>CM072087.1:7434760-13398587 GCA_036850905.1 Luffa acutangula
ACTTAGATTCCTAAAATGAATCAGAGCGTAATAATTAATGATTTTTAATAGCGCTAAGGACACTTAGGTTGTTAAAATGAATTAATTACAATTAGGGGAAACCGACAGGAGAACCTATGTGATTAACGGAGATTCTAGGATTATAATTAGTTGGGCAATGAGATAGGATAATTATAGCAATTATTTAGCTAATCGTTGATTTTCAAGACCCCTCTTCCCATTTAAAGAAAACTCTTTCTCCACATTTTATTTTTGATTGATCAATTTGTTTTCATTAATCATCCTGAGTTTAAATCTTTTTATTGCATGAAGTGGTCCCTAAATATTATTTCGCCTAAGTATTTTCAGTGCTCAAGAAAATTTTAATTATTTGCTTAAGTTTCGCTTCGCCTCCCTGAGGATTCGATACTCGGAATACTTTCCGTTTTATATTACTTGCGGCTCGTGCGCTTTGCGGTCCCATCAAGTTTTTGGCGCCGTTGCCGGGGAGGCTTGATTTTTAAGCAAAAATTAGTTTTTCTTGACATAAAAAAGAAAGGGATAAATGGTAATTTAGGTGTAAATATTTTTCTTTCATCATTTTGTGAATATTATTTTATTTTCATTTTTGTTTGGTTCTTTTTGTTATCTGGGAGCATTGTATGCGAAGAAACAAGGTGGTTGATTTGTTTCCGCTAGATCTTGAGATTAACAGGACTCTTAAATTCATTAGAAGAGAAAAAAGATTAGCAGAAACGATGGCCCACCAAGAAGAAGCTCCCAAGGTAATTAGAGATTTTTTGCAGCCAGTTCTTCCTACCGAGAATTCTGGAATTGTCTACGCCCCTATCCAAGCTACAAATTTTGAGCTAAAAACAGGGTTGATTCAGATGGCACGCGATAACTCGTTCAAGGGACATCCTTCCGAGGACCCCCACTCTCATCTGCGCTGATTCCTAGAAATATGCAGGACGGTAAAGATGAACGGGGTTCCGACCGACGCAATCAGATTGAGGCTGTTTCCCTTTTCTCTACAGGATAAAGCAAAAGATTGGCTCGAATCAGTCGAGACGGGCAACATCAGTACTTGGGACGAGCTTGCCCAGGCTTTTCTGACAAAATTTTTTCCACCAGCTAAGACTACCAAGCTCCGGACTGAAATTGGAACATTCAGGCAGCTTGACGAGGAGCAGTTATATGAAGCGTGGGAAAGATATAAGGAAATGCTTAGGTGATGCCCCCAACACGGATATCCTAATTGGCTTCAGGTATAGTTATTTTATAATGGATTAAACCCCTCCACAAAGACAGTCCTTGACACATCAGCAGGAGGGAGTTTTCTTTAAAAAACAGTGACAGAAGCCAAAGACCTGCTTGAGGAAATGGTGGCAACAAGTTATCAATGGCCGACGGAGAGAGGAACAGTTACAAAAAAGGCTGGATTATATGAATTGGATGAGTCAAGTTCACTGAAAGCGCAACTGGCATCTCTGACCAATGCACTAAATAAATTGACGTCATCTGAGGTGGTTAAGTCCATTTCCACCTTAGCTGAAGGTCATTCAAAGAAAGAAGGTCAAGATGTGGAAGAAGTTCAATACATAGGAAATAGACCATATACTCAAGGAGTACCAAACTTCTACCACCCCAGTCTGCGCAATAACGAGAACTTCTCATATGCGAATACGAAGAATGTTTTGCAGCCACCCCCAGGTTTTGCATCAACGAGTACTCCTGAAAAGAAAAATAATCTGGAGGAGATGGTGGCTTTATTCATCAAGGAACAAAGAATATTGAATGTGAATCTCTAGACATCAGTAAACAACCACGACGCAGCTCTAAAGAATATGGAAGTACAGATAGGACAGATCGCTTCAGCGGTAAATGCCCTTCAAAAGGGAAAATTTCCAAGTGATACTGAGCCTAACCCGAAAGAGCAGTGTAAGATGGTGGTTCTGAGAAGTGGCAGAAGACTGGAGGACAGTATAGAGAAGAAAAATGAAGAAGAAAAGAGAAGGGATGAAGATGAAGGGACTGAGGCACAAAAAGCCTCCTCTGAAAGGTTCCAACATCCTTCCAACTCTATTGAATTAAAATGTGATTTTTCTAACAGCTTTGCAGGTAGAAAAGAAGATGAGAGGCAGAATGACAATAAGAAGCTGACTGAGGAAGAAGTGGTTCCATGCAACCTCCATGACAGAGGTTCGCATATTAGCCCGCCCAAGCGGAGGGGCAAATGTCCAACCTTTGATTTCAGGGAGTTACCTTTTCCTCAAAGATTTAAAAATGTCAAATTAGATGAACAATTTCAAAAATTCTTAGAAATGTTTAAAAAGTTGACTGTGAATATTCCATTGGTAGAAGATTTGTATAATATGCCAAATTATGGAAAATTCATGAAGGAAATGCTTTCTAAAAAGAAAAGTTTGAAAAAAGAAGTTTTTAATTTATCGGAGAGTAGCAGTACCATTATTTCTGGTAGGATACCCTCTAAGCAGAAAGATCCAGGGAGTTTTATTGTTCCCTGTACCATAGGAGAAGTATCCTTCGATTGGGCTCTATGTGATTTAGGAGCAAGTATAAATTTGATGCCCTACTCTGTATACAGGAAGATTGGTTTGGCAGGTATGACAGACACCGAAGTCACTCTCCAGCTTGCTGACAGATCGATTACCCACCCGATGGGTGTTGTGGAGGACGTGTTGGTGAAAGTCAACAAATTCATCTTCCCTGTAGATTTCGTGGTACTGGACATGAAGGAGGACAAAGAAGTACCAATTATCTTAGGCAGACCTTTCCTAGCCACTGGTAAGGCTGAGATTAGCGTGCATACAGGTAAGCTTACCTTGAACATTGATGATGAAAAAGTCGTGTTTAGTATTTTTGGCCAAGATGAATCTGTTTGTAGTTTGCATACATGTTTCTCTGTTGGGCCTGAATACTTGACTGATGACGATGAAGAGGTAGACTATAATCTTGGCCTAGGCTTAGGAGAAATGCTTATTGATAATGTGAATTTTGATCATGATGCATATATGGATAATCCTATGTTTGAAAATGATTTGGATCTGCTTGACTTTGAAAATGAATTAGACTTGTCTGCTTGTGATAATGAAAGATCTGCAGTTGATGATTTACCTTCCTTTGAAAATGAATTAGAATTGCCTGAAATGAATAATTTTGATGATGATATTGAATTGCCTGACATTGAGCATAAGCATAAAAGGCATAAAAAAGATTGCTCGATAGATGATTTTGAGTCTGACCATGATTACAGTGAATCTATTGAGTTTGATCTTGACATTCCTGAATGCATGAATCCTGACAATGTGAATACTTTTTTTTCATGTCCTGATGATGTGTATAGCATAGAATCTGACCCAGAAGAACTTGAATCTGTGCATAGTATAGAATCTGATCCTGAAATTCTTTAATTCTTTAATTCTTCTGATGATGAGTCGTGTGATAGCTTAGTTGAATCATTTTTTAATTCTAAGTCTGAAGGATCTGCTGAGCATGTAGATATTTTTTCTGATGAATGGACTGGCATAATTGATAGGCCATCTCTAGATCCTAGACCAGTAGATATTATCACGCTTGATCACTCTGTTAACAACTGTTTTGAAAATAGAGATTTAGAAAAGAGATTTGATGCAGCTGATTATTTTCTGAAATGTTATTATGAGAATCTCTTTAGTGAAGATGGGCTAGGGGAAAGTTTTTTTTCTCCCTTGTTTGTAGTTTGCAATACGGTGCGTGATTTCTTGCAGGGCCCGGAGGATGATGAAAATTTTTATTTTGAGCCTCCGTAAGCGTGCCGAGCCTAGTCTAGCTAAAGACGTTAAAGAAAGCGCTGCTTGGGAGGTAACCCAAGGATTAAAGTAGTTAGTTGTTTTTGCGGTAAATAATTTTCTTTACTCCGTGATCCAATTTTGTTTTGCAGGATCACCTTAGCAAATCCCGAAATTCCACATTTCCCATTTTTCATGGATCCAAAGGAAGAGGATGAAGCGCTCCTAGCTCAGGGAAGTCTCAGTATCTCTCTTTATGCTTTTTTGTTTTAAAACATTGGGGACAATGTTTAGTTTAAGTTTGGGGGGGAGGCTTCCGCTGTGTTGAGCATATTTAAATTCTGTTGGATGCATGAATAGATAGCCATGATAGCCAAGGATGTGATTTTTGAAATTTTGGGAGAAAATGGTTTATATGTTGTGGAATCTGGGAGCACGGCAAAAATTGTGAAATTTTAAAATTTTTTGATACTTAGTTTTGATGTCTAAAGCATGCAATAGTCTTATCTAATGACGTCTTTGAAAATCTAGATTCTTATTATGGTTTTCAAAGTTGTTGTCACCCCGATAGGCTTAGTTTCTAATATTAGGAAGTTCATGCTTGATTGCTCTAAAGAACTAGGTAGGAAAAAATGCTATGCCTGCTGAGAGAAAAGCAAAAGCAACAAAAGAAAATGTGAGAAAAAAGAAAATCTGTTGAAAAAGAATTTTTTGCTTGCTCAAAAGAAAAAAGCCTAGGGGTAAAAAGAGCTACCTGCGGTGTGATCAGTCAGGCCAACCAGAGAATAAAATTCGGGTTAAGGGTCCCTGCACCGTAGTGTGAAAGCTAGTACCATTAGATATCAAAATGCAAGTTTGGGGAGGAGCAAAAGAAAAAGAAAAGAAAAAGAAGAGAAAAAGAAAAATCATGTGAGAAGTCTGCTCCTCCATGAAAAAAAGAAAAAGATGACAGGCACCCTAGTTTCTTTTTTTTTGCATGATAGAAGGACTCCGAAGTATTAGGGGCTCTTAGCCAGTGTAGGGGGAAAACAAATGGAGAAAGCCATAAGACTAATCTAGGTTAGTAAAAGAATCAATAGATAAGTCTTGAGCATGCTATTCATTAATCTTAAGTTCAAACTAGTTTAAGATTTCTTCAAGAGTATGCGGTGCTTGCTTATTCCACTTGCATGTTTTCCATTCAATCCTAAAAATTCCAAAATCATTGAGGGTTGAGCGATTCTATTTCATGCATCTTTAGAATTTATTTTGCTCGGGACTAGCAAAAGCTTAAGTTTGGGGGTGTGATAGCGAGCAAAAATGTCGCTATATTAGTCTCAATTTATTAAGCTTTTTGGTGCTTTAATCGTATTTTTAATGAATATATTTAATGAATTTTGTTATTTGGTCCTTAGGAGCTAAGTTGGTGTTTTTGGAGAAAAAGAGCCAAAATTGAAGCAATTAAAAGCCCAAATCCTAGCTTGATGTAATTGGAAGCCCAAAGAAGCCAACTATAAAGAAAAGACCAAGAGGAATGAAGAAGAAGGCCCAAAAATCAGCCCAAAAGACGCTAAGCAAGGCGTCGAGATGCTAAGCAAGGCAGCGTCGCGACGCTGCCCTTTCTTGTTGCCCAAGCCGCGTGCGCAGCAGCGTCGCGACGCTACCCCTATTCCAGGCCTATAAAAGGCACCCCTTGGGTGCCTCATTGATCATCAATCATCATTACAAAAAGGAATTTATTCCTTTCTCTCTTCCTTAGGCTCCCTTTGGAGCCCCTCTCAAGGCTTTTGAGCCTTTTTGAGAGGATTCTTCTAGTGGGAAAATTTTGGGGAATTTTGGGGAGCAATCTTAGAGGCTCAAGGAGTAGTCAGCGGGGCTCCAAGCGTCAGCGAGGGGTTTTTTGACGGTCAATTCTTTTCCTTTATTGCTCTTTAATATGCTTTCCCTTGTAATTATTGTGGATATTATGTGTAGCTAAACCACAATTTGGGGTCTTGAAATGAAATGATAGTTGAAATATTGTTATAATTTCTTGTCTCTTGCCCATGTCCTAATTATTTGTATGGATGTGCTTAATGCTTTACTCAATCTGGCCAATTGTGCAACTAGTTTAATTGCCCATTGTGACACCGGGATTAGTTGATTAAACTTAGATTCCTAAAATGAATCAGAGCGTAATAATTAATGATTTTTAATAGCGCTAAGGACACTTAGGTTGTTAAAATGAATTAATTACAATTAGGGGAAACCGACAGGAGAACCTATGTGATTAACGGAGATTCTAGGATTATAATTAGTTGGGCAATGAGATAGGATAATTATAGCAATTATTTAGCTAATCATTGATTTTCAAGACCCCTCTTCCCATTTAAAGAAAACTCTTTCTCCACATTTTATTTTTGATTGATCAATTTGTTTTCATTAATCATCTTGAGTTTAAATCTTTTTATTGCATGAAGTGGTCCCTAAATATTATTTCGCCTAAGTATTTTCAGTGCTCAAGAAAATTTTAATTATTTGCTTAAGTTTCGCTTCGCCTCCCTGAGGATTCGATACTCGGAATACTTTCCGTTTTATATTACTTGCGGCCCGTGCGCTTTGTGATCCCATCAGTTGTGCAGGTGCGGGCACACGCTGGCCTCCCGTGCGCACCGTCGTGCGGATGGCTGAAATTCGAGTCCTCGGCGTCTGTCGTCGCGACACTACGGTGGTTGATCCAACCTCGGTACCGCGTCGCGACCTCAGTCCGCGCAACTCCTTCTCGCAAGCGAGCGAGGACTTCTATGTCGACCCTCTGAACGTCGTCCTCAAAGACGATGCTCTCGACGCGACCCCAGGTCAGGCGGGACTACCCGCTGAGTTTAAGCATATCAATAAGCGGAGGAAAAGAAACTTACAAGGATTCCCCTATTAACGACGAGCGAACCGGGAAGAGCCCAGCTTGAGAATCGGGCGCCCTCGGTGTCCGAATTGTAGTCTGGAGAAGCGTCCTCAGCGGCGGACCGGGCACAAGTCCCCTGGAAGGGGGCGCCAGAGAGGGTGACTTCTTGATATTTTTGTCTTTGCCTCTTCATGGATAAAACTCTCGAACCAAAATCTTTCATCAAGTTCAACTTCTTTACTCAATTCCATCTCAGTCTCAACAGTCCCAACATTTTTTCCTTGCTCGTGTTTTTCTTTTCCTCACAATAATAATACACACAGAAAAAATCACATAAGTAGTAATAAAAGATAATAGTGAAAAACGTACCCGATGGGAGATCATATAAATACGACACTAACTCAAAGATCTTCAAAAAATAATTAGCCCCTAATTATCTCTTAATTAATTTAAGTTACTATTTTAACTTCATGGTTTCATGGAAAGTTTTTATTATCTGTCAAACTTTAAGATCGTCCATTTACTGTGTTCCCTCTGTGTGTAAAAACCATAACGCCAGTTGCCATCTGCTCAACACATGACATCTTTGGTAATTAACTACATGCCTACTTAATTATCCTACTAACAACAATAAAATCTCAATGGTAAAATTATAATCTTATCTCACAAAAAATCTTAACCGAATAAAATCTCTGATACTCTCAATAAAACTATGAAATCAAATCTTTTTTTTTTTTAAATAACATCCACAAGATATATTATTTTAAATCTGGAAAAACCTTTCGAGAATAGAATTCTTCAAAATCAAATCTAAACTAACCTACAAAAAATAAAAATAAAATAAATAATAAAATACAAATCTAGCCGAATAAAAATCATATCAAATGAAAATAATATCAAAACAGACAATAAACCAAAATTAACATAAACAAAAAATGAGATTAAATAATGGGAGCTTCTGATTAGAATGCTAAAATTTTGCTCCCTCAAAACCTGCGCTCCCTAAATCTGCCAGCAACTTCAAAAAAGAATATTTCAGAATTAAATCAGGAAGATATATTATTTAAAATCTAATCTAAACAGAAATTAAAATTTCAAACTGAAATTAAATCTAAACAGAACTAATTTGATTAAATTAAGAATTAAATCGACCAAAATAAAAAGAAATATATAAACGAACATAAAATCTACGAAAATGCCAACGAATTAAAATAAATCAGATAAAATTTAAATCAATAAAATCTAATTCAAATTAATTCAAACCAGAATAAAATCCACGATATAAAATAAAATCGGAACAACACTAGAAGCTAAAAATATTACAATATGAAATGCTTCCGCAAAACTCTTGTTTTGTCATTCATCGACCAATTTTAGGGAAGGATATTTCAAAGGAAACTCTTCCCCCAGTAATGCTTTATTCGCTGTCCTATTACTTTAAACTCACAGCCATCATCAACACATTGTCTAACCACAGATGCATCATTTGATAAATAACACTTCACGCCATGGAAAAATTTGTTCATCTGTTCTTTTGATAAACCAGGAGGCAAATTTATAAAATCAAGGTAATTGGAAAAGTCATCATACCAAGGTGTTTTCACTGCTTAGATATGAGCCACAACAAATAATTGCTCATCAAGGAAGGATTTCCTAATCTCAGGTTGCTGGAGCAATGTCAATGAATTACAAGGTTGCATATGCTTGGATTTCTTATCAGTTGGCTCTAAGGATTCAAAACTCCTCTTAAAACTAGAAATCTCACATACATCTTTATGTTCATGCTCCAATCCACCTATTTCAAAATCCTCAATTTGGATTTCTCCAAATTTTTTGGTATGGTACTCCATCAATTCCTTCTCAAAGTGGTCTTCAACAAACTCATCCAACACCTGAATGCACGAGCAATCCTCAAGATCATTAGGATATGTCAATACATCAAACATATTGAACTTCACCTTTTGGTCATGCACCCTCATTGTAAACTCCCCATGTTGGACATCCATCAAAGATCTACCAATTGCCAAAAATGGACGACCAAGAATAATTGGGACATTCTTATCTACCTCATAATCTAGAATAATGAAACCGACAGGAAAAAAAAATTTATCTACCTGGACCAGAATATCCTCAATTTTACCTTCAGGATATGTGATAGACCTATCTGGTAATTGAAGTGTAATTGTTGTAGGCCTTACTTCACCTATACCTAACTTTCGATAAACCGAAAGAGGCATAAGGTTTATGCTTGAACCTAAATCACAATGTGCTCTTCCCAACTCCTTTCCACCTATGGAGACAGGAATAGTGAATGATACCGGATCCTCAACGTTGGAAGGTAGCCCATTCTTAAGAATAACACTACATTCCTCAGTAAGAGTCACAGTTTCAAATTCTACTAATCTCTTCTTTTTAGTCAAAATGTCCTTAAGAAATTTTGCATAATTTGGCATTTGTTTTAAAGCCTCTACTAGGGGTATGTTTATATGAAGTTGCTTTAGAATATCCGAAAACTTCTTAAATTGAACATCTTGGTTCTTAGGTTTTTTCCTTTGTGTAAAAGGTAAGGGTGGGTTATAGGGTGTGGGCGGGACATAAGGTGGGGGTTCTACATCTGGAACAGAACTAGTTGCTCCAGCATCTTTGCTGTTGCCTCCATCATTTTTACCAGACTCCAACTCTTTTTCGACAACATTACTATCACTACTCTTTTCTACTTTCTGGGGTTTACTAGGCTCTTTCCTCTCTTCTAGTGGCTTACCACTCCTTAAAGTCACTGCCTGCACCTGCTTCTTACCTTCCCTTATAGGGTGTTCAATATCTGAAGGAATGTATCCTTGAGGTCGTGTCTTCAGCTCATTAGCTAGCTGACCCACTTGCAACTCTAGGGCTCTCAATGAAGCTTGCTGACTTTGGATTGCAGCATCATTTCGTGCCACATAATCCTTAATCATTGACTCCAAAGAATTACCAGAATTTTGATGGGTAGCATGTTTATTTTGCTGGGCAATCCTTGTTTGCTCTGCAAAACAAATTATGGCTGATTCGCCACCTTTTGTTGTGCATGGGGGGCTTGCGAATTACTTCCTTGCCCTCCCCACGCAAAGTTGGGGTAGTTATGCCAACTTGGATTATAAAATTTTGAATATGGGCTATTCCTCTGATTGCCTGCAAAAAACACAGAAGCTGGATTGTTAGGACAAAACTCATAATTATGCTCTTCACCACAATAGACACAAGATTCTTCCACCATTTGGTTTACAATTGCTACAAGCTCCACCACTGGCGGCTGCTGAACATTACTTACCACAGTTATGTTTTTAAAAGCGTTAGCTAATGCTGCAATATCAGCCCGAATGGTAGACACACCATCAACTTCTATTACACTCTTAATTTTCTTACTAGAGCCTCTAACATTTGACCATTGACAACTGTAGGTTGATATTCCCTCTAAAATCTCATGAGCTTCATTAAAGATTTTTGCTATAAGGGCCCCTCCTGCAGAAGCGTCAACCATACACTGGGTTGCTATGTTTAACCCATTGTAAAATGTTTCCATTTGAATACAATGTGGTAAACAATGGTAGGGACACTTTTGCAAAAGCTCTTTAAACCTTTCCCAAGCCTCACTAAAAGTTCTTCCTCATTCTGCCTAAATCCCATTATCTCACTTCTCAATTTGGTACTCATAGTTGGTGGAAAATACTTACTAAGAAATTTCTTTACTAGCTCATTCTAACTACTAATTGATCTCGGAGCAAAAGAATTAAGCCATGCCCTTGCTCCATCTCTAAGAAAATAGAGGAATAGGGTTAATCTAAGGGCATCTCTCGACACTCCTTGAATAACAAATGAATCACTAACTCCTAGAAAAGACTTAAGATGTAAATAAGGGTCCTCAGATGAAAAGCCATGAAATTGGCCAACCATCTGTAACATGTGAAACATGACCAGTTTCATTTCAAAGTTTGCTGCCTCAATGACTAGACATATTATCACTGGATTTAACTCGTCAATTATTGAGAAAGCCTACGCTCGAATGGCTCTGTCCCTCATTTGCTAAAAGGATAGAATTCTTAGCCTGATTATTTTGCTGCCCATTTTTCTCCATCGGTGGATTTTGCTGCATTGCACAGTTCCTCTTCGAGATTCACTTGAACTTCTTGAAAATCTAATCCCAACGTGATTGCTTATACACCAAAGTCACACCTACAAAACAAAAAAAAAAACAATAAAAAAGTTCACGCACCAAATCACCAAAAATACACACAAAAAAAATCAATCAAATAAAACAATTTCAAGTCCCCGACAACGGCGCCAAAAACTTGTTGCAATTCTGAAGTGGTTAAAAATATGAGATAAAATAACTCCATAATACTATGCAAGTATACACAAAGCAACAAGTGATAAGTATTTACCGTATCCATAGGGTCTTGATTTGCATACCGCTATTGATTTAATTTGCCATTTTAGTGATTTCAAATGGTTGGTTAAATTGATTGGGTTTTTAAAATGCTGAAAGAAATAAAATACGAAAGCAGTAAATGATTACGATAGAGAAAACATAATGGATACAGACACAGGTTAAGACTTCTGTAATTGTTTATAAAGATTGTCGAGTAATTCTTTTGATCTGTCAATCTCGTGCAGTATTATCAGCAAGATCCTCCCAGAACTTCAGATTTTTTGGAATATGTTTCAACTCCAATGAAGCTCTACTGATCAAACACTAGGCAACTGGCTATCCCTAACTCAGTCACTGGCGTTCACCAATACACAATGATCTAGCATGAATTATTGCCACACAACTCCTAAATCATCCCTGGAACTAGGAGAAGCTATACATACCGGCTAGCTAGGCGGGCACATAATGAAACTAAGGAACAACGATAACTCAAGATGAACATAATCAAATAGAATTTCCAGATTTTATTATCATAACAATCACATAATTCTCAACTCATGCCTACAAAACAATTAGTTCATGATTGGAAACATAAAATACGTTACAATCTCAATAAGCACATCCATAATGTGAAATACACAAGAAATACTAATCCTTTTAGTCATTGGGGAGATGAAACGACTACTCCAAACCACCAAGAACATGAAAGACTTGTCTTCTTGAGTTGAATCGCAAATGGTCTTCTTAAATCTTCATTCTGCCGTCAATTCGGCCTCTAGCGGATTGATTCGGTCTCCCAATCGTGAATGAGTTTATCTTTGACGACTCCCTCCTTTTATAAGATGAGGTTTAACCTAGTTAGGTTAATCTGGACACGTGGAGGGCTTTCGAAGCTTCTTAGTTCCGAAAATAATTCAGCTAACGCCACTTTATTAAAATGTATTACGAGCTGTTACGTGGCAGTTTTGCTCCCAGCTTTGCTGGATCATGGAAATTGCTCCTTCAAGTCGTTCAACAATATTTTCTGCAAAAAATAACTTCTAAAGCCCCCATTCTTCCAAATGGGTTAAAACATATAATATTCATCTAAAAGCAACCCTATTTAACACAAATGAAACACAAAATACTATAGAACTAAGGCCTAAATAACTCCCTTTTGGAGAGTTATCAGAAGACAAGAAGCCGAGAGGTCCACTGAAGCTGAAAAATAAAGGAAACAAGATGAAGAATTCAAGAGAGCAGCCGCTGAATTATAGCTCCTTGAGGAAGAAAAACAAAGAAGAGAATTTTTGAAAGAAGAAGAGAAAATAAGAAAAGAGGTTGAAGACTTCCTTGCAGCCTTTGAGCCATTGCACAAGGGTCAAAGTGAGGTTGAATTGCTGCAAGGAAGAGAAGAAGAGGCCCGTGAGGGGCAAAGTGAAGAAAACCAAGAAAAAGAAAAAGAAATGAGGAAGGGCATGAAGGCCAGAATGCGACCGCAGTTGGGTCGCATTTTGAAGAAGGCCAAGAAAAGGCCACTGAAGCACAGCCAGTTGATGAAGCCTTGAATCCTCTGTTTGAGTATGATGTGAGAAGACGTCCACCAGCAGCTGGTAGCACCTCTTCGGGAGAAAAGAGGGATGAAGAAGAGCTTGAAAACAAGGAGTCCAAGACCTCTAGTGATTCAGAAACAGTATCCGATTCAGAGATCAAAGAATTGGATGACGACCAAGTTCTTATCTCTGCAGCATTGAGGAAAAAGAGAAGAAGAGAGATTAGGGCTAAGAGGAGGACCAAAAACAAGAATGACCCCATATTTGCCAATAGGGCGAGGACAAGGTCCATGGACGCCTCTCCTGCAGCTCCTCCTACCATCTCACCTGCCATGCCGAAAGCCAAATCACCTAAGACTCCATCTCCTAAAATTCCATTCACAGAAGTCTTTAAAGATGTCAATTTTCAGGAACGGATGGAGATCATGAGAAAAAGAGATTTCCTCAACGAGAAGGGATTCTCTAACAGAGTTAGGACACTACCAGAGTTCGTAACCAGAGTTATCTCACAGTACAAGTGGCAGGAGTTATGTGCTCACCCTCAGGAGGTCGTGGTGCCTATAGTTTGAGAATTCTACGTCGGACTGATGGAGAAAAGCATGAGTATGGCAGTGGTGAGAGGCAAGATGGTCATCTTCTCTTCTGTTGACATCAACCAGGTGTACAAAATCAAAGCACCCTTACATCCAAGAGGGAACGATGCCATAAAGAACCCCTTGACCAAACAAATGAAGGCGGCACTGAATGGTAGCCAAGAAGGGAGTTTAGTGGAAAGAGTCCCAGACAAAGGTGAAGACATTAGTGTCAAGCGACCTCAAGCCCGAATCGGTAGTATGGCCTCACTTTATCAAAAATAGGTTGATGTCGACAATCCATGATATCACAATCTCAGTAGAGCGAGTTATCCTCTTCTACAATATTATGAAGGGTTTAGAAATCAACATTGGGAGCATTATCACGGAGGAAATCCTTGCATGTGGAAGGAAGAAAACAGGGAAGCTTTTCTTTGGGTCACTCATTACCCAACTTTGTAAGAGGGTAAAAATAGTCCATGGTAAGGATGAGGAACATCACTTCTTCAGGCCTACCATTGACCTATATTTGATTCGAAAGCTTCTACAAAATAATGCCCATAGAAAAGACAAAGCTTCCACATCTCAAGCCATTCCACCATCAGGGCTGAATCCGACTTCTCCACCTCAACATACTCCTTTTTCAGGGCCCTCATCATAGTCTGAAGCCCTAGCAATTGCCTACCAACAACTGGATCAAACCAGGGACAACCTAATGTCTTATTGGGCATATGGCAAGGAGAGAGATGAAGCCATTAGAAAGTTCTACCTCTTTATTGGCTCGAGTATTGCTCCTGTCTTTCCTGATTTCCCTCAATCGTTGTTGCCTCAAAAAGATAAGGATTCTGATGATGAAGAAGAAGATGAAAATGAAGATGAAGAAGATGAAAGAGAGAGTTCCTCGGATGAGGACTAGGGGAGTTTGTTGATGCCCTTTACATGTTTTTTTATATATTTTACCGTTTTCTGTGTTTAGTTAGTTGCTGTTTTTTCAGCATGTTTAAATTCTGTTTTTATTGTTTAGTTGCTATTTTTATTGCTTTGATTGTTTAGTTTGTTGATAGTTATGTTCATAGGGTAGTTTTTACTTAGTTTGCTGATAGATTAGCTTAAATAAACTTGGGTTTTTTAATTTTTTCTAAGAATATCTACTTGCTATTTTTGTGCTAAACCTATGAAATCTCTTTGAAAAAATCTACTTTATTGGAAAATAATTGCATAAAAAATGTTTTGAAAACATTTTTCCATTTGAGTTTTCTTTTAAGCCCTTCATGATTATAACTAGAGCTTTTTTCTATCTCAAAACGTGCCACCATCACAACTAAATTGTTTTCTAGTCATAGGCTTTCCATTAGTCTTTTTCTTTACAAATTTTTCTTAAGTCTAAACTTCCTCACGTTTAACCTTTCTAACACACTAGGAGAGTTTAGCCTTGATGTTTTGAAAAATAAAAAGCCTCATGTTAAGCCCATGCCTAAAAAACAAAGCCAATGAGAACATTGTCTAATGTTAAGTTTGGGGGGGGGGGTGCTTTACTTTGTAATATTTATGCTTTATGTATGCTCTATATAAGTTTGCCCTGCTGGAAAAAAATGTGCTCAATATATTGCACTTTTAAAAAAAAGAATTAAAAATCGAGAGTTACTCCTCCTTCCTAGAGTTTACTGAGTAACCAAAGGCATTCATGACACGAATGGTTTGCCACTTCATGAAAGGTTTACTTAATGAAGTGAGTACTAATCCAAGCTTGTGAACTTTGCTCGTCGCTAGTTATCTTCACTAAAAAGTGTCGATAAGCTAGAACGAAGGTAAAGATGAAAACAATGATACTCTTGGGAGAAAAAGAAGTTTAATAAAAAGAGCACTAGCAGTCAAATAAATTTGGGGGAGATAGAAAAAGGTCTAGTAACTCATGTATGCTCAAGGAACCTCAAGTCTTGTTTTCCTTAACTAAAAGAACTACACTATGCTCAATGAGTAGAAGTTAGGTAGTTTAAACATATTAGTTAGGATGGGCTATAGAGAGTTTTTCTTTGAAAAAGAACAATAGAAATCGTCATGTCTAGGAAACGTAGACGTTGTGACTCGCACTAGACTAGAACCCTCTCCTCAAAGGCAAACTTTTTAGAAAACGATCTTGAGAAACATGTTTACTTGATTCCATGTCACTTGATTTGCAATTACATATGATCCATAACATTTACCATGATTGACCATGATTGACAAAGTTGATGCTAGTACCATGATTGACAATTACATATGATCCATAACATTTTGGTTCGCAATAAGTATTAACCTCTCATATTCTGATTGGTAATTAAAAAGTTGATCTCTAACATTTTGATTGGATATTGCTTGAGGACAAGCAGGGAGTTAAGTTTGGGGGCATGATAAGGGTCAAGAATATACTTATTTTTCCTTGTCAAAAGTTGCATGTTTCGATCAACTTTACTATTCCTAGCTCAAAATATGTTAAAGTTGATGAATTAGGTTGTTGAGAGTCACATTTGTAAAATTATGCTTATTTGTGCTTAAAAAGACTCAATTTGATAGGAACTTGACCCAACTTGGTGTTGTGTAGTAAAACAGAGGAAGGTTGGAAGTTACTCAGAAATGTGACCGCATTTCTGGGAAGGCTAAAATCAAATGTGACCGCATTTCTGGAATAGCAGGGGACGTTTCGAGTTCAGGTCGTTTTGAACGAAACTTTTGCACACTTAATCGGCCATTTTGACCCCGAAAATGACTAGGCTACCTACCAACACCTATTTCGTGGCTCCTCAACCGCTCCCCACACTATATAAGCTTGTGATTCGAAGTCAAATTCAAATAGGTTGTGAGAATGTGGTAGCAAAACCACTTGTCTAGGATAGAGCATGAAAGAAATCTCCTGACCCTTCCTATTAAAGAAGCTTTCCCAAACGAAAGGTTATATGCAGTGAAAGCTTTTTTACCTTGGTATATTGATTTTGTGAACTTTCTTGTCGGAGGTCAAATGCCACCCGATTTAAATTCCCAGAAAAGAAAGAAATTTTTACATGATGTGAAGTCCTACCTGTGGAATGACCCTTCTTTCATCACTCTGTTCTAAGGTTTGATCCATTTGAGCTAGCATGTGCCTCATTTGCAGACTTCTTTAAGAAAGATCTGTTTATAGATGCATTAACTAGTGCCTTCAAAGCTTGATCTTATCCACTATAAAAATGCTCCAAGATGATGCAAGTAGGCAATCCATGGCGTGGACACTTTCGAACCAGCCTTTGAAATCTTTCCCAGGCTGCGTCTAGAGGTTCATTGTGAGATTGTCTGAAAGCAATAATTTCAGTTTTTTACTTGGCATGTTTATTAGAAGGAAAAAAACATCTCTAAAAATTTCTCTGCCAAATCGTTCAAAGAAGTGATGGACTTTGCAGGGAACGAATCCAACAAAGCTTCAGCATCTCCTTGCAAACAAAATGGAAAAAGCTTTAGCTTTAAAGTATCTTCAGGCACTCCTGTAACTTTAAAAGAATTGCAAACTCTCAAAAATAGCTTGATGTGTTTATGTGGATCTTCGTTTGGAAGTCCAGAGAATTGGCCCATGGTATTCAACATTTGGAACATTGTTGTCGACCACCAATACCGCAAGCACACGGGTCGCAAGTAATATAAAATTGAAATATTCCGGGTATCGAATCCACAGGGAGGTGAAACGATATTAAACAAAACAATTAATTCTTGAACACTAAAAATACTTGGGCGAAATAATATTTAGGGACCAACTCATGAGAAAAAAAATGAATAAAATTAAAGCAATTAAATATTTAAAATTGATCAATCAAGGAAATAAAAAATATGGAGAAAGAGTTTTGAGTAAGAAGCGGGGTCTTGAAAATCAATTAATAGCTAAATAATTACTATAATTATCCTATCTCATTCCCAACTAATTATAATCCTAGAATCTCCGTTAGTCACATAGGTTCTCCTGTCGGTTTCCCCCAATTATTATTAATCTATTTTAACAACCTAAGTGTCCTTAGCGCCATTAAAATTCGTTAATTAATACACACTGATTCATTATCCGAATCTAAGTTTAACCAACTAATCATGTTGTCACTACAGGCAATTAAACTAGTTGCATGGATTATGATCTATCCTAATTTCTCTCCATCGAGTTTCCATTAAGAATAAGATCAATATACAATTGGCCAGATTGCATACAACCTTACGAGCATCCATACAAATAATTAGTAAAAAGGGCAAGAGATAGGCAATTATAATAACATTTAACTATGTATTTTCATTTCAAGACCCCAAATTGGGGTTTAGCTATACATGGTTATAATATCCACAAAATATACAATGGAAAACATAATTTTGAGCAAAATAAGAGAAAGGGAAATGACCGATGAGAACCCCGTTGCTAACGCTTGGAGTCCCTCATTCACACCCCGAGCCTAGAATGCTCACTCTAAGCTCCCTACAAAATTTCCCACTCTAAACTCTCAAAAGGCTAAAAAGACTTGAGAGAATGCTCAAGGAGAGCAAAGGAAAGGAATGGTGGTGAAATGATTGATGATGAAAATGAGCACCAAGGGGGTCCTTGTATAGGCCCGGAATAGGGACAGCGTCGCGGCGCCATGGGCAGAGCGTCGCGACGCTGTGACGTCATCAACTTGTACGCCAAGAAATGGGACAACGTTGTGACGTTGTGCGGTTTCAAGAATAATCAGGCGTAGATTTGGGCTTGAATCTATGGCCAACTTAAATTCTTTTTGGATCTTCTCTTGCATGGTTGACTCTTGGGCTCCCCCTTTGACTCATATGGTTGGATAGTTGGCTTGGAATGCTCATTTTTGGGTCATTTTCCACCAAAAATCCATAATATGCTCCTAAGGACAAAACAATGAATTATTTAAGATTTATTCAATAAAAACACAATTAAAGTGCTCAAAAGCTTAATAATTCAAGACTAAAATAACGACATTTCTGCCCGCTATCAAACATCACTGGTTTAAGTTAAAACTGTGGAGCATCTATCGGTGGCTCCAAAATCCCTTGATTTAAAGTCTTAAAAACAAGTAAAGCATAGTCCCTTATTGATCTATTGCGGACTTCAGCAATATAAATTGGATTTTCTTGTTGTGGCCAGTGGAACTGGAGGAACAGGAGGAATTCTCCCACCATTGGAAACTCTTGTATGTAAGAAGCCTCTTTTAGAGGTTCCTGTGCGCTCAACTCTTGTTGTCCCCTTCTCTTTCGTCTTTGCTCCTTCCTAAGAAGACAAAAGGTTCTTTCGATCATAGGATCAATGTCAATGAGTGGACACACTTTGTTCATGCACTAACCTCAACCTGCAAAAGAAAAACAATTGCAAATCAAAGTCAAATTTCCTTTCGGACAGAAATGCGGTCGCAATCAAATCGCGATTTCAAATAAACAAAACTGATTTCACTTTTGGTCCCCCGCAACGACCCCAAAAACTTGGTACGATAGAGGCTGAATGATGAATGTGAGATAAGATGATAAATAATAATAAAGATAAATTCAGCTAACCTTAGTGCAAGTATACACTATCGCACGTAGTAATAAAAACCTTAGAAGTATTCCAACGGTATTGATCCCACAAGGATTAAATTGGAAATTCATATTTGAAGAAGAAACTGCTCAACTGATTGCTTAAAAATAGGTAACCAAAGAAATGATTGATGATTGATTTTTAGAAAAATAAATAACACGAGCAAATAAATAATGAATAACAATAATAAATCAAACGAGGTATTCAATATGGATTCATCTCGAAGCCAATAACTTTAATCATGGATTATTCAACTTAAGCCTATTCAATGCATTGGCCTTGCTCCCAAGAACCGTTAGAAGGCTAAGCGAGTACAGTTATACACATTTCTGTTACTCAACTCCGACATAGATAATTCACAAATGCAATCTATAACCGTATAGTTTATATAGGGTGCCTTAGGTACCTTGCCTTATACCACCAAACAATCTCTTTTGAGCTTTTTCTCCTATATCACCTTTATGAGAACCGACGTATGTCCCGTTCGAGATCAAACTCACATAGCATACAAAGTCTAAGTGATGAATTTAAACTCAACAATATCAGAATGATATTCAATAAAGAATGACATGCATTGAACAATACTTGAGCAAAGAAAACACTTTCAAGCTATTGAACCATAAGGAAATTCACATTGAACCCCTCGACGGAAATTAGCTACTCATGGTGAGATAAAGTGCAATTGAATACCTTTTCATTGAAAATAAGATGTAAAGAATACAAATAGATGAAAACTAACAAAAGCTAGAAATAATGACAGTAGTCAAATACTAGGTGTTTTATATATTATCCAATCCTTTTAGAGTTCGCTCGACACTCCATTCTCTCGCTTTTACAAAGTGGGAATGAGTGAAAATCCCTACAAACCCTAAGGTTTGATGTCTAACTAAGGTTAGAATTTAGTCAATTAAGAAGGACCTCGGGCATCCCTACTCATAGGCGTCAACTAGGGTTTTGTCACCACCCTTTTCTTCCAAATGAGTTCTGCTTGAATTTGACTTTGAATCTCGAGCTTATATAGTGTTGGAAGTGGTTGAGGAGCTGCGAAATAGGTGTTGGTAGGTAGGCCAGTCGGTTTCGGGGTCAAAACAGTCGGTTAGGTGTGAAGTCTCGTTTAAAACGACCCGCGGTAGACTCGGGACTGCCTCTGTTTTTCCAAAAATGCAGTCGCATTTCATTTTGCCTTCCCAGAAATGCAGTCACATTTATGGGCAAATTCCAACTTTTCCTCTGTTTTCTTGCACAGCAACAAACTTAGTCAAATTCCCTTAAAATTGAGTCTTTTTAAGCAGAAATGGGCATAATTTGATAAAAGTGACTCTCAACACTCTAACTTAACAACTTTAACATATTTTGAGCTCGGGAACAGTAAAATTGATCTAAAACATATAGTTTTTACAAGATAATGAGCTAAATATAATGGTAAAATAGTGAACTCTACCTCTCTATCAGGTGGCAAACCTAATAGATCAGCTAGAAAAACATCAAGAAATTCGTTCACTACAGGAACATCTTCTGGTTTCAACTTCTCTTCCTGCAATTGCTCAGCTTTCAGAGTTGATATCAAACTCGTAGGAATAATCTTCCTCTCACCCTTGAAAACCACTTGAGCCAAACCTGGTTTCCTAAAAGTCACTTCCTTCCTATGGTAATCCATAGAAGCATAATGAGGGAATAAGAAATCCATTCCCAATATTACATCCAACGCCTACAACTCTAGTGGAAGAAAACCAACTAACATACTGAGACCTGCTACTAAAACCTCACAATCACGCAACACTTCACTGCCTAGTAAAACGTCACCAACTAGAGTGTTTATAACTAACCCCTCAGATAAAGGCTCTAGCATCCTATTCAACTTAGTTAGAAACATACTAGAAACAAAGGAATGTGTAGCACCTAGATCTAATAAAACACGTGCAGGTACATTACAAATAAAAACCGTACCAGTAATCACGTCTGGTGCATCCTCCGCTTCCTGTTGAGTCATAGCGTAGACCTTTCCCTACTGCCTAAGTCTCCCAACAACTCCCTTTTGCCTTGCACGGCTTGTGCCCTCTCCTGCAGCCGCTGAGACTCTTGGCTGCTCAACTGTGTGGGACTTAATGCCTTGGTCCCTCCAAACTGCTACTCTCAACTGTGGACAGTCTCTCTTGAAATGCCCTGGCTGTCCACACTGGTAACCCACACCAGCACCAACAAAACATTGACCTCGATGATTCCTTCCACAATTTGCACATGGGCTTCTCCTTGTTTCACTAGCAACGGACTCTTGACCCGTCTGTGGCCTTGCTGCTGAACTAGCAGACTGACTGGGTGCTCTGTGGCTCTACCTCTGATAGACACTACCTTACCTCATCTGCCTCGATGACTGGCCTGAAACATTCACTCCAGGTGTGAACCTCTGCTGCTCACGACCTCAAAAACCACAATCTGTTGAAGCCCCACGACTAGGCTCTAAAGGGATAAAATCCCTACGCAGGTGAAAAAATTACCGAACCTACTCAGAGTCTTAGATTCTAATTGAAATACCAATACAATTTTAAAAAATATTACAGCAATAAATCTATATTTAATGGGTTGTACAACAACTATAAACATGCTAAAAATTTACTAGATCTAATCTTGACGATCCTAGTGATCAAGGATTTCATAGAAAACTTACTTTTGTAGAAAGCCTTGATCGATTCACCTTTTCTTGCTAATAAGATCGAAAACGCAGCAACTTTCTTGTGTGAACACCACCACTTGGTTACACCGGTATATCTCTAAGACTTCTTGAAGCAGGAGATTGGTGGGAGTCTTTTGGGAGAGATCTCTAAGAGAGGGAGAGTCAATGTGATGCCTTTCACCCCACCCCAGGGGTCCTATATATAGGTAAAGTCCAAGACCTTTTCCTAATAGTAAAAGGTCTAAGAATAAGTTCAAATCTATTATCTGAACAATATTTAATTTTAATAAATAATCAATTAATTACCCAATTAAATATCATATATTTAATCTTAGGGGTATTATTAAAATTAAAATTAATATGAATCAAATTCATATTAAATTTATTTGAACTCTTTCAAATATTTTCTCTCAAGAATTAATTTTTGAAATTAATTAAAAATTATATTATAAAGTTTCATAAACTCTATTTTATAATGTATCAACATACATCATAAGATTCCCTTAAATAAATTGAACATTTTCACTTTACAATTTATACTTAATTGTTTCAAGTCTCTTTACGAGCTACCAGTGGGACCTAATGGACCTACATATCAGAAACTCCAACGATACGAGACTAATCGGCTAAACTCATTAACCAAGTTAGTCAACATTCGTTAATTGTGGGTCACTACACTAAAGACCCACGGTTGCACTCTTCTCACTGCAGAATATTTCTATGTCCACAGATATCGACCAATAACAGCAAGTTAGTTCTTCACGAGTGTTCGTAACTCCAGCTGGATCAAATTACCATTTTACCCCTGAGTTACCTCTACCTCCTTAAGTACCAGTGCTCCTCTAATGAACAACCTGTTTGTGGTCCAACCATCAAACAGAAATCTCATCTTGGACCAGTGAGAGGGTATGGCCCTTTGTTCAAGACTCGGAGACACCACTTAAGGGAACACTCATCTACTTCCTCAAAAGTCGGGAAGGAGTGAATTTCATCTTGTGAGATTATGTTGCCAGCTTCCCACTCAATCTTGTCCTCAAAATGGTAGGTTTATTGAGTCGACATACTGGCCACTCTCACCCATACAAATCAAATGACAATCCCTCGTGAATAGGAGTCCATAATCCACCCAGGATTCAGACTAAGTTGCCTAGGTCATCCTAGTGAAATAGAAACCTAACTAGTTAACGGTGTTAAAGCTAGTGGTTAATATTTCGCTATCCGGTCTTATGCAAACTCATTGCATAGGATACCCCCACTCGCATGTCTACTACATGGACGCTTTGGATCAATACGTCTGTATCAAATACTAAGTGGACCGTTGTTCACCAATACCGCAAATGCACGGGCCGCAAGTAATATAAAAACGGTAGGTAATACTGAGTATCGAATCCATAGGGAGGCGAAGCGAAATGTAAGCAAGCAAAGATTGTTTGTAGTGCTTGGGATAAATAATATCTAGGGGCCAAACATGCATTTAAAGAGAATTTAAAAATCAAAGAAATTAAAGAAATCAATTTGATCAATCAAGTAAAACAAAATATGGAGAAAGAGTTATTAATGGGAAGTGGGGTATTGAAAATCAATTATTAGCTAAACAATTATTACAATTGTCCTATCTTAATGCCCAACTAATTATAATCCTAGAATATCCGTTAATCACATAGGTTCTCCTGTCGGTCTCCCCTAATTGTAATTAATTCATTTTAACAACCTAAGTGTCCTTAGCGCCATTAAAAATCATTAATTATTACGCTCTGATTCATTTTAGGAATCTATGTTTAATCAACTAATCCCGTTGTCATGACGGGCAATTAAACTAGTTGCATGGATTATGATCTATCCTAACTTCTCTCTGTCGAGTCTCCATTAAGAATCAGATCAATATACAATTGGCCAGATTGCATAAAGCATTAAGCACATCCATACAAATAATTAGTAAAAAGGGCAAGAGAGAGGCAATTATAATAAAATTTAAACTATAATTTCATTTCAAGACCCCAAATTGGGGTTTAGCTATACATATCTAAAATATCCACAAAATTTACAATGGAAAGCATGATTAAGAGCATAATAAAAGAGAAGAAATTGACCGTCGAAGACCCCTTTGCTGACCCTTGGAGTCCCTTCGAACACTCATTGAGCCTCCTAGAATGCTCTCCAAAATTCCCCAAAATTTTCCCACTAAAGAATTTTCAAAAAGGCTAGAAAGCCTTGAGAGAGGCTCCAAAGGAACCGAGGAAAGAAAGGAAAGAACGGAATAAATGATGATTGATGGTAAAAAGAGAGTCATCCACGTGTCTAGGTCAACCTAATTCAAGCCTCCTATCACTCTATAAAAGGAGATAGTCGCCGAAGTCAAATTTATTCCACTTTTGGAGAAGAGATCATTCTCGTCGAATAAAGGAGAAAGATTGGAGACCATCAAGAAGACCATCAATTACAAGTTGTTCAAGGGAATTAATCTTTTCTTATATTACCTTGTGGTTATGGACATGCTTACTTAGATTGTAACGTGTGTTTCCATGCATTTTATGAACTTAGTAGTTTTAGGCGTTGGTTAGGAAACAATGTGATTGTCGTGCTTAATCTCTAGTAATAAATATTGATTAATGCATCTTGATTAATTGTTGTGCTCATTTCTATTTTGTGCCTGCCTGGCCAGCCAGTATGAATATCTCTCTCTAGTTTCAAGATGATTTAGGGAGTGGGTGGCAATTAATTACACTAGATCATTGTGTATTGGTGAACGCCAGTGACTGAGCTAGGGATAGCCAGTGCCTAGTGCTTGATCGGTAGAGCTTCATTGGAGCTGAAACACATTCCAAAAGATCCGGAGTTCCGGGAGGAATCTGCGAATAAGACTGCGAGAGTTTTGCATGATCAATATTATTGTTAGAGCATCTTTTAAAACAATTACTAAATCCTGACCAGCGCCTGTTTCTAATCTGTCTGCCTATTTGTTTACTTTCTGTTCTGGCATTTCTTTTGCTTCAACATTTTATCAAAAACCAATCATTTTTACTACTTTTTGAAACCATTGAAAAACTAAACAAAATAGATAAAGTGAAATCTAGTTCAGATCTTGGATTCGATAAATACTTATTACTTGTTGCGGACTGTGTATACTTGCACAAAGTTCTAGAGTCTTTTATACCATATTTTTACTCACTCTAGGAACCCAACAATAGGGCATTCGTCTCATGTCCTCAACTTCTTGAGGTGTCTCAGAATACAATTTCTTAGACAAAATGAATTCAACGCCTGAAAGGTTGTGACCCTTTCTTGGAATTTTGTATCTTATATCTAACTAACATATTGTAGATTTAAGACACTTGAGACAAGGCTAGCTTTTTGTTCTTACAGTTCCTAACAATTTGGATTCGAAGAACAAACTTAGCTTCTCCCAAAATTTCAGTTGGAAATGAGCTGCTAACTCATTTTACTAGTCAATAAAATAACCTACATCATTCCCAATGACTAGGATATCAATCACATACAACACTAATAAAGCTACTGAACTATTGACGATCTTTAAAACAAGATTCATCAGTGTTCTGATCAAAGCCAAAAGATTTGATCATAGTATCAAATTTTCTATTCCAAGGTCGAATTGCTTAGGTCAATCAATGAATGGATCACTTAAGCTTTGCAAACCCTTTTGCTTTTGATCTTGGTCGATGAACCATTATGGTTGAGACATGTAGATACTCTTCTCAAGATTACCATTCAAAAAGAGTAGTCTTGACATCCATTCAAAATGGACAAGAGTTCTAACAGAATTCAGCATGACGACAGGGGATAAGAATTTCTTACAGTCCCCTGTCTCTGGGTATAACCCTTTGCCATAAGTCTAACCATAAGATTATATCTCGTTTCTTCTCGTAGATTCATTTGTAATCCATAGGTGTTACCCCATTAGATGGATCTACAAGATCCTAGATGGAATTGAAATCACACATTTTAATTCCAGGTCCATTGCTTTAATCCAATTGGTTCTTGTTAACATCATTCATTTCCTTGCTCTAAGACAATGAATCCTCAATGCCATCATCAGGTACGACGAGCTGGGCTTTAATTAAGCCCATGTAATGGTCAGATTTTAGAACAAGCCTTCCACTATATTGAGGCACTCTCAACTCTCGAGATATATGTAACTAACTAGTTTTATTGGTCCTATCAACAACTCTTGTTAAAGGTCCAACATCATCAACAACCCTTGTTGACTTATCAACAACTTTTGTTGATATTTCTGTAGCTTCATCAGTTAATTTACTTAAAACAACCTTACTTTATGGCTTATTATTTCTCATGTGGTCTTCTTCTGAGAATGTAACATTTGTCGGTACAAATTCTTTATTCTCTTGTGGATTGAAGAAGTTTCCACATTTCTCGTTTCGTTGGGGTAGCCTACGAATATGTATACTGTTGAATAATGTTTCAGTTTCTTTTTGGTTACCCACAAGCATGTGTGTTGGACTCCCAAAAATAATGTAAACTACTTTTACGCCTTATCCACAATTCAAAAGATGTTTCTGAAACACTTTTGGTAGAATGTTGTTCGAAATATATATTGCAGCCAACACTTCAAGACCCCAAAAACGAGTCAGGAAAATGAGCATAGCTCATAATGAATCGAATAGTATCCAATAGGGTTCTATTTCTCCTATTTGATACACTGTTTCTTTTAGGTGTTTCAAGGGTTTGGGAGTTGAGATGTAATTCCATGTTCTATCAAATAGTCTTGGAATCTCAAGTCTCATATACTCTACACCTCGATCAGATCAAAGTGTTTTTATCATCTCACCTAACAAGTTTCCAACTTAAGTTTCAAGCCACTTTGAATTTCTCAAGAGCTTTAGACTCAAGTTGCATTAGGTTGAGTTACCCATACCTTGAATAATTATCTATAATATAGATGAATTATTCATGTCCTCCGACTACTTTAACATATTGGATCACAAGGATCCAAATGTACAAGCTTCAAGGGCTCTTTGGCTCTATAGTTCTTTTCAAGCAAAAGAATCTATTAGTCATATTGCCTTTAAGGCATGACCTATAAGGTAGCAGAGAGTTATCTTCTAACTTGCTTAGAAGTATACTCTTGACCAAAACCATTCATTTCAATTCATACATTTTAACTAATTATAATATATATAAAATGCATGAGCATGCTTTATAACCTAAGGGGGGATTTTAAATCTAAATGACATCCATAAAACTTTTAAATAGCGTATAAATTGATTAATTGGCCCCTAGGATAAAAAAAAGCACATAAATTACATTATTTTAGGCTATTTTATCCTAAAATATGCTTCTGTAGCGTCATAACCAAGTTAGACCGCACGAGCCAACCCGAACCAGTTCGAATCGGACCCCAAAATGCCAAACTAAGCTTGAATTGGGCTGGACCGGGCCAAACCAGCCCCAGACCAACCAAAAACATCGAACCGGACCGCAACTTCAGCTTGAACCGCACGCATCCGAAACCCTAGCGCACGCAGCGTGAAATTGAGATAGCGTCGCGACGCTGAGAAGATAGCGTCGCGACGCTGAGAAGATAGCGTTGTGACGCTTACGCGATCGCAAAACTTTCGCCTCGCGAAATCGCGATAGCGTCGCGACGCCTGATGAACAGGGTCGCGACACTTCTGCATCTGGAGGCAGAATCTTGGCATTCCAGCGGCGGTTTTTCACGTTTGGCCTCGATTTTGGATGTGATTTTCAACGATCTTCATCATCGAACACCCTATTCTAGACCCGGACTTATAGAGCATAATAGATTTACAAAATATGCCCAAAAACGCAGGGGCCTTTACATTGAACCATTAAAGAAAACGTAAATCTATGGCCAAATTAATCAAAATCATTTATACGCAAACCATAACATTCATAATGCATAAATCCCACCATGAACAAGTTCCAAATTTCAATTTAAAACCAAGAAAAACTGAGTTGGCTTTGTTACCAATTAAGGGATAAAAGCCCTACGCAACGAAAAGAATTATCGAACCTACTCAGAGTCTTAGATTCTAATTGAAATACCAATACAATTTACAAAAATATTACAACAATAAATCTATATTTAATGGGTTGTACAAAGACTATAAACATGCTAAAAATTAACTAGATCTAATCTTGACGATCCTAGTGATCAATGATTTAAAAGAAAACTTACTTTTGTAGAAAGCCTTGATCGATTCACCTTTTCTTGCTAATAAGATCGAAAACGTAGCAACCTTCTTGTGCAAACACCACCAATTGGTTACACCGGTATATCTCTAAGACTTCTTGAAGCAGGAGACTAGTGGGAGACTTTTGGGAGAGATCTTTGATAGAAGAAGAGTCAATGGGATGCCTTTCACTCCACTGGTGCGACAAAGGCTGAATGGATGGATATGAGATAAGATGGTAAATAATAATAATATAAATTCAGCCAACCTTTAGTGCAAGTATAAACTGTCACACGTAGTAATAAAAAAACATTAAAAGTATTCGAAGGGTATCGATCCCACGAGGACTAACTGGAAGTTTATATTTGATGAAGAAATTGCTTAAAATTAGGTAACCAAAGAAAATAAGTTGATTGATTGGGTTTTTGAAAAGATAAATAAAACAAGCAATATATAAAAGAATGACAATAAGAAATAAACGAGGTATTCAACATGGATTCATCCCTAATGTAATAACCATAGTCATGCAATGTCTAACTTTAGCCTATTCAATGCATTGGGTCAGATTTAACTTCTATTTGC
Organism: Luffa acutangula; assembly: GCA_036850905.1. Taxonomy (NCBI): domain Eukaryota; kingdom Viridiplantae; phylum Streptophyta; class Magnoliopsida; order Cucurbitales; family Cucurbitaceae; genus Luffa; species Luffa acutangula. The sequence goes on from CM072087.1 coordinate 7,462,880, forward strand.
CCCTGCTCCCAAGAACCGTTAGAAGGCTAAACGAGTACCGGTATGCACATTTCTGTGACTTGACTCCGACATAAATAATTCACGAATGCAACCTATAACCCTATAGTCGATATAGGGTGCCTTAGGCAACTTGCCCAATACTGCCAAACAATCTCTTTCGAGCTTTTTCTCCTATATCACCTTTATGAGAACGAATATCGTTTGTCCATTTCGAGATCAAACTCACATAGCATGCAAATTCTAAGTGATCAAGTCAAACTCAGCAAGACTAGAGTGATAATCAATAAAGAATGACATGCATTGAACACAACTTAAGCAAAGTCATTAAACCATAAGGGAATTCACCTTATTGAACCCCTCAACGGAATTTAGCTACCCATGGTGAGATAAAGAGCAAATGAATACATTTCCACTGAAATGTGAATGTAAATAATACAGAATAATGAAAAGATTCAAGAGCTGGAAATAAAGGAGATAGCTAAATATTATGGGTTTTTTATTTACTCAATCCTTCTAGAGTTTGCGAAGACACTCCACTCTCTCGCTTTTACAAGTGGGAATGGGTGAAAATCCCTACAAACCCTAAGGTTGTATGTCTAACTCAAGTTAGAATTTAGTCATCTAAGAAGGACCTCGGGCATCCCTACTCATAAGCGTCAACTAGGGTTCTGTCACCACCCTCTTCTTCCAAATGAGTTATGTGAATTTGACTTCGAATCTCGAGCTTATATAGTGTGGAAAATAGTTGAGGTGCTACGAAATAGGTGTTGGAAGGTTGCCCAGTCAGTTTCGGGGTCAAAACAACCAGTTAGGTGCGAATAAGACTCGTCAACAACGACTCGCGGATGACTCGAAATGGCTTTAGTTTTTCCAGAAATGCGGTCGCATTTCATTTTGCCTTCCCAGAAATGCAGTCGCATTTCTGGGAAATTCCAGCTTTTCCTATGTTTTCTTGCAAAGCAACAAACTAAGTCAAATTCTCTTAAGATCAAGTCTTTTTAAACATAATTGAGTACAATTTTTCAAAAGTGATTTTCAACACCCTAACTTAATAACTTAAGCATATTTTGAGCTCGGGAACAGTAAATTTATCACAACATACAACATTTGGCCAAGAAATGAGCTAAATATAAGGGTAAAATAGGTATATTTTTTACCCTTATCACACCCTCAAACTTAACTCATTGCTTGTCCTCAAGCAATTGCAAATCAAAATGGTAGAGATCAACTTTGTAATTGCAAATCAGAATGTAAGAGCGCAATCATTAATTGCAAACCAAAACGTTAGAGTTCATGTGTAATAATCAATCATGGTACTAGTATCAAGTTTAGTTTTCAAATCAAGTGACATGGAATCAAGTAAACATGTTTTTCAAGATCGTTTCCTAAAAAGTTTTCCTTTCAGGAGAGGGTTCTACTCTAGTGCCAGTCACAATGTCTGAGTTTCCTAGGCATGAAGATTTCAATTGTTCATTTTCAAAGCAAAACTCTCTCTAATCCATCCTAACCAATGCGCTCAAACTACCTAACTTCTACTCTAGAGCCTAGTGTAGTTCTTTTAGTTAAGAAAAACAATCTTGAGGTAAAAATGAGCATACATGAGTTACTAGACCTTTTCCTATCTCCCCCAAACTTATTTGACTATTGGTGCTCTTTTTATTCAACTTCCTTTCCTCCCAAGAGCATCCTTGCTGCCATCTTTACCTTCGTTCTAGCTTATCGACACTTTGTGGTGAAGATATCTAGCTACAAGCAAAGTTCACAAGCTCGGAATGATACTCACTTCCCTAGGTAAACCTTTCATGCAGTGGCAAACCATGTCATGAATGCCCCTGGTTACTTAGTAAACCCTAGGAAGGAAGAGTAACTCTCGTTTTTTCTCTTTTTTTTCTATATCAGATACTGAGCACATTCTTTTTTCAACAATACAAGTTTACAAAAGTATTTACATAGTAAAACATAAAGCACCCCCCTCCCCCAAACATAAAGGTGGACAATGTCCTCATTGGCTTGTTTTTTAGGCATGGGCTTCACATGAGGCTTTCTGTTTTCAAAACATCAAGGCTAAACTCTCACAAAGTGTTAGAAAGGTTAAACACGAGGAAGTTTAGACTCTAAGAAAATTTTGTAAAGAAAAAGACTAATGGAAAGCCTATGACTAGAAAACAATTCAATTTTGACGGTGGCACTTTTGAGATAGAACATAGCTCTAGTTATCATCATCAAGGTCTTAAAAGAAAACTCATTTGAAAACATGTTTTTCTTCCAAAACATTTTAAAGCGATTTTTCCTTCAAGTTGATTTTTTCTGAAAAGTTCATAGGTTAAGCTAAAAAAAAAACAGCAAGCAGATTTTTCAAGAAAAGATCCAAAAACCCAAGTTTTTCTAATCTAAACTATCCATAAACTATCTAACCTACCCTATGATAAAAAATATTAACAACTAAACAATTTAAAGCAATCCAAACAACAACTAATCAATAAAAACAAAATTTAAAACATGCTAAAACTAAAAACAACAAGCATAAAAAACATAATTATATAGAAAAACAACAAGTAAATGGGTCAGAAAACTCCCATATTCCTCGTTCGAGGAACTCTCTTTCTCTTCATCATCTTCATCATCTTTTTCATCATCCTCTTCATCAGAATCCTTCTCTTCTTGAGGCAATAGTGACTGAGGGAAATTGGGAAAGAGCGGAGCAATACTCCGGGTGATAGAGAGATAGAACTCTCTAATGGCTTCATCCCGCTCCTTTACATATGCCCAATACGTTCTCAGGTTGTCCCTGAGTTCATCAAGTTGTCGATAGGCAATGGCTACGGCTTCTGATGAGGGTGAAGGCCCTGTATAAGGAGTGTGTTGGGATGGAGAAGCTACATTCGGCCCTGATTGAGGAATAGCCTGAGATGTGGACTTGCCTGCTCGCTTTCTCCCACAGGCTAAAATATTATCCCTGATTATGCTCCCTACGTTGATCTCCAACCCCTTCATGATGCAATAGAGTAACATCACTCTATCCACTGAAATCGTGCTGTCATGGGTGGTTGACATCAAGCGGTTTTTGATGAAGTGAAGCCAAACTGTCGATTCTGGCTTTAGGTCGCTTGGCACTAGAGACTTCACTTTCGTCTGTGATTCTTTCCACTAAACCCCCTTATTAGCCACAAGTTTTAATGCATCTTTCATCTGCTTGGCCAAAGGGTTCCTTATCACATCATTCCCTCTTAGGTTCAAGGGTGCCTTGATCTTGTACACCCTTTTAATGTCGACTGAGGAGAAACTCTCGAACTAAAGGCACAACAGCCTCCTGAGGGTGAGCATAAAACTCCTGCCACTTGTACTGGAATATAACTCTTGTTACGAACTCTGGCAGCACTCCTGATCTGTTAGAGAATCCCTTCTCATTGAGGAAATCTCCTTTTTTCATGATCTCCATCCGTTCCTGAAAATTAACATCTTTAAATACCTCAGGGAATGGATTTTTAGGAGATGCAGCCTTCGGTGATTTGCCCTTTGGCTTGGCGGGTGAGAAAATATGAGGAACTGCAGGAGAGGCGTCCATGGACCTTGTCCTCGGCCTCTTGGCAAAGATTGGATCATTCTTGTTCTTTGTCCTCCTCTCAGCCTTAATCTCTCTCTTTCTCTTTCTCCTCAATGTCATAGAGATAGGGACTTGGTCGCCATCTAGCTCCATTATCTCTGAATCGGATTCTGTATCAGAGTCAGTGGAGGTCTCGACCTCCTCATCTTCTTTTTCCTCTTCGTCCCTCTTGTCTCCCGAAGAGGTGCTATCAACTGTTGTTGGGTCATTCTACTTCTCTTTCTTTTTCTTTTTCCAAAATTTTTTCAGTTGGCCCCTATTGGGCCTCTTCTTCTACCCTCCCTTGCAACGCTTCAACCTCACTTTGAGCCTTGTGGAGTGGTTCAAAGGCTGCAAGGAAGTCTTCAGCTTCCTTCCTTCTTTTTTCATCTTCTTTCGGTTCTTCTCTTCTCTTTTTTTCTTCCTCAAGGAGTTTCAAATCAATGGCTGCCCTCCTGAGGTTTTCCTCATACTTTCTTTCTTCCTCAACTTCTAAGGCCCTCTCGGCCTCTTATTCTTCTTCTCTCCTTCTTTTCTCTTCGTCCTCATCTTCTCTCTTCGCCAAGTCATCCTCGTCCATCATATGCTGATTTTCTATTTCTCTTTCATCTTCAATCTCTTTCAAGGCATCCTCTTCAGCCTTGTACCCTTCAGCAATCGCAAGAGCCTTTGCCACTGCTTGGTGAATTATTCCTTCGAACACATCTGGAGGCATTCTTATGGTTTTGAGGGGCTTAAACTCAAGCACTTTTCAGGCACAACCTTCTTCGGGCTCTTCTTTCTTGCGCTATAGGTGACAACGCGCTTGGTCCTGCAAGATATAGAAGGGTTAGTTGAAGGCTCGGAACTTTTACTCGTTGAAGCTTCTCCTTGTCGAGAGCTTCCAACTGCCTTGGCGGCTTATTCTTCAATCTGTCGATTTCTTTCTTCCTCAAGGGCAACACGTCTTTGAGTTTCCATCTCTCGGATCATCGCAAACCATTCTCGCGATCGTTTTCTAAACTGGTTAGTGGCGGGCTTTTGGGTTCGGCGAACGACAGTGGTGCGCGTGAACCTTCTTGATGTAGACGAACTCGACATCTCCCTCGAACCGGTCGGCATTGCCCAAGAAGATGGAGTTTGAGCGTTGGGTCCGACGTTCACGACTGCAAGTGAGAATCCCGTGGGTCTCATTCTTTGCGTGTCGTGCATGGGCGTTTCAGATTGCTCTTTTTGTTGTTGCACGCTAGCTTCTGCTTCGTGGGCAGTCGGATTACTCTAGGAACGAGTAATCTTGCGTGAGGATGATGACTTTTGACTGTTCTTCATCATCTTGGATTTGGGCTTTCGGTTTCAAGATGAGAGAGTATGGAAAGTTGAGGTCTTGACTTGAATGCAAACGGTTTAGTGGTTGGTGAAGAGAAAAAGAACTAAAGTCAACTATTCATACTTTTCCGATTAGGTCACGTGAAGGTCAAAAATAATTCGTGACTCCCCACTTATTCTTAAAAAATGCGGCCACATTCTCAAATACATTGGGGAGAAATGAAGTCGCATTTCACCTAGTTTTTTTTTGCCTTCTCTTTTTTTTTTCTGACTTTTCGTTTTCCTTTGCTTTCTCCTCTTTGCTGAAACACTCATAAACATGTTAGAAAGCTCACATGCTTAATCATGATTTATTAATCTTTTTCTACTTTTTTTTCTTTTAAGAAAATTTAACTTAAAATGTTTTGATCAATTCAACTTCCAAGTAAGTCCACAGGTAGAGGTGTTCCCTACGGTCAGCTCAAATACCTCAACCTAGGAAGGATTTGCCTTATACAAAGTTCCCTCTTGATCAACAATCATTTATTCAAACAAACTTACAGTTTTTCCCATTTTTCTGCTTTATTTTCAACACGAGACAGGGCAAAAAATAATATGGACTTTTCAAAACTCCGAGGTAAATCCCCAGGAAAAGGTGTTCCCAATGGTCAGCTTAAGTACCTTTCCTAGACAGAGTTTTTACTCTTGTCCAGATATTTTGGAGCTCTTGTCTAGATTATTATTTTATGGATCCAGTTAATATACAAAAATTAATTCTTTCAAGGTTTAGAAGTCATACCAAATCAATCACGGAGACATGGACTTCCTCATCCTCGAAACCTCTCCCCCAATATGATTTGATCCTTTGTTGCTTCATGGGTTGATTGATCTCTTCAACTTCAATCTTTTTCCCATGTTTTTCGTCTGATTCTTCATCTGCGAGTATATCCTCCAAGGTTTCTCTTCTCATTATTTCCTGTAAAGTAGACCGGGAGAGTTCGTCGATTTCATCAATCATAGAACATTCCTCGAAATCTCCAGGGTACTTCATTGCATTCATCACATTGAACGTGACTTGCTGATCATTGACCCTCATGGTCAATTCTCCCTTCTGCACATCTATCAACGATCTGCCAGTGGCTAGGAACGGTAGTCCCAAGATGATTGGCACATCCTTATCAGCTTCACAATCTAAAATGATGAAATCTGCAGGGAAGACAAACTTTTCACCCTTAACCAATGCGTCTTCAATCTTTCCAATGGGGTGTGTAAGCAATCTGTCTGCCAACTGTAAGGTCACAGTTGTTGGGCGTGCTTCACCTATCCCTAACTATTTAAAAAACGAGTATGGCATTAAGTTGATGCTTGCTCCTAAGTCGCACGGAGCTGTGCCTACGTCCCTGCCTCCAATAGAGCATGGAATGGTGAAGCTTCCTGGGTCTTTAAGCTTGGGAGGGATCTCGTTCTTCACCAGTGCACTGGAACATTCCGTGAGTGCAACTGTTTCGTATTCTCCCAACCTTCTCTTTTTTGACAGAATATCTTTCAGGAACTTCACATAGGTAGGCATTTGTTCAAGTGCCTCCACTAATGGTATGTTGATGTGTAACTGCTTCAATACATCTAAAAACTTCTTGAACTGTACATCTTGGGAAGCATGTTTGAATCTCTGAGGGTACGGAGGAGGTAGTCTGTAATCTTGGTCTATCACAAATTTTTTAGGTTTTGCGGTCGCATTTGCCTATCTTTTCTCCAACTTTGTTTTTTCTTCATTCTCCACCAAGGCTTCATGCTCCTTGGTTTTTTCTACTTTATCTCCTTTATTCAGTGGAATATCTGAGATAATGTCTTACTTCTTTTCACAAATCTTTTCTCGAGCTTCAACTGGATCTCTGCTTCTTGACTTACTGGATACTTCGGTCCATCGTATTCTAATCCACTTCTTAAGGTCACTGCCTTGCAATGTTCCTTTCCTTCTCTATGAGAGATCTCGGTTTTGCTACGCAACGTTCCCTATGGTCTATTCTTAATCTTCTGAGCAATTTGTCCAAGCTGAACTTCCGAATTTCTTTCTGCAGCATCGTTCCTTTCCATGTACTCCTTCATCAGAGTCTCTAGATTGGACTCTTGACTCTGCACTGGAACTTGTTGGAAGTTTTTCTGCGGCTGTTGTTGTGTAGGCTGCTTCCCAAACTGATAAGTGTTGGAATTACTTGACCCGGTTTGTCCTCCCCGAGAAAACTTCGGATGTTGTCTCCATCATGGGTTGTACGTGGCCGAATAAGGATTCCATCTATTCTGGTTTTGATTTCCTTGTGGACCTACATAAAAAACAGATGTTGGGTTTAGTGGACAATTATCAGCAATGTGTTCATTGCTCCTCACCACATATCTCACAACAGAGAGAAGAGACAACATTGGCAGGGGCTATGTTGGCTTGATTATTCATGGTCATGCCCATCATCATGCAAGGAATGGCCTTGATCTGGGCTTGCATCGTAGAGTTAGCCTTTGTTTCCACTACTTTCACTAGATTTTTCAAAATAGTTGTTGGTTCATTTTCTCATCAATGTCGATTGTTGGTGGCTATGGTGTCTAGAATAACATGCGCCTCATTAGCAGACTTCTTCAGAAAAGATCCGTCTGTAGATGTGTTTACTAGTGCCTTCGAAGCTAGATCTAATCCACTATAAAAATGCTCCAAAATAATGCAAGCAGGCAATCCATGGTGTCGACACTTCCGAACCAGCCTTTGAAATCTTTCCCAAGCTACATCCAAAGGTTCATTGTAAGATTGTCTGAAAGCAATAATTTTAGCTCTGTACTTGGAATTTTTATTGGAGGGAAAAAACTTCTCTAAAAATTTCTTTACCAAATAATTCCAAGAGGTGATGGAGTTTGGAGGAAATGAATCCAGCCAAGCTTCAGCATCTCCCTACAAAGAAAATGGAAAAAGTTTTAGTTTTAACGTATCTTCTGGCACTCTAAAAAATAACTTAATATGTTTGTGTGGATCTTCGTTTGGAGGTCCAGAGAACTGGCCCATTGTATTCAACATCTGGAACATCACTGGTTTAAGATCAAACTGTGGAGCATCAATCGGTGGCTCCAAAATTCCTGGATTTAATGTCTGGAAAACTAGTAAAGCGTAGTCCCTTATTGCTCTATTGCGATCTTCAACAATGTAGATTGGATTTTCTTGTTGTGGCACTGGTGGAATTGGAGGAACAAGAGGAATTCTCCAACCATTTTGCTCCCTTCCATGATCTTGTGGATCAACTTGAGGATCGACTCCAGGAGGTTCAATTGGAATCTCTTGAATGTGAGATGCTTCCTTTAGAGATTCCAATGCGCTCAACTCTTGATGTTCCTTTTTCTCTCGTCTCTGTTCCTTCCTTCAACGATGAAACGTTCTTTTTATCTCTGGATCAATGTCAAGGAGTGGACACCCCTTGTTCATGCACTAACTTCAACCTGCAAAAGCAAAAAAAATGCAAACCGAAGTCAATCTCCCTTTGAGACAGAAATGCGGTCGCAATTTGATCGCAATCTGATCGCAATTTAAGAAAAAAAACAAATCTAGTTTCACTTTTGGTCCCTGAGAACTGCCCAAAAGGTAGTTATTTAGGCCTCGATTGTATAGGGATTTGTGTGTCCTTTATGCTTATTAGGGTTGGTTTTGGATAAATATTACATGATTTAACCCATTTGGAAGAATGGAAGCATTGGAAATTATTTTGTGCAGATTATGCTGCTGAGCGACTGGAGGGAGCAAATTCTATGCTGCAGCAAAACTGGGAGCAGAAACTGCAACATCACAGCTCGTTAGCCAACTTCATGAACCGACTTCTGTTGAGTTATTTTTGGGATAAAGGAGCAAGGAGAGCCCTACACGTGTCCAAGTTGACCTAATTCAAGTCTCTTGTCCTTCTATAAAAGGAAGTAGCCGTCAAAGTCAAATTCATTCCATGTTTTCCCTTGGAAGCCGAATAGTATAGGGAGATTGAAGATCATCAAGAACACCATCTTTCGCAAGCTGATTAGGGAGTTTACTTTCTTTATTAACTTGTGGTTATGGACATGCATACTCAGATTGTAATTTGTATTCTTATGCCTATTATGAACTAAGTAGCTTAGGGTGTTGGTTAGGAATAATGTGATTACTATGCTTCATCTCTAGTAATATATTGACTATCGCATTTTGGTTAATTGTTGTGCTTATTCTCATTTTACTCCCGCCTGGCCAGCCGGTGTGAATAGCTCTCTCTAGTTTCAGGGATGATTTAGAGAGTGTGTGACAATTATCCACACTACGATCATTGTGTATTGGTGAACGCCAGTGACTGAGCTAGGGATAGCCAATTGCCTAGTGCTTGATCGGTCGTGCTTCATTGGGTTTGAAACATATCCCAAAAGATCCGGAGTTCCGGGAGGAATCCACTAATAATACTGCGAGAAATGCATGATCAATAATATTGCTGGAGCATATTTTAGAATAATCACTAAACCTAACCAGCGCCTGCCTTTAATCTGTCTATCTATTTGTTTACTTATTGTTCTGTCATTTATTTTGCTTCAGCATAATTCCGATAAAACCCAATCATTTTATTATTCTTGAAACCATTAAAAAGTTACACAAAAATAGGTAGAGTGGAAACTCATTCAGGGCTCGGATTGATAATATTACTTGTTGCAGACTGTGTATACTTGCACAGGAATTCTAGAGTATTTTATACTATATTTTTACTCACTCTAGGAACCCAACAAGTTTTTGGCGCCGTTGCCGGGGACTTGGATAAGTTTTTATCTGATCTGTTTTGTGTATGTGTTTTAGTGGTTTGGTGCTAGAACTTTTTGATTGTTTCTTTTGTTTTTACATGTGTGATTTTGGTGCATGAGCGATCCGCCTGGGGTACGGTTTGAGCTTGATCCAGAAATTGAAAGGACATTTAGGAACAGAAGGAGGGAGCAGCGCAGAAACCAGATGGAGAACGTGCCGCAACTTCCACAGGTTCATGAAGGTCCAGCAGCAGCAAACCCCCAGCAGAATCCGTTTCTGTAGCAAAACCCACTGTTTGAGCAAAATGAGCAGCGAAATAATCAGGCTGAGAATCCTATCTTGATAGCGAACGATAGGACCAGAGCCATTCGAGCGTATGCTGTCCCGATGTTTAATAAGTTGAATCCAGGGATTGCACGTCCCCAAATCCAAGCGGCGAATTTTGAAATGAAACCGGTAATGTTTCAGATGTTGCAAACCGTGGGGCAATTCCATGGTTTGTCATCTGAAGACCCTCATTTACATCTTAAGTCTTTTCTAGGAGTTAGCGATTCTTTTGTAATTCAAGGAGTGCCTAGAGATGCTCTTAGATTAACTTTGTTCCCGTATTCTCTTAGGGATGGAGCAAAGTCATGGTTAAACTCTTTTGCTCCAGGATCAATTAGGACGTGGGATGAGTTAGCTGAAAAATTTTTGAGTAAATATTTCCCACCTAATAGAAATGCTAAATTAAGGAGTGAAATAGTAGGGTTTAGGCAACTTGAGCATGAGACTTTTAGTGAGGCTTGGGAGAGGCTTAAGGAGCTTTTACGACAGTGTCCCCACCATGGGTTACCTCATTGTATTCAAATGGAAACATTTTACAATGGTTTAAATGGAGTAACCCAAGGTATGGTCGATGCTTCGGCTGGAGGGGCCCTTTTGGCAAAAACTTTTGATGAAGCCTATGAAATTTTAGAAAGAATATCTATTAATAGTTGTCAGTGGCCGGATGTTAGAGGCACAAATAAAAAGGTTAAGAGTGTATTAGAGGTTGATGGTGTGTCCACCATTAGGGTTGATCTTGCAATGATTGCTAACGCTCTTAAGAATGTGACAGTGATTAGTCATCAGCAGCCACCAGCTATGGAGCCTGCAGCAGTGGTGAACCAAGTCACGGACGAAGCATGTGTCTATTGCGGTGAAGACCACAACTACGAGTTTTGCCCCAGCAATCCAGCGTCTGTGTTTTTTGTAGGTAATCAGAGGAACAACCCTTATTCTAACTTCTATAATCCAGGTTGGCGCAACCACCCCAACTTCTCATGGGGAGGTCAAGGAAATAACGTACAAGCGCAACAGAAGATGAACCAGCCGGGATTTGCTAAAGCGCAGGTAATGCCCCAGCAAAATAAGCAGGCTTTGCCCCAGCAACATTCGGAGAATTCTCTCGAGGCAATGATGAAAGAATTTATGGCTCGTACAGACGCTGTAATTCAAAGTAATCAAGCTTCAATGAGAGCCCTGGAATTGCAAGTGGGTCAGCTAGCTAATGAGCTCAAGGAAAGGCCTCAAGGGAAACTTCCATCAGATACTGAACACCCTAGAAGGGAAGGTAAGGAGCATGTAAAGGCAGTTACTCTTAGGAGTGGTAAGCCATTAGAAGAAAGAATTGAGCCTAGTAAAACCCAGGTTATAGATAAAAATGGTGATAGAAATAATAATGTTGTTGTCGAGGAAGAGTTGGAGTCTGGTCAGGGTGCTGGAGGCAGCAATAAAAATGCTGGAGCATCTGGTTCTGTGCCAGATGTAGAACCACCATACGTGTCGCCCCCACCTTATGTACCACCTCTACCTTTTCCACAAAGGCAAAAGCCTAAGAATCAGGATGGTCAATTTAAAAAGTTTTTAGAGATTCTTAAGTAGTTGCATATAAATATCCCTTTAGTAGAAGCTATAGAGCAAATGCCTAATTATGCTAAATTTCTTAAGGATATTTTGACTAAAAAGAAAAGGTTAGGTGAGTTTGAAACTGTATCTCTTACTGAGGAGTGTAGTGTTATTCTTAAGAATGGGCTACCCCCCAAGGCTAAGGATCCAGGGTCATTTACTATACCTGTGTCTATAGGTGGAAAGGAATTAGGTAGAGCACTCTGTGATTTAGGTGCAAGCATTAACCTTATGCCTCTTTCGGTCTATCGAAAGTTAGGTATTGGTGAAGCTAGACCTACCACAGTTACACTCCAACTAGCTGATAGGTCTATCATGTATCCAGAGGGTAAAATTGAGGATGTCTTAGTAAAAGTGGATAAATTCATATTTCCTGTTGATTTCATTATTTTAGATTATGAGGCTGATAGAGATGTCCCAATTATTCTAGGACGTCCATTTTTGGCTACTGGTAGGGCGTTAATAGATGTTCAAAAAGGGGAATTAACAACGAGAGTTTGTAATGAGGAAGTAAAATTTAATGTGTTTAAAGCCATGAAATATCCAGACGAAATGGAAGATTGCTCCTTCATCAGGATTCTGGAGAGCACAATTGTTGAGACAGAAATTCAGGATTCTGCTAATAAGCATTTGGAAAATCATGGAGAGGTTAGTGTAGAGGATTTAGAAGTTTGTTCTTTAGATACAAAAAATTAAAAAGAATTGTTTAGGTGTGAGGATGTTTTTGAGTCTTTAGATTTAGATCAAAGAAAGGTTCCCCCAATTAAACCATCCCTGATTGAGGCACCTACTTTAGATTTGAAGCCCTTACCAGATCATCTAAAGTATGTGTATCTTGGGGAGAGTGAGACATTGCCCATTATTGTTGCATCAAATTTAATGTCGGAGCATGAGGAGGCCTTAATAAAGTTGCTTCAGCAATACCGCAAGGCTATTGGTTGGACATTGGCTGACATTCAGGGGATTAGCCCATCTTTTTGTTTGCATAAAATCACTCTAGAGGAGGGGTCCTTGAGGAATATTGAGCAACAAAGAAGGCTTAACCCCGCAATGAAAGAAGTGGTTAAAAAGGAGGTGATTAAATGGTTGGATGCTGGCATCATTTATCCGATTGCATACAGCAATTGGGTGAGCCCTGTCCAATGTGTTCCTAAGAAAGGAGGTGTCACTGTGGTAAGCAATAAAGACAATGAGTTGACCCCAACTAGGACAGTAACTGGTTGGAGGGTTTGCATGGATTACAGGAGGCTTAACTTAGCCACCCGTAAGGACCACTTCCCTTTGCCATTTATTGACCAGATGTTGGATCGATTGGCTGGTCAGGCCTACTACTGTTTCTTGGATGGTTATTATGGGTATAACCAGATTACTATTGCTCCTGAAGATCAGGAAAAAACCACTTTCACCTGCCCTTATGGGACGTTTGCTTTCAGGCGAATGCCTTTTGGCCTTTGCAATGCTCCAGCAACATTTCAGCGGTGTATGTTAGCAATTTTTTCTGATATGATTCAGTCCACTGTTGAGGTCTTTATGGACGATTTTTCAGTTTTTGGAGGGTCTTTTCAGAGTTGTTTAGATAATTTAGGTAAGGTGTTAAAAAGATGTGAGGATACCCATCTAGTTCTTAATTGAGAGAAGTGCCACTTCATGGTGAAGGAGGGCATAGTGTTAGGTCATAGGATTTCTAAGAATGGTCTAGAAGTTGATAGAGCAAAAGTTGAGGTTATTGAAAGATTAGAATCACCGAATTCAGTGAAGGGAATTCAGAGCTTCTCAGGGCATGCTGGATTTTATAGGAGGTTCATAAAGGATTTTTCCAAAATCAGTAAACCTCTTTGTAACTTATTGTGCACTGATCATGTTTTTGACTTTAATGCAGATTGTAGGAAGGCTTTTGAAACATTGAAGGCTGCTTTAATCTCAGCACCCATTCTCTGCGCACCTAATTGGAATTTGCCATTCGAGGTAATGTGTGATGTGAGTGATGCTGCAGTAGGTGCAATGCTGGGGCAGAAGCAGGGCAAATTTATTCATCCTATATATTATGCAAGCAAGGTTTTAAATGAGGCACAAGTCAACTACACAACTACTGAAAAGGAGTTGTTAGCTGTTGTGTTTGCTTTTGAGAAATTCAAGCCATATTTGGTTGGATCCAAAGTCACAGTTTTCACGGATCATGCAGCAATAAGGTATTTAATGTCAAAGAAAGATGCAAAGTCTAGACTAATTCGTTGGGTTTTATTACTGCAGGAATTCGACTTGGAGATAAAGGACAAGAAGGGATCAGAGAATGTCATTGCAGATCATTTATCTCATCTTGATCCATCATCGTCTTTGCTGGAGCAATCTGCCATTTCTGATTCTTTTCCAGATGAACAGTTTTTTGCTGTTGAGGTAAAGGTAGTTAGGGATGTCCCTTGGTATACTGATATTGAAAACTTTTTGGTAAAGGGAGTCACTCCTATTGACATGGATTGGAGGCAGAAGAAAAAGTTTAAGCATGATGCGAAAATTTTCTTTTGGGATGAGCCGTTTATGTATGGGCAATGCTCTGATGGTATTATTCGTAGGTGTGTTTCAGGTGCTGAAGCAAAGGAAATCCTAGAGCAATGTCACTCTTCGCCGTATGGAGGGCATTTCAGCGGTCAGAGGACAGCTATGAGGATTTTGCATTGCGGATTTTTCTGGCCTACGTTATTCAAGGATGCCCATTGGTTCTACAAGCAATGTGATGCTTGCCAAAGGAGAGGAAATTTGGGGCAAAGATATGAAATGCCTCTTACTAACATTTTAGAAGTTGAATTATTCGATGTATGGGGTATTGACTTTATGGGGCCATTTCCCCCTTCTAATGGCAATGTTTTTATCTTATTGGCAGTTGATTACGTGTCCAAATGGGTGGAGGCCATTGCATGCCATCAGAGTGATGCCAAGACAGTAGCAAGGTTTCTTCAATCGCACATCTTTGCGCGGTTTGGGACACCTAGGGCTCTAGTGAGTGATGAGGGTACACATTTTGTTAATAATATCTTAACTAAGCTTTTAGCTAAGTATGAGATTAAGCATAGGATAGCTACCCCTTATCACCCACAAGCAAATGGTCAAACTGAAATTAGTAATAGGGAAATTAAAGCTATCTTAGAGAAAGTAGTCCATCCATCTAGAAATGATTGATCCTTTAGGTTGGATGAGGCTCTTTGGGCTTATAGGACAGCTTATAAGACTCCTCAGAGGTATGTCTCCCTATAGGTTAGTATATGGGAAAGCTTGCCATTTACCACTAGAGCTAGAACATAAGATGTTTTGGGCTTTGAAAAAGTTAAATTTTGATCTGAGTCGCGCAGGAGCAATAAGAATGCTGCAGCTTAATGAGTTAGAAGAATTTCGTAAATTTTCTTATGAAAATGCGAAGATATATAAAGAAAAGACTAAGTTGTGGCATGACAAGAAAATAAAGTCCAAAGAATTTGTCAAGGGTCAAAAAGTTTTGCTTTATAATTCTAGGTTAAAACTATTTCATGGAAAATTAAAATCTAAATGGTCAGGACCGTTTATTGTGATTGAGGTTTTCTCCAATGGAGCAATTACTTTGCAGGATGAGAAAGATGGGAGAGTGTTCAAGGTGAATGGTCAGCGTGTCAAGCATTATTGGGGAGAGGAGTTTCAGTCAAAATATCCTTCCCTAAGGTTGGTTGATGATTGAGAGAGCAGGATTTTTGCGGGAGCATTTCACAGAGCAAAATTTTGAGCTCCCAGGATTTGTATTGATTTTATTTTTCGTTGATTTGATTTTAATTGCGGTTAGGTTAGATTTGATTTTGCGAGATTTATTAGATTTTGTCTTTAAATATTTGATTAGATCTTATCTATTTTGTTTTGAATTTGATTTGATTTTTGGGTTATTTATTTAAATTATCTTTCAATTATCTTTTAATTAGTTAGATTTTATTAGATTTTATCTAGATTTTATATTCAGTTATTTGAATTCTAGTGTTAATTAATAGAGATTTTCTCTAATTTATTCGGCTTCTTTTGAAAATAAAAGATTGGGATGATTGGTTAAAATTTAATTTGAATTTAAAGAAAAAAAAATCTTTGATTTTTCTTGCTTTGAAATTCGAATTCCGTATCTAAGATTCTTCAGGTTTGATATGGCGAAAGCAAAATCATCTGAATTACAAGGGTTTCCGTTGGAAATTTATTATTTTTACCGTTGAGATTTTCTTTGAATTTTCGTAGGTAAAATTGCATGCATCATCTGTTGACGCCACGTGTCGCAGAGTAATCATTCAAAGGCTTCAATGATGGACAACACACCAATTTTTACCATGGGCGTTTGGAAGCCACGATTTTACCGTTGTTGGTTTCAAATTTTCAGGATACATTTACTTCAAATTAAATGGTAATATTATTTAATGTTGAGCAAATCATTTCGGTTAGGATTCGATGTGCTGAAGCCTTATTTATTCACAACCGCTGGTAAGTTCTTTCCACTTCGTCTTCTTGATTTGAATCTTTGTTGTGTGCATTCTTCTTTCTTTGTTGGTATTCTCTATCAAACTCTTTGAACCTTCAATGGCCAAAACGAGAGCAAGAAAAGAGAGAGAGAATGAGGGAGAAGAGATACCCGTTACCCCCGAGGTTCAGAAAGCGAAAATGAAAAAGAAGAGGACGCCGGAGGAAAAAGAAGAGAAGAAAAGGAGAAGGCAGCAAAGGGCTGCGGAACAAGAAGAGGTCCAGGAGGCAGCAGATGAAGTTGAAGAAGTCCCGAAAGAACCAGAAGAACAGAACCCAGAACAGGCTGAGCAGAGAGTTGCAGATACAGAGGTAGTTCGAGAGGAGAGTCAAGAAAAATGGAATGAGGATGAACAGACAGAGGTTGCGACTGAGAATGAGCCAGTTCAGGAGGCTCGAGTGGAGGTGATCATACTAGAGGTACCTAAGCGACGCCGCTTTAAGCGAAAAGCCGGTCGTATTCAGGTAGTTCAAACTGATACCCCCTCGCCTCCAACCACTGATTCTGAAAGAGAGAATGCAGAAAGAGAAGAAGAGAAACGGGAAGCGGAAAATAAGGCAAAAGAAGAAGAGGCAAGGAAGGAAGAAGAAGAGCGTTTACGAGAACAGAGAAAAAGCAAAGGCAAAGGAATTGCCGAAGCATCGGGTGAGATTGAGGAGTCGAGGGCACCATTCATTCGCTTCGTCAATGAACTTGCCAGAGCAAAATATCAGGAAGTACTGAAGCGTGATTTCTTATTCGAACGAGGTTTTGGCAGTGATTTGCCCAGGTTCTTGGAGTCCGGAATAGCGAGCCTTGGGTGGAGACAGTTTTGTGCGAAGCCTGATCCTGTCAATGCCAACATCGTTCGGGAATTCTACGCCAATCTGGACGTGAAGGATGATTTCGAAGTCATAGTGCGAGGAGTGCCTGTCCAATGGAGCCCAGAGGCCATTAATAATTTTTTTGATCTTCAGGACTTTCCACACACAGTTTTCAATGAAATGATGGTTGCCCCATCGAGCGACACATTTCAAGCTGCTTATTTGAAAAGTGAAGCCAACGCTTGGATGGGTTTCATTAGACTCTGCTTACTGCCGACAACGCATGACTCCACTATATCGCGGGACAAAGTGTTGCTTGTTTTTGCCATCCTTCGATCAATGAGCATAGATGTAGGGAAACTAATTTCTTCGGAGATTGTTGACTGCTGGAAAAAGAAGGTGGGGAAGTTGTTCTTCCCAAATACAATTACTATGTTGTGCAGAAACGCAGGGGTTCCGGTGGATGAAAATGATGTAATTTTGTTTGATAAGGGAATCATTGACACGCCCAATTTGGCGCGACTTCAGCGAATGCAGGAGGTGCGTCAGGGTGGGATGGTCCACGACATCAACACGATTTTAGAACAACTCGCACTTTCAGCCAGCAGGCAGGAGTTTGCTGAAAGTCAAGCTTTGACTTTTTAGAGCTATGTTAAAAATCGTGATGCCAATCTCAAGAAGGCGCTGCAAGAGAATTTTTCGAAACCATATCCAGCCCTTCCAGCATTCCCTGAAGATTTATTCAACCCCTGGATTCCACCCCCACCAATGGAAGGAGGAGGAGAGGAAAATGAAAATGAACCGGGCCAAGAGGACTGAAGGATGAAGTGGCCCTGAGCGAGCATGATTTTTGTTCTGACTTTTTGTTTGCTCGCGCATTTTCTACTTTCCTTTTCTGTTGATGTTATGTTTGTTTCTCTTTCATATTTCTGCTTCTTAAACAAAAATATATATGCTGATGTAATTTCTTTTTCTATGTTTTTAATGAATTTCTGGATGTTTCTGTTCTATGAAGAACTGAGTAATGCCCAGCTTAACTAGTTTTCTTCTGAATTTTTTAAGCTTGGACCGAATAAAGCTTAATTAGATCAAGGTATTCTGATCTCCAGAAACCTTTTGCTTGAGCATTTCTTCTAGCCTGGACTGTTGCTGCGACAAAGAAGATTTTGAAGGTAGTATTGACTTATATGATCCACTTTAAGCTTAATCCTAGTCCCATGTTTAGTTTAAAAATTCAGATAGGAAAAAAATAAGTTTGGGGGTATAGTTGCTTTATTAATGATTCATTGGGGACAATGAATAATTCAAGTTTGGGGAACTTTTTGCTACTCCAATGGTTTTGCTCGAGCATTCATCTCCTTCAAATTAAAATTTACTAGGTTATTGAGTAACCGGGGACATTTGTGATACCCACAGTTTGTCTTCGCGTCAAAAGATGATCTAGGAAATGTGAAAAAAATGAGAAATATGAGAAAAAAATTATTTGCTGAAAAATTATTTGTTGAAGATTTTGCTGAAAAAAATTGATGGAGCAAAAGTTTTGAGGGATGAATGATGATCCAGCAGTTTTTCTGTCTCCCATAACTTAGGTGAGCTTCATCACAAAATGTCGCCATTCTGAGGGGCAAGAGATGGAATAACTAAGGATTTTTGAGCTTTATAATGAGTATTGAGCCTAGTTGGTGATGAGCTTGAGGCAAGGGTATACTGCACCATAAAGTGGGTCATCCCATGCTTAAGAGCTTATGACTGTAAGGTTGCTTTAAGTCTGATAAATAATGATATAAACCCCTTTAAAAATATGTTTTGAAATGTCTGATAATAGAGCTAGGCTGTGGTGAGTTCTTAGAATTATGTTGAAAAGTGGTGATTATTTGTCTGTGCCGGAGGAATCATTTTGCTGCAGCAGAGCTTGGTTTTGCAGAGTGCTCAGGTAAAGGTTAAAGGTAGTGTTGGATTGTCTGGTTTGATTAAGCTATTCATTGTCTAATGTTCTGAATTCTTGAAGGAAGGTGAGTTAGTATTGCTCGGGACGCGCAATAGTTCAAGTTTGGGGGTATGATAACTGCCCAAAGGGTAGTTATTTAGGCCTCGATTGTATAGGGATTTGTGTGTCATTTATGCTTATTAGGGTTGGTTTTGGATAGATATTACATGATTTAACCCATTTGGAAGAATGAAAGCATTGGAAATTATTTTGTGCAGATTATGCTGCTGAGCGACTGGAAGGAGCAAATTCTATGCTGCAGCAAAACTGGGAGCAGAAACTGCCACATCACAGCTTGTTAGCCAACTTCATGAACCGACTTCTGTTGAGTTATTTTCGGGATAAAGGAGCAACGAGAGCCCTACACGTGTCCAAGTTGACCTAATTCAAGTCTCTTGTCCTTCTATAAAAGGAAGTAGCCGTCAAAGTCAAATTCATTCCATGTTTTCCCTTGGAAGCCGAATAGTATAGGGAGATTTAAGATCATCAAGAACACCATCTTTCACAAGCTGATTAGGGAGTTTACTTTCTTTATTAACTTGTGGTTATGGACATGCATACTCAGATTGTAATTCGTATTCCTATGGCTATTATGAACTAAGTAGCTTAGGGTGTTGGTTAGGAATAATGTGATTACTGTGCTTCATCTCTAGTAATATATTGACTATCGCATTTTGGTTAATTGTTGTGCTTATTCTCATTTTACTCCCGCCTGGCCAGTCGGTGTGAATAGCACTCTCTAGTTTCAGGGATGATTTAGAGAGTGTGTGACAATTATCCACACTACGATCATTCTGTATTGGTGAACGCCAGTGACTGAGCTAGGGATAGCCAATTGCCTAGTGCTTGATCGGTCGTGCTTCATTGGGTTTGAAACATATCCCAAAAGATCTAGAGTTCCGGGAGGAATCCACTAATAATACTGGGAAAAATGCATGATCAATAATATTGCTGGAGCATATTTTAGAATAATCACTAAACCTAACCAGCGCCTGCCTTTTATCTGTTTATCTATTTGTTTACTTATTGTTCTGTCATTTATTTTGCTTCAGCATAATTCCGATAAAACCCAATCATTTTATTATTCTTGAAACCATTAAAAAGTTACACAAAAATAGGTAGAGTGGAAACTCATTCACGGCTCGGATTGATAATATTACTTGCTGCAGACTGTGTATACTTGCACAGGAATTCTAGAGTATTTTATACTATATTTTTACTCACTCTAGGAACCCAACAATCCCCAACAACGGCGCCAAAAACTTGGTGCGTTAGAGGGTGAATGGATCGATATGAGATAAGATGGTAAATAATAATAAGATGAATTCAGCCAACCTTTAGTGCAAGTATACACTGTCGCACGTAGTAATACAAACACCTTAGAAGT
This sequence comes from Luffa acutangula, assembly GCA_036850905.1. Taxonomy (NCBI): domain Eukaryota; kingdom Viridiplantae; phylum Streptophyta; class Magnoliopsida; order Cucurbitales; family Cucurbitaceae; genus Luffa; species Luffa acutangula. The sequence goes on from CM072087.1 coordinate 7,483,149, forward strand.
ATTCCAAGGGTATCGATCCCACGAGGACTAACTGGAAATTCAGATTTGATGAAGAAACTGCTCAACTCGATTTCTTAAAATTAGGTAACCAAAGAAAATAAGTTGATTGATTGGGTTTTTGAAAAGATAAATAAAACAAGCAAAAAATAAAAGAATGACAATAAGAAATAAACGAGGTATTCAACATGCATTCATCCTTAATGTAATAACCATAGTCATGCAATATCTAACTTAAGTCTATTCATTGCATTGGGTCAAATTTAACTTCTATTTGGCCCTTGCTCCCAAGAACCGTTAGCTGGGGACATAGTCTTGCAAAATGGAATTCACTCCTACCAATGTAAGGATAGTAGAGAGGTTGTTCCCTTAAGGGACTGACTCCGGAACATGAACAAAGGGATCCCGCCCTCTCATTGGCCCGAGAGGTTTTAGGTTTAGTGGTGGGACCACAAACCAATTGTTCATTAGGGACTCAGCTAGAGACTTAAGGAACAAGATGTAACTTCAGGGGTAAAACGAACATTTGACCCAACTTTAGTTACGAACAACCTGTGAAAGGGTCGACTTACTAATCATGGTTATATCAGGTGGATAGAAATATATCTATAGTGAGGGGAGTTCAACTATCAGACAATAGTGGAATGTCCTGGTAGTTAACAAATGTTGGTTAACTAAGCTTAAAAGGGTTTAACCAGTTAATCTCGGATCGTTGGAGCCCATGATCTGTAGGTCCATTGGGTCCCCCTGCTAGCTCATACAGAATAAACCTTAGAATAAATGTGATGAAGAATTTGAAACGTTTAAATTCATTATAGGGAGTTATCATTAAATTATGTTCGATAAATTTAACGTTAAAGTTTTATTACGAATTAAACTATAAATGTTTTTTGAGAGATTGAAAATATTTAAATACAATTTAAATATTTATCATACGAATAGGGATTCATATTTACCGAGATTAAAAGATAACAGGATTGGTGAATAATTCAATATTGGATATTGAATTAATAATTAAATAGTTTAATTAATTTAAATTTTATATAAAAATATTTTTATATAAAATTAATTTTAAATTAAATTCAAATCTGAAAATTGAATTAAGATTCAATTTTGATCCACTAATAAAATGAAAATTAATTTCATTTTTAGGAGGTGGTGGTTTCCTATGACTCAAAGCTCAAACCCACTCTTTTTGCACACCTAATCCCCTCAAATGTGTGTTGTCTTCACAAGATGAAGAGGTGCATCTTTTCCACTTCTATTTAAGAAGAAGAAAGCACAAGATCAAGGGTTGATGAGTTCAAAATTTGCTTGGAATTTTGGTTCCAAACACCTAAAGTCCCACAACTCATTCTAAGGCCAATGAATAGCGGGGAAGACTCTCGTGGTTGTCCTAGAAGTGTTTGTGATCTCAATTCATCCTTGGAGCTCTCGACTTTCTCATCCAAAGGTTGGTTTTGCGAATCTCTGTTTTTCGGTTTAGTTTTAAGCATGTTTTCTAAAGAAAAATTAATGGAATTGAGAGGTTCTATATCCAAACTGCTTCCGCCAGTGTCTTGTACACTCCTTCAATTGGTATCAGAGCAAGTTTCGGCACTCAATTTTCATTAATTTTTGCGTGGTGGGATGAATTGTGCATGAGATAACTGGTTGGTTACTAAAGTGGTTTTAATCTCGGTTTGGCATCAATTACCCTTTAATTCGTTGAAATAATTTGTAATTGCCTACATGTTTATGGGCATTAATGAGTTCATATGGAGTCTGTAAAATTTGAAAGTCATTAGAGTCCATTAAGGTCTTCAATTTATAGAAATCCGAGAAGTGTACGTTGGCTGGAAAAACAGAGCACGAAGAACACCAAGATTCTGGAAATTTTATGGGCAAAGAATAGATGACTGGTGGTTTTATTTTGAATTTTCAAACCACGCGCAATTCACGTTTTCTCGGCCGGTTCGCGGTTTGGTCAGCGGTTCAGGTCAACAATCAAGTGTTCCATGCGTTTTCTCGGTGCGGCGGTCCAGTTCGCGCTTCTCTGGTTTGTTTCCTGGCCGGTTCTTCAACCCAGCGGGCTGGTTTGATTTTTCCCAGCATGGTTCAGTCCCTTTTCTTAAATTTTTTGTTCGGTTCAGCTAAAATTTTACCAGTTCAAGCTTTTTTGACGTGGTTCAAATTATTTCAAAGGGTTCGGGAGAAGCTCAACCTCAAATTTGAATTATTCTTGTAATAATTTAGTTAAATTTGCTTGCTTAGGATGCCAAACAGGTCCACTTTAGTGTGTTTAATTTAATTATACATTAGGAATGTATGTTATAATTAAATTAAAATTAAATATCCATATAGTATGCCATATAGATTTAAAATTCCACCATAGGAAAGCATGTTTCATACATTAGTAATTTATTATAAGTGTTGTAATAAAATTGAATGCATGATCAGGATTTCATGATTAGATGCATGTTGAATGTTTTAATTTGTTTAGCTCATTTTAGTGTAAATTTTTATTTTTATAAAACGAGAACGAACAAGCATGCAGCATGAAATCACCTTAGCTTAGATGAATGTTATAGATTTATCATTCTTTATGAAGTGTTATAAACCGTGATAGACGTTAAAATCTATAAAAAGATAAAAACATGCTCACATAGGGTTAACGAAACTCCAACTCGAACAATTCACATTGAATAGGTCGATAGCTTGTAAAACTAAGGTTACAAGAGAACTCACGTAACGAGATGATGTCTAAGGCTGGAGGTATTTAAGTTGACGGTTTACAGAACACCTCCTACCTGGGTATCGAGTCGGTACTTGAGTTAGGTTAACCCGAGGTTTATGAGCATGCGTGAGCGATGTATGGTTTAAAAGAGTTTATCACCTAGACAACATAAGTATAAAATAGTTATACACGCCTAGACGTAGGTTGCTTTTAAATGGTGCTTTATATAACTTGAATACTTGATTGTTATACACTTTCATCACTATTAGAAGCATGTTATAGGTCTAATTCATTAAAAAAATATATATAATAGTTATAAAGGTTAATGAATAGAAACCGTTAAACCTATAACAAAAAGTTGCATGCTAATATAGGATCTGAGGATAGAATTATTTTTTAAAATTGTTCAAAATTTAATAGACCTAAGATCGCATTTCTAATAGGATTAGAATTACCTACTTAGTATTTTATTAAAATATGATTAAGTAAGATATAAGGCTTCGGTTATAAGGGAACTCTCCCGGCACCTGGTCCGGAACCTGAGTTGAATTAACCACGGTCTTATTAGCATGCACATGTCACTAGGTAATTAAAAGGGTTTAATTCACCTAGACATTAGAGTAAAAGTCCTTTATAAAGAGTTATAAAAGACGTAGACTTAGATAGATTTGTTTAGCCGGAATTTACCTAAGTAATAAATAGACCCTAAAATTTTAGAATACTTCAGTGGGAGGAAAAAGTATAAAAACAAGATATTAATATCAAGTTTTTACTCTCACGTCCCCCTGTGTTCACACCGTGAGATCCATGCTTGGCCTCGAGGCGCCCTGGGAGCGTCCCCCTACGGATGGTGTTTGCATGGGTCAATAACAAGATAAATGGGGAAAGTGTTCATAGTAAGTGGGTGAAGGAAGCGTGTCAACGTGTCCTACGGTCTCTTCCATTAGGTTGCACCGTGAGATTTCTATGCACCTCCTGCGAGTCGCCCTGGGAGCGATCACCCTACGGAGGGTTGGCACATGGGATTCGGAACACCGCAAACTCTAGAAATGGATAGGTTTTTTTAGGGTTATTCCTAACATTAGCTCTTCCCTACGGTGGAATTGTTAGGGCCGTCCTCTGGAATCTGAAAATTGCGGGTCACACTTACAAGATTGTCTTGACCGAACCGACGGTAGCTATGAACTATTGGATAAAGAGTTATTGTGGCAATAGTAATTGGCCGAGATTGTCTCGATTCAGAGGAGGAATAGTTGTTTGCCCTACGATAGCGGTTGATCTAAACCTCTAAATTAGTATCGTTGCAAAATGTATCAAATAATATATACTTGGGTCAATGATTACTTTTGCTAAATTTTATTGGATAATAAGTATACTGGGTTTAGTGTAATTTTAATACAAGTTATTTGTTTATTTCAACAATATATCGAATTATGTATGTGCTTTGTCGAACGCCAAATTAAACGGTTCAAAACATACGACTAAGAAAACCTTAAAACACGTGGCAAATAATTTAGGTATGGTTTTAACTGAGGAACGTCCTCAGACAAACTGCTTAGCCAAGAAGAACATAATCCGCTACACAAAATCTGATTTATTGGTCTTGGAATCATGTATAGTGCAAAACGATAGTACAGTCTGGATACTTGATTCAGGAGCCACTGATCACGTTTGTTCTTCAGTTCAAGGAATGAGTTTCTGGACACAATTAGAAGCTGGTGAGATGACCCTACAAGTTGGAATAGGAGAAGTCATCTCGGCTACTGCTGTGGGAGACATAAAATTATTCTTCTCGGAGGAACGTTACATAATATTAGATAATGTTTACAACTTTCCTAAAATTAAAAGAAATTTGATTTCTCTATCTTGCTTAATTGAAGAAGGTTATTCAATATTTTTTTTTCTGTTAATGAAGCGTTCATAACCAAAAGAGGTATTGATGTTTGCTCAGCAAACATGGAGAATAATTTATATGTTTTAAGACCAATTGAGTCTAAAGCTATTTTAAATCATGAGATGTTTAAAACCGTTGAGACTCAACCTAAAAGACAGAAAGTTTCTCAAAATACCTATCTATGGCACTTGAGGTTAGGCCATATTAATCTCAATAGGATTGGGAGATTGGTTAAAAATGGACTTCTAAACAAATTAGAAGATAACTCCTTACCTCCTTGTGAGTCATGCCTTCAAGGAAAAATGACTAAACGACCTTTTACCGGAAAGGGTTATCGTGCCAAAGAGCCCTTAGAGCTCATACATTCGGACCTCTGTGGACTGATGAACGTTAGAACTCGAGGAGGACACGAATATTTCATCAGTTTCATTGATGACTATTCAAGGTATGGTTATCTCTACCTAATGCATCATAAGTCTGATGCCCTTGAAAAAATCAAGGAGTATATGGCCGAGGTTGAGAACCTCTTAGGTAAGACGATAAAAACACTTCAGTCCGACCGAGGTGGAGAGTATATGGACTCGAGATTCCAAGACTACTTGATAGAACATGGAATCACGTCTCAACTCTCAGCCCCTGGTACACCTCAATCGAACGGTGTATCGGAAAGGAGAAACAGAACCCTGTTAGACATGGTTCGCTCAATGATGAGCTATGCTCAATTACCTAACTCGTTTTGGGGTTATGTAGTAGAGACTGCAATTTACATTCTTCACGTGGTTCCCTCAAATAGTGTACCAGAAACACCGTTTGAGGTCTAGAAAGGGCGTAAAGCAAGTTTACGTCATTTCAGAATTTAAGGATGCCCAACATACGTGCTTGAGGCAAATCCGAAGAAATTAGAACCTCGTTCAAAATTTTGCCTATTTGTAGGCTATCCCAAAGAGACGAGGGGTGGTTACTTCTTCGATCCTGAAGAAAATAAAGTATTTGTATCAACAAATGCTACATTCTTGGAAGAAGACCATGTTAGGAATCACAAGCCATGGAGTAAAGTTTTTTTAAGTGAATTATCAAACGAAGCTACGAAAACATCTATGAAGGTCGTTGCTGAAGTTGGCACCTCAAGTCAGTCACGTCCTTCTCAAGAGATACGAGAGCCTCGACGTAGTGGGAGGGTTATCATACAACCTGATCGCTATTTAGGTTTAACAGAAACACCAGTCATACCTGATAACGGGGTCGAGGATCCATTTACCTTTAGACAGGCAATGAATGACGTTGACAAAGACAAGTGGATTAAAGCTATGGATCTCGAAATGGAATCCATGTACTTTAATTCAGTTTGGGACCTTGTAGATCAACCTGAAGGGGTAAGGCCCATAGGATGCAAATGGATTTACAAGAGAAAACAAGACGTTGTTGGAAAGGTACAGACATTTAAAGCACGACTTGTGGCGAAAGGTTTTAACCAAAGAGAGGAGATTGACTATGAAGAAACCTTCTCCCCGGTTGTCATGTTAAAGTCAATAAGAATACTTTTATCCATTGCTGCTTTTTATAATTATGAAATATGGCAAATGGATGCCAATACTGCTTTCTTGAATTGCAATCTTGGCGAAAGTATCTTTATGTCTCAGCTAGAAGGGTTCATTGCCCGGGGTCAAGAGCAACAGGTTTGCAAGCTCAAACGATCCATTTATGGATTGAAACAAGCATCAAGATCCTGGAATATAAGAATTGATACTGCGATCAAGTCCTATGACTTTGAACAGAATGTTGATGAGCCTTGTGTGTATAAAAGGATCGTCAAAAGTTCAGTAGCTTTCTTAGTTTTGTATGTCGATGATATCCTACTCATTGGGAATGATGTAGGTTATCTGACTGACATTAAACAATGGCTAGCAACTCAATTCCAAATGAATGATTTGGGTGAGGCGTAATATGTTCTTAGAATCCAAATTATTCGGGACCGAAAGAACAAGACACTAGGTATGTCCCAAGCATCTTATATAGACAAGTTATTGATTAGATATAAGATACAAAATTCCAAGAAAGGTTTATTACCTTTTCGGCACGGAATTACTCTGTCTAAGGAACAATGTCCTAAGACACCTCAAGAAGTTGAGGATGTGAGACGAATTCCCTATGCCTCTGCAGTAGGTAGCCTAATGTATGTTATGTTGTGTACAAGGCCTGATATATGTTATGCAGTAGGGATTGTCAGTAGGTATCAATCTAATCCAGGATTCGATCACTGGACTGATGTGAAAAATATCCTCAAGTATCTTATGAGAACGAGGGACTATATGCTCGTGTATGGTAATAAGGATTTGATCCTTACAGGATACACTGATTCTGACTTCCAAACCGATAAGGATTCGAGGAAATCCACATCGGGTTCAGTATTTACAGTTAACAGAGGAGCAATAGTCTGACGTAGCATCAAACAGGGATGCATAGCAGATTCAACCATGGAGGCCGAATATGTAGCTGCCTGCGAAGCAGCAAAAGAAGCGGTATGGCTTAGGAAGTTCTTGATTGATTTGGAAGTCGTTCCAAATTTGCATCTGCCCATCACTCTCTATTGTGATAATAGCAGTGCAGTTGCAAATTCGAAAGAACCTAGAAGCCATAAAAGAGGCAAACACATTGAAAGAAAGTATCATCTCATCAGGGATATAGTGCACCGAGGAGACGTAATCGTCACAAAGATAGCGTCGAAGCACAACATTGCTGATCCATTCACGAAGGCACTCATGGCTAAAGTGTTCGAGAGTCATCTAGACGGCCTAGGGCTGCGAGATATGTATAGAAAATAATCTAGGGCAAGTGGGAGGAATGTAAACCGATATTAAAAAACCGTGATCTATTGGGTATTATGTAATGCCCTAGTTTATTGTATTTGTAAATTGTTATTAATACAAGTACTTATTCACTCACTACTGTTATAGATTATTATACAACCCACTAAGCATGAGTTTTAGTGCAAGTGGGAGATTGTTGGGTTGGTGCCCTAAAACTCGTAGATAGTGAATGAAACAAATTATTGTATACTTGTTCGATAAAGTCGTTATGGAGTTTTGGTTCACTCAAGATTATTAAATGAGTGAAATGCACGATAAATAACCTTAAATTCAATAAACTAGTATCCTTGGCTATGACATGAGTACTTGAACTATATGTTGTGACATAAACGTGGATCAAGTTCAAGTAATAGCCTAAACAGGTCTATAGTTGTAAACCTGAGACTTTCTTTGGGATCATTTCCTCTTGTATTGTGGAAGTTGAATTAAAAGTTGTTACTCATTGTTGAATTAAAAGCTTTTAGTTCAAGTTGTTTTTTTTAATAACTTTGAAGTTTATTTAAAGAAAAGGAAAATGAAAGGAAAAGAAAAAAAAAGAAAAGGAAAAGGAAAAGAAAGAAAAAAAAGAAAAGAAAAGGAAAGGGAATGGGAAATGACAGCAAGAAATGCACCACCGACAAGATTCCTTATCAGCCCATCTTCAGTCCATTTTTCCATCATTTTCCATCCAAATTTCATGAGCACTTGAGGGAGGGAGTGGAGGAGGAAGAAGAAGAAGAATTTTGGAGTTTGAGGTTGAAGAAGATAGGAAAAGCTCATGCAAAGCCAGCCATAGTAGAATCTGAGTTTAACCTGTCAACCTCTGGGTTTTGATTCGGTTTGATCTACACCGAAGGAACTAAGAGGTGAGGTTTGATTTTCTTGAAAGTTAGTTCATTTTCTAACGAATTGCATGAAGGAAGCTTGAGCTAAATCGTATGAGAAGTTAACGGTGTTTGGAATGGAAAATAGAGCACAGGATTTTCGAGCAAAGCAGGAGGATCTCTGGTTTTCTCTTGTTTTTCCAGCATTCTGGGGTGTACAAGTTTAATCCGAAGCTCTATTTGGTATGGTTAGAAATCTTATTCAATTACCTATAACTTTCATGAAGAAGTCGTTAGTCAAAAAGGACTTGAAGTAGGTTTAATTTCAGGAGAGAGATAAAGGGTAGCAGAGAACCTCGAATCTGTGTTGTCTGTGTTCGGGGAATTTCTGGACACATTGGTTGGGAATCTCGTTTTCATTTCTTCAGGTGGGTTGTAGATTGTTCGAAAATAAAAGTTGGATGTATAGTACATTAATTGTGATTAAGTATTGAGGAAGTTATGGGTGTTGGAAGTTAGGGTATAGAATCTAGAAATCTGGAAAGTAGAATGTGAATGTGATTCTTAATTCAATTGTTTAGAAATTCATGAGCATGGAAGGACAAAGCTATCTATGGTTCTAATGCTCGATTTTGGTTATTTGACAGGACGAGAGGAAATAGGTCGAGACTACAGACCAGAGAACTAGCTAAGACTGTGAGTGACAAAATGAATTTCGAAAATTGTTTCCAACGGTTGTTCATGTCTAGATGTTTTACATGCTTTTCTATGAATGATACATGTTTTTATGAATGGTTTCAAGCTTAAGTTATGAGCTTAGATTTTCTAATCAGGTTTATAAATGAGCACGTGATTATTGAGTTTCTGAAAAATAGTTGAAACTGCAGGGATAAAAGCCCTTGCGCAGCGAAAACTTACAGAACCTTTACTCAGTTTTTAATTTGGAATAAAATACCAATACGTTTGGCAAAATAATAAAAATTACAGCAGTAAAATCAAAATAAAACTACTGAATTTTTAATAATAAAACATGCTTGACCTTATTTAGATCTAATCTAAATTGGATCCTAATGATCCTAGAATTCAAGAATAACTTACCCTTGAAGATTTCTTGAATTGCTTCATCAAAATTCCTTGGTTCTCCGCTGGAAAAAATTGTCACGAACACCACCACGAGGTTTCACCAGTATACTCAAAGGGATACCCGTCAAGAGCTTGTGGGAACTTGAAAATTCTAAGGATTTTCTTCTTCTCTGGAGACACACACTGATTTCCCAGAAAAACCAAAAACCACTGAGAGAGCGAGAGAGAGGGAGAGAGGCGTGAGATTGGGAGAGATATCTGCAACCACCCACTGACCACGTCTCTTTATTTAAAAAAAGAAAAAAGATAATTTCAGATAACTGAAATATCAGTTATCTGATAACTTAATTAATTATAATTTTTAAAATCATAATTTTAAATTATAATTAATTATATTTTAATTAATCTAAATTAATTAAAATAACATTAATTTAAATCCAATTTAAATTAATATCCCTCTTATCTTATAGTTTAATTAAATCAAATTTAATTAAACTAAATCAATTAATTAATTCGAAATTAATTAATAAAAATAAAATTGAACATCACATATTCAATTACTATTTTCTCTCTCAAAACTATAGTATTAATATACATCCAATGCATATTAATTATAACCTATAGTTTTAATATAAATCAAATTCATATTTTAGTATAATATTCGAACACCTTCGAATATTCAATCCATCCTTAGAATTTTACCTCAACGCCCTAAATGAGCTACCGGTGGGACCTAATGGACCTACAGATCATAAGCTCCAACGATATGAGATTAGTTGGTTAAACTCATTATCCAAGTTAATCAATGTTCGTTAACTGTGGTTCACTCCACTAAAGAACCACAGCTGCACTCTTCTCACTGCAGACATATTTCTGTGTCCACGGATATTGACCGTCAACAGCAAGTTAGCCCTTCACGTGTGTTCGTACCCCAGCTAGGTCAAATTACCGTTTTACCCCTGGGCTACCTCTTGATCCTTAAGTACCAGTGCTCCTCTAATGAACAACCTGTTTGTGGTCCAACCAACAAACAGAAATCCCTCTCGTGCCATGAAGAGGGTAGGGCCCATTGTTCAAGACCCGGAGACACCACTTAAGGGAACACACCTCTACTTACCCTAGTATCGGGAAGGAGTGAATTCCATCTTGTAAGACTACGTTCCCAGCTCCCCACTCGGTCTTGTCCCCAAAATGGTAGGCTTATTGAGTCGGCGAACAGGCCACTCTCACCCGTACAAATCAAAGGACAATCCCTCATGGACAGGAGTCCATAATCCACTCAGGATTAAGGCCAAGTTGCCTAGGTCATCCTAGTGAAATAGAAACCAAACTAACTAACGGTGTTACAGTTAGTGGTCAACTATTTCGCGGTCCGGTCTTTGTGCAAACTCATTACACAGGATACCCCCACTCACATGTCAACCACATGAACGCGTTGGATCATTACGTTTGTATCAGTATACAAAGCGGGCCGTATCCATAGTGTCACTAGGATAAGGTACCCAGCCTTATCCCTATACTACAGACCCTTTAGGCTAAAACTTGAACATTGATCCCCGTATGTCCCTACATACTAGTTCAAGCCTCATTCTATTAGCCATGGATGTTTAGTTTATTGGATTAGGGTTAACAAGACAAGATATAATACAAACATTGAATAATACATCACTTTATTAATGTTCGGTCAAAAGTACATTTACTATCTACGAGTTTTAGGGCATAAAACCCAACAAACTCCCACTTGAACTAAAACTCAAGTTACAGGGAAAATATATATACAATATAATCCAAAGCTGGAAATGGTACATGTATATTGTACATTACATAAAAGGTAAATATACAAAATACAATAAACTAGGGCATCCTAACACCCATTACACATCTCCCACTTGCCCTAGATTAGGCTATATACATGTCTCGCAGACCTAGACTTTCTAGATGACCCTCGAACACTTTAGCCGAGAGGGCCTTCGTAAACGGATCAGCAATGTTGTGCTCGGAAGCGATCTTGGTCACGACCACATCTCCTCTTTGCACAATTTCTCGAATTAGATGGTACTTCCTCTCTATGTGTTTACCTCTTTTGTGGCTGCGAGGTTCCTTTGAATTGGCTACTGCCCCACTGTTGTCACAGTATAACGTAATGGGCAAGTTCATATTTGGAACAACTTCCAAATCTGTCAAGAACTTCCTTAGCCAAACAGCTTCCTTAGCTGCTTCACAAGCAGCTACATACTCAGCCTCCATTGTGGAGTCTGCTATGCATCCTTGCTTTATACTCCTCCAAACTACAGCTCCCCCGTTAAGGGTGAAAACTGACCCTGACGTAGATTTCCTAGAATCCTTGTCAGTTTGGAAGTCAGAGTCGGTGTAACCCGTGAGAACTAACTCCTTAGCCCCAAACACCAACATGTAATCTCTCGTTCTCCTAAGATACTTGAGGATTCCTTTAACGGCGGTCCAATGGTCTAACTCTGGATTCGACTGATATCTGCTGACAATCCCTACAGCGTAACAAATGTTAGGCCTCGTGCATAGCATGGCATACATTAAGCTACCCACTGCAGATGCGTAGGGAATCCGTCTCATATCCTCAACGTCTTGAGGTGTCTTAGGAGACTGTTCCTTAGACAAGTGAACCCCATGCCTGAAAGGCAACAAGCCCTTCTTGGAATTCTGCATCGAATATCGAGCCAACATCTTGTCGATATACGTTGCCTGAGACAGAGCTAGCGATTTGTTCTTTCTATCCCGAATAATCTGGATGCCAAGAACATACTGGGCCTCACCCAAATCTTTCATTTGGAATTGAGTTGCTAGCCATTCTTTTACGTCAGACAGATACCCTACATCATTCCCAATGAGCAGGATGTCGTCTACATAAAGTACGAGGAAAGCTACTTTATTCTTGTCGATCTTCTTGTATACACAAGGCTCATCAACATTCTGGTCAAAACCAAAAGATTTGATCGCAGTATCAAATCTAATATTCCAAGATCGAGAAGCCTGTTTCAACCCATAAATGGATCGATTCAGTTTGCAAACTTTTTTCTCATGACCTTGGGATATGAACCCTTCGGGTTGGGACATAAAAATACTCTCGTCAAGATTGCCATTCAGAAAAGCTGTCTTGACATCCATTTGCCAAATTTCATAATCATAAAATGTGGCAATGGATAAGAGGATTCTTATGGACTTAAGCATAGCAACTGGAGAAAAAGTTTCTTCATAGTCCACTCCTTCTCGTTGGGTATAACCCTTTGCTACAAGTCTTGCTTTGAAAGTCTGTACTTTCCCAGCAGCATCTCTTTTCCTCTTATAGATCCATTTACACCCAATGGGTTTGACCCCCTCAGGTAGATCTACAAGTTCCCAAACTTGATTGAAGTACATTGACTCCATCTCAAGGTCCATGGCTTTGGCCCACTCGTCCTTATCTACATCATTCATTGCCTGACGATAAGACAATGGATCTTCTACGCCGTCATCAGGTATGACTACTTGTGTTTCTGTTAAACCCAAGTAGCGGTTAGGTTGTGTCACAACCCTCCCACTGCGTCGAAGCTCTCCCACTACGTGAGGAGGACTAGATTGACGAGAAGAACTGCATTCTCCAACAACTCTTGTTGAAGGACCAGGTTCATCAACAACCCTTGTTGACCCTTCTGTAGCTTCTCCTAATACTAACTTACTTCGTGGTCGATGATCTCGAATGTGGTCTTCCTCCAAGAAAGTTGCATTTGTCGATACAAATACTTTATTATCTTGAGGGTCGTAGAAAAGACCACCTCTCGTTTCTTTCGGGTAACCAACAAATTGGCATATTCTCGTACGTGGTTCCAATTTCTTAGGATTTGTCACTAACACATGTGCAGGACAACCCCAGATTCGAAAGTAACGTAAACTAGGTTTACGCCCCCTCCATAACTCAAAAGGAGTTTCAGAAACACTTTTTGAGGGAACACTGTTAAGAATATGTACTGCAGTCTCTACTGCATACCCCCAAAACGAGCTAGGCAACTGAGCATAGCTCATCATAGATCGAACCATGTCTAACAAGGTTCTGTTTCTCCTTTCTGATACACCATTCTGCTGAGGCGTACCAGGTGCTGAGAGTTGTGATTGAATTCCATGTTCTATCATATAGTCCTGGAATCGCTGATCTAAATACTCTCCACCTCGATCTGATCGAAGTGTTTTAATCATTTTACCTAACAGGTTTTCTACCACAGCCTTAAACTCTTTGAACATTTCAAGAGCCTCAGACTTATGGCCCATTAGGTACAAGTAACCGTATCGTGAATAATCATCTATAAAAGAGATGAAGTATTCAAAACCACCTCGAGCCTTTACATTCATTGGACCACAAAGATCCGAATGTATCAGTTCAAGTGGTTCTTTGGCCCTATAACCTTTTCCGGTAAAAGGCCTCATTGTCATTTTACCCTCGAGACACGATTCACAGGGTGGTAAAGATGTATCTTCTATGTCACTTAGAAGTCCATTTTTAACCAAACGATCGATCCGATCGATGTTAATATGACCAAGACGAAGATGCCAAAGATACGTGTTGTTACTTAAAAGAGAAACTTTTTGCCTTTTGTTTTGCGTTTCGGCCGTTTTAAACATTTCATGACTTAAAATAGCCTTAACATCATTTGGTCTTAACACAAATAAATTATTCTCACGCTTAGCTGAACAAATGTAAACTCCATTCTTTGAAATTAAAGCTTCATTAAGCAAGAAGGAAATTGAATAACATTGTTCTAACAAAGCTGAAACAGAAATAAGGTTCCTTTTAATTCTAGGAACCAAGTACAAGTCCTCTAAAATTAAAAACCTATTTCTAAAGAATAATTTTGCAGCTCCCACTGCACGAGCTGAAACGACGTCTCCCGTTCCGACCTTGAGCGTCATTTCACCCTCTGCCAGCTGCTGGAAATTATTTCCCTGAAAAGAAGAACAAACATGATTAGTGGCTCCCGAATCTAGTATCCAGGCAAACTCATCATGTTCAACGAGACAAGTCTCTAACACAAGTAAATCAAATTTACCTTCTTTTTCTCTTCTCTTCTCAGCAAGGTAGCGGGGACAGTTGCGCTTCCAGTGACCATCTGCATTGCAGTGGAAGCATCTACCTTTGTCGGCCACGACCTTGGCCTTCCCCTTCCCTTGCACAGCCTGTGCAGGAGCCTTCCCCTTGTCTCCCTTCCTCTTTTGGATCTGCTTCGATGAAGAAGCCTGAGGTACAGATTTAGTCCCTGAGGATGAACCCTTCAGGAACTTCTTCTTGGAATGGGCCACATTGGCCTCTCCTTTAACCACATTTTTGCCCTTGCTCTTTTGCAAGGACTCATAAATCTGTAACTCCGAGAGGAGGGTAGTCAGGTTGAACTGAATCTTATTCATGCTCGCGTTCGTCCTGAAAGACAGATAGCTCGCTGGGAGCGAGTGAAGGATGAACGCAACCTGACTGCGCTCGCAGACTACCCCGCCATTTGCCTCAGCTATGTTGAACTGGTTAATCATGTCCAGGACATGTTCCCGAACAGATTGACCTTCCAGCATCTTGGCATTGAAGACGTTCTTCAAGGCGTCGTGGTGGAGCTGGTAGGACGGAAGTCCAAACATCTCCTGCAGGGAATTCATAATTTCTCTGGCAGTTGCCACGTTTTCGTAACGCTTGGCCAACACTTCAGACAAGCTGACCAGAATATAGACTTTGACCTTTTCATTGGCCTTGGTCCAGCGTTCGTAGGTGTCCTTAACTGCCTGAGAGGCAGTGCGAGGGGGAACGGGAGGACATTCCTCCGTTAAGACGAATCTTAAGTCCTCAACCACGAGTATTGTATTGAGGTTTGATTTCCATTGTGGAAAATTCTCGCCGGTAAGTTGTTCATTTTTAAGCAGGGATATTATAGAGGAAGACATTGCTGAAAAAACAAACAAGTGACCGTATTAGTTATCTATGCCTTAACCCATCACACAAGCAATACAAACAATTGCATACATCCAATCAATTTTGCAAACAAACAATCAAAGAACCCTAATAAAACTATGATTGTGTTTCGCAACGATGCTTTAGAGGTTTAGAAGAACAGCCACCGAAGGATGATCAGTTGTTCCTCCTCTAAAATGAGACTCTTCTCAGTCAATTTCTAATACCAGAATAACTCATATTCCATTAGATATTAACCACCGTTGTTCGGTCAAGGATTTGTTAACAAATTAACTCCTCCCCGTAAGTGTAACCCTCCCACTTTTAGATCCCAGAGGCACGCACCAACAGGCTACCGTTAGGAAAGACAACTGTTGGTAATTAGCCTAAGTGACCCTATCCTATTCAGGAGTTCACGGTGTTCCGAATCCTATGATCAGGCCCTCCGAAGGGATGGTTGCGCCGAGACAACACGCAGGCGGATCATAGGAATCTCACGTTGTGACCTAGGGGCGGAGACCGAAGGATACGTTGACACGTGTCCTGCTCCCACTTACTATAGTCACTTTCCCCATTCACCTTGGTATTGACCCATGCAAACACTCTCCGAAGGGAGGCCGCGCTAAAACGACACAAAGCCGAGCATGGATCTCACGGTGTGAACATCACAGGGACGCAGGAGCAAAACTCGATTTAAATCAAGTTTTGTAATTTTTCCTCCCACTAAAGTAACCTATTATTAATTTTAGGGTTTGATTAAACCTAGATAAATCCGGCTAAGTCATTTATCTAAGTCTAGTCCTATTATAACTATTATAATAAGACCTAATGTCTAGGTGTATTAAACCATTTTAATTAACCTAGCGACATTATTCTAACATTAACCTGAGATTAATTCAACTTCGGCGTTCCAGATCCGTTCCCAGGTAGGAGGTGTTCCGTTTACCATCAACTTAAATACCTCCAATCCTTAGACAGAACTTCACTGGTAGAGTTCCCTTATAATCTTGGGAATGTTCGTCCTACTTAGTTCATTAAAACTATTTTAAAACTAAGTAAGATATTCTAATCCTATTAGAGAATGATCTTAGGTCTAATTAATTTTAACCCATTAAAATTAATTCAATTTAACCTAAGATCCTATGTGAACATGCATATCTTGATTATAGATTGACGGTTTCTAATCATAAAATTTTAAACTATTTCAAAATTTTAATGATTAGCCCTATAATCATGCATACTATAGTTTTTAAAACAATTAACAATCATATTCAAGTTAATGAAATTCAAACTATAGTATTTTGCATTGCATGAAAATTAATATAACCTTTATATTAACCTATGGATGTATCATGCTCAATGCAACTTGATTTCCATTTTAAATAATAAACAATTTTATTATAGCCAAAAGATGGAAAATCAACTTAGCATGCTGCAAACAAATTATTTTTAATATAACTCTTATATTAAAGCTATGTAATTGCATGCATCATACTTTTCCATTTTCATGAATTTAATATAACTCAATTATATATTAATAACTCATGAAAATCAAACCATGCATTTCAATCATATATTATAATCTAATTATAACATACATAAATGCATGAGCATGCTTTATAACCTAAGGTGGGATTTCTAATTTTTATATGACATCCATAACGCATATAAAATAGCATATGAACCGATTAATTGGCCTCTAGGACAAAATTAAAGCTAAATTACAATAATAAAGCAAAATTCTATCCTATTACAGCCTGCTGCAGCCCCGAACCGGACCAAAACCGCTTTAAAATCGCCAAAACCGCTCGAACCAGCTCAAAACCGCTCGAACCGGACCGGAAAAACACGAAACCAGCGTCAAAAACCGCCCAGTCAACGAACCAGGCGAACCAGTCAACGAACCAGGCGAACCAGTCAACGAACCAGGCGAACCAGTCAACGAACCACGCGGACCAGTCAACGAACCGGACGCCAGTCAACGAACCAAGCGCGAACCGCACGAATCCGAAGAACCGGGCGACGCAAACTGGACCGCTCCCTGGACCGCGCCTCATGACGTCAGCGTCCTCCATGCTGACGTCAGCCCTCGTCTGAATTTCGATTTTTTTTTTTTTTTTTTTTTTTTTTCGAAATTTCTGGAAAATCCTGCACTGTTCCAGCCGCAATTCCTCGCCGTTTTCCGCCGTTTTTGGCCAATTTTGGTCCCGATCTTCATCGTTCTTCAGCCTAAACTAGACTTGGACTTACAGAGACTCGATTTACAATTTAATTGCCCAAAAACGCAGGGCCCTTTACATTTGATCACATCAAAAAAATTGTAAATCTAAGGCCAATTAATCTCCAGTTCACAGCAAATTAACATTCATAATGCAATTTAAATCCCACCTATAACCAACGCAAATTTTAATTCACAAATTAAAATACAAACCTGGCTCTGATACCAATTGCAGGGATAAAAGCCCTTGCGCAGCGAAAACTTACAGAACCTTTACTCAGTTTTTAATTTGGAATAAAATACCAATACGTTTGGCAAAATAATAAAAATTACAGCAGTAAAATCAAAATAAAACTACTGAATTTTTAATAATAAAACATGCTTGACCTTATTTAGATCTAATCTAAATTGGATCCTAATGATCCTAGAATTCAAGAATAACTTACCCTTGAAGATTTCTTGAATTGCTTCACCAAAATTCCTTGGTTCTCCGCTGGAAAAAATTGTCACGAACACCACCACGAGGTTTCACCAGTATACTCAAAGGGATACCCGTCAAGAGCTTGTGGGAACTTGAAAATTCTAAGGATTTTCTTCTTCTCTGGAGACACACACTGATTTCCCAGAAAAACCAAAAACCACTGAGAGAGCGAGAGAGAGGGAGAGAGGCGTGAGATTGGGTGAGATATCTGCAACCACCCACTGACCACGTCTCTTTATTTAAAAAAAGAAAAAAGATAATTTCAGATAACTGAAATATCAGTTATCTGATAACTTAATTAATTATAATTTTTAAAATCATAATTTTAAATTATAATTAATTATATTTTAATTAATCTAAATTAATTAAAATAACATTAATTTAAATCCAATTTAAATTAATATCCCTCTTATCTTATAGTTTAATTAAATCAAATTTAATTAAACTAAATCAATTAATTAATTCGAAATTAATTAATAAAAATAAAATTGAACATCACATATTCAATTACTATTTTCTCTCTCAAAACTATAGTATTAATATACATCCAATGCATATTAATTATAACCTATAGTTTTAATATAAATCAAATTCATATTTTAGTATAATATTCGAACACCTTCGAATATTCAATCCATCCTTAGAATTTTACCTCAACACCCTAAATGAGCTACCGGTGGGACCTAATGGACCTACAGATCAGAAGCTCCAACGATATGAGATTAGTTGGTTAAACTCATTATCCAAGTTAATCAATGTTCGTTAACTGTGGTTCACTCCACTAAAGAACCACAGCTGCACTCTTCTCACTGCAGACATATTTCTGTGTCCACGGATATTGACCGTCAACAGCAAGTTAGCCCTTCACGTGTGTTCGTACCCCAGCTAGGTCAAATTACCGTTTTACCCCTGGGCTACCTCTTGATCCTTAAGTACCAGTGCTCCTCTAATGAACAACCTGTTTGTGGTCCAACCAACAAACAGAAATCCCTCTCGTGCCATGAAGAGGGTAGGGCCCATTGTTCAAGACCCGGAGACACCACTTAAGGGAACACACCTCTACGTACCCTAGTATCGGGAAGGAGTGAATTCCATCTTGTAAGACTACGTTCCCAGCTCCCCACTCGGTCTTGTCCCCAAAATGGTAGGCTTATTGAGTCGGCGAACAGGCCACTCTCACCCGTACAAATCAAAGGACAATCCCTCATGGACAGGAGTCCATAATCCACTCAGGATTAAGGCCAAGTTGCCTAGGTCATCCTAGTGAAATAGAAACCAAACTAACTAACGGTGTTACAGTTAGTGGTCAACTATTTCGCGGTCCGGTCTTTGTGCAAACTCATTACACAGGATACCCCCACTCACATGTCAACCACATGAACGCGTTGGATCATTACGTTTGTATCAGTATACAAAGCGGGCCGTATCCATAGTGTCACCAGGATAAGGTACCCAACCTTATCCCTATACTACAGACCCTTTAGGCTAAAACTTGAACATTGATCCCCGTATGTCCCTACATACTAGTTCAAGCCTCATTCTATTAGCCATGGATGTTTAGTTTATTGGATTAGGGTTAACAAGACAAGATATAATACAAACATTGAATAATACATCACTTTATTAATGTTCGGTCAAAAGTACATTTACTATCTACGAGTTTTAGGGCATAAAACCCAACAGAAACGACATCCTTTTAAGCCAAGCATGTATTAGCTAGAATTATTTAAAGTTTTTCGGTTTTTCCACGAGCAAGCTGAGTAAGCTTGAGTTTTTCGAAAGATAACGATAAGCAGACATTTTCTAATGTTTCCATGAGATTTTCTGAGATTTCTATTGACTACATGACTGAGGTATTGAGCCGGAGGCTATATGGTACGGTGTGCACACAGGTTATATTCTGTTGTTGACGTTGAGTGTACTCCGTGACAACGATGCTGTCGTGAGTGCTGGGCGGGCCCCACTACATCGTAGGGCTAGTAAACGTTGGTTGTATTGGGCGTGCCCTACACAACGTAGATCAGTCATGTTAGTTAAAACATTTAATGTACTTGATATGGCTTGCTAGATTTTTAATGACAAACCTGCGATGTTTTAAAAAAGCTTTTATCGTTACACGTTTATGTTAATCGCTATGATTGAGATAATTTATACGTTTAAAGGTTTATCACGTGTTTTGACTTCCGGATTTAGAGTTTTAAAGTTAGTCACCCACTGAGCTTCATAGCTCACTCTTTCAAAATGTTTTTCCTCTTTTCAGGTAGAGATCGAGCTCCTGGTGCCTGATACACTGCCAACGTCTGTTGAAAGTTCCAGATCAAGCTCCAGTACGTGGGTGGAGTTCTATATTGAGTCTGTCTATATTGTAAATGTTTCTAAGGATTGGATAATTCAAGGTTTGTGTAAGTTCTTGGGGTCGTGGTTGTGTAAACCCCAGTTGTATATGTTTTTGGTGGTGATATCTATATCAGGTTATTTGCTAAACTGAGTTATGTCAGGAATGCACCCCATGTATGTCTATAGGTTTTCAGGGATTCCGCTGTGTTGTGTTTCCCGTAGAATATTTGATATCCAAGATTAGTATGTTTATCAGGTTCAACGATTCAGTAGGGTCAACAGGGATCGTTAGAGGAAACGATGTCTGTTGGCTTCATGCCGTCTTTTGGACTAAGCTAGTGGGTGGTCCGGGAGGGGGTGTGACAACTTGGTATCAGAGCAGTTAGCTCCATGGGAAAAGAGACATGGTAGTTAGTGCTAAGAAAAATCCAGGAAGTAAATAGTTAGACGTTGGGTAAGTAAAGATAGAGCTAGCGGAGTATGCTCTGAGTATTATTGAGAGCGAGTCCAGTCAGGACTAGAATGTGGGTATAAGTTTAGTATCATGCATCTGAGTTAAGTATCTATATCATGTCTGATGTGTTGATATGTTATAGGAGTCATGCCACCACGTACCAGCAGACGACGCAGGAAGAATCAGGACGAGGCGCAGAATCCTACCCAGAGTCAATCTGAAAGGGGATCTAGTACCTCGAGAGGTCAGAATGAGGCAGGGAGTGAGCAATTTGCTAGATCTGCACAGGAGATCGGTAGGCCAGAGAGAGCAGGGCCTAGTTATCCGGAAAAGGTGTATGGGATTGAACGGTTGAAGAAGTTAGGAGCCACAGTGTTTGAGGGTTCCACGGATCCAGCTGACGCCGAGGTCTGGTTGAATATGTTGGAAAAATGCTTCGACATGATGAGTTGTCGTGAGGAGCAAAAAGTCAGACTAGCCACATTCCTACTATAGAAGGAGGCGGAGGGATGGTGGAAATCTATTTTAGTCAGGTGCAGTGATGCACGTACGTTGGACTGGCAGACATTCAGGGGCATATTCGAGGAAAAGTACTATCCCACCACATATTGTGAGGCGAAGAGAGATGAGTTCCTGGAGCTGAAACAAGGGTCACTTTCAGTGGCCGAGTATGAGAGAAAGTATATCGAGCTTTCAAGGTATGCCGATGTGATTGTGGCATCTGAGAGTGACAAGTGTCGCAGGTTTGAGAGAGGGCTGCGTTTTGAGATACGTACCCCAGTTACCGCTATTGCCAAGTGGACGAATTTTTCCCAGCTAGTGGAGACTGCTTTACGTTTGGAACAGAGTATTATAAAGGAAAAGTCGGCAGTGGAGCCTAGTCGTGGAGCTCCAACAGCTAGTGGTTTTCGAGGTCCTGAACAACGGAGGTTCACACCTGGAGTGAATGTTTCAGGTCGTCAAGACTTCAAGCGTCAATCTGATGGCCAGTTAACGAGGCAGATGAGTTCTGGTAGTGCCTATCAGAGGCAGAGTCAGAGAGGTCCCAGTCAGTCTGCAAGTTCAGTAGCAAGACCGCGGACGGGTCAGGAGTCTGTTGCTAGTGAATCCAGGAGAACCCCATGTGTAAGTTGTGGTAAGAATCATCAGGGTCAGTGTCTTGTTGGTGTCGGTGTGTGTTACCAGTGTGGACAACCAGGGCATTTCAAGAGGGATTGTCCACAGTTAAGTGCAGCAGTTCAGAGGGACCAGGGAGTTGAGTCCCACACAGTTGAGCAGCCAAGAGTCTTAGCAGGCGTAAGAGAAGACAACAGTGGTGCAAGGCAAAAGGGAGTTGTGGGGAGACCTAGGCAACAGGGAAAAGTCTACGCCATGACTCAACAGGAAACAGAGGATGCACCAGACGTGATTACTGGTACGATTTTGATTTGTAATATACTTGCACGTGTTTTGTTAGATCCAGGCGCTACACATTCCTTTATTTCTAGTATGTTTTTAACTAAGCTGAATAGGATTCTAGAGCCTTTATCTGAAGAGTTAGTCATATGCACTCCAGTTGGTGACGTTTTATTAGTCAATGAAGTGTTGCGTGATTGCGAGGTTGTAGTAGAAGGTCTCTGTATGTTAGTGGATCTTCTTCCCCTAGAGTTGCAGGCGTTGGATGTGATTTTGGGAACGAATTTCTTATTCACTCACAATGCTTCTATGGATTGCCATAGGAAGGAAGTGACTTTTAGGAAACCAGGTTTGACTGAAGTGGTATTCAGGGGTGAGAGGAATGTTATTCCTACGAGTTTGATTTCAGCTCTGAAAGTTGAGAAGTTGTTGAGGAAGGGTTGCACAACGTTTCTTCCACTTGTGTTTGAGATGCAAGAAGAAACGCTGAAACCAGAAGATATTCCTGTGGTGAATGAATTTCTTGATGTTTTTCCAGTTGATCTATCGGGTGTGCCACCTGATAGAGAGGTGGAGTTCACTATTGAATTGTTACCGGGAACAGCACCTATTTCACAGGCATCGTACATAATGGCTCCGAGCGAGCTTAAGGAGCTAAAGGTGCAATTACAAGAACTAGTTGACAAGGGATACATCAGGCCTAGTGTATCACCTTGGGGAGCTCCAGTGTTATTCGTGAAGAAGAAAAATGGTACCCTGAGATTATGCATTGATTACAGGCAGTTAAACAAGGTCACGATACATAACAAGTATCCTCTACCACACATCGATGACTTGTTTGACCAGTTAAGGGGAGCAGTTGTGTTCTCTAAGATTGATATGAGGTCAGGATACCACCAGTTGAAGGTTAGGGAATCAGATATTCCTAAGACAACATTCAGGACGAGGTATGGGCACTATGAGTTTTTAGTGATGCCATTCGGTTTAACGAATGCACCAACAGTTTTCATGGACCTCATGAACAGGATCTTCCATCAGTATTTAGATCAGTTTGTGATAGTGTTCATTGATGACATACTAGTTTACTCAATGACAGGAAAGCCCATGAGGAACATCTAAGGACTGTTCTACAGACACTACATGATAAATAGCTATACGCTAAGATTAGCAAATGTGAGTTCTGGTTGAAACAAGTAGTGTTCTTAGGGCATGTAGTTTTAGCAGACGGAGTTAGTGTTGATCTGCAGAAAGTGGAAGCTGTTGTCAACTGGGAGAGGCCAGCTAGTTCAACAGAGGTGTGCAGTTTCCTCAGCCTGGTCGGATAGTACAGACGTTTTGTTGAGGATTTCTCACGGTTAGCATTACTCTTGACAACTTTGACAAGGAAGAATGCTAAGTTTGAGTGGTCGGATAGATGCGAACAGAGTTTCCAGGAGCTGAAGAAGAGATTAGTGACAACACCTATTCTAACACTTCCTGTAACAGGGAAGGAGTAAATGATCTATTGTGACGCTTCGAGGCAAGGATTAGGTTGCGTGCTGATGCAGGAAAGAAAGGTAATAGTTTATGCTTCAAGGCAGTTGAAGAAGCATGAGTGTAATTACCCTACCCATTATCTTGAGCTAGCGGTAGTTGTTCTAGCACTGAAGATCTTGAGACATTATTTATTCGGTGAGAAGTGCCACATTTTCACAGGTCATACGAGTTTGAAGTATATCTTTGACCGGAAAGAGTTGAATCAGAGGCAGAGGCGATGGCTAGAACTGATCAAAGACTATGACTGTACCATAAAATATCATCCAGGTAAAGCTAACGTGGTAGCAGATGTGTTAAGTAGGAAGTCGAGACTTCCGAAGAGTGCCTTGTGTGGTATTCGAGCAAGCTTGCTAAATGAGTTAAGAGGTTTCAAGGCGGTTGTGACTGCAGAAAGCTCATGGAGTCTTTTAGCTCAATTTCAGGTTAGGTCTTCTCTACTAGCAGAGATTGTGAGAAGACAGCCAGAGGATAGCAACTTACAAAAATTGCTTGCAAAGTCTAAGCAAGGCCCAAAGGCATAATTTGAGTTGAGAGCGGACAGAGCCATAGTTAAGCATGGAAGACTATGCGTTCCGAATATTAGTGAGCTGCAATAGTAAAGGAAGCTCACAGTTCAGCTTACGCCATGCATCTAGGAAGCACCAAGATGTACAGAACTCTGAAGAAAACTTATTGGTGGCCGGGTATGAAGCGGGAGATAGTTGTATATGTCGATAGATGTTTGATCTGCCAACAGGTTAAACCAGTGAGACAGAGGCCAGGAGGACTCCTTAATCCACTACTAGTGCCGGAATGGAAGTGGGAGCATATTACAATGGATTTTCTGTTTGGATTATCTCGTACTTCTAGTGGACATGATGGTATATGGGTAATAGTGGACAGACTCACCAAGACAACACGTTTTATACCGATTAAAGCGACGTCTACACTAGATAAGCTAGCTAAGCTATACATCGACAGGATTGTGAATCAGCATGGAGTGCCAGTGTCCATAGTTTCAGATAGGGATCCAAGGTTTACTTCTAAGTTTTGGCCTAGTGTGCAAAAAGCAATGGGAACAAAGTTGAAGTTCAGTACCGCGTTCCATCCCCAGACAAATGGTCAGTCAGAGAGGACCATCCAGACCTTATAGGACATGTTAAGAGCATGTGTCCTTCAGTTTAAGGGTAGTTGGGATACCCACTTATCACTTATGGAGTTCGCTTGTAATAACAGCTACCAGTCCAGTATCGACATGGCACCATTTGAGGCTTTGTATGGCAGACCATGCAGGACTCCTGTGTGCTGGAACGAAGTGGGAGAGTGAAAGCTAGTTGGTCCTGAGTTGGTACAAGTTACGTCAGACAATATTAAGTTGATTAGGGAGAATCTGAAAATAGCTTAGGATCGACAAAAGAGCTATGTAGATAAGCGACGAAGAGACTTAGAATTCCAGGTTGGAGATCAAGTTTTCTTAAAGTTATCTCCGTGGAGAGGTGTTCTTCGCTTCGGGAGGAAAGGTAAGTTGAATCCTAGATATATTGGTCCTTACCAGATAATAGAACGAGTTGGACCAGCGACCTATAGACTTGAGTTGCCAGCGGAACTCGCTCGAATACATGATGTTTTTCATGTGTCCATGTTGAGGAAATATATTCCAGATCCATCCCATGTGTTGCGAGTGCAATCGATTGAGCTGAAAGAAGACTTGAGTTATAAGGAGGAAGCGATTCAGATCATCGACAGGAATGAGCAAGTTTTGAGGAACAAAACGATCCCACTCGTGAAGGTTCTTTGGAGACATAATGGAGTAGAGGAAACAACCTGGGAGTCAGAAGATCGAATGAGGAGGAGTTACCCGACCCTCTTCACCTAAGACTTCTAAATTTCTAGGACAAAATTTAAAAAGGGGGAAGTAAGTTGTAAACCCGAGACTCCCTTTGGGATCATTTCCTCTTGTATTGTGGAAGTTGAATTAAAAGTTATTACTCATTGTTGAAGGAAAATGGCAAGCTTTTGGTTCAAGTTGTTTTTTTAATAACTTTGGAGTTTATTTAAAGAAAAGGAAAATGAAAGGAAAAGAAAAAAAAAAGAAAAGGAAAAGGAAAAGAAAGAAAAAAAGAAAAGAAAAGGAAAGGGAATGGGAAATGAGAACAAGAAATGCACCATCGACAAGATTCCTTATCAGCCCATCTTCAGTCCATTTTTCCATCATTTTCCATCCAAATTTCCAGAGGACTTGACGGAGAGAGTGAAGGAGGAAGAAGAAGAAGAATTTTGGGGTTTGAGGTTGAAGAAGATAGGAAAAGCTCATGCAAAGCCAGCCATAGCAGAATCTGAGTTCAACCTGCCAACCTCTGGTTTTTTATTCGGTTTGAGATACACCGAAGGAACTAAGAGGTGAGGTTTGGTTTCTTGAAATTTAGTTCATTTTCTAACGAATTTCATGAAGGAAGCTTGAGCTAAATCGTATGAGAAGTTAATGGTTTTTGGAATGGAAAACAGAGCACAGGATTTTCGAGCAAAGGAGGAGGATCTCTGGTTTTCTCTTGTTTTTCGAGCATTATGGGGTGTACAAGTTGAATCTGTAGCTCTATTTTGTATGGTTGGAAAGCTTATTCAATTACCTATAACTTGCATAAAGAATTCGTGAGCCAAAAATGACTTAAAGTAGGTTTAATTTCAGGATAAAGATAAAGGGTAGCAGAGAACCTCGAATTTGTGTTGTCTGTAATCGGGGAATTTCTGGACAAATTGGTTGGGTATCTCGTTTTCTTTTCGTCCGGTGAGTTGTAGATTGTTCGAAAATGAAGAGTTTGATGTATAGTACATTAATTTTTGTTAAGTATTGAGGAAGTTATGGGTGTTGGAAGTTAGGGTATAGAATCTGGAAATCTGGAAAGTAGAGTGTGAATGTGATTCTTAATTCAATTGTTTAGAAATTCATGAGCATGGAAGGAAAAAGATATCTATGGTTCTAATGCTCGGTTTTGGTTGTTTGACAGGCCAAGAAGAAATAGGTCGAGACTACAGACCAGGGAACTAGCTAAGACTGTGAGTGACAAAATGAATTTCGAAAATTGTTTCCAACGGTTGTTCATGTCTAGATGTTTTACATGCTTTTCTATGAATGATACATGTTTTTATGAATGGTTTCAAGCTTAAGTTATGAGCTTAGATTTTCTAATGAGATTTATAAATGAGCACGTGATTATTGAGTTTCTGAAAAATAGTTGAAACGACATCCTTTTAAGCAAAGCATGTATTAGCAAGAATTCTTTAAAGATTTTCGGTTTTTCGACGAGCAAGCTGAGTAAGCTTGAGTTTTTCGAAAGATAACGATAAGCAGGCATATTCTAATGTTTTCATGAGATTTTATGAGATTTCTATTGACTACATGATTGAGGTATTGAGCCCGAGGCTATATGGTACCGTGTGCACACAGGTTATATTCCATTGTTGACGTTGAGTGTACTCCATGAAAACGATGCTATCGTGAGTGTTGGGCGGGCCCCACTACGACAAAGACGATGAGAGTGTTGGGTGGGCCCCACTACATCGTAGGACTAGTAAACATTGGTTGCACTGGGCGTGCGCTACACAACGTAGATCGGTCATGTTAGTTAAAACGTCTGATGTACTTGATATGCCTTGCTAGATTTTTAATGACGAACCTGGCGATGTTTTAAGAAAGCTTTTATCGTTGCACGTTTATGTTATACGCTATGATTGAGCATATTTATACGTTTAAAGGTTTATCACATGTTTTGACTTCCGGATTTAGAGTTTTAAAGTTAGTCACTCACTGAGCTTCATATCTCACTCTTTAAAAATGTTTTTCCTCTTTCTAGGTAGAGATCGAGCTCCCGGTGCCTGATACACTACCAACGTCTGCTGAAAGTTCCAGATCAAGCTCCAGTACGTGGGTGGAGTTGTATATTGAGTCTGTCTATATTGTAAATGTTTGTAAGGATTGGATAATTCAAGGTTTGTGTAAGTTCTAGGGGTCGTGGTTGTGTAAACCCCAGTTGTATATGTTTTTGGTGGTGATATCTATATCAGGTTATTTGCTAAACTGAGTTATGTCAGGAATGCACCCCATGTATGTCTACAGGTTTTCAGGGATTCCGCTGTGTTGTGTTTCCCGTAGAATATTTGATATCCAAGATTAGTATGTTTATCAGGTTCAACGATTCAGTAGGGTCAACAGGGATTGTTAGAGGAGACGATGTCTGTTGGCTTCATGCCGTCTTTCGGACTAAGCTAGCAGGTGGTCTGGGAGGGGGTGTGACAATAGTATAGGGATAAGGCTGGGTACCTTAATCCTAAGAAAACGATGAGACTCGACCCACTTTTTTGTGTACAAACGATGTGTTCCTGACTTTTTCATGTAGAGACATGCGAGTGGGGGCGTTCTATGCAAATGAGTTTGCAAAAGACCAATACCAAGAAATAAGTCACTCTTGCTTTATAACGCCGTTTACTGACAAGATTGACTAATTCAAATACGATGACCTACGTAACTCGATCTTAATCCTGAGCTAACTATGAACTCCTGTTTATTTGGGCTTATCCTTAGATCTGCATGGGTGAAAGTGGTTCAACATCGCCGACTCAATAAACCCCCCATTTCAGGGATAGGAAGGGGTAGATAGTTGGGGACATAGTCTTGCAAAATGGAATTCACTCCTACCCAATTTAAGGATAGTAGAGAGGTTGTTCCCTTAAGGGACTGACTCCGGAACATGAACAAAGGGATCCCGCCCTCTCATTGGCCCGAGAGGTTTTAGGTTTAGTGGTGGGACCACAAACCAATTGTTCATTAGGGACTCAGCTAGAGACTTAATGAACAAGATGTAACTTCAAGGGTAAAACGGACATTTGACCCAACTTTAGTTACGAACAACCTATGAAGTGTCGACTTACTAATCATGGTTATATCGGGTGGACAAAAATATATCTACAGTGAGGAGAGTTCAACTATCAGGCAATAGTGGAGTGTCCTGGTAGTTAACGAATGTTGGTTAACTAAGCTTAAAAGGGTTTATCTCGGATCGTTGGAGCCCATGATCTGTAGGTCCATTAGGTCCCCCTTCTAGCTCATACGGAATAAACCTTAGAATAAGTGTGATGAAGAATTTGAAACGTTCATATTCATTATAGGGAGTTATCGTTAAATTATGTTCAATAAATTTAACGTTACAGTTTTATTACGAATTAAACTATAAAAGTTTTTTGAGATATTGGAAATATTTAAATACAATTTAAATATTTACCATACGAATAGGGATTCGTATTTACCGCGATTAAAAGATAGCAGGATTGGTGAATAATTCAATATTGGATATTGGATTAATAATTAAATAGTTTAATTAATTTAAATTTTATATAAAAATAGTTTTATATAAAATTAATTTGAAATTAAATTCAAATCTGAAAATTGAATTAAGATTCAATTTTGATCCATTAATAAAATGAAAATTAATTTCATTTTTAGGAGGTGATGGTTTCCTATGACTCAAAGCTCAAACCCACTCTTCTTGCACACCTAATCCCCACAAATGTGTGTTGTCTTCACAAGATGAAGAGGTGCATCTTTTCCTCTTCTATTTAAGAAGAAGAAAACACAAGATCAATGGTTGATGAGTTCAAAATTTGCTGGAATTTTGGTTCCAAACACCAAAGCTCCAAAACTCTCTCATATCTCCATATGCTCTAAAATTCATCACCATAAGAGTCCCACAACTCATTCTAAGGCTGGAGAATAGCAGGCAAGACTCTCATGGTTGTCCTAGAAGTGTTCGTGATCTCAATTCATCCTTGGAGCTCTCGAATTTCTCATCCAAAGGTTGGTTTTGAGAATCTTTGTTTTTCGGTTTAGTTTTAAGCATGTTTTCTAGGGAAAAATTAATGGAATTGAGAGGTTCTCGATCCAAATTGTTTCCGCCAGTGTCTTGTACACTCCTTCAATTGGTATCAAAGCAAGTTTCGACACTCAATTTTCATTATTTTTTGCGTGGTGGGATGAATTGTGCATGAGATAACTGGTTGGTTGCTAAAGTGGTTTTAATCTCTGTTTGGCATCAATTACCCTCTAATTTGTTGAAATAATTTGTAAATGCCTACATGTTTATGGGCATTAATGAGTTCATATGGAGTCTGTAAAATTTGAAAGTCATTAGAGTCCATTAAGGCCTTCAATTTGTAGAAATTCGACAAGTGTACGCTGGCTAGAAAAACAGAGCACGAAGGACACCAAGATTCTGGAAATTTTCTAGGCAAAGAATAGATGACGGGCGGTTTTATTATGAATTTTCAAACCGCGCGCGGTTCACGTTTTCCCGGCATATTCGCGGTTTGGTCAGCGGTTCAGATCAACGGTCAACTGTTCCACGCGTTTTCTCTGTGCAGCGGTTCGGTTCAACATCCTCTGGTTCGTTTCCTGGCCGGTTCTTCGACCCAGCGAGCTGGTTTGATTTTTCCCAGCATGGTTCAGTCCCTTTTCTTCAATTTCAGGCTCGGTTCAGTACCATAATTTATTAATTACCCAATTAAATATCATTTATTTAATCTTAGGGATTTTATTAAAATTTATTTCATATGAATCCAATTCATATTAAATTCATTTGAACTCGTTCAAATATTTTCTCTCAAGAATTAATTTTTTAAATCAATTCAACAATTATATTATAAAGTTTCATAAACTTTATATTATAATGTATCAACATACATCATAAGGTTCCCTTAAATAAATTGAACATTTTCAATTTACAATTTATACTTAATTGCTTCAAGCCTCTTTACGAGCTACTAGTGGGACCTAATGGACCTACAGACCAGAAGCTCCAACGATACAAGACTAATCGGCTAAACGCATTAACCAAGTTAGAAAACATTCGTTAACTGTGGGTCAATCCACTAAAGACCCACAACTGCACTCTTCTAACTGTAGAATATTTCTGTGTCCACGGATATCGACCAATAAAGGCAAGTTAGTTCTTCACGAGTGTTCGTAACTCCAGCTGGGTCAAATTACCGTTTTACCCCCGAGTTACCTCTACCTCCTGAAGTACCATTGCTCCTCTAATGAACAACGTGTTTGTTTTCCAACCATCAAACAGAAACCCCTCTCGGGTCAGTGAGAGGGTAGGGCCCTTTGCTCAAGACCTGGAGACACCACTTAAGGGAACACTTATATACTTCCTGAAAAGTCGGGAAGGAGTGAATTGCATCTTGTGTGATTATGTTTCCAGCTCCCCACTCAGTCTTGTCCCCAAAATGGTAGACTTATTGAGTCGGCGTACTGGCCACTCTCACCCATACAAAACAAAGGATAATCCCTCCTGAACAGGAGTCCATAATCCACTCAGGATTCAGACTAAGTTCCCTAGGTCATCCTAGTGAAATATAAACCTAACTAGTTATCGGTGTTACAACTATTGGTTAATATTTCACGGTCCGGTCTTATGCAAACTCATTGCATAAGATACCCTCACTCGCATGTCTACTACATAGACGCTTTGGATCACGTCTGTATCAAATGCAAAGCGGGCTGTATCAAATAGTGTTACCAGGATAAGGTACCCAGCCTTATATCCTTCTCCTATAGACATTTTAGGTTGTTACTTGAACATCGTTTCCTGCCCCAGTCTGAACTCTCGAGGTACTAGATCCCCTTTCAGATTGACCCTGGGTAGGATGTTGCATCCCGACCTGATCCTACTTGCGTCGTTTGCTGGTACGTGGTGGCATGACTCCTATAACATATCAACACATCAGACATGTTATAGATTTTTAACTCAGATGCATGATACTAAACTTCTACCCACATTCTAGTCCTGACTGGACTTACTCTTATCCATACTTGGACTATACTCCGCATGTTCTATCTGTACTGACTCAACGTCTAACTATTTACTTCCTAGATTCTTCTAAGTACTAATTGCTCTGTCTCATTTCCCATGGAGCTAACCGGTCTGTTGCCAAGTTGTCACACCCCCTCCCAAACTACCTGCTAGCTTAGTTTGAGAGATGTCGTGAAGCCAATAGACATTGTCCTCCTCTAACGATACCTGTTGACCCTACTGAATCGTTGAACCCAATAAACATGATAATCATAGATATGGAATACTTTACATACAACACAACACAGCGGAATCCTTGAAAACCTTTGGACATACATGAAGTGCAGCCCTGACATAACTCGGTTTGGAAAATAACCTGATAGAGATATCACAACATAAACATATCCAACTAGGGTTTACACAACCACGACATTTAGTGTTTACACAACCATAAACTATCTAGTTCTTACAAAGACATTTAAAATACAAACAGACACAATGTACAACTCCATCCACGTAGTAGAGCTTGATCTGTAAGCTTTAGTAGAAAACAGACTTTGGCAATTATTAGGCACCGAGAGCTCGATCTCTACATGAACAGTGGGAAAAACATTTTGAAAGAGTGAGCTACAAAGCCCAGTGAGTGACTAAACTTAAAACTGTAAATCCACATATCAGAACATGTGATAAACCTTTAAATGTATAAATTTGTTCAATCAAAGCGTCAAACATAAACGTGTAATGATAACAACTTTCTCAAATATTCCGCAAATACGTCATTAAAATCTTGCAAGGCATATCAAGTATATAAAACATTTTAACTAACATAACAAATCAACGTTGTGTAGGGCACACCCAGTTTAACCAACGTTTACTAGCTCTACGATGTAGTGTGACCCGCCCAACACTCATGACAACATCGTTGTCACAAAGTACACTCAATGTCAACAACAGAATATAACATGTGTGAACACGATACCATATAGTCTCGGGCTTTATATCTCAGAAAACCACATGAAAACATTAAAACAGGTCTGCTTATCTTTATCTTTCGTAAAGCTCAAGCTTACTAAGCTTTCTCGTGAAAAACTGAAAATCTTTAAACGGTACTCGCTAACACATACTTTACTTTAAATGATATTGTTTCAACTACTTTTCAGAAAGTCAGTAATCACGTGCTCAAATAAATCTCATTAGAAAATCTAAGCTCAAACTTATGCTTGAAACCATTCATGGAAATCATGTATCATTCATAAGTTCATATTCAAGCATGTAAACCATTTAAGCATAAATAACAGTTTAGAAATCATTTTTCGAAATTTGTTTTGTCACTCACAGTCTTGGCTAGTTCCCTGGTCTGTAGACTTGGCCTATTTCCTCTTGGCCTGTCAACAAACCAAAATCGAGCATCAGAACTATAAATCGTCTTCTCTTTCCATGCTCGTTAATTCTAAATTCTAGAAATAAAATCACACTTTTTCCCATATTTTCCATATTCAATACCCTAAAGTCCAACACTCATAACTTCCTCAAAACTTGACAAAAATTAATGTACTATATATCAAACTCTTCATTTTGGAACCCTCTACAACGTGTCCCAACGAATTTGCCCAGAAATCCCTCAACCAAAGCAAATCCAGATTCGTGCATCTCTGCTACCCTATACTTTTCTTCTAAAAGGAAACCTACTTCTATTCATTTTTTGCTCATGAATTCCTCATGAAAATTATAGGACATTGAATAAACTTTCCAACCATACCAAATTTAGCTACTAATTAAACGTGTACACCCCAGAATGTTCGAAAAACCAGAGACAACCACAAATCCTTCTGATTTGCACGAAAATTATGTGCTCTGTTTTCCTTTTCAAAACCCATTAACTTAACATCAGTTTTAGCTCAAGCTTCCTTCATGAAATTTGTTAGGAAATTGATTAAATTTCAAGAAAGTCAGGCCTCACCTCTTAGTTCTTCTTGTGTAGCTCAAACCGACTTAAAAAACAGAGATAGGAAGGTTGAACCCAGATTCTACCATGGTTGCACTTGCATTAACTTTTCCTCTCTTCTTCAACCACAAACCTGCAACAAGCTTCTTCTTCCTCTTCCTTAACTCTCTCTCTCGAAAAATGCTCTGAAATTTGATGGGAAATGATGGAGAAAATGGCTAAAATGAGTTAGGCGGTGGTGGAGTTTTTTTCTTTAAACCATTCAACATCGAAAGTGCTTTCTGTTTTCCGTTTTCTTTCTTTCTTTTTTTCCATTTCCTTTATTTATTTTCTTTTCTTTTCTTCTCTTTTATTTCCTTCCAGCTTCCTTTTCATTTTCTTTGTTGTTGTCATTTCTTTTTTTTTTCTTTTTAAATTAATAAATTCCAAGATTTATCAAAAACAACTTCAACCCAAAAGCCTTGCGATTTTCCCTCTACAATGAAACAACAACCACTTTAATTCAGCTTCCTATCATATGTGACAAGAGCAAATAATCCAAGGGAAGTCTCGAGTTTACACTTATTGATGTATATGTCAATTTGGTGTTCTCGGGATCAAGAAGGTCATTTTGGTAATTAAAAGTATTTCTCTCAATTTGGTATTCTCGTGAAAGTCAACCAAAAAGTTAACATGAGCACAAATTCATCCATTTTTCCCTCGAGCTAGCATCTCGACGCTGCAAATATAGTGTCTCGATGCTACGAAACTAGATGCGTGCCCAAATAGCGTCAACGTCTCGACGCTGGCCACAGTCTCGACGTTGTCGCGTTTTATAAAAGGAACCTTGTCGCAATTAGGTTGTTCATGTTTGTCTTTAGCCAATTTTTGGCCACAACACCTCGTCCCTCTCTGTATTATTCCAGTTTCCATTGTATTTGCATTAGATTAGATGAGTTTTTAGATATAGGAATGGCTAATTGAGCCCCGATGCTTAGTTGGAGCATTGCAATGTCCGACTAAGTGTAGATCGTACACTTTTAGCCATGAGGGCCTTCGTTAAATGATTCAGCAATATTTTACTTTTGAGGCTATCCTCATGAGAATCACGTCCCCTCAATACATAATCTCTCAAATTAGATGTACGTTTCCGTTATGTACACTCGCCTCATATTTGAAACAACTTTCCAAATGAACTTCCTAAGTCCTACAGACTACTGAGCTTGCTTTATAAGTAGAAATTTACTTGGCCTTCAAGATAAAGTCTGCAATACATCCTTACTTGATGCTACGCCATCATATAGCTCCCTACTAAGGATTATGATGCTGATGTGGATTTCCATGAATCCTAATCGTTGAGCTAATAAGAATCAGTGTATCCTGTAAGGATCAGATCCTCAGTACTATACATGAGCTTATAATTCCTCGTTCTCCTAAGATACTTGAGGGTATTTTTATTGTAGTTTGGTGTCCTTACCTGGACTGAATTGGTACCTATTGACAATCTTTCTACATACCATATGCCAAGCCCGACAATTGATTGTCAAGGCACAGGGAATTTCATCTCAAATCCTCAACCTCTTGAGGCGTCTCAGGACACTGCTCCTATGACAAATGAATTCCATGTCGGATAGGCAACTAACCATTTCTGGAATTCTAATCTTATATCTAGCCAACACTTTTGTCCATGAAAGATATTTGAGATAGAGCTTGCGATTTGTTCTTAATATTCCGAACATTTTGGATTTTAAGAACAAACTAAGTCTTTCGAAATTTATTACTTGGAACTGCAGTGCTAGCTAACTTTTAAATGTCAGCATTGATAACCTATATTATTCCTAATGAAAAGGATATCAAGCATATACCAAACTAAGAAAGCTGCCAAACTATTTCTAATTCTTCTGCTTACACAAGACTTGTTAATTCTCTGGTCAAAACCATAAGTTTTATTCATGCATTAAATCTTATGTTCCAAGATCGAAACCTTCAGTTTGATCCATGCATGGATCGGTTAAAGTTGCAAACCTTTTGCTCTTGATCCTGGATAAGAACCTTTCTGGTCAACACAATACTGAAATGAAGTCTACATACTCCATTTAAAGGTTCATAGTTTTGACATAAGTGTCTTTATCAACGTCATCCATTACCTGACTAAAATAAATGGATCCTCGATATTGTCATAAGGTATGACAATACGAGTTCCATTTAAACTCACATAGTTTTCATTAAGTTGATTAACAACCCTCCCACTGCATTGAGGCCCTCTCAACAATTAAGAAGGACAGGACTAAGTTAATGTGTCAACTCGATCAACAACCCTTTGTTGAAGAAGAAATCTTATTAATAGCTCTTTGTTAATATATTTGTAGCTTTACTATATAACTTACATAACACTCTCTAACTGTGTGGTTATTGTTGGGTTCCTAGAGTGAGTAAAAATATGGTGTAAAAAGACTCTAGAATTCCTGTGCAAGTATACACAGTCCGCATCAAGTAATAAGTATTTGTCAATCCAAGGTCTGAACTAGCTTCCACTCTATCTATCCTGTACGAATCTTTTAATGGTTTCAAGGTAATAAAAATGATTGGGTTTTATAAGAATTATGCTGAAGCAAAGTAAATGACGGAACAACAAATAAACAAATAGGCAGATAGATTAAAGACATGCGCTGGTCAAGTTTAGTAATTGTTTTAAAAGATGCTCTAGCAATATTGTTGATCATGCAAACTCTCGCAGTATTATTAGCGGATTCCTCTCGGAACTCCGGATCTTTTGGAATATGTTTCAACCCCAATGAAGTACGATCGATCAAGCACTAGGCAATTGGCTATCCCTAGCTCAGTCACTGGCGTTCACCAATACACAATGATCGTAGCGTGATTAATCGCCACACACTCTCTAAATCATCCCTGAAACTAGAGAGAGATATTCACACCGGCTGGCCAGGTGGGCATAAAATAAGAATAAGCACAACAATTAATCAAGATGGAATAATCAATATATTATTAGAGATGAAGCACAACAACTACATATTACTTAACCAACGCCTAATGCTACTTAGTTCATAATAAGCATGGAAACACGAATTACAATTTGAGTAGGCACGTCCGTAATCACAAGATAATAAAGAAAATAATAATCTCCTTAATCAGCTTGCGGATGATGGTGTTCTTGGTGGTCTCCAATCTCTCTCCTCTATTCGGCTCCCAAAGATGGAAGGAACTTTCCAAGAATGGAATGTTTTCTCCCAAAAGTGGAATGACTTTGACTTGGACGGCTACTTCCTTTTATAGAGTTGAAGGAGACTTGAATTAGGTCATCCTGGATACGTGTAAGGCTCTCCTTGCTCCTTTATCACGAAAATTACTCAACAGAAGTCGGTTCATGAAGTTGGCTAACGAACTGTGACGTGGCAGTTTTGCTCTTGGTTTTGCTGCAGCACAAAGTTTGCTCCCTCTAGTCGCCCAGCAACAAATTCTGCACAAAATGATTTCCAAAGCTTTCATTCTTCCAAATGGGTTAAAACATGTAATATCTATCCAAAACCAACCCTATTAAGCACAAAAGACACACAAATCCCTATATAAATGAGGCCTAAATAACTACCTTTTGGGCAGTTATAAAATCCAACGAATTAGTCTATGCTTTGCATCTTTCTTAGCCATTAAATACCTTATTGCTGCATGATCCGTGAAAACCGTGACTTTGGATCCAACCAAATATGGCCGAAATTTCTCAAAAGCGAACACAACAGCTAACAACTCCTTTTCAGTAGTTGTGAAGTTGACTTGTGCTTAATTTAAAACCTTGCTTGCATAATATATAGGATGGATAAATTTGCCCTGCTTTTGCCACAACATTGCACCTACCGCAACATCACTCACATCACACATTACCTCGAATGGTAAATTCCAATTAGGTGCACAAAGAATGGGTGCTGAGATTAAAGCAGCCCTTTAAAGTCTCAAAAGCCTTCCTACAATCTACATTAAAGTCAAAAACATGATCAGTGCACAATAAGTTACAAAGAGGTTTACTGAGTTTGGAAAAATTCTTTATGAACCTTCTATAAAATCCAGCATGTCCTAAAAAACTCTGAATTCCCTTCACTGAATTCGGTGGTTCTAATCTCTCAATAACCTCTACTTTTGCTCTATCAACTTCTAGACCATTTTTAGAAATCTTATGTCCTAACACTATGCCTTCCTTCACCATGAAGTGACATTTTTCCCAATTAAGAACTAGATGGGTATCCTCACATATTTTTTGCACTTTTCCTAAATTATCTAAAAAATTCTGAAAAGACCCTCCAAAAACTGAAAAATTGTCCATAAATACCTCAACAGTGGACTCAATCATATTAGAAAAAATTGCCAACATGCATCGCAAAAATGTTGCTGGAGCATTGCAAAGACCAAAAGGCATTCTCCTGAAAGCAAACGTCCCATAAGGGCAGGTGAAAGTGGTTTTTCCTAATCTTCAGGAGCAATAGTAATCTGGTTATACCCAGAATAACCATCTAAGAAACAGTAGTAGGCCTGACCAGCCAATCTATCCAACATCTGGTCAATAAATGGTAGAGGGAAATGGTCCTTACGAGTGGCTTTATTAAGCCTCCTGTAATCCATGCAAACCCTCCAGTCAGTTACTGTCCTGGTTGGGATCAACTCATTATCTTTATTGCTCACCACAGTGACACCTCCTTTCTTAGGAACACATTGGACAGGGCTCACCCAATTGCTATTTGCAATTGGATAAATGATCCCAGCATCCAACCATTTAATCACCTCCTTTTTAACCATCTCTTTCATTGCAGGGTTAAGCCTTCTTTGTTACTCAACACTCCTAAAGGATCCCTCCTCGAGTGATTTTGTGCATACAAAAAGATGGGCTAATTCCCTGAATGTCAGCCAATGTCCAACCTATTGCCTTGCGGTATTGCCGCAACAATTTTATTAAGGCCTCTTCATGCTCTGGCATTAAATCTTATGCAACAAAAATGGGCAACGTCTCACCTTCCCCAAGATACACATACTTTAGATGATCTAGCAAGGGCTTCAAATCTAAAGTAGGTGCCTCAATCAGGGATGGCTTAATTGGAGGAGCCTCCCTTTTATCTAAATCTAAAGACTCAAAAACATCCTCACACCTAAACAATTCTTTTTCATTATTTTCTATCTAAACAACAAACTTCTAAATCCTCTACACTAACATCTTCATGCTCTTCCGAAGGTTTACTAGCTGAATCCTGTATTGCTGACTCAACAACTGTGCTCTCCAGAATCCTAATGAAGGAGCAATCCTCCATTTCATCTGGATACTTCATGGCTTTAAACACAATAAATTTTACCTCCTCATTACAGACTCTCATTGTTAATTCCCCTTTTTGAACATCTATTAACGCCCTACCAGTAGCCAAAAATGGACGACCTAGAATAATTGGGACATCTTTATCAGCCTCATAGTCTAAAATAATAAAATCGACTGGAAATATGAATTTATCCACTTTCACTAACACATCCTCAATTTTACCCTCTGGATATGTGATAGACCTATCAGCTAATTGGAGTGTGACTGTGGTAGGTCTAGCTTCACCAATACCTAGCTTTCGATAGACCGAAAGAGGCATAAGGTTAATGTTTGCACCTAAATCACAGAGTGCTCTACCTAATTCTTTTCCACTTATAGACACAGGTATGGTAAATGACCCTGGATCCTTAGCCTTGGGTGGCAGCTCATTCTTAAGAATAGCACTACACTCCTCAGTAAGATATATAGTTTCAAACTCACCTAACCTTTTCTTTTCAGTTAAAATATCCTTAAGAAATTTAGCATAATTAGGCATTTGCTCAATAGCTTCTACTAAAGGGATATTTATGTGCAATTGCTTAAGAATCTCTAAAAACTTTTTAAATTGGCCATCCTGATTCTTAGGCTTTTGCCTTTGTGGAAAAGGTAGAGGTGGTACATAAGGTGTGGGCTGCCGTAAGGTGGTTCCACATCTGGAACAGAACCAGATGCTCCAGCATCTTTATTGCTGCCTCCAGCATCCTGACCAGACTCCAACTCTTTCTCAACAACAGCATCTTTATCACCATTTTTATCTATAACCTGGGTTTTACTAGGTTCTATCCTTTCATCTAGTGGCTTAACACTCCTAAGAGTTACTTCCTTTACCTGCTCCTTACCTTCTCTTCGAGGGTGTTCAGTATCCGATGGAAGTTTCCCTTGAGGCCTTGCCTTCAGCTCATTAGCTAGCTGACCCACTTGTAATTCCAGGGCTCTCATCGAAGCTTGATTACTTTGAATTGCGCTGTCTGTACGAGCCATAAATTATTTCATCATCGCCTCGAGAGAACTTCCTGAATTTTGCTGGGGCAAAGCCTGCTTATTTTACTCGGGCAATACATGTGCTTTAGCAAATCCCGGCTGGTTCACCTTTTGCTGTGCTTGCACATTACTTCCTTGTCCTCCCCATGAGAAGTTGGGGTGGTTGCGCCAACCTGGATTATAAAAGTTAGAGTAAGGGTTATTCCTCTGATTACCTACAAAAAACACAGAAGCTGGATTGCTGGGGCAAAACTCGTAGCTGTGGTCTTCTCCACAATAGACACATGCTTCCTCTGTGACTGGGTTCACCACTGCAGCAGGCTCCATAGCTGGTGGCTGCTGATGACTAATCACTGTAACATTCTTAAGAGCGTTAGCAATCATTGCAAGAACAGCCCTAATGGTGGACACACCATCAACCTCTAACACACTCTTAACCTTTTTTATTTGTGCCTCTAATATCTGACCACTGACAACTATTAGTAGATATTGTCTCTAAAATCTCATAGGCTTCATTAAAAGTTTTTGTCAAAAGGGCCCCTCCAGTTGAAGCATCAACCATACCTTGGGTTACTCCATTTAATCCATTGTAAAATGTCTCCATTTGAACACAATGAGGTAAGCCATGGTGGGGACACTTTTGCAAAAGCTCCTTAAACCTTTCCCAAGCCTCACTAAAAGTCTAAACCCTACTATTTCACTTCTTAATTTAGCATTTCTATTAGGTGGAAAATATTTACTCAAAAAATTTTCAGCTAACTCATTCCATGTCCTAATTGATCCTGGAGCAAAAGAATTTAACCATGCCTTTGCTCCATCTCTAAGAGAATACGGGAACAAAGTTAATCTAAGGGCATCTCTAGGCACTCCTTGAATTACAAAAGAATCACTAACTCCTAGAAAAGACTTAAGATGTAAATGAGGGTCTTCAGAATATGCCGCTTGGATTTGGGGACGTGCAATCCCTAGATTCAACTCATCAAACATTGGGACAACATATGCTCGAATGGCTCTGGTCCTATCGTTCGCTACCAAGATAGGATTCTCAGCCTGATTATTTTGCTGCTCGTTTTGCTCCAGTAGTAGATTTTGTTGCAACAAACGATTTTGGGGGTCTGCTGGATCTTCAGGAACCTGCAGAAGATGCGACATGTTCTCCATCTGGTTTCTGCGCTGGTCTCTCCTTCTGAGCCTGAAGGTCCTTTCAATATTTGGATTAAGCTCGAACCTTACCCCAGGCGGATCGCTCATGCACCAAACTCACACCTGCAAAAACAAAAGAAACAATCAAAAAGTTCTAGCACCAAACCACTAAAACACGTACACAAAACAGATCAGATAAAAACTTATTCAAGTCCCCGGCAACGGCGCCAAAAACTTGTTGGGTTCCTAGAGTGAGTAAAAATATGGTGTAAAAAGATTTAAGATTTCATGTGCAAGTATACATAGTCTGCAACAAATAATAGGTATTTGTCAATCCAAGGTCGAAACTAGCTTTCACTTTATCTATCCTGTACGAATCTTTTAATGGTTTCAACGTAATAAAAATAATTGGGTTTTATAAGAATTATGCTGAAGCAAAGTAAATGACGGAACAACAAATAAACAAATAGGCAGATAGATTAAAGACAGGCGCTGGTCAAGTTTAGTAAATGTTTTAAAAGATGCTCTAGCAATATTATTGATCATGCAAACTCTCGCAGTATTATTAGCGGATTCCTCTCGGAACTCCGGATCTTTTGGAATGTGTTTCAACCCCAATGAAGTACGATCGATCAAGCACTAGGCAACTGGCTATCCCTAGCTCAGTCACTGGCGTTCACCAATACACAATGATCGTAGTGTGATTAATCGCCACACACTCTCTAAATC
Source organism: Luffa acutangula (assembly GCA_036850905.1). Taxonomy (NCBI): domain Eukaryota; kingdom Viridiplantae; phylum Streptophyta; class Magnoliopsida; order Cucurbitales; family Cucurbitaceae; genus Luffa; species Luffa acutangula. The sequence continues at coordinate 7,524,818 of CM072087.1, forward strand.
ATCCCTGAAACTAGAGAGAGATATTCACACCAGCTGGCCAGGCGGGCTTAAAATAAGAATAAGAACAACAATTAATCAAGATGCAATAATCAATATATTATTAGAGATGAAGCACAACAACTACATATTACTTAACCAATGCCTAAGGCTACTTAGTTCATAATAAGCATGGAAACACGAATTACAATCTGAGTAGGCACGTCCGTAATCACAAGATAATAAAGAAAATAATAATCTCCTTAATCAACTTGTGGATGATGGTGTTCTTGGTGGTCTCCAATCTCTCTCCTCTATTCGGCTCCCAAAGATGGAAGGAACTTTTCAAGAATGGAATGTTTTCTCCCAAAAGTGGAATGACTTTGACTTGGACGGCTACTTCCTTTTATAGAGTTGAAGGAGACTTGAATTAGGTCATTATGGACACGTGTAAGGCTCTCCTTGCTCATTTATCACGAAAATTACTCAACAGAAGTCGGTTCATGAAGTTGGCTAACGAACTGTGATGTGGCCGTTTTGCTCCCGGTTATGTTGCAGCACAAAGTTTGCTCCCTCTAGTCGCCCAACAACAAATTCTGCACAAAATGATTTCCAAAGCTTCCATTCTTCCAAATGGGTTAAAACATGTAATATCTATCCAAAACCAACCATATTAAGCACAAAAGACACACAAATCCCTATATAAATGAGGCCTAAATAACTACCTTTTGGGCAGTTATCAGTTATGATTTCTAATGTGATCTTCTTTTAAGAAACCAATATTTTGTTAATACAAATACTTTCTTTTGAAAGAAGATTCAATAACTCAATCATTTTGAATAACCTAAAAATAGGTATCCCATACAAAATCATGTTCTAGTTTGATAGGGTTTATCATCTATGCATTACATCCCTATGTTCTGAAACAACATGAACACATTTTATGCTTTTTCAGAGTTCAAATAAGTTGTTCACAAACATTATTTGTAGAGGACCATATTCGTATTTTAAATTGCAGTCTTTACTGCATAACTCAAAAACGAACCATGTCAAACAAGGTTTTGTTTCTCTTTATGGATATATCACTCTATTGTTGTGTACTAGGTATGAGAGTTAGAACATTATTCCATGTTGTATTAAATAGACTTGGAATCTTGACGGAGCCTGTCGTGGGGCTTGTGCCAAATAAATTTATAATCCACGGTACTACAACTATTTTGTAGAAATAGTGGCTGGGGTCGAACACAGGGAAAGGGACGTAGCAGTTGTAGAATTTCGTGCTTATGAAAATTGGGGGATTTTTTGAATGAAGGACAAGCAAAAATAATTAAATACGATTAGCTACGCATAGATGAAGTAAAACCAACAATAGACATGAAAGAATCCATAAAATATGATCTTAAAAGGTCTACAACAGTGCTGAAAAGTAAAAGGAACAAAAGAAATTGCAAAAAGACCAAAATTCTAACCTAACGACGGACTAAACAGAGGCTACATATTTATAGAAAACTCGACGGTGTCGAGACACCAAGGGCAGTGTCTCGACCTTGTGAACTTTATACTCCGGAAAAATTTCACGTCGGCGTCGAGACGATAAGGTGCAGCGTCTCGATGCCAGCCTTGATTCTCGACTTGTTGCATTAATTCTCGGTCTTGTCTCACTTTTTCTAGGTATGGGGCTTCAATTTTCTCGGTATAGAAATATAAAGTATGATTCCCCACCCCCAACCTAAAATTTACATTGCCCTCAATATAATAAATCATGAAGAATTATGACAATGCATAGGGAAAGAGTAGAACTTCCCTGAATTTGGCGTTCATGGGTGGTGAATCAAGCTTTCTTATAAATGTAGAAGCTTCACTTTGGTACTGCCAATCCTAAAAGATAAACAAAAACAAGGAAACAAGCATAAAAGCAACTGATAAAATTAAACTCTATCTAAGAAATTAAATGACAAAAAGCATTAAAGTTATAAGGTGTAAATGTTTAAGGTCGTTTCCTCGACCACACTCTCATCTATTTCTTCTTAGGGAGGCTTCTCTCCACAGGTCCAAAATACATTGTTTTTACAAATCTCTTGTTTCAGTAATTTCGGGGCATGTAAGGAAGAATATTGGAAGCAGAGGTGGGCTGACAGAAAATACGCCCAACCCTAATCCTAGAAGATGAACACTTGGTGATTACACCAGATTTATCAGTAAAGGTTATCTGTTTCAATAGCATGACCTAGGTAACTTGGCCTTAATACTGAGTGTGTCATGAACTCCTTCTCACGAGGGATTGTCCTTTGATATGTATGGGTGAGAGTGGCCTGTACACCGACTCAATGAACCTACCTTGTTTGAGACAATACCGAATGAGGGGATGGGGACTTAACAACACAAGATGGAATTCACTCTTTCCCGCTTATGGGATAAGTAGACGAGTGTTCCCTTAAGTGGTGACTCCGGGACTTGAACAAAGGGATGTTGTTCTCTCACTGGCTCGAGAGGGACTTTCTGTTTAATGGTTGGACCATAAACAAGCTGTTCATTAAAGGAATACTGGTACTTAAGGAGCCAGGTGTAACATAGGAGACTTTACTCGACGTCTTGACCCATCCAGGGGTAAAACAGTAATTTGACCAGCTGTGGTTACGAACACTCGTGAAGGATTGACTTACCGGTATAGGTCTTTATCCATGGACACAAAAATGTTCTACAGTGAGAAGTGTGCAATTGTGGGTCTTTAGTGGAATGACCCCTAGTTAATGAGCATGGGTTAACTGAGTTTTGTCAGTTAACTTCATATCATTGGAGCTTATGATCTGCAGGTCTATTAGGTCCCCCTGCTAGTTCATAAAGGGTAATTAGAAAAAATTAGTCTTCAAAGAAATTTGAATAGTTAAAAATCCATTATGGGAAATCAAGTTAATCGTATGAGATACAATTAATATAATATATGTGATACGTTATAATATAAAGTTTAATTTAAGATTGAACTTTATTGATTGAGAGAAATACAATTAAATACGATTTAATTGTTGGCTTAAATTAAATATGAGATATTTAATTTAGTAATTAATTAATTGCATAATTAATTATTTATTTAATTTGATTTAATTTGATTTAATTAAAAACTATAGGTTATGTGGGAGACATTCATTAATAACCATAGGATACTTAATTAGCCATATATTTGAACTCCTTAAAATATAAAATTTTCTCAATTTAATAAAGTTTAATCTCAAATTAGACTTTATATTATAATGTAACATTATACATTATTTTAATTGTATCTCATATCGAATTTGAACTATTCAAATTCTCTCGAGATGTAATTGTTCCTAATTACTCTTTACGAGCTAGTAGGGGGGCCTGATGGACCTACAGATCAGACACTCCAATAATATGAAGTTAACTGAGTAAACTCATTAATCAGGTTAACCAATATTTATTAGGGGCAGTTGTATAGATGGCAAATCAGACCAAATTAATAGCAAATATAGCACAGTTGCAAACTAATTGCAAATATAGCAAAATTAATTGTACAAGACCAAAAAGTTGTTGTCAGATTCTATCCGTGTCTATCACTGGTAGACTCTGATTATTCAAAGTATATCAGTGTCTATTGTTGATAGACTTCGATTAATTAAAATCTATTAGTGACTATCATTGATAGACTTTGATTAATTAGAGTCTATCAGTGATAGTCACTAATAGATTTTGATTAACTAGAGTTTATCAGTGATAGACACTAATATACTCTGAATAATCTGAGTCTATCAGTAGACTGATAGATTCTGATTAATCAGAGTCTTTCGCGGATAAACTCTGATAATCGAAGTCTATCAGATAGACTCTGATAGATTTTACTATATTTGCAATTTTTTTTTTACATGGTGCTATATTTGCTATTAATTTGGTCCAATTTGCCACCCATTGCAATTTTCCTATTTATTAATTATCGGTCATTCCATTAAAGACCCACAGCTGAACTCTTCTCACTGTAGAACGTTTTTGTGTACAAAGATATAGACCTATACCAGTAAGTCAATCCTTCATGAGTGCCTGTAACCACAATTGGGTCAAATTATTGTTTTACCCTTATGTTACATCTGTCTCCTTAAGTACCAACGCTCCTCTAATGAACAACCTGTGTATGGTCCAACCATTAAACAGAAAGTCACTCTCGAGCCAGTGAGAGGGCATGATCCCTTTGTTCAAGTCCCGGAGTCACCACTTAATGGAACACTCATCTACTTCTCCTAGAAGTGGGAAAGAGTGAATTCCTTCTTGTGTTGTCATGTCCCCAGCCTTTCACTTGATCGTGTCCCCAAAATGGAAGGCTTATTGAGTCGGCATATAGGTCACTCTCACCCATGCTAATCAAAGGAGGATGCCTCATGAGAAAGAGTTCATGACACACTCAGGGTTAAGACTGAGTTACCTAGGTCATCCTATTGAAATAGTAACCTAACTACTTAACGCTGTTACAACTAGTGGTTTACTATTTCGTGGTCCAGTCTTATGCAAACTCATTGCATAGAATACCCCCGGTCGCATGTCTACTACATGGTCGTTTTGGATGAATACAACTATATCAAATACAAAGTCGATCGTATCACATAGTGTTACCAGGATAAGGTACCTAGCCTTATCCCTGTACTATAGACAGTTTAGGTTGTAACTTGAACACTGATCCCCTTATGTCCCAACATACTAGTTCAAGTCACATACGAACAACCTTGGATCTTAGTTTATTGAATTTGGGTCATATTGTGCAATACTTAACTAAATATAACAATAATACTTCATTGTTCAAAACTCAAAAACTCTTTATTGACACAAGTCCATAATTCGTTAACATTCACTATCTACGAGTTTTAGGGCATAAAACCCAACACCCACGAGCCATTCTAAGGCCAAAGAATAGTGGGGAAGACTCTAGCAGTAGTCCACGTTGAGTTCGTGATAAAAAACAACCAACGAGTGGCTTCAATTCGATCTCCAAGAGGTTGGTACCCGAATGCCCTGTTTTCGGCTTATCAAATGCATGTTTTTCTTTCATAAAATTTATGTAATTAGAGTGCCTAAGATCCTAATTTCTTCTGCATGAGTGATTTACACTCCTTCAGAAAGGACAAAAAATCAACGCCTTGATTTTTCATGAATTAGGTGTTTAAACATAGGATTAGTCACAAGACACCACCTCAAAAAATTCTTGTAATTATTGAACTTCATAAATTAAATTTTAAATAAAATTAATTCATATAATTAATTATAATAAAATTGATTTAAACAATCAATTAAACATTTTAATGAATTATAATTATTTAATTTACTATCAAATACAAAATTAAATAATTGCACTAATCCCGACTTCTATTAAAACTGATTGTTTGAATATGAATCCCTACTCATATATAAAATTCAAAAAAAAAATATGTATCATATATATCTTAGCGATATTTAAATCATATTTAAATACTTCCAACTCTCTCTATAATATAGTTTAATTCACAATTAAACTATAAAACATTAATTATATCATATACAATTAACACATACTCCCTAAGTCGAATTTGAACAATTCAAATTCTCATTATAATGTTTTTAGGTTTAATCCGATATGAGCTAGCAGAGGGACCTAATGGACCTATAGATCATTAGCTCCAACAATTCGAGATTAACCGACTAAACTCTTTAACCTAGTTAACCAACGTTCATTAAATATCGAGTCACTCCACTATAGGCCCGCAGCTGGACTCTCTTCACTGTTGATAAATTTTTGTCCACTCCATATAACCATGATTCGTAAGTCGATCCTTCACAGGTTGTTCGTAATTAAACTTGGGTTAAGATTACTGCTTTACATCTGAAATTACCTCTTGTTCCTTAAGTCCCACTGATGTTCTAATGAACAATTGGTCTGTGGTTTTACCCCTGGAATTACCTCTTCTTGGCCCATTTTTTTTAACATGATCACACAATAGTGTGACAAATGGAAAGTTAAATGTTTATCTAAATCATGTATCAGTGTTCTATATCTTTCAAAAGGCATTGTGTGATCATAGTTGAACAATGCACAATATTCAAAATTAAGGAATTTGATTCAAAGTTATCTCCTAATCCATGAACCATCTATTATCCCTCGATTTAATTAACATGGTCAACATATAAGATTCAATTATATCAAATTCCACATATTAGATTCGACAATATCAATATGTAGGTTCAACCACAACTATAAATACGTAACTTCTCAATATTCAAGGGAAATCGGCCTTACAAAGTATCTTCAAGTTACGTGCCAAAGGTATTGCAATGAGTGTTGAGCTCGAGGGACCAAAACCGATTGAGGATATCAATGATCCACTTGTGCAACGAATTGGATTCTTTGCAGTGGAGAATAGTGGAGAAAATCTGAAGTTCAAACGAGTGCTAAATGGTCTGAAACACCGCCAACCCTTCAATACATTAAATCGCAGAACGGATATATATCGTCTTGTGGTGCAAGTGGGAAAAGCTAATGGAATTAATTGGACATATGAGACTGAGGTGCATGTGCATTATTATTTTCCATTCGATCGAAACTTGCTACCAGAACTTAACCTCAAATATTTTCAGCCTATCCTCAAGTACGAGTAGTAATATCAGACTCCTCTCTCTACTGACAATATATATTTTTGATATAAGTTGCACTATTCTCTTCTATATGTGAAAAGTTGCACAATAAAAATAAAATAATAAAAATAAAATATTGTCAGTTTTCTATTTACGTGCATTTAGATGGGTGCTTTTTTCTCTCTCTTTTTAATTTCTCTCAAGTTTTTTTTACCTCAATTAACAGTTAATTTACAAATAATAGGATATTAGATACATTATAGTCCTATCACCTATGTGAATATATATTAAAATTATATGTGAAGGGACTTGGACAAATTCTCTAGTCTCTAATCCATCAAACCCTTCCATCTTGGATATAAATACGTTCCAACGTATAACTTAGTCATCATATTTCTAATAACATTTAAAAAACTTGCAGAGAGAAAACTTTTAAAAGAAACAAGAGACTTAAATTTTTTGTTCAATTTATGATTGTAGTATAATAATTTTGGATGAGTTTCTAATTACCTAGATGATTGCAATGGAAAGTACTTTACTAATAGATTTCAATTAAATTGATTTCTATCAGTAACAATCATTGGTAGACTTCAATTAATTGATAATTAACATATTTCTATCAAGGATAGAAATTGATAGATTTCAATTAACTAATTTCTATTCTCGATAGAAAATGATAGATTTGAATTAAACTAATTTTTATCATTGATACAAGTCAATAGACTTCAATTGATAAACTTCAATTAAATTGGTTTCTATCGGTGATAGAAACTAATAGTCTTGAATTGAATTGATTTCTATCAGTGATAGAAACTAAAAACCTTGAATTAAAATTGAATTGATTTCTATCAGTGATAGAAACTAATAACCTTGAATTAAAATTGAATTGATTTCTATTAGTGGTAGAAACTGATAACCGTGAATTAAACGGTTTTCTATTAGTGATTATCACTGATAGACTTAAATTAAACTGATGGATAAAAACTGATAGCCTTGAATTAAATTGAACTAATAGCCTTGAATTAAATTGTTTTCTATCAGCGGCTATCACTGATAGGCTTGAATTAAAACGATAAAAACTTATAGATCATGATTATCAGAGTCTATCAGTGATAAACATTGATAGACTTCGATTAATCAAAGTCTATCAGTGTCTATCACTAATAGACTCTGATTAATTGAAGCTTATCATCAAAGTCTATCAGTATTTGTCATTGATAGACTCCAATTAATCGAAGTCTATCAGTGACTATCAATAATAGAGCCTGATAGACTATTGGAGATACTAAGGGTATTTTCGTAATTTAATGTATTTTTTGCTATTTCTGCAAATAATTATATTTTTTTTTGCTATTTTTGCAATATTTTTGCTGGTTTTTGCTATCTGTGCAAAGCCCCCATTAATTAATTGAAGGCCTGAAATTAAATATATGATATTTAATTGGGTAATTAATTAATTAACTAATAGAAGGTCAGAAATTAAATATATGATATTTAATTGGTGATTAATTAATATAAAGAATTAATTAATTGTACATTAATCAATCATGGAAATGATTAATCACATATGGAAGTAATTAATCATTTATGGAAATGATTTAAAGGGGCTTTGCACTGATAGCAAAAACCGGCAAACATATTCCAAACATAGCAAAAAAATAAAATTATTTGTGGAAATAACAAAAAATACGTTAAATTACAAAAATACCCTTAGTATGTCCAATAGTCTATCAGCCCCTATTATTGATAGTCACTGATAGACTTCGATTAATCGGAGTCTATCAGTGATAAATACTGATAGGCTTTGATGATAAGCTTCAATTAATCGAAGTCTATTAGTGATAGACACTGATAGACTTTGATTAATCAGAGTCTTTTAGTGATAGACTTTGATAGCCTTTGATTAATCGAAGTCTATCAGTGTGTATCACTGATAGGCTCTGATAATCGTAATATATAAGTTTTTATCGTGTTTAGTTCAATTCAAGGCTATTAGTTCAGTTTAATTCAAGGCTATCATTTTCTATCCATCAGTTTAATTTAAGTCTATCAGTGATAATCACTAATAGAAAACCGTTTAATTCAAGGTTATCAGTTTCTATCACTGATAGAAATCAATTCAATTTTAATTCAAGGTTATTAGTTTCTATCACTGATAGAAATCAATTCAATTCAAGACTATTAGTTTCTATCACCGATAGAAACACCAATTTAATTGAAGTTTATCAGTTTCTATCAGAAATCAATTTAATTGAAGTTTATTGACTTGTATCAATGATAGAAATTAGTTTAATTCAAATATATCATTTTCTATCGATGATAGAAATCAGTTAAGTGAAGTCTATCAGTTTCTATCTCTGATAGAAATTAGTTAATTATCAATTAGTTGAAGTCTACCAATGATTGTCACAGATAGAAATCAATTTAATTCAAAACCTATCAGTAAATTACTTTCCATTGCAATCATCTCGATAATTAGAAACTCATCCAAAATTATTATACTACAATCATAAATTGAACAACAAACTTAAGTCTCTTGTGGTAATTAGAACATAAAATCCAAAAATAACCATTACGAACAAGGGACTCTTAATCAACAATATAATTTTTAAAGCCTAGCACACAAGCTCCGTGACCACCACCATAAAATTTCTATTCTTGTATTCTTTGTATTTCATTATCTATCAATTATAGTCCGTGATAGACTTCGATCAGTGATAGTTAGTGATAGACTACGATTAATCGAAGTATATCAGTGATATACTTTGATATACCTATACAAACACTCACCAAAATTGCTATTTTTGTATTCTTGACATTCTTGAATTAAAAAGAAGGCCAACAAGAGCTTAGCTCAATTGGAAAACAGAGGAAAAAAAACATATTAATCACACAAGAACTCCAACCTCATAAATGCACAAAAAATAAACAAAATTGTGTGGTAGAAGAGGGAAGAAAGAAAGAAAAAAGAAAAAAAAAAGGAAATGGTGATGCGAGGGAAGAAATAAAGAAAAAAAACAGAAAAATGGTGCGGCAAATAAAGAAAAAAGAAAAAAAAAGGAAGAGAAATGGTGCACAAAAAATAAAAAAAATAATAGTAATAAAAAAAAGAAATCATAACAGCTCATAAATGCACAATAAAAAGAAAAGAAGAAGAAAGCAAAAAATAAAAAAAGAAAAAAGAAGAAGAAGAAATCATCTCATAAATGCACAAAAAAAAAAAGAAAGCAAAAAAAAAAAGATGAAGAAATCCTATGCACAAGAAAAAAAAAGAAGAAGAAGAAATCAGGGTAAATGGGAAGGGAGAGAAAGAGAAGGGTAAAATGGGAATATTCTATTTTTTTGCCATATTTGCAATTCTTTTTATTTGGTGCTAAATTTGTTATTATAGATAATTAATTTGCCACCCACTGCAATTACTCATGATTTAATCACTTATGGAACTGATCAATCATTTATGGAAAAGATTAATCAATTATGGAATTGATTAATTATGGAAAAGATTAAATCAGTTATGGAAATAATTGATTTTAAATGAATATTTTATTCATGGTCTTTCTCCTAAAGTAGAACATTCACCCTAGGGTTTAGGGAGTACAACACATAGCCACCATAAGGCCCTCTCATATTCTCTCAACTCAAGAACTCTAGGGAGAATTTTCTCTCTAGAGTTTTTCCCATTCAAGATTAGGTAGTCCCACAACTACGTTCATAATCTCAGAGTTATAGCGAAAGATCAAATGGTGGTGTTCTTCGTTGCTGCAGAGCAATCAAGAATCATTCTTGATTTTCAGAGACGTCAACGGAGATATGTTTCTCATCGCTTAACTTTTTGCCAATGTATTGGTATTTTGTAGAACAAAATTAATTTACGAACGGTCCAACTGCTTCCGCTATAACGGAATTAGGAATTCCAATCCTTCAATTGGTATCAGGGCCAATCGTATATCCAATTTTGTTTCTCTAAATTTTGTTTTGGTTATTTTAAGTGCAATCGAGTCTGTAAGCATGTGTCAATCGTTTTTGGTGAAATTCCATGAAGAACTGAAGAATTTGGGGCCACAAACAAAGAAAACGGAGGCTGGAATAAGAAGAAAACTTGAAAAACAGCACCTGTAATCGAAAAAAAAAAGAGTAAATAAACCTCGTCCAGTAGAATTCGAACTCAAGCATGAGGGGCCAGTCACGAGTGCATTAGTGGATACATTAACCACTTAACCATAAACAAATTTTATTACTTAAGTCAACATTTTCACTATGATGTGGACTTTTCCTACCGCAAGCGCACGGGTCAAGTAATAATATAGTGAATAGTAAATTCGAATGTCGTCCTCTGGATTGGATTTTTAAGCAAATTGAGTATTGCAAATTATCTTGCCCAATTTTATTTAGGGATTAAAAAGTGATGAATATGTGATGATAAAAGCAAATCAAAGCAAGAAAAAGGTGTGGAATTTCAATTGGGAAAACTACTTAGGGAATTGATTTCGCCGATTTAGTTTAGGATTGATTTTAAGGAATAAGTTATTATGCACAATGAAATTATGAGCCAAAGACCCTTTAATCACAACTACCTCTCCCGAGTATAATTGATTCTCATGCAAATGAACCAACTTGATATCCCTATCTAAGTTTATTAATATGCAAGGCAATGTGATCTTTTAACCAATTCTAAAGTTAATCTAAAACCGTCAAGAATTAGAAATTAAACTTTATTCATGCAATCTTGAGTAAGTCTAGATCAAATCCCCTCTCCCGAGCTAGATTCGAAACTTAAATCATCCAACTAATGGCCAATTAATTGAAAGCATTAAATCAAGATTACAAACACAATAACATTGCACAACTTAAACCATAAATCAATCCATAAACTAAATCAACTACATCAATCCCTAAGCTACAAGTTTAGCTACTCATGAATGTAAATACAAGCTCAACTAAACATGGGAAAGCCATAAATCTAACTAAAGAAAGAAAAGGGAAAAGAAAACTCAATGTAGGCCGAGTCCCGACGTCCCCGTCACGATCCCCACGAACAATGGGTTGATTTCCAAGTTCCTCCTTTGTTTGCAGCTCCAAAAGTCCTCTATTCTGTCCTCTTTACGGCTCCAAAAGGTCCCAAATTGATCTCCCCTAAAACCTAGCCGAAGTGAAGCTTTTATTCTGTTTTTTCGTCTTAGCGTCGAGACGCTGTCAAGACAGCGTCGCGACGCTGCCTCTTATACGCGTGTTCTGAATAAGGAAAAACGGTAGCATCGGGACGCTTCCTATCATAGCGTCTCGACGCTGTAAGCTTTACGCGCCTAATCTGATATGGAATGTGAGCGTCGAGACGCTCAAGAGCTAGCATCTCGACGCTAGCCTGCTGTTGACCGAGATTTGACTTTTCTCCACTTTTACTCTTTTCATTCCTTTGCATCTTTTCACGCCCCGAGCACCCGATTAACTCTGATATTGCATTATAGCTCCAATCAACCATTTCCTACAAAATAAACAATAAAGCACAATAAAATGGCCCAAACATCATAAAAGACTAGCTAAATTAAATAAGTAAAAGTAGCTAGCTATGCTCGCTATCAAATACCTCCAAACTTAAGCTTTTGCTAGTCCTCGAGCAAACTCTAAATCAGACATATAATGGAAGAATAGATGCAACAATCATAACTCAATCCTCAAGGCTCAAAAGTCAATAACCAAGCAAGCAAGAGATATGCACATAAGGACCAATGAGGGAGACAAATTAAAATTTTTCCAAAATTAACTTGCACAAGGGAGATCTAACTCAACAAGATCAGACTCTACTAGCCCGGGATTGGATTATTAGACTCTCAACTCATCTTCCCTCTACACTGGCACTGAGGCTTTACTAATGAGTTAATGCAACAAATTAGTTTGTTTACCTCCATACTTAGGTGCTTTTAATTAACAATTGAATTAAGCATTTAAATGTGGCACTAGCTTTCACACACCCATTGCAGGGACCCTTAACCTGAGATTTCTCTGGTTGGCCTAACTGATCACAACAGGGGTAGCTCTTTTTGCCTCAATCTTTATTAAACATTGCATATTGTGCACAAGCCATGGCATTATTATCTTATTTTAATAGTAACAACAAGAATGATTTTTCTTTATGAGCATAAATAGCAGATATTCTTTTCCTTTCTCCTAAGCAAGATCAAACATGCTAATTTGCAAAAAATTAACTCTTTAGCTCTGCCCTACACCTATCGAGGTGACAACAAGCATATGAACCCAATAATTCGCTCCTAAGCATTCAAATCCAAATCTAGACAAGACAAATACTCTACTCATGCAAGCCATCTCCTAGAAAAATTTTAAAAAGTCTCCCTTTTTGGGCACTTATGCTTACATCTCATCACAAGCTTGAAAATTGACAAGAAAGCCTATCCTATGACATCATCATCATGCAAAAGTAGCATCCAGAAAACAACCATATGCATCATTCAAAGAAAGCTCAAAACTATAGTCCGAACTCAGATGCTCAAGGGCTCCACAAACATGCTAATCCACCCCCAAACTTAAAACATGCATTGTCCTCAATGTATAAAGAAAATAAGGCATAAACAAGCATGAGAACAATAAAAGAATAACAGGAGTGAATAATACTGGCCTGGAATGATGATGACTTCTTGCTTGAAAGCTTGGAAGCAAAGGAGAGGAAGAAAACAAGACCTACAAAACAAAAACAAACAATAAATAAAAAAAAACAAAAAGAAAACACACTAACTTACTTGGGTTGCCTCCCATAAGCGCTTGTTTAACGTCATTAGCTCGACGTGTTGCACGTGCTTCAAGGAGGCTTTTGTTCTGTGAATCCAACAGATGTGCTCTTTCTTGCACCTTTCCTGTAGCCCATGTAAAGCACTTCATCTTTAGAGTCTTCAACTGCTTTAAAGATTTCTTTTTCGTTCTTGACTCTAATAGTGAGCTCCCTGCGCTCAATATCTATAATCGCTCGCCCAGTAGCGAGGAATGGTCTTCCTAATATGACAGGCATTGAAGGATTTTCTATCATGTCCATAACATATAAATCAATAGGGAGGAAAAATCTACCTACTCTGATTAACACATTTTCTACAATACCAACTGGTCTCACCACAGATTGATCAGCCAATTGGAGCTTTACAGGAGTAGACTTAATCTCACCTATATCTAACTTTTTACACAACGATAAAGGAATGATATTAATGCTAGCACCTAAATCACATAATGCTCTGAAAGAATAAGTACCAAAACTACAAGGAACAGAAAAACTCCCTGGATCTGCTACTTTCTCAGGTACTTTCTGTTGTACTCTGGTGCTGCATGTGGAAGCAAGATACACAGTGTCAACCTTCTTTTCTTTTCGCTTCTTTGCTAACCACTCCTTCATAAACCTGTTGTATTGGGGCATCTCTAATGCCTCTGCAAATGGAATATTAATATTCAGATTCATAAAAGCATTCATAAATTTATCAAACTGAACCTGATTATTCTTTTTCTTCTTTTTCTTTTTCTTTTCTTTGGGAACCAACAGTGTGGGAGAAGGAATAGGAGGTTCAAGGTTAGGCTTTTCAGCCTCATCAGATGATGTGTCCTCCTCAGCTTCCCCTATAGGCGTTTCATAGTCCTCAGATTCAGGTTCCTCTTCAGATTCCTCCTGTTGCACAGTGATTGCCTTACAGTACTCCATCTGGGGTTTCTCTTGTTCAGCTGGGGCCTTACCTTTATTCATGGTGCTTACAACATTCACCAACTGTCCCAGCTGAGTCTCAATGTTCTTGATGGCTGCACTGTGGCCATTCACTGTTGAATTGATAGCAATGACTGCCTCCTCTAGTTTGGTTGTCCTGTTACTTGACTCTGCAATGAAAGCTCCAACAAGATCTTCTAACTTTTTATTATCTTGAGTTTGAGGGGCAAAACCAGGGGGGTTAAGAACATTCTTAGTATTAGCATAAGAGAAATTTTCATGGTTCCTATTGTTAGGGTGATAATGTGTAGGTGTAGAACTATTATTATATCCCCTAGAATTAAAATTCGATACATACTGAACTTGCTCGATGGTCTCCTCCTGAGGTCTAGATGCTAAAGCAGCAGCTGATTCAATTGACTGTGCACTCCCTGTACCTGAAAATTTCATAAAAGCATTAGCGAGGGAAGTCATCTGGGCCTGGAGTGCACTTACTTTATCAACCTCAAACACTCCAGCAGCAATCTTTTTAGGTGTAGACCGCTCAGATGGCCACTGATAGCTGTTTGTGGCCATATCCTCTAAAAGTGTGCGAGCGTTTTCTACGGTCTTGGACAACAGAGTCCCACCTGCAGCTGCATCAACAATCGTTTTTGTACTAGGAGTTAAACCATTATAAAACAACTGTACCTGAAGCCAATCGGGGTAACCATGCTGAGGACACTTCCTCAGTAGCTCTTTGAATCGCTCCCAAGCTTCGAACAGCTGCTCATCATATTGTTGTTGGAATGTCCCAATCTCGGTCCTCAGCTTGACCGTCTTTGCAGGAGGAAAGAATTTATTTAAGAAGGCCTGGACCAAAGCATCCCAGGTGGTGATGCTCCCAGGAGTAATAGACTGCAACCAATCACGTGCTTTATCCTGCAAAGAAAAAGGAAATAAACGTAAGCGAATAGCATCCTCAGAGACACCGTTGATCTTTACCGTCCCACAAATATCCAAGAATGATTTAAGGTGAGAATTTGGATCCTCGGTGGGTGATCCTCTGTATGCACAGTCTCGAGCCATCTGAATGAGACCGGTCTTCAGCTCAAAGTTGTTGGCATTAATCGGTGCATAGACAATCCCCGACTGTTGCCCCTGAAACACAGGCTGAAAATAATCTCTAATAGGCCTAGGCTCCTCAGGTGGATTTTGATCTGCCATTTGAATAATTTCTCTATTTTCCCTTCGAAGCTTAAGAATTGTTCTTTCTATCTCGGGATCAAATGGTATCACTTCTCTACTACTACGCATGCAAAATTAAAAACACCTTAAAAAGGAAAGAAAACAATTATGGAATGAAATGAAGCAAAAAAAACAACTAATCTAAATATGGAAAATATAATCAAGAAATAGGAAACAAACTAACCTAATATGGAATGCAAAAATAAATGTGACAAAATGCAAATAAGGAAACTAACCTAAAAAAATCAAATATGGAAAGAAAAACAAATAAGGAAAAAATGCAACAAACCTAAAAAAAGTAACAATACACCCTAAATTAAGATCAAGCAATTTTTCCACAATATCAATCTAGCTAAATGTGCCAATCCCCGGCAACGGCGCCAAAAACTTGATGTGGACTTTTCCTACCGCAAGCGCACGGGTCAAGTAATAATATAGTGAATAGTAAATTCGAATGTCGTCCTCTGGATTGGATTTTTAAGCAAATTGAGTATTGCAAATTATCTTGCCCAATTTTATTTAGGGATTAAAAAGTGATGAATATGTGATGATAAAAGCAAATCAAAGCAAGAAAAAAGTGTGGAATTTCAATTGGGAAAACTACTTAGGGAATTGATTTCGCCGATTTAGTTTAGGATTGATTTTAAGGAATAAGTTATTATGCACAATGAAATTATGAGCCAAAGACCCTTTAATCACAACTACCTCTCCCGAGTATAATTTATTCTCATGCAAATGAACCAACTTGATATCCCTATCTAAGTTTATTAATATGCAAGGCAATGAGATCTTTTAACCAATTCTAAAGTTAATCTAAAACCGTCAAGAATTAGAAATTAAACTTTATTCATGCAATCTTGAGTAAGTCTAGATCAAATCCCCTCTCCCGAGCTAGATTCGAAACTTAAATCATCCAACTAATGGCCAATTAATTGAAAGCATTAAATCAAGATTACAAACACAATAACATTGCACAACTTAAACCATAAATCAATCCATAAACTAAATCAACTACATCAATCCCTAAGCTACAAGTTTAGCTACTCATGAATGTAAATACAAGCTCAACTAAACATGGGAAAGCCATAAATCTAACTAAAGAAAGAAAAGGGAAAAGAAAACTCAATGTAGGCCGAGTCCCGACGTCCCCGTCACGATCCCCACGAACAATGGGTTGATTTCCAAGTTCCTCCTTTGTTTGCAGCTCCAAAAGTCCTCTATTCTGTCCTCTTTACGGCTCCAAAAGGTCCCAAATTGATCTCCCCTAAAACCTAGCCGAAGTGAAGCTTTTATTCTGTTTTTTCGTCTTAGCGTCGAGACGCTGTCAAGACAGCGTCACGACGCTGCCTCTTATACGCGTGTTCTGAATAAGGAAAAACGGTAGCGTCGGGACGCTTCCTATCATAGCGTCTCGACGCTGTAAGCTTTACGCGCCTAATCTGATATGGAATGTGAGCGTCGAGACGCTCAAGAGCTAGCGTCTCGACGCTAGCCTGCTGTTGACCGAGATTTGACTTTTCTCCACTTTTACTCTTTTCATTCCTTTGCATCTTTTCACGCCCCGAGCACCCGATTAACTCTGATATTGCATTATAGCTCCAATCAACCATTTCCTACAAAATAAACAATAAAGCACAATAAAATGGCCCAAACATCATAAAAGACTAGCTAAATTAAATAAGTAAAAGTAGCTAGCTATGCTCGCTATCACACTACAACAAATTTGGCTTTTAATTAAAAGTTACTTAATGTCGGTCATTGCCCGACATTAAAAGTTGTGACATTATATGTGCGACATTAAAACTGTCCAACATTAAAAGTTTTAGTAGTAAATAAAAAACAATTGTTGGTTGCACACGTGGCTAACCAACAATATTTCTCCATTTATCAACCTATGCACAAAATAAAGTCCCAAAGTATTTTTACACAACTAACTCAAGGAACATATACTTAATTAATAAAATATACGAAAGGCATATTTGAAGTAAATGGTTCAATTTAACCAAGGCATTGAAGGAATATGTATATCCATCGGTTACAACTAGCAAAATTTAGCAACTGAGTTCAAAACAAAGGTGAACCAAAAAGAATGTTCAAGAAGAACATACCATCTTTAGAGATACGAAGCAGATTCTAGAAGCAGGAACAACCTGTAGGGCAAAACAAACCTTCTAAAAATCAAAAGAGTAGAGGAAAGAAAAACCTTGATGAAGAAAAGAAAATTAAAAGGCTATTCAAATTGTCTAAAATCCTTCTAAAAATCTGAAACAACCAAAAAATCATCAATAATCTACCAAAGAAGATTTGATACATTATAAGAAGAGAGTAGAGGATAATATCGATTCGATGATCCCTATCTCTATCCAGAAGACAGTAGATCACCTTTATCCAAGTTTTTCCAAGCATCAATAAATTTCACACTTCCATTTACACTTATGTAATCCTTCAGATTGATTACATATAAACAACAACCACAATGACAGTATCAAGCATTATTTCACTAAATATACTTTTTATTACTAAACAATAGTAGTCCGGGCCTAAAAACCAAGTTGACTAAGATGTCAACGCAAAGACTTCCTACCAATGGATCAAAGGTGTGCCTGTCAATTGTGCCTTAGAAAAAAGACACATATGTAGAAATACACACTAGTACCAATGGGAAAATGAACATGAAAATAAAAATCATATGCAACAACCAAATAAGCAAAAATACATGATGACGGTACAGATAATCGACTCGAGCCTAAATTTCAGATCACAAAATCAAACCTTGTTCATGCTAACTGATCTAAAATGAGGCACATGTGAAACTGATACATGAAAATAAAAATCAGTGTAGACTTTGTAGCTCTACTGCAATTGAATGGATGTCACCTGTTCAGAATTGGAGAAATCCTCCAAGCACAATTTTCTTGAGATGCAAATATATGAAATAAATATATAAGTGTTGCATTGAGTCTAGATAAGGCAGTTTCAAAAATACTTGTTTGTATAATTGACACTCAACATTTGAATATCCCTCTGTCTATAGTCGTACCAGACTCACATCTTTTTGTGTTCTTTCGACTCAAATTCAACTGGTTGTTTTTCTTCCTTCACGCTTCCATCGTTCACAACATCACTAGGGATATCCAACCCTGGAGGTACCTTTCCAGGATAATTAGTTGTTGAGGAATCTGACCCAAGCATACTTACAACAAAGAGACATGAGGATCAAGTCTAAAAGGCCCATAAACTCAGCTTCTATCGACCATGACGATGGAACGAAGCTCACAATTTGCAAAGCTGCAAGTAGACATTCCACACATCATTACAAAGTCAATGACATTCAAATGTTACCAAATCAAGAGCTCATCAATATAGCCAAGTCAAAAAAAAAAAAAAATCACTGAATATAAGTTACCAGTAAGGAATTAAAAGAACGAACAAAAGAAAGATCATTTTTATAAAGAAAGATAAAAACAATAGACAAGTTGTTATCACCACTAAACCCAAAAGTTTAAACTTATAGGTTTTAGTAATTGTCTCAATACTTTGATAAAAGTTGATGCATTAATAACCATCAATAAACCTCAAAACAATACAAGAAAGAAAAAATATTTTTCCATTGATGTTCATGAAAGATTTTCAATATCCTATGGCCTGCTGGAGGAAATATTGTTTGCTTACACACAATCAGGCCAAAGGCATCTGATAAAAGAATGACTTCATTGACGACAAGATGAGAACAGCATATATGCAATATTTTACACAAAAGTCCGTGGTGATGAAATTCAAACATAGGACTTATATCCACTAATTTCAAAGTAGAGGTGTATTGAGTTTATTAACTGGTGGCAGTCATTTCCAAACGCAGTTAGAGTATGAAACAAAACTCCACTATGAGTAACAACGACTATCTCCTTCTCCTTCCTCGTCCACAACCTGCAAGAAATGAGCAAAAAAGCTAAACCATATTAAAAAATGAGGTGAAGAATTTTGTTCTATTGTGTTCCACCTATCCTTGGAGTAAACAAAAATCTATCCATATGTTGATATTTCAATAAAAAAAAAAAATCTTGAGCAAAAAGCTAAACTATATTAAAAAAAAGATGGTGTCTCTTGAGTATAACCTTGAAAGGAGCAATGCATCATGACTACTCTTGGGGAGTTCAATGTTTGGGCGAACTTGTAAGGTATTTTTTGGATTTTTATGAGACACTCCTAAGAGAATAAAAGAATGAAAAGTGAAGAGGCGTTGTATGAATGGTAGTATGAAGAAATTCTTTTATGTTACCTTGCTTTGTTGGTGTGGCCTACGAAGAAAGTTAAATAGCTTGGAAAAAAAGGCATGAGTTTCAAAATGAAAAAAAAAAGTGTCTTGTGGGTTTGAATTTGAAAGTTACTTCTCCAAATATCTTGAGTGGCCTTGTTTTGTTTCGTTCCATTGTTATGACAAAGAGGCCCCAGTTCAATAAGACCAAGAGAAAGTTTTCGAGGCTTAAAAACAAGGCCACGTAATTAAGCAAAATCTCCCCATAGGTTCATTTTAGAACTCCAAATGAAAGATCTATGAGAATATTATAAGTGGAGACATGCTTTTTGGTGTTGAAGTTATTTCTCACTCGAAAAGTGAAGGATGACATCATAAGCTTGATGACTATATATATATATGAGAAAATGAATAGTATGGAAAAGTTTTGCTATCTTGGGAGACGAAAGAAATTAATATGTTTAGACTCCAAGATCATGAGTATGCCTTGATTTCTATTGTGTGATGTGTGTTTAGAAGTCCTTAAAATGGGTGCAATAAATCTTGTTACTATTTCAAAGTTGGAACCTTTGTATGTGTAGATGAAAAGAAATTGTATAAGAGATGTTGGATACGAAACTCAACTTCGGTTTGAGAATTTTCCTCCAAAAGCAAAGGATCAAGCTAGGACGAACTAGATGTTATAAGAGTCCTTTGACAAGCATCTATCTTGAATTTACATAGGAGTTGGAGGAAACAAGTTTTAGTTGGTGTGGCTGTTAGCAATAGTTCCCAAAGATCAATTGAAAGGGAACTTTGAGGCTTTATTAGTGAACAGGTAAGTTGTCTGCTTCACTGTCAAGGTTTGTGAGGATTTGACTTTGGAACCAAATTAGTTCAAGAAACTAATGAAGACAGCTTGAAATTAATGGAAGCGATTTGCTGGTATAAGATAAAGGGGGTTGGACCTTCCAAGCTTACCATCGACATCAAACGTAGACCTCATCAAAGAGTTCGAGTTGGGAACAACTCTCATTCCTAAAACTTCATGCATAGCAGCCTCATTAGGGTTGAAGATGTCCAAATCACAAACATAGGAATGACAAGAAAAAGATTTCATAGGACCTAGTATTTCGCCAGGGGTGAATAGTTTTGTTCATAAGAAGGAAGATGGATCCATTGCGGCTATGCTTCGATTGACAAGTGTTTAATAAATGACAGTAATGAACAAGTATTTTCTCCTCACATGAATAATCTTTTGACCAACTTCGTGGAGCGAAAGTATCCTGAAAGGCAAGTTTATATTTGGAGTACCATCAATTGTGCATCAAGGAGGTTAATATCTCCAAAGGCCACCTCCATAACCAAGTACAACCATTGTGGGGTTTTTTTGATGCCTTATGGACTCATGAATACCCTTGCAACTATCATGGATCTCATGAACGAGGATTTCAAGAGTTTTCTAGACTTGCTCATCAAAGTGTTTATAGATAGCATATTTGGTTTATGTCAAGCATAAGGAGCAACATGAGTTGTATCTTCGGAAAGTTTAGATGACCTTGAGAAGTAGTGAGTTATATGCAAAATTTTCTAAGTATGAGTTTTGACTGGACAAATTTTCTTTTCGCAAGCATGCAGTTGCTAAGGGTAATATTGTGATGGGTAAATCCCCATGGAAAAGGGGCAACTTTCGTCTAGTTTGTGATTGCATGTAACTGATAAGTTTTTCTCTTGAATAAATCTTTCTCTTAATATATCTCCTATTGTTTCGCAATTTTTGGAGAATGTGGTGTTGTATAATTTGGCCCCCGCCCCGGAACGTCAAATGAAATAGGTGGCCGGGTTCGTAAGTTCTCTGTTCCAAACATAGTGGACCTTTTAAAAGTGGAAGTAGTTTGCAGTTGGCCTAGACTTGACATAGTGACAGAGATTTGTAGTTCCCTTAGCCTAGTAGGTTACTGTGGGAAGTTTGTTCAAAACGTATCCAGTCTGACCCAGTGGACTCACAGAAATCACCAAGTGAAAATGCAAAAAAAAAGAGTTTTCATAGGAATATGAAGCACTTCCTCGCATAGGAATGGCTCAACATAAGACAAAGTAGATGGTTGGAACTGATAAAGGATTGTGATTGTGGGATCTGCTAGCACTCTAACAAGGAAAATGTGGTGATTGATGCACTAGTAGCAGAACAATAAATGTGATGTCCTTGGTGTCATCTCAGGGTCCATTACCAAGAGAGTTGGATCGTCCAAAAATCGAGTTGTCAGCGGGAGGCATGCTAACATGATTGGTTCTCAACTTTCAATGGTGTCTAGTTTGAAAAAAAAAACAACTTTTTTATGTTCAACAAGAGGGTTTAGAATGGTTACTACCTTAGTAAGATAGATAAGTTAAGAAGGTTTTACTCGCACTCATGTTTTTAGTCTCGCTACACCAAGGGGGACTACGTGTTCCAACATATTATCCTTTCAAGAAAGAGTTGTTAGAAAACTCACAAGACACCATCTTGCTAATTTTGGTAGCACCAAGATGCATAAGAGTGTAAAATAAAAATGTTGTTGTGAACTTCACTAAAGGGTTACCAAGGATAATGGGATGTTACATGGCAAATTGGATATTTGTGTATCATCTAACAAGTTTGCACACTTTTTCCCTTGTAAGGCCACCCATCATGTTGAAGTGAGAGTAGCCTTGCAGTAACTGAAAAGTATCCTTGACTAGAAGGTTAGAGGTCTGAGTCCCTCCCACACATCAATGTTGCAAGTGAATTAAGTCTTCCAAATGGTTGGTGGTGAGGAAAACGGGTCTCAGGAGGAGATCATTAGCTAGTAGTTGTTTTGATTTATTTATTTATTATTATTAAATAGTTGAGTCAATGTGATCTTTGGCTTCCTTAAGCATTTCATCATGTGAATCTTTTATTTGATGTTGGGTAGGAATTTGTGGTAGTTTTGGTGGCCGTGTTACGGTAGAGTTTTTGCATTGAGGTTTATTAGTTTTGTCATGTACCTTGAGATGCTCTTGAATGTGTATTAAGTACAATGCCTTCTCTTAGGTGTTGTGGCCTTATTGACTTAATCAAGTTATGCTTAACGTGAGGTCTGACCCGTTCTTGTTATTTGTAAGTTTGGATATGTGATGTTGCTCTCAAGTGATGTGGAAAAGTGTTGTATGGATCGTTCTAGTTATATAAGTGTGTTAATCTTGTGTATCAGGTGCAAAGTAAAATTTGGTAGCTAGTGTAGTTATGTCGTTATGCTGTCGAAATTTCTGGGTGTTACAGGTTTTATGCATCTATTCTACGAAAGTGTGTGAAGGACCTTTCAAGTGTGTTGAATCCATAAATTTGCAGCAACGTGAAAATTTGGTATATGAGGGGAAAAAATGTTAGGTTTATGACTTAAGAACCAATGTGTTGAGGGATCACATACTTGATTTGGTAAAAGATTTATAGTGAGATTAGCGGACAAAAAAAAAATGGCTTGAGAAAGAGAAGATGAAATGATGGTCAAATATCCAGAGTTGTTCCAGGGCTAGCAACTTTTGAGGTCGAAAGTTCTTTTAAGGTTAGTATGATGTAACAACCCAAATTTAAAAAAAAAAAAAAGAAAGTGGGAAAGATGGGTTGTATAATTATTTTATCTGGTCAAAAGGGGAAAAAGGGGGGGACTTCTTCCCCCCAAATTTTCGGTAATGGCTAAAACAAAAAAAAAAGAAAAAAAATCAAATCTCCCTCTCACAACCTCTCTCTCTCTCCCGTTCGGCTCTCTCTCCCTCACAACCCCTCTCCCTCTCTGCAACCACTCTGTCGTACGCCCACGCCCACGCCGCCTGCCGACACCGCCCGTCGCTCGCCGTCGCACGCCGCTTGCCTCACGCCGTCGTCGTTCGCCGCCGACGGTAAAGTCTCTATCTCTCTCTCTCTCCCTTCCTTCCTCTCGGCTTCATGTTTGTCTCTCTCTCTCTCTCGGGTTTTAGGTCGGTCGCCGCCCGTCGCTGCTGCTCATCTCTCGCCGCCGTGAACCATCGTCGTCGCCGCGTTGTGCAAGTGGTGCGGACAACAACGTTTTTGGGTCGTTTTTAAAATTTTCCAACAGCTTTGGGTAAGTGAGGTTGAAAGCTTTTCAGTTTGATTTTAGTGTCTAATCATATACCCACTAATGCTTAAAACTTGTTCAACAAGCTCTTCTTTTGATTTTCAACGTTTCAGACAATGGGTATTTGATTTCCAGTGGACTTGAATATTTCTAGTAGTGGGTAAGAGTTTCTAAGATGAATTTGGGTTGGTTATGGTGTGTAATCAAATACCCATTGACTTTAGCTATTGATTTTAAGGTACCCATAGTATTTGGAGGCAAATTTGTCTATTTGGAGCGAAATTTAGAACTCGGACAGCAAGCATCGATCTGTTTTTGGTGAGTTTTGGCCTCCTTATTTTAAGTTGGATCTAAAGAAAATTATGAGAATTTGTTGCCCCTAATTTTTAGACCTTTCTTGTGATTTTTAGATTTGAGTTGCTTGTGGCGTGAGCGGTGTCGCATTGAATTAGTTGGTTGGTGCTTAAATCAAATACATTTCTTCACTATGTAAGTAACCTTACTACTTGGAAAGCCTTGGCTAGGCTAGGCTATTTATTATGAATTGTTACATGCTTTGAATAGTACAGAACACGAGACATCGTTTATGTATGGATGGAATATGGAATGTTGGATATTGTGTGTTCTGGCGATAATAAATCTTCTGGTTATGAGTGTGTTCGTCTATATTGAATGCTCTGAATGTTTTGTGTTGGTAAGTACAGAATATTCTGCTTGGGTAAACCTTGAATGCTCTGAATGCTCTATGTTGGGTAAGATAGGATGTTCTATGTAGTTGGGTTGTGGATGCGAGACCAGACTCGCTTTGTTTTGTGGAAGTTCATAGTCTTTTCTATTGTTCGGAACTGTCATGGAAGTTTGTAGTTGGGCAGTTTTGAATATGGAAGTGTATTCTCTTGGTTACAGGTGATAAGAAATTTGGGAACAACTATACGTATGTCGTTATGCTACTGAATTTTCGGTAGCATTACAGGGAATACCAAGGCTAAGTGTCGTGCTATCACTTGGATTACGATGTGCTAATATTGGTTGCTGGTCGTTTAAAATATGCGCCTTTTCTACTTAGTGTTTTGGTTGTGGTTCGATAATTACGCGTGAATGAGACGAAAGGCGAGGTAGTTAAAGCATGTGAAATTAGCCCTTCAGAGACCTTTATGGGAAAGAAACTTGATGGGTAGGTTGCAAGCTAAACCAGACTCTGTTAACAGGGGCCCTAACACGAAATAAGAATAGGTTACTTATTCCAGTAGGGACCGTGGCAATTAAAAACCTAGGACTGAAATGTTTATAGACTGAGATGAGAAGCTAAGTGGGCGGGACTCGGCTTCGCAGACTAGGTGCCATCTACTATCTGTGGGAGTAAAGTTCCAACTACAAACCCATGGACGGCCCACCAGCGAGTTGGTAGTTATAGTGCTATGCACACATAGGTGCCTTGATGGGTGAGACTTGGCTTCACTGACTGGGTGCCTTCTACCATCAGTGGAAGTAAAGATCTCTCGCGATTCCCACTTGTGTACCTACAGTGAGTTGGTAAGCATGTGACAGGCTGGTTAATTGTCCACGTGACCCCGTACGTCATGATAAACAAAATGAAATAAAATGAAACGAAATGAAATGAAATGACTGTTAGGCCCTTTAATAGCAACTAACCCCCAAATATCCATGTAATGCTTGTAAATCTCCTCCCAATAGTAGTGTTACTTACTGAGTATTTTTAATACTCATTCTTTTCAAAACGTTTCCTTTCAGGTACAAGCAATGACATACGGAGCGCGTGGCAGACTGTTGTTGACGAGCCATGGATTTCCTTAGGATAGACTTCCGCATTTTATGTTTTCAAAATTCCTTCTTTTGGAACTTGTTATGTGATGTTTTAAGATTTATTCCGCTTAAAGTCTTTTGCTTGAATGGCTAAAATTTCTTCTTGTTCTGTTTTAACTGGGATCCCAGGCTGAAAAGTTTCACGTATTTTCTAAGCATGTTTTACTTTAAATGGCATTTCATCGTTGTTCTTAGAAGAAAAAAAAAAGAAATGTATGTGGTAATGACCCTAGAAATTTGTCATGAGAAGGTGGGTCGTTACACCCCATATGTTTAATTCATTAAGAATTGTTCTTGGTGAATATGACATAGAACCCTGCGTAGCAAAAAGAGAACTTGTTCAAGACTATAATTTTCATTTACCTGTCTTGAAAACGTGATTAGTGAAGAATAGTGATTCTCCCTGAATACTTGATTCAAGGGCCCCAAATCACGTGTGTTCTTCTTTTAAAGGAATAAGTTCCTGGCAAGAGCTTCCTGCTTGTGTAATAACTCCCAAAGTTAGAATTATAAAGGTTATTTTGGATATATCAGTGGGGAACATTAAGTTATTTTTCTCAGTGGGAGAAAATACATATTATTAGATACTGAGTATGTAATTCTTAAGATCAAAAGAAATTTGATTTCTGGGTCTTATTTGCTGGAACAATGTTACTCTTTACCTTTCTCTACTAACGCAGTTTTGTTTCAAGAAAGGGAGTTGACATTTGTTTAGCTTTACTGGAAAGTAACCTAAATATTTTAAGACTAATCAATAGTAAAGTAGTCATGAACACTGGGTTGTTTAAGACTACTACTACTCAATGTGAAAAGAGGCAAAAGATTTCTCCTAAAGGAAAATACCTTTTTTTTTTGTTTTAAGGTAGACCATATTAATCTCAATTTGATTGGGAGATTGGTCAAGAGTGAACTTCTAAGCGAGTTAGAAGATGACTCTCTACTACCTTGCAAGTCATGCCCTGTGGGCAATATGACTGATAGGTCTTTTACTGGAAAAGATCTAAGAGCCTAAGAGTCCTTGGAGCTTGTACATTTGGATCCCTGTGGTTGAATATGTTAAAGTAGTGGGAAGGCAAGAATAATTCATCTCTTTTAGATCATTATTCAAAGGTATGAGTATCTTTACCTAATGCAACTTAAGTCTGAAGCTTTTGAGATATTAGAAGGGGCTTAGGACTGAAGTTGAAAACTTGTTAGGTGAGATGATGAAAACACTTCGATGTGATCAAACTGTTGAGTATAGGGATTTTAGATTCCAGGACTATTTGATAGTACATGGGATCACACCCTAAATTTCATTTAGGAGAAATAGAACCCTATTGGATATGGTTCATTCCATCTTGAGCTCTGCTCAATTGTCTGGCTCGTTTTGGAGTCATGCAGTGTTGACTACATAGCATACTGCAATAGACAACTCCAAACGAAACAAGATGTGGATACTTCTTCAATTCACAAGAGAATAAAGAACTTATATCGACAAATGCTAAATTCTCAGAAGAAGTCCACATCAAAAATCATAAACCACAGAGTAAAGTCGGTTAACTAATGAAGCAATAATAACATCCACAAGAGTTGTTGACGAGGTTGGTTGTTCAACAAAAGTTGTTGATGGACCAGTGCCTTTGGTCAGACACATCCATCTCAATAGTTGAGAGTGTCTCAATGTAGTGGGAGGGTTGTTTTATAACCTGAACGTTACATGGGCTTGATTGAAGCCTAGGTCATCATACTTGATGATGACATAGAGGATTCATTATCTTTTAGAAAGAAAATGAATGATGTTGACAACGATCAGATGAATTGAGATCTTGTAAACCTACTTGATGGGTAACACCTATTAGTTACAAGTGGATTTACAAGAGGAATTGAGACATTCATGTCTTAACCAAAAGGGTTCATACAACAAGATCAAAAACGAAAGGGTTTGCAAGCTTAAGTGATCCATTCATGGATTGACCTAAGCATTTTGATCTTGAAATATAAGATTTGATATAGTGACCAAATCTTTTGGCTTTAATCAGAACATTGATGAGTCTTGTGTTTACAAGAAATCATCAATAGTTCAGTAGCTTACTTAGTGTTGTATATGATTGATATCCTAATCATTGGGAATGATGTAGGTTATCTAACTGACATTAAAAGAGGCTAGTAGCTCATTTCCAAATAAAAATATGGGAGAAGCTGAGTTGGTCTTGTCTCAAGTGTCTTATATCTACAAGATGTTAGTTTCATATAAGATGCAGAATTCCAAGAAGGATTCACTACCTTTTAGGCATGAAATTCTTTTGTATAAGGAACTGTGTCCTGAGACACCTCAAGATGTTGAGGACTTGAGACATAAGCCCTATGTAGTAGGATTTGTCGGTAAGTATCAATCAAATCCAAGAATTGATCTATGGAGAGTCGTTAAGTACATCCTCCAGTATCTTAGGAGAACGAGGGTCTATATTCTCGTGTATGGCACTGAGGATTGGATCCTTACATGATACACTGACACAGATTTTCAAACTGATAAAGATTTGAGGAAATCTACATCAGTATCTGTGTTCACTCTTAACTGAGGGGATATAGTATGACATAGTTGCAGCCTCAACAATATAGGTCGATAAGCAGTTGCTTATGGAGCAGCGATAGAGACTGTATGACTTAAGAAGTTCAAGCCTATTTTGGAAGGTGTTCCAAATATGAACTTGCCTATTGCAAGACAAACAAACACATTAAATCTAAAGATATATTGTTGATTCATTCACGAAGGCTCTCTCGACTAAAGTGTATGAGGGTCATCTACAAGGTCTAGGTCTACGAGTTATGTACAAAGATGTAATCTAGGGCAAGTGGGAGAAGTGTAATGAGTATAGTGATACTGATGACGAGTAGAAATGTCGCTATTTAGTCCCAATTTATTAAGCTTTTTGGTTCTTTAATCGTGTTTTTAATGAAAATATTTAATGAATTTTGTTATTTGGTCCTTAGGAGCAAAGTTGGTGATTTTGGGAGAAAAAGTGCCAAAATCGAAGCAAATGAAGCCCAAATCAAAGCTTGGAGCAATTAGGGGCCCAAAAAAGACAATCATGACAAAAATACCCAAAAGAAATGAAGAGAAGGCCCAAAAATCAGCCCAAAAAGAAGCTGAAAAATCTGGAATTTGGAGGCAGCGTCGCGACACTACCCTTTTCGTGTTGCCCAAGCCGCGTGCGCAGCAGCGTCGCGACGCTGAGCAAAGTAGCATTGCGATGCTACCCCTATTCCAGGCCTATAAAAGGCGCCCCAAGGTGCCTCATTTTCCATCAATCATCATTCCAACAATTCCTTTTGGAATTCTTCCTTTCCTCTCTTCTTTAGGCTCCTTTGGAGCCCCTCTCAAGGCTTTCTAGCATTTTGGAGAGGATTCTTTTAGTGGGAAAAATTTTGGGAGTTTTGGGGAGCATCTTAGGAGGCTCAAGGAATAGTCGGCGGAGCTCTGAGCGTCAGCAAGGGGTTTTTCGACGGTCAATTTCTTTCCTTTTATGCTCTTAATTATGCTTTCTATTGTAATTATTGTGGATATTTTAGCCATGTGTAGCTAAACCCCAATTTGGGGTCTTGAAATGAAATTATAGTTCAAATATTGTTATAATTTCTTGTCTCTTGCCCATGTTCTAATTATTTGTATGGATGTGCTTAATGTTTTGCTCAATCTGGCCAATTCTGTAATGATTCGATTCTTAATGGAAACTCGACGGAGAGAAATTAAGATAGATCGTAATCTATGCAACTAGTTTAATTGCCCGTTGTGACACCGGGATTAGTTGATTAAACTTAGATTCCTAAAATGAATCAGAGCGTAATAATTAATGATTTTTAATAGCGCTAAGGACACTTAGGTTGTTAAAATGAATTAATTATAATTAGGGGAAACCGACAAGAGAACCTATGCGATTAACGGAGATTCTAGGATTATAATTAGTTGGGCAATGAGATAAGATAATTATAACAACTATTTAGCTAATAATTGATTTTCAAGACCCCTCCTCCCATTAAGAGAAAACTCTTTCTCCATATTTTATTTCTCGATTGATCAATTTATTTTCTTTAATTGTTTGAATTTGAATCCTTTTTATTGCATGAGTTATTCCCTAAATATTATTTCGCCCAAGTATTTTTAGTGCTCAAGAGATTTTTGCTTTGCTTAACTTTCGCTTCACTTCCCTGAGGATTCGATACTCGGAATACTTTCCGTTTTATATTACTTGTGACGACCCGTGCGCTTGCGAAAAATCGTGCAACAGATACAGTTATGTAATGATACCGTTATGTAATGGGTATAGTGATGCCCTAGTTTATTGTATTTGTACATTGTATATGTTTTATAAATGTATTTAAACACCCGCTGCTGTATAGATTATTGTACAACCCACTAAACTAGAGTTTTAGTTCAAGTGGGAGTTTGTTGGGTTTTATGCCCTAAAACTCATAGATAGTGAATGTAAACAAATTGTATACTTGTTTCAATGAAGTGTTATTGAGTTTCTACAATAAAGTGTTATTGTTAAATATTGCACAATTTGACCCAAATCCAATAAACTAAGATCCAAGGTTGTCTACAAGTGACTTGAACTAGTATGTGGGGACATACGGGGATTGGTGTTCAAGTAACAACCTAAAAGGTCTTAGTACAGGGATAAGGTTGGGTACCTTATCCTGGTAACACTATGTGATACGGCTCACTTTATATTCGATACAGACGTATTGATCCAAGGCGTCCATGTAGGAGACATGCGAGCAGGGGTATACTATTGAATGAGTTTGCATAAGATCGGACCATGAAATGGTAAACCACTAGATATAACACTGTTAACTAGTTAGGTTACTGTTTCAATAGGATGAAGTAGGTAACTCAGTCTTAATCCTGAGTGTGTCATGAACTCCTTCTCATGAGGGATTGTCCTTTGATTAGCATGGGTGAGAGTGGCCAATACACCGACTCAATATGCCTTCCTTTTCGGAGAGAAGACCGAGTGGGAGGCTGGGGACATGACAACACAAGAAGGAATTCACTCCTTCCCACTTCTAGGAGAAGTAGATGAGTGTTCCCTTAAGTGGTGACTCTGGGACTTGAAACAAGGGATCCCGCCCTCTCACTGGCCCGATTGGGACTTTCTGTTTAAAGGTTGGACCATAAACAGGTTGTTCATTAGAGGAGCGCTAGTACTTAAGGAGACAGATGTAGCACAGGGGTAAAACGGTAATTTGACCCAGTCGTGATTACAAACACTCGTGAAGGATTGACTTACCGGTATAGTGTTGGGTTTTATGCCCTAAAACTCGTAGATAGTAAATGTAACATTTTACCGAACATTAATAAAATAGTTTATTTTGTTTGTATTTAGAAGATCTTGTCTTATTAACCCTAATCCAATAAACTAAACATCCTAGGCTGATAGTATGAAGCTTGAACTAGTATGTAGGGACATACGAGGATCAATGTTCAAGATTCAGCCTAAAGGGTCTATAGTATAGGGATAAGGCTGGGTACCTTATCCTGGTGACACTATGGATACGACCCACTTTGTATTATGATACAAACGCTATGATCCAACGCGTTCATGTAGTTGACATGCGAGTAGGGGTATCCTATGCAATGAGTTTGCATAAGACCGGACCGCGAAATAGTTAACCACTAACTGTAACACCGTTAGTTGGCTTGGTTTCTATTTCACTCGGATGACCTAGACAACTTAGTCTCAATCCTGAGTGGATTATGGACTCCTGTTCACGAGGAGTTGTCCTTTGATTTGTATGGGTGAGAGTGGCCAGCACGCCGACTCAATAAGCCTACCATTTTGGGGACAATACCGAGTGGGGAGCTGGGAACATAATCACACAAGATGGAATTCACTCCTTCCCGACTTTAGGGTAAGTAGAGCTGTGTTCCCTTAAGTGGTTTCTCCGGGACTTGAACAATGGGCCCAACCCTCTCTATGGCACGAGAGGGACTTCTGTTTGTTGGTTGGACCAAAAACAGGTTAGTAATTAGAGGAGTACTAGGAACTTAAGGACAAAGATGTAAACCAGGGGTAAAACGGTAATTTGACCCAGCTGGGATACGAACACACGTGAAGGACTTACTTGTAGTATTGGTCGATATCCGTGGACACAGAAATATTCTGCAGTGAGAAGAGTACAGCTGAGGATCTTTAGTGGAATGACTCACAGTTAATGAATGAAGACTAACTTGGTTAATGAGTTTAAGCGGATTAGTCTCGTATCCTTGGAGCTTCTGATCTGTAGGTCCATAAGGTCCCACTAGTAGCTCGTAAAAAGACTTGAAGCAAACAAATATAAATTGTAAATTGAAAGTGTTCAATTTATATTGGGAATCGTATAATGATGCTTTAAAATATAAAGTTTATGAAACTTTATAATATAATTTTTGAATTAATTTCAAAAATTATTTCTTGAGAGAAAATATTTGAAAGAGTTAAAATAAATTTAATATGAATTGGATTCATATTAATTTTAATAAAATCCCTAAGATTAAATATATGATATTTAATTGGGTAATTAATTAATTATGGAATTAATTAATTATTTATTAATTAGAGACATTTTCCTATTAGGAAATAAAATATTTGAAAGAGTTCAAATAAATTTAATATGAATTGGATTCATATTAATTTTATTAAAATCCCTAAGATTAAATATGTGATATTTAATTGGGTAATTAATTAATTATGGAATTAATTAATTATTTATTAATTAGAGACCGTTTCCTATTAGGAAAGAAAATATTTGAAAGAGTTCAAATAAATTTAATATGAATTGGATTCATATTAATTTTATTAAAATCCCTAAGATTAAATATGTGATATTTAATTGGGTAATTAATTAGTTATGGAATTAATTAATTATTTATTAAAATTAGATATTGTTCAGATAATAGATTTGAACTTATTCCTAGACCATTTCCTATTAGGAAAAGGTCTTGGCCTTTACCTATATATAGGACCCCTGGGGTGGGGTGAAAGGCATCCCATTGTCTCTAATTCTCTCATAGATCTCTCCCAAAAGACTCCCACAAGTCTCATGCTTCAAGAAGTCTTCGAGATATACCGGTGTAGCCGATTGGTGGTGTTCGCACAAGAGGGTTGCTGTGTTTTCATTCTTATTGGCAAGAAAAGGCGAATTGATCAAGGCTTTCTACAAGAGTAAGTTTTCTATGAAATCCTTGATCACTAGGATCAATCTAGTTGATTTTTAGCAAGTTTATAGCCTATGTACAGCCCATTAAATATAGATTTATTGCTATAATATTTTGCAAATTGTATTGGTATTTCAATTAGAATCTAAGACTTTGAGTAGGTTCGGTAATACTTTCCGTTGCGTGGGGCTTTTATCCCTTCAATTGGTATCAGAGCCAACTCAGTTGTTCTTGATTTTTAAATTGAAATTTGCAATTTGTTCATAGATTTACGCATTATGAATGTCATGGTTTGGGTATAAATGGTTTCGATTAATTTGGTCATAGATTTACGCTTTCTTGAATAGTTCAATGTAAGGGCCCCTGCGTTTTTGGGCGTATTTTGTAAATCTATTATCCTCTGTAAGTCTGGGTCTATATTAGGGTGTTTCATGATGAAGATCGTTGAAAGTCACGTCCAAAATCGAAGCCAAACACGAAGAACAGTCGCTGGAATTTTTGTTTTTTGCCTCGAGACGCAACAGCGTCGCGACGCTATCGCGATTTCGTGAAAACGTGGGAATTGCGCGGAACGGATGTTTTTTTTAATATATATATATATATATATATAAAACCAATAAATTACACAATAGCACGAAGCTGTTGTGTTGGTTTGAGCAGCTTTTTATGAAACTATAGATTTGGGGTTCGAACCTAGCCTTGTGCAATTTGGGCAAATTATTTTTATTTTCCCGCGGTTCTTCAGTTTTTTACCGGTTCGTGATATGTTTGGCTGGTTCTTGACTGGTTCAAGGAGATTTGACCTGGTTTATGCATTATTTGCACGGTTCAAGCATGTTTTGACATTTTGGCGTCTGGTTCGAAGCAGTTCGGGTCAGTCTAGTCTGGTTCTGAAGCTGCAGAAGGATGTTTTTAGGATAAAATAGCTTAAATTATTGTAATTTATGTACTTTATTTTATCCTAGGGGTCAACTAATAAGACATAAACAAGCATGAGAACAATAAAAGAATGACAGGAGTGAACAATACTGGCCTGGAATGATGATGACTTCTTGCTTGAGAGCTTGGAATCTTGAAAGCTTGAAAGCAAAGGAGAGAAAGAAAACAAGACCTACAAAACAAAAACAAACACTAAATCAAAAACAAAAAGAAAACACACTAAACTTACTTGGGTTGCCTCCCATAAGCGCTTGTTTAACGTCATTAGCTCGATGTGTTGACCGTGCTTCAAGGAGGCTTTTGTTCTGTGAATCCAACAGAGGTGCTCTTTCTTGCACATTTCCTGTAGCCCATGTAAAGCACTTCATCTTTAGAGTATTCAACTGCTTTAAAGATTTCTTTTTCGTTCTTGACTCTAATAGTGAGCTCCCTGCGCTCAATATCTATGATCACTCGCCCAGTAGCGAGGAATGGTCTTCCTAATATGACAGGCATTGAAGGATTTTCTATCATGTCCATAACATATAAATCAATAGGGAGGAAAAATCTACCTACTCTGATTAACACATTTTCTACAATACCAACTGGTCTCACCACAGATTGATCAACCAATTGGAGCTTTACAGGAGTAGACTTAATCTCACCTATATCTAACTTTTTACATAACGATAGAGGAATGATATTAATGCTAGCACCTAAATCACATAATGCTCTGAAAGAATAAGTACCAAAACTACAGGGAACAGAAAAACTCCATGGATCTGCTACTTTTTCAGGTACTTTCTGTTGTACTCTGGTGCTGCATGTGGAAGCAAGATAAACAGTGTCAACCTTCTTTTATTTTCGCTTCTTTGCTAACCACTCCTTCATGAACCTGTTGTATTGGGGCATCTCTAATGCCTCTGCAAATGGAATATTAATATTCAGATTCATAAAAGCATTCATAAATTTATCAAACTGAACCTGATTATTCTTTGGGAAAAATACACTTTTGGTCCCTGAGGTTTGGGTTAAGTGACACTTGGGTCCCTGAGTTTTCAAACTCAACAAAAATACCCCTGAGGTTTGAGATAAGGAGCACTTTGGTCCCTGCCGTCAAATTTTCTGTTAACTTTTAACGGTTGCTGACGTGGCACTATTATTTTAATATAAAAAATTATTTTTGTTTTATTTTTTAAATAAAAAATATTAAAAAATTAAAATATTAATATTTAATTACTTTTTTTTATTCTTTCTCTCTTTCTCTCTCATCTTCTTCTTCTCCATCTTCCTTCTTCTCCATCTTCTCCCTCCTCCATGTTCTTCTTCCTAAGTCCGGCGACCGGCGGCCACCACACGCCGCCGCCGCCGCCGGCGATTGATTTTTTTTTTTTTCTTCTTTCTTCTTCTTCCCTTCTTTCTTCTTCTCTTCTTTTTCTTCAATATTTAAAAAAAAAAAAAAAGAAAAGGGAGGGAGGAGGGACCTCCCTCCTCCCTAATTTTTTTTTTTTTTTAAAGAAAAGAAGAAAAATGGGGAAGAAAAGAGAAGAAGAGAAGAAGAAGAAGAAAAAAAAAAAACAGTCGTCGGCGACCGCCGGCGGCGGCGGGCGGCAGCGGGCGGCGGCGGGCGGTGGCGGCCGGTCGTCGGAGTTAGGAAGAAGAAGAAGGAAGATGAAGGATATGGAGAAAGAGAAGAAGAAGAAAGAGAAAGGGAGAAAAATAATAAAAATAATAAAAAAATATTAATATTTTATTATTTTATTATTTTTGTTTTAAAAAAATTAAAAAAAAATAATTTTTTTTATTAAAATAATAGTGCCACGTCAGCAACTGTTAAGATTTAACAGAAAAATTAACGGCAGGGACTAAAATGCTCCTTATCTCAAACCTCAGGGGTATTTTTGTTGAGTTTGAAAACTCAGGGACCTAAGTGTCACTTAACCCAAACCTCAGGGACCAAAAGTGTATTTTTCCCTTATTCTTTTTATTCTTTTTCTTTTTCTTTTCCTTGGGAACCATCAGTGTGGGAGAAGGAATAGGAGGCTCAAGGTTAGGCTGTTCAGCCTCATCAGATGATGTGTCCTCCTCAGCTTCCCCTGTAGGCGTTTCATAGTCCTCAGATTCAGGTTCCTCTTCAGATTCCTCCTGGTGCACAGTGATTGCCTTACAGTACTCCATCTGAGGTTTCTCTTGTTCAGCTGGGGCCTTACC
Organism: Luffa acutangula; assembly: GCA_036850905.1. Taxonomy (NCBI): domain Eukaryota; kingdom Viridiplantae; phylum Streptophyta; class Magnoliopsida; order Cucurbitales; family Cucurbitaceae; genus Luffa; species Luffa acutangula. Next base: position 7,560,784 of record CM072087.1, read on the forward strand.
TTTATTCATGGTACTTACAACATTCACCAATTGTCCCAGCTGAGTCTCAATGTTCTTTATAGCTGCACTGTGGCCATTCACTGTTGAGTTGATGGCAATGACTGTCTCCTCTAATTTGGTTGTCCTGTTACTAGACTCTGCAATGAAAGCTCCAACAATATCTTCTAACTTTTTATTATCTTGAGTTTGAGGGGCAAAACCAGGAGGATTAAGAACATTCTTAGTATTAGCATAAGAGAAATTTTCATGGTTCCTATTGTTAGGGTGATAATGTGTAGGTGTAGAACTATTATTATATCCCCTATAATTAAAATTTGATACATACTGAACCTGCTCAATAGTCTCCTCCTGAGGTCTAGATGCTAAAGCAGCAGCTGATTCAATTGACTGTGCACTCCCTGTACCTGAAAATTTCATAAAAGCATTAGCGAGGGAGGTCATCTGGGCCTAGAGTGCACTTACTTTATCAACCTCAAATACTCCAGCAGCAACCTTTTTAGGTGTAGACCGCTCAGATGGCCACTAATAGCTGTTGGTGGCCATATCCTCTAAACGTTTGCGAGCGTTTTCCACGGTCTTGGACAACAGAGTCCCACCTGCAGCTGCATCAACAATTGTTTTTGTACTAGGAGTTAAACCATTATAAAACAACTGCACCTGAAGCCAATCGGGGTAACCATGCTGAGGACACTTCCTCAGTAGCTCTTTGAATCGCTCCCAAGCTTCGAACAGCTGCTCATCATATTGTTGTTGGAATGTCCCAATCTCGGTCCTCAACTTGACCGTCTTTGCAGGAGGGAAGAATTTCTTTAAAAAGGCCTGGACCAAAGCATCCCAAGTGGTGATGCTCCCAGGGGTAATAGACTGCAACCAATCACGTGCTTTATCCTGCAACGAAAAAGGAAATAAACGTAAGAGAATAGCATCCTCAGAGACACCATTAATCTTTACCGTCCCACAAATATCCAAGAATAATTTAAGATGAGAATTTGGATCCTCGGTGGGCGATCCTCTGTATGCACAGTCTTGAGCCATCTGAATGAGACCGGTCTTCAGCTCAAAGTTGTTGGCATTAATCGGTGCATAGACAATCCCCGATTGTTGTCCTTGAAACACAGGCTGAAAATAATCTCTAATAGGCCTAGGCTCCTCAGGTGGATTTTGGTCTGCCATTTGAAAATTTTCTCTAGTTTCCCTTCGAAGCCTATGAATTGTTCTTTCTATCTCGGGATCGAATGGTAACACTTCTCTACTACTACGCATGCAAAATTAAAACTACCCTAAAAAGAAAAGAAAAACAATTATGGAAATAAATAAAGAAAAGAAAACAACTAATTTAAATATGGAAAATATAATCTAGGAAAGGAAACAAAATAACCTAATATGGAATGCAAAAATAAATATGGCAAAATGCAAATAAGGAAACTAATCTAGAAAGGAAAAACAAGAACAAATAAAGAAAAGATTACTCAACTAAAAGAAAACTGACCTAGAAAATCAAATATGGAAAGAAAAACAAATAAGGAAAAAAAATGCAAAAAACTAAAAAGGTAAAAATACACCCTAAATTAAGATCAAACAATTTTTTCACAATATCAATCTAGCTAAATGTGCCAATCCCCGACAACAGCGCCAAAAACTTGATGTGGATTTTTCCTAACCGCAAGCGCACAGGTCAAGTAATAATATAGTGAATAGTAAATTCGAATGTCGTCCTCTGGATTGGATTTTTAAGCAAATCAAGTATTGTGAATTATCATGCCCAATTTTATTTAGGGATCAAAAAGTGATGAATTAATGATGATAAAACCGAATCAAAGCAAGTAAAAAGAATGGAAATTCAATTGGGAAAACTACTTAGGGAATTGATTTCACCGATTTAGTTTAGGATTGATTTTAAGGAATAAGTTATTATGCACAATGGAATTATGAGCCAAAGACCCTTTAATCACAATTACCTCTCCCGAGTATAATTGATTCTCATGCAAATTAACCAACTTGATATCCCTATCTAAGTTATTAACATGCAAGGAAATGAGATCTTTCAACCAATTCTAAAGTTAATCTAAAACCGTCATGAATTAGAAAGTAAACTTTATTCATGCAATCTTGAGTAAGTCTAGATCAAATCCCCTCTCCCGAGCTAGATTCAAAACTTAAATCATTCAACTAATGTCCAATTAATTGAAAGCATTAAATCAAGATTACAAACACAATAACATTGTACAACTTAAACCATAAATCAATCCATAAACTTAATCAACTACATCAATCCCTAAGCTACAAGTTTAGCTACTCATGAATGTAAATACAGGCTCAACTAAACAAGTAAAAGCCATAAATCTAACTAAGGAAAGGAAAAGGGGAAAGAAAACTCAATGTAGGCCGAGATCGAACGTCCCCGTCACGATCCCCACGAACGATGGGTTGATTTCCAACTTCCTCCCTTTGTTTCAGCCTCCAAAGTGCTCTGTTCTGTCCTGTTTACGGCTCCAAAAGGTCCCAAATCGAACTCCTAAAAACCTAGCCGAAAATAAGCTTTTATTCTATTTTTTCGTCTTAGCGTCGAGACGCTGTCAAGACAGCGTCGCGACGCTGCCTCTTATACGCGCGTTATGAATAAGGAAAAACGGTAGCGTCGGGACGCTTCCTATCATAGCGTCTCGACGCTGTGAGGTTTACGCGCCTAATCTGATATGGAATGTGAGCGTCGAGACGCTCAAGAGCTAGCGTCTCGACGCTATCCTGCTGTTGATCGAGATTTGACTTTTTTCCACTTTTACTCTTTTCATTCCTTTGCATCTTTTCACGCCCCGAGCACCTGATTAACTCTAATATGGCATTATAGCTCCAATCAACCATTTCCTACAAAATAAACAATAAAGCACAATAAAATGGCCCAAAAATCATAAAAGACTAGCTAAATTAAATAAGTAAAAGTAGCTAGCTATGCTCGCTATCAAGTTCCTCTTAATCTTGGGAACGATTAACAAACTTTCTAAAAGTAAGAATCTATTTCGAAAAAAATAACTTCGCAGCTCCCACTGCTTTAGCTGAAATGACTTTTCCAGTTCCGACCCCCGAGTGTCATTTCCCCATCGTTCAACTGCCGAAAAGAACTATTTTCCTGAAAAGAAGAGCAAACATGATTAGTTACTCCTGAATCAAGTATCCAGGTAAACTCATCATGTTCTACCAGGCATGTTTGTAAAACAAGTAAATCAAATTTACATTCTTTTTCCTTCTTTTTCTCAGCAACGTACTTTGGGCAGTTTCTCTTCCAATGTCCATCTACATTGAAGTGAAAACACTTGTCCTTATCTGCCATAGCTTTGGCTTTTCCCTTGCTTTTAGCAGCAGTACTGGGAGTTTTCCCCTTGTTTCCTTTCTTCTTCTGAGTTTTCTTTGAAGAAGTGGCTACAGATTTAGTTCCAGAAGATGAACCCTTCTCGAACATTCTTTTAGAGTGAACAACGTTTGCCTCTCCTTCTATCTGTCCCTTATTCTTAAGAAGAGACTGATAGAGTTGTAGCTCATTCAGGAGGCTAGTCAGGTTGAATGTTATTTTATTCATCATTGCATTGCTTCGAAACTGCATAAAACTTTTCGGAATAGATTCTAAGATGAATGCAACCTGACTACGCTCATCTATGACCGCCCCGTTTGCTTCTGCCACGTTGAATTGGACCATCATATCCAGGACATGCTCCCGAACATTCGTGCCCTCTTTCATGCGACAGCTATAAACGTATTTGAGAGCGTCATGGTGGAGTTGGTAGGATGGTTGTCCAAACATCTCCCGGAGAGAGTTCATAATCTCCCTCGCTGTTACCATGCCCTCATGCCTTTTAGCCAAAACTTCAGATAAGCTGGCTAGGATATAGACGCGAGTCTTATCACTGGCATTTGTCCAGCGGTCATAAGCATATTTAACTGCTTGGGATGCATTACGAGCAGGGGCTGGATGAAAATCCTCCGTTAAGACGAACCGCAGATCATCGACAACAAGAATCGTATTCAGGTTCGACTTCCACGTAGCATAATTTTCACCGGTTAATTTCTCATTTGTAAGCAGAGAGACAATTGAGGAAGACATTGCTGAAATTTAAACAAACAATGACCGTATTAGTTATCTTTACCTTAACCCATCATACAAGCAAACAATTGCACACAATCCAATCAATTTAGCAAAACAGACAATCACAGAACCCTAAAACTATCGATTTAGTTTTGCAACGATGTTTCAGAGGTTTAGAATATCAGCCACCGAAGGGTGATCAGACACTCCTCCTTTGAAATGAGACACCTCTCAGCTAATTCTAATTCCAGAATAACTCATATTCCTATAGACATTAGCCACCGTTGTTCGGTCAAGGATTTGTTAACACTTTTAACTGATCCTCGTAAGTGTAACCCTCCCACTTTCAGATCTCAGAGGCACGCACCAACAGGCTACCGAAGGGAAAGACAACTGTTGGTGATTAGTCTAAGAGCTCCTATCCTTTTCAGGAGTTCACGATGTTCCGAATCCTATGACCAGGCCCTTCGAAGGGATGGTTGCGCCAGGACAACCTGCAGGCGGATCATAGGACTCTCACGGTATGAACTATGGGCGGAGACTGAGGGATACGTTGACACGTATCCTGCTCCCACTTACTCTAGACATTTTTCCCATTCACCTTGATATTGATTCATGCAAACACTTTCCGAAGGGAGGCCACTCCTTAGGCGACTCGAAGCCGAGCATGAATCTCACGTTGTGAATATAGGGACATAGGAGCAAAACTTGATTTAAATCTCGTTTTGTAACTTTCCTCCCACTGAAAATGTCCTAAGGTTAATATAGGGTTATTTAACTTCGATAGTATTCGACTAAGTCAATCTATCTAAGTTTGATCCTATTATAACAATTATGGAAAGGATTCAACTGCAATCTTTTGGATGAATTAAACTTCTTTTAATAAACCCAACATTGCAAGTCAACATTACTATGGTTAATTCAACTCAATGTTCGGGTCAGTTCCCAGGTAGGAGGTGTTCCGTAAACCGTCAACTTAAATACCCCCAGCCTTAGACAGAACTTTACCGAGAGAGTTCCCTTATGACCTCAGTAATGTAAGGTTTTTACTCTAAAGATCTAGGTGTATTAAAAACATTTAATAAACCTAGTGACATTGGATGCTAACATTTAACTATGATTAGTTCAACTCCGGTATTCCAGGTCAGTTCCCAGGTAGGAGGTGTTCCGTAAACCGTCAACTTAAATACCCCCAGCCTTAGACAGAACATTACCGGTGGAGTTCCCTTATGATCATAGCAATGTTTTTCCTACTTGGTCAATTAAAACTATTTTTAATTCTAAGTAAGAAAATATTCTAATCCTACTAGAAACTGATCTAAGTCTAATTAATTTTAAACAATTTAAAATTAATCCAATTTATCCTATGATCTCATGTTTGCATGCAAATCTTGATTATAGATTGACGGTTTCTAATCATTAATATTAAAGAACTATTTCAAATTTTAATGATTAATCCTATAATCAAGAATCTAGGGTTTAATTCATTCAACAATCTCATTCAAATTAAATAATTAAACCACACTAATTGAATGAATAATATAACAATTATATTATTGACTATGGATGTTTCATGCTTCATGCAATTTTGATTTTCTTTTAATATAACAATTATAAGCCAATCAAGAAAATCAATCAAGCATGCTTCATTCATCACATTAAACATAACTATTTATATTTAATTTAAGTAATGACTTGCTTCATGCTTTCCAATTTTTCATATAATTAATATACACTTATATTAAAATATGAAAACAATTCCATGCATTTAAACATACATTATAACAATTTATAATATAGAAAAAAATGCATGAGCATGTTTATAACCTAAGGTGGGATTAAATATTCTATATGACATTCATAAAGCATATAAATAGCAATTGAACCGGTTAATTTTGGCCCCTAGGATAAAATAAAGCATTAAATTACATTAATTTAGCTAAATTCTATCCTAAAAATCCTTGTACAGCTCCGGAATTTTGTCTAGACATCACGAACCGCCCCAAACAACCTCGAACTGGCCTCTAAAATCACGAACCATGCCAAAAATTGGCTGAACCGAGCCAATAACACAGAAAATTGGGCTGATCCAGCAAAATAAACCGAACTAGACCGATTTCCCGGTCAGGATCCCGGTCTCGATCCCGGTCACGATCCCGATCGGGATCCCGGCCGGGAAATTTTCCAGCAAACCCTCAATCGTCGATTCCTCTGTTCTGCACTCTCTTTTTCCGATTTCCAGCGCCACTCTTCATGATTTTCGCCCAAAATCATCTCGATCTCCATCGATAACAACCCTAAATCTAGACACGGACTTACAAGGACTCGATCTACATAAAATACCCGAAACACTGTGCCTTACATGATCAAAATCACATAAAAATAAAATCTATGGCATAAAATTAACCCAAACAATTCAACGCAAACCGAATATACATTATGCATAAATCCCACCTATTAGAGCCTATCGCAACTTTTAATATTAATTAATAGGGACAACGATGGCTCTGATGTCGATTGAAGGGAATAAAAGTCCCCATGCAGCGGAAGCGCATCGATTGGACCTTACGCCGTACATTAATTAACATTAAAATACCGTTACGAAAACTCAATCACACTTTAAACATACTTTAAAGTTGCTGGAAAAAAACAGTTTAAACATGCTAAAAATAAATCCAAATTTATTTTCATGCTTTTCTAAATAAAAGAGGAAGAACCGTTACACACCTCCGTTGTAGACTTGACCGTTATTCGCTAACGACGCTCCAACGAACAAAACGCAGTAGCCTCCTTTTGCTTGTGATCACTGAAAATTATTCTTTGGACGACACAATAACCACAAAGGTTACACCGGTATGACTCTAGGTCTAGGAGGCAAAAGACTTGTGGGAGTCTTTCTCTAAGAGGGAGGCTAGAGAGAATTCTAGGTCTTGTCTTGAGAGTCTAAGAGCAAGAGCAAAGTGTCAAGTGTCTTGGACCAATTAGGTCTAGTGTTCTATTTATAGAAGAGAGACCATGAATAAAATATTCAATTAAATCAATCATTTCCAAAATTAAATCAATCTTATTCATTATTTAATCAATCATGATCAATCAATTCCACAATTGATTAATCTTTTCCATAAATGACTAATTACTTCCATAAGTGATTAGATCATTTCCATAAATGATTAATCACTTCCTTAAGTGATTAATTATTTTCATAATTGATTAATTCCCAGTTAATGAATTTTGTAATTAATTAACCACCAATTAAATATCACATATTTAATTTCCGGCCTAGAATTAATTAATTTGCCCAAACACATTTTAGGCCTTAAATTAATTAATTCATTATTTGAACTCTTTCAAACTTCCATAAATTTATATTTGAATTTCTTCAAATATTAATTTCTCTCATAATAATATATCAACATATATTATATTTGTTTCCCTTAGTAAATTGAACATTTTCAATTTACATTTATTACTTAGTTGTCTCAAATTACTTTATGAGCTACCAGTGGGACCTAATGGACCTGCAGATCAGAAGCTCCAACGATGTAAGATTAATTGGTCAAACTCATTAACCACATTAATCAATATTCGTTAACTGTGTGTTCATTCCACTATAGACTCACGGTTGCACTCTTCTCACTGCAGACATATTTTTTGTGTCCACGAATCTAGACCATTATCGACTAGTTAGTCCTTCACGAGTGTCCGTAACACCAGCTGGGTCAAATTACCGCATTACCCCTGGGTTACTTCTATTTCCTTAAGTACCAGTTCTCCTCTAATGAACAACCTGTTTGTGGTCCAACCATAAAAAAGAAACCCCTCTCGTGCCATTGAGAGGGTAGGGCCATTTGTTCAAGACTCGGAGTAACCACTTAAGGGAACATTCATCTGCTTCCCTAAAGTCGGGAAGGAGTGAATTCCATCTTGTACGATTATGTTCCCAGCTCCCCATTCGGTCTTGTCCCAAAAGTGGTAGGCTTATTGAGTCGGCGTATTGGCCACTCTCACCCATACAAATCAAAGGACAATCTCTCATGAGCAGGAGTCCATAATCAACTCAGGATTAAGACTAAGTTGTCTAGGTCGTGGTTACTATTTCGCGGTCCGGTCTTATGCAAACTCATTGCATAGGATTCCCCCACTCGCATGTCTCCTACACGAACGCGTTGGATCGCAGCGTTTGTATCAAATACAAAGTGGGTCGTATCCATAGTGTCACAAGGATAAGGCACCCAGTCTTATCCCTATACTATAGACCCTTTAGGCTGTTTCTTGAACAATGATCCCGTATGTCGCTACATATTGTTCAAGACTCATATTACATCCTTGGATGTCTAGTTTATTGGATTAAGGTTATTATTAGGCGAAGAAAAATATAAAACAACTAATAACAATTAATGGAAAAATATATCAATATTATTTCATTAATATCCAGTCAACAGTTACATTCACTATCTACGAGTTTTAGGGCATAAAACCCAACAATCCTAGTACATTTAGTGCTCATTTCATTATCTTGCTTAATCACCGTTTTCCTCTCTGTGGATTTGATACTCAGTATACTTACCATTTTATTATTACTTGCGACCCGTGCACTTTGCGGTCATCAATCCCCAAGATAAGGTACCTCATGCCTAGCCCTATCCCTATACTATACACTGTTTTGGCTATTAGTTGAACTTGATCCACTTTTATGTCTCCACATAAAGTTCAAGTATGCATAGTATAGCATGAGGTTCTTAGTTTAATTGATTTGGGTTATATAATGTGCAATACACTTATTATTCAATAACACCTTTATTGAATAAACCTCAAAAACTTTATTGAAAATAGAATGTGTTTACAGTTTACAAACTACGAGTTACAGGACGTGAAACCCAACAATACTGGATATCATTTTCATCTTTATGCATCTATAATTAAACTAGTAATTTATTTGAAATTACTTATCGAATTATAATTAATGTAACAGATTAGTTGTTTGTATTAATCTAACAAAATAATTATTTCGATTAATCTAACCGAATTTTTTACCGCCTTTTTTAGCCAATTTTTTTAGGGGAATTGAAAGTGTAAATCTCCATCAGTGGTATATTCGTCTCAATGCAATTTATAGATTTTGTTAAAAACTGTATTTAGCCATAATTATGAAGGTAAATATTCTTAGTCATTTTTCAAGTTGGACTATTTAAAATTAACCATTACTCTTCTTGGCCCATCTTTTTTTGAACATGATCACACAATAGTGTGACAAATGGAAAGTTAAATGTTTATCTAAATCATGTATCGTTGTTCTATATCCCTGAAAACGCATTGTGTGATCATAGTTCAACAATGCATGATTCCAAATTAAAGAATTTGATTCAAAGTTATCTCCTCATCCATGAACCATCTATCATCCCTCGTTTTAATTAACATGGTCAACATATAAGATTCCATTATATCAAGTTCCACATATTAGATTCGACAATATCAATATCTAGGTTCAACCAATTATAAATATGGAACTTCTCAATATTCAAGGGCAAATCAGCCTTGCAAAGTATCTTCAAGTTACGTGCCAAAGATATTGCAATGAGTATTTAGCTGGAGGGACCAAAACCGATTGAGGATATCAATGATCTACTTGTGCAACAAATTGGATGCTTTGCAGTGGAGAATAGTGGAGAAAATCTGAAGTTCATACACGTGGTAAATGGTCTGAAACACCGTCAACCCTTCAATACTTTCAATCGTAAAACAGATATATATCGTCTTGTGGTGGAGGCGGAAAAAGCTAATGGAATTAATTGGACATATGAGACTGAAGTGCATGCGAATTATTATTTTCCATTTGATCAAAACTTGCTGCCAGAACTTAACCTCAAGTATTTTAAGCCTATCCTCAAGTACGAGTAGTAAGAGTCTATATCAGACTCCTCTCTTTACTGGCAATATGTTTGATATAAGTTGCACTATTCTCTTCTAGTACATTTAGTGCTCATTTCATCATCTTGCTTAATCACCGTTTTCCTCTCTGTGGATTTGATACTCAGTATACTTACCATTTTATTATTACTTCCGACCCGTGCACTTTGCGGTCATCAATCCCCAAGATAAGGTACCTCAGCCCTAGCCCTATCCCTATACTATACACTGTTTTGGCTATTAATTGAACTTGATCCACTTTTATGTCTCCACATAAAGTTCAAGTATGCATAGTATAGCATGAGGTTCTTAGTAATTGATTTGCGTTATATAATGTGTAATACACTTATTATTCAATAACACCTTTATTGAATAAACCTCAACAAAAACTTTATTGAAAATAGAACGTGTTTACAGTTTACAAACTACGAGTTATAGGACGTGAAACCCAACAATACTGGCAATTATGGAGACATCATTTTCATCTTTATGCATCTATAATTAAACTAGTAATTTATTTGAAATTACTTATCGAATTATAATTAATGTAACAGATTAGTTGTTTGTATTAATCTAACAAAATTACTATTTGGATTAATCTAACCGAATTTTTTACCGCCTTTTTAGCAAATTTTTTAGGGGAATTGAAAGTGTAAATCTCCATCAGTGGTATTTTCGTCTCAATGCAATTTATAGATTTTATTATGTTGGGATTGGTGCCCTAAAACTCGTAGATAGTGAATGTTAAACGAATTATATACTTATTCGATAAAGGTGTTATCGAGATTGATTCAGTAAAAGTCATTACTGAATAAATTAAATTGCACATATAATAACCCAAATCCAATAAACTAAGATCCATGGCTATAGGATGAACACTTGAGCTTTATGTAGAGACATAAAAGTGGATCAAGCTTGAGTAATAGCGAAAACGGTCTATAGTATAGGAATAGGGTTGGGTACCTTATTCTGGAGACACTATGAGACGCTGCCCACTTTATAGATGGTATAGACGATGTGATCCTAAATCGTCCATGTAGAGACATGCGAGTGGGGGCGTCCTATGCAATGAGTTTGCATAAGACCAGGACCGAGAAATAAGTCGCTCTCGCTTTATAACACCGTTTACTGACGAGACTGACTATTTCATGTGATGACCTAGGTAACTCGATCTTAATCCTGAGCTAACTATGAACTCCTGTTTATTCGGGCTTATCCTTAGATCTGCATAGGTGAGAATGGCTCAGTATCGCCGAATCAATAAGCCTCCCATTTCAGGGATAGGAACGGGTAGATAGTGTTGGGATTGGTGCCCTAAAACTCGTAGATAATGAATGTTAAATGAATTATATACTTATTCGATAAAGGTGTTATCGAGATTGATTCAGTAAAAGTCATTACTGAATAAATTAAATTGCACATATATAACCCAAATCCAATAAACTAAGATCCATGGCTATAGGATGAACACTTGTGCTTTATGTAGAGACATAAAAGTGAATCAAGCTTGAGTAATAGCCAAAACGGTCTATAGTATAGGAATAGGGTTGGGTACCTTATTCTGGAGACACTATGAGACGCGACCCACTTTATAGATGGTATAGACGATGTGATCCTAAATCGTCCATGTAGAGACATGCGAGTGGGGGTGTCCTATGCAATGAGTTTGCATAAGACCAGGACCGAGAAATAAGTCGCTCTCGCTTTATAACACCGTTTACTGACGAGACTGACTATTTCATGTGATGACCTAGGTAACTCGATCTTAATCCTGAGCTAACTATGAACTCCTGTTTATTCGGGCTTATCCTTAGATCTGCATAGGTGAGAGTGGCTCAGTATCGCCGACTCAATAAGCCTCCCATTTCAGGGATAGGAACGGGTAGATAGCTGGGGACATAGTCGTGCAAGAAGGAATTCACTCCTACCCGAATAAGGGATAGTAGAGAGGTTGTTCCCTTAAGTGCCGACTCCGGGGCTTGAACAAAGGGATCCCGCCCTCTCATTGGCCCGAGAGGGACTCGGTTTATTGGTTGGACCATAAACCAATTGTTCATTAGAGGATCAGTGGGACTTAAGGAACTAGAAGTACTATAGGGGTAAAATGGCTTATTGACCTAGCTATAGCTACAAACAACCTGTGAAGGATCGACTTACTAATCATGGTTAAATCAAGTGGATGGAAATATATCTATAGTGAGGGGAGTGCAACTATCGGGCTATAGTGGAGTGTCCCGATAGTTAACGAATGTTGGCTAGCTTGGACAATGAGATTAGTCGGTTAGCCTCGAATCGTTGGAGCCCATGATCTATAGGTCCATTAGGTCCCCCTACTAGCTCATATCGGAATTAAGCCTAGAACAAAAGATAGGAAGCTTTGAATCGTTCAAAATCGGGAAAAAGGGTATTATCATAAATTGTGTTTGACACAATAATTTAATTATGAATTAAATTAGAAAATGAGAGATGAAATATTTAAAAGTGTTTTGAATACTATATATATGTATTAGGAATCATATATATGGAATTGCACAAGATAACAAACTCTTTAGAGAGGATTACTAAACCAACTGAAATTAACATAAGAGTTAATTTCAGTTGGTTTAGAGCTTGGATTGTTTGAGTTTGAGGCTGAAAATTGATTTCTTGTTGCTGTGAGGTGCTTTGAGCTGAATATTGAAGTTGTTTGTTGCTGTTTGTGGGTGTTTTAGAGAGGATTAGCTGCTGGTTTTTATGTATTTGAGCCCATATATGCTGAAATATTGATGTTTTGCTAGTTTTGAGTATTGGGTATCATTCAAGCATCATTGTGTGCCTTCTTGGTGAAGTTTTATTAGGCTATTTACATTGTTTAGTGTTTTTTTGGACTCTACTGCTGTTATTGTTGAGCTGTGCTACTGCTGTTGTGACTTTATTTTTTAGGCGGACGGGCTATATTTGTAGTTTGTGGAGTGTTTGGTGGCGTGGGACTGTGATAGAAATTTTTCCTCCTAGATTTTAGTATCTTTCAATTAATTACAATGCATAAAAGATCTAGGAGACATGCCGCCTCTTCTTCCTCCCCCCCTCCACCTTTTGACCAAGATAGGTTCGTTAGTGCTGAAGCCTCAGCGAGGTTTGATAAATATGTGGAGGGTAGAAATTTTATTCCTGAGCGTGGTTTTAGCCCCGACCCCGAGATGCAACCAAACCTAGTTAATAACATTGTTGCGCGGGGTTGGGGCGACTTTGTTCATCATCCTGCACCTAGGGTAGCAACTATAGTGAGAGAGTTCTATGCCAACATGGAAACCTCCTCTTCATCATCCTTTGTTCGAGGACACCGTATCCCCTACGACCCCGTCACCATAAATAGGTTTTATAGTTTGCCCAACTTTGACAGGGATGAATATAGTACCTATCTTCATGGCCACTTGGACGTAAACGAAGTCATTCAGACTATTTGTAGGCCAGGGGCCGAATGGATTATGACTGGCGCAGAGGTGGTGAGATTCAAGACCACTGATTTGTTCGTAGATTACAGAGCGTGGCATACCTTCCTCTGTGCCAAGTTGATGCCTGTGGCGCATCTTAGCGACGTTACCAAGAGTCGTGCCATCCTGCTTTTCGCTATCGCCACAGGTCGCTCCGTCAATGTCGGCCAGGTCATCCATCAGTCTATGAACCACATTCGCCGACGTTACACGACAGTAGGGCTCGGGCATCCTTCACTGATCACAGCCCTTTGCCGAGCTGCTGGTGTCGTGTGGGACGCCCAAGAGGAGTTGGTTCATCCTGGAGCGCTAATCGACAAGAACTTCATCAGTCGCTACAGAGGACCTTGACCACAGGGCGCACAGCCACCCCTCCCTATCCATGCACCGCCACAACATCATGAGCAGCACGAGCAGCCTGCAGAGCCTGAGCAGCAGGAGCAGGAGATTCCACATCCCTCCATCGAGGAGCAGCTGCAGCAGCTGCGTATGGAGTTTCAGAGCCATCGCCTAGAGTTCCAGACTCTCCAGCAGGGCATCCAGAGCCAGTAATGAGAGCACCAGAGAGAGAGGCGTAGAGATCGTCGTCATTTCCTCTACTCCACGAGCATGCATGCCCACACCTATCAGTGTCAGGTAGCTATGAGTACGGGTCAGCCTTTACCGCCACCTTTACCACCGTACGAGTCGCCTGAGGACGAGGATGAGGACGCGTGATGCTCTGCCGCCTTTCCTCTGCACACGGTTGTTTTCTTTCCCCCTCTTTCTTATTTTTCATTGTATTTATTCTCATATTGGTCTGTACATCTTATTATTTTACATTGAGGACAATGTAATTTCTCAGTTTGGGGGTGGAAAGTATTTACTTTTACTTTACTTTTACTTTTGGGTCTGTAATTATTATTTGATATATCTTCTTTTGACCATTCTCTTTGTTGAATTATCAGGTGTAATTTCTGTGATTATTCAGGTTATCATTTTGAATTATTATTTTTATTTGTATTCTCTTTTCCATTGAGATCTGAGTTGATTGTGTTATCTGTCTGAGATATATTTTTTCTTTGAGTGTGTTGTTTTGATTATGACAGCCGATGAGGATACCTAATTTCAGAAAACTGGTAAGTTATTCTGTGCATCAATAATTAAAAACAGGATTTGAGACAGGTTGATTTTATTTTATGAATCTTTTGCACCATTTGAGCACATAGTCTCCTGTCTTAGTTTGACGAGCTTAGGATAGAGTTATGTGATCTAGATCTTGTTGTCACCTCGAAAGGTTTAGGAACTGATTTGATAGTTAATCTGCATGATAGTTAGTAATGTTACACTTAGGAGAAAATGATGTCATATCTTGCATGTTAATGAAAAAAAATGAATGAATGGAAGAAAAGAGAATAATAATGAGTTGAAAAAAAAAATGAATTAAGGTCAAAAAGAGCTACCCCTGTTGTGATCAGTTAGGCCAACCAGAGAAAACTCAGGTTAAGGGTCCCTGCAATAGGCGTGTGAAAGCTAGTGACCACTACTTTTGATTATAAAAAAAAAAAAAAAAAACTCAAAGTTTGGGGGTTGTATACCCCGTTTATGCACCCTAGTGGCATATTACCATCTTGAGTGTGGAGAGGCTTGATGATTGGGACTTAGGACCAGAGTAGGGGGAAAACGAGCGAAGGGCTGCATAAAACTATTCCGGGCTTAAAGGACTGAGATAGGGAGGACTAGTCACACACACACGTGAGAGATGAATGAAATAAATGAGGCTTATCATGATGAATGTGTTTAATCATTAATGTTTCAGTGTGATTTATCTGTAATTTGGGATTCCTGAGGCAAGAGTCATTAGCAGCACTTACTCAAGTATTTTTGTTGGCAGATTATTTTGTTATTCTTACTTTGCTTGATTCTTACTTTGCTCGGGACCTGCAAATGCTTAAGTTTGGGGGTATTTGATAGCGCAATTTATTGGGCTATACTTTAGATAATTTTATCCTTAGTCTTGAGTATTATTTGGGCATTTTTATCTCCATTTGGTTTTGTTTTGTAGGAATCAAGTATTTCAATGGAAATCGACATTTCTAAGATTTACCGATAATTTAGGAGCGAAAGAATTAATTCGGGCCAAGAAAAGAAATCAAGAAAAGGCAATTAAAGGCCTAGCGTTGAGACGCTAGCCTTTGGAGCGTCTCAACGCTGGGCGCAAGTCAGGAGAGGCGCGCATTCGGGGCAGCGTCGAGACGCTACCTCCACAGCGTCTCGACGCTGCAAACTTTCCAGATTTAATTAGGGCGTACGCGCGATAGCGTCGCGACGCTATGTCCACAGCGTCTCGACGCTGTCACACAAAATCAGCAGTATATATATTTTGTGATGCTTTCAGAATGGGGGGGCTGTTTTGGAGAGAGAAAAACGACTTCTAGAGAGAGAAAAACGACCAGAACAAGGCAGAGAGCGAGGGGGCTTGATTCGAGGAGCTTGGATCGAGAGGTTCGTGACGGGAACGCACGGGAATCACGGCCAACGAGTTTAATCTTTCTCCCTTATTTCTTGTATTGATTTGTAGCATGTTTGGGACATATTTCGATTGTATTTTAGAGACCATGTGTAGCTAGATTTCGTTTCTTAGGGGCTTGATGTAGCCATTAGTTTGTATGGATTAATTTACGGCTTTTTAGGACGTTTCGTAACGCGGTTTATTTATGCAATTGTATGATTAATGCTTATAATCTCTTGATCACGGATTGTATGTTGTTGTTTCTGAACTAATTGCTCGGGAGAGGGTAGTTTAGATTAGGCTTTCAATTGCATGACTTAGGTATTTCGTAAATCGGGAGATTAGGAATTGCTTGAGAAACCGTCATGAGGGTTGTTCTAATTGCTTAGGCTTATTATTGAAATTAGATAGGGATATCAATTTCTTAATTTGCTTAAAGGATTAATTGCACTCGGGAGAGGCTTTTAATTATTCATAATCCTCGGTTTATAAACTTGTTACGAATTTGTCCTTAATTATTCGTTTAGTTAATCCATGCATCTAATAGGTGAAATCAATTCCCTAAGACCTTTCTCCATTGAGTTTCCACATTTTATTGCTTTTATTAGTTTTTAATTGTTTTGCATATCTCTTGTTTATTTTCTCTAAATAAAATTGGGCAAATATACCTTTAATAATTAGGGGAATTAGAAAACCAATCCAGAGGACGACATTCGATTTTAAATCACTATATTATAACTTGGGCCCGTACACTTGCGGTTAGCAATTTGCGTATCAGTCGCCCTGGGAGCGATCACCCTACGGAGGGCTTGCGCATGGGATTCGGAACAACGCAAACTCCAGAAATGGATAGGGTTTCCTAGGGCCATTCCCAACATTAGCTCTTCCCTACGGTGGCATTGTTGGGGCCGCCCTCTGCAATCTAAAAATGATGGGTAACACTTACAAGATGGTCTTGACCAAATTAACGTTAGCTAATAACTATTGGAGTAAGAGTTATTCTTGGAATAGTATTTGGCCGAGATTGTCTCGATTCAGAGGAGGAGTAGCTGACTGCCCTGCGGTAGCGGTTATTCTAAACCCCTGAAGTATCGTTGCAAAATAAATCAATTGTATATATGGGTCGATGATTGCTTTTGCTAAATCTGATTGGATAAATGTGATTAATGGGTTTAGTGCATGTTTCTAATAGAGATTAATTTGTTTGTTTCAGCAATATGTCGAAAAACGTATGTGCTTTGTTAAATGCCAAATTAAACGGTTTAGTACATTCGACTAAGAATACTTGCTTAAACGCTAAACACGTGGCAAAGAATTTAGGTTTGGTCTCAACTGAGGAATGCCCTCAAACTAACTGCGTGGCTAAGAAAAACATGATCCACGACTCTAAATGTGATTTATTAGTCTTGGAAACGTGTTTAGTGGAAAACGACGATTCTGCCTGGATACTCGATTCAGGTGCCACTAATCACGTATGTTCTTCATTTCAAGGAATGAGTTCCTGGCAACAACTAATAGCTGGAAAGATGACTCTTAAAGTTGGAACAGGAGAAGTCATCTCGGCTATTGCAGTGGGAGACATAAAATTATTCTTCACCAAGGAATGCTACATGATATTAGATAATGTGTACATAGTTCCGAAGATTAAAAGAAATTTGATTTCTTTATCTTGTTTATTAGAACAAGGTTACTCAATTTCTTTTTTTGTTAATGAAGCGTTCATAACTAAAAGAGGTATTGATGTTTGCTCTGCAAACTTGAAGAATAAATTATATGTTTTGAGACCAATTGAGTCTAAAGCTATTTTAAATCACGAGATGTTTAAAACCGCTGAGACTCAACCTAAAAAGCGAAGAGTTTCTCAAGATACCTATCTCTGGCACTTGAGGTTAGGCCATATCAACCTCAATAGGATTGGGAGATTGGTCAAGAGTGGACTTCTAAACAAGTTAGAAGACGACTCGTTGCCTCCTTGTGAATCATGCCTTTTGAGCAAGATGACAAAACGACCTTTTACCGGAAAAGGTTATCGTACCAAAGAGCCCTTAGAGCTCATTCATTCGGACCTCTGTGGACCAATGAACATTAGAGCTCGAGGAGGGTACGAATATTTCATCAGTTTCATTGATGATTATTCGAGGTATGGCTATCTCTACCTGATGCATCATAAGTCTGAAGCTTTTGAAATGTTCAAGGAGTATAAGGCCGAGGTTGAGAACCTATTAGGTAAGACGATAAAAACACTTCGATCCGATCGAGGTGGAGAGTATATGGACTTAAGTTTTCAAGACTATTTGATAGAGCATGGAATTACGTCCCAACTCTCAGCCCCTGGTACACCTCAGCAAAACGGTGTATCAGAAAGGAGAAACAGAACCTTGTTGGACATGGTTCGTTCGATGATGAGTTATGCTCAGTTGCCTAACTCGTTTTGGGGTTATGCAGTAGAGACTGCAGTTTATATCTTGAACGTAGTTCCCTCAAAGAGTGTTTCTGAAACACCATTTGAGCTCTGGAAAGGTCGTAAAGCTAGTTTATGACATTTCAGAATTTGGGGATGTCCTGCATACGTGCTAGAAGCAAACCCAAAGAAATTGGAGCCTCGTTCTAGATTTTGCCTATTTATAGGCTATCCCAAAGAAACGAGAGGTGGATACTTGTTAGATCCAGAGGAAAATAAAGTACTTGTATCGACAAATGCTACATTCCTAGAAGAAGACCACCTCAGAGATCACAAGCCACGTAGTAAAGTCGTTTTAAGTGAACTATCTAACGAAGCTACAGAAACATCAACAAGAGTTGTTGATGATACTGGCACCTCGAGTCAATCACGTCCTTCTCAAGAAATAAGAGGACCTCGACGTAGTGGGAGGGTTGTTAGACAGCCTGATCGCTATTTGGATTTAACTGAAACTCCAGTCGTCATACCTGATGACGGGATCGAGGATCCATTAACCTTTAAACAGGCAATGGATGACGTTGACAAGAACGAGTGGATTAAAGCCATGGACTTAGAGATCGAGTCCATGAATTTTAATTCAGTATGGGATCTTGTAGATCAACCTGAAGGGGTTAGACCCATAGGGTGCAAATGGATCTACAAGAGAAAACGAGACGCTGCTGGAAAGGTACAGACCTTTAAGGCACGACTTGTGGCAAAGGGTTTTACCCAGCGGGAGGGGATTGACTATGAAGAAACCTTCTCCCCTGTTGCCATGTTAAAGTCGATCCGGATACTTTTATCCATTGCCACGTTTTACGATTATGAAATATGGCAAATGGATGTCAAGACTGCCTTTCTGAATGGTAATCTTGAAGAAAGTATCTACATGTCTCAGCTAGAGGGGTTCATAGCTCAGGATCAAGAGCAAAAAGTTTGCAAGCTTAAACGATCCATTTATGGATTAAAACAAGCGTTTAGATCCTGGAATATAAGATTTGATACTGCGATCAAATCTTATGGCTTTGAACAAAACGTTGATGAGCCTTGTGTTTACAAAAGGATCATCAACAGCTCTATAGCTTTCTTAGTACTGTATGTGGATGATATCCTACTCATCGGGAATGATGTAGGTTATCTAACTGACATTAAACTATGGCTA
Source organism: Luffa acutangula (assembly GCA_036850905.1). Classification (NCBI taxonomy): domain Eukaryota; kingdom Viridiplantae; phylum Streptophyta; class Magnoliopsida; order Cucurbitales; family Cucurbitaceae; genus Luffa; species Luffa acutangula. The sequence continues at coordinate 7,580,335 of CM072087.1, forward strand.
GCAACTCAATTCCAAATGAAAGATTTGGGTGAGGCACAATTTGTTCTAGGAATCCAAATTGTTCGAAACCGAAAGAACAAAACGCTAGCCCTGTCTCAAGCGTCTTATATCGACAAATTGTTGGTTAGATATAAAATGCAAAATTCCAAGAAAGGACTATTACCTTTCAGGCACGGAATTAAGTAGTCTAAGGAACAGTGTCCTCAGACACCTCAAGAAGTTGAGGACATGAGACGTTTTTCCTATGCCTCTGCAGTAGGTAGCCTAATGTATGCCATGTTGTGTACAAGGCCTGACATTTGTTATGCAGTAGGGATTGTCAGTAGATATCAATCCAATCCAGGATTTGATCATTGGACAGCCGTTAAAAGTATCCTCAAATATCTAAGGAGAACGAGGGACTATATGCTCGTGTATGGTTCGAAGGATTTGATCCTTACAGGATACACTGATTCTGACTTTCAAACTGATAAAGATTCGAGGAAATCTACATTGGGGTCAGTATTCACTCTAAATGGAGGAGCAATAGTACGGCACAGCATCAAGCAAGGATGCATTGCAGACTCGACCATGGAGGCCGAATATGTAGCCGCTTGCGAAGCAGCAAAAGAGGCAGTATGGCTCAGGAAGTTCCTAACTGACTTGGAAGTCGTTCCACATATGCATCTGCCTATCACCTTGTATTGTGATTATAGCGGCGCAGTTGCAAACTCAAAGGAACCTCGCAGCCATAAGAGAGGCAAGCACATCGAAAGGAAATACCGTCACGAAGATAGCGTCAGAGCACAACATTGCTGATCCATTCACGAAGGCTCTCACGACTAAAGTGTTCGAGAGTCATCTAGAAGGTCTAGGTCTGCGAGATATGTACGAGAAATAATCTAGGTCAAGTGGGAGAATTGTAACCGGTATATCGATACCTTAGTATACTGGGTATTTAGATGCCCTAGTTTTTTGTATTTTTACTCCGTTATTAATACAAGTATTTATTCATCCACTGCTGTTATAGATTATAGTACATCCCACTAAGCTAGAGTTTTAGTTCAAGTGGGAGATTGTTGGGATTGGTGCCCTAAAACTCGTAGATAATGAATGTTAAACGAATTATATACTTATTCGATAAATGTGTTATCGAGATTGATTCAGTAAAAGTCATTACTGAATAAATTAAATTGCACATATATAACCCAAATCCAATAAACTAAGATCCATGGCTATAGGATGAACACTTGAGCTTTATGTAAAGACATAAAAGTGGATCAAGCTTGAGTAATAGCCAAAACGGTCTATAGTATAGGAATAGGGTTGGGTACCTTATTCTGGAGACACTATGAGACGCGGCCCACATTATAGATGGTATAGACGATGTGATCCTAAATCGTCCATGTAGAGACATGCGAGTGGGGGTGTCCTATCCAATGAGTTTGCATAAGACCAGGACTGAGAAATAAGTCGCTCTCGCTTTCTAACACCGTTTACTGCGAGACTGACTATTTCATGTGATGACCTAGGTAACTCGATCTTAATCCTGAGCTAACTATGAACTCCTGTTTATTCGGGCTTATCCTTAGATTTGCATAGGTGAGAGTGGCTCAGTATCGCCGACTCAATAAGCCTCTCATTTCAGGGATAGGAACGGGTAGATAGCTGGGGACATAGTCGTGCAAGAAGAAATTCACTCCTACCCGAATAAGGGATAGTAGAGAGGTTGTTCCCTTAAGTGTTGACTCCGGGGCTTGAACAAAGGGATCCCGCCCTCTCATTGGCCCGAGAGGGACTCGGTTTATTGGTTGGACCATAAACCAATTGTTCATTAGAGGATCAGTGGGACTTAAGGAACTAGAAGTACTATAGGGGTAAAACGGCTTATTGACCTAGCTAAAGCTACGAAAAACCTGTGAAGGATCGACTTACTAATCATGGTTAAATCAAGTGGACGGAAATATATCTATAGTGAGGGGAGTGCAACTATCGGGCTATAGTGGAGTGTCCCGATAGTTAACGAATGTTGGTTAGCTTGGACAATGAGATTAGTCGGTTAGCCTCGAATCGTTGGAGCCCATGATCTATAGGTCCATTAGGTCCCCCTACTAGCTCATATCGGAATTAAGCCTAGAACAAAAGATAGGAAGCTTTGAATCGTTCAAAATCGGGAAAAAGGGTATTATCGTAAATTGTGTTTGACACAATAATTTAATTATGAATTAAATTAGAAAATGAGAGATGAAGTATTTAAAAGTGTTTTTAATACTATATATATGTATTAGGAATCATATATATGGAATTGCACAAGATAACAAAGATTAATTAGATTCATCATATCAAAATTAATTTGAAAATTTTCAAATTAATTACAAAGCAATCAATTTCAATTTAGAATATAAATTGGGGGTAATTTGCAAGCTTGAAATTTGATTTCAATTTGAATTTAGTGGATTTAGTTGGAAATCCACTTAATGCATGATCATTCAAAGTGGAAAGACAACTCACTCATGCATTGTTGCATGTCTTGTGTAATGTACACCTAGAATCCACTTGAGCTTGCAAATACACCATGTGTCTTGTGTCTTGAGGCTTGGCTTTGCATGGAGAATGTCTTTAAAAGGAGTTTGAATCATATTCAAACACAAGAGAGCCATTTCCTTAATGTTATGCTGCTGGAATTTGGACTCAAAGTTCTCTCATCTCTCATTCTTCTCCATTGTTTGATGCTTCAAGCATTCCCTTCCCATTCCCTATCTTATATAGACTCCCACAAGTCGTTCTTGGCCCGAAGTATAGTGGGGAAGACTCTAGAGGTTGTCCAAGGAGCATAGGAGAGGCAAACACCACAAGGAGTTCAACATAAGTGAGCTACAAAGGTTGGTGTTTTCTAAACTCTCTATTCTGTCTTTTCTAGAACATGCATGCTTTAGGAGTAAAATTGAATGTCTTAAGTGCTTTCGATCTTCAATTGCTTCCGCATGTGTAATATGTACATGTTAAATACTGTATTTAGCCATAATTATGAAGTTAAATATTCTTAGTCATTTTTCAAGTGGGACTATTTAAAATTAACCATTACTCTTCTTGGCCCATTTTTTTTTAACATGATCACACAATAGTGTGACAAATGGAAAGTTAAATGTTTATCTAAATCATGTATCGTTGTTCTATATTCCTCAAAAGGCATTGTGTGATCATAGTTGAACAATGCATGATTCCAAATTAAAGAATTTGATTCAAAGTTATCTCCTAATCCATGAACCATCTATTATCCCTCGTTTTAATTAACATGGTCAACATATAAGATTCCATTATATCAAGTTCCACATATTAGATTCGACAATATCAATATCTAGGTTCAACCAATTATAAATATGGAACTTCTCAATATTCAAGGGCAAATCAGCCTTACAAGTATCTTCAAGTTACGTGCCAAAGATATTGCAATGAGTATTGAGCTTGAGGGACCAAAACCGATTGAGGATATCAATGATCCACTTGTGCAACGAATTGGATGTTTTGCAGTGGAGAATAGTGGAGAAAATCTGAAGTTCATACGCGTGGTAAATGGTCTGAAACACCGTCAACCCTTCAATACTTTCAATCGTAAAACAGATATATATCGTCTTGTGGTGGAGGCGGAAAAAGCTAATGGAATTAATTGGACATATGAGACTGAGGTGCATGCGAATTATTATTTTCCATTTGATCGAAACTTGCTGCCAGAACTTAACCTCAAGTATTTTAAGTCTATCCTCAAGTACGAGTAGTAAGAGTCTATATCAGACTCCTCTCTTTACTGACAATATGCTTGATATAAGTTGCACTATTCTCTTCTATATGTGAATAGTGGCAAGATAAAAATAAAATATTGTTAGTTTTCTATTTATAGTCTTCGTGCATTTAGATGGGTGCTTTTTTCTCTCTCTTTTTAATTTCTCTCAAGTTTTTTCACCTGAATGAACAGTTAATTTACAAACAATAGGATATCAAATGCATTATAGTCCTATCACCAATGTGAATATATATTAAAATTAGGGGGCTTTGCACAGATAGCAAAAACCGGCAAAAGCATTACATAAAAAGCAAAAAAAATAAAATTATTTGCGGAAATAGCAAAAAATACGTTAAATTAAGAAAATACCCTTAATATCTCCCAATAGTCTACCAGTCCCTATTATTGATAGTCACTAATAGACTTCGATTAATCGGAGTCTATCAGTGATAAGTACTGATAGACTTTGATGATCAGCTTCAATTAATCGGAGTCTATTAGTGATAGACACTGATAGACTTTGATTAATCGAATTCTTTCAGTGTGTATCACTGATAGACTCTGATAATCATAATCTATAAGTTTAGGGTTTAGGGTTTAGGGTTTAGTTTAATTCAAGCCTATCAGTGATAGTCGCTGATAGAAAACAATTTAATCCAAGGTTATTAGTTCAGTTTAATTCAAGGCTATCAGTTTCTATCCATCAGTTTAATTTAAGTCTATCAGTTATAATCACTAATAGAAAACGACTTAATTCAAGGTTATCAATTTCTATCACTGATAGAAATCAATTTAATTCAAGACTATTAGTTTCTATCACTGATAGAAACAAATTTAATCTGGTCAATTGTATAATGATTAGATTCCTAATGGAAACTTGACGGAGAGAAATTATGATAGATCATAATCCACTCAACTAGGTTTAACTGTGCGTAGTGACAGCGAGAGTAGTTAGTTAGACTTAGAGATAAAAAATGAACCAGTACTAATTAATTAACAAATTTAATAGCGCTAAGGACACTTAGGTTATTAATATGAGTTAATTACAATTAGGGGAAACTGAAAGGAGAACCTATGTGCAAAACGAAGATTCTAAGTTAATAATTAGTCGGGCATGAGATAGGACAATTAGAATAACTGATTAGCTATAATCTGATTTTCAAGACTCCGTCTCTCTTTTGATTCTTTCTTCGCCATTTTTATTTGTTATTGATCACTTGAATTCGTTTATTGCTTTATTTATTGATTTGCTTCATCATTATGTTTTGGCATCTAAATAATATTTTGTCCTAGTACATTTAGTGCTTATTTCATTATCTTGCTTAATCACCGTTTTCCTCTCTGTGGATTCGATACTCAGTATACTTACCATTTTATTATTACTTGCGACCCGTGCACTTTGCGGTCATCAATCCCCAAGATAAGGTACCTCAGCCCTAGCCCTATCCCTATACTATAGACTGCTTTGGCTATTACTTGAACTTGATCCACTTTTATGTCTCCACATAAAGTTCAAGTATGCACAGTATAACATGAGGTTCTTAGTAATTGATTTGCGTTATATAATGTGCAATACACTTATTATTCAATAACACCTTTATTGAATAAACCTCAACAACAACTTTATTGAAAATAGAACATGTTTACAGTTTACAAACTACGAGTTATAGGACGTGAAACCCAACAATATTGGCAATTATGGACACATCATTTTCATCTTTATGCATCTATAATTAAACTAGTAATTTATTTGAAATTACTTATCGAATTATAATTAATGTAACAGATTAGTTGTTTGTATTAATCTAACAAAATAACTATTTGGATTAATCTAACCGAATTTTTTACCGCCTTTTTTAGCAAATTTTTTTAGGGGAATTGAAAGTGTAAAATCTCCATCAGTGGTATTTTCGTCTCAATGCAATTTATAGATTTTGTTAAATACTGTATTTAGCCATAATTATGAAGTTAAATATTCTTAGTCATTTTTCAAGTTGGACTATTTAAAATTAACCATTAAAGAATTTGATTCAAAGTTATCTCCTAATCCATGAACCATCTATTATCCTTCGTTTTAATTAACATGGTCAACATATAAGATTCAATTATATCAAGTTCCACATATTAGATTCGACAATATCAATATCTAGGTTCAACCAATTATAAATATGGAACTTTTCAATATTCAAGGGCAAATCAACCTTACAAAGTGTTATAGGCAATTTTGGACCACCCCGATATACAAGGAGCTGACGAGGACAACCGGGGAGAAATCGGGATGAAAGATGGACCAAGGAGGCAAAACCAGCAAGTGGGACGAGCCAAGACCGAAGGGGTCGGGTTTTTGGCCCGACCCACTGCTCGGCCTCAGCCCATGGCCGAGGCCGACCCTCGCCCCGCTCGCGCGGGTCGAGTCTGTTCGATGTCGTTTGGTCCCCACCGCCTTTGGCCGCCTCGGTTTCGCCTGGTTTGACCTAAAACGCCTCCGAATCCCTAAAAACCCTAGGAGGATGAGCAGGTATTTATATCCCTCTTTGCCACTGAAGAAGGGGACCCGAATTCTATCCCTAAACACTATTCTATATTCTCTACTCTCTCCTCTTGCTCTTACTTTTCCACTCCCTACCGTTCTGCTTGCTGACTTAAGCATCGGAGCCGGTGTGGCGAGCACCACACCGGTGTGCAGGTTTACTGTCTTGCAGGCTACGTCTTCCCCCCTCATATACAAATTTACCGTTGGTGGCACGTGAAGGTCAGGTGAGCTCCCCTGGCCAAATTTGACCATCAACAGTTGGCGCCGTCTGTGGGGAAGAAAGCTTGCCAAATCTGCACACCGATCATTCCATGAGCAAGGGGATGGAGAAGAAAGACCATGACATGAACGTAGAGCATTCGGATGGTGACCGCCACCAGCGGAGGTCACGGGAGGAAGGCCGAGGCCGACCTCAAACCGAATCCCCTCGACCTCGATCTCCACTGTCCTCATCCCGAGAGAGGCAATCTGATTTAAAATTTGCTGCTCTCGAAAACAAAGTAAGTGCGATGGATCATAATTTGTCTAGGATACTACGTATATTGGATAAACCTGGTCCTAGCACTAAAACCGCAGATGAGAGGCTGGTTAGGGATCCGAGGAAGGGGAAGGAGCCTATGGAGCACACTGTAGAGTCAGAGACGAGGTCAAAGGGAAAGAAGACTGACAACATGACAAGCAAGGTCAGAGGGCTCAAACCTACTGATCGCACGATTTTTAGGAGCCCAAAGTCAAGCACACTTAAGGGGTGTGACTACACAGTTTCTACCCCAAGCTACGGTCATACTAAGACAGACCTGAGGAATCTGATCGTTGAGAAGCGCAGAAGTGCCAAAACTGCCGAGTCCGAGGCCAAAGCCGTCGAAGCTGAAGCGCGAGCTGCCGAGGCCGAGGCCAGAGCAGCCAAGGCCGAGGCCAAGGCTAGGTTGGCCGAGGCCGAGGCCAAGAAAGACGACCTCCCTTGGAAGATCGAGCTTCTAAACGCACTAAAGGAGCTCGGAAATCCTCAGGGAGACCAGTAGAAGTCAAAGGACCTTGGAGATCAAAACTTGGAAGAACTAGCCGACCAAGTCGATTCGCCCTTCACAGAAGAAGTCATGAAAGCCAAGGTGCCTCAAAAGTTTAAGGTACCCACGTTCAAACAGTACGATGGCAAGAAAGACCCTGTGCAACATCTAAATGCATACAGAAGCTGGATGGACTTCCACGGCGTCTCAGATGCAATCAGGTGCCGCGCATTCTTTTTCACTCTGACAGGATCAGCCAGGCACTGGTTTGAGAGGCTAAAAAGGAGATCCATCAGCTGTTTCAAAGAGTTGGCCCAAGCATTCCTTGCACAGTTCATGGGAGCCAGAGAACTACACAAGCCTCACATCAACCTCCTAACAGTCAAACAGCAGCCAGGTGAGAGCTTACGTGATTACATAACGCGTTTTAATGATGAAGCACTGCAGGTTGAGGGATACAACGAGGGAACAGCCCTAGTAGCCATAACAGTCGGTCTGGAAGACGAAAGACTGCTCAATTCGATAGGTAAGAGCCAACCTCGAACCTATGCGGAGTTTGTCTCCTAGGCACAGAAGTATATGAGCGCAGAGGAGTTACTTAAGTCAAAGAAGTCGGAACGAGAGTACAAGAGGTTTTCTTCATCTAACTACGACAGTAAAAGGGACAAAAGGCAACGGACCGACGAGGGAGGCCGGGGCCGAGCAGACCATGGTCGAGGCCGACCAGACAATGGCCGAGGCTGACCAGACCATGGAGCACCTCCTTTCGGTAAGTTTGAAAAATACACCCCAACTGTTGTTCCGCAGGAGCAAGTACTGATGGAGATCCGAAATACGGGCCTCCTGAAATTCCCAGGGAGGATGAAGTCAAGTGCCGATAGAAGAGACAAGAACCAGTATTGTCTTTTCCACCGGGACCACGGGCATTCAACCAGGAATTGTATTCAGTTGAAGGACGAAATCGAAGCACTGATCCAGAATGGGTATTTGAAAGAGTTCGTCGGTGGGCCTAGGGCCGAGGGCGACCACGGATGGCCGAGGCCGAGCCTGACCAAAGATGGCCGAGACAAAGAAGAACCTCTACGAGAGATCAGAACCATCTTTAGAGGACCAGCTGGAGGAGGTTCGAGCAGGAAGAGGAAAGCTATTGCCAGGGAAGCGAGGGCTGAACCAGAATATCGAGGTATGTACTCTGTCCATCTATCAAAGGCACACCCTCCTTTGGAGTTCACTGAGGCTGAGGCAGCAAGCATTCATCAGCCACATAATGATGCTCTGGTAGTCACTCTAATTGTAGCCAATGTGAAAATCCATCGGATCCTAATTGATGGAGGAAGCTCGGCTGATGTCCTTTCTCTAACAGCCTTTAAAGCAATGCGGTTAGGGAGGGAACTCTTAAAGCCAAGCCTTACCCCACTTGTAGGATTTGGGGGAGAGAGAGTGACCCTAGAAGGTAGCATAAAACTTCCTGTGACCTTTGGGAATGGACAAAATGCAGTGACAAAGATGATAAACTTCCTAGTTGTGGATTGTATGTCAGCCTACAATCCAATCCTAGGAAGACCAACCTTGCATGAGATGAAGCCCATAGCTTCAACTTACCATCAGTTACTGAAGTTTCCAACTCCGAATGGTGTGGGAATCGTCAAGGGAGAACAGAAGGAATCAAGGGAGTGATACTGGATCGCACTAAAAGCTGTCAAGCCACAGAGGGCCGAGGCCGACCAGAGAATGAGTCGATGCCGAGCAGCACACACTTCCACCAACACTGAATCTGAACTTATGGAGTTTTAGGGTTTTTTGTTTATTGCATTCTATCATGTAATTAGACATTATTTACTTTGTTTCTGCCTCTAGTATAGGTTCAATATTTTTTCTTCATTCAAACTGTGAAAGTTTAATTAATAGCCCTATAGTTTCACCATTAAAGTTCAGTATTCAGGAGTGTGCATAAGGCAACCGACTCAAGCATCAAGACATGCGAGCCTGGACTACCGAGTCTACCTCACCTCATCCAGAGTGAGACCATGTGAGCCTGGACCAACGAGTCTACCTCACCTTCTTTGGCCTGAGCATCTTTACACCAGGCGAGCCTGGACTGCCGAAGTCTACCTCGCCTCATCCAGAGTGAGACCATGTAAGCTTGGACCAACGAGTCTACCTCACCTCCTCTGGCCTGAGCATCTTTACACCAGGCGAGCCTGGACTGCCGAAGTCTACCTCGCCTCATCCAGAGTGAGACCATGTGAGCCTGGACCAACGAGTCTACCTCACCTCCTCGGGCCTGAGCATCTTTACACCAGGTGAGCCTGGACTGCCAAAGTCTACCTCGCCTCAACCAGAGTGAGACCATGTGAGCCTGGACCAACGAGTCTACCTCACCTCCTCTGGCCTGAGCATCTTTACACCAGGCGAGCCTGGACTGCCGAAGTCTACCTCGCCTTATCATTGGCCTTTGTCCAGCGGTCATAAGCATCCTTAACTGCTTGGGATGCATTACGAGCAGGGGCTGGAGGACAATCCTCCGTTAAGACGAACCGCAGATCATCGACAACAAGAATCGTATTCAGGTTCGACTTCCACGTAGAATAATTTTCGCCGGTTAATTTCTCATTTTTAAGCAGAGAGACAATTGAGGAAGACATTGCTGAAATTTAAACAAACCATGACCGTATTAGTTATCTTTGCCTTAACCCATCATACAAGCAAACAATTGCACACAATCCAATCAATGTAGCAAAACAGACCATCACAGAACCCTAAAACTATCGATTTAGTTTTGCAACGATGTTTCAGAGGTTTAGAATGTCAGCCACCGAAGGGTGATCAGGCACTCCTCCTTTGAAATGAGACACCTCTCAGCTAATTCTAATTCCAGAATAACTCATATTCCTATAGACATTAGCCACCGTTGTTCGGTCAAGGATTTGTTAACACTTTTAACTCATCCTCGTAAGTGTAACCCTCCCACTTTCAGATCTCAGAGGCACGCACCAACAGGCTACCGAAGGGAAAGACAACTGTTGGTGATTAGCCTAAGAACTCCTATCCTTTTCAGGAGTTCACGATGTTCCGAATCCTATGACCAGGCCCTCCAAAGGGATGGTTGCGCCAAGAAAACCTGCAGGCGGATCATCGGACTCTCACGGTGTGAACTATGGGCGGAGACCGAGGGATACGTTGACACGTGTCCCGCTCCCACTTACTCTAGACATTTTTCCCATTCACCTTGATATTGATTCATGCAAACACTTTCCGAAGGGAGGTCGCTCCTAAGGCGACTCGAAGCCGAGCATGAATCTCACGTTGTGAATATAGGGACGTAGGAGCAAAACTTTGATTTAAATCTTGTTTTGTAACTTTCCTCCCACTGAAAATGTCCTATGGTTAATAAAGGGTTATTTAACTTAGATAGTATTCGGCTAAGTCAATCTATCTAAGTCTGATCCTATTATAACAATTATGGAAATGATTCAACTGCAATCTTTTGGGTGAATTAAACTTCTTTTAATAAACCCAACATTGCAAGTCAACATTACTATGGTTAATTCAACTCAATGTTTGAGTCAGTTCCCAGGTAGGAGGTGTTCCGTAAACCGTTAACTTAAATACCCCCAGCCTTAGACAGAACTTTACCGAGAGAGTTCCCTTTATAACCTCAGTAATGTAAGGTCTTTACTCTAAAGATCTAGGTGCATTAAACACTTTTAATAAACCTAGTGACATTCCATGCTAACATTTAACTATGATTAATTCAACTCCGGTATTGCAGGTCAGTTCCCAGGTAGGAGGTGTTCCGTAAACCGTCAACTTAAATACCCCCAGCCTTAGACAGAACATTACCGGTGGAGTTCCCTTATAATCATAGCAATGTTTTTCCTACTTAGTCAATTAAAACTATTTTAAATTCTAAGTAAGAAAAGATTCCAATCCTATTAGAAATCGATCTAGGTCTAATTAATTTTAAACAATTTAAAATTAATCCAATTTATCCTATGATCTTATGTTTTCATGCAAATCTTGATTATAGATTGACGGTTTCTAATCATTAATATAAAAGAACTATTTCAAATTTTAATGATTAATCCTATAATCAAGAATCTAGGGTTTAATTCATTCAACAATCTCATTCAAATTAAATAATTAAACCACACTAATTGCATGAATAATATAACAATTATATTATTAACTATGGATGTTTCATGCTTCATGCAATATTGATTTTCTTTTAATATAACAATTATAAGCCAATCAAGAAAATCAATCAAGCATGCTTCATTCATCACATTAAACATAACTATTTATATTTAATTTAAGTAATGACATGCTTCATGCTTTCCAATTTTTCATATAATTAATATACACTTATATTAAAAAATATGAAAACAAATCCATGCATTTAAACATACATTATAACAATTTATAATATAAAAAATGCATGAGCATGTTTATAACCTAAGGTGGGATTAAATATTCTATATGACATCCATAAAGCATATAAATAGCAATTGAACCGGTTAATTTTGGCCCATAGGATAAAATAAAGCATTAAATTACATTAATTTAGCTAAATTCTATCCTAAAAATCCTTGTACAGGTCCGGAATTTTGTTTAGACATCACGAACCGCCCCGAACTACCTTGAACCGGCCTCCAAAGTCACGAACCATGCCAGAATTTGACTGAACCGGGCCAATAACACAGAAAATCGGGCTGATCCAGCAAAATAAACCGAACCAGACCGATTTCCCGGTCACGATCCCGGTCGGGATCCCGGTCTCGATCCCGGTCAAGATCCCGGTCACGATCCCGGCCGGGATCCCGACCGGGAAATTTTCCAGCAACCCTAAAGTCGTCGATTCCTCTGTTCTGCACTCTGTTTTTCCGATTTCCAGCGCCGTTCTTCATGATTTTCGCCCAAAATCATCTCGATCTCCATCGATAACAGCCCTAAATCTAGACACGGACTTACAAGGACTCGATTTACATAAAATATACCCGAAACACCGGGCCTTACATGATCAAAATCACATAAAAATAAAATCTATGGCCATAAAATTAACCTAAACAGTTCAACGCAAACCGAACATACATTATGCATAAATCCCACTTATTTGAGCCTATCGCAACTTTTAATATTAATTATTAGGGACATCGATGGCTCTGATACCAATTGAAGGGAATAAAAGTCCCCACGCAGCGGAAGCGCATCGATTGGACCTTACGCCGTATATTAATTAACATTAAAATACCGTTACGATAACTCAAACAAAACTTTAAACAACCTTTAAAGCCGCTGTAAAATTTGTTTAAACATGCTAAAATAAATCTAAATTTATTTTTAATACTTTTCTAAGGAAAAGAGGAAGAACCGTTACAAACCTTCGTTGAAGACTTGACCGTTCTTCGCCAACGACGCTCCACGAACGAAAACGCAGCAGCTGCCTTTGTTTTTCTTCGCTGGAAATTTCTTCTTTGATTGACACAATCACCATAGAGGTTACACCGGTATGTCTCTAAGTCTAGGAGGCAAAAGACTTGTGGGAGTCTTTCTCTAAGAGGGAGGCTAGAAAGAATTCTAGGTCTTGTCTTTGAGAATCTAAGAGCAAGAGCAAGAATGTCAAGTGTGTTGACCAATTAGATCTAGTGTTCTATTTATAGAATAGAAGTCATGAATAAAATATTCAATTAAATCAATCTTTTCCATAATTGATTCAATCTTATTCCTTAATTAATCAATCATGATCAATCAATTCCATAATTGATTAATCTTTTCCACAAATGACTAATTACTTCCATAAGTGATTAGATGATTTCCATAAATGATTAATCACTTCCTTAAGTGATTAATTATTTCCATAATTGATTAATTCCCGGTTAATGAATTCTTTAATTAATTAACCACCAATTAAATATCACATATTTAATTCCCGGCCTAGAATTAATTAATTTGCCCAAACACATTTTAGGCCTTAAATTAATTAATTCATTATTTTGAACTCTTTCAAACTTCCATAAATTTATATTTGAACTTTTCAAATATTAATTTCTCTCATAATAATATATCCATATATATTATATTTGTTCCCCTTAATAAATTGAACATTTTCAATTTACTTTTATTACTTAGTTGCCTCAAATTACTTTACGAGCTACCAGTGGGACCTAATGGACCTGCAGATCAGAAGCTCCAACGATGTGAGATTAATTTGTCAAACTCATTAACCACATTAATCAATATATCATTAACTGTGTGTACATACCACTATAAACTCACAGTTGCACTCTTCTCACTGCAGACATATTTTCTGTGTCCACGGATCTAGACCAATATCGATTAGTTAGTCCTTCACGAGTGTCCGTAACACCAGCTGGGTCAAATTACCGTTTTACCCCTAGGTTACCTCTATTTCCTTAAGTACCAATTCTCCTCTAATGAACAACCTGTTTGTGGTCCAACCATCAAACAGAAAACCCTCTCGTGCCATTGAGAGGGTAGGGCCCTTTGTTCAAGACTCGGAGTAACCACTTAAGGGAACATTCATCTGCTTCCCTAAAGTCAGGAATGAGTGAATTCCATCTTGTACGATTATGTTCCCAGCTCCCCATTCGGTCTTGTCCCCAAAGTGGTAGGCTTATTGAGTCGACGTATTGGCCACTCTCACCCATACAAATCAAAGGACAATCTCTCATGAGCAGGAGTCCATAATCAACTCAGGATTAAGACTAAGTTGTCTAGGTCGTCCTAGTGAAATAGAAAACCAACTAGTTAACGGTGGTATAACCAGTGGTTACTATTTCGCGGTCCGGTCTTATGCAAACTCATTGCATAGGATACCCCCACTCGCATGTCTCCTACACGAACGCGTTGGATCACAGCATTTGTATCAAATACAAAGTGGGCCGTATCCATAGTGTCACCAGGATAAGGCACCCAGTCTTATCCCTATATTATAGACCCTTTAGGTTGTTTCTTGAACAATGATCCCATATGTCACTACATATAGTTCAAGACTCATATTACAGCTTTGGATGTCTAGTTTATTGGATTAGGGTTATTATTAGGCAAAGACAAATATAAAATAACTAATAATAATTAATGGAAAAATATATCAATATTATTTCATTAATATCCGGTCAAACGGTTACATTCACTATCTACGAGATTTAGGGCATAAAACCCAACAAAGACCATGTGAGCCTAGACCAACGAGTCTACCTCACCTCCTCTGGCCTGAGCATCTTTACACCAGACGAGCTTAGACTGCCGAAGTCTACCTCGCCTCATCCAGAGTGAGACCATGTGAGCCTAGACAAACGAGTCTACCTCACCTCCTCTGGCCTGAGCATCTATACACTAGGCGAGCCTGGACTGCCAAAGTCTACCTCGCCTCATCCAGAGTGAGACCATGTGAGCCTGGACCAACGAGTCTACTTCACCTCCTCTAGCCTGAGCATCTTTACATCAGGCGAGCCTGGACTGCCGAGTCTACCTCGCCTCATCCAGAGTGAAACCATGTGAGCCTGGACCAACGAGTCTACCTCACCTCACCTGACATGAGTCCATACACTTCATCTAAGTCAAGCTCACCCTATAGAAGTTGGGACCGAGCACCTCTTGCCAAGGCCGAGCACCTCTGGCCGAGGCCAAGCACAAACTTTAAAGGAATTCTCCTATTTCCTCAACTATTCTTTATGTTTCAGTGAAGTTCTACTTAAGATTGGGGGCTACAGAGGGGATATGCACTCCATATTAAACAAAAAGCACCTATGTTTAGCATGTTCTACTAAAATTTACAAGTTCAAACCTATTCTCTTATTATTTTCCCACAAGGACTAACATATGGATGCAGGGAGCTAAATTTTAGGCTAACGAGGGCTTGAGGCCGAGGCCGACCCTATCCTTTTCCCTAACTTTTCTCTTGCAGACATGAACCTGAAATGAAGCACTCCGAATGACCCAGTACGGGGGTCTCGCTATACAAGGAGCTGACGAGGACCACCCCGATATACAAGGAGCAGACGAGGACAACCGGGGAGAAATCGGGCTGAAAGATGGACCAAGGAGGC
This sequence comes from Luffa acutangula, assembly GCA_036850905.1. NCBI lineage: Eukaryota > Viridiplantae > Streptophyta > Magnoliopsida > Cucurbitales > Cucurbitaceae > Luffa > Luffa acutangula. The sequence goes on from CM072087.1 coordinate 7,595,704, forward strand.
AAAACCGGCAAGTGGGACGGGCCAAGACCGAAGGGGTCGGGTTTTTGGCCCGACCCACTGCTCGGCCCGCTCGCGCGGCCGAGTCTGTTCGATGCCGTTTGGTCCCCACCGTCTTTGGCCGCCTCGGTTTCGCCTGATTTGACCTAAAACGCCTGCGAATCCCTAAAAACCCTGGGAGGAAGAGCAGGTATTTATATCCCTCTTCGTCACTGAAGAAGGGGACCCGAATTCTATCCCTAAACACTATTCTATATTCTCTACTCTCTCCTCTTGCTCTTACTTTTCCACTCCCTACCGTTCTGCTTGCTGACTTAAGCATCGGAGCCGGTGTGGCGAGCACCACACCGGTGTGCAGGTTTACTGTCTTGCAGGCCACGTCTTCCCCTCTCATCTACAAATTTACCGTTGGTGGCACGTGAAGGTCAGGTGAGTTCCCCTGGCCAAATGTGACCATCAACACAAAGTATCTTCAAGTTACGTGCCAAAGATATTGCAATGAGTATTGAGCTTGAGGGACCAAATTCGATTGAGGATATCAATGATCCACTTGTGCAACGAATTGGATGCTTTGCAGTGGAGAATAGTTCAGAAAATCTGAAGTTCATACGCGTGGTAAATGGTCTGAAACACCGTCAACCCTTCAATACTTTCGATCGTAAAACGGATGTATATCGTCTTGTGGTGGAGGCGGAAAAAGCTAATGGAATTAATTGGACATATGAGACTGAGGTGCATGCGAATTATTATTTTCCATTCGATCGAAACTTGCTGCCAGAACTTAACCTCAAGTATTTTAAGTCTATCCTCAAGTACGAGTAGTAAGAGTCTATATCAGACTCCTCTCTTTGCTAACAATATGCTTGATATAAGTTGCACTATTCCCTTCTATATGTCAATAGTGGCACAATAAAAATAAAATATTGTCAGTTTTCTATTTATAGTGTCTTCGTGCATTTAGATGGGTGCTTTTTTCTCTCTCTTTTTAATTTCTCTCAAGTTTTTTCACCTGAATGAACAGTTAATTTATAAACAATAGGATATCAGATGCATTATAGTCCTATCACCAATGTGAATATATATTAAAATTAGGGGGCTTTGCACAGATAGCAAAAACCGGCAAAAGCATTACATAAAAAGCAAAAAAAAAAAAAATTATTTGCGGAAATAGCAAAAAATATGTTAAATTACGAAAATAACCTTAGTATCTCCAATAGTCTACCAGTCTCTATTATTGATAGTCACTAATAGACTTCGATTAATCGGAGTCTATCAGTGATAAATACTGGTAGACTTTGATGATAAGCTTCAATTGATCGGAGTCTATTAGTGATAGACACTGATAGACTTTGATTAATCGAATTCTATCAGTGTGTATCACTGATAGACTCTGATAATCATAATCTATAAGTTTTTATTGTGTTTAATTCAAGCCTATCAGTGATAGTCGCTGATAGAAAACAATTTAATCCAAGGTTATTAGTTCAGTTTAATTCAAGGCTATCAGTTTCTATCCATCAGTTTAATTTAAGTCTATCAGTGATAATCACTAATACAAAACCATTTAATTCAAGGTTATCAATTTCTATCACTGATAGAAATAAATTTAATTCAAGACTATTAGTTTCTATCACTAATAGAAACCAATTTAATTGAAATTTATCAGTTTCTATCTGAAATTAATTTAATTGAAGTCTATTCACTTGTATCATGGATAGAAATTAGTTTAATTCAAATCTATCATTTTCTATCGAGGATAGAAATCAATTAATTGAAGTCTATCAGTTTCTATCTCTGATAGAAATCATTTAATTATCAATTAATTGAAGTCTACCAATGATTGTTACTGATAGAAATCAATTTAATTGAAATCTATCAATAAAGTACTTTCTATTGCAATCATCTCGGTAATTAGAAACTCATCCAAAATTATTATACTACAATCATAAATTGAACAAAAAAATTTAAGTCTCTTGTGGTAATTAGAACATAAAATCCAAAAATAACCATTAGGAACAAACGACTCTAAATCAACAATATAATTTTTAAAGTCTAGCACACAAGCTCCATGATCACCACCATAAAATTGCTATTCTTGTATTCTTAGTATTTCCTTATCTATCAATTATAGCCCTGATAGACTTCGACAGTGATAGTCAGTGATAGACTACGATTAACCGGAGTATATCAGTGATATACTTTGATATACCTATACAAACACTCACCAAAATTGATATTTTTGTATTCTTGGTATTCTTAAATTAAAAAGAAGGTCAACAAGTGCTTAGCTCAATTGGCATACAGAATGAAAAAAAGGCATATTAATCACACAAGAACTCCACCCTCATAAATGCACAAAAAAATAAAAAAATAAAAAAATCGTAACAACTCATAAATGCACAAAAATACACACACACAGAAAAAAGAAGAAATCGTAACAAATTTAGGGAAGAAAGGGTAAATGGAAAGGGAGAGAAAGAGAAGGGTAAAATGAGAATATTCTAATTTTTTTGCCATATTTGCAATTCTTTTTATCTTGTGCTAAATTTGCTATTATATATAATTAATTTGCCATCCACTACAATTACTCTTAAAATTATATGTGAAGGGACTTGGACAAATTCTCTAGTCTCTAATCCATCAAACCCTTCCATCTTGGATATAATTAGGTTCCAACATATAACTTAGTCATCATATTTCTATTAACATTTAACAAGTGTTGTATTCATACACTTTATAAATCTTATACATAAAAGTAGGTAGTATCACAATATACATGACTGCATTAACCGGATAAATTATGTCCCATTTGATCACTATTTCGTCTTTGCTTTTTCAAAATTAAATTTATAAACACTACTTCCATACATAAGTTTCTTTAACTCATAATCTACCTCCTTCACTGTTTTTCAAAATCAAGTCAAATTGTGAAACCAAAAAAATAAAGTAGTTTTGAAAAACTTATGTTTTTTCTTGGCATTTTGCAAGATGAAAACCATTGTAAGGAAATTGAGAGAAAACAAACCTAATTTTCAAAAACCGAATGACTATCCAATAATAAATTTTTAGTAAAAAAATCTTTGACACGCACCCTCAATAACGAAAGTGGATTTTTGTATCAACGTGATATCTATCATCCATTCCCAGAAAGGAAAAATAATGTAGTAGCAATCCACGAGATACAAATATTAAACATATTTTGCTATATGGAAATTCATACCCGTGGAGGATATTATATGCCATTCAATTCATCAAGACTCTATAAACTTTTAAATTAAATTATTCTACTAAAGCCCCTCCAAATAATATTTCTAATCAACTTTCAATTTTTGTCCAATTTCCAATATTGTACCTGCATACTTGCATGTATTAACCAACCTCTTATACATGCATTTGTTTCTGCTTATTTGAGTAGTTTTACATTCTATAAATTCATAATTCAAAATGGGGCAATCGTGAGTCCAAGTCATTTGGAAGAAGGAAAATTTTTAAGATCATTAGGTTTAGAATCCATAGGGTTGGCTTTAAAATATAAGTGGGGCAATTTGTCATACTGAACCCTTTTTAGGTTGGTTCAATATGTTAGGAATAAGCTTAGGCAGACCATATATTTATTTTATGTTTAACTAGGGAGAAAAGAACTTGCAGAGAGAACTTTTAAAAGAAACTATGTTTATATGCATCAAGGGAAAGTTTAGTTTAAGATAACACGTTTGTGAAGAGAGACTAGTGGGTAAAATGTTTGTTGAGAGACATTTACTAGGTACACCTTTCAATTAATGTATAAAGATAAATTAATTAGAAAATTTAAACCAATAAAACCTAATGTTTAGAGATTAATTGGTGTTGGATTAAAAAACGGAAAAGAAAAATAAAATGAAAAAGACAAGAAAAAAAAGAAAAAAGAAAAAAAAAAAAAGGAAAAAGACAAATTAATGAGAATAAATATTTACAAAAAGAATTAGCAACCAGATAAAGTGAGAAGTAAAGAGATAAGTTACAAAATAAATACAAAAAAGTCGGTCAAACAATAAACTACACGTTTTTATTGGAGAACACTGAACAAAATGTGCAAGGGAAATATTTGTGGGAGTACCGTTTTTTTTTTTTTTTTTTTTTTTTTTTTTTTTTTTTTTTTTGCGTAAGTGTAGTAGAAAGAGATTAGTGAGAAATGTTGATGTCAATGACAATGTCGAGGTCCATATTTTATGGAAACTCAATGGACATTTTGGGAAAGTTTATGGAAATTGTTAGACTTTCCCAAGTTCTAAGCTTCAAGTCGGCTGACATTAGTGGCGAACTGGGTGATCTGATTCCCAAGATGCTACATTCCAACACGAGTCTCCTTCTAGAATTAAAGGTTATCCTGCTACATTTTAAAAGTACGGTCAGCTAAATGATGTGTGCCCTGCTGAAGGAAAGTAATAGGTGTTTGAGTGCAAATATACACAACAAAGTAATAAGTGGAGAGTACTCTGAATATTGAATCCCAAGGTAGAATAGTTCAATACACTTTTCCAATTTTAGCAACAAGAACGTCCTCTTAATTTCCAATCGAGAAAAATTGTTGGGTTTTATGTCCTAAAACTCGTAGATAGTAAATATAAAAATTTGATTATTATCAATAAAGTGTTATCGAGGTTATTCAATAATGGTTGTTGAATTTTGTTATATTAGTTTTGTCTTAATAACCCAAAATCCAATAAACTAACATCCTAAGGCTGTATTTAGAGTCTTGAATAGTATGTGGGGACATACGGAGATCAATGTTCAAGAAACAATCTAAAGGGTCTATAGTTATAAGGATAAGGTTGGGTACCTTATCCTGGTAACACTATGGATATGGTCAACTTTGTATTTGATATAAACGCAATGATCTAACATGTTCATGTAGGTAACATGCTGAGGGCACTTCCTCAATAGCTCTTTAAATCGCTCCCAGGCCTCGAACAGCTGCTCATCATATTGTTGTTGGAATGTCTCAATCTCGGTCCTCAGCTTGACCGTCTTTGTAGGAGGGAAAAATTTCTTTAAAAATGCTTGGACCAAAGCATCCCAGGTGGTGATACTTCCAGGGGAAATAGACTGCAACCAATCTCGTGCTTTATCCTACAAAGAAAAAGGAAATAAACGTAAGCAAATAGCATCCTCAGAGACTCCATTAATTTTTACCGTCCCACAAATGTCCAAAAATGATTTAAGATGAGAATTTGGATCCTCGGTGGGCGATCCTCTATATGCACAGTCTCGAGCCATCTGAATGAGACCGGTCTTCAACTCAAAGTTGTTGGCATTAATCGGGGCATAGACAATCCCCGACTGTTGCCCCTGAAACACGGGCTGAAAGTAGTCTCTAATAGGCCTAGGCTCCTCAGGTGGATTTTGGTCAACCATTTGAATAATTTCTCTATTTTCCCTTCGAAGTCTATGAATTGTTCTTTCAATCTCTGGATCTAACGGTAGCACTTCTCTACTACTACGCATAAAAGAGTAAAACTACCCTCAAAAGGAAAGAAAACAATTATGGAAAGAAACAAAGAAAAGAAAACAACTAATCTAAATATGGAAATTATAATCTAGAAAAGGAAACAAAATAACCTAATATGGAATGCAAAAATAAATATGGCAAAACACAAATAAGGAATCTAACAAAAAAGGAAAAACTAATCTAAAAAAGAAACAAATAGGGAAAAGATTACACAACTAAAAAAAAAAAAAAAACTAAACTAGAAAAACAAATATGGAAAGAAAAACAAGTAAGGAAAAAAAACAATCAACCTAGAAAAGTAAAAATACACCCTAAATTAAGACCGAACAATTTTTTTACAATATCAATCTAGCTAAATGTGCCAATCCTCGGCAACGGCGCCAAAAATATGATGTGGACTTTTCCTACCGCAAGCGCACGAGTCAAGTAATAATATAGTGAATGTATTCCGAATGTCGTCCTCTTGATTGGATGTTTAAGCAAATCAAGTATTGTGAATTATCTTGTTCAATTTTATTTAGGGATCAAAAGTAGTGAGTGGATGATATGAAAAAAAAATCAAAGCAAGTAAAAAGTGTGGAAATTCAATTGCGAAAAATACTTAGGGAATTGATTTCGCCGATTTAGTCTAGGATTGATTTTAAGGAGTAAGTTATTATGCACAATGAAATTATGAGCCTAAGACCCTTTAATCACAACTACCTCTCCCGAGTATAGTTGATTCTCATGCAAATTAACCAACTTGATATCCCTATCTAAGTTTATTAACATGCAAGGCAATGAGATCTTTTGACAAATTCTAAAGTTAATCTAAAACCGTCACGAATTAGAAAATAAACTTTAGTCATGCAATCTTGAGTAAGTCTATATTAAATCCCCTCTCCCGAGCTAGATTCAAAACTTAAATCATTCAACTAATGACCAATTAATTGAAAGCATTAAATCAAGATTACAAACACAATAAACATTGCACAACTTAAACCATAAATCAATCCATACACAAAATTAACTACATCAATCCCTAAGCTATGAGTTTAGCTACTCATGAATCTAATTACAAGCTCAACTAAACATAATAAAGCCATAAACTCTAGCTAAAGAAAAGGAAAGGGAAAAGAAAACTCAATGTAGGTCGAGACCGACGTTCCCGTCACGATCCCCACGAACAATGGGTTGATTTCTGATTTTCTCCCTTTGCTTCAGCCTTCAAATCCTCTGTTTTATCTCTGTTTACGTCTCCAAGAAGTCCCAAAATTCATTCCCTAAAAAACCTAGCCGAAAAGAACTATAAATACTGATTTTTCGTTGTAGCGTCGAGACGCTGTCCCTAAACACGCGTATTCTGGAAAGGAAATTATGCAGCGTCGAGACGCTAAGGTCGCAGCATCTCGACGCTGCGACGATTTCGCGCCTATTCTGATATGGAATGCCAGCATCGAGACGCTCAAGGGCTGGCGTCTCGACGCTAGCCTGCATTTGACACAATTTTGATTTTTTTTCTCTTTGAAGCTTTTTCAATCCTTTTCATCTTTTCGCGTCCCGAGCACCCGATTAACTCCATCATTGCGCTATATCTCCAATCAACCATTTCCTACAAAATAAACAATTAAGTGCAATAAAATGGCTAATAATCATCAAAGAATAGCTAAATTAAATAAGTAAAGATAGCAGGCTATGCTCGCTATCAAAGTATTATAATGGGATTAAAGGACTAAAGAAGTGGCTTGAGAAAGAGAAGGTGAAATGGGGGCTAGTACTAAAACATGTTTTCGGACTAGCAACTTTCGAGGATGAAAGTTCTTTTAAGGTTAGTATGATGTAACAGTCAAAAGAAAAAGAAAAAGAAAAAGGGAAAAGTGGGTTTTTATACCCGGTCAAAGCGGGAGGAAAAAGGGGGGAAATTTTCATGTCTTTCCCCCTAAAGTTTCGATCAAATGAGTTTTTTTTTTTTTAAAAAAAATATCTCCATGATATCTCCCTCGTTTCTCATCTCGCTCTCGTCTGTAGTCGCACGCCGCCGCCTCCTTTCCTCCGGTCCCCGTCAGCCGCACGTCGCCGTCTCCTCGCTTGGATCGTCGTCGCCGGTGAGTTTTTCTCTTTCACTCTCTTCCTCGATTCCCTCTCTAATCTCTCTCTTTCTCCTTCGTGGTCATGAACAAGATGCGGCATAGCTCTCCTTCCCTTTCGTCGTCGCCTCCTTCACGTCACGACACCTTGCCATCAAATCTCATAGCCCAGATTCGACGTAACTGCAAAGCACTGCCATCCGCGTCCAACACAGTCACTTTCAGGGTTGTTTTCATTTGCGACCAGCCGCTGTTGTCATGGTCTGGTGCCGCTGCCACCGCCTGTTGGATAGCTATGGTGCTAATCTCAAATGGTTTGTTTGTGGGTAAGTTTCCATTGATTTTTTCATGCCCGATTTTTGAGTTAAACATGAGTTGTTGGAGATTTAAGTGACCCAATATATTTCACTTTGGATTTCAGCCACGCTCGTTCATTTCGGAGTCTAAGCTCGTTATTAGACTCTCTAAAACTGCTGTCAAACGAAGTGACTTCTAGTTTGGGTAAGGTTTCTTGTTCATTTGAGTTCCATTCTTGATTATTTTGTTAATCAAAGTTGACCCATTCTCTATTGGACTCGTTTCTGTGTTACCCAGAAAATTTCGGGTTGAAAATTCCAGAGTTTTGCTATTTTGAGGCGCTGTCCAGCAAACTTTGAAGTTATTTTCGAGTGGGTCTTTGTGGAGTGTGCTTGATTTTTGGCTAAAGTCAAGGAGAGGACTTAAAGGGAGAATTTAGTGAGTTTTCGCCTGAGTTTGGGTAAGTTGATCGTCTGAGCCTACTTTCAACCTCCCAACTTAAGTATTTGACTTTACGAATTATGATGTATTGTAGGTTCGAAAAGAGATTGTGTTTGAGAGGTTTTTGGTTGGTTACTTTGGTTGCTAAGTCAGGTAAGTAACCTTACTACTTGGAAAACCTTGGCTAGGCTAGGCTTTTTATTATGAATTGCTACATGCTTCAAATATTATAAAACAAGAGACATCGATTATGTACGGTCGGAATATGGAATGTGGATATTGTGTGTTCTGGTGATACTAAATCTTCTGGTTATGCGTGTGAAATTAGCCCTTCATAGACCTTTATGGGAAAGAAACTTGATGATTAGGTTGCAAGCTAAATCAAACTCTGTTAACAGGGGCCCTAATACGAAATGAGGATAGGTTACTTATCCAGTAGGGACCGTGCAATTAAACACCTAGGACTGAGATGTTTATAGACTAAGATGAGGAGCTAAATGGGCGGGACTCGGCTTCGCAGACTAGGTGCCATCTACTATCTGTGGGAGTAAAGTTCTGACTAAAAACCCATGGACGCCCCACCAGTGACTTGGTAGTTATAGTGCTATGTGCACATAGGTGCCTTGATGGGTGAGACTTGGCTTCACTGACTGGGTGCCTTCTACCACCAGTAGGAGTAGATTTCTCTCGTGATTCCCACTTGTGTACCTCCAGTGAGTTGGTAAGCATGTGACAGACTGGTTAATTGTCCACGTGACCCGTACGTCATGATAAATGAAACGAAATGAAATGAAGGCCCTTTAACAATAACTAAGCTCAAGTTATCCATGTAATGCTTGTAAATCTCCTCCCAATAGTAGTGTTACTTACTGAGTATTTTTATTACTCATTCTTTTCAAAATGTTTCCTTTCAGGTACGAGCAAGAACATACAAAGCGTGTGAAGGATTGTTGCTGACGAGCCATGGAAAATATGTGAATGTGACTTCCGTGTAGTTTAGTTCCTCATCTTTCTTGTAGTCAGATTTGTAAATGGTGGTTCTTAAGGGTTTAAATATGTTTGTATATTGCTTTTAGAAAGCCTTTGTTTCAATGAAGTTTTTGCAAGTTTCTTGTTTTATTTGGGATCCCAGGTCGAAAGGCTTTCTTTCTTTAAAATGTCAAATGTTTTGTGTTAAAGTTTATTTTCCATCAACCCTTTTTCCTTGAAGTAATTAGGCATGCATGTGGTAACGATCCTAGGATTTAGTCATGAGAAGATGGGTCGTTTACAAAAATCAAGCATACAAAAGAGAAGAAAAAAAAAACCTTGCTCAAACTCGAAATTCAAGCAATCCGTGGGTTGAACATTATAACGTGCACGACGTGGACCACCACTAGAGTCTTTCCCACTATCCTCCGACCTTAGAACGGTTTGTGGGCACCGGTTGTGAAAGTAATTTAGGGAGAAAGTGTGTTTGTTTGAGAGAGTTGATTTTATGGTTTTGAGAGAGTTTTCCTGAGAAAATCCAACAACATTTTTCTCAATCTTAAGCTTTTGATTTTCACCTCTTCATCATCTATTTAAAGAAGAGATTATGCATCTCAAATTAAGTATGTGATGACACCAAGAGCGGGATCGAAATTAAGGTGGAAAAATAAGATTATTCCTGAGTTTAAGTCATAAGTCCACCACCTCCTAAAATTCAAGTGAATTTTTTTTCTTAATTAATTTCAAATTTAAAATTCATTCAAATAATTAATTTTAAATCAAATTAGTTCAAATAGTTAATTAAACATTTTATCTAATTATAATTATTTAATTTAATATTAAATACCAAATTAAATAATTGCACCAATCCTGATCTCTCTCAAAACTGATAGTTTGAATATGAATATCTATTCATATGCAAAATTCAAACCATAGTATGTATCATATGCATACTTGCAATATCTAAATCATATTTAAATATTTTCCTGTTGGGATTTATGTCCTAAAACTCGTGGATAGTAAATAAACAAAGGTAAATATAATCAATAAAGTGTTATTGAAATAAATCAATATCTGGTTGTTGAATGGTTGTTTTAATTATGCATTAATTAACCCAAATCCAATAAACTAGAATCCTTTGCTATGATATGAATACATGAACTTTATGTAGAGACATAAAAGTGGATCAAGTTCAAGTAATAGCCTAAACAGTCTATAGTATGAGGATAAGATTGAGTACCTTATCCTAGGAAAACTATGTGACGAGGCCCACTTTGTTTTAGTATAAACAATGTGATCCTGAATCGTTCATGTAGAGACATGTGAGTGAGGGTGTCCTATGCAAAAGAGTTTATATAAGATCAGACTGCAAAATAAGTCACTTTCACTTTATAACGTCGTTTACTGTGAAACTGACTATTTCAAGCGATGACCTAGGTAACTCGATCTTAATCTTGAGCTAACTATGAACTCCTGTTTATTTTGGATTATCCTTTGATTTGCATGGGTGAGAGTGGTCCAATATCCCCGACTCAATAAGTGCCTACCACTTTGGAGATAACACCGAGTAGATAGCTTGGGACATAGTCTTGCAAGATGGAATTCACTCCTACCCGACTTTAGGGATTGTAGAGAGGTTGTTCCTGAAGGAATTGAATCCCAAGCGGAAGAGATTTTCATAGTTTGTAAACCAATAACAATTATGTATAATACCAGTACATTGGGTCTAAATAATCAGCAGAACAATTCTACAAAATTCATTCTAGATTAAGCATGTAATTCTACAAAGTTTAGTAACACTTACTTGTTGTAGATGAATTTCTCAGCACAATGCTCCAAGTCTGATCATTGTATATTCCAAGAACACCACCACAGAGAGAACCTGCTATATCTCTGGATTACTTAGATCACAGGCTCGTGGGAACCCCAAAATAGTCTTGGAATTGGAGAGAGATTTTATAGTTCTATGTTTCTTGCAGAGAGTAAAAATGAGAGAGATCTCCATGAGGACATATCCACTTTCCCTTTTTCACGATTGGAAGGTATAACTCCATCTGGCAACCAACTCCCCAGAAACTGTTGGGGAGTTATTTTAATTTAATAAACATTAAATTAAAATAAAACTATATGATAAATTATAAATTAATTTACCATATAGTTTTAATCAATTCAATTAAATATAATTTAATTGAATTAATTTAGCCAATTAATTAATTCTAAAATTAATTAATCTCAATCTTGATATTAATTAAATTTCACATACTTAATTAATTTTTACATTTGAATCATATTCAAATGTGTCTCTCTCATATAACCTATAGTTTTAATGTGCATCTCATGTACATTATTATAAACTATAGTATCAATTTAATTAAATCATATTTAATCAAATCAAATTAAATTATATTAATTCTCCAATTAATTAATTCATAATTAATTAAATATCACATATCTAATTAGTTTCATTTTTCTCTCTTATACTATAATTAAATATGAATCACATTCATATAACTTTTAACCTATAATTTAATATGAATCTAATTCATATTCAATATTTGAACTCCTTCAAATATATATAATTCTCTCATTAATCAATTTTAAATCACATCCAAAATTAATTTTATTATAAAGTTTAATTCACTAATTAAACTTATATTATAACGTATCTCCATACATTATATTAATTCCCTTAATTTTCAAGACTAATTAATTTCAGAACCCTTTACGAGCTAGCAGGTGAACCTAATGGACCTACAGATTAGAAGCTCCAACGATACGAGATTAACTGGCTAAACTCATTAACCAAGTTAACCAACATTCGTTAATTGTGGGTCACTCCACTGTAGACCCACAACTGCACTATTCTCAGTGTAGAATATGTTTTTGTCCACGGATATCGACCATAACAATAAGTCAATCCTTCACATGTGTTTGTAACACCACCTGGGTCAAATTACTGTTTTACCTCTGGGTTACCTCTGGATCCTTAAGTACCACTGATCTATCTAATGAACAAGTTATTTAGGGTCCAACCACTAAAAAGAAGTTTCTCTCACGCCGGGAGAGGACAACACGCCTTTGTTCAAGACTCGAAATTAGCCCTTAAGGGAACACACATCTACTTACCCCAATAGGGGAAGGAATAAATTTCATCTTGTACTGTTATCTTTCCAGCCCCCACTTGGTCTTGCCCCTAAAATGATTGGATTGTTGAGTTGGCAAACTGACCATTCCCACCCATACAAATCTAAGGACAATCCCTCCTGAAAAGGAGTTCATAACAGACTCAAGATTCAGATTGAGTTACCTAGGTCATCCTATTGAAATAGAAACCTAAACTAGTCAACGACATTACATCTAGTGGTTACTATTATGTGATCCGGTCTTATGCAAACTCATTGCATAGGATACCCCCACTCGCATGTCTCCTATATGGATGCTTTGGATCAATACATTTGTACTGAATACAAAGTGGGTCGTATCACATAGTGTCACCAGGATAAGGTACCCAGCCTTATCCCTATACTATAGACCTTTTAGGTTGTTACTTGAACACCGATCCTCAAATATATGTCCCCACATACTAGTCCAAGTTCCGTTAGCGGAAGCGAATTGGGACCGATTGATAGTTAATTTTGTTTCTACCAAAATACCAATACATTGGCAAAAATTTAGAAAACTATTCTAAATCAATTATTAAGGCTAAGCATACAACCTTATAACTAATTCTAAAGGGGAGAAGCAAACATATCGTCGTTGACATCACTGAAATATCAAGAACGCCTTTCTTGATTTCATAGGGACCAAGCGTCAACAAGTGGGACACCATCAATTGATCTTCCCCACTATGACTTTGAGATTAGGAACGTAGTTGTGGGACTACCTAATTTTGAATGGGAAAAACTCTAGAGATAAAATTCTCCCTAGAGTTCTTGGGTTGAGAGAATATGAGAGGGAGGCTAGAGAGAATGCAAAAGTGCATTCTTGTAGCCTTATGTTGTATCACCTAAACCCTAGGTTTAGTGTTCTATTTACAGGAGAAAGGCCATGAATAAAATATTCATTTAAAATCAATTATTTCTATAACTGATTTAATCTTTTCCATAATTAATCAATTCCATAACCAATCAATTCCATAATTGATTAATCTTTTCTATAAATGATTGATCACTTCCATAAGTGATTAAATCATTTCCATAAATGATTTATTACTTCCATATGTGTTTAATCATTTCCAAAATTGTTTAATTTCTAATTAATTAATTCTTTAATTAATTAATCACCAATTAAATATCATATATTTAATTTCAGACCTTCCATTAGTTAATTAATGAATTACCCAATTAAATATCATATGTTTAATTTCAGGCCTTCAATTAATTAATTTTATAATATGAATCAAATTCATATTGAAATTTGAACTCCTTCAAATTCTCTTATATCCTATAAATTTAATATGAATCAAATTCATATTAATATTTAAACTTCTTCAAATATTTATTTCTCTCATAATCAAAAAGTTTAATTTCAAATTAGACTTTACATTTTAATATCACTATACATTATATTAATTAGTATCTCATACAATTAACTTAATTCCCAATATGAATTTGAACTATTCAAATTCTCTCAATATATAATTGTTCCTAATTACTCTTTACGAGCTAGCAGGGGGACGTAATGGACCTACAGATCAGAAGCTTCAATGATATGAGGTTAACTGATTAAACTCATTATTCAGGTTAACCAATATTCATTAACTGTGGGACATTCCACTAAAAACCCACAATTGAACTCTTCTCACTGTAGAACATTTATGTGTCCACGGATATAGACATATACCGGTAAGTCAATCCTTCACGAGTGTTCGTAATCACAATTGGGTCAAATTACAATTTTACCACGGTGTTACATCTGTCTCCCTAAGTACCAGTGCTCTTCTAATGAACAACCTGTTTATGGTCCAACCAATAAACAAAAAGTCCCTCTCAGGCCAGTGAGAGGGTGGGATCTCTTTGTTCAAGTCCCAGAGTCACCACTTAAGGGAACACTCATCTACTTCTCCTAGAAGTGGAAAGGAGTGAATTCCTTCTTGTGTTGCATGTCCCCAACCTCCCACTTGGTCTTGTCCCCAAAAAGGAAGGCATATTGAGTCGGCGTATTGGCCACTCTCACCTATGCTAATCAAAGGACAATCCCTCATGAGAAGGAGTTCATGACACACTTAGGATTAAGACTGAGTTACCTAAGTCATCCTATTGAAATAGTAACCTAACTAGTTAACGGTGTTATATCTAGTGGTTTACTATTTCAGGGTCTGATCTTATGCAAACTCATTGCATAGGATACCCCTACTCACATGTCTACTACATGGACGCTTTGGATCAATACGTTTGTATCAAATACAAAGTGGACCGTATCATATAGTGTTACCAGGATAAGGTACCCAGTCTTATCCTTGTACTATAGACCTTTTAGGTTGTTACTTGAACATTGATCCCCGTATGTCCCCACATACTAGTTCAAGTTACATACAAACAACCTTGGATCTTAGTTTATTGGATTTGGGTCAAATTGTGCAATATTGAACAATAATACTTTATTGTAGAAACTCAACAACACTTTATTGAAACAAGTATACAATTTGTCTACATTCACTATCTACGAGTTTTAGGGCATAAAACCCAACAAAAACAACCTTGGATTTAGTTTATTGGATTTTAGGGTTAATGAATGCAAATTAGATCATTCAATAACAAATTATTAAATCACTCCAATAATGCATTATTGAGATCAATTAATTTTTTTTCATTTACTATCTACGAGTTTTAGGGCATAAAACCCAACAAGTCCCACTTGAACTAAAACTCTAGTGGGCAATGTACATCATCAATCATAATCAAATTAACAATCATTGAAGTAGGAGTAATGGATTATATTAATATTGTATAATACATGAAAAGTACAAATACAGATAAAATACAATAAACTAGGGCATTCACAAGACCCATTACACTTCTCTCACTTGCTCTAGATTATTCTATGTACATATCTTGCAGACCTAGACTCTCTAGATTACCCTCGAACACTTTAGCCGTGAGAGCCTTCGTAAATGGATCAACAATGTTGTGCTCCGAAATTATCTTCGTGACGATCACGTCCCCTCGTTGCACGATTTTTCTGATGAGATGATATTTGCATTTAGCCGGATTTTATCTGAGTCAAAATAAACCCTAAAATAAATAGGACATTTCAGTGGGAGAAAAAGTATGAAACACGAGATGTTCATATCGAGTTATTTACTCTCACATCGTGAGATCCATGCTCGGCTTTGTGTTGCCCTGGGCGTGGCCTCCCTTTGGAGAGTGTTTGCATGGGCCAATACCAAGGTGAATGGGGAGAGTGTTCATAGTAAGTGGGAGAAGGACACGTGTCAACGCATCCTGTGGTTTCCTCCCCTAGGTCACACCGTGAGATTCTCCTGATCCGCCTGCGTGTCATCCATGAGCGACCACCCCTTTGGAGGGCCTGATCATAGGTTTCGAAACACCGCAAATTCCAGGACTGGATAGGGTCATTCAGGGTAATCACCAACAATTGTCTTTCTTATTGGTAGCCTGTTGGTGTGTCTCTCTGGGATCTGAATGTGGGAGGGTTACACTTACGGGATTGAGATCCTTGACCAAACGAACGATAGCTAATGTAATATAGGCATATGAGATGCTCTGATATTAAGAATTGGCTGAGATAAGTCTCAATTCAGAGCAGGAGTAGCTGATCACCCATTTGGTGACTGTTGCTCTAAACCTCTGAATAATCGTTACAAAACTATATCAATAGTTTCTTAGGGTTTCGTTGATTAATAGTTTTGCTAAATATTGATTGGATTATTGAATAATGGTTAAGGCTAAAATTACTAATACAGTCGTATGTTTTAAATTTTCACCATGTCTTCCTTTATAAATACACTGCTTAAAAACAATAAATTAACCGACGATAATAATACTACGTGGAAGTCTAGTAAAAATACAATTCTGGCTATAGACTAAGTACAGTTTGTCTTAACAAAGGAGTGTCCTCTAGTCCCAGCATATTATGCATCTCGAACTGCAACGGAGAAGATAGAAAGACAAGGTAAAGTTGATTTACTGGTTTTAGAAACTTGTCTTACTGAAAAAGATCGTAATGCCTGGATACTTGATTCTGGAACTACCAATCATGTTTGTTTCTCCTTGCAAGGAAATAGTTCTTTTCAACAGTTGAAATAAGGTGAAATGACACTCAGGGTTGGAACAGGAGATGCAGTTTCAACTTCAGTAGTGGGAGATGCAAAGTTGTTTTTTGGAGACAGATTTTAATTTCTTTAAAACTTGTATATAGTACCTAGACTTCGAAGAAATCTTGTATCTATTTCCTGTTGGATTGATCAAGGATATTTTGTTTCCTTTAATTCTAATGTAGCATTCATTTTGAAAAATGGAATCCTGATATGTTCAGCCAAACACGAAAACAACTTATATATAATTAGACCAACCGATACAAAAGCAATTTTAAATCATGAGTTATTTAAAACTGTTGAAACTCAAAGAAATAGGCAACAAAATTCTCCGAAAGAAAATACCTATCTTTGGCACATGAGGCTAGGCCATATAAACCTCAATAGGATTGAGAGACTGGTCAAGAGTGAAATTCTAAATGAGTTAGAAGATAACTCATTACCTCCATGTGAATCATGCCTTGAAGGCAAAATGACTAAAAGACCTTTTACCGGAAAAGGCTATCATGCCAAAGAGCCCCTAAAGCTCATACACTCAGATCTCTATGGTCCGATGAATGTGAAAGCTCGAGGAGGATTCAAATATTTCATCTCTTTCATAGATGACTATTCGAGGTATGAATATTTTTACGTAATCTACCATAAGTCTGAAGCCCTTGAAAATTTCAAGGACTAGAAGGCGGAGGTTGAAAACCTGTTAGGTAAAACAATCAAAATTATTCGATCTGATTGCAAAGGAAAGTACATGGATATGAGATTCAAGGACTATATGATAGAGCATGGAATCCAATCACAACTCTCGGCACCTGATACATCTCAGCAGAATGATGTATCAGAAAGGAGAAATCGAACATTATTCAATGTAGTTCGTTCTATGATGAGCTATGCTCAGTTGCCTAGCTCGTTATAGGGGTATGCAGTATAAATTGTAGTTCTCATCTTTAACAATGTTCCATAGAAGAGTGTTTCTAAAACACCTTTTGAGTTATGGAAATGGTGTAAACCTAATATATGCTGCTTTAGAATATGGGGTTGTCCAGCACATGTGCTTGTGACAAATCTTAAGAAATTAGAACCACGTTCAGGATTGTGCCAATTTGTTGGATACTCAAAAGAAACGAGAGGTGATCTTTTCTACGACCCAAAAGAAAACAAGGTATTTGTATCGACAAATAATGTGATTTTCTTTGAGGAAGACTAAATGAGAAACCATAAACCACATAGCAAATTAGTATTAGAAGAAACTACTGAAGAATCGACAAAGGTTGTTGATGAAACTAGTCTGTTATCAAGAGATAATGCAGGAACTAGTTCTTCCGGTCAGTCTCGTCCATCTAAAATGATGAGAATGCATCAACGCAGTGGGAAGGTTGTAAAACAACCTGAAAACTACTTAGGTTTAACTGAAAATGAAGTTGTCATTCCAGATGACAGCATAGAGGTGTTGGGTTTTATGCCATAAAACTCGTAGATAGTAAATGTAACATTTGACTTGCTTCAATGAAGTATTATTTCTATATATTTGTTTTGCCTAAATATAACCACAAATCCAACAAACTAAAAACCCATGACTATATTATGTTTACTTGAAGTTTATGTGTGACATCAGTATGGATCAAGTTCAAGTAAATAGTCTAGACGATCTATAGTATATGGATAAGGTTGCGTACCTTAATCCAGGGGACACTATTGGCGTGGCTCGCTTTGTTCTTTAAAGATAGACGATGTGATCCTAATTGTTCATGTATAGGACATGTGAGTGAGGGCATCTTATGCAAAGAGTTTGCATAGAGATCAAACAAGGAGATAAGTCACTTTCACTTTTCAACACAATTTACTGTTCAAACTGAACATCTCATACATATAACTCAGGTAACTCGATTTTAATCCTGAGCTAACTATGAACTCCTGTTTATTTAGGATTATCCTTTGATTTTCATGGTTGAGAGTGGCCAAACATCGCCGACTCAATAAGCCTACCATTGTGGGGATAAGACTAAATGGATAATTGGGAACATAACTTTGCAAGATGGAATTCACTGCTACCCGTTTTAGGGTTAGTAAAGGTTGTTCTCTTAAGTGCTGACTCCAAGTCTTGAACAAAGGGACCCCGCCCTCTCATAACCTTGAGAGAGACTTGGTTCAATGATTGTATCACAAACTAGTTGTTCATTAGAGGATCAATGAAACTTAAGGAACAAGATGTAACTTTAGGGGTAAAATAGACTTTTGACCTAGCTCTAGTTACGAACAACTGGTGAAAGGTCGACTTACTAATCATGGTTATCTAAAGTGGACAAGAAATATATCTACAGTGAGGGGAGTGCAGCTACGGGCTATAGTGGAGTGTCCTGGAAGCTAACGAACGATGAATGACTAGGTTAATGAGATTAATCGGTTATCATCATTTTGTTGGAGCCCATGGTCTGTAGGTCCATTAGGTCCCTCTACTAGCTCAATAGGAATAAAACTTGGAACAATATGATAGGTTAATATTTGAAAAGTTCAAAATTCGGAAAAGGATACAAAAGTCGCTTACATACGATATTTAACGACATATTAGTTTAATTATGAACTAAACTTAAAATGATAGTTATATATTTAAATATGATTGAAATATTAAATACGTGAATAGGGATTCATGTTCGAGAAAATTCGTTGGGAGAAAGAAACAAAGATTGCAAAAATGGTATTAATTTAATATGATATATTAAATTAAATAAATTTATTTTAATTAAATAAATGATATTTAAATTAAAAACAAAAATAAAAGAAAGTGGGATTATTTACAATTTTATTTGCAAATTTTGAATTTAAAAGACATTCAAAAGTTAGCAAATTTTGGAGGTGGTGCTTAATGACTAATCACTTGTAATTAGCCTTATTGCAGCACCTAATCTTGTGACTCAAAATGATCCCTATTTGTTGTCAATTTTTGTGCAATTCTTGTGCATGATTTTCCTCTATATATAAATAATAAGCTGAAGAGAATGTGTGGATTTCTTCAACCTAAAATGCTACCAAAATTCTCACAAGAACTTCCATGTTCATACTCTCAAGCTTGCTTATACCCATAAGCTTTCCTTTCTAATTCCTATTAATTGAGGATCCCACAATCCGTTCCAAGGCCTGAGGATAGTAGAGAAGATCCAAGTGGTTGTCCAAAAGCCGTTCGTGCATCAGATTATACGAATTGGGAGCTCCAAGAGGTCGGTACCTTATTACACTATTTTTGTTCTTATGGACAACATGTCTTCTAGGATTAAATTGATCAAATTGTGTGCCTAAGATCCAAAATTGCTTCCGCATGTGTGATATGAACACCAACAATTGGTATCAGAGCATGGTTTAGGCACCCAATTTTCATTAATTTGATCATGGTGGGTAGCATTTGCATATTGAATTTTTCTGGGTGCTAGAATGGATATATTACGGTTTTGGCAATTTAATTCTCTCAATTTTGTTGAAATAATTTGTAATTGCCTACATGTTTATGGGCATAAATGAGTTAGTATCGAGTCTGTAAAATTTGAGAGTCATTAGAGTCCATTTAGTACTGTAATTGCTCGAAAGAAGAAGAGAAACTCAAGCTGGCCAAAGATTAGCAGGCTGATTAGAGGGGCTGACCATTCGGGCTGACAGATGCTTGACGGGCTGACCATTCGGGCTGACAGATGCTTGACGGGCTGACCATTCGGGCAGACAGATGCTTGACTGGCTGACCATTCGGGCTGACCAGACAGGGATAATTGAAGTAGTTTTTTTTAATTATTAAATGCAATAATTTAGTTTTTTGCTTGCTTGAATTGCCAAAACCAGTCCATTTTAGTGTGATTTAGTTAATTATGCATGGATGGATGTATGTTTTAATTAAATAGCCATCAATATGCATAAAAGCGTGTCATATAGATTTAAAATCCCACCATACGAAGCATGTTACATGCATTAAGTATATTATAATTAAGATATAATATTAAGATGCATGTTTAGGTTTCATGATAGATGCATGTTGAATGAAGTAATTACATTTAATCAAACGATAACGAACAAAGCATGCTACATGAAACTTCCTTAGCTCGATTTAAAGTGTTTCAATCGAATAAATGCATGTTATAGGTTAATGTCGTTTTAATTTATATAAAATCGACATAAACTTTTAAAATCTATAACAATTATAAAAGCATGCTCACTTAGGGTTAAAAGGAATTCAAAGATCAATCGATGCAAAAATAGTTTTAGGTCGATAACATGTTAAGCTAAGGTTACAAGAGAATTCACCCGATTAGATGTTGTCTAAGGCTGGAGGTATTTAAGTTGACGGTTTACGGAACACCTCCTACCTGGGCATCAAGCCGGTACTTGAGTTAAGTTAACCCGGTTTTATGAGCATGCGTGAGCGCTGTGAGGTTATAATATGTTTTTTCCACCTAGAAATCATAGGATAAGTCCGTTTATGGACGTATCACCTAGACGTAGGTAAAATTTATTAGTTGAATTCTATCTAAGTCAAAATTAAAACTCTAAAAGTATAATAGGACACTTTAGTGGGAGGAAAAGTAATAAAAACGAGATATTTAAAATAAAGTTTTTACTCCCGCGTCCCTCTGTTTTCATACCGTGAGATGCATGCTCTACTTCGTGTCGCCCTGGGAGCGGCCTCCCTTCGGAGAGCATTAAACATACATCAATACCAAGCTGGATGGGGAAAGTGTTCATAGTATGTGGAAGAAGAACTCGTGACAACGTATCCTATGGTCTCCACCACTAGGTTGCAACGTGAGATTCCTATGATCCGCCTGTGTGTCGCTCTGGGAGTGACCGTCCCTTCTGAGGGTTTGATCATACGATTTGAAACACCACGAACTCCAAAAATGGATAGGATCACTTAGGTCAGTCACCAACAGTTGTCTTTTCCTAACGGTAGCCTGTTGGTGCATACCTCTGGGATCTGAAAGTGGGAGGGTCACACTTACAAGAATGAGTTCTTGACCAAACAAATGGTAGCTAATAAACTAAAAGAGTACGAGATGTTCTGGTTTTAGATATTGGTTGAGATAAGTCTCAATTCAGTGGAGGAATAACTGATCACCCTTCAGTGACTGTTATTCAAACCTCTGAAGTATCGTTGCAAAACTATATCAATAGTTTATTAGGGTTACTTTGATTAAATAGTTTTGCTAAAATTCATTGGAGTATTTAAATGGTTAAAGGCAAAAACTAATATAGTCAATTGTTTATTATTTTCAACATGTCGTCCTCAATATTACCACTGCTTAAAAAAGATAAATTAACCGGCGCAAATTATGCAACGTGGAAATCTAACCTGAACACGGTTCTGGTTATTGATGATCTGTGGTTTGTCCTGACAGAGGAATGTTCTCTGGTCCTCATTCGTATTGTATCACAGTCTGTTGAAGATGCATATGATCGCTGGATGAAGGTCAACGAAAAGGCCCGAGTCTATATTCTGGCTAGTTTATCTGAAATTCTAGCCAAGAAACATGAGGGAATGGTCTCAGCAAGAGAGATCATGAATTCACTTCAGGAAATGTTTGGACAGTCGTCCTTTCAACTCCATCATGAAGCCCTCAAATACATTTACAGTTGTCGCATGAAAGAAGGCCAACCTGTTCGAGAACATGTTATTGATACGATGGTCCATTTCAATGTTGTTGAAGTAAATGGAGTGGTCATTGACGAGTGTAGCCAAGTAGCATTTATAATGGAGTCACTTCAAAAAAGCTTCCAACAATTCCGAAGCAACGCTGTAATGAATAAGATTCAATACAATTTGACTACGCTCCTGAATGAGTTACAAACATTTCAATCACTTATGTAAGGTAAGGAATTGAAAGACGGAGAGGCAAATATAGCCCATTCCAAGAGAAAATTCCTGAAGGGTTCATCCTCAGGAACAAAGTCTGCACCTCAAAATTATGGTTCTAAGAATATCCAAAAAAATGAAAGAGTAAAGGGAAAGGCTCCCGCTACTGCTAATCGAGGAAAGAAGAAAGCAAAGAAAGTTGATAAAGGAAAATGCTTCCATTGCAACGTTCAGGGGTATTGGAAGAGAAATTGCCCCAAACACCTCGCTTAAAAGAAGAAGGAAAAAAAAGGTAAATTTGATTTACTCGTTTTAGAAACTTGTCTCTTAGAACATGATCAAGATGCCTGGATACTTGATTCCGGAGCTACTAATCATGTTTGTTCTTCTTTGCAGGAAAACAATTCATTTCGACAGTTAAAGAAAGATGAAATGACGCTCAAGGTTAGAACAGGAGACGTCATTGTAGCTTCTGCAGTGGGAGATGTAATGTTGTTTGTAGGAGATAGGTTTTTGCTTTTGGAAAATCTGTATATATTTCCTAAAATACATAGGAATCTAATATCTATCTCTTGTCTAATTGAACAAGGATATTCTGTAAATTTTGAAGTTAATGAAGCGTTCATCTCTCGAAAAGGAATGTTTGTCTGTTCAGCAAAATTAGAAAACAAGTTGTATGTCATAAGACCAACCGTAACAAAAACAATTTTAAATCACGAGTTATTTACAACTGTTGATACTCAAAGAAAAAAAGCAACATATTTCTCCAAATAGTAACGCTTATCTTTCGCATCTAAGGCTAGGCCACATTAATCTTGATAGGATCAAAAGATTGGTAAAGAATGAACTTTTAAATGAGTTAGAAGACGATTCATTACCTCCATGTGAATCTTGCCTAGATGAAAAAATGACTAAAAGATCGTTTACGTCAAAAGGTTATAGAGCCAAAGAACCTCTAGAACTTATACATTCAAAGCTTTGTGGTCCAATAAATGTAAAAGCTCGAGGAGGATACAAATATTTCATCTCTTTCATAGATGCTTATTCTAGATATGGTTACTTGAAAAATTCAAAGAATATAAGCTGCAATTGAAAACCTATTAGGAAGAAAAATCAAAACTCTTCGATCTGATCGAGGAGGAGAGTATATGGATTTACAGTTCCAAGACTATATGATAGAACATGGAATCAAATCACAACTCTCAGCACCAGGAACATCACAACATAACGGTGTATCCGAATGGAGAAATAGAACATTCATGGAAATCGTTCGATCAATGATGAGATACGCTCAGTTGCCCAACTCGTTTTGGGGACATGCAGTAGAGACTACAGTAGAAATTTTGAACAATGTTCCTTCGAAAAGTGTTTCCAAAACACCCTTCGAATTATGGAAAGGACGAAAACCTAGTTTGCACTATTTTCGAATCTGGGGATGTCCTGCAAATGTGTTAGTGACGAATCCTAAGAAATTGGAACCACGTTCAAAATTATGTCAATTTGTTGGATATCCAAAAGAAACGAGAGGTGGTATCTTCTACGACCCACAAGATAATAGCGTGTTTGTTTCTACAAACACTACTTTCTCAGAAGAAGACTATTTGAGATATCATAAACCATGAAGCAAAGTAGTATTAAAAGAAACTACTGAAGAAACGACAAAAGTTGTTGATCAAACTGGTTCACCTACTTTTGATAGTGATGGAGCTAGTTCTTCTGGTCAATCTCGTCCTGCTCAATCGTTGAGTATGCCTCGACGCAGTGAGAGGGTTATTATACAGCCTGACCGCTACCTAGGTTTAATTGAAACACAGGTCGTCATACCGGATGACGACATCGAGGATCCATTGACTTTTAAACAAGCAATGAAAGATGTTGATAGAGACCAATGGGTCAAAGCAATGGGCGTTGAAATCGAGTCAATGTACTTCAATTCAGTATGGGATCTTATGGATCCACCTAACGCGATATGATACCCATAGGGTGCAAGTGGATCTATAAGAGAAAGAGAGACACATCTGGAAACGTGCAAACGTTCAAAGCTAGGCTCGTAGTAAAAGGTTTTACCCAAAGATAAGGAATTGACTATGAAGAAACTTTTTCCCCTGTTGCTATGCTTAAGTCCATTAGAATTCTCCTATCCATAGCCACATATTATGACTATGAAATATGGCAAATGGACGTCAAAATTTACTTTCTATATGGCAACCTTGACGAGAAAATATATATGTCTCAACTTGAAGGGTTCATTTCCAAGAATGAAGAACAAAAGGTTTGTAAACTAAAGCAATCCATTCATGGATTAAAACAAGCTTCAAGGTCTTGGAATCTTCGATTTGATACAACGATCAAATCATTTGGCTTTGACCAAAATACTGATGAACCTTGTGTTTACAAGAAAATCATCATGAATAAAGTATCTTTCTTAATACTGACGAAATGTAAGTTTTAGGGACGTTTTTTTTTTCGTCGCTAAAGACTGGAATTTTTGTAGTGGAATTTAGTGCAAGTGGGAGTTTGTTGGGTTTTATGCCCTAAAACTCGTACATAGTAAACGTAACATTTGACTCGCTTCAATGAAGGATTATTTCTATATATTTGTTTTGCCTAAATATAACCACAAATCCAACAAACTAAGGACCCATGACTATATTCTGTTTACTTGAAGTTTATGTGTGACATAAGTATGGATCAAGTTCAAGTAAATAGTCTAAACGATCTATAGTATATGGATAAGGTTGGGTACCTTAATCCTGGGGACACTATTGGCGTGGTTCGCTTTGTTCTTTGAAGATAGACGATGTGATCCTAATCGATCATGTATAAGACATGTGAGTGAGGGCATCTTATGCAAAGAGTTTGCATAGAGATCAAACCAGGAGATAAGCCACTTTCACTTTTCAACACCATTTACTGTTGAAACTGAATATCTCATACATATAACCCAGGTAACTTGATCTTAATCCTGAGCTAACTATGAACTCCTGTTTATTTACGATTATCCTTTGATTTGCATGGTTGAGAGTGGCCAAACATCGCCGACTCAATAAACCTACCATTGTGGGGATAAGACTAAATGGATAGCTGGGAACATAACTTTGCAAGATGGAATTCACTACTACCCGTTTTAGGGTTACTAAAGGTTGTTCTCTTAAGTGCTGACTCCAAGTCTTGAACAAAGGGGCCCCGCCCTCTCATAACCTTAAGAGAGACTTGGTTCAATGATTGTATCGCAAACTAGTTCTTCAGTAGAGGATCAATGGAACTTAAGGAACAAGATGTAACTATAGGGGTAAAACAGACTTTTGACCTAACTCTAGTTACGAACAACCGGTGAAAGGTCGACTTACTAATCATGGTTATCTAAAGTGGACAATAAATATATGTAGAGTGAGGGGAGTGCAGCTACGGGCTATAATGGAGTGTCCTGAAAGCTAACGAACGATGAATGACTAGGTTAATGAGATTAATCGGTTATCATCATTTCGTTGGAGCCCATGATCTGTAAGTCCATTAGGTCCCTCTACTAGCTCAATAGGAATAAAACTTGGAACAATATGATAAGTGAATATTTGAAACGTTCAAAATTCAGAAAAGGATACAAAAGTCGCTTGCATACGATATTTAACGACATATTAGTTTAATTATGAATTAAACTTAAAATGAGAGTTATATATTTAAATATGATTTAAATATTAAACACGTGAATAGGGATTCATGTTCGAAAAAATTCGTTGGGAGAACGAAACCAAAATTGCACAAATGGTATTAATTTAATATGAGATATTAAATTAAATAATTTTATTTTAATTAAATAAATGATATTTAAATTAAAAATAAAAATAAAAGAAAGTGGGGTGATTCAGAATTTTATTTGCAAAGTTGGAATTTAAAAGACATTCAAAAGTTAGCAAATTTTGGAGGTGGTGCTTACTGACTAATCACTTGTAATTAGCCTTATTGCACCACCTAATCTTGTGACTTAAAATGATCCCTATTTGTTGTCAAATTTTTGCAATTCTTGTGCATGATTTTCCTCTATATATAGAGAATAAGCTGATGAGAATATGTGGATTTATTCAACCTAAAATGCTGCCAAAATTCTCCCAAGAACTTCCATGTTCATACTCTCAAGCATGCTTCTACCCATAAGCTTTCCTTACCAATTCCTATCAATTGAGGATCCCACAATCTTTTCCAAGGCCTGAGGATAGTAGAGAAGATCCAAGTGGTTGTTCAAAAGTCGTTCGTGTGAATAATAAAGCATCAGATTATACGAATTGGGAGCTCGAAGAGGTAGGTACCTTATTACTTTATTTTTGTTCTTATGGACAACATGTCTTCTAGGATTAAATAGATCCAAAATTGCTTCCGCATGTGTGATATTAACACCAACAAGAGGATCCATTGTCTTTTAGACAGGCAATGAATGACATAGACAGAGACCAATGGGTCAAAGCAATGGACCTCGAAATGGAGTCAATGTACTTTAATTCGGTATGGGAACTTGTAGATCCACCTGCATGGGTAAAATCCATAGGGCGTAAATGGATCTATAAAAGAAAGAGATACGCTACTGGGAAGGTACATACATCCAATGCAATGACCTCTACCCACTTGGACACGTAATCAACTGACAATAAGATAAAAACATTACAATTAGAAGGGGAAATGGCCCCATAAAGTCAATACCCCATACATCAAACAATTCTCTAATTCCAAAATGTAAGTAAGATGCATTTCATCTTTAGGCCTTAAATTTCCTCTCATTTGGCAAGCATCACATTGCTTGTAGAACCAATGGGCATCCTTAAATAAGGAAGGCCAGAAGAATCCACATTTCAAAATCCTCATAGTTGTCCTTTGTCCGCTGAAATGACCTCCATACGGTGAAGAATGACATTGCTCCAGGATCCTTTGCTTCGTCACCTGAAACACATCTACGAATAATACCATCAATGCATTGCTTATACATATATGGCTCATCCCAATAGAAAAATTATGCATCATGCTTAAACTTTTTCATCTGCCTCTAATCCATATCAATTGGAGTGACTCATTTCACCAAGAAGTTGGCAATATCAGCATACCAAGGAACATCCTTGACCACCTTTACCTCAACAGCGAAGAGTTGTTCATCTGGAAAAGAATCTGAAATGATAGATTGCTTCAGCAAAGATGATGTTGGATCAAGACGAGACAAATGATCTGCAATGACATTCTCTGATCCCTTCTTGTCCTTTATCTCCAAGTCGAATTCCTGCAATAACAAAACCCAACGAATCAGTCTAGGCTTTACATCTTTTTTAGCCATTAAGTACCTTATTGTTGCATGATCTGTGAAAACTGTGACTTTGGATCCAACCAAATATGGGTGGAATTTCTCAAAAGCAAACACAATTGCTAACAACTCCTTTTTCGTAGTTGTATAGTTGATTTGTGTCTCATTCAAGACCCTGCTTGCATATTATATAGGATGGATAAATTTGCCCTGTTTTTTTCCCCAGCATGGCACCTACTGCAATATCACTCGCATCACACATTACCTCAAATGGTAAACTTAAGTTAGGTGCACTTGGAATGTGGGCTGAGATTAAAGCATCCTTTAAAGTTTCAAAAGCCTTCCTACAATCTGCATTAAAGTAAAAAACATTATCAATGCACAATAAGTTACAAAGAGGTTTACTGATTTTTTTTAAAAATCCTTTATGAACCTTCTATAAAATCCAACATGACCTAAAAAACTTCGAATCCCTTTAACTGGGTTCGGTGGTTCTAATCTCTCAATAACCTCTATTTTTGCTCGATCAACTTATAGACCTTTCTTTGAAATCTTATGACCTAACCCTATGCCCTCCTTCACCATGAAATGGCATTTCTCTCAATTAAGCACTAGATGGGTATCTTCACATCTTTTTAATACCTTACCTAAATTATCCAAACAACTCTGAAAAGACCCTCAAAAAATTGAAAAATCATCCATAAATACCTCAACAGTTGACTCAATCATATCAGAAAAAATTGCTAACATACACCTCTGAAATGTTGCTGGAGCATTGCAAAGGCCAAAAGGCATCCGCCTAAATGCAAAACATCCCATAAGGGCATGTGAAATTGGTTTTTTCCCGATCCTCAAGAGAAATGGTAATCTGGTTATACCAGAGTAACCATCTATAAAACAGTAGTAGGTCTGACCAGCCAATCTATCCAACATCTGGTCAATAAATGGCAGAGGGAAATGGTCTTTACGGGTGGCTTTATTCAGCCTCCTGTAATCCATACAAACCCTCCAGCCAGTTACTGTCCTTGTTGGGATCAACTCATTGTCCTTATTAGACACCACTGTGACCCATCCTTTCTTAGGAACACATTGGACAGGGCTTACCCAATTGCTATCTGCAATTGGATAAATAATCCCAACATCCAACCATTTGATCATCTCCTTTGTAGCAACCTCTTTCATTGCAGGGTTAAGCCTACTATGTTGTTCAATACTCCTAAAGGATCCCTCATCTAGAATGATTTTATGCATACAGAAAGACGTATTAATTCCCTGAATGTCAGCCAATGTCCAACCTATTGCTTTGCGAATTGATGTAGCAACTTTATTAAGGCCTCTTCATCTTTCGGTATTAAATCTGATGCAACAATAATGGGCAACGTCTCACCCTCCCCAAGATACACATACTTTAGATGATCTGGCAAGTTCTTCAAATCTAAAGTGAGTGCCTCAATCAGGGATGGCTTAATAAGAGGAGCTTCAAATCCAACGATTCAAAAACATCCTCACACCTAGACACTCTTTTCTCTCTTTTTCTTTCTAAAGAACAAACTTCTAAATCCTACACACTAACCTCTTCCATGACCTTCCAAATGTTTATTTGCCAAATCCTCCATTGTTGTCTCAACAATTGTGTTCTCCAGAATCCTAATGAAAGAACAGTCTTCCACTTCGTCTGGATACTTCATGGCCTTAAAAACCTTAAACTTCACTTCCTCATTATAAACCATCATTGTTAATTCCCCTTTTTGAACATCTATCAATGTCCTGCCAATAGCAAAAAATGGACGACCAAGAATAATTGGGACATCATTATCTGCCTCATAGTGTAAGATAATAAAATCATCAGGAAATATGAATTTATCTACTTTCACTAAGACATCCTCAATTTTACCCTCTGGATACGTGATAGACCTATCGGCTAGTTGGAGTGTGACTGTGGTAGGCCTAGCTTCACCAATACCTAGCTTTTGATAGACCGAAAGAGGCATAAGGTTAATGTTTGCGCCTAAATCACAAAGTGCTCTACCTAACTCTTTTCCACCTATTGAAACAGGAATAGTGAATGACCCTGAATCCTTAGCCTTGGTTGGTAGCCCATTCTTAAGAATAGCACTACATTCCTCAAGTAAGAGACACCGTTTCAAACTCTCCTATCTCTTCTTTTTAGTTAAAATATCCTTAAGAAATTTAGCATAATTAGGCATTTGCTCTATAGCTTCTACTAAAGGGATATTTATATGCAATTGCTTAAGAATCTAAAAAATATTCATAAATTGATCATCCTGATTCTTAGGCCTTTGTCTTTTTGGAAAAGGTAGAGGTGGTACATAAGGTGGGGGCGACACATAAGGTGGTTCCATGATCGGTTGTCAGTATGGCAATAAATTAATACAGAATTTGTCGCAGATATGTATTAATCCAAGTATAAATTAACACAATCAAGTAGTACCTAGTGAGTTTAGGGTCGAATCCACAGAGAAAGGTGATTTCAAAATCTTTAACAACTTTGTTGATTTGAACTCAAGGACGTGTGGTATTATGAAAGTTTAAATAAGAGATTTGATGGGTATGAAGAATAAATATGCAGGACAAATACTCTACTGATGCAAGCCATCTCCTAGAAAAAAGTTTAAAAAGTCTCCCTTTTTGGGCACTCATGCTTACAACTCATCACAAGCTTGAAAATTGACAAGAAAGCCTACCCTAGGACATCATAATCATGCAAAAATACATCCAGACAACAACCATATACATAATTCACAGAAAACTCAAAACTATAGCCCGAACTCAAATGCTCAAGGGCTCCACAAACATGCTAATCCACCCCCAGACTTAAAACATGCATTGTCCTCAATGTATAATGAAAATAAAGCATAAACAAGCATGAGAACAAAAAAAAGAATGAAAGGAGTGAACAATACTGGCCTTGAATAATGATGATTTCTTGACTGAAAGCTTGGAATCTTGAAAGCTTGAAAGCAAAGGAGAGACAAAAAACAAGACCTACAACACAAAAACAAACAATAAACCAAAAACAAAAAGAAAACACACTAAACTTACTTGGGTTGCCTCCCAAAAGCGCTTGTTTAACGCCATTAGCTCGACGTGTTGATCGTGCTTCAAGGAGGCTTCTGTTCTGTGAATCCAACAGAGGTGCTCTTTCTTGCACCTTTCTTGTAACCCATGAAAAGCACTTCATCTTTAGAGTCTTCAACTTCTTTAAAAATTTCTTTTTCGTTCTTGACTCTAATAGTGAGCTCCGTGCGCTAAATATCAATAATCACTCGCCCAGTAGCGAGGAATGGTCTTCCTAATATGACAGGCATTGAAGGATTTTCTATCATGTCCATAACATACAAGTCCATAGGGAGGAAAAATCTACCTACTCTGATTAAAACATTTTCTACAATGCCAACTTGTCTAACCACAGACTAATCAGCCAATTGGAGCTTTACAGGAGTAGATTTAATCTCACCTATGTCTAACTTTTTTCACAAGGACAATGGAATAATATTAATGCTAGCACCTAAGTCCCATAATGCTCTAAAAGAGTAAGTACGAAAACTACAAGGAACAGAAAAACTCCCTGGGTTTGCTACTTTTTCAAGTACCTTCTGTTGTACTCTGGTGCTGCATGTGGAAGCAAGATATACAGTGTCAACCTTCTTTTCCTTTCGCTTCTTTGCTAACCACTCCTTCATGAACCTTTTGTATTGGGGCATCTCTAATGCCTCTGCAAAAGAAATATTAATATTCAGATTCGTAAAAGCATTCATAAATTTATCAAACTAAACCTGATTGTTTTTTTTCTTCTTTTTCTTTTTCTTTTCCTTGGGAACCATCAATGTGGGAGCAGGAATATGAGGCTCAGGTTCAGGCTTTTCAGCCTCATCTGATGATGTGTCCTCCTCAGCTTCCCCTGTAGGCGTGTCATACTCCTCAGAATCAGATTCCTTTTCAGCTTCCTCCTGGTGCACAGTGATTGCCTTACAATACTCCATCTGTGTTTTCTCTTTCTCAGTTGGGGCTTACCTTTATTCATGGTGCTTACAACAGTTACCAACTGTCCCAGCTGAGTTTCAACATTCTTGATGGCACCACTGTGGTCATTCATTGTTGAGTTGATGGCAATGACTGCCTCCTCCAATTTAGTTGTCCTGTTACTAGACTCTACAATGAAAGCTCCAACAAGATCTTCTAACTTTTTATTTTCTTGAGTTTGAGGGGCAAACCCAGGAGGATTAAGAACATTCTTAGTATTAGCATAAGAGAAAATTTCATTGTTCCTATTGTTAAGGTGATAATGTGTAGGTGTAGAATTATTATTATATCCCCTAAAATTAGAATTTGATACATATTGAACTTGTTCAATGGTCTCCTCCTGAGGTCTGGATTCTAAAGCAGCAGCTGATTCAATTGACTGTGCACTCCCTGTACCTGAAAATGTCATAAAAGCATTAGCAAGGGAGGTCATCTGGGCCTGGAGCGCACTTACTTTATCAACCTCAAACACTCCAGCAACAATCTTTTTGGGTGTAGACCGCTCAGATGGCCACTGATATCTGTTGGTGGCCATATCTTCTAGAAGTATGCGAGCATTTTCCACGGTCTTGGACAACAGAGTCCCACCTGCAGCTGCATCAACAATCGTCTTTGTACTAGGAGTTAAATCATTATAAAACAATTGAACCTGAAGCTAGTCGGGGTATCCATGCTGAGGGCACTTCCTCAATAGCTCTTTAAATCGCTCCCAGGCCTCGAACAGCTGCTCATCATATTGTTGTTGGAATGTCCCAATCTCGGTCCTCAGCTTGACCGTCTTTGTAGGAGGGAAAAATTTCTTTAAAAATGCTTGGACCAAAGCATCCCAGGTGGTGATACTTCCAGGGGAAATAGACTGCAACCAATCTCGTGCTTTATCCTACAAAGAAAAAGGAAATAAACGTAAGCAAAATAGCATCCTCAGAGACTCCATTAATTTTTACCGTCCCACAAATGTCCAAAAATGATTTAAGATGAGAATTTGGATCCTCGGTGGGCGATCCTCTATATGCACAGTCTCGAGCCATCTGAATGAGACCGGTCTTCAGCTCAAAGTTGTTGGCATTAATCGGGGCATAGACAATCCCCGGTTGTTGCCCCTGAAACACGGGCTGAAAGTAGTCTCTAATAGGCCTAGGCTCCTCAGGTGGATTTTGGTCAACCATTTGAATAATTTCTCTATTTTCCCTTCGAAGTCTATGAATTGTTCTTTCAATCTCTGGATCTAACGGTAGCACTTCTCTACTACTACGCATAAAAGAGTAAAACTACCCTCAAAAGGAAAGAAAACAATTATGGAAAGAAACAAAGAAAAGAAAACAACTAATCTAAATATGGAAATTATAATCTAGAAACGGAAACAAAATAACCTAATATGGAATGCAAAAATAAATATGGCAAAACACAAATAAGGAATCTAACAAAAAAGGAAAAACTAATCTAAAAAAGAAACAAATAGGGAAAAGATTACACAACTAAAAAAAAAACTAAACTAGAAAAACAAATATGGAAAGAAAAACAAATAAGGAAAAAAAACAATCAACCTAGAAAAGTAAAAATACACCCTAAATTAAGACCGAACAATTTTTTTACAATATCAATCTAGCTAAATGTGCCAATCCTCGGCAACGACGCCAAAAATATGATGTGGACTTTTCCTACCGCAAGCGCACGAGTCAAGTAATAATATAGTGAATGTATTCCGAATGTCGTCCTCTTGATTGGATGTTTAAGCAAATCAAGTATTGTGAATTATCTTGTTCAATTTTATTTAGGGATCAAAAGTAGTGAGTGGATGATATGAAAAACAAAATCAAAGCAAGTAAAAAGTGTGGAAATTCAATTGCGAAAAATACTTAGGGAATTGATTTCGCCGATTTAGTCTAGGATTGATTTTAAGGAGTAAGTTATTATGCACAATGAAATTATGAGCCTAAGACCCTTTAATCACAACTACCTCTCCCGAGTATAGTTGATTCTCATGCAAATTAACCAACTTGATATCCCTATCTAAGTTTATTAACATGCAAGGCAATGAGATCTTTTGACCAATTCTAAAGTTAATCTAAAACCGTCACGAATTAGAAAATAAACTTTAGTCATGCAATCTTGAGTAAGTCTATATTAAATCCCCTCTCCCGAGCTAGATTCAAAACTTAAATCATTCAACTAATGACCAATTAATTGAAAGCATTAAATCAAGATTACAAACACAATAAACATTGCACAACTTAAACCATAAATCAATCCATACACAAAATTAACTACATCAATCCCTAAGCTATGAGTTTAGCTACTCATGAATCTAATTACAAGCTCAACTAAACATAATAAAGCCATAAACTCTAGCTAAAGAAAAGGAAAGGGAAAAGAAAACTCAATGTAGGTCGAGACCGACGTTCCCGTCACGATCCCCACGAACAATGGGTTGATTTCTGATTTTCTCCCTTTGCTTCAGCCTTCAAATCCTCTGTTTTATCTCTGTTTACGTCTCCAAGAAGTCCCAAAATTCATTCCCTAAAAAACCTAGCCGAAAAGAACTATAAATACTGATTTTTCGTTGTAGCGTCGAGACGCTGTCCCTAAACACGCGTATTCTGGAAAGGAAATTATGCAGCGTCGAGACGCTAAAGGTCGCAGCATCTCGACGCTGCGACGATTTCGCGCCTATTCTGATATGGAATGCCAGCATCGAGACGCTCAAGGGCTGGCGTCTCGACGCTAGCCTGCATTTGACACAATTTTGATTTTTTTTCTCTTTGAAGCTTTTTCAATCCTTTTCATCTTTTCGCGTCCCGAGCACCCGATTAACTCCATCATTGCGCTATATCTCCAATCAAACCATTTCCTACAAAATAAACAATTAAGTGCAATAAAATGGCTAATAATCATCAAAGAATAGCTAAATTAAATAAGTAAAGATAGCAGGCTATGCTCGCTATCAAAGTATTATAATGGGATTAAAGGACTAAAGAAGTGGCTTGAGAAAGAGAAGGTGAAATGGGGGCTAGTACTAAAACATGTTTTCGGACTAGCAACTTTCGAGGACGAAAGTTCTTTTAAGGTTAGTATGATGTAACAGTCAAAAGAAAAAGAAAAAGAAAAAGGGAAAAGTGGGTTTTTATACCCGGTCAAAGCGGGAGGAAAAAGGGGGGAAATTTTCATGTCTTTCCCCCTAAAGTTTCGGTCAAATGGGTTTTTTTTTTTTTAAAAAAAATATCTCCATGATATCTCCCTCGTTTCTCATCTCGCTCTCGTCTGTAGTCGCACGCCGCCGCCTCCTTTCCTCCGGTCCCCGTCAGCCGCACGTCGCCGTCTCCTTGCTTGGATCGTCGTCGCCGATGAGTTTTTCTCTTTCACTCTCTTCCTCGATTCCCTCTCTAATCTCTCTCTTTCTCCTTCGTGGTCATGAACAAGATGCGGCATAGCTCTCCTTCCCTTTCGTCGTCGCCTCCTTCACGTCACGACACCTTGCCATCAAATCTCATAGCCCAGATTCGACGTAACTGCAAAGCACTGCCATCCGCGTCCAACACAGTCACTTTCAGGGTTGTTTTCATTTGCGACCAAGCCGCTGTTGTCATGGTCTGGTGTCGCTGCCACCGCCTGTTGGATAGCTATGGTGCTAATCTCAAATGGTTTGTTTGTGGGTAAGTTTCCATTGATTTTTTCATGCCCGATTTTTTTAGTTAAACATGAGTTGTTGGAGATTTAAGTGACCCAATATATTTCACTTTGGATTTCAGCCACGCTCGTTCATTTCGGAGTCTAAGCTCGTTATTAGACTCTCTAAAACTGCTGTCAAACGAAGTGACTTCTAGTTTGGGTAAGGTTTCTTGTTCATTTGAGTTCCATTCTTGATTATTTTGTTAATCAAAGTTGACCCATTCTCTATTGGACTCGTTTCTGTGTTACCCAGAAAATTTCGGGTTGAAAATTCCAGAGTTTTGCTATTTTGAGGTGCTGTCCAGCAAACTTTGAAGTTATTTTCGAGTGGGTCTTTGTGGAGTGTGCTTGATTTTTGGCTAAAGTCAAGGAGAGGACTTAAAGGGAGAATTTAGTGAGTTTTCGCCTGAGTTTGGGTAAGTTGATCGTCTGAGCCTACTTTCAACCTCCCAACTTAAGTATTTGACTTTACGAATTATGATGTATTGTAGGTTCGAAAAGAGATTGTGTTTGAGAGGTTTTTGGTTGGTTACTTTGGTTGCTAAGTCAGGTAAGTAACCTTACTACTTGGAAAACCTTGGCTAGGCTAGGCTTTTTATTATGAATTGCTACATGCTTCAAATATTATAAAACAAGAGACATCGATTATGTACGGTTGGAATATGGAATGTGGATATTGTGTGTTCTGGTGATACTAAATCTTCTGGTTATGCGTGTGAAATTAGCCCTTCATAGACCTTTATGGGAAAGAAACTTGATGATTAGGTTGCAAGCTAAATCAAACTCTGTTAACAGGGGCCCTAATACGAAATGAGGATAGGTTACTTATCCAGTAGGGACCGTGCAATTAAACACCTAGGACTGAGATGTTTATAGACTAAGATGAGGAGCTAAATGGGCGGGACTCGGCTTCGCAGACTAGGTGCCATCTACTATCTGTGGGAGTAAAGTTCTGACTAAAAACCCATGGACGCCCCACCAGTGACTTGGTAGTTATAGTGCTATGTGCACATAGGTGCCTTGATGGGTGAGACTTGGCTTCACTGACTGGGTGCCTTCTACCACCAGTAGGAGTAGATTTCTCTCGTGATTCCCACTTGTGTACCTCCAGTGAGTTGGTAAGCATGTGACAGACTGGTTAATTGTCCACGTGACCCGTACGTCATGATAAATGAAACGAAATGAAATGAAGGCCCTTTAACAATAACTAAGCTCAAGTTATCCATGTAATGCTTGTAAATCTCCTCCCAATAGTAGTGTTACTTACTGAGTATTTTTATTACTCATTCTTTTCAAAATGTTTCCTTTCAGGTACGAGCAAGAACATACAAAGCGTGTGAAGGATTGTTGCTGACGAGCCATGGAAAATATGTGAATGTGACTTCCGTGTAGTTTAGTTCCTCATCTTTCTTGTAGTCAGATTTGTAAATGGTGGTTCTTAAGGGTTTAAATATGTTTGTATATTGCTTTTAGAAAGCCTTTGTTTCAATGAAGTTTTTGAAAGTTTCTTGTTTTATTTGGGATCCCAGGTCGAAAGACTTTCTTTCTTTAAAATGTCAAATGTTTTGTGTTAAAGTTTATTTTCCATCAACCCTTTTTCCTTGAAGTAATTAGGTATGCATGTGGTAACGATCCTAGGATTTAGTCATGAGAAGATGGGTCGTTTACAAAAATCAAGCATACAAAAGAGAAGAAAAAAAAAACCTTGCTCAAACTCGAAATTCAAGCAATCCGTGGGCTGAAAATTATAACGTGCACGACGTGGACCACCACTAGAGTCTTTCCCACTATCCTCCGACCTTAGAACAGTTTGTGGGCACCGGTTGTGAAAGTAATTTAGGGAGAAAGTGTGTTTGTTTGAGAGAGTTGATTTTATGGTTTTGAGAGAGTTTTCCTGAGAAAATCCAACAACATTTTTCTCAATCTTAAGCTTTTGATTTTCACCTCTTCATCATCTATTTAAAGAAGAGATTATGCATCTCAAATTAAGTATGTGACGACACCAAGAGCGGGATCGAAATTAAGGTGGAAAAATAAGATTATTCCTGAGTTTAAGTCATAAGTCCACCACCTCCTAAAATTCAAGTGAATTTTTTTTCTTAATTAATTTCAAATTTAAAATTAATTCAAATAACTAATTTTAAATCAAATTAGTTCAAATAGTTAATTAAACATTTTAATTAATTATAATTGTTTAATTTAATATTAAATACCAAATTAAATAATTGCACCAATCCTGATCTCTCTCAAAACTGATAGTTTGAATATGAATATCTATTCATATGCAAAATTCAAACCATAGTATGTATCATATGCATACTTGCAATATCTAAATCATATTTAAATATTTTCCTGTTGGGATTTATGTCCTAAAACTCGTGGATAGTAAATAAACAAAGGTAAATATAATCAATAAAGTGTTATTGAAATAAATCAATATCTGGTTGTTGAATGGTTGTTTTAATTATGCATTAATTAACCCAAATCCAATAAACTAGAATCCTTGGCTATGATATGAATACATAAACTTTATGTAGAGACATAAAAGTGGATCAAGTTCAAGTAATAGCCTAAACAGTCTATAGTATGGGGATAAGATTGGGTACCTTATCCTAGGAAAACTATGTGACGAGGCCCACTTTGTTTTAGTATAAACAATGTGATCCTGAATCGTTCATGTAGACACATGTGAGTGAGGGTGTCCTATGCAAAAGAGTTTATATAAGATCAGACTGCAAAATAAGTCACTTTCACTTTATAACGTCGTTTACTGTGAAACTGACTATTTCAAGCGATGACCTAGGTAACTCGATCTTAATCTTGAGTTAACTATGAACTCCTGTTTATTTTGGATTATCCTTTGATTTGCATGGGTGAGAGTGGTCCAACATCCCCGACTCAATAAGTGCCTACCACTTTGGGGATAAAACCGAGTAGATAGCTTTGGACTTAGTCTTGCAAGATGCAATTCACTCCTACCCGACTTTAGGGATTGTAGAGAGGTTGTTCCTGAAGGAATTGAATCCCATGCGGAAGAGATTTTCATAGTTTGTAAACCAATAACAATTATGTATAATACCAGTACATTGGGTCTAAATAATCAGCAGAACAATTCTACAAAATTCATTCTAGATTAAGCATGTAATTCTACAAAGTTTAGTAACACTTACTTGTTGTAGATGAATTTCTCAGCACAATGCTCCAAGCCTGATCATTGTATATTCCAAGAACACCACCACAGAGAGAACCTGCTATATCTCTGGATTACTTAGATCACAGGCTCGTGGGAACCCCAAAATAGTCTTGGAAATGGAGAGAGATTTTATAGTTCTATGTTTCTTGCAGAGAGTAAAAATGAGAGAGATCTCCATGAGGACATATCCACTTTCCCTTTTTCACGATTGGAAGGTATAACTCCATCTGGCAACCAACTCCCCAGAAACTGCTGGGGAGTTATTTTAATTTAATAAACATTAAATTAAAATAAAACTATATGATAAATTATGAATTAATTTACCATATAGTTTTAATCAATTCAATTAAATATAATTTAATTGAATTAATTTAGCCAATTAATTAATTCTAAAATTAATTAATCTCAATCTTGATATTAATTAAATTTCACATACTTAATTAATTTTTACATTTGAATCATATTCAAATGTGTCTCTCTCATATAACCTATAGTTTTAATGTGCATCTCATGTACATTATTATAAACTATAGTATCAATTTAATTAAATCATATTTAATCAAATCAAATTAAATTATATTAATTCTCCAATTAATTAATTCATAATTAATTAAATATCACATATCTAATTAATTTCATTTTTCTCTCTTATACTATAATTAAATATGAATCACATTCATATAACTTTTAACCTATAATTTAATATGAATCTAATTCATATTCAATATTTGAACTCCTTCAAATATATATAATTCTCTCATTAATCAATTTTGAATCACATCCAAAATTAATTTTATTATAAAGTTTAATTCACTAATTAAACTTATATTATAACGTATCTCCATACATTATATTAATTCCCTTAATTTTCAAGACTAATTAATTTCAGAACCCTTTACGAGCTAGCAGGTGAACCTAATGGACCTACAGATTAGAAGCTCCAACGATACGAGATTAACTGGCTAAACTCATTAACCAAGTTAACCAACATTCGTTAATTGTGGGTCACTCCACTGTAGACCCACAACTGCACTATTCTCAGTGTAGAATATGTTTTTGTCCACGGATATCGACCATAACAATAAGTCAATCCTTCACATGTGTTTGTAACACCACCTGGGTCAAATTACTGTTTTACCTCTGGGTTACCTCTGGATCCTTAAGTACCACTGATCTATCTAATGAACAAGTTATTTAGGGTCCAACCACTAAAAAGAAGTTTCTCTCACGCCGGGAGAGGACAACACGCCTTTGTTCAAGACTCGAAATTAGCCCTTAAGGGAACACACATCTACTTACCCCAATAGGGGAAGGAATAAATTTCATCTTGTACTGTTATCTTTCCAGCCCCCACTTGGTCTTGCCCCTAAAATGATTGGATTGTTGAGTTGGCAAACTGACCATTCCCACCCATACAAATGTAAGGACAATCCCTCCTGAAAAGGAGTTCATAACAGACTCAAGATTCAGATTGAGTTACCTAGGTCATCCTATTGAAATAGAAACCTAAACTAGTCAACGACATTACATCTAGTGGTTACTATTATGTGATCCGGTCTTATGCAAACTCATTGCATAGGATACCCCCACTCGCATGTCTCCTATATGGATGCTTTGGATCAATACATTTGTACTGAATACAAAGTGGGTCGTATCACATAGTGTCACCAGGATAAGGTACCCAACCTTATCCCTATACTATAGACCTTTTAGGTTGTTACTTGAACACCGATCCTCAAATGTCCCCACATACTAGTCCATGTTCCGTTAGCGGAAGCGAATTGGGACCGATTGATAGTTAATTTTGTTTCTACCAAAATACCAATACATTGGTAAAAATTTAGAAAACTATTCTAAATCAATTATTAAGGCTAAGCATACAACCTTATAACTAATTCTAAAGGGGAGAAGCAAACATATCGTCGTTGACATCACTGAAATATCAAGAACGCCTTTCTTGATTTCATAGGGACCAAGCGTCAACAAGTGGGACACCACCAATTGATCTTCCCCGCTATGACTTTGAGATTAGGAACGTAGTTGTGGGACTACCTAATTTTGAATGGGAAAAACTCTAGAGAGAAAATTCTCCCTAGAGTTCTTGGGTTGAGAGAATATGAGAGGGAGGCTAGAGAGAATGCAAAAGTGCATTCTTGTAGCCTTATGTTGTATCACCTAAACCCTAGGTTTAGTGTTCTATTTACAGGAGAAAGACCATGAATAAAATATTCATTTAAAATCAATTATTTCTATAACTGATTTAATCTTTTCCATAATTAATCAATTCCATAACCAATCAATTCCATAATTGATTAATCTTTTCTATAAATGATTGATCACTTCCATAAGTGATTAAATCATTTCCATAAATGATTTATTACTTCCATATGTGTTTAATCATTTCCAAAATTGTTTAATTTCTAATTAATTAATTATTTAATTAATTAATCACCAATTAAATATCATATATTTAATTTCAGACCTTCCATTAGTTAATTAATGAATTACCCAATTAAATATCATATATTTAATTTCAGGCCTTCAATTAATTAATTTTATAATATGAATCAAATTCATATTGAAATTTGAACTCCTTCAAATTCTCTTATATCCTATAAATTTAATATGAATCAAATTCATATTAATATTTGAACTTCTTCAAATATTTATTTCTCTCATAATCATAAAGTTTAATTTCAAATTAGACTTTACATTTTAATATCACTATACATTATATTAATTAGTATCTCATACAATTAACTTAATTCCCAATGTGAATTTGAACTATTCAAATTCTCTCAAGATATAATTGTTCCTAATTACTCTTTACGAGCTAGCAGGGGGACGTAATGGACCTACAGATCAGAAGCTTCAATGATATGAGGTTAACTGATTAAACTCATTATTCAGGTTAACCAATATTCATTAACTGTGAGACATTCCACTAAAAACCCACAATTGAACTCTTCTCACTGTAGAACATTTATGTGTCCACGGATATAGACATATACCGGTAAGTCAATCCTTCACGAGTGTTCGTAATCACAATTGGGTCAAATTACAATTTTACCACTGTGTTACATCTGTCTCCTTAAGTACCAGTGCTCTTCTAATGAACAACCTGTTTATGGTCCAACCAATAAACAAAAAGTCCCTCTCAGGCTAGTGTGAGGGTGGGATCCCTTTGTTCAAGTCCCAGAGTCACCACTTAAGGGAACACTCATCTACTTCTCCTAGAAGTGGAAAGGAGTGAATTCCTTCTTGTGTTGCATGTCCCCAGCCTCCCACTTGGTCTTGTCCCCAAAAAGGAAGGCATATTGAGTCGGCGTATTGGCCACTCTCACCTATGCTAATCAAAGGACAATCCCTCATGAGAAGGAGTTCATGACACACTTAGGATCAAGACTGAGTTACCTAAGTCATCCTATTGAAATAGTAACCTAACTAGTTAACGGTGTTATATCTAGTGGTTTACTATTTCAGGGTCTGATCTTATGCAAACTCATTGCATAGGATACCCCTACTCACATGTCTACTACATGGACGCTTTGGATCAATACGTTTGTATCAAATACAAAGCGGACCGTATCATATAGTGTTACCAGGATAAGGTATCCAGTCTTATCCTTGTACTATAGACCTTTTAGGTTGTTACTTGAACATTGATCCCCGTATGTCCCCACATACTAGTTCAAGTTACATACAAACAACCTTGGATCTTAGTTTATTGGATTTGGGTCAAATTGTGCAATATTGAACAATAATACTTTATTGTAGAAACTCAGCAACACTTTATTGAAACAAGTATACAATTTGTCTACATTCACTATCTACGAGTTTTAGGGCATAAAACCCAACAAAAACAAACTTGGATTTAGTTTATTGGATTTTAGGGTTAATGAATGCAAATTAGATCATTCAATAACAAATTATTAAATCACTCCAATAACGCATTATTGAGATCAATTAATTTTTTTCATTTACTATCTACGAGTTTTAGGGCATAAAACCCAACAAGTCCCACTTGAACTAAAACTCTAGTGGGCAATGTACATCATCAATCATAATCAAATTAACAATCATTGAAGTAGGAGTAATGGATTATATTAATATTGTATAATACATGAAAAGTACAAATACAGATAAAATACAATAAACTAGGGCATTCACAAGACCCATTACACTTCTCTCACTTGCTCTAGATTATTCTATGTACATATCTTGCAGACCTAGACTCTCTAGATTACCCTCGAACACTTTAGCCGTGAGAGCCTTCGTAAATGGATCGACAATGTTGTGCTCCAAAATTATCTTCGTGACGATCACGTCCCCTCGTTGCACGATTTTTCTGATGAGATGATATTTGCATTTAGCCGGATTTTATCTGAGTCAAAATAAACCCTAAAATAAATAGGACATTTCAGTGGGAGAAAAAGTATGAAACACGAGATGTTCATATCGAGTTATTTACTCTCACATCGTGAGATCCATGCTCGGCTTTGTGTTGCCCTGGGCGTGGCCTCCCTTTGGAGAGTGTTTGCATGGGCCAATACCAAGGTGAATGGGGAGAGTGTTCATAGTAAGTGGGAGAAGGACACGTGTCAATGCATCCTGTGGTTTCCTCCCCTAGGTCACACCGTGAGATTCTCCTGATCCGCCTGCGTGTCATCCATGAGCGACCACCCCTTTGGAGGGCCTGATCATAGGTTTCGAAACACCGCAAATTCCAGGACTGGATAGGGTCATTCAGGGTAATCACCAACAATTGTCTTTCTTATTGGTAGCCTGTTGGTGTGTCTCTCTGGGATCTGAATGTGGGAGGGTTACACTTACGGGATTGAGATCCTTGACCAAACGAACGATAGCTAATGTAATATA
Organism: Luffa acutangula; assembly: GCA_036850905.1. Lineage (NCBI taxonomy): Eukaryota > Viridiplantae > Streptophyta > Magnoliopsida > Cucurbitales > Cucurbitaceae > Luffa > Luffa acutangula. The sequence continues at coordinate 7,639,124 of CM072087.1, forward strand.
GGCATATGAGATGCTCTGATATTAAGAATTGGCTGAGATAAGTCTCAATTCAGAGCAGGAGTAGCTGATCACCCATTTGGTGACTGTTGCTCTAAACCTCTGAATAATCGTTACAAAACTATATCAATAGTTTCTTAGGGTTTCGTTGATTAATAGTTTTGCTAAATATTGATTGGATTATTGAATAATGGTTAAGGCTAAAATTACTAATACAGTCGTATGTTTTAAATTTTCACCATGTCTTCCTTTATAAATACACTGCTTAAAAACAATAAATTAACCGACGATAATAATACTACGTGGAAGTCTAGTAAAAATACAATTCTGGCTATAGACTAAGTACAGTTTGTCTTAACAAAGGAGTGTCCTCTAGTCCCAGCATATTATGCATCTCGAACTGCAACGGAGAAGATAGAAAGACAAGGTAAAGTTGATTTACTGGTTTTAGAAACTTGTCTTACTGAATAAGATCGTAATGCCTGGATACTTGATTCTGGAACTACCAATCATGTTTGTTTCTCCTTGCAAGGAAATAGTTCTTTTCAACAGTTGAAATAAGGTGAAATGACACTCAGGGTTGGAACAGGAGATGCAGTTTCAACTTCAGTAGTGGGAGATGCAAAGTTGTTTTTTGGAGACAGATTTTAATTTCTTTAAAACTTGTATATAGTACCTAGACTTCGAAGAAATCTTGTATCTATTTCCTGTTGGATTGATCAAGGATATTTTGTTTCCTTTAATTCTAATGTAGCATTCATTTTGAAAAATGGAATCCTGATATGTTCAGCCAAACAAGAAAACAACTTATATATAATTAGACCAACCGATACAAAAGCAATTTTAAATCATGAGTTATTTAAAACTGTTGAAACTCAAAGAAATAGGCAACAAACTTCTCCGAAAGAAAATACCTATCTTTGGCACCTGAGGCTAGGCCATATAAACCTCAATAGGATTGAGAGACTGGTCAAGAGTGAAATTCTAAATGAGTTAGAAGATAACTCATTACCTCCATGTGAATCATGCCTTGAAGGCAAAATGACTAAAAGACCTTTTACCGGAAAAGGCTATCATGCCAAAGAGCCCCTAAAGCTCATACACTCAGATCTCTATGGTCCGATGAATGTGAAAGCTCGAGGAGGATTCAAATATTTCATCTCTTTCATAGATGACTATTCGAGGTATGAATATTTTTACGTAATCTACCATAAGTCTGAAGCCCTTGAAAAATTCAAGGAGTAGAAGGCGGAGGTTGAAAACCTGTTAGGTAAAACAATCAAAATTATTCGATCTGATTGCAAAGGAAAGTACATGGATATGAGATTCAAGGACTATATGATAGAGCATGGAATCCAATCACAACTCTCGGCACCTGATACATCTCAGCAGAATGGTGTATCAGAAAGGAGAAATCGAACATTATTCAATGTAGTTCGTTCTATGATGAGCTATGCTCAGTTGCCTAGCTCGTTATAGGGGTATGCAGTATAAATTGTAGTTCTCATCTTTAACAATGTTCCATAGAAGAGTGTTTCTAAAACACCTTTTGAGTTATGGAAATGGTGTAAACCTAATATATGCTGCTTTAGAATATGGGGTTGTCCAGCACATGTGCTTGTGACAAATCTTAAGAAATTAGAACCACGTTCAGGATTGTGCCAATTTGTTGGATACTCAAAAGAAACGAGAGGTGATCTTTTCTACGACCCACAAGAAAACAAGGTATTTGTATCGACAAATAATGTGATTTTCTTTGAGGAAGACTACATGAGAAACCATAAACCACATAGCAAATTAGTATTAGAAGAAACTACTGAAGAATCGACAAAGGTTGTTGATGAAACTAGTCTGTTATCAAGAGATAATGCAGGAACTAGTTCTTCCGGTCAGTCTCGTCCATCTAAAATGATGAGAATGCATCAACGCAGTGGGAAGGTTGTAAAACAACCTGAACACTACTTAGGTTTAACTGAAACTGAAGTTGTCATTCCAGATGACAGCATAGAGGTGTTGGGTTTTATGCCATAAAACTCGTAGATAGTAAATGTAACATTTGACTTGCTTCAATGAAGTATTATTTCTATATATTTGTTTTGCCTAAATATAACCACAAATCCAACAAACTAAGAACCCATGACTATATTATGTTTACTTGAAGTTTATGTGTGACATCAGTATGGATCAAGTTCAAGTAAATAGTCTAGACGATCTATAGTATATGGATAAGGTTGCGTACCTTAATCCTGGGGACACTATTGGCGTGGCTCGCTTTGTTCTTTAAAGATAGACGATGTGATCCTAATTGTTCATGTATAGGACATGTGAGTGAGGGCATCTTATGCAAAGAGTTTGCATAGAGATCAAACAAGGAGATAAGTCACTTTCACTTTTCAACACAATTTACTGTTCAAACTGAACATCTCATACATATAACTCAGGTAACTCGATTTTAATCCTGAGCTAACTATGAACTCCTGTTTATTTAGGATTATCCTTTGATTTTCATGGTTGAGAGTGACCAAACATCGCCGACTCAATAAGCCTACCATTGTGGGGATAAGACTAAATGGATAATTGGGAACATAACTTTGCAAGATAGAATTCACTGCTACCCGTTTTAGGGTTAGTAAAGGTTGTTCTCTTAAGTGCTGACTCTGAGTCTTGAACAAAGGGACCCCGCCCTCTCATAACCTTGAGAGAGACTTGGTTCAATGATTGTATCGCAAACTAGTTGTTCATTAGAGGATCAATGAAACTTAAGGAACAAGATGTAACTTTAGGGGTAAAATAGACTTTTGACCTAGCTCTAGTTACGAACAACTGGTGAAAGGCCGACTTACTAATCATGGTTATCTAAAGTGGACAAGAAATATATCTACAGTGAGGGGAGTGCAGCTACGGGCTATAGTGGAGTGTCCTGGAAGCTAACGAACGATGAATGACTAGGTTAATGAGATTAATCGGTTATCATCATTTTGTTGGAGCCCATGGTCTGTAGGTCCATTAGGTCCCTCTACTAGCTCAATAGGAATAAAACTTGGAACAATATGATAGGTTAATATTTGAAAAGTTCAAAATTCGGAAAAGGATACAAAAGTCGCTTACATACGATATTTAACGACATATTAGTTTAATTATGAACTAAACTTAAAATGATAGTTATATATTTAAATATGATTTAAATATTAAACACGTGAATAGGGATTCATGTTCGAGAAAATTCGTTGGGAGAAAGAAACAAAGATTGCAAAAATGGTATTAATTTAATATGAGATATTAAATTAAATAAATTTATTTTAATTAAATAAATGATATTTAAATTAAAAACAAAAATAAAAGAAAGTGGGATTATTTACAATTTTGTTTGCAAATTTTGAATTTAAAAGAAATTCAAAAGTTAGCAAATTTTGGAGGTGGTGCTTAATGACTAATCACTTGTAATTAGCCTTATTGCAGCACCTAATCTTGTGACTCAAAATGGTCCCTATTTGTTGTCAATTTTTGTGCAATTCTTGTGCATGATTTTCCTCTCTATATAAATAATAAGCTGAAGAGAATGTGTGGATTTCTTCAACCTAAAATGCTGCCAAAATTCTCCCAAGAACTTCCATGTTCATACTCTCAAGCTTGCTTATACCCATAAGCTTTCCTTTCTAATTCCTATTAATTGAGGATCCCACAATCCGTTCCAAGGCCTGAGGATAGTAGAGAAGATCCAAGTGGTTGTCCAAAAGCCGTTCGTGCATCAGATTATACGAATTGGGAGCTCCAAGAGGTCGGTACCTTATTACACTATTTTTGTTCTTATGGACAACATGTCTTCTAGGATTAAATTGATCAAATTGTGTGCCTAAGATCCAAAATTGCTTCCGCATGTGTGATATGAACACCAACAATTGGTATCAGAGCATGGTTTAGGCACCCAATTTTCATTAATTTGATCATGGTGGGTAGCATTTGCATATTGAATTTTTCTGGGTGCTAGAATGGATATATTACGGTTTTGGCAATTTAATTCTCTCAATTTTGTTGAAATAATTTGTAATTGCCTACATGTTTATGGGCATAAATGAGTTAGTATCGAGTCTGTAAAATTTGAGAGTCATTAGAGTCCATTTAGTACTATAATTGCTCGAAAGAAGAAGAGAAACTCAAGCTGGCCAAAGATTAGCAGGCTGATTAGAGGGGCTGACCATTCGGGCTGACAGATGCTTGACGGGCTGACCATTCGGGCTGACAGATGCTTGACTGGCTGACCATTCGGGCTGACCAGATAGGGATAATTGAAGTAGTTTTTTTTAATTATTAAATGCAATAATTTAGTTTTTTGCTTGCTTGAATTGCCAAAACCAGTCCATTTTAGTGTGATTTAGTTAATTATGCATGGATGGATGTATGTTTTAATTAAATAGCCATCAATATGCATAAAAGCGTGTCATATTGATTTAAAATCCCACCATACGAAGCATGTTACATGCATTAAGTATATTATAATTAAGATATAATATTAAGATGCATGTTTAGGTTTCATGATAGATGCATGTTGAATGAAGTAATTACATTTAATCAAACGATAACGAACAAAGCATGCTGCATGAAACTTCCTTAGCTCGATTTAAAGTGTTTCAATCGAATAAATGCATGTTATAGGTTAATGTCGTTTTAATTTATATAAAATCGACATAAACTTTTAAAATCTATAACAATTATAAAAGCATGCTCACTTAGGGTTAAAAGGAATTCAAAGATCAATCGATGCAAAAATAGTTTTAGGTCGATAACATGTTAAGCTAAGGTTACAAGAGAATTCACCCGATTAGATGTTGTCTAAGGCTGGAGGTATTTAAGTTGACGGTTTACGGAACACCTCCTACCTGGGCATCAAGCTGGTACTTGAGTTAAGTTAACCCGGTTTTATGAGCATGCGTGAGCGCTGTGAGGTTATAATATGTTTTTTCCACCTAGACATCATAGGATAAGTCCGTTTATGGACGTATCACCTAGACGTAGGTAAAATTTATTAGTTGAATTCTATCTAAGTCAAAATTAAAACTCTAAAAGTATAATAGGACACTTTAGTGGGAGGAAAAGTAATAAAAACGAGATATTTAAAATCAAGTTTTTACTCCCGCGTCCCTCTGTTTTCATACCGTGAGATGCATGCTCTACTTCGTGTCGCCCTGGGAGCGGCCTCCCTTCGGAGAGCATTAAACATACATCAATACCAAGCTGGATGGGGAAAGTGTTCATAGTATGTGGAAGAAGAACTCGTGACAACGTATCCTATGGTCTCCACCCCTAGGTTGCAACGTGAGATTCCTATGATCCGCCTGTGTGTCGCTCTGGGAGTGACCGTCCCTTCTGAGGGTCTGATCATAGGATTCGAAACACCACGAACTCCAAAAATGGATAGGATCACTTAGGTCAGTCACCAACAGTTGTCTTTTCCTAACGGTAGCCTGTTGGTGCATACCTCTGGGATCTGAAAGTGGGAGGGTCACACTTACAAGAATGAGTTCTTGACCAAACAAATGGTAGCTAATAAACTAAAAGAGTACGAGATGTTCTGGTTTTAGATATTGGTTGAGATAAGTCTCAATTCAGTGGAGGAATAGCTGATCACCCTTCAGTGACTGTTATTCAAACCTCTGAAGTATCGTTGCAAAACTATATCAATAGTTTATTAGGGTTACTTTGATTAAATAGTTTTGCTAAAATTCATTGGAGTATTTAAATGGTTAAAGGAAAAAACTAATATAGTCAATTGTTTATTATTTTCAACATGTCGTCCTCAATATTACCACTGCTTAAAAAAGATAAATTAACCGGCGCAAATTATGCAACGTGGAAATCTAACCTGAACACGGTTCTGGTTATTGATGATCTGTGGTTTGTCCTGACAGAGGAATGTTCTCTGGTCCTCATTCGTACTGTATCACAGTCTGTTGAAGATGCATATGATCGCTGGATGAAGGTCAACGAAAAGGCCCGAGTCTATATTCTGGCTAGTTTATCTGAAATTCTAGCCAAGAAACATGAGGGAATGGTCTCAGCAAGAGAGATCATGAATTCACTTCAGGAAATGTTTGGACAGTCGTCCTTTCAACTCCATCATGTAGCCCTCAAATACATTTACAGTTGTCGCATGAAAGAAGGCCAACCTGTTCGAGAACATGTTATTGATACGATGGTCCATTTCAATGTTGTTGAAGTAAATGGAGTGGTCATTGACGAGTGTAGCCAAGTAGCATTTATAATGGAGTCACTTCAAAAAAGCTTCCAACAATTCCGAAGCAACGCTGTAATGAATAAGATTCAATACAATTTGACTACGCTCCTGAATGAGTTACAAACATTTCAATCACTTATGTAAGGTAAGGAATTGAAAGACGGAGAGGCAAATATAGCCCATTCCAAGAGAAAATTCCTTAAGGGTTCATCCTCAGGAACAAAGTCTGCACCTCAAATTATGGTTCTAAGAATATCCAGAAAAATGAAAGAGTAAAGGGAAAGGCTCCCGCTACTGCTAATCGAGGAAAGAAGAAAGCAAAGAAAGTTGATAAAGGAAAATGCTTCCATTGCAACGTTCAGGGGTATTGGAAGAGAAATTGCCCCAAACACCTCGCTTAAAAGAAGAAGGAAAAAAAAGGTAAATTTGATTTACTCGTTTTAGAAACTTGTCTCTTAGAACATGATCAAGATGCCTGGATACTTGATTCCGGAGCTACTAATCATGTTTGTTCTTCTTTGCAGGAAAATAATTCATTTCGACAGTTAAAGAAAGATGAAATGACACTCAAGGTTAGAACAGGAGACGTCATTGTAGCTTCTGCAGTGGGAGATGTAATGTTGTTTGTAGGAGATAGGTTTTTGCTTTTGGAAAATCTGTATATATTTCCTAAAATACATAGGAATCTAATATCTATCTCTTGTCTAATTGAACAAGGATATTCTGTAAATTTTGAAGTTAATGAAGCGTTCATCTCTCGAAAAGGAATGTTTGTCTGTTCAGCAAAATTAGAAAACAAGTTGTATGTCATAAGACCAACCGTAACAAAAACAATTTTAAATCACGAGTTATTTACAACTGTTGGTACTCAAAGAAAAAAAGCAACATATTTCTCCAAATAGTAACGCTTATCTTTCGCATCTAAGGCTAGGCCACATTAATCTTGATAGGATCAAAAGATTGGTAAAGAATGAACTTTTAAATGAGTTAGAAGACGATTCATTACCTCCATGTGAATCTTGCCTAGATGGAAAAATGACTAAAAGATCGTTTACGTCAAAAGGTTATAGAGCCAAAGAACCTCTAGAACTTATACATTCAAACCTTTGTGGTCCAATAAATGTAAAAGCTCGAGGAGGATACAAATATTTCATCTCTTTCATAGATGATTATTCTAGATATGGTTACTTGAAAAATTCAAAGAATATAAGCTGCAATTGAAAACCTATTAGGAAGAAAAATCAAAACTCTTCGATCTGATCAAGGAGGAGAGTATATGGATTTACAGTTCCAAGACTATATGATAGAACATGGAATCAAATCACAACTCTCAGCACCAGGAACATCACAACATAACGGTGTATCCGAATGGAGAAATAGAACATTGATGGAAATCGTTCGATCAATGATGAGATACGCTCAGTTGCCCAACTCGTTTTGGGGACATGCAGTAGAGACTACAGTAGAAATTTTGAACAATGTTCCTTCGAAAAGTGTTTCCAAAACACCCTTCGAATTATGGAAAGGACGAAAACCTAGTTTGCACTATTTTCGAATCTGGGGATGTCCTGCAAATGTGTTAGTGACGAATCCTAAGAAATTGGAACCACGTTCAAAATTATGTATATTTGTTGGATATCCAAAAGAAACGAGAGGTGGTATCTTCTACGACGCACAAGATAATAACGTGTTTGTTTCTACAAACACTACTTTCTCAGAAGAAGACTATTTGAGATATCATAAACCATGAAGCAAAGTAGTATTAAAAGAAACTACTGAAGAAACGACAAAAGTTGTTGATCAAACTGGTTCACCTACTTTTGATAGTGATGGAGCTAGTTCTTCTGGTCAATCTCGTCCTGCTCAATCGTTGAGTATGCCTCGACACAGTGAGAGGGTTATTATACAGCCTGACCGCTACCTAGGTTTAATTGAAACACATGTCGTCATACCGGATGACGACATCGAGGATCCATTGACTTTTAAACAAGCAATGAAAGATGTTGATAGAGACCAATGGGTCAAAGCAATGGGCGTTGAAATCGAGTCAATGTACTTCAATTCAGTATGGGATCTTATGGATCCACCTAACGCGATATGATACCCATAGGGTGCAAGTGGATCTATAAGAGAAAGAGAGACACATCTGGAAACGTGCAAACGTTCAAAGCTAGGCTCGTAGTAAAAGGTTTTACCCAAAGATAAGGAATTGACTATGAAGAAACTTTTTCCCCTGTTGCTATGCTTAAGTCCATTAGAATTCTCCTATCCATAGCCACATATTATGACTATGAAATATGGCAAATGGACGTCAAAATTTACTTTCTATATGGCAACCTTGACGAGAAAATATATATGTCTCAACTTGAAGGGTTCATTTCCAAGAATGAAGAACAAAAGGTTTGTAAACTAAAGCAATCCATTCATGGATTAAAACAAGCTTCAAGGTCTTGGAATCTTCGATTTGATACAACGATCAAATCATTTGGCTTTGACCAAAATACTGATGAACCTTGTGTTTACAAGAAAATCATCATGAATAAAGTATCTTTCTTAATACTGACGAAATGTAAGTTTTAGGGACGTTTTTTTTTTCGTCGCTAAAGACTGGAATTTTTGTAGTGGAATTTAGTGCAAGTGGGAGTTTGTTGGGTTTTATGCCCTAAAACTCGTACATAGTAAACGTAACATTTGACTCGCTTCAATGAAGGATTATTTCTATATATTTGTTTTGCCTAAATATAACCACAAATCCAACAAACTAAGGACCCATGACTATATTCTGTTTACTTGAAGTTTATGTGTGACATAAGTATGGATCAAGTTCAAGTAAATAGTCTAAACGATCTATAGTATATGGATAAGGTTGGGTACCTTAATCCTGGGGACACTATTGGCATGGTTCGCTTTGTTCTTTAAAGATAGACGATGTGATCCTAATCGATCATGTATAGGACATGTGAGTGAGGGCATCTTATGCAAAGAGTTTGCATAGAGATCAAACCAGGAGATAAGCCACTTTCACTTTTCAACACCATTTACTGTTGAAACTGAACATCTCATACATATAACCCAGGTAACTTGATCTTAATCCTGAGCTAACTATGAACTCCTGTTTATTTAGGATTATCCTTTGATTTGCATGGTTGAGAGTGGCCAAACATCGCCGACTCAATAAACCTACCATTGTGGGGATAAGACTAAATGGATAGCTGGGAACATAACTTTGCAAGATGGAATTCACTACTACCCGTTTTAGGGTTACTAAAGGTTGTTCTCTTAAGTGCTGACTCCAAGTCTTGAACAAAGGGGCCCCGCCCTCTCATAACCTTAAGAGAGACTTGGTTCAATGATTGTATCGCAAACTAGTTCTTCAGTAGAGGATCAATGGAACTTAAGGAACAAGATGTAACTATAGGGGTAAAACAGACTTTTGACCTAACTCTAGTTACGAACAACCGGTGAAAGGTCGACTTACTAATCATGGTTATCTAAAGTGGACAAGAAATATATGTAGAGTGAGGGGAGTGCAGCTACGGGCTATAATGGAGTGTCCCGAAAGCTAACGAACGATGAATGACTAGGTTAATGAGATTAATCGGTTATCATCATTTCGTTGGAGCCCATGATCTGTAAGTCCATTAGGTCCCTCTACTAGCTCAATAGGAATAAAACTTGGAACAATATGATAAGTGAATATTTGAAACGTTCAAAATTCAGAAAAGGATACAAAAGTCGCTTGCATACGATATTTAACGACATATTAGTTTAATTATGAATTAAACTTAAAATGAGAGTTATATATTTAAATATGATTTAAATATTAAACACGTGAATAGGGATTCATGTTCGAAAAAAATTCGTTGGGAGAACGAAACCAAAATTGCACAAATGGTATTAATTTAATATGAGATATTAAATTAAATAATTTTATTTTAATTAAATAAATGATATTTAAATTAAAAATAAAAATAAAAGAAAGTGGGGTGATTCAGAATTTTATTTGCAAAGTTGGAATTTAAAAGACATTCAAAAGTTAGCAAATTTTGGAGGTGGTGCTTAATGACTAATCACTTGTAATTAGCCTTATTGCACCACCTAATCTTGTGACTTAAAATGATCCCTATTTGTTGTCAATTTTTTGCAATTCTTGTGCATGATTTTCCTCTATATATAGAGAATAAGCTGATGAGAATATGTGGATTTCTTCAACCTAAAATGCTGCCAAAATTCTCCCAAGAACTTCCATGTTCATACTCTCAAGCATGCTTCTACCCATAAGCTTTCCTTTCCAATTCCTATCAATTGAGGATCCCACAATCTTTTCCAAGGCCTGAGGATAGTAGAGAAGATCCAAGTGGTTGTTCAAAAGTCGTTCGTGTGAATAATAAAGCATCAGATTATACGAATTGGGAGCTCGAAGAGGTAGGTACCTTATTACTTTATTTTTGTTCTTATGGACAACATGTCTTCTAGGATTAAATAGATCCAAAATTGCTTCCGCATGTGTGATATTAACACCAACAAGAGGATCCATTGTCTTTTAGACAGGCAATGAATGACATAGACAGAGACCAATGGGTCAAAGCAATGGACCTCGAAATGGAGTCAATGTACTTTAATTCGGTATGGGAACTTGTAGATCCACCTGCATGGGTAAAATCCATAGGGCGTAAATGGATCTATAAAAGAAAGAGATACGCTACTGGGAAGGTACATACATCCAATGCAATGACCTCTACCCACTTGGACACGTAATCAACTGACAATAAGATAAAAACATTACAATTAGAAGGGGAAATGGCCCCATAAAGTCAATACCCCATACATCAAACAATTCTCTAATTCCAAAATGTAAGTAAGATGCATTTCATCTTTAGGCCTTAAATTTCCTCTCATTTGGCAAGCATCACATTGCTTGTAGAACCAATGGGCATCCTTAAATAAGGAAGGCCAGAAGAATCCACATTTCAAAATCCTCATAGTTGTCCTTTGTCCGCTGAAATGACCTCCATACGGCGAAGAATGACATTGCTCCAGGATCCTTTGCTTCGTCACCTGAAACACATCTACGAATAATACCATCAAAGCATTGCTTATACATATATGGCTCATCCCAATAGAAAAATTATGCATCATGCTTAAACTTTTTCATCTGCCTCTAATCCATATCAATTGGAGTGACTCATTTCACCAAGAAGTTGGCAATATCAGCATACCAAGGAACATCCTTGACCACCTTTACCTCAACAGCGAAGAGTTGTTCATCTGGAAAAGAATCTGAAATGATAGATTGCTTCAGCAAAGATGATGTTGGATCAAGACGAGACAAATGATCTGCAATGACATTCTCTGATCCCTTCTTGTCCTTTATCTCCAAGTCGAATTCCTGCAATAACAAAACCCAACGAATCAGTCTAGGCTTTACATCTTTTTTAGCCATTAAGTACCTTATTGTTGCATGATCTGTGAAAACTGTGACTTTGGATCCAACCAAATATGGGTGGAATTTCTCAAAAGCAAACACAATTGCTAACAACTCCTTTTTCGTAGTTGTATAGTTGATTTGTGTCTCATTCAAGACCCTGCTTGCATATTATATAGGATGGATAAATTTGCCCTGTTTTTTTCCCCAGCATGGCACCTACTGCAATATCACTCGCATCACACATTACCTCAAATGGTAAACTTAAGTTAGGTGCACTTGGAATGTGGGCTGAGATTAAAGCATCCTTTAAAGTTTCAAAAGCCTTCCTACAATTTGCATTAAAGTAAAAAACATTATCAATGCACAATAAGTTACAAAGAGGTTTACTGATTTTGTTTAAAAATCCTTTATGAACCTTCTATAAAATCCAACATGACCTAAAAAACTTCGAATCCCTTTAACTGGGTTCGGTGGTTCTAATCTCTCAATAACCTCTATTTTTGCTCGATCAACTTATAGACCTTTCTTTGAAATCTTATGACCTAACCCTATGCCCTCCTTCACCATGAAATGGCATTTCTCTCAATTAAGCACTAGATGGGTATCTTCACATCTTTTTAATACCTTACCTAAATTATCCAAACAACTCTGAAAAGACCCTCAAAAAATTGAAAAATCATCCATAAATACCTCAACAGTTGACTCAATCATATCAGAAAAAATTGCTAACATACACCTCTGAAATGTTGCTGGAGCATTGCAAAGGCCAAAAGGCATCCGCCTAAATGCAAAACATCCCATAAGGGCATGTGAAATTGGTTTTTTCCCGATCCTCAAGAGAAATGGTAATCTGGTTATACCAGAGTAACCATCTATAAAACAGTAGTAGGTCTGACCAGCCAATCTATCCAACATCTGGTCAATAAATGGCAGAGGGAAATGGTCTTTACGGGTGGCTTTATTCAGCCTCCTGTAATCCATACAAACCCTCCAGCCAGTTACTGTCCTTGTTGGGATCAACTCATTGTCCTTATTAGACACCACTGTGACCCATCCTTTCTTAGGAACATATTGGACAGGGCTTACCCAATTGCTATCTGCAATTGGATAAATAATCCCAACATCCAACCATTTGATCATCTCCTTTGTAGCAACCTCTTTCATTGCAGGGTTAAGCCTACTATGTTGTTCAATACTCCTAAAGGATCCCTCATCTAGAATGATTTTATGCATACAGAAAGACGTATTAATTCCCTGAATGTCAGTCAATGTCCAACCTATTGCTTTGCGAATTGATGTAGCAACTTTATTAAGGCCTCTTCATCTTTCGGTATTAAATCTGATGCAACAATAATGGGCAACGTCTCACCCTCCCCAAGATACACATACTTTAGATGATCTGGCAAGTTCTTCAAATCTAAAGTGAGTGCCTCAATCAGGGATGGCTTAATAAGAGGAGCTTCAAATCCAACGATTCAAAAACATCCTCACACCTAGACACTCTTTTCTCTCTTTTTCTTTCTAAAGAACAAACTTCTAAATCCTACACACTAACCTCTCCATGACCTTCCAAATGTTTATTTGCCAAATCCTCCATTGTTGTCTCAACAATTGTGTTCTCCAGAATCCTAATGAAAGAACAGTCTTCCACTTCGTCTGGATACTTCATGGCCTTAAAAACCTTAAACTTCACTTCCTCATTATAAACCATCATTGTTAATTCCCCTTTTTGAACATCTATCAATGTCCTGCCAATAGCAAAAAATGGACGACCAAGAATAATTGGGACATCATTATCTGCCTCATAGTGTAAGATAATAAAATCATCAGGAAATATGAATTTATCTACTTTCACTAAGACATCCTCAATTTTACCCTCTGGATACGTGATAGACCTATCGGCTAGTTGGAGTGTGACTGTGGTAGGCCTAGCTTCACCAATACCTAGCTTTTGATAGACCGAAAGAGGCATAAGGTTAATGTTTGCGCCTAAATCACAAAGTGCTCTACCTAACTCTTTTCCACCTATTGAAACAGGAATAGTGAATGACCCTGAATCCTTAGCCTTGGTTGGTAGCCCATTCTTAAGAATAGCACTACATTCCTCAGTAAGAGACACCGTTTCAAACTCTCCTATCTCTTCTTTTTAGTTAAAATATCCTTAAGAAATTTAGCATAATTAGGCATTTGCTCTATAGCTTCTACTAAAGGGATATTTATATGCAATTGCTTAAGAATCTAAAAAATATTCATAAATTGATCATCCTGATTCTTAGGCCTTTGTCTTTTTGGAAAAGGTAGAGGTGGTACATAAGGTGGGGGCGACACATAAGGTGGTTCCATGATCGGTTGTCAGTATGGCAATAAATTAATACAGAATTTGTCGCAGATATGTATTAATCCAAGTATAAATTAACACAATCAAGTAGTACCTAGTGAGTTTAGGGTCGAATCCACAGAGAAAGGTGATTTCAAAATCTTTAACAACTTTGTTGATTTGAACTCAAGGACGTGTGGTATTATGAAAGTTTAAATAAGAGATTTGATGGGTATGAAGAATAAATATGCAGGACAAATACTCTACTGATGCAAGCCATCTCCTAGAAAAAAGTTTAAAAAGTCTCCCTTTTTGGGCACTCATGCTTACAACTCATCACAAGCTTGAAAATTGACAAGAAAGCCTACCCTAGGACATCATAATCATGCAAAAATACATCCAGACAACAACCATATACATAATTCACAGAAAACTCAAAACTATAGCCCGAACTCAAATGCTCAAGGGCTCCACAAACATGCTAATCCACCCCCAGACTTAAAACATGCATTGTCCTCAATGTATAATGAAAATAAAGCATAAACAAGCATGAGAACAAAAAAAAGAATGAAAGGAGTGAACAATACTGGCCTTGAATAATGATGATTTCTTGACTGAAAGCTTGGAATCTTGAAAGCTTGAAAGCAAAAGAGAGACAGAAAACAAGACCTACAACACAAAAACAAACAATAAACCAAAAACAAAAAGAAAACACACTAAACTTACTTGGGTTGCATCCCAAAAGCGCTTGTTTAACGCCATTAGCTCGACGTGTTGATCGTGCTTCAAGGTGGCTTCTGTTCTGTGAATCCAACAGCGGTGTTGTTTCTTGCACCTTTCTTGTAACCCATGAAAAGCACTTCATCTTTAGAGTCTTCAACTTCTTTAAAAATTTCTTTTTCGTTCTTGACTCTAATAGTGAGCTCCCTGCGCTAAATATCAATAATCACTCGCCCAGTAGCGAGGAATGGTCTTCCTAATATGACAGGCATTGAAGGATTTTCTATCATGTCCATAACATACAAGTCCATAGGGAGGAAAAATCTACCTACTCTGATTAAAACATTTTCTACAATGCCAACTTGTCTAACCACAGACTAATCAGCCAATTGGAGCTTTACAGGAGTAGATTTAATCTCACCTATGTCTAACTTTTTTCACAAGGACAATGGAATAATATTAATGCTAGCACCTAAGTCCCATAATGCTCTAAAAGAGTAAGTACGAAAACTACAAGGAACAGAAAAACTCCCTGGGTTTGCTACTTTTTCAAGTACCTTCTGTTGTACTCTGGTGCTGCATGTGGAAGCAAGATATACAGTGTCAACCTTCTTTTCCTTTCGCTTCTTTGCTAACCACTCCTTCATGAACCTTTTGTATTGGGGCATCTCTAATGCCTCTGCAAAAGAAATATTAATATTCAGATTCATAAAAGCATTCATAAATTTATCAAACTAAACCTGATTGTTTTTTTTCTTCTTTTTCTTTTTCTTTTCCTTAGGAACCATCAATGTGGGAGCAGGAATATGAGGCTCAGGTTCAGGTTTTTCAGCCTCATCTGATGATGTGTCCTCCTCAGCTTCCCCTGTAGGCGTGTCATACTCCTCAGAATCAGATTCCTTTTCAGCTTCCTCCTGGTGCACAGTGATTGCCTTACAATACTCCATCTGTGTTTTCTCTTTCTCAGTTGGGGCTTACCTTTATTCATGGTGCTTACAACAGTTACCAACTGTCCCAGCTGAGTTTCAACATTCTTGATGGCACCACTGTGGTCATTCATTGTTGAGTTGATGGCAATGACTGCCTCCTCAAATTTAGTTGTCCTGTTACTAGACTCTGCAATGAAAGCTCCAACAAGATCTTCTAACTTTTTATTTTCTTGAGTTTGAGGGGCAAACCCAGGAGGATTAAGAACATTCTTAGTATTAGCATAAGAGAAAATTTCATTGTTCCTATTGTTAAGGTGATAATGTGTAGGTGTAGAATTATTATTATATCCCCTAAAATTAGAATTTGATACATATTGAACTTGTTCAATGGTCTCCTCCTGAGGTCTGGATTCTAAAGCAGCAGCTGATTCAATTGACTGTGCACTCCCTGTACCTGAAAATTTCATAAAAGCATTAGCAAGGGAGGTCATCTGGGCCTGGAGCGCACTTACTTTATCAACCTCAAACACTCCAGCAACAATCTTTTTGGGTGTAGACCGCTCAGATGGCCACTGATATCTGTTGGTGGCCATATCTTCTAGAAGTATGCGAGCATTTTCCACGGTCTTGGACAACGGAGTCCCACCTGCAGCTGCATCAACAATCGTCTTTGTACTAGGAGTTAAATCATTATAAAACAATTGAACCTGAAGCTAGTCGAGGTATCCATGCTGAGGGCACTTCCTCAATAGCTCTTTAAATCGCTCCCAGGCCTCGAACAGCTGCTCATCATATTGTTGTTGGAATGTCCCAGTCTCGGTCCTCAGCTTGACCGTCTTTGTAGGAGGGAAAAATTTCTTTAAAAATGCTTGGACCAAAGCATCCCAGGTGGTGATACTTCCAGGGGAAATAGACTGCAACCAATCTCGTGCTTTATCCTACAAAGAAAAAGGAAATAAACGTAAGCAAAATAGCATCCTCAGAGACTCCATTAATTTTTACCGTCCCACAAATGTCCAAAAATGATTTAAGATGAGAATTTGGATCCTCGGTGGGCGATCCTCTATATGCACAGTCTCGAGCCATCTGAATGAGACCGGTCTTCAGCTCAAAGTTGTTGGCATTAATCGGGGCATAGACAATCCCCGGTTGTTGCCCCTGAAACACGGGCTGAAAGTAGTCTCTAATAGGCCTAGGCTCCTCAGGTGGATTTTGGTCAACCATTTGAATAATTTCTCTATTTTCCCTTCGAAGTCTATGAATTGTTCTTTCAATCTCTGGATCTAACGGTAGCACTTCTCTACTACTACGCATAAAAGAGTAAAACTACCCTCAAAAGGAAAGAAAACAATTATGGAAAGAAACAAAGAAAAGAAAACAACTAATCTAAATATGGAAATTATAATCTAGAAACGGAAACAAAATAACCTAATATGGAATGCAAAAATAAATATGGCAAAACACAAATAAGGAATCTAACAAAAAACGAAAAACTAATCTAAAAAAGAAACAAATAGGGAAAAGATTACACAACTAAAAAAAAAAAAAAACTAAACTAGAAAAACAAATATGGAAAGAAAAACAAATAAGGAAAAAAAACAATCAACCTAGAAAAGTAAAAATACACCCTAAATTAAGACCGAACAATTTTTTTACAATATCAATCTAGCTAAATGTGCCAATCCTCGGCAACGACGCCAAAAATATGATGTGGACTTTTCCTACCGCAAGCGCACGAGTCAAGTAATAATATAGTGAATGTATTCCGAATGTCGTCCTCTTGATTGGATGTTTAAGCAAATCAAGTATTGTGAATTATCTTGTTCAATTTTATTTAGGGATCAAAAGTAGTGAGTGGATGATATGAAAACAAAATCAAAGCAAGTAAAAAGTGTGGAAATTCAATTGCGAAAAATACTTAGGGAATTGATTTCGCCGATTTAGTCTAGGATTGATTTTAAGGAGTAAGTTATTATGCACAATGAAATTATGAGCCTAAGACCCTTTAATCACAACTACCTCTCCCGAGTATAGTTGATTCTCATGCAAATTAACCAACTTGATATCCCTATCTAAGTTTATTAACATGCAAGGCAATGAGATCTTTTGACCAATTCTAAAGTTAATCTAAAACCGTCACGAATTAGAAAATAAACTTTAGTCATGCAATCTTGAGTAAGTCTATATTAAATCCCCTCTCCCGAGCTAGATTCAAAACTTAAATCATTCAACTAATGACCAATTAATTGAAAGCATTAAATCAAGATTACAAACACAATAAACATTGCACAACTTAAACCATAAATCAATCCATACACAAAATTAACTACATCAATCCCTAAGCTATGAGTTTAGCTACTCATGAATCTAATTACAAGCTCAACTAAACATAATAAAGCCATAAACTCTAGCTAAAGAAAAGGAAAGGGAAAAGAAAACTCAATGTAGGTCGAGACCGACGTTCCCGTCACGATCCCCACGAACAATGGGTTGATTTCTGATTTTCTCCCTTTGCTTCAGCCTTCAAATCCTCTGTTTTATCTCTGTTTACGTCTCCAAGAAGTCCCAAAATTCATTCCCTCAAAAACCTAGCCGAAAAGAACTATAAATACTGATTTTTCGTTGTAGCGTCGAGACGCTGTCCCTAAACACGCGTATTCTGGAAAGGAAATTATGCAGCGTCGAGACGCTAAAGTCGCAGCATCTCGACGCTGCGACGATTTCGCGCCTATTCTGATATGGAATGCCAGCATCGAGACGCTCAAGGGCTGGCGTCTCGACGCTAGCCTGCATTTGACACAATTTTGATTTTTTTTCTCTTTGAAGCTTTTTCAATCCTTTTCATCTTTTCGCGTCCCGAGCACCCGATTAACTCCATCATTGCGCTATATCTCCAATCAAACATTTCCTACAAAATAAACAATTAAGTGCAATAAAATGGCTAATAATCATCAAAGAATAGCTAAATTAAATAAGTAAAGATAGCAGGCTATGCTCGCTATCAAAGTATTATAATGGGATTAAAGGACTAAAGAAGTGGCTTGAGAAAGAGAAGGTGAAATGGGGGCTAGTACTAAAACATGTTTTCGGACTAGCAACTTTCGAGGACGAAAGTTCTTTTAAGGTTAGTATGATGTAACAGTCAAAAGAAAAAGAAAAAGAAAAAGGGAAAAGTGGGTTTTTATACCCGGTCAAAGCGGGAGGAAAAAGGGGGGAAATTTTCATGTCTTTCCCCCTAAAGTTTCGGTCAAATGGGTTTTTTTTTTTTAAAAAAAATATCTCCATGATATCTCCCTCGTTTCTCATCTCGCTCTCGTCTGTAGTCGCACGCCGCCGCCTCCTTTCCTCCGGTCCCCGTCAGCCGCACGTCGCCGTCTCCTTGCTTGGATCGTCGTCGCCGATGAGTTTTTCTCTTTCACTCTCTTCCTCGATTCCCTCTCTAATCTCTCTCTTTCTCCTTCGTGGTCATGAACAAGATGCGGCATAGCTCTCCTTCCCTTTCGTCGTCGCCTCCTTCACGTCACGACACCTTGCCATCAAATCTCATAGCCCAGATTCGACGTAACTGCAAAGCACTGCCATCCGCGTCCAACACAGTCACTTTCAGGGTTGTTTTCATTTGCGACAAGCCGCTGTTGTCATGGTCTGGTGTCGCTGCCACCGCCTGTTGGATAGCTATGGTGCTAATCTCAAATGGTTTGTTTGTGGGTAAGTTTCCATTGATTTTTTCATGCCCGATTTTTTTAGTTAAACATGAGTTGTTGGAGATTTAAGTGACCCAATATATTTCACTTTGGATTTCAGCCACGCTCGTTCATTTCGGAGTCTAAGCTCGTTATTAGACTCTCTAAAACTGCTGTCAAACGAAGTGACTTCTAGTTTGGGTAAGGTTTCTTGTTCATTTGAGTTCCATTCTTGATTATTTTGTTAATCAAAGTTGACCCATTCTCTATTGGACTCGTTTCTGTGTTACCCAGAAAATTTCGGGTTGAAAATTCCAGAGTTTTGCTATTTTGAGGTGCTGTCCAGCAAACTTTGAAGTTATTTTCGAGTGGGTCTTTGTGGAGTGTGCTTGATTTTTGGCTAAAGTCAAGGAGAGGACTTAAAGGGAGAATTTAGTGAGTTTTCGCCTGAGTTTGGGTAAGTTGATCGTCTGAGCCTACTTTCAACCTCCCAACTTAAGTATTTGACTTTACGAATTATGATGTATTGTAGGTTCGAAAAGAGATTGTGTTTGAGAGGTTTTTGGTTGGTTACTTTGGTTGCTAAGTCAGGTAAGTAACCTTACTACTTGGAAAACCTTGGCTAGGCTAGGCTTTTTATTATGAATTGCTACATGCTTCAAATATTATAAAACAAGAGACATCGATTATGTACGGTTGGAATATGGAATGTGGATATTGTGTGTTCTGGTGATACTAAATCTTCTGGTTATGCGTGTGAAATTAGCCCTTCATAGACCTTTATGGGAAAGAAACTTGATGATTAGGTTGCAAGCTAAATCAAACTCTGTTAACAGGGGCCCTAATACGAAATGAGGATAGGTTACTTATCCAGTAGGGACCGTGCAATTAAACACCTAGGACTGAGATGTTTATAGACTAAGATGAGGAGCTAAATGGGCGGGACTCGGCTTCGCAGACTAGGTGCCATCTACTATCTGTGGGAGTAAAGTTCTGACTAAAAACCCATGGACGCCCCACCAGTGACTTGGTAGTTATAGTGCTATGTGCACATAGGTGCCTTGATGGGTGAGACTTGGCTTCACTGACTGGGTGCCTTCTACCACCAGTAGGAGTAGATTTCTCTCGTGATTCCCACTTGTGTACCTCCAGTGAGTTGGTAAGCATGTGACAGACTGGTTAATTGTCCACGTGACCCGTACGTCATGATAAATGAAACGAAATGAAATGAAGGCCCTTTAACAATAACTAAGCTCAAGTTATCCATGTAATGCTTGTAAATCTCCTCCCAATAGTAGTGTTACTTACTGAGTATTTTTATTACTCATTCTTTTCAAAATGTTTCCTTTCAGGTACGAGCAAGAACATACAAAGCGTGTGAAGGATTGTTGCTGACGAGCCATGGAAAATATGTGAATGTGACTTCCGTGTAGTTTAGTTCCTCATCTTTCTTGTAGTCAGATTTGTAAATGGTGGTTCTTAAGGGTTTAAATATGTTTGTATATTGCTTTTAGAAAGCCTTTGTTTCAATGAAGTTTTTGAAAGTTTCTTGTTTTATTTGGGATCCCAGGTCGAAAGACTTTCTTTCTTTAAAATGTCAAATGTTTTGTGTTAAAGTTTATTTTCCATCAACCCTTTTTCCTTGAAGTAATTAGGTATGCATGTGGTAACGATCCTAGGATTTAGTCATGAGAAGATGGGTCGTTTACAAAAATCAAGCATACAAAAGAGAAGAAAAAAAAAACCTTGCTCAAACTCGAAATTCAAGCAATCCGTGGGCTGAAAATTATAACGTGCACGACGTGGACCACCACTAGAGTCTTTCCCACTATCCTCCGACCTTAGAACAGTTTGTGGGCACCGGTTGTGAAAGTAATTTAGGGAGAAAGTGTGTTTGTTTGAGAGAGTTGATTTTATGGTTTTGAGAGAGTTTTCCTGAGAAAATCCAACAACATTTTTCTCAATCTTAAGCTTTTGATTTTCACCTCTTCATCATCTATTTAAAGAAGAGATTATGCATCTCAAATTAAGTATGTGACGACACCAAGAGCGGGATCGAAATTAAGGTGGAAAAATAAGATTATTCCTGAGTTTAAGTCATAAGTCCACCACCTCCTAAAATTCAAGTGAATTTTTTTTCTTAATTAATTTCAAATTTAAAATTAATTCAAATAACTAATTTTAAATCAAATTAGTTCAAATAGTTAATTAAACATTTTAATTAATTATAATTGTTTAATTTAATATTAAATACCAAATTAAATAATTGCACCAATCCTGATCTCTCTCAAAACTGATAGTTTGAATATGAATATCTATTCATATGCAAAATTCAAACCATAGTATGTATCATATGCATACTTGCAATATCTAAATCATATTTAAATATTTTCCTGTTGGGATTTATGTCCTAAAACTCGTGGATAGTAAATAAACAAAGGTAAATATAATCAATAAAGTGTTATTGAAATAAATCAATATCTGGTTGTTGAATGGTTGTTTTAATTATGCAATAATTAACCCAAATCCAATAAACTAGAATCCTTGGCTATGATATGAATACATAAACTTTATGTAGAGACATAAAAGTGGATCAAGTTCAAGTAATAGCCTAAACAGTCTATAGTATGGGGATAAGATTGGGTACCTTATCCTAGGAAAACTATGTGACGAGGCCCACTTTGTTTTAGTATAAACAATGTGATCCTGAATCGTTCATGTAGACACATGTGAGTGAGGGTGTCCTATGCAAAAGAGTTTATATAAGATCAGACTGCAAAATAAGTCACTTTCACTTTATAACGTCGTTTACTGTGAAACTGACTATTTCAAGCGATGACCTAGGTAACTCGATCTTAATCTTGAGTTAACTATGAACTCCTGTTTATTTTGGATTATCCTTTGATTTGCATGGGTGAGAGTGGTCCAACATCCCCGACTCAATAAGTGCCTACCACTTTGGGGATAAAACCGAGTAGATAGCTTTGGACTTAGTCTTGCAAGATGCAATTCACTCCTACCCGACTTTAGGGATTGTAGAGAGGTTGTTCCTGAAGGAATTGAATCCCATGCGGAAGAGATTTTCATAGTTTGTAAACCAATAACAATTATGTATAATACCAGTACATTGGGTCTAAATAATCAGCAGAACAATTCTACAAAATTCATTCTAGATTAAGCATGTAATTCTACAAAGTTTAGTAACACTTACTTGTTGTAGATGAATTTCTCAGCACAATGCTCCAAGTCTGATCATTGTATATTCCAAGAACACCACCACAGAGAGAACCTGCTATATCTCTGGATTACTTAGATCACAGGCTCGTGGGAACCCCAAAATAGTCTTGGAAATGGAGAGAGATTTTATAGTTCTATGTTTCTTGCAGAGAGTAAAAATGAGAGAGATCTCCATGAGGACATATCCACTTTCCCTTTTTCACGATTGGAAGGTATAACTCCATCTGGCAACCAACTCCCCAGAAACTGCTGGGGAGTTATTTTAATTTAATAAACATTAAATTAAAATAAAACTATATGATAAATTATAAATTAATTTACCATATAGTTTTAATCAATTCAATTAAATATAATTTAATTGAATTAATTTAGCCAATTAATTAATTCTAAAATTAATTAATCTCAATCTTGATATTAATTAAATTTCACATACTTAATTAATTTTTACATTTGAATCATATTCAAATGTGTCTCTCTCATATAACCTATAGTTTTAATGTGCATCTCATGTACATTATTATAAACTATAGTATCAATTTAATTAAATCATATTTAATCAAATCAAATTAAATTATATTAATTCTCCAATTAATTAATTCATAATTAATTAAATATCACATATCTAATTAATTTCATTTTTCTCTCTTATACTATAATTAAATATGAATCACATTCATATAACTTTTAACCTATAATTTAATATGAATCTAATTCATATTCAATATTTGAACTCCTTGAAATATATATAATTCTCTCATTAATCAATTTTGAATCACATCCAAAATTAATTTTATTATAAAGTTTAATTCACTAATTAAACTTATATTATAACGTATCTCCATACATTATATTAATTCCCTTAATTTTCAAGACTAATTAATTTCAGAACCCTTTACGAGCTAGCAGGTGAACCTAATGGACCTATAGATTAGAAGCTCCAACGATACGAGATTAACTGGCTAAACTCATTAACCAAGTTAACCAACATTCGTTAATTGTGGGTCACTCCACTGTAGACCCACAACTGCACTATTCTCAGTGTAGAATATGTTTTTGTCCACGGATATCGACCATAACAATAAGTCAATCCTTCACATGTGTTTGTAACACCACCTGGGTCAAATTACTGTTTTACCTCTGGGTTACCTCTGGATCCTTAAGTACCACTGATCTATCTAATGAACAAGTTATTTAGGGTCCAACCACTAAAAAGAAGTTTCTCTCACGCCGGGAGAGGACAACACGCCTTTGTTCAAGACTCGAAATTAGCCCTTAAGGGAACACACATCTACTTACCCCAATAGGGGAAGGAATAAATTTCATCTTGTACTGTTATCTTTCCAGCCCCCACTTGGTCTTGCCCCTAAAATGATTGGATTGTTGAGTTGACAAACTGACCATTCCCACCCATACAAATCTAAGGACAATCCCTCCTGAAAAGGAGTTCATAACAGACTCAAGATTCAGATTGAGTTACCTAGGTCATCCTATTGAAATAGAAACCTAAACTAGTCAACGACATTACATCTAGTGGTTACTATTATGTGATCCGGTCTTATGCAAACTCATTGCATAGGATACCACCACTCGCATGTCTCCTATATGGATGCTTTGGATCAATACATTTGTACTGAATACAAAGTGGGTCGTATCACATAGTGTCACCAGGATAAGGTACCCAGCCTTATCCCTATACTATAGACCTTTTAGGTTGTTACTTGAACACCGATCCTCAAATGTCCCCACATACTAGTCCAAGTTCCGTTAGCGGAAGCGAATTGGGACCGATTGATAGTTAATTTTGTTTCTACCAAAATACCAATACATTGGCAAAAATTTAGAAAACTATTCTAAATCAATTATTAAGGCTAAGCATACAACCTTATAACTAATTCTAAAGGGGAGAAGCAAACATATCGTCGTTGACATCACTGAAATATCAAGAACGCCTTTCTTGATTTCATAGGGACCAAGCGTCAACAAGTGGGACACCAACAATTGATCTTCCCCGCTATGACTTTGAGATTAGGAACGTAGTTGTGGGACTACCTAATTTTGAATGGGAAAAACTCTAGAGAGAAAATTCTCCCTAGAGTTCTTGGGTTGAGAGAATATGAGAGGGAGGCTAGAGAGAATGCAAAAGTGCATTCTTGTAGCCTTATGTTGTATCACCTAAACCCTAGGTTTAGTGTTCTATTTACAGGAGAAATGCCATGAATAAAATATTCATTTAAAATCAATTATTTCTATAACTGATTTAATCTTTTCCATAATTAATCAATTCCATAACCAATCAATTCCATAATTGATTAATCTTTTCTATAAATGATTGATCACTTCCATAAGTGATTAAATCATTTCCATAAATGATTTATTACTTCCATATGTGTTTAATCATTTCCAAAATTGTTTAATTTCTAATTAATTAATTATTTAATTAATTAATCACCAATTAAATATCATATATTTAATTTCATACCTTCCATTAGTTAATTAATGAATTACCCAATTAAATATCATATATTTAATTTCAGGCCTTCAATTAATTAATTTTATAATATGAATCAAATTCATATTGAAATTTGAACTCCTTCAAATATTTATTTCTCTCATAATCACAAAGTTTAATTTCAAATTAGACTTTACATTTTAATATCACTATACATTATATTAATTAGTATCTCATACAATTAACTTAATTCCCAATATGAATTTGAACTATTCAAATTCTCTCAAGATATAATTGTTCCTAATTACTCTTTACGAGCTAGCAGGGGGACGTAATGGACCTACAGATCAGAAGCTTCAATGATATGAGGTTAACTGATTAAACTCATTATTCAGGTTAACCAATATTCATTAACTGTGGGACATTCCACTAAAAACCCACAATTGAACTCTTCTCACTGTAGAACATTTATGTGTCCACGGATATAGACATATACCGGTAAGTCAATCATTCACGAGTGTTCGTAATCACAATTGGGTCAAATTACAATTTTACCACTGTGTTACATCTGTCTCCTTAAGTACCAGTGCTCTTCTAATGAACAACCTGTTTATGGTCCAACCAATAAACAAAAAGTCCCTCTCAGGCCAGTGAGAGGGTGGGATCCCTTTGTTCAAGTCCCAGAGTCACCACTTAAGGGAACACTCATCTACTTCTCCTAGAAGTGGAAAGGAGTGAATTCCTTCTTGTGTTGCATGTCCCCAGCCTCCCACTTGGTCTTGTCCCCAAAAAGGAAGGCATATTGAGTCGGCGTATTGGCCACTCTCACCTATGCTAATCAAAGGACAATCCCTCGTGAGAAGGAGTTCATGACACACTTAGGATCAAGACTGAGTTACCTAAGTCATCCTATTGAAATAGTAACCTAACTAGTTAACGGTGTTATATCTAGTGGTTTACTATTTCAGGGTCTGATCTTATGCAAACTCATTGCATAGGATACCCCTACTCACATGTCTACTACATGGACGCTTTGGATCAATACGTTTGTATCAAATACAAAGCGGACCGTATCATATAGTGTTACCAGGATAAGGTACCCAGTCTTATCCTTGTACTATAGACCTTTTAGGTTGTTACTTGAACATTGATCCCCGTATGTCCCCACATACTAGTTCAAGTTACATACAAACAACCTTGGATCTTAGTTTATTGGATTTGGGTCAAATTGTGCAATATTGAACAATAATACTTTATTGTAGAAACTCAACAACACTTTATTGAAAAAGTATACAATTTGTCTACATTCACTATCTACGAGTTTTAGGGCATAAAACCCAACAAAAACAAACTTGGATTTAGTTTATTGGATTTTAGGGTTAATGAATGCAAATTAGATCATTCAATAACAAATTATTAAATCACTCCAATAACGCATTATTGAGATCAATTAATTTTTTTCATTTACTATCTACGAGTTTTAGGGCATAAAACCCAACAAGTCCCACTTGAACTAAAATTCTAGTGGGCAATGTACATCATCAATCATAATCAAATTAACAATCATTGAAGTAGGAGTAATGGATTATATTAATATTGTATAATACATGAAAAGTACAAATACAGATAAAATACAATAAACTAGGGCATTCACGAGACCCATTACACTTCTCTCACTTGCTCTAGATTATTCTATGTACATATCTTGCAGACCTAGACTCTCTAGATTACCCTCGAACACTTTAGCCGTGAGAGCCTTCGTAAATGGATCGACAATGTTGTGCTCCGAAATTATCTTCGTGACGATCACGTCCCCTCGTTGCACGATTTTTCTGATGAGATGATATTTGCATTTAGCTGGATTTTATCTGAGTCAAAATAAACCCTAAAATAAATAGGACATTCAGTGGGAGAAAAAGTATGAAACACGAGATGTTCATATCGAGTTATTTACTCTCACATCGTGAGATCCATGCTCGGCTTTGTGTTGCCCTGGGCGTGGCCTCCCTTTGGAGAGTGTTTACATGGGCCAATACCAAGGTGAATGGGGAGAGTGTTCATAGTAAGTGGGAGAAGGACACGTGTCAACGCATCCTGTGGTTTCCTCCCCTAGGTCACACCGTGAGATTCTCCTGATCCGCCTGCGTGTCATCCATGAGCGACCACCCCTTTGGAGGGCCTGATCATAGGTTTCGAAACACCGCAAATTCCAGGACTGGATAGGGTCATTCAGGGTAATCACCAACAATTGTCTTTCTTATTGGTAGCCTGTTGGTGTGTCTCTCTGGGATCTGAATGTGGGAGGGTTACACTTACGGGATTGAGATCCTTGACCAAATGAACGATAGCTAATGTAATATAGCCATATGAGATGCTCTGATATTAAGAATTGGTTGAGATAAGTCTCAATTCAGAGCAGGAGTAGCTGATCACCCATTTGGTGACTGTTGCTCTAAACCTCTGAAGAATCGTTACAAAACTATATCAATAGTTTCTTAGGGTTTCGTTGATTAATAGTTTTGGTAAATATTGATTGGATTATTGAATAATGGTTAAGGCTAAAATTACTAATACAGTCGTATGTCTTAAATTTTCACCATGTCTTCCTTTATAAATACACTGCTTAAAAACAATAAATTAACCGACGATAATAATACTACGTGGAAGTCTAGTAAAAATACAATTCTGGCTATAGACTAAGTACAGTTTGTCTTAACAAAGGAGTGTCCTCTAGTCCCAGCATATTATGCATCTCGAACTGCAACGGAGAAGATAGAAAGACAAGGTAAAGTTGATTTACTGGTTTTAGAAACTTGTCTTACTGAATAAGATCGTAATGCCTGGATACTTGATTCTGGAACTACCAATCATGTTTGTTTCTCCTTGCAAGGAAATAGTTCTTTTCAACAGTTGAAATAAGGTGAAATGACACTCAGGGTTGGAACAGGAGATGCAGTTTCAACTTCAGTAGTGGGAGATGCAAAGTTGTTTTTTGGAGAAAGATTTTAATTTCTTTAAAACTTGTATATAGTACCTAGACTTCGAAGAAATCTTGTACCTATTTCCTGTTGGATTGATCAAGGATATTTTGTTTCCTTTAATTCTAATGTAGCATTCATTTTGAAAAATGGAATCCTGATATGTTCAGCCAAACAAGAAAACAACTTATATATAATTAGACCAACCGATACAAAAGCAATTTTAAATCATGAGTTATTTAAAACTGTTGAAACTCAAAGAAATAGGCAACAAACTTCTCCGAAAGAAAATACCTATCTTTGGCACCTGAGGCTAGGCCATATAAACCTCAATAGGATTGAGAGACTGGTCAAGAGTGAAATTCTAAATGAGTTAGAAGATAACTCATTACCTCCATGTGATTCATGCCTTGAAGGCAAAATGACTAAAAGACCTTTTACCGGAAAAGGCTATCATGCCAAAGAGCCCCTAAAGCTCATACACTCAGATCTCTATGGTCCGATGAATGTGAAAGTTCGAGGAGGATTCAAATATTTCATCTCTTTCATAGATGACTATTCGAGGTATGAATATTTTTACGTAATCTACCATAAGTCTGAAGCCCTTGAAAAATTCAAGGAGTAGAAGGCGGAGGTTGAAAACCTGTTAGGTAAAACAATCAAAATTATTCGATCTGATTGCAAAGGAAAGTACATGGATATGAGATTCAAGGACTATATGATAGAGCATGGAATCCAATCACAACTCTCGGCACCTGATACATCTCAGCAGAATGGTGTATCAGAAAGGAGAAATCGAACATTATTCAATGTAGTTCGTTCTATGATGAGCTATGCTCAGTTGCCTAGCTCGTTATAGGGGTATGCAGTATAAATTGTAGTTCTCATCTTTAACAATGTTCCATAGAAGAGTGTTTCTAAAACACCTTTTGAGTTATGGAAATGGTGTAAACCTAATATATGCTGCTTTAGAATATGGGGTTGTCCAGCACATGTGCTTGTGACAAATCTTAAGAAATTAGAACCACGTTCAGGATTGTGCCAATTTGTTGGATACTCAAAAGAAACGAGAGGTGATCTTTTCTACGACCCACAAGAAAACAAGGTATTTGTATCGACAAATAATGTGATTTTCTTTGAGGAAGACTACATGAGAAACCATAAACCACATAGCAAATTAGTATTAGAAGAAACTACTGAAGAATCGACAAAGGTTGTTGATGAAACTAGTCTGTTATCAAGAGATAATGCAGGAACTAGTTCTTCCGGTCAGTCTCGTCCATCTAAAATGATGAGAATGCATCAACGCAGTGGGAAGGTTGTAAAACAACCTGAACACTACTTAGGTTTAACTGAAACTGAAGTTGTCATTCCAGATGACAGCATAGAGGTGTTGGGTTTTATGCCATAAAACTCGTAGATAGTAAATGTAACATTTGACTTGCTTCAATGAAGTATTATTTCTATATATTTGTTTTGCCTAAATATAACCACAAATCCAACAAACTAAGAACCCATGACTATATTATGTTTACTTGAAGTTTATGTGTGACATCAGTATGGATCAAGTTCAAGTAAATAGTCTAGACGATCTATAGTATATGGATAAGGTTGCGTACCTTAATCCTGGGGACACTATTGGCGTGGCTCGCTTTGTTCTTTAAAGATAGACGATGTGATCCTAATTGTTCATGTATAGGACATGTGAGTGAGGGCATCTTATGCAAAGAGTTTGCATAGAGATCAAACAAGGAGATAAGTCACTTTCACTTTTCAACACAATTTACTGTTCAAACTGAACATCTCATACATATAACTCAGGTAACTCGATTTTAATCCTGAGCTAACTATGAACTCCTGTTTATTTAGGATTATCCTTTGATTTTCATGGTTGAGAGTGACCAAACATCGCCGACTCAATAAGCCTACCATTGTGGGGATAAGACTAAATGGATAATTGGGAACATAACTTTGCAAGATAGAATTCACTGCTACCCGTTTTAGGGTTAGTAAAGGTTGTTCTCTTAAGTGCTGACTCCGAGTCTTGAACAAAGGGACCCCGCCCTCTCATAACCTTGAGAGAGACTTGGTTCAATGATTGTATCGCAAACTAGTTGTTCATTAGAGGATCAATGAAACTTAAGGAACAAGATGTAACTTTAGGGGTAAATTAGACTTTTGACCTAGCTCTAGTTACGAACAACTGGTGAAAGGTCGACTTACTAATCATGGTTATCTAAAGTGGACAAGAAATATATCTACAGTGAGGGGAGTGCAGCTACGGGCTATAGTGGAGTGTCCTGGAAGCTAACGAACGATGAATGACTAGGTTAATGAGATTAATCGGTTATCATCATTTTGTTGGAGCCCATGGTCTGTAGGTCCATTAGGTCCCTCTACTAGCTCAATAGGAATAAAACTTGGAACAATATGATAGGTTAATATTTGAAAAGTTCAAAATTCGGAAAAGGATACAAAAGTCGCTTACATACGATATTTAACGACATATTAGTTTAATTATGAACTAAACTTAAAATGATAGTTATATATTTAAATATGATTTAAATATTAAACACGTGAATAGGGATTCATGTTCGAGAAAATTCGTTGGGAGAAAGAAACAAAGATTGCAAAAATTGTATTAATTTAATATGAGATATTAAATTAAATAAATTTATTTTAATTAAATAAATGATATTTAAATTAAAAACAAAAATAAAAGAAAGTGGGATTATTTACAATTTTATTTGCAAATTTTGAATTTAAAAGAAATTCAAAAGTTAGCAAATTTTGGAGGTGGTGCTTAATGACTAATCACTTGTAATTAGCCTTATTGCAGCACCTAATCTTGTGACTCAAAATGATCCCTATTTGTTGTCAATTTTTGTGCAATTCTTGTGCATGATTTTCCTCTATATATAAATAATAAGCTGAAGAGAATGTGTGGATTTCTTCAACCTAAAATTCTGCCAAAATTCTCCCAAGAACTTCCATGTTCATACTCTCAAGCTTGCTTATACCCATAAGCTTTCCTTTCTAATTCCTATTAATTGAGGATCCCACAATCCGTTCCAAGGCCTGAGGATAGTAGAGAAGATCCAAGTGGTTGTCCAAAAGCCGTTCGTGCATCAGATTATACGAATTGGGAGCTCCAAGAGGTCGGTACCTTATTACACTATTTTTGTTCTTATGGACAACATGTCTTCTAGGATTAAATTGATCAAATTGTGTGCCTAAGATCCAAAATTGCTTCCGCATGTGTGATATGAACACCAACAATTGGTATCAGAGCATGGTTTAGGCACCCAATTTTCATTAATTTGATCATGGTGGGTAGCATTTGCATATTGAATTTTTCTGGGTGCTAGAATGGATATATTACGGTTTTGGCAATTTAATTCTCTCAATTTTGTTGAAATAATTTGTAATTGCCTACATGTTTATGGGCATAAATGAGTTAGTATCGAGTCTGTAAGATTTGAGAGTCATTAGAGTCCATTTAGTACTATAATTGCTCGAAAGAAGAAGAGAAACTCAAGCTGGCCAAAGATTAGCAGGCTGATTAGAGGGGCTGACCATTCGGGCTGACAGATGCTTGACGGGCTGACCATTCGGGCTGACAGATGCTTGACGGGCTGACCATTCGGGCTGACAGATGCTTGACTGGCTGACCATTCGGGCTGACCAGACAGGGATAATTGAAGTAGTTTTTTTTAATTATTAAATGCAATAATTTAGTTTTTTGCTTGCTTGAATTGCCAAAACCAGTCCATTTTAGTGTGATTTAGTTAATTATGCATGGATGGATGTATGTTTTAATTAAATAGCCATCAATATGCATAAAAGCGTGTCATATAGATTTAAAATCCCACCATAGGAAGCATAGGAAGCATGTTACATGCATTAAGTATATTATAATTAAGATATAATATTAAGATGCATGTTTAGGTTTCATGATAGATGCATGTTGAATGAAGTAATTACATTTAATCAAATGATAACGAACAAAGCATGCTGCATGAAACTTCCTTAGCTCGATTTAAAGTGTTTCAATCGAATAAATGCATGTTATAGGTTAATGTCGTTTTAATTTATATAAAATCGACATAAACTTTTAAAATCTATAACAATTATAAAAGCATGCTCACTTAGGGTTAAAAGGAATTCAAAGATCAATCGATGCAAAAATAGTTTTAGGTCGATAACATGTTAAGCTAAGGTTACAAGAGAATTCACCCGATTAGATGTTGTCTAAGGCTGGAGGTATTTAAGTTGACGGTTTACGGAACACCTCCTACCTGGGCATCAAGCCGGTACTTGAGTTAAGTTAACCCGGTTTTATGAGCATGCGTGAGCGCTGTGAGGTTATAATATGTTTTTTCCACCTAGACATCATAGGATAAGTCCGTTTATGGACGTATCACCTAGACGTAGGTAAAATTTATTAGTTGAATTCTATCTAAGTCAAAATTAAAACTCTAAAAGTATAATAGGACACTTTAGTGGGAGGAAAAGTAATAAAAACGAGATATTTAAAATCAAGTTTTTACTCCCGCGTCCCTCTGTTTTCATACCGTGAGATGCATGCTCTACTTCGTGTCGCCCTGGGAGCGGCCTCCCTTCGGAGAGCATTAAACATACATCAATACCAAGCTGGATGGGGAAAGTGTTCATAGTATGTGGAAGAAGAACTCGTGACAACGTATCCTATGGTCTCCACCCCTAGGTTGCAACGTGAGATTCCTATGATCCGCCTGTGTGTCGCTCTGGGAGTGACCGTCCCTTCTGAGGGTCTGATCATAGGATTCGAAACACCACGAACTCCAAAAATGGATAGGATCACTTAGGTCAGTCACCAACAGTTGTCTTTTCCTAACGGTAGCCTGTTGGTGCATACCTCTGGGATCTGAAAGTGGGAGGGTCACACTTACAAGAATGAGTTCTTGACCAAACAAATGGTAGCTAATAAACTAAAAGAGTACGAGATGTTCTGGTTTTAGATATTGGTTGAGATAAGTCTCAATTCAGTGGAGGAATAGCTGATCACCCTTCAGTGACTGTTATTCAAACCTCTGAAGTATCGTTGCAAAACTATATCAATAGTTTATTAGGGTTACTTTGATTAAATAGTTTTGCTAAAATTCATTGGAGTATTTAAATGGTTAAAGGAAAAAACTAATATAGTCAATTGTTTATTATTTTCAACATGTCGTCCTCAATATTACCACTGCTTAAAAAAGATAAATTAACCGGCGCAAATTATGCAACGTGGAAATCTAACCTGAACACGGTTCTGGTTATTGATGATCTGTGGTTTGTCCTGACAGAGGAATGTTCTCTGGTCCTCATTCGTACTGTATCATAGTCTGTTGAAGATGCATATGATCGCTGGATGAAGGTCAACGAAAAGGCCCGAGTCTATATTCTGGCTAGTTTATCTGAAATTCTAGCCAAGAAACATGAGGGAATGGTCTCAGCAAGAGAGATCATGAATTCACTTCAGGAAATGTTTGGACAGTCGTCCTTTCAACTCCATCATGAAGCCCTCAAATACATTTACAGTTGTCGCATGAAAGAAGGCCAACCTGTTCGAGAACATGTTATTGATACGATGGTCCATTTCAATGTTGTTGAAGTAAATGGAGGGGTCATTGACGAGTGTAACCAAGTAGCATTTATAATGGAGTCACTTCAAAAAAGCTTCCAACAATTCCGAAGCAACGCTGTAATGAATAAGATTCAATACAATTTGACTACGCTCCTGAATGAGTTACAAACATTTCAATCACTTATGTGAGGTAAGGAATTGAAAGACGGAGAGGCAAATATAGCCCATTCCAAGAGAAAATTCCTGAAGGGTTCATCCTCAGGAACAAAGTATGCACCTCAAATTATGGTTCTAAGAATATCCAGAAAAATGAAAGAGTAAAGGGAAAGGCTCCCGCTACTGCTAATCGAGGAAAGAAGAAAGCAAAGAAAGTTGATAAAGGAAAATGCTTCCATTGCAACGTTCAGGGGTATTGGAAGAGAAATTGCCCCAAACACCTCGCTTAAAAGAAGAAGAAAAAAAAAGGTAAATTTGATTTACTCGTTTTAGAAACTTGTCTCTTAGAACATGATCAAGATGCCTGGATACTTGATTCCGGAGCTACTAATCATGTTTGTTCTTCTTTGCAGGAAAATAATTCATTTCGACAGTTAAAGAAAGATGAAATGACACTCAAGGTTAGAACAGGAGACGTCATTGTAGCTTCTGCAGTGGGAGATGTAATGTTGTTTGTAGGAGATAGGTTTTTGCTTTTGGAAAATCTGTATATATTTCCTAAAATACATAGGAATCTAATATCTATCTCTTGTCTAATTGAACAAGGATATTCTGTAAATTTTGAAGTTAATGAAGCGTTCATCTCTCGAAAAGGAATGTTTGTCTGTTCAGCAAAATTAGAAAACAAGTTGTATGTCATAAGACCAACCGTAACAAAAACAATTTTAAATCACGAGTTATTTACAACTGTTGATACTCAAAGAAAAAAAGCAACATATTTCTCCAAATAGTAACGCTTATCTTTCGCATCTAAGGCTAGGCCACATTAATCTTGATAGGATCAAAAGATTGGTAAAGAATGAACTTTTAAATGAGTTAGAAGACGATTCATTACCTCCATGTGAATCTTGCCTAGATGGAAAAATGACTAAAAGATCGTTTACGTCAAAAGGTTATAGAGCCAAAGAACCTCTAGAACTTATACATTCAAACCTTTGTGGTCCAATAAATGTAAAAGCTCGAGGAGGATACAAATATTTCATCTCTTTCATAGATGATTATTCTAGATATGGTTACTTGAAAAATTCAAAGAATATAAGCTGCAATTGAAAACCTATTAGGAAGAAAAATCAAAACTCTTCGATCTGATCGAGGAGGAGAGTATATGGATTTACAGTTCCAAGACTATATGATAGAACATGGAATCAAATCACAACTCTCAGCACCAGGAACATCACAACATAACGGTGTATCCGAATGGAGAAATAGAACATTGATGGAAATCGTTCGATCAATGATGAGATACGCTCAGTTGCCCAACTCGTTTTGGGGACATGCAGTAGAGACTACAGTAGAAATTTTGAACAATGTTCCTTCGAAAAGTGTTTCCAAAACACCCTTCGAATTATGGAAAGGACGAAAACCTAGTTTGCACTATTTTCGAATCTGGGGATGTCCTGCAAATGTGTTAGTGACGAATCCTAAGAAATTGGAACCACGTTCAAAATTATGTCAATTTGTTGGATATCCAAAAGAAACGAGAGGTGGTATCTTCTACGACCCACAAGACAATAGCGTGTTTGTTTCTACAAACACTACTTTCTCAGAAGAAGACTATTTGAGATATCATAAACCATGAAGCAAAGTAGTATTAAAAGAAACTACTGAAGAAACGACAAAAGTTGTTGATCAAACTGGTTCACCTACTTTTGATAGTGATGGAGCTAGTTCTTCTGGTCAATCTCGTCCTGCTCAATCGTTGAGTATGCCTCGACACAGTGAGAGGGTTATTATACAGCCTGACCGCTACCTAGGTTTAATTGAAACACAGGTCGTCATACCGGATGACGACATCGAGGATCCATTGACTTTTAAACAAGCAATGAAAGATGTTGATAGAGACCAATGGGTCAAAGCAATGGGCGTTGAAATCGAGTCAATGTACTTCAATTCAGTATGGGATCTTATGGATCCACCTAACGCGATATGATACCCATAGGGTGCAAGTGGATCTATAAGAGAAAGAGAGACACATCTGGAAACGTGCAAACGTTCAAAGCTAGGCTCGTAGTAAAAGGTTTTACCCAAAGATAAGGAATTGACTATGAAGAAACTTTTTCCCCTGTTGCTATGCTTAAGTCCATTAGAATTCTCCTATCCATAGCCACATATTATGACTATGAAATATGGCAAATGGACGTCAAAATTTACTTTCTATATGGCAACCTTGACGAGAAAATATATATGTCTCAACTTGAAGGGTTCATTTCCAAGAATGAAGAACAAAAGGTTTGTAAACTAAAGCAATCCATTCATGGATTAAAACAAGCTTCAAGGTCTTGGAATCTTCGATTTGATACAACGATCAAATCATTTGGCTTTGACCAAAATACTGATGAACCTTGTGTTTACAAGAAAATCATCATGAATAAAGTATCTTTCTTAATACTGACGAAATGTAAGTTTTAGGGACGTTTTTTTTTCGTCGCTAAAGACTGGAATTTTTGTAGTGGAATTTAGTGCAAGTGGGAGTTTGTTGGGTTTTATGCCCTAAAACTCGTACATAGTAAACGTAACATTTGACTCGCTTCAATGAAGGATTATTTCTATATATTTGTTTTGCCTAAATATAACCACAAATCCAACAAACTAAGGACCCATGACTATATTCTGTTTACTTGAAGTTTATGGGTGACATAAGTATGGATCAAGTTCAAGTAAATAGTCTAAACGATCTATAGTATATGGATAAGGTTGGGTACCTTAATCCTGGGGACACTATTGGCATGGTTCGCTTTGTTCTTTAAAGATAGACGATGTGATCCTAATCGATCATGTATAGGACATGTGAGTGAGGGCATCTTATGCAAAGAGTTTGCATAGAGATCAAACCAGGAGATAAGCCACTTTCACTTTTCAACACCATTTACTGTTGAAACTGAACATCTCATACATATAACCCAGGTAACTTGATCTTAATCCTGAGCTAACTATGAACTCCTGTTTATTTAGGATTATCCTTTGATTTGCATGGTTGAGAGTGGCCAAACAT
Source organism: Luffa acutangula (assembly GCA_036850905.1). NCBI lineage: Eukaryota > Viridiplantae > Streptophyta > Magnoliopsida > Cucurbitales > Cucurbitaceae > Luffa > Luffa acutangula. The sequence continues at coordinate 7,675,910 of CM072087.1, forward strand.
CGCCGACTCAATAAACCTACCATTGTGGGGATAAGACTAAATGGATAGCTGGGAACATAACTTTGCAAGATGGAATTCACTACTACCCGTTTTAGGGTTACTAAAGGTTGTTCTCTTAAGTGCTGACTCCAAGTCTTGAACAAAGGGGCCCCGCCCTCTCATAACCTTAAGAGAGACTTGGTTCAATTATTGTATCGCAAACTAGTTCTTCAGTAGAGGATCAATGGAACTTAAGGAACAAGATGTAACTATAGGGGTAAAACAGACTTTTGACCTAACTCTAGTTACGAACAACCGGTGAAAGGTCGACTTACTAATCATGGTTATCTAAAGTGGACAAGAAATATATGTAGAGTGAGGGGAGTGCAGCTACGGGCTATAATGGAGTGTCCCGAAAGCTAACGAACAATGAATGACTATGTTAATGAGATTAATCGGTTATCATCATTTCGTTGGAGCCCATGATCTGTAAGTCCATTAGGTCCCTCTACTAGCTCAATAGGAATAAAACTTGGAACAATATGATAAGTGAATATTTGAAACGTTCAAAATTCAGAAAAGGATACAAAAGTCGCTTGCATACGATATTTAACGACATATTAGTTTAATTATGAATTAAACTTAAAATGAGAGTTATATATTTAAATATGATTTAAATATTAAACACGTGAATAGGGATTCATGTTCGAAAAAATTCGTTGGGAGAACGAAACCAAAATTGCACAAATGGTATTAATTTAATATGAGATATTAAATTAAATAATTTTATTTTAATTAAATAAATGATATTTAAATTAAAAATAAAAATAAAAGAAAGTGGGGTGATTCAGAATTTTATTTGCAAAGTTGGAATTTAAAAGACATTCAAAAGTTAGCAAATTTTGGAGGTGGTGCTTAATGACTAATCACTTGTAATTAGCCTTATTGCACCACCTAATCTTGTGACTTAAAATGATCCCTATTTGTTGTCAATTTTTTGCAATTCTTGTGCATGATTTTCCTCTATATATAGAGAATAAGCTGATGAGAATATGTGGATTTCTTCAACCTAAAATGCTGCCAAAATTCTCCCAAGAACTTCCATGTTCATACTCTCAAGCACGCTTCTACCCATAAGCTTTCCTTTCCAATTCCTATCAATTGAGGATCCCACAATCTTTTCCAAGGCCTGAGGATAGTAGAGAAGATCCAAGTGGTTGTTCAAAAGTCGTTCGTGTGAATAATAAAGCATCAGATTATATGAATTGGGAGCTCGAAGAGGTAGGTACCTTATTACTTTATTTTTGTTCTTATGGACAACATGTCTTCTAGGATTAAATAGATCCAAAATTGCTTCCGCATGTGTGATATTAACACCAACAAGAGGATCCATTGTCTTTTAGACAGGCAATGAATGACATAGACAGAGACCAATGGGTCAAAGCAATGGACCTCGAAATGGAGTCAATGTACTTTAATTCGGTATGGGAACTTGTAGATCCACCTGCATGGGTAAAATCCATAGGGCGTAAATGGATCTATAAAAGAAAGAGATACGCTACTGGGAAGGTACATACATCCAATGCAATGACCTCTACCCACTTGGACACGTAATCAACTGACAATAAGATAAAAACATTACAATTAGAAGGGGAAATGGCCCCATAAAGTCAATACCCCATACATCAAACAATTCTCTAATTCCAAAATGTAAGTAAGATGCATTTCATCTTTAGGCCTTAAATTTCCTCTCATTTGGCAAGCATCACATTGCTTGTAGAACCAATGGGCATCCTTAAATAAGGAAGGCCAGAAGAATCCACATTTCAAAATCCTCATAGTTGTCCTTTGTCCGCTGAAATGACCTCCATACGGCGAAGAATGACATTGCTCCAGGATCCTTTGATTCGTCACCTGAAACACATCTACGAATAATACCATCAAAGCATTGCTTATACATATATGGCTCATCCCAATAGAAAAATTTTGCATCATGCTTAAACTTTTTCATCTGCCTCTAATCCATATCAATTGGAGTGACTCATTTCACCAAGAAGTTGGCAATATCAGCATACCAAGGAACATCCTTGACCACCTTTACCTCAACAGCGAAGAGTTGTTCATCTGGAAAAGAATCTGAAATGATAGATTGCTTCAGCAAAGATGATGTTGGATCAAGACGAGACAAATGATCTGCAATGACATTCTCTGATCCCTTCTTGTCCTTTATCTCCAAGTCGAATTCCTGCAATAACAAAACCCAACGAATCAGTCTAGGCTTTACATCTTTTTTAGCCATTAAGTACCTTATTGTTGCATGATCTGTGAAAACTGGGACTTTGGATCCAACCAAATATGGGTGGAATTTCTCAAAAGCAAACACAATTGCTAACAACTCCTTTTTCGTAGTTGTATAGTTGATTTGTGTCTCATTCAAGACCCTGCTTGCATATTATATAGGATGGATAAATTTGCCCTGTTTTTTTCCCCAGCATGGCACCTACTGCAATATCACTCGCATCACACATTACCTCAAATGGTAAACTTAAGTTAGGTGCACTTGGAATGTGGGCTGAGATTAAAGCATCCTTTAAAGTTTCAAAAGCCTTCCTACAATCTGCATTAAAGTAAAAAACATTATCAATGCACAATAAGTTACAAAGAGGTTTACTGATTTTTTTTAAAAATCCTTTATGAACCTTCTATAAAATCCAACATGACCTAAAAAACTTCGAATCCCTTTAACTGGGTTCGGTGGTTCTAATCTCTCAATAACCTCTATTTTTGCTCGATCAACTTATAGACCTTTCTTTGAAATCTTATGACCTAACCCTATGCCCTCCTTCACCATGAAATGGCATTTCTCTCAATTAAGCACTAGATGGGTATCTTCACATCTTTTTAATACCTTACCTAAATTATCCAAACAACTCTGAAAAGACCCTCAAAAAATTGAAAAATCATCCATAAATACCTCAACAGTTGACTCAATCATATCAGAAAAAATTGCTAACATACACCTCTGAAATGTTGCTGGAGCATTGCAAAGGCCAAAAGGCATCCGCCTAAAAGCAAAACATCCCATAAGGGCATGTGAAATTGGTTTTTTCCCGATCCTCAAGAGAAATGGTAATCTGGTTATACCAGAGTAACCATCTATAAAACAGTAGTAGGTCTGACCAGCCAATCTATCCAACATCTGGTCAATAAATGGCAGAGGGAAATGGTCTTTACGGGTGGCTTTATTCAGCCTCCTGTAATCCATACAAACCCTCCAGCCAGTTACTGTCCTTGTTGGGATCAACTCATTGTCCTTATTAGACACCACTGTGACCCATCCTTTCTTAGGAACACATTGGACAGGGCTTACCCAATTGCTATCTGCAATTGGATAAATAATCCCAACATCCAACCATTTGATCATCTCCTTCGTAGCAACCTCTTTCATTGCAGGGTTAAGCCTACTATGTTGTTCAATACTCCTAAAGGATCCCTCATCTAGAATGATTTTATGCATACAGAAAGACGTATTAATTCCCTGAATGTCAGCCAATGTCCAACCTATTGCTTTGCGAATTGATGTAGCAACTTTATTAAGGCCTCTTCATCTTTCGGTATTAAATCTGATGCAACAATAATGGGCAACGTCTCACCCTCCCCAAGATACACATACTTTAGATGATCTGGCAAGTTCTTCAAATCTAAAGTGAGTGCCTCAATCAGGGATGGCTTAATAAGAGGAGCTTCAAATCCAACGATTCAAAAACATCCTCACACCTAGACAATCTTTTCTCTCTTTTTCTTTCTAAAGAACAAACTTCTAAATCCTACAGACTAACCTCTCCATGACCTTCCAAATGTTTATTTGCCAAATCCTCCATTGTTGTCTCAACAATTGTGTTCTCCATAATCCTAATGAAAGAACAATCTTCCACTTCGTCTGGATACTTCATGGCCTTAAAAACATTAAACTTCACTTCCTCATTATAAAACATCATTGTTAATTCCCCTTTTTGAACATCTATCAATGTCCTGCCAGTAGCAAAAAATGGACGACCAAGAATAATTGGGACATCATTATCTGCCTCATAGTGTAAGATAATAAAATCATCAGGAAATATGAATTTATCTACTTTCACTAAGACATCCTCAATTTTACCCTCTGGATACGTGATAGACCTATCGGCTAGTTGGAGTGTGACTGTGGTAGGCCTAGCTTCACCAATACCTAGCTTTTGATAGACCGAAAGAGGCATAAGGTTAATGTTTGCGCCTAAATCACAAAGTGCTCTACCTAACTCTTTTCCACCTATTGAAACAGGAATAGTGAATGACCCGGAATCCTTAGCCTTGGTTGGTAGCCCATTCTTAAGAATAGCACTACATTCCTCAGTAAGAGACACCGTTTCTAACTCTCCTATCTATTCTTTTTAGGTAAAATATCCTTAAGAAATTTAGCATAATTAGGCATTTGCTCTATAGCTTCTACTAAAGGGATATTTATATGCAATTGCTTAAGAATCTAAAAAATATTCATAAATTGATCATCCTGATTCTTAGGCCTTTGTCTTTTTGGAAAAGGTAGAGGTGGTACATAAGGTGGGGGCGACACATAAGGTGGTTCCATGATCGGTTGTCAGTATGGCAATAAATTAATACAGAATTTGTCGCAGATATGTATTAATCCAAGTATAAATTAACACAATCAAGTAGTACCTAGTGAGTTTAGGGTCGAATCCACAGAGAAAGGTGATTTCAAAATCTTTAACAACTTTGCTGATTTGAACTCAAGGACGTGTGGTATTATGAAAGTTTAAATAAGAGATTTGATGGGTATGAAGAATAAATATGCAGGAAAGTAAAATATGCGCTGAGAGTTAAAAGAAAGTCTTAATGAGAATACTATCAAGTTTGTTGCGGTAGCAACTGAAGGGATAAAAGCCCTTTCACAACAGAAACGTTTTCAAAACTTTATCTCAGTTTTTAATAGGAATTAAAATACCGTACGTTAGCAAATAATTATACAACAGTAAACATAATTTAAAAAGTTGTACAACACTAATAAAGCATGCTTAAAACCATACAAAATCCTCTAGATATAATCTAAAGGGGATCCTAATGATCCTAGATCAAGAAATACCCACCGCAGATGAAGATTTTGATATTTTTGCCTAATTCCCTTCGAATTTAAAAAATTCCAGCACCAAGAACGCTTCTCTTTTCACCGCTAATCTCCCAAGAACACAACCAGAAGATTACACCAATGGACTCCAAGGTTTGGTTGAGTGAGTAGGTGGGAACTCTGATTTCTCTAAGGAAAAAGCTTGAGATAATTGAGGTTTCTGGGATTTTTCTTGAGAAAGTTTTTTTGAGAATCACAAGCCACAAAACGTAGAAAATGAACTAGCTCCCAAAGACCCCGTAACCTCCTCCTTAGTAGGCGTGAAGAGGAGAGACAATAGGTCAACCACCTACTCCCTCATAAGTGATCACTTATTAGTTATATTTTAAATTCAATTTAATTAATTAACAAATTAATTAAATTAAAATTAAAAATAAAATTAAAAAGTTAGTTAATTCATAATTAAATAACCAAATCATTAAAACTATATTTAAATGATTATCCTTCACTTAACCTATAGTTTCAATACAATTTAATTAAATCAAAATTTAATTAAAACAACAATTAATTAATTCTACAATCAATTAATATTATAATTAAATATCACATATTTAATTATAATTCTCCCAACTAAACTACAGTATTAATGCACATCCAATGCACATTAATTATAACCTATAGTTTTAATATGAATCAAATTCATAATTTAACTTTTCATTTGAACCCTTTCGAATATTCATTTTTTCCTTAGAAATTAACCTCAACACCTTATTAGATTCATCGGTGGGACCTTATGGACCTACAGATCAGAAGCTCCAACGATATGAGATTAATTGATTAAACTCATTAACCAAGTTAACCAATATTCGTTAACTATGGTTAACTCCACTACAGAACCACAGCTGCACTCTTCTCACTGCAAATATATTTCTGTGTCCATGGATGTCGACCATCAACAACAAGTCAGCCCTTCACGTCTGTTCGTATCCTAGCTAGGTAAAATTACTATTTTACCCCTGGGCTACCTCTTCTTCCTTAAGTACCAGTGCTCCTCTAATGAACAACCTCTTTGAGGTCCAACCAACAAACAAAAGTCCCTCTCGTGTCATAGAGAGGGTAGGGCCCATTGTTCAAGACTCGGAGACACCACTTAAGGGAACACACCACCTCTACTTACCCTAATGTCGGGAAGGAGTGAATTCTATTTCGTAAGACTATGTTCCCAGCTCCCCACTCGGTCTTGTCCCCAAAATGGTAGGCTTATTGAGTCTGTGTGCAAGCCACTCTCACACGTACAAATCAAAGGACAATCCCTCATGGACAGGAGTCCATAATCCACTCAGGATTAAGGCCAAGTTACATAGGTCAGTCTTGTCACTAAACGACGTTATAAAGAAAGAGTGACTTATTTCTCGGTACTGGCCTTATGCAAACTCATTTGCATAGGACGCCCGCACTCTCATGTTTGTACATGAACAATTGAGCATCACATCATTTGCATTGTGTACAAAGTGGGCCACGTCACATAGTTTTCCTAGGATTAAGGTACCCAACCTTATCCTTATACTATAGACCGTTTAGGCTATTACTTGTACTTGATCCACTTTTATGTCACTACATAAAGTTCAAGTTTTCATAACATAGCCTGGATTACTAGTTTATTGGATTTGTGGTCATTTAGGCAATACTAATCATTTAAAATCAATAACACTTTATTGAATGAAAATAACTCTTTATTATAAACAGTCGTCATAATGTTACATTTACTATCCACGAGTTTTAGGGCATAAAACCCAACAAACTCCCACTTGTACTAAAACTCTAGTGAGCGGAATGTATATGCATTAAAATAACCAAAGCAAGAAAATGTTACAAATACAACAAACTAGGGCACAGTTCACCCTATTACATCTCCCACTTGCCCTAGGTCATGCAATATACATAGCTCGTAGACCTAAACTATGTAGATGACTCTTAAACACATTAGCCGAGAAAGTCTTAGTAAATGGGCCAGCTATGTTGTGCTCTAAAGCAAGCTTTGCGACAATCACATCTCTGCGCTGCACAATCTCCCGAATCAGTTGATACTTTCTCTTTATGTGCTTTCCACGTTTGTGGCTTCGAGGTTCTTTTGAATTGGCTACGACCCCACTGCTGTCACAATATAAAGTAATGGGAAAGTTCATATTTGGAACGACTTCCAAATCCGTTAGGAACTTTCTTAGCCATACTGCTTCATTAGCTGCCTCGCAAGCAAAGACATACCCTTCTTCCATAGTGGAGTCTGTGATGCATCCTTGTTTGATGCTTTGCCAAACTACTGCTCCTCTGTTTAGGGTAAAGATTGACCCTGACGTAGACTTCCTGGGATATTTGTAAGTTTGGAAGTCAGAATCAGTGTATCTAGTAAGGATTAGATCCTTAGATCCATACATCAGTATGTAGTCCCTCATTCTCCGAAGATACTTGAGGATGATTTTAACCGCTGTCCAGTGGTCCAACCCTGGATTGGACTGGTACCTACTGACTATTCCCACTGCGTAGCAAATGTCTGGTCTTGTACAGAGCATTGCATACATCAAATTGCCTACCGCTGAGGCATTGGGAATACGTCTCATATCCTCCATTTCTTGAGGTATCTTAGGACATTGTTCCTTGGACAAGTGAACTCCGTGCCTAAAGGGTAACAATCCATTTTTGGAGTTTTGCATCGAATATCGAGCCAACATCTTTTCGATATACGATGCCTGAGACAGAGCTAGCGTTTTGTTCTTGCAGTTCCTGATTATCTGGATGCCAAGAACAAACGGTGTCTCTCCCAAATCTTTCATTTGGAATTGGGTTGCTAGCCAGTTTTTCACGTTAGTAAGGCATCCTACATTATTTCCTATAAGTAGGATATCATCCACATATAGTATTAAGAAAGCTACTTTATTCTTGATGATTTTCTTGTACACACAAGGTTCATCAAGGTTATGGTCAAAACCATAAGACTTGATCACTGTATCAAATCTCATATTCCAAGATCTAGAGGCCTGTTTCAATCCATAAATGGATCGATTTAGTTTGCAAATTTTTTGCTCCTAACCTTGAGATACGAACCCCTCGGGTTGAGACATAAAGATATTCTCTTCATGTTCGCCATTCAGGAAAGCAATTTTGACATCCATCTGCCATATTTCATAGTTGTAATATGTGACTATGGATAAGAGAATTCTTATTGACTTTAACATAGAAATAGGGGAAAAAGTTTCTTCATAATCAACTCCTTCCCTTTGGGTGTAACCCTTCGCTACAAGTCGTGCTTTGAAGGTTTGTACCTTCCTAGCAGTGTCTCTCTCTCTCTTATAGATCCATTTACACCCTATGGGTTTTATCCCTTCAGGTGGATCTACAAGTTCCCAAACCAAATTGAAATATATTGATTCCATTTCGAGGTCTATTGCTTTGACCCATTGGTCTTTGTCTATGTCATTCATTGTCTGTCTATAATACAAAGGATCCTCTATGTCATCATCTAGAGTGACAACTTCAGTTTAAGTTAAACCTATGTAGCGTTCAGGTTGTGTTACAGCCCTCCCACTGCGTCAAGGCATCGTCTGAGATGGACGAGACTGACCATAAGAACTAGTTCCTGCATTATCTCTTGATAACGAACTAGATTTATCAACAACCATTGTTGGCTCTTCAGTAGTTTCTTCTAATACTAATTTGCTACGTTGTTTATGGTTTCTCATATAGTGTTCCTCCAAGAAAATCGTATTTGTTGATACAAATATTTTTTTTTCTTGTGGGTCGTAGAAAAGACCACGTCTTGTTTCTTTTGTGTATCCAACAAATTGGCACAATCTTGAAAGTGGTTCCAATTTCCTAGGATTTGTCATAAGCACGTGTGCTGGACAACCCCAGATTCTGAAAGAGCGCATATTAGGTTTACTCCATCTCCATAGCTTGAAAGGTGTTTCAGATACACTTTTTGAGGGAACGTTATTCAAGATATGGGTGTTGAATTTTATGCCCTAAAACTCGTAGATAGTAAATGTACTTTTGTACTTTTGACCGAACATTAATAAAATGATGTATTATCCAGTTATCTCTGTTTTTATTACGCAATCTTGTCTTATTAACCCTAATCCAATAAACTAAACATCCTAGGCTAATAGAATGAGGCTTGAACTAGTATGTAGAGACATACAGGGATCAATGTTCAAGATTTAGCCTAAAGGGTCTATAATATAAGGATGAGGTTGGGTACCTTATCTTGGTGACACTATGGATACAACATGCTTTGTATTATGATACAAACGTAGTGATCCAACGCGTTCATGTAGTTGACATGCGAGTGGGGGTATCCTATGCAATGAATTTGAATAAGATCATACCGCGAAATAGTTAACCTCTAACTGTAACACCGTTAGTTAGCTTTGTTACTATTTCACGAGGATGACCTAGGCAACTTAGTCTCAATCCTGAATGGATTATGGACTCCTGTTCGTGAGGGATTGTCCTTTGGTCTGTACGGGTGAGAGTGGCATGCACGCCGACTCAACAAGCCTATCATTTTGTGGACAAGACCAAGTGAGGAGCTGGGAACATAGTCACACAAGATGGAGTTCACTCCTTCCCGACTCTAGGGTAAGTAGAGGTGTGTTCCCTTAAGTGGTGTCTTTGGGTCTTGAACAATGGGTCCTGCCCTCTCTATGGCACGAGAGGGACTTCTGTTTGTTGGTTGGACCTCAAACAGGTTGTTCATTAGAGGAGCACTAGAACTTAAGGATAAAGAGGTAGCCTAGGGGTAAAACGGTAATTAGACCTAGTTGGGGTACGAACACACGTGAAGGGCTGATTTGCTGTTGATGGTCAATATCTGTGGACATAGAAATATATCTGCAGTGAGAAAAGTGCAGCTGTGGTTCTATAGTGGAGTGAACCACAGTTAACGAACATTGATTAACTTGGTTAATGAGTTTAGCCAATTAATATCATATCATTAGCTCATTTAGGGCGTTGAGGTAAATTTCTAAGGGAGAATTGAATATTCGAAGGGGTTCGAAAATTAAATTAAAACATGAATTTGATTCATATTAAAACTATAGGTTATAGTTAATGCGCATTTGATGTACATTAATACTATAGTTTATATGAGAGAGATATAGTAAAATATGTGATATTTAATTATAATATTAATTAATTGGAGAATTAATTAATTATTGTTTTAATTTAATTTAATTGAATTTCATTAAAATTATAGGTTATGTGAGATATATATATTTTTTTAAAAGAGGTTATGTGAGATATTTATATAAAACTGTTTTATATAAATAATAATATTAAATTAATTGTTAATTTAATAAATTAATTAATTAATAATTTTGATTATTAATTTGATTTTTATCAGTTGTTTCAACTGATTAAAAAATCAGTCTTCCCACTTACATGGTGTTACGTGTGAAGAGGAGGGTTTTTAGGAGTGGGAAGTTTTTTCATCCGTTGAATAACCTCCTCACTGAAAACCCTAACGCGATCTCATGCAAGTTACTCTCTCTCTCACACATCCTCTGATCTTCTTGCTCTCTCTCTCGTTTACTGGGAAAAGAAATCACTCAAAATCCTCTTCCAATTACCCAAGGAGAATACCGGTGCAACACTTGTGGTGGTGTTCATGTAGAAAATTGCATAAATAATGATCACGTTAGCTTGTTGTTTTTCAGAGATTTGGCAACGAATTTGGTGATTTTCGATCAAGAACGTCCACAAAAGTGAGTAATTCGGTTCTTGATGAATATGGTTTATATATCTAGATTAGATCTAGGTTTATTTTAAATATTAGCATGTTTTATAATATTTTTCCAGCAACTATAATTTGTTATTTCTGCTGTGAAAATTTTTTTGCCAATGTATCGGTATTCCGATCGTTGTTTAGTTTGAGTATGGTCTCTGAAATCTTCCACTGCCTAGGGCTTTTATCCCTACAATGGGCTGCAGTTAGCACTGCACATCCCCAAAACGAGTTAGGCAACTGAGCATAGCTCATCATCGATAGAAACATATCTAATAATGTTCAATTTCTCATTTCTGATACACCATTTTGCTGAGGTGTACCGAGTGCCGAGAGTTGCGATTGAATTCCATGTTCTATCATATAGTCCTGTAACCTCAAATCCATATACTCTCCTCCGCGATCAGATCGAAGAGTTTTGATTGTTTTACCTATCGGGTTTTCAACCTCTACCTTATACTCCTTGAATTTCTCAAGGGCATCAGACTTATGATGCATTAAGTAAATATATCCATACATTGATTAGTCATCTATGAAAAATATGAAGTATTCGAATCTTCCTCGAGCTTTGACATTCATCGGACCACAAAGGTCAGAATGTATAAGCTCTAAGGGCTCTTTGGCACGATAGCCTTTTCCCGTAAAAGGTCCTTTAGTTATTTTGCCTTTAAGGAATAACTCACATGGAGGTAATGAGTTATCTTTTAATTCATTTAGAAACTCACTCTTGACCAGTCTCTCAATCCTGTTGAGATTTATATGGTCTAGCCTCAGGTGCCAAAGATAGGTATTTTCTTTCGGAGAAGTTCATTGCCTTTTTCTTTGAGTTTCAATAGTTATAAATAACTCGTGATTTAAAATTGCTTTTGTATCGGTTGGTCTAATTACATATAAGTTGTTTTCTTGTTTGGCTGAACATATAAGGATTCCATTTTTCAAAATGAACGCTTCATTATAATTAAAGGAAACAAAATATCCTTGATCAATCAAATAGAAGATAGAGACAAGATTTTTTCGAAGTTGAGGTACTATATACAAGTTCTCAAGAAGTAAAAATCTATCCCGGAAAAATAACTTAGCATCTCCCACTGCTGAAGCTGAAACGACATCTCCTGTTCCGACCCTGAGTGTCATTTCACCTACTTCCAGTGATTGAAATGAACCATTTCCTTGCAAGGAGAAACAAACATGATTGGTAGAACTAGAGTCTAGTATCTAGCCATTACGATCATGTTCAATGAGACAAGTTTCTAAAACCTGTAAATCAAATTTACCTTGTCTTTCTTTCTCCCCCGTTGAGACAAACCGTACTTCGTCTATAGCCTTAATCGTATTTGGGCTAGACTTCCACGTTAACATTATTATTGTCGGTTAACATATTGTTTTTAATCAGTGAATTTATAGAGGAAGACATGCTGGAAATTTAAAACATACGACTGTATTAGTAATCTTAGTTTTAACCATTAATAAATAATCCAATGATTTTTTTGTTGGGTTTTATGGCCTATAACTCGTAGATAGTAAATGTACATTTGACCGAACATTAATAAAAGTGATGTATTATTGAATGTTTGTATTATACCTTGTCTTATTAACCCTAATCCAATAAACTAAACATCCAAGGCTGATAGAATGAGGCTTGAACTAGTATGTAGGGACATATGGGGATCAATGTTCAAGTTTTAGCCTAAAGGGTCTGTAGTATAGGGATAAAGTTGGGTACCTTGTCCAGGTGACACTATGGATACGACCCGCTTTGTATATTGATACAAATGTAGTGATCCAACGCGTTCATGTAGTTGACATGCGAGTGAGGGTATCCTGTGCAATGAGTTTGCATAAAGACCGAACCGCGAAATAGTTAACCACTAACTGTAACACCGTTAGTTAGCTCGGTTTCTATTTCACTATGATGACCTAGACAACTTGGCCTTAATCCTGAGTGGATTATGGACTCCTGTCCATGAGGGATTGTCCTTTGATTTGTACGGGTTAGAGTGGCCTGTTCGCCGACTCAATAAGCCTACCATTTTGGGGACAAGACCGGGTGGGGAGTTGGGAACGTAGTCTTACAAGATGGAATTCACTCCTTCCTGATATTAGGGTAAGTAGAGGTGTGTTCCCTTAAGTGGTGTCTCCGGATCTTGAACAATGGGCCCTACCCTCTTTATGGCACGGGAGGGACTTTTGTTTGTTGGTTAGACTTCAAACAGGTTGTTCATTAGAGGAGCACTGGTACTTAAGGACCAAGAGGTAACCTAGGGGTAAAACGATAATTTGACCTAGCTGGGGTACGAACACATGTGAAGGGCTAACTTGCTGTTGACGGTTGATATCCGTGGACACAGAAATATATATGTAGTGAGAAGAGTGCAGCTGTGGTTCTTTAGTGGAGTGAACCACAGTTAACGAATATTGATTAACTTTGTTAATGAGTTTAGCCAACTAATCTCATATCGTTGGAGCTTCCGATCTGTAGGTCCATTAGGTCCCATCGGTAGCTCTATAAAGGGTGTTGAGGTAAATTTCTAAGGTTGAATTAAGTATTCGAAGGGGTTCGAATATTAAACTAAAATATGAAGTTGATTCACATTAAAACTATAGGTTATAATTAATGTGCATTGGATGTATATTAATACTATAGTTTTATGAGAGAGAATAATAATAATTGAATATATGATGTTCAATTTTATTATTTTAAATTAATTAATTTTGAATTAGTTAATTGTTTTAGTTTAATTAAATTTGATTTAATTAAACTATAAGATAAGAGGGATACTAATTTAAATTAGATTTAAATTAATGTTATTTTAATTAATATTGATTAATTAAAATTTAATTTATGATTTTTAAAATTTATAATTAAATAAAAATATCAGGTAACTGATATTTCAGTTACCTGATATTATGCGTGAGGTTAATATTGAAGCGGTCAGATTCTGTTTTCAGTATTACGCACCCCACTCACACATCTCTCTCCCTCTCTCTTGCCCTCTCTCTCTCGTTCTGCTCTCTTTCTGTGAATACAGAGCCTCTTTCCAGAGAAAAAATCATTAGAGATATGAGTTCCCACAAGCCTCTCAACACACATTCCCTTTGAGAATACCGGTGAAATCAAGCGGTGGTGTTCGTAGTATTTTTCCAGCGGGTTTGAGGAGTTCTTTGCTGCAGTTTTTTTCTGTGGAATCGAAGATTTTGGTGATATTTCGTCAAGAAAACTTCAAGGGTAAGTAATCTTGAACCTTAGGATCAATAGGATCCAATTTAGATTAGATCTAAGTTTCTATATAAAATTATGCATGCTTTATTCGAATATTTCAGTAGTTGATTTTACTGCTGTATTTAATTTGCCAACGTACAGTATTTTATTCTGAATTAAAAACTGAGTTAAGGTTCTTGATCGTTTCCGCTGCCAAGGGCTTTTATCCCTTCATTTTTAGCATAACTATTTAATCAAAGAAACCCTAATATACTATCGACATAGTTTTGCAACGATACTTCAGAGGTTTAGAGCAACAGTCACCAAACGGGTGATCAACTACTCCTCCTCTGAATTGAGACCTATCTCAACCAATACTTAATATCAGAACATCTCATATGTCTATATTACATCTAGCAATCGTTTGTTTGGTCCAGGAACTCAATCCCGTAAGTGTAACCCTCCAACTTTTAGATCCCATAGAGACGCACCAACACGCTACCAATAGGAAAGATAACTGTTGGTGATTACCCTAAGTGACCTTATCCATTTCTGGAGTTCGCGGTGTTCTGAAACCTATGATCAGGTCCTCCAAACGAGATGATCGCTCTAAGATGACACGTAGGTGGATCATAAGAATCTCACGACACGTAGGATGCATTGAAACGTGTCCTTCTCCCACTTACTATGATCACTTTCCCCATTCACCTTCGTATTGACCCATGCAAACACTCTCCAAATGGGAGGCCGCTTCCAAGGCGACACAAAGCTGAGCATGGATCTCACAGTGTGAACATAGGGGGACGTGAGAGAAAAACAACTCGATATGAACATCTTGTGTTTTGTACTTTTCCTCCCACTAAAGTGTCCTATTTATTTTCAGGTTTTATTTTTACTTAGATAAAATCTGGCTAAATAAAACTATCTAAGTCTATGCCTTATTATATAAGGTCTTTACTCTAATGTCTATGTGAATTAAATCTTTTTAATTCCTAGTGATATTGCATGCTAATAACACCGTGGTTAGTTCAACTCTGGTTCCGGACCAGGCGCCGGGAGAGTTCCCTTATAACCAAGAGTCTTATATCCTACTTAATCATATTTCAAATCTATTTAAAATTCTAAGTAGGAAATTCTAGTCCTATTAGAATTGTGATCTTAGGTCTAATAAAATTTTAAATCGTTTAAATTTCAATTCATTTCCTAAGATCCTATGTTTGCATGCAACTCTTTGTTATAGGTTGACGGTTTTCTATTCATTAACTTTTATAACTCTTTACAACTTTTAATGAATCTTCCCTATAACATGCTTCTAATTGTGATAAAAGCGTATAACAATCAAGTATTTCAAGTTATATAAAGCACCATTTAGAAACAACCTATATCTAGGTGTGCATAATTAGTTTATGCTTACGATGTCTAGGTGATAAACTCATTTAAACCTTACATCGATCTCGCATGCTCATTAAACTCGGGTTAAACTAACTCAAGTGCCAACTTGATTCCCAAGTAGGAGGTGTTCCGTAAACCGTCAACTTAAATACCTCCAGCCTTAGACAACATCTCGTCTGGTGAGTTCTCTTGTAACCTTAGCTTTACAAGATTTCGACCTATTCTATGCGAATTGTTCGAATAGGAGGTTTGTTAACCTTAAGTGAGCATGCTTTTATCTTGTTATAGATTTTAACGTCTATCTCGGTTTTATAACGATTATAAAGAATGATAAATCAGTAACATTCATCTAATTAAAAACAATATGTTAACCGACAATAATAAACATGCTTTCCTTTGGTGGGTTTTTAAATCTATATGGCATACAATATCTATATTTAATTGTAATTCAATTTAACTATACATCCACAATGCATAGTAAATTAAACACACTAAAATGGACCGATTTTGGCATCCTAATCAAGCAAAAAACTAAAATTATTACATTAATAATTGAAAATTAGCCTTGAACCGCTCCTGAATCATTTGAACCGGCCCCGAACCGCCTTGGAATTGCTTGAACCAAACATAAATAGGCTTGAAATTGTCGAACCAGTCCAATTGAGTCAAAATATAGCTTGAATCGGCCGAGAATCACGTGAACCGCCCGAGAACCAGACCAGCCCTGCCATCGTTTAAATTGACATGTGCCTCTTCGAAAACTCAACAGCGTCGAGACGCTGTTCATACAGCAGCCCAGAATTCTTCATTTTCTACGTGCTCTGTTTTTCTGGCCAGCGAACAAGTCTTCTTCTTTCTTCGATTATAGCCTAATTTCCACTCTATTGACTCCCAAAATTTTACAGACTCAAGCCAACACGTATATGCCCATAAACATGAAGGCAATTACAACTTTCATCCACGAATTTAAAGCTAAATTCATGCCAAAATCATAATAAGAACATTTTAGCAACCAAGCAAACATCTCATGCAAAATTCAACCAACCAAGCTAAAATTAAACAAAATTGAGTGCTCAATTCATTCTTGATACCAATTTAAGGAGTGTACGAGACACATGCGAAAGTAGTTCGGATCGAAGCACTCAAAATTCTTTGAATTTTCGTTATGAAAACATGCAAATATAAAACCGAAAAAAGAGTTTCAAAGTAACCAACCTTTGATTGTTGAATTCGTCAATTCCGTGGATGATTTCTTTGCATAAAATGGTTGTAGACGACCACAAGAGTCTTCCCCACTATTCTCCGGCCTTAGAACGAGTTGTGGGACTCAAGAACGTGATGAATTTAATGAACAACGATATGGGTTTTGAGAGAGTTTCTTTGAAGTTATTTTGTGAAGAAACAAAAATCCAGCAAGCTTCACAAATGACCCAACACTTTGTCTTGTAATTTCTTTCTCCGTTTAAAGGTGAACAACATGCATTATAATGCAAGCTACACAAGACAACAAACTTCAATTGAACACTCAATTGTTGGAGAGAAAGACAATACATGGATATGGTGGCAACCTCATCAAATTATCCTCTTGGATTTTTATTTAATTGAAATTGAATTTTCAATTAATTTCAAAAAAATCCACTAACTCAATTTTAATTCACCAAGTTAAAATTAAATTTATTTATTAATTAAATATTTTAATTTATAATAACCATTTTAATTTAATATCAAATATTAAATTAAATATTTGCACCAATTCTCACTTTCTCTCAATCCCGGTTTCTAATATGAATTCCTATCCATATCCAAACTGAAATATTGTATCGTATATATTATTCTAATATTTAAACCTTATTTAAATATTTTTTACTCTCTCTACGATTAGTTTAATTCACAAATTAAACTTTAGCGTTAAATATAATGAACAAAATTTAACGACAACTCCTCTAATATTAGTTTTAACGTTTCAAACTTTTTTATCGCATATGTTCTAAGGTTTATTCCGTATGAGCTAGCAGAGGGACCTAATGGACCTACAGATCATGGACTCCAACGATTCGAGATTAACTAGTTACACCCTTTTAACTTAGTTAACCAACATTCGTTAACCATCGAGACACTCCACTATAGTCAGATAGTTGAACTCCCATCACTGTTGATATATTTATATCCACTTGATATAACTATGATTAGTAAGTCGACCCTTCATAGGTTGTTGGTAACTAGAGCTAGGTCAAATGTCCGTTTTACCCATAAAGTTACATCTTGTTCCTTAAATCTGTAGTTGAGTCCCTAATGAACAATTGGTTTGTGGTCCAACCACTAAACCTAAAACCTCTCGGGCCAATGAGAGGGCAGGATCCCTTTGTTCACGTTCTGGAATCAACACTTAAGAGAACAACCTCTCTATTATCCCTAGTTAGGGTAGGAGTGAATTCCATCTTGTAGGACTATGTCCCTACCTATCTACTCGGTCTTATCCCCAAGATGGTAGGCTTATTGAGTCGGCAATGATGAGCCACTCTCACCCATGCAAATCAAAGGACAATCCCGAATAAACAGGAGTTCATAGTTAGCTCAGGATCAAGATCGAGTAACCTAGGTCATCGCACTGAAATAGTCAGTCTTGTCAGTAAACGACGTTATAAATGAATAGTGAATTATTTCTCGGTCCTTGCCCTATGCAAACTCATTTACATAGGACGCCCCCACTCTAATGTCTGTACTGAAAGGGTTAAAATCTCGTTATGCAGTGGAAGCAATCAAGAACAATCTCGTTTTTAATTTCAATTTTAGGAAAAACCAATACGTTGGCAAATCAAAACATAAACAATTTCTAAATTAATCTAATTAGATTAAGCATGCGGAACAATTTGATCTAAAACTAATTTTAGAACTATGTACTTACATGAACTTGAAGAATACTGCACAATGCTCCAAGAACACCACCACGTCAAATCACCCGCTATGACTCTTGGGAATCAAGATCCGGCTTGTGGGAACCCAAAACTAGTCTTGGAAGGGAAATAATTGCAGCAAACAAGTTGCTGTAATTTTTGGAGAGAGAGCCAGAGAGAGAATTGAGAGGAAAAACTTTTTTGTAATGTTGAAGAATGAGAGAGACCCCCTAATCTGAGTAACCCCCTCTCCACTTAACGATAAGTGAGGAGGGAGTTAAAACCCTACTCATTCTAGATTGTTGGATCAAATCCAAATGATCGTGGTCGTCTATTAATTAAATAATAATAATCATTTAATTAATTAATTTAATTAATTTAATTAAATCAATATTAATTAAATAAATTATAATATAATGTTTTTAATTCAATTTGAATCATATTCTATTGAATTACATTGGCCATTCAATTAATTCTTAATTGAATTCTCATCAATTAAATATAAAATATTTAATTAATTTTACAATTGAATCATATTCAATTTTAATCTCTCTCATTTAACCTATAGTTTTAATGTGCATCATAATGTACATTAATATAAACTATAGTATTAATTTGATTAAATCACATTTAACCAAACTAAATTAAATTATTTAATTCCCCAATTAATAAATTCATGAATTAATAAAATATCACATATTTAATTAAATTCATTATTCTCTCAATAATTAATTTCGAATCATATCCAAAATTAATTATAAATTTTAATTCTTTAATTAAACCTTTACTATAATGTATCTCCATACATTATATTAATTCCCTTTAACATCAAGATTAAATTATCTCAGAACCCGTTATGATCTAGCAGGTGGACCTAATGGACCTATAGATCAGAAGCTCCAACGATACGAGATTGATCAGCTAAACTCATTAATCGAGTCAATCAACATTCGTTAACCGTGGGTCACTGCACTAAAGACCCACAACTGCACTCTTCTCACTGTAGAATATTTCTATGTCCACGAATATCGACCAATAACAGTAAGTCAATCCTTCACGAGTGTTCGTAACGCCAGTTGGGTCAAATTACCGTTTTACCCCTAGGTTACCTCTGGATCCTTAAGTACCACTGATTCCTCTAATGAACAATTTGTTTATGATCCAATCAATAAACAGCAGTTCCTCTCGGGCTAGGAGAGGATGGGCGCCCTTGTTCAAGTCCCGAAATCAGCCCTTAAGGGAACACACATCTACTTGCCCCAATAGGGGAAGGAGTGAATTCCATCTTGCACTGTTATGTTCCCAGCCCCCATTCGGTCTTGCCCCTGAAATGGTAGGATTATTGAGTCGGCGAACTGGCCACTCTCACCCATATAGATCTAAGGACAACCCCTCCTGAAAAGGAGTTCATAACATACTCAGGATTGAGATTGAGTTACCTAGGTCATCCTATTGAAATAGAAACCTAAACTAGTCAACGGTGTTAAATCTAGTGGTTACTATTTCGCGGTCCGGTCTTATGCAAACTCATTGCACAGGATACCCCCACTCGCATGTCTCCTACATGGATGCTTTGGATCATTGCATCTGTATCGAATGCAAAGTGGGTCGTATCACATAGTGTTACCAGGATAAGATACCCAGTCTTTCCTTATACTATAGACCATTTAGGTTGTTACTTGAACATTGATCCCTGTATGTCCCCACATACTAGTTCAAGTCTCATCTAAACAACCTAGGATCTTAGTTTATTGTATTTGGGTCAAATTGTGCAATTTTAGTAACAATAACTCTTTATTGTACAAACTTCAATAACAACGTATTGAGACAAGTGAACAATTTGTCATCATTCACTATCTACGAGTTTTAGGGCATAAAACCCAACAACTCCCACTTAAACTAAAACTCTAGCTTAGTGGGATGTACAATAATCTATCATGAAAATGGGTGTATCTACATGTATAATACATAAAATGTATATATACTATGTACAAATACAATATTCTAGGGCATCCACTATACCCATTACATTTCCCCCACTTGCCCTAGATTACATCTCTGTAATTATCTCGTAGATCTAGACCATCTAGATGACCCTCATACACTTTAGCCGAGAGAGCATCCGTCAAGTATCTCTGTACTTCATTCAACTTAATGTGGATGCTTGTCTTGCATTAGGGAAGGTCATATTTGGAACACATTCCAAATCAGCCTCGAACTTTCCAAGTCTTACAACCTCGATCGCTGCTTCACAAACAGCGTAGTTTTCAGCCTATGGGTCGAGACTGCATTGCATCCTAGCTTTATGCGATGCCATACTATATCTCCTCTATTTAAGAGTGAAGACAGACACTGATGTAGATTTCATCAAATCCTTACCAATTAAAACATATGTGTCAGTGTATCCTGTAAGGATCAAATCCTTAGCGTCATACACGAGCATATAGTTCCTCATTCTCCAAAGATACTTGAGAATATAATTAACGATTCTCCAGTGATCATATCCTGGATTAGATTGATACTCACTGACAATGCCTATTGCATAGGGCATTCCTCAACTCCTTGAGGTGCCTAAGAACAAAGTTCCTTAGACAAAAGAATTCTACCCTGAAAGGTCGTGAACCCTTCTTAGAATTCGGCATCTCATATCTAATAAATATTTATAGATATAAAACGCTTGAACCATGGCTAGCATTTTGTTCTTTACTGTTCTAAACAATTTAGAACCTAAGAACAAACTAAGCTTCTCCCAACTTTTATTTGATTGAGCTGCTAGTCACCTCTAATGTCAATAAGTTAACCTACCTCATTCCCAATGAGTAGGATATCAATCACATACAACATGAAGAAAGCTACTGTACTACTGACGATCTTCTTGTAGATACAAGACACATCAATGTCCTGATTAAAGCCAAAAGATCTGATCATCGTATCAAATCTTATATTCCAAGATCGAAATGCTTAGGTCAATCCATTAATGGATCACTTAAGCTTGCAAACCCTTTTGCTTTTTAATCTTGTTGTATAAACACTTCTGGTAAATACCTTAATGTCTCATTTCCTATTGTATATCCACTTGTAACCAATAGGTGTTACCCTATCAAGCAAATTTACAAGATCCCAGATGGAATTGAAATGCAAAGACTTCATTTTCAGGCTTTAAACCATTGGTCCTTGTCAACATCATTCATTTTCTTTCTAAAAGATAATGAATCCTCTATGTCATCATCAAGAATGACGACTTGACCTTCAAATAAGTCCATGTAACGGTCAAGTTATAAAACAACCCTCCCACTACATCAAGGCATTCTCAACTCTTGAGATGGATGTGTGACGCCCCGTGCTTTTCTATGTTAATAGTTTCATGAATATAGCGAATAAAGTGTAATTTATTTGGCTGGTACTTATGAGATTATTGAATTGCAATAAGGCACTTGGGATTTTGTTTTTACTTTTTCGGTTTAAATATGGCGTTAAATCAATTGGTCCTTAAAACGTTTGACATTTATCAGTTGGCAGTTAGTTCTGATCAAGGCGTTGAATTTCCACGCTTAGTAAGGAAGTTAAGCAAGTGGTGGGCTAATTTTGGAGTTTCTAATTTGGGGTTTTGTTTTATTAAAAAAAAAAAGAAGGAAAAAAAAAAAGCCCTAAGCTCTCTCCATCTCTCCTTCTCTTCGTGAACCAGCCGCCCCAGCCCCCTCTTCGCGCCGCTCGCGTGTCGCCGCCCATCCAGCCGCCTGCCCTCTGCAGTTGCCACTGCCGCCCGCCTTGCCTAGCCGCCGTCCCTGTTCAGCCGCGTCGCTGCTCCCCTTTCGCCGCATGAACCAGCCCCGCCACCGTTTGTTCAGCCGCACGTCCCTCCTTCTTCGCTCAAGCTCGCACCGTCGTCGGTTCGTGCAGCATCGCCGTCGCCGTACTCGTCGCGCGGATCTCTCTCTCTCGCTGCGCATCTCTCTCTGTTCGTGGGTTAGATCCGTGCCTTTCTCTCTCGTTCCCTTACATTTTCGGCCGAGAAGAACTCGTGGGTAAGCCTCATACTCACTCATTTGTATTCGATAAGGCCCGATCTAACTCTTTTTAGTCCTTGTTGGTTAGATCTTGCGCGAACAGCAACCGGAAGCACCGTTTTCTTCGCGTATCAGCCTTAAAAACCGTGGGTAAACCTCTTTCCTCTCCTTTTCTTGTGGTTTTAAGGCTGGATCTATGTTTCTCTTGGTTCAATGTTGTTAGATCTCGCGTGTCAAGCGATTCGGAGCCCTGTCGTTCCCGTTTACGCCGATTCCGCCTCTGTCCAGCAACGTTCTTGGATGTTTTCGGTGTCGTTTGGCCTTGGGTCGCTCCGGGTGGTAAGTTTATGCTTTACCCACTCTTGGTTGAAGCTTAAATTTGATTACCCATTTGTTATAGGTGCTGGAAAATTAAGTTTGGTTTGATTTTCTGATCTGCAGCGCCGTAAAAGTGTTCGATAAGGTTCGAAACACTTCAGCTTGGATACCCATTGCCCAAGGAGCGTTCTACCACGTTGTTAGAGGTTAGAATAACCCGCCTTTCGTGAAAGCGAGTCCGTTTGGTAAGGTTTCTTGATGTTCCTTCGCTTTTAGCGTTAAAAAGTGTGCTGTCCAATAGTTATCCTAGCCTTAGAATCATGTTTAGGTCGTTACCCATTGGTTACCTAGGCCCTCAAGTGTTGCCCAGTCGTGATAGGTCCTAGAATATGCTTTAAAATGGATCGTGATTGCTGGTCGTGGATTAAAAAGCATGTTTAAATATCACCTATCGATTTTCTAGGCTCGAGTAGTGTTGTCCAATCTCTAGGAGCCCTTCGAATCTCTAAATACACTTTTTGTGCTTGTTGTCCAGCGGTTGAAAAGCCTTAAATATGGTCGTTCAACGTTACCCATGGCCCGTTGTGCCTTAGACATGGTTGCCCATGGACTAAAGCTTTTGGGTTTTAAGTTTGGGAAATGCTGAAGGCTGTTTGGTAAAATAATAGGCCTAGTAAGTGGGTTTTGGCTTTTCAAGTTTTTCTTAAGGTCTTTAGGTAGATTCTAACCCCTTTTAGTTGCCTTGTAATTTAGGAGTTCATCTTGGCTGCTTTAAGCTGGTTGGAGTTGCTTAGGAGCGCTATAAGTAAGTAGTTTCTACTTACCAAACTTGTTTGACTGCATGGAGCATGTTCGCTTGTTACTTGCTTTACTCGTATATGTGCTATGTATGAAATGTGTATATGAACTGTTGCGTTGTGATCTTTAGAGTGTTTGTATGAATCATGAAATGTACCTTTTGTGTTGTTTGAGATGTATGTGCTTAGGGAGTATAAGCATGTTAGGTACTTGCCTTAAGCATGATCATTGATGAGTCTGGCTTGCATGTTGCATGGGGGATGTGTAGCATGATTCGGGTGTGAGGCACAGCACATGGTGCGGAATTCATGTGTAGCGGAGCGTGCCGCGGAAATCACGTGGGTTGTGAGTGCGGAGCGTGACGCGGAAATCACGTAAGAGTGGCGCAACACATGGCGCGGAATTCATGTGGGGTAGGTGCGGAGCGTGACGCGGAAATCACGTAAATTGCGCAGCACATGGCGCGTAATTCATGTGTAGCGGAGCATGACGCGGAAATCATGTAAGTAGCGCAGCACATGGCGCGAAATTTATGTGTAGCGGAGCATGACGCGGAAATCATGTGGAGTCTAGTGCGTTTGTTGCATAGTGTGTTGCATTTGCACGAGTTTGTGGTTTCTGAGCATATTGTTAGTTTATGACTTAGTAGCCTGTTGGACATCTGTGGTTGCATAAGCATGTTGCCTGTTCATGGTTATGAAAGCCTATTGGATGCGTGTGCTAAGCATGTTGTTTGTTTTGGTTGTTGTTTGTGGTTTGGTAAGTGTGAGCTGCTTACCAGTACCACGGTTGTACTGATACCCCCTTCCCCACCTTTCCCCCAACATTTTAGATGTTGCAGGTTACGTTGATGAGCTGGATCCTGGTGAGGAAGAGGAGAACTACGAGGAGGAACCCTAGGGCATTTGGTTTTCTTCCGTTTGGGTTGATAGGCTAGATTTGGTTATAATTTCCATTATTTTTGCCATGCTAGAGTAGACTAGTTTAGTTTTGAGGTGTGTGGATCTGTTGGTGAGTCTTGGTTTAATGATTTGGTTTATGGACCTAAGTTTAGTTCCATTGTTTTATGGTTTTGAAATGAAACTGTTAGATGTCATTTTTTTGGATTAAAGCTGATGTTAATAAAAGTTAGGGAATATTGAGTTCTATTGCGTGATTTGAGTTAATGTATGTTGCAATGAGTCTATATTTGTCTAGAGGAGATAGGGTGTGAAATCTGACTGTAGTTTGGTGGAGTTTGGCTGGTTGCATGATTTAGAAGTTTTTATATTTATCAGGTGAAAAAAAAATGGGTTCAGGCCATTTTACGCCGTTATGCTGCCGAAATTTTTGGTACATCCGGTTAAGTGGTTGAGTTCCATAGTTAAGGGTTTATAATGATGAAGTAGCGTCTCTAGGCTAAGGGTTGGAAAACCTGGGGCGTTACAGATGTGACTTGACAAAAAACACTGACCTTATCAACAACTCTTATTGAATAACCAGTCTTATCAACAACTCTTGTTGATTTTTCTATAGCTTCATTAGTTAATACACTCAAACTGACTTTAATTTGTGGCTTATGATTTCTCATATGTTCTTCTCCTTAGAATGAAGCATTTGTCAATACAAATTCTTTATTCTCTTTTGGATTGAAGAAATATCTACTCCTCGTTTCATTTGGGGTAACCTACAAAGTATGCAATGAAGTCAACACTTCATGACTCCAAAACGAGCCAGACAATTGAGCATAGCTCAATATGGATTGAACCATATCCAATAGGGTTCTAATACTCCTAACTGAGATTTAGGATTTGATTCCATGAACTATCAAATAGTCCTAGAATCTCAAGTCCCTATACTCAACACATTGATCATATCAAAGTGTTTTAATTATCTCACCTAACAAGGTTTCAACTTCAGTCTTAAGCCCCTTCGAATATCTCAAGAGCTTTAGACTTAAATTGCATTAGGTAGAGATACTCATACCTTTGAATAATTATCTATAAACAAGATTAATTATTCATACCCTCCCACTACTTTAGCATACTGGACCACAAGGATCCAAATGTATAAGCTTCAAGGGTTCTTTGGCTCTTTTAGCTCTTTTCTAGTAAAAGATCTATCAGTCATATTGCCCATAAGGCATGACTTAATTGGTATTAGAGAGTCTTCTTCTAACTAACTTAGAAGTATACTCTAGACTAAGCTCCCAATCATATTGAGATCAAAATAGCCTAACCTTAAAAACCAGAGAAAGGTATTTCCTTTAGGACATATCCTTTGCCTTTATTTCTATGAGTGTAAGCAATCTTCAACAACTTAGTGCTCATGACTTGCTTTACTCTCTGATTAGTCTTAAAACACATAAGTTATTTTCCAGTAAAGCGGAACAAAGTCGTGTAAGTGATGATGGTTGGTTCCCTGTTCTCTCGATTCATTCTGGAAAGACAAAGCATTGCCTGATCAATGTCACCCCTTTTGCACCATCCATCAATAAGAAGATTATAGGTAACAATGGTAGGAACAAGCCCTGCCATTGTCATTTTGTTCAGACAATCATGAGCTTCGCTAACTCTCCCGACTTTACAGAAGCCATTTATCAATACGTTGTAAGCAACCATGTCAGGACGATAACCACGAGTACAAATGTCTCGGAACATCTCGAAAGCACGATCAACTTCATGAAGTTTGACTAGCCCATCCATGGCAGTAGAATAGGCAATTATATCAGGAAGGAAGCCTTCACAAACCATATCAGCAAGAAAATTACGAGCTTCAATAACTCATCCATTTTGGCACAGTTGTTTCACAAGAAGTGTAGAATGTTTTATCCATGGCTCGTGTCTGTGACCACGCATCTCTCTTAGTAATTCAATGACTCCTACAATATCCTCTCGTTTACATAGGCACCCAAATATTGAATTATGGGTAATTTGTGTTGGTTGAAGTCCTGATTGCTTCATGTCTCTCAGAAGCTTATAACTTTCCTCTAATTTGTCTAATTTGCACAGTGCATCTATCAAATTGTTATAAAGTAATTGGTTTCCTTCACAACCAAGTTGAATCATATCTTCAAAGAGGCTTAATGCTACATCCAATTTACCTGTCTTTAGCAAGCCATCGATTAATATTTAGGATTAGTCTTGCGTTAGTCTTGCGTTAGTAGAGAAAAGTATAGAGTAGCATTGTTCCAGCATGTAAGATACAGAAAGCAAATTTCTGTTAATATTTAGGAAATTCATATACATTATCTAATAATGCGTATTTTCTCCCACCAGATAAAATAACTTAATCTTCCCTCTGCCACAGTCGAGACCTACTCTCCATATCAAAATCTGACAGTCATCTCACCTATTTGCAACAGTTGCCATGAGCTTATTCCTTGAAAGGAAAAGCAAACGTGATGAGTGGCACCTGAATAAAAAAATTCAGGCTCTATCCTCATTTTCGACTATGCACGTTTCAATGACCAATAAATCACATTCATTGTCATTGACATTGGCTAGGCAGTTAATGTCATAATCATCATAAACGATTCAAGATGAACTAGACATTTGGGCCTGAGGACATTCCTCACTCAAGACTAATCTAAAATCATTTACCACAAGTTTGTCGTTTAAGCTAGTTGTATCTAAAACCGTTATCAATAAATTGGCGTAAGACAATGCACATAGAAATTATCACTGAAACAACAAATTACTTGTTTTGCACTAAACCCATTACACAAAACAATATTGTTTTAATCCAATCAATTTAGCAAAAGTAATCATTGACCCAAATATATGATACATATTTGCAACGATACTTCAAAGGTTTAGAGCAACAACCACCGTAGGCCAGTCAACCACTCCTCCTCTAAATTGAGACAATCTCAGTCAATCCCTATTACCAGAATAACTCATATTCCAATAGTTCTTAGCTACCGTTTTTTTATGTTAGGAAATCATTAACACCTTAACAATTTCCCGTAAGTGTGACCCTCCATTTTCAGATTCCAGAGGTCGGCCCCAACAATGCTACCGTAGGGAAAGTCAAAGTTGGGAATGGACCTAAGAAACTCTATCCATTTTTGGAGTTTGCGGGGCGACTCGCAGGCAGATCATAGGAATCTCACGGTGCAACCTAATGGAGGAGATCGTAGGATACGTTGACACGTGTCCTGCTCCCACTTACTATAAAATACTCCTTCATTCACCTTGATATTGATCCATGCAAACACCATCCGTAGGGGGTCACTCCCAGGGTGACTCGAGGCCAAGCATGGACCTCACGTTGTGAACTCTTTAGGACGTGAGAGCAAAACTTGATTTATGAAAATCTAGTTTTGAACTCTTTAGCACGTTGTGAAGTATTGTTATAATTTAAGGGTCTATTACTTAGGTAAATTCCGGCTAAATGAATTTATCTAAGTCTATGCCTGAATATAACTCTTATATAGAGGTCTTTACTCTAATGTCTAGGTGAATTAAACCCTTTTAATTACCTAATGAAATTGCATGCTAACATTAGTCTATGATTAATTCAACTCAGGTTCCGGATCTGTTCCCAGGTAGGAGGTGTTCCGTAACCGTCAACTTAAATACCACCAGCCTAGACAGAACTTCACCGGGAGAGTTTCCTTATAACCATAGTAATGTTTTTCCTACTTAGTCCATTAAAACTATTTTAATGCTAAGTAAGAAAATAATTCTAATCCTTTTAGAATTAAAATGAGCTTAGGTCTAATTAATTTTAAACAATTTAAAATTAATTCATTATAACCTAAGGTCCTATGTTTGCATGCAACTCTTTGTTATAGGTTGACAGTTTCTGATAAATTTTATAACAATTATAAAATTTTAATAATTAGCCCTATAACATGCTTCTATGGTGTTTCATAATAATAATCTAATTCAAATTATTACACACCATAACGCTCATGACGCCGATAATATAACGATTATATTAATCTAAAGTGGTGTCATGCTTCATGCAATTTCAATTTCATTTAATTAATATCGATTATATTAATTAATCATCCACGAAATTAAAATTATATGATTGTCGATATTAATATAATATAACTCTTATATTAATCTAATTAATGTCATGCTCAATGCTATTCCATTTTCATTAAATTAATATAACAATTTATATTAAAATTATACATGAAAATCAAGCATTGAAATTTATTTTCATTCATAATATAACTATTATATTAATACTCATGAAAATAAATCTAAGCATGCATACTACATTAATATAAATATAATATTTTATATTTATCTAATTAATGTCATGCATCATGTTTTTCCAATTTCATATATTTAATATAACAATTATACTAAATAACTCATGAAATTTAAATTCATGCATAATTATCATATATTATAACATTTATAACATAAATAGACATGAAACATGCTTAACCTATGGTGGGATCTAGCTAAATGTCATTCATAAAGCAATAAATAGCTGAAAAACCGGTATATTGGCCCCTAGGATAATTAAATAAACAAAAATTACAATAATTTCAATTTAATTATCCTACTGAGTCTTGAACTGCTCCAGAACCGGCCCGAACCAGCTTGAACTGCTTCAAATCGGATCCAAATTACTCAAACCGAACCAAATTGAATCGAACCAGACCAAACCAGCTCGAACCGGACCACCCATGAAGAAAATCGAATGGAAAAATTTATTTGAAATTAACTGCCAACAATGAAATTCGAACTCACAGCATCCCACGTGCTAGTCATGCCCGCACACCAACTAAACTAGAACCCATGTTCTAGACTTGCTTCACGCAAAAAACAATTATTTCGTTGTAACCGCTTCAAACTGACACGCCGCACGTCTCGCTCACGTTCCGTGAATTCGGAAACTTCCGGCAGTGTCGAGACGCTGTAGGCAAAGCATCCCGACGCTGGCTGGATTTTTTTCCAGCATTTGTTCTTCAGCGTCGCAACTCCATTGAGCAGGGTCGCGACGCTACGCCTTTGGACTACCTACTACCTTCGATTCCAGCAGAAGTTTTTCACCAAAAATGATCCCGATTCGAACACCGATCAACAAATTGATCCTAAACCTCTAGACACGGACTTACAATATTCGATTTACTGAATTAAATGCCCAAAAACGCAGGGGCCTTTACAAATTGATCATATCAAATGCAGTAAATCTAAGGCCAAATATACCAAACCAATTTTTCAGCAAACCAACATTCATAATGCAGAATAAATCCCACCAAGAACCAACACAATTTTCATAAATCAATTTAATTAACGAGATGGCTCGGATACCAATTCAAAGGGTTAAAATCCATTTTCGCAGCAGCAACAATCAAGAACAATCTCGTTTTTTAATTTCAATTTTAGGAAAAACCAATACGTTGTCAAATCAAAACATAAACAATTTCTAAATTAATCGAAGATTAAGGATGCTGAACAATTTGATCTAAAACAAATTTTAGAACTAAGTACTTACATGAACTTGAAGAATACTGCACAATGCTCCAAGAACACCACCACGTCGGATCACTCGCTACGACTCTTGGGAATTGAGATACGGCTTGTGGGAATCCAAAACTAGTCTTGGAAGGGAAAAATTGCAGCAAACAAGTTGCTGTAATTTTTGGAAAGAGAGCCAGAGAGAGAATTGAGAGGAAAAACTTTTCTGTAATGTTGAAGAATGAGAGAGACCCCCTAATCTGAGTAACCCCCTCTCCACTTAACGATAAGTGAGGAGGGAGTTAAAACCCTACTCATTCTAGATCGTTGGATCAAATCCAAACGATCTTGGCCGTCTATTAATTAAATAATAATAATCATTTAATTAATTAATTATAATTAATTTAATTAAATCAATATTAATTAAATAGATTATAATATAAGGTTTTTAATTCAATTTGAATCATATTCTATTGAATTAAATTGGCCATTTAATTAATTCTATTAATTGAATTCTCATTAATTAAATATAAAATATTTAATTAATTTTACAATTGAATCATATTCAATTTTAATCTCTCTCATTTAACCTATAGTCTTAATGTGCATCATAATGTACATTAATATAAACTATAGTATTAATTTGACTAAACCACATTTAACCAAACTAAATTAAATTAATTAATTCCCTAATTAATTAATTCATGAATTAATCAAATATCACATATTTAATTAAATTCATTATTCTCTCAATAATTAATTTTGAATCATATCCAAAATTAATTATAAATTTTAATTCTTTAATTAAACTTTATACTATAATGTATCTCCATACATTATATTAATTCCCTTTAACATCAAGATTAAATTATCTCAGAACCCGTTATGAGCTAGCATGTGGACCTAATGGACCTACAGATCAGAAGCTCCAACGATACGAGATTGATCGACTAAACTCATTAACCGAGTCAATCAACATTCGTTAACCGTGGGCCACTCCACTAAAGACCCACAGCTGCACTCTTCTCACTGTAGAATATTTCTGTGTCCACGGATATCGACCAATAACAGTAAGTCAATCCTTCACAAGTGTTCGTAATGCCAGCTGGGTCAAATTACCGCTTTACCCCTAGGTTACCTCTGGATCCTTATGTACCACTGATTCCTCTAATGAACAATCTGTTTATGATCCAATCAATAAACAACAGTTCCTCTCGGGCCAGGAGAGGTTGGACGCCCTTGTTCAAGACCTAGAATCAGCCCTTAAGGGAACACACATCTACTTGCTGATAGCGAGCATAACTAGCTATTTTTCTCTAATTAATTAAGCTATTCTTTTACAATTATTTGCCCAAATTTATGCATTTTCATGTTTTATTTGTAGGAAGTATGTGCTTGAAGCTTAATTCAGCAATTTGAGTCAAATGGAGCTTCCAATCTTAAAAAAATAATAATAATAAAAAAATCATAGCGTCGCGACGCTGTCGCCAGATTTTCTATAAATTCCTCTTTTCAGCTACGGATTTTTGGAGCCCAATTGGTTAGATTTTAGCCCTAATTTTGACTAGAGACCTTTGGTGGGAGCTAAAGCAAAGCCAAGGAGCGGGAATCAAGCGAGAAGTCGTGGAGATCGTGACGGGGACGTGCCAGTTTCGACGGATTCGAGTTTTTCTTTCTCTTTCCCTTACCTTTTGTAGTTTTTATGGCTTTTCTTTCAATTAGTGTTTGTAGTTTAAAGACTATGAGTTACTAGTTGTTTGTCTTGGGGATTGATGTAGTTGTTTTAGTTGTTGGATTGATTTGTGGTATGAATATGCATTTATTTTACCTATGCAATTATGGTTAAATGCTTTCAATTACTTGATCACTAGTTGAATGATTTGAGTGTTGAATCTTGCTCGGGAGAGGGGATTTGTCCTAAGACTTACTTTATTTAATTGCATGACTAAAGTAGAAATTCTAAGTTTGTGACGGGATTTGGAATAACTTTAGAAGTTGCTTGAAGAACTAAACTCAAAGCCTTGCATGTTAATGAACTTAGATAGGGATATCAAGTTGGTTGCATGCATGAGAATCGATTATGCTCGGGAGAGATAGTTGTGATAAAAGGTTCCTAGACTTGGTAGAATAATTGCATGCTAAATTCATCCCATTAATTAATCCTCAATCTTAATCAATGAAATCAATTCCCTAAGAATCTTTCCATTTGAGTCTCCACTTTTATTTTATGCTTTTTGTCTTTAGATTTATTTTTATCATTGAGTTTTGCTCCCTAAATAAAATTGAACAAAAGTATTCGCGATACTTAATTTGCTAGAAAACCAATCCAGAGGACGACACTCGTTTTACACGAAACCACTATATTATTACTTGACCCGTACACTTGCGGTAAGCAAATTGCGCATCACTTGCCCCAATAGGGGAAGGAGTGAATTCCATCTTGTATTGTTATGTTCCCAGCCCCCATTTGGTCTTGCCCCTGAAATGGTAGGATTATTGAGTCGGCGAACTGGCCACTCTCACCCATACAGATCTAAGGATAATCCCTCCTGAAAAGGAGTTCATAACAGACTCAGGATTGAGATTGAGTTACCTAAGTCATCCTATTGAAATAGAAACCTAAACTAGTCAACGGTGTTACATCTAGTGGTTACTATTTCGCGGTCCGGTCTTATGCAAACTCATTGCACAGGATACCCCCACTCGCATGTCTCCTACATGGATGCTTTGGATCATTGCATCTGTATCGAATACAAAGTGGGTCGTATCACATAGTGTTACCAGGATAAGGTACCCAGCCTTATCCTTATACTATAGACCATTTAGGTTGTTACTTGAACATTGATCCTCGTATGTCCCCACATACTAGTTCAAGTTTGATCTAAACAACCTAGGATCTTAGTTTATTGGATTTCGGTCAAATTGTGAAATTTTAGTAACAATTAGTCTTTATTGTACAAACCTCAATAACAACGTATTGAGACAAGTGAACAATTTGTCATCATTCACTATCTACGAGTTTTAGGGCATAAAACCCAACATGTACATGTACCATTGAGGATCACATCATTTTCACTGTGTACAAAATGGGTCGCGTCACATAGTTTTCCTAGGATTAAGGTACCAAGCCTTATCCTAATACTATAGACCGTTTAGGTTATTACTTGAACTTGATCCACTTTTATGACACAACATAAAGTTCAAGTTTTCATAACATAGCTCGGGGTTACTAGTTTATTGGATTTGTGGTCATTTAGGCAATACTAATCATTTAAAATCAATAACACTTTATTGAATTGAAATAACTCTTTATTATAAACAGTAGTCAAAATGTTACATTTACTATGTACGAGTTTTAGGGCATAAAACCCAACACTTCAACCTTATTTTAGAACCTGAATTATATACTCAATTTGTAATTAATTCCCAAAACGCAGAGGTCCTTACATGATCAAATCACATAAAAAATTGTAATTCTATGGCGAATTAACCAAATTCGTTCACAGCAAACCCAACCTTCATACTGTAGTAATCACACCTAAGAACCAACACAAATTTTAATTCAATAATTAAAAGTCTGAGATGACTCAGATACCAATGGCAGGGATTAAAGCCCTTGCGCATCGGAATTAAATCAAACAAATAACACAAATATTAATTAAGAATCAAAATACTACTACGTTGGCAAGATTACAATTAACATAAATAATTTATAGATTACTATATATACATTAGGTCAAGCATGCTTTGATTAAATTTAAGATTCCTCATACTAAGTTACAGAGAAAAAGTCCCTTACTCTCGTTGATGACTCAATGGGCATCACCAACACTTCTTGGGATGAGAATCACGATCTTTCTTCTCTGAAAATTCCACGCCAAAGGACACCACCACAAAGATCTCACCGGTATATCTCATGGGGATTATTATGAGGGAGACTTGTAGGAACTCTTTTGATTTTTGGAAAAATCTCTAGAGAACTATTTTCTCTGGGAGAATTCTAGAGAGGAGAATATTTTTCTAAGATAGTTAAAGGGAGAGAGCTTACCCACTCATTCCTCACACGCCGGAGAAAGAAGGGAAGTGAAACTGCCCTCCAAATGTGAAGGCTTCAGTTAGGGAGGAAAGGGGCACGTGTAGCCATAACACAAGATCTTATAACGAAATTGGATATCATATATTTTGATTTAAATTTAATTCATAATAAATTTATATCTTAATTTAATTAATAATTACAAAATAATTAATTAATTAAATTTAATTTAATTAGCTAATTCATTTAAATCATATTTAAATGAATACCCCCCACATAACCAATAGTTTTAATTCAATAAATTTAATTAAATTTTATTAAATAAATTGATTAATTAATTAGTCATTAAATTAAATGTCACCTATTTAATTTAACTCTATAGTTGAAACATATTCAATTATTTTTCTCTCATGCAACCTAAAGTTTTAATGTGCATCCAATGCACATTAACTATAACCTATAGTTTTAATATGAACTCACTTCATGTTAAAATTAATATTTGAACGTCTTCAAATATTTATCTCTCCCATAAATTAAATTCAAATTAAATTCAAAATAAATTATACTATAAACTTTAACTAAAAATATAAACTTGATATTATAAAGTATCACCAAATATTATAATATTTTCTTTAGTAAATTTGAACATTTAAAATTACTTTAATTACCTCAATACCTCTTATGAGGTACAGTGGGACCTTATGGACCTATAGATCAGAAGTGTATCCATAGTGTTGTTGGGATTTATGCCCTAATACTCGTGGATAGTGGATGTAAACAAATTTCATACTTGTGTCAATAAAGTATTATTGAGTTTCTATAAAAAAGAGTTATTGTTAACTATTGCACAATATGACCCAAATCCAATAAACTAAGATCCAAGGTTGTTTGTATGTAACTTAAACTAGTATGTGGGGACATACGAGGATCGATGTTCAAGTAAGAACCTAAAAGGTCTATTTGATACACACGTATTCATCCAAAGTGTCCATGTAGTAGACATGCAAGCGAGGGTATCTTATGCAATGAGTTCGAATAAAACTGGATCACGAAATAGTCAACCAATTGTTCAATAGGATGTCTTAATCCTGTGTGTGTCATGAACTCCTTCTCATGAGGGATTTTCCTTTGATTATCATGGGTGTGAGTGGCGTGTACGCCGACTTAATAAGCCTTCCTTTTTGGGGATAAGACCGAGTGGGAGGCTGAGGACATGACAACACAAGAAGGAATTCACTCCTTCCAACTTCTAGGAGAAGTAGATGAGTGTTCTCTTAAGTGGTGACTTTGGGACATGAACAAAAGGATCTCGTCCTCTCACTGGCTCGAAAGGGACTTTGTGTTTAAAGGTTGGACCATAAACAAGTTATTCATAAGAGGAGCACTGGTACTTAAGGAGAAAGATGTAACACAGGATAAAATGGTAATTTGACCCAACGGTGGTTACAAACACTCATGAAGGATTAACTTACTGGTATAGGTCTATATCCGTGGACACAGAAACGTTGTATAATGAGAAGAGTTCAGTTGTGGGTCTTTAGTAGAATGACCAACAGTTAATGAATATTGGTTAATCTAATTAATGAGTTTAATGAGTGACCTCATATCATTGGTGTTGGGTTTTATGCCCTAAAACTCGTAGATAGTGAATATAACCGTTGACCGGATATTAATGAAATAATATTGATTTATTTTTTCCATTAATTGTTATTAGTTATTTTATATTTGTCTTTGCCTAATAATAACCCTAATCCAATAAACTAGACATCCAAGGTTGTAATATGAGTCTTGAACTATATGTAGCGACATGTGGGATCATTATTCAAGAAACAGCCTAAAGGGTCTATAGTATAGGGAGAAGACTGGGTGTCTTATCCTGGTGACACTATGGATACGACCCACTTTGTATTTGATACAAACGCTGCGATCCAACACGTTCGTGTAGGAGACATGCGAGTGGGGGTATCCTATGCAATGAGTTTGCATAAGACCGGACCGTGAAATAGTAACCACTGGTTATAAGACCGTTAACTAGTTGGTTTTTTATTTCACTAGGACGACCTAGACAACTTAGTCTTAATCCTGAGTTGATTATGGACTCCTGCTCATGAGAGATTGTCCTTTGATTTGTATGGGTGAGAGTGGCCAATACGCCGACTCAATAAGCCTACCACTTTGGGGACAAGACCGAATGGGGAGCTGGGAACATAATCGTACAAGATGGAATTCACTCCTTCCCGACTTTAGGGAAGCAGATGAGTGTTCCCTTAAGTGGTTACTCCGAGTCTTGAACAAAGAGCCCTACCCTCTCAATGGCACGAGAGGGTTTTCTGTTTGATGGTTGGACCACAAACAGGTTGTTCATTAGAGGAGAATTGGTACTTAAGGAAATAGAGGAAACCTAGGGGTAAAACGGTAATTTGACCCAGCTGGTGTTACGGACACTCGTGAAGGACTAACTAGTCGATATTGGTCTAGATCCGTGGACACAGAAAATATGTCTGCAGTGAGAAGAGTGCAACTGTGAGTCTATAGTGGAATGTACACACAGTTAACGAATATTGATTAATGTGGTTAATGAGTTTGACCAATTAATCTCACATCGTTGGAGCTTCTGATCTGCAGGTCCATTAGGTCCCACTGGTAGCTCGTAAAGTAATTTGATGCAACTAAGTAATAAAAGTAAATTGAAAATGTTCAATTTATTAAGGGAAACAAATATGATATATATTGATATATTATTATGAGAGATATTAATATTTGAAAAGTTCAAATATAAATTTATGGAAGTTTGAAAGAGTTCAAAATAATGAATTAATTAATTTAAGGCCTAAAATGTGTTTGGGCAAATTAATTAATTCTAGGACGGGAATTAAATATGTGATATTTAATTGGTGGTTAATTAATTAAAGAATTCATTAACCGGGAATTAATCAATTATGGAAATAATTAATCACTTAACGAAGTGATTAATCATTTATGGAAATGATCTAATCACTTATGGAAGTAATTAGTCATTTGTGGAAAAGATTAATCAATTATGGAATTGATTGATCATGATTGATTAATTAAGGAATAAGATTGAATCAATTTTGGAAAAGATTGATTTAATTGAATATTTTATTCATGGTCTCTCTTCTATAAATAGAACACTAGACCTAATTGGTCATGACACTTGACATTCTTGCTCTTGCTCTTAGACTCTCAAAGACAAGACCTAGAATTCTCTCTAGCCTCCCTCTTAGAGAAAGACTCCCACAAGTCTTTTGCCTCCTAGACTTAGAGACATACCGGTGTAAC
The DNA here is from genome assembly GCA_036850905.1 of Luffa acutangula. Lineage (NCBI taxonomy): Eukaryota > Viridiplantae > Streptophyta > Magnoliopsida > Cucurbitales > Cucurbitaceae > Luffa > Luffa acutangula. Next base: position 7,713,138 of record CM072087.1, read on the forward strand.
CTCTGTGGTTATTGTGTCATTCAAAGAAGGAATTTCCAGCCAAGAAAAAAAAAGGTGGCTGCTGCGTTTTCGTTCGTGGAGGGTCGTTAGCGAAGAACGGTCAAGTCTTCAACGAAGGTATGTGACGGTTCTTTCCCTTTTCTTTAGAAAAGCATGAAAAATAAATTTAGATTTATTTTTAAGCATGTTTAAACCAATTTTCCAGCAGCTTTAAAAGGGTTTTAATGTTTAATTGAGTTTTCGTAACGGTATTTTAATATTAATTAATATACGGCGTAAGGTCCAATCGATGCGCTTCCGCTGCGTAAGGACTTTTATTCCCTTCAATCGGCATCAGAGCCATCGCTATCCCTATTAATTAATATTAAAAGTGTCGATAGGCTCTAATAGGTGGGATTTATGCATAATGTATGTTTGGTTTGCGTTGAATTGTTTTGGTTAATTTTATGGCCATCGATTTTATTTTTATGTGATTTTGATCATGTAAGGCCCGGTGTTTCGAATATTTTATGTAAAATCGAGTCCTATGTAAGTCCGGGTCTAGAATAGGTTTTTATGAGATAAAAATTGAAGCAATCGCCGCTGAAATCGAGGCCAAAACCGAAGAAAAGCTACTGTTTTTGCCCAGAAATCGATTCCAGACGCAATAGCATCGGGACGCTACTTCAACAGCGACTCGATGCTGTCTCGATACTGAAGGCGCTGATAGCGAGCAGAAATGTCGCTATTTTAGTCTCAATTTATTAAGCTTTTTGGTGCTTTAATTGTGTTTTTAATGAATATATTTAAGGAATTTTGTTATTTTGTCTTTAGGAGCATAAATGATGATTTTGGGAGAAAAAGAGCCATAATTGAAGTAATTATAGCCCAAATCAAAGTATGAAGCATTTGGAAGCCCAAAGAAGACATCCATGAAGAAAAGACCAAGAGAAATGAAGAAGAAGGCCCAAAAATCAGCCCAAAAGGAAGCTGATTTTTCTGGAAAATCTGGACAGCGTCGAGACGCTTAGCAAGGCAGCGTCGCGACGCTACCCCTTTTCCAGGCCTATAAATAGGCGCCCTTGGTGCCTCATTATCAATCATCAATCATCAATCATCAATCATCAATCATCAATCATCACTCATTCCTTTCTTTCCTTTCTTAAGACTCCTTTTTTGGAGCCCCTCTCAAGGCTTTTGAGCCTTTTTGAGAGGGTTCTTCTAGTGGGAATTTTTGGGGAATTTTGGGAAGCAATTCTAGAGGCTCGAGGAGTAGTCAGCGGGGGCTCCAAGCGTCAGCAAGGGGTTTTTTCGACGGTCAATTCCTTTTTCCTTTATGTCTTTTAATATGCTTTCCCTTGTAATTATTGTGAATATTATGTGTAGCTAAACCCCCAATTTGGGGTCTTGAAATGAAATGTTAGTGGAAATATTGTTATAATTTCTTGTCTCTTGCCCATGTCCTAATTATTTGTATGGATGTGCTTAATGCTTTACTCAATCTGGCCAATTGTGTAATGATTCGTTTCTTAATGGAAACTCGACGGAGAGAAATTAGGATAGATCATAATCCATGCAACTAGTTTAATTGCCCGTTGTGACGCCGGGATTAGTTGATTAAACTTAGATTCCTAAAATGAATCAGAGCGTAATAATTAATGATTTTTAATAGCGCTAAGGACACTTAGGTTGTTAAAATGAATTAATTACAATTAGGGGAAACCGACAGGAGAACCTATGTGATTAACGGAGATTCTAGGTTTATAATTAGTTGGGCAATGAGATAGGATAATTATAGCAATTATTTAGCTAACCATTGATTTTCAAGACCCCTCTTCCCGCTTAAAGAAAACTCTTTCTCCACATTTTATTTCTGATTGATCAAATTTGTTTTTATTTAATCATTTTAAATTTAATCTTCTTATTTCATGAACGTTGTCCCTAAATATTATTTCATCTAAGTATTTTCAGTGCTCAAGAGAATTTTAAATTATTTAAGTTTCGCTTCGCCTCCCTGAGGATTCGATACTCGGAATACTTTCCGTTTTATATTACTTGTGGCCCGTGCACTTGCGGAAAACTAATCAACAGGCGCTCGGTAAGGAAAGCGCACAGCGTCGGGACGCTACCTCAACAGCGTCTCGACGCTGTCTCGATACCGCAAGCGCCAGATATGGAAAGCGCACAGCGTCGAGACGCTATCAACACAGCGTCGAGACGCTGTCACGATGGAGGCGCGCATTAGGGTTTCAAAAGGCGCGGTTCAAGGCGTGGTCGGTCCGGTTCGGCTGGGCTGGGACCTATTTGGTCCGGTTCAGCCAATCTTTGGCATGGTTCGTGAGTTTCGAAGGCGGTTCGAGGTGGTTCGGGGCGGTTTGTGCTGTCTAGACCAATTTCGGAGTTGTACAAGGATTTTTTAGGATAGAATTTAGCTAAATTAATGTAATTTAATGTTTTATTTTATCCTAGGGGCCAAAATTTACCGGTTCAATTGCTATTTATATGCTTTATGGATGTCATATAGAATATTTAATCCCACCTTAGGTTATAAACATGCTCATGCATTTTTTATATATTATAAAATGTTATAATGTATGTTTAAATGCATGGATTTGTTTTCATATTTTTTAATATAAGTGTATATTAATTATATGAAAAATTGGAAAGCATGAAGCATGTCATTACTTAAATTAAATATAAATAGTTATGTTTAATGTGATGAATGAAGCATGCTTGATTGATTTTCTTGATTGGCTTATAATTGTTATAATAAAAGAAAATCAAAATTGCATGAAGCATGAAACATCCATAGTTAATAATATAATTGTTATATTATTCATGCAATTGATGTGGTTTAATTATTTAATTTGAATGAGATTGTTGAATGAATTAAACCCTAGATTCTTGATTATAGGATTAATCATTAAAATTTGAAATAGTTCTTTAATGTTAATTATTAGAAACCGTCAATCTATAATCAAGATTTGCATGCAAACATAAGATCATAGGATAAATTGAATTAATTTTAAATTGTTTAAAATTAATTAGACCTATATCGTTTTCTAATAGGATTAGAATCTTTTCTTACTTAGAATTAAAAATAGTTTTAATTGACTAAGTAGGAAAAACATTGCTATGATTATAAGGGAACTCAATCGGTAATGTTCTGTCTAAGGCTGGGGGTATTTAAGTTGACGGTTTACGGAACACCTCCTACCTAGGAACTGACCTGGAATACCGGAGTTGAATTAATCATAGTTAAATGTTAGCATGCAATGTCACTACGTTTATTAAAAGTGTTTAATGCACCTAGATCTTTAGAGTAAAGACCCTACATTACTGAGGTTATAAGGGAACTCTTTCGGTAAAGTTCTGTCTAAGGCTGGGGGTATTTAAGTTGACGGTTTACGGAACACCTCCTACATGGGAACTGACCCGAACATTGAGTTGAATTAACCATAGTAATGTTGACTTGCAATATTGGGTTTATTAAAAGAAGTTTAATTCACCCTAAAGATTGCAGTTGAATCCTTTCCATAATTCTTATAATAGGATCAGACTTAGATAGATTGACTTACCCGAATACTATCTAAGTTAAACAACCCTAAATTAACCGTATGACATTTTCAGTGGGATGAAAATTACAAAACGAGATTTTGATAGCGAGCAGAAATGTCGCTATTTTAGTCTCAATTTATTAAGCTTTTTGGTGCTTTAATCGTGTTTTTAATGAATATATTTAATGAATTTTGTTATTTGGTCCTTAGGAGCTAAGTTGGTGATTTTGGGAGAAAAAGAGCCAAAAATGAAGCAATTATAGCCCAAATCCTAGCTTGATGCAATTGAAGGCCCAAAGAAGTCAACAATGAAGAAATGACCAAGAGAAATCAAGAATAAGGCCCAAAAATCAGCCCAAAAGAAAGCTGAAAAATCTGGAAATTTAGGGCAGCGTCGAGACGCTAAGTAAGGCAGCGTCGCGACGCTATCCTTTCTTGTTGCCCAAGCCGCGTGCGCAGCAGTGTCGCGACGCTGAGCAAGGTAGCGTCGCGACGCTACCCCTATTCCAGGCCTATAAAAAGGAACCCTTAGGTGCCTCATAAGGCATCAATCAAATCATTCTTCAATCCTTTCTTTCCTTCCTTTGGCTCCTTTGGAGTCTCTCTCAAGGCTTTCTAGCCTTTTTGAGAGAATTCTTTAGTGGGAAATATTTTGGGGAATTTTGGGGAGCATCTTAGAGGCTCAAGGAGTAGTCAGCGGGGCTCCAAGCGTCAGCGGTTTTTCGACGGTCAATTACTTTCCTTTTATGCTCTTTATTATGCTTTCCCTTGTAATTATTGTGGATATTATGTGTAGCTAAAACCCCAATTTGGGGTCTTGAAATGAAATGATAGTTCAAATATTGTTATAATTTCTTGTCTCTTGCCCATGTCCTAAGTATTTGTATGGATGTGCTTAATGCTTTACTCAATTTGGCCAATTGTGTAATGATTCGATTCTTAATGGAAACTCGACGGAGAGAAATTAGGATAGATCATAATCCATGCAACTAGTTTAATTGCCCGTTGTGACAACGGGATTAGTTGATTAAACTTAGATTCCTAAAATGAATCAGAGCGTAATAATTAATGATTCTTAATAGCGCTAAGGACACTTAGGTTGTTAAAATGAATTAATTACAATTAGGGGAAACCGACAGGAGAACCTATGTGATTAACGAAGATTCTAGGATTATAATTAGTTGGGCAGAGATAGGATAATTATGGCAACTATTTAGCTAAGCATTGATTTTCAAGACCCCTCTTCCCATTCAAAGAAAACTCTTTCTCCACATTTTATTTTTGATTGATCAATTTGTTTTTATTAATTGTCTTGAATTTAAATCTTTTTTTATTGCATGAAGTGATCCCTAAATATTATTTCGCCTAGGTATTTTCAGTGCTCAAGAAATTTTAATTATTTGCTTAAGTTTCGCTTCGCCTCCCTGTGGATTCGATACTCGGTATTACTACCGTTTTATATTACTTGTCACGATCCGTGCGCTTGCGGATAATCGTTCACAACCAACAAGTTTTTGGCGTCGTTGCCGGGGAGGCTTGATTTTTAAGCAAAAATTAATTTTTCTTGACATCGAAAAGAAAGGGATAAATGGTAATTTAGGTATAAATATTTTTCTTTCATCATTATGTGAATATTATTTTATTTTCATTTTTGTTTGGTTCTTTTTGTTGTCTGGGAGCATTGTATGCGAAGAAACAAGGTGGTTGATTTATTTCCGCTAGATCTTGAGATTAACAGGACTCTTAAATCCATTCGAAGAGAAAAAAGATTAGCAGAAGCGATGGCCCACCAAGAAGAAGCTCCCAAGGCAATTAGAGATTTTCTACAGCTAGTTCTTCCCACCGAGAATTCTGGAATTGTCTACGCCCCTATCCAAGCTACAAATTTTGAGCTAAAAACAGGGTTGATTCAGATGGCACGCGATAACTCGTTCAAGGGACATCCTTTCGAGGACCCCCACTCTCATCTGCGATCATTCCTAGAAATATGCGGGACGGTAAAGATGAACAGAGTTCCGGCCGACGCGATCAGATTGAGGCTGTTTCCATTTTCTCTACAGGATAAAGCAAAAGATTGGCTCGAATCAGTCGAGACGGGCAGCATCAGTACTTGGGACGAGCTTGCCCAGGCCTTTCTGACAAAATTTTTTCCACCTGCTACGACTACCAAGCTCCGGACTGAAATTGGAACATTCAAGCAGCTTAACGAGGAGCAGTTGTACGAAGCGTGGGAAAGATATAAGGAAATGCTTAGGCGATGCCCCCAACACGGATATCCTGATTGGCTTCAGGTACAATTATTTTATAATGGATTAAACCCCTCTACAAAGACAGTCCTAGACACATCAACAGGAGGGAGTTTTCTTTCAAAAACAGTGACAGAAGCCAAAGACCTGCTTGAGGAAATGGCGGCAACAAGTTATCAATGGCCGACGGAGAGAGGAACAATTACAAAGAAGGCTGGATTGTATGAATTGGATGAGTCAAGTTCACTGAAAGCGCAACTGGCATCTGTGACCAATGCACTAAATAAATTGACGTCATCTGAGGTGGTTAAGTCCATTTCCACCTTAGCTGAAGGTCATTCAAAGAAGGAAGGTCAAGATGTGGAAGAAGTTCAATACATAGGAAATAGACCATATGCTCAAGGAGTACCAAACTTCTACCACCCCAGTCTGCGCAATCACGAGAACTTCTCATATGCGAATACGAAGAATGTTTTGCAGCCACCCCCAGGTTTTGCATCATCCAGTGCCCCTGAAAAGAAAAATAATCTGGAGGAGATGGTGGCTTTATTCATCAAAGAACAAATAATATTGAATGTGAGTCTCCAGACATCAGTAAAAAACCACGACACAGCTCTAAAGAATATGGAGGTACAGATAGGTCAGATCGCTTCAGCAGTAAATTCCCTTCAAAAGGGAAAATTTCCAAGTGATACTGAGCCTAACCCGAAAGAGCAGTGTAAGATGGTGGTTCTAAGAAGTGGCAAAAGACTGGAAGACAGTTCAGAGAAGAAAAAGGAAGAAGAAAAGAGAAGGGATGAAGATGAAAGGACTGAGGCACAAAAAGCCTCCTCTGAAAGGTTCCAACATCCTTCCAACTCTATTGAATTAAAATGTGATTTTTCTAACAGCTTTGCAGGTAGAAAAGAAGATGAGAGGCAGAATGACAAAAAGAAGCTGACTGAGGAAGAAGTGGTTCCATGCAACCACCATGACGGAGGTTCGCATATTAGCCCGCCCAAGCGGAGGGGCGAATGTCCAACCTTTGATTTCAGGGAGTTACCTTTTCCTCAAAGATTTAAAAATGTCAAATTAGATGAACAGTTTAAAAAATTTCTAGAAATGTTTAAAAAGTTGTCTGTGAATATTCCATTGGTAGAAGCCTTGTATAATATGCCAAATTATGGAAAATTCATGAAGGAAATGCTTTCTAAAAAGAAAAGTCTGAAAAAAAAAGTTTTTAATTTATCTGAGAGTAGCAGTACCATTATTTCTGGTAGGATACCCTCTAAGCAGAAAGATCCAGGGAGTTTTACTGTTCCCTACACCATAGGAGAAGTATCCTTCGATAGGGCTTTATGTGATTTAGGAGCAAGTATAAATTTGATGCCCTACTCTGTGTACAGGAAGATTGGTTTAACAGGTATGACCGATACCGACGTCACTTTCCAGCTTGCTGACAGATCGATTACCCACCCGATGAGTGTTGTGGAGGACGTGTTGGGTAAAGTCAACAAATTCATCTTCCCTGTAGATTTCGTGGTACTGGACATGAAGGAGGACAAAGAAGTGCCAATTATATTAGGCAGACCTTTCCTAGCCACTGGTAAGGCTGAGATTAGAGTGCATACAGGTAAACTTACCTTGAACATTGACGATGAAAAAGTAGTATTTAGTATTTTTGGCCAAAATGAATCTGTTTGTAGTTTGCATACATGTTTTTCTGTTGGGCCTGAATACTTGACTGATGACGATGAAGAGGTAGACTATAATCTTGGGCTAGGCTTAGGAGAAATGCTTATGGATAATGTGAATTTTGATCATGATATGGATAATCCTATGTTTGAAAATGATTTGGATCTGCCTGACTTCGAAAATGAATTAGACTTGCCTGCTTGTGAAAATGAAAGATCTGCAGTTGATGATTTACCTTCCTTTGAAAATGAATTAGATTTGCCTGAAATGGATAATTTTGATGATGATATTGAATTGCCTGACATTGAGCATGAGCATAAAAGGCATAAAAAAGATTGCTCGATAGATGATTTTGAGTCTGACCATGATTACAGTGAATCTATTGAGTCTGATCTTGACATTCCTGAATGCATGAATCCTGACAATGTGAATACTTTTTTTTCATGTCCTGATGATGTGTATAGCATAGAATCTGACCCAGAAGAACTCGAATTTGTGCATAGTATAGAATCGGATCCTGAAATTCTTGAATTCTTTAATTCTTCTGATGATGAGTCAAATGACAGCTTAGTTGAATCATTTTTTAATTATGAGTCTGAAGGATCTACTGAGCATGTAGATATTTTTTCTGATGAATGGACTGGCATGATTGATAGGCCACCTCTAGATCCTAGACCAGTAGATATTATAACGCTTGATGACTCTGTTAACAACTATTTTGAGAATAGAGATTTAGAAAAGAGATTTGATGCGGCTGATTATTTTCTGAAATGTTATTATGAGAATCTCTTTAGTGAAGATGGGCCAGGGGAAAGTTTTTTTTCTCCCCTGTTTGTAGTATGCAATTCGGTGAGTGATTTCTTGCAGGGCCCGGAGGATGATGAAAATTTTTATTTTGAACCTCCGTAAGCGTGCCGAGCCTAGTCTAGCTAAAGACGTTAAAGAAAGCGTTGCTTGGGAGGCAACCCAAGGATTAAAGTTTAGTTAGTTGTTTTTGCGGTAAATAATTTTCTTTGCTCCGTGATCCAATTTTGTTTTGCAGGATCACCTTAGCAAATCCCAAAATTCCACATTTCCCATTTTTCATGGATTCAAAGGAAGAGGATGAAGCGCTCCTAGCTCAGGGAAGTCTCAGTATCTCTCTTTATGCTTTTCTGTTTTAAAACATTGGGGACAATGTTTAGTTTAAGTTTGGGGGGGAGGCTTCCGCTGTGTTGAGTATATTTAAATTCTGTTGGATGCATGAATAGATAGCCATGATAGCCAAGGATGTGATTTTTGAAATTTTGGGAGAAAATGGTTTATATGTTGTGGAATCTGGGAGCACGGTAGAAATTGTGAAATTTTAAAAATTTTTTATACTTAGTTTTGATGTCTAAAGCATGCAAAAGTCTTATCTAATGACGTCTTTGAAAATCTAGATTCTTATTATGGTTTTCAAAGTTGTTGTCACCCCGATAAGCTTAGTTTCTAATATTAGGAAGTTCATGCTTGATTGCTCTAAAGAACTAGGTAGGAAAAAATGCTATGCCTGCTCAGAGAAAAGCAAAAGCAACAAAAGAAAATGTGAGAAAAAGAAAATCTGTTGAAAAAGAATTTTTGCTTGCTCAAAAGAAAAAAGCCTAGGGGTAAAAAGAGCTACCTGCGGTGTGATCAGTTAGGCCAACCAGAGAATAAAATTCGGGTTAAGGGTCCCTGAACCGTAGTGTGAAAGCTAGTACCATTAGATATCAAAATGCAAGTTTGGGGGAGGAGCAAAAGAAAAAGAAAAGAAAAAGAAGAGAAAAAAAAAATCATGTGAGAATTCTGCTCCCCCATGAAAAAGAAAAGGATGACAGGCACCCTAGTTTCTTTTTTTTGCATGATAGAAGGACTCCGACGTATTAGGGGCTCTTAGCCAGTGTAGGGGGAAAACAAATGGAGAAAGCCATAAGACTAATCTAGGTTAGTAAAAGAATCAATAGATAAGTCTTGAGCATGCTATTCATTAATCTTAAGTTCAAACTAGTTTAAGATTTCTTCAAGAGTATGCGGTGCTTGCTTATTCCACTTGCATGTTTTCCATTCGATCCTAAGAATTCCAAAATCATTGAGGGTTGAGCGATTCTATTTCATGCATCTTTAGAATTTATTTTGCTCGGGACTAGCAAAGGCTTAAGTTTGGGGGTGTGATAGCGAGCAGAAACGTCGCTATTTTAGTCTCAATTTATTAAGCTTTTTGTTGCTTTAATCGTGTTTTTAATGAATATATTTAATGAATTTTGTTATTTGGTCCTTAGGAGCTAAGTTGGTGATTTTGGGAGAAAAAGAGCCAAAATTGAAGCAATTATAGCCCAAATCCTAGCTTGATGCAATTGAAGGCCCAAAGAAGTCAACCATGAAGAAATGACCAAGAGAAATGAAGAAGAAGGCCCAAAAATCAGCCCAAAAGGAAGCTGAAAAATCTGGAAATTTAGGGCAGCGTCGAGACGCTAAGTAAGGCAGCGTCGCGACGCTATCCTTTCTTGTTGCCCAAGCCGCGTGCGCAGCAGCGTCGCGACGCTGAGCAAGGTAGCGTCGCGATGCTACCCCTATTCCAGGCCTATAAAAAGGCACCCTTGGGTGCCTCATAAGGCATCAATCAAATCATTCTTCAATCCTTTCTTTCCTTCCTTTGGCTCCTTTGGAGTCTCTCTCAAGGCTTTCTAGCCTTTTTGAGAGAATTCTTTAGTGGAAAATATTTTGGGGAATTTTGGGGAGCATCTTAGAGGCTCAAGGAGTAGTCAGCGGGGCTCCAAGCGTCAGCGAGGGGTTTTTCGACGGTCAATTCCTTTCCTTTTATGCTCTTTATTATGCTTTCCCTTGTAATTATTGTGGATATTATGTGTAGCTAAAACCCAAATTTGGGGTCTTGAAATGAAATGATAGTTCAAATATTGTTATAATTTCTTGTCTCTTGCCCATGTCCTAATTATTTGTATGGATGTGCTTAATGCTTTACTCAATCTGGCCAATTGTGTAATGATTTGATTCTTAATGGAAACTCGACGGAGAGAAATTAGGATAGATCATAATCCATGCAACTAGTTTAATTGCCCGTTGTGACACCGGGATTAGTTGATTAAACTTAGATTCCTAAAATGAATCAGAGCGTAATAATTAATGATTCTTAATAGCGCTAAGGACACTTAGGTTGTTAAAATGAATTAATTACAATTAGGGGAAACCGACAGGAGAACCTATGTGATTAACGGAGATTCTAGGATTATAATTAGTTGGGCAATGAAATAGGATATTTATGGCAACTATTTAGCTAATCATTGATTTTCAAGACCCCTCTTCCCATTTAAAGAAAACTCTTTCTCCACATTTTATTTTCGATTGATCAATTTGTTTTTATTAATTGTCTTGAATTTAAGCCTTTTTTATTGCATGAAGTGATCCCTAAATATTATTTCGCCTAGGTATTTTCAGTGCTCAAGAAATTTTAATTATTTGCTTAAGTTTCGCTTCGCCTCCCTATGGATTCGATACTCGGTATTACTACCGTTTTATATTACTTGTCACGACCCGTGCGTTTGCGGATAATCGTTCACAACCAACAGATTTAAATAAAATTTTTGCTCCTACGTCCCTGTATTCACAACGTGAGATTCATGCTCGGCTTCGAGTCGCCTTAGGAGCGACCTCCCTTTGGAAAGTGTTTGCATGAATCAATATCAAGGTGAATGAGAAAAATGTCTAGAGTAAGTGGGAGCGGGACACGTGTCAACGTATCCCTCGGTCTCCGCCCATAGTTCGCACTGTGAGAGTCCTATGATCCGCCTGCAGGTTGTCCTGGCGCAACCATCCCTTCGGAGGGCCTGGTCATAGGATTCGGAACATCGTGAACTCCTGAAAAGGATAGGAGCTCTTAGGCTAATCACCAACAGTTGTCTTTCCCTTCGGTAGCCTGTTGGTGCGTGCCTCTGAGATCTGAAAGTGGGAGGGTTACACTTACGAGGATGAGTTAAAAGTGTTAACAAATCCTTGACCGAACAACGGTGGCTAATGTCTATAGGAATATGAGTTATTCTGGAATTAGAATTAGCTAAGAGGTGTCTCATTTCAAAGGAGGAGTATCTGATCACCCTTCGGTGGCTGATATTCTAAACCTCTGAAACATCGTTGCAAAACTAAATCGATAGTTTTAGGGTTCTATGATTGTCTGTTTTGCTAAATTGATTGGATTGTGTGCAATTGTTTGCTTGTATGATGGGTTAAGGCAAAGATAACTAATACGGTCATTGTTTGTTTAAATTTCAGCAATGCCTTCCTCAATTGTCTCTCTACTTAAAAATAAGAAATTAACCGGCGAAAATTATGCTATGTGGAAGTCGAACCTGAATACGATTCTTGTTGTCGATGATCTGCGGTTCGTCTTAACGGAGGATTTTCCTCCAGCCCCTGCTCGTAATGCATCCCAAGCAGTTAAGGATGCTTATGACCGCTGGATAAAGGCCAATGATAAGACTCGCGTCTATATCTTAGCCAGCTTATCTGAAGTTTTGGCTAAAAGGCATGAGGGCATGGTAACAGCGAAGGAGATTATGAACTCTCTCCAGGAGATGTTTGGACAACATTCCTACCAACTCCACCATGACGCTCTCAAATACGTTTATAGTTGTCGCATGAAAGAAGGCACGTCTGTTCGGGAACATGTCCTGTATATGATGGTCCAATTCAACGTGGCAGAGGCAAACGGGGCGGTCATAGATGAGTGTAGTCAGGTTGCATAGATCTTGGAATCTCTTCCGAAGAGTTTTCTGCAGTTTCGAAGCAATGCAATGATGAATAAAATAACATTCAACCTGACTAGCCTCCTGAATGAGCTACAACTCTATCAGTCTCTTCTTAAGAACAAGGGATAGATAGAAGGAGAGGCAAACATTGTTCACTCTAAAAGAATGTTCGAGAAGGGTTCATCCTCTGGAACTAAATCTGTAGCCACTTCTTCAAAGAAAACTCAGAAGAATAAAGGAAACAAGGGGAAAGCTCCCAGTACTGCTACTAAAAGCAAGGAGCCAAAGTTATGGCAGACAAGGGCAAGTGTTTCCACTGCAATGTAGATGGACATTGGAAGGGAAACTGCCCAAAGTACCTTGCTGAGAAAAAGAAGGTAAAGGAAGGTAAATTTGATTTACTGGTTTTAGAAACATGCCTGGTAGAACATGATGAGTTTACCTGGATACTTGATTCAGGAGCAAATAATCATGTTTGCTCTTCTTTTCAGGAAGATAGTTCCTTTCGGCAGTTGAACGATGGGGAAATTACACTCAAGGTCAGAACTGGAGAAGTCATTTCAGCTAAAGCAGTGGGAGCTGCGAAGTTATTTTTTAGAAATAGATTCTTACTTTTAGAAAGTTTGTCAATTGTTCCCAAGATTAAGAGGAACTTAATTTCTATTTCATGTTTGATTGAACAATCATATACAGTTACTTTTGATATGAATGAAGCGTTCATTTATAAAAATGGTGTAGTTATTTGTTCAGGCAAATTCGAAAATAACTTGTATGTTTTAAGACCAACCGACAACAAAACACTTTTGAATCACGAATTATTTAAAACTGTTGAAACTCAAAGAAAAAGGCAAAATATTTCTCCATCAAGTAACAACACTCATCTTTGGCATCTCAGACTTGGTCATATAAACATCGATAGGATCGGTCGTTTGGTAAAGAATGGACTTCTAAGCAAGTTAGAAGATGATTCACTACCACCTTGTGAATCTTGTCTCGAGGGAAAAATGACCAAGAGACCCTTTACTGGAAAAGGTTACAAAGCCAAAGAATCCTTAGAGTTAATACATTCGGATCTATGTGGTCCAATGAATGTAAGAGCTCGAGGAGGGTACGAATATTTCATCTCATTTATAGATGATTATTCAAGATATGGTTACTTGTACCTAATGGGACATAAGTCTGAAGCCCTTGAAAAGTTTAAGGAGTTTAAGGCTGAAGTTGAAAACCTATTAGGTAAATCTATTAAAGCACTTCGATCTGATCGAGGAGGGGAGTATATGGATCAAAGATTCCAAGATTATATGATAGAACATGGAATCCAATCTCAACTCTCAGCCCCTGGTACACCTCAGCAGAATGGTGTGTCAGGAAGGAGAAATAGAACCTTGTTAGACATGGTTCGATCAATGATGAGCTATGCTCAATTGGCTAGCTCGTTTTGGGGGTATGCAGTAGAGACTGCAGTATACATCTTGAACAATGTTCCCTCGAAAAGTGTTTCTGAAAAACCTTTCGAATTATGGATGGGGCGTAAACCTAGTTTGCATTACTTTCGCATCTGGGGTTCTCCAGCCCACGTGCTTGTGACAAATCCTAAGAAACTGGAACCTCGTTCAAAACTGTGCCAATTTGTTGGTTACCCTAAAGAAACGATAGGTGGTTATTTCTACGACCCACAAGAAAATAAGGTGATTATATCGACAAACGCCACTTTCTTAGAAGAAGACCACATGAGAGATCATAAACCACGCAACAAAATAATATTAGGAGAAGCTACTGAAGAATCATCAAGAGTTGTTGATGAAATTGGACCTTCAACAAGGGTTGATGAAGGAACTAATTCTTCAGATCCATCCCGTCCATCTCAAACGTTGGGAATGCCTCGACGCAGTGGGAGAGTTGTATTACAACCTGACCGCTACTTGGGTTTAACTGAAACTCATGTTGTCATACCTAATGATGGCATTGAGGATCCATTGTCCTATCGACAGGCAATGAATGACGACGATAAGGATGAATGGGTCAAAGCCATGAACCTGGAAATGAAGTCAATGTACTCCAATTCTGTATGGGAACTTATAGATCTACCAAATGGGGTAAAACCCATAGGGTGCAAACGGATCTATAAGAGAAAAAGAGATGCAGCTGGAAAGGTACAAACCTTCAAAGCTAGACTAGTGGCAAAGGGTTATACCCAAAAGGAAGGGGTTGACTATGAGGAAACCTTTTCTCCTGTAGCCATGTTAAAGTCCATAAGAATTCTCTTATCCATAGCCACATATTATGACTATGAAATATGGCAAATGGACGTCAAGACTGCCTTTCTGAATGGTAATCTTGAAGAGAATATCTTCATGTCTCAACCCGAAGGGTTCATAGCCCAAGGTCAGGAACAAAAGGTTTGTAAGCTCAATCGATCCATTTATGGATTGAAACAAGCATCCAGATCATGGAACATTAGATTTGATACTGCAATCAAATCTTTTGGCTTTGACCAAAACGTTGATGAGCCTTGTGTATACAAGAAAGTCAACAAAAGGAAAGTAGCTTTTCTAATACTTTATGTAGACGATATCCTACTCATTGGGAATGATGTAGGATACCTCACTAACATTAAGAAATTGCTAGTAGCCCAATTCCAAATGAAAGATCTGGGAGAGGCTCAATACGTTCTGGGAATCCAAATCATTAGGGATAGTAAGAACAAAACGCTAGCTCTGTCTCAAGCAACGTATATTGACAAGATGTTGTCTCGATATTCGATGCAAAACTCCAAGAAGGGACTACTACCCTTCAGACATGGGGTACACCTGTCTAAGGAATAGTCTCCTAAGACACCTCAAGAAATTGAGAACATGAGACACATTCCCTACGCCTCAGCTGTGGGCAGCTTAATGTATGTTATGCTCTGCACTAGGCCTGACATATGTTATGCAGTGGGAGTAGTCAGTAGGTATCAGTCTAATCTAGGGTTGGACCACTGGGGAGCGGTTAAGAATATCCTCAAGTATCTTCGGAGAACGATGGACTACATGCTTGTGTATGAAGCTAAGGATTTGATTCTTACTGGATACACTGACTCTGACTTTCAAGCTGAAAAGGATTCAAGGAAATCCACATCAGGGTCAGTATTCACCCTCAATGGAGGAGCAGTAGTGTGGAGAAGCATCAAACAAGGATGCATAGCAGACTCAACCATGGAGGCTGAGTATGTAGCAACTTGCGAAGCAGCTAAGGAGGCAGTATGGCTTAGAAAGTTCTTGACTGATTTGGAAGTGGTTCCGAATATGAACGTGCCCATAACACTATACTGTGAAAACAGTGGGGTTGTAGCCAACTCAAAAGAACCTCGAAGCCACAAACGGGGTAAACACATCGAGAGGAAGTATCACCTGATACGAGAGATTGTGCAACGAGGAGATGTGATCGTCACTAAGATCGCCTCGGAGCACAACATCGTTGATCCATTTACGAAGGCTCTCACGACTAAAGTGTTTGAGGGTCATCTAGAGGGTCTAGGTCTACGAGATATGTATGCCATCTAATCTAGGGCAAGTGGGAGAAATGTATAATGTGTATAAGGATGCCCTAGATCATTGTATTATTTTTAATATACATGACATTTCCAGCTTTAGATTATTGCATTTACATCCCACTAACTAGTGTTTTAGTTCAAGTGGGAGTTTGTTGGGTTTTATGCCCTAAAACTTGTAGATAGTGAATGTAACCGTTGACCGGATATTAATGAAATAATATTGATTTATTTTTTCCATTAATTGTTATTAGTTATTTTATATTTGTCTTTGCCTAATAATAACCCTAATCCAATAAACTAGACATCCAAGTCTGTAATATGAGTCTTGAACTATATGTAGCGACATATGGGATCATTGTTCAAGAAACACCCTAAAGGGTCTATAGTATAAGGATAAGACTGGGTGCCTTATCCTGGTGACACTATGGATACGACCCACTTTGTATTTGATACAAACGCTGCGATCCAACGCGTTCGTGTAGGAGACATGCGAGTGGGGGTATACTATGCAATGAGTTTGCATAAGACCGGATCGCGAAATAGTAACCACTGGTTATAACACCGTTAACTAGTTGGTTTTCTATTTCACTAGGACGACCTAGACAACTTAGTCTTAATCCTGAGTTGATTATGGACTCCTACTCATGAGAGATTGTCCTTTGATTTGTATGGGTGAGAGTGGCCAATACGCCGACTCAATAAGCCTACCACTTTGGGGACAAGACCGAATGGGGAACTGGGAACATAATCGTACAAGATGGAATTCACTCCTTCCCGACTTTAGGGAAGCAGATGAGTGTTCCCTTAAGTGGTTACTCCGAGTCTTGAACAAAGAGCCCTACCCTCTCAATGGCACGAGAGGGTTTTCTGTTTGATGGTTGGACCACAAACAGGTTGTTCATTAGAGGAGAATTGGTACTTAAGGAAATAGAGGTAACCCAAGGGTAAAACGGTAATTTGACCCAGCTGGTGTTACGGACACTCGTGAAGGACTAACTAGTCGATATTGGTCTAGATCCATGGACACAGAAAATATGTCTGCAGTGAGAAGAGTGCAACTGTGAGTCTATAGTGGAATGTACACACAGTTAACGAATATTGATTAATGTGGTTAATGAGTTTGAACAATTAATCTCACATCGTTGGAGCTTCTGATCTGCAGGTCCATTAGGTCCCACTGGTAGCTCGTAAAGTAATTTGAGGCAACTAAGTAATAAAATTAAATTGAAAATGTTCAATTTATTAAGGGAAACAAATATAATATATATTGATATATTATTATGAGAGAAATTAATATTTGAAAAGTTCAAATATAAATTTATGGAAGTTTGAAAGAGTTCAAAATAATGAATTAATTAATTTAAGGCCTAAAATGTGTTTGGGCAAATTAATTAATTCTAGGACGGGAATTAAATATGTGATATTTAATTGGTGGTTAATTAATTAAAGAATTCATTAACCGGGAATTAATCAATTATGGAAATAATTAATCACTTAAGGAAGTGATTAATCATTTATGGAAATGATCTAATCACTTATGGAAGTAATTAGTCATTTGTGGAAAAGATTAATCAATTATGGAATTGATTGATCATGATTGATTAATTAAGGAATAAGATTGAATCAATTTTGGAAAAGATTGATTTAATTGAATATTTTATTCACGGCCTCTCTTCTATAAATAGAACACTAGACCTAATTAGTCATGACACTTGACATTCTTGCTCTTGCTCTTAGACTCTCAAAGACAAGACCTAGAATTCTCTCTAGCCTCCCTCTTAGAGAAAGACTCCCACAAGTCTTTTGCCTCCTAAACTTAAAGACATACCGGTGTAACCTCTGTGGTTATTGTGTCATTCAAAGAAGGAATTTCCAGCAAAGAAAAACAAAGGCGACTGCTGCGTTTTCGTTCGTGGAGCGTCGTTGGCGAAGAACGGTCAAATCTTCAACGAAGGTATGTGACGGTTCTTTCCTTTTTCTTTAGAAAAGCATGAAAAATAAATTTAGATTTATTTTTAAGCATGTTTAAACCAATTTTCCAGCAGCTTTAAAAGGGTTTTAAAGTTTAATTGAGTTTTCGTAACGGTATTTTAATATTAATTAATATACGACTGAAGGTCCAATCGATGCGCTTCCGATGCGTAGGGACTTTTATTCCCTTCAATTGGAACTTCTTATCTGTAGGTCCATTAGGCCTCTGCTAGCTCCTAACGTGTAATTAGGCACAATTTATCTTGAATAGAATTTGAATCGTTCAAATTCATTACAGGAAGCAAGTTAATTGTATGAGATACAATAAATATAATGCATGGCGACACATTATCACATAAAGTTTAATTTGTCATTAAACTTTATTAATTGAGGGAATTATATATTTTTTGGAGTTCAAATATATGGTTGATTATGTATATGATATTTAATTAGTACACCAGTTAATTAATTATGGATTAATTAATTATTCAATCATGTCTAATAGAATGTGATTTAAGTTTTCTTTAAAAAAAAATGTGATTTAAGTAAACTATAGTATTACGAGAGAAACAAATATTTGAAGAAGTTCAAATATTAATATGAATTTGATTCATATTAAATTGATAGGATATAAGAGAATTTGAAGGAGTTCAAATTTTAATATGAATTTGATTCATATTTAAGAATTAATTAATTGAGGGCTTTGAATTAAATATATTATATTTAATTGGGAAATTAATTACTTAATAAATGGTTTGAAATTAAATATATGATGTTTAATTGAGTAATTAATCAATTGTAGAATTAATTAATTGGGTAATTAATTAATTATGGAAATGATTAATCACTTATGGAAGTGATTAATCATTAAGTGATTAATCAATTATGGAAATGATTAATCATTTATAGAGATAATTAATCACTTATGGAAGTGGGGGGGGGGGGAAACTTTCACGTTTTCCCCCAATTTCGGTCAACTGACCATTTAAAAATAAATTGCAGATTTTTTCCCCCTCTTCGTGCTCTCTCTCCCTCGTGCCCCCACTTTCTCTCAGCCCTCTCTCTCTCTGTGGATCAGACTTCGCACCGCCCCTCCATCCACGTCGCACTCTGCCGCCCGCCGACGTCGTTGCCGCCGCCGCCGCCCTTCATCGACTTCCACTACGCCGTCGTCGTCCCTTGTCGCGCCGTCGCCAGTAAGTTTCTCTCTCTCTCTCTCTCTCTCTCTTTGTCTCTCTCTCTCGGCCTCAGTTCCGTTTCTCTTTCTTTCTACCTCTCTCGTGTATCAGTTTAGGTCGTCGTCTTCTTCATCGTACACTGCCGCACGTCGCCGCCTTCTTCATTGAAGATCGTCGTCGTCGTGTCTTCAATCTGTGACGTCGCTGTTGCCGCACGAGTTGTATGTTGACGTCGTTTAGATCTGTTGGTTTTCGTCACTCAGAGAATCTATCGCAAACCGACACTGCCTTAAGATAAACAGCCGCAGCACCTTGAATGTTCAACAATTTTAGTTAGTGGGTAAGAAGTTAGTAAGTTAAGATCTATTGGTCTTTTATGCCTTAATGGGATACCAATTGACGTCTTATTTTTAATCTGAGGTACCCAATGTAATTATTTGTCAAATCTATAAAGGCGGAGCGAAATTTCAGCATTGGCAGCAAGCGTTAGTGTCGTTGGGTGAGTATTTGATTTGCTTAAATCATGGGTCTTTAGGAAATTTTTGAGATGGGTATGGCTCTAATGTGAGAACCTTTTATACGTGTGTATTAGATCACTTTTTCGCATAACGTGGTTGGCGATATATCAAATTGTTCGGTGTCTTTCAATCAAGCTTGGTTACCTCAAGGTAAGTTAACTCACTGATAATTAAAATGTAACTGTGCTTAGATATGATGATTGTGCTTCTGGCATGAGTTTATGTTATATGTTTGAGCTTAGGCTGAGATGATGCGTATGATGTTGAATTCAAGAATATGGGTGTTGTGTACTTGTGCTATGGGATAAATGTGAGTGCGTCTGTGGTATCTTGTGGTTGTATGACAATGTAAGCAGGCAACTAGAAAGCATGTTTCCTCTGATTAGCAGTGTGGAATGCCAGTTGTGTTCCCTATATTTGACTGAGTAGGGATGATGCATACTGGTTGAGTCAGTTAATAAATTTTTGAGATAATAGGTCTCATTGGTTAGGTTGCAGCTAAAATTAGTCAGTGCTAAGAGGCCTTAAAGGGAAAGGAGTAAGAAAGGAAAAAGAATAAGCTAGTTGCTCTAGTAGGGGGTCGTGTCAGTTAAACACCTAGGGCTGAGATGTATTAGACTGAAATGGGGAGCTAAATGGGCGGGAATTTACTTCGCAGTCTAGGTGCCATTTACTAACTGTGGAAGTTAATTTTCGATTTAAAACCCATGGACGCCCCACCAGTGAAATGGTAGTTAATGCGCTATGCGCACAATAGTGCCCTGATGGGTGGGACTTGGCTCCACTGACTGGGTGCCTTCTACCATCAGTAGGAGTAGAGATCTCCCAAAACACCCACCTGTGCACCTTCACTGAGTTGGCAAATTTTTACATGTGAGTTGACTGATCAATAGACACATGCTACAAGATGAATGAAATGAAATGAATGAGAATGAGATGACATAACCTTTAGGCCCTTAGCTCGGATAATATGTTGGAACCTTGGTTGTTGCCTGTCCAGCAGCGTTGTTACTTACTGAGTATTTTTCTTAAATACTCATTCTTTTCCCTAACATGTAATTGCAGGTAAAGGCAAGGGTGTATAGAACGTGTGACGGAGTGCTGCTGAACGAGCCATGAATTTCCTTAGGATAGATTTCCGCAATTTATGTTTTCAAATTTCTTCTTTTGAACTTATGTGATGTTTTAAGATTTATTCCGCTTTGAGACTTTGGCTTGAATGCCTAAAATTTCTTCTTGTGCTAATTTAACTAGGATCCCAAGCTGAAAAATTTCACGTATTTTCTAAGTATGTTTTACTCTAAATGTTGTTCCTTCGTCTTTCTTCATAAGTGAAATGAAATGCTTGTGGTAATGACCCTAGGATCTAGACATGAAATGTAGGGTCGTTACATCATTAATCACTTATGGAAGTAATTAATCACTTATGGAAGTGATTAATCAATTATGGAAATTTTTAATTATGGAAAAGATTAATTATGTATGAAAATAATTGATAATTTATAAATATTTTATGCATGGCCTTTATCCTATAAATAGAACACTAAACCTAGGGTTTAGGTGATACAACATAAGACCACAAGAATGTACTCTTGCATCCTCTCTAGCCTCCCTAACCAGTCTCTCATATTCTTTCAACCAAGAACACAAAGAGGAATTCAAGATTGGGTTTAGGTGTTTTTCCCATTAAAGATTGGATAGTCCCACAGCTACGGTCCTAATCTCAGAGTCATAGTATGAAAGATCAAATTGGTGGTGTTCCAATTGTTGACGCAAATCAAGAAAGGCGGTCTTGATATTTTGGAGATGACAACGACAATGTTTATGCTTCTCCCCTTTAGACTAGATTCAAGGTTATATGCTTAACCTTGATAAATAGATTTAGAATAGTTTTCTGAATCTTTACCAATAGACTGGTATTTTGGTAGAAACAAAATTAAGTACGAATCGATCACAATTCGCTTCCGCTAACGGAATTATGGAATTCCAATCCT
This sequence comes from Luffa acutangula, assembly GCA_036850905.1. Lineage (NCBI taxonomy): Eukaryota > Viridiplantae > Streptophyta > Magnoliopsida > Cucurbitales > Cucurbitaceae > Luffa > Luffa acutangula. The sequence goes on from CM072087.1 coordinate 7,734,550, forward strand.
GCAATTGGTATTAGAGCCGATCGTAGATCTAATTTTGTTTTCTTGAAATTTGCATTGGCTATTGGTGGGCAATGCATGTTTTTTAATTTTCTATTAATATAAGTGTTGTGTTAATATATGAAAATGTGCAATGCGTGTTTTTTAATTTTCTTGGGTAATTAATTTAAGGGTTAGATTAATTAAAATGAAAATTAAAATGCATTGGGCATGTAATTACTTTAGTTAAAAGTATAAGAGTTATATATTTATGAAAGTAATTTATGTGCTTATTTTTTTTTTCATGAGCTATTAATATATGTGTTATCTTAATGTATAAAATTGTGCAATGCATTTCTTTTATTTTTTTGGGTAATTAATTTAAGGGTTGGATTAATTAAATGAAAATTAAAATGCATTGTGCATGAAATTACTTTAGTTAAAAATATAAGAGTTATATATTTATGAAAGTGATTTATATGCTTAATTAATTTTCATCATCAATTAATATAAGGGTCATGTTAATGTATGGAAATGACAAAGCATGTTTTAACTTTCTTGGATAATTAATTTGAAGAGTTGGATTAATTAAATGAAAATTGAAATTACCTTAGTTTAATATAATTGTTATATTGTTGTATGTCATGTATGTTAGTGTATTGTTTATAAGTTAATTAGAATTCGATTGTTAATTTATGTCACCATAGTAGCATGTTATAGAGTTAACTCATTAAAATTTATGTGTTGTAAAATCAATGAATAGACAAGATTCGATCTTTTGTGAATGAGGATGATGCCAAAATAGTCTCTACTATTCCTATTAGTGCTCATGGTGAAGATGATGTTTGGATTTGGCACTATACTTCCAATGGAGTATATTTTGTAACGCCCCAGGTTTTCCAACCTTTAACCTAGAGACGCTACTACAACCCTTAACTCTTAACTATGGAACTGAACCACTTTAAACCGGATGTGCTGAAAATTTCGGCAGCATAACGACGTAAAACGGTCTGAACCAAAATTTTTCAACACCTGATAAGCAATTAAACACTTCTAAACAATTCAACCCAACTCCACAAACTACATTTCAGATTCACAAACTACTTCGCTATACGAGTCAGGCCTCGTAACACATTCACTAAGTCCGTCATGCAATAGAATGCTTTATTAATAAGCTTTTAACAACACTAGCAACTTATTCCAAAAGAATGCTAACTAACAACTTTATTTCATAAATGATAAAACAATGGAACTAAACCTTCAATCTATTAGAAACTAAACATCTCAGGTGATTCTTTCACCCTAACAGAATTGTCAAATAACAAAATCAAGCTAGTCTACTCGGAGCATCACAAAATAAAACTATATCAACTATAGCCTAATCCACCACATCAAAGAAAGCAAACTCGAACTCCCTAAGGTTCCTCCTCGAAGTTCTCCTCTATCTCAACGAGGTCCAGCTCATCGTCCAAACCTGCAACATCTAAAATGTTGGGGGAAGATGGGGAAGGGGGTATCAGTACAACCGTGGTACTAGTAAGCAGCTCACACTTACCAAGCCACAAACAATCAACCAAAACAACCAACATGCTTAGCAAACGCATCCAACACGTTACACAACCACAATAAGAAACATGCTTTTAAGCTATAATCTAACCACATGCTTAAAAACAACCAACTCATGCAAATGCATCTCACACTATGCAACACACGCACTAGACTCCACATGATTATCGCGTCCTGCTTCACAACTACATGATTTCTGCGTCATGCTCCGCTAATTACATAACTTTTGCGTCATGCTCCACTACACATGAATTTCGCTCCATGTGTTATGCTAATTACATGACTTCCGCTTCATGTTCCGCACCTACCCCACATGAATTCTGCGCCATGTGTTGCGCCACTCTTACGTGATTTCCACGTCACGTTCCGCTACACATGTATTACGCACCATGTGTTGTGCCTCACACCCGGCTCATGCTACACCCCGATGCAACATGCAAGCCAGACTCAAAGGCTTAACTCAACATTCACCATGCTTAAGATAAACACTCATCATGCTTAAACACCTTGAGCGAAAACAACTCGAGCAACACAGAAAATATAATTCATGCTTTATACAAAGCACTTTAATGAACACAACACAAGAGTTCAGATATTTTTCATTTCATACATAGCACAAATATAAGAAAGGTAGATAAACAAACGATCATGCTTTATGCAGTCACACAAACTTAGTAAGTAGAAACTACTTACCTATAGCGCTCCTAAGCAACTCCAACAAGCCTAAAGCAGCCAAGACAAGCTCCTAAATTACAAAGGCAGCTAAAGGGTTATAATTTACCTAAAGACCTTAAGATATTATTGAAAATCCAAATCCCCCTTACTAGGCATATTTCCTTGTTAAACAACCTTCAAACATACCCCACAATGAAAACTCAAAGCTTTAGCCCATGGGTAACCATGTCTAAGCTACAACGGGCTATGGCTATACGCTGAACGATCATAACTAAGGCTTTTTAGCCGCTGGGCAGCAAGTAAAAAAGATATATACGACATACTAATAACACTTAGGAGATTGGGCAATGCCACTAAGGCCTAAATGATTAATGAGACTTTGTTTAGCATGTTTCTAAACCACGGACAGCAAACAAATGACTCATTAATCCATGCTCTAAGAACCTATAAGGGTCGGGTAAGACTATTGAGGCTACAAGACTTAATGGGCATTGAAGAACCACATGATTTTAACCAAAATAGCAATGATAACTCATTTTAAAACATAAACTAGGACTTATAAACATTGGGGCGACACTTAAGAGCCTAGATATGCAATGGGCAACGACATTACATGTTTTGAAAGTTAAGACAACTAATGGGCAGTAAACATCGACGCTAAAAACAAAGGGACAACAAGCATTCGACCCTTTTTATCACTTTATAGGGACCTTTAAGGGATTGGGAACATTTTAAGGCCTAAACAACTATTGGGGAAAGGTAAATTTATGTTAATAAAGCTAAAACACTTAACTACCAATGAACCTCAAAACTAAAAACCGAAGACAGTAGCAAATCTTACCCAAACGGTCCCGTTTCAATGCTAGACGGGCTATACAAACCACAACCAGCGAGTCAGAACACTCCTTGGATAGTGGGCATTCGAGTTGAAGTGATTCGAACCCCAAACGATCACCTAGACGGCGCTGCAGATCAGAATACCAAACACAATTAATTTTCCAGCACCTAAAATGAATGGGTATTTAAATTTAAGCTTCAACCAAGAATGGGTAAGGCATAAACTTACCAAACTGATGGTACGATTTCCGCAAGCGCACGGGCCACAAGTAATATAAAACGGAAAGTATTCCGAGTATCGAATCCACAGGGAGGCGAAGCGAAATTTAAGCAATTAATTAAAATTCTCTTGAGCACTGAAAATACTTAGGTGAAATAATATTTAGGGACCAAGCTCATGTGATAAAAAGAATTTGAATAAAAAGACTTAATAAAAACAAATTTGATCAATCATAATTAAAATGTGGAGAAAGAGTTTTTCTTGAAATGGGAAGAGGGGTCTTGAAAATCAATGATTAGCTAAATAATTGCTATAAATGTCCTATCTCATTGCCCAACTAATTATAAACCTAGAATCTCCGTTAATCACATAGGTTCTCCTGTCGGTTTCCCCTAATTGTAATTAATTCATTTTAACAACCTAAGTGTCCTTAGCGCTATTAAAAATCATTAATTATTATGCTCTGATTCATTTTAGGAATCTATGTTTAATCAACTAATCCCGGTGTCACAACGGGCAATTAAACTAGTTGCATGGATTATGATCTATCCTAATTTCTCTCCGTCGAGTTTCCATTAAGAATCGAATCATTACACAATTGGCCAGATTGAGTAAAGCATTAAGCACATCCATACAAATAATTAGAACATGGGCAAGAGACAAGAAATTATAACAATATTTCCACTAACATTTCATTTCAAGACCACAAATTGGGGTTTAGCTACACATAATATTCACAATAATTACAAGGGAAAGCATTTTAAAAGGCATAAAGGAAAAGGAATTGACCGTCGAAAAACCCCTTGCTGACGCTTGGAGCCCCCGCTGACTACTCCTCGAGCCTCTAGAATTGCTCCCCAAAATTCCCCAAAAATTCCCACTAGAAGAACCCTCTCAAAAAGGCTCAAAAGCCTTGAGAGGGGCTCCAAAAAAGGAGTCTTAAGAAAGGAAAGAAAGGAATTGGAAGGATGATTGAATGATTGATGATCCCAAATGAGGCACCAAGGGCTCCTATTTATAGGCCTGGAAAAGGGGTAGCGTCGCGACGCTGCCTTGCCAAGCGTCGCGACGCTGCTGCGCACGCGGCTTGGGCAACAAGAAAGGGCAGCGTCGCGACGCTGCCTTGCTAAGCGTCGAGACGCTGTCCAGATTTTCCAGAAAAATCAGCTTCTTTTTGGGCTGATTTTTGGGCCTTCTTCTTCATTTCTCTTGGTGCATTCTTTATGGATGCCTTCTTTGGGCCACCAATTGCATCAAGCTTTGATTTGGGCTAAAATCACTTCAATTTTTGGCTCTTTTTCTCCCAAATTCACCATTTGTGCTCCTAAAGACAAAATAACAAAATTCATTAAATATATTCATTAAAAACACGATTAAAGCACCAAAAAGCTTAATAATTTGAGACTAAAATAGCGACATTTCTGCTCGCTATCACACCCCCAAACTTAAGCTTTTGCTAGTCCCGAGCAAAATAAATTCTAAAGATGCATGAAATAGAATCGCTCAACCCTCAGTGATTTTGGAATTCTTAGGATCGAATGGAAAACATGCAAGTGGAATAAGCAAGCACCGCATACTCTTGAAGAAATCTTAAACTAGTTTGAACTTAAGATTAATGAATAGCATGCTCAAGACTTATCTATTGATTCTTTTACTAACCTAGATTAGTCTTATGGCTTTCTCCATTTGTTTTCCCCCTACACTGGCTAAGAGCCCCTAATACTTCGGAGTCCTTCTATCATGCAAAAAAAAGTAACTAGGGTGCCTGTCATCTTTTTCTTTTTTTTCTTTTTTTTTTTTTTTCATGGGGGAGCAGGATTTTTCTTTTTCTCTTCTTTTTCTTTTCTTTTTCTTTTGCTCCTCCCCCAAACTTGCATTTTGATATCTAATGGTACTAGCTTTCACACTACGGTGCAGGGACCCTTAACCCGAATTTTATTCTTGGTTGGCCTAACTGATCACACCGCAGGTAGCTCTTTTTACCCCTAGGCTTTTTTTCTTTTGAGCAAGCAAAAATTCTTTTTCAACAGATTTTCTTTTTTCTCACATTTTCTTTTGTTGCTTTTGCTTTTCTCTCAGCAGGCATAGCATTTTTTCCTACCTAGTTCTTTAGAGCAATCAAGCATGAACTTCCTGATATTAGAAACTAAGCCTATCGGGGTGACAACAATTTTGAAAACCATAATAAGAATCTAGATTTTCAAAGACGTCATTAGATAAGACTATTGCATGCTTTAGACATCAAAACTAAGTATCAAAAAATTTTAAAATTTCACAATTTCTGCCGTGCTCCCAGATTCCACAATCATATAAACCATTTTCTCCCAAAATTTCAAAAATCACATCCTTGGTTATCATGGCTATCTATTCATGCATCCAACAGAATTTAAATATGCTCAACACAGCGGAAGCCTCCCCCCCAAACTTAAACTAAACATTGTCCCCAATGTTTTAAAACAGAAAAGCATAAAGAGAGATACTGAGACTTCCCTGAGCTAGGAGCGCTTCATCCTCTTCCTTTGGATCCATGAAAAATGGGAAATGTGGAATTTTGGGATTTGCTAAGGTGATCCTGCAAAACAAAATTGGATCACGGAGCAAAGAAAATTATTTACCGCAAAAACAACTAACTACTTTAATCCTTGGGTTGCCTCCCAAGCAGCGCTTTCTTTAACGTCTTTAGCTAGACTAGGCTCGGCGCGCTTACGGAGGCTCAAAATAAAAATTTTCATCATCCTCCGGGCCCTGCAAGAAATCACGCACCGAATTGCATACTACAAACAGGGGAGAAAAAAAACTTTCCCCTGGCCCATCTTCACTAAAGAGATTCTCATAATAACATTTTAGAAAATAATCAGCCGCATCAAATCTCTTTTCTAAATCTCTATTTTCAAAACAATTGTTAACAGAGTCATCAAGCGTTATAATGTCTACTGGTCTAGGATCTAGAGATGGCCTATCAATCATGCCAGTCCATTCATCAGAAAAAATATCTACATGCTCATTAGATCCTTCAGACTCAGAATTAAAAAATGATTCAACTAAGCTATCACATGACTCATCATCAGAAGAATTAAAGAATTCAAGAATTTCAGGATCAGATTCTATACTATGCACAGATTCAAGTTCTTCTGGGTCAGATTCAATTCTATACACATCATCAGGGCATGAAAAGAAAGTATTCACATTGTCAGGATTCATGCATTCAGGAATGTCAAGATCAGACTCAATAGATTCACTGTAATCATGGTCAGACTCAAAATTATCTATCGAGCAATCTTTTTTCTGCCTTTTATGTTCATGCTCAATGTCAGGCAATTCAATATCATCATCAAAATTATTCATTTCAGGCAATTCTAATTCATTTTCAAAGGAAGGTAAATCATCAACTGCAGATCTTTCATTATCACAAGCAGGCAAGTCTAATTCATTTTCGAAGTCAGGCAGATCCAAGTCATTTTCAAACAGAGGATTATCCATATATGCATCATGATCAAAATTCATATTATCAACAAGCATTTCTCCTAAGCCTAGGCCAAGATTATAGTCTACCTCTTCATCGTTATCAGTCAAGTATTCAGGCCCAACAGAAAAACATGTATGCAAGCTACAAACAGAATCATCTTGGCCAAAAATACTAAACACGACTCTTTCATCATCAATGTTCAAGGTAAGCTTACCTGTATGCACGCTAATCTCGGCCTTACCAGTGGCTAGGAAAGGTCTGCCTAAGATAATTGGCACATCTTTGTCTTCCTTCATGTCCAGTACCACGAAATCTACAGGAAAGATGAATTTGTTGACTTTCACCAACACGTCCTCCACAACACCCATCGGGTGGGTAATCGATCTGTCAGCAAGCTGGAGAGTGACGTCGGTGTCTGTCATACCTGATAAACCAATCTTCCTGTACACAGAGTAGGGCATCAAATTTATACTTGCTCCTAAATCACACAAGGCCCTATCAAAGGATACTTCTCCTATGGTACAGGGAATAGTAAAACTCCCTGGGTCTTTCTGCTTAGAGGGTATCCTACCAGAAATGATGGTACTGCTACTCTCAGATAAATTAAAAACTTCTTTTTTCAGACTTTTATTTTTAGAAAGCATTTCCTTCATGAATTTTCCATAATTCGGCATATTATACAAGGCTTCTACCAATGGAATATTCACAGTCAACTTTTTAAACATTTCTAAAATTTTTTTAAATTGTTCATCTAATTTGACATTCTTAAATCTTTGAGGAAAAGGTAACTCCCTGTAATCAAAGGTTGTACATTCGCCCCTCCGCTTGGGCGGGCTAATATGCGAACCTCTGTCATGGTGGTTGCATGGAACCACTTCCTCCTCAGTCATCTTTTTATTGCCATTCTGCTTCTCTTCTTCTTTTTTACCTGCACAGCTGTTAGAAAAATCACATTTTAATTCAATAGAGTTGGGAGGATGTTGGAACCTTTCAGAGGAGGCTTTTTGTGCCTCAGCCCCTTCATCTTCATCCCTTCTCTTTTCTTCTTCCTTTTTCTTCTCTAAACTGTCCTCCAGTCTTCTGCCACTTCTCAGAACCACCATCTTACACTGCTCTTTCGGGTTAGGCTCAGTATCACTTGGAAATTTTCCCTTTTGAAGGGCATTTACTGCTGAAGCAATCTGACCTATCTGCATTTCCATATTCTTTAGAGCTGCGTCGTGGTTGTTTACTGATGTCTGGAGACTCACATTCAATATTCTCTGTTCTTTGATGAATAAAGCCACCATCTCCTCCAGATTATTTTTCTTCTCAGGAGTACTCGTTGATGCAAAACCTGGGGGTGGCTGCAAAACATTCTTCGTATTCGCATATGAGAAGTTCTCGTGATTGCGCAGACTGGGGTGGTAGAAGTTCGGTACTCCTTGAGTATATGATCTATTTCCTATGTATTGAACTTCTTCCACATCTTGACCTTCTTTCTTCGAATGTCCTTCAGCTAAGGTGGAAATGGACTTTACCACCTCAGATGACGTCAATTTGTTTAGAGCATTGGTCAGAGATGCCAGTTGCGCTTTCAGTGAACTTGACTCATCTAGTTCATACAATCCAGCCTTCTTTGTAATTGTTCCTCTCTCCGTCGGCCATTGATAACTTGTTGCCGCCATTTCCTCAAGCAGGTCTTTGGCTTCTGTCACTGTTTTTGAAAGAAAACTCCCTCCTGCTGATGTGTCTAGGACTGTCTTCGTGGAGGGGTTTAATCCATTATAGAATAACTGTACCTGAAGCCAATCAGGATATCCGTGTTGGGGGCATCGCCTAAGCATTTCCTTATATCTTTCCCACGCTTCGTATAACTGCTCTTCGTCAAGCTGTCTGAATGTTCCAATTTCAGTCCGCAGCTTGGTAGTCTTAGCTGGTGGAAAAAATTTTGTCAGAAAAGCCTGGGCAAGCTCGTCCCAAGTACTGATGCTGCCCGTCTCGACTGATTCGAGCCAATCTTTTGCTTTATCCTGTAAGGAAAATGGAAACAGCCTCAATCTGATTGCGTCGGCCGGAACTCCATTCATCTTTACTGTCCCGCATATTTCCAGGAATGATCGCAGATGAGAGTGAGGATCCTCGGAAGGATGTCCCTTGAACGAGTTATCGCGCGCCATCTGAATCAACCCTGTTTTTAGCTCAAAATTTGTAGCTTGGATGGGAGCGTAAACGATTCCAGAATTTTCGGTAGGAAGAACTGGCTGCAGAAAATCTCTAATTGCCTTGGGAGCTTCTTCTTGGTGGGCCATCGTTTCTGTTAATCTTTTTTCTCTTCTAATGAATTTTAGAGTCCTGTTAATCTCAAGATCTAACGGAAACAGATCAACCACCTTGTTTCTTCGCATGCAATGCTCCCAGATAACAAAAAGAACCAAACAAAAATGAAAATAAAAAAAAATATTCCCAAAACGATGGAAGAAAAAATATTTACACCTAAATTACCATTTATCCTTTTCTTTTCGATGTCAAGAAAAATTAATTTTTGCTTAAAAATCAAGCTTCCCCGGCAACGGCGCCAAAAAACTTGATGGTACGATTTCCGCAAGCGCACGGGCCACAAGTAATATAAAACGGAAAGTATTCCGAGTATCGAATCCACAGGGAGGCGAAGCGAAATTTAAGCAATTAATTAAAATTCTCTTGAGCACTGAAAATACTTAGGTGAAATAATATTTAGGGACCAAGCTCATGTGATAAAAAGAATTTGAATAAAAAGACTTAATAAAAACAAATTTGATCAATCAGAATTAAAATGTGGAGAAAGAGTTTTTCTTGAAATGGGAAGAGGGGTCTTGAAAATCAATGATTAGCTAAATAATTGCTATAAATGTCCTATCTCATTGCCCAACTAATTATAAACCTAGAATCTCCGTTAATCACATAGGTTCTCCTGTCGGTTTCCCCTAATTGTAATTAATTCATTTTAACAACCTAAGTGTCCTTAGCGCTATTAAAAATCATTAATTATTATGCTCTGATTCATTTTAGGAATCTATGTTTAATCAACTAATCCCGGTGTCACAACGGGCAATTAAACTAGTTGCATGGATTATGATCTATCCTAATTTCTCTCCGTCGAGTTTCCATTAAGAATCGAATCATTACACAATTGGCCAGATTGAGTAAAGCATTAAGCACATCCATACAAATAATTAGAACATGGGCAAGAGACAAGAAATTATAACAATATTTCCACTAACATTTCATTTCAAGACCACAAATTGGGGTTTAGCTACACATAATATTCACAATAATTACAAGGGAAAGCATTTTAAAAGGCATAAAGGAAAAGGAATTGACCGTCGAAAAACCCCTTGCTGACGCTTGGAGCCCCCGCTGACTACTCCTCGAGCCTCTAGAATTGCTCCCCAAAATTCCCCAAAAATTCCCACTAGAAGAACCCTCTCAAAAAGGCTCAAAAGCCTTGAGAGGGGCTCCAAAAAAGGAGTCTTAAGAAAGGAAAGAAAGGAATTGGAAGGATGATTGAATGATTGATGATCCCAAATGAGGCACCAAGGGCTCCTATTTATAGGCCTGGAAAAGGGGTAGCGTCGCGACGCTGCCTTGCCAAGCGTCGCGACGCTGCTGCGCACGCGGCTTGGGCAACAAGAAAGGGCAGCGTCGCGACGCTGCCTTGCTAAGCGTCGAGACGCTGTCCAGATTTTCCAGAAAAATCAGCTTCTTTTTGGGCTGATTTTTGGGCCTTCTTCTTCATTTCTCTTGGTGCATTCTTTATGGATGCCTTCTTTGGGCCACCAATTGCATCAAGCTTTGATTTGGGCTAAAATCACTTCAATTTTTGGCTCTTTTTCTCCCAAATTCACCATTTGTGCTCCTAAAGACAAAATAACAAAATTCATTAAATATATTCATTAAAAACACGATTAAAGCACCAAAAAGCTTAATAATTTGAGACTAAAATAGCGACATTTCTGCTCGCTATCACAAACGGAGCGATCTAAGGCCAAACTATCAGCTGAGCAGAGACAAAAACGTGAGGAACTGAGGTTCAGGTTGCTGGACGAGCACAAATTCGACTGAAAAGAGCGAAGGGAGTTAGATCGGCCTTATCTTATCTAAGAATGAGAGGAACAAGAGCTTACCCACAATTTTTAAGGCTGAAACGCGAAGGAGACGGTGCTTCGAGCTTTTGTCCGCGAAGATCTAACCAATACAGACACGAGGGAGTTAGATCGGGCCTCATATCAACTAGATCGAGGGAGAAGAGACTTACCCACGAGCTTCCTTTGCCGAAAAATGCACGGACATATAGGAATCTTAATCTTGAACCCACGAAACAGAGAAGAAATGCGGCGGCAGCACGAGCAAGCGGCGGTGGCGCATCAAAGTGGTTGGACGGTTGAACTCACGGCCTCACGAGAGAGAGAGACTGAAGAGAGGGAGGGAGACCGACATGAGAGAGAGAGAGCTCGCGGAGAAGAAGAACCATGCAGCGGCACTGTACGAGCTTAGGCGACGACTGGGTAAGGCGGCTGCGCGGCTGAACGGGAGAGGCGACGACTAGGCTCTCAAGGGGGGGGGGCTTTCACGAGATTGAGAGAAAGAGATGGAGAGAGATGAGAGCTTTAGGGCTTTTTTTTCCTTTTCCTTATTCCTTTTCTTTTCTTTATTCCAATGAATAATTCAAAAAACCCAAGTATAGGATTTCGTTTAACCAGCACCCTTCAATCAGCGTATAATTAAATTATAACGCTTAAACTCATCAACCAACTCAGACCAAGTCCAACGGGTTTTAGGGAGAGATTTAAACACGCCAATTTTCCTAAACACCTTAGTTTATAATTAAAATTCCCACAATACAAGCCAAATAATAATTTTATAAAATTCGACTATATCTATGGAATTTAATTAACACCAGAAATGTACTGGGCGTTACATATTCTGTCAAGAGCGGGGGTATAAGGTTGCTTTCCGCCATTTGTCGTGCCAACTGTCTTCAACTCATAATAATCAAAGAAGGTGGTGGTCATGTTTATGGAAGTAAAAAATTCCTTCAAAAGTTAAAGTCTTTATTTGGAAAGCTTTTAACGGATGCTTACTAGTGAATTGGTGTTTATGGAAGAGAGGTATAGATGTTTCTCCAATGTGCAAGATGTGTTTATCGTCAATGGAATATATTGTTCATGCTTTATGTGGGTGTCAAAGAGCCAAGTTTATTTGTGACAATATTTTCCCAAGATGTGATACGACTATTGAGGTTGCAAAGAATTTTTCTAGATCATATTATGTGCTTGGCAGAGGCATTGTCAGATGAAGATTTTGGTAAAACTTGTATAACGTTCTAGGCCATTTGGAATATCAGGAACAATTGTTGTAGAGATATGGAAATTATGGAGAGGTCAAAGCGTTGTGATTGGATTCATAAGTATTGGGAAGAAACAAGATGTGGGGTGGCCCAAATTGAAATTTGTTTTTTAAACAACAATGCCGTGCAAGCCCAAAATTCGGAAACTTACAGGATTTTTTCTGATGCAGCTTTGAATATCAATGGTGTCGCAACGTCATCGCGACGCGGAGCGGCCTACATCCTTTCCTAAGGGTCTCTTTCGAGAGGAGAGGTTCGGAGTCGCCACCAATCATCTTGGGGTGTGATTGGTCACCCATTTTAAAGAAAAATTGGTCTTTGAAAACCAAAAATTAGGCTCGGGAATCGATTAAGTGTAGGGAAGGTGTTAGCACCTCTACAACACCCGTTTTAAAAAACAGTTACCAAATTTTATTTTAAAATGTCCTTTTATAACATAAAATGATCCTTATTATTTTGAAGAAAGGAAAAAATAAATAAATAACGAATGTCCCACTTGTTCTTACGTTGGCTTCAAAACATAAAGTAAGGATCAAATGTAGTGAGTGGGGTTATTCCCAATAATTGTTTGTCATGTTGAAATCTTCTTTTAACTAAAAGAAAATTTGTCACCTCAAGAATTTGAGAAGTTATCTCAACTCCATCATAGGTTGTACATGAGCTAATTTGTCTCACATCTATTATTTCGCATTTCAAAAATAAAATGTGAAGTAATAATCATGAGTGGTATGACCCCATTCAATGGAAAAAATATTTTTTCATTTTTAAATCAAATTCAATTACAAATTCATTTGGAATTACTAAAGTAAAATTATTTTGAAAATTCATTTGGAAAATCCAATTTAGAATCAAATTGAAGTTGATTTGAAAATTTTCTATATTAAGATCCAATTGAAATTTTGATTGCCAAAATAATTGACTAGTTAAACTTTAGGCTAATTTTCAGGCAGGGTGTTCCCTTTCTGTCAGCTTAAATACCCGTTCTTAGACAAAATTAGCATTAAAGTTTTCATAATCAATCTATTTTAACCATTTAAAATATTAAATAATGTTTTTGAAATTTGATTTAACCTTTCCAAAATTAAAATTGATTTCCAATTTAGTTTAAAATTGAAATTGTTTTTCAATATAAAACCAAAAGACAATGACTTGGAAACTTTAATTTAGAACCAAATTGACATTTACTTTGAAATTCTCAATTAAAACCTATTTTGAATCTTTGCTCAGAAATTTCAAGTTAATTAGATACAATTTGAAATTCATTTGAAAAAAATCAAAAATAGCTTTGAAACTCATTGAATTTGAGATTAAGACCAATTGAGGGGAAAGTGAAATTCCAAATTAAATTCCAATTGAAATTCACTTGGACAATTCCAAATCAAAATTCATTTGTAAATGCCAAAATGAAATCAAATTAAAAACAAACCAAAGTTGAAATCCCAAATTAAATTTCAAATTAAGACCAAACCGACATTGATTTTAAGAGATTCTAACTTAAAATAAAATTTGAGATTATTTGGAGATTTTAATATAAAATTCAATTTGAAGAGGAAAATTGAAATGCTAATTCCAAATTAAAATTGATTTCGGAATTTAGGTCAAAACCTATTTTGAAATTTATTTGAAAAAAAAAAAACTCACTTTCCAATCAAATTGAAATTGATTTTGGAAATCTAAATTAAACTCAAATTGAAATTCATTTGAAAATATCAAATTATGATCCAATTGACATCCATCCAAGAATTCTCAAACTTAACCAATTTATTCAAATTAAAATCAAAACTTTATTTCAAAATTTCAAATCAAAACTAAATTGAAATTGAACTCTAAAACTCCCCATTAAACTCAATTGAAATGAAATCAATTTAAAACCAAAGTGAAACTGAATTGAAATCAAAATTAAACCAAATTGACTTTGATTTTTTTAAAATCCTAAAAGAAATTAAATTGGAAATTCAAATTTAGAATCACAATGGGATTGAAATCAAAGCTCTAAATAAAAATTGAATTGAAACTGAGTTGAGATCTCTAATGTGAATTAAAGACATTGATTCAAATTCAAGTCAATTAAATCCAATGTGAAATTCAAATTAGAAATTTCACATTAAAGCTTAATTGGAATGGATTTTGAGATTTTAATGTAAACCAAAATTGAAATTGAACTCCAATTAAAGTCCATAGACATTCCCAATTTAATTAAAATTAAGATTGATTTCTAATTTAACTAAAATTGAGATTTATTTCAAATTTAAAAATTAAATAGTCATTGATTTGAAAATTTCAATTTATATGCATTTTGACTTTGAAATTTCAATTAAAACCAAATTGTCATCAATTTGAAATTCCATATTAAAACCAATACAAATTAGAAATTTCAAATAAAACCTAATTAAAATTGATTTAGAAAAATGTCAATTAAAGCTACTTTGAAATTTATTTGTGAATTCTAACTTAAAATCAAAGTGGAGAAAAAAATATATAACTTTTGAAAGGGAAAAAAATTGTGCTTCTTTTTTAAAAATTATAAAAGAAATGAGAGAAAATAATAAACCAACAACCAAAAAAAAAAAAAGAATCATAAATAAAATAGGTGAGACCCACTACCTTTACCAATTGCTTTTCTCTTTCCCATTCTTCTTCTTCACTACGATTTTCTTCTTTTCTTTTTTTCCTTTTCTTCCATGGAAATTTACTAGAATGTGGGTCGAAGCTGCTGCTAGATGGTTGGAGTTCAAGGTGGCTACAGGCGTCGGAGTGGCAGCGGCTAGATCTTCAACGGCGACGACGATGTGGTGAGTAGTGGCGACGAAACAATAAGCAACTCAATCTTTCAAAAGCTTAAAATTTCTCTCTTTCTCTCTCAAACTTCACCTCTTTCTCTCTCAAACTTTCTTAGATTTTCCTCACTCATTCCTTCACTTTCTCATTGTTCTCCTATTTCCCCACCACATTGTTGTTATTGTCTTCATCCTCCATAAGCTCTCCTTTTATAGGAGAGATTCAAGAGTGGTTTGAGAGAATAGGGTGGGGAGTTGAGAAAAGGGGGGAGTGAGGTTAGAAAGTTAGAGAAAGAGGGGGATAAGGAAGGTTGGGAGGAGAAGGGGGAGAGGGAGAAGGAGAAAGAAGGGGGAGTGGAAGACCAAAGAAAAAAAAATAAAAAAATAAATAAATTAAATAAAAACAAAAAATAAAATAAAATAGAATGAAAATAAACAATGCAAACCAAAAAACAAATTTTTTTTTGATAATATGTGGGAAGGGAGATTCGAACCACATATCTTGTGATTATCAATATAGTTTTATGTCAATTAAGCTACGCTCTTGATTGCATACCAAAAAAAAAATTGACCACCACATATAGGAAAAATTCAAATATTAATCCTAAAACTCAAGTCGGACCAAATACGGTGTCTACAAATGGTGAGGGAGTGGGATTCGGGGCGGTGATTTTTAGGCCTGATGGCTCGTTAGCAGGGGTTATGTAAAATTTTGATTCAACACCTCTTACTTCATTTATAGCCGAAATTCGAGGAATTCTACGGGGTGTTAAACTTTTGCAGCGAATGCAATGTCAAGACGCAGAAATTTTTTCGGACTCTTCCAATGTGATTAATATGATTATTAGGGAAATGCCTATTTCAGATGAGGTCTATCGTTGGATTATTCAAATTCGAGAGTTGGTTGTGGCGGTTGGTCATATCTGTTTTTTTTCACATTTTTAGGAATAGAAATAGGCGTGTTAATCTGTTGGCTAAAGATGTTTTAGCTCATCACAGGTCCATGTTGTGGTTATCTGATTTCCTAACATGGCTACTTCCAATGAGTGATTCAACTCAATTCAAATGTATTTCTTCTTGTGACTATTTTCATTAATGAGATTGATATTTCTGTTTCAAAAAAAAAAAAAAAAAAAAAAAAAAAAGAAATCGTTAACCTATAACAAAGAGTTGCATGCAAACATAGGATCATGTGTTTAATTAATTAATTTTAATTTTGTTCAAATTAGTTAGACCTAAGATTATGTTCTAATAGGATTAGATTTAATTCTTACCTAGTATTAAATAATTTAATTGAACTAAGTAAGAAAAACATCACTATGGTTATAAGAGAACTCTCTCGGTACAGTTTTGTCTAAGGATGGGGGTATTTAAGCTGACGATTTACGGAACACCTCCAACCTAGGAAGTGACTCGGAACCTGAGTTGAAATAACCATAGTCATGTTAGCATGCAATGTTGCTAGATTTCTTAAAAGATTTTAATTTACCTGGAACATTGCATTAAGATCCTCTTCATAAGAGTTATAATAAGATTATACCTAGATAGATTGACTTAGCCGAATTATCTAAGTTAAATAACCCTAAAATACGAAAGGACATTTCAGTGGGAGGATAAATATAAAAATAAGATTTTCATGTCGAGTTTTGACTTTCACGTTCCCCTGAGTTCACACCGTGAGATCCATGCTCGACTTCCTGTTGTCTTATGCATGGTCTCCCTTCGGAAAGTGTTTGCATGGGTCAATAACAAGGTGAATGGGGAAAATTTCTATAGTAAGTGGGAGCGGGATGCGTGTTAACGTATCCCTCGATCTTTGCCCTTAGTTCACACAGTGAGAGTCCTATGGTCCGCCTGCGTGTTGCTTTGGAGCAACCATCCCTTCGGAGGGCTCGATCATAGGATTCAGAACACTGTCAACTCGTGAAAAGGATAAGGACTCTTAGGTTAATTACCAACAGTTGTCTTTCCCTTTTGTAGCATGTTGGTGCATGCCTCTTAGATCTCAAATTGGAAGGGTTACATTTATGAGGACGAGTTAAATGTGTTAATGAATCCTTTACCAAACAACAATAACTAAACACTAACGGAATATGAGTTATTTTGGTGTTAGGGTTTGGTTGAGATTGTCTCAAATCAGAAGAGGGGTAGCTGACCACCCTTCGGTGGATGTTGTCCTAAACCTCTGAAGTATCGTTGCAAAAACAAAATCAATAGTTTTCTATGGGTTCTTTAATTGGTTGCGTGTTTTTTGTTGATTTTGATTGGATTAGATGTAATGGGTTAGTGCAATTAATAATACGAGTAATTTGTTACTTTAACGATTAAATTCATGTGCATGGTCTTACGACAACTTATAAATAACGATAATAATAGAACAAACTTAAATGACAAATTGTGGTAACTATTCTATGATTAGTCCTAACTGATGAATGCCCTCAATCCCCAAATGTCTAATTCATTTAAAAATGTTATTAGTGAATATGACATTGGTCCCTACTAAGACAAAGAAGACTTGTCCAAAGACAAAATTTGATTTGCTAGTCTTGGAAGCGTGATTTGTGGAGAATAATGATTCTGCCTGAATACTTGATTCAGGGGTCACAAATCACGTTTGTTCTTTTTATTAAAAGGAATAATAAGTTCCTGGCAACAACTTGATGCTAGTTATATAACTCTCAAAGTTGAATCTAGAGAAGTTATCTTGGTTGTGACAGTGGAGAACATTATGTTGTTTTTTCCAGTGGGAACAAATACATATTATTAGATAATGTGCATGTATTTCCTAGGATTAACAAAAATTTGATTTTTGTATATTTTAAGCTAGAACAATGTTACTCTATACCTTTCCCTACTAATGCAGTTCATTTCAAGAAAAGTAGTCAACTTTTGTTTTGCTAAATTGAAAAATAACATAAATGTTTTAAGACTAATCAAGAGTAAAGCAGTCATGAACACTTAGTTGGTGGAGGCTGCTACTACTCAAAGAAATGAGAGGCAAAGGATTTCTGATAAAGGAAAATACCTTTCTTTGACGCTTAAGGTTAGACCATATTTACCTCAATATGATTGGGAGCTTTGTCAAAAGTGGACTTCTAAGCGAGTTATAAGATGACTCTCTACTACCTTGTAGGTCATGCCTTAAGGGCAATATGACTAATAGGTTATTTTGCTTGAAAAGAACTATAGAGCCAAAGAGCCTTTGGAGCTTGTACATTTGAATCCTTGTGGTCCAATATGTTAAAGTAGTGCGAGGGCATGAATAATTCATCTATATTGTAGATAATTATTCAAGGTATGGGTATCTCGACCTAATGCAACTTAAGTCTAAAGCTCTTGAGAAATTCAAAGTGGTGTTAAACTAAAGTTGGAAACTTGTTAGGTGAGATGATAAAAGCACTTCGGTGTGATCGAGGTGTAGAGTATTTGGGACTTGTGATTCCAAGACTATTCAATAGAACGTGGAATTACATCCCAACTCTCAACCCCTGGTACACCTAAGAAGAACGATGTATCAGAAAGGAGAAATTGTACGTTGTTGGATATGATTCGGTTTATGATGAGCTATTAATAAGTTATGCTCATTGTCTGACTCATTTTGGGTTCATGTAGTGTTGACTGGAGTCCGTATTTTGAATAACGTTCTATCAAAAGTGTTTCTGAAACATCTTTTGAATTGTGGATAAGGCGTAAAAGTGGTTTACGTTATATTTGGGGAGTCCAACACACGTGCTTGTGACTAACCTAAAAGAAACTGGAACATTATTCGAAGTTATACCTATTTGTAGGCCACCCCATGGAAACAAGAAGTGGATACTTCTTCAATCCATAAGGGAATACATAATTTGTATCGACAAATGTTACATTTTAAGAAGAAGACAGCATGAGAAATAATAAACCACGAAGTAAGGTTGTTTGAAGTAAATTAACTGATGAAGCTATAGAAACATCAACAAGAGTTGTTGATAAGTCAACAAGGGTTGTTGATGATGTTGGATCTTCAATTAGAGTTGTTGATGGGGGCCGATACAACTGGTTAGTTACATCTATCTCAAGAGTTGAGAGTGCCTCGATGTAGTGGGAGGATTTTCTACAACCTGGTCGTTACATAAGCTTAAGTGAAGCCCAGATCATCATACCTGATGATGGCATTGAGGATCCATTGTCTTAAAACAAGGCAATGAATGATGTTAACAAGGGCTAATAGATTAAAGCAATGGACCCGAAATTAAAGTCTGTGCTTTCAATTCCATCTGGGATATTGTAGTTCTATCTAATGGGGTAACACCTATGGATTGCAAATGAATCTACAAGAAGAAACTAGAAATAACCTTATGGTATGGCTCATGGCAACGGGTTAGTAAGGAAACCTTTGCTCTTGTTGCCATGCTAAAGTCTATTAAAACCCTATTCCATTTTGAATGAATGTCAAGACTACCCTTTTATGAATGGTAATCTTAAGGAGAGTATCTACATGTCTCAACCAGAAGATTTCATACAGCAAGATCAAAAGCAAAAGGTTTGTGAGCTTAATCGATCCATTCATGGATTAATTAAAGCATTTCGATCTTAAAATAGAAAATTTGATACTGCAATCAAATCTTTTGGGCTTTAATCAGAATATTGACGAGTCCCGTGTCTACAAGAAGATAGGCAATAGTTCAGTACTTACTTAGTGTTGTATATGATTGATATCCTAGTCATTGAGAATGATGTATGATATCTTACTGACTAGTAAAAAGAGCTAGCAGCTCATTTCCAAATGAAAATTTGGGAGAAGCTAAGCTTGATCTTAGGATCCTAATTATTAGGAACCGTAAGAACAAATTAAAAGCTAACATTATCTCAAGTGTCTTATGTCTACAAGATGTTAGTTAGATATAAGATGAAAAATTCCAAAAAGGGTTCCCTACCGTCCAGACATGAAATTCTTTAGTCTAAGGAATTGTTTCCTTAGCCACCTCAAGAAGTTGAAGACATGAGACGAATGTTCTATATAGTAGGGATTATCAGTAAGAATCAATCCAATCCAAGATTTGATCACTAGAGAGCCGTTAAGTATATCCTCAAGTCTCTTAGGAGAACGAGGGACTATATGCTCGTGTATGTTGGCAAGGATTTGATCCTTACAAGATACACTCACACAAATTTTCAGACTGATAAGAATTTGAGGAAATCTACATCAGTATCTATGTTCGCTCTTAACAGAGGAGCTGTAGTGTGACATAGCTGCAGTCTCTACCATAAAGGCCGGAAATGTAGCTGTCGGTGAAGCAACAAAAGAGACTGTATGGCTTAGGAAGTTCTTGATTGATTTGGAATGTGTTCCAAATGTGAACTTGCTCATCACACTTTATTGTGATAATAGTGTTACTGTGGAAAATTCAAAAGAACCTCGCAGCCCAAGACAGGCAGGCACATTTAATTGAATGGAATATTGCTGATTCATTCATGAAGGCTCCCTTCGCTAAAGTGTATGAGGGTCATCTAGAAGATCTAGGTCTACGAGTTATGTACAAAGATGTAATCTACGACAAGTGGAAGAAATGTAATGGCTACAGTGAAACTATTAAGTAATGGGTATAGTGATGCCCTACTTTATTGCAGTTGTACATTGTATATGTTTTATACATGTATTTATACACTCACTACTGTATAGATTATTGTACATTCCACTAAACTAGAGTTTTAGTTCAACTAGGAGTTTGTTGGGTTTTATGTCCTAAAACTCGTGGATAGTGAAGGTAAACAAATTGTATAGTTGTTTCAATAAAATGTTAGTGAGTTTCTACAATAAAGAGTTATTGTAAAGTATTGCACAATATGACCCAAATCAAATAAACTAAGATCGAAGGTTGTTTGTATATAACTTGAGCTAGTATGTGGGGACATATGGGGATCGCTGTTCAAGTAATTGAAGGATTGGAATTTCCAATTCCGTTACAGCTGAAGCAATTGGACCGTTTCGTAGTTAATTTTGTTTTCACCAAAATACTAATACATTAGCAAAAGGTTAAGCGATGAGAAAGATACCTCCGCTGACAACTCTGAATACTTCAACGCCTTTCTTGATTTTGGACCGAGCGTCAACAATTGGGACACCACCAATTGATCTTCCCCGCTATAACTCTGAGATTAGGAACGTAGTTGTGGGACTACCTAATCTTGAATGGGAAAAAACTCTAGAGAGAAAATTATCCCTATAGTTCTCGAGTTGAGAGAATATGAGAGGGCCTTATGGTGGCCATATGTTGTTGTACCTAAACCCTAGGTTTAGTGTTCTATTTATACGAGAAAGGTCATGAATAAAATATTTATTTAAAATCAATTATTTCCATAACTGATTTAATCTTTTCCATAATTAATCAATTCCATGACCAATCAATTTTATAATTTATTAATCTTTTCCATAAATGATTGATCACTTCTATAAATGATTAATTACTTCCATAAGTGATTAATCATTTTCATAATTGATTAATTTCCAATTAATTAATTCTTTAATTAATTAATCACCAATTAAATATCATATATTTAATTTCAGACCTTCTATTAGTTAATTAATTAATTACCTAATTAAATATCATATATTTAATTTGAGGCCTTCAATTAATTAATTCTATAATATGAATCAAATTCATATTAAAATTTGAACCCCTTCAAATCCTCTTATATCCTATAAATTTAATATGAATCAAATTCATATTAATATTTGAACTTCTTCAAATATTTATTTCTCTCATAGACTATAGTTTAATTAAATCTCATTTAATTTAAACTAAGTTGAATAATTAATTAATTCATCTTCTAATTAAATACCATATATTTAATTAGACATATATTTGAACTCTTTCAAATATATCAATCTCTCAATATTATAAAGTTTAATCTCAAATTAGACTTTATATTTTAATGCATCACTATATATTATATTAATTTGTATCTCGTACAATTAACTTAATTCCCAATATGAATTTGAACTATTCAAATTCTCTCAAGATATATTTGTTCCTAATTACTCTTTACGAGCTAGCAGGGGGACCTAATGGACCTACAGATCAGAAGCTCCAATGACATGAGGTTAACCGGTTAAACTCATTAATCAGGTTAACCAATATTCATTAACTGTGGGTCATTCCACTAAAGACCCACAGTTGAACTCTTCTCACAATAGAACATTGCTATGTCAATGGATATAGACCTATAACGGTAAGTCAATCCTTCACAAGTGTCCGTAATCACAGCTGGGTCAAATTACCGTTTACCCCTGTGTTACATCTGTCTCCTTAAGTACCAGTGCTCCTCTAATGAACAACTCGTTTATGGTCCAACCATTAAACAGAAAGTCCCTCTCGGGCCAGTGAGAGGGCGGGATCCCTTTGTTCAAGTCCCAGAGTCACCACTTAGGGGAACACTCATCTACTTCTACTAGAAGCGGGAAGGAGTGAATTCCTTCTTGTTTTGTCATGTCCCCAGCCTCCCACTCGGTCTTGTCCCCAAAAAGGAAGGCATATTGAGTCGGCGTATTGCCTACTCTCACCCATGATAATCAAAGGACAATCTCTCATGAGAAGGAGTTCATGACACACTCCGGATTAAGACTGAGTTACCTAGGTCATCCTATTGAAAGAGTAACCTAACTAGTTAACGGTGTTATAACTAATGGTTGTCTATTTCGTGGTCCGGTCTTATTCAAACTCATTGCATAGGATACCCCCGCTCGCATGTCTCCTACATGGATGCCTTGGATCAATACGTCTGTATCGAATACAAAGTGGGTCGTATCACATAGTGTTATCAGGATAAGGTACCAGCCTTATCCCTATACTATAGACCTTTTAGGTTGTTACTTGAACACCGATCCCTGTATGTCCCCACATACTAGTTCAAGTCAAATGTAAACAACCTTGGATCTTAGTTTATTGGATTTGGGTCAAATTGTGCAGTATTTAACAATAACACTTTATTGTAGAAATTCAATAACATTTTATTGAAACAAGTATATAATTTGTTTACATTCACTATCTACGAGTTTTAGGGCATAAAACCCAACAAACTCCCACTTGAACTAAAACTCTAGTTTAGTGGGATGTACCATAATCTATACAGCAGTTGGTGTATAAATACATGTATAAAACATATACAATGTACAAATACAATAAACTAGGGCATCACTATACCCATTACATAATGGTATCACTATACCCATTACATTTCTCCCACTTGCCCTAGATTACACCTTTGTACATATCTCGTAGATCTAGACCTTCTAGATGACCCTCAAACACTTTAGCCAATAGAGTCTTTGTAAATGAATCAACAATATTTCATCCAATTTAATGTGTCTGCTTGTCTTAGACTGCGATGTTCTTTTGAATTTGCCATAACTCCACTATATCACTTGTCGCAATGTCATCGCGACGCGGAGCGGCCAACATCCTTTCTTGGGTTTTTAAGAGAAAATTGGAGTCACCACCAATCATCGAGGGTGTGATTGGTCACCTTTAAAAAAAAAACCAGTCTTAGAAAACCAGGAATTCGGTTCGGGAGTCGTTTGAGTGTAGGGAAGGTATTAGCACCCTACAACACCCGTTTTTTTTTAAAAAAAACAATTACCACACTATCTTAAATTGTCCAATTAAGTAAATAAAAACAGTCCTTCATTTTTTATTTTTCTTTAAAAAATGATAAATATGAAAATAAAAAAACAAAAATGCAATAATGAACACAAGATGTCTCATTTGTTTTTACCTTGACTTTAGAAATAAAGTAAGGATTAAACATTATGAGTTGGATATCCAATTTAATATAAATCGTGCCTAATTTCCCTTTTAATTAAAGGAAACATGGGTGTACATGATTATGTTTATTAAAAATAATTTATTTTTTTTTAAAAAAAAATTAGATGTAAAAGAAGAAAATTATTCAAAGAGTAAAATCTTTTAAAAGGGAAAATGAGAATTTTCATACGCCTACACGGGAGTTGAACTCCACGAAGACACATTACTCAGTTCCCATAATCCCTTTCAAAAGAAAATCAAAACTATAACAATAATTGAAATTAACCAAGCAGAATTAAAGATTAGATTAAAGCAAATTGGAGAATGAAAGAGAGAAAAAAAAAATTAGACAGTTTAAAAAAATGAAGTTGGCAAAGTACAAAAGTGAACTAAAAGGAGAGAGAAATTAAAAATGATAATCATAATGATAATAATAATAATAACAAAACAAAAAAACACAAAACAAATAGAAAAACAAAACCCCACCTTTTTTACCTTTCTCTTTCTTCTTTTTTCCTTCTTTCTTACCCAATGTTTTCTCTCCCCGTGTACTCCTTCCTCCCCCTCTCTTTTCCTTTTTTTCCTCTTCCACTTTCTTTTCTCTTCTTCTAACACTCTCTAAGCTAAGCTCACTTCCTAAACAACTCTCTCAACTATGCTTATGCTCAAATCTTCTTCTTCTCCTTTCTCCCTCAAAAGAAATTCTTCTAAACTTTCTCTAAGCTAAACTCTTGCTCCAATGCCTAAACTCTCTCAAGCTCACTATTTTCTAAACTTCCTCTTTTTTTTTCTCCTTTTCTATCACTCTCTAAGCTAAACTCTTGCTCAAATGCCTAAAACTCTCTCAAGCTCACTTCTTTTTCCAAAATTATTTTCTTCTTCCACTTTCTTTTCTCTCCTCTTTTTTTCGTGTTCCTTGATCCTCCATCTCCCCCCCCCCCCCCGCCCTTTATACTTGAAGGGTTACTAATTTGGGGGGAGATGAATGAGAAAATGGTGGGAAAAAAGAAAAAAAGCATAGCCATGAAAAAGATTTTGAATAGGAAAGCTTCCCCTTGAATAGGAATGAGGAAGACCAAAAAATAAATAAAAATAAATAAAAAAAATAAAAATTAAAAAAAATAAAAATTAAAAAAAATTAAAAATATGTGAAAAGGGGGTTTAAACCACGGACCTTGTGGTTATCAGTACAAACTTATGCCAATTGACGTATGCTCTTGTTGACATATCAAAAAAACAAATTGACCCCCTTGAAGGATTATTATTGAAAATATTGAAAATCAAGCCGGACCAAATACGGCGTCTACAGTTTGCCCCCCTTTGTGTATCCTTGAAGGATTGAAAGGGTAGACAAAGGAAAGAGACTAAGTATTGGGGAGGCGAAGATTTGTTTGGTAAGAATTTGAATTTAGAAAGGAAAATGAACTTGACTTAATTAGGTCTCGACCATAATTCAATAGTCAGGTTTGGTTCAACCGAGAGAAAAACTGAAAACGGACCTGGATTGACACAGGCTTCGACCTCGACTGAAAAGTCGGGTCCGATTTAACCGAGAGAAAATTTGAAAAAGGACCTGGATTGACACAGGCTTCGACCTCGACTGAAAAGTCGGGTTCGATTTAACCGAGAGAAAAACTGAAAACAGACCTGGATTGACACAGGCTTCGACCTCGACTGAAAATTTGGGTTTGATTTAACCGAGAGAAAAAACTTAAAACAGACCTGGATTGACACAGGCTTCGACCTTAGCTGAATAATCGCGTTCCATTTAACCGAGAGAAAAACTTAAATCAGACCTGGATTGACACAGGCTTCGACCTCGACTGAATAGTCGGGTTCGATTTAACCGAGATAAAAATTGAAAACGGACCTGGATTGACACAGGCTTCGGCCTCGACTGAATAGTCGAGTTTGATTTAACCGAAAGAAAATATGAAAATGGACCTGGATTGACACAGGCTTCGACCTCGACTGAATAGTCGGGTTCGATTTAACAGAGAGAAAAACTGAAAACGGGCCTGGATTGACACAGGCTTCGACCTCGACTGAATAGTCGGGTTTGATTTAATCGAAAGGAAAAAAAACTAGAAATGGACCTGGATTGACACAGGCTTCGACCTCGACTGAATAGTTAGGTTCGATTTAACCGAAAATAAATTTTCTTTGCAATGCACGCTAAACTTGAATACTTGAATGCATGGGATGAAGATTTAGCACTATTCGAAAACTATGATACAGATTTCTTTAAAAGATATTTGATAGCTCGGGCACCCCATTCACATCACCCTTGGTAATAGACCTTAATTGGATCATGAACTCACTAAACAACTTGCTCTTTGTTTGATGACCAAAAATGTATGCAGAACGACTTTGCTCCTGTGATAATAATGGTTTTGCCATAGTTTGAGAAGACGAAAAATAATGGTTTTGCCCTAGTTTAAGACTTTGTCATGTTGAAATGACGGTTTTGTCCTCCATGATGACATTCCATCAACCTTCATGATCACGACGCTCTTGGAAAAATATTGTCTTTGGATTCTTTCTTTTGACATATGTATTTCACATCGAATCGTTTAAGTTACCACCATTGATTTGAAATATCGCGTTTATGTAACTTTGTGTTCATTCAATTGTAATGATAATAAAGGTAAACATGCCAAACATTCATAGTTGAGGAAATATTATGGAGAGTGAGGGAGGAAAATGGACAAGATATGCCATGCTTCGAGAAAGGAGATTCGATTTATGACTAAAATTCAATAGACATGTGTGTCAATGTTAAGGTTCTAGAACTCGAGACAAAAGTAACCTCTTAAACATGATATAGAAATTGAAGCGTAATTCTCCTATACACTTGTTCAATTCCCGCAACTTTGCCGAATCCTTTGATACACAAGTAGCCTATGCGTAATATCTTCGAACCTGGTCTGAATTAACTGGACTTGGCAGCTCATTATCATCCATGTTAGTCAAGACTAAAGCTCCTCCAGAGAAAGGTTTCTTCACCACGAATGGTCCTTCATAGTTTGGGGTCCACTTTCCTCGGTGATCTTTTAGAAAAGGAAGAATTCGTTTTAAGACTAAATCCCCTTCTCTAAATACTCTAGGACGCACTTTTTTATCATAGGCTTTCATCATTCGTCTTTGGTAAAGTTGACCTCTGCACAATGCTGTAAATCTCTTTTCTTCAACAAAGTTGAGCTGCTCATAGCGGTTTTGGACCCATTCAACCTCTTCCAAATTAGTCTCCATGAGGACTCTTAATGATGGAATTTCCACTTCAATAGGAAGAACAACTTCCATACCATAAACTAATGAAAATGGTGTTGCCCCAGTTGAAGTGCGAATCGATGTGCGATATCCATGTAATGCAAAAGGAAGCATTTCATGCCAATCTTTATATGTCACCGTCATTTTTTGCACAATCCTTTTTTTTTTTATTAGCAGCTTCCACTGCTCCATTCATCTTTGGTCTATACGGAGTTGAGTTGACATGCTTGATCTTGAATTGCTCACATAACTCAGTCATCAATTTATTGTTCAGATTTCGCACATTATCAGATACTATGGTCTCAGGAAGACCATAACGACATATAATCTCCTTCTTGATGAATTTGATCACAACTCCTTTCGTCACCTCTCGATAGGACATTGCTTCTACCCATTTGGTAAAATAATCTATTGCCACCAAGATGAATCGATGTCTGTTTGAGGCTTTTGGGTCAATAGGGCCTATAACGTCCATTCCCCACATGGAAAATGGCCATGCTGTCATCATAACGTGCAACTGAGATGTTGGAGCATGAGCTTTATCTGCGTAAATCTGACATTTGTGGCATTTTCGGGCATATTTGATACAGTCAGCTTCCATGGTTAACCAGTAATAGCCAGCCCTTAATGCCTATCTGGCCATCATGTGTCCATTTGCATGGGTGCCGCAAATTCCCTCATGAATTTCTTTCATAATCGTGTTGGCTTCATTTGTATCTACACACCTTAGAACTACCATATCATGATTTCTTTTGTAAAGTATTTCTCCATTTAGGAAGAACTTCATTGCTGACTTTCTAAGTGTGCGCTTGTCATTTTCTGAGGCATTCAGAGGATAGGTTCCGCATTTCAAATAATGTTTGATGTCTTGAAACCACGGCTTGTCATCAAACTCTTCTTCTATATTCATGCAGGAGGCTGAAACATCTATCCTTCCCATCTTAATAGGTTGTACCTCATGATTGGGGTCTATGTTGAACATGACTGCAAGCGTACCCAAGGCGTCTGCTATCTGATTACTCTCCCTTGGTAAATAGTCAAAAGTGATTTGTTCAAATTTATGAGACAAATCTAATATAAGCTTTTTATAAGGCAGTAGTTTAGTGTCTCTTGTTTCCCATTCTCCTCTCAATTAGTGAATCACCAACATAGAATTTCCCAAGACTCGAAGTTTCTTTATCTTCATATCCAATGCAGTTTGGATACCCATAGAACAAGCTTCATATTCAGCCATATTATGAGTACAATCAAAACTTAGTTTGGCGATGAGAGGGAACAACTTACCTTCAGGCGATATTATTACAACACCTATCCATAGACCTAACTCATTGGAGGCCCCATCAAACAACATGGTCCATGTTTCCAAGTCTGATATTTCTTTTTCCACCATTATAGTGGAGACAAATTCATCAGGAAAATCAAATTTCATTGGTTCATAATCGTCTATAGGTTGCTCGGCCAAATGATCGGCTAGTGCACTTCCTTTTATTGACTTTCGAGTAACATAGATAATATCATACTCAGATAAAAGAACCTGCCATCTAGCAATTCTGCCAGACAAAGACGACTTTTCAAAGATGTATTTGATAGGATCCATCTTTGAGATAAGCCATGTTGTGTAGTACAACATATATGGTCTGAAACGGCGAGCGACCCAAGCTAGAGCACAACAAGTTCTTTCTAAAAGAGAATATCTGGTTTCACAATCAATGAACTTTTTGCTTAAATAATATATGGCTTGCTCTTTTCTGCCTGAACTGTCATGTTGTCCCAGTACACACCCCATTGAATTTTCTGTCACTGTAAGATATAGAATAAGTGGACGATTTGGAGTTGGAGGTACCAGAACAAGAGGGTTTTGCAGGTATTGTTTGATCTTTTCAAATGCTTTTTGACAGTCATCATTCCATATGTCTGTATGGTTCTTACGAAGTAGCTTGAAGATTGGTTCGCATGTTGCTGTAAGATGTGATATGAATCTTGCAATATAATTCAATCTTCCCAAGAAACCTCTGACTTCTTTTTGAGTACGTGGTGGTGGCATTTCTAGAATGGCTTTGACTTTGTCTGGGTCAACTCTAATTCCCTCTTGGCTTACGACGAAACCCAACAACTTGCCAGAAGTGACCCCAAATGTCCATTTACTCGGATTAAGTTTCAACTTGAATTTCCTCAATCGCTCGAATAACTTTCGGAGAATGGTTGCATGCTCTTCCCCTGGTTTTGACTTAGCAATCATGTCATCAACATAGACTTCGATCTCCTTATGCATTAGGTCATGGAAGAGAGTAACCATGGCCCGTTGGTAGGTTGCCCCAACATTTTTCAATCCGAACGGCATGACCTTATAACAAAAGGTTCCCCATAATGTGATGAATGTAGTTTTCTCTTGATCTTCAGGTGCCATTTTGATTTGATTGTAACTTGAGAATCCATCCATAAAGGAAAAAGTTGAGAATCCAGTTGTGTTATCTACCAGTACATCAATATGAGGAAGTGGGAAGTTATTCTTTGGGCTTGCTCGATTCAAATCTCTATAATCAACACACATTCGGACCTGTCCATTTTTTTTAGGTACTGGCACAATGTTAGCTACCCATTCTGGATAATTAGCAACTATTAAGAATCCTGCATCAATTTGTTTCATGACTTCCTCTTTTATTTTGATTAACATGTATGGCTTCATCTTGCGTAACTTCTGTCTCACTGGCTTGCATTCAGGCTTAAGTGGCAAATGATGCACCACAATACTTGTGTCTAAACCAGGCATATCTTAATAAGACAAGGCAAAAACATCAATGTATTCATGAAGCAATGTTATTAACCCTTGACGGCTTTCAGTAGACATGTTGGTCCCGATTTTAACTTCTTTAACCTCTACTTGAGATCCCAAGTTAATTGTCTCTATCAACTCTTCATGAGGTCCCAATATCCTCTATTCTTCTTCAATCATTCTCAACAATTCAGAAGTAAGTTCTAGATCTTCCTCATTACCACTTGTTCTCTCATCGGACTCAACATCGTATGTAGGAGAATCAAGTTCGTATTTAAGATCATTATCGCTTTCAATCCCAATATCGTTATTTAAGAGAGCGATTATTCAGTGTGATGAAAGAAGACAAAAAAGAAGGAATGGTGATGACCGCAAAGTGCACGGGCCGCAAGTAATATAAAACGGTAGTAATACCGAGTATCGAATCCTCAGGGAAATTGAATTAATTCCATTAAGTACCAAGAATCATCATGTTTTAATTTTATTTAGAAGATCAACTCGAATGATAGTGCGAAAAATTAAGGAATTAATAAAAATAAACATGTAATAATGAAATGAAAATTACCAAATAAGGGAACTTGACCTAGGGTGTTATCTAGTTTTCTTGGATTTGTAGCTCAATTACATGGATGTATGTAACTAATAATCTTCAATTCCATAAATCTAGAAGTAATTTTAAGCGGATTTCTCTTTCAAGCTCCTCCACATCTCATACCATCATAACTAATTTATGTGTCCATCTCCTTAGTTAATCATAGTATGGCATTAAGCAACTTCATAATCAATTTCTAACAATTCTCTTTCACTCTCGTGTTCCAAGCAATCGTTAGCCATGCAATTAGGATCTAATCTAATTTCTCTCTGTCGAGTATCAATTTAGACCAACAAATCATTTAATCCGTGATCAAGAGATTAAAAGCATTAAGCAAGAATTGCATAGATGAAATATGAAGAATTTCATTACATAATCCAAGTAATTGCGCTACATTATCCAATTGACTAGAATAACGGCCCTAGGTCTCAAGATCTACTCACAAATGGAAATAATTTTGCCAAAATGATCTTGATCCATAGGCCTAACTCAAATTACAACAGGGAATTATAAAGAAGTAAGGAAGAAATAACCGATAAGTTGATCCCAAGCTCCCGCTACGATCATCTCGAATCTTGAGCCTTGGAATCTCGCCCAATTCCACCTTTTTCCTCACAATTCTTCTCACTTTTTCTCTCTATTGAGCTAGGGGAGAGCTCCCCCAATTTTTGATGATTTGAACCAAAGGGAAGGGGCCTTTTTATAGTGCAAGGGGCTGGAAATTTCTTGCTGGGCAAGTCGACAGCGTCGAGACGCTACGTCACAGCGTCTCGACGCTGTGACGTCATGTTGTCTTGGGGCAGAAGTTGTCGCAGCGTCGCGACGCTACGCAGATAGCGTCGCGACGCTGTCGCGATTTTGGCACGCGCTTTTCTGATTACCTAGCGTCGAGGCGCTACGGTCCTAGCGTCTCGACGCTAGGCCTTCTAGAAGCCTGAATTGCGGATTTTAGCCTCCTTTCTTTAATCTTTTGGGCTTTTTGGGCCTTCCCACTTCAATTGTCTTTTCTTCTTGGACCTTGGGGCTTGGATCTTCAATGATTATTCTTTGAATTGCCCAAAAAGTCTCCAAATTTACCCAAATTCTCTTAAAATCTCGGTTTTGCTGTCCGAACTCGGTTTTCTGTAAAATCAACATAAAAATTCATTAAAGCTCACAATTTATGCACAAAACTAGCTAAAATTAATAGGAAAATGATGACATTTTTGCATGTCATCACACCCCCAAACTTAAAGTTTTGCTAGTCCCGAGCAAAATAAAGTAATACATATGAATCATAACTTGCATGCTAACAACTCTATCTTCAATGCTTCTAGCCATGAATGCAAACTATTGAAACAAATAAGTAAGCATGAACAAACATCAAGAAGTTTTAAAATTTAATCCTATCCTCCCTTGCAAAAATGAATCATCATTTGTTTTACCACAATTTTTACTAGCCCGGAATCATTTATAAACTCCTCCATTCATCTTCCCCCTACACTGGCACTAAAGCCCGCCCTTTTAGCCATCATACTTATCTAGCAAGCACTACCTTACTAAGGTGCTCAAATTTCTTGAGGTGTCCCCCAAACCCTTTTTTTTTTTTTTTTTTTTTTTTTTTTTTTTTAGATGACGATAATCCTTTTAGATGTAACGCCTTCGTTCTGGCTTGCCAACATTGGTGATGAAGGCATCCAACTACGAGCGTTTCATCTTTCAGGATGCCGAAGCATGCTCATTTCTTTCCAGCGTTTTCATGCAAAGGCAAACGATGGGTGTCATGAATGCCCCTGGTTACTAACGCTTTCAAGAAAGTGGAGCATTTATTATTATTATTATCCTTTGAGCAATTCATTTTCTTTTTCCCAAAGCTCAGTATTACTGACTATTACGCATGAAAGCTATCTAGACAAACTTTACACCTATCGGAGTGACAACAAACTTCCAAAGCATATAACTTTCATCTAGGCTTTCAAAATCATACTAAAACAAGTGAATCATCATACTTTGCAAGGGGATCAAAGAAAAATTTTAAATTTTCTTGAATTTAGACATGCTTCCAAATTTGCAACAATAAGAGAGAATCATGGCTAGAAGCAAATCATCAGACGTCATCATCATCAACATGCATTCAATTCATCATAAGCATTTCTTTTCTTATGCAAAACCTACGCAGAGCGAATCTCCCCCCCAAACTTAAAATATACATTGTCCCCAATGTATGAACATTTAATCAGATAAAGAGAGATCGATACTGCCCTGAAAAAGCGAGAGTCTGAAATGTCTTGAATTTTCGTCCGAAGAGAGAATGAGCGGATAGGTGTCATTTCACGAGCTTCCTACATAAGGATCAATCTCAAGGGAGCATTATGATCAATACAAAAAACAAAAATAAAACTTAAAAACCTAAACAGCTTGGGTTGCCTCCCAAGAAGCGCTTGTTTAACGTCCTGAGCTAGACGGGGCTTGGTCACCCTGGATCCGTTAAAATCATTTTTTCGACCTTGCGTTCTTCGAATCCACAATAGTGCTTCACTCTCTGCGCATTGACTTTAAAAGTTAATCCGTTGCTATCCATTAATTCAATTGGTCCATATGGGGATACTTCCTTGATTATGAATGGACCGGACCATCTTGACTTCAATTTTCCTGGGAACAATCGCAATCGAGAATTGAATAGAAGAACTTGCTGCCCTGGCTCAAAAGAACGCTTCTGGATTACATTGTCATGCCATCTTGCGGTTCTTTCCTTATAGAGTTTTGCATTTTCATACGCCTGGCTCCTGAATTCTTCTAGTTCGTTGAGCTGCAGAAGACGTTGTTCACCAGCCTTCTCTGCGTCCAAGTTTAGCTTCTTGATAGCCCAATATGCTTTGTGCTCAAGCTCCACAGGCAGGTGACAGGCCTTACCATACACTAATCGATACGGGGATGTACCGATTGGAGTTTTGAAAGCTGTCCGGTAGGCCCACAAAGCATCGTCCAACTTGTATGCCCAGTCCTTTCTGTTGATACGAACTGTCTTCTCCAGAATTTGCTTAATCTCCCTGTTAGAAATCTCAGCTTGCCCGTTAGTTTGGGGATGATAAGCTAAAGAAGTCTTATGCTTGACACCATATTTCCTCAGTAATGATTCAAACAATTTATTGCAAAAATGAGACCCCTCATCACTAATTATAGCTCGTGGCGTGCCAAATCTAGTGAAAATATTTTTATGCAAGAAACGTAACACAACACGAGCATCATTAGTCTTTGTGGCTACTGCCTCTACCCATTTAGATACGTAATCAACAGCAACTAGGATGTACGAGTATCCATTGGAAGAGGGAAAAGGACCCATAAAGTCCATGCCCCACACATCAAAAAGTTCAATTTCGAGAATAGGGGTTAAAGGCATTTCATGGCGTCTAGAAATATTTCCTGTCCTTTGACATCTATCACATGTTCTCACGAAGGTATAACAATCTTTAAATAAAGTAGGCCAATAAAAACCAGATTGAAGTACCTTTGCTGCAGTACGAGTTGGTCCAAAATGACCACCATAAGGAGAGGCATGACAATCATGAATAATCTTACCTACTTCTTCTGCCGGAATGCACCTTC
The DNA here is from genome assembly GCA_036850905.1 of Luffa acutangula. NCBI lineage: Eukaryota > Viridiplantae > Streptophyta > Magnoliopsida > Cucurbitales > Cucurbitaceae > Luffa > Luffa acutangula. The sequence goes on from CM072087.1 coordinate 7,768,435, forward strand.
GAATGATTTGGTCAGAACATACTTTAAAGAGAAATGGGTCATTCCACAGATAGGACTTCACATCATGGAAAAACTTCTTTCTTTTCTGAGCATTTAAGTCTGGAGGTATTTCTTTTCCTGCAAGAAAGTTCACAAAATCGGCGTACCAAGGAAAAGAAGTTTTAACAGCATATAACCTCTCATCGGGAAAAACTTCTTTAATAGGAAAGGTTGCAATGTTCTTTTCATGCTTTATCCGAGACAAATGATCTGCGACTACATTCTCGCAACCTTTTCTATCCTTGATCTCATAGTCAAATTCTTGCAATAACAGAATCCATCTTATGAGTCTGGGCTTGGAATCCTTTTTACTACTCAAATAACGAATAGCAGCGTGGTCAGTATGCACTATAACCTTTGTACCGAGTAAATAGGGCCTGAACTTATCGAAAGCGAACACAACAGCAAGCATCTCCTTCTCTGTAGTGGTGTAGTTTTGCTGAGCACTATCTAAAGTTCTGCTTGCATAATAGATTGCCCTAAAGAACTTATCTCGTCGTTGCCCTAAGACAGCTCCTAAAGCATAATCACTAGCATCGCACATGATTTCAAATGGTTGACTCCAGTCAGGGACAACAATGATGGGTGCAGAAATCAATTTTTCCTTCAAAAGATTAAATGCTAGCAAACACTCTTTTGAAAACACAAACGGAGCATCCTTTTCAAGCAAGTGGCACAGGGGTTTAGCAACTTTTGAGAAATCCTTTATAAAACGCCTGTAAAACCCTGCGTGGCCTAAGAAGCTACGAACTCCTTTAACATTAATGGGAGGAGGAAGTTGCTCGATCGCGGAAATTTTGGCTTTATCAACCTCTAAACCCTTTTCAGACACTTTGTGACCTAGGACTATCCCCTCTTTCACCATAAAATGGCATTTTTCCCAATTTAAAACAATGTTAGTCTCTTGGCATCTTTGCAAAACACGAGAGAGATTATGCAAACAGTTATCAAAGGATGAACCAAAAATAGAGAAGTCATCCATAAATACTTCCATGATCTCTTCTACAAAGTCTGAAAATATGGCCATCATACAACGTTGAAAGGTAGCTGGAGCATTACATAACCCAAATGGCATACGCCGAAAAGCATATGTGCCATAGGGACACGTAAATGTTGTTTTCTCTTGGTCTTCGGGTGCAATCGCGATTTGATTATAGCCCGAATAACCGTCAAGAAAACAATAATATGGATACCCAGCTAGCCTATCAAGCATTTGATCAATAAAGGGGAGGGGGAAATGGTCTTTTCTGGTGGCTTTATTTAACTTCCTATAATCGATACACACACGCCAACCGGTGACTGTCCTAGTAGAAATGGGTTCATCTTTCTCATTCTTAACAACAGTCATTCCCCCTTTCTTAGGCACAACTTGAACAGGACTCACCCAAGGGCTGTCAGATATAGCATAAATAATTCCTGCATTTAATAATTTTAACACCTCGGCTTTTACCACTTCTTTCATTGCTGGATTTAATCTCCTTTGATGTTCTACTGTAGGATTAAAGGTATCTTCCATTAAAATTTTATGCATGACAATTGAAGGACTAATACCCTTAATATCGCTAATGGACCATCCTAAGGCAGATTTATGCTTTTTCAAAATATCCAACAATTTTTCCTCTTCTACTTTACTTAGATCGGCAGAAATGATAACGGGAAAAGTAGAAGAGTCTCCTAAGAATGCATAGCGCAAGTGGGCAGGCAATTGTTTTAATTCAGGGGAAGGGGCATCAACTTGAGCACACATATCTAATGTCAACGTTTCTTCCCTTCCTACAGATCTATCAATTAAAGCACTTTTCTGATCAACATCTAATAATTTATCTCCAAACACGTCAGGCATGCTTATCTCATAATGATCAACAGGAGACTCTGACTCTACACATGCATTGATAATAGCGTCAACTGAACCAAGCGAGAAGCAGGAGCTAACCTCTTCTGGATGTTTTAATGCATTAAAAAGGTTGAACACTACCTTGTCGTCTTCCACTCTGAGAGTCAGGGTTCCTTCTTGTACCTCAATTAGAGCACGAGCGGTTGCCAAAAATGGTCTCCCAAGAATGATCGGGACTTCAGGGTCTTCTTCCATGTCTAAAACTATAAAGTCTACAGGGAACATGAATTTGTCGACATTGATCAGAACATCTTCTAACACACCTTTGGGGTATGTTATTGAACGATCTGCCAATTGCAAGACAATTGTGGTCGACTTCAATTCCCCCAAACCCAGTTTCCTGTAAACACTGAATGGCATTAGGTTTATACTTGCCCCTAAATCACACAGAGCTTTTTTTATGAACAAACTACCAACAGTACACGGAAGAGTAAAACTCCCTGGATCTTTTAATTTTGGTGGTAGATGTTTCTGGATTATGGCACTGCACTCGGCTGTCATATTCACTGTCTCATGGTTCTCGAATTTCTTTTTCTTTGACAATATTTCTTTCATGAACTTGGCATAGTGTGGCATCTGTTCCAAAGCATCAGAAAAAGGAATGTTAATATGAAGCTGTTTAAAAATATCAAGAAACTTTGAAAATTCAGCATTCAACTTTTTCTTTTGAAATCTCTGAGGGTAAGGAATCTGGTTAAGAACTAAAGGAATAGAATCAGAAGACTTATCTGGTACTGATGGTGCTGACTCTTCCTCGGGTTTGTGATCATCTTCCTCATCCACTATCCTTCTAGTGATGGGGTTTGCTTCTTCTTTTCTTTCAATTTCTCTTAACTGTTTCCCACTTCTAAGAGATATGGCGGGGCATTGTTCGTGTGGGTCCATGGCGATGTCATTGGATAAATTTCCTTGCTGGATTTCCTTCATAAATATTGTCATTTGATCCATCTTTGCTTCCATTTTATTAATAACAATATTTACTGTGGCTTGAACATTTTCATTCAAATTTCTAGTCTCATTCATGAAGTCTCTTAGCATTTCTTCCAAAGGGCTTTTCTTTTCTTTAAACTCCTCTTTTAATTCAGCTTTCGGCGAACTTGGAGTTTCTGATCCTGTGAGCTTGTTTAGAGCCTTGGTTAGAGCTTCGACTTGCAACCTTAAAGCACTCACTCCTTCATTTTCACATAGTTTCTCCTTAATTTTGGACTCTGGTTGCCATTGGTGACTTGTTAAAGCCAATTCTTCTACTATGGTTCGTGCCTCCTTGACAGTTTTGGCTAAAAAGTTTCCTCCAGCCGTAGTGTCAAGAATTGTCTTTAAATTCCTATTTAACCCACTGTAGAAAAGTTGAATTTGAAGCCAATCAGGATATCCATGCTGTGGGCATTTTCTTAACAAGTCCTTATATCTCTCCCAAGCTTCATATAATTGCTCTTCCTCAAATTGTTGAAATTTTCCAATTTCAGCTCTAAGCTTGGTGATCTTTTCTAATGGGAAAAATTTTGCAAGGAAAGCCTTGACTAAATCATTCCAACCAAGGATGCTATTTGAGGTTAACGAGTCTAACCAATCTCTAGCCTTGTCTTGCAAAGAAAATGGAAATAACTGCAACCGAATTGAGTCAGGGCTCACTCCTCCCATTTTTACAGTTCCACATATATTTAAAAATGATCTTAGGTGATGGTGTGGATCTTCTGATGGGTGGCCTTTGAAAGCATTTTCTCTTACCATTTGAATGAGACTAGCTTTGAGCTCAAAATCATCGACAGTGACCGGCTCGTAAGCTATTCCAGAATAGTTTAATGGAAATTCAGGCAAGAAATAATCTCGAATTGCTTTGTCTTCTGCCATGATTAAATCTCAAAAGAACAGATTATCCACCTTATAGCTCCACAAAACTAAAATGCAGAAAAATAAATTTCTAAATTAAAATCAAACACTTAATTCTCAATATTAACGGAAAAAAATTACAACATCCCCGGCAACGGCGCCAAAAACTTGATGACCGCAAAGTGCACGGGCCGCAAGTAATATAAAACGGTAGTAATACCGAGTATCGAATCCTCAGGGAAATTGAATTAATTCCATTAAGTACCAAGAATCATCATGTTTTAATTTTATTTAGAAGATCAACTCGAATGATAGTCCGAAAAATTAAGGAATTAATAAAAATAAACATGTAATAATGAAATGAAAATTACCAAATAAGGGAACTTGACCTAGGGTGTTATCTAGTTTTCTTGGATTTGTAGCTCAATTACATGGATGTATGTAACTAATAATCTTCAATTCCATAAATCTAGAAGTAATTTTAAGCGGATTTCTCTTTCAAGCTCCTCCACATCTCATACCATCATAACTAATTTATGTGTCCATCTCCTTAGTTAATCATAGTATGGCATTAAGCAACTTCATAATCAATTTCTAACAATTCTCTTTCACTCTCGTGTTCCAAGCAATCGTTAGCCATGCAATTAGGATCTAATCTAATTTCTCTCTGTCGAGTATCAATTTAGACCAACAAATCATTTAATCCGTGATCAAGAGATTAAAAGCATTAAGCAAGAATTGCATAGATGAAATATGAAGAATTTCATTACATAATCCAAGTAATTGCGCTACATTATCCAATTGACTAGAATAACGGCCCTAGGTCTCAAGATCTACTCACAAATGGAAATAATTTTGCCAAAATGATCTTGATCCATAGGCCTAACTCAAATTACAACAGGGAATTATAAAGAAGTAAGGAAGAAATAACCGATAAGTTGATCCCAAGCTCCCGCTACGATCATCTCGAATCTTGAGCCTTGGAATCTCGCCCAATTCCACCTTTTTCCTCACAATTCTTCTCACTTTTTCTCTCTATTGAGCTAGGGGAGAGCTCCCCCCAATTTTTGATGATTTGAACCAAAGGGAAGGGGCCTTTTTATAGTGCAAGGGGCTGGAAATTTCTTGCTGGGCAAGTCGACAGCGTCGAGACGCTACGTCACAGCGTCTCGACGCTGTGACGTCATGTTGTCTTGGGGCAGAAGTTGTCGCAGCGTCGCGACGCTACGCAGATAGCGTCGCGACGCTGTCGCGATTTTGGCACGCGCTTTTCTGATTACCTAGCGTCGAGGCGCTACGGTCCTAGCGTCTCGACGCTAGGCCTTCTAGAAGCCTGAATTGCGGATTTTAGCCTCCTTTCTTTAATCTTTTGGGCTTTTTGGGCCTTCCCACTTCAATTGTCTTTTCTTCTTGGACCTTGGGGCTTGGATCTTCAATGATTATTCTTTGAATTGCCCAAAAAGTCTCCAAATTTACCCAAATTCTCTTAAAATCTCAGTTTTGCTGTCCGAACTCGGTTTTCTGTAAAATCAACATAAAAATTCATTAAAGCTCACAATTTATGCACAAAACTAGCTAAAATTAATAGGAAAATGATGACATTTTTGCATGTCATCAAATGGAATAAATGAAATCAATGCTGAGAGAAGTAGACACAAGAGAGATTCATTGGATGATAGGAAAGAAAGGAAAAAAATGCTTCTTCATTAACAAATAAAATATTGACATAGAACACATAAATCATCAAAACAAAAAACAAACAAAAAGTTTAAAAATTACTTTGATATCTCATTAACAAATGATGGTAGCTCCAATACAGTCCAGTTATTGAGTGCAAAGTCTTCTGGGCACAGATAAACCAAGGGACCAGCTTCTTTCTTCTGTTCGATTATAGCCATGACTCCAGGGTCTTGAGATTCTAGATGAATTATTCCAGCAAAGATGAAGGTATCATGAAGATGAGGAATGATATTCATTTGATACTTCGGCTCACGGTTCTCCAATCTAGCCAGTCGTTTTTCTTTCTCCTGCCTGTGTGCTTTAATCATATCTTTTTTGCTTGGTTTATACCCCAAACCAAATCTCTTCATATTTTTCGACATATTCAAAAACTTTTCGAGGTTTTGGTTGCTTCCTGTTAAGGAGAGTTTTGAAAGTTGCAGCTCCATTTTCCCTATCTCTTCGTATAAAGTTGTGGCATTTGCAATCTCAAAAGCTTGAAATGATGACTCAAAAACCTCTTCTGCTGCTTCTATATAGAGCATTGATGAGGGTTTTGACACAAAGATATCCTCTTGTCCGGATATGATTACAAGTTTGCGGTCGACCACAAATTTAAGTTTTTGGTGTAATGATGATGGGACCACTCCAGCTGAGTGAATCCAGGGACGCCCTAACAAAAAGTTGTAGGCCGTATTAATGTTCATAACCTGAACGGTTATATCGAAGGTGCATGGACCTATCAGGATGGGCACTTCTATGTCTCCAACAACTTCACTACGTGCCCTATCAAAAGCTCGTACGATCATAGTGTTGGGCCTTACATGAGACATATCAACAAGCATTTTCTCCAACGTGGGTTTAGGCATTATGTTCAAGGAGGAACCATTATCAACTAGAACTTTTGCCACAGCAAAATTTTTGCACTTAACTGTAATGTGCAACCGGTGCCTTCTGGTGGTAACTCATCATCTGTGAAAGTTACTAAACTGGATGCAGTTATGTTTCCAACGATGTTATCCAAGTTGTCCACCGTAATATCCTGTGGTACATAGGTTTGATTCAATATGTCCAACAAGGTCTTACGATGCGTATCTGAAGCCAATAGCAAAGCCAGTATGGAAATCTTTGCAGGGGTTCGACCTAACTGTTCGACCACTTTATAATCACTTTGCTTAACCAACTTCAAAAATTCTTGGATGTCCTCTTCAGATGCTGGATGTTTAACATCTAGGTTCTTCGCTACAATGGGTTCTTCTATTTTTTCCTTGATATCTTCAGTGATCGTGGCTTTTCCTTTTTCTTTACCCTTGGGTTTCAATAGGTCTTCTGGTGTATAACACTTCCCGCTTCGTGTTAGACCTCCTATCCCACTGACATTATGGATTGGAAGGGGTTCAGAATCAACAGTTACCTTATATTCATAGTTCCAAGGTACTGCTTTTGAACTTTTATATTCAAAGGGAGTCGGAATCTGGATGGTAATCGGTCTTGGCTTGGAATTTGGGGTACTGGGCTTCTCGCGATAAGAAATTTTTAACGGTTTTGGCTTGAGAGACAACCTTGAGCATTCTTCTATAATATCAACTTCCCCATACTGAGGGAGCTGAACCATCTTTTGAGAAACTGTTAAAAAATGTGAATCTAACAACTCCTGGACTTTCAGACGAAAATGAGGACATTGGTCGATGGAATGCCCTTTTGCCCCAGTGTGATAAGAACACATCAAACTGTCATCGTATGCTCTGACACCCAAATCTAATTGGAGGCGTTCTACTCCAATGTATCCATTACTCAATAATATTTCGAATAGTTCTCCCATTGGAGTAACTATGCTCTCAACATTGTTTTTCAAATCAGCTCCATGAACCTAATCTATCGCATTTACTTGTGCATTCTGATGGTTTGGCAGAGGATTATTATTGACATCTGGACCATTTTCTTTCTTAAAGTTCAACCATCCTGCCTTGATCAATGCTTGCACCCTATGCTTGAGTGTAGTACAGTTTTCAGTAGAATGTCCAATTGCTCCTGCATGGTAGTTGCAACGGGCATTTGGGTCATACCGCTTTGGGTAAGGTGGCTTTACTGGGTCTATTGGCACGGGTGCCAGCTGATTATTCTGGAAGAGTTGGGGAAGAAGTTCAGTATATGTCATCGGAATCGGATCAAAATGAGTCTGTCTACGGACGCCTTTATTGTTTTGGTGTCCTAGGACATAAGGAGTGTTCTGTTGATTCCGAGGCTGGTAACCTTGAGTAGGACGAGGATTTGGGACGTAAGGGGATGAGTATTGGGCTGACGTATTATTGATATATGGTTGAGGGTAAACATATGGAGGTGGATAGTGATATTGTGGCACTCCGGCATTAGGGTATGGTTGTCTTGAATTGAAACCAATCATCTGAACTTCTTCCTCTTTTTTCTTCGATGGAACCCCCTTTTTCGCTGTCGATGATCCAACCGTATCAATTATCTTTCCATGCTTAATTATGTACTCGATTCTCTCTCCAATTGTCATTATGTCAGAGAAATTGGTAGAGCCACTCCCAATCATCTTATCATAGAAAGGAGATTTGAGAGTATTAATAAACATGGTTGACATCTCCTTATCTGCTAAAGGTGGTTGCACCTGAGCAGCAGTATCCCTCCACCTTTGGGCATACTCTTTAAAGCTTTCTGTGCTCTTCTTTTCCATCATCTGGAGGTCTAGGCGGTCAGGAGTCATATCTATGTTGTGCTTATATTGCTTTAAAAATGAATCGGCTAGATTCTTCCATGAACATATATGAGTGTTGTCTAACTGCATATACCATCGAGATGCTGGACCAATAAGACTGTCTTGGAAGCAGTGAATTAACAGTTTGTCATTTTGGACGTATGCTGCCATCTTCCTGCAATACATGATGAGATGGTTTTTAGGGCAGGATGCTCCATCATACTTTTCAAACTCTGGCACCTTGAATTTTGGAGGGAGGATTACATCTGGTACCAAGCATAGCTTGGTCGCATCTATATTTCTGAAGACGTCTGTTCCTTCTACTGCCCTTAATCTTTCCTCCAGGACTTCAATCTTTTCACTAGAAGAGACTTTCTCACCTCCCGTTAGCTCTTTTCTGATTTCAGGATCATCTAAATTGGGAACTGTAATGGTCACCTTGGGAGGTACCTCTGTGGGTAGTGAAAATCCAGGTTGATTGTGTACAGGCACTTGCTCATTCTTGAAAAATGGAAATGGGTGCTGCTCTATTGGAATATTGTACAATGGGTGATATTTTGGAGTAGTACCCTCTGTTGATTGCCTGATTGGAGGGTCATTCATTGTATTGCTGGATTGAGCAATATCAGGTATTATTTTGCCTCTTTCTAGGGCGACAAGAATGGCATCCATTTTTTCTCGTAACTCCTCAATATCTTTCCTTGTTTTCTCCATCTCAGTACTTTGCTCTTCCATGATCCTTGTCCTGTATCTTGTGACGTAGGTGCGGTGGATTCGAGCTGACCAAGCTATCTTATGATTCTGTTTATATTTTTAAGGAAAAGAGATTTTAGTGTAAGAAAAGAGAAAGACAAAACGAAACATTTAAACAACTGAAGAGGAAATGAAAATGAAAAAAATGGCCTTGATATTAAATTGAAAAATGATAAAACAATGTAGCAGCAAAATTTGTGCAAAATTGAATTATAAGATATTTCAACTATCTAAATAAACATAAACTAAAGTAAAAAGTTAATAAAATTTCCCCCAATACTCTAAACTTATACGAAGCTTTCCCAAAAACTTGAGCACATTCTTGCTATTCGGTTGTGTAGGTGCTATGACTTTAGAGAGAGTACGTGCATCTTCTGCTAGTTCATCTGCCCTTCGAGTGACTCTCCTAATCTGAGTGAGCATATGTTCCGCTTTACTTCGCAGTGTCGCATGATTCTGTCTCACAAACCCAAAATCATCGCTCAATCTATCGTAGTGCTCCTTTAGATAGGTATAGTCCTTCATTAATCTATCAGTGGCATCCTGATACTTACCGAGGCGTACATTGAGTGACTGAACGGACTCTCTTAGACCCTTGTTGTCGTTGATGAGCTCCCCTAGTTGATCTTCTCTAATCTTGAGCGTTAATTGCATGTCGTTAATTGTTCGACATAGTGTTCCATTCTTTTCCTCTACCTCAGTAATCGTTTGGTTCCTCAAACTAATGCAATCTTCGAGCTCTTTCATCAACTCATGGAGTGAGGCAATCTCAGATTGTTGCTTCAAAACTTGGTCATTCATTGACTTGAGAGTTGCTTGGGAGACTTCATTATCCCTTCTTAATCGATGCATTCTTCTGTTCAGGTCACGTGCCTCTGTGTCTAATGCTGGAATTTCCTTTTCTAATTGTTCTTGGTTGCTAACACTTCCCTTTAATCGGTTTAACTCTTTTTCTAGTTCTGCATTGCACAACAAACCTTGCTTTATTTCTAATTGCAGCCTTTCATTTTCTTGAACCAATGATGAATTCGCTTTTCTCAATTCATCACATTCCTTTTTGCATGCTGTTTGTTCTGTCTGTTCATCTGGTATCACCTTTGCATTAAGTTTTATCTTGGTTTTCATTTTTGGTGACACAAGCACGGTTTTAGCTCTGTTCGCATGCCATGTTTTGTACTCCTTTGTGGTATCATCATGAAACTGACCACTCTAGATTTTAGTGATCATTTTCCATGCTTTCACAATTTTCTGAATTCTATCTTTACAAAAGCCTTTATCATAAGCAAATTCGAAATCCTTCAACTCTTGCGTAGCAGGGATGAATTGTCGGGCCCAAATTTGGCGTACTACCAATAAAGGAGCATAGGATATACATCCCCAAGGGCCCAAAAGAGGTAAACTTTGAAATTTACCACATTTATAGATCATTGGCCTAGTTGACATCCAAGGGGCTCTCCATATTACATCTTTTACCTTTAGTTCGGAGAAAAAGGCTTCCCAAGCGCTCCTTTCAGGGGAGGATGAACTCCAACCTGATTGCACGAACTCTGAAATTGGAATTTGCAGCTTATTCCAGGAACTTGAAAATTTGATCTCTAGACATTTGAATTCTGGTGGACATTTCACATGACTAAGGATCCAAATGTACAATAATGGTGCACACCCTATAAATCTTCCTATTCCTTTGGTTCTGCAATAATTTAATGAACGAAAAGTTTTTGCCAATACAAGAATAATGGGATCAACTCCTATTTCTATCTTAGCAAACAACTTGACCACGTGTTCCTCAACATCTCCACATACTTTAGGAAACAAAACAACATTAAAGATACACAATGCCAGTAAAGTTAATTCCTTGTCTTCATTTGCAAATTTTTGTTGAAGAGTAAGGATGTAGTCCAGGGGTAAACATGTGTTCTCTCCTTTTATTTTTACTTGTTTCTCAATGTCCCTTGTACGAATCTTGCCCAAAAGAGTAGATAATGTTCTTTTCATTGTAAGCTCTTGATCGTAAGAATAAGCTTCAACCTCTGTTCGTGCTGGCATATGCAGAAGGGACTGATATTCCTCTATTGTAGGAGTCATGTCGATTGAGCCAAATGTGAAACATCTGTAGGTTGGATCCCAATGTCGAATCAAAGCTTTTAATACATAATAATTAACTTGTACATACATGAGCTGAGCTAGATGGTCATATTTGCCTGTAAATTTAGCCTTTCTATCTATAGTTAATTTTTCCCAAGCCTGTTTCACTGTTTCTAATTGACTTTCTGGAAAACTAACATCCTTAAATTGAGAAATAACATCTTCTACTAAAGAATCTCCGTGGATTTGTTGTACATTTTCTGACCATTGAGGTACTGTTGCTTCATCTTCTATACCCATTTCTTGTATTGGGGGGGGGGGGTGATTTTATTTTACTCATACTTTAGTTTCTGCCAATGTAAATAATCGAAAAATCTTGTTAATTTAATTTGAACAATTTTCTTAACTACATTAAAAGAGATTGGAAAGGATATTTTCAATGAGCGAAAATTGAAAATTGATATAAGATAGAAGGGAAAGAAGAAAAATAAATAAATAAATAAACTTTGACAATAATGCATGTAATAAGTCAAATCCTAAAACTATATGAGTGGAGTTTAACTCTAAGGCATCCTAGAAAAGGTCCCCAAGCTTACCCACCGATTTAACGATGTAGTATGCTTGAGTGGAGAATTTCATGCGCCTGCACGGGAATCGAAATTCCACGAAGGTCACACTACTCAGTCTCCTAGTCTAGTCCTAAGGTAGAGCCCGGGTAGGAGGCTAGTGAAAGTGTGTGAAATGCATGATTAATAAGATGACATGCAAATTAATGACATAACTAAGATAAAGTACAATTACAACATAAAAAAAATGATAATAACAAGATGGCATGCAAATGAATGACATAACTAAAATAAAGTACAATTACAGCATAACAAGATAGTAATAGACAAGTGAATAACAATATGCAAGACACATCATATTATAAAGTAAGGAAAAAAAATAAATAAATAAAATAACAAAAATAATAACGAAAGGACCTAAAGGAAAAATCAATCAAAGGACAATAAAGATATCAATGGCTTGACCCTCAAAAGTCCCTAGTGGAGTCGCCAAGCTGTCGCAATGTCATCGCGACGCGGAGCGGCCGACATCCTTTCTTGGGTTTTTAAGAGAAAATTGGAGTCGCCACCAATCATCGAGGGTGTGATTGGTCACCTTTTTTTTTTAAAAAAAAACCAGTCTTAGAAAACCAGGAATTAGGTTCGGGAGTCGTTTGAGTGTAGGGAAGGTATTAGCACCCTACAACACCCGTTTTTTTAAAAAAACAATTACCACACTATTTTAAATTGTCCAATTAAGTGAATAAAAACAGTCCTTCATTTTTATTTTTCTTTAAAAAATGATAAATATGAAAATAAAAAAACCAAAATGCAATAATGAACACAAGATGTCTCATTCGTTTTTACCTTAACTTTAGAAATAAAGTAAGGATTAAACATTATGAGTTGGATATCCAATTTAATATAAATCATGCCTAATTTCCCTTTTAATTAAAGGAAACATGGGTGTACATGATTATGTTTATTAAAAATAATTTATTTTTTTTAAAAAAAAATAGATGTAAAAGAAGAAAATTATTCAAAGAGTAAAATCTTTTAAAAGGAAAAATGAGAATTTTCATACGCCTACACGGGAGTTGAACTCCACGAAAACACATTACTCAGTTCCCATAATCCCTTTCAAAAGAAAATCAAAACTATAGCAATAATTGAAATTAACCAAGCAGAATTAAAGATTAGATTAAAGCAATTTGGAGAATGAAAGAGAGAAACAAAAATAAATTAGAAAGTTTAAAAAAATGAAGTTGGCAAAGTACAAAAGTGAACTAAAAGGAGAGAGAAATTAAAAATGATAATCATAATGATAATAATAATAATAATAATAATAATAATAATAATAATAATAATAATAACAAAACAAAAAAACACAAAAGAAATAGAAAAACAAAACCCCACCTTTTTTACCTTTCTCTTTCTTCTTTTTTCCTTCTTTCTTACCCAATGTTTTCTCTCCTCGTGTACACCTTCCTCCCCCTCTCTTTTCCTTTTTTCCTCTTCCACTTTCTTTTCTCTTCTTCTATCACTCTCTAAGTTAAGCTCACTTCCTAAACAACTCTCTCAACTAGGCTTATGCTCAAATCTTCTTCTTCTCCTTTCTCCCTCAAAAGAAATTATTCTAAACTTTCTCTAAGCTAAACTCTCTCAAGCTCACATTTTTTCTAAACTTCCTCTCTTTTTTTTTTCTCCTTTTCTATCACTCTCTAAGCTAAACTCTTGCTCAAATGCCTAAAACTCTCTCAAGCTCACTTCTTTTTCCAAAAGTCTTTTCTTCTTCAACTTTCTTTTCTCTCCTCTTTTTTCGTGTCCCTTGATCCTCCATCTCCCCCCCCCCCTTTATACTTGAAGGGTTACTAATTTGGGGGAGATGAATGAGAAAATGGTCGGAAAAAAGAAAAAAATAAAAATAAAATAAAAAAATAAAAAAAATCATAGCCATGAAAAAGCTTTTGAATAGGAAAGCTTCCCCTTGAATAGGAATGGAGAAGACCAAAAAATAAAAATAAATAAAAATAAAAATAAATAAATAAATAAAAATTAAAAAAAATAAAAATATGTGAAAAGGGGGTTTGAACCACGGACCGTGTGGTTATCAGTACAACCTTATGCCAATTGAGCTATGCTCTTGTTGACATATCAAAAAAACAAATTGACAACCAAATATTGGAAAACTTCAAACATTATTATTGAAAATCAAGTCGGACCAAATACGGCGTCTACATCACTATAAAGTGTGATGGGCAAGTTCACATTTGGAACATATTCCAAATCAATCAAGAACTTTCTAAGCCATACAGTCTCTATCGCTGCCTCACAAGCAGCTATTTTTTTTTTTTTGGCCTATACGGTCAAGGCTGTAAAGAGTGACCACAGATACTGATGTAGATTTCCTCAAATCCTTATCAGTCTTAAAATCTGTGTCAGTGTATCCTGTAAAGATCAAATTCTTAGTCTCATACACGAGCATATAGTTCCTCGTTCTCCTCGAATACTTGAGGATATTCTTAACGGTTTTCCAATGATTAAATCTTGGATTAGATTGATACTTACTGACAATCCCTATTGCATAGGGCATTCGTCTCATCTCTTCAACTTCCTGAGGTGTCTTAGGAAACGGTTTCTTAGACAAAAAGAATTCCACATCTGAAAGGTAGTGAACCCTTCTTGGAATTCTGTATCTTATATCTAACTGACATCTTGTAGATATAAGTCACTTGAGACAATGCTAGCTTTTTGTTCTAACGATTCCTAACTATTTGGATCCCAAGAACAAACTCGACTTCTCCCAAATTTCCATTTGGAAATGAGTTGCTAGCTCCTTTAATGTCAGTAAGATAACCTACATCATTCCCAATGATTAGGATATCAATCATATACAACACTAAGTAAGCTACTGAAATATTGATGATTACTTGTAAACACAAGACTCATTAATGTTCTGATTAAAGCCAAAAGATTTGGTCACTATATCAAATCTTATATTTCAAGATCAAAATGCTTAGGTCAATCCATGAATGGATGACTTAAGCTTGCAAACCCTTTTGATTTCGATCTTGATGTATGAACCCTTCTGGTTAAGACCATTAATGTCTTGTTTTCTCTTGTTAATCCACTTGTAACTAATATGTGTTACCCATTAAGCAGATCTACAAGATCCTAGATGGAAGTGAAATATAAAAGACTTCATTTCCAGGTCCATGACTTTAATCCATTGGTCTTTGTCAACATCATTCATTTTCTTTATAAAAGATAATGAACCCACTATGCCATCATCAGGTATGATGACCTAGGCTTCAAACAAGCCCATGTAACGTTCAGGTTATCAAACAACTCTCCCACTACATTGAGGCAATCTCAACCATTGAGATGGATGTGACTGACTAAATGCACTGATCCATCAACAACTCTTGTTGAACAGTCACCCTCATCAACAACTCTTGTGGATGTTACTGTAGCTTCATTAGTTAAATTACTTAAACTGACTTTACTCTTGTGGTTTATGATTTTTGATGTGGACTTCTTCTGAGAATTCAGCATTTGTCGATACAAATTCTTTATTCTCTTGTGAATTGAAGAAGTATCCACTTCACGTTTCCTTTGGGGTTGCCTACTACGGTATGCAATGTACTCAATACTACATGACCCCAAAACGAACCAGACAATTGAGCATAGATCAACATGGAATGAACCATATCCAATAGGGTTCTATTTCTCCTAAATGAGATTTAGGGTGTGATCCCATGTACTATCAAATAGTCCTGGAATCTCAAATCCCTATACTCAACACTTTGATCAGATCGAAATGTTTTTATCATCTCACCTAGCAAGTTTTCAATTTCAGTCCTAAGCCCCTTCGAATATCTCAAGAGCTTCAGACTTAAGTTGCATTAGGTAAAGATACTCATACATTTGAATAATCATCCAAAAATAGATGAATTATTCATGCCCTCCCACTGCTTTAACATATTGAACCACAAGGATTCAAATGTACAAGCTCCAAGGGCTCTTTGGCTCTTAGATCTTGTCCTAGTAAAAGACCTATCAGTCATATTGCCCATAAGGCATGACTTACAAGGTAGTAGAGAGTCATCTTCTAACTTGCTTAGAAGTTCACTCTTGACCAATCTCCCAATCAAATTGAGATTAATATGGTCTACCTTAAAACCAAACCAAAGAAAGGTATTTTCCTTTTGGAGAAATCCTTTGTCTCTTTTCACATTGAGTAGTAGCAGTCTTAAACAACTCAGTGTTCATGACTGCTTTACTCTTGATTAGTCTTAAAACATTTAGGTTACTTTCCAGTAAAGCTAAACAAGTGTCAACTCCCTTTCTTGAAATAAAACTGCGTTAGCAGAGAAAGGTAAAGAGTAACATTGTTCCAACAAATAAGACACAAAAATCAAATTTCTTTTGATCTTAGGAATTACATACACATTATCTAATAATATGTATTTTCTCCCACTGAGAAAAATAACTAAATGTTCCCCACTGCTATAGCCAAAATAATCTCTCTAATTCTAACTTTGAGAGTTATTACACAAGTAGCGAGCTGTTGTCAGGAACTTATTCCTTTAAAAGAAGAACACACATGATTTGTGACCCCTGAATCAAGTATTCGGGGAGAATCACTATTCTTCATTAATCACGTTTTCAAGACAAGTAAATGAAAATTACGGTCTTGAACAATTTCTCTTTTGCTAAGCAGGGTTCTATGTCATATTCACCAAGAACATTTCTTAATGAATTAAACGTATGGGGCATGAGGACATTCCTCAGTTAAGAATAATCCTAGACTTATTTACCACAATTTGTCGTTTAAGCTTGTTGTATTACCGTTATTTATAAAATGACGTAAGACAATACACATAAAATTATTATATAATTGTTGAAGTAACAAATTACTTGCATTATTATTTGCACTAACCCATCACAAATAATTTAATCAAATTCTGCAAAAACAAATAAGCAATCAAAGAAACCCTATAAAACTATTGATTTAGTTTTTGCAACGATACTTCAAAGGTTTAGAACAACAGCCACCGAAGGGTGGTCAGCTACTCCTCCTCTGAATTGAGACAATCTCAACCAAACTCTAACACCAGAATAACTCATATTCCGTTAGTGTTTAGTTACCGTTGTTCGATCAAGGGTTAGTTAACACATTTAACTCATCCCCGTAAGTGTAACCCTCCCACTTTCAGATCTCAGAGGCACGCAACAACAGACTACCGAAGGGAAATACAACTGTTGGTGATTAGCCTAAGTGACCCTATCCTATTCAGGAATTCACGGTGTTTCGAATCCTATGATCAGGCCCTCCGAAGGGATGGTTGCGCCAGGGCAACCTGCAGGCGGATCATAAGACTCTCACGATGCGAACTAGGGGCGGTGACCGAAGGATACGTTGACACGTGTCCCACTCCCACTTACTCTAGACATTTTTCCCATTCACCTTGTTATTGATTCATGCAAACACTTTCCGAAGGGAGGCCGCTCCTAAGGCAACTCGAAGCCGAGCATGAACCTCACGTTGTGAATATAGGGACGTAGGAGCAAAACTTAATTTAAATCTCGTTTTGTAATTTTCCTCCCACTGAAAATGTCCTAAGGTTAATTTAGGGTTGTTCAACTTAGATAAAATTCGGCTAAGTCAATCTATCTAAGTCTGATCCTATTATAACAATTATGGAAAGGATTCAACCGCAATGTTTTAGGTGAATTAAACTTCTTTTAATAAACCCAACATTGCAAGTAAACATTACTATGGTTAATTTAACTCAAGGTTCGGGTCAGTTCCCAGGTAGGAGGTGTTTCGTAAACCGTCAACTTAAATACCCCCAACCTTAGACAGAACTTTACCGAGAGAGTTCCCTTATAACCACAATAATGTAAGGTCTTTACTCTAGAGATCTAGGTGTATTAAACTCTTTTAATAAACCTAATGACATTGCATGCTAACATTTAGCTATGATTAATTCAACTCCGGTATTCCGGGTCAGTTCCCAAGTAGGAGGTGTTCCGTAAACCGTTAGCTTAAATACCCCCTGCCTTAGACAGAACTTAACCGGTGGAGTTCCCTTATAATCATAGTAATGTTTTTCCTACTTAGTCAATTAAAACTAATTTTAATCCTAAGTAAGAATAATTCTAATCCTATTAGAAATCTGATCTTAGGTCTAATTGATTTTAAACATTTTAAAATTAATTCATTTATCCTAAGATCTTTTGTTTGCATGCAATTCTTTGTTATAGGTTAACAGTTTCTATTCATTAATTTTATAATTATTATAAATTTTAATGAATTAACCCTATAACATGCTACTATGGTGAATAAATTAACAATCAAATTCTAATTAATTTATAAAACCATACATTAGCATAACATACCAAAAATATAACAATTATATTAATCTAAGGTATTGTCATGCTCAATGCAATTTAATTTCCTTTTAATTAATCTAACTCTTAAATTAATTATACAAGAAAATTAAAAATAAGCATTACCATTTTCGTACATTAACATGATATTTATATTAATAGCTCATGAAAAAATAAGCATGTTAATTACTAATATAAATATATTATAACAATTATAATTAAAAATGCATGAATAAGCTTAACCTATGGTGGGAATTTTAAGCTATATTACATCCATAAAGCAAAATAAATAGCTAAGTAGATAGGTTTTGGCATCCTAGGACAAAATAAATTAGAAAAATTACAATAATTAATCTAAAAAAATCCTATCTAGCCGTGAACCAAGTCTAAAACGCACGAATCGACCCAAAATAGCCGAAAAACAGTCAAAATCCACTCGAACCGGTCGAAAAACAGTCAAAACTCGTTGAACTGGTCTGAACCAAGCCACAAACTGAAGGACCGTAGAAAGAAAAAATTAATTCGCTCAAACTGCACCAATCCAAGCTCGAACCCCTGCCCTCATCTTACGCGCACGAGACCAATAAATAAAAGGAAACATGCCCTGATGTGATAAAGTTGCATGTGCTTTAGTGGTTTACCCATCCAAGTTGGGCGCGTGAGTACCCCTTATGCTCAAGTTTGAGCCCAAGTTGATGCAAAACATTTTTTTTTTCGCGATTGCAGTCTCTGTTTTTCCAGTTTTTCCCTTCTTCCAGCTTCCGTTTTCTTCGTTTTTGGCCCCAAATTCTTCAGTTCTTCATGGAATTTCACCAAAAAAAATTGACACGGACTTACAGACTCGATTGCAATTAAAATACCCAAAACAAATGGCCCTTACATTGATCAAATCAACTTAAAATTGCAAATCTATATGCCAAAACCTTAAACATCTACTAGAAAAATCTCATACATCAAATGCATAATTAAATCCCACCAATAGCCAATGCAAATTTTATAAAAACAAAATTAGATCTACGATCGGCTCTGATACCAATTGAAGGATTGGAATTCCCAATTCCGTTAGAACGGAAGCAATTGGACCGTTTCGTAGTTAATTTTGTTTTCACCAAAATACTAATACATTGGCAGAAGGTTAAGCGATGAGAAACATGTCTCCGTTGACGACTCTGAATACTTCAACGCCTTTCTTGATTTTGGACCGAGCGTCAACAATTGGGACACCACCATTTGATCTTCCCCGCTATAACTCTGAGATTAGGAACGTAGTTGTGGGACTACCTAATCTTGAATGGGAAAAAACTCTAGAGAGAAAATTATCCCTAGAGTTCTTGAGTTGAGAGAATATGAGACGGCCTTATGGTGGTCATATGTTGTTGTACCTAAACCCTAGGTTTAGTGTTCTATTTATAAGAGAAAGACCATGAATAAAATATTCATTTCAAATAAATTATTTCCATAACTGATTTAATCTTTTCCATAATTAATCAATTTCATGACCAACCAATTCCATGACCAATATCAATTCCATAATTGATTAATCTTTTCCATAAATGATTGATCACTTCCATATATGATTAATTACTTCCCTAAGTGATTAATCATTTTCATAATTGATTAATTTCCAATTAATTAATCACCAATTAAATATCATATATTTAATTTTAGACCTTCTATTAGTTAATTAATTAATTACCTAATTAAATATCATATATTTAATTCGAGACCTTCAATTAATTGATTTTATAATATGAATCAAATTCATATTAAAATTTGAACTCCTTCAAATTCTCTTATATCCTATAAATTTAATATGAATCAAATTCATATTAATATTTGAAATTCTTCAAATATTTATTTCTCTCATAGACTATAGTTTAATTAAATCTCATTTAATTTAAACTAAATTGAATAATTAATTAATTCATCTTCTAATTAAATATCATATATTTAATTAGACATATATTTGAACTCTTTCAAATATATCAATCTGTCAATATTATAAAGTTTAATCTCAAATTAGACTTTATATTTTAATGCATCACTATACATTATATTAATTTGTATCTCGTACAATTAACTTAATTCCCAATATGAATTTGAACTATTTAAATTCTCTCAAGATATATTTGTTCCTAATTACTCTTTACAAGCTAGCAGGGGGACCTAATGGACCTACAGATCAGAAGCTCCAATGATATGAGGTTAACCGATTAAACTCATTAATCAGGTTAACCAATATTCATTAACTATGGGTCATTCCACTAAAGACCCACAGTTGAACTCTTCTCACTATAGAACATTTCTGTGTCCACGGATATAGACCTATACCGGTAAGTCAATCCTTCACAAGTGTCCGTAATCACAGTTGGGTCAAATTACCGTTTTACCCATGTGGGTAAATAAAGTGTTTAGGTTGTTACTTGAACACCGATCCTCGTATGTCCCCACATACTAGTTCAAGTCACATGTAAACAACCTTGGATCTTAGTTTATTGGATTTGGGTCAAATTGTGCAGTATTTAACAATAACACTTTATTGTAGAAATTCAATAACATTTTATTGAAATAAGTATACAATTTGTTTACATTCACTATCTACGAGTTTTAGGGCATAAAACCCAACAGTAAAAACCTAAATGGTCTATAGTACAGGAATAAGGTTGGGTACCTTATCCTGGTAAAACTATGTGATACGACCCTCTTTGTATTTGATACAGATGTATTGATCAAAAGTGTCCATGTAGTAGGCATGCAAGTGAGGGTATCCTATGCAATGAGTTTGCATAAGACTGAACCATGAAACGTCGTTAGTTGTAACACCGTTGACTAGTTAGGTTACTCTTTAAATAGGATGACTTAGGTAACTCAGTCTTAATCCTTAGTGTGTCATGAACTCCTTGTCACGAGGGATTGTCCTTTAATTAGCATGGGTGAGTGTGGCTTGTACTCCGATTCAATAAGTCTTCCTTCACGGGGACAAGACCGAGTGGGAGGTTGGGGACATGACAACACAAGAAGGAATTCACTCCTTCCCACTTCTAGGAGAAGTAGATGAGTGTTCCTTAAGTGGTGACTCTGGGACTTGAACAAAAGGATCCCGCCCTCTCACGGGCTCGAAAGGGACTTTTTCTTAAATGGTTGGACTATGAACAGGCTGTTCATTGAAGGAACACTAGTACATAAGGAGACAGATGTAACACCGGGGTAAAACGGTAATTTGACCCAGCTGTGGTTACGGACACTCGTGAAGGATTGACTTACCAGTATCGGTCTATATACGTGGACACAGAAACATTTTACAGTGATAAGAGTTCAGTTGTGGGTCTTTAGTGGAATGACCCACAGTTAATGAATATTGGTTAACATAATTAATGAGTTTAATTAGTTAACCTCATATCATTTGAACTTCTGATCTGTAGGTCCATTAGGTCCCTTTGCTAGCTCGTAAAGAGTAATTAGGTCTGTAGGTCCATTAGGTCCCTTTGCTAGCTCGTAAAGAGTAATTAGGAACAATTTATCTTGAATAAAATTTGAATTGTTCAAATTCATCATGGGAATCAAGTTAATTGTATGAGATACAATTAATGTAATGTATGGTGATACATTATAATATAAAGTTTAATTCGTGTTTAAACTTTATTAATTGATAGAATTATATATTTGAAGGAGTTCAAATATATGATTAATTAAGTATATGATATTTAATTAGTACATCAATTAATTACTTATGGATCAAATAATTATTCAATTTAGTCTGATTGAATGAGATTTAATTAAACTATAGTATTATGAGAGATATAAATATTTGAAGAAGTTCAAATATTAATATGAATTTGATTCACATTAAATTTATAGGATATAACACAATTTGAAGGAGTTCAAATTTTAATATGAATTTGATTCATATTATAGAATTAATTGAAGGCATGAAATTAAATATATGATATTTAATTGGGTAATTAATTAATTAATAGAATATCTGAAATTAAATGTATGATATTTAGTTGAGTAATTAATTAATTATAGAATTAAATTTTTGGGTAATTAATCAATTATGGAAATGATTAATCACTTACGGAAGTGATTAATCAATGAATACGGAAGTGATTAATCAATGAAAGTGATTAATCAATGAAAGTGATTAATCTTGGAAAAGATTAATTATTTATGGAAATAATTGATAATTTATGAATATTTTATTCATCGCCTTTTTCCTATAAATAGAACACTAAACGTAGGGTTTAGGTGATACAACAAGAATGCACTCCTACATCCTATATAGCATCCCTAACAACTCTCTCATATTCTCTCAACTAAGAACACAAAGAAGAAACTTTTTCCTCCTATGTTTTCCCCATTCAAGATTCGGTAGTCCCACAACTACATTCCTAATCTCAAAGTCATAGCGAGGAAGATCAAATTAGTGGTGTCTCAATTGTTGACGCAAATCAAGAAAGACGTTCTTGATATTTCGGAGACAACAACGATGGTGTGTATGCTTATGGCCTTTAGATTAGATCTAAGGTTGTATGCTTAGACTTAATAAACAGATTTACAATAGTTTTCTGAATCTTTGTCATTGTATTGGTGTTTTGGTAGAAACAAAATTAACTACGAATCGGTTCCAATTCGCTTCCGCTAACAGAATTAGGGATTTCCAATCTTACAAGTGTTACAAGGATATGGTATCCAATTAACTCATTAATCAAGTTATTCAATAATAGTTTACTGAGGGTACACTAAACTATAGACCAACAATTGCACTCTTCTCACTGCAGATATATTCTTGCGTCCATGGATATAGACCAATACGTGCAACTTAGTCCTTCACGAGTGATTGTAACACCAACTCGGTCAAATTACCGTTTTACCCAGGGTTACGTCTACATCCTTATGTACAATTGCTTCTCTAATGAACAACTTGTTTATGGTCCTACCATTAAAAAAAAAACTCTCTCGAGCCAGTCAGAGGGTAGGGTCCTTTGTTAAAGACCTGGAGACACCACTTAAGAGAACACTTATCTACTTACCCTAATGTCGGGAAAGAGTGAATTCCATCGTGTGTGATTATGTTCCTAGCTCTCTTCCCGGTCTTGACCCCAAAATGGTAAGCTTATTGAGTCGCCGTACGAGCCACTCTCAACAATACAAATCCAAGGACAATCCCTCATGAGCAGGAATCCATAACCCCCTCATGATTGAGACTAAGTTACCTAGGTCATCCATGTGAGATAGAAGCCTAGCAAGTCAACGATGTTACAGCTAGCGGTAAATATTTCGTGGTCCAATCTTATGAAAACTCATTGCATAGGATACCCCCACTCGCACGTCCTCTACACTAACGCATTGGATCAATGCGTTTGTATCAAATACAATGTTGACCGTATCCATAGTGTCACCAGGATAAGGCACCTAGCCTTATCCCTATACTATAGACCATTTAGGTTGTATCTTGAACATTGATCCTGTAAACCCAAGATTTCCCTAGGATTATTTTATCTTGTCATATATTGTAGGAAGTTGGATTTGAGTTATTGTGGTCTCATTGGTTGGATTAAATTTTTTTGTTATTCATTGTTGAGGAAAAATGGCAAAGTTTTGTTGTTCTTTGTGGTTCATTGTTAGTTGAAGTTGTTGGAGCTTACTAATTTAAAAGAAGAAAGAAAAGAAATGAAATAAAGAAGAGAAGAAAAGAAAAGAAAAAGAAAAGGAAAATGAAAAAGAAAAAAAAATGAAAGGGAATTTTGGTGGTGCTAAAAACCCACCACCGACGACCATCTTTATCATCTCATTTTCAGTCCATTTCTCATCATTTTCCATCGAAAATTCCCAGCATTCGAGGGAGAGAGTGAAGGAAGGAGAAAAAGAAGGTTTCTAGGGTTTTGAGGTTGAAGAAGATAGGAAACAACTCAAGCAAAGGCAGTCATGGCAGAGTTTGGATTCAACTTGTCTATCTCTTGTTTTTTATTCGGTTTGAGCTACACAGAAAGAACTAAGAGGTGAGGTTTCGTTTTCTTTAAATTTAATCCATTTTATAACAAATTTTATGAAGGAAGCTTGAGCTAAAACCAATGGGAGGTTAATGGTTTTTGAAATGGAAAACAAAGCACAAGATTTTAGGGCAATCCAGGAGGATCTCTGGTTTTCTCTGGTTTTTTGAGCATTCTAGGGTATACAAGTTGAATCAGAAGCTCTATTTGGTATGGTTGGAAATCTGATTCCACTTTCTATAACTTTCATGAAGAATGCGTGAGCCAAAAATGGCTTGAAGTAGGTTTAATTTTAGGAGAAAGATAAATGGTAGCAGAGAACCTTGAATATGTGTTGTCTGTGTTCGGGGAATTTTTGGACAAAGTGGTTGGTAGTCTCGTTTTCATTTCTTCAGGTAAGTTGTAGAGTGTTCGCAAATGAAGATTTTGATGTATAGTACATTAATTTTTGTTAAGTATTGAGGAAGTTATGGGTGTTGGAAGTTAGAGTATAGAATCTTGAAAATCTGGAAAAGTAGAATGTGAAGTGTGATTTTAATTCAAGTGTCTAGAATTCACGAGCATGGAAGAATAAGACTACCTTTGGTTTTGATGCTCGGTTTTTATTTGTTTGACAGACCAAGAGGAAATAGGTCGAGTCTACGGACAAGCAAACTAGCTAAGAAAGTGAGTGACAAAACAAATTTTGAAATTGTTTCTAAACGGTTGTTCATGATTAGTTGTTTTACATGTTTTTCAATGAAATATACATGATTTCTGTGAACGGTTCCAAGCAAAAGTTTTGAGCTTAGATTTTCAAATGAGGTTTATATACGAGCACGTGGTTAATGACTTTATGAAAAGTAGTTGAAACGATATCTTTTAAAGTAAAATATGGATTAACAAGTACTTTTTAAAGACTTTCAGGTTTTTTTCACGAGCAAGTTGAGTAAGCTTAAGTTTTACAAACGATAACGATAAGTAGGCATGTTCTAATGTTTTCATGTGATTTTCTGAGATTTCTATTGACTACATGACTGAGATATTGAGCCCGATGCTATATGGTACCGTGTGCACACAGGTTATATTCCGTTGTTAACGTTGAGTGTACTCCGTGACAACGATGCTGTCATGAGTGCTGGGCGGGCCCCACTACGACAAAGACGATGGGAGTGTTGGGCGGGCTCCACTACATCGTAGAGCTAGTAAACGTTGGTTGTACTGGGCGTGCCCTACACAACGTTGATTTGTCATGTTAGTTAAGATGTTTTACATAATTGATATGCCTTGCTGAATTTTAATAACGTACTTGCGAGTTATTTGAGAAAACCTTTATCATTACACGTTTACGTTAAACGCTTTGATTGAACATATTTATACGTTTAAAGGTTTATCACGTGTTCTGAATTCCGGATTTAGAGTTTTAAATTTAGTCACTCACTAGGCTTCATAACTCACTCTTTCAAAATGTTTTCCCACTTTTCAGGTAGAGATCGAGCTCCTGGTGCCTGATACACTGCCAACGTCTGCTGAATGTTCCAGACCAAGTTCCAGTACGTGGGTGGAGTTGTATATTGAGTCTGTCTATATTGTAAATGTTTTTGTAAGGATTGAATAATTAACGGTTTTGGTAAGGTCTAGAGGTCATGGTTGTTTAAACCAAGTTGAATATGTTTTCGGTTGTGATATCTATATCAGGTTATTTTCCAAACCGAGTTATGTCGAGGCTGCACCCCATGTATGTTAAGAGGTTTTGAGGGATTCCGATGTATGGCGTTCCATGTAAAGTTTTTTATTTCTAAGACTAGTATGTTTATCAGATTCGACATTTCAGGAGGATCAATGGGTATCGTTAGAGGAGGACGATGTTCGTTGGCTTCACGCCATCTTTCGGACTGAGATAGCAGGTGGTCTGGGAGGCAGTGTGACAGATCCCCGTATGTCCCCACATACAGTTCAAGACTCATACAACCATCTAGGATGTTAGTTTATTGGATTATAGTTATTTAGGCAAAACAAACCTAATATAAACAATAACACTTTATTGAAAAATAGAATAAAACATTTTATTAGTAAATTTTCGAATTTTAAATTTACTATCTACGAGATTGTGCAGCTATAGAAGAAGGTTGGTCGGGGATGGGCCTGATGGTGTAAAAAGAAGGAGAGGAAAAGAAGATGAATTAGAGCCATTCTTTTCTTTTGTTCTCTTCTCTAAGAAATGTTCCAACTTTAACAAAATACCTATTTAAAAAGGGAAAATCTTCAAGATATTAATTTCCCGAGCCATTCAAATTAATTTAGAAAATGAAAATTTCAGGGCTTTCTTTGAAACCCAATTAAAGACTTAGAAGTTGTGGGATAAAATCAAATTAAAAGTAATTTGGTTTTCGTTTTCAATTAGGGGAATTAAATCTAAAATTAAATACCGAAATTAAAGAACTACACATTAAATAAAATCTCTCATCCATAAATTCAATAAATTTAATTTATCTACTCAATGATTAGGTTTAAATTCTAGATTACAACTTTAGGGAGCAAACCAAAATGAACTAGAATAAGCCTAATTCTATAATGTGGGGTGTTACACCTCTATTCATTTTCAATATAACTTTTTACTGCTTTTCATCAACCCCTCCCCCCTTTGGTTATATCCAACAACTGAATTTTAGAGAGAAAATTAAATGTAATTCATTGATATCAATCTGATCCGCTTGATACTGCAAATGAACTTAGATTCTATATTAATTAATTTTGACGGGCCTCGACACCTCAATCAAACGGACTAAATTGTTACAAACTATAGTTGAAGGGACTAAATTGTTACTTTTTATAAAAAATCATAGACGAAAAAGTAGTTTTTAACCTATATTATATTGTATCCATTTGAATCTAACAAAAACAAAATTAATTTATACTATGAAATGTTATATGTATTAAAGTTTTAATGTAATTCTCGATTTTGAAGTTTCAAATTCAAACTCTAGATTCAATGAAACACTAAAATATTGTTCCGAAAAGTTTTAGTATTTAGAACATAGAATCCAAAAACAATTAAAAAAAAAGTATCTACCAAACTATAATAACATAATAATATAAGCAATCATGTAACAATAATAAAGAATAAAGATTAAAGTAGAACCAATAAATTAGTGATTGAAATAGGATGAATCAATTCAACATGATTAGTATGGATCGAGGATGAAGAATATGAAGTGTTTTTTTTTTTTTTTTAGTACATCAATATTTGGGGTTGGGGGATTCGAACCTCTGACATCATGGTCGAAGGTATATGCCAATTACCGCTGAGCTATGCTCGTTTTGGCATGAAGAATATGAAGTGTGTTGCGGCTATCTTTGACCACTCGTCTTTGCCTTCTTTTTTGGTTGCCTTGAAGATCTTCCATATTCCCTCCCCATAGATCTCCTCGTTACGAATAGTTTTATTTATTATTTATTTTCAATTTTCTCCAACCCCTGCAAGGGAGATAGAACGATATTAATTAAAAGTAACACAAATAAAATAGAAAATAATAAATCAACACTTTGTAACAATGTATGGGTATGAGGACTTTACTTTATCGGCCATTTTACGACGGTTGCATATGCTGTTATGGATTGGACTCGGAGTAAACCATCTTATCGGACCTTTGGGCTTGCAATCTACAAAGATCAAATCAGACATCGGCGCACTTGCATCCTTTCTCTTAGGAAGATCAATAGGGACAAAATCGTTAGAACTTGGAGCCTTAGCAATTGGCTTTTCATTAGGTGGTTTATTGAATGGGGCACCGTTAGTAAGTGTTGTGGCTTGTAAAGTTTCTAGATTAGGTACCGAAGCGAGGACAACTCTAGAAGTCGCCGTGAGTCTAGACGGAGATGATATGGTCAGAAGGAAGAAGTAGATGAAAAGGAAAGGACCACGACGTAAAGCCATTAACGAATAAAAAGAATTGAAAAATTATAGATGAACTATTGAGTTTACTTTTCGGGTTGCTAGTTTAGGGTGTAGATAGATTATGAATGTTTGAATTATGTTTTAAATAATAGTGAAGAGAGAGGAGAGACAGAGTGTCCATGGTAAAAATTTGGAGGATGCCGTTGTTTCCTTGGTGTTCCTTTTCCTATACTTTGTGCACTTCATGACAACATTTTTCCTATTTTCATGAAAAGTTCAACAACTTTAACCATCGGGCTGAAGTGGACTGATAAATATTGCCCCTAAATTTATAAATTAAAAAATTTACCATTATTGTTTATCTTGTTATCATTAGCTTTGTGATAAATAATTGAATATCAAAAAATTTAGGATAATTGTAATGGGTGGCAACATGAAGGTAAATAATTACAAATATAGCAATTTTTAAAAATATTTGCAAATATGGCAAAATTTTTGAATTAATTTTTTATATTCCTAAATTGCCCCTGTGTGTCCATCTTTTTTTTTTTACTGATAGAAAGTCTTTTTATTACTGATAGATTCTATCAGTGGTAGAAAAAGTTTCTATCAGTGATAGAAAGTTTCTATCACTGATAGAATAAAGTTTCTATCAATGATATTTCTATCACTGATAGATTCTATCAGTGGTAGAAAAATTTTCTATCGGCGATAGAAAGTTTCTATCACTAATATTTCTATGACTGATAGATTCTATCAGTGGTAGAAAAATTTTCTATCAGTGATAGAAAGTTTCTATCACTGATAGAATAGAAGATTTCTATCACTAATAGAAATTTTTTCTATCAGTGATAAAAGATTTCTATCACTGATTGGTTATATCAGTGATAAAAAAAAACTTTTATAGAAAATCATAGAAAAACTTTTGATAAAAAATCTTTCAATCCCTGATCACCCATAAAAATCTTTCTATCTCCGATAGAAATCTTTCTATCACCGATATAATCTATAAGTGATAGAAAAACTTTCTATCACCGATAGAAAAGTTTTCTATCAGTGATAAAAGATTTCTGATAGAAATTTTTACTATTCTATCAGTGATAAAAAGTTATTCTATCAATAATAGAAAACTCTGATAGAAAATCTTTCAATCCCTGATAGAATGATAGAAATCTTCTATCACTTATAGAAAATTTTTCTATGAGTTAGAAAAAATTTCTATCATTCATAGAAAATCTTTCTATGAGTGATAGAAAAACTTTCTATCTCTATCACTGAGACTGATAGAAAAACTTTTCGTGAGTTATAGAAAATCTTTCTATCATTGATACTTTTCTATCAGTGATAGAAGATCTTTTGTTTCTATCAGCGATGGTGATACATGGTGAAATCGAGCATTGAAAAATAAAGCAAAAACAAACGATTATAGAAATCAAACACTGAAAAGCAAAAACCAAACACTGATAGAAACCCAAATAACAACAACCAAACACTGATAGAACACCGAACAAGTGATAGAAAAATATCTATCGCCGATAGAATCTATCAGTAGTAGAAAAATTTTCTATCATATGATAGAATCTATCAGTGAAAGAAAATTTCTATCACTGATAGAAAATCTTTCTATCACTGATAGAATCTATCAGTGATAGAAAAACTTTCTATCACTGAAAGAAAATCTGGAGGGGTATTTTAGTAAATGCAACACACAAACTATTAGATTTTGCCATTTTTGCAATTTTTTTTGTGGATTGCTAGATTTGCAATTATTTTGGCCCATATTGCTATCCTTGCAACCGGCCCAAAAATTTACCATTATTTGTTATCATTAGTTATCATTTTTCCCATTTTTCTAGGTACGATTATTTATTTTTTTTCTTTTGGATGTGATTGTTTGGACTTAGTACTTGGTCAATTTGAAAATAAATTTAAACTAAATGGGTCGGTTTATAATTCAATTATCTTTTTCATGTTTTGGAGGAGAGGTTTTCAAAGTAAGTGTAGTTTCTAAAACTTGCTATTTTTTTAGCTTACTCTATGAGAGACTATTTTTGTAACATCCTAGGTTCAGAATTCGAATTAGGATTCGGAATCCAAATTTTGCACCTGAAGACCCCGACATTCTCATACTTCCCCTGCGACTTGGCCACGTTACCCTAGTTGTCTTAAACTACTTCCAAGAGTGAAGACTGTTGATAGCACCTATTTCATCCTATTTTGTTACCACTAACCTAAGCTTGTTATGGTGCTTTTGATGTTTTATTTGTCTATTTTGTACTGATTCAAGCACTAGAGGTTTCTGAAGCGATTTGTGTGAATTCGCATTATTTGAGTTAATTAAATGTTTTCTAGTTGAATTGTAGTTCATTGGATGAAGAAGAGGTGAAAAGTCACAAGCCGGAGCATCTCAACCCTGAATCGTGGCATCAAGATTCTACAAATCAAGCTCCAAATGAGAATTCTCTAGAGGTCAGCATCGAGACGCTACTTTAGTGGCTTCTCAACGATTACAGAGCATCAGCACGGTGGAAATCGATGAAGCACCGACTGAGCTCTCGGATAAGCACCGACTGAGCTACTTTAGTGGCTTCTCAACGATTACTTTAGTGGCTTCTCAACGATTACATAATAGCGTCTCGATGCTATGCTCTCGGATCGCCCGAATGAGCCCCTGCAGTAGGGAGCGTCTCGACGCTCTCTTATAGTGTCTCGATGCTCTGATAGAACTCTATAAATATGCTTCGATTTTTAGACTTTCTTTAGGTTAGAAATTGGTTTGTTTTATGTTTAAACTCATATTTTCTTGTTCTTCCAACTTTCTTTAGATTTTAGACTTAGTTTAGATGCATTCTTTATTCAATTGTGATGTATCTTTCCATTATGTGTAGATAATTTTCTTGTATCGTTCGACTGGGTCGACAGTTGGATTGTTTGACTTTCGTGGCTGAGTTTTCTGAGTTTTATTAATATTTTATGAATTATATTTTGATGCATCCTTGGAATCTTGTTTAAATCGTTGTCTTTGATTGATTTCCTAATGAATTGACAACTCTTAGGATTAAATCGAGTTCAGTCCATTAGTTATTATAGATAGCCACTAGGTCGAGGTCAATCCATTGTTAATTTGCATCTAAAATTAACGTAGATTCTTGATAAGCCTAAGATCCATGGAGAAATTATAATGGATTTATTTAGAATTTAATTTCTAGTTGATTCATTTAATTATGGACCCTTTCACATAAAGCGGTTAGTTTGGGTAGGCAATAACAAGATCTCAAGTTGTTTATCTAGATTAATTAGAAATAATTGTGGTGTTCATCGGGCTCTATATGAGTGGCAACGGGTGAAATTCGTATTAATTAATTAGTTTAATTGTGAGTTCTCAGGTTAAATAATCAATCAAACACATATTAGATAGGAGGATTCTCCGATTAACCAAGAAGCAATATAAGGCTCAAATAATAATTCATGAAATTGACCATTAGAGAAACTATGAAGCTAAGTAACAAACAATCCAACGATCTTTCCCTTTGATTGTTTTATCCCCTATTCTTTTCTGGCATGTTTTTACTCTTTTCATGCCTTTTTATCCTTTTCGCACTTTTATTTAATTTCGTGACCAATTCGCCCTTTTCATTTAAACCCTTCTTGTTGCTATAGCTAGTATCTATCAATTGTTTAAAGTTTATCTTGACTATACTTTCATGTCCTTAACATCCCTCTCTTTCGGATGTGGTCTCGGTTCATTGATGTAACCCTCCTATCCTTGGACATCACAGTGTTAGGAGCAATTAGATAAATAAGTAGATCTATCTTATTTGAAGATTTCATTTGTGAAGCATGTTGTTTGTTACAAACGTTTCATTAGAATATGTGACAAATGTTACTGTAAAATAAGTGTAATTTGTTAAACTTGGGATTCTATTTAGCGACCTTTCTTCTTCTCACTCTCTTTTGTGAAGCTTTAACAGTCTGTCTCATGAAATCTCCTCCTACAACGATTTGACATTAATGTTCGTCCTACCGATTCAATTGATAGAGATGGGTGTCTGAGTGCAAGTATACACTACGAAGTAATGAGTGGAGAGTACTCCTTGATATCGAACCCAAGGGGAAAAAAATATTGCCTCAATAGGCATAATAATTTTGAAAACATGAACCTACTCTAAATTTGAAACCGAGATATAGTAATAAGAAAAAGAAGTATAATGATGGTGTTTTAAGTTGGTGTAAAGCAAATAAAGTAAAGCAAGTAAGATACATGGAATACGACGAGAAATTCAAGTAAATATCACCCAAAGCAGAATATGTGTTTTGTTGCGTTTTATGCCTTAAAACTCGTAGATAGTAAATGAAACAAATTAATCGATCTCAATAAAGCGTTATTTGAGTAATTCAGTAATTTGGTTATTGAATTATCGAGTTTGCATTAATAAACCCTAAATCCAATAAACTAAGATCCAAGGTTGTTTAAATGAAACTTGGACTAGTATGTGGGGACATACGGGGATCAATGTCTAAGTAAAAACCTAAAAGGTTTATAGTATAGGGATAATGTTGGGTACCTTATCCTGGTGACACTATGTGATACGACCCACCTTGTATTCGATACAGATGCAATGATCCAAAGCATCCATGTAAGAGACATGCGGGTGGGGGTATCCTATGCAATGAGTTTGCATAAGACCAGACCGCGAAATAGTAACCACTGGATGTAACGTCCTTAACTAGTTTAGGTTTCTATTTCAATAGGATGACCTAGGTAAATCAATCTCAATCTGTAGTCTGTTATGAATCCCTTTCGGGAGGGATTGTCCTTAGATTTGTATGGGTGAGAGTGGTCAGTTCGCCGACTCAATAATCCTACCATTTCAGGGGCAAGACCGAATGAGGGTTAGGAACATAACAGTACAAGATAGAATTCACTCCTTCCCCTATTGGGGTAAGTAGATGTGTGTTCCCTTAAAGGCTGATTCCGGGGCTTGAACAAAGGCGCGCAGTCCTCTCCTGGCCCGAGAGGAACTCCTGTTTAGTGGTTGGACCCTAAACAACTTGTTCATTAGAGCAATCAGTGGTACTTAAGAAACCGTAGGTAACCCAAGGGTAAAACGGTAATTCGACCCAGCTGGTGTTACGAACGCACGTGAAGGACTGACTTACTGCTTGGTCGATATCCGTGGACACAGAAATATTCTACAGTGAGAAGAGTGCAATTGTTGGTCTTTAGTGGAGTGACCCACAGTTAACGAATGTTGACTAAACTTGGTTAATGAGTTTGGCCAATTAGTCTCGTATCGTTGGAGCTTCTGATCTGTAGGTCCATTAGGTCCCACTGGTAGCTCGCAAAAGAGACTTGAGGCAATTAAGTATAAATTGTAAATTGAAAGTGTTCAATTTATTTGGGGAATCGTATAATGTATATTGATGCATTATAATATAAAGTTTATGAAACTTTATAATATAATTTTTGAATTAATTTCAAAAATTAATTCTTGAGAGAAAATATTTGAAAGAGTTCAAATAAATTTAATATGAAATGGATTCATATTAATTTTAATTTTAATAAAATCCCTAAGATTAAATATATGATATTTAATTAGGGAAATTAATTAATTATGGAATTAATTAATTATTAAAATTAGGAAAAAGGTCTTGGCCTTTACCTATAAATAGGACCCCTGGGGTGGGGTGAAAGGCATCCCATTCATTCTCCTACTCTCAGGGGCCGTTTGGCCCACTGTGTTGGTTATAATAGCCCTCGCTATTATAACCAACCCAGTGTTTGGGGCACCAACAAAAATAAGGGGCGGAGTTGGTTATTTTTCCCCCCGTTTTGCTACAGTAACCACTATTCAACTCACCCCAATTATTCTATCCATTCTCTACAGTAACTCTTTACTCTCTTCTTCCATGTGACTCATTGACTTTTCTACCGACGACTGACCGACGACTTTTCCGACGACCACCGACAACTTTTCCGATGACCGCGACCGACTTTCCGGCCACTTTTCCGGCAATCACCGACAACTTTTCCGGCGACTTTTTTTTTTTTGTAAGAAAATCTTCTTCTCATTTTCATTTCGAAAAATATAAAAAACGAAAATAAAGAAAAAAAAAGAGGTAGAAGAAAATGAAAGGAAAAAAGAGGAAAAGAATTTCGATCGCCGAAAAATTTGTTGGTGGTCGTCGGAAAAATCATAAAATTTCTAGGGAGAGTTAGATACTAGGTTGTCTTTGTACATATATATAAATATGAAGTTTTATTACATAATTACTTTTGATAATGAAGTATATGAATGTTTACCTTCATCGTACCATATTTTTCATTCCAAATTATACTTATCGTATTTAAGTTTACCGTGATAATAATAATTTTAAAAAAATACTACTCAAGTTTTTATTTTATGTGATTTCTATTTTATTTGATTCTTTTGATAATAAAGGTAAAATGAGTTTCTAATAAACATTTACCATTTTTATGTTGGAAATACATAAATGAAACAAATATGATATTTCTATATGAAATCATAAAATGACTTATTTTGTGAAAAAACCATGACTCTAAACACAAAGAAAATCAACCTTTACTTTAGGTTATTTTTGTTTCCTTTTAAGCTAAACACATAATTTAACCCCTGTACCCAAAACTTTTATTTTTTTTTACAACTAAACCCTTTTTTATTATTAATATTTGAAATACAAAGTTGTATGAGGAAAATAAACAAAAAAAAAAAAGTCAAGAAAAAAAAAACAGTCAGCTTGAAACATAGATTATTTGAACCCATACTAAAATAATTTGTATCCCAAAACACTGCACCCCAAACACAGACTATTTTATCCCAGATTATAATAATCTGCACCCCAAACACAGGTTATTTTATCCCAGACTATAATAATCTGCACCCCAAACACAGACTATTTTATCCCAGACTATAATAATTTGCACCCCAAACACAGACTATTATAACCCCCAGACTATTATAATCCCCCAGCTATTATAACCTCCAGCTATTATAACCAACCCAGCGCCCCAAACAGCCCCTCAGAGAATTCCACTCAAGGCTTCCTCTAGACTCCCATCAGTCTTTTGCCTCTAGAAGTCTCAAAGTCATACCGGTGTAGCCATAGTGGTGGTGTTCCCAGTAGTTCGTGATTAATTCACAAGCAGTTAGTGAATTTAATCTAAGTCGTCAACGAGAGTAAGTAATTTGTTACTATATAAATTAGATTTAGATCTAATATTTTTGTATGCTTAGCCTTAATATAAATCTATAATAGTTCTAAGTTTATTGCCAATGTATTGGTATTTTAGATTAAACAAAATTAATTACGAATCGGTCCCAATCACGCTTCCTCTTTACAGAATTACGGAATTCCAATCCTTCACGTTTACCTTTGCGCCTGCAAATTGCTTAGCAAGTACATAACTTCTGGAGAGTACTATCTATAAAGCCCATAGAGACATGGTGTAGATAGATTGTTACCACTTTGCACCTGCAATTGCCTTGACAACTTAGTTGTGAGTTAAGTCCAACTCCTATTCGTCTTCACTTTGGGTGCCTTTAGAAGACTAAACTAACTAGTGCACCTTTTTTTAGGGCTAATTAAATCCTTGATAATTCACATACATGACTTTAAAACCCTAGTGGTTCCAGTCCTATTTCTAGGATCTTTTCCACTATTATTTTTGCGAATCCACGCAAACATTCGAAAGGAAATCTACAGGATCACGCAGATCTCAAGGAACAACTTATATGAGAACTGGGAGCGTTTCAAACGCTTATGCGTGAGCTTCCCACACCATCAAATCGTCGACCAACTTGCTATCCAGTATTTTTATGGGGGCTTATCCAAGTGGTAATGCTTTCAACTGTCACATAACCGTTTCTCCTTACTATGGTTCCGTTGTTGCTTTTGTGCCTGCGCTTGTCATGCTTTCCGTAATGATCGCTAAGATTGTTGGGAGCTAGAGTTGGCCAGATCAAACTTCCTCTTTTGTCGTGATGAAGTACTAAAATTAGAGGTAACCTGAGTCCCACTACTCGAGCGGTTATCTATCAAAGTGGTTGCTCGGACTGCTGCAGCATGGTCTGGTGGCGTGAGGGCCACCATAATGCCCTAAACCTCACCTTTCCACCCCATCACGTAGCGTTCCACTTTATTCTCTTGTGTTTCCACTATCTTGGGGGAAAAGCGAGATAGCCTGGTAAACTCCCTTTCATATTCCTCCACGGTGTGGTTGCCTTGGATTAACTTCATGAATTTTTCTTATTTCTTGTAGCAAGTTGGGGCAGGATAGTACTAACAAACAAAATGCCTTACTCAACTTTGCTTAAGTGACTGGGCCTTCACTCTTGTCGGTAGACCTCTCAACAGACTCCCACAATAGGAGTGCAAAGTCGGTCAACTCAAACACGACACAATGTACTTTCTAACCCTCTAGGAAGTTCATATAGCGAAGGAATGTGTCCATAGATGATAGTGGTGCGGCAGAGGTTGAATGATGGATGTGAGATAAGATGATAGATAATAATAATGATAAGTTCAACCTACCTTAGTGCAAGTATACACGGTCGCACGATGTAATAAAAATCTTAGAAGTATTCCAAGGGTATCGATCCCACAAGGACTAAATTGGAAATTCATATTTGAATAACAAACTGCTCAAACAATTGTTTAAAAGAGGTAACCAACGAAATAATTGATGGTTGGTGTAGACACCGTATTTAGTCCGGCTTTATTTTCAGTAATAATGTTTGAAGTTTTCTAATATTTGATGGTCAATTTGTTGTTTTAGTATTGCCAAAAAGAGCATAGCTCAATTGGTTTAAATTTGTATTGATAACCATGAGGTCTATGGTTCAAACCCCCCTTCTCACATATTTTTATCAAAATTTGATTTTTTATTTTATTATTATTTTATTATTTATTATTTATTATTATTATTATTATTATTTTGGTCTTCCCCATTCCTATTCAAGGGGAAGCTTTCCTATTTTGAAACACTTTCCATGGCTTTTATTTTTTTATTTTTTTATTTTTTTTCTTTTTCCCACCATTTTCTCATCCATCTTCCCCCAAATTAGTAACCCTTCAAGTATAAAAAGGGGGAGATGAAGGATGAAGGAAACGGGAAGAAGAGAAGAGTTTTGGAAAAAGAAGTGAGCTTGAGAGATAACAAGACATTGTGCATGAGCTTAGTTTAGGGAGTTTCTTAGCTAGAGGAATTTCTTAGGGAGAAAAGAGAAGTGAGTTTAGAGATCTTGCAAGAGTGATTTAGAGAGTCTTGAGGAGAAATTTTTAGAGAGAGAAAAAGGGAGGAAAGAAAGTGGAAGAGGAAAAGAGAAAAATAGAAAAATTACTCTTTGAATAATTTTCTTCTTTTACATCTATTTTTTTTTTTTTTAATCAACATGATCATGTATCGCCCATATTTCCTTTAATTAAAAGAGAAATTAGGCATGATTTATATTAAATTGGATATCCAACTCATAATGTTTAATCCTTACTTTATTTCTAAAGTTAAGGTAAAAACAAATGAGACATCTTGTGTTTATTATTGCATTTTTGGTTTATATTTTTATATTTATCATTCTTTTTAAGAAAAATAAAAAATAAAGGACTGTTTTTATTCATTTAATTGGACAATTTAAGATACTGTGGTCATCGTTTTCTTAAACGGGTGTTGTAGGGTGCTAATACCTTCCCTACACTGAAACGACTACCGAACCTAATTTATGGTTTTCTAAGACTCGTTTTTATTTTATTTTAAAGGTGACCAATCACACCTTCAATGATTGGTTGCGACTCCAATTTTCTTCTTAAAAACCCAAGAAAGGATGTCGGCCGCTCCATGTCGCGATGACGTTGTGACAGCTTGGCAACTCCAGAGTGGAAGCATGGAAAATGATCACTAAAATCCAGAGTGGTCAGTTTCATGATGATACCACAGAGGCGTACAAAACATGGCATGCGAACAAAGCTAAAACCGTGCTTGTGTCACCAAAAATGAAAACCAAGATAAAACTTAATGCAAATGTGATACCACATCAACAGACAGAACAAGCAGCACGCGAAAAGGAATGTGATGAATTGAGAAAAGCTAATTCTTCATTGGTTCAAGAAAATGAAAGGCTGCAATTGGAGGTAAAGCAAGGTTTGTTGTGCAATGTTGAACTAGAAAAAGAGTTGAACCGATTAAAGGGCAGTGTCAGCAAACAAGAACAGTTAGAAAAGGAAATTTCAGCATTAGACACAGAGGCCCGCGACCTGAACAGAAGAATGCATCGATTAAGAAGGGATAATGAAGTTTCCCAAGAAACTCTCAAGTCAAGGAATGACCAAGTTTTGAAGCAACAATCTGAGATTGTCTCACTCCATGAGTTGATGAAATAGATCAAAGATTGCATTAGTTTGAGGAACCAAACGATTACTGAGGTAGAAGAAAAGAATAGAATGCTATGTCGAACCATTGACGACCTGCAATTAACGCTCAAGATTAGAGGAGATCAACTAGGGCAGCTCGTCAACGACAACAAGGGCCTAAGAGAGTCCGTTTAGTCACTCAATGTTTGCCTTGGTAAGTATCAGGATGCCACTGACAGATTAATGAAAGACTATACCTATTTAAAGGAGTAGTACGACAAATTAAGCAATGATTTTGGGTTTGCGAGACAGAACCACGCGACACTACGATGTAAAGCGGAACATATGCTTACTCAGATTAGGAGAGTCACTCAAAGGGCAGATGAACTAGCAGAAGATGCACGTACTCTCTCTAAAGTCATAGCACCTACACAGTCGAATAGCAAGAATGTGCTCAAGTTTCTGGGAAAACTTCATATAAGTTTAGAGTATTGGGGGCAATTTTATTAACTTTTTACTTTAGTTTATATTTTATTTATATAGTTGAAATATCTTGTAATTCAATTTTGCACAAATTTTGCTACTACATTGTTTTATCATTTTCCAATTTAATATCAAGGCCATTTTTATTTTAATTTTTCTTTTCCTCTTCAATTGTTTAAATTTTTTGTTTTGTCTTTCTCTTTTCTTACACTAAAATCTCTTTTCATTAAAAATATAAACAGAATCATAAGATAGCTCGGTCACCTCGAATCCACTGCACCTACGTCACAAGATACAGGACAAGGATCATGAAAGAGCAAAGTACTGAGATGGAGAAAACAAGGAAAGATATTGAGGAGTTACGAGAAAAAATGGATGCCATTCTTGTCGCCCTGGAAAGAGGCAAAATAATACTTGATATTGCTTAGTCCAGCAGTACAATGAATGACCCTCCAATCCGACAATCAACAGAGGGTACTACTCCAAAATATCATTCATTGTACAATATTCCAGTAGAGCAACACCCATTTCAATTTTTCAAGAATGAGCAAGTGCCTGTACACAATCAACCTGGATTTTCACTACCTACAGAGGTACCTCCCAAGGTGACCATTACAGTTCCCAATTTAGATGATCCTAAAATCAGAAAAGAACTAACGGGAGGTGAGAAAGTCTCTTCTAGTGAAAAGCTTGAAGTCCTGGAGGAAAGGTGAAGGGCAGTAGAAGGAACAGACATCTTCGGAAATATAGATGCGACCAAGCTATGCTTGGTACCAGATGTAATCCTCCCTCCAAAATTCAAGGTGTCCGAGTTTGAAAAGTATGATGGAGCATCCTGTCCTAAGAACCATCTCATCATGTATTGCAGGAAGATGTCAGGATACGTCCAAAATGACAAGATGTTAATTCACTGCTTCTAGGATAGTCTTACTGGTCCAACATCTCGATGGTATATGTAGTTAGACAGCACTCATATATGTTCATGGAAGAATCGAGCCGATTCATTTTTAAAGCAATATAAGCACGACATAGATATGGCTCCTGACCATCTAGACCTCCAGAGGATGGAAAAGAAGAGCACAGAAAGCTTTAGAGAGTATGCCCAAAGGTGGAGGGATACTGCTGCTCAGGTGCAACCACCTTTAGCCGATAAGGAGTTGTCGACCATGTTTATTAATACTCTCAAATCTCCTTTCTATGATAAGATGATTGGGAGTGCCTCTACCAATTTTCTGACATAATGACAATTCGATAGAGAATTGAGTACAAAATTAAACATGGAAAGATAACTGATAGCAAGCATAGCTAGCTACTTTTACTTATTTAATTTAGCTAGTCTTTTATGGTGTTTGGGCCATTTTATTGTGCTTTATTGTTTATTTTGTAGGAAATGGTTGATTGGAGCTACAATGCAATATCAGAGTTAATCGGGTGCTCGGGGCGTGAAAAGATGCAAAGGAATGAAAAGAGTAAAAGTGGAGAAAAGTCAAATCTCGGTCAACAGCAGGCTAGCGTCGAGACGCTAGCTCTTGAGCGTCTCGACGCTCACATTCCATATCAGATTAGGCGCGTAAAGCTCACAGCGTCGAGACGCTATGATAGGAAGCGTCCCGACGCTACCGCTTTTCCTTATTCAGAACGCGCGTATAAGAGGCAGCGTCGCGACGCTGTCTTGACAGCGTCTCGACGCTAAGACGAAAAATCTGCAATATAAGCTTCACTTCGGCTAGGTTTTAGAGGAGATCAATTTGGGACCTTTTGGAGCGGTAAAGAGGACAGAAGAGAGGATTTTGAGGCTGCAAACAAAGGAGGAACTTGGAAATCAACCCATTGTTCGTGGGGATCGTGACGGGGACGTCGGGACTCGGCCTACATTGAGTTTTCTTTTCCCTTTTGTTTCTTTAGTTAGATTTATGGATTTCACATGTTTAGTTGAGATTGTAATTCCATTCATGAGTAGCTAAACTTGTAGCTTAGGGATTGATGTAGTTGATTAAGTTTATGGATTGATTTATGGTTTAAGTTGTGCAATGTTATTGTGTTTGTAATCTTGATTTAATGCTTTCAATTAATTGGCAATTAGTTGGATGATTTAAGTTTCGAATCTAGCTCGGGAGAGGGGATTTGATCTAGACTTGCTCACGATTGCATGAATAAAGTTTACTTTCTAATTCTTGACGGTTTTAGATTATCTTTAGAATTGGTTAAAAGATCTCATTGCCTTGCATATTAATAAACTTAGATAGGGATATCAAGTTGGTTAATTTGCATGAGAATCAATTATACTCGGGAGAGGTAGTTGTGATTAAAGGGTCTTTGGCTCATAATTTCATTGTGCAT
The DNA here is from genome assembly GCA_036850905.1 of Luffa acutangula. Classification (NCBI taxonomy): domain Eukaryota; kingdom Viridiplantae; phylum Streptophyta; class Magnoliopsida; order Cucurbitales; family Cucurbitaceae; genus Luffa; species Luffa acutangula. Next base: position 7,809,473 of record CM072087.1, read on the forward strand.
AATAACTTATTCTGTAAAATCAATCCTAAACGAAATCGGCAAAATCAATTCCCTAAGTAGTTTTCCCAATTGAATTTCCATTCTTTTTACTTGCTTTGATTTAGTTTTATTATCATCTTTTCATCACTTTTTAATCCCTAAATAAAATTGAGCGAGATTATTCATAATACTCAATTTGCTTAAAAATCCAATCCAGAGGACGACATTCGAATTTACTATTCACTATATTATTACTTGACCCGTGCGCTTGCAGTAGGAAAAGTCCACATCAAGTTTTTGGCGCCGTTGCCGGGGATTGCCACATTTAGTTAAATTGATATCGTGAAAAAATTGCTTGATCTTAATTTAGGGTGTATTTTTACCTTTTTAGTTTATTGCTTTTTTTTCCCTTATTTGCTTTTCTTTCCATAATTGATTTTCTAGGTTAGTTTTCTTTTAGTTGAGTAATCTTTTCTTTATTTGTTCTTGTTTTTCCTTTTCTAGATTAGTTTCCTTATTTGCATTTTGTCATATTTATTTTTTTCATTCCATATTAGGTTAGTTTGTTTCCTTTTTCTTTATTATATTTTCCATATTTAGATTAGTTGTTTCCTTTCCTTTTCTTTATTTCCATAATTGTTTTTCTTTCCTTTTTTAGGGTAGTTTTGATTTTTGCATGCGTAATAGTAGAGAAGTAGCACCATTTGATCCCGAGATAGAAAGAACAATTCTTAGGCTTCGAAAGGAAAATAGAGATATTATTCAAATGGCAGATCAAAATCCACCTGAGGAGCCTAGGCCTATTAGAGATTATTTTCAGCCTGTGTTTCAGGGACAGCAATCGGGAATTGTCTATGCACCGATTAATGCCAACAACTTTGAGCTGAAGACCGGTCTCATTCAGATGGCTCGAGACTGTGCATACAGAGGATCGCCCACTGAGGATCCAAATTCTCATCTTAAATCATTCTTGGATATTTGTCGGACGGTAAAGATTAATGGTGTCTCTGAGGATGCTATTCGCTTACGTTTATTTCCCTTTTCTTTGCAGGATAAAGCACGTGATTGGTTGCAGTCTATTGCTCCTGGGAGCATCACCACCTGGGATGCTTTGGTCCAGGCCTTTTTAAAGAAATTTTTCCCTTCTGCAAAGACGGTCAAGCTGAGGACCGAGATTGGGACATTCCAACAACAGTATGATGAGCAGTTGTTCGAAGCTTGGGAGCGATTCAAAGAGCTACTGAGGAAGTGCCCTCAGCATGGTTACCCCGATTGGCTTCAGGTACATTTGTTTTACAATGGTTTAAATCCTAGTACAAAAATGATTGTTGATGCAGCTGCAGGTGGGACTCTGTTGTCCAAGACCGTGGAAAACGCTCTCACACTTTTAGAGGATATGGCCACCAACAGCTATCAGTGGCCATCTGAGCGGTCTACACCTAAAAAGATTGCTGCTGGAGTGTTTGAGGTTGATAAAGTAAGTGCACTCCAGGCCCAGATGACTTCCCTTGCCAATGCTTTTATGAAATTTTCAGGTACAGGGAGTGCACAGTCAATTGAATCAGCTGCTGCTTTAGCATCTAGACCTCAGGAGGAGACCATCGAGCAGGTTCAGTATGTATCAAATTTTAATTCTAGGGGATATAATAATAGTTCTACACCTACACATTATCACCCTAACAATAGGAACCATGAAAATTTCTCATATGCTAATACTAAGAATGTTCTTAATCCCCCTGGTTTTGTCCCTCAAACTCAAGATAATAAAAAGTTAGAAGATCTTGTTGGAGCTTTCATTCCAGAGTCTAGTAACAGGACAACCAAATTAGAGGAGGCAGTCATTGCCATCAACTCAACAGTGAATGGCCACAGTGCAGCTATAAAGAACATTGAGACTCAGCTGGGACAGTTGGTGAATGTTGTAAGCACAATGAACAAAGGTAAGGCCCCAGCTGAACAAGAGAAACCTCAGATGGAGTACTGTAAGGCAATCACTGTGCACCAGGAGGAATCTGACGAGGAACCTGAATCTGAGGACTATGAAACGCCTACAGGGGAAGCTGAGGAGGACACATCATCTGATGAGGCTGAACAGCCTAACCTTGAGCCTCCTATTCCTTCTCCTACACTGATGGTTCCCAAGGAAAAGAAAAAGAAAAAGAAGAAAAAGAATAATCAGGTTCAGTTTGATAAATTTATGAATGCTTTTATGAATCTGAATATTAATATTCCTTTTGCAGAGGCATTAGAGATGCCCCAATACAACAGGTTCATGAAGGAGTGGTTAGCAAAGAAGCGAAAAGAAAAGAAGGTTGACACTGTTTATCTTGCTTCCACATGCAACACCAGAGTACAACAGAAAGTACCTGAAAAAGTAGCAGACCCGGGGAGTTTTTCTGTTCCTTGTAGTTTTGGTACTTATTCTTTCAGAGCATTATGTGATTTAGGTGCTAGCATTAATATTATCTCATTGTCCTTGTGTAAGAAGTTAGACATAGGTGAGATTAAATCTACTCCTGTAAAGCTCCAATTGGCTGATCAATCTATGGTGAGACCAGTTGGTATTGTAGAGAATGTGTTAATCAGAGTAGGTAGATTTTTCCTCCCTATTGATTTGTATGTTATGGACATGATAGAAAATCCTTCAATGCCTGTCATATTAGGACGACCATTCCTCGCCACTGGGCGAGCGATCATAGATATTGAGCGCAGGGAGCTCACTATTAGAGTCAAGAACGAAAAAGAAATCTTTAAAGCAGTTGAAGACTCCAAAGATGAAGTGTTGTACATGGGCTACAGGAAAGGTGCAAGAAAGAGCACCTCTGTTGGATTCACAGAACAAAAGCCTCCTTGAAGCACGTGCAACACGTCGAGCTAATGACGTTAAACAAGCGCTTATGGGAGGCAACCCAAGTAAGTTAGTGTGTTTTCTTTTTGTTTTTGATTTATTGTTTGTTTTTGTTTTGTAGGTCTTGTTTTCTTCCTCTCCTTTGCTTTCAAGCTTTCAAGATTCCAAGCTTTCAAGCAAGAAGTCATCATCATTCCAGGCCAGTATTATTCACTCCTGTTATTCTTTTATTGTTCTCAGGCTTGTTTATGCCTTATTTTCTTTATACATTGAGGACAATGCATATTTTAAGTTTGGGGGTGGATTAGCATGTTTGTGGAGCCCTTGAGCATCTGAGTTCGGGCTATAGTTTTGAGCTTTCTTTGAATTATGCATATGGTTGTTTTCTGGATGCTACTTTTGCATGATTATGATGTCCTAGGATAGGCTTTCTTGTCAATTTTCAAGCTTGTGACGAGATGTAAGCATAAGTGCCCAAAAAGGAAGACTTTTTAAAATTTTTCTAGGAGATGGCTTGCATGAGTAGAGTATTTGTCTTGGCTAGATTTGGATTTGAATGCTTAGGAGCGAATTATTGGGTTCATATGCTTGTTGTCACCTCGATAGGTGTAGGGTAGAGCTAAAGAGTTAATTTCTTGCAAATTAGCATGTTTGATCTTGCTTAGGAGAAAAGAAAAGAATATCTGCTATTTATGCTCTTATCGAAAAATCATTCTTGTAGTTACTGTTGAAAAGAAAATTATTATACCATGGCCTGTGCAAAGTTTGCAATGTTTAATAAAGATTAAGGCAAAAAGAGCTACCCCTGTTGTGATCAGTTAGGCCAACCAGAGAAATCTCAGGTTAAGGGTCCCTGCAATGGGTGTGTGAAAGCTAGTGCCACATATACATGCTTAATTTGATTGTTAATTATAAGCACCTAAGTTTGGAGATAAACAAACTAATTTGTTGCATTAACTCATTAGTAAAGCCTTAGTGCCAGTGTAGAGGGAAGATGAGTTGAGAGTCTAATAATCCAATCCCGGGCTAGTAGAGTCTGATCTTGTTGAGTTAGATCTCGCTTGTGCAAGTTAATTTTGGAAAAATTTTAATTTCTCTCCCTCATTGGTCCTTGTGTGCATATCTCTTGCTTGCTTGGTTATTGACTTTTGAGCCTTGAGGATTGAGTTATGATTGTTGCATCCATTCTTCCATTGTATGTCTGATTTAGAGTTTGCTCGAGGACTAGCAAAAGCTTAAGTTTGGGGGTATTTGATAGCAAGCATAGCTAGCTACTTTTACTTATTTAATTTAGCTAGTCTTTTATGGTGTTTGGGCCATTTTATTGTGCTTTATTGTTTATTTTGTAGGAAATGGTTGATTGGAGCTATAATGCAATATCAGAGTTAATCGGGTGCTCGGGGCGTGAAAAGATGCAAAGGAATGAAAAGAGTAAAAGTGGAGAAAAGTCAAATCTCGGTCAACAGCAGGCTAGCGTCGAGACGCTAGCTCTTGAGCGTCTCGACGCTCACATTCCATATCAGATTAGGCGCGTAAAGCTCACAGCGTCGAGACGCTATGATAGGAAGCGTCCCGACGCTACCGTTTTTCCTTATTCAGAACGCGCGTATAAGAGGCAGCGTCGCGACGCTGTCTTGACAGCGTCTCGATGCTAAGACGAAAAATCTGCAATATAAGCTTCACTTCGGCTAGGTTTTAGAGGAGATCAATTTGGGACCTTTTGGAGCGGTAAAGAGGACAGAAGAGAGGATTTTGAGGCTGCAAACAAAGGAGGAACTTGGAAATCAACCCATTGTTCGTGGGGATCGTGACGGGGACGTCGGGACTCGGCCTACATTGAGTTTTCTTTTCCCTTTTGTTTCTTTAGTTAGATTTATGGATTTCACATGTTTAGTTGAGATTGTAATTCCATTCATGAGTAGCTAAACTTGTAGCTTAGGGATTGATGTAGTTGATTAAGTTTATGGATTGATTTATGGTTTAAGTTGTGCAATGTTATTGTGTTTGTAATCTTGATTTAATGCTTTCAATTAATTGGCAATTAGTTGGATGATTTAAGTTTCGAATCTAGCTCGGGAGAGGGGATTTGATCTAGACTTGCTCAAGATTGCATGAATAAAGTTTACTTTCTAATTCTTGACGGTTTTAGATTATCTTTAGAATTGGTTAAAAGATCTCATTGCCTTGCATATTAATAAACTTAGATAGGGATATCAAGTTGGTTAATTTGCATGAGAATCAATTATACTCGGGAGAGGTAGTTGTGATTAAAGGGTCTTTGGCTCATAATTTCATTGTGCATAATAACTTATTCTGTAAAATCAATCCTAAACGAAATCGGCGAAATCAATTCCCTAAGTAGTTTTCCCAATTGAATTTCCATTCTTTTTACTTGCTTTGATTTAGTTTTATTATCATCTTTTCATCACTTTTTAATCCCTAAATAAAATTGAGCGAGATTATTCATAATACTCAATTTGCTTAAAAATCCAATCCAGAGGACGACATTCGAATTTACTATTCACTATATTATTACTTGACCCGTGCGCTTGCGGTAGGAAAAGTCCACATCAATAACTGATACGACTGGATCATCAATAGCGAAAAAGGGGGTTCCATCGAAGAAAAAAAAGGGAGAAGTTCAGATGATTGGTTTCAATTAAAGACAACCATACTCTAATGTCAGGGTCCCACAATATCACTATCCACCTCCATATGTTTACCCTCAACCCTACATCAATAATACGTTAGCCCAATACTCATCACCTTACGTCCAAAATCCTCGTCCTACTCAAGGCTACCAACCTCGGAATCAACAAAACACTCCTTATGTCCAAGGACACCAAAATAATAAAGTCGTCTGTAGACATACTCATTTTGATCCGATTCCGATGACATATACCTACATTCTACCCCAACTCTTCCAGAATAATCAGCTGGCACCTATGCCAATGGACCCAGTAAAGCCACCTTACCCAAAGTGGTATGACCCAAATGCCCGTTGCGACTACCATGCAGGAGCAATTGGACATTCCACTGAAAAACTGTACTGCACTCAAGCATAGGGTGCAAGCATTGATCAAGGCAGGATGGTTGAACTTTAAGAAAGAAAATGGTCTAGATGTCAACAACAATCCTCTGCCAAACCATCAGAATGCACAAGTAAATGTGATAGAGGTTCATGGAGCTGATTTGAAAAAGAATGTTGAGAGCGTAGTGACTCCCATGGGAGAACTATTCGAAATATTATTCAGTAATGGATACATTGGAGTAGAGCGCTTCCAATCAGATTTGGGTGTCAGAACATACGATGACAGTTTGATGTGTTCTTATCACACTGGGGCAAAAGTGCATTCTATTGACCAATGTTCTCATTTTCGTCTGAAGGTCCAGGAGTTGTAAGATTCACATTTTTTAACAGTTTCTCAAAAGATGGTTCTACTCCTTCAGTATGGGGAAGTTGATATTATAGAAGAATGCTTAAGGTTTTCTCTCAAGCCAAAACCGTTAACAATTTCTTATCCCGAGAAGCCTAGTACCCCAAAGTCCAAACCAAGACCGATTACCATCTAGATTCCGACTCCCTTTGAATATCAAAGTTCAAAAGCAGTACCTTGGAACTATGAATATAAGGTAACTGTTGGTCCTGAACCCCTTCTAATCCATAATATCAGTGGGATAGGAGGTCTAACACGAAGCGGGAAGTGCTATACACCGGAAGACCTATTGAAACCCAAGGGTAAAGAAAAAGGGAAAGCCAAGATCATTGAAGATATCAAGGAAAAGATAGAAGAGCCCATTGTAGTGAAAAACCTGGATGTTAAATAACCAGCATCTGAAGAGGACATCCAAGAATTTTTGAAGTTGGTTAAACAAAGTGATTATAAAGTGGTTGAACAGTTAGGTTGAACCCCTGCAATGATTTCCATATTGGCTTTGTTATTAGCTTAAGTTACGCATCGTAAGACTTTGTTAGACATATTGAATCAAACTTAAGTTCCGCAGGATATTACGGTGGACAACTTGGATAACATTGTTGGAAACATAATTGCATCCAGTTCAGTAACTTTCACAGATGATGAGTTACCACCAGAAGGCACCGGACACACTAAAACCTTGCACATTACAGTTAAGTGCAAAAATTTTGATGTGGTTAAAGTTCTAGTTTATAATGGTTCTTCATTGAACATAATGCCTAAATCCACGTTGGAGAAATTGCATGTTGATATGTCTCATGTAAGACCCAGCAGTATGATTGTACGAGCTTTTGATGGGGCACGTAGTGAAGTTGTTGGAGACATAGAAGTGCCCATTCAGATAGGTCCATGCACCTTCAATATAACATTTCAGGTTATGAACATTAATTTGGCCTACAGCTTCTTGTTAGGGTGTCCCTAGATTCATTCAGCTGGAGTGGTCCCATCATCATTACACCAAAAACTTAAATTTGTGGTTGACCGCAAACTAGTAATCATATCTGGGCAAGAGGACATCTTAGTGTCAAGACCCTCTTCAAGCCCTACATAGAAGCAGCAGAAGAGGTTTTTCAGTCATCATTTCAAGCTTCTGAGATTGCAAATGCCACAACTTTATACGGAGAGATAGGGAAAATGGAGCTGCAACTTTCAAAACTCTCCTTAACAGGAAGCAACCAAAGCCTTGAAAATTTGTTGAATATGTCAAAAAATATGAAGAGGTTTGGTTTGGTATATAGACCAAGCAAAAAAGATATGATTAAAGCACACAGGCAGGAGAAAGAAAAACGACTGGCTAGATTGGAGAACCGTGAGCCGAAGTATCAAATGAATATCATTCCTCATCTTCATGATACCTTCATCTTTGCTGGAATAATTCATCCAGAATCTCAAGACTCTGCAGTCATGGCTATAATCGAACAGAAGAAAGAAGTTGGTCCCTTGGTTTATCTGTGCCCAAAAGACTTTGAACTCAATAATTGGACTGTAATGGAGCTACCACCATTTGTTAATAAGATATGAATGTAATTTTTAAACTTTTTGTTTGTTTTTTGTTTTGATGATTTATGTGTTCTATGTCAATATTTCATTTGTAAATGAAGGAGCATTTTTTTTTCTTTCTTTCCTATCATCCAATGAATCTCTCTTGTGTCTACTTCTTTTAGCATTGATTTCATTCCTTCCATTCCTTCCTTTTATCTTCTTTCATCACACTGAATAATCCCTCTCTTAAACAATGAAATTGGGATTGAAAACGTTAATGATCTTAAATACGAACTTGATTCTCCTACATACCATGTTGAGTCTGATGAGAGAACAAGTGGTAATGAGGAAGATTTAGAACTTACTCCTGAATTGTTGAGAATGATTGAAGAAGAAGAGAGGATATTGGGACCACATAAAGAGTTGATAGAGACGATTAACTTTGGATCTCAAGTAGAGATTAAAGAAGTTAAAATCGGGACCAACATATCTGCTAAAAGTCGTCAAGGGTTAATAACATTATTTCATGCATACATTGATGTTTTTGTCTGGTCTTATCAAGATATGCCTGGTTTAGACACAAGTACTGTGGTGCATCATTTGCCACTTAAGCCTGAATGCAAGCCAGTGAGACAGAAGTTACGCAAGATGAAGCCAGACATGTTAATCAAAATAAAAGAGGAAGTCATTGAACATATTGATGCAGGATTCTTAACAGTTGCTAATTATCCAGAATGGGTAGCTAACATTGTGCCAGTACCTAAAAAGAATGGACACGTCCGAATGTGTGTTGATTATAGAGATTTGAATCGAGCAAGCCCAACGGATAACTTCCCATTTCCTCATATTGATGTACTGGTAGATAATACAGCTGGATTCTCAACTTTTTCCTTTATGGATGGATTCTCAAGTTACAATCAAATCAAAATGGCACCTGAAGATCAAGAGAAAACTACATTAATCACATTATGGGGAACCTTTTGTTATAAGGTCATGCCGTTCGGATTGAAAAATGTTGGGGCAACCTACCAATGGGCCATGGTTACTCTCTTCCATGACCTAATGCATAAGGAGATCGAAGTGTATGTTGATGACATGATTGCTAAGTCAAAACCAGGGGAAGAGCATGCAACCATTCTCCAAAGTTATTCGAGCGATTGAGAATATTCAAGTTGAAACTGAATCCGAGTAAATGCACATTTGGGGTCACTTCTGGCAAGTTGTTGGGTTTCGTCGTAAGCCAGGAGGGAATTAGAGTTGACCCAGACAAAGTCAAAGCCATTCTAGAAATGCCACCACCACGTACTCAAAAAGAAGTCAGAGGTTTCTTGGGAAGATTGAATTATATTGCAAGATTCATATCACATCTTACAACAACATGTGAACTAATCTTCAAGCTACTTCGTAAGAACAATACAAGCATATGGAATGACGATTGTCAAAAAGCATTTGAAAAGATCAAGCAATACCTACAAAACCCTCTTGTTCTTGTACCTCCAACTCCAAATCGTCCACTTATCCTATATCTTACAGTGACAGAAAATTCAATGGGATGTGTACTAGGACAACATGACAGTTCAGGCAGAAAAGAGCAAGCCATATATTATTTAAGCAAAAAGTTTATTGATTGCGAAACCAGATATTCTCTTTTAGAAAGAACTTGTTGTGCTCTAGCTTGGGCCGCTCACCGTTTAAGACCATATATGTTGTATTACGCAACATGGCTCATCTCAAAGATGTTCTCTTTTAGATGAGCATGACAGTTCAGGCAGAAAAGAGCAAGCCATATATTATTTAAGCAAAAAGTTTATTGATTGCAAAACCAGATATTCTCTTTTAGAAAGAACTTGTTGTGCTCTAGCTTGAGCCGCTCACCGTTTAAGACCATATATGTTGTATTACGCAACATGGCTCATCTCAAAGATGGATCCTATCAAATACATCTTTGAAAAGCCATCTTTGTCTGGTAGAATTGCTAGATGGCAGGTTCTTTTATCCGAGTATGATATTGTCTATGTTACTCGAAAGTCAATAAAAGGAAGTGTACTAGCCAATCATTTGGCTGAACAACCTATAGACGATTATGAACCAATGAAATTTGATTTTCCTGATGAATTTGTCTCCACTATAATGGTGGAAAAAGAAATATCAGACGTGGAAACATGGACCATGTCGTTTGATGGGGCCTCCAATGAGTTAGGTCATGGGATAGGTGTTGTATTAATATCGCCTAAAGGAAAGTTGTTCCCTCTCACCGCCAAACTAAGTTTTGATTGTACTCATAATATGGCTGAATATGAAGCTTGCTCTATAGGTATCCAAACTGCATTGGATATGAAGATAAGGAAACTTCGAGTCCTAGGAGATTCTATGCTGGTGATTCACCAATTGAGAGGAGAATGGGAAACAAGAGACACTAAGCTACTGCCTTATAAAAAAGCTTATATTAGACTTGTCTCATAAGTTTGAAGAAATCACTTTTGACTATTTACCAAGAGAAAGTAATCATATAGCAGACGCCTTGGCTACACTTGCAATCATGTTCAACATAGACTCCAATCATGAGGTACAACCTATAAAGATAGGAAGGCTAGATGTTCCAACCTCCTGCATGAATATAGAAGAAGAGTTTGATGATAAACCTTGGTACCATGATATCAAACGTTATATTAAATGTAGTGAGTATCCACTGAATGCCTCAGAAAATGACAAGCGCACACTTAGAAAGTTTGCAATGAATTTCTTCCTAAATGGAGAAATACTTTACAAAAGAAATCATGATATGGTACTTCTAAGGTGTGTAGATACAAATGAAGCCAACACGATTGTGAAAAAAAATTCATGAGGGAATTTGCGGCATCCATGCAAATTGACACATGATGGCTAGACAGGCATTAAGGGCTGGCTATTACTGGTTAACCATGGAAGCTGACTGTATCAAATATGCGCGAAAATGCAACAAATGTCAGATTTACGCAGATAAAGCTCATGCTCCAGCATCTCAATTGCACGTTATGACGACACCATGGCCCTTTTCCATGTGGGGAATGGACGTTATAGGCCCTATTGACATAAAAGCCTCAAACGAACATCGTTTCATCTTGGTGGCAATAGATTATTTTACCAAATGGGTAGAAGCAATGTCCTATCGAGAGGTGACGAAAGGAGTTGTGATCAAATTCATCAAGAAGGAGATTATATGTCGTTATGGTCTTCCTGAGACCATAGTATCTGATAATGCACGAAATCGGAACAATAAATTGTTGACTGAGTTATGTGAGCAATTGAAGATCAAACATGTCAACTCAACTTCGTATATACCAAAGATGAATGGAGCAGTGGAAGCTGCCAATAAAAACATAAAAAGGATTGTTCAAAAAATGACGGTGACGTATAAAGATTGGCATGAAATGCTTCCTTTTGCATTACATGGATATCGCACATCGGTTCGCACTTCAACTATGGCAACACCATTTTCATTAGTTTATGGTATGGAAGCTGTTCTTCCTATTGAAGTGGAAATTTCATCATTAAGAGTCCTCATGGAGACTAATTTAGAAGAGGCTGAATGGGTCCAAAACTGCTATGAGTAGCTCAACTTTGTTGAAGAAAAGAGATTGACAGCATTGTGCAGAGGTCAACTTTACCAAAGACGAATGATGAAAGCCTATCATAAGAAAGTGCGTCCTAGAGTATTCAGAGAAGGGGATTAGTCTTAAAACAAATTCTTCCTTTTCTAAAAGATCACCGAGGCAAGTGGACCCCAAACTATGAAGGACCATTCGTGGTGAAGAAAGCTTTCGCTGGAGGAGCTTTAGTCTTGACTAACATGGATGGTAATGAGCTGCCAAGTCCAGTTAATTCAGATCAGGTTCGAAAATATTACACATAGGCTACTTGTGTATCAAAGGATTCAGCAAAGTTGCGGGAATTCAACAAGTGTCTAGGAGAATTACGCTTCAATTTTTATATCATGTTCAAGAGGTTACTTTTGTCTCAGGTTCTAGATCCTTAACATTGACACATATGTCTATTGAATTTTAGTCATAAATCGAAGCTCCCTTCTCGAAGCATGGCATATCTTGTCCATTTTTCTCCCTCACTCTCCATAATATTTCCTCAACTATGAATGTTTGGCATGTTTACCTTTATTATCATTACAATTGAATAAACAAAAAGTTACATAAACACAATATTTCAAATCAATGGTGGTAACTTAAACGATTCGATGTGAAATACATATGTCCAAAGAAAGAATCCAAAGGCAAGATTTTTCCAAGAGCACCGTGATCATGAAGGTTGATGGAATATCATCAGGGAAGACAAAACCGTCATTTCAACATGACAAAGTCTTAAACTGGGGGCAAAACCATTATTTTCGTCTTCTCAACTGGGGCAGAACCATTATTATCACAGGAGCAATGTTGTTCTGGATACATTTTTGGTCATCAAACAAAGAGCAAGTTGTTTAGTGAGTTCATGATCTAATTAAGGTCTATTACCAAGGGTGATGTGAATGGGGTGCCCGAGCTATCAAATATCTTTTAAAGAAATTTGTATCATAGTTTTCGAATAGTGATAAATCTATATCTCATGCATTCAAGATTAGCGTGCATTGCAAAGAAAATTTATTTTCAGTTAAATCGAACCTGACTATTCAATCAAGGTCGAAGCCTGTGTCATTCCAAGTCCGTTTTCAGTCTTTCTCTCGGTTAAATCGAACATGACTATTCAGTCAAGGTCAAAGCCTGTGTCAATCCAAGTCCGTTTTCAGTTTTTCTCTCGGTTAAATCGAACCCGACTATTCAGTCGAGATTGAAGCCTGTGTGAATCCAGGTCCGTTTCAGTTTTTCTCTCGGTTAAATCGAACCCGACTATTCAGTCGAGGTCGAAGCCTGTGTCTATCCAGGTACGTTTTAAGTTTTTCTCTCGGTTAAATCGAACCCGACTTTTCAGTCGAAGTCGAAGCCTGTGTCAATCCAGGTCCGTTTTTAATTTTTCTCTCAGTTAAATCGAACTCAACTTTTCAGTCGAGGTCGAAGCCTGTGTCAATCCAGGTCCATTTTCATTCAGTTAAATCGAACCCGACTATTCAGTTGAGGTCGAAGCATGAGTCTGTCCAGGTCATTTTTCAATTTTTTCTCTTGGTTAAATCGAACTCGACTTTTTAGTCGAGGTCGAAGCTTGTGTCAATCCAGGTCCGTTTTCAGTTTCTCTCTCGGTTAAATCGAATCCAACTATTCAGTCGAGGCCAAAGCCCGTGTCAATCCAAGTCCTCGGTTGAACCAAACCTGACTATTGAATTGTGGTCATTAAGTCAAGTTCATTTTCCTTTCTAAATTCAAATTCTTACCAAACAAATCTTCGCCTCCCCAGTACTGAGTCTCTTTCCTTTGTCTACCCTTTCAATCCTTCAAGGATACACAAAGGGGGGCAAACTGTAGACACCGTATTTGGTCCGGCTTGATTTTCAGTAATAATGTTTGAAGTTTCCCAATATTTGGTAGTCAATTTGTTTTTTTGGTATGCCAACAAGAGCATAGCTCAACTGGCATAAAGTCGTATTGATAACCACGAGGTATGTGGTTCAAACCCTCGTTCAAACCCCCCTTCTCACATATTTTTATCAAAAATTCGTTTTTTATTATTTTTATTATTATTTTTATTATTATTATTATTCTTATTCTTTTTTTTATTTTTTATTTTTTTGTCTTCCCCATTCCTATTCAAGGGGAAGCTTTCCTATTTTGAAGCATTTTTCATGCCTATTATTTTATTTATTTTTCTATTTTGTTTTTTTTTTCCACCATTTTCTCATTCATCTTCCCCAAATTAGTAACCATTCAAGTATAAAAAGGGGGGAGATGGAGGATGAAGGGGACAAGAAGGAGAAGAGTTTTGGAAAAAAAAAGTGAGCTTGAGAGACAAGAAGGCATTGGGCATGAGCTTAGTTTAGGGAGTTTCTTAGCTAGAAGAATTTTTTAGGGAGAAAAGAGAAGAAGAAAGCATTGAGCATAGACTTTAGTTGGGGGGGAAAAAAAGTGAGTTTAGAGAGCTTGCAAGAGTGATTTAGAGAGTCTTGAGAAGAAATTTTTAGAGAGGGAAAAAGGGAGGAAAGAAAGTGGAAGAGGTAAAGATAAAAATAGAGGGAAAGGAAGTAGCTTCCGTAGGAAATAATTGGGGAAGGGGGAAGGAAAGAAAAGTAAAGAAGAAACTAAAAAAGGTGGGCTCCACATTTTTTAAAATTAAATCTTTATTTTTCTATTAGTATTATTATTATTAGTCCTTCCCCATTTTATTTCATTTGCACTTTACTAACTTTTTTTTTCTTTCTTTCTTATTTGTTAAATTAATTCTTTCTTTTTTCTATTAGTATTAGTATTATTATTATTAGTCCTTCCCCATTTTATTTCATTGGCACTTTACTAACCTTTTTTTTTCTTTCTTATTTGCTAAATTAAATCTTTATTTTTTCTATTAGTATTATTATTATTAGTCCTTCCCCATTTTATTTCATTTGCACTTTACTAATCTTTTTTTTTTCTTTCTTTCTTATTTGTTAAATTAAATCTTTATTTTTTTCTATTAGTATTATTATTATTAGTCATTCCCCATTTTATTTCATTTGCACTTTACTAACCTTTTTTTTTTCTTTCTTTCTTATTTGTTAAATTAAATCTTTATTTTTTTTTCTATTAGTATTATTATTATTTGTCCTTCCCCATTTTATTTCTTTTCACTTTACTAACCTTTTTTTTTCTTTCTTATTTGTTAAATTAAATCTTTATTTTTTCTATTAGTATTATTATTATTAATCCTTCCCCCATTTTATTTCATTTGCACTTTACTAACCTCATTTTTTTTCTTTCTTATTTTTAACTAAATCTTTATTTTACTATTATCATTACTAATTTCTCTCTTACTTTTTTTTTCACATTTACACTTTGCCAATTTCATTTCTTTTTTTTTTTTTTTTTTTTTTTTTTGTAAACTTTCAAGTTTATTTGTTCTTTTCTTCTTTCATTCCTCAATTTGCTTTAATCCAATCTTTAATCTTCTTGATCAATTTCAATTATTGTTATTATAATTGTTTTGAAATTAATTTTCTTTTAAAAGGGATTATAGGAACTGAGTAATGTGCCTTCGTGGAGTTCAACTCCCGTGCAGGCGTATGAAAATTCTCATTTTCCCTAAAAAGAATTTACTCTTTGAATGATTTTCTTCTTTTACATCTATTTGTTTTTTTTAATTTTTTTATTTTTAATAAACATAATCATGTATCGCTCATATTTCCTTTAATTATAAGAGAAATTAGGCATGATTTATATTAAATTGGATATCCAACTCATAATGTTTAATCCTTACTTTATTTCTAAAGTTAAGGTAAAAACAAATGAGACATCTTGTGTTTATTATTTCATTTTGGGTTTATACTTTCATATTTATCATTCTTTTTAAGAAAAATAAAAAATAAAGGAATGTTTTTATTCATTTAATTGGACAATTTAAGATACTGTGGTAATCGTTTTCTTAAACGGGTGTTGTAAGGTGCTAATACTTTCCCTACACTCAAACGACTCCCGAACCTAATTTCTTGTTTTCTAAGAATGGTTTTTATTTTATTTTAAAGGTGACCAATCACACCTTCAATGATTGGTGGCTACTCCAATTTTCTTCTTAAAAACCCAAGAAAGGATGTCGGTCATTCCGCGTCGCGATGACGTTGCGACAGTTGGTTTTTGTAAGATAAAGAAAACAACTAAATAAAGAGATAATAACAATAGATAAAACGAGGTATTCGACATAGTTTCATCCTAAAGGCAAATAACTATAATCACTGAATATGCAACTTAAGCCTAATTAATGCATTGGGTATGATTTAACTTCGTTTTTTCGTTGCTCCCAAGAACCGTTAGAAGGCTAAGCAAGTACCATTATGCACATTTTTGTGACTCGACTCCGACATAGATTATTCACGGATGCAATCTATAACCCTATAGTTGATATAGGGTGCCTTAGGCAGCTTGCCTTATACCACTGAACAATCTCTTTCGAGCTTTTCCTCCTATATCACCTTTATGAGAACCGATATTGTCTGTCCCTTTCGAGATCAAACTCACATAGCATGGAAAGTCTAAGTGATCAATTTAAACTCAGCTAGATCAGAATGATAATCAATAAAGAATGAAATGCATTGAATATAAACTTAATCGAATAAATACTTTCAAGATATTGGACCATAAGGGAATTCACCCTATTGAACCCCTCAACGGAATTTAGCTACTCATGGTGCGATAAATGCAAATGAATATCTTTTCATTGAAATAAAGAATGAAAAATACAGATAAAATGAAAAGTAACACAAGCTGGAAATAATGACAGTAGCTAAATACTAGGGTTTTTCTCTTTTATCCAATCCTTCTAGAGTTCGCTCGAAACTCCACTCTCTCGCTTTTACAAGTGGGAATAGGTGAAAATCCCTACAAACCCTAAAGTTTGATGTCTAACTAAGGTTAGAATTTAGTCATCTAAGAAGGACCTCGGGCATCCCTACTCATAGGCGTCAATTAGGGTTCTGTCACCAACCTCTTCTTCCAAATGCGTTATGCTTGGAGTTGACTTCGAATCACGAGCTTATATAGTGTTGGAAGTGGTTAAGGAGCTGTGAAAATGGTGTTGGTCGGTAGCCCAGTCGAATTCGAGGTCAAAACAGCCGGTTAGGTGCACAATAGTCTAGTTCAAAACGACCCGCAATAGACTCGGAACTGCCTTTGTTTTTCCAGAAATGCGGTCGCATTTCATTTTGCCTTCCTAGAAATGTCGTCGCATTTCTGGGCAGTTTCCAGCTTCCTCTGCTTTTTTCTGCACAACAACAAACTTAGTCAAATTCCTATCAAATTGAGTCTTTTTAAGCACTAATACGCATGATTTGACAAATGTGACTCTCAACTTCCTTACTTATCAACTTTAACATATTTTGAGCTCAAAATAGTAAAATTAACCTAAACATGCAACTTTTGGCAAGGAGTTGAGCTAAATATAAGGGTAAAATAGGTATATTTTTTACCCTTATCATACCCCCAAACCTAGCTCATTGCTTGTCCTCAAGCAATCACAAATAAGAATGTTAGAGATCAACTTTTTAATTGCAAACCAAAATGTAAGAGCTCGATACCAATTGCAAACCAAAATGTTATGGTTCATATGTAATTGTCAATCATGGTACTAGCATCAACTTTTAATTGCAAATCAAGTGACATGGAATAAAGTAAACATGTTTTCCAAGATTGTTTTCTAAAAAGTTTGCCTTTCAGGAGAGGGTTCCACTCTAGTGCCAGTCACAACGTCTAAGTTTCCTAGGCATGAAGATTTTTATTGTTCTTTTCCAAAGCAAAACTCTCCCTAGTCCATCCTAACCAATATGTTTAAACTACCTAACTTCTACTCATTGAGCCTAGTGTAGTCCACTTAGTTACGAAAAACAATCTTGAGGTAAATGAGCATACATGAATTACTAGACCCTTTTCTATCTCCCCAAAACTTATTTGACTGTTGGTGCTCTTTTTATTCAACATTTTTTTTCTCCCAATAGTATCCTTGTTGTCATATTTACCTTCGTTCTACCTTATCGACACTTTGTGGTGAAGATATCTAGCTACGAGCAAAGTTCACAAGCTTGGAATAATACTCACTTCCCTAAGTAAACCTTTCATGCAGTGGCAAACCATGGGTGTCATGAATGCCCCTGGTTATTCAGTAAACTCTATGAAGGAGGAGTAACTCTCGGTTTTTTATTTTTTAAATAAAGTATATATTGAGCACATATTCTTTTCCAGCAGTACAAATTTACAAATTACATATAGCATAAAGCATAAAGCATAAAGCATAAAAGCACCCGTCCAAACTTAAAGTTAGACAATGTCCTCATTGGCTTTTTTTTAGGCATGGCCTTTACATAAGGCTTTTTGTTTTTCAAAACATTAAGGCTAAACTCTTCTAGTGTGTTAGAAAGGTTAAACATGAGGAAGTTTATACTTAATAAAATTATGTAAAGAAAAAGACTAATGGAAAGCCTATGACTAGAAAACAATTCAGTTGTGACGGTGGCACTTTTGAGACAGAACAAAGCTCTAGTTTTCATCATCAAGGGCTTAAAAGAAAACTCCTTTGAAAACATGCTTTTTCCATAACATTTTTTACAAACAAATTTTTTTTCTTAAAGTTGTTTTTTCTTCAAAGATTCGTAGGTTAAGCTCAAAAACAACAAGCAGATTCTTTTTTTTTTTTTTAAGAAAATATTGAAAACTCAAGTTTACCTAATAATACTCCCGATGTTGATCTCCAACCCCTTCATAATTCAGCAGAGGAGCATAACTCTTCGACGTTTAGTATATATATAGGGCTTTGATAGCGAGCATAGCTACCTATCTTTACTGATTAAATATAGCTAGTCTTTTATGATGTTTGGGACATTTTATTGTGCTTTATTGTTTATTTTGTAGGAAATGGTTGGTTGGAGCTATAATGCAATATTACAGTTAATCGAGTGCTCGGGACGTGAAAAGATGCAAAGGAATGAAAAGAGTTAAAGAGGAAAAAAGTCAAACTTCGGTCAACAGCAGGCTAGCGTCGAGACGCTAGCTCTTGAGCGTCTCGATGCTCACATTCCATATCTGATTAGGCCCGTAAAGGTCACAACGTCTCGACGCTGCAACCTTAGCGTCTCGACGCTGTGTTATTTCACTTACTGAAACGCGCGTTTTGAAGGCAGCGTCGAGACGCTGTCTTGATAGCGTCGAGACGCTACGACGAAAAATCTGCTATATAAGCTTCTTTTCGGCTTGGTTTGAAGGGACTTCGATTTGGGGACTTTTGGAGCCGACAATAGGACAGAATTGAGGGAGTCTTGAGCTGAAGCAAAGGGGACGAGTTGGAAATCAACCCATTGTTCGTGGGGATCGTGACGGGGACGTTCGGTCTCGGCCTACAACGAGTCTATTTCTCTTTTCCCTTACTTTAGATAGTTTTTATGACTTATTTAGACTTAGTTTATATTGTAACGAGGATTATGTGTAGCTAAGTTTAATTCTTAGGGATTGATGTAGCCGTTGGGCACGTTTTGGATTGATTTACGGTATTTATGCTATTGATGTCATTTATATATATGTTGTATCCGTAATGCTTTCGATTTACTGGCCATAAATTGATTGATGTTTATATTTGAATCTAACTCGGGAGAGAGGATTTAAATTAGTAATCAATATGCATAACTAGAATTGAGCTAAAAATCGGGAGATTAAGATTAATTCTAGAGATCGAGAGATCGAAAGAACTTTCAATAGACTTCGAAGGGAAAATCAAGAAAACATCCAAATGGCCAATCCTAATCCTGAAGAACCTAAGCCCATCAGGGACTATTTTCAGCCGATATTTCACGAGCAACAGTCGGGGATTGCCTATGCCCCAATTAATGCTAATAATTTTGAGTTGAAAACAGGTCTCATTCAGATGGCTCGAGACTGTGCTTACATAGGATCACCCATGGAGGATCCAAATTCTCATCTGAAATCCTTCCTAGACATCTGTGGGACGGTAAAGTTAAATGGTGTTTCTGAAGATGCCATTCGCTTACGTTTATTTCCTTTTTCGTTGCAGGATAAAGCGAGGGACTGGTTACAATCTATTCCACCTGGGAGCATTACCACTTGGGATGCTTTGGTCCAGGCATTCTTAAAGAAATTCTTTCCTCCTACCAAGACGGTCAAGCTGAGGACCGAAATTGGGACATTCCAGCAACAATTCGATGAGCAGCTGTTCGATGCTTGGGAGAGATTTAAAGAGCTACTAAGGAAGTGCCCTCAGCACGGATACCCTGACTGGTTACAGGTTCAATTATTTTACAATGGATTAACTCCTGGCACGAAAACTATTGTTGATGCAGCTGCAGGTGGGACTCTGTTGCCCAAGACTGTTGAGAGTGCTAGGACTTTGTTGGAGGATATGGCCACCAATAGTTATCAGTGGCCATCTGAGCAGTTGGGACCCAAAAAGATTGTTGCTGGAGTGTTCGAGGTTGACAACGTAAGTGCACTTCAGGCTCAGATGTCTTCCTTGGCTAATGCATTTTTAAAGTTTTCAGGTTCAGGGAATGCTCAATCAATTGAGTCTGCAGCTGCCCTTGCATCCCAGACTCAGGGGGGAAATCTCGAGCAGGTTCAGTATGTTTCGAATTTTAATTCTAGGGGGTATAATAATAATTCCACACCTACACATTATCACCCTAGCAATAGAAATCATGAGAATTTTTCCTATGCTAATAATAAGAATGTTTTGAATCCTCTTGGCTTCACTCCTCAAAGTCAAGAAAATAAGAAATCTTTAGAAGACCTTGTTGGAGCTTTTATTACAGAATCAAGTAACAGGTCAAATAAGCTTGAGGAGGCCGTGATTGCAATAAACACTACTGTCAATGGTCATTCTGCAGCAATCAAGAATATAGAGACTCAGCTGGGACAACTGGTAAGTGTTGTCAACTCTATGAATAATGGTAAAGCCCCAGTTGAACAGGAGAAATCTTCTTTGGAGTACTGCAAGGCCGTATCTGTGCATTATGAGGAGGAGACTAAATTAGCTGAAGAGGAGAAGACTACTGAACCAGAGGAACTCACAGGAGGAGTCGAAGAAGGCACCACCTCAAAGCGAAGCTGAAAAGCTTAATCCTGAGCCTTCTATTCCTTCTCCTACTGTTTTAGTTCCTAAATCAAAGAAAAAGAAAAATTCGAAAGTCAAGTTTGACAAATTTTTAGATGCTTTTATGGGTTTGCATGTTAATATTCCTTTTTCAGATGCTCTGGAGCAGATGCCTCATTACAGAAAATTTATGAAGGAATGGCTCAACAAGAAGAAAAAGGAAAAGCAGTTGGAGACTGTATATTTAGCATCAACGTGCAGTGCTCGTGTCCAACAGGGAGTACCAGAGAAATTGTCTGACCCAGGGAGTTTTACCATTCCTTGTAATTTTGGTACTTTTTCATGTAGAGCACTATGTGATCTGGGGGATCGCATAAATATAATTCCTCTATCATTATGTAAAAAGCTTAACATAGGAGACATAAAATCTACTTCTGTTAGACTTCAGTTGGCTGACCAGTCTGTGGTTAGTCCATATGGGATTGTTGAGAATATTCTGATTAAAGTAGGTAGATTTTTCCTTCCTGTTGATTTCTTTGTGCTAGATATTAAAGAGAATCCTGCTATGCCTATCATATTAGGGAGACCATTCCTTGCTACAGGGAGGGTTATAATTGATATTGAACGCATGGAGCTAATCATAAGAGTCCAACAGGAGAAGGAAGTTTTAAAAGCTTTTGAGGACCCCAAGAACACATCAGATACAATGATGGTGGACTACAGGAGAGGTGCTAGGAAGAGCACCAGTGATGGAAAATCTGACAGGAGACCACCCTGATGCATAGTTGGTCAACACGTCGAGCTAATGATGTTAAACAAGCGCTTATGGGAGGCAACCCAAGTGAGTCAGTTATTTCTTTCTTTTGAGTTTATTTTTTTGTTTGTGTCTGTTTTTGTAGGTCTTGTTTTCTTTCTTTCCTTTGCTTTCAAGCTGTCAAGATTCCAAGCATTCAGTCAAGAAGTCATCATCATTCCAGGCCAGTATTGTTCACTCCTTTCATTCGTTTATTGTTCTCATGATTGATTATGCTTTATTTTCTTTATACATTGAGGACAATGCATACTTTAAGTTTGGGGGTGGATTAGCATGTTTGTGGAGCCCTTGAGCATCTGAGTTCGGGCTATAGTTTTGAGTTTTTTGTGAATTATGCATATGGTTGTTTTCTGGATGTTACTGTTGCATGATTATGATGTCCTAGGATAGGCTTTCTTGTCAATTTTCAAGCTTGGGATGAGTTGTAAGCATAAGTGCCCAAAAAGGGAGACTTTTTAAAATTTTTCTAGGAGATGGCTTGCATGAGTAGAGTATTTGTCTTGGCTAGATTTGGATTTGAATGCTTAGGAGCGAATTATTGGGTTCATATGCTTGTTGTCACCTCGATAGGTGTATGGTAGAGCTAAAGAGTTAATTTTTTGCAAATTAGCATGTTTGATCTTGCTTAGGAGGAAAGAAAAGAATATATGCTATTTATGCTCATAAAGAAAAATCATTCTTGTTGTTACTGTTGAAATAAGATAATAATGTCATGGCTTGTGCACAATATGCAATGGTTAATAAAGATTAAGGCAAAAAGAGCTACCCCTGTTGTGATCAGTTAGGCCAACCAGAGAAAACGCAGGTTAAGGGTCCCTGCAATGGGTGTGTGAAAGCTAGTGCCATATATAAATGCTAAAGTTAATTGTATTTTATAAGCACCTAAGTATGGAGGAAAACAAACTAATTTGTTCCATTAACTCATTAGTGAAACCTTAGTGCCAGTGTAGAGGGAAGATGAGCTGAGAGTTTAATAATCCAATCCCGGGTTAGTAGAGTCTGATCTTGTTGAGTTAGATCTCGCTTGTGCAAGTTAATTTTGGAAAAATTTTAATTTGTCTCCCCCATTGGTCCTTGTGTGCATGTCTCTTGCTTGCTTGGTTATTGACTTTTGAGCCTTGAGGATTGAGTTATGATTGTTGCATCCATTCTTCTATTGTATGTTTGATTTGTAGTTTGCTCGAGGACTAGCAAAAGCTTAAGTTTGGGGATATTTGATAGCGAGCATAGCTAGCTACCTTTACTGATTAAATATAGCTAGTCTTTTATGATGTTTGGGCCATTTTATTGTTTATTTTGTAGGAAATGGTTGATTGGAGCTATAATGCAATATTAGAGTTAATCGGGTGCTCGAGACGTGAAAAGATGCAAAGGAATGAAAAGAGTTAAAGAGGAAAAAAGTCAAATTTCGGTCAACAGCAGGCTAGCGTCGAGACGCTAGCTCTTGACCGTCTCGACGCTCACATTCCATATCTGATTAGGCGTGTAAAGGTCACAGCGTCTCGACGCTGCGACCTTAGCTTCTCGACGCTGTGTTATTTTGCTAACTGAAACGCGCGTTTTGAAGGCAGCGTCGAGACGCTGTCTTGATAGCGTCTCGACGCTACGACGAAAAATCTGCTATATAAGCTTGTTTTCGGCTAGGTTTGAAGGGATTTCGATTTGGGGACTTTTGGAGCCGATAATAGGACAGAATTGAGGGAGTCTTGAGCTGAAGCAAAGGGGACGAGTTGGAAATCAACCCATTGTTCGTGGGGATCGTGACGGGGACGTTCGGTCTCGGCCTACAACGAGTCTATTTCTCTTTTCCCTTACTTTAGATAGTTTTTATGGCTTATTTAGACTTAGTTTATATTGTAATGAGGATTATGTGTAGCTAAGTTTAATTCTTAGGGATTGATGTAGCCGTTGGGCACGGTTTGGATTGATTTACGGTATTTATGCTATTGATGCCATTTATGCATATGTTGTATCCGTAATGCTTTCGATTTACTGGCCATAAATTGATTGATGTTTATATTTGAATCTAACTCGGGAGAGAGGATTTAAATTAGTAATCAATATGCATAACTAGAATTGAGCTAAAAATCGGGAGATTAAGGTTAATTATAGAAATTGTTTTAAAGGTTAGCCTTATTGCCTTGTATGTTTATTGGATTTAGATAGGGATATCGGGTTCAATTGCATATGGGAGAATCATGTATGCTCGGGAGAGATATGTGTGATTTTAGTTGCCAAGATTTATGAATCATAGCATGTGTTAATTCTTTTATTAATCCATAACTCCAATTGGTGAAATCAAATTCTTAAGACCAATTATTCCCATTAGATTGTCGCTTTTAGCTTTAGTATTGTATGTGATTAATTCATATTCTCATTCAATTTGATTCCCTGAATAAAATTGGTCAAAAGTATTTTCGATAATTAAAATTTGGCTAGACACCAATCCAGAGGACGACATTCGATTGCAAAATCACTATATTATTACTTGACCCGTACACTTGCGGTAAGCAAATTGCACATCAGGCTTCGGTTTAGTCCACCGTTAGGTTAGAAATTTCTTGTTTTTACGATTATTTTCTCCTTTTTTCGTTTCTCTCTGCTGTGTAGACCTTTTAGGGTCAATTCTTACACTTTCTTTTGGATTGATTTGTTGTTTTCCATTCTCTATGAGTAGCTAAATCACCTGGATTCGTTGGATTGAATTTATGCTTTGAATATAATGTTGTTTTGCTTAGTTTTCTGGTTTATACTTGTTGTTCCTTGCTATTTTTATGAGCTTTTCATGTAATCTTGTTTAAACCAATGCATGAGATTAATGTTATAGAATTGACAACTCTAGGAAATTATTTTTGTGGATTCTATCAATTATTTGAGATAGCCACTAGACCGAGGCAAGTCCATCACTATGAGTGTAGCATCACTATTAATGCAATTCCAGACCCATGATTATTTGAGATTAGTTAGATATAGATTGGTGGTCATTGGGCTATGCACGCGGGGTAGTGAGCAATCAATCAAGTTAATTAATTATGTTAGCCGCAGGGTTCTGGATTAATTAATTAATTAAACACAGGCTAGTGTAGGGGGTCCTCCGAGTAACTGAGAAGTTATACCGGGTTAATATTAATAGCATTGAATGTTTTTTAGAGAAAACTACGAAGCCAAGTAGTAAAAGATTCAAGCATAGCATTCCCAATCTAGCGATCCTTGTTTAAATTGAATTTTATTCCATCTTTCTTTATTGTATGTTTGTCCTATTTAGTTTTATTTACATTCAACATTTTATTAACTTCTTTGATCTGTTCGTTTCAAAACTCCCTGTTGTGTCAGTGCAAAAGACTGCATTCACTAGATTCCCTTTCCTTGTGTTCGACCCCGACCACTATTTCTACAAAAATAGTTGTGGTGCCTTGGAATATAAATTTATTTCACACGAGTCTCGATAGCTCCCAAACCCCGTCACCCTCTCATTCGGATTTGATCTCGGTTCGTTCATCTACCCCTCCTATCCTCGGACATCACAATTTTAGAAGCAAATAGATAACTAGATCTGATTTGAAGATATCATTTTTTAAACATGTTATGTTTGTTATAAACGTTTCATTAGAATATGTGATGAATGTTGTTGCAATTCTGATGTGGTTAAAAATATGAGATAAATTAACTCTAGATTACTGTGCAAGTATACACAATCTAGCAGCAAGTGATAAGTATTTATCGTATCAAAAGGGTCTTGAAACGCCTACTTCTATTGTTTAATTTGCCTTTTCAGTGATTTCAAAAGGTTGGTTAAATTGATTTGGATTTTTAAAATTCTGAAACAAAAGAAATACGATAGCAGTAAGTGATTACGACTATAGAAAATAGAATGAAAACAGACACAGGTTAAGACTTCTGTAATTGTTATAAAGATGCTCCAGCAATTCTTTTGATCCGTTAATCTCCTGCAGTATTATCAGTGAGATCCTCCCGAAACTCCGGATTTTTTGGAATATGTTTCAACTCCAATGAAGCTCTACCGATCAAGCACTAGGCAACTGGCTATCCCTAACTCAGTCAGTGGCATTCACCAATACACAATGATCTAGCGTGAATTATCGCCACACAACTCCTAAATCATCCCTGAAACAAGGAGAAGCTATACATATCGGCTAGCTAGGCGGGCACATAATGAAATTAAAGATCAACAATAATTCAAGATGATCATGATCAAATAGAATTTCCAGATTTATAAATATAACAATCACATAATTCTTAACCTATGCCTACAAAGCAATTAGTTCATGATTGAAAACATAAAATACGTTACAATCTCGATAAGCACATCCATATTACGAAATACACAAGAAATACTAATCATTTTCAGCAAATGGGGATGAAACGGTTGCTCCAAACCACCAAGAACATGGAAGAACTTCGTCTTCTTGAGTTGAATCGCAAATGGTCTTCTTAGATCTCCATTCTGTCGTCAATTCGGCCTCCGACCGATTGATTCGGTCTCCAAGTCGTGAATCATGTTATCTTTGACGGCTCCCTCCTTTTATAGGATGAGGTTTAACCTAATTAGGTTAATCTAGACACGTGGATGGCTCTCCTTGCTTCTTAGGTCCGTAAATAAATCAGCTAACGCCACTTTATTAAAATGGATAACGAGCTGTGATGTGGCAGTTTTGCTCCCAGCTTTGCTGCAACACAGAATTTGCTCCCTCAAGTTGCTCAGGACTACATTCTGCACAAAATAACTTCCAAAGCCTCCATTCTTCTGAATGAGTTAAACATAACAAGGACCGAACCGAATAATGCATAAGACTCGGGAGAGAGGATTTGGCATAAGACTTACCTTGTTTAATTGCATGACTAGAGTAGAAATTCTAAGTTTGTGACGGGATTTGGAATCACTTTAGAAGCATAACAATGACCGAACCGAATAATGCATTGCATGTAATGAACTTAGATAGGGATATCAAGTTAGTTTATATGCATGAGAATCAATTATACTCGGGAGAGGTAATCGTGATAAAAGTTTCCTTGGCTTGTAGAATAATTGCACGGTCAATTCATTCCTATTAATCAATCCACAATCTTAATCAATCAAATCAATTCCCTAAGAGTCTTTCCATTTGAGTCTCCACTTTTATTTTTATGCTTTTAGTCTTTATTTTTATCTTTATCATTGAGTTTTGCTCCCTAAATAAAATTGAACAAAAGTATTCGCAATGCTTAATTTGCTAGAAAACGAATCCAGAGGACGACACTCGTTTTACACGAAAACACTATATTATTACTTGACCCGTACACTTGCGGTTAGCAAATTGCACATCACATCAACGATGGTTTTAGTATTAGGATTTAGACCATTGTAAAACAACTTGATCTGCAGCCAATCTGGGTATCCATGCCGAGGGCAGTTCCTCAGTAACTCCTTATAGCGCTCCAAGCCTCAAATAATTGTTTATCGCCTAGCTGTTGGAATATCCCAATCTCTGTCCTAAGCTTGACTGTCTTTGCAGGTGGAAAATATTTGGCAAGAAAAGCCTGAACCAACGCGTCCCACGTAGTGATGCTTCCAGATGGAAGTGATCTGAGCCAGTCTCTAGCCTTGTCCTGCAAAGAAAAAGGAAATAATTGTAAGCGTATGGCATCTTCAGAAACACCATTCAACTTCACAATCCCACAGATGTTAATAAAAGATTTTAAATGAGAGTTAGGATCCTCAGAGGGGAATCCTCTGAATGCACTATCTCTAGCCATCTGGATGAGGCCAGTTTTAAACTCGAAGTTGTTTGCATTAATTGGCGCGTAGACTATTCCAGATTGTTGATCAGGAAAAGTAGGCTGTAAATAGTCCTGTATCGACTTCTGCTCATATTGTGGATTTGGATTGGCCATTGATGCAAGTCTTTTCCTTTTCTCCTTCCTGTTCTTTTTGCAAGTCTTTTCAATTTCATAATCAAAGGGCAATAACAGAGCGTCCTAATCCTTTCGCATACAAAATCACAACCTAAAATTAAATAAGAAAAACAAAACCAAAAATAAAACAAAAACAACAAAAATAAAAAAATAAAAGGAAAAATAAGACAAACACAATAAAATACACTCTAAAGTAAGACCAAGCAAATTCCCCAAAATATTAAGCGAACTAAATAATTGCCAATCCCCGGCAACGGCGCCAAAAACTTGATACGCAAATTGCTAATCGCAAGTGTACGGGCCCAAGTTATAATATAGTGATTTAAAAATCGAATGTCGTCCTCTGGATTGGTTTTGTAGTTCCCCTAATTATTAAAGGTATATTCGCCCAATTTTATTTAGAGAAAATTAACGAGAGATATACAAATCAATGAAAAACTAATCAAAGCAATAAAATATGGAAACTCAATGGAGAAAGGCCTTAGGGAATTGATTTCACCTATTCGATGCATGAATTAATTTGAAGAATAATTAGGAACCAACTCGTAACAAGTTCATAAACCAAGGATTATCGATACTTAAAAGCCTCTCCCGAGCGCAATTAATTCTTTATGCAAATTAAGAAATTGATATCCCTATCTAATTTCAACAAGAAGCATAAGCAATAAGAACAATCCTTACAACGGTTTCTCAAGCAATCCCAAATCTCTCGATTAAAGAAATACCTAAGTTATGCAATTGATGGTCTAATCTAAACTACCCTCTCCCGAGCAATTAGTTCAGAAACGAAAATCATACAATCCGTGATCAAGAGATTATAAACAATAAGCATACATTTGCATAAATAAACCACGTTACGAAACGTCCTAAAAATTCAGTAAATTGATCCATAAGAGCTAATGGCTACATCAAACCCCTAAGAAACAAACTTTAGCTGCACATGGTCTCTAAGATACAAACGAAATTAGTCCCAAACATGCTAAAAATCAGTTGGAGAAATAAAGGAGAAAGAGTAAACTCGCTAGCCGTGATTCCCGTGCGTTCCCGTCACGTTCGTCCCGATCCAAGCTCCCCAAAATCAAGCTCCCCCTCTCTCTTCCTTATTCTGTCTGTTTTCTCTCTCTAGAAGTTGTGTTTCTCTGTCCAAAACCGCTCCCTCAATCACATAGCATCGTTTTCCTTATATACTGCCCATTCTGCACGACAGCGTCGAGACGCTGTGTCAATGTACGCCCTAACCAATTCGGAATGTCTCGCAGCGTCGAGACGCGTCGAGACACTGTGGAGGTAGAGTCTCGACGCTACCCTGAATGTGCGCGCTTCCAGCCATATCCCTAGCGTTGAGACGCTCCAAGGGCTAGCGTCTCAACGCTAGGCCTAAAGTTTTTATTTCCTTAGTTGTTTTCTTGGCCCGAACTTATTCTTTCGCTCGTAAATCACCGGTAATGTTCAAAAATGTCAATTTCTATTGAAATGCTTGATTCCTACAAAACAAAACCAAATAGACATAAAATTGGCCAAAAAGTACCCGAGACTAATGGTAAAATCATATAAAATATAGCACAATAAATTGCGCTATCACCCCCCCCTTTGTGTTTTCCTCTTCACCCGTCAGCCCCTTCTCCTTCAGCTTCTTCTTGCACCGCCGTTCGTCTTCCTCAAGCTTGAGTCGTTCTCCTCGCGTGCAGCGGTATGGCGTCTCCCTCTCTGCATTTCGTGTTCCTTTACGCCGGCATGAAGACCCACAGGCCGTCGAGCAGCCGCAGTCGTCCTCTCTCTCCCGTTTTCTCTTCTTCTCTGACAGGTGACTCACAGCCAGCGGTGTTTTAAGGTCGTCCCCCTTCCTTCGCGCGTGTTTCCGTTTGTCTCAGTAGGTGGGTCGCGAATTTATCTCTCTGTTCGCTCGTAAGGCTTCCTTTTTTCCTCTATTTCATTCGAGTTCAGTGGGAAACATGTTAATCTCCTCTGTTTCCTCTTGTGTTCAGTTGGGCTAGAGAGTAGAAGCTGGAATCTTCGTTGTTCCTGTGTTTCGGGTGCGTTCGGGTTGATTTAAGAATCATTTCGGCGTGTTTAGGCTCTTTCGGTAAGCTCTCGATATTATCCATGAATTATTAAGCTCAAAATAAGTTTGCCCACTCTTGCTAAATGTTTAAATTGAGTTTCGTGGTTGATTCTCGTTTTTCCAGCACTGTTCGGAGCCGTTTTGGGTTTGAAAACATCTCTGTCTTGTGACCCATCGTCCGTGGAGCCTTAAACTTGAACACCCAGTGCCTAGGGTCTCTAAGCAAGTGGTTTTAAACCTCTTTGCTTGCTGGACAGCTCGTGTTCGAGGTCTTTCGGACGCTGAACGGTATATTCCATCACCTTTCATGTTAGGTGCTTTAAATCTATTTCCTAACCCTTGGTAATCATAGCTTGTAGTTTGAACTCTTTAGGCTCTTACGGTTGGTTCTGTTAGCCTTTTAGGATCGTTTAAGAGCTTTAGAGCTTCCGGTAAGTAGTTCTTATCTGATGTAGTATGTTTGACTGTGTGATGCATGCTAATTGATTTCCCGCATTATAATTGTTCTCTTGTTCCTTTTTTCTGTGAATAAATATGTATATATATATGAAATCTTTGAAAAGCATGAGCTGTTGTTGCGTTTTGAATGGTTGTAAAGCATGTTGGTTCTGTTTGGTATTCGTGAGATAAGCATGAGTTGAGAGCATGTGATTACATGTATATGCTTGGTGGGCATAATACGTGAGTCTAGAAGCGTTGCAGGGCATATGCATTCTAGATAGTGGTGAGATAGAGGTCAGGGACCTACAATGTGAAAAAAGGGCAAGATGGGTGAATGTCAGTGCACCTCGGGTACAAATGGTCGAGGGGTGACATGTCACCGTGGGTTTAAGGAGGACTAGCATTGTGATTGAGATATCAGGACCTCGAGTATACATGGTCGAGGACTGATATTGTTTTGAAGAAAGTAAAGTGATTAGTAGGGCCTCGGGTATAAATGGTCGAGGACTGATATTGTTTCGAAGAAAGTAAAGTGATTATTGATAGCGAGCATAGCTAGCTATTTTTCTCTGATTAATTAAGTTAGTCATTTACAATTATTTGCCCAAATTTATGCATTTTTATGTTTTATTTGTAGGAAGTATGTGTTTGAAGCTTAATTCAGCAATTGGAGTCAAATGAAGTTCAATCCTAAAAAACAAAAAAATAAATAAAAAATAAAAAAAATCATAGCATCGCGACGCTATGTCCACGACGTCGCGACGCTATCGACAGATTTTCTATAAATTCCTCTTTTCAGCTACGGATTAGGGGAGTCCAATTGGTTAGATTTTAGCCCTAATTTCGACTATAGACCTTTGGTGGGAGCTAAAGCAAGGCCAAGGAGCGGGAATCAAGCGAGAAGACGTGGAGATCGTGACGAGGACGTGTCAGTTTCGACGGATTCGAGTTTTCCTTCCTCTTTCCCTTACCTCTTGTAGTTTTATGGCTTTTCTTTCAATTAGTGTTTATGGTTTAAAGACTATGAATTGCTAGGTGTTTGTCTTAGGGATTGATGTAATTGTTTTAGTTTTTGGATTGATTTTAGGTATGAATGTGTTTTTATTTTATGCATGCAATTTTGTTTAATGCTTTCAATTACTTGATCACTAATTGAATGATTTAAGTGTTGAATCTAACTCGGGAGAGAGGATTTGGCCCAAGACTTACCTTGTTTAATTGCATGACTAGAGTAGAAATTCTAAGTTTGTGACGGGATTTGGAATCACTTTGGTAGCATAACAAGGACCGAACCGAATAATGCCTTGCATGTTAATGAACTTAGATAGGGATATCAAGTTAGTTTATATGTATGAGAGTCAATTATACTCGGGAGAGGTAATCCTGATAAAAGTTTCCTTGGCTTGTAGAATAATTGCACGGTCAATTCATTCCTATTAATCAATCCTCAATCTTAATCAATGAAATCAATTCCCTAAGAGTCTTTCACTACAAGAATTCAGACTTTTCCCAACGCAATAAAGCGTTGGGAGAACCCCAGAAACCGTCGGCCTTACTTTTCCCAACCAAAAAATATCCGTCTGAAAAATGGTCGGCATTGCCTCGTCGGGAGACCTTTTCCCAACGCTTTGATGTCCGCCGTCGGGAGATCTTAATGGCCAACTAAAATATATAACCGTCGAAAATTCATGGAAGCTATCCCAACGGTTTAAAATGGTTGGGAATTATAGGATATGCCAACGGTTTTATGGGATGTACCTTAGGAGGAGGATTGGCCAACGGTTTTATAAACCGTCGGCCAATCCTAGAACTGCCAACGATTTTGATAGTCGGCAGTTCCTTTTTTTTATGATTTTTTTTACAATATTTTTTTAATTGTTTTTTCAACTTCAACAATTATTTATTTTTCTTCTACAACAATATATTATTATATTTCTCTAAAGGGAAAATTTAATTATAATTTGATGCTAATTATAATAGCTAAAGAGAATTAAACGACAAAATATAGTAATATATATATCAAAAAGATGATCATAAACAAATTCCAATCTTGTTCTTACAGTGTTACTTGTAATTTGATTACAAAATGAAGCTACTATCTCAAAATTAATAAACTAAACGAGATCTTCAACGTTTCCAAAAAAGAACAAAATGAGATCTTCATACATTCATTGATTCTCCTTCACATGAAACTGGCAAAATCTGGAAAAGTAGCTTTTGTGATGACCACCTCGAAGCACCTATGGAAGGAAAGATCAATAATTATAAGTCTGAAACTATGAGAACATATATTATTATGACTAACCCACAAAACAAAACAAACTCAGCATAATATCGAACAAATCTCCCAACAGCTTGAAAACCGTATCAACAAAAGTTAAATAAGAAATAAACTCACTACTTGTATCACAATAACTACTGATAAACACAATCAAATGTAAGTGTCAAAACATCAAACAATCGATGTTTCCATTTGAGTCTCCACTTTTATTTTTATGTTTTTAGTCTTTACTTTTATCTTTATCATTGAGTTTTGCTCCATAAATAAAATTGAACAAAAGTATTCACGGTACTTAATTATCAGGGCCTCAGGTATAAATGGTCGGGGACTGATTTATCAATATTGGATGTCGATGCCTCGGGTATAAATGGTCGAGGGTCGATATGCCAATGTTAGATAAAGAGGAGCATCGAGGCCTTGGGTATAAATGGTCAAGGGTTGGTGTGATGTGTCTTGAGGCAGATATTGAGGCCTTGGGTATAAATGGTCAAGGGTCCATACGTTGCTTAGTCATCGAGGCCTTGGGTGTAAATGGTCAAGGGTCGATGCACAGTTCGAGGCCTTGGGTATAAATGGTCAAGGGTCGAATGCCGAGCTCTGTAGAGAAGTGTCGAGGCCCTGGGTATAAATGGTCAGGGGTCGGTGCAACTCGAAGGGTCAGTCTTGGAGAGTTTTGCGGAGCATGAAGCGGAAATCGCGTGTGGAGAGCCAAGTGAGGGCCAAATATGAGCATTGAGTGAGCTCGTGGAGCTTGAGTGGTTAGCAAGTTGCATAGAAAGATGCATGAGTCATGGCTTAGGAGAGTCACTCGTTTCACTAGCTTTTGAGTATGACATTATGTTTACCGCTTTTAAAAGCATGTTGTTTGCGCATGAATAGGACGTTGTTTGCTTGTTTGATGATTGATGGCTTCTCAGGTAGGGGTTGCTTACCATTACCTTAGTGTACTGACGCCCTCCCCTCTCTCTCCCCTCAACTACAAGATTTTGCAGGTTAGGAGGACTGTGTGGACCATGGTGATGCAGAGGAGGCATATAAGGAAGGACCTTAGCTAGTTGTGTTGTTTCCATTTACTTTCAGATAGCTCGTTGTTTATCTAGGATGAGGTAGTATTGATTTTAGTGGTTGGGCATTTCTTGTCCTAATTGTTTTAGTTTCGAATTATTCTTGTTAAACTCTAGGACTAGTTGCCTTTATTCTAAGGAACTCCATCTATTCTTTCAGTGGTTAATCATTAAGTTCTTTTGAATGAATCGACATTCTATGATTTTGCTAAAATTGTGTTCTGGTTTAGTTAGTAGTTGCTTATGCGAGGCTTGGCTGGCTGTTTGGTTATGTGAATGTTCTGCTGGGTTGTAGTATGGTGTAGTTGTTTAATAATGCTATATAGAAGTGTTTTATGCATAGCAGGTTAAAGAAAAATTTGGGTTAGCCCTATGTACGTTGTTATGCTACCGAAGTTTTCAGTACACACGGTTAGTTTTGGGTTAAGAGTTGGTAATTTCGATAGGATAACTATTAAATGAAGGTGTTCATATAACACATGCGGAAGCAATTGAAGATCGGAAGCACTTAACTCATTCAATTTTACTCCTAAAGCATGCATGTTCTAGAAAAGACAGAACAAAGAGTTTAGAGAACACCAACCTTTGTAGCTCACTAATGAGTAACTCCTTGTGGTGTTTTCTTCTCCTATTCTCCTTGGACAACCACTAGAGTCTTCCCTACTATTCTCCGGGCCAAGAACGACTAGTGGGAGTCTATATAAGATAGGGAATGGGAAGGGAATGCTTGAAGGATCAAGCAATGGAGAAGTATGAGAGATGAGAGAGCTTGAGTCTAAATTCCAGCGGCATAACAGTAAGGAAAAAGGCTCTCTTGAGCATTGAAACTGATTCAGGCTCTTAAATAGACCTCTTCCATGCAAAGGCAAGCTTCATGACACTAGACACATGGTGAAAATGCAACTCAAAGTGGATTCTAGGTGTTTAATTCACAACACATGCAACTAGTGCATGGTTGTATTGTTTTCCACTATGCATCATCATGCAAAAGTGGAAAAGCCACTAAAACCACTATGATTTGAATCTGAATTAAGAATTTTCAGCTTGCAATTGATTCCAATTTCAATTCAAAATTGAAATTGATTTCTAGGCAATTAACTGGGACATTTCCAAGTAATTTTTACAAGATTAATCCAATTAATCTTTATCACCTAGTGCCATGAATTATATATGATTCCTAATACATACATATGGTATTTAAAACACTTTTAAATACTTCACCTCTCATTTTCTAATTTAATTCATAATTAAATTATTGTGTCAAACACAATTTACGATTATACCCTTTTTCCCGATTTTGAACGATTCAAAACTTCCTATCTTTTGTTCTAGGCTTTATTCTGATATGAGCTAGTAGGGGGACCTAATGGGCTAACCGATTAATCTCATTATCCAAGCTAGCCAAC
The DNA here is from genome assembly GCA_036850905.1 of Luffa acutangula. Taxonomy (NCBI): domain Eukaryota; kingdom Viridiplantae; phylum Streptophyta; class Magnoliopsida; order Cucurbitales; family Cucurbitaceae; genus Luffa; species Luffa acutangula. The sequence continues at coordinate 7,843,929 of CM072087.1, forward strand.
ATTCGTTAACTATCGGGACACTCCACTATAGCCTGATAGTTGCACTCCCCTCACTATAGATATATTTCTGTCCACTTGATTTAACCATGATTAGTAAGTCGATCCTTCACAAGTTGTTCGTAGCTATAGCTAGGTCAAAAGGCCGTTTCACCCCTATAGTACTCCTAGTTCCTTAAGTCCCACTAATCCTCTAATGAACAATTGGTTTATGATCCAACCAATAAACCGAGTCCCTTCCGGGCCAATGAGAGGGCGAGATCCCTTTGTTCAAGCCCCAGAGTCAGCACTTAAGGGAACAACCTCTCTACTATCCCTAATTCGGGTAGGAGTGAATTCCTTCTTGCATGACTATGTCCCAAGCTATCTACCTGTTCCTATCCCTGGAATGAGAGGTTTATTGAGTCGGAGATACTGAGCCACTCTCACCTATGCAGATCTAAGGATAAGCCCGAATAAACAGGAGTTCATAGTTAGCTCAGGATTAAGATCGAGTTACATAGGTCATCACATCAAATAGTAAGTCTCGTTAGTAAACAGTGTTATAAAGCGAGAGCAACTTATTTCTCGGTCCTGGTCTTATGCAAACTCATTGCATAGGATGCCCCCACTCGCATGTCTCTACATGGACGATTTAGGATCACATCGTCTATACCATCTATAAAGTGGGTCGCGTCTCATAGTGTCCCCAAAATAAGCTACCCAGCCCTATCCCTATACTATAGACCGTTTTGGCTATTTACTCGAGCTTGATCCACTTTTATGTCTCTACATAAAGCTCAAGTGTTCATCCTATAGCCATGGATCTTAATTTATTGGATTTGGGTTATTAAAAGTGGAATTTACTTTATTCAGTATTGACTTTTACTGAATCAATCTCGATAATGCCTTTATCGAATAAGTATATAATTCGTTAACATTCATTATCTACGAGTTTTAGGGCACCAATCCCAACAATCTCCCACTTGAACTAAAACTCTAGTTTAGTGGGATGCACTATAATCTGTCACAATAGTGGGTGAATAAATACTTGTATTAATAACAGACTAAAATACAATAAACTAGGGCATCTAAATACCTAGTATACTGAGGCATCGATATACCGGTTACAATTCTCCCACTCGACCTAGATTATTTCCCATACATATCTTACAGACCTAGACCTTCTAGATGACTCTTGAACCCTTTAGGCGTGAGAGCCTTCGTGAATGGATCAACAATGTTGTGCTCCGACGCTATCTTCGTGACGATCATGTCTCCTCAGTGCACAATCTTTCTGATGAGATGGTATTTTCTTTCGATGTGCTTGCCTCTCTTATGGCTTCGAGGTTCCTTTGAATTTGCAACTACGCCGCTATTATCACAATACAAGGTGATTGGCAGATGCATATTCAAAATGACTTCCAAGTTAGTCAGGAACTTCCTAAGCCATACTGCCTCTTTTGCTGCTTTGCAAGCGACCACATATTTGGCCTCCATGGTTGAGTTTACAATGCATCCTTGCTTGATGTTGCGCCATACTATTGCTCCTCCATTTAGAGTGAATACTGACCCCGATGTAGATTTCCTCGAATCTTTATCGATTTGAAAGTCATAATCAGTGTATCCTGTAAGGATCAAATCCTTCGAACCATACACGAGCATATAGTCCCTCATTCTCCTTAGATACTTGAGGATATTTTTAACGGCTGTCCAATGATCGAATCCTGGATTGGATTGATATCTACTGACAATCCCTACTGCATAACAAATGTCAGGCCTTGTACACAACATGGCATACATTAGGCTACCTACTGCAGAGCCATAGGGAAAAAGTCTCATGTCCTCAACTTCTTGAGGTGTCTGAGGACACTGTTCCTTAGACAAAATAATTCCGTGCCTGAAAGGTAATAGTCCTTTCTTGGAATTTTGCATTTTATATCTAACTAACAATTTGTCGATATAAGACGCTTGAGACAGGGCTAGCGTTTTGTTCTTTCAGTCTCGAACAATTTGGATCCCTAGAACATATTGTGCCTCACCCAAATCTTTCATTTGGAATTGAGTTTCTAGCCATAGTTTAATGTCAGTGAGATAACCTACATCATTCCCGATGAGTAGGATATCATCCACATACAATACTAAGAAAGTTACGGAGTTGTTGATGATCCTTTTGTAAACACAAGGCTCATCAACGTTTTGTTCGAAACCATAAGATTTGATTGCAGTATCAAATATCATGTTCCAGGATCTAGACGCTTGTTTTAACCCATAAATGGATCGTTTAAGCTTGCAAACTTTTTGCTCTTGATCCTGAGCTATGAACCCCTCTAGTTGAGACATGTAGATACTTTCTTCAAGATTACTGTTCAGAAAGGCAGTCTTGACATCCATTTTCCATATTTCATAATCATAAAACGTGGCAATGGACAAAAGTATCTGGATCGACTTCAACATTGCAAAAGGGGAAAAGGTTTCTTCATAATCAATCCCCTCCCGCCTGGTAAAACTCTTTGCCACAAGCCGTTCCTTAAAGGTCTGTACCTTTCCAGCAGCGTCTCGTTTTCTCTTGTAGATCCATTTGCACCCTATGGGTCTAACCCCTTCAGGTTGATCTACAAGATCCCATACTGAATTAAAATGCATGGACTCGATTTCCCAGTCCATGGCTTTAATCCACTCGTTCTTGTCAACGTCATCCATTGCATGTTTAAAGGTTAATGGATCCTCGATCCCGTCATCAGGTATGACAACTGGAGTTTCAGTTAAACCCAAATAGCGACCAGGTTGTCTAACAACCCTCCCACTACGTCGAGGTTCTCTTATTTCTTGAGAAGTACGGGTTGACTCGAGGTGCCAGCATCATCAACAACTTTTGTTGATGTTTCTATAGCTTCGTTAGATAGTTCACTTAAAACGACTTTACTTCGTGGCTTGTGGTCTCTGAGGTGGTCTTCTTCTAGGAATGTAGCATTTGTCGATACAAGTACTTTATTTTCCTCTGGATTGAAGAAGTATCCACCTCTCGTTTCTTTGGGATAGCCTACAAATAGGCAAAATTTAGAACGAGGTTCTAATTTCTTTGGGTTTGCTTCTAGCACGTATGCAGGGCATCCCCAAATTCTGAAATGTCGTAAACTAGCTTTACGACCTTTCCAGAGCTCAAACGGTGTTTCAGAAACACTCTTTGAGGGAACTACGTTCAAAATATAAACTACAGTCTCTACTGCATAACCCCAAAACGAGTTAGGCAACTGAGCATAACTCATCATCGAACGAACCATGTCCAACAAGGTTCTGTTTCTCCTTTCTGATACACCGTTTTGCTGAGGTGTACTAGGGGCCGAGAGTTGGGACGTAATTCCATGCTCTATCAAACAGTCTTGAAAACTTGAGTCCATATACTCTCCACCTCGATCGGATCAAAGTGTTTTTATCGTCTTACCTAATAGGTTCTCAACCTCAGCCTTGTACTCCTTAAACTTTTCAAAAGCTTCGGACTTATGATGCATTAGGTAGAGATAGCCATACCTCGAAAAATCATCAATGAAACTAATAAAAAATTCGTACCCTCCTCGAGCTCTAATGTTCATTGGTCCACAAAGGTTCGAATGAATGAGCTCTAGGGGCTCTTTGGTACGATAACCTTTTCCGGTAAAAGGTCGTTTTGTCATCTTGTTCTCAAGGCATGACTCACAAGGAGGCAACAAGTCGTCTTCTAACTTGTTGAGAAGTCCACTCTTGATCAATCTCCCAATCCTATTGAGGTTGATGTGGCCTAACCTCAAGTGCCAGAGATAGGTATCTTGAGAAACTCTTCGTTTTTTAGGTTGAGCCTCGGCGGTTTTAAACATCTCGTGATTTAAAATAGCTTTACACTCAATTGGTCTCCAAACATACAATTTATTCTTCAAGTTTGCAGAGCAAACATTAATACCTCTTTTAGTTATGAACGCTTCATTAACAGAAAAAGAAATTGAGTAACCTTGTTCCAATAAACAAGATAAAGAAATCAAATTTCTTTTAATTTTCGGAACTATGTACACATTATCTAATATCATGTAACGTTCCTTGGTGAAGAATAATTTTATGTCTCCCACTGCAATAGCCGAGATGACTTCTCCTGTTCCAACTTTAAGAGTCATCTCTCCAACTTTTAGCTGTTGCCAGGAACTCATTCCTCGAAATGAAGAACATACGTGATTAGTGGCACCTGAATCGAGTATCCAGGCAGAATCGTTGTTTTCCCCTAAACACGTTTCCAAGACTAATAAATCACATTTAGAGTCGTGGATTGTGTTTTTATTGGCTATGCAGTTAGTTTGAGGACATTCCTCAATTGAGACCAAACCTAAATTCTTTGCCACGTGTTTAGCGTTTAAGTTAGTATTCTTAGTCGTATGTACTAAACCGTTTAATTTGGCATTTGACAAAGCACATACGTTTTTCGACATATTGCTGAAACAAACAAATTAATCTCTATTAGAATCTTTGCACTAAACCCATTATACACATTATCCAATCAGATTTTAGCAAAAGCAATCATCGACCCATACATATACAATTGCTTTATTTGCAACGGTACTTCAGGGGTTTAGAATAACTGCTACCGTAGGGCAGTCAGCTACTCCTCCTCTAAATCGAGACAATCTCGGTCAAATACTATTCCCAGAATAACTCTTACTCCAATAGTTATTAGCTAACGTTATTTTGGTCAAGACCATCTTCTAAGTGTTACCCATCATTTTCAGATCGCAGAGGGCGGCCCCAACAATGCCACCGTAGGGAAGAGCTAATGTTGGGAATGGCCCTTGGAAACCCTATCCATTTCTGGAGTTTGCGTTGTTCTGAATCCCATGCGCAAGCCCTCCATAGGGTGATCGCTCCCAGGGCGACTCGAAGGCAGCGCATAGGAATCTCATGGTGCAACCTAATGATGGAGACCGCAGGATACGTTTGACACGTTTCCTTCTCCCACTTACTATGAACACTTTCCCCATTCACCTTGATATTAACCCATGCAAACACAATCCGTAGGGGGACGTGAGAGTAGAAACTTAATATGAATATTTCGTTTCTATACTTTTCCTCCCACTAAAGTGTTGTAAAGTTTTTAGGGTCTATTACTTAGGTAAATTCTGGCTAAATGAATCTATCTAAGTCTATGCCTTATTAAACAAGGTCTTTACACTAAATGTCTAGGTGAATTAAACTCTTTTAATAACTTAGTGACATTGCATGCTAGTAAGACTTTGGTTAATTCAACTCAGGTTCCGAACCATTTGCCGGAAGAGTTCCCTTATAACCAAGGTCTTATGTCCTACTTACTCGAATTTTAAAACTATTTAAAAAAAACTAAGTAAGAAATATTTCTAATTTTATTAGAAAAGGCGATCTTAGGTCTATTTCATTTTAAACCATTTAAAGAATGACAAGATCCTAAGATCCTATGTTAGCATGCAACTCTTTGTTATAGGTTTTATGGATTCTATTCATTAACTATTGTAACTCTTATAACTTTTAATGAATTAACCTTATAACATGCTTTCTAATGGTGTTTAAAAGCATATAACAATCAATCATTCAAGTTATAAGAAAAACACCATTTAGAAAGGACCTATGTCTAGGTTTGTATAACACTTTATACTACGATGTCTAGGTGATAACACTTAAATACCTCACATCGCTCACGCATGCTCATAAAACTCGAGTTAACTTAACTTAAGAACCGATTCGATGCCCAGGTAGGAGGTGTTCCGTAAACCGTCAACTTAAATATCTCCAGCCTTAGACATCATCCCGTCGGGTGAGTTCTCTTGTAACCGTTGTTTTACAAGATATCGACCTAAACTATGCAAGTTGATCGATTTGGAGGTTCATTAACCTAAGTGAGCATGCACTTAATCTTGTTATAGATTTTAGATTTTTATCTGTTTTATAACAATTATAAAACAACTCCATAACACATTCACTATGCATAAATAAATTAAAAAACAACCTAAAGTGGAATGGTTTAGCAATTTTAAAAAAGCAATTAACTAATTATTACAATAATAATTATAAACAAAAGCTTGTAAATGATCTCGAGCATCACGAACCGTCCCGAACCGACCCTCGATGGACTGAACCGGCCTTGTAATGTGTGAAAATGGGCTGAACCAGCTTGCTCTAGACCGAACCGGGCCCCAACTCAAGCTGCAGAACCAAACCGGACTGAAATTTTCTAGAATCTGGAAAAACTGTTCTACAGCTTCGGGACGCTACATGAAGAGCGTCCCGACGCTCTTGCGATCAGCAGCCATTGTCTGCATTTCCAACTTGTGTCTTCTCCAGTTTTCTTCGATTTTACAGCCTATATGGACTCTATTGACTCTATAAAAATTATAGACCCTTGTACACACATTAATGCTCATACATTTCCGAGCATTACAATTTCATGAAGAATTGAAAGCTCAAAAAATTGTCAAACAAGAAAAATCCACTTTAGCACCCAGAAAAAATCATTTTCAAAACGGTACCCACCAAAGCAAAATTAATGCAAGTTAAGTGCTCTATTCATCCTCTGATACCAATTGAAGGTGTTCATATAACACGTGCGGAAGCAATTGAAGATCGGTAGCACTTAACTCATTAAATTTTACTCCTAAAGCATGCATGTTCTAGACAAGACAGAACAAAGAGTTTAGAGAACACCAACCTTTGTAGCTCAATAATGAGGAACTCCTTGTGGTGTTTTCTTCTCCTATGCTCCTTGGACAACCTCTAGAGTCTTCCCTACTATTCTCCGGGCCAAGAACGACTTGTGGGAGTCTATATAAGATAGGGAATGGGAAGGGAATGCTTGAAGGATCAAGCAATGGAGAAGTATGAAAGATGAGAGAGCTTGAGTCTAAATTCCAGCAGCATAACAGTAAAGAAAATGGCTCTCTTGAGCTTTGAAACTGATTCAAGCTCTTAAATAGACCTCTTTCATGCAAAGACAAGCTTCATGACACTAGACACATGGTGAAAAAGCAACTCAAAGTGGATTCTAGGTGTTTAATTCACAACACATGCAACTAGTGCATGGTTGTGTTGTTTTCCACTATGCATCATCATGCAAGACTGTGAATGCCAGTAAAACCACTATGATTTGAATATTAATTCAGAATTTTCAGGTTGCAATTGATTCCAATTTCAATTCAAAATTGAAATTGATTTCTAGGCAATTAATTGGGACATTTCCAAGTAATTTTTACAAGATTAATCTAATTAATCTTTATCACTTAGTGCCATGAATTATATATGATTCATAATACATATATATGGTATTTAAAACACTTTTAAATATTTCACCTCTCATTTTCGAATTTAATTCATAATTAAATCATTGTGTCAAACACAATTTACGATAATACTCTTTTTCCCGATTTTGAACGATTCAAAGTTTCCTATCTTTTGTTCTAGGCTTTATTCCGATATGAGCTAGTAGGGGGACCTAATGGACCTATAGATCATGGGCTCCAACGATTCGAGGCTAACCGACTAATCTCATTATCCAAGCTAGCCAACATTCGTTAACTATCGAGACACTCCACTGTAGCCCGATAGTTGCACTCCCCTCACTATAGATATATTTCCGTCCACTTGATTTAACCATGATTAGTAAGTCGATCCTTCACAGGTTGTTTGTAGCTATAGCTAGGTCAAAAAGCCATTTCACCCCTATAGTACTTCTAGTTCCTTAAGTCCCACTGATCCTCTAATGAACAATTGGTTTATGGTCCAACCAATAAACCGAGTCCCTCTCGGGCCAATGAAAGGGTAGGATCCCTTTGTTAAGGACCCAGAGTCAACACTTAAGGGAACAACCTCTCTACTATCCCTAAGTCGGGTAGGAGCGAATTCTTTCTTGCATGACTATGTCCCCAGCTATCTACCCGTTCCTATCCATGAAATGGGAGGTTTATTGAGTCGGCGATACTGAGCCACTCTCACTTATGTAGATCTAAGGATAAGCCCGAATAAACAGGAGTTCATAGTTAGCTCAGGATTAAGATCGAGTTATCTAGGTCATCACATGAAATAGTAAGTCTCGTTAGTAAACGGTGTTATAAAGCGAGAGCGACTTATATCTCGGTCCTGGTCTTATGCAAACTCATTGCATAGGATGCCCCCACTCGCATGTCTCTACATGGACGATTTAGGATCACATTGTCTATACCATCTATAAAGTGGGTAGCGTCTCATTGTGTCCCCAGAATAAGGTACCCAGCCCTATCTCTATACTATAGACCGTTTTGGCTATTTACTCGAGCTTTATCCACTTTTATGTCTCTACATAAAGCTCAAGTGTTCATCCTATCGTCATGGATCTTAATTTATTGGATTTGGGTTATTAAAAGTGCAATTTACTTTATTCAGTATTGACTTTTACTGAATCAATCTCGATAACGCCTTTATCGAATAAGTATATAATTCGTTTAACATTCACTATCTCTGAGTTTTAGGGCACCAATCCCAACATTAAAATCCTGGGGCGTTACATTGTAGGTATTGTCAGTAGATATCAGACCAATCCAGGTCAGGCTCATTGGACTTCCATTAAGAATATCCTCAAATATATGAGGAGAACATGAGACTATTCGCTGGTGTATAGTTCTAAGGATTTGATTCTTACTGGATACACTGATTTAGATTTCCAAACCGACATAGATTCTAGGATAAATCTACATCGGGATTTGTGTTCACTCTTAATGGAGGAGCGGTTGTGTGGAGAAGCATTAAGTAGGGATGTATTGCAGACTCCACGATGGAAGCTGAATACGTTGCAACATGTGAATCGTTAAAATAAGCAGTTTGGCTTATGAAATTTCTAACAGAGTTAAAAGTAGTTCCTAACATGCATCTACCTATCACTCTGTATTGTGATAATAGTGGAGCAGTTCCAAATTCAAAGGAAGCTCGTAGCCATAAACGAGGAAAGCACATTGAACGCAAATATCATCTCATCTGGGAGATTGTACAATAAGGTGACGTGATCGTCACAAAAATAGCCTCAGAGCAGAACATAGATGATCCATTTACACTAAAGACCTCACGACTAAAGTGTTTGAGGGATATCTCCAAAATTTAGGACAACGAGTTTTTAGCATTTGATGTAACTGCTCTGAGGCCAAGTGGGAGTTTGTTGGGTTTTATGTCCTAAAGCCCAAAGTTTGTAATCCTTTTGCAATAGAAATGTTATTAAGTGAATTGTTTGTTTATATACTTTAAATCCAATAAGATAAACATCCATGGTTATAATATGAAATACTCGAACTATATCATGGATATGGACAGGGATCAAGTTCTAGTATATAACCTAAATGGTCCATAGTATATGGATAAGGTTGGGTACCTTATCTTGGTAACGGATACAACCTACTTTGCGAACAAGGCAAACGACGTCATCCAGGATCGTTCTGTTGGGTTTTATGCCCTAAAACTCGTAGATAGTAAATGAAACAAATTAATCGATCTCAATAAAGCGTTATTTGAGTAATTCAGTAAGTTGGATATTGAATAATCGAGATTGCATTAATAAACCCTAAACCAATAAACTAAGATCCAAGGTTGTTTAAATGAAACTTGGACTAGTATGCGGGGACATACGAGGATAAGTGTCCAAGTAACAACCTAAAAGGTCTATAGTATAGGGATGAGGTTGGGTACCTTATCCTCGTGACACTATGTGATATGACCCACCTTCTATTTGATAGAGATGCAATGATCCAAAGCATCCATGTATGAGACATGTGGGAGGGGGTATTCTATGCAATGAGTTTGCATAAGACCGAACCACGAAATAGTAACCACTAGATGTAATGTCGTTAACTAGTTTAAGTTTCTATTTCAATAGGATGACCTAGGTAACTCAATCTCAATCCTAAGTCTGTTATGAACCCCTTTAAGGAGGGATTGTCCTTAGATTTTTATGGGTGAGAGTGGCCAGTTCGCTGACTCAATAATCCTACCATTTCAGGGGCAAGAACGAACGGGGGTGGGAACATAACAGTAAAAGATGGAATTCACTCCTCCCCCTATTAGGGTAAGTAGATGTGTGTTCCCTTAAGGGCTGATTCTGGGGCTTGTACAAAGGCGCGTCGTCCTCTCCTAGTCCAAGAGGAACTGCTATTTAGTGGTTGGACCCTAAATATCTTGTTCATTAGAAGGATCAGCAGTACTTAAGGAACCAGAGGTAACCCAGGGGTAAAACGATAATTTGACCCAGCTGGTGTTACGAACACACGTGAAAGATTGACTTACTGCATTAGTCGATATCCGTGGACACAAAAATATTCTACAGTGAGAAGAGTGCAACTGTGGGTCTTTAGTGGAGTGAGCCACAGTTAACGAATGTTGACTAACTTGGTTAATAAGTTTGGCCAATTAGTCTAGTATCGTTGGAGCTTCTGATCTGTAGGTCCATTACGTCTCACTGGTAGTTTGTAAAGAGACTTGAGACATTTAAGTATAAATTGTAAATTGAAAGTGTTCAATTTATCTGGGGAGTCGTATAATGTATATTGATGCATTATAATGTAAAGTTTATGAAACTTTATAATATAATTTTTTAATTAATTTCAAAAATTAATTCATGAGAGAAAATATTTGACAGAGTTCAAATAAATTTAATATGAATTGGATTCATATTAATTTATTTTAATAAAATCCCTAAGATTAAATATATGATAGTTAATTGGGTAAGTTAATTAATTATGAAATTAATTATTTATTTATTAAAATTAGAGACATTTTCCTATTAGGAAAAAAAATATTTGAAAGAGTTCAAATAAATTTAATATGAATTGGATTCATATTAATTTTAATTTTAATAAAATCCCTAAGATTAAATATATGATATTTAATTAGGGAAATTAATTAATTATTGATTAAAATTAGAGACCTTTTCCTATTAGAATAATTTCTTCCTTTTTCCTATTAGGAAAAAAATCTTGGCCTTTACCTATAAATGGGACCCCTGGGGTGGGGTGAAAGGTATCACAACCATACCAGAAGAGAGTAGGTTGTGACCCTCACTGAGAAGACAGTGAAGTGGTGGCACGACGAGTGTCACCCATCGGGCCATGTCAGAGGGCCGAGAGAGAGAAGTGCCATGATGCGATCGAGGAGGACGATGCATCATCCAACACACCAAGATGAGTGGGCATTGATGTCACAAGAAGGCATGAGCATATTGAGAAGCAACAGTGTCGTCAGACGCGTCAGTGGTATGCTTGATGGGGGTCAGATGGGGTCCCGGGCCATGACCTCGGACGTCAGGGTTTCGTCGTGAGTTTTGACGAGCGACTCTGGAGTTAAGTGCATACGAGTGAAGTATGCAAGCCCGCAAAGTTTTGTGTCAATCGGACACCAGACGGGCGCTCCACGTTGGCATATGACTCCTTGTGAAATTAACGTGCAAGGGTGTCAGACCAAATATGCCTCAGAATGTACTATAGGGGGAGGCATGGTGTCAGCTCTCCACCACCCCTGGGCCCTATGGCCTAAGTGAGCTACCCCATGGCACATGCGTGTGTCATGGCGTGGGCGAGCGTTGCAAGACGAGGGTCTTGGGCGTCTTCCTTTGGGAATGGGTTTCCAAGGATAGTGTCGGGCGACGGGTGTGCCGACATTGCGCCCCCGTCCATGGGCTAGAGGTTGCACCATATGGTCGGATTGCGACACGCTATACAAAAATGACTCGGCATGGACACGGAAGGGTCATGCCTCGATATGCCCGGATGGATGAATATAAGATAAGCCCATGGGTCGGTTCTCGAGAAGCAGGTCCAAGCGAGCGGTTAAGTCCGATGACATCCCAAGGCTCGGGATTGCATCATGAAGCATCAGTGGAACCCGATAGTTTCGGTTGGCACGGTATTTGCCCGAAATGTCCCGGTAAGCATTATAATGGCCCGATAAGCCCGGGTAGGCGACGAAAAGCCCCGGTAAGCGTTCTAATGCCCCGATAGGTCCCGGTAAGTGCTGAAATCACCCGATAAGCTCCGATTGAGCGGTTTAAGGCCGTTTTTACCCGTTGAAGGGTATGAACACATCCCGGCGAAGTTCCGGATAGATGTAAAAGCGTGTGGGCCGTGTTATCGAGATTGAAGATGATGAAATGAGATGCGACGTTGCGTTTATATGACATTGGCCTGATGTAGAGGCAAGGTTGAGCCTTAGGACTTGGCCTAGAGTAGAGGCGAGTCGGCTAGAGTCGCGAATGAGTGAAAATACACGTATGGGCGACGTGTATTGACCGAATGTATTCCGCTGCAAGATGATTTGAGTTCGGTTGAGGATGAAGAACCTCGCCTAAGGTCCGATGAAGCACCAAAGTCTCGCGTAAAAGAGTTATGGGTTAGAGATGACCCTTAAGGCTGGTCGTGGACGCGTGTAAGATCATGGCGCCACACGGTTCAAAAGGTACGACCGTGACAAAAGGCATCTCATTCATTCTCAACTCTTAGAGAATTCCCCTCAAGGCTTCCTCTAGACTCCCACCAGTCTCCTGCCTCTAGAAGTCTCAGAGTCATGTCGGTGTAGCCATAGTGGTGGTGTTCGCACTAGTTTGTGATTAATTCACAAGAAGTTGGTAAATTTAATTTTAGTCGTCAACGAGAGTACGTAATTTGTTACTATATTAATTAGATTTAGATCTAATATTTTTGTATGCTTAACCTTAATATAAATTTAGAATAGTTCTAATATTATTGCCAATGTATTGGTATTTTAGATTAAACAAAATTAATTACGAATCGGTCCCAATCACGCTTCCACTTTACGGAATTATGGAATTCCAATCCTTCAATTGGTATCAGAGACGATCGTAGATCTAATTTTGTTTCTCTAAAATTTTCATTGGCTATTGGTGGGATTGATTAATGCATAATGTATGTATGGTTTGCATTGAACTGTTTAGGTTAATTTCATGGCCATAGATTTTACTGTTTTTATGTGATTTGACCATGTAAGGGCCCGGTGTTTTGGGTATTTTATGTAAAATCGAGTCCTATGTAAGTCCAGGTCTATAATAGTTTTTTATGAGATAAAAATCAGAGAAATCGCCACGTCACGATTACAGCACGTGTTAGGGATTCGCAACAGGACGGTTCAAGGGGTTAGGCGGCCTGGTTCACGCGGTCTGGCTGGGCTGGGATCGATTTTGTCCGGTTCGACTGGAATTTGGCTCGGTTCGTGGTTTTTGTAGCTGGTTCGAAGCAGTTCGGGCGGTCTAGACCAGTATTTGGAGCTGTAGAAGAAGTTTTAGGATAGAATTTAGCTATAATTATTGTAATTTATGCTTCATTTTATCCTAGGGTCCAAAATTAACCGGTTCAATTGATATTTATTTGCTTTATGGATGTCATATAGCTTAAATTCCCACAATAGGATAAGCGTGTTTTCATGCATATTTATGTTATAATTGTTATAATGTATGGTAATTATGCATGAATATAATTTCATGAGTTATTTAGTATAATTGTTATATTAAATATATGAAATTGGTGAAGCATGATGCATGACATTAATTTAGCTAAATATAATTGTTATATTTAATTAATGTAGCATGCATGCTTAGGATTATTTTCATGAGAATTAATATAATTAGTTATATTATGAATGAAAATAATAAATATATATCAATGCTTGTTTTCATATATGATTTAATATAAAATGTTATATTAATTAAATGAAAATGGAATAGCATTGAACATGACATTAATTAGATTAATATAAGAGTTATATTTTATTCATGTTAAATTTCATGTAATTTAATTTCGTGGATGTTTAATTAATATAATTGATATTAATTAAATTAAATTGAAACTGAATGAAGAATGACACCACTTAAGACTAATATAATCGTTATATTTCTCGTTATGGGTGTCATAATAATATGGTGTATAATAATTAGAATATGATTGTTATTTTTCCAATACCATAGAAGAATGTTATAGGGCTAACATTAAAATTTTATAATAAGTTATAAAATTGATTAGAAACTGTCAACCTATAACAAAGAGTTGCATGCAAACATAGGACCTTAGGTTAAAATGAAAGGATTTTAAAATGTTTAAAATTAATTTGACCTAAACTCATTATAATTCTAATAGGATTAGAATTATTTTCTTACATAGAATTAAAAATAGTTTTAATTGACTAAGTAGGAAAAACATTACTATGATTATAAGGGAACTCTACAGGTAAAGTTCTTTATAAGGCTGGGGGTACTTAAGATGACGGTTTACGAAACACCTCCTACTTGTGAACTAACTCTAAATACAAGAGTTGAATTAATCATAGTTAAATGTTAGCATGCAATGTCACTATGTTTATTAAAACAGTTTAATTCACCTATATCTTTAGAGTAAAGAGTTTACATTACTATGGTTATAAGGGAACTCTCCCGATGAAGTACTGTCTAAGGCTGGAGGTACTTAAGATGACAGTTTACGGAACACCTGCTACCTGGGAACTGACTCGGAACTTTAGTTGAATTAACCATAGTTATGTTAGCATGCAATATCACTAGGTCAATTAAAAGTGTATAATTCACCTAGATCTTTAGAGTAAAAATTTATCATAACTATTGGTTATAAGGGAACTCTACCGGTAAAGTTCTGTCTAAAGCTGAAGGTACCTAAGATGACGGTTTACGAAACACCTGCTACCTGGGAAGTAAGCCGGAATTTGAGTTGAATTAACCATAGTTATATTAGCATGCAATGTCTCTAGGTAATTAAAAGTGTTTAATCCACCTAAACATTAGAGAAAAAACCTATATATATATATACAGGCCTAGACTTAGATAGATTCACTTAGCCGAAATTTACCTAAGCAATAGACCCTATAATTATAAAAATACTTAGTGGGAGGAAAAATATCAAAATAAGATTTTCATAAATCAAGTTTTGCTCTCACGTCCTCAAAAGTTTACAACGTGAGGTTTATGTTTGGCCTCGAGTCACCCTCGGAGTGCCCCTATGGATGGTGTTTGCATGGATCAATAACAAGGTGAATGAGGGAGTATTTTATAGTAAGTGAGAGCAGGACACGTGTCAACGTATCCTACGGTCTCCTCCATTAGGTTGCTCTGTGAGATCCCCATGATCTGCCTGCGAGTCGCCCTTGGAGCGATCACCCTACGGAGGGCTTGATCATGGGAGTCGGAACAACGTAAACTCCAGAAATGGATAGGGTTTCTTAGGTCCATTTCCAATTTTGACTTTTCCTATGGTAGCATTGTTGGGGTCGACCTCTGAAATCTGAAAAATGGAGGGTCACACTTACGGGAAATTGTTAAGGTGTTAATAATTTCCTGACCGAAAAAACGGTAGCTAAGGACTTTTGGAATATGAGTTATTCCGGGAATAGGGATTGGGTGAGATTGTCTCAATTCAGGGGAAGAGTAGCTGGCTATCCTACGGTAGCTGTTGTTCTAAACCTCTGAAGTATCGTTGCAAAATGAATGCTTATTCTATGGGTCGATCATTACTTTTGCTAAACTAATTGGATTAAAAAATAATATTATTTTGTGTAATGGGTTAATGCAACAATACTTATTAAGTTAATTTGTTTGTTCTCAGCAATGAAATGTTCTTTGTATGTCTCGAATAACGTGAACTACAAAATTGGTATTTCTAATACAACTAAGAAAATGAACATAAACATTAATTGTGTGGAATTGGTCTTAACTGAGGGCGGTCCTCAAGCCCACATGTCTAATTCCTCTGAAATTGTTCATGATGAATATGACATAGACGCTTAGCAAATCTCAATGAAAATAAATTTGATTTATTGGTCATTGAAACGTGTATAGTGGAAAATGATGATACAACCTGGATCCTTGATTCAGGTGCCACTCATCACGTATGCTCTTCCTTTGAGGGAATGAGCTCCTGCCAACACTTGGATGCTGGGGAAATGACTCTCAGAGTTTGGATTGGGGAGCTCATTTCAGCTAAAGCAGTGGGAGATATTAAAATGTTATTCTCCAGGGAACACTATATGTTATTAAATAATGTATATATAGTTCCCAAAATAAAAAGAAATTTGATTTCTGTTTCTTATTTGCTAGAACAAGGATATTAAATGTCCTTTTCTATGAATGAGGCTTTCATTACTAAAAGGGGTACTGATATATAATCTGCAAAAATGGAGAACAATTTGTATGTTTTGAGACCAATATAGTCTAGGGCTATTTTGAGTAATGAAATGTTTAAAACAGCCAAGACTCAACCAAAAAAGCATAAAGTTTCTCAAAGTACCTATCTTTGGCACTTGAGACTTGGCCACATAAATCTCAATAGGATTGGGAGATTGGTTAAGAACGGACTTCTAAGCTAGTTAGAAGATGGTACTTTACCTCCATGTGAGTCATGTCTCGAAGGTAAAATGACCAAACGACCTTTTACTGGAAAAGGTTATCGTGCCAAGGAGCCCTTAGAGCTCATACATACGGATCTTTATGGTCCAATGAATGTTAGAGCTCGAGGAGGGTATGAATATTTCATCTCTTTCATAAATGATTATTCAAGGTATGATTATTTATACCTAATGAGTCATCAGTCTGGAGCCCTTGAAAAGTTCAAGGAATACAGGACTGAAGTTGAGAACTTGTTAGGTAAGACCATTAAAACACTTCGATCTGATCGAGGTGGAGAGTATTTGGACTTAAAATTTCAGAAATATTTGATAGAACATGGAATCTCGTCTCAACTCTCAGCACCAAGTACACCTCAACATAATGGTGTATCTGAAAGGAGAAACAAAACCTTGTTGGACATGGTTCGATCTATGATGAGCTATGCTCAACTTCCTAGTTCTTTTTGGAGTTATGTAGTAGAGACTACAGTTTATATTTTGAATGTAGTTCCCTCAAAGAGTGTTTCTGAAACACCATTTAAGTTCTGGAGAGGGCGTAAAGCTAGTTTTCGTCATTTCAGAATTTGGGGCTGTCCTGCACATGTGCTAGTGGAAAACCCAAAGGAATTGGATTCACGTTCAAAATTATGCCTATTCGCAGGCTACCCAAAAGAAACAGGGGGTGGATACTTCTTCGATCCACAAGAAAATAAAGTGTTTGTTTCGACAAATGCTACTTTCTTAGAAGATGACCACGTTCGAGAACACAAGCCACGCAGTAAAATGGTGTTAGGTGAACTTTCTGGTGAAGTTACGAATGAATCAACAAGAGTTGTTGATAAGGTTGGACCTTCAACAAGGGTTGTTGATGAGCCCAGTACACAGAATGGACCTTCAATAAGAGTTGTAGATGAGCCCAGTACATACGGTCAAGCCCATCCTTCTCAACAGTTGAGAATGCCTCGCCGTAGTGGGAAGGTTGTTACTCAACCTTAACGTTATCTGGGTTTAGCAGAAACTCCATTGACCTTTAGACAGGCAATGAATGTTGTGGACCATGACCAGTAGGTCAAAGCTATGGACCTAGAGATGGAGTCTATGTACTTCAATCAAGTCTGGGATCTTGTAAACCTACCCGAAGGGGTTAAATCCATAGGGTGCAAATGGATTTACATGAAAAAACGAGACGTAGCTGGGAGCAGACTTTCAAAGCTCGACTGGTGGCAAAGGGTTATACCCAAATGGAGGGGGTGGATTATGAGGAAACTTTCTCCCCAGTTGCCATGTTAAAGTCAATAAGGATTCTCTTGTCCATTGCCACGTTTTATGATTATGAGATTTGGCAAATGGACGTCAAGACTGCTTTTCTGAATGGCAATCTTGATGAGAACATCTTTATGTCTCAAACAGAGGGGTTCATTGCTCAAGATCAGGAGCAAAAAGTTTGCAAGCTTAGACGATCCATTTATGGGTTGAAGCAAGCTTCCAGATCTTGGAATATAAGGTTTGACACTGCTGTCAAATCTTATGGCTTTGACCAAAACGTTGATGAACCTTGTGTTTACAAAAGGATCATCAACAGTTCAGTAGCTTTTCTGGTGTTGTATATAGATGATATTTTACTCATTGGGAATGATGTAGAATCTCTAGCTGCCATTAAAAAATGGCTATCGACGGAGTTCCAAATGAAAGATTTGGGTGAAGCCCAGTATGTTCTAGGGATTCAAATTATCAGGAATCGTAAGAACAGAACGTTAGCCCAGTCTAAAGCATCATATATAGACAAGATGTTGTCTAGATATAAGATGCAAAATTCCAAGAGGGGTTACTACCCTTCAGGCATGAAGTTCATTTGTCTAAGGAACAGTGTCCTAAGACACCTCGAGAAATTGAGGATATGAGACGGATCCCTTATGCTTCAGTTGTGGGCAGTCTTATGTACGCCATGTTGTGTACTAGGCCTGACATTTGCTATACAGTTGGGATAGTTAGCAGGTACCAGTCCAATCCAGGGTTAGACCACTGGACTGCAGTTAAAAACATCCTCAAGTATCTTCGCAAAACGAGTGACTATCAGCTTGTGTATGGCTTTAAGAATTTGATCCTTACAGGATACACAAACTCTGACTTTCAGACTGATAAGGATTCTAGGAAATCCACATCAGGGTCAGTATTTACCCTCAACGGGGGAGCTATAGTCTGGCATAGCATCAACCAAGGATGCATTGCAGACTCCACCATGGAGGCTGAAAATGTCGTTGCTTGTGAAGCAGCTAAGGAGGCTGTATGGCTACGAAAGTTCTTGATGGATTTGGAAGTTGTTCAAATATGAACTTGCCAATCACCCTTTACTGTGATAATAGTGGTGCAGTGACACATTCTAAAGAACCTTGCAGTCACAAAAGAGGCAAGTACATAGAGCGCTAATATCATCTAATTAGAGAGATTTTGAAACGAAGGTCGCCTCTACGCACAATATTGGTGATCCATTTACGAATGCTTTCACGACTAAAGTGTTCGAGGGTCATCTAAAGGGTCTAGGTCTGCGAGATATGTACATAGAATAATCTAGGGTAAGTGGGAGAAGTGTAATGGGTATTGTGAATGCCCTAGTTTATTATATTTATCTGTATTTGTACTTTTCATGTATTATACAGTATTAATACAAACTATTATTCCTACTTCAATGATTATTCATTCAATTTTGATTGTTGATGTACATTGCCCACTAGAGTTTTAGTTCAAGTGGGAGTTGTTGGATTTTATGCTCTAAAACTCGTAGATAGTAAATGAAACAAATTAATCGATCTCAATAAAGCGTTATTTGAGTAATTCAGTAATTTTTTTTATTGAATAATCGAGTTTGCATTAATAAACCCTAAATCCAATAAACTAAGACCAAATGTTGTTTAAATGAAACTTGGACTAGTATGTGGGGACATACGGGGATCAGTGTCCAAATAACAACCTAAAAGGTCTATAGTATAGGGATAAGGCTGCGTAACTTATCCTGGTCACACTATGTGATACGACCCACCTTGTATTCGATACAGATGTAATGATCCAAATCATCCATGTAGGAGACATGCCGGTGGGGGTATCCTATGCAATGAGTTTGCATAAGACCGAACCGCGAAATAGTAACCACTAGATGTAACACTGTTAACTAGTTTAGGTTTCTATTTCAATAGGATGACCTAGGTAACTCAATCTCAATCCTGAGTCTGTTATAAACACTTTTCAGGAGGGATTGTTCTTAGATTTGTATGGGTGAGAGTGGCCAGTCCGCCGACTCAAGAGGCGAGAACTAGAAGAATAGGTGAATTTGGAACCTTAAATTTGAAGTCGCGTGCGTAATTGTTGGTGTTATTGCTTATATATAGGTTGGGAAAAGAAAAGGCGAGAACCGAACTGAAACCTTTCGGTTCGGTTCGGTTCAGTCAGAATTTAAGCTAAAACCCAAACCGAATCATCAAGTTTGGTTCGGTTCGGTTCAGTTCAGTCAGAATTGAAGCTAAAACCCAAACTGAAACCTTTCGGTCCGGTTCGGTTCGGTTCAGTTCATTAAGTTCTCATAAACATGATAACTTAATGAAAAACAAATGAGACTAAACATATCTCAAATCATCAAAAAAAAAAATTGAATGAAACAACTAAACTTATCTACCAAAACTTCTAAACTTGTTCAAACAACTAAGTGCATCAATGTAGTGATCCTCGTAAACACAACAACTAAATGGAAAACAAATGAGACTAAAACCTTCGTCTCAACTCAGCGAAACTAAACTTATAACTCAAACTTTTGAACTTATATCAAATCTTTTAAACTTTTTGAATGAAAAAACTTAACTTACCAATCAAAACAAACAAGTACATCAATGGAAAACAAGTGAGACTAAACTTTCATCAACACAATGAAACTAAACTTATATCAACTCAAATTTTTTAACTTATCTCAAATCATAGAAACTTTTTGAATGAAACAATTTAACTTACCAACCAAAACAACTAAACTTGTTAAAACAACCAAGTGTCGCCTTTTGCCTCTAATAATACACTGCTTTTAGCATGGTTATTTTTTGAATTTCACAATCTCTACCCAACACTAAATAAGAGGGTCTTTCAATGGCTTATATAAGTCTACAAGTGATTCCCTACTGCCATAGAGAAGCAAGATTAACACAAACTCGAAAAAATCGTTACAATTAAAAATAAGTCTAACGGCTTGCTAAGGATAACTTTAGCAACATCTAGAGAATTAGAACTACAAGGACTAATGATATTGCTTCAGAAACAAGAATATGCTGGTGGGTTGAAAATGACTAGGCCAGTAATCAAAGTGAAAGTTGCTAAAAAGACCTATATTTTGTCAAGTATTCAACCATATCACATATAAATAAAATAAGTGAACTAGGAAATCGCAATAAGAACTAAATGCCAGCAAGCATACAAAAGGTTTGCATACCTATCAAGTTGTTTTTCTATTCATACTTCCATCCACGAGGAAACTTGATTTTCTGAGTAATAAGTTCATGAGGTAGATTGTCCAGTTCCTGTGAGAAATGAATAATTTAATCCGTCAATGAAGCACAAAATTGACTCAAAATCAAATCAAAGTCTGAAACAACTTGAAGATGAAAAATTAAAAGCTCAACAGAGTAGTAACCATACATTTAGCATAGAAGCACATTGAGGTGCAATAGTTTTTTTTTTTTTTTTTTTTTTTGCTTACAAAT
This sequence comes from Luffa acutangula, assembly GCA_036850905.1. Classification (NCBI taxonomy): domain Eukaryota; kingdom Viridiplantae; phylum Streptophyta; class Magnoliopsida; order Cucurbitales; family Cucurbitaceae; genus Luffa; species Luffa acutangula. The sequence goes on from CM072087.1 coordinate 7,865,033, forward strand.
ACAGAACAAAAAGAAAAGACAAATGGCCGGTTTTAAGGGATTGCTTAAAAATAATGACATTCAAGTTATTCCTTCCCCTTTTTCTTTGAAAAAAAAAACATTTTGTAATAAAAAAGTTCCATAATTACGAGCTTACAGCGTTGGCAATGCAAGATGCTTATGATACTGACACCATGAACAACCTCATTGTAATAGACTGACGGAAGAGATTGTCGCGATCTCTTGTGAAATAAATTTATAATCCACGATTCCTAAAGCTAACTTGTAGCAGTAGTGGTCGGGGTCGATCACAGGGAACAATCGATTTATTTCTAAATTCTTTCGTGTTTTTCAAGGTAACAAAAGGGGGGGTTCTGGATAAAAGACATAAAGTAAAGGCGGGAAAATAAATAAGGAAAACTAAATACAAGGAAAGTAAAGGCGGGGTTAGTTGATCTTACCACGAGGATCACTATAATCGGGTTTGGACTCGGTGATAAGTTTGTTTAATTTCATTCATCGATTATCAATTGATATTTAATTAACTATCTAAGTCCGACGTACTCCAGCAACAAACCGAGAGCCATGATCCAACTATCACAAACATGCAAACGCTAAGTTCGATTCTAGTCTAAATTAATTAATTGGCCTATTAACTTATCTAAACCGCATTGGGATCTAGCCAAATTAATTCACATGCAACGGGTAACAAACCACAATTACAATTTATTAAATCATTTAGTTTAACGGACGCATGCGTAATATCATAACGTTAATCTATTTGCTTCTTAGATTTAGCAAGTAAATTTAGAGAGGGCGCAGTCAAGGATGTCAATCTTTCCCACTAGAATCTAAATTTGTATGCAAAGAACTAAAATCGTAAAGACAATTAACAAAGTAATGAAGAATGGAAATATCATAAAATTAAATCAAACATACAAACCGATGTCCCGATTACAACGATCTGAGCTTAGTTGGCCAAAGACAAGCACCTCCAAGCTCGAGGCTCGATCAACCGACCCATGGACTAAGAAAACTTAAAAGAACTCTAGAAAAGTAAAGAGAAAGGAGGCTACAATAATGTATTGAGGGATGATTCTAAACCTACACCAAGACCCTCTATTTACCGTGTTTCTTGGCCTTCAATTCGTGGTAGAATGGTGTTGAATTGGGTCTTCAAATAAGGAAAATTTCCAGCCAAAATAGGAAAAATTTGATTATGGAAAACTGCCTAGCGTCAGCAGCCAGAGCGTCGCGACACTGTCCCCTTCAATTTTCTAAAATCTTGGATTGCCCTAGCGTCGCGACGCTGTGGGCAAGTGTCTCGACGTTGTAGTGTCTCGACTCTAATGACGAGCGTCTCGACGCTGATGAGGCTCCAGGGGTAGAATGATCATTTTACGCTCTGGTTTCGCTCATTTAAGCCCCAAATTTCTTCCAAAGCTCCGGTGAGGACCTATAGACATATTATACTCATTGTAAAGCTTTTTTCGCATGGAATTCAACTAAGATAAGAAAATTGGGAGATTCCAAGTGTATAACAAATTGGTCTTAACAAATACCCCCAACCTAAACCTTACTAGTCCTCGAGCAAGTAAAGATTATTATGAGAGAGATTATTATGCAATGCAATATTCATGACTCAATTCTCAAAGAAAAGCATGATCAACATTTTACTTAAGAGAATTAAATGCGAGACTAGCATAATTAGAGACAAATTAAAATTAACCAAATTCTTTCTTATGCAAAATGCGAGCTAAGTCTTCCCTAGATATGTTTTGAAAAGTTCGAGAAGGACTTATAAAATTCCCTATTCCATCTTCCCTCTACACTGGACAAAGGCATAATGCATTAAAGGAAAGGAACAAACTAACTTGTTTAAGGATGCAAATGGGGGCCTTAGACTCTTTCTTTCTTTATTTTCTTTTCTACTAAAGGGCCCTAAGCTTGCATATATATATGGTTTTTTATGGGGCACTAGCTTTCACACAACTAATGCATGACCACATTTCCCGAGTTTTACTCTGGACAACCTAACTGATCACACTAGAGGTAGCTCTTTTTACCCCGGCAAGCTAAACAAAAATATTTTTCTTCTTTTTCTTGCATTCTTTTTCTTGATAAAGTAAATGATTTTTCTTTTGAAGCTCACAAGACAAATATTCTTTTTCTCACTCCCCAAGCATTAAACAAGTTATTTTGCAAAAAAAAAAAATCCTCTAAACATGCCACCTATCCTATCGAGGTGACAATGGAGGCGTGAATCCTAAAAAGCCATCTAAAACCAACAAAACTACGCTAGGAATGGCTCATGCTCAATTTAGTTAAGGAAGATTTCGAAAAATTTTAATGAAGTCTCTAAAGATGCTGGAATGCATGCAATTCAACTATAGGAAAAATATATACTCATGCTTTTCTTATCCTAGAAATCTCATAATCAATTTTAAAGGAAGGCATAAAATCTCAAATCTTTAAAGTTTGCTCAATTTTAAAAATAAACTTGAACACCGATTCAGATCAGTTCCCAGGTAGGAGGTGTTCCGTAAATTGTCAACTTAAATACCTCTAGCCTTAGGCAGAACTTCACTGGTTCGGGCTAGTTCCCAGGTAGGAGGTGTTCCATAAACCGTCAACTTAAATACCTCCAGCCTTATACAGAACTTCGCTGATTCGGGCTCTCATTTTTTTTTTTTAAAGAATTGCTTAAAACATCAATCCAATTAAACACAAAGCGAAAAATCAAGCATGCATATAAAATAAAGTCTGCGCGCAAAGACTCGATGAAAATCTAACATGCAAGATATTTCTTCCACCCCCAACCTAAACGTTACACTGTCCCTAATGTAAATTAAATATGGAAAGTAAGAGACAAAAAGTAAAAGGGAAGAGAAAACCTCCCCTGTTTAAGCATTGGGTTGGCAAATATGGAAACTCCTACGATTGGCAAAAATTGTAGAGATTTGGTGTAGGGATCCTACAAAAAATAAAACAAAAAACAAATTAGGAAAACAACTAAATAAAGAAAGAAATTAAAAAAAGGAAGGGATAGAATTTTGGTTTTGCTCTCAAAAGCTAGATCTCCATGAAGCTCAATTCCTTTTACTTGCTTCTTGGTGTGCAAACAAGCTTGCTCTTGCTAAAAGATTATCACGAAGGCCTACAAGAAATAAACTACAAAAAACAAGAAAAAGGTAAAGAAAACACAAAAGGAAATAGAAATAAGACACTGTGTTCCCCGACAACGACGCCAATTTGACGGAAGAGATTGTCGTGGTCTCTTGTCAAATAAATTTATAATCCACGATTCCTAAAGCTAACTTGTAGCAGTAGTGGTCGGGGTCGATCACAGGGAACAATCAGTTTATTTCTAAATTCTTTTACGTTTTTTGAGGTAACCAAAAGGAGGGGGGTTTATGGATAAAAGGCATAAAGTAAAGGCGGGAAAATAAATAAGGAAAATTAAATGCAATGAAAGTAAAGACGGGGTTAGTTGATCTTACCACGAGGATCACTGTAATTGGGGTTGGACTCGGTGTTAAGTTTGATTAATTTCATTCATCGATTATCAATTGATATTTAATTAACTATCTAAGTCCGGAGTACTCCGACAACAAACCGAGAGCCATGATCCAACTATCACAAACATGCAAACGCTAAGTTTGATTGTAGTCTAAATTAATTAATTGGTCTATTAACTAATCTAAACCGCATTGGGATCTAGCCGAATTAATTCACATGCAACGGGCAACAAACCACAATTACAATTGATTAAATCATTTAGTTCAAGGGACGCATGCGTAATATCATAACGTTAACCTATTTGCTACTTAGATTTAGCAAGTAAATTTAGAGAGGGCGTGGTCAAGGTTGTCAATCTTTCCTACCACAATCTATAAATTTGTATGCAAATAACTAAAATCACAAAGACAATTAACTAAGTAATGAAGAATGGAAATCTCATAAAATTGAATCAAACTTACAAACCGAGGTCTCGATTACAACGATCCGAGCTTAGTTGGTCATAGACAAGCACCTCCATGCTCGAGGCTCGATCAACCGACCCATGCACTAAGAAAACTTAAAAGAACTTTAGAAAAGCAAAGAGAAAGGTGGCTACAATATTGTATTGAGTGATGATTCTAAACCTACACGAAGGCCCTCTATTTATAGTGTTTATTGGCCATCAATTCGTGGTAGAATGGTGTTGAACTGGGTCTTCAAACAAGGAAAATTTCCAGCCAAAATAGGAAAAATTCGATTCTGGAAAACCACCTAACGTCGCGACGACGTGGAGAGCGTCGCGACGTTGTCCCCTTCAATTTTGGAAAATATTTATCGGATTACCCTAGCATCGCAACGCTGTGGGCAAGCATCTCGACGTTGTAGCGTCTCCACCCTGATGACGAGCGTCTCGACGCTGATGAGGCTCCAGGGGTAGAATGCTTATTTTACGCTCCGGTTTTGCTCGTTTAAGCCCCGAATTGCTTCCAAAGCTCCGGTAAGGACCTATAGACATATTATACTCATTTTAAAGCATTTTTCACAAGGAATTCAACTAAGATAAGCAAATTGGGAGATTCCAAGTGTATAACAAATTGGTCATATCACAGACCAGACACTAAAGTAAGAGCAACCATGAACTCACAACCACGTCAAGCGAGATAGCTCCCAATTATGGGGATGTCAATTAATGAATCCACTTTCTCAAGCAAGGATGTAGCACTATCGTTAGCATAACAAATCTCGAGAAGACGTGGAGATCGTGAAAGAAAAATCACTCTTGTCTATACTTTTGAAAGAAAATAAATTATTATGCCATGGCATGTGCACAATTTGCAATGAGTAATAAAGATTTAGGCAAAAAGAGCTACCCCTGTTGTGATTAGTTAGGCCAACCAGAGAAAACTCAGGTTAAGGGTCCCTGCAATAGGTGTGTAAAAGCTAGTGCCACATATCAATGCTTGTTTAAATTTTAAATTATAAGCACCTAAGTATGGAGGAAACCAAACTAATTTGTTCCATTGACTCGTTAGTGAATCCTTAGTGCCAGTGTAGAGGGAAGATGAGTTGAGAGTTTAATAATCCAATCCCGGGCTAGTAGATTCTGATCTAGTTGAGTTAGATCTCGCTTGTGCAATTTAATTTTGGAAAATTTTTGAGTTGTCTCCCTTATTTGGCCTTATGTGCAAGTCTCTTGATTGCTTGACTATCGACTTTTGAGCCTTGAGGATTGAGTCATGTTTGTTGCATTCATTCTTCCACTGTATGCTTGATTTTTAGTTTGCTCGAGGACTAGCAAAAGCTTAAGTTTGGGGGTGTTTGATAGCGAGCATAGCTAGCTTTGTTTCCCTAATTAATTAAGCTAGTCTTTTATATTTAATTGGCCAAAATTATGCATTTTTGTGTTCTATTTGTAGGAATCATGTTTCAGAGTTAAATCAGGAATTGGAGCTTAATATGTGTGCGAGACATGAAAATTGGCTAAAGAACGAAAACGATTCAAGTTAGAAGAAGCCAAAAGAGAGTAATCCGCAAACCAGCGTCGGGACGCTGCTCTTGGAGCGTCTCGACGCTGCCTTTCCTTTTCTGATTCAGGCGGCAAAAGGTCATAGCGTCACGACGCTGTGACCATAGTGTCTCGACGCTATCTACGGATTTCCTATTTAATCTTCTTTTCATGCTACGACCAAGGGGAGTCCAATTTGTGAGATTTTAGCCCTAATTTCGACTAGAGACCTTTTGTGGGAGCTAAAGGCAAGGCCAAGGAGCGGGAATCAAGCGAGAAGACGTGGAGATCGTGACGGAGACGTGCGGTGTCGGCGGATTCGAGTTTTCCTTTCTCTTTCCCTTAACTGTTGTAGTTGTTATGGTTTTTCTTGCAATTAGTGTTTGTGGTTTAAAGACTATGAATTGCTAATTGTTTGTCTTAGGGATTGATGTAATTGTTTTAGTTGTTGGATTTATTTTAGGTATGAATGTGTTTTTATTTTATTCATGCAATTTTGTTTAATGCTTTCAATTACTTGATCACTAATTGAATGATCTAAGTGTTGAGTCTTGCTCGGGAGGGAGGATTTGGCCTAAGACTTACTTTGTTTAATTGCATGACTAGAGTAGAAATTCTAAGTTTGTGACGGGATTTGGAACATCTTTAGAAGCGTAACAAGGACCGAACCGAATAATGCCTTGCATGTTAATGAACTTAGATAGGGATATCAAGTTAGTTTATATGCATGAGAATCAATTATACTTGGGAGAGGTAATCGTGATAAAAGTTTCCTTGGCTTGTAGAATAATTGCACAGTTAATTCATTCCTATTAATCAATCCTCAATCTTAATCAATGAAATCAATTCCCTAAGAGTCTTTCCATTTGAGTCTCCACTTTTATTTTTATGCTTTTAGTCTTTATTTTTATCTTTATCATTGAGTTTTGCTCCCTAAATAAAATTGAACAAAAGTATTTGCGGTGCTTAATTTGCTAGAAAACCAATCCAGAGGACGACACTCGTTTTACACGAAAACACTATATTATTACTTGACCCGTACACTTGCGGTAAGCAATTTGCGCATCAACAATTAAACAAGAGTTCCTCTTGGGCCAGGAGAGGACGACGCGCCTTTGTTCAAGCCCCGGAATCAGCTCTTAGGGGAACACACATCTACTTACCCCAATAGGGGAAGGAGTGAATTCCATCTTGTACTGTTATGTTCCCAGCCCCCATTCGGTCTTGCCCCTGAAATGGTAGGAGCGAACTGGCCACTCTCACCCATACAAATCTAAGGACAATCCATACAAATCTAAGGACAATCCCTCCTGAAAGGGGTTCATAATAGACTTAGGATTGAAATTGAGTTACGTAGGTCATCCTATTGAAATAGAAACCTAAACTAGTTAACGATGTTACATCTAGTGGTTACTATTTCACGGTCCGGTCTTATCCAAACTCATTGCATAGGATACCCCTACCCGCATGTCTCCTACATGGATGCTTTGGATCATTGCATCTGTATCGAATACAAGGTGGGCCGTATCACATAGTGTCACCAGGATAAGGTACCCAACCTTATCCCTATACTATAGTCCTTTTAGGTTGTCACTTGGACACCGATCCTCGTATATCCCCACATACTAGTTCAAGTTTCATTTAAACAACCTCGAATCTTAGTTTATTGGATTTAGGGTTTATTAATGCAAACTCGATTATTCAATAACCAAATTACTAAATTACTCAAATAACGCTTTATTGAGATCGATTAATTTGTTTCATTTACTATCTACGAGTTTTAGGGCATAAAACCCAACAATAAAGGCTAGCCAATTTAAAGTGAAATTGCACTACGTCATATTAACAATAATCAAGAAACAACATGTTTAGAATCTAATACAGTTTGTTCATTTTCTTAAATGATCTCAAGTCTAGATGAAAAGGTAATTTTGCTTAACAAAATGATTCACTAACAAAAGATTACAAAAAAAAAAAAAAAAAAAAAAAAGAAAAAGAAAACCAACCTACATTCTTCACATTTCCATACAAAAAGGGGAGTCTTGTCGAAACCAATCATGCATCCAAGTTGAAAAATAAAAAGGAATAAAATATGTAAGCATGAGAATAAATAATTGAATTAGAGAAGATATAACTCAAATCAACATGAACAACTCGTCATAAGCTATGAAACTAAACTTACAACAACAAAAACTTGAAAACTTATCTTATATCACCAAAACTTTTTAATCAAACAACTAATGAAAAATAACAAACATGAACACAAGTACACTCACGAGAAATAATGAACACAAACTTATCAACATAAGAAATCATCTATATTAAAAGAACTGAATCAAAACAAGTTAGACTAAATTTTGAAGAACTTAATGAAACTAAACTTTTCAACATCACAACAACCACACTAGTTAAAATGCTTAAGTGCAAATAGGTATCAATCTTCCTAAACACAAAAACTAAATGGAAAATAAGTGAAACTAAACTTTCAAAAACACAATAACTTGTTAGAAATAATTGCAACAAGGTATTGACCCCCCCCCCCCATATAGAATAACTTAAACACTCCAACTTAGAAACTGAACTTTGCAAATGGAACAACTGATAAAAAATAAACTCCCTAAACACTTAGCCCAAATATCATGGAGACCATTTGCAATGAAACAACTCAACTCAACTCAACGACACCATGACAAGTAAACATATAAATGAAAACAAGTAAACTCATTAAAAAAACTAAGTGCAACAAGGTACTGACCCCTAAACACAATAACTTAACAACTCAAACTTAGAAACTCAACTTTGCAAATGGAACAACTCAACAAAAATAAATTCCCCAACACTTATCCCAAATATCATGGAAACCATTTGCAATGAAATAACTCAATTCAACAACACGATCACAACTAAACATATCAATGAAAAGAAGTAAACTTGTTAAAATAACTAAGTGCAACAAGGTATTGACCCCCCTAAACACAATAACTTAACAAATCAAACAACGAAACTCAACTTTGCAATGAAATAACTCAATTTAACAACTCAACTTAACATCCCAACAAGAATATACTCCCTAAACACTTATCCCAAATTATGGAGACCATTTGTAATGCAACAACTCAAGTTAACAACACCATGACAAAAAAAACCTATCAACGAAGACAACTAAACTCGTTAAAACAAATAAAAGAACTTCAATACTTTCTACCTTCAACTGAATTCTAAGCCATGACTACCATAACTGCAGGATAGTCATACCACTCGAGTTATATCAAGTCATTAGAAACAAATAAATGAAGTTCAATACTTTCTACCTTCAATCTAATTTTAAGTTGTGACTATCATAACTGCAAGATAGTCATAGCACTACAACAATTAATATTACCTTTTAATTTTCATTTGATTGTTCTGAAATTCATTGATGAAGACATCCTTGAAGGGTTAGAATCCTTTTTGGATCCTGAAAAATTTTTAGGCCTCGTCTCTGAGGATGAGGATGATGGGGCTAAAGTACCGCTTATCGATCCTACAAGGTAGGGTGCCACATGCATATCAGGTAGCTAAGTCATTCCATCGAGTGGTCAAATTTGCATTCAGGGCTATACTTACACATTCCTCGTTGCATGAAGTGAGTACAAGGTGGTGCACCCTGATAAAAAGACCATGTTAGGAACCATTCTGCCTACATCGGCTAAATTGGCAAATAAAACTGTTGAAACATTTGTAAAGAAGACACAAATTGCTACTAGAAAATGCATTTAACTAAACTAACGTTGAATTTGAATAATGATAATAAGGTCAATCCAGACTAAAATTCAATCAATGTTTGAATAGCTTTGGGCACATCACATAGCATACAAATTACATTGCAATACAAGTTTACCCTTAATAATTAACTTCCTTTCTCCACTTTCAAAGAAGGTCATCATATAGCTTAACTCTATACAGAAGAGGTATGTTGATGCCAAAATTTGGCCAAGGGACTCACATGACCTTCACGTGACATCGACGGTGAATTTGTAGAAACTGGGGAAGACATGACCTACAAGACCAGCAAAAACCGCTGCACACCGGTGTGGTGTAGGCCACACCGCCTCCGATGCTTAAGTCAAAAAACGGGAGGAGAGCATGAAAGTAAGAGAAGAGAGTCGATAATTTAGTTCCAGTCCCCTTCTTCAGTGACGAAGAGGGGTATAAATACCTGCTCAAGCTCCTAGGGTTTTTTAGGAGTTCAGAGGCGTTTCGGGACAAACCAGGTAGATCTGGGGTGGCTAGAGGCTACAGGGACCAAACGGGGCCGAGCATGGCCCGACCCCTTCGGTCTTGGCCCGTCCTGCTCGCTGGTTTCGCCTCTTAGGTCCATCTTTCGGTTTGATTTCTGCTCGGTTGTCCTTGTCAGCTCCTTGTGCATCGGGGTGGTCCAAAATTACCTATAACATTAAGCCCCCACTCTTGAATTGGGATTCAGGTGCGACTTAATGCTATAGGCTGAGCTCCTTAAGCCTGATTTAAGAGTACGACTCTTGTCTTGACTTATGTATGACTTAATTGTTATCCTGTAAGATAAGGCAAACTAGACAAAGTAGAAACTCCCTGAATAGGGGTTAGGTGAAATGGAAATGAGAAGCGTGAGAAGTTAAAGAAGTGGCTGGAAGGCCTCTCTGGTCGGCCTCGAGGCCGAGCACAGCGAGACCCCCGTACTTGGTCATTTAGAGTGCTTTTTTCTAGATCTAGGGCTTATCCACAATAAATGAGAGAAACAGAGAACTTCACAATCCTGCATTGAAGAGTTAATTTCTGCGAAAGAAGAATAAGGGAGGTAGCTAGGGTCGGCCTCAGCCTTAGGCCCTTATCAGCTCAACACTTAGCCCCCTGCATTTATTCATTGGTCCTTGCTGGAAAATAATGAGTGAATAAGCTGAAATATGTACTTATTGGTTAGACATGTTAAGCTAACGTTCCTTTTGTTTAATAGGGAATGCATATCCCTTGTTACTTGCTTTTTGTTTAATAGGGAGTGCATATCCCCTTTGCAGCCCCCATTCTAGGGTAGAGCTTCATTTAAACACAAAGTGTAGTTGAATAAAGAGAAGAATACCTTTAGGGTTTGTGTTCGGACTCGGCAAGATGTGCCCCACCAGATGAGTTGAGATAACCTGTGGCCCTTAGGAGGTTGTGGAGATGCGTCAACCTCTCTGCGGGAATTAGTCTTTTCCCAAGGGTGCGTAGACTCTGTTGGGGGCATGTGGAGGTTGAGGACATGCATCGACCCCTCTGCAAGAATTAGTCTCTTCCCAATAGGGAAAGTATGGAAGTTTGACCTCTGTAAGAATCATTCTCGTCCTGCCACATACGCCATATCCTATGGAAAAATGCTTTGCACAGACACAGTATAAAGAGCTTTATTAAATTTGCAAGTTTCTGGACTTTCGTGGCTGGATTTTGGACTTGGCCTCTAGGTGGTAGGCCTCTTATGGAAAAATGCTTTGCACAAACACAGTGTAAAGAGCTTTATTAAATTTGCAAGTGTCTGGACTTTCGTGGCTGAATTTTGGACTTGGCCTCTAGGTGGTCGGCCTCGGCCTTGGCATGAGGCCGACCAGCTTACTTATGCTATTTGCCTGCTCCGTAGCTTGGCTCATGTGCGGACTCACTTTCTGCTTGAACATTTCTTTGTTGCTTTGGATAGTCGAGCCTCACTGCAATCTCCTACAATCGTCCTTAGGGCTAGAATGCTCGGTCTCGGGCTTAGCGTGAGGCCGGGCATTTTTCCTGCATTGCTTGTCATTTTTCCTTGAGCCTCTCTTCAAGCATCGTGGTCATCCTAGGGGAGCGTACACTATTCTGGGGAAAAGCTTTGGGAGGCCTGGGAAGTTCCCAAGCCTCTCTTCAAGCATCATCGTCATCCCAGGGGTGCGTACACTCTTTTGGGGAAAAGCTTGGGGAGGCCTGAGAATTTCCCCAGCCTCTCTTCAAGCGTGGTGCTCATCCTAGGGGTGCGTACACTCTTCTGTTGAAAAGCTTGGGGAGGCCTAGGAATTTCCCGAGCCTCTCTTCAAGCATCGTCGTCATCCCAGGGGTGCGTACACTCTTCTGGGGAAAAGCTTGGGGAGGCCTAGAAATTTCTGGAGCCTCTCTTCAAGCATCGTCGTCATCCCAGGGGTGCGTACACTCTTCTGGGGAAAAAGCTTGGGGAGGCCTGGGAATTTCTCGAGCCTCTCTTCAAATGTTGTATTCTTCCCGAGGGTGCGTACACTCAGTCGGGGAACAAAGTATGCTTAAACTGCCTTCTATCATATTTCCACAAAATTTTGATGGCAGATGAAGCAACAAAGTATTTTAAAGGGAGAAATTGTACTCAAAAGCTTGAAGCTTGAAAATACCCAGGCAACAACCATTGCAATATAACTCATGATTGTTCCCAGTCCCCCACTCAAAAACATGTATTCAATACGTAAAACATGCATTTTTTGAGTAAGGAAAGACTTGCCTCTAGGTGGTCGGCCTCGGCCTTGGCATGAGGCTGACCAACTCTTTTGTGTCATCTGCGTGCTCAGTCCGTGACTCGACTTATGTGTAGAGCACCTCCTTTTCGGCTCGAATCGCTTCAGCTACGATAAAAGGTCTAGTGTTGTGGTCTTCCCAGGGGTGCGTACACTCTTCTGGGGAAAAGCTTGGGGAGGCTTGGGATTTTCCCAGGCCCCTCTTCAAGCTGTTGTGTTCATCACAGGGGTGCGTACACTCTCCTAGGGAAAGCCTAGGGAGACCTAGGAAGTTCCCGGGCCTCTCTCCAAGCAGCTGTAAACTTCTTGCCCATTCAGGCTCTCTCTGTGCCTCTCGAATCACGACCTTTCGCTTTCTGCTTGACTCTCCTCCTAATTTTTTTTTATCTCGAGCGGTGGGTTGACACCGCCTTTACCTTGATCTGCTGGTAATGGCCTCTAGCTTCTGTCATTCTCCACAAACTCCTTGAGGTAACCCTCTCGGATTAGGGCTTCTATCTTGTCCCTCAACTGTATGCATTCCCGGGTTGTGTGACCGTGGTCTCCGTGAAACGTGTAGTACTTGTTCTGATTCCTCGTGTCTGGGTCCGACCTCAATTTTTCTGGGCACTTCATTAGGTTTGTATCTTGTATTGTGCCCAGGGTCTGTTCAAGTGGAGTTGGTAGTGGTGTACACCTGTCAAACCTGGCTTTTGGTTTCGCACGACCCCGAGGCTCCCTGGTCTCTGGTCGGCCTCGGCCGTAGGCCGAGGACTGCTCTTGCCTGCTTCGGCCTCTCTCTCTTCTTGTTTGGACCTCAGCAGTTCCTCAGCGCTTATGTACCTTTGTGCTAGGGTCATGAATTTCGCGTATGTCCGTGGCTGGCTCTCACCGATCGAGTTGAGCAGTCTTTCATCCTGCAGACCTGAAATCACAGCAGTCAAGGCAAATCCATCGTCATAGCCTTCTACCTACAAAACTTCGTTACTAAGTCTGTTAATATAATCCTTCAAGCTTTCTCGGGGCCCCTTCTTTACTGTTAGCAAATTGATCTGAGGCTTCTGTCGGCTTCAGGCCCCGAGGAATTGCGTAACAAACGCTCGAGCCAATTCTTTAAACAAACCGATTGACTTCCGTAGGTTCTTACTAAACCATTGCCTTGCTAAACCCGTGAGTGTTAGCGCGAAGGCTTGACACCTTATCGCTTCGTCTTTTAGCCATTTGGATAGCTCTCGACCCTTTTTGCCCTGCTCGACCTCGAACTTTGCCTGAGCCTCTGACTTTTTCCTGTCATTATTCCATGTGTACGTACCTGACGCTGTCTTTAGCGGCGAACTTCTGCGGGCCTTTTTGCGATTGGGCTTCTGCTCGGCCTCGGCCATCGGTAGAGGAGAGCTCATGTCAGATCTGGCCTCCATCTTCTACCCGACATCCTTTTCCTCTATCTCCTCGATGCTGGTCAGATACAGAAATTTCTCGGCTCTCTCTCTCATTCTGCTGGTTGTCCTCTTGGGTCAGGTCCACAGTCTCCGAAGTTAGGGTCGACCTTTTCTATACCGAGGTCGACCCCAGTCTAGTTCGACGCTCTCTTCTCATACCCGAGGTTTCTTTCTGGTTTCTGAACTCGATCCATCCTGCAGACCACCACCGATGCACGGTCTGAACTTGCAAGCACTCTTCCCCACAGACGGCGCCAACTGTTGATGCCAAAATTTGGCCAAGGGACTCACTTGACCTTCACGTGACATCAAAGGTGAATTTGTAGAAACTGGGAAAGAGATGACCTGCAAGACCAACAAAAACCGCTGCACACCGGTGTGGTGTAGGCCACACCGCCTCCGATGCTTAAGTCAGAAAGCGGGAGGAGTGTAGGAAAGTAAGAGAAGAAAATGGATAATTCAGTTTGGGTCCCCTTCTTCAGTGATGAAGAGGGGTATAAATATCTGCTCAAGCTCCTAGGGTTTTTTAGGAGTTCAGAGGCGTTTCGGGACAAACTAGGCAGATCCGGGGCAAGTAGAGGCTACAGGAACCAAACGGGGCCCGACGGGCTCGACCCGCACGAGCAGGCTGAGGGTCGGCCTTGGCCCATGGCCGAGGCTGAGCAGGGGGTCGAGCCAAAAGCCCGACCCCTTCGGTCTTGGCCCGTCTTGCTCGCCGGTTTCGCCTCTTGGGTCCATCTTCCGGTCTGATTTCTGCTCGGTTGTCCTTGTCAGCTCCTTGTGCATCGGGGTGGTCCAAAATTACCTATAACAAGGTATATGTGTTTAAGCACTACACGTACCTAAATCTAACAGCCACAATACATAAAGTCCTGGAGCAAAATCCCAATGGATCTCGAAAGGGAATAATTTTTTTAATAATGTGAAGTTTATATGAGCTCTTCCAACATGGATCTCAAGGAGGAAACAAAATAAATTATGACTTTCACCAAAATGAAAAAACCAAAACCTTGTAGTGTAGATAATGACAATGATATGAAAACATATTGAGATTAAAAGTTCCCTGAATTTAATTAAGAACTCAAACAAAGACCTAAATGCAGCAATTAAACTACTCTTTCGGCTATGTACCTTATTCAGGTATTCTAACAGGTGCTGGAAAAACATTATATCATCAATTCTATAGCTTAAGTCATCCGTTATAGGGAACAATACATCTTATGTATGGCGGAGCATTTCTCCCATATTCCTGAGCAATAATCTCAAGAATAATTTTGATTTGAGCAATTATTTTGTTCCCTTAACTTTTTTTTTCTTTTTTGAAAAATTTGTTCTCTTAATCGAAATTAAATAACATTTAAAGAATGATCATAAAACTGATGTTAATCACTAACTACATCCAAGAGGAAAAGGACGATAAACTCAAACTATTTAAGATAGGGAAGAGTGACTCAAGAAATAAGATAGAAGATTCAAAATCAAAGCATCATTTTTAATCCAGTACGACATATTTGGGTAAAGAGAGACTAACCAGGCGTAGAGGAAGACCTCGTTAGCTAAGGACAACAGTTGACCTCGAAGTAACCAATTCTGGTGGGTGATGGTATCTACAAGAAGATCCAAATTTACAATCCCTAATAAAATTCCTTCAACTCCAACATCTTTGGCAAAACTACACCAAAAACTTTCAAAAATCAATTAGAATTTTAAACCATGAATTCAACTAAGGGCCAAATAATTTGGGGGATAACCCAACACCGAAAAACTTACCCAAACTCATGCTTTAGCTTGCTGTCTCGGTTCTAATTCGATCCAAATTCGATGACTCGAGCTCCAATCTCAATGGGTACCTTAAAATTGCAAACCAATGTCAATGGGCATTCGATTAAACACACAATCGACTAAAAAAAATGCTTTAAATATCACTTACCCATAGCCCAATTTGCTTAAAGTCACCATAAAAAATTAACCGAAGTTGTCAAAAACATGATGAAAATGTTGTTGTATGCACCGATCTAGTCGCTGAAATACGCCCAAACCATTGGAAACTCAAAGAGGGCTTGTTGTCTTGTGCTTTGTGGCGACGACTATGCTTCTCCAGTGTCGGATGGTCAACCACAACAACTGGCAAAAGAGGAGAAGATCACGAGGAATATATGGGAAGAAGACCCACGCGAAACTCGCTGCGAACGATGCAGGAACTTGCTGTCATAGGTCACGTCTGGCGCTGCTGAACTCCCTCAACGATGGTCGGAAGGAGGAATGGTGGAGACGTATAGTGTTAGACAACGTGCGAGATCGAAGAGGGGAGGGAAGCCGACAGGTCGGTTAATCGAGAGAGGAAGAAAGATTAGAGAAAGATTGATAAGACTTATTATTTCATACTTTGATTGACTATTTACTGATAAGACTTACTATTTCATACTGATAAGACTGATAAGACTTATTATTTTATACGATAGAGAGGAAGAAAGATTAGAGAAAGATTAGAGAAAGATGAGAATTATCCTAGGTAACTCGATCTTAATCCTGAGCTAACTATGAACTCCTGTTTGTTCAGAATTATCCTTTAATTTACATGGGTGAGAGTGGCCCAACATTGCCAACTCAATAAGCCTGTCATTTTGGGGATAAGACTAGATAAATAGCTGGAGACATAGTCTTGCAAGTTGGAATTCACTCCTACCCATATTAGGGATAGTAGAAAGGTTTTTCCCTTAAATACTGAGTCTGGGATTTGAACAAGGGACCCCACCCTCTCATTGGCCCGAGTGAGATTCAGTTTGATGATTCTATCACGAACTAATTGTTCATTAGACGATCAGTGAGACTTAAAGAGAAAGAAGTGGGATAGGAGTAAAAAAGACATTTTGACCTAGCTATAGTTATGAACAATCTGTGAAGGGTCGACTTACTAACCATTGTTATATTAAGTGGATGGAAACATATCTACAGTGAGGGGAGTTCAACTACTAGGCTATAGTGGAGTAACTCGGTAGTTAACGAATGTTGGTCAACTAGGTTAATGAGTTGAACTCGTTAAACCTCCAATCGTTGGAGTCCATGATCTGTAGGTCCATTAGGTCCCCTTGCTAGCTTAAGGAATAAACTTTGGAACAATATGATGGAAAGAATCCAAATTGTTCACATTCAATTTAGGGATGATATGGTCGTATTGGATATTACTGACACGTTGGTTTTTAGTTAAACCTAATTTTGAGAGTTAGACATATCGAGCACGTGAATAGGGATTCATGTTTGAGAAATTTTATTTCAGAAAAGGTCGGGATTGGTTGCAAAATTTTAATTTAATATTAGATATTAAATTAATATATAATAATATAATTAATTAATAATTATTTTAAATTAAATATGAATTAATTTAAAATTGAAATTCAAAATTAAATTAGAATTTTAGATTATTAATTTAATTTAATTAACTAAAATTAATTTTCAATTGAATTAAGAAATTCAAAAGAAAATTAATTTTAGGTGGTGGAGAGCATGGTGATTAAACCTATGCACTCTCCCTCAATTAGCCACCAAATCCCACTTAATTTGGGGTTGTCTTGTTGTCTAATTTTGGGGCTTCAAGAGTGCATTGATTCCTCTTTAAATAGGGGAGGATTTGCTGAAGAAATACACAAGAATTACATGGTGTTATGCTGCCAAATTAACCTCTCAAACTCATAAGCTCAAACCTCTAAAAAGCTTGAAACCTAAGCTCATTCTCTTCCAAATGTCATCACTGGAGGATATCACAATCAATTCCAAATGTTTGAGTATAGCAAGGAAGATCTTGTGGTTGTTCGTGATCAATTGGTGAAGAAAAACAACACAACAATCGATCCAATTTCGAGCTACAAAGAGGTTGGTGTTCTAAACTATGTTTTTTGTAGCTTTGGACAACATGCTTTATATGATCAAATTGATGTTATTATGTGCCTAAGATCCAAAATTGCTTCGACATGTTTGTTGTTGAGCGATTACCGCAAGTACACGAGTCGTCACAAGTAATATAAAACGGTAGGTAATATCGAGTATCGAATCCTTAGGGAGGCGAAGCGAAATTTAAGCAAGCGAAAGATTCTTGAGCACTAAAAATACTTGGGCGAAATAATATTTAGGGACCAGATCATGCAATCAAAGAAATTTTAAAATCAAAGCAATTAAAGAGAAAATTTGATCAATCGAGAAAAATAAAATATGGAGAAAGAGTTTGTAATGGGAAGAGGGGTCTAGAAAATCAATTATTAGCTAAACATTTATTATAATTATCATATCTTGTTTCCCAACTAATTATAATCCTAGAATCCCCGTTAATCTCATAGGTTCTCCTGTCGGTTTCCCCTAATTGTAATTAATTCATTTTAACAACCTAAGTGTCCTTAGCGCCATTAAAATTCATTAATTATTTCGCACTGATTCATTTTATGAATCTAAGTTTAATCAACTAATCTCGTTGTCACGACGGACAATTAAACTAGTTGCATGGAATACGATTTATCCTAATTTCTCTCCGTCGAGTTTCCATTAAGAATCAGATCAATACACAATTGGCCAGATTGCATAAAGCATTAAGCACATCCATACAAATAATTAGGAAAAAGGGCAAGAGACGGGTAATTATAACAACATTTTGACTATAATTTCATTTCAAGACCCCAAATTGGGGTTTAGCTATACATAGCTAAAATATCCACAAAATTTACAATGGAAAGCATAATTAAGACCATAATAAAAGGAAAGGAATTGACCGTCGAAAACCCCTTCGCTGACGCTTGGAGTCCCTCCGAACACTCCTTGAGCCTCCTAGGATGCTCTCCAAAATTCCCCAAAAGTTTCCCACTAAAGAAACTCTAAAAAAGACTAGAAAGCCTTGAGAGAGGCTCCCAAAGGAGCCAAGAAAGCAAGAAAAGAATGGAAGAATATGATGATTGATGGTAAAATGAGGCACCAAGGGGCGCCTTATATAGGCTCGGAAAGGGGGTAGCGTCACGACGCTATTTAGCACAGCGTCTCGACGCTAGGCATTTTCCAGAACTTTCAACTGCGGATTTGGGCTTCAATTTGGGCCTCTCCACATTTCTTTTTGGACCTTTTTCACTAGATTGACCTCTTTTAACTCCCCTTTGACCTAAGCATGGAAATTGGGCTTGAATGGCTTCTTTTTGGGCACTTTTTCCACAAAATCCACAACTTTGCTCCTAAAGACCAAATAACAAAATACATTTAATATTTTCAATAAAAACACAATTAAAGCACTAAAAAGCCTAATAAATTGGGACTAAAATAGCGACATTTCTTCTCGCTATCAATGTTATTATGTGCCTAGGATTCCTTTCTAAACTAAATGTTCATGGGTGCTGAAATGGATATATTACGGTTTTGTCAATTTTTTTACTCTTTAATTTGTTGATGAAATGGTAATTACTCACATGTCTATGAGCATTAATGTGTTGACAAAAGTCTGTAATTTTTTAGAATCATTAGAGTCCATTTAGTACTATTATTGCTCGAAAGAAGATGAAGAACTCAAGCTGGTCGAAGAACAGGGGGCTTCTAGTCCAGTCAACGTCACGACATTGTTCTATATAGCGTCACGAGGCTGATGCATTTTCAAAGAGGTGCGCCAATTTTTCAGAAACGGTTCGGTCCAGCTGTTGTTCAACCCCAATCTGGTCCGATTCAACCCCAATTGGTCTGGTTTAGTACCTAATCAACCTTTGGAGGTCCAGTTTGGTTCAATTTGAGGCGGTTCGAGCTGGTTCGAGTCTCCCGAGGGCTTATCAAGCCATTTAAAAATTATTATATGTAATAATTTATTTGTCTGTTTGCTTGAATTGCCGAAACCAGTCCATTTTAGTGTGGTTTAATTATTTTTGCAAAATAGATGTATGTTATAATTAAATTAATTGGTATATGCATAAAAGTATGTCATATAGATATAAAATCCCACCATAGCATGTTTCATGCATTATAGTATGTTATAAATGTTGGGTTTTATGCCCTAAAACTCGTAGATAGTGAATGTAAACAAATTGTATACTTGTTTCAATAAAGTGTTATTGAGTTTCTACAATAAAGTGTTGTTAAATATTACACAATTTGACCCAAATCCAATAAACTAAGATCCAAGGATGTTTACATGTGACTTGAACTAGTATGTGGGGACATACGGGGATCGGTGTTCAAGTAACAACCTAAAAGGTCTATAGTAGAGGGATAAGGTTGGGTATCTTATCCTGGTAACACTATGTGATACGACCCGCTTTGTATTCGATACAGACGTATTGATCCAAGGCGTCCATATAGGAGACATGCGAGCGGGGGCATTTTATGCAATGAGTTTGCATAAGAACGGACCACAAAATAGTAAACCACTAGATGTAACACCATTAACTAGTTAAGTTACTGTTTCAATAGGATGACCTAGGTAACTCAGTCTTAATCCAAAAGGGCCGTTTGGCCCACTGGGTTGGTTATAATAGTGGGGGCTATTATAACCAACCCAATGTTTGGGGCACCAACAAAAATAAGGGGTGGAGTTGGTTATTTTTCCCTTTCGTGTTGCTACAGTAACCACTATTCAACCCACCCCAATTATTCTATCAATTCTCTACAGTAACTCTTTTCTCCCTTCTTCCTTGTGAATCATTGACTTTCCTACCGACAACCAGCCGACGACTTTTCCGGCGACCACCCGACAACTTTTCCGGCGACTGGCGTCGACTTTCCAGTCACTTTTTCGGCGATCACCGACTTGTTTTTTTTTTTTTTTAATATTCTCTTCTCGTTTTCATTTCGAAAAATATGAAAAAAAAAAACAAAAATAAAAAAAATGTAGAAGAAATGAAAGGAAAAAAAGGGAAAAAAAATTCCAGTCGCCGAAAATTTTTTTGGTGGTCGTCGGAAAAATCGAAAAAATTATAGGGAGTTAGATACTAGGTTGTCTTTGTATAAATATGGAGTTTTATTACATAATTACTTTTGATAATGAAGTATATGAATGTTTACCTTCATCGTACCATATTTTTCATTCCAAATTATACTTATCGTATTTAAGTTTATCGTGATAATAATAATTTGTTAAAAAAATACTACTCAAGTTTTTATTTCATGTGATTTCTATTTTATTTGATTCTTTTGATAATGAAGGTAAAATGAGTTTTGAATAAGCATTTACCATTTTTAAACATCCTTTTTCTCCTCTTTTTCTCTGATTGATTCCTCATTTTGGGTTCACTGGACATTGAAGAGACAGTTCTTGTAGAAATAACGGAACAGAGAGGGTTCAGACAGGCAGGGAGATCGAGGGGATAATATAGAAATAAAAGAAAGACAAAGTACAAAGAGAGAGAGAGTGTTTGATGGTCAAGATCTCCGTCAACGACGGGGAGAAGCTCCGGCGGTGGGGAAAGAAGAGAGAGAAGGTGGGGGAAAAGGTCTAGCGGCGGCGGGGAGAAGAAGAGAGGGAAGGGTGGGGGAAAGAGGAGAGAGATAATTTTTTTAATAATTATTATTATTATTTTTTATTTTTTTAAAATAATAATATTATTTACTATTATTATCATTATGATATTATTATTATATTATTATTTTAATTAAAATCAATATTTTATTATTTTAAACTGCCACGTCAGCCCTAGAGGGACTCAATAGAAACATTTCCAAAACAGTAGGGACCTGATTGTCTGATTGACAGCGAGCATAGCTAGCTATTTTTCTATAATTAATTAAGCTAGTCTTTTACAATTATTTGCCCAAATTTATGCATTTTCATATTGTATTCGTAGGAAATTAATATTGGAGCCAATTGGATGTTCGGAGGGCGAAAAGAGGTTAAAGAATGAAAAAGAATCAAAGTTGGAATATTAAAGATAGGCTCATCCGCTGACATTCTATATTTGGAGTTTTCAATCTAAAAAAAAAAAACAAATTCATAGCATCGAGACGCTATGTGACTAGCGTCGCGAAGCTAGGCCAACTTCCAGAATCCGTAATTTCGCGGTAGCATCGCGACACTACCTCGACAGCGTCGCGACGCTACGACCAATTTTTGCCTTATTTAAAATTGCGATTAGGGCTTTTTGGGGGACTTCTTTTGGGGGATTTTTAGCCGTAAAATAGAGAGAAAAATCATATTTTGAGGCTGAAGCAAGCGGCGGAGCGTGGAATTGAAGACTTTGTTCGTGGAGATCGTAACGGGGACGTGCGGTCTCGGCCTCCATAGTGTTTAATCTTCTTTCCCCCTTACTTTAGTTAGTTTTTAATGGTTTTTTCCTACTTAGTTTATCTTGTAACGCCATGTATGAGTAACTAAGTTTGTTACTTAGGGATTGATGTAGTCTTTTTAGTTTATGGATTGATTTATGGGTTGAATTGTGCAATTTTTTTATGTTTGCATTCTTAATTTAATGCTTTCAATTAATTGGCCACTAGTTGAATGATCTAAGTGTTGATTCTTGCTCGGGAGAGGGGATTTAGCGTAGACTTTATTAAGATTGCATGACTAAAGTAGAATCTCTAAAATCGTGACGGAATTTAGAGTAACTTTAGAATCGGTTAAAAAGAACTAATTGTCTTGCTTATTAAAGAACTTAGATAGGGATATCAAGTTAGTTAATTTGCATGAGAATCAATTATACTCTGGAGAGGTAGTTGTGATTAAAGGTTCTTAGACTCATAAAACCATTGTGTGTTATAATTCATTCCCTAAAATCAATCCTAGATTAAATTGACGAAATCAATTCCCTAAGTATTCTTTCAATTGAATTTCACATCTTTGATTTGCATTACCTTGGTTTCTAAATTTCACTACTTGTTGGTCCCTAAATAAAATTGAGCAAGATTATTCATGGTAATTGATTTAACTTAAAAATCCAATCCAGAGGACGACACTCGATTTTTCGATCACTTTATTATTACTTGACCCGTGCGCTTGCGGTAAGGAAAATTCCACATCAAGTTTTTGGCGCTGTTGCCGGGGATTGGCACATTTAGTTAGATTAATATTGTGAAAAATAGGGTGTATTTTTACTTTCTTAGATTGATTGCATTTTTTTCCTTATTTGTTTTTCTTTCCATTTTTGTTTTTCTAGTTTAGTGTTTTTTTTAGTTGTGTATTTTTTTTCCTTATTTGTTAGTCTTGTTATTTTTCTTTGCTTTTTCTTTCCTCTTTAGTTAGATATTTTCCTTTTCTACATTATATTTTCCATATTTAAATTAGTTGTGTTCTTTTCTAGTTTCTTTCCTTAATTGTTTTCTTTCCTGTTTAAGGTAGTTTAGGTTGTTTATGTGAAGGAATAGAGAATTGATTTTAGCACCTTTGGATCCCGAGATCGTGAGAACAATTCATAGGCTTCAAAGGGAGAATAGAGAAAATATTCAAATGGTCGACCCAAATCCACCTGAGGAGCCTAAGCCTATTAGAGACTACTTTCAGCCCGTGTTTCAGGGGCAACAATCGAGGAGAATTAGCGTAGACTTTATTAAGATTGCATGACTAAAGTAGAATCTCTAAAATCGTGACGGAATTTAGAGTAACTTTAGAATCGGTTAAAAAGAACTAATTGTCTTGCTTATTAAAGAACTTAGATAGGGATATCAAGTTAGTTAATTTGCATGAGAATCAATTATACTCTGGAGAGGTAGTTGTGATTAAAGGTTCTTAGACTCATAAAACCATTGTGCGTTATAATTCATTCCCTAAAATCAATCCTAGATTAAATTGACGAAATCAATTCCAACAACTTTGAGCTGAAGACCGGTCTCATTCAGATGGCTCGAGGTTGTGCTTATAGAGGATCACCCACCAAGGACCCAAATTTGCATCTAAAATCATTTTTAGTCATTTGTGGGACGGTAAAAATAAATGGACTTTCTGAGGATGCTATTCGCTTACGCTTGTCTCCTTTTTCTTTGAAGGATAAAGCACGAGATTGGTTGCAGTATATTCCTCTTGGGAGCATCACCACCTGGGATGCTTTAGTCCAGGCCTTTCTGAAGAAATTTTCCCTCCTGCAAAGACGGTCAAGCTGAGGACCGAGATTGGGACGTTCTAGCAGCAATTTGATGAACAGTTGTTCGAGGCTTAGGAGCGATTTAAAGAGTTACTAAGGAAGTGCCCTCAGCACGGTTATCCTGACTGGCTTCATGTTCAATTATTTTATAATGGCTTAACTCCTAGTACAAAAACTATTATCGATGCAGCTGCAGGTGGGACTCTGTTGTCCAAGACTGTTGTGGATGCTAGGACTTTACTAGAAGATATGGCCACCAACAGCTATCAGTGGCCATCTGATCGATCTGCACCTAAGAAGATTGTTGCTGGAGTGTTTAAGGTTGACAAGGTAAGTGCACTCCGGGCCCAGATGACCTCCCTTTACTAATGCTTTTCTGAAATTTTCAGGTACAGGGAGTGCACAGTCAATTGAATCAACTGCTGCTTTAGCATCTAGATCTCAGGAGGAGACCATCGAATAGGTTCAGTATGTATCAAATTTGAATTCTAGGGGATATAATAATAATTCTACACCTACACATTATCACCCTAACAATAGGAACCATGAAAATTTTTCTTATGCTAATAACAAGAACGCTCTTAACCCTCCTGGTTTTGCCCCTCAAACTCAATAAAATAAAACATTAGAGGATCTTGTTGGAGCTTTCATTGAAGAGTCTAGTAACAGGACAAACAAATTGGAGGAGGCAGTCATTGCCATCAACACCACGGTGAATGACCACAGTGCAGCCATCAAGAACATTCATACTCAGTTGGGACAGTTGGTAAGTGTTGTAAACACCATGAGTAAAGGTAAGGCCCCAGCTGAGTAGGAGAAAACCCAGATGGAGTACTGTAAGGCCATCACTGTGCACTAGGAGGAAGTTGAAGAAGAGCCTAAGTCTGAGGATTATGACACTCCTACTAGGGAAGCTGAGGAGGACACATCATCAGATGAAGCTGAAAAGCCTGAACCTGAGCCTCCTATTCCTTCTCCCACATTGATGGTCCTCAAAGACAAGAAAAAAAAAAAGAAAAAGAAGAACAATCAAGTTCAGTTTGATAAATTTATGAATGCATTTATGAGTCGGAACATTAACATTCCTTTTGCAGAAGCATTAGAGATGCCCCAGTACAACAGGTTCATGAAGGAATGGTTAGTAAAGAAAAAGAAAGAAAAGAATGTTGACACCATATACCTTGCTTCCACATGCAGCACCAGAGTACAGCAGAAGGTACCTGAAAAAGTAGCAGATCCAGGGAGTTTTTCTGTTCCTTGTAGCTTTGGTACTTATTCTTTTAGAGCATTATGTGATTTAGGTGCTAGCATTAATATTATTCCTCTATCTTTGTGCAAAAAGTTAGATATAGGTGAGATTAAATCTACTCTTGTAAAGCTCCAATTGGCTGATCAGTCTGTGGTTAGACCAGTTGGCATTATAGAAAATGTTTTAATCAGAGTAGGTAGATTTTTCCTCCCTATTGATCTATATGTTATTGATATGATGGAAAATCCTGCAATGCCTGTTATCCTAGGAAGACCATTCCTCGCCACTAGGCGAGTGATTATTGATATTGAGCGTATGGAGCTCACTGTTAGAGTCCAGAATGAAAAAGAAATATTTAAAGAAATTGCAGACTCTAAGGAACACTCTGAAGTGCTAGTGATGAGCTACAAGAAAGGTGCAAGCAAGAGCACCTCTGTTAGATTCACAGAAAAGAAGCCTTCTTGATGCACGATCAACATGTCAAGCTAATGACGTTAAACAAGCGCTTATGGGAGGCAACCCAAGTAAGTTTAGTTGTGCTTGTCTTTTTGCTTTTGATTTATTGTTTGTTTTTATTTTGTAGATCTCGGTTCCAGTTTCTCCTTTGCTTGCAAGCTTCCATGAGAAGGTCATCATCATTCCAGGGCAGTATTGTTCACTTCTTCCATTCTTTTATTGTTCTCATGCTTGATTATGCCTTATTTTCTTTAGACATTGAGGACAATGCATGTTTTAAGTTTGGGGGTGGAATAGCATGATTGTGGAGCCCTTGAGCATTGAGTTCGGGCTATAGTATTGAGCTTTCTTTGAATTGAGCATATGGTTGTTTTCTGGATGCTATTTTTGCATGACTATGATGTCCTAGGATAGGCTTTCTTGTCAATTTTCAAGCTTTCGATGAGTTGTAAGCATGAGTGCCCAAAAAGGGAGACTTTTTAAACTTTTTCTAGGAGATGTCTTGCATGAGTATACTATTTGTCTTGGCTAGATTTGGATTTGAATGCTTAGGAGCGAATTATTAGGTTCATATGCTTGTTGTCACCTCGATAGGTGTAGGGAAGAGCTAAAGAGTTAATTTTTGTGCAAATTAGCTTGTTTGATGTTGCTTAGGGGGAAAGAAAAGAATATATGCTTATCATGCTCATAAAGAAAAATCATTTTTGTTGTTACAATATGAAAAAAAAAAAAAAAAGAGAAAGTCACGACTTATGCGCGCAATGAAATGGTTAATAAAGTTTAGGCAAAAAGAGCTACCCCTGTTGTGATCAGTTAGGCCAACCAGAGAAAACTCAGGTTAAGGGTCCCTGCAATAGGTGTGTGAAAGCTAATGCCACATAAAAAATGCTTGATTTAATTTTCACTTATAAGCACCTAAGTATGGAGGAAAACAAACTAATTTGTTCCATTGACTCGTTAGTGAATCTTTAGTGCCAGTGTAGAGGGAAGATGAGTTGAGAGTTTAATAATCCAATCCCGGGCTAGTAGAGTCTGATCTAGTTGAGTTAGATCTTGCTTGTGCAAGTTAATTTTGGAAAACTTTTGATTTGTCTCCCTCATTGGTCCTTATGTGCATGTCTCTTGATTGCTTGAGTATTGACTTTTGAGCCTTGAGGATTGAGTCATGTTTGTTGCATCCATTCTTCCACTGTATGTTTGATTTTTAGTTTGCTCAAGGACTAGCAAAAGCTTAAGTTTGGGGGTGTTTGATAGCGAGCATAGCTAGCTATTTTTCTATAATTAATTAAGCTAGTCTTTTACAATTATTTGCCCAAATTTATGCATTTTCATGTTGTATTCGTAGGAAATTAATATTGGAGCCAATTGGATGTTCGGAGGGCAAAAAGAGGTTAAAGAATGAAAAAAAATCAACGTTGGAAGATTGAAGATAGGGTCATCCTCTGACATTCTATATTTGGAGTTTTCAATCTAAAAAAAAAAAATTCATAGCGTCGAGGCGCTATGTGACTAGCGTCGCGACGCTAGGCGAACTTCCAGAATCCGTAATTTTGCGGTAGCGTTGCGACGCTACCTCGACAGCGTCGCGACGCTACGACCAATTTTTGCCTTATTTAAAGATTGTGATTAGGGCTTTTTGGGGGACTTCTTTTGGGGGATTTTTAGCCGTAAAACAGAGAGAAAAATCATATTTTGAGGCTGAAGCAAGCGGGGGAGCGTGGAATTGAAGACTTTGTTCGTGGAGATCGTAAGGGGACGTGCGGTCTTGGCCTCCATAGTGTTTAATATTCTTTCCCCCTTACTTTAGTTAGTTTTTAATGGCTTTTTCCTACTTAGTTTATCTTGTAACGCCATGTATGAGTAACTAAGTTTGTTACTTAGGGATTGATGTAGTCTTCTTAGTTTATGGATTGATTTATGGGTTGAATTGTGCAATTGTTTTATGTTTGCATTCTTAATTTAATGCTTTCAATTAATTGGCTACTAGTTGAATGATCTAAGTGTTGATTCTTGCTCAGGAGAGGGGATTTAGCCTAGACTTTATTAAGATTGCATGACTAAAGTATAATCTCTAAAATCGTGACATAATTTAGAGTAACTTTAGAATCGGTTAAAAATAACTAATTGCCTTGCTTATTAAAGAACTTAGATAGGGATATCAAGTTAGTTAATTTGCATGAGAATCAATTATACTCGGGAGAGGTAGTGGTGATTAAAGGTTCTTAGACTCATAAAACCATTGTGCGTTATAATTCATTCCCTAAAATCAATCCTAGATTAACTTTAGGTCCAGTAAAGGAGCGCTCTCATATGCGGTAGGACCTAGTGCATCAAGAGAGCACCCACAGGTTAGTCTTTCTTATATTACTTTAGTACCGCGTTAGTTTTTCTTTAGTTTGTGTTAGGTTGTTTTATTAGGATTAGGGTAGTGCCTTGGTAAAACTCTCAATGCAAGCCTCGTACGTTAAAAAGAGCACTATACGCTCGCAGCCGAACGATCATCACATCATTATTAATGTGATTCATAAAGATCCCATTAATTGCACGATATTCGAGGCCACACAACGTTCCCCCACAACCATCATGAGTGATCCGTATGTGTGGGATGTGAAAAGGCATGATTGCATGAAAACTGTTGAAATTCCACCATCGCCGATATAAAACCACCATCAGATGCGTTCTTTCCCTCATTTCATCTTCCTCATTGAACCACAACTTTCAAGTTCTCTCTAAAAACCCTAACCCTTCCATTCGAGCCTTGTTCATGCATAGCAAAAAAGTGTCCCTCGACGACTCAGAAAACCACTCAATCGGAGGTTATGCGGACGACGACAACAACCCGTCCTCGCCATAAGTAAATGTACCATACAACGGCATCAGAATTTTAGACGACGAAGAGCTGCATGCAAACGTCAATGGCGAAGGCGTGCAAATTCCGGAGGAAGAGCCCGAGGTCGTCGACGGCGAGCGACCTCCCGTGCAAGCACAAGACCCAGTCTCTATCCTTTCAACCTCCGACACTGACACCGAAATCCTAGACCACCCTCCGCTAGACACCTCTTCATTCCGAGTCTACCCCGTGGCTCTCATCCCCTCCAAGCACCTTACGCCTCCTTTCAACCTCACACCTTTCCCCTCTCATTTTCCCTTAGCACTACCGTTGCCTCCCCCCGATCCCTCTGCCCTTCCACCTTCTAGCCCATCACATTCCTCATCCTTTTCATCTGCCATTCCCTCTGACCCTTTGCCTCCAGTCGCCACAACCAACACTCCAACTACCACCACCTCTCCTGTTCTTCGTCTCTCGGAGCAGGAGGAAGATGAATAGAACTCCCTTTTGGGAGAAATGGGCACCGAGAGAGAAGCCCTGCGCCAGAGAGAGACTGAAGCAAATGTCGCGGTAGACGAAGCCGCGAGGAGGGTCGCCGCAGACCAAGAACGTGCGGCAAGAGAAAAAGAACGTGCCGACAAAGAACTGTAAGAATAGATGGTCGAGGAACTAGCCACAGCAGGACCGGCTGCCATCGCAGACGCTATTCAACCCCCGGCGCATGAGTCCACCTCTATGGACTCTAAATCCAACATTCCCCTCCACCAGCGTCGCGCAGTCCAGTTAGCTGCATTAGTTATCAGAGAATTGCCACAGGGCAATGAGGCGGGCCCCGACACCCAAAACAAGAGAAAAAGAGCCGCTGCGACAGCAAAGGGGACATATAAAGGTAGTGAAGACCATGGCAACTTCACCGAGGAGCTGAGATTTAGTTGTGCGCTCCCGCAGGCCATGCAGACGCAGATCGCCTAGCGTAAGTGGGAGTTGGCCTGCAAAGCCATCCTCGACTGCATCCTCGCCGTAGTCCAAGAATTTTATCGAGCGCAATGGCGGGACGAAATCGACAAGGTGGTGGTGCAAGGCAACATGGTTGTCTTCTCTCCCAACATCATCAACATCATCCTGGAGCTGCTTGACGCACCCGAGACTGAAGGAAATGCACTGCTTGCCTCACAGGATGAGGATTTTCTCACTGTAGTCCTAGCTGCGGTAGCTGGATGATAGCGAGCATAACTAGCTAGTTTTCCCTAATTAATTTAGCTAGTCTTTTATAATTAAATTGCCAAAATTATGCATTTTTGTGTTTAGTTGTAGGAATTATGTTTTAGAGATAAAATTGGGAAATTGGAGCTAATTGGATGTTCAAGATGCGAAAAGAGGCAAAGGAACGAAGAGAATCAAAGTTGGAAGAGCTCAATTTAGGCCTGGGCGAAGACCAGCATCGAGACCCTTGCTAAAGGGCGTCTCGGCGCTGCTATTTTCCTTCTTGAATAAGTGGCAACAGGTCACAGCGTCGAGATGTTGTGACCTTAGCATCGAGACGATGTGACCCTAGCGTCTCGACGCTTGCAGATTTTCCATTCCATAATCAGTGGTATTGCGACAACGGAATCAGCGGCCGGTAAATTGAAAGCATTAAGCCAAACCATGGGTGTCATGAATGCCCTGGTTACTCAGTAAACTCTAGGAAGGAGGAGTAACTCTCGATTTTTTTTCTTTCTTTTCTTTTTTTGGATAATATATACTGAGCTCATGTTTCTTTTCCAGCAGTTCAAACTTACAAAAAGCATATATATACAAAGTAAAGTAAAGCACCCCCCCCCCCCAAACTTAAGATAGGCAATGTCCTCATTGACTTTGTTTTTTAGGCATGGGCTTAACATGAGGCTTTTTGTTCTTCTAAACATTAAGGCTAAACTCCTAGTGTTTTAAAGGTTAAACATGTGGAAGTTTAGACTTAAGAAAATTTTGTAAAAAAAAAGACTAATGGAAAGCCTATGACTAGAAAACAATTAGGTTGTGACGGTAGCACTTTTTGAGATAGAACTAAGCTCTAGTTATCATCATTAAGGGATTAAAAGAAAACTCAAATGAAAACATATTTTTACAAAATATTTTTCATTTTTCAAGCAAACATTTTTCATAATGTTGATTTTTTCAAAGAAAACTCAAAGAAAACCTGTTTTTACAAGCTTTTTTTTTTTTTTAAGAAAAGTTTCAAAAACCCAAGTTTATCTTCATCTTCATCTTTATCTTTATTTTCATCATCTTCTTCATCTTCTTCATCTTTTTCTTCTAGACGCAGCAACGATTGAGGGAAATCAGGAAAGACAGGAGCAATGCTCGGGGCGATAGAGAGGTAGAACTCTCTAATGGCTTCATCTTTCTCCTTAGCATAAGCCCAATAAGTCCTCATGTTGTCCCTGATTTGATCCAGTTGTTTGTACGCAATTGCTGGGGCTTTACAGGATGGTGAGGGCCCTGAAAAAGGAGTGTGTTGAGTTGGAGAAACCGGATTCAGCCCTGATGGAGGAGTGGCTTGAGATGTGGAAGCTCTGTCCTTTCTTTGGGCATTGTTCTGTTGGAGCTTCCCAATCAAAGGTAAGTCAATGGTAGACTTGAAGAAGTGGCGCTCTTCGTCATTTCCAGGGACTATTTTGACTATTTGACATAATTGGGTAATAAGTTGTTGGGTTTTATGCCCTAAAACTCATAGATAGTGAATGTAACCGTTGACCGGATATTAATGAAATAATATTGATATATTTTTCCATTAATTGTTATTAGTTATTTTATATTTGTCTTTGCCTAATAATAACCCTAATCCAATAAACTAGACATCCAAGGTTGTAATATGAGTCTTGAACTATATGTAGCGACATATGGGATCATTGTTCAAGAAACAGCCTAAAGGGACTAGAGTATAGGGATAAGACTGGGTGCCTTATCCTAGTGACACTATGGTTACGGCCCACTTTGTATTTGATACAAACGTTGTGATCCAACGCGTTCGTGTAGGAGACATGCGAGTGGGGTATCCTATGCAATGAGTTTGCATAAGACCAGACCGCGAAATAGTAACCACTGGTTATAACACTGTTAACTAGTTGGTTTTCTATTTCACTAGGACGACCTAGACAACTTAGTCTTAATCCTAAGTTGATTATGGACTCCTGCTCATGAGAGATTGTCCTTTGATTTGTATGGGTGAGAGTGGCGAATACACCGACTAAATAAGCCTACCACTTTGGGGACAAGACCGAATGGGGAGCTGGGAACATAATCGTACAAGATGGAATTCACTCCTTCCCGACTTTAGGGAAGCAGATGAGTGTTCGCTTAAGTGGTTACTCCGAGTCTTGAACAAAGGGCCCTACCCTCTCAATAGGCACGAGAGGGTTTTCTGTTTGATGGTTGGACCACAAACAGGTTGTTCATTAGAGGAGAATTGGTACTTAAGGAAATAGAGGTAACCCAGGGGTAAAACGATAATTTGACCCAGCTGGAGTTACGGACACTCGTGAAGGACTAACTAGTCGATATTGGTCTATATCCGTGGACACAGAAAATGTCTGCAGTGAAAAGAGTGCAACTGTGAGTCTATAGTGGAATGAACACACAGTTAACGAATATTGATTAATGTGGTTAATGAGTTTGACCAATTAATCTCACATCGTTGGAGCTTCTGATCTGCAGGTCCATTAGGTCCCACTGGTAGCTCATAAAGTAATTTGAGGCAACTAAGAAATAAATGTAAATTGAAAATGTTCAATTTTCTAAGGGAAACAAATATAATATATATCGATATATTATTATGAGAGAAATTAATATTTGAAGAAGTTCAAATATAAATTTATGGAAGTTTGAAAGAGTTCAAATAATGAATTAATTAATTTAAGGCCTAAAATGTGTTTGGGCAAATTAATTAATTCTAGGCCGGGAATTAAATATGTGATATTTAATTGGTGGTTAATTAATTAAAGAATTCATTAACCGTGAATTAATCAATTATGGAAATAATTAATCACTTAAGGAAGTGATTAATCATATATGGAAATGATCTAACCACTTATGGAAGTAATTAGTCATTTGTGGAAAAGATTAATCAATTATGGAATTGATTGATCATGATTGATTAATTAAGGAATAAGATTGAATCAATTTTGGAAAAGATGGATTTAATTGAATATTTTATTCATGGCCCCTCTTCTATAAATAGAACACTAGACTTAATTGGTCATGAGACTTGACACTCTTGAAAGACAAGACCTAGAATTCTCTCTAGCCTCCCTCTTAGAGAAAGACTCCCACAAGTCTTTTGCTTCCTAGACTTAGAGATATACCGGTGTAACCTCTGTGGTTATTGTGTCAATCAAGAAGGAATTTCCAGCGAAGAAAAACAAAGGCGGCTGCTGCGTTTTCATTCGTGGAGCGTCGTTGGCGAAGAACGGTCAAGTCTTCAACGAAGGTATGTGACGGTTCTTTCCCTTTTCTTTAGAAAAGCATGAAAATAAATTTAGATTTATTTTTAAGCATGTTTAAACCAATTTTACAGCAGCTTTAATGTTTGTTTAAAGTTTGTTTGAGTTTTCGTAACGGTATTTTAATGTTAATTAATATACGGCGTAAGGTCCAATCGATGCGCTTCCGCTGCGTGGGGACTTTTATTCCCTTCAATTGGTATCAGAGCCATCGTTGTCCCTATTAATTAATATTAAAAGTTGCGATAGGCTCTAATAGGTGGGATTTTTGCATAATGTATGTTCGGTTTGCGTTGAACTGTTTGGGTTAATTTTATGGCCATAGATTTTATTTTTATGTGATTTTGATCATGTAAGGCTCGGTGCTTCGGGTATATTATGTAAAATCGAGTCATATGTAAGTCCGGGTCTAGAATAGTTTTTTATGAGATGAAAATCGAAGCAATCGCCGCTGAAATCGAGGCCAAAACCGAAGAAATCGTTGCTGTTTTGCCCAGATTCTGCCTCCAGACGCAACAGCGTCGGGACGCTACCTAAACAGCGTCTCGACGTTGTCTCGATACCGAAGGCGCTCGGTAAGGAAAGCACACAGCGTCGGGACGCTACCTCAACAGCGTCGAGACGCTGTCTCGATATGCAGGCGCCATATAAGGAAAGCGCACAGCGTCGAGACGCAATCAACACAGCATCTCGACGCTGTCACGATGGAGGCGCGACCTAGGGTTTCAAAAGGCGCGGTTCAAGGTGCGGCCGGTCCGGTTCGGACCAGTTCAGCTGGGCTGGGACCTATTTGGTCCAATTCAGCCAATTTTTGATTGGCTTATAATTGTTATAATAAAAGAAAATCAAAATTGCATGAAGCATGAAACATCCATAGTTAATAATATAATTATTATATTATTCATGCAATTAGTGTGGTTTAATTATTTAATTTGAATGAGATTGTTAAATGAATCAAACCCTAGATTCTTGATTATAGGATTAATCATTAAAATTTGAAATAGTTCTTTAATATTAATGATTAGAAACCGTCAATCTATAATCAAGATTTGCATGCAAAACATAAGATCATAGGATAAATTGGATTAATTTTAAATTGTTTAAAATTAATTAGACCTAGATCGTTTTCTAATAGGATTAGAATCTTTTCTTACTTAGAATTAAAAATAGTTTTAATTGACTAAGTAGAAAAATCATTGCTATGATTATAAGGGAACTCCACCGGTAATGTTCTGTCTAAGGCTGGGGGTATTTAAGTTGACGGTTTACGGAACACCTCCTACCTGGGAACTGACCTGGAATACCGGAGTTGAATTAATCATAGTTAAATGTTAGCAAGCAATGTCACTAGGTTTATTAAAAGTGTTTAATGCACCTAGATCTTTAGAGTAAAGACCCAACATTACTGAGGTTATAAGGAAACTCTCTCGGTAAAGTTCTGTCTAAGGCTGGGGGTATTTAAGTTGACGGTTCACGGAACACCTCCTACCTGGGAACTGACCCGAACATTGAGTTGAATTAACCATAGTAATGTTGACTTGCAATGTTGGGTGGTTTATTAAAAGAAGTTTAATTCACCCAAAAGATTGCAGTTGAATCCTATCCATAATTGTTATAATAGGATCAGACTTAGATAGATTGACTTAGTCGAATACTATCTAAGTTAAACAACCCTATATTAACCTTAGGACATTTTCAGTGGGAGGAAAGTTACAAAACGAGATTTAAATCAAGTTTTGCTCCTATGTCCCTATATTCACAACGTGAGATTCATGCTCGGCTTCGAGTCGCCTTAGGAGCGGCCTCCCTTCGGAAAGTGTTTGCATGAATCAATATCAAGGTGAATGGGAAAAATGTCTAGAGTAAGTGGGAGCGGGACACGTGTCAACGTATCCCTTGGTCTCTGCCCATAGTTCACACCGTGAGAGTCCTATGATCCGCCTGCAGGTTGTCCTGGCGCAACCATCCCTTCGGAGGGCCTGGTCATAGGATTCGGAACATCGTGAACTCCTGAAAAGGATAGGAGCTCTTAGGCTAATCACCAACAGTTGTCTTTCCCTTCGGTAGCCTGTTGGAGCGTGCCTCTGAGATCTGAAAGTGGGAGGGTTACACTTACGAGGATGAGTTAAAAGTGTTAACAAATCCTTGACCGAACAATGGTGGCTAATGTCTATAGGAATATGAGTTATTCTGGAATTAGAATTAGCTGAGAGGTGTCTCATTTCAAAGGAGGAGTACCTGATCACCCTTCGGTGGCTGATATTCTAAACCTCTGAAACATCGTTGCAAAACTAAATCGATAGTTTTAGGGTTCTGTGATTGTCTGCTTTGCTAAATTGATTGGATTGTGTGCAATTGTTTGCTTGTATGATGGGTTAAGGCAAACATAACTAATACGGTCATTGTTTGTTTAAATTTCAGTAATATCTTCCTCAATTGTCTCTCTGCTTGAAAATGAGAAATTAACCGGCAAAAATAATGCTACGTTGAAGTCGAACCTGAATACGATTCTTGTTGTTGATGATCTACGGTTCGTCTTAACGGAGGATTGTCCTCCAGCCCCTGCTCGTAATGCATCCCAAGCAGTTAAGGATGCTTATGACCGCTGGACAAAGGCCAATGATAAGACTCGCGTCTATATCGTAGCCAGCTTACCTGAAGTTTTGGCTAAAAGGCATGAGGGCATGGTAACAGCGAGGGAGATTATGAACTCTCTCCAGGAGATGTTTGGACAACCGTCCTACCAACTCCACCATGACGGTCTCAAATACGTTTATAGCTGTCGCATGAAAGATGGCACGTCTGTTCGGGAGCATGTCCTGGATATGATGGTCCAATTCAACGTGGCAGAGGCAAACGGGGAGGTCATAGATGAGCGTAGTCAGGTTGCATTCATCTTAGAATCTCTTCCGAAGAGTTTTGTACAGTTTCGAAGCAATGCAATGATGAATAAAATA
The DNA here is from genome assembly GCA_036850905.1 of Luffa acutangula. Taxonomy (NCBI): domain Eukaryota; kingdom Viridiplantae; phylum Streptophyta; class Magnoliopsida; order Cucurbitales; family Cucurbitaceae; genus Luffa; species Luffa acutangula. The sequence goes on from CM072087.1 coordinate 7,900,431, forward strand.
ACATTCAACCTGACTAGCCTCCTGAATGAGCTACAACTCTATTGTCTGCACGATTTTAATCCGCAAGCGAACGGGTCGTGACAAGTAATATAGTGATTTTGAGTATAGAGTATCGTCTCCACAGGGATTGGATTTATTCAATTAAGTACCACGAATAATCTTGCTTAGCTTTATTTAGAGAACAAAATCTAATGCCGGAAAGAATAACAAAAAGCTAATCTAGAAAGCAAAAGATAAATGGTGACACAATTTGGAGGGATAATTCTAGAGTGGTTGATTTTATCAATTGGACCTTTAATCACTTAATCAATTAACTAATATGGATTAACTAATCATTTGATTCATAAGTCTAGAAGCCTAATGACAAGGATTCTCCTGTCGGTCTCCTCCTATCTCATACCGTTCAATAAAGAATCTCCTTTCAGTCTCATCTTTATTTACTTAGTATGGCATTACGACCCTTCAGTACAACCTCTAACGTTATTTATTTTATCCCGTGTCACCCGGGTAAATAACCGTTAGTCATGCATTCAGTTCTAGTCTAAGCTTCTCTCCGTCGAGTTTCCACTTAGTAACGATTCATTTAATCAGTGATCAGTTGATTAAAAGCATTACGGACAAAATGCACAAATGAACAATAATGTCAATTAAACCACATCAATTCATTAATTCAGCAGAGGTTCAACATATAAATCAATCTCATAGAATTTAGGAATTTACTACTCATAATCACTAAAATTCAATAATTCCTAATCACAACAATTCTAGAAACTAAAACATAAAGGAAAAGGGAAGAGAAATGCTCATAAAAGTGTCGATCTCCTCGATCTCGCGCCGACCTCCTTCGATCCCGAGCTCCAAAGATCTTCAACAAAGCTCCAAAACTCTCCCAAAAATCCCCACTTTTAGTGTGGATTCTAGAATGGGGTGAAAACCCACCAATTGGCACACAAAATATGGATGCAAAATGCTCCTTTTATAGGCTACCAGCAGGCACAGCGTCGAGACGCTACAAGGACAGCGTCGAGACGCTCTGACGTCATCTTTTCTTGGGCTCCAAGACGTCGCAGCGTCGAGACGCTACTTGGACAGCGTCGCGACGCTCTTGCGATTCTTGTGTGTACAAAAAAGTCAACAAAAGGAAAGTAGCTTTTCTAATACTTTATGTAGACGATATCCTACTCATTGGGAATGATGTAGGATACCTCACTGACATTAAGAAATGGCTAGCAGCCCAATTCCAAATGAAAGATCTGTGAGAGGCTCAATATGTTCTGGGAATCCAAATCATTAGGGATCGTAAGAACAAAACGCTAGCTCTTTCTCAAGCAACGTATATTGACAAGATGTTGTCTCGATATTCGATGCAAAACTCCAAGAATGGACTACTACCCTTCAGACATGGGGTACACCTGTCTAAGGAACAGTCTCCTAAGACACCTCAAGAAATTGAGAACATGAGGCACATTCCCTACGCCTCAGCTGTGGGAAGCTTAATGTATGCTATGCTCTGCACTAGGCCTGACATATGTTATGCAGTGGGAGTAGTCAGTAGGTATCAGTCTAATCCAGGGTTGGACCACTTGGGAGCGGTTAAGAACATCCTCAAGTATCTTCGGAGAACGAGGGACTACATGCTTGTGTATGGAGCTAAGGATTTGATTCTTACTGGATACACTGACTCTGACTTTCAAGCTGATAAGGATTCAAGGAAATCCACATCAGGGTCAGTATTCACCCTCAATGGAGGAGCAGTAGTGTGGAGAAGCATCAAACAAGGATGCATAGCAGACTCAACCATGGAGGCTGAGTATGTAGCAGCTTGCGAAGCAGCTAAGGAGGCAGTATGGCTCAGAAAGTTCTTGACTGATTTGGAAGTGGTTCCGAATATGAACGTGTCCATAACACTATACTGTGACAATAGTGGGGTTGTAGCCAACTCAAAAGAACCTTGAAGCCACAAACGAGGTAAACACATCGAGAGGAAGTATCACCTGATACGGGAGATTGTGCAACGAGGAGATGTGATCGTCACTAAGATCGCCTCAGAGCACAACATCGCTGATCCATTTACGAAGGCTCTCACGGCTAAAGTGTTTGAGGGTCATCTAGAGGGTCTAGGTCTACGAGATATGTATGTCATCTAATCTAGGGCAAGTGGGAGAAATGTATAATGGGTATAAGGATGCCCTAATTCATTGTATTATATACATGACATTTCCAGCTTTAGATTATTGCATTTACATTCCACTAACTAGTGTTTTAGTTCAAGTGGGAGTTTGTTGGGTTTTATGCCCTAAAACTCGTAGATAGTGAATGTAACTGTTGACCGGATATTAATGAAATAATATTGATATATTTTTCCATTAATTGTTATTAGTTATTTTATATTTGTCTTTGCCTAATAATAACCCTAATCCAATAAACTAGACATCCAAGGTTGTAATATGGGTCTTGAACTATATGTAGCGACATATGGGATCATTGTTCAAGAAACAGCCTAAAGGGTCTATAGTATAGGGATAAGACTGGGTGCCTTATCCTGGTGACACTATGGTTACGGCCCACTTTGTATTTGATACAAACGCTGCGATCTAACGCGTTCGTGTAGGAGACATGCGAGTGGGGGTATCCTATGCAATGAGTTTGCATAAGACCAGACTGCGAAATAGTAACCACTGGTTATAACACCGTTAACTAGTTGGTTTTCTATTTCACTAGGACGACCTAGACAACTTAGTATTAATCGTGAGTTGATTATGGACTCCTGATCATGAGAGATTGTCCTTTGATTTGTATGGGTGAGAGTGGCCAATACGCCGACTCAATAAGCCTACCACTTTGGGGACAAGACCGAATGGGGAGCTGGGAACATAATCGTACAAGATGGAATTCACTCCTTCCCGACTTTAGGGAAGCAGATGAGTGTTCCCTTCAGTGGTTACTCCGAGTCTTGAACAAAGGGCCCTACCCTCTCAATAGGCACGAGAGGGTTTTCTGTTTGATGGTTGGACCACAAACAGGTTGTTCATTAGAGGAGAATTGGTACTTAAGGAAATAGAGGTAACCCAGGGGTAAAACGGTAATTTGACCCAGTTGGTGTTACGGACACTCGTGAAGGACTAACTAGTCGATATTGGTCTATATCCGTGGACACAGAAAATATGTCTGTAGTGAGAAGAGTGCAACTGTGAGTCTATAGTGGAATGAACACACAGTTAATGAATATTTATTAATGTGGTTAATGAGTTTGACCAATTAATCTCACATCGTTGGAGCTTCTGATCTGCAGGTCCATTAGGTCCCACTGGTAGCTCATAAAGTAATTTGAGGCAACTAAGAAATAAATGTAAATTGAAAATGTTCAATTTACTAAGGGAAACAAATATAATATATATTGATATATTATTATGAGAGAAATTAATATTTGAAGAAGTTCAAATATAAATTTATGGAAGTTTGAAAGAGTTCAAATAATGAATTAATTAATTTAAGGCCTAAAATGTGTTTGGGCAAATTAATTAATTCTAGGCCGGGAATTAAATATGTGATATTTAATTGGTGGTTAATTAATTAAAGAATTCATTAACCGGGAATTAATCAATTATGGAATTAATCAATTATGGAAATAATTAATCACTTAAGGAAGTGATTAATCATATATGGAAATGATCTAACGACTTATGGAAGTAATTAGTCATTTGTGGAAAAGATTAATCAATTATGGAATTGATTGATCATGATTGATTAATTAAGGAATAAGATTGAATCAATTTTGGAAAAGATTGAATTAATTGAATATTTTATTCATGGCCCCTCTTCTATAAATAGAACACTAGACCTAATTGGTCATTAGACTTGACACTCTTGAAAGAGAAGACCTAGAATTCTCTCTAGCCTCCCTCTTAGAGGAAGACTCCCACAAGTCTTTTGTTTCCTAGACTTAGAGACATACCGGTGTAACCTCTGTGGTTATTGTGTCAATCAAGAAGGAATTTCCAGCGAAGAAAAACAAAGGCGGCTACTGCGTTTTCGTTCGTGGAGCGTCGTTGGCGAAGAATGGTCAAGTCTTCAATGAAGGTATGTGACGGTTCTTTCCCTTTTCTTTAGAAAAGCATGAAAATAAATTTAGATTATTTTTAAGCATGTTTAAACCAATTTTACAGCAGCTTTAAAGTTTGTTTAAAGTTTGTTTGAGTTTTCGTAACGGTATTTTAATGTTAATTAATATACGACGTAAGGTCCAATCGATGCGCTTCCGCTGCGTGGGGACTTTTATTCCCTTCATAAGTGACCCAAAGAAAAGCTTTCTTGCTTTCTTCCTCCCACATGAAAAGATCTCTTCCCTGATAACGCTCCCGATGTTGATTTCCAAACCCTTTATAATATTGTAGAGGAGCATAACTCTCTCTACTGAGATAGTGCTTTCATGGGTTGTTGGCATCAACCTGTTTTTCATAAAGTGAAGCCAAAATGCCGATTCTTGCTTGAGGTCACTTGGCACTAATGTCTTCACCTTAGTCTGGGACTCCTTCAATTGAACTCCCTTGTTGGCCACCAATGTCAGCGCTTCTTTCATTTGTTTGGTCAAGGGGTTCTTAATGGCATCGTTCCCTCTTGGATGCAAGGGTGCCTTAATTCTGTACGCCCTGTTGATGTCAACAAAAGAGAAGTTGGCCATCTTGCCTCTCACCACTGCCATACTCATGCTTTCCTCCCTCAGTTCGACATAAAATTCTCGAACTAAAGACACCACGGCCTCCTAAGGGTGAGCACAGAACTCTTGCCACTTGTATTGTGTGATAACTCTGGTTATGAACTTTGGCAGTGTCCCAACTCTGTTAGAGAATCCCTTCTCATTCAGGAAGTCTCTTTTTCTCATGATCTCCATCCTTTCCTGAAAATTGATATCTTTAAAGACTCCTGGGGATGGATTTTTAGGAGTTGGAGCCTTAGGGGATTTGGCTTTTGGTTTGGCAGGTGAAACAATTGGAGGAGGTGCAGGAGAGGCATCCATGGACCTTGTCCTCGGCCTCTTGGCAAATATGGGCCATTTTTGTTCTTTGTCCTCCTCTCGGTCCTAATCTCTCTTCTTCTCTTTTTCCTCAATGCTACAGAGATAGGAATTTGGTCATCATCCAATTCCTAAATCTTTTAATCATATTCTATTTATGAATCACTGGAGGTCTCGACCTTCTTATTTTCATTTTCTTCTTCATCCCTCTTCTCTCCCGGAGAAGTGCTCTCAGCTGTTGGTGGAGGACCTCTTACATCATACTCAAACAAAGGTTCCAAAGTCTCATCAACTGGATGTTCCTCGGTGGCCTTCTCTTGGCCTTCATTCAATTCTTCTTCTTTTTCTCGGTTCTATTCACTTGGCCCCTCAAGGGCCTCTTCTTCTATTCCTTGCAGCAAATCAGCCTCACTTTGAGCCTTGTGCAATGGCTCAAAGGCTGCAAGGAAGTTTTCATCCTCTTTTCTTCTTTTCTCTTCTTCTCTCAAAATTTCCCTTCTTTGTTTTTCTTCCTCAAGGAGTTGCAAATCAGCAACCACTCTCCTGAGTTCTTCATCTTGCTTTCTTTCCCTTTCAGCTTCAATGGCCCTCTCAGCCTCTTGCTTTTCTTCTTCATTCTTTCTTTCGACTTTTCTTTCTTCTTCAAAATCCCTTCTTCTCGCAAACTCATCCTCGTCCATCATGCTTTGATTTTCCATCTCTCTTTCAGCCCCGATTTCCCTCAAGGCATCTAGCTCATCCCTATAACCTTCAGCAATAATAAGGGCTTGTGCAGCGACTTGGTGGATCATGTCCTCGAATACATCCGTAGGCATTCTTGCTACTTTGAGGGGTTCAATAAAAAGCGACTGTTCAGGTGCAACCTTCTTTGGACTCTTTTTCCTTGCACTGTAAGTAACAAAAGGTCTATCCCTGCAAGATGAAGAAGGGTTAGTAGAAGGGTTAATTCTTTTACCCGTTAGAGTCTCTCCTTGCTGAGAGCTCTCTCCAGTCTTGGTGGCTTCTTCAACATCACGTTGTCTTGCTTATTCTTCAAGACCCGCACCTCTTTGGGCTCCCATCTTCTGGATCATTGCAAACCACTCCCTCGAGCTCTCTCGCAATGGTTGGCTCACGGGTTTTTTGGGTTTTGTGGAGGGAGTCGGTGCGCATGGACTTCTTGGTTCAGATGAACTCGGATTCTCCCTTGAGGTAGTCGGCATTGTCGAGGAAGAAGGAGTTTGAGTGGAGGTTCCTTGGTCCACAATTGCTGGCGAGAAGCCCGTTGGTCTCGTCCCTCTCGTGTCCTGCATGGTAGGTTGGGGTTTCTCTTCTTGGCGTCGAGCACTTGGTTCAGCATTCTAGGCACGTTGAGCACTATGAGATCGAATGATCTTAGGAGATGAGGTGGATTTTGGTGTGTTCTTCATCGCTCTTGCTTCTGGGTTTAGGTTTCAAGAGAATGAAGATGGAAAGTTTGGTGTTTGACTTGAATACCGAAAGTCTAAGTGGTTGGTGAAGAGGGAAAGCACTTAAAGTCAGCTATTTATAGTTTTCTTAATTAGGTCACGTGATGGTCATTTAAAATGATGTCACTGCCCTCTGACTTTTGAAAATGCGGTCGCATTTCCAAATGTAATGAGGGAGAATGCAGTCGCATTTCTCCCATTACTCTACCTTCTTTATTTTTTCTATCTTTATTCATTTTCCTTTGTTTTTCTTTCTTTCTTTTATTTGCTAAAACAATCACAAACGGGTTAGAAAGTTCACATGCTTAAAAATGATTATTTATTTCTTTTTCTTAGATGGATACGAAATAACCTGGACTTTTCAAACTCCCAAGTTAATCCTCAGGAAAAGGTGTTCCTTACGGTCAACTTAAGTACATTTTCCTAGACAGAGTTTTTACTCTTGTCCATATATTTAGTTGTCCTATCAATTTTATTTTTATTTCTATTATAGATCCACATAATGTACAAAAATTATTTCAAGAATAGAATTCATACCAAATCAATCACAGCCACAAGGGCTTCTTCATCTTCAAAGCCCTTCGCCCGAATAGTGTTTAATTCTTTGTCTATTCATTTGTTGTTGCTTGATCTCTTCTGCTACTTCAATCTTTTTCCCACCTTTTTCTTCTTGCTCTTCATCTCCAAGTACGTCTTCCAATGTTTCTCCTTTCATCATTTCCTGAAGAGTGGTGAGTGAAAGTTCACCAACTTCATCAATCATAGAACTGTTGCATTCAAGATCTCCTGGGTATTTCATTGCATACATAACAGTGAAGTGACTTGTTGGTCATTGACTCTCATAGTCAACTCTCCTTTCTGAACATCAATTAAGGCCATGTCAGTTGCTAAGAATGGTCGTCCTAAAATAATTGGCACTTCTTTATCGTCTTCACAATCCAGAATGATGAAATCTGCCGGGAATACGAATTTATGAACCTTGACTAACACATCTTCGATTTTTCCAATAGGTTGTGTTAGTGATATGTCAGCTAACTGTAAGGTTACAGTTGTTGGTCTTGTTTCACCTATCCCCAATTGTTGAAAAACTGAGTACGACATCAGGTTTATACTCGCTCCTAGATCGCATACAGCCCTGTGTCATTCCTTCCTCCAATGGAGCATGGAATGGTGAAACTTCCTGAGTCCTTTAACTTGGGAGGGATCTCATTCTTGACCAGTGCACTATAACATTTAGTGAGTGCAACTGTTTCATATTCTCCCAATCTTCTTTTCTTGGATACAATGTTCGTTAGGAACTTCACGTAGGTAGGCATCTGTTCGAGCGCTTCTGTCAACGGAATGTTGATATGTAGCTGCTTTAAAACATCTAAAAACTTTTTAAATTGTGCATCATGTGAAGCATGTTTAAATATTTGAGGGTATGGAAGTAGTGGTCTGAATTCAAGATCTATAACGAAATTTTTAGGTTTTGCGGTCGCATTCCTATGTTTTTTCTCTGAACTTGAACTTTCAGTTTTTTCTTCCAAGGGTTCATGCTCCTTGGTCTTTTCTTCATTGTTTTTATTTTGTATAACTTCTGAGGTAACTTATTGTTGGGTTTTATGCCCTAAAACTCATAGATAGTGAATGTAACTGTTGACCGGATATTAATAAAATAATATTGATATATTTTCATTATATGTTATTAGTTATTTTATATTTGTCTTTGCCTAAAAATAACCCCGATCCAATAAACTAGACATCCTAGGTTGTAATATGAGTCTTGAACTATATGTAGCGACATATGAGATCATTGTTCAAGAAACAACCTAAAGGGTCTATAGTATAGGGATAAGACTGGGTGTCTTATCTTGGCAACACTATGGATACGGCCCACTATGTATTTGATACAAACGCTATGATCCAACGCGTTCGTGTAAGAGACATGGGAGTGGGGGTATCCTATGCAATGAGTTTGCATAAGACCGGACCGCGAAATAGGTTATAACACTGTTAACTAGTTGGTTTTCTATTTCACTAGGACAACCTAGACAACTTAGTCTTAATCTTGAGTTGATTATGGACTCCTGCTCATGAGAGATTGTCCTTTGATTTGCATGGGTGAGAGTGGCCAATACGCCGACTCAATAAGCCTACCATTTTGGGGAAAAGACTGAATGGGGAGTTGGGAACATAATCGTACAAGATGGAATTCACTTCTTCCCGACTTTAGGGAAGCAGATGAGTGTTCCCTAAGTGGTTACTCCGAGTCTTGAAAAAAAGGCCCTACCCTCTCAATGGCACGAGAGGGTTTTCTGTTTGATAGTTGGACCACAAACAAGTTGTTCATTAGAGGAGAACTGGTACTTGAGGAAATAGAAGTAACCCAGGGGTAAAACGGTAATTTGACCCAGCTGGTGTTACGGACACTCGTGAAGGACTAACTGGTCGATATTGGTCTAGATCCGTGGACACATAAAATATGTCTGCAGTGAGAAGAGTGCAACTGTGAGTCTATAGTGGAATGTACACACAGTTAACGAATATTAATTAATGTGGTTAATGTGTTTGACCAATTAATCTCACATCGTTGGAGCTTCTGATCTGCAGGTCCATTAGGTCCCACTGGTAGCTCATAAAGTAATTTGAGGCAACTAAGTAATAAATGTAAATTGAAAATGTTCAATTTACTAAGGGAAACAATATAATATATATTGATATATTATTATGAGAGAAATTAATATTTGAAGAAATTCAAATATTAATACAAAATTGAGTCACAATAAATTTATGGAAGTTTGAAAGAGTTCAAATAATGAATGAATTAATTTTAAGGCCTAAAATCTATTTGGGCAAATTAATTAATTCAAGGCCGGAAATTAAATATGTGATATTTAATTGGTGGTAAATTAATTAAAGAATTCATTAACCGGGAATTAATCAATTATGGAAATAATTAATCACTTAAGGAAGTGATTAATCATTTATGGAAATGATCCAATAACTTATGGAAGTAATTAGTCATTTGTGGAAAAGATTAATCAATTATGGAATTGATTGATCATGGATTGATTAAATAAGGAATAAGATTGAATCAATTTTAGAAAAGATTGATTTAATTGAATATTTTATTCATGGTCTCTCTTCTATAAATAAAACACTAGACCTAATTGGTTCAGTACTCTCCTATTGCTCTTAGACTTAGAAGACAAGACCTAGAATTCTCTGTAGCCTCCCTCTTAGAGAAAGACTCCCACAAGTATTTTGCCTCCAAGACTTAGAGACATACCGGTGTAGCCTCTATGGTTATTGTGTCTTTGAAGAAGAAATTTCCAGTGAAGAAATGAAGAAGGAATCGCTGCGTTTTCGTTGGTTGGAACGTTGTTGGCAAAGAACGGTCAAGTCTACAACGAAGGTTTGTAACGGTTCTTTCCCTTTTCTTTAGAAAAACATGAAAATAAATTTAGATTTATTTTTCAGCATGTTTATACCAATTTTCCAGCGACTTTAAAGTATGTTTAAAGTTTATTTGAGTTTTTCGTAACGGTATTTTAATGATAATTAATATACGGTGTAAGGTCCAATCGATGCGCTTCCGCTCCGTAGGGGCTTTTATCCCTTTCAATCGGCATCAGAGCCATCGTTGTCCCTATTAATTGACATTAAAATTTGCGATAGGCTCTAATAGGTGGGATTTATGCATAATATATGATCGGTTTGCATTAAATTGTTTAGGTTAATTTTATGGCCATAGATTTTAATTTTATGTGATTTTGATCATGTAAGGTCCGGTGTTTCGGGTATTTTATGTAAAATCGAGTCCTATGTAAGTCCGGGTCTAGAATAGGTTTTTATGAGAAGAAAAACGGAGGAATCGCCGCTGAAATCCGAGGCAAAAATCGAAAACGAGCTGCTATTTCTGCCCAGAAATCGCTTCCAAACGGAACAGTGTCGGGACGCTAGTCCTACAGCGTCTCGACGCTGTCTTGATACCGCAAGCGCTCAGGTAAGGAAAGTGCACAGCGTCGGGACACTGTGTTGATAGCGTCTCGACCCTGTCACGATGGCGGCGTGCATTAGGGCTTCAACAGGCGCGGTTCATGAGGAGGGTTGTCCGGTTCGGCGGGGCTGGGACCTATTTTGTCCGGTTCAGCCAATTTTTGGCATGGTTCGTGGTTTTGGAGGCCGGTTCGAGGTGGTTCGGGGCGGTTCGTGCTATCTAAACCAACTTTTGGAGCTGGAGAAGGATTTTAGGATAGAATTTAGCTAATATTATTGTAATTTAATGCTTTATTTTATCCTAGGGGCCAAAATTAACCGGTTCAATTGCTATTTATATGCTTTATGAATGTCATATAGAATATTTAATCCCACCTTAGGTTATAAACATGCTCATGCATTTATTTGTATATTATAAATTGTTATAATGTATGTTTTAAATGCATGGAATTCTTTTCATATTTTTTAATATATGTATATTAATTATATGAAAAATTGGAAAGCATGAAGCATGTCATTACTTAAATTAAATATAAATAGTTATGTTTAATGTGATGAATGAAGCATGCTTGATTGATTTTCTTGATTGACTTATAATTGTTATATTAAAAGAAAATCAATATTGCATGAAGCATGAAACATCCATAGTTAATAATATAATTGTTATATTATTCATGCAATTAGTATGGTTTAATTATTTAATTTGAATAAGATTGTTGAATGAATAAAACCCTAGATTCTTTATTATAGGATTAATCATTAAAATTTGAAATAATTCTTTAATATTATTGATTAGAAATCGTCAATCTATAATCAAGATTTGCATGCAAACATAAGATCATAGGATAAATTGGATTAATTTTAAATTGTTTAAAATTAATTAGACCTAGATCAGTTTCTAATAGGATTAGAATTATTTCTTACTTAGAATTAAAAATAGTTTTAATTGACTAAGTAGGAAAAACATTGCTGTGATTATAAGGGAACTCCACCGGTAATGTTCTGTCTAAGGCTGGGGGTATTTAAGTTGACGGTTTACGGAACACCTCCTACTTGGGAACTGACCCGGAATACCGGAGTTGAATTAATCATAGTTAAATGTTAGCATGCAATGTCACTAGGTTTATTAAAAGTGTTTAATGCACCTAGATCTTTAAAGTAAAGACCTTACATTACTAAGGTTATAAGGGAACTCTCTCGGTAAAGTTCTGTCTAAGGTTGGGGGTATTTAAGTTGACGGTTTACGGAACACCTCCTATCTGGGAACTGACCCGAACATTGAGTTGAATTAACCATAGTAGTGTTGACTTGCAATGTTGGGTTAATTAAAAGAAGTTTAATTCACCTACAACATTGCAGTTGAATCCTTTCTATAATTGTTATAATAGGATCAGACTTAGATAGATTGACTTAGCCGAATTCTATATAAGTTAAACAACCCTAAATTAACCTTAGGACATTTTCAGTGGGAGGAAAATTACAAAACGAGATTTAAATCAAGTTTTGCTCCTATGTCCCTATATTCACAACGTGAGATTCATGCTCGGCTTCGAGTCGCCTTAGGAGCGACTTCCCTTCGAAAAGTGTTTGCATGAATCAATATCAAGGTGAATGGGAAAAATGTCTAGAGTAAGTGGGAGCGGGACACGTGTCAACCTATCCCTCGGTCTCCGCCCATAGTTCACACCGTGAGAGTCCTATGATCCGCCTGCAGGTTGTCCTGGCACAACCATCCCTTCGGAGGGCCTGATCATAGGATTCGGAACATCGTGAACTCCTGAATAGGATAGGAGCTCTTAGGTTAATTACCAACAGTTGTCTTTCCCTTCGGTAGCCTGTTGGCACGTGCCTCTGAGATCTGAAAGTGGGAGGGTTACACTTACGAGGATGAGTTAAAAGTGTTAACAAATCCTTCACCGAACAACGGTGGCTAATGTCTATAGGAATATGAGTTATTCTGGAATTAGAATTAGCTGAGAAAAGTCTCACTTCAGAGGATGAGTGCCTGATCACCCTTCGGTGGCTGATATTCTAAACCTCTGAAACATCGTTGCAAAACTAAATCAATAGTTTTAGGGTTCTGTGATTGTCTGTTTTGCTAAATTGATAGGATTGTATGCAATTGTTTGCTTGTATGATGGGTTAAGGCAAAGATAACTAATACGGTCATTGTTTGTTTAAACTTCAGCAATGTCTTCCTCCATTGTCTCTCTGCTTAAAAATGAGAAATTAACCGGCGAAAATTACGCAACGTGGAAATCTAACCTGAATACGATTCAGTTATAGATGATCTAAGATTAGTCTTAACTGAGGAATGTCCTCAATCCCCGATTTCTAATTCATTAAGAAATGTTCATAATGAATATGACACAAAACACTGCCTAGCAAAAAGGAATATTGCTAGAGACTGTAAATATGATTTACTTGTCTTAGAAACATGCTTAGTGGAAAATGATGATTCTGCCTGGATACTGGATTCAGGGGCCACCAACCATGTTTGTTCTTCCTTTCAAGGAATGAGTTCCTAGCAACAGCTTGAAGCTGATGAGATGACTCTCAAAGTAGGAACATGAGAGGTCGTCTCAGCTATTGCAGTGGGGAATATCAAATTATTTTTCAGTAAGAATAAATACATATTATTAGATAATATGTATGTTGTTCCAAAGATCAAAAGAAATTTGATTTCTGTATCTTGTATGCTTGAACAAGATTATTCCATAACACGGTTAACTAGTTGGTTTTCTATTTCACTAGGACGACCTAAACAACTTAGTCTTAATCCTGAGTTGATTATGGACTCCTGCTCATGAGAGATTGTCCTTTGATTTGCATGGGTGAGAGTGGTCAATATGCCGACTCAATAAGCCTACCATTTTAGGGACAAGACCGAATGGGGAGCTGGGAACATAATCGTACAAGATGGAATTCACTCTTTCCCGACTTTAGGGAAGCAGATGAGTGTTCCCTTAAGTGGTTACTCTGAGTCTTGAACAAATGGTCCTACCCTCTCAATGGCACGAGAGAGTTTTTTGTTTGATAGTTGGACCACAAACAGATTGTTCTTTAGAGGAGAACTGGTACTTAAGGAAATAGAAGTAACCCAGGGGTAAAACGGTAATTTGACCCAGCTGGTGTTACAGACACTCGTGAAGGACTAACTAGTTGATATTGGTCTAGATCCGTGGACACATAAAATATGTCTACAGTGAGAAGAGTGCAACTGTGAGTCTATAGTGGAATGTACACACAGTTAACGAATTTTAAGTAATGTGGTTAATGAGTTTGACCAATTAATCTCACATCGTTGGAGCTTCTGATCTACAGGTCCATTAGGTCCCACTGGTAGCTCATAAAGTAATTTGAGGCAACTAAGTAATAAATGTAAATTGAAAATGTTCAATTTACTAAGGGAAACAATATAATATATATTGATATATTATTATGAGAGAAATTAATATTTGAAGAAATTCAAATATTAATACAAAATTGAGTCACAATAAATTTATGGAAGTTTGAAAGAGTTCAAATAATGAATGAATATTTGAAGAAATTCAAATATTAATACAAAATTGAGTCACAATAAATTTATGGAAGTTTGAAAGAGTTCAAATAATGAATGAATTAATTTTAAGGCCTAAAATCTATTTGGACAAATTAATTAATTCAAGGCCGGAAATTAAATATGTGATATCTAATTGGTGGTTAATTAATTAAAGAATTCATTAACCGGGAATTAATCAATTATGGAAATTATTAATCACTTAAGAAAGTGATTAATCATTTATGGAAATGATCCAATCACTTATGGAAGTAATTAGTCATTTGTGGAAAAGATTAATCAATTATGGAATTGATTGATCATGGATTGATTAAATAAGGAATAAGATTGAATAAATTTTAGAAAAGATTGATTTAATTGAATATTTTATTCATGGCCTCTCTTCTATAAATAGAACACTAGACCTAATTGGTTAAGTACTCTCCTCTTGCTCTTAGACTTAGAAGACAAGACCTAGAATTCTCTCTAGCCTCCCTCTTAGAGAAAGACTCCCACTAGTCTTTTGCCTCCTAGACTTAGAGACATACCGGTGTAGCCTCTGTGGTTATTGTGTCTTTGAATAAGAAATTTCCAGAGAAGAAATCAAGAAGGAATCGTTGCGTTTTCGTTCGTTGAAACGTCGTTGGCGAAGAACGGTCAAGTCTACAACGAAGGTTTGTAACGGTTCTTTCCCTTTCCTTTAGAAATGCATGAAAATAAATTTAGATTTATTTTTCAGCATGTTTATACCAATTTTCCAGCGACTTTAAAGTATGTTTAAAGTTTATTTGATTTTTTCGTAACGGTATTTTAATGTTAATTAATATACGGCGTAAGGTCCAATCGATGCGCTTCTGCTGCATAGGGGCTTTTACCTCCTTCACTTATTAGTTCTTTTCTGGAAACATTTCTCGAGATTCTTCTAGGATCTTCCTTACTTCTTTATTTACGGGGTACTTTGGACCATCATACTCTAGTCCACTTCTCAAGGTTACTGCCTTGCACTACTCTTTTCCTTCTCTGTGAGGGTTCTCAGTCTTGCTAGGCAACGTCCCTTGTGCTCTATTTTTTATTTCTCGAGCAATCTTTCCAATCTGTACTTCCAAATTTCTAACAGCGGCACCATTTCTTGCCATGTACTCCTTCATAAGAGTCTCTAGGTTTGACTCTTGATTATGCACTTTAACTGGTTGGAAGTTCTTTTGTGGCTGTTGTTATGTAGGAGGTTTCCCAAACTGATTGGAATTAGAGTTACTTGAGTCGGCTTGTCCTCTCCAAGAGAAGTTTGGATGTTGTCTCCAACATGGGTTGTATGTAGCTCAGTATGGATTCAATTTGTTCTTGTTTTGGTTCCCTTGTTGACCTACATAAAAGACATGTTGGGTTTAATGTCCTATAAACTCGTAGTTTGTAAATCATTAAACATATTCTATTTCCAATAAAGACGTTATTGGGGTTATTCAGTAAAAGATGTTATTGAATATATAAATTGCGAATGATTAACCTAAATCCAATAAACTAAGATCCTTGGCTATAAAATGAATACTCGAACTATATGTAGGGACATATCGTAGGATCAAGTTCAAGTTTATAGTCAAAATAGTCTATAGTATAAGGATACGGTTGGGTGCCTTATCCTGGAGACACTATGGACGCGGCCCACTTTGTATTAAGTACAAACGATGAGATCCTAAATCGTTCATGTGGTGACATGCGAGTGGGGGCGTCCTATGCAATGAGTTTGCATAAGACAGGACCACGAAATAAGTCACTTTCTCTTTATAACGCCGTTTACCGTAGAAACTGACTATTTCACATAGATGACCTAGGTAACTCGTTCTTAATCCTGAGCGAGCTATGAACTCCTGTTTATACGAGATTATCCTTTTATCTGCATGGGTGAGAGTGGCCAGCATCGCCGACTCAACAAGCTTACCATTTTGGGGATAAGATCGAATAGATAGCTGGGGACATAGTTTCGCAAGACGGAATTCATTCCTACCCTTTTCAGGGATAGCAGAGAGGTTGTTCTCTTAAGTACTAACTCCGGGACTTGAACAAGGGGCCCCACCCTCTCGTTGAATCAAGAGGGACTTAGTTTTGATGGTTGGACCACAAACCGATTGTTCATTAGAGGATTAGTGGAACTTAAGGAACAAGAAGTACTATAGGGGTGAAACGGTTATTTGACCTAGCTATAGCTACGAACAACCTATGAAGGAACGACTTACTAAACATGGTTAAATCAAGTGGACAAAAATATATCTATAGTGAGGGGAGTGCAACTATCAGGCTATAGTGGAGTGTCCCGGTAGTTAACGAATGTTTGCTAGTTTAGATAATGAGATTAGTCGGCTAGCTTCGAATAGTTGGAGCCATGATCTATAGGTCCATTAGGTCCCCCTACTAGCTCACGTCGGATTAAAGCCTAGAATATTTTGATAGGAAACTTTGAATCGTTCAAAAACGGGAAATAGGGTTTTATCGTAAAACGTGTTCGACACAATGATCTAATTATGAATTAAATTAGGAATTGAGAGATGAGGTATTTAAAAGTGTTTTAAATACCATATATATGTATTAGGAATCATACATAATTCATGGCATTAGGTGATAAAGATTGATTGGATCAATCATATCAAAATTACTTGGAAATGTCCCAATTAATTGCCTAGAAATCAATTTCAATTTTGAATTGAATTTGAAATGAATTGAAAGCTGAAAATTCACAATTAGGATTCAATTCATAGTGGATTTAGTGGTTTTTCCACTCTTGCATAATGATACATAGTGGAAAACAACACAAACATGCATTAGATGCATGTGTTGTAAAGTAGACACCTAGAATCCACTTTGAGTTGCATCTTGACCATGTGGCTAAGTGTCATGAAGCTTGTCTTTGCATGGGAGAGGTCTATAAAAGGGGCTTGAATTAGATTCAAGAGGGCAAGTTTTCATTTAATGTTATGCTGAAAATTTTCTCCCTCAAATTCTCTCTCATTTCATCTCCTTCCAAAAGCTTGTACCATCAAGCATTCCCTTCCTATTTCTTTCTTCTATAGACTCCCAAAAGTCTTTCTAGGCTCAAGAGAATAGTAGAGAAGACACTAAAGGTTGTCCAAGAGAAGTTGGAGAAAGATAATATCACAAGGAGTTCCTTACAAGTGAGCATCAAAGAGGTTGGTACTCATTTACTCTCTTTTCTACCCTTTCTAGAACATGCATGCTTTAGGTACAAAATTGAATGTCTTAAGTGCTTTCGATCTTCAATTGCTTCCGCATGTGTAATATGTACACCTTCAAGACAGACGCGGGATTCAGTGGACAGTTGTCAGCAGTATGTTCCTCACCACAAATTTAACAGTAGGGAGAAGAAATAGCATTGGCAGGGGCTACGTTCTCTTGGTTGCAGATAGTCATGTCCATCAGCATTCCGTAGATAGCCTTGAATTGAGCTTGCATGGTAGAATTAGCCTCTGTCTCTACTGCTTTAGCTGTATTCTTCAAAATTGTTGTTGGTTTAGTTTCTCCCCAGTGTCTATTGTTTGTGGCTATGGTGTTCAATATAGCATTTTTGGGATTGGTGTCCTAAAACTCGTAGATAGTGAATGTTAAACGAATTATACATACTTATTCGATAAAGGCGTTATCGAGATTAATTCAGTAAAGTTATTACTGAATAAAGTAAATTGCACATATAATAACCCAAATCCAATAAACTAAGATCCATGGCTATAGGATGAGTACTTGAGCTTTATGTAGAGACACAAAAGTGGATCAAGCTTGAGTAATAGCCAAAACGGTCTATAGTATATGGATAGGGTTTGGTACCTTATTTTGGAGACACTATGAGACGCTGCCCACTTTATAGATGCTATAAACGATGTGATCCTAAATCGTCCATGTAGAGACATGTGAGTGGGGGCGTCCTATGCAATGAGTTTACATAAGACCAGAGCCGAGAAATATGTCGCTCTCGCTTTATAACACCGTTTACTGACGAGACTGACTATTTCATGTGATGACCTAGGTAACTTGATCTTAATCCTAAGCTAACTATGAACTCCTGTTTATTCGGACTTATCCTTAGATCTGCATAGGTGAGAGTGGCTTAGTATCGCCGACTCAATAAGCCTCCCATTTTAGGGATAGGAACGGGTAGATAGCTGGGGACATAGTCGTACAAGAAGGAATTCACTCCTACCCGAATTAGGGATAACAGAGAGGTTGTTTCCTTAAGTGCTGACTCCGGGGCTTGAACAAAGGGATCCCGCCCTCTCATTATAGGATCAGTGGGAATTAAGGAACCAGAAGTACTATAGAGGTGAAACGACTTTTTTTTTACCTAGCTATAGCTACGAACAACCTGTGAAGGATCGGCTTACTAATCATGTTTAAATCAAGTGGACGGAAATATATCTATAGTGAGGGGAGTGCAACTATCGGGCTATAGTGGAGTGTCCCGATAGTTAACGAATGTTGGCTAGCTTGGATAATGAGGTTAGTCGGTTAGCCTCGAATCGTTGGAGCCCATGATCTATAGGTCCATTAGGTCCCCCTACTAGCTCATATCGGAACAAAGCCTAGAACAAAAAGATAGGAAGCTTTGAATCGTTCAAAATCGGGAAAACGGGTATTATCGTAAATTGTGTTTGACACAATAATTTGATTATGAATTAAATTAGAAAATGAGAGATGAAGTATTTAAAAGTGTTTTAAATACCATATATATAGATTAGGAATCATATATATTGAATGACACTAGGTGACAATGATTAATTAGATTAATCATGTCAAAATTACTTGGAAATGTCCCAATTGATTACTTAGAAATCAAATTCAATTTGGAATTGAATTAGGAGTAAATTGCAAGCTGAAAATTCAGAACTAGGATTCAAATTTAGTGGATTTAGTGGGATTCCCACTCTTGCATGTTGATTCATAGTGGAAAACAACACAACCATGCACTAGTTGCATGTGTTGTGAATTAAAAGCCTAGAATCCACTTTAAGTTGCAATTTTTCCATGTGTCTAGTGTCATGAAGCTTGTCTTTGCATGGAAGAGGTCTATATAAGGAGTATGAATCAGATTCAACAAAATGAGAGGGAATTACTTACTGTTATGCTGTTGGTTTTTACTCTCAAACTCACTCACCTCCATAGATCTCTCATGAGCTTGTACCTTCAAGCATTCCTTTTCCTTTCCCTATCTTTATAAGACTCTCACAAGTCATTCTTGGCCCAGAGAATAGTAGGGAAGACTCTAGAGGTTGTCCAAGGAGGATTGGAGAAGAAAACACCACAAGGAGTTCCATAGAAGTGAGCTACAAAAAGGTTGGTGTTCACTTTCTCTCTGTTCTGTTTTTCTAGAACATGCATGCTTTAGGAGTAAAATTGATGTCATTAGGTGCTTCCGATCTTCAATTGCTTCCACATGTGTTATATGAACACCTTCAAGCATGTGCCTCATTTGCAGACTTCTTTAAGAAGGATCCGTTTACAAATGCATTGACTAGTGCCTTCGAAGCTTGATCTAATCCAATATAAAAATGCTCTAAGATGATGCATGCTGGCAATCCGTGGTGTGGACACTTCCAAACCAGCCTTTGAATTCTTTCCCAGGCTGCATCCAAAGGTTCATTGTAAGATTGTCTAAATGCAATAATTTCAGCTCTATATTTGGCATTTTTATTGGAAGGAAAAAACTTTTCTAAGAATTTCTCAGCTAAATCTTTCAAAGAAGTGATGGAGTTTGGAGGGAATGAGTCCAACCAAGCTTCAGCATCTCCCTGCAAAGAAAATGGAAAAAGTTTTAGCTTCAAAGTATCTTCAGGCACTCCTGTAACTTTAAAAGAATTGCAAACTATCGGAGGCTCCAGAATTCCTGGATTGAATGTCTGAAAAACATGTAAAGCATAGTTCCTTATTGCTCTATTGCGGTTTTCAGCAATATAAATTGGATTTTCTTATTGTGGCACCGGTGGAACTGGAGGAATTGGTGGGATTCTCCCACGATTTTGCTCTCTTCCATGATTCTGTGGGTTAACTTGATGATCGACTCCAGGTTGTTCCATTGGAAACTCTTGTATGTAAGAAGCTTCTTCTAGAGGTTCCTATGCGCTCAACTCTTGTTATTCCCTTATCTTTCGTCTTTGCTCTTTCCGACGACGACGAAAGGTTCTTTCTATCTCAGGATCAATATCAAGGAGTGGAAACCCCTTGTTCATACACCAACTCTAACCTGCAAAAAGAAAAATTGCAAATCAAAGTCAAATTCCCCTTGAGACAGAAATGCGGTCGCAATGGAAACGCAATCTAAAAAACAAAACTTGTTTCACTTTTGGTCCCCGACAAAGGACGCCAAAAACTTGGTGCGACAGTGGATGAAATGATCAAGTTAGAAAAGATGGTAGATAACGAATAATAAGAATGATTTAGCCAATCTTAGTGCAAGTATACACTATTGCATGTAGTAATAAAAACCTTAGAAGTATTCCAAGGGTATTGATCCCACAGGGACAAAATTGGAAACTCAGATTTGAAGAAGAAACTTTCAAAGATTGCTTAAAATAGGTAACCAAAGAAATAATTGATGATTGATTTTTGGAAAATAAACAAAACAAATAAGTAAAGAAATAACAATGATAAATAAAACGAAGTATTCAATATAGTTTCATCCCAAAGGCAAATAACTTTAGACATATATTATTCAACTTAAGTCTGTTCAATGCATTGGGTCAGATTTAACTTTTGTTTGGCTTTGCTCCCAAGAACCGTTAGAAGGCTAAGCGAGTACCGTTATGCACATTTCGGTGACTCGACTCCAACAAAAATATAGCAAGCATGCAATCTATAATCCTATAGTTGTTATAGAGTGTCTTGGGCAGTCTCGCCCTATAACACCGAATACACTTTTTCGAGCCTTTTCTCCTATATCACCTTTATGTGAACCAATATCGTTCGTGAAGGATTGGAATTTCGTTCCGTAAAGCGAAAGCGTGATTAGGACCGATTCGTAATTAATTTTTTTTAATCTAAAATATCAATACATTGGTAATAATCTTAGAGCTATTCTATATTTATATTAAGGCTAAGCATAAAAAAATATTAGATCTAAATCTAATTTATATAGTAACAAATTACTTACTCTTGTTATCGACCCAAATTAAATTCACCAACTGTTTGTGAAATAATCACGAACTACTGCAAACACCACCACTATGGCTACACCGGTCTGACTTTGAGACTTCTAGAGGCAGGAGACTGGTGGGAGTCTAAAGGGAGCAAGACAATTCTCTGAGAGTAGAAGAATGAACGAGATACCTATCACCCCACCCCATGGGTCCTATTTATATGAAAAAGACTTATAGGAAAAGGTCATGAATAAGATCTAATCAAA
This sequence comes from Luffa acutangula, assembly GCA_036850905.1. NCBI lineage: Eukaryota > Viridiplantae > Streptophyta > Magnoliopsida > Cucurbitales > Cucurbitaceae > Luffa > Luffa acutangula. The sequence goes on from CM072087.1 coordinate 7,921,811, forward strand.
TCTATTATCTTATTCATATATAATTATTAAATAATTAATTAATTACCTAATTAAATATCATATATTTAATCTTAGAAATTTTATTAAATTATTTATATTAATATGAGTCAAATTCATATTAATTATTTGAACTATTTCAAATATTTTCTCTCCATAATTAATTTTGAAATTAATTCAAAATTATATTATAAAGTTTCATAAACTTTATATTATAATGTATCACTACTACAAAAGGGGGTTTCTATGACATCAAGGATAAAGCTAAACAAAGGGAATGATGAAAAAAAATGTCATAAATAGATAGTGGCGCGTTTTTGGTGGGAAAAAATGGAAATTTTCGTATTTTCGGATATTCTTGACATTTTTTCAATGTCCTAAATATATAACTTTGATGTAGTGTCATTAATTAGAAATAAGTGTAACAAGGCCTTATCTTTGGAAACCCTAAGGGCCCGTTTGGTTTAAGGTTTTATAGATGCCTGGGAATACATGATGCCTGGGAATACTATGCCTGGGAATAAGATTGCTGGGAATCAAAGATAACTGTGTTTGGTTGTGCATAGAAATGTCATCAGGATTTTATGAGAACAAATTATGTCTGTATTTATTTTTTAGAATTAATCTGGTAAACTTTATGTAATTTTAATAAATTAATCAATAAAATAATCAAAATTAGTTCAAACTATTAATAAAAATTAATGAAATAATAATCATGAAATAATTTTAATGGGATAAACTATGTTAATTTAACAACTTAAAATTATTTAATTAATTTTTTAATAAATATTTTTAACTACAATAATTTAATATATTGTATCCATAAAAATTAATTAGATAACTTTTTTAAAAAAAAAATTAATTAGATAAATATTTAATAATAATATAATTATATATTTATTATAAGGAAATCCAAAAAAAGTAATTAATGAATTATAAATAATCGATAAGTAATTAATTATAATTATTGAAAAATTAATTTTTATACTAAATTAATTTAAATGATTTTAATTCAATAATTAAATATATTTTCGATAATATTAACTAATTAATTATAATTTTAGTAATATGTAATTACCATCCCTACAATAAAATTGGACTAAGTATTTGTTTAAAGGTCCTAAAAAAAGTATTTACTTAAAAAAATTGAAATTATTGACAAACTATTATTTAATCTAATTAAATAATATATTATATTATTTTTAATTTAGTATCCATTAGTTAATTAATTAATTATATTCAAAATAAAATTGCATATAAAAATAACACAGAAGAGATGGGAAAAGAGAAAACCCATGCTTTTGCAAGGGCATAGAAAACCCTTGCTTATGGGCATAAATGATGCCTGGGAATGAGTTATTTCCTGGGCCCACCACAGAAATCTTGAAACAAACAAGGGTATTATAAACCCTTGCCCATTCCCATCTCCAGAAACCTTGTACCAAACGGGCCCTAAATCCACTAAAAAAAAAGGGTAAAATACCCTTTTGGTCCCTCATGTTTCGGGTTCGTTTCCAATAGGTCCCTAGGTTTCAAAATTGAACAATCAAGCCCCTACTGTTTAAGAAATAGTTCTATTGAGTCCCTGGACCGTTAACTTTTTTAACGGTGCTGACGTGGCAGGTTAAAAACATTAAAATAATAAATTTTAAATTAAAATAATAATAAATTAATTAATTAATTAATTAAAAAAAAACCTCTCTCTCTCCCGATTCCCTTTCCCCTTTTTCCTTCTTCTTCTCTCTCCCCTTCCTCCTCTCTCCCTCTCCTTCATCTTATCGCCGGCGTATACGCCAACCACCGCCATTGCATCTTCTCTCCCTCTCCTTCATCTTCATCTTCTCTTCTCTGTCAACCCTCGAATCCCTTTCCCCTTCCCTCCCTTTCACCTTCCTTCCACCTCTCGCCATTCAATTTGTGAAAGGGATTCGTCGGTCAATTTCCGGACCCACAAAATTGCAATCAAGCTGAATAGCTCTCCGGCAGTCCTCCTCAACCTTCTTCCAATCACCATACACCATGACAAAAGCAGGTAAATAATGGGAGAAAAGGCAAACCAAATACATTTGCCATAACATTAAATTCTCACTTCTCCCTGCAATAAGGAAGATGGGGCAAGAAATAAACAGAACAAGAATGGAAAGGAAATCCAAACAGCAATTGGCCGCCATTGATGAATTATGCGCTTCAGTTTCGAAGCTTGTGGAGATTTCGGATCCTATCCGTACATACCATATTAATCTCTCTGTTTTCACTTCGATTCCAGATTTTTGGGGCATTGAGCAGCTTTTTCCTATCATTCCAATTCATCGTCTTCACGAGAGGCCGACTGTGAAAGCGATTCTCTCCGATCTCACCTGCGACAGCGACGGAAAAATTGACCGGTTCATTGGCGGTGATTCAAGTTTGCCACTACATGAGTCGGCGGTGGACGGCTGCGGGTACTATCTAGGGATGTTCTTAGGCGGAGCTTACGAGGAGGCACTCGACGGAGTTCATAACCTCTTCGGAGGCGCCACCGTCGTCCGAGTGTTTCAGAAGGACGGTCCCCATAGCTTTGTCGTGACGACCGCCGTTCCTGGGCCGTCATGTGCCGATGTCCTCCGAGTCGTGCAGTACGAGCCGGAGCTCATGTTCGAGACGCTCAAGCAAGGGGAGAGAGAGGGATTCAAGGGGATGGGGGAGGGAGGGATTCGAGGAGACGAGTGAGAGAGTTTTTCTTTTTTTCTTTTTTTCTTTTTTAATTTTAATTTTTAATTTTTAATTTTAATTTAAAAATATTATTTTATTTTTTAAAAGTTGCCACGTCAGTACCGTCAACTGCCACGTCAGCACCGTTAAAAAAATTAACGGCCCAGGGACTTAATAGAACTATTTCTTAAACAGTAGGGACTTGATTGTTCAATTTTGAAACATAGGGACCTATTGCAAACGAACCCAAAACATGAGGGACCAAAAGGGTATTTTACCAAAAAAAAAAAAAAAAAAAAAAGCCTTGCTCACGATTTCCAGCGGCTTCCTCTCCCGTCTTCTCTCGATAGCTAAACCCAAATTTTCCCTCGCTCCAGAACTCCGACGCCGTTTCCGACGCCGCTTCTGGCAATCCCTCTCTCTTTCCCTTGCTCCAGCACCGTCGTTTCTCTCTCTTTCTCTCGCTCTAGCTTCGTCGCAGCTTTAAGTCGTCACTCTTTTTTTCTCTCGCGTAAAGAACCGCCGCAGACTCAGGCGTGTCTCTCTCTTTCTTTTTCTCCAGCGCCTCCGCAGACTCAGCCATCTCCCTCTCTTTCTTGCGCTTCACCGTCAGTCTACAGGAGAACCAGGTTGCGGTGGCTGTCCCAGCTACAGTCGCAACTTAGTCTCGCCGGTGGTTCCTCGTCGGTCAGAAGTTCCTTTCCTCGAATCAGTTCAAGTAAGTTTGTTTTTGGGAGAGTTTTTGGTTCGTTTGGGCGTTGGATTGAAGTTAGGGTGAAAATTTTCTTTTAGTTAGGATAGCCTAGTGTTGTTGCACTTTAGATTCCAGCCACGTTGTTCATTCTCAGTATTTAGATTCAATTGTTTAGTTGTTTAGTCAGTTGCCAACCAAGAAAAGTGTTAAGTTGGGTGAGATTTTTGTTTGTTTGAGTTTCAAACGAGATTTTTGTGTTAATCAAAGTTGACCCATTGTGTTTTGGACTCATTTCAGCGTTACCCACTTAATTTCATGTTCATAAGTGCAAATTTGTGTTTTTCGGAAGTGCTTTGTATTTGTGTAACGTTGCTCTTATGCAATGCCATTGCACTGGAGGTACTTGAATTTATTGGATCCGGAATTGTTTTCGGAGTGTGTAAAAAATAGGGGCATTCTTCATTTCGTATGAAATGAGGCTTAAATTTAGGTGGAGGAATTAGCATGGATAATTTTGGAATTTATCAATGAGAGCCAAATGTTACTCCTCAATATATTTGTTCTAGTGTTAAGAATTCCTACATTTGAGTTTTTGGTATAGCTTTTTACTCCTCTCTAGGAAACTACCCCAATCTGTTTCTGGCATCAAGGTGATGTTTCGTCTTCATCAGTCTAATCTACAAATTCCTTTTTACTTAATACTTTCCAAATGTGTTTAAAATCTATTCAAATTTTCCTTTATATGTAAGTATCTCATAGCTTCATAGAAGCGTGCTTCAAACCTTTGGTTGCTGCTTCATTATTTAAATTGTAATTCTACATTTTACTGTACTAACACTCGCACATTTTCTTCACAGGAAGCTTGCAGACTTTATCTGATAGAGAGTGGCTTTTCTCTTATGGTGGCTTTCCTCATTAATGTGTCAGTCATTTCTGTTAGTGGTGCAGTTTGCAATTCCCCAGATCTAAATAAGGAAGACCAAATGAGCTACAGTGACTTGGACTTGAATAAAGCTTCATTTTTATTGAGAGTATGTGTGATCTAGCAACTTTTGCCTATATCCTTCTTGTTTACCTCATGGGATTTGGTTCCTCGCCAATGGTGTGCCAGTTTCATATAGAGGTCTTCTATACATTTTTCAAAATGTATTGGGTAAATGGAGTTCAAAACTTTTTGCCATTGCTTTGTTAGCATCTAGTCAGAGTTATGCCATAACAAGAACCTATGCAGGACAATATGTTAGGCAGGTACTATGTTGATCCTCTTTCTATGTTGAAGCTCCCTCCTCTTTACATTTGGAATTAATGCTCTCATCTGTTTATATTATTGGTATTGAGTAAATCAGAAATAGCATGGTTATGAAATTTTCTGAATGTTCATGGTCATAAACAGGACCTACTTGTGGGTACTCCATAATGCTTTGATTTCAAGTAGTTTCTTTGAATTTTCTTCATTTTTGACACATTCCTGTTTGTACCACATTTATTTTGTAAGGGTTTCTTGATTTGAAACTGACGCCATGGATCAGAAACTTTTTAACCCGAAGCTTAGCAATTGTTCCTAGTGTGATTGTTGCAAACATTGGTGGGTCTTCTGGGGCTGGGAAGTCGATTATTATTGCGTCGGTAAGGATATATACTTCCCCATGAATGTGATTGAGGTTGAACTGCCAATCAGTATATGCATAGCCAATACCTCCGTCTTTGTTCCATGCATGTTATTTAACGAAGTCAACGAGGTAGAAGTTGATAGAAAATGATAGTGAAATTCACTTTGAAACTTGTATCATCGTTTATCGAAGTGGTATACTGATCAACAACCCTAGTCATTGAATAGGTTTCTTATTTCATATGCTTAGGATTTAATGTTGTTCCACCATCCTTTTCACAGATTTCATTGGGGGCCCAAGTTCTTTGGCATAGTTCAATTGTAGTGTGCTGATCAATTACTGCTTTAAATTGAAGGCAAAGCGTTTAGACTTCCTGCAATCTTCTTTTTTGGCAGATGATTTTGTCATTTGAACTCCCTTTTGCTCTCATTCCCCTTCTAACGTTTATAAGCAGCAAGACCTAGATGGGACCGCATGTCAACTCCACCGCAGGAATTTTGACTGATCCAAGTAGCTTCTCTATAACATTTGCTCTTTCCTTTTTTTAGATGATCCCAAACAAAGTTTGAGCTAAACATCATTCAAATCCATACAACAAAAAAAAAAAATTGATTAAAAATGGTACTCCCTAACATCCACCAACATCATGAAGAAAATAACACTTAATTATTTGCTGAAGTAGTTATTGTCTTGAAGGGTGCACATTAGAGTTGAATCTGAAGCCTTTTATGAATAATTTGTAATTAATCTTCAAATAAGCATTCATAACATTTTTATCATACTAATCCTTATAACAAAAGAAATGTTGGATTATTCTACTTGAAATGTATTCTCCTTTTAGTTTTATCTTCAAGGATGAGCTGATGAATGACATGAAATGGGTCCCACACTCTTGACAAAACCAACCTGATCATCATAGTTTTCTGATCATTTTGGTCAATTTTCATTATATGTTTTTGAAAGGCAGATTACGTTACTGACATGGATCATCGATTTCCTCATCATGGCTATAAATATATACTACCACAATGTATTCGTTCTGGAGTTAAGAATCCCTACATTTTAATTTTTTGTATAGCTTTTTACTGTCATGGCATTTGCTATCTGCAGGCACTTCCTATATACTTGAATAGACTTTTTAATCAGTATGTTGCTATAGTTCTTTATATGACATTTGTATTGGCTTTTGGAGAAGTATGTTGTGTTCTTTATTTTTCAATACTTTGTCCTGGTTTTTCCACCTTGATTCTGGTATATAAATTATTTATGATGTTTGTTTGGAATGTTCTCTCTTAATGCTAGGTTATACCACAAGAAATATGTACTCGGTATGAACTTGCTGTAGGTGCTAATTTTGTGTGTCTTGTACAGATTTTGATGGTTATTTGCTATCTAATTGCTTATCGTGGGAAGGTAGTTTTCTAAATATGTTGTTAGTTTGATTATTTACTAAGCCCCTGAGCCATTGAGAGCAATTTCCTTCGTTACAAACAAATAATTTTTGTTTGTGTTAGTGATAGTAGAATGACTTTATGAAGTTCTTATCAATACAAGGACTTTATCAAGATAGAAAAATTGTAGATAAATACTATATTCAATTTAATTTCTTAGTTCTAATGAAAAATGTTAGGTAGTCCATATCACCTTTAAGAGCATGACTGAAGAGGCTGATACCCAAGGATTATTTTAAGTTTAGCTATAGTCCCTGAAAATTGAATCTTGGATCCTAGAAGATCCTTTTATCAATATTAGGGTATTAGGGTATTGCGAGCCAACGGCTTCTAGTGGCTATGCCTTGGTATTAGCTAATTCTTTGAAAGGTTCCATGCAAGATAAACTTCTTATTAACCTTTTAACGTAAAACTAACCTTAGGTTTTGTTGAAATTGTGTTGGTTTATATTATAAGTTTAGTTTGGGAGGGAGGGTGTTGAGTTTGAAATTGTTCGTTGGTTTATGAGTTTAGTTAAGTTTAGTGGGAGGTTGAGAAATACTTGTGTTATGCTTTGCAATTGTTTGTGTGAGTTTATGTTTTTAGTTGGATTTAGTGGAAAGTTGAGAAATACTTGAGTTTTATCTTTTTTTCTTTGACACATGGTGTGCTTAATTGGTTTTAAATATTGGTGAAACATATATATCTTGCACTTATGAAATGGTTTGAAATTTTCTTTGAATATTAGGATATTTTGCAATATAGATATCGAGCCAAGTCTGAAATATCTCCTCGTTTGCTTAGCAAAATATACTTTTCTCCCTTCTGGTTAGTCTCTCCTTCTATATAGTTCAAACTACTCTTTCCCTTAGTTATGAAATTTGACATTATGGAGTATTTCTTTATAGGTTCTGTTTTGGGAGTAAATTGTGAAAAAAATTACTCATGTAACAAATTAGCACAAAGCTTTTTGGTAAGGATATTTCTATTTGGTATTTCTACATTATGTTCTCATAAATACATTTAGTCATTTTGTTATTATAAGAGAAAAATCTGATTATAAGTTGTGGCTTCCTTGTACAATATATTTACAAATACATTGCTCTTGCTTGGTTATGACAAAGAGTGAAATTATTTCCTTGAGTTCATTTCCATTTTGATCCGTTGCAGTGGTTAAGATTTCAATGTCCATGTTAGATGCAACATTTTGGTGTCTCTTATCTGACACTAGGTTGTTTATCCATTTAGGTTCATCTGTCTCTTTTTCCAAATTTAGATTCTTCAAGTCAGTTGTGTAGGTTCTAATTTCTTTTAGAAGTTTCACATACTTATGCGATTGTGTTGGGCCTTCGAAACTTTGTGACGTGTACAAATTTACTTAATTCAATTGGAGACAGTTATTTTTCACCGTGAAATGTGAATTTTTGGTTTGTTTAGTTGGAAGACAAGTATGCATTTTTCACCTTTCATCTTTTGTCTTGTTTGTATGCAGGAGAGCCATTGATCTATGTCTCTCTTATGGTTTTTACCCCTTGTAACTTTGATAAAGGTGCTTGTGATTCCAAGGTTAGGCCACTGGGGTATTGGCTTTCAATTGATTAAAAAATGAGAGTTCAAGAAGAGTTGGTGAATGTTAGAATCAATGTATTTCATATTCTTTTTTTTTCTCTCTTTTCTTTTCTTTGTTATTTTTACACTTCTAGCTGTAATTCATGCCAAATGGGGTTGAGTTAGTGAAAATTTAAGGGAGGAAAGACTTGTTTGTCATTTGATCGTGGCTTCTTGCATGCGTTGAGGTTGTAAGTAATTATTATCGTTTTCCTTATACATGTGTTGCATTGTTGTTGAATCTGCTCCAATTGATTTGCCAAAATTGCCCTTGGATGCGTTGTCTTGGTTGCTTATTCCTTGGTCAATTTGTTGTCATTCTTGAAACTGTCATGTATTTTCAGTGTGTGATTGATGCCTCATTGAATATTTTATGTTGTGTAATCCTTCCTCAAATTGATGTGGGGTATTAGCAACAACAATTGGTAGGATTAAGACATCTAAAGGAAAAATGGTTTCATCGAGTACCATATGTCTAGAAATGTGAACTCTTCTATTGGTAGGATTGAGACATCTAAACCTTTTATGATAACTGTTATAGCATGTGGTAACACAAAAGTAAGTGTACTTAGTGAATTTATTGTGTGCATAATCCTAAGATAAGGGAAACGCCTACAACTAAATATCTTGAGGTCATTGTAAGTAGGTATCTTGAGGTCATTGTAAGTAGGTATTTCCTTATACAATCTTGGTGAGGAGTAAATCTTTAGGTGACTTCCATACTTGATTGGTGAAGAGGCATAGCAAGGACATCTTCTGTTATGGTCCCAAATAACGAAGAAGTCAACAACCCATCTTTGTTTATCCAAACGGGATTATGAGTACTCTTAGCTTCATTTGCATTTGTGACACTAGTTTCTTTGCAAGTTTGTTATTCATGAGGTGTTTTTCAAACCTCAAATTCCCTTATTAAAGGAATGATTAGAGATTCTCACAGTAGGTCATTGAAAAGAAAAAAAAAATTGGATAAAGGACTCAACTAAAAGAAACAAATCACGAATTTGGAATGCACCTAAAATCTTTTTTATATTAATATCATAATTTGGAATGTGTTCTTTTGAGTTAGAGATTCTCACAGTAGGTCATTGAAAAGAAAAAAAAATTGGATAAAGGACTCAACTAAAAGAAAAATATCACGAATTTGGAATGCACTTAAAATCTTTTTTATATTAATATCATAATTTGGAATGTGCTTTTCTTTTGAGTTGTTTTTCTTCCATTACTACTTTTTCAGACTGTTGAATTTCCATTTTTGTGCCAAACTTCATTACTAGGCTTTTACAAGTGAATGTGTCCCTGAAGAACACTATGCCTTTGGAATGTCAACTGTGAGTTTCTTTACCTGCAAACTCTGAGTTCCTTCTCATGGTTGTTAGCCTTATAATCTCACTGTTTCATTGAGAAAACAATCATGACTTGATTTCAGATTGGTACAACCTGGGGAACAGGATTTTTTATTGGCCCCACTGTGGGAGGCTTTTTGGCTCAGGTACTTTTCACTTCATCTGTCTCTTGTTTCTAAAGTTTTTGTTTAGTCCCTAAGTTCTTATTGTCACAATGTATTGAAATTGATATTTTCCTCTAGGTATGAATCCTTGAGGTTGTGTTGCTCCTCTAAAATCTGTGTTTTTCCATCCTTTTTTGGGTTGCATTCTCGATTAATCTCACCTAGATCTAGTTTCTTCTTCCCTTTTTATTTCCTTTGGACATGGTAGTTGTTAGTTATTTTAGTTGAGTTTTAGTTGTGAATACTCCTTTTAATTGATTAATGATATTGCGAGGCCTGACTCGCTTGTTCTCTGGAGTTCTGTTGTATTGTAGCATGATGGTGTTGTTGAAAATGTTATGTTTTTGTTCTAGCAGGCTTAGAAAAATTTTGGGTTACTCCTATGTATGTTGTTATGCTGTCAAAATTTTTGGAGCACTCGATTAGTCTTAATTTGTTGTATTATCCCTCATAAGTAGTATTATCCCTCATAAGTAACCTCTCTCTCTTAATTTGTCCATTTTCATAGGTAGACTTATTTTGATCGTACAATGGAAAACACACAAAAGGGGCCCTTCTAACTAGGTATGGATGATTTCTCTAATGTTATAAAATCATTATGAAACTTATTGTATTTATGAGTTTTGTTGTATGTTGATATTGTGCCTTACGTTTAATTATTAACTTGTATGTGTTTAGAAGTTTAGGTAGCCATAATTAGGTTTAGAAAGGTTTTTCTTCTAATTTCATAGTTTACTTGGTTGTATGACTATCCTGTAGTTACGGTAGTCATATAAATAGATGCGTTTGTGTGATTTGAAGTGTGTTTGGATGAATTTATGGGATGTGGACTAAATTAGTGAATTAGGCACGTTTTTTGTCTTCTAAATGTTAGTTTGGGTGAGTTTGTGTGATTTGGAATGTGTTTGGATGAGTTTGGAGGATTTGAATTTTGTTTGGGTCGGTTGGGTACGTGTTTGATTTTTAAGGGTTAGTTAAGGTGAGTTTATAGGATTTGAAATGTGTTTGAGTGAGTTTATTGAATGTGGATTGAGTATAAGTAAATTAGGAATTTTTGGATGAGTTTGTGGGATTTAAATTTTTTTTGGGTGAGTTAGGCACGTGTTTAACTTTTAAGGGTCAATTTAGGTGGGATTGTAAGGTTTGAAATGTGTTTGGGTGAGTTTCGGGTTAATTAGACATATTGGAGCAAGTTTGTGAAATTTGAAGTGTGTTTAGGTGAATTTGTGGGATTTGGGAGTGTGTTTGGATGGATTGTAAGATTCACACAAGATCAAATGTATTGAGTTGAGAATATTGTCACCATTTTAAAGGTATATATACCTTTAAAATTGTTAAAATGAGTTGGGAGTTATATAACTCATACACATTGTTAAAATGAATATAACTGTTCTTATCTTGATGTAAGAAATATTGCATTCAACTCTAAAATGAATATTGTTTGGTTGGTTATGTCTTGCAGGAACTCAACGAAGTCAAGAAAAACCATATTATGGATAGCAATTGATGTATGACATTTTTTGTTGGGTTAGTGACAAAAAAACATATAGTATATTCCCTCATGGTTGAAGTCCAGTGTAGGAATTGTTGTGGTGTACAAAATCTATTACACTTAGTTTGTATATACATATATGTAAAAATTTGACCAATTTGGGTTCAATGATATATAAAAGTTTTTATTTATGTATATATTTATTTCGTGTCAATATTTGAGTGAATTATTTTGGAAACATATGTTTATTAACAGGTATTAGACTAAATAATTTCTATGGCTTTGATGAACCAATATAAATAAATAAATAGTGATGTATCACTACTTATGACGATTCATCAAAGTCATAGAAATTATTTGGGTGACAATTATTTAGCATCATTATAACATTTTTTTTTACAGTTTTGTAATTGTCATGACATTTTTTTTTTGTTGAAAACCAAAAATTGTCAACAAAATGTTTTGTTTGACAATAAAATCATGTTGTTGAAATTTTTGTGACATTGATACGTTGTCATCAATAACGTTTTTTTATGGTAATTAAGTGTCATTAGTATATATATCTTGACAGCAACATTATTTTCAGGAGATATTTATTGACAAGGTTCAATTCTCATAAAAAAAATTTATTATGACAATTAGTAAATGTCATTAATATGTTTATTTTACAGTTAAGTGTCATGAAAAAAATAATTATGAAAATTTTTTTAATAGCGTCATGTATACACTTTCCTTCATGGGGGCTTTTAGGACGCGAAAAAATGTCATGAAATATGGTTGTGACAATTTTTCAATGTCATAAAAACCCAAATTTGTAGTAGTGTATCAATATACATTATATGATTCACCTAAATAAATTGAACACTTTCAATTTACAATTTATACTTAATTGCCTCAACTCTCTTTACGAGCTACCAGTGGGACCTAATGGACCTACATATCAAAAGCTCCAACGATACGAGAATAATTAGCTAAACTCATTAACCAAGTTAGTCAACATTCGTTAAATGTGGGTCACTCCACTAAAGACCCACAGCTGCACTCTTCTCACAATAGAATATTTATGTGTCCATGGATATTGACCAATACAGTAAGTCGACCTTCACGTGTGTTCGTAACACCAGCTGGGTCAAATTATTGTTTTACCCCTGGGTTACCTCTGGTTCATTAAGTACCACTGATCCTACTAATGAATAAGTTGTTTAGGGTCCAGCCACTAAATAGGAGTTCCTCACGGGCTAGGAGAGGACGGCGTGCCTTTGTTCAAGCTCCAGAATCAGCCCTTAAGAGAACACACATCCTACTTACCCCAATAAGGGAAGGAGTGAATTCCATCTTGTACTGTTATGTTCCCAGCCCCATTCGGTCTTGTCCCTGAAATGGTAGGATTATTGAGTCGGTGAACTAGTCACTCTCACCCATACAAATCTAAAGACAATCCCTCCTGAAAAAAGTTCATAACAGACCTAGGATTGAGATTGAGTTACCTAGGTCATCTTATTGAAATAGAAACCTAAACTAGTCAATGACGTTACATCTAGTGGTTATTATTTTGTAGTTCGGTCTTATGCAAACTCATTGCATAGGATACTCCCACCTGCATGTCTCCTACATGGATGCTTTGGATCATTGCATCTGTATCGAATACCAGCTGGGCCATATCACATAGTGTCACTAGGATAAGGTACTCAACCTTATCCCTATACTATAGACCTTTTAGGTTGTTACTTGGACACTGATCCCGTATGTCCCCACATACTAGTCCAAGTTTCATCTAAACAACCTTGAATCTTAGTTTATTGGATTTAGGGTTTATTAATGCAAACACGATTATTCAATAACCAAATTACTGAATCACTCAAATAACGCTTTATCGAGATCGATTAATTTGTTTCATTTACTATCTACGAGTTTTAAGGCATAAAACCCAACAACTTCGACTTGAGCTAAAACTCTAGTGGGCAATGTACATCAACAATCAAAATTGAATGAATAATCATTGAAGTAGGAATAGTGATTTGTATTAATACTGTATAATACATGAAAAGTACAAATACAGATAAATACAATAAACTAGGGTATTGACAATACCCATTACACTTCTTCCACTTGCCCTAGATTATTCTATGTACATATCTCGCAGACCTAGACCCTCTAGATGAACCTTGAACACTTTAGCCCTTGAGAGCCTTCGTAAATGGATCAACAATATTGTGCTCAGAGGTTACCTTCGTGACGATCACGTCCCTTCGTTGCACGATCTCTCTGATGAGATGATATTTGCGCTCTATGTGCTTGCCTCTTTTGTGACTGCGAGGTTCTTTAGAATTTGCCACTGCACCACTATTATCACAGTAAAAGGTGATTGGCAAGTTCATATTTGGAAAAACTTCCAAATCCATCAAGAACTTCCGTAGTCATACAACCTCCTTAGTGTTGGTTTTATACCCTAAAACTCGTAAATAGTAAATGTAGCATTTAACCGAACATTAATAAAATAATTTATTTTGTTTATATTGAGTAGATCTTGTCTTATTAACCCTAATCCAATAAAGTAAACATCGTAGGCTGATAGTATTAGACTTGAACTACTATGTTGGGACATACGGGGATCAATGTTCAAGATTCAGCCTAAATGGTCTATAGTATAGGGATAAGGCTAGGTACCTTATCCTAATGACACTATGGATACAACCCGCTTTGTATTATGATACAAACGCAATGATCCAACGCGTTCATGTAGTTGACATGCGAGTGGGGGTATCCTATGCAAGTTTACATAAGACCGGACCGCGAAATAGTTAACCACTAATTGTAACACCGTTAGTTAGCATGGTTTCAATTTCACTAGGATGACCTAGGCAACTCGATCTCAATCCTGAGTGGATTATAGACTCCTGTTCACGAGGGGTTGTCCTTTGATTTCTATGGGTGAGATTAGCCAGACTCAATAGGCCTACCATTGTGGAGACAATACCGAGTGGGGAGCTGGGAACACTAGCTCTAGGTATCTATCTTCACTTGTTAAGTTAAGTTTAAAGGTTATCATGTTTTTTTTTTACATTATTAGTTAATTTTTGTTTTATTAATTTTATAGTTACCAATTATCATTAGTTAATTATATAGTTCCTATATACTTCTTATTTGTAACCAAAGTCTCATTTTATAATTTAAATAATTTATATCGATTAGCATAATTTTAATTAACAACAACATCCTATCGACATGTTAATATAAATGTTATAAATAATTTTCATATTGCATTTAATATAATGAGAAAAATATACTTTTAGTCCCTGAGGTTTGAGTTAAGTAACAGTTTGGTCCCTGAGTTTTCAAACTCAATAATTTAGCCCCTGAGATTTGGATTTCGTTACACTTTTGGTCCCTCCGTCAATTTTTTTTGTTAAATGTTAACAGATTGCTGATGTGACATTAGTTTTTTATTTAAAAAATATATATTTTTAATTTTTTTTAAATAAAATAATATATTAAATACTTGTTTATTATTATTTTTTTCTTTTTTCTTTTCATTTTTCTTTTTCCATCTTCTTCCTCGTTCTTCTTCCTCACAACTAAACCCTAATCTAGTCACCACTGCCTCCTGCCACTGACCGTCGTCACCACCGCCAGCGAGATATTTTTTCTTCCCTCTTCCTCATTTCCCTCTTTTTCTTCTTCTTCTTCCCTTTTTCTTCTATTCCTTTTTTCTTTCAATGTTTAAAAAAAAAAGGAAAAACGTGCAGATCTGGAACACGTATCGACAGTAGAGGCAATCGCACGCAAGTCGCAGCCATCCAGATCCAGATTCGTCCAGACGCAGATCCGTTGCAGCCGTCGTAGCCTTACACTACAATATCATGAGTCGCACACCACTTCGTTCGCAGACGGGGAGAGAAGCAGTCGAATGGGGAAGTTGAGGGTGAGAGCCACTGCTGTTGTTCGCAAGAGAACACCCACATCTATTGTTCGCGAGAAAACCCAGTCGGATGGGGAAGTTGAGGGTGAGAGAAACAGCCGAGAGAAAACCCAGATTGTTGTTCGCGACCCATCAGAAACTGCTGCTACACGCCGGTAATGATGCTTAAATGAGGGAGGGACTGCTGGCCGGCGACGAGAATTAGTGGAGAAGAAGAAGAAAATCGTAGGAAAAAAAAAGGGAAGAGAGATTTGAAAAAGAAGGTTCCAGATCTGATTTTCAGTTCTTTAATTTTTTTTAAAAAAAATAAAAAACAGAAAGACAAGAGAAAAACATGTTCTGGGTGTTGATTTTTCCATCGATTCATTTTTGGGTTTTGTCGCTCTACTTTCAATTTCTGGGTTTTGTTTCTCTGAACAAAAAAAAAAGTTAGGTCTGTGAGGATGTTAGAGAAGATGGAGGAGTTTGATATGGAGAAGGTGATTGATGAATTTGAGGAATGGACTAAAGATGCTGAAAGAGTTCAAAGAGACTTTGAAAATGGATCTGCTGAGTATTTGTCAAATTTGGGGCTTAACGGAAGAACAGATCCTATGAGTTTCAAGGCTTGTGTTCCCATTGTAACACATGAGGACTTGGAGCCTTGATTTTTCGGTGAAATCGAGGAGGGAGTCCATCTTGGTTTCCCCGGAAGCCAAGTTTAAAAAAAAACAAACAAAGAAATGTGGAGAAAATGAGAAAAAAAAAAAAGAAAAAGAAGAAGAAAAGAGGAGGAAAAAAAAAGTCACCGACGGCAGCCGGCCACTAGCGAGCGGTGGTCGCCGGCCTCCGGCCGCCGGCGACATGTTGAAGAAGGTTGAAGAAAAGAGGAAGAAGAAAAATAAGAGAAAAAGAGAAAGAATAAAAAAAATAATAAAGTAATAATATTTGTATTATTTTAATATATTTTTATTTAGAAAAATTAAAAAGTAATTTTTTATTAAAATACTAGTGCCACGTCAGCAAACTGTTAGGGTTTAACAGAAAATTGGACGGAGAGACCAAAAGTGTAACGAAATCCAAACCTCTGGGGTAATTTTGTTGAGTTTTAAAAATCAGGGACCAAAGTTTAACCTAACCCAAACCTCAGGGACCAAAAGTGTATTTTTTTCGTAATATAATTAAGTCACAATTAAATTTGCATTTAATAATTGAAAAAAAATTCATCAATTTTCATATTCTTTTCAAAATTCCTGCACATATCGAAATTTGAATAAAAAATTCCATTTAAATATTATCTTACTTTTTAGATATGATTATAAAAAATGATCAATTAAAGTCTAATTAAACCACAATTAAAGTTTCATTGACTAATTCAAACAATTTCCATCAATTTCAACGATTTTCATAAATTTTCCCGGAATGTCTCTTGAAATTTCCATCGACATCGATATTTCCATAAAATCTAGACCTCGACATTTCCATCGACATCGACATTTTAAACCTTGGTGATGACACACATGTCACCAGACGATATAAATAAGAAGGAAGTTTTATTTAATTATTCTTCGTGAGAGCAAAATAACAAAAGCTTTGGAGTGAATTGTGATGGAATTTGATTTAGGATTGTGAGAATGGAAATCAATTTTTTGGTTAAATTACAAGTTTAGTATTTTGTACTTTAGAGTTGTGTCTATTTGGTACCTGTGTTAAATGTAAGGGACCTCATGGCTTTGCTTTTGGATCATCCCAAAAGGCCTCATACAAATGGAGATACTTGTCCTCCCTTATATACCAATGATCATCCCCTTATCTAGCCAATGTGGGACTTTGGTCGCACTCCCAACAATCCTCCCCTCGAACAAAGTACCATCGAGCCTCCCCTCAAATAGTCATCTATCCGTCCAACTCTCTAGGCTTCACCGTTTTACCGAGAGTTCTTGCTCTTATCCAGGATGACACCTCTTCTCCGGAGTATACCCGCCTGTCCAACAGAACCCAACCACGGATCTTCACCATGACTATTAAGGCTCACAACTTATTTGTTCGACACCCGAGGAATCTACCCGACACGGCTACGCCCGGGGTATGGCTCTGATACCACTTGTAAGGGACTACCGGACACACACATATCTCCACAATGGTATGATATTGTCCACTTTGGGCATAAGCCCTCATAGCTTTGTTTTTTGATCACCCCAAAAGGCCTCATACCAGTGAAGATAGTTGTCTTCCCTTATAAACCCATGGTCATCCCCTTATCTAGTCGATGTGGGACTTTGGTCGCACTCCCAACAATCCTCCCCTCAAACAAAGTACCGTTGAGCCTCCCCTCAACTAGTCATTCTATCTGTCGAACTCTTCTTTTACCAAGAGTCCGTCAAACTCTATGGGTTCCAACTCTCCAGGACAACTCCTTTTCTCCAGAGTATATTGCCTGCCCATAGCTCAACAACGGATTTCCCCATGACTACTTAGGCTCACAACTTCTTTGTTTGGTACCTGAGGATTCCACCCGACACAGCTATGTCTGGGGTATCCTCAGGTAAAAGGGCATTGACTTTGATGAGATCTTCTCTCCAGTGGTCAAAATGACATCTATCAGAACAGTGTTGGGTTTAGCAGCAAGTCTTGATCTTGAGTTGGAGCAACTTGATGTAAAAAAATGTATTTTTACATGGTGACTTGCATGAAGAGATCTACATGGAGCAACCTGAATGATTTGAAGAAAAAGGGAAAGATAAACTTGTTTGCAGGTTGAAGAAGAGTCTTTATGGGCTTAGACAGGCACCAAGACAGTGGTACAAGAAATTTGATTCGTTTATGATAAGCAATGGTTATAAACAAACTACAGCTGATTCTTGTGTGTATTTTAGAAAGTTCCCTGGAGGTAACTTCATCATTATTCTTCTATATGTAGATGATATGTCGATAGTTGGACATGATGCAAATATGATTCAGAGTTTGAAGAAAGACTGTTCCAAGTCATTTGACATGAAAGATTTAGGTCCTGCAAAGCAAATCTTAGGCATGGAGATTGCTCGTGACAGGAAAGCTGGGAAATTATGGTTATCCCAAGAGAAGTATATTGAACGGGTGCTTGAAAAGTTCAATATGAAGCTCCCTAAGCTTGTTAGTACACCGCTAGCAACTCATTTCAAGCTAAGTAAGACAGCTTGTCCTAAAACAGAGAATGAGAAAGAAGTCATGTCATCCATTCCTTACTCTTCTGCTGTTGGTTCTTTGATGTATGCTATGGTGTGTACTAGACCTGATATTACACATGCAATTGGTTTAATGAGTCGTTTCTTATCCAATTCATGTAAGACTCATTGGGAAGCAGTGAAGTGGATTTTCAAATACTTGTGGGACACCTCCAAATTGAGTTTGTGTTATGGAGATGGCAAGCCTATACTTGAAGGTTATACTGATGCAGACATGGCAGGTGATTTTGATAATAGAAAGTCTACCTCAGGTTATGTGTTTACATTCTCAGGGGGAGCCATCTCATGGCAATCCAAGCTACAAAAATGTGTAGCATTGTCCACAACTGAGGAAGAGTATATTGCAGCAGTAGAAGCAAGCAAGGAAATGTTATGGCTTAAAAGGTTTCTTCAAGAGTTGGGTTTGAAGCAACATGAGTATGTAGTATTCTGTGATAGTCAGAGTGCTATGGATTGCAAGAATTCAATGTATCATGCTCGCACCAAACACATTGACATTAGATATCATTGGTTGCGATATGTGATTGAAGAGAAGAGAATGAAACTGAAGAAAGTCTACACTGATAAGAATAGTGCAGATATGTTAACTAAAGTAGTTCCCAGAAGCAAGATTGAGCTTTGTAGTAAGCTTGTCAGGATGAGGTTCAAGTGATCATGGATGTGATTGCGTCTTCCCCGTGATGGACTGGAGGGGAGATTGTTGTGGGTGTCCAACCCATTTGTTGCACAAGCAAGAGTTTTTTTTAAAAAAAAACGTGTTTATGAGTCCAATATGTCGGGTTATATGTTTAGCCCAATTGGGGTTAAATGAGTGGACTTGTCTTGTAAGCCTAGGATTTTTTTTTCCTTTGATATGGGATGACCTAAGGAAGACAGCAGCAAGAAAAATACAAAAAAATACACAAGAAAAACGGAGAGACGCAGGGAGAGCAGTGCAGTTCGGATTTTCAGCGACATCGTTCACAAAGTTGTCAATTTCCGGAGTTTTAACCGTTGGAATTTGCTGAAATTTGGTCAGTTTTTTGGGGATATATGGGGCCTCTTTGTGTACGGTTGGATCGTTGTTTTGAGCTCTGGTTTGTTCGTCATAGCTGCTGGACAGAACCTGTAAAATTGGAGATATTTTCATCTTCTTTATCTCTTTTATGTTGATCTCTTAGGTATGAAAGTATTGGTGGGTTATGAATCTTTGTATGAATGTTGGTATGGTTTGAACGATTATCCGCAAGCGCACGGGTCGTCACAAGTAATATAAAACGGTAGTAATACCGAGTATCGAATCCACAGGGAGGCGAAGCGAAACTTAAGCAAATAATTAAAATTTTCTTGAGCACTGAAAATACTTAGGCGAAATAATATTTAGGGACCACTTCATGCAATAAAAAGATTTAAATATAAAACAATTAATAAAAATAAATTGATCAATCGAAAATAAAATGTGGAGAAAGAGTTTTCTTTAAATGGGAAGAGGGGTCTTGAAAATCGATGCTTAGCTAAATAGTTGTTATAATTATCCTATCTCATTGCCCAACTAATTATAATCCTAGAATCTCCGTTGATCACATAGGTTCTCCTGTCGGTTTCCCCTAATTGTAATTAATTCATTTTAACAACCTAAGTGTCCTTAGCGCTATTAAAAAATCATTAATTATTACGCTCTGATTCATTTTAGGAATCTAAGTTTAATTAACTAATCCCGGTGTCATAACGGGCAATTAAACTAGTTGCATGGATTATGATCTATCCTAATTTCTCTCCGTCGAGTTTCCATTAAGAATCGAATCATTACACAATTGGCCAGATTGAGTAAAGCATTAAGCACATCCATACAAATAATTAGGACATGGGCAAGAGACAAGAAATTATAACAATATTTGAACTATCATTTCATTTCAAGACCCCAAATTGGGGGTTTAGCTATACATAGCTAAAATATCCACAACATTTACAAAAGAAAGCATAATAAAGAGCAATAAAGGAAATGAATTGACCGTCGAAAAACCCCTCGCTGACGCTTGGAGCCCCCGCTGACTACTCCTTGAGCCTCTAAGATTGCTCCCCCAAAATTCCCAAAATTTTTCCACTAGAAGAATCCTCTCAAAAAGGCTCAAAAGCCTTGAGAGGGGCTCCAAAGGAGCCTTAAGGAAGAGAGAAAGGAAGAAATTGGAAGGATGATTGATGATTTATGAGGCACCCAAGGGTGCCTTTTTATAGGCCTGGAATAGGGGTAGCGTCGCGACGCTGCTGCGCACGCGGCTTGGGCAATAAGAAAGGGCAGCGTCGCGACGCTGCCTTACTTAGCGTCTCGACGCTGTCCAAATTTTCAGATTTTTCAGCTTCCTTTTGGACTGATTTTTGGGCCTTCTTCTTCATTTCTCTTGGTCATTTCTTCATGGTTGGCTTCTTTGGGCTTCCAATTGCATCAAGCTAGGATTTGGGCTTCAATTGCTTCAATTTTGGCTATTTTTCTCCCAAAATCACCATTTTTGTTCCTAAGGACCAAATAACAAAATTCATTAAATATATTCATTAAGAACACGATTCAAGCACCAAAAAGCTTAATAAATTGAGACTAAAATAGCGACTTTTCTGCTCGCTATCACACCCCCAAACTTAAGCTTTTGCTAGTCCCGAGCAAAATAAATTTTAAAGATGCATGAAATAGAATCGCTCAACCCTCAATAATTTTGGAATTCTTAGGATCAAATGGAAAACATGCAAGTGGAATAAGCAAGTACCGCATACTTTTGAAGAAATCTTAAACTAGTTTGAACTTAAGATTAATGAATAGCATGCTCAAGACTTATCTATTGATTCTTTTACTAACCTAGATTAGTCTTATGGCTTTCTCCATTTGTTTTCCCCCTACACTGGCTAAGAGCCCCTAATACTTCGGAGTCCTTCTATCATGCAAAAAAAAAAAGAAACTAGGGTGCCTGCCATCCTTTTCTTTTTCATGGGGGAGCAAAATTCTCACATGATTTTTTTTTTCTTTTTTTTTTTTTCTCTACTCTCCCAAACTTGCATTTTGATATCTAATGGTACTAGCTTTCACACTACGGTGCAGGGACCCTTAACCCAAATTTTATTCTCTGGTTGGCCTAACTGATCACACCGCATGTAGTTCTTTTTACCCCTAGGCTTTTTTTCTTTTGAGCAAGCAAAAATTCTTTTTCAACAGATTTTCTTTTTCTCACATTTTCTTTTGTTGCTTTTGCTTTTCTCTCAGCAGGCATAACATTTTTTCCTACCTAGTTCTTTAGAGCAATCAAGCATGAACTTCCTAATATTAGAAACTAAGCCTATCGGGGTGACAACAACTTTGAAAACCATAATAAGAATCTAGATTTTCAAAGACGTCATTAGATAAGACTATTGCATGCTTTAGACATCAAAACTAAGTATCAAAAAATTTTAAAATTTCACAATTTCTGCCGTGCTCCCAGATTCCACAATATATAAACTTTTTTCTCCCAAAATTTCAAAAATCACATCCTTGGCTATCATGGCTAGCTATTCATGCATCCAACAGAATTTAAATATGCTCAACACAGCGGAAGCCTCCCCCCCAAACTTAAACTAAACATTGTCCCCAATGTTTCAAAACAGAAAAGCATAAAGAGAGATACTGAGACTTCCCTGAGCTAGGAGCGCTTCATCCTCTTCCTTTGAATTCATGAAAAATTGGAAATGTGGACTTTTGGGATTTGCTAAGGTGATCCTGTAAAACAAAATTGGATCACGAAGCAAAGAAAATTATTTACTGTAAAAACAACTAACTAAACTTTAATCCTTGGGTTGCC
Organism: Luffa acutangula; assembly: GCA_036850905.1. Classification (NCBI taxonomy): domain Eukaryota; kingdom Viridiplantae; phylum Streptophyta; class Magnoliopsida; order Cucurbitales; family Cucurbitaceae; genus Luffa; species Luffa acutangula. Next base: position 7,943,765 of record CM072087.1, read on the forward strand.
TCCCAAGCAGCGCTTTCTTTAACGTCTTTAGCTAGACTAGGCTCGGCACGCTTACGGAGGCTCAAAATAAAAATTTTCATCATCCTCCGGGCCCTGCAAGAAATCACGCACCGAATTGCATACTACAAACAGGGGAGAAAAAAACTTTCCCCTGACCCATCTTCACTAAAGAGATTCTCATACTAACATTTCAGAAAATAATCAGCTGCATCAAATCTCTTTTCTAAATCTCTATTCTCAAAACAATTGTTAACAGAGTCATCAAGCGTTATAATATCTACTGGTCTAGGATCTAGAGGTGGCCTATCAATCATGCCAGTCCATTCATCAGAAAAAATATCTACATGCTCAGCAGATCCTTCAGACTCAGAATTAAAAAATGATTCAACTAAGCTGTCATTTGACTCATCATCAGAAGAATTAAAGAATTCAAGAATTTCAGGATCAGATTCTATACTATGCACAGATTCGAGTTCTTCTGGGTCAGATTCTATGCTATACACATCATCAGGACATGAAAAAAAATTATTCACATTGTCAGGATTCATGCATTCAGGAATGTCAAGATCAGACTCAATAGATTCACTGTAATCATGGTCAGACTCAAAATCATCTATCGAGCAATTTTTTTTATGTCTTTTATGTTCATGCTCAATGTCAGGCAATTCAATATCATCATCAAAATTATTCATTTCAGGCAAATCTAATTCATTTTCAAAGGAAGGTAAGTCATCAACTGCAGATCTTTCATTATCACAAGCAGGCAAATCTAATTCATTTTCAAAGTCAGGCAGATCCAAATCATTTTCAAACATAGGATTATCCATATATGCATCATGATCAAAATTCACATTATCCATAAGCATTTCTCCTAAGCCTAGGCCAAGATTATAGTCTACCTCTTCATCGTCATCAGTCAAGTATTCAGGCCCAACAAAAAAACATGTATGCAAACTACAAACAGATTCATCTTGGCCAAAAATACTATACACTACTTTTTCATCATCAATGTTCAAGGTAAGTTTACCTGTATGCACGCTAATCTCAGCCTTACCAGTGGCTAGGAAAGGTCTGCCTAAGATAATTGGCACCTCTTTGTCCTCTTTCATGTCCAGTACCACGAAATCTACGGGGAAGATGAATTTGTTGACTTTTACCAACACGTCCTCCACAACATCCATCGGGTGGGTAATCGATCTGTCAGCAAGCTGGAGAGTGACGTCGGTGTCTGTCATACCTGATAAACCAATCTTCCTGTACACAGAGTAGGGCATCAAATTTATACTTGCTCCTAAATCACATAAAGCCCTATCTAAGGATACTTCTCCTATGGTGCAGAACAGTAAAACTCCCTGGATCTTTCTGCTTAGAGAGTATCCTACCAGAAATAATGGTACTGCTACTCTCAAATAAATTAAAAACTTCTTTTTTCAGACTTTTCTTTTTAGAAAGCATTTCCTTCATGATTTTTCCATAATTTGGCATATTATACAAGGCTTCTACCAATGGAATATTCACAGACAACTTTTTAAACATTTCTAAGAATTTTTGAAACTGTTCATCTAATTTGACATTTTTAAATCTTTGAGGAAAAGGTAACTCCCTGAAATCAAAGGTTGGACATTCACCCCTCCGCTTGGGCGGGCTAATATGCGAACCTCTGTCATGGTGGTTGCATGGAGCCACTTCTTCCTCAGCCAACTTCTTATTGTCATTCTGCCTTTCTTCTTTTCTACCTGCAAATTTGTTAGAAAGATCACATTTTAATTCAATAGAGTTGGAAGGATGTTGGAACCTTTCAGAGGAGGCTTTTTGTGCCTCAGTCCTTTCATCTTCATCCCTTCTCTTTTCTTCTTCCTTTTTCTTCTCTGGACTGTCTTCCAATCTTCTGCCACTTCTCAGAACCACCATCTTACACTGCTCTTTCGGGTTACACTCAGTATCACTTGGAAATTTTCCCTTCTGAAGGGCGTTTTCTGCTGAAGCGATCTGTCCTATCTGCACTTCCATATTCTTTAGAGTTGCGTCGTGGTTGTTTACTGATGTCTGGAGACTCACATTCAATATTCTTTGTTCTTTGATGAATAAAGCCACCATCTCCTCCAGATTATTTTTCTTTTCAGGAGTACTCGATGATGCAAAACCTGGGGGTGGCTGCAAAACATTCTTCGTATTCGCATATGAGAAGTTCTCGTGATTGCGCAGACTGGGGTGGTAGAAGTTTGGTACTCCTTAAGCATATTGTCTATTTCCTATGTATTGAACTTCTTCCACATCTTGACCTTCCTTCTTTGAATGACCTTCAACTAAGGTGGAAATGGACTTAACCACCTCAGATGACGTCAATTTATTTAGTGCATTGGTTAGAGATGCCAGTTGCGCTTTCAGTGAACTTGACTCATCCAATTCATATAATCCAGCCTTCTTTGTAACTGTTCCTCTCTCCGTCGGCCATTATTAACTTGTTGCCGCCATTTCCTCAAGCAGGTCTTTGGCTTCTGTCACTGTTTTTGAAAGAAAACTCCCTCCTGCTGATGTGTCTAGGACTGTCTTTGTGGAGGGGTTTAATCCATTATAAAATAACTGTACCTGAAGCCAATCAGGATATCCGTGTTGGGGACATCGCCTAAGCATTTCCTTATATCTTTCCCACGCTTCGTACAATTGCTCCTCGTCAAGCTATCTGAATGTTCCAATTTCAGTCCGGAGCTTGGTAGTCTTAGCCGGTGGAAAAAAATTTGTCAGAAAAGCCTGGGCAAGCTCGTCCCAGGTACTGATGCTGCCCGTCTCGACTGATTCGAGCCAATCTTTTGCTTTATCCTGTAGAGAAAATGGAAACAACCTCAATCTGATCGCGTCGGCCGGAACTCCGTTCATCTTTACCGTCCCGCATATTTCTAGGAATGATCGCAGATGAGAGTGGGGGTCCTCGGAAGGATGTCCCTTGAACGAGTTATCGCGTGTCATCTGAATCAACCCTGTTTTTAGCTCAAAATTTGTAGCTTGGATAGGGGCGTAAACAATTCCAGAATTCTCGGTAGGAAGAACTGGCTGCAGAAAATCTCTAATTGCCTTGGGAGCTTCTTCTTGGTGGGCCATCGCTTCTGCTAATCTTTTTTCTCTTCTAATGAATCTAAGAGTCCTGTTAATCTCAAGATCTAGCGGAAACAAATCAACCACCTTGTTTCTTCGCATACAATGCTCCCAGACAACAAAAAAAAAACCAAACAAAAATGAAAATAAAATAATATTCACAAAATGAAGACAAATATTTACACCTAAATTACCATTTATCCTTTTCTTTTCGATGTCAAGAAAAATTAATTTTTGCTTAAAAATCAAGCCTCCCCGGCAACGGCGCCAAAAACTTGTTGGTATGGTTTGAACGATTATCCGCAAGCGCACGGGTCGTCACAAGTAATATAAAACGGTAGTAATACCGAGTATCGAATCCACAGGGAGGCGAAGCGAAACTTAAGCAAATAATTAAAATTTTCTTGAGCACTGAAAATACTTAGGCGAAATAATATTTAGGGACCACTTCATGCAATAAAAAGATTTAAATATAAAACAATTAATGAAAATAAATTGATCAATCGAAAATAAAATGTGGAGAAAGAGTTTTCTTTAAATGGGAAGAGGGGTCTTGAAAATCGATGCTTAGCTAAATAGTTGTTATAATTATCCTATCTCATTGCCCAACTAATTATAATCCTAGAATCTCCGTTGATCACATAGGTTCTCCTGTCGGTTTCCCGTAATTGTAATTAATTCATTTTAACAACCTAAGTGTCCTTAGCGCTATTAAAAAATCATTAATTATTACGCTCTGATTCATTTTAGGAATCTAAGTTTAATCAACTAATCCCGGTGTCACAACGGGCAATTAAACTAGTTGCATGGATTATGATCTATCCTAATTTCTCTCCGTCGAGTTTCCATTAAGAATCGAATCATTACACAATTGGCCAGATTGAGTAAAGCATTAAGCACATCCATACAAATAATTAGGACATGGGCAAGAGACAAGAAATTATAACAATATTTGAACTATCATTTCATTTCAAGGCCCCAAATTGGGGGTTTAGCTATACATAGCTAAAATATCCACAACATTTACAAAAGAAAGCATAATAAAGAGCAATAAATGAAATGAATTGACCGTCGAAAAACCCCTCGCTGACGCTTGGAGCCCCCGCTGACTACTCCTTAAGCCTCTAAGATTGCTCCCCCAAAATTCCCAAAATTTTCCCACTAGAAGAATCCTCTCAAAAAGGCTCAAAAGCCTTGAGAGGGGCTCCAAAGGAGCCTTAAGGAAGAGAGAAAGGAAGAAATTGGAAGGATGATTGATGATTTATGAGGCACCCAAGGGTGCCTTTTTATAGGCCTGGAATAGGGGTAGCGTCGCGACGCTACCTTGTTCAGCATCGCGACGCTGCTGCGCACGCGGCTTGGGCAACAATAAAGGGCAGCGTCGCGACGCTGCCTTACTTAGCGTCTCGACGCTGTCAAAATTTCCAGATTTTTCAGCTTCCTTTTGGGCTGATTTTTGGGCCTTCTTCTTCATTTCTCTTGGTCATTTCTTCATGGTTGGCTTCTTTGGGCTTCCAATTGCATCAAGCTAGGATTTGGGCTTCAATTGCTTCAATTTTGGCTCTTTTTCTCCCAAAATCACCATTTTTGCTCCTAAGGACCAAATAACAAAAATCATTAAATATATTCATTAAAAACACGATTAAAGCACCAAAAAGCTTAATAAATTGAGACTAAAATAGCGACTTTTCTGCTCGCTATCAATGAATGATTTGGATTCTTTTTCTCTCAATTTTATCATAATAAGAGAAGGTGACAAGGGTGGACTCCTCACAAGTCCCGTGGTTTTTACTTTTCACATCGAAGGGGTTTTCCACGAATAAATCGTGCGTGTTTTTGCGTTTTTAGTATTCTGAATTTTATGGTTGATTGCTATCCATGATTGGTTGTTTTCTTGGTGATAAATTGGTGATTTATTTGTTGTATTTTTGGAACACTATTAATTTGTTGATTGTCTTGGAAGTGATCCTAGTGGGTAGTTAATATACTACTTAGGTCCTATCAATTGGTATCAGAGCAAGATTTTAATTTAATCATTTTCATGGAGTCTACTAGTAGTAGTGGAGGTAGTTCAAAGATTAAATTAACATCAACCAATTATTCCATTTGGAGACCGATGATGGAGGATTTGTTATATAGTAAAGATCTGTTTGATCCAATTGAAGCAACCATAGGAGCTGATGGCACCATTATTAATCCTGCAAAACCAGATAAAATGGAAGAGGGAGATTGGGGAAAGTTAAAGAGGAAAGCTTTGGGGACTATTAGGCAGTGGGTTGATATTAGTATTTTCAACCATGTGTCTCAAGAGTCCGACCCATATGCGTTGTGGAAGAAATTGGAAGGTCTTTATGAAAGGAAGACCGTCAATAACAAAGCTTCATTAATCAAGCGGCTTGTTAATTTGAAATTGAAGGGTGAGAAGTCTGTTTCTGAGCATTTTAGTGACTTCCAGGATTAACAAGTTGACTACCATGAAGATTGTTCTTGATGATGAATTGCCGGCTTTGTTCTTGTTGAGTTCTTTGTCGGACAGTTGGGAAACTTTGGTTGTGACTATTAGTAACTCTGCTCCAGAAGGTGTTTTGTCTTTGAATGTCATTAAAGAAAGCATGTTCAATGAAGAGATAAGAAGAAAGGAGATTGGAGTTGATAATTCACATGCTCTTGTTGTTGAGAATCGTGGAAGAAACAAGAGTAGGGGACCCAAAGGTCGTGGTAACTCAAAAGAGAGGTCCAAGTCTAGAGACAAGGAGACTAGTGAAGGTGTTCATATAACACATGCGGAAGCAATTGAAGATCGAAAGCACTTAACTCAATCAATTTTACTCCTAAAGCATGCATGTTCTAAAAAGACAGAACAGTAAATTAGAGAACACCAACCTTTTGTAGCTCACAAATGTGGAACTCCTTGTGGTGTTTTCTTCTCCTATGCTCATTGGACAACCTCTAGAGTCTTCCCTACTATTCTCCGGGCCAAGAACGACTTGTGGGAGTCTTATAGAGATAGGGAATGGGAAGGGAGTGCTTGAAAGTACAAGCTCTTGAGAAATCTATGGAGGTGTGTGTGTTTGAGAGTAAATTCCAGCAGCATAACAGTAGGTAATTCACTCTCATACCTTTGAATCTGATTCATGCTCCTAATAAAGACATCTTCCATGCAAGGAGTTGCCTCATGACACAAGACACATGGTAGAATTGCAAGTATAAGTGGATTCTAGGTTTTCAATTCACAACACATGCAACTAGTGCATGGTTGTGTTGTTTTCCACTATCCATCAACATGCAAGAGTGGGAATGCCACTAAATCCACTAAATTGAATCTCCATTCTAAATTTTCAGCTTGCAATTTACCCTAATTTCAATTCTAAATTGAAATTGATTTATTGGAAATCAATTTGGGACATTTCCAAATCATTTAATATGATTAACCTGATAAATCATTGTTGCCTTGTGTAATCCATTATAAATGAATCTTAATTCATGTTTTTTGTTTTTAAACCCTTTTAAAAACCTTATCTCTCCTTTTCTAATTTAATTCATAATTAAATTATTGTGTCGAACACAATTTTATGATAATTCCCTATATCCCGTTTTTGAACGATTCAAAGATTCCTATCGATATGTTTTAGGCTTTAATCCGATATAAGCTAGTAGGTGGACCTAATGGACCTATAGATCATGGGCTCCAACGATTCGAGGCTAACCGACTAATCTCATTATCTAAGCTAGGCAACATTCGTTAACTATCGGGACACTCCACTATAGCCCGATAGTTGCACTCCCCTCACTATAGATATATTTCCGTCCACTTGATTTAACCATGATCAGTAAGTCGTTCCTCCACAGGTTGTTCGTAACTATAGTTAGGTCAAATGACCAGTTTACCCCTGTAGTACTTCATGTTCCTTAAGTTCCACCAATCCTCTAATGAACAATCGGTTTGTGGTCCAACAATCAAACCTAAGTCCCTCTCGATCCAATGAGAGGATGGGGTCCCTTGTTCAAGTCCTGGAGTTAGTACTTAAGGGAACAACCTATCTACTATCCCTGAAAAGGGTAGGAGTGAATTCCGTCTTGCGAAACTATGTCTCCAACTGTCTATTCGATCTTATCCCCAAAATGGTAGGCTTGTTGAGTCGGCGATGCTGGCCACTCTCACCCATGCAGATCAAAGGATAATCTCGTATAAACAGGAGTTCATAGATAGCTCGGGATTAAGAACGAGTTACCTAGGTCATCTATGAGAAATAGTCAGTTTCTTCAGTAAACGACGTTATAAAGAGAAAGTGACTAATTTCGTGTTCCAGTCTTATGCAAACTCATTGCATAGGACGCCCCCACTCGCATGTCTCCACATGAACGATTTAGGATCTCATTGTTTGTACTTAATACAAAGTGGGCCACGTCCATAGTGTCCCCAGGATAAGGCACCCAACCGTATCCTTATACTATAGACTATTTTGACTATAAACTTGAACTTGATCCGATGAGATGTCCCTACATATAGTTCGAGTATTCATTTTATAGTCAAGGATCTTAGTTTATTAGATTTAGGTTAATCATTCGCAATTTACATATTCAATAACATCTCTTACTAAATAACCTCAATAACAACTTTATTGGAAATAGAAATATATTTAATGATTTACAAACTACGAGTTTATAGGACATTAAACCCAACAATTAGGACATGTTATTACTGCAACAAGCCTGACCATATAAAAAAGTTTTGCTACCGTTGGAAGAAAGAACAAGGTAAGAAGCAAGACTACAAAAGGAGGGAGATGATAGAAATACTGCAGCAATCACTTCTAAGAGTGATGATGATATCACCTTTATTTGTGCAACTAGTGAGTATCATCATGTAGAGAGTTCAGATACAGAGTGGCTAGTAGATTCAGGTACTTCATACCATTGTGTTCCCAAAAGGGAGTATTTCAGGAACTATCAATCTGGTGATTTTCGTAGTGTGAAGATGGGAAACCAGAGCTCAGCTAGCATTGTTGGGTTAGGTGATATTCGTGTGAAGACAAGTGTTGGGTGCATGCTTACATTAAAGAATGTGCGCCATATTCCTAATTTACGCCTTAACTTGTTGTCTGCAAATGTTCTTGATCAAGAAGGGTTTCGACATATCTTTGCAGATGGTAAATGGAAATTGTCTAAGGGTTCAATAACAGTTGTTCGTGGTGAGTTGTGTTGCTCTTTGTATAAAACGTACTTGTGTATGTTCTTCTAAGTTGAATGCAGTTGAACAAAAAAGAATTCTCCTAACTTGTGGCATCGAAGGCTAGGACATATGAGTGATAAGGGGATTAAACTGTTGGCAGGTAAATCTCTTATCCATGTTGATAAAACAGTTCCTCTTGACCCTTGTGATCATTGTTTGGCAGGAAAGCAACATAGAGTTTCTTTTTCTGGGAAGTCCATCAAAAGGCAAGGAAAGTTGGAGTTAGTTCACTCTGATGTTTGTGGTCCTATTGAGGTTGAGTCTCTTGGTGGCAATATATATTTTGTCACTTTCATTGATGATGCTACTCGAAGAACTTGGGTGTATATGTTGAAGACAAAAAGCCAAGTGTTTGAGATTTTCAAAAAGTTTCATGCCATGGTAGAAAGGGAGACCGAAAGAAAGTTGAAGCGTCTTCGATCTGATACCACTTGTAAGGGACTACCGGACACACACATATCTCCACAATGGTATGATATTGTCCACTTTGGGCATAAGCCCTCATGGCTTTGCTTTTGGATCACCCCAAAAGGTTTCATACCAATGGAGATACTTGTCCTCCCTTATATACCCATGATCATCCCCTTATCTAGCCAATGTGGGACTTTGGTCGCACTCCGGAGTATACTCGCCTACCCAATAGAGCCCAACCACGGATCTCCACCATGGCTATTATTAAGGCTCACAACTTATTTGTTCGGCACCCAAGGATTCTACCCGACACGGCTACGCCCGGGGCATGGCTCTGATACCACTTGTAAGGGACTACCGTGTTGGGTTTTATGCCCTAAAACTCGTAGATAGTGAATGTAACCGTTGACCGGATATTAATGAAATAATATTGATATATTGTTCCATTAATTTTTATTAGTTATTTTATATTTGTCTTTGCCTAAAAATAACCCTAATCCAATAAACTAGACATCCAAGGCTGTAATATGTGTCTTGAACTATATGTAGCGACATATGGGATCATTGTTCAAGAAACAACCTAAAGGGTCTATAGTATAGGGATAAGACTGGGTGCCTTATTCTGGTGACACTATGGATACGACCCACTTTGTATTTGATACAAACGCTGCGATCCAACGCGTTCGTGTAGGAGACATGCGAGTGGGTGTATCCTATGCAATGAGTTTGCATAAGACCGGACCGCGAAATAGTAACCACTGGTTATAACACCGTTAACTAGTTGGTTTTCTATTTCACTAGGACGACCTAGACAACTTAGTCTTCATCCTGAGTTGATTATGGACTCTTGCTCATGACAGACTGTCCTTTGATTTGTATGGGTGAGAGTGGCCAATACGCCGACTCAATAAGCCTACCACTTTGGGGACAAGACCGAATGGGGAGCTGGGAACATAATCGTACAAGATGGAATTCACTCCTTCCCAACTTTAGGGAAGCAGATGAGTGTTCCCTTAAGTGGTTACTCCGAGTCTTGAACAAAGGGCCCTACCCTCTCAATGGCATGAGAGGATTTTCTGTTCGATGGTTGGACCACAAAAAGGTTGTTCATTAGAGGAGAATTGATACTTAAGGAAATAGAGGTAACCCAGGGGTAAAACGGTAATTTGACCCAGCTGGTGTTACAGACACTCGTGAAAGACTAACTAGTCGATATTGGTCTATATCCGTGGACACAGAAAATATGCCTGCAGTGAGAAGAGTGCAACTGCGAGTCTATAGTGGAATGAACACACAGTTAACGAATATTGATTAATGTGGTTAATGAGTTTGACCAATTAATCTCACATCGTTGGAGCTTCTGATCTGCAGGTCCATTAGGTCCCACTGGTAGCTCATAAAGTAATTTGAGGCAACTAAGTAATAAATGTAAATTGAAAATGTTCAATTTACTAAGGGAAACAAATATAATATATATTGATATATTATTATGAGAGAAATTAATATTTGAAGAAATTCAAATATAAATTTATGGAAGTTTGAAAGAGTTCAAATAATGAATTAATTAATTTAAGGCCTAAAATGTGTTTGGGCAAATTAATTAATTTCAGGCCGGAAATTAAACATGTGATATTTAATTGGTGGTTAATTAATTAAAGAATTCATTAACCAGGAATTAATCAATTATGGAAATAATTAATCACTTAAGGAAGTGATTAATCATTTATTGAAATGATCTAATCACTTATGGAAGTAATTAGTCATTTGTGGAAAAGATTAATCAATTATGGAATTGATTGATCATGATTGATTAATTAAGGAATAAGATTGAATCAATTTTGGAAAAGATTGATTTAATTGAATATTTTATTCATGGCCTCTCTTCTATAAATAGAACACTAGACCTAATTGGTCCAAGACACTTGACACTTTGCTTTGCTCTTAGACTCTCAAGACAAGACCTAGAATTCTCTCTAGTCTCCCTCTTAGAGAAAGACTCCCACAAATCTTTTGCCTCCTAGACTTAGAGACATACCGGTGTAACCTCTGTGGTTATTGTGTCATTCAAAGAAGGAATTTCCAACGAAGAAAATCAAAGGCGGCTGTTGCGTTTTCGTTCGTGGAGCGTCGTTGGTGAAGAACGGTCAAGTCTACAACGAAGGTTTGTAACGGTTCTTCCTTCTTTCTTTAGAAAAGTATGAAAATAAATTTAGATTTATTTTTCAGCATGTTTAAACCAATTTTCCAGCAGCTTTAAAGAGTGTTTAAAGTTTGTTTGAGTTTTCGTAACGGTATTTTAATATTAATTAATATACGGCGTAAGGTCCAATCGATGCGCTTCCGCTGCGTGGGGACTTTTATTACCTTCATACCGGACACACATATCTCCACAATGGTATGATATTGTCCACTTTGGGCCTAAGCCCTCATGGCTTTGTTTTTGGATCACCCCAAAAGGCCTCATACCAGTGAAGATAGTTGCCCTCCCTTATAAACCCATGGTCATCCCCTTATCTAGCCGATGTGAGACTTTGGTCGCACTCCAACATTAAATAGGTTCATGAATTTTAAAAAGTGTCTAATAAGTTCTTAAACTTTCGATATTGTGTTTAATAGGTCATCGAGCTAATCAACATTAACACTCACAAATGACGAATCCACTCGACACGAAATTGATAGTTTAGAGTCATATTATACATAAATTTTAAATTTGTATTTAATAGATCAAATAATTTTAAAAAAATTGAATATGTCGAAGACCTATTAGACAGAAAATTAAAAGTTACATTCAGAGATCTAGCCATTTTAACCGTTCATTGACTTATTAGACACAAAATTAAAAAGTTATGGACCTATTAGACATCTTTAAAGTCCAAAAGACACAAAATTGAAAGTTCAAAAACCTATTAGACATTTTTTTTAAGTTTCAAGTACGTTTTAAAGACTAACAAGTTTAATTTCGTTGCATTTATTTTTACTTATTCTATATTTAATATAACAATTACATTTGTTATTTTTTTAAGTAAGAGTTCATGGTATTTTTCATCTGTCTCCAAACACGTCTAGTTTTGTTGCATTTATTTTTACCTATTTTCTTTTTAATATGTTTTTTTAGTCCCTATACGACTATAATTTTTTAATATTTTAGTTTATATACATTTTCTTTTTCCAACAATTTAATTCTCGTCTGAATATAATAGCATTTAATTTTCATTGGTTAACTTGTTATCTTCGTTTACTTGTTTATTATTATGTGTTCACACATACACACATTTTTTTTTCGTTTTTTTTTAGAAGATCACAAAGTTGTTATAAAAAAAATTTAACTGAAGATTTAAGAATGAGTTAATTGCTATCTTTTTTTTTACCCATACAAACTGAACGATAGAGAGAGAGAATTGATATTATGTTATTACAAGATTGAGGCACAGTACAAAATATATAGCCACACAATAAGTCAGGTGTAGCACACTGATTAGAGGAGTAAATAACAGAAGGTAAACCAAAATAAATCAGATAACTAGACCAAGAATGATAATGATAAATGATACTTTATCATCCCCCCGCAAGCGAAAGAGGACGAGCGTGGACCGTGAGCTTGTGACGTAAATTCTGAAAGCGAGATGAAGGCAGTGGCTTAGTAAGGATATCGGCCAATTGGTCTTCTGAAGGAACAAATTTCACAATAAGTTGCTTGCGAAGGACTTTTTCTCGAATGAAATGCTGGTCGATTTCTATGTGCTTGAATCGTCCATGGAGCACTGGGTTTGTAGCAAGATATGTTGCACTTATGTTATCACATAAGAGCAAGGGAGCCGAAACCGATGGAAAACCAAGCTCATTGAGAATCGATTGAAGCCAAACCAGTTCTGCTGCTGCATTTGAGAGCCCTCTATATTCAGACTCAGCACTTGATCGAGCAACTACTTTCTGCTTTGCTGAAGACCACGAAATGAGATCATTATCCCCAAGAAATACACACAAACCACTTGTACTCCTCCTATCATCTGGACAATTTGCCCAATCTGCATCTGTATAGCATGTTAGAGATAAAGGACCTGAACCAGAAATAGACAAACCAAGGGATCGAGTGGAACTGAGATATCTGAGGATGCGTTTAACTAAATTCCAGTGAACCGTAGTTGGAGCGTGAAGGAATTGGCAAGCTTTGTTGACAACAAAGCTAAGATCCGGACGAGTCAAGGTACAATATTGGAGGGCACCAACAAGACTACGGTACTGCTTTGCATCCGACAGAAGCTCACCATCTCGACCAGAAAGAGAAGTACCAGCTGCCATAGGGGTAACCATGGGCTTACAAGACACCATCTCTGCACGCTTAAGTAGATCATAGAAGTATTTATGCTGACATAAATGAATAGCTTCAGGACTCCTATGCACTTCAATACCAAGAAAATAGGATAGGTCACCAAGATCTTTTAAAGCAAATAATCTATTCAAGGACTTTATAAACTACAGTATAAAAGAAGAATCACTGTCGGTCACCAAAATATCGTCTACATAAACCAAGACAATCACCAAAACAGAATGCTTACGATAAACAAACATGGAAGTGTCCGACTTTGATGCTATAAACTCCCACTATAATAAACACGAGCTTAATTTCATAAACCACTCTCTCGAGCTTTGCTTTAGACCATATAGAGCCTTTTGAAGTTTACAGACATGGTTTGGTTTATCTTTATCCACAAAACCAGCTGGTTGAGTCATAAACACTTCCTCATGAAGGTCCCCATTCAAAAAGGCATTATGCACATCGAGTTGTTTTATTACCCACTTGAACTGGACAGCAAGAGACAAGACAATACGAATTGTGGCTGGTTTGATAACAGGACTAAAAGTCTCAAAAAAATCGATGCCATAAGTTTGATCAAATCCACGAGCCACAAGACGTGCTTTGTATCTTTCAACAGAACCATCGGGCTTGAGTTTAATGCGATAAACCCACTTACAACTCACAACTTTATATGATGGGGAGAAAGGAACCAAAGTCCATGGATTATTTTGCATCAAAGCATCATACTCCTTGGCCATAGCATCTCGTCATTCAACAGACTTAACAGCCGTTTTAAACGAGGTGGGTTCAGTTAAAGGTGGAGAAGAGGGAGAGGAAGAAGAGGCTAGCCAACACTTTGGTTTTGATATACCAGCTTTTGCTCTGGTAATCATTGGATGGATATTAGTTGGGGCTAGAGAGGTAACAACAGGGACAGAAGACGCGGAGGAAATGAAAGGCAGTGATGAAGGTGAGGCCAAAATATTGGATGGAGAAATGACGGGAGGAGTAGGTGTAGTAGAGGAGGAGTTATTCATTTTTTATGGGAGAGAATGCTGATGATGAACAGAAACAGAGGAAACGGGGGTAAAACCTGGAGGAAATGAAGGAATAACCGAAGGTAAAGGAGACGGAGAGAAAAGGACATAATTTTGAGGAGCGGAAGCATTGGAATGAGCGGGAGAGACAGAAGCACCAGGAGATGGTAAATAAGAATTAACAGATGCAAGAATGTCCAGAAGAATGCACAAACACATCAGTAGGAGCATACTTGACAATAGTAAGAGAGAGTTGGGAGTTGAGACATGGAAAAGAAGACTCATTAAAGACAACATGGCGAGAGACATACAAACGACCAGAAGAAGGCTCCAAACACAGATAACCCTTGTGATTTGAGCCATATCCCACAAAAATACATTCAGAAGAACGAAACATGAGCTTATGAGAGTTATATGGGCGCAAGAAGGGAAAACATGCACAACCGAAGACCCTTAAGATTTTGTAATCAGGCAAACTGTTGTACAACCGAAATAAGGACATTTAGATTTGAGGACAGGTGTTGGCAATCGATTTATTAGATACACCGCAGTTTGAAAAGAAAAACTCCAAAAAGACATGGGCAAAGAAGAGTGAGCAAGTAAAGACAGACCAGTTTCAACGATGTGTCTATTTTTCCTTTCTACCCTTCCATTTTGCTGTGGAATGTGAGGACAAGAAATGCGATGATGAATGCCATGAAGAGATAAAAAGGAGGAAATAAGCCTAAACTCACCACCCCAGTCGGTTTGCATACATTTAATGATTTTACCAAACTGGACTTCAACCATCTTTTTAAATTTAAGGAAGCAAGAAAACACCTCTTCTTTAGATTTAAGAAGATACAACCAAGAGAAATGAGAGAAATCATCAACAAAAAGAAGAAAGTATCGAGCTCCATTAATAGAAATTAAGGGAGATGACCCCCATACATCAGAGTGCACGAGTTCAAAAGGACTACAAGATTTATTTTCCGCTAAAGAAAAGGGCAAGCGATGGCTTTTGGCCATTTGACAAGCATTACAAAAACTATTAACACTTGAACTAGACACACCACAGGAAGACAAGACTTGAGACAAAACCGCAGCTGCTGGATGACCCAATCGAAAATGCCAATTTGGAGCAGCTTGCACAGAGGAAACAAGGGCCACAGGTGACACAGAACTAGAGGGCATCGAAGAGAAGGATGGAGACAGCTTGTAGAGACCATCTTCAAGTGTGCCCTTGAGCAAAATTTTCTTGGTTTGGAGATCCTTGACAAGGGAAAAGAAAGAGTAAAATTCAACATATGCTTTGTTGTCTTGACATAATTTAGCTACACTAATGAGTTTTTTTGTAATCAAAGGAGAATGAAAAACAGTTTGCAGAACAATCGGTTTAGATAAAGAAGATATAGAAGATGAGCCAATATGAGATATGGGGAGGTTCTTACCATTACCAATTGTTATATGTTCACCACCAGCATAAGGCACCAGATTGTACAAGGTTGAGATATCAGGCGACATATGATGTGTGACTCCAGAATCAAGGAACCAAGCTTCATCAGGATGACTATAATCAGTGGGAGCAGTGGAGGATGTATCAGAAACAGGGGTAGGAATAGATTGTTGAGTTGTATGGATTAAGGCTTGAGGTGGGGGGTTTGATATGCCAAATTTGTTCTATGATGGCAAATAAGGGTTGTATGCCCAAACTTACCACATATCTGGCATTGTGGCTTGGATGAACTTTGTCTGGAAGGCCATTTAGGTGGAATTTGTGGCTTACCGAGGATGCTTGGGGCAATAAAGGGCTGAGTAGAAACATGGGAAGAAAAGGATGGTCTGGAATAGTTAGTGAACTGTGGTCGAGAGGGAGAACCACGATTAGGTTGCTGAATATTGAGGGTGCTAAGGTGAGCTTGAGCTATATTTAACTGATCAACAGTGTTCTGTTTTTCCAATCTAGCATCATACGCAAGCAAAAGACTACGAACATCTTCCAACGAAGGATTATCAGCACGATTCAAAATTGTAGTTACAAAGGAATTATACTCACTTCCTAATCCATCTAAAATATAGGCTAGATGATCACGGTATGAAATTGGTTCACCAATTGCCGAAAATCTATCAGCTACTTCCTTAATCTTAGCTAAGTACTGTGAAACAGATAAACCATCTTTTTTAATTTTATGTAATTGAGCTTTTAAACTCATAATGCGAGCAGTAGTTTGAGAATCATACGATTTCTTAAGAGAATCCCAAATCGCAGTAGTAGAATCAAAATTAACTATCTCTCCCATTTTTTCTTCAGACAATGAACTATAAATCCAACACATGATAAATCTATTGTACCTTTCCCAGCTTAGATACTCTGGATTAGGTTGAGTTTGATTTTGATCGAGAAACTTTGAAGGCATCGGGATTGATCCATCGATAAAACCAGAGAGTCCATTAGCTAAAATTGCATTCAACAGTTGATTCTTCCACAGAAGGAAGTTATTGTCCGTAAGTTTGACTGCAAGAGGCTGAAGTAGGGTGGGATAAGGGTTGGGGGAGAAGAAATTTTGAGGAGGAACAGGAAATTGGGGTTGAGGTTGATTACCAGGAAAAAGAGGGTGTGGGTATTGTTGCGGGTAAAATGGCTGAGGTTGAAGAGGTTGTTGATATGGCATAAGAGTGGGAGGGAAATTTTGGTTTAGGAACCACGACTGAGGAAAACCATTTGGATTGAAGGCAGTTCTTGTAGCAGTAATTGGAGGAGTATTCTGATAATTGGCGATGGCCTGATCTTGGATTGGTGTAACAATTGGAGAAGTTATCGGTGTGTTGGGAGTAACCACTGTAGTATTCATTGGAATCGCAGACGAGGAAGAAGACCCTTCGTCAAACGCCATTGAAAGAAAGAAGAAGAAGCTGACTTAGTTTAACTGACATAAGAGTATGTAGCTTAACTTACATAAAAGAACTCATTATTCATTTTAACCAAATTTTTCCAACAATGTTAAAAAAATTAGTATTCATTTTTAAAAAAATTAATTTACGTTTAATCTTTTAACTTATACAGATTAAGTAGATATACATTATAGTTTAAGAAGTATACATGAATTAATATATTGTTATTCATCTAAGGGTACGGTTTGATATCGGACCATGCCATTAAAAATTCGAACTAAATCAAAAAGTAGGAAAAATAATTAAAATGTCCACGAATTAACTAAGAATTTTAATTTTCTCCAAGAAAGCAACATTGAGGACTTGATACGAGAAAATAATTTAATCCATATAAATCTCAAGTTTATGAGCTAAAATGAGCCGAGTTCAGTAATTGGTATATGCACATTTGATCAAGAGATAAGACATTCAAATTTTCTAGTCCAAATATTGTTGAATTAAAAAATAAAATCTTAAATTTATGAAAAAAAAATGCAAATAAAAGTTAAAATAATTGAAGACGAAAATCATAATTTTTAAGTCCACTAAAAGAAAAACATGGGTGGAAGAAAATAAAAATGTGTTTGGGTTAAGGGAAAATTGTCTTGATAAATTTATTTAGTCCCCATCGTGAAAAATTAATGTAAATATTTAATGAAATTTCTTATCTAAATAGATTAATAAACTAATTTGGGACTCAATGTGTTAATAAGCTACAAAGTTTAATCATTAAATAATAAAAATCGACATCTAATTTTGATGATTTTTTTTTGCAACAAAGATTAAATTGTTACAAATTTGAAAGTATATGGATTAAATTGTTACTTATTAAAGTTCAAAGACTAAATTGTTACAAATTTAAAATTACAGAGATTAATCGTTGCAAATCAAAGTTCAATAATAATAGATAATAGAAGAAATATACAATAATAGAAGAACAATAATTGAATGAATAGAACACCAAAGAAACAAATTTGAAATAAAAGTTAGGAAAATAAAAAGAAATATACAGGAAAAAATGCAGTGGAAAGAAACATGCTTGAAAAAAAAAGTAGCAATAGAGGGGGAGGGATAAAATTAGTAAAAATAAATAAATAAACAGAAGAAAAAAGGAAGAATAAGGGGAAAAAAGTTCAGAAAAGAAAATAAAGAGGAGGAAGAAAGGGAAAGACGGTAGAAAGAAGGAAAATAGATAAAAAGGAATAATAAATTAAATTGAATTGAAAATTTGTAATCATATTGAAAAAATATAAGAAAGAGAAATAATAATATAAGATTTTTTTTTTTTTGTCTTATTAAAGAACATTCCACTCTCTTAGTTGAAATAAGTCCACCATAAATTTGAGGCATGGATGGAGTTCTATCCTTTGTGTTTGGAGGATGTAATCTTGAACGATTCAGCTTACATGGAGACTTGAGTTGGGGGACCAGGCTAAGCAGTCTTCAGTTTCCTTTCCAACCGACAGATCTGCAGTCAGGGGAGGTTTTCTGCTTCCCTTTCCTTTGATATTTATGTGTGCATGTTTTAGATTACTTTCAGGAGATTGTATGATTTAAGTTGGGGACGGTAGCTTTGCATGCTAGTGGATCATAGGCTGAAGATGGTTGCAACTGAGCACCAGATCACTCTTTACTCATGTTTATCTTATTTGCTTGCTTCTATGATCAGGTTTGGTTTTGAGGTCATGCATCTGAACAGTGAACCTATTTTTACCTTTGGAAACAAAGAAAAGTTGTTTTACGTTCTAATAGTTGAGTCTTAGGTACTTGGGATTTTAGTCATGATAATGTCTTCTAGTGCTCTCAAGCTCTCTCTTTCGTTTTTGGTGAAGTTTTGCTTGTCAGCATAAATTTGAGGCTTGTTTAAATCTTTCTTGAATTTCTTGCATATATAAGCACATGACCTATCCTTTAGTTAGGCTTGAGGGACTAGATCTAGCTTTATGGGATTCATAAACCTGTTGTCACTCCGATAAGGGTAAGGTTAAGCTAGGGAGCCTGACTTCCTGCAAGTTAGTATGTGAGTCTTGCCTTTGGGGAGTAGAGAGTATATGCCATAAAAAAAGGTATGAATGGAATTTGAGCAAGGGAGTCTAAATTGGAAAAGTTAATTCATACTCTTTGCGATACCATAAAAGTTTATCTGCTACTAAGAGTTTGAGCGATATGGGGTCAAAAGAATTGTCTATAGTGTGCTCAGTTAGGCCAACCAAGGTTTAAACTCGGGTTAGGGGTCTTACACTGTAGTGTGAAAGCTAGTACCCCATAGTATTAGCATTAGTGTGCATAAGGAAAAGGAAAATGAAAGTGAATTCTTTTCTGGCTCCTAGGCTATAAGCATTCTAATTTTGCTTCAGTTGGTCTCTCAAGCGAAACCTTAGTTTCCAGTGTAGGGGAAGATAGGTGGACGATCCCATAAATCTGCACTTGGTCCATTAGAGACTCCTTTAGGTAGGCTAAACATACACACACGCGAGAATTTCTTTGAATGATTTGATTTGTTTCATATTTTGCTAGTTTGTGACAATTTCTCTTAGACTAAAGGCTGAGTAGATGTAATGCGGGATAGTGAGCATGATTAATTGCCCCCCTGAATCTTTGCTATTGATATCTCATTCATTAGTACTGGGTCTACATGAGGATTGATGGATTTAGTTTGGAGGTGATTAGGTAGCCCATCTCCTACTAAATTGTTTACCTTGTTGATGCCTTAAACTGCTTTATTTCGGTGATATTTTCATGCCGGCAGTAGGCCTATGGCTGTTATGGGTAAATTTGGACCTAGCTCTAAGAAAGTCAGAGAAACAAGCCCACGGAGGCCCAATGAGCCTGAATCAATCTTTAGGGCTACTCACTCTCTTAAAAGGAAGGGGAAAACCCTAATTTCAGCTATAAATAGAAGAGGTTCACCCCAAGTCAAGGGGACTCCACTTGGTATCTATTTTCTTCCTCTATATTATTACTTTATTTGCTTCGCTTATGATCTCCCAACTGACTTAAGCATCGGAGTCGGTGTGGCAAGCACCACGCCGGTGCTTAGTTTTCTCTTGTTTTGCAGGCCACGTCTTTCCCATTCAAATGAATTTTACCCACTACAAGAAATCTAACTATTTTCGAAGGTCACAACCTTCGAAAAATGATTAAGCAAACCTTCGATAAATCTTTTTTCGAAGGTTATCCAAACCTTCAAAAAGTGTCGAAATAGATCCCGTCGAAAAAGCTTTTTTCGAAGGTACATTAACCTTCAAATTTTATTATTATTTTTCAAAGGTCACATTCCTTCGATAATTTTCAAATTATTTATCGTTAATTCTTTATTGTCAAACTACCTTTTTCGAAGGTTTTCATTATTTTTGAAGGTTTTATAAGGTTATTTTCAACGATTTTAAAGCCTTTGAAAATAGTTTTTTATCGACATTTGTAAATCCTTCGAAAAAGCTCTACAAAAATCTTTAGCATTTGAATACAACAGTATAAACCAATTTTCAATTTATTATTGGTATCCGATAGTAACCTGAATTGCCAATTACAAATATATAGAATAGAAAGAATAAGCAAAGAGACAGTCGCAACTACTAGAGTGATTTAAGATGAATGTAAACCTAGATACTTTCAAAATAACTAATAATTCTAACAATCTCGTAAATTGTTTTTGTAGCAACTTACAGAGAAAACAACTACAAATTTTCTATAACATCCAACTACTACATTCAATCAACTATTAGCAAATTGTTTACGCATCTCTGCCATCATTGTTTGAAATCTATCCTCAAAGCGATTTTCTAATTTGACAATTTGATCTTTGGGTGCTTGTACCTCGACTTTTCTTTGTTGCTCAGATTCTTGAAGACGTTGTTCAGACTCGTTAAGACGACGCTCAAGATCATGTACATTAGAAGATTATCCAAATAGCTCAGAAGGAGTAACACATACTCCCTAACCACGAACACGTCCATGTTTCCCTGGTCCAAAAATTTGCACAAAAATTTCTACTTGAGAAGCATATGATTTGAGTTCCGACTACAAGTACAAATTCAAAATTTAGAATTCAAAACTAGCACATATATAAATAAAGTTTCAAAGAAAAGAACCACTCAAAATTACCACTAATTATCAATGAACAACAACTCAAAGTGGAGTTTAATGAAATTCACAAGATAGGAAATGTGAAATTTGACTTAATTTCATTACTGGAAGAATAGTACATTTATACACACAACAAGAAGATAAGAAAGGAAAGTATACAACAAATTTACAGCAAATAATTTACAATCAATGGGCAAAAATTAGAGCATAAATTAAGGCAATCAATGTAGGAGAATATTCTCTGATACAGTTAAACAGAAGAGGCCACAAGCAAAGCTAATGCATATCTTTAAATTTTGTAACACAAACACAAAAATAAACAAAAAGTAATAGGCAACAAAAATAAAACAAAAAGAAATGTGTACGTACTTTTCATAACAATTTTGGTATATGAATGTCCACTTCAAATACCAAAACTTCTAACTCCATTTCTATGTTCTTGCAAAACTCGATTTCCAATTTGCATCCAACTCTTATCCATGTTATACAATAAGGTTGTAGCAAGAATGAGATACTCTTCTTTGTAAAAAGCAAGAGACTATCTAGAATAGGTGTGTAAAAAGCCTCATAAGAAAAACAAAGAATATATTACTATTATTTAAGAATAATAATAATAATTACAAATTACAAACTCATTGGATTCTCTTGGCTAATGATATACGAACAGGAACTATAAACTCCAAAATTACAAATTCATCATTGAGAGCATCGGTTATGAACATTCTAAAACCTATCCTCAACTTGCAGATTTTACATAAAAGAGAAGAAGACAAATTGCATATAACACTTCAATTTAAGTAAACATGGAATTGAGAACTTTTATGACCAGGGCACCCAAATTTCCAGTACAAACAGAGGCAAAACACATGAAAAATACAAGTATGCTTAAAGGTTAAAGGTAAAGGCCAAACGGATACCAGATGATATAAGAAAATTGTGAAAGTTTGTTATAGTTGTTATGACTTTAGCTGAACTTAGAAAAGCAGCTGCTATTTTCTATTTTGAAGGAAATAATTTGGAAACAAATATCTTCAAAAGTTCCCGTTGTATCTCTACTTCACCATCTAAGTTAACAACTTAAGTTCCATGATTTTCAAGGAAGCGATACAATTTGCAGTGATAAAACAAGGCAAAAACGAAAAAGAAAAAAAAAAAAAAAGGAAGTGACAGTAATATTAACCCCCCACCACAACAAAAGCACACAAAAAACAACAAAAACAAATGGTTTTAGAAACTCACCTCATCCAAAATGACACGTCCCATTTCACAGAATGCAATATTGATTTCTATTTCTAACTATATAGAAACTTTCTTTTGTTAAAACCATCCAATCTAACTAAAGCAAAGCTTGGGGATGAAAGTGGCTAGTTCCAATTCTTTTCTACTCAAAGTCTCTATCTGCACAAATTAATTATGAGCTTTTTTGTTAGTGTATAATAAAAAATACAAAGGAAAACAGAGATATGAGCTTGGCAGCATATTAGATGATAACTATATCGAGCTTCTTTGGAAAACTAAACAATCAAAACAAAACTGCCATTTAAAAAACAAAACAGAGGAAACATAAACCACTCACTTTCTAATTTTTGTAATGGTCTTTTGTGCTTTCGCTTCCTCAATCTCAAAATGATGCAAATGCCAACAATGAGAATGATGGCTGAAACAATAGACACCACAACAATTACAACAGTTCTAGTACTATTGCCATGATTTCCTACAAAAGAAAGAGACAAAATAGTTATGCTAATTTGAGGTTATACGTGTAATCAATCCAAGTTCAATGATGATTTGGTCAAGTGTGGATTTAGGAAGAAGAACTAAAAGAAATAAGAAAAAAAAAATGAAAACAAAGAACATTGAACAGAACATGTCAAATATGATGAGCATGGAAACAGAGTGTGACAAATCTAATGTTATTACCTTGTGTCGAAGTTGAAGGCGAAGATGGAGTGTAGATATATTTATCAGTTCCACTCACCTCAGCAAAGCTCTAGTTCAATTAATCACATGTCAAAGCTCTTCTCAGTTCCACTAAGATCACTGCGGGGATAAACTCGATGAAGATGATGCCATATGGAGCGTAGATGATCCCTGGAACGTAATCGAGTGGAGTCATAATCAAACACAGACAAAATTCCACCTACAATTACACCAATTCCACACAAAAATTAGAAAAAAACGGAAGCCAAAACCTAATTCTGATGTCGCTTTAGATCAGATTGCAAGCAAAACTAGCTTTGTTCGTTCAACTAATTTAGGTCACTAGAAGTTCAAATTGGGGGAAATTAGAGGAAGAGATGGAAGAAGAATAAAGATTACCGTGCAACAATTGAAATTGAGGCAAGTTCCAAGGGATGAATGGTTGACGACAGCCTGCGAACTATTGATCACGATCGACGAACGACTGAGGACAAACAAAAAGGGAGAGAGATATGAGCTTGTATCTCACCAAAATGACACGACTTGTATGAACGGCAGGGATGAATGGTTCAAACCTGGCATGCTTTCACCAAGGAAAAAAAATAGAAATAAACCTAACTTTTATTTTTAACCCAAAAGAAAAGAAAAACATACTTCTCAAGGCTGTTGGTTTTTTAAATAATATTTTTTTCATAAACATCTTTATCGAAGATTTTAAATAACCTTCGATAAAAACTAAAAAATGGGTTCATGTTTTTCTATTGATAAGTTTATGATTTTGAAACTTTTTCCAAAGGATTTTGACGACCCTTGATAAATATAATATCTTTACCTTTGATAACCTTCCATAAAAAGTAAATTTTGGACAATAATTTTTCATTTATATATTTTTAAAGGCTTTTTGATAAAGGACAATAAATTTTTCAAAGGTTTTTAATAACCTTCAATAAAAAAAAAGTATATATTTGTAAAGTTTTTTTTTTTCTTTTTTTCAAAACATTTGATAAAAGATAATATAATTTTCAAAGGTTTTTAATAACCTTCGATAAATGGTAGATATTTATCAAAGGTTTTTGAAATACCTTCGATAAAGAATAGTATAATTTTTAAAGGTTTTTAATTCCTTTGATAAATATTATATATTTTTCAAAGGTTTTTAAGAACCTTCGATAAAAGGTAGATATTTATCAAAGGTTTTTTAAATACCTTCAATAAAGGATAATATATTTTTCAAAGGTTTTGAATGTTCTTTTGATAAATATTATATTTTTTTCAAAGGTTTTTAGTAACCTCTAATAAAGGGTAGATATTTATCAAAGGTTTTTTAAATACCTTCCATAAAGGATAATACAATTTTCAAAGGTTTTTAATGTCCTCTGATAGATATTATATCTTCTTCAAAGGTTTTTAAGAACCTTCGATAAAAGTTGATATTTTTCAAAGGTTATTTAA
This sequence comes from Luffa acutangula, assembly GCA_036850905.1. Lineage (NCBI taxonomy): Eukaryota > Viridiplantae > Streptophyta > Magnoliopsida > Cucurbitales > Cucurbitaceae > Luffa > Luffa acutangula. The sequence goes on from CM072087.1 coordinate 7,968,204, forward strand.
ATACCTTTGATAAATGCATATCTTTTTCAAAGGTTTTTTATAACTTTCGATAAAATATGGTCGAAATAGGCCAACTTTTTTGTAGTGACCGTTGATGTCACATGAAGGTCAGGTGAGCCCCTTTGCCAAATTTTATCATCAACAGTTGGTGCCGTCTATGGGGAACGAAAGCTTGCTGGTGAAAATTGCACATCGGGTTTTTATTTGCATTCAACATGACCCAATATTTTAAGAATCATAGTCTCCAACATCTTGGTCTGCTACTGTTTCTTTTTTTTTTCTGTAGATTTAACTTCGTGTAGGGTAATTGCTTCCGCTCTGTATGTACAGGTTGAAAGAGTAGCTGTAAAGGTGGAGGGGAGGGCGTTGAATAATGTTGCTTCCTAGCAGCATGGTTTTGCCTGCAAATCCCTCCAAAGCATACTTTCTCTCTCTCATATTTTATTTCCATACAACCAGCAAAGCAGGAAAATATGATGCTTGGTATGTGGGTTTTTGAGCAAACCCACACTTTATTTGTTGATTATTTCCATAAAAAAAATATAGCTTGAATTGGTGTTGATTATGGAAGGCTGGGTTTTGTTGAATGATGCAATTGTATGAATTATTGATTGTGTCGTTAATGCCACTGAATAACTACTGCTATTGAAGTTGAAAAACATGGACAACTATTTGTCAAATCCATGATGATTATGAATATGGACTTCGATTCTAATTTCATGCTATATTATTAGACTATCTAAATTCTTAGCAAGATTTTATTTATATGTTATTAAAACTCAAATAAATTAGATTGGGTTGAAGAAAGATTTGAATTGATAATGATTGGTTTATTCTTTAGCTTAGAATGTTTTTAATCAATAAGATTGATTTAAAAAAAATAGATATAGAGATAAATCTATGTAATTTTAAATTCATAAGATTAGAAGGTTCAAATTAAATTTAGATTTGTGTTTGGATAAATTATCTGTATCCAAACACAGATAATTTATCATATATATATTAAAACGAAAAGATTTGATCACAAAAGATTTGATTTGCTCTCTTAATTTAAAATTTCAATTAGATATTTTGTTGGAGATATTTTGTTGATAATTCATATTTTAGATTAGATTTATCTAATTTAAAAATTGCAGAATTGATGTATCTATGACTTGGCCATTTATTCAATAACTAAACTGGTTGTTTACTAAATATCTACTACTCAATTCATAATTACAAGTTCTAATACATTCTTATTACTTTATGTGTATCTATTGATTTGTTGAATGCAACTATTCATAATTCGCAAGCTGCTCATGACGGACTTATATTTCAATCAATGATTAGTCTTTTTCCCATATCAACATAATGTTATCTACTAACGCTATTTCATGAGGGAACATGACATGCAGAAATCCCGAGCAGCTGGGCCACACAAAGGTCAACTTATAAAAAGGCCCTTGGGAGTGGCAACGCCTATACTCTCAAGGTTCCTCGTGGGAGTGGCAACGCCTATACTCCCCGGGGTTATCAAATTATCAAAAGGCCCTTGAGAGTGGCAACGCCTATACTCTCAAGGTTCCTCGTGGGAGTGGCAACGCCTATACTCCCCGGGGTTATCAAATTATCAAAAGGCCCTTGGGAGTGGCAACGCCTATACTCTCAAGGTTCCTCGTGGGAGTGGCAACGCCTATACTCCCCGGGGTTATCAAATTATCAAAAGGCCATTGGGAGTGGCAACGCCTATACTCTCAAGGTTCCTCGTGGGAGTGACAACGCCTATACTCCCCGGGGTTATCAAATTATCAAACGACCCTTGGGAGTGGCAACGCCTATACTCTCAAGGTTCCTCGTGGGAGTGGCAACGCCTATACTCCCCGGGGTTATCAAATTATCAAAAGGCCCTTCGGAGTGGCAACGCCTATACTCTCAAGGTTCCTCGTGGGAGTGGCAACGCCTATACTCCCCAGGGTTATCAAATTATCAAAAGGCCCTTGGGAGTGGCAACGCCTATACTCTCAAGGTTCCTCGTGGGAGTGGCAACGCCTATACTCCCCGGGGTTATCAAATTATCAAAAGGCCCTTGGGAGTGGCAACGCCTATACTCTCGAGGTTCCTCGTGGGAGTGGGAACGCCTATACTCCCCAGGGTTAGCAACTTATCAAAAGGTCCTTGGGAGTGGCAACGCCTATACTTCCAAGGTTCCTCGTGGGAGTGGCAACGCCTATACTCCCCGAGGTCAACAACTTATAAAAATGTCCTTATAGGAGTAGCAACACCTACACAGGGGGCTTGGAAACAGTAAATTGCTCTTGTAGTTGAGACCAAAACCTAAGATATTTCATATAAGCATAGCGAATGATAAAAGGCCAGAAAATTCTTTTTGCAAGATAACAAATTGGCACAGGGGAGAATTGTACTCTTAAATTGAGCTTAAGGTGTTTTGACTTATATCAACAGTGGCCACCCCTGAATCCCAATTCAAGAGTGGGGGCTTAATTTTATGGGTAAATTTGGACCTAGCTCTAAGAAAGTCAGAGAAACAAGCCCACGGAGGCCCAATGGGCCTGAATCAATCTTTAGGGCTACTCACTCTCCTAAAAGGAAGGGGAAAACCCTAATTTCAGCTATAAATAGAAGAGGTTCACCCCAAGTCAAGGGGACTCCACTTGGTATCTATTTTCTTCCTCTATATTATTACTTTATTTGCTTCGCTTATGATCTCCCAACTGACTTAAGCATCGGAGTCGGTGTGGCAAGCACCACGCCGGTGCTTAGTTTTCTCTTGTTTTGCAAGTCACGTCTTCCCCATTAATTAATTTTACCGTTGATGTCACGTGAAGGTCAGGTGAGTCCCTTGGCCAAATTTTGGCATCAACAATGGCTACAAGCTTGCACGGAACAAACTAGCAATTAAATTGGAGTTAAGATGACGGAGGCTTGGAAGACTAGCTGAAATCTAGATGAAATCCACCGGTTGTCTGCTTAGCTCTCAGTACACACTCTTCCGAGAGGGGATAGTATACTTCTATTTTGCTGGCGTGTTTGTCTTGGAGGGAGGACGTCCCTTAGGGTGTATAGATTTTGGTTTCCCTGTTCCTGTCTTCTATAATGATTGCTTTAGAGCGATTTTCCTTGTTTGCATGTAAGGTTGATGTTGTACAAAAAAAAAAAAAAAAAAAAAAAATCGACCATACATGTAGTTAATGTTTGAGAGTAAGCTAAGTCAATGTCTTTTAATTTAGGATTTTCTTTTTTTTTTAGTGAGGATGTAATCTTGACTCTTTACTAGGAAATAGTTTTGATTTGGACTGTAATTTGATTTTTGGAGGAGAATATAATTTTGATTTTGATTGTTTTTGTTTTTGTTTTTGTTTTTATTTTTATGAAAAACAATCTTGATTAGATTCTATTAATTCACATTTTTATTTGAGGTAATTTATTTGGATTTGGAACATCTTGCTCTGTTGTAATTTATAATATTTTGGATCTCTGATTTTATTTTAATTGCAACAATTTGGATTGTGTTGTAAAAAAAAAAGTGTTGATTTTTTTTTTTTGAAGGAGAGTTTGTTGATTATTTGCTCCAAGTATATACCATTATTAGGACATTATTGATATAGAAAATTTCGGGAATTTATTTCAATGTACTTTCTTTTTAGTTTTCAAAATTTCTAAAATAATATTGTTATAGGTGATTTTGGACCACACAAGGAGCTGACGAGGACAAACGGGCAGAGGTAGGACCAAAAGACCGACCCAGAGGAAGACCGGGCCAAAGGGTCGGGCCAACATGGCCCGACCATTCGGCCCGGTTGCGCGGGCCGAGTCCGTTCGATGCCGTTTGGTCCCCACCGCCTTTGACCGCCTCGGTTTCGCCTGGTTTGACCTAAAACGCCTCCGAATCCCTAAAAACCCTAGGAGGAGGAGCAGGTATTTATATCCCTCTTCGCCACTGAAGAGGGGATCCCGAATTCTATCCCTAAACTCTACTCTCTATTCTCTGCTTTCTCCTCTTGCTCTTACTTTTCCTCACCCTACCGTTCTGTTTGCTGACTTAAGCATCGGAGCCGGTGTGGCGAGCACCACACCGGTGTGCAGGTTACCGTCTTGCAGGCCACGTCTTCCCCCCTCATCTACAAATTTACCGTTGGTGGCACGTGAAGGTCAGGTGAGTTCCTCTGGCCAAAATCGACCATCAACAGTTGGCGCCGTCTGTGGGGAAGAAAGCCTGTTAATCTGCACATCGGTTATTCCATGAGTAAGGGTATGGAGAAGAAAGACCAAGACGTAAACATAGAGAATTCAGATGGTGACCGCCACCAGCGGAGGTCACGTGACGATGACAGCATCCGGGGGTCACCGAGACAAGCAGGCCGAGGCCGAGGAGAGGATGCCGACACCAAAATTGCCGCCCTTGAGGATGAGGTGAAGGGAATGTATCGGAGTTTGTCCAGAATACTCCAAATCCTGGATAAACCCGACCCTAGCACCAAAGTCCATGAGGGGAGCTTGATTAGAGACCCGAAGAAGGGGAAGAATCCAGTCGAATACATGGATGAATCAGAGACAGAATCCAGAGGAAAGAAGAACAACAGCGCAACCAGCAAGGTCAGGGGGCAGCACACAGATCACATAATTCCGAGGAGCCCAGAACCAAGCATGCTAAAGGGTCATGACCACACAGTTTTAACACCAAGCTACAGTCATACCAAGATAGACCAGAGGAATCTGATCGAGGATAAGTGCAGAAGTGCCAAAACTGTCGAAGGAGACCTGCAGAAGCTAAGTGACTCCAAGCCAAACAGCGACTACCAGACGAACAGTGCGAAGACTGGGACCGAGGCCGAGGCCGACCATGCCGAGGAAAACCGAAGGTGTTCATCCTTTGGCCGAGGCCGAGACCGACCCACAGCTATGGTCATCCCGAGGCCGAGGCCGGCCCTAGGCCAAAGCCAACTCTAAGCTACGGTCATCCTTTGGCCGAGCCCGAAGCCGACCCACAGCTATGGTCATCCCGAGGCCGAGGCCGACCCTAGGCCAAAGCCAACTCTAAGCTACGGTCATCCTTTGGCCGAGGCCGATCCACAGCTGTGGTCATCCCGAGGCCGAGGCTGACCCTAGGCCAAAGCCGAAGCCGACTATCCAATACTTCAAAAGTGACCCGAAGATCACATAATCCAGACAAATCAGATTGTCAACGCAGTTGAACAGAAGACAAGATCCAGATCGAAGCGAAGGAACCAGGTACGAGAGACAATAGATTGTTCGAGGCTAAGGCCTAAGCCAACCCTAAATATGGCTAAGGCCGAGGCCGACCCCAGATATGATCGAGGCCAAGACCGAGGCCGACCTGAGGCCGAGGCCGACCATGACCATGGTTGTGACTGAGACCAATCCTGTTATTGCAAGCAAGATCGAACACCTGTGAGCCTAAGTCTTCGAGCTTAGCGTTCACACCTACATGCGAGCCTATAGAGCCCACGCTTCAGCGAGCCTATAGTGCCCACGCTCATACATGCGAGCCTATAGTGCCCACGCTTTAGCGAGCCTATAGTGCCCACGCCTACATACGAGCCTATAGAGCCCACGCTTCAGCGAGCCTATTGTGCCCACGCCTACATGCGAGCCTATAGTGCCCACACTTCAGCGAGCCTATAGTGCCCACACTTCAGCGAGCCTATAGTGCCCACACTTCAGCGAGCCTATAGTGTCCACGCTCATACATGCGAGCCTATAGTGCCCACGCTTCAGCGAGCCTATAGTGTCCACGCCTACATGCGAGCCTATAGAGCCCACGCTTCAGCGGGCCTATAGGGCCCACGCCTACATGCGAGCCTATAGAGCCCACGCTTCAACAGTGCCCACGTCTACATGCGAGCCTATAGTGCCCACGCTTCAGCGAGCCTATAGTGCCCACGCTTCAAATGCGAGCCTATAGTGCCCACGCTTCAGCGAGCCTATAGTGCCCACGCCTACAGGCGAGCCTGGACTGCCGAAGTCTACCTCGCCTCAGCCAGATTGAGATTATGTGAGCCTGGACCGACGAGTATACCTCACATCCTCTGGCTTGAGCATCTTTACACCGGGCGAGCCTGGACTGTCGAAGTCTACCTCGCCTCATCCAGAGTGAGACCATGTGAGCCTGGACCGACGAGTCTACCTCACATCCTCTGGCTTGAGCATCTTTACACCGGGTGAGCCTGGACTGTCGAAGTCTACCTCGCCTCATCCAGAGTGAGACCATGTGAGCCTGGACCGACGAGTCTACCTCACATCCTCTGGCTTGAGCATCTTTACACCAGGCGAGCCTGGACTGCCGAAGTCTCCCTCGCCTCATCCAAAGTGAGACCATGTGAGCCTGGACCAACGAGTCTACCTCACCTCACCTGACATGAGCCCATACACTTCATCTAAGTCAAGCTCACCCTACAGAAGTCGGGACCGAGCACCTCTTGCCAAGGCCGAGCACCTCAAACTTTAAAGGTATTCTCCTATTTCCTCAACTATACTTTATGTTTCAGTGAAGTTTTGCTTAGGATTGGGGGCTACAAAGGGGATATGCACTCCCTATTAAACAAAAAGCACACTAGTTTGGCATGTCTAACCAATGATTACATGCTCTAGCCTATTCTTTCATTATTTTCCTACAAGGACTAACGTATGAATGCAGGGAGCTAGATTTTGAGCTAACAGAGGTCCGAGGCCGAGGCCGACCCTAGCCTCTTCCCTCATTCTTCTTTTGCAGAGATTAACTTTTCAATGCGGGATTGTGAAATATTTTGCTTCTCCTATTTTTTACTTGTGGATAAGCCATGGATCTGGAATGAAGCGTTCCGAATGACCAAGTACAGGGGTCTAGCTGCTGTGCTCGGCCTTTTCCCAAGGCCGACCAAATAACCCAAAATGGGAAGCTGCTGTGCTCGGCCTCTTCCCGAGGCCGAGGCCGACCAGATAAGCTAAAGTGGGAGACTGCTGTGCTCGGCCTCTTCCCGAGGCCTAGGCTTACCAGACAAGCTAAAACGGGAAACTGCTGTGCTCGGCCTCTTCCCGAGGCCGAGGCCAACCAGATAAGCTAAAGGGGGAGATTGTTGTGCTCGGCCTCTTCCCGAGGCCAACCAGAACCATTGTTGTAATCTCTCAACTTTTCTCATTTCCATTTCACCTAACCCCTTTTCAGGGAGTGTCTACTTTGTCTAGTTTGTCCTATCTTGCAGGATAACAAGGAATCATACATAAGTCGGCATGGAAGGAGAGTTATACTCTTAAATCAGGCTTAAGGAGCTCAAACGATAGCACTAAAGTCGCACCTGAATCCCAATTCAAGAGTGGGGGCTTAATGTTATAGGTGATTTTGGACCACACAAGGAGCTGACGAGGACAAACGGGCAGAGGTAGGACCAAAAGACCGACCCAGAGGAAGACCGGGCCAAAGGGTTGGGCCAACATGGCCCGACCCATATGGTCGGCCTCGGCAAAAGGCCGAGGCCGACCATTCGGCCCGGTTGCGCGGGCCGAGTCCGTTCGATGCCGTTTGGTCCCCACCGCCTTTGACCGCCTCGGTTTCGCCTGGTTTGACCTAAAACGCCTCCGAATCCCTAAAAACCCTAGGAGGAGGAGCAGGTATTTATATCCCTCTTCGCCACTGAAGAGGGGATCCCGAATTCTATCCCTAAACTCTACTCTCTATTCTCTGCTTTCTCCTCTTGCTCTTACTTTTCCTCACCCTACCGTTCTGTTTGCTGATTTAAGCATCGGAGCCGGTGTGGCGAGCACCACACCGGTGTGCAGGTTACCGTCTTGCAGGCCACGTCTTCCCCCCTCATCTACAAATTTACCGTTGGTGGCACGTGAAGGTCAGGTGAGTTCCTCTGGCCAAAATCGACCATTAACAAATATTACAATGAATCTTTTTTTCATAAATTTCCTGCCAACATTTTAATGCATCTGCAAAACATTAGTCTGATCTGCTTTTAAACTGGAGAATATGAAGTCACAAGCTGAGTTTTATTTTTCTCAAGGGGAGATTTCACATCATATACAACTTTCCTCTTTTAATACTCAAAAAAAGAAAAAAAAACTTTCCCCTTTTTTTCTTACTAGTTTCTTATATATATATATATATATATATATATTCAGTTTTCTATTTGTATTGATTAATTATGCACAACCGTTATTATTGTTATTTCTTACAAATTTATATTTATTTTATTCATAGATTCGAAATGGTGGATGGAAATATGCATCACGGTGTCATAAATATATCGTGTGTATTTTTGGCATATTGTTTGATGTGAATTGTGAAATTACTTTAAAATGAAATCTTATTTTCTAAAATTAGTATAGAAAACATGTAAATAAATGAAATTTATTTATATAGTTTTTTTTTTAAATAAAAGACATTATTCCGTCACCTGGGCAAAAGAAAAACGGTCTGCTTCGACCAAGGATACAAGTCAACCCGAGAAAGAATCAACCGAGGCTACACAATTTCTATCTAATCTAGCTCTAAAATAATTGCTCTACACAATTTATATAGTTTAATCTAAACGACTAAAATATTATTCTCATTTTCTAAAATAATTGCTTATTGTTTCATTTTTAAAAAAATTAATTGCCGATATTGAGGCTTGATTTAAGAAGTAATATTTGAAAAGATTGGACGTTTTTTAAATATGGGCTTCAATATAATTGTGTGATTTATATATTTATGGCATATTAGTGTTATGATCGTTTTTTTTTTAAAAAAGAAAAAAAAAAGAAAATAACCGTTTCTCATTTATATATTGAAACGTTGGGTACGTTGTATATGGCAAACACACCGCCATTAAATAAGAGAGATAAACATTGATATATTATATTTTATATTGAGAAAAAAAATACCATTTTGGTCCACGAGATTTGAGGAATAGGTGTGTTTGGTCCGTAAAAGATAGACACCTTTAAGTTTTCAAAATGGACAATTTTAATCATTGAATTTTGAGAAATATGCTTAAAAGTCTCTTGTATTATTTTTTTTAATTTTTTAATATATATATACCTCTTAATCTTATTTCTCAAAACAATTTATTTTGAAAACTCATTAACTAAATGTACATATTTGGACTTTTTTTTTAAAAAAAAACGTAGATATTTGGAGGGTTGAAAAAGGTATTTGGGTGGTATAGAAAAGGAAAATAGATATGGAAAAAGAAGAAAGTTCGCATGAATTAGTGCTATTCTTTTTTTTTTTTTCGAATACACTGGTGAATTAATGCTATTGAATGGGCTGTTTCCTGCGATTTATATTTTACAAAAGAAAATGGTGTATATATATGAATTTGCATATACGTAGATTAGATGGTAAGAGAAAAACAATAGAGGAAATTGGGTGGTAATATTGGAAGAGAATGGCAGGTTATTTTAGTGTGTGTAAATTAAGTTTCCTGGTGGTGGTGATCGCATCCACCGTCGCCGATGACGCAGCAGTGATGCAGAAGTTGGCGGACGCAATTAAGCCGTTACGAATAACGGAGTGGACGTCCGTGGCGAACAATGGGTTCTGCGAATGGATTGATGTAACCTGCGATTCGTCTAATCGTGTAACCTGCGATTCGTCTAATCGTGTAACCTCCATAACGTTAGGCTTCGGAATCTTCACCGGAATTCTGCCATCAGACCTCAACTCTCTCTCTCACCTGACCTCTCTGTACATCGGAGGAAACAGTTTCTATGGCACATTGCCCTCTTTTGCCAACCTCCGCTACCTCCACACTCTTGAATTAGACGGAAACAATTTCAGCTCCATTTCCCCCAATTCCTTCCATGGCCTCACCAGTCTCAAGACTTTGGACCTCAGCCAGAACACAAACCTCGCCCCGTGGTCCATTCCCACCGACTTCCTAATCGATTCCCCCAATCTGGTCGACTTCAACGCCGCAGATGCAAACCTCGTCGGCCAAAGTTAACTTTTTGAGACAAAGGAATTGGGAATATTTTCTGCTCTTTGTTTTCCTTATCTTTTCAATATAGGCAATATGCCAATTTATACAAGAATTCCCATTAGGGCAAGAATAACGAATTGGGAATAAAGACAGAAAGATGGGACACATGTCCATAATTTACAGGAGACTAACATAATGACAAAATAGGAGAAATAACAGAATGGAGCAATGGAAGCTTCTGGATTTCCTCCTTACGTGGCTAGGCTGACTGTAGACTTGTTGCTGAGCTGGGTAGGCTGACTGTTCTCCGTAATATCCCCCCTCAAACGAGAGGGTAGTTCAACTACACCGAGTTTGGTACGCAAGTAGGAGAACTGAGAGTGAGATAATGGTTTCGTTAAGCAATCTGCTACCTGATCTGCCGAAGGAACATAGCGAACTTCAAGGGAGCCTTTAAGGACTTGATCGCGAACGAAATGAACATCGATCTCGATGTGTTTGGTTCGTGCGTGGAACACAGGATTGACAGCTAGAGCACCTGCACCAAGATTGTCGCACCATAGTATTGGAGTGGATTTTGAGAGGCAACCAATTTCTTGGAGTAATTGTTGAAGCCACATAATTTCAGCAGTTGCGTGAGCCAATGCCCTATATTCCGATTCAGTACTGGAGCGAGCTATTGCTGTTTGTTTCTTTGATGACCAAGAAACCAAATTGTTCCCAATAAAGACACAATAGGCTGCCACTGATCTTCTATCATCAATATTTGCCGCCCAGTCAGCATCCGAGAAGGCTGAAATTGATAACTCTGGACTCGGTTGCAAGAATAAGCCAATGTGTTTAGTTCCACTTACATAGCGAAGAACACGCTTGACGGCCTGCCAATGGACATCAGTGGGCTTCTTGAGGAATTGACTCAAATGATTAACAATGTAAGCAATGTCCGGTCGTGTGGTTGTCAAATATTGAAGAGCGCCAATGGTGCTACGATAGATAAACGGATCCGCTAGAGGCTCACCATCATTAAGTGAAAGATGTTTTCCAGTGGTACATGGAGACGGAGCAGGTTTGAGATCTTCAAGATTTAATTTATGAAGCAAGTCACTAACATATTTCTCTTGATTCAACACAATGCCAGAGGAGAGATGATGAACCTGAATTCCCAAAAAATAATTCAACGGGCCCAAGTCCTTGAGAGCAAAAGTATTATCCAAGACTTCAACCAACTTAGAGATCAGAGTGTTGTTATTACCCGTGATAATGACATCATCAACATAAACTAGAAACAGTATAATATCAGTACCACACTTAAATATGTATAGAGATGTATCTGACCTTGAATTATGAAATCCCCAAGACAGTAGAGCGGATCGCAAGGTTGATGTCCAAGCACGCGGTGCTTGCTTAAGACCGTAAATTGCTTTATCAAGCTTACAGACATGATTGGGACGACTCGGATCTTCATAACCCGGGGGTTGTACCATATAGACATCTTCTTCTAAAACGCCATTCAAAAAGGCATTGTTGAAATCCAACTGACGCATTTGCCATCCTTTAGAAACTGCAAGGCTGAGTACAACTCTAATGGTCGAAGCTTTTACTACCGGGCTGAAAGTTTCAAAGAAATCGATCCCCGGACTTTGGTGAAACCCCTTTGCAACTAACCGGGCTTTGTACCTTTGAACCGAACCATCAGTATTCCTTTTGATACGAAAGATCCATTTGTTGCCCACCACATTAAGAGATGGGGAAGGTGGAACCAAATGCCACGTTTTGTTCTTCATCAGCGCGGAGAACTCTAGATCCATAGCCTGTCGCCATTGTGGTGTTGAGAGAGCGTCTTTTACCCTGGTAGGTTCTGTTTTTGTCCAGTCAGTTTGATTCTTGGAAAGCCAGATCTTCGGTTTAAATATACCCGCTTTGGCTCGTGTTGTCATCGGGTGAGTCGGCTGAATGTTTGGTATAGGCTGTCGAATTGGTGAATTTAAAGGTGATGAAGTTGATATGGGAGATGAATTATGATGCACAGGTTGAGGACTAGGTTCTGTAGATGAGCAAGGAGAATTATGTAAAGTGGGTGAAAAAGATGAAACTATATCAGTAGGCGGTGGGGATAAAATATTAGGTGGTGGGACAGTATTAGGTGGCACATTATGGGGAGGACACTGAGTAGCATGTGGTGTGACGTTAGTTGGAGCTGGTGTAATATGTGGTTGGCTTTGGACAGACATAGGACTTGTAGTAGAAGGATAGGGAAACCAGGTGAGGATGGACGGGAAAATAGAGCTCTCGGTATGCTTAGGCAAAGTCAAACCAAACTGACTGGAGAATGGAAAATCACTCTCATTGAACCGCACATCACGGGAGATATAAACTCGACCAGAGGCACTAAGACATTTGTGTCCTTTGTGAACCGGGCTAAAACCAAGGTAGACACACTTCTCAGAATGATAATCAAACTTGTGATTCTTATATGGCCTCAAGCAGGGATAACAGGCACAACCGAATATACGAACAGCAGCAAAATCAAACTTTCATTTAAACAATAGTTCGATAGGAGACTTACCTCCAAGAGTCTGAGTAGGGAGGCCATTGATGATCTAAACAGCCGCCAAGAAAGAGTCCCACCAGTAAATAAGAGGCAGAGAAGCTTGTGCCATCATTGTGAGGCCAGTTTCAATAACATGCCTGTGTTTGCGCTCTGCCCTTCCATTTTGTGTCGAAGTATACGGACATGAGTACCGGGAAATAATGCCTAATCTATAACACTCTTGGTGTACATGAACATATTCCCCACCGTTGTCCGACTGAAGAACCTTTATCCGGCATTTGAATTGCGTTTCAACCATAGTAAGAAAATGTTTAAACGCTGCAGCCGTGTCACTCTTACGTTTTAAAGGATATAACCACACATAACGGCTATAATCATCCATGAATAAGACATAAAAATGAAAACCATCAGGTGATACGACAGGTGCAGAGCCCCAGAGATCTGAATGCACCAAATCAAATGGTTGCTTAGCTCTACTGTTGGACAAGGAGAATGGAAGAGTGTGAGATTTTCCGAATTGACATGACTCACAGAAATGAAAGGTTTCATTAACTTTGACTGGAAGTTTACAATCTTTTATAATGAGATCCAAAACTTGAGACGCCGGATGACCAAGTCGTCTATGCCACACATTCCTTGTCACAGCATAATTCACATTCAACGGAAAACAAGTAACAACTAAAGCTGTTGGGCTACAATTATTTTTAGACAAAACAACAGATGATGTAGACTCTTCATTGCTTCCAGAACATTGCGCTACATTTTCCAGCTGGTAAAGTCCGTCTCTAAGCGTTCCTTTCAGCACCACTTGTCCCGATTCCTTGTCCTTAATGAGGCAAAAGTCACCATGGAATTCAAAGAATATGTTATTATCTTGGGCTAAGCGAGAGACACTAACCAAATTCTTGGCTATTTCTGGGACAAACAATATATTTTCAAGATTAAGCACATGGAAACCATCAGTCAAGTAAGTTTTGCCAGTAAAAGCGATAGGTAATTGTTGACCATTACCTATAATAACCTGATCATTACCTCTATACTCCTTTGGATTCACAAAATTGTTGTAGTCACCAGTGACATGGTTGGTGGCACCACTGTCAGCATACCAGTTGTTGTCAATTACAGTTTCAGGATTAGCAAGGAGTGGACTACTAGAGTTTGCTACAAAGGCAAACGTGGGCTGAGTATTACCAGTGTTCTGATTAGTATTTTGATTTCCACCTCTGGTCGGATTTGGGGCAAATTCCTTATCGAACCTGTGAAAGCACACAATGGCCGAATGACCCATTTTACCACAGACTTGACAAACGGGTCTGTTGTTTGAATTGCCATATCCTCCGTAGCCTCTGCCACGTCCACGACCACGACCTCCATTGTTGTTTGATCCGCCCCTTTGATTGTTATTAAAATACTGACCTCGTGATCCTCCATTATTGTTATAGTTCCAGCCTCTGTTTGTCCACTGATTTGTGATTGGTTTGCTATTGGCCATGTTAACAGTCGTTGCTGAATGCCCAAATGAGACGGCTGATTTGTGAGCGGTCTGTAATTCCAGCCTCTTTTCAAACACCAGTAGCTCCGCTTGCATTTCAGACCAAGATATATCTCCTCGCCCTTGAATCATAGCCATGACTGGGTTGTATTCTTCATCTAATCCCAACAAAACTTGAGATACTAGCGTTCTTGATGTCACCGGACTCCCAGCTTGCCCTAGGTTATCAGCATGAGATTTCATCAGTCTTAAATAATCAGACATTTTGGAGTTACCTTTTCTTGTCTGTTGAAAAACTTGTCTCAGATAATCTTCTTCTGCCCTGGATTGAACGCCAAACAAATTTTGGATTGCATCCCAGAGATCCTTTGCATTGTCGATCCCCATGACTTGAGTGGCCACTTCCGGTGTCATGGAGTTGTAGAGCCATCCTAATAGAAGTTGGTCAGTTGTGACCCATGCTTCATACAAAGGATTTACAGTCATTGCTGTAGTTGAGCTTGATGCTCCTCCTGCTTCGGGTGTTTCTGAACTTGAAGTTTCTCCTACGGTCGGTGCTGTCACTACAACGTTGCTTGTTGTTCCTTCAAAAATTTGTGGAACAACCATCGGAGGGCATGGTTTTGTCCCAAGAAGATGACCCTCGAGCTTGTAGCTCCTTAAAATAGGTAGGGCTAAATTTTTCCATAGCAGAAAGTTACCTCTGTCCAGCTTGATTGTTGTTATCTGATTCAATAGCTGATTAAGCGGTGGTGAGCTGAACATGGTTGTGTTTCCGGTAGTCATATTCATTCCTCCGGTGATTGAGACGTTGGTCGCCATAGGCTCTGATACCAAGTTAACTTTCTGAGACAAAGGAATTGGGAATATTTTCTGCTCTCTGTTTTCCTTATCTTTTCAATATAGGCAATATGCCAATTTATACAAGAATTCCCATTAGGGTAAGAATAACGAATTGGGAATAAAGACAGAAAGATGGGACACATGTCCATAATTTACAGGAGACTAACATAATGACAAAATAGGAGAAATAACAGAATGGAGCAATGGAAGCTTCTGGATTTCCTCCTTACGTGGCTAGGCTGACTGTAGACTTGTTGCTGAGCTGGGTAGGCTGACTGTTCTCCGTAATACGCCAAAGATTTCGGATACCCAGCGTTGCTGGGCCAAGCTTGGAAGGGAAGCGAGATCTGCAAGTGGACGTTCGTCACCTGTAGTGGCGATTATGAACAAAGGAGGGTCGTTACCGTTAACCTGTTCGCAGAGAAGTTGGTGGGGACCATCTCTCCGGCATTTGCAAATTTGACCGAGTTGCGAGTTTTGATGTTGATGGACAATAGGTTGAGTGGGCAAATACCTGAAGTCTTGACCAAACTCTCCTCGCTTCGTTACTTTGATGTTTCCTACAACAATATCAGTGGACCCATACCAAACTTTGCTTCTTCGGTTGAAGTCGTGACAGTGGGTAATCCTCAACTCAACCCTCCACCAACTTAGACCCTTGGCATTGTTTTTTTCTTCAGGAAAGGAATGTTTCATTTTTAGTTTTCTTTGTTTTTCGGCCTTGAGTATTATGCCCATTTGCTTCTGCTTTTTCTCCCAATAAAAATCTCTTAGGTTAAAAATCACTTCACTTTTAGTCCTCCAAGTTTCATGGAAATAAAAATTTACTCCCTATAGTACTTATCGTGAAAATTAATGTAAATATTTAATGAAATTTCTTACCCATATATATATATATTAATAAACTAATTTGGACCCAATGTGTTAATGAGCTACAAAGTTTAATCATTAAATAATAAAAATCGACATTTAATTTTGATGATTTTTTTTTTTTTGTGACAATGATTAAATTGTTACAAATTTTAAAGTATAGAGATTAAATTGTTATTTATTAAGGTTCAAGGACTAAATTATTACAAAATTAAAATTACAAAAACCTAAATCATCACAAATCAAAATTCAAGGACCAAAAGTGATTTTTAACCTAAGAATAATAGTTACCAATTAGACACAATATTAAAAATTTGTCCAACACTTTCAATATATAAACAATTCCAAACATGGAGTAATAATATTAAATCATATTTCTTCAAAAAAAAAAAAAGTGTTAAATCATATATGGTAGGCACTATAGAAACGATAATATTAAAGTTCACATATGGAAGGAAAATAAAGCCAAAAATCTTAAATGGAAATAAGATTTTTTTTTACCCACGTCAATCCAATTATAAGTATATATCTGTACTACGTACGGTAAATATTTACCATACTATATTGTCTTTTTAAATATTTTATTTTATTGGTATAATATAATTAATCAAAACAGTCCAAAAATAAATCGATGAACTTGCCAACAATTCATATATACTTTATAAACAAAATATAATTTCTATACTCTATAAGCATTAGGATTTCATTGATAATAATCCATATATTGTATGTATGTACATTACAAAACTTGTGGGTCCCTAGGGAATTTGTAAAAAAATCTATAAATATTGCATACAATATATAAACTAGATCAGAAAAAAAGAATATCAACATAATAGAAGAAGAAAAATATTGATTGAATGGAACACCAAAGAAACAAAATTGAAATAAAAGTTAGGAAAATAAAAATAAATATACAGGAAAAAAGAAAATGTGTATTTTATATATTAAATCAATTTATTGGTATAAAGATAACAACAATTTGTTTATCATATTTCTTATTTCTTATTTTTCTTTTATCTCAATTAGCTAAATTAAAAAGTTGGTTACAATAATTTTATAATTCAAAATAAAAATATAAAGAAGATGAGCACTTTATAAGCTATGGGATGTGTAGTTGGGTATAAGGCTGGCAGGTAGTGACACGTTTGAATTCAAAGAAGCTGTGGAGAGGGTGAGCTCAGTCGAACAGGCCAAGCAAGGTGAAGAAAGTGGTCGAGTTAACATGATCGTTGTACCAACCCTATGGATCAATGCGGCTTGGAACAAGGACTCCCTAGGCACTGGCTTGAGGTGGCACCTTCGGCGGCCACACAATGATTCTGTTGAAGAGGGAGCATGTCGTGGAAGAAATAGCTTATGTAGCTTAGATGCTGAAGGCAGGACCCTGATATGGGGACTGCCTTGTGCATGAGACAGAGGAATTAGGGAGCTGACAGTTTACTCTGATTCTACCAAACTAGTGCATATTGTAAATAAAAAGGAATTTTTCCCGCGTGACTTTGGGCCGATTAGAGATGAGATTGTTTTGATGTAGGAGAGGTTTAGTGTGTGTAATCTCTCATTTGTTAAAAGGGAGCGGAATGGTAAAGCACATTGTTTGGCCAAGTGTGTGTTCCTTCATTCTTTTATTCAATGAAAGTGTTCGTCTTTGGGGAAAAAAAAACTTCAAATTTCAAAGAAAAGTGAAACAAGAAAAAAGAAAATAAAAAACTGTTGATATTTTTAAAAATAAAAAACTAGAAACGAAAAAAATAAAATAAAATAGACGCTTGATGTTGGGATTCAAACTTGGGAAGGGAGGATGAAAGGTCACGCCTACACCACATAGCCAATACTACAATTATTGCATAATTGTGCGGAGGTCGTCTCTGCAAGAGACAACCTCTCCGATTTTTTTTTTTAATTTATTGTCACGTCAGACAACCTGCGACACGTGTTTCAAGGTCATCACTTCATCTTTGACCGAAAATTTAAAACTACAATATTTTAATAATGAGTTTCAAACTAACTATATTTCAATAATAAGTTTTAAAAATTACAATATTAATAAAAAAATGTAGTGGAGGGATAAAATTAATAAAAAAAACAAATAAACAAATAAATAAAAGAAAAAAAAATGAAGAATAAGAACTCACCTGACCTTCACGTGCCACCAACGGTAAAATTTGTAGATGAGGGGGAAGACGTGGCCTGCAAGACAGTAAACCTGCACACCGGTGTGGTGCTAGCCACACCAGCTCCGATGCTTAAGTCAGCAAGGAGAACGATGGGAAGCGGGAAAAGTAAGAGCAAAAGGAGAGAGTAGAGAATATAGAATGAGTTTCGGGATTAGAGTTCGAGTCCCTTTCTTTAGTGGCGAAGAGGGGTATAAATACATGCTCATGCTCCTAGGATTTTTAGGGATCCGGAGGCGTTTCGGGACAAACCAGGCTGAACCGAGGCGGCCAGAGGAGGTGGGGACCAAGCGGAGCCGGACAAGCCCGGCCCGCACAAGCGGGCCGAGGCCAACCATGGCCTCGGCCTCGGCCTTTGGCCAAGGCCGAGCAGGGGGTCGGGCCAAAAGCCTGACCCCTTCGGTCTTGGCCCGTCCCACTTGTCGGTTTTGCCCCTTGGATCCATTCCTCAGCTCTTTTTCTACCCGGTTGTCCTCGTTAGCTTCTTGTACCTCGGGGTGGTCCAAAATTACCTATAACATTAAGCCCCCACTCTTGAATTGGGATTCGGGGTGACTTATTGCTATAAGTTGAGCTCCTTAAGCCCGATTTAAGAGTAATAATCTTTGTGCTGACCTATGTGCAGCTTTATCGTCATCCTGCAAAATAGGATAGAAATACACAAAGTAGACACTCCCTAAATAGGGGTTGGGTGAAATGGAAATGAGAAAGGTGAGAGATTACAAAAGTGTTGTTGGTCGGCCTCGACCTCGGGAAGAGGCCGAGCATAACAACCTCCTAATTTTGCATAGGGGGCGTTGCCCCCGAACCCCCACCGGGCGCTTCGCAGCAAGACCCCCGTACTTGGTCATTCGGAGTGCTTCATTCCAGGTTCAAGTCATATCCACACATGGGATTTGAAGATTTTGTGCTTCTGCATTAAAAAGTTAATTTCTGCAAGAGAAAAGTTAGGGAAGATGCTAGGGTCGGCCTCAGCCTCAAGCCTCTGTTAGCCTAAAATTTGGCTCCCTATATCTATGTATTAGTCCCTTGTAGGAAAACAATACAAGAATAGGCTAGGACATGTGTTTTTGGTAAGACATGTTAAGCCTGTGTGCTTTTTGTTTAATAGGGAGTGCATATCCCCTTTGTAGCCCCAAATTTCAAGTAAAACTTTGCTAGAACATAAAGCATAATTGAATAAAAGAGAAGAATACCTTTAAGGTTTGGGGTCGGCCTCGGCATGGTCGGCCCAGGTGAGCCTATCTCAGATGAAGTGCATTGGCTCGAGCCAGATGGGGGAGGTAGACTTGGCAGTCCAGGCTCTCGTAATCCCATATCTAGATGAGGCGGGGTAGACTTGGTTAGTCCAAGCTCGCATGATGGGTTCACGTCAGTTGAGGCGAGGTAGACTCGGCAGTCTAGGCTCGCCTGTTGTGAAGACGCTCAGGCCAGATGAGGTGAGGTAGACTCGTTGGTCCAGGCTCACATAATCTCAATCTGGATGAGGCGAGGTAGACTCGATAGTCCAGGCTCACCTAATGTGAAAATGCTCAGGCCAGATGAGGTGAGGTAGACTCGTTGGTCCAGGCTCACATAATCTCAATCTGGATGAGGCAAGGTAGACTCGGTAGTTCAGGCTCGCCTGCTGTGAAGATGCTGAGGCCAGATGAGGTGAGGTAGACTCGTAGGTCCAGGCTCACATAATCTCAATCTGGATGAGGCGAGGTAGACTCGGTAGTCCAGGCTCGCCTGATGTAAAGATGCTCAAGCCAGATGAGGTGAGGTAGACTCGTTGGTCCAGGCTCACATGGTCTCAAGTCTGGATGAGGCGAGCTAGACTCTGTAGTCCAGACTCGCATGCAGGCGTGGACACTAAGCTGAAGAGCTTAGGCTCGCATGTAGGCGTGGGCACTAAGCTCGAAGACTTAGGCTCGCAAGGTAAGCGTGGGCACTAAGCTGAAAAACTTAGGCTCGCATGTAGGCTTGGGCACTATTGGCTCGCATGAAGCGTGGGCTCTAATGACTCACATGTTTGAGTGTGGGCACTATAGGCTCGCATGAAGCGTGGGCACTATAGGCTCGCATGTAGGCGTGGACACTATAAGCTCGCATGAAGCGTGGGCTCTATAGGCTCACATGTAGACGTGGGCACTATAGGCTCGCATGAAGCGTGGGCACTATAGGCTCGCATGTAGAGGCGTGGGCTCTAAGCTGAAAAGCTTAGGCTCGCAAGTAAGTGTGGGCACTATAGGCTCGCATGAAGTGTGAGCTCTATAGGCTCGCATGTAGGCGTGGGCACTATAGGCTCGCATGAAGCATGGGCACTATAGGCTCGCAGGTGTTCGATCTCGCTTGCAATAAGAGGGTTGGCCTTGGTCACAACCATGGCTATGGCCGGCCTCAGCCTCGGGCATGGCTCAGGTCGGCCTCGGGCATGGCTTGGGTCGGCCTCGGTCGCGGCCTCGGGCATGGCTTGGGTCGGCCTCGGCCTTGGCCTCGATCATATCTAGGGTCGGCCTCGGCCTGGGCCTAAGGATGACCATAGCTTAGGGTTGGCCTTAGCCTGACAGCTTCTTCCTCTTAGCCCCCGACTTTGTTCTGGTACTCGTTGCCTTAGTCCTGGATGTAGATGGGATGACTTCCAACTCCTTGACGACATTCTTTTCCTAGTGTCTTCAATGTTGTCAAAGTTTGTGTTTGTTGTTGATTTGTCCTCCAAAGGTAGTTCTGATCTCTTGTGGGGTTTCCTCCTAATCGGTCTGGATGAACATCTTTGGTCGACCTCGGCCTGGTCAGCCTCGGCCTGGTCGGCCTCAGCCTCAGCCTCAGCCTTCGCACTGTTCGTCTTGGAGTCATTTAGCTCCTGTAGGTCTCCCTGAGGATTTCTGAGCTCTTTTAGTGTGTTTGGAAGCCCGGTCTTCCTAGGGAGATTGTCCTTCTTGGCCTCGACCTCGACCAATTTAGCCTCGCCCTCGGCAGCCCTGGGTTCAGCTTCGGCAGTTTTGGCCTCGGCCTCGACACCCTTGGCACTTATGTGCTTCTCCTCGATCAGTTTCCTCAGGTCTGTCCTACGTCTGGTACTTGGTTCTGGCTCCTTAGAATTGCTCGATCTGTAGGTCTGAGCCTCCTGACCTTGCTGCTCATGTTGTCAGTCTTCTTTCGATTTCTGCAGTTGATGGTTATTTTCAGAAGGGTTTGGATTTTGGTTTCCCTTTTCCATCTTCTTACTCATTGAATTACTGATGTGCAGACTTAGCAAGCTTTCTTCCCCACAGATGACTCCAACTGTTGATGGTCAAATTTGGTCAGAGGAACTCACCTGACCTTCACGTGTCACCAACGGTAAAATTTGTAGATGAGGGGGAAGACGTGGCCTGCAAGACAGTAAACCTGCACACCTTGTGGTGCTAGCCACACCGGCTTCGATGCTTAAGTCAGCAAGGAGAACGATGGGAAGCGGGAAAAGTAAGAGCAAGAGGAGAGAGTAGAGAATATAGAATGAGTTTCGGGATTAGAGTTCGAGTCCCTTTCTTTAGTGGCGAAGAGGGGTATAAATACCTGCTCATGCTCCTAGGGTTTTTAGGGATTCGGAGGCATTTCGGGACAAACTAGGTTGAACCGAGGCGGCCAGAGGCGGTGGGGACCAAGCGGAGCCGGACAAGCCTGGCCCACACAAGCGGGCCGAGGGTCGGTCTCGACCCATGGCCGAGGCCGACCATGGTCTCGGTCTCGGCCTTTGGCCAAGGCCGAGCAGGGGGTCGGGCCAAAAGCCTGACCCCTTCAGTCTTGGCCCGTCCCACTTGCCAGTTTTGTCCCTTGGATCCATTCCTCAGCTCTTTTTCTGCCCGCTTGTCCTTGCCAGCTTTTTGTACCTCGGGGTGGTCAAAAATTACCTATAACATCATATATGGTAGGCACTATAGAAACGATAATATTAAAGTTCACATATGGAAGGAAAATAAAGCCAAAAATCTTAAATGGAAATAAGATTTTTTTTTACCCACGTCAATCCAATTATAAGTATATATCTGTACTACGTACGGTAAATATTTACCATACTATATTGTCTTTTTAAATATTTTATTGGTATAATATAATTAATCAAAACAGTCCAAAAATAAATTGATGAACTTGCCAACAATTCATATATACTTTATAAACAAAATATAATTTGTATACTCTATAAGCATTAGTATTTCATTGATAATAATTCATATATTGTATGTATGTACATTACAAAACTTGTGGGTCCCTAGGGAATTTGTAAAAAAATCTATAAATATTGCATACAATATATAAACTAGAGAAAAAAAGAATATCAACATAATAGAAGAAGAAAAATATTGATTTAATGGAACACCAAAGAAACAAAATTGAAATAAAAGTTAGGAAAATAAAAATAAATATACAGGAAAAAAGAAAATGTGTATTTTATATATTAAATCAATTTATTGGTATAAAGATAACAACAATTTGATTTATTTGTCATATTTCTTATTTTTATTTTTCTTTTATCTCAATTAGCTAAATTAAAAAGTTTGTTATAATAATTTTATAATTCAAAATAAAAATATAAAGAAAATGGACACTTTTATAAGCTATGGGATGTGTAGTTGGGTATAAGGCTGGCAGATAGTGACACGGTTGAATTCAAAGAAGCTGCGGAGAAGGTGAGCTCAGTCGAACATGCCCAACAAGGTGAAGAAAGTGGTCGAGCGTTGTACCAACCCTATGAATCTATGTGGCTTGGAACAAGGACTACCTAGGCATTGGCTTGGGGTGGCACCTTCGGCGGCCACACAATGATTCTGTTGAAGAAGGAGCATGTCGTGGAAGAAATAGCTTATGTAGCTTAGATACTGAAGGCAGGGCCCTGATATGGGGACTGTCTTGTGCATGGGACAGAGGAATTAGGGAGCTGACAGTTTACAATGGTAAAGCACATTGCTTGGCCAAGTGTGTGTTCCTTCATTCTTTTATTCAATGAAAGTGTTCGTCTTTGAGAAAAAAAAACTTCAAATTTCAAAGAAAATTGAAACAAGAAAAAAGAAAATAAAAAACGGTTGATATTTTTAAAAATAAAAAACTAGAAACGAAAAAAATAAAATAAAATAAACACTTGATGTTGGGATTCAAACTTGGGAAGGGAGGATGAAACGTCACACCTACACCACATAGCCAATACTACAGTTATTGCATAATTGTGCGGAGGTCGTCTCTTCAAGAGACAACCTCTCCGAAAATCTTTTTTTTTTTTTTAAATTTATTGTCACGCCAGACAACCTGCGACATGTGTTTCAAGGTCGTCTCTTCACCTTTGACCGAAAATTTAAAACTACAATATTTTAATAATAAGTTTCAAACTAACTATATTTCAATAATAAGTTTTAAAAATTACAATATTAATAAAAAATGTAGTGGATGGATAAAATTAATAAAAAAAAACCAAATAAACAAAGAAATAAAAGAAAAAAATGAAGAATAAGGTGAAAGAGGTGCAGAAAAGAAAAGAAAGGAGAAGGTGGTAGAAAGAAGGAAAAGAGATAACAAGGAATATTACATTAATTTTGAATTCAAATTTTGTAATCATATTGAAAACAAATAAGATTGCAAAATTTGAATTGGTGAACACGAGGTTTGTGGTTCGATCCCCCACCCCACATATTGTAAAAAAAAAAAGAGAAATAATAAAATAAGAATTCAGTCTTATTAAAGACATTGCACTCTCTAAACATGTTTCAGAGTGATTTTGCAACATTGTAACCATTTTTGTCTTATTTGAAATCACTCTGAAACATATCCTTAAAATCAATTTCAGTTTTGATTTTACACTTTTAAACATGTTTTTCATATCATCAAAATTGATTTTGAACTCGAAGTAGTTTTGAATATGACAAAAGTGATTTTAACCATTGCAAAACCACTCTGAAATATGTTTGTAACATCATGTGAACTAGGTGTGTGGAGTTGTAAATCTTATTTTACTATCTTAAAAAGTGTCTTAGAAAAATTTTATTTTACTATCTTAAAAAGTGTCTTAGAAAAATTTTATTTTACTATCTTAAAAAGTGTCTTAGAAAAAGAATCATTTTAAGACAATTTTATCCAAACTCTTATATAAGATAATTCCATATATGCCCCTCTCACACTACAACAAATTGGTCTTTAATGTCGGACGTAAAAAACCACGCGTGGCCTTTAATGTCGCACATTTAAAAAAGATGCGGATTTTACTGGGTTAAAATTTTCATTAGACCTTTAATGTCGGACTATTGTGCCCGACATTATATGTGACCGACATTAAAAAAACTACCTTTAAATAGCATATCTATGATCTATTTTCTCTCTCCCCGAAAAAAAAATCCTACTTTTCCTGCCTTTGTTCTCTCTCAACAACGGTACTAGGGTTTTTTTATTCCCCTCAACGGCGCGACTTTCTTCCTCTCACCGGTGGAGCGATTTTGTTCTCCTCACCGACGCGGTTGGTTCTTCTTCGACGCGTTTTTCTTCTTCTGTGGCACGGTTTGCTTCCTCTCTCACCATCGGCAACTGATTTCTCTCACCATCACCATTCCTTCTTCTTCTTGTTCGTTGCATGTGGGTTTTCTCCGTGGCTACTCATGGGTTCTGCGTTAGCTACGGGTTAATTCCATTTTTCATTGTGAGTTTTCTAATCTATGTAGCATCAGTCATTGGATCTTTGTTTGGACTAATTTTGTTGCTGTGGGTTGTTCTATTTTTCGAATTTTAAAGATTATTGTGCTTCTTTTTCGGGATTTATGTTTTGTATTTGTTGATCTTTTCATTTTTACCATTTTGGACGGTTTGAATGTGCCTTTTGAAATCATGAATGTTTACATAGATATCGAAATAGAATGTTTACAGAGACTAATTTTCTTAGTTTACAAAAAATTTACGAAACTCCACCCGCCCCTTGCCTTCTCCAAAAATACTATGCTTCTCTTGTCACTGAGTTGATTAAGTGGTGAACAAAATTATTAATGTTGTAAAGACCTCTGGTGTGCTTAATGCGTCTTATAATTCCAAGAAACAAGCAATAATGAATGGTATGGTTTGTTAAAAGAAAAAGGTGCTGTCAAATCCTACAACTAGCTTGCACTTCACACAAAATGACAAAGTCTAACTTTCTCTCTCTTACTTTACTCTTTTGACAGCAAACAAAGAAAAGAAAAAGTATCCATTCTTCATTTCTCTCTTCTTCGATTCAGACCACACATGCAAATGAAGGAAGAAAACCCAAAAAGAAAATGGAGAAAATCGAGGCTTACCAACAGTAGTAAAAACCAAGCTGAAGGAAGAAGATGAACACAGTGATTAAGTGGTTCGGCAAGGAGCCTACATCCACTGTACAAGAGCAGCCATGGGATTTTATTTATCTTCTTCAAGAATGGAAAAATACAAGGTACATCCCTCTCATTCTCTTCTCTCAAACATTCTCTACTTGAAAAAGAAGAAGCAACGTGATGTTCATACATCTTTTTTTTCACAAAAAACAGAAAGCTAACAAACTATTTTCTGTTTTTCTGTTGAGGTGAATAATTGCATGGAGTAACTCTTCTTCAACCTCAACTGATCAAGAAGGTAATTTTTAATTCACCTTTTTAACAAATCTCCACCTTGAATTAAAACATTACTCTGACTGCTTCTTGTTTCAGGTTATTCTTCAGCTGGCAGATCAACAACCTTGAGCAATTTTAAACAATGCTCAAGCTTAGAACGGGTAACAACTTTAGTTAACATGTCTGCTGCATTTTCTTCTGTATTTACTTTTAAAATACTGATTGTACCTTTCTCAACAATATCTCTGACAAAATGTAGTCTCACATCAACATGTTTTGTCCTTTCATGAAATTGCTGGTTCTTTGTTAAATGTATGGCACTCTGATTGTCACATAGTATGTTTACTGTTTGTTGGTAGAACCCTAGCTCTTCAATTAAGCCCTTTAGCCACATAGCTTCTTTCACAGCCTCTGAAACTGCTATAAACTCAGCTTCAGTAGTTGATAGGGCCACCACAGACTGTAAGTTAGATTTCCAAGAGATAATATTTCCACCAAAAACAAAGGTGAAACCAGTAAGAGATCTTCTCTTGTCTAAATCTCCAGCATAGTCAGAGTCCACATATCCAAACAATTCTAGATCAGTACAGTTTGGATGTTTATAAAGTAGGCTTCTCCTTGTAGTTCCAACTAGATAACGAAATACCCATTTAGTAGCTTCCCAGTGTTTTCTCCCTGGATTTCCCATGTACCTGCTCACTAAGCTCGAACAATGAGCTAAGTCAGGTCTTGTACAAATCATTAGGTACATTAAGCTTCCAGTAGCATGAGAATAGGGAATTCGTTCCATTCTCTGTATTTCCTCCCTGTCTTTAGGTGAATCTTCAGTAGATAATTTGAAATGTTGAGCTAGAGGAGTGCTAACTGCCTTAGCACTTGCCATATTAAACTTCTTTAGTATCTTCTTGAACATTTTCAGTTTCAACTTGTTCCTCAACTGATTCATTTTGCTTTTCTTTAGTTAACTCCACCTTAGACTTAGAGCATGATCCCTCATGAAAATTTTTAGCTGTTTGTACATCACTGTTCTGTTTCATATAGAATTCTTCTTCTCGAAATGTAACATCTCGACTCACAATACTCCTTCTTGACTTAAAGTCCCAAAGCTTAAAGCCTTTAGAACCTTCAGGATAACCCAAAAACATACATTTTAGAGCTCTTGGTTCTAGCTTTCCCTGTTTGGTGTGAACATAAGCAACACACCCAAAGACCTTTAAGTTTGAAAGGTTTGGGGAATGTCCAGACCACTTTTCTTCTGGAGTCTTGAGGTCTATAGAAGTACAAGGACTCCTATTGATTGTGTAAGTTGCTGTAGCAACAGCTTCTGCCCAAAAACTATAAGAAAGATTAGCTTCTGAGAGCATACACCTCACTCTCTCCATAATTGTTCTGTTCATCCGTTCAGCTATACCATTCTGTTGAGGAGTGTAGGGTGTTGTTTTATGCCTTGTAATACCATTCTCAACACAATACTGATTAAAGAATCCCCCAAGGAATTCCAAACCGTTGTCTGTTCTCAAATACTTCACTTTTCTGTTGGTTTGATTCTCAACCTTTACTTTCCATTCTTTAAACTTTTCAAAGGTTTGATCCTTTGTTTTAAGCATGAATGTCCACACCTTTCTTGAGTAGTCATCAATTAGAGATAAGAAGTATTTAGAGCCACTCCATGAAGGAGTTCTAGATGGGCCCCAAATGTCAGCATGAATGTAACCCAATATATCTTTGGTTGAATGTTGTCCTTTAGTGAACTTAAGTCTCTTAGACTTTCCATAGACACAAT
This sequence comes from Luffa acutangula, assembly GCA_036850905.1. Lineage (NCBI taxonomy): Eukaryota > Viridiplantae > Streptophyta > Magnoliopsida > Cucurbitales > Cucurbitaceae > Luffa > Luffa acutangula. The sequence goes on from CM072087.1 coordinate 7,995,387, forward strand.
GTTCACAGAATCTGAGACGTTTAGTTCCTCTAGTCTTTATTATCCCCTGTTTTAGAAGTTCTTGGAGACCTCCTTCACTTATATGAGAGAGTCTTCTATGCCACAACTCAATTTCTTCATCTATGTCACTTTGAGATATCAAGGCATGATCTTTAGAGAGCACATTTTTTTATAACATATAACCCATTCAACTTCTGCCCTTCAAGAACAACTCTTGAATCTCTTAGAACTTTTAGAGATCCTTCCTTTATAATGATTGAACAACCAAGATTATCAAGCATACCCAAGGAGATAAGGTTTCTCCTCAAATCTGGAACATGTCTTACTTCTTTCAGCAAGATTTCTCTATTGTCTTCAAGTTTGAGCATTACTGAGCCTATTCCCACGACTTTACACCCGTGGTTATTACCCATGAATACTGAGCCTCCATCCCATGATTTATAGGATACAAACCACTCCCTTAAGGAAGTCATATGAAAGGTACACCCTGAGTCAAGGACCCAGTCTTCCTTTACCTCAGTTTTTCCATTCATGGCCTTTTCATTTGATGTTGTCAATACCTCAGAATACTCATATGCATCATCACCAATAGAGCAATCTGCCTTTCCATGTTCCCTTGGCTTTCTATAATCTTTTTTCTTTCGATCTGGGTAGTTTCTTTTGAAGTGGCCTTCCTTGTGACAAATAAAGCACCTAAGCACTGTCTTAGGCTTATGAAGCCTCTGCCCTTTAGCAAACTTATTCTTTTTGTAGTAGTTGTTCTTTCCTTTTGAGTACAAAGTTTCTGCACTACCTCCAGCACTCTTAGATTCTGATTTAAACTCAAGTTCTTTGCACCTAATTGCTGCAATTACAACATCAGTTGTGATATTGTCCCTTCCATACTTCAGTGCAATCTTCACATCCTTGTAGGTTTCAGGAAGTGAATTAATCAGAATAGTTGATTCACTTTCATTTCCTAATTTCTCACCAGTTTGATTAATTTCAGAGGTTAACTTCTTGAATTCATCAAGATTCTCATCCATTGATTTTGCAGCATTCATCTTGAAGGTAAATAATCTTTCCCTAAGAAAGATTTTGTTAGGCAAATCTCTTTTGACATATAACGCTTGTAATCTTTTCCAAACATCATGAGCTGTGGTTTCATCAATTACTTGCCTTAACACATTATCTGATATATTCAAGATTAGGGCTCTATAAGCTGTTTCTTCAATTGTTTGTTTCTGCTCTGGAGTAAGAGTTTCAGGTAAGGTTTTAGGGTCTTCTAATCCGTTTAAAGCTTTCTGTTGAGTCAAGATTACATTTATCCTCTTAGACCAAAGCCCAAAATCTCAATTACCAGTGAACTTATCAATTTCATATCTATCAACTGCCATTGTTAAGTTCTTGCAAAGGCTCTGATACCAATTTTGTGAAAAGAAAAAGGTGCTGTCAAATCCTACAACTAGCTTGCACTTCACACAAAATGACAAAGTCTAACTTTCTCTCTCTTACTTTACTCTTTTGACAGCAAACAAAGAAAAGAAAAAGTATCCATTCTTCATTTCTCTCTTCTTCGATTCAGACCACACATGCAAATGAAGGAAGAAAACCCAAAAAGAAAATGGAGAAAATCGAGGCTTACCAACAGTAGTAAAAACCAAGCTGAAGGAAGAAGATGAACACAATGATTAAGTGGTTCGGCAAGGAGCCTACATCCACTGTACAAGAGCAACCATGGGATTTTATTTATCTTCTTCAAGAATGGAAAAATACAAGGTACATCCCTCTCATTCTCTTCTCTCAAACTTTCTCTACTTGAAAAAGAAGAAGCAACGTGATGTTCATACATCTTTTTTTTCACAAAAAACAGAAAGCTAACAAACTATTTTCTGTTTTTCTGTTGAGGTGGATAATTGCATGGAGTAACTCTTCTTCAACCTCAACTGATCAAGAAGGTAATTTTTAATTCACCTTTTTAACATGGTTTGTGAAAACTATTGATTTCATGCTTCATACTTTTGCAATTCTATTTTTTTATTAAATCATCGATAATTGATAAGCACACAATAATAATGAATGGTCAATTGTCTCTTCATCTCTGTTACATAAGCAGCAAACTCAGGAGGACAGAAACCAATGAGGGAATTTGGTAAACTTGATTGCCCATCATATTGGGTTCCACAAATATGCACTCTTGGTTTTGGGTTCCACAAATATTCCTTCTTTTTTTATATCTTAACATAAGTTGAAAATTCAAATTTATTTATGTAGTCGGCTGCTTTTTCACTAACAACATCACAACAACTAGATTTGAAGTGATTTAAAGGTGGGTTGAACTTCGTTCCCTTTCCTCGAGGGATCAGATATTTGAAATTATTTTTAGTAAAATTTATGAGATTTTGATCATTTTTTATTTGTTTAGCTATACAAAAATGATCCTGTTGTATAGTAAACTTTTGAGAAAGCCTATACAAAAGTTATACATAGAAGATTTGGATTATATTGACATTTGCTTGCAGTAATATGAATATCTCCATTTTTTTTGTCACACTTGTACTAATCATTTCTCTAACGTTGTATTCCATATTTACTGCTATATGGAAGAAAAGGCAGCACAATTGGTCAGTGGGTGAAGGTTGTCCAACCTATTCAGTTTCTTGAAGGATACAAAGATTTGTTGTTGTTATCAGAGGCACGGGTTTACAGGTAAAAATTACACCAATAGCTTTCTTTTATCGGAGAACAATTTGAATGTGTTTCAATATTTAAGGGCATTGCAACAAAATTTTTGTGGTATTGAAAAAATTCTTAGCACTGATCTGATATATACATATTCAGATAAGGCCAAAACATGTCTTCAAGATGCCATTTTTAGCACTGATCCAAATATTCATGAATTTTCTATCTAAATCAGTGTAGTCTGAAGTATTGACTAGCTTTATGTTGTTTGTGCCCATGTCTTCTTTATTAAAAAACTCATAGTAGTAAAACACCATTGTATTCTTAAAATATCATCAATTTTGTTTACATTGTAACTTGAGCAGTCTCTATCCTTTATCCCATTATTGATTGTGATACCTTCTAGGTTCAACTCTAAATTTTTACTTTTATTTATTTTTGCTTGGTTTAACTATACACAGTTAGTTTTGCATTCGTTTAAGTGGATATTTCCCATCTGGGATAAACTGGTATTTGAAGGGTATGGAATGACATAAACGTCTTGTGTTATAAGTGCTATGGACCCAGATGACACCCTTTGTGGTCATGTTGGGGATCCTAATCCAACTTGTGGTAAGCTGTTAACATGAGCTTGAGTACATTCTTTTATTTAATTCTTTTATTTTTTTTTTATAGTTGTATATCAAATAGAATGGAAGCAACTAATGCACTTTTGACGTGTAAAGTAAAGCGAAAGAGGTATGAAAATAGTGTAGACTTAAAGAATAAATTAAATTGACATCTAAACGATGTTTGTAAATCATTTGGCAAGCGATCGTTTTTGTTTAGCTTTCTAGCTAATTAATTTTCTTCTTGTTTGTTTTAGAGTTCTTTTCCAATCATTTCTTTATACGATTTGAATGTATATAAATGGTGATGGTGGTTGCTCTTTTTGTAAGTTTTTTGCTCTCTTTCTTTATACAATTTGAATGTATTGGCATTTGACTTTGTCGAGGTTGAAGCTGCAAGAGGAGAAAGTGACATGTTGTGCTCGAATTTGTTTCACACGTGTAGTACCCACTCTCTTGAAGGAAGAATTTCATCTTGATGTATAAAAGGTATGTTGTTTTTGTGCTAAAAGTTGCTAATCAATGTGTAGGCTATGTGTCCCTTTCATCAATAAGTCTATAAAAACTAGGTTGAAAATTTTAAATTAATAGTTTATTATTATTATTTTTTTTTTGTGTATAGTGTTCTTGTAACTTCGATAAGAAATCGTCTTTTTGACCAATTCAGGTGTTAGAGCATGAATTATCTTTTATTTTGGTGTATTTTCAAGCCCTATATTTTGTAGTTCTGTTGATGAGGTTAAAGTAACAAGCTTGATTTCAATGTCCAAAATCTTGATAAAGTCTTATGGCCTTCCCCAAGTTAGCGTTTCTTTCTAGTTCTTCTAGGTACTTGTATTACAATTAACGTGTAATTCAACTCAATGATTGATTGTTCAGTTTGTACCGTATTGTTACAGGAAATTAATTCTCATTTGATTATTTAATTTATCTAACTCATCATGTACAGGTTTCAAAGTTCTCCTACGATAATACATGGCAAATATTTTAATTAGAAGCTCCATACTATACCATAATTTGACTTTCTTTTGAATGATTGTGGTATCTTAACTGTTTGTCTCAAATAGTGGTCCATTTTTCATGCCTTGTTGGTATTTTGGGTTCAAACTTGCAATGTATAGTGAATAATGAATTTGCATGAATTGTGCCACATTTTTCGATGCTTGTGATCTTTTATTTCCAGGTGGTTTTTCTTCCAATGTTGTTGTGTCAAATACTAAAATTTGATTAAACCTACTTTGGTTGATGTTAGAGAATATCACTATGGCGTACTTGAATCCATTGTTCATGCCCTTCTTGAATGATCTTTTATTTCTATTTTCTTTTCCCTTCAGTTTAGTTGATGTGTGAGAAGTATTATATTTTCTATTTCTCTTCTTTACATACAACTAGTTGCATTCAATTGTTGTTTATAAAGGTTTATTCTTTCTGGTTTTTCTTGTTTTATAGGATTTCATGTTGAAGGACACAATCTTTTGCGGAGTATTTGATGGTCAAGGACCATACATCAATCAGTACTCGTTGAAGAAATAGAAATTCCTTTTTTTTTGTCATCTCGTTGCTCAAAAAGTGAGGGATAATGCCTATAAAGTTGTTGTCTCCTTCTAGTCTCCTTACTTGTGTACTTATTTTTGTTTAGTTGTGTACTTATTTTTGTTTAGTAATTTTACTTTTTCTTTGTAAATTGGATCATGGATGTGATTTGGGATGGATGGAAAGTTTCATGTATTATATACACTATTATATTTTATTAATGGAATCCATGTTCATTAAGTTAGTTGTTGTGTAAAAATACTTTCGGGATTTTATTTTGTGTATATGTTGAAATTCTAGTTTATTTACAGGTTTTTACAAAAGGAAGAAATAGTATTGTTGGTTAGCCACGTGTGCAACCAACAATTTTTTTTTTTAATTTAATGTCACACATTTAATGTCGGTCACTTTTAATGTCACAACTTTTAATGTCGGACAATGACCGACATAAAAAACTGATCGAAATTAAAAGTGACTTTTAATGTCGGACAAAGAGTGATTGACCGACATTAAAAACCTACTTTTAATGTCGGGCTATGACCGACAATGTCGGGCAATGCCCGACATTAAAAGCGACGGACATTAAAACTTTTAATGTCAGTTAGTGACGGACATTAAAAGTCAAATTTGTTGTAGTGTTCAATCTCTCCTCCCACCATCCCCTCATTATAGTAGATATTGTTTTACTCTCTCTTCCCATCCATTCCCCCTTCTCCCACAATGAAATGGATCCAAAGCATTGAATGGAGGAAATATGAAAAGCCACTAAAAAGTTCTTATAACAGTTTTCATAAAAAGTTTTGCTTCTTATTTATATGAATTAATTCTAAAATGAAAATTCTTACATTTAATTAGGTTTAATCTAATGGTGTAATATGAAAAGCAATGGAATTTCAAAAGCTTTGCAATTCTCTACTTCATACAACTATAAAATGGTTTTCTTTGACTCAATTTCTACACCAAATTGAGTCTTGTGATCTCTTTTACATATTGTAGTATGTATTATATCATACTTTTTTTCTAGAATAAAAGAATTGCATAAATAGAACCTATGAAGAGGGGCTATTGAAGCAGAGAAGTTCGCCTAATAAGGAAGTTCGCACCTCCACGTGTCAAAGTTGTCATCCTCTTGCACCTTGAGTCTTAGTGTGCAATTTTAATATCATCCCTCTTCATATGTGAAAAATTGGGAATTATTATGTATTGTGATAGTTTATTGATTTCATGCACTTTTAAAATAATTACTACACTCTGTACCGCTTATAGGTGCCTAATCTTTTTTTTTCTTAACGTGAATTCATGAAAGTTAAGGTGTTTTTGGAGATGAAGATGAAGAGAGTCCGTAAGAAATGCAATTCAACCACAAACATCTTGGTCATTAGAATGAGTTTTATGTCAGTTGAGCTATGCTCATGTCGAAACCTTTCCAAAATAATTAGAGTTTCAAAGAAAGTGTTACTAATAAAAATTTTGTTAAAAAAATACCAAAATATAAAAGGACAGAGAACTTAGGGTATTAAAATATACACGAACATGAATAAAGAAATACTCATTTATTATACTAACATTCTATTTGACCATTCAATTTTATTATCTTTAATATAGTTGTTTATTGATCGGTTAAATTACAAATTTTGTTCTTTTATCTATATTTATAATCTATAATCTATAATCTATAATCTATCTCTAATCTATAAAAAGCCAAGATCCTGAAAAAACATTTTTGAACATATTTACCCTCTTATTTTTTTACATAATTACAAATGTGTCCTATACCTATTTTGTCCTCAAATTGAATTCCATGAAAATTTATATTTATTATAATCGGTAAATCAATTAAAAAATTTAAAATCATAATTATAGTTATAAATTTACTTCTTATCATCACTGCTATTGTTATAAATCGTCAGATTGATTGTAACAGTTACATCCTTTAAAATAATAACAACAACAGTTACAAAATAATTTTAAACTTTCATTATTATTAAAATAATGATAATAGAAATCTCTTGAAATTCCACTTTTTTTTTCCAAACGAAACGAAGTAATTTTACTGATCATTCAATGAGATTACATAGGTCTTTACTGGCCAGGCGATGCACCTTCACATTATACTCACGTCTGACAAAGTACAACAGACACATGGAAAATTCACTCAATACTTTACTAATTTCATCGAAAATGGGCTCAAACTCGAGTGGGCATGACACTTTCCCATTGACAATATCTACTAGCTTCAAACAATCGGATCGCACTACAAGACTTCCGATATTCAATCCACGAGCGCAGTATAAACCCCATAACAATGATCCACCTTCCGCATGAAGACTATTCAAACATTTTCCTCCCTCTTTCGCACCCTCAGCTTCCTCATTCCCATTAGGTCTCACCAAACACCATCCCAACCCAGAGTTCAAAGACGACTTATCCCATGCAGCATCGATCCACAACTCGGGCCACTTCTGCATGTTACCACCACCATCTTCTCCATCCCTCCTACTCTCCCCCTAGCCCCATTCTGCATGGCTTCTTGAAACACCCGCACCTCCTTTCTCACCTCCAGCAGACCTTGCTCCATATTCAAGGGTTTGCCTGCAAAGACAAAACCATTTCTCCCCTTCCACAACTTCCAGAAACCGAAGCTCAAAACCCCTCACCCTTCATCATTCAACCCTTCTCCCTTCAGACTCCCCATAATTCCCCCCAACTCGCATCAAACACCCAATCTCTAAATCGTCCAGTATTCAGCTGCAGTGGAGAGCCAAACAAGAACGCTCGGGCTGGCTCGCATTCCAACAAAACGTGGTTCACCGACTCTTCTCCCCTTTGACAAACTCCACACAAACCATCTTCTCTCAGCCCTCTCCATTGGAGGTTTTTGTTCACCGCCAGGAACCCTTTGCACACTCTCCACAAGAAGTTTTTAATATTTTTCATGCATGGTAGCTCCCATATTCCCTTCCACCTTATTCCCATCTGATTCCCCCTGCTTGGACCCTCCACACATTGAATCCCCAGTGATGTCTGATAGCCCAATTTAACTGTGTACATACCCGAATTCGTGTGGTGCCACACTGCCTTATCCCCCTCCTCCCTGTGGCTAATCGGAATTTCCATTACCAAGCTCACATCCTCAGCCCCCAAACACTGTTGTAGCTTGCTTACATCCCAGCTCCTCCCATTATTACACATCAAATCCTTCACGTTCGTCCACGCATTATTCAAGCATTGCACCGGTTTAAAGGTCAACGGCCTAGGGATCCACGGATCCCTCCAAATATTTACTCGAGAATTAGTCCCAACCCTCCACCAGAAACCATGTCTCAGGACCTCTACTTGCCAGCACACTTTGCCAACCCCACGAGGCCGCACCTTTCAACTCTACTTCAAAGAAACTTTTCTGTTTCAGATAACGGGCTGTATAAATTCTTGCCAGCAAGCTCTCTGGGTTGTTTAACATCCTCAACCCTTGCTTCGCCAAAAGAGCTAGATTAAAGCTATGCAAATCCTTTATCCCCATCCCACCCTTATTTTTATGCATCGTTATCTCCTTCCACGTGCCCCAGTGAATGCCTCTTTTATCCTTCCTTTTCTACCACCAAAACTGAGCGAGCATACATTAATTTCTTTACATATAGACAACGGCAACTTAAAACAGTTCATAGTATATATCGGCATAGCCAAAGCCATCGACTTCAGCAACACTTCCTTCCCTGCATTAGAGAGGAATTGCTCCGCCCACCCTCTCACATTATCAGCCACCTTGCATTTCAGGTTCTCAAACATTTCTCTCTTGGATAGCCCAAATTCCACCTCCAATCCCAAGTATCTTCCCAGCCTGTCCGACTGGTTGATGCCCATCAGACTTGCTAATTGGTCTCTCAGCTCATTTGGGCTATTACTGCTAAAAACCACATTGCTTTTGCTGAGGTTTACCGCTTGCCCCGATAGTCCTCCATATTTATCTAGGACACTCATGAGCTCTTGCCCCTCACTATGCGTTGCTCTGCAAAAGATAATAGAATCATCTGCAAAAAATAGATTTGCAACAGTCGGCCCATTATTGGAGATTTTATACCCCATGAGGCATCCACGACTAATAGAGTCATTTAACAAAAATGTAAGTACCTCCGAGCACAGCACAAATAGATACGGGGACAATGGGTCCCCCTGCCTCAAACCTCTCTCTAGAATGATCATTCCATGTGGCTTATTGTTGACCACCAGACTGTACGAAACTGATGACACACATTCCAAAACCCACATCCGCCATTTAGGATCAAAGCCCATCACCTTCATCACTCTCTCCAAGAAAGCCCACTCTATTCTATCGTACGCTTTAGCCATATCCAGTTTCACAACCATAAAGTTCTTTTTTCCTCGCTTTTTCCTTTTCATCGAATGCATGATTTCGTGGTCCACTAGGATACTATCCGAAATCAAGCGACCATGAACAAAAGTCGTTTGGCATTCACTGACAAGTTTGGGCAGAACCTTCTTAACCCGATTGCACAAAACATTCGATATTATCTTATATGCAACGTTACATAACTCTATCGGCCTTAACTGAGTCATTTTTGTTGGCAGCCCTACTTTCGAAATCAGAACAATATTAGTGTGGTTCATCCTCCTAAGCATTCTGCCTCTACGAAAGAAATTGGCAACCATCCGTACAACATTTTCCCGAATCACCTGCCAGTTGTCTTGGTAAAACCCCGCTGTCATGCCATCAGCCCCCGGGGCTTTATCAGGATTCATTGCAAACACTGCTTTTTCAATCACTGTGCATGATACCTCAGTCATCAACGCCACATTGTCGCTATCGTCAATCATTTTGTCCCAACGGTAAAACAGATCATCTAGCTCTGGTGGTTGAGAAGATTTAAATAAATCCCCAAAGTACTCAATCCCCACACTTGCCACTTCTTCGTCTCCTTCCCTCCACACACCCTCCTTATCCTCAATACCTGACAACCCACTCCTGCTTCGTCTCCCCTTCACCTTTGCATGGAAGAATCTCGTGTTTTTGTCCCCTTCCCTCAGCCATTGGACTCTAGATTTCGCCTTCCAATACGCTTCTTCGGCCCCCAATGACTTCTTTAGATCTTTTTCAAGCTGGCTAATCTTCCCAAAATCCGGGGTTCTTTTGTCCTGCTCTTCCCTTATCTGCTCTTCTAATTGTTTAATTTCCACCTCACTGTTTACATTTGTCTTCTTCCGCCAGCTTAATATCGCCATAAGCGTATTTTTAATTTTTTCCGTCAACCTGTACGCATGACCTCCCATCACCACCTGCCTCTACGTGGTACTTATGACCTACGCACACTCCTGATTTCCAGACCATCTTCGATCATATACGAACCTTCTCCAAAAATTCCCTCTTCGACACTCGATCTCCAGCAAAATCATTTTATGATCAGACCCCAAAGTGTTAAGATGACGAACTACAGCCTGCGGATAGTCCCTACTCCAACCCTCGTTTGCCAAAAAACGGTCTAGCCTCTCCCTTACTAACTCCGACCCACTCCTTCGGTTGGACCAGGTGAAAGGAAAGCCAGAAAAACCAAGGTCCACCAAATTGTTGATTCTCATAAAGTCAGGCAGTAGTTGGAGACTTCTATGTGAACGGGGAATCCCCGCTTCCTTCTTTCCATTGCTTAGTAGGTCGTTAAAGTCCCCACCCAACACGAAGCCACCCTTTAAGCTTGCTAAATACTGTCCCAATACCTGGAACTGTTGAAGACGAATAGGTTCATCAGTGCTTACATAGATACCAAACAAATGCCATTTCATACGCCCCCTAGGAGGCTTATACAAAATCTCAATCACAAAATCCGAGAAATGCACAACTTCAACATCCGCCCCAAGCTTCCACATTAAGCACAAGCCTGCTCTGAGGCCTCTTGGCTCCACCACAAAACATCCTTCAAACTTCAGTTGCCTTTTGATGCTTTCTAGCTTATAAGCTTTATTCTTAATTTCTGACAAGAAAACTATATCTGGAGAATGAAGCCTTACCTGCTCCTTCAAAGCTCGAACTGTCAGGGGGTTCCCCACACCCTGACAATTCCAACATATTATACTCATGGCCCCCTGGGGGACCTCTCCAGGTTGGTCCCCTCCGCCTCATGCACTCTATCCCCTCCAATCTTTATGCCTTTTGCTCTCTTGGAAGGCCCCGCTTCCATTGCTCCTGTCTTCACCGCCTCCTCAGCCCTACACTTCCTCTTAAGCCCAATAAAAGATGTTGGTTGACTTCTGATCACAGGCCCAGACCTCACAACCTCCATCGGCCTACCCCGATTGTCAGCATGCGGCCCACCTTGGCCCATCAGACCCTCTTTGGGCTTTAGATTCACATCAGTCTGACTTTGGCTTTCCTTCATCCCCACCACTGCCAAATCCTCACCTAACTGTTGGGCATTCTCCCCCGAAACCTCACATATCTGATCTCCCTCCTTATTCTCCGGAGAATCAGCCCCAACCCCTCCGAGATCCTTGCTTATCGCTCCCTCCTTGGTTCTCGGATCGTTCACCGGCACCGACCCTTTCTCCTGCCCCTGCTCCTGGCCTCTCTCCTCCCTCTGCCATGGCTTCGCCTTCTCATTTTTTTGTCTGCTAAGAGGTAGTCCAACCCTCAGCCATTCGCCAAACACCGGAGCTCCTCTACCAGTCTGTGCCTCTCTTATCTCCTTGGTGGAACAAAAACGCGGCAGGCGTTCATACTTAATCCATACCCAACTTTCCGATCCCTCATTCACCACAATCAATCCTATAACCAGCGGTTTTGATATATTCATCTCCACTTTCAATCGTATAAACTTCCTCTGCTGGACCCCTTGAACCTCTACTTCACCCTCCTCATCAAACACTCTCCCCACTCGCTGCCCAACTGCCTTCACCACCTCCTGACCCCGACAATCAAAAGGTAGGCCATGCAACTGAATCCAGAATCCACACCTTCTTGGTATATCTGCCTTAGCCTTAATCGTCGGCTCCCATTTGGTGATCACCAGAAGGCACTCCTCAAACAACCATGGCCCTTGATTCTACACGTATATCATTGAGACAACATCTGAGAAGCAAAATAAAAACACATTTTCCTCAATTTCTACAAATTTAACTCATCTACATTGCCATGCATTTAACATCGTTCGTCTGAATGCCTCCCTATTGAATTTCCTGTTGATCAACAGTTCCCCGATCAGACACCACTTCCTCTCACCCACGTCCCCATCCTTCACTTCCTTAGAGATCGTCACTGTCTCGCACTCCCCCTTCGAAATTCCCAGCCTCGCCAGGACATCCTCAACGGACTCCTCCATTTCTGTAACACACTAAACCTCAAAGGGAAAACCCTAGGTAAACCCTACATCAGCCTCATAGGGAGGACACCAACCTCACCAGTATAAACATATTCCCCTGAAATTCCACCTAAAATGTATAAATACCACTGTCTTGAAAACCAACTCAATTCTATTTATGAAATTGGAACTTGGGATAGTGCATGACCAGAAGAGCGACATCAGCCAACAGGTACGCATAAAACTTTCATCTATTTTTTTTTATTAATTTTTTCTATTATATATTATTTATAGATTCAGAATACACTGCTCACATTTTTTCCCTTTATTTATTTATTTATTTTTAAAATTTAATAACATTGTTCAAACTTTTTTTTAAAAGAACAAATTGTTCTATCTTCTCATTTTAAAATAATGTATGCAAGTTTAATATCATTGTTTTAGACCAAATCGTACTAACTAACAAGCTAATTTAGAACGATTTGTCATTTATTAGAGTAGTGGTGTTGATCAACACTAGCGAGAGTGAGATTGAGAGGACAAAGTAATTGAAACAATCGGTAGAAATAACCAAACTAATGTGATGCATGAATAGAGAAAGATCTGAGGAAGGAGGGATAGTAAACAACTTAAATGTAGAGAGAGAACACATGAGCAACACCTAGACAACGATAATGATGAAATAAGTTGAGCTTCAACATATGGGGAATGGTGACAACATCTTTAGACGAACATGGCAATGACAAACAACATTAGATGAATAACAATTAAAACGAGAAGTTGTCCTAATGGGAGAATGGGCGAGGTTTGTCAACGACAACAGTAGAGAGAGGATGTAAAGGTAAAATGAGATTTGAGGAGAATAATAAGACACAATTATGGTTTTGTAAAACATATTTTTTTTATTGTAATTTAAAAATACGTAACCCTAGAATAATGTAATTGTGGTTTTTTTTTTTTAAGAAAGGATAAACTTGAATGAAAACAATTAAATTGTCACTAAAATAATTCTCTCTATATATTGTATAATGAAAATAATATTGCATTCAAAAAATAATAATAAAATTTATATTGTGTCACTCAACTTGTGGGCTAAACATATAAATTATTTTACTATTTCAAAAAAAAAAAAAAAACATATAAATTATTTTACCATTTACTATTAGTTGTATACATTAAACAAACATGTGTTATTATAAAATAAATAGATATAAAAGTAAACTTTAATTTTAAGAACAACGTACTATAATTAGTAACATTTTACCCAAATTGTTTAATAGTTAGTACTTTTTGGGTCTATTATATCCCTACTTCAATTTCTAAATTTACAACATTGTCATTGTCATTCATTATTAACCATGAATGTATTATTAAGTTACATGTTTAAAATGCAATTACTCAAATTAATTACAAATTGGTTTAAATTAATATAATGAATTGTATATATTATTTAATAAATAAATTAGGCTTTACTTATCTTAAAAAAATCAAATAATTTTTTTTAGGTAAATTAAATTTAAGTTAATAAATGTATTTTGTTATTATTTTATTATTTAATTAATAGTATAGTGCATTCAAATTGACATTTAATTTTATGAAAAAAGAATTGTATTATTAAATTATTGATTAATTTTCAATAACAATAATAATATGGAATATGAAAAGTTATACAAAAAGATTTTCATTAATTAAATCTTTATTTCTTTAATTATAATTAATAATAACAGTTAAAATAGTTTTGAATTTCTAAAAGTTTTGTAACTTTTAGGTTTGTAACCATGTCATTGTGATTGATTATTAATAATGAATGTATTGTTTAAATGTTATAAATGCAATTATTCCAACTAATTAAAAATGTATTCAAATTATATTGTAAAAAAAAAGAAGTATTTAAATTAATATAATGAATTATAAATATTATTTAAGAAATAAATTAGATTTTACATTGTTCACACAAGATTTCGACAGGGAAATTTAATTCGTGGAAATAAACTTGATTTTATTGAATTTGATGTATAAGTGTTACAATCTCTAATATTTATCCTCTGATTCTTTCTCACAGATATATAAACTTTGGCCTCTAGCTTGTTGCTCTTCTTGGACCGGTTTGTTGGGCTTCTTGGATGATCGGCTTGCTAGGTTGATGATCTCTTGGATCGGCCTGTTGGCTTGATGATCTCTTGGATCAGATTGTTGGTTTGATGATCTCTTGGATCGGCTTATTGGCTTGTTGATCTTCTTGGATGATCGGCTTGCTGGCTTAGTGATCTCTTGGATCGGCCTGTTGTGACTTGTTGATCTTCTTGGATGATCGGCCTATTGGCTTGACGTTCTTTTGGATCGGCCTGTTGGCTTGATGATCTGTTGGATCGGCTTGTTGGCTTGTTGATCCTCGTGGATGATCGACCTGCTGAGTTGTTGATCCTCTTGATCGGTCGGTTGGCTTGTTGATCTTCTTGGATGATCGGCCCGCTGACTTGTTGATCTTCTTGATCGGTCGATTGGCTTGTTGATCTCTTCTTAGAGTCTTCTAGTCTTCAAACCTTCTGAGTCTTGAATCTTTTGAATTCTGAATCTCGAATCCTTCTGAATTCTTTGGACTCTTTGGCTTCTGACGATTCTGGACTCTAGCAGATTGCTCTAGACTCTGATTTCTCTGACTCTGTCTTTGAATCTGAATGCCCAAAATGAATGGTGGCCTCCTCTATTTATAGAGTTTGATGGACCTCATATGGGCTTGGGCTTGGGCCCAACCTTTGGACTTAGGCTATATTTGGGCTTTAATCCAACTCATTTTTTGATAAAGTTGAATTATTTTAATTTAGCCCAATTTCTTCAATGATCTCGGGTTACATCAGCCTCGGGTCCATTTGCCACGTGGCATAATTTGATTGGACTCGGTTTATGTCATCTCATGGATCAATAATAGACAAGTGACATTGTTTGATTTGCCGAATTTTAATGTCTATTAATTTAATTTAGGGACATGTCAAATAATCAAAATATGAATTTAGTTCAAAATTTTGATTTTGATTTTTTTTTATTTGAAACAGTTTAATGTCAATTAATCAAATATGAATTTGAGTCATAATTTTGATTTTCTTGTTTGGCAACAAACCTTCGTGAAAATCTCAATAGCCTTCATATTCCAAATTGTATTTTGAGTAGGATTGATGTTCATACAATTTGGGGAAGAATTTAGAGTCCACTCAATATTAATTTGGAGTAGAATTTAAATTAAAATTTTCCTCAAATTTTGATTTGTGATCAAATTTGGACTACGCCCAAATTTTAATTTGAGGTGAAATTTTACCAAATCTTGACTTGAATTTGGAATGAAATTTGAATTTGAATCTCGAATTTTGATTTGGAAGAAAATTTGGAGCAGGCCCAAATTTTAGTTTTAGAAAGATTTTGTCAAAAAAATCTCGAATAGAATTTAAGCTCTATTCACCTTGGCTTGAATTTTAGGATGAAGTTTGAATTTGAATCACATGTGGAAGAAAACTTGGAGTATGTCCAAATTTTAATTTGAGAATTTTTTGCCAAAATTTTTATTTTGAATTTGAATTCTAAGCTTGAATTTTGAATAAACCTTGAATTTGAATTTGAATCAAGCTTGGAATTGAAATATTTGAATTTGGAATTTGATTTGAGCCAAAGTTGGAGATTTTTGCTCCAAATAGGAATGGGAAAATTTTATACCCGAAAATTGCCTCAAATTTGGAATATATTTTTTTTTTTAAAAAAAAAAATAATAATAATAATTTCGGAATATGTCCAAAATTTTATTTGAATTAAAATTCAACTCTATCAAACTTCTAATTTTGGATAGAATTTATACCCAAATAAACTTGAAGATTTAGGTGGTAAACTTGAAATTTGGGTTTACCCATGGATGGAAATTTAATTTGGAATGGAGATTTTCAAAATTCAATTTAACACCATATTTTACAAAATTTCCATTATTTTAATACAGGAGAATCTTGCCCAAATGAAATTCTTGCTCTATATGTGGGTAAAAATACGAGAATCCTTTCTCCATCTTGAAGTCTTGGATTTGCACTTGCTTTGCAGCTACTGGGGAATGCCGAGAGAAGATGCTGATTTATTCTGCAGCTGCTGGTGAGTTCGGTTCGAGCAACTAATGTTTAGAAGATTATGTGGGTCTTATGTCGAGGAAAGATATGGAATTTACTTTGCTTTAGAAGCGTGCAGTATCGGCGTTTGACTCGCCGATTCCAACTACGACCGCTTGTGCCGCTAGAACTCGCCGGTGGCTCGCTCGAATCTGGCCGCCGTTCGTTGTATTGCACCATCAAGGGATTGCGGGTCTGCACCGTCAAAAAAAAAAGTCAAGCTTGCGTATCTGGTGGAATCGTGCGCTGCAGGTGTCAGGGCAGTCATTTGCGTTACATTCTGCGACATCCAACTAGTTATTGAGTGCAAGATTATGGCTGTTGAATGACCGGCGACGATTGTGGTTGAAGATCAGGTTTGAAGCAGGCGTAAAAAAAAAAAGAATGGGAAGATGAGGATTGAGAATGACGGGGAGAGAGAACAAAATAAACATTTACGTTCATTATTATTTTTTCTTTCTTTCTTAAAGCCGCATTTCCACCTTTTTTTTCTTTTTTTTTTTCTTTTTTCCTTTTTTTTATGCTTAATGCTTTATCATTCACATCCAACGTACCCTTTTTTTTTTCTTCTTCTTCTAATTGCCAAATCTTTTTTTTTTTCAAACTTTTGCACTATCGCACATAACGGTGCCTTTTGAGTTGGGTCGGCCACCTCAAAATTCAGAACACAACTTCAAAATACATGAATTTCATGTGTTTACTTTTGCTGTGGCTTTTATCGATCTGCCGCCACTATCGTGCCATATACACACACATGAAGGTTAGTATTTCGCTTCCTTTTTTTTTCTTTCTTTCTATTTTCTTTAACGACTTCAGTTTCAAATTGTCGTTACACATCCCATATACACACATCTAGAGTTGTTGCATGCTATATTTTTTTTTCTTCCTTTCTTCATTTGCATGCCTTTTTTTTTCTTTTTTTTCTTGGCTTAATTTGACTTCGAATGCTCATATACACACATCTTCAGTTTCAATAATCTCCTTTTGTGCTTCTTTTTATATGCCGTCGTTAAGTAAAAGAACCTTCAAAAACCTTCGACGATCTCCTGGGACACAACATTAATCTTTGTCCACCATTTGAAAGGTATATACATATTCAAACTTTTTTTTTTTGAATATGCATATATATTCCATCGGTGTCCTTGTTGGATGTGCACATATGAACTACTTTGATTGTGCCATAGATTTTCTTGTCTCCTACCTTTTTTATTTGCACACATATTACTGCAATCTATTTCTTTATTGCTTGAGAGTGTAAGCATCGTGCAACAGTCGTTTCCAAATTTACTTGCAGTGATTTCACTCCTACTAGACCAGTCCCCTATTTCATTGGGTGATCTAAGTAACCTGCAGGGGTAGTCACCAGACTTGCCTTCAGTGATGCACTCCTGCTAGACCAGTCCCTATTTTATTAGGTGATCTGAGTAGCCTGCAGGGGTAGTCACCAGATTCGCCTTCAGTGATGCACTCCTGCTAGACCACTCCCTATTTTATTAGGTGATCTGAGTAACCTGCAGGGGTAGTCACCAGATTTGCCTACAGTGATGCACTCCTGCTAGACCAATCCCCATTTTATTGGGTGATCTGAGTAACCTGTAGGGGTAGTCACCGGATTTGCCTACAGTGATGCACTCCTACTAGACCAATCCCCATTTTATTGGGCGATCTGAGTAACCTGCAGGGGTAGTCATCAGACTTGCCTTCAGTGATGCACTCTGCTAGACCAGTCCCCATTCTATTGGGTGATCTGAGTAACCTGCAGGGGTAGTCATCAAATTTGCCTATAGTGATGCACTCCTGCTAGACCAGTCCCCATTTTATTGGGTGATCTGAGTAACCTGCAGGGGTAGTCACCATATTTGCCTACAGTGATGCACTCCTGCTAGA
This sequence comes from Luffa acutangula, assembly GCA_036850905.1. Taxonomy (NCBI): domain Eukaryota; kingdom Viridiplantae; phylum Streptophyta; class Magnoliopsida; order Cucurbitales; family Cucurbitaceae; genus Luffa; species Luffa acutangula. The sequence goes on from CM072087.1 coordinate 8,013,519, forward strand.
CCAGTCCACATTTTATTGAGTGATCTGAGTAACCTGGAGGGGTAGTCACCAGATTTTCCTACACTGATTTACTCCTGCTAGACCGGTCCCCATTTTATTGGGTGATCTGAGTAGCCTGCAGGGGTAGTCACCAAACTTGCCTACAACGGTCGTCATCAGATTCAATTGCAGTGACTTCACCACCTGTCTAGACCAGTCACTTTGATGACTGTAGTTTCCTGCATGGGTGGTCACCATTTTTTAACAACACCTTTATTGTCTTTTTTTTTTTCTTTTTTTTGTGGTTTGATATCAAACATTTTTTTTTAACTTGCAGCTAAGATGCATCTTCCAGTCTAGACACTTTCAAGATAAAGACAACGCTAAAGTTGTTCATCTTTGAAGATATTCTAAAGCGAAAACTTCAACCGTCAACTTTTGAATATGAAGTGAAGTTGTCAACCGTCAATTTTTTAAGAAGAAGCGAGACTGCCAACCGTCAACTTTTGAAGATGAAGTGAAAGTCGCCAACCGCCAACTTTGAAGTGAAGTTGTCAACCGTCAACTTTGAAGAAGAAGCGAGACCGCCAACCATCAACTTTTGAAGACGAAGTGAAAGTCGTCAACTGCCAACTTTGAAGTGAAGTTGTCAACCGTCAACTTTGAAGAAGGAGCGAGGTCGCCAACCGTCAACTTTTGAAGAAGATGCGGGGCCACCAATCGTCAACTTTTGAAGATGAAGCGAAAGCAAAGCATTCAACTGTCAACCTTTGAAGATGAAACAAAGTTGTTGACTATCAATCTTTGAAGATGGAGCAAGACTTTCAACTGCCAACTTTTGAAAACGAAGCGAAGTCGTCAACTGCCAACTTTTGAAGATGAAGCGACATCGAATCCTTCCACCAATATCTTTTGGAGATGAAGCAAAGTTGTCAATGGTCAACCTTTGAAAATGAAGCGATGTAGACCGCCAAATTTTGAAGATGAAGTGATAGTGAAGTCTTCAATCGGCAACATTTGTAATGAAGCAAAGTTTTCAACGGTCAACCTTTGAAGATTTGAAGATGAAGTGAAAACGAAGCCTTCAAATGCCACCCTTTGAAGGTGAAGTGAGGTATCGAACTTGGGACAAGTGATAAGCCAAACTTGAATGGAGCAATCTCCGAACGTGGAGAAGGTGAGACGTCGAGCTTTGAGCGAGCGGAACACCAAACTTGAAGCATGAAGAATGCAAACTTAGAGGAAACATGATGCCAAACTTAAAGGGGGTGAGACTCCAAACTTTGAAGGAGCGAAACACCGAACTTGAAGTGTGTGGAATGCAAACATAGAAGGAGCGAGACACCAAACTAGGCAAGACGTCGGACTTCGAGCGAGCAAATCGTCGAACTTGAAAGAACGGAGCCTTCTTTTATGCATTTAATTCGTAGCATTCCATTCATAGCAATGTACGTCTTCAATTTACTGTGTTTCCCCCAGTAAGGGTAAACATCTTTAACTTATATTGTCATGTTTCTATATTTGTGGAACTTTTTTTTGTTTGCAAGGACTGAACTTAAAGTTTTCTTTAAGCTGCCTACGTACCCTTGAAGGAAAGAGATCAATTCATAACGTAGTTCAAGTTTTTTTTTTTTTTTTTTTTTTTTTGCATTCACCTTTTAAGCTCGTGTGGGCTAGGAGCATCATGCAGTTTATGCTCATGCGATAAGGAGCATTACGTTTTAAGCATAATATTTCTTGAGAAACTTGCCGTTGATTGGGCAAATTTTGAGTCCGTCTTTGTCAACTATCTTATATGCTCCATTTGTGTAGACTTCTTTCACAGCGTAGGGTTCGTCCCATTTAGGTGTAAACTTGTGTCCTGTATGCCGAGTTGTGATGATAGGTCTTCGAACTGCGAGTACGAGCTCACCAACTTGAAATGAACGAGGTCGTACCTTTTTGTTGAAAGCTTTAGACATGCGCGCTTGATAGCATTCCAAAGCTTGTTGAGCATCCAGTCTTTTCTCATCTAATGCTTCTAACTCTTGAAGACGTAACTTAGCATTGTCTTCTACAGTCAAACCTTCTTGCACCGCCATTCGCAACGATGGGATCTCTCTTTCTAGAGGGAGGACAGCTTCTACTCCGTAGACAAGAGAGTAGGGTGCGGCTCCTGTTGGAGTACGATAAGTGGTCCGATACGCCCATAACGCTTCACCGATTTCTTTCTTGCCAGTCTCTCTTCGTCTTAGAGACTACTTTCTTCAACAAGTTGCATAACGTCTTGTTGAATGCTTCAGTCAAACCATTCGCAACAACATTATACATAGACGAATTATATTGTTTGAAGCCAAATTTTTCACATAACTTATCCATCAAACTGTTAGAGAACTGTCTTCCATTATCTGTCACGATGCGATGAGGAATGCCATATCGATAAATGAGATGATTACGAACAAAATCTGCTACATTTTCTTTCTTTGCTTCTTTTAATGCAACAGTTTCAGCCCATCTTGAGAAATAATCAGTTCCTACAAGGATGTAAGAGTGTCATGCCGATGATTTGGGTGTTATAGGACCAACAAGGTCAAGTCCCCAAGCTTCAAATGGCCATGAAGCTACAGTTGGGTGGAGCGGCTCTGGAGATTGATGTATGAAGTTGGCGTGAAATTGACAAGCTTCACACCTCTTTGCAAATTGCATTGAATCTTGAACCATCGTAGGCCAGTAATAGCCCATTCTCTTTAGTTGAAAATGAAGCTTTGGCCCGGATTGATGAGCTCCACAAACACCTGAATGTGCTTCCTCTAATGCTTGCACTGATTCATCTTTTCCCAAACATCGAAGATAAAGGCCTTCATATGAGCGACGATATAGGGTATCTTTGTAGTAGATAAATCGAGATGCTCTTCTTCGTATCTCAGTCTTATGACGCGTCTCGACAGGAAGCTTTCCATGCTGTAGGTAATCTATAATCGGTTGTCGCCAATCTTCTTCTTCAATCACATAAACGGATATTGCATTCGTTTCTTGACTTTCCTTTTCAGTTGGAGGCACAACCCATCTTTGGCAGAGTGGAATGTTTAGAACTTCACCTTCTGAAATCGTCAGAGCAGTGGCTAAATTTGTCAATGCGTCAGCCTTTGTATTTTCAGATCTTGGAACATGTTCTATCGTCACACTCTCGAAGTTTTCCAATAATTGTCTGGCGTAATTGAAGTAAGGTATCAAATCTTCATGTTTTGCCTCATATTGGAGCAACAATTGATTGACTATCAATTTTGAATCTCCAAAAATTTCAATGTACGTCACCCCGATCTCTTTGGCTATTTGAAAACCAATGATGAGCGCTTGATATTTAGCGACATTGTTCGAGCACACTTCTCCAAATGTGAAGCTATATGGCAACATATGTTTTTCAGGCGAAATGAATATTACTCCTGCCCCTGCGCCATTCCTTCGAGCTGCTCCGTCAAAATACATAGTCCAAGGCTCGACCAATTCAATGTAGAATATCTCCTTGTCAGGCAAGGCTTCAGATAATTTCCAGTCTGACGGTACCGGGTGGTCGGCTAAGAAGTCTGCCAAGGCTTGCCCCTTCACCGCCTTTTGCGAAATATAGACAATGTCGTATTGCTGAAGTAAGATCACCCACTTAGCCAACCTCCCTGAGATAATTGGTCTATACAAGACATACTTGATCGGATCAGCCCTTGCCACCAAGTGCACCGTGAAGGCTTGCATGTAATGTCTCAGTTTGTCAATGGCAAAGAAAAGTGAAAGGCACATCTTTTCGATGGGTGAATAATTTAGCTATGCCCCATTCAAAGTTCTACTTAGATAATACAAAGCACATTCTTTTCCTTTCTCTCCCTCTTGAGCGAGCAATGCCCCAAGTGATCTTTCTTGTGCAGCAATGTACAATATCAACGGTTTTCCTGCAATTGGAGCTCTTAAAACGGGAGGATTAAGCAAATACTTTTTAATTCTATCAAAAGCATTTTGACAAGCTTTATCCCATTCAAAGGTTGTGTCTTTTCTCACCAGTCTTTGAAATGGCTGACATCGACCTGCTAGATTGGAGATGAACCTTCTGATATAGGCCAGGCGTCCTTGGAGACTTCTTAATTCTCGCAAGTTTCGTGGTTCTGACATTTTCTGAATGGCGTCAATCTTTGATTGGTCGATTTCAATTCCTCGATGCCTTACTACGAAACCAAGAAACTTTCCTGATGTCACACCGAAGGCGCATTTAAGAGGATTCATTTTCAACTGGTACTTTCTCAAACGGTCAAAAACTATCTTCAAATCTTGCAAGTGGTCCTCTCGTTTCTTGGATTTGACCACTAGATCATCAACATAGCACTCAACACGTTTGTGGAGCATATCATCAAAGATCTTCTGCATGGCTCGTTGGTAAGTTGCCCCAGCGTTCTTTAATCCAAAAGGCATCACCTTGTAACAGTATATTCCTTTTGGAGTTCGAAATGCTGTCATATCTTCATCTTCAAGGGCCATTTGAATTTGATTATACCCTGATGATCCATCCATGAAAGATAAGGCTTCATGTCCTGTAGTGGCGTCGACCATAAGTTCAGTGATGGGCAATGGAAAATCATCTTTGGGACATGCATTATTCAAGTCACAGAAATCCACACATACACGCAGTTGTCCGTTCTTTTTGATTGGCACAATGTTTGCGATCCATGTTGGATATTTCACTTCTCGAATGAATCCCGCCTCTATCAACTTGTTGACTTCAATTTCAATTTGAGGAACGAGCTCCGGTGGGAAACGCCTTTGGGTCTACTTAATAGGTCGATATCCTTGTTTAATCGCAAGATGGTGGACTGTTATTTTTGGATCGAGTCCTGACATCTCTTTGTACGACCAAGCAAAGACATCTTTATATGTAACGAGCAAATTCAAGTATTCACGTTCCTCTTCAGCACTAAGTGACGTACTGATGAATGTCGGGCGCGGTTCTTCTATCGTACCCAAGTTTACCTCTTTGAGTTCATCAATTGTTGATTGACTGCCATCTTCTAACGATACGGGTGCTTCTTCAGCATCTTCTTCAGAAATTTCAGTATCTGGCATTTCTTCGAAAGAAATATGGCAGCAATTGACATGTTCTTCCTCAAGTTCTTGGTTCAACTTCGAAGGGTTAGTTAGAATAACTAACTGTCGCTTTACTTTTAAAGCACCTTCTGTATTTATGAGAACAAAAGGTTTTCTCTTCATCCGTGAAGGAACAGTACTGGAAAATCCGTTGTCGTCATTCATCTGTTTCAAGATTTTTCAACTTTCTCTTGCATTGGTCATAGGTTGCTTGAAGGCGATCGAACACGGATCTCGTCGGTTTATCTACTTTCTTCGATGTAGACACACTCAAACGCTGAAACACTGAACGTCGGGTAGGAGTGGAAGTTTTACTCCGACCTTCCTTTTCCGAAGATGAATATTTCAGCCGTTGATGAACTGAAAGACGAGTAGTCGGCGCTTTAATGCGATCGAAGACAGAGATTTTCTGGCTATCATCATTCTTTTTATCTTCTGGATCGCTCATCTCTTCTACTGTTATGTGATGTGCATCTACAACTTTCCATTTTCTGGTTATACGAACTGGCTCTGGGGGATTGTACCCTAGTCCGGCTCTCGAGGATGGTATGGCATAACCTTCTTTCTGGAGCTTCTTCTGTGTCGAAGAAGGCTCAGGTCTCTCATCGAAGATTTTTAGACTTTTAAACTCAGTATGAGTTGTAAAGTCGTATCCTGCCTTCTCTAGGAATTTGTATGCATTTGGGTCAAATCCAGCCTTCGTTCGTCTTTTCGGCAGAGTCACTTTGGTACGATCCGTCTTTGATTCCTGAATCTCTTACTTGGTGATTGCTGTCAGAGGCGTGGTGAAATTTTCTTTTAAAATCTCCACATCACCAACCTTCAAAATTCATGAACATTCTGTGAATGGTGATTCCCCTTTCTTGCGTCGAGATAAAGGAACGTAGAGCAATATAGGGACGTTTGACGATGCCTCTTCCTTTGGAGCTTTCGATTTTACAGGGTGAGCAGATGTTTCCTTTGATTGAACTTCACAAGCATCTATTTCTTCGATCGACTCCTTCTTCGCATTCTTTGGATGCTCTATTTTCTGACTTTCAATCAGAGGAATCTCGCCTGGGATGATCTCTCCTGCTTTATCATTCTGCATATAAAACTTTGCATCTGCAAAGTGGGATTCTGCCTCTGAGAATGGAATAGTGTCGGCTTCAACTTTCTTGACACCGTCTTGATAGAACTTGAACCACTGATGAAGTGTAGAAGATATCACTCCATTTCCATGAATCCAAGGACGACCTAACAATAACTTGTAAGTGGTCTTGGAATCTATGATATGGAATAAAGTGTTGGCCTTCAAATCTCCAATAACAAGCTCCAAACGAATCATACCGATTGCTCGTTGGTCGCCTTGGTTGAAGCCTTTAATGACCAACCTACTATTTGATAGTTCGTCCATTGAAATTCCTATCTGTGTCATGGTTGACTTAAGCATTATATTCACCGCAGATCTATCGTCGATAAGAATTCTGCCAACTTTTTGCTCTCGAATATATCCAGAGACAAATAAGGGCCTATTATGAGGCTTCGATCCCAACATCAAGTCTTCATCTGTGAAGCTAATGGACATATAACATGAGGCACATTTGTGTTCTTGCAAGTCTGGAACGTCTGAAACGTTAGAACTTGTCAATGTTTCAACAATAGCATCTTTGGTTGCTTGAGGAAACGACAACAAATCATCTATTGTAAATGAAGGTGAATCTTCCGGCCTTGTCATCGCCTGAGATGGACTTGAGGAAGAATCGCCTTCTTCGAATGCATTGACAGCATGGCATGCGACTATCTCAGGGATGTCCTCGTGGTCGTCATTAAGAAAGTTCTTTGGGAAGAAATCTTTAAGGGTTATCGGATGTCGAGACAGAACAAAATCTTGATTCTCTTCGACAACTAGTTTAGGCTTTCTCGCACCTTTTATCTTTCTCTTCTGTTTTTGTGACGTGTTCTTTCTTCTGTAGTTTCGGAACATGTGAGGCTCTCCTTGAACGAAATGTTTCTTTTGCTTCTTTCAACGAGTTACTAAAGTCCATCCTTCGTCTTCATTTTCAACAGACTCAAGTTGGTCTTGGCAGACGTCTCTTGCAGATTCTTGCTGAAGCCAAATAACAATCGGCTCTAATGTCCCGAACTGGATCAAACTTGCTACTGAATCATGAACCGGACTTGGAGCTACTCGGTTGTTCAGATTCGTTGCTATGGTCGCATGATTTGATTGAGCTACCTCATCAAGATCTAACTCGATCTTCTTTTCTTTAGCTAATTTCAAGATTAGTTCCTTCAGGACGAAGTACTTTTCCACCGGGTGGCTGATGACTCGGTGATATTTGCAGTAGTTGGGATCATTAACTCTCCCCATCTCTTCTGGTCGCTTGCATTCTGGTAGCTCAATAAGTTGTTTTTCCAGGAGTTGTTCTAACATATCTGAAATGTCAGAATCTGGAAAAGGGTAAACTTTCTCTTGCCTTTCTTTCAAGGTCAGACGACGTCCCTCGCCTCCCTCTTGTTGTTTCTCTATCTTCTTTTCTTTTCCTTTCGACGAAAACTTGAAAGGAGCTGCATTGACTACCATTGACTCTTTCGTAGTGTTTTTGGTAGCTTTCTCAGTATTTTTAACTTCTTTCTTTTCTTTCCTGCCATCGGGGACAATAGAATCTTTGTTCCCTCTAGTAGCAATGCTCAATTCCATGTCATGAGCGCGAGTTGCCAACTCCTCGAAAATGCGGGGTTTTATTCCTTGAAGGATATAGAGGAGTCCCCAATGCATGCCTTGGGTGCACATTTCAACAGCAGACAATTCGGTAAGTTTGTCCTTGCAATCTAAGCTCAAAGCTCTCCAACAGTTGATGTAGTCAAGAACCGGTTCACCTTTCCGTTGTTTAGTACTAGTGAGCTCCGTCATACTGACGGTTCGTCTTGTGCTGTAGAAGCGGTTGAGGAACTCCTTCTCAAGTTGCTCCCAACTACCAATAGTTTCAGGCTCAAGGTCGGTATACCAATCGAAAGCATTTCCCTTCAGTGTTCGTATGAACTGCTTGACTAGTAGATCTCCTCTAGTACCAGCATTTTCACACGTCTCGATGAAATGAGCAATGTGCTGCTTGGGAATGCCCTTCCCGTCAAATTGTTGAAACTTCGGTGGCTGGTATCCATTAGGCATGCTCAGATTATCGAATCCCTTGGTATACGACTTGGAATACAAGAGAGAATTTTGAGTCGGTCCGCCATATTGAGCTCTGATGGAATTCATGATCATATCTTGGAGCTGTTGTACAGACAGTGAAGCAATAGAAGCGGAGTGTTGTGACTAATCTTGTATGGTGGTCTTCCCCTTGTTTTTCATGGTAGGGGTCTGACTTGATTCAGCGGCATCCCGACTCTCCATTTGGCTTTTGAGAGAGGCAATTTCGTAGTCTTTCTCTTCAACCATCTTCAGTAACAAGTTAATCTTCTTCTCAACTTCAGTCATCCGTTCTTCACTAGTTCCAGCATCAGTCATCATAACAGACATCACATCAGGGCTAGATGTTTCATTTGGTTGCTGAGAAGGAGAGATGAATTTGCCAAACATCAGATTTTCTGTAGTGCCGATTTCAAGTTGAGCAGATTTTGTCATGCGTCTCAGCATCTTGTTTGCAATGGCAGGAGTTTGACCGTCTTCGTGTTGGGTTTCCTTGGAGCGACTACGAGTAATTGGCCCCACATAGGAGTTGCTTGAAACAGAGATCTTTGAAGAAGCTTCTTCGGAAGTCATGATTTCTTTGCGAGAAAAAGAGATGAAAGGTAGAGATTGTCCCACTGGGCGTGCCAATTTGTTCACACGAGATTTCGACAGGGAAATTTAATTCGTGGAAATAAACTTGATTTTATTGAATTTGATGTATAAGTGTTACAATCTCTAATATTGATCCTCTGATTCTTTCTCACAGATATATAAACTTTGGCCTCTAGCTTGTTGCTCTTCTTGGACCGGTTTGTTGGGCTTCTTGGATGATCGGCTTGCTAGGTTGATGATCTCTTGGATCGGCCTGTTGGCTTGATGATCTCTTGGATCGGATTGTTGGTTTGATGATCTCTTGGATCGGCTTATTGGCTTGTTGATCTTCTTGGATGATCGGCTTGCTGGCTTAGTGATCTCTTGGATCGGCCTGTTGTGACTTGTTGATCTTCTTGGATGATCGGCCTATTCGCTTGACGTTCTTTTTGATCGACCTGTTGGCTTGATGATCTGTTGGATTGGCTTGTTGGCTTGTTGATCCTCGTGGATGATCGACCTACTGACTTGTTGATCCTCTTGATCGGTCGGTTGGCTTGTTGATCTTCTTGCATGATTGGCCTGCTGACTTGTTGATCTTCTTGATCGGTCGGTTGGCTTGTTGATCTCTTCTTAGAGTCTTCTAGTCTTCAAACCTTCTGAGTCTTGAATCCTTTGAATTCTGAATCTCGAATCCTTCTGAATTCTTTGGACTCTTTGGCTTCTGACGATTCTGGACTCTAGCAGAATGCTCTGGACTCTAGCAGAATGCTCTGGACTCTGAGTTCTCTAACTCTGTCTCTGAATCTGAATGCCCAAAATGAATGGTGCCCTCCTCTATTTATAGAGTTTGATGGACCTCATATGGGCTTGGGCTTGGGCCCAATCTTTGGACTTAGGCTATATTTGGGTTTTAATCCAGCTCATTTTTTGATAAAGTTGGATTATTTTAATTTAGCCCAATTTCTTCAATGATCTCGGGTTACATCAGTCTCGGGTCCATTTGCCACGTGGCATAATTTGATTGGACTCGGTTTATGTCATCTCATGGATCAATAATAGACAAGTGACATTGTTTGATTTGCCGAATTTTAATGTCTATTAATTTAATTTAGGGACACGTGTAAATTTGTAATTGGTCCCAAATTTATTTTATCATTAATTTAAATTAATGACGTGACAATTTGTGATTGACCGAAATTTCTCATTCAACATACATATTTAAAAATATCAAATCAAATCAATTTTTTAAGTAAATTAAATTTAAATTAATAAATTTATTTTTCTCAATATTTTATTTATTTAATTGATAGTATAGTGCATTTAAACTATAACTTAATTTTATGAAAAAAAATATTTTTTTTTAGAAGGATGAAAAAAGAAATATATTATTAAATTAATGATTAATTATCAATAATGATAATGATATATTGTCGAATAATAATAATAATAATAATAATAATAATAATAATAATAATAATAATAATAATAATAATAATAATAATAATAATAATAATAATAATAATATGGAATATGAAAAGTTAAAATACAAAAGGTTTTTTCATTAATTAAATAGTTTTTCTTTTAACTCTAATTAGTAATAAAAGTTAGGATTGTTTTGGAATTCTAAAAGTTTTGTAATTTTTAATTATCTACCATTATAAAAGAGGGCGTCTTTCACCATTTTTCATCAACAAACTTCTACCATTTAAGGAACGTGTGTAATAAAAAATTGGCAAGAACACATTGGAGCAAGTTGTAAAGCAAATCCCCAATCCTTGACACATTAGTTGGCTTGAAACATTAACAATTTGTGGAGGGGATGCAATTCCGGCCAATTACGCTCCCCCATCCATTCAAAATTGAAAGTAATGCAATTCCTGCATGTAATTAAAATTCTCAGTAGTGAGGAAAAAGGTCTTACTAAGCCGGGTAAGCACAAGCCATGACCAATGAACGTGTTAACCATTCAATCATCCACACAAGGACAAATCGAGTAGCCCACCATCTGACACAATTTGCAATGTGATCATCCTTCATTTGTTTCTTGGGGATAATGAAATTCCCAAATGACTTTTAATTTTAAATTCTTGATATAGATCATGTTACCATTGAGGATGAGATTTCACTTAAAATTGTGTTGGTGTGAGATTGCACTTGCGTAATGAGAATTGATGTATTTTTCACACATATATATACACACTTTCTCTTATTTTTCTTTTCAATTTATTATTCATTAATTTTAATTATAACACAAAATTAAAATATTATTCCAGATCTATGACAAAATATTAAGATTAAAAACTTTTCGTTTTATTTCCAAAAAGTTAAAATTCATGAATTTAATAGTAAAGTACTTGAATATAAATCCATAAAAATAAAATTTTATTATACTAAATAAATTTAAAAAAATTAAATTATTTGTAACAAACTAATTAATTATGTTATAGGTGAATGTCCACTCTTTTTAGTACAAATATACCTCATCATTAATTGTCATACATGGTTGATTTTTTTTTTTCATTTTTTCAAATATATATTGTATCTCAAAAAGGAAAAAGACACCATCTACATTGAAAAGTGTCACTAACCAACATACTCTATCCATCAAAACTATTATAGTTTTACTCATTGTCCACTATACTCAGCATAGTATATAAGAATAACCAAACAATTACATAAATATAAATTAAAAGTGAAAATTTTACAAATTTAAAAACTTATTTAACCAAAGTTATGGAAATAATAATTTGGTGGATAAATGTTTTCAAAATTAACTACTCTTTTAAAATGTTTTTTAAAATCGGATGATCATCCCTTGACATTTTTTTTAAACTTAACAATCTAACGCATAGTTTGGTGAATAAAAGTACAAATTACTTCTTTAAAGTCATCAATTTTAACCAAGTTCTTAGATATTTTCAAATGTAGTTTCTTTTCTTTGATATATAAAATAAAATAAAATAAAAAGAATTGATTAAGGTGATTAGATTGATATTAATGTATTTAATAATACATAAAACATTCAACCACAAAAATAAAATAAAAAAATTAGAATATGTTAAAATTAATTTTAATTAATTTAAAATGATAGTACCAAAATCTTTTCTACAAAAAAAAATGCATTTTACCCAATAATCCAAAAATCAAGATATTTTAAAAATAGAAAATAATACACATGCAAGTGCACGTGGTAAAACACTAGTCTATAATCTATAATTTATATCTATAGTATATATAAAAGCCACAATGTGGAGAAACTTTTATTTGTCAATTTTACCCAATCACTTTTATATGTGTGCTAATGTTGCTCTTGATTCATATTAATCTTTTAATGCCCTTTCACCTTTCTCCCTGTCCATTTTCCGTTCCTATTACCTCCTTTGGTGCCTTTTCACCTTTCTCCTGTCCATTTTCCATGTTCTGCCGTTTTCTTTCCAATGTAATCTTCTTATGTTTTAAAAGTCATTTATATCATCATTATTATTATTTAATACTCTTGAGGACTATGTATTTCACTCCTTCAAATTCCTAAAATCTTTCTGAGTTTCCAATACTTTTCTAAACATTATATATAGATGCAAGATGTGTGCGCTAGATATCAAGAGAGAATGTCTCTCAAGCTGCTTCCATTGATCACCCAACTACTGATGGATCAAGTTTCAGAATTCCGAAATACTGTACCATTCTCAGCCAACCGCACAACCAATTGAGATTTGCTTCATCCCCTTTGTCATTCTCTCATCTTTCTTCATTGGTCGGTTGATTTGGGGCAGATGAGGCCATGACTAATTCCAAATGGTCGAGGCGCAAGAGAGGGAGAACCAACCAAGGTTATGGCCGAGAAAACTATAGTGTGAGAGAGTGTTGAATTATTGACTCTAATTTTAATCATTGCTGGTTGCTTATTTGTCATTTACAGCATGTGCTAAAATGAGTTAAGATTTTATATTTTTGCAGCTCATTTACTTCAGCATATTGTAAAGAAGAGAATTTGTTTTGGGCTTAAGCCCATTTGGGTTTGTGCCCTACACTTTAGCCTATAAAAGGCATGTATTCTCTGGGTATTCTTTCGTGAGAGAAGATTGCGACAAATTGGAGAGTGTATTTCTCTTTGTACAGAAGGGGTGAGTTAGATTTATGCTCTGCTCTACCTCTTCTTCGGGCAAATTCTTTCAGGGGCTGGTTTATCCTTGTGTGGATTCCGGCGATTTTGAGCTGAGGAGATGTATATGTTGTAATGACTCTGTTTTCAGTTGATAATCAAAGAATATGGCTCACCTTGCACAAGTGGATGTAGACCTTTGTGTCGAACCACTATAAAAGCTATGTGTTATTCTTCTTCCCTTTACTCCTTTACATTTCTGTTTTAGATTTGGGTTTTAAGCTTGTTTAGTTTGCATGTTTGTTCTAATCAGCTTGGGTATTCTCTTTTTGTGGTGATTGTTGGTTTTGTGAGGTTGGGTTCGAAGTTAAATTTCACAAGTGGTATCAGAGCGAGGCGAGAAGACAGATCTTCAACCCGCGTTTTTTAGATCAGACTACTCTTCATCTTTCTTCCAAGTGGTTCTTCGATTTTTTTTTTCCAGATAAGTTGTTTTCTGATTCATCTCAAGCAAGTTTGTTCTCTGATTGCTTCCTCTTCGAATCAATAAGTCTCTGTTCTGTAGTGTCCATCTGAGTTTTGTGGTATGAATCTGTGATCTGTGGTGTGAATCTGAGAAATTTTGTGTTGAAATATGTCTGCAAAATTTGACTTAGATAAGTTTGATGGGAAGGGAGACTTTAGTTTATGGAGGAAGAAATTAAAAGCCCTTTTGGTTCAACAAAAGGTAGGAAGAGTCCTAGAGGATCCTGAAACCTGGCCAGAAGCCATATCTAAAGAAAAATTGCGAGAGATGGAAGAAATTGCCTATAGTACCATGATTCTACATTTAGCAGATAATGTACTTAGGCAAGTAAACAACATAGAAAAAGCTGGAGAACTTTGGGCTAAACTAGAATCACTGTATCTAAGTAAGTCTTTGCCGAATAAAATTTATCTAAAGGAAAGGTTCTTTGGATATAAGATGCTGACCTCAAAATCTCTTGAAGAAAATTTAGATGATTATAATCGGATATGTATGGATTTAGCAAACACAGGGGAAAAGCTAGAAGATGAAAATCAAGCCATTATTTTGCTAAACTCATTACCCGATAATTATAAAGAGGTAAAAGCAGCTATAAAATATGGTAGGGACTCTTTAACATTGGCCACAGTCCTTGATGCTCTTAGATCAAAAGATTTTGAAATAAAAATGGAGAAGAAAGATGTTGAAGCTTTAGTAGTAAGAGGGAGGTCTGAAAATAAGTCAAAACCACATGGAAAACAGTCTAAAAACAGATCTAAATCAAGAGGAAAGGGAAAAAGATGTTTCTATTGCCATAAAGAGGGTCACTTCATCAAAAATTGTTTTCAGTTAAAGAACAAAAATAAAAATCAAGACAAGTCAGATGAAGGTAGTTCAGCAAATATACATGAAGGTTATGACTCAGCTGAAGTATTAACCGTGTCTGAAACTAAACTAAAAGATGAATGGATATTAGATTCAGGATGCACTTACCATATGACTCCTTTTAAGCATTACTTTCTTAACTTAGAGGAAGAAGAAGGTAATAAAGTGCATATGGGAAATGATCAACCCTGTATGGTTAAAGGAGTAGGTTCTGTCAAGTTGAAAATGGTAGGTGGCATAGAGAAAGTTTTATCATCTGTGAGATATGTTCCTGATTTGAAAAGGAACTTGATATCCCTCGGTCAATTAGACAAAGTAGGGTATAGCTATAAATCTGAGGCTGGTGTTCTCAAAATTTTTAAGGGATCCCTATTGAAAATGAAGGGAATTTTGAGAAATGGGCTATATGTGCTTGAAGGGGAAACTGTGACCTCACAGACTGCAAATTTAGTTTCTGTAGCTTCGAATTCAGACACTGTTTTGTGGCATAAACGTTTGGGACATGTGTCTCAAAAGGGTTTAGAAGAATTGAATAAGCAAGGCTTATTAGGCAAATATAAACCATCTGATTTACCCTTCTGTGAATTATGCACCCTAGGAAAATCAACAAGAGTAAAATTTTCTAGGAGTACATATGCTTCAAAGGGCATTTTGGAATACATCCATTCGGATCTTTGGGGTCCAGCCCGAGTACAAACACTTGGTGGGGCAAAATACTTCATAAGTATGGTAGATGACTACTCAAGAAAAATATGGGTTTATTTGTTAAAACACAAAAGTGATGCCTTTGAAACCTTTGTTCGATGGAAAACTTTAATTGAGAATCAAACCAGCAAAAGAATTAAAGTTTTAAGAACCGACAATGGTTTGGAATATTTGAATGATTCTTTTAAAGAACTTTGTCAAAAATATGGAATTAAAAGGCATATAACAGTCCCATATACCCCACAACAAAATGGCTTAGCTGAAAGATTCAATAGAACACTATTAGAAAGAGTGAGATGCATGTTAGCTAATGCTAAACTACCAAAAATGTTCTGGGGAGAGGCCGTGTCCACTGCTGCATATTTAATAAACAGAACACCTTCTACAGCTTTAGAAATGAAAACTCCTCAGGAAGTTTGGTCAGGCAAGAAACCTTCTCTAAGTCATTTAAGAGTCTTCGGATGTGCAGCATATGCACACATAAAGCAAGATAAACTTGAACCGAGAGCCCGAAAATGTATTTTTCTTGGTTATCCGAGTGAAACAAAAGGGTATAAGCTTTGGTTACTTCAACCAAATGAAAATAAATGCATTATAAGCCGAGACGTAAAATTTGATGAACAAAGTTTTCCTTGGGAAACAGAAGGAACACTTGGTTTAAGTAACAGTGATAAAAGCCCTCAGAACTCTTTTGAAATAGAATTAGAAAATGATCTTTCAAAACCTATGGAAGACAATAACCAAGAAACAATACAAGTAGAAGAAGTTGATGTGTCAAGTGAGGTTGAACCAGTGAATGTTAATACAGAACAAAGAACTTTAGAGGGTGAAACTTCTAGTAGCAATACTACGGGTCAAGACTTGACAAATTATCAATTAGCAAGGGATAGGCAGAAAAGAACCACTCGACCGCCAGCTAGATATGACCAAGCTGATTTTGTGACTGATCAAACTGATTCTTTGGGGTATGCTTTAAATTGCAGAGAAGATATACATGAAAATGAACCTTTAACTTACTATGAAGCAATGAAATCTGAAAACTGTGATTTATGGCAGAATGCAATGGTAGAAGAAATGATATCTTTGCATAAGAATAATACTTGGGTATTAACTAAGAAGCCAGTTGATCAGAAAATAATAGATTGCAAGTGGATATATAAGCTAAAGCCTAGCATTACAGGGGAGTCAAAACCTAGGTATAAGGCTAGACTTGTAGCTAAGGGATATACACAGCAATACGGAGTGGATTATAGTGAGGTATTCTCACCTGTGGTTAGACACTCTTCCATTAGAGTGTTACTATCTCTTGTAACTCATTATGATTTGGAATTAGAACAAATGGACGTAACCACGGCCTTTCTTCATGGTGAATTAGAAGAAGATATTTATATGAAGCAACCTGAAGGCTTCATTCAAGAAGGCCAAGAGCACTTAGTATGTCACTTAAAAAAGTCACTTTATGGTTTAAAACAATCGCCTAGACAGTGGTACAAACGATTTGATTGCTTTATTCTTCGATGTGGCTTTAAAAGAAGTTGTTTTGACAGTTGTGTTTATGTGAAAAAAGTGACAAAAGATGTTTCAGTCTTTCTTCTATTGTATGTTGATGATATGTTAATATCCTCTCATGATATCTCTGAAATTAATTCCTTGAAACTCCAGCTAAAAGAGGAATTTGAAATGAAAGATTTAGGTCCTGCAACCAAAATCTTAGGTATGGAGATTAAAAGAAATAGAGAAACTGGAACTATGTCAATAAATCAGCTGAATTATCTTGAGAAGGTACTTAAAAGATTTCGATTAGATACTTTAAAGGCAGTAAATGTTCCGTTTGCTCAACACTTCAAACTATCTAAGAAACAGTGCCCAAAAACAGAACAAGAGTTAGTAGTTATGGAAAATACTCCTTACTCAAGTGTTGTGGGAAGTTTAATGTACGGAATGACCTGCACACGTCCTGATATAGCTTATGCTTTGAGTGTGGTTAGCCGATATATGAGTTGTCCAGGAAAATTACATTGGGAAGCAACTAAATGGATTCTTAGATATATTAAAGGAAGTTTAACCAGTGGTTTGATTTATTCTTCTGATGCAGATGACTCAGAGTGCCTCATAGGATATGTTGACTCAGATTTTGCAGCCGATCTTGACAAAAGAAGGTCAACAACAGGGTATGTTTTCAAACTTTTTGGAAACACAGTGAGTTGGAGATCATCCCTTCAGTCGATAGTTGCTTTATCGACAACCGAGGCTGAGTATATTGCTCTTACTGAATCTGTAAAGGAAGCTGTCTGGTTATATGGGTTAGTAACAGATTTGATTGGTTCAATTCCAGTTCCTTTAATTTACTGTGATAGCCAAAGCGCTCTAGCTTTGTCAAAGAATCTGTTATATCACGATCGCACGAAGCACATAGATGTTAAGTATCACTATATCAGGGAAATGGTGTCTAATTCAGAAATTCGAGTTGAGAAAATACATTTTGAAGAAAATCCAGCAGACTTGTTGACAAAGGCTCTAACTGGTGCTAGAGTTCATTACCTCTGTGAACTCTTCAAGGTAGGAGTTGGCTAATTCCTTTCAAGTTTATCGAAGTGAATGGTGCAAGGTGAGCTGAAGCTATAATTCTTTGATTTCAAGGATTATAAATTGGAGTCAAGAGGGTGATTTGTTGAATTATTGACTCTAATTTTAATCATTGTTGGCTGCTTATTTGTCATTTACAGCATGTGGTAAAATGAGTTAAGATTTTATATTTTTACAGCTCATTTACTTCAGCATATTGTAAAGAAGAGAATTTGTTTTGGGCTTAAGCCCATTTGGGTTTGTGCCCTACACTTTAGCCTATAAAAGGCATGTATTCTCTGGGTATTCTTTCGTGAGAGAAGATTGCGACAAATTGGAGAGTGTATTTCTCTTTGTACAGAAGGGGTGAGTTAGATTTATGCTCTGCTCTACCTCTTCTTCGGGAAAATTCTTTCAGGGGCTGGTTTATCCTTGTGTGGATTCCGACGATTTCGAGCTGAGGAGATGTATATGCTGTAATGACTCTGTTTTCGGTTGATAATCAAAGAATATGGCTCACCTTGCACAAGTGGATGTAGACTTTTGTGTCGAACCACTATAAAAACTATGTGTTATTCTTCTTCCCTTTACTCCTTTACATTTCTGTTTTAGATCTGGGTTTTAAGCTTGTTTAGTTTGCATGTTTGTTCTAATCGGCTTGGGTATTCTCTTTTTGTGGTGATTGTTGGTTTTGTGAGGTTGGGTTCGAAGTTAAATTTCACAGAGAGGAAGAAGACGTCTTTTTTTTTTTTTTCTGGGAGAAAATCATAAGTAAACGAGGGGAGGTTAAATGAAGTTTATAAATAATTTGCGTGGGTTTTTCTAAACGAGAGGAAGAAGACGTTTTTTATTTTTTATCTTTCTTTTTTATTTTTTTTTATTTTTTTTTTTTTTTGAGATTTTTATCTTTCTTTCTTTCTTTCAGTTATGGGCTGGTTGGCCTTGTATATAAATATATCCTACAATTTGGTTGGTTTTGTTTTTATTAGTTTTTTAATCCTATCTTCAAAACCAAATTGAGAATTTTCAATCTTTCATAATCATTGTCATTTGTCGTTTGTAATGTAATTTTTATTTTTATTTCATTTTTATTACTAATAGTTAAATAAATTAATAATTAATCATAATTTAAATAAAATGTGTAATTGAATGATTACAATAATCAAAACTTTAATTAGAAATATACTATACGCAAATAAAAAATGTTACTTTATAATTTAATAATTAGTATAATGCCGAAATCATGTTTTTCTTTCTTTTTTTTTTTATATTATGTCTACATATTTTTTATGTTTTACTATCAATAATTGTTTTTAACTTTTGAAAAACACGTGCAACGCACGTAGTGTTTACTAGTATATATAAAAGTACGAATGTGAAAGAAACTTATTTTGAAAAATATTATCCTTTAGTTTTCACTAAATACCTAATATACCCATAATTTAATATAATATGTGACCATTAATAAATTGTGTCATTATAAATTAGAATTAAAAAATTTAGGGAAAAATACACTTTTGGTCCCTGAAGTTTGGGTTAAGTGACACTTTGGTCCTTGAGTTTTCAAACTCAACAAATATACCCCTGAGGTTTGAGATAAGAAGCACTTTGGTCCCTACCGTCCAATTTTTCGTTAAATGCTAATAGATTGCTGACGTGGCCAAATTTTTTTAATTAAAAAATTATTTTTTTAATTTTAAAATAAAAAACAATAAAAAAAATTATTATTTTAATTATTTTTAAAACTTAACCCTCCATCCCTCTTCTTCATCTTCTTCCCTTAACCCCTCTATCTTCTTATTCACATCTTGGCCGGCCGCCGGCGACGGTAATTTTGTTTTTCTTCTCCTTTCTTCTTTCTTTTTGCCTCATTTTTATTCTTTTCTTTAAAAAAAAATCAAAAGGGAGGAGGGACCTCCCTCTTCCTCTGTTTCCGACGCAAAACAGATGAGGAGGGAGGTCAAAAATCAAGAGGGAGAAAGGACCTCCCTCCTCCTCTGTTTCTGGCGCAAAACAGAGGAGGAGGGAGGTCCCTCCTCCCTCCTTGTTCAGATCTGGACAATAGAAAAGCCCAAAACCGGATCACTCGACAATAGGAACTTCACCGTCAAAGTAACCCACCTCCACAATTATTCTTCAATCTCCAACGAAGAAAAAATCCTTCAAAATTTCATCGGATGCCCAGAAATCGTTCCGTGTTTAGGCAACGAGATAACCATTCAACGAACAGATTCTTACTCTCCCATGGCCTTCTACAATCTCAAGCTCGAGTACGCTGCCGACGGAACCTTAGTCGACTTGATCCGCCGGCGAAAGAAGCTACCGGAGAGCGAAGTGAAGGAGTATCTCCGAATGATACTCAGAGGCCTCTCCTGCATTCATCGCAAAGGGTTCGTCCACGTCGATCTCAAGTCGGAGAACATTCTCGTGTTCCCTCAGAGCGACGACAAGGTCAGTTTGAAGATCGCCGACTTTGGGCTGTCGAGGAGAAGCGGGGAGATGGACGATGAGGGTACGACGACGTCGTTTCGAGGAACGCTGAGGTACATGTCGCCGGAGTCGGTGGTGTTCAGCGAGGTGAAGAGCGCGCTGGATATTTGGTCGCTGGGTTGTGTTGTGGTGAAGATGGTGAGTGGAAGATCGGTGTGGAGTGAGTGTAAGAGTGCCGGAGAGTTGATGAGGAGGCTTTTGGAGGAGATGGAGATACCGGAGATACCAGAGGAATTGTGTGAGGAAGGGAAGGATTTTCTTCGGAGATGCTTTGAACGACGGTATGAACGGCGGTGGATGGCGGAGATGTTACTTGAAAATTACCATCGCCGGCAGTGGCAAGCAGTGGCCGGCCGCCGACGCTGGCTGTCGGAGATGTGAAGAAGAAGATGGAGGGGTTGAGGGAAGAAGATGAAAAAGAGGATAGAGGGTTAAGTTTTAAAAATAATTAAAATAATAATATTTTTATTGTTTTTTATTTTAAAATTAAAAAAAATATTTTTTAATTAAAAAAATTTGGCCACGTCAGCAAACTGTTACCATTTAACGGAAAATTGGACGACAGGGACTAAAGTGCTCCTTATCTCAAACCCCAGGGGTATTTTTGTTGAGTTTGAAAACTCAGGGACCAAAGTGTCACTTAACCCAAACCTCAGGGACCAAAAGTGTATTTTTCTCAAAAAATTAATATTAATTAATGGATAATAACAAATTAATTACGGTGGCTTTTGGGGTTGGTTTGATTAATGGATAATAACAAGTTAACCAATATTTTCAAAAAAATAAAAATAAAAATAAAAATAACAAATTTGTTATAAAACGTGGAAAGCAATAAAACAACTAAGAGAGAATTTGAGAGAGCAAAGTAGAGAGAAAAGAGAGCTAATGCTTTTCATTCAAGTGTGTTTTTCCATACCTCATACAACCCCTATTTATACTAATGCAATGGGGTAGGTTACAAGCTTCAAAATGCTGAAAATAGAAGAGGGTGAGAGTCTCTTGGCTATTCCTAAGGGAGTGGGAGAGTCATGGGGGAGAATGGCTACAATCATGGGTTGACTAAGACTAATGATATAATATGGATATCTAATATATACCTATGTATACCAGGTATATATATTTACAACACTCCCCCTTAGATATCCATTGTATATGAAATATATGCCTCGTTAAAACCTTACTGGGAAAAACCTAATGGGAAAAAAAACCCTAGTGAAGGAAAAATAGTACATTATATTTATATACATTAACAACTGCCTCATTAAAAACCTTGCTAGGAAAACCCAGTGGGAAAAAAAACCATAGCGAAGGGAAAAAGAGTGCAGTGTATTTACTCCCCCTCATGAAAACATCATTTGAGATCTCTGAGCCGTCGCATTCCAATGTTGTGCACCAACTTCTCAAAGGTTGCAGTAGGTAATGCCTTCGTAAATAGATCTGCCAAATTGTCTTTTGAAGAGATTTGTTGAACAGTGATATCACCATTTTCTTCAAGATCGTGAGTGTAAAAGAGCTTTGGTGTGATGTGCTTCGTTCTATCTCCTTTAATGTATCCTCCTTTGATTTGGGCTATACATGCTGTATTGTCTTCATATAATGTTGTTGGACAATCTTTGTTAGAAGACAATCTACATGTTTCACAAATGTGTTGAGTCATTGATCTTAGCCATACACATTCTCGACTAGCCTCATCAATTGTCAGGATCTCAGCATGGTTTGAGGAAGTAGTTGTTATTGTCTACTTCATAGATCGCCATGATATAGCAAGTCCTCCATATGTAAATAAATAACCTATTTGAGATCTAGCTTTATGTGGGTCAGATAAGTATCCTGCATCTGCATAACCAACTAGATCAAAGTTTGATTTATTAGAATAAAATAAACCCATATCAATTGTCCCTCGAAGATAACGGAGGATGTGTTTAACTCCATTCCAATGTCCTTTTGTTGGAGAAGAACTATATCTAGCTAATAAATTTACTGAAAATGCTATATCAGGTCGTGTATTATTAGCAAGATACATAAGTGCACCAATTGCACTAAGATATGGTACTTCTGGACCAAGAAGCTCTTCATTATCTTCTCGAGGTCGGAAGATGTCTTTCTTTACATCAAGTGAACGAACTACCATTGGAATGTTCAAAGGATGTGTTTTGTCCATGAAAAATCTCTTTAATATCTTTTCTGTATAAGTTGATTGACAAATAAATATTCCATCTGCTAGATGTTCAATTTGTAAGCCAAGGCAAAACTTTGTTTTCCCGAGATCTTTCATCTCAAATTCTTTCTTAAGATATTCTATTGCCTTTGGAAGCTCTTCAGGAGTTCCAATTATATTTAAATCATCAACATATACAGTAATGATAGCAAATCCTGACTGTGATTTCTTTATAAAAACACATGGACAAATTGGGTTATTTTGATACCCTTCTTTCAATAAATATTCACTCAGGCGATTATACCACATTCGTCCTGATTGGTTTAATCCATATAAAGATCTCTGTAATTTGATCGAATATAATTCTCTAGGGTTTGAATTATATGACTCTGGTATTTTTAATCCTTCGGGGATTTTCATATAAATATCATTATCAAGAGATCCATATAAATATGCTGTAACTACATCCATAAGATGCATGTCAAGCTTTTTATACACAGTCATGCCAATTAAATATCTCAATGTTATTGCATCCACCACAGGAGAATATGTCTCATCATAATCAATACCAGCTCTTTGCGAGAATCCTTGTGCAACAAGTCTCGTTTTATATCTTGTGACCTCATTCTTTTCATTTCTTTTTCTTACAAATACCCATTTGTATCCCACAGGCTTGACATCTTCTGGTGTCTGGACTACTGGTTCGAAAACCTCACGTTTTGAAAGTGAGTTTAATTCTGTCTGGATTGCTTCTTTCCACTTAAGCCAATCCTTTCTATGTCGACATTCTTCGATAGATTTTGGTTCATAATCATCATTTTCAGAAATGATGTCGCAAGCAACATTATACGAAAAAATGTTATCAACAACTATATTGTTTCAGTTCCATCTTTTTCCATTCATTACATAATTTATCGAAATTTCATTATTATCTTCAGGTATTTCACCTTCTTCGATATTATTATGAGTAGTCACATTCAGGATTTCTTCTGGAATATCCACATTATCAATTACGTCGTTTTGATTATTGACTACTTTTCTTTATCGAGGATTTTTATCTTTGGAACCCATTAGTCTACCACGTTTCTGGCGTGTCGCAGAATCATTAGTTATGATAACTTGTTGTGTCGGGATATCAATTTTCGATGGTGTATTTGCAGCTGGTATATGTGACTTGGTCACTTTCTTAGCATCTGTAAATGCATCTGGCATTTGATTTGCAATATTTTGCAAATGATTTATCTTTTGAACTTCTAGTTCACATTGATTTGTACAGGGATCTAAATGAGACAATGACGCTGCATTCCATGTAATTTCATTTTCCAACTTCTTAATCTCTCCCCCTAATGTTGGAAAATTTGTCTCATTAAAATGACAATCAGCAAATCGTGCAGTAAATACATCACCCGTTAGGGGTTCAAGATATCTAATAATTGATGGGGAATCAAATCCAACATATATTCCTAGCCTCCTTTGAGGACCCATCTTAGTACGTTTTGGTGGAGCAATTGGAACATATACTGCACTTCCAAAAGTTCGTAAGTGAGATATATTGTAGTAATTTGCTGCACTTTCTGGTAATTTGTTGCTGAGAAAGAGGAATCTTAGTTGTTAACCTTGTAGTAGTTAATGCTTCCGTTAGGTTGTAAATATGTTTGGGTTTAATAAAGTTATGTTGTCTCTAGGCTTTAAGCGCACGATGTACTTTGAAGAGTTTAGGTTCTGTCGTTGGTTGAAGATGCGAGATCTGACTCGTATTCTAATATGAAGTTGTTCTGTGGAGTTGTGAGGTGGAGTAGTTGAGTTATATAGAAGTGTGGTTTGGTGTTTAGCAGGTGTTAAAAATTTTAGTTTTAGCCACTTTATAAGGTAGTAAGATAAGATAAGATAAGATTATTAATAATAAATAAATTATAACATGTGAAATTTCTCTAAATATTTAATATATTTTTTGAAAATAATTAATAAGTTAAATGTAGTGAAGCTTTAATTTCCTAAAAGAAGATGTAGTGGAACTCCAACAAAAATAAATATTAAGCAATTGAAAACATACCATTAATGAAATTTATTGAAATTTTAATAACATATATCCATTTATTATCATTTATTTAATGATATTGTGTATAAATGTGAAATTTTAAAAAGTTAAAATGAATAGAAATATTTTTTTTAGAGAAACATAGAGTATACATAATCATTTTTTTTTTTTGAATGAGTGGTTAGAAAGGAATTAAGTATTGCCATATTTTTCTCTCTCTCGCTGAGAGTTTTTTGTCGGAACCCTACCGGCGCGTTTTGGTTTGAGTTCATTTCGCTTTTGGACGAAGGCGAGCTAATTTAGGTTTTGGAAGGAAATCTATTGTGTGGTGAACAATTAATTCTTGGATTCAGCTCTGCAGGGATTATAATCTTGGAATTTGGAAAGTGTAGCAAAAATCTTTGAAAATTACTGAAATCTTGGGGACAGGCTGGTTTGAGAGATTGAGGCTTCTTCCAGGTAAGTATTTGGCTCTAAATCTCGGATTTTTTTTCTCTTTGCTATTACGTTGTTGGGTTTAAATTCTCGGAGTGCCATTGATCAAAATGTGTCTGCAACTGTTATTATGCTTTGAAAATTTCTCGTATTCCTATTCATCTGCCTGGATCTCAATTCATATGGCTCTTGAGGATTTGATGAATCAGTGGGAGAGCTTCAATCTCACCAATTAGGAAGAACAAACTGCTGTCGAAGTTGATCGACAAGCAGCTAAAATAACAGCGAACTCACTGGGAGCAAGCCTGATTGGAAAGCTGTTGGCTCCTAGAATTATTTTGGGAGAGGTTATGCGGAAAACGTTTAAATCTGCATGGAACATTCCTTCTAGTCTGATAGTGGAAAAGATTGAGACTAACATTTTTCTTTTCACGCTTATATCAGAGGAGGATCTTGTTCGGGTAATTCGCCAGGGGCCATGGCTGTTTGATAAATTTCTTCTTGTTTTATCTAAGCCAGTGCCGATGGTAAAACCTATTGATATGGAGTTCAAATACTCACCTTTCTGGGTCCATTTCTGCCAATTGCCAATGGATTTATACAATAATTCGATGGCAGAGAGACTGGGAAACGCGATAGGTAGATTTGAAGAATACGATAATGGTGGTCGACGTTACGGGTGGAAAGAGAGCTTGCGCGTGCAAGTGATAATTGATATATCCAAGCCGCTTCGTCGATGCATCAAGGCCAATCTAGATGGACCGATGGGAAGTTGTTGGGCACCTATCCATTACGAGAAACTCCCAGAATTATGTTCATTTTGTGGCATAATTGGGCACGTTGTGAAGGATTGCAGTGCTTTTTTCCTGGGGGAGGGTTCGTCGGAGCAGAAAAATCAATATGGTATGTGGATGTTGTATTCTAGTAGGTCTTCGACTCTGTTTCGATCTCCAAATACCAGTCCCATTAACCCGAATCGCATGCTGATTGATAGAGAATCATGGAGACAAAGAGATCCGTCTTCATCTCTAAAACTTGTTCATACAGGGGGACCGTCCAGCGGGAGGAAAGAAGAGGGACAATCGTCGTCGGTGGACCTATTTGGCGCGAAGTTGATGGACATCTCTCCTATTGTCGAGGAATCAATTGCAGTTACGAAAATCATGCCAGCATTCAATAATCCCAATAATGGCGAAGGTTTGGTTACAAAGGTAACAACAACATTGAAGGCTAAAAAGAAGTTAGAGTATGCGGCATCCAGAGAGGAACAATTAAAGCCAACTTTGAATGAAAATTCCTCAATTTTCAATCAGCAATCGGGGACCTTTCAATTTGAAACAAAAAAGACACAACCCGTCAGTTACGCCTATTCCTTTGAGGCGCTACTGAAAAAATGAGGGAGGTGGGTCGGGCTTTTTTAATCAACCGCCTGCTTTTGATATGCCTGCACCAAATGAGCTGAGTGCTCTGCTGAATGGGCTGCCAGTGGAAGCCCAAACCCAACTCAAGGGTACTGATGAGCCTTTGCCTTTCAGAGAGCATGGTTCGCATGCAGGGTTGGGTCGACCCAATATTACACACTGGAATCATCGAGCAAGGAATTCTACTTTGGATGTGCAGAATTGGCCTGATGGGGATGGGCTCAAAAAACGCCAAGGATCTGGGTTGTTGGATGGTACCAGAAAACGTGTCCGACTGGATGATGACAATCCTATTGAGGATTTTGATGTATCGGCGGATGCTGCAGAGCAGTCCCGCCGAGAGCCATGAGTATTTTATGTTGGAATGTCCGTGGTCTGAGGAATCCTCGGGCGTTCCGTGTTGTTCGTGACGGGATACGTCACTATAAACCTCAAATGCTATTTCTATTAGAAACCAAATGTAACGCGTCTGCGAAAAATATCAATAAAATTAAGCTATCTTTGAATTATTCTTGTTGTTTTGTGGTTGATTGTAATGGAAGAAGTGGGGGCCTTTGTCTTCGAAAGAAGAAATGGATGTTACTATTCGATCCTATTCATGTTCACATATTGATGCATCGGTGATTTGGGAGTCAAAAGTATGGCGTTTCTCTGGTATCTACCGCCATCCGGTGGCGAGTCAACGATCACATACTTGGGAGTTACTACGACGATTACAAAATAATGATGATTCTACATGGGTTATTGGCGGTGATTTTAATGCGATGTTGTTATTTGAGGAAAAAATGGGTGGAGTACCTGAAGGATTGGAATTCCCAATTCCGTTACAGCGGAAGCAATTGGACCGTTCGTAAATTAATTTTGTTCTACAAAAATACCAATACATTGGCAAAAGGTTAAGCGATGAGAAACATACCTTCGTTGACGACTCTTAATTCTTCAAGAACGCCTTTCTTGATTGCTCTGCAACAACGAAGAACACCACCATTTGATCTTCCCCGCTATAACTCTGAGATTAGGAACGTAGTTGTGGGACTACCTAATCTTGAATGGGAAAAACTCTCAGAGAGAAAATTTTGTTCTCCCTAGAGTTCTTGAGTTGAGAGAATATGAGAGGGTCTTATGGTGGCCATATGTTGTGGTACCTAAACCCTAGGGTTAGTGTTCTATTTATAGGAGAAATGCCATGAATAAAATATTCATTTAAAATCAATTATTTCCATAACTGATTTAATCTTTTCTATTAATCAATTTCATGACCAATCAATTCCATAATTGATTAATCTTTTCCATAAATGATTGATCACTTCCATAAGTGATTAATCATTTCCATAATTGATTAATTTCCAATTAATTAATTCTTTAATTAATTAATCACCAATTAAATATCATATATTTAATTTCAGACCTTCTATTAGTTAATTAATTAATTACCCAATTAAATATCATATATTTAATTTCAGGCCTTCAATTAATCAATTCTATAATATGAATCAAATTCATATTAAAATTTGAACTCCTTCAAATTCTCTTATATCCTATAAATTTAATATGAATCAAATTCATATTAATATTTGAACTTCTTCAAATATTTATTTCTCTCATAGACTATAGTTTAATTAAATCTCATTTAATTTAAACTAAATTGAATAATTAATTAATTCATAATTAATTAATTCATCTTCTAATTAAATACCCTATATTTAATTAGACATATATTTGAATTCTTTCAAATATATCAATCTCTCAATTTAATAAAGTTTAATCTCAAATTAGACTTTATATTTTAATGCATCATTATACATTATATTAATTTGTATCTCATACAATTAACTTAATTCCCAATATGAATTTGAACTATTCAAATTCTCTCAAGATATATTTGTTCCTAATTACTCTTTACGAGCTAGCAGGGGGACCTAATGGACCTACAGATCAGAAGCTCCAATGATATGGGGTTAATAGATTAAACTCATTAATCAGGTTAACCAATGTTCATTAACTGTGGGTCATTCCACTAAAGACCCACAACTGAACTCTTCTCACTGTAGAACATTTTTGTGTCCATGGATGTAGACCTATACCGGTAAGTCAATCCTTCACGAGTGTTCGTAATCACGGCTGGGTCAAATTACCGTTTTACCCCTGTATTACATCTGTCTCCTTAAGTACCAGCGCTCCTCTAATGAACAACCTGTTTATGGTCCAACCATTAAACAGAAAGTTCCTCTCGGGCCAGTGAGAGGACGGGATCCCTTTGTTCAAGTCCCGGAGTCACCTCTTAAGGGAACACTCATCTACTTCTCCTAGAAGTGGGAAGGAGTGAATTCCTTCTTGTGTTGTCATGTCCCCAGCCTCCCACTCGGTCTTGTCCCCAAAAAGGAAGGCATATTGAGTTGGCGTATTGACCACTCTCACCCATGCTAATCAAAGGACAATCCTTCATGACAAGGAGTTCATGACACACTCAGGATTAAGACTGAGTTACCTAGGTCATCGTATTGAAACAGTAACCTAACTAGTTAACGGTGTTACATCTAGTGGTTTACTATTTCGTGGTCCGGTCTTATGCAAACTCATTGCATAGGATACCCCCCTTGCATGTCTCCTACATGGACGCCTTGGATTAATACGTCTGTATCGAATACAAAGCGGGCCGTATCACATAGTGTTACCAGGATAAGGTACCCAGCCTTATCCTTGTACTATAGACCTTTTAGGTTGTTACTTGAACACCAATCCCCGTATGTCCCCACATACTAGTTCAAGTCACATGTAAACAACCTTGGATCTTAGTTTATTGGATTCTGGTCAAATTGTGCAATATTTAACAACAACACTTTATTGTAGAAACTCAATTACACTTTATTGAAACAAGTATACAATTTGTTTACATTCACTATCTACGAGTTTTAGGGCATAAAACCCAACAGTACCAATTAGCGATTCACAGGTTGATATGTTCAGAAGTGCTTTGGACGAGTGTGGATTGCAGGACTTGGATTATTTGGGGGACACGTTCACCTGGACAAATAGGCAACATATATCCTCTCAAATTAATGAGAGGTTGGATAGATTCATTGCAAATGAGGCTTTTTCAAGACTTTTCTCGAGCAATCTAGTCAATCATTTGGATTAGGCTCGTTCTGACCATCGCCATATCTTACTACAGTTACATGTAGTCCAAGAGCAATCGTCTGAGTTGAGGAAGAGGCGGAAGATATTTCGTTTTGAGGAAGTTTGGACACGGAGTGAGGAATGCAAGACAATTATTACTTCGACTGGGGGTTGGATGAGAAATCGCCTGAATGTGCCTAGCTTGGATTCTTGTTTGATGAAATGTAAATCACAATCGTAGCGTTGGGGTAAAGGAACTTACCCAGTGTTACGACGTAATATTGCAAAATTACAAGCATCTTTCCAGAATATGTACAAGCCGCCAGCCCCATGGGATTTCAAGACGATCAAAGGGATTGAGGATAAATTGGACAAATTATTGGAAAGGAGGAAATTTACTCGAAACAGCGTTCTCGAGAAAATTGGCTTCAATGGGGTGATCAGAATACAAAATGGTTCCATAAAAATGTAACTATGAGGAAGAAACGCAATACCATTACAGGCATTACAGACAATGATGGAACTTGGATTTCCGATGTGAAGCAAATAGAGGGAGATTTTGAAAATTATTTTGCGGAGATGTTCACATCTACCAACCCGTCTGAGGAATGTATAGATGCATCAATAAAGGACTTGTAGTGTAAAGTCACGGATCAAATGAATAAACGCCTTACAGCCACGTTTACTCGATGTGAAGTTGAGAGAGCTATTAAACAGATGCATTCGTCCAAGGCACCAGGTCTTGATGGTTTTCCTGCCCTTTTCTACCAAAAATACTGGTCTGAGGTAGGTGAAACTACTATCCAAAACTGACTTGACATTTTAAATAACGGACGATCGATGCGAAATTGGAATGAAACTTATATTGCACTAATTCCGAAAATAAAGCAACCTAAGATGTTGTCGGATTTTCGTCTGATCAGTCTCTGTAATGTTTCATACAAAATAGTTTCCAAGGTGTTGGTGAATAGAATGAAAGGGATGCTTCATGAAATTATATCAGAGAACCAATCTGCCTTTGTACCAAGTCGTTCAATATTTGATAATATCATTGTGGGTCATGAGTGCCTGCATACTATGAAAGCGAGACGAAAGGGACGAAATGGGTGGGTAGCTTTGAAATTAGATATGAGTAAGGCGTATGATCGGGTTGAATGGAGGTTTTTGGAGCGGTTATTGATTAAACTTGGTTTTCAGGATACTTGGGTGGCTTTAATTATGACATGTGTTACAACGCCCACTTTCTCCATTTTGATTAATGGTAGTCCGACTGGACGAAAAATTCCAAAACGGGGTCTAAGACAAGGGGATCCTCTGTCTCCATACTTGTTTTTACTCGTTTCAGATGTGCTTTCTTCATTGATTGCAGGAAGCATGCAACGTGGAACGATGACGGGTATTAGACCAGGTAAACATTGCCCTGCCATTTCCCATTTATTTTTTGCGGATGATAGTCTAATTTTCTGTAAGGCTGGGATTGAGGAGGTATGGGCGTTTAAGAGAATTTTGGCAATATATGAAAAAACTTCAGGCCAACGGGTTAATTTTTCTAAATCATCCATGATTTTTTCACCTAATGTTCTTCTTGATTTTCACCCTATTTTAGCAAATTTGCTTCAAGTGGCTGTTGTTCCCAATCTTGGTATGTACTTGGAAGTGCCTTCTTCTTTTTCTCGAAGGAAATGTGATGATTTTAAGGCTATCAAACAACGTGTTTGGCAGACATTACAAGGATGGAAAAGTGTTTTTTTCTCTATTGGGGGAAAGGAAGTGCTTATTAAAAGTGTAGCCCAAGCTATTATTCCAACTTATTTAATGAGTTGCTTTCGATTACCACAAATAGTTTTTTATGATCTGCACAGATTGATGGCCAGGTTTTGGTGGGAGAGCATTGAAAATAAAAAGAGAATTCATTGGCGGAGTTGGGAGTTTTTGTGTCGTCCAAAGGAGATGGGAGGTTTGAATTTTAGAGACCTAACACATTTTAATAGATCTTTGCTGGCAAAATAGGTGTGGCGTCTTGTTAAAAATGATGAATTATTGGCATCGCGTGTCATCAAAGGACGATATGCTTCCCAAGATTCCTTGTTAACGGCACCATCCAAATCCAATAGTTCGATGTTTTGGAGAGGTTTCATTTGGGCTCGTGAGTTACTCATGAGGGGCATGTGCAAAAGAGTGGGGAATGGCACAACGATTAATTTTTTTAACGATCCATGGATCCCAAAGGAGGTTCAGTTTAGACCTATGCCTCTTAGCCAATTTAATGTGCAGAATGGTGCGATGGTGGATGAATTTATAACACTCACAAGACAGTGGAATATGACAAAATTAAGGAAAGCAGTGTCAGAGGAGGATGCAATGTTGATTCAATCCATTCCAATAGGTGGACAGAATGAGGTAGATACGTGGATATGACATTATACACGAAATGGTGAGTATTCAACGAAGAGTGGATACAAAATGGCCATGCAAATGGGTTTATGTCCAACATCTTCAAACGGTGTAGCACAAACCTCTTGGTGGAAAGTGCTATGGAAGACAAAGATTCCGATGAAAATTCGGCTTTTCATTTGGAAAGCTTTCAATGGATGCCTACCAACGAAATTTACTCTTTGGAAACGTGGAATGGATGTGTCAAATCAATGTCCTCTCTGCCGGGAAGAGAAGGAAAGTATCGACCATGCACTATGTGGGTGTCCTCGATCAACAAGTATACGTGATTCTAATTTCCCTCGCGTGGACCATTTTATTTCGGATGCGAATAACTTTGCAGATCGCCTAATATGTTTGGCGGTGGGTTTAAGCTCTGAGGATTTTGAGCGAGCTTGCATTGCTTTTTGGGCAATTTGGACTGACCGAAATTCCTTTCTTATGAATAAACCACTTCTAGAATGGGGACCTCGTTGTGAATGGATTTATCGGTATTGGGAAGAGTATAGAGGGACGATCAAAGTGCATAATTCTACAAGGGAAATTTCTCGTGGTGGCCTTGCTTCTGCTGGCGACCGACCGCAAACGGTCATTACTGCCTTCACGGATGCGTCTGTTCGTGTAAAACAAACGGGAGTTGGCATTGGAGTTCTTGTTAAGGAGCCTTCTAGAAACATTCGATGTGCTATGGTGAGTTTTGTGTAGGATTAGAATTCCCAATTCCGTTACAGCAGAAGCAATTGGACTGTTCGTAAATTAATTTTATTTTGCAAAATACCAATACATTAGCAAAAGGTTAAGCGATGAGAAACATACCTCAGTTGACGACTACGAATACTTCAATGGACACCACCATTTGATCTTCCCCGCTATAACTCTGAGATTAGGAACGTAGTTGTGTGACTATCTAATCTTGAATGGGAAAAACTCTAAAGAGAAAATTCTCCCTAGAGTTCTTGAGTTGAGAGAATATGAGAGGGCCTTATGGTGCCCATATGTTGTAGTGTCTAAACCCTAGGGTTAGTGTTCTATTTATAGGAGAGAAGACATGAATAAAATATTCATTTAAAATCAATTTCATAACCAATCAATTCCATAATTGATTAATCTTTTCCATAAATGATTGATCACTTCCATAAGTGATTAAATCATTTCCATAATTGATTAATTTCCAATTAATTAATTCTTTGGTTAATTAATCACCAATTAAATATCATATATTTAATTTCAGACCTTCTATTAGTTAATTAATTAATTACCCAATTAAATATCATATATTTAATTTTAGGCATTCAATTAATTAATTCTATAATATGAATCAAATTCATATTAAAATTTGAACTCCTTCAAATTCTCTTATATCCTATAAATTTAATATGAATCAAATTCATATTAATATTTGAACTTCTTCAAATATTTATTTCTCTCATAGACTATAGTTTAATTAAATCTCATTTAATTTAAACTAAATTGAATAATTAATTAATTCATAATTAATTAATTCATCTTCTAATTAAATACCATATATTTAATTAGACATATATTTGAACTCTTTCAAATATATCAATCTCTCAATATAATAAAGTTTAATCTCAAATTAGACTTTATATTTTAATGCATTACTATACATTATATTAATTTGTATCTCATACAATTAACTTAATTCCCAATATGAATTTGAACTATTCAAATTCTCTCAAGATATATTTGTTCCTAATTACTCTTTATGAGTTAGCAGGGGGACCTAATGGACCTACAGATCAGAAGCTCCGATGATATGAGGTTAATAGATTAAACGCATTAATCAGGTTAACCAATATTCATTGACTATGGGTCATTCCACTAAAGACCTACAACTGAACTCTTCTCACTGTAGAACATTTATGTGTCCACGAATATAGACCTATGCTGGTAAGTCAATCCTTCATGAGTGTTCGTAATCACGGCTGAGTCAAATTAACTATGGGTCATTCCACTAAAGACCTACAGCTGAACTCTTCTCACTGTAGAACATTTCTGTGTCCACGAATATAGACCTATGCTGGTAAGTCAATCCTTCATGAGTGTTCGTAATCACGGCTGAGTCAAATTACCGTTTTACCCCTGTGTTACATTTGTCTCCTTAAGTACCAACGCTCTTCTAATGAACAACCTGTTTATGGTCCAACCATTAAACATAAAGTTGCTCTCGGGCCAGTGAGAGGACAGAATCCCTTTGTTCAAGTCTCGGAGTCACCACTTAAGGGAACACTCATTTACTTCTCCTAGAAGTGGG
This sequence comes from Luffa acutangula, assembly GCA_036850905.1. Taxonomy (NCBI): domain Eukaryota; kingdom Viridiplantae; phylum Streptophyta; class Magnoliopsida; order Cucurbitales; family Cucurbitaceae; genus Luffa; species Luffa acutangula. Next base: position 8,047,481 of record CM072087.1, read on the forward strand.
AAGGAGTGAATTTATTCTTATGTTGTCATGTCCCCATCCTCCCACTCGGTCTTGTCCCCAAAAAGAAAGGCATATTGAGTCAGCGTATTGGCCACTCTCACCCATGCTAATCAAAGGACAATCCCTCATGAGAAGGAGTTCATGACACACTCAGGATTAAGACCGAGTTACCTAGGTCATCGTATTGAAACAGTAACCTAACTAGTTAACGGTGTTACATCTAGTGGTTTATTATTTCGTGGTCCGGTCTTATACAAACTCATTGCATAGGATACACCGCTCGCATGTCTCCTACATGGACGCCTTGGATCAATACGTCTGTATCGAATACGGAGTGGGCCGTATCACATAGTGTTACCAGGATAAGGTACCCAGTCTTATCCCTGTACTACAAACCTTTTAGGTTGTTACTTGAACACTGATCCCCGTATGTCCCCACATACCAGTTCAAGTCACATGTAAACAACCTTGGATCTTAGTTTATTGGATTTTGGTTAAATTGTGCAATATTTAACAATAACACTTAATTGTGAAAATTCAATAACACTTTATTGACACAAGTATACAATTAGTTTACATTCACTAGCTAAGAGTTTTAGGGCATAAAACCCAACAAAAACCCAACAAACTCCCACTTGAACTAAAACTCTAGTTTAGTGAGATGTACAATAATCTATACAGCAGCAGGTGTATAAATACATGTATAAAACATATACAATGTACAAATACAATAAACTAGGGCATCATTATACCCATTACATAATGGTATCACTATACCAATTACATTTCTCCCACTTGACCTAGATTTCATCTTTGTACATAACTCGTAGACCTAGACCTTCTAGATGACCCTCAAACACTTTAGCCGAGAGAGCCTTCGTGAATTAATCAGCAAAAACCCATTCAATTCAATGTGTCTGTTTATCTTGGGTTGCGATTTTCTTTTGAATTTTGCAAGAACACCACTATATCACTATAAAGTGTGATGGGCAAGTTCACATTTGGAACACATTCCAAATCAATCAAGAACTTCCTAAGCCAACAGTCTCTATCGCTGCTTCACAAGCAGCTACGTTTTCGGCCTATACGGTCAAGACTGTAACTATGTCATACTATAGCTCCTTCGTAAAGATTGACCATAGATACTGATGTAGATTTCCTAAAATCCTTATCAGTCTTAAAATTTGTGTCAGTGTATCATGTAAGGATCAAATCCTTAGTCCCATACACGAGCATATAGTTCCTCTTTCTGCTCAGATACTTGAGGATATTCTTAACGGTTTTCCAATGATCATATCTTGGATTCGATTGATACTGACTGACAATCCCTATTGCATAGGGCATTTGTCTCATCTCTTCAACTTCTTGAGGTGTCTTAGGAAACGATTTCTTAGACAAAAAGAATTCCACGCCTGAAAGGTAGTGAACCCTTCTTGGAATTCTGTATCTTATATCTAACTGACATTTTGTAGATATAAGACACCTGAGACAAGGCTAACCTTTTGTTCTTACGGTTCCTAAACAATTTGGATCCCAAGAACAAACTCAGCTTCTCCCAAATTTTCATTTGGAATTGAGCTGCTAACTCCTTTTACTAGTCAGTAAGATAGCCTACATCATTCCCAATGATTATGATATCAATCATATACAACACTAAGTAAGCTACTGAACTATTGATGATTACTTGTAAACACAAGACTTATCAATGTTCTGATTAAAGCCAAAAGATTTGGTCACTATATAAAATCTTATATTTCAAGATCGAAATGCTTAGGTCAATTCATGAATGAATCACTTAAGTTTGCAAACCCTTTTGCTTTTGATCTTGTTGTATTAACCCTTCTGGTTAAGACATGAATGTCTCGTTTTCAGGCTTTTAATGTCGGTCAAACGGTGGAATTTAAACAAAATCAATTTTATCTCTCATCCTGAAATAGTACTCAGTTGCCTTCTCTCCCTGAAATACCTCCATTGTGCAGATCGTTTTCTTTCTTTCTTTGTCCAGATCGTCTTCTTCCTCTCTCTCCTCGATTTTTAGCAGATCGTCTTCTTCCTCCTCTCTCTCCTCGATTTTTAGCAGATCGTCTTCTTCCTCTCACCAGCGGCAACGCGTTCCTCCGTTGTTTTCTCTCTCACCGACGGCGTGTCTCTCTCCCCGAAAATACCTCCAACGCTACCCCTCCCTTGTTTTCTCTCTCACCGAAGATGTTTCTTCCTCTCATCGGCGACGGCACGTTGTGGATTGTCGTGGGTTTCTTCTTCTCACAGGTGGTGTGGCGTGGGTTGCTGTGGGTGTTACTTTTTTTGTCGTGGGTAGTTGTTCTTTGCTGTGGGTGGTTGTTTCGACCGTGGGCAGTGGACGTTGAGGTCGTGGGTTGTGCTCGGTAGTAGATCTAAGGTCGAGGGTAGCAGATCTGAACAAATCTAAGTTAGATCTAGTTAGATTTTTCAGATTTGAGTCGTATCAACCTTGATTGCTTTGAAGGTGATTTTTTTTTAAATTTTCCTTTTAATTTTTTAAAAAAAAATTTGGGCTACTTGTTTTTGACTTTTGAACAGCTTGTTCAATTTTCTGCAATTGTTGTGTAAAGAGATGAGAAATTTAGGAGTTCGATACGATGATGACCGTGGTGGTGTTGGTGTGTGTTTGGTTTATGCTCATCAGGTGTTCGATGATATGTCTCCAAAACTAGAGAGGCCAAATTATAATGGAAAATTAACATGGAATTCCCTTTTTTTTTTTCCTTTTATTGGCATTGTGTGTTGATGAAGAGTGAAACGTCGAGTCCAAATTGAGATGATCTTTTTATACTGATGCTTACACGCTTGTTTTGTCCTTTGTTTTCATGTAAAATAGCTGCAGTTGTACATGCCTTACCTCGTAATCATTCCTTCAATCAATGAAACGAAGCTGGGGTTTCTGTTTTGCTTTTTGTCTTTGAAATTGGTTGCAACAATGTTGTTTGTTGGAATGTTTTGGTTTCTTTTCCATTCTTCTAAGGAGTTATTATAAAAGTTTTGGGTTTCTTTTCCATTCTTCTAAGAACTAACCGTTGAGGTTTTGTGATTCTTTCTCAATATATTTGTATTTTTATATGTAAATCGTACACGTACAATTTTGTGTCTAAGTTTGAAACTTAGTCAAGTAATGTAGGCAACTATTTCAAATTTACAATCTTTCATATGTTACAGTTATGTGTTTTACTTCTTTGATATGTTAATTTAATTGTTCACAAATGACTGAAGTTATGATTGTACAGGTACAAATTGGATGCGGTAGATCTTTTTAGTTGTTCTTAAATTTCTGCCTATGGTATCAATACACCAGAGGTGATATGAAAACATTTGAGTGGAGGTTAGTTGCCATTAATCGTTCATAATGTATTTGAGTTAGATTGAATCAAGACGTGCATCTTATTTGCTCCTACTATTGAAATTCTTTGTTAATTTGAAGATTTTAATTAGTAATGTTATTGTCATGTATAATTGATCTCTTATTGTCGCAGTGGTGCCATGGCCTCATTCTTTAGTGCATATTGTTCCTTGACTGTGTGTTATGTTCTTGTTCTTCTTGCTTGTCTCTGCATATTCTTGTTATTCATATTTTGTTTCTTTTTTTTTTTTTGGAAAATGATACTTTATTGAAAATCGCATGTAAGAGGCATACGCGGAGAAGTTACATAAAAGCTTTCCAATTCAAAGCTATAGAAGAAACATCACAATTCGAGAAGAGCTTTGAAGAGGAGGACCAGGTTGCGGCGGAGGCGATAAGTTAACATGCGATTATAAGCACATATGATAATTATTGTACTCCTTTTTTAAATGTTTTCTTAATAGTTAGCTATCTTATCAAGCTTTAGTTGGCTAATAAACTTTCCATTGTTTATTAAAGGGCTCGACAGAGGTGGTATATACTCGTAGAAGTGATGCATTTGCTACTCTGAAGTGCTATAACAATGTTTTACTGGATGGGAAGCCAATGAAGATTGAAATGCTTGGTGATAATGCTGAAATGTTAGTTTCTACACGTATAAATGTTACTGGAGTGAATGGAAGAAGTAGGACAGTTGTTCTAACGTACGTATTCTAGTTACTTTTCTATCTTCCTTTTTGTCCTTTTTCTTATTTAATCTTAACACCTTTATAACTAATTATTGTCATTTTCGACTTTGGCCTACATGTGGCTCTATGGATGTGTCTCTCTTCATGTAAAGATATATTCTAAAACCAATATATATTACTTATTTCACTCTCAGTCTTAGTATCTTTTTTAAGATTAATTATTCATTGACTCTACTATTTTTGCCTTGAGTTTGGATATCTGGGAGTTTAAGTCAATTTTGGAGTTAATTTTGATTTGCATATTTTTGGTTCACAAATATTTTCTTGCAATTTCATTGGTTCATTTTTTATTGAACCATGTCATTTTTTACGTTTTAGTAGGATGTGAGATCGGATTAGATCTAACAGTCAAGGAGGGTGGAGATGGTACTTTGTTTGCTCAACTGATTGTGATCCAGAAGCTAACACTTGAGGGATGAGATTACATATAGGGATATGTTTAGAATAATATTAATCATGCCATATTTGTAACTATTTGACATTAATTATCATGAACAATGTTGACTAATTTAGTTTTGATCAGTTTAGCTAACAGTTTATGATAAATTTTGGTATTTATTTCGTAAGTGTCGATTAGTTTATTGTGTTAACTTGATTTTTTTTATGATAATTGAGTTTAGTAGTTATGTTCGTAAGTTGTAAAAAGTTAGATAATATGTTTATAAGTTTTTAAAAGTTAGTTACATCTAGTTCTCGATTGTTTGTGTAATTTGGTAAGGATAATTGTGACATTGTTTAAGTTTCAGTGTCATGACTATGTGGATTATGTAAAGAGGGCTGAGAGATGCTCGCAAACAGTAGTGAAAGCTAAACTTAACAACCATGAAAATCTCAAACAGTAGTGAACACACTAATAGGTGGATGTTCCTCAACCATGGCAATCTCAAATAGTAGTGAACACACTAATAGGTGGATGTTCCTATGTGGATGTTTTTTCTTGGTTGTTAACTCAATCCTCTATATTACTCGACCCTATTTTCCTTCTAGTCATTTGTGTTCATTATATTACCATTGTATAGCAGACAATGGAATCATCAACAAATTATCATTCTTTCTAGTCTGAATATTCTTGAAATTCTCTCCAAATTGTTTCATTAGTCTCATCTCCTATACTCATTAAGGAGTTCATTGTTTATTTTGGCAGCCAGCTAAAGAAGATTACTTGGAGTTGAAAAAAGAATTAAGTGAACTACAGGCAAAGGTACTCCATTTTTCTTTTTGGCTCTTTTTGGTTTTTGGTGTAAGAATTATGGAAAATATATTTGACTTCTTTACAATCCTTACTTTTTCTTTTTTTTTTTTTTTTTTTTTTTGGGGGGGGGGGGTTAGTTCAATTTTATATATTAAGGTGTTTTACGTAGCTCTTGAAGTTTTTAAGGAACCCCAGTTATGGATTTTCTCTCAGCTACAATAGGATTCATTTCCATTCCATTAGCTATGTTGGTGGTCCTTTTGCATTAACAGATTAGAGTTTCAGAAAATGAACTCTGTATGTGTATGGTGATCTTGAAATTACTCAAAACAAATGGGGTCTAGCTTGAAACTTTGCCTAGTGCTAATATATTTGTGTTCATTTATTTGATCCAGTACGTTCACATTTGGTGAGAAATGGGGATACAATAGATTTAACGGGAAATGGAGGTGTTGTGAAGACAATTGTAAGCCTGCCAAAGTCAGTGTTGATGCTCCGAAGTTGGTCATCAGCCTTCTCTCTTCTTACAAGGTACCAGTTAAGCTATGTATTTTGTTGATCTTATATTCATCAGTTGTCATCCACTGCTGCTTCTATGGGATATGGTTTACTATTTTCTGACTGTCGTGCACATTGGCCCATCTATTCTCATTCATCGTTATACTAATATGTTGTCTTGCTTAATATATTAGGTCTATTTTATTCTGTCTGACATCATTGATAAATTTTACTTACACAAATTTTGATTGAACAATCGATTCTTGCATTTTTATTCATCTTCTCTTGCTGTTTTACAATGTTAAAAGTTTATGCATGAAGTTGCTATTCTAGTTAAATTCCTTTTTGTTCTACAACATTTTTATTCATCTTCTCTACTTTACCCATACGTCTTGAGCTTTAATTTTAGTTTAAGGATTTGATTGGAGATTGTTGAAGGAGAAATTTTGACCAATCACAAATTTCCACGTCATTAATATAAATTAATAATAAAATAAATTTGGGACCAATTACACATTTACACGTGTGCCTAAATTGAATTAATAGACATTAAAATTCGGCAAATCAAAGATTGTCACTTGTCTATTAGTGATCCATCAGATAACATCAGCCAAGTTCAATCAAATTATGCCACGTGGCAATTGGACCCAAGCCCAAGCCCATATGAGGTCCATCAAACTCTATAAATAGAGGAGGCCACCATTCATTTTTGGGGGGATTTTAGATTAGGAGATTCAGCCAGAGGCAGAGAGGGCAGAGTCCAGAGCATTCTACCAAGATTCAGAGTCGTCAGAATCCAAAAAGTCCAGAAAATTCAGAGATCCGAGATTCAGAATTCAAAGGATTCAAGACTTAGAAGATTTGAAGACTAGAAGACTCTAAGAAGAGATCAATAAGCCAACCGACCGATCAAGAAGATCAACAAGTCAGCAGGCCGACCATCCAAGAAGAGATCAGCAAGCCAACCGACCGATCAAGAAGATCAACAAGTCAGTAGGTCGATCATCCAAGAAGAGATCAGCAAGCCAACCGACCGATCAAGAAGATCAACAAGTCAGTAGGCCGATCATCCAAGGAGATCAATAAGCCAATCGACCGATCAAGAAGATCAACAAGTCAGCAGGCCGATCATCCAAGAGGATCAACAAGCTAACAAGTCGATTCGACATATCAATAAGCCAATCGACCGATCAAGAAGATCAACAAGCTAACAAGCCGATTCGACAGATCATCAAGCCAATCGACCGATCAAGAAGATCAACAAGTCAACAGACTGATCATCCAAGAAGATCAACAAATCAGCAGACCGATCATCAAACCGATCATCCGAGAAGATCAACAAGTCAGTAGACCGATCATCCAAAAAGATCAACAAGTCACAACAGGTCGATCCAAGAGATCATTAAGCCAGCAGGCCGATCATCCAAGAAGATCAACAAGCCAATAAGCCGATCCAAGAGATCATCAACCTAGCAAGCTGATCATCTGAGAAGCCCAACAAACCGGCCCAAGAAGAGCAACAAACTAGAGGCCAAAGTTTATATATTTAAGAGAGAGAATCAGAGGATTAAAGTTAGAGATTGTACACTCACAAGCATACAATATCAATACAATATATTATTTATTCCACGTGTCTCCATCTCTGAAGTTACGTGTGAACAAATTGGCACGCCCGGTGGGATAATCTCTACCTCTCATCTCTCTCTCTTATCTCAAAACACAAGTGTAAACATGTCGTTCAAGACTTCCTCAATGGTCCCTATCATGAACAAGTCTTACATAGGTTCTACTGCCTATTGTTGCTTCAATGAACTGACGTTGCAAGAAGATATAACTTCTATCGTTGCACGACAAGAAACAACCTTGCAGGGGACATATACTAATGACAAGTTTCTTATTAAGTATAACCCTTTGTTTGAACCTGATTCTGACGTAGTGACTGTCATGATAATTGAGACAAGAACTATGGAAGAAAGAATGGCTGAGATGCAAGAGCACATCAACAACTTGATGAAGGCGATTGAAGAAAAAGATTCTCAAATTGAGCAGCTAAAGAATCAGATTGAGAACCAACATATCGCCGAATCAAGTCAAACCCAAGTCATAAAAAATCATGACAAAGGAAAGACTATAGTGCAAGATGATCAGCCACAGTGTTCTACTTCGATCGTTTCACTATCCATCCAACAGCTCCAAGATATGATCACAAACTGTATCAGAGCTCAGTACGGTGGACCTACTCAAGGTTCCCTCTTGTATTCCAAACCTTATACTAAGAGGATTGATAACTTGAGAACGGCAATCGGGTATCAGCCACCGAAATTTCAGCAGTTTGATGGAAAGGGCAATCCTAAACAACATATTGCCCACTTCGTTGAGACATGCGAGAACGCTGGTACTCGAGGGGACCTACTAGTCAAACAGTTTGTTCGAACAATTAAAGGAAATGCTTTTGACTGGTACACTGATCTAGAACCTGAGTTAATAGACAGCTGGGAGGAACTCAAAAGAGAGTTTTTGAATCGCTTCTACAGCACTAGACGAACCGTTAGCATGTTCGAGCTCACCAACACTAAACAACGAAAAGGTGAACTCGTTGTTAACTATATAAATCGTTGGAGAGCCATGAGTCTAGATTGCAAAGATCGCCTCACTGAACTCTCTTCTGTTGAGATGTGCATTCAAGCCATGCAGTGGGAACTCCTCTACATCCTTAAAGGTATAAAGCCTCACACCTTTGAGGAACTAGCAACTCGCGCCCACGATATGGAGCTAAGTATTGCTAGTCGAGAAAACCAAGACCTTCTCCTCTCTAACATGAGAAAAGAAGGAAGGAACGACGAAGAGACTATAGAAGAATCTATGGTTGTCAACACAACCCTTCCCAAGTCGTCTTCGAAAGAAAAGCGACAAAAAAATGGAGCGCATCACTTAACTTTAAAGGAAGGGAAAAATACACTTTTAGTCCCTGAGGTTTGGGTTAAGTGACAGTTTGGTCCCTGAGTTTTCAAACTCAACAAAAATACCCCTGAGGTTTGAGATAAGTAGCACTTTGGTCCCTGCCGTTTATTTTTCTGTTAAATACTAACGGTTGCTGACGTGGCACTATTATTTTAATAAAAAAAAATATTTTTTATATTTTTTTAAATAAAAACATATTAAAATAATAAAATATTATTATTTTATTTAAATTCTTTCTCTTTCTCTTCCTTTCTTCTCCCCCATCTTCTTTCAACCTTCTTATCTCCTTCTTCTTCTTCAGCTTCGGTGGCCGGCCGCCGCCGGCTGCCGGCGAGCGGCGGCGACGGCGGCGGCGGCCGGAATTTTTTTTTTCTTTCTTTCTCCCTTTTTCTTCTCTCCTTTCTTTCTCTCTTTCCTTCAATTTTTTTTTTTTTAATAAAAAGATCGTCTCCAAGCCATTTGGGTCCTTGATCACTACCCTGTCGTGGTAGGGCAGCGGTCCGTCAAGCGAATCGGAGGCACCTTTGTTTCTGTAAATGGATGCCCATGATTTAACGAAATGATGAGCGACCATCCCATCGGCAACCACGTGATGAAACGCAATACAAATACAAAGGCCTTGGTTTGGGAAAACGGTGATTTGGAGTGCCAGAAGTGGGACTACGCGCGTCCCGTCCGGCAAGACTCGCGCCTTGGGCAGGTCTAGAACAAAGGGGTACAAGTCTTGGGCGTGGCGAGGGTAATCGGCAATGAGGTGGTTGAAATCGCAGCCAATCGACTCTGCCAGAGTAAGAGGAACAGAGTGGTGAGTTGTGCAGAGGATGTGGGGCTTGTGCGGTGGAGGGGGGAATATGCAGTTTCCTGCAAAGGGAAAAAAGTGTTTGAGAGCGAGAGAAAGAGAGCGTTTGAGAGTGGGGAAAACGACGCCGATGAAGTGGTGTGTGGAGTGAGGGAATTTGAAGAAGAAAAGGCGGCGCATCGGCCGGCAAATAACCCAGAGGATGTCGAGGAAACTAAGGGGGAGATGTGTGGTCGGAACTGAACCGGCGGGTGGAGAAATTTGGTAGAGGTTTAGTACCTTGGCGGGGTAATCAGTGTCAGCCATGGTTCCACACGCAGATTGGCGAAGAAAACGAACCGGTGGCACTAATTTGAAAGAAAATTTGATAATGCACACGGAACTGAAACGGGAGGAGGGAGGAGGGGCCCTCCCTCCTCCCATCGCCGGCGTCGGAGAGGGAGGAGGGCTCCTCCTCCCTCTCCCTTCTTTTTATTAAAAAAATTGATGGAAAGAGAGAAAGAAAAGAGAGAAGAAAAGGGGAGAAAGAAAGAAAAAAAAAATTCGGCCGCCACCGCCACTGCTCGCCGGCAGCCGGTGGGGGGCGGCGGCGGCCGGCCACCGGAGCTGAAGAAGAAGAAGGAGATAAGAAGGTTGAAAGATGGGGGAGAAGAAAGTAAGAGAGAGAAAGAATTTAAATAAAATAATAATATTTTATTATTTTAATATGTTTTTATTTAAAAAAATATAAAAAATAATTTTTTTTATTAAAATAATAGTGCCACGTCAGCAACCGTTAGGATTTAACAGAAAAATAGACGGCAGGGACCAAAATGCTACTTATCTCAAACCTCAGGGGTATTTTTGTTGAGTTTGAAAACTCAGGGACCAAACTGTCACTTAACCCAAACCTCAGGGACTAAAAGTGTATTTTTCCCTTAAAGGAAAGACAGAAGAAAATCTATGCTTTCCCTGATGCCGACATCCCTGATATGTTGGAACAACTACTGGAAGCACAACTGATAGAGCTTCCTAAGTGTAAACGACCAAAAAATATGGAGAAAGTCGATGATCCCAAGTATTGCAAGTAGCATCGAGTTATTGGTCATCCAGTGGAAAGATGTTTCGTCCTAAAGGACTTAATTTTAAAGTTGGCTAAGGAAGGTAAAATTGAGCTCGACCTTGATGAAATAGCCCAATCAAATCTGGTTACAATCAAAGGAAAGAGCAAACATCAAAGAAAGAAGGATCCTAAGAAACTTCAACCCAAGAGGAAAAGAAGTAAAAAGTTTTCTCAACCTCAACAACTGGTGATGTTGAATAAATCCTTCTCCAAAAATTTCCACAAAAAGGAAAAAGAGAACCTTACAACTTCCTACTGCATCGACACAGAAGAAGTTGACAATTCCAAGAAGAGTGAACAAAGGACTTCCGTCTTCGATCGCATCAAGCCTCCAACTACTCGTCCTTCGGTATTCCAAAGAATGAGTATGGTCGCGACAGAGGAAGAAAATCAATGTTCGATGTCCACCTCCACTCGACCTTCAGCTTTCCAAAGGCTAAGTGTCTCCACATCGAAGAAAAGTCAACCTTCGACATCTATTTTTTATCGCCTCAAAGTTACAAGCGATCAACCTAAAAGAAAGATGGATAACTTGGAGGTGAAACTTTTTGATGAAGTAAACAGTGACAAGAAGCTTCAAAGTAGCATCACGTCACGTATGAAGAGGAAGTTCTATGTTCTCATAAATACAGAAGGTTCCTTGAAGGTGAAACCAAATCTCATTATCTTGACCAATCCTACAAGTCAAGGATCTGATCAAGACCATGATGAAGATAAGAGATTTTAAAATGTAAAAGCTCCTTGTCGCAAGAGCCTAAACTGCATGATGCTCCTAGCCCACACGAGCTTAAAAGGTGAGCTGTTCCATAAGGGTACGTAGGCAGCTTAAAGAAAACTTTAAGTTCAGTCTCTATAAACAAAAAAAAGGTGCATGACAATACAAATTGAAGAAATTCTTTAGTACTGGGGGCAATACAACAAATTGAAGTTGTACAGCGTTATAAACATGAAGCTACATGTTGGACGAATAGAAGAAGATTTCATTCCTCTAAATTCAATGTCCCTAAGTTCGTGCACATTTCGTTGCAGTTCCTTCCTCCAAGTTCAAAGGTTCTGACGCTGCGCTGTTTCCTTCCACAGTTCCTTCCTCCAAGTTCAAAGGTTCTGACGCTGCGCTGCTTCTTCGCTGCCCCCAAATTCGAAGGTCCTCACACCGCTTCTGCCCCCAAGTTCAAGTTCAAGTTCGAAGATTCTCACGCGCTTCGCTGTAGTTTCTTCCTCCAAGTTCGCTTCGCTGTTGCAGTTTCTCCCCAAGTCTGAAAGGTTTCTCCTGCGCTTCATAGACTCTCATGGGAAATATGTTTCTTAAAATTTAAGATTAACAATTTTGGGACTCGAACCCATGACCTTTAAATATGTACCTTGGCTATTAAACCAATAGACTATTCAGGTCTTTTGGTTAACATTTGCTTGTTAATATATACATATATGCTATTCGGTGAACTCATATTATTCTCAATCAAAATTTTGTCAAGCCCAAAATCAACCAAAGTCCCAAACTCAAATTCTATTTCAAATGCAAGTTAAAATTGGATAGAATTTTACCTCAAGCCAAAGGTTTGACATAATCCAAATTTTATCTCAAATGGACCGGAGTCCAAACCTCAAATTCTATTCCAACTCCAAGTTAAAATTGGATAGAATTTTACTTCAAATTAAATTTTGGGCATAACCCAAATTTTATCCCAAATGGACCAGAGTCCAAACCTCAAATTCTATTCCAAATCCAAGTTAAAATTTGATAGAATTTTACTTCAAATTAAATTTTGGGCATAACCCAAATTTTATCCCAAATGGACCAAAGTCCAAACCTCAAGTTATATTCCATATGCAAGTTAAAATTGGGTAGGATTTTACCTCAAATCAAAATTTGGGTATAAATCAAATTTTTCCCAAACTTGTAATCAAAGTTTGCTGCCAAACAAGGAAAATCAAAATTTTGACCAAACCTCAAATTTTGATTAATTCGCGATAAAAGTGTGTCAAATAAAAAAATCAAAATTTTGACCAAAATTCATATTTTGATTAAATTGACACACCAAATGGAGTCAAAGTCAAGAACAAATACCTTGCATTTTAATTCCAAAATATATTTTCGAGATTCACTCACACATAACTTGTGCCTAAATCTCGAAAAGGGGGCATTTGTTGAAGGAGAAATTTCGACCAATCACAAATTTCCACGTCATTAATATAAATTAATGATAAAATAAATTTGGGACCAATTACACATTTACACGTGTGCCTAAATTGAATTAATAGACATTAAAATTCGGCAAATCAAAGAATGCCACTTGTCTATTAGTGATCCATCAGATAACATCAGCCAAGTTCAATCAAATTATGCCACGTGGTAATTGGACCCACGCCCAAGCCCATATGAGGTCCATCAAACTCTATAAATAGAGGAGGCCACCATTCATTTTTGGGGGGATTTCAGATTAGGAGATTCAGCCAGAGGCAGAGAGGGCAGAGTCCAGAGCATTCTCCCAAGATTCAGAGTCGTCAGAATCCAAAGAGTCCAGAAAATTCAGAGATCCGAGATTCAAAATTCAAAGGATTCAAGACTCAGAAGATTTGAAGACTAGAAAACTCTAAGAAGAGATCAATAAGCCAACCGACCGATCAAGAAGATCAACAAGTCAGCAGGTCGACCATCTAAGAAGAGATCAGCAAGCCAACCGACCGATCAAGAAGATCAACAAGTCAGTAGGCCGATCATCCAAGAAGAGATCAGCAAGCCAACCGACCGATCAAGAAGATCAACAAGTCAGTAGACCGATCATCCAAAGAGATCAATAAGCCAATCGACCGATCAAGAAGATCAACAAGTCAGCAGGCCGATCATCCAAGAGGATCAACAAGCTAACAAGCCGATTCGACAGATCAATAAGCCAATCGACCGATCAAGAAGATCAACAAGCTAACAAGTCGATTCGACAGATCATCAAGCCAATCGACCGATCAAGAAGATCAACAAGTCAGCAGACCGATCATCCAAGAAGATCAACAAATCAGTAGACCGATCATCAAACCGATCATCCGAGAAGATCAACAAGTCAGTAGACCGATCATCCAAAAAGATCAACAAGTCACAACAGGTCGATCCAAGAGATCATTAAGCCAGCAGGCCGATCATCCAAGAAGATCAACAAACCAATAAGCCGATCCAAGAGATCATCAAGCTAACAAGCCGATCCAAGAGATCATCAACCTAGCAAGCTGATCATCTAAAAAGTCCAACAAACCGGCCCAAGAAGAGCAACAAGCTAGAGGCCAGAGTTTATATATTTAAGAGAGAGAATCAGAGGATTAAAGTTAGAGATTGTACACTCACACGCATACAATATCAATACAATATATTATTTATTCCACGTGTCTCCATCTCCGAAGTTACGTGTGAACAGAGATGTGTGTCGATTGTATTTCACTTATACATTTTTTATTTGTATAAGGTTTGGAATTCATCTTGTTAAGCGAGAACTGTTGCAGATGATGAAATGAATATTCTTGAAGAGAAGCTCGACGATGAACTTGGGAAAGAGCATCAGGAGTTGTGTATTTATTTTAGTATTTTTATTTTTCTTTGTAAATTTGGTTCATGGATGTGATTTGTGGATGAACGGAAAATTTCATGTATTATATACACTGTTATATTTTATTAATTAAATTCATGTTCGTTGAGTTTTAGTTGTTATGTCAAAATACTTTCGAGATTTTATTTTGTGTATATGTTTAAATTCTATTTTATTTACAGGTTTTTACAAAATGAAGAATTAGTATTGTTGGTTAGCTACGTGTGCAACCAACAATTTTTTTTTTTTAATTTCATATCACACATTTAATGTCGGACACTTTTAATGTCACAGCTTTTAATGTCGGGCAATGACCGACATTAAAAACTAATAGACATTAAAAGTGACTTTTAATGTCGAACAAAGAGTGTTTGACCGACATAAAAAGTTCACTTTTAATGTCGGGCATTGATCGACATTAAAAGTCATTTTTAATGTCGGTCAAAGCTTGTTGGATGACATTAAAAGGATCCTTTTAATGTCGGGCAATGACCGACATTAAAATGGTACTTTTAATGTCGGACAGAGCTTTTAATGTCGGGCAATGACCGACATTAAAAGCGACCGACATTAAAACTTTTTATGTCGGTGTTTTTAATGTCGGTCAGTGACACATCCAAATTTGTTGTAGTGTCAAGTATGATGACCTAGGCTTCAATCAAGCCCATGTAACGTTTAGGTTATAAAATAATCCTCCCACTACAATGAGGCACTCTCAACTATTGAGATGGATGTGTCTGACTAGATGCACTGATTCATCAACAACTCTTGTTGAACAGCCAGCCTCATCAACAAATCTTGTGGATGTAACTGTAGCTTCATTAGTTAACTTACTTAAATTGACTTTACTCTTGTGGTTTATGAATTTTGATGTGGACTTCTTCTGAGAATTTAGAATTTGTCGATACAAATTCTTTATTCTCTTGTGAATTGAAGAAGTATCTACTTCCCGTTTCCTTTGGGGTTGCCTACTACAGTATGCAATGCAATCAACACTGCATGACCCCAAAACGAGCCAGACAATTGAGCATAGCTCAACATGGAATGAACCATATCCAGCGGCGGACCTACGTAGGGCCCAGTGGGGGCTCGAGCCCCCCCTCAACTTAAAGAAGAAAACATATATATATTAAACGCCACAACTATTGGCTAATGTATATACATAGCCTAGCGGTTAAAGCCCCCCTTGATATTCGTCTTCGCGCTGGTTCAACCCTTCATGTGCGTGTTTTTTTCTTTTCCTTTTCCCTTTTTTTAACCTTAACGTTTTTCTGTTTTTCTCTTAAAAAATTTGTTCTTTTTTTTTTTTTTTAATCCTAACGTGTTTGCCTTTGCTCTTTCTTTTTACGTCTTTTCTTTTTCTTTTCTCGTTTTTTTCTGTTTTTTTTTCTTCTTTCTTTTTTCATTTCCCTTTTTTTTTAACCTTAACGTTTATTTGATTTTTTTTTAATCTTTTCCCTCTTTTTAACCCTAACGTGTTTGCTCTTTTTAAATTCCTTTTTTCTTGTGTCAAACCTATGTGAAAATGACATACAATCATTTTAAATTTTAGTAAATTATTTCTAAAAATTAATAGCATGAAACAAATGTATAATTCTTGTGAAAGAGAAAAAAAAATCTAACTTGTTGTTTCAATTTCTTTTTTTCTTTTGTTTTATATTTATATAGAAAGTTATGTATACTTCACATTAAAAAATATGAATTGATTAAATTATAAGTCTGGTATATAAACTTTGAAAGTTGTTTTGTGTAATTCTTCTAAAAGGATCTTGAATTAAAAAATGTATTTAATTGGTTTTGAAATTTTCAATTTTGTATATAATAGACTTTCAACTTTTCAACTTGTTGGCTAATTGATCTTTAACCTATTATAATTTTTTTTTTAAAAAAAATAATGAATCTATTAGAAATAGAATTGACAATTTATAGAGCTTGTTAGACACAAAATTGAAAGTTGAGACTTACTAGAAACTTTTTAAAGTTAAAGGCTTACTAAACATAATCTTGAAATTTTAATAACCAAAGTTATAATTTAACTAATTTAATATCAAAGTATATAAACTAATATCAATATGTTCAAAATTATTTTTAGGAAAAACATTAACTATAATGTCAATTTTATCACAATCCTATCAATGTGATACCAAATACATGTTTTATAATTGATTGGACACACATGATAATACTTTTTCAACAATAATTTTAACGAAAATCTAGGTAAAAATTACAACACTTTTTAAAGTTAAGGTAAAAATTGTAACACTTATGTAAATTTAATGTGCAATTTCATGAAGTTGAAAGTTAGGGTAAAAATTGAAACACCTTACAATTTCATGGTAAAAGTTGATATTTTTCCTTATTTATATATAGCCCCCCCTCACATGAAGTTCTGGATCCGCCACTAACCATATCCAATAGGGTTCTATTTCTCCTAAATGAGATTTAGGGTGTGATCCTATGTACTATCAAATAGTCCTGGAATCTCAAATCCCTATACTCAACACTTTGATCAGATTGAAGTGTTTTTAACATCTCACCTAACAAGTTTTCAACTTCAGTCCTTAGCCCCTTCGAATATCTCAAGAGCTTCAGACTTAAGTTGCATTAGGTAAAGATACTCATACCTTTGAATAATCATCCAAAAGAGATGAATTATTCATGTCCTCCCACTACTTTAACATATTGAACGACAATGATCCAAATGTACAAGCTCCAAAGGCTCTTTGGTTCTTAGATCTTTTCTAGTAAAAGATCTATCAGTCATATTGCCCACAAGGCAAGACTTACAAGGTAGTAGAGAGTCATCTTCTAACTCGCTTAGGAGTCCACTCTTGACCAATCTCCCAATCAAATTGAGATTAATATGGTCTACCTTAGAACCAAAGAAATGTATTTTCCTTTAGGAGAAGTCTTTTGCCTCTTTTCACATTGAGTAGTAGCAGTTTTAAACAACCCAGTGTTCATGACTGCTTTACTCTTGATTAGTCTTAAAACATTTAGGTTACTTTCCAGTAAAGCTAAACAAATGTCAACTCCCTTTCTTGAAACAAAACTGCGTTAGCAGAGAAAGGTAAAGAGTAACATTGTTCCAGCAAATAAGACACAGAAATCAAATTTCTTTTGATCTTAGGAATTACATACATATTATCTAATAATATGTATTTTCTTCCACTGAGAAAAATAACTTAATGTTCCCCATTGATATAGCCAAAATAACCTCTCTAATTCTAACTTTGAGAGTTATTACACAAGCAGCAAGCTCTTGCCAGGAACTTATTCCTTTAAAAGAAGAACACACGTGATTTGTGGCCCCTGAATCAAGTATTCAAGGAGAATCACTATTCTTCACTAATCACGTTGTCAAGACAGGTAAATGAAAATTACGGTCTTGAACAAGTTCTCTTTTTGCTAAGCGTAAGCGGGGTTCTATGTCATATTCACCAAGAACAATTCTTAATGAATTAAACATATGGGGCATGAGGACACTCCTCAGTTAAGAATAATCCTAGACTTATTTACCACAATTTGTCATTTAAGCTTGTTGTATTACCGTTATTTATAAAATGACGAAAGACAATACACATAAAATTATTATATAATTGCTGAAGTAACAAATTACTTGTATTATTATTTGCACTAACTCATCACAAATAATCCAATCAAATTCTGCAAAAACAAATAAGCAATCAAAGAAACCCTATAAAACTATTGATTTAATTTTTGCAACGATACTTCAAAGGTTTAAAACAACAGCCACCGAAGGGTGGTCAGCTACTCTTCCTCTGAATTGAGACAATCTCAACCAAACTCTAACATCAGAATAACTCATATTCCGTTAGCGTTTAGTTACCGTTGTTCGGTCAAGGAGTAGTTAACACATTTAACTCATTCTCGTAAGTGTAACCCTCCCACTTTCAGATCTCAGAGGCACGCACCAACAGGCTACCGAAGGGAAAGACAACTGTTGGTAATTAGCCTAAGAGTTCCTATCCTATTCAGGAGTTCACGATGTTCCGAATCCTATGATCAGGCCTTCGAAGGGATGGTTGCGCCAGGACAACCTGCAGGCGGATCATAGGACTCTCGCGGTGTGAACTAGGGGTGAAGACCGAGGGATACATTGACATGTGTACCGCTCCCACTTACTCTAGACGTTTTTTCCATTCACCTTGTTATTGATCCATGCAAACACTTTCCGAAGGGAGGCCGCTCCTAGGGCGACTCGAAGCCAAGCATGAACCTCACGTTGTGAATACAGGGACGTAGGAGCAAAACTTAATTTAAATCTCGTTTTGTAATTTTCCTTCCACTGAAAATGTCCTAAGGTTAATTTAGGGTTGTTTAACTTAGATAAAATTCGGCTAAGTCAATCTATCTAAGTCTGATCCTATTATAACAATTATGGAAAAGATTCAACTGCAATGTTTTAGGTGAATTAAACTTCTTTTAATAAACCCAACTTTGCAAGTCAACATTACTATGGTTAATTCAACTCAAGGTTCGGATCAGTTCCCAGGTAGGAGGTGTTCCGTAAACCGTCATTTTAAGTACCCCCAGCCTTAGACAAAACTTTACCGAGAGAGTTTCCTTATAACCACAATAATGTAAGGTCTTTACTCTAAAGATCTAGGTGTATTAAATGCTTTTAACAAACCTAGTGACCTTGCATGCTAACATTTAACTATGATTAATTCAACTCCGGTATTCCGGGTCAGTTCCCAGGTAGGAGGTGTTCCGTAAACCATAAACTTAAATACCCCCAACCTTAGACAGAACTTTACCGGTGGAGTTCCCTTATAATCATAGCAATGTTTTTCCTACTTAGTCAATTAAAACTAATTTTAATTCTAAGTAAGAATAATTGTAATCCTAAGATATGTGATCTTAGATCTAATTAATTTTAAACATTTTAAAATTAATTCATTTATTCTAAGATCCTATGTTTGCATGCAATTCTTTGTTATAGGTTAACATTTTCTATTCATTAATTTTATAACTATTATAAATTTTAATGAATTAACCCTATAACATGCTACTATGGAGAATAAATTAACAATCAAATTCTAATTAATTTATAAAAACCATACATTAGCATACATGACATACCAAAAATATAACAATTATATTAATCTAAGGTAACGTCATGCTCAATGCAATTTAATTTCATTTTAATTAACCTAACTCTTAAATTAATTTTCCAAGAAAATTAAAAATAAGCATTACCATTTTCATACAGTAACATAACATTTATATTAATATATCATGAAAATTAATTAAGCATGTTAATTACTTATATAAATATAACTCTTATATTTTTTAAACTAAAGTAATTTCATGCTATACTCAAATTAATTTTCTTCAATTAATCTAACTCTTAAATTAATTACCCAAAAAAATTAAAATATTCATTCACATTTTCATACATTAACATAACACTTTATATTAATTGCTCATGAAAATAAATAAGCATATAAATTACTAATATAAATATAACTCTTATATTTTTAAACTAAAGTAATTTCATGCTTAATGCAAATTAAATTTCTTCAATTAATCTAACTCTTAAATTAATTGCCAAGAAAATAAGCATTCACATTTTCATACATTAACATAACACTTTATATTAATAGCTCAAGAAAATAAATAAGCAAATAAATTACTTTCATAAATATGACTCTTTATATTATTTACTAAAGTAATTTCATGCTCAATGCTTCTCAATTTTCATCCATTTAATCATAACAATTTATATTAAATACCCATGAAAATTAAATACATGCATGATATTTATATTATAACAATTATAATTAAAAATGCATGAATTTGCTTAACCTATGATGAGATTTTAAACTATATGACATCCATAAAGCAAAGTAAATAGATAAGTAGATGGGATTTGGCATCCTAGGACAAAATACAATAGAAAAATTACATTAATTTATCTAAATATGCCCTATCTAGCCGTGAACCAGTCCGAACCAGCTTCAGACCGAATGAACCAGCTCCAAAACTGCCCAGACCAAGCTGAACTGCGTCGAATCAGACATCTCCAGCTGAACCGCCCCTTCGAACCGGACCATTTTCTTAGGGCATGCAGGACGGCTTGCTTCATGTCTGGAGTTCGAACCCCAGCAGATGCGCCCTCTCTGAATTTGTTTTTTAATTTTCGGCACCGTGCTCCAAGCTCGAACCTTCGTCCTCAAAGCCAGAAAATCGCGCCTACGAAACACCAAATTTAAGAAACCGCTATCTATTGACACAAAACCTCTAATGCTTCAGTGGTAAATGCCTTCACGTTGAACATGCTATCAGCGCCCCATGCTCGAGTTTGAGCTTGTTTCCCTTTTTTTTATTTTTTTCGAAACCAGCCACTGTTTTTTCCCGTTTTTCCCTTCTTCCAGATTCTGTTTTCTTCGTTTTTGGCCCCAAATTCTTCAGTTCTTCATGGAATTTCACAAAAAACAATTGACACGGACTTACAGACTCGATTGCAATTAAAATACCCAAAACAAAGGGCCTTTACATTGATCAAATCAACTTAAAATTGCAAATCTATATGCCAAAACCTTAAACATCTACTAGCAAAATCTCATACATCAAATGCATAATTAAATCCCACCAATAGCCAATGCAAATTTTATAAACATAAAATTAGATCTACGATCGGCTCTGATACCAATTGTAGGATTGGAATTCCCAATTTCGTTACAGCAGAAGCAATTGGACCGTTCGTAAATTAATTTTATTTTGTAAAATACCAATACATTGGCAAAAGATTCAGCGATGAGAAACATACCTCCGTTGACGACTCTGAATACTTCAACGGACACCACCATTTGATCTTCCCTGCTATAACTCTGAGATTAGGAACGTAGTTGTGGGACTACCTAATCTTGAATGGGAAAAACTCTAAAGAGAAAATTCTCCCTAGAGTTCTTGAGTTGAGAGAATATGAGAGGGCCTTACGGTGGCCATATGTTGTAGTGTCTAAACCCTAGGGTTAGTGTTCTATTTATAGGAGAAAGGCCATGAATAAAATATTCATTTAAAATCAATTCCATAACCAATCAATTCCATAATTGATTAATCTTTTCCATAAATGATTGATCACTTCCATAAGTGATTAAATCATTTCCATAATTGATTAATTTCCAATTAATTAATTCTTTAATTAATTAATCACCAATTAAATATCATATATTTAATTTCAGACCTTCTATTAGTTAATTAATTAATTACCAAATTAAATATCATATATTTAATTTCAGGCATTCAATTAATTAATTCTATAATATGAATCAAATTCATATTAAAATTTGAACTCCTTCAAATTCTCTTATATCCTATAAATTTAATATGAATCAAATTCATATTAATATTTGAACTTCTTCAAATATTTATTTCTCGCATAGACTATAGTTTAATTAAATCTCATTTAATTTAAACTAAATTGAATAATTAATTAATTCATAATTAATTAATTCATCTTCTAATTAAATATCATATATTTAATTAGACATATATTTGAACTCTTTCAAATATATCAATCTCTCAATATAATAAAGTTTAATCTCAAATTAGACTTTATATTTTAATGCATTACTATACATTATATTAATTTGTATCTCATACAATTAACTTAATTCCCAATATGAATTTGAACTATTCAAATTCTCTCAAGATATATTTGTTCCTAATTACTCTTTATGAGCTAGCAGGGGGACCTAATGGACCTACAGATCAGAAGCTCCAATGATATGAGGTTAATAGATTAAACTCATTAATCAGGTTAACCAATATTCATTAACTATGGGTCATTCCACTAAAGACCTACAGTTGAACTTTTCTCACTGTAGAACATTTTTGTGTCCACGAATATAGACCTATGCTGGTAAGTCAATCCTTCACGAGTGTTCGTAATTACGGCTGGGTCAAATTACCGTTTTACCCCTGTGTTACATATGTCTCCTTAAGTACCAGCGCTCCTCTAATGAACAACCTGTTTATGGTCCAACCATTAAACAGAAAGTTCCTCTCGGGCTAGTGAGAGGAGGGGATCCCTTTGTTCAAGTCTCGGAGTCACCACTTAAGGGAACACTCATCTACTTCTCCTAGAAGTGGGAAGGAGTGAATTTCTTCTTGTGTTGTCATGTGCCCAGCCTCCCACTCGGTTTTGTCCCCAAAAAGAAAGGCATATTGAGTCGGCGTATTGGCCACTCTCACCCATGCTAATCAAAGGACAATACCTCATGAGAAGGAGTTCATGATACTCTCAGGCTTAAGACTGAGTTACCTAGGTCATCGTATTGAAACAGTAACCTAACTAGTTAACGGTGTTACATCTAGTGGTTTACTATTTCGTGGTCCGATCTTATGCAAACTCATTGCATAGGATACCTCCGCTCGCATGTCTCCTACATGGACGCCTTGGATCAATACGTCTGTATCGAATACAGAGGGGTTCGTATCACATAGTGTTACCAGGATAAGGTACCCAGTCTTATCCATGTACTACAGACCTTTTAGGTTGTTACTTGAACACTGATCCCCGTATGTCCCCACATACCAGTTCAAGTCACATGTAAACAACCTTGGATCTTAGTTTATTGGATTTGGGTTAAATTGTGCAATATTTAACAATAACACTTTATTGTGAAAATTCAATAACTTTGTATTGACACAAGTATACAATTTGTTTACATTCACTATCTACGAGTTTTAGGGCATAAAACCCAACAAAAACCCAACATTTTGAAGATCGACTCTTCTCACCGCTTGCAGTTGAGGTGTACGCGGATTTGCAACCCATAAGGCTTCTTCTTAGGCTAAATATAAGTGAGGTCAAAATTTGCTCTGATTCTAGTACAACTATTAAAATGATTTTGCGTGAGCGGGAGACTGAGTCCATAGTGCATCAGTGGATATTGCAGATTCAGGATATGTGTCGACAATTTAATCATTTGGGTTTTCAACATATTAGAAGATCCAATAAAGCTCAAGCGGATGCTTTGGCTAAAAAAAACGCTACGTGAATCTGTAACGACCTGACTTCTTAATAAGCCTTTAAGGGACTGTTATGACAATGCATGCTATGGAGGCCTTTTTTTTAAAAAAAATAATTTAAAACATAAACACCTAACTTAAGTAAAAACCTTAAATCAAAACTTTTATTCGGGATCCCTAATTTCAAAGGTTTTAAAAATGCTAAAATAATTTCTAAAATATACATGTACATGGTCTCTGAAAAATATCTCAAAACAAATTTAAAACATAGTTCTTAAAGTGGAAGAAAAATAAAATATGAAACTCGAGTCGTCTCATGGCTGACTATCGAATTCTCATCATTCGTCTTTCATCTGCCCCTTGCCTTTACCTGAAAAAAAAAATATCTTTTTGAAAAGAATGAGTATTTTAAATACTCAGTAAGTGACCCTACTATTGAGGTTGAGTCACGCTTTAAAAACATTTTAAAAAAAATCAACAACAAATATAATTTTGGTGGCTCTAAACTTTATTTTAAACTTTATTTGGAGGGAAGATATACATCAATTTCATGCACATCCTAGACACATCAATTTCATATGTCTCCTACGGAGGCCGTCAATTTCACGAAATCTCGAGGTCGTCAATTTCACAAACCTTGACTTAGGTACATCAATTTCATGTCCTCAAGCCCTGTGTAGGCATCTCCGAATGTACATCAATTTCATGTACACTAATTTAAACTCATTCCATTGATGGAATTTAAACTCATAAGTAACTTTAACTCAATCCCTTTAATGGAATTTTAAAAGACCACCAACTCAATTATTTCAATATTAATAATTAAAAGCAATAATAATAAATTTCATGCTTTCAATAATTTTCATAACTCATACATAATGAAAAATATATTTTTCATGCATAATTCTCATGCTTTTAAACAATAATAATAAATTTCAAGAACAACTTATAAGCACGAGAATTTAAAAAAAAAAAATCAACACGTGCTCCCAATTAAAGAGTTCAATAGTAAGTTCACTTACCTAGGCTTAAATATTCTCGATCTAGAGTCCCAACTAACTCAAGCAATGCCGCCCTCGATTTCAACCAAACTATTGCCAAGGAATAACCTTCAAGCTTATTGGTCCAACTTTAATTCGTTCCAAGATTTCACAAGTTTGGCTCCAATAGCCCAAAGTTGGAAACACCCAAAAAACAAGCTTATAGCTGCTCCTACACTGCCCAGTCGTCGGAAAATCCACAGTACCGCCGCACCTATGTTGCCCAGCCGTCGGAACTCTTGCCGTACCGCCGCACCAACACTCCTGCACGCTGCCGACGACGGAATCGGGAGAAAACGCCGGAACTAAATAAATTTACGAAACTGCCACTCCAGCTAAATTTTATGAAACTACCACTCCAGCTAAATTTTAAAATTGCACCAATTTAAATTTTCACTCTTAAACAAAAATAAAGCCCAAACTAAATAAATTTGAATTTTCCTTAAAGTTACGGGTGTTACAGAATCACTTTCTGTATTATGGTTATCCGATGTTCCGGATTGGATTAGATCTATGGGTCAAAATGCCCATTGCAAATGTATCATAAATTGTTCATGCACCCCTGAGGTTTGGGTTAAGTGACACTTTTGGTCCTTGAGTTTTCAAACTCAACAAAAATACCCCTGAGGTTTGAGATAAGGAGCACTTTGGTCCCTGGCGTCAAATTTTCTGTTAACTTTTAACGGTTGCTGACGTGGCACTATTATTTTAATATAAAAAATATATATATATTTTTTATTTTTTAAATAAAAAATATTTAAAAAAAATTTATTATTATTTTTATTCTTTCTCTCTTTCTCTCCCTCCTCCTTCTTTTTCTCCATCTTCTCCCTCCTCCTCCTTCTTCTTCTTCCTAGGTACGGCGACCGGCGGCCACCGCTCGCCGCCTTCGCCGCCGCCGGCGACTAAATTTTGTTTCTCTTCTTTCTTCTTCTTCTCTTCTTTCTTCTTCTCTTTTTTTTTTCTTCAATGGATTTAAAAAAAAAATAAAAAATGAGAAAGGGGGAGGGGGAGGGACCTCCCTCCTCCGTCTCCGGCGCCAGAGACGGAGTCCCTCCCCCTTTCTCATTTTTTATTTTTTTTTTAAAAAATCCAAAAAAGAGAAGAAGAAAGAAGAGAAAAAAATAGTCGCCGGGGGGTGGGGGGGGCCGCCGGTCGCCGGACTTAGGAAGAAGAAGAAGGAGGAGGAGGGAGAAGATGGAGAAGAAGAAGGAGGAGGGAGAGAAAGAGAGAAAGAATAAAAAATAATAAAATATAATAATAAAATATTTTTTTAATTTTTTTTATTTAAAAAATAAAAAAATATATTTTTTATATTAAAATAATAGTGCCACGTCAGCAACCGTTAAAAGTTAACAGAAAATTTGACGTCAGGGACCAAAGTACTCCTTATCTCAAACCTCAGGGGTATTTTTGTTGAGTTTGAAAACTCAAGGACCAAAGTGTCACTTAACCCAAACCTCAGGGACCAAAAGTGTATTTTTCCCTTAATAAAATAAGTACGTTTTCTTGTCAAAAAAAATCAATTTTTTTTTATAAAATGAAATGTAACATTTTGATGTGAAATTAAGAAAATAATTTTTAAAATGAAAGTATTATAATATAGGAAAATTAGAATATGAAAAGCTAGAATATAAAAAGCTAGAATATAAAAAGTTTTGTTGATTTAATTTTTGTAAATTAATTATAAAATTAATGGCTTTCCACATTTAATTATATTTATTTTAATAATGGAATTTCAAGAGTTTTTCAATCTTCTACAACTTCTAGTTTTTTTTTTTTTTTTTTTGAAACATACTTGGAATTCCAAAGACAAGTTATAGGGAATCAATATCCGCTAACATCATATCCCTCACGCACTCAGGCACATCCTCCACCCACACAAGGTTCGGACCCTCAACTAATGCAAGACTCGCAAGACGATGGGCAAGACCATTTCCTTCACGGTAGGAGAAACTAAATCGCAATGGCCAAGGTGTCGGCCAATCCACAATAGCGTCCGTAAGCAAGTTGCTCAACTCAGATAGTTCGTCTCTGTCCCCCGCAAAATTTCATAAACCCGCTTCGAATCAGTTTCAATCAAGATCGGGAAAAGGCCCAAATCAACAGCCAACTTCAAGCCATCAACCGCCGCAAAACCCTCAGCCAAATCAGGGTCGCCTACATACTCATGAACTCGCGTCGCAGCTGCCATGACCTCTCCGGCGTGGTTTCGAATAACCAACCCCGAACCAGCCCGTTTGCACTCCTTCTTAAAAGTCGCGTCCACGTTTAGCTTAAACCAATCCACTGGCGGTGCTGACCACTTCACGAGCTCCCTTCTAGCCCTGCCACCACCACCCATCACTTCTTGGCCCTTCACACATCGGAAAGAAGAAACATAACCAGCAGCCCACGTTGGCAACTCCGTCGCTAGCCCCGCCCCATGAAACCTCACCTTATTCCTGCAATTCCAAATGCCCCATAAAAGGACCACCAGCTCCTCAAACCGTTCCAGCCCCAAAACATTCCCCGCATCCCTTAGCAGCAGGAATAAAATGTCAGCATGAAGCCTATCAAACAGGAACCCAAACCCAGCATCACTCAGGACATTCCTTGTGTATTTACAGAGCCAAAAAACATGCAAAACTGACTCACCCCGACGACCACAAAAATAACAGCAATTTAAAATATCAACCCCCCTTTTATTCAAATTCTCAGCAGAGGGAAGACGGTCAAGAGCCAATCGCCAAAGAAAAACTTTAATCTTACTTGGAAGGTTCATTTTCCAACAGCCGGTCCACCAACCACACATCGAGTCCCCCGAAGAAGATGAAGGAACTTGAGCTAGCAAACACATCTGCCCAACACGATACCCACTCTTAACGGAATATCTGCCAGATTTCTCATATTGCCACACAACGGAATCATCCACACTAGAACGTCTAATAGGGATAGATAAGATAAGACTTACCTCAGTCGGACTGAAATGTTGTTGCAGCAAGTCCACATTCCATTGCCTCGTCGCTGTAATCAAATCAGCCACCCGGGCTCCAACCCCTAAAGAAGGCAAAGAGCAAATCCTCATAAATGTGTCACATGGCAACCAGTTAGATTCATAAATTTTAATCCGCTCACCATTACCAACTGTCCATCTCATGCCTTTTCCCAGCAACTCTCTCCCCCAGACTAAACTCCTCCAGATGAAGGAAGGGCGATACCCCACTAGGGATTCCATGAAACTCGATGAAGGGAAATACCTCCCTTTTAACACACGAGCCAGTAGCGAATCTGGATTTTGTAAAATCCTCCAACACTGCTTTGCCAACAACGCCTGGTTGAAGGACTCCAAATCCCTGAAGCCAAGGCCCCCAAAACATTTCGGCCTACATAGCCCTTTCCAACTTATCCAGTGGATTTTCCGGTCCTCCTCGACCCCATTCCACCAAAAACGCGCCATTAGCCGGTTAATATCGCAGACAACTTTCTTTGGGAGCCTGAAGCAATTCATCGAATAACACGGGATGGCCTGAACTACTGATTTGATAAGAACTTCCCTCCCACCAACTGAGAAAAGCTTACCTTTCCACCCCTGGATCCTTCTCCACACACGATCCTTGATAAACTTCAAGGAACTCGATCTATTCCTGGGCATAAAAGCTGGGAGGCCCAAATACTGTTGGTGGCATGCAGCTACCCTTACCTGGAGGACAGCACTCACACTTTCCTGCACACTGACCACTGTATTGGGGCTAAAAGCAATCGTGGACTTATCAAAGTTGACCGTTTGGCCAGATGCTCTTTCATAGCATTGAAGGATATCATGAATGGCCTGAGCCTCCCCCACCTTCGCTTGGAAGAACAACAGACTGTCATCAGCGAAAAAAAGGTGAGACAAGGATGGCCCATGACGAGAAATCTTTAACCCCGAAATGGACCGCCCTGCCTCAGCCGCATGCAACATACCTGACAATCCCTCTGCACATAGTAAAAACAGGTAGGGGGATAAGGGGTCTCCTTGCCTCAGGCCCCGACTCGGCGTCATAGCGCCACATCGGACTCCATTAATGTTGAAAGAGAACCTGACAGATGAAATGCAACGGAGAACTAACTCCACCCACTCACATGCAAACCCCATCTTCAACATAACTTGTTCCAAGAACACCCACTCCACCCGGTCATACGCCTTACTCATGTCAAGTTTGAGCGAGGCCCGCCCAACCTTCCCCTTCCTCTTTGCTCTCAAGGTATGAATGCATTCATACCCTACTATAGCATTATCTACCACACACCGACCCGGTATAAATGCGCTCTGGTTCTGAGACACAAGACTACCCAAAATCCCCTTCATCCTATTAACCAGTACCTTCGACACCAGCTTGTAGGCAACATTGCACAACGATATGGGTCGAAATTCAGAAACTCGCCTGGGGTTCTTGACTTTCGGAATCAACACAACCATCGTCTCATTTAGGGCCTCCGGAGACTCTTTGTTGTTTAAACCATTCAGGCAACAACTCACCACATCCTCCCCCACCACCTCCCAGGACTGCCTGTAGAAAGCCCCGGACATTTCGTCTGGCCCGGGGGCCTTATTAGGGTGAATCTGTCCCAGGGCCACAAGAATCTCCTCTCGAGTGAAAGGCCTAGTCAACTGCCCATTCATCACTTCTGAAACCGTCACCGGAACACAAGCAATGCATCTATCAATGTCCTCCACAGATGGCTTACTCGATGAGTAAATATGCGTAAAGTAATCAGAAACAATCTCAAGGATCTCCTTCGGGTCTTGTCGCCATACACCCACTCCATCCTCAAGACCCTGAATAGAATTGCGCCTCTTCTTGTGGGATGCGTGATTATGGAACCATCGAGTGTTTTTGTCCCCCCATCGCAACCAGTGCTCACGGGACCTCTGCCTCCAGTACACTTCCTCCTCCAGGAAAATAGCCTCCAATTTAGCTTCAGCCTCCTGCAAATCCAACCTCGACCCAGCCCTGCTCAGGTTCCTCAGGGCTAGTTGCACCTGCGCAGATGCCTCCCGGATACGGTCACCATACCTCCCGATCTTCCCCCTACCCCATCGGCCAAGGGAAGCCAAACACTGCTCAGTGGCCATCCTCAAACCTGCCGGAGAAACGTTAGCCGCCCCTGGCTGCCAGGACCCTGCTACTACCTCCCTGAAATCCGGGAATAGCAGCCAGGCCTCCTCAAACCGACGTATTCTACACCCCATACCTTCCACCACGCTAGCTAGGTGGGACACAGACAGAAGTAACGGTCGGTGATCAGACCTGCTAAAATCCAGATGGGTTACCTCTTGATGGGAAAATAAGTCATGCCAGGCCATATTGCCAAAGAACCTGTCAATCCGCTCCCACACAATCCCATCCCCGGGTCGCCTATTACACCAGGTAAACTTATCCCCTTTGAAGCCCAGATCGGCCAGGTTACATTCATCTACTGCCTCTCGAAAACCATTAAGCTCTGTCTCAGGCTTATCTCTGCCCCCATCTTTCTCATGCTGGAACAACACTGCATTAAAATCCCCACCCACTAGCCATGGAGTGTCAGGATTCCCACGAAGGTGCTTCAAAAGGGCCCAAGTTATCGATTTCAACTCTGCCTGAGGGTACCCATAAACACTAGAGAGCCGCCACTGGATCGAATTCCATTCCACCCACCCATCAATGTGGTTAGGGGAGAAGGAAATGAGACTAAAATTGACTGAGGAATCCCATAACAATGTCAAGCCACCACTTCTCCCCGCACTGTCTACACTAAAACAGCCAGTAAAACCCAATTTCACTTTAATCAACTCACATCGCGAAGAACGTACCTTAGTCTCTGAAAGAAAAACCAAGAGAGGTCGATACTGCTGCACTAGCTTGTGCAACCTACGGAATGCACGATCCGACCCCAAACCCCGTGCATTCCAAAAAAGCATATTCATGATGACTGGCGGGGCTGGTCCTCCCCAGCCACCGCCCTACTATCAGCGATCATCAGATCAGAAGTGGAAACAACCCCATCAACTGCATCAACTACCACCAAACCCGGTGAACCTTCAATCCTGGCCTTCTTAGCCCCCAGCAACCCATCAGACTCCG
The DNA here is from genome assembly GCA_036850905.1 of Luffa acutangula. NCBI lineage: Eukaryota > Viridiplantae > Streptophyta > Magnoliopsida > Cucurbitales > Cucurbitaceae > Luffa > Luffa acutangula. Next base: position 8,077,862 of record CM072087.1, read on the forward strand.
TAGGCAACTTACGCTTGGCCACTTCTTTTCCAAGGGTAACTCCCTTATTTGTCACATCTGCCAGCACATTTCGGGCTCTCCTCTTCCACCCTTTCCCACTCTGCACCCGTCCACATCCCCCCTCATCCACTTCCATCAAACCAGTCCCTTCAGCAGATGCATCCGGAATATCAATCCCTACTTTCTCCTTCCCTTTCGCACTGGCCAGAGCCTCGGACACTCCCTCATTCACCCCAACCTCAACCCTTTCTGTCTCCTCACCCTACCCCTCACCCCCCTTTGCACCCTCTTGCAGAGACTCCACTATCTCCTCTCTCAGGTGGACCGCACACCCCCCCTCACTGTGGTCTAGCTTCTTTTCATTCGAATTCAGACCCTACTTCCCCCCATCCCCCAACACTGTCCCTGCCCGCATCCACTCCCCGTACTGCTCATGGCTTTCCTTCTCCATCCCTCCCACCTCACACACACACTCCCTCTTCGAATGGCCTAGCCGCCCACAATTATAACAGAAATCTGGCAACCTCTCATAGAGAACCGGGCACCAAACCTCCTCCCCATTACTGGTTTGGAGTTTGAAGCCCCGCCGCAACGGACGTTCTAGGCTCAGGAAAACACGAAGTCTCAATATCGGACCGGCCCACTCGTTCCCCTCAGCCCCACTCACCTCTTCCAACCTCCCTACCTTATTGCCCAAGAAACAAGCCATTTTCCTAGTCTGACTGCGCATGGGCACGTTATGAATTTGCACCCAGAAAGCACACTCCTTAAAATTGACAGAGACCGCAGAGGATGCTTCGCTTGCCTCCCTTAGGACCAGCAACGACCTATCAAAGGACCAAGGACCAGTCGCCATGACCCGTAATCTTTCGCCCTGGGATCGAAACTGAATCCCGAACACATTGTCTCCCGCCGGTTCGATACGTGTAGCACTATGAACCCGCCATACCGACTTCATGACCGAACGGAAAGCATCCGGGTTTATCCGCTTAGACGTCATGACCTTTCCCAGTAAGCACAGACTAATCGATTCCGCAGAAAGAACTGCCGACACAGCATCAGGATTAACGACTTCCGCTTCATCCTCCGTCAACGCCAAAGACCTCCACTCCTGAATCAACTCCTCCATATCACACCGTCCGCACCTTCCCGAAACTTCCGGCACAAGATTACCCAACCTTCCACCCTCACACAACCAGCCACCCTCAAGACCGCACGTTACTCACCGCACTGATAGCGCTCCAACCCCACGTCCCTTCCCCGGAACCCAGATCAGCACCGCCACACAGACCCAGAGCCCCTCGCACCTGCTTAACGACCCGCACCCCCGACTCGCCGAGACACACTAGCGCACCCAAGCACACAACCCTTCAAACTAAAACCCTCCACCAAGACCCTGAACCAGAACTCAAACCTGAACTCAAAAATGGGACCCAAACCTCACGACGGCCACAGATGAACCCTAACCAAACCCTACCTAAACCCAAACCCTAATCCCCATAACGGGGAAAAACCCTCATGACGAGAGAAACCCTCATGACGAGAGAGAACTAGTGTGCTTAATTGAAATTGATGTTTTTTACAACTTCTAGTTACAACTATATAAATAGCTACTTTTCATCATTTTTCTACAAAAACTTGAGCCTCTTCTTCTTAGTTTGTTTCTCTTCCTCTTTAATCCACTCTCTAAAGTTTCTAAGTTTTTGTGTGAATGCAAAGTATGCATCAACAAAATGCTCTCAAACATAGGTATCGATTTAATTGTTTTAATTTAATTTTTAAACTATTTTAATTCAAATTGTTACTTTTAATTGTTCTTCAGGGACAAAACTTAGTGGTGGATGGGATCGTTTGACGGGCTTTGGATGCAGTTCTTGATTGATCATCTCTGGGGTGATATCCTGATATGTTTTCACTCTTAGTTTTTTTTTTCTAGTACATCAACATTTTAGGATGGAGGATTCGAACCTCTAACCTCATGGTCAAGGGTACATGCCAATTACCTCTGAGCTAAGCTTGCTTTGGCATGTTTTCACTCTTAGTTATATTTTGAGCATCCCTTTCTTAGTTTTATAATTTGTACTTTTCTTATAAAAAAAAAGTTGATATTTGTAGACACCGTACTTAGTCTGGCAAATTTTTAATAATGTTCGAGTAATTTTAATTTTGTTAATTTTAAAATGAAACCATAGCATAAAGTTTTAATTTCATTTTTATTTTTTCTAAAGTTTAGTTGTAATCTTAATTTTTGTTATTTATTCATTTATTGTTATTTATTTATTATTATTATTGTTTTTTTTTTTCTCCACCCCACTCTCCTTCCCCTATTCTTTCTCTCATTCCTATTCTAATGGAAATTATGCATGGTTATCCATTAATCTCTCACTCATCACTCCTCCCAAAATAGTTAGGCCTTTTAGTATAAATGGAGGGGTGAGGAAGAAGAAAAAAACACAACAAAGCATTTGAGCAAGAGCTTAGTTTAGAGAGAGTTTAGAAGAATTTCTTTTAAGGGAGAAAGGAGAAGAAGAAGATTTGAACCTAAGCTCAGTTGAGAGAGTTTTTTAGGAAGTGGGTTTCGCTTAGAGAGTGATAGAAAAAGAGAGAAAAGAAAGTGGGAGAGGAAAAGAGGAAAAGAGAGGGTGAGGAAGGAGTACACGGGGAGAGAGAAAAACATTGGGTAAGAAACAAGGAAAAAGGAAGAAAGAGAAAAGTAGAAAAGGTGGGGTTTTGTTTTTTTGTTTTTTTGTTTTTTGTTATTATTATTATTATTATTATTATTATTATTATTATTATCATTATTAATCTCTCTCTCATTTAGTTCACTTTTGCACTTTGTCAACTTCATTTTTTTAAAAACTTTCTAATTTATTTTTTTCTTTCATTCTCCAATTTGCTTTAATCCAATCTTTAATTCTTCTTGGTCAATTTCAATTATTGTTATTGTTGATGGTCAAATTTGGTTAGAAGGAACTCACCTGACCTTCACGTGCCACCAACAGTACATTTGTAGATGAGGGGGGAAGACGTGGCCTGCAAAAGGGTAAACCTGCATACTGGTGTGGTGCTAGCCACACCGCCTCTGATGCTTAAGTCAGAAAACGGAAGGGAGAGCTAGAGAGTAAGAGGAGAGAGTTGAGATTGAGTTCGGGTCCCTTCTTCAGTGGCAAAGAGGGATAAAATACAAGCTCATACTCCTAGGGTTTTTAGGAATTCGAAGGCGTTTCAGGACGAATAAGGCGAAACCGGGGAGGCTAGAGGCGGTAGGGACATAACGGAGCCGGCGCGAGTCGAGCACGAGGTTGGGAAAAAAGTTGGCCCGACCCCTTCGGTCTCGCCTCTGGGGTCCACCTCTCAGCCCTATTTCTGTCCACTGTCCTCGTCAGCTCCTTGTACATCGAAGTGGTCCAAAATTACCAATAACAGTTATTATAATTGTTTTGAAATTAATTTTCTTTTGAAAGAGATTATGGGAACTGAGTAATGTGCCTTCGTGGAGTTCAACTCTCGTGCAGGCGTATGAAAATTCTCATTTTCCCTTTAAAAAGAATTTACTCATTGAATAATTTTCATCTTTTACATCTATTTGTTTTTTTTTTAATTTTTTTTTTAAAAATTATTTTTAATAAACATAATCATGTACCGCCCATGTTTCCTTTAATTAAAAGAGAAATTAGGCATGATATTAAATTGGATATCCAACTCATAATGTTTAATCCTTACTTTATTTCTAAAGTTAAGGTAAAAACAAATGAGACATCTTGTGTTTATTATTGCATTTTGGATTTTTATTTTCATATTTATCATTTTTTTTAAGAAAAAGAAAAATGGACTGTTTTTATTCATTAATTGAACAATTTAAGTTATTGTGGTAATCGTTTTTTTTTAATGGGTGTTGTAGGGCGCTAATACCTTCCCTACACTCAAACGACTCCCGAACCTAATTTCTGATTTTTATTTTCTTTTAAAGGTGACCAATCACACCTTCAATGATTGGTGGCGACTCCAATTTTCTTTTTAAAAAAACCCAAAAGAGGATGTCGGTCGCTCCGCGTCGCGATGACGTTGCGATAGCTTGGCGACTCCGCTGGAGATTTTTTAGGGTCAAGCCATGAATATCTTTATTGTCCTTTAAATTGAATTTCCTTTAAATTGAATTTTTCTTTAGGTCCCTTCATTATTATTTTGTTATTTTTGTTATTTATTTATTTATTTTTTCCTTACTTTATAATATGATTTGTTTGGCATATTGTTATTCACTTGTCTATTACCATCTTGTTATGTTGTAATTGTATTTTATCTTATTTAAGTCATTCATTTGCATGTCAACTTATTATTACCATCTTTTTATGTTGTAATTGTACTTTATCTAATTAGTTATGTCACTCATTTGCATGTCATCTTATTAATCATGCATTTCACACACTTTCACTAGCCTCCTACCCGAGCTCTACCTTAGGACTAGACTCGGAGACTGAGTAGTGTGACCTTCGTGGAATTTCAATTCTCGTGCAGGAGCATGAAATTCTCCACTCAAGCCTACTACATCGTTAAATCGGTGGGTAAGCTTGGGGACCTTTTCTAGGATGCCTTAGAGTTAAACTCCACTCATATAGTTCTAGGATTTGACTTATTACATGCATTATTGTCAAAGTTTATTTATTTATTTTTCTTCTTTCCCTTGTATCTTACATCAATTTTCAATTTTCGCTCATTGAAAATATCCTTTAAAATCTCTTTTAATGTAGTTAAGAAAATTGTGCAAATTAAATTAACAGAATTTTTTATTATTTACATTGGCAGAAACTAAAGTATGAGTAAAATAAAATCACCCCCTCCAATACAAGAAATGGGTATAGAAGATCAAGCAACAGTACGACAATGGTCAGAAAATGTACAACAAATCCACGGAGATTCTTTAGTAGAAAATGTTATTTCTCAATTTAAGGATTTCAGTTTTCCAGAAAGTCAATTAGAAACAATGAAACAGACTTGGGAAAAATTAACTGTAGATAAAAAGGCTAAATTTACAAGCAAATATGACCATCTAGCTCAGCTCATGTATGTACAAGTTAATTATTCTGTATTAAAAGCTTTGATTCGACATTGGGATCCAGCCTACAGATGTTTCACATTTGGCTCAATCGACATGACTCCTACAATATAGGAATATCAATCCCTTCTGCATATGCCAACAAAAACAGAGGTTGAAGCTTATTCCTACGATAAAGAGCTTACAATGAAAAAAAGCATTATCTACTCTTCTGGACAAGATTCGTACAAGCAACATTGAGAAACAAGTAAAGATAAAAGGAGAGAACAAAAATTTGCAAACGAAGACAAGGAATTAACTTTACTGGTGTTGTGTATCTTTAATGTTGTTTTGTTTCCTAAAGTGTGCAGATATGTTGAGGATCGCGTGGTCAAGTTGTTTGCTAAGATAGAAATAGGAGTTGATCCCATTATTCCGGTATTGGCAGAAACTTTTCGTTCATTAAATTATTGTAGAACAAAAGGAATAGGAAGATTTATAGGGTGTGCACCATTAGTGTACATTTGGGTCCTTAGTCATGTGAAGTGTCAACCGGAATTCAAATGTCTAGAGATCAAATTTTCAAGTTCCTGGAATAAGCTGCAAAATCTCATTTCAGAGTTCGTGCAATCAGGTTGGAGTTCATCCTCCCCTGAAAAGAGCGCCTGGGAAGCCTTTTTCTCCAAACTAAAGGTAGAAGATGTAATATGGAGAGCCCCTTGGATGTCAACTAGGCCAATGATCTATAAATGTGGTAAATTTCAAAGTTTACCTCTTTTGGGTCCTTGGGGAGGTATAGCCTATGCTCCTTTAATGGTAGTACGCCAAATTTGGGTCAGACATTTCATCCCTGCTACGCATGAATTGAAGGATTTCGAATTTGCTTATGATAAAGGCTTCTGAAAAGATAAAATTCAGAAAATTGTGAAAGCATGGAAAATGATCACTAAAATCCAAAGTGGTCAGTTTCATGATGATACCACGGAGGCGTACAAAACATGGCATGCGAACAGAGCTAAAACCGTGCTTGTGTCACAAAACATTAAAACCAAGATAAAACTTAATGCAACGGTGATACCAGATCAACAGACAGAACAAGTAGCACGCGAAAAAGAATTTGTGAGTTGAGAAAAGCAAATTCATCACTGGTTCAAGAAAATGAAAGGTTGCAATTAGAGATAAAGCAAGGTTTGTTGCGCAATGCTGAACTAGAAAAAGAGTTGAACCGATTAAAGGGCAGTGTCAGCAAACAAGTGTAATGATTTGGAATTCCCCAATTCTGTTAAAGCGGAAGCGTAATTAGGACCGATTCGTAGTTAATTTTTTTATCCAAAAATACTATTGCATTGGTTAAAACATAGAACAAATTATATACAAACTTAAGCCTAAGCATACAAAATTTATTAGATCTAAATCTAAAGGGGAGAAGCAAACATACCGTCGTTGACGACTCTAAATACTTCAACGGACACCTTTCTTGATTTTGGACCAAGCGTCAACAATTGGGACACCACCAGCGGCGGACCTACGTAGGGCCCAGGGGGGGCTCGAGCCCCCCCTCAACTTAAAGAAGAAAACATATATTGTAACGCCCCAGGCCCAGGATTCGGAATCCTGATTCGGCACCTCACGGTCCCGGCATTCCCCTACATCCTCTGCGGCCTGGCGACGTTACCATACTCGTCTTAAACCGCTTCTAAGAGTGAAGACTGTCCCCACAAACCAACACGGGGTCCTTCTAGCATGCTTTGTCCTCACTCACATGCTTCCTAGGAAAATTCCCAAGAGGTCACCCAACATAGAACTACTCCAAGCCAAGCACGCTTAACTTCAAAGTTCCTATGATTGAGCCACCGAAAAGGAAGGTGCACCTTGTTGGTATAGGTAGTACCTATCAATTCTTTTAAGCTTTATCTTGACCGTTTCCATGTCCTTAGGATCCCTCTCATTCGGATGTGATCTCGGTTCATTCATGTACCCCTCCTAACCTCGGGCGTCACATGCCCACCAGCTTCCGCCTTGGTTCGTCCCCGAACCACATCCTACTGGGAGAGGTTCCGCTCTGATACCATCTGTAACGCCCCAGGCCTAGGATTCGGAATCCTGATTCGGCACCTCACGGCCCCGGCATTCCCCTACATCCTCTGCGGCCTGGCGACGTTACCATACTCGTCTTAAACCGCTTCTAAGAGTGAAGACTGTCCCCACAAACCAACACGGGGTCCTTCTAGCATGCTTTGTCCTCACTCACATGCTTCTAGGAAAATTCCCAGGAGGTCAGCCAACATAGAACTACTCCAAGCCAAGCATGCTTAACTTCAAAGTTCCTATGATTGAGCCACCGAAAAGGAAGGTGCACCTTGTTGGTATAGGTAGTACCTATCAATTCTTTTAAGCTTTATCTTGACCGTTTCCATGTCCTTAGGATCCCTCTCATTCGGATGTGATCTCGGTTCATTCATGTACCCCTCCTAACCTCGGGCGTCACATATATATATTAAACGCCACATCTATTGGCTAATGTATATACATAGCCCAGCGGTTAAAGCCCCCCCTGATTTTCGTCTTCGCGTTGGTTCGACCCTTCATGTGCGCGTTTTTTTCTTTTCCTTTTCCCTTTTTTTAACCCTAACGTTTTTCTGTTTTTCTCTTAAAAACTTTTTTCTTTTCCTTTTTTTAATCCTAACGTGTTTGCCTTTGCTCTTTCTTTTTACGTCTTTTCTTTTTCTTTTCTCGTTTTTTTCTGTTTTTTTTTTCTTCTTTCTTTTTTCATTTCCCTTTTTTTTTAACCTTAACGTTTATTTGATTTTTTTTAATCTTTTCCCTCTTTTTAACCCTAACGTGTTTGCTCTTTTTAAATTCCTTTTTTCTTGTGTCAAATCTATGTGAAAATGACATACAATCATTTTAAATTTTAGTAAATTATTTCTAAAAATTAATAGCATGAAACAAATGTATAATTCTTGTGAAAGAGAAAAAAAAAATCTAACTTGTTGTTTCAATTTTTTTTTTTTTTTTTTGTTTTATATTTATATAGAAAGTTATGTATACTTCACGTTAAAAAATATGAATTGATTAAATTATAAGTCTGGTATATAAACTTTGAAAGTTGTTTTGTGTAATTCTTCTAAAAGGATCTTGAATTTAAAAATGTATTTAATTGGTTTTGAAATTTTCAATGTTGTATATAATAGACTTTCAACTTTTCAACCTGTTGGCTAATTGATCTTTAACCTATTATAATTTTTTTTAAAAAAAAAATAATGAATCTATTAGAAACAGAATTGACAATTTATAGAGCTTATTAGACACAAAATTGAAAGTTGAGACTTACTAGAAACTTTTTAAAGTTAAAGGCTTACTAAACATAATCTTGAAATTTTAATAACCAAAGTTATAATTTAACTAATTTAATATCAAAGTATATAAACTAATATCAATATGTTCAAAATTATTTTTAGGAAAAACATTAACTATAATGTCATTTTTATCACAATCTTATCAATGTGATACCAAATACATGTTTTATAATTGATTGGACACACATGATAATACTTTTTCAACAATAATTTTAACGAAAATCTAGGTAAAAATTACAACACTTTTTAAAGTTAAGGTAAAAATTGTAACACTTATGTAAATTTAATGTGCAATTTCATGAAGTTGAAAGTTAGGGTAAAAATTGAAACACCTTACAATTTCATGGTAAAAGTTGATATTTTTCCTTATTTATATATAGCCCCCCCTCACATGAAGTTCTGGATCCGCCACTGGACACCACCAATTGATCTTCCCCGCTATGACTCTAAGATTAGGAACGTATGTGAGACTACCTAATCTTGAATGAGAAAAACTCTAGAGAGAAAATTCTCCCTAGAGTTCTTGGGTTGAGAGAATATGAGAAGGAGGCTAGAGAGAATGCAAGAATGCATTCTTGTGGCCTTATGTTGTAGTACCTAAACCCTAGGTTTAGTCTTCTATTTATAGGAGAAAGGTCATGAATAAAATATTCATTTAAAATCAATTATTTCCATAACTGATTTAATCTTTTCCATGACCAATCAATTCCATAATTGATTAATCTTTTCCATAAATGATTGATCACTTCCAAGTGATTAAATCGTTTCCATAAATGATTAATTACTTCCATAAGTGATTAATCATTTTCATAATTGATTAATTTCCAATTAATTAATTCTTTAATTAATTAATCACCAATTAAATATCATATATTTAATTTCAGACCTTCTATTAGTTAATTAATTAATTACCCAATTAAATATCATATATTTAATTTGAGGCCTTCAATTAATTAATTCTATAATATGAATCAAATTCATATTAAATTTGAACTCCTTCAAATTCTCTTATATCCTATCTATAATATATATAAAATTGTCAATAAGGAAGAAACTTTTTTTAGACAATATTATCCTTTACTTTCTACCAAATACCTTTTTTATCCTTATTTATTGCAATACAGGTTTAAAAAATCACAATTTGTTCAACTACGGTTAGAAATCTAGGTTTTCTTAATCTTTTCAATTAATTGTTTTGTAAAATTCTGGAAATTAAATTAAATCACGATTATTAATTATTTGATAATGTACCACATTAATGGTTTCTTTTTTTCTTTTTTTTTTTTTTTTTGAAATTGCACATTAATGGTTTCCTAAAACTTAAAAGTTAGTATTTTCTTAACATTTAATTTGAAAAAAAAAAAAGTACCACATTTACTCAGTTTTTTTTCTCTTAATATATATTCTTCGGTCAGTGCTCCAAGCTTTTTAATATTTGAATATTGAATATATGGTGATTAATTAATGTTTCTTAAAAAGTGTAGAAATCATAATGATTTCCATTGAAGCTATCCAATTAATTGATACTCATACAACTTAGAAGTATTTTTTAAAAATATTTAAATTGAAGAAACTGGAACGTTTGAACTTCTATTAAATAAGTTTTGGTTGTATGTAATGAAAAATATCATTAATAATTCACTTTGTCTTTTGATATTCTCAATTGAATGTTAGCTTTATGTCTATAAATTCATTTCCTCACAACTATTTTGTGTGCATCCATGTCGATCTTCTTACACTAATATTCTTCCCTTTCTGATTCTTAATTTCTATTATCTATCTTTATGTATAATTTCTGCAAGTGCAAGGCCAATGCTTGAGGTGTGCAAGGCCAATTCATCTCCTCAATTCGATTTTGTTTCGAGAAAAATTGAGGTGAAGTTTGAGACACGTCCATCTTTCATTGGCTAATGGTTTCTCTTTTAGTTACAAGTTCTTGGTTAGATTTTGATTTTGATTTAGTCCGATGAGATCTTCTAGCATCCAAATGAAAAGGAAAAAGAACAACCTTTGTGCGATGACAAAGGAAAATGGAGGTGCATATTGGTTTTCTTTTTAAATAATCTCTCTATAATTTTTTAGAAATTTTGATTTCTAACTCAAGCATTGGCCTTGCACTTGCATAGCTGAAATTATACATAAAGATAGATAATAGAGATTAAGAATCAGAAAGAGAAGAATATTAGTGTAAGAAGACCGACATCGATGCACACAAAATAGTTGTGAGGAGGGAGAGGAGAGAGGGATTAGGCTACCTACTATGGTTTGTAACAATCTCCTCTTTTTTTTTTCTTTTTTTTTTTTTTTGTTGTTTCATTTTTATTTATTTATTTTTTTTTTTTGTTGATTTTAATTTGATAGAAGGGAGGTAACATGTTGTAACGCCCCGCGTTTAAAAATTATGTCATTTTGGATTATCAGGTTTAAATTCTAGTTTGGGAAAAATTGGAATTTAAGTTTAACCTTCAGTTGATATTTTAAATCCAAATGGGATATTTTATTTTCCTCATTCTCGTGCATTGGTGCTAAATGACTATTGGTCAGTTAATTTTAGCATGATAGTGGGGAAGGAAGTTTGCATATTTTTCTCCTATTAGTGGCAGTTATTGAATTTTTGTTTTTTTTTTTAAAAAGAAAAGAATAGGAAACCAAACCCTTATTCTCTTCCTTCCTCTCTCCCTCGCGCGTCCAACCCCTCCTGAAATTTCTTCATCTCTGGCAGCCTCTCTCTCTCCTTGCGTCGCCGCCTCCCACTCTCTCTTCCTTCGTTTTCACTGGAACCCAACCACCCACGAACTCGCGCCCCCCATCAGTTCTCTTTATCTCTGCACCACCGCCTTGCACTGTCGCCTTCTCGCGCCGCCGTCACCTGCCCTCACCGTTTTCTCGTCGCCGCCGTCTCCCTTCCTCCCATTTCTTCTCCTCGCGTGCAGCAGTTGATGTGGTATCTCCCTTGCTCGATTTCTCTCGCCGTCAGTAAGACCCACATGAGAAATCACACGTTTCTCTCCCTCTCGCGTTCTTTTTGGTCCGAGCATAGAAGTGTTCAGCATTATCCCTTGAGATCTTCCTCTTAGGTGAGTCTTTCGTGAAGGCAGTGAGCTCCAACGAGCTTCCAGCAACGAGACCCACCTTCGCCTTCTACAGTCTACAAGAACCTGCACAATTCAAGTCGTTTCGGTGTCGTATGGTAAGCTTTCGCTTGAACCCATTCCTTGTTGGCTTCGAATTTAAGTTACCCATGACCCATATAGCGTTAATCTGAGTTACCCATTCTGTTCAGCTTCTAATTACAGAATTAAGTATGTTTGATCGATGTTTAGCGCGTGCTTGGACTCAAAAATGGTGTTCAGCAAGTACCCACAACCTGAAAGGCCTTGTATTGGTTTACTCATAACCCGAGAACATGGGACCTTGGTTGTCGAGTTGTTCTGAACACAAACGAGCACATATTCAAGACCATATGGGTGTTGATTAGTAAGTTTCAGTGCTCTGAAAGTCTTTAGAGTTCATTTAAGTAGCTTTAGAATCGCTTTTAAGCATTGGGTGCCCTTTAGTTTCAGTTTCGAGTCAATCTGGATCTCGGACAGCACTTAATCAAAGGATTTTGGTGTTGTTTGGTAAATTCCAGCAAGCTTGTTGGCTCGTTTATGCAATCCGGTAAGGTTTCCAATGCCTTAAAGTCTTTTGAATACCCTTCGTAGTATTAAAAATCGATTCCTATTAGTTTTAAAGTTGTTTCTCGTAGTTTGAATCAAATTAGGCTAATTTAAGCATCCCAAATGCATCGAGCACTAATGACCAAGAACCAAAGTTCATTTTGGGTAAAGTGTTAGTGTTGAAACTTTGTGTGAGTCTCCTTGAATTAGTCTAAATAGGTTTCTAATGCTTAGAATCTCCCTATTTGTGATCCTAGGCCACTTTGGAGCATTTGAATCAAGCTTAAGGGTCCTATTCGGTAAGAGCGTACCTTTTTAAGCACCTTTGGCTTCTAGTATAGATTGAATTGAGTTTAGCTTTGAAGCTTTGCAATTCTTTTTCAGGAGTTTGTTGGATCATTTTAGGAGCGGCTCTTGGTCTATTTAGGAGTGTTTTAGCTTGTGTAAGTAGTTTCTATCTGGTGGGGCTTGTTTGTTGTTTGAGCTTGCTATTGCTTTACTTGCTTTGCTACTGCATAATGTGTTTATATGTTGCTTGATGATGTTTTGTTAAATTCCTAAGCATGTTGCTTGATGATGCATAAGCATGTTGTTTGCATAATTCATGAGCATGAGATACTGTGGTTGATAACTATGTTGCATAAGAGTCGTGTCTGCATAGTGTGTGGTCATTGGGGAGAGGCGGAGCATGACGCGTAAATCATGTGATTGGTGTGTGTGCGGATCGTAACGCGGAAATCATGTGTGAGTGGCGCTGCGCCTGGCGCGTGATAATACATGTGTTGGGTGGGTTTGCGGAGCGTGACGCGGAAATCACGTGTGGGATGTGAATGCGGAGCGTGACGAGGAAATCACGTGTGAGTGTGCGGGCATGGCGCGGAAACCATGTGGGGGTGCATAGCATGATGCGTGGATTCATGTTGTCATCCCATTTTGCATGAAGCATGTGTTGACATTGTTGTTTTCATGTTTACGAGTTTTTGGTTTGTTTTTCGCTTTACAAGCATGATGTGTGTGTGGACAACATGTTGTTGTGATTGTTTGTTGTATAGTGGCTCACCGGGTGTGAGCTACTTACCAGTACTGTGGTTGTACTGATACCCCTCCCCTTTCTTCCCCCCAACATTTTCAGTTTATGTAGGTGCTGGCGAGATTTGTGTGCCCGGTGATGCGGATGAGGAGGTTCACGAGGGATGACCACATGGTTTTGTATTTGTTATTTTCATTCGTTGGATAGTATAGTTTCTTTTTTTTTTTTTTTTTTTTTTTTTGCTGATGACTAGGTTGATTCTGGTAATTTGCTGCTGAGAAAGAGGAATCTTAGTTGTTAACCTTGTAGTAGTTAATGTTTCCGTTAGGTTGTAAATATGTTTGAGTTTAATAAAGTTATGTTGTCTCTAGACTTTAAGCGCACGATGTACTTAGAAGAGTTTAGGTTCTGTCGTTGGTTGAAGATGCGAGATCTGACTCGTATTCTAATATGAAGTTGTTCTGTGGAGTTGTGAGGTGGAGTAGTTTAGTTATATAGAAGTGTGGTTTGGTGTTTAGCAGGTGTTAAAAATTTTAGTTTTATCCTATGTATGTCGTTATGCTGCTGAAATTTTCGGAGCTCTCGGTTAGTTTGAATAGGAGTTTAGTAATGTCATTAGGCTAGATCATGTTAAAACCTAGGGCTTTACACATGCATTGAGCTAATAAAGAGATGAGCTTTGAATTTTCTATTTGTATAATTCTCTTGATTTTAAATTTATATTTATATATAAATATAAAAGAAACTACTTAGATTAGGTTCAAAATAATGCATTTTAGCTTTTCATATTAAAATAAAAATAATTACATATTGAACTCAAAAAAAAAAAAATACATATTAGAAATAATGAACAAATATCTTACATTTTAAACTTTTCATTCCTTGTTTTCAATTATTGTTTTCAAATTATGAATCAAAGGTGTCCTTTTTTTTTATAGTATAATTTCATTTATATTTTTCTATAATTTCAAGATATAATATTAATTTCTAAAAAATTAAATTCTATAGGATCAAATTTTCATACATAATTAATATTTAAATAAGAAAATGATTTTTAAAAACAAAAAGTGTAAAAATTACTTTGAAACTAATAATTTAATTTTATTCAGAACATTGATGAATAGTAAAAATATGAAAGGTTAGAACATAAATAGCTTGAATATAAAAGGTTTGATAATTTATTTTCTATAAATTAAAATTAAAATGTATCTCTTTACTATTAATTATAATTAATAATGGAATATTAATTTCAAAACGGGTGGAAATAGGATATGGGGTGTGATCTGTCTCTTAATCAATTATGTTAATATTAGAACAAAAAAAAAAAAACTCACTTGATGTGCTCTAAAACCTTCTAATTATATTACATAATTAGCAGAGTTTAAAAAATTCTGACACCTACATAACCTGATAATAATATCACATTATCCTAATACTAAACTAAGAAAATAATCTTCATTAATTTATGAAAGAGATAATTTTTTCATTTCATTATATTTTCTATAAGTATTATTCACGCATTTTAATCTACATATACATATATATATATATATATATATATATATATATATTACAGTTTTGATTCAGCTATCTAGATCAATATAAAAATACTAAATATTTAGAGGTTATATATCCACATAATTTAAAATTGCATGATTAAATTTATATTTTAAAAAGGAAAAATCACGTGCAACGCACGTGGAAAAATCTAGTAAATTTAATATGAATCAAATTGATATTAATATTTGAACTTCTTCAAATATTTATTTCTCTCATAGACTATAGTTTAATTAAATCTCATTTAATTTAAACTTAAATTGAATAATAAATTAATTCATCTTCTAATTAAATACCATATATTTAATTAGACATATATTTGAACTCTTTCAAATATATCAATCTCTCAATATTATAAAGTTTAATCTCAAATTAGACTTTATATTTTAATGCATCACTATACATTATATTAATTTGTATCTCGTACAATTAACTTAATTCCCAATATGAATTTGAACTATTCAAATTCTCTCAAGATATATTTGTTCCTAATTACTCTTTTTCGAGCTAGCAGGGGGACCTAATGGACTTACAGATCAGAAGCTCCAATGATATGAGGTTAATAGATTAAACTCATTAATCAGGTTAACCAATATTCATTAACTGTGGGTCATTCCACTAAAGACCCACAACTGAACTCTTCTCACTGTAGAACATTTCTGTGTCCATGGATGTAGACCTATGCCGGTAATTCAATCCTTCACGAGTGTCCGTAATCACAGCTGGGTCAAATTACCGTTTTACCCCTGTGTTACATCTGTCTCCTTAAGTACCAGCGCTCTTCTAATGAACAACCTGTTTATGGTCCAACCACTAAACAGAAAGTCCCTCTAGGGCCAGTGAGAGGGCATGATCCCTTTGTTCAAGTCCCGGAGTCACCACTTAAGGGAACACTCATCTACTTCACCTAGAAGCGGGAAGGAGTGAATTCCTTCTTGTGTTGTCATGTCCGCAGCCTCTAACTCGGTCTTATCCCCAAAAAGGAAGGCATATTGAGTCGGCGTATTGGCCACTCTCACCCATGCTAACCAAAGGACAATCCCTCATGAGAGTGAGTTCATGACACACTCAGGATTAAGACTGAGTTACCTAGGTCATCCTATTGAAACAGTAACCTAATTAGTTAACGGTGTTATAACTAATGGTTGACTATTTCGTGGTCCGGTCTTATGCAAACTCATTGCATAGGATACCCCCACTTGCATGTCTACTATATGGACGTTTTGGATCAATACGTCTGTATCAAATACAAAGCGGGTCGTATCTCATAGTGTTACCAGGATAAGGTACCCAACCTTATCCTTGTACTATAGACCTTTTAGGTTGTTACTGTTGGGTTTTATGCTCTAAAACTCGTAGATAGTGAATGTAACCGTTGACCGGATATTAATGAAATAATATTGATATATTTTTCCATTAATTGTTATTAGTTATTTTATATTTCTCTTTGCCTAATAATAACCCTAATCCAATAAACTAGACATCCAAGGTTGTAATATGAGTCTTGAACAATATGTAGCGACATATTGGATCATTGTTCAAGAAACAGCCTAAAGGGTCTATAGTATAGGGATAAGACTGGGTGCCTTATCCTGGTGACACTATGGATACGGCCCACTTTGTATTTGATACAAACGATGCGATTCAACGCGTTCGTGTAGGAGACATGCGAGTGGGGGTATCCTATGCAATGAGTTTGCATAAGACCGGACCGCGAAATAGTAACCACTGGTTATAACACCGTTAACTAGTTGGTTTTCTATTTCACTAGGACGACCTAGACAACTTAGTCTTAATCCTGAGTTGATTATGGACTCCTGCTCATGAGAGATTGTCCTTTGATTTGTATGGGTGAGAGTGGCCAATACACCGACTCAATAAGCCTACCACTTTGGGGACAAGACCGGATGGGGAGCTGGAAACATAATCGTACAAGATGGAATTCACTCCTTCCCGACTTTAGGGAAACAGATGAGTGTTCCCTTAAGTGGTTACTCCGAGTCTTGAACAAAGGGTCCTACCCTCTCAATGGCACGAGAGGGTTTTTCTGTTTGATGGTTGGACCACAAACAGGTTGTTCATTAGAGGAGAATTGGTACTTAAGGAAATAGAGGTAACCCAGGGGTAAAACAGTAATTTGACCCAGCTGGTGTTACGGACACTCGTGAAGGACTAACTAGTCGATATTGGTCTAGATCCGTGGACACAGAAAATATGTCTGCAGTGAGAAGAGTGCAACTGTGAGTCTATAGTGGAATGTACACACAGTTAACGAATATTGATTAATGTGGTCAATGAGTTTGACCAATTAATCTCACATCGTTGGAGCTTCTGATTTGCAGGTCCATTAGGTCCCACAGGTAGCTCGTAAAGTAATTTGAGGCAACTAAGTAATAAAAGTAAATTGAAAATGTTCAATTTATTAAGGGAAACAAATATAATATATATTGATATATTATTATGAGGGAAATTAATATTTGAAAAGTTCAAATATAAATTTATGGAAGTTTGAAAAAGTTCAAAATAATGAATTAATTAATTTAAGGCCTAAAATGTGTTTGGGCAAATTAATTAATTCTAGGCCGGGAATTAAATATGTGATATTTAATTGGTGGTTAATTAATTAAAGAATTCATTAACCGGGAATTAATCAATTATGGAAATAATTAATCACTTAAGAAAGTGATTAATCATTTATGGAAATGATCTAATCACTTATGGAAGTAATTAGTCATTTGTGGAAAAGATTAATCAATTATGGAATTGATTGATCATGATTGATTAATTAAGGAATAAGATTGAATCAATTTTGGAAAAGATTGATTTAATTGAATATTTTATTCATGGCCTCTCTTCTATAAATAGAACACTAGACCTAATTGGTCATGACACTTGACACTCTTGAAAGACAAGACCTAGAATTCTCTCTAGCCTCCCTCTTAGAGAAAGACTCCCACAAGTCTTTTGCTTCCTAGACTTAGAGACATACCGGTGTAACCTCTGTGGTTATTGTGTCGATCAAGAAGAAAATTCCAGCGATCAAGAGGCTAAGGCGGCTGCTGCGTTTTCGTTCGTGGAGCGTCGTTGGTGAAGAACGGTCAAGTCTACAACGGAGGTTTGTAACGGTTCTTCCTCTTTTCTTTAGAAAAGCATGAAAATAAATTTATATTTATTTTTAAGCATGTTTAAACAAATTTTACAGCAGCTTTAAAGTTTGTTTAAAGTTTGTTTGAGTTTTCGTAACGGTATTTTAATGTTAATTAATATACGGCGTAAGGTCCAATCGATGCGCTTCCGCTGCGTGGGGACTTTTATTCCCTTCAATCGGCATTAGAGCCATCGCTGTCCCTATTAATTAATATTAAAAGTTGCGATAGGCTCTAATAGGTGGGATTTATGCATAATGTATGTTCGGTTTGCGTTGAACTGTTTGGGTTAATTTTATGGCCATAGATTTTATTTTTATGTGATTTTGATCATGTAAGGCCCGGTGTTTCGGGTATATTATGTAAAAGCGAGTTCTATATAAGTCCGGGTCTAGAATAGTTTTTGATGAGATGAAAAACGGAGCAATCGCCGCTGAAATCGGGACCAGAATCGGAGAATCGACGCTGAAATCGCCTAGATTCTGCCTCCAGACGCAACAACGTCGAGACGCTACCTCAACAGCGTCGAGACGCTGTCTCGATACGCAGGCGCCAGATAAGGAAAGCGCACAACGTCGAGACGCTATCAACACAGCGTCTCGACGCTGTCACGATGGAGGTGTGCACTAGGGTTTCAACAGGCGCGGTTCAAGCTGTGGGCGGTCCGGTTCGGACCGGTTCGGCTGTGCTGGGACCTATTTGGTCCGGTTCGGCCAATTTTTGGCATGTTTCGTGATTTTCGAAGCCGGTTCGAGGTGGTTCGGGGCGGTTCGTGCTGTCTAGACCAATTCCGGAGCTATACAATGATTTTTTAGGATAGAATTTAGTTAAATTAATGTAATTTAATGCTTTATTTTATCCTAGGGGCCAAAATTAACCGGTTCAATTGCTATTTATATGCTTTATGGATGTCATATACAATATTTAATCCCACCTTAGGTTATAAACATGTTCATGCATTTTTTATATATTATAAATTGTTATAATGTATGTTTAAATGCATGGATTTGTTTTCATATTTTTTAATATAAGTGTATATTAATTATATGAAAAATTGGAAAGCATGAAGCATGTCATTACTTAAATTAAATATAAATAGTTATGTTTAATGTGATGAATGAAGCATGCTTGATTGATTTTCTTGATTGACTTATAATTGTTATAATAAAAGAAAACCAAAATTGCATGAAGCATGAAACATCCATTGTTAATAATATAATTGTTATATTATTCATGCAATTGATGTGGTTTAATTATTTAATTTGAATGAGATTGTTGAATGAATTAAACCCTAGATTCTTGAGTATAGGATTAATCATTAAAATTTGAAATAGTTCTTTATTATTAATGATTAGAAACCGTCAATCTTTAATCAAGATTTGCATGCAAACATAAGATCATAGGATAAATTGGATTAATTTTAAATTGTTTAAAATTAATTAGACCTAGATCGTTTTCTAATAGGATTAGAATCTTTTCTTATTTAGAATTAAAAATAGTTTTAATTGACTAAGTAGGAAAAACATTGCTATGATTATAAGGGAACTCCACCGGTAATGTTCTGTCTAAGGCTGGGGGTATTTAAGTTGACGGTTGACGGAACACCTCCTACCTGGGAACTGACCTGGAATACCGGAGTTGAATTAGTCATTGTTAAATGTTAGCATGCAATATCACTAGGTTTATTAAAAGTGTTTAATGCACCTAGATCTTTAGAGTAAAGACCCTACATTACTGAGGTTATAAGGGAACTCTCTCGGTAAAGTTCTGTCTAAGGCTGGGGGTATTTAAGTTGACGGTTTACGGAACACCTCCTACCTGGGAACTGACCCGAACATTGAGTTGAATTAACCATAGTAATGTTGACTTGCAATGTTGGGTTTATTAAAAGAAGTTTAATTCACCCAAAAGATTGCATTTGAATCCTTTCCATAATTGTTATAATAGGATCAGACTTAGATAGATTGACTTAGTCGAATACTATCTAAGTTAAACAACCCTGTATTAACCTTAGGACATTTTCAGTGGGAGGAAAATTACAAAACGAGATTTAGATCAAGTTTTGCTCCTACGTCCCTATATTCACAACGTGAGATTCATGTTCGGCTTCGAGTCGCCTTAGGAGCGGCCTCCCTTCGGAAAGTGTTGGCATGAATCAATATCAAGGTGAATGGGAAAAATGTCTAGAGTAAGTGGGAGCGGGACACGTGTCAACGTATCCCTCGGTCTCCGCCCATAGTACACACCGTGAGAGTCCTATGATCCGCCTGCATGTTGTCCTGGCGCAACCATCCCTTCGGAGGGCCTGGTCATAGGATTTGGAACATCGTGAACTCCTGAAAAGGATAGGAGCTCTTAGGCTAATCACCAACAGTTGTCTTTCCCTTCGGTAGCCTGTTGGTGCGTGCCTCTGAGATCTGAAAGTGGGAGGGTTACACTTACGAGGATGAGTTAAAAGTGTTAACAATTCCTTGACCGAACGACGGTGGCTAATGTCTATAGGAATATGAGTTATTCTGGAATTAGAATTAGCTGAGAGGTGTCTCATTTCAAAGGAGGAGTACTTGATCACCCTTCGGTGGCTGATAATCTAAACCTCTGAAACATCGTTGCAAAACTAAATCGATAGTTTTAGGGTTCTGTGATTTTCTGTTTTTCTAAATTGATTGGATCGTGTGCAATTGTTTGCTTGTATGATGGGTTAAGGCAAAGATAACTAATACGGTCATTGTTTGTTTAAATTTCAGCAATGTCTTCCTCAATTGTCTCTCTGCTTAAAAATGAGAAATTAACCGATGAAAATTATGCTACGTGGAAGTCGAACCTGAATACGATTCTTGTTGTCGATGATCTACGGTTCGTCTTAACGGAGGATTGTCCTTCAGCCCCTGCTCGTAATGCATCCCAAGCAGTTAAGGATGCTTATGACCGCTGGACAAAGGCCAATGATAAGACTCGCGTCTATATCCTAGCCAGCTTATCTGAAGTTTTGGCTAAGAGGCATGAAGGCATGGTAACAGCGAGAGAGATTATGAACTCTCTCCAGGAGATGTTTGGACAACCGTCCTACCAACTCCACCATGACGCTCTCAAATACGTTTATAGCTGTCGCATGAAAGAGGGCACGTCTGTTCGGGAGCATGTCCTGGATATGATGGTCCAATTCAAAGTGGCAGAAGCAAACGGGGCGGTCATAGATGAGCGTAGTCAGGTTGCATTCATCTTAGAATCTCTTCCGAAGAGTTTTCTGCAGTTTCGAAGCAATGCAATGATGAATAAAATAACATTCAACCTGACTAGCCTCCTGAATGAGCTACAACTCTATCAGTCTCTTCTTAAGAACAAGGGACAGATAGAAGGAGAGGCAAACGTTGTCCACTCTAAAAGAAAGTTCGAGAAGGGTTCATCCTCTGGAACTAAATCTGTAGCCACTTATTCAAAGAAAACTCAGAAGAAGAAAGGAAACAAGGGGAAAGCTCCCAGTACTGCTGCTAAAAGCAAGGGAAAAGCCAAAGCTATGGCAGACAAGGGCAAGTGTTTCCACTGCAATGTAGATGGACATTGGAAGAGAAACTGCCCAAAGTACCTTGCTGAGAAAAAGAAGGAAAATGAAGGTAAATTTGATTTACTTGTTTTAGAAACATGTCTGGTAGAACATGATGAGTTAACCTGGATACTTGATTCAGGAGCAACTAATCATGTTTGCTCTTCTTTTCAGGAAAATAGTTCCTTTCGGCAGTTGAACGATGGGGAAATGACACTCAGGGTCGGAACTGGAGAAGTCATTTCAGCTAAAGCAGTGGGAGCTGCGAAGTTATTTTTTAGAAATAGATTCTTACTTTTAGAAAGTTTGTTAATCGTTCCCAAGATTAAGAGGAACTTAATTTCTATTTCTTGTTTGATTGAACAATCGTATACAGTTACTTTTGATATGAATGAAGCGTTCATTTATAAAAATGGTGTACTTATTTGTTCAGCCAAATTGGAAAATAACTTGTACGTTTTAAGACCAACCGAAAACAAAGCACTTTTAAATCACGAATTATTTAAAACTGCTGAAACTCAAAGTAAAAGGCAAAAGATTTCTCCATCAAGTAACAATACTCATCTTTGGCATCTCAGACTTAGTCATATAAACATCGATAGGATCGGTCGTTTGGTAAAGAATGACTTCTAAGCAAGTTAGAAGATGATCCACTACCACCTTATGAATCTTGTCTCGAGGGAAAAATGACCAAGAGACCCTTTACTGGAAAAGGTTACAGAGCCAAAGAACCCTTAGAGTTAATACATTCGGATCTATGTGGTCCAATTAGTGTAAAAGCTCGAGGAGGGTACGAATATTTCATCTCATTTATAGATGATTATTCAAGATATGGTTACTTATACCTAATGGGACATAAGTTTGAAGCCCTTGAAAAGTTTAAGGAGTTTAAGGCTGAATTTGAAAACCTATTAGGTAAATCTATTAAAGTATTTCGATCTGATCGAGGAGGGGAGTATATGGATCAAAGATTCCAAGATTATATGATAGAACTGAAGGGAATAAAAGTCCCCACGCAGCGGAAGCGCATCGATTGGACCTTACGCCGTATATTAATTAACATTAAAAATCGTTACGAAAACTCAAACAAAACTTTAAACTAACTTTAAAGCCGCTGTAAAATCGGTTTAAACATGCTAAAATAAATCTAAATTTATTTTTAAAACTTTTCTAAAGAAAAGAGGAAGAACCGTTACAAACCTCCGTTGTAGACTTGACCGTTCTTCGCCAACGAAGCTCCACGAACGAAAACGCAGCAGCCGCTTCAAGGTATTCTTCGCTGGAAATTCTTCTTTGATTGACACAATAACCACAGAGGTTACACCGGTATGTCTCTAAGTCTAGGAGGCCAAAGACTTGTGGGAGTCTTTCTCTAAGAGGGAGGCTAGAGAGAATTCTAGGTCTTGTCTTTCAAGAGTGTCAAGTGTCATGACCAATTAGGTCTAGTGTTCTATTTATAGAAGAGAGGCCATGAATAAAATATTCAATTAAATCAATCTTTTCCAAAATTGATTCAATCTTTATTCCTTAATTAATCAATCATGATCAATCAATTCCCCAATTGATTAATCTTTTCCATAAATGACTAATTTCTTCCATAAGTAATTAGATCATTCCCATAAATGATTAATCACTTCCTTAAGTGATTAATTATTTACATAATTGATTAATTCATGGTTAATGAATTCTTTAATTAATTAACCACCAATTAAATATCACATATTTAATTTCCGGCCTTGAATTAATTAATTTTGTCCAAACACTTTTAGGACTTAAATTAATTAATTCTTCCATAAATTTATATTTGAACTTCTTCAAATAATAATTTCTCTCATAATAATATATCAATATATATTATTTTTATTTCCCTCAGTAAATTGAACATTTTCAATTTAATTACTTAGTTGCCTCAAATTACTTTACGAGCTACCAGTGGGACCTAATGGACCTGCAGATCAGAAGCTCCAACGATATGAGATTAATTGGTTAAACTCATTAACCATAATAATCAATATTCGTTAACTGTGTGTACATTCCACTATAGACTCACAGTTGCACTCTTCTCACTGCAGACATATTTTCTGTGTCCACGGAACTTAGACCAATATCGACTAGTTAGTCCTTCACGAGTGTCCGTAACACCAGCTGGGTCAAATTACCGTTTTACCCCTGGGTCACCTCTATTTCCTTAAGTACCAATTCTCCTCTAATGAACAATCTGTTTATGGTCCAACCATTAAACAGAAAACCCTCTCGTGCCATTGAGAGGGTAGGGCCCTTTGTTCAAGACTCGGAGTAACCACTTAAGGGAACACTCATCTGCTTCCCTAAAGTCGGGAAGGAGTGAATTCCATCTTGTACGATTATGTTCCCAGCTCCCCATTCGATCTTGTCCCCAAAGTGGTAGGCTTATTGAGTCGGCGTATTGGCCACTCTCACCCATACAAATCAAAGGACAGTCTCTCATGAGCAGGAGTCCATAATCAACTCAGGATTAAGACTAAGTTGTCTCGGTCGTCCTAGTGAAAAAGAAAACCAACTAGTTAACGGTGTTATAACTAATGGTTACTATTTCGCGGTCCGGTCTTATGCAAACTCATTGCATAGGATACCCCCACTCGCATGTCTCCTACACGAACGCGTTGGATCGCAGCGTTTGTATCAAATACAAAGTGGGCCGTATCCATAGTGTCACCAGGATAAGGCACCCAGACTTATCCCTATACTATAGACCCTTTAGGCTGTTTCTTGAACAATGATCCCATATGTCGCTACATATAGTTCAAGACTATATTACAGCCTTGGATGTCTAGTTTATTGGATTAGGGTTATTATTAGGCAAAGACATATATAAAATAACTAATAACAATTAATGGAAAATATATCAATATTATTTCATTAATATCCGGTCAACGGTTACATTCACTATCTACGAGTTTTAGGGCATAAAACCCAACAAACTCCCACTTGAACTAAAACACTTAGTTAGTGGGATGTAAATGCAATAATCTAAAGCTGGAAATACAATGAACTAGGGCATCCTTATACCCATTATACATTTCTCCCACTTGCCCTAGATTAGATGGCATACATATCTCGTAGACCTAGACCTTCTAGATGACCCTCAAACACTTTAGCCGTGAGAGCCTTTGTAAATGGATCAGCGATGTTGTGCTCCGAGGCGATCTTAGTGACGATCACATCTCCTCTTTGCACAATCTCCCGTATCAGGTGATACTTCCTCTCGATGTGTTTACCTCGTTTGTGGCTACGAGGTTCTTTTGAGTTGGCTACAGCCCCACTGTTGTCACAGTATAGTGTTATGGGCACGTTCATATTCGGAACTACTTCCAAATCAGTCAAGAACTTTCTGAGCCATACTGCCTCCTTAGCTGCTTCGCAAGCTGCTACATACTCAGCCTCCATGGTTGAGTCTGCTATGCATCCTTGTTTGATGCTTCTCCACACTACTGCTCCTCCATTGAGGGTGAATACTGACCCTGATGTGGATTTCCTAGAATCCTTATCAGCTTGAAAGTCAGAATCAGTGTATCCAGTAAGAATCAAATCCTTAGCTCCGTACACAAGCATGTAGTCCCTCGTTCTCCGAAGATACTTGAGGATATTCTTAACCGCTCCCCAGTGGTCCAACCCTGGATTAGACTGATACCTACTGACCACTCCCACTGCATAACATATGTCAGGCCTAGTGCAGAGCATAGCATACATTAAGCTGCCCACAGCTGAGGCGTAGGGAATGTGTCTCATGTTCTCAACTTCTTGAGGTGTCTTAGGAGATTGTTCCTTAGACAGGTGTACCCCATGTCTGAAGGGTAGGAGTCCCTTCTTGGAGTTTTGCATCGAATATCGAGACAACATCTTGTCAATATACGTTGCTTGAGACAGAGCTAGCGTTTTGTTCTTACGATCCCTAATGATTTGGATTCCCAGAACATATTGAGCCTCTCCCAGATCTTTCATTTGGAATTGGGCTGCTAGCCATTTCTTAATGTCAGTTAGGTATCCTACATCATTCCCAATGAGTAGGATATCGTCTACATAAAGTATTAGAAAAGCTACTTTCCTTTTGTCGACTTTCTTGTATACACAAGGCTCATCAACGTTTTGGTCAAAGCCAAAAGATTTGATTGCAGTATCAAATCTAATGTTCCATGATCTGGATGCTTGTTTCAATCCATAAATGGATCGATTTAGCTTACAAACCTTTTGTTCCTGACCTTGGGCTATGAACCCTTCGGGTTGAGACATAAAGATATTCTCCTCAAGATTACCATTCAGAAAGGCAGTCTTGACGTCCATTTGCCATATTTCATAGTCATAATATGTGGCAATGGATAAAAGAATTCTTATGGACTTTAACATGGCTACAGGAGAAAAGGTTTCCTCATAGTCAACCCCCTCCTTTTGGGTATAACCCTTTGCCACTAGTCTAGCTTTGAAGGTCTGTACCTTTCCAGCTGCATCTCTTTTTCTCTTATAGATCCATTTGCACCCTATGGGTTTTACCCCATATGGTAGATCTGCAAGTTCCCATACAGAATTGGAGTACATTGACTCCATTTCCAGGTTCATGGCTTTGACCCATTCATCCTTATCTTCGTCATTCATTGCCTGTCGATAGGACAATGGATCCTCAATGCCATCATTAGGTATGACAACCTGAGTTTCTGTTAAACCCAAGTAGCGATCAGGTTGTAACACAACCCTCCCACTGCGTCGAGGCATTCCCAACGTTTGAGATGGACGGGATGGATCTGAAGAACTAGTTCCTTCATCAACCCTTGTTGAAGGTCCAACTTCATCAACAACTCTTGATGATTCTTCAGTAGCTTCTCCTAATATT
This sequence comes from Luffa acutangula, assembly GCA_036850905.1. NCBI lineage: Eukaryota > Viridiplantae > Streptophyta > Magnoliopsida > Cucurbitales > Cucurbitaceae > Luffa > Luffa acutangula. The sequence continues at coordinate 8,104,053 of CM072087.1, forward strand.
ATTTTGCTTCGTGGTTTATGATCTCTCATGTGGTCTTCCTCTAAGAAAGTGGCGTTTGTCGATACAATCACCTTATTTTCTTGTGGGTCGTAGAAATAACCACCTCTCGTTTCTTTAGGGTAACCAACAAATTGGCACAGTTTTGAACGAGGTTCCAGTTTCTTAGGATTCGTCACAAGCACGTGTGCTGGACAACCCCAGATGCGAAAGTGATGCAAACTAGGTTTACGCCCCTTCCATAACTCGAAAGGTGTTTCAGAAACACTTTTCGAGGGAACATTGTTCAAGATGTATACTGCAGTCTCCACTGCATACCCCCAAAACGAGCTAGGCAATTGAGCATAGCTCATCATTGATCGAACCATGTCTAACAAGGTTCTATTTCTCCTTTCTGACACACCATTCTGCTGAGGTGTACCAGGGGCTGAGAGTTGAGATTGGATTCCATGTTCTATCATATAGTCCTGGAATCTTTGATCCATATACTCCCCTCCTCGATCAGATCGAAGTACTTTGATAGATTTACCTAATAGGTTTTCAACTTCAGCCTTAAACTCCTTAAACTTTTCAAGGGCTTCAGACTTATGTCCCATTAGGTATAAGTAACCATATCTTGAATAATCATCTATAAATGAGATGAAATATTCGTACCCTCCTCGAGCTTTTACATTCATTGGACCACATAGATCCGAATGTATTAACTCTAAGGGTTCTTTGGCTCTGTAACCTTTTCCAGTAAAGGGTCTTTTGGTCATTTTTCCCTCGAGACAAGATTCACAAGGTGGTAGTGAATCATCTTCTAACTTGCTTAGAAGTCCATTCTTTACCAAACGACCGATCCTATCGATGTTTATATGACCAAGTCTAAGATGCCAAAGATGAGTATTGTTACTTGATGGAGAAATCTTTTGCCTTTTACTTTGAGTTTCAGCAGTTTTAAATAATTCGTGATTTAAAAGTGCTTTGTTTTCGGTTGGTCTTAAAACATACAAGTTATTTTCCAATTTTGCTGAACAAATGAGTATACCATTTTTATAAATGAACGCTTCATTCATATCAAAAGTAACTGTATACGATTGTTCAATCAAACATGAAATAGAAATTAAGTTCCTCTTAATCTTGGGAACGATTAACAAACTTTCTAAAAGTAAGAATCTATTTCTAAAAAATAACTTCGCAGCTCCCACTGCTTTAGCTGAAATGACTTCTCCAGTTCCGACCCTGAGTGTCATTTCTCCATCGTTCAACTGCCGAAAGGAACTATTTTCCTGAAAAGAAGAGCAAACATGATTAGTTGCTCCTGAATCAAGTATCCAGGTAAACTCATCATGTTCTACCAGGCATGTTTCTAAAACAAGTAAATCAAATTTACCTTCCTTTTCCTTCTTTTTCTCAGCAAGGTACTTTGGGCAGTTTCTCTTCCAATGTCCATCTACATTGCAATGAAAACACTTGCCCTTGTCTGCCACAGCTTTGGCTTTTCCCTTGCTTTTAGCAGCAGTACTGGGAGCTTTCCCCTTGTTTCCTTTCTTCTTCTGAGTTTTCTTTGAAGAAGTGGCTACAGATTTAGTTCCAGAGGATGAACCCTTCTCGAACTTTCTTTTGGAGTGAACAACGTTTGCCTCTCCTTCTATCTGTCCCTTGTTCTTAAGAAGAGACTGATAGAGCTGTAGCTCATTCAGGAGGCTAGTCAGGTTGAATGTTATTTTATTCATCATTGCATTGCTTCGAAACTGTAGAAAACTCTTCGGAAGAGATTCTAAGATGAATGCAACCTGACTACGCTCATCTATGACCGCCCCGTTTGCCTCTGCCACGTTGAATTGGACCATCATATCCAGGACATGCTCCCGAACAGACGTGCCCTCTTTCATGCGACAGCTATAAACGTATTTGAGAGCGTCATGGTGGAGTTGGTAGGACGGTTGTCCAAACATCTCCCGGAGAGAGTTCATAATCTCCCTCGCTGTTACCATGCCCTCATGCCTTTTAGCCAAAACTTCAGATAAGCTGGCTAAGATATAGACGCGAGTCTTATCATTGGCCTTTGTCCAGCGGTCATAAGCATCCTTAACTGCCTGGGATGCATTACGAGCAGGGGTTGGAGGACAATCCTCCGTTAAGACGAACCGCAGATCATCGACAACAAGAATCGTATTCAGGTTCGATTTCCACGTAGCATAATTTTCGCCGGTTAATTTCTCATTTTTAAGCAGAGAGACAATTGAGGAAGACATTGCTGAAATTTAAACAAACAATGACCGTATTAGTTATCTTTGCCTTAACCCATCATACAAGCAAACAATTGCACACAATCCAATCAATTTAGCAAAACAGACAATCACAGAACCCTAAAACTATTGATTTAGTTTTGCAACGACGTTTCAGAGGTTTAGAATATCAGCCACCGAAGGGTGATCAGGTACTCCTCCTTTGAAATGAGACACTTCTCAGCTAATTCTAATTCCAGAATAACTCATATTCCTATAGACATTAGCCACCGTTGTTCGGTCAAGGATTTGTTAACACTTTTAACTCATCCTCGTAAGTGTAACCCTCCCACTTTCAGATCTCAAAGGCACGCACCAACAGGCTACCGAAGGGAAAGACAACTGTTGGTGATTAGCCTAAGAGCTCCTATCCTTTTCAGGAGTTCACGATGTTCCGAATCCTATGACCAGGCCCTCCGAAGGGATGGATGCGCCAGGGCAACATGTAGGCGGATCATAGGACTCTCACGGTGTGAACTATGGGCGGAGACCGAGGGATACGTTGACACGTGTCCCGCTCCCACTTACTCTAGACATTTTTCCCATTCACCTTGATATTGATCCATGCAAACACTTTCCGAAGGGAGGCCGCTCCTAGGGCGACTCGAAGCCGAGCATGAATCTCACGTTGTGAATATAGGGACGTAGGAGCAAAACTTGATTTAAATCTCGTTTTGTAATTTTCCTCCCACTGAAAATGTCCTAAGGTTAATATAGGGTTGTTTAACTTAGATAGTATTCGGCTGAGTCAATCTATCTAAGTCTGATCCTATTATAACAATTATGGAAAGGATTCAACTGCAATCTTTTGGGTGAATTAAACTTCTTTTAATAAACCCAACATTGCAAGTCAACATTACTATGGTTAATTCAACTCAATCCGGTTAGTTCCCAGGTAGGAGGTGTTCCGTAAACCGTCAACTTAAATACCCCCAACCTTAGACAGAACATTACCAGTAGAGTTCCCTTATAACCTCAGTAATGTAAGGTCTTTACTCTAAAGATCTAGGTGCATTAAACACTTTTAATAAACCTAGTGACATTGCATGCTAACATTTAACTATGATTAATTCAACTCCGGTATTCCAGGTCAGTTCCCAGGTAGGAGGTGTTCTGTAAACCGTCAACTTAAATACCCCCAACCTTAGACAGAACATTACCGGTGGAGTTCCCTTATAATCATAGCAATGTTTTTCCTACTTAGTAAATTAAAACTATTTTTAATTCTAAGTAAGAAAAGATTCTAATCCTATTAGAAATCGATCTAGGTCTAATTAATTTTAAACAATTTAAAATTAATACAATTTATCCTATGATCTTATGTTTGCATGCAAATCTTGATTATAGATTGACGGTTTCTAATCATTAATATTAAAGAACTATTTCAAATTTTAATGATTAATCCTATAATCAAGAATCTAGGGTTTAATTCATTCAACAATCTCATTCAAATTGAATAATTAGACCACACTAATTGCATGAATAATATAACAATTATATTATTAACTATGGATGTTTCATGCTTCATGCAATTTTGATTTTCTTTTATTATAACAATTATAAGCCAATCAAGAAAATCAATCAAGCATGCTTCATTCATCACATTAAACATAACTATTTATATTTAATTTAAGTAATGACATGCTTCATGCTCTCCAATTTTTTCATATAAATTAATATACACTTATATTAAAAAATATGAAAACAAATCCATGCATTTAAACATACATTATAACAATTTATAATATATAAAAAATGCATGAGCATGTTTATAACCTAAGGTGGGATTAAATAATCTATATGACATCCATAAAGCATATAAATAGCAATTGAACCGGTTAATTTTGGCCCCTAGGATAAAATAAAGCATTAAATTACATTAATTTAGCTAAATTCTATCCTAAAAAATCCATGTACAGCTCCGGAATTGGCCTAGACAGCACGAACCGCCCCGAACCACCTCGAACCGGCCTCCAAAATCACGAACCATGCCAAAAATTGGCTGAACCGGACCAAATAGGTCCCAGCCCAGCCGAACCGGTCCGAACCGGACCGGCCTCGCTTGAACCGCGCCTGTTGAAACCCTAGGTCGCGCCTCCATCGTGACAGCGTCGAGACGCTGTGTAGATTAGCGTCCCGACGCTGTGCGTTTTCCATATCTGGCGCCTGCGTAATCGAGACAGCGTCGAGACGCTGTTGAGGTAGCGTCCCGACGCTGTGTGCTTTCCTTACCGAGCGCCTTCGGTATCGAGACAGCGTCGAGACGCTGTTGAAGGAGCGTCCCGACGCTGTTGCATCTGGAGGCAGAATCTAGGCAAAAACAGCAACGATTTCTTTGGTTTTGGCTTCGATTTCAGCGGCGATTCCTTCGATTTTCATCTCATAAAAACCTATTCTAGACCCGGACTTACATAGGACTCGATTTTACATAAAATACCCGAAACACCGGGCCTTACATGATCAAAATCACATAAAAATAAAATCTATGGCCATAAAATTAACCCAAACAGTTCAATGCAAACCGAACATACAATATGCATAAATCCCACCTATTAGATCCTATCGCAACTTTTAAAATTAATTAATAGGGACAGCGATGGCTCTGATGCCGATTGAAGGGAATAAAAGTCCCCACGCAGCGGAAGCGCATCGATTGGACCTTACGCCGTATATTAATTAACATTAAAAACCGTTACGAAAACTCAAACAAAACTTTAAACTAACTTTAAAGCCGCTGTAAAATCGGTTTAAACATGCTAAAATAAATCTAAATTTATTTTTAAAACTTTTCTAAAGAAAAGAGGAAGAACCGTTACAAACCTCCGTTGTAGACTTGATCGTTCTTCGCCAACGAAGCTCCACGAACGAAAACGCAGCAGCCGCTTCAAGGTATTCTTCGCTGGAAATTCTTCTTTGATTGACACAATAACCACAGAGGTTACACCGGTATGTCTCTAAGTCTAGGAGGCCAAAGACTTGTGGGAGTCTTTCTCTAAGAGGGAGGCTAGAAAGAATTCTAGGTCTTGTCAGAATTCTAGGTCTTGTCTTTCAAGAGTGTCAAGTGTCATGACCAATTAGGTCTAGTGTTCTATTTATAGAAGAGAGGCCATGAATAAAATATTCAATTAAATCAATCTTTTCCAAAATTGATTCAATCTTTATTCCTTAATTAATCAATCATGATCAATCAATTCCCCAATTGATTAATCTTTTCCATAAATGACTAATTTCTTCCATAAGTAATTAGATCATTCCCATAAATGATTAATCACTTCCTTAAGTGATTAATTATTTACATAATTGATTAATTCATGGTTAATGAATTCTTTAATTAATTAACCACCAATTAAATATCACATATTTAATTTCCGGCCTTGAATTAATTAATTTTGCCCAAACACTTTTAGGACTTAAATTAATTAATTCTTCCATAAATTTATATTTGAACTTCTTCAAATAATAATTTCTCTCATAATAATATATCAATATATATTATTTTTATTTCCCTCAGTAAATTGAACATTTTCAATTTAATTACTTAGTTGCCTCAAATTACTTTACGAGCTACCAGTGGGACCTAATGGACCTGCAGATCAGAAGCTCCAACGATATGAGATTAATTGGTTAAACTCATTAACCATAATAATCAATATTCGTTAACTGTGTGTACATTCCACTATAGACTCACAGTTGCACTCTTCTCACTGCAGACATATTTTCTGTGTCCACGGAACTTAGACCAATATCGACTAGTTAGTCCTTCACGAGTGTCCGTAACACCAGCTGGGTCAAATTACCGTTTTACCCCTGGGTCACCTCTATTTCCTTAAGTACCAATTCTCCTCTAATGAACAATCTGTTTATGGTCCAACCATTCAACAGAAAACCCTCTCGTGCCATTGAGAGGGTAGGGCCCTTTGTTCAAGACTCGGAGTAACCACTTAAGGGAACACTCATCTGCTTCCCTAAAGTCGGGAAGGAGTGAATTCCATCTTGTACGATTATGTTCCCAGCTCCCCATTCGATCTTGTCCCCAAAGTGGTAGGCTTATTGAGTCGGCGTATTGGCCACTCTCACCCATACAAATCAAAGGACAGTCTCTCATGAGCAGGAGTCCATAATCAACTCAGGATTAAGACTAAGTTGTCTCGGTCGTCCTAGTGAAAAAGAAAACCAACTAGTTAACGGTGTTATAACTAATGGTTACTATTTCGCGGTCCGGTCTTATGCAAACTCATTGCATAGGATACCCCCACTCGCATGTCTCCTACACGAATGCGTTGGATCGCAGTGTTTGTATCAAATACAAAGTGGGTCGTATCCATAGTGTCACCAGGATAAGGCACCCAGTCTTATCCCTATACTATAGACCCTTTAGGCTGTTTCTTGAACAATGATCCCATATGTCGCTACATATAGTTCAAGACTATATTACAGCCTTGGATGTCTAGTTTATTGGATTAGGGTTATTATTAGGCAAAGACATATATAAAATAACTAATAACAATTAATGGAAAATATATCAATATTATTTCATTAATATCCGGTCAACGGTTACATTCACTATCTACGAGTTTTAGGGCATAAAACCCAACAAGAACATGGAATCCAATCTCAACTCTCAGCCCCTAGTACACCTCAGCAGAATGGTGTGTCAGAAAGGAGAAATAGAACCTTGTTAGACATGGTTCGATCAATGATGAGCTATGCTCAATTCCCTAGCTCGTTTTGGGGGTATGCAGTAGAAACTGCAGTATACATATTCAACAATGTTCCCTCGAATAGTGTTTCTGAAACACCTTTCGAATTATGGAAGGGGCGTAAACCTAGTTTGCATCACTTTCGCATCTGGGGTTGTCCAGCACACGTGCTTGTGACAAATCCTAAGAAATTGGAACCTCGTCCAAAACTGTGTCAATTTGTTGGTTACCCTAAAGAAACGAGAGGTGGTTATTTCTACGACCCACAAGAAAATAAGGTGATTGTATCGACAAACGCCACTTTCTTAGAGGAAGACCACATGAGAGATCATAAACCACGCAGCAAAATAATATTAGGAGAAGCTACTAAAGAATCATCAAGAGTTGTTGATGAAGTTGGATCTTCAACAAGGGTTGATGAAGGAACTAGTTCTTCAAATCCATCCCGTCCATCTCAAACGTTAGAGGAGAATTGGTACTTAAGGAAATAGAGGTAACCCAGGGGTAAAACGGTAATTTGACCCAGCTGATGTTACGGACACTCTTGAAGGACTAACTAGTCGATATTGGTATAGATCCGTGGACACAAAAAATATGTCTGCAGTGAGAAGAGTGCAACTGTGAGTCTATAGTAGAATGTACACACAGTTAACGAATATTGATTAATGTGGTTAATGAGTTTGACCAATTAATCTCACATCGTTGGAGCTTCTGATCTGCAGGTCCATTAGGTCCCACTGGTAGCTCGTAAAGTAATTTGAGGCAACTAAGTAATAAAAGTAAATTGAAAATGTTCAATTTATTAAGGGAAACAAATATAATATATATTGATATATTATTATGAGAGAAATTAATATTTGAAAAGTTCAAATATAAATTTATGGAAGTTTGAAAAAGTTCAAAATAATGAATTAATTAATTTAAGGCCTAAAATGTGTTTGGGCAAATTAATTAATTCTAGGCCGGGAATTAAATATGTGATATTTAATTGGTGGTTAATTAATTAAAGAATTCATTAACGGGGAATTAATCATTATGGAAATAATTAATCACTTAAGGAAGTGATTAATCATTTATGGAAATGATCTAATCACTTATGGAAGTAATTAGTCATTTGTGGAAAAGATTAATCAATTATGGAATTGATTGATCATGATTGATTAATTAAGGAATAAGATTGAATCAATTTTGGAAAAGATCGATTTAATTGAATATTTTATTCATGGCCTCTCTTCTATAAATAGAACACTAGACCTAATTGGTCATGACACTTGACACTCTTGAAAGACAATACCTAGAATTCTCTCTAGCCTCCCTCTTAGAGAAAGACTCCCACAAGTCTTTTGCTTCCTAGACTTAGAGACATACTGGTGTAACCTCTGTGGCTATTGTGTCGATCAAGAAGAAAATTCCACGGATCAAGAGGCTAAGACGGCTGCTGCGTTTTCGTTCGTGGAGCGTCGTTGGCGAAGAACGGTCAAGTCTACAACGGAGGTTTGTAACGGTTCTTCCTCTTTTCTTTAGAAAAGCATGAAAATAAATTTATATTTATTTTTAAGCATGTTTAAACCAATTTTACAGCAACTTTAAAGTTTGTTTAAAGTTTGTTTGAGTTTTCGTAACGGTATTTTAATGTTAATTAATATACGGCGTAAGGTCCAATCGATGCGCTTCCGCTGCGTGGGGACTTTTATTCCCTTCAGTTACTTGAACATCGATCATCGTATGTTCCCAGATACTAGTTCAAGTTACATACAAACAACCTTGAATCTTAGTTTATTGGATTTGGGTTAAATTGTGCAATATTTAACAATAACATTTTATTGTAGAAACTCAATAACATTTTATTGAAACTTTGTTTTCATTTACTATCTACGAGTTTTAGGGCATAAAACCCAACAACAAGAACAGTTAGAAAAAGAAATTTCAGCGTTAGACACAGATTCTCGAGACTTGAACAGAAGAATGCATCAATTGAGAAGAGATAATGAAGTCTCCTAAACAACTCTCAAGTCAAGGAATGACCAAGTTTCGAAGCAACAATCTGAGATTGCTTCACTCCATGAGTTGATGAAAGAGCTCGAAGATTGTATTAGTTTGAGGAACCAAACGATTACTGAGGTAGAAGAAAAAATGGAACACTATGTTGAACAGTTGACGACTTGTAGTTAACACTCAGGATTAGAGAGGATCAACTAAGGGAGCTCATCAATGACAAAAGGGTCTAAGAGAGTCCGTTCAGTCACTCAATGTTCGCCTCGGTAAGTATCAGGATGCCACTGACAGATTAATGAAAGACTATACCTATCTAAAGGAGCAGTACGATAGATTGAGTGGTGATTTTGGGTTTGTGAGACAAAACCACGCGACACTATGAAGTAAAGCGGAACATATGCTCACTCAGATTAGGAGAGTCACTCGAAGGGAAGATGAACTAGCAGAAGATGCACGTACTCTCTTTAAAGTCATAACACCTACATAGCCGAATAGCAAGAATGTGCTCAAGTTTCTGGGAAAGCTTCGTATAAGTTTAGAGTATTGGGGGCAATTTTATTAACTTTTTACTTTAGTTTATCTTTTGTTAGATAGTCGAAATATCTTGTAATTCAATTTTGCATAAATTTTGCTACTACATTGTTTTATCATTTTCCAATTTAATATCAAGGCCATTTTTATTTTTATTTTTATTTTCCTCTTCGATTGTTTAAATGTTTCGTTTTGTCTTTCTCTTTTCTTACACTAAAATCTCTTTTCATTAAAAATATAAACAGGGTCATAAGATAGCTCGGTCACCTCGAATCCACCGCACCTACGTCACAAGATACAAGACAAGGAACATGGAAGAGCAAAGTACTGAGATGGAGAAAACAAGGAAAGATATTGAGGAGTTACGAGAAAAAAATGGATGTAATTCTTGTCGCCTTGGAAAGAGGCAAAATAATACCTGATATTGCTCAGTCCAGCAATACAATGAATGACCCTCCAATCCGGCAATCAACAGAGGGTACTACTCCAAAATATCATCCATTGTACAATATTCCCGTAGAGCAGCACCCATTTCCATTTTTCAAGAATGAGCAAGTGCCTATACACAATCAACCTAGTTTTTCACTACCCACAGAGGTACCTCCTAAGGTGACCATTACAGTTCCCAATTTAGATGATCCTGATATCAGAAAAGAGCTAACGGGAGGTGAGAAAGTCTCTTCTAGTGAAAAGCTTGAAGTCCTGGAGGAAAGGTTAAGGGTAGTAGAAGGAACAAATATCTTCGGAAATATAGATGCGACCAAGCTATGCTTGGTACCAGATGTAATCCTCCCTCCAAAATTCAAGGTGCCCGAGTTTGAAAAGTATGATGGAGCATTCTGTCCTAAAAACCATCTCATCATGTATTGCAGGAATATGACAGCATACGTCCAAAATGACAAGCTATTAATTCACTGCTTCCAGGACAGTCTTACTGGTCCAGCATCTCGATGGTATATGTGAAAGCATTTAGAATTCCCAATTTCGTTACAGCGGAAGCAATTGGACCGTTCGTAAATTAATTTTATTTTACAAAATACCAATACATTGGCAAAAGGTTAAGCGATGAGAAACATACCTCCGTTGACGACTCTAAATACTTCAACGCCTTTCTTGATTTTCGACCGAGCGTCAACAATTGGGACACCACCAATTGATCTTCCCCGCTATAACTCTGAGATTAGGAACGTAGTTGTGGGACTACCTAATCTTGAATGGGAAAAACTCTAGAGCGAAAATTCTCCCAAGAGTTCTTGAGTTGAGAGAATATGAGAGGACCTTATGGTGGCCATATGTTGTGGTACCTAAACCCTAGGGTTAGTGTTCTATTTATAGGAGAAAGGTCATGAATAAAATATTCATTTAAAATCAATTATTTCCATTACTGATTTAATCTTTTCCATAATCAATCAATTCCATAATTGATTAATTATTTCCATAAATGATTGATCACTTCCATAAGTGATTAATCATTTCTATAATTGATTAATTTTCAATTAATTAATTCTTTAATTAATTAATCACCAATTAAATATCATATATTTAATTTCTGACCTTCTATTAGTTAATTAATTAATTATCCAATTAAATATCATATATTTAATTTCAGGCCTTCAATTAATTAATTTTATAATATGAATCAAATTCATATTAAAATTTGAACTCCTTCAAATTCTCTTATATCCTATAAATTTAATATGAATCAAATTCATATTAATATTTGAACTTCTTCAAATATTTATTTCTCTCATAGACTATAGTTTAATTAAATCTCATTTAATTTAAACTAAATTGAATAATTAATTAATTCATAATTAATTAATTCATCTTCTAATTAAATACCATATATTTAATTAGACGTATATTTGAACTCTTTCAAATATATTCAATCTCTCAACATAATAAAGTTTAATCTCAAATTAGACTTTATATTTTAATGCATCACTATACATTATATTAATTTGTATCTCATACAATTAACTTAATTCCCAATATGAATTTGAACTATTCAAATTCTCTCAAGATATATTTGTTCCTAATTACTCTTTACGAGCTAGCAGGGGGACCTAATGGACCTACAGATCAGAAGCTCCAATGATATGAGGTTAACCGGTTAAACTCATTAATCAGGTTAACCAATATTCATTAATTGTGGGTCATTCCACTAAAGACCCACAGCTGAACTCTTCTCACTGTAGAACATTTCTGTGTCCATGGATGTAGACCTATACCGGTAAGTCAATCCTTCACGAGTGTCCGTAATCACAGCTAGGTCAAATTACCGTTTTACCCCTGTGTTACATCTGTCTCCTTAAGTACTAGTGCTCATCTAATGAACAACCTGTTTATGGTCCAACCATTAAACAGAAAGTCCCTCTCGGGCCAGTGAGAGGACGGGATCCCTTTGTTCAAGTCCTGGAGTCACCACTTAAGGGAACACTCATCTACTTCTCCTAGAAACGGGAAGGAGTGAGTTCCTTCTTGTGTTGTCATGTCCCCAGCCTCCCACTCAGTCTTGTCCCCAAAAAGGAAGGCATATTGAGTCGGCGTATTGGCCACTCTCACCCATGCTAATCAAAGGACAATCTCTCATGAGAAGGAGTTCATGACACACTCAGGATTAAGACTGAGTTACCTAGGTCATCCTATTGAAACAGTAACCTAACTAGTTAACGGTATTATAACTAATGGTTGACTATTTCATGGTCTGGTCTTATGCAAACTCATTGCATAGGATACCCCCGCTCGCATGTCTCCTACATGGACGCCTTGGATCAATACGTCTGTATCGAATACAAAGTGGGTCGTATCACATAGTGTTATCAGGATAAGGTACCCAGCTTTATCCCTATACTATAGACCTTTTAGGTTGTTACTTGAACACCGATCCCCGTATGTCCCCACATACTAGTTCAAGTCACATGTAAACAACCTTGGATCTTAGTTTATTGGATTTGGGTCAAATTGTGCAGTATTTAACAATAACACTTTATTGTAGAAATTCAATAACATTTTATTGAAACAAGTATACAATTTGTTTACATTCACTATCTACGAGTTTTAGGGCATAAAACCCAACAATATGTAGTTAGACAGCACTCATATATGTTCATGGAAGAATCTAGCCGATTCATTTTTAAAGCAATATAAGCACAACATAAATATGGCTCCTGACCGCCTAGACCTCCAGAGGATGGAAAACAAAAGCACATAAAGCTTTAAAGAGTATACCCAAAGGTGGAGGGATACTGCTGCTCAGGTGCAACCACCTTTAGCTGATAAGGAGCAGTCGACCATGTTTATCAATACTCTAAAATCTCCTTTCTATGATAAGATGATTGTGAGTGCCTCTACCAATTTCTCTGACATAATGACAATTGGAGAGAGAATCGAGTACATAATTAAGCATGGAAAGATAACTAATACAGTTGGATCATCAACAGTGAAGAAGGGGGTTCCATCAAAGAAAAAAGATGGAGAAGTTCAGATGATTGGTTTCAATTCAAGACAACAACCATACCCCTATGTCGGAGTGCCACAATATCACTATCCACCTCCATATGTTTACCCTCAACCCTATATCAATAATACGTCAGCCCAATACTCATCCCCTTATGTCCAAAATCCTCGTCCTACTCAAGGCTACCAGCCTCAGAATCAACAGAACACTCCTTATGTCCAAGGACACCAAAACAATAAAGGCGTCCGTAGACAGACTCATTTTGATCTGATTCCGATGACATATACCGAACTTCTACCCCAACTCTTCCAGAATAATCAGCTGGCACCCGTGCCAATGGACCCAGTAAAACCACCGTACCCAAAGTGGTATGACCCAAATGCCCGTTGCGACTACCATGCAGGAGCAATTGGACATTCCACTGAAAACTGTACTACACTCAAGCATAGGGTGCAAGCATTGATCAAGGCAAGATGGTTGAACTTTAAGAAAGAAAATGGTCCAGATGTGAACAATAATCCTCTGCCAAACCATCGGAATGCACAAGTAAATGCGATAGAGGTTCATGGAGATAATTTGAAAAAGAATGCTGAGAGCGTAGTGACTCCCATGGGAGAACTATTCGAAATATTATTCAGTAATGAATACATTGGAGTAAAACGCCTCCAATCGGATTTGGGTGTCAGAACATACGATGACAGTTTTGAAGGATTTGGAATTCCCAATTCCGTTACAGCGGAAGCAATTGGACCGTTCGTAGTTAATTTTGTTTCTACTAAATACCAATGCATTGGCAAAAGGTTAAGCGTTGAGAAACATACCTCCGTTGACGACTCTGAATACTTCAATGCCTTTCTTGATTTTGGACCGAGCATCAACAATTGGGACACCACCAATTGGTCTTCCCCGCTATAACTCTGAGATTAGGAACGTAGTTGTGGCACTACCTAATCTTGAATGGGAAAAACTCTAGAGAGAAAATTCTCCCTAGAGTTCTTGAGTTGAGAGAATATGAGAGGGCCTTATGGTGGCCATAAGTTGTTGTGCCTAAACCCTAGGGTTAGTGTTCTATTTATAGGAGAAAGGTCATGAATAAAATATTCATTTAAAATCAATTCCATAACCAATCAATTCCATAATTGATTAATATTTTCCACAGGTTGTTCATTTGAGGAGCACTGGTACTTAAGGAGACAGATGTAACACAGGGGTAAAACGGTAATTTGACCCAGCTGTGATTACGGACACTCGTGAATGATTGACTTACCGGTATAGGTCTATATCCGTGGACACAGAAATGTTCTACAGTGAGAAGAGTTCAACTGTGGGTCTTTAGTGGAATGACCCACAGTTAATGAATATTGGTTAACTTGATTAATGAGTTTAATCGGTTAACCTCATATCATTGGAGCTTCTGATCTGTAGGTCCATTAGGTCCCCATGCTAGCTCGTAAAAAGTAATTAGGAACAAATATATTTTGAGAGAATTTGAATAGTTCAAATTCATATTGGGAATTAAGTTAATTGTATGAGAGACAAATTAATATAATGCATAGTGATGCATTAAAATATAAAGTCTAATTTGAGATTAAACTTTATTATATTGAGAGATTGATATATTTGAAAGAATTCAAATATATGTCTAATTAAATATATGGTATTTAATTAGAAGATGAATTAATTAATTATGAATTAATTAATTATTCAATGTAGTTTAAATTAAATGAGATTTAATTAAACTATAGTCTATGAGAGAAATAAATATTTGAAGAAGTTCAAATATTAATATGAATTTGATTCATATTAAATTTATAGGATATAAGAGAATTTGATTGAGTTCAAATTTTAATATGAATTTGATTCATATTATAGAATTAATTAATTGAATGCCTGAAATTAAATATATGATATTTAATTAGGTAATTAATTAATTAACTAATAGAAGGTTAGAAATTAAATATATGATATTTAATTGGTGATTAATTAATTAAAGAATTAATTAATTGGAAATGAATCAATTATGGAAATGATTTAATCACTTATGAAAGTGATCAATCATTTATGGAAAAGATCAATCAATTATGGAATTGATTGATTATGGAATTGATTTTAAATGAATATTTTATTCATGATCTTTCTCCTATAAATAGAACACTAACCCTAGGGTTTAGGTACTACAACTTATGGCCACCATAAGGCCTCCTCATATTCTCTCAACTTAAGAACTCTAGGGAGAAATTTCTCTATAGAGTTTTTCCCATTCAAGATTAGGTAGTCTCACAACTACGTTCCTAATCTCAGAGTTATAGCGGGGAAGTTCAAATGGTGGTGTTTTTCGTTGTTGCAGAACAATCAAGAATCATTCGTTGAAGTATTCAAAGTCGTCAACGGAGGTATGTTTCTCACCGCTTAACATTTTGCCAATGTATTGGTATTTTAGTAGAAATAAAATTAACTACGAACGGTCCAATTGCTTCCGCTGTAACGGAATTGGGAATTCCAATCCTTCAGTTTGCGCATGCAGAGCATGTTGTTTGCTTGTTTGCTGTTTGATGACTTCTCAAGTAGGGGCTGCTTACCAGTACCTTAGTGTACTGACCCACTCCCCTCTCTCTCCCCCAACTACCAGATTTTGCAGGTTATGAGGACTGCGTGGACCATGGTGATGCGAAGGAGGCTTATGAGGAGGGACCGTAGCTAGTAGCATTGTTCTTGCCCTTTATTTTCTTTGGTTATGGTTAGGGTAGTTGTTGTTTGTTATTGTTGGATAGTTGTTGTCCCGTTGGGTTAGTTCTGAAATTGTTATTGTTGAACTCTAGGATTAGTTGTCTTTGTTTAAAGAACTCTATTTATTCATTCAGTTATTAATTATTAAGTTTGTTTCGAATGAGCTAATGTTTATAAGCTTGGTTAAACTCGTGTTCCTAGTTGGTTAGTAGCTGAAAATGTGAGACCTGACTCGTAGCTGGTTTTGTGAATGTTCTGCTGGGTTGTAGTTTGGTGGAGGCGTTTAATAATGTTATATAGAAGTGTTTTATGCTTAGCAGGGTAAAGAAAAAAATTTGAGTTAGTCCTATGTATGTCGTTATGCTGCCGAAATTTTCGGTGCACACGGTTAGTGTTGGTTTTAGAGTTAGTAATGTTCCTAGGATTAGCTATTAAAACCCTGGGGCGTTACATCACTTTTGGTTTGTTATTATTATTATTATTATTATTATTATTATTATTATTTCTTTAATGAGAAGCCAGCTTTCATTATGGATATTGATTGCAAGGTCGTAACTTATTTAAGAGTCTTTCTTCTTATTCTTATTATTGTCATCTGTCTCTTCGAAATATATATATATATATTATTGTCATTTGTCGCCTACCTTCAAATAAGGGATGGTAATACTTTATAGATTATTTTACTTTCAACAAAAATATAAATGAAGCATTAAGAATTCACCCAACGATGTATTTGAAATTTGACTAAAAGAAACAAAAACTATGTATTGGAAATTAGTTTACCAAAACTTGACCTTGTTTGCCTTTAAAAATAGAAAGGAAAAAAAAACTTGAATCTTATTGAACTTTCCTGTCTATTTCTTGTGGTCAACTTATAAATGTTCTATTTTACCTAAATTTATTTATTTTTTATTTAGATGGCACCTGTCACTGGAAGATATAAGTGAAAAGGAAAATTTATTTAATTGTTTTTCATGAGACCAAAATAACAAAAGCTTTGGAGTGAATTGTGATAGAATTAGGTTTAAGATGAGAACCCAAATAATTTTTGGGTTAAATTAAAAGTTTCGTAGTGAGATTTGTGTCTATTTGGTACGTAAACCTTTAATTTTGTGTCAAATATGTTCATAAACTTTAAAAAGTGTTAAATAATTTCATAAACTTTCGATCTTGTCTACTAGACACGAAATTGGAAGTTTAGAGTTCTATTAAACATAAAATTTATATTTATATTTAATTGATCAATTAATTTTTAAATTTTTTTAATGTGTGATACGCAAATTGCTAACCCCAAGTGTACGGGTCCAAGTTATAATATAGTGATTAAAAATCGAATGTCGTCCTCTGGATTGGATTTTTTTAATCAATTCTAATTACCGAAAATAATCTTGTCCAATTTTATTTAGGGAAACAAACTAAGTGAGAATGAAAGGAAAAATAACACAAAGCAATAAAAAAAATATGACAATCTAATGGAGACAACGGTCTTAGGGATTTGATTTCACCAATTGGGATTATGATTAATTCATGGTTTAATGACATGCTATGATTCATAAATCTTGGAATACTAAATTCACAAATATCTCTCCCGAGCATACATGATTCTCCCACATGCAATGAACCCGATATCTCTATCTAAATTCATTAAACATGCAAGGCATTAAGGTTAACATTTTAACGATTTCTAGAATTAACTATTATCTCCCGATTTCTAGCTAAATCCTAGTTATGCATAATGGTTTCGAAGCTAAATCCTCTCTCCCGAGTTAGATTTAAGCACAAACAACAATCAATTTATGGCCGGTAAATTGAAAACATTAAAAACAAAATTATGCATAAATGACATCAATAGCAATAAAACCATAAAATCAATCCATAAAGTGTCCAATGGCTACATCAATCCCTAAGAACTAAACTTAGCTACACATAATCTGAATTACAATATAAACTAAGTCTAAACAAGCCATAAGAACTACAAAAGTAAAGGGTAAAGAGAATTGAACGCTAGGTAGGCCGAGACCGCACGTCCCTGTGACGATCCCCACGAACAATCATTTGATTCCCGCCTTCCTCCACTTGTTTCAGCTTCAAAAGTCCCTTTTTTTCTCTGTTTTACGACTCCCAATAGTCCAAAAGAAGTCCCCCAAAAAGCCCTAATCGCAAAATATAAATAGGGAAAATTTTGGTCGTAGCGTTGCGACGCTATGGGGGTAGCGTCGTGATGCTGTCGTGATACCGAGAATCTGGAAAAATCACCGAGAGCGTTGCGACGCTGGTCCTAGCGTCGCAACGCTATAATATTTTTTTTTAGATTGAAAACTCCAAATATAGAATGTCAGCGGATGGGCCTATCTTCAATCTTCCAACTTTGATTCTTTTTTATTTTTCGGCTTCTTTTCGCATCTCGAACATCCAATTGGCTCAAAACTATATTTTCTACAAATACAACACATAAATGAAAAATTTTGGCCAATAAATTATAAAAGACTAGCTAAATTAATTAGGGAAAACTAACTAGTTATGCTCGCTATCAATGTGTCACAGACCTATTAGACAAAGAATTGAAAGTTTAAAGACTTAACCTAAAAGTTCATTATCTTATTAGACACAATGTATTAAATTTTCATCGACATGTCGACATTTCCATCGATATTTCCATATGTCCATGGATTCGACATCGACATGCGGGGTGATTCGATATTTCCATTATATCGTAAAGAAATTGATAAAATATAAAGGGAAAAATGCATTTTTAGTCCCTAAGATTTGGAGTTGATGTCTATTTGGTCCCTGAAGTTTCAAAAGTTATACTTTAGTCGCAGGTTTGTAAATTTACTCTAAATGGTCCCTCACTTAACTTTAATCTAACAGAATGCTGACTAGACCGCTATGTGCTTACGTAGACATGATGACAAGGCTATTTCATATGCTTATTAAGCAAATAAATTTAAAATTTAATTAAAAAAAACCAAATTATTAAAAAAAAAATTTTAATTAGTTCTAAATGTCACCATTTTTATTTACAGTACCTATGGCACTCCATTTCTTCCATTGTTGTTCTTCGATCGACTTTGATTTTCGTCTTCAACAATGGCGGATACTAAAACGCTCGCCTTCCAAGCCGAGATTAACCAGCTCCTCAGTCTGATTATCAACACCTTTTACAGCAACAAGGAGATCTTTGGGTTATTTAGATTAAAAATAGATTTTAAAAAAAAATTGAAAAATCAGAGTCTTTTGAAAAAAAATGGGAAAACAAGTGGTATTTTTGTCTTTGTTGGGTTCCGTTGGGTTGAACCCATGGATTCACTTTTTAATTTATTTATTTTTTTAAATCTCACATCACATGCTGCAGCTTCTTCTTCTTGACATTTTTTTTATTAATATTGTATTTTTTAAAAATTATTATTAAAATATAGTTATTTTGAAACTTATTATTAAAATATTGTTGTATTAAATTTTTAGGAAGAGACGACCTAGACCCACGCATCCACATGTCGTCTCTTAAAGAGACGACGTGCAGATGTGGCATTAATTTTTTAAAAAAAATCGTGTAGGTCATCTAAGAGACGACCTCCATGTCAATATGTATAAAATGATGGATCGGCAGAGTGGGTTAGCCCTGTGCTTTTTATACAATAATAATAATAATAATTCCAAAGATCGAGCCTAATCAAGCTCAAATCTATTGTATTTATTTTTTTTCTTTTTCTTTCCATCAGATTTTTTCCTTTTTTCCTTTTTTTTTTTTTTTTTTTTTTTGACAATTCCTTTTTTCCTTTTTTTTTTTTCACTTCTCTTTAAAAAAAAATTAAATTAATCTATATCTATATATCTATATATCTATATACTATATTAAAAGGCACTTAAGGGGAGAAACATTTGATTTCCTTTTAAGCTCCTTTTTAATCTTCAAATTCCTTATTTGTCCTTTCTATTTAATTATTCAATATTTTATTATTCAAATTCTCACGGGTAGATCATTCCCACGTTTAAGATTAAGAATACGTTTAGGTTTTGTTTTTTTTTTAAAAAAAAATCTCATATTTCATAAGATTAAGAATTGGTTAAAAAAAATTCACATTCTCACGTTTAGATTTTGTGTTTTTTTTTAAAAAAAAAAAAAATCATTCTCACGTTTAGGTTTTGTTTTTTTTTAAAAAAAAAAAAATCTCATCTTTAATAAGATTAAGAATTAGTTAAAAAAAAATCATTCCCACGTTTAAAAAAAACATTCTCACGTTTAGGTTGTTATTTTTAAAAAAAAAATCTCATATTTGATAAAATTAAGAATTGGTTTAAAACAAAATATTGATTCCCACCTTTAGGTTCACATCATTCGCACGTTTGTGTTGTTTATTTTAGAAAAAGAAATCTCATCTGGGATAAGATTAAGAATTGGTTTAAAACAAAATCTTGATTCCCACCTTAGGTTCACACATCATTCCCACGTTTGTATTGTTTTTTTTTTTTTTAATCTTATCTTTAATAAGAGAATTTGTTTAAAAAAATCAAAATCATTTTTAATTTAATTATTAATTTTAATTGGTTTCGATGGTGATGATAAATAACTAGATAACTGATTTTAGAATTATTAATTCTAATTGATTTTCAGTTGTGAAAATTATAGGGTTTTTTTTATTTAATTATTAATTCAATTTGATTTTCGGTTGTGAAAATTAGAAGAATTTTTTTATTTAATTATTAATTGTTTTTGGTTTTCGGTGGTTATAATAAATAGAATTTTTAAAATTAAATTTTGTGAATTCTAAATTTAGATCAATTGTTTTTATTTTTCAAAAATAAAAAGATACTTGAGTTTAATTTTCGATTAAATCAAATCAAGTTTTAAAATTAAATTTGAAAAACTAAAATTCAAATTAATTATTTTTAATTTTCAAAATTTCTAATTTGAAAGGATTTATCATAACCACCTGATTCACCCTAACCCTATAAATAGTGGTCTAAACCAAGAGGTAGAGCTTTTGTGGTGCATGAAGAAACATCAATCAAGTGGGAGGGGACCAATTCCTACTCCATCTTTACTAATGTGAGTATAGTCTTTTCATTTAGTGTAAATATATAATTTTTTCTTATTTCTTTTTCAAATAGACTAATGTATCCTTAGGTGATTTTGTTAGTTTTCTGAGATTTTATTTAGTTTATATTATAATTTCGTCACCCTTAAGAGTTTCATATGAATAAGAAATATTTTCTGTTTATTTCTTTAATAGAAGCGAGTACACCTTTATTTGAGTTCATTAGTATTGTCTTTCTTATTCTTTCTGAAATGGGAAAGAAGATCGATCACTATTATTTTTTTTTTTAATCGATCTCTCTCCACTATGCTTTTCTCCGATCTTCAAAATTTTTCATATATTTTTTAGAGTGTTTTTTTTTTTAACAAGATGATAAGAAGAAAATGATATTTTTATTTAATTAGTGCTCATTTAACTGCTGGATTAAACATAACTTTAATTGAATTATTAATTATTGATTGATTTCAAAATTAAGATTTTGGAAAATATAAATGCTTACCTAGGTAATTTAAAAGACTTTTCGTTATCTTCAATCTTACAAAAATGTTAGCAGGTGAGATTTTTTATATTTGATTTATAAACCATTTTTATTAGAATGGTTCAATTTGGTCACATATACATATCAATTTTTGCAATAATTATAAATTCACGTGTATTTATTCATTTTTATATTTTTGTGGTACATTATCAAGTCATATTTCAATTTTTCTAATTAACCACTTATACTTTAAAAGGTATTATAACACGTGCAACGCACGTAGTTTCAAACTAGTATAAGTAAATACCAACAATTTAATTTAATGTACATATTTTATTTAGAGAAAAATACACTTTTGGTCCCTGAGGTTTGAGTTAGGTTTCATTTTGGTCCCTGAGTTTTCAAACTCAACAATTTAGTCCCAATTTACCAGAAATACCAATTTAATTTAAATTGCATCGTTTCCTTATTTGAAATTAATAGAAGTAAATATCAATTTATACATTAAATTAAATTTCTGGTATTTACTTGTACTATTTTCACTTTTTTTTTAAAGAAAATTGAAAAAAACAAAATTGAAAGTATGTGTATTAGATTAAAAAGTTGTTTATAATAATAATATAATTCAAAATAAAATATAAAATATATAAATAAAATATGGGCAAATACCAATTTAATTTAAATTGCATCCGTTTCCTTATTTGAAATTAATAGAAGTAAATACCAAATTATACATGCAATTTATACAGTAAATTAAATTTCTGGTATTTACCTATACTAATTTCAATTTTTTTTAAAGAAAATTGAATTTTTTTTAAAGTATGTGTATTAGATTAAAAAGTTGTTTATAATAATAATATAATTCAAAATAAAATATAATATATATATATAAGGGAAAAATACACTTTTAGTCCCTGAGGTTTGGGTTAGGTTTCATTTTGGTCCCTGAGGTTTGGTTTTAGTTTCATTTTAGTCTCTCCATCCATTTTTTTGTTAAAAACTAACGGTTTGTTGACGTGACACAATTTTTTAATTAAAAAGAATAATTTTTTAATTTTTTAAAATAAAAATAATAAAAATATCATTATTTTTGTTTTTTTAATTTATTTCTTCCCACCTCCTCCAACTCATCTTCTTCTTCCACCTCCAGCTGCTACTGCTCGCCGGTGGCCGGTGGCGAACTTGTTTTTTTCTTCTCCTTCTCATTCTTTTCTTCTCCTTCCTTCTTCCTTCTTTTCTTTCTGTTTTTTATTGTTTAACAAAAAAAAATAACAAGAACAAATTTAAGGACTGAAACCCTTGGCCTCTCGTCGTTTCCGTTGAATTTGCACACCGCCGTCGAACTCTCGTGGATGGGTTTTTCAAGTTTGTTTAAAAAAACCAAGAACGTGCCTGTGGAAACCCGTCAGCCGCTGAATCCACTGAAACCCATCACCGTCGAGCACCAAATCTAGGCTGAAACGTGCTTGTGGAAACACAAATCTGGGTTGAATCCACTGAAACCCGTCGGCCGCTGAATAAACTGAAACTCGTCACTGTCGAGCACCAGATCTAGGTTGGAACGTGCTTGTGGAAACACAGATATGCGCTGAAACGCATTGCTGCAGTTCGTGGATGGGTCTTTGGAGTTTGTTTAAAGAAAGAAAACGCAGATCTAAACTCTCGTCGTGAAACTAGTGGTCGCCGACAGAGACGAAAGCTACGGGAGGCGTCTTTCGATTTTGTTTGAAAAAAAAGAAGGAAGCAAGCAACAAAAACCCTCGAAATCGCGTTCCAGATCTGTGAAGGGGGGTTTTTCCTTTCATTCTTCTTTTTTTTTTAAAATACAAATAGCGAAGAAGAAAGGGAATGGAGGAAGAAGGAAGAAGAAGAAGGGGGAGGATATGGAAGAAGAAGAAAAAGGGGAGGAAGAAGAAGTAAAGAAGAGAAAAAAAAAAGAGTCCAGCGACCGACGGTGATAGCGACGAAGATGGCGGAGTCTGGTGACGGCAACGAAGATGGCAGAGTCCGACGACGGTGACGGCGGCGACAGTATTCGACGGCATTGGCAGCAACTCTTCGGCGAAGGCAATGAAGAAGAAGGAGAAAGATAAAGAGAAAGAGGAAAAAAGATAGTATATTTTTATTTTAAATAATAATACTATTTTATTGTTTTTAATATACTCTGCGTCGGCGAGGTGGGCCTTTGCCTCGGCAAGCTGGACCTTGGTCCTGCTGATTTCTGCCCTGTTGAGCTCTAAGTCCACCTTCACGTCCGCCAGGAGCCTATTCGCGCGGTCTAGGCTCTCCTGGGCTTGAGCAAGCTCGGAGCGGGGCACATAATGCCTTTGCAGGTCATTGATCCTGTTGGCCATGCTAATAGATGATGTAGTAACCAAAGAGAAAACCTGTAGAGAAGAAAGAACCTCAAAAGTTAGTAACCACTTCAGAGGAAAGCAAGACAGCACGTTAGTAAGCCAACCTCACGAAGCTGGCGCTGAGCTGCTTGGAATCCACGGGCGGGGTCGTTGAAGCCAGATTCACCGTCCGGCTGGTGAGAGTGTAATCCTTGCCAGCAGATGAAATCTTGAGCCAAAGCATCAGCCTCACTCCCCGCTGCAGAATACCCTCTCGGTAGATCGAATACTGGAACTCCCAACTCCCTACCGCTAGGGGCGGGGGGAACCGGGGGGCGACGATTGCGGGTGGATCTGCGCAGGCCCGCGGTAGAAGACCGTGGAGGGACATCCGACTCATCCTCAGTGACTATGGTGACGTCAGGACGGGAGGAACCAGCTTCATTAACAGCTTTCTTCCCCTTCTTGCGTTCCCCAAAAATGGAGCGGGGCGCCATGGCTGCTGCAACGAAGGAGAGAGTCGGTATATTAAGACAGTCAAGAAATTGAGTAAAAGTAAGAGCCTCTAGAGATTGAGAGGTTTGCCTGATCGAGGACGAGCAAGGCCGACTGACAGTAAATTTTCCTGCTTGACAAGGTCAGGACCAAAACGATGAACGAGATCGATCTCCTGGATGATTTCACCAAACTCTCGTGCCTCAGCGGAGCGCCGCACCCTTCTCTGAACTGTACAAGGGACAACAAAAACAGTGAGTTAGAAGAATCGATAAAAACCCAAAGACAAACAGCTCAACTTACCATACTCTCCAAAAACTGTCGGAACATCAAAAGGATTATAATTCGGCCCGCTCTCCCGCCAATTTCCACTCACAAAAAACCAATTTTTTAGCCAATCTTTAACAGAAGTCGGGTTATGTACTATGACCCCTTTCCTAGCACTTATGTAGTAAAACAAGTGTCCTATGTTAGGATTACGATTAATAGAATGAAGAGAAAAGAAAATATCGGTGGACATGGAAGCCCCTTGTTTGCACCAAGCCCATAAAACAATACAGCCGATTAGGTGGCTCCACCCGTTAGGTACTATTTGGGCAGGAGCCAGACCCGTAAGAACAAGAAAGTGTTGAAGAATGAGAGGAAGCGGGAGGCGAACGCCAAATTTGAACATAGCAGGATAAAAAGCAACTTCACCCTCTGGAGGATGAGCGAAACTCTCTTGAGGACCAGGAACCCTTAAGTGCACATCTTCAGGGATGTCATACTCACACCGCATACGCTCAAGTTGAGCAGCGGTTACTGAGGATGACAAAGCCAAAGGATGAGCGGAGGGCCCAAAGTCACTATCCTCCGAGAAGGAGGAATCATCGTCGTAACCAGAACTGTAAGACGCCTCCTCAGGGTAAAATTCACCTGGAGAGGAAGTGGTACCATCACTGTCCATAATGCAAGAATGATGGAGAAAGAAAAAACTACCTTGAAAATGAGAGCTATAAAAAAAGGATGGAGGCAAGGGATAGTGGTTCAAACAAAGTGAGAAAGGAGGCTATTTATAGGACAAAATGGAGGGAAATCTCGGGGAAAATTCAAAAAAAAAAAAAAAATAGAGGAGATGATGGGACAAGCCAAAGCTAGGCCTGCCAAGGCAGGCCTAGCCTGCTCGGCCTCGGCTAATGGCCGAGGCCGAGCGCGCCTGCTGCAACTGCAGCAGGTGCACAGTCACGCCAGGCAGGCGCCTGGCGTGACATGACCGAGGCTGGAACGCCCCGGTCACGCGCCGAGCTAGGCCTGCCACGGCAGGCCTAGCCTACTCGGCCTCGGCCAATAGCCGAGGCCGAGCGCGCCTGCTGCGACTGCAACAGGCGCACAATCACGCCAGGCAGGCGCCTGGCGTGACATGACCGAGGCTGGAACGCCTCGGTCACGTGCCGAGCTAGGCCTGCCACGACAGGCCTAGCCTGCTCGGCCTCGACCAATGGCTGAGGCCGGGCGCGCCTGCTGCGCCTGCAGCAGGCGCACAGTCACGCCCGGCAGACGCTTGGCGTGGCATGACCGAGGCTGGAGCGCCTCGGTCCAGCTTTCATATTTTGTCTTTTTCTCCTTGATTCCACATGCCAAATATGCTCTAACGAGATTCCAATGCCCCTAGTCCTGAACTTAGTTATCAGCCAACTATAAAGTTCCCTTTTTGGAATTAATGGCAATAGTTCAAACATGATAGTTGTGCCCACAACTCCCAAATGGTTGGTCCTCGTTGATAACGGAAGGCAGGAAAAATGTTTGCTCATCCTATTTATGTATCTTTTATTTCCCACTGTATTTATGCATCTTTTGATGCAGATGAAATTCCCAAAATATTGCTACTCTCCATTGAAAATTAGTAAAGGCCCAATAACTCCAATGAAGAGTGGGGGCTTAATGTTATAGGGAAAATTGTCCAATTGAGTTTTATGCAGAATAAGGCCCAAACTGGCCTGGTCCGTAATCAGAAGAGGTTAAACCGACGAAACGAAGGGTCAGAACTCCCTCCGACCCACAACAACTCCCCTCGGCCTCGGCCCAAGGGAGAGGCCGAGGAGGAGGGCCAAAGGCCCAAGATGACCAGGAGGTTGGCAACTGTGCAAACCCTAGCGGAAGCTTATAAAAGAGGGGACGATGCACATACTCAGGTACGCCGAAAACTTCACCCAAAAGTACATTATGTGTGCTTCCTGATCAAAGCTAACTTAGGCATCGGAGCTTGTGTGGTTGACACTACACCGGTGTGTAGCGTTTGTCTGTTTTGCAGGTCACGTTTCTCCCGCTCAACTACAAATTCACTGCTGTCAGTCACGTAGAGCGAGGGATCGATTCTTGAGCGAAATCTGACCATCAACAGGAGGGTTACCCATTTCAATTCCATGCTTCTTCTTCAAGTTTTAAGAAAGAAGAAAAAATAAACCAGAGTCCAAAATTGAAGTGGGTTTTTTTTTTGTTTGGGGTTTCTAAGGATCCGAAGCATGAGAATTGGTGGTGGAATTCGGGTCGGGTATTGGGCGGCGTTCTTATTCACACACCTTCAAAGGCACGCAACGATGATTCAATTCAGTGGGGGAGGTGGTGAATTTGAGAGCTTCTGGATTTCACACGGCGACGCAGATGGGTAGTGGACATTTTGTTGGCGAAGGATTTGGAAAAGCTTCATATTTTCCGTAATCTGCAAGTTGTGGATTGGGACAACAGTTTGATTCCATTATCGAGTTTGAAGGTTGATCATCCAAATTGCTATAATATTCAAGGTGGGATTAATAGAGTTTGGGAAAATTATTTTTAGTATGGTGGGTTGGAAGAAATGTGAGATGCCCATAATTGAGGTTTTTTTTTCCTCTCTACCTTGTAATTTTCTTGGTATATAGGAAGACACTTTTAATCGGCGGCTATGGTCGGGAAGAAGTTGAAGCTGCATAAATCATGTCTTCAGTTAGGTTTCTATCAACTAATCATTCTCAAAATTACTGAAATGGATTCATTCCATTTACACTTAATCAGAGCTGAAGGTAAGAATTAGTAGGAGAGATTGTTGTCGTCAATGACATCGAGAGTAGTGGTGAGCATGATGTTTAAGGTGTTTTTTGCACGAAAAAGTTGGTGAGAGCATGGAAAAAGCCGAGGTAGGTGTTGTCGAATGCGTTTTAGGTGTCGAAGAAGTTTGCATATGAAATTTACAGCATCGATGGTATTGGGGCTGTGGAATTACAAAAGTTAGGTGTTGAAAAAAAGAGGTTGCAGAGAGGTGGGGCTAAACTGCTGAAGAACTACAAAAGTTGGGTGTTGGAGCTGAAAAGCATTTTTTTTTCCTTTTTTCAATCTTTTTGAATTTTTTTAATGGGCAAAATTTTTCTCTATTGCCACTACAGGTATACTTTCTGTCTTCCATCTGACGAAACTTAACTCAGGGGTACTTTTGAAATGATGTTGAAAGTTGAAGGGTATTATTGAAACTTTCAAAAGAATAAGGGTATTTTTGAAACAAAGGTCAAAGTTCAAGGGCATTTTTTATAATTTAGCCAAAAAATCGAGGGGATAAACAGATCTGATATGCATTGGGTTATTTAGATTAAAAATAGATTTTAAAAAAAATTGAAAAATCAGAGTCTTTTGAAAAAATTTGGAAAAAACGAGTGGTATTTTTGCGTTTTTGGGTTTCGTGTGTTGAAGAAACAGAACCACACAACCGAGGTTGGATCCGTGGGTTTAACCCACAGATTCACTTTTTAATTTATTTTTTTGGGAAAAATACACTTTTGGTCCCTGAGGTTTGGGTTAAGTGACACTTTGGTCCCTGAGTTTTCAAACTCAACAAAAATACCCCTGAGGTTTGAGATAAGAAGCATTTTAGTCTCTGCCGTTAATTTTTCTGTTAAATCTTAACAGTTGCTGACGTGGCACTATTATTTTAATAAAAAAAATATATTTTTTTTAATTTTTTAAAATAAAAATAATAAAATAATAAAATATTAATATTTTTTTATTTTTTTATTCTTTTTTCTCCCTTTCTCTTTCTCCATATCCTTGATCTTCCTTCTACTTCTTCCTAACTCTGCCGGCCAGCGGTCGCCGGCGACTGTTTTTTTTTTTTTTCCCTTCTCTTCTTCTCTTTTCTTCTTCTCTCTTATCCCATTTTTCTTTTCAATTTTTTTTTAAAAAATGAACAGGAGGAGGGAGTCTGTTTCCGGCCGGAAATGGAGGAGGAGGGAAGTCCCTCCTCCCTCTTGATTTTTTTTTTTTTAAAGAAAAGAAGAAAAATGGGGTAAAAGAGAGGAAGTAAGGAGAAGAAAAGAAAAAAAAATTACAGTCGCCAGCGGCCGGTGGCGGCAAGCGGTGGCCGGCCGCCGGAGATGTGAAGAAGAAGATGGAGGGGTTGAGGGAAGAAGATGAAGAAATGGGTGGAGAGTTATGTTTTAAAAATAATTTAAATAATAATATTTTTATTATTTTTTATTGTTTTTTCTTTATTTTTATTTTAAAATTAAAAAAATTAATTTTTTAATAAAAAAAATTTGGCCACGTCAGCAATCTGTTAGCATTTAACGGAAAATTGGACGGCAGGGGCCAAAATGCTCCTTATCTCAAACCTCAGGGGTATTTTTGTTGAGTTTGAAAACTCAAGGACCAAAGTGTCACTTAACCCAAACCTCAGGGACCAAAAGTGTATTTTTTCCTTTTTTTTTTTAATCTTACGTCACATGCTGCAGCTTCTTCTTCTTGTTTTTTTTTTTTTTCTTTTAATGGTTTATTTTCGCAATGATATTATAGTCCATTTTTTTTTTATTGTATGATTTTTTCACTAATGTACAAAAGAGTTTTTTTAAAAAAAGAAATTATATTTGCTTAACTTAACAATAATAAAATGATGTATTTTTTTAAAAAAAATTCTATTAATAATCACAAAATAATTGTAATTTTTAAAGTCTAGTGTTAATTGGTAATTTTGTATTTTTTTTCTTTCAATCGTGATAGTTGATAAACTATTACCTTAATTATTAATTTATTATAATTTAATGAATTTTATTTTTCATTTTAAAATTATTAATTTATTACAATTTAATGATTTTTATTTTCATTTTAATGTAGATTTTGTTTTTAATCTATAGTTACAAATGGTAAGATTATAGATTTTTTATTCCAAATGTAAAATTAGAACTCGTAAAATTATGAAAATACATTTTTCTTACAAATTTTGATTTTTTTTTATTTTAATACTTTGTTTTATTATTTTTTTCCTTTTTATTCTATAAATCAAATTATTGAACTATTATTATCGATAACATACTTATAAGAATTGCAATTAAACTTTTAAATGTTTTACAAAAAAACATAAACAAATTGTGAAGTATGGTATAATCACCACCTAAATATATAAATATTTCAATTCTAAAATTGAAGATTAATTAACATTTAATAAGAAATTATAGAATTAATCATACAAGGTAATGTCATCGATGTATAAATCAAATTGTTGTAAACGATTATATATATACAACGATATATATATATATATATATATATATATATATATATATATATATATATATATATAGTTGAAAAATACTAAAACAGTTTAAAAATACTAAATTTATAATTACCAATTAAAAGAGTTGAAAAATAGATTACAAATATAAAGTTAGTATTTTCAAGCTATTTTAGTATGTTATCGATAATAATAGTCCAATAATTTGATTTATAGAATAAAAATAAAAAAAATAAAAAAACAAAGTATTAAAATAAAAAATAATAATTTTCAAAATTTGTAAAAAAAATGTAAATTCATAATTTTACAAGTTGTAATTTTAATTTGGAATAAAAAATCTTTAATCTTACCATTTGTGACTATAGATTAAAAAAATGAAAAATAAAATTCAATAAATTGTAATAAAATAATAATTTCAAGGGAAAAATACACTTTTGGTCCCTGAGGTTTGGGTTAAGTGACACTTAAGTCCCTGAGTTTTCAAACTCAACAAAAATATTCCTGAGGTTTGAGATAATGAGCACTTTAGTCCCTGCCGTCAATTTTTCTGTTAAATGTTAACAGTGACTGACGTGACACTATTATTTTAATTAAAAAAATTATTTTTTTAAATTTTTTAAATATAAAATATATATATATATATATATATTTAAATTCTTTCCCCCACCATCTCTTATTCTTCTCCTTCTTTCCCACCTTCTTCTCCACTTTCTTCTCTAACTTCTTCTTCAACTCCGGTGGCTGGCGACCGCTGTCGTTCGCCGGCCGATGGCGACCTTTTTTTTTTCTCTCTCTTATTCTTTTTCTTCTTCTTTTTCTCCTTTTCTCCAACCTTTCTTTTTTTTTTTTATTTAAACTTGGCGATAGACCCTCTTCTCTCCCTCCATAAACCCTCTCTCTAACTCTATGTTCCCTCTCTAACTCTCTGTACCTCTACCATTAATTTGCATTAATGTCAAATTTAATGCCTGTAATTGATTGTAACATGAAATTAATTCCAGAAATCGATTTTTGATACTCAACATTTTTGGAAAATTGCTCTTTCATCTTCAATAATCCACTCATCGGTGTCAGTCTCTCTCTCTTTTCTCTCTCTAACTCTCGTGTCTCTCTCTCTCCCCACTCCCAGCTTCCATCATCGCCGACCAATAATGCATTCACTCCCAATTCCAATAATGCATTCACATACTCAGTGGCAGGTCCAAAATTTTATGTTATGTATTTGGACATTTTTCCTATGTTTTTCTATTAATGGCAAGTTGGACTTCTCCACTTTTTAGCAACTTATTTGCCATATCGGTTACCATCTCAAGTGGTCTCAGAATTATTAAACAAGTCATTCATTGAAATAGAAAAAGGCCACATACATACATAAGAAAATTCACCATAAATTTACAACAAGAAACCGAGATCATGACAACAAGATGATGACGATTGATAAGCCTTCCTATTCTCACATATTTATGTCATGGAATGAAAAGCAAAAATCAGCAAGATGATGACAATTGATAAGCCTTCCTATTCTCACATATTTATGTCATGGAATGAAAAGCAAAAATCAGCAAGATGATGACAATTGATAAGTCTTCATATTCTCAGCCCCCACTCAAAATGTGCATCTATTATTCCTAGAGTTGCATCTTTTGAGTAAATAGAATGGCGGCATACCTGACATTTCGAGGAAGAAGTTCATGCTTGACGCGTCTCGGTCAGCCTCAGCACTAGGATGCTCGGCCTCGGCTAAGGCATGAGGCCGAGCATTTCTTCCATGTACCTCCGATTAGAGGAACTTTGAGAAAATTTTCCAGCTACTGTATTTTATCTTCGAGGGAAAAGCTTGGGGAGGCCTAGGGAGTCTCCAGGCCTCTTTTCAAGTCAATCCGTTCATCCCAGGGGTGCGTACACTCTGCTGGGGGAGCGAGCTTGGGGAGGCCTCGGGCGTCCCCAGGCCTCTCTTCAAGCGGCTCTGTCCATCCCAGGGGTTCGTACACTCTTCTGGGGCAAATGCTTGGGGAGGCCTAGGGTGTCCCCGGGCCTCTCTTCAAGCGGCTCTGTCCATCCTAGGGGTGCGTACACTCTTCTGGGGAAAATGCTTGGGGAGGCCTAGGGTGTCCCCGGACCTCTCTTCAAGCGGCTTTAAACTTTTAAAACGAAATTCAAATTTCTTTATTTCAAATGAATCAACTGAGTACATTCTGAATTAACATAAAAGAAACCGGTCGTGGTCCGATGGACTGAAAAACATCACGAAAAGGAATCAATGATTCATTGGGTGGGGATAGCTTGCTCCCTCAAATGCTCGGCCCTGGCTATCCCCCTGGGCTGACTTGGTCTGAATTCTTCTATCTACGTTCTTGAGTGCCATAAAATAGCATTCCCTTGACATCTTCTGTTCACCATATACTGCTCCTATCCCTTCTTCAGTTGGGAATTTCAAGACCTGGTGGTAGGTTGAGGGCACAGCTCTGAGTCCATGTAGGGTGGGTCGCCCCAGGATGGCATTATATGCTGGGATGCAATCGACCACCAGGAAGTTGATCATTCGCGTTACTGATTGCAACCCTTCTCCAAATGTCACCGGCAATTCTACGCTTCCTCTTGGGCTAATTCTTTCTCCGTCGAAACCTACCAACGGTGTAAGGCTCGGCTTTAAGCGATCATTCCTCAGCTTCATGGCGTCGAACGCGGTTGTTGAGAGCACATCAGCGGAACTTCCTCCATCAATGAGGATTCGGTGAACTTTCGCGTTCGCTATCGTTAGGGTGACCACTAGCGCATCGTTGTGCGGGTGGTGTATTCCTCCAGCCTCTTTCTCTGTAAACTCCAGTTTTGGTGAGTTTTCCGCGAGTAGGAGCGAGTACATACCTTGCTCTCCTTGTTCCTGCCATGTCTCTCGGATTGCAGCCTTTCGTTTTCTGCTCGATTCTCCTCCGGATGGTCCTCCTAGGATTGTCCTTATTTCGAGTGGTGGGTTATTGCCTCCCTTGCCTGGCTCTGTCTGTACCGGCCTTTTCCCCCTGTCATGTCCTACGAACTCCATGTCCTACGAACTCCTTCAAGTATCCTTCTCGGATTAGGGTTTTTATCTCGTCTCGTAACTGGATGCACTCTCGAGTCGTGTGGCCGTGATCTCCGTGGAACATGCAATATTTATTTTTGTTCCTCCTGTCTGGATCTGATCTCAACCTTTCTAGACGTTTTAGCAGATTTGTATCCTGTATTGCGGCCAGGACCTGTTCAAGCGGAGCTGTTAGTGGCGTATACCTTTCGAATCTGGCTTTTGGCTCTGCCCGGCCTTGCGGCTCCTTGGAAGGTCGGCCTCGGCCATTGGCTGAGGAGGGCTCAGATCGACTCCGGTCTCTTCCTTCGAGTTGATGTCTCTTTCCTTTGTCTTTCTGGTGCCGGTTTGATACTGGTATCCCCCGACTTTCTCTTTCTTCCTGCTTAGATCTCAACAGCTCTTCTGCGCTTATGTACCTTTGTGCTCGGGTCATAAATTCCACGTACGTTCGTGGTTGGCATTCTCCGATTGAATTGAGTAACCTTTCATCCTGCAAACCTGAGATCACAGCGGTCAGGGCAACTCCGTCATCGTATCCTTCCACCTGCAAAACTTCGTTACTGAATCTGTTAATGTAATCTTTCAAGCTTTCCTAGGGTCCTTGCTTTACTGTCAGCAGGTTGATCTGAGGTTTCTGTCGGCTGCGAGCTCCCAGGAATTGCGTAACAAACGCCCGTGCCAACTCTCTGAATGAGCCGATCGACCGTCGTGGGATCTTACCAAACCACTGCCTTGCTAGACCTGTGAGCGTTAGTGCAAAGGCTCGACACTTTGTTGCTTCGTTCGCCCCATGAAAATCCATCCAAGTCTGGTATGCATCTAGGTGTTGTTTCGGATCCTTCTTCCCGTCATACTGTGGAAAGTTCGGTATCCGGAATTTGTGGGGCACCTCCCCTCTCATTATCTCGTCGATGAAAACTGGCCCTTCCTGTCCGATCAATCCTTCGATGTCCTCGTTCTCTACCTTCTTTTGGGAGATCTGGTGGCTGTCTTCTCCTTTTGACCATCCGGAGATCTCTCGTCCTCTTCGCCCTTGCGCAGCCTCGGATTTTGCCCTGCCATTATTTCCCACATACATACCTGATGTTTTTTTGTGTGGAGAATTCTCGGGGGCCTTTTTGCGACTTAATCCTGCTTCCTTCTGGGTCTGGTCATCTCCAAGAGGAGGCATTCGGCTGGTTACACTCTCTGAATCTCCTACTTCTTCGTCGGCTATTCTTTTACCCCTTTTCGGGTCTCTGTGCGAATGCTCTTCCTCGCGCCTGGTAGACTCGGGTCTTTTCAGCAGGGTCAGGATCTCACTCAGATTCTGCCCCATCTCATTCATCCTTCCCTTAATCTCTGCGATCTCGTTCTCTTGGGCCTGGATCCGAGTTAATGGATTCGCCTCGCCAATCACCGGTTCATTCTCATGTTCCATCGCGGCGGTACTTTATCCAACAGAATAGCGTTTTCTGGTCAGCCTCTCCCCACAGACGGCGCCAACTGTTGATGGTCAGATTTCGCTAAGGAATCGATCCCTCGCTCTACGTGACTGACAGCAGTGAATTTGTAGATGAGCGGGAGAAACGTGACCTGCAAAACAGACAAACGCTACACACCGGTGTGGTGTCAACCACACAAGCTCCGATGCCTAAGTTAGCTTTGATCAGGAAGCATGCAGAATGTACTTTTGGGTGAAGTTTTCGGCGTACCTGAGTATGTGCATCGTCCCCTCTTTTATAAGCTTCCGCTAGGGTTTGCACAGTTGCCAACCTCCTGGTCATCTTGGGCCTTTGGCCCTGGTCGGCCTCGGCTGTGGGCCGAGGCCGACCTCCTCCTCGGCCTCTCCCTTGGGTCGAGGCTGAGGGGAGTTGTTGTGGGTCGGAGGGAGTTCTGACCCTTCGCTTCGTCGGTTTAACCTCTTCTGATTACGGACCAGGCCAATTTGGGCCTTATTCTGCATAAAACTCAATTGGACAATTTTCCCTATAACAAACCAGTAAACTGATGTCGAATTGGCTGTCGTTGGACTCATAATATGCCATCTCCACCTTCCGTCTCTCCTCTAACGGAAATTTAACTTGGGGCATTTTTGAAATGGTTTTGGAAGTTGGAAGGTAATATTGAAACTTTTAAAAGAATAAGGGTATTTTTGAAACAAAGTTCAAAGTTGAAGGGCATTTTTTATAATTTAGCCCGATTTTTTCACCCAGACGGCGGATAGCAACCCACGGCGAGCCGACTCCATTTTCTCCGGCGAGTCTTCCTTCACCCACAAACAGACCCACGCTGTTTTGTGGCCACGAATTGGGGCAGACGAACACTTAGATGACGAGAGCTCCTTCTTCAACAGCGATACAGACCTGACTCGCTTTCTGATGAAACCAGTGAAGAAGAGTTCTTGGTTCTCTAATTTTTTTTTTTTTTCAATTTTCTTTCAATTGAAGAGGGTGCAAAGAAAATACCCTCTTAGTCTTAACAATTTTAAATGAGCTCTGAGTTTCTTTCTAATCTAGCTTTTTTTGTGTGTTCTTTTTATAATGCTGCAGACTGAATTTTGCTTTTCTTCTCGGTTAAATTTATATTGGGTTTTGAATTTCTCTAGTTATTTGTTCATCTTCCGTTGATCTGTTTTTGATACATATCGATCTGTCTTCTCATTTCTTTATTTCAGTTCACAATTTGTTTCATTTAGGTTTTTTCCCTCCATGAATCACTAATGTCATGGATTCAAGAACAATATATAGTTAGTTGCCTCAGTAGTCATTGGAGATGTTTCTGGTGCAAGCTTTCAATTAAGTATTTTGTTTGCTCGTT
This sequence comes from Luffa acutangula, assembly GCA_036850905.1. NCBI lineage: Eukaryota > Viridiplantae > Streptophyta > Magnoliopsida > Cucurbitales > Cucurbitaceae > Luffa > Luffa acutangula. The sequence goes on from CM072087.1 coordinate 8,139,456, forward strand.
CTTTCTGCTTTTCTTTCTATTTTTTTTTTAAATAATGAACGAGGAAATAAAATATCCATAGATTTGATTGTGTGCCTTCCTGACCCAACTTTTGAAGATCCACAAACAAAGTTTGTGAAAGAAGGCTACTCTTTGATTTCTTGGTTATTCACAAAGTTCCACTTAGAGAGAGCAAGCGAAGAGAGGGTGAGGTTTTTATGTTTAGCACTCACATGCAATCCATACTCCACTTCATAATAATCAGTAATCACCAAACCTAATCCATTGTGTGAAGAAACATAAACAATTCTCAACATTTTACCTTTAATTTAACCTAATCCACTCTCACTGTGAGGGGGAGAAAGATAAAAAGAAGTTGATTTTCATTTTGCTCTACCCCTCTTCGAACTGCAATATCACACTCCCTCGCCACTCCAATTAGGCTCCCCTCTTGTTGCGGCCTTCTCATTCCTTCGTGGCTTCGATGGTGCATGTTGCATTTGATGGGTTCATTTGCTTGGTAGGGGTTGAATGGAGCCTGTTCGGGAGCCGGGTGGGGGAAGGTAATTCAAAGGTTTGTATTTCTATCCCTATGGTCGGCCGATGATGAAGATTTGATATAATTTTTTAATGCATCTTCTCTGAATTATGGAGGGTTTGTGTTTGTTGTCTTCTCCATGGTATCTGTATACATTTGTGAAGATTTTTTTTTTAATATGTTCTCTGATTTAGTAACAATTGGATTGGATTGCGATTTGTATGCACTTATAAGTTTGTTCATTAATGCTTTCATGCTCTCTATGCTATCTGTATGCACTTCTGTTTGCGTCCTGTATGCACTTATGTGCTTCATTGATTTATGTGTGTGTATACATATATATACATATCTATATATGAAGTTTTTTTTAAAAAAAAATTAAATATGTTCGCTGATTTAGGAACGATTGGATTGAGATCTGTGTTTCTTCATTCATTCTTTCATGCTCTCTATGCTCTATGTGCTATATGTTATCTGATTCTTCACTTATGTTTTTGGTATGCAAAAGTTATTTGAATGAAATCCATTGTTTCTCCTTGTTATGTTCTTTGCATACTTGGTTTTAATTTCTTTCTAGCATCTTGTTTACTTTTCATTTCTCCTCTCTTGGGCAATGTGAATTTGAAAATGAACTTCTCCTACTGCCAACAAACAGCCTATCCTCCTCAATATCACTCTTCTGCAACCCAGGTTCTAAGATTCAGGGAGAGGAAGAGAGAGATTATGGGGCATACTGCAAGGCCATCACCTCTTGTTCCTTGTATCATAGTTGGATTTCTAGGGATGATAATTTTATGGCCAACACTTCAATCCATCTAGGAGAGTTTTAGAGTCTCTACTTGAACTGGGTATTTGAGTTGCAGTGATTCTTCTTTTCCTTCTACTGCTTGTGCACTTGCTTTCTATTTTCTTTCCTGTTCTTCATGTTTCATCCACTTTTGCAGTTCAACATACCATAAGCCCTAGTCATGATGCTGATGGATTTCAGCTTCGGGTTAGGAACATTGTTTCTAGTTCTTCTCTTCATTTCCTCTATCATCTATTGTAATCCTGTCCTAGTAATAACAATCTATACCTTCTTCTTAGCACTTCCACATGTCTACTTTTATATACATATTCATAGAGGTGTAAATTTATCGGTTTGGGTCGGGTGTACGGACAAACCGACCCGAACATGGGTCAAGTCGGGTCATCCGCTTTTTTTTTGGGGGGGGGGGAGGTTATTCCATTAAAGAACACAGATGAAATGTGTGGGTATCTGAGAAGAAGCGAAAAACACAGATTTGGATATACAAACCGACAACGAAAATGCAGCAAACCCAACGCCTCGCCAGTCGCCAATGGAGAAGAACCAACCACAGACAGAGAGAAGAAGCAACTAGGCAGGAATCGGAGAGAAATTTCGAGAAGCAGTACCTGATGGAACTATATAATGGAATAAACAGACCCAAGTCGACGATTCTAACAGTCCCTGAAATCGAGACCCAAACCGACGCGAAAACAGACCCACGACGCCTCCCAACTGAGACCCACTACCGTGCTTAATCAGAAGGAACCCCCACTGATAGCTAACTGCCTCTGAATACTAAGACCCATGACGTTTCGTGACCGACAACTGGATTTCTCCTTCTCTGTTTTCTGTATATGTCTTCTCTCTCTGTCTTCTCCAACGGCGGCAAGCTCCAGCGAAGAGGAAAATTTGAAGATACGAGGACTAGGCGGAGAAGAGAGGGACAACTATCAGGCGGCAAAGAAGATGAAATTGTGGGAAACCCTAAGCGAGAAAAGGCGGGAGGAAAGGAAACTTGTACGAAATAAACCCTAACTTAAGTGCCTATCTTCGGTTCGGGCAAAGAATATTGTGAGGACCGAATCGAACCTATCGGTTCGGTTCGGTTCGGTCAGAAATAAATTCGAAAATTGAGCCGGTTCAGTTCGATTTTTTACACCCCTACATATTCAGTCACCTTCCCGTTTCTCTTGCTGGTAGACAAAGTGATTCTGCTTGACCAACAAGAGAACAAACAAACCCTGTCCATGGAGGCTAGTAGTATTTGATTGAAAATTAAAACACTCTTACGGTTGTATGATTGTTCAGTTGTTGAAGAGATCAAGCTTGAATATATATAAAAGATCTATCGAGAGTACGGCTGCTAGTTTCTCAAATGTATAATCTACAGGTAATAAATAAACCTTGATCTTCTTCTCCTGCAAACTTTCTTTTCTGAGCTCGCTTTTGTTTGATATAGTCATTGAATAATAAACAACCAAGTGTTGTCAACCTGAACCTAACTTAATTGATTAAGACATATACCTTTGACTAAGAGATCAAAAGTTTAAATTTCTACATCCCAAACAATCTGGTTATAAGTGAACTGACAATACTCGACAATACTCGAACGGAATAACAAACCAACTGATTGATAGACAACAAGCATTGAGACATTGATATATATGTGGTTGATTGTAGTTTAGGTCTCAGCTTTGAGTTCATCTTGTTGATTGGTTGTTTCGTCATTCAAACATATCAAACTGTGAATCTCCAACATGTTTTTGAGCGATGAGATTCTATATGATCCTGTCAAGAACACTAACTTCTTTAGTTGCTAGATTTTGAGTTGTGTTTCATAATCAACATGTGAAAGTTGTTCAAGCGAGATAAGATAGAGTTTAAACTCTACAATGGAGTTGGATTAGGGCAGATCTACGTTGGGGCCAGGGGCACATGACTCCCTGAAAATATAAAAAAGGGAAAAATACACTTTTGGTTCCTGAGGTTTGGTTTAGGTTTCGTTTTGGTCTCTGAGGTTTCAAACTCAACATTTTAGTCCCTGAGGTTTGCATTTAGTAGCATTTTAGTCCCTCCATCCAATTTTCCATTAGATTTTAACAGATCGCTGACGTGGCATCTATTTTTTTTTTATTAAAAAAATTATTTTTTCATTTGTTAAAATAAAAATAATAAAATATTAATTTTAAATATATTTTTTTATTTTTTTATTTTTTTCTTTCTTCTTCTTCGACCCGTTCACCACCCACCCTCCTTATTCTTCTTCAACCTTTCTCACAGCTCACACCACCAACAGTCGCCGGTGACCGCCACTCGTCGCCGACGTCGACAACTTTTTTTTTTATGTTTTCTTCTTCTTCCCCCTCCTCTTTTTTTCTTCCAACGAGCTACGGAGAGAGATAGATCTACCAGATCTAGTGACGATGGAGAGAGAGACGATGGAGACAGAGACGATGCCATATCTGGGCTCGTTTCAATTCGTTTGTGCTCCTCCCGTCGCCATCGCTGCCATAGTCGAAGCTCATTTCACCGACGCAACGTGAGAGGGAGAGACGATGAGATCTGGACGGCGGGCGTGCTCCTCACACAGGTGGCGATTGAGCCTTCAACAGTCGATGGGCTTACAGTCGAAGGAATAATTGGAAATCGATGAACGATTCTTGACGAGAGCGAGAGCGATAGGAGGAGCCATGCTGCTGCAATTGCCCAATCACTACAACAAATATCCCTTTCAATAGCATTTTAGGATAGCTTTTCATATACAAAGCTATTAAAAAAAACAAAAAAACAAGCGGGAAGTGAAATTAGGGTGCGTGGTCAGAATATGAAAAAAATCCAACATTATGCTTTTTTCTCTATTGCCATTTTCGACCTTCAGTACTTCTCACTCTATCCTCTCCATTTTTTTCCTTCATTCGAGCATGCTTCAACTTCACTGATTGATTAGCTTCTCATTCTTCCATTGTTGAGGTTGTTGGAGAAATTGAAGGATTGTTACTTGCAGCTTTGGGGGAGGTCAATGACGGAGCCAATAAGCTTTCTGATTTCTGAACTGAAATTGAAGAAGACGTGTCTCCAACTACTTTTGTTCTGGACTCCTCTTCGTTCCACTTGAGATCGTTGGCGAAGAGAGCACTAGTCCCACCACTTGTGGATGGAGCTACCGGCGAGATTGCCGATCGAGGACATGGATTTCGATTTTCAGAGTGCCCAGGCGGTGGCAGGGGAGGAATTGGTTGGATTCGGAGGGAGAGAGAGGAGAGACGGTGGCAGAGGGTTTGCTCTATGCCGGAGTTGGTGTGGAAGATGTGGACGATGGGGAGGACATGGTGGTGTCACGATGGAGGAAATTGAGGCGATCAGATTTGGGGCAAATGGAGAAGGAAAGTGGGAAGAGGTGGAATTGAAGAGAGTGCTGTCGAACTCCCCCATTCATTCGACCCACCATTACTCTTCTAACAATTCCAACTTCACCATTTGAGTAACTCCATCCTCCATCTTCTCCCAGCATTCTTCTTCTCTATCATTTCATTGAGCAACTACACCGTCTGATCATCTATCATTCAAGCAACTCCCAACTCCATCATCTTCTCTATTGCTTCGTTCTAACTCGGTAAATTTCTTTTTCCTTATTATTTTTCTCCTTCTTGTTTCCTCTGGTACCAACGAGTTCCAACATTGTGTGTGTTATGTGATAGTGACTTAGATTTGTAACGAGAATAATGACGATGGTATAAATGACAATATCTCTGTGGCACTGAAGAAGATTTCTTAAGGTTACTTTTACTATGAATTAAGAGCATTTGAAATTGAATTTTTGTGTGAATATCCTAACCTTACCGTGTTAATAAACAAAGGCTAATATCCACATTAATTCTCTTTGGCCTTTAATACAGTTTAATTAGTAAAACTTAAACCACCATTACACTGCTTTTCTTTACTCTTTCCATTAGGTCTATTTAGAATGTAACTTAGAACCACGTAACAAGCTATCTTGGAGAGTCTTTGATAAATCTTCTTATAAGTTAGTTCATTTATTCTCTAGGCATGATACTGATAATTAGCTTTTCTTATATCACTATTTCTTACATCTTTAATTCCTTAACTCTCTGCTTTTTTTTTTTTCTTTTACATAATACTTTCGCTCATATATATAAACATGGAATTTTATGACAAAGATTACTTTTTTTTAGCTTGCTTCTACTATTTCTATCTACAAATTAATTACTTGTATGTTTCTGGACATTTGGTTTCAAGGAAGAGAAGCTCACCTTGAGAGAATGTGTTGTGTGCAGATTCAAATAGACTAAAAAAGAGAGTTACAAGAAAAGATCAATTCACTCATTTCATCTGTAGGCTAAACTCAAATAGATTGACAAATGACAATTGAGACAATTTTGTGATTCTATTCATAGTTTGAGTTCTTTGTTGTAGATATTGGTTAAGACCCATTGTATGAGATCAATTTTTTCTTAAATTAGATCCAAATAAGGAAGTAAAAAGCAAGAATCACACGTTGTAACATGTAGACAAATGGTATGAATTTTTTAAGTTGAATAAAAATTATGTAGAAAATTGTACAAATGATTAGAGTATGATAATCTTAAAGGAAAACTGGTTGGAGTGTGCTCAACTTGAAAAAAGTGGTCGAAAAAGGAAAATTGTAATCTTTACTATTTTAGTCGTCCTATGTATTTGATTTTTCTTCGTTGTTCACTATCATGAAAAGTAGTGGTTGAACGGTTTGCAATCAATTTTTCTTTGATAATTAGAAAAGAATCATCTTCTTTTGACATTCCATCCAGCAATTTCAATTCCCCCCTCCTCATATGTGTAAGTTTATATTCCTTTGTCTTTCATTTTTATTTATAAATTTCTGGAATTCAGTTCTACATTTTTTCCTTAGAAGAAACATATTTGATCGGAATTGATATGACATGAACTAGGTCCAGTATCTTGAATGCACCTGCCACTCTTGTTATATTATATTTTTTTAGGGACCGTTTGGCCCACTGTGTTGGTTATAATAGCCCCACTATTATAACCAACCCAGTGTTTGGGGCACCAACAAAAATAAGGGGCGGAGTTGGTTATTTTTCCCCTCCGTGTTGCTACAGTAACCACTATTCAACTCACCCCAATTATTCTATCCATTCTCTACAGTAACTATTTTCTCTTTTCTTCCATGTGACTCATTGACTTTTCTACCGACGACTTTTCTGGCGACCACCACCAACAACTTTTCCGACGACCGCCGTCGACTTTCCGGCCACTTTTCCGGCAATCACCGACGACTTTTCCGACGATTTTTTTTTTTTTTTTTTAAAAGAAAATCTTCTTCTCATTTTCATTTCGAAAAATATAAAAAACGAAAATAAAGAAAAAAAAAGAGGTAGAAGAAAATGAAAGGAAAAAAGAGGAAAAAAATTTCGATCGCCGAAAAATTTGTTGGTGGTCGTCGGAAAAATCATAAAATTTCTAGGGAGAGTTTTTTTTTTTTGAAATTCAAATTTCTAGGGAGAGTTAGATACTAGGTTGTCTTTGTACATATATATAAATATGGAGTTTTATTGATAATGAAGTATATGAATGTTTACCTTCATCGTACCATATTTTTCATTCCAAATTATACTTATCGTATTTAAGTTTACCGTGATAATAATAATTTTTAAAAAAATACTACTCAAGTTTTTATTTTATGTGATTTCTATTTTATTTGATTCTTTTGATAATAAAGGTAAAATGAGTTTTTAATAAACATTTACCATTTTTATGTTGGAAATACATAAATGAAACAAATATGGTTTTTCTATATGAAATCATAAAATGACTTATTTTGTGAAAAAACCATGACTCTAAACACAAAGAAAATCAACATTTTCTTTAGGTTATTTTTGTTTCCTTTTAAGCTAAACACATAATTTAACCCCTGTATCCAAAACTTTTATTTTTTTTACAACTAAACCCTTCTTTATTATTAATATTTGAAATACAAAGTTGTATGAGGAAAATAAACAAAAAAAAAAGTCAAGAAAAAAAAAAACAATCAGCTTGAAACATAGATTATTTGAACCCAGACTAAAATAATTTGCATCCCAAAACACTGCACCCCAAACACAGACTATTTTATCCCAGATTATAATAATCTGCACCCCAAACACAGATTATTTTATCCCAGACTATAATATTCTGCACCCCAAACACAGACTATTTTATCCCAAACTATAATATAATAATCTGCACCCCAAACACAGACTATTATAACCTCCATACTATTATAATCCCCCAGCTATTATAACCAACCCAACGTCCCAAACAGCCCCTAATTATAAGCCCCTAATTATAGTTTATAATTTTTTAACATTCTGGTTGTCGATTTTTTTAAAGGGCGCCTCCTCTCTTTTGGGTTGGTGTTGGTGTTGGGCATTCAACATGTATTTACATTGGTGAGTGCCTATATATCTAAGCTAGATATTTTTCTAATGCAGATAAAGTTATCAAGATTTTTGGCCAAACTTCATTTTAACTACTAAAAAAATTAGAGGGAGCTTTTTACTTTTTTATTATTATTATTATTATTATTATTATTATTATTATTATTATTATTATTATTATTATTATTATTATTATTATTATTATTATTACATGTGGGTCTAATGGAGGCTAGAGAATGTAGTGATATATTAGTTCTCATGCTTGATCCTTTTACAAAATGAATCTGAGGGTATAAGTCCAACTTCATTAAAGCCAAATAAAACATTTGTTATTGATATATTAGAATATGATCTAACTAATAATTGTAGATTATAGAGATTACATTCTCCTGTACAACTTTGGCCAAAGGTCTTGATCCTTCGACACCTAAGGAAGTAGTACTTATGCTTGCTGCTCTTGGCTTCAAACACAAGACAAAGATATTTGTGGCAGACTCATAGATATATGAAGGTGTTCGAGGTTAATTGCTCTAACTAGCTTGTATCCTAATTTGGTTACAAAGGAGAAATTGCTTTCAACAATGAAGCTTCAACCCTTTTATTAACTTTTCTTCTCAGGTAAATAACACGCTTTTGTCACTGCCAATTATGTATGATATTATTATAATGGTGATTCTTGATATGGAAATTTGATATGGATATTATTTTATTATCTTTGTGTTGTTACAAGGAAAAGCATACACTGTAATAACACAGATGAAAAATGTGTTGGCATGGACCATAAAACCTCTTCATGCAATAGAGAACCAAATGGTATTCTTCAAGGCCATGAAAATCAATCTTTACAGTAATTTTGAAGTTTTAAGGTCAATATATATCTTTATATGTTGAAGGATAGACTTGTGACTATGCATGTTTCATTTTCTTGTGGATTTGCAATTATATTACTTATTTTTATTGTGAAAGTTACAACTTTTTCTCTCACCAAACAGCAGGTTAGTTGATTCTTCCATGATAGTTGAGAAAGAGATCCCTTGTGTGGTTACAAATTTCTCATAATTTGATGACATATACCTCTCTTCTGACGAGTGCATGTCTACATTGGTATAGGATTACTAACGAGAACGAATGCTTTTGTGATGTTTAGGTTGAGTCAACGTTCGCTATTCAAAATATTCGGCCAAAGATTAAAGTCATCCAACAAAGATATGCACGCAATCAGGTGGGGGAAACTTTTGAGCTTAGATTGTGGAGACTTTTCTCTTGTTTCAATTATAAAGGTTCAATTTGAGGTCATATGGAAACCTAAGATAGAGCAAATAGGTACGTTTCTTTATCTCTTCTTATGTAGTTTTATTAATTGTTCTAAATCTGCGGTTAGAATAAGGCTCTCTAAGTTTGATTAGTGCTTCTCTTGTGGTTTGGTCAAATATGTTAGATTCCCAAATTTTGTTTGTATTCTTTAGGGAAAAATACACTTTTGGTCCCTGAGCTTTGGGTTAAGTGACACTTTGGTCCCTGAGTTTTCAAACTCAACAAAAATACCCTCGAGGTTTGAGATAAGGAGCACTTTGGTCCTTGCCGTCAATTTTTCTATTAACTTTTAACGGTTGTTGACGTGGCACTATTATTTTAATATAAAAAATTATTTGTTTTATTTTTTTTAAATAAAAAATATTTAAAAAATATAAAATATTAATATTTTATTATTTTGTTTATTCTTTCTTCCTTTCTCTCTCATCATCTTCTTCTTCTTTTCCATCTTTTCCATCTTCTCCACCTTCTCCTTCCTCCTTCTTCTTCTTCCTATGTCCGGCGACCGGCGACCGACGGCCATCGCTCGTCGCCGCCGCCGGCGACTTTTTTTTTTCTTTTTCCTTTTTTTTTTTTCCTTTTCTCTTCTTTTCTCTTTTTCTCTTCTTTCTTCTTCCCTACATTTTCTTCACTGTTTTTTTAAAAAAAAATAAAAAAAAAAACAGAAAGGGGAGGACCTAGCTCCCTCCCTCGTTCCAGATCTGGAACGGGGGAGGGAGGAGTCCTCCCTCCCCTTTCTGTTTTTTTTTTTTTTAAAAAAAAAAAGCAGTGAAGAAAATGTAGGGAAGAAGAAAGAAGAGAAAAGGAGAAAAAAAAAAAAGTTGTCGGCGGCCGCCGGTCATAGGAAGAAGAAGGAGGAAGGAGAAGGTGGAGAAGATGGAGAAGATGGAAAAGAAGAAGAAGATGATGAGAGAGAAAGGGAGAGAATAAACAAAATAATAAAATATTAATATTTTATATTTTTAAATATTTTTTATTTTAAAAAATAAAATAAATAATTTTTTATATTAAAATAATAGTGCCACGTCAGCAACCGTTAAAAGTTAATAGAAAAATTGACGGCAGGGACCAAAGTACTCCTTATCTCAAACCTCGGGGATATTTTTGTTGAGTTTGAAAACTCAGGGACCAAAGTGTCACTTAATCCAAACCTCAGGGATCAAAAGTGTATTTTTTTTCCTATTCTTTATTTCTACTATTAATCTAAATATTTAGTTAAGGCATATTTGGAAGTAAAAAGTTCATGAGTCAAAATTTAATTGGGTTTTAGCTTAATGTCTTCATATTTCTTCTAGCATTGGAATCTCTAATACTTATTTAAGCATTTATAATAGATTTAAATTTAAATCTTTTTTATTAGTGGTTTTGTTCATTGGATTTAGAGAGATTATTTCTAGAATGATTTTGGAAGTTAAAGTTAGCGAGAACTAGGATTTCATCCGTTGAAAATAGTTTTTTTTTTTTTTTTTTTTTTTTTTTGGAGATAGGCCTTCATTCTAATTATTGTGGAATTGGTGTGCTATTATGCATTTGTACCCTCGCTAGAATTTTTCAAGGTGTTTTAGAATCAATTTTTTTTGGGCCGAGGGAGGGCTATTGATTTGGATGTATACACTCCCTTAGTGTGGAATTTGTTATTAGTTTGGAGTATTATGCTTATGTGAGTGGAATAAATATCATGGTTATACGAGTAGATTAAAGTGAGACCATTTGACTGCATGTCTCCTTAGTTTTTTTGCATTTTAAGTACCAGTAGTCTAAATTTCTTACATGGATTGATAATTTCCAATTCTTTTGTCAATAATAATGTATGATGGAGTGACGTTTTCCTCAACGATTGAGGTAAGGCTTGCTAAACAAAAAAAAAAAAGTTCAAAATATACTAGTTTGCCTCTGATAACAACTATACTTAGAAAAGAAACGGTTTTTCAAAAAAAAAAATACTTAGAAAAGAAACATCTTTGCGAGCTGAACAACATGTTTCTCAACAAGTGTGCTCCCCTTATCAATGAAAAGGGATTAATTAGTGTTGCTAGTGCTTAGTATATCTAGCCATCATTCCTTAAAAATCTTGCCTTTGAGGTATGTTATGGATTAAAGTTTTTTATCTATTGGTGTGTTGGGTGTCTTCAACATTCAACTTTCTTTATAGATTTAAGGTTTTGAATTTTTATATAATCAGTTTCCTTCTCATCTTTTAGTTTTTTTCCCTTCATATTTTGTAGTTTTTTTTAGTGTATTGAAATGAATTGAACCAATCTCTTATAGAATTTAACAAATTATGACATGGAGGTGTTGGCGGTGATGGACATTGCTTAGAAGTGCAACAATGATGTACAAAAGAAGTGTTGGTGGGATGTGCAAACAATAATCAAGCTGAATTTGCACCAAATTGCAAGGCTTGCTTAAGAGAGTTTGTAGAGGTAAAAATTTCTTTTACCTCGTACCCTCATTTTCCAATAACTTGAAGTTGGGTAGTCGTCCATACCTAATTACCCAATTTCTCTTGTTGTTTTATGGTAGTGTCTTGTTTTTAATATATAGATTGTTCTTGAAGAATTGGATGTAAGTGTAAAAGTAGATTAAAATTCTTTCTATATAAGGTTCTACCTATTATCAGGCATATTCAAAGGGAACAGAGTTGTGAATTGGAGATCGAAGGCAATATACAAGTTATACTGCTTTAAAGAATTTGGTTTTGAGAGAATAGTTTCTGATCTGGAAAAATCCTTTTGGTCATCTTCTGTGTGTTTGGTTGGATTTTAAGTGTAATTTTTCTTTTACTTTTCTCGTCTTTGAAGAAATAGAACTTGTAGGCAGCTAGAGTTTTGGTCAAACAATCTAGAATTTGATCGTAGGATTATATGTACCTTGGCCATTGTTCTGTGTCGACAATTTTATCTCTTATCAAGTGGAAATGTAGCTCTAGATGTTTGGTTCTTGTATGTAGACTCGGTTTACAACCACGATAGAAGCACTAGGAAGACACGTGGATAAGTTTGCTTATCATAGTGGATAGCAACAACTAGCAATTCCACAATGGATTTCAAGACTTGATGGATTTCTTTACCTAAAAATCATCTCAAAACCTCCCTTTATTTAAAACTCACATGGATTTTTTTCTTTAACTTTTGAGTTTATGGAGTTTTCTTTTGGTTGTGCTATAATTGTTGGTTATTAATGATGCTTTAGATATTACAATTACATGATATACTGATAAAGTGAATATATAAACCTTAGTTTCAAGTTTGATTTAGTTTCTTCAAATTAAAATATTGATTTAGTTTATTGATTATGTAAATATATATTGATCTTATAAACATGTTTTTTATAGGTGAATGAAACGATGACACCAATATATATTGGAGGATATGTTCATCTCAATCTCTTGAACCATGTGTGTACCTGTTAGTGAAATGAATGTGTTTGGGAGAATTATGTACTTTTCTTATTTTCATTTTTAGTTTAGGATTATAAATTAGATATGTATTAGTTAGAACACTTCGAGATTATCAATAACTTTTAGTATTACTCTAGAAAAAAAACTATGTAAATGCATTTAAATACATTAAATGTTTATATAATTGAGTTGATATTACAATAGCATTTGAAATAATTTGGTAGTTGTATAAAGTGCTATAAAAATTGTTGCGTACTAGAAAATGGTACAAAATGTAAAATAATAATAATAATAATAATAATAATAATAATAATAATAATGCTAGTAAAAGTTATTATCTATAACATTGTCTACAACAAGGTTAAAAAATGCTATTAAAGATCAATCATAGCGATTTTTACTAATGCTATGAAAAGTTTCAATAACATTAAAATTAAGCAATTGAAAATGGATTTTTTATAGCTCTTTCTATAGCATTGAAAAAATGCTATGAAAAGTTATGGACTTTCAATAACATCGGTAATGACAACATGCCTAAAACTGATATGATATGTTTTTTATAGAGTTTTTTTATTGCTATAAAAAATGCTATTAAAAAGCAATTATAGCGTTTTTCATTAACGCTATGGAAAATTTCCATAACATATAAATTATGCAATAAAAAATAGTTTTTCTATAGCATTATCTATAACATTGAAAAAACGCTATGAAAAGTCAAGGATTTTCAATAACATCGGCTACGACGGCGTTTGAAAAACGCTATAGAAAACCTATGATAACGTTTTTTTAACGCTATCATATGTGATATTTGTTGTAGTAATTATATATATGATCAAGAAGCATTTACATGTTTGTTTCCTAATCAGATTCTTTCAATTAATTTCTGCTTTTCAGTTGGTTGTGTGATTTTATTGCTCTGATGCAAATCACTTGAGTTAACAAAATGCTTGAAGTTTCGATTTGTCATTTTTGTATTGGCTGTGAATGTTTGGCAATGGCAGTGGAAGAAGCTGATGATGAGATTGGAGTTGTTGTCGGTGGAGTTGAACAAGGCTGATGTGTGGGATGATGTTGCACATGCAGGGAAGATAAGTCAGGAGCATGGTTCAATTATGGGTAAGATTAAATAGATCAAAGAATTTGAGAGAGAGTTGCTTGAGCATATCGACATGATACAACTTGCCAGTGAGGGAGAGAGACGGATCTTAAAAAACCCAGATCTAGAAAACTCTTCAATCCAGTTGTCTACAACCCACAGATCTGGAAAAACTCTCGAGAGGGAGAGAGATCGGCTTGAGGAAGAAACAAATGGTTGCCACAAAAAAAAGAGAAGAAAGCAAAAAAAATAAAAAATAAAAGTTCGCTGGCGGCCGGCGACGGAGAGATAGAAGAAGAAGCGGTCGGCGATGGAGAGTTGGAGGAAGAAGGAGAAGAAAGGAGAGAGAGAAATGGAGAAAAAAATGAAATAATAAAAACTAATAAAATAATAATTTTTTAATTAATGTAATATTTCTTTTATTTTAAAATTTGAAAAATTATTTTAAAATAGGTGCCACGTCAGCAAACCATTAGTTTTTAATGGAAAAATGGATGGAGGGACCAAAATGCTACTAAATGCAAACTTTAGGGACTAAAATATTGAGTTTGAAACCTCAGGGACCAAAACGAAATCTAAACCAAACTTCAGGGACCAAAAGTGTATTTTTCCCTCTAAAAATACATATATGTATTACTTATTTCAACCAAACTTCAAAGTTAACCTCTTGGATCAGTGGTCAGGCGGGACACCAATGTGGTGTGGTCAATAAGATTCAACAATTTAGTCCTTGAGGTTTGGATTTCGTTTCATTTTAGTCCCTCCATCCAATTTTCCGTTAATATTTAACAGATTGCTGACGTGTGATTGATTTTTTATTTTAAAAATCATTAAATATTTTTTTAAATAAAATAATATAACTTCATTTAAAAATATTGTTTTTTTTTTATTCTCTCCTTCACTTTCTCTTTCTTCTTTTTATTCATCTTCTTCTTCACCAGTCGCCGGAGTAGTGTCGTTGTCGTCACCGGAGCGTCGCCGGAGCTCCGTCGTCAACAAGGTGATCCTCGGAGCTGCCGCCGCGAAGAGGCCTAATCAAGATCAACATCTTCAGAAATGCCTTCAGTTGAGAGCCCTAGTATTCTGATTTGTTTTTTTTTCCTCGCCCAATCTGCTTCTCACTCACCAAGTCACCATAACCTTACGCTTTTTTTTTTTTTTTTTTTCAGAAAACCTCATATTCTGATTTGTTGATTTATGGGGATTTTGATTTTTATATATAATAATTGTGTATTTTGTTTGGATGAGGAAATTTTTGTTCCTTTGCCCTGTTTTCTTCATGGAATTTTGTTGGTTTATGCATTCTATTTCCTTTTCTTCAAAAAAAATAAAAATAAAAAAAAGGAAACCCCCTTCGAAACTCATACGCACAACGCCGCTACCCACGCCTTGCCGGAACCCTTACGCACAACACCGGAGGAAGGAGAAGGTCGTATGAACTCGTCTGAAATAGACCCTCTAAAGTTCGCGTGGATATCCGCTGCTGCCAGCCCGCGATTCGCCGCGAGTTTCGACCGGATGAGGAAGACGAAGCTGCTGCATCTTGCCGGAGGTTTATCCAAGAGGTTAATCGCTGCCAACCCTCTTTCCTCTGTTTTTATTAAAAAAAAATGGGGGAACCCCTTCAGATCTTACTGGAATGAAGAGGAATTCCAGATCTGGTTTGTTCTAGATCTAGAACGAAGGGTGTCAGATTCGAAGGAAAACCAGCCAAAGAAGAAAGGGAAGGGATGAAGAGGAAAGGAGAAAGAAGAAAAAGAAGAAGAAGGGAAAAAAAAAAGTCGCGAGCGGCCGACAACGGCGGCGGCGAGCAGTGGCCGTCGGCTGCCAGAGATATGAAGAAGAAGAAGGAAGAAGATGAAGATGGAGAAAAGAGTAAGAGAGGAAAGGAGGAATAATTAAAATAATAATAATATAATAATATTTATATTATTTTATATTATTTTAATTTAGAAAATTAAAAAAAAAAATCAAATATATTTTTTTATTAAAATAATGGTGCCACGTCAGCAATCCGTTAATGTTTAACGGTAAATTGGACGGTAGGGACTAAATTGCTCCTTATCTCAAACCTCAGGGGTATTTTTGTTGAGTTTGAAAACTC
Organism: Luffa acutangula; assembly: GCA_036850905.1. Classification (NCBI taxonomy): domain Eukaryota; kingdom Viridiplantae; phylum Streptophyta; class Magnoliopsida; order Cucurbitales; family Cucurbitaceae; genus Luffa; species Luffa acutangula. The sequence continues at coordinate 8,155,111 of CM072087.1, forward strand.
AGGGACCAAAGTGTAACTTAACCCAAACTTCAAGGACCAAAAGTGTATTTTTCCCTATATTTTTTCCTTTTTCTGAAAACCCTCAATGTTTTTTCTTTCTTTTTTTTCCTTTTTTTTTTTTTAATTTTTATGAAAGGTCTTGACGTTTTTTTGTTTTTTTTTTCAATTTTCAATTTTTCTTTTGAAAAAACCTTAATGTTATTTCCTTTTTTTTTTTTTCAATTTTCAATTTTTAAATTAGAATATATATTAATTAAAATACGATAGAATTTAGTTTATCTTTTCATTTTACACACATTTGTACACAAATTTAAAAAACAAAAACAAAAGAAAAATCATTATTAAATTATTTTAAAAAATTATTATATAAATTTTTTTTATCCTATTTTAAAAAATCTTAATTATTTCAAGTTTCATTTTATTTTTCTCATATATTGGATTTTTTTAGGTTTATTATAATTTTGTAAATATTTACTTAATCTAAATACTATACTAATGCATTGTTTCAAAAAAAAAAAAAAAAACTATACTAATGCATTAAAAATTATATTTATATGAATAACAATTACAAATTTTGTTTCTAAATGTTAAAACTTGTCTTTGATAGGTTCTTAAGCCTTCAATTTTTTTTTTTTTTTGTTTAATAAGTTTTTTAGGTTTAAAAATGTCCAATAGATCTATGAACTTTCAAATTTGTATCTCTAATAGATCTTAAACATATTATTTTTTAAAAAATATTTAAGTATTATATTAGACATAAAAACTAATTTTGTATTTAATTGAACCTTAGATTTTCAATTTTGTAACTAGTAAATACATTAATTTAAAAAAAAATGTTGAATGAGTTAAAAGACTTATTAGACACAAAATTAAGTTTTATTTATGTCTAATAGAACATTTAATTTTTTAAAAATGTCGAATGAGTTAAAGACTTATTGGATTAAAAAATTAAACTTTATGGATTTACTGAAAATTCACCGACCTAGTAGATATTTGTTTCAAATTTAGGAAGTTAGAGACCATATAGATACAAATCTAAAAACTCAAGGACTAAACTTGTGATTAACCTAATATGAACTTGTGCCCCCCTCCCTTCTCCCGACTTAAAGTTCTGGATCTGCCACTCTAGATATACCTCACGTACATCTACATCCTTCCACTGAATAACTGGTCATTAATTTTGTAAAAGAAAATCGATCACTATTCCACTAAGGGCCCGTTTGGTTTAAGGTTTTATAGATGCCTGGGAATACATGATGCCTGAGAATACTATGCCTGGGAATAAGATTGCTAGAAATCAAAGATAAGTGTGTTTGGTTGTGCATGGGAATGTCATCAGGATTGTATGAGAACAAATTATGTCTGTATTTATTTTTTAGAATTAATCAGGTAAACTTTATGTAATTTTAATAAATTAATCAATAAAATAATCAAAATTAATTCAAACTATTAATAAAAATTAATGAAATAATAATCATGAAATAGTTTTAATGGGATAAACTATGTTAATTTAACAACTTAAAATTATTTAATTAATTTTTTAATAAATATTTTTAACTACAATAATTTAATATATTGTATCCATAAAAATTAATTAGATAACTTTTCAAAAAAAAAATTAATTAGATAAATATTTAATAATAATATAATTATATATTTATTATAAGAAAATCCAAAAAAAAAAGTAATTAATGGATTAAAATAATCGATAAGTAATTAATTATAATTATTGAAAATTTAATTTTATACTAAATTAATTTAAATGATTTTAATTCAATAATTAAATATATTTTCAATAATATTAACTAATTAATTATAGTTTTAGTAATATGTAATTACATCCCTATAATAAACTTGGACTAAGTATTTGTTTAAAAGTCCTGAAAAAAGTATTTGTTTAAAAAAATTGAAATTCTTGACAAACTATTGTTTAATCTAATTAAATAATTTATTATATTATTTTTAATTTAGTATCCATTAGTTAATTAATTAACTATATTCAAAATAAAATTGCATATAAAAATAACAAAGAAGAGATGGGAAAAGAGAAAACACATGCTTTTGCAAGGGCATAGAAAACCCTTGCTTATGGGCATAAATGATGCCTGGGAATGCGTTATTTCCTGGGCCCACCACAGAAATCTTGAAACAAACAAGGGTATTATAAACCCTTGTCCATTCCATCTCCAAAAACCTTGTACCAAACGGGCCCTAAAATTTCCTTAAATGCCTTATACCTCCCTCATCAATTTCACAACTAAATTAAACTACTGTTGATTTAATTTCATTTTCCAATGCATAGATCTCGCTTCTTCCTCTCTGGCATCTTCACCATATCCCCCACTTCTCCCTCCCCCTTCCCCTATTCAAGTTGTCGTCTTCATCTTCAGGGCTATTTGTTGGATGATGAAGATCAATTGCACGTGGGATTATTGAGGGTTATATTATGGTCATTTGTAGAAAAATCTCTATGGTGACATGCAATTCTCTATGTTTCACTCTCATAAAAAGAAAAAAGAAAAAAAAAGTTTCACGTTTCTAGGCCATTTTTTTATTGCTTTTCAATTTTATGAAATAGTATATAAATTTGACTTGAGTCTCTTCATGAATTTGGGATGAATATTGAAATGAGAAAAAAAACTCCTTTTAAAATTACTAAAAAAAAAAAACATTTACTAGATAAAAACTCTAATTTTAACATATGTGAAAGGAACCTCAAAAGCTTTCTCCCTCACATTTTCTAGAACAATGTGATAATTTATCGACATGATCAAATACTGGTGAGATGTAATACTATTTTGAGAAAATTATGTAAAACATCATACTTTTCTTGTGGATTATTTTATCATTTGTTAGGATGATTATATTTTTATATTTTAAATGTACACATATTTTAAATTTATATCATTTATTCTAGGTTAAATTATATTTTCCTTTTCATATTGTTAATATGTTTGAATATTTAAAATTTAAAATATGATAAACAAAATGGAAATATAAAAAAAACACTAATTAAGCTGTGGTTTCATAATTATTTATAACAATTTTGTTTTTTGTTTTCTTTTTTGGAAAATTGGTTGTGGTTTGATAAATAATTCCATTCTCCAACACTTGTCTCTAATATTTCTATTTAAATTTCTTTTTCGTTTTATAACTTCTCTTTCCCTCTAACTCATCTTTCGTGCTTTCATTTTTCTCTCTATGTAGCTATACTTTTTCATAAATTTTCACTTATCTCTAAAATTTTCCCTCCTTAACATCCCAAGTTGATTTGAAATTAATTTTCAAGAGTCGATAAGGTGGATCATGAACATAATGTAAGGAGTTTGCCACTAATTTTCAAAAAAAGGACATTGTAATTCAATGACGACTTCTATCATTCATAATAGGATCCGTTTGTCGGGGACAACCACCTTTTGACATACATAATTGACTAAGTCGTGCCGCTACTTCTTGCAGCTTCATTTGCTAGAGCATTGCAGGTAATATGGACCTGCATATATCTCAATATATGTAGACTAGCTGAATGACCCTTTGTTATTTTTTATGCTTTAATTCATTCCGTGATTTAGTTTTGTGATCTGAGTGTTAACATGCCTACAGAGGCTTTTGTCATTCCGCAAGTTCTCATCATGGATTAATCCTATAAAATTTTGGCCCCCTTTTCCTTTTCATATTCTTTCATTTTCATGTTTTCATAAACTTTTAAAATCACACACTTGAATGGATAAAGAATGATAGAATAGAAATTTCTAGATATAACATTTATATATATCCAAAACAAAAACGCCATAAAAGTTTCAAGCAGACACAAATGAAAAAAAAAAATGACAAAATGAAAAACCCATTAAAACTGTATTTAAAAAAAAAAGTTGAAAAGTAAAAATACGGATTAATTAGAGTCTTAGGGTCTTTTTTTTTTAAAAGAAATTTGAAAAAACAGCATATCTTCAAAAATATTTAGAAAAAACGAGTTGGTTTTTTGTCGTTTATTGGGATGCGTAGGATCAAAATACGCATCCTACAAGAAATGCGTAACTTCAAGATACGCAATCAGTTATGATTGAAAATGTAACAGACTGATGTAACAAACTAGTGGAGAGGTTAGACTGTGTAACTTCAACCTACGCATTCTTTAGGAAATCTACGCCAAAATTTGTAAAAAAAAAAAAAAAAGAATAATTTTATATTTACTACCTATTTTTTTTTAACTAATAGATGTTTTTTTTCCTTTCAGAAAAAAGAAAGTGCATAAGGATGAGATTTTGAATTAAAATCTGTAAAAAAAAAACTTGGGAAAAATACATTTTTGGTCCCTGAGGTTTGGGTTAAGTTACACTTTGGTCCCTGAGTTTTCAAACTCAACAAAAATACCCCTGAGGTTTGAGATAAGGAGCAATTTAGTCCATGCCGTCCAATTTGCCGTTAAATACTAACGGAATGATGATGTGGCGCTATTATTTTAATTTAAAAATTATTTTTAATATTTTTAAATAAAAATATATTATTTTATTAATTTTTAATTCTTTTTCCCCCACTTCTCCTTCTTTCTCTTCTCCCCTCTCTTCTTCAACTTCTTCTTCTTCCCCATCTTCTTCTTCAACTTCTTCTTCAACTCCGGTGGTTGGCGGCCACCTCCGTTCGCCGGCCGGCCGCCACCGACCATTTTTTTTTCCTTCTTCTCTTCTTCTCCTTTCTTTTCTTTCTTCTATTTTTTTTAAGAAAAGAGGGAGAATCAACCCAAGTTAAACTAGATCTTGTTGTCTTCTTCCATTTCCGTCCTTTCTCCTTCTTTTTTAGATCTGGAAAAATTTCCCTCTTCTCTTTCTCTTCTTTCACCGTTTAAAAAAAACGAAGGGAAAAATCTGGCTGGAATTTTTCAGATCCCATTCTTGTTGCCGGAGACCATCACGAGCAAGAGGGAGAGAGAGACGGCGTCGGTGCGAGGGTGCAGCGGTGAAGTTCGACAGTGACGCGAGTGGGTTTCGTGCAGCGGGGAGTTTCGTGGGTTTCGTAGGTGGGTTTCAGAGAGAGACGGCGGCGGCGGAGGGGTATTGCGTCGTCTTCACGTTGCTGTCGCCGGAGATACGTCTGGAGAGAGGGGTCGACGCGAGTGGGTTTCGCAGGTGGGTTTCTTGCAGGTGGGTTTCGTGGGTTTCACAGGTGGGTTTCAGAGAGAGAGAGACGACGGCGGTGGAGGGGTGCTGCGTCGCTGCTGTCGCGCGGAGATGGCGTCTGGAGGGAGGGGCTGGTCGGCGATTGGTGACTGCAAGGAGAAGAAAGAAAAAAACGAAAGAAAAGAAGAAGAGAAAAAATGGAGTAAGGGAAGAAGAAAGGAGAAGAAAAAAAAACAAAAAAAAGGTCGTCGGCGGCCGGCGGTGGCGGCGGCAACGGTCGCCGGTCGCCGGGGAAGAAGAATAAGGAAGAGGTGAAGAGGAAGAAGATGAAGGAGAAGAAGGAGGAGAGAGAGGGATAAAGAATATTAAATAATAATAAAATAATAAAATATTATTATTTTAATAATTTTATATAAAAAAATTAGAAAAATAACTTTTTTTTATTAAAATAATAGTGCCACGTCATCAGCCGTTAAAATTTAAAGAAAAATTGGCGGCATGGACCAAAGTGCTCCTTATCTCAAACCTCAGGGGTATTTTTGTTGAGTTTGAAAACTACTAAAGTGTAACTTAACCCAAACCTCAGGGACCAAAAGTATATTTTTCCCAAAAAAAACTTTAAACAAAATGCATGTCTTTTTTTTTTATTATACTATGTTAGTTAATAATTTTACTATCGCTACCAAATTTTTTTTAACTAATACATGTTAAGTTTTTTGAAATCCAAAAAGTATATCTTGATGAAAAAAAAATTATAAAAATGAAGTAGAGAAGAAGTTTTCTAAAAACTTGTGAAGAAAAATTACTATAAGAATTTTGATTATAATGATCGGAATGATTGTTAATAGGTCGTAAGGACAATTTAAATTAAACCGGCTTTAATTAAAATGTAACTTTACAAAAAAAAAAAAAATCTAATAATCATAATAGATAAGTTTGAAAATTCATAAACATAATACATGTGTGTGTTTACATATTTTTTTTTGTTATGATCTTCTACCTTAATATTTTGTTTGTATATATATATATTGCACTCAATATTTCTTGGGTCCAAAGCAAGCTAGTACTATATTATATGTATACATAAGAAAAGGATGAATGATTATTTATGAAAAGAAACCATAACACTCTAATTAATCCTAAAAATAGAGTAGAGGCTAAAGCTATGTATCCAGGTAAGGTATTGAAGGCAGAGAATATTTTTCAAAAAAGGAAAGGAAGTTGGTAGCACTAACGATCCACTGCAGCGGAAAATAACTCTGACATCTCTATTAATTAAAACGCGGCCTTCTCTCTTTCTCTTCTTCTCTCTCATTAAACTTTTCAATACTCAAATATCTTCATTTTCTGATTATATAATATCATATAGTTTTTTTTTTTTTTTTTTTATTTGAATTTGAAATGCCTTCTTGATGTAGACAAAAAGGTCAAAGACTTGTCGCCATCGCATGTTTTACTCCTTAAAATTCAAATTATATTTTACTCCTTTTTATTTTAAATATTTCGTTTTAGTCCATTATTTATGTTTTAGCTTTTTTTTTTTTTCTAAATTATACCCAAGATATAATGATAAACCTATGTGCAAATGCCGGTAACACGTGTGAATGAGGGAAGAGAGTTTATTAAAATGAAAAACACTTACAATATTGGATGATCCCTCAGACTTAAATACACTTTAGAATAACATAATATTAACAAACTAACTAGCTAATAACAAACTCAAACTAACAGAGTAATACTCCCCCTCAAGTTGGTAAGTGTATATTTGTAATACCCAACTTGCCCATTAGAAAGTTCAAAGTAGTAGATGGGAGTGCTTTTGTAAACATGTCAGCCAGTTGATGAGTAGAGCGAATTGGCAGCAACTTGAGGAAGCCTTCAGTGATCTTGTCACGAACAGAGTGACAGTCTATTTCAATATGCTTTGTCCGTTCATGAAAGGTCGGATTGGAAGCAATCGAGATAGCCGCTTGGTTATCACAGTATGTGACAGCAGGTAGAGAGAATGAAACACATAAATCACATAGAAGTTGCTTTATCCATAGGAGCTCACTGGTGACCGTTGCTAGCGCCCTATACTCCGCTTCGGCAGAAGATCTGGATACCGTTGGCTGTTTTTTGGCCTTCCATGAAATGAGGGAATCACCAAGAAACACACAGAAGCCGGAGACAGACCGTCTAGTATCCAAGCAAGCGCCCCAGTCAGCATCTACAAACGCCTTAAGTTGGAAAGTTTTAACAGGCTTCAGTAAGATGCCTTGTCCTGGTGCTTTCTTCAAATATCGAAGCAGGTGATATGCAGCTCTTAGGTGAACAGAAGTAGGCTGTTGAAGGAATTGGCTCAAAGAATGGACCGAAAACACAATGTCGGGCCTTGATATCTGCAGATACAACAGACGACCGATTAACCTGCGATAAGATGTTGCTTCATCGGCGTTCAAAGTAGTGCCAACACCTTTCGACAACTTGATGTTGAGGTCCATTGGGGTAGAAGCAGGTTTGGCATCCAAGAAACCAACATCCTCTAGTATTTGGAGACAATATTTCCTCTGAGAGAAAAATAATCCCTGTTTAGATCGAGATAGTTCAAGACCAAGGAAATACTTAGCATTTCCAAGATCCTTTAACAAGAAATGAGTCTGAAGAATCTGTTTGACAGAGTCAATTTCTGTCGAGGAAGGGCCAGTCAATAAGATGTCATCCACATACACTAAAAGTGCAACAAAGGTGCAGCCATGTCCACGAGTAAATAGGGAGTAATCCGATTTGGATTGTGAAAACCCATGTTGTAACAAGGCAGAGGAAAACTTGGTGAACCACTGTCTAGAGGCTTGCTTTAATCCATATATGGATTTGGTTAGTTTACAAACCAATTTCTCCCCCTGAGTAGGAACATTAGATGGGTTATATCCTAATGGAAGTGACATATATACTTCCTCGAATAAGTCGCCATTAAGGAAGGCGTTATTGACATCCATCTGGGCGAGGGGCCAATCATAGGAGGTTGCCAAAGTGAGCAAGACTTTGACAGTTACGATCTTTGCTACAGGAGAGAAAGTATCAAGGAAATCAATCCCTTCCTGTTGGTTGTACCCCTTGGCCACTAATCTGGCCTTATAACGATCAACAGCGCCATCAGGTTTATATTTAACTCTATAAACCCATTTGCTCCCAATGGTGTGATGCCCAGTAGGTAAAGGAACAACTGACCAGGTATGGGTTCTTTCCATGGCGTTAAGTTCATCGTTCATTGCCTGTCGCCAATAGGGAAACTTAACAGCCTGGTGGTAGAATGTGGGCTCATATTCAGTGCTGACATTTAGTAAAAAATGTCTATGTGTAGGTGACAAATTACTGTAAGACAGATATTTTTCAATGGCAAAGGGGTGATTGGACGGATAGTGAGCATTTACTAGAAGGTTACAGTGAAAATCCTTCAAGTAAGAGGGCGGATTGCGCTGTCTTGTAGACCGTCTAGGGGAGGGATGATGTACAGTGGTTACATCATTATTAAGCAATTGTGTGTCTTCAGTAGCAGAAATGTTACTCACAGTGTGATTGTTATCATCAACCACAGTATCAGAACCATTAGGATCCGAAGATGGGGCTGCAGCGGTTGATAAGTGACTAGTGGAGATATCTGATAGTGGTTGAGGTAGAACGAACTGGCTTAAGAAATTTGGAGTAGAAGACTCGTTAGACGAGAGAATTGTATGGAATGGGAATAAGTCTTCAAAAAATAACACATCTCTGGAGACGAAGAAATGTTTCTTGGTAATGTCATATAGCCTATACCCCTTAATGCCAGCGGGATAGCCAACAAAAACACACGGACTAGCACGAGGGTCAAACTTCTTTCTATGGATCGACAGTGTTGAGGCATATGCAAGACAGCCAAACACACGAATTGGAGAGTAGTCGACATCCTTCTGATGTAAAATAGCAAAGGGAGCTTTTCCAGACAACAAGGTCATAGGAGTTCTGTTGATCAAGTATGTTGCAGTGAGAACACATTCTCTCCAAAAAGGAAGAGGAACTTTCGACTGAAACATAAGAGCACGGGCGACACTGAGCAGATGTTGGTGCTTTCGCTCGACTACGGAATTTTGTTGGGGGGTGGCAACACACGAAAACTGATGAAGAGTGCCAGTCGAAGCAAAAAAATCCGTGAAAGTTAATTCCGGGGCATTATCCGATCGAAAAACCTTGATTACTTTTGAAAATTGGGTTTCAATCATCTTAAAGAACCTAGGAATGACGGTTAGAACATCATTCTTGTGCCTCAGCAAATAAACCCAAGTGTATCTTGAGGAGTCATCTACTAAAGTCAAGAAATAAGAGAAACCATTGTGTGTAGGTGTGTTAAATGGCCCCCATATATCAGCATGAAGCAAATCAAAAGTATTTTCAGCAACTTTATTATTTGAAGAGAAAGAAAGTCTTCTCTGTTTTGCCAATGGACATATATGACATCTATGATTTTGTGAAACATTGCTAGTAAAGGGCAAAGTGTTTTTCAAAACAAGAAGCTTAGCATGGGAGGGGTGACCCAGCCGTTGATGCCAAGTAGTAGAGGAAGTCTTGCACGATAAAACAGCAGCAGGTGGTCTATCAGTATGACAAATGGCAGAAAAGCTAAGCAAGTAGAGACCATTGACACATTCAACCTTGCCAATCCTCCTCAACCGTGACTTGTCCTGAATGTAACATAAGTTTCCAGAGAAATTAATCGCATATCTATCATCCTTAAGCAGAGAGCTGACTGATAGAAGATTATAGGTAAACTCTGGTATATATAGAACATTAGACAACAGCAGATCATCACCAATTTTAACATCCCCAATATGTAAAGCATGAAACCGGTTCTTATTTGGCAATACAACAGAAATCCCAGCAGCAGATCGTATATTAACAAAGAGATTCATATCATAGCAAATATGGCTAGATGCCCCCGAGTCAATTACCCAAGTCTTAGATGTAACACAATCATCAGTCAAGGGGGTAAGCAAACATGTACCTGCAACATGACTAGTTTCTGCCTTAGTGCCAGGGTCAGGTTTCGCCTCAGTGAGATGAGTTTGTAGCAAACTCATTAGTTGGTTGTATTGATCACCACTTAGACTGGCAAAAAACGCTGACTGAGAAGCATTCTTAGGAGCCTCAGGGTTGGTTTGCCGGTTTGATGGCGAATTATTGTTGCTAAATTTGTATCCAGGCGGGTATCCGTGCAGCTTGTAGCACTTATCAACCACATGGCCCCTAATATGGCAGTGAGAACAGACTGGTGGAGAACGCTGCCCCTCCCTCTTTTTGGTTCGATCATTAGACTTCTTTGAAGAATCAGAAGCAGTTAGTAGCGTAACAGCTTCAACAGAGGGCGAAAAACCAGTAGAACGTTGTCTCTCTTCTTGGATAACTAGGGAAAAAACTTTGTTTATGGCAGGTAAAGGACTCATGAGGAGAATTTGGGTCCGAACAGCAGCGTACGCCTCATTCAACCCCATCAGAAATATCATAATAAATTCTGAATTCAAGAAATCAATAAGGGATTTGGAACCACCACAATTACACTCATCAAGAGGACGATACTCGATCAATTCTCTCCAAAGAGTAGTTACTTTGACATAGTAAGCTTCAACGGAAAGGTTACCTTGCAAGGTGTTCGCTAATTCCTTCCTTAGCTGATAAATGTGCGGTCCACTTACTTGGCGATAGCGATCTTTCAACTCATCCCAAATTTCTTTGACACTTCCTGTGTAAACGAGGCTGGCGACAATTTCTTTCGAGATGGAATTGACAATCCAGGAAGCAATAATGTCGTTGTTGCATTGCCAAGAGACCAAACGATTTCCTTCAGTCGGTTTCTCGATGGATCCTGTCACGAATCCGAGCTTGTTCTTCCCTGATAAAGCAATTCGCATGGCCTTGCTCCAGGAAATGTAGTTGCTGGCACCCACAAGCTGATGGGTGACCAATGTAGCAGTAGAGGTGAACGAATGGTGCAAATGAAAGGGGTTCAGTTGCCCATCAAATTCAGGAGATTCAATCGCTGGAATGGAAGTCGAACTCAAAGATGGGTTCGATGCAGCCATTGAAGAAAAAAAATTCCGAAGATCTCTCAAGAATGGAAGAAATCAAGAACGATACACACACTCACACAAAAGACGCGGGTAAAAAAAAAAAAAAAATCTCTGATACCATAACACGTGTGAATGAGGGAAGAGAGTTTATTAAAATGAAAAACACTTACAATATTGGATGATCCCTCAGACTTAAATACACTTTAGAATAACAGAATATTAACAAACTAACTAGCTAATAACAAACTCAAACTAACAGAGTAATAGCCGGATTAGTGATGAAAGACTATATATAAATAAGGAAAAATATCAACTCCTATCATAAAAATTGTAAAGTGTTTCAATTTTTACCCTAAACTTTCGATTTCATGAAGTTACGTTGCACATTGAACTTAGATAAGTATTACAATTTTCACCTTAACTTTCAAAAGTGTTGCAATTTTTACTAAGATTTTCGTTCAAATAATTATTGAAAAATATTCTCACGTGTGCCAAATCAATTATAAAACATATATTTGGTATGACATTAATAGGATTATGACAAAAACCACATTAGAGCTAGTTATTTTTCCTAAAAATAAAATTGAACATTATATTGACGTTTATTAAAAATAATTTTTTACATTTCCACATATATTTAACCCAAGAAAAATTTAAATTTAAGGTTGAAACTAATGGTGAAACAAAATTTAATTAAGGTTTTACCATGTGATACCAAAATAATTGGAAAAGAAAAACAAAAAAGAGCCAAGAAAATGATTCAAAATGCACGTTAGAGAAATTTGAAAAGAAAAAAATAATTAAAAAACCGAAAAAGAAAAAACGCGCAAAGATTAAAAAATAGCGAAAAGAAAAGGAAAAAAAAAAAAAAAAAAACCATTTATAGGAGTCACCTATGCACATCCGAACAGTGTGTAATACATTTTTAGGTTTTGATTTTGTATTTGAATTATTACTCTGACGTTTTGCCATTTTATCAAGGTTTCTTTTTCATCACTCTAAACTCTTCTTCTTCTTCGTGTTCATCAAGCTCTGTCATCAATGGCGACCCTCCACCTCGACCAGCGTTGCTTCTATCGGAATCACTTCCGAGGTACTACTACCACCCCGGCCACCGCCTCCGCCTCGCCGGACGATCTCTCTCCGAATGCTGATTCTGTCGTTGAACACGTACGTAACCATCGATCTCACTCTTCGCTTATAAATCTCTCGCTCTCACTTTATGTATTACGATTCTCCGACTGGTTACGTTGTTTTTGTTTTTGGCGGTTCCACGGCGGCGGAGTGATCGTCGCGGGTTTTGTTTAGTTCATGAGGTCCACAAAGTGTTTAGGCCCAAATTGTCTATGACAAAACATATATTACAAAATCTCTCCACTGTACTGTGGAATCGAATACAGTTTGTGTCTGCTTGAAACTTTTTTTAAATACAGTTTTTGTCTGCTTTTTTTTTTTTTTTTTAATACAGTTTTAATGGGTTTTTCATTTTGTCATTTGGGTTTTTCATTTGCGTCTGCTTGAAACTTTTATGGCGTTCTTGTTTTGGATATATATAAATATATATAAATGTTATATCTAGAAATTTCTATTCTATCATTCTTTATCCATTCAAGTGTGTGATTTTAGCCACTGCTTTTGCCTTTTTTTTTTTTTTTTTTAATCATCGTTTTATATGCAAAAGTTCATGTCAATTTGTGTGTATAGCTTGATTAGTTAATATATACATTTTTTATTAGATTCAGATTTTCCCTCAATATTGTTGAACTATAAAAAATGCAAAAGTTGATTCAAGGGAATTTTTCCGGTGAGGCAAAAAAGGTTGGATGGGGGTTTTCTATTTTAAAAATTAATTTTGATTGTTAATATTTTTTAATTTGAATGTAGAGAAAGTGGAAACTGGGTTGAAAACCCAAATCCTGTCAATCATGTGGTGTGACTTTGTATTACTCAAACTTGTAGGTTTTAACTTCATTAAAGATCGGCACCAACCAAATTAAATACAACAACTCCCTCAAACTTCGAGCTTTAATGATTAGAGAAGGATAAAAACATGTTAACAAAGATTCCAAAATTGGATCCAATATTTTTATGTCATGATATTTTCAGAATAATGAAACCTATTCATTCCAAAATGGAAATCTTGTAAATGTTGATTTACGATTTTTGCTTTGAATTCAAATCATTAGTATGTAAAGAGATAGTGGCAAGAAAATTCAAATTGTGTTTAATAGGCTATCATTCATTATATTCATGGTAGTTGACTTTTGAAAAGTTTAGATGCTATGTTCATAAGCTTGAATAGTTTTAGGTAAATTGAAGTGATTATAGTCATTACTTTTGTCTTTTCAGGGGATGTTGAACCCTCGCAAAGAAAGGAAAATACCGAAAGCTGCTATGGTGTTGAACCCTCACAAGGAAAGGAAACGAGGAACAACGGTGAACAATCGAAGATACAAGATTGACCGAATAGAGAGAATGAGTTTGATCATTCCTTTCTTTTTCTTCTTCTTCTCGTCTTGTTGTGCAACATCAAGATTTTCATTTTGCTCCACTTCTCCTTGTGACCCACAACTCTTGGCATTGGCCGACATTGCCAATGCTTTTCAAAACACCACTTACCTCGCATCCTACTGGAACTTCACCTATCAACAAAACTTTTGTTTTTGGATTGCCCTCCGATGTGATACTTTTAGAAATATCATTACCATCAACCTAGGTGGAAATAATCTCAAGGGAACTATTTCTCCTTCATTTTCCAATTTCACCTTCTTAAAGTATTTGTACTTAGACCACAACAATCTGACCGGCCCAGTACCCGAAAGTCTCACTAAATTATCACGGCTTCGCTCTTTTGACATCTCTGATAACAACATCACCGGACCCATCCCAAACTTTGACGCATCAGTTCGAATCGACACAAGTGGTAATCCTCTCCTACAGACAAGCTCGAGCATACCACCAAATGGACCAAATGAAGCTAAAAATAAAACCAACAATGGCAACAACAACGACAACGACAACAACTCTACTAAGGTGATATCTATTATAGTTGTTGCTATTATGTGTTTAGTTGTTGTCCTGGGTTTGGGTTTTATTTTCTTCAAGTGTTATGCAAATAATGGATGGGGTCAAGGAGTTCAAACTGATATGAACAATGAGTCTACTGGCCAAATAGATATCACCCAAGATGAAAATAATGTCTTTTCCATTGAATTATTGCAACAAGCGACCAACCATTTTCATCAAGACAACATATTAGGCCGAGGAGGATTTGGAGTTGTGTATAGAGGGGAGTTACATGATGGGAGGAAAGTTGCAATAGAGAAAATGGATTCAAGAAGCCTACAAACCAGAGGCTTGAACGAGTTTCAGGCTGAAGTTGATGTTCTCACAAGGGTTAGACATCGGAATCTACTTGCTCTTTTGGCCTATTGTGTCCATGGCAATGAAAGGTTTTTGGTTTATGAGTACATGCCTCAAGGGACACTAACCCAACATTTATTTAATTGGGAAGAAAATGGATATTCTCCTCTTACTTGGAAGCAAAGAATTATCATTGCTTTAGATGTGGCGAGAGGAGTTGAATATCTACACAGTTTGGCTCACCAAAGTTTCATCCATCGAGATCTAAAGCCTTCAAATATACTCCTCGATGATGATTTAAGAGCTAAAGTTGCAGATTTTGGGTTAGTCAAAAGAGCACCCGAAGGTCAATCCTCTATGGAGACCAAAGTGGCTGGAACATTAGGTTATCTTGCTCCTGAATATGCAGGTAATTAAATAGAGATGTTCATAACACAAGTTTAATTTCTATTACTGCAAAGTAGTATATATTGTGTATGCATTCTTACCATTAATCATTTAAAATTTGTTCCTATTACAGTAACAGGAAGAGTGACCACCAAAGTTGATGTATATGCATTTGGAACAATTTTGATGGAAATAATCACAGGTCGAAGAGCATTGGACAACTCCATTGGAGAGGACGAAGCTCATTTGGTGTCATGGCTTCGTCAGGTTTTGATTAACAACGAAAACATTCAAAATGTGATTGATCAAACCCTCACCTTAGACGAAGAAAACATTGAGAGTATACAAAAGGTGGTCGAGTTGGCAAAACACTGCACAGCTGACGAGCGAGACCATAGGCCCGACATGACTTATGTGGTCAATATTCTCAACTCCCTAATGAATCAATGGACTCCAACCATCCCTGAGGAAGAGGAAGAAACAGATCAGGAGAGTCACCTGCACCGACGGTTTGTTGGGGAAGAAACATCCACCTTCCAGACATGAACAAGTAGCATACATGGACCCAGGATTTGTCAAATGTGATTTCCAATGTTGTTTCTGCTCAAAACTTAATTTGGCTATGTAACAAAGGGTTTTTTTCTTTATCTTTTTTTTTTTTAAAGAGTAAAAAAAATGAAGTTTTTTATAATACTTTGTGTGCATTCTAAGTTTTTTATAACGTTGTTATGAACCACAATGCCCACGTGGGACTTTGAGAATAACCAAGAAATCAAAGAGCAGCCTTCTTTCACAAACTTTGTTTGCAGATCTTCAAAAGTTGGAACAAAAGGCACACTATCAAATCTATGGATCCTTTATTTCCTCGTTCATTATTTTAAAAAAAGAATTGAAGCTAAGCTTTTGAAATAACGAGTCAAAATGTGAGAGTATGTGTGAAACAAAATAAATACATAAGGAGTTAATCTTTGAATTAACGAACCTCAAAGTAAGCTCGATCTATGTATTTTTCAACCCGGAAAATAGTACACAAGTTACAATTAGTGCATACTTAAACAGAGTTGAATACAAGATGAAGCAGAACAAGGAAATAGTCAAAATGTGAGAGTATGTGGAAAAAAAAAATCTAATTTCCACAAACAAAGGGTCCAACCCTACAAAAAAAAGTGAGTCAACGAATCAATATAATGCTAAGAATACATGGCAACGTAAAGAAAATAGTTAAGAAATGAAGGAAGTTAGAGGAAAAAGACTCACCAAACTGGAATTTCAACAAAAGATTTTTTTTTTTCTTTTTTTGTTGGGGGGGGGGGGCGCCTCAAGGAAGAGCAGTCATGAAGAGCATGTATGAAGGACAAATGGGAACAATACGATGTAATACATGGATATAAGCTGACTGAAATTCATTCATGGAAATTGAATTTCATGTAATATGAACATAGAAACAAAGAGAATTTCATTTTCAAATTCACATTGCCCACGAGAGGAGAAATGAAAAGTAAACAAGATGCTAGAAAGAAATTAAAACCAAGTATGCAGAGAACGTAACAAGGAGAAAGAATGATTTTTATTCAAATAACTTTTGCATACCAAAAACATAAGTGAAGAATCAGAAAACAGATAGCACATAGAGCATAAAGAGCATGAAAGAATGAATGAAGAAACAAAGATCTCAATCCAATCGTTCCTAAATCAGTGAACATATTTAATTTTTTTTTTTAAAAAAAACTTCATATATATATACACATATAAATCAATGAAGCACATAAGTGCATACAGAGCGCAAATAGAGGACATAGAGCATAGATCAACAACATAAGTGCATACAGATAGCGCATAGAGCACAAAGAGCATGAAAGCATGAATGAACAAATTTATAAGTGCATACAAATCACAAAGAGAGGACAGAGACCATAAAAGCATGAATGAAAAAGCATAGATCTCAATCCAACCGTTACTAAATCAGAGAACATATTAGAAAAAAGAAAAAAAAACTTCACATACATATATAGATACCACGGAGAAGACAACAGACAAACCATAAATCAGAGAAGATGTATTGAAAAAATATATCAAATCTTCATCATCGGTCGGCCATAGGGATAGAAATACAAACCTTTGAATTACCTTCCCCCACCAGGCTCGCGAATAGGCTCCATTCAACCCCTACCAAGCAAATGAACCCATCAAACACAACATGCACCATCGAAGCCACGAAGGATTGATAAGGCCGCAACAAGAGGGGAGCCTAATCGGAGTGGCGAGGGAATGTGATATTGCAATCCGAAGAGGGGTGGAGCAAAATGAAAATGTTGATACTGCACAACAAGAAGAGAAGATGAAGAAGAAAAACCAGGGAATGAACATACCCATGGACTGTGAGAGGGAGAAAGATAAAAAGCTATTGATTTTCTTAGGCCACAACTCCATCTCTTTAGTTGATTTTCTATGGAGTTGGAAGGACAGATTAAATTAAAGGTAAAAATTTTGAGAATTATTTATGTTTAGCACTCACATGCAATCCAAACTCCACTATTTTGAGAATTATTTATGTTTCTTCGCTTGCTCTAAGTGGGACTTTGTGAATGACCAAGAAATCAAAGAGCAGCCTTCTTCCTGCAAACTTTGTTTGTGGATCTTCAAAAGTTGGGTCAGCAAGGCACACTATCAAATCTGTTAGCTATAATAATTCTGTGATTAGGATGATCTTAATGGATTCTTCTTTTGGTTATTTTTCTGTTATTCCTTTCCCTATCATGTACTGACACGTGGTGTCATTTTCTCTATTAAATTCAATGTCTGTCTCAGTATCCGGTATGGGCTAAGAATTTCCATTTATTGTACTCTGTTAATCATCACATGGTATCAGAGCCTTGGTACTATGCTCCCCTGAATATTTTTTTTCCATGGCCTCTTCTTCAAGTAATTCGTCCGCCGCCAATGATCAGCTACCAACCCTATCATCATCCACTACTAATCCTGTCACTACCCCTATCTCCTCTCAGCGCCCTAACCTAAATTCCTCCACCCCGATATCTACTATATTTACTCGTCCTCTCGACCTTAATGTTCCTCCGTTCACCATCAGCCTTCACCCTGACCTTATTCAACATCCTGGCCTCACTACTTTTTCTCCGATTCCGACGACCTCGTCTGGTTTTCAGTATCCCCCACCTTTTTCTTCCGCTCCAACGACTTTTCCCCCTTTAATATCCCTCATCAGCCTTTTCCCCAAATTCCCAGACTATATCTCCTTACGGCCCTGTCCTCCCTTGCATATTAAATTATCCGACTCCAATTACCTCTTATGGAAGAATCAACTTCTCAACCACATTATTGCGTTCGATATGGAAGCTTTTATCAATGGTACCCCTGCTCCGCAACGACTCTTGGATACGGCTCAGACCCAGGTAAATCCTCAATTTATCATGTGGCAAAAGTATAATCGTATTCTTATGGGTTGGATTTATTCCTCCCTTAATGAGGATAAGCTTGGCGAGATTATCGACTACTCCTCGGCATATGAAATTTGGGAGCATCTTAGGGTTGTTTATGAGTCTTCTTCTACAGCTCGGATTATGGCTCTTCGATCTCAACTTCAGAAAATTCGTAAAGATGGTCTTACCATGACTCAGTACCTTTCTCAGATCAAGGATATTGCCGACAAGTTCTCTGCCATCGGTGAGCCGCTGTCTTATCGTGATCATCTCGCCTACATTTTGGAAGGTCTGGGAACAGAATACAATTTGTTCATAACCTCTGTCCAAAATCGCACTGGTCGACCCTCTCTTGCTGATGTTCGCAATCTCCTTCTAGCCTATGAAACACGTCTTGAGAAGGAATCTTCGGTGGATAGCTTAAATCTGGTTCAAGCCAACTTAGCCAATTTCTCCCTACCTTCATCCTCCAGACGCTCTCCACGCCAACAACATTCATCTAAGTCACCCTCGGTTCTTGTTTCCCCTTCCTCTTTTCCCTTCCCACAAGTCCTTCCTACCCAATTGCATAACCAGAGTGTTCTCGGTTGGCCTCAGCCCTTTCCTTCGGCCTCACCTCGCCCTCCTAATCAATCTCGTAATCGACCTCAGTGCCAAATATGTGGCAAACTAGGTCATACTGCCCTGGTTTGTTATAATCGTCATAATCCTTTATACCAAGTCCCAAATTCATCTCCTACTCCACGAGCTTTCTTTAATCAGTTTGCCTCTCCAACCCCTCCTACTACCATGTCTCCTGTTGCTCTTCCCGATCCTAATACAGTTACCACCCCTTCCTCCCATCCTGATGAGGCATGATTCATGGACTCCAATGCCACCCATCATATGACTCCAGACCTCACAAACCTTCAACAATCAAATCCTTATTTTGGCAGTGAGCAGGTTGTTATCGACAATGGTAAGTCCCTTCCCATTTTCCATATTGGTTCTAAGTCCTTGTGTTCTGTTTCTACTTTGAATCCTATTAAGCTTCAGTCTGTGTTGCACGCCCCCCACTTATCTCATAATCTTATTAGTATTGGTCATTTATGTCATGATAATCAAGCTTTCGTTGAGTTTCATGCCACTCATTTCTTTGTGAAGGATCTTCAAACCAAAAGCATCCTCCTTCAGGGTCTTCTTGATGGTGGTCTTTACAAGTTGACCGTTGTTCCTTTGTCTCTGAGTGTTGCCTCCTCAACTCCTTAGCCTGCGGCTTTTGTTTCTCACCTTCAGGGTATGTCATTATGGCACCGTCGTCTAGGTCATCCATCTTCTACTATTTTTAAACGGGTGCTTACTGATTGTCATTTTCCTTTTCGTTTGTCTTTTGAGCAATTTTTCAATGAGTGTCATATGGCTAAAAGTCACAAACTCCCTTTTGATAGACCTTTGTCTCGGTCCCCTGCACCTTTTGATATAGTTTTTTTTTCAGATGTATGGGTCCTTCCCCCACCCTTTCTGTCAATGGAGCTCGGTATTTTTTGTTGTTTATTGATGATTGCACACGTTATACATGGCTTTATCTGTTGCGCTCTAAGCAAGATGTAGTGTCTGTCTTTTGTTCCTTTAAAGCTATGATTGAGAATCAGTTTAATACTAAACTTAAAGCTTTACAAACTGATGGTGGCTCTGAACTTCGAACCTTGTCTCCTATGCTTTCTAAATGTGGTATCCTTCATAGAATTTCTTGCCCCTATACACCACAACAGAATGGTCGTGTTGAGAGCAAAAATAGACATGTTATCGAGGTAGGTTTGTATATTCTTGCTCATTCATCCGTTCCTCAAAATTTTTGGTCCTATGCGTTCCAAACAGCTGTTTTTCTAATTAATAGATTACCTACCCCTGTTCTTGATTTTTAGCCGCCCTATTATGCTCTCTATAAATGTCATCCTGGTTTTAGCCTTCTTAAATGCTTTGGGTGCTCTTGTTTTCCCCTACTAAGGCCTTATAATGATCATAAGTTACAATTCCAGTCTAGAGAGTGTTTTTCTTGGATATAGTTCTTCTTACAAAGGCTATCTTTGCCTTGATATGTCCTCTGGTCGTCTTTAAGTTTCCAGGCATGTCACTTTTAATGAATAGAACTTTCCTTTCAAAAATCCCTCTGCCTCTACCTCTGCCGTGTCTTCGGTTAAGTCTCATTATCATGATTACTTCTATCCGCTTGGCCCCCTCCTTTCTTCTGTGTCTTCTCCTCTTGTCATTGGTCCCTCTTCTGGGTTGCCCTTGTTGATCACGCCTGCTCCTCCATCATGTCCTTCTCCTCCATCTACCACTGCTCATTCTCCCTCTCCAGCTTGCGGTCCTTCTCCTTCTGTCGCTTCCCTCTCTTCAGACTCATCATCCTCCTCTTCCTCTTCATCTCAACCATCTCCACCTAGTTCCCCCGTTTCTTTTCCCACACCCGACCCTCCTCCTATTTCATCACCCGTTGCGTATTCATCCAATGATCACTAGATCAAAGGATGGTATATTCAAACCAAAGGCTTGGTTGGCTTCCTCTCAGATTTCGGCTATGGAACCTAAGGGTTATAAGGCTGCTTTGAGTGACCCGAATTGGAAGGCTGCTATGCAAGCTGAGTTTGATGCTCTCATTCGCAATGGCACTTGGTTTTTAGTTCCCCTACCTCCTGATCGAAAGATTCTTGGTTGTAAAGGGGTGTTTCGCCTTAAACTCAAACCAAATGGAGAAATTGATCGTTACAAAGCACGTTTGATGGCTCAAGGTTATACTAAGCATATGGTATTGACTACTTTGAGGCCTTTAGCCCTGTAGTTAAACCAGCCATGATCCATATTGTTCTTTCCTTGGTTGTCTCCTATGGTTGGTCCATTTGGCAATTGGATGTACATAACGCCTTTCTTCATGGTGATCTACATGAGGAAGTTTTCATGAGGCAACCTGCTGGTTTCGAAAATTCTGCTTGTCTTGGTCATGTGTTGAGACTTCATAAGGTATTGTATGGATTGAAACAAAGTCCTTGTGCCTGGTTCTCAAAGCTTAGTTCTTGCCTCTTGTCTTGGGGATTCATTGCCTCAAAAGCTGACACTCCAATGTTTGTTTATAAGCATGGTTTGAAGATAATCATTTTTCTTGTGTATTCTGATGATATATTGGTCACTGGCAGTCTGGCAATGATTTATCTTTGATTCAGCGCTATATTTTTTTATTTGAATGTTCATTTTGCTCTTAAAGATATGGGAGACTTGTCATATTTCTTGCGTATTCAGGTTGCTCGCACAGGTTCTGTTCTTCATCTATCTTAGCACAAGTACATATTCGATATTGTTGCGCGTGCAAATCTCCTATCTTGCAACTCTGTTTCCTCTCCCATGACGTCTAGTACTCTATCTCTTAATGATGGTGAGCTGTTCGTTGATCCTTTCGAATACAGAAGCTTGGTCGGTGCTTTACAATATTGCATGCTCATAAGACCGGATATTAGTTATACGGTCAACAAGCTTTGCCAATTTCTCCATGCTCTCCAACATCATCTCATATGCAAGCCGTAAAGCGACTGGTTGTGACAACATTAGTGCCACCTATCTCGCCGCAAATCCAGTTATGCACAATAGGACCAAGCACATTGAGATTGATCATCACTTCATAAGGGAAAACGTTGCTCGTAAACAACTTGTTGTTCGGTTTGTCCCCTCGGAAGATCAGCTAGCCGACATCATGACAAAGGGCCTTCCTTCTCCTCGGTTTGTTAGTCTATGAACCAAGCTCATTGTGGTTTCTAAACCGAGTTCACTTGGGGGGATGTTAGCTATAATAATTCTGTGATTAGGATGGTCTTAATGCATTCTTCTTTTGGTTATTTTTCTGTTATTCCTTTCCCTATCATGTACTGACACGTGGTGTCATTTTTTCTCTATTAAATTCAGTGTTTGTCTCAGTATCCAGTATGGGCTGAGAATTTCCATTTACTGTACTCTGTTATTCATCACAAAATCTATGGATCCTTTATTTCCTCATTCATTATTTAAAAAAAAAATCAGAAATAACAGCAGAAAGAATGAGAAAACAAAATACTTAATTGAAAGCTAGCACCAGAAACATCTCCAATGACAACTGAGGCAACTACATTGGTCTTGAATCCATGACATCAGTGATTCATGGAGGGAAAAAACCTAAATGAAACTAATTATGAACTGAAATAAAGATATGATAAGACAGATCGATATGTATCAACAACAGAGCAATGGAAGATGAACAAATAACTTGAGAAATTCAAAACCCAGTATAAATTTTTAACCGAGAAGAAAAGCAAAATTCAGCATTATAGAAAGAACAACACACAAAACAAAGCTAGATTAGAAAGAAACTCACAGCTCATTTAAAATTGTTAAGACTAAGAGGGTCTTTTCTTTGCGGCCTAGTCTCCGCTAATATTAGAGAGGAATTATCGGTGGCTTTCGCTAGATTCCACGCCGTCGTCTTCCACTCCATCATTGCCCCAACCATCATTGCCCCAACCAACCCTCCTCAGCCAATTGCTCCAATACCACCAAAAACAGAAACACAAACCCAAAACGCAACCTAGAGAAACGGAAACAAGATTCAGAAGGACAGAAAATAAAAAATTAGAGAACCAATAACTCTTCTTCACTGGTTGCATCAGAGAGCGACTCGTGTCTGTAAGTTAAAATTGAGGTTTACAATACTTGCAAGTTTACGTTGATTGTAGGGTGTTGATTTAAACCCTAGTCTGTTTTTGTTTTCTTATATGTATTTTCCACTTAAATTTTAGAACCTAATCATAGATAATAAATAGGGTCATTCGTTTCACCCACATTCCATATAAAATTAAGAAACCTCTATTCAACATAAGTAAGTTGCAAATGTAACAATTTAATACAAAGTCTTACACAGTCCAACGAAAATACATTAAAAAAATTGTGTAAAATAAAATAAATACACAAGGAGTCAATCTTTGAATTAATAAACCTCAAAGTAAGGTCGATCTATGTATTTTTCAACCCTGAAAATAGTACACAAGTTACGATTAGTACATACTTAAACATAGTTGAATACAAAGGGGTCCAATCCTACGAAAGAGTGAGGCATAAATCAATATAATGCTACAACTACATGACTACGTAAAGGAAATAGTTAAGAAATGAGGAGTTAGAGGAAATTAAGAGACTCACCAAATGGGAAGTTAAGGAAGAGCAGTCAAGAAGGACAAATGGGAACAATACAATGTAATACCCATTATAGGTTGACCGACCTCAAAAATTTGAAATTCATTCATGGAAATTGACATGTAATAGGAACATTGAAAAAAGAGAAGTTCATTTTCAAAAAAAAATATATTGTTTTTTATATTGAATTTTTAATATTTATTTCTTACCTTCAATTTTTTCTCTCTAAAACTTCCCTTTCTTCTTCTTCTTCTTCTTCTTCTTCTTCTTCTTCTTCTTCTTCTTCTTCTTCTTCTTCTTCTTCTTCTTCTTCTTCTTCTTCTTCTTCTTCTTCTTCTTCTTCTTCTTCTTCTTCTTCTTCTTCTTCTTCTTCTTCTTCTTCTTCTTCTTCTTCTTCTTCTTCTTCTTCTTCTTCTTCTTCTTCTTCTTCTTCTTCTTCTTCTTCTTCTTCTTGTGTTTAATTTTGAAAAAAAAATTATAGTGTTAGGCAACCACTAAAAATGGTTATTGAAAAATGAGATTGAGAAATAAACTATTTTGAGAGAAACATTTGAAAGCAAGTTTTTCAAAACGAAAAAAGGTTGGTTTTGTGATTCTGGTGAACTCGAAAATGGAGAAAGGTTGGTTTCGTGACTTTGGCAAACTAGATTCGAAAATAATGTGAAATAAAATAGAGAAGAAGAAAAAAAATTCCTAGATGTTTGTCACCATTCAATCGTAGCGGATGCAAAAGAAGAAAAGAAAGAAGAGAAGAACGAAGAAAAATGAATAGAAAGGAAGGCGGAGATAAAACGTAAACGTGAAGATGGTCATTTGGGAATAAAAATGAAAGAGAGAAAGATAATTTGTTTTTTTTTTAAAAAAAAAAACAAAAGGAAGAAAGAGAGTCGGATGGAAAAGATAAAAAAAAAATCATAAAAAAGTCTTTTTTTTTCTTTTTTAATAATTTTAAATAGGTAATGGTTACCTATACCTGCCATCTTCTTTTTCTTCGTTCGTTCGTCAATCACGGTAGTTTTTGAATTATTGGCATTAATAGAGGAATGATTTTACATATTTGACCATTTAATTGAAAAAAATGAATAAAATAAATTGAATATATTTTTCATAATTGATTTCAAAATAACTTATGTAAAAAAAGTGAAAGTATACACTATCTTTCTCAAGTAGTAAAATGGAAGAATTCCAAGTATCAAACAGAGAATTGCAAAATTGAATTCACACCTATTTAGTTGTTACTAAATATGCTTTTAGGAGTGTAAGTAATTAAACATATATTTATATGACTAATTTAACTTAAATTATTGAGCACTCGACCCTTGGCTCCTATAGATTTTCCCCCTATGTCTAGGGTTAAAAGGAAAGACATATTTCTAGGTTCTTTTACCTATATTGCTTTTATGGGGAACTATATATATTATTAACCCCTTTCGGTATTGAACTCAACATTATATGCTATTCTAAGTGATCAATCTAGTCTAGTAATAGGAGTTATAATCAATAAAAGCAACAGTGCCAAGTAGAGGTGTAATGTCGACATTTTTAAGGTGGCTCTTTAATTATGAGTTTTACCTTTCTTGTTAATTGAGGATAGAAAGATTTAAATTCTTTTTCTTTTGTATAGATCTTGGAGGGCAATTTTGTAATTAAATGGAGTTGGTAGCCAAGCCCTAACCCTAAGCCAATTTTTGAGCCTCAATTCTCCCTTTCATTCGTGTAAGTAGCCACCCAAGCCCCATTTGCCTTACGATTTCTTTTTCTCTCTGTAATGCTTTCTCCTTCCAGCCGTGAACGTCGCCAGCCACCACTGTCTTTCTCTTCTTCTCTAGCCGCCAGCAACGTTCCTCCACTCTGGCACCGGCAACGAGCTTCTCCGGTGACGCGCGGGTTCCATGGCGGCGGCGGTTTCATCTTTTCGCCCAGCAGGTGAGTCCTTTCGTTTCTTTTCTTCGTGGGTGTTGTTCTCGTGCTTCTTCCTCGCCGATCTCTCACTCCCAGCCTCTCCCTCCTTTGCTTTGCATGTTGTAGCAGCGTGGGTGGCCGTGATTAGCATCGTTTTTCCGGAAGCAGTATTGTAGGTGCGACCAGCATTGTTCGGGATCGTTTTCTCTATTTTTCCAGCGTTTCGTCAGTGGGTAAGTGCTTAGAAGTTGTTTCGTGATTGATTTTTGAGTTTAATCGATTACCCATTCACTTTCCTTTTCGTTTACCAAGTGTTTCTCTTCGTTTTCGGCGATTCTGGCAGTGGGTCCTCAAGTTTCAGTGTCGTGGAGCTTTATCGACAGTGGATAAGCGTTTTAAGCTTGAATTTTGTTGGTTCTATGGTGTTAGGGGCTTACCCATTAATTGTGGCAAATGTTTCCAAGGTTTTCGTGGCATTCGAGATTGTATTTGTCGTCTTGGAGCAGAATTTGAGGGCTTGGACAACAAGCTTAGTTTCTGTTTAGATAAGCTCTTGGGGAGTTAAATCTGCCCTAAAATTGATTTAGCCCCTTATGTCTCGTGATTTAGAAGGTCTATGAGTTTTAAGCTTGTTTCTCCCTTCTAATGTAGTTGGTTAAAGGCTTGGGGGCTAAGGGAGTTGTCCTTGGATCGAGCAGCTAATCAACTAATGTAAGTAGCTATTGGATCTTATTTTTAAGCTTAGTCTCCATTGTATGTTATTGGGTTGGATATACACCTAGCCCGAGACTTTGAACTAGTTCTTGTAAGGAATTGGCATGCTAGCATGAGTTTAGTTGTGAGCCTTGAACTTGCTTTTGGATTTCAATGGGTATGATAGTTGATTGCATTGTGAAGCATGTGGTGGCATAAAAGTTGAGTATTTCATTTGCATATCTGATACTGTTCTGGGTGGATTAGTATCTTTTAGTTGTTTTGAAAGCATGCTTGATTGTATGGTTTGGTTGCTCTGCATATCTGGATGGTTGTGGATGCGAGGCTTGTCTCGCTCTGGTTGTGATAGTTCGAAGTGTCTTGTAGCTTGTGTTTGAACAGTGTGGAATATAGGAGTGTTTATGTGCTTTTCAGGTGAATAGAAAAATTTTGGTTCCTCATAAGTATGTCGTAATGCTACCGAATTTTTGGTAGAATAGTGATGGTCCTAAGATTAAGTTTAAATACCTTTGGGTATGAGTGCACTAGAGGACCACGTGGTTGATTAGGGTTGATCCTAG
Source organism: Luffa acutangula (assembly GCA_036850905.1). Classification (NCBI taxonomy): domain Eukaryota; kingdom Viridiplantae; phylum Streptophyta; class Magnoliopsida; order Cucurbitales; family Cucurbitaceae; genus Luffa; species Luffa acutangula. The sequence goes on from CM072087.1 coordinate 8,181,864, forward strand.
TGTAGGGACCTTAGACTCGATTAGGGCCTTAGATGGACTTAAAAGATCCTTAAGTCTTACGTTAGCTAGAGTGTCTTTCCTTCCCCATCTCAGGGCTGGTAGAACTCAGTTCGTCAGACACGTTATCGTGCATTCTATCAGTTGACTCTTAGAGCCTAGCTTTAGGCACGTTATCGTGTGCTCTCTCAGTTCAGGACGGTGTTGAGTTTATGATCAGGCACGAGATTCGTGCACCAGTTGGCACCAGGCATGTTTACATGCGTCAGTTGCTCCACCGTAGTTTATGTTCATATTTCAGGGGTGTTGTGTTGGGGATAGGTGTAGTTCTGTTAGAGGTTGCCAGCTAGCCTCTAGTTTACTTGCCTTAATCGACTAACCCACACAACGCTCTAATTGGCATAGGTTGGGGATAGGTAAACACCCTAGGCAGAACGTCTCTTGTACTCAATTATGGCCCTAGGGTTAGAAACTCGAATGAATGATTCCAGTTAGGTCCCTATGATGTTAAGACCTAGAATCAAGTTTCATGCTAATAGATTTCATGTTATCAGATCTCATGCTTTCAGTTTCAGCCCTTAAGTGGGCTACTTACTGAGTATATTCTTATATACTCGCCCCTACTACATGACTTTCCTTTTCAGGTGGTACTTGACAACCTCAGGCAAGTGGCGAGAGTAGTGGCTTGGCCAGGCTATGGGATGCAGCTGCAAATCATGTCCCTAGAAGTTTAGGATCGAGTTTTCTAATTTTGTGTCTTCAAATGTCTTTAATATTCAATTTTATGAAAATTGTCTATCAGCGCTTTTGATTGTTCCTTGAAGGGGCAACAAGAAAAGTGGTTGAAAATAAATAGTTGGCTTGAAAAATGGCTACACAAGTTTAGAAATTAAGTAGATGGCTAAACGATATTGTGATGAATAAATCCTTATTTGCAGAAGACAAAAATGTCCTGCAACAAACTGTCTAAGATGTTCCTAACGTTTAAAATTAGAATAAGAGTTTATGAGAGAGAAAATACACCTCTAAAAAAGTTAGAGAGATTCTAGGAAGCTTGAAATTAAGAAATCCAACAAACCAACCTAATTTGAAAATCTAGATGTAGCATATTCTTACTACTTATTTTATGAGAGAGAAAATACACCAAAAAATACTGGAGAAAACTAGGAAGAGTGAGAGATTTAAATTTGCAACAAACAAACAATCTAATTTGAATCCTACAGTAAATGTAGCATCTTTCTACTATTGAAGAACTGTTTTCTTTAAAATCCTGTGTAGATGATCCAATTATTTACAAAAAAAAAAATGAAAAAATGAAAAATAAACACCTCTAGTTGCATGCCCATGAATAAAAATTGCAGTACTTTTGTTAGGAAAAAAATGCAAACTTAAACCCCTCCAGCCGAACAAATCACCCCACACACACGTTAATACCCAATTGGTAAAAACTAAAAAAAAAAAAAAAAAATTAAAACTTACCTGCTGCATTCCCACCTCCATGCATTTTCTCCCCAAAGCCCCTAAAAATGTTGAAGCTTCTTCTCGACAACGATTGTCACCAAAAATTTGAAGCTGAGGAACTGAAGATATGTAAATAACGGTTGGATTTTCCTTTTATTTGCAACTACTTTATAGACAATCCCTTGATTTTAGGGATTTTTTTTTTTGACAATACGCGATTATCCTGATTGATTGTAACAACATTTTTTTCCCAAAACTGCAAGTCATGACAAAAGATAAACATATTGTTTATTGTGTAAATCCCCCAGGATGCAAGGAAAACAAGAAAAAAGACAAATGGACGAAGAAGGATATAATTGATGAAGTAGACCCCGTCAAAGCGGTATGTGTATATATACATATATTATTTACATCGTTTATGAATTGCTTGTGTGCACTGGAGTCTAAAATTGAGATGTACGAATTTAGATATGAATCTGTATTGTGTATCAAAGGGTGAAAGTGTGCTGGAATGCATGTTGAATGACACTCTGTTGCATGTCTGTACTATAATATACATGTGTATTACACATGCAGTATATCAGTTGTGGGCAAAATAAAAGAGCGGTATGTACTAATATATACATATATTATTTACACTGCTTATGACCTGTTTGTGTGTACTAAAGACTAAAACTGATATGCATGTATTTGGATGTGCATGTATCAAATCGTGAAAGTGTATTGGACTCTACTGTTTGTCTGTACTATTATGAACATGCGTATTACCCATGCCAGTATATGCGTATTACCCCCACACAATGTTTGTACATGCTTATTACATGCATGCTTCTGAGTTATGTAAGCACTGCAGTGTATACACATGTGATAACGCCTTTTCTGTTTTTTTTTTTTTTTTTTGTTTTTTTAACGAGGCTCTGTTGCCTGCCTGTATGTACTACTACATATGTCTCTGGGGATTTGCACAATAATAAATAATCAAATTATAATAGCATGGTCATTAGGGGTGGATGTAGTTGAATTTTTTTACCTTTTTGTCCAATTTTGGCTTCTTTTTACTTTGTCTTTCTTCCTCACTATCTGGAGTCTAACCTTGAGATGTATATATCTGGAATGCCTATTGAAAGACAATCTGTTGTCTGTCGGTACTATTACATACATTCATAATACCCCCAGTATATGAGTTGTGTGCCTCCCCCCACAATGTATGAGTTATTTGCGCACTTTTATGATCTGCTTGTGTGTACTGGAATCTAAAATTGAGATATATATATCTGGATATGACTCTGTACTATATATATTTGGAATGCCTATTAAATTGAAACCAACTTCTAATTACAAACTTACAATCAGAATTTTGATCGTGATATGCAACAAATAAAAAGAAAAATCTATAACGTTTAAATGAGGGGCAGAAATTGCAGGATTAAATATTTTCTGACCATTGGAAAGGGTGAAAACTAAGCCTAAAAAATGACGTGTGTAAAAATAAACATTGAAGAGAAATTTCAAGAGAAATAAATAATTCAATGATTGGATAAAAAAATATTACTATGGTTCGAGAGAAAATAAGAGTATCGACTCAGACACTAAAGTGGAAGTGTGTTGAATCAAGAGCAGACAGTAAGCGTCTTTATTATGGACGCTTTATTCTGTCTCCACTTATGAAGGGTCAAGCCGATACTATAGGCATTGCGATGCGAAAAACTTTGCTTGGAGAAATAGAGGGAACATGTATCACACGTGCAAAATCTGAAAAAATACCACATGAATACTCTACCAAAATTACTTTTGATTGAGGAAGGTCTGCGGAATGGAATGACTTCGACTATCGATTCATTAGTAAAAAAACTTCGCCAACTTTTGAATTGGCAAAACAAGAACTTTACGTGAGAGTCGAAGCCCCGAAAGGGGAATTGGGCATTTTTTTGATAGGGGATCAGGGTGGTTTTCCTTGGAGATGGAAAATTCGCCTGCAGGGTTTTATCAATTTGCAAATTCTTCCTCAATTAAAATAATGAAATTGGCTGATATTATGACAATACTAGGTAGCATAGATATCATTATGGGAGAAGTTAATCGTTAAAATGATAATTGATACATCACAAGTACAAGATATCAATTCTTTTTCGAGATTGGAATTCTTAAAAGAAGTCTATGGAATTCTATGGGTGCTTGTCCCTATTTTGACTACTGTATTGGGAATCACAATAGGCGTACTAGTAATTGTATGGTTAGAAAGAGAAATATCTGCAGGGCAATGTGTTACATAAGGTAGATATTGTATAATTGTTCAGTTTTATGCAATTTTTTCCATCCTTCTGTGTAAATAATCCAATATTGGTTCACGACCATACATAACATAGAAATCACACTTGGGAAAGGGGGACAATTAGCTAGAGCAATAGGTACTGTAGCGAAACTGATTGCAAAAGAGGGGAAATCGGCCACATTAAAATTACCTTCTGGGGAGGTCCGTTTGATATCCAAAAATTGCTCAGCAACAGTCGGACAAGTGGGGAATGCTGGGGTAAACCAGAAAAGTTTGGGTAGAGTCGGATCTAAGTGTTGGCTAGGTAAGCGTCTTGTAGTAAGAGGAGTAGTTATGAACCCTGTAGACCATCCCCATGGGGGTGGTGAAGGGAGGGCCCTAATTGGTAGAAAAAACCCACAACCCCTTGGGGTTGGTTCGGTCTATTGCTCTTTCCTTGTGCCTATTTTGCCATAAGAGGTTGGTTCGAGCTCATATTGGTCAAGGGTTGAGAACGGGAATTGAATTCTATGAGACCTAATTTACCGTTGTTCCTTAGTAGCTCAGTGGTAGAGCGGTCGGCTATTAACCGATTGGTCGTAGGTTCGAATCCTACTTGGGGAGATTTGGTTCTTTTGAATATTTCTCTTTCTAACCATACAATTACCAGTACGCCTATTGTGATTCCCAATAAAGTAGTCAAAATAGGGACAAACATCCATAGAATTCCATAGACTTCTTTTAAGAATTCCAATCTCGAAAAAGAATTGATATCTTGTATTTGTGATGTATCAATTATCATTTTAACGATCAACTTCTCCCATAATGATATCTATGCTACCTAGTATTGTCATAATATCAGCCAATTTCATTCTTTTAACTAACTGAGGAAGAATTTGCAAATTGATAAAACCCGGCGGGCGAATTTTCCATCTCCAAGGAAAACCACCCTGATCCCCTATAAAAAAAAGGCCCAATTCCCCTTTTGGGGCTTCGACTCTCACATAAAGTTCTTGTTTCGCCAATTCAAAAGTTGGTGAAGGTTTTTTTACTAATGAATCGACAGTCAAAGTCATTCCATTCCGGAGACCTTCATCGATCAAAAGATTGTATTTCTAAATTTTCATAAGGCCCCCCTGGAATTCCTTCCAAAGCTTGTTGAATAATTTTTATGGATTCCGTCATCTCACCAAGTTTGACTAAATAACGAGCTAATGAATCTCCTTCTTTTTGCCACTGAAGTTCCCAATCAAATTCGTCATAACACTCATAATGATCGACTTTACGAAGATCCCATGGTATTCTGGAAGCTCGCAGCATTGGTCCTGATAACCCCCAGTTTATTACCTCTTCTCCACAAATAATGCCTACTCCTTCAACTCCTTCTAAAAAAATAGGATTTTGTGTAATAAGTTTTTGATATTCAGCAACCCTTGTCAAAAAATAATCGCAGAAATCCAAACATTTATCTATCCAGCCATGAGGTAGATCAGTCGCGACTCCCCCGATACGAAAAAAATTATGCATCATTCTCATACTGGTGGCTGCTTCGAATAGATCATATACTAATTCTCTTTCTCTGAAAATAAAGAAAAAAGGAGTATGTGCGCCAATATCCGCAAGAAACGGGCCAAGCCATAACAGATGGGAAGCTATATGACTCAACTCCAACATAATTACTCTGATATAACTGACTCTTTTAGGTACTTGAATATTTCCCAACTATTTTGGACCATTTACGGTTATTGCTTCTGTGAACATAGTAGCTAAATAATCCCAACGTGTTACATAAGGTAGATATTGTATAATTGTTCGGTTTTCTGCAATTTTTTCCATCCCTCTGTGTAAATAACCCAATATTGGTTCACAGTCAATAACATCTTCACCATCCAAAGTAAGGATGAGTCGAAGAACACCGTGCATTGATGGGTGGTGAGGTCCCATATTGACTATCATGAGGCCGTTTCTTGTAGCTGGTCCATTCATAAGTTTTTCCTCGATTCATCTTTCCATGAATTGCTGAAAATGAAAATAAGTTCATAAAAATTCAAGATCTAATAAATCAAATAATTCAAAATGACTTTTTAAATTTTGAGTTTTTGACTCCCGAATATCCAATTGATTAATTTATTCTTTATAACGCATTTTATTTTTCTTTGATAAATAAGAAAGTAATTGTTGGCGTTTTCCGAGAATTTTACGTAAACCTCTTTGAGATAAATAGTCTTTTTTGTGCAATTCCAAATGTGAAGTAAGTCTTCGTATCTTATTGGTGAAATTGAATACTTGAAATTCAACCGATCCTCCATTTTCTTTTTTTTTCTTCTTACGAAATAACTGAGCTGAATGAATTTTTTACCATAAAATGAAATCTCCCTCCCCTCCTTTGTTCTTTTTTTAGAAATTATTATTGATCAGTAATAATAATGTTACTCATTTTAATTTGATATACACAATAATCTTAATTTGATTAAGAGTTTCTATTCTTTTTTTTTTATATAAATTAATAAAATTTAGCAATCCAATTTTGAAAATTGGATTCAGATAGGTATACAAAAGGCTGGTATATTTCTGCACGCACAAAAAATATTTAGACTGAAAACTAAAATTTCAATTTCAAATTAAATAAGAATATTTTGAATATTTTCTTGATTCATTTCTAAATCTAATGGATACGTCATTGAATTAAATTAATATCATCTATCAGAATGTCAGACAGTGCCATATGTGTATTTCTTTGTCTTCATATACCATACTTCATATACCATATAAGGTACGATCAATATAGGAAAAAATTAGCATTAACGAACCGGGGTTCGAAACCAAACTTCTCCTTAGGGGGATAGATGGGGTGATTCAGGTGAGATCCAATGTAGATCCAACTTTCTATTCACTCGTGGGATCCGGGCGGTCCGGGGGGACCACCTCGGCTCCTCTCTTCTCGAGAATCCATACATCCCTTATCAGTATATGGACAGCTATCTCTCAAGCACAGGTTTAGGTTCGGGTCCAATTGCTGTTTTTGTTTCTGTATTCTTGATTTATCCACTAGGTCAGTCTGGTTGGTTCTTTACGCCTAGTTTTGGTGTAGCAGCTATATTTCGTTTCATCCTCTTTTTCCAGGGGTTTCATAATTGGACATTGAACCCATTTCATATGATGGGAGTTGCCGGTGTATTGGGCGCTGCTCTACTATGCGCTATTCATGGTGCTTCCATTCCTTTAATGTAAATGGCTTTTGCTTTTGGGCCCAGTTTATTAAATAAAAGGTTTTTAATTATAGTCTCTTCCGCTTTAAATTTTACAAAGTTTTACGTTCTCTTGCATGTAGTAGCGACCCTGTGTATGTTTTTAATTCCTTTTTAGTCGGGTCGTTACAAGAGGAGCAAAGTTGCAATTCACATGTGTTTGGCTTTATCCACCCTTTAAGGTATTTACATATTTCTCTAAAAAGAGGTTTAGCTCATGCTTAAAGAATAAAGAACACAATCTTTCAATAAAATAAACTTCATATTAATCAACATTCAAAGGAATACAAGAATCATTGAAGAGAAGAGTACATAAAAAGACTTTAACACACCTGATATACAATATATATATACACTTCTAAAGCCAAATAAAGTAGATAGCCAATCTCACTCCACAACATCCATACACAATCCAACTCAACACAACAGAATATAATTGCGAGTCAGGTCTCATATCAAGGACTACCTAAATACATTAGAAAATTCACGATGCATAAAGAAAAGACTTTTAACTTTTCAAAAATACACCTAAAACATTACAACCAAATTAACATCAACCCTCGCCCATTCAACAGCTAGAAGAAAATATTAACATTGTAGGCCACAACCTAACTCGAACACAAAACTAAGGACGAGTAACAAGGAAAACATGAACAAGACAAGCTAGCTATGGTCTTTCCTTCGTCACGTCTCCTCTACATCACCAAGCTCAAATATGTTTACAGCACCTGCAAAACTTGGTGGTGGGTCAGTACAAAACCACGGTACTGAGTAAGTGGCTCACACCTGAAAAGCTATCAAATAACATACATATACAAGACAATTATCATGCTTTTCAACCACAATATCATGCCTCAAATACAAGACAACCAATCAACGCAACAAAACATACTCAACTAATGCAGTCGTGCAACAACCATGCACCTAACACATGAATTTCCGCACCATGCCATGTATACTCGATTCTCTCTCAAGCTCCACGAGCACGCTCAACACTCATAGCCCTCACAAAGCTCTCTGAGACTGACTCCTTCGGAGTCATGCCGACGCCTGACCATATTACCCAGGGCCTCGACGTTTCTCTACGACGCCCAGCGTTCGACCCTTGGCCATATTACCCAAGGCACCCGATGACTTCACAATGAAACTGTACATTGCCCCTTGGCCATATTACCCAAGGCACCCGATGACTTCACAATCAAACCGTACATCGCCCCTTGACCATATTATCCAAGGCACCCGATGACTTTCACAACGTATAGACTCATCCATCGCCCCTTGGCCATATTACCCAAGGCACCCGATGACTTTCACAACGTATATGATAGCTTGCGAAATGCAAGTTATTTACCCTCTAAATTTAGGCTAAAAGAAGGCTAAAAGAACCTCCGATGCGTTATCTTAGCGCATAAAGAAAAGGAAAAGTGTTTTGTTATAAGCGACATGCTATATTTGTGTATGTGATAAGAAATTATAAATACAGAGCGCTAACGCAGCTAATCTGATTGTTTTAAGTATCGTTTTCAGCACAGACACACTTTCCAAGATGATCAAGAGACAGAAAAAGATGGATGAAGAGACAGCCCCGGCGCAACTTGAGCAAGTAGGCGAAAAATGAGATTAGAAAGGCGCAAGTGGCCTAATGATGATCAAACGCTGACACAACCAACGCAAGTGGACTAAAAAGAAGCTGAGAAGTTGCAAGTTGGTCGTTGGTGACTGAAGCAAATTACTTGGAGAAGTTAGCTTCCCTCGCCTATAAATCGAAGCCACCTGCTCAAAAAAAAAAAAAAATCATTCGATCAAGAAAGAAAGGAAAGGAGGAGAGGAGAAGAGATTCACGAAGGAACTGCAGAAATTTGCAAATGGGAGCATACTTGTGTGTAATGTATCATTTCATATACTTCTGTTTTGCTCACATGAGCTAAATCTTCTCTTCAAGGCTTAGCACAAACGCCTCATGCGGCGATAAGTACAACCTGTAAGCGCATATTTTGGTTTAATTGAAACATTGATTGCTTTCTACTTAGTTGCATTAATCTTTTCATTACTAATTCCCGCTAGGCCAGCCGGTTGCGGTAACAATATGATAAATCCTTGACAGGTAATGCATATGGATCTCTCTAAGTAGAACAAGTTAGCGCATGCCATGTAGTCTTGGCAGCATTAAATCATTACCGCTAAAAGATATTGCATGCTTGAGCTTCGATTGCGTTGTGACTAATGCGATCCCTTGTAAGTGTTAAGAGAACTAAACTTCACGCATAAACTAGTCAAAGAATCATTTGTTAGTTTATTGCTAAAACGCATAAGGAATACCGAAAGGGAAACTTAAGGATTTTTTCTCGCTTAGGCATTAATGGATCAATTAATCAAAATTAGCGCTACAAGTCTCTTATAAACGCTTGAGGTTGCTACCGCAACAGCCTTGATACTTTTCGCATTGAACTCCTTTCCTCAATTTTTATTATTCATTTTCTTCCTGCAAATCATTTATTGTTTAAACTATACCAATCATTTTTTACCTACGTCGCACATTGAGAAATTAAATCAGTGAATATATATATTTTTGTTTCATTTCCCTGTGGATTCGACCCTGGACTCATCAGGTACTACTTGATCTAGTCAGTTTATACTTGGATTGATTTAAATCTACGACTACTATACAAATCACACTGACAACCAATCAAGTTTTTGGCGCCGTTGTCGGGGAATTTGGCAACAAAAGTCTATTCCAATGGTGCACTACTCAGAAAGTTGGAATAAACAGCAACAAGGTAATGTAAATCATGTGCCAAGATTATTCAATTCTAACAATGACCAATCTTCGTAGGGACATTTCCAGCGCAACATGGATGGAGGAAGCCAAAGAGCATCATCCTCAAACGCATTAGAAAACATGATGAGGGAATTCATGACCAGTCAAAAAGAGTATATGGCCAAGAATGACGCAGTAGTTTAGAGCCAAGCCGCATCCCTTCGCAGTCTAGAGATTCAAGTCGGACAGCTTGCGTCAGAGTTAAAAACAGACCTGCGGGAACACTGCCCAGCAATACGGAGGATCCAAAAGGGAAAGAATACTGCCATGCGGTGACTCTACGAAGTGGAAGACAATTGCAAATAAATGAACCTACACCAACGCAAGATGACCCATGCAAAAACGCAACCACAGAAGGGCACAGCCAGCCGCAAGAAGAAAAAACAACTCAGGAGGAAGAATCCGAAAAGAAGGAAGCTCACGTAGAAAAAGAGCCTGACGCATACAAGCCCACACTACCTTTCCCACAGAGGCTACGAAAGAAGAATGATGAGGTTCAGCTTAAGAAATTTTTGAATGTTTTGCGAGAGCTGCATATCAATGTCCCACTTGTGGAGGCATTAGAAAAGATGCCAAGCTATGCCAAATTCTTGAAAGACATTCTGATGAACAAACGACCATGGAAGGAGTTTGAAACTTTTGCGTTAACAAGTGAATGTAGCGCAATACTCGCCAACAAGCTTCCCCCAAAATTGAAAGATCCTGGAAGTTTCACAATTCCTTGTTCGATAGGAGGAATAGATGTTGGCAAGGCATTATGTGACCTGGGCGCAAGCATAAATTTGATGCCATTGTCTGTCTACAAGCGCCTAGGGATCGGAGAAGCAAGACCAACAACCATTACACTCCAATTAGCAGATAGATCTGTAGTCCACCCTGAGGGAAAGATCGAAGACGTTTTAGTCAAAGTTGACAAATTTATTTTTCCAGCAGATTTCATCATTTTGGACTATGAAGCCGACAAAGAAATTCCCATTATTTTGGGAAGACCATTCCTTGCCACAGGACAAACCCTAATTGACGTACAAAAGGGAGAACTGACAATGCGCATGAACGATCAGAAGGTTGTCTTTAATATTCTCTCTTCGCTAAAATATCCTGATGATCCCAAGGAATGCAACATGGTAGCCCGCATAGATGTATGCTCTCCGCAGGAATTACTATCAAATACGACCAGTTCCACAGAAAGAGGAAACCGCATCTTACTGCCGCATGAAGAAGTTACCCACATACTGGATATGGAAGGAAGAGTTCCCACCCTGCCTTCCATAATGCAACCTCCTGCGCTAGAACTTAAACCCTTGCCAATGCATTTGAAGTATAGATTCTTGGGGGAAAAAGAATCACTCCCAGTCATAATCTCATCAAAGCTTGATTCATCGCAAGAACATCTACTGATGGAGGTTCTCACAAGACACAAAAAGGCCATTGGGTGGAGTTTAGCAGATATTAAAGGTATCAGCCCTTCTTATTGCATGCACAAAATTCGATTGATAGATGAATCCAATGAATTCGTTGAAAGACAAAGAAGGTTAAATCCCGCAATGATGGAAGTAGTACGAAAGGAGATAATTAAATGGCTCGACGCAGGTGTAATATACCCCATCGTAGATAGCAGATGGGTAAGCCCAATCCAATGCGTGCCCAAGAAAGGAGGCATGACAGTGGTGGCCAACACAAACAACGAGCTGATTCCATCCCGCACCACTACAGGTTGGCGCATCTGCATGGATTATCGCAAGTTGAATGCCATCACCAAAAAGGACCATTTTCCTCTCCCATTCATTTACCAAATGCTAGACCGACTTGCAGGACAAGCTTACTATTGTTTTCTAGATGGATACTCCGGGTATAATCAAATCACCATTGCGCCAGAAGACCAAGAGAAGACAACATTCACCTGCCCATATGACACCTTTGCATTCAGAAGGATGCCTTTTGGACTGTGTAATGCGCGTGGAACGTTCCAGAGGTGTATGATGGCTATTTTCTCTGAAATTCTAGAAAAATCTGTAGAAGTTTTCATGGATGACTTCTCGGTATATGGAAAGTCTTTCGCAGACTGTTTGAAGCAGCTGGAGCGAGTATTGGAAAGATGCGAAGAAACTCACCTTGTGCTGAATTGGGAAAAATGCCATTTCATGGTGGAAGAAGGCATTGTCTTAGGCCACCGCATATCAAGCACATGTATTGAAGTAGATAAGGCTAAAATTGATGTCATTGAGAAATTACTACCGCCAACATCTGTAAAGGGAATTCGCAGCTTCCTGGGACATGCGGGATTCTATCGCAGGTTCATCAGAAACTTCTCACACATTACAAAGCCACTTTGTGCATTACTGGAAGCTAATAGAAAATTTGAATTTTCAAACGAATGCGTTAAAGCATTTGAGAATCTGAAGCTTGCATTAGTAAGTGCACCTATCCTCGCAACCCCAAACTGGAGGGAGCCCTTTTTCTTGATGTGTGATGCCAGTGATGTGGCAGTAGGAGCAGTGTTGGCACAGAAACAGGAAAAGAATCTTCACCCCATTTATTATGCCAGTCGAACATTAAATGAAGCACAAACGAATTACACGACAACCGAGAAGGAATTATTGGCGGTTGTTTATGCGTTTGATAAATTTTGTGCTTACCTGATTGGCTCCAAAGTCATAGTTTACACAGATCATGCGACAATAAAATATCTTATCACAAAAAAGGACGCAAAGCCAAGACTGATTAGATGGATTTTATTGCTACAAGAATTTGATCTAGAGATCAAAGACAAAAAGGGGAGTGAAAATTTAGTTGTTGATCACTTGTCGCGCTTGGAAAACCGTGGGAAGGAAGATGCGCCAAGAGTCCCTATCGCAGAAGAATTTCCTGATGAAAAGCTTTTTGTAATCCACGAAGAAGAACCGTGGTTTGCAGACATTGCAAATTACCTTGCCGCAGGAATCTTGCCAGAAGAATACTCAGCGCAACACCGTAAGAAATTCTTTCACGAATTAAAATTTTATTTATGGGATGACCCTTGCCTCTATCGCAGGGGACCTGACCAAATTCTTAGAAAATGCGTTGGCCATAAAGATGCACTAAAAATATTGAAAGACTGTCACGAAGCACCATATGGAGGCCACTTTGGAGGACAACACACCGCAGCCAAAGTTCTTCAAAGCGGCTATTAGTGGCCCACCTTGTTTCAAGACGCCAGAAAACATGTCGAAGGTTGCGATAGATGTCAGCGCACTGGAAACATCAGTGCAAGAAATGAAATGCCTCAAAACTACATAATAGAAATAGAGCCATTCGATGTCTGGGGCATTGATTTCATGGGACCTTTCCCATCATCACAAGGGAACCAATACATTCTCCTCGCAGTGGACTATGTGACCAAATGGATAGAAGCAATCGCTTGCGTTAAAAACGATGCTGCAACTGTTACAAAATTCCTCAAAAGGAATATCTTTACAAGATTTGGAGTACCACGCAGGCTGATTAGTGATGAAGGGACCCACTTCATAAACAGGGTCATGGATAAGTTATTGCGAAAATACAATGTCAAACATCACATCGCAACAGCTTACCAACCACAGAGTAATGGTCAGGCAAAAGTTTCAAATAGAGAAATAAAGAGAATTCTCGAGAAGGTTGTAAACACCAGCAAAAAAGACTGAGCGCATCACTTAGATGATGCACTATGGGCATATCGCACTGCATTCAAAACACCCATAGACGCATCTCCATATGCGCTAGTGTATGGAAAAGCATGTCATCTACCATTGGAATTGGAGCACAAGGCGCATTGGGCAATGAAGCGTCTAAATTTTGACTTAGAAGCCGCAAGGCAAGAACGATTGTGTCAACTGGCAGAATTAGAAGAATTTAGAAGGAATGCATACGAGAATGCCAAGATAAATAAAGAAAAACAAAAGCAATGGCACGATCGAAAAATACTCAAAAAGGATCTCAAGGCAGGTATGAAAGTATTATTGTTTAATTCACGTTTACGACTCTTTCCAGGAAAACTAAAATCCAGATGGTCGGGCCCCTACATGGTTCATAAAGTTTATCCATATGGGGCAGTAGATCTACATTCTACAGATGGGAAGGGATTTTTCAAAGTTAACGGGCAGAGAGTAAAACCATATATCGAAGGAACTTTGAATAATGTAGTTGAGATGATCCTTCTGAAGGATCCACCTTGAAGAAACCAAACAAGATAGGTCCAGAAGAGGAGTGCTCTGAATGCGCCAGGACCTAGCACAAGGAAAGAGCACTAGCAGGTCAGAAGTTGTAAATATTTTCTTTCCGCATACTTTATTTTTTATATATATTTTGATAGGTTGAGATTTAGGGAGACAATCCCATCGCATGTCTCTTTAGTTAGAGTAAAATCGCTGCTTTAATAAATTTTTGTTGCCTAGAAGGAAACCCCACCGCATGTCCAATTCCATCCGTATTTCTGCCTCACGCGGTGATAATCATATTAGCATTTAAGGAGACACACTAATCCCTGTTTTTCTCACATTACCCAAGGCAACCGCTCACATTCCTCCATAATAATCATGATCACCCACTCTTGTGGGATGCGAAAGGTTGTCAGTACCTAGGGACACATGCCTTGCGTTAACTATATAGTGGGGAAAGTGTCTGATGCTTCTTCCTCATTACCTGCGTCTCCTTCATTCCAAAACCCTAAAACCCCAAGTTTTTGAAATTTCTTTTCTAGTTCCCACCGAGGAACAACTATGTCAGACTCTCAAAATATCTCCATCGCTGGATACGCAGATGATGCTCATTCTTCGCCGAAAGTAGAAGGGCCTAACAGAGATGCGATCATCTCTTCAGACGAAGAAGGTGACAACCCACAAAACATCGACCAAATGGAGGAAGAAGTGCCAGAGGTTGTCGACGGGGAACCGCCGCTAGTCGGCACTAGCACCCAACTCGCCGCCGCCCCATTAGCCTTTGGCGCCGAAGAAGTGCTCAGTGTCACCCCATTAGACATCTCCTCCTTCACTATCCAACCTGTTACCCTTCAGGCATCCCTAAACATCCCCACCCCTCAAAACTTCACTCTTTTTTCATCTCCATTTCTGTCGGTTGCCCTCCTTCCACCTCCAAACGCTTCCTCTACCTTCACCCAAAACACCGATCCTTCCCCTTCTTGCTTCCCAACTAACACCATTTCCACCCCTCTTCCCCCATCCTCGTCCACACTACCACAGTTCTCAGAATAGCAAGTCGCTGCATGGAACGACCTGCTACAAGAGCTAGGCGAAGAAGGCGATGAAATTCACCAAAGAGAAGAGCGAGAGCGTACTGCCGCAGACATTGCAGCGCATAACTTGGCCACCATCGCAGCAACCATGGAGATGTCTGACTCCGAGGATGAAATCCCCCTCACACGTCGCCGCAATATCCAACCTACAGGGGTAGTCATCAGAGAGCCATGCGAGCAAGCTGCGGTGACCCAAAGCAAGAAACGAAAAGCGCCCACCGCAACCAAGGAAAAGGGAAAACAAAAAGTAGGCACAGGCGCAGAGGCAGAAGCAAAAGAATGGGGTAAATTTCAGGAAGAAAGGGGATTTAGTTGCCCCTTGCCGCAGACGATGACTGACCAAATTTTCCAGCGCAAGTGGGAAACAGTCTGCGAGAACCCTGGAACGTACGTCCCTGCGCTTGTCCACGACTTCTACCACGTACAATGGCGAGAAGAAATTGATGAAGTTGTTGTTCGCGGCCATGCCATCGCATTCTCCTCAGCGCACATAAACAGTGTCTATGAGCTACAGGATATACCCAGCGCTGAAGGAAACCAGCTTCTTGAGTGCCTTGACGACGACTTCCTGAGCGTTGTCCTTCTTGCGGTAGCCAGACCTGGGGCTAAGTGGGATGGCCATGGCGCAAAGAGGACCCTAAAATCGCAGTTGCTTGACTTCGAGGCCACGCTCTAGATGCACTGGATAAAGAATCGCATCATGCCTACAACTCATGACACAACCTTAAGCCTTCAACGCGTGATCTTGGTCTACTGCATAATGAAGGGTACACCAATCGACTTGGGTAAGGTCCTTGTCGAAACCCTACGCCACACCGCCGCTAAGCCAAGAGGTGCACTATTCTATCCTGGCCTTGTCACCTCCTTATGTCGCGCATCAAACCTCCTTCCCGTAGTCGATGAAAAGATAAGAACAATGCGGAAGGACTTTGACGAGCAATGGTGGACGCGTGTTACGGGCACGCGAAATAGGCGTTTGCAAGGCAGCGACCACAGACATGTAGCCCCCGCAGCACAACCCAACGAACCAGCACCTGAAACACAAAAAAAGAAGAGGCGCAAGGTAACTGCAGGACGATATCCTCGCCCAACTGCACAAGGACCTCAAAGAAAGTCTCCAGCGCAGGAAATTACTGTCTGCGCTCAACCTCAAAATCCGCCACCGCCTCCTCCACCTGCTCAACACTCACCTCCCCGCATTGACGTAAGTGTGGAAGAAGTCTCTGAAGAATCCCTGCCTAGTCCTCCTCGCAACAATGACATCACTGAACCAACTGTGGAAGCACGAGACTTCGAAACTGCACCATCAGGCGAAGGTGCAGCTGCTCGACCACTTGATGTTGACACAACCTTAATATTCTCAGAACTGCGGCAAATGTTCCAAGAAGTCACGGAACCCTTGCGTCTACAGCAGGAACGGCTGTGTCAGCAACAGGAATTGCTGCAAAAGCAACAAGAGGAGCTGTCGCAAAGGGTAAACGCTTTGCTCCTCTTCTTAACGCATTAGACAAATTCTTTCCACCGCCTGCCTATCGCACTAAATCTGTTTGCGTGGCCAACTACATCGCAAAGACCCTCTACTGCAGGCCCTTCTCAAATGCGCCCACCAGGAATTCCGCCGGTTCCAAGGTTTCCCAGGCCGCCACCTCCACCACCGCAGGAATAGAACTAATTATCTTTTTCTCCTTTTGCTTTTGTTTAAATGTATGCACCGTATTTATAATTTTGTTATCAAAATACATATATATATCTCGCTGAGTATCTCATATCACTTTTTCTCTGCCTTACATTTTAATGTCTTTTTATCTATTAAATTCTTTGGGTTAACTCCTTTGTCTTAATCAACGCATCTGACCTTTTGACTTTTCTTGTCCACATTACCTCACTTGATTTAACCTTTGTCTTCATTTTCCTCAGAACGTAAGGCAAATTTCTTCGCATTTTCGACTTGCCGCAACTCAACCTCTATTTTCTTTTGTCCATGCGCTCCAAAGTAAGTTTGGGGGACAATGGGGACATTGTCCATCTTAAGTTTGGGGGAGTCGACACATAA
Source organism: Luffa acutangula (assembly GCA_036850905.1). Lineage (NCBI taxonomy): Eukaryota > Viridiplantae > Streptophyta > Magnoliopsida > Cucurbitales > Cucurbitaceae > Luffa > Luffa acutangula. The sequence continues at coordinate 8,198,958 of CM072087.1, forward strand.
GTATTAATATATATATATATATATATATATATATATATATATAAATAATGAATGCGTTCCTCTAGGAATGCGGCATGTTTGTAGCCAGGAGCATTTATGACACCCATAGTTTGCCACTGCGCGAAGACAAACGCAACCTACGAGCGTTAAGGGCAGTAAAAAAATGTAATACCCGTAGTTGGATACCTTTCATCACAAATGTGGGTAAGCCAAAGCGAAAGTATGCGTTTTGATATCCATTTGATGATTGCTTTCTACTTAAAAAAAAAAAGAGAGAGAGAAAGAAAAAAAAGAGAGAAGTTGAATGTATGCGCCCAGGACAGGGAAAAGTGGCTGAGTTATCGCAAGGAAGAATCTAAGCGCAAGGAACCTGCCTTAAGCAATGAAGAAAATTTGACAAAAGTCAAATCTATTGAAGTAATGTCTGCAAGAAAAAGAGATAAGAGGATGCCAAGATCGCAAGCAATAGAGAGTTGAGTAATTCTCGCAAAGTAGATAATAGGCATTGCTTGGGGACAAGCAATAGTTTAAGTTTGGGGGTTTGATAGCTTGCGAAATGCAAGTTATTTACCCTCTAAATTTAGGCTAAAAGAAAGCTAAAAGAACCTCCGATGCGTTATCTTAGTGCATAAAGAAAAGGAAAAGTGTTTTGTTATAAGCGGCAAACTATATTTGTGTATGCGATAAGAAATTATAAATACAGAGCGCTAACGCAACTAATTTGGTTGTTTTAAGTATGTTTTCAGCACAGGCACACTTTCCAAGATGATCAAGAGACATAAAAAGATGGATGAAGAGACAGCGCCGGCGCAACCAGAGCAAGTAGGCGAAAAAGGAGATTAGAAAGGCGCAAGTGGCCTAATGATGATCAAACGCTGACACAACCAACGCAAGTGGACTAAAAAGAAGCTGAGAAGTTGCAAGTTGGTCGTTGGTGACTGAAGCAAATTACTTGGAGAAGTTAGCTTCCCTCTCCTATAAATAGAAGCCATCTGCTAAAAAAAATCATTCGATCAAGAAAGAAAGGAAAGGAGGAGAGGAGAAGAGATTCACGAAGGAACTGCAGAAATTTGCAAATGGGAGCATTGTTGTGTGTAATGTATCATTTCATATACTTCTGTTTTGCTCACATGAGCTAAATCTTCTCTTCAAGGCTTAGCGCAAGCGCCTCATGCGGCGATAAGTACAACCTGTAAGCGCATATTTTGGTTTAATTGAAACATTGATTGATTTCTACTTAGTTGCATTAATCTTTTCATTACTAATTCCCGCTAGGCCAGCCGGATGCGGTAACAATATGATAAATCCTTGACAGGTAATGCATATGGATCTCTCTAAGTAGAACAAGTTAGCGCATGCCATGTAGTCTTGGTAGCATTAAATCATTACCGCTAAAAGATATTGCATGCTTGAGCTTCGATTGCGTTGTGACTAATGCGATCCCTTGTAAGTGTTAAGAGAACTAAACTTCACGCATAAACTAGTCAAAGAATCATTTGTTAGTTTATTGCTAAAACGCATAAGGAATACCGGAAGGGAAACTTAAGGATTTTTTCTCGCTTAGGCATTAATGGATCAATTAATCAAAATTAGCGCTACAAGTCTCTTATAAACGCATGAGGGTTGCTATCGCAACAGCCTTGATACTTTTCGCATTGAACTCCTTTCCTCAATTTTTATTATTCATTTTCTTCCTGCAAATCATTTATTGTTTAAACTATACCAATCATTTTTTACCTACGTCGCACATTGAGAAATTAAATCAGTGAATATATATATTTTTGTTTCATTTCCTTGTGGATTTGACCCTGGACTCATCAGGTACTACTTGATCTAGTCAGTTTATACTTGGATTGATTTAAATCTACGACTACTATACCAATCACACTGACAACTAATCAGTATAGACTCATCACATCGCCCCTTGGCCATATTACCCAAGGCACTCGATGCTCCTCTAAATCCATTAGTGACATACCACCCCTCGACCATTTTTACCCGAGGCACTTGGTATTCACCTAACTTTCCTTTTAGACACACAAGGTCCTCTGACCTCACAATCTCACTAGAATGCATGAATCCTACTCATCATGCTTCTAGACCATGTTTCATGCCAATGACTTGCTCACAAACTAGTATGCACACTCCAGACATGCTTTCTAAACCATGCATTAAGTCATAAAACACATCAAGGAACAACACGCTCACAACATTATACTCATGATTTTCAATCAGTCTCAATGAAGCAACACATTTAACACAACAGTTTCACCATAACAACTCAACACAACAGTTCATCATGCTCAAAACTCGTCATGAACACAGCACATTAATATCTATATAACATATGATAAAACCAAACAAGTAAAGCACACAAGCAAGCAGACCCAACAGATAGAAATCCACTTATCGGAAGCTCTAAATGCTCCTAAACTAGATGGAAAGCTCCAAAGATAATCCAAGAGTTCCTAAACCAAAACTAGGCAAGGTCCAAACAACAGGAATAACATATAAATATTAGAATTAAGCTTAACCACCCTATTCGAACCTAAAACGTCCATAGGGAAGAATTTCTTACCAAACTAACTCAATGCAAGCTTGAAGGCTAGCTCGATGACTTGGAACAAGTTGCCTAGCTTTGCCAACACGAACTTGATCCTTGCTTGGAAGTATTTGAAACAGTTCAAGTTGGATCAAACGCCTTAAACAAAGAACACCTAAAAGTTAGAGGCAGCTCTAAAGTGCCCTGCATTAAATTCAAATAATCTAAGAGAGACTTACCACCTTAAAGGAAACTTGGGTCTTTGCTAAGAAGCGTCCGGTGGAGTTCAAATCTATAAAACAAAGAGTTTCTAAGGATTAGAGACCAATCTAACGTACTTTAAAACACTCTAGACGAAACCAATGAGCTAAGTATGCCAAGGGTTGCTGAACCTTACCGAAAAGGGTCTGAATCCTTGCTGAAACGTGTTCAATAAGATTCAAATTTACAAACCCAAACTCTTTAGGCTATGGGTAACTTGAGTTGAGACCCCTCGGACTATGGGTATTCGCCGAACACCTATTTGAATCCAAGATGCCACTGGACAACAATGGAATACACCTAATCCTGCAATTTCGAAGTCGATAATGAATGTGTAAGCTGAATTTGAGTTTAATAAAGCATGGACAATGACGAAAACTCACCAAGAGAGCCCAAACACGCTGAAACGAACCTTAAATCAGCCTGAACGCATCCAAAACGCAGGAAGAGAGGAGATTCAAACTTGTACCTCACGGATCTGGCCAAAAACGAGAGGAACATAGATCGATTAAGGTCGTGACTACCAAAATTAAACGAACACGAGAGAGAAAGAGACTTACGCCGCGAGTTTGGAGGAGAAAAACCCGAGCTGTTGGTGCTGGTCGATGCACGCGAAGACGGGATGAACTACAGGGGCGTCGCTGGTCTGCTGCTACTGGCGACAGAACACAGGAGTGAGAGAGAGACACCGGAGGATGGAGGCGACGACAACGAGAGGTTGTTGAAGGTGGGCTACCGAACCTACGAGAGAGAGGTGGTCGTGGGTCTTGCTCGCGAAGAACAACATGAGGGGGAGAGAAGGAAACCACTGCTTGTGGTCTGCTCGCCGGAAAAGGACTCTCCGGAGGATTTTGTGAAGGTTGGCCGAAGATGAAGAACGAGGGAGGGGAAGACGCCAGGCGGTCTGCTACTTCGAGGAAGAAAAACCGAAAGTGGGGGGAGTCTGGCGGCGTTGAGCGTGAAGTGAGGGAGAAGAATATGGAATATTAGGGTTTTTTTTTTCTAATTCCTTTTTTTTCTTTATTTCCCTCTTCTTTTCTTTAAAAAAAACCCTAAGAAAGCAAACTCAATTTAAATAGAATTTAAATCTTATTTCGGATTTTATTTAAAAATCCAAACTTAACTCCTACAACATTTGGGAAAGGAGATAGAATTGATTTGGGATTTGGGTCTTTTGACATTGAAAATAAATATCGAATATTAACCCTCCAAACTTTAGGGAATTAAAGATTTCATTTAACGACCAAAGGCTAAGCTTGAATTCTAATTATCCAAATTAGAATAAGTACGCTCGACAATTCCCAAAATGGTTTGATTTCGAAACGCGGGGCGTTACATTTTCATGCATTTTCAATTGCATGCTTTCCTCTATATATATAGAGGAAGAAATGATGAGGAAAGCATGCTTTAGTGTTATGTTGCCAAGATAGTTACTCAAACCAAAGAACAAAAATCTCTCAAAAAGCTTGAACCCATAAGCTTGTCCCTCCAATTCCCATCACTAGAAGATCCCACAATCAGTTCCAAAAGCCTGAAGATAACAAGGAAGATCTTGTGGTGGTTCATAATCCATTGGTGCGGAAAAACAACAAAACATTTGGTCAAATTTTGAGCTACAAAAGGTTGGTACTCGAAACTCTGTTTTTAAGCATAATGGACAACATGCTTTGTATGATCAAATTGATGAAATTATGTATCTGAGATAAAAAATTGCTTGAAATTATGTGTCTGAGATCCAAAATTGCTTTCGTATTTTTCATATTAACTCCTCCACTATTAGACACAAATTTGAAAGTTCAAGGATCTATTAAATACTTTTTAGGTTTAAATATTATTTTGGTCTCTGTACTTTAGGTTTTGGTTCGTTTTGACCCATGTTCTTTTAAAATTTTGTTGTGGCCTGTGTACTTTAGGTAGGGGTGTTCAAAACTAGACCGAAAATTGGTCAGTCGATCGACTTTTTTTTTTTTTTTTTTCATTTTCAGTTGGAGTTGGTCCACTCAAAAATGAAAAAAAAGAAAGAGAAAAGAGGCAACGACAAACGAGAGAGAAGTGAATAAAAAATAATTATATTTGAAAAAGTAATGGTTACCTTTTTGAAAAAAAAAACCCCAATGTTAGTGTGGGTCAGCGTGCATTGAAGCTAGAGACAAGACAACAATTTTTTTTTATTAATATATTAATATTGGTTGATCGGTCGGTTTTTTTCATTTTTGAGTGGACCAACTTCGACTGAAAATGACAAAAAAAACTGACCGACCGACTGATTTTCGGTCTAGTTTTGAACACCCCTACCTAAAGTACACAGGCCAAAACAAAATTTTAAAAGAACGTGGGTCAAAGCAAACCAAACCCTAAAGTAAAGAGACCAAAATAATATTTAAACCTAAAAAGTATCTAATAGATCCTTGAACTTTCAATTTTATGTCTAATAGTGAAGGAGTTGATATGAAAAATAAGGAAACAATTTTGGATCTTAGACACATGTTGTCCATTATGCTTAAAAACAGAGTTTCGAGTACCAACCTTTTGTAGCTCAAAATTGGACCGAATGTTCTCTTGTTTTTTCTCACCAATGGATCACAAACCACCACAAGATCTTTTTTGCTATCCTCAAGCCTTTGGAACGGATTGTGGGATCCTCTAGTGATGGGAATTGGAGAGACAAGCTTATGGGTTCAAGCTTTTTGAGAGTTTTTTGTTCTTTGGTTTGAGTAACTATCTTGGCAACATAACACTAAAGATTCAATCATACTTTCCTCAGCATTTGAAATCATGCAATTGAAAATGCCCCAAAATTGACAGCAATTTCATGAGAATTTTGAGCTTGGATTAAGTGTTAGCTTAAGCTTAAGTGCATGAGATTAGATGGAGAACCACCACCTCCAAAAATTAGATTTTTTTTTTTTTTAATTTTGAATTTTAATTAAATTTAATTCTTAAATATATGTAAATAAAATTCAATTTAGTTAATTAAATAATAATAATTTAATTAATTATTTTTATATTAATTTAATATCAAATATTTAATTATTATTGTGCACCCGATCCTGAAATTTCTCGAACATGAATCCCTATTCACATGTTCAGTATTCAAATCATATTTAAATATGTCCAATTCTCAAAATTTAGTTTAATTTGAAATTAAACCAACATGTGGATAATATCAAATATGACCGACATTAATTTCCTAAATTGAATTCGAGCGATTCGAACTCTCCTATCATATTGTTCCAAGGTTTGTTCCTATATGAGCTAGCAAGGGGACCTAATGGACCTACAAATCATGGGTCCCTCTGTAACAACCTGACTTCTAATATGGATCTAATCTGGAACACTACCACATGCATGTTATGGAGGCCTTTAAAATAAATATTTTGTAAGCATAAACTCGCATTTTCAGTAAAACCTCAATAAAAAACCACTTTTATTCAGGATCTCATATTTAAAGAACAAAAGATTCTCAAATAAGTTCAAACTAATGGTTTTACATGGCCTCAAAGAAAAAGTTCTCAACAACTTAATGAGGGAAATAAAAGAATAAAACATAATTCTTATAAAAACGGAAGAAAATTAAGAAAATCCATGAGTCCTAGTCACCCCATGGCCACCTAACAGATCCATCATCCATCGCCATCACACACCCTTGCCTTTACATAAAAAACATGTTTATGGAAAGAATGAGTGATAACTTGCAAAAAGAAAGTTATTTATCCTTTAAACTTAAGCTAAAATAAGGCCAAAAGAAACATGGATGCGTTACTTCAGCGCAATAAGAAAGGAAAATGCGATGATTTTATGCGGTAGGCTATATTCATGTATGCGGTGAGAAATTATAAAAATACAGGGTGCTAACGCAACTAATCTAGTTGTTTGTTATCTAAGTTTCTCCCAGCGCAGACACACATCCCAAGACGATCATGAGACAAACAAGATGGATGAAAGGACAAGGCTGACACACTGACGCACAAGTGGGCTGAAAAAGTGCAAGTTGGTTGAAGATGACTGAAGCAAGTTACTTAGAGAAGTTAGTTTCCTTCACCTATAAATAGAAGCCACCTGCTCAAGGAAACACAAACAATATACAAGAATTGAGGGATGAGAGGAAGAGACGAAGATCAAGGAGAAAAGAGAAATCACAGAAAGCTGTGATTAAGAGTAAACTTGCGTTTGCGATGTATTATTGCATGATGTATTGTTTTGCTCGCATGAGCTAATTTTCTTCTTCAAAGCTTAGCGCAAGCACCCATGCGGTGATAAGTCTATTTTGTAAGCTCATACTTTGATTTAATGAAACATTATTGTCTTCTACTTAGTTGCGACACTTTTTTCATTACTAACTCCCGCCTGGTCAGCCAGATGCGGTAGCAGTATGCTAAATCCCTGACAGGTAATGCATGCGGACATCTCTATGTAGAACAAGTTAGAACATTGCATGTAGTCTTGGTAGCATTTAATCAATACTAGCTCTATAAGATAATGCATGAATGAGCTTCGATTGTGTTAAGACTAACGCAGTCCCTTGTAAGTTTTTAGAGAATTAAGCCTCACGCATGAGCTAGCCAAATAACCACTTGATAGTTTTATGCCAAACGCAGAAGTAGTACCGGAAGGGAAACTTGTGATATTTTCTCACTTAGGCATTAATGGATCAATTAATCATGGTATGCGCTACAAGGTTCTTATAAACGCATGGGATTGTGGCCGCAACAACCTTTATACTATTCTCCTTAATATTTCTCTTACTCTCATCACATGTTTTACTTTATGCAAAGTTTTAGTTTTCAAATTCGCAAACTCTCTCAGTTACTCTTTTACATAATATCACACGTTTTTTAGTTTAGATCAGTAAAAATTATTAAAAGTTTTGCAAATAACCTTTCCCTGTGGATTTGACCCTAGACTCACTAGGTACTACTTGATTTTGTCAATTTACTTGGATTGATAAATATCTGCGATAATTTTTGTATTTATTTTCTAAGCAAACTGACAGCAGATCAAGTTTTTGGCGCCGTTGCTGGGTAAAGGCAACAAATTTTTAATGATCTTTTTGATATGACACTCCGTTTTGATATTATTTACTGTGTTCCCTGTTGAGTAATTTTTCTCCAGGCAACCAGAGATTGCTTGTGTGCTGCTCGCCAGATTGATTTCGAAGTTGATCCTGAAATTGACAGAACTTATCATAGAAGAAGAAGAAATCGAAGAGCCCGAAGACAATCAGGAGAAATGGCAGCACCCAACCAACCAAATAGACCAGTAAATCCCATCCAAATGGCTGATGATAGGGCCAGAGGAATCAGAGACTATGCAGCCCCTACAAACTGTAATTTCAACCCAGGGATAGTACAATCCACTTTGGAAACAGAAAGGTTTGAACTAAAACCTGTTATGTTTCAGATGCTGACTGTTGCAGGTCAATTTGGAGGAAGTCCAGTTGAAGATCCACACTCTCACCTAAAATCATTCCTAGACATTTGTAATAAATTTATCATCCCAGGAGTAACGCATGAGCAGCTGCAAGTCATCCTATTTCCCTATTCATTGAGAGATGCGGCGAAAGTATGGTTAAATCAGCAACCAGCAAATTCCATTGCGACATGGAATTATTTAGTCGAGAAGTTTCTAGAAAAATACTTTCCACCCACCACAAACTCAAGGCTAAGGAAGGAAATCATGACTTTTGCGCAAATGGAAGACGAAACACTGAGTGAGGCAAGGGAACGTTTTAAAAGCCTATTGCAAAGGTGCCCGCATCATGGATTACCACTTTGCATTCAGCTAGAAACCTTCTACGTGGGACTTAACAAAAACTCGCAAGTGTTAGTGGACTCATGTGCTAACGATGCGCTACTCAGAAAAACTTATGATGAAGCCCACGCAATCCTCAATCGGATTGCGCGCAACAATTATGAGTGGGGCACTACGGAAGACAGAAGAAGAAGACTTGTTAAAATTAGCTCAGGAAGTTTTGAGGTTGACCCATTGACTTCAGTCAACGCAAAGATTGATGCGTTGACCACCAAAATGGATGCGCTGACAGTTAGCACAGCACCATTGATCGCTGATAACTGTCCAAAAGGTAGTTATTTAGGCCTTATTTCTATAGGGATTTGGGTGTCTTGTGTGCCTAATAGGGTTGCTTTTAGATATATATTATATGTTTTAACCCATTTGGAAGAATGGAAGCTTTGGAATTTATTTTGTGCATAATGCATTGCTGAGCAACTGGAGGGAGCAAATTCTATGCTGCAGCAAAGCTGGGAGCAAAATTGCCACGTCACAACTCGTTAGCCAATTTAACAAACAAAATTCTGTTGAGTTATTCTCGGGATAAAGGAGCAAGGAGAGCCATCCACGTGTCTAGGTCTGAAAGGGTTAAAATCCCTTTGGCAGCAGAAACAATCAAGACCTTTCTCGAATTAAATTTCAATTATAGAAAAACTGGTACATTGGCAAATCAAAATTAGAAACAATTTATTGGATTTGGGTCATATTGTGAAATTCTAGACTTAATATGACAATAACACTTTATTGCATAAACCTCAATAACACTTTATTGATACAAGTGTATAATTTGTTAATCATTCACTATCTACGAGTTTTAGGACGTAAAACCCAACAAGGTCAACCTAATTCAAGCCTCATATCCTTCTATAAAAGAAGATAGCCGCCCAAGTCAAATTCATTCCATCTTTGGGAGGAACATTCCATTCTTGGAAAGTTACTTCCACCTTTGGGAACCGAATAGAGGAAGATTGGAGACCACCAAGAAGACCATCAATACAAGTTGTTCAAGGGAATTAATCTTTTCTTGTATTACCTTGTAGTTATGGACATGCTTAGTCAGATTGTAACGTGTGTTTCCATGCATTTTATGAACTAAGTAGCTTAGGCGTTGGTTAGGGAACATGTGATTGTCCTGCTTAATTTCTAGTAATAAATATTGATTCTATGCATCTTGATTAATTGTTGTGCTCATTTCTATTTTGTGCCCGCCTGGCCAGCCGGTATGAATACCTCTTTCTAGTTTCAGGGACGATTTAGGGAATGTGTGACATTTAATCACACTAGATTATTGTGTATTGGTGAACGCCAGTGATTGAGCTAGGGATAGCTAGTTGCCTAGTGCCTGATCGGTAGTACTTCATTGGAGTTGAAACACATTCCAAAAGATCTGGAATTCCGGGAGGAATCTGCTAATAAGACTGCCAGAGTTTTGCATGATCAATAATATTGCTAGAGCATCTTTTAAAACAATTACTAAATCCTGACCAGCGCCTGTTTCCAATCTGTCTTCCTATTTGTTTACTTTCAGTTATGTCATTTCTTTTGCTTCAACATTCTTATAAAAGCCAATCATTTTTTTACCACTTTTGAAACCATTTAAAAACTAAACAAGATAGATAAAGTGAGAGCTAGTTCAGGCCTTGGATTGATAAATACCTATTACTTGTTGCGGACTGTGTATACTTGCACAGAGTCTAGAGTCTATTTACATATGTTATTTTTACTCACTCTAGGAACCCAACAAGTTTTTGGCGCCGTTGTCGGGGAGTTGAATAAGTTTTTATCTGATATGTTTTGTGTGTGTATTTTAGTGGTTCGGTGCTAGAACTTTTTGATTGTTTCTTTTGTTTTTGCAGTTGTGAGTTTGGTGCATGAGCGATCCGCCTGGAGTAAGGTTCGAGCTTGACCCAGAAATCAAGAGGACATTCAGGAGAAGAAGGAGAGAGTAGCACAGAAACCAGAATCAAATGGATAACGTGTCGCGTCTCCCGCAGGGTCCTGAAGATCCAGCGAACCCCCAGCAGAATCATTTGTTGCAGCAAAACCAGCCGCTAGAGCAAAATGAGCAGCAAAATAATCAGGTTGAGAACCCTATCTTGGTAGCGAATGATAGGGCCAGAGCCATTCGAGCGTATGCTTTTCCAATGTTTGATGAGTTAAATCCAGGGATTGCACGTCCTCAAATTCAAGCAACAAATTTTGAAATGAAACCGATAATGTTTCAGATGTTGCAAACCGTGGGGCAATTCCATGGTTTGTCATCTGAGGACCCTCATTTGCATCTTAAGTCTTTTCTAGGAGTTAGTGATTCTTTTGTAATTCAAGGAGTGCCTAGAGATGCCCTTAGATTAACTTTGTTCCCGTATTCTCTTAGGGATGTAGCAAAGGCGTGGTTAAATTCTTTTGCTCCAAGATCAATTAGGACATGAAATGAGTTAGCTGAAATTTTTTTGAGTAAATATTTCCCATCAAATAGAAATGCTAAATGAAGGAGTGAAATAGTAGGGTTTAGGCAACTTGAAGATGAGACTTTTAGTGAGGCTTGGGAGAGGTTTAAGGAGCTTTTGCGAAAGTACCCCCACCATGGTTTACCACATTGTATCCAAATGGAAACATTTTACAATGGGTTAAACGGAGCAACCCAGGGTATGGTTGATGCTTCGGCTGGAGGGGCCCTTTTGGTAAAAACTTTTAATGAAGCCCATGAAATTTTAGAAAGAATATCTACTAATAGTTGTTAGTGGTCGGATGTTAGAGGCACAAATAAAAAGGTTAAGAGTGTATTAGAGGTTGATGGTGTGTCCAACATTAGGGCTGATCTTGCAATGATTGCTAACGCTCTTAAGAATGTGACAGTGATTAGTCATCAGCAGCCAACAGCAGTGGAGCCTGCGGCTTTGGTGAACCAAGTTGCAGAGGCAGCATGTGTCTATTGTGGTGAAGATCACAACTACGAGTTTTGCCCCAGCAATCCAGCTTCTATGTTTTTTGTAGGTAATCAGAGGAATAACCCTTATTCTAACTTTTATAATCCAGGTTGGCGCAACCACCCCAACTTTGAATGGGGAGGACAAGGAAATAATGTGCAAACACAGCAAAAGGTGAACCAATCGGGATTTGCTAAAGCACAGGTATTGCCCCAGCAAAAATCGAGGAGTTCTCTTGAGGCAATGATGAAAGAATATATGGCTCGTACAGATGCCGCAATTCAAAGTAATCAAGCTTCAATGAGAGCCCTAGAATTGCAAGTGGGCCAGCTAGCTAATGAGCTAAAGGCAAGGCCTCAAGGGAAACTTCCTTCAGATATTGAACACCCTAGAAGGGAAGGTAAGGAGCAGGTAAAGGCAGTGACTCTTAGGAGTGGTAAGCCACTAGAAGAAAGAATAAAGCCTAGTAAAACCAAAGCTGTAGAAAAAAATGATGATAAAAACGTTGTTGAGAAAGAGTTGGAGACTGGTCAGGGTGTTAGAGGCAGCAATAAAGATGCTAGAGCATCTAGTTCTGTTCCAGATGTGGCACTACCTTATATGCCGCCCCCACCTTATGTACCACCTCTACCTTTTCCACAAAGGCAAAGGCCTAAGAATCAGGATGGTCAATTTAAGAAGTTTTTAGAGATTCTTAAGCAATTGCATATAAATATCCCTCTAGTAGAAGCTATTGAGAAAATGCCTAATTATGCTAAATTTCTTAAGGATATTTTAACTAAAAAGAGGAGGTTATGTGAGTTTGAAACTGTATCTCTTACTGAGGAATGTAGTGCTATTCTTAAGAATGGGCTACCAACCAAGGCTAAGGATCTAGGATCATTTACTATACCTGTATCTATAGGCGGAAAAGAGTTAGGTAGAGCACTCTGTGATTTAGGTGCAAGCATTAACCTTATGCCTCTTTCGGTCTATCGAAAGCTAGGTATTGGTGAAGCTAGGCCTACCACAGTCACACTCTAACTAGCTGATAGGTCTATCACATATCCAGAGGGTAAAATTGAGGATGTCTTAGTAAAGGTAGATAAATTCATATTTCCTGTTGATTTTATTATTTTAGACTATGAGGCTGATAAAGATGTCCCAATTATTCTAGGTCGTCCATTTTTGGCTACTGGTAGGGCATTAATAGATGTTCAAAAAGGGGAATTAACAATGAGGGTCTGTAATTAGGAAGTGAAATTTAATGTGTTTAAGGCCATGAAATACCCAGAGGAGATGGAAGATTGCTCTTTCATTAGGATTCTGGAGAACACCATTGTTGAGACAACAATGCAGGATTCGGTTAACAAGCATTTGGAAGATCATGGAGAGGTTAGTGTAGAAGATTTAAAAGTTTGTTCTTTAGAAAGAAAAAAATGAAAAAGAAGTGTTTAGGTGTGAGGATGTTTTTGAGTCTTTAGATTTAGATCAAAGGAAGGCTCCTCCTATTAAGTCATCCCTGATTGAGGCACCCACTTTAGATTTGAAGCCCTTGCCGGATCATCTAAAGTATGTGTATCTTGGGGAAGGTGAGACGTTGCCCATTATTGTTGCATCAGATTTAATGCCGAAGCATGAAGAGGCCTTAATTCAATTGCTGCAACAATATCACAAAGCTATTGGTTGGACATTGGCTGACATTTAGGGAATTAGCCCATCTTTTTGTATGCACAAAATGTAACGCCCCGCGTTTCGAAATTGAGCCGTTTTGGAATCTATTGGGCGTTCTTATTCTAATTTGGAAAATTAGAATTTAAGTTTGACCTTGGGTCGCTAAATTAAATTCCTATAATTTAGGAAAAAGAGATTTTTATTAAATCTTTAATTCCTAAGTTTGGAGGGTTAATATTGGATATTTATTTTAAATACCAAAAGACTCAAATCCCAAATCAATTGGGCTATTTTCCTTCTCAAAACTCTTGGGAGTTAAGTTTTGGGTTTTAAATAAAATCCTAGCTAAGATCCAATCCCTTTTTAAGTTGGGTTTTCTTCTTAGGGTTTTATTTTAAAGAAAAGGAAATAAGAAAAATAAAAAGAAAGCCCTAATCTTCTTCTCCCTTCCTCTCTTTCGTGAGTCAGCCGCCAAAACCTCCCCCCTATGATTTCCTCGATCGCCGGCATACATCTTCCCCTCTCCTTCCGTTCGTGTTTGCCGGCGCCGCCATCTGAGTCTCTTCATCTCCCGTGCAGCTCTCTCTCTCGTATTCTCTTCTTCTTCGTGAAGTAACAGCACACGCAAAGGGCTCGAGCAGTGGCGCCAATCTGTGAACCAATTGCGAGGAGACCCACAAACCAGATTTCTTCCTCTCCTTCACTCGCGTGGTAAGGTCTCTCTCCTCCCATTTTCATTCAGTTCCAACCAGCACGATTTCAAGCTCTCTCTTCCTCTCGTTTTCAACCAAGACCCGCGCGAATCCGACAAGTTAGCTCCAGCAATGTCACGATTTCGCCCTTCTCTCGCTCGTTTATCCTCCAACCAGCGTGTGGGTCTCAAGTCCTCGTCGTTCTCGATCCTCTACTCTGGTGATGAGCATGTTGACGGGAAACCCATGGCAATTCGAGAATTCCAGCGGCGAGAAGTAGCTTTTGGTGGGTTTTCTTCCTTCGTTCAGCTTCTATTCGTGAGTTCAACTTGAATTTTCTTCTTTTTAGCTTTCTAGATTAGGTGTATTCGGTTGCTGTTCAGCGAGCGTTTGATCTCAAAGATCGTGTTCAGCGAATACCCACAACCCATAAGGCCTTGATTTTGGTTACCCATAACCCGGTGACTTGAGATCTTGGTTGTTGGGTCATTTCGAACACAAATCAGCGTGTATTCGAGGCTGTTTGAGTGCTGAACAGTAAATTCCAGCACCTTTTCATTTCCTTTATCAAGTATTTTAGGTGTTTTAAATCAATTGCTAACCCTTTGTTGTCATTGCTAGTAGTTCAATCTCTTTGGGCTTTTCCAGTTGGTTCTGTTGATCGTTTAGGATCGCTATAGGTAAGTGGAATCCTACCTGTTGAGTCTGTTTGCTTGTGTGCTAGTATGTTGTGTGTTTTATTTGTTTAGTTTTGATATGTGGATATATGTATATGTTATGTTAATGACGAGTTTGGGCATGTTGATATGATATATCGAACTGTTGTACTGATGTATGTTGAGTTGTGGTAATGTGATCTGGTTGTGATAAACATGTTGTTATCTTGTTGTAATTGGTTATAGAACATGAGTTTAATGTGTGAGCATGTCTTGTACTTATGGTTGTTGCATGGACTAAAAGTATGACATGAGCTAGAAGAGCATGTTTAAGTCGTGTTATGAATTGTGAGCCTGTCTAGTGGAAGAATGGTCAGAGGACCTTGTATGTGATAGAGGTCAAAGAACCTTGTATGTGTTAAATGAAAGTTAGGTGAATGCCAGGTGCCTCGGGTAAAAATGGTCAAGGGGTGGTATGTCATCGAAGGATTAAGAGGAGCATCGGGTGCCTTGGGTAATATGGCCAAGGGGCGATGCACAGTTCGAGGCCTTGGGTAATATGGTCAAGGGTCGAACGTCGAGCTCCATAGAGAGCATTGTGGTCCTGGGTACAAATGGTCAGGGGACAGTGCGGCTCGAAGGGTCAGTCTTGGAGAGTTTTGTGAGGACTACGAGAATTTGAAGTCATCGGGTGCCTTGGGTAATATGGCCAAGGGGCAATGCAACAGTTCGAGGCTTGGGTACAAATGGTCAAGGGTCGAACACCGAGCTCCGTAGAGAAGCTTGAGGCCCTGGGTACAAATGGTCAGGGGTCAGTGTGACTCGAAGGGTTAGTCTTGGAGAGCTTAGAAAGGACTCAGAGGAGTCGAGTTGAGAGGACCCAGAGGAGACAGATAGAGCTTGTTAGAGCTTGAGTTAGTTGTTATGGATGTATGTCGCATGAGTATGTTGCTAGATGTATGGTTTGATGCATGGTGTATGTGTTAAGTATTTTCCATGTATATTGAGCTTGTGTGTGGAAAACACGATATCTGCCTTGTATGCGTATGTGATTGATGGCTCTGCAGGTGCGAGCCACTTACTCAGTATCGTGGTTTTGTACTGACCCACCACCAGGTTTTGCAAGTGCTGCAATCATATTCGAGCTTGGTGATGTAGAGGAGACGTGACGAAGGAAAGACCATAGCTAGCATGTCCTATTTATGCTTCCTTGTTACTCATCCTTAGTTTTGAGATCGATTTAGGTTGTGGCCTAAGATGTTAATATCTTCTTCTAGTTGTTGAATGAGAGAGGGTTGATGTTAACTTGGCTGTAATGTTTTAAGTGTAGTTTTGAGAGGTTAAAGGTTTTCTCTTTTACGAGTTGTGAATTTTCTGATGTAATTAAGTAGTCCTTGACATGAGACCTGACTTGCATTTATATTCTGTTGTGTTGGGTTGGATTGTTTATGGATGTTGTGGAGTGAGATTGACTGTCTGCATAATATGGTTTTGGAAGTGTATATATATATATTGTATATCAGGTGCGTTGAAAATTTGAGATGGCTTATAGTTTTGTCGTTATGCTACCGAAATTTTCGAGGCCTTAGGTTGGCATTAGGGTAAATGTTTAGTAATGTCTCCAAGTTTAGACCGAATTTTGGGGGCGTTACACAAAATCATTCTAGAGGAGGGATCCTTTAGAAGTATTGAGCAACAAAGAAGGCTTAACCCTGCAATGAAAGAGGTTGTTAAAAAGGAGGTGATTAAATGGTTGGATGCTGACATTATTTATCCAATTGCAGATAGCAATTGGGTAAGCCCTGTCCAATGTGTTCCTAAGAAAGGAGGTGCCACTGTGGTGAGCAATAAAGATAATGAGTTGATCCCAACCAGGACAGTAACTGGTTGGAGGGTTTGCATGGATTACAGGAGGCTCAATAAAGCTACCCGTAAGGACCATTTCCCTCTACCATTTATTGACCAGATGTTGGATAGATTGGCTGGCCAGGCCTACTATTGCTTCTTAGATGGTTATTATGGGTATAACCAGATTACTATTGCTCCTGAGGATCAGGAAAAAACCACTTTCACTTGCCCTTATGGGACGTTTGCTTTTAGGCGAATGCCTTTTGGGCTCTGCAATGCTCCAACAACATTTTAGCGATGTATGTTAGCATTTTTTTCTGATATGATTGAGTCCACTGTTGAGGGTCTTTTCAGAGTTGTTTAGATAATTTAGGTAAGGTGTTAAAGAGATGTGAGGATACCCATCTAGTCCTTAATTGGGAGAAATGTCACTTCATGGTGAAGGAAGGCATAATGTTAGGTCATAGGATTTCTACGAATGGTCTAGAAGTTGATAGAGCAAAAATTGAGGTGATTGAAAGATTAGAACCACCGAATTCAGTGAAAGGAATTTGGAGTTTTTTAGGTCATGCTGGATTTTATAGGAGGTTCATAAAGGATTTTTCGAAAATTAGTAAACCTCTTTGTAGCTTATTGTGTACTGATCATGTTTTTGACTTTAATGCAGATTGTAGGAAGGCTTTTGAAACTTTAAAAGCTGCTTTAATCTCAACACCCATTCTTTGTGCACCTAATTAGAATTTACCATTTGAGGTAATGTGTGATGCAAGTGATGTTGCAGTAGGTGCTATGCTGGGAAAAAGCAGGGCAAATTTATCCATCCTATATATTATGCAAGCAGAGTTTTAAATGAGGCACAAGTCAACTATACAACTACTGAAAAGGAGTTGTTAGCTGTGGTGTTTGCTTTTGAGAAATTCCGGCCATATTTGGTTGGATCCAAAGTGACAGTGTTCACGGATCATGCGACAATAAGGTACTTAATGTCTAAAAAAGATGCAAAGCCTAGACTAATTCGTTGGGTTTTATTTCTTGTAGGAATTCGACTTGGAGATAAAGGATAAGAAGGGATCAGAGAATGTCAGTGCATATCATTTGTCTCATCTTGATCCATCATCATCTTTGCTGAAGCAATTTGCCATTTCAGATTCTTTTCCAGATGAGCAGCTTTTTGTTGTTGAGGTAAAGGTAGTGAAGGATGTCCCTTGGTATGCTGATATTGCTAACTTTTTGATAAAGGGGGCCACTCCTATTGATATGGATTGGAGGCAGAAGAAAAAGTTTAAGCATGATGCAAAGTTTTTCTATTAGGATGAGCCATTTATGTATAAGCGATGCTCTGATGGTATTATTCGTAGGTGTGTTTCAGGTGATGAAGCAAAGGAAATCCTAGAGCAATGTCACTCTTCGTCGTATGGAGGCCATTTCAGCGGTCAGAGGACATATATGAGGATTTTGCATTGTGGATTCTTCTGGCCTTCCTTGTTTAAGGATGCCCATTGGTTCTACAAGCAATGTGACGCTTGCCAAAGGAGAGGAAACTTGGGGCCTAGAGATGAAATGCCTCTTACTTACGTTTTGGAAGTGGAATTATTTGATGTATGGGGTATTGACTTTATGGGGCCATTTCTCCTTCTAATGGTAATGTTTTTATCTTATTGGCAGTTGATTACGTGTCCAAGTGGGTGGAGGTCATCGCATGCCATCAGAGTGATGCCAAGACAGTAGCAAGGTTTCTTCAATCGCACATCTTTGCACGGTTTGGGACACCTAAAGTTCTAGTGAGTGATGAGGGTACACATTTTGTTAATAATGTCTTAACTAAGCTTTTAGCTAAGTATGAGATTAAACATAGAATAACTATCCCTTATCACCCACAAGCAAATGGTCAAGCTGAATTAAGCAATAGAGAAATTAAATCTATTCTAGAGAAAGTAGTCCATCCATCTAGAAAGGATTGGTCTTTTAGGTTGGATGAGGCTCTTTGGGCTTATAGGACAGCTTATAAGACTCCTTTAGGTATGTCTCCCTATAGGTTGATATATGGGAAAGCTTGTCATTTACCATTAGAGCTTGAGCATAGAACGTTTTGGGCTTTGAAAAAGTTGAATTTTGATCTGAGTCATGCAGGAGCAATAAGAATGCTGCAGCTTAATAAACTGGAGGAATTTCACCAATTTTCTTATGAAAACGCGAAAATGTATAAAGAACAGACTAAGCTGTGGCATGACAAGAAAATTAAGCCTAAAGAGTTTGTCAAAGGTCAGAAAGTTTTGCTTTACAATTCTAGATTGAAATTATTTCCTGGGAAGCTAAAATCTAAATGGTCAGGGCCATTTATTGTGATTGAGGTTTTCCCCCATGGAGCAATTACTTTGCAGGATGAAAAAGATGGCAGAGTGTTCAAAGTGAATGGTCAGCGTGTGAAACATTATTGGGGTGAGGAGTTCCAAACGAAATATCCTTCCCTAAATTTGGTTGATGATTGAGAAAGCAAGATTTTTGCGGGAGCATTTTACAGAGCAATATTTTGAGCTCCCAGTGTTTGTTTTGATTTTATTTTTCGCTGATTTGTTTTTAATTTCGATTAGGTTAGATTTGGTTTGTTTGAATTTTTGCATAATTTATTTTAAGTTCGTTGTTATTTTAATTTCGTAGAATTTATCGTGATTCTGATTATTTTTATTATTTCTGGTAATTTAGTTTTCATTTTTCGATTAGTTTAGATTATATTTGGATTTTATTTTTAGTTATTTGAATTTCTGATGAGGTTTAGATTTAATAAAGATTTTCTTGATTTACTCGGCTTTAGATAAATATTAAAGATAAGATTTGATTTGATCGGTTAAATTTAAATTTAAATTCGATGGTTTGATTTGAATTTCGTATCCAAGATTCGTTTTTGCTCAAAGGGTTGTTGCGACAACTTTATAGCCGAAGCATATCTCTCGTCCGAATATGAAGGGATTTCTTGTGAGATAATTACTTTTTACCGTTTGGATTTTTGAATTTTTTTTATGGGTAGGTAAAGTTGCATGAGTCATTTGATGCTGGCACGTGTCGCATAGAAATAATCCAACGGTTTGGCCATTTGATAGCACATGATTATTTACCATGGGCGATTGAAATTCAGGAATTTACCGTTGTTGGATTTAAATTTCAAGATTGCATGTGGTTTTGAACGGTAAACTCAATTAATGTGAGCAAAATCTTTCGGTTAGGATTCAATTTGCTGAAGCCCTATTTATTAACAGCTTCTGGTAAGTATTTTTCACTTCGTTTTCTTGTTTCAAATCTTTGTCGTTTGCATTCTTCTTTCTTTGTTGTTATTCTCTGTAAACCCCTTAAGTCTTCCATGGCGAAAATAAGAGCGAGAAAAGAGAGGGAGAATGAGGAGGAAGAAGTATCTGTTACCCCTGAAGTACAAAAAGTAAAAGCGAAGAAGAAGAAGACGCCGGAGGAGAAAGAGGCCAAACGAAGGAGAAGGCAGCAACGGGCTGTGGAGCAAGAGGCTGTTCAGAAGGGGACAGACGATGTTGCTGCTGTAGTGGAGGAAGGAAATCCAAAAGAATCTGAGGTGCAAAATCCAGAGGAGGATGAACCGATAGTCGTAGACATGAAGATAAATCAAGAAGAGAATACTGAGGAGAATCAAGAAAAGCAGACTGACGAGGTGCAAGAAGGACAGGCAGAGGTTGTGCCTGAAAAAGATAATGAACAGGAGCAAGAGGCTCGTGTTGAGGTCATAATGTCGGAGGTGCCTAGACGTCACCGCATAAAGCGAAAGGCTAGGCACGTCCAGGTGATTCGAGCTGACACCCCATCACCACCATCGTTGGATTCTGAGAAAGAGAAGGCAGAGCAAGACGAACGAGAGAAAAAAGAAGCTGAGGACAGAGAAAGATAAGAAGCAGCGGAAGAAACTTTGAGAAAGCTTAGAGAAGACAGAGGCAAAGGAATTGCTGAAGCATCGGATGAACCTGTGGAGGAAGCAAGAGAAGGACCTTTCATCCGCTTCATCAATGAGCTTGCTCGAGCGAAATATCGAGAGATGCTAAGAAGAGATTTCTTATTCGAAAGAGGGTTTGGTGACGATCTACCCCATTTCTTAAGAGCAGGAATTGCAAATCTTAGGTGGAGTCAGTTCTGTGCAAAACCGAACCCAGTGAATTCGAATATTGTTCGAGAATTCTATGCGAATATTGATAATGCAGAGGAATTTCAGGCCATAGTTCGAGGAGTACTTGTTGACTGGAGCCCAGGGGCTATCAACTCGTTATTCAATCTCCAGGACTTCCCACACGCGGGCTTTAATGAGATGGTCGTGGCACCGTTGAGTGATCAGTTAAATGCGACGGTCCGGGAGGTGGGAATTGAAGGGGCTCAATGGAGGTTATCAAAGACGGAGAAACACACATTTCAAGCGGCTTACCTAAAGAGTGAAGCCAATACTTGGTTGGGCTTCATCAAGTTGCGTTTGCTTCCGACTACACATGATTCAACAGTGTCTCGCGACCGTGTGATTCTGATATTCGCCATTCTTCGATCCCTGAGCATTGATGTTAGAAAAATTATTTCGAGTGAGATTTTAAGTTGCTGGCGCAAGAAGGTGGGGAAGATGTTTTTTCCGAACACGATCACGATGCTATGCAGTAGGGCAGGAGTGCCCACGGTTCTAGAGGATGTGATTCTGCTTGACAAGGGAATCATAGATACGCCTAATCTGGCTCGGCTTCAGCATACGCAGGTGGCTCGCCAGGGTGGACTAGTGTGTGGTATTCATCAAATCCTAGAGCAACTGGCACTGTCGACCAGTAGGCAAGAGTTTGCTGAAAGGCAAGCTGATAGCGAGCAGTAATGTCGCTATTTTAGTCCCAATTTATTAGGCTTTTTGTGCTTTAATCGTATTTTTATTGAAAATATTTAATGTAATTTGTCATTTGGTCTTTAGGATCAAAGTTGTGGATTTTGGGGAAAAAGTGCCCAAAATGAAGCCAATCAAGCCCAAATTCCAAGCTTGGATCAAAAGGGGAGTCAAAGAGATCAATCATGGGAAAAAAGGACCAAAAGAAATGAAGTGGAAGCCCAAAAAGAAGCCCAAAACACAGCAGAAAAATCTGGAAATTGCACAGGTCGAGACGCTGTCCATTTCTTTGGCGCCAAGCCGATGACGTCACAGCGTCGCGACGCTATGCTACCCCCTTTTCGAGCCTATAAAAGGCACCCCTTGGTGCCTCATTTTACCATCAATCACTCACCAATTCTTCCATTCTTTCCTTTCTTTGGCTCCTTTGGAGCCTCTCTCAAGGCTTTCTAGCCTTTTTGAAAGCTTTCTTTAGTGGGAAAAATTTTGGAGAATTTTGAGGAGCATCCTAGGAGGCTCAAGGAGTGTTTGGCGGGACTCCAAGCGTCAACGAAGGGGTTTTTCGACGGTCAATTCCTTTCCTTTTATTATGCTCTTAATTATGCTTTTCATTGTAAATTTTGTGGATATTTTAGCTATGTGTAGCTAAACCCCAATTTGGGGTCTTGAAATGAAATTATAGTCAAAATGTTGTTATAATTTTCTGTCTTTTGCCCCTTTTCCTAATTATTTGTATGGATGTGCTTAATGCTTTATGCAATCTGGCCAATTGTGTATTGATCTGATTCTTAATGGAAACTCGACGGAGAGAAATTAGGATAGATCGTAATCCATTCAACTAGTTTAATTGCCCATCGTGACACCTGGATTAGTTGATTAAACTTAGATTCCTAAAATGAATCAGAGCGTAATAATTAATGACTTTTAATGGCGCTAAGGGCACGTAGGTTGTTAAAATGAATTACTTACAATTAGGGGATACCGACAAGATAACCTATGTGATTAACGAAGATTCTAGGATTATAATTAGTTGGGCAATGAGATAGAATAATTATAACAATTGTTTAGCTAATAATTGATTTTAAGACCCCTCTTCCCATTTAAAGAAAACTCTTCCTCCATATTTTATTTTTATTCGATTGATCAAATTATTTTCTTTAATTGCTTTGATGTTTAAATCCTTTTTAATTGCATGAATTGTTCCCTAAATATTATTTCTTCCAATTATTTTTAGTGCTCAAGAGGTTTTTGCTTTGCTTAATTTTCACTTCGCCTCCCTGTGGATTCGATACTCGGTATTACCTACTGTTTTATATTACTTGTGACGACCCGTGCGCTTGCGGATAATCATTCTAACAACTGAACACAAGCTCAAACCTATTTTACCTATGCTAAAAGGAGAGATGACACACTCAGGAGGGCCTTGCAATCCAACTTCTCCAAACCATATCAGGCCTTCCCTATGTTTCCCGATGATCTATTTAATCCCTGGATACCACCCCACCTGTTGAAAGAGAAGAGGAGGATGATGAAGAGCAGGGGCAGGAAGACTGACTGATGAGATAATTTTGAATGAGCATTACTTTTGTTCTTATATTTTTGTTTGCTCGTGCATATCTGACCCCGCTTGTTGTTATATTTGTTTGTTTCTTTTTAATTTTTCTGCTTCTAAAAAATATATCTGCTTTTGTAATTTCTTTTTCTATGCTTTAATGAAATTTCCAAGTTATTTCTGTTTTATGAGCATTCAGTAACTCTAACTTAACAAATTTTCTTTTGAATTTTTTAAGCTTGGACTGGTTAAGCTTAATTAGATCAAGGTATTCTGATCTCCAGAAACCTTTTTTCTTGAGCATTTCTTCTAGCCTGGTCGTTACTGTGGCAAAGAAGATTCTGAGGTAGTGTTGATTTATATGATCCACTTTAAGCTTAGTTCTAGTCCCACGCTCAGTTTAAAATTCAGATAGAAAAATTTAAGTTTGGGGGTATAATTTGCAAAATTAATTATTCATTGAGGACAATGAATGATTCAAGTTTGAGGGACTTTTTGCTGCTCCAATTGTTTTGCTCGAGCATTCCTCTCCTTCATTTAAAAATTTGCTAGGTTATTGAGTAACCGGGGACATTTGTGACACCCACAGTTTTTCTTTGCGTCAAAAGATGACCTATGAGATATGGAAAAATGAAAGAATTATTTGCTGAAAAAAAATTAATTGTTGAAAATTTTGCTGAGAAAATTCATGTAGCAAACGTTTTGAAGGATGAATGATAATCCAGCAGTTTTCTGTCTCCCAGAACTTAGGTGAGCTTCATCATAAAATGTCGCCATTCTTAGGGGCAAGAGATAGAATAACTAAGGATATATTTTTGAGCATTATAAAGAGTATTTAGCCTAGTTGGTGATGAGTTTGAGGCAAGGGTATACTGCACCATAAAGTGGGTCATCCCATGCTTAAGAGCTTATGACTGTAGGGCTGCTTTAAGTCTGAAAAACAAAAATATAAACCCCTTGGAAATGTGTTTTTAAAATGTCTGTTAATAAAGCTAGGTTGTGGCAAGTTCTTAGAATTGAGTTAAAAGTGGTGATTATTTGTCCATGCTGGAAGAATTATTTTGCTGCAGCAGAGCTTGGTTTTGCAGAGTGCTCAGGTAAAGGTTGAAGGTAGTGTTGGACCGTCTGGTTTGATTAAGCTATTCTTTGTCTAACGTGTTGAATTCTTAAGGGAAGGTTGGTTAGTATTGCTCGGGACGCGCAATAGTTCAAGTTTGGGGGTGTGATAACTGTCCAAAATGTAGTTACTTAGGCCTTATTTCTATAGGGATTTGTGTGTCTTGTGTGACTAATAGGGTTGCTTTTAGATATATATTATATGTTTTAACCCATTTGGAAGAATGAAAGCTTTGGAAGTTATTTTGTGCAGAATGCATTGCTGAGCGACTGGAGAGAGCAAATTCTGTGCTGCAGCAAAGCTAGGAGCAAAACTGCCACGTCACAGCTCGTTAGCCAAGTTAAAAAACTGAATTCTGTTGAGTTATTCTCGGGATAAAGGAGCAAGGAGAGCCATCCACATGTCTAGGTCAACCTAATTCAAGCCTCTTATCCTTCTATAAAAGGAGATAGCCGCCCAAGTCAAATTCATTCCATCTTTGGGAGGAACATTCCATCTTTGGGAGGAACATTCCATTCTTGGAAAGTTACTTCCACCTTTAGGAGTCGAATAGAGGAAGATTGGAGACCACCAAGAAGACCATCAATTACAAGCTGTTCAAGGGAATTAATCTTTTCTTGTATTACCTTGTAGTTATGGACATGTTTACTCAGATTGTAATGTGTGTTTCCATGCATTTTATGAACTAAGTAGCTTAGGCGTTGGTTAGGGAACATGTGATTGTTGTGCTTAATTTCTAGTAATAAATGTTGATTCTATGCATTTTGATTAATTGTTGTGCTCATTTCTATTTTGTGCCCGCCTGGCCAACTGGTATGAATACCTCTCTCTAGTTTCAGGGATGATTTAGGGAGTGTGTGGCATTTAATCACACTAGATCGTTGTGTATTGGTGAACGCCAGTGACTGAGCTAGGGATAGCCAGTTGCCTAGTGCTTGATCGGTAGTACTTCATTGGAGTTGAAACACATTCTAAAAGATCCGGAGTTCCGGGAGGAATCTGCTAATAAGACTGCGAGAGTTTTGCATGATCAATAATATTGCTAGAGCAACTTTTAAAACAATTACTAAATCCTGACCAGCGCCTGTTTCCAATCTGTCTGCCTATTTGTTTACTTTTTGTTCTGTCATTTCTTTTGCTTCATCATTCCTATAAAAGCCAATCATTTTTTACCACTTTTGAAACCATTGAAAAACTAAACAAGATAGATAAAGTGAAAGCTAGTTCAGGCCTTGGATTGATAAATACTTATTACTTGCTGCGGACTGTGTATACTTGCACAGAGTCTAGAGCTAGAGCTAGCTAAAACCACTTCCAACGCATCTGAAGTATAAGTTTTTGGGAGAAAAAGAGTCCTTGCCGATTATCATTTCATCAAAGCTTGATCAACTGCAAGAACACCTTTTAATGCAGGTCCTCGCAAAGCACAAGAAGACCATTGGGTGGAGTCTCGCAGATATCAAAGGTATCAGCCCCTCGTATTGCATGCATAAAATTCGCTTGCTGGACGAATCCAATGAATTTATTAAGCGACAAAGAAGATTAAATCCTGCTATCATGGAGGTTGTGCGAAAGGAGATTATCAAATGGCTCGACGCAGGTGTGATTTACCCCAATGCAGACAACAGATGGGTGAGTCTGGTGCAATGTGTACCAAAGAAAGGAGGAATGACAGTGGTAGCCAACGCAAACAATGAATTGATCCCATCACGCACCACTACTGGGTGTCGCATATGTATGGATTACCGCAAGCTCAACGCAATCACGAAGAAGGATCATTTCTCTCTTCCATTCATTGATCAAATGCTTGACAGACTTGCGGGACATGCATACTATTGTTTTCTTGATGGATATTCAGGATATAACCAAATATCCATTGCGCCAGAAGATCAAGAAAATAAAACTTTCACCTGCCCATATGGAACCTTTGCGTTTAGAAGGATGCCTTTTCCGGCTATGCAATGCGCCATGGACATTCCAGAGATGTACGATGGCCATCTTTTCAGAATTGTAAGAAAAATCAGTGGAAGTTTTCATGGATGACTTTTCAGTTTATGGAAAGTCCTTCGTAGATTGCCTAATGCAGCTGGAACGTGTTTTGGAACGATGCGAAGAGGCTAACCTAGTATTGAATTAGGAAAAATGTCATTTTATGGTAGAAGAAGGCATAGTCCTAGGCCATCGCATATCAAGCGCAGGTATTGAAGTAGACAAGGCAAAAGTAGATGTAATCGCAAAGTTGCCAACCCCCACCTCTGTGAAAGGAATTCAAAGTTTCTTGGGTCACGCAGGTTTCTACTGCAGATTCATAAAGAATTTCTCGCATATCACCTATCCATTATGCGCATTGTTAGAAGCAAATAGAAGATTTGAATTTTCAGAAGAATGCGCCAAGGCATTTAATGATCTGAAGCATGCGCTAGTCACTGCGCCCATTCTCGCAACCCCTGATTGGAAAGAACCATTTGTCCTAATGTGTGACGCAAGTGACGTGGCAGTTGGAGCAATTCTGACACAGAAAAAGGAAAAGTCACTGCACCCTATTTATTATGCCAGCAAGACATTGAATGAAGCACAAAATAATTACACAACAATCGAGAATGAATTATTGGCAGTTGTTTATGCTTTTGATAAATTCTGTGCTTATCTGATTGGCTCCAAAGTCACTGTCTATACAGATCATGCGGCAATCAAATACATAATCACTAAAAAGGACGCAAAACCAAGGTTGATTAGGTGGATTCTCTTGCTACAAGAATTCGATTTAGAAATAAAGGACAAAAAGGGGAGTGATAACTTAGTCGCAGATCATTTATCGCGATTGGAAAATCCTGAGAAAGTGGATGCTTCAGATATCTCCATCGCAGAGGAATTCCCTGATGAGAAGCTGCTGATGATTGAAGAAGAAGAAGAACCATGGTTTGTGGACATAGCAAACTATCTCGCCCTAGGGGTCTTACCTGAAGAATACTCAGCACAACATCGTAAGAAATTCTTCCATGAACTTAAATTTTGTTTATGGGATGACCCTTACCTTTATCGCAGAGGGCCAGACCAGATAACTAGGAGATGCGTTGGACGAGTAGATGCGTCGAGAATTTTAGAAGCATGCCATGAAGCTTCATATGGAGGACATTTTGGAGGCCAACGCACTGCGGCGAAGGTGTTGCAAAGTGGCTATTGGTGGCCAACATTGTTCCAGGACGCAAAAAAATATGCGGATAGATGCGACAAGTGCCAACGCACTGGCAACATCAGCGCAAGAAACGAGATGCCGCAAAATTACATAGTGGAAATCGAACCGTTTGATGTCTGGGGAATCGATTTTATGGGACCTTTTCCATCATCGCAAGGATACCAATACATCCTCCTCGCAATTGACTATGTCACTAAGTGGGTTGAGGCAATTGCTTGCATTAAGAGTGATGCGACTACCGTGACAAAGTTCTTTAAGAAAAATATTTTTACAAGATTTGGAGTGCCACGAAGACTTATTAGTGATGAAGGAACCCATTTCATAAACAAGGTCATGACTAAGTTGTTGCAAAAATACAATGTCAAACATCATATCGCAACAACTTATCACCTGCAAAGTAATGGTCAAGCAGAGGTATCAAACAGGGAAATAAAGAGAATTCTCGAGAAAGTGGTCAGCACAAACAGAAAGGACTGGGTGCAACACATGGATGATGCGTTATGGGTGTATCGCACGGCTTTCAAAACACCCATAGGGATGTCTCCTTATGCGTTAGTGTTTGGGAAAGCCTGCCACTTGCCTTTAGAATTGGAATACCGAGCGCATTGGGCATTGAAAAAACTAAATTTTGATCTATATACTGCAAGACAGGAAAGATTGTGCCAGCTCTCAGAGTTAGAAAAATTTAGAAGATGCGTGTATGAGAATGCCAAAATCAACAAAGAAAAACAAAAACAGTGGCATGACAAGATAATATGCAAAAAGGATCTTCAAGAAGGTATGAAAGTATTATTATTCAACTCTCGTTTACGTCTTTTTCCTAGTAAGCTGAAAACAAGATGGTCGGGCTGATAAGGGTAAAAAATATACCTATTTTGCCCTTATTCTTAGCTCATTTCTTGGTCAAATATTGAGTGTTTAGGTCAATTTACTATTCCCGAGCTCAAATTATGCTTCATTTGATAAGTTAGGGCGTTGAGAATTACTTTTGTCAAATTTAACTTAGTTATGCTTAAAAAGACTTGATTTTAAGGGAATTTGACTTAGTTTGTTGATGTGCAGAAAAACAGAGGAAAAGTTGGAATTCCCCAGAAATGCGACCGCATTTCTGGGAAGGAAAAATTGAAATGTGACCGCATTTATGGAAAAATAGAGGTCGTTCCGAGTCGCACGTGGGTCTTTGTTGATGAGTCTTCTTCGCACCTAACCGGTTGTTTTGACCCCGAAACCAACTGGGCAACCTTCCAGCACCTATTTCGCAGCTCCTCAACCACTTTCTACACTATATAAGCTCGAGATTTGAAGTCCAATCGAAGTATAACTCACTTGGAAGAAAAGGGTGGTGACAGAACCCTGGCTCGATGCCAATGAGTAGGGATGCTCGAGGTCCTTCTTAGATGACCAAATTCTAACACAAGAGAGAGTTAGACATCAAACCTTGTGGTTTGTAGAGAGTTTCACCCATTCCCATCTTGTAAAAGTGAGAGAGTGGAGTGTCTTAGCGAACTCTAAAAGGATTGGGTAAACAAAAAAACCCATAATATTTAGCTATCTCCTTTATTTCCAGCTTGTGATTACTTTTCATTATTCTGTAATCTTTTCTTATTCAATGAAAATGTGTTCATTTGCTTTTTATCTCATCATGAGTAGCTAAATCCCGTTTAGGGGTTCAGCGTGGTGAATTCCCTTAGGGTTTAATGGCTTGAAAGTGCTTTATTTGCTTGAGTTGTGTTTAATGCATGTCATTCTTTATTGATTATCACTCTAATCTTGTTGGGTTTAATTTGATCACTTAGACTCTGCATGCTATGTGAGTTTGATCTCGAAAGGGACAAACGATATCAGTTCTCATAAAGGTGATATAGGAGAAAAAGCTCGAAAGAGATTGTTCGGTTGTATAAGGCAAGCTACCTAAGGCACCCTATATCGACTATAGGCTTATAGGTTGAATTCGTGAATTATCTATGTCGGAGTCAAGTCCAAGAGATGGGTATAACGGTACTCGCTTAGCCTGCTAACGGTTTTTGGGAACAAAGGCCAAATGGAAGTTAAATCTGACCCAATGCATTAGATACACTTAAGTGAGATATTGCATGAGTATGGTTGTTACCTTAGGGATGAATTCATGTTGAATACCTCGTTTTATCTTATTGTTATTCTTTATTAATTTATTGCTTGTTTTATTTATCTTTTAAAAAACCCAATCAATCAACTTATTTTCTTTGGTTACCTTTTTTCAAAAGCAATCATTTGAGCAGTTTCTTCATCAAATCTGAATTTAAAATTTAGTCCCTCCAATAAGAATGCCAAGTACAGAGCAGAGATCATTGCTTTCAGACAGTCTTACAGCTTGGGAAAGATTCCAGAGCCTTGTTCGAAAGTGTCTACACCATGGACTGCCTGCTTGCATTATTTTGGAGCATTTTTACAGTGGGTTAGATCAAGCTTCAAAGGCACTAGTAAACACATCTGCAAACGGATCTTTTCTGAAGAAGTCTGCTAATGAGGCGCACGCTATTCTAGATACCATAGCCACCAATAATCGACATTGGAGAGAAAATGAACCAACAACCATTTTGAAAAATCCAGTGAAAGCAGTGGAAATAGAGGCTAACTCTACGATGCAAGCCTAGATCAAGGCCATTCATAACATGATGATGGGCATGTCCATGAACAATCAAGCCAACATAGCCCCTGCTAATGCTGTTTCTTCCCTCTGTTGTGAGATATGTGGCGAGGAACACATCGCTGATAGTTGTCCACTAAACCCTGCTTCTGTTTTTTATGTAGGCCACAAGGAAATCAGAACCAAAATAGATGGAATCCTTATTCGGCCACGTACAACCCGGGATGGAGACAACATTTGAACTTTTCTTAGGAAGGACAAGTCGGATCGAGTAATTCCAATAATCATCAGTTTGGAAAGAAACCTACACAACAACAATCATAGAAAAACTTCCAACAAGTTCCAGTGCAGAGCCAAGAGTCAAATCTAGAGACTCTTATGAAGGAGTACATGGCAAGGAACGATGTTGCAGTCAAGAATTTGGAAGTTCATCTTGGACAAATTGCTCAGGAGATTAAGAATAGACCTCAAGGGGCGTTGCCTAGCAAAACCGAGATCCCTCACAGAGAAGGCAAGGAACAATGCAAGGCAGTGACCCTAAGAAGTGGATTAGAATACGATGGACCAAAGTATCCCAGGAAGTTCAGAAGTAGAGATCCTAGTTGAAGCTCGAGAAAAGATTTGTGAAAATAAGTCAGACAATACCACAGGTATTTCAAAAAATAGAGAAGAAAAAATAGAAAAGACCAATGAGCCTAAAGCCTTGGTAGAGAAAGAAGAAAAATTAGAGTTGGAGAAAAAACAGGGAAATGCGACGCGAAACCCCAAAAGTTTGTGATAGACCCAGATTACAGACCACCTCCTCCGTACCCACAGAGATTCAAACAAAAGGACATTCAGGATAAGAATGAGAGAGCAGCGTAGAAATCAAAATCCAATGGATAACGTGTCGCGCCTCCCGAAAGGTCAGAAGATCCAGTGAACTCCCAGCAGAATCGTGTGCAGCAGCAAAATCCACCGCTGGAGCAAAATGGACGGTAAAATAATCAGGCTGAGAATCCTATCTTGGTAGCAAACGATAGGGCCAGAGCCATTCGAGCGTATGCTTTTCCAATGTTTGATGAGTTAAATCCAAGAATTGCACACCCTCAAATTGAGGCAAAAAATTTTGAAATGAAACCAGTAATGTTTCTAATGTTGCAAACTGTGGGTCAGTTCCCTAGTTTGTCATCTGAAGACCCTCATTTACATCTTAAGTCTTTTCTAGGAGTTAGTGATTCATTTGTAATTCAAGGAGTGTCTAGGGATGCCCTTTGATTAACTTTGTTCTCGTTTTCTCTTAAAGACGAAGAAAAGGCATGGTTAAATTCTTTTGCTCCAGGATCAATTAGGACATGGAATGAGTTAGCGGTCTTAGTAAGTATTTTCCATCAACTAGGAATGCCAAGTTGAGGAGTGAGATAGTGGGATTTAGGCAACTCGAAGATGAAACCTTTAGTGAGACTTGAGAGAGGTTTAAGGAGCTTTTGCGAAAGTGTCCCCACCATGGTTTACCCCTTTGTATCCAAATGGAAACATTTTACAATGGGCTAAATGCAGTAACCCAGGGTATGGTCGATGTTTCGGCTGGAGGGGCCCTTTTGGCAAAAAAATTTTAATGAAGCCCATGAAATTTAAGAAAGAATATCAACCAATAGTTGTCAGTGGTCGGATGTTAGATGCTTAAATAAAAAAGTTAAGAGTGTGCTAGAGGTCGATGGTGTGTCTACCATTAGGGCTGATATTGCAATGTTAGCTAGTGCGCGCTCTTAAAAATGTAACAGTGGTTAGTGATAAGGGTAAAAAATATGCATATTTTACCCTTATATTTAGCTCATTTCTTTGTCAAATATTGCATGTTAGTTCTATTTTACTGTTCCCAAGCTCAAAATATGTTAAAGTTGATAAGTTAGGGTGTTGAGATTCACTTTTGTCAAATTATGCTCATTTGTGCTTAAAAAGACTTGATTTTAAGAGAATTTGACTAAGTTTATTGTTGTGCAGGAAAACAGAGGAAAAGCTGGATTCTGCCCAGAAATGCGGTCGCATTTCTAGAAAGGCAAAATGAAATGCGACCGCATTTCTGGAAAAACTGAGACAGTTCTGAGTCGTCCGCGGGTCGTTGTTGATGAGTCTTCTTCGCACCTAACCGGCCGTTTTGACCCCGAAACTGACTGGGCTGCCTTCCAAGCACCTATTTCGCAGCTTCTTAACTATTTTTCACACTATATAAGCTTGAGATTCGATGTTAAATTCAAGAAAAACTCATTTGGAAGAAGAGGGTGGTGACAGAACCCTAGTTGACGCCTATGCGTAGGGATGCTCGAGGTTCTTCTTAGATGACTAAATTATAACCTTAGTTAGACATCAAACCTTAGGGTTTGTAGGGATTTTCACCCATTCCCGCTTGTAAAAGCGAGAGAGTGGAGTGTCTAAGCGAACTGATCTAAAAGGATTGAGTAAATAGAAAACCCATAATATTTAGCTATCTCCATTATTCCCAGCTCTTGATACTTTTCATTATTCTGTATTATTTACATTCTTATTTCAATGAAAATGTATTCATTTGCTCTTTATCTCACCATGAGTAGCCAAATTTCGTTGAGGGGTTCAATAGGGTGAATTCCCTTATGGTTCAATAGCTTGAAAGTGTTTTATTTGCTTAAGTTTTGTTCAATGCATGTCATTCTTTATTGAATATCATTCTGATCTTGTTGAGTTTAACTTGATCACTTAGACTTTGCATGCTATGTGAGTTTGATCTCGAAAGGGACAGATGATATCGATTCTCATAAAGGTGATATAGGAGAAAAAACTTGAAAGAGATTGTTTGGCGGTATAGGGCAAGCTGCCTAAGGCACCCTATATCGACTATAGGGTTATAGGTTGCATTCGTGAATTATCTATGTCAAAGTCGAGTCACAGAAATGTGCATAACGGTACTCACTTAGCCTTCTAATGGTTCTTGGGAGTAAGGGCCAAATAGAAGTTAAATCTGACCTAATGCATTGAATAGACTTAAGTTAAATATTGCATGATTAAAGTTATTGTCTTAGGGATGAATCCATGTTGAATACCTCGTTTATTTCTTACTTTTATTCTTTTATTTATTTGCTTGTTTTATTTATTTCTTTAAAAACAAATCGTCAATATTATTTCTTTGGTTACCTTTTCAAAAGCAATCATTTGAGCAGTTTCTTCATCAAATCTGAATTTCCAATTTAGTCCCCGTGCAATCGATACCCTTGGAATACTTCTAAGGTTTTTTTACTACGTGCGACAGTGTATACTTGCACTAGGGTTGGTTGAATTTATCTTTACTATATTTATCATCTTATCTCACATCCATCCATTCAACCGTTGTCGCACCAGTTAGTCATCAGCAGCCGCCAGCTGTGGAGCCTGCTGCAGTGGTGAACCAAGTTGCAGAGGAATCATGTGTCTATTGTGGTGAAGAGCACAACTACGAGTTTTGCCCCAGCAATCCAGCTTCTGTTTTTTTTTTTTTTTGTAGGTAATCAAAGGAATAACCCTTATTCTAGTTTTTATAATCCAGGTTGGCGCAACCACCCCAACTTTGCATGGGGAGGGCAAGGAAGCAATTTGCAAGCTCCTCAAGAACAACAAAAGGTGAACCAGTCCGGATTTGCTAAATCACAGGTATTGCGCCAGCAAAATAAGCAGGCTTTGCCCCAGCAAAATTCGGAGAGTTCTCTTCAGGCAATGATGAAAGAATATATGGCTCGTACTGATGCCGCAATTCAAAGTAATCAAACTTCAATGAGAGCCCTGGAATTGCAAGTGGGCCAGCTAGCTAATGAGCTGAAGGCAAGGCCTTAAGGGAAACTTCCTGCGGATACTGAGCACCCTAGAAGGGAAGGTAAGGAGCAGGTACAGGCAGTGACTCTAAGGAGTGGCAAGCCACTAGAAGAGAGAAAAGAGCCTAGTAAACCATAAAATATAGAGAAAAACTGTGATAAAATTGTTGTTGTTGAAAAAGAGTTGGAGTCTGGTAAAGGTGTTGGAGGCAACAATACTGATGCTGGAGCATCTAATTCTGTTCCAGATGTGGAACCACCTTATGTGCCACCCCCACCTTATGTACCACCTCTACCTTTTCTACAAAGACAGGGGCCTAAGAATCAAGATGGTCAATTTAAAAAGTTTTTAGAGATTCTTAAGCAATTGCATATAAATATCCCTTTAGTAGAAGCTATAGAACAAATGTCTAATTATGCTAAATTTTGTAAGGATATTTTAACTAAAAAGAAGAGGTTAGGTGAGTTTGAAACTGTATCTCATACTGAGGAATGTAGTGCTATTCTTAAGAGTTCCTATCCTATTCAGGAGTTCACGGTGTTTCGAATCCTATGATCAGACCCTCCGAAGGGATGATTGCACCAGGACAACACGCAGGCGGATCATAGGACTCTCACGGTGCGAACTATGGGCGAAGACCGAGGGATTCGTTGACACGTGTCCCGCTCCCACTTACTTTTAGACATTTTTCCCATTCACCTTGTTATTGATCCATGCAAATACTTTTCGAAGGGATGCTGCTCCTAAGGCGACACAAAGCCGAGCATGAACCTCACGTTATGAATATAGGGACGTATGAGCAAAACTTGATTTAAATCTCGTTTTGTAATTTTCCTCCCACTGAAAATGTCCTAAGGTTTATTTAGGGTTATTTAACTTAGATAAATTTGGCTAAGTCAATCTATCTAAGTGTAATCATATTATAACAATTATGGAAATGATTCAACTGCAACGTTTTAGGTCAATTAAACTCCTTTAATAAACCCAGCAACATTGCAAGTCAACATGACTATGGTTAATTAAACTCAAGGTTCGGGTCAGTTCCCAGGTAGGAGGTGTTCCGTAAACCGTCAACTTAAATACCTCCAGCCTTAGACAGAACTTTACCGAGATAGTTCCCTTATAACCATAGTAATGTAAGGTCTTTACTCTAAAGATCTAGGTGCATTAAACTCTTTTAACAAACCTAGTGACATTGCATGCTAACATTCAACTATGATTAATTCAACTCTGGTATTCTGGGTCAGTTCCTAGGTAGGAGGTGTTCCGTAAACCGTTAACTTAAATACCCCCAGCCTTAGACAGAACTTAACCGGTAGAGTTCCCTTATAATCATAGCAATGTTTTTCCTACTTAGTCAATTAAAAACTATTTTTAATTCTAAGTAAGAAATGATTCTAATCCTATTAGAAATTGATCTAGGTCTAATTAATTTTAAACAATTTAAAATTAATTCAATTTATCCTATGATCTTATTTTTGCATGTAATTCTTGATTATAGATTGACGATTTCTAATCATTAATATTAAAACTATTTCAAATTTTAATGATTAATCCTATAATCAACAATCTAGGGTTTAATTCATTCAACAATCTCATTCAAATTAAATAATTAAACCATACTAATTGCATCGCATGATAAATAATATAACAATTATATTAATAACTATGGATGTTTCATGCTTCATGCAATATTGATTTTCTAATTTTAATATAACAATTATAAGCCAATTAAGAAAATCAATCAAGCATGTTGCATTCATCACATTAAACATAAACTATTTATATTTAATCTAAGAAATGACATGCTTCATGCTTTATTATTTTCATATAATTAATATATACACTTATATTTAAAAAAAATGTGAAAATAATTCCATGCATTTAAGACATACATTATAACAATTTATAATATATAAATAAATGCATGAGCATGTTTATAATCTAAGGTGGAATTAAATATTTTATATGACATCCATAAAGCATATAAATAGAAATTGAACCAGTTAATTTTGGCCCCTAAGATAAGATAAAGCATTAAATTACAATAATTTTAGCTAAATTCTATCCTAAAATCCTTCTACAGCTCCAAAAATTGGTCTAGACAGCACGAACCGACCCAAACAACCTTGAACTGGCCTACAAAATCACAAACCAAGTCGAAATCAAGCTGAACCGGACCAAATTGGTCCCAGCCCAGCCAAACCGAAGCAAACCGGATCGAACCAGACCACCCACCTTCTTGAACCGCGCCTGTAAAGCCCTAATTCACGCCACCATCGTGAGAGCGTCAAGACGCTTGCAACGCAGCGTCCCGACGCTGCAGGTTTGTCTGAACTCAGCACCTGCGGTATCAAGACATCGCCAAGATGCTTTTAGAGCAGAGTCCCGACGTTGTTGCATCTGGAGGCAGAATCTGGGCAAAACAGCAGCATTTTTCATCGTTTTGGCCTCGATTTTTGTCACGATTTCCCCGATTTTCATCTCATAAAAACCTATTCTAGACCCGGACTTACAAAGGACTCGATTTTACATAAAATACCCGAAACACTGGGCCCTTACATGATCAAAATCACATAAAATAAAATCTATGGCCATAAAATTAATCTAAACAGTTCAATGCAAACCGAACATACATCATGCATAAATCCCACCTATGAAAGCCTATCGCAAATTTTAATATCGATTAATAGGGACAGCGAAGGCTCTGATGCCGATTCAAGGGGATGAAAGCCCTAGCACAACAGAAGCGCATCGAGGGGACCTTGCACCGTATATTAATTAATATCAAAATACCGTTACAAAAAGGCAAAAAGAAACTTTAAACATGCTTTAAAGCCGCTGTAAAATTTTATAAACATGTTGAAAACAACTAGAAAATAAAACTACTTTTATTTTCATGTTTTTCTAAAGAAACGTGGAAGAACCGTTACAAACCTTCGTTGTAGACATGACCGTTCTTCGCCGACGACGCTTCAACGAACAAAAACGCAACATCCCTCTTGTAGTTTCTTCACCGGAAATTTCTTCTTCAAAGACACAATAACCACAGAAGTTACACCGGTATGTCTCTAACTCTAGGAGGCAAAAGACTTGTGGGAGTCTTTCTCTAAGAGGGAGGCTAGAGAGAGTTCTAGGTTCTTGTCTTGTGAGTCTAAGAGCAAGATGACTACCAAACCAATTAGGTCTAGTGTTCTATTTATAGAAGAGTGATCATGAATAAAATATTCAATTAAATCAATCTTTTCCAAAATTGATTCAATCTTATTCCTTATTTAATCAATCCAAGATCAATCAATTTCATAATTGATTAATCTTTTCCACAAATGACTAATTACTTCCATAAGTGATTAGATCATTTTCATAAATGATTAATCACTTCCACAAGTGATTAATTATTTCCATAATTGATTAATTCCCGAATAATTAATTCTTTAATTAATTAACCACCAATTAAATATCACATATTTAATATTTAATTTCCGGCCTTGAATTAATTAATTTCCCAAATAGATTTTAGGCCTTAAAATTAATTAATTCATATTTGAACTCTTTCAAACTTCCATAAATTTAATGTGACTCAAATTCATATTAATATTTGAATTTCTTCAAATATTAATTTCTCTCATAATAATATATCAATATATATTACATTGTTTCTCTTAGTAAATTGAACACTTTCAATTTACATTTATTACTTAGTTGCCTCAAACTATTTTATGAGCTACCACTGGGACCTAATGGACCTGTAGATTAGAAGCTCCAACGATGTGAGATTAACTGGTCAAACTCATTAACCAAAGTAATCAATATTCGTTAACTGTGTGTACATTCCACTGTAGACTCACAGTTGCACTATTCTCACTGTAGACATATTTTCTGTGTTCACGGATATAGACCAATAACGGCTAGTTAGTCCTTCGCGAGTGTCCATAACACTAGTTGGTTCAAATTACCGTTTTACCCCTGGGTTACTTTTATTTCCTTAAGTACTAGTTCTCCTCTAATGAACATCCTCTTTGTGGTCTAACGTCCATCAAACAGAAAACCCTCTCATGTCATTGAGAGGGTAGGACCCTTTGTTCAAGACTCGGAGTCACCCCTTAAGGGAACACTCATCTGCTTCCCTAAAGTCGAGAAGGAGTGAATTTCATCTTGTATGATTATGTTCCCAGCTCCCCTCTCGGTCTTGTCCCCAAAATGGTAGGCTTATTGAGTTGGCGTATTTGCCACTCTCACCCATACAAATCAAAGGACAATCCCTTATGAGCAGGAGTCCATAATCAACTAAGGATTAAGACTAAGTTGTCTAGGTCGTCCTAGTGAAATAGAAAACCAACTAGTTAACGATGTTATAACCAGTGGTTACTATTTCGCGGTCTGGTCTTATGCAATCCCATTGCATAGGATACCCCCACTCGCATGTCTCCTACACGAACGTGTTGGATCATAGCGTTTGTATCAAATAAAATGTGGGTCGTATCCATAGTGTCACCAGGATAAGGCACCCAATCTTATCCCTCTACTATAGACCCTTTAGGTTGTTTCTTGAACAGTGATCCCCATATGTCGCTACATACAGTTCAAGACTCATATTACAGCCTAGGATTTCTAGTTTATTGGATTAGGGTTATTTTAGGCAAAGGCAAACATAAAATAACTAATAACATTTAATGGAAAAATATATCAATATTATTTCATTAATATTCGGTCAACGGTTACATTCACTATCTACGAGTTTTATCGCATAAAACCCAACAGGGACCACAAACCAATTGTTCATTAGGGACTAAGTGGAGACTTAAGGAACAAGATGTAACTTCAAGGGTAAAACGAACATTTGACCCAACTCTAGTTACGAACAACCTGTGAATGTATTAAGTGGACAGAAATATATCTACAGTGAGGGGAATTCAACTATCGGACTATAGTGGAGTGTCTCGGTAGTTAACAAATGTTGGTTAACTGAGTTAAAAGTGTTTAACCAGTTAATCTTGGATCGTTAGAGCCCATGATTTGTAGGTCCATTAGGTCCCCTGCTAGCTCATACTGAATAAACCTTAGAACATATGTGATGAGAAAGTTTGAAAACGTTCAAACTCATATTAAGGAGTTGTCGTTAAATTATGGTTGATATATTTAATGTTAAAGTTTAATTACGAATTAAACTTAAAAGAGTTGGTAATATTTAATTATGATTTAAATATTACCGGTAAATCATGTATTCAATACATATTGTAGTTTGAATATGGGTCAGGATTCACGTTCAAAATATTGTTATGAGAGAATCCGGGTTTAAGTACTAACCTCCAATTTAATATTTGAAATTAAAATTAATTAAAGTTTTTTAATCAATTGATATCTAAAATTAATTTTGTGTATTAAATTTAAATGTTAAATTTAATTGAAATTGAAATACAAGAAAGTCTTGTATTTTTACAAAGAAAACGGATGTTGTTTTGGAGATAGGATTCTCAAATTGAGACACCTATTTCATGGTGCATCTTACTGTCCATATCACAAGAGTTTGAGACACTATGAAGCTTTCTTGCTGTCCTCAATTGCCAAAAAAATAATAATAATAATAATAATTTAAAAAAAAAAAAAAAAAAAAAAAAAAAAAAAAAAACTTGCATGTAACTCTTCTTTAAATAGCATTATTATTGTAGATTTTGCAATAGGCTTTTCTCGGAGGAGAATTTTTTTCCCTAATAATTGCTTTGACCATGTGAAATTGCTGGTCGTAATTGTATCATATGGGATTCTTTTTGGGTTTATCTGATTTGTTGTTAATTTTTGGTTTTTGTTTCATTGGTCTCTGTATCCTTTTCCCTTGAAGTCCTTTAATTTATTTTTTCCATGGGGCTATTACATTATTTTTGTTTAGAGGTTGATACTTTTTGGTAGGATTCTTGCGAAGTAATATGATTGTCAAGTTTTGTTGGATGGATAATGGTTGTTGACTTGTTGTGAGTAAAAGACCTTTATATGTTTCAAAGAAAAAAAAAAAGACCTTTATAACAGGAAACATTGGATTTATTTGTTGTCTCCCTGTTACATAGATTTCATGTTTTTCCTATACACAGTGGCTATTCTATTGCAGGTGGACTATCGAGCCTTTTGCCGTATTCTCTTTGTAAATCTTTCTTTTCCTTTTGTATGTGTGTAAAATTACAGCATAGATTAACAAGAGCTTCAATTCAATTGAACATTGCTGTAATTGAAAATTACCAGCTAGGATGAAGAAAGGCCTTTGATCAAACTGTCTCTGTCAGGGACATGTAAGCTATATTCTTAGCTTGTGATGCTTTGATCGCATCAATTTATATATATTTTTTATTTTAAATCAAGAAGCATGTGTAGTTACTGTCTTTCCATTTTAATTCATTTTTGTCAAACGATTATTCATTCAACTTATTCCAAATGTCCATGCAGTCATGAATATCAAATAATCATGGGAATATTCTGGAAGCGGATTAATGATACTGGCAAGAATTGGAGGCATGTCTACAACTACAAGGTTAGCCATTTTTCCCTTTTGCTTTTAACTCTTAAGATTATTGTATGTAGACGATTCAACTAATTTAATCTTTCTATTTTGATATGGAAGCTCTTTATTCATTCCTAGTCATGTTCTCACTTTTGTATTGTTTTTTTTCCCAATATTAGTTCAAAAGGCTTTAGTTTCAATAAATATTACTCTTTGTATGCCCAAATATATGACTTACAATTCCCTAATAAGTTGCCAATTGAACATCTTTATGGGAAGATGTTTTTTTCTTAAAAAAAAAAAGGAAAAGTATTGCCACATTCACATCAAAGAAAGCTTCTCAATGGGCTATGGGCTTTTATCTTTTTAAATTATAAACCTGGGCTATGGGCTTTTAACTCTTATCTTTATGTTTTAAATTAGGGATAACAACAGAAAAAGCTAAAATAAAAATGTGGTTTTGATAAAAGTCAGACTTTTTTCTTACAAAAATGGCAAAAGGATATAATAGGAAATTTACTAATTACCATAAACTGACCAAAATGCCATAGAAGGGAAAGAAACAGTATGTTCCTACTTTTAAGGAGGAAAAGATCTTTTTAATCTATAAATATTCTCAAATAATATTCTACTATATCTTCAAAATCAATCTTACGGTTAAATTTAAGAAAATCTAACCAACTAAAGCAAAAACATCAATTTTCCAACCAAAAACCTGTACACACAATTGAAATCATTCTTCAACAACCAAAAAAAATAAAGGAAGAAAAACAATAAAATTACCTTGAAATAAATACCGTGTAAATTCAAAATTCACCTCTGTATTGGAAATCCCCCATACAATGATAACAATTGTTTAGCAACGTTGGCAGTATGTGCCTGCAAAAAACTTTAACTTGTTAATATATGTATAGAAAATACAATAGATGTGTATGGAATATAGGAAAATATACCATGTATGTATATGGAATATAGGAAATACAATATTTAGGAAAAATTGATTGTGTTTGAGTTCACCTTTATATTATGTATATGATCAGTCTCCAAAACAAAACTGATGTTGAAGAAGAAACATTGTAAAAAAAATTACTTGTTTGGAATCTCTGAAAATATCGAGCATAACCCCTAGGCGTCTTCCAAATGTTTCCCATCTTCCTTTCTTAGTCGCCAAATAGTAATCTCTACCTTGACTTGGAATTCTTGGAATCCCTAATCCTCCATTGTCTTTCTCAGTTTTGTAAATTCCAATCGAGGACAATAGTTCGACACAACCGCCATTGTTATAGAATTTGAACCCCCCATGACACTTGCCATTCCGTCCAATTTCTCTTCTTTCTTTAGCTTCCAAATACGCAAGTTCATACCCCAACGAAGAAGACTGGTTTCCATAATCATCGAAGCCCCCAATAGCAACAAGCAAAAATGTTGAATCACAGTCTTGAAATTAGGAATGAAATTTCTTGTGATTTGTCCAATAATCACTTTCTTAGCCTCAAAACCTCGTAGTTTCTCCATTAGCGGCAAGCCTGTAGTTTCTCCCCAAGTGGCAAGATTGAAGCACCCCATGTTTGATCTTGATATTTTATATTAATTTAATTTAATATAAAATAATTTAAAAATTAAATAGTATAACTAACTATGATATCTAGATTTAAATTTAAAATTAAAAAAATTTAACAGTGATTTGGTCTGAATTTAAGATATACACTTGGAGTTTTTGCACACTGACTGGAGGGGCAAGGTCGACATTTATGCTCCGTTTGGAACTTCATGATTTTGAAGGATTTTAAATCATAACAGATTTCAAATCAATTCTCATGTTTGTTATTACAAGAAAGTGAATGATTTAAAATCTGAAAGGATTTCAAATCGTGTTTTTACGTAAAAAATTTTCCCAAATAAAACCATTCGATTGTGCAAGATTTCATAGGATTTAGAACTAAATTACTTATTTGACCCTGTCATGTTTTAATTTTCTATTAATAAATTAATATTAAAAACCTATCTCAGTAAACTTCTTACTTTCCTTTCTTTTCC
Source organism: Luffa acutangula (assembly GCA_036850905.1). Lineage (NCBI taxonomy): Eukaryota > Viridiplantae > Streptophyta > Magnoliopsida > Cucurbitales > Cucurbitaceae > Luffa > Luffa acutangula. Next base: position 8,241,007 of record CM072087.1, read on the forward strand.
AGTTACCATCCAAACACAAAATTTTAAATACATCCATTTTAAATCATTTTCGTTCCAAACGAGATAAAGAATTTAAAATCATTTCTCGAATTTCAAATCATAGGATTTAAAATCATTTCTTGAACTTTCCTAATTCCAAACAGAGGGTTAGTAAAATGTTGTGGCATACACATCTCACGTGTGGCCATTTTTCAGTGATTTTATAATTTTGGACATATTTCAAAATCGACACTCAAAATTTGTCATCCATACAAATTTCTCTTTAAATTATTAACTTTTATCTGTTTATGATTTAAAATTTCAGGGACTGGGCTTATTAACTATTAAATTATTAATTAAGTATATATTGTTTTGTTATGTTAAATTTATATGTTCGATTTATTTAGAAGTATTACTAATGACAATATATACACCTAATAAATAAATAAATAAATAAATAAATAAATAAATATATATAAATATATATATATATATATATATATATATATATATATATTAACGTATCCCCAACATGTCGTGTGTTATATTTTTTGAAATTGGTGTGTCGTCGTGTCTGTGTCATGTCATTAGCGTGTCGCGTGTCCATGTCCGTGCTTTTTGGGCAGTACATTTCAATTTTAGATTTAAAATTTCATGGATAGAAGCATATATATATATATATATATATACATCATTTTTTAAATAAATTTGTTGTTTGGCTTTCATTTTTTGCCCCTTCATGCTAGGGACGTTCATCCATGGACTCCAAATCCTTGGAGGGATTTTCGTTTGTGCAACTCTCACTCTTTCACAAGCATTGTGTATTTCTCTACTTTAATCACATTGTCCTTAAAATGTAGCTATTTTAAACTAAAACAAATTTTTAATGTCAAGAAGCTACAAGACCTTGGGTAAGAAATTTTTAATGTCCATAAAAACATTAGAAGATTCAAATATGTTTTAGAAAATACATCTTAATAAATGTATTTATATCATGTTCATACATTAGTTTTTTAGAAAATGACATGTTGACATGCCTGATTTTTGTGCTTTTAAGGACAAAAGTCTATCAGTTAAAAAAAATATACAAAAAACTCACAAGGAAAGTAAGGACATTCAGGGCAAAAGTATGGTAGGAAATGTTCAAGGAAAAATGTAGCTATTTTAAACTAAAATATGCTAGGGCCTGCCTTTTGCCACACTGAAGAATATTATTACCTGACAATAGATGTGTATTACCTAGTTGTAGAGCTAGAGAGGTTTGCTTGCATGGTATATGATTGTTTGTCCCTTTCTGGGTTGCAAAAAGTTGCTATTTTTGTAAAACTTTGAAATGACTAATGCTCCTGTGACTGACAGTTGCACAAGAACAAGATGATTGCATGAAAAGAATGCCCATTTTTTCCTTTTATTCCTACCCAAACTTGTATCTTTCTCAGGGTTTGACCGTTTTGGAGTAGTTGGTGGGTCATGGGTCATGGGTCATGGGTCAGAGCGTTTCTTGATTAATCGACCATCTTTTGAATAACAGACCTTATCTGACTTTCAATACATCGACTCCAGTGGGAGGGATCAGGGTAACAATGTTACAAAGAAATCTTAAACTACCTTGTTGCCCTTGTAAATGATAAAGAAATTAAAGGATTATTGAGGTCAGACAGAAATGGAGAACGTGCATATGATGATGACAGTCAAGTTTATTCTTGGTGAGCATCTGCTGCAGATATAATATGTTGATGATGCTAGATAACTATTATATTAGTGAATTCCATTATAGTTTTTGCCACTCTGCTCTCTTCTTTACAAAACTTGTTTTTAAACAAATGAGTCAAGTATTTTGTTTTTTAGCTTCACAACCAGGTTTTCTTCGAAATCTCAATTAACTTCTCTCCATATTCTGCTCTTCTACATTTTCAGGGGTGCAAACATTATTAAATCATCAAATTCTTCCTTAGTGGAGAGAACTTGCAATATCATCTTTTATTTATGTCTTGTGGTAGGAATATTTTGTTGCTTATCTAGTCTTACTAACCACTTTTAGGTTATAATAAACATAGCAATTTGTAATATTAGCGGTATGCAGTTTGATTTTTTTTTTTTTTTTTTTTTTTTTTTTTGAGAGAAACAAAATTATTTCATTGATAAATGAAATGATTATATTAGAGGGTTAAAATATCAAAACCGTTATGAGAAAACATACAAAATGGACCTCCAATTGAGTGTAAAAAATTCAAGACTATAATCTTTAAAAGGATGAGAACATTTACACCAATAAAGAGCATTAAAAATAGCTAAATCGAGAAAGTCGTCAAAAGATGAATGAGTGTCGCTGAAAATCCTTCCATTTCTTTCACACCATAAAGACCAAAACAAAGAACGATTAAAGGCTAGCCAAAAAGTTTCCGCATTTCCTTTGAAAGGATGGCCCGAAAAAACCACAGATAGAATAGCTTGCATAGATCCAGGCATAATCATATTCCAGCCAAACCCATTCAAGATAAAGTTGTTCCAATACTTCTGAGCAAAAACACAGGAGCTAAATAAATGCCACCATAACTAAGCTCCCAAAGAAAAAAAATTATTTTTCTAGGATAGAAATCTTTCCATATAGCTGTAAATAAAGGTTGGTTGGTATGGTCTTGTGGTCTCACCAAAAAATGCATCATAGATCGAACCGAGTAGCTTTTAGATGGATCTAAAGACCATTGCCACGAATCATTCGCCCTCTTTGGAGCAAAAGCTTGTAATATATGGGCAAGAGATGCTCAATCCGCAATCTCCGAGTCTTGAAGACATCTTCTAAGACCCAAATCCCAATCATTATTTTCTGAATTCCATAAATCAGCCACCGTTGCATGAGCATTATTAGAAAGCCTATAAATCTGGGAAAATCTTGTAGCAAAGTCTATATCAGTAGCCTAGATATCATGCCAAAAAGAAATATGATTACCATTACCAAGAATTCTTCGAACATGTGGCTTTACCATATTGTTCAATCTTGAGATCTCCCTCCATGGAGCTTTGAAAGACCGAGAGTCAGCACACATAGGCCAATTTGGATAAGCAGCTAGATGATAATATTTTGCTTTAATAACCTGCTGCCACAGAGAGCCTTCCTCACATAAATATCGCCAAATCCATTTAGATAAAAGCGATTCATTTCTCTGCTTGATATTTCCAATGCCTAAACCTCCAAAAACAGTTGGCATTTGAGTTTTGGACCAACTAACATTGTGTAATCAACCATTACTTTTTGCACCTTCCCAAAGAAAATCCCTCATGATTTTTTCAAAAGATTTTACCGTTTGAGTTGTCATTCTGAACAAGGATAAAAAATATATAGGCATATTGGAGAGAGTTGATTGTATAAGAGTATGCCTACCTCCTTTGGAGAGGAAGAAATATTGCCAATTATGAAGTTTATGATGAATCTTTTTTGCAACTGGTTGCCAAAACAGAGGACTTTTTGGGTTGTCTCCTAATGGAAGTCCAAGATAAGATGGTGGCCATGTACCCACTCGACATCCAAATTTTCTAGCCAAGTCATTCATCTCTTCTTGAGAAACTTGAATGTCCAAAAGCTCGCTTTTGCTGTAATTAATATTAAGACCTGATGCATTTGCAAATATATGAATGAGATTAAAGAGATTTTCCATGGCTTGCGAATTCATAGTTGAGAATAATAATGTATCATCAGCAAATTGTAGATGATTGACTGTGAGAGAAGATTTGCCAATGCAGTGAGAAGTGATCTTTCCCAAATGAGCTCCATAAGATAAAAGACGACTAAGGCAATCCGAAACCAAAATAAATAGAAAAGGAGATAGTGGATCTCATTGTCTAATGCCTCTTGAGGGAATGATTTTACCTCGGGGTCTTCCATTGATAATAATAGAATGGTTTGCACTAGATAAACAACCCGAAATCCATTTCCTCCAAAGTAAATTGAACCCTTTGGCTTGGAGAATAGCATCTAGGAAGCCCCAATCAACCTTGTCAAAAGCTTTCTCCAAATCTAGTTTAATGATCAAACCTCGATTTTTTTTTAGTGCCAATCTTCAATGATTTCATTTGCTATAAGAGAAGCATCTACAATTTGTCTTCCTTCTACAAATGCCATTGATTTTCAGATATGGTAGAATAGAGGACTTTCTTGAGACGATTGGATAAAACTCTTGCAATGATCTTATATGCACATGGTATTAGACTGATAGGTCTGTATTCATTCACTGTTCTAGCATCCATTTTTTTTTTAATCAAACATATATACGTCTCATTAAGAGCTACATTTATAACACCCGAGGAGAAAAAATCATCAAAAATAGCCATAACATCAGATTTAATAATACTCCAAGATGATTTAAAGAATTCCTCTGTAAATCCATCCAGTCCAGGAGTCTTATTATTTCCCAACAATTTGTCTGCCATAAGCACCTCTTCCTCGGTAAATCTCCTTTCCAGCCAAGTAGCTTGTTCAGAACTGATTGAATTCCAATCAAGATTGGTAGGGAGAAATCTGGGCTTACTGTCAGTAGTGAATAGGCCATTATAGAAGTCCAGAAACTCGGCCTCTATATCATTATCTGTAAGGAGACTATCACCTTCTCATGACAACAATTCAGAGATTGTATTTTTCCGTCGACGAGCTGAGAGAATGCAGTGGAAAAATTTTGTGTTTTCATCACCCTCCTGAAGCCACTGCAACTTACATCGTTGCTTCCAATGAGTATGATCAATAACATTAAGGTCAAGAATTTGCTTTTTGATGTCTAATCGAGTGTTTCTCTGCTCAATGGTTAAATTTCTCCTTTCTTCTATATCATCCAATTCCTTTAATCTGGAAGTTAGCATAGACAAAGTAGCTGAATTGTTGTTCATATGCTTACTCCAGTCCTTGACCGCCAACTTTAGAGCTTTTAATTTCATCATTAATCCATGACCAGGCCACTCTTGGATAGAGTTTTGATTCCACCAAGTTTCAATAAAAGGCAAGAATGATTATTGTTGGAGCCAAGAGTTTTCAAACCTAAAGGGAGATGGACCCCAGACAATATCTCCAAAAGATAAGATAATTGGAAAATGATCTAATGTTGGTCTGTCCAGCCGCGATAAACAAACCGAGCCAAATTTCCGAAGGCATTCGTTAGTAATGAGGAAACGATCAAGAAGGGACAGTGATGGAATATCAGTGAAGTTGGACCAAGTATAACGACCATTTTGGAGAGGAATATCCATAAGCGGACAATCTGCAATAAATTTATTGAAAAGCCGCATACTTCGAGTTGTAGATCTTCCATGAGATTTCTCCCAAGTCCATCTAGTGACATTAAAATCTCCACCATGTATCCATGGATCACCTCCTAGGCCAACCAAATCATTCAGTTCTCTCCAAAAGTCCACCTGGGGTAGTCTAGTTGATGGACCATAAATTGTAGATAACCAAAAAGAAAAGCCATCAGCCAAAAATACATTTATAGAGATAGAAAATTGACCTTGAAGTATCTCCTTGATGATGTAGTCTGAATCACTCCAAAGAATAAGAATTCCACCAGCTGTCCCCACTGCATCCAAAGCGGCCCACGCAATAAACGCAGAACTCCAAACAGATTTAATAATTCTTCTGTCCACCTTGGATCTTTTTCTTTCTTGAATAAGAACAAAACTTGGATTGTGCTTCTGAATAAACTTTTTTATTGTTGCTCTCTTCTTCCAAAAGCCCAAACCCCTCACATTCCATGACATGAATTTCATTTATGTTCATTAGAGCCCTCCAAGAGTTTCTTCTTTGGGAGCTTGTCATAGTTAACATTTGTAGTCAGACCTTTTAGCTCCCGAAGGCAACGACCAGACTTTGCTCTTGTACCTCCTTTTTTTTTCTGAATAGGTGGGGGATGGCCATAATACAGAGACCATATTCTCACGGGAAAAGTACATAGATAGCCCAAATTTGGACCCTATATTTTATAAATGTCCAAGTTTCCCATTTTTTTTTTTACAGAAAATGCCTAATGACCCAATTTTTTTTCATAAAAATCATGGCCCTTTTACGATTCAGCCCTCATATCCACTACTAATTATTTTAAAAAAATAAAATAAATAAAATAAAACCAAAAAAGGAAACAAAAACCGTGGGTGAGAGATAGTGAACGGAAAAGGAAATATATTTTTTAATTACTTTCCAATTTTGAAAGATCCCTAAAATCACTCACAATTTTTCAAAAAAAAAATCCCTAAAACCACTCACTATTTTTCCCAATTCACACACGGTTTCTTCCTTCCTTCATTCATCCCTCATGATCTTTCTCCCTCATGGTCTCTCGACCTCTTTTTCCTTCTTCATCTCCGATCCTTTTCTTGCCGCTGCCGACCAACCACCACCGGAAGCGCTGCCGGCCTCCAACCATCGCCATTGCAAACTCGAATAAGCAGCACCCATGCATCAATGGATACCACCAGCCCAGTTATTGCCCTCAAATTGTTGCTGTTTTATCGTGGGTATCGTTGAATTTCATCATCGTCGTGGTATATTTAATATATACATATGTATATATTATTTTAAAAAAAATAAGGTTTTTTTTTATAGTTATATACATGTTTTTTTTTTCCAATATCTATATTTCTCCTAAATGCATTGGTATATTTAATATACATACATACATGTATATGTATAATATATATTGACAAATAACTAAATATACAAGAGTATATTTAATACTATAGTAATGAGACAAAAGGAAAACTTATGTACATAGTATATATATAAGCTTGGTATATATGAATATAAATGTTTTTTTGTAAAATGCTAAAATCTAAAAAAAAAAAAGTATGTAGACTATGAGACATATATACTAAACTATTATATATTGAATATTAACCAGAATATATAATAATCAATGCAATATATGTATAGATTATAATGGTATATTACTGAGAATATATATAATAACCGAAATAGTTATGTCAGTAAAATGAATATTAATCGAAATATATATACATTTTAGATATTTCAGCAAAAAACGGGAAGAAAAAAATCGATTAACTTTTGATCGGTTAATGAAAAAAATAGAAAACTGTTGTCACGAAGAAAAAAACGTGAAGGAATAAATCGATAAAGAAGAAAAAAAAAGAGAAAAAAATGGTTCAATCGAAAATTAAAGAAAAAAAAAAGAGAGAAAAAAATGGATCAACCGAAAATTACCAAACAAGAAAACGAAAATGGATGAAAATTATCAGTAATTGAATGAAATAAAAGGAAAGTACCTCGGAATCATTATGACAAGAAATCAAATCTGAAGAATCATATTTTCAAAATATTAAGGATTTAGTTAAGATAATATCTTATAAAATATGACAAGATGGGTAAAATGGAAATGAAAAAATGCTGGAAATCTAATCTTGGAAATCTACAAAATTATGGCCATTTATGAAAATATGTATAAAACCGCTTACCTACCGAAATTTCCCAATTCTCGCAGAAGTGGGCCCAGACGCGGTAGAGAGAAAGGACGTGTAGCATGGTTAAAAGTTTCTGTGTTCTCGGGAACATGGGGTTTTTGTTTGGGCGTGAGGCTTAAATTCAGGTTTAGGGTGGGAATATTAGAGGTATGTATTGGGGTTGTGGTGGGTTTAACAGGAGTTTTTGGGCTTTCTTCAAAAGCTGTTAATAAAGGCTGTGGCTCTTCGAAGAGAGTGAGATCCATGGAGGTTAAAGTGGTTGGTGATTCGGCCTGCGGGAATTTGGATTGGGGTGATGGTGAAGGTTCAGCTTCTGGGCTTGAAATAAAATCATCAGTATCTAAATTTTCATGGGCCATGGGTTGATTGGAAGTGGCAGCTTTCAAACCTTGTTTAAAAATTACAAGGCCCTTTGACTGCTGGGCTTTGTTGGTCTCTGAAATAGGGTTTGGCGGCTTTGTTGATCTCTGAAATAGAGTTTGGCGGCTGCTGCACAGAAGGAGAAAGAATATGGGAGGTGATTCGTTTGATAACGGCAGATTTTGAGTACAAGTTTCTCCCATATGGAAATTTCGTTCCGATATCCTTGCCAACTCATTATTGCAAACCGTAACTGGTGCATTCATTTTGCCAAGATTTCCGATTTCGTCAACGGCTAATTTTCCGGTAGCTTTTCCGTCGTCTTCTCTGGCGGTCTTTTGATTTTCGATTTCCATTTCGCTTCTGGTTGAGGAACTTCGAGGGAGGTTCATTGCCTGTTATGATCACACTGATGACACCAAGGTTGGTTAGGTGATTTGGTATATCTATCACTGCTGGAATGAAACCCGATTGATTTCTTTTGACCTTGATTCGTGCTTCTTGGAGATTGATCCATCGATCAGTATGACTAGTCGTTTCCTCATATCCACCGCATAAGTTTCCTATGTATCGAAAGATATCGTTGGTCCAAAGGAAAATGGGTAGAGGTCTTTAATCGAAATCCATCCTCCATAAGATATTGTCATCCTCTCGTTAACATAATTTGCGTGATTCATTGGATAGAACTTTACATTAAAACCACCAATCAATTTCCAGTCATTCATTTTGCATAAACGAGTTGCCATCCCAGGGTCATAGCAGTGGAGGATAGCTTTGTTTGCTTGGAAGGGGTTTAAGAGCACCGATTCAAAGTATCTTTGGTTAAAGCCTCCTTGATTGATTGCCAATCATTTTTGTAGGAAAATCGTTGAACTATAATCACTTCTTTCCAGTCAGCAAGCTTTGCGTAGATCTCTGATTCAGGCTGGGTGGCATTGCTTGTGTGTTTCTGATTTTGTAGCAGCTGTACTTCGTCAATCTCTAGCCCCTCTTTCAGTTTTTCCTTGTAGGAAGGGATGGGTGGTACATTGACCTTGGGTGCTGATTCTGATTTCCTATATGCCTCTCCAGGGTAGTCTGATATCAAGGAAAAAAAAGAGAACCAACCCCTTTTCTCATTATCTGATGGTATCAATAGTTTCCTTGATCCTCCATTCCATTGTTTGATAATTGGATGATTTCAGCAAAATAACCATGTCGATTTCGAAGTTTTTCAACACAAAGGACGTAATCTTCACTTCTTTGTTCCGAAAAGAACTTGTAGGAGCATGGGCTATCAGCAAGAGATTTGAAGCAGTTGGCCAACCAAATGAGAGATTTCTATGTGAGTGATAGACTATGTGAGGATGATCGGCTGCTTTCTTTGATTTTTGCTCTACTTCCATGGTAAGATACGTCAAAGGATATGGAGAAGGTTTTTCGATCAATGAAAACAGCTCTTTTGGAATAATTCCATAAGGAATCGGAGGATTGATTTGATGTTTTCATGGGGTAGGGAAGGTTCAGGGTTCATGGTTCATGGTTGGGGCAAGGTGGGAGGGGGCGGTATGCAGTTTGATATATGTATAATTTCCTGGAAAGCACTCATTTCCTTGCTTCTCCTTTTTCTTGCAGCAACAATGGTACTAGAGCTGATGAGCAATCTCAGAATGGAAGGTTAGTTTTCAATCGTGTAATTTCATTGTTCATTTTATATTTCTCTATTGAGGGAGCAGCTTGGTGGTATTGTTTGAAGTATGTCTTTTATCCCTAAAAAGGAGCAATATGTTACATTACAAATTTTGAATCTTTCATAGGCAGCTTGAACGTAAATTTTCAGAACAGAATATTGGTGCTCCACCTAGTTATGAAGAAGCTGTGACTGAATCTGGAAGCAATGTACAAAGTCAAAGGTGCTAATTGTGCTCCAAAGATATGATCGTCACTATTTCTTTTGATCTTGTTTACCATTCATTCAATTGGGATATTGTATCTGTAAACAGAGATGTAGAAGCTCCAGCAACTTCTGCTCCGAGAGCTTTTCCTCCGCCCACTTCCAGTACTCCAAGCCAGCCAACTACTATTCATGGAACTACTGCATCCCCATCTAACCAGGGATTTGATGGCTCTGATGAATTTGATCCCAGTGGTTCAGTTCCAGGTATGGGAATACTTGATTTTCTATGCTGCACCATTGTTACTTATTGTGAAAAGAGCTAGATTGCAATGGCCACTTCCAATGGGTGATTTTCTCTTTCAATTGGAGTACTGCCCTCACTAAGTAAAATATGAACTCATCTGGTCTAGACTAACTTATCAGGCCAAGGGCAATGTTTTAAAAAGCTATTGAGGCTTACGCATTGAGGCTCATCTTGAGGCAAAGCTCTGACTTTTAGCCTCGATACTTACGCCTTCTTTGGACCATAAGAGGCTTAAGCCTCTCACAGGAGAGGCTTACGCCTTTATAAAAACTCATCGAGGCTTAAAGTCTCTACGCCTCATATAATGGTTAGAAGAATAGTATTAATTTTTCCATTCTTTAAAAATATAAAGGTTCGAGTGGTAACAATTTGAAATATTACTATTTTTACCACTTAGGCCTTAAAAACATTGAAAATAAAAATTTATAGAGTAAGATAATCCTACAAGTGACAATAGTAGTATGATAAAGATATACTTGTAGAATTTTTGTTCAAGTTGCAATTCAAAGGGCGACTTTTTTTTTTATACTTTTATGTAAGTATTATGTTTAGCATTACTTGTTCACACAAATTTAGGGTTTGCGTAATGTTTTTAATTAAAATTGTATGCCTCATACCGCCTCAAGGCTTGCGCCTCGCCTCTTCAAGAGGAAAAGCCTCAAGGCCGCCTTTAGCCTTTTAAAACATTGGCTAAGGGTCCATATGTAATTTATCAAAAAAAAAAAAAAAGTCCATATGTAAGCTTCTTGGCTGCCTGAGTTGGGACTTGGGAATGACCGTCAGTTCTTGCCTCCCCTTCTTTCCCTACCATTCTTTGATCAATTCTAATAAAACATTAGTACTTCCTTGAGTAGGATAGTTCCTTTGGCTTGTCTTTGTCAGCAGTGGTAAAATACCAAAAGGAGATGCTTGTTAAATTTTGGAATTTTGTGAATGAACATTATAGTACATAGCCTTTGGTTTGTGCTTTTCTCATTGTAGGACTGCAATAATCCTCATATTTCAAATAATTTTTTAGTTTGTCATCCTTTTATTAGAAATATTATTGTAAAATGAAAGATCACCTATTCAGTGGGGGTGTAAAAATCTCGGGTCGGGTCGGTTGTACGGACTAACCGACCCGACCCGATCTGATTCGGTTGTACGGACAACCCGAACCGACTTGACCCGAACCGATCGAGTCGAGTCGGGTCGGGTCTCTTTTCTTCGAAAGAATCGTGATGGGAAGAGTTCGATTCACTTTTCTTCAACAACGATGAGTTGACGATTTGCAGAGATTTGGGGATTTGGAGGGATTTGGGTCAATTTTCTTCAACAGCGGTGGCGGTCGGCAGCTCACTTTTCTTCGACAGCAGCATGAGCGAGCTTTGGTTGGCTATGGAGGAAATAAAACGTCGAAAGCAGAGCAGTGATGAAGAGAGGGCTTCTAATCGGTGGGGTCTGAGGAGCTTCGGTCGGCTTCTTGGGCTTCTTCGCAAGATCGGTCAGTGGAGAGTGTCGGCGCCGCCTTCGGGGTTTAGGGCAAATTTCTTCTTCGCAAGATCGGTCAGTGAAGAGTGGAGAGATCAGAGAAGCCTGAAACTTGAGATCGATTAGGGTAAATTTCCCCTAAATCTTCAGATCGGTTGCAGGAAATTTGATTACCCATCACAACTTTTGTTTCTTGAATCTGATTGCAAGAATGAGAGACCGAAAGATAGAGACGGAAAAGAGAGAGAGCGAGTAGTGAAAGAGACGGAGAGAGAGAGAGCGCGCAGAGAGCGCAGAGAAAGAGACGGAAAGAGAGAGACGATTAGGGCAAACTTGAGAAAGAATTTAAAACCGAACCCGAACCGAACCAATCGGTTCGGTTCGGTCTTATCTGTATTAGTTTTAAAAACCGAACTGAACCGACCCGAACCGACCGGTTCGACGGTTCGAGTCGGTTTCTTACACTCCTACTATTTAGCATGTAAGGAAACTTTTAACGGGGTCCAACTCCAAATATGCAGACTCCTAAGCTTTTAGACAATTTCTTTTGCTAATTTATTTTTTGCCCATTTGATTGCTAATAATATATCCCTTCCTCCTCACTTTCTATACAATGGAAATCTTTGGAAGCCTAACATTCTTAAGAAAATCAAATTTTTTTCTTTTGGCTGGATTAACAGCAGACTTCATCAAATATCTTCGTCTATGGTTTTGATTCCTTTAGGGCGTGTTCGGGCTCCAATTTCCAAAGCCCTGACTTCACAAACCTCCTCAAGTTTGCGTTTGGACCGCCAATTTCACAACTCGGGATTTTCTTCTTCAAAACACCTGACTTCAACAATGTTTTACTGTTGAAGTCTGTTCTCTCTCCACCTCGTTTCTCTCTGGTTTCCACGTCTATCTCCCTCTTTGTTTCTCTCATTTTTGTTTCCATCCTCTCGTCGGCGTCTTCAGGTTTGGGTGGAGTGGGTTTTGTTTTCTCAGATTTGGTTTTGAAGCAAAGAAGGGGATGGGTTTTCTAGTTTTCTGTTGGGTGGATTTTTTTGTATTCTAGGCAGCGAAAATGGGGGCGGCGGCAGTGACAGAAGAAGAAAAGGGATGGTAGAAATGGGGGTGGAGGAGGGTTTGTTGAGGAAGATGAAGATGGGAGGGGTTGGGAGAGTTTGTTGAGGAAGAAGAAAATGGGAAGGGTGGTGGTGGTTGTTGACGATGAAGAAGAAAGCAGTGGCGACAACCAATGAGAAGAGAAGAGAGGGATTGGTGGTGTGAAGAAAACCAGAGGAGAGAGTGAGAGATTGGGTTTTTTCGAAATGGGAGAGAGAGAAATTGGGTTTTTTCGAAATGGGGGAGAGGGGAGAGAGGGAGGAAATTTCGTTTTTAACCCTGAACTTTAGGGGTTGTATCAATTAACCCTAAACTTTCAATTTCATCAAATTGAACCCTAAACTCAACAAGTTGTATCAATTTTAACCCTGAACTTTCAATTTCATCAAATTGAACCTTAAACTTGTCAAATCGTATAAATTTTAACCCTAAACTTGCATAGATGTTACAATGTATACCTTTGGTTAAACTTTTTTTTTGAATCACCGAACGTAATTGATTATTTCTTCTTTTTTTTTTTTCTTAATTCACATTGCACCTGAATTGGTTTCTTATAAATAAAATATTGAAGAAACTTTATTTTAGATGATTTTTTTATCGTTGTTGAGGATTTTATGAGAGTTTTTTTGCTACTATTTAAGATTATGAAAGCAAAGAAATTTTGGAGGATTTTTATCTACAAATATTCGCTGGTTTTTTCTGGTTGCTAATTAAGAACTTTGTGGAATTTTTTTTTTCCTTCTTTTAATGTTTTTTTTTTCTTGCTAATTAGAAGAATGCACAAATCTAGGAAACGAAAATAAAGAAATTTTGAGTTTTTTATTTCTCATATTTGCTAAATTTTTCTTGTTGCCAATGACTATTTTGATTTTTGATTTTTGATTTTGATTTTTTATTTATTTATTATTATTATTTTTTTAATGTTTTTTTTTAATTTATAATGATGAGAAAAATTGTCTGAGATATTTTATTTCTTAAAGATTTTTTCCAACAAATTTCTTACAAAACACTAACTCAGATGCAATGTGAATTAAAAAAAGTAAAAGGAAATTGTCAATTACATATTTTAATAGCAATCCAAATGAAAAGTTGGCAAAATGTCTACATTGCAACATTTATGCAAGTTGGAGGTTCAAATTGATACAATTTGTTAAGTTTGAGGATCAATTTGCTAAAATTGAAAGTTTAGGGTTAAAATTGCTACACCCTGCAAAGTTCAGGGTTCAAAATTGATTTTTTCCCATTTTTTTTTTTTAATTTGTACTTGAAATCCACAAATTCTTCAATCTCATGCCAAATACCAATGACTCCTCATGGTGTTTTTTTTAATTGTTTTTATTATTTTATTTAATTATTTATTATTATTTTATGTTAAGTTTTCTTTTTGCTAATTATAAAAGGGTATGTCAATTATTGTAAGTTGGCTTCTCTTCTTGCCTCATGGTGTACATGAAAGGATTTTTTTTTAAAAAAAATTGTATTGGGAAAATGTTAATTAGCAGGAAGTTCTCTAAATTGTTACAATTTTGGGCTAAGCACTTCTAAACACATTCTTCAACATGTTTGATGAAATGTGGTTATAACTTCGTCATATTGCAGCATTTATAAATTTGTGTTAAAAGAATTTTTTTAACACAAATTTTTTTGTTCATTTTAATCAAAATTGTGACTTGAAAGAAAAATGGTAAAGCATGCTTATAATCTCAAATTTACAATGGATGGAAAAAGATTTTTATTAATTCAATTCGAAAAAATTGTATAATTTTTTTTTTAAAAAAAATAGTTAACATAACTTCACAACTTTGCTCTCCAAATACAAACTTCATAACTCGAGACTTGACAACTCTGCACTCCAAACACAGACTTCACAACTCCCCAGACTTCACCTCGTTGCCCCAAACACCCCCTTGGTAGTGTGTTGTGTGAGAGGGCATTAGAAGACTTGAATAATGTTTTTTTTTTAAAGGAACAATTTCATTGATGTATGAAATTTACAAAATGGATGGAAAATTCATGGAGATTACAAAAAGTTATCCCAATTAGGTAAAAGGATAGCATAACTGTAAGAAGCAAATATAGTAGACAATTTACACCAATAATGTATTGGGGAGATATCCCTTTGCTAAAACTAGACTATTGGTTCCCATCATGTCTGATTATTACTTATTACTCTCGTTTTCTCAATCCTTTAAATTTTAATATTGCTTTTTTTTAGAAAAAGATCAAGGCGTTTCTTTGCATTGACAATAACATCTCAATCGCTAATATATACTCCAGAATAAATCAAAAGATGACTTAATTCAAATAACAGATCGGACACAATTGTATTAAAGTATTTGCTATCATCTTCATTATATGGCAATGTCCTCTTATCTTCTTTTGTGCTTTGCACTTAATATCTCTTTCTTTTTTTTCTTTTTTTTTCTTTCTTTCTCCATTTCTTGTTTCAGCTGCTCCAACTGCCTCAAGTAGTGTGGAGACAAATTTATTCGACTCCTTGGCCTTGGTGCCTGTTGGGCCAATAACATCAACTGCAGACTCTGAGAGTCATGTTCAGACGAGCTCTGGCGTGGGATCCTATGCTCAAATCAGGTAACATTGATGAACCATTGAAATGATTTTGAACCGATCTCTGTTTTGCTTAAGCTATGCTTATGTATGCAGTATGCAGTATTCTCGCTCTATACCCATGACTTGATTCTTTCTCATCATTCTTGTTCCTGGCATTGCTGAGAGCATTTTGTACCATGGTTTTGGTAGATGTAGCATACTGGGACGTTATACATTTTTATGGTGTAATAAGTACAGAAATTGTAGCTTTCTCGGATGTAAATTTAAATTTGGGTTAATTGCTACCTTGTAAAGTTGGATTCTGGATCAATTATTATTATTTACACTTGCAGAAATTGATATTGTGAAACTCATTATGCTTGTGCAGACTTTTGAAGACCCTTTTGGTGACTCGCCTTTTAAAGCCATTTCTTCCTCTGATGTCCAAGATCAAGCACATTTTGACCGTGGGGAGTCATTTTCTGCATCAACTTATTCCACATCTGATGTCCCTGTTCAACCGAACTTGCACCAAGAGTCTCTGCAACGTCAAAATATTGGTGAATCTTTACCTGCTGCTGTTTCACAGCCTGCATTTACCAGTACAACCACATTTTTAACTTGAGGAATTTTCAAAATCAAACAGAACCAGGGAGAGAGTTCGGCAATGGGATGTTCATTGCACAGGGAGGAACAACAGCTCATTATTTCAATTCATATATGGCTCCTCCAAATGCACAGCCTGCTCAGTTTATTAGTGGGAACTTCAATCCGCCACAGGGCCTCTGTAGCTCCAGCAGCTTCTCAAATATCTTACCAGGCCCCAAATTTTCCGGTTGCAAAATCTAACCCTGATGTTATTGGTGTTGATTTTGAAGCCCTCAGTAGTCAATAGGAAGGAGAAGAGGATGGAGAAGCCTAGTACAGCTCCAGTGGTATCTACCATTAACATGGCTAAAGCTATGGGATCTGGTTCTGGGATAGGCCTGTTTTTTTTTTTTTTTTTTAGCCTGTTAAGCTAGCCCATTAGGCCCATTTATTTTTTCTATTTATTCGTTCATAGCCTTGTATCATCGGGCCCAAATTATTAGCCCATTTGTCTCTGTCTTGCAGCTTGTATTTCATCGACTATTAGGGTTTAGAAGATTCCAGAGAAGAGAAAAATCAAGGGCATTTTTTGTAGGAGTTTTTCTCCCCAGGCCTTTATATATGGCTGTGATTCTTATCCATTTCATATATAAAAGTATAGGGTTTTCTCCTGCAATTTCATCTTCTTCCTCTTGCTAATTTTCTGTTTTATTTGATTATGCTTGGAGCTTAAGATGGTATCAGAGCCTCGTCAAACGACTGTGCTCTAATTGGATTTTTTTTTCGGAATGTCTACTCAAGAGAGTTCTCTCAGTGGCGCCATGGGCGATTCCTCTGCTGCGTCTTCACAACCCTTCTGCCCGGGTAATAAAATTTCAATCGTTAAATTATCTGATGATAATTTTCTTCTCTGGAAGTTTCAGATACTTACAGCCCTCGAATGATACGATCTTGAATCTCATCTTCAAGATGATCCTCCACCCAAGTCCCTTAGCGGTACAAATGGCTCCCTCACAGCGACTGAATCCGCAACTCCATCGGTTACTCCATCCACTCCGAATCCAGCATATCTTCTGTGGAAACGTCAAGACAAGGTAATTTCGTCTTGGCTTGTGGGTTCGATGTCCGAGGAACTTCTTCAACAAATGATCCACTGCACCTCTGCCAAGCAAATTTGGGACTGTCTTCACCAAATTTTTACTACCCGAAATTTGGCCCAGATGATGAAGATCAAAACGAAACTCCAAACGATACAAAAAGGAGGTATGTCTCTTAAGGACTATTTTTCAAAAATTCAACAATACGTGGATGCCCTAGCCGCAGTCGGTAAACCTGTTGAGGTGGAGGATCACATCTTATTCATTCTCTCTGGTCTGGGCTCTGACTATGAGTCAATGGTGTCGGTAATCTCGGCCAAGGCTGGGCCTCATTCTATACATGAAGTAATGTCGCTTCTTCTAACACAGGAAAATCACAATGAGAGTAAACTTGCTTCTACTGAGGGCTCTGTCTCTTCTGTGAATCTAATGGTTCAATCTAAATCCATTGACTCTAAATCTTCGAAAACTAACTCTGTTCAGTTTTCTCAGAATAATAATGGTGGAAACAGGGGTGGTCGAGGAGGCCGTGGTGGTCGAGACTATTCAAATCGTGGCGGTGGTCGATCATGGAACAACCGTAACAAAGTTCAATGTCAACTTTGCACAAAATTCGGCCACACAGCAGCTAAATGCTTCTTTCGCTATGCTCCTCAGACAACTCCGGCAGCACCAGGTGCGTATTCGTCAAATTATAATACATTTAACCGATCTACCTCGTTTCCACAGATGTCTGCGATGGTTGCTAGTCCTGATCTAAACCAGGACACTAATTGGTATCCGGATTCTGGCGCCACAAACCACCTCACTCACAGTTTCAACAACCTATCTGTTGGGTCAGAATACGGTGGAACAAATCAAATTCATGTTGGAAATGGAGCAGGTCTGCCTATACTCAACTATGGGTTCTCATCTTTTTCTTCTCCCCTTTGCTCTAATCGTATTTTTTATCTTCACAATCTATTACATGTTCCTTCTATAACCAAAAACTTAATCTCTGTTAGTCAATTTGCCAAAGATAACGGTGTTTTCTTTGAATTCCATCCTACTCTTTGTTATGTGAAGGACCAAGTTTCTGGCCGGGTTCTGCTCCAAGGGACTCTCCATGATGGACTCTATCAGTTCAATTTATCCTCATCTTCATCATCGAAGGAAAAACCAGCTGCTCATGTTCTTGCTTCTTACACATCCCCATTAGTTTTAAACACTGTTTCTCAAAATGTTAATTGTTCTCTGCTTGATATATGGCATAGGAGGCTAGGTCACCCATCCTTATCCACTGTAAAGCATGTGCTTCGGGTGTATAAGCCTAATCTGTCTATAAATAATAGATTTCAATTTTGCAATGCTTGTGCTATGGGAAAACATCACAATCTTCCCTTCTCTGATTCTAACACTGTTTATACTGCCCCTCTTCAACTTGTAGTCTCTGACTTATGGGGTCCGGCATATTTAGCATCTCATAATGGCTACCGCTATTACATAAGCTTTGTAGATGTGTTTAGTCGATTTACTTGGGTCTATTTTCTCAAATCTAAGTCTGATGCTTTTTCTGCATTCTTGAAATTCAAAACTATGGTTGAGAAAATGTTGGGTGTTTCTATTATTTGCTTTCAATCTGATGGTGGAGGGGAATTCAAATCCTTTTCTTCATATCTTGAGTCTCAAGGCCAACTCACCGAAAATCTTGTCCCCACACGTCCACTCAAAATGGCATAGCAGAACGAAAGCATAGACATATTGTAGATACAGGATTATCTCTCTTATCTCATGCCTCTATGCCTTTAAACTACTGGGATGAAGCCTTTTCTACGGCTGTTTTTCTGATAAACAGATTACCAACCAATGTCCTTAATGGATTGAGTCCCTTGGAGAAGTTATTCAAGACCAAACCAAACTACTCTTTTCTTAAGACCTTTGGATGTCAATGTTTTCCATGTATCAGGCCATATCAATCTCACAAACTTGCTTTTCGTTCTGATCCTTGCATCTTTTTAGGTTATAGCCCAACTCACAAAGGTTACAAATGTCTCTCCTCTAGTGGTAAATTATATATATCGCGTCATGTTCTTTTTGATGAGCTTATATTTCCTTTTGCCAGCAAAATTATGTCATTACCTCATCCAGCCTCTTCAAACATACTTATGTCCAGTCCTCCTATCATCTCTTCTCCACCCACTCCTAGTCCAACACCTCCCTCTATTCAACCCATAGTTGAGTCCACTGCTCCAGCTCCTATTGAATCTTTTGCTCCATCTGACAACCCAACAGATAATGGTCAATCACCTGAGGCAAGTCCCACTCCTCCTCCTCTTATTAGTGCTCCGGTAAGTAATGTTCATCCTATGGTAACTCGGGGCAAACGTGGGATCTTCAAGCCTAAAGCCCTTTTATCTGAAATGGCATATGTTGACTCAGAACCTCCTAATGTTAAGGAGGCTTTAAAATGTGACCATTGGAGAAAAGCAATGCAACTTGAGTATGATGCTCTCATGAAAAATTGCACTTGGGACCTTGTTCCTAAACCTAAAGACAAGAAAATAGTTGGTTGCAAATGGGTCTTCAGGATTAAACGGAACTCTGATGGAACTATATCTCGCTACAAAGCGAGACTTGTAGCCAAAGGATTTCATCAATCTGCTGATCTGGATTACACTGAAACATACAGTCCTGTTGTTAAGCCCATCACTATTCGTGTTCTGCTTACTCTTGCTTTATATCATGGCTGGAATATTAGACAGGTCGATGTAAACAATGCTTTTTTACATGGTCATCTAACTGATTCTGTATTCATGGAACAACCATCTGGTTTTAAAGCTGCAGGTTCTCAACATCTTGTTTGCAAGCTTAAGAAAGCTCTTTATGGCTTGAAGCAGGCTCCTCGGGCTTGGTATGAAAGGTTAAGCTGTTATTTACATTCTCTTGGTTTCAAAACCTCTAAGGCTGATGCCTCATTGATGGTTAAACATACTCCCTCATTCTGCTGCTACATCCTTATATACGTTGATGATATAATAATATTGGGCAATTCTACTTATGAGATTAACAAGCTTATTGAGTCCTTGAATGTTCAGTTCTCAATCAAAGATTTGGGGCGGCTAAACTATTTCTTAGGTATTGAAGTTTCATACACGACCAGTGGAGGTATGTTTCTTTCACAGTCCACTTACATTTCTGAAATTCTTGGTAGAGCGAATATGCATGCTGCTAATTCAATTGCCACGCCAATGTTGAGTGGTACCATTCCATCTGCTTTTCATGGAGAATCCTTCGCAGATGCATATCTGTATAGAAGTATTGTTGGGGCTTTACAATACGTAACTTTAACTCGGCCCGAAATTTCTTATTCGGTTAATAAGGCGTGCCAATTTATGCATTCACCCAAGCTTATTCATTGGCAACTTGTTAAACGGATTTTAAGGTATTTGAAAGGCACAATTAGTGATGGTATATTACTTCACAAGTCACACAATCTCTCTCTCTTGTTGGCTTTGCGGATGCTGATTGGGCATCAGACCCAGATGATCGAAAATCTACTACTGGATTCTGTGTTTATTTCGGTGGCAAATATTATATTATATGGGCTTCCATCTCAAAACCAATTGGCGCTTATATATTGTGAGGTCTCCACCAATCTTTGGTGCCTCTTTTGGGTTCACCATTCTTGGATCGGATCCCAATTTCTTTTTATTGGACCGAATACCCGTTTGGGTTTAATGGGCTCTGATACCATATTATATTATATGGGCTTCCATCTCAAAACCAATTGGCAATGAGTGGAGTGACCCTTGAAGCTTATATATTGTGAGGTCTCCACCAATCTTTCCGATGTGGGATCCTCAACAAGGCCGAGCTGGTTCAGGTATGGGCATGGGCATGAACCCCAATCCTGGCATGGGCATGGGTATGAGAGGCTATGGAGGTATGAATCAACAACCCATGGGTGGCATGGGGCAACAAGGGATCCAGATGCAGCAACCTCGAGCGAACATGCCGGGTGTATACAACCCGATGATGGGTGCTGGTGGTTATGCCCCTCAACAGCAGCCACCATATGGCGGCTACCGATGACATCAGAGTCATCTTGTTACAGTTGTGGAAGAGCCTCTGCTTGTGCTTGTTTATCAGCTTATAACATTACATACGACACAGCATTAAACATTCCAAGGTCTGCATCCAACCCAAGATTTTATCATTTGAAGCCCAGCTGCCTCCTCAGCCTTCTGCCCTTCCCACATGATTACAAGTTTCGATTCACCAAAGGAGGAAATTGGAAAACAATGGTGAGATCATTTAAAAACTATAGGTTCAAATGTGAGGTGAACTAAATTATATCTATTTTGGAGCTACTAATTAATTAAGGCTCTGTTTGAGATTGTTGGTAATTATACTTCTATGAAAATCAGTTGTCATATGAAGTAGATTTGTGTTTAGTAAACTTTAATATTAAACATAAAAAATCAACTCACCTACGTTTGGAAAATTCAAATAAAATTATTAAAGTAGACATTAATTTAGTTATTTATATATTATGTTCGGTATATGAATTGTTATAAGTTAATTATTTAAAAGTTTATTAAATTATAATTTTTTAGTACTTTAAATTAGATGATAAAAGGCTAAGAAAAATATTTGTTATATAAAATTGTAATGAGCAAATGTTATTCCAAAGCATAAACAAAATGTAAGAATAAAATAAAATTGATGTTATCAATTTTTCATTGTTATCACCCTTGCAGCTTGTATCCAATTTGTTAAATTTAATTTGTTCTTATTATTATGGTGGCACAAACTAGAACTAGAAGACAACAATTACTTTTTTTTTTTTTTTTTTTTTTTTTTTTTTTTTTATGAGTATATCAACATTTGGGGTGGGGGATTTGAACTTTTGACCTCTCAATCAAGAGTACATGTCAGTTACCACTTAGCAATGCTCGCTTTAGCTACTTACAACTATTTCATCCATTTAAGAATAACAACATTTTCTCCCAACGATGGGCGGAGATTTTTGGAAACCCATGTACTAGATCTTATATCTATAGGGGCCTGGGCGATTTGGAATGATAGGAATAGCTCCCTTCACCAACGGCCAATTCCTAATGTCCAGAATCGATGTATGTGGATTTTTGAATATCTGGAAGAATTTAAAAAAGCTAATCCTATGGGTGGCGCTCTTGTGCAGTCAGTGGAGGATGTTCGTAGTTTGATACAAAACGGAGAAGAAATTATCATGAACACAGATGCAACATATATCAATGGCAAGATAGGTATTGGCTTGACGTTTCAGACAAACAAGGGAACTTAATGGCGGTGAAGACAATGTCCTCACCTATTTGCACAACACCTTTGGGTGCGGAAGCGGAAGAGTACTTCAAGGCCTTAGGCTTGCCAGATCAGCAAAGATGCAATGTTTAACGGTTGTGTCTGATTCTTTATCGTTAATTCAGACTATATTAAGGGTGAAATGCACTGTGAAGTTTGTTTGCCCACTACTTTGTGGGATATTAGGGATATTATAAACTCATTCACACGGGTGAATTTTGAACATGTTAGTCGTCAGTACAATAGACTTGCTCATAAATTAGCACGGGTGGGTCTTTATTCTCATTCACAACTGTGGTTTGGAAACTATCCTAATTGGATAAGTTGTACATCGCTGCAAGAGCGACATTTGTTTGTATCCCTTTGGGAATTTCGAAAAAAAAAAAAAACAACAACAACAACATTTTCATCCTTTTTGAGTTATTCTCTTTTTCTTTTTTTTCTTTCTTGGAGGAAGATTTTTGACTGAAAAAGAAATTGAATTACATCTCTCTCTAAAATCTTTCTACACAAAGATTTCTTTTGGATTTTTTCAATTAATAAACTATTTCAGAACTCATCCCTCTCTTCATTTCAAAACTTATCTCCTCTCGATTTCAAAACCTAATATCGAGGGATATAGTACAACCAAGGATGAAAATATCGATATCGGTAGCAATATCGATAATTAAGATTTACGGATGTAACGACGGATATTCTGGAAAAAATTACGAATATTACGAAAACTTATAAAAATATTGTAAATTTTTTTTGTGAAACTTTATAATAAGTTTATTTATGTAACAAACTAATACTTTAAACATATATCAATAATTATAAAACTAATATATATATTAATACAATAATAAATAATATTAAAAATTGTAAAATAAGTATAAATTTCATTCTATCTTCAAAGATTTTGTTTTTGACAACTTTCTTTTCTTTTAATATAAAATAATATCAAATTTTTGACAACTTTCTTTTCTTTTAATATAAAACAACCTTCTCCTTCCTCCTTCTTCTTCTTCCTATGTCCGGCGACCGGCGGCCGGCGGCCACCGCTCGCCGCTCGCCGCCGGCCGCCGGCGACCTTTTTTTTTTTTTTTTTTTTCTTTCTCTTCTTTTCTCTTTTTCTCTTCTTCCTTTTTCTCTTCTTTCTTCACTGATTTTAAAAAAAAAATAAAAAAAAAAGAAAGGAATGGGGGAGGGAGGGAGGACCTCCCTCCTTCGATTTTCCGGCGAAAACCGAAGGAGGGAGGTCCTCCCTCCCTCCCCGTTTCAGATCCGAAACGGGTTCTCCTTCGATTTTCCGGCGAGAGAATCGAAGGAGGGAGGTCCTCCCTCCTTCGATTTTCCGGCGAAAACCCCTTGCGGCGGCCGGATCTGAGGCGTTGAACCAGTCGAGCCCCAACCCTAACCCGAGCCCGAGCCCAAACCGGTGTTCGTCGTGCCGTAAGAAGGTGGGTTTGACCGGGTTCAGATGCAGATGCGGAACCACGTTCTGTGGGGCTCATAGGTACCCGGAGAAACACGGCTGCACCTTCGATTTCAAGTCGATCGGAAGAGAGGAGATCGCTCGAGCGAACCCCGTCGTCAAAGCCGACAAACTGGAGAGGATTTGAGCGATTTCTTCCGCCCTTGAGACTCTAAGATGTGACGATTGAGAGCAAATTTCTCGGTGGCGGCCCATCACCCTCTCATCTTCGCCGCCGTCGAATCTCTCTCTCAGCCGTCCGATAGCCGTTCAACGTCGCACTCGATGATGATGTTGTTTCTCTCTCTCTCTCCTCTATTTGATACTTCTCTCTCTATCTCGCTACGATATAAAAAAAAAAAAAAATAAGTGTGGAAGATGGGTTTTCTTGTAAAAAGAATTTCTATTTTTTTTTCGTTTCAGAATTGAAAGTATCGATCTCTCTCTACTTCCATTAATGGTGTTCATCTTTCTTCTCTGCAAAAACCCACTCAACTTTTCAACTTCATAAACATAAACAATACTAAATTAGAAATCATGAGAGAGTCCAATCTGTTCAACTGCTTAGTTTCTTTGATCATTGACATTTTCCGGCGAGAGAATCGAAGGAGGGAGGGTCCTCCCTCCCTCCCCCATTCCTTTCTTTTTTTTTATTTTTTTTTTAAAAATCAGTGAAGAAAGAAGAGAAAAAGAGAAAAGAAGAGAAAGGAAAAAAAAAAAAAAAAGGTCACCGGCGGCCGGCGGCGGCGGCGAGCGGTGGTCGTCGGCTGCCGGCCGCCGGTCGCCGGACATAGGAAGAAGAAGAAGGAGGAAGGAGAAGGTGGAGAAGGTGGAGAAGATGGAAAAGAAGAAGAAGAAGAGAGAGAAAGTGAGAAAGAATAAAAAAATAAAAAATATTAATATTATATATTTTTATTTAAAAAAATAAAATAAATAATTTTTTATATTAAAATAATAGTGCCAGCAACCGTTAAAAGTTAACAGAAAAATTGACGGCAGGGACCAAAGTGCTCCTTATCTCAAACCTCGGGGGTATTTTTGTTGAGTTTGAAAACTCAGGGACCAAAATGAAACCTAACCCAAACCTCAGGGACCAAAAGTGTATTTTTCCCTTTGGTAATTGATAATACATATTAATTAATAGATAAATTTTATTTGGCTATTTATCTAAATAATTAGCGGTTACCATTTTTCAAAACGTGCATTTAATTATGATCATTCTTGCCTTTAACCCAAAAAAAAGAGAGAAAAGAAAAAAGATTTTGATGTGGCTGGAATGGAGCCCATGACCTATAGGCCATATATGTATACACCCATTACTAAACCAAGGCAGCAGTCACGCAAATGTGTAAAACACTAACAGAAACAAATATAAATAAAACATAAAATCGCCGATATTTACTCAAAATCCATGAATATATCGTCGCGATACGGGAGTAAAAAAGATTTTACCCTATATCTTTTATCGAACCTGTGGAAATAATATAGCCAATTTTTTCATCCTTGAGTACAACTATATTTAAGGGGGAAAAAAAGATGACAAACAAAATCACATAAATGGTGACATTCTAATACCTATGAATCTCTTTTGACTCAAATTTTGATATCTTTGAGATATGTAACAAAAGGAAAGTACTCATGAACAATTTGAATGGCAAATGGGATGAATAGTAACTCAACTTGGAACCATTTAAAACCATTTTTTTTTTTTAATTTAAAAAATTATGTTGCTTTTAAAACTTCAAGAACTAGATAGGAAGGTGGTTCAAGGTTGAATATATAGTGTATTTGCTCAAAAGTGTTAAATTTATTATAATTCATCAATTCTTTTCCAATGATAATTTAACATAGCATCAAAGCATGAAATCATGTGTTTGTGTTCGGATTTCTATAATCTCGTTTCCAATTAATATTAATAACCACTAGTTGAATGTTAGTTTGCTATGATGACCCCTGATTAGTCAAAATGATATTCCAATTAATATTAATAACCACTAGTTGAATGTTAGTTTGCTATGATGACCCCTGATTAGTCAAAATGATATTCTTGCAGTGGTGAACTTTGACATAACCATTATTTCCTTTTATTGTAACATGAAGAAAAATAATTTTACACTTCTCTAAAACTACTTTCCTAGTGCTATACAGGAATGGATTGTCACCAACATGGACCATCAAGATTGGAGAGGTAAATGTTATATAAGTGAAAAATTGAACAATGAAAATGGAAATGGAAATAGAAAATCAGATTCATAAATCAAGGAGAAAACAAATTTTGACATTTAATGAAAATATGAATCTAAAAAAATCAAATTTAATATAATATAAAGTTTCCTTATTTGAAAAGGTAGAAACTTTAAGTAATAAAATAAAATATTAATCTAAATCTGATTTGAATACAACAGAATATTTTGGTAAGTGAAATACACTAATTAATGCATAAAAACCTACAAATGATAATTATATTTATTTGGAACATTTGTGAAATTTGACCAAAGAAACAATCCATCTGTTATAATTTTTGTTACCCAAGTATAATAAATTTTAATAATAATTTTAGTTTGCTTAGAATTGCAACCATTTGAAACTCTCGAGATGAGAACAGTCCATTGAAATTTCAAATATTAAATTCTGTTACTTTATAATTTCTACCTCAAAATTCAACAAATTGATCTCTAGTTTCAACCTAATACTAACATGAACATAACTCAACTAGCATAAAGTTTGTAATCAAGAGGTTCATGGTTCAAATACTCCACCCCATATGTTACTAAAAAAAAAAAAAAATAAAAAAATAAAAAAAATAAAAATAAAAATAAAAAGCATTTGTAAGAATACTTGATAAAGATACTCAATCTTAAATGAAATAAATACCATTGTTTCAACCCTTTTCGTCCTTGTGCATCAATGCATTTCAGAGAGAATCAACTAGCTCTGGATTTAAGTGGAAATACTATTTCAATTCCTAAAACTTTGGACCCTAAAAGAGTCACCAGTCTGGATCCAACCAACAAATCATTCTGCCACAAACGTTCTGAAAAACTCAACTTTTGTCTCAATTATCATCCATTAGCGGCATATTCGGTCCTAACCATAGCTAATGGCTTATAGGATTTTTTTTGGAAAAGTATGAAAGAAATTTAAAAAAATTAGAGAAAAAGGACAAGTTTGAAAGTAATTCGAGATATAAGGTGTCGCGTAGGTCAAACCTATGCGACATGTAAGGGCGCGTCTGTTGTAGAGACGCGACCCCAGCAACCAAACGGCAACGCAGTGATGAAACTGGCTTTCCGTTAATGGCGTTGGGTCGCATAGGTTCAAGAAACGCGACTTGTATGGGGAAGACGTCACATCACTTCGGGGTGTGACTGCGCTGCACCATTCGGGAGAGTGGATGGAAATATTGTCTTTATTGTTTTTTTTTTTCAGGGTTGTGCATGGTTTAAATTTTAAACCTACCGTTTTTATTTTTTAAATTTTTTTAAGGGTTGTGCATGGTATTAAATGCTTGGAACGTGATGGCTGAGAGGCAATCGTGTGAGAGAAACCACCTCTCCAAATCTTTGTTGATTTTAGGGAAAAATACACTTTTAGTCCCCGAGGTTTGAGTTAGGTTTCATTTTGGTCCCTGAGTTTTCAAACTCAACAATTTAGTTCCTGAGGTTTGGTTTTAATTTCATTTTGGTCCCTCCACCCATTTTTCCGTTAAATTTTAACAGACCGCTGACGTGACACGTATTTTTTTATTAAAAAAAATATTTTTTTCATTGTTTTAAATAAAATTTAATAAAAATAATTAAAATAATAATTTTTAATATATTTTTATTTTTTTTTCTTTCTTCTTCTTCAACTCCTTCACCACCTCCCTCGTTCTTCTTCTTCAATACTCGCACCATCAACTTCTCGTCGGCGACCAACCGCCAGCAAATGCCACTCGTCGGCGACCGACCGCTACCGCCAACAACAATTTTTTTTTTAATTTTCTTCTCCTTTCCTTCTTTTCTTTCCCTTTTTCTTCCTTTCCCTCCCGATGAAACTATTTCGAATACGTGATCACCCCTACCTCGAAGATCAAATCCTCGCCGGAATGGTAACTTTGCGCGAACAAACCTCCACTGAAAGCTTTTGCTGCACGCCGAAATGGTCGCTGCAGACAGAGAAGTGAGACCCACGCATTTCAGTGGAGGTGTTCCGACCAAGATGGTCGCCAGATCTGGGCACGTTTCTTTCCACATTCCAAATCTAGGCACGCGAACGCACCTCCCAGATCTCGACGTCGGAAACCGTGGGTCTCGCCTGCACAACCGATACTAGTCGCCGTCGGATCTTCGAACACAAACAGACAGATTCGGTGTGGGTTTTTTCGAGCTACAACAACACAACCGTCGGATCTGGAACATGAAGGAATTGAATCCTCTAGCAGAAGCGAATTAAACCGAGCGTGATTTTAATTTCAATTATTCGAATACCGGTACGTTAGGCAAGAAATCATAAAAACTATTTTTTATCTTATTTCCAGATTAAGCATGCTGTAAATAACAATCTAAACAATTTTAGATTAAGAAAACTTACTAGAACAAGACTGAAAAAATTATGCACAATGCTCCCAAGTGACACCACCACGCAAGAACACCCACTATTCTCTCGGGCTATCTTGAGATCTCGATTGTGGGATCGATCTCGCCTTGGGAAAGGAATCACAGCAAGGAAGATTGTTGTGTTTTTGGTTGAGAGAGTGAGAGAGTTGAGAGAGAATCTTTTCTCTGTCTTTTACGTGAGAATGGAGAGAATGAGCGATCAGTTGGGGAACTCCCTCTCCCCTGTACGATAAGTGGGGAGGGAGTTATTACCCTACTAGATCTCAATCGTTGGATCTAATCCAAACGATCTTGACCGTCTATTAATTAAATTATAATAATCATTTAATTAATTAATTAATTATAATTAACTTAATTAAAACAATATTAATTAAATCAGTTATAACATAAGGTATTTAATTCAATTTGAATCATATTAAATTGAATTAAATTGGTCATTCAATTAATCTCATTAATCGAATCCACATTAATTAAATATCTTATATTTAATTAATATTACAATTGAATCATATTCAATTTTAATCTCTCTCATTTAACCTATAGTTTTAATGTGCATCATAATGTACATTAATATTAACTATAGAATTAATTTAATCAAATCACGCCAACAAGAGCATAGCTCAACTGGCACAAAGATGTATTGATAATCACGAGGTCAGTGGTTCGATTCCCCAACCCCCACATTGTCAAAAAAAAAAAAAAATTAATCAAATCACATTTAATTAAATTAAATTAATTAATTCTTCAATTAATTAATTCATTAATTAAATATCATTAATTTTGAATCATATCCAAAATTAATTTATAATACAAAGTTTAATTCACCAATTAAACTTATATTATAATGTATCTTTATACATTATTTTAATTGTATCAAATACAAGAACACACTTCAAATTCTATTCAAGACTATTTAACCTCAGAACCCTTTACATAACTGTGAGTCACTCCACTAAAGACCCACAACTGCACTCTTCTATATTTCTGTTGAAGGGAATAAAAGTCCCCAGCGGAAGCGCATCGATTGGACCTTACGCTGTATATTAAAATACCGTTAAGAAAAACTCAAACAAACTTTAAACACACTTTAAAGTTGCTGGAAATTCAGTTTAAACATGCTTAAAAATAAATCTAAATTTATTTTCATGCTTTTCTAAAGAAAAGGGGAAGAACCGTTACAAACCTTCGTTGTAGACTTGATCGTTCTTCGCCAACGACGCTCCAACGAACAAAACGCAGCAGCCGCCTTTGATTTTCTTCGCTGGAAATTCCTTCTTGAATGACAATAACCACAGAGGTTACACCGGTATGTCTCTAAGTCTAGGAGGCAAAAGACTTGTGAGAGTCTTTCTCTAAGAGGGAGGCTAGAGAGAATTCTAGGTCTTGTCTTTGAGAGTCTAAGAGCAAGAGCAAGAATGTCAAGTGTCATGACCAATTAGGTCTAGTGTTCTATTTATAGAAGAGAGGCCATGAATAAAATATTCAATTAAATCAATCTTTTCCAAAATTGATTCAATCTTATTCCTTAATTAATCAATCATGATCAATCAATTCCATAATTGATTAATCTTTTCCACAAATGACTAATTACTTCCATAAGTGATTAGATCATTTTCGTAAATGATTAATCACTTCCTTAAGTGATTAATTATTTCCATAATTGATTAATTTCCAGTTAATGAATTCTTTAATTAATTAACCACCAATTAAATATCACATATTTAATTCCCGGCCTAGAATTAATTAATTTGCCCAAACAAATTTTAGGACTTAAATTAATTAATTCATTATTTGAACTCTTTCAAACTTCCATAAATTTATATTTGAACTTTTCAAATATTAATTTCTCTCATAATAATATATCATTATATATTATATTTGTTTCCCTTAATAAATTGAACATTTTCAATTTACTTTTATTACTTAGTTGCCTCAAATTACTTTACGAGCTACCAGTGGGACCTAATGGACCTGCAGATCAGAAGCTCCAACGATGTGAGATTAATTGGTCAAACTCATTAACCACATTAATCACTATTCGTTAACTGTGTGTTCATTCCACTATAGACTCACAATTGCACTCTTCTCACTGCAGGCATATTTTCTGTGTCCACGGATATAGACCAATATCGACTAGTTAGTCCTTCACGAGTGTCCGTAACACCAGCTGGGTCAAATTACCGTTTTACCCCTGGGTTACCTCTATTTCCTTAAGTACCAGTTCTCCTCTAATGAACAACCTTTTTGTGGTCCAACCATCAAACAGAAAACCCTCTCGTGCCATAGAGAGGGTAGGGCCCTTTGTTCAAGACTCGGAGTAACCACTTAAGGGAACACTCATCTGCTTCCCTAAAGTTGGGAAGGAGTGAATTCCATCTTGTACGATTATGTTCCCAGCTCTCCATTCGGTCTTGTCCCCAAAGTGGTAGGCTTATTGAGTCGGCGTATTGGCCACTCTCACCCATACAAATCAAAGGACAGTCTCTCATGAGCAGGAGTCCATAATCAACTCAGGATTAAGACTAAGTTGTATAGGTCGTCCTAGTGAAATAGAAAACCAACTAGTTAACGGTGTTATAACCAATGGTTACTATTTCGCGGTCCGGTCTTATGCAAACTCATTGCATAGGATACCCCCACTCGCATGTCTCCTACACGAACGCGTTGGGTCGCAGCGTTTGTATCAAATACAAAGTGGGCCGTATCCATAGTGTCACCAGGATAAGGCACCCAATCTCATCCCTATACTATAGACCCTTTAGGCTGTCTCTTGAACAATGATCCCATATGTCGCTACATATAGTTCAAGACTCATATTACAGCCTTGGATGTCTAGTTTTTTGGATTAGGGTTATTATTAGGCAAAGACATATATAAAATAACTAATAACAATTAATGGAAAAATATATCAATATTATTTCATTAATATCCGGTCAATGGTTACATTCACTATCTACGAGTTTTAGGGCATAAAACCCAACATCTGTGTCCACGGATATCGACCAATAACAGTAAGTCAATCTTTCACGAGTGTTCGTAACGCCAGCTGGGTCAAATTACCGTTTTACCCCTGGGTTACCTCTGGATCCTTAAGTACCACTGATTCCTCTAATGAACAATCTGTTTATGATCCAATCAATAAACAGCAGTTTCTCTCGGACCTGGAGAGGATGGGCGCCTTTGTTCAAGACCCGGAATCAGCCCTTAAGGGAACACACATCTACTTGCCCCAATAGGGGAAGGAGTGAATTCCATCTTGTACTATTATGTTCCCAGCCCTCATTCGGTCTTACCCCTGAAATGGTAGGATTATTGAGTCGGCGAACTGGCCACTCTCACCCATACAGATCTAAGGACAATCCCTCCTGAAAAGGAGTTCATAACAGACTCAGGATTGAGATTGAGTTACCTAGGTCATCTTATTGAAATAGAAACCTAAACTAGTCAACGGTGTTACATCTAGTACCCCCACTCGCATGTCTCCTACATGGATGCTTTGGATCATTGCATCTGTATCGAATACAAAGTGGGTCGTATCACATAGTGTTACCAGGATAAGGTACCCAGCCTTATCCCTATACTATAGACCATTTAGGTTGTTACTTGAACACTGATCCTCGTATGTCCCCACATACTAGTTCAAGTTTCATCTAAAAAACCTAGGATCTTAGTTTATTGGATTTGGGTCAAATTGTGCAATTTTAGTAACAATAACTCTTTATTGTACAAACCTCAACAACAACGTATTGAGACAAGTAAACAATTTGTCATCATTCACTATCTACGAGTTTTAGGGCATAAAACCCAACAGAACAGTGGTTTTTTTTTCGAGCTACAACAACCTAGACGCGGTGTGGGTTTTTTTGAGCTACAACAAAACAGTCGCCGGATCTAGAGCAGTGGGTTTTTTTCGAGCTACAACAACACAGATGTGGCGATCTCTCTCTCTTGTGTAGTCGTCGTCGACGACCAGCAGCTCCAAAGAAGAGCCATCGCTGCAAAGTCCAAACGGTCAACCCCATAGCCAGAAAGCGAACGGATCGACCAGACACGAGATCTAGAAAAACCCACAGATCGACCAGACACGCATCGACTGTCTACTACGCACAGATCTGGAAAAACCCAGACACGAGAGGGAGAGAGAGAGATCGAGAGTTAGAGAGAGAGATCGGCTTGAGGAAGAAATCCATACAACAAAAAGAAGGAGAAGAAGAAGAAAAAGAAAAAAAAAAAGAGTTCGACGGCGGTGGCCGGCGGCGGCAACCAGCGACGGAGAGTTTGTAGAAGAAACGGCTGGTGATGGAGAGCTGGAAGAAGAAGGAGAAGAAAGGGGAGAGAGAAATGGAGAGAAAAATGAAATAATAAAAAATAATAAAATAATAATTTTTTAATTAATTTAA
Source organism: Luffa acutangula (assembly GCA_036850905.1). NCBI lineage: Eukaryota > Viridiplantae > Streptophyta > Magnoliopsida > Cucurbitales > Cucurbitaceae > Luffa > Luffa acutangula. The sequence continues at coordinate 8,273,566 of CM072087.1, forward strand.
TATTTCTTTTATTTTAAAATTTGAAAATTTGTTTTTTAAATGAAAAATAAATGCCACGTCATCATTCTGTTAAAATTTAATGGAAAAATGGATGGAGGGACCAAAATGAAATTAAAACCAAACCTGGGGGACTAAATTGTTGAGTTTGAAAACTTAGGGACCAAAATGAAACCTAACTCTAACCTTAGGGACTAAAAGTGTATTTTTCCCTTGATTTTATCTTTAAATTCGATCTAAACGCAAGATTCAATTCTTTAAAATTGCACGATATTTGAAACTTAAATGTCTACAAAAATACCTTTCTTTAAGGAGGAGAAGAATATATTCAATTTTCTAAATTACATGACAATTAAGACCAAAAATTATAATTGTTTTACAAGTATTAAATCAATATTATATTGTTTTTTTTTAATAAGATAATTAGATAAAGACACAAAGTTTCCAAGTACATTATTAGAATTTTTTTTTTTTTTGTTGTTTTGTTTTGATTTTTTAGTAGATTCATGATAAGATTCATAAATTTATAGTATATAGTCCAAAACAATTCATTCTAAAGATATAATTTATATATTTAATTTATAAGTTAGTTAAACAAAAAATATATATAATCATTGGTTTTTTTTTTTTTAAATATCATTTCGTTTTTTTTTTAATCTGAAGATTCTAAAAAAAATATAATCATTGGTTGTTTTTTTTAAAAAATCATTTGGTTTAAAATATATATAGTTACAAAAAATCATTTAGTTTTTTTTTTTTAAATCTGAAGATTCTAAACAAATATAATCATTGGTTGTTTTTTTTTTTTTTAAATATCATTTGGTTTAAAATATATATTGTTAAACAAAACAAATCATTTGGTCTTCTTTTTTGAAATATCATTTGGTTTAAATTATAATTAATTAAAAAAAACAAAATCATTTGGTTTAGAATCTTCCAATTAAAAAAAAATCTTGTAAACGGAAATTAAAAAACGTGGGCTTGACACGAGGTGGGTGGGTCGCGTCTCTTGCGTTTCAAAAAGAAAAAAAACATTGGTCGCATCTCTCACTCTAAATATTTTCAAACTTGTCCTTTTTCTCTATTTTTTTTTAATTTCTTTCCTACTTTTCCAAAAAAAAAAACCCTTATAAAGGGTATTTTCAAGGCTCGCACTACAATAAGAATTATAACAACTATAAACATGCTTGAATACAAATGAAATTCATATTCTTTACGCTAGCTATGTTCATCTTCCGATGTCATGATAAGAAAATATATATTAGAGCACATATTACAAGTGAGATACCTTCCTTCATCCCTAGTGATAAGAATCATGGTGCCCCACACGTTCCATCTGGACCTATTACACGCGCCAAGGTTAAGAAGCTTCAACAAGCATTCTTTATTCACATACAAAATTGGTTAGGTTCAACTCAACATCCATTTCACATGCTGCAAATTAACCCAAGAGAGGACGACGCTGTGAAAGTCAACGTTTGCAAGATTGACGTTCCACCAGCCTTTTGAAGTTTCCTTTGTTATTTCAAGTTGTTAACTTTTGTTTGTAATTTTTGAACTTTTTGGCTTCCAAAAACGTGGTTTCAAGGTTAGATTGAGTGGGGAGTTACTTTGTAGGCCAATTACGGTCATGAATGCTTTGTAGCTTTTGTTTTGAGGATTTGAAAGGTTGGGGCTTTCATTCACACAAAGGCTATAAAAAGCCTCATTCTAGCATGTAAAATTGAGATTAAGATGAATGAAATATGATCTCTCATATTTGAGACTTTTTCTTAGAAATCCCTTTTCTAGGATTCGTACAATTCTTGTGATAGATTGCATGTTGAGCCATTCAACCCAACCTTGATCAAGTTTGATTGTGGAATGACTCAAGCTAGAACAAGATTTCCAATCTTGCTTCTAGATCATTGATCATAAGAGGTAATCAATTTCTAGCCTTTTCTCTTGGTTAGTTCTAATTTGTGTAAGGAGGTGTTAATCTCTTTGTTTCAAGGGTTCTTGCTCCACAAAAGCTTGGATCTTTGGGCTGAGAATTAGGGTTGCCTTATCATTTTGGTATCAGAGCTGCTTTGATTCATATCATTTTGGGAAAATATTGCTCTGATACCAAAATGATATGACAGCCTGAGCCAATTGGATCTAAAAACCCTTATGGTTATGCAAATCCCTAGATCTCAAATGCTAAAACCCCCCAAATCAAGATAGTTTCATCCAAAGGAAGAAGATAGAACAGATCTACCTTGATGATCAAGATCAAGAGTAGAGAAAACTTGTTTCTATACTCAAGATTCGAATCAACTCTCTACAAGTAGTTGGATCAAAACTACTTGAATGATCCTAGCATGCAAATCTAAACACAAGATATGCAAAGGTGCTCACGGCCATTAGGCTCAAAAGACTTAATTCTCATTGAAATTTCATAAAAAAACCATTCTTACTAACTCTCAAGCCAAGAAAGTTAACATTTTCCATGCAAAAGCTACACTTATTAAAATTAGCATAAAACCTCTCTTTTCTAACACTACTACAAAAATCACTTTTAATGACGGGCATTGCCCGTCATTAAAGACTTTTCATGACGGGCGGCGTTCGTCGTCTATACGAGTGTCGTCGTAACTTTTTATGACGGGCGACTTTTAATGACGGGCAATGGCCGTCATCAAAAGTTGTTCGTCATAACAAGGTACAATGACGGACGTTTTTAATGACGGGCAATGCCCGTCATTAAAAGCCGTCCGTCATGAAAAGTCTGTCATTAAAGGGTATTTTCCAACCAACTAGATCTTTAATGACGGGCATTGCCCGTCATTAAAAGCCATCCGTCATGAAAAGTCCGTCATTAAAGGGTATTTTCCAATCAACCAGATCTGTAATGACGGGCATTGCCCGTCATTAAAAGCCATCCGTCGTGAAAATTCCGTCATTAAAGAGTATTTTGTGAACCAATGTTCGTCATTAAAGGTCTGTTGTTAAAGGTGTCCGTCATTAAATGTTCATACAATTTTGTTCATTTGTCAACCGGTAAATAAAGTAATCTTAATCGATTCCAATAAGCCATTGAACCAAAATTGTTCATACAATTTTTATTCATACAGGTTTGATGTAAAAGTAAAAATACAAACACTTACACTTAAAAGTCTCAAAATTACTAAACACCTATTATTAAAAAGCCTACACCTACATTTAAGAAAAACAAAAATTCTCGTACATGCAGCTTCCTTTCTTGTCAGCGTAATCTTGCTCGTACATCGAACTTGAAGAACCTAAGAAAAACAAATTGTAATTACGTTCGATACAACCGAAACAAGAACTCACATAACAAACATAACAACAAAAACTTATGAAATTATCTCAAATCATCCATACTTTTAAATGAAACAACTAATAAAAAATAATGAACTTGAGTGCAACAATGTAGCAAACCTCATAAACATAAAAACTCAATGGAAAACAAGTGAAACTAAACTTATAACAACTCAAACTTTTGCACTTATCTCAAATCATCGAAACTTTTTGAATGAAAAAACTAAGTGCAACAATGTACCGAACCTCATAAACACAACAATTCAATGGAAAACAAGTGAAACTAAACTTATAAGAATTCAATGAAACTAAACATAAGAACATAACAACTCATTAAAAGAACTAAATACAAGAACGTAACAATTCAATGTAAAAACATTAACATACTTCGCAAACCATTTACATCTGATTCTTTAACTTTTCCAAGAATTATCTCCCCCACGAACGGACGAAACACAATCAATGTGAACACAACCTGTCAAAAAATCCAAATACTGACACTCAAAACCTCATATTTCTAATGAACAAGTAACCCTGATGTGGTTTTAACAAAAAACATCGGATTTCAAATGACAAGAATAATGACAAGACAAATAGTTCCTAAGATATATGGAGAAAGAAGAGGCAAAATTTTATTGATTATTTGATTCTGATTTTATATGTTGAAGCACAAAAGGATTCCTTTTATACTCCGTAATGCAAGAGTACCTAATATACTAATAACAGAAGTAGAATATATCATGTTGGGTTTTATGCCCTAAAACTCGTAGACAGTGAATGTAAACAAATTGTATACTTGTTTCAATAAAGTGTTATTGAGTTTCTACAATAAAGTGTTATTGTTAAATACTGCACAATTTGACCCAAATCCAATAAACTAAGATCCAATGTTGCTTACATGTGACTTGAACTAGTATGTGGGGACATACGGGGATCAGTGCTCAAGTAACAACCTAAAAGGTCTATAGTACAAGGATAAGGTTGGGTACCTTATCCTGGTAACACTATGTGATACGACCCGCTTTGTATTTGATACATACGTATTGATCCAAAGCGTCCATGTAGTAGACATGCGAGCAGTGGTATAGTATGCAATGAGTTTGCATAAGACCGGACCATGAAATGGTAAACCACTAGATATAACACCGTTAACTAGTTAGGTTACTGTTTCAATAAGATGACGTAGGTAACTCAGTCTTAATCCTGAGTGTGTCATGAACTCCTTCTCATGAGGGATTGTCCTTTGATTAGCATGGGTGAGAGTGGCCAATACGCCGACTCAATATGCCTTCCTTTTTGGGGACAAGACCAAGTGGGAGGCTGGGGACATGACAACACAAGAAGGAATTCACTCCTTCCCACTTCTAGGAGAAGTAGATGAGTGTTCCCTTAAGTGGTGACTCCGGGACTTGAACAAAAGGATCCCGCCCTCTCACTGGCCCGAGAGGGACTTTCTGTTTATTGGTTGGACCATAAACATGTTGTTCATTAGAGGAGCACTAGTACTTAAGGAGACAGATGTAACACAGGGGTAAAACAGTAATTTGACCCAGCTGTAGTTACGAACACTCGTGAAGGATTGACTTACCGGTATAGGTCTATATCCGTGGACACAGAAATGTTCTACAGTGAGAAGAGTTTAGCTGTGGGTCTTTAGTGGAATGACCCACAGTTAATGAATATTGGTTAACCTGATTAATGAGTTTAATCTATTAACCTCATATCATTGGAGCTTCTGATCTGTAGGTCCATTAGGTCCCCCTGCTAGCTCGTAAAGAGTAATTGGGAACAAATATATCTTGAGAGAATTTGAATAGTTCAAATTCATATTGGGAATTAAGTTAATTGTATGAGATACAAATTAATATAATGTATAGTGATGCATTAAAATATAAAATCTAATTTGAGATTAAACTTTATTATATTGAGAGATTGATATATTTGAAAGAGTTCAAATATATGTCTAATTAAATATATGGTATTTAATTAGAAGATGAATTAATTAATTATTCAATTTAGTTTAAATTAAATGAGATTTAATTAAACTATAGTCTATGAGAGAAATAAATATTTGAAGAAGTTCAAATATTAATATGAATTTGATTCATATTAAATTTATATCAATTTATAGGATATAAGAGAATTTGAAGGAGTTCAAATTTTAATATGAATTTGATTCATATTATAGAATTAATTAATTGAAGGCCTGAAATTAAATATATGATATTTAATTGGGTAATTAATTAATTAACTAATAGAATGTTTGAAATTAAATATATGATATTTAATTGGTGATTAATTAATTAAAGAATTAATTAATTGAAAATTAATCAATTATGGAAATGATTAATCACTTATGGAAGTGATCAATCATTTATGGAAAAGATTAATCAATTATGGAATTGATTGGTTATGGAATTGATTGATTATGAAAAAGATTAAATCAGTTATGGAAATAATTGATTTTAAATGAATATTTTATTCATGGTCTTTCTCCTAGAACACTAACCCTAGGGTTTAGGTACCACAACATATGGCCACCATAAGGCCTTCTCATATTCTCTCAACTCAAGAACTCTAGGGAGAATTTTCTCTTAGAGTTTTTCCCATTCAAGATTAGATAGTCCCACAACTACGTTCCTAATCTCAGAGTTATAGCGGGGAAGATCAAATGATTGTGTTCTTCGTTGTTGCAGAGCAATCAAGAAATTAGAGGCGTTCTTGAAGAATTCAGAGTCGTCAACGATGGTATGTTTCTCAACGCTTAACCTTTTGCCAATGATTGGTATTTTGTAAAACAAAATTAATTTACGAACGGTCCAATTGCTTCCGCTGTAACGGAATTGGGAATTCCAATCCTTCAATTGGTATCAGAGCCAATCGTAATCTTAATCTTGTTTGACAAAATTTGCATTGGTTGATTGGTGGGGTTAAATTGTGCATTGGATGTATGATTGATTGCTAGTAGATGGTTAGGGGTTTTGGCATTAGATTTTGCAATTTTAAGTTGATTTACATTATGTAAGGGCCCTTTGTTTTGGGTATTTTAATTGCAATCGAGTCTGTAAGTCCGTGTTGCTATTTTGTATCAATTGAGGTAGAAATTTGGTACAATTTGGGGCAAAATCGGAGAAAATCACACTGGAAAACGAAGAAAACGTGAAATCTCGAGAGCAAGCGTCGGGACGCTGCTTGAATGGCGTCTCGACGCTAGAAGATTCTTGCAGATGGACATGAGGAACGCGCGTAATAAATAAAATAAAAAATCAGTATAACAAATTGAAATGTGGGTGCGGCTGGTTGGCTGTATCAGCGCCCTAGGAAGTCAAAGTGCAGCAGTTCGAACGAGATTAAGTGCATTTTTTTTAATTTCGGAGAAATATTCCGGGCAGTTGCGGTTTCAGAGTGGTTTCACGCGGTTCGCCAGTTACTGTTTTGGTTCAACCCGGTTCACGGTGGTCTAGCGGTTCTTGACCGGTTCTCGCGGCTGTTGACTTGGTTCAGCTGGTTGTTGACCGGTTCAGCTGGGTTTTTACTTGGTTCGTGCGTTCTGAACGATTTTTAGGGGGGTTCAGTGAATTTTTGGCCGGTTCAAGCTTACTTAGAGCTGGTTCAGCGCGGTTTAGCTCAATTTTTCACCGGTTCAAAGGGTTTGGATGCGGTTTGAGGCTTTTTTTAGCTGGTTCACGGCAAGATAGGACTTAGATAGATTAATTATTGTAATTTTTCTATTGTTTTGAGTCCTAGGATGCCAAAAACCCGTCTACTTAGCTATTTAATTGTTTTTTTTAGCTGGTTCACAGCTGGGTTTTGGCTTGCTTATATGTTGGCTGTGCAGGACCGACCTTCACCTTCGAACCTGGACAGGATGCGTGCGTGGTGGTCTGGCCTTTGGAGGCTGAATGTGCCTAATAAGCACAAGTTCTTCTTATGGCGACTGTTCCATGATCGGTTGCCTACTAAGGAAAACCTTCTCAAGCGGGGCATCAGTGTCTCTAGCCTGTGTACTTTGTGTAATGATCAAGTTGAGGACCGTCTGCATCTGTTTTGGAATTGCCCTGTGGTTGAGTGTATGTGGTTGGGCTCCAAGTTTGCCTCGTTGCGTGGGGCTTTTTCGCTATTCAGGTTCGAGGAAATTGTTGGGGCGATGAAGGATAATCTTCCCGGGCCGGATTTTGAGCTGGTGGTCATTTTTTGGTGGTCAGTATGGAACCTCCGAAACAGTCTGAGTTGGGGTGGTCGGCCAGAGGGTCGGGATCTATGGGTTTTCTCAAGCGACTACCTCAGTGCCTTCCATGGGGGTGGGAGGCGTTGCCTAACAGGGGATTGCTTACAGGCCCAATCGAGAGACCATGAGGACCGTTGTGTGTGGAGGCCGCCACCTACTGGGGGACTGAAGTTGAATGTTGATGCCTCTGTCAAGCCAGAAACAGGGGAAGCTGGGGGTGGTTGTGTCCTGCGTGGGGCTGAGGGTGAAGTCTTTATGGCGGCCTGTCTGAGTCTACAGAGATGTTGGAGCGTGGATTTGGCTGAAGGATGGGCTATGTATAAAGGGATCCAGCTTGCTTGTCAGCTAGGTTTCGCTGATTTCGTGGTGGAGACTGACTCTCTCAGATTGGTCAAAATTCTTCATGGTGATTTGCAGGATGTTTCGGAAGTAGGCCGACTGATGGAAGATGTCCGAATGATCCTCCATCCCTGGGATAGGAGCAAGGTTGTGTTTGTGCCACGCCAAGGGAATAGGGTGGCACATGTACTGGCAAGCTTGGCTTTCTCTTATATTGACCGTGTTTGGCTTGAGGAAGGGCCTAGCGAAATTTCTGATGCTCTAAGGTGTGATGTTGTTTCGTCCTTGTGAGGATTTTGTCGTGCGATAATGGTGTTCGATCTAAGCAAATGCTGCCCTCCCGCCTGCTGTGCCTAGTCAGGGAAGGTTTTCTGTTTCTCTCGCTTGTTTGGTTTTGTACTTTGTTCTTATGGTAGTACATTAGGGACATTGTATGCTGTGGGCGGGGGGGGGGGGGTATCATGTATCATGTATCATATATCATATATCATATGCATGCTAGTAGAGCTAGGTCTGAGTATTAATGTTTCTGGGCGCTCGCTTTTGCTTGTGTGTTTCTGTTTGGCTTGTCTGGTAACCTGTTCTGAGGTTGTACAGTTGTGTGATGAGCATGTCTGTAGGTCACGCCTGATTAGTTTCCTGGGGTGGGTTTGGAGGTGGGATTTGTTTGGTGATATTCTCTGTATGTACCTGGTGCTTTATCTTTTGCCTGGGATTGAGGCTTTTGCTGGTGGCGTAATCTGAGCTTGGTCTTAAGTGTTTCTGGTCTATTCTCGCACATTTATGCACTCGGCCTTCCATTTAGCTAGTCTTGAATGCTTAGGTTTGCTTTATTTGTTCCTTAAGTCTGTTGTCACCTCGATAGGATATAGGGTGGAGCTTTGAAGTCTAGTTGGGATGCAGATTAGAGTTGTTAGCGCGAGGCACAAAACAAGGGGTAAAAAGAGCTGCCTGCAGTGTGCTCAGTCAGGCCAACCAAGAGTTAAACTCGGGTTAGGGGTCCCTACTCTGCAGTGCGAAAGCTAGTGCTCTGCCTGGGGTGTGTGAGTTAAAAGAAAATAGCGTTTGTGGAAAAGAAAGTTTGAAAAGAGAGTTTTGTGAAAAGAATGTTTTGAAAAAGAGAGTACTGAGAATGAAAGAAAGTATGGAAAACCATGAAAAGAGAGTTGCAATTGAAAATGAAAGAAATGGAGTGGAGTGGAAAGTGATTGTTTTCCTTGGGCGGGTCATGGGTGGTGTGTTAGCATCCGGTTTGTGTCTTTTAGCCTTTGAGTGAAGCCTTTGTTCCAGTGTAGGGGGAAGATGGGTGGAGGGTGCTTATAAATCTGACCAGGGCTAGTAGGGCGGCTCTAGGGAAGGCCTTACCACACACTCACGTGAGAATTTTCTTGTTAATCTTGGCTTGCTCCAGTATTGTTATCATGCAGGTTGGCTTCTCCTAGGCAAGGGCGTAGCTGTTGGCGTACAGAGTTTTGTCTTGATAAATTTCCATTATCTGAGCCTACTTTCGGGGCTCAGTATACGACTTGGGTTGTTTGGGGTTTACATTCGTGATTGGGGTGTGGAGGAGGGGTCGGGACTGTTTTATGTATGTCCTTTCTTGATTACCTTGATGAGTTATGTGTGCAGGCTGCTTCATTTAAGGATTTGTGCAGGTCATTTTAGGGGCTTGCAGTCTCATGTGGCTTGTAGCAATGAATTTGTACTCGACGTAAGGTGGCATACGAGCTCGATGGAGGAAGATTGGAGGACTCTACTTGCTTTCTGTCAGGCTTTACTCAGTTTGAGGGGCATGAGATTATGATTGTGACCATGTTGATGGGACTGCGAGTCAGACAAACAAGCCTAGTGGCTAGCCTTGAAAGGATGCTTGAGTGTGTTTTGTCAGCTAGCTCTGTTAGGGGAGACTAATGGGTTTTGCTTAGGTTTGAATCTTATGTTATGGGTGGCCTATGCCTAGTCTTTGTATCAAAAAAAAAAAAAAATTGTTTTATGAATGTCATATAGTATTTAAATCCCACCATAAGTTAAGCATATTCATGCATATTTATTATTATAAATGTTATAATGTATGAAATATACATGAATTTAATTTTCATGAGTATTTAATATTAATTGTTATGATTAAATGGATGAAAATTTAGAAGCATTGAGCATGAAATTACTTTAGTAAAAATTATAAAAAGTTATATTTATGAAAGTAATTTATATACTTATTTATTTTCATGAGCTATTAATATAAAGTGTTATGTTAATGTATGAAAATGTGAATGCTTAATTTAATTTTCTTGGATAATTAATTTAAGAGTTAGATTAATTGAAGAAAATTAATTTGAATTGAGCATGAAATTACTTTAGTTTAAAAAATATAAGAGTTATATTTATATAAGTAATTAACATGCTTAATTAATTTTCATGATATATTAATATAAATGTTAGGTTAATGTATGAAAATGATGATGCTTAAATTTAATTTTCTTGTATAATTAATTTAAGAGTTAGGTTAATTAAAAGGAAATTAAATTGCATTGAGCATGACATTACCTTAGATTAATATAATTGTTATATTTTTGGTATGTCATGTATGCTAATTTATGGTTTTATAAATTAATTAGAATTTGATTGTTAATTTATTCACCATAGTAGCATGTTATAGGGTTAATTCATTAAAATTTATAATAGTTATAAAATTAATGAATAGAAACCGTTAACCTATAACAAAGAATTGCATGCAAACATAGGATCTTAGGATAAATGAATTAATTTTAAAATGTTTAAAATTAATTAGATCTAAGATCATATTTCTAATAGGATTAGAATTATTCTTACTTAGAATTAAAATTAGTTTTAATTGACTAAGTAGGAAAAACATTACTATGATTATAAGGGAACTCCACCGGTTAAGTTCTGTCTAAGGCTGGGGGTATTTAAGCTGACGGTTTACGGAACACCTCCTACCTGGGAACTGACTCGGAATACCGGAGTTGAATTAATCATAGCTAAATGTTAGCATGCAATGTCATTAGGTTTATTAAAAGAGTTTAATACACCTAGATCTTTAGAGTAAAGACCCTGCATTACTGTGGTTATAAGGGAACTCTCTCGGTAAAGTTCTGCCTAAGGTTGGGGGTATTTAAGTTGACGGTTTACGGAACACCTCCTACCTGGGAACTGACCCGAACCTTGAGTTGAATTAACCATAGTAATGTTGACTTGCAATGTTGGGTTTATTAAAAGAAGTTTAATTCACCTAAAACATTACGGTTGAATCCTTTCCATAATTGTTATAATAGGATCAGACTTAGATAGATTGACTTAGCCGAATTTTATCTAAGTTAAACAACCCTAAATTAACCTTAGGACATTTTCAGTGGGAGGAAAATTACAAAACGAGATTTAAATCAAGTTTTGCTCCTACGTCCCTATATTCACAACGTGAGGTTCATGCTCGGCTTCGAGTCGTCCTAGGAGCGGCCTCCCTTCGGAAAGTGTTTGCATGAATCAATAACAAGGTGAATGAGAAAAATGTCTAGAGTAAGTGGGAGCGGGACACGTGTCAACGTATCCCTCGGTCTCCGCCCCTAGTTCACACCGTGAGAGTCCTATGATCCGCCTGCAGGTTGTCCTGGCGCAACCATCCCTTTGGAGGGCCTGATCATAGGATTCGGAACATCGTGAACTCTTGAATAGGATAGGAACTCTTAGGCTAATTACCAACAGTTGTCTTTCCCTTCGGTAGCCTGTTGGTGCGTGCCTCTGAGGTCTGAAAGTGGGAGGGTTACACTTACGGGAATGAGTTAAATGTGTTAACTAATCCTTGACCGAACAACGGTAACTAAACACTAACAGAATATGAGTTATTCTGGTGTTAGAGTTTGGTTGAGATTGTCTCAATTCAGAGGAGGAGTAGCTGACCACCCTTCGGTGGCTGTTGTTCTAAACCTTTGAAGTATCGTTGCAAAAACTAAATCAATAGTTTTATAGGGTTTCTTTGATTGCTTATTTGTTTTTGCAGAATTTGATTGGATTATTTGTAATGGGTTAGTGCAATTAATAATACAAGTAATTTGTTACTTCAACAATAGTATAATAATTTTATGTATTGTCTTACGTCATTTTATAAATAACGGTAATACAACAAGCTTAAACGACAAATTGTGGTAAATAAGTCTAGGATTATTCTTAACTGAGGAATGTCTTCATGCCCCATATGTTTAATTCATTAAGAATTGGTCTTGGTGAATATGACATAGAACCCTGCTTAGCAAAAAAAAAAAAAAAAAGAGAACTTGTTCAAGACCGTAATTTTCATTTACCTGTCTTGAAAATGTGATTAGTGAAGAATAATGATTCTCCCTGAATACTTGATTCAGGGGCCACAAATCACGTGTGTTCTTCTTTTAAAGGAATAATTTCCTGGCTAGAGCTTGCTGCTTGTGTAATAACTCTCAAAGTTAGAATTAGAGAGATTATTTTGGCTATATCAGTGGGGAACATTAAGTTATTTTTCTCAGTGGGAGAAAATACATATTATTAGATAATGTGTATGTAATTCCTAAGATCAAAAGAAATTTGATTTCTGTGTCTTATTTGCTGGAACAATGTTACTCTTTACCTTTATCTGCTAACGCAGTTTTGTTTCAAGAAAGGGAGTTGACATTTGTTTAGCTTTACTGGAAAGTAACCTAAATGTTTTAAGACTAATCAAGAGTAAAGCGGTTATGAACACTGGGTTGTTTAAGACTGCTACTAGTCAATGTGAAAAGAGGCAAAGGATTTCTCCTAAAGGAAAATACATTTCTTTGGTTCTAAGGTAGACCATATTAATCTCAATTTGATTGACAGATTGGTCAAGTGTGAACTTCTAAGCGAGTTAGAAGATGACTCTCTACTACCTTGTAAGTCATGCCTTGTGGGCAATATGACTGATAGATCTTTTACTGGAAAAGATCTAAGAGCCAAAGAGCCCTTGGAGCTTGTACATTTGGATCCTTGTGGTTCAATATGTTAAAGCAGTGGGAGGACATGAATAATTCATCTCTTTTGGATGATTATTCAAAGGTATGAGTATCTTTACCTAATGCAACTTAAGTCTATAGCTCTTGAGATATTCGAAGGGGCTTAGGACTGAAGTTGAAAACTTGTTAGGTGAGATGATAAAAACACTTCGATCTGATCAAAGTGTTGAGTATAGGGATTTGAGATTCCAGGATTATTTGATAGTACATGGGATCACACCCTAAATCTCATTTAGGAGAAATAGAACCCTATTGGATATGGTTCATTCCATGTTGAGCTATGCTCAATTGTCTGACTCGTTTTGGGGTCATGCAATGTTGACTGCATTGCATACTGTAGTAGGCAACCCCAAAGGAAACGAGAAGTGGATACTTCTTCAATTCACAAGAGAATAAAGAATTTGTATCGAAAAATGCTAAATTCTCAGAAGAAGTCCACATCAAAAATCATAAACCACAAGAGAAAAGTCGGTTTAAGTAAGTTAACTAATGAAGCTACAGTAACATCCACAAGAGTTGTTGATGAGGCTGACTATTCAACAAGAGTTGTTGATGGATCAGTGCATCTAGTTAGTCACATCCATCTCAATAGTTGAGATTGCCTCAATGTAGTGGGAGGGTTGTTTGATAACCTGAACATTACATGGGCTTGTTTGAAGCCTAGGTCATCATACTTGATGATGGCATAGTGGGTTCATTATCTTTTAGAAAGAAAATGAATGATGTTGACAAGGACCATTGGATTAAAGTCATGGACCTGGAAATGAAGTCTTTTGTATTTCACTTCCATCTGGGATTTTGTAGATCTGCTTAATGGGTAACACCTATTAGTTACAAGTGGACTTACAAGAGAAAACGAGACATTAAAGGTCTTAACCAGAAGGGTTCATACAACAAGATCGAAAGCAAAAGGGTTTGCAAGCTTAAGTGATCCATTCATGGATTGACCTAAGCATTTCGATCTTGAAATATGACCAAATCTTTTGGCTTTAATCAGAACATTAATGAGTCTTGTGTTTAAAAGTAATCATTAATAGTTCAGTAGCTTATTTAGTGTTGTCTATGATTGATATCCTAATCATTGGGAATGATGTAGGTTATCTTACTGACATTAAAGGAGCTAGCAGCTCATTTCCAAATGGAAATTTGGGAGAAGCCGAGTTTGTTCTTGGGATCCAAATCGTTAGGAATCGTTAGAACAAAAAGCTAGCCTTGTCTCAAGTGACTTATATCTACAAGATGTCAGTTAGATATAAGATACAGAATTCCAAGAAGGATTCACTACCATTCAGGCATGGAATTCTTTTTGTCTAAGAAACCGTTTCCTAAGACACCTCAAGAAGTTGAGGAGATGAGACGAATGCCCAATGCAATAGGGATTGTCAGTAAGTATCAATCTAATCCAAGATTTAATCATTGGAAAACCGTTAAGAATATCCTCAAGTATTCGAGGAGAACGAGGAACTATATGCTCGTGTATGGGACTAAGGATTTGATCCTTACAGGATACACTGACACAGATTTTAAGACTGATAAGGATTTGAGGAAATCTACATCAGTATTTGTGGTCACTCTTTACGATGGAGCTATAGTATGGCATAGTTACAGTCTTGACCGTATAGGGCGAAAAATAGCTACTTGTGAAGCAGCGGTAGAGACTGTATGGCTTAGAAAGTTCTTGATTGATTTGGAATGTGTTCCAAATGTGAACTTGCCCATCACACTTTATAGTGATATAGTGGTATTGTGGCAAATTCAAAAGAACATCGCAGCCTAAGACAAGCAAACACATTAAATTGAATTAAATATTGTTGATTCATTTACAAAGACTCTCTCGGCTAAAGTGTTTGAGGGTCATCTAGAAGGTCTAGATCTACGAGATATGTACAAAGGTGTAATCTAGGGCAAGTGGGAGAAATGTAATGGGTATAGTGATACCATTATGTAATGGGTATAGTGATGCCCTAGTTTATTGTATTTGTACATTGTATATGTTTTATACATGTATTTATACACCTGCTGCTGTATAGATTATTGTACATCCCACTAAACTAGAGTTTTAGTTCAAGTGGGAGTTTGTTGGGTTTTATGCCCTAAAACTCGTAGATAGTGAATGTAAACAAATTGTATACTTGTTTCAATAAAGTGTTATTGAGTTTCTACAATAAAGTGTTATTGTTAAATACTGCAAAATTTGACCCAAATCCAATAAACTAAGATCCAAGGTTGTTTACATGTGACTTGAACTAGTATGTGGGGACATACGGGGATCAGTGTTCAAGTAACAACCTAAAAGGTCTATAGTACAAGGATAACGTTGGGTACCTTATCCTGGTAACACTATGTGATACGGCCCGCTTTGTATTTGATACAGACGTATTGATCCAAAGCGTCCATGTAGTAGACATGCGAGCGGGGGTATACTATGCAATGAGTTTGCATAAGACCGGACCATGAAATGGTAAACCACTAGATATAACACCGTTAACTAGTTAGGTTACTGTTTCAATAAGATGACGTAGGTAACTCAGTCTTAATCCTGAGTGTGTCATGAACTCCTTCTCATGAGGGATTGTCCTTTGATTAGCATGGGTGAGAGTGGCCAATACGCCGACTCAATATGCCTTCCTTTTTGGGGACAAGACCGAGTGGGAGGTTGGGGACATGACAACACAAGAAGGAATTCACTCCTTCTCACTTCTAGGAGAAGTAGATGAGTGTTCCCTTAAGTGGTGACTCCGGGACTTGAACAAAGGGATCCCGCCCTCTCACTGGCCCGAGAGGGACTTTCTGTTTATTGGTTGGACCATAAACAGGTTGTTCATTAGAGGAGCACTAGTACTTAAGGAGACAGATGTAACACAGGGGTAAAACAGTAATTTGACCCAGCTGTAGTTACGAACACTCGTGAAGGATTGACTTACCGGTATAGGTCTATATCCGTGGACACAGAAATGTTCTACAGTGAGAAGAGTTTAGCTGTGGGTCTTTAGTGGAATGACCCACACTTAATGAATATTGGTTAACCTGATTAATGAGTTTAATCTATTAACCTCATATCATTGGAGCTTCTGATCTGTAGGTCCATTAGGTCCCCCTGCTAGCTCGTAAAGAGTAATTGAGAACAAATATATCTTGAGAGAATTTGAATAGTTCAAATTCATATTGAGAATTAAGTTAATTGTATGAGATACAAATTAATATAATGTATAGTGATGCATTAAAATATAAGTCTAATTTGAGATTAAACTTTATTATATTGAGAGATTGATATATTTGAAAGAGTTCAAATATATGTCTAATTAAATATATGGTATTTAATTAGAAGATGAATTAATTAATTATTCAATTTAGTTTAAATTAAATGAGATTTAATTAAACTATAGTCTATGAGAGAAATAAATATTTGAAGAAGTTCAAATATTAATATGAATTTGATTCATATTAAATTTATATCAATTTATAGGATATAAGAGAATTTGAAGGAGTTCAAATTTTAATATGAATTTGATTCATATTATAGAATTAATTAATTGAAGGCCTGAAATTAAATATATGATATTTAATTGGGTAATTAATTAATTAACTAATAGAAGGTTTGAAATTAAATATATGATATTTAATTGGTGATTAATTAATTAAAGAATTAATTAATTGAAAATTAATCAATTATGGAAATGATTAATCACTTATGGAAGTGATCAATCATTTATGGAAAAGATTAATCAATTATGGAATTGATTGGTTATGGAATTGATTGATTATGAAAAAGATTAAATCAGTTATGGAAATAATTGATTTTAAATGAATATTTTATTCATGGCATTTCTCCTATAAATAGAACACTAACCCTAGGGTTTAGGTACCACAACATATGGCCACCATAAGGCCTTCTCATATTCTCTCAACTCAAGAACTCTAGGGAGAATTTTCTCTCTAGAGTTTTTCCCATTCAAGATTAGATAGTCCCACAACTACGTTTCTAATCTCAGAGTTATAGCGGGGAAGATCAAATGGTGGTGTTCTTCGTTGTTGCAGAGCAATCAAGAAAAGCGTTCTTGAAGAATTTAGAGTCGTCAACGATGATATGTTTCTCAACGCTTAACCTTTTGCCAATGTATTGGTATTTTGTAAAACAAAATTAATTTACGAACGGTCAAATTGCTTCCGCTGTAACGGAATTGGGAATTCCAATCCCCGATATCATACATTCACCGACACCAAATAACGAAGAAACTTCAATATAATGGTTCAATCTTGAAGAAGAAATGAAAAAAAATGAGCCCCCATCAACCGATCTTATATCATAAACAGAAATACAGAGCCCCAAGTTTGCAACCACCTTCATGACAAAGCTCATCTTAGTACAAGTATTTCGCTACAAACATATTCACTAAAATGTTCTTCTGGTAGAGCCCACTTACTCAATTGTTCTTCGCCATCAGGAACATTCTCAAGTTCAAAAGATCTATATGCTACAGCAACACAACGTAAACTACGTGAAGCCATATCCTCAATAGCTCTCTTGAAATACTTCATCTGCAAAAAGTACCAAGTATTAAAGTGTAAAATGCTAATTAAAACCAGAAAATTGGTACAAATGAGCATATCAAAATCATTTCAACAAGGTAGCAGGTCACTAATTATTGAATATTTGTCGGACTTAGCTTCCAATACTCTGTCTAAAGCAGAACTTATCCAACATCTTCTAGTTAACTTCTTTAAAAACAAACAACTAAACAAACCATCAAAATACAAGCACTTTCAACCTAATAAATTAAATTAGAAATAAAGATGATCCAAAATAGAAACAATAAGTAGAAACTTCAAAACATCAAAATACAAGAACAAAACAAACCAACCCAAAACAGAATTTAGTACCATTCAACTTCTTTTGGACTCAACTTCATCTTCTTTTTTTTTTCATTAGAGCAGAGATTAAAGTAAAAAAATTGTTAGCAGAAAGCTCGAGAATCAAAACAAATCCCAATAGAGACAATGCACCAGTTATTACAATTTAAAAACCTCCATCAATAGATTAGCAGGCCAAAATTTGAAGTTCTAATGGATTTATATCTATCTGCTGCATAAATTAATGTGTTTAATTTGTTAGCATGAAATTGAGTACAAAGATTAGTTTCATGTATGTGAAGTTATTGGAATAATTGTAAACTTACAATGACGTCTCTGTTTCAAAAGAACTTTGGATGTTTATTAAGTAAAGCTGACTGAAGATACCTATGCCTCAAGAACACTCTTGTACCAGCATAATCATAACGTCTAGGTCCCATCTAGTGTAATTTTTCACACTCCGTAATGACATTTCCATAAAAACCATATCTGACAATGAAATATGCAGAAATTAGAGGGAAGCATCCTAAGGTTCAACAAAGTATGTGAACAAGTAGTAGTTGAAAGGTTGTGCTTATCAAGGACATCGTGCCACCAAACAACCAAATAAATGCTAGCAATTCCTAGTCAAGTAATTGATCACTGCAAGATTTGAAAAAATTTCCCTACTAGTAGTTTTGTTTATGCACAAGTTTCCAGCAAATGGGTGTGTGTGGAAACTTCACAAGTAAATAAATGCTAGCAGTTTTTATACATATCGGTAATATAAGATTTGATGACAAAAGAGCATATCAATCATCATATGATTTTTAAACGAATGGAACTTATACATAACAATAATATAAGATTTGAAGAGAACTTACATATGGTATGTACATAAAAGATTTGATTTCTGCCAAAGGATTAACCTTTGTCATTCCAGAGCCCAAACCTGAATTCACGATTAAAAAAAAATGTTAATTATCAAGTAAAAAAAAATCAACTTACTGGTGGACTTAAGGCAAGAAGTACAAACTTGTATCTCTAGTAACCTATCAGATTTTGGACTATGAAAACTATGGAAACTTGCAAAGAGGAAGACATATATAAAGAGAGTGCAAACATAACAGGAACACAACTTCAGTAAGCTCGAAGTTAAAGGGGTCATTTTACGGTATTTGCCAATTTGAGCTCAAAGGCAAAGACATCTCTACCAAGTTTGAATCTCCACTCTCGTATTTATAATGTAATATTCCTTTAAAAAAAGAAGGGAAAAAAACCTCTAGGTTGTACTGTTCTAAATTTGAATTCATTTCAGTATAAATATTACTTTCTACACTTTTCAATCTTTGTGCACTTGGAAGATATTTGGGTTCCTAGTTTTAATAAGTCTAGATTTGTAAGTTTAGGGTTGGGAAACTTGAATTTGTGTAACTCATGCTTAAATTTTGTAGAGTAATGAGTTACAACAAACTGGGTTTACCTAAATGTTTAGTTTATGGATTTGTAATATGTAAAAGTACATAAGTACCTTGAGAGGAGGTTTCTAAAGGTTTAGTTTATGTAATCCATGAGTTAGCAAACTTATAGTCTGATATAAATAAACCTATACACCCAACCTAAACCCAGTTTGACACTTTTATACTACCTAACCCATGAACCAAGTAAGAACAACTGGATGTTAAAAACAATCAAGAAATCAAGCAGCACAGTTTCTTTGGTGGGCATTTTAAACAACTGTCAGGGCGGTGGAATAGGAGGTCGAATTACAAGATTGTAGGGCATAAAATAGTCAGCCTAATGCGTTAGCATCATTCTAGCACACACTCTGGATAAATTCATGGAAGAGTATACAAATTAAGAATCAAGTGAGAAGTAATCTAAGGGAACAATTCAGGTTGAACAAAAAATGAAATTGTCTTCCAAACACAAGCATCAAACAATATCATCACAGAAGCATAGTCATCCAATCCGATCCAAAAACCAACCAGATAAAAAAACCGAGGGAAAAATTCAAACTCTTAAACTCATTTAAACAACTTTTTGCATCTAAACAAACTAAGAGTAGGCAATTTAATTATTCTTCCTTCTTCGTTCCACCCCTATAAACAACAATGCACTAAAAAACCAGAGTATTTTAACAAATTATTACTTATACCATAAGCACAATGAATAAACACTGGCTTCTTCAGCTCCCATTTAAGTTTGACTGCACTTTTAACTGAAAGCATTTATTGAAAGCATGTCAGAAAATGAGCTAATTAACAAAGATAAAGAGAATATTGCCTAACCATGAAGAGATTAACTTCTTTTAATTATTAGAACATTAACTGCACTTTAAGTGAAAGCATGCCAGGAAATGAGCTAATTAAAACAAACTCCCATTTAAGTACAAAAACAAACAATAAGGAACACATCAAGCAAATTACAACATTTCAAATCTCAAAGCTCCTCCGGATAAAAGCACCAGTTGTAACTCAATTAGAAGAGAAGTCATGACAGGAGGCTTTTCTTGTTACAAATTTTTTAATTCATGTGACAGACAAAGAAAATGAGGCTAGAAACCTACCATCATAAATTTGGATTAGATTGTTCATCCCAGTTTAACTAATAGAGGCGTTCACCCTCCTTTCTTTAGTGTTGGAAGTTGTTGTAGGAGAATTGGCAGTGAGATTTGAGATATTGAGTAATTATTTGTTGCAAATAAAATTAAAGATGTTTGAGACGAAAAAGCACTACATTCGATGGAAAGGATCATTGCATCAGTTGGAAATTTGAACAGAGACCTTTTTTGTACAGTATCCAATAGATATTGAACTAAATAGACAACGTTGAAGAATTTTGCGGTAAATTGATTGTGTGAAGGCATCTTACTTTCAGAGCAATAATCATAGCGCCGGCCTCTATCGAAAAGGTCCTCCATCCCTCCAATACGACCTCAATCGACTAGAGAAGCTCCACATTCGAACTGGAAAGGTCTCTGCAATCGTTCAGAGCGTCGGCCTTCCATCGATTCAGCCTCGAATCACCTCCTCGACTGAGATAGTCACCGATTATGCTCGACAAACCAGCGGACGATTGCTGGCGAATAGATGACAACGGGCGTTGTTCCATGAGAAATCGAGAGAGAGTGAGGAGAGAGTGAGATCGTGAGGGTTAGATCAATAGAGATGGAGATTTTTTTCGCTAGGGTTTGAGAAAGGGAAAGAAGTTATTTTGCCTTTTATTTCTTTTTTTAACTTTAAGGACGGTCCTTTGAGAAGCTTACCGCCCATTTTCGAAAACTTCCGCATTTTTGTAACGTCTGTCGTTGTTTCTATCCGTGAAATTTTATGACCGTCGTAAAAAGCATGATTTGTAGTAGTGTAAGTGTAATCAAAATTGACCTAAAACATGCACCACATGCTCATCTAAATTCTTTGAATAAATCAAAATATCATCAAAATACACAACAACATACTTCCCGAGGTATTCTCTCAAAACATGATTCATTAAGCGCATAAATGTACTAGGAGCATTGGTTAATCCAAAAGGCATAACAAGCCATTCATACAATCCAAACTTAGTTTTGAAAGTTGTTTTCCATTCATCTCCTACATGCATCCTAATTTGATGATATCCAGATTTCAAATCAATCTTTATAAATAAACAAGAACCATGCAATTCATCAAGCATATCATCTAGCCTAGGAATAGGGTGACGATACTTTACAGTGATTTTATTGATGGCTCTACAGTCCACACTCATGCGCCAAGTTCCATCCTTCTTTGGCACCAAAATGACCGGTACAGAACATAGGCTCAAACTTTCTTGTACATAGCCCTTCTCTATGAGCTCCTCCACTTGCCTTTGAATTTCTTTTGTCTCAGTTGGATTTGCTCTATAAAAGTGTAGATTTGTGTCGTTAAATTATTTAATCTCAGTCATTAATTATTATTAGAAATATTTCATATTATATTAATTAATTAATTATTAAATTAAAAATTACAATTATTTCATTCGTCATTTTTTTTTATATCCATGAGTGTCCGAGCCAGCATATGCGCACCTCGACTAATCTCACGGGACAACCGTCTAACCCTACTACATTTGGTTGCCAAGGAAACTGGTAGAATATTAAATATCCTAGGTAGGTGGCCACCATGAATTGAAATGTAAATATATCATATTTATTTGAAATGTAAAAAAAGAATATAAAAAAGAAAGTAGACATAACACACCATGTAAAGGAATCACCAAACGAATAGTATAATATGTAATATGTAATTGTTATATATATATATATATATATATATATATATTTACATAATAAATTTGAATGAGATTTTCTTCCTAGAATGTAAGGTTAATTTTTAGAAAAATTATATGAATGGGGATAAAATGTTAAAAACAACATCTTCTATTTTTTTTAAAAAAAACAAATTATGTTAATTTTTTTATTATTTATTATTTTTAACGGTAAACTATAACTATAAAATTTAACGTGCATCACACGTGTATTTTACTATACTATACTACTATATATAAAAGTACGAATGAGGAAGAAACTTATTTTGGACAATATTGACCTTGATTTTTTAAAAAATGACTTAGTTGTCCCTAAAGAGTTTCATTTAAGTATTTATATCTATTTTAATTCTACATTTCTCTCTCCCACCAATTTAACTCTACATGTCCCTCCCTTCTACCAAATTTATTAGTTTCTCTCTCTCAACAATACGTCCCCTCTCTTTAAGACCTTTCTCTCTCTTCCACCATCTTTAGCCCATTCAAATTTCTCTTCCAACGTTGTCAAAAAAAAAATCTCTCGAATATTTCCAAAATTAGTAAATTTGTTAAAAACGTGAAGAACAATAACAAGAACACTAAGAACACTTAGAGAAATAGAGAGCAAAGGTAGGGAGAAGAGAGCAAATGAATTGTATTGAATTGAGTTGTGTGTTTAACACTTCATGAACATCCCTATTTATACTAGTACAATAGGGGATGGTTACAACTTACAAGACCTAAAATAGGAGAGGGAGGGAGAGTCTTGAGCCTAAATTCAAGGAGTCATGGGGAGTTGCCCTAAAATGGTGGGGTTGAATGCCCTAAATGGATATCTATAATTAAATACATTTACACCGTATTTGTAACACTCCCCCTTAGATATCCATTGTATATGAAATATATGCCTCATTAAAACCTTACTAGGAAAAACCCAATGGGAAAAACCCCAGTGAAGGAAAAAGAGTACATTATATTTATATACATTAATTACTGCCTCATTAAAAACCTTGCTAGGAAAACCCAATGGGAAAAACCATAGCGAAGGGAAAAAGAGTGCAGTATATTTGCTCCCCCTCATGAAGACATCATTTGAGATCTCTGAGTCGTCGCATTCCAATGTTGTTTACCAACTTCTCAAATGTTACAGTAGGTAATGCCTTCGTAAATAAGTCTGCCAAGTTGTCTTTTGAAGAAATTTGTTGAACAGTGATATCGCCATTTTCTTCAAGATCGTGAGTGTAGAAGAGCTTTGGTGAGATATGCTTCGTTCTATCTCCTTTAATGTATCCTCCTTTGATTTGGGCTATACATGTTGTATTGTCTTCATATAATGTTGTTGGACAATCTTTACTAGAGGACAATCCACATGTTTCACAAATGTGTTGAGTCATTGATCTTAGCCATACACATTCTCGACTAGCCTCGTGAATTGCCAGGATCTCAACATGGTTTGAGGAAGTAGCTGTTATTGTCTGCTTCATAGACCTCCATGATATAGCAGTTCCTCCATATGTAAATAAATAACCTGTTTGAGATCTAGCTTTATGTGGGTCAGATAAATAACCTGCATCTGCATAACCAACTAGGTCAAAATTTGATTTATTAGAATAAAATAAACCCATATCAATTGTCCCTCGAAGATAACGGAGGATATGCTTAACTCCATTCCAATGTCTTTTTGTTGGAGAAGAACTATATCTAGCTAATAAATTTACTGAAAATGTTATATCAGGTCGCGTGTTATTAGCAAGATACATAAGTGCACCAATTGCACTAAGATATGGTACTTCTGGACCAAGAAGTTCTTCACTATCTTCTCGAGGTCGAAAGATGTCTTTCTTTACATCGAGTGAACGAACTACCATTGGAATGTTCAATGTATGCGCTTTGTCCATGTAAAATCTCTTTAATATCTTTTCTGTATAAGTTGATTGATGAATAAATATTTCATCTGCTAGATGCTCAATTTGTAAGCCAAGGCAAAACTTTGTTTTCCCGAGATCTTTCATCTCAAATTCTTTCTTAAGATATTCTATTGCCTTTGGAAGCTCTTCAGGAGTTCCAATTATATTCAAATCATCAACATATACAGTAATAATAGCAAATCCTGACTGTGATTTCTTTATAAAAACACATGGACAAATCGGGTTATTTTGATACCCTTCTTTCAATAAATATTCACTCAGGCGATTATACCACATTCGTCCTGATTGTTTTAATCCATATAAGGATCTCTGTAATTTGATCGAATATAATTCTCTAGAATTTGAATTATATGACTCCGGTATTTTTAATCCTTCAGGGATCTTCATATAAATATCATTATCAAGAGATCCATATAAATATGCTGTAATTACATCCATAAGATGCATGTCAAGCTTTTTATACACAGTCAGGCCAATCAAATATCTCAATGTTATTGCATCCACCACAGGAGAATATGTCTCCTCATAATCAATACCAGACCTTTGCGAGAACCCTTGTGCAACAAGTCTCGCTTTATATCTTGTGACCTCATTTTTTTCATTTCTTTTTCTTACAAATACCCATTTGTATCCCACAGGTTTGACATCTTCTGGTGTCTGGACTACTGGTCCAAAAACCTCACGTTTTGAAAGTGAGTTTAATTCTGTCTGGATTGCTTCTTTCCACTTAAGCCAATCCTTTCTATGTCGACATTCTTCGACAGATTTTGGTTCATAATCATCATTTTCAGAAATGATGTCATAAGCAACATTATACGCAAAAATGTTATCAATAACTATATTGTTCCGGTTCCATCTTTTTCCATTCATTACATAATTTATCGAAATTTTATTATTATCCTCAGGTATTTCACCTTCTTTGATATTCTCATGAGTAGTCACATCCAGGATTTCTTCTGGAATATCCACATTATCAATTAAGTCATTTTGATTATTGACTACTTTTCTTTTTCGAGGATTTTTATCATTGGAACCCATTGGTCTACCATGCTTCTGACGTGTCGCAGAATCATTAGTTATGATAACTTGCTGCGTCGGGATATCAATTTTCGATGGTGTATTTGCAGCTGGTATATGTGACTTGGTCACTTTCTTAGCATCTGTAAACGCATCTGGCATTTGATTTGCAATATTTTGCAAATGAATTATCTTTTGAACTTCTAGTTCACATTGATTTGTACGGGGATCTAAATGAGACAATGACGTTGCATTCCATGTAATTTCATTTTCCAACTTCTTAATCTCTCCCCCTAATGTTGGAAAATTTGTCTCATTAAAATGACAATCAGCAAATCGTGCAGTAAATACATCACTCGTCAGGGGTTCAAGATATCTAATAATTGATGGGGAATCAAACCCAACATATATTCCTAGCCTCCTTTGAGGACCCATCTTAGTACGTTTTGGTGGAGCAATTGGAACATATACTGCACTTCCAAAAGTTCGTAAGTGAGATATATTTGGCTGCTGGCCATAAGCTAATTGTATTGGAGAGTATTTATGATAGGCTGCTGGCCTAATGCGTATAAGCGATGCAGCATGTAAAATTGCATGACCCCATACAGATATTGGAAGTCTTGCTCTCATAAGCATCGGTCTAGCAATTAATTGCAGACGTTTTATAAATGATTCAGCTAGACCATTTTGTGTATGAACATGAGCTACAGGATGTTCAACACTTATCCCAACTGACATACAATAATTATTAAATGATTGGGATGTAAACTCACCAGCATTATCAAGACGAATGTTGTTTATTACATAATCAGGAAATTGTGCTCTTAACTTAATTATTTGAGCAAGTAATCTTGCAAATGCAAGGTTTCGACTTGATAATAAACACACATGTGACCATCTACTGGATGCATCAATTAGGACCATAAAATATCTAAATGGTCCACTTGGTGGATTTATAGGTCCGCATATATCACCATGAATTCGTTTTAGAAATGCGAGGGATTCAATCCCAATTTTAGCTGGTGAGGGTCTAATAATTAATTTTCCTTGAGAGCAAGCAGCACATGACAATTCATTAGATTGAAAAATCTTCTGGTTCTTCAATGGATGTCCATGTGAGTTTTCAATAATCTTTCTCATCATTATTGACCCAGGACGACCCAATCGATCATGCCAAACAGAAAATATATCTGGATCATTGAACTTCAGGTTCACTGTTGCATATGTTTCAATAACACGAATATGCGTGTAATATAATCCAGAAGAAAAGGCAGACAACTTTTCTAATATACGTTTCTCATGTGAGACAGTAGATATAATATAAAGATACTCTATATTATTCTTCATATCAGTCTCTATATGATAATCGTTAGCACGTATATCTTTAAAACTCAGTAGGTTGATTTACTAGAGAACAAAGCATTATCAATTGTAAATTTTGTTCCTCTAGGCAAAATAATATTCGCTTTTCCAAAACCTTCAATCAAGTCTGCAGGACCCGATATTGTATTGACTTTTGCTTCAAGCATTGTCAATTTAGAGAAGTATTTCCTACTTTTAAGGATAGTGTGTGTTGTTGCTCTATCTGCCAAGCATAAATCTTCATTGTTCATCATGGAGTCAACCAAAATATGTGAAACATTCATGTTTCTTCAGGAAAATAAAATAAACAATGAGCCCCATAATAAGAAATTGAATATAAAATCGAACTTAATAAATAAACATAAATTAACATTAAATAAAAGGATATTGACATAATCTAATATAACATTTGTTAATGATGTTCATTTTCTCTTCAGGAGATTTAATGAGATTTACAACATTTATTTCATATTTCCAAGATTAATCATCTCTTCAGGAGATTGCAAAGTTTGCTTTCACACATGGTTCTCATTTTTGTACAACAGGTACAAAACTAATGCATCTTTTATATCATATCTAAAATATGAAACTTTTCTTTCAGTAACCACCACTAGATGAATAATTGCTTCTTCCTTTATTATTAATCACGATCTCGACATTGACCACAAATATTCGATAATACAATATTCACTTCAGGGAATGATATTCAAACGATTAGTTGAGATTCATGATTTTTCATCAAATGCTCATTTAATTGATTTAATCTCAAGAAGACATGACGTTTGCTCACCACAATATTTAAACTTTTTCTTTCTCAATATTGCTACTACAAGAGCATATCTAAAATTGAGAAGAAAGAAACATTATTCTTAACATATGCTCACTTGTTTAAAATCACTTATTGATTAAAATTATGCAACTACAAGTGCATTTAATTAAAGTGAGCATTAAACTTGTGCAACTACAGGTGCATTTAATCATGAGCAATTCTTGATTTGAAAATGATGCAACTTCAGGTGCATTCAATCAAAAGGAGCATTTTTATGCAACTTCGTGAGCATAACATCAAACTTAACTTTAGGAAGAGTAACTAACTACTATACAAGTCTTGCAAACTTTGTCATAGGAAAATTTGAACTAATACATGTGTTTATTATGAATTTCAAAAGTTAATCAACACAAACAAAAATATTCAAACATACGTATGAAACCCAAATAAAAATTGTCGGTAAACAACATGTTCCAATATTTGTATAAGATATATAACAGTATATATAACATGTTCTGTATATAAAACTGTGACAATATAGCAAATACTCTGTATATAAAGTTGTGACAGTATAGCAAATACTCTGTATATAAAACTGTGACAGAATAGCAAATACTCTGTATATATATTAAATGCACATGGAATAAAATATACAGAGAATTATGAGAAAATTATACCGAACAAATACTACATAAACTAATGAGGGAAATATACATTAACAAAACGAGAAAGTTTAGAAGATGCACATAATTTAAAATTGAGATATATACATGGTATATATGTGCATCATGCTTATCATCAAATATGCATTAAACATTCTAGATTATCACATAAGTAATAAGAATATATGCATACTATCAACATTTCAATTATGTGGATAATGTAATTAACATAAATGTCATTGGCAAATATAGAATCATAAACAATAAAAATGATTCAAATGTTAAGATCATCAATACATAAATATGATACTTTACTAATCACATATAGTATGCATAATAACAAATAATACGATAATCTTGCATAAAACATATGTTGTCAACGTTCAATACACAGTGTATATACGAGGTATTTATAATACATGTACACTGTATATGTGAAACGTACAGAAGACAAGTGCAAACAATAATGGAAAGTAAAATGAACTCTACCTTGAATTGAACAAAAATGGAAGAGAATCGTGCTGATAACGTGTTAAAAACGTGAAGAACAATAACAAGAACACTAAGAACACTTAGAGAAATAGAGAGCAAAGGTAGGGAGAAGAGAGCAAATGAATTGTATTGAATTGAGTTGTGTGTTTAACACTTCATGAACATCCCTATTTATACTAGTACAATAGGGGATGGTTACAACTTACAAGACCTAAAATTGGAGAGGGAGG
This sequence comes from Luffa acutangula, assembly GCA_036850905.1. Lineage (NCBI taxonomy): Eukaryota > Viridiplantae > Streptophyta > Magnoliopsida > Cucurbitales > Cucurbitaceae > Luffa > Luffa acutangula. The sequence goes on from CM072087.1 coordinate 8,302,007, forward strand.
GAGAGTCTTGAGCCTAAATTCAAGGAGTCATGGGGAGTTGCCCTAAAATGGTGGGGTTGAATGCCCTAAATGGATATCTATAATTAAATACATTTACACCGTATTTGTAACAAAATTCAAAATTTAACTATAAAATTGTTAATCTATTTAAAACACTTATGACTTTATTTGAAGGTTTTGTGACTAAAGATAGGTATAGACAAATAAGATGAAACAAAAATAGTAGATAATTATATCATTCAAAATTAATACAAAAATTTGGATCTCAAAATGTAAGAAAAATAAAATTTAGATTATGTATCTTATCTTACTATTTTAAAAAGTGACTAAGGATGATGATCATTTTTGGACTATTTTATCCTTAGGATGTTTTGTCCTCACTCACATGCTTGCTAGGAAAATTATCTAGAAGTCACCTCGAACTTCTCCAAGCCCACGCTTAAACTTTGAAGTTCCAACTACCAAAAATGAAGGTGTTGATATATAGGTAGTTACTATAAATTATTTTAAGTTTATCTTCATCATACTTTTATGTCCTCCTATCCTCGAGCATTAAAAAAAAAAAAAAAAACTATATAAAGAACCCTCTTCAACTTTTTTTTTTTTAACAAACACTTGAGCATTCTCTTCTACTTGGTTTTTTTTTTCTTATTTTATTTATTGTCTTGCTTTGCCTTATAACTTTTATTAGATTGCTTAATTTAACTTTTTTTTTTTCCTGTAATTTTACTTTTGTGTTGCGATGCTAATATTTTGTCATTTAAGAGAAGATTTGAAGATATGCAAATAGGGAAGCTTAAAAATAATATAATGTCAATTGAGGTCAAACCTAATGATGTTTTTTAAGTTTTTTTTTTTTTCAAAATAATGATGTTTTTAAGTTTTTTTTTTTTTTTTTTTTTTTTTTTTTGTAATAAAAGCTGGATGTTTTTAAGTTAAGTGCACAACTATTCTCTCTTTTATAAATGTACTAGTTTAATTGCCCGTCGTGACAACGAGATTAGTTGATTAAACTTAGATTCCTAAAATGAATCAGAGCGTAATAATTAATGATTTTTAATGACGCTAAGGACACTTAGGTTGTTAAAATGAATTAATTACAATTAGGGGAAACCGACAGGAGAACCTATGTGATTAACGGAGATTCTAGATTTATAATTAGTTGGGCAATGAGATAGGATAATTATAACGAATGTTTAGCTAATAATTGATTTTCAAGACCCCTATTCCCATTTAAAGTAAACTCTTTCTCCATATTTTATTTTTGTTCGATTGATCAAATTATTTTCTTTAATTGCTTTGATTTTTGAATCCTTTTTAATTGCATGAACAGTTCCCTAAATATTATTTCTCCCAATTATTTTTTAGTGCTCAAGAGATTTTTGCTTTGCTTAAATTTTTGTTTCGCCTCCCTGTGGATTTGATACTCGATATTACCTACCGTTTTATATTACTTGTGACGACCCGTGCGCTTGCGGTAATCGCCCAACAGAAGACCACGAAACTACGGACGAAAACTGCGACGGCGTGTGAAGACAAAAAACGGGGGGAGGGGGGGCGCAAAGACGAACGACGTTGGGGGTGAGGGAGAAAGAGAGAATGTTTGCTTAAAGTTTTTTTTTTCTTTTCTTTTCTTATTTTTTTCCTTTTTCTATTATTTCTCTTAATCCATCCAAATAAACAAAATAAATTAAAAGATAGTCTTGGGTTCTTTTTTTTCCAACTTTATCTCTTTTCTAATTAAAAGCTAAATTTAAACTCCTCAAAACACTTCAAATTTGGGAGCAATTTAAACTTAAATCCAAAATCCCAAAAAAATGATAAATCTTTTTACGTTTATTGCACGTCAAGAAACCCTCATTAATATTGACGTTTATTGAGCGTCAATATAGTAATGTTTATTGACGCTTATTAGCCATCAATGAATGTCGTTTTTATTGATGGCTTATAAGCGTCAATAAAAACCATCAACAAAATCCTTTTCATTGATGTCTTTTGTCCATCAACTATGTGAAAAGGCGGAGTTGGACGAAAATCTACGTAAAGTACGCTTTTAATCACATTTATTGACTTTTTTGTCCATCAACATAACCCATATCCTTTCTTGATACCATAAAATCGTCAATATATCTATTTAATTATTAATAATTTATTTTAAAGTACAAAAATTATGTTTATTGACGCTTTTTTTACACAAGTGTCAATAAAGATCAAATTTGTAGTAGTGTCTACTTGGGAGAAACTTACCAAGTTGGAAAGCTATATGCAATCTGTGGTGGTTATTTCCACCACTAAGGTAGAATTCATAGCTTTTTCAGAGGCGATAAATGAAGGATTATGGTTAAGAGATTTACTACAGGACTTTGGTTTAGCTCAATTAATAGTAAAGATCTACTGTGACAACTAGAGTACTATACACTTATCTAAAAATCATCAGTTTCACAATCGTACAAAACACATTGATATAAAATATCATTTTGTGTGGCAACAGATTGAAAAACAGAGGATCGAAGTAGCAAAGGTACATACCCCTGACAATGCTCCAAATATGTTGACGAAGCCTGTCACACAACTTAAAATTCCTTAACTGTCTTGAGCTGATCGAGAAGGGTTGAACAAACTTGTTGATTTGGGTGCAGAGAAATTTTTTCACAGTTGCTTTCAAGGTGGAGATTATTATTTTTGTAATTATTACATTTTGGGTGAAAACAAAAAGTTAAAACATTTTATCTTTTCGTAACCTAATTGGTTTTTCCTCTAATATAAAGGATGAAAAGTAGAAGGTAAAGAGACAGAGAGGGTGAGAGGACTTATCTAATATAAAGGAAATAGGACACTCACTCTCGCACTATCCTTTTATCTGTCTTTTCAACTCTACTAGTTTTTTAGCACGTGCGATGCACGCTTGATGAATGTTTGTATATCAAATTATTCTTATTTTTTCTTATAACACCCAAATAATTCGATGAAAATAAGACTATAGATCAATTACTAATATAATATGATATAATTTATAATTTTATAAATGCTTTAAATTAATTTATGTAATTTTAGTTTTATAAACTTGTTAATACCTATCACATTTTTATTTAACAATAACATGTATATTTTATAATTTTTTGTATTTATTTGTATAATAAGTTTTATTTAGAATTAGAAACAATTTTTTTTTAAAAAAATCATTAAAACCAAAGGTGTCAAGGCATTTTGTAAGATATATACCGTTGAATTAAAGGTTAGAGGTTTGAACTTCCACTTTCACATTAAAGAAAAAATATAAAAAAAAATAATTAAAAAACACTATAGTAGGTACAAAATAACATTAAAAAACAATAGTTAAGAAAAATCAAAACACTGTATATGTATCCTTAAAATTGCATGTTAGTTTCTAATAAAAAATTCGATTATTCAACTTCATCAAATTAAAATTATAAACTTCCAAACTTACAAATTGCGATGTAGATTTGATCTATGCAACTCTTTATAAACTTAATTCTATTATTTATTATTTCTAGTGAAAATCCTTTAATTTTTTAGAAACAAATAATACCACCTTTTTATTTATTATTTGAGAAAAAAATAATACCACTTTTTTATATTCTAACTTGTTAAATTCTTATATTTATTATGGGTGTTTTTAGCCATTATTTATTTATTATGATTGATAATAATTTACTTATCATTATTTAAATAATTAACAATTTATATTTAATCGAGGGGGAGAGATTTTAGGGAGGTGGTAAGAATGAGAGTAGAAAATTTATTAGAACGACTTTAATGTTTTATTGTTACCGTTCTTTCTTTTCTTTATTTTTTTTTTCCAACGAAAAACAATTTGTGAGAACCATTTTTTAGCGAAGATAGTGAAAGAAAATTAAAGTTAAATAATAGTATTTCAATCCACAAATTTGTGGACTCTAGTACTTCCCCAACTTAAGGGAGTCAATTTTTCTTTTTAATTTTAAAATTTTACTTTAAGGATAGTTTATAGTTTAAGTATTGTACTAAAAAAGCAAAGTTAATATTGTAAAAAAAATATATTTGTACTAAATTCAATTGTTAAAGAAAAATTGCAATCATAAAAATTCACATATTTTCATTAATTAATGTTTAAGGTTTAAGGTTTAGGGTTTATGTTGATGCCATGGTTGTAAAGTAAGAAATAAAGGTAGGAACAAATTAATCCAAAAATGTTTTTTTTTAACATGCTTCATTTTATATAAAAAATAATTATTATTATATGGAGTAAAAAAATATCTAACATAATTAGCATGTGTTTTAATTTTAAATTGTTAAAAAATTGTCATAAGTTCCTTCTATTTTACAAATAGATAAATTTATTTCATTATTGAATGTTAGTATAATTGTAAAAATGAGTTGACTTTGGTTTGCCCTGAGGAGGGGGGTGGGGTGTTTGGGCATTTTTGTGATAATTTCTGTATCTGTTGTTATGCTCTATTTTGCTTGGAATTGAGGTGATGTCTGATAACATATTGTGAGCCTGGTTTTAAATTCTGTCTTGATTATTCTTGCATATTTGTGCACGTGGCCTCCCTTTTGGCTAGTCTTGCAGGTCTAGGTTTGCTTTATGGGTCTCCCCAAGTCTGTTGTCACCTCGATAGGATATGGGGTTAGCCAGAGGGTCTATTTGCGTTTCAGATTATAGTTGTTTGCACGAGACACAAAATAAGGGGTAAAAAGAGCTACCTGCAGGGTGATCAGTTAGGCCAGCCAAGACAATGCTCTGGTTAGGGGTCCCTTCCCTGTAGTGCGAAAGCTAGTATCCTGCCTCTGAGTGGAAAGAAAATGGTGAGAATGGAAATTTTGAAAAGAATGCTGGAGAATGGAGATAATGAAAATGAAATAAATAAGTCTGACACGAAGGTCGGAAATGAGAAGGAAAGATTGAGAGAGGATAGAGTTTGCCCAGGCTTCTGGGTAGCGTGCTAGCATCCTAATTTGTTTCCTTTAGCTCTTAGGCGAGGCCTTTGTTCCAGTGTAGGGGGAAGATGGATGGTGGGTGCTTATAAATCTTGCCAGGGCTTCTAGGGCTGCTCTAGGTTGAGGCTTGTCACACACTCATGTGAGAATTCTCTGGATAACTTTGGCTTGCTTCATTTGTGTTGTCAGGTATATTTCGCCTCTTCTGGGTAAGATTTAGCATTCACCATGCAGAGTGTTATCTATGAGGGTTTCCCAATTCCAGAGCCCTTCAGGGCAAATTATGCTGCTTAGGCCTACTTGGGGTTTCCATGTGGGGTTTTGGTTTGTGTAGTAATGGTCCTAAGTTGTTTGTTTTCCCCTGTCTGAGTTGTTGATGGCTTATTTATGCAATTTGCTACACTCTCTGGGGTGTTGTTATGCAGGTTTATTTGTGCACGCTTTGTGAGGATGATCTTATGAATGTATGATTGCTTTCGCTAGTATGCCAGCTCCTATGGTTTCTTGCTGGGGAAAGACAGTTTATGCACATTCTACCTGTCTATGGGTTTTGCTGAGGAGCTCAAGGCGGTAGACGGTAGGCTGCTTAAAATTCCAGTCAGATGGAACAGTGCCCATGATTCGTGGTCATTTTGATAGTGAGTACAAGCTAGTCTGAAAGCCAGTGGCTAGTTTGGGAGGAAGTTGATTTTGTTTGACGGTTAGCTACATTGGGGAATCCAATCTGATTGTTTTTGTTTAGCTCTGAACTGTATTCTTTGGGTGGTTTTGCCAATACTTTGTATCAAAAAAAAAAAATTGTAAAAATGATAAAATGATATGAAAATTAACTTATATATTTCTTATTCGTCAATATTTTAATATTCACTCCATCAAAATATTAATCATATTCTTAATTATTATTATTTTTTTATAATTATATTCTAAAATTAATATTTTTATCTAATTATATTTAATTATAGAGGAAACTTTTACCTTCTACCTTTTCACATTCCATATGTGTATTTAATTTCTATGAGTATATTTAAATTGCATTATCTCATATAAAACAATCTTAGTCAACATTAGGTTACATTTTATTGTTTTTAATATATGAATTAAAAAATATATAGGTATTTTTATTTTTTATTTTTATTTTGAAAAAATTGTTTTACCTAATTTGGACTATTTTTTTTAATTACCTTGTTTTTTTTTATTAAAAATCTAAATATTTCAATGTTAACTTTTTGTTATCTACTGTTTTTTTTTCAACATTAATAAAGATAAAATTAATTTACTAATTTGATTTCATTATAATTATAATCAAAGAAAAATTATTTAATTTCTTTGAGAATGGACACTTTTTGTTTTCCAATCCTTCATATTCCATATAAATTGTTGTGGATAGTAATTTTTAATTTGTTATTGATAATTAATTAATGTATTTTTATAATTAATTAGAAAATTTGTGTGACATTAGATACATGACTATTTTCTCAACAAAAGAAACATATTTTGTAATTGAATCAATCAAGTTCTTATTTTTACAACAAACATTTCAAATAAAAAAAAGTACATGGATTATAAGAGAGAAATAACAAAATAAACAATAAAAAAAATCAAGATCTTAACTATACATTCATTTCTTCAAATAGATTTGCTAACTTGATGACAATGGATAGACAAATACACTATTATTCAAGTTCATCAAACTTGAGTTGTAATGTTGCAACTCCAAGGGTATGAGATATACATAACGACACATGCATCATTTGCATCTTGGATGTAACACCAATATCTTGAGATGTTATGAAAGCTTGGAGAGCTTTTGAGAGTAAGACAATGAGAGGAAAAAAAAAATAAAGAAAGAACAAAGTTGTAGGTATGTGATGAAAAAATGGTGAAGAAAACCCATTTTTATAGTAGTAGAATGTGAGAGTTATAAAACCTTTTGGATTCTAAAACTCATTTAAATGGTAGGAAAAACCTTTAGCATCCCAACCTTTTGAATTCTAAATTAAAACTCATTTAAGTGGTAGGAAAACCTTTAACATTCCAACTTTAAGATACTATAAATTTATTAATGATAATTATTTATTTATTAATTAATATATAATTTATAATTAATTGTTAATGGCATATCTTGTAATTTAGTAAATCAAAGGAAGGACAAAGGTGTCCAAAAATGTTTTTCCAAGATCCTCACTTTTTAATATAGTATAGATATAGATATAGATATAGATATAGATATAGATTTAGCTTTTAAATAAAATAATGATAATTGTTGTGATTTTTTTGTTTATATTCTATGATTTTTTAAGCTTAATTTGTAGTACATGAATATATTCCTTGATTTCCCCTATAAAATCACAATAATAAAAAAAATGATTCTATTATCTTTAATTTTTTTTTAATAGTGTTTTCAAGTATTAAATAAAAGATAACTAAAAAGAAAAAAATTAAAAATATTTTCTTAAAATAAATAAGATTTCAAACAACATTTTTTAAGTATTAAATAAAAAATAACTAAACCGATTTTTTTTCTTAAAATAAATCAATTTTGATTTAGGTTATTACAAGTTTTGTCAATCTATTCTTAAAAATAAATAACAACATTTATGAATACTAGTCCGTAAGACGTGCGATGCACGTGAAAATTCATAATTTTATTTTGCTATATAAAAGAATATAGTCTTCTTGAGTTTAATTACATGAAAATATTTGTACAAACATATTGTATAATCTAACTTTATGTTAAATTTTTATGTATACGTATATTAATAATAGTTTTAATTTAGTTTTTATTATTACCGTTATAATTTATAAATAAAAAAATACTACATTTGTAAATTATTTAATTGAAAATTTTTTTATTAAATAAAAAACTAAATGATATCGACAAAGGAAATTTAATTCGTGGAAATGAACTTGATTTTATTGATTTTGTATGTAGAAGTGTTACAATCTCTAATATTTATCCTCTGATGCTTTCTCTCAAAATGTAGAGTCTGATCTGAGGGCTGGCGAGCTTGATCTCAGATGGAGCAAGGTTGAATCTTCAACTTGTATCTTGATGAAGAAATGGTTGATTCTTTGGAGTCTTCCAGTCGTTGGATCTTCTGAGTCTTGAGATGGCCGAATTCTAAATCTTGGATCTTCTGAATTCTCTGAACTCTCTGACTTCTGAAGACTCTGGACCTTGGGAGAATGCTCTGGACTCTGGCTTCTCTAACTCTGTCTGAATGCCCCAAAAATGAATGGTGGCTTCCTCTATTTATAGAGTTTGGTGGACCTCATATGGGCTTGGGTCTGGGCCCAACCTTTGGGCTTTGGCTCTTTTGGGCTTTAATCCAATTCAGCCCAATTTCTTTGATGATCTAGGGTCACATTAGTCTCGGGTCCAATTGCCACGTGGCATAATTTGATTGGACTCGGCTTATGTATCAATAATAGACAAGTGGCATTGTTTGATTTGCCGAATTTTAATGTCTATTAATTTAATTTAGGGACACGTGTAAATTTGTAATTGGTCCCAATTTTATTTTACCATTAATTTAAATTAATGACGTGGCAATTTGTGATTGACCGAAATTTCTCATTCAACAAATGCCCCCTTTTCGAAATTTATGCACCTATATATGCATGCATGGATTTTGAAAAGCATGATTTGTGAGAAAAATATATGACGTTTAGTCATGACTTTAATTTGTGTCGATAGGCGAAATTAATTAAAATATTAATTTATAATTCCAAATAATTTCGTTTTTTTGCTATCAACATTGATATTGGCCAAAAATTTTTGAATTTTGGTTTCCAATACTTTTTTTTTGAAATTGGAAAATTAATTTTAGCTAAAATTGTGACAATTTTTTTTTTCTCTACCTCGGGCATGAATTTGGAGGTAGATAGGTACTTTGAACGAAGATTTGAGGTCTCTTGGCTTACCAATTTTATTAGGCCAAAACTTCTCTCTTTATTCATATAATTTGGGGGAGACAATATTTTTACCTAAATAGCAATTGTAGGAAATTCATTGCCATATTTGATTAGGCAAAAATTTCCTTGGCCAAGAATCAACTTTTCCCTTATGTGTTTGACCTAATTACTCCCTTATAAATTGAATAAGTTGCATAGGTCAAGACACAAGGCCACCCAAGCAAGAAGTCTAGGTAAAAAAAAAAAATCTCCACTTTAATTTTGCTTTTCTTTCTTCCATTTGACTTCAAATGCTCATATATTTTCTCCTTTGTGTAGGCCTTGAATTCAAGCAATAATCTTCCCGCTTCTTCCTCGCACCGTCGGTAAGTAAAAAGATCTCTTGAAACCTCTTTTTTAGCCACTGCCATAAGTTTCAATCAATTTGTTTTGTTGTTGCCACGGTCTTGGTCTATAAATTGTTTGCTTCGCACACATACTATATTGCCTTTTGTTGTATGTATTTCATGATGTACATAACCTCCAATTTTATTTCATTGGTGTATGTCCATTGCCGCAACCGCCAACACCTATGTATATAAATCTTCTTTCGAATCACTATGGAGCATGCACAATTTCATTTTTTTTTTCTTTTAATTTTGACTTCAAACCCACGTGTACAATCCATATGCTTGCCGCTTCATGCCCTAGAGTCTCTTTCTTTTTTTTTTCTTTTTAACATATATACATATACATGTGAGGGTTGCTGTCGCACACATAAACAATAATTTTTTAAAAAAAAATATATATTTATTCTACACTGCCGCATAAGAACCTTAATTTAATCACATTGTTAGCGCATATGAAGTTTTAATCTTTCTTGAGGCAAATTTACTAATGCATTCTTTTGTCTTTTTTTTTTTTTAACTTTAATTTGTTCACAGCACACACATATGTACATACTTTCTCTCCCTCTTTTGTTTTTTTTTTTAATGCTGCCAGCCATTCACGTTATTTTTTTTTTATTTCTAAGCCTGCCGCACAACACACATAACGCCCCCAACTTGCACACAACCATAGATTTAGGTCAATTGTTGATTTAAAAGGAAAGTTCCGGCAAACTTGAATTTTGTTTTCTTTTTTTTTTCGCAAAATGTTTTTTTTTTTAATTTAGTTTGAAACCATTTTTTTTTACTCACTTTTCAACTTCCTTTTTTTTTTAACTAATTATCTTCTTTTCTTTATAGGACTTGGAATTAACCAATTGATTGGACAAACTCCTTGGATCAATCTTAATCTTTGTCCACTATTTGGAAGGTATATACATATTCAAACGTATTTTTTATTTATTTTTTTATTTTTTTGAATATGCATATATTCCATTGGTGTCTTATTGAATATCGCACATATGAACTGCTTTGATTGCTCCATAGATATTTTCTGTCTTTTTTTTTTTTTGCACATATATTATTGCAATATGTTTCTTTCTTGCTTGAATGTGTAAACATTGTGCAACAGTCGTCACCAAATTCACTTGCAGTGATTTCACTCCTGCTAGACCAGTCCCCTATTTGATTGGGTGATCTGAGTAGCCTGCAGGGGTAGTCACCGGACTTGCCTTCAGTGATGCACTCCTACTAGACCAGTCCCAATTTTATTGGGTGATCTGAGTAACCTGCAGGGGTAGTCACCAGATTTGCCTACAGTGATGCACTCCTGCTAGACCAGTCCCCATTTTATTGGGTGATCTGAGTAACCTGCAGGGGTAGTCACCAGATTCGCCTACAGTGATGCACTCCTACTAGACCAGTCCCCATTTTATTGGGTGATCTGAGTAACCTGCAGGGGTAGTCACCAGATTCGCCTACAGTGATGCACTCCTACTAGACCAGTCCCCATTTTATTGGGTGATCTGAGTAACCTGCAGGGGTAGTCACCAGATTCGCCTACAGTAATGCACTCTGGCTAGACCACTCGTTTTGATGACTATAGTGTCTTATAGAGTTGATTATATATTTTTTTGTATGATTGATTATTCATGCATCACTTTCTTGCCTTCATAACTTCTTGGATAAGATTGACATTTTTTTTTTGTGTAGAGAAACTTATCTCCATCATGGTGTATTTCACTGAGCACCCTGATCCTGAGAAAAACTGCTTAGTCATCTTGAAGGATAGAGATCAGCATGTTGAAAATGGCGTTATTCTTCCTGTAGGAGAGACAATATGCGGTAATTTTAGGGGATCACAACATTGCCTGGATAATTCAACCTCTTTGTCTAGATGGTCAGAAGAAAAACTTTTGAGTTACGACTCTTCATTGAAGGCGTGGTTTTTAGAGTCATAAGGCGTCGGGTGAAAATCCAGAATCAACTTTAGGTCGTCGAATTATTGGAGACGAACAAGTTCGTTGGGGTAATTCAATAAGAATTCATGGAGAATTTTTTTATATTCCTGATTATTGGGAATGGTTAGAAGTCGTAATTTCTTTAAATACGCCGATACTGAAGAAGGCTCGTTTGTTTGATGCTGTAATGGCTTCCCTATACACTTATGATCGCAATAATGATATAGTTCGAGCTTTTTGTGAAGCATGGTGTCCATCCACAAATACACTTCACACATCATCAGGAGAGTTGTCTATCCCTCTATGGGACATGTGGAGATTAGGAGGTCTTTCCATCAAGGGTAGGTTTTATGATGAATTTTTCCCTTGCTGCAAGGAATTATTAGGCTCGCCTGATCGAGAGGATAAAGATTGCCCGAAAAGTTGTGAGTACCTTTTTGCTGCGTACTATCACATTGCATCTCAACAACGCGATCGCCTTCAAATTCCTATCAAATCGTGGATTTCTTTCTGGTTCAAAGGAGATTCGAAATATGAAAAACCTCCTTCCCGAAAGCCGAAGAAGACTTCTCGTCCACGTCAGACCCATAATCCGAATGAGGCTCCTATCAAGCGTCACGGTTGGTCCGAAAAAGAAATGGATCTATTTTGCATGTTGGGCGTAGAAGATGAATTGAAAGATAAGACATATCTGGCTGCCTTTCTTTCTTGTTGGTTGTGCGCATTTGTATTTCCCGACCAACGTGCTTCTCTTCGTCCAGGAGTTTTTAAAGTCGCCAGTTTTATGGTTGAAGGTTATGTTTTCAGTCTTGCTATTCCTGTTTTGGCCAATATTTATCATGGACTTGGCCAGATTCACAGTGCATCTCCTTCTGCTGGATTTTCAAAGGCTTGTTTCCCTTTGCACTATGTCCACGCTTGGCTGGCTTATTATTTTAACACGCATTACAAAGTCCCAGCACCTGTCATTGGCCCGATGATGGTTGAGTTTTCTGGAGAGGGTGGGGCTAAGTACTTTAACGATTTTGAAGCCCGTGTACATATTCACAAAGGTAAATATGTGTCATGGTATGCGAGTCTTCAAGCCAGAAATACAGGCGAGCTTTTGAAAGATGACAGGAAATTATCGTTTTGGCTTTCTTCATTCTTCATAAGCATTTGGTCGTGTTTCTTGTCTTCACGCTGTGGATCGTTGATGGTTATTTAAGCTTATAGTCCTTGTCGATTTAGTCGACAATTTGGATTCTATCAAGACATACCGAATGACTTGGGTAAAGAAATTCCTGAGGCAAATTTAGCGAATGTGTTACGTCTTTGGAGGATATGCACTCAAAGAGAAACATTTTCCCAAGTATACCTTCCTGCTCGTGCAATGAAACCACACACTCAAGTTACTCAACGCTACAGAAGTTGGTGGTTAGCCAAGCATGGGAATTATCTTGAAGAAGGCATACAAAAGTTGGTGGACAGCGCTTCTCCTCTTCCCTCTAAGCCCAAGTTTCCTAAAAAGGTTGGTAATGACAACGGAGGCAAAAGGATTCGCATGTTTGAACCTAGTGAATTTTGCTCTAAGGATAATAATGGTAGTCATAGCAGTAGTGACGATCATCACTGGAAAAGGTCTAAAAAGTCCAGACAACCATCAGTATGTGAAGATGAATATTTTGATGGAGTTCCTAGCGCATCACAATTTCCTGAACTCCCTGCACCACTGGTAAGTTTTTTTTTCATTCATTCTCCATTAATAATATTTTACTATTATTATTATCATTATTGCTTACTTTTTTTTTATTTTGCAGTTCACCTTTAAATGATCTCCTTATAGAAGCCGAGGGGCATCATAGTCCTCCTTCTTTCGTGAGTCCAGACGTTTTTGATTCTGTAGCTGCGCGTGTGGGCAATTCCAAAGCGCCAACGGATAGAGTCGTGATTCAATCTTGTCATCCTGTAATTGATGAAATTCCTGAACAAAAGAAGACAACGACCTATGTAGCTGCGTCTGAGATCTCTGATTACTATGCTGACGATGTTATCTCCAATTATAGGAAACAGTCTGCCCTTGCCCTGTGGGAGAGCATACACCCGAAGATCATACGCACTCCGTTCGACAAAATACCTCGCCTTAAACAAGAGGCAGTCAAAATACTTCATACAATTTCTGAGATTCGGGTACCCGACTTGGATTCTCTTAAAGAAATTGTAAGTGCGTATTTCAAGAAGGTAGAAAAGTATAACCAGCTGTAGTCGTCATTTTCTTCTCAATTAACTTTGGAGAGTAAGAATCGCCAACTGGAAGAGACTAGGTTTAGCTTGGAGAAGATACTATACAGTGACAGTGAACTACTCACCGCAAAAGGTTCACTTCAGCAACAACATCTGCAAGCATTGCGAGAAGAAGAAGAATTGGAAGCTAGGCTTGAAACTGTGAAAGCTAAGCGAGTTGAGATTTCTAAGTCGATTATCGAGAAGGGGGATCTTTTAAAACAAAATCAACTCGAGGCTTCCAAACTGCAAGGAACTATAAGTAGTATTGAAGATGCCTTTATTCTTACTGATGTTGATGCTAAAACTCTGACGATACTTCGTGGAATGTTGGAAGACGCACAAGAAGAGCTGAAGAACTACAAGTGGATGTCGTGATCAGACCTCAATTTCTTTTGTAGCTTTTTTTTTTTTTGATATCGAAGATGTATCCCTTTTTTTTTGTAATTGGAAAACTTTATCATTCAATATCAGACTTGTTTCTCATCGTAATTCACTTACAATTTTTTTTTTTGTATTATTCAAGAATGAATTTTCTTTTTTTTTTACCAACATGGGATAATGATTTTTTTTATTTTATGGACTGAGCTTAAAGTTTTCTTTAAGTTGCCTACGTACCCATTAATATATGGGATCAAGTCATAACGTAGTTCAGGGTACAAATTTGATTTTTTTTTTTGGGTCGTTCACCTTTTTAACTCATGCGGGCCAGGAGTATCATGTAGTTTATACTCTTACGATAAGGAGTATTATATTTTAAGCATAATGTTTCTTGAGAAACTTGCCGTTGATTGGGCCAATTTTGAGCCCGTCTTTGTCAACTATCTTGTATGCTCCATTTGTGTAGACTTCTTTCACAAAGTAGGGTCCGTCCCATTTAGGTGTAAACTTGTGTCCTGTATGTCGAGTAGTGATGATAGGTCTTCGAACTGCGAGTACAAGCTCACCAACTTGAAATGAACGAGGTCGTACCTTTTTGTTGAAAGCTTTAGACATGCACGCTTGATAGCATTCCAAAGCTTGTTGAGCATCCAGTCTTTTCTCATCTAATGCTTCTAACTCTTGAAGACGTAACTTAGCATTGTCTTCTACAGTCAAACCTTCTTGCACCGCCATTCGCAACGATGGGATCTCTCTTTCTAGAGGGAGAACAACTTCTACTCCATAGACAAGAGAGTAGGGTGTGACTCCTGTTGGAGTATGATAAGTGGTCCGGTACGCCCATAACGCTTCACCAATTCTTTCTTGCCAGTCTCTCTTCGTCTTGGAGACTACTTTCTTAAACAAGTTGCATAACGTCTTGTTGAATGCTTCAGCCAAACCATTCGCAGCAGCATTATACATAGACGAATTATATTGTTTGAAGCCAAACTTTTCACATAACTTGTCCATCAAACTGTTAGAGAACTGTCTTCCATTATCTGTCACGATGCGATGAGGAATGCCATATCGATAAATGAGATGATTACGAACAAAATCTGCTACATTTTCTTTCTTTGCTTCTTTTAATGCAACAGCTTCAGCCCATCTTGAAAAATAATCAGTTCCTGCAAGGATATAAGAGTGTCCTGCCGATGATTTGGGTGTTATAGGACCAACAAGGTCAAGTCCCCAAGCTTCAAATGGCCATAAAGCTACAGTTGGGTGGAACGGCTCTGGTGACTGATGTATGAAGTTGACGTGAAATTGACAAGCTTCACACCTCTTTGCATATTGCATCGAATCTTGAACCATCGTAGGCCAATAGTAGCCCATTCTCTTTAGTTGAAAATGAAGCTTTGGCCCGGATTGATGAGCTCCACAAACACCTGAATGTGTTTCCTCTAATGCCTGCACTGATTCATCTTTTCCCAAACATCGAAGATAAAGGCCTTCATATGAGCGACGATATATGGTATCTTTGTAGTAGATAAATCGAGATGCTCTTCTTCGTATCTCAGTCTTATGACGCGTCTCGACAGGAAGCTTTCCATGTTGTAGGTAATCTATAATCGGTTGTCGCCAATCTTCTTCTTCAATCACATAGACAGATATTGCATTAGTTTCTTGATTTTCCTTTTCAGTTGGAGGCACGACCCACCTTTGGCAGAGTGGAATGTTTAGAACTTCACCTTCTGAAATCGTCAGAGCAGTGGCTAAATTTGCCAATGCATCAACCTTTGTATTTTCAGATCTTGGAACATGTTCTATCGTCACACTCTCGAAGTTTTCTAATAATTGTCTGGCGTAATTGAAGTTGTTGGGTTTTATGTCCTAAAACTCGTAGATAGTGAATGATTAACGAATTATACACTTGTATCAATAAAGTGTTATTGAGGTTTATGCAATAAAGTGTTATTGTCATATTAAGTCTAGAATTGCACAATATGACCCAAATCCAATAAACTAAGATCCAAGGTTGTTTACATGAGACTTGGACTAGTATGTGGGGACATATGGGGATCAGTGTTCAAGTAACAACCTAAAAGGTCTATAGTACAGGGATAAGGTTGGGTACCTTATCCTGGTAACACTATGTGATACGGCCCGCTTTGTATTCGATACAGACGTATTGATCCAAGGCGTCCATGTAGGAGACATGCGAGCAGGGGTATCCTATGCAATGAGTTTGCATAAGACCGGACCACGAAATAGTAAACCACTAGATGTAACACCGTTAACTAGTTAGGTTACTGTTTCAATAGGATGACCTAGGTAACTCGATCTTAATCCTGAGTGTGTCATGAACTCCTTCTCACGAGGGATTGTCCTTTGATTAGTACGGGTGAGAGTGGCCAGTACGCCGACTCAGTAAGCCTACCTTCTTGGGGACAAGACCGAGTGAGGGGCTGGGGACATGACAATACAAGATGGAATTCACTCCTTCCCCTATTGGGGCAAGTAGATGTGTGCTCCCTTAAGGGCTGATTCCGGGTCTTGAACAAAGGCGCGCCGTCCTCTCCTGGTCCGAGAGGAACTCTTGTTTAGAGGTTGGACCCTAAACAAATTGTTCATTAGAGGGATCAGTGGTACTTAAGGATCCAGAGGTAACCCAGGGGTAAAACGGTAATTTGACCCAGCTGGTGTTACGAACACACGTGAAGGATTGACTTACTGCATTGGTCGATATCCGTGGACACAGAACTATTCTACAGTGAGAAGAGTGCAGCTGTGGGTCTTTAGTGGAGTGACCCACAGTTAACGAATGTTGATTGACTCGGTTAATGAGTTTAGCTGATCAATCTCGTATCGTTGGAGCTTCTGATCTGTAGGTCCATTAGGTCCACCTGCTAGCTCATAACGGGTTCTGAGATAATATAGTCTTGATTATTAAAGGGAATATAAGTTAATTGTATTTTGATACAATTAATATAATGTATGGAGATACATTATAGTATAAGTTTAATTAATGAATTAAACTTTATAATAAAATTAATTTTGGATATGATTCAAAATTAATTAATGAGAGAATTATGAATTTTATTAAATACGTGATATTTAATTAATTCATGAATTAATTAATTGGGGAATTAATTAATTTAATTTTAATTTGGTTAAATGTGATTTAATCAAATTAAAACTATAGTTTATATTGATGTACATTTTGATGCACATTAAAACTATAGGTTAAATGAGAGAAATTAAATTGAATATGATTCAATTATAAAATTAATTAAATATTTGATATTTAATTAATGTGGGATCGATTAATTTAGAATTAATTGAATGGCCAATTTAATTTAATTGAATATGATTCAAATTGAATTAAAAACTATATATTATAATTCATTTAATTTGATTAAATTAATTATAATTAATTAATTAAATATTTATTATTTAATTAGTTATTAGCCGAGATCGTTTTGATTAAGATCTAACGGTTTAGATCTAGTAGTGAGATAACTCCCTCCCCACTTATCGTACAGGGGAGAGGGAGTTCCCAACTGATCTGTCATTCCTCTCATTTTCACGATTTACACAGAGAAAAACTCTCTCTGTATTCTCTCTATCTCTCAACCAAAAATCAGCAAGAACCTTGCTGAAAATTCCCTTCCAAGACGAATTTTGGGTTCCCACAAGCCAAATCTCAGAGATCCAAGAGATATAGCGGGTGATCCATAATGGGGGTGTCGATTGGGAGATCAAGAACGATCAAGAACGAGAATCTTGGAGCATCGTGCTGTATTCTTCGAAAATCCAAGTAAGTGTTCTTGATCTTAAATTAATTTTAGCATGCTTAATCTTAGTAATTTAGAAATTTGTTTCTAATTTTGATTTGCCAATGTACTGGTTTTTCTGAAATTGAAATTTAATTCGAGAAAGGTCTTGATTGCTTCCGATGCCAAAAGGGATTTCAACCCTTCAGAAGTAAGGTATTAAATCTTCATGTTTTGCCTCATACTGGAGCAACAATTGATTGACTATCAATTTTGAATCTCCAAAAATTTGAATGTATGTCACCCCGATCTCTTTGGCTATTTGAAGACCAATGATGAGCGCTTGATATTCAGCGACATTGTTCGAGCACACTTCTCCAAATGTGAAGCTATATGGCAACATATGTTTTTCAGGCGAAATGAATATTACTCCTGCCCCTGCGCCATTCCTTCGAGCCGCTCCGTCAAAATACATAGTCCAAGGCTCGGCCAATTCAATGTAGAATATCTCCTCGTCAGGCAAGGCTTCAGATAATTTCCAGTTTGACGGTACCAGGTGGTCGGCTAAGAAGTCTGCCAAGGCTTGCCCCTTCACCACCTTTTGCGAAACATAGACAATGTCGTATTGCTGAAGTAAGATCGCCCACTTAGCCAACCTCCCTGAGATAATTGGTCTAGACAAGACATACTTGATCGGATCAGCCCTTGCCACCAAGTGCACCGTGAAGGCTTGCATGTAATGTCTCAGTTTGTCAATGGCAAAGAAAAGTGAAAGGCACATCTTTTCGATGGGTGAATAATTTAGCTCTGCCCCATTCAAAGTTCTACTTAGATAATACATAGCACATTCTTTTCCTTTCTCTCCCTCTTGAGCGAGCAATGCCCCAAGTGATCTTTCTTGTGCAACAATGTACAATATCAACGGTTTTCCTGCAATTGGAGCGCTTAAAACGGGAGGATTAAGCAAATACTTTTTAATGCTAAGCATTTTGACAAGCTTTATCCCATTCAAAGGTTGTGTCTTTTCTCATCAGTCTTTGAAATGGCTGACATCGACCTGCTAGATTGGAGATGAACCTTCTGATATAGGCCAGGCGTCCTTGGAGACTTCTTAATTCTCGCAAGTTTCTTGGTTCTGGCATTTTCTGAATGGCGTCAATCTTTGATTGGTCGATTTCAATTCCTCGATGCCTTACTACGAAACCAAGAAACTTTCCTAATGTCACACCGAAGGCGCATTTAAGAGGATTCATTTTCAACTGGTACTTTCTCAAACGGTCAAAAACTATCTTCAAATCTTGCAAGTGGTCCTCTCGTTTCTTGGATTTGACCACTAGATCATCAACATAGCACTCAACACGTTTGTGGAGCATATCATCAAAGATCTTCTGCATGGCTCGTTGGTAAGTTGCCCCAGCGTTCTTTAATCCAAAAGGCATCACCTTGTAACAGTATATTCCTTTTGGAGTTCGAAATGCTGTCATCTCTTCATCTTCAAGGGTCATTCGAATTTGATTATACCCTGATGATCCATCCATGAAAGATAAGCCTTCATGTCCTGTAGTGGCGTCGACCATAAGTTCAGTGATGGGCAATGGAAAATCATCTTTGGGACATGCATTATTCAAGTCACGGAAATCCACACATACACGCAGTTGTCCGTTCTTCTTTTTGACTGGCACAATGTTTGCAATCCATGTTGGATATTTCACCTCTCGAATGAACCCCGCCTCTATCAACTTGTTGACTTCAATTTCAATTTGAGGAACGAGCTCTGGTCGAAAACGTCTTTGGGCTTGCTTAATAGGTCGATATCCTTGTTTAATCGCAAGATGGTGGACTGCTATTTTTGGATCGAGTCCTGGCATCTCTTTGTACGACCAAGCGAAGACATCTTTATATGTAATGAGCAAATTCAAGTATTCACGTTCCTCTTCAGTACTAAGTGACGCACTGATGAATGTCGGGCGCGGTTCTTCTGTCGTACCCAAGTTTACCTCTTTGAGTTCATCAATTGTTGATTGATTGCCATCTTCTAACGATGCGGGTGCTTCTTCAGCATCTTCTTCAGAAATTTTAGTATCTGCCATTTCTTCGAAAGAAATATGACAACAATTGACATGTTCTTCTTCAAGCTCTTGGTTCACCTTCGAAGGGTTAGTTAGAATGACTAACTGTCGCTTTACTTTTAAAGCACCTTCTATATTTATGAGAACAAAAGGTTTTCTCTTCATCCGTGAAGGAACAGTGCTGGAAAACCCGTTGTTGTCATTCATCTCGTCAGATTCTTCTGTTTCAAGACTTTTCAACTTTCCCTTGCATTGGCCATATGTTGCTTGAAGGCGGTCGAACACGGATCTCGAAGGTTCATCTACTTTCCTCGATGTAGACACACTCAAACGATGAAACACTAAACGTCGGGTAGGAGTAGAAGTTTTGCTCTGACCTTCCTTTTCCGAAGATGAATATTTCAGCCATTGATGAACTGAAAGACGAGTAGTCGGCGCTCTAATGCGATCGAAGACAGAGATTTTCTGGCCATCATCATTCTTTTTATCTTTTGGATCGCTCATCTCTTCTATCGTTATGTGATGTGCATCTACAACTTTCCATTTTCTGGTTATACGAACTGGCTCTGGGGGATTGTACCCTAGTCCGGCTCTCGAGGATGGTATGGCATAACCTTCTTTTTGGAGCTTCTTCTGTGTCGGAGAAGGCTTAGATCTCCCATCGAAGATTTTTAGACTTTTAAACTCAGTATGAGTTGTAAAGTCATATCCTGCCTTTTCTAGGAGTTTGTATGCATTTGGGTCAAATCCAACCTGAAGGGAATAAAAGTCCCCACGCAGCGGAAGCGCATCAATTGGACCTTACGCCGTATATTAATTAACATTAAAATACTGTTACGATAACTCAAACAAAACTTTAAACAAACTTTAAAGCTACTGTAAAATTGGTTTAAACATGCTAAAAATAAATCTAAATTTATTTTTCATGCTTTTCTAAAGAAAAGAGGAAGAACCGTTACAAACCTCCGTTGTAGACTTGACCGTTCTTCGCCAACGATGCTCCAACGATCAAAACGCAGCAGCCGCCTTTGGTTTTCTTCGTTGAAAATTTCTTCTTTGATTGACACAATCACCACAGAGGTTACACCGGTATGTCTCTGAGTCTAGGAGGCAAAAGACTTGTGGGAGTCTTTCTCTAAGAGGGAGGCTAGAAAGAATTCTAGGTCTTGTCTCTAAGGGCAAGAGCAAGAATGTCAAGTGTCATGACCAATTAGGTCTAGTGTTCTATTTATAGAAGAGAGGCCATGAATAAAATATTCAATTAAATCAATCTTTTCCAAAATTGATTCAATCTTATTCCTTAATTAATCAATCATGATCAATCAATTCCATAATTGATTAATCTTTTCCACAAATGACTAATTACTTCCATAAGTAATTAGATCATTCCCATAAATGATTAATCACTTCCTTAAGTGATTAATTATTTCCATAATTGATTAATTCCTGGTTAATGAATTCTTTAATTAATTAACCACCTATTAAATATCACATATTTAATTCCCAGCCTAGAATTAATTAATTTTCCCAAACACATTTTAGGACTTAAATTAATTAATTCATTATTTGAACTCTTTCAAACTTCCATAAATTTATATTTGAACTTCTTCAAATATTAATTTCTCTCATAATAATATATCAATATATATTATATTTGTTTCCCTTAGTAAATTGAACATTTTCAATTTACATTTATTACTTAGTTGCCTCAAATTACTTTACGAGCTACCAGTGGGACCTAATGGACCTGCAGATCAGAAGCTCCAACGATGTGAGATTAATTGGTTAAACTCATTAACCACATTAATCAATATTCGTTAACTGTGTGTACATTCCACTATAGACTCACAGTTGCACTCTTCTCACTGCAGACATATTTTATGTGTCCACGGATCTAGACCAATATCGACTAGTTAGTCCTTCACGAGTGTCCGTAACACCAGCTGGGTCAAATTACCGTTTTACCCCTGGGTTACCTCTATCTCCTTAAGTACCAGTTCTCCTCTAATGAACAACCTGTTTGTGGTCCAACCATCAAACAGAAAACCCTCTCGTGCCATTGAGAGGGTAGGGCCCTTTGTTCAAGACTCGGAGTAACCACTTAAGGGAACACTCATCTGCTTCCCTAAAGTCGGGAAGGAGTGAATTCCATCTTGTACGATTATGTTCCCAGCTCCCCATTTGGTCTTGTCCCCAAAGTGGTAGGCTTATTGAGTCGGCGTATTGGCCACTCTCACCCATACAAATCAAAGGACAGTCTCTCATGAGCAGGAGTCCATAATCAACTCAGGATTAAGACTAAGTTGTCTAGGTCGTCCTAGTGAAATAGAAAACCAACTAGTTAACGGTGTTATAACCAATGGTTACTATTTCGCGGTCCAGTCTTATGCAAACTCATTGCATAGGATACCCCCACTCGCATGTCTCCTACACGAACGCGTTGGATCGCAGCGTTTGTATCAAATACAAAGTGGGCCGTATCCATAGTGTCACCAGGATAAGGCACCCAGTCTTATCCCTATACTATAGACCCTTTAGGCTGTCTCTTGAACAATGATCCCATATGTCGCTACATATAGTTCAAGATTCATATTACAGCCTTGGATGTCTAGTTTATTGGATTAGGGTTATTATTAGGCAAAGACATATAAAATAACTAATAACAATTAATGAAAAAATATATCAATATTATTTCATTAATATCCGGTCAACGGTTACATTCACTATCTACGAGTTTTAGGGCATAAAACCCAAAACAACCTTCATTCGTCTTTTCGGCAAAGTTATTTTGGTACGATCCGTCTTTGATTCCTGAATCTCTTGCTTGGTGATTGCTGTCAGAGGCGTGGTGAAATTTTCTTTTAGAATCTCCACATCACCAACCGTCAAAAATTCTGAACATTCTGTGAATGGTGATTCCCCTTTCTTGCGTCGAGATAAAGGAACGTAGCGTAATATAGGGACGTTTGACGATGCCTCTTCCTTTGGAGCTTTCGATTTTGTATAGTGAGCGGATGTTTCCTTTGATTGAACTTCACAAGCATGTACTTCTTCGATCGACTCCTTCTTCGCATTCTTTGGATGCTCTATTTTCTGACTTTCAATCAGAGGAATCTCACCTGGGATGATCTCTCCTGCTTTATCATTCTGCATATAAAACTTTGCATCTGCGAAGTGGGATTCTGCCT
The DNA here is from genome assembly GCA_036850905.1 of Luffa acutangula. Classification (NCBI taxonomy): domain Eukaryota; kingdom Viridiplantae; phylum Streptophyta; class Magnoliopsida; order Cucurbitales; family Cucurbitaceae; genus Luffa; species Luffa acutangula. The sequence continues at coordinate 8,324,844 of CM072087.1, forward strand.
CTGAGAATGGATTAGTGTCGGCTTCAACTTTCTTGACACCGTCTTGATAGAACTTGAAACACTGATGAAGTGTAGAAGATATCACTCCATTTCCATGAATCCAAGGACTTCCTAACAATAACTTGTAAGTGGTCTTGGAATCTATGATATGGAATAAAGTGTTGGCCTTCAAATCTCCAATAACAAGCTCCAAACGGATCATACCGATTGCTCGTTGGCCGCCTTGGTTGAAGCCTTGAATGACCAACCTACTATTTGATAGTTCGTCCATTGAAATTCCTATCTGTGTCATGGTTGACTTAGGCATTATATTCACCGCAGATCCATCGTCGATAAGAATTCTGCCAACTTTTTGCTCTCGAATATATCCAGAGACAAATAAGGGCCTATTATGAGGCTTCGATCCCAACATCAAGTCTTCATCTGTGAAGCTAATGAACATATAACATGAGGCACATTTGTGTTCTTGCAAGTCTGGAACATCTGAAACGTTAGAACTTGTCAATGTTTCAACAATAGCATCTTTGGTTGCTTGAGGAAGCGACAACAAATCATCTATTGTAAATGAAGGTGAATATTCTGGCCTTGTCATCACCTGAGATGAACTTGAGGAAGAATCACCTTCTTCGAATGTATTAACAGCATGACATGCGACTATCTCAGGGATGTCCCCATGATCGTCATTAAGAAAGTTCTTTGGGAGGAAATCTTTAAGGGTTATCGGATGTCGAGATAGAACAAAATCCTGACTCTCTTCGACAACTAGTTTAGGCTTTCTCGAGCTTTTTATCTTTCTCTTTTGCTTTTGTGACATGTTCTTTCTTCTGTAGTTTCAGAACATGTGAGGCTCTCTTTGAACGAAATGTTTCTTTTGCTTCTTTCGACGAGTTACCAAAGTCCATCCTTCGTCTTCATTTTCAATAGACTCAAGTTGGTCTTGGAAGATGTCTCTTGCAGATTCTTACTGAAGCCAAATAACAATCGGCTCCAATGTCCCGAACTGGATCAAACTTGCTACTGAATCCTGAACCGGGCTTGGAGTTACTCGGTTGTTCAGATTCGTTGCTATCGTCGCATGATTTGATTGAGCTACCTCATCAAGATCTAACTCAATCTTTTTTTCTTTAGCTAACTTCAAAATTAGCTCCTTCAGAACGAAGCACTTTTCCACCGGGTGGCTGATGACTCTGTGATATTTGCAGTAGTTTGGATCATTAACTCTCCCTGTCTCTTCTGGTCGCTTGCATTCTGGTAGCTCAATAAGTTGTTTTTCCAGGAGCTGTTCTAACATATCTAAAATGTCAGAATCTGGAAAAGGGTAAACTTTCTCTTGCCTTTCTTTCAAGGTCAGAAGACGTCTCTCACCTCCCTCTTGTTGTTTCTCTATCTTCTTTTATTTTCCTTTTGACGAAAATTTGAAAGGAGCTGCATTGACTACCATTGACTCTTTCGTAGTGCTTTTGGTAGTTTTCTTAGTATTTTTAACTTCTTTCTTTTCTTTCCTGCCATCGGGGACAATAGAATCTTTGTTCCCTCTGGTAGCAATGCTCAATTCCATGTCATGAGCGCGGGTTGCCAACTCCTCGAAAGAGCGGGGCTTTATTCCTTGCAGGATATAGAGGAGTCCCCAATGCATGCCTTGGTTGCACATTTCAACAGCAGACAATTCGGTAAGTTTGTCCTTGCAATCTAAACTCAAAGCTCTCCAACGGTTGATGTAGTCAAGAACCGGTTCACCTTTCCGTTGTTTAGTGCTAGTGAGCTCCGTCATACTAACGGTTCGTCTTGTGCTGTAGAAGCGGTTGAGGAACTCCTTCGCAAGTTGTTCCCAACTATCGATAGTCTCAGGCTCAAGATCGGTATACCAGTAGAAAGCATTCCCCTTCAGTGTTCGTACAAACTGCCTGACTAGTTGGTCTCCTCTAGTACCAGCGTTTTCACATGTCTCGACGAAATGAACAACGTGCTGCTTGGGATTGCCCTTCCCGTCGAATTGTTGAAACTTTGGTGGCTGGTATCCATGAGGCATTCTAAGATTGTCGATTCTTTTGGTATACGGCTTGGAATATAAGAGAGAGTTCTGAGTCGGTCCACCATATTGAGCTCTGATGGAATTCATGATCATATCCTGGAGCTGCTGAACGGATAGTGAAGCAATAGAAGCGGAATGTTGTGACTGATCTTGTGCAATGATCTTTCCCTTATCTTTGATGGTAGGGGTCTGACTCGATTCAGCAACATCTCGACTTTCCATCTGGTTTCTGAGAGAGACGATTTCTTGGTCTTTCTCTTCGACCATCTTCAGTAGCATGCTGATTTTCTTCTCAACTTCAGCCATTCGTTCTTCACTAGTTCCAGCATCAGTCATCATAACAGACATCACATCAGGACTAGATGTTTCGTTTGGTTGCTGAGAATAAGAGATGAATTTGCTAAGCATCAAATTTTCTGCAGCGACGATTTCAAGTTGAGCAGATTCTGTCATGCGTCTCAGCATCTTTTTTGCAATGACAGGAGTTTGGTTGTCTTCGTGTTGGGTTTCCTTGGAGCGACTGCGAGTAATTGGCCCCACATAGGAGTTGCTTGAAGCAGCGATCTTTGAAGAAGCTTCTTCGAAAGTCATGATTTCTGTGCGAGAAAAAGAGATGAGAGGTAGAGACTGTCCCACTGGGCGTGCCAATTTGTTCACATGAGATTTCGACAAAGGAAATTTAATTCGTGGAAATGAACTTGATTTTATTGATTTTGTATGTAGAAGTGTTACAATCTCTAATATTTATCCTCTGATGCTTTCTCTCAAAATGTAGAGTCTAATCTGAGGGCTGGCGAGCTTGATCTCAGATGGAGCAAGGTTGAATCTTCAACTTGTATCTTGATGAAGAAATGGTTGATTCTTTGGAGTCTTCCAGTCGTTGGATCTTCTGAGTCTTGAGATGGTCGAAGTCTTCCAGTCGTTGGATCTTATGAGTCTTGAGATGGCCGAATTCTGAATCTTGGATCTTCTGAATTCTCTGAACTCTCTGACTTCTGAAGACTCTGGACCTTGGGAGAATGCTCTGGACTCTGGCTTCTCTGACTCTGTCTAAATGCCCCAAAATTAATGGTGGCCTCCTCCATTTATAGAGTTTGGTGGACCTCATATGGGCTTGGGCCTGGGCCCAACCTTTGGGCTTTGGCTCTTTTGGGCTTTAATCCAATTCATTTTTTAATAAAATTGGATTATTTTAATTTAGCCCGATTTCTTTGATGATCTAGGGTCACATTAGTCTCGGGTCCAATTGCCACGTGGCATAATTTGATTGGACTCGGCTTATGTATCAATAATAGACAAGTGGCATTGTTTGATTTGCCGAATTTTAATGTCTATTAATTTAATTTAGGGACACGTGTAAATTTGTAATTGGTCCCAATTTTATTTTACCATTAATTTAAATTAATGACGTGGCAATTTGTGATTGACCGAAATTTCTCATTCAACAATATGTATAATTATTTTTTTCAAGTAAAATAAATATAAAAATAAACAAACAAAATATTTCTCTTTCCGTGTGGCGCACCCCTCTCCTTTCTTATATTCACTTTTCACTCTCTTTCTTCATCATTTGACGATGTTGGAAGACTTCATTTCCATCATTTGTGGTTGTCACTATTTGTCTGTCTAAGACTCGGTTGTTGTTGATCACCGGAAGCATTGTTTGTTGTTGATCCCAAACTTAAATTTGGGTTCTTCATAAAAAATTTCTCTTGCTCTATGAGAAATTGCTTCAAGAATTTTCTAATTCTATGAGAGAGAAAGATCAATTAGATTGGAGGATGAGCTCTCCTAGTCTTTTATTCTCTTTTTGATTTTGATTTCTCAATTGTTGGTACCAATCCTTTACATACATGTAGAGATAGACATCGGTTTCATTTCGTTTCACTTTCTTTTTGTGGATATTTAAAAAAAAATTATTTAATTAGTAGTTACTTAAAATGTTTTAAATGATTCATTTTGAAACTTGCATGAACATTAAATGATAGTTATGGTAATGTGGTATTGAATGCAAAAAATGAAAGGTTGGCCATCCAACGAAGAAAAGTAAAATGGAAGAGGGAGATAGAAAGATGGAGCGCAATCTCATGTCTCTCAAGGAGGAAATAGAGGACTAAAGGGTATTATTGACACAATTTAAAATGTAAAAGGATAAAATAGACTTAAAAAGTTTCTCCTCATTGTGGCTTTTATATATACTATAGATATTTGTAATCACATAATAGACTTTTAAAAGTTTGCAAATTTGAATAATTTTGAACTTCAACAACCATATAAAGAACTCTTTCCTATTTTTTTTACACACATTATTTTTTTTTTTTTTTTTGTCTCTTCTATGTTAAAAAAAAATCGTTGTTTGAAAAATTATATACTATTTGATAATTCTTTTATTCTATTGTCAGTATAAGTGAGAGTGTCATATACATAGGGGTGTACAAAAAATCCGACAACCCAAACAACCCGGACTACCCAACCCAAACCGTAAGGGTTGGGTTGGGTTTGAATTTTTTTCGGTTTGGGTTGGGTTGAATTTTTATAAAACCGAAAATTCGGTTCGGTTCACGGGTTTAAGGAAATTTGGCTTAGTTCAACCCGAGCCGATCTGAAACATATATTATATAGGTCAAAAATGTTTATATTAATGGATGTGGTACAGCGGTTGTAGTCCTTTTTGTGTTTGTACTTGGCTAGAGTCCGAGCTTTATAGATGCCAAATTTTGTTTTCTTTTTTTAATATTATTTTTTTTATGTTTTTCAACTTCTTTTTTATTTAATCTAAATAATTTAGACTTTTATATCTTAGATTTACATTATAGTACTGTGGATAAGCATAAATGTATAAAAAAAAAGTAATAATTTTTTGTTTTTTAAAAAACAAGACAACCCGGCAACCCAACCCAACCCAACTCGAAAATAGAAGGGTTGGGTTGGGTTGGGTTGCCATATTCATTTGGTTCATTCGGGTTGACAACCCGACCAACCCAAATTTTTGGGTTGGTCCAAAAAACCCCCTCAACTCAACCCAATCCAACCCGTGTACACCTCTACATATACATAAACAACCTTATTTTATAAAATTATTCTTATATATATGATTAAATGAAAAGAAAATACTATCAATATTATAAAATAATTAGAAATATCACATGCAAGGCACGTGTTAAAAAACTAGGCGAATGGAAATACCATGTGTTAACCTTTTTTATTTGCTTACTTCATTAACTATTCATTTACATATGGATAGTTATAGCTAGGTTGGAACTAAATATCATTCATCATTCTTTCTCCATTATGTATTCAAATTACATATTTAAATCAATGTGAAAAACATGAAAAACCACGTGCAATGTGTCACGGTCATACCTTTTCAACCGTGCGGCGCCATGATCTTACACGCGACCATGGCCAGCCTTAAGGGTCGGCCCTGGTCGCGTGTAAGATCATGGCGCCGCACGGTTGAAAAGGTACGACCGTGACAGTTGGTATCAGAGCCTAGTTTAGGCTTTGGGCTACGATTAGAGCCCCACTTTGTGTGCGTAGTCGGACGAGACAGAGAGAAAGACCCTGTGGTCAGATTGAAGACTTCACGATTGTGTCAAGAGTGCCAGTTTCGGCAGGGCAGTTGTGTTGTCAGTATCAGAGACAGAAAGGGTATGGAAGCCAGACTCGTTGAGGGAGTCCAACCCGTCAGAGTGCAAGAACCAAGTCCATTTGCCAAGGGCTTGGGTATCAGTTGTGGGCAAGAGAGAAAAATCAGAAGGTGTACCAGGTAGGGTGCCTTCGAAAGAACCATTACCGCCAGAGGGATAGTGTTAATGGTTGCAAGCAGAGAAAGTCGAGGGTCAGTGTGACATACGCCGGTCAAGTGCCAGAGTTGAGCATCAAGAAAGCCTATATGGGTGGGCGATTTGGGCTGTGTAGAGCCAATTTGAGAGGGAAAGAGCTCGAGAGAATGGGTTGCTTGTCCCGTGAAGACGCTCGTGTGTCGAGCGAGTGTGTCCCTTAAGTCATTCCACATGCCTAAGTGGATGGCTTCACAGTTGTCAAGACCAGCAATTTGCTCGAGATGGAGCACCAGGCTGGAGACAGAGAAGAAAAAGAAGAAGAAGCTGCTGCAAGTTCCGACAGAAGCATCGGTGCAGCGATTGCCACATGAAGGTGGCCAGTTGAGAGTTGGCCGAAGGGTAGTGCCAACAGAGAGAATGGGCTGTGTCATGCTTTCCGATGTCCGCACCAGAAGGGATGGTGCCACGATGAGACCATTCCGTGGTAGGCTTGCGAGCCTCACCCCACGGGGGTGCACCTTTTTATGTGTCGCTCAGAGAATATGTGTGTAAGTGGCCATGAGTGCCAAAGAGAAGTCGGGGCGCGCTCCCCGCAAAGCGGAGGCGAAAAGAATGTCGAAGCTTTTGCCGTGTTCTGTTAGAAGATCCTCGGGCCGAGTCCTAAAGTTGGGCGTTAGTTAGGTCCACAGAGAAGGGGGTAGTCTGCAGGCATTGTGCTTTTTGTCGTGTCTACGTTGCGAGTCTCGGGGCCGAGTCCTAAAGTTGGGCGTGAGTTAGGTCCGTGGGTGGGATAGCTCGTAGATAGTGTGCAGTTGTTTTGCCTTGCCTATGTTGCGAGTCTCAGGGCCGAGTCCTAAAGTTGGGCGTGAGTTAGGTCCGTGGGTGGGATAGCCCATAGGTAGTGCGCAGTTTCCGTATTCGTTCTGATGCACAATATTTCAGCGGGTCCGTCAGCAGCCAGTCCGAAGTCGGATCGTCATCGGGACGATGCCGAGATTAAGTGGGGGAGAGTGTCGCAATCCAATCGTGCAATGATGTGGATTGTGCCCCCGAGTATGTCATCGAGGACGATGACAGTTTAAGTGGGGGAGAATGTCACAACCATACTAGAAGAGAGTAGGTTGTGACCCTCACTGAGCAGATAGTGAAGTGGTGGCACGTCGAGTGTCGCCCATCGGGCCATGTCAGAGGGCCGAGAGAGAGAAGTGCCATGATGCGATCGAGGAGGACGATGCATCATCCAACACACCAAGATGAGTGGGCATTGATGTCACAAGAAGGCATAAGCATATTAAGAAGCAACAGTGTCGTCAGACGCATCAGTGGTATGCTTGATGGGGGCCAGATGGGGCCCCGGGCCATGACCTCGGAAGTCGGAGTTCCGTCGTGAGTTTTGACGAGCGGCTCTGGAGTTAAGTGCATATGAGGGAAGTATGCAAGCCCGCAACGTTTCGTGTCAATCGGACACCAGACGGGCGCTCCACGTTGGCGTATGACTCCTCGTGAATTTGATGTGCACGTGTGTCAGACCAAATATGCCTCAGAATGTACTATAGGGGGAGGCATGGTGTCAGCTCTCCACCACCCCTGGGCCCTGTGGCCTAAGTGAGCTACCCCATGGCACATGCGTGTGTCATGGCGTGGGCGAGCGTTGCAAGACGAGTGTCTTGGGCGTCTTCCTTTGGGAATGGGTTTCCAAGGACAGTGTCGGGCGGCACGGGTGTGCCGACATTGCGCCCCCGCCCATGGGCTGGAGGTTGCACCATATGGCCGGGCTGCGGCACGCTATACGAAAATGACTCGGCATGTCTCGGAAGAGTTCATGCCTCGATATGCCCGGAGGATGGATGTCCGGGAAGCCCCGATTATAAGTAAAGCCCATGGGTCCGTTCTCGAGAAGCAGGTCCGAGTGAGCGGTTAAGTCAGATGACATCCCGAGTCTCGGGATGGCATCGTGAAGCATCAGTGGAACCCGATAGTTCCCAGTTGGCACAGTATTTGCCCGAAATGTCCCGGTAAGCATTATAATGGCCCGATAAGCCCCAGTAGGCGACAAAAAGCCCCGGTAAGCGTTATAATGCCCCGGTAGGTCCCGATAAGTGCTGAAATCACCCGGTAAGCTCCGGTTGAGCGTTTTAAGGCCGTTTTGACCCGTTGAAAGGTCCAAACACATCTCGGCGAAGTTCCAGATCGATGTAGAAGCGTGTGGGTCGTGTTATCGAGATGGAAGATGATGAAATGAGATGCGACGTTGCGTTTATATGACCTTGGCCTGATGTAGAGGCAAGGTTGAGCCTTAGGACTTGGCCTAGAGTAGAGGCAAGTCGGCTAAAGTCACAAATGAATGAAAATACACGTACGGGGGACGTGTATTGACCGGATGTATTCCGCTGCAAGATGATTTGAGTTCGGTTGAGGATGAAGAACCTCGCCTAAGGTCCGATGAAGCACCAAAGTCCCGCGAAAAAGTGTTATGGGTTAGAGATGACCCTTAAGGCTGGCCATGGTCGCGTGTAAGATCATGGCGCCGCACGGTTGAAAAGGTACGACCGTGACACAATGCACATATGAAAAATCTAGTATATATATATATATATATATATATATATATATATATATATTAAAAAGTGAGAATGTTGGAAAAACATTTTTGAACACTTTTGTCCCTTCTTTAACTTACTAATTTACAAATATGACATATAATTAATGGTAAATAATAAATAAATTAATAATCAATTATCAATAATAAGTTCATAGAATCTCAAAGGTTGGAATGTAAAAGGTTTTTCTACAACTTGTTTTTAAAAATAATTTAATTCAAAATGACATTTTAAATGTTATAGAATTCAAAAGGTTTTGTAACTTCTCACATTCGATCTACTACTATAAAAATGACTTTTCTTCACCATTTTTCACCAAATCCTAGAGTTTTATTCTTTCTCTATTGTTGTTCTCTCAATGCATTGGTTCTTAAAGACTCTTTAATCTTCAAACATCTCAAGATGTTGGTGTTCAAGTTGCAAGGGATGCATGAGTCGTCGTATCTACTATCCTAGACTCCAAGCTTTCAACTTTGCAAATTGACTTCGATGAAGTTGATTAAGAGTTTTTTTTTTTTTTTTTTTTTTGGAGAAGGTTGATTAAAGAGTATTTGTATAACATTGTCATGTAAGCAAAATCTATTTGAAGAAATTAGTGTATAATTAAGATCTTGATTTTTTTTTTTTGCACCGATTATTTTTAATTGTCGTTCCATAAGTTAGTGTATTGTTATTTTTATTTAAAATTTTTGTTGGAAAAAAAAACTTATTAATCAATTATAAGCTTATATTCCTTTTGTTTTGTCTAGAAAATAATCATGTAATCAAGTGCTTAATAAAGTTTTTAATTAACTATAAACAATAATTTAATTAGTTATCAAGAATAATAATAAAATTATCTATCAGCAAAAATTTGTATGAAATTTGAAGAATTGAAATACAAAAAGTTTTGTCATTTCACAAGCAATTAAAAAAACTTTAATTATAATTATAATTAATAATTATGAAATCAAATTAGTAGACTAATTTTATCTCTATTAAGGTTGAAAAGTTTAGTACAAAATAAAAAGTTAGCTTGAAAATATTTAAATTTTCTAATAAAGAAACAAGGTAATTAAAAACATAATTAGTCTAAATTAGGTAAAATAACTTTTTTCAAAATGAAAATACCTATATATTTTTAAATTGATATATTAAAAACAATCAAAATGTAACCTAAAGTTCATTAAGAAGGTGACATGAGATAATGTAAAAAGTTTGTCTCCATATAGATAAAATAATTTTAAAATCAATATTCTTATCTAATCATATTTATTTTTTGATACATTAATTCTAAATTAATTAAAGCATGTGTTAATTTTATGTTAGAACTTTTTTACTAGAATATATTTTTTTTTATGAAAAATGAATAATGTTTGGAAAACATTTTTGAACTACTTTGTCCCTACTTTTTTTTTTCTAAATGTTAACTAATTAGGAAAATAGAAATCAACAAAATGTGTTATTTAAGCTTAAATAAATATAAAATGTTTTCACATGAAACATTTTCTTTACCACGTTAACTTTACTTTTTCTACCATAATGGAAGATGAGTGTCTTCATTATGTGTTATTATATTTTTTTGGTTGTTTACTAAAAAAAATAATTTTCTTTCATTTATCTTCTCTAGCAAATATTTGTTTTTCCTTGAAAAAGATAAAAATGAAAAAGAAAAAAAAAAAACCATAACCACAAAGCTATTAAAATAATTCTAATAAAATTTTCATTTCCACCCCTCACCACCACTTCCCTAAAATCTCTCCCACTATCTCCATAAAATCTCTCCATAACTTAAATATAAATGGTTAGTTGTTAGAATAATTATAAATAATAAATAATTGGTTATCAACTATAGAAAATATATATACCACTAAAAAGACCATGATAAATATATGAAATCTGCCAAAGTTATAAGTAAAAAAAAAAAAAAAAAAAAAAAGCTCTCATTTATTTATCAAGAATTTAATGATTTTGGCTAAAAATAATGAATAATAGAATTTCAAAAGTTCAAAAATCCAAAGGATTTTGTAACATTTTCAACATTTACTACTATTTATTTTATTAAAAAAATCCACCATTTTTCCATCAACACTATAATCTTCATTTTTTTCTTTATTTTCAATTTCCTTATTGTCAAATTCTCTCTAATATTGAAAGTAATTCTTGAATACCTTAACCAGTTAAGCTATGCTCAAGATGACTACTTTAATTTATATATAAAAAAAAATGACTACTTTAATTTGAATTTGATAACTTACGATAAATTTAGACATGATAATTAAACTTTCTCTTTTTTATTACCATAATTCATATATATTATCTTAATTATTATTTTTTAAAAAAAAAAACACATAATATTTAATACAAATTATTTAGCTCAAAATGAAAGGCATATATATATATATATATAGTGGAAAGTCCATTAGATTTTCTAATAAACTAGAATAAAATTTGTAACTTCCAATATAATAACTTTTATTATATTTTTTAACTCTAAAATATAACTTATTATAAACATGATAAATGAAATTATAAAATATACATGTGATTTTTAAATAACAAAATAATAGGTACGTTAATATAAAATGTTAACAAATACATGAAATGATTTACATAAATGAATTAAATTATTTATAAAATTATAAATTATATCATATTATATTAGTAACTAATCTTTTTTTTTTTTTTTGACAACATGTGGGGATAGAGGATGTGAACTACAGACTTCTTGGTCGTTAATCTTTTATTTATATTTTACTCAAAATTATTTTATTAGTTATAAGAAAAAAATGCATAATTTGATATATATAAACGTGCATCGCACGTGGTAAAAAACTAGATTGTTACGATCCCGTTTGATAATCATTTGATTTTTTAAAATTAAGCCTATAAAAAATACTTCCATTCACAATTTTTTTTTTTTTAAATCTACTTTCTTCCCATGTTTTCAAAAATCTAGTCGATCAAGTTTTGAAAACTAAAAAAATAGATCCCATTTGATAACTATTTTGTTTTTGAAAATTAAGCTTACAAACAATACTTCCACTTATAAGTTTCTTAGTTTTTCTAATACTTTCTTTTCATGTTTTAAAAAATCAAGTCAATTTTTGATAACCATTTGGTTTTTGTTTTTTGGTTTTTCAAATTTATACTTGTTTTTCTTAATTTCCATACCATGGTTTTCTTTTTTGTCAATGAGACATTAGGTTTCTTAGCCAAATTTCAAAAACAAGTTTTTGAAAACTTACTTTTTTTTTTTTTGTTTTCAAAAGTAGACTTGGTTTTTTGGAATCAAATGAAGGATGTAGATAGAAAACCAAGTAAATGTATAGGTTAGGGGTGATAGTCGGTTCGGTTTTTTCGGTTTTGGGCCCAACCGAGAACCGAACCAACATCTTCGGTTTAGGGAAAGTGTTAACCGAACCAATGTCCAATAAAGAACAAAACCGTCGGTTCGGTTTTGGTTTGGTTCGGTTCATACTCGATTCGGTTTTCGGTTTTTCCAAAAGTGTTCAAAGTGAGGGTTGCCACATGGGAAACCGAGGGTCATTGAGAGAAAAAAATCCTTCAGCACAATTACATCTAGTCTAGCACCTCAACTTGAATAATTAACTCTTCAACCCAACTCAAGAATTTTGTCAAACTTGAAATTTAAAGCTAAAGCTACTGTTGAAGGAGAAATTTCAGTCAATCACAAATTGCCACGTCATTAATATAAATTAATGATAAAATAAATTTGGGACCAGTTACACATTTACACGTGTGCCTAAATTAAATTAATAGACATTAAAATTCGGCAAATCAAAGAATGCCACTTGTCTATTAGTGATCCATCAGATAACATCATTCAGGTTCAATCAAATTATGCCACGTGGCAATTGAACCCAAGCCCAAGCCCATATGAGGTCCATCAAACTCTATAAATAGAGGAGGCCACCATTCATTTTGTGGGGATTGAGCCAGAGGCAGAGAGGGCAGAGTTCAGAGCATTCTCCCAAGATCCAAAGTCGTCAAAATCCAAAGAGTCCAGAGAATTCAGAGATCCGAGATTCAGAATTCGACCAACTCAAGACTCAGAAGGTTTGAAGACTAGAAGACTCTAAGAAGAGATCAATAAGCCAACCGACCGATCAAGAAGATCAACAAGTCAGCAGGCCGACCATCCAAGAAGAGATCAGCAAGCCAACCGACCGATCAAGAAGATCAACAAGTCAGTAGGCCGATCATCCAAGGAGATCAATAAGCCAATCGACCGATCAAGAAGATCAACAAGTCAGCAAGCCGATCATCCAAGAGGATCAACAAGCTAACAAGCCGATTCGACAGATCATCAAGCCAATCAACCGATCAAGAAGATCAACAAGTCAGCAGACCGATCATCCAAGAAGATCAACAAGCCAACAGGCCGATCATCCAAGAAGATCAACAAATCAGCAGACCGATCATCAAACCGATCATCTGAGAAGATCAATAAGTCAGCAGACCGATCATCCAAGAAGACCAACAAGTCAGCAGACCGATCATCCAAGAAGATCAACAAGCCAACAGGCCGATCATCCAAGAAGATCAATAAGTCAGCAGACCGATCATCCAAGAAGATCAACAAGCCAGCAGGCCGATCATCCAAGAGAACAAGCTAACAAGTTGATTCGACAGATCAATAAGCCAATTGACCGATCAAGAAGATCAACAAGTCAGCAGGCCGATCATCCAAGAGGATCAACAAGCTAACAAGCCGATTCGACAGATCAATAAGCCAATCGACCGATCAAGAAGATCAACAAGCTAACAAGCCGATTCGACAGATCATCAAGCCAATCGACCGATCAAGAAGATCAACAAGTCAGCAGACCGATCATCCAAGAAGATCAACAAGTCAGCAGACCGATCATCAAACCGATCACCCGAGAAGATCAACAAGTCAGTAGACCGATCATCCAAAAAGATCAACAAGTCACAACAGGCCGATCCAAGAGATCATTAAGCCAGCAGGCCGATCATCCAAGAAGATCAACAAGCCAATAACAAGCCGATTCGACAGATCAACAAGCCAATAAGCCGATCTAAGAGATCATCAAGCTAACAGGCCGATCAAAGAGATCATCAACCTAGCAAGCTGATCATCTAAGAAGCCCAACAAACCAACCCAAGAAGAGCAACAAGCTAGAGGCCAAAATTTATATATTTAAGAGAGAGAATCAGAGGATTAAAGTTAGAGATTGTACACCCACACGCATATGACATTAATACAAATATATTATTTATTCCACGTGTCTCCATCTCCGAAGTTATGTGTGAACAAATTGGCACGCCCAGTGGGACAATCTCTACCTCTCATCTCTCTCTCTTATCTCAAAACACAAGTGTAAACATGTCGTTCAAGACTTCTTCAATGGTCGCTGTCATGAACAAGTCTTACATGGGTTCTACTGCCCATTGTTGCCTCAGTGAACTGACGTTGCAAGAAGATAAAGCTTCTATCGCTAGAGGCCAAGAAACAACCTTGCAGGGGGCATATACTAATGACAAGTTTATTGTTAAGTATAACCCTTTGTTTGAACCTGATTCTGACGTAGTGACTGTCATGATGACTGAGACAAGAACTACGGAAGAAAGAATGATTGAGATGCAAAAACACATCAACAACTTGATGAAGGCGATTGAAAAAAAAGATTCTCAAATTGAGCAACTAAAGAGCCAAATTGAGAACCAACATATCGCCGAATCAAGTCAAAACCAAGTCGTAAAAAATCACGACAAAGGAAAGTCTATAGTGCAAGATGATCATCCACAATGTTCTGCTTCGATCGCTTCACTATCCATCCAACAGCTTCAAGATATGATCACAAACTGTATCAGAGCTCAGTACGGTGGACCTATTCAAGATTCCCTCTTGTACTCCAAACCTTATACTAAGAGGATTGATAATTTGAGAACGCCAATTGGGTATCAGCCACCGAAATTTCAACAATTTGATGGAAAGGGCAATCCTAAACAACATATTGCCTACTTCGTTGAGACATGCGAGAACGCTGGTACTCGAGGGGACCTGCTAGTCAAACAGTTCGTTCGAACACTTAAGGGAAATGCTTTTGACTGGTACACTGATCTAGAACCTGAGTCAGTAGACAGTTGGGAGGAACTCGAAAGAGAGTTTTTGAATCGCTTCTACAGCACTAGACGAACCGTTAGCATGTTCGAGCTCACAAACACTAAACAACGAAAAGGTGAACTCGCTGTTAACTATATAAATCGCTGGAGAGCTATGAGTTTAGATTGCAAAGATCGCCTCACTGAACTCTCTTCCGTTGAGATGTGCATTCAAGGCATGCACTAGGAACTCCTCTACATCCTTAAAGGTATAAAGCCTCGCACCTTTGAGGAACTAGCAACTCGTGCCCACGATATGGAGCTAAGTATTGCTAGTCGAGAAAACCAAGACCTTCTCCTCCCTAACATGAGAAAAGAAGGAAGGAACGATGAAGAGACTATAGAAGAATCCATGGTTGTAAACACAACCCTTCCCAAGTCGTCTTCGAAAGAAAAGCGACAAACTAATGGAGCGCATCACTTAACTTTAAAGGAAAGACAGAAGAAAATCTATCCTTTCCCTGATGCCGACATCCCTGATATGTTGGAACAACTATTGGAAGCGCAACTGATAAAGCTTCCTAAGTGTAAACGACCAGAAGAGATGGAGAAAGTCGATGATCCCAAGTATTGCAAGTATCATCGAGTTATTGGTCATCCAGTGGAAAGATGTTTCGTCCTAAAGGACTTAATTCTAAAGCTGGCTATGGAAAGAAAAATTGAGCTCGACCTTGATGAAGTAACTCAATCAAATCTTGCTACAATAAAAGAAAAGAGCAAACATCAAAGAAAGAAGGATCCTAAGAAACTTCAACCCAAGAGAAAGAAAAGTAAAAAGTTCTCTCAACCTCAACAACTGGTGATGTTGAATAAATCATTCTCCAAAACTTTCCACAAGAAGGAAAAATAGAACTTTGCAACTTCCTACTGCATCGACGTAGAATAAGTTGACAATTCCAAGAAGGGTGAACAAAGGACATCCGTCTTTGATCGCATCAAGCCTTCAACTACTCGTCCTTCGGTATTCCAAAGAATGAGTATGGTCGCGACAAAAGAAGAAAATCAATGTTCGACGTCCACCTTCACTCGACCTTCAGCTTTCCAAAGGCTAAGTGTCTCCACATCAAAGAAAAGTCGATCTTCAACATCTGTCTTTGATCGCCTCAAAGTAACAAACGATCAACCTAAAAGAAAGATGAACAACTTGGAGTTGAAATTTTTCGATGAAGTAAACAGTGACAAGAAGCTTCATAGTAGAATCCCGTCACGTATGAAGAGGAAGTTTTCTGTTCTCATAAATACGGAAGGTTCCTTGAAGGTGAAGCCAAATCTCATTATCTTGACCAATCCTGCAAATGAAGGATCTGATCAAGACCATGACAAAGATAAGAGCTTTTAAATGTAAAAGCTCCTTATCGCAAGAGCCTAAACTGCATGATGCTCCTAGCCCACACGAGCTTAAAAGATGAGTGCAAAAAAATTCTTGAACTACGTTATGACTTGATCCCTATTCCATAAGGGTACGTAGGCAGCTTAAAGAAAACTTTAAGTTCAGTCTCTATAAACAAAAAAAAAGGTTCTTCGCTGCAGTTCCTTCCTCCAAGTTCGAAGGTTCTCACGCGCTTCGCTGCAGTTTCTTCTCCCTAAGTTCGAAGGTTCTCACGCGCTTCGCTGCAATTCCTTCCTCCCTAAGTTTGAAGGTTCTCACGTTGCTTCGCTGCAGTTCCTTCCTCCAAATTCGAAGGTTTTCATGCGCTTTGCTGAAGTTCCTTCCTCCAAGTCTGAAGGTTCTCACGCGCTTCGTTGCAGTTCCTTCCCCCCAAGTTCGAAGGTTCTCACGTGCTTTGCTGCAGTTCCTTCCTCACAGTTCGAAGGTTCTCACGCGCTTCGCTGCAGTTCCTTCCCCCCAAGTTCGAAGGTTCTCACGTCGCTTCGCTGCAGTTCCTTCCTCCAAGTTTGAAGGTTCTCACATCGCTTCGCTTCGCGCTGCGCTTCGTTGCAGTTCCTTCCTCCAAGTTCGAAGGTTCTCACACGCTTCGCTGCAGTTTCTTCTCCCTAACTTCGAAGGTTCTCACGCGCTTCGCTCGCTCCTTCTCCAAGTTCGAAGGTGCTTCTCTACACTGCTCCTTCTCCAAGTTCGAAGGCGCTTCTCTCCGTTGCTACTTCTCCAAGTTCGAAGGCGCTTCTCTCCACTGCTCCTTCTCCAAGTTCGAAGGCGCTTCTCTCCACTGCTCCTTCTCCAAGTTCGAAGGTGCTTCTCTCCACCCCTCTTTTTGAAGGTTCGCCACTGAGGTTCTCCTTCTCCAAGTTCGAAGGTTCACCGTTGCTCCTTTTCAAATGTTTGGCGACGGTTGACGTCCTCGTTCCGCTTCATCTTCAAATGTTGGTAGTTGACGGCGTCCGCTGCGCTTCATCTTCAAATGTTGGCAGTTGACGGCATCCGCTTCGCTTCATCTTCAAAAATTGACTGTTGATAACTTCACTTCATATTCAAAAGTTGACGGTTGAAGTCTTCGCTACATCTGCAAAGATGAACAACTTTAGTGTTGCCTTTATCTTGAAAGTGTCCAGACTGGAAGATGCATCTTAGCTGCAAGTTAAAAAAAATGCTTGATATCAAACCACAAAAAAAAAAAAGAAAGAAAGACAATAAAAGTGTTGTTAAAAAAACGGTGACCACCCCTGCAGGAAACTACAGTCATCAAAGTGACTGGTCTAGACAGGTGGTGAAGTCACTGCAATTGAATCTGATGACGACCGTTGTAGGCGAGTCGGGTCTGGTGACCACCCCTGCAGGTTACTCATATCACCCAATAAAATGGGGACTGGTCTAGCAGGAGTGCATCACTGTAGGCAAATCTGGTGATTACTCCTGCAGGTTACTCAGATCACCCAGTAAAATGGGGACTGGTCTAGCAGGAGTGCATCACTGAAGGCGAATCTGGTGACTACCCCTGCAGGTTACTCAGATCACCCAATAAAATGGGGACTGGTCTAGCAGGAGTGCATCACTGTAGGCAAATCTGGTGACTACCCCTGCAGGTTACTCAGATCACCTAATAAAATGGGGACTGGTCTAGCAGGAGTGCATCACTGAAGGCGAATCTGGTGACTACCCCTGCAGGTTACTCAGATCACCCAATAAAATGGGGACTGGTCTAGCAGGAGTGCATCACTGAAGGCGAATCTGGTGACTACCCCTGCAGGTTACTCAGATCACCCAATAAAATGGGGACTGGTCTAGCAGGAGTGCATCAATGAAGGCGAATCTGGTGACTACCCCTGCAGGTTACTCAGATCACCCAATAAAATGGGGACTGGTCTAGCAGGAGTGAAATCACTGCAAGCGAATTTGGTGACGACTGTTGCACGAAGCTTACACATTCAAGGAAGAAAGAAACAAATTGCAAAAAAAAAAAAAAAAAAAAAAAAAAAAAAAAAAAAAAACCAAAAAAAAAAACCAAAAAAAAAAACCAAAAAAAACCAAAAAAAATAAAATTAAAAAAAATAAAAAAACGAAAAGTATAAAAAAAAACGAAAATTTAAAAAAAAAATTAAAAAAAAAAAGAAAAGAAAAGAAAAGAAAGTTTCCTACTTGGATCCCTACTTGAATGCTCTCTGCAAT
This sequence comes from Luffa acutangula, assembly GCA_036850905.1. NCBI lineage: Eukaryota > Viridiplantae > Streptophyta > Magnoliopsida > Cucurbitales > Cucurbitaceae > Luffa > Luffa acutangula. The sequence goes on from CM072087.1 coordinate 8,342,955, forward strand.
TGATGTGTGCTCTCCCCTACTGAGGTTCAGTCTTATTTATAGGGGGAGTTTTAAGTTCAAATCAAAAGTTTAGATAAAGATTTGACTCAAATGAAATCCTATCTCCTGTTCAAAATTTTATGGGATAATCTTTATCTTTATCTTTATCTTTATCTGAACCAACTTAATTAAATTGAAATTCTTAACAGATAAGTATTTCAATTCAAATCAATTTGGGAATTCAAATTTTATCTAAATAATTTTATTTGGGCATACTCCAAATTTTTCTTCCAAATCAAAATTCGAGATTCAAACATCAAATTCTATTCCAAATGCAAGTTTGAATTTGGTAAAATTTTACCTCAAATTAAATTTTGGCCATAATCCAAATTCTATCCCAAATGGACCAGAGTCCAAACCTCAAGTTCTATTCCATTTGCAAGTTAAAATTGGGTAGGATTTTACCTCAAATCAAAATTTGGGTATAAACCAAAATTTTCCCAAACTTGAAATCAAAGTTTCCTGCCAAACAAGGAAAATCAAAATTTTGACCAAACCTCAAATTTTGATTAATTGGCCATAAAAGTGTGTCAAATAAAAAAATCAAAATTTTGACCAAAATTCATATTTTGATTAAATTGACGCACCAAGTGGAGTCAAAGTCAAGAACAAATACCTTGCATTTTAATTCCAAAATATATTTTTCGAGATTCACTCACACATAACTTGTGCCTAAATCTCGAAAAGCGGGCATTTGTTGAAGGAGAAATTTTGGCCAATCACAAATTGCCACGTCATTAATATAAATTAATGATAAAATAAATTTGGGACCAGTTACACATTTACACGTGTGCCTAAATTAAATTAATAGACATTAAAATTCGACAAATCAAAGAATGCCACTTGTCTATTAGTGATCCATCCGATAACATCAACCAAGTTCAATCAGATTATGCCACGTGGCAATTGGACCCAAGCCCAAGCCCATATGAGGTCCATCAAACTCTATAAATAGAGGAGGCCACCATTCATTCATGTGGGGATTCAGCCAGAGGCAGAGAGGGCAGAGTCCAGAGCATTCTCCCAAGATCTATAGTCGTCAGAATCCAAAAAGTCCAGAGAATTCAGAGATCCGAGATTCAAAATTCAAAGGATTCAAGACTCAGAAGATTGGAAGACTAGAAGACTCTAAAAAGAGATCAACAAGCCAACCGATCGATCAAGAAGATCAACAAGTCAGCAGGCCGATCATCCAAGAGGATCAACAAGCTAACAAGCCGATCCAACAGATCATCAAGCCAACAGGCTGATCCAAGAGATCAACAAGCCAACCGACCGATCAAGAAGATCAACAAGTCAGCAGGCCGATCATCCAAGAGATCAACAAGCCAATCGACCGATCAAGAAGATCAACAAGTCAGCAGGCCGATCATCCAAGAAGATCAACAAGCCAACCGATCGAACAGATCATCAAGCCAACAGGCCGATCCAAGAGATCATCAAGTCAGCAGACCGATCATCCAAGAAGATCATCAAGCCAACAGGCCGATCCAAAAGATCATCAAGTCAGCAGACCGATCATCCAAGAAGATCAACAAGCCAACAGGCCGATCATCCAAGAAGATCAACAAGCCAACAGGCCGATCATCCAAGAAGATCAATAAGTCACAACAGGCCGATCCAAGAGATCATTAAGCCAGTAGACCGATCATCCAAGAAGATCATCAAGCCAACAGGCCGATCCAAAAGATCATCAAGTCAGCAGACCGATCATCCAAGAAGATCAACAAGTCAGCAGACCGATCATCAAACCGATCACCCGAGAAGATCAACAAGTCAGTAGACCGATCATCCAAAAAGATCAACAAGTCACAACAGGCCGATCCAAGAGATCATTAAGCCAGCAGGCCGATCATCCAAGAAGATCAACAAGCCAATAACAAGCCGATTCGACAGATCAACAAGCCAATAAGCTGATCTAAGAGATCATCAAGCTAACAGGCCGATCCAAGAGATCATCAACCTAGCAAGCTGATCATCTAAGAAGTCCAACAAACCGGCCCAAGAAGAGCAACAAGCTAGAGGCCAAAATTTATATATTTAAGAGAGAGAATCAGAGGATTAAAGTTAGAGATTGTACACCCACACGCATATGACATTAATACAAATATATTATTTATTCCACGTGTCTCCATCTCCGAAGTTACGTGTGAACAGCTACCTAATTGGTCAAATTGAAGAAAACTTTATCACTTTATATGAAATTTAACTTGCAATATTTTTGTTGATACTTGATAGCCTGGATTGTGGCGGCAGATTGATGCGTCTGGAAGTTTAATGGGTCTACTAGCCGACAACAATACTTCAATGCAGTAGAAGAATGATGTGTCTAGCCCACGACAATTTCGAAAGATACCACTAATTTGGCCATTTGGGAGTGCAACAAGCCAACTACGATTTGCGTCTGAGAATTCAACGGTAGCGGCAGATTGATGAAGTGGCGTTGCAAGTCTGTAATGGCGTTTCTGTGGCTTAGGAGTTTGATGGTGACGGAAAATTGAGGGGATGACTGGTGCCGGTGAGACTTGAAAATGGGTGGGCGAAGTGGATTAATGGAATAAAAGAGTGAACAGCGATTGCAGAGAGAGGGTGTTGATTGATTCTGTTTACGGCTAGACTGCTGATAAAATGAACAAATGTGGAGGCTAGGGTTAATTTTTTGGAAGGTGTATATATACCTCGGTTCGGTTCGGTTTTTTGACTGAATTTTTAACTGAAAACCGAACCGAACCGAAAAAGTCGGTTTTCTCTAAAAACAAACCGACATGTCCAATATTTTCCTAAAAAATCGAACCAAACCAATGGATTGGTTTGGTTCGGTTCGGTTTGTCGGTTTTCCGGTTTCTTGTTGCACTCCTAGTATAGGTGGAAGAAATGTTTATAAGCTTAATTTTCAAAAATAAAAAATCCAAAAATCAAATAGCTATCAAACGGGGTTGTAGTTTTTCAAAAGGGAAAAGTACATAGATAGCTCAAATTTGGACCTTATATTTCATAAATGTCCAAGTTTCCCATTTTTTTTTTTTACAGAAAAGGCCTAATGGTCCAACTTTTTTCCATAAAAATCATGGCACTTTTACGAATTCAGCCCTCATATCCACTACTAACTATTAAAAAAATAATATGGAAAAATACACTTTTAGTCCCTGAGGTTTGGGTTAAGTTACACTTTGGTCCCTGAGTTTTCAAACTCAACAAAAATACCCCTGAGCTTTGAGATAAGTAGCAATTTGGTCCCTACCGTCTAATTTGTCGTTACATCCTAACGGAGTGCTGACGTGGCACTATATATATTTTTTATTTTTTTATTTTTTATTTTTTAAAATATAAATATATTAAAAATAATAAAATATTATTAAAATAATATTATTTCATTAAAAACTCTTTCTCTACCCCTTTCTTCTTCTTCACCCACCTACCACCACCATCCACCATCCCTGTAATTGCCGGCGGCAGCTCCGGCCACCGTCGCTCGCCAGCCGCCGCCACCGACCACGGTGGTTTTTTTTCCCTTCTCCTTCCTTTCTTTTCTTCTTCTCCTTCTTTCATTTCCTTTCATTCTTCTTTTCTTTTTGTTTATTAGCTTTTTTTTAAAAAAAAAAAAACTAAATACCCAGATCTGGGTTTGTGAGCAGATCGACGGCAAGGTCGATTTGGTGACTTCGTCCACGGCGACGACGAGGTCGATTTGGCGAGTTTCATCCACAACGATGGTGAGGTCGATTTGGCGAGCTTCGTCCACGGCGACGACAAGGTCGATTTGGCGAGGTCTGGAACTCCCGTCGTCGTCCACGGCGAGCTTCGAACGATCCCCGGCAAGCTCCGAACGATCCATGCCACTCGAAGCCCTGCTCGCTGTAAGTCTGAAAACTAGATCTTGGTCACGAACGAAGATTCCGACACGGCTTCAGGCGAATGGCTTCAGATCTTCGTTAGGAACTGCTACTGCTTCAGATCTTGGTTCGTGAACGGCGAGAGAGTTGATTTCCTGACGTTGGATGCAGATCTGGACGATTTTTGGAGGAGAAGGAGACGTCCCTCCGTTTCGTGGTTTTTTAAAGAAAAAGTTGGAGAAGGAATAAAAGAGAAGAAGAGAAGAGGAAAAAAAAATTGGTCGCCGACCGTCGGTGAGCGGCGGTCGACGACGGCCGATGAGTGACGAGTGGCGGTCGACGGCAGCCGGTGGTTGAGTCATGGAAGGAAGAGTTTGAAGAAGAAGTGTTGGAGAAGATGAATAAAAGGATGAAAGAGAAAATAAATAATTAAAAAACAATATTTTTAATTAATTTATTATTATTTTATTTTGAAAAATTCAAAAATAATTTTTTTAATAAAAAAAAATAGTGCCACGTCAGCAAACCGTTAGTTTTTAACGGAAAATTGGATGGCAGGGACTAAAGTGCTCCTTATCTCAAAGCTCAGGGGTATTTTTGTTGAGTTTGAAAACTCAGGGACCAAAGTGTAACTTAACCCAAACCTCAGAGACCAAAAGTGTATTTTTCCCAAAATAATAATAATAAAATAAAACCAAAAAAGGAAACACAAATCGTGGGTGAGAGATAGTGAACAGAAAAGGAAAGGGATTTTTTTAATTACTTCCCAATTTTGAAAGATTCCTAAAATCACTTTCAATTTTTCAAAAAAAAAAAATCCCTAAAACCACTTACTATTTTTCGCAATTCACACACGGTTTCTTCCTCCCTTCATTCCTCCCTCATGATCTTTCTCCCTCATGGTCTCTCGACCTCTCTTTCCCTCTTCATCTCCGATCCTTTTCTTGCCGCCAACGACCAACCACCACCGAAAGCGCCGCCGCCGTCCAACCATCGCCATTGCAAACTCGAATAAGCAGCACCCATGCATCAATGGATACCACCATCCCAGTTATTGCCCTCAAATTTTCGTTGTTTTATCGTGGGTATCGTTGAATTTCATCACCGCCGTGGTATATTTAATATATACATATGTATATATTATTTTAAAAAATAAGGTTTTTTTATAATTATATACAGGTTTTTTTTCCCAATATCTATATTTCTATGGTATATTTAATATACATACATACGTGTATATATATAATATATATTGGCAAATAACTAAATATACAAGTGTATATTTAATACTATAGTAATGAGACAAGAAAAAAAATTTGGTATACGTGGCTACAATAATGAGTAAAAAAGGAAAACTTATGTACATAGTATATATAAGCTGATATATATGTAGTTATATATGAATATAAATGCTTTTCTGTAAAATGCAAAAATCTAAAAAAAAAAAAAAAAAGTTCGTAGACTATGGGACATGTATACTAAACTATTATATATTGAATATTAACCAGAATATATAATAATCAATGCAATATATGCATAGATTATAAACGGTATATTATTGGGAATATATATATATATAATAACCGAAATAGTTATGTTAGTAAAATGAATAACTAATCGAAATATATACACATTTTTTAGATATTCCAACGAATATGTTATATATACTATTGTCGGGAAGAAAAAAAATCGATTAGCTTTTGTTCAGTTAATAAAGAAAATAGAAAACTGTTGCCACGAGAAAAAAACGTGAAGGAATAAATCGATAAAGAAGGAAAAAAAAAGAGAAAAAAAAAATGGATCAACAGAAAATTAAAGGACAACAAAAGAGAAAATACGATGGAACCATTATGACAAGAAATCAAATTTTATAAAAAGAAAAAAAAAAAGTAAATTCTGTACTAATTGAATGAAATAAAAGGAAAATACGTTGGAATCATTATGGCAAGAAATCAAATCTCAAGAATCATATTTTCAAAATATTAAGGATTTAGTTAATATAATATCTTATAAAATCTTATAAAATATGACAAGAAGGGTAAAATGGTAAGAAAAAATGTTGGAAATCTAATCTTGAAAATCTACAAAACTATGGACATTTATGAAAATATGTATATAAAACAACCTATCTACCAAAATTTCTCTTTTCAAAAACTTGTTTTTGTTTTTGGAATTTGGCTAAGAATTTAAATATGTCATTGACAAAGATGAAAATCATGGTAAAAAAAATTGAGAGAAAACAAACATAATTAAAAAAAAAATAAAAACCAAAAACCAAATGGTTATCAACAGGTTTGTAGTTTTCAAAAACTTGTTTTTTATTTTGAAATTTGACTAATAATTCAAGTGCTTGCTCAACAAATATGAAAATCATGGTAAGAAACTTGAGAGAAAACAAGCACAAATTTCAAAAACTAAAAATAAAAAATCAAATGGTTAACAAATGGGACCTTGTTTTTTTGTTTTTTAAAGTTTAAGTTTATATATCAATATCACTTCCACCAATAAGTTTCTTTGTTTTATTATCTACATTATTCTTATGTTTGGAAAATTAATGTCAAAGTGAAAATCATTATAAGAAAATTTGGAGAAAACTTGAATTTTGTTTTTGGAATATGACTATAATTCAAATGCGTTCTTAACAAACATGAAAACTATAATAAGAAAATTGGGAGGAAAAAAAACACAATTTTAAAAAATCAGAGACGGATTCAAGTATTCTATTAAGATGGTAATTGAAAAAAAAAATATTAAAGAAAAATAAATACGTAAAATAACAAAGAGAATCGGCCAATTAAAGTTACACCATTGAAGATTTTCAAAAAAAAAAAAAGTTACACCATTGAAGAATAGTAAATAAAAATTAAAAAAAAAAATCCTTCCAAAACTTGTAAGTTTATGTTTTTTCTTTTCTTCTTCTTTTTACCATATCGGAGTGATGATTGAACTTCTGATCTCATCGTATATAGAATAAATATCAATAAAATCTAGTTTTTAAAATAAAATGACTTAATTAAACATTAAAAACTACTCAAACTAAGGTGGAATGAAACACAAAATATGTTTAAAAAAAACACACAAAATACAATGACTAAATTTGAATTTAATTTTTTTTTCCTCAGCTCCCGCTTTCCCAGGCAAACTTTCATCACTTGTTCAACGGACATTTTTTATTAATATTATATTTTTTAAAACTTATTATTAAAATATAGTTATTATGAAACTTATTATTAAAATATTGTTGTTTTAAATTTTCAGGTGTAGGTCGTCTCTTGAAGAGACGACCGATGTGGAACTAATTTTAAAAAAAAAATTCGTGGAGATCGTCTCTTCAAGAGACGACTTCCACGTCAAATTGTTTAAAAAGATAGATTGGTAGAGTGGTGTGATCATGCTGCTTTTAATCACCTATTCCAGGGTTCAATCCCAAGTTTATGTTGTTTATTTTTATTTATTTTTTTCTTTCTTCTTTCCATCAGATTTTTTCCCTTTTTCCTTTTTTTCACTTCTCTTTAAAAATAAAATAAATTTAATATAAATAAATACCAATAATTTAATTTAATATATCTTTTTTTCTTTCCATTATATTTTTTTCCCTTTTTCCCTTTTTTTTTCACTTCTCTTTAAAAAAATTAAAATTAATATAAGTAAATACCAACAATTTAATTTAATTTATAAAGTCCATATTTTATTTTGAATTATATTATTTTTATAAACAACTTTTTAATCTAATATACATATTTTTCGTTTTTTCTTCTTTTCCAATTTTTTACTTTTCTAAAAAAATTGAAATTAATATAAGTAAATACCAGCAATTTAATTTAGTGTATAAAGTGCATAATTTTCTTATATTTATTTTTATTTTGAATTATAATATTGATATAAACAACTCTTTAATTTAGTAGACACATTTTTTGATAAAATATTGTTTGTTTTCGTTTTACTTTTAAATTTTTATTTTTTTAAATAAAAATATTAGTAGTTTTTTTTTTATTTTTTTTCTTTTGTGCTAAAATATCTTTTAGTATTTACATTATAATTGAGCTTACTAAAAAAAATAATTGTTAAATAATTCAAAAAATAATGTGCTAAGGAAACTATGCACTTTATACATTAAATTAAATTGGTGGTATTTATCTATATTAATTTCAATTTTTTAAAGAAAAGTGAAAAAAAATGAAAATATGTGTATTAGATAAAAAAGTTGTTTATAACAATAATATGATTCAAAATAAAATATAGAAATAAAATGTGTGATTTATACATTAAATTAAATGGTTAGTGTTTCCCTATATTAATTTCAATTTTTTAAAGTAAAATGAAAAAAAGAAAAGGGAAAAAAACTGATGGTTTTTGTAATTATATAATTTTTTTTTTAAAAGCAAAAACTACAAGGAAAAAAAATACAAATAACCTGCACCAGATATATTAAATAAATTATTGGTATTTTCTTATATTAATTTGATTTTTTTTAAAAGAGAAGTGAAAAAAAGGAAAAAGGGAAAAAATCTGATGGAAAGAAGAAAATAAATTGCTTAAGCTTGGGATCGAACCCTGGAATAGATGAATAAAAGCAACAGGATCACACCACTCTACCAATCTATCTTTTAGAGAAAAATTGATGTGGAGGTCATCTGTTGAAGAGACGACCTCCACGAATTTTTTTTTTAAAAAATTAGTTCCACATCTGAGAGACGACATGTGGACGCGTGGGTCTAGGTCGTCTCTTCAACGAAAATTTAAAATAACAATATTTTAATAATAAGTTTCATAATAATTATATTTTAGGGAAAAATACACTTTTAGTCCCTCAGGTTTGGGTTAGGTTTCATTTTCGTCCCTCAGTTTTCAAACTCAACAATTTAGCCCCTGAGGTTTAGTTTTAGTTTCATTTTGGTCCTTTCATCCATTTTTCCGTTAATATTTAACAGATTGCTGACGTGGCATTGATTTTTTTATTAAAAAAATCATTTTTTATTTTTTAAAATATAAATATATTAAAATAATATAAAATATATTATTATTTTTAATTTTTATTTATTCCCTTTCTTCTTCTCCAATCAGCCAACTGGTCTTCTTCTTCATTCACCAGCGGGCTTCTTCTTCAATCACACCGGCGGCCGTCGGCGGCCGCTCGCCGACGACTGGTAAGTTTTTTTGTCCTCTTTATTTCTCTCTCCCTCACCGTCTCCTTCTCTCTCACAATCCCTCTCTCTCTCTCACTGCCTTTCTGAAACCCTTTCCGGCGAGATCTAGGCTTGGGTTCGAGCTCGACGGGCGTGACCTGAATCGCGACGAGATCTACCTACTCGAGCTTGAAATAGAAGAGAACGAAGAGGACGGAGGAAGATCGACTTGCCGGCGAAGAAGAGACGCGAGGGAGAAAGAACGAGCGGGTATGGGTTTTCCGTTTAGAGACTCGTGAGTCTGGGTTCGGCTGTGGGTTTTCTGTTTAGAGACTCGTGAGTCTCGGTTCGGGGCCTGTTAGAGTCGTCGGTGTGGGTATTTTAGCAGTCGCCGGCATGGGTCTTGTAGCAGTCATTGTGGGTACAGATTTGGAGCTTGAACGGAGTTAGGTTCAGCCAGATCTCGTGGGTACAGACGCGAGCTGTGGGTTTTCCGTTTAGAGACTCGTCTCGGTTCGAGGTCTGTTAGAGTTGCCGGCGTGGGTATTGCAACAGTCGACGGTGTGGGTCTTGTAGCTGTCGCCGGCGTGATTCCCTCCCTCTTTCGTTTTTTTTTTTTAAAAAAAAGAAAAACAGAAGTATTGGGAAAAGAAGAAAAGAGAAGAAGAAGAGAATAAACTTTCAAAAAAAAAAAAAAAAAAAAGAAGTCGCCGGCGGCGACGGCCGGCCGCCGGCGAGCGAGGGTCGAGGGTGGCCGACGGCTGCCGACGATAGGGTTACGGGGAAGATGAAGATAAGGGTTTGTGGGGAAGAAGGGAGATGAAAGAAGAAAATAAATAATAAAAATAAAATAATTATTTTTTAATTATTTTAATATATTTATATTTTAAAAAATAAAAAAAATAATTTTTTAATAAAAAATCAATGCCACGTCAGCAATCCGTTAAATACTAACGGAAAAATGGATGGAGGGACCAAAGTGAAACTAAAACCAAACCTTAGGGACTAAATTGTTGAGTTTGAAAACTCAGGGACCAAAATGAAACCTAATCCAAACCTCATGGACTGAAAGTGTATTTTTCCCTATATTTTAATAATAAGTTTTAAAAAATATAATATTAATAAAAAATGTCCCTTGTTTAACTCCATGGCTCCACCTGAATTTGACACGTGCGCCTCACACGAGCGCTGGGCCCCACATCAACGGAGCTTTTAGTACACAGTACAAAAGAAAAGGTACCAAAATCAACCGGCCGAAGAAGACCGGTCTAGTAGTAAGTAGTAAGAGAATCTTGCACTCACAGTCGTTGGATTTCGTGGGGATCCACAAAGCTGACAGACACGTGTCAAAATCAGGCGGTTGGGATCGAGAATGAGGAAAGCTGAGTCACCCAAAACGACAAACTAGGCAGTTCCGAAAAGTGAATTATAGAATTATAAAAGCGAAGAGAGAGAGGGCGTTGAGTCAAAGTAAGTTAATTAAGACACGGTGACGTGACAACTTGATTTGATAGGGATTGAATGAACCACATAATTATTAGTTAACGGTTGGATAGATGCCCTTTAACCGCCGTTGATGTTTAACGGAAATCCTTGATATGTGGGACAATGTTTTCGAAATTTCGAGGTTGTTCTTAAATCCTTAAATAGTTTTTTTTTTTTTTTTTTTTTGATAATATGTGGGGTGGGGGGATTTGAACCACAAACCTCGTGGTCATTAATACAAGTTTATGCCGGTTGAGCTATGCTCTTGTTGGCAAATCCTTAAATAGTTTTCGTACAAATTTATTACTTTTTTTTTATACGACAAGTTTATTAGTTTTTGTAACTTACAAGTTATTGAAAATTTATTATAATGTTTCAAGAAATAAAAAAAATAAAACAACAAAAAATATATGGTTGGAAGATTCTCTATTATAAAAAAAATAATACATATCAATTATCGTTAAACTATATTCATGTCGATAAAAAAAATTATTTATAAAATAGTAAATAGGCAATAGTTATGTTTTTCAATAAAATTTGTTTAAATTATTTGAAAAGTGTCAAATGTACTTTTTTTTCCTTGAGTTTTCTTTTTAGTACATTAACATTTGGGGTGAGGGATTCGAACCTCTGACCTGGGTACATGCCAATTACCGTAGAGCTAAGCTCGCTTTGACTTTTCTTGAGAGTGTTTTATAACAAATTAAATTTATTTTTTATAGTTATAGAGTCAATTCCCTAAAAAGTGAATATAGAGTAGTTGATTAAAAATCACTTCTCATTTTATGGTAATGTAAAATATGTATATTTACTTTTAAAAACAGTGTGTATATATAATTAGAATCATATATTTACTTTTGAAATATTGTAAGAAAAAATATTTTTAAAGATTATTTAGTAAGGTAAGTTGAACTAGCCAACAAAAGTTAGCTCAATTGACATAAAGTTTATTGATGGTCATGAGGTCTGTGGTTCGAATCCCCCACTCCACATATTGTCAAAAAAAAAAAAAAAAAAGTAAGTTGAACTAGTTTTCTAAATTTCCACATTTAATTAACTTAAAATTTATATAATGATTGGTCATGCTTTTTCTAAATGGTAATTAAATTTGTGGAAATAACAATCTGCATATACCTTAATCAATTGAGTTATATTAAAAAAATAATAATAATAAGTAGCGTTTCATTGTATTTTTCGTGTTTTCTTTGTAAAAAAAATCGTGTTTTCTTTTCTCCCTAAATTAGGGAATTTTTTTCTAATTTACGTGCTCTTGTGAATTTAAAGGGAGGGCAGAATTGTAATAAAAAGTTATCATAAGGGCAAAATTGTCAGGAGTGGGAAAAAAAAGCCAATCACACAGTTATGGATCTTACTAAAATTTGTAACTTCCAATATAATAACTTTTATTATATTTTTTAACTATAAAATATAACTTATTATAAACATGATAAATGAAATTATAAAATATACATGTGATTTTTAATTAACAAAATAATAGATACGTTAATATAAAATGTTAACAAATACATGAAATGATTTACATAAATGAATTTAAATTATTTATAAAATTATAAATTATATCATATTATATTAGTAACTAATTTTTTTTTTTTTTTTTGACAACATGTTAGGATAGAGGATGTGAACTATAGACCTCTTGGTCGTTAATCTTTTATTTATATTTTACTCAAAATTATTTTATTAATTATAAGAAAAAAAATACATAATTTGATATATATATAAACATGCATCGCACGTGGTAAAAAACTAGTATATATAAAAGTACGAATGTGGAAGAAACTTATTTTGGACAATATAAACCTTACTGTTTTTACTATTACCAAAATTATCCTTCATTGAAGAGTTTTTTTTTTCCTTTGTAATTCTATATTTGAAAAAGTAAAATTATTGAGTAATGGTTAGATTTTAAACCACATAAACAAACCTTTTAACTTACCATTTATCCACTCCCACGTTTGTAGTATAGGTGTAGTAATTATCAATTCTTTTTAATAAGGGTTTTTTCACATGCTTGAGGATGCCTTTTATTTTCAGATGTGGTAATTTAAGTTCATTCATGTGCTTCTCCCTCACTCGAATAATAATGGTCAACTCGTCCCTTTTAGAAATTTATGAATTATGAATTATCTAACTCCTAACAACCTAATTAAATAATTGGTAGCTCCATCAATTAATTATAATCTATACTATATTAAAAGGCGCGGGGAAAGTTTTGATTTTCTTTTGAGCCTCTTCTTAATCTTCAAATTTCTTATTTGTCATTCCTATTTAATTATTTAATATTTTATTATTCAAATTCCCACGAGTATATCATTCGCACCTAAAAAATTAAGAATTGGTTTAAAAGGACAATCTTCAATCTCACGTTTGTGTTGTTTTTTTTAAAAAAAAATTGATTCCCACCTTTACGGTGTTGTTTTTAAAAAAAATCTCATATTTGATAATTTGATAGAATTAAGAATTGATTTAAAAAATATATATATATTCTCACGTTTGTGTTGTGATAATTTGATAAAATTAAGAATTGGTTTAAAAAAAATCTTCATTCCCACGTTTGTGTTGTTTTTTTTAAAAAAAAAAAATCTCAATCTTGATTCCCACCTTTAGGTTGTTGTTTTTTTTAAAAAAATCTCATATTTGATAAAATTAAGAATTGGTTTAAAAAATAATCTTCATTCCCACATTTGTGTTGTTTTTTTTTAAAAAAAAAAAATCTCATATTTGATAATTTGATAAAATTAAGAATTGTTTAAAAAAAAAATATTCATTCCCACGTTTGTGTTGTTTTATTTTTATTTTTTTAAAAAAACTCAATCTTGATTCCACCTTTAGGTTGTTGTTTTTAAAAAAATCTCATATTTGATAAAATTAAGAATTGGTTTAAAAAACAATCTTCATTCTCATGTTTGTGTAATTTCGATAAGATTAAGAATTGGTTTAAAAAGAAATCTTAAAAGAAATCTTCATCTTTAATAAGACTAGTTTGAAACTACGTGCGTTACGTGTTATAATACCTTTTAAAGTATAAGTAACTTGATAATGCGTCAAAATCTCCTAAGGATGCATTAATCTACTTGAAAAAGAAATAAGAATGAATTATATATATTTACACTAAATGAAAATGTTATATTTACTCACGTTACTAAAGATAAAGTAGGAATGAGTCTTCTCCCACTAACGTTGAGTAGGAATGAGTCTTTTCCCACTTACGTTGGGAAGGAATTTCTCCCACCTACGTTAGGTCTCAAAAACTTCACCTTATCTCATCCCGGGGTGGTTTAGACCACTATTTATAGAGTTCAAGTAAATCGGGTGGTTATGATAAATCTTTTTAAATTAGAAAATTTGAAAATTAAAAACAATTAATTTGAATTTTAGTTTTTCAAATTTAATTTTAAAACATGATTTGATTCAATCGAAAATTAAATTCAATTATCTTTTTATTTTTGAAAATTCAAAACAATTCAAAACAATGGATCTAAATTTAGATTTCACATAATTTAATTTTAAAAATTTTATTTATTATAACCACCGAAAACAAAATAGAATTAATAATTAAATGTGAGGATGAAGATGAATTTTTTTTTAAATCCAATTCTTAATTTTATCAAAGATGAGATTTTTTTTATTAAAAATGAAAACCTAAATGGAAAAGAGATTTGTTTTTTTATTTTATTTTTTTTAAAAAAACCAATTCTTAATCTTGCCAAAGATGAGATATGATTTGTTTTTTAGACCAATTCAAAAAATCTTCTAATTTTCACCACCGAAAATTAATTAGAATTCGGAATGAATAAGAGGTTTTTCTTTTTTTTTTTTTTTAAAAAAAAAAAGAAAACCTAAACGTGGGAATGAAGATGAGTTTTTTTTTTTTTTTTAAAAAAACAATTGTTAATTTTATCAAATATGAGATTTTTTAAAAAACAACAACCTAAAGGTGTTGAGTAGGGATTGAAGGCGTTGAAATAAATAAATCTCAATTTTTTTTTTAAATTATAAATCTCAATTAAATTAAAAGAAAAAGATAACATAATTGAAGAGAGTCGGGTAGAATAGTTGTAGTGTGGGTGTTGGTGTTTAATGAATTATGAAAGGAAAATAAATGCATTTAATGAAATTAGGTTGGTTTCTTTTTTTTTTTTTTTAAATTTCAAGACACGAGCTAGCTAATGAAAAAATAAAAAAAATTAATTTATTGCAGAAACAGACGAGGTTTCTTCAGTCTTCCTCTGCCAAAAAAATGACCAAAAATGTCTGAGGTAAAAAACTCTTTTGTTACTGTTGAAGGAGAAATTTTGGCCAATGACAAATTGCCACGTCATTATTTAAAATTAATGACAAAATTATAATTAATTAAATTTGGGACCAATTATAAATTGACATGTGTCCCAAATTTAATTTGAAGACAAAGTTGGCCCATTATAAATTTTTAGGGCCAAATGTCCATTTGATCAATTAATTAAAAATAAATTATTTTGATCAGATTAATTGATTTGACCAATTAATTAAAGAAAATAATTAATTTGATCAAATTTGGGTCTTTTAAATATTTGGGTCATATGGTTTTGGGTCAAATATAAACCAGACCCAAGCCCAATAAAGCCCAAGCCCAAGTTGTTAGGCCCAAAAGTCACCAGGGCCCATCCAGCGAGAACTCTATAAATAGAGGGGTTCTCCTCCATTTTAGGGGTCAGAAATTCTACACTCTCACAAAGACAAGAGTTCAGAGTTTCAAAGCTCTCAAGCAGAACCAGAGAATTCAGAGAGACTCCACCAAGTCTGAAGACCGAAGACTCTCTGCAATTCATAAATTCAAGTGTTGAACGCCTCTTGAAGACCAAACGCTCTTCAAGACCTCAACACTCCTTGAAGATCAAATACTCTTCAGGACATCAACATTTCTTGAAGACCAAACACTCTTCAAGACTTCAACACTCCTTGAAGATTAAAGACTCTTCAGGACATCAACACTTCTTGAAGACTGAAGACTCCTTCAAGACTAGAAGACTCCTTCAAGACTAGAAGACTTCAAGCTCCAAGAATCCATTGAAGCTTCAGACTCGGGATCAAGCGTTCCAGCCCTCGAGTGAAACACATTCACACACAAGAGAGAGAATCAGAGGATTAAAGTTAGAGATTGTACACCCACACGCATATTACATTAATACAAGTATATTGTTTATTCCACGTGTCTCCATCCCCGAAGTTACGTGTGAACAAATTGGCACGCCCAGTGGGACAATGTCTACCTCTCATCTCTCTCTCTTATCTCAAAACACAAGTGTAAACATGTCGTTCAAGACTTCTTCAATGGTCGCTGTCATGAACAAGTCTTACATGGGTTCTACTGCCCATTGTTGCCTCAGTGAACTGACGTTGCAAGAAGATAAAGCTTCTATCGCTGGAGGCCAAGAAACAACCTTGCAGGGGGCATATACTAATGACAAGTTTATTGTTAAGTATAACCCTTTGTTTGAACCTGATTCTGACGTAGTGACTGCCATGATGACTGAGACTAGAACTATGGAAGAAAGAATGGCTGAGATGCAAGAACACATCAACAATTTGATGAAGGCGATTGAAGAAAAAGATTCTCAAATCGCGCAACTAAAGTGCCAAATTGAGAACCAACATATCGCCGAATCAAGTCAAACCCAAGTCATAAAAAATCACGACAAAGGAAATACTATAGTGCAAGATGATCAACCACAGTGTTCTGCTTCGATCGCTTCACTATCCATCCAACAGCTCCAAGATATGATCACAAACTGTATTAGAGCCCAGTACGGTGGACCTACTCAAGATTCCCTCTTGTATTCCAAACCTTATACTAAGAAGATTGATAACTTGAGAACGCCAATCGGGTATCAGCCACCAAAATTTCAGCAGTTTGATGGAAAAGGCAATCCTAAACAACATATTGCTCACTTCATTGAGACATGCGAGAACGCTGGTACTCGAGGGGACCTACTAGTCAAACAGTTCGTTCGAACACTTAAAGGAAATGCTTTTGACTGGTACACTGATCTAGAACCCGAGTCAATAGACAGTTGGGAGGAACTCGAAAGAGAGTTTTTGAATCGCTTCTACAACACTAGAAGAACCGTTAGCATGTTCGAGCTCACCAACACTAAACAACGAAAAGGTGAACTCGTTGTTAACTATATAAATCGCTGGAGAGCCATGAGTCTAGATTGCAAAGATCGTCTCACTGAACTCTCTTCCGTCGAGATGTGCATTCAAGGCATGCACTGGGAACTCCTCTACATCCTTAAAGGTATAAAGCCTCGCACCTTTGAGGAACTAGCAACTCGCGCCCACGATATGGAGCTAAGTATTGCTAGTCGAGAAAACCAAGACCTTCTCCTCCCTAACATGAGAAAAGAAGGAACGAACGAAGAAGAGACTATAGAAGAATCTATGGTTGTAAACACAATCCTTTCCAAGTCGTCTTCGAAAGAAAAGCGACAAACAAATGGAGCGCATCACTTAACTTTAAAGGAAAGACAGAAGAAAATCTGTCCTTTCCCTGATGCCGACATCCCTGATATGTTGGAACAACTATTGGAAGCGCAACTGATAGAGCTTCCTAAGTGTAAACGACCAGAAGAGATAGAGAAGGTCGATGATCCCAAGTATTGCAAGTATCATCGAGTTATTGGTCATCCAGTGGAAAGATGTTTCGTCCTAAAGGACTTAATTTTAAAGCTGGCTAAGGAAGGCAAAATTGAGCTCGACCTTGATGAAGTAGCCCAATCAAATCTTGCTACAATCAAAGGAAAGAGCAAACATCAAAGAAAGAAGGATCCTAAGAAACTTCAACCCAAGAGGAAGAGAAGTAAAAAGTTTTCTCAACCTCAACAACTGGCGATGTTGAATAAATCCTTCTCCAAAACTTTCCACAAAAAGAAAAAAGAGAACCTTGCGACTTCCTACTGCATCGACGTAGAAGAAGTTGACAATTCTAAGAAGAGTGAACAAAGGACTTCCGTCTTTGATCGCATCAAGTCTCCAACTACTCGTCCTTCGGTATTCCAAAGAATGAGTATGGCCGCGACAGAGGAAGAAAATCAATGTTCGATGTCCACCTCCACTCGACCTTCAGCTTTCCAAAGGCTAAGTGTCTCCACATCGAAGAAAAGTCGATCTTCAACATCTGTCTTTGATCGCCTCAAAGTAACAAACGATCAACCTAAAAGAAAGATGAACAACTTGGAGTTGAAACTTTTCGATGAAGTAAACAGTGACGAGAAGCTTCATTGTAGCATCCCGTCACGTATGAAGAGGAAGTTTTCTGTTCTCATAAATACAGAAGGTTCCTTGAAGGTGAAACCAAATCTAATTATCTTGACCAATCCTACAAGTCAAGGACCTGATCAAGACCATGATGAAGATAAGAGCTTTTAAAATGTAAAAGCTCCTTATCGCAAGAGCCTAAACTGCATGATGCTCCTAGCCCACACGAGCTTAAAAGGTGAGTGCAAAAAAAAAAAAATTTGAACTACGTTATGACTTGATCCCTTTTCTTTAAAGGGTACGTAGGCAGCTTAAAGAAAACTTTAAGTTCAGACTCTGCAAACAAAAAAAAAGAAGTGCAACAAATATTGAAGCACGACGATATAAATTGAGGAAATTCATCACTAGTGGGGGCAACACAGCGAATGGAAGTTGCTTCCTCCAAGTTTGAAGGTTCTCACGCGCTTCGTTGCAGTTCCTTCCTCCAAGTTTGAAGGTTCTCACGCGCTTCGCTCTGCAATTCCTTCCCCCAAGTTCGAAGGTTCTCACGCGTTTCGTTGCAGTTCCTTCCTCCAAGTTCGAAGGTTGTCACGCGCTTCGCTATGCAATTCCTTCCCCCAAGTTCGAAGGTTCTCACGCGTTTCGTGCAGTTCCTTCCTCCAAATTCGAAGGTTCTCACGCGCTTCGCTGCATTTCCTTCCCCCCAAATTCGAAGGTTCTCACGCGCTTCGCTGCAGTTCCTTCCCCCAAGTTCGAAGGTTCTCACGCCCTTCGCTGCAATTCCTTCCTCCAAGTTCAAAGGTTCTCACGCGCTTCGATGCAGGTCCTTCCTCCAAGTTCGAAGGTTCTCACGCGCTTCGTTGCAGTTCCTTCCTCCAAGTTTGAAGGTTCTCACGCGCTTCGCTCTGCAATTCCTTCCCCCAAGTTTGAAGGTTCTCACGCGCTTCGTGCAGTTCCTTCCTCCAAATTCGAAGGTTCTCACGCGCTTCGCTGCATTTCCTTCCCCCCAAATTCGAAGGTTCTCACGCGCTTCGCTGCAGTTCCTTCCCCCCAAGTTCGAAGGTTCTCACGCGCTTCGCTGCAGTTCCTTCCTCCAAGTTCAAAGGTTCTTGCGCGCTTCGATGCAGTTCCTTCCTCCAAGTTTGAAGGTTTTCACGCGCTTCGTTGCAGTTCCTTCCTCCAAGTTCGAAGGTTCTCACGTGCTTCGCTCTGCAATTCCTTCCCCCAAGTTCGAAGGTTCTCACGCGCTTCGTGCAGTTCCTTCCTCCAAATTCGAAGGTTCTCACGCGCTTCGATGCAGTTCCTTCCTCCAAGTTCGAAGGTTTTCACGCGCTTCGTTGCAGTTCCTTCCTCCAAGTTCGAAGGTTCTCACGCGCTTCATTGTCGTTCCTTCCTCCAAGTTTGAAGGTTCTCACGCGCTTCGTTTCAGTTCCTTCCTCCAAGTTCGAAGGTCCTCATGCTACGCTCGGCTGCACTGCTGCGCTACTTCCTAAAGTCCAAAGACTTCAATAGTCCTTGTACTCATGCTGAAAAGGGCGTGGCGGCGACACAAGTCCAAGGAACATGTCCCAACTCAAGGAACATGTCCTCGCACTCGTGTTGAAAGGCGTGGCGGCGACACAAGTCCAAGGAACATGTCCGTGCACTCGTGCTGAAAGGCGCGGCGGCACAAGTCCAAGGAACATGTCCCAACTCAAGGAACACGTCCTTGCAACTCGTGCTGAAAGGCGTGGCGGCGACACAAGTCCAAGGAACATGTCCGTGCACTCGTGCTGAAAGGCGTGACGGCGACACAAACTCAAGGAACACGTCCTTGCACTCGTGCTGAAAGGCGTGGCGGCGACACAAGTCCAAGGAACATGTCCCAACTCAAGGAACACGTCCTTGCACTCATGCTGAAAGACATTGTACCTGCAAATTGAAGACAACAAGGATCTGTATGCCTATAAAAAAAAAAAAAAAAATCACTTACCTACGTACTTACCTTTTTGATGGTGGATGAAGGCACTGTGCTTGTAATTGAAATATAGGCAAGGTGTAAAAAAAAAAAAAAAACGAAAATTCAAAAAAAAGGAAAAAATCGAAAATTAAAAAAAACGAAAAAAGGAAAAAAAAAAACGAAAATTCAAAAAAAAAAAAAAAAAAAGAGAGAAGAAAGTTTCCTACTTGAATCATTTCTTGAATGCTCCCCTCAATTGATGTGTGCTCTCCCCTGCTGAGGTTCAACCTTATTTATAGAATGGAAAGTTGGATTCAAATAGATAAATCTTTTCTCCAACGACAATCTTTATCAATTTTGGGATGAGTTCAAATATAGATCTTATCTCCAACGACAATCTTCATCAATTTTGGGATAAGTTCAAATATAAATCTTATCTCCAACGACAATCTTCATCAATTTTGGGATAAGTTCAAATATAAATCTTATCTCCAACGGAAATCTTCATCAATTTTGGGATGAGTTCAAATATAGATCTTATCTCCAACGACAATCTTCATCAATTTTGGGATAAGTTCAAATATAAATCTTATCTCCAACGGAAATCTTCATCAATTTTGGGATGGGTTCGAATATAAATCTTATCTCCAATGAGAGTCTTTGGTTCAAATTTTAACCCAAAGATATGATATTTGATTTAAATCAAATTGAAAGATAAAAATTTTACCTTTGCAAAAAAAAAAAAAAAAAAAAAAGATAAAAATTTGGAGATTTTGTATCAAATTTTAATCCAAAGTATGAGATTTGATTTAAATCAAATTGGGAAATAAATTCAAATTGATTTGATAAACTCCTACACTGATTTGGATTAAATTAAACTGAATTTGGGTATAATTAAACTCTTATCCCAAATCAAATTTTCTAAGTTCCATATGAAAATTTTATTCCAAATTCCCACCAAATTTTGGATGCAGCCTTAAATTTACTTAAATTAATTTTTGGGCATAATCCAAATTTTATCCCAAATGAACCAAAGTCAAAACCTCAAATTCTATTCCAAATATGAGTTAAAATTGGGTAGGATTTTACCTCAAATCGAAATTTGGGTATAAACCAAAATTTGCCCAAACTTCAAATCAAAGTTTGTTGCCAAATAAAAAAATCAAAATTTTGACCAAAATTCATATTTTGATTAAAATGACACACCAAATGGAGTCAAGATCAAGAACAAATATCTTGCATTTTGATCCCAAGATATCTTTTTCGAGATTCACTCACACATAACTTGTGACTAACTCTCGAAAAGGGGGCATTTGTTGAAGGAGAAATTTTGGCCAATGACAAATTGCCACGTCATTATTTAAAATTAATGACAAAATTATAATTAATTAAATTTGGGACCAATTATAAATTGACATGTGTCCCAAATTTAATTTGAAGACAAAGTTGGCCCATTATAAATTTTTAGGGCCAAATGTCCATTTGATCAATTAATTAAAAATAAATTATTTTGATCAGATTAATTGAGTTGACCAATTAATTAAAGAAAATAATTAATTGGATCAAATTTGGGTCTTTTAAATATTTGGGTCATATGGTTTTGGGTCAAATATAAACCAGACCCAAGCCCAATAAAGCCCAAGCCCAAGTTGTTAGGCCCAAAAGTCACCAGGGCCCATCCAGCGAGAACTCTATAAATAGAGGGGTTCTCCTCCATTTCAGGGGTTCAGAAATTCTACACTCTCACAAAGACAAGAGTTCAGAGTTTCTAAGCTCTCAAGCAGAACCAGAGAATTCAGAGAGACTCCACCAAGTCTGAAGACCGAAGACTCTCTGCAATTCATAAATTCAAGTGTTGAACGCCTCTTGAAGACCAAACGCTCTTCAAGACCTCAACACTCCTTGAAGATCAAATACTCTTCAGGACATCAACATTTCTTGAAGACCAAACACTCTTCAAGACTTCAACACTCCTTGAAGATCAAAGACTCTTCAGGACATCAACACTTCTTGAAGACTGAAGACTAGAAGACTTCAAGCTCCAAGAATCCATTGAAGCTTCAGACTCGGGATCAAGCGTTCCAGCCCTCGAGTGAAACACATTCACACACAAGAGAGAGAATCAGAGGATTAAAGTTAGAGATTGTACACCCACACGCATATTACATTAATACAAGTATATTGTTTATTCCACGTGTCTCCATCCCCGAAGTTACATGTGAACAAATTCAACGGGTGGTGAATAAACAATATACGTGGATGTTGAAGGAGAAATTTTTGCCATCCCACGTATATAGGCAACAGGCCGATCATCCAAGAAGATCATCAAGCCAACAGCCCGATCATCCAAGAAGATCAACAAGCCAACAGGCCGATCATCCAAGAAGATCAACAAGTCACAACAGGCCGATCCAAGAGATCATCAACCTAACAGACCGATCATCCAAGAAGATCAACACGCCAACAGGCCGATCATCCAAGAAGATCAACAAGTCACAACAGGCCGATCCAAGAGATCATTAAGCCAACAGGCCGATCATCCAAGAAGATCATCAAGCCAACAGGCCGATCCAAGAGATCATCAAAGTAACAAGCGATCAACCTAAAAGAAAGATGGATAACTTGGAGGTGAAACTTTTCGATGAAGTAAACAGCGACAAGAAGCTTCAAAGTAGCATCCCGTCACGTATGAAGAGGAAGTTCTCTGTTCTCATAAATACAGAAGGTTCTTTGAAGGTGAAACCAAATCTCATTATCTTGACCAATCCTACAAGTCAAGGATCTGATCAAGACCATGATGAAGATAAGGGCTTTTAAAATGTAAAAGCTCCTTATCGCAAGAGCCTAAATTGCACGATGCTCCTAGCCCACACGAGCTTAAAAGGTGAGTGCAAAAAAAATTTTGAACTACGTTATGACTTGATCCATTTTCTTCAAAGGGTACGTAGGCAACTTAAAGAAAACTTTAAGTTCAGTCTCTGCAAATAAATAAAAAGAAGGTGCAATAAATATTGAAGCACGATAAGACAAATGGAAGAAACTCATCACTACTGGGGGCAACACAACGAATTGAAGTTGTGCATCATTATGAATATGAAGCTACGAGTTGGATGAATAAACGAGAGCTTCATTTCTCCAAATTCAATGTCTCGCTAGCCTCAAGTTCGGTGTTTTCATTCACCCTAAGTTCGTTGTTCCCTCTTCTTCAAGTCAAACCTCTTCTTCAAGTCAAAGGTTCTCACGTGCTTTGCGAGTTCGAAGGTTCTCACGCACTTCGTCGGAGTTACGTTGTACGCTACTGCGTTGTTCCTTCTCCAAGTTCGAAGGTTCTCGGCTTTCGCTCTTGCGTTGCTCCTTCTCCAAGTCCGAAGGTTTGCACGTGTTATTATGCTGCATCGCTGCTGTTCCTTCTCCAAAGTTCGAAGGTTCCCACGTTGCGCGGTTGTGCTGCTTCCTTCTCCAAGTTCGAAGGTTCTCGGCTTTCGCTCTTGCGTTGCTCCTTCTCCAAGTCCGAAGGTTTGCACGTGTTGTTATGCTGCATCGCTGCTGTTCCTTCTCCAAAGTTTGAGGTTCCCACGTTGCGCGGTTGTGCTGCTTCTTTCTTCAAGTACGAAGGTTCTCACGTTGCGCTGTTTCGTTGTTCCTTCTCTCCAAGTTCAAAGGTTTTCACGCATTTCGCTACAGTTCCTTCTCTCCAAGTACGAAGGTTCTCTCCTCCAAGTTGAAGGTTCTCACGTTGCTTCACTGCAGTTCCTTCCTCCAAGTTCGAAGGTTCTCACGTTGCTTCGTCGTAGTTCCTTCTCTCCAAGTACGAAGGTTCTCTCCTCCAAGTTGAAGGTTCTCTCACGTTGTTTCACTGCAGTTCCTTCCTCGAAGTTCGAAGGTTCTCATGCGCTTCATTGCTACCTTCCTCCAAGTTCGAAGGTTCTCTCACGCGCTGCTGCAGCTCCTTCCTCCAAGTTCGAAGGTTCCCTCACGCGCTGCGCTCGCTCCTTCTCCAAGTTCGAAGGCGCTTCTCTCCACTGCTCCTTCTCCAAGTTCGAAGGCGCTTCTCTCCGTTGCTACCTTCCTCCAAGTTCGAAGGTTCTCTCATGCGCTGCTGCAGTACCTTCCTCCAAGTTCGAAGGTTCCCTCACGCGCTTCGCTCGCTCCTTCTCCAAGTTCGAAGGCGCTTCTCTCCACTGCTCCTTCTCCAAGTTCGAAGGCGCTTCTCTCTACTGCTCCTTCTCCAAGTTCGAAGGTGCTTCTCTCCACCCCTCTTTTTGAAGGTTCGCCACTGAGGTTCTCATTCTCCAAGTTCGAAGGTTCACCGTTGCTCCTTTTCAAATGTTTGGCGGCGGTTGACGTCCTCGTTCCGCTTCATCTTCAAATGTTGGTAAGTTGACGGTGTCCGCTGCGCTTCATCTTCAAATGTTGGCAGTTGACGGCGTCCGCTTCGCTTCATCTTCAAAAAATTGACTATTGATAACTTCACTTCATATTCAAAAGTTGACGGTTGAAGTCTTCGCTACATCTGCAAAGATGAACAACTTTAGTGTTGCCTTTATCTTGGAAGTGTCCAGACTGGAAGATGCATCTTAGCTGCAAGTTAAAAAAATGCTTGATATCAAACTACAAAAAAAAAAAAGAAAGAAAGACAATAAAAGTGTTGTTAAAAAACGGTGACCACCCCTGCAGGAAACTACAGTCATCAAAGTGACTGGTCTAGACAGGTGGTGAAGTCACTGCAATTGAATCTGATGATGACCGTTGTAGGCGAGTCGGGTCTTGTGACCACCCCTGCAGGTTACTCATATCACCCAATAAAATGGGGACTGGTCTAGCAGGAGTGCATCACTGAAGGCGAATCTGGTGACTACCCCTGCAGGTTACTCAGATCACCCAATAAAATGGGGACTGGTCTAGCAGGAGTGCATCACTGTAGGCAAACCTGGTGACTACCCCTGCAGGTTACTCAGATCAGCTAATAAAATGGGGACTGGTCTAGCAGGAGTGCATCACTGAAGGCGAATCTGGTGACTACCCCTGCAGGTTACTCAGATCACCCAATAAAATGGGGACTGGTCTAGCAGGAGTGCATCACTGAAGGCGAATCTGGTGACTACCCCTGTAGGTTACTCAGATCACCCAATAAAATGGGGACTGGTCTAGCAGGAGTGCATCACTGAAGGCGAATCTGGTGACTACCCCTGCAGGTTACTCAGATCACCCAATAAAATGGGGACTGGTCTAGCAGGAGTGAAATCACTGCAAGCGAATTTGGTGACGACTGTTGCACGAAGCTTACACATTCAAGGAAGAAAGAAACAAATTGCAAAAAAAAAAAAAAAAACGAAAAAAAAAACGAAAAGTATAAAAAAAACGAAATTAAAAAAAAAAGAAAAAAAAAGAAAAAAAAAGAAAAGAAAGTTTCCTACTTGGATCCCTCCTTGAATGCTCTCTGCCATTGATGTGTGCTCTCCCTACTGAGGTTCAGTCTTATTTATAGGGGGAGTTTTAAGTTCAAATCAAAAGTTTAGATAAAGATTTGACTCAAATGAAATCCTATCTCCTGTTCAAAATTTTATAGGATAATCTGTATCTTTATCTGAACCAACTTAATTAAATTGAAATTCCTAAAAGATAAGTGTTTCAATTCAAATCAATTTGGGAATTCAAATTTTATCTAAATAATTTTATTTGCGCATACTCCAAATTTGTCTTCCAAATCAAAATTTGAGATTCAAACATCAAATTCTATTCCAAATGCAAGTTTGAATTTGGTAAAATTTTACCTCAAATTATATTTTGGGCATAATCCAAATTTTATCCCAAATGGATCAAAGTCCAAACCTCAAGATATATTCCATATGCAAGTTAAAATTGGGTAGGATTTTACCTCAAATCAAAATTTGGGTATAAACCAAATTTTGCCCAAACTTGAAATCAAAGTTTGCTGCCAAACAAGGAAAATCAAAATTTTGACCAAACTTCAAATTTTGATTAATTGGCGATAAAAGTGTGTCAAATAAAAAAATCAAAATTTTGACCAAAATTCATATTTTGATTAAATTGACACACCAAAGGGAGTCAAAATCAAGAACAAATATCTTGCATTTTGATCCGAAAATATCTTTTTCGAGATTCACTCACACATAACTTGTGACTAATTCTCGAAAAGGGGGCATTTGTTGAAGGAGAAATTTTGGCCAATGACAAATTGCCACGTCATTATTTAAAATTAATGACAAAATTATAATTAATTAAATTTGGGACCAATTATAAATTGACATGTGTCCCAAATTTAATTTGAAGACAAAGTTGGCCAATTATAAATTTTTAGGGCCAAATGTCCATTTGATCAATTAATTAAAAATAAATTATTTTGATCAGATTAATTGATTTGACCAATTAATTAAAGAAAATAATTAATTGGATCAAATTTGGGTCTTTTAAATATTTGGGTCATATGGTTTTGGGTGAAATATAAACCAGACCCAAGACCAATAAAGCCCAAGCCCAAGTTGTTAGGCCCAAAAGTCACCAGGGCCCATCCAGCGAGAACTCTATAAATAGAGGGGTTCTCCTCCATTTCAGGGGTTCAGAAATTCTACACTCTCACAAAGACAAGAGTTCAGAGTTTCTAAGCTCTCAAGCAGAACCAGAGAATTCAAAGAGACTCCACCAAGTCTGAAGACCGAAGACTCTCTGCAATCCACAAGTCCAAGTGTTGAACACTTCTTGAAGACCAAACACTCTTCAAGACTTCAACACTCCTTGAAGACCAAATATCCTTCAAGACTTCAACACTCCTTGAAGATCAAATACTCTTCAGGACATCAACACTTCTTGAAGACTGAAGACTCTTTCAAACTCAAGGGACTTCAAGCTCCAAGAATCCATCGAAGCTGCAAACTCGAGATCAAGCATTACAGCCCTCGAGTGAAACACATCCACACACAAGAGAGAGAATCAGAGGATTATGTACTAGAGATTGTACACCCACACACATATTACATTAATACAAATATATTATTTATTCCACGTGTCTCCATCTCCGAAGTTACGTGTGAACAGTTACCATTGCTGCCGTGGACGACTCTGTTCGTAAAATTGACATTTTTTTAAAAAGTGTTTTATTTGCATGCAGTGATTTTCAAGAAGCAAAATGGGAACAAAATAGAAGGAGAACGACGAGAATATAAATGAAAGGATAAAGAGACAGAACGATCGTGGTATTATTATTTTGTTGGTTTAATTTTCTATTATTTTTATTTACCCCAATTTATTTTCTGTTGCTTTCTTCTCAATGTCCTTCAGGTAGAAATGGAAGAGCAAGTTTTTTTTTTTTTTTTTTGAAGTGAAATGGAAGAGCAAGTTGATTGAAAAGAGTTGAATTATTTGGGAAGTTATTGTCTTTTGGTTGTTTCTTTCTTTTTCAGCAAGTGTAAATTTTCAAAACATACTCAGCATGTGCGAGCATTTGTCACTTCTATATTACTTTTTTAAATATTATTATTATTATTATTAATGAGTTGCTAATCTTCGTGCTTGAGATTTTTTTAAGGTAAAAAATATATATTATTATTATTGTTGTTTTTTGACGAAGGTAAAAAAAAAAATTATTGATTTTTCGCTTGTGATGATATTTTTAGTAATGATGAAAAAAGTAACTTAACTAAGATAAATATATTCTTATACTCTAACACGTGCAAATATATTCTTCGCTAGTATATATAAGTTTAAAGGGAAGAAAAGTATACATTAAACGTGGAAAATGTATTAATTTTTAATTGAAACTTTTAAATTCATCCAATTATCCCTTAAACTTAAGTAAATTGCAAAACTAGAAAAGGTGTTATAAATGCATTTAATATTACTAAGATAAACTATTAAATACACAAATCAAGGTGTTAAACTCAAACACCGTTTTTACTCCACAAAAAAAAACAAAAAAAAGAAAAAACAAAACAAAACAAATAACAAACTAAAAACTAAAAAACTAAAAAAACTCAAACACCTCTCCCCTACGACACAAACAAAATTTTCAAATTTATCATCATTTTCCTCCAAAAGCTAAAATAAAGGATACACAGGACTGAAGTCGACATTGAATATTCTAAAGTATCGAAACTGCCCCTCACGCTCATTGAATAAGCTTCTGATGAAACCTCGAAGAACAATGTTTGGGCGTGTTGGTGTACCCTTGCCCGAGTTGACATGATCCAACAATTTTTTATTATATTGGGCAGCAAGAGCAACTGTGGCCTTTTCTCCAATTGTTGGCCATCCCGTCTCACCTATCATGATGTCCACATCTGCTATTCTAAGCTTGTCCAGGGCAGAAGCAACTGTGTCTACCATCATGTCAAATAGGTTATAGTAGCTGACCTGTCCGTCTCGGACAGGTTCTGTGGCAGTGAAGGTCGCAAACTCGGTGCTTATAGAGCCATTTTGGACATATTCTAAGTATGGATAGAGATGGACCATCAATGGAGAGCCTTGTTGAGCTAAAAAATTGATGACGGGCTTAAGATGTTCTGCAATATTAGGGTAGAAAGTACCCCTTGAGGGAAGATCTTTAATGAGCAATGAAGAATGATAACTTATCATAGTAGTTACCTTAATTTGTACCAAAGTGTGGGCATTCAAAAGATCTTGCACCGCTTGCATGGCCGGTAGTAGCTCGTCGTTGATATCGATTCCAACAAAGATATAGTTGAAGTTAATTTCGTTGATGTAAGGCTTCAGAAGAACGTTGAACCAATTTTGTAATGCAGAAGGGTTGGTGGCTATTTCCGTAGACATGCCAAAGGAGAGACCGATTCCCGAGCCCCTAAAGGCATTGAAAATATCCACGTCTCCTTTGAATAATCTTACTTGGTCAATCTTGTAGTTCTGGCAAAGCGCCACAACACTATTCACAGATGACTTAGTAATATTATTCAACACACAAAGAACACCAAGAACACCAAGAACGTTGTTGTTCAATGCCATTATCTTCCTTTACACAGAGATGGGAGAGATGAGAGAGATGAAGTCCAAAAAGATGGAAAAGATGGGCAAGATGGGAGAGATGGCCTTTGCTTTTATACGGAGATAAATGGATTTGGGGGTTTATTTATTTATTTTTTTGTAGGGAAGTTTGGGAGTTTTGGAGGGAGTTTTAGATCCAGCTTAATGAGTAATGAGAATCTGCAATGTGTTCCTCATCAGTTTAATCGTAAGTTTTTTTACATGAGCGACATAATTGGATTATGAATGGACCGTGGAAGACTATTTGGTTGATGATATTGTAGAAGTAAATAGGTCTGAAACATGACAGAGTTTTTTTTTTTTTTTTTTTTTTTTTGAAAAAGGAAAATTCATTAAACAAACTCAACCACCACTATAAGCAAAGGCTTCCTCATTAATGACAGAGGCCAACCATTGTTGGAATATTTAATATATTCTGATAATCAATTTGTGGACAACATATTAATATTATTATACTTATATTATTTAGCTTTTTAATGGGTCGATTAAAGTGATCTATGGTTAATTAGACCCATGGACTTTTATGGAGTATGGAATTTTATTAGGTGGATACCCAATAACTCTTACTAAGCTTAATGGGGGTTCAGTGAAGAGTTTATAAATAGGATGCAAGGGTTATGGTCTCTGATATACTAAACATATTCAGTTCTCCTGTTACCCATATGACTGAGAGAATTCTAGAACTCTGGTGTGTTTAGTTGAGGAAGATCTTTCCTGAAGAGCTGAATTGCTGTCAGATTCAAGATCTTTCCTGAAGAGCTGAATTGCTGTCAGATTCAGTTTGCTGAAACAACATCAATGGATCCAGGTTTGATTGTTCTTAGTTTTGTTCTTGATTCTGATAACTCAATATACATGATTTTGGTGATTTTGGTGTTATTGCTTTTATCTAGCAATTTTAGTTAACAAGTGGTATCAGAGCTAAATGTATATTGTTTTGTTGAATTGAGATTCTTTGGTGAAGAATTGAATTTTGTTTTCTTTCTTAATTTGGATTCAAACGAATTTGTTTTCCTTCATGGCTGAAAAGTAAAGTTTAAAGATTTTGTTATTGAGCATTTGTCCCATACCTTAGCTTGGGTGTTCTGGACTTTATTTTAGAAGAAGAAAAAAATGGTTTTTTTTTTTGTGTTCTTCAATGGATATGGAAGATATATATGCCTAAGGATTGTTCTCGGTTTTTTATAAACCTGTTGAATTTTGGAGTTCCATGCTCTTGATTTCTATGGAGAATATAGCACATTTTCTTGACATCTTTAGAAAAAACACATGTTGAAGAACACATCATAGAGATGTGAAGGAAGATGGCGTATGTGGAATAAAAAAAAAAAAAAAACCCTTCCTCTAATAAAATTGCATGATTTGCTTGGCTCTTGAGTTTTCTTTTCATCATGTGAGGTCTCTGGTTAAAAAAAAAAAATGCTGAAGGCTAATCCATCAATATATGTGGGATTAAGAGATGACAACACTATTAATATTCAAAAAAAATGAAAAGAATGGAATGAAAATTCCACTCTGGTGTGAAATCAACGTGGCCATGACGTGCATGCAAGATAACACCACCATCAAATTTCTTTTGACTCTAAAATTTGATTCCACATGGTGTACAATAGAGTGGCCACGTGGCTTGCATGTAAAAAGACACCAACACCCATTTTCTTTTCAATTCCTTAGCCACCTATCTCATAGCCCATTCATTGTTTTTAGACAAAGAAAAAAAAAAAAAAAGGCCTTATAATTCGGGCTTGGGCTCAGAAAATATATATGACTTTCATAATTTTGGTTTTGGGTCCTAATTTGTCTAATTTAAGTTTATTTAGACAACTTGTATGAAATAATAATTTGAGGACTTTATATTTCTCATTATTAAATTATGCATTATTGTTAATTGTGGAAAATAATTTATCTTTATTTTCATGAAATAATAATTAACAATAACTTAGTGTTAAATTATGCATAATTGTTTGGTAGCTTTTAATAATATTAATTGATGATGCATGTTGCCAAAGTAGCCTCTGTTATCTATATAATTAATATTATTTAAGTTATCAAATGTTAGTAAATTTGTTATTTCTGCGTCTTGATAATAACCCAAAGGTAATTATCAATTTGGCCAAATAACATATTTGCTTGTGGTGATAAATATAGATAGCATTTAGTTATGCCATGTGGGTACTAGTCGGCCCAAAGGAAGACTCTTACTTGACCGGATTCGTTATTTATGTTTGATCACTACTTTCAAGAGTACTGCTTGCAAGTTAATAGTCGGCCCAAAGGAAGGTTGTTAATGTTGTGTTTGGTATCTTGTTTGTCCTCATAAAGTTTTATTATTAGTATTATTGCTAATATTGTCCTTTGTTCAAATTAAAATTCAGCTGCTATGACTACTACAACTAATATTCCTGCTCAGTTGGGTCAACTTCCCACGCTGACAGGTGCAAACTATAAGTCTTGGAGAGAGTGTGTCGAGATAACCTTGGGTTGTATGGATCTCGATCTTGCGCTTCGGCAAGACAAACCTATTTCTACCTCTCAGGAGCCTAATGAGGCTAAGGTAGAAAAATGGGAAAAGTCTAATCGCATGTGTTTGATGATGATAAAACACTCTATTCCAGAGGCCTTTCGGAGTTCTGTTTTGGAAACTGTAGATGCTCGAAGTTTTCTTCACGAACTAGAGCAACGGTATCATAGGAGTGACAAAGCCGAGACTGGTAGTCTGTTGGATCGGCTTGTCACTATGCGATACAATGGTAAAGGAAATATCAGGGAATTCATACTAAGAATGTCTAATGTTGCAACAAAATTAAAGGCCCTTAAGTTGGATGTCTCTGAAGACATCCTAGTGCATTTAATTTTAAATTCTTTTCCTGTTCAATACAGTCAATTTAGGGTGAGTTATAACATTCAGAAGGAAAAATGGACCCTGAATGAACTGATTGCTCATTGTGATCAAGAGGAAGAAAGACTTCAGCGTGAAAAACCTGAGAGTGCACATGTTGCATCTTCTTCATCAGGACTAAGGAAGAAGAAAGGCAAAACACCTGTGGTGCCTTCAAAGCTGAAAAAGTTTAAGAAGCAAGGTTCTGGTCCTACTTGTTTCTTCTGCAGGAAGGCGGGACATCTGAAAAAAGATTGTCAAAAGTATCACGCTTGGCGTGTCAAGAAGGGTATGTTTCTCTCTTTTGTCTGTTCTGAAATTAATTTAGCTTCAGTACCTCTGCATACTTGGTGGGTAGATTCTGGTGCTACTACTCATGTTAGTATGACTATGCAGGGTTGCCTGTGGAGCCGAAAGCCGTTTGATGGTGAACGCCACATCTTTGTGGGAAATGGCGATATTGCAAAGGTTGATGCTATCGGTCACTTTAAATTATTTTTTGAGACCGGATTTTGTATAGACTTATGTGAAACTTTTGTTGTATCGTCTTTTAGACGTAATCTTGTTTCTGTTTCCGGATTGAACAAATCTGGTTACACTTGTACATTCGGAGATAATAAAGTACGTCTTTGTAAAAATTCCACTTTGATTGGTACTGGATCCTTAGTAGATAACTTATACATGTTAGATACTAAAGAACCTGGTCATCAAACCTTGCACATTTCTGCTTCTGGAACTAAGCGTAAATTAAATGATAATTCTGCTTTATTATGGCACAAGCGCTTAGGTCACATCTCCAAACAAAGGATAGAACGTCTTGTGTTTGACGGAATTTTGGATCCTCTTGATATGACCGATTTTCAAATCTGTATTAATTGTATTAAGGGGAAACAAACAGACAAAAGAAAGTTAGGTGCAAATCGAGCTACAGAAGTCTTAGAACTGATACATACAGATATTTGTGGTCCTTTCCCTACAGCTTCATGGAATGGACAACACTATTTTATCACGTTCATCGATGACTTTTCTCGATATTGTTATTTGTACTTAATTCACGAGAAATCTCAAGCACTGGACATGTTTAAGTTTTTTAAAGCTGAAGTTGAGCTTCAACTTAATAAAACTATTAAAGCTGTCAAATCTGACCGTGGTGGTGAATATTACGGTCGATATGATGGATCAGGGGAACAACGTCCAGGGCCTTTTGCACTTTACCTTAAAGATTGTGGCATTGTTCCACAATATACCATGCCCGGTAAACCAAGCATGAATGGTGTGGCAGAAAGACGAAATAGAACACTTCAGGATATGGTTAGAAGTATGATGAATCATTCTTCATTACCTAAATCTCTTTGGGGAGAAGCCATAAAGACAACCATTTACATACTCAATCGAGTACCTAGCAAAGTAGTAACTAAAACCCCTTATGAACTATGGACTGGTAAAAGACCCAGTATAAGGCATTTACATATTTGGGGTTGTCCAGCTGAGGCTAAACCATATCGACCTCATGAGAAAAAGCTGGATTCAAGAACACTTAGTTGCTACTTTGTTGGATATGCTGAACGTTCTCGGGGTTTCAAGTTTTTTGATCCCACCTCTCGATCTTTTTTAGAGACGGGAACTGCCAGATTTCTTGAAGATGTTGAGTTTGTAGGGGGAGATAAAGTTAGAAATGTAGATTTTGAAGAAGTGCCTAGTACTATGGGCAATGGACAGGTTATTCTACCTCCCATTATAGTGCCTATGGACTCAGAACACATTCATCAGGATTCAGAATTTACACCTGATAATGTTCCTCTTCAAGACAACATTGAAATATTACTTCCTGAAGTGCAAACTCAACCTATTCAAGAGATATCTAATGTGCCATTGAGGAGATCCACTAGAGAAAGAAGAAGTGCAATCTCTAATGATTATGTGGTATTTCTTCAAGAACATGAGGAAGACATTGGTCTGATGGAAGATGATCCTATTAATCTTCAACAAGCAATGCGAAGTTCAAATTCTGAAAAATGGATTGTAGCTATGCAAGATGAGATGAAGTCAATGAAAGACAATGATGTTTGGGATCTAGTAGAATTGCCAGTTGGTAAGAAACCTATTGGTTGTAAATGGATCTTTAAAACCAAGAAGGATTCTAAAGGCAAGATCGAAAGATATAAAGCACGCCTTGTTGCTAAAGGCTTTACTCAGAAAGAAGGCATAGACTACAAAGAGACTTTTTCTCCAGTTTCATCAAAAGACTCTTTTAGAATTGTTATGGCACTTGTAGCTCACTTCGATTTAGAGCTACATCAGATGGATGTTAAAACAGCATTTCTTAATGGTGACATTGAAGAAACTATTTATATGGCACAACCAGAGTACTTTGAGTCTGAAAATCCAAAGTCTATGGTATGTAAACTTAAGAAATCCATCTATGGTCTTAAGCAGGCATCCCGTCAGTGGTACCGTAAGTTTCATGAAGTTATTATCTCATCTGGTTTTGATGTTAATAAAGTTGATGACTGTGTGTATCATAAGTTCAGTGGGAGAAAGTTTATCTTTCTGGTGTTATATGTTGATGATATTCTACTCGCTAGTAATGACATAGCCTTTTTACATTCTACCAAGACCTTTCTAACGAAGCATTTTCAAATGAAAGATCTTGGGAATGCATCTTTTGTATTAGGTATCCAAATACTGCGAGATCGATCTCAAGGTATTTTGGGTTTATAACAAAAGAACTATATTGATAAGGTATTGAGTAGATTTGGAATGTCAAATTGTGCATCTGGAGAAACACCTGTTGCTAAAGGAGACAAGTTTAGTCTTGAGCAATGTCCTAAAACTGACTTAGAGAGGAAAGAGATGCAAAAGATTCCTTATTCTTCAATTGTTGGAAGTCTAATGTATGCTCAAGTTTGCACTCGCCCTGATATAGCCTTTGTAGTGGGAATTTTGGGTAGATACTTAAGTGATCCAGGGATATCACATTGGAAAGCAGCGAAACGTGTTATGCGATATTTACAGAGAACAAAGGACTACATGCTTACTTATCGGAGATCAGATAATCTTGAGATCATTGGGTATTCTGACTCTGATTTTGCTGGATGTCAAGATAGCAGACGATCTACGTCAGGATATTTATATATGATGGCCAGAGGAGCTATATCTTGGAAAAGTGTCAAGCAGACACTTGTAGCTTCTTCGACTATGGCTGCAGAGTTCATTGCCTGCTATGAAGCATCCAATCATGGTTTGTGGCTCAAAAACTTTGTCACAGGATTACAAATTATGAGTGATATTGAGAAGCCACTCAAAATTTTCTGTGACAATAAATCAGCAGTCTTGTATTCTAATAACAACAGAAGTTCGACAAAGAGCAAGTTTATCGACATAAAGTTTCTTGTTGTAAAAGAAAGAGTACAAGACAGATTGATTACCATAGAACATATAGGAACCAATAATATGCTAGCAGATCCACTTACCAAAGGATTGACACCTAAGGTCTTTTTAGAGCATACTGCTCATATGGGTGTAATAGCATTTGATGATACCTTGGTTAAGTGGGAGTGATTTTCCTATAGTGTTTTATGTTTTGTACACTTGTACAGTTTTATATTTTCTGCAGAATAAAGATGTTATATATTTTGTTTCTGAGCATTGATTATAAATATATGTTATTGTATCCATTTAGGATCTCATAAAGTTTGACCAGTTGAAGATAGACATGTAAGGTCACTTAACGTGCAATCTTCATGCCACTTACCATACTCGATCTATGTCGTTAAATGTAATGGTAATGTGATTAAGGAAGGTTTAGCTACATAAATTATGGTAGCGAAAGCCGCCTTGATCCTTTACTATTGCAGGAAATGGACGAGATTGCTCTAAAGGAAAGTCTAATGACAAATAGCCTAAAGTTGCGCACTAAGGTTATGATGATATATTTTACAGAATTGATATGTAGTCCAAGTGGGAGATTGTTGGAATATTTAATATATTCTAATAATCAATTTGTGGACAACATATTAATATTATTATACTTATATTATTTGGCTATTTAATGGGTCGATTAAAGTGATCTATGGTTAATTAGACCCATGGACTTTTATGGAGTATGGAATTTTATTAGGTGGATACCCAATAACTCTTACTAAGCTTAATGGGGGTTCAGTGAAGAGTTTATAAATAGGATGCAAGGGTTATGGTCTCCGATATACTAAACATATTCAGTTCTCCTGTTACCCATATGACTGAGAGAATTCTAGAACTCTGGTGTGTTTAGTTGAGGAAGATCTTTCCTGAAGAGCTGAATTGCTGTCAGATTCAAGATCTTTCCTGAAGAGCTGAATTGCTGTCAGATTCAGTTTGCTGAAACAACATCAATGGATCCAGGTTTGATTGTTCTTAGTTTTGTTCTTGATTCTGATAACTCAATATACATGATTTTGGTGATTTTGGTGTTATTGCTTTTATCTAGCAATTTTAGTTAACACGAAGGGATACCATCAGACCCTCAAAAAAGCAACTCCAAAAAAGTAACATATGACAGAGTTATTAATTCAAAAAACCATCAAAAAAGCAACTCCAAAAAAGTAACATATGACAGAGTTATTAATTCAACAAACCATTTATAAATAATTTTCAAGTGCAAGAGGACAAAGTTAGGCAAAGATGGCGTTGGCATCACAAGTAACATTTTCTATTATCTTTTAATCATAGAAAAATCAATATAATTTTCTTTAATTTTAGATTTCTTAACTAACATTTTTAAG
Organism: Luffa acutangula; assembly: GCA_036850905.1. Classification (NCBI taxonomy): domain Eukaryota; kingdom Viridiplantae; phylum Streptophyta; class Magnoliopsida; order Cucurbitales; family Cucurbitaceae; genus Luffa; species Luffa acutangula. Next base: position 8,379,290 of record CM072087.1, read on the forward strand.
TATTAGCCAAGAAAAAATAACTAAAAAAATATCAACGGTTTTAGAAGTATATATATATATATATCTTATATCTTACTATCTTGAAAAGTAGTTAAGACAAAGAATAATTTTTGGATTATTTTACCCTTTGACCAAATTTAAAATTTACCAATCATGCCTCTAATAATTATAAAATTTATATATTAAATTTAATTTAACTCATAAAGTGTCACTTAAAAAGCTAGAATATGAAAAGCTTTTAGGTGGCTAAGTGGGAGAATCATTTTTTTTTTACTATTTTACCCCTTGACCAAATTTAAAATTTACCAAGCAAGACACTAATAATTATAAAATTTAACTCATACAATGACATTTTAAAAGCTAGAATATGAAAAGTTTTTTTATTTATATAATTACTAATTTTAATTATATCTATTTTAAATAATAAAGATGGAATATGAAAAGTTTTTTAATATTAACTTAGTTTCTCTCTCTTTATTTAATTAATAATAATAATTTCTTAGTATCTCATCCCATTTTTAAATAAGCCACTAAAAATCTAACTAGCAAATTTTACAAGAAAAGATGACAATTTTGAATTTTATGAATTTAGGTTTTTTTTTTCATTTAACATTATTTAATTAGATTTTACTTTCACCTATTTCTAAGTTTATTAATGAAGTGATTTTTTTATTTAAAAAAATGAAGTAATTTTAATTTTTAATAACATTAATTAAGAAGAGTGTGAAAAGCTAATAATATGGAGAGCTTAAATATGAATTTACCTCTTTATTTCTACAAATTAATTCTAAAAATTTATAAGTTTACATTTAATTATAATTAATAATGGAATATGAAAGACTTGGAACCCAAAAGTTTTGCAAATTATTCATCTCCTACAATATATAAAGGCAAATCTTCTACTTTTTTCTACTAACAATTTATCTCTTCTTATTAATTTGTTTTTCTTGATTTCTTAGTTCCTTGAGTTAGTTTTTCGATTTAGAAGATCACGTTGCATATTGAGGTAGCACACTAGAGTCCATGTGGAATGACTTTCTAAGTGTTTAAAAACACCTTTTTTTTTTTAACTTAAAATCACTTTAAGTTTTAGGAATACAAAGTGTAGTGTTGTTTTTGTAATCAGATCATTGTATCTTGAAAAGTTTTTTGTTATGTTACTGTTTTTTTTTTCAACCTTAATAAAGATAAAATTAATTTTCTAATTTGATTTCATATTATAATTATAATCAAAGAAAAATTATTTAATTTCTTTGAGAATTGACACTTTTGTATTTCAATATTTCATATTTCATATATATTATTGTGGATAAATAATTCTTAATTTATTATTGATAATTAATTAATGTATTGTTTATAATTAATTAGAAAATTAGCGTGACATTAGGTACATGACTATTTTCTCAATAAACGAAACATACTTTGTAATTGAATCAATTAAGTTATTATTTGTTCAACAAATATTTCAAATGCAAAAAAAAAAAAAAAAAAGTACATGGATTATAAGAGAGAAATAAAAAAATAAACAATAAAAAAAATAAAAATTAAGATCTTAGCTATACATTCATTTCTTCAAAGTATAATGAGAATCTATTTAATTTTAGAAATGAAAAGTCATTTAATGAGTTTTTTTTTTTTTTTAATATAGAAATTCATCTATTTAAAAAATTAAGGTGTGAATATTATTTAATTAAATACTCAAAAGTTCGCCGAAGTATGATAGTTATAACAATTACACTCTTAAACTTGAAAAATTGTAAAATGGATCCAATTTTTAAATTTATCATAATTTGAGGGTTTATTATTTACAATTGAAAGTTTAAGGGTTCAATTTTTACGATTTTTAAAGTTTGAGGGTTTAATTTTTACATTTAAAAGTATAGGGGTGTAATTGTTACAACTACCATACTTCAGGGTGGTTTTTGCAATTTACTCCCTCCCCTTTTTAATAAACAATATATATATCAAACAAGTTCTTGCTCATGACATATCTCCTTCTTTTGCCATTTTACTATGGATATGCGACTAATCTTTTTTTTATAGAGGGAAAAACATCTACTGGCTAATAATGTAAATTTAAACCTAACTCAATTAATTAAAGCGTTAGTAATCACTTAATATTTGAAGGTGAGAGATTTGAACCTATTGGTCCGGAATACATGTCACATTTACCGTTGAACTACGCTCACTCCAACCAATCTTATCAATTATTACAATTTTGGAATTAAAATGCAAATGTGTAAGAATACAAAAATATATTAACCTTTGTGTGTGAGATTTTTTTAAATAATATTTTATTTTCACTTATATTTATTATGTTTTCTAATTGTCAAATTTACAAAAAGCATGTTCCTTTTAAATTTATTTGAGTTTTAGTTAGTGTGTTTTCTTTTTGAAAAAAAAAAAAAGTCCTACTTTTTATTTATTTGTATTTTAATTAAAAAAAATCATAAGAAAATCAAAACAAATATAGGTCATGATTACCTACTATGTAGTTAATCATAACCTATTCAAAATTGTAAAAAAAAATACCTTTTTTTTTTTTAAATATTTTTTTTTATCTTTTCTATTTCCGACTCTCTTTCTTTTCCAATTATTTTCTCTTTCTTTGATTTTTATTCTCAAACCTACCTTCTCTCCTTCCTTCCTTTCTCTTCTCCATTTGTCTTCTTTCCTCTATCTCTTTTCTCCTCTATTTTATTTCACATTTTTCTGATTCTAGTTTGCTGGAAAACCAAACTTTTTCTTGTTTTCGAGTTGTTCGAATCACAAAACCGATATGGATATGTTCATTCCCTTGTTTTTCTTCTTCAGCTTTCTCTCATCTCCTACAACATCAAACTTCTCATTTTGCTTTCTGTCATATTGCAGAAGTAAATAGGTCTGTTTTTTTTTTTTTTTTTGAAAAAGGAAACTTCATTAAACAAACTCAACCACCATTACAAGCAAAGGCTTCCTACAGAGGCCAGCCACGAAGGGATACCATAAGACCCTCAAAAAAGCAACTCATCCTCCATCAGACCCCCAAAAAAGTAACATTACAGAGTTATTAATTCAACAAACCATTTATAAACAATTTCCAAGTGCAAGAGGACAAATTTAGGCAAAGATGGTGTTGGCATCAGAAGTAGCAGCAAAGATTAATGTTGCACATGCCCTAATAAATGTGCTGCACATCCCTGCAATTTTCGTTTTCATTTTTATTTTATTTTTATTTACAGGTCGGGCGTCTTGAACCTACGCGACCCAACCCCATTAAGGGAAAGCCGATTCCGTCTCGTTTCCGTCTCATTGCCGTCTGGTTCGATCTCGTTGTCGTCTCCAAACCCTTTCAAAACCATCCTTTTTCTCTAATTTTTTAAAGTTTTTTTCAAACTTTTCTAAAAAAAACTCTTGTTTTTGTACTGTGGAACTGGACCATATAGTGATGAACAATATAATGTAGCAACATAAAGAAGTGAAGTTTTCATAACATGGATGGAAAGTAATCCTTTTAGTTTTGTTTTCTGGTAGTTTTCAACTTTTTTTTTTTAATTTAATTTATTTTGTTTAATTATTATTAAATTTTTTTAATGATAACATAATAGGTTTTTTTTCAATGAATGATTTGTTTTTTTTTTTTTAAAAAAAATTAAGTTGGGATTTTTTATAAATAACTCTCTATAATTTTTTTTTTTTTGGGTATAGTATTATTTTTTTAATACAAAACACCAAATATTAACAATGCTACGAATAGATTTTTCAAAAATTGTACATTAGTTTCACGAATTTTTCAAAAAAAAAAATTTATATAATTAAACATAATTAAATTCATGTATACATAGAAAACACAATTACGTTTTAAAAACTAAACTAAAATAAAACATCTCTAATTCTATATTCACAGTACTATTGATTTAATTATTGATAATCAATGAGTTGTCATAAGTTTCTTAGCAATATCATTCTCAAGTTAAACATGTTCGAGATTTTGAAAAAAAAAATGATTACAAAGCAAATTGAGAACTTTTGTTTCAGATTTATTATTGTATATTTTAAAATTTTTATTTTAGTCTTTGAAATTTAAATAGATAATGATATATTGTTTTTAGTTTAATGGGATATGTTCTTTTTGGGAGATAATAAATCTTAGTTTTTGCCTAAAAATCTGAGATAATATATCCAATTTTTAGTCCAAAAACCCAATAGTATCTAATTTTTCTTAACTCATTATCTAATACTCCTATTTGGCAACTTATCTACATGACAATATATAGGTCATGCCATCTTTATTGCTCACAGTGCCGCGAGATGCTTCATCTTTATCTTTTTGTTGTAATCAGGTGGCATCATATATATAGGTCATGTCATCAATTCATTTAATTCGCGATAGTAATCAAAATAGATAATTTTGAAATTTCAAAATGTTAAAATAATCCTCATTTCCTCTATTTTATAATCATTTTATTTATATATTTTTTTTAAAGTTAGTTTCGTTTTGTTTTAATTTTTTACAATGATTTTCATTGTTGTTGAAAAGACATTTGAATTTTTAGCTAAATTTTAGAAATAAAAACCAAATAGTTATTAACAGAACTTTAATTTTTATTTTTGATATTTAAAAATTAAGCTTATAAGTACTACTTATATACATTTTTTTTTTCTTTTGCTTATAATCCACCTTCTTTCCATATTTTTAAAAACCAATTTAAGTTTTGAAAACTAAAAAAATAATAGATTCCAAAAACTTATTTTTGTTTAAGAATTTGGTTAAAATTTCAAATGTGTTTTTAATAAATATTAACATTATTATTATGGTAAGAAAGTGGGGAGAAATCAAACATAATTTTCAAAAATTAAATTGCAATCAAACATATATATTTGTATTTTTACTTTTTAAAATTTATAAGCTTAACCATGAAAAGCTAAAACGAAAAATGAGAATAGAATTAGAATGAAAGTTGAGTTTCAAAATATAATTTAAAAGAGAAATTAAAATTATTGTAAAAAAAAAAAAGAAAAACCAAAATTAAATCACATGGCATCAGGCTTTAAATAAGGGAGATCTGCTGCCAGCCTCTTCGTAATTAAGTGCATTTATTTTCAAAAAAAAAAAAACTTTCACAGCTTGTCTTCAATTTTATGGAAACTTGAGGAGTTTTGGAGGGAAATCGATTTCCCCAATGGTTTGTTGAGATTGTATCCAATGTTGGTGTACCTAATTTCTAATTAAATGCATTTATTTTCAAAAAAAAAATTCACAAGTTGTCTTCAATTTTTTTTTTGAAAAAGAATAATTCATTAAACACCAACACTACAACTATTCTTGCCGGTTGTCTTCAATTATGTTATTGTTTTCTTTTAATTTAATTGAGATTTATAGTTTCAAAAACAAATTGAGATTTATTTATTTCAACTCCTTCAATCCCTACTCTACAGAGAAGAAAGAACCCAATGATTGAAAATAAAAATGTCATAAAAAAAAACTCCAAATTTATTTTATCTGCATTTTGCACATGTACCATTGAAATTTCTTTCAAAATAAATAAATAAATCTATATCTATATCTATATCTATATTTATCTCTAATCTCTAATCTCTAATCTAGGTTCATGAAAAAACATTTTTGGACTATCATATCCCTACTTCTATTTCTAAATTTATAATCATGCCATTGCGAAGAGTTTAACCTACCTATTTATTTATTATCAATAATTAGTAATCTATTTATAAAATTCTTATGCTCTAAATAAGAATTAAAAAAAAATAAAAAACTTAACGTTTGCACGTTAAAAAAATACTGCAACTTTTCTCAAAAAAATATTGCAAGCTGTTACTTTTAACAATTTGAAAATTTAAAAATGATGACATTTTTAACTTTTAATTTAATAACTTTAATCGAAAGGAATTTGAAAAACCATAAGAACTTAAATTACCTAATTATTTCTAGAAACTAATTCTAAAAATTTAATATTACATTTAATTAAAATTAATACTCAAATTTGAAAGTTTTTTAAACTCAAGAGCTTTGCAACCTATTCATCTCATACGATAGACAAATACATCTCTTCTACTTTTTTCTACAACAATTTAGCTTTCTCATTTTGATTTGTTTTTCTTCGTCTATTAGTTCCTTCTTATAGTTTTAGATTAGATTAAGAATGTAAAGCCTCAGAATTTCCAGGTAAAATTCTTTTTAAACTTTGAGTTAATTTCGAATTTAATTAATTCTTCGTGTTCGTATTATATATATATTGAATTTGGTCGGAATTTATTTTACCTTCATGAATTCTCGATTTCAAAGAATTAAGAGGGGAAGGTTGGAATGGTAGGGTCCAATTGTTAATTCCTTTGAAAATCAATTTGGACCTTAAATATAAATAAAAAAAAGAAACCCTAAGTGAATAATTGAAAAAAAAAAAAAAGAAAAGGAAGTAATCTCTTATTCCCTTTCAGCCGCCCAACACAAACCCCTCCCCTTCTTGCATTGCGTCTTCTTCCTCCAGCCACGGTCTCTCTCCCTCTCGCCTTGTCGTCCGACGCTTCCGCCTGAAGCTCCAGACACCGTCGACCATCGAGTTGTCGTCGTCCGTCGTGTGGTTCCAGCCCTCCATTACGCGTCGCTCAGTCGCTCGTCGAGGTCGTCACGTGCGTTTCGCCGTTGCTGTTCGAGTTGCTGTCACCGCCTCACGTCCTTGGAGTTTTAGCAGTGTGAGTGTTGGCTGGAGTTGGGTACATTTTCTTGAGTTAGTTGTTTCCCATGTTGAGCTTTATCGTTGGTTTATTGGAGATTTAGATAACTCAATATGTTCTAATTGATGCATCTAGTAGATGGTCACATGTGTGTTTATTATTAAGTCGAAACCTTGCATTTGCAAGATTACTTGCTCAAATAATTAAGTTAAGAGCACAATTTCCTGATTATGTAATTAAGAAAATTCGTCTTGATAATGTTGGTGAGTTTACATCCCAGTCATTTAATAATTATTGTATGTCAATTGGGATAAGTGTTGAACATCCTGTAGCTCATGTTCATACACAAAATAGTCTAGTTGAATCATTTATAAAACGTCTGCAATTAATTGCTAGACAAATGCTTATGAGAGCAAGGCTTCCAATATCTATATGGGGTCATGCAATTTTACATGTTGCATCGCTTATACGCATTAGGCCAGCAGCCTATCATAAATACTCCCCAATACAATTAGCTTATGACCAACAACTAAATATATCTCACTTACGAACTTTTGGAAGTGCAGTATATGTTCCAATTGCTCCACCAAAACATTCTAAGATGGGTCCTCAAAGGAGGCTAGGAATATATGTTGGATTTGATTCCCCATCAATTATTAGATATCTTGAACCCCTGACGGGTGATGTATTTACTACACGATTTGTTGATTGTCATTTTAATGAGACAGATTTTCCAACATTAGGGGGAGAGATTAAGAAGTTGGAAAATGAAATTACATGGAATGCAGTGTCATTGTCTCATTTAGATCCCCGTACAAATCAATGTGAACTAGAGTTAAAAAGATAATTTATTTGTAAAATATTGCAAATCAAATGGCAGATGCATTTATAGATGCTAAGAAAGAGACCAAATCACATATACCAGCTGCAAATACACCATCTAAAATTGATATCCCAACGCAACAAGTTATGATAACTAATGAGTCTGCAACACACCAAAAGCGTGGTAGACCAACGAGTTCCAAAGATAAAAATCCTCGAAAAAGAAAATTAGTCAATAATCAAAATGACGTAATTGATAATGTGGATATCCTAGAAGAAATCCCGATTGTGACTACTCATAATAATATCGAAGAATTTGGAATACCTGAGGATAATAATGAAATTTCGAGAAATTATGTAATGAATGGAAAAGGATGGAACCAGAACAATATAGTTGTTGATAACATTTTTGCGTATAACGTTGCTTACAACATCATTTCTGAAAAATGATTATTATGAACCAAAATTTGTCAAAGAATCTCGACATAGAAAGGATTGGCTTAAGTGGAAAGAATCAATCCAAACAGAATTAAACTCACTCTCAAAACGTGAGGTTTTTGTGTTGAGGATCCCATATTGAAAAGATTAGTGGAGACCTCACAATATATAAGCTACAAGGGTCACCCCACTCTTTGCCAATTGGTTTTGACATGGAAACCCATATTATCTAATATGGTATCAAAGCCCATTAAACCCCAACAGGTATTCGGTCCAAAGAAAAAAATTGGGATCCGATCCAAGAATAGTGAACCCAAAGAGGAACCATCGTGAGGGGCCATGTTTAGGATCCCACATTGAAAAGATTAGTGGAGACCTCACAATATATAAGCTACAAGGGTCACTCCGCTCATTGCCAATTGGTTTTGAGATGGAACCCCATATAATCTAATATGGTATCAGAGCCCATTAAACCCAAACGGGTATTCGGTCCAAGAAAAATATTGGGATCCGATCCAAGAATGGTGAACCAAAAAGGCACCATCTTGAGGGGGCATGTTGAGGATCCCACATTGAAAAGATAAGAGGAGAACTAACAATATATAAGATACATGAGTTACTCCACTCATTGCCAATTGGTTTTGAGATGCAAGCTCATATAATATAATATGGTATCAGAGCCCATTAAACCCAAACGGGTATTCGGTCCAAGAAAAAATATTGGGATCCGATCCAAGAATGGTGAACCCAAAGAGGCACCATCTTGAGGGGGCATGTTGAGGATCCCACATTGAAAAGATTAGTGAAGACCTCACAATCATAAGCTACAAGGGTCACCTCACTCATTAACAATTGGTTTTTAGATGGAAGCCCATATTATCTAATATGGTATCAGAGCCCATTAAACCCAAATAGGTATTCAGTCGAAAAAAGAAAATTGGGATCCGATCCAAGAATGGTGAACCCAAAGAGGCACCATCTTGAGGGGGCATGTTGAGGATCCCACCACATTAAAAAGATTAGTGGAGATCTCACAATATATAAGCAACAAGGGTCACTCCACTCATTTTGGACATATTCTAAGTATGGATAAAGATGGACCATCAATGGATAGCCTTGTTGAGCTAAAAAATTGATGACGGGCTTCAGATGTTCGACAATATTAGGGTAGGAAGTACCCCTCGAGGGAAGATCTTTAATGAGCAATGAAGAATGATAACTTATCATAGTAGTTACCTTAATTTGAAAACCAATGAAGAATGATATGCCAAAGGAGAGACTGATTCCCGAGCCCCTAAAGACATCGAAAATCATCACGTCTCCTTTGAATAATCTTACTTGGTCAATCTTGTAGTTGTGGCAAAGCGCCACAACACTATCCAGAAACAACTTAGTAATTTTCAACACACCAAGAACACCAAGAGCGTTGTTCAACGACATTCTTCCTTTACACAGAGATGGGAGAGATGAGAGAGATGCAGTCCAAAAAGATGGGAGAGATGCAGTCCAAAAAGATGGGAGAGATGCCTTTGCTTTTATACCAAGATAAATGCATTTAGGGGTTTTTTTGTTTATTGTTTTGTAGGGAAGTTTGGGAGTTTTGGAGGGAGTTTTAGGTCAAGTTTAATGAGTAATGAGAATCTGCAATCTGTTCCTCATCAGTTTAATCGTAATTTTTTTACATGACCGTCATAACTGGATAATGAATGGACCGCGGAAGACTATTTGGTTGATGACATTGCAGAAATAAATAGGTCTAAAACATGACAAAGTTATTAATTCAACAAAAAATTTATAAATAATTTTGAAGTGCAAGAGAACAAAGAACGGTTTTGTTCGATTAGGCAAAGATGGCGTCAGAAGTAGCAGAGTCTGCAAAGATTAATGACCAGCCATTGCAATTATAGAATTCTTCTTATTAAATTTCTTTTTGTACTTGGAATTGGTGGTTTTTCTTTTTTTAGTTTTGTTTTAATTTTTGTTTTTTTTATAAAATTATAATTTTCATTTATTTTGTCAAATCAAGTACAATCGGTGGAGACCTCACAATATATAAGCTACAAGGGTGACCCCACTCATTGCCAATTGGTTTTGAGATGGAAGCCCATATTATCTAATATGGTATCAAAGCCCATTAAACCCAAACAGGTATTTGGTCCAAAGAAAAAAAATTGGGATTCGATCCAAGAATGGTGAACCCAATGAGTCACCATCTTGAGGGGGCATGTTGAGGATCCCACATTGAAAAGATTATTGGAGACCTCCCAATTTATAAGTTACAAGGGTCACTCCACTCATTGCCAATTGGTTTTGAGTTGGAACCCCATGTAATCTAATATGATATCAGAGCTCATGAAACCCAAACGGGTATTCAGTCCAAGAAGGAAAAAATTGGATCCCATCCAACAATGGTGAACCCAAAGAGGCACCATCTTGAGGGGGCATGTTGAGGATCCCACATTGAAAAGATAAGTGGAGACCTCACAATATATAAGATACATGAGTTACTCCAGTCATTGCCAATTGGTTTTGAGATGGAAGCTCATATAATTTAACATGGTATCAGAGCCCATTAAACCCAAACAGGTATTTGGGATCCGATCCAAGAATGGTGAACCCAAAGAGGCACCATCTTGGGGGGGCATGTTGAGGATCCCACCACATTAAAAAGATTAGTGGAGATCTCACAATATATAAGCAACAAGGGTCACTCCACTCATTTTCAATTGGTTTTGAGATGGAACCCCATATAATCTAGTATGGTATCAATGCCCATTAAACCCAAACGGGTATTCGGTCCAAGAAAAAATATTGGGATCCGATCCAAGAATAGTGAACCCAAAGAGGCACCATCTTGAGGGGGCATGTTCAGGATCTCACATTGAAAAGATTAGTAGAGACCTCACAATATGTAAGCTACAAGGGTCACTCCACTCATTGCCAATTAGTTTTGAGATGGAATCCCATATAGTCTAATATGGTATTAGAGGCCATTAAACCCAAACGAGTATTCGGTCCAAGAAAAAAAATTGGGATCTGATCCAAGAATGGTGAACCAAAGAGGCACCATCTTGAGGGGGCATGCTGAGCATCTCACATTGTAAAGATTATTGGAGACCTCCCAATTTACAAGTTACAAGGGTCACTCCACTCATTGTCAATTAGTTTTGAGTTGAAATGCCACGTAATTTAATATAGTATCAGAGCCCATAAAACCCAAACGGGTATTCGATCAAAGAAAAAATATTGGGATCCGATCCAAGAATGGTGAACCAAAGAGGCACCATCTTGAGGGGGCATGTTGAGGATCCCACATTGAAAAGATAAGTGGAGAACTAACAATATATAAGATACATGAGTTACTCCACTCATTGCCAATTGGTTTTTAGATGGAACCCCATATAATCTAATATGGTATCAGAGCCCATTAGACCCAAACGGGTATTCGGTCCAAGAAAAAAATTGGGATCCGATCCAAAAATGATGAACCAAAAGAGGCACCATCTTAAGGGTGCATGTTGAGGATCCAACATTGAAAAGATAAGAGGAGAACTAACAATATATAAGATACATGAGTTACTCCACTCATTGCCAATTGGTTTTGAGATGCAAGCTCATATAATCTAATATGGTATCAGAGCCCATTAAACCCAAACAGGTATTCGGTCCAAAGAAGAAAATTGGGATCCGATCCAAGAATGGTGAACCCAAAGAGGCACCATCTTGAGGGGGCATGTTGAGGATCCCACATTGAAAAGATTATTGGAGACCTCCCAATTTATATGTACAAGGGTCACTCCACTCATTGTCAATTGGTTTTGAGTTGGAACCCCATGTAATCTAATATGGCATCAGAGCCCATGAAACCCAAACGGGTATTCGATCAAAGAAAAAATATTTGGATTTGGTCCAAGAATGGTGAACCCAAAGAGGCACCATCTTGAGGGGGCATGTTGAGGATCCCACATTGAAAAGATTAGTGGAGAACTCTCAATATATAAGATACACGAGTTACTCCAATCATTGCAGATTGGTTTTGAGATTGAAGCTAAAATAATATAATATGGAATCAGAGCCCATTAAACCCAAACGGGTATTCGGTCCAAGAAAAAATATTGGGGTCCGATCCAAGAATGGTGAACCCAAAGAGGCACCATCTTGAGGGGGCATGTTGAGGATCCCACATTGAAAAGATTAGTGGAGACCTCTCAATTTATAAGTTAGAAGGGTCACTCCACTCATTGCCAATTTTTTTTGAGTTGGAACCCCATGTAATCTAATTTGGTATCAGAGCCCATGAAACCCAAACGGGTATTCGGTCTAAGAAAGAAAAATTGGGATCCGATCCAAGAATGGTGAACCCAAGAAGGCACCATCTTGAGGCAGGTTCTGTGGCAGTGAAGGTCGCAAATTCGGTGCTTATAGAGCCATTTTGGACATATTCTAAGTATCGATAAAGATTGACCATCAATGGATAGCCTTGTTGAGCTAAAATATTGATGACGAGCTTAAGATGTTCGGCAATATTAGTGTAGAAAGTACCCCTCGAGGGAAGATCTTTAATGAGCAATGAAGAATGATAACTTATCATAGTAGTTACCTTAATTTGAAAACCAATGAAGAATGATATGCCAAAGGAGAGACTGATTCCTGAGCCCCTAAAGGCATCGAAAATCATCACGTCTCCTTTGAATAATCTTACTTGGTCAATCTTGTAGTTGTGGCAAAGCGCCACAACACTATCCAGAAACAACTTAGTAATTTTCAACACACCAAGAACACCAAGAGCGTTGTTCAACGACATTCTTCCTTTACACAGAGATGGGAGAGATGAGAGAGATGCAGTCCAAAAAGATGGGAAAGATGGGAGAGATGCCTTTGCTTTTATACCAAGATAAATACATTTAGGGTTTTTTTTTTTAATTTTTTTGTAGGGAAGTTTGGGAGTTTTGGAGGGAGTTTTAGGTCCAGCTTAATGAGTAATGAGAATCTGCAATCTGTTCCTGATCAGTTTAATCGTAATTTTTTTACATGACCGACATAACTGGATAATGAATGGACCGCAGAAGACTATTTGGTTGATGACATTGCATAAGTAAATAGGTTTAAAACATGAAAGAGTTATTAATTCAACAAACAATTTATAAATAATTTTGAAGTGCAAGAGGACAAAGAACGATTTTGTTCGATTAGGCAAAGATGGCGTCAGAAGTAGCAGAGTATGCAAAGATTAATGACCAGCCATTGCATTTATAGAATTCTTTTTATTAACTTTCTTTTTGTACTGTGGAACTGGTTGTTTTTTTGTTTTTTTTAGTTTTGTTTTTGTTTTTGTTTTTTTTATAAAATTATAATTTTCATTTATTTTGTCAAATCAAGTACAATCGGTGGAGACCTCACAATATATAAGCTACATGGGTAACCCCACTCATTGCCAATTGGTTTTGAGATGGAAGCTTATATTATCTAATATGGTATCAAAGCCCATTAAACCCAAACATGTATTCGGTCCAAAGAAAAAAATTGGGATCCGATCCAAGAATGGTGAACCCAAAGAGTCACCATCTTGAGGGGGCATGTTGAGGATCCCACATTGAAAAGATTATTGGAGACCTCCCAATTTATAAGTTACAAGGGTCACTCCACTCATTGCCAATTTGTTTTGAGTTCGAACCCCATATAATCTAATATGGTATCAGAGCCCATTAAACCCAAACGGGTATTCGGTCCAAGAAAAAAATTGGGATCCGATCCAAGAATGGTGAACCCAAAGAGGCACCATCTTGAGGGGGCATGTTGAGGATCCCACATTGAAAAGATTAGTGGAGACCTCAAAATTTATAAGTTACAAGGGCCACTCCACTCATTGCCAATTTGTTTTGAGTTGGAACCCCATGTAATCTAATATGGTATCAGAGTCCATAAAACCCAAACGGGTATTCGGTGTAAGAAAGAAAAATTGGGATCCGATCCAAGAATGGTGAACCCAAGAAGGCACCATCTTGAGGCAGGTTCTGTGGTAGTGAAGGTCGCAAACTCGGTGCTTATAGAGCCATTTTGGACATATTCTAAGTATGGATAAAGATGGACCATCAATGGATAGCCTTGTTGAGCTAAAAAATTGATGACGGGCTTAAGATGTTCGGCAATATTAGTGTAGAAAGTACCCCTCGAGGGAAGATCTTTAATGAGCAATGAAGAATGATAACTTATCATAGTAGTTACCTTAATTTGAAAACCAATGAAGAATGATATGCCAAAGGAGAGACTGATTCCCGAGCCCCTAAAGGCATCGAAAATCATCACGTCTCCTTTGAATAATCTTACTTGGTCAATCTTGTAGTTGTGGCAAAGCGCCACAACACAATCCAGAAATAACTTAGTAATTTTCAACACACCAAGAACACCAAGAGCGTTGTTCAACGACATTCTTCCTTTACACAGAGATGGGAGAGATGAGAGAGATGCAGTCCAAAAAGATGGGAAAGATGGGAGAGATGCCTTTGCTTTTATACCAAGATAAATGCATTTAGGGGTTTTTTTTTTTTTATTTTTTTGTAGGGAAGTTTGGGAGTTTTGGAGGGAGTTTTAGGTCCAGCTTAATGAGTAATGAGAATCTGCAATCTGTTCCTGATCAGTTTAATCGTAATTTTTTTACATGACCGACATAACTGGATAATGAATGGACCGCAGAAGACTATTTGGTTGATGACATTGCAGAAGTAAATAGGTCTAAAACATGACAGAGTTATTAATTCAACAAACAATTTATAAATAATTTTGAAGTGCAAGAGGACAAAGAACGGTGTTGTTCGATTAGGCAAAGATGGCGTCAGAAGTAGCAGAGTCTGCAAAGATTAATGACAGCCATTCAATTATAGAATTCTTTTTATTAACTTTCTTTTTGTACTGTGGAACTGGTGGTTTTTTTTTTTTTTTAAGTTTTGTTTTTGTTTTTGTTTTTTATATAAAATTATAATTTTCATTTATTTTGTCAAATCAAGTACAATCGGTGGAGACCTCACAATATATAAGCTACAAGGGTAATCCCACTCATTGCCAATTGGTTTTGAGATGGAAGCCCATATTATCTAATATGGTATCAAAGCCCATTAAACCTTACTTTGGACAATATAAACCTTACTGTTTTTACTACTACCAAAATTATCCTTCATTGAAGAGTTTTTTTTTTTCCTTTGTAATTCTATATTTGAAAAAGTAAAATTATTGAGTAATGGTTAGATTTTAAACCATATAAACAAACCTTTTAACTTACCCTTTATCCACTCTCACGTTTGTAGTATAGGTGTAGTAATTATCAATTCTTTTTAATAAGGGTTTTTTCACATGCTTGAGGATGCCTTTTATTTTCAGATGTGGTAATTTAAGTTCATTCATGTGCTTCTCCTTCACTCGAATAATAATGGTCAACTCGTCCCTTTTAGAAATTTATGAATTATGAATTATCTAACTCCTAACAACCCAATTAAATAATTGGTAGCTCCATCAATTAATTATCTATAATATATATCTATAATCTATACTATATTAAAAGGCGCGGGGAAAGTTTTGATTTTCTTTTGAGCCTCTTCTTAATCTTCAAATTTCTTATTTGTCATTCCTATTTAATTATTTAATATTTTATTATTCAAATTCCCACGAGTATATCATTCGCACGTAAAAAATTAAGAATTGGTTTAAAAGGCAATCTTCAGTCTCACGTTTGTGTTGTTTTTTTTTTAAAAAATTGATTCCCACCTTTACGGTGTTGTTTTTAAAAAAATCTCATATTTGATAATTTGATAGAATTAAGAATTGATTTAAGAAATATATATATATTCTCACGTTTGTGTTGTGATAATTTGATAAAATTAAGAATTGGTTTAAAAAAAATCTTCATTCCCACGTTTGTGTTGTTTTTTTTTTTTTTAAAAAAAAAAATCTCAATCTTGATTCCCACCTTTAGGTTGTTGTTTTTTTTTAAAAAAATCTCATATTTGATAAAATTAAGAATTGGTTTAAAAAATAATCTTCATTCCCACATTTGTGTTGTTTTTTTTTTTAAAAAAAAAATCTCATATTTGATAATTTGATAAAATTAAGAATTGTTTAAAAAAAAAATATTCATTCCCACGTTTGTGTTGTTTTATTTTATTTTTTTTTTAAAAACTCAATCTTGATTCCACCTTTAGGTTGTTGTTTTTAAAAAAATCTCATATTTGATAAAATTATGAATTGGTTTAAAAAACAATCTTCATTCTCATGTTTGTGTAATTTCGATAAGATTAAGAATTGGTTTAAAAAGAAATCTTAAAAGAAATCTTCATCTTTAATAAGACTAGTTTGAAACTACGTGCGTTACGTGTTATAATACCTTTTAAAGTATAAGTAACTTGATAATGCGCCAAAATCTCCTAAGGATGCATTAATCTACTTGAAAAAGAAATAAGAATGAATTATATATATTTACACTAAATGAAAATGTTATATTTACTCACGTTACTAAAGATAAAGTAGGAATGAGTCTTCTCCCACTAACGTTGAGTAGGAATGAGTCTTCTCCCACTTACGTTGAGAAGGAATTTCTCCCACCTACGTTAGGTCACAAAAACTTCACCTTATCTCATCCCTGGGTGGTTTAGACCACTATTTATAGAGTTCAAGTAAATCGGGTGGTTATGATAAATCTTTTTAAATTAGAAAATTTGAAAATTAAAAACAATTAATTTGAATTTTAGTTTTTCAAATTTAATTTTAAAACATGATTTGATTCAATCGAAAATTAAACTCAATTATCTTTTTATTTTTGAAAATTCAAAACAATTCAAAACAATGGATCTAAATTTAGATTTCACATAATTTAATTTTAAAAATTTTATTTATTATAACCACCGAAAACAAAATAGAATTAATAATTAAATGTGAGGATGAAGATGGATTTTGTTTTAAATCCAATTCTTATTTTTATCAAAGATGAGATTTTTTTTATTAAAAATGAAAACCTAAATGGAAAAGAGATTTGTTTTTTTTATTTTTTTTTAAAAAAACCAATTCTTAATCTTGTCAAAGATGAGATATGATTTGTTTTTTAGACCAATTCAAAAAATCTTCTAATTTTCACCACCGAAAATTAATTAGAATTCGGAATGAATAAGAGGTTTTTCTTTTTTTTTTTTTTTTAAAAAAAAGAAAACCTAAACGTGGGATTGAAGATGAGTTTTTTTTTTTACAAAAAAAACAATTGTTAATTTTATCAAATATGAGATTTTTTTTAAATACAACAACCTAAAGGTGTTGAGTAGGGATTCAAGGCGTTGAAATAAATAAATCTCAAATTTTTTTTAAATTATAAATCTCAATTAAATTAAAAGAAAAAGATAACATAATTGAAGAGAGTCGGGTAGAATAGTTGTAGTGTGGGTGTTGGTGTTTAATGAATTATGAAAGGAAAATAAATGCATTTAATGAAATTAGGTTGGTTTCTTTTTTTTTTTTTTTTAATTTCAAGACACGAGCTAGCTAATGAAAAAAGAAAAAAAATTAATTTATTGCAGAAACAGACGAGGTTTCTTCAGTCTTCCTCTGCCAAAAAAATGACCAAAAATGTCTGAGGTAAAAAACCCTTTTGTTACCATTGCTGCCGTGGACGACTCTGTTCGTAAAATTGACATTTTTTTAAAAAGTGTTTTATTTGCATGCAGTGATTTTCAAGAAGCAAAATGGGAACAAAATAGAAGGAGAACGACGAGAATATAAATGAAAGGATAAAGAGACAGAACGATCGTGGGATTATTATTTTGTTGGTTTAATTTTCTATTATTTTTATTTACCCCAATTTATTTTCTGTTGCTTTCTTCTCAATGTCCTTCACGTAAAAATGGAAGAGCAAGTTTTTTTTTTTTTTTTTGAAGTGAAATGGAAGAGCAAGTTGATTGAAAAGAGTTGAATTATTTGGGAAGTTATTGTCTTTTGGTTGTTTCTTTATTTTTCAGCGAGTGTAAATTTTCAAAACATACTCAGCATGTGCGAGCATTTGTCACTTCTATATTACTTTTTTAAATATTATTATTATTATTAATGAGTTGCAAATCTTCGTGCTTGAAATTTTTTTAAGGTAAAAAATATATATTATTATTATTGTTGTTTTTTGACAACGAAGGTAAAAAAAAATTATTGATTTTTCGCTTGTGATGATATTTTTAGTAATGATGAAAAAAGTAACTTAACTAAGATAAATATATTCTTATACTCTAACACGTGCAAATATATTCTTCGCTAGTATATATAAGTTTAAAGGGAAGAAAAGTATACATTAAACGTGGAAAATGTATTAATTTTTAATTGAAACTTTTAAATTCATCCAATTATCCCTTAAACTTAAGTAAATTGCAAAACTAGAAAAGGTGTTATAAATGCATTTAATATTACTAAGATAAACTATTAAATACACAAATCAAGGTGTCAAACTCAAACACCATTTTTACTCCACAAAAAAAAAAAAAACAAAAAAAAAAAGAAAAAACAAAACAAAACAAATAACAAACTAAAAACTAAAAAACTAAAAAAACTCAAACACCTCTCCCCTACGACACAAACAAAATTTTCAAATTTATCATCATTTTCCTCCAAAAGCTAAAATAAAGGATACACAGGACTGAAGTCGACATTGAATATTCTAAAGTATCGAAACTGCCCCTCACGCTCATTGAATAAGCTTCTGATGAAACCTCGAAGAACAATGTTTGGGCGTGTTGGTGTACCCTTGCCCGAGTTGACATGATCCAACAATTTTTTATTATATTGGGCAGCAAGAGCAACTGTGGCCTTTTCTCCAATTGTTGGTCATCCCGTCTCACCTATCATGATGTCCACATCTGCTATTCTAAGCTTGTCCAGGGCAGAAGCAACTGTGTCTACCATCATGTCAAATAGGTTATAGTAGCTGACCTGTCCGTCTCGGACAGGTTCTGTGGCAGTGAAGGTCGCAAACTCGGTGCTTATAGAGCCATTTTGGACATATTCTAAGTATGGATAGAGATGGACCATCAATGGAGAGCCTTGTTGAGCTAAAAAATTGATGACGAGCTTAAGATGTTCTGCAATATTAGGGTAGAAAGTACCCCTCGAGGGAAGATCTTTAATGAGCAATGAAGAATGATAACTTATCATAGTAGTTACCTTAATTTGTACCAAAGTGTGGGCATTCAAAAGATCTTGCACCGCTTGCATGGCCGGTAGTAGCTCGTCGTTGATATCGATTCCAACAAAGATATAGTTGAAGTTAATTTCGTTGATGTAAGGCTTCAGAAGAATGTTGAACCAATTTTGTAATGCAGAAGGGTTGGTGGCTATTTCCGTAGATATGCCAAAGGAGAGACCGATTCCCGAGCCCCTAAAGGCATTGAAAATATCCACGTCTCCTTTGAATAATCTTACTTGGTCAATCTTGTAGTTCTGGCAAAGCGCCACAACACTATTCACAGATGACTTAGTAATATTATTCAACACACAAAGAACACCAAGAACGTTGTTGTTCAATGTCATTATCTTCCTTTACACAGAGATGGGAGAGATGAGAGAGATGAAGTCCAAAAAGATGGAAAAGATGGGAAAGATGGGAGAGATGGGAGAGATGACCTTTGCTTTTATACGCAGATAAATGGATTTGGGGGTTTTTTTATTTATTTTTTTGTAGGGAAGTTTGGGAGTTTTGGAGGGAGTTTTAGATCCAGCTTAATGAGTAATGAGAATCTGCAATGTGTTCCTCATCAGTTTAATCGTAAGTTTTTTTACATGAGCGACATAATTGGATTATGAATGGACCGTGGAAGACTATTTGGTTGATGATATTGTAGAAGTAAATAGGTCTGAAACATGACAGAGTTTTTTTTTTTTTTTTGAAAAAGGAAAATTCATTAAACAAACTCAATCACCACTATAAGCAAAGGCTTCCTCATTAATGACAGAGGCCAGCCACGAAGGGATACCACCAGACCCTCAAAAAAGCAACTCCAAAAAAGTAACATATGACAGAGTTATTAATTCAACAGACCATAAAAAAAGCAACTCCAAAAAAGTAACATATGACAGAGTTATTAATTCAACAAACCATTTATAAATAATTTTCAAGTGCAAGAGGACAAAGTTAGGCAAAGATGACGTTGGCATCACAAGTAACATTTTCTATTATCTTCTAATCATAGAAAAATCAATATAATTTTCTTTAATTTTAGATTTCTTAACTAACATTTTTAAGTATTAGCCAAGAAAAAATAACTAAAAAAATATCAACGATTTTAGAAGTATATATATATATATATATATATATATATCTTATCTTATCTTATCTTACTATCTTGAAAAGTAGTTAAGACAAAGAATAATTTTTGGATTATTTTACCCTTTGACCAAATTTAAAATTTACCAATCATGCCTCTAATAATTATAAAATTTATATATTAAATTTAATTTAACTCATAAAGTGTCACTTAAAAAGCTAGAATATGAAAAGCTTTTATGTGGCTAATTGGGAGAATCATTTTTTTTTACTATTTTACCCCTTGACCAAATTTAAAATTTACCAAGCAAGACACTAATAATTATAAAATTTAACTCATACAATGACATTTTAAAAGCTAGAATATGAAAAGTTTTTTTTATTTATATAATTACTAATTTTAATTATATCTATTTTAAATAATAAAGATGGAATATGAAAAGTTTTTTAATATTAACTTAGTTTCTCTCTCTTTATTTAATTAATAATAATAATTTCTTAGTATCTCATACCATTTTTAAATAAGCCACTAAAAAACTAACTAGCAAATTTTACAAGAAAAGATGACAATTTTGAATTTTATGAATTTACGTTTTTTTTTTTCATTTAACATTATTTAATTAGATTTTACTTTCACCTATTTCTAAGTTTACAAATGAAGTGATTTTTTTATTTAAAAAAATGAAGTAATTTTAATTTTTAATAATATTAATTAAGAAGAGTGTGAAAAGCTAATAATATGGAGAGCTTAAATATGAATTTACCTCTTTATTTCTACAAATTAATTCTAAAAATTTATAAGTTTACATTTAATTATAATTAATAATGGAATATGAAAGACTTGGAACCCAAAAGTTTTGCAAATTATTCGTCTCCTACAATATATAAAGGCAAATCTTCTACTTTTTTCTACTAACAATTTATCTCTTCTTATTAATTTGTTTTTCTTGATTTCTTACTTCCTTGAGTTAGTTTTTCGATTTAGAAGATCACGTTGCATATTGAGGTAGCACACTAGAGTCCATGTGGAATGACTTTCTAAGTGTTTAAAAACACCTTTTTTTTAACTTAAAATCACTTTAAGTTTTAGGAGTACAAAGTGTAGTGTTGTTTTTGTAATCAGATCATTGTATCTTGAAAAGTTTTTTTGTTATGTTACTGCTTTTTTTTCAACCTTTTTTTTTTTTTTTTTTTGAGGAAAAATAATGCTATTAAAAACTCAAGAGCTAGTCACAGCTCCCAAAATGGTACTACCTGTGGGACAGGGACCCCCACAAGTATAGGAATCATACCCAGTTTCTAGATATTTATAATCTAACAACCATGAGGGAAAAACAGAGGACCAAGAATTGGACATTTGTAATTCACAAGCCATATGGGCCATATGATGGGCCAGCCCATTATTATTCCTTGACACATGCTGAATAGTTTGAACTTGGAGAGACTTCATTAGGTCTTGAGCTTCCATTATGAAGCCCCCCAACTCAGTAGCATCCTCGTTTACGTTGGTCAGCAGCTGCACCACTTGGAATGCATCAAGTTCAAGTTGAAAAGGGAGGGAATCAGAAGGGAAATGTCTCACGGCTTCACAAACTGAGAAAGCCTCTAACCATGAAATTTTCCAGCTATGCTTTATCCATTTAACTCCTCCTCTTAACGGACAACCACGCCAGTCCCTGAGAATCCAACCAATTCCACCACGACGAAGTCTGGAACTCCAAGAAGCATCACAGTTCAATTTGCAGACCCCCATTGGAGGAGGAATCCACAAGCTCGAACGCAGAGGAGAATCGCCATGAGTCGTTTGCAACCTCGCCAAATTCGCGGTACCAGTCGGGACCGCCAGACGTCGATTTTGTCGAGTAGAACAGGTACCCAGCCCCTCTCTTGACTCTTCTTGATGATGAAATTCTGTTAGAAACACTTTAATCTTAGCTTCCAGCATCTGCATATCCATCTTTTTGTTGTTTTGAATCACCAGATTCCTATGAGTCCAGATCTGCCAGCATAAAATTAGGCTTGTTGCTGCTCTTTGCTGGTCAATTGTATCTTTCCCCTCCTTCTTCCAGATTTTCATCAGATAGTCCGCCGGAGATAATCCACTCCTGTCAATAAAACCAACATCATAAGTCCAAGGACAGAAAGAGAGCCATAAATTTCTTACCTCCTTACATTCCCAAAATAGGTGGGAAGCAGATTCTGGGGATTTCCGACAGAAGACACAAATATGATGAATGTCCATTCCTCTGGAGACTAGATTTGTCAAAGTAGGAAGAATATCATTGAAAATACGCCATCCACAAATTTTAATCTTGGCCGGGATATTGATTTTCCAAAAACTTTTCCATAGAATCTCCTGCTTCTGGCGATTTGAGGGAGATGCTTCCTTCAGGGCATTTAGATTTGTCCCTAATCTATAGGCACTTCGAACACTAAAAACTCCCTTGGAATCAAGATCCCATAGCACCGAATCTTCCCTTCTATTCAGGTTTAACGGAATAGAAAGAATGGCCTCAGCATCGGATTCTAGAAATGAGTTGCGCACAAGGGTTTCATTCCAAACACCTGGAGAAATTATAAATTGAGCCACTGTATAATTTTGAACTTGGGGATTGATAATAATAGGAGTACATGACCCTTCTTTAGGAATCCACGGATCTTTAGAGGCCTCTATGTTGATCCCACTCCCAATTCGCCATCGATAACCCTTAGAGAATAGATCTCGGCCCCATAAAATACTTCTCCAAACATAAGATGGATTCGAACCTAAAGTGGCCTTCAAGAAACTCCCTGATTTAAAATATCTCCCACGCAACACTCTAGCCATCAGGCTTTCAGGGTGCCTAAGAATTCTCCAGCTCTGTTTAGCCAACATTGCTTGATTGAAAGAATTCAGATCTCTAAAGCCCATACCACCATGATTTTTATGCATACACAATTTCTTCCAACTCCGCCAATGGATTTTCCTACCAGTCTCTGAGGAACCCCACCAAAACCTAGCACAAAAAGAATTCAAATCGTTACATAAGGCTTTAGGAAATTTAAAACAACTCATCGCATAATTAGGGATAGCTTGAGCAACAGATTTAATAAGGATCTCTCTGCCTGCAATTGAAAAAAACTTCCCTTTCCAGCCTTGAAGTGTTCTCCACACACGATCCTTAATGTTGTCAAAAATTTCCTGTTTATTGTGAGCGTTTTGGGAGGGTAAACCCAAATATTGACCCAAACTTTCCTTATGTTGCACTTTAAGAATGTTCCTTATGCAATTGATCCTATCCACTCCAGTATTTGGGCTGACCATAAAACTGGACTTCTCAAAATTCACCATCTGACCAGAAGCCTTCTCATAGGTGATGAGGATTTTTTGAATGGACCTACAATCTGATTCTGAAGCTTGAAAAAACAACAAACTATCATCAGCATAAAACAAATGAGTTATAATAGGGCAATATCTATTCATACGCAAACCTGTAAGCTCCCTATTTGCTTCAGCATAGTTTAGAAGGCCCGACAAACCTTCAGCACATATAAGGAATAAATAGGGAGAAAGGGGGTCTCCTTGTCTAAGCCCTCGCTGTGGTTTGAACTCCGTACACGGCATTCCATTTAGAAGAACCTGAAAACTTACGGATTCCACGCAATTCATTATCAACCGAACCCATCTATCACAGAAACCCATTTTTTGCATAATTTTCCTGATATATATCCATTCCACCCGGTCATAAGCCTTGCTCATATCCAGTTTCAAAGTTGCTATGCCTTCCTTACCCTTCCTACGATTCTTAACTGCATGGATACATTCAAATCCAATAATAGTATTATCCGAAATTAGTCTCCCGGGCACAAAAGCTGACTGCGAAGGAGAGATTATATCATTTAATACTGCCTTGAGTCTGTTGGCAAGGGTTTTTGCAATGATTTTGTAAATCACCGAGCAAAGGCTAATGGGCCTAAAATCTTTTAATGTCCTCGGCTCCTTAACCTTTGGAATCAAAACGATGTGTGTTTTGTTAACAGAATCCAAGCCCCTATCTCCATTCAACACTTCTAAGCAGAACTGACTCACATCTCCTCCCACGATGTCCCAGTACTTTTGATAAAAAACTGCCTGCATTCCATCTGCTCCAGGTGCCTTGGTAGGGTGCATATTCTTGACCACACCAAAGATTTCCTCTAACGTAAAGCTTTAAATCAATTCCACATTCTGATCATGAGTGATGGTTGTTGGAATAGTCTTCAAGATACATTCAATATCATCTAGATTGGGGCTAGAAGTTTGGAACATACCTTGAAAGTACTTGGTCGCCACTAAAGCCAGCTCTGAATCTTCTTTGATCCAGTTCCCATCCTCATCCAACAACCCCCGAATAGTATTGGTCTTTTTTTGATGATTGGCTTTCCTGTGAAACCATTTCGTATTTCTATCACCCCATTTAAGCCAGTTCTCCCTAGCTCTTTGATGCCAGTAGATCTCATCATCCTCTAGAAGATTCTCAAGCTCTCTCTCTTTCTGCATTAGAACTATATTATTCAATGAGTCATTCTGATTTAATAAAAGCTGGATCTCCTGCTCTTTCTTAGCAATTGCACCTCGAATGGAGCCACTATACAAAGCTTTACTCCATTCTTTCAACCGGGATAAGCACTTATTCGTCTTATGAAGGACGGACGCAGGCTCCTGCCTATCCATACTCTGCCAAACACTACCGACAATTTGCCTACACTCCTCATATTTTGTCCAGGCCGCTTCAAATCGTCTAGGTCGCTGAGTACTTCCCCCTTGTTGACATTGCTTATCCAAACTCCATTCAGCTATCAAAGGTCTATGATCTGATCCAATGAGAGGTAAATGTCTGACACTAAACACCCCACATAAGTCCTGCATATAGTGATTGAATAAGAACCTATCCAACCTCTCCCAAATTAGATCCGACTGAAAATGTTTATTACACCAAGTGAATTCAGGGCCTGAAAATCCAGGGTCAATTAGACTACAATAGTCAATGCACTCCCGAAACTCCTGCATAGCTCTATCAAGGCGGGGCAACCCCCCAGATTTTTCACTATTGGACACGATTTCATTGAAGTCACCTCCGATCACCCACGGATAATCCACACCTTCGCCCAGACGTCTAAGGAGCGTCCAAGTCTCGTGATGCATTTCTCTCCTGGGATTACCATAGATCCCTGTAAACCTCCACTTGTTGCCACTGACTAAGATAAGAGAATCAATATGACCTTTCGAAAAGGATCTAATAGATAAATCTACCTCATTTTGCCATAACAACATAAGACCACCACTCCAACCTTGACTTGGAACCTCGAAACCATTATCGAACTGAAGCTCTCTACGAATTCTGTCACACCTGTTTCTCTGCAATTTGGTTTCCATTAAGAAAACCACTTGGGGATTATGTTTACGCACTAGATGGCGTAACGCTCTTAATGTCCGAGGGTTCCCCAACCCTTGGACATTCCAACTTATGGTTTTCATTGTGCCCGGCGGGGCTGACTCGCAGCCTCCACCGATTTTGCAATTGAATTATCATCCACCATAACGATTCTTTTCTTATAAGAACCTACATCCTCCATCTCAATCGTGTGTTTCCCCGTGGTAGTAGTATGAATGTACTGCCCTAGTTGATCATGCAAATCACCTTCAACCCGAGCACGTGACAATCTTTTCCATTTTTTAGCTTTTTCTTTTCTCTCGTCCCCAACGGTATAGCTAACCACATTCATAATTGAATCATTTTCTACGTCCATTTTTACCTCAGATGCCTTAGTCAATATGTCAACCTCCATCACAGCTGTAGTATTTCTATCTATTGACTCCACTCTCCGTTGCACATCATCCATTTTTTCCATATTTACTGCCTTCATAATTGGGCCATTTGAATCACCCATAATATTTGATTTGCCATGAATATTTGATTCCCCGAATATTTTCTCTTTCTCCTTTAATGGAATTGTTACCGTTTGGGTAATTAATGGATCCGAAATCTTCGGCTCTCTCTCTATCGGATTTGCCGCCTCTACCGGAGCCGTTCGGTCCTTCTCCATTGCTGCCTTATCTCCACCGCCAGCCGTGCCTCCGCCAGCTCTGCCGCCGTCAACCATGCCACCATCGTCTCCTTTCTTTGGCAGCACATCTTCGCTATCCCCCTCTTCTTTATTCCTCCAAGATCTATGATCCTCCCAATCCCCAAACCGCCCTCGACCTCTGCCTCTTCCTCCCATGTAATTTTGCATCCTTCCTATAGTATTAACTGACTCCATGTCTTTTAATTTGTATGGTTCACGAAGCCAAGGGCCATACGGTAGCTCCTCCTCTTTTGTACCAGTGTCTTCATCACACTCCTTGATTATATGGCCCAACCTCCCACATCCATAGCAAAAATCAGGTAATTTCTCATACGTCACTACGATCATTTTTTCCACCCCAGATCTTCCAGATTTAAGAAAAACACCACGTTTCAGCGGCCGAGTCACATCAATTTGGACCTTGATACGTAATGAACTATCACACTTTATTTCTGCACCATCTTCCAAATCCACTTGCTCCACTTTGCCCAATAAGCTTCCAATTTCCGCTGCTGCAGACCTTGAAAAACAAGCCAGAGGGAGTTTATGAAAATGAACCCAAAATGAGACGTACCTGAACGCCAATTCATCTCCGCAGCAGTCGCCTTTTGGCTCTTCCAACAGAAGCATCGCTCTATCGTAAAACCAAGGCCCCGAGTCTACGATATGCCCTTTAATCCTTGCATTTTTGAATTTGCAAAGGAATAAGTTGAAGCCTCGGTAGTCAATAATTGTATGCTCTTGGTTCCATATCTTTGGCATCATTGATTTGAATACTTCAGGACTGATTTTCTTCTTTGTAAAAATCTTGCATAAAACTGCATTGGCCAGTTTCTTCTCTGTACTATCAATTGCAGCTTCTTGAAGATGGAACACACTTGCTTTTTCATCCGCCGTCACCTTCATCGCCGCTAGTTTCTGGATAATCCCCTCAGCATTACTACTTGAAGCCATGGTATTTCCCAACACAATAAGAACTACACAGACCGACAAAAGATCCCAACCCAGCAGATGAACTGCTCCTCCACCGGCAAAAAACGCCGCCACACTTCTACCGTTCCTAGAGAGAGAACGGAGAACCTAACCCGGCTTAACGGAGAACCTAACCCGGCTTAGAATAATAATTTTGCTTTTTTTTCAACCTTAATAAAGATAAAATTAATTTTCTAATTTGATTTCATATTATATTTATAATCAAAGAAAAATTATTTAATTTTTTGAGAATGGACACTTTTGTATTTCAATATTTCATATTTCATATATATTATTGTGGATAAATAATTCTTAATTTATTATTGATAATTAATTAATGTATTGTTTATAATTAATTAGAAAATTAGTGTGACATTAGGTACATGACTATTTTCTCAATAAACGAAACATACTTTGTAATTGAATCAATTAAGTTATTATTTGTTCAACAAATATTTCAAATGCAAAAAAAAAAAAAAAAAAGTACATGGATTATAAGAGAGAAATAAAAAAATAAACAATAAAAAAAATAAAAATTAAGATCTTAGCTATACATTCATTTCTTCAAAGTATAATGAGAATCTATTTAATTTTAGAAATGAAAAGTCATTTAATAAGTTTTTTTTTTTAATATAGAAATTCATCTATTTAAAAAATTAAGGTGTGAATATTTTTTAATTAAATACTCAAAAGTTCGCCGAAGTATGATAGTTATAACAATTACACTCTTAAACTTGAAAAATTGTAAAATGGATCCAATTTTTAAATTTATCATAATTTGAGGGTTTATTATTTACAATTGAAAGTTTAAGGGTTCAATTTTTACGATTTTTAAAGTTTGAGGGTTTAATTTTTACATTTAAAAGTATAGGGGTGTAATTGTTACAACTACCATACTTCAGGGTGGTTTTTGCAATTTACCCCCTCCCCTTTTTAATAAACAATATATATATCAAACAAGTTCTCGTCATGACATATCTCCTTCTTTTGCCATTTTACTATGGATATGCGACTAATCTTTTTTTTATAGAGGGAAAAACATCTACGGGCTAATAATGTAAATTTAAACATAACTCAATTAATTAAAGCGTTAGTAATCACTTAATATTTGAAGGTGAGAGATTTGAACCTATTGGTCCGGAATACATGTCACATTTACCGTTGAACTACGCTCACTCCAACCAATCTTATCAATTATTACAATTTTGGAATTAAAATGCAAATGTGTAAGAATACAAAAATATATTAACCTTTGTGTGTGAGATTTTTTTAAATAATATTTTATTTTCACTTATATTTATTATGTTTTCTAATTGTCAAATTTACAAAAAGCATGTTCCTTTTAAATTTATTTGAGTTTTAGTTAGTGTGTTTTCTTTTTTGAAAAAAAAAAGTCCTACTTTTTATTTATTTGTATTTTAATTAAAAAAAAATCATAAGAAAATCAAAACAAATATAGGTCATGATTACCTACTATGTAGTTAATCATAACCTATTCAAAATTTAAAAAAAACACCTTTTTTGTAAATATTTTTTTTTTATCTTTTCTATTTCCGACTCTCTTTCTTTTCCAATTATTTTCTCTTTCTTTGATTTTTATTCTCAAACCTACCTTCTCTCCTTCCTTCCTTTCTCTTCTCCATTTGTCTTCTTTCCTCTATCTCTTTTCTCCTCTATTTTATTTCACATTTTTCTGATTCTAGTTTGTTGGAAAACCAAACTTTTTCTTGTTTTCGAGTTGTTCGAATCACAAAACCGATATGGATATGTTCATTCCCTTGTTTTTCTTCTTCAGCTTTCTCTCATCTCCTACACATCAAACTTCTCATTTTGCTTTCTGTCATATTGCAGAAGTAAATAGGTCTGTTTTTTTTTTTTTTTTGAAAAAGGAAACTTCATTAAACAAACTCAACCACCACTACAAGCAAAGGCTTCCTACAGAGGCCAGCCACGAAGGGATACCATAAGACCCTCAAAAAAGCAACTCATCCTCCATCAGACCCCCAAAAAAGTAACATTACAGAGTTATTAATTCAACAAACCATTTATAAACAATTTCCAAGTGCAAGAGGACAAAGTTAGGCAAAGATGGTGTTGGCATCAGAAGTAGCAGCAAAGATTAATGCTGCACATGCCCTAAAAAATGTGCTGCACATCCCTGCAATTGTCATTTTCATTTTTATTTTATTTTTATTTACAGGTCGGGCGTCTTGAACCTACGCGACCCAACCCCATTAAGGGAAAGCCGATTCCGTCTCGTTTCCGTCTCATTGTCGTCTGGTTCGATCTCGTTGTCGTCTCCAAACCCTTTCATAACCATCATTTTTCTCTAATTTTTTAAAGTTTTTTTCAAACTTTTCTAAAAAAAACTCTTGTTTTTGTACTGTGGAACTGGACCACATAGTGATGAACAATATAATGTAGCAACATAAAGAAGTGAAGTTTTCATAACATGGATGGAAACTAATCCTTTTAGTTTTGTTTTCGGGTAGTTTTCAACTTTTTTTTTTTAATTTAATTTATTTTGTTTAATTATTATTAAAATTTTTTAATGATAACATAATAGGTTTTTTTTCAATGAATGATTTGTTTTTTTTTTTAAAAAAAATTAAGTTGGGATTTTTTATAAATAACTCTCTATAATTTTTTTTTGTGTATAGTATTATTTTTCAATACAAAACACCAAATATTAACAATGCTACGAATAGATTTTTCAAAAATTGTACATTAGTTTCACGAATTTTTCAAAAATTTTTTTTTATATAATTAAACATAATTAAATTCATGTATACATAGAAAACACAATTACGTTTTAAAAACTAAACTAAAATAAAACATCTCTAATTCTATATTCACAGTACTATTGATTTAATTATTGATAATCAATGAGTTGTCATAAGTTTCTTAGCAATATCATTCTCAAGTTAAACATGTTTGAGATTTTGAAAAAAAAAATGATTACAAAGCAAATTGAGAACTTTTGTTTCAGATTTATTATTGTATATTTTAAAATTTTTATTTTAGTCTTTAAAATTTAAATAGATAATGATATATTGTTTTTAGTTTAATGGGATATGTTCTTTTTGGGAGATAATAAATCTTAGATTTTGCCTAAAAATCTGAGATAATATATCCAATTTTTAGTCCTAAAAACCCAATAGTATCTAATTTTTTTAACTCATTATCTAATACTCTTATTTGGCAACTTATCTACATGACAATATATAGGTCATGTCATCTTTATTGCTCACAGTGCCGCGAGATGCTTCATCTTTATCTTTTTGTTGTAATCAGGTGGCATCATATATATAGGTCATGTCATCAATTCGTTTAATTCGCGATAGTAATCAAAATAGATAATTTTGAAATTTCAAAATGTTAAAATAATCCTCATTTCCTCTATTTTATAATCATTTTATTTATATTTTTATTTTAAAGTTAGTTTCGTTTTGTTTTAATTTTTTACAATGATTTTCATTGTTGAAAAGACATTTGAATTTTTAGCTAAATTTTAGAAATAAAAACCAAATAGTTATTAACAGAACTTTAATTTTTATTTTTGATATTTAAAAATTAAGCTTATAAATACTACTTATATACATTTTTTTTTTTTTTTTTGCTTATAATCCACCTTCTTTCCAAATTTTTAAAAACCAATTTAAGTTTTGAAATCTAAAAAAATAATAGATTCCAAAAACTTATTTTTGTTTAAGAATTTGGTTAAAATTTCAAATGTGTTTTTAATAAATATTAACATTATTATTATGGTAAGAAAGTGGGGAGAAATCAAACATAATTTTCAAAAATTAAATTGCAATCAAACATATATATTTGTATTTTTACTTTTTAAAATTTATAAGCTTAACCATAAAAAGCTAAAACGAAAAATGAGAATAGAATGAGAATGAAAGTTCAGTTTCAAAATATAATTTAAAAGAGAAATTAAAATTATTGTAAAAAAAAAAAAGAAAAACCAAAATTAAATCACATGGCATCAGGCTTTAAATAAGGGAGATCTGTTGCCAGCCTCTTCGTAATTAAGTGCATTTATTTTTTTTTAAAAAAAAAACTTTCATAGCTTGTCTTCAATTTTATGGAAACTTGAGGAGTTTTGGAGGGAAATCGATTTCCCCAATGGTTTGTTGAGATTGTATCCAATGTTGGTGTACCTAATTTCTAATTAAATGCATTTATTTTCAAAAAAAAAAATTCACAAGTTGTCTTCAATTTTTTTTTTGAAAAAGAATAATTATTAAACACCAACACTACAACTATTCTTGCCGGTTGTCTTCAATTATGTTATTGTTTTCTTTTAATTTAATTGAGATTTATAGTTTCAAAAAAAAATTGAGATTTATTTATTTCAACTCCTTCAATCCATACTCTACAGAGAAGAGAGAACCCAATGATTGAAAATAAAAATGTCATAAAAAAAACTCCAAATTTATTTTATTTGCATTTTGCACATGTACCATCGAAATTTCTTTCAAAATAAATAAATAAATCTATATCTATATCTATATTTTTACTTTTTAAAATTTATAAGCTTAACCATAAAAAGCTAAAACGAAAAATGAGAATAGAATGAGAATGAAAGTTCAGTTTCAAAATTTAATTTAAAAGAGAAATTAAAATTATTGTAAAAAAAAAAAAGAAAAACCAAAATTAAATCACATGGCATCAGGCTTTAAATAAGGGAGATTTGTTGCCAGCCTCTTCGTAATTAAGTGCATTTATTTTCAAAAAAAAAAAAACTTTCATAGCTTGTCTTCAATTTTATGGAAACTTGAGGAGTTTTGGAGGGAAATCGATTTCCCCAATGGTTTGTTGAGATTGTATCCAATGTTGGTGTACCTAATTTCTAATTAAACGCATTTATTTTCAAAAAAAAATTCACAAGTTGTCTTCAATTTTTTTTTTGAAAAAGAATAATTCATTAAACACCAACACTACAACTATTCTTGTCGTTGTCTTCAATTATGTTATTGTTTTCTTTTAATTTAATTGAGATTTATAGTTTCAAAAAAAAATTGAGATTTATTTATTTCAACTCCTTCAATCCCTACTCTACAGAGAAGAGAGAACCCAATGATTGAAAATAAAAATGTCATAAAAAAAACCCCAAATTTATTTTATTTGCATTTTGCACATGTACCATCGAAATTTCTTTCAAAATAAATAAATAAATCTATATCTATATCTATATTTATATTTATCTCTAATCTCTAATCTCTAATCTAGGTTCATGAAAAAACATTTTTGGACTATCATATCCCTACTTCTATTTCTAAATTTATAATCATGCCATTGCGAAGAGTTTAACCTACCTATTTATTTATTATCAATAATTAGTAATTTATTTATAAAATACTTATGCTCTAAATAAGAATTAAAAAAAAAAAACTTAACGTTTGCACGTTAAAAAAATACTGCAACTTTTCTCAAAAAAATATTGCAAGCTGTTACTTTTAACAATTTGAAAATTTAAAAATGATGATATTTTTAACTTTTAATTTAATAACTTTAATCGAAAGGAATTTGAAAAACCATAAGAACTTAAATTACCTAATTATTTCTAGAAATTAATTCTAAAAATTTAATATTACATTTAATTAAAATTAATACTCAAATTTGAAAGTTTTTGAAACTCAAGAGCTTTGCAACCTATTCATCTCATACGATAGATAAATACATCTCTTCTACTTTTTTCTACAACAATTTAGCTTTCTCATTTTGATTTGTTTTTCTTCGTCTATTAGTTCCTTCTTATAGTTTTAGATTAGATTAAGAATGTAAAGCCTCAGAATTTCCAGGTAAAATTCTTTTTAAACTTTGAGTTAATTTCGAATTTAATTAATTCTTCGTGTTCGTATTATATATATATTGAATTTGGTCGGAATTTATTTTACCTTCATGAATTCTCGATTTCAAAGAATTAAGAGGGGAAGGTTGGAATGGTAGGGTCCAATTGTTAATTCCTTTGAAAATCAATTTGGACCTTAATTATAAATAAAAAAAAAAGAAACCCTAAGTGAATAATTGAAAAAAAAAAAAAAAAAAGAAAAGGAAGTAATCTCTTATTCCCTTTCAGCCGCCCAACACAAACCCCTCCCCTTCTTGCGTTGCGTCTTTTTCCTCCAGCCACGGTCTCTCTCCCTCTCGCCTTGTCGTCCGACGCTACCGCCTGAAGCTCCAGACACCGTCGACCATCGAGTTGTCGTCGTCCGTCGTGTGGTTCCAGCCCTCCATTACGCGTCGCTCGTCGAGGTCGTCACGTGCGTTTCGCCGTTGCTGTTCGAGTTGCTGTCACCGCCTCACGTCCTTGGAGTTTTAGCAGTGTGAGTGTTGGCTGGAGTTGGGTACATTTTCTTGAGTTAGTTGTTTCCCATGTTGAGCTTTATCGTTGGTTTATTGGAGATTTAGATAACTCAATATGTTCTAATTGATGCATCCAGTAGATGGTCACATGTGTGTTTATTATTAAGTCGAAACCTTGCATTTGCAAGATTACTTGCTCAAATAAATAAGTTAAGAGCACAATTTCCTGATTATGTAATTAAGATAATTCGTCTTGATAATGTTGGTGAGTTTACATCCCAGTCATTTAATAATTATTGTATGTCAATTGGGATAAGTGTTGAACATCCTGTAGCTCATGTTCATACACAAAATAGTCTAGTTGAATCATTTATAAAACGTCTGCAATTAATTGCTAGACAAATGCTTATGAGAGCAAGACTTCCAATATCTGTATGGGGTCATGCAATTTTACATGTTCGCTTATACGCATTAGGCCAGCAGCCTATCATAAATACTCCCCAATACAATTAGCTTATGACCAACAACTAAATATATCTCACTTACGAACTTTTGGAAGTGCAGTATATGTTCCAATTGCTCCACCAAAACATTCTAAGATGGGTCCTCAAAGGAGGCTAGGAATATATGTTGGATTTGATTCCCCATCAATTATTAGATATCTTGAACCCCTGACGGGTGATGTATTTACTACACGATTTGTTGATTGTCATTTTAATGAGACAGATTTTCCAACATTAGGGGGAGAGATTAAGAAGTTGGAAAATGAAATTACATGGAATGCAGTGTCATTGTCTCATTTAGATCCCCGTACAAATCAATGTGAACTAGAGTTAAAAAGATAATTTATTTGTAAAATATTGCAAATCAAATGGCAGATGCATTTATAGATGCTAAGAAAGAGACCAAATCACATATACCAGCTGCAAATACACCATCTAAAATTGATATCCCAACGCAACACGTTATGATAACTAATGAGTCTGCAACACACCAAAAGCGTGGTAGACCAACGAGTTCCAAAGATAAAAATCCTCGAAAAAGAAAATTAGTCAATAATCAAAATGACGTAATTGATAATGTGGATATCCTAGAAGAAATCCCGATTGTGACTACTCATAATAATATCGAAGAATTTGGAATACCTGAGGATAATAATGAAATTTCGAGAAATTATGTAATGAATGGAAAAGGATGGAACCAGAACAATATAGTTGTTGATAACATTTTTGCGTATAACGTTGCTTACGACATCATTTCTGAAAAATGATTATTATGAACCAAAATTTGTCAAAGAATCTCGACATAGAAAGGATTGGCTTAAGTGGAAAGAAGCAATCCAAACAGAATTAAACTCACTCTCAAAACGTGAGGTTTTTGTGTTGAGGATCCCATATTAAAAAGATTAGTGGAGACCTCACAATATATAAGCTACAAGGGTCACCCCACTCTTTGCGAATTGGTTTTGAGATGGAAACCCATATTATCTAATATGGTATCAAAGCCCATTAAACCCCAACAGGTATTCGGTCCAAAGAAAAAAATTGGGATCCGATCCAAGAATAGTGAACCCAAAGAGGAACCATCGTGAGAGGCCATATTTAGGATCCCACATTGAAAAGATTAGTGGAGACCTCACAATATATAAGCTACAAGGGTCACTCCGCTCATTGCCAATTGGTTTTGAGATGGAACCCCATATAATCTAATATGGTATCAGAGCCCATTAAACCCAAACGGGTATTCGGTCCAAGAAAAAATATTGGGATCCGATCCAAGAATGGTGAACCAAAAAGGCACCATCTTGAGGGGGCATGTTGAGGATCCCACATTGAAAAGATAAGAGGAGAACTAACAATATATAAGATACATGAGTTACTCCACTCATTGCCAATTGGATATATAAGATACATGAGTTACTCCACTCATTGCCAATTGGTTTTGAGATGCAAGCTTATATAATATAATATGGTATCAGAGCCCATTAAACCCAAACGGGTATTCGGTCCAAGAAAAAATATTGGGATCCGATCCAAGAATGGTGAACCCAAAGAGGCACCATCTTGAGGGGGCATGTTGAGGATCCCACATTGAAAAGATTAGTGAAGACCTCACAATCATAAGCTACAAGGGTCGCCTCACTCATTAACAATTGGTTTTTAGATGGAAGCCTATATTCTCTAATATGGTATCAGAGCCCATTAAACCCAAACAGGTATTCAGTCCAAAAAAGAAAATTGGGATCCGATCAAAGAATGGTGAACCCAAAGAGGCACCATCTTGAGAGGGCATGTTGAGGATCTCACATTGAAAAGATTAGTAGAGACCTCACAATATATAATCTACAAGGGTCATTCCACCCATTGCCAATTGGTTTTGAGATGGAACCCCATATAATCTAATATGGTATCAGAGCCCATGAAACCCAAACGAGTATTCGGACCAAGAAAAAAAATTGGGATCCGATCCAAGAATGGTGAACCAAAGAGACACCATCTTTAGGGGGCATGTTGAGGATCCCACATTGTAAAGATTATTTGAGACCTCCCAATTTACAAGTTAGAAGGGTCACTCCACTCATTGCCAATTTTTTTTTTAAGTTGGAACTGTTGGGTTTTATGCCCTAAAACTCGTAGATAGTGAATGTAACCGTTGACCGGATATTAATGAAATAATATTGATATATTTTTGCATTAATTGTTATTAGTTATTTTATATATGTCTTTGCCTAATAATAACCCTAATCCAATAAACTAGACATCCAAGGCTGTAATATGAGTCTTGAACTATATGTAGCGACATATGGGATCATTGTTCAAGAAACAGCCTAAAGGGTCTATAGTATAGGGATAAGACTGGGTGCCTTATCCTGGTGACACTATGGATACGGCCCACTTTGTATTTGATACAAACGCTGCGATCCAACGCGTTCGTGTAGGAGACATGCGAGTGGGGGTATCCTATGCAATGAGTTTGCATAAGACCGGACCGCGAAATAGTAACCACTGGTTATAACACCGTTAACTAGTTGGTTTTCTATTTCACTAGGACGACCTAGACAACTTAGTCTTAATCCTGAGTTGATTATGGACTCCTGCTCATGAGAGATTGTCCTTTGATTTGTATGGGTGAGAGTGGCCAATACGCCGACTCAATAAGCCTACCACTTTGGGGACAAGACCGAATGGGGAGTTGGGAACATAATCGTACAAGATGGAATTCACTCCTTCCCGACTTTAGGGAAGCAGATGAGTGTTCCCTTAAGTGGTTACTCCGAGTCTTGAACAAAGGGCCCTACCCTCTCAATGGCACGAGAGGGTTTTCTGTTTGATGGTTGGACCACAAACAGGTTGTTCATTAGAGGAGAATTGGTACTTAAGGAAATAGAGGTAACCTGTTGTTGGTTACCGCAAGCGCACGGGCCACAAGTAATATAAAACGGAAAGTATTCCGAGTATCGAATCCTCAGGGAGGCGAAGCGAAACTTAAGCAATTAATTAAAATTCTCTTGAGCACTGAAAATACTTAGGTGAAATAATATTTAGGGACCACGCTCATGTAATAAAAAGATTTAATTTAAAATGACTTAATGAAAACAAATTCGATCAATCAGAAATAAAATGTGGAGAAAGAGTTTTCTTGAAATGGGAAGAGGGGTCTTGAAAATCAATGATTAGCTAAATAATTGCTATAATTATCCTATCTCATTGCCCAACTAATTATAAACCTAGAATCTCCGTTAATCACATAGGTTCTCCTGTCGGTCTCCCCTAATTGTAATTAATTCATTTTAACAACCTAAGTGTCCTTAGCGCTATTAAAAATCATTAATTATTACGCTCTGATTCATTTTAGGAATCTAAGTTTAATCAACTAATCCCGGTGTCACAACGGGCAATTAAACTAGTTGCATGGATTATGATCTATCCTAATATCTCTCCGTCGAGTTTCCATTAAGAATCGATTCATTACACAATTGGCCAGATTGAGTAAAGCATTAAGCACATCCATACAAATAATTAGGACATGGGCAAGAGACAAGAAATTATAACAATATTTCCACTATCATTTCATTTCAAGACCCCAAATTGGGGTTTAGCTACACATAATATCCACAATAATTACAAGGGAAAACATATTAAAAAGCATAAAGGAAAAGGAATTGACCGTCGAAAAACCCCTTGCTGTCGCTTGGAGCCCCCGCTGACTACTCCTCGAGCCTCTATGATTGCTTCCCAAAATTCCCCAAAATTTCCCCACTAGAAGAACCCTCTCAAAAAGGCTCAAAAGCCTTGAGAGGGGCTCCAAAAAAGGAGTCTTAAGAAAGGAAAGAAAGGATTGAGTGATGGATGATTGATTGATGATTGATGATTGATTGAGGCACCAAGGGCGCCTATTTATAGGCCTGGAATAGGGGTAGCGTCGCGACGCTGCCTTGCCAAGCGTCGCGACGCTGCTGCGCACGCGGCTTGGGCAACAAGAAAGGGCAGCGTCGCGACACTGCCTTGCTAAGCGTCTCGACGCTGTCCAGATTTTCCAGAAAAATCAGCTTCCTTTTGGGCCTTCTTCTTCATTTCTCTTGGTCTTTTCTTCATAGATGTCTTCTTTGGGCCTTCAATTGTATCGAGCTAGGATTTGGGCTAGAATTACTTCAATTTTGGCTCTTTTTCTCCCAAAATCACCAACTTAGCTCCTAGGGACCAAATAACAAAATTCATCAAATATATTCATTAAAAACACAATTAAAGCACCAAAAAGCTTAATAAATTGAGACTAAAATAGCGACATTTCTGCTCGCTATCACACCCCCAAACTTAAGCTTTTGCTAGTCCCGAGCAAAATAAATTCTAAAGATGCATGAAATAGAATCGCTCAACCCTCAATGATTTTTGAATTCTTAGGATCGAATGGAAAACATGCAAGTGGAATAAGCAAGCACCGCATACTCTTGAAGAAATCTTAAACTAGTTTGAACTTAAGATTAATGAATAGCATGCTCAAGACTTATCTATTGATTCTTTTACTAACCTAGATTAGTCTTATGGCTTTCTCCATTTGTTTTCCCCCTACACTGGCTAAGAGCCCCTAATACTTCGGAGTCCTTCTATCATGCAAAAAAAAGTAACTAGGGTGCCTGTCTTCTTTCTTTTTTATGGGGGAGCAGAATTCTCACATGATTTTTTTTCTTTTTCTCTTCTTTTTCTTTTCTTTTTCTTTTGCTCCTCCCCCAAACTTGCATTTTGATATCTAATGGTACTAGCTTTCACACTACGGTGCAGGGACCCTTAACCCGAATTTTATTCTTTGGTTGGCCTAACTGATCACACCGCAGGTAGCTCTTTTTACCCCTAGGCTTTTTTTTTCTTTTGAGCAAGCAAAAAATTCTTTTTCAACAGATTTTCTTTTTCTCACATTTTCTTTTGTTGCTTTTTCTTTTCTCTCAGCAGGCATAGCATTTTTTTTCCTACCTAGTTCTTTAGAGCAATCAAGCATGAACTTCCTGATATTAGAAACTAAGCCTATCGGGGTGACAACAACTTTGAAAACCATAATAAGAATCTAGATTTTCAAAGACGTCATTAGATAAGACTATTGCATGCTTTAGACATCAAAACTAAGTATCAAAAAATTTTAAAATTTCACAATTTTTGCCGTGCTCCCAGATTCCACAACATATAAACCATTTTCTCCCAAAATTTCAAAAATCACATCCTTGGCTATCATGGCTATCTATTCATGCATCCAACAGAATTTAAATATGCTCAACACAGCGGAAGCCTCCCCCCCAAACTTAAACTAAACATTGTCCCCAATGTTTTAAAGCAGAAAAGCATAAAGAGAGAAACTGAGACTTCCCTGAGCTAGGAGCGCTTCATCCTCTTCCTTTTGATCCATGAAAAATGGGAAATGTGGAATTTCGGGATTTGCTAAGGTGATCCTGCAAAACAAAATTGGATCACGGAGCAAAGAAAATTATTTACCGCAAAAACAACTAACTACTTTAATCCTTGGGTTGCCTCCCAAGCAGCGCTTTCTTTAACGTCTTTAGCTAGACTAGGCTCGGCACGCTTACGGAGGCTCAAAATAAAAATTTTCATCATCCTCCGGGCCCTGCAAGAAATCACGCACCGAATTGCAAACTACAAACATGGGAGAAAAAAAACTTTCCCCTGGCCCATCTTCACTAAAGAGATTCTCATAATAACATTTCAGAAAATAATCAGCCGCATCAAATCTCTTTTCTAAATCTCTATTCTCAAAACAATTGTTAACAGAGTCATCAAGCATTAAAATATCTACTGGTCTAGGATCTAGAGATGGCCTATCAATCATGCCAGTCCCTTCATCAGAAAAAATATCTACATGCTCAGTAGATCCTTCAGACTCAGAATTAAAAAATGATTCAACTAAGCTGTCACATGACTCATCATCAGAAGACTTAAAGAATTCAAGAATTTCAGGATCAGATTCTATACTATGCACAGATTCGAGTTCTTCTGGGTCAGATTCTATGCTATACACATCATCAGGACATGAAAAGAAAGTATTCACATTGTCAGGATTCATGCATTCATGAATGTCAAGATCAGACTCAATAGATTCACTGTAATCATGGTCAGACTCAAAATCATCTATCGAGCAATCTTTTTTTTGTCTTTTATGTTCATGCTCAATGTCAGGCAAATCAATATCATCATCAAAATTATTTAGTTCAGGCAATTCCAATTCATTTTCAAAGGAAGGTAAATCATCAACTGCAGATCTTTCATTGTCACAAGCAGGCAAGTCTAATTCATTTTCAAAGTCCGGCAGATCCAAATCATTTTCAAACAGAGGATTATCCATATATGCATCATGATAAAAATCCATATTATCAACAAGCATTTCTCCTAAGCCTAGGCCAAGATTATAGTCTACCTCTTCATCGTCATCAGTCAAGTATTCAGGCCCAACAGAAAAACATGTATGCAAACTACAAACAGATTCATCTTGGCCAAAAATACTAAACACGACTTTTTCATCATCAATGTTCAAGGTAAGTTTACCTGTATGCACGCTAATCTCAGCCTTACCAGTGGCTAGGAAAGGTCTGCCTAAGATAATTGGCACTTCTTTGTCCTCCTTCATGTCCAGTACCACGAAATCTACAGGGAAGATGAATTTGTTGACTTTCACCAACACGTCCTCCACAACACCCATTGGGTGGGTAATCGATCTGTCAGCAAGCTGGAGAGTGACGTCAGTGTCTGTCATACCTGATAAACCAATCTTCCTGTACACAGAGTAGGGCATCAAATTTATACTTGCTCCTAAATCACATAAGGCCCTATCGAAGGATATTTCTCCTATGGTGCAGGGAACAGTAAAACTCCCTGGGTCTTTTTGCTTAGAGGGTATCCTACCAGAAATAATGGTACTGCTACTCTCAGATAAATTAAAAACTTCTTTTTTCAGACTTTTCTTTTTAGAAAGCATTTCCTTCATGAATTTTCCATAATTTGGCATATTATACAAAGCTTCTACTAATGGAATATTCACAGTCAACTTTTTAAACATTTCTAAAAATTTTTGAAATTGTTCATCTAATTTGACATTTTTAAATCTCTGAGGAAAAGGTAACTCCCTGTAATCAAAGGTTGGACATTCGCCCCTCCGCTTGGGCGGGCTAATATGCGAACCTCTGTCATGGTGGTTGCATGGAACCACTTCTTCCTCAGTCATCTTTTTATTGTCATTCTGCTTCTCTTCTTCTTTTTTACCTGCACAGCTGTTAGAAAAATCACATTTTAATTCAATAGGGTTAGGAGGATGTTGGAACCTTTCAGAGGAGGCTTTTTGTGCCTCAGCTCCTTCATCTTCATCCCGTCTCTTTTCTTCTTCCTTTTTCTTCTCTAAACTGTCCTCCAGTCTTCTGCCACTTCTCAGAACCACCATCTTACACTGCTCTTTCGGGTTAGGCTCAGTATCACTTGGAAATTTTCCCTTTTGAAGGGCATTTACTGCTGAAGCAATCTGACCTATCTGCACTTCCATATTCTTTAGAGCTGCGTCGTGGTTGTTTACTGATGTCTGGAGACTCACATTCAATATTCTTTGTTCCTTGATGAATAAAGCCACCATCTCCTCCAGATTATTTTTCTTCTCAGGAGTACTCGTTGATGCAAAACCTGGGGGTGGCTGCAAAACATTCTTCGTATTCGCATATGAGAAGTTCTCGTGATTGCGCAGACTGGGGTGGTAGAAGTTTGGTACTCCTTGAGTATATGATCTATTTCCTATGTATTGAACTTCTTCCACATCTTGACCTTCTTTCTTCGAATGACCTTCAACTAAGGTGGAAATGGACTTAACCACCTCAGATGATGTCAATTTGTTTAGTGCATTGGTCAAAGATGCCAGTTGCGCTTTCAGTGAACTTGACTCATCCAGTTCATATAATCCAGCCTTTTTTGTAAATGTTCCTCTCTCCGTCGGCCATTGATAACTTGTTGCCGCCATTTCCTCAAGCAGGTCTTTGGCTTCTGTCACCGTTTTTGAAAGAAAACTCCCTCCTGCTGATGTGTCAAGGACTGTCTTCGTGGAGGGGTTTAATCCATTATAGAATAACGGTACCTGAAGCCAATCAGGATATCCGTGT
This sequence comes from Luffa acutangula, assembly GCA_036850905.1. Taxonomy (NCBI): domain Eukaryota; kingdom Viridiplantae; phylum Streptophyta; class Magnoliopsida; order Cucurbitales; family Cucurbitaceae; genus Luffa; species Luffa acutangula. Next base: position 8,421,514 of record CM072087.1, read on the forward strand.
TGGGGGCATCGCCTAAGCATTTCCTTGTATCTTTTCCCACGCTTCGTATAACTGCTCCTCGTCAAGCTGTCTGAATGTTCCAATTTCAGTCTGCAGCTTGGTAGTCTTAGCTGGTGGAAAAAATTTTGTCAGAAAAGCCTGGGCAAGCTCGTCCCAAGTACTGATGCTGCCCGTCTCGACTGATTCGAGCCAATCTTTTGCTTTATCCTGCAGGGAAAATGGAAACAACCTTAATCTGATTGCGTCGGCCGGAACTCCGTTCATCTTTACCGTCCCACATATTTCTAGGAATGATCGCAGATGAGAGTGGGGGTCCTCGGAAGGATGTCCCTTGAACGAGTTATCGCGTGCCATCTGAATCAACCCTGTTTTTAGCTCAAATTTTGTAGCTTGGATGGGGGCGTAAACGATTCCAGAATTCTCGGTAGGAAGAACTGGCTGCAGAAAATCTCTAATTGCCTTGGGAGCTTCTTCTTGGTGGGCCATCGTTTCTGTTAATCTTTTTTCTCTTCTAATGAATTTAAGAGTCCTGTTAATCTCAAGATCTAACGGAAACAGATCAACCACCTTGTTTCTTCGCATACAATGCTCCCAGATAACAAAAAAAACCAAACAAAAATGAAAATAAAATAATATTCACAAAATGATGAAAGAAAAATATTTACACCTAAATTACCATTTACCCTTTTCTTTTCGATGTCAAGAAAAATTTAATTTTTGCTTAAAAATCAAGCCTCCCCGGCAACGGCGCCAAAAACTTGTTGTTGGTTACCGCAAGCGCACGGGCCACAAGTAATATAAAACGGAAAGTATTCCGAGTATCGAATCCTCAGGGAGGCGAAGCGAAACTTAAGCAATTAATTAAAATTCTCTTGAGCACTGAAAATACTTAGGTGAAATAATATTTAGGGACCACGCTCATGTAATAAAAAGATTTAATTTAAAATGACTTAATGAAAACAAATTCGATCAATCAGAAATAAAATGTGGAGAAAGAGTTTTCTTGAAATGGGAAGAGGGGTCTTGAAAATCAATGATTAGCTAAATAATTGCTATAATTATCCTATCTCATTGCCCAACTAATTATAAACCTAGAATCTCCGTTAATCACATAGGTTCTCCTGTCGGTCTCCCCTAATTGTAATTAATTCATTTTAACAACCTAAGTGTCCTTAGCGCTATTAAAAATCATTAATTATTACGCTCTGATTCATTTTAGGAATCTAAGTTTAATCAACTAATCCCGGTGTCACAACGGGCAATTAAACTAGTTGCATGGATTATGATCTATCCTAATATCTCTCCGTCGAGTTTCCATTAAGAATCGATTCATTACACAATTGGCCAGATTGAGTAAAGCATTAAGCACATCCATACAAATAATTAGGACATGGGCAAGAGACAAGAAATTATAACAATATTTCCACTATCATTTCATTTCAAGACCCCAAATTGGGGTTTAGCTACACATAATATCCACAATAATTACAAGGGAAAGCATATTAAAAAGCATAAAAGAAAAGGAATTGACCGTCGAAAAACCCCTTGCTGTCGCTTGGAGCCCCCGCTGACTACTCCTCGAGCCTCTATGATTGCTTCCCAAAATTCCCCAAAATTTCCCCACTAGAAGAACCCTCTCAAAAAGGCTCAAAAGCCTTGAGAGTGGCTCCAAAAAAGGAGTCTTAAGAAAGGAAAGAAAGGATTGAGAGATGGATGATTGATTGATGATTGATGATTGATTGAGGCACCAAGGGCGCCTATTTATAGGCCTGGAATAGGGGTAGCGTCGCGACGCTGCCTTGCCAAGCGTCGCGACGCTGCTGCGCACGCGGCTTGGGCAACAAGAAAGGGCAGCATCGCGACGCTGCCTTGCTAAGCGTCTCGACGCTGTCCAGATTTTCCAGAAAAATCAGCTTCCTTTTGGGCTGATTTTTGGGCCGATTTTTGGGCCTTCTTCTTCATTTCTCTTGGTCTTTTCTTCATAGATGTCTTCTTTGGGCCTTCAATTGTATCGAGCTAGGATTTGGGCTAGAATTACTTCAATTTTGGCTCTTTTTCTCCCAAAATCACCAACTTAGCTCCTAGGGACCAAATAACAAAATTCATCAAATATATTCATTAAAAACACAATTAAAGCACCAAAAAGCTTAATAAATTGAGACTAAAATAGCGACATTTCTGCTCGCTATCATAACCCAGGGGTAAAACGGTAATTTGACCCAGCTGGTGTTATGGACACTCGTGAAGGACTAACTAGTCGATATTGGTCTAGATCCGTGGACACAGAAAATATGTCTGCAGTGAGAAGAGTGCAACTGTGAGTCTATAGTGGAATGTACACACAGTTAACGAATATTGATTAATGTGGTTAATGAGTTTGACCAATTAATCTCACATCGTTGGAGCTTCTGATCTGCAGGTCCATTAGGTCCCACTGGTAGCTCGTAAAGTAATTTGAGGCAACTAAGTAATAAAAGTAAATTGAAAATGTTCAATTTATTAAGGGAAACAAATATAATATATATTGATATATTATTATGAGAGAAATTAATATTTGAAAAGTTCTAATATAAATTTATGGAAGTTTGAAAGAGTTCAAAATAATGAATTAATTAATTTAAGGCCTAAAATGTGTTTGGGCAAATTAATTAATTCTAGGCCGGGAATTAAATATGTAATATTTAATTGGTGGTTAATTAATTAAAGAATTCATTAACCGGGAATTAATCAATTATGGAAATAATTAATCACTTAAGGAAGTGATTAATCATTTATGGAAATGATCTAATCACTTATGGAAGTAATTAATCATTTGTGGAAAAGATTAATCAATTATGGAATTGATTGATCATGATTGATTAATTAAGGAATAAGATTGAATCAATTATGGAAAAGATTGATTTAATTGAATATTTTATTCATGGTCTCTCTTCTATAAATAGAACACTAGACCTAATTGGTCAAAAAAAACTTGAGACACTTGACACTCTTGAAAGACAAGACCTAGAATTCTCTCTAGCCTCCCTCTTAGAGAAAGACTCCCACAAATCTTTTGCCTTCTAGACTTAGAGACATACCGGTGTAACCTCTGTGGTGATTGTGTCAATCAAAGAAGAATTTCCAGCGAAGAAAACCTTAAAGCGGCTGCTGCGTTTTCGTTCGTGGAGCGTCGTTGGCGAAGAACGGTCAAGTCTACAACGGAGGTTTGTAACGGTTCTTCCTCTTTTCTTTAGAAAAGTTTAAAAAAATAAATTTAGATTTATTTTAGCATGTTTAAACTGATTTTACAGCGGCTTTAAAGGTTGTTTAAAGTTTTGTTTGAGTTATCGTAACGGTATTTTAATGTTAATTAATATACGGCGTAAGGTCCAATCGATGCGCTTCCGCTGCGTGGGGACTTTTATTTCCTTCAGGAACCCCATGTAATCTAATATGGTATCAGAGCCCATGAAACCCAAACGGGTATTCGGTCTAAGAAAGAAAAATTGGGATCCGATCCAAGAAGGCACCATCTTGAGGCAGGTTCTGTGGCAGTGAAGGTCGCAAATTCGGTGCTTATAGAGCCATTTTGGACATATTCTAAGTATGGATAAAGATTGACCATCAATGGATAGCCTTGTTGAGCTAAAAAATTGATGACGAGCTTAAGATGTTCGGCAATATTAGGGTAGAAAGTACCCCTCGAGGGAAGATCTTTAATGAGCAATGAAGAATGATAGCTTATCATAGTAGTTATCTTAATTTGAAAACCAATGAAGAATGATATGCCAAAGGAGAGATTGAAACCCCATGTAATCTAATATGGTATCAGAGCCCATGAAACCCAAACGGGTATTCGATCAAAGAAAAAATATTGGGATCCGATCCAAGAATGGTGAATGATAGCGAGCATAGCTAGCTATGTTTCCCTAATTAATTAAGCTAGTCTTTTATATTTAATTGGCCAAAATTATGCATTTTATGTTCTTTTTGTAGGAATCATGTTTCAGAGTTAAATCGAGAAATTGGAGCTAAATACGTGTTCGGGACATGAAAATTGGCTAAAGAACGGAAAAGATTCAACCAAGAAGAAGTCAAAAGAGAGCCATCCGTAGGCCAGCGTCGGGACGCTGCTCTTGGAGCGTCTCGACGCTGCCTTTCCTTTTCTGAATTGGGCGGCAACAGAGACAGCGTCGAGACGCTATCACCTTAGCGTCGAGACGCTGCGACAGCGTCGCGACGTTATGTACACAGCGTCGCGACGCTACCCGCAGATTTTCTATAAATTCCTCTTTTCAGCTACGGATTGAGGAGGCCAATTGGTTAGATTTTAGCCCTAATTTCGACTAGAGACCTTTTGTGGGAGCTAAAGGCAAGGCCAAGGAGCGGGAATCAAGCGAAAAGACGTGGAGATCGTGGCGGGGACGTGCCGGTTTCGACGGATTCGAGTTTTCCCTTTTCTTTCCCTTAACTCTTGTAGTTTTTATGGCTTTTCTTTCAATTAGTGTTTATGGTTTAGAGACTATGAATTGCTAGTTGTTTGTCTTAGGGATTGATGTAATTGTTTAAGTTTGTTGGATTAATTTTTTGTATGAATGTGCTTTTATTCTATGCATGCAATTTTTTGTTTAATGCTTTCAATTACTTGATCACTAATTGAATGATTTAAGTGTTGAATCTAACTCGGGAGAGAGGATTTGGCCTAAGACTTACTTTGTTTAATTGCATGACTAGAGTAGAAATTCTAAGTTTGTGACGGGATTTGGAATATCTTTAGAAGCATAACAAGGACCGAACCGAATAATGCCTTGCATGTTAATGAACTTAGATAGGGATATCAAATTGGTTTATATGCATGAGAATCAATTATACTCGGGAGAGGTAATCGTGATAAAAGTTTCCTTGGCTTGTAGAATAATTGCACGGGCAATTCATTCCTATTAATCAATCCTCATTCTTAATCAATGAAATCAATTCCCTAAGAATCTTTCCATTTGAGTCTCCACTTTTATTTTATGCTTTTTGTCTTTAGATTTATCTTTTATCATTGAGTTTTGCTCCCTAAATAAAATTGAACAAAAGTATTCACGATACTTAATTTGCTAGAAAACCAATCCAGAGGACGACACTCGTTTTACACGAAAACACTATATTATTACTTACCCGTGCGCTTGCGGTAGGAAAAGTCCACATCAGTGAACCCAAGGAGGCATCATCTAGAGGGGGCATGTTGAGGATCCCACATTGAAAAGATAAGTGGAGAACTCTCAATATATAAGATACATGAGTTACTCCAATAATTGCCAATTGGTTTTGTGATGGAAGCTCAAATAATATAATATTGTATCAGAGCCCATTAAACCCAAACGGGTATTCAGTCCAAGAAAAAATATTGGGATCAGATCCAAGAATGGTGAACCAAAGAGGCACCATCTTGCGGGTGCATGTTGAGGATCCAGCATTGAAAAGATAAGAGGAGAACTAACAATATATAAGATACATGAGTTACTCCACTCATTGCCAATTGGTTTTGAGATGCAAGCTCATATAATATAATATGGTATCAGAGCCCACTAAACCCAAACAAGTATTCGGTCCAAAGAAGAAAATTGGGATCCGATCCAAGAATGGTGAACCCAAAGAGGCAACATCTTGAGGGGGCATGTTGAGGATCCCACATTGAAAAGATAAGTGGAGAACTCTCAATATATAAGATACATGAGTTACTCCAATCATTGCCAATTGGTTTTGAGATGGAAGCTCAAATAATATAATATGGTATCAGAGCCCATTAAACCCAAACGGGTATTCGGTCCAAGAAAAAATATTGGGATCCGATCCAAGAATGGTGAACCCAAAGAGGCACCATCTTGAGGGGGCATGTTGAGGATCCCACATTAAAAAGATTATTGGAGACCTCCAAATTTATAAGTTACAAGGGTCACTCCACTCATTGCCAATTGGTTTTGAGTTGGAACCCCATGTAATCTAATATGGTATCAGAGCCCATGAAACCTAAACGGGTATTCGATCAAAGAAAAAATATTTGGATTGATCCAAGAATGGTGAACCCAAAGAGGCACCATCTTGAGGGGGCATGTTGAGGATCCCACATTGAAAAGATTAGTGGAGACCTCCTAATTTATAAGTTACAAGGTTCACTCCACTCATTGCATATTTGTTTTGAGTTCGAACCCCATGTAATCTAATATGGTATAAGAGCCCATTAAACCAAAACGGGTATTCGATCTAAGAAAGAAAAATTGGGATCCGATCCAAGAATGGTGAACCCAAGAAGGCATCATCTTGAGGGGGCATGTTGAGGATCCCACATTGAAAAGATAAGTGGAGAACTCTCAATATATAAGATACATGAGTTACTCCAATCATTGCAAATTGGTTTTGAGATTGAAGCTCAAATAATATAATATGGAATCAGAGCCCATTAAACCCAAACGGGTATTCGGTCCAAGAAAAAATATTGGGATCCGATCCAAGAATGGTGAACCCAAAGAGGCACCATCTTGAGGGGGCATGTTGAGGATCCCACATTGAAAAGATTAGTGGAGACCTCTCAATTTATAAGTTAGAAGGGTCACTCCACTCATTGCCAATTTTTTTTAAGTTGGAACCCCATGTAATCTAATATGGTATCAGAGCCCATGAAACCCAAACGGGTATTCGGTCTAAGAAAGAAAAATTGGGATCCGATCCAAGAAGGCACCATCTTGAGGCAGGTTCTGTGGCAGTGAAGGTCGCAAATTCGGTGCTTATAGAGCCATTTTGGACATATTCTAAGTATGGATAAAGATTGACCATCAATGGATAGCCTTGTTGAGCTAAAAAATTGATGACGAGCTTAAGATGTTCGGCAATATTAGGGTAGAAAGTACCCCTCGAGGAAAGATCTTTAATGAGCAATGAAGAATGATAGCTTATCATAGTAGTTACCTTAATTTGAAAACCAACGAAGAATGATATGCCAAAGGAGAGACTGATTACCGAGCCCCTAAAGACATCAAAAATCATCACGTCTCCTTTGAATAATCTTACTTGGTCAATCTTGTAGTTGTGGCAAAGCGCCACAACACTATCCAGAAACAACTTAGTAATTTTCAACACACCAAGAACACCAAGAGCGTTGTTCAACGACATTCTTCCTTTACACAGAGATGGGAGAGATGAGAGAGATGCAGTCCAAAAAGATGGGAAAGATGGGAGAGATGCCTTTGCTTTTATACCAAGATAAATACATTTAGGGTTTTTTTTTTTTTTTGTAGGGAAGTTTGGGAGTTTTGGAGGGAGTTTTAGGTCCAGCTTAATGAGTAATGAGAATCTGCAATCTGTTCCTCATCAGTTTAATCGTATTTTTTTTTACATGACCGACATAACTGGATAATGAATGGACCGCGGAAGACTATTTGGTTGATGACATTACAGAAGTAAATAGGTTTAAAACATGAAAGAGTTATTAATTCAACAAACAATTTATAAATAATTTTGGAGTTCAAGAGGACAAAGAACGGTTTTGTTCGATTAGGCAAAGATGGCGTCAGAAGTAGTAGAGTATGCAAGGATTAATGACCAGCCATTGCAATTATAGAATTCTTTTTATTAACTTTCTTTTTGTACTGTGGAACTGGTGGTTTTTTTTTTTTGTTTTTTTATAAAATTATAATTTTCATTTATTTTTTCAAATCAAGTACAATCGGTGGAGACCTCACAATATATAAGCTACAAGGGTAACCCCACTATAAGGCCCAGCCCATTTGAATTTTTCTTTCATTTTAAGTAAAAAAAAAAAAAAGAATAAAATGGAAATTGAAGCGGCAAATGAGTAGATAAAAAAAAAAGAAAAGGAAATGAAAGGGTTGTAAGGCTACCCACTTAGAGAGAGAAAGTTTAAAAAAAAAAAAAGAGAAAAGAAGAAGATGGAAAGAAAGGCTGTCGGGGAGAAGAGCAGTAGAGAGAGAGAAGAAGAAAATCGAGGGTAGGAGAGAAGAGGGGTTCTTGGACCGATTTTTGGGAGATTTGAGTTTAACCACAAAGTTTCCTCAACGGGTTTGGTAAGTAACTTTTGAAATTCCTTAAGTTTTGTTAGTTTTTCTTGTAATTTTGGCTATGGGTAAAAGTGTTTTGGTGATGAACTTTTCAAAGAAGAAGGGAAAAGAAGGTGGAGGTGTGGTTTTGTGTGAAAAGGGAAGAAAAAGAAAGGGGTGTAATCATGGAGAGATTTATGGAGTTTTGGTTGAATAAGGAAGTAAAGAAGAATTAGGGAGAGAGGTTGAAGATGATGAACAGTAAAGAGGGAAAAGGTTGGGTTTAAACAAAAGGCAAAAGTTTGGGAAAAAAATAGTATAATAATGAAAGGAAAGGAGGGGAAATCGTGAATTGGGTTGGAAAAAAAAAAAAAGAAAGAGAAAAGAGAAATTTGGTGTTGGATGAAGAAAAGGGGAATAGGAAAGTTGTACCATGCAATAATGAAGAGAGAGAAAGGAGTAGAAATGTTTGGGGAAGTTGAAATAATAAGAGTATTTTATTGTAGGATGGGACAAAAGAGTACCTAGAGTAAGCATTGAGGAAGGTTGGAGTTCATGGAAAGTTATAAGTATGTGATTAAGCTAATGAGTCATTTTAGTTGAGCGGGTACTCATGTGTTGATCAAATTATTACTGCAGGTCAAACGGAGATCGGGACGGCTTATGACCCCAACGCGTTTAATCAGGAGTAGTTGTGAGTGGTTGTTTAAATAATTTTTTTTTCCGCTAAGTAAAAGTACTATATTTATGAGTTTGAGAAAATTTAAAGTTAAGCATGTTTTAGAGAAATGATTTAAAACTCCATAATTTGCTCTATGAGTTCTTAGCTGGAATATGCATCTTAGAAGCTTTCGAAACAATGCGCGTTTGCTTGAGAATTTTAGAATGTCTTTGATATTTGTAAACGTTGCTTGTGTTTATGGAACGTTGTCTCACAAGAGAAAATGATTTTAGATAAGTTTTGAATTAAAGGATTCATACTAGAAAAAAAAGTTTTTACGTCGCTAGTTCTACGTACCCTATGTGATTACCCATGTGCTGTGTGAAAATGGTTCCATAGTACATAGAGAGAGATTTGCTCTGCGTGCACGTAAGACTAGAGAATTGCTCTACTAAGTATGGAGTGTGTCCCATGCCTAGCATGACAGAGTTTGCTCTGCTGAGCGTATTGAGAGGACTCTACGCCGGTATGACTAGAGATAAGGGTACAGGGCTAGTGAGTTTTCTTGTTGATTCATAAAGTTATGCCTAAAAAAAAGAATTTCTACTGCATTACCTTGTACAAGCTAAATGTTTATGAATTTTTGAACTATGTGTTCTTCGCGATATTCTGTTTAGTTGAGTTAAACATTTTCAGGAACTATTTTCGTAGTAGATAGTAAATACCACTCACTGGGCGTTAGCTCATTCTTTTCTTTAAAATTTTCTACCAGGTAGCGACTGAGTTTCGACAAGCCTACGGAAGCCAATCTTGCCACTCGAGTCCGTGTTTAGAACACCCTTTGTATGTATATGATATTTTGGAAGGAAATTATGTAAAAGCTGTATGTTGCAAGGTGTAGTGTAGTTGGTTGTAAATTATCGAATTTCAAAGTGTTGGGCCGAATATTGTGGTTGAGACGCTTGAGTCTCTAATTCTGGTTTCTGGTTGTGATACAGTTTGTGAAATATGTGTATGTGACGTTTCTTTTCAGGTGTGTTTTAGCTAAGTTTTAGGGGAAACTCTGCCCAAATTTTTGGGTCCCCTAAGAGCCTAAGTGTGGTTAAGAGCAGGTAGAGGCCTTGAGTCCTATAGTTAGTTAGGATTCATTGCCAGTACACCACGTCACTAGATAGTTACGAGAGAGCTGGGGCGGGGTGTGTCAGTTTGGTATCAGAGCATGTTAGATTCTGCAAGTTTAACCTAAAGAGTCGTGTTGTTCTTGTTGTGTTGGTATGTCATGCAGTTTGTTGTTGTCTCAGGGTGGCAAGACCCATAGGCTACAAGACATCGAAACTCAGAGAGCTACCTGCAGAGTATATACAATGGATGAAGGTGATGTAGGAGGGTCGAGTCACGACCGGGAGGAGTCTCGAGGAAAAAGAAGTGCTGAGGAAAAGCAAGAACTGATGGTTAGCATCACCCATGGTGTAGCAGAGGCGATAAAGATGCTCAAGAAAGATCCAGTAAATAATATTAAGATCGAACGACTCATAGCCTTGGGGGAAAAACCTTTTCTAGGTAAAGCCAGTCCCGCTGATGCAGAGCAGTGGATGGATAATATTGAAACTGGATTAAAGGTTATGGGGTGCCCAGAAGACAAGAAGGTATCATTAGCTACGTATCTCCTACAAGGAGCAGCTCGAGATTGGTGGAGGTCAATCTTGAGTAGACGAGCAGACGCTGAAGAAATGGCTTGGCAAGAGTTTAAGAGGGTCTTTTTCGAAAAATACTACCCACGATCTTTTCAAGATGCAAAGCGCAATGAATTTCTGAGACTTGAGCAGGGATCGATGACAGTGGCTGAGTATGAGCATAAGTATCTTGAGTTATCCAAGTACGCTGCAAATATAATCAGTGATGAGATCGATAGATGCAAGCGGTTTGAAGACGGACTTCGAGGTGAAATTCGAACTCATGTTACGGCCAGCACAGAAAGGAAGGAGTTTGGGACATTGGTGGAACTTGCCATGAGGGTAGAAAAAAGTTTGATAGACGCGAGAACTCAAAGCGAAGCTTCTAAGAGTGCACGTGCTTCAGGGGACAGATCATACAGAGGTGGCAACAAGAGTTTTGTACCAGGAGTCAGGGGGCATGGAAGTTTTAAGTCGAGGCATCGTGGTTCAGCGAGAACAGATTCCAGTCTCAGCCAGTCTGCTAGTAGTGGTTCGGGCCGGTCTTCGCGGCCCTCTGGCGGTCAACAAGCATCGCAGTCAGGGGAACTAGCATCCAGCCAAAGCAGAGGCGTAGCTTGTCAAAATTGTGGCAAGCATCATCAGGGACAGTGTCTATGGGGGACCCGAGTATGTTATAGCTGTGGTCAGTCAGGTCATATGAAAAGAGAGTGTCCTCAGTTGCAACAGGGGGGTAGCATGTCTCAAGGTGCCTCGTCTTTTCCTAGTAACCAAGGACCCTCTGGCACACAAGTGAAGTCTACTGCAGCAGGTGGTGATAGTCAAGGCAAAGAAGGCAGCTCGAGCGGGTCGAAGCAGAAGGGGCAAGTTGGTAGGCCCCGTGATCAGGGAAAGGCTTTTGCGATGACACAGCAGGAGGCACGGGAGTCATTTGATGTGGTGATGGGTACGTTAACTATTTTTAACAAAGATGCTCATGTATTGTTTGATCCGGGTGCTACTCATTCATTTGTTTCATATATGTTCACTGTTGGGATAGATAAAACTCTAGAATTATTGTCTGGTGAATTAGTGATAGCCACACCTGTGGGGGAACCAGTGGTAGCACGTAATGTTTATAGGAATTGTATGATTGAAATAGGGGGGAAGCAGTTGTCTGTTGACTTAATACCATTGGGAATCCAAGAGTTTGATATTATCTTGGGAATGGATTTCTTAGCCATGTACTATGCATCAGTTGATTGCTATCACAAGGAGGTTGTGTTTAAACGACCTGGTGAGGCAGAAGTTACCTTTAGGGGTGAAAGGAAGATTTGGCCATCGTGTATGATCTCGTTACTGAAGGCCAGTAAATTGCTAAGGAAGGGTTGTGCAGCTTACTTGGCTCATGTGGTTGATACACGAGTTGGGAAGCAAAAACTTGAAGATATACCTGTCGTGCAAGAGTTTCCTGATGTGTTTCCTGATGATTTATCGGGATTACCACCTGATAGAGAGATAGAGTTCAGCATCGACCTGATACCAGGCACTGCACCAATCTCACAAGCTCCTTATAGAATGGCACCTACAGAGCTAAAGGAGTTGAAGGCGCAGTTGCAAGAGTTAGTCGAAAAAGGCTATATTGGGCCTAGTGTGTCGCCATGGGGTGCACCGGTTTTGTTCGTTAAAAAGAAGGATGGAACTTTGAGATTGTGCATTGATTACAGACGATTGAACAAGGTAACGATACGGAACAAGTATCCCTTACCTCGTATTGACGACCTGTTTGATCAGTTGAGAGGTGCTGCGGTGTTCTCCAAGATCGATTTACGATCAGGATATCACCAACTTAAGATAAAAGAAGCAGACGTGCCGAAGACCGCATTCAGAACACGTTATGGGCATTACGAGTTCTTGGTCATGCCATTTGGGTTGACCAATGCCCCAGCAGCGTTTATGGATCTTATGAATAGGATATTTCATCCATTCTTAGACCAGTTTGTAATTGTATTTATCGATGACATACTGATCTACTCGAGTAGTCAGGATGAGCATGTTAAGCATCTCAGAATTGTGCTGCAAACATTACGCGAGAAGAAGTTGTTCGCTAAGTTCAGCAAGTGTGAATTCTGGCTCGACAAGGTGATGTTTCTAGGTCATGTGATTTCTGCAGAGGGTATATGCGTTGATCCACAGAAGACTGAGGCAGTGGCTAGGTGGGAGCAGCCTACTACTGTGACAGAAGTTCGTAGCTTCCTTGGTCTGGCTGGTTATTATCGTTGGTTTGTGGAAGGATTTTCTAAGTTAGCACTTCCATTGACTAGTCTGACCAAGAAGAATGCAAAGTTTGTGTGGACAGAGAAGTGCGAGCAGAGCTTCCAGGAATTGAAGAAAATGTTGATTTCGGCTCCAATTCTATCACTTCCCATGCCTGGTGAGGAATATGATGTGTATAGCGATGCTTCTCATCAGGGTCTTGGATGTGTTTTGATGCAAAAAGGTAAGGTAATAGCTTATGCATCGAGACAGTTGAAGAAACATGAGCTTAATTATCCAACTCACGACTTGGAGTTAGCTGCTGTGGTTTTGGCGTTGAAGGTTTGACGACATTACCTGTTTGGTGAGAAATGTCATATTTATACAGACCATAAGAGTCTCAAGTATATCTTTGACCAAAAGGAGTTGAACCTACGTCAGAGGAGGTGGCTCGAGTTGATTAAAGACTATGATTGCACGATTGATTATCATCCAGGGAAAGCTAATGTGGTGGCTGATGCGTTGAGTCGGAAGCCTATCTGTTCACAAGTTTCGCAAAATGCGATTAGCTTCTCTCTGTTGGGCGAGCTAAAAAGCTTGAATGCTGAGGTAGCAGTGGATAGTTCAGGAGGGTTACTTGCTCATTTTCAAATAAGACCTACCTTGATTAATAAAGTTATAGAGGCTCAGCATGGTGATCCAGTTTTATGTAAGATAAAGATGGAAGTGTTGAATAGTCAGCGAGCAGACTATGCATTGAGGGAGGATGGAGCTTTGGTGAATTGTAATCGCTTATGTGTGCCGAACCAACCAGAATTAAAGAATGAGATCTTGGAAGAAGCGCATAGTTCAGCTTATGCTATGCATCCAGGGAGCACGAAAATGTATAGAACCTTGAGAGAGCATTATTGGTGGTCTGGTATGAAAAGAGAGATTGCAGAATTTGTTTCCAAATGTTTGATCTGCCAGCAAGTAAAATCGGAACGCCAGAAAGCTAGTGGACTTCTACCCACTTCCGATTCCAGAATGGAAATGGGAGCATATCACCATGGACTTCTTATTTGGACTTCCTCGTACACAAGCTGGTCACGATGGAATTTGGGTGATAGTTGACAGGTTAACCAAGACAGCACGGTTCTTACCAATCAAGATCACTTACACGCTCAACAAGTTGGCTAAATTGTATGTGGATGAGATAGTAAGCTTGTATGGAGCTCCAGTGTCTATAATCTTGGACAGGGACACCAGATTTACTTCTAAATTCTGGCCAAGCTTGCAGCAAGCTTTAGGTACTAAATTACATTTTAGTACAGCTTTTCATCCTCAAACAGATGGTCAGTCAGAAAGAACTATTCAGACCTTAGAAGACATGCTACGAGCTTGTGTTTTGTAATTCAAAGGGAGTTGGGACTCTCATTTATCTTTGATGGAGTTCGCGTACAACAATAGTTACCATTCCAGCATTGGAATGGCACCGTTTGAGGCGTTGTATGGTCGGAAGTGCAGAACTCCAGTTTGTTGGGATGAAGTTGGGGAAAGGAAGTTGATGGGACCCGAGCTTGTACAGATCACTTCAGAAAAGGTGAAACTGATTAGAGAGAAATTGAAAATGGCTCAGGATCGACAGAAGAGTTATGCTGATAAACGTCGAAAAGATCTAAACTTTTCGGTGGGTGAAAAAGTTTTCCTTCGATTGTCACCTTGGAAGGGTGTGTTGAGATTCGGGAGGAAAGGAAAGTTAAGTCCGCGATATATAGGTCCATACGAGATCCTAGAACGTGTTGGACCAGTTGCTTACCGTTTGGCATTGCCGATGGAACTTTCCAGGATTCACGATGTGTTTCATGTTTCCATGTTACGCAAGTATGTACCAGACCCATCGCATATACTAGAGTCGCAACCAGTGCAACTGAAAGAGAATCTAACTTACGTGGAGGAGCCCAAAAAGATTCTGGATAAGAAAGAACAGGTACTACGAAACAAAACCATTCCACTTGTTAAGGTGTTATGGGGAAACCATGCAGTAGAAGAAGTAACCTGGGAGAGTGAAGATCAAATGCGAGCTCAATATCCTCAGCTATTCTCTTGATTGGAGACGTCGAATTTCGAGGACGAAATTCCTAAAAGGAGGTAATATTCTATAAGGCCCAGCCCATTTGAATTTTTCTTTCATTTTAAGTAAAAAAAAAAAGAATAAAATGGAAATTGAAGCGGCAAATGAGTAGATAAAAAAAAAAAAAAAGGAAATGAAAGGGTTGTAAGGCTACCCACGTAGAGAGAGAAAGTTTAAAAAAAAAAAAGAGAAAAGAAGAAGATGGAAAGAAAGGCTGTCGGGGAGAAGAGTAGTAGAGAGAGAGAAGAAGAAAATCGAGGGTAGGAGAGAAGAGGGGTTCTTGGACCGATTTTTGGGAGATTTGAGTTTAACCACGAAGTTTCCTCAACGGGTTTGGTAAGTAACTTTTGAAATTCCTTAAGTTTTGTTAGTTTTTCTTGTAATTTTGGCTATGGGTAAAAGTGTTTTGGTGATGAAATTTTCAAAGAAGAAGGGAAAAGAAGGTGGAGGTGTGGTTTTGTGTGAAAAGGGAAGAAAAAGAAAGGGGTGTAATCATGGAGAGATTTATGGAGTTTTGGTTGAATAAGGAAGTAAAGAAGAATTAGGGAGAGAGGTTGAAGATGATGAACAGTAAAGAGGGAAAAGGTTGGGTTTAAACAAAAGGCAAAAGTTTGGAAAAAAAAAATAGTATAATAATGAAAGGAAAGGAGGGGAAATCGTGAATTGGGTTGGAAAAAAAAAAAGAAAGAGAAAAGAGAAATTTGGTGTTGGATGAAGAAAAGGGGAATAGGAAAGTTGTACCATGCAATAATGAAGAGAGAGAAAGGAGTAGAAATGTTTGGGGAAGTTGAAATAATAAGAGTATTTTATTGTAGGATGGGACAAAAGAGTACCTAGAGTAAGCATTGAGGAAGGTTGGAGTTCATGGAAAGTTATAAGTATGTGATTAAGCTAATGAGTCATTTTAGTTGAGCGGGTACTCATGTGTTGATCAAATTATTACTGCAGGTCAAACGGAGATCGGGACGGCTTATGACCCCAACGCGTTTAATCATGAGTAGTTGTGAGTGGTTGTTTAAATAATTTTTTTTTTCCGCTAAGTAAAAGTACTATATTTATGAGTTTGAGAAAATTTAAAGTTAAGCATGTTTTAGAGAAATGATTTAAAACTCCATAATTTGCTCTATGAGTTCTTAGCTGGAATATGCATCTTAGAAGCTTTCGAAACAATGCGCGTTTGCTTGAGAATTTTAGAATGTCTTTGATATTTGTAAACGTTGCTTGTGTTTATGGAACGTTGTCTCACAAGAGAAAATGATTTTAGATAAGTTTTGAATTAAAGGATTCATACTAGAAAAAAAAGTTTTTACGTCGCTAGTTCTACGTACCCTATGTGATTACCCATGTGCTGTGTGAAAATGGTTCCATAGTACATAGAGAGAGATTTGCTCTGCGTGCACGTAAGACTAGAGAATTGCTCTACTAAGTATGGAGTGTGTCCCATGCCTAGCATGACAGAGTTTGCTCTGCTGAGCGTATTGAGAGGACTCTACGCCGGTATGACTAGAGATAAGGGTACAGGGCTAGTGAGTTTTCTTGTTGATTCATAAAGTTATGCCTAAAAAAAAGAATTTCTACTGCATTACCTTGTACAAGCTAAATGTTTATGAATTTTTGAACTATGTGTTCTTCGCGATATTCTGTTTAGTTGAGTTAAACATTTTCAGGAACTATTTTCGTAGTAGATAGTAAATACCACTCACTGGGCGTTAGCTCATTCTTTTCTTTAAAATTTTCTACCAGGTAGCGACTGAGTTTCGACAAGCCTACGGAAGCCAATCTTGCCACTCGAGTCCGTGTTTAGAACACCCTTTGTATGTATATGATATTTTGGAAGGAAATTATGTAAAAGCTGTATGTTGCAAGGTGTAGTGTAGTTGGTTGTAAATTATCGAATTTCAAAGTGTTGGGCCGAATATTGTGGTTGAGACACTTGAGTCTCTAATTCTGGTTTCTGGTTGTGATACAGTTTGTGAAATATGTGTATGTGACGTTTCTTTTCAGGTGTGTTTTAGCTAAGTTTTAGGGTAAACTCTGCCCAAATTTTTGGGTCCCCTAAGAGCCTAAGTGTGGTTAAGAGCAGGTAGAGGCCTTGAGTCCTATAGTTAGTTAGGATTCATTGCCAGTACACCACGTCACTAGATAGTTACGAGAGAGCTGGGGCGGGGTGTGTCACCCACTCATTGCCAATTGGTTTTGAAATGGAAGCCCATATTATCTAATATGGTATCAAAGCCCATTAAACCCAAACATATATTCGGTCCAAAGAAAAAAATTGGGATCCGATCCAAGAATGGTGAACCCAAAGAGTCACCATCTTGAGGGGGCATGTTGAGGATCCCACGTTGAAAAGATTATTGGAGACCTCCCAATTTATAAGTTACAAGGGTCACTCAACTCATTGCCAATTTGTTTTGAGTTCGAACCCCATATAATCTAATATGGTATCAGAGCCCATTAAACCCAAACGGGTATTCGGTCCAAGAAAAAAATTGGGATCCGATCCAAGAATGGTGAACCCAAAGAGTCACCATCTTGAGGGGGCATGTTGAGGATCCCACATTGAAAAGATTAGTGGAGACCTCCCAATTTATAAGTTACAAGGGCCACTCCACTCATTGCCAATTTGTTTTGAGTTGGAACCCCATGTAATCTAATATGGTATCAGAGTCAATGAAACCCAAACGGGTATTCGGTGTAAGAAAGAAAAATTGGGATCCGATCCAAGAATGGTGAACCCAAGAAGGCACCATCTTGAGGCAGGTTCTGTGGTAGTGAAGGTCGCAAACTCGGTGCTTATAGAGCCATTTTGGACATATTCTAAGTATGGATAAAGATGGACCATCAATGCATAGCCTTGTTGAGCTAAAAAATTGATGATGGGCTTAAGATGTTCGGCAATATTAGTGTAGAAAGTACCCCTCGAGGGAAGATCTTTAATGAGCAATGAAGAATGATAACTTATCATAGTAGTTACCTTAATTTGAAAACCAATGAAGAATGATATGCCAAAGGAGAGACTGATTCCCGAGCCCCTAAAGGCATCGAAAATCATCACGTCTCCTTTGAATAATCTTACTTGGTCAATCTTGTAGTTGTGGCAAAGCGCCACAACACTATCCAGAAATAACTTAGTAATTTTCAACACACCAAGAACACCAAGAGCGTTGTTCAACGACATTCTTCCTTTACACAGAAATGGGAGAGATGAGAGAGATGCAGTCCAAAAAGATGGGAAAGATGGGAGAGATGCCTTTGCTTTTATACCAAGATAAATGAATTTAGGGGTTTTTTTTTTGTTTATTTTTGTAGGGAAGTTTGGGAGTTTTGGAGGGAGTTTTAGATCCAGCTTAATGAGTAATGAGAATCTGCAATCTATTCCTCATCAGTTTAATCGTAATTTTTTTACATGACCGACATAACTGGATAATGAATGGACCGCGGAAGACTATTTTGTTGATGACATTGTAGAAGTAAATAGGTCTAAAACATGACAGAGTTATTAATTCAACAAACAATTTATAAGTAATTTTGAAGTGCAAGAGGACAAAGAACGGTTTTGTTCGATTAGGCAAAGATGGCGTCAGAAGTAGCAGAGTCTGCAAAGATTAATGACCAGCCATTGCAATTATAGAATTCTTTTTATTAACTTTCTTTTTGTACTGTGGAACTGGTGGTTTTTTTGTTTTGTTTTGTTTTGTTTTTGTTTTTGTTTTTTTTATAAAATTATATTCATTTATTTTGTCAAATCAAGTACAATCGGTGGAGACCTCACAATATATAAGCTACAAGGGTAACCCCACTCATTGCCAATTGGTTTTGAGATGGAATCCCATATTATCTAATATGGTACCAAAGCCCATTAAACCCAAACAGGTATTCGGTCCAAAGAAAAAAATTGGGATCCGATCCAAGAATGGTGAACCCAAAGAGTCACCATCTTGAGGGGGCATGTTGAGGATCCCCCATTGAAAAGATTATTGGAGACCTCCCAATTTATAAGTTACAAGGGTCACTCCACTCATTGCCAATTGGTTTTGAGTTGGAACCCCATGTAATCTAATATGGTATCAGAGCCCATGAAACCCAAACGGGTATTCAGTCCAAGAAAGAAAAAATGGGATCTGATCCAAGAATGGTGAACCCAAAGAGGCACCATCTTGAGGGGGCATGTTGAGGATCCCATATTGAAAAGATAAGTGGAGACCTCACAATATATAAAATACATGAGTTACTCCACTCATTGCCAATTGGTTTTGAGATGGAAGCTCATATAATTTAATATTGTATCAGAGCTCATTAAACCCAAACGGGTATTTGGGATCCGATCCAAGAATGGTTAACCCAGAGAGGCACCATCTTGAGGGGGCATGTTGAGGATCCCACCACATTAAAAAGATTAGTGGAGATCTCACAATATATAAGCTACAAGGGTCACTCCACTCATTTTCAATTGGTTTTGAGATGGAACTCCATATAATCTAATATGGTATCATTGCCCATTAAACCCAAACGGGTATTCGGTCCAAGAAAAAATATATAGATCCGATCGAAAAATTGTGAACCCAAAGAGACACCATCTTGAGGGGGCATGTTGAGGATCCCACATTGAAAAGATTAGTGGAGACCTCCCAATTTATAAGTTACAAAGGTCACTCCACTCATTGCCAATTGGTTTTGTGTTGGAACCCCATGTAATCTAATATGGTATTAGAGCCCATGAAACCAAAACGGGTATTCGGTCCAAGAAAGAAAATTGGGATCCGATCCAAGAATGGTGAACCCAAAGATTCACCATCTTGAGGGGGCATGTTGAGGATCCCACATTGAAAAGATAAGTGGAACTCACAATATTTAAGATACATGAGTTACTCTACTCATTGCCAATTGGTTTTGAGATGGAAGCTCATATAATATAATATGGTATCAGAGCCCATTAAACCCAAACGGGTATTCAGTCCAAGAAAAAAATTGGGATCCGATCCAAGAATGGTGAACCCAAAGAGGCACCATCTTCAGGGGGCAGGTTGAGGATCTCACATTGAAAAGATTAGTGGAAACCTCACAATATATATGCTACAAGGGTCACCCCACTCATTGTCAATTGGTTTTGAGATGGAAGCCCATATTATCTAATCGAAACCTCGAAGAACAATGTTTGGGCGAGTTGGTTTACCGTTGCCTGAGTTGACATGATCCAACAATTTTTTATTATATTGGGCAGCAAGAGCAACTATGACCTTATCTCCAGCTGGTGGCCATCCAATCTCACCTATCATGAGGTCCACATCTGCTACTTTGAGCTTGTCCAGGGCAGAAGCAACCGTGTCTACCATCATGTCGAATAGGTTATAATAGCTGACCTGTCCGTCTCGAACAGGTTTTGTGGCAGTGAAGGTCGCAAACTCGGTGCTTATAGAGCCATTTTGGACATATTCTAAGTATGGATAGAGATGGACCATCAATGGAGAGCCTTGTTGAGCTAAAAAATTGACGACGGACTTAAGATGTTTGACAATATTAGGGTAGAAAGTACCCCTCGAGGGAAGATCTTTAATGAGCAATGAAGTATGATAACTTATCATAGTAGTCACCTTAATTTGTACCAAAGTGTGGGCATTCAAAAGATCTTGCACCGCTTGCATGGCCAGTAGTAGCTCGTCGTTGATATCGATCCCAACAAAGATATAGTTGAAGTTAATTTCGTTGATGTAAGGCTTCAGAAGAACGTTGAACCAATTTTGTAATGCAGAAGGGTTGGTGGCTATTTCTGTGGATATGCCAAAGGAGAGACCGATTCCCGAGTCCCTAGAGGCATTGAAAATCATCACGTCTTCTTTGAATAATCTTACTTAGTCAATCTTGTAGTTGTTGCAAAGCGCCACAACACTATTCAGAGATGACTTAGTAATATTCAACACACCAAGAACACCAAGAACATTGTTAAACGCCATTTTTCCTTAAAACAGAGATGGGAGAGATGCAACTTATTCTTTGTTTCCAAAAAGATGGGAAAGATGGGAGAGGTGCCCTTGCTTTTATACCAAGATAAATGCATTTTAGGTTTTTTTTTTTTTGTAGGGAACTTGAGGAGTTTTGGAGGGAGATCGTTTTCCCCAATATTTTTTTTAGATTTATATCCAATATTGGTGTACCTAATTTCCTGTCGTAAATAAATGCATTTATTTTCAACAAAAAAAAAAACCTTTTAGTTGTCTTCAATTTTTAGGGAAGTTGAGGATTTTGGGGGAAATCGTTTTCCCCAATGGTTTTTTGAGATTGTATCCAATATTGGCGTACCTAATTTCCTGTCGTAATTAAATGCATTTATTTTCAAAAATTAAAAAAAAAAAAAAAAAAAACTTTCACTAGTTGTCTTCAATTTTTAGGGAAGTTGATGAGTTTTGGGGAGAAATCGTTTTCCCCAATGATTTTTTGAGATTGTATCCAATATTTGGGATTTCTGGAAAAGTAACAAAAAAAATTAGAAAAAACACACACTTTTGAAACTATTTCGGGTGTCATGCCGGTTGAGGATGTGCCACACCCTTCACAACTTTTTGTTTTTGTTTTTTTTTAATTTTTAAATTTTCATTTATTTTGTCAAATCAAGTACAACCGGTGGTTTTCAATTTTTTTTAGTTTAATTTATTTAGTTTAATTATTATTATGATTTTTTAAGGGTAAAATACCTTTTTGGTCCCTCATGTTTCAGGTCAGTTTCCAATAGGTCCCTAGGTTTCAAAATTGAACAATCAAGTCCCCAATGTTTAAAAAATGCTTCTATTGAGTCCTTGGACCGTTAATTTTTTTAACGGTGCTGACATGGCGATAACAGTGCTGACGTGGCACATTTAAAAATATTAAAATATTAATTTTTAAATTAAAATAATTAAATAATAAATTTTAAATTAACATAATAATATAATAATTAAATAAATTAAAAAAAAAACTCTCAGGTTTTCACTCCCTTCTCTCCCCGAATACTCTCTCCCCAAACCCTTCATCTTTCTCCCTCTTTTGTCGCCGCCGTCGCTTGTCGTCGCCGTCGCTCGCAGCCTCTTGTCGTCGATCGTCGTCGGATGGGTGGGTTTTGTTTCCTATTTTGTTTTGTTTTGAAGAAGAAGAAGATTTGGAGTGGGTTGGGTTTGAATTTTGTTTTAGATTTGGGTGGGTTTGGAAGCTTAAGAATAAGAAGAAGAAATGGCGGTGGGTTTGAGGAGGAAAATAAGAAGAAAAGAAAAAAGGGTATTCGGTGTGGGTTTTGTTTCAAATTTGGGTGGATTTTAGATTTCCCTCGCCGCCGCTGCCCTCCTCCATCAACGACACCGTCCATTTGATCGCTCAAGAATCCCTAAATCGTCCTAGCCTCCCTTTCTCGCCTCGCTGCTTCCTGTAAAATCATGCTAAGAAGACTCATTTTTGCAATTCGAAAAATTTTCTCTCAAAAATCGAAAATGGTCTACAAGAAATCAACACTGTTGGGGGTGGGGGGATGTAGATAGTTGGGATTGGGAACTAAGGTTTACCTTTGGCCATGGAGATTTCGTCAGTTTCTTCAAAGATTGTGATGAAATCCACCTCTCTGTTTTTAACTATTCCTGGAGCCCTTAAAAGGGGGGTTGAAAGTGAAACAAGGCCCCGATAAGACAAATAAAAAAGTCGTGAGGGTCTTAAATGCTCACCGTCGCCAGTGTTGTTGCCAAGTTCATACTCGACGGCGGCGCTCGCAAGGTAAAGAAAGGGAAAGAAAGAGATCGTGGGGTGGGGTGGGGGAGATGAGAGAGAGAGGGAGATTTTTTGGGTGGGTTTAGGGTTTAGAGTGGGTAAGAAGAAGAGAGGTGGAGGACGGCGGCGTTGGGGCTATCGCCGGCGAGAAGGGGAAGGGTGAGGGAGAGAGAAGAGAGAAAAAAAAGAGAAGAAAGAGAGGAAGGAAACCAGAAGAGAGGGAAGAAGATTTTTTTTTTAAATTTTAATTATTAATTATTTATTTAATTATTTTAATTTAAAAATTAATATTTTAATATTTTTAAATGGGCCACGTCAGCACTGTTATCGCCACGTCAGCACCGTTAAAAAAATTAACGGTCCAGGGACTCAATAGAAGCATTTTTTAAACATTGGGGATTTGATTGTTCAATTTTGAAATCTAGGGACCTATTGGAAACTGACCTGAAACACGAGGGACCAAAAATGTATTTTACCCATTTTTTAATGATAACATAATATGTTTTTTTTAATGATTGATTTGTTTTTTTTAAAAAAAAAAATTAAGTTGGCATTTTTTATAAATAACTCACTGTAATTTTTATTTTTTTTAATACAAAACTCTCTATAATTCAGATGTTATGAGGTTTGCATTTTTTTTTTTGTGTATAGTATTATTTTTTTAATACAAAACACCAAATATTAACAATGCTACGAATAGATTTTTCAAAAATTGTACATTAATTTCACGAATTTTTCGAAAAAACTTTATATAGTTAAACATAATTAAATTCATGTATACATAGAAAACACAATTACGTTTTAAAAACTAAACTAAAATAAAATATCTCTAATTCTATATTAAGTACTATTGACTTAATTATCGATAATCAATGAGTTGTCATACGTCTTTTAGTAATATCATTCTCAAGTTAAACATGTTTGAGACTTTGAAAAAAAAAATTATTACAAAGCAAATTGAGAACTTTTGTTTCAGATTTATTATTGTATATTTTAAAATTTTTATTTTAGTCTTTGAAATCTAAATAGATAATGATATATTATTTTTAGTTTAATGGGATATGTTCTTTTTGAGAGATAATAAATCTCATTTTTGCCTACAAATCTGAGATAATATATCCAGATTTTTAGTCCTAAAAATCCAATGCGTATCTAATTTTTCTTAACTCAATATCTAATACTCCTATTTGGCAACTTATCTACATGACAATGTATAGGTCATGTCATCAATTCGTTTAATTCGCAATAGTAATCAAAATAGATAATTTTGAAACTTCAAAATGTTAAAATAGAGGATTTAAACCTCATTTCCTCTATCTTATAATCATTTTATTTTTTTTTAAGTTTGTTTTGTTTTGTTTTAATTTTTTACAATGATTTTCATTGTTGTTGAAAAGACATTTGAATTTTTAGCTAAATTTTAGAAATAAAAACCAAATAGTTATTAACAAAACTTTAATTTTTATTTTTGATATTTAAAAATTAAGCTTATAAATTGTAACGCCCCAGGTTTTATTATTATCTAACCTAGTGACATTACTAAACTCCTATTCAAACAAACCGAGAGCTCCGAAAATTTCGGCAACATAACGGCATACATAGGATGAAACCAAAATTTTTAACACCTATTAAACACCAAACCACACTTCTATATTAAACCCAACTATTCCACCTCAGAACTCCACAGAACAACTTCATATTAGAATACGAGTCAGATCTCGCATCTTCAACCAACGACAGAACCTAAGCTCTCCTAAGTACATCGTGCGCTTAAAGTCTAGAGACAACCTAACTTTATTAAACTCAAACATATTTACAACCTAACGGAAGCATTAACTACTACAAGGTTAACAACTAAGATTCCTCTTTCTCAACAGAAAATTACCAGAATCAACCTAGTCATCAACTAAAAAAAGAAACTATACTATCCAACGAATGAAAATAACAAATACAAAACCATGTGGTCATCCCTCGTGAGCCTCCTCATCCGCATCACCGAGCACACAAATCTCGCCAGCACCTGCATAAACTAAAAATGTTGGGGGAAGAAAGGGAAGGGATATCAGTACAACCACAGTACTGGTAAGTAGCTCACACCCGGTGAGCCACTATACAACAAACAATCACAACAACATGTTGTCCACACACACATCATGCTTATAAAGCGAAAAACAAACCAACAACTCATAAACACGAAAACAACAATGCCAACACATGCTTCATGCAAAATGGGATGACAACATGAATCCACGCATCATGCTATGCACCCCCACATGGTTTCCGCGTCATGCCCGCACACTCACACGTGATTTCCGCGTCACGCTCCGCACTCACAACCAACACGTGATTTCTGTGTCACGCTCCGCAAACCCACCCAACACATGTATTATTACGTGCCATGCACAGCGCCACTCACACGTGATTTCTGTTGGATGGGTATGACAACCCTAGAGGGGGGGTGAATAGGGTTTAATTAAATTTTTTTAGTACGGTGGGCCCAATTTAAACAAATAAGCAAACTTTTTACAAAGAATTAATTTTAACACAATTTGGTCAATAAATTAGAAATAGATTTTAAACACCCAAATTAATTCCAATGTAAATGTTGTCCATAAACATTAAAAATAAATTGTAGGAATTAATTTCATGCAAATAACGATAAAGAAAATTAATTGCAAAAATTAAATAGTAGAGGGTTAGAGAAAATAACGCCGGAAATTTATAGTGGTTCGGCAAACGGCCTACTCCACTCCCCAAGCTCCTCTTGGGTATTTGATTAGAGAGCACGACTCTTTCCACGGTTTAGAGTCCAACCGGTACAATGTTCTTTTTCCGGGAGCAAGAACAAACCCGATCCTTTCCACGGTTTAGGATCAAACCGTTACAACCGCTGCTTTTTGGACTCAAGAGCAACCCTTACAATATTTGGAAATTTTAAGAACAAAAATAAAAAAAAAAAAAAAACTCTCTCAAAGAGTGGATATACAAGTTTTCGCTCACAAATTTGTAAGAAAAAATCTTACAAAATAAAAGCCCTCAATGGCTAAAGAAAGATAAAATTGAAAGCTCAAGAATTCTCTCAAAAATAAAATCTCTCACAATAAATAGAAATGAACATTGAAGAATTTGAGAGAAGAAACATGTAGAAATTGGATAGAATTTAGAGAGGGAAATTGTTGTGGTTTTGTGAAAGAATGGGAGTATAAATAGGAGGAAGATGGAGTTGAAAGATTTTTGAAATTGAACTTAATTTGGACCATTGGATTGAGGTTAAAGAAAAACCGAGTGTGGAGATTAAAAGAAATTAAAAGTAATAATATAAATAAATAATATTAATAATAAAATTAAAATAAAACATTTTAAGATTCAAAACACTTCAACGGTAAAAACTCAAAACTTAAAACATAAAATATAATAATAATAATAATAATAATTATTATTATTATATGAGTAAGAAAAATTTATAAGAATTTTTAATTTTTTTTTTAAACTTTCCAACGACATGCATTTAATGCTGGATTAGATTTTTTTTTTAAAAATCAAAGAAACGTTACTCACAATTTCTTTTTTAATAAAATAATATATATATAATATTTAAATAATCAAAAGCCCCACGTGTCACTCTCCCATTAATCCACGTGTCGTCGTCGGATTGGTCTATTGATACTGACTCAGCCCGCCACGTCATCGTCTCGGGTATTTTTCGTTAAAGCTTGTTTCGGCTATAATTTCTTCATTTTAGCTCCAATTTGAGTGATTCAAGAGGCGTTGGAATCGTTGTTCCGAGCTCTACGCTATGGGCACATTAAAACACTAAATTTTTCAGTAATTAAAAATTGAGTTTGTTATCATCAAAATATTGATTAATTAATTAATTAATTTGAGATTAAGGGCCAAAAAGCCAACAATCTCCCCCTTTTTTTATGATGACAAACCACACAAGAAAAATAACTTGAAGTACATGTAAACCATAGGTAGCACATAATAAAATTCAACATATCACCATAAAGATCATTCTTGAAATTCACTCAAAAATAAATTCTCCCTCTAATTAATATAATCAAAATCATAGCAAATTTATAATATATATTTTTCTTAAATTTCTCCCCCTTTGGAATCATCAAAAAAAAAAATTAAGAAAAATTTAGAACTACATAAATGATTCCCTTAAAAAACATGAACATAAATTTAGCACAACTCCCCCTAAGAATATTAACACATGCTTTCCATATCTCCCCCTATCAAAATGTCTTCTAAAAGATTTAATAAGAAAATCGAGAAGCATTAATTATAAGCAATTCTAAAATAAAATTTTACTATCAAAGATTAGTTACTCCCCCTAAATAGATAAACAATATGCATAAGAGGGGTAAAGTTCCGAACATACCTCGGTAAGCTTTAACAACAATAAGTTTTACATTTTTCATATTCTTGTCAAGTTGAGTGGATGTACTCATAGAAGTTTTGCAAAAATTACCTTCAATGAACTTATCTTTGAGTAACTTCTCTCAACATATTCACTTCAAACTTACTAAGCATTTACTTAGAAAATACTTTAGTTATACTTTTCACATAAAGAGCAATAAAAAGCAATATCATGAAAAATCATATAAATTGTACAACTCCTTCTAAAAACATGCATTCTCTTATTTAAAAAAAAAATAAATATCACGGAGATGAAGCAACGCAAGGAAAATTATCCAAACAATTTTGCACAAGATAAAAAAATATCATGTTTGATCAATCTATTTCAAGCACATCATCAATAAATTTCACAAATTTTTCATTCGAGAAAATATGGCATGAGTGAAGTGAAATTCCAAATAGAAATTTAATTCTCATGGTTGTGCACATAAACAAAATTTTCATACACAAATGATACATAAGCAAATTAATCTTAAAAGAATCAACTTGTCAATTTATCAAATCCAAGCAACATTCAAAACATCATCATGATACCAAAATATGAAATGCTATAAAACAAGCATATCATCACTTAGGCCACTTAAAAAGAATTTATCAAATAACATTTGCAAACAACACCATAAAAAGATTAATTAAATAAACACTAATACCAATTGTTTTTGTGCATATAGGTCCATCCCAACTCATGTCAAAAAATCAATCATGTATAAGCAAGAAACATCATAAAAGAAAAAATTGATACCAATTGTGGTTGATCATAGGTTAACCACGACCTATGTCATAAAGAAAATATCGATCAAATATGGAAAAAAAAAAGATCATGAAAATTAAGTAAGCACTTTTGAGCAACATGCTAACAAAATTTTAGAGTATAAATCAATTTCATAAGCAAGATTTAAAGACAATCAAATTTTAAAAAATAACACAATTTTAAAATTAATTTCCATAGAAAATATATAGTTCATGGCCAAAAAACATTTAATCAAATTATTCAAAAATAACATATATCTATTAAAAACAATAATTCTTATTTTCAATATTTGGACAAATCATTGACCAATAAATTAGATAAATATCAACATTAAAAACCAATAATCTAATATCATGCAAAATATGCCAAAATATATATTCAATAATTTATCATGACATATAATCCAAATTTAAACAAAAATCAATAAAGATTATGGATAAATCTCAAGAACATTCTAACACAAATGTTAAAGAGCAATCCACTAATCTACTAATCCATAAATAATCAAGCAAGGCACATAAATGCCAATAATATTCTCAAGTATCTCATAGACATTTAATCTAATCAACACAATTCAAGAAACCAATATTTCATTATCTAACCTATCAAGAAGATATAATTTTCATATCAATAAAATGATAAACTATCAATAAAATACAAAATTACCGAAAAGGTCATTTTCCTTGATGTATTCAAGCAAGCCACTAAGTTGCTTCAATGAAATTTATTTCCAAATTATAAGACCAAAGCAACAACTTGCTTATTGAAATCACACCTACAAAGACATAGCTTAACCAAAAGATCTTGGTACCCATTTCTTGGGTCCTTCATTGTTAGTGAGCATTGATTTTGGAACCCATTTCAAATTTGTTCCATCACTTTTAGCATTCATTTTTGGCAAATAACAAATATCAAATTTATCATCAATTGTAACGACCCTACTTTTCATGCCTAGACCCTAAGGACGTTACTACATGCATTTCATTCTACTTCTAAGATTAGCGAGGAAATATCATTTAAGGAAACATACTTAGAAATTTTGCGAAACCTTTCAACCTGGGATCCCAGTTAAAACAGAACAAACGAAAACTTTAGTTATTCAAACCAAAACTTAAAGCGGAAAAAGCCTTAAATCATTCTCAATACAAGTTCAAAAACAAGGATTTCAAAATATAAAATGCGGAATACTATCCTAAAGGAGATCCATGGCCCAACAACTCTCCGTCACGCGCCCTGTACACCTTTACCTCTACCTGCAGTTGTATGTAAGGGAAAAGAATGAGTATTTAAGAAAATACTCAGTAAGTAGCAATCAAGGCTTTAACATTTTATTCGAGTTAAGGGCCTAAGGGTTAGGTCATCTCATTTCATTTCATTTCATTTATCTGTAGTTCGGGTCTCGTGTTCAATTAGTACACCTTTATATATATATAAGTTTGTCAACTCACTGATAGTGCACAAGTGGGAGTTTTAGGAGGTCTCTACTCCTACTGATGGTAGACGGCACCCAGTCAGTGGAGCTAAGTCTCATCCCACAAGGCACTAATGGGCGCGTAGCACTCTAACTACCATTTCACTGGTGGGGCGTTCATGAGTTTAAGTCAGAAATTAACTTCCACAGTTAGTAAATGGCACCTAGTCTGCGAAGCCAAGTCCCGCCCATTAAGCCCCTCATTTCAGTCTAATACATTTCAGTCTAATACATTTCAGTCCTAGGTGTTTAATTGACACGGCCCGCCATCGAGGCAACTAGTCTATCATTTTCCCTTTCTTAATCCTTTACCCTTTAGGACCCCTTAACCCTTGCTATTTTAACGGCAACCCTCCTGAACAGAGAAAAACACAAACTTCCCGTTGTCCACAAACAATGCCAGGCAGCTACGAACTATACACCAGTCACGCACTCGCTTCTATCACACAACACAAATATGCAATAGCCAAAATTCTTGAAATAAACGCATCACATCATCTCAGTCTCAATCCAAACAACATTTACACATTCTCTCGCCAGGAATAACCAAATTATTCAAAGCATAAACATTTCATTCTGATGTAGCACGTTACTTACCATGTTCAGCTACCATACAACGCACTTAAAACATGGAATTTGAATACAATTAGCTACTTAAATTCCAAGAGGCAACTTAAGGATTTAATCCAGCTCATGCTATTGTAAACCATACTCAACTTAAATGAGTTTTAAAGCACAAAATTTATTCCAAAGGGCTACTTACCTAGCTAACGACGCTTGATGAATTCTAAATTAACTCCTTAGCTCCAAAGGTCGTTATTTAAACTACACGAAAAGGGGAAAAAATCACAAATCAATAAGAGATTAATCCAAGCATTCAACAAGGAGCCAATAAACGTAGGGACGTTAAGCACCCCAAAAACTTACCCAACTCACACTACAACTTGCTGTCCAAGTTCTAAAAATCGCTCCAACTTGACGATTGGGCCTTCAAACGTTGTGGGTACCTAGAAATCAATAGCTAATATTAATGGGTACTCTTCTAACATAAACAAAACACCCAAAACTTCAAATCTCATTTACCCACAACCTGGATATGCTTGGAGCTGCCGGAACGTGAAGAACCACTATTCGAATCGCTCAAATTGAAGAGGAAAGCTTGCTGCACGACGTAAATAACGAATGAGTGTTTGATTAAACGATAAAAGACTACGTAGATCTGAAACTTACACCGTTCTCACCAACTGTTTAATTAATCGAACCGTCGAACGCTCACGATCTCAAACGACTCGAGGCGGCGTACAGTTGTTTGGCTGAAGACGGCAGCGGCACAACTGAAGATATCGATGACAGAAAGAGGTGATGGCGGCGCGGCGGACAGATTCGTGCGGCGGCGGCGGAACGATGTCTGCTTGACGTGCAGCGGCGGCGAGGCGGCGCGGATCGATGGGTTGCAGACGGAGAGAGAGAGACTGCGAGGGAGAGAGAGAGCCGAGAGAGTGAGAGAGAGACGGGTTAGAGAGAGGCTGAGATAGAGAGAGAAAACGCTTACCGACGACGGCTTGCGGCAACGGCGACGACGGATGGGTGGCGGCGACGACGACAGATGGGTGGCGGCGTGCGGCTTCGGATGGGTGGCGGCGTGCGGTGAAGGTAGACGGTCGAGAGGGAGCGAGAGAGAGAGAGATAACCGTGAGGGAGGGAGAGAGTGTCGGGGAGAGAGAGAGTTGTGGGAGAGAGAGGGAGATGAACGTGAGGGAGAGAAAGAGTTCAACATTTTTTTTAATACACGGTCAATTGACCGAATTGGGGGGAAAGTTTCCCCCCCATTTTCTTTTTTTTTTCTTTGATCGGGCTTCTGCCCGCTTTTCCCCTTTTTCCTTTTTTTTTTTTTCTTCAAACCACCGGCTGCTACATCAATTTTGCCACAATTATTAGACAAGAATTTCTTCTTAATAATTTGATTTTTCTCAATATTTTTCTTTAAGAAATTCTTCCTTGGAGCATTTTGCAATTTAAAACAATTTGGTCTAATATGACCTTTAACTCCACAATAATGACATGTAGGTACAAATGTAGACTTTACATTCATATCTCTAACTTTTTCATGACTATGTACAAACTTAGTACTATGCACACATTTAGATTTTGCATGAACGTGCTTAGGCAATAATTTAGCATTATGCAAAAAAATAGTTCTAGCATAAGCATGTTTAGGCACAATATTTAATTTTACATGCATATTTTTAGCCTTTTTATGTCTAGGCACAAATTTAGCACTATGCATACATTTGAAATTTTCATCAACATGTTTAGGCACAAATTTTGATTTTTCATGCATAGGTCTAAATTTCTCATCTCTTGGCACAAATTTAGATTCAACAAAATTGGAGACATTGGGTAAAATATTTTTTAGCATACTAGGAGTAGCTTTAACAAAAAATAGTCTTAGAATTAGAAGAAGAATTTTCATCCACATAGCCTAATCCCTTTTTGTCATTAAAAGGTTTACCCATGTCAATAATTTTATCTAATTTTTGTGCACCTATAGTCAATTTCTTAATAGACTCTTTTGCAATTTCAAGCTCTTTACTAGCAAGCATTTCTTTTTCTTTAAGCACATGCAAAAGATTATTTTTCTCATAATTATCACATTCAAGAAATTTAATTTTGTCAATAAAGGAAATTCTCTTTTTCTAAAGATGTATTGCTAGTTTCCAAAATAGCAATTTGACTTTTCAAACTAGCAATTTTATCTTTTAATTCCAATGAAAAAGATTCAATTTTCTCATTCTCTTTACTCAAATCATTCAATTCAATTTTTAATTCACATGTCAAAGATTTAAGATTCTCATTTTCTTTTTCAAGAAATTTATTTCTATTAGTCAAAGTATTCTTTTCATCACAAGAATCATCAACTTTCTCATGCAACAATATATCATTAGCTCTATTTTTCAAACAATCATTTTCATCTATCAAAGATTTATTTTCAATGGACAATGCATTATACTTCTTTGATAGCTTAACATATTTAGAGCTAAGTTTTTCTAAATCATGTTGCATATTTTCAAAAGCATCATATAGTTCATCATATGAAGGGGATTTTCGATTTACCTCATCTTCATCGGTTTCGACATCGCTCCCATCATTCGAATGAACCATCAAGCATAAGGAGGATCCAACACATTTTTCTTTTTCTACTCCATGAAATTTTTCTTGATTTTGAGAATTGTAATTCTCCTTCACATCAAATAAATTATTAGAAGTACAAGGAGAATTTTTAACACTATAAACATCATCAAGAAATTTCCAAATATCATATGCAAATGTAAAATGTGAAATTTTATCACATAAATGTTTATCTAAAGCACAACATATGATATTTATAGCTTGAGCATTTAAAGAAAGCATTTCATCATTTAATTTTGATTTTGATAAATCATTTTCACAAACATACAAAATATCAAAATCAATAGCAAGTAAAAACGTTTTCATTCTATGGCTCCAAACATCATATTTTTTTACCATCAAACAATGGAGGTTTATCAATACAATAATTTTCCATAAAATCTAAAGTTGTCATAGCTCTAGCAATTAAGCTAATCAAGAAAAGAATATTTCAAGAAGAGCAACCCGCTTTGATACCAATTGTTGGATCGGTATGACAACCCTAGAGGGGGGTGAATAGGGTTTAATTAAATTTTTTTAGTACGGTGGGCCCAATTTAAACAAATAAGTAAACTTTTTACAAAGAATTAATTTTAACACAAATTGGTCAATAAATTAGAAATAGATTTTAAACACCCAAATTAATTCCAATGTAAATGTTGTCCATAAACATTAAAAATAAATTATAGGAATTAAATTTCATGCAAATAACGATAAAGAAAATTAATTGCAAAAATTAAATAGTAGAGGGTTAGAGAAAATAACACCGGAAATTTATAGTGGTTCGGCAAACGGCCCTACTCCACTCCCCAAGCTCCTGTTGGGTATTTGATTAGCTAACACGACTATTTCCACGGCTTAGAGTCCAACCGGTACAATGTTCTTTTTTCGGGAGCAAGAACAAACCCGATCCTTTCCACGGTTTAGGATCAAACCGTTACAACCGCTCCTTTTTGGGCTCAAGAGCAACCCTTACAATATTTGGAAATTTTAAGAACAAAAATAACAAACTCTCTCAAAGAGTGGATATACAAATTTTCGCTCACAAATTTCTAAGAAAAAATCTTACAAAATAAAAGCCCTCAATGGCTAAAATTGAAAGCTCAAGAATTCTCTCAAAAATAAAATCTCTCACAATAAATAGAAATGAACATTGAAGAATTTGAGAGAAGAAACATGTAGAAATTGGATAGAATTTAGAGAGGGAAATTGTTGTGGTTTTGTGAAAGAATGGGAGTATAAATAGGAGGAAGATGAAGTTGAAAGATTTTTGAAATTGAACTTAATTTGGACCATTGGATTGAGGTTAAAGAAAAACCGAGAGTGGAGATTAAAAGATATTAAAAGTAATAATATAAATAAATAATATTAATAATAAAATTAAAATAAAACATTTTAAGATTCAAAACACTCCAACGGTAAAAACTCAAAACTTAAAACATAAAATATAATAATAATAATAATAATAATAATAATAATAAATATATAATAATAATTATATGTGAGTAACGGTAAGAAAAATTTATAAGAATTTTTAAATTTTTTTTAAACTTTCCAACGACATGCATTTAATGCTGGATTAGATTTTTTTTTTTTAAATCAAAGAAACGTTACTCACAATTTCTTTTTAATAAAATAATATATATATAATATTTAAATAATCAAAAGCCCCACGTGTCACTCTCCCATTAATCCACATGTCGTCGTTGGATTGGTCTATTGATGCTGACTCAGCCCGCCACGTCATTGTCTCGGGTATTTTTCGTTAAAGCTTGTTTCGGCTATAATTTCTTCATTTTAGCTCCAATTTGAGTGATTCAAGAGGCGTTGGAATCGTTGTTCCGAGCTCTACGCTATAGGCACATTAAAACACTAAATTTTTCAATAATTAAAAATTGAGTTTGTTATCATCAAAATATTGATTAATTAATTAATTTGAGATTAAGGGCCAAAAAGCCAACAATCCGCGTCACGCTCCACACTCACACCCATACGTGATTTCCGCGTCACGCTCCGCACACACACCAAACACATGATTTACGTGTCATGCTCCGCCTCTCTCCAATGATCACACACTATGCAAAGACAACTCTAATGCAGCATAGTTATCACACAACAATGTCTCATGCTTAAGAAGTCAACGAAGCAACATGCTTATCACATTTCAAGTTATATATATATAGCACACACAACGCATAAGACAAAACAAGTAAAACAAGCAGGATGCTCAACAAACAATCAGACTCATTTAGGTAGAAACTACTTACTCAAGCTTAAAAGCGTTTCTAAACCAAATAACGCTTGCTGGAGAATATTAGAATAGGTTCTTAGCGGACCTACGAACGCAATAGAGACCTTCTAAAGGTTAGAGAATAACCCAACAATCTTTCCAACACCTAACATATATTACAAGGGACCTAAAGCATGCTACAAGGTGCTGAAACTTACCGAAAAGGGGCGGGAACCTTGCTGGAAATTACCAAACAACACTGAAATCCCTTGAATAAGTGTTGTCCCGAGCCCGACTTGATACGAAACTGAAACTAGAGGATACCCAAAGGTTAAAAAGCATTCTAAAGCTAACTAAGATAGTTTCTAAAGACTCTAAGGCCACTGGAACTTACCGAACAGAACTAATCAGTGACCAATACGTGTTGTACAGTGTCCAAAATGGTCAGAACCTGCAATTTAGGAAGTGATAAAGAGTGGGTAACTCAGATTAACGCCTTTTGGGTCATGGGTAACTTGAATTCAATGTCGATAAGGAATGAGTTAGGCTAAAACTTACTTAAATCGCCAAATAACGCTGAAAGAGGGTTGAAACCACACCCAAATCACACTGGACAGGGACCAATCCGCGAGAGAGATGAGATCCGCGATGCTAGACGAACGCAAAACTGATCGGAAAGGGGCGAAGAAGTTAGATCGGCCATATACGCCTAAGAACGAAGGCTTAAGAGAGCTTACCCACGATTTTTCTTCCACTAAACGACACCAAACACCCACGAGGAGACCCACGAAGAGAGGAAATCGGGAGAGAGAGAGAGAGACGCGCGGAAGAGGGAAGACACGACGGCGTACTCGGTCACCAGCGGCAGCGGCTGAACTCCGGCGGCGGGGCTAAGAAGCAGAACACAGAGAGAGAGAGAGACCCGACGGAGAGAGAGAGAGAGATTGCGGCTAGAGGAAAAGGGATTTATGCGGAGGAGTGGGCAGTGGGGCGGTCGACTGGGCGGCTGAAGGCTGGAAATCGGGGGGTTGGCGGCTTGAAAAAAAACGCAGGGGAGGGGGAAAGGGAATCTCACGGCAAAAAGGAAAGAGAGGGGAGAGAAAAAAGGGACTTAGGGCTTTTGCTCTTCTTTTCTTTAACTCCTTAATTCCAATAATTGCTCACTAATCAGAGAAAAAAAAATGCAAACTTCCTTCCCCACTAACCTGCTAAAATTAACTAACCAATACCCACTTAGCACCAACACACGAGAAGAGGGAAAATAAAATATACCAATTGGTTAAAAAAAATATCGATTACAAACCAAACTTAAATTCCAATTTCTGTCGAACTAG
Organism: Luffa acutangula; assembly: GCA_036850905.1. Taxonomy (NCBI): domain Eukaryota; kingdom Viridiplantae; phylum Streptophyta; class Magnoliopsida; order Cucurbitales; family Cucurbitaceae; genus Luffa; species Luffa acutangula. The sequence goes on from CM072087.1 coordinate 8,457,321, forward strand.
AATTTAAACTTGATTAATCCAAAATGACATAATTTTAAAACGCGGGGCGTTACATAAATACTACTTATACATTTTTTTTTCTTTTGCCTATAATCCACCTTCTTTCCATATTTTTAAAAATCAATTTAAGTTTTGAAAACTAAAAAAATAATAGATTCCAAAAACTTATTTTTGTTTAAGAATTTGGTTAAAATTTCAAATGTGTTTTTAATAAATATCAACATTATTATTATGGTAAGAAAGTGGAGAGAAATCAAACATAATTTTCAAAAATTAAATTGCAATCAAACATATATATTTGTTTTCTTAGTTTTTAAAATTTATAAGCTTAACCATAAAAGGCTAAAACCAAAAATAGAATAAAATGAGACTAAAGTTCAGTTTCAAAATAAAATTTAAAAGAGAAATTAAAATTATTGTAAAAAAAAAAAAAAAGAAAAATTAAATCACATGGCATCATTTACTAAAGAATAGCAATCTGCTGCCATAACAGTCGTGCATCTTCCTGTCGTAATTAAATGCATTTATTTAAAAAAAAAAAAAACTTTCACCAGCTGTCTTCAATTTTTAGGAAACTTGAGGAGTTTTGGAGGGAAATCGATTTCCCCACTGGTTTTTTTAGATTGTATCCAATATTGGTGTACCTAATTTCCTGTCGTAATTAAATGCATTTATTTAAAAAAAAAAAAACTTTCACCAGCTGTGTTCAATTTTTAGGGAAGTTGAGGAGTTTTGTGGAGAAATCGTTTTTTTTTTTTTTTTTTTTTTACTTTTCATTTATTTTGTCAAATCAAGTAGTGGTTTTCAACTTTTTGTTTTATAATTTAATTTATTTTGTTTAATTATTATTTTGATTTTTTAATGATAACATAATATGTTTTTTTTAATGATTGATTTGTTTTTTTTAAAAAAAAAATTAAGTTGGAATTTTTTATAAATAACTCTCTATAATTTTTATTTTTTTTAATACATAACTCGCTATAATTTAGATGTTTTGAGGTTTGCATTTTTTTTTCTGTGTATAGTATTATTTTTTTTTTAATACAAAACACCAAATATTAACTATGCTACGAATAGATTTTTCAAAAATTGTACATTAGTTTCACGAATTTTTCGAAAACACTTTATATAGTTAAACATAATTAAATTCATGTATACATAGAAAACACAATTACGTTTTAAAAACTAAACTAAAATAAAACATCTCTAATTCTATATAAGTACTGTTATAGGCAATTTTGGACACCCCGATATACAAGGAGCTGACAAGGACAACCGGAGAGAAATTGGGCTGGAACATGGACCAAGGGGGCAAAACCGGCAAGTGAGACGGGCCAAGACCGAAGGGGTCGGGTTTTAGGCCCGACCCCCTGCTCGGCCTCGGCCCATGGCCGAGGCCGAGCACATGGTCGGCCTCGGCCGTGGGCCGGGGCCGCCCCCCGGCCCGCCCGCGCGGGCCGAGCCCGTTCGGTCTCGTCTGGTCCCCACCGCCTCTGGATGCCCCGGTTTCGCCTGGTTTGACCTAAAACGCCTCCGAAACCCTAAAAAGGCTAGGAGGATGAACAGGTATTTATATCCCTCTTCGCCATTAAAGAGGGGATCCCGAATTATATCCCTAAACCATATTCTATATTCTCTGCTTTCTCCTCTTGCTCTTACTTTTCCACGCCCTACCGTTCTGCTTGCTGACTTAAGCATCGGAGCCGGTGTGGCGAGCACCACACCGGTGTGCAGGTTTCCTGTCTTGCAGGCCACGTCTTCCCCCCTCAACTACAAATTTACCGTTGGTGGCACGTGAAGGTCAGGTGAGATCCTCTGGCCAAAATCGACCATCAACAGTTGGCGCCGTCTGTGGGGAAGAAAGCCTGTTAATCTGCACATCGGTTATTCCATGAGTAAGGGTATGGAGAAGAAAGACCAAGACGTAAACATAGAGAATTCGGATGGTGACCGCCACCAGCGGAGGTCACGTGACAATGACAGCATCCGGGGGTCACCGAGACAAGCAGGCCGAGGCCGAGCAGAGGATGCCGACACCAAGATTGCTGCCCTTGAGGATGAGGTGAAGGGAATGAATCGGAGTTTATCCAGAATACTCCAAATCCTGGATAAACCCGGCCCTAGCACCAAAGTCCATGAGGGGAGCTTGATTAGAGACCCGAGGAAGGGGAAGGAGCCTATGGAGCACACTGCAGAGTCAGGGACGAGGTCAAAAGGAAAGAAGACTGACAACATGACCAGCAAGGTCAGGGGGCTTAGACCCACTGATCGCACGATTTTGAGGAGCACACTTAAGGGGCGTCACTACACAGTTTCTACCCCAAGCTACGGTCATACTAAGACAGACCTGAGGAATCTGATCGTTGAGAAGCGCAGAAGTGCCAAAACTGCCGAGTCCGAAGCCAAAGCCGCCGAAGCTGAAGCCCGGGCTGCCGAGGCCGAGGCCAGAGCAGCCGAGGCCGAGGCTAGGTTGGCCGAGGCCGAGGCTAAGAAAGATGACCTCCCTTGGAAGACCGAGCTTCTTAATGCACTAAAGGAGCTCGGAAATCCTCAGGGAGACCAGCAGAGGTCAAAGAACTTTGGAGATCAAAGCTTGGAGGAACTAGCCGACCAAGTCGATCCGCCCTTCACAGAAGAAGTCATGAAAGCCGAGGTGCCTCAAAAGTTTAAGGTACCCACGTTCAAGCAGTACGATGGCAAGAAAGACCCCGTGCAACATCTAAACGCATACAGAAGCTGGATGGACTTCCACGGCGTCTCAGATACAATCAGGTGCCGCGCATTCTTTTTCACTCTGACAGGATCAGCCAGGCACTGGTTTGAGAGGCTCAAGAGGAGATCCATCAGCTGCTTCAAAGAGTTGGCCCAAGCATTCCTTGCACAGTTCATGGGAGCTAGAGAGCAACGCAAGCCTCACATCAACCTCTTGACGGTCAAACAACAGCCAGGTGAGAGCTTGCGTGATTACATAACTCGTTTTAATGATGAGGCACTACAGGTTGAGGGGTACAGCGAGGGAGCAGCCCTGGTAGCCATAACAGCCGGTCTGGAAGACGAAAGACTGCTCAATTCAATAGGTAAGAGCCAGCCTCGAACCTATGCGGAGTTCGTCTCCCGGGCACAGAAGTATATGAGCGCAGAGGAGTTACTGAAGTCAAAAAGGTCAGAACGAGAATACAAGAGGTTTTCTTCATCTAGCTATGACAGTAAAAAGGACAAAAGGCAGCGGACCGACGAAGGAGGCCGAGGCCGAGCAGACCATGGCCGAGGCCGACCAGACAATGGCCGAGGCCGACCAGACCAAGGAGCACCTCCTTTCGGTAAGTTTGAGAAATACACCCCAACTGCTGTTCCGCAGGAGCAAGTACTGATGGAGATCCGAAATACGGGCCTCCTGAAATTCCCAGGGAGGATGAAGTCGAGTGCCGATAGAAGAGACAAGAGCCAGTATTGTCTTTTTCACCGGGACCACGGGCATTCAACCAGGAATTGTATTCAGTTGAAGGATGAAATCGAAGCACTGATCCAGAATGGGTATTTGAAAGAGTTCGTCGGTGAGCCCAAGGCCGAGGCCGACCACGGATGGCCGAGGCCGAGCCTTACCAAAGATGGCCGAGACAAAGAAGAACCCCTACGGGAGATCAGAACCATTTTTGGAGGACCAGCTGGAGGAAGTTCGAGCAGGAAGAGGAAAGCTATGGTCAGGGAAGCAAGGTCTGAACCAGAATATCGAGGTATGTACTCTGTCCATTTATCAAAGGCACACTCCCCTTTGGAGTTCACTGAGGCTGAGGCAGCGAGCATTCATCAGCCACATAATGATGCTCTGGTGGTTACTCTAATTGTAGCCAATGTGAAAATCCATCGGATCCTAATTGATGGGGGAAGCTCGGCTGATGTCCTTTCTCTAACGGCCTTTAAAGCAATGCGGTTAGGGAGGGAACTCTTAAAGCCAAGCCTTACCCCACTTGTAGGATTTGGAGGAGAGAGAGTGACCCCAGAAGGTAGCATAGAACTTCCTGTGACCTTTGGGGATGGACAGAATGCAGTGACAAAGATGATAAACTTCCTAGTTGTGGATTGTATGTCAGCCTACAATGCAATCCTAGGAAGACCAACCTTGCATGAGATGAAGGCCATAGCTTCAACTTACCATCAGTTACTGAAGTTTCCAACTCCGAACGGTGTGGGAGTCGTCAAGGGAGAACAGAAGGAATCAAGGGAGTGTTACTGGACCGCACTAAAAGCTGTCAAGCCACAGAGGGTCGAGGCCGACCAGAGAATGAGCCGAGGCCGAGCAGCACACACTTCCACCAACACTGAATCTGAACTTATGGAGTTTTAGGGTTTTTCGTTTATTGCATTCTATCATGTAATTAGACATTGTTTACTTTGTTGCTGCTTCTAGTATAGGTTCAATGTTTTTTCTTCATTCAAAGTGTGAAAGTTTAATTAATAACCTTACAGTTTCGCCATTAAAGTTCAGTATTCAGGAGTGTGCACAAGGCAACCGACTCAAGCCTCAAGACATGCGAGCCTGGACTATCGAGTCTACCTCGCCTCATCCAGAGTGAGACCATGTGAGCCTGGACCAACGAGTCTACCTCACCTCCTCTAGCCTGAGCATCTTTACACTGGGCGAGCCTGGACTGTCGAAGTCTACCTCGCCTCATCCAAAGTGAGACCATGTGAGCCTGGACCAACGAGTCTACCTCACCTCACCTAACATGAGTCCATACACTTCATCTAAGTCGAGCTCACCCTGCAGAAGCCAGGACCGAGCACCTCTTGCTAAGGCCGAACACCTCTTGCCGAGGCCGAGCACAAACTTTAAAGGTATTCTCCTATTTACTCAACTATACTTTGTGTTTTAATAAAGTTTTTCTTGAGATTGGGGGCTGCAAAGGGGATATGCACTCCCTATTAAAGAAAAAGCACCCAGGTTTAGCATGTTCTACTGAAATTTACATGTTCAGACCTATTCTCTTATTATTTTCCTACAAGGACTAACATATGGATGCAGGGAGCCAAATTTTAGGCTAACGGGGGCTTGAGGCCGAGGCCGACCCTAGCCTTTTCCCTAACTTTTCTCTTGCAGACGTGAACCTGAAATGAAGCACCCCGAATGACCCAGTACGGGGGTCTCGCTGGGCCTATTAGAAAACTGAACTTAGAAAACTGCTCGGCCTCTTCCCAACGCCCCCTAAGCAAAATTAGAAAACTGCTCGGCCTCTTCCCGAGGCCGAGGCCGACCAGGCAAACAGAAAGGGAGATAGCTGTGCTCGGCCTCTTCCCGAGGCCGAGGCCGACCAGCACCACTTTTGTAATCTCTCATCATTTTTCATTTCCATTACATCTAACCCCTATTCAGGGAGTGTCTACTTTTATCCTACTTTGCAGGATGACAACGAAACTACACATAAGCCAGCCCAAGGCAAGGGACATTACTCTTAAATCGGGCTTAAGGAGCTCAACTTATAGCAATAAGTCACCCCGAATCCCAATTCAAGAGTGGGAGCTTAATGTTATAGGCAATTTTGGACACCCCGATATACAAGGAGCTGACAAGGACAACCGGAGAGAAATTGGGCTGGAACATGGACCAAGGGGGCAAAACCGGCAAGTGAGACGGGCCAAGACCGAAGGGGTCGGGTTTTAGGCCCGACCCCCTGCTCGGCCTCGGCCCATGGCCGAGGCCGACCCTCGGCCCGCTCGCGCGGGCCGAGCCCGTTCGGTCTCGTCTGGTCCCCACCGCCTCTGGATACCCCGGTTTCGCCTGGTTTGACCTAAAACGCCTCCGAAACCCTAAAAAGGCTAAGAGGATGAACAGGTATTTATATCCCTCTTCGCCATTAAAGAGGGGATCCTAAATTCTATCCCTAAACCATATTCTATATTCTCTGCTTTCTCCTCTTGCTCTTACTTTTCCACGCCCTACCGTTCTGCTTGCTGACTTAAGCATCGGAGCCGGTGTGGCGAGCACCACACCGGTGTGCAGGTTTCCTGTCTTGCAGGCCACGTCTTCCCCCCTCAACTACAAATTTACCGTTGGTGGCACGTGAAGGTCAGGTGAGATCCTCTGGCCAAAATCGACCATCAACAAGTACTATTGATTTAATTATCGATAATCAATGAGTTGTCATAAGTCTTTTAGCAATATCATTCTCAAGTTAAACATGTTTGAGATTTTGAAAAAAAAAAGGGAAAAATACACTTTTAGTCCCTGAGGTTTGAGTTAGGTTTCATTTTGGTCCCTGAGGTTTCAAACTCAACAATTTAGTCCCTGAGGTTTGAGATAAGGAGCAATTTGGTCCCTGCCATCCATTTTTCTGTTAAATCTAACGGACTGCTAACGTGGCAATATTATTTTAATTAAAAAATTAATTTTTTATTTTTAAAATTAAAAATATATTAAAATAATAAAATATTATTATTTTTAATTTATTTTTATTCTTCTCTACCACCTTCTTCTTCCTCCTCCTCCTACTATTTCTTCTTCCTCAACAATCAAGACCTTCCCTCCATGGCAGGTGGCCGGCGGCCGCCGCCGCCGGTGACTTTTTTTTTTTTTCTTTTTTTCCTTCTCTCACTCTCTCTCCCTCTTCCTCTTTGTCGTCGCCGGCGGCCATTCCCCTATTAAAAAAAAAAGGAGAGTTTCCCCCTTCAGCGCCCAAATCCGGGTAATACTGATGGAGTAATTAGCTATCTTTCTTAGTCTTTCCGCTGTCTATTTCCATTATTGGGTAACACACATGGAGTATGAGAGAGAGAAAGAAGAGAGAGAAAAGCTTTTCGATTTGGCTAACGTGGGAAAGTTGTGTAAGAAAGAGATGGTTCTTTTTTCCCAAACTTTGAAGTTTAAATATTCACATCCTTACCAACTGCGCATCCTCTTCTTCGGTGGCCCGGCTGGGTTTCTTTAACGCCCACAAAAATGGCAGCTCCGACAGCTCAATCCCATAAGTAATCTCATGAACTTGCTCAACCGTCAAATTACACTCACTTCCAATCGCAACGTACACAACCGATCCAACCCTCTGTTTCTCCAGCCATTCCATTACCTCGTGACCGGATTCCGACAGAAATACCCACCGTTGGGAACAATCTCTTAAGCAACTTTAGATATTCCCCTTCAAATTCCTCACAGCTCCGAATCGCCAGCGCCTGACACGAACCAAGTAGCCGCCGAATCCTCTCGAAGTCGCTAATTCCAGAGGCGTTTGTTTCATACAAAGCAGAGTACATAATCATCGCCTCGTGTAGATTATACGCTACGCTGGTCGGATAATCGACCCACTCCAGCGGCGCCGTCATGGTCGCTGGAGAAATCTGCTCCATGATTTCAGAGTCCTTCGTCAGCAAATCCGGGGGTCCGAGATAAAGAAATCTGACTGCCGATAAATTCTGAAAAAAAAAACGACCGGAATACGAAATTCATCGTTGATCTCGCCGGCCCAGTAGGCGATGAAATCGACGATGACCCAGTCCAGCGACTTCCCGACGACGAAATCCTTTGAAGGGCTGGTGGAGGAGGTCGATGACGCGTTTTAAGAACTGGATTTTGTGGGTCGGAATGCTGGAGGTTGCCTCTGTGGATTTCGACAAGATATCGGGGCCGTCGGGTTTGGGCAGAGGAATGGAGATTGATCGATGAATGAAGAAAGTTGGGTTGAGATTTTTGGGAGGCTTTGAATGTTTCTTGGAGTGGAAACGAAAGAGACATGAATTTTAGATTTGGCTAAGGCCATGGACATATGAAGAAATGGGATGAGATGGCCGAACGCCGACCATGGCAACACCAATGCGTGCAAAGTTTTCTCTGGCGGGAAAAAAAAATAGTCACCGGTGGCAGCAGCCGCCGGCGAGCGGTGGTCGCCGGCCGTCGGCCGCCGACCATGGAGGGAAGGTCTTCATTATTGAAGAAGAAGAAATAGTAAAAGAAGGAGGAAGAAGAATGTGGGAGAGAGAAGAATAAAATGAAATAAAATAAATTAAAAATAATAATATTTTATTATTTTAATATATTTTTAATTTTAAAAAATAAAAAATTAATTTTTTAATTAAAATAATATTGACACGTCAGCAGTCTACAGAAAAATGGATGGCAGGGACCAAATTGCTCCTTATCTCAAACCTCAGGGACTAAATTGTTGAGTTTGAAACCTCAAGGACCAAAATGAAACCTAACTCAAACCTCAAGGACTAAAAGTGTATTTTTCCAAAAAAAAAAAAAATGATTACAAAGCAAATTGAGAACTTTTGTTTCAGATTTATTATTGTATATTTTAAAATTTTTATTTTAGTCTTTGAAATTTAAATAGATAATGATATGGTGTTTTTAGTTTAATGGGATATGTTCTTTTTGAGAGATAATAAATCTCAGTTTTTGCCTAAAAATCTAGATATATCTAGATTTTTAGTCATAAAAACCCAATACATATCTAATTTTTCTTAACTCAATATCTAATACTCCTATTTGGCAACTTATCTACTTGACAATGTATAGGTCATGTCATCAATTCGTTTAATTCGCAATAGTAATCAAAATAGATAATTTTGAAACTTCAAATTGTTAAAATAGAGGATTTAAACCTCATTTCCTCTATTTTATAATCATTTTATTTTTATTTTTTTTAAGTTAGTTTTGTTTTGTTTTAATTTTTTACAATGATTTTCATTATTGTAGAAAAGACATTTGAATTTTTAGCTAAATTTTAGAAATAAAAACCAAATAGTTATTAACAGAACTTTAATTTTTATTTTTGATATTTAAAAATTAAGCTTATAAATACTACTTATACATTTTTTTTTTCTTTTGCTTATAATCCACCTTCTTTCCATATTTTTAAAAATCAATTTAAGTTTTGAAAACTAAAAAAATAATAGATTCCAAAAACTTATTTTTGTGTAAGAATTTGGTTAAAATTTCAAATGTGTTTTTAACAAATATCAACATTAATATTATGGTAAGAAAGTGGGGAGAAATCAAACATAATTTTCAAAAATTAAATTGCAATCAAACATATATATTTGTTTTTTTAGTTTTTAAAATTTATAAGCTTAACCATAAAAAGCTAAAACAAAAAATGAGAATAAAATGAGAATTAAAGTTCAGTTTCAAAATAAAAGTCTTTCTCAACAAAAAAAAATAAAATAAAATAAAAGAGAAATTAAAATTATTGTAAAAAAAAAAGAAAAACAAAAATTAAATCACATGGCATCCGGCTTTAAAAAACAACAACCTAAAGGTGGGAATCAAGATTTTTTATAAAACCAATTCTTAATCTTATTAAAGATGATTTAGAAAAAAATAAAATTAAAATTAAAAAAAAAACAAACGTGGGAATGAAGATGAGTTTTTTTTTAAAAAAACCAATTCTTAATTTTATCCAATATGAGATTTTTTTAAAAATAAAAACTAAAGGGGTTGAGTAGGGATTGAAGGCGTTGAAATAAATAAATCTCAGTTTTTTTTTTTTTTGAAATTATAAATCTCAATTAAATTAAAAGAAAAAGATAACATAATTGAAGAGAGCCGGCGAGAGTAGTTGTAGTGTGGGTGTTGGTGTTTAATGAATTATGACAGGAAAATAAATGCATTTAATGAAATTAGGTTGGTTCCCCACCCCCCCCCCTTTTTTTAAAAATTTCGAGACAACGACAGAGCTAGCTAATGAAAAAAGAAAAAAATAATAATTTATTGCAGAAACAGCCGAGCTTTCTTCAGTCTTCCTCTGCCAAAAAAATGACCAAAAATGTCAGGTAAAAAACTCTTTTGTTACCATTGCTGTCGTAGACGACTCTGTTCGTAAAATTGGCATTTTTTTAAAAAGTGTTTTATTTGCATGCAGGTGATTTTCAAGAAGCAAAATGGAAACAATAGAAACGACGAGAATATAAATGAAATGATAAAGAGACAGAAGGATCGTGGGATTATTATTTTGTTGGTTTAATTTTCTACTATTTTTATTTCCCCCAATTTATTTTCTGTTGCTTTCCTCTCAATGTTCTTCAGGTAGAAATGGAAGAGCAAGTTGATTGAAAAGAGTTGAATTATTTGGGAAGTTATTGTCTTTTGGTTGTTTCTTTCTTTTTCAACAAGTGTAAAGATACTCGGCATGTGCAAGCATTTGTCACTTCTATATTACTTTTTTAAAAATTACTATTATTATTATTATTATTATTATTATTATTATTATTATTATTATTATTATTATTATTATTAATACTAATGAGTTGCAAATCTTCGTGTTTGAGATTTTTTTTAAGCTAAAAAAAATATATTATTATTGTAGACATCATATTTGGTCCGACTTGATTTTCAGTAATAATGTTTGAAGGTTTCCAATATTTGGTGGTCAATTTGTTTTTTCTTGTATGTCAACAAGAGTATAGCTTAACTGGCATAAAGTCATATTGATAACCACGAGGTATGTGGTTCAAACCCCCCTTCTCATATGTTTTTATCAAAAATTCGTTTTTTTTTTTAATTTTTATTTATTTATTTAATTTTTTTATTTTTTTTATTTTTTATTTATTTTTATTTTTTTTATTTTTTGGACTTCCCCATTCCTATTCAAGGGGACGCTTACCTATTCAAAAGACTTTCCATGGCTCTCATTTTTTTATTTTTTTTATTTTTTTTAATTTTTTCCACCATTTTCTCATCCATCCTCCCCCTAAATTAGTAACCCTTCAAGTATAAAAAGGGGGGAGATGGAGGATGAAAGGGAGGAAAAACAAGAAGAAGGAGAGGAAGTTTAGAGTAAAAGTGAGCTTGAGAGAGTTTAGGCATTTGAGAGAGTTTAGGCATTTGAATAAGAGTTTAGCTTAGAGAGTGATAGAAAAGGAGAGAAAAAAAAAGAAGAAGTTTAGAGTAAAAGTGAGCTTGAGAGAGTTTAGGCATTTGAATAAGAGTTTAGCTTAGAGAGTGATAGAAAAAGAGAGAAAAGAAAGTGGAAAAGGAAAAGAGGAAAAAAGAGGGGGAGGAAGGAGTATACGGGGGAGAAAACATTGGGTAAGAAAGAAGGAAAAAAGAAGGAAGAGAGAAGTAAAAAAGGTGGGGTTTTGTTCTTCTATTTCCTTTGTTTTTTGTTTTGTTATTATTGTTGTTGTTGTTGTTATTATTATTATTATTATTATTATTATCATCATCATTATGATTATCATTTTTAATTTCTCTCTCATTTTAGTTCACTTTTTGCACTTTGCCAACTTCATTTTTTTAAACTTTCTAATTTATTTGTTTTTTCCTTTCATTCTCCAAATTGCTTTAATCTAATATTTAATTCTGCTTGGTCGATTTCAATTATTGTTATTGTTTTGATTTTCTTTTGAAAGGGATTATGGGAACTGAGTAATGTGCCTTCGTGGAGTCCAACTCCTGTGTAGGCGTATGAAAATTCTCATTTTCCCTTTTAAAATAATTTACTCTTTGAATAATTTTTCTTCTTTTACATCCTTTTTATTTTAAAAAAATATTTTTAGTAAACATAATCATGTACACCCATGTTCCTTTAATTAAAAGGGAGATTAGGCATGATTTATATTAAATTGGATATCAAACTCATAATGTTTAATCCTTGCTTTATTTCTAAAGTTAAGGTAAAAACGAATGAGACATCTTGTGTTCATTATTGCATTTTGAGTTTTATTTTCATATTTATCATTTTTTAAGAAAAATAAAATAAAGGACTGTTTTTATTCATTTAATTGGACAATTTAAGATACTGTGGTAATCGTTTTCTTAAACGGGTGTTGTAGGGTGCTAATACCTTCCCTACACTCAAACGACTCCCGAACATAATTTCTGGTTTTCTAAGACTAGTTTTGTTTTTTATTTTAAAGGTGACCAATCACACCCTCAATGATTGGTGGCGACTCCAATTTTCTTCTTAAAAACCCAAGAAAGGATGTCGGCCGCTCCGCGTCGCGATTACGTTGCGACAGCTTGGCGACTTCACTGGGGATTTTGAGGGTCAAGCCATGAATATCTTTATTGTCCTTTGAATTGAATTTTTCTTTAGGTCCTTTTGTTATTGTTTTGTTATTTATTTATTTTGTTTTCCTTTATAATATGATTTGTTTGGCATATTGTTATTCACTTGTCTATTACCATTTTTTTTTTATGTTGTAATTACTTTATCTTAGTTATGTCATTCATTTGCATGTCATCTTATTGTTACCATTTTTTTATGTTGTAATTGTTATGTCATTCATTTGTATGTCATCTTATTAATCATGCATTTCACACACTTTCACTAGCCTTCTACCCGGGCTCTACCTTAGGACTAGACTCGGAGACTGAGTAGTGTGACCTTCGTGGAATTTCGATTCCCGTGCAAGCGCATGAAATTCTCCACTCAAGCCTACTACATCGTTAAATCGGTGGGTAAGCTTGGGGACCTTTTCTAGGATGCCTTAGAGTTAAACTCCACTCATATAGTTCTAGGATTTGACTTATAACATGCATTATTGTCAAAGTTTATTTATTTATTTATTTTTCTTCTTTTCCTTGTATCTTATTTCAATTTTCACTCATTGAAAATATCCTTTAAAATCTCGTTTAATGTAGTTAAGAAAATTGTGCAAATTAAATTAACAAGATTTTTCGATTATTTACATTGGCAGAAACTAAAGTATGAGTAAAATAAAATCACCCCCTCCAATACAAGAAATGAGTATAGAAGATCAAGCAACAATACATCAATGGTCAGAAAATGTACAACAAATCCACGGAGATTCTTTAGTAGAAGATGCTATGTCTCAATTTAAGGATGTCAGTTTTCCAGAAAGTCAATTAGAAACAGTGAAACAGGCTTGGGAAAAATTAACTGTAAATAGAAAGGCTAAATTTACAAGCAAATATGGCCATCTAGCTCAGCTCATGTATGTACAAGTTAATTATTCTGTATTAAAAGCTTTGGTTCGACAATGGGATCCGACCTATAGATGTTTCACATTTGGCTCAATTGACATGACTCCTACAATAGAGGTTCTGCATATGCCAGTACGAACGGAGGTAGAAGCTTATTCTTACGATCAAGAGCTTACAATGAAAAGAGCATTATCTACTCTTTTGGGTAAGATTCGTACAAGCGACATTGAGAAACAAGTAAAGATAAAGGGAGAGAACACATGCCTACCCCTGGACTACATCTTTACTCTTCAAAAAAAAATTTGCAAATGAAGACAAGGAATTAACTTTACTGGCATTGTGTATCTTTAATGTTGTTTTGTTTCCTAAAGTATGTGGATATGTTGAGGAACGCGTGGTCAAGTTGTTTGCTAAGATAGAAATAGGAGTTGATCCCATTATTCCTGTATTGGCAGAAACTTTTCGTTCATTAAATTATTACAGAACAAAAGGAACAGGAAGATTTATAGGGTGTGCACCATTATTGTACATTTGGGTCCTTAGTCATGTGAAGTGTCCACCCGAATTCAAATGTCCAGAGATCAAATTTTCAAGTTCCTGGAATAAGCTGCAAAATCCCATTTCAGAGTTCGTGCAATCAGGTTGGAGTTCATCCTCCCCTGAAAGAAGCGCTTGGGAAGCCTTTTTCTCCGAACTAAAGATAGAAGATGTAATATGGAGAGCCCCTTGGATGTCAACTAGGCCAATGATCTATAAATGTGGTAAATTTCAAAGTTTACCTCTTTTGGGTCCTTGGGGATGTATATCTTATGCTCCTTTATTGGTAGTACGCCAAATTTGGGTCCGACAATTCATCCCTGCTACGCATGAGTTGAAGGATTTCGAATTTGCTTATGATAAAGGCTTCTGTAAAGATAGAATTCAGAAAGTTGTGAAAGCATGGAAAATGATCACTAAAATCCAGAGTGGTTAGTTTCATGATGATACCACAGAGGCGTACAAAACATGGCATGCGAACAGAGCTAAAATCGTGCTTGTGTCACCAAAAATGAAAACCAAGATCAACAGACAGAACAAGCAGCACGCGAAAAGGAATGTGATGAATTGAGAAAAGCGAATTCATCATTGGTTCAAGAAAATGAAAGGTTGCAATTGGAGGTAAAGCAAGGTTTGTTGCGCAATGTTGAACTAGAAAAAGAGTTGAACCGATTAAAGGGCAGTGTTAGCAAACAAGAACAGTTAGAAAAAGAAATTTCCGCATTAGACACAGAGGCCCGCGACCTGAACAGAAGAATGCATCGATTAAGAAGGGATAATGGAGTCTCCCAAGCAACTCTCAAGTCAAGGAATGACCAAGTTTTGAAGCAACAATCTGAGATTGCCTCACTTCATGAGTTGATGAAAGAGCTCGAAGATTGCATTAGTTTGAGGAACCAAACGATTACTGTGGTAGAAGAAAAGAATGGAACGCTATGTCGAACAATTGACGACCTACAATTAACGCTCAAGATTAGAGAAGATCAACTAGGGGAGCTCATCAACGACAACAAGGGTCTAAGAGAGTCCGTTCAGTCACTTAATGTTCGCCTTGGTAAGTATCAGGATGCCACTGATAGATTAATGAAAGACTATACCTATTTAAAGGAGCAGTACGACAGATTAAGCGATGATTTTGGGTTTGCGAGACAGAACCACGCGACACTACGAAGTAAAGCGGAACATATGCTCACTCAGATTAGGAGAGTCACACGAAGGGCAGATGAACTAGCAGAAGATGCACGTACTCTCTCTAAAGTCATAGCACCTACACAGCCGAATAGCAAGAATGTGCTCAAGTTTCTGGGAAAACTTTGTATAAGTTTAGAGTATTGGAGGCAATTTTATTAACTCTTTACTTTAGTTTATGTTTTATTTAGATAGTTGAAATATCTTGTAATTCAATTTTGCACAAATTTTGCTGCTACATTGTTTTATCATTTTCCAATTTAATATCAAAGCCATTTTTTTCCTTCTCTTCTATCACTTTTTTTTTTGTTTCGTTTTGTCTTTCTCTTTTCTTACACTAAAATCTCTTTTCATTAAAAATATAAAAAGAATCATAAGATAGCTCGGTCACCTCGAATCCACCGCACCTACGTCACAAGATACAGGACAAGGATCAATGGAAGAGCAGAGTACTGAGATGGAGAAAACAAGGAAAGATATTGAGGAGTTACGAGAAAAAATGGATTCCATTCTTGTTGCCCTAGAAAGAGGCAAAATAATACCTGATATTGCTCAGTCCAACCATACAATGAACGACCCTCCAATCCGGCAATCAACAGAGGGTACTACTCCAAAATATCATCCATTGTACAATATTCCAGTAGAGCAGCACCCGTTTCCATTTTTCAAGAATGAGCAAGTGCCTGTACACAATCAACCTGGATTTTCACTACCCACAGAGATACCTCCCAAGGTGACCATTACAGTTCCCAATTTAGATGATCCTGAAATCAGAAAAGAGCTAACGGGAGGTGAGAAAGTCTCTTCTAGTGAAAAGCTTGAAGTCCTGGAGGAAAGATTAAGGGCAGTAGAAGGAACAGACGTCTTCGGAAATATAGATGCGACCAAGCTATGCTTGGTACCAGATGTAATCCTCCCTCCAAAATTCAAGGTGCCCGAGTTTGAAAAGTATGATGGAGCATCCTGCCCTAAAAACCATCTCATCATGTATTGCAGGAAGATGGCAGCATACGTCCAAAATGACAAACTGTTAATTCACTGCTTCCAGGACAGTCTTATTGGTCCAGCATCTCGATGGTATATGCAATTAGACAACACTCATATATGTTCATGGAAGAATCTAGCCGATTCATTTTTAAAGCAATATAAGCACAACATAGATATGGCTCCTGACCGCCTAGACCTCCAGAGGATGGAAAAGAAGAGCACAGAAAGCTTTAAAGAGTATGCCCAAAGGTGGAGGGATACTGCTGCTCAGGTGCAACCACTTTAGCAGATAAGGAGTTGTCAACCATGTTTATTAATACTCTCAAATCTCCTTTCTATGATAAGATGATTGGGAGTTCCTCTACCAATTTCTCTGACATAATGACAATTGGAAAGAGAATCGAGTACGAAATTAAGCATGGAAAGATAATTGATACGGCTGGATCATCGACAGCGAAAAGGGGGTTCCATCGAAGAAAAAAGAGGGAGAAGTTCAGATGATTGGTTTCAATTCAAGACAACCATACCCTAATGTCGGAGTGCCACAATATCACTATCCACCTCCATATGTTTACCCTCAACCATATATCAATAATACGTCAGCCCAATACTCATCCCCTTACGTCCCAAATCCTCGTCCTCCTCAAGGCTACCAGCCTCGGAATCAACAGAACACTCCTTATGTCCTAGGACACCAAAACAATAAAGGCGCGTAGACAGACTCATTTTGATCCGATTCCGATGACATATACTGAACTTCTTCCCCAACTCTTCCAGAATAATCAGCTGGCACCCGTGCCAATAGACCCAGTAAAACCACCTTACCCAAAGTGGTATGACCCAAATGCCCGTTGCGACTACCATGCAGGAGCAATTGGACATTCCACTGAAAACTGTACTGCACTCAAGCATAGGGTGCAAGCATTGATCAAGGCAGGATGGTTGAACTTTAAGAAAGAAAATGGTCCAGATGTCAACAACATTCCTCTGCCAAACCATCAGAATGCACAAGTAAATGCGATAGATCAGGTTCATGGAGCTGATTTGAAAAACAATGTTGAGAGCATAGTTACTCCCATGGGAGAACTATTCAAAATATTATTCAGTAATGGATACATTGGAGTAGAACGTCTCCAATCGGATCTGAGTGTCAGAGCATACGATGACAGTTTGATGTGTTCTTATCACACTGGGGCAAAAGGGCATTCTATCGACCAATGTCCTCATTTTCGTTTGAAGGTCCAGGAGTTGTTAGATTCACATTTTTTAACAGTTTCTCAAAAGATGACTCAGCTCCCTCAGTATGGGGAAGTTGATATTATAGAAGAATGCTCAAGGTTGTCTCTCAAGCCAAAACCGTTAACAATTTCATATCGCGAGAAGCCCAGTACCCCAAATTCAAAGCCAAGACCGATTACCATCCAGATTCCGACTCCCTTTGAATATAAAAGTTCAAAAGCAGTACCTTGGAACTATGAATATAAGGTAACTGTTGATTCTGAACCCCTTCCAATCCATAATATCAGTGGGATAGGAGGTCTAACACGAAGCGGGAAGTGCTATACACCAGAAGACCTATTGAAACCCAAGGGTAAAGAAAAAGGAAAAGCCAAGATCACTGAAGATATCAAGGAGAAAATAGAATAGCCCATTGTAGCGAAGAACCTAGATGTTAAACAGCCAGCATCTGAAGAGGACATCCAAGAATTTTTGAAGTTAGTTAAGCAAAGTGATTATAAAGTGGTTGAACAGTTAGGTCGAACCCCTGCAAAGATTTCCATACTGGCTTTGTTACTGGCTTCAGATACGCATCGTAAGACTTTGTTGGACATTTTGAATCAAACTTATGTTCCGCAGGATATTACGGTGGACAACTTGGATAACATTGTTGGAAACATAACTGCATCCAATTCAGTAACTTTCACAGATGATGAGTTACCACCAGAAGGCATCGGACACACTAAAGCCTTGCACATTACAGTTAAGTGCAAAAATTTTGCTGTGGCAAAAGTTCTAGTTGATAATGGTTCCTCCTTGAACATAATGCCTAAATCCACGTTGGAGAAATTGCCTGTTGATATGTCTCATGTAAGGCCCAGCACTATGATCGTACGAGCTTTTGATGGGGCACGTAGTGAAGTTGTTGGAGACATAGAAGTGCCCATCCAGATAAGTCCATGCACCTTCGATATAACCTTTCAGGTCATGAACATTAATTCGGCCTACAGCTTCTTGTTAGGGCGTCCCTGGATTCACTCAGCTGGAGTGGTCCCATCATCATTACACCAAAAACTTAAATTTGTGGTCGACCGCAAACTAGTAATCATATCTGGGCAAGAGGATATCTTAGTGTCAAGACCCTCTTCAATGCCCTACATAGAAGCAGCAGAAGAGGTTTTTGAGTCATCATTTCAAGCTTTTGAGATTGCAAATGCCACAACTTTATACGGAGAGATAGGGAAAATGGAGCTGCAACTTTCAAAACTCTCCTTAATAGGAAGCAACCAAAGCCTCAAAATTTTGTTGAATATGTCGAAAAATATGAAGAGGTTTGGTTTGGGATATAAACCAAGCAAAAAAGATATGATTAAAGCACACAGGCAGGAGAAAGAAAAACGACTGGCTAGATTGGAGAACCGTGAGCCGAAGTATCAAATGAATATCATTCCTCATCTTCATGATACCTTCATCTTTGCTGGAATAATTCATTCGGAATCTTAAGACCCTACAGTCATGGCTATAATCGAACAGAAAAAAGAAGTCGGTCCCTTGGTTTATCTGTGCCCAGAAGACTTTGAACTCAATAATTGGACTGTAATGGAGCTACCATCATTTGTTAATGAGATATCAAAGTAATTTTTAAACTTTTTGTTTGTTTTTTGTTTTGATGATTTATGTGTTCTATGTCAATATTTCATTTGTTAATGAAGAAGCATTTTTTTTTCCTTCCTTTCCTATCATCCAATGAATCTCTCTTGTGTCTACTTCTTTTAGCATTGATTTCATTTATTCAATTCCTTCATTTATCTTCTTTCATCACACTGAATAATCCCTCTCTTAAACAGCGAAATTGGGATTGAAAGCGTTAATGATCTTAAATATGAACTCGATTCTCCTACATACGATGTTGAGTCCGATGAGAGAACAAGTGGTAATGAGGAAGATCTAGAACTTACTCCTGAATTGTTGAGAATGATTGAAGAAGAAGAGAGGATATTGGGACCACATGAAGAGTTGATAGAGACGATTAACTTGGGATCTCAAGTAGAGGTTAAAGAAGTTAAAATCGGGACCAACATGTCTGCTGAAAGCCGTCAAGGGTTAATAACATTGCTTCATGAATACATTGATGTTTTTGCCTGGTCTTATCAAGATATGCCTGGTTTAGACACAAGTATTGTGGTGCATCATTTTCCACTTAAGCCTGAATGCAAGCCAGTGAGACAGAAGTTACGCAAGATGAAGCCAGACATGTTAATCAAAATAAAAGAGGAAGTCATGAAACAAATTGATGCAGGATTCTTAACAGTTGCTAATTATCCAGAATGGGTAGCTAACATTGTGCCAGTACCTAAAAAGAATGGACAGGTCCGAATGTGTGTTGATTATAGAGATTTGAATCGAGCAAGCCCAAAGGATAACTTCCAACTTCCTCATATTGATGTACTAGTAGATAATACAGCTGGATTCTCATCTTTTTCCTTTATGGATGGATTCTCAGGATACAATCAAATCAAAATGGCACCTGAAGATCAAGAGAAAACTACATTCATCACATTATGGGGAACCTTTTGTTATAAGGTCATGTCGTTCGGATTGAAAAATGCTGGGGCAACCTCCAACGGACCATGGTTACTCTCTTCCATGACCTAATGCATAAGGAGATCGAAGTGTATGTTGATGACATGATTGCTAAGTCAAAACCAGGGGAAGAGCATCCAACCATTCTCCGAAAGTTATTCGAGCGATTGAGAAAATTCAAGTTGAAACTGAATCCGAGTAAATGCACATTTGGGGTCACTTCTGGCAAGTTGTTGGGTTTCGTCGTAAGCCATGAGGGAATTAGAGTTGACCCAGACAAAGTCAAAGCCATTCTAGAAATGCCACCACCACGTACTCAAAAAGAAGTTAGAGGTTTCTTGGGAAGATTGAATTATATTGCAAGATTCATATCACATCTTACAGCAACATGTGAACCAATCTTCAAGCTACTTCGTAAGAACAATACATGCATATGGAATGACGACTGTCAAAAAGCATTTGAAAAGATCGATACCTGAACAATACATGCATATGGAATGACGACTGTCAAAAAACATTTGAAAAGATCAAGCAATACCTACAAAACCCTCCTGTTCTTGTACCTCCAACTCCAAATCGTCCACTTATCCTATATCTTACAGTGACGGAAAATTCAATGGGGTGTGTACTGGGACAGCATGACAGTTCAGGCAGAAAAGAGCAAGCCATATATTATTTAAGCAAAAAGTTCACTGATTGCGAAACCAGATATTCTCTTTTAGAAAGAACTTGTTGTGCTCTAGCTTGGGCCGCTCGTCGTTTGAGACCATATATGTTGTACTACACAACATGGCTATCTCAAAGATGGATCCTATCAAATACATCTTTGAAAAGCCGTCTTTGTCTGGTAGAATTGCTAGATGGCAGGTTCTTTTATCCGAGTATGATATTGTCTATGTTACTCGAAAGTCAATAAAAGGAAGTGCACTAGCCGATCATTTGGCCGAGCAACCTATAGACGATTATGAACCAATGAAATTTGATTTCCCTGATGAATTTGTCTCCACTATAATGGTGGAAAAAGAAATATCAGACTTGGAAACATGGACCATGTTGTTTGATGGGGCCTCCAATGAGTTAGGTCATGGGATAGGTGTTGTATTAATATCACCTGAAGGAAAGTTGTTCCCTCTCACCGCCAAACTAAGTTTTGATTGTACTCATAATATGGCTGAATATGAAGCTTGTTCTATGGGTATCCAAACTGCATTGGATATGAAGATAAAGAAACTTCGAGTCTTGGGAGATTCTATGTTGGTGATTCACCAATTGAGAGGAGAATGGGAAACAAGAGACACTAAGCTACTGCCTTATAAAAAGCTTATATTAGATTTGTCTCATAAATTTGAAGAAATCACTTTTGACTATTTACCAAGGGAGAGTAATCAGATAGCAGACGCCTTGGCTACGCTTGCAGTCATGTTCAACATAGATCCCAATCATGAGGTACAACCTATTAAGATGGGAATGGTAGATGTTTCAGCCTCCTGCATGAATATAGAAGAAGAGTTTGATGACAAGCCGTGGTTTCAAGACATCAAACATTATTTGAAATGTGGAACCTATCCTCTGAATGCCTCAGAAAATGACAAGCGCACACTTAGAAAGTTAGCAATGAAGTTCTTCCTAAATGGAGAAATACTTTACAAAAGAAATCATGATATGGTACTTCTAAGGTGTGTAGATACAAATGAAGCCAACACGATTATGAAAGAAATTCATTTGGGAATTTGCGGCACCCATGCAAATGGACACATGATGGCCAGACATGCATTAAGGGCTGGTTATTACTGGTTAACCATGGAAGCTGACTGTATCAAATATGCTCGAAAATGCCACAAATGTCAGATTTACGTAGATAAAGCTCATGCTCCAGCATCTCAGTTGCACGTTATGACGACACCATGACCATTTTCCATGTGGGGAATGGACGTTATAGGCCCTATTGACCCAAAAGCCTCAAACGGACATCGATTCATCTTGGTGGCAATAGATTATTTTACCAAATGGGTAGAAGCAATGTCCTATCGAGAGGTGACGAAAGGAGTTGTGATCAAATTCATCAAGAATGAGATTATATGTCGTTATGGTCTTCCTGAGACCATAGTATCTGATAATGCACGAAATCTGAACAATAAATTGATGACTAAGTTATGTGAGCAATTCAAGATCAAGCATGTCAACTCAACTCCGTATAGACCAAAGATGAATGGAGCAGTGGAAGCTGCCAATAAAAACATAAAAAGGATTGTGCAAAAAATGACGGTGACGTATAAAGATTGGCATGAAATGCTTCCTTTTGCATTACATGGATATCGCACATCGGTTCGCACTTCAACTGGGGCAACACCATTTTCTTTAGTTTATGGTATGGAAGCTGTTCTTCCCATTGAAGTGGAAATTCCATCATTAAGGGTCCTCATGGAGACTAATTTAGAAGAGGCTGAATGGATCCAAAACCGCTATGAGCAGCTCAACTTTGTTGAAGAAAAGAGATTGACAGCATTGTGCAGAGGTCAACTTTACCAAAGACGAATGATGAAAGCCTATGATAAGAAAGTGCGTCCTAGAGTATTCAGAGAAAGGGATTTAGTCTTAAAACGAATTCTTCCTTTTCTAAAAGATCACCGAGGCAAGTGGACCCCAAACTATGAAGGACCATTCGTGGTGAAGAAATCTTTCTCTGGAGGAGCTTTAGTCTTGACTAACATGGATGGTAATGAGTTGCCAAGTCCAGTTAATTCAGATCAAGTTCGAAGATATTATGCATAGGCTACTTGTATATCAAAGGATTCGGCAAAATTGCGGGAATTCAACAAGTGTCTAGGAGAATTACGCTTCAATTTCTATATCATGTTTAAGAGGTTACTTTTGTCTCAAGTTCTAGAACCTTAACATTGACACATATGTCTATTGAATTTTAGTCATAAATCAAAGCTCCCTTCTCGAAACATGGCATATCTTGTCCATTTTTCTCCCCCACTCTCCATAATATCTCCTCAACTATGAATGTTTGGCATGTTTACCTTTATTATCATTACAATTGAATAAACAAAAAGTTACATAAACGCCCATTTCAAATCAATGGTGGTAACTTAAACGATTCGATGTGAAATACATATGTCCAAACAAAGAATCCAAAGGCAATATTTTTCCAAGAGCACCGTGATCATGAAGGTTGATGGAATGTCATCATGGGGGACAAAACCGTCATTTCAACATGACAAAGTCTTAAACTGGGACAAAACCATTATTTTTCGTCTTCTCAAACTGGGGCAAAACCATTATTATCACAGGAGCAAAGTCGTTCTCGATACATTTTTTGTCATCAAACAAAGAGCAAGTTGTTTAGTGAGTTCATGATCCAATTAAGGTCTATTACCAAGGGTGATGTGAATGGGGTGCCCGAGCTATCAAATATCTTTTAAACAAATCTGTATCATAGTTTTCGAATAGTGCTAAATCTTCATCCCATGCATTCAAGCATTCAAGTTTAGCGTGCATTGCAAAGAAAATTTATTTTCGGTTAAATCGAACCTGACAATTCGGTCGAGGTCGAAGCCTGTGTCAATCCAGGTCCATTTCCAGTTTTTTTTCTTTCGATTAAATCAAACCCGACTATTCAGTCGTGGTCGAAGCCTGTGTCAATACAGGTCCATTTTCATTTTTTCTTTCGGTTAAATCAAACCCGACTATTCAGTCGAGGTCGAAGCCTGTGCCAATCCAGGCCCGTTTTCAGTTTTTCTCTCTGTTAAATCGAACCCGACTATTCAGTCGAGGTCGAAGCCTGTGTCAATCCAGGTCCATTTTCATTTTTTCTTTCGGTTAAATCAAACCCGACTATTCAGTCAAGGTCGAAGCCTGTGTCAATCCAGGTCCATTTTAATTTTTTCTTTTGGTTAAATCGAACCCGACTATTCAGTGAGGTCGAAGCCTGTGTCAATCCAGGTCCGTTTTCAATTTTTATCTCGGTTAAATCGAACCCGACTATTCAGTCGAGGTCGAAGCCTGTGTCAATCCAGGTCTGTTTTAAGTTTTTCTCTCTGTTAAATCGAACCCGACTATTAAGTCAAGGTCGAAGCCTGTGTCAATCCAGGTCCATTTTAATTTTTTCTTTTGGTTAAATCGAACCCAACTATTCAGTGAGGTCGAAGCCTGTGTCAATCCAGGTCCGTTTTCAATTTTTATCTCGGTTAAATCGAACTCGACTATTCAGTCCAGGTCGAAGCCTGTGTCAATCCAGGTCTGTTTTAAGTTTTTCTCTCGGTTGAACCAAACCTGACTATTGAATTGTGGTCGATACCTGATTCAAATTCTTACCAAACAAATCTTTGTCTCCCCAGTACTTAGTCTCTTTCCTTTGTCTACCCTTTCAATCCTTCAAGGATACACAAAGGGGGGCAAACTGTAGACACCGTATTTGGTCCGGCTTGATTTTCAGTAATAATGTTTGAAGGTTTCCAATATTTGGTGGTCAATTTGTTTTTTCTTGTATGTCAACAAGAGCATAGCTCAACTGGCATAAAGTTGTATTGATAACCACGAGGTATGTGGTTCAAACCCCCCTTCTCACATGTTTTTATCAAAAATTCGTTTTTTTTTTTTAATTTTTATTTATTTAATTAATTTTTTTTTATTATTTATTTATTTTTTATTTATTTATTTTTTTTTTTTTGGTCTTCCCCATTCCTATTCAAGGGGAAGCTTACCTATTCAAAAGACTTTCCATGGCTCTCATTTTTTTTATTTTTTTTTATTTTTTCCACCATTTTCTCATCCATCCTCCCCCTAATTTAGTAACCCTTCAAGTATAAAAAGGGGGGAGATGGAGGATGAAAGGGAGGAAAAACAAGAAGAAGGAGAGGAAGTTTAGAGTAAAAGTGAGCTTGAGAGAGTTTAGGCATTTGAGAGAGTTTAGGCATTTGAATAAGAGTTTAGCTTAGAGAGTGATAGAAAAGGAGAGAAAAAAAAAGAAGTTTAGAGTAAAAGTGAGCTTGAGAGAGTTTAGGCATTTGAATAAGAGTTTAGCTTAGAGAGAAAAGAAAGTGGAAGAGGAAAAGAGGAAAAAAGAGGGGGAGGAAGGAGTATACGGGGAGAGAAAACATTGGGTAAGAAAGAAGGAAAAAAGAAGGAAGAGAGAAGTAAAAAAGGTGGGGTTTTGTTCTTCTATTTCCTTTGTTTTTTGTTTTGTTATTATTGTTGTTGTTGTTGTTATTATTATTATTATTATTATTATTGTTATCGTCATCATTATGATTATCATTTTTAATTTCTCTCTCATTTTAGTTCACTTTTTGTACTTTGTCAACTTCATTTTTTTAAACTTTCTAATTTATTTGTTTTTTCCTTTCATTCTCCAAATTGCTTTAATCTAATCTTTAATTCTGCTTGGTCAATTTCAATTATTGTTATTGTTTTGATTTTCTTTTGAAAGAGATTATGGGAACTGAGTAATGTGCCATCGTGGAGTCCAACTCCCGTGTAGGCGTATGAAAATTCTCATTTTCCCTTTTAAAATAATTTACTCTTTGAATAATTTTTCTTCTTTTACATCCTTTTTATTTTAAAAAAATATTTTTAGTAAACATAATCATGTACACCCATGTTCTTTTAATTAAAAGGGAGATTAGGCATGATTTATATTAAATTGGATATCCAACTCATAATGTTTAATCCTTGCTTTATTTCTAAAGTTAAGGTAAAAACGAATGAGACATCTTGTGTTCATTATTGCATTTTGAGTTTTATTTTCATATTTATCATTTTTTAAGAAAAATAAAATAAAGGACTGTTTTTATTCATTTAATTGGACAATTTAAGATACTGTGGTAATCGTTTTCTTAAACGGGTGTTGTAGGGTGCTAATACCTTCCCGACACTCAAACGACTCCCGAACATAATTTCTGGTTTTCTAAGACTAGTTTTGTTTTTTATTTTAAAGGTGACCAATCACACCCTCAATGATTGGTGGCGACTCCAATTTTCTTCTTAAAAACCCAAGAAAGGATGTCGGCCGCTCCGCGTCGCGATTACGTTGCGACAATTATTGTTGTTGTTTTTTGACAACGAAGGTAAAAAAATTATTTATTTTCCCCTTGTGATTATTTTTTTTAGTAATAATTAAAAAAGTAACTTAACTAAGATAAATATATTCTTATACTCTAACACGTGCAAATATATTCTTGGCTAGTATATATAAGTTTAAAGGGAAGAAAAATATACATTAAACCTGGAAAATGTATTAATTTGTAATTGAAACTTTTAAATTCATCCAATTATCCCTTAAACTTAAGTAAATTGCAAAACTGGAAAAGGTGTTATAAACGCATTTAATATTACTAAGATAAACTATTAAATACACAAATCAAGGTGTTAAACTCAAACACCTTTTTTACTCCACAAAAAAAAAAAAAAAAAAAAACAAATAAAAAACTAAAAAAACTCAAACACCTCCCTCCTACAACACAAATAGAAATTTCAAATATATCACTTTGTCATTTTCCTCCAAAAGCTAAAATAAAGGATACACAAGGCTTAAGTCGTCATTGAATATTCCAAAGTATCGAAACTGCCCCTCACGCTCATTGAATAAGCTTCTGATGAAACCTCGAATAACAATGTTTGGGCGAGTTGGTGTACCCTTGCCCGAGTTGACATGATCCAACAATTTTTTATTATATTGGGCAGCAAGAGCAACTGTGGCCTTATCTCCAGCTGTTGGCCATCTAGTTTCACCTATCATAAGGTCCACATCTGCTACTCTAAGCTTGTCCAGGGCAGAAGCAACCGTGTCTACCATCATGTCAATGAAAGGATTGGAATTCCCAATTCCGTTACAGCGAAACCAATTGGACCGTTCGTAAATTAATTTTATTCTACAAAATACCAATGCATTGGAAAAAGGTTAAGCGATGAGAAACATACCTCCGTTCACGACTCTGAATACTTCAACGCCTTTCTTGATTTTGGACCGAGCGTCAATAATTGGGACACCACCAATTGATCTTCCCCGCTATAACTCTGAGATTATGAACGTAGTTGTGGGACTAACTAATCTTGAATGGGAAAAACTCTAGAGAGAAAATTCTCCCTAGAGTTCTTGAGTTGAGAGAATATGAGAGGGTCTTATGGTGGCCATAAGTTGTAGTTCCTAAACCCTAGGGTTAGTGTTCTATTTATAGAAGAAAGGTCATGAATAAAATATTCATTTAAAATCAATTTCGTAAACCAATCAATTCCATAATTGATTAATCTTTTCCATAAATGATTGATCACTTCCATAAGTGATTAAATCATTTCCATAATTAATTAATTTCCAATTAATTAATTCTTTAATTAATTAATCACCAATTAAATATCACATATTTAATTTTAGATCTTCTATTAGTTAATTAATTAATTACCCAATTAAATATCATATATTTAATTTCAGTCATTCAATTAATTAATTCTATAATATGAATCAAATTCATATTAAAATTTGAACTCCTTCAAATTCTCTTATATCCTATAAATTTAATATGAATCAAATTCATATTAATATTTGAACTTCTTCAAATATTTGTTTCTCTCATAGACTATAGTTTAATTAAATCTCATTTAATTTAAACTAAATTGAATAATTAATTAATTCATCTTCTAATTAAATACCATATATTTAATTAGACATATATTTGAATTCTTTCAAATATATCAATCTCTCATTATAATAAAGTTTAATCTCAAATTAGACTTTATATTTTAATGCATCACTATACATTATATTAATTTGTATCTCATACAATTAACTTAATTCCCAATATGAATTTGAACTTTTCAAATTCTCTCAAAATATATTTGTTCCTAATTACTCTTTACGAGCTAGCAGGGGGACCTAATGGACCTACAGATCAGAAGCTCCAATGATATGAGGTTAACCGATTAAACTCATTAATCAAGTTAACCAATATTCATTAACTGTGGGTCATTCCACTAAAGACCCACGGCTGAACTCTTCTCACTGTAGAACATTTTTGTGTCCATGGATGTAGACCTATGCCGGTAAGTCAATCCTTCACGAGTGTCCGCAATCACAGCCGGGTCAAATTACCGTTTTACCCATGTGTTACATCTGTCTCCTTAAGTACCAGCGCTCCTCTAATGAACAACTTGTTTATGGTCCAACCATTAAACAGAAATTCCTTCTCGGGCCAGTGAGAGGGTGGGATCCCTTTATTCAAGTCCCGGAGTCACCACTTAAGGGAACACTCATCTACTTCACTTAGAAGCGGGAATGAGTGAATTCTTTCTTGTGTTGTCATGTCCCCAGCCTCCCACTCGGTCTTGTCCCCAAAAAGGAAGGCATACTGAGTCGGCGTATTGGTCACTCTCACCCATGCTAATCAAAGAACAATCCCTCATGAGAAGGAGTTCATGACACACTCAGGATTAAGACTGAGTTACCTAGGTCATCCTATTGAAACAGTAACCTAATTAGTTAACGGTGTTATAACTAATGGTTGACTATTTCGTGGTCCGGTCTTATGCAAACTCATTGCATAGGATACCCCCACTTGCATGTCTACTACATGGACGTTTTGGATCAATACGTCTGTATCAAATACAAAGCGGGTCGTATCTCATAGTGTTACTAGGATAAGGTACCCAACCTTATCCTTGTACTATAGACCTTTTAGGTTGTTACTTGAACATCGATCCTCGTATGTCCCCACATACTAGTTCAAGTTACATACAAACAACCTTGGATTTTAGTTTATTGGATTTGGGTCAAATTGTGCAATATTTAACAATAACACTTTATTGTAGAAACTCAATAACACTTTATTGAAACAAGTATACAATTTGTTTACATTTACTATCTACGAGTTTTAGGGCATAAAACCCAACAAACTCCCACTTGAACTAAAACTCTAGTTTAGTGGGATGTACAATAATCTATACATCAGTGAGTGTATAAATACACGTATAAAACATATACAATGTACAAATACAATAAACTAGGGCATCACTATACCCATTACATAATGGTATCACTATACCCATTACATTTCTCCCACTTGCCCTAAATTACACCTTTGTACATATCTCGTAGATCTAGACCTTCTAGATGACACTCAAATACTTTAGCCGAGAGAGTCTTTGTAAATGAATCAGCAATATTTCATTCAATTTAATGTGTCTGCTTGTCTTAGGTTGCGATGTTCTTTTGAATTTGCCACAACACCACTATATCACTATAAAGTGTGATGGGCAAGTTCACATTTGGAACACATTCCAAATCAATCAAGAACTTTCTAAGCCTTACAGTCTCTATCGCTGCTTCACAAGCAGCTAATTTTTTTACCTATACGGTCAAGACTGTAACTATGCCATACTATAGCTCCATCGTAAAGAGTGACCACAGATACTGATGTAGATTTCCTCAAATCCTTATCAGTCTTAAAATCTATGTCAGTGTATCCTGTAAGGATCAAATCCTTAGTCTCATACACGAGCATATAGTTCCTCGTTCTCCTCGAATACTTGAGGATATTCTTAACAGTTTTCCAATGGTTAAATCTTGGATTAGATTGATACTTACTGACAATCCGTATTGCATAGGGCATTCGTCTCATCTCCTCAACTTCTTGAGGTGTCTTAGGAAACAGTTTCTTAGACAAAAAAGAATTCCACGCCTGAAAGGTAGTGAACCCTTCTTGGAATTCTGTATCTTATATCTAACTGATATCTTGTAGATATAAGTCACTTGAGACAAGGCTAGCTTTTTGTTCTAACGATTCCTAACAATTTGGATCCCAAGAACAAACTCGGCTTCTCCCAAATTTCCATTTGGAAATGAGCTGCTAGCTCCTTTAATGTCAGTAAGATAACCTACATCATTCACAATGATTAGGATATCAATCATATACAACACTAAGTAAGCTACTGAACTATTGATGATTGCTTGTAAACACAAGACTCATTAATGTTCTGATTAAAGCCAAAATATTTGGTCACTATATCAAATCTTATATTTCAAGATCGAAATGCTTAGGTCAATCCATGAATGGATCACTTAAGCTTGCAAACCCTTTTGCTTTCGATATTGTTGTATGAACCCTTTGGTTAAGACCTTTAATGTCTCATTTTCTCTTGTAAATCCACTTGTAACTAATAGGTGTTACCTATCAAGCAGATCTACAAGATCCCAGATGGAAGTGAAATACAAAAGGCTTCATTTCCAGGTCCATGACTTTAATCTATTGGTCCTTGTCAACATCATTCATTTTCTTTCTAAAAGATAATGAACCCACTATGCCATCATCAGGTATATGACCTAGGCTTCAAAACAAGCCCATGTAACGTTCAGGTTATCAAACAATCCTCCCACTACATTGAGGCAATCTCAACTATTGAGATGGATGTGACTGACTAGATGCACTGATCCATCAACAACTCTTGTTGAATAGTCAGCCTCATCAACAACTCTTGTGGATGTTACTGTAGCTTCATTAGTTAACTTACTTAAACTGACTTTACTCTTGTGGTTTATGATTTTTGATGTGGACTTGTTCTGAGAATTTAGCATTTGTCGATACAAATTCTTTATTCTCTTGTGAATTGAAGAAGTATCCTCTTCTCGTTTCCTTTGGGGTTGCCTATTATAGTATGCAATGCAGTCAACGCTGCATGACCCCAAAACGAGCCAGACAATTGAGCATAGCTCAACATGGAATGAACCATATCCAATAGGGTTCTATTTCTCCTAAATGAGATTTAGGGTGTGATCCCACGTACTATCAAATAGTCCTGGAATCTCAAATCCCTATACTCAACACTTTGATCCAGATCGGAGTGTTTTTATCATCTCACCTAACAAGTTTTCAACTTCAGTCCTAAGCCTCTTCGAATATCTCAAGAGCTTCAGACTTAAGTTTCATTAGGTAAAGATACTCATACCTTTGAATAATCATCCAAAAGAGATGAATTATTCATGCCCTCCCACTGCTTTAACATATTGAACCACAAGGATCCAAATGTACAAGCTCCAAGGGCTCTTTGTCTCTTAGATCTTTTCCAGTAAAAGATCTATCAGTCATATTGCCCACAAGGCATGACTTACAAGGTAGTAGAGAGTCATCTTCTAACTCGCTTAGAAGTTCACTCTTGACCAATCTCCTAATCAAATTGAGATTAATATGGTCTACCTTAGAACCAAAGAAAGGTATTTTTCTTTAGGAGAAATCCTTTGCCTCTTTTCACATTGAGTAGTAGCACTTTTAAACAACCCAGTGTTCATGATTGTTTTACTCTTGATTAATCTTAAAACATTTAGGTTACTTTCCAGTAAAGCTAAACAAATGTCAACTCCCTTTCTTGAAACAAAACTGCGTTAGCAGAGAAAGGTAAAAAGTAACATTGTTTCTGCAAATAAGACACGGAAATCAAATTTCTTTTGATCTTAGGAATTACATATACATTATCTAATAATATGTATTTTCTCCCACTGAGAAAAATAACTCAATGTTCCCCACTGATATAGCCAAAATAACATCTCTAATTCTAACTTTGAGAGTTATTACACAAGCAACAAGCTCTTGCCAGGAACTTATTCCTTTAAAAGAACAACACACGTGATTTGTGGCCCCTAAATCAAGTATTCAGGGAGAATCATTATTCTTCACTAATCACGTTTTCAAGACAGGTAAATAAAAATTACGGTCTTGAACAAGTTCTCTTTTTGCTAAGTAGGGTTCTATGTCATATTCGCCAAGAACAATTCTTAATGTATTAACCATATGGGGCATGAGGACATTCCTCAGTTAAGAATAATCCTAGATTTATTTACCACAATTTGTTGTTTAAGCTTGTTGTATTACCGTTCTTTATAAAATGACGTAAGACAATACACATAAAATTATTATGTAATTGTTGAAGTAACAAATTACTTGTATTATTAATTGCACTAACCCATCACAAACAATCCAATCAAATTCTGCAAAAACAAATAAGCAATCAAAGAAACCCTATAAAACTATTGATTTAGTTTTTGCAACGATACTTCAAAGGTTTAGAACAACAGCCACCGAAGGGTGGTTAGATACTCCTCCTCTGAATTGAGACAATCTCAACCAAACTCTAACACCAGAATAACTCATATTCCGTTAGCGTTTAGTTATCGTTGTTCGATCAAGGGTTAGTTAACACATTTAACTCATCCCCGTAAGTGTAACCCTCCCACTTTCAGATCTTAGAGGCACGCACCAACAGGCTACCGAAGGGAAAGACAACTGTTGGTGATTAGCCTAAGCGACCTTATCCTATTCAAGAGTTCACGGTGTTCTGAATCCTATGATCAGGCCCTCCGAAGGGATGGTTGCACCAGGACAACCTGCAGCCGGATCATAGGACTCTCATGGTGCGAACTAGGGGCAGAGATCGAGGGATACGTTGACACGTGTCCCGCTCCTACTTACTCTAGACATTTTTCCCATTCACCTTGTTATTGATTCATGCAAACACTTTTCGAAGGGATGCCGCTCCTAAGGCGACTCGAAGCCGAGCATGAACCTCACGTTGTGAATATAGGGACGTAGGAGCAAAAATTGATTTAAATCTCATTTTGTAATTTTCCTCCCACTGAAAATGTCCTAAGGTTAGTTTAGGGTTGTTTAACTTAGATAAAATTCGGCTAAGTCAATCTATCTAAGTCTGATCCTATTATAACAATTATGGAAAGGATTCAACCGCAATGTTTTAGGTGAATTAAACTTCTTTTAATAAACCCAACATTGCAAGTCAACATTACTATGGTTAATTCAACTCAAGGTTCGGGTCAGTTCCCAGGTAGGAGGTGTTCCGTAAACCGTCAACTTAAATACCCCAACCTTTGACAGAACTTCACCGAGAGAGTTCCCTTATAACCACAGTAATGTAAGGTCTTTACTCTAAAGATCTAGGTGCATTAAACACTTTTAACAAACCTAGTGACATTGCATGCTAACATTTAACTATGATTAATTCAACTCCGATATTCCAGATCAGTTCCCAGGTATGAGGTGTTCCGTAAACCGTCAACTTAAATACCCCCAGCCTTAGACAGAACTTTACCGGTGGAGTTCCCTTATAATCATAGCAATGTTTTTCCTACTTAGTCAATTAAAACTAATTTTAATTCTAAGCAAGAATAATTCTAATCCTATTAGAAATGTGATCTTAGGTCTAACTAATTTTAAACATTTTAAAATTAAATCCTATGTTTGCATGCAATTCTTTGTTGTAGGTTAACGGTTTCTATTCATTAATTTTATAACTATTATAAATTTTAATGAATTAACCATATAACATGCTATTATGGTGAATAAATTAATAATCAAATTCTAATTAATTTATAAAACCATACATTAGCATACATGACATACAAAAAATATAACAATTATATTAATCTAAGGTAATGTCATGCTCAATGCAATTTAATTTCCTTTTAATTAACCTAACTCTTAAATTAATTATACAAGAAAATCAAAATTAAGCATTACCATTTTCATACATTAACATAACATTTATATTAATATATCATGAAAATTAATTAAGCATGTTAATTACTAATATAAATATAACTCTTATAATTTTAAACTAAAGTAATTTCATACTCAATTCAAATTAATTTTCTTCAATTAATCTAACTCTTAAATTAATTACCCAAGAAAATTAAAATAAGCATTCACATTTTCATACATTAACATAACACTTTTTTATTCATTGCTCATGAAAATAAATAAGCATATAAATTACTTTCATAAATATAACTTTTATATTTTTACTAAACTAATTTCATGCTCAATGCTTCTCAATTTTCATCCATTTAATAATAACAGTTTATATTAAAAACCCATGAAAATTAAAATCATGCATAATACTTATATTATAACAATTATAATTAAAAATGCATAACCTATAGTGGGATTTTAAGCTATATGAGATCCATAAAGCAATTAAATAGCTAACACTACTACAAATTTGACTTTCCATGACAGTGAAAAACTGTCAAAAACATATTTCTTGACATTTTTTTTAGTCATTATATCGACCCTCAAGAAAGCTCAATACATGACAGTTTAGCAAAAACTGCCACAAATATATTAATTATGACAGTTAAAAATTGTCAAACGACTAATTTTTCTTGACTTTTTTTTAACGTCACACTAATTTGTTTTATGACAGTTGTACAATGTCATTACAAAACCAATCAAAATTACTTTACTGTCAAGATATATATATTAATGACAATTCATTATCGTCAATAAAAAGTTAATAATGACAATCTATTACCATCAAGAAAATGTAAATGATGTCATTGTTTTACTATCAATAATATATTAATCATGATAATTTTTTTGTCATAAAAATACTTTGGATGATGGTTTCTTGTAGTCAAAAAAAATATGCACAATAACACTTTCAATGTCATAGAAATACTTTTAATGACAATATTTTATTGTCACAAACATATTTTCATTAAGGGATTTTGATTGTCAATAAAAACATATATCATGACAGTTTTCAAATAGTATATCCTAAAAGCATTTTAATAATAGCATGAGTAGCAACTTAATATTTACAATAAATAGCAACTTTTATATATCATTGAATCAAATTTGGACAAATTTAAACATACAATTATGACATTTGTTAAGTACAATAATATTGTCAATTGTAGAAATAAACAAAGAAAAAAAAACATAACTATGAGAAGTTTGATCGAACATCGTGCAATTTGTTCTTGAAGCCCATGCATAGTATCTTTGATCTGACACAGAAGAAGAAATGAAAACATTGTAAGTAAGAGAATCAAAAGTTAAAGTATGAATAAGATATATCAAAAGAAAATAAACAATTAAACTCATCAAATTAACACAATGTCAAACTTTATTGAACATAAATACAAAACTTAACCAAAGTATAAAATATTTATGAACATAACAATTAAACTAAACTAAGAAAATACAAGCACGAGTTAAATGAATTTTCTAACATTTCCTTTCTCAATTCCTTTTGAAGGTGAAGTGTAAGCATGGTCAAAAATTTTCCTTCATCTCTTTTCGGATGTCATTTGCAAGAGAACTATTATCCCCACGCAAAACCTAAAATAGAAGAGAATTGTGAGAAGTACATTTTACTTGGTAATGGAGCATAAATTACATCGGCCAGAGGTCCAGAGAACTAGACAACAACTAGAAAATTTAGTAAGGTCAATTCAAAGAAAAGCTAGGATAAGTGATCATATATATATATATATCTACTCACTATCCACTATGGGGAAGAAAAAAGGAGCCAAGATGACAAAAGAACCCAAGAGAACTCCATAATCCAAAAATATACAATCTCTCACACATCTTCCCCAACTATAAAAGTATTAATGAAGATCTTATTACTCTTTTGTATCCATACTTCCAAAAAATAGACGTAATTACTGATACCCAAGGATTCACGCCGACCTACAGTTACTAAAAACATATCAATGGCTTCAGTTATAACTCTAGTAAAAATGCACTACATTAGGATCTTCTAACAAAAAGGGAGCTTGGCAAAGAGCAACAACTTGTAGAAATAAGAGATAGTTCTTATGTAGACCATAGGGACATGAGTTGACTTTTGGTCTCAAAAGAAACAAAATGAGATCGGAAAGCAACAAATATAAGTGGCTATAGTAACAAACCTGATGTGAAAAAGTTAATTTTAATAACATCCGTCTAAGAGCATGAGGATTCCCAAAATTCGTGTGAAAAATATAATCTGCAAAAATATTTGAAACTATGAGCTACAGGCTAGAGTATCGAATCAAACAAGCAGAAAAGTTACTTTGAACAAGACTAAACCAGGAGATAAACTGACAAGTGTATTGAAGGGTCATAACTCATTTATGCAAAGGTAACAAGGGGATAAACATCGGGTCTTAAATAGATGTCAAAGATCAAAATTCTCCGAGCTTAGAGAAAGGATTGAGAAATGCCAATAGGACAAAGTATTAATCAAAGGTAAAAACTAATCACAGTAGGACAAAGTATTGATCATAAGTAAA
This sequence comes from Luffa acutangula, assembly GCA_036850905.1. Lineage (NCBI taxonomy): Eukaryota > Viridiplantae > Streptophyta > Magnoliopsida > Cucurbitales > Cucurbitaceae > Luffa > Luffa acutangula. The sequence continues at coordinate 8,492,771 of CM072087.1, forward strand.
AAAATAAACAAGGGAAATTTTCTTAACAGCTGAGGAACTATATGATTAAGAGAAATATGATTAGATGACAACTTTATACCTACTGCTCTTCTCCTAACAACTTCTTTGTAGTGGAGATACCACTAAAGATTGGAGACACAAGAAAAAATTATTCTCAATGACAATGTCAAGATAGTTGGATCCTCATTAAGCCTTAAGCCATGTTAAAGAAATAAATATTTTAAAAGCATCTCTGAAAGGAAGAGCAACAAAGCTTAAAAACATAAGATCTTGCTTTTAATAGAAGAAAAATGACTTAAGTTAGACTAGAACTCATTACCAACTCCTAAGCCATCCATTGACATCCTCTATTTGTTATACTAGAAGCTATTCCTCTACTGTTTGCCTCTAAATTCTTAAGACATCCTTTGAGCAGCTTCACTGGTAAGGAGCTTCTCCTTTGCTTTGGTTTTGGCGTGTAACTTGGAACCCATGATTCTGTCACCCCACTTCTTCCTATACTCGTCATACTTGTCATTTAAGTTTACTTTAACAAATAGAACACGACAACAAAGGTATTAAAATTAAGCTCTACACAAGGGTACTAGTCAAGTGTTACATTTATTTTAATTGTGTTGGTCACCTTTGATAGCTTCTAGGATCCTGGTGGACTCCAACTTATCTTCCTTCTTTGCGGTTTTCAAGCTACTCAAGTTGCATATAACTTACACATGAGGCTCCTCATCTTTTGCTGTGCTAATAAAAGAAATACTTGCACTTTAACTCTCAAAGGTAGGTGCTCCATAAAATAAAATTAACCAACCCATCCCATTGCCCACATGAATTTGATTGTTTCCAAGATATTCTGAGCTGACAGACATGTTCCCAAGGCTATTTGTTAAGTGATTGGTAGCCCCGGAATCCGGATACCAATTACAATCTTGATTAAAGCTTGGAGTAGCTGCCATGGCCTGCATTGGAGAGAACTGGTTCCCATACATCTGACCAGAATTCTGTCCAGGAAAAAACTGACTAGAGGGGTTGAATTGAGTCAAGTAAGCCCCAGGCATTTGAACACGAGAATAACATTTTAAGTCTGTATGACCAATTTTGTTACAGATTTGACACTGAGGTCTGTTTCTACTATTCCAAGACCTTCCTCCTCTACCTTGACTTGAATTAAATCTTCCTCTACCTCTACCATTACCGAAACTTTGTTGTTGTTGCGACTGACTCACATTTCTCAAATTTTCTGTATCTTTTTGTGTAGGATTTTGAATTGTGAGATTAGCAATAGGTAAGACTCCGTCAGCATTAATAGAAGATTTGCTTTCTATCCTACTTTCATGTGTTAAAAGCAATGCAATAACATCTTGAACAGTTTGTGACCCTGTTTTGGCAATAATCACTGAAATCATAGTTTCATATTCTGCACCAAGACCAGCTAGGATATACATAATATGATCTTCAACTGGTACAGTTTTCCCTATGGCAGCTAAAACATCAATACACTTCTTAATCTTGGAAATATACTCATTCATGGTAGAGCCCCCTTTTTGAAGATTCTGTAATTTAGACTTTATTTTCATTATTTGGGCAAGATGTCTAGAGTTAAAAATTTGCAAAAGACGACTCCAAATTTCCCTTGCAGACGTATAGTGCATCACTTGTTCAAGAATAGACTCAGTCATTGAACCAACAATCCAAGAAGATACTAGTTTATCCTGCCTCTTCCATAACTTATAACTAGGGTTAGGTTTACTCACAGTGGAGGTACCTTCACTTACTTGGATTTTCTCTGGAGGAGGTTGGCAATCTTCACTGATATGCTCTTCCAATTCATGTCCTTCGAGCGCCGTGAGAACTTGAAATTTCCAGAGTAGGAAATTTTCCTCAGTTAGCTTTACTGTTGAGATCTTGTTTCCAGGATTAATTGCTTGAGTGACTTGATTCCCACTTGAAATTTCAGAGTTCGTCTCTGAAAAATCCATATTGCAAGATCGAAGTGTCGTTGGACAGTAGCTCTGATACCATCAAAACATAACGAAAATAAAAGTGAACAAAGAGGAAATGGCCAAGGAGAAAACCTCTATTAGATGTATTGCTTTTGGCTTGATGAATACACAATACCCATAGCAGATATATATACTGCTAGGTAGAGGGAAAAAACTCCTTAGCAACCAACTGAACTACTTTAGCAAATTACATGGAAAAAATATCTTAACAACTTTAAGTAACGAATTGAACTAAAATACCTTAACAACTTTGACTAACAAACTAAATTGAAAAAAAAAAAACTAAATTCAATGTGTTGCCTTAACACAGAACACTACTTTTCTCACTGGTCATTGGAATTTAACAAAAAAACTATTGCTCGTGGCCCATGGTCACATGTGATATTTTAAAAAATATCACAATCTTAAACTTTGGTATGCAGCAGCTGATGGGAACTATTTCTCCTTCATTTTCGAAGCTCATATCACTCGAATATTTGTACTTAGAGGACAATGATTTGACCGGTCTGGTACCCAAAAGTCTGACCGAATTGCCGAAGCTTCGGATAAACCAGAAATATAGAGATGTTTTAAAAAAAATCAGATGAAAAAAGTGGTTTCAGAAACTATTTAGAAAAAACATGCTCTATTTTTGTCGTTTATTGGAATGCGTAGGTAAAAAATACGCATTCTTCATGGAATGCGTATCTTCAAAATGTGCATCCTTTAAAATATTCAAATCTTTAAGTTTAACAGAATATTCACCTAAACATTTTTTTTAGTTAACGTTTCTATTTTTTTTTTAAAAAAGAAAATTGTTTTGTCTTTCTTTTTTAATCATTTTTTCTTTTATTTATTATAATAAAGGTTCCTTTTTTATAACCGTTTTCTCTTTCTTTTTTTTAGTCATTTTCTTTTTTTCTATTTTCTTTTTGTTTTTGCAGTTTTCTCTCTTTTTTAATTAATTAATTATTTTTAGTTATAAATGATTTTAATGTGTGTTTGTGATTTTCTAATATTGGTTGCAGGTTGAAATCCAATTGATTTTTTTCTTGAAAAAGAATTGAATAAGAGTAACAAATTAACTTTGGATATCTACAAAATATTTATTAAATGTAATAGAATTTTAATAAGGTTTTATTATACAATTATTCTTTAGATTTATTTTGAAACTATGTAAAATATTTTTTTAAAAAAATGTTTTATTTTATTTTTTTTTTTAGTAAAAAGTTTTTTTTTTTTTAATGTTTCTTTCATCCATTTTAGGATTAAGGTTCTCCTTCACAACTTTATTGTTTTATCTTCTCTTCCATCTCACCACTAAAGAAAATAATAAAAGTTAATCCTAAAATAGATGGAAAAAACATTAAGTAAAGATATATAAATAATGAAACATTTAAAAAAAGAAATTTTTTTTACATAGTTTCAAAATAGATCTAAAGAATAATTGTATAATTAAACCTTATTAAAATTCTATCACATTTAATAAATATTTCGTAGATCGATATCCAAAATTAATTTGACTCTTATTCAATTCTTTAAAAAAAAAAAAAATCAATTGCATTTCAACATGCAACCAACATTAGAAAATCACAAACACACAACGAAATCATTTATAACTAAAATTAATTAATTAATTGAAAAAGTTAGAGAAAACTGAAAAAAAAAAAAAGAAAAGAGCTAAAAAAGAAAGAGAAAACGGTTATTAAAATAAATAATAAAAAAAACATTTGTTATAATAATTATAAAAGAAAAAATAACTAAAAAAGGAATTATAAAACAAAAAACATTTTTTTAAACGTTAACTAAAAAAAGAAAAAGAAAAGTAACGTTTAGGTCAAGATTATTTTAAATTTAAACCGATTTGAAAATTTTGAGGGATGCTCCATGAAGAATGTGTATTTTTTACCTACGCATTCCAATAAACGACAAAAATAGAGCATGTTTTTTCTAAATAGTTTCTGAAACCACTTTTTTCATCTGATTTTTTTAAAAAACAACTTTACACTCCTAGTTTATCCCGAAGCTTCGGGTCCTCAACCTTTCTAATAATAACATCAGTGGACCTTTACCACACTTGGCTACATCAGTCAGAGTCAAGACAAATGGTAATCCTCTCCTAGAGTCAAGCTCGAGCATACCACCAAATGAAAGAAATGAAGCTAGAAATAGAACCGACAACGATAGCTCTATTAAGGGTGCGTTTGGAATACCTTTTAATTTAAGTGTTTTTAAAGAATGCATTTTATTATAAACATTTTGCATAAAAATGGTTTAACATTTAAACACTCATATGTTTGGTTGCACTTGTTCATAAGTGTTTTTATACTCAAGTTACTATATGCTTAACAACTCTTTTTTAAAAAGTTGCTTTCAATTGTTTCTCTCAAAATGTATTATTTCTCAATCTCATTTTTTAACAAGTCATTTTTAGTGGTTGCCAAACACTATAAATTTTTTTTAAATGATTTTTTTTCAAAATTAAACACTTGAAAAGTTAAACCAAGGGAAAAGAACACAGATAGCCCAAATTAGGGCCCTATATTTCATAATTGTCCAAGTTTCTCATTTTTTACACAAAAAGCCTAATGGGCCAAATTTTTTTCATAAAAATCAGGCCCTTTTTACGTTTAAGCCCTCATTTTTACTACTGAATATTTAAAAAAAAAAAACAAAATAAAACCAAAAAAGGAAACCACGATTCTTTCCCATTTTCAGTTTGAAGACCGGGGGTGTGAGAGTTTGAACGGAAAAGGAAAATTCGCGAAATCGGTGAGGCGAAAAAAACCCTGGATTCTTGCTTCAGAACTACCCACCATTTTTGCTTCGTTTCTCCGGCGATTTGCGAGGAAGAAGACGCAGAGATTTCTGGAAGTAGACTTGCAGCTGTTTGTAAACAACCTCTAGTATATTTCGAACTTCGAAGGTACATTTTTAGGGCTTTTTTCATATTGTTTACATTCTGGTATATTTTTTCAAAATAGATAGTTCATGCGCGACATTCCCACGATTGTTTAGAGTTTTTTCACGCCCACTGTCCCTTTATCGTCGACACTCTGTTTTTTCGAATTTCCTTGGTTCTTCACTGTTGCAAAATTTCTAGGGTTTAATCTTCTTCAACATAGTTAAATAAATGTCATTAAAGATTTCTAAAACTAAAAACATTCATGGTTATAAACTGAAATCTACATGCATTCTGTTGATTTTGCATTATGATTCTCTGTTTTAACCCAAAAAAAAATAGTGGAATGTATATATAAAACATAAGAAATTTACACTTGATATGAACGATATAAACAATAGGACACATAAACTGTTACTAAGAATATATGAATTAGGAGATTACTACATAATAACTCGACTCGAAAATACCCCGGAGTATTAAAAATAAAATAGTTAATGATATATACATAACCGAATATGTCATATGTTCCCCTGGATATATTAACTATTGATAAACCATTCATAACTGAATATGTCATATCTTCCCATCAATAAATTAACTTTGTATCGTATATACCATTCATATATGATTATGTGGTAACTACTGGTGGGGTGAAATATTTTAAATGTTATACTACTGATTTTGAGCATATACTCCCGAATATTAAAAAAAAAAAAAAAAAAAAAAAACTATTAGGGAATGATAGATATAAGAACCTGAGAGGGAATGTAAATATACGCAGGAGTCAAAGGATTCTGAATTTGGTTAGGAGAAAAGCAACTAAAAAAGGCAATGAATGTGAGGTTGTGACAATATATTCGGAGGTATGTTCTTTCATATAAAAACATTAGTGGCTGATATGATTATTTGATTTAACTAACTATGTAATTTCAACTGCAGAAAGAAAGTTCGGAATCTATAACTGGGAATATGTCTGGTGATCAAAGCCAAAAATCTGAGGAGCGGAATGTAGGACACGAATTTGAAGATGAGATTGAGCAAACACAACTGATAACAACAGAAGAGCAAGGGAACACTGAACAACAATCTGTTGGAAATCTTTTAGGGACCCAAATAGTCTCATACGAAGATTCTTCTGAAATGCATCTACAGAAATAATTGGACGACAATGCTTCCAACCAGAAATGCATGTTGATAACGCCATGAAAAAGTATCGAAATCTTCCATCGGCATCAATCTTATATTCAATTATTGAACCTGAATGAATACAAATAACAAGTATATATTATATCAACATTTGTATATATTATAGCTTACGGTAAATATAAAAGAAACAGCTGTATATATTAAACGAACCTGGACTTTTAATATTCACCATATGGGCAAACGAACCCAACATATAATCACGATATAAAAAATATGAAAATATATAATTTAAAGTTTATATTCTTAATGAAACTGAAATTGACTTAAATGAAATATCTTGTTGAATATATTAAATATTAAATTTGAAAACGTAGCCATAAAAGAACATGTTTATAATGTGTACGAAATATATACGAAACTTATATTGACTAAAACGATATATCCCTCTTAATATATAAAATATAAAATCTTAAACGTATACATATAAAAACGTGTTTATAATGTGTACTGTATACGAAACTTACACAGACTAAGACGATATATTCGTTCGCATATATCAAATATAAAAACTGAAAACGTACCCATCTTCAAACGACTGGAAAACGAAACGTAGAGGCTCACTCGATGAAGTCCGAAAACACTGAAAAACTACAGAAAAAACCTAAATATAGTAGGGAAACTTCTGTATGCAGTCCGAAAAAGAAAATTTACTAATAACTGCTGTTCGAAACCGACGACAATGGCTGCCGGAAAAGAGAAAAAATAAAGATAAAGGCGGCCGGAAAATATAAGAAAATACAGAGAAGGCTGCTGGAAAAGAGAAGAAAATAAATGGGAATAGGCCGGAAATAAAACCAAAACGACACACGAGAATAAGGAGAGAACCACGATTATGGGAACATTCCTTAATTTAGGAGATTTGGTAAAAATTAACCTTCCTAAAATGTAGCATATTCGGTTGGCATTTATGGAATATATTATTGTCGATTTTAATATTATTTGAGAATAAATGATAATACCAAGGGTATAAATGTCCAAAAATCTATCCGAAAATCTAATCTTGTAAATATCAAAAATTTTGGACATTTATGAAAATATGTCTCCAAAACGGTCTATCTACCCAAATTTCTCTTAAACCAAACACACTCTAAGTTGATGATACCACTTACACTTACACTTGTTGTTCTTGCTGTCATCTTGATTTAGCTTTTAGCTTGCAATGTTATTACTTATTACGCCCCCTCCTTATTTTATATTAATCATGTCACTTCTCACTTGTTTGGGGATCATGCCTCTAACTATCCTAACATGCTTCAGCTTGAACTAACATGTGCAACTGAGACTTTTATTTTCAGGCTTTCTAAAAATAAGATTTCGAAACCCTAAACATAAACCTCTAATCTTTGTGTCTCTGCATTTAGTTTATTCAACCACTGTCAAAATGAAGGGTTTTTTTTTTTTAGAAAAGTAAGAAAAAAAAAAAGAAAAAAAATTAGACAGGAAAGGTGGTTTCAAAAGTAATTGCAAATTTGGGGTGTCGCGACTCTGCAAGTTCTTATTTTTAATATATGTCTATAATTAAGATGTTTTGAAGTTTGATTTTTTTTTTCCATATCATTTTTTTTAATACAAAACGCCACATATTAAAGTCAACTAATGCTACGAATAGATTTTTTAAAAAATTATTGTATTTAGTTTTAGGAATTTTTGGATAAAACTTTATATAGTCACAACATAATTAAATTTATGTATGTACAAAAAACAAAAAATAAAAAAGCATGCCGAAGTCCAAATCTCAGATCACGTCAAATCAACACAAATTATCACCACTTGCAAGTTACAAGTCAAATGCTCAGGGAAGGAAATTAGAAATTGTAGATCGCAAACCTCAGAGTAATTTCGCAAGTCAATCAATTTAAATGGGATGGAGATGAAAATTATGCAAATTGAAATTTCCAGCGAATCAAAAATCAGAATGTACGCAAATAATTTTCAATGCGTTTTAAATTTGCGCAACTTAAGTAAAAAACAAATCTATCCACTCAATTCTGCAAATCCTCTAAGTTTCTTTAATCTTCCGAATGCCACAAGGACAAGAGATAAAATCGTTGTTGGAGACTTCCACCATTTTTATTTTATTTTATTTTGCACAGAAAAACCAAAAAGTGACTGGAATTGCATGCAAGAGTCAAAGAATAAACTCTTTGGGATTCAACGATTCAACGACTGACCATGGTGACAATTGAGAAAATTTTGGATGAAATCCCAAGTATAAAATTCACCGCCACGAATAATGGCAAAAACCGATCACAAACCTCCTGACGACCGAGAATAAAAAGATTTTGTTGTCGCCACCTCCGATAAACTCTCTGGCTAAGTTGCTTTGAGTGGAGAGGTTTTCTATCTTCCTGGCTAAGTTGCTTTGAGTGGAGAGGTTTTCTATCTTTCCCAGGTGTCAACTATTGACCTTGACGTGAAATGTAAGTTTATTTGAAAGAGCGTGTGGTGTTTGCCACACCGACTCCGATACTTAAGTCAGTGAAGCAAGTAAATTAAGAATTAGGGAGAAGGTTCAATACCTCGTGGAGTTCCCCTACCTTGGGGTTAGCCTCTCCTATTTATAGTTGAAATTAGGGTTTTCACATTCCTTTCAGGAGAGGGAATAGCCTTAGAGATTGATTCGGGCTTAATGGGCCTTTGTGGGCTTGTTTCTTCTTTGGGCTCTCGTTATTCCGACTTTCTTAGAACTAGGTCCAAATTCACCCATAACAAGGGACTAAAAAGGAAATCAAAAGTTTCCCCTTTTAAGCGCCATTTATATATATTATAGAAATTATAGATTAGCTAGGGTTTTCACATTCCTTTCAGGAGAGGGAATAGCCTTAGAGATTGGTTCGGGCTTAATGGCCTTTGTGGCCTTGTTTCTTCTTTGGGCTCTCGTCATTCTGAGTTTCTTAGAACTAGGTCCAAATTCACCCATAACAAGGGGTAAAAAAGGAAATCAAAAGTTTCTCCTCTTAAGCGCCATTTATATATATTATAGAAATGATAGATTAGGGTTTTCACATTCCTTTCAGGAGAGGGAATAACCTTAGAGATTGATTCGGGCTTAATGGGCCTTTGTGGCCTTGTTTCTTCCTTGGGCTCTCGTCATTCCAACTTTTTTAGAACTAGGTCCAAATTCACCCATAACAAGGGACTAAAAAGGAAATCAAAAGTTTCTCCTCTTAAGCGTCATTTATATATATTATAGAAATTATAGATTAGGGTTTTCACATTCCTTTCAGGAGAGGGAATAGCCTTAGAGATTGATTCGGGCTTAATGAGCTTTTGTGGCCTTGTTTCTTTTTTGGGCTCTCGTCATTCCGACTTTCTTAGAACTAGGTCCAAATTCACTCATAACAAGGGGCTAAAAAGGAAATCAAAAGTTTCTCCTCTTAAGCGTCATTTATATAGATTATAGATAAATTATAAATTATAGATTATAGATATAGATATAGATTATAGATGTGAATAATGAAGAATTGAAATAAATAAAAACAATCGAAAATTTCCATTTTTCCCGTTTTCTTTCTAATTTTATGCTAATTCTTTTTGTTTCATCAAATTATAGAATTTTTTATTTAAAAAAAAAAAACAAAAAGAAAAAACTAATACTTTCAGGACATGTTGGATTTTCGTGTGTATATATATATATATATAGAATTAATGTTACAATGAGAGAATATTATTCTTTAAACATTATATTTCATTTTAAATTAACTTTAATTATTCTTAACAATGAGAGCAAATAATCAACCCAATTAAAATTATTGTAAATAAAATAAAATCGAATATCCAAAACATTACCTACATAACAATAAATTAGGACATTTTTTATTAATATTACAATTTTTAAAACTTATTATTGAAATATAGTTGTTTTGAAACTTATTATTAAAGTATTGTAGTTTTAAATTTTCGGTCAAAGGTCGTCTCGACTTTGAAACACGTGTCGTATTTGTCTGACGCGACAATAAATTTAAAAGACAAATTAAAAAATAATAATAATAAAAATCGAGAAACGAAAAAAATAATAAAAATAAAAAACTGATGAGATTTTTAAAAATAAAAAACTAGAAACAAAAAATAAAAAAATAAAATTAAAAAAAAACCTTGCAGCCACTGGAAATCAAATTTGGAAAGGGGAAGAACACAAGTCACAGCTTCACCACACAAGCAATACTCTATTTATTGTTTAATTGTGCGGAGGCGACTTCTGCGAATTTTTTTTTTTAATTTGTCTTTTAAATTTATTGTCGCGTCAGACAAATACAACACGTGTTTCGAGACGACGTTTGACCGAAAATTTAAAACTACAATACTTTAATAATAAGTTTCAAAACAGCTATATTTCAATAATAAGTTTTAAAAATTCTAATATTAATAAAAAATGTCCAATAAATTAAGATAACATACATGACAACAACTTTAATTATCCATAACAATGACAACAAATAATCAACCCAATTAAACTTTTTTTTCCTTTAATAAAAAAAATTTACTGCACTAAACAAATTTTCTCAACTATGTTTATATAAGTTTAAATGGGTTTGGATCATCTCTTTCTCTATTTTCATATAATTTTATAATAATATAATTTTTAACAAAATTTTATAATGTTGTTTATAATTTAATTTGTAGTTCCAATAATCTAATTGTAATATTTCATCAAGTGGGATAAAATAATGACTTAATTGATACTTGAGTATATTAGTGTGAAAAAAAATATCAAAATACTTAATAAGAGTGAAGAAGAAAGACATAATATCAACGTTTTTCAAAAAAAAAAAAAAAGACATAATATCAACGATAATAAAGGAAGAAAAATAATGATTGAATGGAACACCAAAGAAACAAAATTGAAATAAAAGTTAGGAAAATAAAAAGAAAAATACAGAAAAAAAATGCTTGGAATAAAGAAGTAGCAATAGAGGCCAGGGGGAGAGATAAAATAAATAAAAATAGATAAATAAATAAACAAAAGAAAAAGGAAGAACAAGGGGGAAGGAATGAAACAAAGTGGAGAGAAGAAAAGAAAGAGGAGGAAGAAAGGGGAACGCGGTAGAAAGAAGGAAAAGAGATAAAAAAGGAATACTTTTGAATTCAAAAATTGAAATCCTATTGAAAACAAATAAAGCTGGAAGGTTTTTTCAAAAAAAAAAAAAAAAAAAGCTGGAAGGATAAATAAGAAAGAAAAATAACAACATAATAATTCTCTTACGGCTGTTGTCATCACATGGAAGATTCGTTGAAGCCCCGAGTTTTTCTCCCACGCGATTGGATCCTAAGGGTGAGGGAAAATTCTGTGAGCTTGAGTGATTGTAATATAGGGTTTTTAATTTCCTATTCTGAACGATTCAGAGAGTGTGAGAAAGAGCAGAGAGTTGAGGGATTAGTGAAGAGATAAAAGCTTCTCTACTGATTTTGTAGTTCGATTGAGAGAGTAATTCTCTAATTGTAATTGTCGATGAATGGAAGGGACTAGAGTGAATGTAGACCATCTTTTTGGAGTCGAACCACTATAAGCCTGGTGTTTTTTCCCTTCTTTTCTCTTTTGTTCTTGTTTTGGTTTGAATGATTCTTCTGTTGATTGTTTGGAATCACTGTCCTGTTTTTGTGTTTTGAGCGCTGGTTTACAACAGAAGGAAAAAAAAAAAAAAAAAAAAAGAGAGAGAGAGAGGAGGCTGCGTGCCGACTTCGGTCGGTGAGGGGGAGATAATGCAAGAGAAAGAATGGAAAAGAGAAAAGAGAGAGAGGGTGAAGAAGAAAGAAAGAGAAGAGAAAAGAGGAAAGAAGAAACGAGAGAGAAGTGGTGAGGTTTACGGTGAAGAAGAAATAAAAGGAGAAAAGAGGCAACGAGAAAAGAGAGAGAAGTGAATAAAAAATTATTTTTCCGCATTTTTTGTTTTTCTTCTTTTCATTTTTTTACACGCGTTTTTTTTTTGTCTTTTTCTTTGTCTTTTTCTTTTTTCTTTTTTGTTAATTTTAACACCCACTCTTAAATCTTAACCTTTTTTTCTTTTGTTTTTATTTTTATTTTTTTTTTATTTTCAGTTGTTAGGTAACCATTTAAAGCACTAATTAGATTTTGTTTTAGTTTCAATTTCAATTTTAAATTTTTTCTTGGATCAAATTTATGTGATTTTTAAATTTTAGTAAATTATTTTTAAGAAAATGAATAGCATGAAACGAAGGTATAATCTTTGTAAAACAGGGAAAAAAAACTAACTTGTTATTTGAATATTATCATTTTTCTTCAATATTTACATAGAAGATTTTTTTAATGAAAATTTATATGAGGTGAAATTGTAACACTTTTTAAAAGTTAAGGTGAAAATTACAAAACTAATTCAAGTTTAGTGTACAATTGAATGAAATTGAAAGTTTAAGGTAAAAATTTAAACACCTTACCAATTTTAGGGTTTTGATATTTATCGTTACTTATATATAACCCCCCTGACATGACGTTATGGATCCGCCACTAGTGGGTTGGTCGGTTTTTTCCATTTTTGAGTGGACCGACTCCGACCGAAAATGACAAAAACCCGACTGACCGACGTCTGTTCAGTTTGTTTTGGTCGGTCGAGTCAATTTTTCGATCTAGTTTTGAACACTCCTAATAATATTAGATAAGATTATATTGAGGAGAGAGTTTTACCAAATTGTATTAAAAAAAACTTTCAAGAAACTTAATTTATTTTAAATTATACATAATTCTAAAATCATCCTTGTTTTAATAATTAGAAATTTCTACAAATAAAGATAAATATTTATTTTATTCTATGGTTAGAAGTTGAGGAAAGAAAAAAAAAATATTTAATTGATTTAGATTAAAAGATAATGTAAGAAACAAAATTTAATAAATATGATAATACATAAAAAAAAAATAAACACAATGAGAATATTAATTATAACATAATATAAAAATATCAATAAGAATAAAATATCATATGACTCTTTGAAAACAGGTTCACCTTTATTGATGTTTGAGATAAAAAATCTTTTTAAGATACAACGACATCTAATTACAAAAACAACCCTACACTTTGTAATTCCTAAAACTTATGACTCATTTGGAATATGACTTTTCAAGTGTTAAACATAGTGCAAATAAAAGAAAGTATTTTTAAACAGTTGGGCCCTGTTTGGTTAGTTTTTCCCATTTTGATTTTCCTTTTGTTGATGGTCGATTTTGGCCAGAGGATCTCACCTGACCTTCACGTGCCACCAACGGTAAATTTGTAGTTGAGGGGGGAAGACGTGGCCTGCAAGACAGTAAACCTGCACACCGGTGTGGTGCTCGACACACCGGCTCCGATGCTTAAGTCAGCAAACAGAACGGTAGGACGTGGAAAAGTAAGAGCAAGAGGAGAAAGCAAAGAATAGAGAGTAGAGTTTAGGGATAGAATTTGGGATCCCCTCTTCAGCGACGAAGAGGGATTTAAATATCTGCTCATCCTCCTAGGGTTTTTAGGGATTCGGAGGCGTTTTAGGTCAAATCAGGCGAAACCGAGGCGGCCAAAGGCGGTGGGGACCAAACGGCATCGAACGGACTGGGCCCGCACGAGCGGGCCGAGGGTTGGCCTCGGCCAGAGGCCGAGCAGGGGGTCGGGCCGAAAACCCGACCCCTTCGGTCTTGGCCCGTCCCATTTTCCGGTTTTGCCTCCTTGGTCCATCTTTCAGCCCGATTTCTCCCCGGTTGTCCTCGTCAGCTCCTTGTATATCGTGGTGGTCCAAAATTGCCTATAACACCTTTTATCTTTACCTTTTATCTTTACTTTTTCAGTTTTTAGTTAGTTTTAGTTTTTGTTTAAGTTTTTTCATGTACTCTTCTCTTCAATGATTCTTGTATCCTTTCAATGTTGATTAATAATTATGAAGTTTATTTTATTGAAAGTCTGTGTTCTTTATTCTTTAAGCATGAGTTAAACCTCTTTTTAGAGAAATATGTAAATCTATACTATATTAAAAAGGAAGGATTTCTGAAAAACATTTTTAGACTAGAGTACCCCTTTAAATTTTAGTTAATTACATTAGTCAAAATAGGATTTCTGAAAAACATTTTTAAGACTAAAATACCCACTACAAGAAATCTAACTATTTTTGAAGGTCACAACCTTCGAAAAAGTATTAAACAAACATTCGATAAATCTTTTTTCGAAGGTTATCCAAACCTTCAAAAAGTGTCGAAATAGATCTCGTCAAAAAAGCTTTTTGCGGAGGTACATCAACCTTCAAATTTTATTATTATTTTTCAAGGGTCACATTCCTTCGATAATTTTCAAATTACTTATCACTCATTCTTTATTGTCAAACAACCTTTTTCAAAGGTTTTCATTATTTTTGAAGGTTTTATAAGGTTATTTTCAACGATTTTAAAGCCTTTCAAAATAGTTTTTTATCAACATTTGTAATTCCTTCGAAAAATCTCTACAAAAATCTTTAGTATTTCAATACAATAGTATAAACCAATTTTTAGTTTATTATTGGTATCCGATAGTACCCTGAATTGCCAAGTACAAATATATAGAATAGAAAGAATAAGCAAAGAGACGGTAATTACTACTAAAGTGATCTAAGATGAATGTAAACCTAGATACTTTCAAAGTAGCTAATAATTCTGACAATCTCATAAATTGTTTTTATAGCAATTTAGAAAATAACTACAAAATTTCTATCACATCCAACTACTACGCTTTCAATCAATTATTAGCAAATTGTTTACGCATCTCTACCATCGTTGTTTGAAATTTATCCTCAAAACGATTCTCTAATTCGACAATTTGATCTTTGAGTGCTTGTACCTCGACTTTTCTTTGTTGTTCGAATTCTTGAAGACATTGTTCAAACTCGTTAAGATAACGCTCAAGATCATGTACATTAGAAGATGATCCAAATAGCTCAGGAGTAACACCTACTCCATAACCACGAACATGTCCATGTTTCTCTGGTCAAAAAACTTGCACAAAAATCTCATCCTCGTTCATGTCAAGTGTACCATCAACTACTTGAGAAGCATATGATTTGAGTTCCGACTACAAGTACAAGTTCAAAATTTAGAATTCAAAACTAGCACATACATAAATAAAGTTTCAAAGAAAAGAGCCCCCTCAAAACTACCAGTAATTATCAATGAACAAAAACTCAAAGTGCAGTCAAACAGAAGAGGCCACAAGCAAAGCTAATCTATATCTTAAAATGTTGTAACACAAACACAAAAATAAAGAAAAAGTAGTAGGCAGTGAATAAAACAAAAAGAAATGTGTACTTTCATAACAATTATGGTATTTGAATGCCCACTTCAAATACCAAAACAATTTCGAAAGCTCGAGATAAAAGATAACTAGAAAGATATATGATGGTACAGACACGATGCACATTCCAATAACCATGAATGAAAGAGCAAAAACACAAGAAAATAACTAAAAAGATTTGAGGACTATATTACTATTTAAATATATTACTAAAAACACATTCCAATAGGTGTGAAAAGCCTCATAAGAAAAACAAGAAATATATTACTATTTAAGAATAATAAGACAAATGGTATATAACACTTCAATTTAAGTAAACATGAAATTGAGGACTTTTATGGCCAGGGCACCTAGATTTCCAGTACAAACAGAGACAAAAGGTTTTGGTATTCAAACAAGGAGGTTGGAATAGGAACAACAGAGCGAAAAGTAAGAAGAGGACAAAAAGGAACTTTAATGAATTGCGCATCAACTGCTATGTTTGACAGATTGGTGTCCTAAATTTTGCAAACCAACCAACCAACCAACCAAGAAAGGGTTATTAGAGTTGTTGCGACTAAAGTTTCACATCAATTAAAAGTGAGAAATTATATGCAACAAAATCACATTAACAAACGTGAGAAAGAACTACCCAAGTCAAGAAAATCTATAGAAACATGAGCTATCTCTTTACTGATGCATGAAAAAATATAGAAGCAGAATATGAAAGCATAAGTATGTAACGACCCCACTTTTCATGTCTAGATCCTAGGGCCATTACTACATACATATCATTCTACTTATAAGAACAGCGAGGAAATGACATTTAAAGTAAAACATACTTAGAAATTTTTGCTAAACTTTTCAGACTGGGATCCTAGTTAAAACAGAACAAAAGAATCTTTAGCCATACAAGCAAAAACTTAGCGGAATAAACCATAAAACATTGCAATACAAGTTCAAAAGAAGAATTTCGAAACATAAAATGCAGAAGACTATCCTAAGGAAATCCATGGCTCAGCAGCACTCCGTCACATGTTCTGTACACCTTTACCTCTACCTGCAGTTATATGTAAGGGAAAAGAATGAGTATTTAAGAAAATACTCAATAAGTAGCAATACTTCTAGACACTTGCAGCAACCAAGGTTTTAACATTTTATTCGAGTTAAGGGCCTAAGGGTTAGGTCATCTCATTCTCATTCATTTCATTTCATTTATCTGTACTTCGGACCTCGTGATCAATTAACTCACCTATATACAAGTTTGCCAACTCACTGGTAGTGCATAGGTGAGTTTTTGGGAGGTCTCTACTCCTACTGATGGTAGAAGGCACCCAGTCAGTGGAGCTAAGTCTCATCCATCAAGGCACTAACGGGTGCGTAGCGCTCTAAACTACCATTTCACTGGTGGGGCATTCATGTGGTTTAAGTCAGAAATTAACTTCCACAGTTAGTAAATGACACCTAGTCTGCGAAGCCAAGTCCCCCCCCCCCATTAAGCCCCTCATTTCAGTCTAATACATCTCAGTCCCAAGTGTTTAATTGACACGACCCTCTTCTAAGGCAACTAGCCTATTCTTTTCCCTTTCTTAATCCTTTTCCCTTTAGGACCCCTTAACACTTACTAATTTTTAACTGCAACCCAGTTAACCAAATTCTTTTCTTTTACGGGGAATACTGACAGGCTAAACTGATATGCACCACTCCAACTCAATCAATCTCAAGAACAAGAAACGAAGGCAACCACAACACTCCTAAAAAGAGATAAAACACAAACTCCCTGTTGTCCACAAACAATACCAGTCAACTTATAATATAAAACAGTCAAGCACTTTCACCTATCACATAGCACAAGTAGACAACAACCAAATTCCTTAAGACAACCGTATTCATAACATCTCAATCTCAATCCAAATATATAATACCAACTCATGCTAGGAGCAAACAGTCATTTCAATGCTTAAACATTTCTTTCTAATGCAGTAAGTTACTTACCATATTCAGCTACCATACAATGTATCTAAAACATGGAATTTGAATCCAACTAGCTACTTAAATTCTAAGGGGCAACTTAAGGATTAAATCAAACTCATGCTATTTTAAATCATTCTCAACTAAAATGGGTTTAAAGCATAGAATTTTTTCCAAAGGGTTACTTACCTTAGCGAAGGAGATACTTGATTAACCTTCAAGAAATTCCTTAACTCCAAGGTTCTTAAGCAAGCTATAACAAGGAAAGAAACTCTCAATTAAATAGGGACTCTAATCCAAGCATTCAACTAAAGACCCATTAAATTTGGGGGTAATTTAACACCCAAAACAGAAACACAGCTTGCTGTCCAGCAGTCCAAAATCGCTCAACTTCAACAATTCGACCTCCAAACGCTACGGGCACCTTGAAATTGGAAGCTAAAATCAATGGGTATCCATGATTAAAAATTAAATTGACCAAAACCCCTTAAATATCACTTACAAATTCCTTACTCACTAGCTGAAGGCGTCGAACAGATCTGAAACGAAGGACGAAACCGAGGGTGGTAGTGGCTGCTCGTGGCTGCGACAGCGCTTCGGGAGACGGCGAACGGCGGCGAGATGGCGGCGGTCCACGGCGGCGAGAAATGAGCGGCAGGAGAAGAGCGGCGGCGGACCTACAACCCGAGAGAGAGAGAAACATGAAGCCGAGAGGAAGGAAGAGAGAGAGAGAGAGAGAGACTTTACCGTCGGCAAGCGGCGGCAGCGTGGCGAACGATAGAGGCGGAGGCGCGAGCTGAAGGATGAGGGAGGGAGAGAGAGTTGCGAGGGAGAGGAGGAGAGTGCGTGAGAGGGAGAGAGAAAAGAATCTGAATACATTTTTTTTTTTTTAATAATTGGTCCACTTGACCGAATTTTGGGGGGACGTGAAAGTTTTCCCCCCTTTTTCCCTCCTTTTTGACCGGCTGAAAAGCCACTTCCATTTTCTTTTTTTTTTTTTTTTAAGCTTGCCGTTACAAAGTACCTTGTGTAGGTCACCATGGTATGCAAACAGCAACTTCAGGAGGAACCCACCTTATGTGAGACTGCCTTTTTCTATGGACTTCAATATTGGAAGAAAAAGGAACATCAATAAAGAAAAACAATTAATTAGAAATTTTCACTTTACAACCAAGACCATAATACAAATTAAATTGGATTTTCAATAAAATTCATATCAAACTAGGCAGATTTCATATTCGGCAATGCTGCAGTTGTTCTACAGAACTGCATGATTTACGCAAGGAAACTAAAATTTGATACCTTGAATGGAGAATCTGCAAAAATATCAGATACCTGTAGCACGAATGGAGAATCTATATATGAGTAGTTGATAACATTCCAAAATCCCTTTTTTATCAACAACCAACCAAATAGCCTAGACTTGATTAGTACACACTCGAATGGTAGTATTGAAGTTGTAAAATATCTTTGTTACAAAGTAGGCATTGTACTGCCTGTGTAGTTGAGATTAGACCATCTCCCTTCATAGAATTTCTCTTATTTTCTTACATGTAATTCTCTACCCAAATTGTAGGAGATTAGCCTCTAAACCTTTCTGATTATCTTTCCTTATTTCTAGGAAACTGCTTTAAGGCACAAAAAAAGCGAGAAGGTTCCTTCTTCCAACGCACATTCATTGGTTTAATTGAAGATCAAATCTTGTATCTAGCCTATGTTAGATAAGTCGCGGGAAAGGATTTGGCAGCTGAATACCTTTTACTTCCCAAAAGACCTACAAGTATAATTTTTCTTTACCATCAGTAGCCAAAAAAACAGCAGGATATAAGATTTAGTTTAAATAATATATCCTTTTATTATTATTATTTTTTTTTTGCTTGCTTACAATGTTACTATTGGTATTGGTCAGCTTAGAAAAGAATATAATTTAGTTACGGTGTGAATTATCTAAATCGAATATTGGTTCAAAGTCAAATAAGTAAATATAAAAGAAATTTAAAAATAAAGGAAATAAAAATGACCATTTAAGGAAGTCTTTTATTTATTTGGGCAGCTAAACATTGTACATGGAAAGAAGCAGTACTTGTTCGACGAGAATGGGCGGAGATATTTAGACGCGTTCGGCGGAATCACGACGGTGAACTGCGGCCACTGCCACTCGGAAGTGGTGGAAGCCATTGTCAATCAAACAAAACGCCTTCAACATTCAACCATTCTTTATCTCAATAATTCCATCGCGATTTTCCATCAAGGAAAGAAAGACAGAGATATAAGATGGACAGGAGGCACAAGAGAAACAACTCTTCACCATTATAAACAGAGCTTTAAATCATCCAAACTCTCATTCGCATCCTCATACATTATGTTTACTTCATCAATCATTTTAAAAAACTAATAGAAAGGAACCGAACTAGGAGCAACATCAAATAGCGTTCAATCGAAGGAAGAGTGATTTTGCTTCATCGATTTCGATACAAGCGGAAATCGGCAGTAAAGAAGATGTATACTCGTGGAAATGGAATTGACTATTATAGAAGAAATTTGCATACCTCATAGACTTTGCCCTAGAAAACCAGAGAGTTGAATTGAAGAAGAAAACTCACAGTGTGGAGGCGGGGAGAAGCTGTTATGGCTGACCTAGGAGAAAATGCCCAAAACGAAAACAAGACTCACAAAGCTCGTGTTTCAATGACTTTTTTTTTTTTTTTTTTTACTTTTCATTTTCAATTTTGTTTACAAGTTTTTCTTAATTTCTTTCTGAAACTTCTACCTCTACCAATTCATTTTTTTCAATTGTAATTTTATTTAATTAACCCCTGTGTTTTAAAATACTTGGATGAAGAATAATATTTTGTTCATAAACATCTCTATTGAAGGTTTTTAATAACCTTCCATTTTATTATTTTTTTTTTGAAGAAAAATAACTTTCAATTAAAAGTTAAAAAAGGGTCCAATAACATTCATATGATTTCTGAAAGTTATTTCAAAGTATATTTATTAAAGATTTTTAATAAACTTAGATAAAAAGTATATATTTTTCAAAGGTTGTTAATAACCTTTTATAAGGTTTTTTCAAAACTTTTGATAAATGATAATATAATTTTTAAAGCCTTTTAATATCCTTTGATAAATACACATCTTTTTCAAAGATTTTTAATAACCTTATATAAATGATAATATAATTTTTAAATGTTTTTAATATTCTTTGATAAATATTAAATCTTTTTCAAAGGTTTTTAAGAACCTTTGGTAAAGAGTAGATATTTATCAAAAGTTTTTTAAATACCTTCGATAGTCTTTGAACTTTAAAAAGTGTCTAATAGGTTCCTGAATTTTTTTTTTTTTTTAAAGTCTAATATTTATGTAAGTTTCAATTATATATCTAATAGATCTTTGACATATTCAAAATGTTCTATAAGACATAAAGTTTAATTTTGTGTCTAATAAGTTCTCAATTTATGTGACATTTTTTAAAATTAAAGTATATATTAGTTACAAAATTGAAATTCAAAGTTCAAATAGATGCAAAATTAAATTTTATGTTTAATAAAGCAATTGATTTAATTTCTTTCAAATATGTTCAAGATCGGTTAGTTACAAAATTGAAAGTTCATGAATCTATTAGACATTTAACTTTAACGTTTAAGGACTTATTAGATATAAAAATGAAAGTTTAAGACATAATAAATACAAATTATAAAATTTAGGGACTAAACTTGCAATTTAACTTTCATATAAATATAATTTTAAATGGGTTAATATTTAATATTTAGATTAAGTAATATTAATTACAAAATTAACTAGAATTATCAACACCTAAATATATAAGCAAAGAGTGAAACTTTATATAATTTAATAAGAGTTCATATAATATATATATATAAATATATTGGGATTTTAAAAATTGGAAATTACGGTAAAGAAAAAATTAAATAGAATGGAAATTATATAAAATTTAGGGACTAAACTTGCAATTTAACTTTCATATAAATATAATTTTAAATGAGTTAATATTTAATATTTAGATTAAGTAATATTAATTACAAAATTAACTAGAATTATCAACACCTAAATATATAAGCAAAGAGTGAGACCTTATCTAATTTAATAAGAGTTCATATAATATATATATAAATATATTGGGATTTTAAAAATTGGAAATTACGGTAAAGAAAAAATTAAATAGAAGTAAATTTTTAAAACTTACGTTCAATGGGAATTGATCGCTGGATCTAAAGTCAGAAAACGAAAACTTTGCCCCTCTAACCACCAGACCAAACACTAATTTTAATAAATGACCTGGAAAATTCTATATATATATATATATATATATATATAAATATAATCAGTAATCTTTAATTTCAAGGGACACGTGCCCCTCTTAACCCCTTCATAAATCTGCCCCTGTTCTTCGATAAATATTACATCTTTATCAAAGGTTTTTAAGAACCTTCAATAAAAGGTAATCAAAGGTTTTTTAAATACCTTCCATAAAAGATAATATAATTTTCAAAGAGTTTGAATGTCTTTGATAAATATTATATCTTTTTCAAAGGTTTTTAATAACATCTGAAAGGTTTTTAATGTCCTTTGATAAATACTATATCTTTTTGAAAGGTTTTTAATAACATGGTAGATATTTATCAAAGGTTTTTTAAATACCTTCGATAAAGGATAATATAATTTTCAAAGGTTTTTAATATCCTCTAATAGATATTATATCTTCTTCGAAGATTTTTAAGAACCTTCGACAAAAGTTGATATTTTTTAAAGGTTATTTAAATACCTTTGATAAATTGCATATCTTTTTCAAAGGTTTTTTATAACCTTCGATAAAACATGGTCGAAATAGGTTAGTGACCCCTTTTAATTTTAAGTTAATTACATCAGTCAATTTATTTTTAAATCTCATATATCAATCAAAATTCATAATTTAATAAAATTGAAAACAATATGTGATTTGATTCAAAATCATATCAAATTAGAAATCTAATCTAAATTTTCTCTATAACTTGTCCATCTTCTACAATTGGTTTTCACATCTAAAACTACTCATCTATTCTAATGGTTCGTTTTAGGTAACTCTCTTGAAATTATCCCCATGCGATACTCAAATATTTTTTAAGAAAATATTCACATGTATTTATTTTCATGTTGTTTTTGTTTAATTTTGCTTCAATTTAATGAGAATGTTGTGCTCGAATATGATATTATATATTGTAGTTAACAATATTCAGATTCTTTTGGGATTTTTTAATGCTATTTAATTTCTTTTTTTCCAATTTAATTTCTTTTCCAATTATTCATATGTGTTTCAGATATCTCTTTCTTTTCCTTTATTTTTAAAAATTTTGATTTTCTTAATTTGATTTTGTTGGTCTCCAAAATTATAATGTGTGAGTTTCATATTAAGAGTCTAAATTGATTCACTTACCACTAATCTAGTTTGAATATAGTGGACATAATTTGAATTTGAATTTTGTTTGTTTATTTATACCATGATTCTCGAATATCATATTATTATATTTTTTAATATGTAACGCCCCAGGCTCAGGATTCGGAATCCATCCTGGGCCTGGGGCGTTATAGATGGTATCAGAGTGGAACCTCTCCCAGTAGAATGTGGTTTAGGGACGAACCATGACAGAAGTTGGTGGGCATGTGACGCTGGAGGATAGGAGGGGTACATGAATGAACCAAAATCACATCCGCATGAGAGGGATCCTAAGGACATGAAAGTATGGTCAAGATAAGCTTAAAAGAATTGATAGATACTACCTATACCAACAAGATACACCTTCCTTTTCGGTGGCTCAATCATAGGAACTTTGAAGTTAAACGTGCTTGGCTTGGAGAAGTTCTATGTTGGGTGACCTCCTGGGAATTTTCCTTGGAAGTTTAAGACAAGTATGGGAACGTGGCCAGGTCGTAGGGGATGGATGGGAATGTTGGGGCCGTCAGGTGCCAAATCTGGATTCCGTATCCTGAACCTGGGACGTTACAAAATAGTTGTTGATTTAAATTTATTAATATAAAAAAAAAAAAAACTTATGTTTGTGAATTAATCAACATATTTTGTATACTCAGAAGAATTCATTTGGTTTTGGATTCCTCACGATTTTTTTTAATTATAATTTAAAATTTTTATTTTATAATTATAAAATCGTTTTTCTTTCCTTGTAACAGCCAATAAAAAAAAAAAAAAAAGAAAAAAGAAAAGTGGAAGGTGGGCATGAGCCCGGTCAAAAAGGGAAAAAAGGGAAAAATGGGGGGAAATTTCCCCCCAATTCGGTCAACTGACCGGTTTTAAAAAAAAAAAAAAAAAAAATTCGAATCTCTCTCTGCCCGATTCTCCCTCTCTCTCTCGTTCGGTCTCTCTCTCGTGCACGCTCTCACGATCGCTCCCTCTCAGCCGCCACAAGTCGACGCCGCCGCCGCCTCCACCGCAGCTCGCGTCGTCGCACCTCCGTGCCGCCGTCGCCGGTACACACTCTCTCTCTCTCTCTTGCGTTTCTCTCTCTCTCTCTCTAACCCGTCTCGCTCGGCTCTCTCTCTCCCTCGCAGTCTCTCTCTCTCCATCTGCACGTCAAGCCGACACCCACGCCGCCGCACTCCACCGCCGCGAGCCGCCGCCGCCACTAGCGTCTTCGGGCTCGTTCGTTTTTCAGATCTGTTCGCCGCCGCCATTCAAAGTTTCAGCTTTGTTCTAAAGAACTACTTGAGGTAAGGGAGTTGTAAGTCATAACTTATTGGATTTTTTTATGCCTTAGTGAAATACCCATTAACGTTGGATCTTAATCTAAGGTGCCGTAGCGTTTGGAGGCCGAGTTGTCGAATCGGAGCGAAACTTGGAAGTTGGACAGCAAGTGGTGTTACTGTTTTAGGTGAGTTTCCGACTTTGGGTAAGTGAACTAAGTTAAGTTTTGAATGATTTAATTGTGTTAAAAGAGTACCCATTAATATTAGCTATTGATTTCTAGTTACCCACAACGTTTGAAGGCCGAATTGTTGAATTGGAGCGAAGTTGGAAATTGGACAGCAAGCAGTAGCTTCATTTGGGTGAGTTTTCGGCCCTCTCAAGTCTAGTGCTTTAGGAAATTTGTTAAGTTTGGTGTGCCAATGGTGTGTGAATATATATTTATGTATGTTTTATGCGTTAATAGACGAGTATTTCGCATCACGTGGTTGGTGTTGTATCGAGTCGTTGGGGGATTTTCGATCAAGCGTAGTATCTCAAGTAAGTAGCCGTTGGAATAGATTCTCTGCTTTAAACTCATTTAAATTGAGTATGGTTGCTATTGCGTGAGTTGAACTTAAACCTTAAGTTGTCCCTTGGAATGTAAGTAGTCATTTGGATTTAAGCTCTAAGTGTCGTCGTTGGGATTAAATCAAGCATGGTTGGTTTTTTTTTTCTTGAAAGCATGGAACTAGTTAAGAATGTCTGAGTTAACGGTCGCATATTAATTTTTGTCGTTGTGTAAGTAGTTATTTGGGAATAAGGATTTTGATTATGTTATGTGGCGTGTTAGTGGATTGAGTGAGTAGCTTTTTGGGCATGAAGTTGTTGTTTTGGAATCATGGTATGCTTGTTGGTAGCGAATTGAAGTTTTGGTTAAGTTTCATGCTTTGGTCAAATATCCCTTGGAACGTTGTATGCTTGTTTGAATATGGTTTAAGTGTCGTTTACTTGGACATGCATTAAGTGTTGCTATGCTTGTAGGACTAAGTAAGTATGTTTGGAATGTTTGATTTATGATTGTTCTGGATTGTGTGCATGTTATGGAGGATGGGTTAAATGTTCGATGGAGTGGTGATTGGAGTTGGATTGTGATTCTGACTTGATTGTGTTCATAGAAGTGTATATTCTTACTTCCAGGTGCAAGGAAAAATTTTGGGTTCCCTCTGCGTACGTCGTTATGCTGCCGAATTTTCGGTAGCCTCATGACGACTTAGGAATTTTATTTACCTTGAGGGAAAGGATTAGAAAAGTGAAGGGAATAGGCTAGTGCCTTAGACAAGGGTCGTGTCAATTAAACACCTAGGACTGAGATGTAATAGACTGAAATGAGGGGCTTAATGGACGGGACTTGGCTTCGCAGTTTAGGTGCCATTTACTAACTGTGGAAGTAAATTCCTGACTTAAACCCATGAACGCCCCACCAGTGAAATGGTAGTTTAGAGCGCTACGCGCCTATTAGTGCCTTGAGGGATGAGACTTAGCTTCACTGACTGGGTGCCATCTACCATCAGTAGGAGTAGAGACCTCCCAAAACTCCCACTTGCGCACTATCAGTGAGTTGGCAAACCTATATATATATATTTAAAGGTGTACTAATTGAATACGAGACCCGAACTGAAATGAAATGAAATGAAATGAACTGAAATGAGATGACCTAACCCTGAGGCTTTTAACTCGAATAAGATGTTAAAACTTTTATTGCTACTTACTGAGTATTTTCTTAAATACTCATTCTTTTCCCCTACACACAACTGCAGGTAGAGGCAAAGGTGTACGGAACGCGTGACGGAGAGCTGCTGAGCCATGGATCTCTTTTAGTTTAAGTCTTCCGCTTTTTACGTTTTGAAATGTCCCTTTGAACTTGTATTGAACGATTTACGTTTTATTCCGCTTTTAGTTTGTTTGATTTACTAAAGCTTTTGTTTGTTCTGTTTTAAACTGGGATCCCAGATTGAAAGGTTTTGCAAATTTCTAAGTATGGTTTCTTTGTATGGAAATTTTTCCGCCGTTCTTAGAAGTAGAATGAAATGCATGTAGTAACGGCCTTAGGATCTAGGCATGAAAAGTAGGGTCGTTACAGTTGGTATCAGAGCTCTAGGTTATAGGTTCTGTAGACTGGTTTACATCGTAAACCTTAGGTATGTCCATGGCTTATCAGCAAGCATTCGGTCACGCCAGGTACACGTTTGATTACTTTGTAGTTTGGAAATGTTATATGTTATACATGTTCTTAAAAGATCCATGTTGTGGGAAAGATATGCATAGGGTTTAGTACCTATGATTTGTTTAAAGGATTCAAGCCTGTTAGTAAGATGATAAAATTTTTGTGAAATAGATCATGCCTCCCCGAGCACAAGGACGTGGAAGAGGTCGAGGAAGAGGACGTGGCAGGGGTCGTACAGCCCCTGAGCAAGTCGTGCCGCCAGTAGAGCAGGAAGGAAACCTACCAGAAAACCCACAAGTGGAACAACCGGGGCCTGCGGTAGGACCTGTCCCGGTGGATATTCAGGCAATAGTTCAGACCGCAGTGCAGGCTGCAGTTTCAGGCGTGCTTGCAGGGCGACAGGCCCAAGCGCCTCAGAACAACGAAGCCGCCTTATCACGGGAGGCTAGGTGCTTAAGAGATTTCAGGAAGTGGGACCCATGTCCGTTCGATGGAGCTTCAAGGGACCCCACGGTAGCAGAGTTGTGGCTGTCCTCCATCGAGACTGTTTTTCGCCACATGAACTGCCCGGAGGACCAGAAAGTGTACTACGCCGTGTTCTTGTTACGAGATAACGCCCTGATTTGGTGGCAATCGATTGAAAGGACCTTAGACGTCAGCAACGGACCTGTCACATGGACTCAGTTCAGGGGGGAGTTTTTCAGGAAGTATTACCCTGCCGCCTCCCGATTCAAGAAGCAATCAGAGTTCGTGGCTCTTACGCAGGGAAACCGAACGGTAGAGGAGTACGAGACTGAATTTGCCAGGCTGTCACGGTTTGCCCCTGCCCTGGTAGCTGTAGAGGCTGATAAGGTGGAACGTTTCATCACAGGCTTAAGGGAAGAGATCCAGGGCAATGTGGCAGCCCATGAACCCCAAGACTATGCCACGGCAGTTAGGGTGGCACAGCTGGTTGATCGGCGACCGTCAGCTGTCTCTTCAGAACATTCCTCAGGTCATAAGCGAAGGTACGATCAGATGAGCTCGAACACACAGAGGGGTCATCGTTACCCTAGACGAGGTCCGCCCCAGGACCGTCGACGGAGAGCACAGAATCAGCCAGGGCCTAATCAGGATAGGCCATTATGTCAGACCTGTAGGAAGTACCACTGGGGTCGTTGCTTGGCAGGGACCCGTGTTTGCTTCAAGTGTGGTCGGGAGGGGCATATTGCTCCGAATTGTAATCAGAAGAGAGCTAATTATGCCGACCAGCCGTCCAGTTCAAATCAGGCATCTGGGGCGAGACCAGCACAACATCAGGGCAAGATATTTGCCACCACCCGACAAGAGGCCGAGGACCTTAATGCGGTAGTGACAGGTACCATCCCTATCCTCGGCCACTATGCTTTTGTGTTGTTTGATTCGGGTTCTACGCATTCCTTTATTTCTGCATCATTTGTAAGTCAAGCCAACCTAGAACTAGAGCCGCTAGGCTATGTCTTGTCAGTCTCAACCCCTGCGGGGGTAACACTACTAGCTAGTGAAGCGGTGAAAGCCTGCCAAATGTTAGTGTCTGATCGATCGATGGATGTGACATTGATCGCCCTGGATATGAGTGATTTTGATGTTATTTTGGGAATGGAATGGTTGGCTTCTAATTATGCCAACATAGACTGTCATCGTAAGGAGGTGATCTTTAACCCCCCGTCAGAGGCAAGCTTCAAGTTTAAAGGATCGATGATCAAAGGCGCTCCTAAAGTGGTCTCTGCAATAAAGGCGAGAAAATTGATTAGCCAAGGAGCCTGGGGCTTATTGGCTAGCGTGGTTGACACAAGGAAAACCGAGGCATCAATGACCTCAATTCCGGTAGTAAGGGAGTTCACAGATGTGTTCCCTGAAGATCTGACAGGACTACCACCAGCACGAGAGGTTGACTTCTGCATTGAGCTTGAGCCAGGTACTAATCCGATTTCTAAAGCTCCATACAGGATGGCTCCAGCGGAATTGAAAGAGCTTAAGGTCCAGATTCAGGAGCTGTTGGACAAGGGTTATATACGCCCCAGCGTTTCGCCGTGGGGTGCTCCAGTTTTATTCGTGAAAAAGAAGGATGAGACCATGCGTTTGTGCATCGACTACCGAGAGCTGAACAAGGTAACAATAAAGAACAAATATCCTCTGCCCAGGATTGATGATCTTTTTGATCAGCTTCAAGGTGCAGCAGTATTCTCTAAAATAGATCTACGGTCAGGTTATCATCAGTTGAGGATTAGAGAGGACGATGTACCCAAGACAGCTTTCCGAACCAGGTATGGGCATTACGAATTCACTGTGATGTCCTTTGGGCTTACTAATGCTCCCGCAGTTTTCATGGAATTGATGAACAGGGTATTCAAGGAATTCCTAGATTCATTCGTGATTGTTTTTATCGACGACATTCTTATCTACTCCAAGACAGAAGAGGAACATGAGGATCATCTCAGGAGAGTTCTAATTACCTTAAGAACGAACAAGTTGTATGCCAAATTCTCTAAATGTGAGTTTTGGTTACAACGAGTTTCCTTCTTAGGGCACGTGGTGTCGAAGGAAGGTGTCACAGTAGATCCATCCAAAATAGAGGCAGTGACCAATTGGTCTCGACCTACTTCAGTCAGCGAGATTCGGAGTTTCTTGGGGTTAGCAGGCTATTATCGTCGTTTTGTGCAGGGTTTTTCCAGTATAGCCGCACCTCTAACTCAGTTGACTCGAAAGGGTATTCCCTTCGCGTGGAATGAAGCTTGCGAGGCAAGCTTCCAAGAGCTTAAGCAGAGACTAGTTTCAGCACCAGTACTTACAGTACCTGATGGTTCAGGAGAATTTGTTATTTACAGTGATGCTTCAAAGAAGGGACTGGGTTGTGTGTTAATGCAGCATGGTAAGGTCATTGCTTATGCGTCTCGTCAGCTGAAAGATTATGAGAAGAACTACCCAACTCATGACTTAGAATTGGCAGCAGTGGTTTTTGCCTTGAAGATTTGGAGACACTACTTATATGGAGAGAAAATCCAAATCTTCACGGACCACAAAAGTCTGAAATATCTCTTCACCCAGAAAGAGTTGAATATGAGGCAGCGGAGATGGTTAGAGTTGGTAAAAGATTATGATTGTGACATCCAGTACCACCCGGGCAAGGCAAATGTGGTTGCAGATGCCCTCAGCAGGAAGACCGCTCATGCGTCTGCTTTGATTACTACTCAGGCTCATATATTGGATGACTTGGAACGTGCAGAGATTATGATTGCAGTGGGCGAAGTTACAGCACGCCTAGCTCAGTTGACAGTTAAGTCGAGCTTGAGACAGAGGATCATAGATGAACAACCAAATGACCCTGATCTTGTTGTTAAACGCAGTCAAGTAGAGGCGGGGCAGGTGAACGAGTTCTCCTTATCTTCAGACCTCGGCTTGTGTTACCAGGGTCGCTTATGCATACCTGAGAATGCCGAACTCAAACAAGAATTATTAGCTGAGGCACATAGTTCACCTTTTTCAATCCATCCAGGAAGTACGAAGATGTACCATGATTTGAAACAGTATTACTGGTGGCAGGGCATGAAAAGAGAGATAGCGGATTTTGTCAGTAAATGCCTTGTTTGCCAACAGGTGAAAGCCCCGAGATAGAAACCAGCAGGCTTGTTGCAGCCGCTGAGTGTTCCAGAATGGAAGTGGGAGCATATATCTATGGACTTCATCACAGGATTGCCTAGAACGGTCAAGAGTTACACTGTGATTTGGGTCATTATCGACAGACTCACCAAGTCAGCGCACTTTCTCCCTGGAAAGCCTACTTATACTGTTGAAAAGTGGGCACAGTTATACATGACGGAGATAGTCAAGCTTCATGGGGTGCCGGTATCAATCGTGTCAGATAGAGACCCTCGGTTCACATCTAATTTTTGGAGAGGTTTGCAAAGAGCCTTGGGTACTCAGTTACGTTTCAGTACAGCTTTTCACCCTCAGACAGATGGTCAAACTGAACGATTGAACCAAACTCTAGAAGACATGTTGCGAGCACGTGTCTTGGATTTCTCAGGTAGTTGGGATGCACACCTGCACTTAATGGAATTTGCTTATAACAATAGTTATCAGGCAACCATCGGTATGTCACCGTTTGAGGCCCTTTATGGGAAGAGATGCAGGTCCCCTGTTTATTGGGATGAGGTCGGAGAACGTCAGTTGTTGGGACCTGAATTGATCCAAGCCTCCAGCGAGGCTATTCGCACAATCAGGTCGAGGATGTTAACAGCTCAAAGCCGACAGAAGAGCTATGCTGATACAAGGAGAAGAGATTTAGAGTTTGACGTGGGTGATCATGTTTTCTTGAAGGTAGCTCCCATGAAAGGAGTATTGAGGTTTGGAAGGAAGGGCAAGCTCAGCCCGCGTTTCATTGGTCCGTTTGAGATTTTAGAACGGATTGGTCCGGTAGCCTACCGTTTAGCCTTGCCGCCTTCTCTTTCGGCGGTACACAACGTTTTCCATGTCTCCATGCTGCGAAAGTATTTGACAAATCCAACCCACAGAGTGGACTTCGAACCTTTACATTTGAGCGAGAACTTGTCTTATGAGGAGGAACCTGTGCTAATCCTTGACAAAGAGGTGAAGGTCCTTCGCAATCGCGAGATAGCTCTCGTGAAGGTCCTTTGGCGAAACCATTTGTCCGAAGAGGCAACGTGGGAGAGAGAAGACGAAATGATGGACAAGTATCCGGAGTTGTTCCAGTACTAGCAACTTTCGAGGACGAAAGTTCTTTTAAGGTTAGTATGATGTAATAGCCAATAAAAAAAAAAAAAAAAAAAAAAAAGAAAAGTGGAAGGTGGGCACGAGCCCGGTCAAAAAGGGAAAAAAGGGAAAAATGGGGGGAAATTTCCCCCCAATTCGGTCAACTGACCGGTTTTAAAAAAAAAAAAAAAAAAAATTCGAATCTCTCTCTGCCCGATTCTCCCTCTCTCTCTCTCGTTCGGTCTCTCTCTCGCGCACGCTCTCACGATCGCTCCCTCTCAGCCGCCACAAGTCGACGCCGCCGCCGCCTCCACCGCAGCTCGCGCCGTCGCGCCACTAGCGTCTTCGGGCTCGTTCGTTTTTCAGATCTGTTCGCCGCCGCCATTCAAAGTTTCAGCTTTGTTCTAAAGAACTACTTGAGGTAAGGGAGTTGTAAGTCATAACTTATTGGATTTTTTTATGCCTTAGTGAAATACCCATTAACGTTGGATCTTAATCTAAGGTGCCGTAGCGTTTGGAGGCCGAGTTGTCGAATCGGAGCGAAACTTGGAAGTTGGACAGCAAGTGGTGTTACTGTTTTAGGTGAGTTTCCGACTTTGGGTAAGTGAACTAAGTTAAGTTTTGAATGATTTAATTGTGTTAAAAGAGTACCCATTAATATTAGCTATTGATTTCTAGTTACCCACAACGTTTGAAGGCCGAATTGTTGAATTGGAGCGAAGTTGGAAATTGGACAGCAAGCAGTAGCTTCATTTGGGTGAGTTTTCGGCCCTCTCAAGTCTAGTGCTTTAGGAAATTTGTTAAGTTTGGTGTGCCAATGGTGTGTGAATATATATTTATGTATGTTTTATGTGTTAATAGACGAGTATTTCGCATCACGTGGTTGGTGTTGTATCGAGTCGTTGGGGGATTTTCGATCAAGCGTAGTATCTCAAGTAAGTAGCCGTTGGAATAGATTCTCTGCTTTAAACTCATTTAAATTGAGTATGGTTGCTATAGCGTGAGTTGAACTTAAACCTTAAGTTGTCCCTTGGAATGTAAGTAGTCATTTGGATTTAAGCTCTAAGTGTCGTCGTTGGGATTAAATCAAGCATGGTTGGTTTTTTTTTTTCTTGAAAGCATGGAACTAGTTAAGAATGTCTGAGTTAACGGTCGCATATTAATTTTTGTCGTTGTGTAAGTAGTTATTTGGGAATAAGGATTTTGATTATGTTATGTGGCGTGTTAGTGGATTGAGTGAGTAGCTTTTTGGGCATGAAGTTGTTGTTTTGGAATCATGGTATGCTTGTTGGTAGCGAATTGAAGTTTTGGTTAAGTTTCATGCTTTGGTCAAATATCCCTTGGAACGTTGTATGCTTGTTTGAATATGGTTTAAGTGTCGTTTACTTGGACATGCATTAAGTGTTGCTATGCTTGTAGGACTAAGTAAGTATGTTTGGAATGTTTGATTTATGATTGTTCTGGATTGTGTGCATGTTATGGAGGATGGGTTAAATGTTCGATGGAGTGGTGATTGGAGTTGGATTGTGATTCTGACTTGATTGTGTTCATAGAAGTGTATATTCTTACTTCCAGGTGCAAGGAAAAATTTTGGGTTCCCTCTGCGTACGTCGTTATGCTGCCGAATTTTCGGTAGCCTCATGACGACTTAGGAATTTTATTTACCTTGAGGGAAAGGATTAGAAAAGTGAAGGGAATAGGCTAGTGCCTTAGACAAGGGTCGTGTCAATTAAACACCTAGGACTGAGATGTAATAGACTGAAATGAGGGGCTTAATGGGCGGGACTTGGCTTCGCAGTTTAGGTGCCATTTACTAACTGTGGAAGTAAATTCCTGACTTAAACCCATGAACGCCCCACCAGTGAAATGGTAGTTTAGAGCGCTACGCGCCTATTAGTGCCTTGAGGGATGAGACTTAGCTTCACTGACTGGGTGCCATCTACCATCAGTAGGAGTAGAGACCTCCCAAAACTCCCACTTGCGCACTATCAGTGAGTTGGCAAACCTATATATATATATTTAAAGGTGTACTAATTGAATACGAGACCCGAACTGAAATGAAATGAAATGAAATGAACTGAAATGAGATGACCTAACCCTGAGGCTTTTAACTCGAATAAGATGTTAAAACTTTTATTGCTACTTACTGAGTATTTTCTTAAATACTCATTCTTTTCCCCTACACACAACTGCAGGTAGAGGCAAAGGTGTACGGAACGCGTGACGGAGAGCTGCTGAGCCATGGATCTCTTTTAGTTTAAGTCTTCCGCTTTTTACGTTTTGAAATGTCCCTTTGAACTTGTATTGAACGATTTACGTTTTATTCCGCTTTTAGTTTGTTTGATTTACTAAAGCTTTTGTTTGTTCTGTTTTAAACTGGGATCCCAGATTGAAAGGTTTTGCAAATTTCTAAGTATGGTTTCTTTGTATGGAAATTTTTCCGCCGTTCTTAGAAGTAGAATGAAATGCATGTAGTAACGGCCTTAGGATCTAGGCATGAAAAGTAGGGTCGTTACATTCCTTTTCTTTTTTAAAGATGAATTTCGATTAAAGTGTTATTGAAACTATCAAATTATCACTACACCATGATTTTAAAATATTTACAAATACTTTCTATCTTATTGTTGTTATTTTTACTTTTTTAGTTTTTCCTGAATATTATATTATGATTAACCCAGTTTTTGGATAAAATATTCTTTTAATAGCCGTTTTTTTAATTTATAAATATAAGAACAAAACTTCATGTATTGGAAATTAATTAAGATTTTTATGTGTACCAGAAAGAATTCTTTTGATTTTGAAGTTTTTAAATTAAATTTTTTAAAAATAATTTAGTAATTTTCTAATTGATTTTTTTTTTTAATGATCAATATGAATTAAAATTCTATTGGAATTATCACTACACGACATCTAGATATTTTATGTGTTGGAAAGAATTCTTTTGGTTTTAGATTTTTTATGGTTGTTTTTAAATTACATTTCTTAAAAATAATTTAGTAATTAGAAAATCGATTTTTTTAAAGATCAATTTGAATTTAAATTTTATTAAAATTATCACTATACCATGATATAAGTTTTTTGTGTTTTAAAAAATTCAATTTCAATTAAAATTTTATTGAAATTATCATTACACCATGATATTGAGTTTTTTTGTGTATTGGAACTAAAAAAAACAAATAAAAAAGTTTTTTTGTGTACTACTGGACGTGCCAATTTGTTCACAAGTAACTTCGAAGATGGAGACACGTGAAATAAATATGTAGTTGTATTTATGTTGTACGCGTGTGAGTGTACAATCTCTAACTAATTTAATCCTCTGATTCTCTCTCTTGTGTGTGTATGAGTGTGTTTCACTCGAGGACTGGAGCGTTTGTTCTCGAGTTTGAAGCTTCAATTGATTCTTGGAGCTTTTGGAATCTTCGGGTCTTGAAGTCTTAGAGTCTTGAAGTCTTGAAGAGTCTTTGGTCTTCAAGGATTGTTGAAGTCTTTCGGCCTTGAAGGGTATTTAGTCTTCAAGAAGTCTTGGGGTCTTGAAAAGTCTTTGGCCTTCAAGAAAAGTTTAGATCTTGAAGAGTGTTTGGTCGTTGAAATCTTGAAGAGTGTTTGGTCTTCAAGAACGTATGGATTTTAGAGAGTCTTTAGTTTTCATCCTTGGTGGAGTCTCTCTGAATTCTCTGGTTCTGCTTGAGAACTTTAAAATTCTGAACTATTGTCTTTGTGAGAGTGTAGAATTTCTGAACCATTTGAAATGAAGGAGAACCCCCTTATTTATATTTATAGAGTTCCCCATGGATGGGCCCGGATGACTTTTGGGCCTAACAACTTGGATTTGAGCTTTATTGGTCTTAGGTTCAACTATTTGGTCTTGGATTTGGTTTATATTTGTCCCAAATATTAAAATACCCAAATTTGATCAAATTAATTTTCTAATTAATTGATCAAATGGACATTTGGCCTTAAAATTTTATAATTGGCCAACTTTGTCTTCAAATTAAATTTGGGACACATGTCCATTTATAATTGGTCTCAAATTTAATTATTTGTAATTTCGTCATTAATTTTAAATAATGACGTGACAATTTGTGATTGATCAAAATTTCTCCTTTAACAGGTACCCCTTTAAATTTCAAAACAATGATAATAAGATAATCTTATTATGCTTTAAATGCGACATGAGCTAATAACTCTAAATATGATAACATTTGATAGATTGTCTTATACTGAATGAGATGCTCTCAACTTTTCAAACAACATGCTATAGGTAAGAAGTTGTATTTCATCTTAGCCAAGTCTTATTTTGCAACCACTATTTGGAATCTAATAATGTTGTCTTCATGAAAATGAAAACTTCTCTTTCAATTATAGGAAAATTTGAATATGTAATTTGATTCCAAATAATATCAAATTAGAATTTGATTCCAAATTCCCTTCATAAATTGTGTATTGTTCTCCAATTGGTTTTTATGTCTAACCATAAATTCCATAATTCTTAGTCAGATTAGAAAAAAAAAAGAAATCATCATGGAAGTATAAAAAAAAACTAATATAAAAATGTATAGAACTAATCTTAATTAGTTTTAAATTAATTTTACTTTATAATATTTTACTAAAATTATTACACGTGCAACGCACGTGGTAAAAACCTAGTACCTTAAAGGGTGGATTTTCTCAAAGCTATAAACACAACAACATGCTTAGAAGCAAGTAAAGTGAATGACTCTCCTAAGCCAAACCTCATGCATCTCTCTATGCAACTCACTAATCCATCATGCTTCACGAGCTCACTCAACAAACTTATTTAGCCCTCACTTGGCTCTCCAAGACTGATCCTTCGAGTCGCACTGTCCTCTGACCATTTGTACCCAGGGCCACAATGCTCTCTACGGAGCTCGGCGTTCGACCCTTGACCATTTGTACCCAAGGCCTCGAACTGTGCATCGCCCCTTGGCCATTTGTACCTAAGGTGCACTGATGCTTGCTAGACTCATCACACCGATCCTTGACCATTTGTACCCAAGGCCTCGATGCTCCTCTTAAACCATTGGTGATATGCCACCCCTCGACCACTTGTACCCGAGGTGCACTGACATTCACCCATCTAGCCTTTCTTTCACATTCAGGTCCCTGACCTCTTTATTACAACTATCTAGAGTGCATATGCCCTGCAACATTCTTCTAGGCTCATGTACTATGCCCACCAAGCATATACATACCACACTAAACTACCTAGAATGCATATGCCCTGCATCATGCTTCTAGACTCATGTACTATGCCCACCAAGCATATACATACAACAACAACATACTCTCGAGTCTCGACTCATGCTTAACTCATAGAAGTGAAGGGAATAAAAGTCCCCACGCAGCGGAAGCGCATCGATTGGACCTTACGCCGTATATTAATTAACATTAAAATACCGTTACAATAACTCAAACAAAACTTTAAACAACCTTTAAAGCCGCTGTAAAATTGGTTTAAACATGCTAAAATAAATCTAAATTTATTTTTAAAACTTTTCTAAAGAAAAGAGGAAGAACCGTTACAAACCTTCGTTGAAGACTTGACCGTTCTTCGCCAACGACGCTCCACGAACGAAAAACGCAGCAGTCGCCTTTGCTTTTCTTCGCTGGAAATTTCTTCTTTGATTGACACAATCACCACAGAGGTTACACCGGTATGTCTCTGAGTCTAGGAGGCTAAAGACTTGTGGGAGTCTTTCTCTAAGAGGGAGGCTAGAGAGAATTCTAGGTCTTGTCTTTCAAGAGTGTCAAGTGTCATGACCAATTAGGTCTAGTGTTCTATTTATAGAAGAAAAGCCATGAATAAAATATTCAATTAAATCAATCTTTTCCATAATTGATTCAATCTTATTCCTTAATTAATCAATCATGATCAATCAATTCCATACTTGATTAATCTTTTCCACAAATGACTAATTACTTCCATAAGTAATCACTTCCTTAAGTGATTAATTATTTCCATAATTGATTAATTCTCGGTTAATGAATTCTTTAATTAATTAACCACCAATTAAATATCACATATTTAATTCCCGGCCTAGAATTAATTAATTTGCCCAAACACATTTTAGGCCTTAAATTAATTAATTCATTATTTTGAACTCTTTCAAACTTCCATAAATTTATATTTGAACTTTTCAAATATTAATTTCTCTCATAATAATATATCAATATATATTATATTTGTTTCCCTTAATAAATTGAACATTTTCAATTTACTTTTATTACTTAGTTGCCTCAAATTACTTTACGAGCTACCAGTGGGACCTAATGGACCTGCAGATCAGAAGCTCCAACGATGTGAGATTAATTGGTCAAACTCATTAACAACATTAATCAATATTCGTTAACTGTGTGTACATTCCACTATAGACTCACAGTTGCACTCTTCTCACTGCAGACATATTTTCTGTGTCCACGGATCTAGACCAATATCGACTAGTTAGTCCTTCACGAGTGTCCGTAACACCAGCAGGGTCAAATTACCGTTTTATCCCTGGGTTACCTCTATTTCCTTAAGTACCAATTCTCCTCTAATGAACAACCTGTTTGTGGTCCAACCATCAAACAGAAAACCCTCTCGTGCCATTGAGAGGGTAGGGCCCTTTGTTCAAGACTCGGAGTAACCACTTAAGGGAACACTCATCTGCTTCCCTAAAGTCGGGAAGGAGTGAATTCCATCTTGTACGATTATGTTCCCAGCTCCCCATTCGATCTTGTCCCCAAAGTGGTAGGCTTATTGAGTCGACGTATTGGCCACTCTCACCCATACAAATCAAAGGACAATCTCTCATGAGCAGGAGTCCTTAATCAACTCAGGATTAAGACTAAGTTGTCTAGGTCGTCCTAGTGAAATAGAAAACCAACTAGTTAACGGTGTTATAACCAGTGGTTACTATTTCGCGGTCCGGTCTTATGCAAACTCATTGCATAGGATACCCCCACTCGCATGTCTCCTACACGAACGCGTTGGATCGCAGCGTTTGTATCAAATACAAAGTGGGCCGTATCCATAGTGTCACCAGGATAAGGCACCCAGTCTTATCCCTATACTATAGACCCTTTAGGTTGTTTCTTGAACAATGATCCCATATGTCACTACATATAGTTCAAGACTCATATTACAGTCTTGGATGTCTAGTTTATTGGATTAGGGTTATTATTAGGGAAAGACAAATATAAAATAACTAATAACAATTAATGGAAAAATATATCAATATTATTTCATTAATATCCGGTCAACGGTTACATTCACTATCTACGAGTTTTAGGGCATAAAACCCAACAAACTCCCACTTGAACTAAAACACTAGTTAGTGGGATGTAAATGCAATAATCTAAAGCTGGAAATGTCATGTATATTAATACATTGAACTAGGGCATCCTTATACCCATTATACATTTCTCCCACTTGCCCTAGATTAGATGGCATACATATCTCGTAGACCTAGACCCTCTAGATGACCCTCAAACACTTTAGCCGTGAGAGCCTTCGTAAATGGATCAGCGATGTTGTGCTCCGAGGCGATCTTAGTGACGATCACATCTCCTCGTTGCACAATCTCCCGTATCAGGTGATACTTCCTCTCGATGTGTTTACCCCGTTTGTGGCTTCGAGGTTCTTTTGAGTTGGCTACAGCCCCACTGTTGTCACAGTATAGTGTTATGGGTACGTTCATATTTGGAACCACTTCCAAATCAGTCAAGAACTTTCTGAGCCATACTGCCTCCTTAGCTGCTTCGCAAGCTGCTACATACTCAGCCTCCATGGTTGAGTCTGCTATGCATCCTTGTTTGATGCTTCTCCACACTACTGCTCCTCCATTGAGGGTGAATACTGACCCTGATGTGGATTTCCTTGAATCCTTATCAGCTTGAAAGTCAGAGTCAGTGTATCCAGTAAGAATCAAATCCTTAGCTCCATACACAAGCATGTAGTCCCTCGTTCTCCGAAGATACTTGAGGATATTCTTAACCGCTCCCCAGTGGTCCAACCCTGGATTAGACTGATACCTACTGACTACTCCCACTGCATAACATATGTCAGGCCTAGTGCAGAGCATAGCATACATTATGCTGCCCACAGCTGAGGCGTAGGGAATGTGTCTCATGTTCTCAATTTCTTGAGGTGTCTTAGGAGACTGTTCCTTAGACAGGTGTACCCCATGTCTGAAGGGTGTAGACACCGTATTTGGTCCGGCTTGATTTTAGTAATAATGTCTGAAGTTTTTCAATATTTGGAAGTCAATTTGTTTTTGGTATGTTAACAAGAGCATAGTTCAAGTGGCATAAAGTCGTATTAACAATCACAAGGTCTTTGGTTCGAATCTCTCTCCTTACATATTATCAAATTTTGTTTTTTAGTTTTCATGATTTATTTTCATTTTCATCTTATTTATTTTTGTTTTATTTAATTTATTTCTTTATTTTGTTTATTTTATTTTATTTTATTTTTGTTTATTTATTTTATTTTTATTTATTTTATTCATTTTTTTTCCTTCACTCCTCTTTCCACGTTCTCCATCCCCCCTCATTCTCCCAACCTCTCCTATTCTTTCTCCCTCTCCCTTTTTCTTCTCCATTCCCCTTCCTTCTCCCAACCTCCCATTCTTTCCCCATCTTTCTCAACTCTCCCCCTTCCTTCTCCCAACCTCTCATTCTTTCCCCATCTTTCTCAACTCACTCCCCCTCTTTCTCAACTCACTCCCCTTCTTTCTCCCAACCTCCCATTCTTTCCTCATCTTTCTCAACTCTCCCCCCTTCCTTCTCCCAACCTCTCATTCTTTCCCCATCTTTCTCAACTCACTCCCCCTCTTTCTCCCAACCTCTCATTCTTTCCCCCTTTTTCTCAACCCCTTCCTCCAAGCTCTACTATATAATGAGAGCTCATGGAGGATGGAGAAAAGAGGGAAGAACAACAAGGACACAAGAAAAAAGAGAAGAATAGTGAGAGAGCTTAGAGAGAGAAAGTGAGTTTGAGAGGGAAAATAGAGTTTGGAGAAGGATTTTCCAAAAACCAAAGCTACCGTCGCCACCTACCGCCGCCGCCGTCACCACCGTACCGCCGCCGCCACTCACCGCCGTACCGACGCCGCCACTCACTGCCGTACCGCCGTTGCCGCCACCACTGTCGCCGCCGCCACTGCCGTACCGCCACCGTGCCGCCGCTTTTTTTTTTTTATTTCCAACGAGCTCCTAAGTGAGGGAAAGTGGAAGAGAAAAAAGAAAAAGAGAGGGAAGGAAGTTGGGGAAGAAGAAAGAGGAAAGTGAATAAGGTGAGTCCCACATTTTTAAATTCTTTTATTGTTTTTTTATTATTTTTTTTATGTATCCAAATTTTTCCATTTTTCATTTTGGCTATGAATTTGAGTTTCCCAAATCAATTGCAATTTATTTTATTTCATTTTCTAATTAGAAATTTAAATTGATTTATTTTAGACTTCTAAAGAACTTTAATTGGATATTAGTTGAAAGTTTTTTTTATCTAATTTCAATTAGAGTTTATTTGGGAGTTTCCAAACTAATTTTAATTGGCTTTAAATTGAATTGTTATTACCAATTTCAATTCGATTTTAATATGACATTTTCAACTTTAATTGTCTTTCTTATTAATTTTAGTTGGATTCTAACATAAAATTTCTAATTTGAATTTGAATTTGTATTTTCCTAATAAATGTTCACTAGTTTGTAATTAGAAAATTCAATTTTCTTTAAAATGGAAATTTTAATGTTTTGAATTTTACTTTAATTTGAATGGTTCAAATGAATTTCAAAGGGTTTTGAAATGCTCAAATGAATTTCAAACTAAGATTTTCAATTTGATTTTCACTTGATTTTTTTTTTTTTAAAAAGACGATTTTAAACTTTCCTTCCATTGGTTTCAATAATTAATTTGGAATTTTATAATAAATTTTTAATTGGATTTAATTTGGGATTTCAACTTTTGTTTGTTTTTAATTTGATTTCATTTTGACATTTACAAATGAATTTCAATTTGGAATTGCCCAAATGAATTTCAATTGGAATTTTATTTGAATTTTCACCCTCAATTGGTTTTAATCTTGAATTCATGGAGTTTCAAAGTGATTTGGAATTTTTCAGTAAATGTCAATTTGGTTCTAAATTAAAGTTTCCAAGTCAATGTCTTTTGGTCTTAGATTGAAAATCAATTTCAATTTTAAACTAAATTGGAAATCAATTTCGATTTTGGAAAGGTTAAATCAAATTTCAAAAACATTATTTAATATTTTGAATGGTTAAAATAGATTGATTATGAAAACTTTAATGCTAATTTTGTCTAAGAACGGGTAATTAAGCTGACCGAAAGGGAACACCCTGCCTGGAAATTAGCCTAAAGTTTAACTAGTCAATTATTTTGGCAATCAAAATTTCAATTGGATCTTAAATTAGAAAATTTTCAAATCAACTTCAATTTGATTCTAAATTGGATTTTCCAAATGAACTTCAAAATAGTTTTACTTTAGTAATTCCAAATGAATTTCTAATTGAATTTGATTTAAAAATGAAAAAATATTTTTCCATTGAATGGTGTCATACCACTCATGATTATTACTTCACATTTTATTTTTGAAATGTGAGGTAATAGACAAATTAGCTCATGTATAGCCTATGACGGAGTTGAAATAATTTTCAAATTCTTGAGGTGAAAGATTTTCTTTAATTAGGAAATTTTTACATGATAATAAAGTCATGGGTTAACCCCACTCACAAAATTAAATCCTTACTTTATTTAAAGATAAGGTGAAATTAGTGAGACAATTAATTTTCAATTTTAATTTTTTTTGTTTATTTTCGTTAAGACACGGACCTTTTGTTTAATGAATTCGAGTAATAAAATAAAATGTTTTCAAACGGGTGTTGTAGGGTGCTAACACCTTCCCTACACACAACTGATTCCCGAACCTAATTTTTGGTTTTCAAAGACCACTTTTTTTTAAAATGGGTGACCAATCACACCCCAAGATGATTGGTGGCGACTCCAAACCTCTCACCTCGAAAGAGATCCTTAGGAAAGGACGTCGGCCGCTCCGCGTCGCGATGACGTTGCGACAACTTGGCGACTCCGCTGGGGATTTTTTTTAAGAGGGTCAATGCCGTTTTCATTTTTTTTTTATTATTCGATTCATTTTGTTATTTATTTATTTATTATGTGGTCCATCTTATTTTATGCATGGTTATTATTGGAGTGACTTGTGTGAATATATTTTGTGCTTTAATGAATGCATGGTTAATTCATATTATATTGTCATGCATATCACACACAACCACAGCTCTATACCCGGGCTTTACCTTTAGGATTAGGATCGAGGATGTAGTAGTGTCGACCTTCGAAGGGACATAATTGCCCTCGTGCAGGCGCATGAAAAATCCTCACTCAAGTTAGTTCATTTGTTATTTTATAACACTTGGATTAATTTGGGGACCTTTTTATCCATTAGGGTTAGAATTTCTCTACCTCACTTCATATTCATGTCATCATTTTGTATTATCATAGGTTTCAAAGTCCACTCTTTTAGGTGTCACTTGTTTTTTTTCTTGTTTTAAAAAAAGGGCTTAAACTTTAAGTTTTCTTTTCAAGAATTTAAGTTTTGTAAAAGAAAATTCTTTTAAAATAAAGTTTAAACTTGTTTTAAAAAAAAAGTTTTCTTTTCAAGAATTTAAGTTTTTGTCAA
This sequence comes from Luffa acutangula, assembly GCA_036850905.1. Lineage (NCBI taxonomy): Eukaryota > Viridiplantae > Streptophyta > Magnoliopsida > Cucurbitales > Cucurbitaceae > Luffa > Luffa acutangula. The sequence goes on from CM072087.1 coordinate 8,535,389, forward strand.
GAATAAAAATTATTAAAAAAAAAAAGGCTTAGACTTTGTAAAAAAAAAGTTCTCTTTTAAAGGATTAATTTTTTTTTTTTCAAAGAAAATTCTTTAAAAAAGTTTAACTTTGTTTAAAAAAAAACTGTTTTCTTTTCAAGCATTTTAAGTTTTGTCAAGAGAAAAATTATTTGAAAACTAAATTTGAACTTTTTTTTTTTAAAAAAAAAAAAAAAATTGAAGTTTTGTCATGAATAGAAATTCTTTGAAGTTTAAAATTAAGACTTTGCTTGAAATTCTAAAGAGTTAGGTTCTGTCAAAATAAAAGTTCAAGTTTTGTTTACATGAATTTTTTATTTTTTATTTATTTTTTTTAGCTTAATTTTTGTTTTGAAAGAGGGGTTTTCTTTTAATAAAAAAGTTTAATTTTGACAAGACAAAGAAGTTTTTGTAAGATTGGTTAAAGAGTTCAATTTTTTTTTTGTTTAAAAAGAGTTTTTAAGAGATTGAAGTCTTGCCAAAACAAAAAACTTTCTTTAAGAGGAAAAACTTGTTTTCTAAAAAAGTCTTTCTATTTTGTTTAATTGGAGAAGTAAATATTTCTACATTCTTTCCATTTTAGATTTTTACTCTCCATTTTCTTTTTTTTTTTATTTTATTATTTTTATTTTATTATTATTATTTTTTTTCCTAAAAAGAGTTTATCCCAAGCGTTTTTTTTCCCTTTACTCCATTTGAAGTCGAATTTAGTATTTAGTTTAGCCATACCATTTAGTTTGGGTCCTACATCATGTTTTGGAATTAGTAGTGTCGACCTTCGAGGGGATTGCGAATGCTCCCGTGTAGGCACATGAAAAGTCCTCCCCATTTTTCATGACATTAAGTAGTTTTCTCACATTTTCAAATTAAATTAATTTCTTCATGGTACTATCTTGCTTTTTTAGATGAAGTAATGTCGACCTTCGAGGGGATTGCGAATGCTCCCATGTAGGCGCATGAAAAATCTATTTTAATTTAAAGCGGTAGTTAATTATTATTTCCTTACATTTTCTTTTTCTCCAAAAAGGAACAAAATGAATGCCAACGTACCCATAGAGTCGATACGGTCATCTTCCTCTGAGTATGATGAGTTGAGTACTGTGCTACAATGGGCAGAGCAGACACAACTAAAGCATGGGGATAATCTGCCTTTTAAAAGGCCTGTGTCGTCATCCTTCTCAAGTCAAGTTCAGATCATTGCTAACGAGCTAGGGGAGCTGAAAGCCATTTGGGAAGGTTTAACGCCAGAAAGAAGATTTTTGTTCTCAAAGAGATACGGCCATATTGCAGACCTCATGTATATTCCAGTTAATCGGTTCACCGTCCAGGCTGTGTTAGAATTCTGGGACCCAGCCTACAGGTGTTTCGTATTTCAAGATTTCGACTTAGTCCCGACCATTGAGGAATACCATACGATGCTGAACATTGAAGAAAAAGGTGGAGAAATGATCTATTGTTTCAACCCACAACTAACTGCAAAGAGAACTTTATCCAGATTTCTAGCTGTACACCTAAAGGAAGTGCAGAAAAATGTGAAAGTGAAAGGGGTTGAAGAGTCTATATCTGCAGATTATCTAACAGAACTCGCTCGCAAACACATAAATGAAGAAAGGGGCCTGGTGCTGTTAGCTTTGTGCATCTACGGGATGGTCTTGTATCCCAAAGTTAAAGGATATGTGGACGGTGATGTTTTGAAGTTATTCTTCGGCATTGAGCAAGGGGTGGATCCAGCCATACCTCTTCTAGCGGAAACGGTTCGGGCGCTCAATTACTGTAAGTCCAACAAAGGCGGGAAGTTGAGATGCTGTGTGCCCTTACTCTATATTTGGGTGTATAGTCATTTTAAGTTCCCAGAAGATTTTGGCTGTCCAAAAATCAACTTCAGCAGCACGTGGAATCTAACAAGGAGTACAATTGCAGAATTTGGCACGGCCCCATGGAACTCAAGTTTTCCGAGGAAAGAAGCATGGGTGTCTTTCTTTTCGAATTCCAAATTAGAGCATGTGATTTGGAAGGCACATTGGATGCCCCTAAAAGCCTTAATCTACAGATGCGGGAGCTTCCACACAGTTCCTCTAGTAGGCCCTTGGGGATGCGTCCATTATGCTCCGTTGTTGGCCTTGCGACAAAGTTGGTTTAAACAATTCATACCAACAACTCATGGTCTGCATAAATTAGAATTTTCCTACAGTTGCGAGGATTCTAACGAGAAGAAGCGACAAGTGCTGACTTCTTGGAGAACAGTTAGAAGGATAAATGGCAATAGTCACTCTGAGGGAGTTACTCCAGAATATCTGCAATGGCGCATTAAGAGAAGTAAGATCCCAATTACGACTCGTGACAATGTGGGAGAATCATCCAGTAGAGCAGTAGATAAGCCTAGCCAGCTAGCGACAGAGCGAAATGAGTTAGTGGGAAGAAATCAAACATTGAAACTAGAAAATGAAAAATTACAGCAAGAGGTCAAACGTTTGATGGACCAGGTAACTCAAGCTAGTGGCAAACTCGAAAAAGTAGAGAGAGTTTCAAAAAACCGAGCCAAGCGGGAAAGAGATTATGATATATTGGACGAGGAGAATAGAAGATTGATTAAGGAGAATCACGCTTTGAGGAATGAAAATACTGCATTGCGAAAGGCAACTCGTTCACAAGAAGATAAGATCAAAGACCTTTCAAGAGGCAAAGAGACTCTCTTAGAGTTAGTTGCAGAATTAAACGAAACCATCAACAAGTAGAAAACACAACTTATCGAGTTTGAAGAGGCCAATACTGCTCTAAGGCGAACGCTGGACAATCTACGCGTGAATATACAGGCTCAGTCAGAAGAGTCTGAAGCTTTTAAAAGTTATTCAAGCTCGTTGGAACGTCAGCTCCAAGCATTTCAAAGGGCAAGCGAACAGTTGTCACTAGAGAGAGGACAATTAGAGGAGAAATACTCCTCATTAAGGGAAGATTATGCCACTATGAGAGATGACATCCAGATAATTCTTGGGAAAGTAAGTCGAACCATGAACACTATCAAGATCATGGCTAGGAGAGCCCGAGGATTTTCAGAATGGGCAAGGGATCTGCGAGAGAATACATCACCTATGGCCTCTAATGCGGATGAGTTGTTTGAGTTTTTAGGGATGATTCGTAGAGACCTTGGGTACTTTGGTCACTTTCATTAATGTTCCCTGTCTTCTTGTTTTCCAATTCTCCAATTGTTTATTTTGTAGATATATTCATTGTTTTTTTTCCTTCAATAATAAAATTTCATTCATTCATGCATCTCATACTTTTCTTATTTCTTTTTACTTTCTCTAAGACCTTTCTTTTAAAAATAAAAACAGAACAATAAAATAGCTCGTTCAACAAGAGTCTACCACACTAGGCGTAGAACAAGGATTATGGAAGAAAAGGGTGAACAAGAGAAGACTAAGCGGGACATCGAGGAAATCAGGGAAAAGGTTGATGCAATCATTGCCGCTTTGGAAAAGGGCAAAATGATTGCAGATGCAACTGCACCAGACACTCCGATTGGAAACCCTCAAGCTGGCCTACCATTTCCACCCAGTTTCGCTTCACATATTCGTACGACAGCAGAAACGTCCATGCCACAACATACTTCCTACAACCCCTTATATGACATACCTGTTGGGCAATACCCTTTTCCATCATTTAAAGAAGGTCAAATTCCCCAATTACCCATGGCAAGCCAAGCTGGTGCTTCTTATTTCAAGCCAGAATTTTCAAAAACACCTTTTGCGGTCCCCAACTTGGATGACCCAGAAGTAAAAAACGAGTTAGCCACACCCTCTAATGAAAAACTTGAAGTTCTAGAGGAAAGGTTAAGGGCGGTTGAGGGCACTAGTGTTTTTGGAAACATGGATGCCACTCAATTATGTTTAGTTCCAGACGTTGTGATCCCACCAAAATTCAAACTTCCTGAATTTGAAAAATATGACGGGACAACATGCCCTAAAAGTCACATTGTTATGTACTGTAGGAAGATGGCAGCGCACGTTCATAATGATAAGCTGCTCATACATTGCTTTCAGGATAGCTTAAAGGGTCCAGCTGCCCGTTGGTATATGCAGTTGGATAGTTCACATGTTGTCACATGGAAAAACTTGGCTGATTCCTTCCTCAAACAGTACAAGCACAATATTGATTTGGCTCCCGACCGACTGGACTTACAGAGGATGGAAAAGAAGAGTACTGAAGACTTTAAAGATTATGCTCAAAGGTGGCGGGATACGGCAGCTCAAGTCCAACCCCCTTTAACGGATAAGGAGCTTTCTGCCATGTTCATCAATACCTTAAGGTCCCCATTCTATGAACATATGGTTGGAAGTGCGTCAACCAATTTCTCTGATATCATGACAATTGGAGAAAGAATTGAGTACGGGATCAAACATGGTAGGATAGCCAAAACTGCTGAATCCTCAAGCACGAAGAAGAGCAATACTTCAAAAAAGAAGGAGGGAGAAGTACAGATGATAGGGAAGGTGGATAAGTCCCATCGACAAATCCACCAACCCATCACACAATATCCTTCGAATTATTTACCTACGTACGGATATTATCCACACCAGGTGAATAATGCATCAGCGCAGTACTCCCCATTTTATGGCCAAAATACCAGACCCCAAATGAATCAAAACTTTCAGTCTCGAAGGCAACAACAACCAGTCACTCCAGGTCAGCAAAATAATCGAGCACCTTACAAGCAAGCCCAATTTGATCCGATTCCGATGACATATACTGAGCTCTTGCCTCAGTTAATTCAGAACCATCAATTGGCACCCAAGCCTGTTGCTCCACTGCAACCCCCTTATCCAAGATGGTATGATCCCAATGCAAGGTGTGATTACCATGCAGGTGCTGTTGGGCATTCTACAGAAAATTGCACTGCTTTGAAGTATAGGGTGCAAGAGCTCATTAAGGCCGGATGGTTAAATTTCAAAAAGGAGGAGGGGCCCAATGTTGATAATAATCCTTTACCAAACCACCAGGTGAATGCAATAGATCAGTGTCAGGATATTATCAAGAAGGCAGATGTTACAGAGATCAAGACTCCCAAGGAGAAGCTTTTTGAGATTCTCCTCGTTAACGGATATGTATCAATTGAGTATGCACACAAGGACCTTGTTCAAGAAGAATTTGATGATAATCTGACTTGCCTATTTCATGCTGGGGCAAAGGGACATTCTTTAGAACAATGTCATCGTTTTCATAAAAGGATCCAAGAACTGGTGGATTCAAAATTTCTTGTGGTTGCCCAAGCCCATCACCAGGATAATGAAATAGGCGTCGTGGAAGAATTGTTGCCTAAAGAAAATTTGAATCCATCTTTCAAACTAAAGCCACTCACGATCTATTACCGTGAGAAAACTACTACTCATGATCCAAAGTCGATCACCATTCAGGTGCCGACTCCTTTCAAGTACAAGAGTTCTAAGGCAGTACCATGGAGTTATGAGTACAAAGTAACTATTAACTCAGAAACGCCCTCACTTCCAGTTGACAACATTTCCGGAACGGGAGGCGTAACACGGAGTGGGAAATCCTACACTCCAGATCAGTTATTGAAGTGCTCAAAGAATACAATAGAAGAGAAAAATGAGAAAGTCGAAAGTAACACAGGTAGCAATGTCAAGCCTAAAGAAACAACAGTGATGAAGAAATCAAGGGGCAAACAGACTGTGTCTGAAGAAGAAACTCAAGAATTTCTAAAGTTGGTTAAGCAGAGTGAATACAAAGTAGTGGAACAGCTAGCTCAGACGCCTGCTAAGATTTCCATATTATCTTTGTTGTTATCCTCTGATTCGCATCGAGACACGATATTGGAAGCTTTGAATCAAGCATATGTTTCCAAAGACATCACTCCAGATGGTCTAGATAATATCGTGGGGAATATAACTGCTCACAACACCATAACTTTCACTGATGATGAGATACCGCCCGAAGGCACAGGACACACGAAGGCACTTCATATTTCAGTCAAGTGCAAGAACTTTTTAGTAGCAAAAGTCCTGGTGGATAATGGGTCTTCTTTGAACATAATGCCAAAATCAACGCTCGAAAGATTGCCAGTGGATATGTCCCATATGAGGCCAAGCACCTAGTAGTAAGGGCCTTCGATGGGGCACGCAGTCAGGTGGTGGGTGACATTGAGATTCCAATACAAATCGGCCCATGCACATTTAACATAACCTTCCAAGTTATGGATATCCCCTCTGCTTACAGTTTCTTATTAGGGCGACCTTGGATACATTCTGCAGGAGCTGTGCCATCATCGCTGCACCAGAAACTTAAATTTTCAATTGGAAGGAGCCTAGTAATTGTATCTGGTCAGGAGGATATCTTGGTTTCTAGGCCAGCTTCAATGCCATATATTGATGCAGCAGAGGGAGCTTTTGAGTCATCATTTCAAACATTCGAGGTGGCAAGTGCTACAACACTATATGGGGAAGGCAAGAAATCTAAATCTCGATCTTCAGTCAAGACGTTCAAAGAAAGCAACAGTCGTTTAGATGATGTTTTAAGCCTATCAAAAAATACAAAAAGATTTGGGCTTGGGTATAAGCCGGATAAAGCAGATATGATCAGGGTACAGAAGCGAGAAAAAGATAGGCGTTTGGCCAGATTTGAAAGTCGTGAACCAGAATATGGGGAAAAAGTCATCCCTCATCTCTACCACTCATTTGAAAGTGCTGGTATAATTCGTCCAGGAGATTTTGCAGTTGCAGTAGTGACTAAAGAGGAAGAATTTGGTCCATGGATCTACCCGTGCCCAGAAAACTTCGAGCTCAACAATTGGAGTACTATTGAATTACCGTCATTTGCTGTTAAGATGTCAAAGTAATTGACCACTTTTTTATTGTTTTTTGCAATTTCAATTTTCAATTTCAAGTTAGGTTAGTCATTTTACTCATTTCATTTTCCATACTTCTTTCTATGTGTTTAAGTAAATTTCTTCATTCAATAGTAAATTTCATCATTCAATGAAGGTTTTAGTTCATTTCCTTTTGCTATTGCATAATTACACTCTCCAGGGCAAAATATTTACTCTTCTTTTCTTTTTTTTTCCAAATTATCAACATCTTAAGCAGTAATACTGAGATTGAATGTGCAAACGATTCTCAATACGAACTTGATATTCCTATACACAATGTTGAGTCTGACGAGGAAGAAGAAGATTTTGAACCTAGTGCTGAGTTGTTAGAAATGATAGAGGAAGGGGAAAAAGCGTTGGGCCCCCATGAAGAGTTAACAGAGATAATTAACCTGGGATCACAAGCAGAAGTCAAGGAGGTTCAAATTGGCGCTAATGTCTCTACAGAAACTCGCAAAAAGCTTATTGATTTGCTCACAGAATATGTCGATATCTTTGCTTGGTCCTATCAAGACATGCCTGGACTAGACACGAATATTGTAATGCATCATTTACCACTCAAACCTGAGTGCAAACCAGTAAGGCAAAAGTTGCGAAAGATGAAGCCAGACATGTTAATTAAGATAAAGGATGAAGTCAGGAAACAAATTGATGCTGGATTTCTGACTGTGTCCAATTATCCTGAATGGGTTGCAAACATTGTTCCTGTGCCAAAGAAGAATGGGCAAGTTAGGATGTGTGTGGATTATAGGGATTTAAACAAAGCAAGCCCTAAAGATAATTTTCCACTCCCTCACATTGATGTGTTGGTAGATAACACTGCTGGTTTTTCTACCTTCTCTTTTATGGATGGTTTTTCAGGCTACAATCAAATAAAAATGGCACCTGAAGATCAGGAAAAAACTACATTTATTACATTGTGGGGAACATTTTGCTACAAAGTTATGCCGTTTGGTTTGAAAAATGCTGGGGCCACCTACCAGCGAGCCATGGTTACTTTATTCCATGATTTGATGCACAAGGAGATTGAAGTGTATGTAGATGATATGATTGCCAAGTCGAAAGAGGAGGAAGAACACACAATCGTTCTCCGCAAGTTGTTCGATCGATTGAGAAAGTTCCAGCTCAAGCTCAATCCGAGCAAATGTATATTCGGGGCAACCTCTGGTAAATTGTTAGGATTTGTGGTTAGCCAAGAAGGTATCAAGGTCGACCCTGACAAAGTTAAGGCAATTTTGGAAATGCCGCCTCCGCAAACACAGAAAGAAGTTAGAGGATTTTTGGGTCAGATAAATTATATTGCCAGGTTCATAGTGCAATTGACCACAACATGTGAGCCTATTTTCAAATTGCTTCGCAAAAACAATGATGGCATTTGGAATGAAGATTGTCAAATAGCATTTGATAAAATTAAGCAGTATTTACGAAATCCACCGATCCTCGTACCACCAGTGCCTGGACGTCCGCTCATTTTGTATCTCACTGTAACAGAAAGTGCAATGGGATGTGTACTGGGGCAGCATGATGACTCTGGTAGGAAAGAGCGAGCTATATACTATTTGAGCAAAAAGTTCACCAGTTGTGAAACCAGGTACTCCTCGATGGAAAAAACTTGTTGTGCTCTTGCTTGGGCTGCACGTCGCTTAAGGCAATACATGTTGTATTACACGACATGGCTTATTTCAAAAATGGATCCTGTGAAATACATCTTCGAGAAGCCATCTTTATCGGGACGAATTGCAAGGTGGCAAGTTCTTTTATCCGAGTATGACATCACATATGTGACTCGAAAGTCAGTAAAGGGGAGTGCTCTAGCTGATTATCTGGCACAACAACCTATAGAGGACTATGAGCCGATGAAGTTCGACTTCCCTGATGAGCATATCCTCACTGTAGCAACAGAGAAAGAAATATTGAATCCAGATATGTGGACCATGTTCTTTGATGGGGCTTCAAATGAATTGGGTCACGGAATAGGCGCAATATTAATATCGCCTCGAGGAGAATTATTCCCTCTCACTGCTAAGCTGTGTTTTGATTGCACGCACAACATGGCTGAATACGAAGCTTGTTCAATGGGCATTCAAGCTGCTCTAGATATGAAGATTGAAAAGCTTCAGGTCTTGGGGGACTCTTTGCTAGTGATTCATCAGCTAAGAGGGGAATGGGAAACCAGAGATGCTAAATTATTGCCTTACAAGCAACTTATAACAAGATTATCTCAACAGTTTGATCAAATTACTTTTGATTATTCCCCAAGAGAGAATAATCAGATAGCAGATGCATTGGCTACTCTAGCAGTCATGTTTAATGTGGATTTTGATGAAGGGGTCCAGCCAATTAAAATCGAAAAACGAGATGTTCCCGCCTCCTGCATGAATATTGAGAATGAGTCAGATGAAAAGCCGTGGTTTCAAGACATCAAACAATATCTGAAATGTGGAACCTATCCTCCTAATGCATTAGAAAATGACAAGCGAACTTTGAGAAGGTTGGCAATGAAATTCTTCTTGAATGGGGAGATACTTTACAAAAGAAACTATGACATGGTACTGTTAAGATGTGTGGACGCCACAGAGGCTAACCAGATTATGAAAGAAATCCATGAGGGAATTTGTGGTACCCATGCAAATGGGCATATGATGGCTAGACAAGTTTTGAGAGCTGGTTATTATTGGCTGACTATGGAAACGGATTGCATTAAGTATGCAAGAGAATGTCATAAATGTCAAATTTATGCAGACAAGGCTCATGCTCCTTCATGCGAGTTACACATTTTAACTGCTCCTTGGCCTTTCTCTATGTGGGGAATAGATGTGATTGGACCCATTGATCCTAAAGCTTCAAATGGACATCGATTTATCTTGGTGGCCATAGATTACTTTACCAAATGGGTGGAGGCAGCCTCTTATCGTGATGTGACAAAAGGGGTCGTGATCAAATTCATCAAGAAGGAGATCATTTGTCGATACGGCCTCCCTGAGACCCTAATATCAGATAACGCTAGAAACTTGAACAATAAGATGATGAGTGAGTTATGTGAACAATTCAAGATTAAACATCTCAATTCCACCCCCTACAGACCAAAAATGAATGGGGCTGTTGAAGCTGCAAACAAAAATATAAAAAGAATTGTTGAAAAGATGACTATAACGTACAAAGATTGGCATGAAATGCTCCCCTTCGCTCTACACGGCTATCGCACGTCAGTTCGTACATCAACTGGGGCAACACCTTTTTCCTTAGTATATGGTATGGAGGTTGTGCTCCCAATTGAGGTGGAAATTCCATCACTAAGAGTTCTTATGGAAGCTAAATTGGAAGAGGCTGAATGGGTCCAGAATCGTTATGAACAACTCAATTTCGTTGAAGAGAAGAGATTAACAGCATTGAGTAGAGGTCAGCTCTATCAAAGAAGGATGATGAGAGCATATGATAAGAAAGTTCGCCCAAGAAGATTCAGAGAGGGAGATCTGGTGCTGAAAAGGATCCTTCCATTTCAAAAGGATCATCGAGGAAAATGGACTCCAAATTATGAAGGACCATTTGTGGTGAAAAAGGCTTTCTCTGGTGGGGCATTAATCTTAACCAATATGGATGGCTGTGAATTATCAAGCCCAGTCAATTCAGACTATGTTCGGAAGTATTATGCATAGATTGCCTGATTACCCTTCCTAAGGAGGCTAAACAAAGTTGCAGAGTACTCAATAAGTGTTTTGGAAAGTTTCATTTCAGTCTCAGTATTTTGTTTAAAAAAGGGTTGTTTATCCCTCACCATCTCCACCCTCTCAATTTGGAGATATTTCTTTTCTTCATTGTGTACTTTATTGATTAATAAAAGATTTGCTTCCTCCATTTTGACCAGTATAGTTATTATTTTTATGTCAATCACAAATGCAAATTATGCATGTTACATCTTAAGTTCGGGTATTTCATTGTCCAGCCTCTCCACTCTCTTTCAAAAAAAAAAAAAAAAAAAAGAAAAAAGAAAGAAGAGAAAAGAAAAAGAGAAAAAGAAAAAGAAAGAAAATAGATGCTTTCACTATAATCGTTGAGGAAAATTGGTCAATTCTTGCCTATTTTACCCTTTTCATGGAAAGTATGTTCGTTGTTATCAGCTATACTCTCAATCAACTACAACCTTTATTTTGACTGTCGTTCATGTGCAAAGTTTCAAATTACCATTTCTTCCCAGACAAGGTTCCAATTATCATACTGGGGCAAAGCACCCCCTCGTGAAGTAAGAATTCGAAATTACTTACTATGAAACCTTGAGCCTAGCCCACCACGCGTGATTTTTGTGGTAGGCCAACATGAATTACTGATTCACAATTGAACCCTTGGCTAAACTCATCGCGTATAACTGCGTTGAATCTCCATATTTGTCTACCCACTTGAGAGCTTTTTTGCTAAGTCTGTCACATCTAACCATGTGGCAAACATTTCAAAATATCCACCCAATATTACCAAGGGACCTTCAGTGGTAATGAAATAGGGATTAAACTCTTATGATTTAATGCTTCGTAATTAAGACTTGTAGTTCTTTGAGTATTCCTATATTTCAACTTTGTTCAGTCTACACTTTTCCTACCATTTCTATCGTTTATCTTCTCTCCTTTTATTGGAAGGTGACTCCAAGACTAAAGACGATAATCTTGAGAATTTGGACTTAGTAACTTGAGAAGGGGTCTCGAAGTCTCAAATCCTTTCAATAAGTTTTGCGTGAGAAATAACTCTATCATGGTATCAAGGAGCGCTGACAAAGAAACAAAATGGAGTGATGACTTAACAAATGGTTGATCTTCTACATGTGATTGTATCATCTGCTAGTCATGAAAGCATGTATTTGGCCTAAAAAAAAAGAGTTATGAAAAACAGAAAAAAGAAAAAGAAAAAAGAAGAGAAAAGAAAAAGAGAAAAAGAAAAAGAAAAAGAAAAAAGGAAAAGAAATGTACAAGGCCAAGATAATTCTTGAAATGCATGATTGGGGCAATCAATGTAGATCAAGAGGTCACACCTCCAAACGATTTGGAGATTTTCTTTGTCAATTATCATCTGGGGCAAAGCTTTCATCATTATACTGGGGCAAAACCGTTATTATTAAATTGGGACAAAGGGTCTTCACCACTATACTACAGTAAAGCCATTTTACCATTTATGTAAACTGTTTTAGACTGGGGCAAGAGCCAAGTTAAGAGAATCACGCTTCTCTTATGAAGAATCTTCCAATCTCGAACAGTTCTCTACATTCAAGAATAGAAAGCTGAATCACATGTTCATAGAAGAATCACATGCAGATAAATGACAATCACAGTAATGTGGGTTTTTCATCAAAGATTTCGAGCTGACTTAAAGAAAGAAAGAGATATATGAGATAATCCCTTGAGGAGCTACTCCTTGTTCTCGTAGTGGTTGTCCAAGGAATTGGGGTCACCTTAACAAATATTTTCATTTGAATTATGTTTAATCTCTTATTGTTCAAGAGATTTCTTATGAAGGCATTTTTGACCCATGTTTTCTTCCTTCAGTCATTTCTCTCTTTCTTTGTTGACTACCATTCCCATTTGTCTCTAGGCCAAATTCATCTTCTTGTATCGAACCTTTTTTTGTCCACTACAAGGCTAAGGTTATGAAGCGTTTGAATCAGGTAAGATGTTTGATGCTATGAATTACCATTGATAGCTCTCTAAGCTAGCACATGAGACACTTCTAAAAAACCTACCATACTCTATATGATCGAGCAATCTTTGATTAACATACATGATCTCTTTTAGGTCGAGCAACTTTGATTGACACATACAATTTCTCTCGAGTGTTGAAAGCATCAAAAAGAAAAGAAAAAGGAAAGAAAAAGAAAAGAAAAAGGAAAAGAAAGAGAAAGAGAGGCAATCAAGATCCGAAGATGTCTATTGTTATATATTTTGAAAGCTTCCTTGACTGATAAATCTTTATTTCCTCTCATTAGATTCATGGGTGGCTTAATGTTTTATTGTCAATGCAATACCATTTGAAAGTTTTCAATGTCTGCGACATCTAAAGCAATGTCATTTATTCAATAGACTTCGATAGAAGAGAATCCGAAGTGCAAAGGGTTTAGTGGGAGGAGCATTGGAAAATTCCACTCACAGGGCGTTTTGCTATGAGACATTCGGAAGTCTTTAAATCAAGACCTCAAAGTATTTTGGTTCATCGTCAGCAAAACAGCTTACTTCACTTCGTCTATGTCTCTCAATCTATAAATGTGGAACACAAGAAATGAGCTACTTTATAGTTCTGGTTTTCAAAACTCGCTAATTTTGAAGTTTGTGTTTTTTGAAACTTGTGCCCCGCACATTTTCATACTGCATGTAAATTTGAATCTCATACATTTAAGCATACTCTACATTTTGAGATTTTGCAAGTCATTGATTCACTTCTTTGATGGTTAAATCGAACCCCACTAGTCAGTGGAGGTCGAAGCCTGGTTCGAGTCAGGTCCATTTCATGTTTTATTTGGTTGGTTAAATCGAACCCTGCTAGTCAGTGGAGGTCGAAGCCTGGTTGGAGTCAGGTCTATTTCATGTTTTATTTTGATCGGTTAAATCGAACCCTGCTAGTCAGTAGAGGTCGAAGCCTGGTTGGAGTCAGGTCCATTTCATGTTTTATTTGGTTGGTTAAATCGAACCCTGCTAGTCAGTAGAGGTCGAAGCCTGGTTTGAGCCAGGTCTATTTCCCTTTTCTTTTGGTTAAATCGAACCCTGCTAGTCAGTAGAGGTCGAAGCCTGGTCTGAGCCAGGTCCATTCCCCTTTTCTTTTGGTTAAATCGAACCCTGCTAGTCAGTGGAGGTCGAAGCCTGATTGGAGTCAGGTCCATTTAATGTTTTATTTGGTTGGTTAAATCGAACCCTGCTAGTCAGTAGAGGTCGAAGCCTGGTCTGAGCCAGGTCCATTCCCCTTTTCTTTTGGTTAAATCAAACTCTGCTAATCAGTAGAGGTCGAAGCCTGGTTGGAGTCAGGTCTATTTCATGTTTTATTTTGATCGGTTAAATCGAACCCTGCTAGTCAGTAGAGGTCGAAGTCTGGTTGGAGTCAGGTCCATTTCATGTTTTATTTTGGTTGGTTAAATCGAACCCTGCTAGTCAGTAGAGGTCGAAGCCTGGTTTGAGCCAAGTCCATTCCCCTTTTCTTTTTGTTAAATCGAACCCTGCTAGTCAGTAGAGGTCGAAGCCTGGTCTGAGCCAAGTCCATTCCCCTTTTCATTTTGTTAAATCGAACTCTGCTAGTCAATAGAGGTCGAAGCCTGGTCTGGGCCAGGTCCATTCCCCTTTCCTTTTGGTTAAATCGAACTTTATCTTTGATTAGAGATGAAAATCTGGTCAAAGTGAGGTTCATTTTCCTTTCCCAATTATAGGCTATGTTTATTTTAAGCATGAAGCCCTTTCTTTTATTTTTAACGAAAATCTTCGCCTTCCCAATACTTTGTCTTTTTCCTTTGTTTACCCTTTCAATCCTTCAAGGATACACAACGGGGGGCAAACTGTAGACACCGTATTTGGTCCGGCTTGATTTTAGTAATAATGTTTGAAGTTTTTCAATATTTGGAAGTCAATTTGTTTTTGATATGTCAACAAGAGCATAGCTTAAGTGGCATAAAGTTGTATTAACAATCATAAGGTCTTTGGTTCGAATCTCTCTCCTTACATATTATCAAATTTTGTTTTTTAGTTTTCATGATTTATTTTCATTTTCATCTTATTTTCTTTTTTTTTTTGTTTTATTTAATTTATTTCTTTATTTTTTTTATTTTATTTTATTTTATTTTTGTTTATTTATTTTATTTTTATTTATTTTATTATTTTATTTTATTCATTTTTTTTCATTCACTCCTCTTTCCACGTTCTCCATCCCCCTCATTCTCCCAACCTCTCCTATTCTTTCTCCCTCTCCATTTTTCTTCTCCATTCCCCTTCCTTCTCCCAACCTCCCATTCTTTCCCCATCTTTCTCAACTCTCCCCCTTCCTTCTCCCAACCTCTCATTCTTTCCCCATCTTTCTCAACTCACTCCCCCTCTTTCTCAACTCACTCCCCTTCTTTCTCCCAACCTCCCATTCTTTCCTCATCTTTCTCAACTCTCCCCCCTTCCTTCTCCCAACCTCTCATTCTTTCCCCATCTTTCTCAACTCACTCCCCCTCTTTCTCCCAACCTCTCATTCTTTCCCCCTTTTTCTCAACCCCTTCCTCCAAGCTCTACTATATAATGAGAGCTCATGGAGGATGGAGAAAAGAGGGAAGAACAACAAGGACACAAGAAAAAAGAGAAGAATAGTGAGAGAGCTTAGAGAGAGAAAGTAAGTTTGAGAGGGAAAATAGAGTTTGGAGAAGGATTTTCCAAAAACCAAAGCTACCGTCGCCACCTACCGCCGCCGCCGTCACCACCGTACCGCCGCCGCCACTCACCGCCGTACCGACGCCGCCACTCACTGCCGTACCGCCGTTGCCGCCACCACTGTCGCCGCCGCCACTGCCGTACCGCCACCGTGCCGCTGCTTTTTTTTTTTTATTTCCAACGAGCTCCTAAGTGAGGGAAAGTGGAAGAGAAAAAAGAAAAAGAGAGGGAAGGAAGTTGGGGAAGAAGAAAGAGGAAAGTGAATAAGGTGAGTCCCACATTTTTAAATTCTTTTATTGTTTTTTTATTATTTTTTTTATGTATCCAAATTTTTCCATTTTTCATTTTGGCTATGAATTTGAGTTTCCCAAATCAATTGCAATTTATTTTATTTCATTTTCTAATTAGAAATTTAAATTGATTTATTTTAGACTTCTAAAGAACTTTAATTGGATATTAGTTGAAAGTTTTTTTTATCTAATTTCAATTAGAGTTTATTTGGGAGTTTCCAAACTAATTTTAATTGGCTTTAAATTGAATTGTTATTACCAATTTCAATTCGATTTTAATATGACATTTTCAACTTTAATTGTCTTTCTTATTAATTTTAGTTGGATTCTAACATAAAATTTCTAATTTGAATTTGAATTTGTATTTTCCTAATAAATGTTCACTAGTTTGTAATTAGAAAATTCAATTTTCTTTAAAATGGAAATTTTAATGTTTTGAATTTTACTTTAATTTGAATGGTTCAAATGAATTTCAAAGGGTTTTGAAATGCTCAAATGAATTTCAAACTAAGATTTTCAATTTGATTTTCACTTGATTTTTTTTTTTTAAAAAGACGATTTTAAACTTTCCTTCCATTGGTTTCAATAATTAATTTGGAATTTTATAATAAATTTTTAATTGGATTTAATTTGGGATTTCAACTTTTGTTTGTTTTTAATTTGATTTCATTTTGACATTTACAAATGAATTTCAATTTGGAATTGCCCAAATGAATTTCAATTGGAATTTTATTTGAATTTTCACCCTCAATTGGTTTTAATCTTGAATTCATGGAGTTTCAAAGTGATTTGGAATTTTTCAGTAAATGTCAATTTGGTTCTAAATTAAAGTTTCCAAGTCAATGTCTTTTGGTCTTAGATTGAAAATCAATTTCAATTTTAAACTAAATTGGAAATCAATTTCGATTTTGGAAAGGTTAAATCAAATTTCAAAAACATTATTTAATATTTTGAATGGTTAAAATAGATTGATTATGAAAACTTTAATGCTAATTTTGTCTAAGAACGGGTAATTAAGCTGACCGAAAGGGAACACCCTGCCTGGAAATTAGCCTAAAGTTTAACTAGTCAATTATTTTGGCAATCAAAATTTCAATTGGATCTTAAATTAGAAAATTTTCAAATCAACTTCAATTTGATTCTAAATTGGATTTTCCAAATGAACTTCAAAATAGTTTTACTTTAGTAATTCCAAATGAATTTCTAATTGAATTTGATTTAAAAATGAAAAAATATTTTTCCATTGAATGGTGTCATACCACTCATGATTATTACTTCACATTTTATTTTTGAAATGTGAGGTAATAGACAAATTAGCTCATGTATAGCCTATGACGGAGTTGAAATAATTTTCAAATTCTTGAGGTGAAAGATTTTCTTTAATTAGGAAATTTTTACATGATAATAAAGTCATGGGTTAACCCCACTCACAAAATTAAATCCTTACTTTATTTAAAGATAAGGTGAAATTAGTGAGACAATTAATTTTCAATTTTAATTTTTTTTGTTTATTTTCGTTAAGACACGGACCTTTTGTTTAATGAATTCGAGTAATAAAATAAAATGTTTTCAAACGGGTGTTGTAGGGTGCTAACACCTTCCCTACACACAACTGATTCCCGAACCTAATTTTTGGTTTTCAAAGACCACTTTTTTTTAAAATGGGTGACCAATCACACCCCAAGATGATTGGTGGCGACTCCAAACCTCTCACCTCGAAAGAGATCCTTAGGAAAGGACGTCGGCCGCTCCGCGTCGCGATGACGTTGCGACAACTTGGCGACTCCGCTGGGGATTTTTTTTTAAGAGGGTCAATGCCGTTTTCATTTTTTTTTTTATTATTCGATTCATTTTGTTATTTATTTATTTATTATGTGGTCCATCTTATTTTATGCATGGTTATTATTGGAGTGACTTGTGTGAATATATTTTGTGCTTTAATGAATGCATGGTTAATTCATATTATATTGTCATGCATATCACACACAACCACAGCTCTATACCCGGGCTTTACCTTTAGGATTAGGATCGAGGATGTAGTAGTGTCGACCTTCGAAGGGACATAATTGCCCTCGTGCAGGCACATGAAAAATCCTCACTCAAGTTAGTTCATTTGTTATTTTATAACACTTGGATTAATTTGGGGACCTTTTTATCCATTAGGGTTAGAATTTCTCTACCTCACTTCATATTCATGTCATCATTTTGTATTATCATAGGTTTCAAAGTCCACTCTTTTAGGTGTCACTTGTTTTTTTTCTTGTTTTAAAAAAAGGGCTTAAACTTTAAGTTTTCTTTTCAAGAATTTAAGTTTTGTAAAAGAAAATTCTTTTAAAATAAAGTTTAAACTTGTTTTAAAAAAAAAGTTTTCTTTTCAAGAATTTAAGTTTTTGTCAAGAATAAAAATTATTAAAAAAAAAAAAGGCTTAGACTTTGTAAAAAAAAAGTTCTCTTTTAAAGGATTAATTTTTTTTTTCAAAGAAAATTCTTTAAAAAAGTTTAACTTTGTTTAAAAAAAAAACTGTTTTCTTTTCAAGCATTTTAAGTTTTGTCAAGAGAAAAATTATTTGAAAACTAAATTTGAACTTTTTTTTTAAAAAAAAAAAAAAAATTGAAGTTTTGTCATGAATAGAAATTCTTTGAAGTTTAAAATTAAGACTTTGCTTGAAATTCTAAAGAGTTAGGTTCTGTCAAAATAAAAGTTCAAGTTTTGTTTACATGAATTTTTTATTTTTTATTTATTTTTTTTAGCTTAATTTTTGTTTTGAAAGAGGGGTTTTCTTTTAATAAAAAAGTTTAATTTTGACAAGACAAAGAAGTTTTTGTAAGATTGGTTAAAGAGTTCAATTTTTTTTTTTTTGTTTAAAAAGAGTTTTTAAGAGATTGAAGTCTTGCCAAAACAAAAAACTTTCTTTAAGAGGAAAAACTTGTTTTCTAAAAAAGTCTTTCTATTTTGTTTAATTGGAGAAGTAAATATTTCTACATTCTTTCCATTTTAGATTTTTACTCTCCATTTTCTTTTTTTTATTTTATTTTTTTTATTTTATTATTATTATTTTTTTTCCTAAAAAGAGTTTATCCCAAGCGTTTTTTTTCCCTTTACTCCATTTGAAGTCGAATTTAGTATTTAGTTTAGCCATACCATTTAGTTTGGGTCCTACATCATGTTTTGGAATTAGTAGTGTCGACCTTCGAGGGGATTGCGAATGCTCCCGTGTAGGCACATGAAAAGTCCTCCCCATTTTTCATGACATTAAGTAGTTTTCTCACATTTTCAAATTAAATTAATTTCTTCATGGTACTATCTTGCTTTTTTAGATGAAGTAATGTCGACCTTCGAGGGGATTGCGAATGCTCCCATGTAGGCGCATGAAAAATCTATTTTAATTTAAAGCGGTAGTTAATTATTATTTCCTTACATTTTCTTTTTCTCCAAAAAGGAACAAAATGAATGCCAACGTACCCATAGAGTCGATACGGTCATCTTCCTCTGAGTATGATGAGTTGAGTACTGTGCTACAATGGGCAGAGCAGACACAACTAAAGCATGGGGATAATCTGCCTTTTAAAAGGCCTGTGTCGTCATCCTTCTCAAGTCAAGTTCAGATCATTGCTAACGAGCTAGGGGAGCTGAAAGCCATTTGGGAAGGTTTAACGCCAGAAAGAAGATTTTTGTTCTCAAAGAGATACGGCCATATTGCAGACCTCATGTATATTCCAGTTAATCGGTTCACCGTCCAGGCTGTGTTAGAATTCTGGGACCCAGCCTACAGGTGTTTCGTATTTCAAGATTTCGACTTAGTCCCGACCATTGAGGAATACCATACGATGCTGAACATTGAAGAAAAAGGTGGAGAAATGATCTATTGTTTCAACCCACAACTAACTGCAAAGAGAACTTTATCCAGATTTCTAGCTGTACACCTAAAGGAAGTGCAGAAAAATGTGAAAGTGAAAGGGGTTGAAGAGTCTATATCTGCAGATTATCTAACAGAACTCGCTCGCAAACACATAAATGAAGAAAGGGGCCTGGTGCTGTTAGCTTTGTGCATCTACGGGATGGTCTTGTATCCCAAAGTTAAAGGATATGTGGACGGTGATGTTTTGAAGTTATTCTTAGGCATTGAGCAAGGGGTGGATCCAGCCATACCTCTTCTAGCGGAAACGGTTCGGGCGCTCAATTACTGTAAGTCCAACAAAGGCGGGAAGTTGAGATGCTGTGTGCCCTTACTCTATATTTGGGTGCATAGTCATTTTAAGTTCCCAGAAGATTTTGGCTGTCCAAAAATCAACTTCAGCAGCACGTGGAATCTAACAAGGAGTACAATTGCAGAATTTGGCACGGCCCCATGGAACTCAAGTTTTCCGAGGAAAGAAGCATGGGTGTCTTTCTTTTCGAATTCCAAATTAGAGCATGTGATTTGGAAGGCACATTGGATGCCCCTAAAAGCCTTAATCTACAGATGCGGGAGCTTCCACACAGTTCCTCTAGTAGGCCCTTGGGGATGCGTCCATTATGCTCCGTTGTTGGCCTTGCGACAAAGTTGGTTTAAATAATTCATACCAACAACTCATGGTCTGCATAAATTAGAATTTTCCTACAGTTGCGAGGATTCTAACGAGAAGAAGCGACAAGTGCTGACTTCTTGGAGAACAGTTAGAAGGATAAATGGCAATAGTCACTCTGAGGGAGTTACTCCAGAATATCTGCAATGGCGCATTAAGAGAAGTAAGATCCCAATTACGACTCGTGACAATGTGGGAGAATCATCCAGTAGAGCAGTAGATAAGCCTAGCCAGCTAGCGACAGAGCGAAATGAGTTAGTGGGAAGAAATCAAACATTGAAACTAGAAAATGAAAAATTACAGCAAGAGGTCAAACGTTTGATGGACCAGGTAACTCAAGCTAGTGGCAAACTCGAAAAAGTAGAGAGAGTTTCAAAAAACCGAGCCAAGCGGGAAAGAGATTATGATATATTGGACGAGGAGAATAGAAGATTGATTAAGGAGAATCACGCTTTGAGGAATGAAAATACTGCATTGCGAAAGGCAACTCGTTCACAAGAGGATAAGATCAAAGACCTTTCAAGAGGCAAAGAGACTCTCTTAGAGTTAGTTGCAGAATTAAACGAAACCATCAACAAGTAGAAAACACAACTTATCGAGTTTGAAGAGGCCAATACTGCTCTAAGGCGAACGCTGGACAATCTACGCGTGAATATACAGGCTCAGTCAGAAGAGTCTGAAGCTTTTAAAAGTTATTCAAGCTCGTTGGAACGTCAGCTCCAAGCATTTCAAAGGGCAAGCGAACAGTTGTCACTAGAGAGAGGACAATTAGAGGAGAAATACTCCTCATTAAGGGAAGATTATGCCACTATGAGAGATGACATGCAGATAATTCTTGGGAAAGTAAGTCGAACCATGAACACTATCAAGATCATGGCTAGGAGAGCCCGAGGATTTTCAGAATGGGCAAGGGATCTGCGAGAGAATACATCACCTATGGCCTCTAATGCGGAGGAGTTGTTTGAGTTTTTAGGGATGATTCGTAGAGACCTTGGGTACTTTGGTCACTTTCATTAATGTTCCCTGTCTTCTTGTTTTCCAATTCTCCAATTGTTTATTTTGTAGATATATTCATTGTTTTTTTTCCTTCAATAATAAAATTTCATTCATTCATGCATCTCATACTTTTCTTATTTCTTTTTACTTTCTCTAAGACCTTTCTTTTAAAAATAAAAACAGAACAATAAAATAGCTCGTTCAACAAGAGTCTACCACACTAGGCGTAGAACAAGGATTATGGAAGAAAAGGGTGAACAAGAGAAGACTAAGCGGGACATCGAGGAAATCAGGGAAAAGGTTGATGCAATCATTGCCGCTTTGGAAAAGGGCAAAATGATTGCAGATGCAACTGCACCAGACACTCCGATTGGAAACCCTCAAGCTGGCCTACCATTTCCACCCAGTTTCGCTTCACATATTCGTACGACAGCAGAAACGTCCATGCCACAACATACTTCCTACAACCCCTTATATGACATACCTGTTGGGCAATACCCTTTTCCATCATTTAAAGAAGGTCAAATTCCCCAATTACCCATGGCAAGCCAAGCTGGTGCTTCTTATTTCAAGCCAGAATTTTCAAAAACACCTTTTGCGGTCCCCAACTTGGATGACCCAGAAGTAAAAAACGAGTTAGCCACACCCTCTAATGAAAAACTTGAAGTTCTAGAGGAAAGGTTAAGGGCGGTTGAGGGCACTAGTGTTTTTGGAAACATGGATGCCACTCAATTATGTTTAGTTCCAGACGTTGTGATCCCACCAAAATTCAAACTTCCTGAATTTGAAAAATATGACGGGACAACATGCCCTAAAAGTCACATTGTTATGTACTGTAGGAAGATGGCAGCGCACGTTCATAATGATAAGCTGCTCATACATTGCTTTCAGGATAGCTTAAAGGGTCCAGTTGCCCGTTGGTATATGCAGTTGGATAGTTCACATGTTGTCACATGGAAAAACTTGGCTGATTCCTTCCTCAAACAGTACAAGCACAATATTGATTTGGCTCCCGACCGACTGGACTTACAGAGGATGGAAAAGAAGAGTACTGAAGACTTTAAAGATTATGCTCAAAGGTGGCGGGATACGGCAGCTCAAGTCCAACCCCCTTTAACGGATAAGGAGCTTTCTGCCATGTTCATCAATACCTTAAGGTCCCCATTCTATGAACATATGGTTGGAAGTGCGTCAACCAATTTCTCTGATATCATGACAATTGGAGAAAGAATTGAGTACGGGATCAAACATGGTAGGATAGCCAAAACTGCTGAATCCTCAAGCACGAAGAAGAGCAATACTTCAAAAAAGAAGGAGGGAGAAGTACAGATGATAGGGAAGGTGGATAAGTCCCATCGACAAATCCACCAACCCATCACACAATATCCTTCGAATTATTTACCTACGTACGGATATTATCCACACCAGGTGAATAATGCATCAGCGCAGTACTCCCCATTTTATGGCCAAAATACCAGACCCCAAATGAATCAAAACTTTCAGTCTCGAAGGCAACAACAACCAGTCACTCCAGGTCAGCAAAATAATCGAGCACCTTACAAGCAAGCCCAATTTGATCCGATTCCGATGACATATACTGAGCTCTTGCCTCAGTTAATTCAGAACCATCAATTGGCACCCAAGCCTGTTGCTCCACTGCAACCCCCTTATCCAAGATGGTATGATCCCAATGCAAGGTGTGATTACCATGCAGGTGCTGTTGGGCATTCTACAGAAAATTGCACTGCTTCGAAGTATAGGGTGCAAGAGCTCATTAAGGCCGGATGGTTAAATTTCAAAAAGGAGGAGGGGCCCAATGTTGATAATAATCCTTTACCAAACCACCAGGTGAATGCAATAGATCAGTGTCAGGATATTATCAAGAAGGCAGATGTTACAGAGATCAAGACTCCCAAGGAGAAGCTTTTTGAGATTCTCCTCGTTAACGGATATGTATCAATTGAGTATGCACACAAGGACCTTGTTCAAGAAGAATTTGATGATAATCTGACTTGCCTATTTCATGCTGGGGCAAAGGGACATTCTTTAGAACAATGTCATCGTTTTCATAAAAGGATCCAAGAACTGGTGGATTCAAAATTTCTTGTGGTTGCCCAAGCCCATCACCAGGATAATGAAATAGGCGTCGTGGAAGAATTGTTGCCTAAAGAAAATTTGAATCCATCTTTCAAACTAAAGCCACTCACGATCTATTACCGTGAGAAAACTACTACTCATGATCCAAAGTCGATCACCATTCAGGTGCCGACTCCTTTCAAGTACAAGAGTTCTAAGGCAGTACCATGGAGTTATGAGTACAAAGTAACTATTAACTCAGAAACGCCCTCACTTCCAGTTGACAACATTTCCGGAACGGGAGGCGTAACACGGAGTGGGAAATCCTACACTCCAGATCAGTTATTGAAGTGCTCAAAGAATACAATAGAAGAGAAAAATGAGAAAGTCGAAAGTAACACAGGTAGCAATGTCAAGCCTAAAGAAACAACAGTGATGAAGAAATCAAGGGGCAAACAGACTGTGTCTGAAGAAGAAACTCAAAAATTTCTAAAGTTGGTTAAGCAGAGTGAATACAAAGTAGTGGAACAGCTAGCTCAGACGCCTGCTAAGATTTCCATATTATCTTTGTTGTTATCCTCTGATTCGCATCGAGACACGATATTGGAAGCTTTGAATCAAGCATATGTTTCCAAAGACATCACTCCAGATGGTCTAGATAATATCGTGGGGAATATAACTGCTCACAACACCATAACTTTCACTGATGATGAGATACCGCCCGAAGGCACAGGACACACGAAGGCACTTCATATTTCAGTCAAGTGCAAGAACTTTTTAGTAGCAAAAGTCCTGGTGGATAATGGGTCTTCTTTGAACATAATGCCAAAATCAACGCTCGAAAGATTGCCAGTGGATATGTCCCATATGAGGCCAAGCACCGTAGTAGTAAGGGCCTTCGATGGGGCACGCAGTCAGGTGGTGGGTGACATTGAGATTCCAATACAAATCGGCCCATGCACATTTAACATAACCTTCCAAGTTATGGATATCCCCTCTGCTTACAGTTTCTTATTAGGGCGACCTTGGATACATTCTGCAGGAGCTGTGCCATCATCGCTGCACCAGAAACTTAAATTTTCAATTGGAAGGAGCCTAGTAATTGTATCTGGTCAGGAGGATATCTTGGTTTCTAGGCCAGCTTCAATGCCATATATTGATGCAGTAGAGGGAGCTTTTGAGTCATCATTTCAAACATTCGAGGTGGCAAGTGCTACAACACTATATGGGGAAGGCAAGAAATCTAAATCTCGATCTTCAGTCAAGACGTTCAAAGAAAGCAACAGTCGTTTAGATGATGTTTTAAGCCTATCAAAAAATACAAAAAGATTTGGGCTTGGGTATAAGCCGGATAAAGCAGATATGATCAGGGTACAGAAGCGAGAAAAAGATAGGCGTTTGGCCAGATTTGAAAGTCGTGAACCAGAATATGGGGAAAAAGTCATCCCTCATCTCTACCACTCATTTGAAAGTGCTGGTATAATTCGTCCAGGAGATTTTGCAGTTGCAGTAGTGACTAAAGAGGAAGAATTTGGTCCATGGATCTACCCGTGCCCAGAAAACTTCGAGCTCAACAATTGGAGTACTATTGAATTACCGTCATTTGCTGTTAAGATGTCAAAGTAATTGACCACTTTTTTATTGTTTTTTGCAATTTCAATTTTCAATTTCAAGTTAGGTTAGTCATTTTACTCATTTCATTTTCCATACTTCTTTCTATGTGTTTAAGTAAATTTCTTCATTCAATAGTAAATTTCATCATTCAATGAAGGTTTTAGTTCATTTCCTTTTGCTATTGCATAATTACACTCTCCAGGGCCAAATATTTACTCTTCTTTTCTTTTTTTTTTTCCAAATTATCAACATCTTAAGCAGTAATACTGAGATTGAATGTGCAAACGATTCTCAATACGAACTTGATATTCCTATACACAATGTTGAGTCTGACGAGGAAGAAGAAGATTTTGAACCTAGTGCTGAGTTGTTAGAAATGATAGAGGAAGGGGAAAAAGCGTTGGGCCCCCATGAAGAGTTAACAGAGATAATTAACCTGGGATCACAAGCAGAAGTCAAGGAGGTTCAAATTGGCGCTAATGTCTCTACAGAAACTCGCAAAAAGCTTATTGATTTGCTCACAGAATATGTCGATATCTTTGCTTGGTCCTATCAAGACATGCCTGGACTAGACACGAATATTGTAATGCATCATTTACCACTCAAACCTGACTGCAAACCAGTAAGGCAAAAGTTGCGAAAGATGAAGCCAGACATGTTAATTAAGATAAAGGATGAAGTCAGGAAACAAATTGATGCTGGATTTCTGACTGTGTCCAATTATCCTGAATGGGTTGCAAACATTGTTCCTGTGCCAAAGAAGAATGGGCAAGTTAGGATGTGTGTGGATTATAGGGATTTAAACAAAGCAAGCCCTAAAGATAATTTTCCACTCCCTCACATTGATGTGTTGGTAGATAACACTGCTGGTTTTTCTACCTTCTCTTTTATGGATGGTTTTTCAGGCTACAATCAAATAAAAATGGCACCTGAAGATCAGGAAAAAACTACATTTATTACATTGTGGGGAACATTTTGCTACAAAGTTATGCCGTTTGGTTTGAAAAATGCTGGGGCCACCTACCAGCGAGCCATGGTTACTTTATTCCATGATTTGATGCACAAGGAGATTGAAGTGTATGTAGATGATATGATTGCCAAGTCGAAAGAGGAGGAAGAACACACAATCGTTCTCCGCAAGTTGTTCGATCGATTGAGAAAGTTCCAGCTCAAGCTCAATCCGAGCAAATGTATATTCGGGGCAACCTCTGGTAAATTGTTAGGATTTGTGGTTAGCCAAGAAGGTATCAAGGTCGACCCTGACAAAGTTAAGGCAATTTTGGAAATGCCGCCTCCGCAAACACAGAAAGAAGTTAGAGGATTTTTGGGTCGGATAAATTATATTGCCAGGTTCATAGTGCAATTGACCACAACATGTGAGCCTATTTTCAAATTGCTTCGCAAAAACAATGATGGCATTTGGAATGAAGATTGTCAAATAACATTTGATAAAATTAAGCAGTATTTACGAAATCCACCGATCCTCGTACCACCAGTGCCTGGACGTCCGCTCATTTTGTATCTCACTGTAACAGAAAGTGCAATGGGATGTGTACTGGGGCAGCATGATGACTCTGGTAGGAAAGAGCGAGCTATATACTATTTGAGCAAAAAGTTCACCAGTTGTGAAACCAGGTACTCCTCGATGGAAAAAACTTGTTGTGCTCTTGCTTGGGCTGCACGTCGCTTAAGGCAATACATGTTGTATTACACGACATGGCTTATTTCAAAAATGGATCCTGTGAAATACATCTTCGAGAAGCCATCTTTATCGGGACGAATTGCAAGGTGGCAAGTTCTTTTATCCGAGTATGACATCACATATGTGACTCGAAAGTCAGTAAAGGGGAGTGCTCTAGCTGATTATCTGGCACAACAACCTATAGAGGACTATGAGCCGATGAAGTTCGACTTCCCTGATGAGCATATCCTCACTGTAGCAACAGAGAAAGAAATATTGAATCCAGATATGTGGACCATGTTCTTTGATGGGGCTTCAAATGAATTGGGTCACGGAATAGGCGCAATATTAATATCGCCTCGAGGAGAATTATTCCCTCTCACTGCTAAGCTGTGTTTTGATTGCACGCACAACATGGCTGAATACGAAGCTTGTTCAATGGGCATTCAAGCTGCTCTAGATATGAAGATTGAAAAGCTTCAGGTCTTGGGGGACTCTTTGCTAGTGATTCATCAGCTAAGAGGGGAATGGGAAACCAGAGATGCTAAATTATTGCCTTACAAGCAACTTATAACAAGATTATCTCAACAGTTTGATCAAATTACTTTTGATTATTCCCCAAGAGAGAATAATCAGATAGCAGATGCATTGGCTACTCTAGCAGTCATGTTTAATGTGGATTTTGATGAAGGGGTCCAACCAATTAAAATCGAAAAACGAGATGTTCCCGCCTCCTTCATGAATATTGAGAATGAGTCAGATGAAAAGCCGTGGTTTCAAGACATCAAACAATATCTGAAATGTGGAACCTATCCTCCTAATGCATTAGAAAATGACAAGCGAACTTTGAGAAGGTTGGCAATGAAATTCTTCTTGAATGGGGAGATACTTTACAAAAGAAACTATGACATGGTACTGTTAAGATGTGTGGACGCCACAGAGGCTAACCAGATTATGAAAGAAATCCATGAGGGAATTTGTGGTACCCATGCAAATGGGCATATGATGGCTAGAAAAGTTTTGAGAGCTGGTTATTATTGGCTGACTATGGAAACGGATTGCATTAAGTATGCAAGAGAATGTCATAAATGTCAAATTTATGCAGACAAGGCTCATGCTCCTTCATGCGAGTTACACATTTTAACTGCTCCTTGGCCTTTCTCTATGTGGGGAATAGATGTGATTGGACCCATTGATCCTAAAGCTTCAAATGGACATCGATTTATCTTGGTGGCCATAGATTACTTTACCAAATGGGTGGAGGCAGCCTCTTATCGTGATGTGACAAAAGGGGTCGTGATCAAATTCATCAAGAAGGAGATCATTTGTCGATACGGCCTCCCTGAGACCCTAATATCAGATAACGCTAGAAACTTGAACAATAAGATGATGAGTGAGTTATGTGAACAATTCAAGATTAAACATCTCAATTCCACCCCCTACAGACCAAAAATGAATGGGGCTGTTGAAGCTGCAAACAAAAATATAAAAAGAATTGTTGAAAAGATGACTATAACGTACAAAGATTGGCATGAAATGCTCCCCTTCGCTCTACACGGCTATCGCACGTCAGTTCGTACATCAACTGGGGCAACACCTTTTTCCTTAGTATATGGTATGGAGGTTGTGCTCCCAATTGAGGTGGAAATTCCATCACTAAGAGTTCTTATGGAATCTAAATTGGAAGAGGCTGAATGGGTCCAGAATCGTTATGAACAACTCAATTTCGTTGAAGAGAAGAGATTAACAGCATTGAGTAGAGGTCAGCTCTATCAAAGAAGGATGATGAGAGCATATGATAAGAAAGTTCGCCCAAGAAGATTCAGAGAGGGAGATCTGGTGCTGAAAAGGATCCTTCCATTTCAAAAGGATCATCGAGGAAAATGGACTCCAAATTATGAAGGACCATTTGTGGTGAAAAAGGCTTTCTCTGGTGGGGCATTAATCTTAACCAATATGGATGGCTGTGAATTATCAAGCCCAGTCAATTCAGACTATGTTCGGAAGTATTATGCATAGATTGCCTGATTACCCTTCCTAAGGAGGCTAAACAAAGTTGCAGAGTACTCAATAAGTGTTTTGGAAAGTTTCATTTCAGTCTCAGTATTTTGTTTAAAAAAGGGTTGTTTATCCCTCACCATCTCCACCCTCTCAATTTGGAGATATTTCTTTTCTTCATTGTGTACTTTATTGATTAATAAAAGATTTGCTTCCTCCATTTTGACCAGTATAGTTATTATTTTTATGTCAATCACAAATGCAAATTATGCATGTTACATCTCAAGTTCGGGTATTTCATTTTCCAGCCTCTCCACTCTCTTTCAAAAAAAAAAAAAAAAAAAAAAAGAAAAAAGAAAGAAGAGAAAAGAAAAAGAGAAAAAGAAAAAGAAAGAAAATAGATGCTTTCACTATAATCGTTGAGGAAAATTGGTCAATTCTTGCCTATTTTACCCTTTTCATGGAAAGTATGTTCGTTGTTATCAGCTATACTCTCAATCAACTACAACCTTTATTTTGACTGTCGTTCATGTGCAAAGTTTCAAATTACCATTTCTTCCCAGACAAGGTTCCAATTATCATACTGGGGCAAAGCACCCCCTCGTGAAGTAAGAATTCGAAATTACTTACTATGAAACCTTGAGCCTAGCCCACCACGTGTGATTTTTGTGGTAGGCCAACATGAATTACTGATTCACAATTGAACCCTTGGCTAAACTCATCGCGTATAACGGCGTTGAATCTCCATATTTGTCTACCCACTTGAGAGCTTTTTTGCTAAGTCTGTCACATCTAACCATGTGGCAAACATTTCAAAATATCCACCCAATATTACCAAGGGACCTTCAGTGGTAATGAAATAGGGATTAAACTCTTATGATTTAATGCTTCGTAATTAAGACTTGTAGTTCTTTGAGTATTCCTATATTTCAACTTTGTTCAGTCTACACTTTTCCTACCATTTCTATCGTTTATCTTCTCTCCTTTTATTGGAAGGTGACTCCAAGACTAAAGACGATAATCTTGAGAATTTGGACTTAGTAACTTGAGAAGGGGTCTCGAAGTCTCAAATCCTTTCAATAAGTTTTGCGTGAGAAATAACTCTATCATGGTATCAAGGAGCGCTGACAAAGAAACAAAATGGAGTGATGACTTAACAAATGGTTGATCTTCTACATGTGATTGTATCATCTGCTAGTCATGAAAGCATGTATTTGGCCTAAAAAAAAAGAGTTATGAAAAACAGAAAAAAGAAAAAGAAAAAAGAAGAGAAAAGAAAAAGAGAAAAAGAAAAAGAAAAAGAAAAAAGGAAAAGAAATGTACAAGGCCAAGATAATTCTTGAAATGCATGATTGGGGCAATCAATGTAGATCAAGAGGTCACACCTCCAAACGATTTGGAGATTTTCTTTGTCAATTATCATCTGGGGCAAAGCTTTCATCATTATACTGGGGCAAAACCGTTATTATTAAATTGGGACAAAGGGTCTTCACCACTATACTACAGTAAAGCCATTTTACCATTTATGTAAACTGTTTTAGACTGGGGCAAGAGCCAAGTTAAGAGAATCACGCTTCTCTTATGAAGAATCTTCCAATCTCGAACAGTTCTCTACATTCAAGAATAGAAAGCTGAATCACATGTTCATAGAAGAATCACATGCAGATAAATGACAATCACAGTAATGTGGGTTTTTCATCAAAGATTTCGAGCTGACTTAAAGAAAGAAAGAGATATATGAGATAATCCATTGAGGAGCTACTCCTTGTTCTCGTAGTGGTTGTCCAAGGAATTGGGGTCACCTTAACAAATATTTTCATTTGAATTATGTTTAATCTCTTATTGTTCAAGAGATTTCTTATGAAGGCATTTTTGACCCATGTTTTCTTCCTTCAGTCATTTCTCTCTTTCTTTGTTGACTACCATTCCCATTTGTCTCTAGGCCAAATTCATCTTCTTGTATCGAACCTTTTTTTGTCCACTACAAGGCTAAGGTTATGAAGCGTTTGAATCAGGTAAGATGTTTGATGCTATGAATTACCATTGATAGCTCTCTAAGCTAGCACATGAGACACTTCTAAAAAACCTACCATACTCTATATGATCGAGCAATCTTTGATTAACATACATGATCTCTTTTAGGTCGAGCAACTTTGATTGACACATACAATTTCTCTCGAGTGTTGAAAGCATCAAAAAGAAAAGAAAAAGGAAAGAAAAAGAAAAGAAAAAGGAAAAGAAAGAGAAAGAGAGGCAATCAAGATCCGAAGATGTCTATTGTTATATATTTTGAAAGCTTCCTTGACTGATAAATCTTTATTTCCTCTCATTAGATTCATGGGTGGCTTAATGTTTTATTGTCAATGCAATACCATTTGAAAGTTTTCAATGTCTGCGACATCTAAAGCAATGTCATTTATTCAATAGACTTCGATAGAAGAGAATCCGAAGTGCAAAGGGTTTAGTGGGAGGAGCATTGGAAAATTCCACTCACAGGGCGTTTTGCTATGAGACATTCGGAAGTCTTTAAATCAAGACCTCAAAGTATTTTGGTTCATCGTCAGCAAAACAGCTTACTTCACTTCGTCTATGTCTCTCAATCTATAAATGTGGAACACAAGAAATGAGCTACTTTATAGTTCTGGTTTTCAAAACTCGCTAATTTTGAAGTTTGTGTTTTTTGAAACTTGTGCCCCGCACATTTTCATACTGCATGTAAATTTGAATCTCATACATTTAAGCATACTCTACATTTTGAGATTTTGCAAGTCATTGATTCACTTCTTTGATGGTTAAATCGAACCCCACTAGTCAGTGGAGGTCGAAGCCTGGTTGGAGTCAGGTCCATTTCATGTTTTATTTGGTTGGTTAAATCGAACCCTGCTAGTCAGTGGAGGTCGAAGCCTGGTTGGAGTCAGGTCTATTTCATGTTTTATTTTGATCGGTTAAATCGAACCCTGCTAGTCAGTAGAGGTCGAAGCCTGGTTGGAGTCAGGTCCATTTCATGTTTTATTTGGTTGGTTAAATCGAACCCTGCTAGTCAGTAGAGGTCGAAGCCTGGTTTGAGCCAGGTCCATTTCCCTTTTCTTTTGGTTAAATCGAACCCTGCTAGTCAGTGGAGGTCGAAGCCTGGTTGGAGTCAGGTCCATTTAATGTTTTATTTGGTTGGTTAAATCGAACCCTGCTAGTCAGTAGAGGTCGAAGCCTGGTCTGAGCCAGGTCCATTCCCCTTTTCTTTTGGTTAAATCGAACCCTGCTAGTCAGTGGAGGTCGAAGCCTGATTGGAGTCAGGTCCATTTAATGTTTTATTTGGTTGGTTAAATCGAACCCTGCTAGTCAGTAGAGGTCGAAGCCTGGTCTGAGCCAGGTCCATTCCCCTTTTCTTTTGGTTAAATCAAACTCTGCTAATCAGTAGAGGTCGAAGCCTGGTTGGAGTCAGGTCTATTTCATGTTTTATTTTGATCGGTTAAATCGAACCCTGCTAGTCAGTAGAGGTCGAAGTCTGGTTGGAGTCAGGTCCATTTCATGTTTTATTTTGGTTGGTTAAATCGAACCCTGCTAGTCAGTAGAGGTCGAAGCCTGGTTTGAGCCAAGTCCATTCCCCTTTTCTTTTTGTTAAATCGAACCCTGCTAGTCAGTAGAGGTCGAAGCCTGGTCTGAGCCAAGTCCATTCCCCTTTTCATTTTGTTAAATCGAACCCTGCTAGTCAATAGAGGTCGAAGCCTGGTCTGGGCCAGGTCCATTCCCCTTTCCTTTTGGTTAAATCGAACTTTATCTTTGATTAGAGATGAAAATCTGGTCAAAGTGAGGTTCATTTTCCTTTCCCAATTATAGGCTATGTTTATTTTAAGCATGAAGCCCTTTCTTTTATTTTTAACGAAAATCTTCGCCTTCCCAATACTTTGTCTTTTTCCTTTGTTTACCCTTTCAATCCTTCAAGGATACACAACGGGGGGCAAACTGTAGACACCGTATTTGGTCCGGCTTGATTTTAGTAATAATGTTTGAAGTTTTTCAATATTTGGAAGTCAATTTGTTTTTGATATGTCAACAAGAGCATAGCTTAAGTGGCATAAAGTTGTATTAACAATCACAAGGTCTTTGGTTCGAATCTCTCTCCTTACATATTATCAAATTTTGTTTTTTAGTTTTCATGATTTATTTTCATTTTCATCTTATTTTCTTTTTTTTTTTTTGTTTTATTTAATTTATTTCTTTATTTTTTTTATTTTATTTTATTTTATTTTTGTTTATTTATTTTATTTTTATTTATTTTATTATTTTATTTTATTCATTTTTTTCCTTCACTCCTCTTTCCACGTTCTCCATCCCCCTCATTCTCCCAACCTCTCCTATTCTTTCTCCCTCTCCATTTTTCTTCTCCATTCCCCTTCCTTCTCCCAACCTCCCATTCTTTCCCCATCTTTCTCAACTCTCCCCCTTCCTTCTCCCAACCTCTCATTCTTTCCCCATCTTTCTCAACTCACTCCCCCTCTTTCTCAACTCACTCCCCTTCTTTCTCCCAACCTCCCATTCTTTCCTCATCTTTCTCAACTCTCCCCCCTTCCTTCTCCCAACCTCTCATTCTTTCCCCATCTTTCTCAACTCACTCCCCCTCTTTCTCCCAACCTCTCATTCTTTCCCCCTTTTTCTCAACCCCTTCCTCCAAGCTCTACTATATAATGAGAGCTCATGGAGGATGGAGAAAAGAGGGAAGAACAACAAGGACACAAGAAAAAAGAGAAGAATAGTGAGAGAGCTTAGAGAGAGAAAGTGAGTTTGAGAGGGAAAATAGAGTTTGGAGAAGGATTTTCCAAAAACCAAAGCTACCGTCGCCACCTACCGCCGCCGCCGTCACCACCGTACCGCCGCCGCCACTCACCGCCGTACCGACGCCGCCACTCACTGCCGTACCGCCGTTGCCGCCACCACTGTCGCCGCCGCCACTGCCGTACCGCCACCGTGCCGCCGCTTTTTTTTTTTTATTTCCAACGAGCTCCTAAGTGAGGGAAAGTGGAAGAGAAAAAAGAAAAAGAGAGGGAAGGAAGTTGGGGAAGAAGAAAGAGGAAAGTGAATAAGGTGAGTCCCACATTTTTAAATTCTTTTATTGTTTTTTTATTATTTTTTTTATGTATCCAAATTTTTCCATTTTTCATTTTGGCTATGAATTTGAGTTTCCCAAATCAATTGCAATTTATTTTATTTCATTTTCTAATTAGAAATTTAAATTGATTTATTTTAGACTTCTAAAGAACTTTAATTGGATATTAGTTGAAAGTTTTTTTTATCTAATTTCAATTAGAGTTTATTTGGGAGTTTCCAAACTAATTTTAATTGGCTTTAAATTGAATTGTTATTACCAATTTCAATTCGATTTTAATATGACATTTTCAACTTTAATTGTCTTTCTTATTAATTTTAGTTGGATTCTAACATAAAATTTCTAATTTGAATTTGAATTTGTATTTTCCTAATAAATGTTCACTAGTTTGTAATTAGAAAATTCAATTTTCTTTAAAATGGAAATTTTAATGTTTTGAATTT
This sequence comes from Luffa acutangula, assembly GCA_036850905.1. NCBI lineage: Eukaryota > Viridiplantae > Streptophyta > Magnoliopsida > Cucurbitales > Cucurbitaceae > Luffa > Luffa acutangula. The sequence continues at coordinate 8,569,418 of CM072087.1, forward strand.
TACTTTAATTTGAATGGTTCAAATGAATTTCAAAGGGTTTTGAAATGCTCAAATGAATTTCAAACTAAGATTTTCAATTTGATTTTCACTTGATTTTTTTTTTTTTTTAAAAAGACGATTTTAAACTTTCCTTCCATTGGTTTCAATAATTAATTTGGAATTTTATAATAAATTTTTAATTGGATTTAATTTGGGATTTCAACTTTTGTTTGTTTTTAATTTGATTTCATTTTGACATTTACAAATGAATTTCAATTTGGAATTGCCCAAATGAATTTCAATTGGAATTTTATTTGAATTTTCACCCTCAATTGGTTTTAATCTTGAATTCATGGAGTTTCAAAGTGATTTGGAATTTTTCAGTAAATGTCAATTTGGTTCTAAATTAAAGTTTCCAAGTCAATGTCTTTTGGTCTTAGATTGAAAATCAATTTCAATTTTAAACTAAATTGGAAATCAATTTCGATTTTGGAAAGGTTAAATCAAATTTCAAAAACATTATTTAATATTTTGAATGGTTAAAATAGATTGATTATGAAAACTTTAATGCTAATTTTGTCTAAGAACGGGTAATTAAGCTGACCGAAAGGGAACACCCTGCCTGGAAATTAGCCTAAAGTTTAACTAGTCAATTATTTTGGCAATCAAAATTTCAATTGGATCTTAAATTAGAAAATTTTCAAATCAACTTCAATTTGATTCTAAATTGGATTTTCCAAATGAACTTCAAAATAGTTTTACTTTAGTAATTCCAAATGAATTTCTAATTGAATTTGATTTAAAAATGAAAAAATATTTTTCCATTGAATGGTGTCATACCACTCATGATTATTACTTCACATTTTATTTTTGAAATGTGAGGTAATAGACAAATTAGCTCATGTATAGCCTATGACGGAGTTGAAATAATTTTCAAATTCTTGAGGTGAAAGATTTTCTTTAATTAGGAAATTTTTACATGATAATAAAGTCATGGGTTAACCCCACTCACAAAATTAAATCCTTACTTTATTTAAAGATAAGGTGAAATTAGTGAGACAATTAATTTTCAATTTTAATTTTTTTTGTTTATTTTCGTTAAGACACGGACCTTTTGTTTAATGAATTCGAGTAATAAAATAAAATGTTTTCAAACGGGTGTTGTAGGGTGCTAACACCTTCCCTACACACAACTGATCCCCGAACCTAATTTTTGGTTTTCAAAGACCACTTTTTTTAAAATGGGTGACCAATCACACCCCAAGATGATTGGTGGCGACTCCAAACCTCTCACCTCGAAAGAGATCCTTAGGAAAGGACGTCGGCCGCTCCGCGTCGCGATGACGTTGCGACAAAGGGTAGTAGTCCCTTCTTGGAGTTTTGCATCGAATATCGAGACAACATCTTGTCAATATACGTTGCTTGAGACAGAGCTAGCGTTTTGTTCTTACGATCCTTAATGATTTGGATTCCCAGAACATATTGAGCCTCTCCCAGATCTTTCATTTGGAATTGGGCTGCTAGCCATTTCTTAATGTTAGTGAGGTATCCTACATCATTCCAATGAGTAGGATATCGTCTACATAAAGTATTAGAAAAGCTACTTTCATTTTGTTGATTTTCTTGTACACACAAGGCTCATCAACGTTTTGGTCAAAGCCAAAAGATTTGATTGCAGTATCAAATCTAATGTTCCATGATCTGGATGCTTGTTTCAATTCATAAATGGATCGATTGAGCTTACAAACCTTTTGTTCCTGACCTTGGCCTATGAACCCTTCGGGTTGAGACATGAAGATATTCTCTTCAAGATTACCATTCAGAAAGGCAGTCTTGACGTCCATTTGTCATATTTCATAGTCGTAATATGTGGCTATGGATAAGAGAATTCTTATGGACTTTAACATGGCTACAGGAGAAAAAGTTTCCTCATAGTCAACCCCTTCCTTTTTCGTATAACCCTTTGCCACTAGTCTAGCTTTGAAGGTCTGTACCTTTCCAGCTGCATCTATTTTTCTCTTATAGATCCATTTGCACCCTATGGGTTTTACCCCATTTGGTAGATCTGTAAGTTCCCATACAGAATTTGAGTACATTGACTCCATTTCTAGGTTCATGGCTTTGACCCATTCATCCTTATCTTCGTCATTCATTATCTGTCGATAGGACAATGGATCCTCAATGCCATCATTAGGTATGACAACCGGAGTTTCAGTTAAACCCAAGTAGCGGTCAGGTTGTAATACAACCCTCCCACTGCGTCGAGGCACTCCCAACATTTGAGATGGACGGGATGGATCTGAAGAACTAGTCCCTTCATCAACCCTTGTTGAAGGTCCAACTTCATCAACAACTTTTGATGATTCTTCAGTAGCTTCTCCTAATATTATTTTGCTGCGTGGTTTATGATCTCTCATGTGGTCTTCCTCTAAGAAAGTGGCGTTTGTCGATACAATCACCTTATTTTCTTGTGGGTCGTAGAAATAACCACCTCTCGTTTCTTTAGGGTAACCAACAAATTGGCACAGTTTTGAACGAGGTTCCAGTTTCTTAGGATTTGTCACAAGCACGTGTGCTGGACAACCCCAGATGCGAAAGTGATGCAAACTAGGTTTACGCCCCTTCCATAATTCAAAAGGTGTTTCAAAAACACTTTTCGAGGGAACATTGTTCAAGATGTATACTGCAGTCTCTACTGCATACCCCCAAAACGAGCTAGGCAATTGAGCATAGCTCATCATTGATCGAACCATGTCCAACAAGGTTCTATTTCTCCTAACTGACACACCATTCTGTTGAGGTGTACCAGGGGCTGAGAGTTGAGATTGGATTCCATGTTCTATCATATAATCCTGGAATCTTTGATCCATATACTCCCCTCCTCGATCAGATCGAAGTATTTTAATAGATTTACCTAATAGGTTTTCAACTTCAGCCTTAAACTCCTTAAACTTTTCAAGGGTTTCAGACTTATGTCCCATTAGGTACAAGTAACCATATCTTGAATAATCATCTATAAAAGAGATGAAATATTCGTACCCTCCTCGAGCTTTTACATTCATTGGACCACATAGATCCGAATGTATTAACTCTAAGGGTTCTTTGGCTCTGTAACCTTTTCCAGTAAAGGGTTTCTTGGTCATTTTTCCCTCGAGACAAGATTCACAAGGTGGTAGTGAATCATCTTCTAACTTGCTTAGAAGTCCATTCTTTACCAAACGACCGATCCTATCGATGTTTATATGACCAAGTCTTAGATGCCAAAGATTAGTATTGTTACTTGATGGAGAAATCTTTTGCCTTTTACTTTGAGTTTCAGCAGTTTTAAATAATTCGTGATTTAAAAGTGCTTTGTTTTCGGTTGGTCTTAAAACGTACAAGTTATTTTCCAATTTGGCTGAACAAATAAGTACAACATTTTTATAAATGAACGCTTCATTCATATCAAAAGTAACTGTATACGATTGTTCAATCAAACATGAAATAGAAATTAAGTTCCTTTTAATCTTGGGAACGATTAACAAACTTTCTAAAAGTAAGAATCTATTTCTAAAAAATAACTTCGCAGCTCCCACTGCTTTAGCTGAAATGACTTCTCCAGTTCCGACCCTGAGTGTCATTTCCCCATCGTTCAACTGCCGAAAGGAACTATTTTCCTGAAAAGAAGAGCAAATATGATTAGTTGCTCCTGAATCAAGTATCCAGGTAAACTCATCATGTTCTACCAGGCATGTTTCTAAAACAAGTAAATCAAATTTACCTTCCTTTTCCTTCTTTTTCTCAGCAAGGTACTTTGGGCAGTTTCTCTTCCAATGTCCATCTACATTGCAGTGGAAACACTTGCCCTTATCTGCCACAGCTTTGGCTTTTCCCTTGCTTTTAGCAACAGTACTGGGAGCTTTCTCCTTGTTTCCTTTCTTCTTATGAGTTTTCTTTGAAGAAGTGGCTACAGATTTAGTTCCAGAGGATGAACCCTTCTCGAACTTTCTTTTAGAGTGGACAACGTTTGCCTCTCCTTCTATCTGTCCTTTGTTCTTAAGAAGAGACTGATAGAGTTGTAGCTCATTCAGGAGGCTAGTCAGGTTGAATGTTATTTTATTCATCATTGCATTGCTTCGAAACTGTAGAAAACTCTTCGGAAGAGATTCTAAGATGAATGCAACCTGACTACGCTCATCTATGACCGCCCCGTTTGCCTCTGCCACGTTGAATTGGACCATCATATCCAGGACATGTTCTCGAACAGACGTGCCCTCTTTCATGCGACAGCTATAAACGTATTTGAGAGCGTCATGGTGGAGTTGGTAGGACGGTTGTCCAAACATCTCCCGGAGAGAGTTCATAATCTCTCTCGCTGTTACCATGCCCTCATGCCTTTTAGCCAAAACTTCAGATAAGCTGGCTAAGATATAGACGCGAGTCTTATCATTGGCCTTTGTCCAGCGGTCATAAGCATCCTTAACTGCTTGGGATGCATTACGAGTAGGGGCTGGAGGACAATCCTCCGTTAAGACGAACCGCAGATCATCGACAACAAGAATCGTATTCAGGTTCGACTTCCACGTAGCATAATTTTCGCCGGTTAATTTCTCATTTTTAAGCAGAGAGACAATTGAGGAAAACATTGCTGAAATTTAAACAAACAATGACCGTATTAGTTATCTTTGCCTTAACCCATCATACAAGCAAACAATTGCACACAATCCAATCAATTTAGCAAAACAGACAATCACAGAACCCTAAAACTATTGATTTAGTTTTGCAACGACGTTTCAGAGGTTTAGAATGTCAGCCACCGAAGGGTGATCAGGCACTCCTCCTTTGAAATGAGACACCTCTCAGCTAATTCTAATTCCAGAATAACTCATATTCCTATAGACATTCGCCATCGTTGTTCGGTCAAGGATTTGTTAACACATTTAACTCATCCTCGTAAGTGTAACCCTCCCACTTTCAGATCTCAGAGGCACGCACCAACAGGCTACCGAAGGGAAAGACAACTGTTGGTGATTAGCCTAAGAGCTCTTATCCTTTTCAGGAGTTCACGATGTTCTGAATCCTATGACCAGGCCCTCCGAAGGGATGGTTGCGCCAGGACAACCTGCAGGCGGATCATAGGACTCTCACGGTGTGAACTATGCGCGGAGACCGAGGGATACGTTGACACGTGTCCCGCTCCCACTTACTTTAGACATTTTTCCCATTCACCTTGATATTGATCCATGCAAACACTTTCCGAAGGGAGGCCGCTCCTAAGGCGACTCGAAGTCGAGCATGAATCTCACGTTGTGAATATAGGGACGTAGGAGCAAAACTTGATTTAAATCTCGTTTTGTAACTTTCCTCCCACTGAAAATGTCCTAAGGTTAGTTTAGGGTTATTTAACTTAGATAGAATTCGGCTAAGTCAATCTATCTAAGTCTGATCCTATTATAACAATTATGGAAAGGATTCAACTGCAATCTTTTGGGTGAATTAAACTTCTTTTAATAAACCCAATATTGCAAGTCAACATTACTATGGTTAATTCAACTCAATGTTCGGGTCAGTTCCCAGGTAGGAGGTGTTCCGTAAACCGTCAACTTAAATACCCCCAGCCTTAGACAGAACTTTACCGAGAGAGTTCCCTTATAACCTCAGTAATGTAAGGTCTTTACTCTAAAGATCTAGGTGCATTAAACACTTTTAATAAACCTAGTGACATTGCATGCTAACATTTAACTATGATTAATTCAACTCCGGTATTCCAGGTCAGTTCCCAGGTAGGAGGTGTTCCGTAAACCGTCAACTTAAATACCCCCAGCCTTAGACAGAACATTACCGGTGGAGTTCCCTCATAATCATAGCAATGTTTTTCCTACTTAGTCAATTAAAACTATTTTTAAATACTAAGTAAGAAAAGATTCTAATCTTATTAGAAAACGATCTAGGTCTAATTAATTTTAAACAATTTAAAATTAATCCAATTTATCCTATGATCTTATGTTTGCATGCAAATCTTGATTATAGATTGACGGTTTCTAATCATTAATAATAAAGAAATATTTCAAATTTTAATGATTAATCCTATAATCAAGAATCTAGGGTTTAATTCATTCAACAATCTCATTCAAATTAAATAATTAAACCACACTAATTGCATGAATAATATAACAATTATATTATTAACTATGGATGTTTCATGCTTCATGCAATTTTTGATTTTCTTTTATTATAACAATTATAAGCCAATCAAGAAAATCAAACAAGCATGCTTCATTCATCACATTAAACATAACTATTTATATTTAATTTAAGTAATGACATGCTTCATGCTTTCCAATTTTTCATATAATTAATATACACTTATATTAAAAAATATGAAAACAAATCCATGCATTTAAACATACATTATAACAATTTATAATATATAAAAAATGCATGAGCATGTTTATAACCTAAGGTGGGATTAAAAATTTTATATGACATCCATAAAGTATATAAATAGCAATTGAACCGGTTAATTTTGGCCCCTAGGATAAAATAAAGCATTAAATTACATTAATTTAGCTAAATTCTATCTTAAAAATCCATGTACAGCTCCGGAATTGGTCTAGACATCACGAACCGCCCCGAACCACCTCGAACCGGCCTTCAAAATCACGAACCATGCCAAAATTTGGCTAAACCGGACCAAATAGGTCCCAGCCCAGTCGAATCGGACCGGTCATGCCTCGAACCGCGCCTTTTGAAACCCTAGGTCGCGCCTCCATCGTGACAGCGTCGAGACGCTGTGTAGATAGAGTCCCGACGCTGTGCGTTTTCCTTATCTGGCGCGTGCGTAATCGAGACAGCGTCGGGACGCTGTTGAGGTAGCGTCCCGACGCTGTGTGCTTTCCTTACCGAGCGCCTTCGGTATCGAGACAACGTCGAGACGCTGTTGAAGTAGCGTCCCGACGCTGTTGCGTCTGGAGGCAGAATCTGGGCAGCAGCAGCATCGATTCTCCGATTTTGGCCCCGATTTCAGCGGCGATTGCTCTGATTTTCATCTCATAAAAACCTATTCTAGACCCGGACTTACATAGGACTCGATTTTACATAAAATACCCAAAACACCGGGCCTTACATGATCAAAATCACATAAAAATAAAATCTATGGCCATAAAATTAACCCAAACAGTTCAATGCAAACCGAACATACATTATGCATAAATCCCACCTATTAGAGCCTATCGCAAATTTTAAAATTAATTAATAGGGACAGCGATGACTCTGATGCCGATTGAAGGGAATAATAGTCCCCACGCAGCGGAAGCGCATCGATTGGACCTTACGCCGTATATTAATTAACATTAAAATACCGTTACAATAACTCAAACAAAACTTTAAACAACCTTTAAAGCCGCTGTAAAATTGGTTTAAACATGCTAAAATAAATCTAAATTTATTTTTAAAACTTTTCTAAAGAAAAGAGGAAGAACCGTTACAAACCTTCGTTGAAGACTTGACCGTTCTTCGCCAACGACGCTCCACGAACGAAAACGCAGCAGCCGCCTTTGCTTTTCTTCGCTGGAAATTTCTTCTTTGATTGACACAATCACCACAGAGGTTACACCGGTATGTCTCTGAGTCTAGGAGGCTAAAGACTTGTGGGAGTCTTTCTCTAAGAGGGAGACTAGAGAGAATTCTAGGTCTTGTCTTTCAAGAGTGTCAAGTGTCATGACCAATTAGGTCTAGTGTTCTATTTATAGAAGAAAAGCCATGAATAAAATATTCAATTAAATAAATCTTTTCCATAATTGACTCAATCTTATTCCTTAATTAATCAATCATGATCAATCAATTCCATAATTGATTAATCTTTTCCACAAATGACTAATTACTTCCATAAGTAATTAGATCATTTCCATAAATGATTAATCATTCCTTAAGTGATTAATTATTTCCATAATTGATTAATTCTTGGTTAATGAATTCTTTAATTAATTAACCACCAATTAAATATCACATATTTAATTCCCGGCCTAGAATTAATTAATTTGCCCAAACACATTTTAGGCCTTAAATTAATTAATTCATTATTTTGAACTCTTTCAAACTTCCATAAATTTATATTTGAACTTTTCAAATATTAATTTCTCTCATAATAATATATCAATATATATTATATTTGTTTCCCTTAATAAATTGAACATTTTCAATTTACTTTTATTACTTAGTTGCCTCAAATTACTTTACGAGCTACCAGTGGGACCTAATGGACCTGCAGATCAGAAGCTCCAACGATGTGAGATTAATTGGTCAAACTCATTAACCACATTAATCAATATTCGTTAACTGTGTGTACATTCCACTATAGACTCACAGTTGCACTCTTCTCACTGCAGACATATTTTCTGTGTCCACGGATCTAGACCAATATCGACTAGTTAGTCCTTCACGAGTGTCCGTAACACCAGCTGGGTCAAATTACCGTTTTACCCCTGGGTTACCTCTATTTCCTTAAGTACCAATTCTCCTTTAATGAACAACCTGTTTGTGGTCCAATCATCAAACAGAAAACCCTCTCGTGCCATTGAGAGGGTAGGGCCCTTTGTTCAAGACTCGGAGTAACCACTTAAGGGAACACTCATCTGCTTCCCTAAAGTCGGGAAGGAGTGAATTCCATCTTGTACGATTATGTTCCCAGCTCCCCATTCGATCTTGTCCCCAAAGTGGTAGGCTTATTGAGTCGGCGTATTGGCCACTCTCACCCATACAAATCAAAGGACAATCTCTCATGAGCAGGAGTCCTTAATCAACTCAGGATTAAGACTAAGTTGTCTAGGTCGTCCTAGTGAAATAGAAAACCAACTAGTTAACGGTGTTATAACCAGTGGTTACTATTTCACGGTTCGGTCTTATGCAAACTCATTGCATAGGATACCCCCACTCGCATGTCTCCTACACGAACGCGTTGGATCGCAGCGTTTGTATCAAATACAAAGTGGGCCATATCCATAGTGTCACCAGGATAAGGCACCCAGTCTTATCCCTATACTATAGACCCTTTAGGCTGTTTCTTGAACAATGATCCCATATGTCACTACATATAGTTCAAGACTCATATTACAGTCTTGGATGTCTAGTTTATTGGATTAGGGTTATTATTAGGCAAAGACAAATATAAAATAACTAATAACAATTAATGGAAAAATATATCAATATTATTTCATTAATATCCGGTCAACGGTTACATTCACTATCTACGAGTTGTAGGGCATAAAACCCAACAAGAAGCATAACAACTAGCATGCTTAACAACCAAGCATCACACAACAACAGTTCCTGCTATTCGAATATCTCATATATATATATCTAACATAGAAGCAAGAAGCACAACACATATATATATATATGAGCGAAGCAAGAAACAAGAGAATAATTATAAAGCAAGTAACAAGCAGTGTGCATCATGCAATCAAACAGACTTTAACAGGTAAGAACTACTTACTGGAGGTTCTAACACTCTTAAACGATCCTAAAAGGCTAACAGAACCAACCGGAAGAGCCTAAAGAGCTCAAACTACAAGAAATGATTACCAAGGGTTAGGAAATAGATTTAAAGCACCTAATAGACTTTATAAAGGAAACAAAAGGTGGTGGAATTTATCGATCAGCGTCCAAATGGCCCCAAACACTTGCTGTCAAACGAACCAAGTGATTTGAAACCACTTGTTTAAAGTCCTTAGACAATGGGTGTTCGAGTTTAAGACTCAACGGACGATGGGTCACAAAACAAAGATGATTTTGAACCCAAGACGGCTCCATGCTGCGCAGGAAAAACAAGAAGTCAACCACAAAACCCAATCTAAACACCGAACAAGAGTGGGTAAACTTATTTCGAGCTTATCGAAAGAGCCTAAACACGTCGAAATGAACCTTAAATCAACCCGAACACGCCCAAAACGCCAGGACAACGAAAATCCTGCCTCTACTCACTAATCTTGCCGAAACAAGAGGAAGAGAGATCGATTAACACGCTGCCCACTGAACTCGAAGGGAAGAAAATGCAACCTACTGAACTAAAAGAAGAAAATCGAAGGGAACGACGACTTACACTCAACCTACTCGCGAAGGAAAAAGACGGGACGTTAGCGCAGCTTGAGACGACGACAAGCTAAAGCTGCCTGCGATTTGATGACGCAAAAGACAGAGAACAAGGGAAACGGCTCCGTGGGTCTCATCGTCGGCGCTCGAACAACACGAGAGGGAGATCGATAGAGGCAGACGACACTGTTGCACGCAAGGAGAACGGCGGCGTGGGTCAGCTGCTGGCGGTGACGACTCACGGAAGAGAGGGAGACACCGGCGAGCACGAGGGAGAACGAGAGAGAGAGACGCTGGAGAAGAAGCCCACAGGTGGCTGGCGGCGCAAAAAGAAGAATCTGAAGGAGAGGGGGGGCTGGCGGTGCGGAGAGGGAAGAGAGAAAAAGATGAGGGGTTATGGTTTCTATTTTCCTTCTTTTTCTTTAATAATAAAACTCTAATACAAGAAAACCCAACTTAATTAGGAATTAGGTTTTATTTAGGATTTTATCTAAAATCCCAAACTTAACTCCTAAATAATTTTGGAAGAAATAATCCAATTAATTTAGAATTTGGGTCTTTTGATATTTAAAATAAATATCAAATATCAAACCTCTAACTTTAGGAAATTTAATTTAATGACCCGAGGCTAAGCTTAAATTCTAATTTTCAAATTAGAATAAAAAGCTCAACATATCTCAAAATAGCTCGATTTCAAAACGCGGGACGTTACAATCTCCCCACCTTAAGAACTTTCGTCCTCGAAAGTTGCACATCTAACCACGCTGGACGACTAGCCTTGAATCCAACACTAACTCCTCAAGGCACTTAATACCAACGACTTTTTGCTCATCAAGCCACTTTCCTCTAGAATCCCAAAGTTTTGAATCAAGGCACAAGAAAGGTAATTGATGCTCATCTTCAGCTTCAACACTTGGAACAAGTTGTGACACACATACACATTGGTAACAAAGACAACCAATGAACAACTAGACCAAAGTGCATAACGATCTTCAAATGGTCCAATATAATCAGAGCTACACTATCCGATCTTTTCAACACAGAGGACTCCCTTTCCACTAACATTGCTTGAAGAAACCAGGGTTGTTGGTGAATTTTCCAAACGACGGCACACGAAGCACGATGTGTTGCAGATAACACATGTGGCCAATACAACTTATAAACAGCTAGATCAATGCGTTCAAAGATCTTGAGTAGTTCAATATATTTGAACTAAGCTACCAATTCACCAGAATTTGTAGAACTCCTTATATTAACTCTTTTGAGAGAACACAAGTCACCTACGTTGAACTCAACCTTTGCACCTATCACCTTCACAACCATTTGACTTCATTGGTAACTTACACTTTTTTTTTTCTGATTCCTTGGATAGCTTCGTTAGTTAACTTCACTAACTCTGACTTGGATAGGAACAACAACTTACTAAGCAACTGAGCCATTCGCTCTTCGCATTAAGCCTGCCCATGATGTTTCTTAAATCCCTCGTACATCTTGGCTTTATGAGAATGCACTGAAAAAGGTGTTTTATGCGCCTCTTACAATCAACCTCGCTTTAGAGGATAATCCTTTGGCACAACAACCTTGATATAACAAAGCTGAATTTCCAATGAGGGTATAATTCCCTTGATCTTCCTCACTCAGGCGTTTAACCAATTCTAGGTCTTCTTAATGGCTATCAACAATCAACTTTTTCAACTAGGCACCACTAAAGTTGAGCAAACAATGCTGAAGGCTTCCGTTGTCAACTCACTTTCTGGGCAATCAACCCTCTTAGGAAAGGACTATGAAATGGTAACGAGAATGCCAATTTGGTTTCTTGCTAAGAGCATACCACAACTTCCATGTCAGGTGCTAATTGACCTTACCGCTTTACCAGATCCAAACACTTCCTTTATCCTAAGTCAAGCTCTTCTTACATAAAGAAACACTTCCGACTCTTTGTGGTCTATGAGATTGGATACTTCCTCCATAAGGAAGGTGACTTCAGATATCTAAAGTCAATATTGCAACTACGACTTCCAAGTCATGAGTGTGGAATAGTTAAACTCATATTTCCTTAGTTGACACAAGGTGTGAACATCTTTTCCATATCGCATTAGTTTACAACCTTGTCATTTTTTCTTTACGCGTCAATAACGACCACTAAGCTCTTGTACAATCAAGAACAGTTAACACCGAGACTATAGCCAATTGTTCCCCTAACCTCTAGAAATGCTTCTTACAAACTCCTTTTCGAGCGATAGCAATGTTCTTGAATCTTGCGAGAGAACTGAATCCATGGTGCTACCATACTATCAACATTCTAAGCAACCTCCCAGCTTCAAAAGGTAACTTTCCAATCAAAGAAGATTGTGACTTTCAACCATTAAATTGGGTCGGACCAATTGCAAACTTCTTCTACTTTTACTTTAGCAAGACTCGCTGGGATACAGTCCTTAGAACCCAGATGTCCAAGAAAGCAACCTTATCCAAACAAAACTGATCCTTTGAATAACGTACAACTCACTACATCCCAAAGTTTCCAAAACTTGCTCGAAATGCTCTTTATGAGTCTTCCTTAGTCTTTAAATAAACCAACTCACAACCAAGGAACACTATCATGAACGAGTCCAAAAGATCTTAAAAATCTGGTTCATGAAGCCCAAAAACTATAGGAGTATTAGTAATCCAAAACCATCATGATTGGAGAATACTTATCTTTTACTGCCACATTGATCAATTCCCAATAGTCAATGCCTAGGCTCAATGAGTTGACCTTTTTCTTCACCAACAAAGTTGGGGAGACACAATAGGGTGAATAAATCCCTTGCCCAAGAGTTCTTCCAATGGCACCTTAAGTTTCTTCCTTGAATCGATATCATTCAATAAACTGCCTTGAATAATAGGTTGTCCCAAGTAACAACTCTATCCAGAAGTCCATGACATTTGCAAAGTAGACTCAAACACCAAACTACAAGAGACACCTGACCTTTAGCGTAGATGTTATCTTTTGGATTCCCAACTTTCATTTCTTTGAGTCAAACTTCGGCCAAATGATAACCTAAAGAGAGCTTCCTTCTTAGATCATTCCATGGTTTCTTAACTAAAGCCAACCAATCCATATCCAGAAACGACGACGAGGTCTAGCATATTCCAACTTGACAACCTTGCTCCATAGATCTTGCTTGCATAGAAAGTCCACCAACTTTACTACTTCCTATGGAAATTCTCTTAATTCTGTACGGTCTTGGTTACACTTGCTAGGATCTTCAAGCCAAATCACTAACCTTCCAAGGTAAAAAGATCCAACCTTAGGTCTGCTTTGCTGGTCATCTACAACCACCACTACCAACCAGGTCTCTCCAAAGCAGAACCAACACCAAAAAGGCTTCTAGTGACAATGCCACTTAGGGCACCAGATGAGGAACATGGGATTTGAAAACTAATTATGTAATTATCTTAAATTTAAAAGGATATTCTGGTCTAAAAATGTTTTTTAGGAATCCTGACCTTTTAATATAGTATAGATTATTAAATTATGAAATTTGATCCTGAAATTTGAAAACTAATTATGTAATTATCTTAAATTTAAAAGTGTATTCTGGTCTAAAAATGTTATTTAGGAATCCTGACCTTTTAATATAGTATAGATTATTAAATTATGAAATTTGATTATGGAATTTGAAAACTAATTATGTAATTATCTTAAATTTAAAATGGTATTTTGATCTAAAAATGTTATTTAGGAATCCTGACCTACTAATATATAGTATAGATTATTAAATTACGAAATTTGATTCTGGAATTTGAAAACTAATTATGTAATTATCTTAAATTTAAAATGGTATTCTGGTCTAAAAATGTTTTTCAGGAATCCTGACCTTTTAATATAGTATAGATATAGATATAGATATAGATATAGATAGTATAGATTATTAAATTACGAAATTTGTTTATGGAACTTGAAAACTAATTATGTAATTATCTGAAATTTAAAAGGGTATTCTGGTCTAAAAATGTTTTTCAATAATCTTGGCCCAGTATAGATATTAAATTACGAAATTTGATTCTGGAATTCGAAAACTAATTATGTAATTTTTTGAAATTTAAAAGGGTATTCTGGTTTAAAGATGTTGTTTAGGAATCCTGGCCTTTTAATATAGTATAGATATTAAATTACGAAATTTGATTCTTGAATTTGAAAACTAATTATGTAATAATCTGAAATTTAAAAGGGTATTTTGGTTTAAAAATGTTTTTCAGGAATTCTCGTCTTTTAATATAGTAAAGATAGTATAGATATTAAATTACGAAATTTGATTCCTGAATTTGAAAACTAATTATGTAGTTATCTTAAATTTAAAAGGGTATTCTGGTCGAAAAATGTTTTTCAGGAATTCTAGCCTTTTAATATAGTATAGATATTAAATTATGAAATTTGATTATGGAACTTGAAAACTAATTATGTAATTATCTGAAAATTAAAAGGGTATTCTGGTCTAAAAATGTTTTTCAAGAATCCTATCCCAGTATAGATATTATATTACGAAATTTGATTCTGGAATTTGAAAACAAATTATGTAATTATTTTAAATTTACTATGATGTTCTGGTCTAAAAATGTTTTTTAGGAATCCTGGCCTTTTAATGTAGTATAGATATTAAATTACGAATTTTGATTCTAGAATTTGAAAACTAATTATGTAATTATCTGAAATAAAAAAGGGTATTCTGGTTTAAAAATGTTTTTCAGGAATCCTGACCTTTTAATATAATATAGATTATCTGAAATTTAAAAGTGTATTCTGGTTTAAAAATGTTTTTAGGAATTTTTGCCTTTTAATATAGTATGCATAGATATTAAATTACAAAATTTGATTCTGGAATTTGAAAACTAATTATGTAATAATCAGAAATTTAAAAGGGTATTATGGTCTAAAAATGTTTTTTCAGGAATTCTGGCCTTTTAATATAGTATAGATAGTATAGATATTAAATTACGAAATTTGATTCTGGAATTTGAAAACTAATTATGCAATTATCTTAAATTTAATAGGGTATTCTGGTCGAAAAATGTTTTTCAGGAATCCTGACCTTTTAATATAGTATAGAGTATTCTGGTCGAAAAATGTTTTTCAGGAATCCTGGCATTTTAATATAGTATAGATAGATAGATACTGATACTATTTTAGAGATTTTTTTTAATAACATGTAGGTGAGAGATTTTGTAACGCCCCGCATTTCGAAATTTAAGCCTTTCTGAGATGTTTTGGATCCATCATGAGTTCAAATTTGATATTAAGTGGATGAAATCAAATCAAATTATTAAGTGGTGGAATTTTGGTTTAGGAATCAAATTCTTGAACTCAATCCGATAAATATGGAAATTCAATTACCCAATGGTTTCCTCAATTTTTTTTGAAAGGGAATTAGGGCCTTAATTGGAGTTTTAAAGAAAAAGAAATAAAATAAAAGAAAACCTAGTCCTAATCTCTCTCTCTCTCTTCCTTGTATGAGCCACAAACCCCCCCTCGCGCATCTTCTTCTTCGTTCAACAAACTTTTCCCCCGCGCCCCTCTTCTCCCTCTCACTCGTGTTTCACACCAGTAGCAGAAGCACAGAACACGCAAATTCGGCTGCCGCTTCGTCTTGCGTCGACTCTCTCTCTCTCTCTCTCCCGTGTGTCTCTCCTCCGGCAAGCAAGGCGACCCACGCGTGAACAACCTAAGACCCGTGACGGCTCGAGGTGTCCAACGACGCGAGCAACAACGTCTTTGATAATGTCTTCTTCATGTCGACGATCCGCATGGGCTTGAAGAAGACCCACAACCATCAGTTTTTTCCTCTTCGGCCACAAAGTGCTTCTATGCGTGTTTCTATGCGTGTTTGGGATGATGGTCGTGTCTCACCTCTTTGGTAAGATTTAACTCCCATCCTCATTCTGTTAAGCTTGGAATCAGATTACCCATATCCCAAATAGCATTGATATGAATTACCCACTTTTTAACGACTCCAAATTTGCAGGATTAGGCCATTTGAATCAATTTCCAGCAAGCTGTTAGGTTTGAATCTGACTTTTGACGCTTACCCATAGCCCGAAAAGGTCTTAAATCGGACTGCCCATAGTCCTACAGCTTCAAATCAACGTTTTTGGAGTCCTTCGATCACTCTCCAGCAAGTGTCCAAGTCCTTTGGGTAAGGTTTAGCAATGCTCAACATGTTTTAGACCTTTTAACCTCATTGAAATTATTTTAAAGTTTGTTAGATTGATCGCTAACGCTTGGAAGTTCCCTATTTGTAGGTTCGGACTCATTTGATCACTTCTTGCCAAGACTCAAGTCTGGTTATTTCAGTTTGGTCTTAGATTGTTCAAATCCTAAGAAGCTCATTAGATTCGCTTAGGAGTGCTTTAGCAATTAGTAAGTGGATTTCTACCTGTTGGGTCTGTTTGCTTGTATGCTAGCATGTTGTGTGCCTTACTTGTGTGGTTTTATCATATACTGTATAGATATGTATGTGTTATGTGTTCGTGACGAGTTTTGAATACGTTGAGCTGCTGTGTTGAGCTTATATGGTGAACTATTGTACTAAGAATGTGGTTTCGTTGTGATTTATTCAAAAGCACGAATGTGCGGTTCATTTGATGTGTTTCATGACTGAATGCATGGTTTAGAAACATGTTGGGTACGAGCATTATGGGTTGCATGTCATTGGCATAAAACATGGTTTAGAAGCATGATGAGTAGGATTCATGCATTCTAGTGAGATTGTGAGGTCAGAGGGCCTTGTGAGTTGAAAAGGAAAGTTAGGTGAATACTAGGTGCCTCAGGTAAAAATGGTCGAGGGGTGGTATGTCACCAATGGATTAAGAGGAGCATCGGGTGCCTTGGGTGATATGGCCAAGGACGGTGTGATGAGTCTATACGTTGTGAAAGTCATCAGGTGCCTTAGGTAAAATGGCCAAGGAGCGATGTACAGTTTGATTGTGAAGTCATCGGGTGCCTTGGGTAATACAGCCAAGAGGCGATGCACAATTTAAGGCCTTGGGTAATATGGTCAACGGTCGAACGCTGAGCGCCGTAGAGAAATGTCAAGGCCCTGGGTAATATGGTCAGGGGTCGACGTGACTCGAAGGAGTCAGTCTCAGAGGGCTTTGTGAGGGCCATGAGTGTTGAGCGAGCTCGTGGAGCTTGAGAGAAAACTGAGTTGCATGGCATGATGTGGAATTCATGTGTTTTGAGTATGCATGGCATGGTGCGGAATCCATGTGTTTTGAGTGTGCATTGCATGGTGCGAAATTCATGTGTTAGGTGCAAGGTTGTTGCACGATTGTATTAGTTGAATATGCTTCTATGTGTTGATTGCTCACTTGTATATGAGGCATGATATTGTAGTTGAAAAGCATGATACTTGTCTGGTATATGCATGTTGTTTGATGGCTCTGCAGGTGTGAGCCACTTACTCAGTACCGTGGTTTTGTACTGACCCACCACCAGGTTTTGCAGGTGCTGCAAACATATTCGAGCTTGGTGATGTAGAGGAGACGTGACGAAGGAAGGACCATAGCTAGCTTGTTCTGTTCATGCTTTCCTTGTTACTCGTCCTTAGTTTAGTTCGTGGTAGGTTGTGGCCTAAGATGTTAATGTTTTCTCTTAGCTGATGAATGGACGAGGGTTGATGTTAATTTGGTTGTAATGTTTTACGTGTAGTCTTGAAAAGATAAAAGTCTTTTCTTTAACACGTTGTGAATTTTCTAATGTATTTAGGTAGTCCTTGATATGAGACCTGACTCACATTTATATTCTGTCGTGTTGAGTTGGGTTGTGTATGGATTTTGTAGAGTGAGATTAGCTATCTGTTTAATCTGGCTTTAGAAGTGTATATACATAATGTCTATCAGGTGTGTTAAAAATTTGGGTAGCTTATAGTTCTGTCGTTATGCTGCCGAAATTTTCGGGGCATTAGGTTGTCATGAGAGTAAATGTTTAGTAATGTCCCCTAGTTTAGAATAAATTTTGGGGGCGTTACAGATTTGAATCACCGACCTCTAGAAATGGATGGACGTGACAAATCCAAACTATCATGTTCTATATATCATGTGTAACATATTTTCTCTTTTTATATATTGACGTTAATATAAGGTATAACATATATAATTTGATAAAACTAATATGTTTAAAAAATATAAATATAAAACAACCATATATTTATTTTATTATATTATTATCTTTAGAATAAAAAGAGAAAAATTAACTAAAAAATAAAGGGACAAAAAATTTCATATTCACTACTCATGTTATATTCTTAAAAACGAAAACCAGAAACAAAACAAAAAGACTTGTTAACTAATAATAATAATAATAATAAAAACAAATAATATAACATGATCTAGATGCAAAATTAAAATGGGTTTTTGAAAACATTTTATCATTTGCAATTTAAAAAACCCATTTGCATTTTATTATTTAGTTTTTAAAAATATAAACCAAATGAAAAAAGAATGCAAACCATATACATATACCCTTTTTGGAAAATACAAATGAATGATTTATAAGCTAAATATATTATAATTAACTATGTATAAAAGCAATAATATGGTAAAAAAAAAATACTATACCAAAATTAAAAAAATATTGTACCAATACCATACTTTTATGATGTAAAAAAACGTACACTAAACCATTGAGACTAAATTGAAAACTTTTAAAACCTTAGGTACCAAACTGAAACTAAACCTATACTATAGGGACTAAATGAATATTTTTGAAACGATAAGAACCAAATTAAAACTATATAACATACATACATAAATTTATTGGCAAAATATTAAAAAGATAAGATATTTATATTTTTCAACGTTTTGTAAAAGTTTAAGCATTCGTTACATACAAAATAGAGAAGAAAAAACACAATATAACTAAAAATAAAATATGTGAATTTTAAGTATTGCAGATCTTCAAAATTTTAGAAAAAAAATAATTGTGAAGAAGAAAAATCATGTGTATATATATTGTATAATTATTTAAAAGAATAAGCTTACCGTTCACCAATGTTGAACGCTGCTAAACAACACTATTTGAAAAAATTGGAATGGTTAGTGCTTTATTGCATATTTAAAGAAACCTAAAAAAATTTAAAAATCTTGAGAGAGAAAATCATAAAAAAGAAGAAGAATAAAAAAATGATCTTGTTGCTTGAAAAGAGTGGAAGAAAACCTTTTATAGTGGTAGGAAATGAAAGGGTTATAAAACCTTTTAAAATTCTACAACCTTTGAACTTCTGTAATTGAATATAATTAAATGGTAATAAAAAAAAAAAAAGAAAATTAATGAACTTATTCTTAAAATGAAAAGCCACCGTAATATAACAAAGCCAAAAAAGTCACTAATTCAAAAAAAAAAAAAAAAACATACATTTAGGCACATGCATGCATTTTCTTTAAAATTATTATCCATTAATTAATATTAATTTTTTTTTTTTGACAATATGTGGGGAGGGGGATTCGAACCACAAACTTTGTGTTATCCATATAATTTTATGTCAGTTGAGCTAAGCTCTTGTTGGCTAATATTAAATTACTTTAATTCTAATTTATAATGACAATTTATGAAGAGCCACATATTATACTAAATTAAGGGTATATTAGGTATTAAATGAAAATTAAAGCATAACATTGTCCAAAATAAGTTTCTTCCACATTCGTACTTTTATATATACTAGTTTTTTAGCACGTGCGATGCACGTTTATATTTCAAATTATGTATATTTTTTCTCATAATTAATAAAATAATTTTGTGTAAGATACAAACAATTGATTAATTACTAATATAATATGATAAAATTTATAATTTTATTTATAATTTGATTTTTTCTAAAAAAAAATAATAATTTAAATCCATTTATGTAATTTTCATTTCATAAATTTGTTAACCTTTTATATTAACATACTTATTGGTATTTTTTTTTTTAATTTCAAAAACACATTTATATTTTATAATTTTATTTATTTACTTTTATAATAAGTTATATTTTAGAGTTATTTTTTTTTTTAATTTTCATTAAAATAAAAGCTATTATGTTGAAAGTTATAAAATTTATATAGTGGTTTGTTGCAAAATCTAATGGACTCACTATAAAAAAGAATAATAATAAATGAATGCTTCATTTTGAACTAAATGATATTTATCTAATATATAATAATATATTCTCAAATTATATGTACAATTTCTAAAAAATAATTAAGATTGTTGATGGTCGATTTTGGCCAGAGGAACTCACCTGATCTTCACGTGCCACCAACGGTAAATTTGTAGTTGAGGGGGGAAGACGTGGCCTGCAAGACAGTAAACCTGCACACCGGTGTGGTGCTCGCCACACCGGCTCCGATGCTTAAGTCAGCAAGCAGAACGGTAGGGCGTGGAAAAGTAAGAGCAAGAGGAGAAAGCATAGAATAGAGAGTAGAGTTTAGGGATAGAATTCGGGATCCCCTCTTCAGTGGCGAAGAGGGATATAAATACCTGTTCATCCTCCTAGCCTTTTTAGGGTTTCGGAGGCGTTTTAGGTCAAACCAGGCGAAACCGGGGCATCCAGAGGCGGTGGGGACCAGACGAGACCGAACGGGCTCGGCCCGCGCGAGCGGGCCGAGGGTCGGCCTCGGCCCATGGGGGTCGGGCCTAAAACCCGACCCCTTCGGTCTTGGCCCGTCTCACTTGCCGGTTTTGCCTCCTTGGTCCATCTCTCAGCCCGATTCCTCCCCGGTTGTCCTCGTCAGCTCCTTGTATATCGGGGTGGTCCAAAATTGCCTATAACATTAAGCCCCCACTCTTGAATTGGGATTCGGGGTGACTTATTGCTATAAGTTGTGCTCCTTAAGCCCGATTTAAGAGTAATGACCCTTGCCCTGGACTGGCTTATGTGTAGCTTTGTTGTCATCCTACAAAGTAGGATAGAAGTAGACACTCCCTGAATAGAGGTTAGATGAAATGGAAATGAAAAAGGGTGAGAGATTACAAAAGTGGTACTGGGTCATTCGGAGTGCTTCATTTCAGGTTCGTGTCTGCAAGAGAAAAGTTAGGGAAAAGGCTAGGGTCGGCCTCGGCCTCAAGCCCCCGTTAGCCTAAAATTTGGCTCCCCGTATCCATATGTTAGTCATTGTAGGAAAATAATAAGAGAATAGGTTTGAACATGTATCCATATGTTAGCTTAAACCTGGGTGCTTTTTGTTTAATAGGGAGTGCATATCCCCTGTGTAGCCCCCAATCTCAAGAAAAACTTTATTAAAACACAAAGTATAGTTGAGTAAATAGGAGAATACCTTTAAAGTTTGTGCTCGGCCTCGGCAAGAGGTGCTCGGCCTTGGCAAGAGGTGCTCGGTCCTGGCTTCTGCAGGGTGAGCTTGACTTAGATGAAGTGTATGGACTCATGTAAGGTGAGGTGAGGTAGACTCGTTGGTCCAGGCTCACATGGTCTCACTTTGGATGAGGCGAGGTAGACTTCGGCAGTCCAGGCTCGCCCGGTGTAAGGATGCTCAGGCCAGAGGAGGTGAGGTAGACTCGTTGGTCCAGGCTCACATGGTCTCACTCTGGATGAGGCGAGGTAGACTTCGACAGTCCAGGCTCGCCCGGTGTAAAGTTGCTCAAGCCAGAGGATGTGAGGTAGACTCGTCGGTCCAGGCTCACATGGTCTCACTCTGGATGAGGCGAGGTAGACTTCGACAGTCCAGGCTCGCCCGGTATAAAGATGCTCAGTTCAGAGGAGGTGAGGTAGACTCGTTGGTCCAGGCTCACATGGTCTCACTCTGGATGAGGTGAGGTAGACTCGATAGTCCAGGCTCGCATGTCTTGATGCTTGAGTCGGTTGCCTTGTGCACACTCCTGAATACTGAACTTTAATGGCGAAACTGTAAGGCTATTAATTAAACTTTCACACTTTGAATGAAGAAAAAACATTGAACCTATACTAGAGGCAGCAACAAAGTAAACAATGTCTAATTACATGATAGAATGCAATAAACGAAAAACCCTAAAACTCCATAAGTTCAGATTCAGTGTTGGTGGAAGTGTGTGCTGCTCGGCCTCGGCTCATTCTCTGGTCGGCCTCGGCCCTCTGTGGCTTGACAGCTTTTATTGCGGTCCAGTAACACTCCCTCGATTCCTTCTGCTCTCCCTTGACGACTCCCACACCGTTCGGAGTTGGAAACTTCAGTAACTGATGGTAAGTTGAAGCTATGGCCTTCATCTCTTGCAAGGTTGGTCTTCCTAGGATTGCATTGTAGGCTGACATACAATCCACAACTAGGAAGTTTATCATCTTTGTCACTGCATTCTGTCCATCCCCAAAGGTCACAGGAAGTTCTATGCTACCTTCTGGGGTCACTCTCTCTCCTCCAAATCCTACAAGTGGGGTAAGGCTTGACTTTAAGAGTTCCCTCCCTAACCGCATTGCTTTAAAGGCCGTTAGAGAAAGGACATCAGCCGAGCTTCCCCCATCAATTAGGATCCGATGGATTTTCACATTATATATATGAATTATTTTTTTTAGAAGGATTATATATATGAATTATTGTAATAAAAAAATAGAGAAAAAAAATTGATGAACATACTAAAATTTCTTATAAATTTTGAATCTATATAGGATATTGTGAGTTATTAAAATCAAATTAAAGCAGCAATTCTAAATATAGTTCAACTGGCTAAGGCATACATTTTCAACGAAAAGGTCAAAATGTTCCAACCCCCATCTTACATGTTTTAAACTCAATATATATATATATATATATATATATATATATATATATATATATATAATTAAAGCATGTACAAATATTTTAAATATAAAAAAAATATGATAATACAAAATATTAAAAATAAAAAAAACTATAATAAGTATAAACTAAAAATTTAAAAATAGTTTTTTTTTAAAAAAAAATCAAACCTCACCCTATCCACATTCTGGAAAATTGCTTGCTAGGTTTTTTTTTTTATAAAAAAATTACATCATCAAATTGAAATTAGAACCTTCCAAGTTCCAAACGGCAAATTGGGATGCATATTTGATATATGCATCCCATAAACTTATATAAGGTATTTTATATTTGATTTCAATATCAGAGGAGACTCCTGAGAGGAAGGGAATTAGAGATAACTAAAAATAAAGAAAAAAAATGGAGCTCATAACATTGTTGACAAAATGAAGGAATAATTTTTTTAAAAAAGAATTATTATAGTAGTAAAAGTTATAAGTGTTACAAATCTTTTAGAATTCCAAACTTTTGAATTCATTATTTTTAGTCAAAATTATTAAATTCTTGAGAAATAAATGAAAACACCTTTTTTTTTTTTGTATTCTAACTTTTTAGATTCTATAGATTTATTATTGTTTTTTAGTAGTATATAAATATTATGGTTGATGATTATTTATTTATTATTGATAAATATTTTAATAATTAACAATTTGTATTTAAGCTATGGAGAAGGAGATTTTATGGAGTTGTGAGATGAGAGTGAAAAATTTATCAGAATAATTTATTAATAGTTTTGTGGTTATGGTTTCTTTTATTTTATTTCTTCATTTTTATTTGCTTTCAAGTAAAACAAATTATGGAAACCATTTCTTAGAGAAGTTAGTGAAAGCATTTTTTTAATTAAGTTATTGTTATAGTTAATTACAAATTTTGTGAGACATTAGGTTATATGATTATTTTCTTAACAAATTAAAAGAAACATAAGTTTACAATTGATCAATAAGCTTTTATTTTTTTAACAAATACTGTAAATAAAAATAATAATACACTTATAAAAGAAATGAAAAAAATAAACAGTAGAAAAGAATTCAATATCTTAGCTATAATTAGAAAAAAAAATTAGAATAAACAGTAAAAAAATTCAACATCTTAGCTATACACTGATTTCTTCAAATAGACTTCTCACTTGTGATAGACAAACTTCATCAAAGTTGAGTTGTAATATTGCAAGCCTAGTGTAGCAGCCATTTTTTTAAAAAAAAAAAAGAAGAAGAAAAGGGGATGGTTCCCGGTTAAGAGGGAAGAGTGGGGGGAAGTTTTCCCCCCACATTTTCGGTCAAATGACCATTAAAAAAAACAAATATCCCAGATTTTTATTTTTCTTCTTCTTCCTCTCACGCTCTCTCTCCTTCGTGCCCTCAACGCTTTCATCTCTCTCTACCGTCTGTGTACAGACTCCGCACGCCGCCGCCTCCTCCGTTCTCCCTCGTCGTCGCACCACCGTCTGCCATTTCACGCCGTCACCGGTAATCCTCGTTCTCTCTCTCTCCCTCTCACTTAGCTCTCTCTCTCTCTCGGTCTCACGTTTTCCCCTCTCCCTCGGTCTGCAGTCACCGCTATCTCCCGGCGTGGAGTGCCGCCTTAGACCCGCCGTCGCACGCCGTCGGTAAGTTTTCTTTTTCTTTCTCTCTCAACTCTCGGTTTCTCTCTCTCCCTAATATATCTCTCTCTCTCTCACTCGACTGCAGCAACCTCGAGCAGCCACTGCTGCCCTCGGTCCCGTCCATTTTTCGAATTTGTGGTCGTCGTTGTTCAAGTTTGTTCGTCGATGTTCGGATCTGTGTGTCACTTTCAGATCTGTTGTCGTCGCTATTCGATTGTTCAGCCTTACTTCTAGAGAATTAGTTGGGTAAGAAACTTGGTTGGTTTAAGCTTTGATGTTCTCGTTTTGATTGTACTCTATTGGGATCTGAGTTGCTGATTTAATTATTAGGAATTGTGGAATTGCTAAAAAGATCTGTGGGCCAAGCTGTTGTATTTTATATGGAGTTTGTAAGGTAAGTAACTTGCTGCATTGGAATGAAATGTTTATGCATTGAAATGACAGTTTACTTCTAGCATGAGTTGGTATCATATATTTGAGTTGAGATTGAGATGATATGAATGCGTTTGTCTTCAAGAATGTGGTTGTTGTGTACTTGTGCTATGAGATAGGTGAGAGTGCTTGACTGTGATATATTATAAGTTGACTGGCATTGTTTGTGGACAGCATGAAGTTTGTGGTTTCTCTGTTTAGGAGTGTTGGTTGTCACCTTCGTTTCTTGTTTTTGAGATTGACTGAGTTGGGATGGTGCATATCGGTTTAGCCTGTCAGTATTCTCCGTAAAAGAAAAGAATTTGGTTAATTGGGTTGCAGTTAAAATTAGCAAGTGTTAAGAGGCCGTAAAGAGAACATGAGTAAGAAAGGAAAAAGGACAAGCTAGTTGCTCTAATAGGGGGTCGTGTCAATTAAACACTTAGGACTGAGATGTATTAGACTGAAATGAGGAGCTAAATGGGCGGGGACTTGGCTTCACAGACTAGGTGCCATTTACTAACTGTGGAAGTTAATTTCTGACTTAAAACCCATGGACGCCCCACCAGTGAAATGCTAGTTAGTGCGCTTTGCGCACAATAGTGCCTTGATGGGTGAGACTTGGCTCCACTGACTGGGTGCCTCTACCATTAGTAGGAGTAGAGATCTCCCAAAACACCCACCTGTGTACCTTCAGTGAGTTGGCAAATTTATATAGGTGAGTTAATTGATTACTAGACCCATACTACAAAATGAAATGAATGGGAATGAGATGACATAACCTTTAGGCCCTTAGCTCGAATAATCTTTTGAAACCTTGGTTGTTGCCTGTCCAGTAGCGTTGTTACTTACTGAGTATTTTCTTAAATACTCAATCTTTTCCCTAACATGTAATTGCAGGTAAAGGCAAATGTGTATAGAACGCGTGACGGAGTGCTACTCAACGAGCCATGGATTTCCTTAGGATAGTCTTCCGCATTTTATGTTTTCGAAATTCTTCTTTTGAACTTGTATTGCGATGTTTTAAGGTTTATTCCGCTTTAAGTTTTTGCTTGAATGGCTAAAAATTTCTTCTTATTCTGTTTTAACTGGGATCCCAGGCTGAAAAGTTTCACGTATTTTCTAAGCATGTTTTACTTTAAATGTCGTTTCATCGCTGTTCTTGGAAGTGAAATGAAATGCATGTGGTAATGACCCTAAAAGATCTAGGCACGAAATGTAGGGTCGTTACACCTAGGGTCTAGAATAGATACACACATGCATCACTTCCCATGCTCCTTGAATGTAACACCATCTTGAGATCTGTAACGCCCCGCGTTTCGAAATCGAGCTGTTTTGGAATTTATTGGGCGTTCTTATTCTAATTTGGAAAATTAGAATTTAAGTTTAGCCTTGGGTCGTTAAACTAAATTTCTAAAATTTAGGGGAAAGAGATTTTTAATTAATCTTTAAATTCCTGAAGTTTGGAGTTTAAAATTTGATATTTATTTTAAATATCGAAAGACCCAAATCCCGATTTAATTGGGCTATTTTCTTTTCCAAATATTTTAAGGAGATAAGTTTGGGATTTTAAATGAAATTCTAAGATAAGAGCCTAATTCCTATTTAATTGGGTTTTTCTTTCTTAGGGTTTTAATTTAAGGAAAAAGGAAAAGAAAGTGAGCCCTAAATCATCTTCTTTCCCCTTCTTCTTGTGTTCAGTCGCCAGACCCCCCCTCACCAGCCTTCTTCCTCGCGCGCAACAACCATTCTCCCTCTCTTGCCTGTGTGTTGCGCTGCTGCCAGCAGCTGACCCACGTCCCTCTTCATCTCTTCCTCCCTCACGTGTTGTTTGGGTTGCAGCAGGTCCCTCTTCGTGTGAGCAGCTGTGGTTCCCGTCGTTGATCTCTTTCTCTCTCTCTCGTTCAAGTTCTCTTTCAAGTTCCTCAAGCAGCGAGTTTAATTCCTTGTTCCTCTTGTTTTCGGCTGGGTTAGTGGGTAAAAGGCAAGATCTTCGTCATTCTGGCGTTTTGTGCGCGTTCGGGCTGATTTAAAATCTGTTTCAGCGTGTTTGGACTCTTTTGATAAGTCTTCATCGTGACCCATGCTTATTCGAATTCGAATTTTGAATACCCACTCGCTAATAGTTTTGTATTGCTGAATGAAATCTTGTTCCATTGCTGTCCGGTGCTGACTTGGGCTTAAAGCTAGTGTTCGGTGGATGCTCATGACCCGAATGACCTTAAATCAGGTTACCCATAACTTGTTGGTTTGAGACCTTGGTTGTTGGGTTAATTCGAACACCAATCAGCAAGCAATAAGCTCGTTTGATGGATTTCGGTAAGTTTCCGTGCCCTTAAACCTTTTCTATTCAATTTGGTTGGCTTTAGGATAGCCTATAACCCATGGGTGTGCTTTTAAGTTTCAGTTGGACCCAAGTCGAACCCCGGGCAACGTGTGTTCAAAGGAGTTTGGTGTTGGTCAGTAAGTTCCAACAAGCTTTTGGACTCGTTTCACGTGGTTCGGTAAGTTTCTCCACCTTCTTAGCCTTGTTAGAACTCTTGTTAGGCTTCGCTAATTAGTCCATGATGCTTGAAGTTGTTTACTTGTAGCTTGGGATCAATTAAAGCTTACTTGGGTTATTTCCATCAAGGAACTTTATTCTGTTTGGTGGAGCTTAGAAGGTATATCGTTATTCTTTAGACTCTTTGAATCGTGGTTTAAGTGCTTTAGGCTAGTTTTTAATGCTCGAACATTATTATTTTAGGATTTTTTGAGTTGGTTCCAAGTTTTCGAGCTAGCCTTTAGGCTTGAAATCCAAGTTGGTTGGTAAGAAATTCTTCCCTTTGTTCTTTTAGGTTCAAATAGGGTGGTTAAGCTCAATTCTGATCTTTATATATCATCCTTGTCGTCAGGAGCTTGCCTAGTTTCAGTTTAGGAGCTATTGGATTACCTTAGGAGCTTTTCTTCTAGTTTAGAAGCGTTTAGAGCTTCCAGTAAGTAGTTCCTATCTGATGTAGTCTGTTTGACTGTGTGATGCGTGCTGAATGTTTACTCGCTTTATAACTATTCTCATGTTTATTGTTTCTCTGAATATATATATGAAATCGTTGAAAGCATGACTGTTGTTACGTGTTGATTGGATGTAAAGCATGTTGGTTTTGTTTTGCATTTATGAGTCAAGCATGAGTTGAGAGCATGGGGATTACGTATATGCTTAGTGGGCATAGTACGTGAGTCTAGAAGCGTTGCAGGGCATATGCATTCTAGATAGATGTGTGATAGAGGTCATGGACCTAAAGTGTGAAAGAATTGAAAGTTGGGTGAGTGTCAGTGCACCTCGGGTACAAATGGTCGAGGGGTGGCCGTCACCATTGGTTTAAGAGGAGCATTGAGGCCTTGGGTACAAATGGTCAAGGGTCGGTGTGATGAGTCTAGAAAGTAAGTGTTGGGCGCCTAGGGAAGGACTAATACTTTGTTAAGTCATCGGTGTGCCTTGGGTACAAATGGTCAAGAGGTGATGCACAGTTCGGGGCCTTGGGTACAAATGGTCAAGGGTCGAACGCCGAGCTCCGTAGAGAGCATTGTGGCCCTGGGTACAATTGGTCAGGGGACAGTGCGACTCGAAGGATCAGTCTTGGAGAGCCGTGTGAGGGCTAAATATGAGCGTTGAGTGAGCTCGTGGAGCTTGGGTGGTTAGCAAGTTGCATAGAGAGTTGCATGAGTTATGGCTTGGGAGAGTCATTTGTTTTTACTAGCTTTTGAGCATGACTTGTGTTTACCGCTTTCAGAAAACATGTTGTTTGCGCATGAAGAGCACGTTGTTTGTTGTTTGCTGTTTGGTGGCTTCTCAGGTAGGGGCTGCTTACCAGTACCTTAGTGTACCAACCCCCTCTCCTCTCTCTCCCCCCAACTACCAGATTTTGCAGGTTATGAGGACTGCGTGGACCATGGTGATGCGAAGGAGGCTTATGAGAAGGACCGTAGCTAGTAGCATTGTTCTTGCCCTTTGTTTTCTTTGGTTATGGTTAGGGTAGTTGTTGCTTGTTATTGCTGGATAGTTGTTGTCCCGTTGGGTTAGTTCTGAAATTGTTATTGTTGAACTCCAGGACTAGTTGTCTTTGTTTAAAGAACTCTATTTATTCATTCAGTTATTAATTATTAAGTTTGTTCCGAATGAGCTAATGTTTATAAGCTTGGTTAAACTCGTGTTCCTAGTTAGTTAGTAGTTGAAAATGCGAGACCTGACTCGCAGCTAGTTTTGTGAATGTTCTGCTGGGTTGTAGTTTGGTGGAGGTGTTTGATAATGTTATATAGAAGTGTTTTATGCTTAGCAGGTTAAAGAAAAAATTTTGGGTTAGTCCTATGTGTGCCGTTATGCTGTCGAAATTTTCGGTGCACACGGTTAGTTTAGGGTTAAGAGTTAGTAGTGTCACTAGGATAGCTATTAAAATCCTGTGGCATTACAAGATCCTTTGAAGATTGAGGAGCGTTTGAGAGCATTGATGGAACACCAATAAAAAATAAAGAAAAAATGAAACCTTAGGTGTTGGTGAAAAAATGGTGAAAGAAAACTCATTTTTACAGTGTGGTAGAATGTGAGAAGTTACAAAACCTTTTGAATTCTAAAACTTATAGATTTTCTTTCTGAATTAAATTAAAGAAATAAAATCTTTTAAGTTGTGGGAAAACCCTTTTACATTCCAACCTTTAAGATTCTATATACTTATTATTGATAATTAATTAATTTTATTTTTATAATTTATTATCAATGACATATTTTATAAATAAGAAAGTTAAAGAAGGGACAAATATGTCTAAAAATGTTTTTTCAACCTCCTCACTTTTTAATATAGTATAGATATAGATATAGATTTTTTAATTAAATTAAAGAAATAAAATCTTTTAAGTTGTAGGAAAACCCTTTTACATTCCAACCTTTAAGATTCTATATACTTATTATTGATAATTAATTTTATTTTTATAATTTATTATCAATGACATATTTTGTAAATTAGAAAGTTAAAGAAGGGACAAATATGTCTAAAAATATTTTTCCAACATCCTCACTTTTTAATATAGTATAGATTATAGATTATAGATAACTCCTATTACTAGATTAGATTGATCACCTAGAATAGCATATTATGTTGAGTTCAATACCGAAAGAGGTTGAATAGTATATGGTTCCCATAAAAGTAATATAGGTGAAAGAACCTAGAAATATGTCTTTGCTTTTAACCCTAGACATTGGAGAAAAATCTATAGGAGCCAAGGGTCGAGTGCTCAATAATTTAAGTTAAATTAATCATAGAAATATAAAAGCATATTTAGTAACAACTAAATAGGTGTGAATTCAATTTTGCAATTTCCTGTTCAATACTTGGAATTCTTCCATTTTACTACTTGAGAAAGACAATGTATACTTTCACTTTTTTTTATCTAAGATATTTTGAAATCAATTATGAAAAATATATTTAATTTATTTTATTCATTTTTTTTTTCAATTCAATTGTCAAATATGTAAAATCATTCCTCTATTAATGCCAAGAATTCAAAAACTACCGTGATTGACAAACGAAGAAAAAGGAGATGAAAGGTATAGATAACCATTACCTGCCAAAGTAAGCTTAGCTCAACGGTAATTGACATGTACCCTCTACCATGAGGTCAGAGGTTCAAATCCCCCCACCCCTAAATGTTGATATACTAAAAAAAAAACTTTATTATTATTATTTTTTTATCTTTTTCTTCCATATTACTTGACATTTGTAAATTTTAAATACTTGATGTTTTTATGAAAAAAGGTCAAGTAACATGTTTTTTTTTTAAAGAAAAATGTCAAGAAAAATGTATTTTTTAATTAGAAATGTCAAGAAAACTGAAAAAAAAAAACACGGAGCTTGACAGATTTTTTCTGAAATTTTCACACCAACATAAAACTTGACATTTCAAAAATGTCAAGTTTATTAATAATTTACTTGTCATATTTTAAATGTCAAGAATACCTTTCTTTCTAATTTTGAGAGAGGCAATTATGTAATATTGGTTGAAAATAGGGCAACTTAAAAAAGAAAAATAAAACCCCTTAGAGGTCGTTCTGTGCAAGGGTTTTGGAGATGAGAATGAGCAAGGATTTCTGACACCCTTGTTTGTTTCAAGGTTTCTGTGGTGGGCCCAGGAAATAAAAGATTCTCAGACATCATTTTTGCCCATAAGCAAGGGTTTTCTATGGCCTTGCTGAAGGGGATGAAAGCCCCACGCAGCAGAAGCGCATCGAAAGGACCTTACGCCGTATATTAATTAACATTAAAATAGCGTTATGAAAAGGCAAAATAAACTGTAAACGTACTTTAAAGTTGCTGGAAATTGCTATAAACATGCTTGAAAATTAAATCTAAATTTATTTTCATGCTTTTCTAAAGAAACGGGAAAGAACCGTTACAAACCTTCGTTGTAGACTTGACCGTTCATCGCCAACGACGCTTCAACAAAAAAAAAAACGCAGCAGCCTTATTGTAGTTTCTTAGTTGGAAGTTTCTTCTTCAAAGACACAATAACCACAGAGGTTACACCGATATGTCTCTAAGTCTAGGAGGCAAAAGACTTGTGGGAGTCTTTCTCTAGGAGGCTAGAGAGTATTCTAGGATCTTGTCTTGTGAGTCTAAGAGCAAGAGGGCTACTAAACCAATTAGGTCTAGTGTTCTATTTATAGAGGAGTGACCATGAATAAAATATTCAATTAAATCAATCTTTTCCAAAATTGATTCAATCTTATTCCTTATTTAATCAATGCAAGATTAATCAATTCCATAATTGATTAATCTTTTCCACAAATGACTAACTACTTCCATAAGTGATTAGATCATTTCCATAAATGATTAATCACTTCCTTAAGTGATCAATTATTTCCATAATTGATTAAATCCCGGTTAATGAATTCTTTAATTAATTAACCACCAATTAAATATCACATATTTAATTTCCGGCCTTGAATTAACTATTTTGCCCAAATAGATTTTAGGCCTTAAAATTAATTAATTCATTATTTGAACTCTTTCAAACTTCCATAAATTTATTGTGACTCAAATTTATATTAATATTTGAATTTCTTCAAATATTCATTTCTCTCATAATAATATATCAATATATATTATATTGTTTCCCTTAGTAATTTGAATACTTTCAATTTACATTTATTACTTAGTTGCCTCAAATTACTTTATGAGCTACCAGTGGGACCTAATGAACCTGCAGATCAGAAGCTCCAACGATGTGAGATTATTTGGTCAAACTCATTAACCAAATTAATCAGTATTCGTTAACTGTGTGTACATTCCACTATAGACTCATAGTTGCACTCTTCTCACTGTAGACATATTTTCTGTGTCCACGGATATAGACCAATAACGACTAGTCCGTCCTTCACGAGTGTCCGTAACACCAGCTGGGTCAAATTACCGTTTTACCCCTAGGTCACTTCTATTTCCTTAAGTACCAGCTCTCCTCTAATGAACAACCTGTTTGTGGTCCAACCATCAAACAGAAAACCCTATCGTGCCATTGAGAGGGTAGGGTCCTTTGTTAAAGACTCGGAGTCACCATTTAAGGGAACACTCATCTGCTTCCTTAAAGTCGGGAAGGAGTGAATTCCATCTTGTACGATTATGTTCCCAGTTCCCCACTCGGTCTTGTCCCCAAAATGGTAGGCTTATTGAGTCAGCGTATTGGCCACTCTCACCCATACAAATCAAAGGATAATCCCTCATGAGCAGAAGTCCATAATCAACTCAGGATTAAGACCAAGTTGTCTAGGTTGTCCTAGTGAAATAGAAAACCAGCTAG
This sequence comes from Luffa acutangula, assembly GCA_036850905.1. Taxonomy (NCBI): domain Eukaryota; kingdom Viridiplantae; phylum Streptophyta; class Magnoliopsida; order Cucurbitales; family Cucurbitaceae; genus Luffa; species Luffa acutangula. The sequence continues at coordinate 8,602,083 of CM072087.1, forward strand.
TTAATGGTGTTATAACCAGTGGTTACTATTTCACGGTCCGGTCTTATGCAAACTCATTGCATAGGATACCCCAACTCGCATGTCTCCTACACGAACGCGTTGGATCATAACGTTTGTATCAAATACAAAATGGGTCGTATCCATAGTGTCACCAGGATAAGACACCCAGTCTTATTCCTATACTATAGACCCTTTAGGCTGTTTCTTGAACAGTGATCCCCATATGTCGCTACATATAGTTCAAGACTCATATTACAGCCTAGGATGTCTAGTTTATTGGATTAGGGTTATTTTAGACAAAGACAATTATAAAATAACTAATAACATTTAATTGAAAAATATATCAATATTATTTCATTAAGATCCGGTCAATGGTTAGATTCACTATCTACGAGTTTTAGGGCATAAAACCCAACAAACTCCCACTTGAACTAAAACAATAGTTAGTGTGATGCAAATGCAATAATCTAAAGCTGGAAATGTCATGTGTATTGTATATAAACTAAAATAATACAATGAACTAGGACATCCTTATACCCATTATACATTTCTCCCACTTGCCCTAGATTTGACGACATACATATCTCGTAGACCTAGACCCTCTAGATGACCCTCAAACACCTTAGTCGTGAGAGCCTTCATAAATGGATCAGCGATGTTGTGCTCTGAAGCGATCTTAGTGACGATCACATCTCCTCGTTGCACAATCTCTCGTATCAGGTGATACTTCCTCTCGATGTGTTTACCTCGTTTGTGGCTTCGGGGTTATTTTGAGTTGGCTACAGTCTCACTGTTTTCACAGTATACTGTTATGTTGGGTTTTATGCCCTAAAACTCGTAGATAGTAAATGTACATTTGACCGAACATTAATAAAGTGCTGTATTATTCAATGTTTGTATTATATCTTGTCTTGTTAACCCTAATCCAATAAACTAAACATCCATGACTAATAGAATGAGGCTTGAACTAGTATGTAGGGACATACGGGGATTAATGTTCAAGTTTTAGCCTAAAGGGTCTGTAGTATAGGGATAAGGCTGGGTACCTTATCCTGGTGACACTATGGATACGGCCCGCTTTGTATATTGATACAAACGTATTGATCCAACGCGTTCATGTGGTTGACATGCGAGTGGGGGTATCCTGTGCAATGAGTTTGCACAAAGACCGGACCGCGAAATAGTTAACCACTAACTCTAACACCGTTAGTTAGCTCGGTTTCTATTTCACTAGGATGACCTAGGCAACTTGGCCTTAATCCTGAGTGGATTATGGACTCCTGTCCATGAGGGATTGTCCTTTGATTTGTACGGGTGAGAGTGGCCAGTTCGCCGACTCAACAAGCCTACCATTTTGGGGACAAGACCGGATGGGGAGCTGGGAACGTAGTCTTACAAGATGGAATTCACTCCTTCCTGATATGAGGGTAAGTAGAGGTGTGTTCCCTTAAGTGGTGTCTCCGGGTCTTGAACAAAGGGCCCTACCCTCTTTATGGCACGAGAGGGTTTTCTGTTTGATGGTTGGACCACAAACAGGTTGTTCATTAGAGGAGCACTGGTACTTAAGGACCAAGAGGTAGCCCAGGGGTAAAACGGTAATTTGACCTAGCTGGGGTACGAACACACGTGAAGGGCTAACTTGCTGTTGACGGTCAATATCCGTGGACACAGAAATATATCTGCAGTGAGAAGAGTGCAGCTGTGGTTCTTTAGTGGAGTGAACCATAGTTAACGAATATTGATTAACTCGGTTAATGAGTTTAACCAACTAATCTCATATCGTTGGAGCTTCTGATCTGTAGGTCCATTAGGTCCCACCGGTAGCTCATTTAGGGCGTTGAGGTAAAATTCTAAGGATGGATTGAATATTCGAAGGTGTTCGAATATTATACTAAAATATGAATTTGGTTCATATTAAAACTATAGGTTATAATTAATATGCATTGGATGTATATTAATACTATAGTTTTGAGAGAGAAAATAGTAATTGAATATGTGATGTTCAATTTTATTTTATTAATTAATTAATTTCGAATTAATTAATTGATTTAGTTTAATTAAATTTGATTTAATTAAACTATAAGATAAGAGGGATATTAATTTAAATTGGATTTAAATTAATGTTATTTTAATTAATTTAGATTAATTAAAATATAATTAATTGTAATTTAAAATTATGTTTTTTGAATTATTATTAATTAAAATATCAGATAACTGATATTTCAGTTATCTGAAATTATGTTTTTTTTTAAAATAAATAAACAGACGTGGTCAGGGGAGTTGCAGAACTTACGCCCTAGTCTCACGCCTGACTCCCTCTCTATCGCTCTCTCTTCTCTCGATTTGCTCGGTGGCAGAGAAAATCAGTGTGTAGCATCCAGAGAAAATCCTGAGAGTTTTTTGCTCCCACAAGCACCTAACGCAGTATCCCAATTGGAGAATACCGGTGTATCCTTGTGGTGGTGTTCGTGCAATTTTCCAGCAAAATCAAGGAGTGATCGCTGCTGTTTTTGGGAGAAATTCAGAGAGAATTGGCGAAACAGTCAAGGGTTTCTTCAAAGGTAAATGGTTCTTGAACTAGGGTCAATAGGACCCAATTCTAGATTAGATCTAGAATTTTTCTTCTAGTTTTATGCATGCTTGTATCGATTTTACAGCACCTATTTTATCTATTATTGTCGCTGTAAAAATTTATTATTTTTGTCGTCGTATTGATATCCCAATCGACGTTTTATTCGATAAGGTCTTTGAAGTTTTCCGCTGCGCAAAGGGCTTTCATCCCTTCAATTGGTATCAGAGCCATTTCGAATTAAAATGTTGTTTTGAGATTTACGATTGGCTGTGTATGGTGGGATTAAATGCATTATGAATGTGGGTTTTGCGATAAACTGTTTTTTATTTAATTTGGCCATAGATTTACTGGAATTTTATTGATTTGATCATGTAAGGCCCCTGCGTTTTTGGGCAAAATTCTGTAAATCGAGTCTGTATTAGTCCGGGTCATGTTTAGGCTTGAAAATCGATGAAGATCGCAGAAGAAATTGGTGAAAATTGTGAAGAACAGCCGCGTTTCTGCCCAGAAATCAGCTCCAGACGCAACAGCGTCGGGACGCTTAGCCTTGCGCGTCTCGACGCTGTCGCGATTCCACGCTCCAGACGGTTGAAATCGCGCCAGCGTCGGGACGCTTTCTTCACAGCGTCTCGACGCTGTCACGATTTCGTGCGGCGCCAGGATTTTCGCGTGAACGTGAGTGGTGCCCTAATTTGGCCGGTTCGGTTCGAGTGGTTTGGGTCAGCTGGGACCGGTTCGGTCCGGTTTGACCCGTTATGGGTGCGGTTCGAGTTTTTCGAGTCCGGTTCGAAGTGGTTCGGGTCGGTTCAAGGCTAGTAGACCGGATTTGGAGCTGCAGAATTTTGTAATAGGATAGATTTATTGCTTTATTAATGTAATTTTGCTTTAATCTATCCTAGGGGCCAATTAAATCGGTTTATTCGCTATCTAAATGCTTTATGGATGTCATTTAAATTTAATCCCACCTTAGGATATAAAGCATGCTCGTGCATTTATGTATGTTATAATTAGATTATAATATATGTTTGAAATGCATGGTTTGATTTTCTTGATTTATTTAATATATAGTAGAGTTATATTAAATTCATGAAAATGGAAAAGTATGATGCATGCAATTACATAGTTTTAATATAAGAGTTATATTAAAAATTATTTGTTTGCAGCATGCTAAGTTGATTTTTCATTATTGGCTATAATAAAGTTGTTTATTATTTAAATGGAAATCAAATTGCATTGAGCATGATACATCCATAGATTAATATAAGGGTTATATTAATTATCATGCAATGCATAATACTATAGTTTAAAATTTCATTAACTTGAATATGATTGTTAATTGTTTTAAAAACTATAGTATGCATGATTATAGGGCTAATCATTATAAAATTTTGAAATAGTTTAAAATTTTATGATTAGAAACCGTCAATCTATAATCAAGATATGCATGTTCACATAGGATCTTAGGTTAAAATTGAATTAATTTTAATGGGTTAAAATTAATTAGACCTAAGATCATTTTCTAATAGGATTAGAAGATCTTACTTAGTTTTAAAATAGTTTTAATAAACTAAGTAGGACGAACATTCCTAAGATTATAAGGGAACTCTACCAGTGAAGTTCTGTCTAAGGATTGGAGGTATTTAAGTTGACGGTAAACGGAACACCTCCTACCTGGGAACTGATCTGGAATACCGGAGTTGAATTAATCTCAGGTTAATGTTAGAATAATGTCACTAGGTTAATTAAATTGGTTTAATGCACCTAGACATTAGGTCTTATTATAATAGTTATAATAGGACTAGACTTAGATAAATGACTTAGCCGGATTTATCTAGGTTTATTCAAATCCTAAAACTAATAAACAGTTACTTTAGTGGGAGGAAAATTACAAAACTTAATTTAAATTGAGTTTTGCTCCTACGTCCCCGTGACGTTCACACCGTGAGATCCATGCTCGGCTTCGTGTCGTCGTAGAGCGGCCTCCCTTCGGAGAGTGTTTGCATGGGTCAATACCAAGGTGAATGGGGAAAGTGATTATAGTAAGTGGGAGCGGGATGCGTGTCAACGTATCCTTCGGTCTCCACCCCTAGGTCACAACGTGAGATTCCTATGATCCGCCTGCGTGTTGCCCTGGAGCAACCACCCCTTCGGAGGGCCTGATCATAGGATTCGGAACACCGTGAACTCCTGAAAAGGATAGGATCACTTAGGCTAATTACCAACAGTTGTCTTTCCTAACGGTAGCCTGTTGGTGCGTGCCTCTGGGATCTGAAAGTGGGAGGGTTACACTTACGGGGAGGAGTTAATTTGTTAACAAATCCTTGACCGAACAACGGTGGTTAATATCTAATGGAATATGAGTTATTCTGGTATTAGAAATTGACTGAGAAGAGTCTCATTTTAGAGGAGGAACAACTGATCACCCTTCGATGGCTGTTCTTCTAAACCTCTAAAGCATCGTTGCGAAACACAATCATAGTTTTATTAGGGTTCTTTGATTGTTTGTTTGCAAAATTGATTGGATGTATGCAATTGTTTGTATTGCTTGTGTGATGGGTTAAGGCAAAGATAACTAATACGGTCACTTGTTTGTTTTTTCAGCAATGTCTTCCTCTATAATATCCCTTCTTAAAAATGAACAACTTACCGGCGAGAATTTTCCACAATGGAAATCAAACCTCAATACAATACTCGTGGTTGAGGACTTAAGATTCGTCTTAACGGAGGAATGTCCTCCCGTTCCCCCTCGCACTGCCTCTCAGGCAGTTAAGGACGCCCACGAACGCTGGACCAAGGCCAATGAAAAGGTCAAGGTCTATATTTTGGTCAGCTTGTCTGAAGTGTTGGCCAAGCGTTACGAAAACATGGCAACTGCCAGGGAAATTATGAATTCCCTGCAGGAGATGTTTGGACTTTCGTCCTACCAGCTCCACCACGACGCCTTGAAGAACGTCTTCAATGCCAAGATGCTGGAAGGTCAATCTGTTCGGGAACATGTCCTGGACATGATTAACCAGTTCAACATAACTGAGGCAAATGGCGGGGTTGTCTGCGAGCGCAGTCAGGTTGCGTTCATCCTTCACTCGCTCCCGGCGAGCTATCTGTCTTTCAGGACGAACGCGAGCATGAATAAGATTCAGTTCAACCTGACTACCCTCCTCTCGGAGTTACAGATTTACGAGTCCTTGCAAAAGAGCAAGGGAAAGAATGTGGTGAAAGGAGAGGCCAATGTGGCCCATTCCAAGAAGAAGTTCCTGAAGGGTTCATCCTCAGGGACTAAATCTGTACCCCAGGCTTCTTCATCGAAGCAAATCCAGAAGAGGAAGGGAGACAAGGGGAAGGCTCCTGCACAGGCTGTGCAAGGGAAGGGGAAGGCCAAGGTCGTGGCCGACAAAGGCAGATGCTTCCACTGCAATGCAGATGGTCACTGGAAGCGCAACTGTCCCCACTACCTTGCTGAGAAGAGAAGAGAAAAAGAAGGTAAATTCGATTTACTTGTGTTAGAGACTTGTCTCGTTGAACATGATGAGTTTGCCTGGATACTGGTTTCGGGAGCCACTAATCATGTTTGTTCTTCTTTTCAGGGAAATAATTTCCAGCAGCTGGCAGAGGGTGAAATGACGCTCAAAGTCGGAACGGGAGACGTCGTTTCAGCTCGTGCAGTGGGAGCTGCAAAATTATTCTTTAGAAATAGGTTTTTAATTTTAGAGGACTTGTATTTGGTTCCTAGAATTAAAAGGAACCTAATTTCTGTTTCAGCTTTATTAGAACAATGTTATACTGTTTCCTTCTTGCTTAATGAAGCTTTAATTTCAAAGAATGGAGTTTACATTTGTTCAGCTAAGCGTGAGAATAATTTGTTTGTGTTAAGACCAAATGATGCTAAGGCCATTTTAAGTCATGAAATGTTTAAAACGGCTGAAACGCAAAACAAAAGGCAAAAGGTTTCTCATTTAAGTAACAACACGTATCTTTGGCATCTTCGTCTTGGTCATATTAACATCGATCGGATCGATCGTTTGGTTAAAAATGGGCTTCTAAGTGACATAGAAGATACATCTTTACCACCCTGTGAATCGTGTCTCGAGGGTAAAATGACCAAGAGGCCTTTTACTGGAAAAGGTTATAGGGCCAAAGAACCACTTGAACTAATACATTCGGATCTTTGTGGTCCAATGAATGTAAAGGCTCGAGGTGGTTATGAATATTTCATCTCTTTCATAGATGATTATTCTCGATACGGTTACCTGTACCTGATGGACCATAAGTCTGAAGCTCTTGAAAAGTTCAAAGAGTTTAAGGCTGAGGTAGAAAACCTGTTAGGTAAAACAATTAAGACACTTCGATCAGATCGAGGTGGAGAGTATTTAGATCAGCGATTCCAGGACTATATGATAGAACATGGAATCCAATCACAACTCTCAGCACCTGGTACACCTCAGCAAAATGGTGTATCAGAAAGGAGAAACAGAACCTTGTTAGACATGGTTCGATCTATGATGAGCTATGCTCAATTGCCTAGCTCGTTTTGGGGTATGCAGTAGCGACTGCAGTACATATTCTTAACAATGTTCCCTCAAAAAGTGTTTCTGAAACTCCTTTTGAGCTATGGAAGGGACGTAAACCTAGTTTGTGTTACTTCCGTATCTGGGGTTGTCCTGCACATGTGCTAGTGACAAATCCTAAGAAATTGGAACCACGTACGAGATTATGCCAATTTGTTGGGTACCCGAAAGAAACGAGAGGTGGTCTTTTCTATGACCCTCAAGATAATAAAGTATTTGTATCAACAAATGCAACTTTCTTGGAGGAAGACCACATACGAAATCATCAACCACGAAGTAAATTAGTGTTAGGAGAAGCTACAGAAGGATCAACAAGGGTTGTTGATGAACCTGGTCCTTCAACAAGAGTTGTTGGAGAATGCAGTTCTTCTCGTCCATCTAGTCCTCCTCACGTAGTGGGAGAGCTTCGACGCAGTGGGAGGGTTGTGATACAACCTAACCGCTACTTGGGTTTAACAGAAACACAAGTAGTCATACCTGATGACGGCGTAGAAGATCCATTGTCTTATCGTCAGGCAATGAATGACGTAGATAAGGACGAGTGGACTAAAGCCATGGACCTTGAGATGGAGTCTATGTACTTCAATCAAGTTTGGGAACTTGTAGATCTACCTGGAGGGGTCAAACCCATTGGGTGTAAATGGATCTATAAGAGAAAAAGAGATGCTGCTGGGAAAGTACAGACTTTCAAAGCAAGACTTGTAGCAAAGGGTTATACCCAACGAGAAGGAGTGGACTATGAAGAAACTTTTTCTCCAGTTGCTATGCTAAAGTCCATAAGAATCCTCTTATCCATTGCCACATTTTATGATTATGAAATTTGGCAAATGGATGTCAAGACAGCTTTTCTGAATGGCAATCTTGACGAGAGTATTTTTATGTCTCAACCCCAAGGGTTCATATCCCAAGGTCATGAGCAAAAGGTTTGCAAACTGAATCGATCCATTTATGGGTTGAAACAGGCTTCTCGATCTTGGAATATTAGATTTGATACTGCGATCAAATCTTTTGGTTTTGACCAGAATGTTGATGAGCCTTGTGTATACAAGAAGATCAACAAAAATAAAGTAGCTTTCCTCGTACTTTATGTAGACGACATCCTACTCATTGGGAATGATGTAGGGTATCTGTCTGACGTAAAAGAATGGCTAGCAGCTCAATTCCAAATGAAAGATTTGGGTGAGGCTCAGTATGTTCTTGGGATCCAGATTATTCGGGATAGAAAGAACAAATCGCTAGCTCTGTCTCAGGCAACGTATATCGACAAGATGTTGGCTCGATATTCGATGCAGAACTCCAAGAAGGGCTTGTTGCCTTTTAGGCATGGGGTTCACTTGTCTAAGGAACAGTCTCCTAAGACACCTCAAGAGGTTGAGGATATGAGACGGATTCCCTACGCCTCTGCCGTGGGTAGCTTAATGTATGACATGCTATGCACGAGGCCTGACATTTGTTATGCTGTAGGGATTGTCAGCAGATATCAGTCAAATCCAGGGTTAGACCATTGGACCGCCGTTAAAGGAATCCTCAAGTATCTTAGGAGAACGAGAGATTACATGTTGGTGTTTGGGGCTAAGGAGTTAGTTCTCACGGGTTACACCGACTCTGACTTCCAAACTGACAAGGATTCTAGGAAATCTACGTCAGGGTCAGTTTTCACCCTTAACGGGGGAGCTGTAGTTTGGAGGAGCATAAAGCAGGGATGTATAGCAGACTCCACGATGGAGGCTGAATATGTAGCTGCTTGTGAAGCAGCTAAGGAAGCTGTTTGGCTAAGGAAGTTCTTGACAGATTTGGAAGTTGTTCCAAATATGAACTTGCCCATTACGTTATACTGTGACAACAGTGGGGCAGTAGCCAATTCAAAGGAACCTCGCAGCCACAAAAGAGGTAAACACATAGAGAGGAAGTACCATCTAATTCGACAGATTGTGCAAAGAGGAGATGTGGTCGTGACCAAGATCGCTTCTGAGCATAACATTGTTGATCCGTTTACGAAGGCCCTCTCGGCTAAAGTGTTCGAGGGTCATCTAGACAGTCTAGGTCTGCGAGATATGTATATAGCGTAATCTAGGGCAAGTGGGAGATGTGTAATGGGTGTAAGGATGCCCTAGTTTATTGTATTTTGTATATTTACCTATTATGTAATGTACAAACATACATGTACCGTTTCCAGCTTTGGATTATTTTGTATATACTTTCCCTGTAACTTGAGTTTTAGTTCAAGTGGGAGTTTGTTGGGTTTTATGCCCTAAAACTCGTAGATAGTAAATGTACATTTGACCGAACATTAATAAAGTGCTGTATTATTCAATGTTTGTATTATATCTTGTCTTGTTAACCCTAATCCAATAAACTAAACATCCATGGCTAATAGAATGAGGCTTGAACTAGTATGTAGGGACATACGGGGATTAATGTTCAAGTTTTAGCCTAAAGGGTCTGTAGTATAGGGATAAGGTTGGGTACCTTATCCTGGTGACACTATGGATACGGCCCGCTTTGTATATTGATACAAACGTATTGATCCAACGCGTTCATGTGGTTGACATGCGAGTGGGGGTATCCTGTGCAATGAGTTTGCACAAAGACCGGACCGCGAAATAGTTAACCACTAACTCTAACACCATTAGTTAGCTCGGTTTTTATTTCACTAGGATGACCTAGGCAACTTGGCCTTAATCCTGAGTGGATTATGGACTCCTGTCCATGAGGGATTGTCCTTTGATTTGTACGGGTGAGAGTGGCCAGTTCGCCGACTCAACAAGCCTACCATTTTGGGGACAAGACCGAATGGGGTGCTGGGAACGTAGTCTTACAAGATGGAATTCACTCCTTCCTGATATGAGGGTAAGTAGAGGTGTGTTCCCTTAAGTGGTGTCTCCGGGTCTTGAACAAAGGGCCCTACCCTCTTTATGGCACGAGAGGGTTTTCTGTTTGATGGTTGGACCACAAACAGGTTGTTCATTAGAGGAGCACTGGTACTTAAGGACCAAGAGGTAGCCCAGGGGTAAAACGGTAATTTGACCTAGCTGGGGTACGAACACACGTGAAGGGCTAACTTGCTGTTGACGGTCAATATCCGTGGACACAGAAATATATCTGCAGTGAGAAGAGTGCAGCTGTGGTTCTTTAGTGGAGTGAACCATAGTTAACGAATATTGATTAACTCGGTTAATGAGTTTAACCAACTAATCTCATATCGTTGGAGCTTCTGATCTGTAGGTCCATTAGGTCCCACCGGTAGCTCATTTAGGGCGTTGAGGTAAAATTCTAAGGATGGATTGAATATTCGAAGGTGTTCGAATATTATACTAAAATATGAATTTGGTTCATATTAAAACTATAGGTTATAATTAATATGCATTGGATGTATATTAATACTATAGTTTTGAGAGAGAAAATAGTAATTGAATATGTGATGTTCAATTTTATTTTATTAATTAATTAATTTCGAATTAATTAATTGATTTAGTTTAATTAAATTTGATTTAATTAAACTATAAGATAAGAGGGATATTAATTTAAATTGGATTTAAATTAATGTTATTTTAATTAATTTAGATTAATTAAAATATAATTAATTGTAATTTAAAATTATGTTTTTTGAATTATTATTAATTAAAATATCAGATAACTGATATTTCAGTTATCTGAAATTATGTTTTTTTTTAAAATAAATAAACAGACGTGGTCAGGGGAGTTGCAGAACTTACGCCCTAGTCTCACGCCTGACTCCCTCTCTATCGCTCTCTCTTCTCTCGATTTGCTCGGTGGCAGAGAAAATCAGTGTGTAGCATCCAGAGAAAATCCTGAGAGTTTTTTGCTCCCACAAGCACCTAACGCAGTATCCCAATTGGAGAATACCGGTGTATCCTTGTGGTGGTGTTCGTGCAATTTTCCAGCAAAATCAAGGAGTGATCGCTGCTGTTTTTGGGAGAAATTCAGAGAGAATTGGCGAAACAGTCAAGGGTTTCTTCAAAGGTAAATGGTTCTTGAACTAGGGTCAATAGGACCCAATTCTAGATTAGATCTAGAATTTTTCTTCTAGTTTTATGCATGCTTGTATCGATTTTACAGCACCTATTTTATCTATTATTGTCGCTGTAAAAATTTATTATTTTTGCCGTCGTATTGATATCCCAATCGACGTTTTATTCGATAAGGTCTTTGAAGTTTTCCGCTGCGCAAAGGGCTTTCATCCCTTCATGTTATGGGCACGTTCATATTCGGAACAACTTCCAAATCAGTCAAGAACTTTCTAAGCCAGACTGCCTCCTTAGCTGCTTCGCAAGCTGCTACATACTCAGCCTCCATGGTTGAGTCTGCTATGCATCATTGTTTGATGCTTCTTCAAACTACTGCTCCTCCATTGAGGGTGAATATTGACCCTGATGTGGATTTCCTTGAATCCTTATCAGCTTGAAAGTCAGAGTCAGTGTATCCAGTAAGAATCAAATCCTTAGCTCCATACACAAGCAAGTAGTCCCTTGTTCTCCGAAGATACTTTAGGATATTCTTAACCGCTCCTCAATGGCCCAACCCTAGATTAGACTGATACCTACTGACTACTCCCACTGCATAACATATGTCAGGCCTAGTGCAGAGCATAGCATACATTAAGCTGTCCATAGTTGAGGCGTAGGGAATGTGTCTCATGTTCTTAATTTCTTGAGATGTCTTAGGATACTGTTCCCTAGACAGGTGTACCCCATGTCTAAAGGGTAATAATCCCTTTTTGGAGTTTCGCATCAAATATCGAGACAACATTTTGTCAATATACGTTGCTTGAGACAGTGCTTGCGTTTTATTCTAACGATCCCTAATGATTTGGATTCCAAGAACATATTGAGCTTCTCCCAGATCTTTCATTTGGAATTTGGCTGCTAGCCATTTCTTAATGTCAGTGATGTATCTTACATCATTCCCAATCAGTAGGTGTTGCAATTCTGGAGCGGTTAAAAATATGAGATAAATTAACTCCAAAATACTGTGTAAGTATACACAATCTAGCAGCAAGTGATAAGTATTTATCGTATCCACAGGGTCTTGAAATGTCTACCTCTATTGATTTAATTTGTCTTTTTAGTGATTTCAAAAGGTTGGTTAAATTGATTGGGTTTTTAAAATGCTGAAACAAAAGATATACGAAAGCAGTAAATGATTATGACAGAGAAAACAGAATGGAAACAGACACATGTTAAGACTTCTGTAATTGTTATAAAGATGCTCCAGCAATTATTTTGATCCGTCAATCTCCTGCAGTATTATCAGCGAGATCCTCCCGGAACTCTGGATTTTTTGGAATATGTTTCAAAACCAATGAAGCTCTACCGATCAAGCACTAGGCAACTGGCTATCCCTAACTCAGTCACTGGCGTTCACCAATACACAATGATCTAGCGTGAATCATTGCCACACAACTCCTAAATCATCCCTGAAACTAGGAGAAGCTATACATACCGGCTAGCTAGGCGGGCACATAATGAAAATAAAGATAAAAAATAATTCAAGATGACCATGATCAAATAGAATTTCCAGATTTATAAATATAACAATCACATAATTCTTAACCTATGCCTACAAAGCAATTAGTTCATGATTGAAAACATAAAATACGTTACAATCTCGATAAGCATATCCATAATACGAAATACACAAGAAATACTAATCCTCTTCAGCAAATGGGGATGAAACGGCTGCTCCAAACTACCAAGAACATGGAAGAACTTCGTCTCCTTGAGTGGAATCGCCAATGGTCTTCTTAGATCTCCATTCCGCCGTCAATTCGGCCTCCGACCGATTGATTTGGTCTCCAAATCGTGAATCACTTCATTTGTGACGGCTCCTCCTTTTATAAGATGAGGTTTAACCTAATTAAGTTAAATTGGACACATGGAGGGCTCTCCAAGCTTCTTAGATCCGGAAATACTTCAGCTAACGCCACTTTATTAAAATGGCTAACGAGTTGTGATGTGGCAGTTTTGCTCACTGTTTTGCTGCAGCACAAATTTGACTCCTTCAAGTCGCTCAGCAATATTTTCTGCACAAAATAACTTTCAAAGCCTCCATTCTTCCAAATGGGTTAAAACATATAATATATATCTAAAACCAACCCTATTAAGCACAAAAGACACACAAATCCCTATAGAATTAAGGCCTAAATAACTACCTTTCGGACAGTTATCACACCCCCAAACTTGAACTATTGCGCGTCCCGAGCAATACTAACTCACCTTCCCTTGAAAATTCAAAAGATTAGTCATAGCACAACTCAATCAAAACAGATATTCCAACAATACCTTCAACCTTTACCTGAGCATCCTGCAAAACCAAGCACTGCTGCAGCAAAATAATTCTTTCAGCTTTGAACAAATAATCACCACCTTTAACTCAATCCTAAGAACTTACCACAGCTTAGCTCTATTATCAAACATATTTGAACACATTTTTAAGGGATTTATTCTTTTGTTCTTCAGACTTAAAGCAGCCTTACAGTCATAAGCTTTTAAGCATGAGATGGCCCACTTTATGGTGCAGTATACCCTTGCCTCAAACTTATCACCAACTAGGCTAAATACTCATTGTAAAGCTAAAAAATCTTTAGTTATTCTATCTCTTGCCCCTCAGAATGACGACATTTTATGGTGAAGCTCACGTAAGTTCTGGGAGACAGAAAAACTGTTGGATTATCATTCATCCTTCAAAACTTTTGCTCTATGAATTTTCTCAGCAAAATTTTCCAAAATTTTTCTTTTCAGCAAATAATTTTATCATTTTTTTTTATATATTCTCCTAGGTCATCTTTTGAATCAAAGACAAACTGTGGGTGTCACAAATGTCCCTAGTTACTCAACAACCTAGAAAAATTATTATGAAGGAGAGGAATGCTCGAGCAAAACAAGCGAAGTAGCTAAAAGTCCCCCAAACTTAAATTATTCATTGTCCTCAATGAATTAGCAACATGATAAATTATACCCCCAAACTTAATTTTTTCTATCTGAATTTTAAACTAAGCGTGGGACTAAGATTAAGCTTAAGGTGGACCAAATAAGACAATGCTACCTTAGAACTTTTGTTGCAGTCATGACCAGGCTAGAAGGAATGCTCAAGCAAAAGATTTCTGGAGATCAGAACATCTTGGTCTAATTAAGCTAACTAGTCCAAGCTTCAAAAATTCAGAAGAAAAATAAGTTAGATACTCAGATGTGCCAAACAAAACAGTATTTGATTTCATTAAAGATTAAGATCACAGATTTACGTAATCATGACAAAGATATATTTTAAAGCAACAGATAAAAAACAAAGAAGCAGAAAATAACATAAGCAAAAAGAATACAACACATGCAAGGCGAGCACAAAAAATCATTCATCAAAATATTTGCTCGAAGAAATTGAAACTTCCCTTTAATTCTTCTTTATGTTCAGGCTCTGGGTTTTCTTCTTCCTCTCGAATGATGGGCAAGGGTGGAATGCGTGGGTTCATAAGATCATCAAGGAAAATTAGGAAGGCTTGATATGACTTAGAAAAATTCACTTGCATAACCCTCCTTAGTGTGGTGTCCCTTCAACGATCATAGCTCTAGTAGGTTTGAAGTTGTCTTTCAGTGAATACTGGCCTACTGAACATCCTCTCAAGTTGCTCTAGCACTCTATTGACACCTCACAGCAAACCACCCTGGCGCACCTCACCTTTTTGAAGCCTAGCCAGATTGGCAGTGTCAATAATCCCCTTATCAAACAAGTTTATATCACTGGAACTCTTTGAGATTCTGAACCTTCAAGTGCACTCGATCACGGGGGATAGTGGACGCGTACGTTGTAGGCTAAATAATCTCTGCTTGACAAAGCTGAGCCAAGTGTTAGCCTCACACTTCATGTATGCTGACTGGAATGTTCTTGCCCCTTTACTAGACAACCTCCACTGGGCATTTAGTTGCTCGTTTGAGGAAGCAACTAATATTTCATTGAAAACAGCGTGGGGGAAGCCTTGCAAATTAAATAAAGAATTAATCACTCCAGGGCTCCAGTCGACAACAACTCTTCAAACAATAATCAAGAATCCTTAATTTTCATCGATGTTGGCGTAGAACTCCCATTCTAGTTGATCAACAGTGGGCTCCGGCTTTGCGCACAACCGTTCCCAACTGTTATTAGTAATGTTCGCTCAAGGAAAATGTGCGAGCTCTTTGCCACCATCGAAGCCGCGCTCCATTAGAACATCTCGCTTCAGGACTTCTTGATATTTTTGTCTTGCCTCTTCATTAATAAATCTCTCGTACCAGAATCTTTCATCAAGCTCAACTTCTTCACTCAGCTCCATCTTAGTCTCAACAGTCTCAACATTTTTTCCTTGCTCGTATTTTTTCATCAAAATAATAATACACACAGAGAAAAAAAATCACATCAGTAGTAATAAAAGATAAGAGTGAAAAACGTACCTCATGGGAGATCGTATAAATAGGGCACTAACTCAAAGATCTTCAACAAATAATTAGCCCCTAATTATCTCTTAATTAATTTAAGTTACCGTTTTAACTTCATGGTTTCATGGAAAATTTTATTATCTGTCAAACGGTAAGATCTTCCATTTACTGTGCTCCCTCTGTGTATAACAACTATAACGCCAGCTGCCCTCTGCTCAACACATGAAATCTTTGTTAATTAACTACATGCCCATTTAATTATCCTGCTAACAACAATAAAATCTCAACGGTAAAATTATAATCTTATCTCACAAAAAATCTTATCCGAATAAAATCTCTGATCTTCTTAATAAAACTATGAAATCAAATCTTTTTATTTAAATAACATCCACAAGATATATTATTTTAAATCTGGAAAAATCTTCGATTTATTAAATCTTCAAAATAAAATATAAACTAACCAACAAAATAAAAATAAAAAAATAAATAATAAATAAAAAAAATCTAATCAAATCAGAATCATATCAAATCAAAATAATAACAAAACAGAAAATAAATAATAAAAAAAAAACGTAATCCAATAATGGGAGCTTCTGATTAGAATGCTGAAATTTTGCTCTCTCAAAATCTGCGCTCCCTAAATTTGCCAGCAACTTCAAAGAAGAATATTTCAGAATTAAATCAGGAAGATATATTATTAAAAATCTAATCTAAATAGAAATTAAAAATTCAAACTGAAATTAAATCTAAACAGAACTAATCGGATTAAATTAAGAATTTAAATCGGTCAAAAAAATAAATAAATAAAAATAAATAAATAAAACGAACATAAAATCTACGAAAATACCAACGAATTAAAATAAATCAAATAAAATTGAAATAAAAAAAATCTAATTCAAATTAATTCAAACTAGAATAAAATCCACGAGATAAAATAAAATCGCAACAACACTAGGAGATAAAAATATTGCAATATTAAATGCTCCTGCAAAACTCTTGCTTTATTCGCTGCCCTTTTACTTTAAACTCACAGCCATCATCAACACATTGTCTAACCATAGATGCATCATTCGATAAATAAAATTTCACCTCATGGAAAAATTCTTTCATCTGTTCTTTTGATAAACCAGGAGGCAAATTTCCACAATCAAGGTAATTGGAAAAGTCATCATACCAAGGTGTTTTCACTGCCTTAATATGAGCTACAGTAAATAACCGCTCATCAAGGAAGGATTTCCTAACCTCAGGTTGTTGGAGCAATATCAATGAATTACAAGGTTCAATAGGCTTGGATTTCTCATCTATTGGCTCTAAGGATTCAAAATTCCTCTTAAAACTAGAAATCTCACCTACATCGTCATACTCATGCTCCAATCCACCTATTTCCAAATCCTCAATTTGGATCTCTCCAAATTTTTTGGGTATGGTACTCCATCAATTCCTTCTCAAAGTGGTCCTCAACAAACTCATCCAACACCTGAATGCACGAGCAATCCTCAAGATCATTAGGATATTCCATTACATCAAACATATTAAACTTCACCTTTTGGTCATGCACCCTCATTGTAAGCTCCCCCTGTTGCACATCTATCAATGAACTACCAGTTGCCAAAAATGGACGGCCAAGAATAATTGGGACATTCTTATCTACCTCATAATCTAGAATAATGAAATCGACAGGAAAAATAAATTTATCTACCTGGACTAGAACATCCTCAATTTTACCTTCAGGATATGTGATAGATCTATCTGCTAATTGGAGTGTGACTGTTGTAGGCTTAGCTTCACCAATACCTAGCTTTCGATAAACCGAAAGAGGCATAAGGTTTATGCTTGTGCCTAAATCACAAAGTGCTCTCCCCAACTCCTTTCCACCTATAGAGACAGGAATAGTGGATGATCCCGGATCCTTAGCCTTGGAAGGTAGCTTATTCTTAAGAATAACACTACATTCCTCAGTAAGAGCCACAATCTCAAACTCTCCTAATCTCTTCTTTTTAGTCAAAATGTCCTTAAGAAATTTTGCATAATTTGGCATTTGTTCTAAAGCCTTTACTAGGGGTATATTTATATGAAGGTGCTTAAGAATCTCTAAAAACTTCTTAAATTGAACATCCTGGTTCTTAGGTTTCTGCCTTTGGGGAAAAGGTAAGGGTGGGTTATAGGGTGGGGGCGGTACATAAGGTGGTTCCACATCTAGAACAGAACCAGATGCTCCAGCATCATTATTGCTGCCTCCAGCACCCTGACCGGTTTCCAATTCTTTTTCCACAACATTACTATCACTACTCTTTTCTACTTTCCTAGGGTTTACTAGGCTCTTTCCTCTCTTCTAGTGGCTTATCACTCCTTAAAGTCATTGCCTGCACCTGCTTCTTACCTTCCCTTATACGGTGTTCAATATCTAAAGGAATGTTCCCTTGAGGTCGTGCCTTCAACTCATTAGCTAGCTGACCCACTTGCAACTCTAGGGCTCTCAATGAAGCTTGCTCACTTAGGATTAAGACATCATTACGAGCCATATAATCCTTCATCATTGACTCCAGAGAATTACCCGAATTTGGATGGGTAGCCTGCTTATTTTGCTGGGGAAATTCCTGTGATTTAGCAAATCCAGACTGGTTCACCACCTTTTGTTGTGCTTGGGGGGCTTGCGAATTGCTTCCTTGCCCTCCCCATGCAAACTTGGGATGGTTGCACCAACCTGGATTATAAAAGTTAGAATAAAGGTTATTCCTTTGATTACCTACAAAAAACACAGAAGCCGGATTGTTAGGACAAAACTCATAATTATGCTCTTCACCACAATAAACACATGATTCTTCTGTAACTTGATTTACAACTGCAGTAGATTCCACCACTGACGGCTGCAGAACATTGCTTACCACAATTATGTTTTTAAGAGCGTTAGCTAATGCTGCAATATCGAACCCTAATGGTAGACACACCATCAACTTCTATCACACTCTTAACTTTTTTACTAGAGCCTCTAACATTTGACCATTGACAACTGTAGGTTGATATTCTCTCTAAAACCTCATAAGCTTCATTAAAAGTTTTTTCCAAAAGAGCCCCTCCTGCAGAAGCATCAACCATACACTGGGTTGCTATGTTTAACCCATTGTAAAATATTTCTATTTGAATACAATATGGCAAATAGTGGTGGGGACACTTTCGCAAAAGCTCCTTAAACCTTTCCCAAGCCTCACTAAAAGTTTCTTCCTCATTTTGCCTAAATCCCACTATCTCACTCCTCAACTTGGCACTCGTAGTTGATGGAAAATACTTACTAGGAAATTTCTCTACTAGCTCATTCCACGTACTTATCGATACTGGAGCAAAAGAATTCAACCACGCCTTTGCTCCATCTCTAAGGGAATAAGGAAATAGGGTTAATCTAAGGGCATCTCTCGACACTCCTTGGAAAACAAATGAATCACTAACTCCTAGAAAAGACTTAAGATGAAGATGAGGGTCCTCAGATGGTAAACCATGGAATTGGCCAACCATCTCTAACATGTGAAACATGACCGGTTTCAATTCAAAATTCGATGCCTCAATAACTGGACGCATTATCACTAGATTTAACTCATCAATTATTGGGAAAACATACGATCTAATGGCTCTGTCCCTATCATTTGCTACAAGGATAGGATACTTAGCCTGATTATTTTGCTGTCTGTTTTGCTTCAGCGACGGATTTTGCTGCATCGCACAGTTCCTCTTCGAGATTCACTTGAACCTTTTTTTTTTAAATCTAATCCGAAGGGGATCGCTCACACACCAAAGTCACACCTACAAAACAAAAAGAAACAATCAAAAAGTTCACGCACCAAATCACCAAAAATACACAAAAAAAATCAATCAAATAAAACACTTTCAAGTCCCCGGCAACGGCGCCAAAAACTTGTTGCAATTCTGGAGCGGTTAAAAATATGAGATAAATTAACTCCAAAATACTGTGTAAGTATACACAATCTAGCAGCAAGTGATAAGTATTTATCGTATCCACAGGGTCTTGAAATGTCTACCTCTATTGATTTAATTTGTCTTTTTAGTGATTTCAAAAGGTTGGTTAAATTGATTGGGTTTTTAAAATGCTGAAACAAAAGATATACGAAAGCAGTAAATGATTATGACAGAGAAAACAGAATGGAAACAGACACATGTTAAGACTTCTGTAATTGTTATAAAGATGCTCCAGCAATTATTTTGATCCGTCAATCTCCTGCAGTATTATCAGCGAGATCCTCCCGGAACTCCGGATTTTTTGGAATATGTTTCAAAACCAATGAAGCTCTACCGATCAAGCACTAGGCAACTGGCTATCCCTAACTCAGTCACTGGCGTTCACCAATACACAATGATCTAGCGTGAATCATTGCCACACAACTCCTAAATCATCCCTGAAACTAGGAGAAGCTATACATACCGGCTAGCTAGGCGGGCACATAATGAAAATAAAGATAAAAAATAATTCAAGATGACCATGATCAAATAGAATTTCCAGATTTATAAATATAACAATCACATAATTCTTAACCTATGCCTACAAAGCAATTAGTTCATGATTGAAAACATAAAATACGTTACAATCTCGATAAGCATATCCATAATACGAAATACACAAGAAATACTAATCCTCTTCAGCAAATGGGGATGAAACGGCTGCTCCAAACTACCAAGAACATGGAAGAACTTCGTCTCCTTGAGTGGAATCGCCAATGGTCTTCTTAGATCTCCATTCCGCCGTCAATTCGGCCTCCGACCGATTGATTTGGTCTCCAAATCGTGAATCACTTCATTTGTGACGGCTCCTCCTTTTATAAGATGAGGTTTAACCTAATTAAGTTAAATTGGACACATGGAGGGCTCTCCAAGCTTCTTAGATCCGGAAATACTTCAGCTAACGCCACTTTATTAAAATGGCTAACGAGTTGTGATGTGGCAGTTTTGCTCACTGTTTTGCTGCAGCACAAATTTGACTCCTTCAAGTCGCTCAGCAATATTTTCTGCACAAAATAACTTTCAAAGCCTCCATTCTTCCAAATGGGTTAAAACATATAATATATATCTAAAACCAACCCTATTAAGCACAAAAGACACACAAATCCCTATAGAATTAAGGCCTAAATAACTACCTTTCGGACAGTTATCACACCCCCAAACTTGAACTATTGCGCGTCCCGAGCAATACTAACTCACCTTCCCTTGAAAATTCAAAAGATTAGTCATAGCACAACTCAATCAAAACAGATATTCCAACAATACCTTCAACCTTTACCTGAGCATCCTGCAAAACCAAGCACTGCTGCAGCAAAATAATTCTTTCAGCTTTGAACAAATAATCACCACCTTTAACTCAATCCTAAGAACTTACCACAGCTTAGCTCTATTATCAAACATATTTGAACACATTTTTAAGGGATTTATTCTTTTGTTCTTCAGACTTAAAGCAGCCTTACAGTCATAAGCTTTTAAGCATGAGATGGCCCACTTTATGGTGCAGTATACCCTTGCCTCAAACTTATCACCAACTAGGCTAAATACTCATTGTAAAGCTAAAAAATCTTTAGTTATTCTATCTCTTGCCCCTCAGAATGACGACATTTTATGGTGAAGCTCACGTAAGTTCTGGGAGACAGAAAAACTGTTGGATTATCATTCATCCTTCAAAACTTTTGCTCTATGAATTTTCTCAGCAAAATTTTCCAAAATTTTTCTTTTCAGCAAATAATTTTATCATTTTTTTTTATATATTCTCCTAGGTCATCTTTTGAATCAAAGACAAACTGTGGGTGTCACAAATGTCCCTAGTTACTCAACAACCTAGAAAAATTATTATGAAGGAGAGGAATGCTCGAGCAAAACAAGCGAAGTAGCTAAAAGTCCCCCAAACTTAAATTATTCATTGTCCTCAATGAATTAGCAACATGATAAATTATACCCCCAAACTTAATTTTTTCTATCTGAATTTTAAACTAAGCGTGGGACTAAGATTAAGCTTAAGGTGGACCAAATAAGACAATGCTACCTTAGAACTTTTGTTGCAGTCATGACCAGGCTAGAAGGAATGCTCAAGCAAAAGATTTCTGGAGATCAGAACATCTTGGTCTAATTAAGCTAACTAGTCCAAGCTTCAAAAATTCAGAAGAAAAATAAGTTAGATACTCAGATGTGCCAAACAAAACAGTATTTGATTTCATTAAAGATTAAGATCACAGATTTACGTAATCATGACAAAGATATATTTTAAAGCAACAGATAAAAAACAAAGAAGCAGAAAATAACATAAGCAAAAAGAATACAACACATGCAAGGCGAGCACAAAAAATCATTCATCAAAATATTTGCTCGAAGAAATTGAAACTTCCCTTTAATTCTTCTTTATGTTCAGGCTCTGGGTTTTCTTCTTCCTCTCGAATGATGGGCAAGGGTGGAATGCGTGGGTTCATAAGATCATCAAGGAAAATTAGGAAGGCTTGATATGACTTAGAAAAATTCACTTGCATAACCCTCCTTAGTGTGGTGTCCCTTCAACGATCATAGCTCTAGTAGGTTTGAAGTTGTCTTTCAGTGAATACTGGCCTACTGAACATCCTCTCAAGTTGCTCTAGCACTCTATTGACACCTCACAGCAAACCACCCTGGCGCACCTCACCTTTTTGAAGCCTAGCCAGATTGGCAGTGTCAATAATCCCCTTATCAAACAAGTTTATATCACTGGAACTCTTTGAGATTCTGAACCTTCAAGTGCACTCGATCACGGGGGATAGTGGACGCGTACGTTGTAGGCTAAATAATCTCTGCTTGACAAAGCTGAGCCAAGTGTTAGCCTCACACTTCATGTATGCTGACTGGAATGTTCTTGCCCCTTTACTAGACAACCTCCACTGGGCATTTAGTTGCTCGTTTGAGGAAGCAACTAATATTTCATTGAAAACAGCGTGGGGGAAGCCTTGCAAATTAAATAAAGAATTAATCACTCCAGGGCTCCAGTCGACAACAACTCTTCAAACAATAATCAAGAATCCTTAATTTTCATCGATGTTGGCGTAGAACTCCCATTCTAGTTGATCAACAGTGGGCTCCGGCTTTGCGCACAACCGTTCCCAACTGTTATTAGTAATGTTCGCTCAAGGAAAATGTGCGAGCTCTTTGCCACCATCGAAGCCGCGCTCCATTAGAACATCTCGCTTCAGGACTTCTTGATATTTTTGTCTTGCCTCTTCATTAATAAATCTCTCGTACCAGAATCTTTCATCAAGCTCAACTTCTTCACTCAGCTCCATCTTAGTCTCAACAGTCTCAACATTTTTTCCTTGCTCGTATTTTTTCATCAAAATAATAATACACACAGAGAAAAAAAATCACATCAGTAGTAATAAAAGATAAGAGTGAAAAACGTACCTCATGGGAGATCGTATAAATAGGGCACTAACTCAAAGATCTTCAACAAATAATTAGCCCCTAATTATCTCTTAATTAATTTAAGTTACCGTTTTAACTTCATGGTTTCATGGAAAATTTTATTATCTGTCAAACGGTAAGATCTTCCATTTACTGTGCTCCCTCTGTGTATAACAACTATAACGCCAGCTGCCCTCTGCTCAACACATGAAATCTTTGTTAATTAACTACATGCCCATTTAATTATCCTGCTAACAACAATAAAATCTCAACGGTAAAATTATAATCTTATCTCACAAAAAATCTTATCCGAATAAAATCTCTGATCTTCTTAATAAAACTATGAAATCAAATCTTTTTATTTAAATAACATCCACAAGATATATTATTTTAAATCTGGAAAAATCTTCGATTTATTAAATCTTCAAAATAAAATATAAACTAACCAACAAAATAAAAATAAAAAAATAAATAATAAATAAAAAAAATCTAATCAAATCAGAATCATATCAAATCAAAATAATAACAAAACAGAAAATAAATAATAAAAAAAAAACGTAATCCAATAATGGGAGCTTCTGATTAGAATGCTGAAATTTTGCTCTCTCAAAATCTGCGCTCCCTAAATTTGCCAGCAACTTCAAAGAAGAATATTTCAGAATTAAATCAGGAAGATATATTATTAAAAATCTAATCTAAATAGAAATTAAAAATTCAAACTGAAATTAAATCTAAACAGAACTAATCGGATTAAATTAAGAATTTAAATCGGTCAAAAAAATAAATAAATAAAAATAAATAAATAAAACGAACATAAAATCTACGAAAATACCAACGAATTAAAATAAATCAAATAAAATTGAAATAAAAAAAATCTAATTCAAATTAATTCAAACTAGAATAAAATCCACGAGATAAAATAAAATCGCAACAACACTAGGAGATAAAAATATTGCAATATTAAATGCTCCTGCAAAACTCTTGCTTTATTCGCTGCCCTTTTACTTTAAACTCACAGCCATCATCAACACATTGTCTAACCATAGATGCATCATTCGATAAATAAAATTTCACCTCATGGAAAAATTCTTTCATCTGTTCTTTTGATAAACCAGGAGGCAAATTTCCACAATCAAGGTAATTGGAAAAGTCATCATACCAAGGTGTTTTCACTGCCTTAATATGAGCTACAGTAAATAACCGCTCATCAAGGAAGGATTTCCTAACCTCAGGTTGTTGGAGCAATATCAATGAATTACAAGGTTCAATAGGCTTGGATTTCTCATCTATTGGCTCTAAGGATTCAAAATTCCTCTTAAAACTAGAAATCTCACCTACATCGTCATACTCATGCTCCAATCCACCTATTTCCAAATCCTCAATTTGGATCTCTCCAAATTTTTTGGGTATGGTACTCCATCAATTCCTTCTCAAAGTGGTCCTCAACAAACTCATCCAACACCTGAATGCACGAGCAATCCTCAAGATCATTAGGATATTCCATTACATCAAACATATTAAACTTCACCTTTTGGTCATGCACCCTCATTGTAAGCTCCCCCTGTTGCACATCTATCAATGAACTACCAGTTGCCAAAAATGGACGGCCAAGAATAATTGGGACATTCTTATCTACCTCATAATCTAGAATAATGAAATCGACAGGAAAAATAAATTTATCTACCTGGACTAGAACATCCTCAATTTTACCTTCAGGATATGTGATAGATCTATCTGCTAATTGGAGTGTGACTGTTGTAGGCTTAGCTTCACCAATACCTAGCTTTCGATAAACCGAAAGAGGCATAAGGTTTATGCTTGTGCCTAAATCACAAAGTGCTCTCCCCAACTCCTTTCCACCTATAGAGACAGGAATAGTGGATGATCCCGGATCCTTAGCCTTGGAAGGTAGCTTATTCTTAAGAATAACACTACATTCCTCAGTAAGAGCCACAATCTCAAACTCTCCTAATCTCTTCTTTTTAGTCAAAATGTCCTTAAGAAATTTTGCATAATTTGGCATTTGTTCTAAAGCCTTTACTAGGGGTATATTTATATGAAGGTGCTTAAGAATCTCTAAAAACTTCTTAAATTGAACATCCTGGTTCTTAGGTTTCTGCCTTTGGGGAAAAGGTAAGGGTGGGTTATAGGGTGGGGGCGGTACATAAGGTGGTTCCACATCTAGAACAGAACCAGATGCTCCAGCATCATTATTGCTGCCTCCAGCACCCTGACCGGTTTCCAATTCTTTTTCCACAACATTACTATCACTACTCTTTTCTACTTTCCTAGGGTTTACTAGGCTCTTTCCTCTCTTCTAGTGGCTTATCACTCCTTAAAGTCATTGCCTGCACCTGCTTCTTACCTTCCCTTATACGGTGTTCAATATCTAAAGGAATGTTCCCTTGAGGTCGTGCCTTCAACTCATTAGCTAGCTGACCCACTTGCAACTCTAGGGCTCTCAATGAAGCTTGCTCACTTAGGATTAAGACATCATTACGAGCCATATAATCCTTCATCATTGACTCCAGAGAATTACCCGAATTTGGATGGGTAGCCTGCTTATTTTGCTGGGGAAATTCCTGTGATTTAGCAAATCCAGACTGGTTCACCACCTTTTGTTGTGCTTGGGGGGCTTGCGAATTGCTTCCTTGCCCTCCCCATGCAAACTTGGGATGGTTGCACCAACCTGGATTATAAAAGTTAGAATAAAGGTTATTCCTTTGATTACCTACAAAAAACACAGAAGCCGGATTGTTAGGACAAAACTCATAATTATGCTCTTCACCACAATAAACACATGATTCTTCTGTAACTTGATTTACAACTGCAGTAGATTCCACCACTGACGGCTGCAGAACATTGCTTACCACAATTATGTTTTTAAGAGCGTTAGCTAATGCTGCAATATCGAACCCTAATGGTAGACACACCATCAACTTCTATCACACTCTTAACTTTTTTACTAGAGCCTCTAACATTTGACCATTGACAACTGTAGGTTGATATTCTCTCTAAAACCTCATAAGCTTCATTAAAAGTTTTTTCCAAAAGAGCCCCTCCTGCAGAAGCATCAACCATACACTGGGTTGCTATGTTTAACCCATTGTAAAATATTTCTATTTGAATACAATATGGCAAATAGTGGTGGGGACACTTTCGCAAAAGCTCCTTAAACCTTTCCCAAGCCTCACTAAAAGTTTCTTCCTCATTTTGCCTAAATCCCACTATCTCACTCCTCAACTTGGCACTCGTAGTTGATGGAAAATACTTACTAGGAAATTTCTCTACTAGCTCATTCCACGTACTTATCGATACTGGAGCAAAAGAATTCAACCACGCCTTTGCTCCATCTCTAAGGGAATAAGGAAATAGGGTTAATCTAAGGGCATCTCTCGACACTCCTTGGAAAACAAATGAATCACTAACTCCTAGAAAAGACTTAAGATGAAGATGAGGGTCCTCAGATGGTAAACCATGGAATTGGCCAACCATCTCTAACATGTGAAACATGACCGGTTTCAATTCAAAATTCGATGCCTCAATAACTGGACGCATTATCACTAGATTTAACTCATCAATTATTGGGAAAACATACGATCTAATGGCTCTGTCCCTATCATTTGCTACAAGGATAGGATACTTAGCCTGATTATTTTGCTGTCTGTTTTGCTTCAGCGACGGATTTTGCTGCATCGCACAGTTCCTCTTCGAGATTCACTTGAACCTTTTTTTTTTTAAATCTAATCCGAAGGGGATCGCTCACACACCAAAGTCACACCTACAAAACAAAAAGAAACAATCAAAAAGTTCACGCACCAAATCACCAAAAATACACAAAAAAAAATCAATCAAATAAAACACTTTCAAGTCCCCGGCAACGTCGCCAAAAACTTGTTGCAATTCTGGAGCGGTTAAAAATATGAGATAAATTAACTCCAAAATACTGTGTAAGTATACACAATCTAGCAGCAAGTGATAAGTATTTATCGTATCCACAGGGTCTTGAAATGTCTACCTCTATTGATTTAATTTGTCTTTTTAGTGATTTCAAAAGGTTGGTTAAATTGATTGGGTTTTTAAAATGCTGAAACAAAAGATATACGAAAGCAGTAAATGATTATGACAGAGAAAACAGAATGGAAACAGACACATGTTAAGACTTCTGTAATTGTTATAAAGATGCTCCAGCAATTATTTTGATCCGTCAATCTCCTGCAGTATTATCAGCGAGATCCTCCCGGAACTCCGGATTTTTTGGAATATGTTTCAAAACCAATGAAGCTCTACCGATCAAGCACTAGGCAACTGGCTATCCCTAACTCAGTCACTGGCGTTCACCAATACACAATGATCTAGCGTGAATCATTGCCACACAACTCCTAAATCATCCCTGAAACTAGGAGAAGCTATACATACCGGCTAGCTAGGCGGGCACATAATGAAAATAAAGATAAAAAATAATTCAAGATGACCATGATCAAATAGAATTTCCAGATTTATAAATATAACAATCACATAATTCTTAACCTATGCCTACAAAGCAATTAGTTCATGATTGAAAACATAAAATACGTTACAATCTCGATAAGCATATCCATAATACGAAATACACAAGAAATACTAATCCTCTTCAGCAAATGGGGATGAAACGGCTGCTCCAAACTACCAAGAACATGGAAGAACTTCGTCTCCTTGAGTGGAATCGCCAATGGTCTTCTTAGATCTCCATTCTGCCGTATTCGGCCTCCGGCCGATTGATTCGGTCTCCAAATCATGAATCACTTCATTTGTGATGGCTCCTCCTTTTATAAGATGAGGTTTAACCTAATTAGGTTAAATTGGACATATGGAGGGCTCTCCAAGCTTCTTAGATCCGGAAATACTTCAGCTAACGCCACTTTATTAAAATGGCTAACGAGCTGTGATGTGGAAGTTTTGCTCTCTGCTTTGCTGCAGCACAGATTTTGCTCCTTCAAGTCGCTCAACAATATTTTCTGAACAAAATAACTTTCAAAGTCTCCATTCTTCCAAATGGGTTAAAACATATAATATATATCTAAAACCAACCCTATTAAGCACAAAAGACACACAAATCCCTATAGAATTAAGGCCTAAATAACTACCTTTCGGACAGTTATCAGTAGGATATCGTCTACATAAAGTATTAGAAAAGCTACTTTCCTTTTGTTGATTTTCTTGTACACACAAGGCTCAACACCATTTTGGTCCAAACTAAAAGATTTGATCCCAGTATCAAATCTAATGTTCCATGATTTGGACGCTTGTTTCAATCCATAAATGGATCGATTGAGCTTACAAACCTTTTGTTCCTGACCTTGGGCTATGAATCCTTCGGGTTGAGACATGAAGATATTCTCTTCAAGATTACCATTCAGAAAGGTAGTCTTGACGTCCATTTGCCATATTTCATAGTCATAATATGCGGCTATGGACAAGAGAATTCTTATGGACTTTAACATGGCTACAGGAGAAAAGGTTTTCTCATAGTCAACCCCTTCCTTTTGGGTATAACCTTTTGCCACCAGTCTAGCTTTGAAGGTCTGTACCTTCACAGTTGCATCTATTTTTCTCTTATAGATCCATTTACACCCTATGGGTTTTACCCCATCTGGTAGATATGTGAGTTCCCATACAGAATTGGAGTGCATTGACTCCATTTCCAAGTTCATGGCTTTGACCACTTAATCCTTATCTTCGTCATTCATTGCCTATCGACAAGACAATGGATCCTCAATGCCATCATTAGGTATGTAAACCTGAGTTTCAGTTAAACCCAAGTAGCGAACAGGTTGTAATACAATCCTCCCACTGCGTCGAGGCATTCTCAACGTTTGAGATGGACGGGATGGATCTGAAGAACTAGTTCCTTCATCAACCCTTGTTGAAGGTCCAACTTCGTCAACAACTCTTGGTGATTCTTCAGTAGCTTCTCCTAATATTATTATGCTATGTGGTTTATGATCCCTCATGTGGTCTTCCTCCAAGAAGGTGGCGTTTGTTAATACAATCACCTTATTTTCTTGTGGGTCGTAGAAATAACCACCTCTCGCTTCTTTAGGGTATCCAACAAATTGGCACAGTTTTGAACGAGGTTCCAGTTTCTTAGGATTTGTCACAAGCACGTGTGCTGGACAACCCCAGATGCGAAAGTGATGCAAACTAGGTTTACGCCCCTTCCATAATTCGAAAGGCATTTCAGAAACACTTTTCGAGGGAACATTGTTCAAGATGTGTACTGCAGTCTCTACTGCATACCCCCAAAACGAGCTAGGCAATTGAGCATAGTTCATCATTGATCGAACCATGTCTAACAAGGTTCTATTTCTCCTTTCTGATACACCATTTTATTGAGGTGTACTAGGGGCTGAGAGTTGGGATTGGATTCCATGTTCTATCATATAATCCTGGAATCTTTGATCCATATACTCCCCTCCTCGATCAGATCGAAGTACTTTAATTGATTTACCTAATAGGTTTTCAACTTCAGCCTTAAACTCCTTACAATTTTCAAGGGCTTCAGACTTATGTCCCATTAGGTACAAGTAACCATATCTTGAATAATCATCTATAAATGAGATGAAATATTCGTACCCTCCTCGAGCTTTTACATTCATTGGACCACAGAGATCCGTATGTATTAACTCTAAGGGTTCTTTGGCACTGTAACCTTTTCCAGTAAAGGGTCTTTTGGTCATTTTGCCCCCAAGACAAGATTCACAAGGTGGTAGTGAATCATCTTCTAACTTGCTTAGAAGTCCATTATTTACCAAACGACCGATTCTATCAATGTTTATATGACCAAGTCTAAGATGCCAAAGATGAGTATTGTTACTTGTTGGAGAAATCCTTTGCCTTTTTCTTTGAGTTTCAGCAGTTTTAAATAATTCGTGATTTAAAAGTGCTTTGTTTTCGGTTGGTCTTAAGACATACAAGTTATTTTCTAATTTGGCTGAACAAATAAGTACACCATTCTTATAAATGAACGCTTCATTCATATTAAAAGTAACTGTATACGATTGTTCAATGAAACATGAAATAGAAATTAAGTTCGTCTTAATCTTGGGAATCATTAACAAACTTTCTAAAAGTAAGAATCTATTTCTAAAAAATAACTTCGCAGCTCCCACAGCTTTAGTTGAAATGACTTCTCCAGTTCCGACCCTGAGTGTCATTTCCCCATCGTTCAACTGCCGAAAGGAATTATTTTCCTGAAAATAAGAGCAAACATGATTAGTTGCTCCTAAATCAAGTATCCAGGTAAACTCATCATGTTCTACTAGGCATGTTTCTAAAACCAGTAAATCAAATTTACCTTCATTTTCCTTCTTTTTCTCAGCAAGGTACTTTGGGCAGTTTCTCTTCAAGTGTCCATCTACATTGCAATGGAAACACTTGCCCTTGTCTGCCACAACTTTGGCTTTTCCCTTGTTTTTAGCAGCAGTAGTGGGAGCCTTCCCCTTGTTTCCTTTCTTCTTTTGAATCTTTTTCAAAGAAGTGGCTACAGATTTAGTTCCAGAGGATGAACCCATCTCGAACTTTCTTTTAGAGTGAACAACGTTTGCCTCTCCTTCTACTTGTCCCTTGTTCTTAAGAAGAGACTGATAGAGTTGTAGCTCATTCAGGAGGCTAGTCAGGTTGAATACTATTTTATTCATCATTGCATTGCTTCAAAATTGTAGAAAACTCTTAAGAAGAGATTCTAAGATGAATGCAACCTGGCTACGCTCATCTATGTCCGCCCCGTTTGCTTCTGCCACGTTGAATTGGACCATCATATCCAGGACATGTTCCCGAACAGACGTGCCCTTTTTCTTGTAGCAGCTATAAACGTTTTTTAGAGCGTCATGGTTGAGTTGGTAGGACGGTTGTCCAAACATCTCTTGGAGAGAGTTCATAATCTCCCTCGTTGTGACCATGTCCTCATGTCTTTTAGCAAAAGCTTCAGATAAGTTGGCTAGGATATAGACGCGAGCCTTATCATTGGCCTTTGTCCAGCGGTCATAAGCATCCTTAATTGCTTGGGATGCATTACGAGCAGGGACTGGAGGACAATCCTCCGTTAAGACGAACCGTAGATCATCGACAACAAGAATCGTATTCAGGTTTGACTTCCACGTAGCGTAATTTTCGCAAGTTAATTTCTCATTTTTAAGCAGAGAGACTATTGAGGAAGACATTGCTGAAATTTAAACAAACAATGACCGTATTAGTTATCTTTGCCTTAACCCATCATATAAGCAAACAATTGCACACAATCCAATCAATTTAGCAAAACAAGCAATCACAGAACCCTAAAACTATTGATTTAGTTTTGCAACGATGTTTTAGAGGTTTAGAATATCAACCACCGAAGGGTGATTAGGTACTCCTCCTCTGAAATGAGACATTTCTCAACTAATTCTAATTCCAGAATAACTCATATTCCTATAGACATTAGCCACTGTTGTTCGGTCAAGGATTTGTTAACACTTTTAACTCATCCTTGTAAGCGTACCCTCCCACTTTCAGATCTCATAGGCACGCACCAACAGGCTACCGAAGGGAAAGACAACTGTTGGTAATTAGCCTAAGAGTTCCTATCCTATTCAGGAGTTCACGATGTTCCGAATCCTATGATCAGACCCTTCAAAGGGATGGTTGCGCCAGGACAACCTGCAGGCGGATCATAGGACTCTCACGGTGCGAACTAGGGGCGGAGACCGAGGGATACATTGACACATGTCCCGCTCCCACTTACTCTAGACATTTTTCCCATTCACATTGTTATTGATTCATGCAAACACTTTCCGAAGGGAGACTGCTCCTAAGACGACTCAAAACCGAGCATGAACCTCATGTTGTGAATATAGGGACGTAGGAGCAAAACTTGATTTAAATCTCGTTTTGTAATTTTCCTCCCACTGAAAATGTCCTAAGCTTAATTTAGGGTTGTTTAACTTAGATAAAATTCGACTAAGTCAATCTATCTAAGTATGATCCTATTATTACAATTATGGAAAGGATTCAACTGCAATGTTTTAGGTGAATTAAACTTCTTTTAATAAACCCAACATTGCAAGTCAACATTATTATGGTTAATTCAACTCAAGGTTCGGGTCAGTTCCCAGGAAGGAGGTGTTCCGTAAACCGTCAACTTAAATACCCCAACCTTAGATAGAACTTTACCGAGAGAGTTCCCTTATAACCACAGTAATGTACAGTCTTTACTCTAAAGACCTAGGTGCATTAAACACTTTTAACAAACCTAGTGACATTGCATGCTAACATTTAATTATGATTAATTCAACTCCGGTATTCTGGGTCAGCTCCCAGGTAGGAGGTGTTCCGTAAACCGTCAACTTAAATACTCCCAGCCTTAGACAAAACATTACCGGTAGAGTTCCCTTATAATCATAGCAATGTCTTTCCTACTTAGTCAATTAAAACTATTTTAATTCTAAGTAAGAAATAATTATAATCCTATTAGAAACTTATCTAGGTCTAATTAATTTTAAATAATTTAAAATTAATCTAATTTATCCTATGATCTAATGTTTGCATGCAATTCTTGATTATAGATTGACGGTCTCTAATCATTAATATTAAATAACTAATTCAAATTTTAATGATTAATCCTATGATCAAGAATCTAGGGTTTAATTCAATCAACAATCTCATTCAACAATCTAGGTTTTTTTTATTTTTTTTTTCATTCAAATTAAATAATTAAACCATACTAATTGCATCGCATGAATAATATAACAATTATATTAATAACTATGGATGTTTCATGCTCCATGCAATATTGATTTTCTTTTAATATAACAATCAAGCATGTTGCATTCATCATATTAAACATAACTATTTATATTTAAGGGAAAAATACACTTTTAGTCCCTGAGGTTTGGGTTAGGTTTTATTTTAGTCCCTGAGGTTTCAAACTCAACAATTTAGTCTCTGAGGTTTGGTTTTAGTGTCATTTTGGTCCCTCCACCTATTTTTTCCGTTAATACTTAACGGATTTCTGACGTGGCATAAATTTTTTATTAAAAAAAATAATTTTCTGATTTTTTAAAATAAAAATATGTTAAAAAAATATATAAATATTATTACTTTTAATTTTATTTACTCTCTCTCTCCAACTCATCTTCTTCCCCAAGCACCACCTTCTTCAACCACCATCAAACCAGTCGCCGACCGGCGACCGCCGCTAGCCGCCGTCGGCCGGCACCGGTGAAGTTTTTTTTTTCTTCTCTCTTTTTTCCTTTCTCTCTTTTTTCTTCTTTTCTTTCTTTCTTCTCCACCATCCCCGTTTCTCTCCATTTCCCTCCCTGTTTCTTTCTCTCCCTCTTCATCTCTCTCCCTTCCCTATCTCTCTCCCTCGCACCGACCAACAACCAAGCTCTGTTCCTTTCGTCGCCGCCGACCTCACGCCACCAACCTCGAAGCTCAACGGCCCAGCAACCTACCCCTGCTCCGTTTCTACTGTTTTTTTTAAAAAGAATACAGGAAGGAGAAACCCCCCTCGAATCCGGTTGGACCCCTTCGTTCCAAATCTGGAACGAACCCAGATCTGGAACGAAGGGGAAACCCCCTTCATTCCAGCCGGATTCGGGGGGGAAACCCCTTCAACATATAGATCTGCTGGCTGAGGGAGGCTAAGAGTCAAACACACGAACTCACGAACTTCACGCTAGATCTGCTGACCGAGACAAGACGAACGCACGCACGAACTCGTGAAACTCGCTGAATCATGAATCGTCGTCGACCAGATCTAAAACGCTGGAGAATCGTCGTCAGGTTTTTGCTGGTCGGTGCGAGGGAAAGAGATAGAGATGAGGGAACGGAGCTTCAAGGTTGGTTGTTGGTCGGTGCGAGGGAGAGAGATGAAGAGGGAGAGAAAGAAACAGGGAGGGAAATTGAGAGAAACAGGGATGGTGGAGAAGAAAGAAAAAAAAGAAGAAAAAAGAGAGAAAGGAAAAAATAGAGAAGAAAAAAAAAAACTTCGCCGGCGGCTAGCGGCGGTCGCCGGTCGACGAATGGTTTGATGGTGCCTGACATGGTGGTTGAAGAAGGTGGTGCTTGGGGAAGAATATGAGTTGAAGAGAGAGAGTAAATAAATTAAAAATAATAATATTTATATATTTTTTAACATATTTTCATTTTAAAAAATCAGAAAATTATTTTTTTTAATAAAAAATTTATGCCACGTCAGAAATCCGTTAAGTATTAACGGAAAAATGGATGGAGGGACCAAAATGATACTAAAACCAAACCTCGAGGACTAAATTGTTGAGTTTGAAACCTCAGGGACTAAAATGAAACCTAACCCAAACCTTAGGGACTAAAAGTGTATTTTCCCTATATTTAATCTAAGTAATGACATGCTTCATGCTTTCTAATTTTTTCATATAATTAATATACACTTATATTAAAAATATGAAAACAATTCCATGCATTTAAAACATACATTATAACAATTTATAATATATATAAATAAATGCATGAGCATGTTTATAACCTAAGGTGGGATTAAATATTCTATATGAGATCCATAAAGCATATAAATAGCAATTGAACCGGTTAATTTTGGTCCCTAAGATAAAATAAAGCATTAAATTACATTAATTTTAGCTAAATTTTATCCTGAAATCCTTCTGCAACTCCAAAATCTGGTCTAGACAGCACGGACCGCCCCGAACAACCTCGAACCGGCATCCAAAATCACGAACCATGCCAAAAATCAGCTGAACCGGACCAAATAGGTCCCAGCCCTTCCGAACCGGAGTTAACCGAACTGCCCACTAGCCGAACCGCGTCTTGTGGAAGCCCAATTCGCGCCACCATCGTGACAACATCGAGACGCTTGCAACGTAGCGTCCCGATGTTGTGCAATTTCCTTACCTGAGCGCATGCAGTATCGGGACAGCGTCGAGACGCTTTTGGAGTAGCGTCCCGACGCTGTTGCGTCTAGAGCTCAATCTGGGCAAAAGAGTAGCTTGATCTTCGGTTTTGGCTTCGATTTTAGCGGCGATTTCTCTGATTTTCATCTCATAAAAACCTATTCTAGACCCGAACTTACAAAGGACTCGATTTTACATAAAATACTCGAAACACCAGACCCTTACATGATCAAAATCACATACAAATAAAAATCTATGACAATAAATATAACCCAAACAGTTCAATGCAAACCTAACATACATTATGCATAAATTCCACCTATTAGAGCCTATCGCAAATTTTAATATTAATTAATAGGGACAACGATGACTCTGATGCCGATTGAAGGAGATGAAAGCCCCCACGCAGCGAAAGCGCATCGAAAGGACCTTACGCCGTATATTAATTAACATTAAAATAGCGTTACGAAAAGACAAAATAAACTTTAAACGTACTTTAAAGTTGTTGGAAATTGCTATAAACATGCTTGAATATTAAATCTAAATTTATTTTCATGCTTTTCTAAAGAAACGGGAAAGAACCGTTACAAACCTTCGTTGTAGACTTGACCGTTCTTCGCCAACGACGCTTCAACGAACAAAAACACAACAACCTTCTTGTAGTTTCTGTTGGGTTTTATGCCCTAAAACTCGTAGGTAGTGAATGGTGACAAATTGTTCACTTGTCTCAATACGTTGTTGTTGAGGTTTGTACAATAAAGAGTTATTGTTACTAAAATTGCACAATTTAACCCAAATCCAATAAACTAAGATCCTAGGTTGTTTAGATGAAACTTGAACTAGTATGTGGGGACATACGGGGATCAGTGTTCAAGTAACAACTTAAATGGTCTATAGTATAGGGATAAAGCTGGGTACCTTATCCTGGTAACACTATGTGATACGGCCCACTTTGTATTCGATACAGATGCAATGATCCAAAGCATCCATGTAGGAGACATGCGAGTGGGGGTATCCTGTGCAATGAGTTTGCATAAGACCGGACCGCGAAATAGTAACCACTAGATGTAACACCGTTGACTAGTTTAGGTTTCTATTTCAATAAGATGACCTAGGTAACTCAATCTCAATCCTGAGTCTGTTATGAACTCCTTTTCAGGAGGGATTGTCCTTAGATCTGTATGGGTGAGAGTGGCCATTTCGCCGACTCAATAATCCTACCATTTTAGGGTCAAGACCGAATGGGGGCTGGGAACATAACAGTACAAGATGGAATTCATTCCTTCTCCTATTGGGGTAAGCAGATGTGTGTTCCCTAAAGGGCTGATTCCTGGTCTTGAACAAGGGCGTCCATCCTCTCCTGGCCCGAGAGGAACTGCTGTTTATTGATTGGATCATAAACAGATTGTTCATTAGAGGAATCAGTGGTACTTAAGGATCCAGAGGTAACCCAGGGGTAAAAAAGGAATTTGACCCAGCTGGCGTTACGAACACTCGTGAAGGATTTACTTACTGTTATTGGTCGATATCCGTGGACACAGAAATATTCTACAGTGAGAAGAGTGCAGTTGTGGGTCTTTAGTGGAGTGACTCACAGTTAACGAATGTTGACTAACTTGGTTAATGAGTTTAGCCAATTAGTCTCGTATCGTTGGAGCTTCTGATCTGTAGGTCCATTAGGTCCACCTGCTAGCTCGTAAAGGGTTCTGAGGTTAAATAGTCTTGAATAGAATTTGAAGTGTGTTCAAATTCATTAAGGGAATTTTATTGTATTTGATACAATTAAAATAATGTAGAAAGATACATTATAATATAAGTTTAATTGGTGAATTGAACTTTATATTATAAATTAATTTTGGATATGATTCAAAATTAATTAACGAGAGAATTAAATATTTGAAGGAGTTCAAATATTAAATATGAATTAGATTCATATTGAAACTATAGGTTAAATTTAATGTGAATGAGATTCATATTAAAACTATAGTATATGAGAGAATTATTTGAATAATGATTCAAATAGTAAATTAATTAAATATATGTATGGGTGAGAGTGGCCATTTCGCCGACTCAATAATCCTACCATTTCAGGGGCAAGACCGAATGGGGGCTGGGAACATAACAGTACAAGATGGAATTCATTCCTTCTCCTATTGGGGTAAGCAGATGTGTGTTCCCTTAAGGGCTGATTCCGGGTCTTGAACAAGGGCGCCCATCCTCTCCTGGCCCGAGAGGAACTGCTGTTTATTGATTGGATCATAAACAGATTGTTCATTAGAGGAATCAGTGGTACTTAAGGATCCAGAGGTAACCCAGGGGTAAAACGGTAATTTGACCCAGCTGGCATTACGAACACTCGTGAAGGATTTACTTACTGTTATTGGTCGATATCCGTGGACACAGAAATATTCTACAGTGAGAAGAGTGTAGTTGTGGGTCTTTAGTGGAGTGACTCACAGTTAACGAATGTTGACTAACTTGGTTAATGAGTTTAGCCAATTAGTTTCGTATCGTTGGAGCTTCTGATCTGTAGGTCCATTAGGTCCACCTGCTAGCTCGTAAAGGGTTCTGAGGTTAAATAGTCTTGAATAGAATTTGAAGTGTGTTCAAATTCATTAAGGGGATTTTATTGTATTTGATACAATTAAAATAATGTATAAAGATACATTATAATATAAGTTTAATTGGTGAATTGAACTTTATATTATAAATTAATTTTGGATATGATTCAAAATTAATTAACGAGAGAATTAAATATTTGAAGGAGTTCAAATATTAAATATGAATTAGATTCATATTGAAACTATAGGTTAAATTTAATGTGAATGAGATTCATATTAAAACTATAGTATATGAGAGAATTATTTGAATAATGATTCAAATAGTAAATTAATTAAATATATGATATTTAATTAATGAATTAATTAATTGGAGAATTAATTAATTAAATTTAATTAAATGTGATTTAATTAAATTAATTCTATAGTTAATATTAATGTACATTTGATGCACATTAAAACTATAGGTTAAAATGAGAGAGATTCATTTGAATATGATTCAAATGTAAAATTAATTAAATATTTGATATTTAATTAATGTGGGAATAATTAATTAAGAATTAATTGGATGGCCTATTTAATTCAATTGAATATGAGTTAATTGAGTTAAAACTTTATATTATAATTGATTTAATTAAAATTGGTTTAATTAAATTAATTATAAATAATTAGATAATTAGTTATTTAATTTAACGGCCTGGATCACGTTGATTATGATCAACGGTGGAGATCACGTAGGGAAGTTAACTTCCCTTATTCCCACGTATCAGTGAGGGGTTGGAAGATTTTTCTCTGAATTCATTCTCATTTTTTACACAGAAGAAGAAATATTTTCTCTCTGAAGAATGCTCTCTCAGAAATTCTCTCATCCCAAAAAGAAAAACACAGCAAGGTTGGCTGTAATTTTTCCATTCCCAATTTCAAGAAGTGATCCCACAATCACAACCTCGAGAACTCAAAGATTAGTGGGTGATCCAAATGGTTGTGTTCGTTAGAGAGATCGTTGACGAATTGTTCGTTGATGAGCATAGTGTTGTGAAGAACGGTCTTCAACAAGTAAGTTCCAAAAATTCTAAATCGTTTAGAATTAGTATTGCATGCTTAATCTAGTTTTAATTTGAGAATAGTTCTAAAATTAATTTTGCCCAACGTACCGGTTTTCTTTAATTGAAATTAAAATCACGATCGGTGAAAACCGCTTCTGCTAGAGGATTCAATTCCTTCAGTTTCTTCGCTGGAAATTTCTTCTTCAAAGACACAATAACCACAGAGGTTACACTGATACGTCTCTAAGTCTAGGAGGCAAAAGACTTGTGGGAGTCT
Source organism: Luffa acutangula (assembly GCA_036850905.1). NCBI lineage: Eukaryota > Viridiplantae > Streptophyta > Magnoliopsida > Cucurbitales > Cucurbitaceae > Luffa > Luffa acutangula. Next base: position 8,640,843 of record CM072087.1, read on the forward strand.
TTCTCTAAGAGGGAGGCTAGAGAGAATTCTAGGGTCTTGTCTTGTGAGTCTAAGAGCAAGAGGGCTACTAAACCAATTAGGGCTAGTGTTCTATTTATAGAGAAGTGACCATGAATAAAATATTCAATTAAATCAATCTTTTCCAAAATTGATTCAAACTTGTTCCTTTTTAATCAATCCAAGATCAATCAATTCCATAATTGATTAATCTTTTCCACAAATGACTAACTACTTCCATAAATGATTAGATCATTTCCATAAATGATTAATTACTTCCTTAAGTGATTAATTATTTCCATAATTGATTAATTCCTGGTTAATGAATTCTTTAATTAATTAACCACCAATTAAATATCACATATTTAATTTCCGACCTTGAATTAATTAATTTGCCCAAATAGATTTTAGGCCTTAAAATTAATTAATTCATTATTTGAACTCTTTCAAACTTCCATAAATTTAATTTGACTAAAATTTATATTAATATTTGAATTTCTTCAAAAATTAATTTCTCCCATAGTAATATATCAATATATATTATATTCTTTCCCTTAGTAATTTGAACACTTTCAATTTGCATTTATTACTTAGTTGCCTCAAATTACTTTATGAGCTACCGGTGGGACCTAATGGGCCTGCAGATCAGAAGCTCCAACGATGTGGGATTATTTGGTCAAACTCATTAACCAAATTAATCAATATTCGTTAACTGTGTGTATATTCCACTATAGACTCACAGTTGCACTCTTCTCACTGCAGACATATTTTCTGTGTCCATGGATATAGACCAATAACGATTAGTCAGTCCTTCACGAGTGTCCATAACACCAGCTGGGTCAAATTACCGTTTTACCCCTAGGTTACTTCTATTTCCTTAAGTACCAATTCTTCTCTAATGAACAACCTGTTTGTGGTCCAACCATCAAATAGAAAACCCTCTAGTGCCATTGAGAGGGTAGGACCCTTTGTTCAAGACTCGGAGTCACCACCTAAGGGAACACTCATCTGCTTCCCTAAAGTCGGGAAGAAGTGAATTCCATCTTGGACGATTATGTTCTCAGCTCCCCACTCGGTCTTGTCCCCAAAATGGTAGGCTTATTGAGTCGGCGTATTGGCCACTCTCACCCATACAAATCAAAGGACAATCCCTCATGAGCAGGAGTCCATAATCAACTCAGGATTAAAACCAAGTTGTCTAGGTCGTCCTAGTGAAATAGAAAACCAACTAGTTAACGGTGTTATAACCAGTGGTTACTATTTCGCGGTCCGGTCTTATGCAAACTCATTGCATTGGATACACCCACTGGCATGTCTCCTACACGAACGCGTTGGATCATAGCGTTTGTATCAAATACAGAGTGAGTCGTATCCATAGTGTCACAAGGATAAGGCATCCGGTCTTATCCTTATACTATAGACCCTTTAGGTTGTTTCTTGAACAGTGATCCCCATATGTCGCTACATATAGTTCAAGACTCATATTACAGCCTAAGATGTCTACTTTATTGGATTAGGGTTATTTTAGGCAAAGACAATTATAAAATAACTAATAACATTTAATGAAAAAATATATCAATATTATTTCATTAATATCCGGTCAACGGTTACATTCACTCTTTACAAGTTTTAGGGCATTAAACCCAACACTGGCAAAAGAATGGGTTTTCTCTTTGTCCATCTCTTCTTTTTTATTTTAATATGCAATTTTATTAACTAATGGATACTAAATTAAAAATATAATATAATAAATTATTTAATTAGATTAAATAATAATTTGTCAAGAATTTCAATACTTTTTTTAAACAAATACTTAATCCAAGTTTATTAAGGGATGTAATTACATATTTACTAAAATTATAATTAATTAGTTAACATTATCGAAAATATATTTAATTATTTAATTAAAATTATTTAAATAATTTTAGTATAAAAATTCATTTTTCAATAATTATAATTAATTACTTATGGATTATTTATAATCAATTAATTATATTTTTTTATTTCTTTATAATAAATAAATAATCATATTATTATTAAAATATTTATCTAATTAATTTTTATGGATACAAATATATTAAATTATTGTAGTTAAGGATATTTATTAAAAAAAAAGGAAAAATACACTTTTGATCTTGCATTAGATTTACATTTTTTTTATGATTTGATCATGTAAGGGCCCATGTTTTTGGGGCAAATTAATGTAAATCGAGTCTTGTAAGTCCGTGTCTAGAGATTTAGGATCAATTTGTTTATCGGTGCTCGAATCGGGGTTGAAATCGGAGTAAAAATGCTGCTGGAAACGAAGAACAGAGGCTGTCCAGAGGCGTAGCGTCGCGACCCTGCTCAACGGCGTCGCGACGCTGAAGAACAGGCGCTGGAAAAATCGGGACAGCGTCGAGACGCTATGCCTACAGCGTCTCGACGCTGACGGTAGTTTCCGTATTCACGGAACGTTGAGCGAACATGCGGCCAGCAGTTACTTCAAACGGTTACAAAATTAATAATTTTTGCGTTCATTTTGTTTTGAACGTGGGATTTGGAGTAGTGGTTCATGCACCTGCCTGTCAACTATGAGTGTGCGAGTTTGAGACGGACGTGCGACAGTTATTTTTTAAATTTTCGCCTGCAGCTGCTGTGGACGGTTTGGGTTCGGTTCAGGTGAATAGTGGCCCGGTTCATGCTGGCTGGTCCGGTTCAAGGTCTTATTGGGCCGGTTTGGGCCATTCTAACACGGTTTGGGCTGGTTCTGAGCGGTTCGAGGCGGTTTAGGGCTAGATTTTGAATTATTAATGTAATTTTTCATTATTTTTGCCCTAGGATGCCAAAATACCGGTCTTTATAGCTATTTATTGCTTTATGAATGTCGTTTAGCTAGATCCCACCATAGGTTAAGCATGTTTCATGCATATTTATGTTATAAATGTTATAATATATGATAATTATGCATGAATTTAAATTTCATGAGTTATTTAGTATAATTGTTATATTAAATATATGAAATTTGAGAAGCATGATGCATGACATTAATTAGATAAATATAAATTGTTATATTTTATTAATGTAGCATGCATGCTTAGATTTATTTTCATGAGTATTAATATAATAGTTATATTATTAATGGAAATAAATTTCAATGCTTGATTTTCATGTATAATTTTAATATAAATTGTTATATTAATTTAATGAAAATGGAATAGCATTGAACATGACATTAATTAGATTAATATAAATGTTATATTATATTAATGTCAATAATCATGTAATTTTAATTTCGTGGATGATTAATTAATATAATCGATATTAATTAAATGAAATTGAAATTGCATGAAGTATGACACCACTTTAGATTAATATAATTGTTATATTATCGGCGTCATGAGCGTTATGGTGTGTAATAATTTGAATTAGATTGTTATTATGAAACACCATAGAGGCATGTTATAGGGCTAATTATTAAAATTTTATAATAGTTATAAAATTGATTAGAAACCATCAACCTATAACAAAGAGTTGCATGCAAACATAGGACCTTAGGTTAAAATGAAATTAATTTTAAATTGTTTAAAATTAATTAGACCTAAGCTCATTTTAATTCTAATAGGATTAGAATTATTTTCTTACTTAGTATTAAAATAGTTTTAATGGACTAAGTAGGAAAAACATTACTATGGTTACAAGGGAACTCTCCCGGTGAAGTTCTGTCTAGGCTGGGGGTATTTAAGTTGACGGTTACGGAACACCTCCTACCTAGGAACAGATCCGGAACCTGAGTTGAATTAATCATAGTCTAATGTTAGCATGCAATGTCACTAGGTAATTAAAAGAGTTTAATTCACCTAGACATTAGAGTAAAGACCTCTATATAAGAGTTATATTCAGGCATAGACTTAGATAGATTCATTTAGTCGGAATTTACCTAAGTAATAGACCCTTAAATTATAAAAATACTTAGTGGGAGGAAATATGACAAAACAAGATTTTCATAAATCAAGTTTTGCTCTCACGTCCTCAAGAGTTCACATCGTGAGGTCCATGCTTGGCCTCGAGTCACCCTGGGAGTGACCCCCTACGGATGGTGTTTGCATGGATCAATATCAAGGTGAATGAGGGAGTATTTTATAGTAAGTGGGAGCAGGACATGTGTCAACGTATCCTACGGTCTCCTCCATTAGGTTGCACCGTGAGATTCCTATGATCTGCATGCGAGTCGCCCTGGGAGCGATCACCCTACGGAGGGTTTAATCATGGGATTCGGAACAACGCAAACTCCAGAAATGGATAGGGTTTCTTAGGTCCATTCCCAACTTTGACTTTCCCTACGGTAGCATTGTTGGGGCCGACCTCTGGAATCTGAAAATGGAGGGTCACACTTACAGGAAATCGTTAAGGTGTTAATGGTTTCCTGACCGAAGAAACGGTAGCTAAAAACTATTGGAATATGAGTTATTCTGGTAATAGGGATTGGCTGAGATTGTCTCAATTCAGGGGAGGAGTAGCTGACTGCCCTACGGTAGCTGTTGCTCTAAACCTCTGAAGTATCGTTGCAAATATGTATCATATATTTGGGTCGATGATTACTTTTGCTAAATTGATTGGATTAAAACAATATTATTTTGTGTAATGGGTTTAGTGCAAAACAAGCAATTTGTTGATTCAGTGATAATTTCTATGTGCATTGTATTACGCCTATTAATAACGGTTTGAAATACAACTAGCTTAAACTACAAACTTGTGGTAAATGATTTTAGATTAGTCTTGAGTGAGGAATGTCCTCAGGCCCAAATGTCTAGTTCATCTTGAATCGTTTATGATGATTATGACATTAACTGCCTAGCCAATGTCAATGACAATGAATGTGATTTATTGGTCATTGAAACGTACATAATGGAAAATGAGGATACAGCCTGAATTTTTAATTTAGGTGCCACTTATCACGTTTGTTTTTTCCTTTCAAGGAATAAGCTCATGGCAATTGTTGCAAATAGGTGACTCTCAGATTTTGATCTGGAGAGTATATCTCGGCTTTGGCAGAGGGCACACTAAGTTATTTTATCTAGTGGGAGAAAATACACATTATTAGATAATGTGTATGTATTTCCTAAAGATTAACAGAAATTTGATTTCTATAACGTATATGCTGGGACAATGCTGCTCTATACCTTTCTCTGCTAACGCAGTTTTATTTTAAGAAAGAGATTTGACATTTGTTCAGCTTTACTGGAAAATAACTTATGTGTTTTAAGACTAATCGAGAGTAAAGCAAGTCATGAGCACTGAGTTGTTTAAGATTGCTTATACTCAAAGAAATAAAGGCAAAGGATATCTCCTAAAGGAAATACCTTTCTTTGGTTCTTAAGGTTATGCTGTTTTGATCTCAATATGATTGGGAGCTTAGTCTAGAGTATACTTCTAAGTTAGTTAGAAGAAGACTCTCTAATACCGATTAAGTCATGCCTTATGGGCAATATGACTAATAGATCTTTTACTGGAAAAGAACTAAAGAGCCAAAGAACCCTTGAAGCTTATACATTTGGATCCTTGTGGTTTAGTATGTTGAAGCAGTGGGAGGGTATGAATAATTAATCTCGTTTATAGATAATTATTCAAAGGTATGAATATCTCTACCTAATGCAATTTAAGTCTAAAGCTCTTGAGATATTCGAAGGGGTTTAAGACTGAAGTTGGAAACTTGTTAGGTGAGATAATAAAAAACACTTTGATTTGATCAATGTGTTGAGTATAGGGACTTGAGATTCTAGGACTATTTGATAGTTTATGGAATCACATCCTAAATCTCAGTTAGGAGTAATAGAACCCTATTGGATATGGTTCAACCCATATTGAGCTGCTCAATTGCCTGTCTCGTTTTGGGGTCATGAAGTGTTGACTTCATTACATACTTTGTAGGTTACCCCAAAGGAAACGAGGAGTAGATATTTCTTCAATCCAAAAGAGAATAAAGAATTTGTATTGACAAATGCTTCATTCTCAGAAGAAGAACATATGAGCAATCACAAGCCACAAAGTAAAGTCAGTTTGAGTGTATTAACTAATGAAGCTACAGAAAAATCAACAAGAGTTGTCGATAAGACTGGTTATTCAATAAGAGTTGTTGATAAGGCCAGTGCTTTTTGTCAAGTCACATCCATCTCAAGAGTTGAGAATGCCTTGATGTAGTGGTTGTTTTATAACCTGACCTTTACATGGACTTATTTGAAGCTCAAGTCGTCATTCTTGATGATGACATAGAGGATTCATTATCTTTTAGAAAGAAAATGAATGATGTTGACAAGGACCAATGGTTTAAAGCCATGGACTTGGAAATGAAGTCTTTGCATTTCAATTCCATCTGAGTTCTTGTAAATTTTCTTGATGGGGTAACACCTATAGGTTACAAGTGGATTTACAAGAGGAAACGAGACATTTAAGGTCTCAACCAAAAGGGTCCATTGAGCAAGATCAAAAGCAAAAGGGTTTGCAAGTTTAATTGATCCATTCATGGATTGACCTAAGCATTTTTTGATCTTGGAATATAAGATTTGATACGGTGATCAGATCTTTTGGCTTTAATCAGGACATTGATGAGTCTTGTATCTACAAGAAGATCGTCAGTTGTACAGTAGTTTTCTTCATGTTGTATGTGATTGATATCCTACTCATTTGGAATAAGTAGGTTAACTTATTGACATAAAAAATGACTAGCAGCTCATTTCCAAATAAAAGTTGGGAGAAGCTTAGTTTGTTCTTATGTTCTAAATTGTTTAAAACAGTAAGAACACAATGCTAGCCATGGTTCAAGCGTTTTATATCTATAAATGTTGATTAGATATGAGATGCAGAATTCTATGAAGGGTTCACGACCTTTCAGGGTAGAATTCTTTTGTCTAAGGAACTGTGTTCTTAGACACCTCAAGGAGTTGAGGAATGCCCTATGCAATAGGCAATGTCAGTGAGTATCAATCTAATCCAGGATATGATTACTGGAGAACCGTTAATTATATTCTCAAGTATCTTTGGAGAATGAGGTACTATATGCTCGTGTATGGCGCTAAGGATTTGATCCTTACAGGATACACTGACACAGATGTTTTAACTGGTAAAGATTTGATGAAATCTACATCAATGTCTGTCTTCACTCTTAAATAGAGGAGATATAGTATGGCATCGCATCAAGCTGGGATGCAATGCAGCCTCGACCTATAGGCCGAAAACTACGCTGTTTGTGAAGCAGCGATCGAGGCTGTAAGACTTGGAAAGTTCATGGTTGATTTGGAAAGTGTTCCAAATATGAACTTACCTAAGACAAGACAAGCTTGCACATTGAATTGAATGAAAGAATTGCTGATCATTCACGAGGGCTCTCTCGTCTAATGTGTATGAGGGTCATCTAGATGGTCTAGATCTACGAGATAAGTACAAAGATGTAATCTAGGGCAAGTGGGAGAAATGTAATGGGTATAGTGGATGCCCTAGTTTATTGTATTTGTACATAGTATATATACGTTTTATGTATTATACATGTATCTATACACCCATTGCCATGATAGATTATTGTACATCCCACTAAGCTAGAGTTTTAGTTCAAGTGGGAGTTGTTGGGTTTTATGCCCTAAAACTCGTAGGTAGTGAATGGTGACAAATTGTTCACTTGTCTCAATACGTTGTTGTTCAGGTTTGTACAATAAAGAGTTATTGTTACTAAAATTGCACAGTTTAACCCAAATCCAATAAACTAAGATCCTAGGTTGTTTAGATGAAACTTGAACTAGTATGTGGGGACATACGGGGATCAGTGTTCAAGTAACAACTTAAATGGTCTATAGTATAGGGATAAAGCTGGGTACCTTATCCTGGTAACACTATGTGATACGGCCCACTTTGTATTCGATACAGATGCAATGATCCAAAGCATCCATGTAGGAGACATGCGAGTGGGGGTATCCTGTGCAATGAGTTTGCATAAGACCGGACCGCGAAATAGTAACCACTAGATGTAACACCGTTGACTAGTTTAGGTTTCTATTTCAATAGGATGACCTAGGTAACTCAATCTCAATCCTGAGTCTGTTATGAACTCCTTTTCAGGAGGGATTGTCCTTAGATCTGTATGGGTGAGAGTGGCCATTTCGCCGACACAATAATCCTACCATTTCAGGGGCAAGACCGAATGGGGGCTGGGAACATAACAGTACAAGATGGAATTCATTCCTTCTCCTATTGGGGTAAGCAGATGTGTGTTCCCTTAAGGGCTGATTCCGGGTCTTGAACAAGGGCGCCCATCCTCTCCTGGCCCGAGAGGAACTGCTGTTTATTGATTGGATCATAAATAGATTGTTCATTAGAAGAATCAGTGGTACTTAAGGATCTAGAGGTAACCCAGGGGTAAAACAGGAATTTGACCCAGCTGGCGTTACGAACACTCGTGAAGGATTTACTTACTGTTATTGGTCGATATCCGTGGACACAGAAATATTCTACAGTGAGAAGAGTGCAGTTGTGGGTCTTTAGTGGAGTGACTCACAGTTAACGAATGTTGACTAACTTGGTTAATGAGTTTAGCCAATTAGTCTCGTATCGTTGGAGCTTCTGATCTGTAGGTCCATTAGGTCCACCTGCTAGCTCGTAAAGGGTTCTGAGGTTAAATAGTCTTGAATAGAATTTGAAGTGTGTTCAAATTCATTAAGGGAATTTTATTGTATTTGATACAATTAAAATAATGTAGAAAGATACATTATAATATAAGTTTAATTGGTGAATTGAACTTTATATTATAAATTAATTTTGGATATGATTCAAAATTAATTAACGAGAGAATTAAATATTTGAAGGAGTTCAAATATTAAATATGAATTAGATTCATATTGAAACTATAGGTTAAATTTAATGTGAATGAGATTCATATTAAAACTATAGTATATGAGAGAATTATTTGAATAATGATTCAAATAGTAAATTAATTAAATATATGTATGGGTGAGAGTGTATGGGTGAGAGTGGCCATTTCGCCGACTCAATAATCCTACCATTTCAGGGGCAAGACCGAATGGGGGCTGGGAACATAACAGTACAAGATGGAATTCATTCCTTCTCCTATTGGGGTAAGCAGATGTGTGTTCCCTTAAGGGCTGATTCCGGGTCTTGAACAAGGGCGCCCATCCTCTCCTGGCCCGAGAGGAACTGCTGTTTATTGATTGGATCATAAACAGATTGTTCATTAGAGGAATCAGTGGTACTTAAGGATCCAGAGGTAACCCAGGGGTAAAACGGTAATTTGACCCAGCTGGCATTACGAACACTCGTGAAGGATTTACTTACTGTTATTGGTCGATATCCGTGGACACAGAAATATTCTACAGTGAGAAGAGTGTAGTTGTGGGTCTTTAGTGGAGTGACTCACAGTTAACGAATGTTGACTAACTTGGTTAATGAGTTTAGCCAATTAGTTTCGTATCGTTGGAGCTTCTGATCTGTAGGTCCATTAGGTCCACCTGCTAGCTCGTAAAGGGTTCTGAGGTTAAATAGTCTTGAATAGAATTTGAAGTGTGTTCAAATTCATTAAGGGGATTTTATTGTATTTGATACAATTAAAATAATGTATAAAGATACATTATAATATAAGTTTAATTGGTGAATTGAACTTTATATTATAAATTAATTTTGGATATGATTCAAAATTAATTAACGAGAGAATTAAATATTTGAAGGAGTTCAAATATTAAATATGAATTAGATTCATATTGAAACTATAGGTTAAATTTAATGTGAATGAGATTCATATTAAAACTATAGTATATGAGAGAATTATTTGAATAATGATTCAAATAGTAAATTAATTAAATATATGATATTTAATTAATGAATTAATTAATTGGAGAATTAATTAATTAAATTTAATTAAATGTGATTTAATTAAATTAATTCTATAGTTAATATTAATGTACATTTGATGCACATTAAAACTATAGGTTAAAATGAGAGAGATTCATTTGAATATGATTCAAATGTAAAATTAATTAAATATTTGATATTTAATTAATGTGGGAATAATTAATTAAGAATTAATTGGATGGCCTATTTAATTCAATTGAATATGAGTTAATTGAGTTAAAACTTTATATTATAATTGATTTAATTAAAATTGGTTTAATTAAATTAATTATAAATAATTAGATAATTAGTTATTTAATTTAACGGCCTGGATCACGTTGATTATGATCAACGGTGGAGATCACGTAGGGAAGTTAACTTCCCTTATTCCCACGTATCAGTGAGGGGTTGGAAGATTTTTCTCTGAATTCATTCTCATTTTTTACACAGAAGAAGAAATATTTTCTCTCTGAAGAATGCTCTCTCAGAAATTCTCTCATCCCAAAAAGAAAAACACAGCAAGGTTGGCTGTAATTTTTCCATTCCCAATTTCAAGAAGTGATCCCACAATCACAACCTCGAGAACTCAAAGATTAGTGGGTGATCCAAATGGTTGTGTTCGTTAGAGAGATCGTTGACGAATTGTTCGTTGATGAGCATAGTGTTGTGAAGAACGGTCTTCAACAAGTAAGTTCCAAAAATTCTAAATCGTTTAGAATTAGTATTGCATGCTTAATCTAGTTTTAATTTGAGAATAGTTCTAAAATTAATTTTGCCCAACGTACCGGTTTTCTTTAATTGAAATTAAAATCACGATCGGTGAAAACCGCTTCTGCTAGAGGATTCAATTCCTTCAGTTTCTTCGCTGGAAATTTCTTCTTCAAAGACACAATAACCACAGAGGTTACACTGATACGTCTCTAAGTCTAGGAGGCAAAAGACTTGTGGGAGTCTTTCTCTAAGAGGGAGGCTAGAGAGAATTCTAGGGTCTTGTCTTGTGAGTCTAAGAGCAAGAGGGCTACTAAACCAATTAGGGCTAGTGTTCTATTTATAGAGAAGTGACCATGAATAAAATATTCAATTAAATCAATCTTTTCCAAAATTGATTCAAACTTGTTCCTTTTTAATCAATCCAAGATCAATCAATTCCATAATTGATTAATCTTTTCCACAAATGACTAACTACTTCCATAAATGATTAGATCATTTCCATAAATGATTAATTACTTCCTTAAGTGATTAATTATTTCCATAATTGATTAATTCCTGGTTAATGAATTCTTTAATTAATTAACCACCAATTAAATATCACATATTTAATTTCCGACCTTGAATTAATTAATTTGCCCAAATAGATTTTAGGCCTTAAAATTAATTAATTCATTATTTGAACTCTTTCAAACTTCCATAAATTTAATTTGACTAAAATTTATATTAATATTTGAATTTCTTCAAAAATTAATTTCTCCCATAGTAATATATCAATATATATTATATTCTTTCCCTTAGTAATTTGAACACTTTCAATTTGCATTTATTACTTAGTTGCCTCAAATTACTTTATGAGCTACCGGTGGGACCTAATGGGCCTGCAGATCAGAAGCTCCAACGATGTGGGATTATTTGGTCAAACTCATTAACCAAATTAATCAATATTCGTTAACTGTGTGTATATTCCACTATAGACTCACAGTTGCACTCTTCTCACTGCAGACATATTTTCTGTGTCCATGGATATAGACCAATAACGATTAGTCAGTCCTTCACGAGTGTCCATAACACCAGCTGGGTCAAATTACCGTTTTACCCCTAGGTTACTTCTATTTCCTTAAGTACCAATTCTTCTCTAATGAACAACCTGTTTGTGGTCCAACCATCAAATAGAAAACCCTCTAGTGCCATTGAGAGGGTAGGACCCTTTGTTCAAGACTCGGAGTCACCACCTAAGGGAACACTCATCTGCTTCCCTAAAGTCGGGAAGAAGTGAATTCCATCTTGGACGATTATGTTCTCAGCTCCCCACTCGGTCTTGTCCCCAAAATGGTAGGCTTATTGAGTCGGCGTATTGGCCACTCTCACCCATACAAATCAAAGGACAATCCCTCATGAGCAGGAGTCCATAATCAACTCAGGATTAAAACCAAGTTGTCTAGGTCGTCCTAGTGAAATAGAAAACCAACTAGTTAACGGTGTTATAACCAGTGGTTACTATTTCGCGGTCCGGTCTTATGCAAACTCATTGCATTGGATACACCCACTGGCATGTCTCCTACACGAACGCGTTGGATCATAGCGTTTGTATCAAATACAGAGTGAGTCGTATCCATAGTGTCACAAGGATAAGGCATCCGGTCTTATCCTTATACTATAGACCCTTTAGGTTGTTTCTTGAACAGTGATCCCCATATGTCGCTACATATAGTTCAAGACTCATATTACAGCCTAAGATGTCTACTTTATTGGATTAGGGTTATTTTAGGCAAAGACAATTATAAAATAACTAATAACATTTAATGAAAAAATATATCAATATTATTTCATTAATATCCGGTCAACGGTTACATTCACTCTTTACAAGTTTTAGGGCATTAAACCCAACACTGGCAAAAGAATGGGTTTTCTCTTTGTCCATCTCTTCTTTTTTATTTTAATATGCAATTTTATTAACTAATGGATACTAAATTAAAAATATAATATAATAAATTATTTAATTAGATTAAATAATAATTTGTCAAGAATTTCAATACTTTTTTTAAACAAATACTTAATCCAAGTTTATTAAGGGATGTAATTACATATTTACTAAAATTATAATTAATTAGTTAACATTATCGAAAATATATTTAATTATTTAATTAAAATTATTTAAATAATTTTAGTATAAAAATTCATTTTTCAATAATTATAATTAATTACTTATGGATTATTTATAATCAATTAATTATATTTTTTTATTTCTTTATAATAAATAAATAATCATATTATTATTAAAATATTTATCTAATTAATTTTTATGGATACAAATATATTAAATTATTGTAGTTAAGGATATTTATTAAAAAAAAAGGAAAAATACACTTTTGATCCCTGAGGTTTGGGTTAAGTGACACTTTGGTCCCTAAGTTTTCAAACTCAACAAAAATACCCCTGAGGTTTGAGATAAAGAGCACTTTAGTCCTTGCAGTCCAATTTTTCGTTAAATGCTAACAGATTGCTGACGTGACCACATTTTTTTAATTTTAAAGTAAAAATAAATAAAAAAACAATAAAAAAAACAATAAAAAACAATAAAAATATTATTATTTTAATTATTTTTAAAACTTAACCCTCCACCATCTTCTTCATCTTCTTCCCTCAACCCCTCCATCTTCTTCTTTAAATCTCCAACAGCCGGCCACCGCTCGCCGCCGCCGGCGACTGTAATTTTTTTTCTTTTCTTCTCCTTTCTTCTTCTCTCTTACCCCATTTTTCTTCTTTTCTTTTTTTTTTAAAAAAAAATACGAAAGGGAGGAGGGACCTCCCTCCTCCATTTCCGACCGAAAAACAGAGGAGGAGAGAGGTCCCTCCTCCCTCTTGATTTTTTTTTAAAGATTAGAAGAAAAATGGGGTAAGAGAGAAGAAGGAGAAGAAAAAAAATTACAGTCGCCGGCGGCCGACAGCTGCGAGCGGTGGTCGGTCGCCGGTCGCCGACAAGGAGATTTGAAGAAGATGAAGAAAGGGGGGAGGGAAGAGGATGAAGAAGAGGGGAAGAAGAAAGAGATTATAAAATGATTAAAATAATAATATTTTATTGGTTTTATTTATTTTTATTTTAAAAATAAAAAATAATTTTTTAATTAATAAAATGTGGCCACATCAACAATCTGTTAGCATTTAACGAAAAATTGGACGGTAGGGACCAAAGTGCTTCTTATCTCAAACCTCAGGGGTATTTTTGTTGAGTTTGAAAACATAGGGACCAATGTGTCTCTTAACCCAAACCTCAGGGACCAAAAGTGTATTTTTCCCAAAAAAAATAATTAGTTAAATTAACATAATTTATCCAATTAAAATTATTTCATGATTATTAATTCATTAATTTTTATTAATAGTTTGATTTAATTTTGATTATTTTATTGATTAATTTATTAAAATTTCATAAAGTTTACCTGATTAATTCTAAAAAATAAATACAGACATAATTCGTTCTCATAAAATCCTGATGACATTCTCATGCACAACCAAACACAGTTATCTTTGATTCCCAACAATCTTATTCCCAGGCATCTATAAAACCTTAAGCCAAACGACCCTTTATGAGTCTCTTTCTCCCCTGATTTTCCATCTCTCAAATCCCTCTTCCTATCTTGATTACCTGTCGGCTTCCCTCCCCTCTGCGATCTCTCACGCCGTCCAACTTTGCACGTCTCCGTAGTCCTCATTCTGACCATCGTCCGTCGAGTCCAGTAGCGCTAGACTTGTGATCTTCTTCCCTTCCGATGAGTCCTCAACAGGTTTCGGCGTCATTTGCAGTGGGTTTCATGTGGGTCTCTTTTTCCCTTCTCTTCCTAGTGATCTTCTCCTCTTTAAAGGTAACAAGGCTCTATCTCTCTTCTCTCTCTCTAAATTGTGAGTTTGTGTGCGTATTTGTGTGTGTTTCAAGAAAGAAAAATTAACCCAAAATCCAAGACTGACCCAACTTGTTGAAGGGCATTTGTTCTATTGGTCACTGACTCAAACTATTTTATCTCTTTCTCTCTCTAGAATGGTTAGTAAAGTTAGGTTTCAACTTTGATGTAGGATAGAGAGAAGTACTATCCCTTCGTCTCAGTGATCTTCTGAGAGGAGAAAAACAGTGGAACAAAGGAGAAAATTAGGCCTTGTGTATGTGTGTGTGAAGAGGAATTTTTGTTTCCTCAAGTATATTATATTGATTTCAAGATTGAAACTTTTAGTTTAGAGAGAGAACAAAGAGTGACCAAGTAAGTATGTTTAAGAGATGGTTAGAAAGAGAGGGATTACGGAGGAGGAGGGTGTGAAGAGAAATTGCCATTAATTACTCTGAGGAACTTCCATAAATGAAATTGTCGTATATTCAACTTTTAACAAAGATGAGAAAGTTTCCTTGCCTTCTCAACCTTTTTCTAGACTCGAACTTCCTCTGCCTCTGACCACCTATTCTATTATTTTGTCAAACTCTAAATTATTTGCTCTTCATTTTTTTTCTCTTTCAGAAAAATACATCAAATCATTATAAATCCCTCATACTAGTTCTCTACACACTATGAAAGTTAGATACCATGACAATGCAAATAAGTTTAACCATGTATGTGGGTGGATAAAGTACAAAGTAGGCAATGGACATGCAATAGATCTAAAGAGAATACTTTAATTGGAAGAGGTTTTTTAATGAACTGTCATCACTTGTGTGTTTTGGGGGTTGTGGAAAAATCAAGGGGCTATGGTTAAGTATCTTTTTTTTTCATTTGAGTACTTTAATATTTTGTTGAATAGTAATCCAAAATAACTTGAAGCAATTAGTGGATTGGTCGGGGCTAGTTATGATTTTGAGATCATCGGTCTTTGCCTTCTAGTAACTTAATTTGGATTTCTTGTTATTTTATGCCCCTATATTTTACTTGATTCTATATAACATTTTTTGTTCAACAAGAGGTCGAGATTCAAACCTTTGACCGGTCGAGGATAAACTCCTAAGTCTTTGAACCAGCTTGTTTTCATTTTGCCTATTTTCCTAAGACAACTACTCGACCTTACTACATTTGATTGTCAAGAGTTAAATTTCTCCTTTTGGTTTAAGAATATGGTCTATCCTCTTTTTTTTTTTTTTTTTCAATTAGTCCTTTTCTCTTATCGTAAAATTTAGCATTCTGGTTTATTTGCTAATAGTTCATTGAAGTGATTTCATTTCAACTCTTAGGAAAAATTATTGCAAGTACTAATCATGCAACATGGATTAGTAGCCTTACATCTAGACATCATATTTTTGAATTACGAGGAAGAAGCGATGTTGTTATTGTATGAGGAAATACCATACGCAGGGATGGTGAGTGTCACCATTTTTTACTATTGTCCTATTATTGAGTGACACAAGTTGTTAATGGTGCTTCCATCTTTTTTTCCCTCATTTTTGTGTCATCTACATTAGATCGTATATTAATTGCAAAAAATTGAAAAAACATATCTCTTGCCATTCCTCTCAGCTTCCATGATTTTTCACCTAGATTTGGAGGGGTATTTGATTTTGGCTGCTAAATGAGATACTTTATGTATGGAAATGTTATTTGTTGATTGTGTGTGTGGAAACCTTTAAGATTTATATGTCCTTAATATTACATATATTTACATTGAACTTTAGTAAAGAAACAGAAGCTTTGTAAGTATGGTTTCCATCTTGCTAAATTTGGTATAGGGAGTTTAACCTCATTTTTGTTGAGGTAAGTTGTCTACATGCCAAAGTTATGAATAAACAGGTTTTAAAACCAACTTTTTCTTTCTCCGCTCATGATGAACTACCTAACTTTTCTGCTTGCAGATGTCAAGAATGCTCCAACAATGAACATTGAGAAGGTTATTTAAGAAGCTCTAAATTTTGCTGGCATTGAGCCTAGGGGTGTACATGGGTCGGTTTGGGTCGATTTGGGTCGGTTTAAGGGTAAATTTTGGACCAACCCGAAAATTCGAGTTGGTAAAATTATTGTAACGCCTCGCGTTATAAAATTGGGCTAATTCTAAATCATTTGGGTCTATTTCCTAAAGTTTGTATCTGGAAATCAAGCCTAGCTCTTAAGTCAATAAATTAAATTTCATGAATTTAGGGAAAGGAAAATTTATTAAATCTTTAATTCTCTAATTTTGGAGATTTGAAATTTTGATATTATTCTCGGGTTCAAAGGAACCAAAATTTCCTTATTCGCTAGATTTTTATTCGAAATTCCCTAGCTTCCTTATTTGATTTATTAAGCCCTAGCTGCTCATTTATTTATTGGGTTGTTAATTAGGTGAATATGATTAAAAAAGAGGGATTAGAACCCTAGCCCAAAATCCCTTTCTCCATCTTCTTCACGCTGCCGCCAGACCCCCCGTATTTGAAATTCGTTCTTCTTCTCCAACGGGTTCTCCTTTTCTCCGGCAGCGACAACCGTTGGAGCAGCACCTGCATCACGTTTTTCTTCTCATTGTTCGGCCAATTGCACATCTTCTTCTTCGTTTGGTCAACAACCACTGTAGCTGCACCCAGCCGTCCTTAGTCTTTGTTCTCTGCCAGTTTCATGAGCTCCTTCTTCGGCGAGCACTCAAAAACCGAGGCGACCCTGCAATCTTCTTCCCGTTTCTTCTTTTCGTGAACAAGTCACGAGCAGCGGCGTCAATTGCTTCTCCGACGAACAAACGCGCAACATTCAACCCTCTTTCTCTCTTGCTCCTTCTCGTTCACCCTTGCGTGCGAAGACCCATGAGCCATGACTTCTAGCACCATTCGATATCTGCAACAAACTGCGAATAGAGGATCCTGGATAACAACCTCGATCAGTGGCGTTGGCTTCCTTCACGCGAACCTTAGATCAACGTTTTTGGAGCTTTTCAGTCACTGTCCAACAAGGATTCAAGTCTTTTGGGTAAGATCAACAATTTCTAGCATGCTTTAGACCTTTCGAACTCATTAAAAGTATTTTAAAGTTTGTTAGATCGATTCCTAATGCTTGGAAACTCATCATTTATAGGTTCTCACTCCTTTGAGTAGTTTCTAACAAACGTTGAGTACTTGTTAACTTAGCAAGTTTGATCTAGGTTCTAAAGTTTCCTTTGGGTAAAGTTTCCCCTCTTAAATACCTTTCTAGCTTCAACTAAGTTTTAGAATTGAGTTTAGCCTTGAATCTTGTATTCTGTATTGCAGGAGCTTGTTGGACTCATTTACGTGCGCCTTAGAACTATCAGTAAGTGAATTTCTACCTGTTGAGTCTTTTTGTGTGCTAGCATGTTGTGTGTTTTATTTGTTTAGTTTCAATATATTTGATATAAATATATGTGTGTTGTTATGTTGTTGCCAAAGTGTTGAGCATGTTGAATTGATGGATTGAACTATCATGTTGATGTATGTTGAGTTGTTATGATGCGATCTATGATAAGCATGCTTTTATTTTTGTTGAGGATGGTTGTAAAGCATGTTTTTTGATGTTGTGAGTGCATGCTATAATTTTGGTTATTGCATGGATTAGAAGTACGACATGAGCTAGAAGAGCATGCTTAGGTTGTGCATTGTGGGTTATGAACTTGTTTAGTGAAAGAATGGTCAGAAGACCTTGTGTGTAATAGGGAGATTGGGAGGTCAGAGGACCTTGTACGTGGTAAAGAAAAGTTAGGTATGAAGGATTGAAATTCCCAATTCCGTTACAGCGGAAGCAATTGGACCGTTTCGTAATTAAATTTGTTTTCAACAAAATACTAATACATTGACAAAAGGTTAAGCAATGAGTAACATACCTCCGTTGACGACTCTGAATACTTCAACATCTTTCTTGATTTTGGACCGAGCGTCAACAATTGGGACACCACCAATTGATCTTCCTCGTTATAACTCTGAGATTAGGAACGTAGTTGTGGGACTACCTAATCTTGAATGGGAAAAACTCTAGAGAGAAAATTCTCCCTAGAGTTCTTGAGTTGAGAGAATATGAGAGGGCCTTATGGTGGCCAAAAGTTGTTGTAGTACCTAAACCCTAGGGTTAGTGTTCTATTTATAGGAGAAATGCCATGAATAAAATATTCATTTAAAATCAATTATTTCCATAATTGATTTAATCTTTTCCATAATTAATCAATTCCATAATTGATTAATCTTTTCCATAAATGATTGATCACTTCCATAAGTGATTAATAGTTTCCATAATTGATTAATTTCCAATTAATTCTTTAATTAATTGATCACCAATTAAATATAATATATTTAATTTCAGACCTTCTATTAGTTAATTAATTAATTACCCAATTAAATATCATATATTTAATTTTAGGCCTTCAATTAATTAATTCTATAATATGAATCAAATTCATATTAAAATTTGAACTCCTTCAAATTCCCTTATATCCTGTAAATTTAATATGAATCAAATTCATATTAATATTTGAACTTCTTCAAATATTTATTTCTCTCATAGACTATAGTTTAATTAAATCTCATTTAATTTAAACTAAATTGAATAATTAATTAACTCATCTTCTAATTAAATACCATATATTTAATTAGACATATATTTGAACTCTTTCAAATATATCAATCTCTCAATATAATAAAGTTTAATCTCAAATTAGACTATACATTATATTAATTTGTATCTCATACAATTAACTTAATTCCCAATATGAATTTGAACTATTCAAATTCTCTCAAGATATATTTGTTCCTAATTACTTTTTACGAGCTAGCAGGGAGACCTAATAGACCTACAGATCAGAAGCTCCAATGATATGAGGTTAACCGATTAAACTCATTAATCAGGTTAACCAATATTCATTAACTGTGGGTCATTCCACTAAAGACCCACAGCTGAACTCTTCTCACTGTAGAACATTTCTGTGTCCACGAATATAGACCTATACCGGTAAGTCAATCCTTCACGAGTGTTCGTAATCACGGTTGGGTCAAATTACCGTTTTACCCCTATGTTACATATGTCTCCTTAAGTACCAGCGCTCCTCTAATGAACAACCTGTTTATGGTCCAACCATTAAACAAAAAGTTCCTTTCGAGCCAGTGAGAGGATGAGATCCCTTTGTTCAAGTCCCGGAGTCGCCACTTAAGGGAACACTCATCTACTTCTCCTAGAAGTGGGAATGAGTGAATTCCTTCTTGTGTTGTCATGTCCCTAGCCTTCCCACTCGGTCTTGTCCCCAAAAAGGAAGGCATATTGAGTCGGCGTATTGGCCACTCTCACCCATGCTAATCAAAGGACAATCTCTCATGAGAAGGAGTTCATGACACATTCAGGATTAAGACTGAGTTACCTAGGTCATCGTATTGAAACAGTAACCTAACTGGTTAACGGTGTTACATCTAGTGGTTTACTATTTCGTGGTCCGATCTTATGCAAACTCATTGCATAGGATACCCCCGCTCGCATGTCTCCTACATGGACGCCTTGGATCAATACGTCTGTATCGAATATAGAGCGGGTCGTATCACATAGTGTTACCAGGATAAGGTACCCAGTCTTATCCCTGTACTATAGACCTTTTAGGTTGTTACTTGAACACTGATCCCCGTATGTCCCCACATACCAGTTCAAGTCACATGTAAACAACCTTGGATCTTAGTTTATTGGATTTGGGTCAAATTGTGCAATATTTAACAATAACACTTTATTGTAGAAACTCAATAACACTTTATTGAAACAAGTATACAATTCGTTTACATTCACTATCTACGAGTCTTAGGGCATAAAACCCAACAAGGTGAATACCAGGTGCCTCGGGTACAAATGGTCGAGGGGTGGTATGTCACCGATGGATTTAAGGGGAGCATCGAGGCCTTGGGTACAAATGGTCAATGGTCGATGTAACGACCCGACTTCTTACATAATCTTTTTGGGACCGTTATGACAATGCATACTTTGGAGGCCTTTTGGCTTTTTAAATAAAAATATTTTGAAACATAAACACTAGTTTAAGTAAAAACTTTAAAACAAAACTTTTGTTCGGGATCTCTAATTTTAAAAGTTTTAAATATTCATAAATAATTTCAAAAATATAAATGAACATGGCCTCTTAGAAAAATTTCTCAAACAATTTATAAAAATAAAGTAAAACAGAGTTCTTAAAGCGGAAGGAAAATAAAATATAAAATTCAAGGTCCTCTTATGGCCGTCTAACGGATTCTCATTAATCGCCTTTCACCTGCCCTTGCCTTTACCTGAAAAATATTTTTTTTTAAAGAATGAGTATTTAAAATACTCAGTAAGTGACCCTACTATTAAGGTTGGATCACGCTTTAAAAACATTTTAAAAATCAACAACAAATATAAATTTGGTGGCTCTAAACTTTATTTTTAAACTTCAATTAGAGAGGATATACATCAATTTCATGCATATCCTAGACACATCAATTTCATGTGTCTCCTATGGAGGCCGTCAATTTCACGAAGCCTCGAGGTCGTCAATTTCACAAACCTCGACCTAGGTACATCAATTTCATGTCCCTAAGTCCTGTGTAGGCATCTCTGAATGTACATCAATTTCATGTACACTTATAAAATTTAAGAGATCTCATAAATCATTTAAACTCATACATTTAATGGGATTTTGAGAGACCACTAACTCAATTATTTCAAATATCAACAAATGCAAGCAATGATAATAAATTTCATGCTTTCAACAATTTTCATAAAACGCATACGTAATTAAAATAATAAATTTTTCATGCATAATTTTCATGCTTTTAAAAATAATAATAAATTTCACAAACACCTCATAAGCACGAGAATTTTAGAAAATCAAACATGCGCACTCAATTATAAAGTTCAACAATAAGTTCACTTACCTTAGCTTTAAACCCAAGAAACAACCAAAGAGTTACAAGTCCTTTGTGCAACCTAATATAAATTTTCAAACTTCCAATGACGTTCGAAAAGAAACTTACCCAAACCTCTTGTTTCCGAAATCAATCTTGAACCAACAAAATCCCTCACAACCAAAGATGCTCGAGAAGTTGCTGGACAACACTCTAAATCCTCAATGCTGAAACTTTAATTGGTGAGAAAGGGAATGAAAATTCAAATCCTGAAACGTGGAAAGTCAGTCCACCACTGCTGGAAATAACCCAAATAACCAGAAAAAAGAAAAAGACACGAAACCCACGAACTTGTGGAGAAGAAAGTTGCGAGCTCGCTGTTGTCGAGGGCTCACCGGAGGAACGTTGCCGCCGTGACGTCGCTGCTCCGCGCGGAAGAAAACCCACGAAGAGACGTCAGAGATCGATGGCTTGAAGCTACTCGGATCGCACAAATGCCTGTTGCCTCCGTGGATCGAGGCGAGTAGCCACAACTACGCCCTCGTGAACGCTGGAAACCACCGGAAGAGACGACCGGAGCACCACCCATTGGAGACTCGCTGTCGGAGACGTGCTGAAACTGCTGTCGTTGCTTGCTGGAGGAGTTCATCGGAGTTGAGAGAGAAAAGGAGTTGTCGTCGGGTTGTGGGTCGTGGAGAAGAAGGGAAAGGATGGAAAAGGTACTGACCAAGGGCTGCGTGCATGGCTATATAAAAACCGAATGGGCTTGGGCTTGACTCTAATTTCGGCATACCTACAAAAATGCCATTCCAGCCATAGTTGTAAATATTTCACCAATTTTCAGATTTTCAAATTCCCTCTTAACTCAAAATAACTCTCAAACTAAATAAATTTGAATTTTCCTTAAATTACGGGTGTTACAGTGTGTAATAGGGAGATTGGGAGGTCAGAGGACCTTGTATGTGATAAAGAAAATTTAGGTGAATACCAGGTGCCTCGGGTACAAATGGTCGAGGGGTGGTATGTCACTGATAGATTTAAGGGGAGCATCGAGGCCTTGGGTAAAAATGGTCAAGGGTCGATGCAACAGTTCGAGGCCTTGGGTACAAATGGTCAAGGGTCGATGCAACCGTTCGAGGCCTTGGGTACAAATGGTCAAGGGTCGAACACCGAGAACCGTAGAGAAGCCTAAGGCCCTAGGTACAAATGGTCAGGGGTCAGTGTGACTCGAAGGGTCAGTCTTGGAGAGCTTTATGAGGACTCAGAGGAGTCGTGTTGAGAGAACTCAGAGGAGTCAAGTTGAGAGGACTCAGAGGAGTCAGATAAAGCTTGTTAAAAAGCTTGAATTAGTGGTTATGAGTGAATGTCACATGTTTATATGGTTTGATGTATAAGTTGGTGCATATAATATGTGTTAGTTGTTTTTCATGAATATTGAGCTTGTGTGTGGAAAGCATGATATTTGCCATGTATGAGTGTGTGTTTGATGGCTCCACAGGTGTGAGCCTGATGACATGCAAAAATGTCATCATTTTCCTATTAATTTTAGCTAGTTTTGTGTATGAATTGTGTGCTTTAATGCAATTTTATGTTTAAATTTCAGAAAACCGAGCCAAGGAAGCAAAACCGGAATTTTGAGAGATTTTGGATGATTTTGGAGACTTTTTGAGCAATTTGGAGAATTACATTGAAGATCCGAGTCCAAAAAGCCAAGAAGAATGAATTAGAAGCCCAAAATTCATGAATTTCAAGTCTTAAAGTATCAAGTTAGGTCAAGAAAAGTGTCCAAAATCCATTACAAGAAGTATTTGGGCCAAAAGAAAGTTGAAGGCCCAAAAATGGAGTCAAAATCGGGCCATTACTGAAAATTCAGGGCCTAGCATCGAGACGCTAACCCTGGAGTTGTGGAGAGTTCTAGAATTGCGACAAAAGCCACGTGGAGAGTTCTAGAATTGCGACAACGTCGCGACGCTGTCCAAATAGCGTCTCGACGCTGCGACGTCTTGGAGCCCAAGAAAAGATGACGTCAGAGCGTCACGACGCTACACCTGCTGGGAGCCTATAAAAAGAGCCTTTTGCATCCATATTTTGGGTGCCAATTTGTGGGTTTTCACCCCATTCTAGAATCCACACTAAAATTTGGGATTTTTGGGAGAGTTTTGGAGCTTTGTTGAAGATCTTTGGAGCTCGGGATCGATGGAGGTCGGCGTGGGATCGAGGAGATCGACACTTTTATGAGCATTTCTCTTCCCTTTTCCTTTATGTTTTAGTTTCTAGAATTGTTGTGATTAGGAATTATTGAATTTTAGTGATTATGAGTAGTAAATTCCTAAATTCTATGAGATTGATTTAGATGTTGAACCTCTGTTGAATTAATGATTTGATGTGGTTTAATTGTCATTATTGTTCATTTGTGCATTTTGTCCGTAATGCTTTTAATCAACTGATCACTGATTAAATGAATCGTTACTATGTGGAAACTCGACGGAGAGAAGCTTAGACTAGAACTGAATGCATGACTAACGGTTATTTACTCGGGTGACACGAGATAAAATAAATAACGTTAGAGGTTGTACTGAAGGGTCGTAATGCCATGCTAAGTAAATAAAGATGAGACTGAAAGGAGATTCTTTATTGAACGGTATCAGACAGGAGGAGATCGACAGGAGAATCCTTGAAATTAGGCTTCTAGACTTATGAATCAAATGATTTGTTAATCCATATTAGTTAATTGATTAAGCGATTAAAGGTCCAATTGATGAAATCAACCACTCTAGAATTATCCCTCCAAATTGTGTCGCCATTTATCTTTTGCTTTCTAGATTGGCTTTTTAATATTCTTTTCAGCATTAGATTTTGTTCTCTAAATAAAGCTAAGCAAGATTATTCGCGGTAATTAATTGGATAAATCCAATCCCTGTGGAGACGATACTCTATACTCAAAATCACTATATTACTTGTCACGAACCGTTCGCTTGCGGAATTTAAAATCATGCAACAGAGCCACTTACTCAGTACCGTGGTTTTTGTACTGACCCACCACCAGGTTTTACAGGTGATGAGAGCATACTCGTACTTGGTGATTAAGAGGAGGCTTGAAGGAAAAGAGCATTAGACATCTAGTGTTGCTTATTGGTTTTTGTGGTTAGAGTTTTGGTTGGCTTCTGTCAAACTGATGTAGGGGTTGGTTCAATTGTTTGACAGTTGTAATAGACTTGAGTTTGTGGTTTCTTTTATTTAGCGTGTTGGTGTTATTAACTGCATTTGTTACGAGATCTGACTCGTATGACATTTACTTGAGTTTTGTGTAGGATCGAAAGGCAACACTAGAGGGGGGGTGAATAGGGTTGACTACCAATTTTTTAAAAAAAAAAATTATCTATGAAATATGCTCAATTGAAGATTAACCCACAAATTCAATTTAAAACAATTAAACAAGATAAAACCTAAAACATGCACACTAAGATAGCTTTGAATTTAAATATGATTTAATCAAAGAGAAATTTAAATAACCCACTAAAATTAAATCATGCAATTAAAGAGAACTTAAAAATCAAGATAATAAAGCAAAGGAGATAATTAAAAGCAGAAAATAAAAGAGAGAGAGAATTGAAAGATCCTTTTAACTGGTTTAGGATCAAACCAATTCCTTTTTCTCACAACCCAAGGTGTACCCACACCTTAATACAAATCCCAAAAAGAAAAATAAAACCTCACAAATCTTTGAAGTCTAAGAACACAATTTGAGCACTTAAAAAAAATCATCACAAAAATTGAACTAGGCCAATTTTGGAGCAGGGAGGACAAGAATTTTAGGAGTAGAGAGAATTGAAAGCTTAAAGACTTGATAGCTTTTTTGCGTGTATGAAAGGTGAAAATCAAGTGCAATTTATAGGCGAGGAGGATGAACATTGGCTGTTGGATCAAATTAAGGATGAATGGTGGAGATTGAATTTAAAAATGGAAAAGGAAAGAATTTCAAATTTAAGAGAGAATTTTGAAGACATGGAAATATTGAAATTTGAGAATAAAATCAAGGATTATATGGATAGTTTTAGGAAAGAATTCAAATTTAAAAAGGCTGAAATTTTGAAGAGAATTTGGGGAAATTTTGAATTGGAAATTGAAGAAAAAAAACAAATAAAAAGAGAATTAAAAAAAAATGGCCGGGCGAAACAAGAACCACGCGCACAGAGAGAAACTGCGCTACACCTGCGCGCTTGGCTGAAGGAATAGCAGGTGCGTGCACTGCACGCGTGTGTCCTGCGTGTGAGAGGACCTGCGCCAGAATTTTCTTTTTCTTTTTTTTTAATACAGAATTTAAGCTGGAAACTTTGAAGCTTCGCCACGTGTCAGCATCTGGTTGGGTCGCGCGTCAATCAATGATTTCTCCTCTTTTT
Source organism: Luffa acutangula (assembly GCA_036850905.1). Classification (NCBI taxonomy): domain Eukaryota; kingdom Viridiplantae; phylum Streptophyta; class Magnoliopsida; order Cucurbitales; family Cucurbitaceae; genus Luffa; species Luffa acutangula. The sequence goes on from CM072087.1 coordinate 8,666,610, forward strand.
CTTTTTTTTCTTATTATTTAATAGCTCGCCACGTGTCCGTTTTCTATTGGTCCACGATTGCCACGTCAGCAGCCACGTCACATTCCATGTCATCGCCACGTCAGTAAAAAGTGACCGTTGGAGTGCCACGTCATCCGTCACGTAAGCTATCACGTCATCAATTTTGACCGGTTTGCGTGCCACGTCGGATGCCACATCATCAGCTTGCCACGTGTCATGCCACATTGGATTTTCTTCATCAATTTTGTTTTGGCCATAACTTCTTCGTTTGATCTCCGATTTGAGTGATTCGAAAGGCGTTGGAATCGTTGTTTCGAGCTCTACAAGATAGTGACTTTGAAACACTGAAAATGTTAGTCCAAAAATTCAAAGTTTGTTATCATCAAGATACTTGGTTTGATTGAAGCCCTAAAGCTAACAATCTCCCCATTTTTAATGATGACAAACCACCATAATACTAGAAATACTTCTCCCCCTTTTGTTATCAACAAAAAGATATTACCATATGATTTTACTCCCCCTTAATCATACAAATAATGCTCCCCCTCACTAAAAAAACATAAATGCTCCCCCTATCAAACATAAGTAAGCAATTAAATTCTAATAATGCCAAGTGCAAGTCTATTTTTACAAAAAGCTTCTTCATTTAAAGCTTTTGTAAGAATATCTGCCACCTGGTTCTCAGTATTAACATAATTAATGACAATATTCTTATTTTGCACATGCTCTCGAAGAAAATGATATCTAATGTCTATATGCTTTGTCCTAGAATGCTGAATAGGATTTTTGGTTAAATTAATTGAACTAGTATTATCACAAAAGATTAGTACTTGTTCAAAATTTAAAGCAAAATCACGCAAGGTTTGTTTCATCCATAAAACTTGAGAACAACAACTAGCAACAACAATATATTCAGCCTAAGTTGTAGATAATGCAACATAATTTTTCTTTTTACTATACCAAGATACTAAAGAACTACCTAAAAAATGACATGTTCCACTAGTACTTTTTCTATCAGTTAAACTACCAGCAAAATCAGCATCAGAATAGGCAATCAAATCTAAGGAGGCATTTTTAGGATACCATAAGCCTAAATCAGCTGTGCCAAGCAAATATTTTAAAATTCTTTTTACAGCATGCAAGTGCGATTCTTTAGGACATGATTGAAATCTAGCACACATGCATACACTAAACATAATATCAGGCCTACTCGCAGTTAAATAAAGCAAGGATCCGATCATACCTCTATAAGCTTTAATATCTACGTTTTTACCTTTTTCATCCTTATCAAGCTTTGTAGTGGTACTCATCGGGGTCTTTGCTACTTTTGCATTATCAAACTTGAACCTCTTGAGTAGATCCCTTGTGTACTTCTCTTGATTTATGAAGATTCCATCTTCAAGTTGTTTGATTTGAAGCCCAAGGAAGAATTTAAGTTCTCTCATCATGCTCATTTCAAACACAATATGCATACACAAAAAATTCTTCACATAGAGAAGAGTTAGTAGCACCAAATATAATATCATCAACATAGATTTGCACTAATAAAATGTCATTATCTTTAATTTTGATAAAAATAGTAGTATCAATAAGTCTCATTTTAAAACCATTTTCTAGCAAAAATTTACTCAAACGATCATACCAAGCTCTAGGAGCTTGTTTAAGACCATAAAGAGCTTTATTCAATTTAAAAACATGATTTGGATTATCAAAGCTTTCAAAACCAGGAGGTTGTTCAACATACACTTCCTCCGTTATGAAACCATTTAAGAAAGCACTTTTAACATCCATTTGAAATAAAGTAAAGTTCTTATGAGAAGCAAATGCAAGCAACATGCGAATGGATTCTAATCTAGCAACAGGAGAAAATGTTTCTTCATAGTCTATTCCTTCTTCTTGACTATAGCCTTGAGCAACTAATCTAGCTTTATTTCTAACAATATTGCCAGATTCATCCATTTTATTTCTAAATACCCATTTAGTACCTATAACAGGATGATCACTAGGACGCGGGACTATTTCCCACACATTATTTCTTTCAAATTGATTTAACTCTTCTTGAATAGCAATTAACCAGAACTCATCAGATTCAGCATCTTTAAAAGACTTTGGTTCAATTTGAGACACGAAAGCAACATTATTTAAAGCATTTAAAGAAGAGCGAGTTCTTACCCCTTGAGATACATCACCTATTATTAACTCCTGAGGATGGTGAGTGGAAAATCTCCAATCCTGAGGGAGGGATTTCTCTTGCTCTTTCTGAGATTCATTTGATGTTGCTTCCCTATCTTTAATACTAAAATCTTCAACAGGTATTTCTAATTCATCACTAGCAGAAACTTTATTAATGGCAGCATGCGTTTCATCAAAAACAACATTCATTGACTCTTCAACTACATGAGTTCTTTTATTAAACACTCTATATGTTTTACTACGTGTAGAATATCCTAAGAATATGCCAATGTCTGTTTTTGACTCAAACTTTCCAAGTTTCCCTTTGTCTTTCAAAATGAAACATTTACAACCAAAGACTTTGAAATAGCTAATATTTGGAGTTTTATTATTAAAAAGCTCATAAGGGGTTTTTATCTAAAACAGGTCTTATTAAAACACGATTCATAACATAAGATGCAGTATTAACAGCTTCAGCCCAAAAAGATTTCGGTAAATCATATTCATTAAGCATTGAGGTAGTTAATTCTTGTAAAGATCGATTTTTCCTTTCCACAACATCATTTTGTTGGGGTGTTCTTGGAGAGGAAAAATCATGAGAAATTCCATTTTCTTCACAAAAATTTTCAAAAGAGACATTTTCAAATTCTCCTCCATGATCACTTCTAATTTTCGAAATCATAAAACATTTTTCATTTTGAATTCTTTTTGAAAAAACTAATAAAAGATTTTAAAGCTTCATGCTTATGAGATAAAAATAAAACCCAAGTAAATCTTGAAAAATCATCAACTATAACAAAAGCATAATGCTTTCCACTAAGACTTGCAACTCTAGTAGGTCTAAAAAGATCCATATGTAATATAGTTGCAAAGGTCTAGAAATAGAAACCATTTTCTTTGGTTTGAAAGAAGACTTAGTTTGTTTACCCATTTGGCAAGTATCACAAACTTTATCTTTTTCAAAATTTAATTTTGGAAGACCTCTAACAAGGGATTTCTTAGAAATATTTGAAATTAAATGCATGCTAGCATGACCTAACCTTCTATGCCATAACCATGAGTCATCATGCAAAGCAGATAAGCATTTATTTTTCTACTGTAGGACAATCTAATAAATCAATAGTATAAACATTTTTATCCCTATTTCCTACAAATAGAATCTTTCCATCACATGCATTTTCTATGGTGCAATTTTTATCACTAAAAATTACTCTATATCCTTTATCACATAACTGACTAATACTTAATACATCATGCTTTAATCCATCAACCAACAGAACATTTTCAATCATAAAATTAGAACCGTTGCTAATATTACCTTTGCCAACGATCTTACCATTTTTATTGTCACCGAAGGTAACGTATCCTCCATCTTTCTTTTCTTGGTATGTGAATTTTGTGTGGTCCCCAGTCATATGTTTTGAACATCCACTGTCCAAGTACCACTTATTCTTTATCGATCTCAAACATACTTGAAAAAGTTAATTCTCAAGATGTAACCTTAGGTACCCAAATTTGTTTGGGTCCTTGGGGGTTAGCTAACAAAAATTTAGGAATCCATCTCTTTTTATTATCATTCATAGTATTGATTTTTCTTAAATTGCATGCATAAGCTTTATGACCATGATTTCCACATGCATGACAAGTAATAGAACCTTCTTTCACAAAGTAATTTGTAAATTTCTTTTGTTTTTTGTGAGGTTTATAACCTAAGCCACTTTATCAAATATGCCTTGTTGCTTACCCATCATGATATCTAAATTCTTTTTCCCATTTGTAAACTTTAAAAGAGTAGATGAAATTTCTTCATTTTTATTCTCTAATAATTTATTCTCTTCTTTTAAAGCATGCAAATTTTATTTAGATAAATCTAGATCTTTTTCTAATGTCTCATTTTTCTCTTTTAGATTATCTAGCTCAATTAATAAGTTATTATTCTCAAGAGCTAATTTAACATTTTTCTTCCTAAGAGACATATATTTGCAACCTAGTTTTTCAAATTCAATTTTAATTTCATTATATGCATCAATGAGCTCATCAAGAGTAAGGTTTCCAGGATTTACCTCGTCGTCGTCTCCAAAAGCCATAAAACACAGATTTGCTACTTCTTCGTCAGTTTCAGACTCGCTTTTGTCGCTCTCGTCCCAAGTAGCTTTCATGGCCTTCTTGTTATTCTTTGAGGTGGCTTTTCTTTGAGGACAATCCCACTTCACGTGTCCGGGCTTTTTGCACTCATAACAGATGATTGTATCTCTGTTGCTCTTTTCTCCTTTACCTTCTTGACTGTTGACTTTCTTTGAGAAGTTCCTTTTCCTGAAATGCTTTTTGAACTTCTTGGTCAAGTAGGCGAACTCCTCATCATTTAGTTCAGTTTCGGTTTCAGAGTCCTCTTGAACTTGAGTGGACTTTAATGCTAGCCTCTTCTTCTTTTTCACATCTTCTTCCACATTGGCCTTCATGATTATCTCATGCGTCATGAGAGATCCAACGAGCTCCTCCATTGGAAGTTTTGAGAGGTCTTTTGCTTTTTGGATTGTCGTGACCTTAGCTTTCCAACTCTTAGGCAATGATCTAAGAATTTTTCTCACATTTTCAGAGGTGGTATAAGATATTTCTAATCCCTTCAAAGCATTAACAATGTTAGTGAACCTAGTAAACATTTCAGATATAGTTTCATTTGCATCCATTTTAAACAATTCATAATTATGAACTAACATGCTAATTTTTTACTCTTTAACTTGATTAGTTCCTTCATGAGTTACTTCAAGCATATCCCAAATTTCTTTAGCAGAATTACATGCAGAGACTCGATTAAACTCAGTAGGACATAAAGCACAAAACAGACAATTCATGGCTTTAGCATTAATAGAAAACTTTCTTTTATCTTCATCATTGAACTCTTTTTCTTCCTTAGGAATATCTTTATTATCAACTTAGTAGGAATTATAGGACCATTAGAAACAATTTCCCACAAATTATAATCAATCGAAATTAAATAAATTCTCATCCTAGTTTTCCACCATGCATAATTATTACTATCAAACAAGGGTGGCCTAGTGGTAGATTGACCTTCACCATATCCATTTATTCCAGTAGTTGCCATAAGCTCGAACAATTAAGTTTTTTTTTTTTTAAATAGAGAATATGATTTTTTTCAAAGATTTTTATAAAGAAAAAAAATACTTTTCCAAAATTTAGATTTTAATAAAAAAGGGTTTCAAAGATTAAGAAGTAAAAAAAAATGAAGTTTCAATAACCAATTTTCAAGGAAAAAAATTTCTAGTGAAACCGGCTTTTAAAACTCAAATTTTCAAACTATTTGCAAAAATTAGAAAAATTCCAGATTTAATAAGATTAGAAAAACAGAATGTAAAACAAAGAAAAAAATAATTAAAAACCTTTTTGAAATAAGAAAACCGAGCTACCCGCTCTGATACCAATTGTAGGATCGAAAGTCAACACTAGATGGGGGTGAATAGGGTTGACTACCAATTTTTTTTACAAAAAATTATCTATGAAATATGCTCAATTGAAGATTAACCCACAAATTCCATTTAAAACAATTAAGCAAGATAAAACCTAAAACATGCACACTAAGATAGCTTTGAATTTAAATATGATTTAGTCAAAGAGAAATTTAAATAACCCACTAAAATTTAATCATGCAATTAAAGAGAAATTAAAAATCAAGATAATAAAGCAAAGGAGATAATTAAGAGCAGAAAATAAAAGAGAGAGAGGAAGAGAATACACCGGGAATTTATAGTGGTTGGGCAAATTGCCTACTCCACTCCCCAAGACTCCTTCTTGGGTATTTCACTAAGTGATCCTCTTGTGGGTGAAAACCAAACCGACACACGACCCTCTTTTTCCTAGGCTAAAGAGAAACCCAAGATCCTTTTAACTGGTTTAGGATCAAACCAATTCTTTTTTCTCACAACCCAAGGTGTACCCACACCTTAATACAAATCCCAAAAAGAAAAACAAAACCTCACAAATATTACCACTTTAAAGGCTAAGAACACAATTTGAGCACTTAAAAAAATCCTCACAAAAATTGAACTAGGCCAATTTTGGAGCAAGGAGGACAAGAATTTTAGGAGTAGAGAGAATTGAAAGCTTAAAGACTTGATAGCTTTTTTGTGTGTATGAAAGGTGAAAATCAAGTGCAATTTATAGGCGAGGAGGATGAACATTGGCCGTTGGATCAAATTAAGGATGAATGGTGGAGATTGAATTTAAAAATGGAAAATGAAAGAATTTAAAATTTAAGAGAGAATTTTGAAGACATGGAAATATTGAAATTTGAGAATAAAATCAAGGATTATATGGATAGTTTTAGGAAAGAATTCAAATTTAAAAAGGCTGAAATTTTGAAGAGAATTTGGGGAAATTTTGAATTGGAAATTGAAAAAAAAATAAAAAGAGAATAAAAAAAATGGCCGGGCGAAACAAGAACCACGCGCACGGAGAGAAACTGCGCTACACGCGCGCGCTTGGCTGAAGGAATAGCAGGCGTGTGCACTGCACGCGGGCGTCCTGCGCGTGAGAGGACCTGCGGCGCAATTTTCTTTTTCTTTTTTTTTTTAATACAGAATATAAGCTGGAAATTTTGAAGCTTCGCCACGTGTCAGCATCTGGTTGGGCCGCACGTCAATCAACGATTTCTCCTCTTTTTCTTCTTTTTTTATTATTTAACAGCTCGCCACGTGTCCATTTTCTATTGGTCCACGATTGCCACGTCAACAACCACGTCACATTCCACGTCATCGCCACGTCAGCAAAAAGTGACCGTTGGAGTGCCACGTCATCCGCCACGTAAGCTTTCACGTCATCAATTTTGACCGGTTTGCGTGCCACGTCGGATGCCACATCATCAGCTTGCCACGTGTCATGCCACGTTGGATTTTCTTCATCAATTTTGTTTTGGCCATAACTTCTTCGTTTGAGCTCCGATTTGAGTGATTCAAAAGGCGTTGGAATCGCTGTTTCGAGCTCTACAAGATAGTGACTTTGAAAAAATGAAAATGTTAGTCCAAAAATTCAGAGTTTGCTATCATCAAAATACTTGGTTTGATTGAAGCCCTAAAGCTAACATTTTGGAGTAGTTCTTAGTTTATTGAGTATGTTTGGGGATGTTTTCAAGTGTTATGACTTGAGAAGTGTGTATTCTTTTCTTTCAGGTGTTTAAAAATTTTGCTTAGGTTTAGTTACGTTGTTATGCTATCGAAATTTTCGGGGCATCAAGTTAGCGTTAGAGTAAAAGTTTAGTATTGTTCCCTAGTTTAGGTCAACTTTTGGGGGCGTTACAATTCCCAACTCAATCGGTTCTAGTCATGAAGGTAACCCAACCCAACCCAACCAATTTTGTCCCGGTTGGGTCACCGGGTTGCCTTTTGTTTTTTTTAAATAAAAACTTCATTCCTGCTGAAATTAAAATGACTAAATGAGAGCTTCTTGGTCCTGCTAAAATTAAATTAAAAAATCCATAAACTTCTTTGCTAAATGAGTTCTAGCTCTCAAATTGTATATGAATATTGAACAAAAATATAAAAAACTAATAATTAAAAACATTCAAATGTCTTTAACCTACATAGAAAACATCGTTCTTAAATGTTTCAATTACAATCATCACAATAAACTTAAAACTAAACCACAATCATAAAAAAAAAAAAAAAAAAAAAAAAAAAAAAAAAAGTTCAATAATACAACAAATATTCTATTACAACAATTCTAAATTCTTGGTTTTGAAACAAGAGAATTGACACCACCATGAGCTAATTCTTGAGCTTTCACCCTTTTAATGCAAAGTCCTAAAAGTACAAATACAACAAACAAAATTTAAGATTAAAAAGAATTGTACATAACAAAAGAATTGGATATTTATCAAGATAAAGATAGAAAAACTTACTACTAAATTCATCAATTCACTCGAATCCATTATTTTCCAACAATAGAGGACAATGTAATATCTGAAAAATAAACCAAGCCAAAGAAAACTATATATTATTCGATCATAGTACACTTTAGAGTTTAGATGCACAACAATTAGAAAATAATTTAATTATCTGACTCAATCTTATCATAAGTCTCTAACTCTCTTCAAGTTGTGGAGGGAACATCTAATAACATTGAGTTGCCTCGAATCCCATTTTGTGTACATATGAAAGCCTCCACCGTTTTAAGAGTCAAAGAACTTCTAAAGTAATCAAGGACCCGACCCCCCGTACTAAACGCAGATTCAGAAGCCACAGTAGACACGGGAAAAACCAAAACATCTTGGGCAATTTTTTATAAAATGCGGGTATCTATGACCATTCACTTTCCACCAATATAAAACATCAAAACTATCATTAAGTTCCTCATTCTTGTCAGACAAATATCGATCGAAGTCATTCTCCACTTCCAATGAACTCTCGTCTTCTCTTCTTTTCTTATAATTAGACTGTATATCTTCATCATCTGCAGTGTTTATACTAGTGACAACGCTTGATTGTTGAGAACCACCACCACTACTAGGAGTGCAAGTAGAAACCGAAAAACCGACGAACCGAACCGAACCAAACCGATCCAGTGGTTTGGTTCGGTTATTTTGAAAAAATCTGGACATCTCGGTTTCATTTTTGGTAAAACCGAAAATGTTCGGTTCGGTTCGGTTCTTCATTCAAAAAACCAAAAAAAAACCGAACCGAACCGACTATATATATACCATTTAAAAAAAAAAAAACCCTAACCTTTCCTAACATTTTCCATCTCGCCTCTCTCCACATCTCACATCTCTCCACATCGCACGATCTCCTTCTTCTCCTTCAACTTCAGTCGCACCCACAGAAAAATCAGTTACTTCTCCTTCGATTCCAGTCGCACGCCATAGACACGCACATCGCCAGTCCTTCGATTCCAGCTGAACGTCTCTCGATCTCACTCTTTTCGTTCTCGATTTCAGCCTTGCAATCGATTCCAGTCGTGCAATCAAACAGAACACAGTTGATTCGCTTGCAGTCACATAGAAGTTCTCCCTTTGCAGTCGATAGCAGTTCCAGTGCAGCCGTCCTCGTCCTCCCCTTTGCAGTCGATAGCAGGCTCGTCTCTCCCTTGTAGTTGCATAACAGTTCGTGGTTTCTGCCATCGATTTCACAAAGAGGTGAAACTTCTTTTAATTTAAAGTGCTGGAAAAAATGTGCTGGAAAAAAATGGCTGGAAATATTTTTTTTCTGTGTATTTTAAAGTAGTTATGCCAAAGATATGATGGATATATAGTGTATTTTAAGGTGATTCCTTCTGTGGTTCTTATTTGCTAAGATGAGTTTAAGAATATCTTTGTTAGCTAGATTTATATGAGCTTGTTCTATAGCATTTTGGGCTTTGCAAGATCTCGATTAAGATTTCTTTGGTAATTTGTAAGTGATCTTCTTCTTCCCAAGGATCAGATTGTCATTTAAAGTTGTTTCTATCTTCTTAAACTTACTACTTTTGCACCATCGGAGTAATATTGTTCGCAATAATCTTGTTGTGGTAATGAGTGAACCATAGGAAATTTGATGTCAATAAGGCATGTTAATAATTTCCTCAAAGTCACTTTTATTTTTTGTCGCAAATTTAAACTCAAGTTCAAATGCTTTGTTTAAAGTATTTACAGTCAATCAAGTTTGAGTAAGGTATTAAGGTTTCAGTAAACATGTGGTTAGATACCTACTGATGGTGAATTTTCCTTCTGTTTCAATTTCTTCAACATTTTAACACCGTCTGTTTTATAAAAATTCAGGAGGCGATTCTGAAGTCAAGGTGAAATTTGTAGCATTCTTGACCCTGGTGCTTGTTGTAATTTGTATAATGGACAATAGACAATAGACAAAATGATTAGTTTGACAGAATTAAGTAATTGTATTGAAGAAATTAATTAATTGAAGTTTAAATTGAAAAAATGAGTTACAGTGGATTATTGGGCCAAAACTTAGGGAAAAAAAATCAATGGGCTGAAATTAGAAGAGAAAATAGGTCATTTTAAAAAAAATAATAAAAAGCCCACATTGGGCCCAAAACCGAAAACCGATCCATTGGACAAACCGAACCGAAGAAAAACCGAACCATTGGACATTTCTCATATTGGACATTGGTTCGGTTTACAATTTTGAAAAACCGAATGGATCGGATCGGTTTGCGGTTTGGTAAAAAACCGACAAAACCGAACCGAGTATCACCCCTAACCACTACTAGTAGTAGTACTATTACTACCTTGATTGGCTTTGTCATGAGATTTGTAAGATTCATATAGACGATATAACTACTACAAATTTGGGTTTTTATGACATTGAAAAATTGTCACAACCACATTTCATGACATTTTTTTTGCGTCCTATAAGCCCCCATCAAGGAAAGTGTATACATGACGTTATTAAAAAAACTGTCATAATTATTTTTTTCATGACACTTAACAACTGTAAAAAAAAATATATATTAATGACATTTACTAATTGTCACAGTAAAGTTTTTTTTATATAATAATGACACTTAATTACTATCAACAAAACGTTATTGATGACAACGTATCAATGTCACAAAAATTTCAACAATGACATGGTTTTATTGTCAAACAAAACGTTTCATTGACAATTTTTTGTTGTCAACAAAAACAATGTCATGACAGTTACAAAAATATCAAAAAAATTGTTATAATGATGCTAAATAATTGTCACCCAAATAATTTCTATGACTTTGATGAATCGTCATAAGTAGTGATACATCACTATTTATTTATTTATATTGATTCATCAAAACCATAGAAATTATTTTGTCTAATACCTATGAATAAACATATGATTCTAAAATAAAACACTCAAATCTTGACACAAAATAAATATATACATAAATAACAACTTTTATATATCATTGAACCCAAATTGGTCAAATTTTGTCATATACATGTATATACAAACTAAGTGTAATAGATTTTGTACATCACAACAATTTCTACACTAGATTTCAACCATAGGGAATATACTATATGTTTTTTTTGTCACTAATCCAACAAAAAAAAATCGTACATCAATTGTCTTCGTTGAGTTCCTGCAAGACATAATCAACCAAACAATATTCATTTTATAGTTGAATGCAATATTTTTTACATCAAGAAAGAACAATAATAATCATTTTAACAATATGTATGAGTTATACCTTTAAAATAGTGACAATATTCCCAACTTAATACATTCGATCTTTCGTGAATCTTCTTCTTGCTCAAAACGACATTGATCCCACAAACTAAACACAAAAAAAGAATAAAAAAAACTTAATGCAAAATAAACAATTGATAAAATAATTATAGCCACAAATTGAGAGTATAAAAGCTTTGGTGTTACAACAAAGAGTTGCGATATACTATTGTTATTATGCGGAGACCTAATCTAAGTTACTTACACTTTATTAGGAATAAAACAAAGGCATTTTGGTGCGTTTTTTAGTGAATGAATGTAACGCCACACGTTTTTATAACCTATTAACCTAACGACATTACTAAAACTAACTGAGTGCTCCGAAAATTTCAACAGCATAACAACATACATAGGAATAACCCAAAATTTTTCTAGACCTGCTAGAACAAAAACATAACATTTTCAACAACACCACCATGCTACAACACAGCAGAACTCCAGAGAACAAGCGAGTCGGGCCTCACAATATCATTTATCAATTAAAAGGAGTATTCACAACTAAAACTCAACTAAGCACAACAAACTTGAGTTTTAGTTTATTCGAAACAAACTTAATTACCAATAACTGAATGAAGAGATAAAGTTTATTGAAACTAACCCAACTAAGCCTAGAATTATGCAAGAATAATTTCAGAACTAAACCAAATAGGACAAACAAAATTTATAACCTATTAACCTAGGGACTAAACAAAAACTTTAGAAACAAGAGACAAATGAGGTGGAAAAGTACATGAGCCAAAAAGCCTCCCACAATGACGAATCCCAATACTTGAGCCAAAATTTATTTCACAATTAAACATGACTTGGCACCGTGTTCAAATTATTGATAAACAAATTTCACCTTCTAACTCAAAACTATGAACCAAGACAAATTTCTTATGAAAACTCAATTTTGAAAAGAGGGATCTAAAATAGCCAAAGTGAATGGCATGGAAATGATTAGAAAGTGAAACTTAAGTTTTACTTTCTATATTGTGTCTAACTAATGTATATAGTCTCAATCATCACTGGGCTCTTACCTCCTAAAACTTGAAAGAAAATCTCAATAAAAACTTAGAAAGTGTTTAAGTTGAACCTAAAACATATAGCTTGCCACAACTCACTCCAAATCTAATAAACTCATCCAAGCACACTCTCAAATCCCACAAAACACACCGAAACACACTTCAAATCTCACAAACTCACTCAAACTACTTAAATGCTAAAAACTTTGCGTAAGCCTCAACAAAATACACTCCAAATATAAAAAATGACAATTATATATACTCACTTTCTCTTAACCCTCATTGATGAATTGATCACCAAATCCATTCATTGGATCCACATTCATTGGATTCACAAGACTCCAAACACATAAAGCCACTAAAGAAAATTGAAAAAGAAGATGCATACAAGATTGACAGGTTATAAACAATGCATTATAGAAGCAAACAAAACAAAAACAAAAGAGCGAAACCCAACAACAGAAAAGTTTCATTTATGTCCCCCATTTTTCTCAAATTTCTCAAACAAATACATTTTTTTTGATAAAAGACCATGCTTTCATTGAGAAAAAATGAAAGAATACAAGGGCATACAAAAAAACAAGCCCGAGAAAGAGGGAGCCCTATTAAATGAAGGGGCTCCAATCCAAACTGATGAGACCTAAGGAATAATTACAAAATAAACGCGTCACCGACGCCCAAAGAGAAACATTATATCTAACAAGGGACCAAACCTCCGAGGGATCCCTCTCTAACCCTCTAAAAGTTCTATTGTTTCTCTCACCCCACAAACCCCAAATAATACCACAAATCCCAGCTTGCCACAAAAACTTTCCTTGCTCCCTGAAAGGAGGGTGGGGAAGGAACTCCTCGATCGTCTCTCTGAGGCAACTGTGTCTGGCAAACTGCAAACCGAACAAGCCAAAGAACTCATCCCACACTGTCCTAGCAAAGGCGCAGCTCCACAAAATATGATCGAGGTCTTCCTCCGCCCTCCGACAAAGAATGCAACAAAAAGGCCCAAACAAACTAGGAATCTTTCTGGACAGCCGATCAAGAGTATTAACTCTTCCATGGAACCATTAAGTTCAAAGTTCAATGTTAAACCTGCAACATCTTTTGGGACGATCAACAACAAGACTCAAGACTCTGGGATATCCCATACCAATTGGAAGACTCTGGTAGAGGCAAAAAAATAAGTACCTAACATCTAGAGGCAACCCAATCTTTGTTACAGTTTCCCTATCTAAATTCAGTCTTCACCATCCTCAATAAGTTTCTACATAATTCAGGTTTGTAGGATCAATATGGGAAAATATAAGTATATAACTCAGTCAATAAGTGGCCCATTCATCACATACATTAGATCACCCAAAATACAAAACTTATGAGTCCTATCTTTCAAGCTTCAGAATCAAATCTAGTGTCATAGAACTTGCCTTCATTTCCTTGGTTTCTCGGTGTCAAGCCTCTAACATATAACTTCTAAACACATAAAAGTTAATAATTCAACGTAAGGCACAATATCAACATACAACCAAACACATAAATCCAATAACCGTTCACAAACTCATCCAAACTACTTAAAAGCAAACAAATACATCTTAACTCACTCAAACTCAATCCACATCCCACAAACCTAGCGACATTATTAAGCCCCTATCTTAACTTCAAATTGGATGCTTCAGAAATTTTGACAGCATAACGACATACATATGACTAACCCAAAATTTTCCTTAACTTGTTAAACATGAGAAACACACTTCTATAGATACAAAATTCCACTACAAACTCCCACAAATCAAAACGAGTCAGATCTCGCATCAATCACTACTCAAATGAAAGGCTACAACTTACACAACAACTAAAAATGTCTCAAACTTCTAAACAAATCTATCTAATGATGTTTTCAAAACGAAATGACTCTATCTCACATGAAGACCATTTGAACATGTAAACTAAGAAATCAATCAATGGTACAACTTGATTGTTATACTTGTATAGGCAAGCCAGAGGCTTATTGATAAGAAACATCACAAGAGTTTCATTTCTTCTTCTCACCGCCTCCACCAGCTTTGTATCAAAAAGAAAATCAAAGAAACAAGTTAAATTATGTGGCAGAAATGCAATTACATGAAGTAATGTCATTGATAACAGGTCAAAAGTGAATGAGGATAAAAATTCAATCCTAATGAGGGAAATTGAAAGCCTTCTAAAAGTACCTTATCTTGCGAAGAACACTGGACATCTCCTCTCTTCTTCTTGGCTCTCTTGTGAGTTCCCAACTTTCTCCTAGCCACTTCTAGTGCTCTCTTGTCCTTTCCAACTTTAAGAAGCTTAGTGATTCTCCTCTCATATGGTGCAAAGCCAGCAACTTCCCGAATCAAAATCCTCACAAAGAGAACTCTTTTGCTACTTTTCTATGGTATCAATCAAATTCAAGTTATTATCAATCATTGATGTCAATAACTTCTATCTATCAACAACTAAAACAACGTTGAAGGAAACTGATAGTCCAGAACAAAACAAGTTTAAATTAGTATGATATAAGAAGCAAGACGATTATAAGCATATGCCCAAGAGCCTCAAAGTCCAAACAAGAAAGCATATATATAGCAAAACATGTTCCAAATTGTGTAAAATAAAAATGTAGTTACTAAAAAATGGTAAAACTACATTACCTTGGCTTCTCAAAAGTAGCTAATATGAAATTCCATGTGCATAATGAAACAATGTTAGAAAGAATAAAACTGGGAAGTTGTAAATACAAATTTAATTAAAGAATCAAACAATGACCTTTTACACTTCAACTATATCTAAAGCACACTACAATTGTAAGAATGAAGTGTCTTGATGTCAGTTTATACACGTCTCTATCATGGATTGAATAATTCAAGCATGGAACTAAACTTGTAAATCTATCAGTTCTAGCATCATACTTCAAGGAAAAGGTGTAGTTGGATCATTTCTAGAATCATAAGTTTTCATCCTTTAATTATTAGATTCAATTCCAAGCATAGAACTTAATCCCATGGCTACTTACCTTAGCCAAACAAATACTTGCTAAATCTTATCAAATTCTTAACTCCACGACTTTAGACAAGCTACATAAAAGAAAGGAAAAACTTCCTAGGTTAGATGAAATTAAACAATTAATTTCACATAACACTCATTTACTAATGAGACTAAGTCGTGAAGGAAATTACCCCAAATTTGAACCTACACTTGCTGTTTGAGGCCCCATTTCACTCCAATTCAATGATTCAACCATGGGTACCTTGAAATCAATAGCCAAAACCCACGACAATTGCATTAATCAGCCAAAAACATTGCTTACTTCTCTTACCCACAAACGAAATCGCACGAAATTGCTGGAAATTAAAGACCTGCCTACTGAACCGCTGAGCAACGTGAAGGGAAGGGTGTTGGCCGCGAATCCACATGCCGAAAAGTCAAAGGAGAGTAAAAACCCATTGCTTGAAACCATTAGAAGACGCAAATGGACTGCCGAATCGCCAAAAACTTGCAGACCCGTCGCTGCAACTGCCCACTGCCATCCAAGACGTCGACCAAGAGTTGTTGCACGCCGACGATTGGTCGGAATCATAGAGGAGATGAGTTTGTGAGAAGAAACCGACCGGAAACGAAGAGAAACAGAAAACCCAAGAGAAAGAACCCATACCCGTCACACTGAGGTCTGATCTCGAACAGCAAGGAGTCATCGTTCTGCTCGCTTGGTCGCCAGAACTGCTCGCCGCAAGGAAGGGTGACGGGAGATGGGCTATTCGACGACTATCGTGAAAGAGAGGGAGGTGAAGATCGACTATGGTGCTAGAGGAAAGAAAATCGTGAGAGACGAAAAGGGTTTGAGAGGGAGAGAGAGGTTGAGAGACGAAAAGGCGCGGGTTAGAATAATTTTTTTTCTCTTTTTCCCTTTTCTTTAAAATAAAACTTATTTAAAATAAAAATATATTTTTTTGATTAATGACAAAAAAAACAAAGTCATAAATTTATGACAATGAAAAAATGTCATAAATTTTCGAAAATATGAAAAACTCCGATTTTTCCCGCCAAAAACGCGCCCCCAGCCATTTATGACGTTTTTTTTTCATCCCTTCCCTTTATTTTGTTTGACTATGGCGTCATAGAAAGTGAAAATTGTAGCAGTGTAAATATATCTTGACATTCTCAACCATCTCTCCAACCACACCAACGTCATAAATAGTAGAAAAGGAAAACGACACGTAATCCAACTTGAAATGAGGATCAAGCCCCACAACAATAAATATCAACTTATTAATCTTTTGAACTGAATCACAATACTTGTCAAACTTTTTCTTCATATTAGAAGCCATATTGCATAGAATAGAGTTAGGATTTTTGCTCCACTTCATTAAACTAAATTGAAT
This sequence comes from Luffa acutangula, assembly GCA_036850905.1. Taxonomy (NCBI): domain Eukaryota; kingdom Viridiplantae; phylum Streptophyta; class Magnoliopsida; order Cucurbitales; family Cucurbitaceae; genus Luffa; species Luffa acutangula. Next base: position 8,683,386 of record CM072087.1, read on the forward strand.
ACCATAAAGTTCATGAAAACCAACATTAGAAGTCACATACAAAGAACCACTTATTTTATTAATCACATTGTTGGGTTTCCAGAGTAGGTAAAAATATAGAAAAAATACTCTAGAACACTATGCAAGCATACACAATCCGCAACAACTAATAAGTATTTATCGAATCCACGAGGCTGAATAGCTCTCACTTTATCTATTTTGTATAACTCTTTAATGGTTTCAAATGTGGTTAAGATGATAGATTTTGATAAAATGCTGAAGCAAAAGAAATGACAGAACAGAAAGTAAACAAATAAAGTAGACAAATTAGAAACAGGCGTTGGTCAGGATTTAGTAATTGTTTTAAAAGATGTTGTAGCAATATTATTGATTAGGCAAAACTCTTGCAGTCTTATTAGCAGGATCCTCCCGGAACTCTTGATTTTTTGGAATGTGTTTCAATTCCAATGACGCTCTACTGATCAAGCACTAGGTAGCTGGCTATCCCTAACTCAGTCATTGGCGTTCACCAATACACAATGATCTAGTGTGATTAAATGTCACACACTTCTCAAATCATCCCTGAAACTAAGAAGTGGTATTCATATTGGCTGGTCAGGCGGACACAAAATATAAATATGCACAACAATTAATCAAAATGCTCAAATCAACATATATTGCATAAAGAATAAAACAGGTCAATTACATTACTCCTAACCAACACTTAAGTAAATTTAGTTCATTAAGCTCATGACAACACACGCTACAATCTGAGTATGTGCATCCATAATTACAATAAATTACAAGAAAATACTAATCCTTGGTCAAATCCGTAATTGATGGTCTTCTTGAAGTCTCCAATCTTCCTCCTCTATTCGGCTCCCAAAGATGGAAATGAGAAATGATCTCTCCCAAAAGTGGAATGTCTTTTGACTTAGACGACTCTTCCCTTTTATAGAATGAAGGCAAGTCCAAATTAGGTCAATTTGTACACGTGGATGACTCTCCTTGCTTCTTAAATTCAAAAATAGCTCAACTAACTTCAGTTCATTAAAATGGATAACGAGCTGTGACGTGACAGTTTTGCTCTCTGCTTTGCTGGGTCACAAATTTTGCTCCCTCAAGTCGCTCAACAATATATTCTGCACAAAATAACTTCCAAAGCATCCATTCTTCCAAATGAGTTAAAACATATAATATTCATCTAAAAGCAACCATATTTAGCACAAATGACACAAATCACTATAAAACTAAGGCCTAAATAACTCCCTTTTGGAGAGTTATCATACCCCAAACTTGAACTATTGCGCGTCCCGAGCAATACTAACCAACCTTAATTCCCTTGAGAATTCAAAACATCAGATAAAGCACAACTCAATCAAAACAGATAATCCAACACTACCTTCAACCTTTACCTGAGCATTCTGCAAAACCAAGCTCTACTGCAGCAAAATCATTCTCCCTGAATAATAGTTAACTTAAATTAAATTTACCAAATATAATATTATATTATTAAAACATAACAATGCATTAAGATAATTTTTATTACTTTCATTTTTTTTTTACTTTAAAATTATTTTGTAACTTCCCTCATCACATTATTTTTTTTTTATCTTCTTTTTAGAAAGCATTAATTTTTTAAATTAACCATAAATGATTAATTTTTATTAATTTATTTTTTATTTTTCTTAAAAATCTTGTGTAACTTGCATAAACATATTATTTTTTTAAAAAAAATTATATAAAAGTTATCAAGTACAAAAATAACTTGTGGTCAGAAAAAAATAATAATAATCAAAACTCAACGCAAATTCAAATATAATATTCAATACATTAAGAAATGTCAAAGTTATCTAATATTTTTGAAAAACAAAAACTAAAAGTTGTAACATGTAATAAAAAAACATATTAAATTTAAATTAGGGGTTGTGAGCTTCTTTTTTTCTTTTAATTACTAATTTTATATTTATAAAAATATCAAATGATTTATATTTCAGTTTTCAAATAATAAACCAAAATTTTTATAATTAATTTTAAATGAAAAGGATACAAAATTAATATGATCAGTTTTAGATTATAAGAGAAAGATATTACCAAAAAAAAAAAAAAAACTTATATATAACTTTAAATATGCTTTTTTTTAATGTTTTTTTTTTCATTGTTATAAGAATAATAGGAAATAATTTAATAAACATATTAAATTATAAAATAACTTAGTTTCCTCTTTCAACAAAAAGCTAAAAATATCTTAGAAAATGAGAAATAAAATTGAATAGAAGAATTTTAAAATAACAAATATCAATACTTATAGACAAAAATTTGATAACTAAGAAAACATGAAAATAAATAATAAATATTGTCGCAACGTCGCGACGCGGAGCAGCCGACATCCTCTTTTGGGTTTTTTTAAAAAGAAAATTGGAGTCGCCACCAATCATTGAAGGTGTGATTGGTCACCTTTAAAATAAAATAAAAACCAGTATTAGAAAACTAGGTTCGGGAGTCGTTTGAGTGTAGGGAAGGTATTAGCACCCTACAACACCCGTTCAAAAAAACGATTACCACAATATCTTAAATTGTCCAATTAAATGAATAAAAACAATCCTTCATTTTTATTTTTCTTTAAAAAAATGATAAATATGAAAAAAAAAACCCAAAATGCAATAATAAACACAAGATGTCTCATTCGTTTTTACCTTAACTTTAGAAATAAAGTAAGGATTAAACATTATGAGTTGGATATCCAATTTAATATAAATCATGCCTAATTTCCTTTTTAATTAAAGGAAACATGAGCGATACATAATTATGTTTATTAAAAATAAATTTTTTTAAAAAAAATTAAAAAAATAAAACAAATAGATGTAAAAGAAGAAAATTATTCAATGAGTAAATTCTTTTTAAAGGGAAAATGAATTTTCATACTCCTGCACGGGAGTTGAACGCCACGAAGGCACATTACTCAATTCCCATAATCTTTTTCAAAAGAAAATTAATTTCAAAAAAATTATAATAACAATAATTGAAATTGACTAAGAAGAATTAAAGATTGGATTAAAGCAAATTGGAGAATGAAAGAAAAAAATAATAAATTAGAAAGTTTTAAAAAAACTGAAGTTGGCAAAGTGCAAAAGTGAACTAAATGAGAGAGAAATTAATAACGATAATGATAATAATAATAATAATAATAATAATAATAACAAAAAAAAAAACAAACAAACAAAAAAAAAACAAAAGAAACAAAAAACAAAACCCCACTTTTTTTACTTTTCTCTTTCTTCTTTTTTCCTTCTTTCTTACCCAATGTTTTTCTCTCTCCCCGTATACTCCTTCCTCGCCCTCCCTTTTCCTCTTTTCCTCTTCCACTTTCTTTTCTCTCTTTTTCTATCACTCTCTAAGCTAAGCCCACTTCCTAAAAAACTCTCTCAACTAACTTATGCTCAAATCTTCTTCTTCTCATTTCTCCCTCAAAAGAAATTCTTCTAAACTCTCTCTAAACTAAGCTCTTGCTCAAATGCCTTGTTGTGTTTTTTTCTCCTTCCTCACCCCCTCCATTTATACTAAAAGGCCTAGCTATTTTGGGAGGAGTGATGAGTGAAAGATTAGTGGATAACCATGCATAATTTTCATTAGAATAGGAATGAGAGAAAAAATGGGGGAACAAGGAGAGTGGGGTGGAGAAAAAAAAAACAATAATAATAATAAATAAATAACAATAAATGAATAAATATCAAAAATTAAGATTACAACTTACTTATTTATTTATTTATTTTTTTTGACATAAGGAGCAAAAAGAAAGTGATCAAGAAACTAAACTGTCACACACAAGAATATCCAAAATTTCTGACGGCCAATCTTCCAGCCATGTGTAGTCCACCTTGCACTCCAACGCCAATTGTGCCAAACCATGGGCTGCTCTATTTCCTTCCCGGAGAGTGAAACGAAAGGCCACCAAATTTCCTGCAAAATCACGACGAGGCAGCGCCGCAAGAAGGCAACCCAACTCGGAAATATCCTCCTCGTCCTGTTGCAGAAGTTGATACACACGCATGGAGTCAACTTCCACCTCCAACTTACTAAAGCCCAAATTCATAGCCGTCCAAAAGCCCTCGACCACAGCACGCCCCTCCGCCAAATCCACGTTAAGGCAGCAGTGCAACGGCCGTATTCCGGCCATTAAGACCGCTCCGCTGTCGTCCCGAATGACCATACCCGCCGCCGCCAGTCCCGTGGAAGGACTAAAAGCTGCATCAGTGTTCAGTTTGACCATACCCGACGGTGGAGGAACCCAACGCACAGTAGAACGAATGGGAGGAAGCCGATGACCAGATAGCTGGGGCGCCTGATATGACTGAAGGTAAGTCGTAGCCCACTAAAGAAGATCATCGGCTGCTATCGATTGGCTCTGTAGGATTCGATTTCGAACTGACCACAGGCCCCATATAATGACCACCACCTCCTCAAATACGGCCACAGGAACATTGTCATATAAATATCGTAGCAGAGCCATGATATCAGAAGAACCACCAGAATGCCATAAGTGACTCACCTTTGAGCGAAACCAAAGTCCCCGAACATGCTTACAATACCAAACGACATGCAAAATATCCTCTCCCCAATACCCACACCGGACACACAAATTCGGGATATCCATACCTCTACGGATTAGATTCGCCCGGGTCGGTAATTTGTTCAGACACAAACGCCATAAAAAGATCCGAATTTTCGATGGGAGAGACAACTTCCAGACACGATTCCACCATGAAATGGCCCCCTCCAAAGAAGACGAGGAAGGGTCATGAAGAAGTTCTACCTGCTGTGCCACACGATACCCGCTTTTAACTGTGAACCGCCCAAATTTCTCATAATGCCATATCAACTGATCTGCCTCGCGAAAAAGGCCCAATGGAATAGCAGAGATCAGGCGAGCCTCTTCATAGTCAAAATTTTTCCGCAAAATGTCATGGTCCCACTGACCTGAAGCCGAGATCAAATCACTAACACGCCTCAGTTCTGGCCGTAGCGGTCGAGATTGAATTTTGAAGAGTCGGTCCCGGGGGAGCCAATTATCGTCATAGATCTGGATGGATGCACCTGACCCAACTCTCCACCGTAATCCCTTCATCAACAACTCCTTTCCCCATAAAAGAGATCTCCAAATGAAAGATGAATTGGGTCCCACCCTGGCGCCCAAAAAGTCGCAAGACGGAAAATAACGTCCCCGCAACACTGTGGAGAGAAGAGAAGTAGGGTCACTTAGAATACGCCAACACTGTTTCGCTAGAAGAGATTGGTTGAACAACTCAAGATTCCGAAAACCCATCCCCCCCAAACATTTAGGCCAGCACAGACGCTTCCAACTTACCCAATGAATTCGCCTCTCACCTTCGCCCCCATTCCACCAAAATCGGGCCATTATCTGATGAATTTCATGAATCAAACCCTTTGGTAACCTGAAGCAATTCATAGTGTAGCACAGAATGGCCTGAATGACAGCTTTAATCAACACTTCCTTTCCCCCAACAGAGAAGAGTTTCCCTTTCCAACCCTGTAATTGTTTCCAGATACGATCCTTAAGAAAGGACAGAGTTGATGTTTTGGAACGGGGCATAAATGCTGGTAGACCCAGATATTGCTTGTGGCATCGAACAACAGGAACCCCAAAGAAAGTTCCCAATTCCTCCTGAACAACCTGATCTGTATTTGGACTAAAAGATAACGCAGACTTCTCAAAATTAATTAATTGGCCAGATGCCAGAGCATAAGATTCCAACAATTGGCGAATTATAATGGCTTCACTATTCTTAGCCTTAAAAAATAAGAGGTTGTCATCGGCAAAAAATAAATGAGAAATAGGCGGGCTAAGTCGAGCAATAGATAAACCAGATATAAGCTTCGTGGACATAGCAGAATGTAACATGCAGGACAAACCTTCAGCGCAAAGCAAAAATAAATATGGTGAAAGTGGGTCACCTTGCCGAAGCCCTCTGGATGGAACAATATTTCCTCGCCTCACACCATTCAAATTAAAGGAAAACGTGACCGAGGAGATGCACCTCTGAATGAGGTCCACCCACCGAGTAGCAAAACCCATTTTCAACATGATCGCTTACAAAAAAGTCCATTCCACCCGGTCATAAGCCTTACTCATATCAATTTTCAAAGTAGACCAACCTGTAGCCCCCTGCCTGCGAGTCTTAAGGGAATGAATCAATTCATATCCCAAAATTGCAATATCTACCACACAACGGCCAGGAATAAAAGCACTTTGATTTGGAGAAATAATATCATTTAAAACTTTCTTCATTCTATTCACAATCGCTTTAGATATGATCTTATATGCAACATTACATAAAGAAATTGGCCGAAATTCAGAAAGCTTTTTAGGAGACCCTACTTTGGGAATTAGAACAATCATAGTCTCATTCAATGCTGCTGGGGAGGCCTGATGGTTCAAAACAGACAGACAACATTTAGTAACATCAGCACCCACAGTGGACCAATAACGGTGATAGAAGGCACCAGAGAGGCCATCAGGCCCAGGTGACTTATGCGGGTGGATCTGGGGGACTGCCTGGTAAATCTCATATTCTGTAAACGGTTGAAGAAGATTACTGTTCATGCCATCCGTAACCGAAACACCCACACAATGGAGGACTTCCTGCATCTCATCTTCGCTAGGGTGAGAAGTGCAAAAAAGATCCGAGAAATAACCAGAGATCATATCCTCGACCTGCTATTGGTCAGAGTGCCACGTACCGTCAGAATCCAGGAGACCAGAGATTTGATTCCTCCGCCGCCTATACGAAGCACGACTGTGGAACCAACGGGTATTGCGATCCCCACTGGCTAACCAATGTTCCCTCGATCTTTGTTTCCAATAAACCTCCTCTTCTAGTAACAACTGTTCTAGGCCAGCCTCGGCCTCACAAAGTTCCTCTCGATTGGGAGCACTCCCCAGATTTTGGATAGCCAACTGAACTCGCTGAGAAGCCACTGAAATGCGACTCCCAAAATTGCCCGTCTTCGATCTCCCCCAAGCATTCAAACTACGCATACAAATGTTCGTCTTTCGGGCCAGGCCAGACGGGTCAGAGCAAACATTCCCTACATGCCATGCAGAGGAGACCACCTCAGGGCACTCTGGTGACTGTAGCCAAACTTCCTCAAAGCGAGAAATTCGGTGTCCATTTGGTGGTTGTAAAGGAGAGACTGGAGACAACAGTAAAGCTAAAGGTCGATGATAAGAGCCCTGATAGTCAAGATGACATACCTCACTCCTCGGAAAAAGATGCTGCCATGATACGGTACTAACAAGACGATCAAGACGTTCTGAAATTAATTCAGTCCCTGGGCGGCGGTTTATCCACGTAAAGACCTCCCATGAAAAACCCAAATCAGATAAAGAGCAATCATCCAAACAGAAGCAAAAAGCATCCAAGACACTTTCTGGTGTGGCCCGCCCCCCTGACTTCTCTGAGTGATGTAAAATAGCATTGAAATCGCCCCCCACCAACCACGGGGTATCAGGGGAGCCCCGCAATTGACGGAGGAGACTCCATGATCGGAGGTGAGAATCATCGTCAGGGAAACCATAAAAACCTGTAAAACGCCAGTGGTGGCCATCCCAGTCCATCCAGCCATCAATATGATTTGGGGAATAGGACAAAAGGCTAAACCCCACCTCCGAGGACCACAGAAGAGCCAGACCCCCACTTCGCCCAGAGCTACTAACTACGAAACAACTCGAGAAACCCAAACGATAGCGAACAATTTCCATTTCCGCCTGGTGTAATTTCGTTTCTGACAAGAACACCACCTGGGGTTTATAAGTCTGCATCACCAACTGCAGACGTCGGAATGCCCGGGGCGACCCCAACCCCCGAACATTCCAGAAAAGGGCATTCATGGCGACCGGCGGGGCTGGGAACCAGCCTCCGCCGATGGAAGAAGGGGAGCAGTATCATTCACCAAAGCAGCAACATTAACAGTCAAACCTTTTTGTCGTTTTTGTCCAATATCAGAAGGAGAACTCAGAACCTCAGGAATACGTCGTTTACGTGAATCAGAAAGGGGAAGTAAAACAATGACCATATTTTCCCTCTGGGACCCACGCGCCTTACGCTTCCAGCTTTCCTTCCGAATGGGCACCACTGGATCCAATCCCACAGCAGGAGACATAGGATCTATTAATGGGCCTGTCCCACACTCAACTAAAAGGCCCACTAACTTACCCTTACCCTTAGCTTGCACGTGAGATGCAGGTTGCACCTCACCAGTTTCAGCCTCCATAACCGCTTGGGTAGACGTGGGCAACGAACGCGACTTAGACGGCGAAGAAACCGGACCACTCTTCGCAGTAGAAACCGTCGTCGCCGTCTGGATGCTCGGAGAAGCTTCGCCCATTGCCGGTGTCCCCTCCGACACAGGAATCGCTGGAGTCGGAGATGGCGTCGGAATCAGAGGGGCACCATCAGTTTTGTCCTTCAATGGGCTATCCCGCATATTCGACGGCCCTTCAACAGAGTCCGCTCTAAGCCACGCTCCATATGGATCCGACCTGTCAGCAACACTAATTGGGTGCACATCTGAACATTCCCGCGACGAATGACTAATTAAACCACAATCATAGCAGAAATCAGGAAGTCGTTCGTACCGAATCGGGCACCACAACTCACTGCTATCAACATCTCGAACCATAAGCCCACGCCGTAGAGGTTTAGTTAAATCCAAAGAAACACGAACGCGCATAACAACCGGGCCAAGCCAGTCATCCAGCCCCTCGCCAGAAACTTCCTCAACCACTCCCACATAAGTCCCCAACTGTTGGGTTTAATGTCCTATAAACTCGTAGTTTGTAAATCATTAAACATATTCTATTTCCAATAAAGACGTTATTGAGGTTATTCAGTAAAAGATGTTATTGAATATATAAATTGCGAATGATTAACCTAAATCCAATAAACTAAGATCCTTGGCTATAAAATGAATGCTCGAACTATATGTAGGGACATATCGTAGGATCAAGTTCAAGTTTATAGTCAAAATAGTCTATAGTATAAGGATACGGTTGGGTGCCTTATCCTGGAGACACTATGGACGCGGCCCACTTTGTATTAAGTACAAACGATGAGATCCTAAATCGTTCATGTGGTGACATGCGAGTGGGGGCGTCCTATGCAATGAGTTTGCATAAGACAGGACCACGAAATAAGTCACTTTCTCTTTATAACGCCGTTTACCGTAGAAACTGACTATTTCACATAGATGACCTAGGTAACTTGTTCTTAATCCTGAGCGAGCTATGAACTCCTGTTTATACGAGATTATCCTTTGATCTGCATGGGTGAGAGTGGCCAGCATCGCCGACTCAACAAGCCTACCATTTTGGGGATAAGATCGAATAGATAGCTGGGGACATAGTTTCGCAAGACAGAATTCACTCCTACCCTTTTCAGGGATAGCAGAGAGGTTGTTCTCTTAAGTACTAACTCCGGGACTTGAACAAGGGGCCCCACCCTCTCGTTGAATCGAGAGGGACTTAGTTTTGATGGTTGGACCACAAACCGATTGTTCATTAGAGGATTAGTGGAACTTAAGGAACAAGAAGTACTATAGGGGTGAAACGGTTATTTGACCTAGCTATAGCTACGAACAACCTGTGAAGGAACGACTTACTAAACATGGTTAAATCAAGTGGACAGAAATATATCTATAGTGAGGGGAGTGCAACTATCGGGCTATAGTGGAGTGTCCCGGTAGTTAACGAATGTTTGCTAGTTTAGATAATGAGATTAGTCGGCTAGCTTCGAATCGTTGGAGCCCATGATCTATAGGTCCATTAGGTCCCCCTACTAGCTCATATCGGATTAAAGCCTAGAATATTTTGATAGGAAACTTTGAATCGTTCAAAAACGGGAAATAGGGTTTTATCGTAAAACGTGTTCGACACAATGATTTAATTATGAATTAAATTAGGAATTGAGAGATGAGGTATTTAAAAGTGTTTTAAATACTATATATATGTATTAGAAATCATATATAATTCATGGCATTAGGTGATAAAGATTGATTGGATCAATCATATCAAAATTACTTGGAAATGTCCCAATTAATTGCCTAGAAATCAATTTCAATTTTGAATTGAATTTGAAATGAATTGAAAGCTGAAAATTCACAATTAGGATTCAATTCATAGTGGATTTAGTGGTTTTTCCACTCTTGCATAATGATACATAGTGGAAAACAACACAAACATGCATTAGATGCATGTGTTGTAAAGTAGACACCTAGAATCCACTTTGAGTTGCATCTTGACCATGTGGCTAAGTGTCATGAAGCTTGTCTTTGCATGGGAGAGGTCTATAAAAGGGGCTTGAATTAGATTCAAGAGAGCAAACTTTCATTTAGTGTTATGCTGAAAATTTTCTCCCTCAAATTCTCTCTCATTTCATCTCCTTCCAAAAGCTTGTACCATCAAGCATTCCCTTCCTATTTCTTTCTTCTATAGACTCCCACAAGTCTTTCAAGGCTCAAGAGAATAGTAGGGAAGACACTAAAGGTTGTCCAAGAGAAGTTGGAGAAAGATAATATCACAAGGAGTTCCTTACAAGTGAGCATCAAAGAGGTTGGTACTCATTTACTCTCTTTTCTACCCTTTCTAGAACATGCATACTTTAGGTACAAAATTGAATGTCTTAAGTGCTTTCGATCTTCAATTGCTTCCGCGTGTGTAATATGTACACCTTCACCAACTTCACAGCCATCGCTCACGTTAGAAAACGAAAAGGGACGTTCTGAATCTGGATCCAAAAAGATGCTACCGTAAAAGCCATTTGCCTCGGATCATCCGCTGCAGTTGGTGTCACTAGAACAATCAAACTCTTATCAAAAGCCCACGGACCCGCTCGAAGAACACGAGTCTTTTCCAATACAGTCTTGAACTTGACAACAAAAATGTTATCACCAAGGAAATCAACCCGAGTGTCACGATGGACTCGCCACACATTCTTCATAACATTACGAAACGCTTCAGCATTCACTTTCCGGCTGGACAGAATCTTCCCAACCATACAAAGATTAATGGAATCCGCAGATAACAATGGCTCCGAGCCAGACAAGTCGATCACATCGGTCTCCTCGGCCGTAAGAGAAAGACCCTTCCAACTAGCTGTAAGTTCATCCATGACGAACGATGTAAGGCGCACGAAACACAACAGACAAACCCAAACCAAGCCAAGAAACTGCCAAGAACCCAAAGAAAAGAAACACTCTCATGTAGAGAGAAACACCTGCATGCCGCAGGAAATTTTTTTTCTTAAAATTAAGATTACAACTAAACTTTAGAAAAAATAAAAATGAAATTAAAACTTTATGCTATGGTTTCATTTTAAAATTAACAAAATTAAAATTACTCGAACAGTATTAAAAATTTCTCGGACTAAGTACGATGTCTACAGTTTGCCCCCCTTTTTGTATCCTTGAAGGATTGAAAGGGTAGACAAAGGAAAGAGACTAAGTACTGGGGAGACGAAGATTTGTTTGGTAAAAATTTGAATTTAGAAAGGAAAATGAACTTGACTTAATCAGGTCTCAACCACAATTCAATAGTCAGGCTTGGTTTAACCGAGAGAAAATTTGAAAACGGACGTGCATTGACACAGGCTTCGACCTCGACTGAATAGTCGGGTTCAATTTAACCGAGAGAAAAACTTAAAACAGACCTGGATTGACGCAGGTTTCGACCTCGAATGAATAGTCGGGTTCAATTTAACCAAAAGAATAATTGAAAACGGACCTGGATTGACGCAAGCTTCGACTTCGACTGAATAGTCGGGTTCGATTTAACCGAAAGAAAAACTGAAAACGGACCTGGATGGACACAGGCTTCGACCTCGACTGAATAGTCGGGTTCGATTTAACCGAAAGAAGAAAAGAGAAAACGGACCTGGATTGACACATGCTTCGACCTCGACTGAATAGTTGGGTTCGATTTAACCGAGAGAAAAACTGAAAACGGACCTGGATTGACACAGGCTTCGACCTCGACTGAATAGCCGGGTGCGATTTAATCGAGATAAAAGCTGAAAACGAACCTGGATTGACACAGGCTTCGACCTCGACTGAATAGCCGAGTTCGATTTAACCAAGAGAAAACTGATTGAAAATAAATTTTCTTGGCAATGCACGCTAAACTTGACTGCTTGAATGCATGGGATGTGGATTTAGCACTATCCGAAAACTATGATACAAATTTCTTTAAAAGATATTTGATAGCTCGGGCACCCCATTCACATCACCCTTGGTAATAGACCTTAAATGGATCATGAACTCGCTAAACAACTTGCTCTTTGTTTGATGACCAAAAATGTATCCAGAACGACTTTGCTCCTGTGATAATAATGGTTTTGTCCCAGTTTGAGAAGACGAAAATAATGGTTTTGCCCCAGTTTAAGACTGTTTTGTCCTCCATGATGACATTCCATCAACCTTCATGATCACGACGCTCTTGGAAAAATATTGCCTTTGCATTCTTTCTTTGGACATATGTATTTCACATCGAATCATTTAAGTTACCACCATTGATTTGAAATATCGCGTTTATGTAACTTTTTGTTTATTCAATTGTAATGGTAATAAAGGTAAACATGCCAAACATTCATAGTTGAGGAAATATTATGGAGAGTGAGGGAGAAAAATGGGCAAGATATGCCATGCTTCGAGAAGGGAGCTTCGATTTATGACTAAAATTCAATTGACATATGTGTCAATGTTAAGGTTCTAGAACTTGAGACAAAAGTAACCTCTTAAACATGATATAGAAATTGAAGCGTAATTCTCCTAGACACTTGTTGAATTCCCGCAACTTTGTCAAATCCTTTGATACACAAGTAGCCTATGCGTGATATCTTCGAACCTGATCTGAATTAACTGGACTTGGCAGCTCATTTCCATCCATGTTAGACAAGACTAAAGTTCCTCCAGAGAAAGCTTTCTTCTGAAGGTGTTCATATAACACATGCGGAAGCAATTGAAGATCGAAAGCACTTAACTCTATTAATTTTACTCCTAAAGTATGCTGGTTCTAGAGAAAATAGAATATAGAGTTAGAGAGCACCAACCTTTTTGTAGCTCACTTGAGAGGAACTCCTTTTGTTGTTTTCTTCTCCTATCCTCCTTGGACAACCTCTAGTGTCTTCCCTACTATTCTCCGGGCCAAGAACGACTTGTGGGAGTCTTATAGAGATAGTGAATGGGAAGGAAATGCTTGAAAGTACAAGCTCTTGAGAGATCTATGGAGGTTAATGAGATTGAGAGTAAATTCCAACAGCATAACAGTAAGTAATTCACTCTCTTTTGTTTTGAATCTGATTCAAGCTCCTTATATAGACCTCTTCCATGCAAAGACAAGCTTCATGAGACTAGACACATGGTGAAAATGCAACTCAAAGTGGATTCTAGGTGTTTAATTCACAACACATGTAACTAGTGCATGGTTGTGTTGTTTTCCACTATTCATCAACATGAAAAAGTGGGAATGCCACTAAATCCACTAAATTGAATCTAAATTTTGATTTTTCAGCTTGCAATTCATTCCTATTTCAATTCAAAATTGAAATTGATTTCTAGGCAATTAATTGGGACATTTCCAAGTAATTTTGACATGATTAATCCAATTAATCATTATCACCTAGTGCCATGAATTATATATGATTCCTAATACATATATATGGTATTTAAAACACTTTTAAATACATTATCTCTCAATTTCTAATTTAATTCATAATTAAAACATTGTGTCAAACACATTTTACGATAATGCCCTATTTCTCGTTTTTGAACGATTCAAAGATTCCTATCATTATGTTCTAAGCTTTAATTCGATATGAGCTAGTAAAGAGACCTAATGGACCTATAGATCATGGGCTCCAACGATTCGAGGCTAACCGACTAATCTCATTATTTAAGCTAGCCAACATTCGTTAACTACCGAGACACTCCACTATAGCCCGATAGTTGCACTCCCTTCACTATAGATATATTTCCATCCACTTGATTTAACCATGTTCAGTAAGTCGTTCCTTCACAGATTGTTCGTAGCTATAGCTAGGTCAAATAACCGTTTCACCCCTATAGTACTTCTTGTTCCTTAAGTTCCACTAATCCTCTAATGAACAATCGGTTTGCGGTCCAACCATCAAACTTAAGTCCCTCTCGATCCAACGAGAGGGTGGGGCACCTTGTTCAAGTCCTGGAGTTAGTACTTAAGGGAATAACCTCTCTGCTATCCCTGAAATGGGTAGGAGTGAATTCCGTCTTGCGAAACTATGTCCCCAGCTATCTATTCGATCTTATCCCCAAAATGGTAGGCTTGTTGAGTCGGCGATACTAGCCACTCTCACCCATGAACATCAAAGGATAATCTTGTATAAACAGGAGTTCATAGTTAGCTCAGGATTAAGAACGAGTTACCTAGGTCATCTATGAGAAATAGTCAGTTTCTTCAGTAAACGATGTTATAAAGAAAAAGTGACTTATTTCGTGGTCCAGTCTTATGCAAACTCATTGCATAGGAGGCCCCCACTCGCATGTCACCACATGAAAGATTTAGGATCTCATCGCTTGTACTTAATACAATGTGGGCCGCGTCCATAGTGTCTCCAGGATAAGGCACCCAACCGTATCCTTATACTATAAACTATTTTGACTATAAACTTGAACTTGGTCCTACGATATGTCCCTACATATAGTTCGAGTATTCATTTTATAGTCAAGGATCTTAGTTTATTGGATTTAGGTTAATCATTTGCAATTTACATATTCAATAACATCTCTTACTAAATAACCTCAATAACGTCTTTATTGGAAATAAAATATGTTTAGTGATTTACAAACTACGAGTTTATAGGAAATTAAACCCAACAAACTCCCACTTGGACTAGAAACTCTAGTGGGATACAGGAAGTTAGGTGTGAGAGATACATAAAGACAATAAACTAGGGCATCAACCATACAATTACAATTCTCCCACTTGCCCTAGTCTAATAAAGCTCGTAAACCTAGATTAACTAGGTGATCCTAAAAAACTTTAGCCGTGAGGGGTTTTGTAAACGGATCAGCCATGTTGTGCTCCGAAGCAATCTGCGTGACGATCACATCTCCTCGTTGCACGATCTCCCTGATGAGATGATATTTGCCCTCAATATGCTTTCCTCGCTTGTGACTTCGAGGTTCCTTAGAGTTTGCAACTGCTCCACTGTTATCACAATAGAGGGTGATAGACAGTTGCATATTTGGAACAATTTCCAACTCTGTTAGGAATTTTCTTAGCCACACTGTAAACATCAATAGTTCGTTTGGTAGTTGAACATATGTAAACATCAATAGTTCGATTTCTTGTTTGTAGTCTTGAATTAAAGATGATTTAAATAAAAATGAAATGGTAGTCATGATGTTGTTTGAAAAGTTGAGCCTGCACTGGATATGTGAGCTTGCACTGTGCTCTTGGATTGGCTCGCTTTAAGGCATGACGTTATAAAGATGCTACTTGTCAGGTTTGGTTTAGTTCGCTTTAAAATCTCTAGCTGTTTTTTGGTTGAATCTTCGATTGCTCTTCTATTGGTAGTCGTGATGTTGTTTGAAAAGTTGAGCCTGCACTGGATATGTGAGCTTGCACTGTGCTCTTGGATTGGCTCGCTTTAAGGCATGACGTTATAAAGATGCTACTTGTCAGGTTTGGTTTAGTTCGCTTTAAAATCTCTAGCTGTTTTTTGGTTGAATCTTCGATTGTTCTTCTATTGGAAACATCTATATCTTGAGCATGCATATTTGTTTAGTAATTTTTGTTTCATTATGTTTTGGATTTTGGATTCTGGGTTCATATTTACTGTTGCGTTTGCATTTTACCCTAACTGAATGTTGGAGTTCAAGGGCTAAGTCAGAAGGAATAGTAACATGGTGTGCTTGCCTTCTTTCGGTATGTATTACTCTCACTAGTTCAATGAATAGTAACTTGGTGTGTTTGCCTTCTTCTTTGTTAGTAATTGTTGTTTCATTATGTTGTATTATACTGTGATGAGAGATTTAGAATGGATTTAGGATTCAAATACTAAATTAGACCATTTTTTCCATTGAGCATTTGCTCTGAGTTTGATATGTATATATATTTTGTCTTTTGAGTTCCTAACCAAGTTGGAGGATATGTATAGCCATGATCATTATATATGGACATATTACTATTATGCTTTACCTCGGGTTAGTTAAGATTGAGACTCTGTGTCAAACTGATTTGTGAAATTGGTTTATGTATATTTGGCTTTTGGATGTCTGCCAATGTCTGGATTTCATGGATGGTACTGTCGAATAGTTTGCAACCATTTTTTCCTTTAGATTTCATAGTAGTATTTGTACTATTTACCTAATTACAATTTGCTTTTTTCCTTTAGATTTCATAGTGGTTATTATTTGTGGATTTACTTTTACACTAATGCATATTACTGCACATCAAGTGTTCTATAATCCTCTAGATGTTGTTGGTTATTAGCTCTACTTTACTCATATGTCTTGGAGCTTTAGTTTTAGTTTAAGGATTTAATTGGAGATGTGTGTCGATTGTATTTTACTTACGTTTTTGCTTTGTATAAGGTTTGGAATTCATCTTGTTAAGCGAGAATTGTTGCAGATGATGAAATGGATATTCTCGAAAAGGAGCTCGAAGAGGAACTTGGCTGCTAGAGCGTAGAAGGAGTTGTGTACTTATTTTGTTTAATAATTTTACTTTTTCTTTGTAAATTAGTTCATGGATGTGATTTGTGGATGGACGGAAAGTTTCATGTATTATATACACTATTATATTTTATTAATTAAATCCATGTTCGTTGAGTTAGTTGTTGTGTAAAAATACTTTCGAGATTTTATTTTGTGTATATGTTGAAATTTTATTTTGTTTATAGGTTTTTACAAAAGGAAGAAATAGTATTGTTGGTTAGCAACGTGTGCAACCAACAATTTTTTTAAAATTTAATATCACACATTTAATGTCGGACGCTTTTAATGTCGGACACTTTTAATGTCGCACATCTAATGTCGGACATTTTTAATGTCACAACTTTTAATGTCAGACAATGACTGACATAAAAAACTGACCGACATTAAAAGTGACTTTTAATGTCGGACAACGAGTGGTTGACCGACATAAAAAGTTCACTTTTAATGTCGGGCAATGACCGACATTAAAAGGGTACTATTAATGTCGGACAGGGCTTTTAATGTCGGGCAATGACCGACATTAAAAGCGATCGACATTAAAACTTTTAATGTCGGTGTTTTTAATGTCGGTCAGTGATCGACGTTAAAGACTTTTAATGTCGGGCATTGACCGACATTAAAAGCCAAATTTGTTGTAGTGAATACGTCTCATTTCCTCAACCTCTTGAGGTGTCTTAGGACTTTGTTCCTTTGACAGGTGAACCCCGTGCCTAAAAGGTAATAACCCTTTTTTGGAGTTTTGCATCGAATATCGTACCAACATTTTGTCGATATATGATGCTTGAGACAGTGCAAGCGTTTTGTTCTTTCTATTTCTAATGATTTGAATGCCCAGAACAAATTGAGCCTCACCCAAATCTTTCATTTGGAATTGAGTCGCTAGCCATTGTTTTACGTCAGTCAGTAATCCTACACTATTCCCAATAAGTAGGATATCATCTACGTATAGAACTAGAAAAGCTACAGTGGATTTGACAATTTTCTTGTAAACACAAGGTTCGTCAACATTCTGCTCAAAGCCATACATTTTGATCGCAGTGTCATAATGTATATTCCAGGATCTTGATGCTTGTTTTAATCCATAAATGGATCGTTTAAGTTTGCAAACCTTTTGCTCATCACCCTAGACTATGAATCCCTCTGGTTGAGCCATATAGATAGTCTCTTCAAGATTGTCGTTCAAAAAGGTTGTCTTGACATCCATTTTCCATATTTCATAATCATAAAATGTGGCAATAGACAAGAGTATTCTAATCGACTTAAGCATGGCAACAGGGGAAAAAGTTTCTTCAAAATCCACTCATTCCCGCTGGGTAAAACCCTTTGCCACAAGTCGAGCCTTAAAGCTTTGAACCTTACAGGCTTGGTCTCGTTTTCTTTTGTAGATCCATTTGCAACCAATAGGTTTTACCCCATCCGGTTGATCTACAAGTTCCCAGACCGAATTGAAGTACATTAACTCCATTTCGAGATCCATGGCTTTGATCCACTGGTCCTTATCAATATCATTCATTGCCTGATTAAAGGACAATGGATCCTCTATACCATCACCAGTTGCGCTTCCAATGACCATCTGCGTTGCAGTGGAAGCATCTGCCTTTGTCGGCCATGACCTTGGCCTTTCCCTTACCTTGCACAACTTGTGTAGGAGCCTTCCCCTTGTCTCCCTTCCTGTTCTGGATTTGCTTCGATGAAGAAGCCTGAGGTACAGATTTAGTCCCTGAAGATGAATCCTTCAGGAACTTCTTTTTGGAATGGGCCACATTGGCCTCTCCTTTTACCACATTTTTACCCTTGCTTTTCTACAAGGACTCATAAATCTGTAACTCCGAGAGGATGGTAGATAGGTTGAACTGAATCTTATTCATGCTCGCGTTCGTCCTGAAAGACAGATAGCCCGTTAGTTGTTCATTTTTAAGCAAGAAGATAATAGAGGAAGACATTGCTGAAAAAACAAACAATTGATCGTATTAGTTATCTTTGCCTTAACCCATTACACAAGCAATACAAACAATTGCATATATCCAATCAATTTTGCAAACAAGCAATCAAATAACCCTAATAAAACTATGATTGTGTTTCGCAACGATGCTTTAGAGGTTTAGAAGAACAGCCACCGAAGGGTGATCAGTTGTTCCTCCTCTAAAATGAGACTCTTCTCAGTCAATTTCTAATAATATTAACCACCGTTGTTCGGTCAAGGATTTGTTAACAAATTAACTCCTCCCCATAAGTGTAACCCTTCCACTTTCAGATCTCAGAGGCATGAACCAACAGGCTACCGTTAGGAAAGACAACTGTTGTTAATTAGCCTAAGCGATCTGATAACTCTCCAAAAGGTAGTTATTTAGGCCTCATTTCTATAGGGATTTGTGTGTCTTTTGTACTTAATAGGGTTGATTTTAGATATATATTACATGTGTTTAACCCATTTGGAAGAATGGATGCTTTGGAAGTTATTTTGTGCAGAATATATTGTTGAGCGACTTGAGGGAGCAAATTCTGTGTTGCAGCAAAGCTGGGAGCAAAACTGCCACGTCACAGCTCGTTAGCCATTTTAATAAAGTGGCGTTAGCTGATTTAATTACGGATCTAAGAAGCTTGGAGAGCCCTCCACGTGTCTAGATTAACCTAATTAGGTTGAATCTCATCTTATAAAAGGAGGGAGCCGTCAAAGATAAAGGCATTCACGACTTGGAGACCGAATCAATCGGCCGGAGGCCGAATTGACGGCATAATGGAGATCTAAGAAGACCAAGTGCAATTCCTCTCGAGGAGACGAAGTCCTTCCATGTTCTTGGTGGTTTGGAGCAACCGTTTCATCTCCCCAATTACTAAAAGGATTAGTATTTCTTGTGTATTTTGCATTATGGATGTGCTTATCGAGATTGTAACGTACTTTATGTTTTCAATCATGAACTAATATCTTTGTAGGCATAGGTTAGGAATTATGTGATTGTTATATTTATAAAATCTGGAAATTCTATTTGATCATGATCATCTTGAATTATTGTTGATCTTTAGTTTCATTATGTGCCCGCCTAGCTAGCCGGTTGATAGCGAGCATAGCTAGCTAGTTTTCCCTAATTAATTTAGCTAGTCTTTGATGATTTATTGGCCATTTTATTGCACTTAATTGTTTATTTTATAGGAAATGGTTGATTGGAGCTAAAGCGTGATATTTGAGTCAATCGGATGCTCGGGACGTGAAAAGATGCAAAGGAATGAAAAAGAGTCAAAGAAGATAAAAGTCAAAATTGGGTCAACAGTAAGCTAGCGTCTCGACGCTAGCTCTTGAGCGTCTCGACGCTCGCATTCCATATCTGAATAGGCACGTAAAGGTCACAGCGTCTCGACGCTGCGACCTTAGCGTCTCGACGCTGTGTTATTTCGCTTCCTGAAACGTGCGTTTTGAAGGCAGCGTCTCGACGCTATGAGGAAAAAATAGAATATAATGTCTTTTGCAGCTAGGTTTTTGGGGGGAAGCTTTTGGGACGTTTTGGAGCCGTAAAACAGGGCAGAACAGAGCATTTGGGAGCTGAAGTAAAGGGAGCAAGTTGGAAATCAACCCATCGTTCGTGGGAATCGTGACGGGGACGCTCGGTCTCGGCCTACATTGAGTTTTTCCTTTCCTTTTCCTTTTCTCTAGCTAGATTTTATGGCGTTTTCATATTTAGTTGAGCTTGTAATACCAATCATGAGTAGCTAAACTTGTAGCTTAGGGATTGATGTAGTTGATTAAGTTTATGGATTGAATTTATGGTTTAAGTTGTGCAATGGTTATTATGTTTGTAATCTTGATTTAATGCTTTCAATTAATTGGCCATTAGTTGAATGATTTAAGTGTTGGTTCTTGCTCGGGAGAGGGGATTTAGCATAGGCTTATTCAAGATTGCATGACTAAAGTTTATTTTCTAATTTCGTGACGGTTTTTAGATTAACTTTAAAATTGGTCAAAAGGACTCATTGCCTTGCATGTTAATAAACTTAGATAGGGATATCAAGTTGGTTAATTTGCATGAGAATCAATTATACTCGGGAGAGGTAGTTGAGATTAAAGGTTCTTAGGCTCATAATTCCATTGTGCATAATAACTTATTCCTTAAAATCAATCATAGACTAAATTGGCGAAATCAATTCCCTAAGTGTTGTCTCAATTGCTTATCCTCTGTTTTCTTGTTTGATTTAGTTTTCGATCTATCATTCACTACTTTGTGTTCCTTAAATAAAATTGAGCAAGATAATTCACAATACTTGATTTAGCTTAAAAATCCAATCCAGAGGACGACACTCGTTTATACGAACACTTTATTATTACTTGACCCGTGCGCTTGCGGTAAAGAAAATTCCACATCAAGTTTTTGGCGCCGTTGCCGGGGATTGACACATTTAGTTAGATTGATATTGTGAAAAAATTGTTCGGTCTTAATTTAGGGTGTTTTTTTTACTTTTCTAGGTTGATTGCATTTTTCCTTATTTTTTTTTCTTTCCATATTTGTTTTTCTAGTTTAGTTTTTCTTTTAGTTGTGTAATCTTTTCCTTATTCGTTTCTTGTTTAGATTAGTTTTTCCTTATTTGTTAGTTTCCTTATTTGTGTTTGTCATATTTATTTTTGCATTCCTTATTAGGTTATTTTGTTTCCTTTTCTAGATTATATTTTCCATATTTAGATTAGTTGTTTTCTTTTCTTTGTTGCGTTCCATAATTGTTTTCTTTCCTTTTTAGGGTAGTTTTGTTTGTTTATGCGTAGGAATAAAGATTTAATTTTAGCACCATTGGATCCCGAGATAGAAAGAACAATTCATAGGCTTCGAAGGGAAAATAGAGAAATTATTCAAATGGCGGACCAAAATCCACCTGAGGAGCCTAGGCCTATTAGAGATTACTTTCAGCCTGTGTTTCAGGGACAACAATCGGGGATTGTCTATGCCCCGATCAATGCCAACAATTTTGAGTTGAAGACCGGTCTCATTCAGATGGCTCGAGATTGTGCTTATAGAGGATCGCTCACAGAGGACCCAAATTCTCATCTAAAATCATTTTTGGACATTTGTGGGACAGTTAAGATTAATGGAGTCTCTGAGGATGCTATTCGCTTATGCTTATTTCCTTTTTCTTTGCAGGATAAAGCACACGATTGGTTGCAGTCTATTACCCCTGGGAGCATCACCACCTGGGATGCTTTGGTCCAGGCCTTTTTGAAGAAATTTTTCCCTCCTGCAAAGACGGTCAAGCTAAGGACCGAGATTGGGACGTTCCAACAACAATATGATGAGCAGTTGTTTGAGGCTTGGGAGCGATTTAAAGAGCTACTGAGGAAGTGCCCTCAGCATGGATATCCCTGTTGGGTTTTATGCCCTAAAACTCGTAGATAGTGAATGTAAACAAATTGTATACTTGTTTCAATAAAGTGTAATTGAGTTTCTACAATAAAGTGTTATTGTTAAATATTGCACATTGACCCAAATCCAATAAACTAAGATCCAAGGTTGTTTACATGTGACTTGAACTAGTATGTGGGGACATACAGGGATTGGTGTTCAAGTAACAACCTAAAAGGTCTATAGTACAAGGATAAGGCTGGGTACCTTATCCTGGTAACACTATGTGATACGACCCGCTTTGTATTCGATACAGACGTATTAATCCAAGGCGTCCATGTAGGAGACATGCAAGCGGGGGTATCCTATGCAATGAGTTTGCATAAGACCGGACCACGAAATAGTAAACCACTAGATGTAACACCGTTAACTAGTTAGGTTACTGTTTCAATACGATGACCTAGGTAACTCAGTCTTAATCCTGAGTGTGTCATGAACCCCTTCTCATGAGGGATTGTCCTTTGATTAGCATGGGTGAGAGTGGCCAATACGCCGACTCAATATGCCTTCCTTTTTGGGGACAAGACCGAGTGGGAGGCTGGGGACATGACAACACAAGAAGGAATTCACTCCTTCCCACTTCTAGGAGAAGTAGATGAGTGTTCCCTTAAGAGGTGACTCCGGGACTTGAACAAAGGGATCCCGTCCTCTCACTGGCTTGAGAGAAACTTTCTGTTTAATGGTTGGACCATAAACAGGTTGTTCATTAGAGGAGCGCTGGTGCTTAAGGAGACAGATGTAACACAGGGGTAAAACGGTAATTTGACCCAGCCGTGATTACGAACACTCGTGAAGGATTGACTTACCGGTATAGGTCTACATCCATGGACATAGAAATGTTCTACAGTGAGAAGAGTTCAGCTGTGGATCTTTAGTGGAATGACCCACAATTAATGAATATTGGTTAACCTGATTAATGAGTTTAATCTATTAACCTCATATCATTGGAGCTTCTGATCTGTAGGTCCATTAGGTCCCCCTGCTAGCTCGTAAAGAGTAATTAGGAACAAATATATCTTGAGAGAATTTGAATAGTTCAAATTCATATTGGGAATTAAGTTAATTGTATGAGATACAAATTAATATAATGTATAATGATGCATTAAAATATAAAGTCTAATTTGAGATTAAACTTTATTAAATTGAGAGATTGATATATTTGAAAGTGTTCAAATATATGTCTAATTAAATATAGGGTATTTAATTAGAAGATGAATTAATTAATTATGAATTAATTAATTATTCAATTTAGTTTAAATTAAATGAGATTTAATTAAACTATAGTCTATGAGAGAAATAAATATTTGAAGAAGTTCAAATATTAATATGAATTTGATTCATATTAAATTTATAGGATATAAGAGAATTTGAAGGAGATCAAATTTTAATATGAATTTGATTCATATTATAAAATTAATTAATTGAAGGCCTGAAATTAAATATATGATATTTAATTGGGTAATTAATTAATTAACTAATAGAAGGTCTGAAATTAAATATATGATATTTAATTGGTGATTAATTAATTAAAGAATTAATTAATTGGAAATTAATCAATTATGGAAATGATTAATCACTTATGGAAGTGATCAATCATTTATGGAAAAGATTAATCAATTATGGAATTGATTGGTCATGGAATTGATTAATGGAAAAGATTAAATCAGTTATGGAAATAATTGATTTTAAATGAATATTTTATTCATGGCCTTTCTCCTATAAATAGAACACTAACCCAAGGGTTTAGGTACCACAACATATGGCCACCATAAGGCCCTCTCATATTCTCTCAACTCAAGAACTTTAGGGAGAATTTTCTCTCTGAGAGTTTTTCCCATTCAAGATTAGGTAGTCCCACAACTACGTTCCTAATCTCAGAGTTATAGCGGGGAAGATCAAATGGTGGTGTTCTTCATTGTTGCAGAGCAATCAAGAAAGGCGTTCTTGAAGAATTCAGAGTCGTCAACGAAGGTATGTTTCTCATGGCTTAACCTTTTGCCAATGTATTGGTATTTTGTAAAACAAAATTAATTTACGAACGGTCCAATTGCTTCCGCTGTAACGGAATTGGGAATTCCAATCCTTCAATCCCGACTGGCTTCAGGTTCAATTGTTTTATAATGGTTTAACTCCTAGTACAAAAACTATTGTCGATGCAGGTGCAAGTGGGACTCTGTTATCCAAGACCGTGGAAAATGCTCGCACACTTCTAGAGGATATGGCCACCAACAGCTATCAGTGTCCATCTGAGCGGTCTGCACCTAAAAAGATTGTTGCTGGAGTGTTTGAGGTTGACAAGGTAAGTGCACTCCAGGCCCATATGACCTCCCTTGCTAATGCTTTTATGAAATTTTCAGGTACAGGGAGTGCACAGTCAATTGAATCAGCTTCTGCTTTAACATCTAGACCTCAGGAGGAGACCATTGAGCAGGTTCAGTATGTATAAAATTTTAATTCTAGGGGATATAATAATACACCTACACATTATCACCCTAACAATAGGAACCATGAAAATTTCTCTTATGCAAATACTAAGAATGTTCTTAATCCTCCTAGTTTTGCCACTCAAACTCAAGAAAATAAAAAGTTAGAAGATTTTGTTGGAGCTTTCATTGCAGGGTCAAGTAACAGGACAACCAAACTGGAGGAGGCAGTCATTGCCATCAACTCAACAGTGAATGGCCACAGTGCTGCCATCAAAAACATTGAGACTCACCTGGGACAGTTGGTAAGCGTTGTAAGCACCATGAATAAAGGTAAGGCCCCAGCAGAGCAAGAGAAAACTCAGATGGAATACTGTAAGGCAATCACTGTGCACCAGGAGAAAGCTGAAGAGGAACCTGAGTCTGAGGATTATGATACGCCTACAGGGGAAGCTGAGGAGGACACATCATCAGATGAGGCTGAAAAACCTGAACTTGAGCCTCTTATCCCTTCCCCTCCAATGATGGTTCCCAAAGAAAAGAAGAGAAAAAAGAAAAAGAAGAATAATCAGGTTCAATTTGACAAGTTTATGAATGCCTTTATGAACTTGAACCTTAATATTCCTTTTGCAGAGGCGTTAGAGATGCCCCAGTACAACAGATTCATGAAGGAATGGTTAGCTAAGAAGCGAAAGGAAAAGAAGGTTGACACCGTATATCTCTCTTCCATATGCAGCACCAGAGTACAACAGAAGGTACCTGAAAAAGTAGCAGATCCAGGGAGTTTTTTTGTTCCTTGCAGTTTTGGTACTTATTCATTTAGAGCATTATGTGATTTAGGTGCTAGCATTAATATTATTCCTCTATCTCTGTGCAAAAAAGTTAGATATAGGTGAGATTAAATCTACTCCTGTAAAGCTCCAATTGGCTGACCAGTCTGTGGTTAGACCAGTTGGCATTATAGAAAATGTTTTAATCAGAGTAGGTAGATTTTTCCTCCCTATTGATTTGTATGTTATGGATATGGTGGAAAACCCTTCAATGCCTGTTATACTAGGAAGACCATTCCTCGCTACTGGGCGAGTGATTATTGATATTGAGCGCATGGAGCTCACTGTGAGAGTCAGAAATGACAAAGAAATATTTAAAGCAGTTGAAGACTCTACGGGACATTCTGACGTGCTTTTCATGGGCTACAAGAAAGGTGCAAGAAAGAGCACCTCTGTTGGATTCACAGAAAAGAAGCCTCCTTGAAGCACGAACAACACGTCGAGCTAATGACGTTAAACAAGCGCTTATGGGAGGCAACCCAAGTAAGTTTAGTTGTGTCTTTCTTTTGAGTTTTATTTATTGTTTGTGTCTGTTTTGTAGGTCTTGTTTTCTGTCTCTCCTTTACTTTCAAGCTTTCAAGATTACTGATGCGCAATTTTCTTACCGCAAGTGTACGGGTCAAGTTATAATATAGTGAATGTAAATTCGAATGTCGTCCTCTGGATTGGTGTCTAGCCAATTTTAATTACCGAAAATACTTTTGACCAATTTTATTTAGGGAATCGAATTGAATGAGAATGAAATTAAATCAAACACAAAAAGAATGCAAAAAGTGACAATCTAATGGGAAAAATTGGTCTTAGGGATTTGATTTCACCAATTGGAGTTATGGATTAATAAACGGATTAACACATACTATGATTCATAAATCTTGGGAAACTAAAATCACACATATCTCTCCCGAGCATACATGATTCTCCCACATGCAATGAACCCGATATCCCTATCTAAATTCATTAAACATGCAAGGCATTAAGGATAACCTTTTTAACGATTTTTAGAATTAACCTAAATCTCTCGATTTGTAGCTAAATTCTAGTTATGAATATTGATTTCTAATTTAAATCCTCTCTCCCGAGTTAGATTCAAATATAAACATCAATCAATTTATGGCCGGTAAATTGAAAGCATTAAGGATACAACATACGCATAAATGACATCAATAGCATAAAAACCGTAAATCAATCCATAACGTGCCCAACGGCTACATCAATCCCTAAGAATTAAAGCCTAGCTACTCATACACAATGTTACAATATAGCAAGAGTCTAAAACAGCCATCAAAACTATCTAAAGTAAGGGAAAAGAGAAATAAACTCGTTGTAGGCCGAGACGGAATGTCCCCGTCACGATCCCCACGAACAATGGGTTGATTTCCGCCTTCCTCCCTTTGTTTCAGCCTCAAAAGCCTCTGTTTTTCCTCTGTTGTCGGCTCCAAAACGTCCCAAATCCAACTCCCCAAAAACCTAGCTGAAAAGAAGCTTATATAGCAGATTTTCGTTGTAGCGTCGAGACGCTGCCTTAAAAAACGCGCGTTTCTGGAAACGAAACCTCGCAGCGTCGAGACGCTAAGGTCGCACCGTCTCGACGTTGTGACCTTTTAGCGCCTATTCTGATATGGAATGCCAGCGTCGAGACGCTCAAGGAGTAGCGTCGAGACGCTGGTCTGCATTTGACCCAAAATTGACTTTTTTCCTTGTTGATTCTCTTTGGTTCTTTTGTATCTTTTCACGTTCCGAACACCCGATTGACTCCAATATTATGTTTTAGCTCCAATCAACAATTTCCTACAAAATAAACATTAAGTGCAATAAAATGGCCAATAAATCATCAAAGACTAGCTAAATTGACTAGGGAAAACTAGCTAGCTATGCTCGCTATCAAACACCCCCAAACTTAAGCTTTTGCTAGTCCTCGAGCAAACTAAAAATCAAACATACAGTGGAAGAATGGATGCAACAACATGACTTAATCCTCAAGGCTCAAAAGTCAATAACCAAGCAAGCAAGAGACATGCACATAAGGACCAATGAGGGAGACAACTTAAAATTTTTCCAAAATTAACTTGCACAAGCGAGATCTAACTCAACAAGATCAGACTCTACTAGCCCGGGATTGATTTATTAAACTCTCAGCTCATCTTCCCTCTACACTGGCACTAAGGTTTCACTAATGAGTTAATGGAACAAATTAGTTTGTTTTCCTCCATACTTAGGTGCTTATAATTAACAATTAAATTAAGCATGTATATGTGGCACTAGCTTTCACACACCCATTGCAGGGACCCTTAACCTGAGTTTTCTCTGGTTGGCCTAACTGATCACAACAGGGGTAGCTCTTTTTGCCTTAATCTTTATTAACCATTGCATATTGTGCACAAACCATGGCATAATTTTTTTTCTCAACAATAACAACAAGAATGATTTTTCTTTATAAACATGATAAGTAGGTATTCTTTTCTTTTCTCCTAAGCAAGATCAAACATGCTAATTTGCAAGAAAATTAACTCTTTAGCTCTACCCTACACCTATCGAGGTGACAACAAGCATATGAACCTAATAATTCGCTCCTAAGCATTCAAATCCAAATCTAGCCAAGACAAATACTCTACTCATGCAAGCCATCTCCTAGAAAAAGTTTACAAAATCTCCCTTTTTGGGCACTCATGCTTACAACTCATCGCAAGCTTGAAAATTGACAAGAAAGCCTATCCTAAGACATCATAGTTATGCAAAAATACATCCAGAAAACAACCATATGCATAATTCAAAGAAAGCTCAAAACTATAGCCCAAACTCAGATGCTCAAGGGCTCCACAAACATGCTAATCCACCCCCAAACTTAAAACATGCATTGTCCTCAATGTATCAAGAAAATAAGGCATAAACAAGCATGAGAACAATAAAAGAATGAAAGGAGTGAACAATAGTGGCCTGGAATGATGATGACTTCTTGACTGAAAGCTTGAAAGCTTGAAAGCAAAGGAGAGACTGAAAACAAGACCTACAAAACAGACACAAACAATGAATAAAACTCAAAAGAAAGACATAACTAAACTTACTAGGGTTGCCTCCCATAAGCGCTTGTTTAACGTCATTAGCTCGACGTGTTGACCAAATATGCATCAGGGTGGTCTTCTGTCAGGTGTTCCATCATTGGTGCTCTTCCTAGCACCTCTCCTATAGCCCACCATCATTGTATCTGATGTGTTCTTGGGGTCCTCAAAAGCTTTTAAAACTTCCTTCTCCTGTTGGACTCTTATGATTAGCTCCCTGCGTTCAATATCAATTATAACCCTCCCTGTAGCAAGGAATGGTCTCCCTAATATAATAGGCATAGCAGGATTCTATTTAATATCCAACACAAAGAAATCAACATGAAGGAAAAATCTACCTACTTTAATTAGAATATTCTCAACAATCCCATATGGACCAACCACAGACTGGTCGGCCAACTGAAGTCTAATAGAAGTAGATTTTATTTCTCCTATATTAAACTTTTTGCACAGAGATAATGGAATAATGTTTATGCTAGCCCTAGATCACATAGTGCTCTACAAGAATAAGTACCAAAATTACAAGGAATAGTGAAACTCCCTGGGTCAGACAATTTTTCTGGTACTCCCTGTTGGACACGAGCACTGCACGCCGATGCAAGGTATACAGTCTCCAACTGCTTTTCCTTTTTCTTCTTGTTGAGCCATTCCTTCATGAATTTTCTGTAGTGAGGCATTTGCTCCAAGGCATCTGAAAAAGGAATATTAACATGCAAACCCATAAAAGCATCTAAAAATTTGTCAAACTTAACTTTAGAATTTTTCCTTTTCTTTGATTTAGGAACTAAAACAGTAGGAGAAGGATAGAAGGCTCAGGATTAAGCTTTTCAGCTTCGTTTGAGGTGGTGCCTTCTTCAACTCCTCCAGTGAGTTCCTCTGGTTCAGTAGTCTCCTCTTCCACAACTAATGTAGTCTCCTCCTCATAATGCACAGATACGGTCTTGCAATACTCCAAAGAGGATTTCTCCTGTTCAGCTGGGGCTTTACCTTTATTCATTGTGTTGACAACACTTACCAGTTGTCCCAACTGAGTCTCTATGTTTTTTATGGCTGCAGAATGGCCATTGACAGTGTTGTTTATGGCAATCACGGCTTCCTCAAGCTTGTTTGACCTTTTACTTGATTCTGCAATAAAAGCTCCAACAATATCTTCTAAAGATTGTTTACTTTCTTGTTTAGGAGTGAAGCCAGGAGGATTCAAAACATTCTTATTATTAGCATAGGAAAAATTCTCATGATTTCTATTGCTAGGGTGATAATGTGTAGGTGTGGAATTATTATTATACCCCCTAGAATTAAAATTAGAGACATACTGAACCTGCTCGAGATTTTCCTCCTGAGTCTAGGATGCGAGGGCGGCTGCAGACTCGATCGTTTGAGCGCTCCCTGTACCTGAAAATTTTAAGAACGCATTAGCCAGGGAAGACATCTGGGCCTGAAGTGCACTTACGTTATCGATCTCAAACACTCCAGCAACAATCTTTTTGGGTCCCGACCGCTCCGATGGCCACTGATAGCTATTGGTGGCCATCTCCTCTAACAAAGTCCTAGCACTCTCAACAGTCTTGGACAACAGAGTGCCACCTGCAGCTGCATCAACGATAGTTTTTGTGCTAGGAGTTAAACCATTATAAAATAACTGAACTTGGAGCCAGTCGAGGTAGCCATGCTGAGGGCACTTCCTTAGCAGTTCTTTAAATCTCTCCCAGGCCTCGAATAGTTGCTCATCAAAATGCTGCTGGAACATCCCAATCTCGGTCCTCAGCTTAACCGTCTTGGCAGGAGGAAAGAACTTCTTTAAGAATGCCTGGACCAAAGCATCCCAAGTGGTAATGCTCCCAGGTGGAATAGATTGTAACCAGTCTCTCGCTTTGTCCTGCAAAGAAAAAGGAAATAAACGTAAGCAAATGGCATCTTCAGAAACACCATTTAACTTTACCGTCCCACAAATGTCTAAGAAGGATTTCAGATGAGAATTTGGATCCTCTGTGGGCAATCCCCTGTAGGCACAGTCTCGAGCCATCTGAATGAGACCGGTTTTCAACTCAAAATTATTAGCATTAATTGGGGCATAGACAATCCCCGACTGCTGCTCCTGAAAGATCGACTGAAAATAGTCCCTGATGGGCTTAGGTTCCTCAGGATTAGGATTGGCCATTTGGATGTTTTCTTGATTTTCCCTTCGAAGTCTATTGAAAGTTCTTTCGATCTCTGGATCTAAGGGAACTAAAGCCAATTCCCTAACCTTTCGCATACACCGTCTAACCTAACCTAAAAAGGAAAATAAAAGAAAAAGAAATAAAACAAATTAGGAAAAATCTAGATAAGGAAATAACTAAAATTAAATAAGGAAAATATAATCTACAAAAGGAAAAAAATAACAAATATAGAATGCAAAAACAAATATGGCAAAAATCAAATAAGGAAACTAACAATTAAGGAAAAACTACTCTAAAAAGGAAAAACTAAAAAATTCTAACAATGGAAAAATCAAACAAAAATGGAAAAGAAAATCTAAATATGGAAATCAATCAACAAAGGAAAAAAAATGCAAACTACCTAAAAACAAAAATAACAAAAATAACAAAAAATAAAATACACCCTAAACTAAGACCGGACAATTTTTCTACGATATTAAAATTGACTAAATATGTCAATCCCCGGCAACGACGCCAAAAACTTGATGCGCAATTTGCTTACCGCAAGTGTACGGGTCAAGTTATAATATAGTGAATGTAAATTCGAATGTCGTCCTCTGGATTGGTGTCTAGCCAATTTTAATTACCGAAAATACTTTTGACCAATTTTATTTAGGGAATCGAATTGAATGAGAATGAAATTAAATCAAACACAAAAAGAATGCAAAAAGTGACAATCTAATGGGAAGAATTGGTCTTAGGGATTTGATTTCACCAATTGGAGTTATGGATAAATAAACGGATTAACACATACTATGATTCATAAATCTTGGGAAACTAAAATCACACATATCTCTCCCGAGCATACATGATTCTCCCACATGCAATGAACCCGATATCCCTATCTAAATTCATTAAACATGCAAGGCATTAAGGATAACCTTTTTAACGATTTCTAGAATTAACCTAAATCTCTCGATTTGTAGCTAAATTCTAGTTATGAATATTGATTTCTAATTTAAATCCTCTCTCCCGAGTTAGATTCAAATATAAACATCAATCAATTTATGGCCGGTAAATTGAAAGCATTAAGGATACAACATACGCATAAATGACATCAATAGCATAAAAACCGTAAATCAATCCATAACGTGCCCAACGGCTACATCAATCCCTATGAATTAAAGCCTAGCTACTCATACACAACGTTACAATATAGCAAGAGTTTAAAACAACCATCAAAACTATCTAAAGTAAGGGAAAAGAGAAATAAACTCGTTGTAGGCCGAGACCGAACGTCCCCGTCACGATCCCCACGAACAATGGGTTGATTTCCGCCTTGCTCCCTTTGTTTCAGCCTCAAAAGCCTCTGTTTTTCCTCTGTTGTCGGCTCCAAAACGTCCCAAATCCAACTTCCCAAAAACCTAGCCGAAACGAAGCTTATATAGTAGATTTTTGTCGTAGCGTCGAGACGCTGCCTTCAAAAACGCGCGTTTCTGGAAAGGAAACCTCGCAGCGTCGAGACGCTAAGGTTGCACCGTCTCGATGCTGTGACCTTTTAGCGCCTATTCTGATATGGAATGCAAGCGTCGAGACGCTCAAGGAGCAGCGTCGAGACGCTGGTCTGCATTTGACCCAAAATTGACTTTTTTCCTTGTTGATTCTCTTTGGTTCTTTTGTATCTTTTCACGTTCCGAACACTCGATTGACTCCAATATTACGTTTTAGTTCCAATCAACAATTTCCTACAAAATACACATTAAGTGCAATAAATGGCCAATAAATCATCAAAGACTAGCTAAATTGACTAGGGAAAACTAGCTAGCTATGCTTGCTATCATTCAAGAAGTCATCATCATTTCAGGGCAGTATTGTTCACTCCTTTCATTCTTTTATTGTTCTCATGCTTGTTTATGCCCTATTTTCTTCATACATTGAGGACAATGCATGTTTTAAGTTTGGGGGTGGAATAGCATGTTTGTGGAGCCCTTGAGCATCTGAGTTCGGGCTATAGTTTTGAGCTTTCTTTGAATTGAGCATATGGTTGTTTTCTGGATGCTATTTTTGCATGACTATGATGCCCTAGGATAGGCTTTCTTGTCAATTTTCTAGCTTGCGATGAGTTGTAAGCATGAGTGCCCAAAAAGGGAGACTTTTTAAACTTTTTCTAGGAGATGGCTTGCATGAGTAGAGTATTTGTCTTGGCTAGATTTGGATTTGAATGCTTAGGAGCGAATTATTGAGTTCATATGCTTGTTGTCACCTCGATAGGTGTAGGGTGGAGCTAAAGAGTTAATTGTTTGCAAATTAGCATGTTTGATCTTGCTTAGGAGGAAAGAAAAGAATATATGTTTATCTTGTTCATAAAGAAATATCATTCTTGTTGTTACTGTTGAGAAAAAAAATTAAGTCATGGCCTGTGCACAGTTTGCAATGTTTAATAAAGATTTAGGCAAAAAGAGCTACCCCTGTTGTGATCAGTTAGGCCAACCAGAGAAAACTCAGGTTAAGGGTCCCTGCAATGGGTGTGTGAAAGCTAGTGTCACATATACATGCTTAATCTAATTGTAATTTATAAGCACCTAAGTTTGGAGGAAAACAAACTAATTTGTTCCATTAACTCATTAGTGAAACCTTAGTGCCAGTGTAGAGGGAAGATGAGCTGAGAGTTTAATAATCCAATCCCGGGCTAGTAGAGTCTGATCTTGTTGAGTTAGATCTCACTTGTGCAAGTTAATTTTAGAAAAATTTTAATTTGTCTCCCTCATTGGTCCTTGTGTGCATGTCTCTTGCTTGCTTGACTATTGACTTTTGAGCCGTGAGGATTGAGTCATTTTGTTGCATCCATTTTTCTACTGTATGCTTGATTTTTAGTTTGCTCGAGGACTAGCAAAAGCTTAAGTTTGGGGGTGTTTGATAGCGAGCATAGCTAGCTAGTTTTCCCTAATTAATTTAGCTAGTCTTTGATGATTTATTGGCCATTTTATTGCACTTAATTGTTTATTTTATAGGAAATGGTTGATTGGAGCTAAAGCGTGATATTTGAGTCAATCGGATGCTCGGGACGTGAAAAGATGCAGAGGAATGAAAAAGAGTCAAAGAGGAAAAAAGTCAAAATTGGGTCAACAGCAAGCTAGCGTCGAGACGCTAGCTCTTGAGCGTCTCGACGCTCGCATTCCATATCTGAATAGGCGCGCAAAGGTCACAGCATCGAGACGCTGCGACCTTAGCGTCTCGACGATGTGTTATTTCGCTTCTTGAAACGCGCGTTTTGAAGGCAGCGTCTCGACGCTATGACGAAAAAACAAAATATAATGTCTTTTGCGGCTAGGTTTTTTAGGGCAAGCTTTTGAGACGTTTTGGAGCCGTAAAACAGGGCAGAACAGAGCATTTGGGAGCTGAAGTAAAGGGAGCAAGTTGGAAATCAACCCATCGTTCGTGGGGATCATGACGGGGATGCTTGGTCTCGGCCTACATTGAGTTTTTCCTTTCCTTTTCCTTTTCTCTAGCTAGATTTTATGGCGTTTTCATGTTTAGTTGAGCTTGTAATACCAATCATGAGTAGCTAAACTTGTAGCTTAGGGATTGATGTAGTTGATTAAGTTTATGGATTGAATTTATGGTTTAAGTTGTGCAATGGTTATTATGTTTGTAATCTTGATTTAATGCTTTCAATTAATTGGCCATTAGTTGGATGATTTAAGTGTTGGTTCTTGCTCGGGAGAGGGGATTTAGCATAGACTTATTCAAGATTGCATGACTAAAGTTTATTTTCTAATTTCGTGACGGTTTTTAGATTAACTTTAGAATTGATCAAAAGGACTCTTTGCCTTGCATGTTAATAAACTTAGATAGGGATATCAAGTTGGTTAATTTGCATGAGAATCAATTATACTCGGGAGAGGTAGTTGTGATTAAAGGTTCTTAGGCTAATAATTCCATTGTGCATAATAACTTATTCCTTAAAATCAATCATAGACTAAATTGGCGAAATCAATTCCCTAAGTGTTGTCTCAATTGCTTATCCACTGTTTTCTTGTTTGATTTAGTTTTCGATCTATCATTCACTACTTTGTGTTCCTTAAATAAAATTGAGCAAGATAATTCACAATACTTGATTTAGCTTAAAAATCCAATCCAGAGGACGACACTCGTTTATACGAACACTTTATTATTACTTGACCAGTGCGCTTGCGGTAAGGAAAATTCCACATCACCGGTATGTATAGCTTCTCCTAGTTCCAGGGATGATTTAGGAGTTGTGTGGCAATAGTTCACGCTAGATCATTGTGTATTGGTGAACGCCAGTGACTGAGTTAGGGATAGCCAGTTGTCTAGTGCTTGATCGGTAGAGCTTCATTGGTTTTGAAACATATTCCAAAAAATCCGGAGTTCCGGGAGGATCCCGCTGATAATACTGCATGAGATTGACGGATGAAAAGAATTGCTGGAGCATCTTTATAAACAATTACAGAAGTCTTAACTTGTGTCTGTTTCCATTCTGTTTTCTCTAGTCGTAATCATTTACTGCTTTCGCATATCTTTTGTTTCAGCATTTTAAAAACCCAATCAATTTAACCAACCATTTGAAATCACTAAAAAGGCAAATTAAATCAATAGAGGTAGGCATTTCAAGACCCTGTGGATACGATAAATACTTATCACTTGCTGCTAGATTGTGTATACTTGCACGGTATTTTGAGGTGAATTCTATCTATATTTTTAACCACTTCAGAATTGCAACACGATCCTATCCTATTCAGGAGTTCACGGTGTTCCGAATCCTATGATCAGGCCCTCGGAAGGGATGGTTGCTCCAGGGCAACACGCAGGCGGATCATTGGAATCTCACGTTGTGACCTAGGGGTGGAGACCGAAGGATACGTTGACATGCGTCCTGCTCCCACTTACTATAGTCACTTTCCCCATTCACCTTGGTATTGACCCATGCAAACACTTTCTGAAGGGAGGCCGCTCTAAGACGACACGAAGCCGAGCATGGATCTCACGGTGTGAACTATACAGGGACGTAGGAGCAAAACTCGATTTAAATCAAGTTTTGTAATTTTCCTCCCACTAAAGTAACCTATTGGGTATTTTAGGGTTTGAATAGACCTAGATAAATCCGGCTAAGTCATTTATCTAAGTCTAGTCCTATTATAACTATTATAATAAGACCTAATGTCTAGGTGTATTAAACAAATTTAATTTACCTAGCGACATTATTCTAACATTAACTTGTGATTAATTCAACTCCGGTGTTCCAGATCAGTTCCCAGGTAGGAGGTGTTCCGTATACCGTCAACTTAAATACCTCAAATCCTTTGACAGAACTTCACTGATAGAGTTCCCTTATAATCTCAGGAATGTTTGTCCTACTTAGTTCATTAAAACTATTTTAATACTAAGTAAGAATTTCTAATCCTATTAGAAAATGATCTTAGGTCTAATTAATTTTAACTCATTACAATTAATCCATTTTAACCTAAGATCCTATGTGAGCATGCATATCTTGATTATAGATTGACAGTTTCTAAGCATAAATTTTAAACTATTTCAAAATTTTAATGATTAGCCCTATAATCATGCATACTATAGTTTAAATCAATTAACAATCATATTCAAATTAATCAAATTTAAACTATACAATTTTGCAATGCATGAAAATTAATATAACTTTTATATTAACCTACGGATGTTTCATGTTCAACGCAACTAGATTTCCATTTTTAATAAATTAACAATTAATTATTGCCAAAAATGGTAAATCATAGTAGCATGCTGCAAACAATTTATTTTTAATATAACTCTTATATTAAAACTATGTAATTGCATGCATCATGCTTTTCCATTTTCATGAATTTAATATAACTCATCTATATATTAAATCAATCATGAAAATTCATGCATTATACCATACATCATAATCATATTATAACATACATAATGCATGAGCATGCTTCATATCCTAAGGTGGGATTAATATTTAAATGACATCCACAAAGCATTTAAATAGCGAATAAATCGTTTTAATTGGCCACTAGGATAATTAAAGCAAAAATTACTCTAATTAAAGCTTTAAAACTATCCTATTACATAATGTACTTCTCCATAATTGGTCTAGAATCCACGAACCGACCCGAACCGCTTCGAACCGGCCTTGAAAATCTCGAACCGCCCAAAAATCGGGTTGAACCGGACCAAACCGGTCCCAGCTCAACCCTAACCGCACGAACCGGACCACCCATTAGGGTTTCAGCACACGTTCTCACGAAAAAACAACTGTCGCACAAAATCGCGACAGCGTCGAGACGCTGTAGGCCAAGCGTCCCGACGCTGGCGCGTCTGGAGCTCGATTCTGGGCAAAAACAGCGGCTGAACAATTCCAATTGGCCTCGATTGATACCGCGTTCTTCACCGATCTTCAACCTATTCTAGACCCGGACTGTACATACTCGATTTTATGAATTAATGCCCAAAAACACAGGGGCCTTTACAATTGATCGCATCAAAAACTCATAAAATCTATGGTCAATTTAAACCTAAACAATTTATCGCCAATTAATACATACAATATGCAATTAATCCCACCATAACAGCAAATTGCAAATTTTAATCAAAAAGGAAAAATCACAGAGATGGCTCTTATACCAATTGAAGGGATAAGAACCCTTTTGCAGCGGAAACAATCAAGAAACCACACTATATTTTTCTTTAGAATAAAATACCGTTACAATTCGCAAATAAAATGACAGCAACATAAACAAATTTATACATGCTGAAAATGTATAAAGCATGCTATGATCAAGAGGAAAAAACTCCTAGATCTAATCTAAGAAGGATCCCAATGATCCTAGATCAAGAAACCCATACCTTTGTAATTTTCTTGACGAAATCTCACCAAAAACCTTTGATTCCACAAAAATTGGCCTTGAACACCACCACGGAGGTTGCACAGGTATTCTCTTAGGGATAAAGGTTGAGAGGCTTGTGGGAACCAAATCTCTAAGGTTTCTCTGGGATTTTTTTGTAACTCACAAAGAGGGCGATGGAGAGAGAGCGAGAGAGAGAGGGAGAGATTGCGTGAGTGAAGGATCGATTGCCACTGACCATGTCCCATAACCTTTTTACCTATCGATCAGGAGAGGAAAAGTAGGGCAATTGCACGCATAACATCAGGTAACTGATTAATCAGTTACCTGATATTTTAATTAATTATAAATTAAAATAATTTTTTTTTAATTATAATTAATTACATTTTAATTAATCAACATTAATTAAAACAACATTAATTTAAATCCCATTTAAATTAATATCCCTCTTTAACCTATAATTTAATTAAATCAAATTTAATTAAACTAAATCAATTAATTAATTCAAAAAAAATTAATTATAAAATAATAAAATTGAATATCATATATTCAATTATTATTCTCTCTCATAAAACTATAGTACTAATGTACATCCAATGCACATTAATTATAACCTAT
Organism: Luffa acutangula; assembly: GCA_036850905.1. Lineage (NCBI taxonomy): Eukaryota > Viridiplantae > Streptophyta > Magnoliopsida > Cucurbitales > Cucurbitaceae > Luffa > Luffa acutangula. Next base: position 8,721,450 of record CM072087.1, read on the forward strand.
AGTTTCAATATGAATCAAATTCATATTTTAGCTTAATATTCGAACACCTTCAAATATTCAATCCTTCCTTAGAAATTTACCTCAACGTCCTAAATGAGCTACCGGTGGGACCTAATGGACCTACAGATCAGAAGCTCCAACAATATGAGATTAATTGGATAAACTCATTAACCAAGTTAATCAATATTCGTTAACTGCGGTTCACTCCACTAAAGAACCACGACTGCACTCTTCTCACTGCAGATATATTTCTGTGTCCACGGATGTTGACCATCAACAGCAAGTTAGCCCTTCACGTGTGTTCGTACCCCAGTTAGGTCAAATTACCGTTTTACCCCTGGGCTACCTCTTTGTCCTTAAGTACCAGCGCTCCTCTAATGAAGAACCTGTTTGAGGTCCAACCAATAAACAGAAGTCCCTCTCGTTCCATAAAGAGGGTAGGGCCCATTGTTCAAGACCCGGAGACACCACTTAAGGGAACACACCTCTACTTACCCTAATATCGAGAATGAGTGAATTGCATCTTGTAAGACTATGTTCCCAGCTCCCCACTTCGTCTGTCCCCAAAATGGTAGGCTTATTGTGTCGGCGAACAGGCCACTCTCACCCGTACAAATCAAAGGACAATTCCTCATGGACAGGAGTCCATAATCCACTCAGGATTAAGGCCAAGTTGCCTAGGTCATCCTAGTGAAATAGAAACCGAGCTAACTAACGGTGTTACAGTTAGTGGTTAACTATTTCGCGGTCCGGTCTTTGTGCAAACTCATTACACAGGATACCCCCACTCACATGTCAACTACATGAACGCGTTGGATCATTACATTTGTATCAATATACAAAGCGGGTCGTATCCATAGTGTCACCAGGATAAAGTACCCAGCCTCATCCCTATATTACAGACCCTTTAGGCTAAAACTTGAACATTGATCCCCGTATGTCCCTACATACTAGTTCAAGCCTCATTCTATTAGCCTTGGATGTTTAGTTTATTGGATTAGGATTAATAAGACAAGATATAATACAAACATTTAATAATACATCACTTTTATTAATGTTCGGTCAAATGTACATTTATTATCTACGAGTTTTAGGGCATAAAACCCAACACAGATATGATGGTTTGGGTTTCTGTTAAACCCATGTAGCGGTCAGGTTGTATTATAATCCTCCCACAACGTCGAGGCTCTCTCACTATTTGAGATGGATGTGTTTGGTCAACAATTTTTGATGGACCAGCTTGATCTACAATATTTTGTAGATTCTTTTGTAGTTTTTCTTGAAATCTCATCTAATACTAGTTTACTACGAGGTCGATGATCTTTTATGTGATCTTCCTCAAGGAAAGTAGCGTTTGTCGATACAATCACTTTATTATCCTGAGGATCGTAAAATAGACCACCTTTCGTTTCTTTAGGATATCCTACAAATAGGCACAGTTTTGAACGTCGTTCCAATTTCATTGGCTTTTGCACCAACACATGTGTCGGGCATCCCCAAATTCTGAAGTGATGTAAACTACCTTTACGCCCTCTCCATAGCTCATAGGGTGTATCAGAAACACTTTTAGAGGGAACCATGTTCAAAATGTATACAGCAGTCTCAACTGCATATCCCCAGAACGAATCAGGCAACTGAGCATAGCTCATCATTGATCGAACCATGTCTAACAAAGTTCGGTTTCTCCTCTCTGATACACCATTTTGTTGTGGTGTAGCAGGGGCTGAGAGCTGGGACGTAATTCCATGTTTTATCAAATAGTCTTGGAATTGTAGGTCCATATATTCTCCACCTCGATCTGATCGTAGGGTTTTAATCATTTTACCTAAGTGGTTCTCAATCTCGGTCTTGTACTCTTTAAACTTTTCTAGGGCTTCAGACTTGTGATGCATTAGGTAAAGGTAGCCATACCTTGAATAATCATCAATGAAGCTGACGAAATATTCATACCCTCCTCGTGCTTTGACATTCATAGGACCACAAAGATCCGAATGCACGAGTTCTAAGGGTTCTTTGGCCCTATAATCTTTTTCCAAAAAAGGTCGTTTGGTCATTTTCAATCGAGGCAGGACTCACATGGTGGTAATGAGTCATATTCTAACTGGTTAAGTAGTCCACTCTTTACAAATCTTTCAATCCTATTGCGATTTATGTGGCCTAATCTCAAGTGCCAAAGATAGGTATTAGGAGAAACTTTTCGCCTTTTTTTTTTTAGTTTCCGCTACTTTAAACATTTTCGTATTAAAAATAGCTTTAACTTGAATTGGCCTTAACACGTATAAGTTGCTTTCAAGCTTTGCAGAACATATATGCATACCTCTTTTGTTAACAAACACTTCATTAATATCAAAAGATACTTGGTATTCATGTTCAATCAAACAAGAGATAGAAATTAAGTTCCTTTTAATATCAGGAACGTACAAGACATTTTCAAGTAATAAAAATCTATCTCCAAAAGACAACTTGAGAGTTCCAGAAGCTCTGGCTGAGACGACCTCTCCAGTTCCAACTCTGAGAGTTACTTCGCCATCTGCCAGCATATGTCAGGAACTAATTTCCTGTAAAGAAGAGCATACATGGTTAGTCGCTCCTGAATCTAATATCCAGGCAGAGCTATCTTGCTCAACTAAACATGTTTCGATAACGAGCAAATCAAATTTACCTTGTTTTTCCTTTTCAGCCTTCTTTTCCGCAAGGTACTTGGGACAATTGCGTTTCCAATGTCCGTCTACATTACAATGGAAACATTTTCCTTTATTTGCAGCTTTCGTTTTTGCCTTGCTTCCCATTGGAGCTTTTCCTTTCCCTTCTTCCTTCTTTTTCTTCATCTGAATACTCTTATTCTTTGAAGTGGAAGGTCCAGACTTGGTTCCTGAGGACGATCCTTTTTGGAACCTCTTGGTGGTGGCAACGTTTGCTTCCCCTTCATGTCCCCTCTTGGTGAGACTTTGGTAGGTCTGGAGCTCGTTTAGCAAAGTAGTCAAGTTAAAGTCTATTTTGTTCATGACAGCGTTTGTCCTGAAGTGAATGAAGCTCTTCGGAAGAGACTCCATTATGAAACTAACTTGACTACCCTCGTCAATGGTAGCATCGTTTACTTCAGCGATATTAAACTAAACCATCATGTTCAAAACATGTTCCCTAACAGAAGCACCTTCCTTCATTCGGGAATTGTAAACATTCTTGAGAGCTTTGTGCCTGGTTTGCGAGGACGGTTGTCCAAACATACCTTGCAACGAAGTCATGATTTCCCTTGCGGTGACCATCCTCTCATGCTTTTTCGACAAGACATCTGAAATGTTTGCTAAAATATAGACTCTTGCTTTTTCATTTGCTCGAGACCATTTCTCATATGTTTCCCGAACAATTCGGTTTGTTAACGAGCCAGGGTTAGGTGGACACTCTTCGGTAAGGACTAATCTAAGATCCTCGATTACAAGTATTGTATTCAGATTAAACTTCCAAGTTCCATAATTATCCCCGTTAAGCTTATCCGAAGCGAGTAATTGAACTAGTGAGCTAGACATGCTGAAAAATTAAACAAAGCTATTAGAGTGATAGGAGGCTTGAATTAGGTTGACCTAGACACATGGATGGCTCTTCTAGCTCCATTATACTGAGAATAGCTTAACAGAATTCAGTTCATTAAATTGGCTAATGAGCTGTGGCGTGGCAGTTTTGCTCCTTGCTTTGCTCCAGCACAGATTTTGCTCACTCGAGTCGCTCAGCAATATATTCTGCACAAAATAACTTCCAAAACATCCATTCTTCCAAATGGGTTAAAACATATAATATCTATCTAAAAGCAACCCTATTAAGCCCAAAAGACACAAATCACTATAGAAATAAGGTCTAAATAACTCCCTTTTGGAGAGTTATCAGTGCCCCATCAAAAGCTCGTACGACCATAGTGTTGGGTCTTACATGAGACATATCAACATGCAAATTCTCCAACGTGGATTTAGGCATTATATTCAAGGAGGAACCATGATCAACTAGAACTTTTGCCACAACAAAATTTTTTCACTTAACTATAATGTGCAAGGCTTTAGTGTGTCCGGTGCCTTCTGGTGGTAACTCATCATCTGTGAAAGTTATTGAACTGGATGCAGTTATGTTTCCAACGATGTTATCCAAGTTGTCCACCGTAATATCCTACGGAACATAAGTTTGATTCAATATGTCCAACAATGTCTTATGAAGCGTATCTGAAGCCAATAACAAAGCCAGTATGGAAATCTTTGCAGGGGTTTGACCTAACTGTTCAACCACTTTATAATCACTTTACTTAACCAACTTCAAAAATTCTTGGATGTCCTCTTCAGATGCTGGTTGTTTAACATCTAGGTTCTTCACTACAATGGGCTCTTCTGTTTTTTCCTCGATATCTTCAGTGATCTTGGCTTTTCCTTTTTCTTTACCCTTGGGTTTCAATAGGTCTTCTGGTGTATAACACTTCCCGCTTCGTGTTAGACCTCCTATCCCACTGATATTATGGATTGGAAGGGGTTCAGTACCAACAGTTACTTTATATTCATAGTTCCAAGGTACTGCTTTTGAACTTTGATATTCAAAGGGAATCGGAATCTGGATGGTAATCGGTCTTGGCTTGGAATTTGGGGTACTAGGCTTCTCACGATAAGAAATTGTTAACGGTTTCGGCTTGAGAGAAAACCTTGAGCATTCTTCTATAATATCAACTTCCCCATACTGAGGAAGCTGAGCCATCTTTTGAGAAACTGTTAAAAAATGTGAATCTAACAACACCTGGACCTTCAAACGAAAATGAAGACATTGGTCTATAGAATGCCCTTTTGTCCCAGTGTGATAAGAACACATCAAGCTGTCACGTATGTTCTGACACCCAAATCTGATTGGAGGCGTTCTACTCCAATGTATTCATTACTGAATAATATTTTGAATAGTTCTCCCATGGGAATCACTACGCTCTCAACATTCTTTTTCAAATCAGCTCCATGAACCTCTATCGCATTTACTTGTGCATTTTGATGGTTTGGTAGAGGATTGTTATTGACATCTGGACCATTTTCTTTCTTAAAGTTCAACCATCCTGCCTTGATCAATGCTTGCACCCTATGCTTGAGTGTAGTACAGTTTTCAGTGGAATGTCCAATTGCTCCTGCATGGTAGTCACAACGGGCATTTGGGTCATACCACTTTGGGTAAGGTGGTTTTACTGGGTCCATTGGCACAGGTGCCAGCTGATTATTCTGGAAGAGTTGGGGTAGAAGTTCGGTATATGTCATCGGAATCGGATCAAAATGAGTCTGTCTACGGACGTCTCTATTGTTTTGGTGTCCTTGGACATAAGGAGTGTTCTGTTGATTCCGAGGCTGGTAGCCTTGAGTGGGATGAGGATTTTGGACGTAAGGGGATGAGTATTGGGCTAACGTATTATTGATATAGGGTTAAGGGTAAACATATGGAGGTGGATAGTGATATTGTGGCACTCCGGCATTGGGGTATGGTTGTTGTCTTGAATTGAAACCAATCATCTGAACTTCTCCATCTTTTTTCTTTGATGGAACCCCCTTTTTCACTGTTGATGATCCAATTGTATCAGTTAGCTTTCCATGCTTAATTTCGTACTCGATTCTCTCTCCAATTGTCATTATGTCAGAGAAATTGGTAGAGGCACTCCCAATCATCTTATCATAGAAAGGAGATTTGAGAGTATTAATAAACATGGTCGACAGCTCCTTATCGGTTAAAGGTGGTTGCACCTGAGCAGCAGTATCCCTCCACCTTTGGGCATACTCTTTAAAGCTTTCTGTGCTTTTCTTTTCCATCCTCTAGAGGTCTAGGCGGTCAGGAGCCATATCTATGTTGTGCTTATATTGCTTTAAAAATGAATCGGCTAGATTCTTCCATGAACATATATGAGTGCTGTCTAACTGCATATACCATTGAGATGCTGGACCAGTAAGACTGTCCTGGAAGTAGTGAATTAACAGCTTGTCATTTTGGGCGTATGTTGCCATCTTCCTGCAATACATGATGAGATGGTTTTTAGGACATGATGCTCCATCATACTTTTCAAACTCGGAAACCTTGAATTTTGGAGGGAGGATTACATCTGGTACCAACCATAGCTTGGTGGCATCTATATTTCCGAAGATGTTTGTCCCTTCTACTGCCCTTAACCTTTCCTCCAGGACTTCAAGCTTTTCACTAGAAGAGACTTTCTCACCTCCCGTTAGCTCTTTTCTGATATCGGGATCATCTAAATTGGGAACCGTAATGGTTGCCTTGGGAGGTACCTCTGTGGGTAGTGAAAATCCAGGTTGATTGTGTATAGGTACTTGCTCATTCTTGAAAAACTGAAATGGGTGCTGCTCTACGGGAATATTGTACAATGGATGATATTTTGGAGTAATACCCTCTGTTGATTGCCGGATTGGAGGGTCATTCATTGTATTTCTGGACTGAGCAATATCAGGTATTATTTTGCCTCTTTCCAAGGCGACAAGAATGTCATCCATTTTTTCTCATAACTCCTCAATATCTTTCCTTGTTTTCTCCATCTCAGTACTTTGCTCTTCCATGATCCTTGTCCTGTATCTTATGACGTAGGTGCGGTGGATTCGAGGTGACCGAGCTATCTTATGACCTTGTTTATATTTTTAATGAAAAGAGATTTTAGTGTAAGAAAAGAGAAAGACAAAACGAAACATTTAAACAATTGAAGAAGAAAAGAAAAATAAAAATAAAAATGGCCTTGATATTAAATTGGAAAATGATAAAACAATGTAGTAGCAAAATTTGTGCAAAATTAAATTACAAGATATTTCGACTATCTAAAAAAAGATAAACTAAAGTAAAAAGTTAATAAAATTGCCCCAAATACTCTAAACTTATACGAAGCTTTCCCAGAAACTTGAGCACATTCTTGCTATTCGGCTGTGTAGGTGCTATGACTTTAGAGAGAGTATGTGCATCTTCTGCTAGTTTATCTGCCCTTCGAGTTACTCTTCTAATCTGAGTGAGCATATGTTCCGCTTTACTTCGTAGTGTCACGGGGTTTTGTCTCACAAACCCAAAATCATTGCTCAATCTATCGTACTGCTCCTTTAGATAGGTATAGTCTTCATTAATCTGTCAGTGGCATCCTGATACTTACCGAGGCGAACATTAAGTGACTGAACGGACTCTCTTAGATCCTTTTGTTGTTGATGAGCTCCCCTAGTTGATCCTCTCTAATCCTGAGTGTTAACTGCAAGTCGTCAACTGTTCGACATAGCGTTCCATTTTTTCTTCTACCTCAGTAATCGTTTGGTTCCTCAAACTAATACAATCTTGGAGCTCTTTCATCAACTCATGGAGTGAAGCAATCTCAGATTGTTGCTTCGAAACTTGGTCATTCCTTGACTTGAAAGTTGTTTGGGAGACTTCATTATCTCTTCTCAATCAATGCATTCTTCTGCTCAAGTCCTGAGCCTCTGTGTCTAACGCTGAAATTTCTTTTTCTAACTGTTCTTGTTTGCTGACACTGCCCTTTAATCGGTTCAACTCTTTTTCTAGTTTAGCTTGTGCAACAAACCTTACTTTATCTCTAATTGTAGCCTTTCATTTTCTTGAACCAGTGATGAATTTGCTTTTCTCAACTCACATATTCTTTTTCGTGTGCTACTTGTTCTGTTTGTTGATCTGATATCACCTTTGCATTAAGTTTTGTCTTGGTTTTAATGTTTGGTGACACAAGCACGGTTTTAGCTCTGTTCACATTCCATGTTTTGTACGCCTCCGTGGTATCATCATGAAACAGACCACTCTGGATTTTAGTGATCATTTTCCATTCTTTCACAATTTTCTGAATTCTATCTTTACAGAAGCCTTTATCATAAGAAAATTCGAAATCCTTCAATTCATGCGTAGCAAGGATGAATTGTCTGACCGAAATTTGGCGTACTACCAATAAAGGAGCATAGGTTATAACTCCCCAAGGACCCAAAAGAGGTAAACTTTGAAATTTACCACATTTATAGATCATTGGCCTAGTTGACATCCAAGGGGCTCTCCATATTACATCTTCTACCTTTAGTTCGGAGAAAAAGGCTTCCCAGACGCACCTTTCAGGGGAGGATGAACTCCAACCTGATTGCACGAACTCTGATGAGATTTTGCAGCTTATTCTAGGAACTTGAAATTTTGATCTCTGGACTTTTGAATTCCGGTTGACACTTCACATGACTAAGGACCCAAATGTACAATAATGATGCACACCCTATAAATCTTCCTATTCCTTTTGTTCTGCAATAATTTAATAAACGAAAAGTTTCTGTCAATATAGGAATAATGGGATCAACTCCTATTTCTATCTTAGCAAACAACTTGACCACACGTTCCTCAACATATCCGCACACTTTAGGAAACAAAACAACATTAAAGATACACAACGCCAGTAAAGTTAATTCCTTGTCTTCGTTTGCAAATATTTGTTGAAGAGTAAGGATATAGTCCAGGGGTAGACATGTGTTCTCTCCTTTTATCTTTACTTGTTTCTCAATGTCGCTTGTACGAATCTTGCCCAAAAGAGTAGATAATGTTCTCTTCATTGTAAGCCCTTTATCGTAGGAATAAGCTTCAACCTCTGTTTGTGCTGGCATATGCAGAAGGGATTGATATTTCTCTATTGCAGGAGTCATGTCGATTGAGCCAAATGTGAAACATCTATAGGCTGGATCCCAATGTCGAATCAAAGCTTTTAATACAGAATAATTAACTTGTACATACATGAGCTGAGCTAGATGGCCATATTTGCTTGTAAATTTAGCCTTTTTATCTACAGTTAATTTTTCTCAAGCCTGTTTCACTGTTTCTAATTGACTTTCTGGAAAACTGACATCCCTAAATTGAGAAATAACATTTTCTACTAAAGAATCTCCGAGGATTTGTTGTACATTTTCTGACCATTGACATACTGTTTTGCTTGATCTTCTATACCCATTTCTTGTATTGGAGGGGGTGATTTTATTTTACTAATACTTTAGTTTCTGCCAATGTAAATAATAAAAAAAATTTGTTAATTTAATTTGCACAATTTTCTTAACTACATTAAAAGAGATTTTAAAGGATATTTTTAATGAGCGAAAATTGATAATTGATATAAGATACATGGGAAAGAAGAAAAATAAATAAATAAACTTTGACAATAATGCATGTAATAAGTCAAATCCTAGAACTATATGAGTGGAGTTTAACTCTAAGGCATCCTAGAAAAGGTCCCCAAGCTTACCCACCGATTTAACGATGTAGAAGGCTTGAGTGGAGAATTTCATGCGCCTACACGGGAATTGAAATTCCACGAAGGTCACACTACTCAGTCTCCGAGTCTAGTCCTAAGGTAGAGCCCGGGTAGGAGGCTAGTGAAACTGTGTGAAATGCATGATTAATAAGATGACATGCAAATGAGTGACATAACTAATTAGATAAAGTACAATTACAACATAAAAAGATGGTAATAATAAGATGACATGCAAATGAATGACATAACTAAGATAAAATACAATTACAACATAACAAGATGGTAATAGACAAGTGAATAACAATATGCCAAACAAATCATATTATAAAGTAAGGAAAACAAAATAAATAAATAAAAAAATAACAAAATAATAACCAAGGGACCTAAAGAAAAATTCAATTTAAAGGGCTATAAAGATATTCATGGCTTGACCCTCAAAATTTCCCAGCGGAGTCGCCATTCTGTCGCAACGTCATCGCGACGCGGAGCGACCGACATCCTCTTTTGGGTTTTTTTAAAAAGAAAATTGGAGTCGCCACCAATCATTGAAGATGTGATTGGTCACCTTTAAAATAAAATAAAAACCAGTCTTAGAAAACTAGAAATTAGGTTCGGGAGTCGTTTGAGTGTAGGGAAGGTATTAGCACCCTACAACACCTGTTTAAAAAAACGATTACCACAATATCTTAAATTGTCCAATTAAATGAATAAAAATAGTCCTTCATTTTTATTTTTCTTTAAAAAAATGATAAGTATGAAAATAAAAACCCAAAATGCAATAATAAACACAAGTTGTCTCATTCGTTTTTACCTTAACTTTAGAAATAAAGTAAGGATTAAACATTATGAGTTGGATATCCAATTTAATATAAATCATGCCTCATTTCCCTTTTAATTAAAGGAAACATGGGTGATACATGATTATGTTTATTAAAAATAAATTTAAAAAAAAAATTAAAAAAATATAGATGTAAAAGAAGAAAATTATTCAATGAGTAAATTCTTTTTAAAGGGAAAATGAGAATTTTCATACGCCTGCACGGGAGTTGAACTCCACGAAGGCACATTACTCAGTTCCCATAATCTCTTTTGAAAGAAAATTAATTTCAAAACAATTATAATAACAATAATTGAAATTGACCAAGAAGAATTGAAGATTGGATTAAAGCAAATTGGAGAATGAAAGAAAAAAAATTAGAAAGTTTTAAAAAAAAATGAAGTTAACAAAGTGCAAAAGTGAACTAAATGACAGAGAAATTAATAATGATAATGATGATGATAATAATAATAATAATAATAATAATAATAACAAAAACAAAAACCAAAAAAACAAAAGAAACAAAAAACAAAACCCCACATTTTTTACTTTTCTCTTTCTTCTTTTTTCCTTCTTTTTTCCTTCTTTCTTACCCAATGTTTTTCTCTCTTCCCGCATACTCCTTCCTCACCCTCTCTTTTCCTCTTTTCCTTTTCCACTTCCCTTTCTCTCTTTTTCTATCACTCTCTAAGCTACGCTCACTTCCTAAAAAACTCTCTCAACTAAGCTTATGCTCAAATCTTCTTCTTCTCCTTTCTCCCTCAAAAGAAATTCTTCTAAACTCTCTCTAAACTAAGCTCTTGCTCGAATGCCTTATTGTGTTTTTTTTCTTCTTCCTCACTCCTCCATTTATACTAAAAGGTCTAGCTATTTTGGGAGGAGTGATGGGTGAGAGATTAGTGGATAACCTTGCATAATTTTCATTAGAATAGGAATGGAAGAAAGAATAGGGGAAGAAGGAGAGTGGGGTGGAGAAAAAAATAATAATAATAATAATAAATAAACAACAATAAATGAATAAATAACAAAAATTAAGATTACAACTAAACTTTAGAAAAAATAAAAATGAAATTAAAAATTTTTGCTATGGTTTCATTTTAAAATTAACAAAATTAAAATTACTCGAACATTATTAAAAATTTGCCGGACTAAGTACGATGTCTACAAATATCAACTTTTTTTTTAAAAGAAAAGTACAAGTTATAAAACTAAGAATGGGATGCACAAAATATAACTAAGAGTGAAAACATGCCAAAGTGAGCTTAGCTCAGAGGTAATTGGCAGGTACCCTTGACCATGAGGTCAGAGGTTTGAATCCCCCCATCCTCAAATGTTGATGTACTAAAAAAAAAGCTAAGAGTGAAAACATATCGGGGCAACAAGAAAAATGGCTATAAATAAATAGGTGGCTTGAAAAATGGCTACGAACGTTTATAAATTAAATAGATGGCTACACAATTTACTGATTAATAAATCCCTATTTGTACAAGACAAAAGTGCCCTCCCAACAAACTTCCTAACGTGTTCTTAACGTTTAAAACCAAAATCAGAGATTAAGAAAGATAAAATACACCCCTAAAAAATAAGTTGGAGACATTTTAGGAGGTTTGAAATTAAAAAATCCCTAAAAATAAGTTGGAGACATTTTAGGAGGTTTGAAATTAAAAAAATCCCTAAAAATAAGTTTGAGACATTTTAGGAGGTTTGAAATTAAAAAACCAAGAACACAAAACTATTTTGAAAATGAGACGATGTATCATATTGTTACTACAGGAAAAAGTTGTTCCCCGGGAAAATGAGTAAATACCTTTATTGGGGAAGGAGTACAAAGTTCAACCTCCTTCAGTAGAGAGAAACACCTTCGAACTCCATTAATCGGAAACAACAGTCCTGTCAATAAGAAGATTTACTACCTGCAACTAAGAATACCTGAAAAATTTAAAAAACAAATAAGAACACAGTAATTATGATACCTTACCTGCTGCAATTATGAGCTGTCATAACACCGCCCACCCTCCCACCAGAACCGCTTTCATGCACCAGCCCGTCCGTCCATCTTCATCTTCCACAACCCTCCCTTCCCACCATTTCCCCCCTTGAAAGACTTAATCCTCCATTTCCCACCATTTTCCACCCCCAACACCGAGTGTATCCCAATCCCTACCTCTCGCATCGCGCCGATGACCCACAACCGTCGTGCCCGCGACCTTCTTCCGCCGTGCCGTCGAGACTCTTGTTTGCCCCACATCCTCCATCGATTCTCCTTCTGCACGAGGACTGTACAATTTCTCAGAAATTCAAACCAAAGTAACAGCTTCATTCCCATTCCCTTATATTAGCAACAAACTGATACATTCCCCCGAGATTTTAGGGATTTCGTTATTACATTCCCCCGAGTGGTATGTACTGATAAATACCATTTCTATTAGACATGAACAACTTCATTCCCATTCCCTTATATTAGCAACAAACTGATACATTCCCCCGAGATTTTAGGATTTCGTTATTACATTCCCCCGAGTGGTATGTACTCATAAATACCATTTCATCGTTATTACAACTTCTCTCGAAAAAGTGTGCTTGTAGTATACTCATATGTATGTGTGCGTACACATTGACATGTCTAATAGAAAAAATGCTTTGATTTGTCTGTACTATTATATGCATCCATGGAATGGTCTGATGTGTCTACTTGTGTGTGTATACACTTAATCCCCCCTGTATTTGAGTTAATCACCCCCTGTATCGTGTATGTCTGGAATGCCCAATAAAAATACACTTTGTTTTTTGTCTGTGTTGCTATATGCAACCATAATAACCCCCCGTACCATGTTCACCTGAATGCAAATACCTGATGAAATGCCATAACTGATATCTGTCTATAGTATTACATACATACGTGTTCCGCATGCATCCTGTGTGTATGCATACTTACCCCAGTCCCACCCCCCATATGAGTTATATATACGCTGTAGTTTATATGTACTGTCATCTGTCTGTATGTACTGCTACTTACGACTTTTATTGTTGTCCTTTTGTAACATGGATAATGAGGGGCAAAATGTGAGGGATAAAATCTTTTTTTACCGTTGGAAACGCTAAAACCTAAGCCTAAAAAATAGGTAGATCTTTTTATACACTTGATCACAAACCGCCAACTGAACTCCCTATAAATCGGGATTCATCCATCCCGAAAAAAGGGGGGAGAAACTGAATGAAAAAAAAAAAATCTATTAACGCCGTTTGTCTATAGTTGTATATACTAGGGGTAAAAATGTCCAAAAAAATCTAGAAAACAGTTCCTGAAATTGCGGTGGCCACCCTTGCGAATTCTGAACATTTGTAGCCAAAAAACAAGAAGGTTTTTTTTTCTAGCTATTTAGCACAATTTCCCAAACATATCAAGAGATCACCCCATAGATGATCAATCAAGAATTGCATCCAAAGCCTGTCAAATGATCCCATCCACCACTAAGTTTTGTCCCTGAAGAACAATTCAAAGTAACAATTTGAATTAAAATAGTTTAAAAATTAAATTAAAATAATTAAGGGTCCGTTTGATAACCATTTCGTTTTTTGTTTTTTGTTTTCGTTTTTCATTTTTAAAAAACAGGGGTGTTTGATAACCATTTCCGTTTTCTGTTTTCTGTTTTTTAAAAACATTTTTGAAATTATAAGTAAATTTCAAAAACAAAAAAATACTGTTTTTAAAAACAGATTTCTGTTTTTCAAAAATTCATTTTTCTTCTAATGCTTACTTTTCTCCTCTTTTATCTCTCTCTCCAACAAATTTCTTTCTCTATTTTTTTCTCTCTCTAAAATTTATTTTTCTCTCTCTAAAATGTATTTTCTCTCTCTAAAATTTTCTCTCAAATTTTTTTTTTCTCTATAACTTGTCTATTTCTAAAAATATGTCAATACATTTTATCTTCTCAATAAACATGTTCTAATTTTTCTTTTGGAAAAAAAAAGTCACCAAAATTTTCTATCGCTACAACTTTTCTTTATTTTTCTAATTTATCGTTAGTTTTTTAGCATATCTTTTACTCTTAACTTTACTATCTCTCTAAATTTTCTTTTTTTATTTAATTTTTTTAATCTAAAATTTATCGCTTTTACTCTAACTTGTTTTCTGTTTTTTCTCTAACTAATATCTTTTTTCGAGTCTAACTAATATTCTTTCTCTAAACATTTTCTTTTATCTCTCTAAATTTTCTATGTTTAACTTTTCTCTCATCTTTTCAAAAAAAAAAAAAAAATCTCTTGAAAACATTTATATTTGTGTCTCTAAATTTTTGTTTCAACGTCTTTACACATTTTTCTCTCTCTAAAATATCTTTTCATCTTTCTAATTTTTAAAAAACTAAAAACCAAAAACAGTTATCAAACAATGTTGGTTTTCTGTTTTTTAAAAACATAAAACAAAAAACAGTTATCAAACATATGTGATTTTTGTTTTTAAACAACAGGAAACCAAAAACCAAAAACCAAAAATAGAAAAACCAAAAACCAAAAACTGAAATGGTTATCAAACGGGCCCTAAATCGATACTTATGTTTGAGAGCATTTTGTTGATGCATACTTTGCATTCACACAAAAACTTATAAACTTTAGAGAGTGGATTAAAGAGGAAGAGAAACAAACTAAGAAGAAGAGGCTCAAGTTTTTGTAGAAAAATGATGAAAAGTAGCTATTTATATAGTTGTAGCTAGAAGTTGTAGAAGATTGAAAAACTCTTGAAATTCCATTATTAAAATAAATATAATTAAATGTGGAAAGCCATTAATTTTATAATTAATTTACAAAAATTAAATCAACAAAACTTTTTATATTCTAGCTTTTCATATTCTAATTTTTCTATATTATGATACTTTCATTTTAAAAATTATTTTCTTAATTTCACATCAAAATGTTACATTTCTTTTTATAAAAAAAAATGATTATGTATACTCTACGTTTCTCTAAAAAAAAATATTTCTATTCATTTTAACTTTTTAAAATTTCACATTTATACACAATATCATTAAATAATTGATAATAAATGGTTATATGTTATTAAAATTTCAATAAATTTCATTAATGGTATGTTTTCAATTGCTTAATATTTATTTTTGTTGGAGCTCCACTACATCTTCTTTTAGAAAATTAATACTTCACTACATTTAACTTATTAATCATTTTGAAAAAATATATTAAATATTTAGAGAAATTTCACATGTTATAATTTATTTATTATTAATAATTAATGTTAAGTGTTGGTAAATATAAATTGGAGTAAATGGTTTAATTATATGGAAAAAAAAATGTGTCTGTTCTATTTTGTATGTGAGTGGATGAGTTTTTTTTTGTTTTTTAATTTTTTTAATCTAAAAACCTATTTATGATACTTGGATGAGATGAGTGGGTGGGAGGTAGAGAAAACTCAATATAATTAAATTATATTAAAGATAATGAAGGTTAGTAATTAAGTAAATAAAGAGAGATCTTTTTATATTACAACCATTTAAATATCATTATGTGATTAAATTAAATATATTATTCAATAATTATTAGTAATTAATTATGTGTGGCATGGTTTGTAATTATAAAATTTGACAAAGGGTAATATAGTCCAAAAAAAAATTTCAAAGATTGTGGCTTTTTAATATACTGGTGTTTTTTTTTTGAAATATAAACCATCATACTATTAAATCAAGCATTGACAATACAAAGTACATTTACACCGAGTTGTCAAACTCGTTGAGAATAACCATGATGGAAAATCCGATAACCAAAGCATAGATCTAGCGTTAGCCAAAGCATCCTTTGCAAGCAAATCTGCCCTCCTATTTCTATCTCGAGAAATATGAGAAAAACTAAGCTTAGAGAAACTAGTATTTAACTCCCTAATTTGGATGATCCAATGATATACCTCAGATGAGATCAGTGAGTCTCCTATAATCATATTCACCGCATTTAAAGAATCCGAGAAAACATGTGCTGTCTCACATTGCATTCTTTGCAATAATCTAATCCCATGAAGGATTGCTTGAATCTGTGCTGCTAACGGAGTGTAGCAAGTGGCATCCATCATCTCCATAGCTGCTAACATTTTCCCATTAGGCTCCATAATAATCATATCATACCCCGCGCCATTGAATATTGGATTGATCGTTGCATCAGTATATAATTTGTACCCCATCTCTGAGCTCTCATGTCCAACCCTTGGAAGCACATTTTCCGTATAGTCACTATTAGATTTTGGTCTTATTTCCAACCAATATCCATTAATCCAATCGCACAGCTGATCCCAGGTCATAATCTTTTCATTTCTTAATTTACTATTGCGGTCATTCCACATGGCCCAAAACGTTATGCAAGCCTTCTCAAAGTCGGCCTCAGATGACTGTGAAGCCAAACATAATATCCTGTCTGCCAAATTATTTGTGGTACGAATACAACTATCATGTCTATAAAAAATATGATCACAGATCAACTTTTCCCTCTTGCAACCACTTAGATCGTGTGTTCACACGAGATTTCGACAAAGGAAATTTAATTCGTGGAAATGAACTTGATTTTATTGATTTTGTATGTATAAGTGTTACAATCTCTAATATTTATCCTCTGATGCTTTCTCTCAAAATATAGAGTCTGATCTGAGGGCTGGCGAGCTTGATCTCAGACGGAGGAAGGTTGAATCTTCAACTTGTATCTTGATGAAGAAACGGTTGATTCTTTGGAATCTTCCAGTCGTTGGATCTTCTGAGTCTTGAGATGGTCGAATTCTGAATCTTGGATCTTCTGAATTCTCTGGACTCTCTGACTTCTGAAGACTCTGGACCTTGGGAGAATGCTCTGGACTCTGGCTTCTCTAACTCTGTCTGAATGCCCAAAATGAATGGTGGCCTCCTCTATTTATAGAGTTTGATGGACCTCATATGGGCTTGAGCTTGGGCCCAACCTCTGGGCTTAGGCTATATTTGGGCTTTAATCCAACTTATTTTTAATAAAATTGGATTATTTTAATTTAGCCCAATTTCTTCAATGATCTCGGGTCACATTAGTCTCGGGTCCAATTGCCACATGACATAATTTGATTGGACTCGGCTTATGTATCAATAATAGACAAGTGGCAATTTTTGATTTGACGAATTTTAATGTCTATTAATTTAATTTAGGGACACGTGCAAATTTATAATTGGTCCCAAAATTATTTTATCATTAATTGAAATTAATGACGTGACAATTTGTGATTGACCGAAATTTCTCACTCAACAAATGCCCCCTTTTCGAAATTTATGCACCTATATGCGTGCATGGATTTTGAAAAGCATGATTTGTGAGAAAAATATATGACGTTTAGTCATAACTTTGACTTGTGTCGATAAGAAAAATTAATCAGAATATTAACTTATAATTCCAAATAATTTCGTTTTCGCTACCAATATTAATTTTGGCCAAATTTTGAACTTTGATTTCCAATATTATTATTATTTTTTTTTTTGAAATTGGAAAGTTAATTTTAGTCAAAATTGTGACAATTTTTTTTTCTCTACCTCGGGCATGAATTTGGAGGTAGATAGGTACTTTGAACAAAGATTGGAGGTCTCTTGGCTTACCAATTTTATTAGGCCAAAGCTTCTCTCTTTATTCATATAATTTGGAGGAGACAATATTTCTACCTAAATAGCAATTGTAGGAAATTCATTGCCATATTTGATTAGGCCAAAATTTCCCTAGCCACTACCAAGACTTTTCCTTATGTGTTTGACCTAATTCATCCCTTATAAATTGAATAAGTTGCATAGGCCAAGACACAAAGCCATTCAAGCAAGAAGTTTAGGTAAAAATTCTCTCCTCTTCAATTCTTCTTTTCTTCATTTGACTTCAAATGTTTATGTATTTTCTTCTTTGTGTAGGCCTTAAGTTTGAGCGATAATCTCCCTTCGTCCTCTTTGTCGCGCCGACGATAAGTAAAAAAAAAAAAATCATTGAAACCTTTTTCTTTCTTCCGCCGCTGCACTTACTGCTTTCTCATATATATATATATATATATATATATATATATATATATATATATATATATATATATTTTAATTAGCCATATTGCGTTGCTCCCAGCTTGAGAATTTAATCAAACTTTAGCCACAAAATTTATCTTTGAATTTTTTTTTTAATATAAAACTTAATCTCAAAGTCTGCCGCACAACACACATAATGCCCTAGCTTCAAAATTGTTTTCTTTTCTTCATGTATGTGCGTTGTCGCCTCAAACACTAGGCTTCTTTTTCATTTATTTTATTATTTTTTTTCCAATCCCAGCCGCCTCTACTTTACCATATGCACATACTTAAAAAAAATTTCTTTTCAAAATACACAATGTCAGCCATAACTCTCATGTTCAATTCTTTTATCTCATTCCTTGCTGTCGTATGCATCCGCATAAGAGTTTTTTTTTTTTATTTTTTTTTTATTTTTTTTTATCAAACATATATAATATGAGCTTTTGAAAAGTGCATCTAGGAGCTTTTGAATCTTTGAATTTTTTATTACTAACTCACTAATGATAATTTTTTATTTGCCGTCTATATCCCATGAACTCTAGCCATAATGTGCAAAGTTTTGCACATTCTTTTCTTCTGGGCATACGTTGACTGCAGCAAGAATTTTTTATATTTTTTTCTTTCTAGTACCTTTTTTTAAAAATTTTTTTATCAATGTTGATACCGTTTGGGACTTTTTATAAATTCAAGTTTCACATTTTTTTTTCTTTTCTTTACATATGCTTCAACTTCAGCCGTTGGGTTTTGGTGCAACACATGCATGTCCTTCAACGTACAAAATTGCCGCCACTAGATTTTACATGTTTTCCTCCCTTGCAGTGATTTTACTTATCACCATCCTGGCTTTGTAGGATTTGGAACTATCGAAGTTATTTGACGATCTCCTAGGATACAACATCAATCTTTGTCCACCACTTGAAAGGTATATACATATTCAATTTTTTTTTTGTTTTTTTTTGTTTTTTTTGTTTTTTTTGCCAAACCTTCTTTTTTCCAAATATGCATAAATATTCCATCGGTGTCCTTATTGGATGTGTACATATGAACTGCTTTGATTGTGCCATAGACTTTTTTTTTTTTGCACATATATTATTGCAATTTGTTTCTTTCTTACTTGAATGTGTAAGCATCGTGCAATAGTCGTCACCAAATTCACTTGCAGTGATTTTACTCCTACTAGACCAGTCCCCCATTTTATTGGGTGATCTGAGTAGCCTGCATGGGTAGTCATCAGACTTGCCTATAGTGATGCAATCCTGCTAGACCAGTCTCCATTTTATTGGGTGATCTGAGAAACCTGCAGGGGTGGTCACCAAATTCGTCCACAGTGATGCACTCCTGCTAGACCAGTCTCCATTTTATTGGATGATCTGAGTAACCTGCAGGGGTGGTCACCAGATTCGTCCACAGTGATGCACTCCTGCTAGACCAGTCTCCATTTTATTGGATGATCTGAGTAACCTGCAGGGGTGGCCACCAGATTCGTCCACAGTGATGCACTTCTACTAGACCAATCTCCATTTTATTGGGAGATCTGAGTAACCTGCAGGGGTGGTCACTAGATTCGTCCACAATGATGTACTCCTGCTAGACCAGTCTCCATTTTATTGGATGATCTGAGTAACCTACAGGGGTGGTCACCAGATTCGCCTTCAGTGATGCACTCCTGCTAAACCAATTTCTATTTTATTAGATGATCTAAGTAACCTGCAGGGGTCGTCACTAGATTTGCCTACAGTGATGCTTTCCTGCTAGACCAGTCCCCATTTTATTGGGTGATCTGAGTAGCCTGCAGGGGTCGTCACCAGATTTGTCTACAGTGATGCACTCCTGCTAGACCAGTCCCCATTTTATTGGGTGATCTGAGTAGCCTATAGGGGTCGTCACCAGATTTGCCTATAGTGATGCACTCCTGCTAGACCAATCCCCATTTTATTGGGTGATCTAAGTAGCCTGCAGGGGTAGTCACCAGATTCGTCTTCAGTGATGCACTCCTGCTAGACCAGTTCCTATTTTATTAGGTGATCTGAGTAACCTGCAGGGGTAGTCACCAGATTCGCCTTCAGTGATACACTCCTGCTAGACTAGTTCCTATTTTATTAGGTGATCTGAGTAACCTTCAGGGATAGTCACAAGATTTGCCTACAGTGATGCACTCCTGCTAGACCAGTCCCCATTTTATTGGGTGATCTTAGTAGCCTGCAGGGGTCGTCACCAGATTTGCCTACAGTGATGCACTCCTGCTTGACCAGTCCCCATTTTATTGGGTGATCTGAGTAGCCTGCATGGGTCGTCACCAGATTTGCCTACAGTGATGCACTACTGCTAGACCAGTCCTCATTTTATTAGGTGATCTGAGTAACCTGCAGGGGTAGTCACCAGATTCGCCTTCAGTGATGCACTCCTGCTAGACTAGTTCCTATTTTATTAGGTGATCTAAGTAACCTGCAGGGGTAGTCACCAGATTCGCCTACAGTGATGCACTCCTGCTAGACCAGTCCCCATTTTATTGGGTGATCTGAGTAACCTGTAGGGATAATCACCAGATTTGCCTACAGTGATTTCACTTTGTCTAGACCAGTCGTTTTAATGACTATAGTGTCTTACAGAGTTGATTACATTTTTTTTTGTATGATTGATTATTTATGCATCACCTTCTTGCCTTCATAACTTCTTGGATAAGATTGACATCAAATCTTTTTTTTTTTTTTTTTTTGTGTAGAGAAACTTATCTCCATCATGGTGTATTTCACTGAGCACCGTGATCCTGAGAAAAAATGCTTAGTCATCTTGAAGGATAGAGATTAGCCTGTTGAAAATGACGTTATTCTTCCTGTAGGAGAGACAATGTGTGGTAATTTTAGGAGATCACAACCTTGTCTAGATGATTCTACCTTTTTGTCTAGATGGTCTGAAGAAAGACTTTTGAGTCACGACTCTTCCTTGAAGGCGTGGTTTTTAGAGTCTCCAATGCATAACAAGGCGCCGGGTGAATATCCAGAATCAACTTTAGGTCGTCGCATTATTGGAGATGAACAAGTTCACTGGGGTAGTTCAATAAGAATTCAGGGAGAATTCTTTTATATCCCTAATTATTGGGAATGGTTAGAGGTCGTAATTTCTTTAAATACGCCAATACTGAAGAGGGCTCGTCTGTTTGATGCTGTAATGGCTTCCCTATACACTTATGATCACAATAATGATATAGTTCGAGCTTTTTGTGAAGCATGGTGCCCATCCACAAATACACTTCATACATCATCAGGAGAGTTGTCTATCTCTCTATGGGACATGTGGAGATTAGGAGGTCTTTCCATCAATGGTAGGTTTTATGATGAAGTTGTTCCTTGTTGTAAGGAATTATTAGGTTCGCTTGATCGAGAGGATGAAGATTGCCCGAAAATTTGTGAGTACCTTTTTGCTGCGTACTATCACATTGCATCTCAACAACGCGATCGCCTTCAAATTCCTATCAAATCCTGGATTTCTTTCTGGTTTAAAGGGGATTCAAAATATGAAAAACCTCCTTCCCGAAAGTCGAAGAAGACTTCTCGTCCACGTCAAACCCATAATCCGGATGGAGCTCCTATCGAGCGTCACGACTGGTCCGACAAAGAAATTGATCTATTTTGCATGTTGGGCGTAGAAGATGAATTGAAAGATAAGACATATTTGGCTGCCTTTCTTTCTTGTTGGCTGTGCGTATTTGTATTTCTCGACCAACGTGCTTCCCTTCGTCCAGGAGTTTTTAAAGTCGCTAGTCTTATGGTTGAAGGTTACGTTTTCAGTCTTGTTGTTCCTGTTTTAGCCAATATTTATCATGGACTCGGCCAGATTCACAGTGCATCTCCTTCTGCTGGATTTTCAAAGGCTTGTTTTCCTCTACACTATGTCCATGCTTGGCTGGCTTATTATTTTAACACGCATTATGCAGTTACAGAGAAAGTTAGGGGCCCAATGATGGTTGAGTTTTCCGGAGAGGGTGGAGCTAAATACTTTAATGATTTTGAGGCTCGGGTACATATCCACAAAGGTAAATATGTATCGTGGTATGCGAATTTTCCTCCTCGCAATAAAGGCATGGTTCTGACGGATGATGACAAGCTATCATTTTGGCATTCCTCATTCTTTATAAGCATTCGATCATGCTTCTTATCTTCACAATGTGGGTCTTCAATGGTAATTGAATCTTATAATCCTTGTCGATTTAGCCGACAATTTGGATTTTACCAGGACGTGCCAAACGACCTAAGTGAAGAAGTTCCTGAAGCCACCTTATATAATGTATTGCGCCTTTGGATGATATGTGTTCGATCAAAAACATTGTCTCAAGTTTATCTCCCCGCACACGCGATGAAGCCACATATCCAAATTACCCAGTGATATCGGAGTTGGTGGTTGGCAAAAAATGGAAATTATCTTGAAGAAGGCATAGAAAAGTTGGTGGCTAGTGCCATTCCTCTTCCTCCCAAGCCGAAATTTCCCAAAAAGATTGGTGATGACAACGAAGGCAAAAGAATTCGCATATTTGAGCCTGGTGAATTTCATTCTACTGATAACAATGGTAGTCAGAGTAGTAGCAGCGATCATCATTGGAAAAGGTCTAAAAAGTCTAATCAACCATCAGTATGCGAAGATGAATTTTTTTATGGAGTTCCTAGCGTATCACAATTTCCTGAACTCCCTGCACCACTGGTAAGGTTTTTTTTTCATTCCTTCTCCATTAATAATATTTTACTATTATTATTATCATTTTGCTTACTTTTTTTTTGCAGTCACCTTTAAATGATCCCCTTATAGAAGTCGAGGGGCATCATAGTCCCCCTTCTTTTGTGAGTCCAGACGTCTTTGACTCTATAGCTGCGCGTGTGGGCAATTCCAAAGCGCCAACGAATAGAGTCGTGATTCAATCTTGTCATCCTGTAATTGATGAAATTCCTGAACAAAAGAAGACAACGACCCATGCAGCTGCGTCTGAGATCTCTGATTACTGTGCTGACGATGTTATTTCCAACTATAGGAAATAGTCTGCCCTTGCCCTGTTGGAGAGCATACATCAGAAGATCATACACACTCCGTTCGACAAAATACCTCGCCTTAAACAAGAGGCAGTCAAAATACTTCATACAATTTCTGAGATTCGTGTACCCGGCTTGGATTCTCTTAAAGAAATTGTAAGTGCGTATTTCAAGAAGGTAGAGAAGTATAACTAGCCGTAGTCGTCATTTCTTTCTCAATTAACTTTGGAGAGTAAGAATCGTCAACTGGAAGAGACTAGGTTTAGCTTGGAGCAGATACTATACAGTGAAAGTGAACTACTCACCGCGAAAGGTTCACTTCAGCAACAACATCTGCAAGCATTGCGAGAAGAAGAAGAATTGGAAGCTAGGCTTGAAACTGTGAAAGCTAAGCGAGTTGAGATTTCTAAGTCGATTATCGAGAAGGAGGATCTTTTAAAACAAAATCAACTCGAGGCTTCCAAACTGCGAGGAACTATAAGTAGTATTGAAGTTGCCCCTGTTCTTACTGATGCTGATGCTAAAACTCTAACGATACTTCGTGGAATGTTGGAAGATGCACAAGAAGAGTTGAAGAACTACAAGTGGATGCCGTGATCAGACTTCAATTTCTTTTGAAGCAGTTTTTTTTTTTTTTTTTTTTTTGATATCGAAGATGTATCCCTTTATTATTATTATTTTTTTTGTAATAGGAAAACTTTGTCATTCAATATCAGACTTGTTTCTCATCATAATTCACTTACATTTTTTTTTGTATTATTCAAGAATGAATTTTCTTTTTTACCAACATGGGATAATGATTTTTTTTTATTTTATGGACTGAGCTTAAAGTTTCCTTTAAGTTGCCTACGTACCCATTAATACATGGGATCAAGTCATAACGTAGTTCAGGGTACAAATTTGATTTTTTTTTTTGGCCATGCACCTTTTTAACTCATGCGGCCCAGAAGTATCATGTAGTTTATACTTTTACGATAAGGAGTATTACATTTGAAGCATAATATTTCTTGAGAAACTTGTCGTTGATTGGGCCAATTTTTAGTCCATCTTTGTCAACTATCTTGTATGCTCCATTTGTGTAGACTTCTTTCACAACGTAGGGTCCGTCCCATTTAGGTTTAAACTTGTGTCCTATATGCCGAGTTGTGATGATAGGTCTTCGAACTGCGAGTACGAGCTCACCAACTTGAAATGAACGAGGTCGTACCTTTTTGTTGAAAGCTTTAGACATGCGCGCTTGATAGCATTCCAAAGCTTGTTGAGCATCCAGTCTTTTCTCATCTAATGCTTCTAACTCTTGAAGACGTAACTTAGCATTGTCTTCTACAGTCAAACCTTCTTGCACCGCCATTCGCAACGATGGGATCTCTCTTTCCAGAGGGAGGACAGCTTCTACTCCATAGACAAAAGAGTAGGGTGTGGCTCCTGTTGGAGTACGATAAGTGGTCCGGTATGCCCATAACGCTTCGCCAATTCTTTCTTGCCAGTCTCTCTTCGTCTTGGAGACTACTTTCTTCAACAAGTTGCATAATGTCTTGTTGAATGCTTCGACCAACCCATTCGCAGCAACATTGTACATAGACGAATTATATTGTTTAAAGCCGAACTTTTCACATAACCTGTCCATCAAACTGTTAGAGAACTGTCTTCCATTATCTGTCACGATGCGATGAGGGATTTGATAACTGTCCGAAAGGTAGTTATTTAGGCCTTAATTCTATAGGGATTTGTGTGTCTTTTGTGCTTAATAGGGTTGGTTTTAGATATATATTATATGTTTTAACCCATTTGGAAGAATGGAGGCTTTGAAAGTTATTTTGTGCAGAAAATACTGCTGAGCGACGTGAGGGAGCAAATTTTGTGCTGCAGCAAAACTGGGAGCAAAACTGCCACATCACAGCTCGTTACCCAAGTTGACAAACCGACTTCTATTGAGTTATTTTTGGGATAAAGGAGTGAGGAGAGCCTGCCATGTGTCCAATTTAACCTAATTCTCATCTTATAAAAGGAGGAGCCGTCAAAGATAAAGGCATTCACGATTTGGAGACCGAATCAATCGGCCGGAGGCCGAATTGACGGCGGAATGGAGATCTAAGAAGACCATTTGCGATTCACTCAAGGAGACAAAGTTCTTCCATGTTCTTGGTGGTTTGGAGCAGCCGTTTCATCCCCATTTGCTGAAAAGGATTAGTATTTCTTGTTTATTTCGTAATGTGGATGTGCTTATCGAGATTGTAACGTATTTTATGTTTTCAATCATGAACTAATTACTTTGAAGGCATAGGTTAAGAATTATGTGATTGTTACATTTATAAATCTGGAAATTCTATTTGATCATGATCATCTTGAATTATTGTTGATCTTTATTTTCATTATGTGCCCGCCTAACTAGCCGGTATGTATAGCTTCTCCTAGTTTCAGGGATGATTTAGGAGTTGTGTGGCGATAATTCACACTAGATCATAGTGTATTGGTGAACGCCAGTGACTGAGTTAGGGATAGCCAGTTGCCTAGTGCTTGATCGGTAGAGCTTCATTGGTTTTGAAACATATTCCAAAAAATCCGGAGTTCCGGGAGGATCCCGCTGATAATACTGCAGGAGATTGACGGATCAAAAGAATTGCTGGAGCATCTTTATAGCAGTTACAGAAGTCTTAATCTGTGTCTGTTTCCATTCTGTTTTCTCTAGTCGTAATCACTTACTGCTTCTGCATATCTTTTGTTTCAAGCATTTTAAAAACCCAATCAATTTAACCAACCATTTGAAATCACTAAAAAGGCAAATTAAATCAATAGAGGTAGGCATTTCAAGACCCTGTGGATACGATAAATACTTATCACTTGCTGCTAGATTGTGTATACTTGCACAGTATTTTGGAGTCAATTTATCTCATATTTTTAACCACTCCAGAATTGCAACAGGATGCCATATCGATAAATGAGATAATTACGAACAAAATCTGCTACATTTTCTTTCTTTGCTTCTTTTAATGCAACAGCTTCAGCCCATCTTGAGAAATAATCAGTTCCTGCAAGGATATAAGAGTGTTCTGCCGATGATTTTGGTGTTATAGGACCAATAAGGTCAAGTCCCCAAGCTTCAAATGGCCATGAAGCTACAGTTGGGTGGAGCGGCTCTTGAGACTAATGTATGAAGTTGGCGTAAAATTGACAAGCTTCACACCTTTTTGCATATTGCATCGAATCTTGAACCATCGTAGGCCAGTAATAACCCATTCTCTATAGTTGAAAATGAAGCTTTGGCCCGGATTGATGAGCTCCACAAACACCTAAATGTGCTTCCTCTAATTCTTGCACTGATTCATCTTTTCCCAAACATCGAAGATAAAGGCCTTCATATGAGCGACGATATAGGGTATCTTTGTAGTAGATAAATTGAGATGCTCTTCTTCGTATCTCAGTCTTATGACGTGTCTCGACAGGAAGCTTTCCATGCTGTAGGTAATCTATAATCGGTTGTCGCCAATCTTCTTCTTCAATCACATTGACAGATATTGCATTCGTTTCTTGACTTCCCTTTTCGGTTGGAGGCACGACCTATCTTTGGCAGAGTGGAATGTTTAGAACCTCACCTTCTGAAATCGTCAAAGCAGTGGCTAAATTTGCCAATGCATCAGTCTTTGTATTTTCAGATCTTGGAACATGTTCTATCGTCACACTCTCGAAGTTTTCCAATAATTGCCTGGCGTAATTGAAGTAAAGTATCAAATCTTCATGTTTTGCCTCATATTGGAGCAACAATTGATTGACTATCAATTTTGAATCTCCAAAAATTTCAATGTACGTCACTCCGATCTCTTTGGCTATTTGAAGACCAATGATGAGCGCTTGATATTCAGCAACGTTGTTCGAGCACACTTCTCCAAATGTGAAGCTATATGGCAACATATGTTTTTCGGGCGAAATGAATACTACTCCTGCCCCTGCGCCATTCCTCCGAGCTGCTCCGTCAAAATACATAGTCCAAGGCTCGGCCAATTCAATGTAGAATATCTCCTCGTCAGGCAAGGCTTCAGATAATTTCCAGTCTGACGGTACCGGGTGGTCGGCTAAGAAGTCTGCCAAGGCTTGCCCCTTCACCGCCTTTTGCGAAACATAGACAATGTCGTATTGCTGAAGTAAGATCGCCCACTTAGCCAACCTCCCTGAGATAATTGGTCTAGACAAGACATACTTGATTGGATCAGCCCTTGCCACCAAGTGCACCGTGAAGGCTTGCATGTAATGTCTCAGTTTGTCAATGGCAAAGAAAAGTGAAAGGCACTTCTTCTCGATGGGTGAATAATTTAGCTCTGCCCCATTCAAAGTTCTACTTAGATAATACAGAGCACACTCTTTGCCTTTCTCTCCCTCTTGGGCGAGCAATGCCCCAAGTGATCTTTCTTGTGCAGCAATGTACAGTATCAACGGTTTTCCTGCAATTGGAGCGCTTAAGACGGGAGGATTAATCAAATACTTTTTAATGCTATCAAAAGCATTTTGACAAGCCCTAAAACTCGTAGATAGTAAATGTACATTTTACCAAACATTAATAAAAGTGATGTATTATTCAAGGTTTGTATTATATCTTGTCTTATTAACCCTAATCCAATAAACTAAACATCCAAGGCTAATAGAATGAGGCTTGAACTAGTATGTAGGGACATACGGGGATCAATGTTCAAGTTTTAGCCTAAAGGGTCTGTAGTATAGGGATAAGGTTGGGTTCCTTGTCCTGGTGACACTATGGATACGGCCCGCCTTGTATATTGATACAAACGTAGTGATCCAACGCGTTCATGTAGTTGACATGCGAGTGGGGGTATCCTGTGCAATGAGTTTGCACAAAGACCGGACCGCGAAATAGTTAACCACTAACTGTAACACCGTTAGTTAGCTCGGTTTCTATTTCAATAGGATGACCTAGGCAACTTGGCCTTAATCCTGAGGGGATTATGGACTCCTGTCCATGAGGGATTGTCCTTTGATTTGTACGGGTGAGAGTGGCATGTTCGTCGACTCAATAAGCCTACCATTTTGGGGACGAGACCGAGTGGGGAGCTGGGAACGTAGTCCTACAAGATGGAATTCACTCCTTCCCGATATTAGGGTAAGTAGAGGTGTGTTCCCTTAAGTGGTGTCTCCGGGTCTTGAACAATGGGCCCTACCCTCTTTATGGCACGAGAGAGATTTCTGTTTGCTGGTTGGACCACAAACAGGTTGTTCATTGGAGGAGCACTGGTACTTAAGGACCAAGAGGTAGCCTAGGGGTAAAACGGTAATTTGACCTAGCTGGGGTACGAACACACGTGAAGGGCTAACTTGCTGTTGACGGTCGATATCCGTGGACACAGAAATATATCTGCAGTGAGAAGAGTGCAGTTGTGGTTCTATAGTGGAGTGAACCACAGTTAACGAACATTGATTAACTTGGTTAATGAGTTTAGCCAATTAATCTCATATCGTTGGAGCTTCTGATCTGTAGGTCCATTAGGTCCCACCGGTAGCTCCATTGGGGCGTTGAGGTAAATTTCTAAGGGGAGTTATATATTTGAAGGGGTTCAAATAATTTTAAAGTATGAATATGATTCATAATAATAAAAACTATAGGTTATAATTAATGTTCATATGATGAATATTAATTCTATAGTTTTGATGAGGGAAACATAATTAAATATATGATATTTAATAGTAATATTAATTAATTGGTGAATTAATTAATATTGATGTTTTAATTTAATATTAATTAAATTATGATTTAATTAAGTTATATTAAAACTATAGGTTATGTGGGATGTGTGCATGAAAGTGTTCATGTGTCAATAATTAAATTAAATATTTTTTTATTTTATTTATTTAATTTAATTAACTGGTCAGTTAAAGAACTGACCAGTCAACCACTCCCTTAACCCTATTCACGTGAATAAGAGGGTTTTAAGGGAGTGGGAAGTTATTTTTTCAACCTAATCTCACAATAATCTCTCCCCCTCTCTCACGATTCTCTCAGACTCTCTCTGCAGAAAAATTTGCTCTGGCTTTGGTGAGTTTACAGAGACCCAAAAATTCTCCCAAAAAGGCTTTAGAGATTTTGGTTCCCACAAGCCACTCAACACAAAAACTTAGGAGGATACCGGTGTTTCTTTCTGGTGGTGTCTCACTTCAAATCACAGCAAAGAAGGATCTTGAACGTTGCTGGAATTTTAATTCAAAGGGTAGAATTCGGCGAGGTGATCAAGAATTTCTATAACGGTAAGGTATTCTTGATCTTGGATCAATAGGATCCAATTTAGATTAGATCTAAGCTTTTTTTATATAGAAATCAGCATGTTTTATAATATATTTACAACATGATTTACAGTATTTTACTGCTGTGTTTTAATTTGCGAACGTATGGTATTTTAATTTAAATTAAATAAGAGTTAAGGTTCTGTACGTTTCCGCTGCGATAGGGCTTTTATCCCTTCACTGTAGTGGCATCAACCATAAGTTCAGTGATGGGCAGTGGAAAATCATCTTTGGGACATGCATTGTTCAAGTCACGAAAATCCACACATACACGCAGTTGTCCGTTCTTCTTTTTTACTGGCACAATGTTTGCGATCCATGTTGGATATTTCACTTCTCGAATGAACCCCCGCCTCTATCAACTTGTTGACTTCAATTTCAATTTGAGGAACGAGCTCCGGTCGGAAACGCCTTTGGGCCTGCTTAATAGGTCGATATCCTTGTTTAATCGCAAGATGGTGGACTGCTATTTTTGGATCGCGTCCTGGCATCTCTTTGTACGACCAAGCGAAGACATCTTTATATGTAACGAGCAAATTCAAGTATTCACGTTCCTCTTCAGTACTAAGTGACGCACTGATGAATGTCGGGCGCGGTTCTTCTGTCGTACCCAAGTTTACCTCTTTGAGTTCATCAATTGTTGATTGACTGCCATCTTCTAACGATGCGGGTGCTTCTCCAGCATCTTCTTCAGAAATTTTAGTATCTGGCATTTCTTCGAAAGAAATATGGCAGCAATTGACATGTTCTTCTTCAAGCTCTTGGTTCAACTTCGAAGGGTTAGTTAGAATGACTAACTGTCGCTTTACTTTTAAAGCACCTTCTGTATTTATGAGAACAAAAGGTTTTCTCTTCATCCGTGAAGGAAAAGTACTGAAAAATCCGTTGTTGTCATTCATCTCGTAGGATTCATCTGTTTCAAGACTTTTCAACTTTCCCTTGCATTGGCCATAGGTTGCTTGAAGGCGATCAAACACGGATCTCGGCGGTTCATCTACTTTCTTCGATGTAGACACACTCAAATGCTGAAACATTGAACGTCGGGTAGGAGTAGAAGTTTTGCTCTGACCTTCCTTTTCCGAAGATGAATATTTCACCCGCTAATGAACTGAAAGACGAGTAGTCGGCGCTTTAATGCGATCGAAGACAGAGATTTTTTGGCTATCATCATTCTTTTTATCTTCTGGATCGCCCATCTCTTCTACCGTTATGTGATGTGCATCTACAACTTTCCATTTTCTAGTTATACGAACTGGCTCTGGGGGATTGTACCCTAGTTCGGCTCTCGAGGATGGTATGGCATAACCTTCTTTCTGGAGCTTCTTCTGTGTCGGAGAAGGCTCAGTTCTCCCATCGAAGATTTTTAGACTTTTAAACTCAGTATGAGTTGTAAAGCCGTATCCTGCCTTTTCTAGGAGTTTGTATGCATTTGGGTCAAATCCAGCTTTCGTTCGTCTTTCCGGCAAAGTCACTTTGGTACGGTCTATCTTTGCTTCCTGAATCTCTTGCTTGCAATTGCTGTCAGAGGCGTGGTGAAATTTTCTTTTAGAATCTTCACATCACCAACCTTCAAAATTCCTGAACATTCTGTGAATGGTGATTCCCCTTTCTTGCGTCGAGATAAAGGAACGTAGTGCAATATAGGGACGTTTGACGTTGCCTCTTCCTTTGGAGCTTTCGATTTTGCAGGGTGAGTGGATGCTTCCCTTGATTGAACTTCACGAGTATCTACTTCTTCGATCGACTCCTTCTTCGCATTCTTTGGATGCTCTATTTTCTGACTTTCAATCAAAGGAATCTCACCTAGGATGATCTCTCCTGCTTTATCATTCTGCATATAAAACTTTGCATCTGCAAAGTGGGATTCTGCCTCTGAGAATGGATTAGTGTCGGCTTCAACTTTCTTGACACCGTCTTGATAGAACTTGAAACACTAATGAAGTGTAGAAGATATTACTCCATTTCCATGAATCCAAGGACGACCTAACAATAACTTGTAAGTGGTCTTGGAATCTATGATATGGAATAAAGTGTTGGCCTTCAAATCTCCAATAACAAGCTCCAAACGGATCATACCGATTGCTCGTTAGCCGCCTTAGTTGAAGCCTTGAATAACCAACCTACTATTCGATAGTTCGTCCATTGAAATTCCTATCTGTGTCATGGTTGACTTAGGCATTATACTCACCGCAGATCCATCGTCGATAAGAATTCGGCCAACTTTTTGCTCTCGAATATATCCGGAGACGAATAAGGGCCTATTATGAGGCTTCGATCCCAAAATCAAGTCTTCATCTGTGAAGCTAATGGACATATAACATGAGGCACATTTGTGTTCTTGCAAGCCTGGGACGTCTGAAACTTTAGAACTTGTCAATGTTTCAACAATAGCATCTTTGGTTGCTGGAGGAAGTGACAACAAATCATCTATTGTAAATAAAGGTGAATCTTCTGGCATTGTCATCACTTGAGATGGGCTTGAGAAAGAATCACCCTCTTCGAATGCATTGATAGCATGACATGTGACTATCCCAGGGATGTCCTCATGATCGTCATTAAGAAAGTTCTTTGGGAGGAAATCTTTAAGGGTTATCGGATGTCGAGCCAGAACAAAATCTTGACTCTTCGACAACTAATTTAGGCTTTCTCGAGCCTTTTATCCTTCTCTTCTGCTTTTGCGACATGTTCTTTCTTCTGTAGTTTCGGAACATGTGAAGCTCTCTTTGAACGAAATGTTTCTTTTGCTTCTTTCGACGAGTTACCAAAGTCCATCCTTCGTCTTCATTTTCAACAGACTCAAGTTGGTCTTGGCAGACGTCTCTTGCAGATTCTTGCTGAAGCCAAATAACAATCGGCTCTAATGTCCCGAACTGGATCAAACTTGCTACTGAATCATGAACCAGACTTAGAGCTACTCGGTTGTTCAGATTCTTTGCTATCGTCGTATGATTTGATTGAGCTACCTCATCAAGATCTAACTCGATCTTCTTTTCTATAGCTAATTTCAAGATTAGCTCCTTCAGGACGAAGCACTTTTCCACCGGGTGGCTGATGACTCGGTGATATTTGCAGTAGTTGGGATCATTAACTCTCCCCATCTCTTCTGGTCTCTTGCATTCTGGTAGCTCAATAAGTTTTTTTTCCAGGAGTTGTTCTAACATATCTGAAATGTCAGAATCTGGAAAATGGTAAACTTTCTCTTGCCTTTCTTTCAAGGTCAGACGACGTCTCTCACCTCCCTCTTGTTGTTTCTCTATCTTCTTTTCTTTTCCTTTTGACGAAAACTTGAAAGGAGCTGCATTGACTACCATTGACTCTTTCGTAGTGCTTTTGGTAGTTTTCTCAGTATTTTTAACTTCTTTCTTTTCTTTCCTGCCATCGGGGACAATAGAATCTTTGTTCCCTCTAGTAGCAATGCTCAATTCCATGTCATGAGTGCGGGTTGCCAACTCCTCGAAAGTGCGGGGTTTTATTCCTTGTAGGATATAGAGGAGTCCCCTATGCATACCTTGGGTGCACATTTCAACAGCAGACAATTCGGTGAGTCTGTCCTTGCAATCTAAGCTCAAAGCTCTCCAACGGTTGATGTAGTCAAGAACCGGTTCACCTTTCCGTTGTTTAGTGCTAGTGAGCTCCGTCATACTAACGGTTCGTCTTGTGTTGTAGAAGCGGTTGAGGAACTCCTTCTCAAGTTGTTCCCAACTATCAATAGTCTCAGGCTTAAGGTCGGTATACCAATCGAAAGCATTCCCCTTCAGTGTTCGTACGAACTGCCTGACTAGTTGGTCTCCTCTAGTACCAGCGTTTTCACATGTCTCGACGAAATGAGCAACGTGCTGCTTGGGATTGCCCTTCCCATCGAATTGTTGAAACTTTGGTGGCTGGTATCCATGAGGCATTCTCAGATTGTCAATTCTCTTGCTATACGGCTTGGAATACAAGAGAGAGTTTTGAGTCGGTCCACAATATTGAGCTATGATGGAATTCATGATCATATCCTGAAGCTGCTGAACGGATAGTGAAGCAATAGAAGCGGAATGTTGTGACTGATCTTGTGCAATGATCTTTCCCTTGTCTTTGATGGCACGGGTCTGATTCGATTCAGCAACATCCCAACTTTCCATCTGGTTCCTGAGAGAGGCGATTTCTTGGTCTTTCTCTTCGACCATCTTCAGTAGCATGCTGATTTTCTTCTCAACCTCAGCCATTCGTTCTTCACTAGTTCCAGCATCAGTCATCATAACAGACATCACATCAGGACTGGATGCTTTGTTTGGTTGCTGAGAAGAATAGATGAATTTGCCAAGCATCAGATTTTCTGCAGCGGCGATTTCAAGTTGAGCAGATTCTGTCATGCGTCTCAGCATCTTGTTTGCAATGACAGGAGTTTGGTTGTCTTCATGTTGGGTTTCCTTGGAGCGACTGCGACTAATTGGCCCCACATAGGAGTTGCTTGAACCAGCGATCTTTGAAGAAGCTTCTTCGAAAGTCATAATTTCTTTGCAAGAAAAAAAGATGAGAGGTAGAGACGGTCCCACTGGGCGTGCCAATTTGTTCACACGAGATTTCGACAAAGGAAATTTAATTCGTGGAAATGAACTTGATTTTATTGATTGTGTATGTATAAGTGTTACAATCTCTAATATTTATCCTCTGATGCTTTCTCTCAAAATATAGAGTCTGATCTGAGGGCTGGCGAGCTTGATCTCAGACGGAGGAAGATTGAATCTTCAACTTGTATCTTGATGAAGAAACGGTTGATTCTTTGGAGTCTTCCAGTCGTTGGATCTTCTGAGTCTTGAGATGGTCGAATTCTGAATCTTGGATCTTCTGAATTCTTTGGACTCTCTAACTTCTGAAGACTCTGGACCTTGGGAGAATGCTCTGGACTCTGGCTTCTCTAACTCTGTCTGAATACCCAAAATGAATGGTGGCCTCCTCTATTTATAGAGTTTGATGGACGTCATATGGGCTTGGGCTTAGGCTATATTTGGGCTTTAATCCAACTTATTTTTAATAAAATTGGATTATTTTAATTTAGCCCAATTTCCTCAATGATCTCGGGTCACATTAGTCTCGGGTCCAATTGCCACATGGCATAATTTGATTGGACTCGGCTTATGTATCAATAATAGACAAGTGGCATTGTTTGATTTGCCAAATTTTAATGTCTATTAATTTAATTTAGGGACACGTGTAAATTTATAATTGGTCCCAAAATTATTTTATCATTAATTGAAATTAATGACGTGGCAATTTATGATTGACTGAAATTTCTCACTCAACAAATGCATGGACAGATTCAGGTTTAGTAAAACAAATTCCACACAAAGGCGAAATATCCATACCATGTTTCATCAAACACCACTTCGTTGGCAGACAATCATTGTAAGCCTTCCAAATGAAAAGCTTGATTTTGGATGGTAACTTCACCTTCCAAAGCCTATTCCACCACCTACTTTGTAAATTGTCACTGGAAGATGTTTGGGCTACACCTGAAGAAAGGGCAATTTTATACCCACGTTTGACAGAGTATTCTCCATGTGAAGTGTAATGCCATATTCATCTGTCCTCCTCATCATGAGCGCTAATAGGAATAGTGGTAATGATTTTTACATCTTCAGCCTGAACCGACCTAAGAAGTTTGTCCACATCCCACCCAAAAGATGGTGTAATATATTCTGAAACTTTGACCTCCCTCCAAGATGCCATATCTCTAAGAGGAACAGGTTTGAAAGTGGTTTCTTTAGGTATCCAAGGATCGTTGAAAAAATTCGTCGATTTTCCATTACCTACCCTTTTGCGCATACTAGTGTTTTAATATACTAGTGTTTTACCACGTGCACTTGCACGTGTATTATTTTCTATTTTTAAAATATCTTGATTTTTGGATTATTGGGTAAAATCCATTTTTTCATAGAAAAGATTTTGGTACTATCATTTTAAATAAATTAAAATTAATTTTAACATTCTAATTTTTTTTATTTTATTTTTTGTGGTTGAATGTTTTATGTATAATTAAATACATTAATATCAATCTAATCACCTTAATCAATTTTTTTTTATTTTATATATCAAAGAAAAGAAACTACGTTTGAAAATATATAAGAACTTGGTTAAAATTGATGACTTTAAAGAAGTAATTTGTACTTTTATCCACCAAACTATGCGTTAGATTGTTAAGTTTAAAAAAAAAATGTTAAGGGATGATCATCCGATTTTAAAAAACATTTTAAAAGAGTAGTTAATTTTGAAAACATTTATCCACCAAATTATTATTTCCATAACTTTGGTTAAATAAGTTTTTAAATTTGTAAAATTTTCACTTTTAATTTATATTTATGTAATTGTTTGGTTATTCTTATATACTAAGCTGAGTATAGTGGACAATGAGTAAAACTATAATAGTTTTGATGGATAAAGTATGTTAGTTAGTGACACCTTTTAGGGGGTGTCTTTTTCCTTTTTGAGTTACAATATATATTTGAAAAAATGAAAAAAAAAAAAAATCAACCATGTATGGCAATTAATGATGAGGTATATTTGTACTAAAAAGAGTGGACATTCACCTGTAACATAATTAATTAGTTTATTACAAATAATTTAATTTTTTTAATTTATTTAGTATAATAAAATTTTATTTTTATGAATTTATATTCAAGTACTTTATTATTAAATTCATGAATTTTAACTTTTTGGAAATAAAACGAAAAGTTTTTAATCTTAATATTTTGTCATAGATCTGGAATAATATTTTAATTTTGTGTTATAATTAAAATTAATGAATAATAAATTGAAAAAAAAAAAAGAAAGTGTGTATATATTGTTGAATGAGAAATTTCGGTCAATCACAAATTGCCACGTCATTAATTTAAATTAATGGTAAAATAAATTTGGGACCAATTACAAATTTACACGTGTCCTTAAATTAAATTAATAGACATTAAAATTCGGCAAATCAAACTATGCCACTTGTCTATTATTGATCCATCGGATGACAT
The DNA here is from genome assembly GCA_036850905.1 of Luffa acutangula. Classification (NCBI taxonomy): domain Eukaryota; kingdom Viridiplantae; phylum Streptophyta; class Magnoliopsida; order Cucurbitales; family Cucurbitaceae; genus Luffa; species Luffa acutangula. Next base: position 8,757,881 of record CM072087.1, read on the forward strand.
AAGCCGAGTCCAATCAAATTATGCCACGTGGCAATTGGACCCAAGACTAATGTGACCCGAGATCATCAAAGAAATTGGGCTAAATTAAAATAATCCAATTTTATTAAAAATGAATTGGATTAAAGCCCAAAGGAGCCAAAGCCCAAAGGTTGGGCCCAGGCCCAAGCCCATATGAGGTCCACCAAACTCTATAAATAGAGGAGGCCACCATTCATTTTGGGGCATTCAGACAGAGTCAGAGAAGCCATAGCCCAGAGCATTCTCCCAAGGTCCAGAGTCTTCAAAAGTCAGAGAGTCCAAAGAATTTAGAAGATCCAAGATTCAGAATTCGGCCATCTCTAGACTCAGAAGATCCAACGACTGAAAGACTCCAAAGAATCAACCGTTTCTTCATCAAGATACAAGTTGAAGATTCAACCTTCCTCCGTCTGAGATCAAGCTTGTCGGCCCTCAGATCAAACCCCATATTTTGAGAGAAAGCGTCAGAGGATAAATATTAGAGATTGTAACGCTTCTACATACAAGATCAATAAAATCAAGTTCATTTCCACGAATTAAATTTCCTTTGTCGAAATTTCGTGTGAACAAATTGGCACGCCCAGTGGGACAATCTCTACCTCTCATCTCTTTTTCTCGCAAAGAAATCATGACTTCCGAAGAAGCTTCTTCAAAGATCGATGCTTCAAGCAACTCCTATGTGGGGCCAATTACTCGTAGTCGCTCCAAGGAAACCCAACACGAAGACAGCCAAACTCCTGTCATTGCAAACAAGATGCTGAGACGCATGACAGAATCTGCTCAACTTGAAATCACCGCTGCAGAAAATCTGATGCTTGGCAAATTCGTCTCTTCTTCTCAGCAACCAAACAACACATCCAGTCCTGATGTGATGTCTGTTATGATGACTGATGCTGGAACTAGTGAAGAACGAATGGCTGAGGTTGAGAAGAAAATTAGCATGTTACTGAAGATGGTTGAAGAGAAAGACTACGAAATTGCTTCTCTCAAAAGCCAGATGGAGAGTCGGGATGCCGCTGAATCAAGTCAGACCCCTGCCATCAAAGACAAGGGGAAGACCACATTACAAGATCAGTCACAACATTCCGCTTCTATTGCTTCACTGTCCGTTCAGCAGCTCCAGGATATGATCATGAATTCCATCAGAGCTCAATATGGTGGACCGGCTCAGAACTCTCTCTTGTATTCCAAGCCATATACCAAGAGAATCGACAATCTGAGAATGCCTCATGGATACCAGCCACCAAAGTTTCAACAATTCGACGGGAAGGGCAATCCCAAGCAGCACGTTGCTCATTTCGTCGAGACATGTGAAAACGCTGGTACTAGAGAAGACCAACTAGTCAGGCAGTTTGTACGAACACTGAAGGGGAATGCTTTCGACTGGTATACCGATCTTGAGCCTGAGACTATCGATAGTTGGGAACAACTTGAGAAGGAGTTCCTCAACCACTTCTACAGCACAAGACGAACCGTTAGTATGACGGAGCTCACCAGTGCTAAACAACGGAAAGGTGAGCCAGTTGTTGACTACATCAACCGTTGGAGAGCTCTGAGCCTAGACTGCAAGGACCGACTCACCGAAGTGTCTTCTGTTGAGATGTGCACTCAAGGCATGCACTGGGAACTCCTCTACATCCTTCAAGGTATAAAGCCTCGCACCTTTGAAGAACTAGCAACTCGCGCTCACGATATGGAGTTAAGTATTGCTAGTCGAGGAGATAAAGACCTTCTACTCTCTAATATGAAGAAAGACGAAAAGAACATTGAAGCAACTATAGAAGAATCTATGGTTGTAAATACAACCCCTCTCGAGTTGTCTTCTAAAGAAAAACACAAGAAGATTGAAAAGCAGCAAGGAAATGAAAGACGTCACTTGACTTTGAAGGAAAGACAGAAAAAGATCTATCCTTTTCCAAATTCTGACGTCCCTAACATGTTAGAACAACTACTGAAAACGCGATTGATAGAACTCCCCGAGTGCAAACGACCAGAAGAGATTGAAAAGGTCGATGATCCCAACTACTGCATGTATCATCGAGTTATCAGCCACCCAGTAGAAAAATGTTTTGTCCTGAAAGAGTTAATTCTAAGGTTAGCTAAAGAAGGAAAAATCGAGTTGGACCTTGAAGAAGTAGCTCAATCAAATCATGTTGCAATAACAACAAACACTTGCAGTCAAATGTGTTTTGGTTCGCTTCATGATCAAGAGGTGCACCTAGTCCAATTTGGAACCATTGAACCTATAGCTATTTGGTTTCATCATGAGGTATTAGGAGATAAATCTCAAGATCCTGTCAATCTTGTCAACAATGAAGATAAAGGAAGTACTATCATGACTCGTAAGAAGAAACAAGAACGACATCTCGTTCAAAAAGGATGTTGTTCATCAGAAAGAGTGAATAAACATCAAAGACGGAAGAATCCAAGGAAACCTAAACTTGAGGAAAAGAGAGATCAAAGTCCTGTTCGACATTGTCGACTAGTAACCTTAAAAGAATCGTTTCTGAGAAATTTTCATCCTGTCAAGAAAGTGGAAGAACACTTTGTAAGTTCATGTTATATCAACATAGAAGAAGATGGTATATCAAAGGAAATCAAGCAAAGGACTTCAGTCTTTGATCGCATTGAACCTTCAACTACTCAAACTTCGGTCTTTCAAAGAATGAGTATGGCTGCAGCAAGAGAAGAAGATCAAAGCTTGACGTCCGCCATCACTCGACATTCAGTTTTCCAAAGACTAAGCGTCTCTACATCAAGAAAGTGTTGACCTTCAACAACTATTTTTGATCGCCTCAAAGTAAGAAGCAGCCAACGTGAAAGAAAGGTGGACAGTTCAGAAGTTAAATTATTCGATGAAGTAAACAATGACAAGAAGCTTCATAGTACCATTTCGTCACGTATGAAGAGGAAGTTTTCTGTTCTCATAAACATAGAAGGTTCCTTGAAGGTGAAACCAAATCTTGTCATTTTGACAAATCCTACAGATGAAGGATCTGATCAAGACTATGGTAGAGAAAAAGAAATTTAAAATGTAAATGCTCCTTATCGCATGAGCTTAAAAGGTGGATGAAAAAAAAAACAAAAAAAAAAAAAAACTTGAACTACGTAATGACTTGATCCCTTTTCTTCAAAGGGTACGTAGGTAGCTTAAAGAAAACTTTAAGTTCAGTCTCTGCAAAAAAAAAAGTGCAACAAACATTGAAACACGACAATACAAATTGAAGAAGTTAATCACTACTGGGGGCAACACAACAAATTGAAGTTGTGCACCGTTATGAATATGAAGCTACGAGTTGGATGAATAAAAGAAGATTTCATTCCTCCAAATTCAATGCCTCGCTAGCCTCAAGTTCGGTGTTTCACTCACCCTAAGTTCGTGCATTCTTTCTCTCCAAGTTCAAAGGTTCTCACGCATTCCGCTACAGTTCCTTCTCTCCAAGTACGAAGGTTCTCTCCTCCAAGTCGAAGGTTCTCACGTTGCTTCACTGTAGTTCCTTTCTCCAAGTTCGAAGGTTCTCACGTTGCTTCGCCGTAGTTCCTTCTCTCCAAGTACGAAGGTTCTCTCCTCCAAGTCGAAGGTTCTCTCATGTTGCTTCCCTGCAATTCCTTCCTCCAAATTCGAAGGTTTCGAAGGTTCTCACGCGCTGCGCTTCGTTGCAGTTCTTTCCTCCAAGTTCGAAGGTTCTCATGCGCTTCGCTGCTACCTTCCTCCAAGTTCGAAGGTTCTCTCACGCGCTGCTGCGTTTCGCTCGCTCCTTCTCCAAGTTCGAAGGCGCATCTCTCCACTGCTCCTTCTCCAAGTTCGAAGGCGCTTCTCTCCGCTGCTCCTTCTCCAAGTTTGAAGGTGCTTCTCTCCGTTGCTCCTTCTCCAAGTTCGAAGGCGTTTCTCTCCACTGCTCATTCTCCAAGTTCGAAGGCGCTTCTCTCCACTGCTCCTTCTCCAAGTTCGAAGGCGCTTCTCTCCACTGCTCTTTCTCCAAGTTCGAAGGCGCTTCTCTCCGTTGCTCCTTCTCCAAGTTTGAAGGCGCTTCTCTCTACTGCTCTTTCTCCAAGTTCGAAGGCGCTTCTCTCCGTTGCTCCTTCTCCAAGTTTGAAGGCGCTTCTCTCTACTACTCCTTCTCCAAGTTCGAAGGTGCTTCTCTCCACCCCTCCTTTTGAAGGTTCGCCACTGAGGTTCTCCTTCTCCAAGTTCGAAGGTTCACCGTTGCTCCTTTTCAAATGTTTGACGACGGTTGACGGCCTCGTTCCACTCCATCTTCAAATGTTGGCAGTTGATGGCGTCCGCTTCGCTTCATCTTCAAAAAAAATTGACTATGGATAACTTCACTTCATATTCAAAAGTTGACGGTTGAAGTCCTCGCTACATCTGCAAAGATGAACAACTTTAGTGTTGTGTTTATCTTGAAAGTGTCTAAACTGGAAGATGCATCTTAGCTGCAAGTTTAAAAAAAAAATGCTTGATATCAAACCAAAAAAAAAAAAAAAAGGAAGAAAGACAATAAAGGTGTTGTTAAAAAATGGTGACCACCCCTGCAGGAAACTACAGTCATCAAAGTGACTGGTCTAGACATGTGGTGAAGTCACTGCAATTGAATCTGATGACGACCGTTGTAGGAGTCTGGTGACCACCCCTGCAGGTTACTCAGATCACCCAATAAAACAGGGACTGGTCTAGCAGGAGTACATCACTGTAGGCGAATCTGGTGGCCACCCCTGCAGGTTACTCAGATCACCTAATAAAATAGGAACTGGTCTAGCAGGAGTGCATCACTGAAGGCGAATCTGGTGACCACCCCTGCAGGTTACTCAGATCATCCAATAAAATGGAGACTGGTCTAGCAGGAGTACATCACTGTAGGCGAATCTGGTGGCCACCCCTGCAGGTTACTCAGATCACCTAATAAAATAGGAACTGGTCTAGCAGGAGTGCATCACTGAAGGCGAATCTGGTGACCACCCCTGCAGGTTACTCAGATCATCCAATAAAATGGAGACTGGTCTAGCAGGAGTACATCACTATAGGCGAATCTGGTGGCCACCCCTGCAGGTTACTCAGATCACCTAATAAAATAGGAACTGGTCTAGCAGGAGTGCATCACTGAAGGCGAATCTGGTGACCACCCCTGCAGGTTACTCAGATCATCCAATAAAATGGAGACTGGTCTAGCAGGAGTACATCACTGTGGACGAATCTGGTGACCACCCCTGCAGGTTACTCAGATCATCCAATAAAATGGAGACTGGTCTAGCAGGAGTGCATCAATGTGGACGAATCTGGTGACCACCCCTGCAGGTTACTCAGATCACCCAATAAAATGGAGACTGGTCTAGCAGGAGGGCATCTCTGTGGACGAATCTGATGACTACCCCTGCAAGCTACTCAAATCACCCAATAAAATAGGGGAATGGTCTAGCAGGAGTGAAATCACTGCAAGTGAATTTGGTGACGACTGTTGCACGATGCTTACACTCTCAAGCAATAAAGAAACAAATTGTAATAATATATGTGCAAAAAAGAAAAAAAAATCTATGGCACTATCAAAGTGGTTCATATGTGCAATATTCAATAAGACACCGATAGAATATATGCATATTAAAAAAAAAAAAGTTTGAATATGTATATACCTTTCAAATGGTGGACAAAGGTTGATGTTGTGTTCAAGGAGATCGTCAAAGGTTTTTGAAGGTTCTTTTACTTAACGGCGGCACGCGACAAAGAAGCACGAAAGGAGATTATTGCTCGAACTCAAGACCTACACAAGGAAGAAAATGTATGAACATTGAAGTCAAATGAAAGAAAAGAAAAGAGAAATTGAAGGAGATTGAAAAAAAATCATGTACCTAAAGCTTCTTGCTTGAATGGCTTTGTGTTTTGGTCTATGCAAGGCATTAGGTCAAACACATAATGGAAAGTCTTGATTTTGGTAAAGGAAATTTTGCCTTAACCAAATATGTATGTTGTATGTGGTCGTTTATCAATGCATATTCAACAAGAGATCGCATAATAGTTAGTGCAAGTTCAAAAAAAAAAAAAAAAAAGAATATGTATTTACCTTTTCAATGGTGGCCAAACGATCAATTGTGTGGAAGAATCCGTTGTCAAACATAATCGTTTCCTAAAATTGAGAACAAGAGTTATTTTTGAGGATGACAAAAGAAGGTACGTATATATGTTATTAGCAAAAGTCTGAAAAAAGAAAAAAAAAATGTGCCAAAAAGAAGAAAAAAAAAAGGGAAAGAAAAAGAAAATTAAAAAAAAAAAGCACAAATATGTTAAAAAAAAAAAGAAAAAAAAAGAAGCTGAATGTGCCACGAATTTCTAATGAGATGAGAGAGAAAAGGAATTTTGCTTTTGTTGTTCTCTCCCTCCCAGCATTATCTTCTCCTCTCTCTACACCACCATGTTCAACCTTTCCTTTTCTTCTTCTCTCGGTACCAACAGCATCACCGCAACTCCTCTCCTCCGATTGACCTCCGGCGAAGCACGAGAGATTACGGTTTGCAACAAACCCACTGGCAGGGGCGGCGACAAAGATGATTTCCTTTGTCTCCGGCAACGATAGCAACTCTACTTCTTGCTCTAGCGGCGGTTCACGTCAATGGGTCCAACGGTGGAAGCAGAGGCCAAACGACACCCACGCCGACGACTGTAGATCTGCAAATATCAATATTGTTTTTGGCACATACAACTATCGAAATAGACCCCACAAACAAAGTAACGGTGGAATCTCCCTTTTCGGTATAAACCCACGCAATATTCTTCCTCGACAACAGACCGCTCGACCAGCAAGAGATATCCATGATATTCTTAGTAGCAGCAAAAAGAGGACTCCAAAATCTCAAGATGGTGAAACCCAGGACTCAAGCAAATTAACAACGACAGGGTGAAAACTGCAACAGATGGGCGGCGACTCTTCAATCCACTGCTTTCCAAACAATTGAGACTTGAGCCAAACTCATCGGCAAAGTCCCGGCAACTAGTTTTCTGACCGACAAAGGACATAAACCCAGGCAACATCTTCCCTCGATAGCGGCTGTAAAGACTGTGTAACTTCAAGACAATGAAAATCACATACTTTCCCCACATATATTGAGGATTCCAATCATACAAAATAAAAATTTGGGGAAAGATTTTATTCCAAATGTAAATTGAATTTGAGAATGTCCAACACTCAAGATTTGATCCCAAATTTAAATTAAATTTGAGAATCTCCCTTCCAAATTTGATTTTCATCCCTAAATTTGAAAATTTTGATCCGAAATTTGATTTTTATCTTCTAATTTAAATGGAGATAAAATCAAAATCTTTGTAAAATTGAAATTAGCCAAAATCAAAGTTTTGGCTAGAATCCTAGATTTTCCCCAAATTAAAAGTTGGGTAAAATTCAAATTTTCAATATTGAGTTTATTCTCCTTCGAAATAGGAACCTCCCAAATTTAATTCTTCAAATTAAAGTTCAAATCAACTTCAAATCCAAGCTAATGGTCGGATAGAGTCCAAATTCTATTCAAATTAAAAATTTTGATAAAATTTTCAAATCAAAATTTGGGCATACTCCAAGTTTTCTCCAAAATTTGATTCAAATTCAAATTCCATTCCAAATTGAAGCGAGTGTGAATAGAGCTCAAATTCTATCCAAATTTCTGACAAAATTTATAAAATAAAAATTTGGGCATACTCCAAATCTTCTTCCCAATCAAAATTTTGAGATTCGAATTCAAATTTCATCAAAATTTGGGCATAATCCAAATTTGATCACAAATCAAAACTTGAGGAAAATTCGAATTTAAATTCTACACCAAATTAAAATTAAGTGGACTCTAAATTCTTCTCCATATAGTATAAACATCAACCCTACTAAAAATACAATTTGGAATATGAAGACTATTGAGATTTTCACGAAGGTTTGTTGCCAAACAAAAGAATCCAAATTATGACTCAAATTCATATTTTGATTAATTGGCATTAGACTGCGTCAAATAAAAAAAAAAATCAAAATCAAAATCAAAATTTTGAACTAAATTCATATTTTGATTGTTTGACACATCAAGAAAGTCAAAATTAAGAACAAATATCTTACATTTTGATTTTAAACTATCTTTTTTCAAGATTCATCCACACATACTTGTGCATAAATCTCGAAAAGGGGCATTTGTTGAATGAGAAATTTCGGTCAATCACAAATTGCCACGTCATTAATTTAAATTAATGGTAAAATAAATTTGGGACCAATTACAAATTTACACGTGTCCTTAAATTAAATTAATAGACATTAAAATTCGGCAAATCAAACTATGCCACTTGTCTATTATTGATCCATCGGATGACATAAGCCGAGTCCAATCAAATTATGCCACGTGGCAATTGGACCCAAGACTAATGTGACCCGAGATCATCAAAGAAATTGGGCTAAATTAAAATAATCCAATTTTATTAAAAATGAATTGGATTAAAGCCCAAAGGAGCCAAAGCCCAAAGGTTGGGCCCAGGCCCAAGCCCATATGAGGTCCACCAAACTCTATAAATAGAGGAGGCCACCATTCATTTTGGGGCATTCAGACAGAGTCAGAGAAGCCATAGCCCAGAGCATTCTCCCAAGGTCCAGAGTCTTCAAAAGTCAGAGAGTCCAAAGAATTCAGAAGATCCAAGATTCAGAATTCGGCCATCTCCAGACTCAGAAGATCCAACGACTGAAAGACTCCAAAGAATCAACCGTTTCTTCATCAAGATACAAGTTGAAGATTCAACCTTCCTCCGTCTGAGATCAAGCTTGTCGGCCCTCAGATCAAACCCCATATTTTGAGAGAAAGCATCAGAGGATAAATATTAGAGATTGTAACGCTTCTACATACAAGATCAATAAAATCAAGTTCATTTCCACGAATTAAATTTCCTTTGTCGAAATTTCGTGTGAACATATATATATGTGTGAAAAATACCTCAATTCTCATTAAGCAAGTGCAATCTCACTAACACAATTTTAAGTGAAATCCCATCCTCAATTGTAACATAATCTATATCAAGAATTTAAAATCAAAAGTCATTTGGGAATTTCATTATCCCCAAGACACAAATGAAGGATGATCACATTGCAAATTGTGCCAGATGGTGGGCTACTCGATTTGTCTTTGTGTGGATGATTGAATGGTTAACACGTTCGATGGTCATGACTTGTGCTTACCCAGCTTAGTAAGATCTTTTTCCTCACTATTGAGAATTTTAATTACATGCAGGAATTGCATTACTTTCAATTTTGAATGGATGGGGGAGTGTAATTGGCAGGAATTGCAACCCCTCCACAAGTTGCTAACGTTTCAAGCCAACTAATGTGTCGAGGATTGGGAATTTGCTTCACAACTTGCTCCAGAATGTGTTCTTGCCAATTTTTTATTACACACGTTCTTTAAATGGTAGAAGCTTGTTGATGAAAAAATGGTGAAAGACACCCTCTTTTATAATGGTAGATAATTAAAAATTACAAAAACTTTTAGAATTTCAAAACAATCCTAACTTTTATTACTAATTAGAGTTAAAGAAAAACTATTTAATTAATGAAAAAACCTTTCGTATTTTAACTTTTCATATTCCATATCATCATCATCATCATTATTATAATTCGACAATATATCATTATCATTATTGATAATTAATAAATAATTGGGAAAAATACACTTTTGGTCCTGAACCGAGACCACTTTTGCCCTAAAAGATAAAATGTTGCGACGCCGCTTCCCTTCTTCTTAGATGAAAATCCTTCCCTTCTGCACATCGAATCGCTTCCCTTCTTCTCAGATGAAAATCGTCGCTCGCCTTCTTTTCCTCAAAAAGCGTGGAAAATGAGAAAATAAAGAAGAAGAAAAAAAAAAGTCGCCGGCGGCCAGAGCGGTGGTCGCCGGCCGCCAGCCGCCGGCAAAGAAGGAAGAAGACATAACATGAAGAAGAAGAATAGGAGAGAGGGAGAGAAAAAATAAAAGATAATAATAAAATAATGATATTTATATTATTTTAATATATTTTTATTTAGAAAATTTTAAAAATATTTTTTTTTATTAAAATAATGATGCCATGTCAACAAACTGTTAGGGTTTAACGGCAAAATGGACGGCAGAGATCAAAGTGCTACTTATCTCAAACCTCAGTGATATTTTTGTTGAATTTGAAAACTCAGGGACCAAAGTGTCACTTAACCTAAACCTCAGGGACCAAAAGTGTATTTTTCCCTACATTTCAGGTGGAATTTCAGGAGATTTCTATTATCATTATTTTAATAATAATGAAAGTTTGTTGTTATTAATTTAAAGGATGTAACTGTTACAATCAATCTGACGATTTATAACAATAGCAGTGATGATAAGAAGTAATTTTATAACTATAATTTTGATTTTAAATTTTGTAATTGATTTGACGGTTATAATAAATATAATTTTTCATGGAATTCAAGATAAAATAGGTATAGGACACATTTGTAATTATGTAAAAAATGAGAGGGTAAATATGTCCAAAAATGTTTTTTTAGGATCCTGGCTTTTTAGAGATTAGAGATTAGAGATATAGATTATAAATATAGATAAAAGAACAAAATTTGTAATTTAACCGATCAATAAACAACTATATTAAAGATAATAAAATTGAATGGTCAAATAGAATGTTAGTATAATTGTTGGCTTTTTGGCCCTTAATCTCAATTTAATTAATTTTAATTAATTAATTAATCAATGTTTTGATGATAACAAACTTGATTTTATTTATTAACAATTTTAGTGTTTTAAAGTATCCATAGCGTAGAGCTCGAAACAACGATTCCAACGCCTTTTGAATCACTCAAATCGGAGCACAAACGAAAAAGTTATGGCCAAAACAAATTTGATGGAGAAAAACCTACGTGGCAGTGACACGTGGCAGGCGCTGATGTGGCATCCGACGTGGCGCTGATGTGGCACAACAATCGACCAAAAATGATGATGTGGCAGCTGACGTGGCAGCTGACGTGGCTCCACAACGGTCACATTTTGATGACGTGGCGATGACGTGGCAAGTGACATGGCGGCTGACGTGGATTACGTGGACCAATGGAATAGTGACACGTGGCAAGCTATGTATAAATAAACTTTCACCCAAAATTCCTCCCAATTCAAATTTTATTATTTCCAAAATCCATCCCAAAAATCCTTGATTTATTCTCATTATCTCCAAAATTCCATATCTTCAAAATTTGCTCTTAATATCAAAATTCCTCCAAATTCAAATTTGATTCTTTCCAAAATTCATCCCATGAATCATTGATTTTATTCTACTAATCCTAAAATTCCAATCCTTCAAAATTCTCTCTTAAATTTGAAATTCTTTCCTTTTCTAATTCTAAATTCAATCTCCACCATTCATCCTTAATTTGATCCAACGGCCAATGTTCATCCTCCTCGCCTATAAATTGGACTTGATTTTCACCTTTCATTCACACACCAAAAGCTTTCAAGTCTTTAAGCTCTCAAAGTCTCTCTACTCTTAAAATTCTTGTCCTCCCTGCTCCAAAATTGGCCTAGTTATATTTTTGTGAGGTTTTCTTTTTAGAGTGCTCAACTTGTGTATCTAGCCTTCAAGAGGCAATATTGTGAGGTTCTCTTTTCTTTTCTTTTTGGGAATTGTATTAAGGTGTGGGTACACCTTGGGTTGTGAGAAAAAGAAATTGGTTTGATCCTGAACCAGTTAAAAGGATCTTGGGTTTCTCTTTAGCCTAGGAAAAAGAGGGTCGTGTGTCGGTTTGGTTCTCACCCGCAAGAGGATCACTTAGTGAAATACCCAAGAAGGAGTCTTGGGGAGTGGAGTAGGCAATTTGCCGAACCACTATAAATTCCCGGTGTTTTCTCTTCCTCTCTCTCTTTTATTTTCTGCTCTTAATTATCTCTTTGATTTATTGTCTTAATTTTTTATTTCTCTTTAATTGCATGATTTAATTTTAGTGGGCTATTTAAATTTCTCGTTGATTAAATCATATTTAAATTCAAAGCTATCTTAGTGTGCATGCTTTAGGTTTTATCTTGCTTAATTTTCTCTTAAATTAAATTTGTGTGTTAATCTTTAATTGAGCATATTTCATAGATAAAATTATTTTTAAAAATTGGTAGTCAACCCTATTCACCCCCCTCTAGTGTTGCCTTTCGATCCTACAATTGGTATCAGAGCGGGTTGCTCTTCTTGAAATATTTCTTTCTTGATAAGCTTAATTGCTAAGAGCTATGGCAACTATAGATTTTCTTGAAGGTCATTGTATTGATAAACCTCCATTCTTTGATGGTAGAAAATTTGATGTTTGGAGCCATAGAATGAAAACTTTCTTGTTATCTATAGATTTTGATATTTTGTATGTATGTGAAAATAATTTGCCTAAATTAAATTTGAATGATGAAATGCTTTCTTTTAATGACCAAGCAAAAAATATCATATGTTGTGCTTTAGATAAAAATATATGTGATAAAATTTCACATTTTACCTATGCATATGATATTTGGAATTTTCTTGATAATATGTATAATGTTGAAAATTCTCCTTGTACTACTAATGATTTATTTGATGCGAAGGAGAATTATAATTCTCAAAATCAAGAAAAGTTCCATGGAGTAGAAAAAGAAAAGTGTGATGCATCCTCCTTATGCTTGATGGCTCATTCGAACAATGGGACCGATCTCGAATGCGATGAAGATGAGGTAACTCATAAATCTCCAACTTATGATGAATTATATGATGCATTTGAGAATATGCAAAATGATTTAGAAAAAGTTAGCTCTAAATATGTGAAATTATCAAAGAAATATAAGACATTGTCTATTGAGAATAAATCTTTGATAAATGAAAATGCTTGTTTGAAAATTGGAGCTAATAATGTTTTGTTGCACAATGAGGTTGATAGTGAGTGTGATGAGAAAAATGTTAAGGTTAATAAAATTATATTTCTTGAGAAAGAAAATGAGGATCTCAAATCTTTATCTTGTGAATTGAAACTTGAATTGAATGATTTGAGAAATAAGAATGAGAAAATTGAATCATTTTCATTAGAATTGAAAGATGAAATTGCTAGCATGAAAAATAAAATTATTGATTTGGAAACTAGCAATACTTCTTTAGAGAATGATAAATTTGCTTTGATTGACAAGATTAAATTCATTGAATGTGATAGTCATGAGAAAAATGATCTTTTGCATGTGCTTAAAGAAAAAGAATTGTTAGCTAATAAAGAGCTTGAAATTGCAAAAGAGTCTATTAAGAAATTGACTATAGGTGCAGAAAAATTAGATAAAATTATTGACATGGGTAAACCTTTTAATGACAAAAAGGGATTAGGCTATGTGGATGAAAATTCTTCATCTAATTCTAAGACTATTTTTGTTAAAGCTACTCCTAGTATGCTTAAAAATACTTCACCCAATGTCTCCAATTTTGTTGAATCTAAATTTGTGCCAAGAGATGAGAAATTTAGACCTATGCATGAAAAATCAAAATTTGTGTCTAAACATGATGAAAATTTCAAATGTATGCATAGTGCTAAATTTGTGCCTAGACATAAAAAGGCTAAAAATGTGGATGTAAAATCAAGATTTGTGCCTATATGTCATTATTGTGGTATTAAAGGTCATATTAGACCAAATTGCTATAAATTGAAAAATGCTCTTAATGGTTATGGAAAGAGAAATGTTCCTTATAAAACAATATTTCAAAATACCTATAAAAGGAACACTTGTGTGAAAAAGAATATGCATAGATATTATGTGAATGAAAAGTTTATGCATAATGTTACTTGTTATTCATGTGGCAAAATTGGTCATACATTCAATAATTGTTATTTGCCAAAATTGAATGCTAGTAATGTTGGAACTAATTTAAAATGGGTTCCAAAAATGTTGTTCACTAATAATGAAGGACCCAAGAAATGGGTACCAAAATCCTTTGATTAAGCTCTCTTTATAGGTGTGATTTCAAGAAGCAAATGATTGTTGGAGTTCAAATGAGAAATTAAATCAAATGGAGCAACTATATGGCTTCTTGAATCTAAGAAAGGAAAACTACATAGTTGGTAACTTTATATTTTTAAATAATTATTCTTTTGGTATCTTTATGGAAATTATATCTTATTTGAAATGATTCCTTAAATTTTATTAAATGTCATCTCACAAATTGAGATATTTTCTTTTCATTTATATCTATGATTGATCATCTTGTGAATTATTGGATTGTTTCCTTTTAAATCTTGTGGTCAATTATTTTTTAAATTCATCCATAATCTTTATTATTCATTTATTTGAACTATAGATGCCATGAGAATATATTGAATATTTATCTATAATGCTTATTATTAAGAATTTGTTTTATCCACGATTTCTTGATCTTAATGGTTGATATATATATATATTTGTTTGATGAAATTGATTATAATTAGATGCTTTTTGACATGAGCTAATGTATCCTTCTTGAAGTTAAATTTATGTTTTGATGATATTTTTGCTCTTTAAAATATTATGTCTTGAAGAAAAATATTTGATATTTTTCTTAATAGATAATTTGTCATTTATTTGTGCATTTTGGTTGTCCTTTTTTTTAAAAAAAAAAAAAAAAATGCTTTGTAATAGCTTTTGGAAGAGTTGCTAAATTATTTTTCTTAAGGGGAGTATTTTTATGTAAATTAATTAATATTCTTGACTTCTCTTAGCTATTTACTCAAATTGGTAAAATTTCATCATTTCTAATCTTTGATAGATTTATATTGAAAATTTTTGTGCCTAATCATGAGAATTAAATTGCTCTATTGAAAATTTTCTTGTCTTATGCATACTCTTCTTGAATGAAATTTTTTTATAAAAAAAAAAAATATTTATGATTTGTTTAAGATAGATTGAATTATCATGTTTGCTTCTTGTGCAAATTATTATTCTTGGATGATTTTTATGACTTTATCTCCTTGATATGTATTGGTTTTCTTATTACAAGAATGCATATTTTTAGAGGGAGTTGTATCATTTTAGGTGTGAATTTTAATTTTAATTTATTTTGTCCTTAAATGAAATTGGTTTGCTCGCAATAAATATTGAGGGTGTTTCATTAATTCATATCTTCTTTAGTTCAAGTCTAGGAAGAAATATTTATTGATTTATCTCTTTTCTTTGTCTCTCACATTGATTTTTGGATATAATATTCTTATGCATAAAATGAATGAATTAAATTTGAAATCTTGCCTTCCATGAATTTGATTTTTTTTATTGTCTTGATTCTTATCAATGGATATGAGATGTAAAATTATTTTGGTGTTAAATGTATCTTTCTTTAATTGGTATCTCATAGTGCTTAAATGGTTGAAATTTTCCTTATGAAAGTGTGTATGTGCTATTTCAAATTCATTGAATTGGTTTCTAATTTTGGCATGTTTTGAAGTCTACTAATCTATTTGGAATCTCTTGTTTAATGTCCTATTGTGGTAAATTGAGTAATTTATTGAAATTACTAATCTTTATGATTTGAATCTCCATAATAGCTCTTGATTTTTCAGTATGCTTATTTTTAGGGGGAGCAAATGCCTCTTATAAATGAGTTTCTTTTTATTAGTTTAATTATGAACTAATTGTCAGTGATATCTTTGAGCAATTGTGATTTATTTATTTGTGATATTTATCTAATATGAGAAATCCAATTGATGATTAAATTGATTGATGTCTATTTGTTCCTCCTTTGCAATATTTATTATATGTTTAGGGGGAGTCATTATCCTTGGGGTACATTCCATTTTAAAACTTCTTATATTTACTCTTAGATTCAATTTCGTGCTACAAGTCTTTTTGTCCCTTATTTAGGGGGAGTGTTAAATTGCTTTCAAAATGGGGAGAAGTTTGTGAAGTTTGCCTTAATTTTTTAAAAAGGTATTAAAATTTTTCGAAGGTTGTGCAAATTATTATTTTTTTCTTATTATTCCTTTTTGATTGATTCCAAAAGGGGGAGAGCTAATAAGAAAAATGAAAGCATGATATTATTGAATATCTTTCTTGCTATTGAATGGAAACCATATTGTGTGTTGATGTGTTCCAAGTTCATATCCTTATATCACACACCACTCTAGAGTTCATTTTTTTGTTAGTAGTTTGTCATCATCAAAAAGGGGGAGATTGTTGGCTTTTTGGCCCTTAATCTCAATTTAATTAATTTTAATTAATTAATTAATCAATGTTTTGATGATAACAAACTTGATTTTATTTATTAACAATTTTAGTGTTTTAAAGTATCCATAGCGTAGAGCTCGAAACAACGATTCCAACGCCTTTTGAATCACTCAAATCGGAGCACAAACGAAAAAGTTATGGCCAAAACAAATTTGATGGAGAAAAACCTACGTGGCAGTGACACGTGGCAGGCGCTGATGTGGCATCCGACGTGGCGCTGATGTGGCACAACAATCGACCAAAAATGATGATGTGGCAGCTGACGTGGCAGCTGACGTGGCTCCACAACGGTCACATTTTGATGACGTGGCGATGACGTGGCAAGTGACATGGCGGCTGACGTGGATTACGTGGACCAATGGAATAGTGACACGTGGCAAGCTATGTATAAATAAACTTTCACCCAAAATTCCTCCCAATTCAAATTTTATTATTTCCAAAATCCATCCCAAAAATCCTTGATTTATTCTCATTATCTCCAAAATTCCATATCTTCAAAATTTGCTCTTAATATCAAAATTCCTCCAAATTCAAATTTGATTCTTTCCAAAATTCATCCCATGAATCATTGATTTTATTCTACTAATCCTAAAATTCCAATCCTTCAAAATTCTCTCTTAAATTTGAAATTCTTTCCTTTTCTAATTCTAAATTCAATCTCCACCATTCATCCTTAATTTGATCCAACGGCCAATGTTCATCCTCCTCGCCTATAAATTGGACTTGATTTTCACCTTTCATTCACACACCAAAAGCTTTCAAGTCTTTAAGCTCTCAAAGTCTCTCTACTCTTAAAATTCTTGTCCTCCCTGCTCCAAAATTGGCCTAGTTATATTTTTGTGAGGTTTTCTTTTTAGAGTGCTCAACTTGTGTATCTAGCCTTCAAGAGGCAATATTGTGAGGTTCTCTTTTCTTTTCTTTTTGGGAATTGTATTAAGGTGTGGGTACACCTTGGGTTGTGAGAAAAAGAAATTGGTTTGATCCTGAACCAGTTAAAAGGATCTTGGGTTTCTCTTTAGCCTAGGAAAAAGAGGGTCGTGTGTCGGTTTGGTTCTCACCCGCAAGAGGATCACTTAGTGAAATACCCAAGAAGGAGTCTTGGGGAGTGGAGTAGGCAATTTGCCGAACCACTATAAATTCCCGGTGTTTTCTCTTCCTCTCTCTCTTTTATTTTCTGCTCTTAATTATCTCTTTGATTTATTGTCTTAATTTTTTATTTCTCTTTAATTGCATGATTTAATTTTAGTGGGCTATTTAAATTTCTCGTTGATTAAATCATATTTAAATTCAAAGCTATCTTAGTGTGCATGCTTTAGGTTTTATCTTGCTTAATTTTCTCTTAAATTAAATTTGTGTGTTAATCTTTAATTGAGCATATTTCATAGATAAAATTATTTTTAAAAATTGGTAGTCAACCCTATTCACCCCCCTCTAGTGTTGCCTTTCGATCCTACAATTGGTATCAGAGCGGGTTGCTCTTCTTGAAATATTTCTTTCTTGATAAGCTTAATTGCTAAGAGCTATGGCAACTATAGATTTTCTTGAAGGTCATTGTATTGATAAACCTCCATTCTTTGATGGTAGAAAATTTGATGTTTGGAGCCATAGAATGAAAACTTTCTTGTTATCTATAGATTTTGATATTTTGTATGTATGTGAAAATAATTTGCCTAAATTAAATTTGAATGATGAAATGCTTTCTTTTAATGACCAAGCAAAAAATATCATATGTTGTGCTTTAGATAAAAATATATGTGATAAAATTTCACATTTTACCTATGCATATGATATTTGGAATTTTCTTGATAATATGTATAATGTTGAAAATTCTCCTTGTACTACTAATGATTTATTTGATGCGAAGGAGAATTATAATTCTCAAAATCAAGAAAAGTTCCATGGAGTAGAAAAAGAAAAGTGTGATGCATCCTCCTTATGCTTGATGGCTCATTCGAACAATGGGACCGATCTCGAATGCGATGAAGATGAGGTAACTCATAAATCTCCAACTTATGATGAATTATATGATGCATTAAAATATATGATGTTGTTAAGGGACTACCGGACACCCACATATCTCCACAATGGTATGATATTGTCCACTTTGGGCATAACCCTCATGGATTTGCTTTTGGTTCACCCCAAAAGGCCTCATACCAATGAAGATACTTGTCCTCCCTTATATACCCATGATCATCCCCTTATCTAGCCGATGTGGGACTTTGGACGCACTCCCAACAATCCTCCCCTCGAACAAAGTACCACCGAGCCTCCCCTCAAATAGTCATCTATCCGTCCAACTCTCTAGGCTTCACCGCTTTAGCGAGAGTTCTTGCTCTTATCTAGGACGACTCCTCTTCTCCGGAGTATACCCGCCCACCCAGAGCTCAACCACGGACCTCCACCATGACCATTAAGGCTCCGAGCCTCCCCTCAAATAGTCATCTATCCGTCCAACTCTCTAGGCTTCACCGCTTTAGCGAGAGTTCTTGCTCTTATCTAGGACGACTCCTCTTCTCCGGAGTATACCCGCCCACCCAGAGCTCAACCACGGACCTCCACCATGACCATTAAGGCTCACAACTTCTTTGTTCGGAACCCGAGGATTCCACCCAACACGGCTACTCCCGGGGCATGGCTCTGATACCACTTGTTAAGGGACTACCGGACACCCACATATCTCCACAATGGTATGATATTGTCCACTTTGGGCATAACCCTCATGGATTTGCTTTTGGTTCACCCCAAAAGGCCTCATACCAATGAAGATACTTGTCCTCCCTTATATACCCATGATCATCCCCTTATCTAGCCGATGTGGGACTTTGGACGCACTCCCAACAATAATAAATTAGTGTTTCTTCATTCATGTCCGTGTATATTTTAATACCTAAGTTCTCTGTCCTTTTATATTTTGGTATTTTTTTAACAAAATTTTTATTAGTAACACTTTCTTTGAAACTCTAATTATTTTGGAAATGTGCCGACATGAGCATAGCTCAACTGGCATAAAACTCATTCTAATGACCAAGATGTTTGTGGTTGAATTGCATTTCTTACGGACTCTTCATCTTCATCTCCAAAAACACCTTAACTTTCATGAATTCACGTTAAGAAAAAGAAGATTAGGCCCCTGTAAGCGGTAGAGAGTGGAGAAATTATTTTAAAAGTGCATGAGTTCAATAAACTATCACAATACATAATAATTCCCAATTTTTCACATATGAAGAGGGATGATAATAAAATTGCACCCTAAGACTCAAAGTGCAAGAGGATGACAACTTTGACACGTGGAGGTGTGAACTTCCTTATTAGGCGAACTTCTCTACTTCAATAGCCCCTCTTCATAGATTCTATTTATGCAATTCTTTTATTCTAGAAAAAAGTATGATATAGTACATAGTACAATATGTAAAAGAGATCATAAGACTCAATTTGGTGTAGAAATTGAGTCAAAGAAAACCATTTTATAGTTGTATGAAGTAGAGAATTGCAAAGCTTTTGAAATTCCAATGCTTTTCATATTACACCATTAGATTAAACCTAATTAAATGTAAGAACTTTCATTTTAGAATTAATTCATATAAATAAGAAGCAAAACTTTTTATGAAAACTTTTATAAGAACTTTTTAGTGGCTTTTCATATTTCCTCTATTCAATGCTTTGGATCCATTTCATCTTGGGAGAAGGGGGAATGGATGGGACGAGAGAGTAAAACAATATCTACTATAATGAGGGGATGGTGGGAGGAGAGATTGGGAGGAGCATATATGGAATTATCTTATATAAGAGTTTGGATAAAATTGTCTTAAAATGATTCTTTTTCTAAGACACTTTTTAAGATAGTAAAATAAGATTTACAACTCCACACACCTAGTTCACATGATGTTACAAACATATTTCAGAGTGGTTTTGAAATAGTTAAAATCACTTTTGTCATATTCAAAACTACTTCGAGTTCAAAATCAATTTTGATGATATGAAAAACATGTTTAAAAGTGTAAAATCAAAACTGAAATTGATTTTAAGGATATGTTTCAGAGTGATTTCAAATAGGACAAAAATGGTTACAATGTTGCAAAATCACTCTCAAACATGTTTAGAGAGTGCATTAATAAGACCGAATTCTTATTTTATTATTTCTCTTTCTTATTTGTTTTCACTATGATTGCAAAATTTGAATTCAAAATTAATGTAATATTCGTTGTTATCTCTTTTCCTTCTTTCTACCACCTTCCCCTTTCTTTTCTTTTCTGCACCTTTTTCACCTTATTCTTCATTTTTTTCTTTTATTTATTTTTTTATTTGTTTTCTTTTATTAATTTTATCCCTCCACTACATTTTTTTATTAATATTGTAATTTTTAAAACTTATTATTGAAATATAATTAGTTTGAAACTTATTATTAAAATATTGTAGTTTTAAATTTTCGGTCAAAGGTGAAGAGACGACCTTGAAACACGTGTCATAGGTTGTCTGACGTGACAATAAATTAAAAAAGAAAGATTTTCGGAGAGGTTGTCTCTTGAAGAGACGACCTCCGCACAATTATGCAATAATTGTAGTACTGGATATGTGGTGTAGGCGTGACCTTTCATCCTCCCTTCCCAAGTTTGAATCCCAACATCAAGCGTTCATTTTATTTTATTTTTTTCGTTTCTAGTTTTTTATTTTTAAAAATATCAACAGTTTTTTATTTTCTTTTTTCTTGTTTCACTTTTCTTTGAAATTTGAAGTTTTTTTTTTCCAAAGACGAACACTTTCATTGAATAAAAGAATGAAGGAACACACACTTGGCCAAGCAATGTGCTTTACCATTCCGCTCCCTTTTAACAAATGAGAGATTACACACACTAAACCTCTCCTACATCAAAACAATCTCATCTCTAATCGGCCCAAAGTCACGCAGGAAAAATTCCTTTTTATTTACAATATGCACTAGTTTGAGAGAATCAGAGTAAACTGTCAGCTCCCTAATTCCTCTGTCCCATGCACTAGACAGTCCCCATATCAGGGCCCTACCTTCAGCATCTAAGCTACATAAGCTATTTCTTCCACGACATGCTCCCTCTTCAACAGAATCATTGTGTGGCCGCCGAAGGTGCCACCCCAAGCCAGTGCCTAGGGAGTCCTTGTTCCAAGCCGCATTGATCCATAGGGTTGATACAACGATCATGTTATCTCGGCCACTTTCTTCACCTTGCTGGGCCTGTTCGACTGAGCTCACCCTCTCCACAGCTTCTTTGAATTCAACCGTGTCACTATTTGCCAGCCTTATACCCAACTACACATCCCATAGCTTATAAAGTGCCCATTTTCTTTATATTTTTATTTTGAATTTTAAAATTATTCTAACCAACTTCTTAATTTAGTTAATTGAGATAAAATAAAAATAAAAATAAGAAATATGACAAATAAATCAAATTGTTGTTATCTTTATACCAATAAATTGATTTAATATATAAAATACACATTTTTTTCCTGTATATTTATTTTTATTTTCCTAACTTTTATTTCAATTTTGTTTCTTTGGTGTTCCATTCAATCAATATTTTTCTTCTTCTATTATGTTGATATTCTTTTTTTCTCTAGTTTATATATTGTATGCAATATTTATAGATTTTTTTACAAATTCCCTAGGGACCCACAAGTTTTGTAATGTACATACATACAATATATGGATTATTATCAATGAAATACTAATGCTTATAGAGTATAGAAATTATATTTTTTTTATAAAGTATATATGAATTGTTGGCAAGTTCATCGACTTATTTTTGGACTGTTTTGATTAATTATATTATACCAATAAAATAAAATATTTAAAAAGACAATATAGTATGGTAAATATTTACCGTACGTAGTACAGATATATACCTATAATTGGATTTTTTTTTTTTGAACAAACTTATAATTGGATTGACGTGGGTAAAAAAAAATCTTATTTGCATTTAAGATTTTTGGCTTTATTTTCCTTCCATATGTGAACTTTAATATTATCGTTTCTATAGTGCCTACCATATATGATTTACCACTTTTTTTTTTTTTTTTTTTTTGAAGAAATATGATTTAATATTATTACTCCATGTTTGAAATTGTTTATATATTGAAAGTGTTGGACAAATTTTTAATACTGTGTCTAATTGGTAACTATTATTCTTAGGTTAAAAATCACTTTTGGTCCTTGAATTTTGATTTGTGATGATTTAGTTTTTGTAATTTTAATTTTGTAACAATTTAGTCCTTGAACCTTAATAAGTAACAATTTAATCTCTATACTTTAAAATTTGTAACAATTTAATCATTGTCGCAAAAAAAATCATCAAAATTAAATGTCGATTTTTATTATTTAATGATTAAATTTTGTAGCTCATTTAACACATTGGGTCGTCCCAAATTAGTTTATTAATATATATATATATATATATATATATATATATATATGGGTAAGAAATTTCATTAAATATTTACATTAATTTTTATGATAAGGACTAAATCGTTACAAATTTGAAAGTACTATAGGGACTATATTGTTATTTACTTAAGTTCAGAGACTACATTGTTACTCACTAAAATTCAAAGACTAAATTGTTACAAACTTG
Organism: Luffa acutangula; assembly: GCA_036850905.1. Classification (NCBI taxonomy): domain Eukaryota; kingdom Viridiplantae; phylum Streptophyta; class Magnoliopsida; order Cucurbitales; family Cucurbitaceae; genus Luffa; species Luffa acutangula. The sequence goes on from CM072087.1 coordinate 8,780,701, forward strand.
AAAATATAGAGACTAAATTAATGGTTACAAAATTGAAAGTAGGTGGAATAAATCCTCACAAATCAAAGTTGAAGGACTAAATCTTTACTTCCATGAAACTTGGAGGACTAAAAGTGAAGTGATTTTTAACCTAAGAGATTTTTATTCGGAGAAAAAGATGAAGCAAATGGGCATAATACTCAAGGCCGAAAAACAAAGAAAACTAAAAATGAAACATTCCTTTCCTGAAAAAAAAAATGTCAAGGGTCTAAGTTGGTGGAGGGTTGAGTTGAGGATTACCCACTGTCACGACTTCAACCGAAGAAGCAAAGTTTGGTATGGGTCCACTGATATTGTTGTAGGAAACATCAAAGTAACGAAGCGAGGAGAGTTTGGTCAAGACTTCAGGTATTTTCCCACTCAACCTATTGTCCATCAACATCAAAACTCGCAACTCGGTCAAATTTGCAAATGCCGGAGAGATGGTCCCCACCAACTTCTCTGAGAACAGGTTAACGGTTACGATCCTCCTTTGTTCATAATCACCACTGCAGGTGACGAACGACCACTTGCAGATCTCGCTTCCCTTCCAAGCTTGGCCCAGCAACGCTGGGTATCCGAAATCTTTGGCGATCTCAAGAAATATGGAGAGCAGAGGATCGCAAGGCCCCGTCGTGTTCCTGCAAAAGCTATTCGCGCCGCCGAAAGATGCATTCACTCGTCTCGAATCGAACTCCGGGACGGGGCCTTGGAGCAGGTTGTTGTCGAGAGAGACATGGACCAAGCTGGAATGCTGCATCAGCGACGTCGGAACAATCCCGGTGAACTGGTTGTCCCGGAGCTCCAGATCTTGTAGCTTGTTGCAGTTCGAGATGTCTGGGATCTGCCCCGTGAAGCGATTCTTGTGGAGCCAAACCTGAGTCAAGCTGCAGTTGGGGTTGGAGGAGAACAGATCATCGACGGTGCCGGAAAACCCATAGAGCTGATCGTTGAGCCGGAGGGTCTGTAGGTTGGTTGATCGGGCCAGAGAGCGGGGTAGGGGTCCGAAGAGGTCGTTGTGGGAAAGCACGAGATTCTGGAGATTGGGAAAGGCATGGAAGATATCTGGTAATTGGCCGACAAGGTTTGAATCTGCGGCGTTGAAGTCGAGCAGATTGGGGGAATCGATTAGGAAGTCGGTGGGAATGGACCACGGGGCGAGGTTTGTGTTCTGGCTGAGGTCGAGAGTCTTGAGACTGGTGAGGCCATGGAAGGAATTGGAGGAGATGGAGCTGAAATTGTTTCGGTCTAATACAAGAGTGTGGAGGTAGCGGAGGTTGGCAAAAGAGGGCAATGGGCCATAGAAACGGTTTCCTCCGATGTACAGAGAGGTCAGGTGAGAGAGAGAGTTGAGGTCTGATGGCAGAATTCCAGTGAAGTATCCCAAGCCTAAGGTTATGGAGGTTACACGATTAGACGAATCGCAGGTTACTCCATTCCATTCGCAGAACCCATTGTTCGCCACAGACGTCCACTCCTTTATTCGTAACGGCTTAATTACGTCCGCCAGCTTCTGCATCACTGCCGCGTCATCGCCGGCGGCGGATGCGATCACCACCACCAGGAAACTTAATGTACAGACACTAAAATAACCTGCCATTCTCTCCCAATATTACCACCCAATTTCCTCTATTCTTTCTCTTACCATCTAATCTACATATGCAGATTCATATATACACCATTTTCTTTTGTAAAATATAAATCACAGGAAACAGCCCATTCAATAGCATTAACTCACCAGTGTATTCGAAAAAAAAATACAATAGCACTAATTCATGCGAACTTTCTACTTTTTCCATATCTATTTTCCTTTTCTATACCACCCAAATACCTTTTTCAACCCTCCAAATATCTACGTTTTTTTTTTCTTTGAAAAGTCGAAATATGTGTTTTCAAAATAAATCTTTTTAGTAGTTTTGAGAAATAAGATTAAGAGGTCTCTAATTTAAATATATATATATTTTAAAAAAAGTTGAAAAAATAATACGAGAGACTTTTAAGCATATTTCTCAAAACTCAATGATTAAAATTGTCCATTTTGAAAACTTACCGATCTTTTAAACCCATTCCTAACTCAAATGTGTCTATCTTTTAGGGACCAAACACATCTATTCCTCAAATCTCGGGGATCAAGATGGTATATTTTTTTTCTCAATATAAAATATAATATATCAGTGTTTATCTCTCTTATTTAATGGTGGTGTGTTTTCCATATACAACTACCCAACGTTTCAATATATAAATGAGAATCGGTTATTTTCTTTTTTTAAAAAAAAAACAATTATAACACTAATATGCCATAAATATATAAATAACACACTTATATTGAAGCCCATATTTAAAAAACGTCCAATCTTTTCAAATATTACTTCTTAAATCAAGCCTCAATATCGGCAATTAATTTTTTAAAATAAAGAAAGAAAGGACAAAAGTATCCAAATATTACTTCATTCTTTCTTTATTTTTGTTCTCTTTGTTTTCTTTGCTCTCCAAAGTCTCTTCAATCTTCAAAATATCTCGAAATGTTGATGTGGTGTATTCTAATTGCAAAGGTTTCATGAGAGGTAGATATTCTAATTGCAAGGGAATGCATGCATGTGTCAAATTTATATCTTAGATCCTAGGCTTCTGACATTGCAACTCCAATTTGATGAAGTTGAAGAATTGTATTTATATATCAATATTTATTAAGTGAGCAAATCTATTTTACGAAATGAGTGTATATCTAAGATTTTTTTTTTTTGTTACTATTCATTTTTGTTATTGTTCTTATATCATTCATGTTTTTTTTATTAATAATATTTGTTGAAAAATAAATTTTATTGCATCAATTACAAGTTTATATTTCTTTTGTTGAGAAAAAAAAATGTTTAACCTTAATGCCCCACAGATTAATTATAAATAGTAAATTAATTATCAATAATAAATTAAAAATGATTTTTTTAGATCATTTATGTTATTTGATCTATTTTTATGTTTATTAAGCATGTCATTTAATTTAATTCTAACGTTTAATAACATTAATTAATAAGAATGTGAAAAGGTATAATGTGAGAAGCTCTATCTCATTATTTCTATAATTTATTTTTCAAAATTTATGAACTTATTTTTAATTATGTTTAATAGTGAAATTCCAAAGGTTTTGTAACTTTTATCTCCTACAACTATGTATAAAGCTCTCTTCAACAATATCTTTTACACGGTTTTGAGTTTTCTCTTATATTTAGGTTTGCTTTTATTCTTTTATTCATTGTTTTTGCTTTGCCTCATTTGTTGAACTCCTTAATCTAACATTCTTCTTGATTTTCTTTTGTCGCAAGATTGATCCTTGGTAATTTAAGAAAAGACTTGAAGATATGCAAAAGAGAAGCTAGAAGAAATATTGTTATTGTTAGGAATATACATTTTTTTTAAAAAAAAAAATTGTTGGTAGTAAATGAATAAATTCATTACAATAATTAAAAAAATGGTACTTTCTCAAATTCTTCAAATTCCACTTTTTTTTTTTAATCTCTCCCATGTTTATGATTAGGGAAAAAATCATTTTTAACCCCAAACTTTGGGGGTTGTATCAATTTTAACCCTGAACTTTCAATTTCATTAAATTGAACCCTAAATTTAACAAATTGTATCAATCTTAACCCAAAACTTTCAATTTCATCAAATTGAACCTCAAACTTATCAAATCGTATCGATTTTAACCCCAAACTTGCATAAGTGTTACAATGTATACCTTTGGTTAACTTTCCGTTTGAACCACGGTACGTAATTGATTATTTATTTATTTTTTCTTAATTCACATTGCACCTGAATTGGTTTCTTATAAATAAAATATTGAAGAAACTTTATTTTAGATGACTTTTTCTTGTTATTGAGAACTTTGTGAGGTTTTTTTTTTTTTTTTTTTTTTTTTTTTGCTGCTATTTAAGATTACGGAAGCAAATAAATTTTGGAGGTTTTTAATCTTCAAATATTCGCTGGTTTTTTCTTGTTACTAAGAACTTCATGGGATTTTTTCCCTTATTTTAATGTTTTTTTTCTTGCTAATTAGAAGAATGTACAAATCTAGGAAACGAAAATAAAGAAATTTCGAGTTTTTTATTTCTCATTTTTTGTTGGATTTTTATTGTTGCCAATCACTCTAGGATATATATATATATATATATATTAATGAGAAGAATAGACTGAAATATTTGATTTCTTATAGAGTTTTTCCAACAAATTTCTTACAAAACACTAACTTAGATGCAATGTGAATTAAAAAAAAAAGGAAATTGTCAATTACATGTTTGAATAGCAATTCAAATGAAAAGTTGACGAAAGGTCTACATTACAACATTTATACAAGTTTGTGGTTCAAATTGATACAGTTTGTTAAATTTGGGGTTCAATTTGATAAAATTGAAAGTTTAGGGTTAAAATTGATACAACCTGCAAAGTTCAGGGGTCAAAATTGTTTTTTTCCCTTATGATTATTTATTTTCTCATCCCATTTTTTGAAATGTTTTTTCAAATTCTTCACATTCCACTTTTGTTCTCTTTCTCATTCTTCTCATTATTTCTCTCTCTTTAACTCTTGAGGAAGTATTAGTTGATAATTAAAAAGTTTGAATGAGAACCATTAGAACATGAAACATTCTAATATGAATAACTTGAATATGAAATTCTGTATCAAAAAAAAAAAAAAAAACTTGAATATGAATAGTTTATCATTTATTTTATTAAGTAACTGTACAAATGTATGGGTTTAATTATCTTAAAATTTTATGAATTTATATTTAATTACCATGAATAAGGAAATTTTAAAAGTTTTGTATTTTTGTTTATTTTCTACCACTATATAAATAACTCTCTCCTACTTTTCTTTAATACACAAACATGAAAAAGTTAGAATATTAAAACTTTTGTCAATTTATTCCTAAAAAGAAATTATAAAATTTATGAAGTTCTCCTTAATTATATAATGAAAATTTAAAAGTTTATCAAAATTTTAATAATTTAAAACTTTATAAATGTGTAAAATACTTAATAAATCATTTATGTTGTTGTAAATATAAATGAACCTAAGATCGGATATATGCTTAACTTTTTTTAAAACAAATAATATTAATATATAACAAAATTAAATGAAAATATACTAGGAATATGATAAAATAATGAAAACTACCACGAGCAAAGCACGTGTTAAAAAACTAGTATATATAAAAGAAAATAGTAAGAAAAAAAGGGGAAAGTTTTTTTTTTTTTTTTTTTTTTTTGAGTATTAAAAGAGGAAAGTTGTATATGATGTGAAATCTCCCCTTGAGAAAAATAAAACTCAGCTTGTGACTTCATATTCTCCAGTTTAAAAGCAGATCAGACTAATGTTTTGCAGATGCATTAAAATGTTGGCAGGAAATTTATGAAAAAAAGATTCATTGTATTATTATTTTTGAAATTTTGAAAACTAAAAAGAAAGTACATTGAAATAAATTCCCAAAATTTTCTATATCAATAATGTCCTAATAATGGTATATACTTGGAGCAAATAATCAACAAATTCTCCTTCAAAAAAAAAAAAAAATCAACACTTTTTTTTTTTACAACACAATCCAAATTGATGTAATTGAAATCAAATCAGAGATCCAAAATATTATAAATTACAACCGAGCAAGATGTTCCAAATCCAAATAAATTACCTCAAATAAAAATGTGAATTAATACAATCTAATCAAGATTGTTTTTCATAAAAAAAAAAAAAGCAAAATCTAAATTATATTCTCCAAAAATCAAATTACAGCCCAAATCAAAATTATTTCCTAGTAAAGAGTCAAGATTACATTCTCACTAAAAAAAAAAGAAAATCCTAAATTGAAATACATTGACTTAGTTTACTCTCAAACATTAACTACATGTATGGTCGTTTTTTTTTTTTTTTTTTTTACAACATCAACCTTACATGCAAACAAGGAAAATTGTTCTAAAGCAATCATTACAGAAGACAGGAACAGGGAAACCAAAATCTATACACCCTAAGGGACGTCCTCCCTCCAAGCCAAACACGCCAGCCAGATAAAAGTACTATCCCTTCCCGGAAGAGTGTGTACTAAGAGCTAAGCAGACAGCCAGTGGATTTCATCTGGATTTCAGCTAGCCTTCCAAGCCTCCATCATCTTGACTCCAATTTAATTGCTAGTTTGTTCCGTGCAACCTTGTAGCCATAGGCCTACTGCGTGCATCAAAATATCACCGAAATAAAGTAGTTTAAGGCATCAACAAGGTAAGCAGTTTAGTAGGAGATGGACTACCCAATCACCTCCAAACTAAACCCATCAATCCTCATGTAGACCCAGAACTAATGAATGAGATATCAATAGCAGAGATTCAGGGGGCAATTAATCATTCTCACTATCCCGCACTACATCTACTCAGCCTTTAGTCTAAGAGAAATTGTCACAAGCTAACAAAATATGAAACAAATCAAATCATTCAAAGAAATTCTCGCGTGTGTGTATGTTTAGCCTACCTAAAGGAGCCTCTAATGGACCGGGTGCAGATTTATGGGACCCTCCACCTATCTTCCCCTACACTGGAAACTAAGGCTTCGCTTGAGAGACCAACTGAAGCAAAATTAGAATGCTTATAGCCTAAGAGCCAGAAAAGAATTCACTTTCCTTTTGCTTTTCCTTATGCACACTAATGCTAATACTATGGGGTACTAGCTTTCACACTACAATATAGGGACCCCTAACCCAAGTTTAAACCTTGGTTGGCCTAACTGAACACACTGCAGACAGTTCTTTTGACCCCATGTCGCTCAAACTCTTAGTAGTAGATAAACTTTTATGGTATCGCAAAGAGTATGAATTAACTTTTCCAATTTAGACTCCTTTGCTCAAATGCCATTCATACCTTTTTTTTTTTGGCATATACTCTCTACTCCCCAAAGGCAAGACTCACATACTAACTTGCATGAAGTCAGACTCCCTAGCTTAACCTTACTCCTATCGGAATGACAACATGTTTATGAATCCCATAAAGCAGATCTAGTCCCTCGAGCCTAACTAAAGGATAGGCCATGTGCTCATATATGCAAGAAATTCAAGAAAGATTTAAACAAGCCTCAAATTTATGCTAACAAGCAAAACTTCACCAAAAACCAAAGAGAGAGCTTGAGAGCACTAGAAGGCATTATCATGACTAAAATCCCAAGCACCTAAGACTCAGCTATTAGAACGTAAAACAACTTTTCTTTGTTTCCAAAGGTAAAAATAGGTTCACTGCTCAGATGCATGACCTCAAAACCAAACCTGATAGAAGCAAGCAAATAACACAAACATGAGTAAAGAGTGATCTGGTGCTCAGTTGCAACCAACTTCAGCCTATTATCCACTAGCATGCAAAGCTACCATCCCCAACTTAAACCATACAATCTCCTCAAAGTAATCTAAAATATGCACACATAAATATCAAAGGAAAGGGAAACAAAAAACCTCCTCTGATTGCAGATCTGTCGGTTGGAGAGGAAACTGAAGACTGCTTAGCCTGGTCCCCCAACTCAAGTCTCCATGTAAGCTGAATCGTTCAAGATTACATCCTCCAGACACAAAGGATAGATCTCCATCCATACCTCAAATGTATGGTCGACTTATTTCAACTAAGAGAGTGCAATGTTCTTTAATAAGACAAAAAAAAAAAAAAAACTTATATTATTATTTCTCTTTCTTATATGTTTTCAATATGATTGCAAATTTTCAATTCAATTTAATTTATTATTCATTTTTATCTATTTTCCTTCTTTCTACCGCCTTCCCCTTTCTTCCTCCTTTTTATTTTCTTTTCTGAACTTTTTTTCCCTTATTCTTCCTTTTTTTTCTTCTGTTTATTTATTTATTTTTATTAATTTTATCCCTCCCCCACTATTGCTACTTTTTTTTTCCAAGCATTTTTCTTTCCACTGCATTTTTTCCTGTATATTTCTTTTTATTTTCCTAACTTTTATTTCAAATTTGTTTCTTTGGTGTTCTATTCATTCAATTATTGTTCTTCTATTGTTGTATATTTCTTCTATTATCTATTATTATTGAACTTTGATTTGCAACGATTTAATCTCTGTAATTTTAAATTTGTAACAATTTAGTCTTTGAACTTTAATAAGTAACAATTTAATCCATATACTTTCAAATTTGTAACAATTTAATCTTTGTTGTAAAAAAATCATCAAAATTAGATGTCGATTTTTATTATTTAATGATTAAACTTTGTAGCTTATTAACACATTGAGTTCCAAATTAGTTTATTAATCTATCTAGGTAAGAAATTTCATTAAATATTTACATCAATTTTTCCGAATAGGGAGTAAATATTTATAAAGACAATTTGCCCTTTAGAATTGATTGGAAACTTAACCCAAACACATTTCTATTTTCTTCTACCCATGTTTTTCTTTTAGTGGACTTACAAATTATGATTTTCGTCTTTAATTATTTTAACTTTTATTTGCATTTTTTTTTTCATAAATTTAAGATTTTATTTTTTAATTCAACAATATTTGGAGTAGAAAATTTGAATGTCTTTATCTCTTGATCAAATGTGCATACCAATTACTGAACTCGGCTCATTTTAGCTCATAAACTTGAGATTTATATGGATTAAATTATTTTATTGTATCAAGTCCTCAATGTTGCTTTCTTGGAGAAAATTAAAATTCTTAGTTAATTCGTGGACTTTTTAATTATTTTTCCTACTTTTTGATTTAGTTCGATTTTTTAATGGCATGGTCCGATATCAAACCGTACCCTTAGATGAATAACAAATATATTAATTCATGTATACTTTTTTTTTTTTTAATCAAATTCATGTATACTTCTTTTTTTTTTAAAAAAAAAAAAATTCATGTATCCTCCTTTTTTTTCTGAAAAAATTCATGTATACTTCTTAAACTATAATGTATATCTACTTAATCTGTATAAGTTAAAAGATTAAACGTAAATTAATTTTTTGTTTAAAAAAAATAAAAAACGTAAATTAATTTTTTAAAAAATGAATACTAAATTTTTTTAACATGGTTGGTAAAAATTGGTTAAAATGAATAATTAGGGGTGTTTGGAGCACTGAATAGGTTATAATAACCTCCTTTATTATAACCTATTCAGTGTTTGGGGCATCAACAAAAATAAATGGTGAGGTGGGTTATTTTTACCTCGATTATTTTATCCATTCTCTACAGTAACCATCATTCAACCCACCCGATTATTCTATCCATTTCTACAGTAACTCTCTCCTCTCTTCTTCCATGCGACACTTTGACTTTTCCGACGATCGTCGGCCGCTGTCGGCCGGTGAAGTTTCCGGCGACTTTTCCGACGGCTGCCGACGACTTTTCCAACGGCTGCCGACAACTTTTTCGGCCACCGATTTTTTTTTCCTTTTTTTCATATTTCTTTTCATTTTCATTTTGAAAAATATAAAAAGTGAAAATAAAGAAAAAAAACATCGAAGGTTGCTGGAAAAGTTGTTGACAACATCGAAGGTTAATCAATTTTTTTTTAAAAAAAGAACATTAAAAAAAATTGTATTTACCACACTCAAGTTTATTTCAAATGATATTATATATATATATATATATAAACTAATATGATTTTTTAACACATTTAAAATTTTTATTTTGGCAATACTAAAAGTTAACTAATATGATTTTTCTATACCAAATCCTAAACTTTTTTGTTTTGTAAAAAAAAAAAAAAAACATAACCCTAAATCAAAGGAAAAGAAAACAGTAAGTTTGAACATTTGATTCAAAACCCCATGTTAAAACAGATGAGCACTCCAAACACCGACTATTTTATCCCAGACTTAATAATCTGCATCCCAAACACAGATTATTTTATCCTAGACTGAAATAATCTGCACCCCAAACACATATTATTTTATCCCAGACTATAATAATCTGCACCCCAAACACAGATTATTATAACCCCAAGACTATTATAATCTCTAGATTATTATAACCACCGGATATTATAACCAATTCAGCGTCCCAAACAGCCCCTTAATATTTGTATATTTTTTTAACAACATGTGGAATGGGGACTTCAAACTACATACTCTTATGTCAGTTAAACTATGCTCATGTTAACATTGTAATATTTTAGTTTGTATGGTTAAAAAAAAGTAGCAATTAACACATTCTTAAATCTTCAGTTAAAATTTTGTTATAACAACAACTTTGTGATCTTCTCAAAAAAAAAAAAAAAAAGAAGAAAAAAATTTGTGTATGTGTGAACACATAATAATAAACAAGCAGCGGCGGATTTAGTTAAGGCATGGGGGCTCGAGCCCCCCCCCCCCTCACTTTTTTTCATTTATCGACTACTTATATTTTAAACACAACAAATACCAGTTTAGACATGCCAGCGTGGTTTTATTCCCTACAAGCCGGGTTTTTTTTTGGAAAAGTAGGGAAAAAAATTAAAAAAATTAGAGAGAAAGGGGAGTTTTGAAAGTATTTGGGAAGTGTCACAACCTAAAGGTCGCGTCTGTTGTAGAGACGCGACCTACAAGCCGGGGTTTTTTGGAAAAGTAGGGAAAAAAATTAAAAAAAATTAGAGAGAAAGGGGAGTTTTGAAAGTATTTGGGAAGTGTCACAACCTAAAGGTCGCGTCTGTTGTAGAGACGCGACCACGACAGCCAGGCAGTTAACTAGACAGCAACGAGATGGAGACGAGACGGAACCGACTTTTCGTTGACGGCGTTGGGTCGCGTAGGTTCAAGAGACGTGACTGACTGGTCACTTCAGAACTGACGCTGCATTCAAGAGAGTCTGGAAATTCTGCTTTTATTTTTTTTTCAAAGGTTGTGCATGGTTTAGACTTTAACCTATTGTTTCTATTTTATTTTTTTTCATTTTTTTAAGGGTTTTCCATGGTTTTAAATAGTGGGAACGTTTTTCCTAAAAAAAAAAAAAAATTGTTATGGGCAAAATTAGCCCGTAGTATTCAATGAAAGAAGGCCCAAACCCATAAGGCCCAAAGACGGAAGAGATCGAGCCAACGAGACAAAGGGCCGGGACACGTCCCGACCCCATGAGACGACCCTCGTCCTCGGCCCAAGGGAGAGGCCGAGGGTCATGGTCGGCCTCGGCCCAATACCGAGGCCGACCCAGGCCAAGGGCCCGAAGGCTTCCCTGGAGGTGACTGGGAGCCCGGTAGAGGTGGAAACCCTAGGGGGAGTCTATAAAAGGGAAAACCACACGCATGATTCAGGTATGCCAAAATCAAACCCTAAATATATTTTACGTGCTTTCCGGCCACAGCTAACTTAAGCATCGGAGTGTGCGTGGTCTACACCACACCGGTGTGCAGCGTTTGCTCGTCTTGCAGGTCACGTTTTTCCCGCTCATCTACAAATTCACTGTTGACCGTCACGTGGAGCGAGGGGTAAATTCCTCCTCCCGGGGACGAACAGACCGAAAAGGAAGCTGGACCAAGCCGCAAAAAGACCCGCAAGAATTCTCCGCAAAGGGCAGCACCAGGTACGTACACAACAAATAATGACAGGAGAAAGCTGGAGGCACGGGCAAAGTCCGAGGCCGATCAGGACCGAAAGAGGCAAGAGCCATCCAAATGGCTAAAAGAAGGAACGTTGTTGGCTTGAAGCTCGTTTATTTTGTTTGTTAAACTCATGGCCGAAACAGTGACCTTAGTAAAAGCCTGCAACAAGTAGAAAGTTTACTTAAGGCACCCCGGCAAAAGCAAGACCATCAGGGTATGGGGGGGAGCCCGGCATTGCGTACATCGCGAAGGTGTTGTTGGACATATTGAAAGCTCTCAGCAGGATCGTCATAACCCAATTCCCCCTCCGGTTTGTGGGACCGCAGACCCTGCCAGCATGCAAAGTCGTGCGCAAGCATATCTGCTTGGCTTCCGGTGCCGGAGTAGCCTTCAGGGAGAATGCAAACAGGAAGAGGAGTCTCTTCCCCAGATGAAGGATTGGGAATAGCAGGGGGGCGGTTCCGGCTCGACCTCCTCAAACCAGCAGTGGAGGAGCGAGTGACCACGAAGGGCGCATCAGAGTCCTCTTCGGTGAGGTCGGTCACGTTGGCTTGGGAAGTTCCCACCTCACTCCGGGTCCTCCTGGCTTTGCGACGTTCAGCATAAATCAAGCGCGGAGGCATGGCTGAAACCCAAAGCAGTACCACAAGGCAAAGTTAGTTCAGTATTAGAATGGAGCCAAGTAAGCATGAAGAATAAAATGAAAAAGAAAGTCCACTTGAGTGGGGACGGACGAGTCCGAGGAACACAAGGTTCTCTTGATTAACTAAATCGGGGCCGAAGCGATGACAGGGCGGGATTTGCTGAACAACCTCAGCAAATTCACGAGCTTTTACAGACCGGCGGACTCTCCTAGGAACTGCGTAGAGACAAATGAAGAAGTGAGTTAGAGAAGCCGGAGAAAGCAACGAATACGAAAATACTCACCATACTCTCGAAAATGAGTAGAAACGCCATAATGGCTACCATCCGGGTTTTGTTCTAACCAATTCCCGCTAACAAGGAACCACCCTTTCCTCCAATTCTTTACGGAGGTAGGAGTGTTTACAATGACCCCTTTTCTTGCGCTAATATAATAAAATAGGTGCCCCAAGTTGGGACTTCGATTGATAGAGTGCAAAGAAAAGAAAATGTTGGGATCCATGTCCACACTGGGGTTGCCGAATGCCCAAAGCATGAAGCAGCCAATTAGGTGGCGCCACCCATTGGGCACAATCTGCGCAGGGGCAAGGCCGGTGAGCATGAGGAAATGTTGAAGGAGCAGAGGAAGGGGGAGGCGGACGCCAAATTTAAACATAACTCTGTAAAAAGCGACCTCGCCCGTTGGAGGATGGGAAAAGCTTTCATCGGGGTTTGGAACCCTCATGTGTACATCCTCGGGAATGCCATACTCATACCGAAGGCGCTCAAGCTGAGCCTCGGTCACCGAGGATGACATAGCCGATGGATGTGCGAAAGGACCCGTACCCTCGGCACCTATGGCACCATCCCCCTCCGAGAAAGACGACTCGTCATAGAAGCTCGAACCACTCTCAAAATAAAACCCAGAAGGGACTGACTCCTCACTGGCGATAACGTGGAAAAGCGATCTAAAATGGACAGAAAAGAGAAGAAGTCTGCAAAGAAGAAGACTACCTTAGAGAGAGATTGAAGAGGAAGAGAGAAGTTTGATGGGTCAAGAGACCTTGGTGAGAAGGATATTTATATAGCAAAAGTGGAGGGGAGTTTGAAACTGATGTTCAAAATTTTCGGATTCAAAAAAAAAAAAAAGAAAAAAAAAGAAAGGGGGACGGGACGAGGCAACGCTAGGCCTGCCACGGCAGGCCGAGCGTACCTGCTGCACTTGGCAGCAGGTGACTGCTACGCCAGGCACGCGCCTGGCGCGGCAGCAGAGGGCTGACAACCTCGGTTAGCCCCCCCTCTTTTGTCTGTTTTTGCTTTGTCCTCCCTGCATGTGACCCCAACCAGATTCCAGCATCCCTAATTCCAAGGTTGGTTCCCAACCAACTGGGAAGGTTGCTTCTCAAAGTTTCTGGTGATGGTCCAACCCAAGTGTCTCACAAGATTATAGCCGAATATTTGTTTAACTAATATTAAGTGTGTAGGAGAATTTTCTTTGTTTTGCCCACCTTATTGCAGGATATCTTCTTGAGTTGGCTATTACTCTCCATTGAAGATCAAAGTGAGCCCGTGAACTCCAATAGAGAGTGGGGGCTTAATGTTATGGGCAAAATTAGCCCGTAGTATTCAATGAAAGAAGGCCCAAACCCATAAGGCCCAAAGACGGAAGAGATCGAGCCAACAGGACAAAGGGCCGGGACACGTCTCGGCCCCATGAGACGACCCTCGGCCTCGGCCCAAGGGAGAGGCCGAGGGTCATGGTCGACCTCAGCCCAATACCGAGGCCGACCCAGGCCAAATGCCTGAAGGCTTCCCTGGAGGTGACTGGGAGCCCGACAGCGGTGGAAACCCTAGGGGGGGTCTATAAAAGGGAAAACCACACGCATGATTCAGGTATGCCAAAATCAAACCCTAAATATATTCTACGTGCTTTCCGGCCACAGCTAACTTAACCATTGGAGTGTGCGTGGTCTACACCACACCGGTGTGCAACGTTTGCTCGTCTTGCAGGTCACGTTTTTCCGCTCATCTACAAATTCACTGTTGACCGTCACGTGGAGCGAGGGGTAAATTCCTAAGCGAAATTTGACCATCAATAATAATAATAATAAAAAATAAATAGTGGGAACATCATTTCAAAAAAAAAAAAATGGTGGGAATGTGGTGGCTGATAAGCAATTGTGTTGAGAAAAAACTACCTTGTGCTCCTACTTCATCTTCATTTTTGAGAAATCGACTTTTTTTTTTGTGTGTTTTTTTAAAACCAGTGTTCATATATTTCAATCTCCATATCTGTGTTGATTTTATCTTTAAATCCGATCTAAACGCAAGATTCAATTCTTTAAAATTGCACGATATTTGAAATTCAAATATCCATGAAAACACGTTTTTCTTTTATGAGGAGAAGAATATATTCAATTTTCTAAATTACATGACAATTAAAACCAAAAATTATAATGCTCTTGTAGATGGTTTCACTGGAAACCTGCGAAGTTGGTGGCATAATCATCTTGATGAAGCTACTAGACAATCAATCCGTAATGCCACTGTCGAAAAAACTACGAGAGGCACGGACGGAGCTGATCTTGTTACAATAGAACCGAATATGGTTAACACCCTGGTATATTCGACTATCAAACACTTTGTAGGGAGAACCTCTCTATACAATGATCAATCTACAGAAGCTCTTCTCGGACTAAGATGTCCTAAAATGAGCGATTTCAAATGGTATAAAGACACCTTTATGGCACGTCTTTACAACCTAACTTCTTGCGGAGACGTAATATGGAAGCATAAGTAAGTTGAAGGTCTCCCCAAGTACGTCAAGCAAAAATTCTACTCCACCATGGTATCCAACCATGGCGGTAGTGAAATCAACTGGGCTAGTATTTCATATGGAGATATAAATACTACCATCCAAGCTGTATGTTTGGAAATTTGCCAGAATCAAAGGCATACTTCAAAGATAGTCAGAGACTCCGACTATCGTAAAGAATTAGGATCCTTTTGCCAACAATACGGCATCAGTGACATTCCTCCTTCAAGGAAAAAGAGTCATTCGTCGAAAAAACTTTTTAACAAAAGTAGACGAAGGGAACAAAAGGATGAATACCCTCGCAAGAGAAAGTATTTCAACAAGAAGAAGAGAATCTCTTCTAAAAAAGATGTTGTCTGCTTCAAGTGCAAGAAGAAGGGACACTATTCCAATAGATGCCCTCTTGTTAGGAAGATCAACAATATGGAAATCGATGAAGAAGTAAAGCAGTCTCTTCTCCGAATTCTAGATTCAAGTGATCAATCCTCTGAAGAAGAATCTTCTTCTGAGAAGGACTTCCTAAACAAAATAGCTGAAGAATCTTCTGAAGATTATTCATCATCAAACGAGTCAGACGATGAAGAAGCCATCCCTTGTGTTGGATGTATCAACGTCTTAACCTCGTATCAAAAATCCCTTCTGGATCTCATTGATGATATTCCAGATCAGGAATCCAGAAAGAAAATGCTCTTAAAACTCGGAGATGATCTCGAAGCTCCTGAGCAAACTTACAAAGATCCTTTAAACTTTGGTTATCACCAAGTGATGAATCAGTTGAAGGAAGATCATTCAACTCCAGTCAAGGTTTCTGATCTCCAGTACGAAATTAAAACCTTGAAAAAGGAAGTTGCAGAAAATAGGCAACGTTTATGTGATCTTGAATCCGCTTTCCTAGCAATTCAAGAAACGTTAGCAGCAAAGATCGTTGTTGAAGAACCAGAGTCTTCTGAGAACGTAGGTTCTTCCTCAAAAGATATCAATGTGATCAGCAAAATCTTTAATCAAAAGTGGTTATCAAAAATCACTTTCAAGGTTCAAGATTACAAATTTGAATCTGTGGCTCTTATTGATTCAGGCGCAGATCAGAATGTCGTTCAAGAAGGATTAATTCCATCAAGGTACTTTGAAGTTACTAGAGAAAGCCTCAAAGTTGCTAACAACCATCCGATTTTGATAAATTATAAATTATCAAAGGTCCATGTTTGCAACGAAGATGTGTGTTTTGTTACCACATTTCTTCTTGTCAAAAACCTAACCGAAGAGATTATTCTGGGTACTCCATTCTTAACCCAGCTATATCCTTTTACAGTTTCTGAAAAAGGATTAGTATCTCAGGCGTTCGGAAAAGAGATAATCTTTGAATTCTGCAAGCCAGTTATTCCAAGATACCTTACTACGATTGAAGAAGAGATATTTCAATATATCAATCGTATATCAAAGAAAGAGAAACATATTGAGTTTCTTCAAGACGACATTAAAAGTCGAAAGGTTTCAGAAGAAATTTCTAAACCATCTGTTCAAAATAATATTCAGCGGACTCTTTCTATGATTGAAGCTGAAATATGTTCAAACCTTCCCAATGCATTTTGGGATAGAAAGAAACACATAGTGGACCTCTCCTATGTCAAAGAATTTGATGAAGCCCAAATCCCAACTAGGGCAAGGCCCATTTAAATGAGTAAAGAGCTCGTCAAGACTTGCAAGCAAGAGATTGACGATCTGCTAAAGAAAGGTCTTATAAGCCCGTCAAAGAGCCCATGGTCTTGTGCGGCCTTTTATGTGAATAACCAAGCTGAAAAGGAACGAGGTGTTCCCCGCTTAGTTATTAACTACAAGCCCCTAAACAAGGTTCTCAAATGGATTAGGTATCCAATTCCTAACCGACAGGACTTATTAAAGAGAATTGCATCTGCAAAGATCTTTTATAAGTTCGACATGAAATCTGGATTTTGGCAAATTCAGATTAATCCAAAAGACAGGTACAAAACTGCCTTCAATGTTCCATTCGGACAATATCAATGGAACGTAATGCCATTCGGTCTTAAGAATGCTCCTTCGGAGTTTCAAAAGATCATGAATGACATATTCAATAAATATCAAGATTTCACGATAGTCTATATCGATGATGTTTTGATATTTTCTCAAACAATTGATCAACACTTTAAACATATTAAGGTGTTTGTCAATATTATCAAAACAAATGGTCTTGTGGTATCATTACCAAAGATTAAGTTGTTTCAAACAAACATCAGATTTCTTGGTTATGATATCAACAAAGGAATTATTAAACCTATCCAAAGGTTTTTAGACTTTGTGGATAAGTTGTCAGATGTTCTTCAAGATAAGACCCAGCTACAGAGGTTTCTTGGTTGTGTCAATTATATTGCAGACTTTATTAAAGATCTGCGTACAATCTGTCTGCAACTTTATGACAGACTAAAGAAAAATGCAAAGCCATGGACGGACGAGCACACCCGAGCAGTCCGATCAATCAAATCTTTGGCTAAAGGCATCCCATGCTTATCGCTAGTGGATGAAAAAGCAAAGCTTATCGTTGAGACTGATGCATCTGATGTAGGTTACGGCGGTATACTCAAACAGGAAAATAACGGAAAAGAAGCAATTGTCCGTTACCATTCTGGAGTGTGGAACAATGCTCAGAAGAACTATTCCACAGTAAAAAAGGAAGTTCTTGCTATAGTACTTTCCGTCCAAAAATTCCAAGGAGATCTTATCAATAAGGAATTCTTGGTCAAGACTGACTCAAAAGCCAGTAAATACATCTTCGAAAAAGATGTGAAGAATCTGGTTTCAAAACAAATCTTTGCAAGATGGCAGCCAATCTTATCTTGCTTTGATTTCAAAATTGAGCCTATAAAAGGCAGTGAAAACAACCTTGCTGATTACCTCTCAAGAGAGCATCTCTCTCAACTCTCTCTTGAAGACAATCTCAAGTCCTCCTCAAATGCTCCCAAATACAGGCCGGCAACGGCCACCAGGAAGGCCTCCTGGAAGGCCTCCGCCTCTACAGCTGCCTTCACAGCCAAACCCTCAAACAGCTAGTTCCTCCGGAGCTAGCTCCTCAAGGGGCAAACACCCTATGTCTGCACCATCTCCAATGACTGCAGACAATTACGCCATGGATCTCAGCTTTGAAACTGTGACCAGAAGGCGTCAAGGCTCCTCTCCAAGGGCCTTATCAATAAGATCGGATGCGAGTCTTCCACCGCAGCCTTCTACCACATTGTTACGCCCCTCTGGCGTATCAAATCCAAATGTCCAACCTCCCAAACCTTCTCAATCAGTTCTTAGACGGAACCCTCCTTCATACTCCCGAGCCATGAGACCGTCTATCTTCGTCCCACAACCTCCGGTAACGGGATATCAAAATAAAATAACTCTGGAAGACTTTATTATTGAACCAGAGTTTGACGGACCTTCGGTTAAGGAGGTTTGTTCTCAAGTTTATCCTCGAGGTTTTAATTTTATTCCTGAGGATCTAAAAAAGACAAGACTCTTCTATGAGTTTATTCTAGTTGACACCAAGTCAGCAGAAATAACTCATATTCCGGATAGGAATGATGAGTCCAAAATTGTCTATTCAAAACTCAAAATTTTCAGGGTACTAACACCTTCGCATTTCCAGCAAGGTATGTTTGTTCCCAGAAAATTATCAAAAAGTTTCAACCCTCAAACATTTAACTACCATGACTACATGATGGCATGGTATAATGTTTTTTGGTTTCAAGCCTATGACCATTCTTGGTTTATTACTTTTTGTAAAAAGTCTTACAAAAGTAATTTCCCAAACTGGTTTAAAAAATGGTGGGTTCATTTTGGACTAACATCAGAATTTTTTCCGGTCGAAGTTCAAAAAGCTTTCCATTATTTTTCAAATAGCATCTATTCGTCTGCTTTATCGCCAACGTTTAGATTCTCTTTGTGTTTTCAAGTACCTTGGATATTCTGTTGGAAATACCAACTAACCTCCAAGGCCAAATTCAAAATACTTTGCAAACTCTTGCAAGTAAAATGGTGGGAAAAATATGATTGTCCCCACCTTAATGAAGAAAAAATTGCGCAGTGGTTCAAAGCAAATGCGCATTTGTCTCGCGAAGAAGAAGACCAATTCCTTCTCGCTAAGAATTCAATCATGACGTCCCTGGCCGATGCAACATCCGAGGCCGACCTCCAAGCCGTCATGCAAAATGTCGTCCAAACCATTTCCGACAACGACGACATCCAAGAAGATAATCCTGAAGCAGAAGCAGCTTCAGAATCATCTGTCAATGATATCGAAGACGAATATGATCCATATTTGAACTTCGAACCACTAGATCCTTACTATGATTCTCAACCAGGATGATTAGTAAGCTTTTGTAAAAAAAAAAAAAAAAAGTCTGTAGATATTTTTTTTAGTTTTCAGTCTGTACAAGTTCATCGTCGATCGTTCCGATCTCCGATTAACGGGGGAGATAGTGGAGATAGCACGTTTCTGAAGAGGATTAACCAACCTCAGGCCAGCGTAGTTAGCAAGGACTATTCCGGTTAGGAAATAGCTGCCACACCCAATTGGTCAAGTTAAAATCAAGGGAAGAAGTTGCTTGGGCAATTAATGGCGGGGAAGCCGAGAGTAAGTCCCGGGATGCATCAGACTCCTGCGAGATTAATCAAGACCAATACTGTTGATGTAAGGTAGCTCAGTCCAGGCCTCAGGAAAAGCTGAGTGACATTATCACCACGAGATAAGAACGAAAGACTCGAAGACAGTGCAGACATATCCAATCTATCTTTACCGCTTTCCAGCTGTATTTTTATTTTGTTGTTTTTCAGCTTCCTTTATGTAAATTATTTGAGTGTTTTTCTTTTTATTTTGTCGATTACGAAAAAGATAATTATAAGTGGGGGTCCTGTCCCACCATATCTTATCGTAATCTTACTTTTAAAAAAGAAAGATTCCAAAGAGATAAGATGCCAGTCAGGGGTCCTGTCCTGTCGGCCACTCTTGGAATTATTTCTCGATGTACTCAATTTGTCGTTGACACGTGTAAAAACCTGTATAGTAATTTGATATATGTGCAAATGCACAGGGCAAAATCAAAATCACGTCTCTTCCGCCAGCGTTTGAAAAAAAAAATGCACTGGGACCCACGGAAATAGAAGGTGTCGCGTCTCTTCAACTTATATTTCCAAATACTTTCAAACTTCACCTTTTTCTCTAATTTTTTTTTTACTTTTTTCCCTACTTTTCCAAAAAACCCCTACAAGCCCCCCTCAAGCCCGAGTTGGACCCTCACTTTTTTTGTTTTTGGATTTTTTTTTTCAATTTCGTACTTTATCTGACGCATTAATTCCTAGTTTTATTTCACTCTCCCAAAAACAGCGCATTTCACACTCGTTATATTATAGCAAAAAGGAAAACGATTTTTTATTCAAAAAAAAAAAAAAAACACAATTATAGAATTAAACAATTAATTTTAAATATTCAACATCTCCTCTCAATAACCTACACCAATTCATTAACCTACAAATATGGAAACCAAGATTTATCTTTTTATTTTTTATGTTCTTGGTAGTTTCAATTTTATTTTAATTTCATTTTTTAAATGTAAATGAATGGCAATTTTTATTAAATGATTTGAGTTTCTTTGAATATAATATATTCAATTTTTCTTTTTCCTTTTACATTGGAATCTTATTCTAATTTTCAATTCAAACCCTAAATTTCTATACAAACATTGTTATCAAGTAGTGTAGCCACCACATACTGTTTTGAATCTAAAAGGAACTTCTCTCAAGTCAAATTGTTGCTGGCAATTTCAAGAAGTCTAAATTTTGGAGATTAATTTTATAAGGTACTACATTTAGATTTCATATTTCAATTACTTGTATGCATTTAGTTTTCATGTTTCAATTACTTTTATACATTTAGTTGTCATGCTTCCATTATTTTTATACCTTTAGTCTTTATCATTCTTCTTTTTAGGTTTTAGTTTCTTTGTGTTTATTTATTTTTATTAATATATTGTAGATTTAATTTGAAATATAATGGAGAGATATTATAAAATAAAATCAATTGGATCATTATCTCCGTTGAAAAAAAGTAATAATAGCTCAAATAGAAATTTCACCGAAATAAATTTAAAAGAGTTACCGATCTTGGTTTAAGTAAAGCCCCCTGAACAAAATTTCTAGATCCGCCACTGTAAACAAGTAAATGAAGATAACAAGTTAACCAATGAAAATTAAATGCTATTCAATTCAAACGAGAATTAAATTGTTGGAAAAAGAAAATGTATAAAAACTAAAATATTAAAAAATTATAGTCGTATAGGGACTAAAAAAATATATTAAAAAGAAAATAGGTAAAAATAAATGCAACAAAACTAGATGTGTTTGGAGACAGATGAAAAATACCATGAACTCTTACTTCAAAAAATAACAAATGTAATTGTATTCAATATAAAATAAGTAAAAATAAATGTAATGAAATTAAACTTGTTAGTCTTTAAAACGTACTTGAAACTTAATGTCTAATAGGTTTTTGAACTTTCAATTTTGTGTCTTTTGGACTTTAAAAATGTCTAATAGGTCCATAACTTTTTAAATTTTGTTCCTAATAAGTCAATGAACGGTTAAAATGGCTAGATCTCTGAATGTAACTTTTAATTTTCTGTCTAATAGGTCTTTGACATATTCAAATTTTTTTAAAATGATTTGATCTATTAAATACAAATTTAAAATTTATGTCTAATATTGTGAAAGATAAAGAACTAGGGTTTGCATATTTTCGTTAAGAGATAAAATACACACTAATGAAGTTTATATAGGTAGGGTAACAACAAGAATAAATAAAAGACTAATCTACCCTCAATGACAAATAATATATGCTAACATCTCCCCGCAAACTCACGATGCTACAGCTATAAGCATCGAGAGTTTGTCAGACAAAAAACGGAAGCGCGAAGCGGAGTGTGCCTTGGTAAACATATCAACAATTTGCAAAGAAGAGGGAACAAAAGGCAATGTGATGGTGCCAAGTTGAAGATGATAATGAGTAACATGACAATCAATCTCAATATGCTTGGTTCACTCATGAAAAACTAAATTACGCGCTATATGAATGGCACTTTGATTGTCGCAATATAACGGAGTAGGCTGATGAAGATAAACGCCCATATCTGCAAGCAACCAACGTAGCCAAACAATTTCACAAGTAGTTGACGCCATGGCACGATACTCAGCTTCTGTAGAAGATCGAGAAATAACATCTTGTTTCTTACTCTTCCACAAAATAAGTGAACCACCAAGAAAAACATAGAATCCGGTGGTCGACTTGCGATCTGTAGGATCACCAGCCCAATCAGCATTAGAGTAAGCACACAAGTTTAAAGATGATGTGGAAGGAAATAAGAGACTCTTAAACTGAGTACCTCGAAGATACCGGAGAATACGAAGAACAACAACCCAATGAACTGTAGTAGGAGCAGTAACAAACTGACTAACCACAGTTTTAACAATTTTAAAGGTATATATACCTTTAAAATGGTGACAATATTCTCAACTCAATACATTCGATCTTGTGTGAATCTTACAATCCATCCAAACACACTCCCAAATCCCACAAATTCACCTAAACACACTTCAAATTTCACAAACTTGCTCCAATGTGTCTAATTAACCCGAAACTCACCCAAACACGTTTCAAACCTTACAATCCCACCTAAATTGACCCTTAAAAGTTAAACACGTGCCTAACTCACCCAAACAAATTTTAAATCCCACAAACTCGTCCAAAAATTCCTAATTTACTTATTCTCAATCCACATTCAATAAACTCACTCAAACACATTTCAAATCCTATAAACTCACCTTAACTAACCCTTAAAAGTCAAACACGTACCCAACCCACCCAAACAAAATTCAAATCCTCCAAACTCATCCAAACACATTTCAAATCACACATCCTCACCCAAACTAACCTTTAGAAGCCAAAAGACGTGCCTAACTCACTCATTTAGTCAACATCCCATAAATTCATCCAAACACACTTCAAATCACACAAACGCATCTATTTATATGGCTACCGTAACTGCAGGATAGCCATACAACCAAGTAAACTATGAAATTAGAGGGAAAACCTTTCTAAACCTAATTATGGCTACCTAAACTTCTAAACACATACAAGTTAATAATTAAACGTAAGACACAATATCAACATACAACCAAACTCATAAATACAATAAGTTTCATAATGATTTTATAACATTAGAGAAATTATCCATACCTAGTTAGAAGGGTCCTTTTGTGTGCTTTCTATTGTACGATCAAAATAAGTCTACCTATGAAAATGGAAAAATTAAGAGAGAGAGGTTACTTATGAGGGATAACACAACAAATTAAGACTAACCGAGTGCTCCAAAAATTTTGACAGCATAACAACATACATAAGACTAACCCAAAATTTTTCTAGGTCTGCTAGAACAAAAACATAACATTTTCAACAACACCACCATGCTACAATACAACAGAACTCTGGAGAACAAGCGAGTCAGGCCTCGCAATTGAAGGGAATAAAAGTCCCCATGCAGCGGAAGCGTATCGAAAGGACCTTACGCCGTATATTAATTAAGATTAAAATATCGTTACAAAAAGACAAAATAAACTTTAAACATGCTTTAAAGTTGCTGGAAATTGCTATAAACATGCTTGAAAATTAAATCTAATTTATTTTCATGCTTTTCTAAAGAAACGGGAAAGAATCGTTACAAACCTTCGTTGTAGACTTGACCGTTCTTCGCCAACGACGCTTCAACGAACGAAAACGCAGCAGACTCCTTTTAGTTTCTTCACTGGAAAATTCTCCTTCAAAGACACAATAACCACAGAGGTTACACCGATATGTCTCTAAGTCTAGGAGGCAAAAAACTTGTGGGAGTCTTTCTCTAAGAGGGAGGCTAGAGAGAATTCTATGGTCTTGTCTTGTGAGCCTAAGAGCAAGAGAAGAGTACTGAACCAATTAGGTCTAGTGCTCTATTTATAGAAGAGAAGCCATGAATAAAATATTCAATTAAATCAATCTTTTCCAAAATTGATTCAATCTTTATTCCTTTTTAATCAATCCAAGATCAATCAATTCCATAATTGATTAATCTTTTCCACAAATGACTAATTACTTCCATAAGTGATTAAATCATATCCATAAATGATTAATCACTTCCTTAAGTGATTAATTATTTCCATAATTGATTAATTTCCGGCTAATGAATTCTTTAATTAATTAACCACCAATTAAATATCACATATTTAATTTCCAGCCTTGAATAAATTGATTTTGCCCAAATAGATTTTAGGCCTTAAAATTAATTAATTCATATTTGAACTCATTCAAACTTCCATAAATTTATTGTGACTCAAATTTATATTAATATTTGAATTTCTTCAAATATTAATTTCTCTCATAATAATATATCAATACATATTATATTGTTTCCCTTAGTAAATTGAACACTTTCAATTTACATTTATTACTTAGTTGCCTCAAATTACTTTATGAGCTACCAGTGGGACCTAATGGACCTGCAGATCAGAAGCTCCAACGATGTGAGATTTATTGATCAAACTCATTAACCAAATTAATCAATATTCATTAACTGTGTGTACATTCCACTGTAGACTCACAGTTGCACTCTTCTCACTGCAGACATATTTTTTGTGTCCACGGATATAGACCAATATCGACTAGTTAGTCCTTCACGAGTGTCCGTAACACAATCTGGGTCAAATTACCGTTTTACCCCTGGGTTACTTCTATTTCCTTAAGTACCAGTTCTCCTCTAATGAACAACCTGTTTGTGGTCCAACCATCAAACAGAAAACCCTCTCGTGGCATTGAGAGGGTAGGGCCCTTTGTTCAAGACTCGGAGTGACCACTTAAGGGAACACTCATCTGCTTCCCTCAAGTCGGGAAGGAGTGAATTCCATTTTGTACGATTATGTTCCCAGCTCCCCACTCGGTCTTGTCTCCAAAATGGTAGGCTTATTGAGTCGACGTATTGGCTACTCTCACCCATACAAATCAAAGGACAATCCCTCACGAGCAGGAGTCCATAATCAACTCAGGATTAAGACCAAGTTGTCTAGGTCGTCCTAGTGAAATAGAAAACCAACTAGTTAACGGTGTTATAACAAGTGGTTTCTATTTCGCGGTCCGGTCTTATGCAAACTCATTGCATAGGATACCCCCACTCGCATGTCTCCTACACGAATGCGTTGGATCATAGCGTTTGTATCAAATACAAAGTGGGTCGTATCCATAGTGTCACCAGGATAAGGCACCCGGTCTTATCCCTATACTATAGACCCTTTAGGCTGTTTCTTGAACAATGATCCCCATATGTCGCTACATATAGTTCAAGACTCATATTACAGCCTAGGATGTCTAGTTTATTGGATTAGGGTTATTTTAGGCAAAGACAAATATAAAATAACTAATAACATTTAATGGAAAAATATATCAATATTATTTCATTAATATCCGGTCAACGGTTACATTCACTAGCGTCGAGACGCCATGAGTTAGCGTCAAGACGCTACCTCTCGAGAATATGGCAGAATTTTTGCTCCTTGTTGACTTCTTGGTTGACTTTTGCAAATTGACCTATACATCAATAAGACTCAGAATTAGTCAATTTTCACAAATAATAGCATTAGGATAAGCAAAATTTACGAAAATAATTAGCACCAATTTGGTGCTATCACTTTGGATTACGACATCATTTCGAGCCATATATTCTTTCATCAATGACTCCAAAGAACTCTCTGAATTTTGCTGGATAGCCTGCTGATTTTGTTGGGGCATTACCTTCTGATTTTGCATAAGAAATTCTGGCTGATTCGCCACCTTTTGTTGTGCTTGGAGGGCTTGTGAATTACTTCCTCGCCCTCCCCACGCAAAGTTGGTGTGATTACGCCAACCTGGATTATAAAAAATTCGAATATGGGTTATTCCTTTGATTACCTACAAAAAACACAGAAGCTGGATTGGTGGAGCAAAACTCATACTTATGCTCTTCACCACAATAAACACTGGATTCGACTACCACTTGGTTTACCACTGTAGAAGACTCCACCACTGGCGGCTGTTGAACATTGCTTATCACAGTTATGTTTTTAAGAGCGTTAGCTAATGCTGCAATATTCGCCCTAATGGTAGACACAAAATCAACTTCTATCACACTCTTAACTTTCTTACTAGAGCCTCTAACATCTGACCATTGACAAATGTAGGTTGATATTCTCTCTAAAATCTCATTAAAGGTTTTTGCCAAAAGAGCCCCTCCCGCAAAAACATCAACCATACCCTGGGTTGCTAAGTTTAACCCATTGTAAAATATTTCCATTTGAATACAATGTGGTAAACAGTGGTAGGGACACTTTCGCAAAAGCTCCTTAAACCTCTTCCAAGCCTCACTAAAAGTTTCTTGCTCATTTTGCATAAATCTGACTATCTCACTCCTTAACTTGGCATTCCTAATTGGTGGAAAATATTTACTAAGAAATTTCTCCGCTAACTCGTTGCACGTACTGATTGATCTTGGAGCAAAAGAATTCAACCACGTCTTTGCTTCATCTCTAAGAGAATAAGGGAATAAGGTTAATCTAAGGGCATCTCTCGACACACCCTGAATAACAAATGAATCACTAACTCCTAGAAAAGACTTAAGATGTAAATGCGGGTCCTCAGATGATAAGCCATGAAATTGGCCAACCATCTGTAACATGTGAAACATAATTGGTTTCATTTCAATGTTTGCTGCCTCAATAACTGGACGTATTATCACTGGATTCAACTCATCAAACATTGGGAAAGCATATGCTCGAATGGCTTTGCCCCTATCATTCACTACAAGAATGTGGTTTTCAGCCTCATCATTTTGCTGCCCATTTTGCTCTCTCGGCGGATTTTGCTACATCGCACGATTCCTCTTCGAGATTCACTTCAACTTCTTGAAAATCTAATCCCAAGGGGATCACTCATACACCAAAGTCACACCTACAAAACAACAAGAAACAATCAAAATGTTCATGCACCAAATCACCAAAAATACACAAAAAAAATCAATCAAATAAAACAATTTCAAGTTCTCGACAGGGGCTTCAAAAACTTGTTGCAATTCTGAAGTGGTTAAAAATATAGATAGAATTCACTTCAAAATACTGTGCAAGTGTACACAATCTAGCAGCAACTGATAAGTATTTATCATATCCACAGGGTCTTGAATTGCCTACCTCTATTGATTTAATTTGCCTTTTTAGTGATTTCGAAAGGTTTGTTAAATTGATTGGGTTTTTAAAATTTTGAAACAAAAGAAATACGAAAGCAGTAAATGATTACAACGAGAGAAAACAGAATGGAAACAAACACAGGTTAAGACTTTTGTAATTGTTTATAAAGATGATCCAACAATTCTTTTGACTAGTCAATCTCATGCAGTCTTATCAGCGGTATCCTCCCGAAACTCCAGATTTTTTGGAATATGTTTCAACTCTAATGAAGCTCTATCGATCAAGCGTTAGGCAATTGACTATCCCTTGTTGAACTGCTGGCGTGAATTATCGTCACACAACTCCTAAATCATCCCTGAAACTAGGAGAAGCTATACATACTGACTAGTTAGGCGGGCACATAATGAAATTGAAGAACAACAATAACTCAAGATGACATAATCAAATAGAATTTCCAGATTTTATAAAGATAACAATCACATAATTCGTACCCCATGCCTATAAAGCAATTAGTTCATGATTGAAAACATAAAACACGTTACAATCTCGATAAGCACAACCATAATGTGATTACAATCAAGAGAATACAAATCCTTTTAGTAGTTGGGGATGAAACAACTGTTCCAAACCACCAAGAATATGGAAGAACTTCTTCTTCTTGAGAGGAATTGCACTTGGTCTTCTTAGATCTCCATTCCGTCGTCAATTCAGCCTCCAACCGATTGATTCGGTCTCCTAATCGTGAATGAGTTTATCTCTGACAGCTTCTCCTTTTATAAGATGAGGTTTAACCTAATTAGGTTAATTTAGACAGGTGGAGTGACTTCCCAGTCGGATTACTCCGAGATCTATGCTTAATACGCCACCTCATTTAATGAATCACGTGCAGCTCACGTGGCCCATTTTCCTAATATTTTACTGGATCATCAACTTTGCTCTCTCAATATTGTCAGCATAATTCTTATAATTAAGCTAAAACATAATAAGTTCATCTAACAACCTCATCCAAATGGCACAATTAAGATATAAATCAATAGATAATGGACTATAAATAACTCCTTTTTGGAGAGTTATTACTAGTCCTCGAGCAAGGTACACACAAACCAACGAAAAAGATGTTGTGCATATAATCGAAAGGTGACTTAATCCTCAAGACTCAAATATTCCAAAAACTAAAGCAATCAAGAGACATTCGTAGGGGAGACAAATGAGGAGACAAATCAAATTTGTTCAAAGATAATCTTGCACAAGATAGTTATATCCCACCTAAAGAAGACTTTACTAGCTCGGGATTGGTTTACTATACTCTCATCCTATCTCCCCCTACACTGGCACTAAGGTCTTGCTAAAAGGCCTAAATGGAACAAACTAGGTTACTTTCTCATTGCCTAGGTGCCTGAATAAGGAATTCTTTTTTCTTTTTCTTTTGCTTTTATTTTTCTTCTTTTTGTTTTTGCATTTCTTTTAGGATGGGGCGACACTATCTTTAACACTACAATGCAGGGACCCATAACCCGAGTTTAACCCTTGGGTAGCCTAACTAATCACACTGTTGGTAGCTCTTTTTACCCCTAAGCGCTCAATACAATGCAAGCATGCTTTTTTCTCAAAATAAAAACAAGAAAGATGAGCATATGATTTTTCTTTTGGCTCATGCTCACTAACTCATTTTTCCTCTCTTTTTTTTAGCTGGTATATTTTCTTTTTCTCTCCTAGGCAAGACTCTACACATTATTTTGCCAAAAAACTAGACTTTCTCGCTAAACCTTACACCTATCGGGGTGACAATAGGAATATAAGCTGAGTAACTCGTTCCTAAGCATTTAAGTCCTACTTTAAAGCAAGAAAGACACCCAACTCGTACAAGACATATCCAAAAAAGTTTTAAAAAGGCTCCTTTTTTAGCACTCATGGTCACAACTCATCAAAAGCTATAAATTTTGTAAAGAAATTTGAGACAATCCTAGGAAATCATCATCACTTAAACAGGTATATACACAACAGGCATGCAAGACATTCATTAAGCACAAACACTGGCCTGATGCTCAGATGCTCAAGGCCCAACAGGAATATAAAGTACAATCCTCACCCCCAACCTAAAGTTTACATTGCCCTCAATGTAATCAATCATGCAAAACAAGACAATGTACAAGGAGAGAATAAGACTTCCCTGAATTTTGAGCTCATTGGTGGTGAATCACGTTCGCTTACAAACATAGGGGCATCGCTTTGGTACTGTCAATCCTAAAAGACAAAACCAGAAAACAAGCATAAAAGCAACTAATAAAAATAAACCTATCTAAGAATTGAAAAAACAGAAAGCAGGAAAATTATTGAGTGCAAATGTTTAAGGTTGTTTGCTCGACTAGATTCTCCTCGATCCTCATCAAAAATCAATCTCTTTGATTTTCATTACATCCTTCTTATTTTTCTTCTTTTTGATTAGCTCTTGCACAGACAAATTAAACTTGCACTTGGCGTGCATGATAAGGATAAAAAATATACCTATTTTACCCTTATATTTAGCTCATTTCTTGGTCAAATATTGAGTGTTTAGGTCGATTTACTATTCACGAGCTCAAATTATGCTTCATTTTATAAGTTAGGGTGTTGAGAATTACTTTTGTCAAATTTAACTTATTGGTGCTTAAAAAGACTTGATTTTAAGAGAATTTGACTTAGTTTGTTGATGTGAAAAAAAAAAAACAGAGGAAAAGCTAGAATTCCCCAGAAATGCGACCGTATTTCTGGGAAGGCAAACATGGAATGCGCCCGCATTTCTGGAAAAACAGAGGTCGTTCCGAGTCGCATGCGGGTCGTTGTTGACGAGTCTTCTTCACACCTAACTGGTTGTTTTGACCCCGAAACTGACTGGGCAACCTTCCAGCACCTATTTCGCAGCTCCTCAACCACTTTCTACACTATATAAGCTTGAGATTCGAAGTCAAATCCAAGCAGAACTCACTTGGAAGAAAAGGGTGGTGACAGAACCCTGACTCGATGCCAAAGAGTAGGGATGCCCGAGGTCCTTCTTAGATGATCAAATTCTAATCAAACCTTGTGGTTTGTAGAGAGTTTCACCCATTCCCACCTTGTAAAAGTGAGAGAGTGGAGTGTCTTAGGGAAGTCTAGAAGGATTTAGTAAACAAAAAACCCATAATATTTAGCTATCTCCTTTATTTCCAGCTCTTGAATCTTTTCATTACTTTGTATTCTTTACATTCTTATTTCAATGAAAATGTATTAATTTGCTTTTTATCCCATCATGAGTAGCTAAATCCCGTTGAGGGATTCAATGTGGTGAATTCCCTTAGGGTTTAATGGCTTGAAAGTGTTTTATTTGCTTAAGTTGTGTTTAATGCATGTCATTCTTTATTGATTATCACTCTAATCTTGCTGAGTTTAATTTGATCGCGTAGACTTTGCATGCTATGTGAGTTTGATCTCGAAAGGGACAAACGATATCGGTTCTCATAAAGGTGATATAGGAGAAAAAGCTCGAAAGAGATTGTTCGGTGTTATAGGGCAAGCTACCTAAGGCATCCTATATCGACTATAGGGTTATAGGTTGCATTCGTGAATTATCTATGTCGGAGTCGAGTCACAGAAATGTGCATAACGGTACTCGCTTAGCCTTCTAACGGTTTTTGGGAACAAAGGCCAAATGGAAGTTAAATCTGACCCAATGCATTAAATACACTTAAGTTAGATATTGCATGAGTATGGTTGTTACCTTAGGGATGAATCCATGTTGAATACCTCGTTTGTTTATTATTGTTATTATTAATTATTTTCTTGCTTGTTTTATTTATCTTTTCAAAAACCCAATCAATCAACTTATTTTCTTTGGTTACCTTTTTCAAAAGCAATCATTTGAGCAGTTTCTTATTCAAATCTGCATTTCCAGTTTAGTCCTCGTGGGATCGATACCCTTGGAATACTTCTAAGGTTTTTTTTTATTACTACGTGCGACAGTGTATACTTGCACTTAAGTGTTGGCTGAATATTTCTTTCTTATTATTATCCATCTTATCTCACATTCCATCCATTCAGTTCACACACGCACCGGTGCACAACATAAGAAAATTCAAATGAATCATTTGACAACCTCAACATGCTAATGAAAACAACTTTATTCTTAGCAACAGAATGATCAGTGATTGGAATTAACTAAGCCTAAATCATGTGAATCATTGTAGTAAAACTTTGAAGGAATATAAAATGATATAATAATAATTGAAGCTACTTCGACATGCCCAACTTCTATCTCTACTATTATGCACGGGGAATCACATGCATCAGGCTTAAAATCTAAAGAAAATTCAAGCTCAACTTCACTGACCTCATGGTGATTTTCTTCTGATTTACCATCTAGTTACTTTGGAATATGGATTTCTAGCTCATGGAGAGAGGTGGCTATTCGAGTAATCTCTTGCTCATGAATCTGACTCAAGAACTTTTTACGAGCTTTCATTGCGAGGAATCGAAAATTCTATGCCATATTTGAAATTGTCTCCCTCGCTTCACTAGGTGATTTGTCAAACAGATCACCACCACTAGCTGCGTTTAGCAAACCTCTATTATCCAATGTCGAACCATCATAAAAGCTCTCAATCAAGGAAAATTTTGTCATTGGAAAATGAGGACACGCACATAAACAATTTAAGCGATCCCAATACTCGTGAAACACTTCCTCTGATGCTTGAGTGATGTATATGATCTCCCTAGTGACTCAATTTTGAAGCTAATAGACCTTGCATCATGCAGTCGGCCATAATCTTAGCTTAGCACGCCGAGGTTATACTGGATTTCATCGTTAAGATTTGCAAAAATAAGAAAAATAAAAAGCACAAAAACTCAAAAGACACAAAATGTACAAAATCCTATAAACACTAGAAAACGCCATTCCCCGACAACGACGCAAATTTGACAGGACTTGTCGAAGGTCTGAGCAAAATAAATTTATAATCCACAACAATATAACTATTTTGTAGGAATAGTGGTTGGGTGAAAGTGTTAGTATCTAAAATGTGGAAGCAATTTTGGATCTTAAGCACATAAGAAGCTCAATTTGATCAATTATGACATGTTGTTTGGTTGGATTTCCTTTTTGTTATTTCGTCACCAATGAGTCACGAACTACCAAAGGATCTTCCTTGCTATCCTCAAGCCTTTGGAACGGATTGTGGGATCCTCAAGCCTTTGGAACGGATTGTGGGATCCTCAAGTGATGGAATTGAAGTGAAAAAGCTTGAAGAACAAGCTTATGAAGATGGGTGATGTGAGTATGTATTTTGGGAGAATTTCAGTAGCTTTCAAGCTTGATTCTTTCAGCCTTCTTCTTCACTTATATAGAGGGAATGAACATGAAGAAAAGGCCCAGGGATTGACACCAATTCAACTCCAATTTAGTGGAGTATGGACTGGCATAAGAGAGGGGAGTGCATGGGTTTAGTCACCATGCACTCCACCAAAAAATCAAATTTAATTTGATTTTAATTAATTCAAGATTATCTTGAATTAATTCATTTTAACTATTTAATTTTTAATAATCTGATTTTTGAAAAATTAATTTTCAATTTTTCAAAATTGATTTAAAATAATTATTAATTAAATAATTAATTATTAATTTAATATCTTAATATTAAATTAATATTCTGCCACTATTCCCAAACATTTTCGAAATGTCATTTTCAATCACGAATCCCTATTCATGTTTTTCAATATTTAAATCATATTTAAACATTAAGTATATCACATACTCGGTTTTCACAAAAACCCGACGTTCCGACAACGCCTATCAGCTCTATTCATTTTTCTCAACGTGAACTTAAAGTAATTCATAGTTTATCCATCATATGGTTCCAAAGGTTAGTCTAGAGCTAGCAAGGGGACCTAATGGACCTATAGATCATGGGCTCCAACGATACGAGGTTAAACTAGCCAAACTCTTGTAACCTAGTTAACCAACATCCGTTAACTAATGAGACACTCCACTATAGTCTAGTAGTTGAACTCCCCTCATTGAAGATATATTTACGTCCACTCGATATAACCATGATTAGTAAGTCAATCCTTCACAGGTCGTTCGTTGCTATAGACAGGTCAAATGTCCGTTTTACCCCTATAGTACATCTTAGTTCCTTAAGTCCATTGGTCCTCCATTGAACAATTTGTTTATGATCCAACCATAAAACAAGATCCCTCTCGGGCCAATGAGAGGGTGGGGCCCCTTGTTCAAGCCTTAAACTCAACACTTAAGGGAACAACCTTTATACTATCCCTGTATCGGGTAGGAGTGAATTCCGTTTTGCAAAACTATGTTTCCAACAATATATCAAATGCTAAAAAACTCATAGTCCTAAACTCTGGAGATGTCCCTCAAACAGTTTAACTGAGAGGGGTTTTCAAAATGGATCAGCCATGTTCTGCTCCGAGGCTATCTGGGTGACGATCACGTCTCCTCTTTGTACTATCTCCCAGATGAGATGGTATTTGTGTTCAATGTGTTTTCCTCGTTTATGGCTTCGAGGTTCCTTCGATTCGCAACTGCTCCACTATTGTCACAATAGTGCGTGACAGGCAAGTGCATGTTAGGAACAACGTCTAACTCATTTAGAAATTTTCTAAGCCACACTGCTTCTTTTGATGCTTCACAGGCTGCAACATATTCAGCTTCCATAGTGGAGTCAGCAATACATCATTGTCTTACACTTCTCCACACTACTGCTCCTCCGTTGAGAGTGAACACAGATCTCGACGTAGATCTCCTAGAGTCTATGTCAGTTTGAAAACGGAGTTAGTGTATCCAGTAAGGATCAAATCCTTAGATCCATACACTAGCGAATAGTTTGTTGTCCTCCTCAAGTATTTGAGAATATTCTTAATGGCAGTCCAATGTGCTTGACTAGGATTGGACTGATATCCGTGACAACACCTATTGCATGGCATATGTTGGGACGTGTGCATAGCATTGCATACAAAATACTTGCGACTGCTGTTGCGTACAAAATTCGTTTCATTTCCTCAACTTCTTGAGGTGTTTTTGGACTCTGTTCCTTTGATAGGTGCATTCCATGTCTAAAGGGCAACAATCCCCTTTTGGAATTCTGCATTGAATATCGATTCAAAATTTTGTCGATATAGGATGTTTGAGACAGTGCAAGTAATCTGTTCTTTCGATTTCTAATTATTTGGATCCGGAGAACGTATTGAGCTTCTCCCAAATCCTTCATTTGGAATTGAGCTCCTAGCCTTTGCTTAATGTCAGACAATACTCCCACTACGTTTCCTATAAGTAAGACGTCATCAACATTAAAAATTAAGAAAACTATAGTAGAATCAATGATCCTTTTATATACACAAGGTTCATCTACATTTTGTTCAAAACCATAAGATTTGGTTACAGTGTCAAATCTTTTATTCCAGGATCTTGAGGCTTGTTTCAATTCATAGATGGATTTGTTAAGCTTGCAAACCTTCTGTTCTTCTCCTTGGATTATGAACCCTTCTGGTTGGACCATGTCAATACTCTCGTCAAGATTCTCGTTGCAGTCTTGACATCCATTTGCCAAATTTCATAATTATAGAAAGCGAAAATGGAAAGGAGTATTCTTATTGTTTTTAACATTGCTACTGGTGAGAAGTTTTCATCGAAATAAATTCCTTCTCTTAGGTTATAACCTTTAGCCACTAATCGGGCTTTGAAGGTTTGTACCTTGCCAGTTTGGTCTCATTTTCTTTTATAGATCCACTTGCAACCGATAGGTTGTACATCACTTGGTCGATCTACAAGTTCCCAGACTGAGTTAAAATACATAGATTCTATCTCAAGGTTCATGGATTTGACCCACTGGTGCTTATCCTTTTCTCCCATTACTTGACTATAAGACAATGGATCCTCTACTTCATCATCAGGTATAATGAATTGAGTTTTAGTTAAACCCATGTACCGGTTGTTGGGTTTTATGCCCTAAAACTCGTAGATAGTAAATGAAACAAATTAATCAATCTCAATAAAGTGTTATTTGAGTAATTCAGTAATTTGGTTATTGAATAATCGAGTTTGCATTAATAAACCCTAAATCCAATAAACTAAGATCCAAGGTTGTTTAAATGAAACTTGGACTAGTATGTGGGGACATACGGGGATCAGTGTCCAAGTAACAACCTACAAGGTCTATAGTATAGGGATAAGGTTGGGTACCTTATCCTGGTGACACTATGTGATACGACCCACCTTGTATTTGATACAGATGCAATGATCCAAAGCATCCATGTAGGAGACATGCGGGTGGGGGTATCCTATGCAATGAGTTTGCATAAGACCGGATCGCGAAATAGTAACCACTAGATGTAACGTCGTTAACTAGTTTAGGTTTCTATTTCAATAGGATGACCTAGGCAACTCAATCTCAATCCTGAGTCTGTTATGAGCCCCTTTCAGGAGAGGTTGTCATTAGATTTGTATGGGTGAGAGGGGTCAGTTCGCCGACTCAATAATCCTACCATTTCAGGGGCAAGATCGAATAATGGAGGCTGGGAACATAACAGTACAAGATGGAATTCACTCCTTTCCCTATTGGGGTAAGTAGATGTGTACTCCCTTAAGTGCTGATTCCGGGGCTTGAACAAACGCGTGTCGTCCTCTCCAGGCCCGAGAAGAACTCCTGTTCAGTGGTTGGACCCTAAACAACTTGTTCATTAGAGGAATCAATGGTACTTAAGGAACCAGAGGTAACCCAGGGGTAAAACGGTAATTTGACCCAGCTGGTGTTACTAACACACGTAAATGATTGACTTACTGCATTGGTCGATATGCGTGGACACAGAAATATTCTACAGTGAGAAGAGTGCAACTGTGGGTCTTTAGTGGAGTGACCCACAGTTAACGAATGTTGACTAACTTGGTTAATGAGTTTGGCCAATTAGTCTCGTATCGTTGGAGCTTCTGATCTGTAGGTCCATTAGGTCCCACTGGTAGCTCGTAAAGAGACTTGAGGCTATTAAGTATAAATTATAAATTGAAAGTGTTCAATTTATTTGGGGAATCGTATAATGTATATTGATGCATTATAATATAAAGTTTATGAAACTTTATAATATAATTTTTGAATTAATTTAAAAAAATTTATTCTTGAGAGAAAATATTTGAAAGAGTTCAAATAAATTTAATATGAATTGGATTCATATTAATTTTAATAAAATCCCTAAGATTAAATATATGATATTTAATTGGGTAATTAATTAATTATGGAATTAATTAATTATTTATTAAAATTAGAGACCTTTTCCTATTAGGAAAGAAAATATTTGAAAGAGTTCAAATAAATTTAATATGAATTCGATTCATATTAATTTTAATTTTAATAAAATCCCTAAGATTAAATATATGATATTTAATTGGAAAATTAATTAATTATGTTATTAATTAATTATTTATTATAATTAGATACATTTTCCTATTAGGAAAAAGGTCTTGGCCTTTACTATATATAGGACCCCTGGGGTGTGGTGAAAGGCATCCCATTCATTCTCCTACTCTAAGAGAATTCCCCTCAAGGCTTCCTCTAGACTCCCACCAGTCTCCTGCCTCTAGATTCCCACCAGTCTCCTGCCTCTAAAAGTCTCAGAGTCATACCGGTGTAGCCATAGTGGTGGTGTTCGCACTAGTTCGTGATTAATTCACAAACAGTTGGTGAATTTAATCTGAGCTGTCAACGAGAGTAAGTAATTTGTTACTTTATAAATTAGATTTAGATGTAATATTTTTGTATGCTTAGCCTTAATATATATTTAGAATAGTTCTAATATTATTGTCAATGTATTAGTATTTTAGATTAAACAAAATTAATTACGAATCGGTCCCAATCACGCTTCCACTTTACGGAATTACGGAATTCCAATCCTTCAATTGGTATCAGAGCCGATCGTAGATCTAATTTTGTTTCTCTAAAATTTGCATTTGCTATTGGTGGGATTGATTAATGCATAATGTATGTATGGAACACTTGCTACTTGGGAACTGAGCCGGAACTTGAGTTGAATTAACCATAGTTATATTAGCATGCAATGTCTCTAGGTAATTAAAAGTGTTTAACTCACCTAGACATCAGAGAAAATACCTATATATATAAAAGTTATATACAGGCACAGACTTAGATAGATTCACTTAGCCGGAATTTACGTAAGTAATATACCCTATAATTATAAAAATACTTAGTGGGAGGAAATATATCAAAACAAGATTTTCATAAATCAAGTTTTGCTCTCATGTCCTCATAATTAATTATAAAAATACGTGAGGTTTATGCTTGGCCTCGAGTCACCCTGGGAGTGACCCCCTATGGATGGTGTTTGCATGGATTAATATCAAGGTGAATGATAGAGTATTTTATAGTAAGTGGGAGCAGGACACGTGTCAACGTATCCAACGATATCCTCCATTAGGTTGCACCGTGAGATCCCCATGATCTGCCTGCGAGTCGCCCTAGGAGCGATCACCCTATGAAGGGCATGATCATGGGAGTCCGAACAACGCAAACTCCAGAAATGGATAGGGTTTCTTAGGTCCATTTCCAACTTTGACTTTCCCTACAGTAGCATTGCTGCGGCCGACCTCTGAAATCTGAAAATTGGAGGGTCACACTTACGGGAAATTGTTAAGGTGTTAATAATTTCCTGACCGAAAAAATGGTAGCTAAGAACTATTGGACTATGAGTTATTCCGGGAATAAGGATTGGCTGAGATTGTCTCAATTCAGAGGAGGAGTAGCTGACTACCCTACGATAGCTGTTGTTCTAAACCTCTGAAGTATCGTTGCAAAATAAATGTTTATTATATTGGTCGATCATTACTTTTGCTAAATTGATTGGATTTAAATAATAATATTATTTTGTGTAATGGGTTAATGCAACAATACTTATTAAGTTAATTTGTTTGTTCTCAACAATGAAACGTTCTTTGTATGCCTCGAATAACGCCAACTATAAAACTGGTATTTATAATACATCTAAGAAAATGAACTTAAACATTAATTGCGTGGAATTGGTCTTAACTGAGGACGGTCCTCAAGCCCACATGTCTAATTCATCTGAAATTTTTCATGATGAATATGACATAGACTGCTTAGCACATCTCAATGAAAATAAATTTGATTTATTGGTCATTGAAACGTGTATAGTGGAAAATGATGATACAGCCTTTATCCTTGATTCAGGTGCCACTCATCACGTATGCT
Source organism: Luffa acutangula (assembly GCA_036850905.1). Taxonomy (NCBI): domain Eukaryota; kingdom Viridiplantae; phylum Streptophyta; class Magnoliopsida; order Cucurbitales; family Cucurbitaceae; genus Luffa; species Luffa acutangula. Next base: position 8,819,214 of record CM072087.1, read on the forward strand.
CTTCCTCTGAGGGAATGAGCTCCTGGCAACAGTTGGATGCTGGGGAAATGACTTTCTGAGTTGGGAGTGGGAGCTCATTTCAGCTAAAGCAGTGGGAGATATTAAAATGTTCTTCTCCAGGTAACACTATATGTTATTAGATAGTGTATATATAGTTCCCAAAATAAAAAGAAATTTGATTTCTATTTCTTGTTTGCTAGAACAAGGATATTCAGTGTCCTTTTCTGTGAATGAAGCTTTCATTACTAAAAGGGGTACTGATATTTGTTCTGCAAAAATGGAGAACAATTTGTATGTTTTAAGACCAATAGAGTCTAGGGCTATTTTGAACAATGAAATGTTTAAAACAGTAGAGACTCAACCAAAAAGGCAGAAAGTTTCTCAAAGTACCTATCTTTGGCACTTGAGACTTGGCCACATAAATCTCAATAGGATTGGGAGATTGGTTAAGAACGGACTTCTAAGCCAGTTAGAAGATGGTACTTTACCTTCGTGTGAGTTATGTCTCGAAGGTAAGATGACCAAACGACCTTTTACTGGAAAAGGTTATCGTGCCAAGGAGCCCTTAGAACTCGTACATACGGATCTCTGTGGTCCAATGAATGTAAGAGCTCGAGAAGGGTGTGAATATTTCATCTCTTTCATTGATGATTATTCAAGGTATGGTTATTTATACCTAATGAGTCATAAGTCTGAAGCCCTTGAAAAGTTCAAGGAGTACAGGACTGCAGTTGAGAACTTGTTAGGTAAGACCATTGAAACACTTCCATCTGATCGAGGTGGAGAGTATTTGGACTTAAAATTCCAGAACTATTTGATAGAACATGGAATCTCGCCTCGACTCTCAGCACTAGGTACACCTCAACAGAATGGTGTATCTGAAAGGAGAAACAGAACCTTGTTGGACATGGTTCAATCTATGATGAGCTATGCTCAACTGCCTAGTTCTTTTTTGGGTTATGCAATAGAGACTGCAGTTTATATTTTGAATGTAGTTCCCTCAATGTGTGTTTCTGAAACATCATTTGACCTCTAGAGAGAGCGTAAAGCTAGTTTACGTCATTTCAGAATTTGGGGTTGTCCTGCACATGTGCTAGTGGCAAACTCAATGAAATTGGATTCACGTTCAAAATTATGCCTATTCGTAGGCTACCCAAAAGAAACAAGGGGTGGATACTTCTTCGATCCACAAGAAAATAAAGTGTTTGTTTCGACAAATGTTACTTTCTTAGAAGAAGACCACGTTCGAGAACACAAGCCACGTAGTAAAATAGTGTTAAGTGAACTTTCTAGTGAAGCTACGAATGAATCAACAAGAGTTGTTGATAAGGCTGGATCTTCAACAAGGGTTGTTGATGAGCCCAGTGCACAGACTGGACCCTCAACAAGAGTTGTAGATGAGCCCAGTACATCTGGTCAAGCCCATCCTTCTCAACAGTTGAGAATGCCTCGACGTAGTGGGAGGATTGTTACTCAACCTGAACGCTATCTGGGTTTAGTAGAAACTCCAACTGTCATATCTGATGATGGAATCGAGGATCCATTGACCTTTAGACAGGTAATGAATGATGTGGACCATGACCAGTGGGTCAAGGCTATGGACCTAGAGATAGAGTCTATGTACTTCAATCAAGTCTGGGATCTTGTAGACCTACCTGAAAGGGTTAAACCCATAGGGTGCAAATGGATCTACAAGAGAAAACGAGACGCAGCTAGGAAAGTGCAGACTTTCAAAGCTCGACTGGTGGCAAAGGGTTATACCCAAATGGAGGGGGTGGACTATGAGAAAACCTTCTCCCCAGTTGCCATGTTAAAGTCAATAAGGATTCTCTTGTCCATTGCCACGTTTTATGATTATGAGATTTGGCAAATGGACATTAAGACTGCTTTTCTAAACGGCAATCTTGATGAGAACATCTTTATGTCTCAACCAGAGGGGTTCATTGCTCAAGATCAGGAGCAAAAAGTTTGCAAGCTTAGACGATCCGTTTACGGGTTGAAGCAAGCTTCCAGATCTTGGAATATAAGGTTTGACACTGCTTTCAAATCTTATAGTTTTCACCAGAACGTTGATGAACATTGTGTTTACAAAAGGATTATCAACAGTTCAGTAGCTTTTCTGGTGTTGTATGTAGATGATATTTTACTCATTGGGAATGATGTAGAATATCTAGCTGACATTAAAAAATGGCTATCGATTGAGTTCCAAATAAAAAATTTGGGTGAAGCTCAGTATGTTCTAGGGATTCAAATTATCAAGAATCGTAAGAACAGAACGTTAGCCCTGTCTCAAGCATCATATATAGACAAGATGTAACGACCCAACTTTTCATGACCAGATCCTAGGGTCATTACCACTTGCATATCATTCTACTTCTAAGAATAGCGATGAAATGACATTTAGAGTAAAACATACTTAGAAATTTTGCGAAACTTTTCAACCTGGGATCCCAGTTAAAACAGAACAAAAGAAACCTTTAGTTATTCAAACAAACTTAGTGCGGAAATAACTTTAAAACAATCGCAATACAAGTTCAAAAGAATAATAACGAAACATGAAATGCGGAAGACTATCCTAAGGAAATCCATGACTCAGCAGCACTCCGTCACGCGTTCTGCACACCTTTACCTCTACCTGCAGTTATATATAAGGGAAAAGAATGAGTATTTAAGAAAATACTCAGTAAGTAACAATACTTTTAGACACCTGCAGCAACCAAGATTTTTAACCTTTTATTCTAGTTAAGGGCCTAAGGGTTAGGTCATCTCATTTTCATTCATTTCATTTCATTTCATTTATTTGAAGTTCGAGCCTCGTGATCAATTAACTCACCTATATATAAGTTTGCCAACTCACTGGTAGTGCACAGGTGGGTGTTTTGGGAGGTCTCTACTCCTACTAATGGTAGAAGGCACCCAGTCAGTGGAGCTGAGCCTCATCCCTCAAGGCACTAATGGGCGCGTAGCGCTCTAAACTACCATTTCACTGGTGGGACGTTCATGGGTTTAAGTTAGAAATTAACTTCCACAGTTAGTAAATGGCACCTAGTCTACGAAGCCAAGTCCCGCCCATTAAGCCCCTCATTTCAGTCTATTACATCTCAGTCTTAGGTGTTTAATTGACACGACCCTCTTCTAAGGCAACTAGCCTATTCTTTTCCCTTTCTTAATCCTTTTCCCTTTAGGACCCCTTAACACCTGCTAATTTTAACTGCAACCCAGTTAGCCGAACCCTTTTCTTTTACGGAGAATACTGACAGGCTAAACTGATATGCACCAACCCAACCCAAACAATCTCAAGAACAAGAACGAAGGCGACAACAACACTCCTAAACAGAGATACAACACAAACTCCCCGTTGTCCACAAACAATACCAGTCAACTAACAATCTAAAACAATGCAGCACTTTCACCCATCACATAGCACAAGTACACAACAACCATATTTCTAAAGACAACCATATTCATAACATCTCAATCTCAATCCAAATTTTTAATACCAATTCATGCTAGGAGCAAACAGTCATTTGAATGCATATACATTTCTTTCTAATGCAGTAAGTCACTTACATCGAGGTAACTAAGCTTGATTGAAATCAGTTAGTATCAGAGCTCTACGTTATAGGTTCTGTAGACTGGTTTACATCGTAAACCTTAGGCATATTCGTGGCTTATCAGCAAGCACCCGATCACACCAGGTACACCTTTGTTTACTTTGTAGCCTGCAAAGGTTATATGTATCCGACGTGTAGGAAGTACCACTGGGGTCGTTGCTTGGCAGGGACCCGTGTTTGTTTCAAGTGTGGTCGGGAAGGGCATATTGCTCCGAATTGTAATCAGAAGAAAACTAATTATGCCGACCAGCCGTCCAGTTCAAATCAGGCATCCGGGGTGAGACCAGCACAGCATCAGGGCAAGATATTTGCCACCACCCGACAAGAGGCCGAGGACCTTAATGCAGTAGTGATAGGTACCATCCCTATCCTCGACCATTATGCTTTTGTGTTGTTTGATTCGGGTTCAACGCATTCTTTTATTTCTGCATCGTTTGTAAGTCAAGCCAACCTAGAACTAGAGCCGCTAGGCTATGTTTTGTCAGTCTCAACCTCTGCAGGGGTAACGTTGCTAGCTAGTGAAGCGGTGAAAGCCTGCCAAATGTTAGTGTCTGATCGATCGATGGACGTGACATTGATCGCCCTTGATATGAGTGATTTTGATGTTATCTTGGGAATGGAATGGTTGGCTTCTAATTATGCCAACATAGATTGTTATCGTAAGGAGGTTATCTTTAACCCTCCGTCAGAGGCAAGCTTCAAGTTTAAAGGATAGATTATCAAAGGTGCTCCTAAAGTGGTCTCTGCAATGAAGGCGAGAAAATTGATTAGCCAAGGAGCTTGGGGCTTGTTGGCTAGCGTGGTTGACACAAGGAAAACCGAGACATCAATGACCTTAATACCGGTAGTGAGGGAATTCACAGATGTATTTCCTGAGGATCTGACAGGACTACCGCCAGCACGAGAGGTTGACTTTTACATTGAGCTTGAGTCAGGGACTAACCCGATTTCTAAAGCTCCATATAGGATGGCTCCGGCGGAATTGAAAGAGCTTAAGGTGCAGATTCAGGAGCTGTTGGACAAAGGTTATATACGCCCCAGCGTCTCGCCGTGGGGTGCTCTGGTTTTATTTGTGAAAAAGAAGGATGGGACAATGCGTTTGTGCATCGACTACCGGGAACTGAACAAAGTGACAATAAAGAACAGATACCCTCTGCCCAGGATTGATGACCTCTTTGATCAGCTTCAGGGTGCAACAGTATTCTCTAAAATTGATCTACGGTCAGGTTATCATCCGTTGAGGATTAGAGAGGAAGATATCCCTAAGACAGCTTTCTGGACCAGGTATGGGCATTACAAATTTACCGTATTGTCCTTTGGGCTTACTAATGCTCCTGCAGTTTTCATGGACTTGATGAACAGGGTATTTAAGGAGTTCCTTGATTCGTTTGTGATTGTTTTTATCGACGACATTCTTATCTACTCCAAGACAGAAGAGTGTTGCCTTGTGCAAAGTGATTCTAGATAAGCAAGAAATCTTCACAAATAACTCAGAAACGTGCAAGTATACACATCATGGCAGCAAGTGATAAGTAAATTAAGATCGTTCTCCACAGGGATTGGTTTAGGGAATTTTACTACTTCTAAGCTTGATTTTTAATGAAATTCAATGTAACCGAGGAACAATATTTTTCCTTAACTAAATGCAAGAGATTGAAATGGCAAACAAGCTTAAAATGACAAGAACTAAAGTAGAATTCAATAAAAACAGCAGATTAGCACAGAGAAGGTAAGGTTCAGATTAGGGGCTGTCTACTCTCACAAGCTGCTTGCTGTAGCAGAACTCTAAATTTGCAACTCACACAGAATTTTCTACGGGAATCTTCCAATTCTCCTCTAACTTAGGCGATTAAACTCCCATTTAACCCCTTCTTTTTAGCTCAACTGATTTAGTGCCTTAGGTGGTGATTTATCCCTAAATACCCACTCATTTTCATGATCATTAAAGACTAAGGTAAAGCAAAGTAGTCGGTTATCTATTGTTTTCCCAAACACTAAACAACAATGCTAGAAAATGGTTGGCCAAACGAAATTCCAGCTTTAAGCATGAAGAACACTTTGCTTTAAGTTGCAATAAATCAAGTTCCACTAAAACAAACAACAAGTTCAAGCTTAAGCACCCTAATCCTCACCTAAGAGGATTTAGCTCATGTTCAAGGTGAAAATAATGAAAATACAGCAGCCAACAACCATATCAGCCATGAATACAACCTTAAATACCAACTAATCACTAGGAGAAAGAAGAATAAAAGAAGAGGAGTGAAGAAAAGAAGCTTCCAAGGGAGATTCCAGCTTTCCCAAGCTGGAAATTCCTCCAAACAGCAGCCTCCTTGTCCTTTTTCCCTTTCAATGACAGCAGCAACTCCTAGGTCAACTTCTCCAACTTGTCTTCCATTCTTTTTGGGCAAAAGAACATTTATACCCTCTCTTTTTCTTGAATTCAGGGCTGATTAGACATATAACTCCACATGGACCTTCCCCAATTGGTTGAGATAGGACAAATCAGCTCCACATGGCTGCCAGCTCAATTAATGAAGGGTTACACGGATTTGGCACGTGCAGAATTTTATTACCCAGACTTTCTGCCTTCTGCTTGTGAAATCAGTTGCTGCAGCAAAACCTGAGTGGCCCTATACCAGAAAAATCAGCTTAAACATAAGAAATCTGCACCAAATTTAGTTCAAGCCTTGCCTATTGATATGTAAAAAAATGTTCATCAAAGAATACTCATTTTCAAGCACAAACCAAAGCTCAAACACATCAAAGAATAGAGTTTTTAAGCCTAAAAGAGAACCAATAGCTCTTATTTCTAAGAGCTATCAAACCCCCAAACTTGAATCATTGCTCGTCCCTGAGCAATGCTAGCCTACAAAAACTCTAACTCATCATCCCATATCCAGCTTGCAGTCAAAATTGCCTAACTAAAGCACCTAGCTACTTCTTGACAAGCCTACCTCTCTGAATGCATACAACAACTCAACAAAACATTCCTTTTTTTTTTTTAAAATACCCTTTCAACTTGGCATTCTCAAATTTTTAGCGCTTTTCTAATGATCCTCTAGCTCAACCTATTTACAAAAGCCATCATATCAATTATACCAGCCTATTGACATCAAGGAAGCCACTAACCTTCAAGCCTAAACTTAGCACAAATCTCAATCCTAAAGCTTGCAAAGCAATCCTATAGTCTCTTTGCCTAGCCTCTAAAGCTTCTAAGCTCAACCTAAACTTCTCTCTTAACTTTTTATTCTCCTTTTTTTTTTACCAACTTAGGAAGTCTCATAGGCCATAGCTCTTTGGTCCAAGAATGGCAACACTTTATGGTGAAACTCACCTTAGCCTCCAAGCTCATCACCTAACGAGAACTACACTCATTTCCCTTAGAGTTGACTAAGATTTGCTCTCTAGCAACCACTTCCTTGCTTCTTAGAATGGCGACACTTTTTGGTGAAGCTCACCTAAGCCCTGGGGAAGATTGTAACCTTCAAGCTAACACTCATCCCTTTATCCATCTCATTTGAACTTTTCTTTTCTGCTCATTTTTTTTAAACGTTTTCTCTTCCCTTGAGCTACTTTTTGACGCAGAGGCAAACTATGGGTATCATAAATCCCCCTGGTTACTAGGCAAGCTCAAGGAAAACAGAAAATCTTCAAAAAGGGAGAGGAGTGCATCTTAGGCAAAACTAAGACAAAGATGAATGCTTTCTAAGTTGCCTTTTCTATTTCTTTTTCATGCTTTCTTTTTTTTTTCCTTTTTTTTTTTTTTTTTTTTCCAAGGGTTACCTCACCCCCAAACTTAATCCATTCATTGTCCCCAATGAGTGAGAAAGAAAGGCAAGGACCCCCAAACTTATTTTTTTTAGAGAAGCTAAGGCTTGTTGCTTAGGAGGATTATAAGGGTTGGGCAAAGGACTAGGAACAAGCTTTCCTAAGATTTGAGCTAAGCTAAGGAGGAAAATTAGGAAGCTTCCTATCCACCTAAGGACTTAAAGCACAATAAGATAATCAAACTAAGCAAATAGGCTAAGCTATTGGGGATCATTACCCAAAACACTTTCTTTTCAAGCAAAACAGATTTTTTTTTTCACAGCTGCTGCTGCAGCATTCAGCAAGGCTAAACTTAACCAAAAGAACAGCCTAGAGCTATAGCTAGGCCTTACCTACTTCCACACAAGCTGGACAATCCATATTTTCAAAGCAGAACACAATATACCAGCTGCAACATGCTAAAAATCAGCAATTCAAAATTCTCTAACAGAAAATTCATGCACCAGATGGCTATTCTAGCTTATTTAGCATTCCAAGCAAGCATAACACTTCAAAGCATCAACACTTTAGCAGCTTACCAATCTTAAAATTTTTCATGAAAGACTTTTCTAACTTAAAATATCCATTCAAGCAAAAATGGCACTATCTAAGATTTAGAGGTATATCACATAACATTTGAAACAGAAAAGAACATGTGCATTTTTGCGCTACTAAGCTTTCTCAATTTCAGATCTTTGGTACTTATGCATTTTCCAACACTCAAAGGGCACAATTTCATTAAAACAGATGCATTGTACACAAATGAGCAACTTCCCAAAACAGCACCAGCACCTAAAACAACACCTAGGCAAGCTAAAATAAAAGATATGCTGTTCATTGATTTAACTTTTAGCATCAGCACATTTTTTTTTCCAGATAACGCCTAACAAAGCTACTCAAAGATAAAAGATAAAGAACACAGACTTGAACAAAAGCGAAAAAGAAATCAACAAGATAAACCAGCAGCAGACCACACAACAAACATAATTTTTTTTTTCAGAAAAAAAAACAGACAACATCAGCATAAAGCAAGCAACAGCAACCACTCCCCTTCAATCTTCATCAATCTTCTTGATCATCATCAGCATCATTTTCATTCCCGCCGGGAGATGGGGAAGGGCACCACGGGTCAAATAAACCTGTTGGGAAATGAGGAAATGGCTGAGGAAGCTCCTCAAAGCCGAATTCGAATGTTTTCTCCATGGCAGAGTCCCTAAGATGAGCATATTGCCAATAAGTCTTTTGCTGACTTTCACTGTGTTCCATTTGTCTCATCAACCTTCTCTGCTGCCTTAAAATCTCCTCAACCCCACAAACCATATTCGTGCTTGACCTTCCCTTCTTCTCCCCATGTAATCTTGTTATAGATGCTGAATCTATGATTCCTTTGTCCATTAGAATTTCTTCATTCTCATCCACCTCAACTTGAGCCCTCAAACATAATGCTGTAATCAAATTTGGAAAAAACAGTCTTCCTACCTTCCTTTTTGAACATGCCACAATCTCTTTTGCCAAGAGCTTTCCCACGTCAATGCTCAGGATTTTTAAGATGAAAAAAATTAAGAGAACTCTTTCTTTAGACACCGTGGTGTCATGAGTAGTGGGGAGCAACCTACTCCTTGCAAAGGTGTGCCAAACGTTTGCTTCGGGCTTAAGGTATGCAGCCAATAGTGTTCGAACTGAGTTTCTTGCCATCTTCCAGCTTGCTCCTTCAACAGCACAAGTGACAAGAGCTGAATGGAGCTGCTCTTCAGATGGAGCAATCTCCATTGAGTTGAAAACAGCATAGGGGAAATTAGGAAGGTTGTAGAATTCGTTGATGACTAATGGCGACCAGTCCACCCATTTTCCCCTTACTTTGGTTCTGAAAAGCTCGTTGTCTTGGACATTTGCATAGAATTCCCTCACCAAGGGAATAACAGCTGGTTCCGGCTTTTGGCAAAGTAATTGCCATCCAAGCTTGACGATCACTCCTGAAACATATGAGGGAAGCTTTTCAAAATCTGCCTCAAATCCTCTTTCAGGAAGAGGATCTCTTTGGAGCATGACTTCAAATTTTTTCTTAGCGGCAGCATTAACAAACTTTTCCATAGGGCTCTCATCAAATTCCAGCATTGGCTCTTTTCCCTTTTTCTTTAGGCTCTTCTTTCTTGTTGGAGGACTTCTTGGGGGAGGTGCAATTTCTTCCTCAACTTCTTGCTCTTGAACTTGAGTCACAATTACTTCTTCATGAAGTTCTTCTTGCTCCACCACTTGTTTTCCCTTTCCTTTGTTTCTAGGACTCCTTCTTATGGCCTTAGATTGCCCAACTTCACCTAAAACAACTATTTCTTTATCTTGAGGTTTGCTTGATGGTGCTGAAGATTCAGCAACTTTGGGCCTGAATAGCTTTTTTAGAACTTTGGGAGCCATAGGTAAAGGAGAAACAAGCTTCGGTTTAGGGGAAGCAAGCAGTTTTTTTTTTCCTTTTCAGAAGAATTGCTACGGTTTGCTTGATGGTTGAAAGGCTACCCTCATTGTTTAAATAATCCATAAAATATCTTCTCATTGAATACGAAAATTCAGGTTGTTGAGGGGAATCACGGGCCTTCAAGTGCTGCCACCAGCTCACTGCCCCAAAAAAAAAAAAAAAATCTGCTGCTATGGCTGCACCAAGTCTGCTGCTATGGGACTGCAAGGATTCTGCTGCAGCTTCCAGATTTCACCTTTTTAGACAAACAGCATCTTAAATGCAAATTCCCATCAAATCCACCTTTTCAAATCTAATGATAGCAATCTCATCAGCTGGCTTTTTCTCCCAAGACTAACAAGCTCACTGCCCAAGGAAATCTTTTTCCAAGATTCATACTTCACCTTTTGCATGAGGACTCCTACTAAATAAAAGCTTGCTTGCACTAAAGAAACTACATTGTCAGCAACTAAATATTGAAATTAAAGGCAAAACAAATTGAATAAAATGAAAGCAACTAGCTACAACTAAACACTACCAACGACAAATTAAAAGACAGAAGAATTAAAGCTAAAGACTGCTGCAAATTGAAATAAAACAGTAAATTTGAATGTACTTTACCACCTTTAGGGACCAAAAGAGTATTCAATAGAACTTAAAACACATTGTCCCTAACTTCTCCTTCCATTTCTCAAATTTCTAACAAATTGCAAGAGGCAAAACACCTCTGGAATTCTTCACCCCAGTAGTGCTTTAATCTCTGACCATTGACCTTGAATTCTCTTCCATCACTTTCATCCCTTAATAACACAGCTCCATGACTGTAGGCTTCTAACACAGTGAAGGGTCCCGACCACCTAGATTTGAGCTTGCCAGGAAAAAGCTTTAGCCTAGAATTAAACAACAAGACCTTTTGCCCCCTTTCAAATTGTTTAGGCACCAACCTCTTATCATGCCAAGCCTTTGTCTTTTCTTTGTACATCTTTGCATTTTCATAGGATAGTTGCCTAAACTCCTCCATCTCTATAAGTTGAAATTTTCTCAATTCACCCGCTGCTTTATGATCAAAATTGAGCTTTTTAATGGCCCAAAAAGCTTTATGTTCTAACTCCAAAGGCAGATGGCAAGATTTTCCAAAAACTAACCTATATGGAGACATGCCCAAGGGAGTTTTAAATGCTGTCCTATAGGCCCATAATGCATCATCAAGCCTAATAGACCAATCCTTTCTATTTGGGTTGACCATCTTTTCCAAAATACTTTTAATTTCCCTATTGGAGATCTCGGCTTGCCCGTTAGCTTGTGGATGGTACGGGGTTGAGACTCTATGCTTAACATTGTACTTAACCAACATGTTGTTCATCATTCTATTCACGAAATGAGTCCCCTCATCACTTATTAAAGCTCTAGGAGTACCAAAACGAGTAAAAATGTTCTTGTGCAAAAATTTTAACACTGTTTTGGCATCATTTAAGGGACAAGCAATAGCTTCCACCCATTTTGACACATAATCTACAGCCAAGAGTATGTATAAATTCCCAAAGGAAGGTGGGAAAGGTCCCATAAAATCCAAACCCCAAACATCAAAGAGTTCTACCTCTAAAATGTAGGTGAGAGGCATTTCATCTTTTTGGCTCAGATTTCCCTTCCTTTGACACTTGTCACACACTTTACTAAACAAATGAGCATCTTTAAACACCGAGGGCCAATAATAACCTGACTGAAACACTTTTGCAGCTGTTCTTTGACCACCAAAATGTCCACCATAAGGGGATGAGTGACAGTGAGCTAAAATGGACTGAACTTCACTTTCAGCAACACATCTTCTAAAAATTCCATCTGCACACTGCCTATACAAGAATGGTTCATCCCAAAAATAAAATCTCACCTCAGAGTGGAATTTTTTTAGTTGTTGCTTGGTCATATCAGGGGGCACAACTCCACAGGCTAGGTAATTTGCAAGGTCTGCAAACCAAGGAGTGTCAATTTCCTTCACTTGAGCTACTGTAAGCAGTTGCTCATCAGGAAATGAATCCTTAATTTCACTCTGCTGTAACAGTTTCTCATTGCCTTCCAGCCTTGATAAATGATCAGCAACAAGATTTTCAGAACCTTTTTTATCCTTAATCTCCAAGTCAAACTCTTGGAGCAAAAGCACCCACCTAATTAGCCTTGGTTTAGCATCTTTCTTGGCCAAAAGATATTTAATGGCAGCATGGTCAGTAAAAACTGTTACCCTTGTTCCCACTAAATAAGGTCTAAATTTTTCAAAGGCAAACACTACGGCTAAAAGTTCTTTTTCAGTGGTGGTGTAGTTCTTTTGGGCCTCATTTAGAGTTTTGCTAGCATAGTAGATAGGGTGGATCAGCTTCCCTATTCTTTGTCCCAACATAGCCCCAACAGCGAAATCACTTGCATCACACATCAACTCAAATGGCAGTAGCCAATTAGGTGAGGAGATGATAGGTGCAGTGACTAATGCTGTTTTTAGGATGTTGAAAGCCTTCAAACACTCAGCATCAAACTCAAAGGGGCGGTTCACTTCTAACAATAGGCAAAGGGGCTTGGAAATTTTTGAAAAATCCTTGATAAATCTCCTGTAAAATCCAGCATGCCCAAGAAAGCTTCTAACTCCTTTCACTGTGGTTGGAGGCTCTAGCTTTTCAATGATCTCTACCTTGGCTCTATCCACTTCAATGCCTTTCCTTGAGATTTTGTGCCCAAGAACTATGCCTTCTTTGACCATAAAGTGGCATTTCTCCCAGTTGAGCACCAAATTGGTTTCTACACATCTTTGCAATACTTTTCCCAAATTAGTGAGGCAAGCTTGGAATGACTCCCCAAAAACCGAAAAGTCATCCATGAATACTTCCATTATTGTCTCCACTAAATCAGAAAAAATGGCCATCATACACCTTTGAAAAGTGGCAGGGGCATTACAAAGACCGAATGGCATTCTCCTAAATGCAAAAGTACCATAGGGACAAGTGAAGGTGGTTTTCTCTTGATCTTGAGGGGCTATGGTGATTTGGTTATATCCTGAATAACCATCCAAAAAGCAATAATAATCTTGCCCAGCTAGCTTGTCCAACATTTGGTCAATGAAAGGTAAAGGGAAATGGTCTTTTCTTGTGGCCTTGTTCAAACGCCTATAATCCATACATACCCTCCATCCTGTCACTGTTCTAGTGGGAACTAGCTCATTTGCCTCATTCATCACCACGGTCATACCTCCCTTTTTAGGCACACATTGGACCGGACTAACCCAATTACTATCAGCTATAGGGTATATAATTCCAGCATCTAGCCACTTGATTATCTCCTTTTTCACTACTTCTTTCATGGCCGGATTAAGCCTCCTTTGTTGCTCAATCGATTTAAAGTTTCCTTCCTCCAAATTAATTTTGTGCATACAAAAGGATGGACTTATACCTTGAATGTCAGCTAGAGTCCAACCAATGGCCTTTTTGAATTTTTTCAACAATTCCAAAAGTGCTTGTTCATCCCCAGGGAGCAAACTTGCTGAGATTATGATAGGCAATGTTTCTTGTTCTCCCAAGTAAGCATATTTCAAGTGGTTGGGCAAGGGCTTTAGCTCTAACTTTGGAGGCTCTACAATGGAGGGCTGCATAGGTTTAATTTTCCTATCAGTCAACTCCAGTGATTCAAAAGCTCTCTTAAAGCTAGGAGCTTCAGTCACTACTTTCAGATTCTGCTGCACACACAGAAATTCTAAGTCTCCCACGTTTATCTCACCAAACTGCTGTATGTGGTGCTGCAATAGTTCTTCCTCCCATTTATGAGCTACCAACTTATCCAACACATTAATCACAGAACACTCCTCCACCTCAGCTGGGCATTTCATGGCATCAAACACACTGAATTTGACTTCTTGATCATGCACTCGCATAGTCAATTCACCTTTTTGAACATCTATTAAAGCTCTCCCTGTGGCCAAAAATGGTCTCCCTAGGATAATTGGGACATCCTTATCCGCTTCATAATCCAAAATGATAAAATCAGCTAAAAAGATAAACTTATCCACTTGAACTAAGATGTCCTCAATTTTTCCTTCAGGGTAGGTGATTGATCTATCAGCAAGTTGCAAAGTTACAGTGGTTGGTCTAGCCTCTCCTATTCCTAATTTCTTGTAAATGGACAATGGCATGAGGTTTATGCTAGCTCCAAGATCGCACAGAGCTCTTCCCAACTCTTTACCACCGATAGAAACAGGAATGGTAAAACTTCCAGGGTCTTTAACTTTGGGTGGAATCCTATTTTTCAAAATTGCACTACACTCCTCAGTCAATGCCACAGTTTCATACTCACCCAATCTCCTTTTCTTTGTCAAAATATCCTTGAGGAACTTCACATAGTTGGGCATTTGTTCCAAAGCCTCAACTAGTGGGATGTTTATATGAAGCTGTTTTAGGACCTCAAGAAATTTCTTAAAATTGGCCTCTTGATTTTTCTGCTTTAGCCTTTGGGGAAAGGGTGGTGGGGGCGGTTTAAATGTAGGGGAGTGTGTAGGAATTGACTTAGAAGGAGCTACAGGGGCTGCTCTAGGAATTTCTTCAATTTCCTCACTCTCTGGACTTTTTTCTACTTGAATTCCAGCAGGTTTTTCAACATTTTTCTCTGCTGTCTTTTCCATATCAGCATCAATATCAGCTGGTTTTTCCACTTGCTGTCCAGCTGGTTTTTGTTGGGTTGGCCCTTTTTTCTCAACCAAAGGCTTCCCACTTCTTAGCTCCACAGCTTGGACTTGTTCCTTTCCTTCCCTCTTTGAATTTTCAGTGTCAGAGGGGAGTTTACCAGGTGGCCTAGCTTTCAATTCACTAGCTATTTGGCCCATTTGCACTTCCAAATTTCTCAATGATGCTTGGTGAGTTTGAATAGCAGCATCAGTTTTTGCCATGTACTCCTTGAACATGCTCTCTAAAGAACTTCCAGTGGCCTGTTGTTTCATGGTATTTTGGAACTGAGGTTGCTGATTTTGTTGCCCAAATCCGGAAGGTCCACTCATCTTTTGTTGAGCTTGTTGGGTGTTGGAATTACTTCCTTGACCTCCCCAAGCAAAATTTGGATGATTTCTCCAACCCGGATTATAGGTATTGGAATAGGGATTATTCCTAGGGGCATTTTGGTTTCCTACATAACACACTGAGGCTGGATTTCCAGGGCAAAATTCAAACTTGTGATCCTCTCCACAGTAAACGCAAGAATCTGCTGCATTCTGATTTATATTGACTGCTGCAGCAGACTGGTTTGCACTGGAATTCATCAACTGCAAGCTCTCAAAGCCTGAATTTAACTTTTTCATCATGCTTTCCATTGAATCAAACCTAGCATTAAAGGATGTAACAGTGTCAACCTCAAGCATACCCTTATTTTTCTTCCCAGCCACACTTCTAGAATCAGACCATTGGCAACTATTTGTGGAAATTCTCTCCAAAATGGCATAAGCTTCATCATAAGTCTTGGATAATAAAGCACCATTAGCTGAAGCATCTACCATGTTTTGAGTAGCCCAATTCAACCCATTATAAAAAGTCTCCATTTGAATGCAATGGGGGAGTCCATGGTGAGGGCATTTTCTCAATAATTCCTTAAATCTCTCCCAAGCTTCACTAAAGGACTCATCATCAAATTGTCTAAAAGACACTATATCCGATCTAAGCTTGGCATTCCTTGTGGGAGGAAAGTACTTAATGAGGAATTTCTCTGCTAGCTCATTCCATGTAGTGATGGAGCCAGGAGCAAAGTTATTCAACCAAGCTTTAGCACCATCCCTCAAAGAATAAGGAAACAAGGTTAACCTCAAAGCATCTTGGGAAACTCCTTGAATTTTGAATGAGTCACTCACTCCCAAAAAGGATTTAAGGTGTAGATGTGGGTCCTCAGAAGGTAGTCCATGAAATTGTCCCACCGTTTGTAACATTTGGAACATAACAGGCTTCATTTCAAAATTGTGTGCCTGTATCTCGGGTCTAGCTATCCCAGGGTACAACTCATTGAAGGTAGGGACGGCATAGGCTCTAATAGCTCTTCCCCTATCATTGGCTATAAGGACAGGGTTTTCAGCTTGGTTTTCTACCCTAGGTTGCTGATTTACCTCAGGATTAGGCTGCTGGTTGTTTTGGTTTTCTTGATTTCTAGGAGGTACAGGGGGTAAAAGAGGTGGTGGATCCATCCTATTGTTTCTCTCCCTTTGTTCCCTTCTCCTCCTATGAAAAGTCCTTTCAATTTCAGGGTCCAAACCGAATTCTAAGTCAGGGAATTCGTTCATACACAGCTACCAGCACCTGCAAAATCAAACAACCAAGTTAGAAGCTGTTTTAGCACCAATTTCACCAAATTTCAGCTCAAAAATAGCAAAAATCAACTCAATCCCCGGCAACGGCGCCAAAAACTTGTTGCCTTGTGCAAAGTGATTCTAGATAAGCAAGAAATCTTCACAAATAACTCAGAAACGTGCAAGTATACACATCATGGCAGCAAGTGATAAGTAAATTAAGATCGTTCTCCACAGGGATTGGTTTAGGGAATTTTACTACTTCTAAGCTTGATTTTTAATGAAATTCAATGTAACCGAGGAACAATATTTTTCCTTAACTAAATGCAAGAGATTGAAATGGCAAACAAGCTTAAAATGACAAGAACTAAAGTAGAATTCAATAAAAACAGCAGATTAGCACAGAGAAGGTAAGGTTCAGATTAGGGGCTGTCTACTCTCACAAGCTGCTTGCTGTAGCAGAACTCTAAATTTGCAACTCACACAGAATTTTCTACGGGAATCTTCCAATTCTCCTCTAACTTAGGCGATTAAACTCCCATTTAACCCCTTCTTTTTAGCTCAACTGATTTAGTGCCTTAGGTGGTGATTTATCCCTAAATACCCACTCATTTTCATGATCATTAAAGACTAAGGTAAAGCAAAGTAGTCGGTTATCTATTGTTTTCCCAAACACTAAACAACAATGCTAGAAAATGGTTGGCCAAACGAAATTCCAGCTTTAAGCATGAAGAACACTTTGCTTTAAGTTGCAATAAATCAAGTTCCACTAAAACAAACAACAAGTTCAAGCTTAAGCACCCTAATCCTCACCTAAGAGGATTTAGCTCATGTTCAAGGTGAAAATAATGAAAATACAGCAGCCAACAACCATATCAGCCATGAATACAACCTTAAATACCAACTAATCACTAGGAGAAAGAAGAATAAAAGAAGAGGGGTGAAGAAAAGAAGCTTCCAAGGGAGATTCCAGCTTTCCCAAGCTGGAAATTCCTCCAAACAGCAGCCTCCTTGTCCTTTTTCCCTTTCAATGACAGCAGCAACTCCTAGGTCAACTTCTCCAACTTGTCTTCCATTCTTTTTGGGCAAAAGAACATTTATACCCTCTCTTTTTCTTGAATTCAGGGCTGATTAGACATATAACTCCACATGGACCTTCCCCAATTGGTTGAGATAGGACAAATCAGCTCCACATGGCTGCCAGCTCAATTAATGAAGGGTTACACGGATTTGGCACGTGCAGAATTTTATTACCCAGACTTTCTGCCTTCTGCTTGTGAAATCAGTTGCTGCAGCAAAACCTGAGTGGCCCTATACCAGAAAAATCAGCTTAAACATAAGAAATCTGCACCAAATTTAGTTCAAGCCTTGCCTATTGATATGTAAAAAAATGTTCATCAAAGAATACTCATTTTCAAGCACAAACCAAAGCTCAAACACATCAAAGAATAGAGTTTTTAAGCCTAAAAGAGAACCAATAGCTCTTATTTCTAAGAGCTATCAAAGAGGAACATGAGGATCATCTCAAGAGAGTTCTAATCACCTTAAGAACGAACAAGTTGTACGCCAAATTCTCTAAATGTGAGTTTTGGCTACAACGAGTTTCCTTCTTATGGCATGTGGTGTCAAAGAAGGGTGTCACAGTAGATCCAGCCAAAATAGAGGCAGTGACCAATTGGTCTCGACCTACTTCAGTCAGCGAGATTCGGAGTTTCTTGGAGTTAGCAGTAGTGGTCTTTGCCTTGAAGATTTGGAGACACTATTTATACGGAGAGAAAATCCAAATCTTCACGGACCACAAAAGTCTGAAATACCTCTTCACCCAGAAAGAGTTGAATATGAGGCAACGGAGATGGTTAGAGTTAGTGAAAGATTATGATTGTGACATCCAGCACCACCCGGACAAGCCAAATGTGGTCGCAGATGCCCTCAGTAGGAAGACTGCTCATGTGTCTGCTTTGATTACTACTCAGGCTCGTATATTGGATGACTTGGAACATGCAGAGGTTATGGTTGCAGTGGGCGAGGTTACAACACGCCTAGCTTAGTTGACAGTTAAGTCGAGCTTGAGACAGAGGATTATAGATGCTCAACCAAATGACCCTGACCTTGTTGTTAAACGCAGTCAAGTAGAGGTGGGGTAGGTGATAGCGGGCAGAAATGTCGCTATTTTAGTCTCAATTTATTAAGCTTTTTGGTGCTTTAATCGTGTTTTTAATGAAAATAATTAATGAATTTTGCTATTTTGTCTTTAGGAGCATAAATGATGATTTTGGGAGAAAAAGAGCCATAATTGAAGTAATTATAGCCCAAATCAAAGTTTGAAGCATTTAGAAGCCCAAAGAAGACATCCATGAAGAAAAGACCAAGAGAAATGAAGAAGAAGGCCCAAAAATCAGCCCAAAAGGAAGCTGAAAAATCTGGAAAATCTGGACAGCGTCGAGACGCTTAGCAAGGCAGCGTCGCGACGCTACCCCTATTCCAAGCCTATAAATAGGCGCCCTTGGGTGCCTCATTTCTCATCAATCAAACCATCAATCAATTCATCCTTTCTTTCCTTTCTTAAGGCTCCTTTTTTGGAGCCCCTCTCAAGGCTTTTGAGCCTTTTTGAGAGGATTCTTCTAGTGGGAAAATTTTGGGAATTTTGGGGAGCAATCTTTGAGGCTCGAGGAGTAGTCAGCGGGGGCTCCAAGCGTCAACGAGGGATTTTTCGACGGTCAATTCCTTTCCTTTTATGCTGTTTAATATGCTTTCCCTTATAATTATTGTGGATATTATGTGTAGCTAAACCCCAATTTGGGGTCTTGAAATGAAATGATAGTTGAAATATTGTTATGATTTCTTGTCTCTTGCCCATGTCCTAATTATTTGTATCGATGTGCTTAATGCTTTACTCAATCTGGCCAATTGTGTAATGATTCGATTCTTAATGGAAACTCGACGGAGAGAAATTAGGATAGATCATAATCAATGCAACTAGTTTAATTGCCCGTTGTGACACCGGGATTAGATGATTAAACTTAGATTCCTAAAATGAATCAGAGCGTAATAATTAATGATTTTTAATGGCGCTAAGGACACTTAGGTTGTTAAAATGAATTAATTACAATTAGGGGAAACCGACAGGAGATCCTATGTGATTAACGGAGATTCTAGGATTATAATTAGTTGGGCAATGAGATAGGATAATTATAGCAATTATTTAGCTAATCATTGATTTTCAAGACCCCTCTTCCCGCTTAAAGAAAACTCTTTCTCCACATTTTATTTCTGATTGATCAATTTGTTTTCATTAGTCATTTTGAATTTAAATCTTTTTATTGCATGAACGTGGTCCCTAAATATTATTTCACCTAAGTATTTTCAGTGCTCAAGAGAATTTTAATTATTTGCTTAAGTTTCGCTTCGCCTCCCTGAGGATTCGATACTCGGAATACTTTCCGTTTTATATTACTTGTGACGACCCGTGCGCTTGCGGATAATCGCCCAACAGCAGGTGAACGAGTTCTCCTTATCTTCAGACCTCGGCTTGTGTTACCAGGGTCGCTTTTGCGTACCTGGGAATGCCGATCTCAAACAAGAATTATTAGCAGAGGCACATAGTTCACCTTTTTCAATCCATCCAGGAAGTACGAAGATGTACCATGATTTAAAACAGTATTACTTGTGGCAGGGCATGAAAAGAGAGATATCGGATTTTGTCAGTAAATGTCTTGTTTGCCAACATGTGAAAGCCCCGAGACAGAAACCAGCAGGCTTGTTGCAGCCGCTGAGTGTCCTAGAATGGAAGTGGGAGCATATATCTATGGACTTCATCACAGGATTGCCTAGAACGGCCAAGGGTTACACCGTGATTTGGGTCATTATCGACAGACTCACCAAGTCAGCGCACTTTCTCCCTGGAAAGCCTACTTACACTGTTGAAAAGTGGGCACAGTTATATATGACAGAGATAGTCAAGCTCCATGGTGTGCCGGTATCAATCGTGCCAGATAGAGACCCTCGGTTCACTTCTAACTTCTGGAGGAGTCTGCAAAGAGCCTTGGGTACTCAGTTACGTTTCAGTACAGCTTTTCATCCTCAGATAGATGGTCAACCAAACTCTAGAGGATATGTTGCGAGCATGTGTCTTGGATTTCTCAGGTAGTTGGGATGCACAGCTGCACTTAATGGTATTTGCTTATAACAATAGTTATTAAGCAACCATCGGTATGTCACCGTTTGAGGCCCTCTATGGGAAGAGATGCAGGTCTCCTGTTTATTGGGATGAGGTCGGAGAACGTCAGTTGTTGGGACCTGAATTGATTCAAGCCTCTAGTGAGGCTATTTGTACGATCAAATCGAGGATGTTAACAGCCCAAAGCCTCTAGTGAGGCTATTTGTACGCGCTCTCTCTCTCGACCCTCTCTCTCACTCGACTCCCTCTCTTTCTCCTCACCACAGTCCATTGTCCTCACCGTCGCCGACCTCGCGCCTCCGCCGCCGCCGCTCGCCGACGGTAAGTACTCTCTCTCTCTCGTTTTCGTCTCTCTCTAACCCGGTTTTCTCTCTCTCCGTTCGTCGTCTCTGCGCGTCGCAACTCTCTCTCCCTCGCAGCTCTCTCTCCCACGCTGCTGCAGCACCACCGTCCGTAACCGATGCCTGCCACTCGTCCCTCGTCACCGTGAACCGCCACCCGATGCCTGCCGCTCGTCTCCCATCACCGTGAACCACCGCCGTTCAGCCAGCCAGTCGTGCACGCCGCCGCTGCCGCATCCAGATCTGTTTGTTTCTTCGTCGCTCGGATCTGATTACCGTCGTCACTGCCTTAAGACAAATAGCCACACGTCTCTTGAACGTTCGACCATTACAGCTGGAGGGTAAGAAGTGTATAGTTCAGAGACAAAGTGCTGGATTGTTTTAGATTGTTAGTTGACTGGTATTGTTTGTGGACAACGGGGAGTTTGTGTTGTATCTCTGTTTAGGAGTGTTGTTGTCGCCTTCGTTCTTGTTCTTGAGATTGTTTGGGTTGGGTTGGTGCATATCAGTTTAGCCTGTCAGTATTCTCCGTAAAAGAAAAGGGTTCGGTTAACTGGGTTGCAGTTAAAATTAGCAGGTGTTAAGGGGTCCTAAAGGGAAAAGGATTAAGAAAGGGAAAAGAATAGGCTAGTTGCCTTAGAAGAGGGTCGTGTCAATTAAACACCTAGGACTGAGATGTAATAGACTGAAATGAGGGGCTTAATGGGCGGGACTTTGCTTCGCAGACTAGGTGCCATTTACTAACTGTGGAAGTTAATTTCTAACTTAAACCCATGAACGTCCCACCAGTGAAATGGTAGTTTAGAGCACTACGCGCCCATTAGTGCCTTGAGGGATGAGGCTCAGCTCCACTGACTGGGTGCCGTCTACCATCAGTAGGAGTAGAGACCTCCCAAAACACCCACCTGTGCACTACCAGTGAGTTGGCAAACTTATATATAGGTGAGTTAATTGATCACGAGGCCCGAACTTCAAATAAATGAAATGAAATGAAATGAATGAAAATGAGATGACCTAACCCTTAGGCCCTTAACTCGAATAAAAGGTTAAAAATCTTGGTTGCTGCAGGTGTCTAAAAGTATTGTTACTTACAGAGTATTTTCTTAAATACTCATTCTTTTCCCTTACATATAACTGCAGGTAGAGGTAAAGGTGTGCAGAACGTGTGACGGAGTGCTGCTGAGTCATGGATTTCCTTAGGATAGTCTTCCGCATTTCATGTTTCGTTATTATTCTTTTGAACTTGTATTGCGATTGTTTTAAGGTTATTTCCGCACTAAGTTTGTTTGAATAACTAAAGGTTTCTTTTGTTCTATTTTAACTGGGATCCCAGGTTGAAAAGTTTTGCAAAATTTCTAAGTATGTTTTACTTTAAATGTCATTTCATCGCTGTTCTTAGAAGTAGAATGATATGCAAGTGGTAATGACCCTAGGATCTAGTCATGAAAAGCTGGGTCGTTACACAAGATGTTGTCTAGATATAAGATGCAGAATTCCGAGAGGGGTTTACTACCCTTCAGGCATGGAGTTCATTTGTCTAAGGAACAGTGTCCTAAGACACCTCAAGAAATTGAGGATATGAGACGGATCCCTTATGCTTCAGCTGTGGGCAGTCTTATGTACGCCATGTTATGTACTAGGCCTGACATTTGCTATGCAGTTGGGATAGTCAGTAGGTACCAGTCCAATCCAGGGTTAGACCACTGGACTGCAGTTAAAAACATTCTCAAGTATCTTCGGAGAACGAGGGACTGTCATCTTGTGTATGGCTCTAAAGATTTGATCCTTACAGGATACACAGACTCTGAATTTCAGACTGATAAGGATTCTAGGAAATCCACATCAGGGTCAGTATTTACCCTCAATGGGGGAGCTGTAGTCTGGCGTAGCATCAAACAAGGATGCATTGCAGACTCCACCATGGAAGGCGAATAGGTTGTATGGCTACGGAAGTTTTGATGGATTTGGAAGTTGTTCCAAATATGAACTTGCCAATCACCCTTTACTGTGATAATAGTGGTGTAGTGGCAAATTCTAAAGAACCTCGCAGTCACAAAAGAGGCAAGCACATAGAGCGCAAATATCATCTCATCAGAGAGATCGTGCAAGGAGGGGACGTGATCGTCACGAAGGTAGTCTCTAAGCACAATATTGCTGATCCATTTACGAAGGCTCTCACGGCTAAAGTGTTCAAGAGTCATCTAGAGGGTCTAGGTCTGCGAGATATGTACATAGAATAATCTAGGGCAAGTGGGAGAAGTGTAATAGGTATTGTGAATGCCCTAGTTTATTGTATTTATCTATATTTGTACTTTTCATGTATTATTCAGTATGAATACAAACTACTATTCCTACTTCAATGATTATTCATTCAATTTTGATTGTTGATGTACATTGCCCACTAGAGTTTTAGTTCAAGTGGGAGTTGTTGGGTTTTATGCCCTAAAACTCGTAGATAGTAAATGAAACAAATTAATCGATCTCAATAAAGTGCTATTTGAGTAATTAATTAATTTGTTACTTTATAAATTAGATTTAGATCTAATATTTTTGTATGCTTAGCCTTAATATATATTTAGAATAGTTCTAATATTATTGCCAATGTATTGGTATTTTAGATTAAACAAAATTAATTATGAATCGGTCCCAATCACGCTTCCGCTTTACGGAATTACAGAATTCCAATCCTTCACCGGTCAGGTTGAATTATAACCCTCCCACTACGACGAGGCATACTTATATCCTAAGATGGTTTCGAAGAACCAGCTTCGCTAACAACGTTTGTTTGTTTGTTTGTAGCTTTCCCGAAAATTTCTTTAAGTATTAGTTTGCTACGTGTTTGTTTGTTTGTAGCTTCGCTAACAACCTTGTTGTCTTGAGGATCATAAAACAAACATCCTTTTGTTTCTTTAGGGTATCCTGCAAAAAGGCATATTCTTGAACGTTGTTCCAATTTCTTTGGTTTCTGCACCAATACATGTGCTGGACATTTCCAAATTCTGAAGTGTCGTAAACTCCCTTTACGTTCTCTCCATAACTCGTAATGTGTTTCTGGAACACTTTAGGAGGGAACCATGTTCATAATATATGCAGCGGTTTCCACTACAAAACCCCAAAGTGAATCAGACAGTTGTGCATAACTCTTCATAGAACGAACCATATTCAATAAGGTTCTGTTTCTTATTTCTGACACACCATTCTGTTGTGGTGTACCCAGTGCTGAGAGTTGTGAGGAAATTCCATGTTCTATCAAGTAGTCCCGGAATTCTAAATCCATGTACTCCCCTCCTCGATCAGATCGTAGAGTTTTGATAGTTTTACCTAACTTATTTTCAACTTCAACTTTATACTCTTTGAATTTTTCAAGAGCTTCTAACTTTTGAACCATTAGGTAAACATACCCATATCTTGAATAATCATCAATGAAACTGATGAAATATTCATATCCTCCTTGTGCCTTAACATTCATGGGACCATAGAGGTCAGAATGTATAAGCTCGAGTGTTTCTTTGGTTCTTTGACCTTTTTCAGAGAAAGGTTGTTTGGTCATTTTACCTTCTAGACAAGACTCACATGGTGGTAATGAGTCATCTTCTAACTCGTTTAGAAGTCCACTCTTAACCAACCTTTCAATACGTTTTTGATTTATGTGTCCTAGTCTTAGATGCTGAAGAAGCGTATCTTGAAATACATCTTGTCTTTTATTTTGGGTTTGAGCCGTTTTAAACATTTTCATGTTATAAACAACTTTTGTTTCATTTGGTCTTAACACATACATATTGTTTTCTAGTTTAGCAGAACACACAAGGAAATTTCTTTCGAATATAAACACTTTATTGATTTCAAAAGATACATTATAGTTTTGTTCCATCAAACGAGAGATAGATATTAAGTTCCTTCTCATACGAGGAACATACCAAACATCTTTTAGAAAAATATATCTATCTCTAAAACAAAGCTGCATGTCTCCCACTACTTCGGCTGAGACAACATCTGTTGTCCCTGCTCTGAGTGTCACCTCGCCTTCATCAAGAGTTTTTCAGGAACTAGTTTCTTGTAAAGAAGAACATACATGATTAGTCACTCCTGAATCTATTATCCATATGGAGTTATCATTTTCTACTAAGCATTATTCAATTACAAGCAAATCGTATTTACATAGTTTGGAAGCTTCGGCCTTTTCTACTTTCTTCTCAGCAAGATACTTAGGACAATTTCTTCTCCAGTGACCGTCCTGGTTACAGTGGAAGCAGGTTCCTTTATCTGTAATCTTCTTCTTGCTCTTCTTGGTAATGGGAGCTTTCCCCTTTCCCTTGTTCGTCTTCTTCTTCAACTGAATGATTTTGTTCTTAGAAGTAGAAGACTCAGACTTATTCCTAGAGTTTGATCCTCTTAGGAACTTCCTACCAGAAACAACATTTGCTTCGTTTTCTTGTCCTTTACTTTTAGTAAGGGACTGGTAGGTCTGAAGCTCGTTCAGGAGAGTCGTCAGATTGTACTCAATTTCGTTCATAAACTCTTCGGGAGAGGTTCCATAATGAAACTGAATTGACTACTTTCATCTATGACAAGACCGTTTACTTCGCTGCATTAAAATGCACCATCATAAAAATTTGATAATCTCACCAAATCTCATGTTCTCGAACAAAAGTTCCTTCTTATTGGCTTTTATGCCCTAAAACTCATAGATAGTGAATGTAAACAAATTGTATACTTGTTTCAATAAAGTGTTATTCAGTTTCTACAATAAAGTGTTATTGTTAAATATTGCAAAATTTGACCCAAATCCAATAAAGTAAGATCCAAGGTTGTTTACATGTGACTTGACCTAGTATGTGGGACATACAGGGATCGGTGTTCAAGTAACAACCTAAAAGGTCTATAGTACAGGGATAAGGCTGGGTACCTTATCCTGGTAACACTATATGATACGACCCACTTTGTATTCGATACAGACGTATTGATCCAAGGCGTCCATGTAGGAGACATGCGAGCGGGGGTATCCTATGCAATGAGTTTGCATAATACCGAACCATGAAATAGTAAACCACTAGATGTAACAACGTTAACTAGTTAGGTTACTGTTTCAATAGGATGACCTAGGTAACTTAGTCTTAATCCTGATTAGTATGGGTGAGAGTGGCCTGCACGCCGACTTAATAAGCCTAACTTCTTGGGGACGAGATCGAATGGGGGGTTGGGGACATGACAACACAAGATGGAATTCACTCATTCCCACTTCTAGGAGAAGTAGATGAGTGTTCCCTTAAGTGGTGGCTCCGAGTCTTGAACAAAGGGATCCCGCCCTCTCATTGGCCCGAGAGGGACTTTCTGTTTACTGGTTGGACCATAAAGAGGTTGTTCATTAGAGGAGGATTGGTACTGAAGGAACCAGAGGTAAGTTAGGGGTAAAACGGTAATTTGACCCAACTGAAGTTACGAACACTCGTGAAGGATTTAATTACCGTTATTGGTCAATATCCATGGACACAGAAACATTCTATAGTGAGAAGAGTGCAATTGTGGGTCTTTAGTGGAGTGACTCACAGTTAATGGATATTGGTTAACCCGATTAATGAGTTTAGTCAGTTAACCTCATATCATTGGAGCTTCTGATCTGTAGGTCCATTAGGTCCTCCTGCTAGCTTGTAAAGAGTAATTGGAAACAATTTATCTGGAAAGAATTTGAACAGTTCAAATTCATCTTGGGAATCAAATAAATTATATGAGATACAATTAATATAATGTATAGTGATACATTATAATATAAAGTTTAATTTGTGATTAAACTTTAATGAGGGAATAATATATTTGAAAGAGTTCAAATATATATTCGATTAAATTTATGATATTTAATTATTAAATTAATTACTTAATTATGAATTAATTAATTATTCAATTTAGTTTTAAATAAAATGAGATTTAATTAAACTATAGTCTACGAGAGAATTATTAGAATATGATTCTAATGTGTAATTAATTAAATATGCGCGATATTTAATTATGAAATTAATAATTATTGGAATTAATTAATTGATTAGTTTAATTGAGTTAATTAAATACGATTTAATTAAGTTTAATTAAACTATATATTATGTGAGGGAATTACATTTAAATAAGATTTAAATGTGCATGGGATTAATTAATTGATTTAATCAATTAACTAATTGATCTTGATCTAATGGTCAAGATTGTTTCCTAACCTCACGTTAGGTTTCCTCTCTTATAAAAGAAAAGGGTATGAGAACCCTAACCCTAAGGTCTCATTCTAGCCTCCCTCTCATATTCTCTCAACTCAAGAACTCTAGAGAGATTTTTTCTCTCTAAGAGTTTTTCCCATTCAAGATTAGGTAGTCCCACAACTACGTTCCTAATCTCAGAGAATAGCAAGGTAGCCTCGTGGTGGTGTTCTTGTAGAATTTAGAGTCGTCAGACGGAGGTATGTTTCGCATCGCTTAACTTTTTGCCAATGTATTGGTATTTTGTATAACAAAATTAATTTACGAACAGTCCAATTGCTTCTGTTGTAACGAAATTTTGAATTCCAATCTTTCAATTGGTATCAGAGCCAATCTTAATTTTAATTTTGTTTTACAAAATTTGCATTGGTTGATTGGTGGGATTAATTGTGCATTTGATGTCTAATAGTTTGCTAGTAGATGGTTCTTGTTTTTGGCATTAGAATTTACAATTTTTCATTGATTTGATCATGTAAGGGCCCATTGTTTCGGGTGATTTGTTGCAAATTTGAGAATGTAAGTTCGTGTCTTTAAATTCTGTATCAATTTGATGAATTTCGACTCAATTTGGGGCCAAAACGGATGAAGACAGTGTTGCAAGCGTCGAGACGTTGCTCAACTGCGTCCCGACGCTGGCAGAAAAACCTAGAAAATGGATGAAGACGCGCGCTGGTAAAAAAAAAAGGGAATTTGCATTAGGACGGCTCAAACTCGCGTGCATCCGACATTTTCGCGTGCGAATTTTCGAAAACAAAATGAAAAAAGTTAAAACGACGTAAACTTGGACTCGAAACAAGGACGTGTCTCAGTGGCAGGGGCATTCGGTTATTCTCCTCGAGGGCACGAGTTTAAGACGTGACATGTGCAGATTTGAGTGCAACTTTTTTCTCTCGCGTGCGGTTCGCTGTAGCGGTCTGGTCCAGAGGTTTTAGAGGCGCGGTTTGTTGGTATTTGACCGATTTAGCGCGGTTCAAGTGAGAATTGACCGGTTCGATGGAGATTTGACCCAGTTCAGCGCAATTCAACTTGATTTAAGCGGTTTAACATCCGGTTCGGGCGGTCTGAAGGCATTTTCTGTCGGTTCATGTTTATTTTAGCCCGGTTCAACGTGGTTTGACTTGGTTTAAGCTTATTTAAAGTTTGTTCATCGTGGTTCAACCCATTTTCTTGTCGGTTCGAAGGGTTTGGATGCGGTTCGAGGCTGTTCGGGCTGATTTATGGTAGGATAGGACTTTTATAGATAAATTAATGTAATGTTTCTATTATTTTGAGTCCTAGGATGCCAAAACCCGTCTACTTAGCTATTTAAATTGTTTTATGAATGTCATATAGTTTATAATCCCACAATAGCTTAAACATATGCATATTTATTATTATAAATGTTATAATTATGTAATATGTATGAATTTAATTTTCATGGGTGTTTAATATAAAACGTTATATTAAATGGATGAAATTTGAGAAGCATGGAGCATGGAATTACTTTAGTTTAAAAATATAAAAGCTATATTTCTATAAGTAATTTATATGCTTAATTTATTTTCATGGGCAATTAATATAAAGAGTTTTATTAATGTATGAAAATGTCAATGCATGTTGTTAAATTTTCGTACTTAATTAATTTAAGAGTTAAATTGATTAAAGGAAATTAATTTTGCATTGAGCATGACATTACCTTAGAATTAATATAAATGTTATATTATTTAATGTCATGAATGCTATTGTGTGGTAATAAATTAATTAGAATTTGATTGTTAATTTATTTCACCATAGTAGCATATTATAGGTTAATTTCATTAAAATTTATAATAGTTATAAAATTAATGATTAGAAATCATTAACATATAACAATGAGTTGCATGCAAATACAAGATCTTAGGGAAAATTAATTGATTTTAAAATTAATTAGACCTAAGATCACATTTCTAATAGGATTAGAATTATTCTTACTTAGTGTTAAAATAGTTTTAATGAACTAAGTAGGAAAAACATTACTATGGTTATAAGGGAACTCTCTCGATAAAAGTTTTGTCTAAGGCTGGGAGCTAGTATTTAAGCTGACAGTTAATGGAACACCTCCTACCTGGGAACTGACCCGAAACCTGAGTTGAATTAACCATAGTTATGTTAGCATGCAATGTCACTAGGTTGATTAAAAAAGTTTAATACACCTAGATCTTTAGAGTAAAGACTTTACATTACTGTGGTTATAAGGGAACTCTCCCGGTGAAGTTCTGTTTAAGGTTGGAGGTATTTAAGATGACGGTTTACGGAACACCTCCTACCTGGGAACTAACCTGAACCTTGAGTTGAATGAACCATAGTCATGTTTGTTGGGTTTTATGCCCTAAAACTCGTAGATAGTAAATGTACATTTGACCGAACATTAATAAAGTGATGTATTATTCAATGTTTGTATTATATCTTGTCTTGTTAACCCTAATCCAATAAACTAAACATCCATGGCTAATAGAATGAGGCTTGAACTAGTATGTGGGGACATACGGGGATCAATGTTCAAGTTTTAGCCTAAAGGGTCTGTGGTATAGGGATAAGGCTGGGTACCTTATCCTGGTGACACTATGGATACGGCCCGCTTTGTATATTGATACAAACGTAGTGATCCAACGCGTTCATGTGGTTGACATGCGAGTGGGGGTATCCTGTGCAATGAGTTTGCACAAAGACCGGGCCGCGAAATAGTTAACCACTAACTCTAACACCGTTAGTTAGCTCGGTTTCTATTTCACTAGGATGACCTAGGCAACTTGGCCTTAATCCTGAGTGGATTATGGACTCCTGTCCATGAGGGATTGTCCTTTGATTTGTACGGGTGAGAGTGGCCTGTTCGCCGACTCAATAAGCCTACCATTTTGGGGACAAGACCGAGTGGGGAGCTGGGAACGTAGTCTTACAAGATGGAATTTACTCCTTCCTGATATGAGGGTAAGTAGAGGTGTTTTCCCTTAAGTGGTGTCTCCGGGTCTTGAACAATGGGCCCTACCCTCTTTATGGCACGAGAGGGATTTCTGTTTGTTGGTTGGACCACAAACAGGTTGTTCATTAGAGGAGCACTGGTACTTAAGGACCAAGAGGTAGCCCAGGGGTAAAATGGTAATTTGACCTAGCTGGGGTACGAACACACGTGAAGGGCTAACTTGCTATTGACGGTCAATATCCGTGGACACAGAAATATATCTGCAGTGAGAAGAGTGCAGCTGTGGTTCTTTAGTGGAGTGAACCACAGTTAACGAATATTGATTAACTTGGTTAATGAGTTTAACCAACTAATCTCATATCGTTGGAGCTTCTGATCTGTAGGTCCATTAGGTCCCACCGGTAGCTCATTCAGGGCATTGAGGTAAAATTCTAAGGATGGATTGAATGTTCGAAGGTGTTCGAATATTTAACTAAAATATGAATTTGGTTCATATTAAAACTATAGGTTATAATTAATATGCATTGGATGTATATTAATACTATGGTTTTGAGAGAGAAAATAATAATTGAATATGTGATGTTCAATTTTATTTATTTTTTTAATTAATTTTGAATTAATTAATTGATTTAGTTTAATTAAATTTGATTTAATTGAACTATAGGTTAAAGAGGGATATTAGTTTAAATATGATTTAAATTAATATTGATTTAATTAATATTGATTAATTAAATTTAATTAATTACAATTTAATTTTAATTTGTGATTAATTATTATCAGGTAACTGAATATTCAGTTACCTGATGATACGTGAGGTGGCTTAAAACCTTCTTTTTTTATCGTGGTTAGGGAGCAGTTGCAGATAGCCCCTAGTCTCACGCCTCACTCTCTCCCTCTCATCCTCTCTCTCGTTCTGCACTCTCTCAGAGTAGACAGAGTTCTTGATCCAGAAAAATTTCCTTAGGCTTTTGGCTCCCACAAGCTCCCAACGCAACATCCTATTCGAGAATACCGGTGAATCCTCGTGGTGGTGTTCGTGCTGTTTTTCCAACAAAATCAAGTGTAGATTGCTGCTGTATTTTGGGAGAAAATCAGAGTATTTTGGCGAAACGTTCAAGGATTTCTTCAAGGGTAAGGTTTTTCTTGAACTAGGGTCATTAGGATCCAATTTTCTAGATTAGATCTAGAATTTTAATATGTTTAAGCATGTTTTATCTCAACTTTACAGCATGTGTTTTTCTAGTTTATGCTGTATAATTGTTTTGCTATCGTATTGGTTTCCCAAACAAAATTTAAACCGATAAGGTTCTCTGATCGTTTCCGCTGCGCTAGGGTTTTTATCCCTGCAATTGGTATCAGAGCCCAATTGTGTTTTGAATATTGATTTGGGATTTGCGAATGGCTGTATGGTGGGATTAATTATGCATTATGAATGTGGGTTTGCGATAAACTGTTTTGATTTTATTTGGCCATAGATTTACAGTAATTTTATTGATCAGATCATGTAAGGCCCCTGCGTTTTTGGGCAAAATTCTGTAAATCGAGTCTGTACTAGTCCGGGTCATGTTTAGGCTTGATAATCGATGAAGATCGTGGAAGAAATCGATGAAAATCGTGAAGAACAGTCGCGGTTCTGCCCAGAAATCAGCTCCAGACGCAACAGCGTCGGGACGCTTAGCCTTGTGCGTCTCGACGCTGTCGCGATTCCACGCTCCAGACGGTTGAAATCGCGCCAGCGTCGGGACGCTTTCTTCACAGCGTCTCGACGCTGTCACGATTTCGTGCGGCGCCAGGTTTTTCGTGAAAACGTGAGAGGTGCCCTAATTATGCCGGTCCTGTTCGTGCGTTTTGGGTCAGCTGGGACCGGTTTGGTCCGGTTTGACCCGTTTTGGGTGCGGTTCGAGTTTTTCAAGTCCGGTTCGAAGTGGTTCGGGTCGGTTCAAGGCTTGTAGACCGGATTTGGAGCTGCAGAATTTTGTAATAGGATAGATTTATTGCTTTATTAGTGTAATTTTGCTTTAATCTATCCTAGGGGCCAATTAAATCGGTTTATTCGCTATTTAAATGCTTTATGGATGTCATTTAAATTTTAATCCCACCTTAGGGTATAAAGCATGCTCATGCATTTATGTATGTTATAATTAGATTATAATATATGTTTGAAATGCATGGTTTGATTTTCATGATTTATTTAATATATAGTAGAGTTATATTAAATTCATGAAAATGGAAAAGTATGATGCATGCAATTACATAGTTTTAATATAAGAGTTATATTAAAAATTATTTGTTTGCAGCATGCTAAGTTGATTTTCCATTATTGGCTATAATAAAGTTGTTTATTATTTAAATGGAAATCAAATTGCATTGAGCATGATACATCCATAGGTTAATATAAGGGTTATATTAATTATCATGAAATGCAGAGTACTATAGTTTAAATTTCATTAACTTGAATATGATTGTTAATTGTTTTAAAAACTATAGTATGCATGATTATAGGGCTAATCATTATAAAATTTTGAAATAGTTTAAAATTTCATGATTAGAAACCGTCAATCTATAATCAAGATATGCATGTTCACATAGGATCTTAGGTTAAATTGAATTAATTTTAATGGGTTAAAATTAATTAGACCTAAGATCATTTTCTAATAGGATTAGAATATCTTACTTAGTTTTAAAAACAGTTTTAATGAACTAAGTAGGACGAGCATTCCTAAGATTATAAGGGAACTCTACCAGTGAAGTTCTGTCTAAGGATTGGAGGTATTTAAGTTGACGGTAAACGGAACACCTCCTACCTGGGAACGAATCTGGAACACCGGAGTTGAATTAATCTCAGGTTAATGTTAGAATAATGTCGCTAGGTTAATTAAATTGGTTTAATACACATAGACATTAGGTCTTATTATAATAGTTATAATAGGACTAGACTTAGATAAATGACTTAGCCGGATTTATCTGGGTTTAATCAAACCCTAAAATTAATAATAGGTTACTTTAGTGGGAGGAAAATTACAAAACTTAATTTAAATTGAGTTTTGCTCCTACGTCCCCGTGACGTTCACACCGTGAGATCCATGCTCGGCTTCGTGTCGTCGTAGAGCGGCCTCCCTTCGGAGAGTGTTTGCATGGGTCAATACCAAGGTGAATGGGGAAAGTGACTATAGTAAGTGGGAGCGGGATGCGTGTCAACGTATCCTTCGGTCTCCACCCCTAGGTCACAACGTGAGATTCCTATGATCCGCCTGCGTGTTGCCCTGGAGCAACCACCTCTTCGGAGGGCCTGATCATAGGATTCGGAACACCGTGAACTCCTGAATAGGATAGGATCACTTAGGCTAATTACCAACAGTTGTCTTTCCTAACGGTAGCCTGTTGGTGCATGCCTCTGGGATCTGAAAGTGGGAGGGTTACACTTACGGGGAGGAGTTAATTTGTTAACAAATCCTTGACCGAACAACGGTGGTTAATATCTAATGGAATATGAGTTATTCTGGTATTAGAAATTGACTGAGAAGAGTCTCATTTTAGAGGAGGAACAACTGATCACCCTTCGGTGGCTGTTCTTCTAAACCTCTAAAGCATCGTTGCGAAACACGATCATAGTTTTATTAGGGTTCTTTGATTGTTTGTTTGCAAAATTGATTGGATGTATGCAATTGTTTGTATTGCTTGTGTGATGGGTTAAGGCAAAGATAACTAATACGGTCACTTGTTTGTTTTTCAGCAATGTCTTCCTCTATAATTTCCCTGCTTAAAAATGAACAACTTACCGGCGAGAATTTTCCACAATGGAAATCTAACCTCAATACAATACTCGTGGTTGAGGACTTAAGGTTCGTCTTAACGGAGGAATGTCCTTCCGTTCCCCCTCGCACTGCCGCTCAGGCAGTTAAGGACGCCTACGAACGCTGGACCAAGGCCAATGAAAAGGTCAAAGTCTATATTTTGGTCAGCTTGTCTGAAGTGTTGGCCAAGCGTTACGAGAACGTGGCAACTGCCAGGGAAATTATGAATTCCCTGCAGGAGATGTTTGGACTTTCGTCCTACCAGCTCCACCACGACGCCTTGAAGAACGTCTTCAATGTCAAGATGCTGGAAGGTCAATCTGTTCGGGAACATGTCCTGGACATGATTAACCAGTTCAACATAGCTGAGGCAAATGGCGGGGTTGTCTGCGAGCGCAGTCAGGTTGCGTTCATCCTTCACTCACTCCCGGCGAGCTATCTGTCTTTCAGGACGAACGCGAGCATGAATAAGATTCAGTTCAACCTGACTACCCTCCTCTCGGAGTTACAGATTTACGAGTCCTTGCAAAAGAGCAAGGGAAAGAGTGTGATTAGAGGAGAGGCCAATGTGGCCCATTCCAAGAAGAAGTTCCTGAAGGGTTCATCCTCAGGGACTAAATCTGTACCCCAGGCTTCTTCATCGAAGCAGATCCAAAAGAGGAAGGGAGACAAGGGGAAGGCTCCTGCACAGGCTGTGCAAGGGAAGGGGAAGGCCAAGGTCGTAGCCGACAAAGGCAGATGCTTCCACTGTAATGCAGATGGTCACTGGAAGCGCAACTGTCCCCGCTACCTTGCTGAGAAGAGAAGAGAAAAAGAAGGTAAATTCGATTTACTTGTGTTAGAGACTTGTCTCGTTGAACATGATGAGTTTGCCTGGATACTGGATTCGGGAGCCACTAATCATGTTTGTTCTTCTTTTCAGGGAAATAATTTCCAGCAGCTGGCAGAGGGTGAAATGACGCTCAAGGTCGGAACGGGAGACGTCGTTTCAGCTCGTGCAGTGGGAGCTGCAAAATTATTCTTTAGAAATAGGTTTTTAATTTTAGAGGACTTGTACTTGGTTCCTAGAATTAAAAGGAACCTTATTTCTGTTTCAGCTTTGTTAGAACAATGTTATACTATTTCCTTCTTGCTTAATGAAGCTTTAATTTCAAAGAATGGAGTTTACATTTGTTCAGCTAAGCGTGAGAATAATTTGTTTGTGTTAAGACCAAATGATGCTAAGGCCATTTTAAGTCATGAAATGTTTAAAACGGCCGAAACGCAAAACAAAAGGCAAAAAGTTTCTCCTTTAAGTAACAACACGTATCTTTGGCATCTTCGTCTTGGTCATATTAACATCGATCGGATCGATCGTTTGGTTAAAAATGGGCTTCTAAGTGACATAGAAGATACATCTTTACCACCCTGTGAATCGTGTCTCGAGGGTAAAATGACCAAGAGGCCTTTTACTGGAAAAGGCTATAGGGCCAAAGAACCACTTGAACTAATACATTCGGATCTTTGTGGTCCAATGAATGTAAAGGCTCGAGGTGGTTATGAATATTTCATCTCTTTCATAGATGATTATTCTCGATACGATTACTTGTACCTGATGGACCATAAGTTTGAAGCTCTTGAAAAGTTCAAAGAGTTTAAGGCTGAGGTAGAAAACCTGTTAGGTAAAACAATTAAAACACTTCGATCAGATCGAGGTGGAGAGTATTTAGATCAGCGATTCCAGGACTATATGATAGAACATGGAATCCAATCACAACTCTCAGCACCTGGTACACCTCAGCAGAATGGTGTATCAGAAAGGAGAAACAGAACCTTGTTAGACATGGTTCGATCTATGATGAGCTATGCTCAATTGCCTAGCTCGTTTTGGGGGTATGCAGTAGCGACTGCAGTACATATTCTTAACAACGTTCCCTCAAAAAGTGTTTCTGAAACTCCTTTTGAGCTATGGAAGGGACGTAAACCTAGTTTGTGTTACTTCCGTATCTGGGGTTGTCCTGCACATGTGTTAGTGACAAATCCTAAGAAATTGGAACCACGTACGAGATTATGCCAATTTGTTGGTTACCCGAAAGAAACGAGAGGTGGTCTTTTCTATGACCCTCAAGATAATAAAGTATTTGTATCGACAAATGCAACTTTCTTGGAGGAAGACCACATACGAGATCATCGACCACCAAGTAAGTTAGTATTAGGAGAAGCTACAGAAGGATCAACAAGGGTTGTTGATGAACCTGGTCCTTCAACAAGAGTTGTTGGAGAATGCAGTTCTTCTCGTCAATCTAGTCCTCCTCACGTAGTGGGAGAGCTTCGACGCAGTGGGAGGGTTGTGACACAACCTAACCGCTACTTGGGTTTAACAGAAACACAAGTAGTCATACCTGATGACGGCGTAGAAGATCCATTGTCTTATCGTCAGGCAATGAATGATGTAGATAAGGACGAGTGGGCCAAAGCCATGGATCTTGAGATGGAGTCAATGTACTTCAATCAAGTTTGGGAACTTGTAGATCTACCTGAGGGGGTCAAACCCATTGGGTGTAAATGGATCTATAAGAGAAAAAGAGATGCTGCTGGGAAAGTACAGACTTTCAAAGCAAGACTTGTAGCAAAGGGTTATACCCAACGAGAAGGAGTGGACTATGAAGAAACTTTTTCTCCAGTTGCTATGCTAAAGTCCATAAGAATCCTCTTATCCATTGCCACATTTTATGATTATGAAATTTGGCAAATGGATGTCAAGACAGCTTTTCTGAATGGCAATCTTGACGAGAGTATTTTTATGTCTCAACCCGAAGGGTTCATATCCTAGGGTCATGAGCAAAAGGTTTGCAAACTGAATCGATCCATTTATGGGTTGAAACAGGCTTCTCGATCTTGGAATATTAGATTTGATACTGCGATAAAATCTTTTGGTTTTGACCAGAATGTTGATGAACCTTGTGTATACAAGAAGATCAACAAGAATAAAGTAGCTTTCCTCGTACTCTATGTAGACGACATCCTACTCATTGGGAATGATGTAGGGTATCTGTCTGACGTAAAAGAATGGCTAGCAGCTCAATTCCAAATGAAAGATTTGGGTGAGGCCCAGTATGTTCTTGGCATCCAGATTATTCGGGATAGAAAGAACAGATCGCTAGCTCTGTCTCAGGCAACGTATATCGACA
This sequence comes from Luffa acutangula, assembly GCA_036850905.1. Lineage (NCBI taxonomy): Eukaryota > Viridiplantae > Streptophyta > Magnoliopsida > Cucurbitales > Cucurbitaceae > Luffa > Luffa acutangula. Next base: position 8,856,038 of record CM072087.1, read on the forward strand.
AGATGTTGGCTCGATATTCGATGCAGAACTCCAAGAAGGGCTTGTTGCCTTTCAGGCATGGGGTTCACTTGTCTAAGGAACAGTCTCCTAAGACACCTCAAGAGGTTGAGGATATGAGACGGATTCCCTATGCCTCTGCCGTGGGTAGCTTAATGTATGCCATGCTATGCACGAGGCCTGACATTTGTTATGCTGTAGGGATTGTCAGCAGATATCAGTCGAATCCAGGGTTAGACCACTGGACCGCCGTTAAAGGAATCCTCAAGTATCTTAGGAGAACGAGAGATTACATGTTGGTGTTTGGGGCTAAGGAGTTAGTTCTCATGGGTTACACCGACTCTGACTTCCAAACTGACAAGGATTTTAGGAAATCTACGTCAGGGTCAGTTTTCACCCTTAACGGGGGAGCTGTAGTTTGGAGGAGTATAAAGCAGGGATGCATAGCAGACTCCACCATGGAGGCTGAGTATGTAGCTGCTTGTGAAGCAGCTAAGGAAGCTGTTTGGCTAAGGAAGTTCTTGACAGATTTGGAAGTTGTTCCGAATATGAACTTGCCCATTACGTTATACTGTGACAACAGTGGGGCTATAGCCAATTCAAAGGAACCTCGCAGCCACAAAAGAGGTAAACACATAGAAAGGAAGTATCATCTGATTCGTGAAATTGTGCAAAGAGGAGATGTGGTCGTGACCAAGATCGCTTCCGAGCACAACATTGTTGATCCGTTTACGAAGGCCCTCTCGGCTAAAGTGTTCGAGGGTCATCTAGACAGTCTAGGTCTGCGAGACATGTATATAGCGTAATCTAGGGCAAGTGGGAGATGTGTAATGGGTGTAAGGATGCCCTAGTTTATTGTATTTTGTATATTTACTTTTTATGTAATGTACAACATACATGTACCATTTCCAGCTTTGGATTATATTGTATATACTTTCCCTGTAACTTGAGTTTTAGTTCAAGTGGGAGTTTGTTGGGTTTTATGCCCTAAAACTCGTAGATAGTAAATGTACATTTGACCGAACATTAATAAAGTGATGTATTATTCAATGTTTGTATTATATCTTGTCTTGTTAACCCTAATCCAATAAACTAAACATCCATGGGTAATAGAATGAGGCTTGAACTAGTATGTGGGGACATACGGGGATCAATGTTCAAGTTTTAGCCTAAAGGGTCTGTGGTATAGGGATAAGGTTGGGTACCTTATCCTGGGGACACTATGGATACGGCCCGCTTTGTATATTGATACAAACGTAGTGATCCAACGCGTTCATGTGGTTGACATGCGAGTGGGGGTATCCTGTGCAATGAGTTTGCACAAAGACCGGACCGCGAAATAGTTAACCACTAACTCTAACACCGTTAGTTAGCTCGGTTTCTATTTCACTAGGATGACCTAGGCAACTTGGCCTTAATCCTGAGTGGATTATGGACTCCTGTCCATGAGGGATTGTCCTTTGATTTGTACGGGTGAGAGTGGCCTGTTCGCCGACTAAATAAGCCTACCATTTTGGGGACAAGACCGAGTGGGGAGCTGGGAACGTAGTCTTACAAGATGGAATTCACTCCTTCCTGATATGAGGGTAAGTAGAGGTGTGTTCCCTTAAGTGGTGTCTCCGGGTGTTGAACAATGGGCCCTACCCTCTTTATGGCACGAGAGGGATTTCTGTTTGTTGGTTGGACCACAAACAGGTTGTTCATTAGAGGAGCACTGGTACTTAAGGACCAAGAGGTAGCCCAGGGGTAAAACGGTAATTTGACCTAGCTGGGGTACGAACACACGTGAAGGGCTAACTTGCTGTTGACGGTCAATATCCGTGGACACAGAAATATATCTGCAGTGAGAAGAGTGCAGCTGTGGTTCTTTAGTGGAGTGAACCACAGTTAACGAATATTGATTAACTTGGTTAATGAGTTTAACCAACTAATCTCATATCGTTGGAGCTTCTGATCTGTAGGTCCATTAGGTCCCACCGGTAGCTCATTCAGGGCGTTGAGGTAAAATTCTAAGGATGGATTGAATGTTCGAAGGTGTTCGAATATTTAACTAAAATATGAATTTGGTTCATATTAAAACTATAGGTTATAATTAATATGCATTGGATGTATATTAATACTATGGTTTTGAGTGAGAAAATAATAATTGAATATGTGATGTTCAATTTTATTTATTTTTTTTAATTAATTTTGAATTAATTAATTGATTTAGTTTAATTAAATTTGATTTAATTGAACTATAGGTTAAAGAGGGATATTAGTTTAAATATGATTTAAATTAATATTGATTTAATTAATATTGATTAATTAAATTTAATTAATTATAATTTAATTTTAATTTGTGATTAATTATTATCAGGTAACTGAATATTCAGTTACCTGATGATACGTGAGGTGGCTTAAAACCTTCTTTTTTTATCGTGGTTAGGGAGCAGTTGCAGATAGCCCCTAGTCTCACGCCTCACTCTCTCCCTCTCATCCTCTCTCTCGTTCTGCACTCTCTCAGAGTAGACAGAGTTCTTGATCCAGAAAAATTTCCTTAGGCTTTTGGCTCCCACAAGCTCCCAACGCAACATCCTATTCGAGAATACCGGTGAATCCTCGTGGTGGTGTTCGTGCTGTTTTTCCAACAAAATCAAGTGTAGATTGCTGCTGTATTTTGGGAGAAAATCAGAGTATTTTGGCGAAACGTTCAAGGATTTCTTCAAGGGTAAGGTTTTTCTTGAACTAGGGTCATTAGGATCCAATTTTCTAGATTAGATCTAGAATTTTAATATGTTTAAGCATGTTTTATCTCAATTTTACTGCATGTGTTTTTCTGGTTTATGCTGTATAATTGTTTTTCTATCGTATTGGTTTCCCAAACAAAATTTAAACCGATGAGGTTCTCTGATCGTTTCCGCTGCGCTAGGGTTTTTATCCCTGCAATGTTAACATGCAATATATCTAGGTTTATTAAAAGAGTTTAATTCACCTAGACGTTGATATTAAATCCTCACCATAAATGTTATAATAGGATTAGACTTAGATAGATCGACTTAGCCAAATTTATCTAAGTCAAATAACCCTAAAATACGGTAGGACATTTCAATGGGAGAAAAATATATAAAAACAAGATTTTCATATTGAGTTTTTACTCTACGTCCCCCTGTGTTCACATCGTGAGATTCATGCTCGGCTTCGTGTCGCCTTGGGCGCGAACTCCCTTCGGAAAGTGTTTGCATGTGTCAATAACAAGGTGAATGGGGAGAATGTCTATAGTAAGTGGGAGCAGGATGTGTGTCAACGTATCTTACGGTCACTACCCCTAGGTCGCATCGTGAGATTCTTATGATCTGCCTGCGTGTCGTCCTGGAGCGACCATCCCTTCGGAGGGCCTGACCATAGGTTTCGGAACATCGTGAACTCCTGAATAGGATAGGGTCCCTTAGGCTAATCACCAACAGTTGTCTTTCCCTTCGGTAGCCTGTTGGTGCGTGCCTCTGAGATCTGAAAGTGGGAGGGTTACACTTACGGGGATGAGTTAAATGTGTTAACTAATCATTAACCGAACAACGGTAACTAAACGCTAATGGAATATGAGTTATTCTAGTGTTACAGCTTGGTTGAGATTGTGTCAATTCAAAGGAGGAGTAGCTGACCACCCTTCGGTGGCTGTTGCTCTAAACCTTTGAAGTATCGTTGCAAAAACTAAATCAATAGTTATATAGGGTTTCTTTGATTGCTTGTTTGTTTGTTTGTTTTTTTTTTATTATTATTTGTAATGGGTTAGTGCAATTAATAATACAAGTAATTTGTTACTTCAGTAATTATATAATAATTTTATGTGTATTGTCTAACGTCATTTTTAAATAACGGTAATACAACAAGCTTAAACGACAAATTGTGGTAAATAAGTCTAGGATTATTCTTAACTGAGGAATGTCCTCATGCCCCATATGTTTAATTCATTAAGAATTGTTCTTGGTGAAAATGACATTAGCAAAAACAGAACTTGTTCAAGACGGTAATTTTCATTTACTTCTCTTGAAAACGTGATTAGTGAAGAATAGTGATTCTCCCTGAATACTTGATTCAGGGGCCACAAATCACGTGTGTTCTTCTTTTAAAGGAATAAGTTCTTGGCAATAACTTGCTGCTTGTGTAATAACTCTCAAAGTTAGAATTAGAGAGGTTATTTTGGCTATAGCAGTGGGGAACATTAAGTCATTTTTATTAGTGGGAGAAAATACATATTATTAGATAATGTGTATGTAATTCATAAGATCAAAAGAAATTTGATTTATGTGTCTTATTTGCTGGAACAATGTTACTCTTTACCTTTCTCTGCTAACGCAGTTTTATTTAAAGAAAGAGAGTTGACATTTGTTTAGCTTTACTAGAAAGTAACCTAAATGTTTTAAGACTAATCAAGAGTAAAGCAGCCATGAACACTGGGTTGTTTAAGACTGCTACTACTCAATGTGAAAAGAGGCAAAGGATTTCTCCTAAAGAAAAATACCTTTCTTTGGTTTTAAGGTAGACCATATTAATCTCAATTTGATTGGGAGATTGGTCAAGAGTGAACTTCTAAGCGAGTTAGAAGATGACTCTCTCCTACCTTGTAAGTCATGCTTTATGGGCAATATGACTGATAGGTCTTTTACTGGAAAAGATTTAAGAGCCAAAGAGCCCTTGGAGCTTGTACATTTGGATCATTGTGGTTCAATATGTTAAAGCAGTGGGAGGACATGAATAATTCATCTCTTATTGGATGATTATTCAAAGGTATGAGTATCTTTACCTAATGCAACTTAAGTCTGAAGCTCTTGAGATATTCGAAGGGGCTTAGGACTGAAGTTGAAAACTTGTTAGGTTAGATGATAAAAACACTTCGATCTGATCAAAATGTTGAGTACAGGGATTTGAGATTCCAGGACTATTTGATAGTACATGGGATCACACCCTAAATCTCATTTAGGAGAAATAGAACCCTATTGGATATGGGTTCATTCCATATTGAGCTATGCTCAATTGTCTGGCTTGTTTTGGGGTCATGCAGTGTTGACTACATTACATACTGCAGTAGGCAACCCCAAAGGAAACGAGAAGTGGATACTTCTTCAATTCACAAGAGAATAAAGAATTTGTATCGACAAATGCTAAATTCTCAGAAGAAGTCCACATCAAAAATCATAAACCGCAAAGTAAAGTCGTATTAAGTAAGTTAACTAATGAAGCTACAGTAACATCCACAAGAGTTGTTGATGAGGCTGGCTGTTCAACAAGAGTTGTTGATGGACCAGTGCATCTGGTCAGACACATCCATCTCAATAGTTGAGAGTGCCACGATGTAGTAGGAGGGTTGTTTTATAACCTAAACGTTACATGGGCTTGATTGAAGCCTAGGTCATCAAACCTGATGATGGCATAGAGGATTCATTGTCTTTTAGAAAGAAAATGAATGATGTTGACAACGATCAGAGGATTAAAGCCATGGACTTATAAATGAAGTCTTTTGTATTTCACTTCCATCTGGGATCTTGTAGATCTGCTTGATGGGTAACACCTATTAGTTACAAGTGGATTTACAAAAGGAAACGAGGCATTCATGTCTTAACAAGAAGGGTTCATACAAAAAGATCAAAAGCAAAAGGGTTTGCAAGCTTAAGTGATCCATTCATGGATTGACCTAAGCATTTCGATCTTGAAATATAAGATTTGATATAGTTGGGTTTTATACCCTAAAACTCGTAGATAACGAATGTAACCGTTGACCGGATATTAATGAAATAATATTGATATATTTTTCCCATTAAATGTTATTAGTTATTTTATATTTGTCTTTGCCTAAAATAACCCTAATTCAATAAACTAGACATTCTAGGTTGTAATATGAGTCTTGAACTATATGTAGCGACATATGGGGATCATTGTTCAAGAAACAACCTAAAGGGTCTATAGTATAGGGATAAGACTGGGTGCCTTATCCTGGTAACACTATGGATACGACCCATTTTGTATTTGATACAAACGCTATGATCCAACGCGTTCGTGTAAGAGACATGCGAGTGGGGGTATCCTATGCAATGAGTTTGCATAAGACCGGACCACGAAATAGTAACCACTTGCTATAACACCGTTAACTAGTTGATTTTCTATTTCACTAGGACGACGTAGACAACTTGGTCTTAATTCTGAGTTGATTATGGACTCCTGCTCATGAGGGATTGTCCTTTCATTTGTATGGGTGAGAGTGGCCAATACGCCGACTCAATAAGCCTACCATTTTGGGGACAAGACCGAGTGGGGAGCTGGGAACATAATCGTACTAGATGGAATTCACTCATTCCCGACTTTAGGGAAGCAGATGAGTGTTCCCTTAAATGGTCACTTCGAGTCTTGAACAAAGGGCCCTACCCTTTCAATGGCACGAGAGGGTTTTCTCTTTGATGGTTGGACCACAAACAGGTTGTTCATTAGAGGAGAACTGGTACTTAAGGAAATAGAAGTAACCCAGGGGTAAAACGGTAATTTGACCCAGCTGGTGTTACGGACACTCGTGAAGGACTAACTAGTCGATATCGGTCTATATCCGAGGACATAGAAAATATGTCTGCAGTGAGAAGAGTGCAACTGTGAGTCTATAGTGGAATGTACACACAGTTAACAAATATTGATTAATTTGGTTAATGAGTTTGACCAATTAATCTCACATCGTTGGAGCTTCTGATCTGCAGGTCCATTAGGTCCCACTGGTAGCTCATAAAGTAATTTGAGGCAACTAAGTAATAAATGTAAATTGAAAGTGTTCAATTTACTAAGGGAAACAATATAATATATATTGATATATTATTATGAGAGAAATTAATATTTGAAGAAATTCAAATATTAATATAAATTTGAGTCACAATAAATTTATTGAAGTTTGAAAGAGTTCAAATATGAATTAATTAATTTTAAGGCCTAAAATATATTTGGGCAAAAGTAATTAATTCAAGGTTGGAAATTAAATATGTGATATTTAATTGGTGGTTAATTAATTAAAGAATTCATTAGCCGGGAATTAATCAATTAGAAATAATTAATCATTTAAGGAAATGATTAATAATTTATGGAAATGATCTAATCACTTATGGACGTAATTAGTCATTTGTGGAAAAGATTAATCAATTATGGAATTGATTGATCTTGGATTGATTAAAAAGGAATAAAGATTGAATTAATTTTTTAAAAGATTGATTTAATTGAATATTTTATTCATGGCCTCTCTTCTATAAATAGAACACTAGACGTAATTGGTTCAGTACTCTTCTCTTGCTCTTAGACTCACAAGACAAGACCATAGAATTCTCTCTAGCCTCCCTCTTAGAGAAAGACTCCCACAAGTCTTTTGCCTCCTAGACTTAGAGACATACTGGTGTATCCTCTGTGGTTATTGTGTCTTTGAAGAAGAAATTTTCAGCAAAGAAATCAAGAGGGAGTTGTTGCGTTTTTGGTCGTTGAAGCATTGTTAGCGAAGAACGGTCAAGTCTACAACGAAGGTTTGTAACGGTTCTTTCCCGTTTCTCTAGAAAAGCATGAAAATAAATTTAGATTTATTTTTAGCATGTTTATAGCTATTTTCCAGCTACTTTGAAGCATGTTTAAAGTTTATTTTGCCTTTTCGTAACGATATTTTAATGTTAATTAATATACGACGTTAGGTCCTTTCGATGCGCTTCCGCTGCGTGGGGACTTTTATTCCCTACAATCGGCATCAGAGCCATCGCTGTCCCTATTAATTAATATTAAAATTTGCGATAGGCTCTAATAGGTGGGATTTATGCATAATGTATGTTCGGTTTGCGTTGAACTGTTTAGGTTAATTTTATGGCCATAGATTTCATTTTATGTGATTTTGATCATGTAAGGCCCGGTGTTTCGGGTATTTTGTGTAAAATCGAGTCCTATGTATGTCCGGCTCTAGAATAGATTTTATGAGATAAAAATTGGAGAAACCGCCACTGAAATAGAGGCCAAAACCGAAGAAATCGTGCTGTTTCTGCCCAGATTCTTCCTCCAGACGCAACAGCGTCGGGACGCTACTCCAAAAGCATCTCGACGCTGTCTCAATACCTCAGGCGCTCAGGTAAGGAAAGTGCATAGCGTCGGGACGCTGCGATGCAAGCGTCTCGACGCTGTCACGATGGCGGCACGAATTAGGGCTTCCACAAGACGCGGTTCAACTGAGGGCAGTCTGGTTCATTCCGGTTCGACTGGACTGGGACCTATTTGGTCCGGTTCAGCTACTTTTTCTCATGGTTCGTGATTTTGGAGGCCGGTTCAAGGTGGTTCAGGGCGGTTCGTGCTGTCTAGACCAGATTTTGGAGCTGCAGAAGGATTTAAGGATAGAATTTAACTAAAATTAATGTAATTTAATGCCTTATTTTATCCTAGGGGCCAAAATTAACCGGTTCAATTGCTATTTATATGCTTTATGGATGTCATGTAGAATTTTAATCCCACCTTAGGTTATAAACATGCTCATGCATTTATTTATATATTATAAATAGTTATAATGTATGTTTTAAATGCATGAAATTGTTTTCATATTTTTAATATAAGTGTATATTAATTATATGAAAAATTGGAAAGCATGATGCATGTCATTACTTAAATTAAATATAAAGAGTTATGTTTAATGTGATGAATGAAGCATGCTTGATTGATTTTCTTGATTGACTTATAATTTTTATGTTAAAAGAAAATCAAAATTGCATGAAGTATGAAACATCCATAGTTAATAATATAATTGTTATATTATTCATGCAATTAGTATGGTTTAATTATTTAATTTGAATGAGATTGTTGAATGAATTAAACCCTAGATTCTTGATTATAGGATTAATCATTAAAATTTGAAATAAGTTCTTTAGTATAAATGATTAGAAACTGTCAATCTATAATCAAGAATAGCATGCAAACATAAGATCATAGGATAAATTAGATTAATTTTAAATTGTTTAAAATTAATTAGACATAGATCGGTTTCTAATAGGATTAGAATTATTTCTTACTTAGAATTAAAAATAGTTTTAGTTGACTAAGTAGGAAAAACATTGCTATGATTATAAGGGAACTCCACCGGTAATGTTCTGTCTAAGGTTGTGGGGTATTTAAGTTGACGGTTTATGGAACACCTCCTACCTGGGAACTGACCCGAAATACCGGAGATGAATTAATCATAGTTAAATGTTAGCATGCAATGTCACTAGGTTTGTTAAAAGTGTTTAACTAGGTGACCCTAAAAAACTTTAGCCTTGAGGGGTTTTGTAAACGGATTAGCCATGTTGTGCTCCGAAGCAACCTGCGTGACGATCACATCTCCTTGTTGCACAATCTCCCTGATGAGATGATATTTGCACTCAATATGCTTTCCTCGCTTATGACTTCGAGGTTCCTTAGAGTTTGCAACTGCTCCACTATTATCACAATAGAGGGTGATAGGCAGTTGCATATTATGAACGATTTCCAACTCTGTTAGGAATTTTCTTAGCCATACTGCATCTTTTGCTGCTTCGCAGGCGACTACGTACTCTGCTTCCATGGTAGAGTCAGCAATGCAACCTTGCTTAATACTCCTCCATACTACTGCTCCTCCGTTTAGAGTAAACACAGATCCCGATGTTGATTTTCTCGAATCTATATCGGTCTGAAAATCCGAGTCCGTGTATCCTGTAAGGATCAGATCCTTATCTCCATACACGAGCGTATAATCTCTAGTTCTCCTTAGATACTTAAGGATGTTTTTAACGGCAGTCCAATGCGCATGTCCAAGATTAGACTGATATCTGCTGACAATTCCTACGGCATAGCATATGTCGGGTTTGGTACACAGCATGGCATACATCAAACTTCCAACTGCTGATGCATAGGGAATACGTCTCATTTCCTCAACTTCTTGAGGTGTCTTAGGACTTTGTTCCTTTGACATGTGAACCCCGTGCCTAAAAGGTAATAACCCTTTCTTGGAGTTATGCATCGACTATCGTACCAACATTTTGTCGATATATGATGCTTGAGACAGTGCTAGCGTTTTGTTCTTTCTATTTCTTATGATTTGAATGCCCAGGACAAATTGAGCCTCACCCAAATCTTTCATTTGGAATTGAGTCGCTAGCCATTGTTTTACGTCAGTCAGGAATCCTACATTATTCTCAATAAGTAGGATATCATCTACGTATAGAACTATAAAAGCTACAGTGGATTTGAAGGTTTTCTTGTAAACACAAGGCTCGTCAACATTCTGTTCAAAGCCATACGTTTTGATCGCAGTGTCAAAACGTATATTCCAAGATCTTGATGCTTGTTTTAATCCATAAATGGGTCGTTTAAGTTTGCAAACCTTTTGCTCATCACCCTGGACTATGAATCCCTCTAGTTGAGCCATATAGATAGTCTCTTCAAGATTGCCATTCAAAAAGGTTGTCTTGACATCCATTTGCCATATTTCATAATCATAATATGTGGCAATGGATAAGAGTATTCTAATCGACTTAAGCATGGTAACAGGGGAAAAAGTTTCTTCAAAATCCACTCCTTCCCGCTGGGTAAAACCCTTTGCCACAAGTCGAGCCTTAAAGGTTTGAACCTTACCGGCTTGGTCGCGTTTTCTTTTGTAGATCCATTTGCAACCAATAGGTTTTACGCCATCCGACTGCTTTACAAGTTCCCAGACCGAATTGAAGTACATTGACTCCATTTCGAGATCCATGGCTTTGATCCACTGGTCCTTATCAACATCATTCATTGCCTGATTAAAGGACAATGGATCCTCTATACCATCATCAGATATAATGGTTTGAGTTTATGTTAAACCCATGTAACGGTCGGGTTGTATTATAACCCTCCCACTACGTCGAGGCTCTCTCACTATTTGAGATGGATGTGTTTGATCAACAACTTTTGATGGACCAGCTTGATCAACAACTTTTGTAGATTCTTTTGTAGTTTTTCATAAAATCTCATCTAATACTAGTTTACTGCGAGATCGATGATCTTTTATGTGATCTTCCTCAAGGAATGTAGCGTTTGTCGATACAATCACTTTATTATCCTGAGGATCGTAAAACAGACCACCTTTCGTTTCTTTAGGATATCCCACAAACAGACACAGTTTTGAACGTCGTTCCAATTTCTTTGGGTTTTGCACCAACACGTGTGTCGGGCATCCCCAAATTCTGAAGTGACGTAAACTACCTTTATGCCCTCTCCATAGCTCATAGGGTGTTTCAGAAACACTTTTAGAGGGAACCATGTTCAAAATGTATACGGCAGTCTCAACTGCATATCCCTAGAACGAATCAGGCAACTGAGCATAACTTATCATTGATCGAACCATGTCTAACAAAGTTCAGTTTCTCCTCTCTGATACACCATTTTGTTGAGGTGTAGCAGGGGCTAAGAGTTGGGACGTAATTCCATGTTCTATCAAATAGTCTTGGAATTGTAGGTCCATATATTCTCCACTTCGATCTGATCGTAGTGTTTTAATTGTTTTACGTAAGTGGTTCTCAACCTCGGTCTTGTACTCTTTGAACTTTTCAAGGGCTTCAGACTTATGATGCATTAGGTAAAGGTAGCCATACCTTGAATAATCATCAATGAAACTGACGAAATATTCATACCTTCCTCGTGCTTTGACATTCATAGGACCACAGAGATCCGAATGCACGAGTTCTAAGGGTTCTTTGGCCCTATAACCTTTTTCCGAAAAAGGTCGTTTGGTCACTTTTCCCTCGAGGCAGGACTCACATGGTGGTAATGAGTCATCTTCTAACTGATTTCGTAGTCCACTCTTTACCAATCTTTCAATCCTATTGCGATTTATGTGACCTAATCTCAAGTGCCAAAGATAGGTATTAGGATAAAATTTTCGCCTTTTGTTTTCAGTTTCCGCTACTTTAAACATTTACGTATTTAAAAATAGCTTTAACTTGAATTGGCCTTAACACGTACAAGTTGCTTTCAAGTTTTGCAGAACATATATGCATACCTCTTTTGTTAACAAACACTTCATTAAGATCAAAAGATACTTGGTATTCATGTTCAATCAAACAAGAGATAGAAATTAAGTTCCTTTTTATATCAGTAACGTACAAGACATTTTCAAGTAATAAAAATCTATCTCCAAAAGACAACTTGAGAGTTCCAGGAGCTCTGGCTGAGACGACCTCTCCAGTTCCAACTCTGAGAGTTACTTTGCCATCTGCCAGCATATGCCAAGAACTAATTTCCTGTCAAGAAGAGCATACATGGTTAGTCGCTCCTGAATCTAATATCCAGGCAGAGCTATCTTGCTCAACTAAACATGTTTCGATAACGAGCAAATCAAATTTACCTTGTTTTTCCTTTTCAGCCTTCTTTTCTGCAAGGTACTTAGGACAATTGCGTTTCCAATGTCCATCTACATTACAATGGAAACACTTTCCTTTATCTGTAGCTTTTGTTTTTGCCTTGCTTCCCATTGGAGCTTTTCCTTTCCCCTTTTCCTTCTTTTTCTTCATCTGAATACTCTTATTCCTTGAAGTGGAAGGTCCAGACTTGGTTCCTGAGGATGATCCTTTTTGGAACCTCTTTGTGGAGGCAACATTTGCTTCCCCTTCTTGTCCCCTCTTGGTGAGACATTGGTAGGTCTGGAGCTCGTTTAGCAAAGTAGTCAAGTTAAAGTCTATTTTGTTCATGACAACGTTTGTCCTGAACTGAATGAAGCTCTTCGGAAGAGACTCCATTATGAAACTAACTTGACTACCCTCGTCAATGGTAGCACCGTTTACTTCAGCGATATTAAACTGAACCATCATGTTCAAAATATGTTCCTAAACAAAAGCACCTTCCTTCATTCGAGAATTGTAAACATTTTTGAGAGCTTCGTGTCTGGTTTACGAGGACGGTTGTCCAAACATACCTTGCAAAGAAGTCATGATCTCCCTTGCGGTGACCATCCTCTCGTGCTTTTTCGACAAGACATCTGAAATGCTTGCTAAGATATACACTCTTGCTTTTTCATTTGCTCGAGTCCATTTCTCATATGTTTCCTGAACAATTCAGTTTGTTGACGAGCCAGGGTTAGGTGGACACTCTTCGGTAAGAAAAAATCTAAGATCCTCGATTACTAGTATGGTATTCAGATTACACTTCCAGGTTCCATAATTATCCCCGTTAAGCTTATCCGAAGCGGGTAATTGAACTAGTGAGCTAGACATGCTGAAAAATTTAAACAAAACTATTAGAAAATTGCTTATTAACCATTTTTGACAAAATCCAATAAGGTTTTAGCAAAAGTAATAATGCCCAGGATTATTATTTTGCAACGACACTTTAGTGAGTTAGAGCAACCACTACCGAGGGGCAGTCAATTACCCCGTCACTAAACCAAGACGTTCTTGACTAAATACTAACTCCAGAATAACTCTTATTCCTATAGTGGTTTAGTTATCGTTACATTTGGTCAGGAATATACTAACACTTAGTAACCCTTGTAAGTGTGACCCCCGTTTTAAGATTACAGAGAACGACCCCAACAATGCTACCGAATGGAAAAACTAATGTTGGAAATGGTCCTAAGTAATCCTATCCATCTCTGGAGTTTGCGTTGTTCCAATCTCCATGTTATAACCCTCCGAATGGTTAGTAGCTCCAGGGCATACAAGCAGGCGCAACATGGAAATCTCACGATGCAACCTAACGGAGGAGACCGTAGGATGTGTTGACACACTTCCTTCACTCACTTACTATAAATACTTTCTCCATTCACCTTGTTATTGATTTATGCAAACACCTTCTGAATGGAGCAGTTGAGGTATAATCAACACGAGGCCAAACATAAATCTCACGTTGTGAACAAAAGGGAGAACGTGAAAGGGAAATGGATTTGATATATCTCTCCCCTCCCACTAAGTATTTTAAACAGTTTTGGGTATACTTATACTTAGGTGAATTCCGGCTAATTGAATAACCCTAAGTCTAAGTTCATTTAATCTTACGATGTCCATGTGATAACGATTAAGACCTCACATCACACCCGTGCATGCTCATAAAACTGGGTTAACTTTAACTCAAGAACCGACTCGATGCCCAGGTAGGAGGTGTTCTGTAAACCGTCAACTTAAATACCTCCAGCCTTAGACAGCATCTCGTCGGGTGAGTTCTCTTGTAACCTATGTTTTACAAGCTTATCGACCTATTTGAATCTAATTGAAATCGAGCGAGAGATTGGATTCAATTTAACCCTAAGTGAGCATGCACCTTTTCTTTGTTATAGATTTTAAATTTCTAAGTGATTTATAACAATTATAAATCTAATCTATAACAATCTTTCCAATTTGATTATAACACTTATAAACAAAACTAGGGAAATTTCATGCTTCATGCTAGGTTAATTTTATCTTTTAATATATAACTTTTATATATCAATTAATCAATTTTAATTAACCATTCAAGCATGAATCTCCCTAAATTAACACAACACTCTTTGTATTAATCAAACATGAAATTTCCCTAATGCATTTGAATTATTAATAACACTTATTAAAAAAAATGCATGATCATGCTTTCCTATGGTGGGATTTTAAAACTATATGACATGCTCATAATGCACATACAACCATTTAATTAAATCATACATTCATAATGCATAAAGAAATTAAAACAAGCTAAAATGGATTGGTTTGGCAATTTAAAACAAACAATTAACTAATTATTACAATAATAATTAATAAAAATTGCTTGTAGCGATTCCGAGCTTCTCGAACCGTCCCGAACCAACACTTATTAAAAAAAATGCATGATCATGATTGTCTGTTTTGCTAAATTGATTGGATTGTGTGAAATTGTTTGCTTGTATGATGGGTTAAGGAAAAGATAACTAATACGACCATTGCTTGTTTAAATTCCAGCAATGTCTTCCTCAATTGTCTCTCTGCTTAAAAATGAGAAATTAACCGGCGAAAATTACGCTACATGGAAGTCGAACCTGAATACGATTCTAGTTATAGATGATGTAAGATTAGTCTTAACAGAGGAATTTCCTCAATCCCCAATTTCTAATTCATTAAGAAATGTTCATAATGAATATGACACAAAACACTGCCTAGCAAAAAGGAATATTTCCAGAGACTGTAAATATGATTTACTTGTCTTAGAAACATGCTTAGTGGAAAATGATGATTCTTTCTGGATACTAGATTCAGGGGCCACCAACCATGTTTGATCTTCCTTTCAAGGAATGAGTTCCTGGCAACAGCTTGAAGTGGATGAGATGACTCTCAAAGTAGGAACAGGAGAGGTCGTCTCAACTATTGCAGAGGGGAATATCAAATTATTTTTCAGTAAGAATAAATACGTATTATTAGATAATATGTATGTTGTTCCAAAGATCAAAATGGATTTGATTTCTATATCTTGTATGCTTGAACAAGATTACTCCATATCTTTCTCAGTAAATGAATCATTCATTTCAAGAAAGGGAGTTCATATTTGTTCAGCAAAGCTGGAAAATAATTTATATGTTTTAAGACCAATCGAGAGTAAAGCAATCATGAACACCGAGTTGTTTAAAACTACTGAAACTCAAAGAAAAAGGCAAAGGATTTCTCCAACAAGTAACAATACTCATCTTTGGCATCTTAGACTTGGTCATATAAACATCGATAGAATCGGTCATTTGGTAAAGAATGGACTTCTAAGCAAGTTAGAAGATGATTCACTACCACCTTGTGAATCTTGTCTCGAGGACAAAATGATCAAAAGACCCTTTACTAGAAAATGTTACAGAGCCAAAGAACCCTTAGAGTTAATACATTCGGATCTCTGTGGTCCAATGAATGTAAAAGCTCGAGGAGGGTACGGATATTTCATCTCATTTATAGATGATTATTCAAGATATGGTTACTTGTACCTAATGGGACATAAGTCTGAAGCTCTTGAAAAGTTTAAGGAGTTTAAGGCTGAAGTTGAAAACCTATTAGGTAAATCAATTAAAGTACTTCGATCTGATCGAGGATGGGAGTATATGGATCAAAGATTCTAGGATTATATGATAGAACATGGAATCCAATTCCAACTCTCAGCCCCTGGTACACCTCAACAAAATGGTGTATCAGAAAGGAGAAATAGAACCTTGTTAGACATGGTTCGATCAATGATGAGCTATGCTCAATTGCCTAGCTCGTTTTGGGGGTATGCAGTAGAGACTGCAGTACACATCTTGAACAATGTTCCCTCGAAAAGTGTTTCTGAAACACCTTTCGAATTATGGAAGGGGCGTAAACCTAGTTTGCATCAGTTTCGCATCTGGGGTTGTCCAGCACACGTGCTTGTGACAAATCCTAAGAAACTGAAACCTCGTTCAAAACTGTGCCAATTTGTTGGTTACCCTAAAGAAACGAGAGGTGGTTATTTCTATGACCCACAAGAAAATAAGGTGATTGTATCGACAAACGCCACCTTCTTGGAGGAAGACCACATGAGGGATCATAAACCACGAAGCAAAATAATATTAGGAGAAGCTACTGAAGAACCACCAAGAGTTGTTGACGAAGCTGGACCTTCAACAAGGGTTGATGAAGGAACTAGTTCTTCAGATCCATCCTGTCCTTCTCAAACGTTGAGAATGCCTCGACGCAGTGGGAGGGTTGTATTACAACCTGATCGCTACTTGGGTTTAACTGAAACTCAGGCTGTCATACCTAATGATGACATTGAGGATCCATTGTCCTATCGACAGGCAATGAATGACGAAGATAAGCATGAATGAGTTAAAGCCATGAACCTAGAAATGGAGTCAATGCACTCCAATCTTGTATGGGAACTCACAGATCTACCAGATGGGGTAAAGCCCATAGGATGTAAATGGATCTATACGAGAAAAAGAGATGCAGCTGGGAAGGTACAGACCTTCAAAGCTAGACTAGTGGCAAAGGGTTATACCCAAAAGGAAGGGGTTGACTATGAGGAAACCTTTTCTCCTTTAGCCATGTTAAAGTCCATAAGAATTCTCTTGTCCATAGCCATATATTATGACTATGAAATATGGCAAATGGACGTCAAGACTGCCTTTCTGAATGGTAATCTTGAAGAGAATATCTTCATGTCTCAACCCGAAGGGTTCATAGCCCAAGGTCAGGAGCAAAAGATTTGTAAGCTCAATCGATCCATTTATGGATTAAAACAAGCATCCAGATCATGGAACATTAGATTTGATACTGCGATCAAATCTTTTGGTTTTGACCAAAACGTTGATGAGCCTTGTGTGTACAAGAAAATCAACAAAAAGAAAGTATCTTTTCTAATACTTTATGTAGACGATATCCTACTCATTGGGAATGATGTAGGGTACCTCACTGACATTAAGAAATGGCTAGCAGCCCAATTCCAAATGAAAGATCTGGGAGAGGCTCAATATGTTCTTGGAATCCAAATCATTAGGGATCGTTGATGACATGCAAAAATGTCATCATTTTCCTATTAATTTTAGCTAGTTTTGTGCATAAATTGTGAGCTTTAATGTATTTTTATGTTGATTTTACAGAAAATCGAGTTCGGGCAACAAAACTGAGATTTTAAGAGAATTTGGGTAAATTTGGAGACTTTATGGGCAATTTGAAGAATAATCATTGAAGATCAAAGCCCTAAGGTCCAAGAAAAGAAGACAATTGAAGAAGGAAGCCCAAAAAGCCCAAAAGATTAAAGAAAGGAGGCAAAAAAATCTACAAATCAGGCTTCTAGAAGGCCTAGCGTCGAGACGCTAGGACCGTAGCGTCTCAACGCTAGGTGGTCCGAATAGCGCGTGCAAAAATCGCGACAGCGTCGCGACGCTGTCTGTGTAGCGTCTCGACGCTGCGACAACTTCTGCCCCAAGACAACATGACGTCACAGCGTCGAGACGCTGTGACGTAGCGTCTCAACGCTATCGACTTGTTCAGCAAGAAAATTCCAGCCCCTTGCACTATAAAAAGACCCCTTCCCTTTGGTTCAAATCATCCCAAATTTGGGGGAGCTCTCCCCTAGCTCAATAGAGAGAAAAAGTGAGAAGAATTGTGGAGAAAAAGTGGGAATTAAGCGAGATTCTAAGGCTCAAGATTCGAGATGATTGTAGCGGGAGCTTGGGATCGACTTATCGGTTATTTCTTCCTTACTTCTTTATAATTCCTTGTTGTAATTTGAGTTAGGCCTATGGATCAAGATCATTTTGGCAAAATTATTTCCATGTGTGAGTAGATCTTGAGACCTAGGGTCGTTATTCTAGTTAATTGGATATTGTAGTGCAATTACTTGGATTATGTAATGAAATTCTCCATATTTCATCTATGCAATTCTTGCTTAATGCTTTTAATCTCTTGATCACGGATTAATTGTTATGATGGTCTAAATTGATACTCGACAGAGAGAAATTAGATTAGATCCTAATTGCATGGCTAACGATTGCTTGGAACACGAGAGTGAAAGAGAATTGTTAGAAATTGATTATGAAGTTGCTTAATGCCATACTATGATTAACTAAGGAGATGGACACATAAATTAGTTATGTTAGTATGAGATGTGGAGGAGCTTGAAAGAGAAATCCGCTTAAAATTACTTCTAGATTTATGGAATTGAAGATTATTAGTTACATACATCCATGTAATTGAGCTACAAATCCAAGAAAACTAGATAACACCCTAGGTCAAGTTCCCTTGATTGGATACTTCCGTTTTGTTACATGTTTATTTTTATCTATTTCTTTAATTTTCGCACTATCATTCGAGTTGATCTTCTAAATAAAATTAAAACATGATGATTCTTGGTACTTAATGGAATTAATTCAATTTCCCTGAGGATTCGATACTCGGTATTACTACCGTTTTATATTACTTGTGACGACCCGTGCGCTTGCGGAAAATCGACCAACAATCGTAAGAACAAAACGCTAGCACTGTCTCAAGCGACGTATATTGACAAAATGTTGTCTTGATATTCGATGCAAAACACCAAAAAGGGATTATTACCCTTCAGACATGGGGTACACCTGTCTAAGGAACAGTCTCCTAAGACACCTCAAGAAATTGAGAACATGAGACACATTCCCTAAGCCTTAACTGTGGGCAGCTTAATGTATGCTATGCTCTGCGTTATGCCTGACATATGTTATGCAGTGGGAGTAGTCAGTAGGTATCAGTCTAATCCAGGGTTGGACCACTGGGGAGTGGTTAAGAATATCCTCAAGTATCTTCGGAGAACGAGGGACTACATGCTTGTGTATGGAGCTAAGGATTTGATTCTTACTGGATACACTGACTCTGACTTTCAAGCTGATAAGGATTCAAGAAAATCCACATCAGGGTCGATATTCATCCTCAATGGAGGAGCAGTAGTTTGGAGAAGCATCAAACAAGGATGCATAGCAGACTCAACCATGGAGGCTGAGTATGTAGCAGCTTGCGAAGAAGCTAAGGAGGCAGTTTGGCTTAGAAAGTTCTTGACTGATTTGGAAGTTTTTCCGAATATGAACGTGCCCATAACACTATACTGTGACAACAGTGGGGATGTAGCCAACTCAAAAAACCTCGAAGCCACAAACGAGGTAAACACATCGAGAGGAAGTATCACCTGATACGGGAGATTGTGCAACGAAGAGATGTGATCATCACTAAGATCGCTTCAGAGCACAACATCGATGATCCATTTACGAAGGCTCTCATGGCTAAAGTGTTTGAGGGTCATCTAGAGGGTCTAGGTCTACGAGATATGTATGCCGTCTAATCTAGGGCAAGTGGGAGAAATGTATAATGGGTATAAGGATGCCCTATTTCATTGTATTATTTTAGTATACATGACATTTCAAGCTTTAGATTATTGCATTTACATCCCACTAACTAGTGTTTTAGTTCAAGTGGGAGTTTGTCGGGTTTTATGCCCTAAAACTCGTAGATAGTGAATGTAACCGTTGACCGGATATTAATGAAATAATATTGATATATTGTTCTCATTAAATGTTATTAGTTATTTTATATTTGTCTTTGCCTAAAATAACCTTAATCCAATAAACTAGACATCCTAGGTTTTAATATGAGTCTTGAACTATATGTAGCGACATATGGGGATCATTGTTCAAGAAACAGCCTAGAGGATCTATAGTATAGGGATAAGACTGAGTGCCTTATCCTGGTGACACTATGGATACGACCCACTTTGTATTTGATACAAACGCTATGATCCAACGCGTTCGTGTAGGAGACATGCGAGTGGGGATATCCTATGCAATGAGTTTGCATAAGACCGGACCGTGAAATAGTAACCACTTGTTATAACACCGTCAACTAGTTGGTTTTCTATTTCACTAGGATGACCTAGACAACTTGGTCTTAATCCTGAGTTGATTATGGACTCCTGCTCATGAGGGATTGTCCTTTCATTTGTATGGGTGAGAGTGGCCAATACGCCGACTCAATAAGCCTACCATTTTGGGGACAAGACCGAGTGGGGAGCTGGGAACATAATCGTACAAGATGGAATTCACTCCTTCCCGACTTTAGGGAAGCAGATGAGTGTTCCCTTAAGTGGTCACTCCAAGTCTTGAACAAAGGACCCTACCCTCTCAATGATACGAGAGGGTTTTCTAATTGATGGTTGGACCACAAACAGGTTGTTCATTAGAGGAGAACTGGTACTTAAGGAAATAGAAGTAACCCAGAGGTAAAACGGTAATTTGACTCAGCTGGTGTTACGGACACTCGTGAAGGACTAACTAGTCGATATTTGTCTATATCCGTGGACACAGAAAATATGTCTGCAGTGAGAAGAGTGCAACTGTGAGTCTATAGTGGAATGTACACAGTTAACGAATATTGATTAATTTGGTTAATGAGTTTGACCAATTAATCTCACATCGTTGGAGCTTCTGATCTGCAGGTCCATTAGGTCCCACTGGTAGCTCATAAAC
Organism: Luffa acutangula; assembly: GCA_036850905.1. Classification (NCBI taxonomy): domain Eukaryota; kingdom Viridiplantae; phylum Streptophyta; class Magnoliopsida; order Cucurbitales; family Cucurbitaceae; genus Luffa; species Luffa acutangula. The sequence goes on from CM072087.1 coordinate 8,876,976, forward strand.
TAATTTGAGGCAACTAAGTAATAAATGTAAATTGAAAGTGTTCAATTTACTAAGGGAAACAATATAATATATATTGATATATTATTATGAGAGGAATTAATATTTGAAGAAATTCAAATATTAATATAAATTTGAGTCACAATAAATTTATGGAAGTTTGAAAGAGTTCAAATATGAATTAATTAATTTTCAGGCCTAAAATCTATTTGGAAAAAATTAATTAATTCAAGGCCGAAAATTAAATATGTGATATTTAATTGATGGTTAATTAATTAAAGAATTCATTAGCCGGGAATTAATCAATTATGAAAATAATTAATCATTTATGGAAATGATCTAATCACTTATGGAAGTAATTAGTCATTTGTGGAAAAGATTAATCAATTATGGAATTGATTGATCTTGGATTGATTAAAAAGGAATAAAGATTGAATCAATTTTGGAAAAGATTGATTTAATTGAATATTTTAATCATGGCCTCTCTTCTATAAATAGAACACTAGACCTAATTGGTTCAGTACTCTTCTCTTGCTCTTAGACTCACAAGACAAGACCATAGAATTCTCTCTAGCCTCCCTCTTAGAGAAAGACTCCCACAAGTCTTTTGCCTCCTAGACTTAGAGACATACCGGTGTAACCTCTGTGGTTATTGTGTTTTTGAAGAAGAAATTTTCAGCAAAGAAATCAAGAGGGAGTTGATGCGTTTTCGGTCGTTGGAGCATTGTTGGCGAAGAACGGTCAAGTCTACAACAAAGGTTTGTAACGGTTCTTTCTCGTTTCTCTAGAAAAGCATGAAAATAAATTTAGATTTATTTTTCAGCATTTTTATAGCTATTTTCCAGCAACTTTAAAACATGTTTAAAGTTTATTTTTCCTTTTCGTAACGTTATTTTATTGATAATTGATATATGGTGTAAGGTCCTTTCAATGTGCTTTCGCTGCTTGGGGACTTTTATTCCCTATAATAGTGACCAAATCTTTTGGCTTTAATCAGAACATTGATGAGTCTTGTGTTTACAAGTAATCATTAATAATTCAGTAGCTTACTTAGTGTTGTATATGATTGATATCCTAATCATTGGGAATGATGTAGGTTATCTTACTGACATTAAAAGAGGCTAGTAGCTCATTTCCAAATGAAAATCTGGGAGAAGCTGAGTTGTCCTTGTCTCAAGTGTCTTATATCTACAAGATGTTAGTTAGATATAAGATGCAGAATTCCAAAAAGGGTTCACTACCTTTTAGGCATGGAATTCTTCGGTCTAAGGAACTGTGTCCTGAGACACCTTAGGATGTCGAGGACTTGAGACATAAGCCCTATGCAGTAGGGATTGTCAGTAAATATCAATCAAATCCAAGAATTGATTTATGGAGAGTCGTTAAGTACATCCTCCAGTATCTTGGGAGAACGAGGGTCTATATGCTCGTGTATGGCACTGAGGATTGGATCCTTACACGATACACTGACACAGATTTTAAAACTGATAAAGATTTGAGGAAATCTACATCAATATCTGTGTTCACTCTTAACAGAGGAGATATAGTATGAAATAGTTGCAGCCTCAACGATATAAGGCGAAAAGCAGTTGCTCATGAAGCAGGGATAGAGACTGTATGACTTAGGAAGTTCAAGCCTATTTTGGAAGGTGTTCCAAATATGAACTTGCCTATTGCAAGACAAGCACACACATTAAATCTAAAGATATATTGTTAATTCATTCACGAAGGCTCTCTCGGCTAAAGTGTATGAGGGTCATCTAGAAGGTCTAGGTCTACGAGTTATGTACAAAGATGTAATCTAGGGCAAGTGGGAGAAGTGTAATGAGTATAGTGATACCATTATGTAATGGGTATAGTGATGCCCTAGTTTATTTTATTTGTACATTGTATATGCTTTTTTTTTTTTAAATGTACATTGTATGTGTTTTATACATGTATTTATACACCTGCTGCTGTATAGATTATTGTACATCCCACTAAACTAGAGTTTTAGTTAAAGTGGGAGTTTGTTGGGTTTTATGCCCTAAAAATCGTAGACAGTGAATGTAAACAAATTGTATATTTGTTTCAATAAAGTCTTATTGAGTTTCTACAATAAAGTGTTATTGTTAAATATTGCAAAATTTGACCCAAATCGAATAAAGTAAGATCCAAGGTTGTTTAAATGTGACTTGAACTAGTATCTGGGACATATGGGGATCAATGTTCAAGTAACAACCTAAAAGGTTTATAGTACATGGATAAGACTGAGTACCTTATCCTGGTAACACTATGTGATACGGCCCGCTTTGTATTCGATACAGACATATTGATCCAAGGCGTCCATGTAGGAGACATGCGAGCGGGGGTATCCTATGCAATGAGTTTGCATAAGACCGAACCACGAAATAGTAAACCACTAGATGTAACAACTTTAACTAGTTAGGTTACTGTTTCAATAGGATGACCTAGGTAACTCAGTCTTAATCTTGAGTGTGTCATGAACTCCTTATCACGAGGGATTGTCCTTTGATTAGTATGGGTGAGAGTAGCCTGCACGCCGACTCAGTAAGCCTATCTTATTGGGGACGATACTGAGTGGGGGGCTGGGGACATGACAACACAAGATGAAATTCACTCCTTCCGACTTCTAGGAGAAGTAGATGAGTGTTGCCTTCAGTGCTGACTCCGGGTCTTGAACAAAGGGATCCCGCCCTCTCATTGGCCCGAGAGGGACTTTCTGTTTATTGGTTGGACCATAAAATTGGTACTTAAAGAGCCAGGGTAACTTAGGGGTAAAACGGTAATTTGACCCAGCTGAAGTTACAAACACTCGTGAAGGATTGACTTACCGTTATGGTCAATATCAATGGACACAGAAACATTCTCCAGTGAGAAGAGTGCAACTGTGGGTCTTTAGTGGAGTGACTCACAGTTAATGAATATTGGTTAACCCGATTAATGAGTTTAGTCAGTTAACCTCATATCATTCGAGCTTCTGATTTGTAGGTCCATTAGGTCCCCCCGCTAGCTCGTAAAGAGTAATTGGGAACAATTTAACTTGAAAGAATTCAAATAGTTCAAATTTATCTTGGGAATCAAATTAATTATATGAGATACAATTACTATAATGTACCGTGATACATTATAATATAGAGTTTAATTTGTGATTAAACTTTAATGAGAGAATAATATATTTGAAAGAGTTCAAATATATATTCAATTAAATATATGATATTTAATTATTAAATTAATTAATTAATTATGAATTAATTAATTATTAAATGTAGTTTTAAATTAAATGAGATTTAATTAATCTATAGTCTATGAGGGAATTATTAGAATATGATTCTAAGGTGTAATTAATTAAATATGAGCGATATTTAATTATGAAATTAATTAATTATTGGAATTAATTAATTGATTAGTTTAATTGAATTAATTAAATGCGATTTAATTAAGTTTAATTAAACTATATATTATGTGAGGGAATTACATTTAAATAAGATTTAAATGTGCATGGGATTAATTAATTAATATGATTAATTAATTAACATTGAATTCATTGATTTAATCAGTTAATTAATTGATCTTGATCTAACGGTAAAGATTGTTTCCTAACCTCACATTAGGGTTTCCTCTCTTATAAAATGAAAGGTTATGAGAACCCTAACCCTAAGGTCTCATTCTAGTCTTCCTCTCATATTCTCTCAACTCAAGAACTCTAGAGAGATTTTTTCTCTCTAAGAGTTTTTACCATTCAAGATAAGGTAGTCCCACAACTACGTTCCTTATCTCAGAGAATAGCAGGGTAGTCTCGTGGCTGTGTTCTTGAAGAATTCAGAGTCGTCAAACGGAGGTATATTTCTCATCGCTTAACTTTTTGCCAATGTATTGGTATTTTGTAGAACAAAATTAATTTACGAACGATCCAATTGCTTCCACTGTAACGAAATTGGAAATTCCAATCCTTCACTTCTTTCATCCGAGAATTATAAACGTACTTGAGGGCCTCATGGTGAAGGGATGGAGATGGTTGTCCAAACATGGCCTGCAGTGAGTCCATTATTTCCCTTGCAGTTTCCATGCCCTCATGCTTTTTAGACAGAACATCACTTATGCTTGTCAATATAAAGACTTTTGCCTTTTCATTGGCTCTAGTCCATTTGTCATAGGTTTCTCAATTTACTCGAGATCCTGTCAGACCAGGGTTGGGAGGACATTCTTCCGTTAAGACAAATCGAAAGTCATCAATCACTAATATTGTTTTTAAATTCGATTTCCAGGTTCCATACTTGTCGCCGTTAAGTTTTTCTGAAGCTAATAGTTGAACGAATGTGCTAGGCATGCTGAAACAATATAAAATCCTTTATCAGTGAAATGAATATTAAATAAATCCAATTGTAGCTTTAGCAAAAGTAATAATGTATCCATCTCATTAGTTATTTTGCAACGATACTTCAGTGAGTCAGAATAACTGCTACTGAGGGGTAGTCAATTACTCCTTCACTGAATCAAGACGTTCTTAGCCAAAAAAACTCATAACCAGAATAACTCTCTATTTATGTTATCATTTCAGTTATCACTACTTTGGTCCAGTATAATCTAAACATTAGTTTATTTTGTAAGTGTGACCCTCCATTTTTTTAAATTTTGAGAACGGTCCCAGTAATGCTACCGAATGGAAATGCCAATGCTGGGAACGACCCTAAGAAATCCTTTATCTTTTTAGGGAGTTCACTGTGCTACAATCCCTATGTTACAACCCTCCGAATGGTGTAGCAGCTTCAAGGCGTGCTTAGCATGCGAACATAGAGATCTCGTGATGTAAACCAACGGAAGATACCGTAGGATGCGTTGACACGCTTCCTTCTCCCACTTACTATAAATATTTTCTCCATTCACCTTTTTATTGATTTATGCAATCACCTTCCGAATGGAATGGTTATGTTAGTAAGTAACAAGAGGCTGTAAAATAAATCTCACTGTGTGAATTTACAAGGAGAACGTGAGAAAAAATATGTTTTATCTTTTTCTCCCACTAAGTATTTTAACGATGTTGGGTAATTTGTTACTTGGGCATATTCCAGCTACTTGAATATATTCCTAAGTCTAGGTTAAACCTACAATGTCTAGGTGTTTTATAACCTTACATCTCTCACGTGCATGCTCATAAAACCTAGGTTAACCTAACTCAAGTACCGACCTGATACCCAGGTAGGAGGTGTTCCGTAAACCATCAACTTAAATACCTCCAGCCTTAGACAACATTAAACCAGGTGAGTTCTCTTGTAACCTTGGCTTTACAAGTTATCGACCTATTCTAAGAGATTGATCGATTTGGTTCGTTTTAAACCTAGCTGAGCATGCATTTATCTTTGTTATGGATTTTACGTCTATCTCGTTTTATAAAACGATTAAAATTGAGATCAACCTATAACATGCTTTCTATTCGACGTTAATGCTTTAAAATCGAGCTAAGGAAATTTCATGCTGCATGCTCGTTCATTTTCGTTTAAGTAATATAACGATTATAATTAACGAAAACTAATCATTTAACATGTATCTAACATGAAACCTAAATCATGCATACTTATATTATAACTTCTTATAACATACTTATATGCATGAAGCATACTTTCTATGGTGGGATTTTTAATCTATATGACATACTCTTATGCATATCTCATTCATAATTAATTATAACATGCATTCATAAAGCATAAATAATTAAACACACTGAAATGGATCGATTTTTGCAATCTAAGCAAGCAATTAACTAAATTATTAAAAATAATAATTAAATATTGATTTGAGAAGCTCCCGAGAATCTCAAACCATCAAGAACCACCTTGAAAAGACCCGACAGACCTCCCAACCCTTGATCATCACTGAACCGGACCATAAAGGACTGAACCGATCGAGATTTGAACCGAACCAACCGAGTTTCTTTGAACCGCCGAGATTTGGAAATTTTCGTGCCTATTCTTGAAAACTCATCAGCGTCGCGACACTGTCGCAACTGGAAGGCCCCTGTTCTTCGGCCAGCATGTGTTCTTCTCCTTCTTTCAATCAATTACAATACTAAATGAACTCTAAGGACTCTAAAAATTACAAACTCTTCTCAACACATTAATGCTCATGTACATGTGAGCAATTACATTTTCATCAACAAATTGAAGAGTAAAAAATTGCCAAAACCGTAATATATTCATTTCAGCCCCCATGCAAATTGATTTTCAAAATGCTATCCACCATGATCAAATTAAAGTAAATTAGGTGTCCAAACTTGCTTTGATACCAATTGAAAATGTTAATATCTAAAATGCGGAAGTAATTTTTGATCTTAGGCACATAAGAAGCTCAATTTGATCAATTAAGACATGTTGTTTCATATGGAGAAAAACAAAGACAGATTACCAACATTCTTTTCTATGGAGAAATTGTTGGATTTCCTTCTTGTTTTTCTTCACCAATGAGTCACTAACCACCAAAGCATCTTCCTTGCTATCCTCAAACCTTTCGAAAGGATTGTGGGATCCTCAAGTGATGGAATTGACGTGAAAAAACTTGAAGAACAAGCTTATGAAGATGGGTGATGTGAGTATGTATTTTGGCAGAATTTCAGTAGCCTTCACGCTTGATTCCTTCAGCCTTCTTCTTTAGTTATATAGAAGGAATGAACATGAAGAAAAGGTCTAGGGATTGACACCAATTCAACTCCAATTTAGTGGAGTATGGAGTGGCTTAAGAGAGGGGAATGCATGGGTTTAGTCAACATGCACTCCACCTCCAAAAAATCAAATTTAGTTTGATTTTAATTAGTTCAAGATTATATTGAATTAATTCTTTTTAATTATTGAATTTTTAATAATTTGAATTTTGAAAAATCAATTTTCAATTTTTCAATTTTAAATTAATTCAAAATTAATTTAAAATAATTATTAATTAAATAATTAATTATTAATTTAATATCTTAATATTAAATTAATATTTTTCCACCATTCCTGAACATTTCCGAAATGTCATTTTCAATCATGAATCCCTATTCATGTTTTTCATTATTTAAATTATATTTAAACGTTAAATATATCACATACTTGGTTTTCACAAAAACCCGACGTTCCGACAACGCCTATCACCTCTATTCATTTTTCTTAACATGAACTTAAAGTAATTCATATTTAATCCATCATATTGTACCAATGGTTAGTCTCGAGCTAGCAAGGGGACCTAATGGACCTACAAATCATTGGCTCCAATGGCACGAGGTTAAATTAGCCATACTCTTTTAACCTAGTTAACCAACATCCGTTAACTACCGGGACACTCCACTATAGCCTAGTAGTTGAACTCCACTCATTGTAGATATATTTCCGTCCACTCGATATAACCATGATTAGTAAGTCAATCCTTCACAGGTCGTTCGTTACTTTAGACAGGTCAAATGTCCGTTGTACCCCTATAGACTTAAGCTAAAACAAGGCCAAAAGAAGCATGGATGCGTTACTTCAGCGCAAGAAGAAAGGAAAATGCGATGATTTTATGCGGTAGGCTATATTCATGTATGCGGTGAGAAATTATAGAAATAGGGCGCTAACGCAGCTAATTCAGTTGTATGTTGTCCAAGTTTCTTTCAGCGCAGGCACACATCCCAAGACGATCAAGAGACAAACAAGATAGATGAAAAGACCTTACTGACAACTGATGCAGGTGGGCTAAAAAGGGGCTAAAAAGTTGCAAGTTGGCTGAAGATGACTGAAGCAAGTTACTTAGAGAAGTTAGTTTCCATGCCTATAAATAGAAGCCTCTTGCTTGAGGAAAAGAACAACTGATAATACAAAGAATTGAGGGACGAGAGGAAGAGTGGAAGACCAAGGAGAAAGAGAAATCACAGGAAGCTGTGATTTAGAGTAAACTTGCGTTTGCGATGTATTATTGCATGATGTATTGTTGTGCTCCCATGAGCTATTTCCCTTCTTCAAGGCTTAGCGCAAGCACCCATGTGGCAATAAGTCTATTTTTGTAAGTGCATACTTGTAATTAATGAAACATTATTGCCTTCTACTTAGTTGCGATACTTTTTTCATTGCTAACTCCCGCCTGGCCAGCCGGATGCAGTAGCAGTATGCTAAATCCCTGACAGGTAATGCATGTGGACATCTCTAGGTAGAAAAGGTTAGGTCATTGCATGCAGTCTTGGTAGCATTTAATCAATACTACCGCTATAAGATAATGCATGAATGAGCTTCGATTGCATTAAGACTAACGGAATCCCTTGTAAGTCTTTAGAGAACTAAGCCTCACGCATGAGCTAGTCAAATAACCACTTGCTAGTTTTATGCCAAACGCAGAACTAGTACCGGAAGGGAAACTTGTGATATTTTCTCACTTAGGCATTAATGGATCAATTAATCATAGTAGGCGCTACAAGGTCCTTATAAACGCATGAGGTTGTGATCGCAATAGCCTTGATACTATTGTCCTTAATACTCTCTTACTCTCATTGCTTACTTTCTGCAAAATTTTAGTTTTCAAATTCACACACTCTCTCATTTTGTCTTTTACATAATATCTCACGTTTTTGAGTTTAGATCAGTAAAAATTGTTAAAAGTCTTTCAAATAACCTTTCCCTGAGGATTCGACCCTGGACTCACTAGGTACTACTTGATTTTGTCAATTTATACTTGGATTGATAAATATTTGCGATACTTTTGTAGTTATTTTATGAGCATACTCACAGTCGATCAAGTTTTTGGTGTCGTTGCCGGGAAAAGGCAACAAATTGTTAATAATTTTTCTGTTCTGACACTCTGTTTGATATTATTTACCCTGTTCCCTGTTGAGTACTTATTCTCAAGGTACTTGGAGATTGCATGCGTGCTGCTCGCCAGATCGTTTTCGAAGGTGATCCTGAAATTGACAGAACTTATCATAGAAGAAGAAGAAATCGAAGAGCTCGAAGACAACCAGGAGAAATGGCAGCACCCAATCAACCAAATAGACTAGTAAATCCCATCCAAATGACAGATGATAGGGCCAGAGGGATCAGAGATTATGCAGCCCCAGCAAGCTATAATTTCAACCCAGGGATCATACAACCTACTTTGGAAACAGAAAGGTTTGACTGCTGCAGGACAGTTCTGAGGGAGTCCAATTGAAGACCCACACTCACATCTAAAATCATTCCTAGACATTTGTAATAAATTCATTTTCCCAGGAGTAACACATGATCAACTGCAAGTCATCCTATTTCCATTTTCGTTGAGAGATGCGGCGAAAGTATGGTTAAATCAGCAACCAGCAAATTCCATTGCGACATGGAATGACTTAGCCGAGAAGTTTCTAGAAAAATACTTTCCACCCACCGTAAACTTGAGACTGAGGAAGGAAATCATGACTTTTGCGCAAATGGAAGATGCGACGCTGAGTGAAGCATGGGAACGTTTTAAAAGTCTATTGCAAAGGTGTCCGCATCATGGACTACCACTCTGCATTCAGTTGGAAACCTTCTATGTGGGACTTAACAAGAACTCGCAACTGTTAGTGGACTCATCTGCTAATGATGCGCTACTCAGGAAGACTTATGATGAAGCCCACGCAATCCTCGATCGGATTGCACGCAACAATTATGAGTGGGGCATTGCAGAAGACAGAAGAAGAAGACCCATTAAACCCAGCTCGGGAAGTTTCGAGGTAGACCCATTGACTTCAATCAATGCAAAGATTGATGCGTTGACAACCAAAATGGATGCGTTGACGGTAAGCACAGCACCATTGATCGCGAAACTCAACACATTGGGTGCGGGATCTGCGGAGAAGTACACATGCATGACCAGTGTCCTTCGAACCCAGAATCAGTTTTCTACGTTGGACCGCAAGGAGCTGTGCGCAACAACCCATTTTCAAACACATACAACCCAAGATGAAGAAATCACCCAAACTTTTCATGGAATGGTGGCGCAAGCAAACATCCACAACAGGGTAATGTAAACCCTGCGCCTAGATTATTTAATTCTAACAATGAACAATCATCGCAGGGCCAATTTCAGCGCAATATCAACACAGACAGTGGAAACCAAAAAGCATCATCTTCAAATGCGCTGGAAACAATGATGAAAGAATTTATGGCAAGTCAAAAGGAATATATGGCCAGGCCGCATCCTTGCGAAGTCTGGAGATGCAGGTAGGATAGCTTGCGTCATAGCTTAAGAATAGACCTGCGAGAGCATTACCAAGCAATACAGAAGATCCAGAAGGAAAGGAGCACTGCCATGCGCTGACTCTCTACAGTGGAAGATAGTTGCAGTCAAATGACCCTGCGCTAACGCAGGAAAAATTGACTAAAATATCAACTGCATCAGACAACAACCAGGTGCAAGAAGAAAACGCACCTGAAGAAGAACATAAAAATAAAGAGGCTCACACAGAAAAGGAAAATGACGCATACAAGCTCGCAATCCCTTTTCCTCAAAGATTAAGAAAGAAGAATGACGAAGCCCAATTCAAGAATGACGCTACACATCAACATTCCACTTGTGGAGGCATTAGAAAAAATTCCTAGCTACGCAAAGTTCTTGAAGGACATCTTGTCGAATAAAAGACCATGGAAAGAATTTGAGATTGTTGCATTGACAAGTGAGTGTAGCGCAATACTTGCCAACAAGCTCCCACCTAAATTAAAAGACCCTGGAAGCTTCACGATTCCTTGTTCGATAGGAGGAATCGATGTTGGCAAAGCGTTATGCGACCTAGGCGCAAGCATAAATTTATTGCCATTATCAGCTTACAAGCGCCTAGGGATTGGAGAAGCAATACCAACCATTGTCACGCTTCAATTGGTAGACAGACCAGTGGTGCTTCCCAAAGGAAAAATTGATGATGTTTTGGTAAAAGTTGACAAAGTTATTTTTCCTGCTAATTTTATCATACTTGATTATGAAGCTGACAGAGAAGTTCCCATTATTTTGGGAAGACCGTTCCTTGCAACCGGCCAAACATTGATTGGCGTGCAGTAGGGAGAACTGACCATGCACATGAATGATCAAAAAGTGGCTTTTAATGTACTCACCTCATTAAAATACCCAGATGACCACAAGTAATGCGACAGGTAGCACGCATAGATGTGTTTTCCCCACTGGAGATACTACAATCAAATGCGTTCAGCACTGCGAGAGAGGAGGCAAAGGAAGAACAAGTTGAGGATAACTGCATCCTGGCGCAACCCACAGAAATTATTCCTGCGCAAGATCTCAAAGAGAGAATCCCCACCTTACCTTCCATAGTGCAACCACCTGCGCTAGAGCTCAAGCCACTCCCAATGCAACTAAAGTAGAATCCCTGCCAGTTATCATTTCATCAAAGCTTGATCAACCGCAAGAACAACTTTTAATGCAGGTCCTCGCAAAGCACAAGAAGGTCATTGGATGGAGTCTGACAGATATCAAAGGAATTAGCCCCTCGTATTGCATGCATAAAATTCGCTTGCTGGATGAATCCAATGCACTTATTAAACGACAAAGAAGATTAAGTCCAGCAATGATGGAAGTTGTGCAGAAGGATATTATCAAATGGCACGACGCAAGTGTAATTTACCCCATCGCAGACAGCAGATGGGTGAGCCCGGTGCAATGCGTACCGAAGAAAGGAGGAATGACAGTGGTAGCCAATGCAAACAATGAATTGATCCCATCAGGCACCACTAGTGGGTGGCGCATATGCATGGATTACCGCAAGCTCAACGCAATCACAAAGAAGAATCATTTCTCTCTGCCATTCATCGATCAAATGCTAGATAGACTTGCGGGAAAGACATATTACTGTTTTCTTAACGGATACTCAGGATATAATCAAATATCCATTCCGCCAGAACACCAAAAAAACAACTTTCACCTGCCCATATGGAACCTTTGCGTTTAGAAGGATGCCTTTTGGGCTGTGCAATGCACCAGGGACATTCCAGAGATGTATGATGGCCATTTTTTCAGAATTACTTGAAAAATCAGTGGAAGTTTTTATGGATGACTTCTCAGTATATGGAAGGTCTTTTGCAGATTTTTTAACGCAGCTGGAACGTGTTTAAGAGAGATGCGAAGAGACCAACCTACTGCTGAATTGGGAGAAATGTCATTTTATGGTAGAAGAAGGCATCGTTTTAGGTCATCGCATATCACACGCAGGTATTGAAGTAGATAAAGCGAAAATTGATGTTATTGAAAAGTTGCCACCACCCACCTCTGTGAAAGGAATTCGAAGTTTCCTGGGCCACGCAGGTTTCTACCACAGATTCATCAGGAACTTCTCGCATATTACAAAGCCACTATGCGCATTGCTGGAAACAAATATAAAATTTGAATTTTCAGAGGAATGTGCCAAGGCATTCAATGATCTGAAGCATGCACTAGTCACTGCACCCATTCTCGCAAACCCTGATTGGAAGGAACCATTTTTCCTGATGTGTGATGCGAGTGACCCGGCAGTTGGAGCAGTTCTGGCACAGAAAAAGGGGAAGATATTGCACCGTATTTATTATGCCAGCAAGACATTGAATGAAGCACAAATTAATTACACAACAACCGAGAAGGAATTATTGGCAGTTGTTTATGCTTTTGATAAATTCTTTGCTTATTTGATTGGCTCGAAAGTCACTCTCTATACAGACCATGCGGCGATCAAATACCTAATTACGAAAAATGACACAAAACCAAGGTTGATTAGGTGGATTCTTTTGCTGCAGGAATTTGATTTAGAAATAAAGGACAAGAAAGGGAGTGAGAACTTGGTTGCATATCATTTATCGCGATTGGAAAATCCTGTGAAAATGGATGAGTCAGATATCCCTATCGTAGAGGAATTCCCTGATGAGAAGCTGCTGATGATTGAAGAAGAAGAACCATGGTTTGCGGACATCGAAAATTATCTCTTCGCAGGAGTCTTACCTGAAGAATATTCAGCGCAACATCGAAAGAAATTCTTCCATGAACTTAAATTTTATTTATGGGATGACCCCTACCTTTATCGTAGAGGACCAGACTAGATAGTGCGAAGAGTCGTTGGATGTATAGATTCGTTGAGAATTTTGAAAGCATGCCATGAAGCTCCATATGGAGGACACTTTGGAGGCCAACGCACTGGCCGAAGGTATTACAAAATGGCTATTGGTGGCCAACTTTGTTCCGGGACGCAAAGAAATACGCTGATAGATGCGACAAGTGCCAACACACTGGTAATATCAACGCAAGGAACGAGATGCTGCAGAATTATATAGTAGAAATTGAATCGTTCGACGTTTGGGGAATCGATTTTATGGGACCTTTTCCATCATCGCAAGGATACCAGTACATCCTCCTCGTAGTTGACTATGCCACTAAGTGGGTGGAGGCAATCGCTTGCGTTAAGAATGATGCGGCTATCGCGACAAAGTTCCTTAAGAAAAATATTTTTACAAGATTTGGCGTGCCACGAAGACTTATCAGTGATGAAGGGACCCATTTCGTGAACAAGGTCATGACTAAGTTGTTGCTAAAATACAATGTTAAACATCATATGGCAACAACTTATCACCCACAGAGCAATGGTCAAGCAGAGGTATCAAACAGGGAAATAAAAAGAATTCTTGAGAAAGTGGTCAGCTCAAACAGGAAGGACTGGGCGCAACATCTGGATGATGTGTTATGGGCGTATCACACAGCCTTCAAAACACCCATAGGGATGTCTCCTTATGCGTTAGTGTTTGGAAAGGCCTGCCATTTGCCTTTGGAGTTGGAATACAAAGTGCATTGGGCAATGAATCGACTAAATTTTTATCCAGATGTGGCAGGACAAGAACGATTACGCCAGCTATAAGAATTAGAAGAATTTAGAAGATGCGCGTATGAAAATGCCAAAATCAACAGAGAAAAAAAAACAATGGCATGACAGAAGAATATGCAAGAAGGATCTTAGAGAATGTATGAAGGTATTATTATTCAACTCTCGCTTACGTCTTTTTGCAGGTAAGCTAAAATCTAGATGGTCGGGCCCATACACTATCCACAAGATATATCCATATGGGGCTGTGGACCTACATTCTACTAACGGAAAGAGAATTTTTAAGGTCAACGGACAAAGAATAAAGTCATACATTGATGGGACCTTTGACGAGGTTGTTGAAATTATCCTTCTAGAAGATCCACCATGAAGCAATAAGACAAAGATGGGTCCAGAAGAGAGTGCTCTCAGCTGCGTCAGGACCTAACGCAAGACAAGAGCACCGCAGGTCAGAAGTCGTAATTAATTTCTTTCTTTCCGCATGCTTTATTTTGTTGCGTTAATATTTTGGTAGGTTAGAGCCTTAGGAAGAAAACCCCATCGCATGTTTTACTCGCATTGGATTTATTGCGTTAGAATTTTGTTGCGATAGAGCCTTGTGAAGGAAACCCTAGCGTATGTCCCAATTCATCTGTACATTACTCGCATTGGAGCCGCAACCACAATCATTTCACATTTAACGAGCCACACTAATCCCTGTCTTTTCACATTACCCGAGGCAACCGCCCACATTCCCCCATGATAATCATGACTACCTACCTACGTGGGATGCGAAAGGGCATCATTACCAAGGCTAGTTAAACCTTGCGTTAGCTATATAAAGGGATGTGCCCCCTCTCTCAAAACTTCATCTTCTTCATCTTCTTCATTCCAAAACCCTAAACCCTAGTTTCTCTTTCTTGCGAAGCTCTCTTTGTCTTCACCAAAAGCCACCATGTCCGATTCACAAAACCTCTCCATTACAGGCTACACAGACGATCCACCTTCCTCGTCACCGGAAGTGGAAGGTCCTAACGAAGATGTCATTTCCTCCTCTGACGAGGAAAATGAAAACCAAACCAAAGGAGATCCCATGCAAACCGAGGAGCATGAGCTCATTGACGTTGAGCAACCCATGGCCGAACCTTCCATCTCCGCAGCCAACCCTACAGAGGTGCTCGATATTGCGCCACTAGACACCACCACCTTCACCATCCAACCTGTAATCCTCCAACCTACCCAAAATACCCCCACCCCTAGAAACCGTACTCCATTTCCCTCCCCTTTCCCCTCTGTTCTTCTTTTTCCACCCCAGACTCCTCGACTACCCTCGCATCAGACTGCATCCCTCCATTTTCTTCCACTCCCGCAAACAATTCCCTGCCACCATCCACCTCAACGCAGGCCACTTCACCGTAGCTTTCTGAGCGGGAAGTGGTCACATGGAACTCCCTGATGGGAGAATTAGGCGAAGAGGGCGACGCAATTCGCCTGCGAGAAGAGAAAGAGAAAGCTGCGACAGAAGAAACTGCGCGCAAGGTCGCCGCAGATACTGAAGCGGCCAGAGAAAGCGAATGCGGCAGCAAGTTGGCGCCAAGATGAAATTGCCGCAACAAACTTAGCCATCATTGCGGTGGCATTAGACTCCGAGTCCACTGATTCTGAGGATGAGCTTCCCCTAACCCTTCGCCACAACATCCAGCCCACAGGGGTAGTCATCCAAGAACCATCTGAGGAGCCTGCGACAGGCCAAAGCTAGAAAAGAAAAGGGGCGCCCACCGCATCCAAAGGAAAGGGCAAAGAAAAAGTAGGCGCAGAGAAAGAAAAAATCGGCGAGCACAAGGTAAGTTTGAAGAAGAAAGAGGTTTCAGTTGCACCCTCCTGCAATCCATGACAGATCAAATCTCAAATCGCAAATGGGAGATAGTCTGCGAAAACCCTCGCACCTACACCCCTACATTAGTCCACGACTTCTACCGGGCGCATTGGCAGGAAGAAGTCGACGAAGTTTTGGTGCGAGGCCACGCAGTCGCCTTATCCTCTGCTTGCATCAACAACGTGTACGAGCTGCAAGACATCCCTGACGCAGAGGGGAATGCGCTGCTCATCTGTCTGGACGATGATTTCCGGAACGTAGTACTTCTTTCGGTGGCCAGACATGGAGCCAAATGGGACGGCCATGGAGCTGCGAGGACCCTAAAATTGCAGTTACTAGACTTTGAGGCCACTTGCTGGATGCACTGGGTGAAGAATCGCATCATGCCCACAATGCATGATGCCACATTGATCCTTCAAAGGGTGGTCCTCGTGTACTGCGTCATGAAGGGGACCCCACTCGACTAGGGAAAAATCCTTGTCGACACATTGCGCCAAACTGTCGGAAAACCCAAAGGCGCAATGTTTTTCCCTGGCCTCGTCACAAGGCTTTTACGCGCCTTAGGTCTTCAGCCCGCAGCAGACAAAGAAATTTGCCCCATGCGGAAAGGTTTTGACAGTCAATGGTGGACGCACATAACGCGCACCCACAACCTACGTCTGCAAGAAGGAAGTCAGCAACCAGCCCCCGCATCCCAAACAGAACCTGCACCAGCGCCTAAAGCACCAAAGAAGAAGAGGCGCAAGCAAACTGCGGGACGAAACCCTCCACCAGCCGCAAGGATCCCTCCATAAATTCCAATGGCGCAGGTAAGCACTGTCTGCGCCCAACCTAGGGCATCCTTGCCACCACCACCGCCCCCACCTCCACCACCACCATCGCAAAAAACGGTCCAACAAGCAACGTCTCTGCAGCACGACTTGACCTTACGACAAGAGGAAATCTTCGAGGGCCCAGTACCAAGCCCTCCCCGCAATGAAGAGATACATGCAACAAGTTCCCCACCGCAAGCCACGCCGAATGCCAGCGTAAGCACTACTGCGGTTGTTCCACAACTTGATGTGGAAACAACCCTCATCTTCTCAAAGTTGTGGCAGATGATTCACGAGGTGGCGGAGCCTCTGTGCCAGCAACAAGAGAGGATGTGCCAACAACAAGAACTGCTGCGAAAACAACAAGAAGAATTATCCACTCGCGTGAACTCTCTAGTTCTCTTCTTGTTGCGATGGAATAAATCATTTGGCCGCTTGCCCGTCACACCAAATCTCATCATGCGGCCAGCTGCTCAACAAAGACCAAATGGCGCAGGCCCATCTCAGATGCGCCCTGCAAGAGTCCCTCCTGTGCCAGGGCAATTCAGACCTCTTCCTTCACCACCGCCACCGCAGGAGAGCAAATACTTAGCTATTTTTGTTCCTTTTGTTTACTTTAAATGTCTGCACCTTATTTTGTAATTTTGTCTCGCATATAATCAATATAGTTACCGTGTTATCTCATCGCAAGTATCTTTCCGCCTTTATATAAATGCCTTGATCTAACAATTGCTCTGCGTTAGCTCCTTTGCTTTAATCCATGCATCTAACGTTCTTAATTTTCTTACTCGCATTAATTTAATTTGATTTACCTTTGTTTTCATTTCCTCAGACCTTAAGGAAAATCGCTTCGCATTTTCGCCCTGTTGCAACTCAGCCTTCATCTCTTTTAGTCTCTGCGCTCCAATGTAAGATTGGGGGACAATGAGAACATTGTCCATTTTAAGTTTGGGGGAGTGCGTTAGTCAGCACATATATAAATAACGCATGCGTTCCTCTGGAATGCGACGTGTTTGTAGACAGGGCCATTTATGACACCCATAGTTTGCCACTGCGCGAAGATGCAACGCATTCCATGATCGTATAAGACGGTAAAAAAATGTAATGCCCCTAGTTGGATACTTTTCATCACAAATGTGGGTAAGCCAAAACGAACGCATGCGTTTTGATGTCTATTGCCTTCGGGGAAAAAAACATATATAGATGATACATATATAAGAGTAAATTTTTATGCACCCAGGACATGCAGGAGAAGATTGGCTAAGTTAACACAAGGTAGAATCTAAGCGCAAAGGACTTTCCTTAAGCAATGAAGGAAATTTGGAGGAAGTTAATCCTAGTTAGTAATGCGCGTAGGAAAAAGAGAAAAGAGGATGCTAGGACCATAGGCGTCGAAGAGCTAAGTAATCCTCGCAGAGTTGATAATAGGCATTACTTGGGGACAAGCAATAGTTTAAGTTTGGGGGTTTGATAACTTGCAAAAAGCAAGTTATTTATCCTATAAACTTAAGCTAAAACAAGGCCAAAAGAAGCATGGATGCGTTACTTCAGTGCAATAAGAAAGGAAATGCGATGATTTTATGCGGTAGGCTATATTCATGTATGCGGTGAGAAATTATAGAAATAGGGTGCTAACGCAGCTAATTCAGTTGTTTATTGTCCAAGTTTCTTTCAGTGCAGGCACACATCCCAAGACGATCAAGAGACAAACAAGATAGATGAAAAGACCTTATTGGCAACTGACGTAGGTGGGCTAAAAAGGGGCTGAAAAGTTGCAAGCTGGTTGAAGATGACTGAAACAAGTTACTTAGAGAAGTTAGTTTCCTTGCCTATAAATAGAAGCCACCTGCTCAAGGAAAAGAACAACTGATAATACAGAGAATTGAGGGACGAGAGGAAGAGTGGAAGACCAAGGAGAAAGAGAAATCATAGGAAGCTGTGATTTAAAGTAAACTTGCGTTTGCGATGTATTACTGCATGATGTATTGTTGTACTCGCATACAGAGAATTCCCTTCTTCAAGGCTTAGCGCAGGCACCCATGCGACGATAAGTCTGTTTTTGTAAGCGCATACTTTTAATTAATGAAACATTATTGCCTTCTACTTAGTTGCGATACATTTTTCATTGTTAACTCCCGCCTGGCCAGCTAGATGCGGTAGCAATATGCTAAATCCCTGACAGGTAATGCATGTGGACATCTCTAGGTAGAACAAGTTAGGTCATTGCATGTAGTCTTGGTAGCATTTAATCCATACTACCGCTATAAGATAATGCATGAATGAGCATCGATTGCATTAAGACTAACGCAATCCCTTGTAAGTCTTTAGAGAACTAAGCCTCACGCATGAGCCAGTCAAATAACCACTTGCTAGTTTTATGTCAAACGCAGAAGTCGTATCGGAAGGAAAACTTGTGATATTTTTTCACTTAGGCATTAATGGATCAATTAATCATAGTATGCGCTACAAGGTTCTTATAAACGCATGAGGTTGCTATCGCAATAGCTTTGATACTATTCTCCTTAATACTCTCTTACTCTCATTGCATGTTTTACTTTCTGCAAAATTTAGTTTTCAAATTCACACACTCTCTCATTTTGTCTTTTACATAATATCTCACGTTTTTTAGTTTAGATCAGTAAAAACTGTTAAAAGTCTTTCAAATAACCTTTCCCTGAGGATTCGACCCTGGACTCACTAGGTACTACTTGATTTTGTCAATTTATACTTGGATTGATAAATATCTACAATAATTTTGTATTTATTTTCTGAGCATATTGACAGTCGATCACGTTTACTATTTTGGGGTCCGGTCTTATACAAACTCATTGCATAGGATACCTCCACTCGCATGTCCCCTACACGAACGCATTGCATCATTACGTTTGTATCAAATACCAAGTGGGTCGTATCCATAGTGTCGCCAGGATAAGGTACCTAGCCTTATCCCTATACTATAGACTCTTTAGGCTGATTCTTGAACAATGATCCCCGTATGTCTCCACATACAGTTCAAGACTCATCCCACAACCTAGGATGTTTAGTTTATTGTATTAGGGTTATTTAGGCAATATGTATATAATATAGAAAATAATTGTTTATTGAAAAAACATCAAACAATACTTTATTTATCTTTGGTCAATCATTACATTTACAGTGGACCCTGCACTGTGGAGACAGTTTAGTGCAAAAAATTTCATGGAGAAAGTTTAGTGTGAAAAAATTCGTGGAGACAGTTAAATCTTCTAGCGAGGTAAATATTATGCGAGTTGCACTGTGGAGACAGTTTACCTGCCCCTTTGGCCCATTTGCCATTAGGAGAATGCCCTTTGGATTTTGTAACGCTCCAGGGACATTTCAGAGATGCACGATGAGTATATTCTCCGAATACATTGACAAATGCATCGAAGTGTTCATGGATGATTTCACAGTTTATGGGAATATTTTCGATGATTATCTTGATAATTTAACGAAGGTCTTGAAATGTTGTATTGAGTCAAATTTAATTCTCAATTATGAGAAATTTCATTTCATGGCTGACCAGCGCATAGGGTTAGGGCATGTGATTTTAGAGAGAGGTATAGAGGTAGATAAGGCCAAAATTGATGTTATTGCTAACCTACCTTATCCTACTAATGTTAGGGAGGTCAGATCTTTTCTTGGACATGCAGGATTTTATCGCAGGTTCATTAAAGACTTCGGCGAAATTGCTTTGTCGACGACGAATCTATTGCTGAAAGATGCCACTTTCTAGTTTGGAGGAGAGTGCAGGGAGGCATTTGATCTTTTGAAGAAGATGCTGACCAATGCACCGATCATCCATCCTCCTAGGTGGGATCTGCCATTCGAGATCATGTGCGACGCGAGCAACTATGATCTAGGTGCTAGTATCAATCTAATGCCTTATTCCCTTTTCAGGAAAATTGGTCTTACAGGACTGAAGGACACTGACGTTACCCTCCAGTTGACAGACCGATCAATAACTCATCTAATGGGGATTTTGGATCACGTTTTAGTAAAGGTAAATAAGTCCATTTTTCCTGTAGACTTTGTGGTGCTGGAACTGCAGGAGGATAAAGAAGTTCCCATCATTTTGGGAAGACCTTTCTTGGCCACATGTAAGGTCAAGATTAGCTTTCATACGGGTAAGATGACTGTTAATCTAGATGATGAAAAGGTAGTTTTTAATATCTTTTGGCCATGATGAATCTGTTTGCAGTATAGATACATGTTTCTATGTTGGGCTTGATTTTTTGCCTGATGAGGATCATGAAGAGTTAGACTTAGCCCTAGAACTAGAAGGTTGATAACTTGCAAAAACCAAGTTATTTCTCCCTTAAATTTAAACTGAATAAGGCTGAAAAGATGCAAGTTGCGTTGATCTAGCGCATATTAGTGAGGGAATTGCGATAGCTAATCTCGAGAGGAAGTATTTTTATTTGCGGTTGGAAATTGTTTGATTTTATCCTCTAACGCATGAAATTTGTAGTTGTTTCGTTGCCCAAGTTTTCTCCAGCATAGGCGCAGATCCAGAGCAGTTCGTACGATGAAAGCTGGAAAAGATGATCGCGCTGATGTATGACTGATGTGCAAGCTGGCAAAAGATGACTGAGGCACGCAAGCCAATTTCTTGGAGAAGTCAACCTCCTCAGCCTATAAGAAGCAGCCAACTACCAAAAGAGAAAGGGGGTGAAGAGAGTGGATGAGAGCACTCAACTAAAAATAGGAACCAAAGAAGAAGAAAGGTTTCCACGACGCAAAAACATCATTGCGATAGAATGTATTGCGCTGTGTTTTTTTGTCTTAGCATGAGCTAATTCTCTTTTATCAAGGCTTAGCTTAGGCACCCATGCGGTGATAGGTTTATCTTGTATGCATACATTTTGACTGAATGAAAAATTAATGCTTTCTGCTTAGATGCGATAATATTTTCATTACTAACTCCCGCCTGGCCAGCCAGATGGGGTAGCAACATGATAAATCCCTGACAGGTAATGCAAGTGGAACTATCTAAGTAGAGCAAGTCAGCGCATTGCATGTAGTCTTGTTGGTGTTAAAACTAATATTGTCGCAATAAGATATTGCATGGATGAGCTTCAATTGTTTTAGGACTAACGCAGTCACTTGCAAGTTAGTAGAGAACAAAACCAACACATCAACTAATTAAACAACAGTTGTTAGTTCTACTCCAACCGCATGAGTATTACCGAAAGGGAATCACATGTTTATTTCTCACTTAGGCATTAATGGATCAATTAAGCAAAATATGCGCTGCAAGATAGCTTATTGATAGCATGCATAAATGCTATCAATTTCCTATTATAGCTAGTTTTATGCTTTAATTGTGTACTTTAATTCTATTTTATGTTTGAATTTCAGAAAACCGAGCCAAAGAAGCAAAACCGAAGTTTTGAGAGCTTTTGGATGATTTTGGAGGCTTTTGGAGCAATTTGAAGAAGTCCATTGAAGACCCAAGCCAAGAGCCCAAGAGAAGAAAGTTGGAGGCCCAAAAATTGAGTCAAAATTGGGCCATTCTAGAAGATCCAAGGCCTAGTGTCGAGACGCTAAGCCTTGAGCGTCCCGACGCTTGGCAGCCGCACAGAGAATTCTGGAATCGCGATAGCGTCGCGACGCTGCACCATCTTGAGCAGCAAGAAAAGGATGACGTCACAGAGCGCGAGAATGATCAAGAAATTGGGTAGCGTCGCGACGCTGCAACGACTTGGAGCCAAAGACAGAAGTGACGTAAGAGCGTCGCGACGCTGCGCCTGCTGGACACCTATAAATAGAGCCATTTTCATCCAAATTTGGAGAGCCCATTTGTGGGTTTTCACCCCATTCTAGAGTCCACACTAAAATTGGGGGTTTTTTAGAGAGTTTATGAGCTATATTGAAGATCTTTGGAGCTCGGGATCGATGAAGGTCAACGCGGGATCGAGGAGATCGACACTTTTATGAGCATTTCTCTTCCCTTTTCCTTTATGTTTTAGTTTCTAGAATTGTTGTGATTAGGAATTATTGGATTTTAGTGATTATGAGTAGTTAATTCCTAAATTCTTTGAGATTGATTTAGTTGTTGAACCTTTGCTGAATTAATAAATTGTTTTGGTTTAATTGTCATTATTGTTCAGTTGTGCATTTTGTCCTTAATGCTTTTAATCAACTGATCACTGATTAAATAAATCGTTATTAAGTGGAAACTCGACGGATAGAAGCTTAGACTAGAACTGAATTCATGACTAACGTTTACTTACCAGAGTGACACAGGATAAGATAAATAGCGTTAGAGGTTGTATTGAATGGTCGTAATGCCTTGCTAAGTAAGTAAAGAGGAAACCGAAAGGAGATTCTTTATTGAAATGTATGAGATAAGAGGAAACCGACAGGAGAGTCCTTGTCATTAAGCTTCTAGACTTATGAATCAAATGATTAGCTAATCCAAGTTAGTTAATTGATTAACCGATTAAAGGTCCAATTGATGAAATCAACCCTCTAAGAATTATCCCTCCCAATTGTGTCTCCATTTGTCTTTTGCTTTCTAGATTAGCTTTTTAGTTTATCTTTTCAGCATTAGATTTCGTTCTCTAAATAAAGCATAGCAAGATTATTCATGGTAATTAATTGAATAAATCCAATCCCTGTGGAGACGATACTCGATACTCAAAATCACTATATTACTTGTGACGACCCATACGCTTGCAGTAAAATCGTGCACCACTTATAAACGCATGTGGTTGCCGTAGCAAAAGCCTTGATAGCCTTGTCATCTGATATCTCTTATAATCTCATCGCATAGTTTATGTTATCGCACATTGTCATTTCATTACAGCCATTATCACTCAACTCTTTTTAAATCTATATTGTCATGCGTGTGAGTGTTCAGTAGATAAGTTATTAAAAGTCCTTAGCCGTTCTTCCCTGTGGATTCGACCCTAGAACTCTCTAGGTACTACTTGATTATGTTTAATTTATACTTGGATTAATGCATATCAGCAACAATTCTGTGTTAAATTAATCAACCCTCTGAGAATCGATCAAGTTTTTGGCGCCGTTGTCGGGGAAGGCAACTAAGTTTTTAATACCCTTTTTGATCTAACACTCCGTTTGGTATTATTTTCTTTGTTTTCTGTTGAGTAATTTTCTCCAGGCAAACAAGATTGTATGCGTGCTGCTTGCAGCATCGATATTGAGATAGACCCTGAGATTGACCGAACTTACCACCGAAGAAGAAGAAATCGGCGTGCCCAAAGACAAGTGATTGAACAACCAGTAGAGATGGCAGCGCCAAACCCTCAGAATCTGCCAGTGAATCCTATACAAATGGTTGATGTTAGAGCACGAGGAATTAGAGATTATGCAACACCTGCCAATTATGATTTCAACCTAGGAATTGTACGTGCAACCTTGGAAACTGAAAGGTTCGAGCTTAAACCAGTCATGTTCCAAATACTCATTACTGTAAGACAATTTGGAGGAAGTGTGGCAGAAGAGCCACATTCACATCTCAAGTCATTCCTGGATATATGCAACCAATTCATTATTCCCACAGTAACTCAAGAACAATTATAAATTATCCTATTTCCTTACTCCCTACGAGATGCTGCAAAAGTCTGGTTAAATCAACAACCAGCA
This sequence comes from Luffa acutangula, assembly GCA_036850905.1. Classification (NCBI taxonomy): domain Eukaryota; kingdom Viridiplantae; phylum Streptophyta; class Magnoliopsida; order Cucurbitales; family Cucurbitaceae; genus Luffa; species Luffa acutangula. The sequence goes on from CM072087.1 coordinate 8,901,064, forward strand.
AACTCTGTTGCTACATGAAACGATTTAGCTGAAAAGTTTCTGGAAAAATACTTCACACCAACAGCAAATTCTAGACTCAAAAAGGAAATTATGACGTTTGCTCAAATGGAAGATGAGACACTTAGTGACGCATGGGATCGTTTTAAAAGTCTGTTGCAAAGATGCCTACACCATGGATTGCCACATTGTATTCAGTTAGAGACCTTCTACGTCGGACTGAATAAGAATTCGCAAATTTTAGTTGACTCATCTACTAGCGGTGCACTACTAAGAAAAACATACGACGAAACACATGCAATCCTTGACCGCATTGAGCGCAACAATTATGAGTGGGGCCCCGCAGAAAAAAAAAGAAAAAGACCAATGAAGACCAATTCAGGAGGTTTTGAAGTTGATCCACGCACTGCAGTGAATGCAAAGATTGATGTTTTAACTTCAAAGATGGATGCGTTGACAACAACCACAACGCCTCTAATAGCATAACTCAATGCAGTAGGATGCAGAATCTGTGGAAAAGGACACACGCATGACCAGTGCCCTTCTAACCCCGAATCAGTGTTCTATGTGAGACCCCAATGAGCTGCATGCAAGAATCCATTTTCAAATACATACAACCCTGGATGGAGAAATCGCCCCAATTTTTCATCGAACAATGGCGCAAATAAACAACTGCAGCAAGGTAATACAAATCCTGCGCCTAGACAGTTTAATGCTAACCATGAGCACACAACGCAGGGACATTTTCAGCACAACACCAACGTAGGTGGAGGCGACCAAGGTGCATCATCATCTAATTCGTTGGAAACAATGATGAAGGATTTCATGGCAAGTCAAACAGAATACATGGCGAAAAATGATGCGATAGTCCAAAGTCAAGCCGCATCTTTAAGGAATCTGGAAATACAAGTGGAACAGCTTGAATCAGAAATGAAAAATAAACCCGTTGGGACACTGCCAAGCAACACGAAGGCTCCAAATTAAAGGAGCAATGCCACTCATTGACTCTCCGCAGTTGAAAGCAGCTATTATCCAATGATCCTGCGCCAATGCAAGAAGGATCAGACGAAGCGCGATCAGATCTGACCATAATCAGGAGCAAAAAGGTAACGCAGAAGTAGCTGAAACAGAGCCCGAGAAGGAAGAATAAAAGCAAGCAGAAAAGGAGCCTGACGCATACAAGCCCCCAATAACCTTTCCGCAAAGGTTAAGAAAGAAAAATGACGAAGCGCAATTCAAGAAATTTCTCAGTGTCTTGTGAGAGCTCCACATCAATATTCCATTGGTTGAAGCATTGGAAAAAAATGGCCAGTTATGCAAAATTCTTGAAGGATATTCTGTCCAACAAAAGACCTTGGAAGGAATTCGAAACGGTTGCGCTAACAAATGAATGCAGCGCAATACTGGCAAGTAAAATTCCCCCAAAACTAAAGGATCCTGGATGTTTCACCATCCAATGTTCGATTGGAGGAATTGATGTAGGAAGAACATTATGTGATCTCGGTGCAAGCATCAACTTGATGCCCCTATCTGTGTACAAACGCCTAGGAATTGGAGAAGCGCACCCAACCACGGTTACCCTCCAACTCGCAGATCGATCTGTAGTGCATCCCAAAGGAAAGATTGAAATGTTTCGGTAAAAGTTGATAAGTTTATTTTTCCAGCTGATTTTATTATTCTTGACTATGAAGCAGACAAGAAGGTTCCAATCATTTTGGGACGACCATTTTTAGCAACTGGCCAGACACTGATTGTTGTTCAGAAAGGGGAGCTAACCATGCACATGAATGACCAGAAAGTGGTGTTTAATGTCTTCAATGCATTGAAATACCTAGATGAGCCGAAAGAAAGCGAGACGGTTGCGCGCATAGATAACTGCTCACCAATGGAGATTCTTCAAATGAATGCGCTAAAAGCTGCGTGAGGAGAAGAAAAAGAGAAACAAAGCGCATGTGAAGAAGATAATTGTTGCATGATGGCACAATCCAACGAAACCATCCTTCCGTCGGATCTCGAAGACAGGGAGTTCACTTTACCCTCTATCATACACCCTCCTACGTTAGAACTAAAACCTCTCACAACACATTTTAAATACACGTTTTTAGGTGAGGGCGACTCTCTACTAGTGATTATTTCTTAAAAATTAAATCTAATACGAGAAACATTGTTAATGTAGGTTTTGAAAAGACACAAAGGTGCGATTGGATGGAGTCTTGCTGACATCAAGGGAATAAGCCCTGCGTACTACATGCACAAGATCCGACTACTTGATGAATGTGATGAGTTTGTTGAGCGTCAGGGGTGGTTAAACCCTGCAATGATGGAGGTCGTGCGCAAGGAAATTATCAAATGGTTAGACGCAAGAGTCATTTACCCCATTGCAGATAGTAGATGGGTAAGTCCAGTGCAGTGTGTGCCAAATAGGGGAGAAATGACGATAGTCACCAACGCAAAGAATGAGTTAATCCCATCACGAACCATAACTGGTTGGCGCGTATGCATGGACTACCGCAAGCTGAACACAATCACTAAGAAGGATCATTTCCCTCTTCCTTTCATTGACCAAATGTTTGACCGACTTGTTGGGCAAGCTTATTACTGTTTTGTAGATGGATACTCAAGATATAACCAAATTTCCATTGCGCCAGAAGACCAGGAGAAGACTACATTTACTTGCCCTTATGGTACGTTTACGTTCAGAAGAATGCTATTTGGATTATGCAATGCGCCAGGAACGTTTCAGAGATGTGTGATGACTATTTTTTCAGATTCGTTGGAGAAATCAGTGGAAGTTTTCATGGATGATTTTTCGGTTTATGGAAATTCCTACGCAGACTGCCTAACGCAGCTGGAGCGAATTCTAGTGTGATGAGAAGAAACAAATTCTGTGTTAAACTGGGAGAAATGCCACTTTATGGTAGAAGAAAGAATAGTCTTGAGTCATCGCATATCAAAAGCAGGATTAGAAGTTGACAAGGCAAAGGTAGACGTAATTGAAAAGTTTTCATCGCCCATATCTGTTAAAGGAATTCACAGTTTCCTAGGGCATGCGGGCTTCTACTGTCGGTTCATTAAAAACTTCTCACTGATAACGAAGCCCTTGTGTGTATTATTGGAGGCAAATAAGAAATTTGAATTTTCCAAAGAATGCATGATGACCTTATGCGACTTGAAGAATGCATGAGTATCTGCGCTCATCTTTACAATGCCAAATTGGGCGGCACCATTTGTTCTTATGTGCGACGCAAGTGATGTGGAGATTGGTGCAGTGCTAGCACAGAAGAAGGAGAAGTTGATTCATCCCATATACTACGCCAGCAAGACATTAAATGAGGTGCAAACTAATTGCACAACCACCGAGAAAGAATTATTAGCTGTCGTTTATGCGTTTGATAAATTTCGAGCGTACTTAATTGGCTCTAAGGTTACTGTTTATACTAATCATGCGGCCATCGATCCCTAATCGCAAAGAAAGACGCGAAGCCACAATTGATTAAATGGATTCTTTTGCTCCAAGAATTTGATTTGGAAATCAAGGACAAAAAGGGGACCGAAAACCAAGTAGCTGACCATCTGTCGCAGTTGGACAACCCTGAAAAGGTGGATGCACCTGACACTCTCATCGCAGAAGAATTCCTAGATGAAAAGCTGCTAAAAGTTGATAGTGAAGTGCCTTGGTTTACTGACGTGGCAAACTACCTCGCCACAAGAATAGTGCCCAAAGAAAGCTGATAGTTCGTACAATGAAAGCTGGAAAAGATGATCGCGTTGATGTGTGACTGATGTGCAAGCTGGCAAAAGATGACTGGGGCACGCAAGCCAATTTCTTGGAGAAGTCAGCCTCCTCGGCCTATAAGAAGTAGCCAGTTGCCAGAAGAGAAAGGGGGCGAAGAGAGTGGATGAGAGCACTCAGCTAAAGAAAGGAACCAGAGAAGAAGAAAGATTTTCTCGGCGCAGAAACATCGTTGCGATAGAATGTATTGCGTTGTGTTTTTCTGTCTTAGCATGAGCTAATTCGCTTTTATCAAGGCTTGGCTTAGACACCCATGCGGTGATAGTTTTATCTTGTATGCATACATTTTGACTGAATGAAAAATTAATGCTTTCTGCTTAGATGCGATAATATTTTCATTACTAACTCCCGTCTGGCCAACCGGATGTGGTAGTAACATGATAAATCCCTGACAGGCAATGCATGTGGAACTATCTAAGTAGAGCAAGTTTGCGCATTTCATGTAGTCTTGGTGGTGTTAAAACTAATATTGCGGCAATAAGATATTGCACGAATGAACTTCGACTGTTTTAGGACTAACGCAGTCACTTGTGAGTTAGTAGAGAACATCACCAACACAACTAATTAAACAAAATAGTTGTTAGTTCTACGTCAAAGGAATGAGTAGTGCCGGAAGGGAATCACATGTTTATTTCCCACTTAGGCATTAATGGATCAATTAAGCAAAATATGCACTGCAAGATAGCTCATAAACGCATGTGGTTGCCGTAGCAAAAATCTTGATAGCCTTGTCATCTAATATCTCTTCTAATCCCATCGCATAGTTTATGTTATCGTACATTGTTATTTCATTACAACCATTATCACTCAATTCTTTTTAAATCTATAATGCCATGTGTGCAAGTGTTCAGTAGATAAGTTATTAAAAGTCCTTAGTCGTCCTTTCCTGTGGATTCAACCCTAGAACTCTCTAGGTACTACTGGATTATGTTAAAGTTTTAAATTAATCAACCCTCTGAGAATCGATCAAAGGTCTACCTATGAATGATGATGATTTTGACCTTGATGAGGTTTTCGATGATATTATGTTTGAGAATGATGAGACGATGGATAATTTGGAATTGCCTGTTCTGGATTTTCATGAGTTCAAATTAGATGAGAGCATTTTAGCATCTAGTACAGTTAGTGGGTCTGAAGTAGATAATCATGTACAGTAGTTTACACCTGGTGAATGGATGGTCATATTAGAGAAACAACCCCAGGATTTGAGACCCGTAGATATTACGATGCTTGATGATTCGGTTAATAATTGTTTTGAGAATAGGGATCTAGAAAAAAGTTTTGATATGATGGCTTTTGTTATGAATTCATATTTTGATAATTTGTTATCTGAAGATGGGTCAGGAGAGATTTTCTTCCATCCCCTTTTTGTTATGTGTGCTACAGTTAGAGATTTTATTAGTGGCCCAGAGGAGGACGAGAATTTTAACTTTGAACCTCCATGAGCATGCCGAGACGAGCCTAGCTAGAGACGTTAAAGAAGCGTTGCTTGGGAGGAAACCCAAGGATTAAAATTAGTTAGTTGTTTTCTTTTTGCGGTTGTAAATAAACCCCCTTGCTTCGTGATCCAGTTTTGTTCTGTAGGATCCATGTAGCAAGCCTCGAAAAATAAAAAAAAAAGTGTGCTTTCCCCGCCTAGAAGATAAAGATGTTTCTCTAAATATCTCAGGGAAGTCTCAGTATCCCCTCTTTGTTCTTTACTTGCTATAAACATTAGGGACAATGTTTAGTTTAAGTTTGGGGGGGGGAGGCTTTCGTTATGTTTGAGCTTAGTTAAATTCTTCTGGATGCATGTTAGGATAGCAATGATAGCATAGGATTTGATTTTGAGTTTTTGGGGAATGAGGTTTATATGAATGTGGAGGAGAAATCTGAGAAATTTTGAATATTTTTTTCCTTAGTATTAATGCCTAAAGCATGCAATAAACTTATCTTTTGAGATCTTTGAAAATCTAGATTTTTATTACGGTTTTTATAAGTTTTTTGTCACTTCGACAGGCTTAGTCTCTAGCACTAGGATTTATGCTTGGTTTTTTTTAGAATTAGGTGAAAAGTAAAGAAAAGAAAAATTCTATGCCTGCAAAAAGAAAAAGCAACAGTAGAAAAGTATAAGTTTTTCATGCCTTTGCTCTTCCTTTTTCTTTTCTTCTTAAAGATCTCTTTTTCTCGAAAACTCATCCTCTTCCCTCATATGTTGGTTTTCCATCTCTTTCTCGGCCTCAATTTCCCTTAAGGCTTTTTGTTCAGCCTTGTAGCCTTCAATAATCACGAGAGACTTTGCTAAAGCTTGGCAGATTATATCCTCGATCACGTCCGAGGGGATTCATGCGATTTTGAGGGGCTCGATGACAAGCGGCTCTTCGGGTGCGACTTTCTTGGGACTCATCTTCCTTGCACTGTAAGTAACAAAAGGTTTGTTCCTGCCAGACGAAGAGGGGTTAGTTAAAGGTTCAGAGGCTTTACTCGTTAGAGTCTCTCCTTGTCGAGAGCTCTCTACTGCCTTCGTGGCTTCTTCTTCATCAGGCCTCCTTGCTTCTTCTTCAAGAGTCGCACACCTTTGGGCTCCCATCTCTTGGATCATTGAAAACCACTCCCTCGAGGTGGCCGACATTGTCGAGGAAGAAGGCGTTTGAATGGCGGTTCCTTGGTTCACAATTGCCAGTGAGAAACCCGAAGGTCTCGTCCTTCTCGTGTCGTCGGGTAGCTCTTCTTGACGTCGAACATTTGCTTCAGCTTCTTGGGCGGTTTGAGCACTCTGGGATCGAGTGATATTGCGAGATAATGATGATTTCGGCGTGTTCTTCATTGATCTTGCTTCTGGGTTTCGGTTTCAAGATGAGAGAATATGGAAAGTTGGAGTTTGACTTGAATACCAAAAGTCTAAGTGGTTGGTGAAGAGGGAAAGAACTAAAGTCAGCTATTTATAGTTTTCTAAATTAGGTCATGTGATGGTCAAAAAATTCGTGACTGCCCTCTTATTTTTGAAAAGGCGGTCGCATTTCCAAATGCACTGGGGAGAAATGTGATCGCATTTTCCCCACTTTTTCTCCCTTTTCTCTTTTTTTTTTTTTTTTTTTTTTTTTTGACTTTTCATTTTTCTTTGCTTTTCTTTCCTTACTGAGACAGTCATAAATATGTTAGAAAGTTCACATGCTTAATCATGACTCAATCTCTTTCCTTTTTTTCTTTTTAAGATAGATGGATACAAAATAACTTGGACTTTTCAAACTCCCAGGTAAATCCCTAGGAAAAGGTGTTCCCTACGGTCAACTTAAATACCTTTTCCTAGACAGAGTTTTAACTCTTGTCCAGATATTTTGGGGTTCTATCTTTATTATTCTATTTTGATTTTAATCTCTTAATTCATTATAGATCTACATAATATACAAAAATAAATTCTCAAGGATAGAATTCAAACCAGGTCAATCACAGAAACATGGGCTTCTTCATCTTCAAAGCCCTTCCCCCAATAGGGTTTGATTCTTTGTCCATTTACTTTGAAACGCATGCCCTGAGGGTCCATCAGTTCAACGGTCCCATAATCGAAGATTCTTACGATCTTAAATTGTCCTGACCATCTTGATTTTAGTTTTCCTGGAAATAACTTGAGTCTGGAATTAAAGAGTAAAACTTTCTGGCCCCTGTAGAACTCCTTTGGGTGAATTCTTCTATGGTGCCATCGCTTGACCTTCTCCTTGTATAGTTTTGCATTTTCATAGGAGAAATTTCGGAGTTCTTCCAGCTCATTAAGTTGCAAATTTCTTTTAATCCCGACTTTGTCCATGTTGAAGTTAAACTTTTTCAATGCCCAATAAGCCTTGTGTTCTAACTCGAGTGGCAAGTGACAGACTTTTCCAAATATGAGTCGATACGGAGACATCCCTAAGGGTGCCTTATATGCAGTTCTGTGGGCCCACAGGACCTCATCAAGCCGTAATGACAAATCCTTGCGGGAGGGGTCCACTGTCTTTTCCAAAATAGCCTTAATCTCCCAATTAGAGAGCTCTGATTGTCCATTAGTTCGAGGATGGTAAGCAGTGGCTACTCTATGCCTAATGTTGTATTTGGAAAATAAGTTGGCTATCATTTTGTTCAGGAAATGAGATAATTCGTCACTTATGATGAAACGAGGGGTTCCATGTGTCGTGAAGATATTCCTCAGAAAAATTTCTTCAACACCTTTGCGTCATTTGTTGTGGTAGCTATTGCCTCAATCCATTTTCATATCTAATTGACTGCGAGCAGGATGTAGATGTTTCCAAAGGATGGCGGGAACGGTCTCATAAAGTCTATCCCCCATACGTCGAAGATTTCCACTTTGAGTATGAAGTGTAAAGGCATTTCGCTTTTAGCTGTCAGGTTCCCTGTTCTTTGGCATTGATCACAGTTTTTTGTGACGAGGTGTGCATCTTTGAAGAGACTTTGCCAAAAATAGCCGGATTGGAGGACTTTGGCTGCTGCTTTTAATCCTGCGAAGTATCCTCCGTATGGAGCTGCATGATAGGCTCCCAATATGAGAGGTATCTCTTCTTCTGATACGCACCGTCTTAGTATTTGATCAGGCCCTAGCTTATACAGGTACGGTTCATCCCAGTAGTAGTCCTTAACGTCTTTCAAAAACTTCTTGAGTAGTTGAGCGGTTGTTTCTGGTGGTTTTAGTCTGTTGACTAGATAATTTACATAATTTGCAAACCATGGAAGTTCAACGTGTAGGATTGGAATTCCCAATTCCATTACAGCAGAAGCAATTGGACCGTTCGTAAATTAATTTTGTTCTACAAAATACCAATACATTGGCAAAAAGTTAAGCGGTGAAAAAGCATACCTCCGTTGACGACTCTGAATACTTCAACGGACACCACCACGAGGCTACCCTGCTATTCTCTAAGATTAGGAACGTAGTTGTGGGACTACTAATCTTGATTGGGAAAAACTCTTAGAGAGAAAATTTCTTTCTAGAGTTCTTGAGTTGAGAGAATATGAGAGGGAGGCTAGAATGAGACCTTAGAGCTAGGGTTCTCATAACCTTTCCTTTTATAAGAGAGGAAACTCTAATGTGAGGTTAGGAAACAATCTTGACCTACGGTCAAGATCAATTAATTAATTGATTAAATCAATTAATTAAATGTTAATTAACTAATCATATTAATTAATCAAATGTTAATTAATTAATCATATTAATTAATTAATTTTATGCACATTTAAATCTTATTTAAATGTAATTTCCTCACATAATATATTTTAACTAAACTTAATTAAATCTAATTTAATTAATTCAATTAAACTAATCAATTAACTAATTTCAATAATTAATTAATTTTACAACTAATTAAATATCTCCCATATTCAATTAATTACATATTAGAATCATATTCTAATAATTCCCTCATAGACTATAGTTTAATTAAATCTCATTTAATTTAAACTAAATTGAATAATTAATTAATTCATCTTCTAATTAAATACCATATATTTAATTAGACATGTATTTGAACTCTTTCAAATATATCAATCACTCAATATAATAAAGTTTAATCTTAAATTAGACTTTATATCTCATACAAATAACTTAATTCCCAATGTGAATTTGAACTATTCAAATTCTCTCAAGATATATTTGTTCCTAATTACTCTTTATGAGCTAGCACGGGGACCTAATGGACCTACAGATCAGAAGCTCCAATGATATGAGGTTAACTGATTAAACTCATTAATCACGTTAACCAATATTCATTAACTGTGGGTCATTCCACTAAAGACCCACAGCTGAACTCTTCTCACTTTAGAACATTTCTGTGTCCACGGATATAGACCTATGTCGGTAAGTCAATCCTTCACGAGTGTCCGTAATCACAGTTGGGTCAAATTATCGTTTTACCCCTGTGTTACATCTATCCCTTAAGTACCAGCGCTCCTCTAATGAACAACCTTTTTATGGTCCAACCATTAAACAGAAAGTCCCTCTTGGGCCAGTGAGAGGGCGGGATCCCTTTGTTCAAGTCCCGGAGTCACTACTTAAGGGAACACTCATCTACTTCTCCTAGAAGCGGGAAGGAGTGAATTCCTTCTTGTGTTGTCATGTCCCCAGCCTCCCACTCGGTCTTATCCCCAAAAAGGAAGGCATATTGAGTCGGCGTATTGGCCACTCTCACCCATGCTAATCAAAGGACAATCCCTCCTGAGAAGGAGTTCATGACACACTCAGGATTAAGACTGAGTTACCTAGGTCATCCTATTGAAACATTAACCTAACTAGTTAACGGTGTTATAACTAATGGTTGACTATTTTGTCGTCCGGTCTTATGCAAACTCATTGCAGAGGATACCCCCGCTTGCATGTCTACTACATGGACGCTTTGGATCAATACGTCTGTATCAAATACAAAGCGGGTCGTATCTCATAGTGTTACCAGGATAAGGTACCCAACCTTATCCTTGTACTATAGACATTTTAGGTTGTTACTTGAACATCGATCCTCGTATGTCCACACATACTAGTTCAAGTTACATGCAAACAACCTTGGATCTTAGTTTATTGGATTTGGGTCAAATTGTGCAATACTTAACAATAACACTTTATTGTGGAAACTCAATAACACTTTATTGAAACAAGTATACAATTTGTTTACATTCACTATCTACGAGTTTTAGGGCATAAAACCCAACAAACTCCCACTTGAACTAAAACTCTAGTCTAGTGGGATGTACAATAATCTATACAACAGCAGGTATAAAATACATGTATAAAACATATACAATATACAAATATAATAAACTAGGGCATCACTATATCCATTACATAATGGTATCACTATACTCATTACATTTCTCCCACTTGCCCTAGATTTCATCTTTGTACGTAACTCGTAGACCTAGACCTTCTAGATGACCCTCATACACTGTTGCCGAGAGAGCCTTCGTGAATGAATCAACAAAATTTCATTCAATTCAATGTGTCTGTTTGTCTTGGGCTGCGATGTTCTTTTGAATTTGTCACTGCACCACTGTATCACTATAAAGTGTGATGGGCAAGTTCACATTTGGAACACATTCCAAATCAGTCAAGAACTTCCTAAGCCTTACAGTCTCTATCGCCGCTTCACAAGTAGCTTTATTTTCGGCCTATATGGTCAAGACTGTAACTATGTCATACTATAGCTCGTTCTGTAAAGATTGACCATGGATACTGATGTAGATTTCCTCAAATCCTTATCATTCTTACAATCCATGTCAGTGTATCCTGTAAGGATCAAATCCTTAGTCCCATACACGAGCATATAGTTCCTCTTTCTCCTCAGATGCTTGAGGATATTCTTAACGGTTTTCCAATGATCAAATCTTGGATTAAATTGATACTGACAATCCCTACTGCATAGGGCATTCGTCTCATGTCCTCAATCTCTTGAGGTGTCTTAGAAAACAGTTTCTTAGACAAAAGAATTTCATGTCTGAAAGGTAGTGAACCCTTATTGAAATTCTGAATCTTATATCTAACTAACATTTTGTAGATATAAGACACTTGAGACAAGGCTAGCCTTTTGTTCTTATGGTTCCTAACAATTTGGATCTCAAGAACAAACTCAACTTCTCCCAAATTTTCATTTGGAAATGAGCTGCTAGCTTCTTTTAATGTCAGTAAGATAACCTACATAATTCCCAATGATTAGGATATCAATCATATACAACACTAAGTAAGCTACTGAACTATTGATGATTACTTGTAAACACAAGACTCATCAATGTTCTGATTAAAGCCAAAATATTTGGTCACTATATCAAATCTTATATTTCAAGATCGAAATGCTTAGGTCAATCCATGAATGGATCACTTAAGCTTGCAAACCCTTTTGCTTTTGATCTTGTTGTATGAACCCTTTTGGTTAAGACATGAATGTCTCGTTTCCTCTTTTAAATCCACTTGTAACTAATAGGTGTTACATATCAAGCAGATTTACAAGATCCCAAATGGAAGTTAAATACAAAAGACTTCATTTCTAGGTCCATGGCTTTAATCCTCTGATCGTTGTCAACATCATTCATTTTCTTTCTAAAAGACAATGAATCCTCTATGTCGTCATCAGGTATGATGACCTAGGCTTCAATCAAGCCCATGTAACGTTCAGGTTATAAAACAACCCTCCCACTACATTGAGGCACTCTCAACTATTGAGATGGATGTGTCTGACCAGATGCACTGGTTCATCAACAACTTTTGTTGAACATCCAGCCTCATCAACAACTCTTATGGATGTTACTGTAACTTCGTTAGTTAATTTACTTAAAACGACTTTACTCTGTGGTTTATGATTTTTTATGTGGACTTCTTCTGACAATTTAGCATTTGTCGATACAAATTCTTTATTCTCTTGTGAATTGAAGAAGTATCCACTTCTCGTTTCCTTTGGGGTTGCCAACTGCAGTATGCAATGCAGTCAACACTGCATGACCCTAAAATGAGCATGACAATTGAGCATAGCTCTACATGGAATGAACCATATCCAATAGGGTTCTGTTTCTCCTAAATGAGATTTAGGGTGTGATCCCATGTACTATCAAATAGTCCTGGAATCTCAAATCCCTATACTCAACACTTTGATCAGATTGAAGTGTTTTTATCATCTCACCTAACAAGTTTTCAACTTTATCCCTTAGCCCCTTCGAATATCTCAAGAGCTTCAGACTTAGGTTGCATTAGGTAAAGATACCCATACCTTTGAATAATCATCCAAAAGAGATGAATTATTCATGCCCTCTCACTGCTTTAACATATTGAACCACAAGGATCCAAATCTACCAGCTCCAAGGGCTCTTTGGCTCTTAGATTTTTTCCAGTAAAAGATCTATCAGTCATATTGCCCACAAGGCATGACTTACAAGGTAGTAGAGAAGCATCTTCTAACTCGCTTAGAAGTTCACTCTTGACCAATCTCCCAATCAAATTGAGATTAATATGGTCTACCTTAGAACCAAAGAAAGGTATTTTCCTTTAGGAGAAATCCTTTGCCTCTTTCCACACTGAGTAGTAGCAGTCTTAAACAACCCAGTGTTCATGACTGCTTTACTCTTGTTTAGTCTTAAAACATTCAAGTTACTTTCCAGTAAAGCTAAACAAATGTCAATTCCCTTTCTTGAAACAAAACTGCGTTAGCAGAAAAAGGTAAAGGGTAACATTGTTCCAACAAATAAGACACAAAAATCAAATTTCTTTTGATCTCATGAATTACATACACATTTTCTAATAATATGTATTTTCTCCCAATGAGAAAAATAACTTAATGTTCTCCACTGATATAGCCAAAATAACCTCTCTAATTCTAACTTTGAGAGTTATTACACAAGCAGCAAGCTCTTGCCAGGAACTCATTCCTTTAAAAGAAGAACACACGTGATTTGTGGCCCCTGAATCAAGTATTCAGGGAGAATCACTATTCTTCACTAATCACGTTTTCAAGACAGGTAAATGAAAATTACGGTCTTGAATAAGTTCTCTTTTTGCTAAGCAGGGTTCTATATCATATTCACCAAGAACAATTCTTAATGAATTAAACATATGGGGCATGAAGACATTCCTCAGTTAAGAATAATCCTAGACTTATTTACCCCAATTTGTCGTTTAAGCTTGTTGTATTACCGTTATTTATAAAATGACATAAGACAATACACATAAAATTATTATATAATTGTTGAAGTAACAAACTACTTGTATTATTAATTGCATTAACCCATTACAAATAATCCAATCAAATTCTGCAAAAACAAATAAGCAATCAAAGAAACCCTATAAAACTATCGATTTAGTTTTTGCAACGATACTTCAAAGGTTTAGAACAACAGCCACCGAAGGGTGGTCAGCTACTCTCCTCTGAATCGAGACAATCTCAACCAAACTCTAACACCAGAATAACTCATATTCCGCTAGCGTTTAGTTACCGTTGTTCGGTCAAGGGTTAGTTAACACATTTAACTCCTCCCTGTAAGTGTAACCCTCCCACTTTCAGATCTCAGAGGCACGCACCAACAAGCTACCGAAGGGAAAGACAACTGTCGGTGATTAGCCTAAGTGACCCTATCCTATTCAGGAGTTCACGGTGTTCCGAATCCTATGATCAGGCCCTCCAAAGGGATGGTTGCGCCAGGACAACCTGCAGGCGGATCATAAGACTCTCACGGTGCGAACTAAGAGCGGAGACCGAGGGATACGTTGACACGTGCCCCGCTCCCACTTACTCTAGACATTATTCCCATTCACCTTGTTATTGATTCATGCAAACACTTTCCGAAGGGAGGCCGCTCCTAAGGCGACTCGAAGCCGAGCATGAACCTCACGTTGTGAATATAGGGACGTAGGAGCAAAACCTGATTTAAATCTCGTTTTGTAATTTTCCTCCCACTGAAAATGTCCTAAGGTTAATTTAGGGTTGTTTAACTTAGATAAAATTCGGCTAAGTCCTATTATAACAATTATGGAAATGATTCAACCGCAATGTTTTAGGTGAATTAAACTTCTTTTAATAAACTCAACATTGCAAGTCAACATTACTATGGTTAATTCAACTCAAGGTTCGGGTCAGTTCCCAGGTAGGAGGTGTTCCGTAAACCGTCACCTTAGACAGAACTTTACCGAGAGAGTTCCCTTATAACCACAGTAATGTAAGGTCTTTACTCTAAAGATCTAGGTGCATTAAACACTTTTAACAAATCTAGTGACATTGCATGCTAACATTTAACTATGATTAATTCAACTCAGGTATTTCGGGTCAATTCCCAGGTAGGAGGTGTTCCGTAAACCGTCAACTTAAATACCCCCAGCCATAGACAGAACATTAGCGGTGGAGTTCCCTTATAATCATAGCAATGTTTTTCCTACTTAGTCAATTAAAACTATTTTTAATTCTAAGTAAGAAATAATTCTAATCCTATTAGAAATAAAATTGAGCTTAGGTCTAATTAATTTTAAAAATTTTAAAATTAATTCATTTTAACTTAATGTCCTATGTTTGCATGCAACTCTTTGTCATAGGTTGACGGTTTCTAATCAATTTTATAACTATTATAAAATTTGAATAATTAGCCCTATAACATGCTTCTATGGTGTTGGAAAAAATAACAATCAAATTTCAGTTATTAAACACCATATAATTATGACGCCGATATCGATAATATAACGATTATATTAATCTAAGGTGGTGTCATGTTTTATGCAATTTCAATTTCATTTAATTAATACCGATTATATTAATTAATCATCAACGAAATTAAATTACATGAAATTTGACATTAATATAATATAAAATTTATACTAATCTAATTAATGTCATGCTCAATGCTATTCCATTTTCATTAAATTAATATAACACTTTATATTAAAAATATACATGAAAATCAAGCATTGATATTCATTATCTTCATTCATAATATAACAAATTATATTAATACCCATGAAAATAATCCTAAGCATGCATGCTACACTAATAAAATATAACAATTATATTTATCTAATTAATGTCATGCATCATGCTTCACCAATTTCATATATTTAATATAACAATTATACTTAATAACTCATGAAATTTAAAATCATGCATAATTACCAAACATTATAACAATTATAACATAAATATGCATGAAAACATGCTTAACCTATGGTGGGATCTAGCTAAATGACAATCATAAAGCAATAAAAAGCTATAAAGACTGGTATTTTTGCATCCTAGGGAAAAAATAATGAAAAATTACATTAATAATTCAAAATCTAGCCCTAAACTGCCTTGTAATTGGTCTGAACCATCTCGAACCACTTCGAACGAGCCTGAACCATGTCAGATTCGCCCAAACCGGACCCAAATAGCTCAAACAAGACCAAATTCTCCATGAACCAGACCAAACAATCAGTGAACCGGACCGAACCGAACTCTGAAGCGCCTATACCATCACGCGCACGAAAAAAAAAAACTTGCCTTAAGCCAGTCTCGAACTCGCGACCCAACAAAAAGCAACCTCACGCCTCTCCACTGTGCCATGTACTGAGTTCGAGATTAATCGCTCAAGAAACTACTTCACGCGCACGTTAAAAAAAACACCCCATGTCCAGTTCGAACAGTCGACCTCACTCATGCTACGCACGAGCGCGAGCCACTGCTCCAGCCTTCCTGTGTTCTAAACTTGATGTACGTAAAATTAATTTATTTGTAACCACCTAAGAAACCGCCGGAATGCACATTCCGCACGATGCATTCAACACTCCGCAAATCCAAAAACTTCCGTCAGCGTCGAGACGCTGTAGGTACAGCGTCCCGACGCTGGCCCGATTTTTTCAGCACCTGATCTTCAGCGTCGCGACTCCGATTCGAACACCGATCAACAAATTTATCCTAAATCTCTAGACACGGACTTACAAGACTCGATTTACAATAATTTTGCCTCAAAACATGGGCCCTTACATGATCAAATCATACAAAAATTGAAAATCTAATGCCAAAACACCTAAACAGTCTTTAAGCAAACCAAACATACATAATACAAATCGATCCCACCAAAAACCAATCCAATTTTCGAAAAAAAAACAAAATTGATTAAACGTTCGACTCTGATACCAATTGTAGGATTGGAATTCCCAATTCCGTTACAACGGAAGAAATTGGACCGTTCGTAAATTAATTTTGTTATACAAAATACCAATACATTGGAAAAAATTTAAGCGGTGAAGTTGACGACTCTGAATACTTCAACAGACACCACCACGAGGCTACCCTGCTATTCTCTAAGATTAGGAACGTAATTGTGGGACTACTAATCTTGATTGGGAAAAACTCTTAGAGAGAAAATTTCTCTCTAGAGTTCTTGAGTTGAGAGAATATAGAGGGAGGCTAGAATGAGACCTTAGGGCTAGGATTCTCATAACTGTTCCTTTTATAAGAGAGGAAACCCTAATGTGAGGTTAGGAAACAATCTTGACCTACGGTCAAGATCAATTAATTAATTGATTAAATCAATTAATTAAATGTTAATTAACTAATCATATTAATTAATCAAATGCTAATTAATTAATCATATTAATTAATTAATTTTATGCACATTTAAATCTTATTTGAATGTAATTTCCTCACATAATATATTTTAATTAAACTTAATTAAATCACATTTAATTAATTCAATTAAACGAATCAATTAATTAATTTCAATAATTAATTAATGTTACAATTAATTAAATATCTCCCATATTCAATTAATTACATATTAGAATCATATTCTAATAATTCCCTCATAGACTATAGTTTAATTAAATCTCATTTAATTTAAACTAAATTGAATAATTAATTAATTCATCTTCTAATTAAATACCATATATTTGAACTCTTTCAAATATATCAATCTCTCAGTATAATAAAGTTTAATCTTAAATTAGACTTTATATTTTAATGCATCACTATACATTATATCAATTTGTATCTCATACAATTAACTTAATTCCCAGTATGAATTTGAACTATTCAAATTCTCTCAAGATATATTTGTTCCTAATTACTCTTTATGAGCTAGCAGGGGGACCTAATGGACCTACAGATCAAAAGCTCCAATGATATGAGGTTAACTGATTAAACTCATTAATCAGGTTAACCAATATTCATTAACTGTGGGTCATTCCACTAAAGACCCACAGCTGAACTCTTCTCACTGTAGAACATTTATGTGTCCACGGATATAAACCTATGTCGGTAAGTTAATCCTGTTGGGTTTTATGCCCTAAAATTCGTAGATAGTAAATGTACATTTGACCGAACATTAATAAAGTGATGTATTATTCAATGTTTGTATTATATCTTGTCTTGTTAACCCTAATCCAATAAACTAAACATCCGTGGCTAATAGAATGAGGCTTGAACTAGTATGTAGGGACATACGGGGATTAATGTTCAAGTTTTAGCCTAAAGGGTCTGTAGTATAGGGATAAGGCTGGGTACCTTATCCTGGTGACACTATGGATACGGCCCGCTTTGTATATTGATACAAACGTATTGATCCAACGCGTTCATGTGGTTGACATGCGAGTGGGGGTATCCTGTGCAATGAGTTTGCACAAAGACCGGACCGCGAAATAGTTAACCACTAACTCTAACACCGTTAGTTAGCTCGGTTTCTATTTCACTAGGATGACCTAGGCAACTTGGCCTTAATCCTGAGTGGATTATGGACTCCTGTCCATGAGGGATTGTCCTTTGATTTGTACGGGTGAGAGTGGCCAGTTCGCCGACTCAACAAGCCTACCATTTTGGGGACAAGACCGAATGGGGAGCTGGGAACGTAGTCTTACAAGATGGAATTCACTCCTTCCTGATATGAGGGTAAGTAGAGGTGTGTTCCCTTAAGTGGTGTCTCCGGGTCTTGAACAAAGGGCCCTACCCTCTTTATGGCATGAGAGGGTTTTCTGTTTGATGGTTGGACCACAAACAGGTTGTTCATTAGAGGAGCACTGGTACTTAAGGACCAAGAGGTAGCCCAGGGGTAAAACGGTAATTTGACCTAGCTGGGGTACGAACACACGTGAAGGGCTAACTTGCTGTTGACGGTCAATATCCGTGGACACAGAAATATATCTGCAGTGAGAAGGGTGCAGCTGTGGTTCTTTAGTGGAGTGAACCATAGTTAACGAATATTGATTAACTCGGTTAATGAGTTTAACCAACTAATCTCATATCGTTGGAGCTTCTGATCTGTAGGTCCATTAGGTCCCACCGGTAGCTCATTTAGGGCGTTGAGGTAAAATTCTAAGGATGGATTGAATATTCGAAGGTGTTCGAATATTATACTAAAATATGAATTTGGTTCATATTAAAACTATAGGTTATAATTAATATGCATTGGATGTATATTAATACTATAGTTTTGAGAGAGAAAATAGTATTTGAATATGTGATGTTCAATTTTATTTTATTAATTAATTAATTTCGAATTAATTAATTGATTTAGTTTAATTAAATTTGATTTAATTAAACTATAAGATAAGAGGGATATTAATTTAAATTGGATTTAAATTAATGTTATTTTAATTAATTTAGATTAATTAAAATATAATTAATTGTAATTTAAAATTATGTTTTTTGAATTATAATTAATTAAAATATCAGATAACTGATATTTCAGTTATCTGAAGTTATATTTTTTTTTAAGTAAATAAACAGACGTGGTCAGGGAAGTTGCACAACTCACGCCCTAGTCTCACGCCTGACTCCCTCTCTATCGCTCTCCCTTCTCTCGATTTGCTCTGTGGCAGAGAAATCAGTGTGTAGAATCCAGAGAAAATCCTGAGAGTTTTTTGCTCCCACAAGCACCTAACGCAGTATCCCAATTGGAGAATACCGGTGTATCCTTTTTGGTGGTGTTCGTGCAATTTTCCAGCAAAATCAAGGAGTGATCGCTGCTGTTTTTGGGAGAAATTCAGAGAGAATTGGCGAAACAGTCAAGGGTTTCTTCAAAGGTAAATGGTTCTTGAACTAGGGTCAATAGGACCCAATTCTAGATTAGATCTAGAATTTTTCTTCTAGTTTTATGCATGCTTGTATCGATTTTACATCACCTATTTTATCTATTATTGTCGCTGTAAAAATTTATTATTTTTGCCGTCGTATTGGTATCCCAATCGACGTTTTATTCGATAAGGTCTTTGAAGTTTTCCGCTGCGCAAAGGGCTTTCATCCCTTCAATTGGTATAAGAGCCATTTTGAATTAAAATGTTGTTTTGAGATTTACGATTGGCTGTGTATGGTGGGATTAATTGCATTATGAATGTGGGTTTGCGATAAACTGTTTTGATTTAATTTGGCCATAGATTTACTTTAATTTTATTGATTTGATCATGTAAGGCCCCTGCGTTTTTGGGCAAAATTCTGTAAATCGAGTCTGTATTAGTCCGGGTCGTTTTTAGGCTTGAAAATCGATGAAGATCGCAGAAGAAATTGGTGAAAATCGTGAAGAACAGTCGCGTTTCTACCCAGAAATCAGCTCCAGACGCAACAACGTCGGGACGCTTAGCCTTGCGCGTCTCGACGCTGTCGCGATTCCACGCTCCAGACGGTTGAAATCACGCCAGCGTCTCGACGCTGTCACGATTTCGTGCGGCACCAGGATTTTCGCGAGAACGTGATGGTGCCCTAATTTGGCCGGTTCGGTTCGAGCGGTTTGGGTCAGCTGGGACCGGTTCGGTCCGGTTTGACCCGTTTTGGGTGCGGTTCGAGTTTTTCAAGTCCGGTTCGAAGTGGTTCGGGTCGGTTCAAGGCTTGTAGACCGGATTTGGAGCTGCAGAATTTTGTAATAGGATAGATTTATTGCTTTATTAATGTAATTTTGCTTTAATCTATCCTAGGGGCCAATTAAATCGGTTTATTCGCTATTTAAATGCTTTATGGATGTCATTTAAATTTAATCCCACCTTAGGATATAAAGCATGCTCATGCATTTATGAATGTTATAATTAGATTATAATATATGTTTGAAATGCATGGTTTGATTTTCATGATTTATTTAATATATAGTAGAGTTATATTAAAGTCATGAAAATGGAATAGTATGATGCATGCAACTACATAGTTTTAATATAAGAGTTATATTAAAAATTATTTGTTTGCAGCATGCTAAGTTGATTTTCCATTATTGGCTATAATAAAGTTGTTTATTATTTAAATGGAAATTAAAATTGCATTGAGCATGATACATCCATAGATTAATATAAGGGTTATATTAATTATCATGCAATGCAGAGTACTATATTTTGTATTTCATTAATTTGAATATGATTGTTAATTGTTTTAAAAACTATAGTATGCATGATTATAGGGCTAATCATTATAAAAATTTTGAAATAGTTTAAAATTTTATGATTAGAAACCGTCAATCTATAATCAATATATGCATGTTCACATAGGATCTTAGGTTAAAATAAAATTAATTTTAAAGGGTTAAAATTAATTAGACCTAAGATCATTTTCTAATAGGATTAGAAGATCTTACTTAGTTTTAAAATAGTTTTAATAAACTAAGTAGGACGAACATTCCTAAGATTATAAGGGAACTCTACCAGTGAAGTTCTGTCTAAGGATTGGAGGTATTTAAGTTGACGGTAAACGGAACACCTCCTACCTGGGAACTGATCTGGAACACCGGAGTTGAATTAATCTCAGGTTAATGTTAGAATAATGTCACTAGGTTAATTAAATTGGTTTAATACACCTAGACATTAGGTCTTATTATAATAGTTATAATAGGACTAGACTTAGATAAATGACTTAGCCGGATTTATGTAGGTTTAATCAAACCCTAAAATTAATAATCAGTCACTTTAGTGGGAGGAAAATTACAAAACTTAATTTAAATTGAGTTTTGCTCCTACGTCCCCGTGACGTTCACACCGTGAGATCCATGCTCGGCTTCGTGTCGTCGTAGAGCGGCCTCCCTTCGGAGAGTGTTTGCATGGGTCAATACCAAGGTGAATGGGGAAAGTGATTATAGTAAGTGGGAGCGGGATGCGTGTCAACGTATCCTTCGGTCTCCACCCCTAGGTCACAACATGAGATTCCTATGATCCGCCTGCGTGTTGCCCTGGAGCAACCACCCCTTCGGAGGGCCTGATCATAGGATTCGGAACACCGTGAACTCCTGAAAAGGATAGGATCACTTAGGCTAATTACCAACAGTTGTCTTTCCTAACGGTAGCCTTTTGGTGCGTGCCTCTGGGATCTGAAAGTGGGAGGGTTACACTTACGGGGAGGAGTTAATTTGCTAACAAATCCTTGACCGAACAACGGTGGTTAATATCTAATGGAATATGAGTTATTCTGGTATTAGAAATTGACTGAGAAGAGTCTCATTTTAGAGGAGGAACAACTGATCACCCTTCGGTGGCTGTTCTTCTAGACCTCTAAAGCATCGTTGCGAAACACAATCATAGTTTTATTAGGGTTCTTTGATTGTTTGTTTGCAAAATTGATTGGATGTATGCAATTGTTTGTATTGCTTGTGTGATGGGTTAAGGCAAAGATAACTAATACGGTCACTTGTTTGTTTTTTCAGCAATGTCTTCCTCTATAATATCCCTTCTTAAAAATGAACAACTTACCGGCGAGAATTTTCCACAATGGAAATCAAACCTCAATACAATACTCGTGGTTGAGGACTTAAGATTCGTCTTAACGGAGGAATGTCCTCCCGTTCCCCCTCGCACTGCCTCTCAGGCAGTTAAGGACGCCCACGAACGCTGGACCAAGGCCAATGAAAAGGTCAAGGTCTATATTTTGGTCAGCTTGTCTGAAGTGTTGGCCAAGCGTTACGAAAACGTGGCAACTGCCAGGGAAATTATGAATTCCCTGCAGGAGATGTTTGGACTTCCGTCCTACCAGCTCCACCACGACGCCTTGAAGAACGTCTTCAATGCCAAGATGCTGGAAGGTCAATCTGTTCGGGAACATGTCCTGGACATGATTAACCAGTTCAACATAGCTGAGGCAAATGGCGGGGTTGTCTGCGAGCGCAGTCAGGTTGCGTTCATCCTTCACTCGCTCCCGGCGAGCTATCTGTCTTTCAGGACGAACGCGAGCATGAATAAGATTCAGTTCAACCTGACTACCCTCCTCTCGGAGTTACAGATTTACGAGTCCTTGCAAAAGAGCAAGGGAAAGAATGTGGTGAAAGGAGAGGCCAATGTGGCCCATTCCAAGAAGAAGTTCCTGAAGGGTTCATCCTCAGGGACTAAATCTGTACCCCAGGCTTCTTCATCGAAGCAGATCCAGAAGAGGAAGGGAGACAAGGGGAAGGCTCCTGCACAGGCTGTGCAAGGGAAGGGGAAGGCCAAGGTCGTGGCCGACAAAGGCAGATGCTTCCACTGCAATGCAGATGGTCACTGGAAGCGCAACTGTCCCCGCTACCTTGCTGAGAAGAGAAGAGAAAAATAAGGTAAATTCGATTTACTTGTGTTAGAGACTTGTCTCGTTGAACATGATGAGTTTGCCTGGATACTGGATTCGGGAGCCACTAATCATGTTTGTTCTTCTTTTCAGGGAAATAATTTCCAGCAGCTGGCAGAGGGTGAAATGACGCTCAAAGTCGGAACGGGAGACGTCGTTTCAGCTCGTGCAGTGGGAGCTGCAAAATTATTCTTTAGAAATAGGTTTTTAATTTTAGAGGACTTGTATTTGGTTCCTAGAATTAAAAGGAACCTAATTTCTGTTTCAGCTTTATTAGAACAATGTTATACTGTTTCCTTCTTGCTTAATGAAGCTTTAATTTCAAAGAATGGAGTTTACATTTGTTCAGCTAAGCGTGAGAATAATTTGTTTGTGTTAAGACCAAATGATGCTAAGGCCATTTTAAGTCATGAAATGTTTAAAACGGCTGAAACGCAAAACAAAAGGCAAAAGGTTTCTCATTTAAGTAACAACACGTATCTTTGGCATCTTCGTCTTGGTCATATTAATATCGATCGGATTGATCGTTTGGTTAAAAATGGGCTTCTAAGTGACATAGAAGATACATCTTTACCACCCTGTGAATCGTGTCTCGAGGGTAAAATGACCAAGAGGCCTTTTACTGGAAAAGGTTATAGGGCCAAAGAACCACTTGAACTAATACATTCGGATCTTTGTGGTCCAATGAATGTAAAGGCTCGAGGTGGTTATGAATATTTCATCTCTTTCATAGATGATTATTCTCGATACGGTTACTTGTACCTGATGGACCATAAGTCTGAAGCTCTTGAAAAGTTCAAAGAGTTTAAGGCTGAGGTAGAAAACCTGTTAGGTAAAACAATTAAGACACTTCGATCAGATCGAGGTGGAGAGTATTTAGATCAGCGATTCCAGGACTATATGATAGAACATGGAATCCAATCACAACTCTCAGCACCTGGTACACCTCAGCAAAATGGTGTATCAGAAAGGAGAAACAGAACCTTGTTAGACATGGTTCGATCTATGATGAGCTATGCTCAATTGCCTAGCTCGTTTTGGGGGTATGCAGTAGCGACTGCAGTACATATTCTTAACAATGTTCCCTAAAAAAGTGTTTCTGAAACTCCTTTTGAGCTATGGAAGGGACGTAAACCTAGTTTGTGTTACTTCCGTATCTGGGGTTGTCCTGCACATGTGCTAGTGACAAATCCTAAGAAATTGGAACCACGTACGAGATTATGCCAATTTGTTGGGTACCCGAAAGAAACGAGAGGTGGTCTTTTCTATGACCCTCAAGATAATAAAGTATTTGTATCGACAAATGCAACTTTCTTGGAGGAAGACCACATACGAAATCATCAACCACGAAGTAAATTAGTGTTAGGAGAAGCTACAGAAGGATCAACAAGGGTTGTTGATGAACCTGGTCCTTCAACAAGAGTTGTTGGAGAATGCAGTTCTTCTCGTCCACCTAGTCCTCCTCACGTAGTGGGAGAGCTTCGACGCAGTGGGAGGGTTGTGATACAACCTAACCGCTACTTGGGTTTAACAGAAACACAAGTAGTCATACCTGATGACGGCGTAGAAGATCCATTGTCTTATCGTCAGGCAATGAATGAGGTAGATAAGGACGAGTGGGCCAAAGCCATGGACCTTGAGATGGAGTCCATGTACTTCAATCAAGTTTGGGAACTTGTAGATCTACCTGAAGGGGTCAAACCCATTGGGTGTAAATGGATCTATAAGAGAAAAAGAGATGCTGCTGGGAAAGTACAGACTTTCAAAGCAAGACTTGTAGCAAAGGGTTATACCCAACGAGAAGGAGTGGACTATGAAGAAACTTTTTCTCCAGTTGCTATGCTAAAGTCCATAAGAATCCTCTTATCCATTGCCACATTTTATGATTATGAAATTTGGCAAATGGATGTCAAGACAGCTTTTTTGAATGGCAATCTTGACGAGAGTATTTTTATGTCTCAACCCGAAGGGTTCATATCCCAAGGTCATGAGCAAAAGGTTTGCAAACTAAATCGATCCATTTATGGGTTGAAACAGGCTTCTAGATCTTGGAATATTAGATTTGATACTGCGATCAAATCTTTTGGTTTTGACCAGAATGTTGATGAGCCTTGTGTATACAAGAAGATCAACAAGAATAAAGTAGCTTTCCTCGTACTTTATGTAGACGACATCCTACTCATTGGGAATGATGTAGGGTATCTGTCTGACGTAAAAGAATGGCTAGCAGCTCAATTCCAAATGAAAGATTTGGGTGAGGCCCAGTATGTTCTTGGGATCCAGATTATTCGGGATAGAAAGAACAAATCGCTAGCTCTGTCTCAGGCAACGTATATCGACAAGATGTTGGCTCGATATTCGATGCAGAACTCCAAGAAGGGCTTGTTGCCTTTCAGACATGGGGTTCACTTGTCTAAGGAACAGTCTCCTAAGACACCTCAAGAGGTTGAGGATATGAGACGGATTCCCTATGCCTCTGTCGTGGGTAGCCTAATGTATGCCATGCTATGCACGAGGCCTGACATTTGTTACGCTGTAGGGATTGTCAGCAGATATCAGTCAAATCCAGGGTTAGACCATTGGACCGCCGTTAAAGGAATCCTCAAGTATCTTAGGAGAACGAGAGATTACATGTTGGTGTTTGGGGCTAAGGAGTTAGTTCTCACGAGTTACACCGATTCAGACTTCCAAACCGACAAGGATTCTAGGAAATCTACGTCAGGGTCAGTTTTCACCCTTAACGGGGGAGCTGTAGTTTGGAGGAGCATAAAGCAGGGATGTATAGCAGACTCCACGATGGAGGCTGAATATGTAGCTGCTTGTGAAGCAGCTAAGGAAGCTGTTTGGCTAAGGAAGTTCTTGACAGATTTGGAAGTTGCTCCAAATATGAACTTGCCCATTACGTTATACTGTGACAACAGTGGGGCAGTAGCCAATTCAAAGGAACCTCGCAGCCACAAAAGAGGTAAACACATAGAGAGGAAGTACCATCTAATTCGAGAGATTGTGCAAAGAGGAGATGTGGTCGTGACCAAGATCGCTTCTGAGCATAACATTGCTGATCCGTTTACGAAGGCCCTCTCGGCTAAAGTGTTCGAGGGTCATCTAGACAGTCTAGGTCTGCGAGATATGTATATAGCGTAATCTAGGGCAAGTGGGAGATGTGTAATGGGTGTAAGGATGCCCTAGTTTATTGTATTTTGCATATTTACCTGTTATGTAATGTACAAACATACATGTACCGTTTCCAGCTTTGGATTATTTTGTATATACTTTCCCTGTAACTTGAGTTTTAGTTCAAGTGGGAGTTTGTTGGGTTTTATGCCCTAAAACTCGTAGATAGTAAATGTACATTTGACCGAACATTAATAAAGTGATGTATTATTCAATGTTTGTATTATATCTTGTCTTGTTAACCCTAATCCAATAAACTAAACATCCGTGGCTAATAGAATGAGGCTTGAACTAGTATGTAGGGACATACGAGGATTAATGTTCAAGTTTTAGCCTAAAGGGTCTGTAGTATAGGGATAAGGCTGGGTACCTTATCCTGGTGACACTATGGATACGGCCCGCTTTGTATCTTGATACAAACGTATTGATCCAACGCGTTCATGTGGTTGACATGCGAGTGGGGGTATCCTGTGCAATGAGTTTGCACAAAGACCGGACCGCGAAATAGTTAACCACTAACTCTAACACCGTTAGTTAGCTCGGTTTCTATTTCACTAGGATGACCTAGGCAACTTGGCCTTAATCCTGAGTGGATTATGGACTCCTGTCCATGAGGGATTGTCCTTTGATTTGTACGGGTGAGAATGGCCAGTTCGCCGACTCAACAAGCCTACCATTTTGGGGACAAGACCGAATGGGGAGCTGGGAACGTAGTCTTACAAGATGGAATTCACTCCTTCCTGATATGAGGGTAAGTAGAGGTGTGTTCCCTTAAGTGGTGTCTCCGGGTCTTGAACAAAGGGCCCTACCCTCTTTATGGCACGAGAGGGTTTTCTGTTTGATTGTTGGACCACAAACAGGTTGTTCATTAGAGGAGCACTGGTACTTAAGGACCAAGAGGTAGCCCAGGGGTAAAACGGTAATTTGACCTAGCTGGGGTACGAACACACGTGAAGGGCTAACTTGCTGTTGACGGTCAATATCCGTGGACACAGAAATATATCTGCAGTGAGAAGAGTGCAGCTGTGGTTCTTTAGTGGAGTGAACCATAGTTAACGAATATTGATTAACTCGGTTAATGAGTTTAACCAACTAATCTCATATCGTTGGAGCTTCTGATCTGTAGGTCCATTAGGTCCCACCGGTAGCTCATTTAGGGCGTTGAGGTAAAATTCTATGGATGGATTGAATATTCGAAGGTGTTCGAATATTATACTAAAATATGAATTTGGTTCATATTAAAACTATAGGTTATAATTAATATGCATTAGATGTATATTAATACTATAGTTTTGAGAGAGAAAATAGTAATTGAATATGTGATGTTCAATTTTATTTTATTAATTAATTAATTTCGAATTAATTAATTGATTTAGTTTAATTAAATTTGATTTAATTAAACTATAAGATAAGAGGGATATTAATTTAAATTGGATTTAAATTAATGTTATTTTAATTAATTTAGATTAATTAAAATATAATTAATTGTAATTTAAAATTATGTTTTTTGGATTATAATTAATTAAAATATCAGATAACTGATATTTCAGTTATCTGAAGTTATATTTTTTTTTAACTAAATAAACAGACGTGGTCAGGGAAGTTGCACAACTCACGCCCTAGTCTCACGCCTGACTCCCTCTCTATCGCTCTCTCTTCTCTCGATTTGCTCTGTGGCAGAGAAATCAGTGTGTAGAATCCAGAGAAAATCCTGAGAGTTTTTTGCTCCCACAAGCACCTAACGCAGTATCCCAATTGGAGAATACCGGTGTATCCTTTTTGGTGGTGTTCGTGCAATTTTCCAGCAAAATCAAGGAGTGATCGCTGCTGTTTTTGGGAGAAATTCAGAGAGAATTGGCGAAACAGTCAAGGGTTTCTTCAAAGGTAAATGGTTCTTGAACTAGGGTCAATAGGACCCAATTCTAGATTAGATCTAGAATTTTTCTTCTAGTTTTATGCATGCTTGTATCGATTTTACAGCACCTATTTTATCTATTATTGTCGCTGTAAAAATTTATTATTTTTGCCGTCGTATTGGTATCCCAATCGACGTTTTATTCGATAAGGTCTTTGAAGTTTTCCGCTGCGCAAAGGGCTTTCATCCCTTCAATTGGTATCAGAGCCATTTTGAATTAAAATGTTGTTTTGAGATTTACGATTGGTTGTGTATGGTGGGATTAATTGCATTATGAATGTGGGTTTGCGATAAACTGTTTTGATTTAATTTGGCCATAGATTTACTTTAATTTTATTGATTTGATCATGTAAGGCCCCTGCGTTTTTGGGCAAAATTCTGTAAATCGAGTCTGTATTAGTCCGGGTCGTTTTTAGGCTTGAAAATCGATGAAGATCGCAGAAGAAATTGGTGAAAATCGTGAAGAACAGTCGCGTTTCTACCCAGAAATCAGCTCCAGACGCAACAGCGTCGGGACGCTTAGCCTTGCGCGTCTCGACGCTGTCGCGATTCCACGCTCCAGACGGTTGAAATCGCGCCAGCGTCGGGACACTTTCTTCACAGCGTCTCGACGCTGTCACGATTTCGTGCGGCGCCAGGATTTTCGTGAGAACGTGATGGTGCCCTAATTTGGCCGGTTCGGTTCGAGCGGTTTGGGTCAGCTGGGACCGGTTCGGTCCGGTTTGACCCGTTTTGGGTGCGGTTCGAGTTTTTCAAGTCCGGTTCGAAGTGGTTCGGGTCGGTTCAAGGCTTGTAGACCGGATTTGGAGCTGCAGAATTTTGTAATAGGATAGATTTATTGCTTTATTAATGTAATTTTGCTTTAATCTATCCTAGGGGCCAATTAAATCGGTTTATTCGCTATTTAAATGCTTTATGGATGTCATTTAAATTTAATCCCACCTTAGGATATAAAGCATGCTCATGCATTTATGAATGTTATAATTAGATTATAATATATGTTTGAAATGCATGGTTTGATTTTCATGATTTATTTAATATATAGTAGAGTTATATTAAAGTCATGAAAATGGAATAGTATGATGCATGCAACTACATAGTTTTAATATAAGAGTTATATTAAAAATTATTTGTTTGCAGCATGCTAAGTTGATTTTCCATTATTGGCTATAATAAAGTTGTTTATTATTTAAATGGAAATTAAAATTGCATTGAGCATGATACATCCATAGATTAATATAAGGGTTATATTAATTATCATGCAATGCAGAGTACTATAGTTTGTATTTCATTAATTTGAATATGATTGTTAATTGTTTTAAAAACTATAGTATGCATGATTATAGGGCTAATCATTATAAAAATTTTGAAATAGTTTAAAATTTTATGATTAGAAACCGTCAATCTATAATCAATATATGCATGTTCACATAGGATCTTAGGTTAAAATAAAATTAATTTTAAAGGGTTAAAATTAATTAGACCTAAGATCATTTTCTAATAGGATTAGAAGATCTTACTTAGTTTTAAAATAGTTTTAATAAACTAAGTAGGACGAACATTCCTAAGATTATAAGGGAACTCTACCAGTGAAGTTCTGTCTAAGGATTGGAGGTATTTAAGTTGACGGTAAACGGAACACCTCCTACCTGGGAACTGATCTGGAACACCGGAGTTGAATTAATCTCAGGTTAATGTTAGAATAATGTCACTAGGTTAATTAAATTGGTTTAATACACCTAGACATTAGGTCTTATTATAATAGTTATAATAGGACTAGACTTAGATAAATGACTTAGCCGGATTTATCTAGGTTTAATCAAACCCTAAAATTAATAATCAGTCACTTTAGTGGGAGGAAAATTACAAAACTTAATTTAAATTGAGTTTTGCTCCTACGTCCCCGTGACGTTCACACCGTGAGATCCATGCTCGGCTTCGTGTCGTCGTAGAGCGGCCTCCCTTCGGAGAGTGTTTGCATGGGTCAATACCAAGGTGAATGGGGAAAGTGATTATAGTAAGTGGGAGCGGGATGCGTGTCAACGTATCCTTCGGTCTCCACCCCTAGGTCACAACATGAGATTCCTATGATCCGCCTGCGTGTTGCCCTGGAGCAACCACCCCTTCGGAGGGCCTGATCATAGGATTCGGAACACCGTGAACTCCTGAAAAGGATAGGATCACTTAGGCTAATTACCAACAGTTGTCTTTCCTAACGGTAGCCTTTTGGTGCGTGCCTCTGGGATCTGAAAGTGGGAGGGTTACACTTACGGGGAGGAGTTAATTTGCTAACAAATCCTTGACCGAACAACGGTGGTTAATATCTAATGGAATATGAGTTATTCTGGTATTAGAAATTGACTGAGAAGAGTCTCATTTTAGAGGAGGAACAACTGATCACCCTTCGGTGGCTGTTCTTCTAGACCTCTAAAGCATCGTTGCGAAACACAATCATAGTTTTATTAGGGTTCTTTGATTGTTTGTTTGCAAAATTGATTGGATGTATGCAATTGTTTGTATTGCTTGTGTGATGGGTTAAGGCAAAGATAACTAATACGGTCACTTGTTTGTTTTTTCAGCAATGTCTTCCTCTATAATATCCCTTCTTAAAAATGAACAACTTACCGGCGAGAATTTTCCACAATGGAAATCAAACCTCAATACAATACTCGTGGTTGAGGACTTAAGATTCGTCTTAACGGAGGAATGTCCTCCCGTTCCCCCTCGCACTGCCTCTCAGGCAGTTAAGGACGCCCACGAACGCTGGACCAAGGCCAATGAAAAGGTCAAGGTCTATATTTTGGTCAGCTTGTCTGAAGTGTTGGCCAAGCGTTACGAAAACGTGGCAACTGCCAGGGAAATTATGAATTCCCTGCAGGAGATGTTTGGACTTCCGTCCTACCAGCTCCACCACGACGCCTTGAAGAACGTCTTCAATGCCAAGATGCTGGAAGGTCAATCTGTTCGGGAACATGTCCTGGACATGATTAACCAGTTCAACATAGCTGAGGCAAATGGCGGGGTTGTCTGCGAGCGCAGTCAGGTTGCGTTCATCCTTCACTCGCTCCCGGCGAGCTATCTGTCTTTCAGGACGAACGCGAGCATGAATAAGATTCAGTTCAACCTGACTACCCTCCTCTCGGAGTTACAGATTTACGAGTCCTTGCAAAAGAGCAAGGGAAAGAATGTGGTGAAAGGAGAGGCCAATGTGGCCCATTCCAAGAAGAAGTTCCTGAAGGGTTCATCCTCAGGGACTAAATCTGTACCCCAGGCTTCTTCATCGAAGCAGATCCAGAAGAGGAAGGGAGACAAGGGGAAGGCTCCTGCACAGGCTGTGCAAGGGAAGGGGAAGGCCAAGGTCGTGGCCGACAAAGGCAGATGCTTCCACTGCAATGCAGATGGTCACTGGAAGCGCAACTGTCCCCGCTACCTTGCTGAGAAGAGAAGAGAAAAATAAGGTAAATTCGATTTACTTGTGTTAGAGACTTGTCTCGTTGAACATGATGAGTTTGCCTGGATACTGGATTCGGGAGCCACTAATCATGTTTGTTCTTCTTTTCAGGGAAATAATTTCCAGCAGCTGGCAGAGGGTGAAATGACGCTCAAAGTCGGAACGGGAGACGTCGTTTCAGCTCGTGCAGTGGGAGCTGCAAAATTATTCTTTAGAAATAGGTTTTTAATTTTAGAGGACTTGTATTTGGTTCCTAGAATTAAAAGGAACCTAATTTCTGTTTCAGCTTTATTAGAACAATGTTATACTGTTTCCTTCTTGCTTAATGAAGCTTTAATTTCAAAGAATGGAGTTTACATTTGTTCAGCTAAGCGTGAGAATAATTTGTTTGTGTTAAGACCAAATGATGCTAAGGCCATTTTAAGTCATGAAATGTTTAAAACGGCTGAAACGCAAAACAAAAGGCAAAAGGTTTCTCATTTAAGTAACAACACGTATCTTTGGCATCTTCGTCTTGGTCATATTAATATCGATCGGATTGATCGTTTGGTTAAAAATGGGCTTCTAAGTGACATAGAAGATACATCTTTACCACCCTGTGAATCGTGTCTCGAGGGTAAAATGACCAAGAGGCCTTTTACTGGAAAAGGTTATAGGGCCAAAGAACCACTTGAACTAATACATTCGGATCTTTGTGGTCCAATGAATGTAAAGGCTCGAGGTGGTTATGAATATTTCATCTCTTTCATAGATGATTATTCTCGATACGGTTACTTGTACCTGATGGACCATAAGTCTGAAGCTCTTGAAAAGTTCAAAGAGTTTAAGGCTGAGGTAGAAAACCTGTTAGGTAAAACAATTAAGACACTTCGATCAGATCGAGGTGGAGAGTATTTAGATCAGCGATTCCAGGACTATATGATAGAACATGGAATCCAATCACAACTCTCAGCACCTGGTACACCTCAGCAAAATGGTGTATCAGAAAGGAGAAACAGAACCTTGTTAGACATGGTTCGATCTATGATGAGCTATGCTCAATTGCCTAGCTCGTTTTGGGGGTATGCAGTAGCGACTGCAGTACATATTCTTAACAATGTTCCCTAAAAAAGTGTTTCTGAAACTCCTTTTGAGCTATGGAAGGGACGTAAACCTAGTTTGTGTTACTTCCGTATCTGGGGTTGTCCTGCACATGTGCTAGTGACAAATCCTAAGAAATTGGAACCACGTACGAGATTATGCCAATTTGTTGGGTACCCGAAAGAAACGAGAGGTGGTCTTTTCTATGACCCTCAAGATAATAAAGTATTTGTATCGACAAATGCAACTTTCTTGGAGGAAGACCACATACGAAATCATCAACCACGAAGTAAATTAGTGTTAGGAGAAGCTACAGAAGGATCAACAAGGGTTGTTGATGAACCTGGTCCTTCAACAAGAGTTGTTGGAGAATGCAGTTCTTCTCGTCCACCTAGTCCTCCTCACGTAGTGGGAGAGCTTCGACGCAGTGGGAGGGTTGTGATACAACCTAACCGCTACTTGGGTTTAACAGAAACACAAGTAGTCATACCTGATGACGGCGTAGAAGATCCATTGTCTTATCGTCAGGCAATGAATGAGGTAGATAAGGACGAGTGGGCCAAAGCCATGGACCTTGAGATGGAGTCCATGTACTTCAATCAAGTTTGGGAACTTGTAGATCTACCTGAAGGGGTCAAACCCATTGGGTGTAAATGGATCTATAAGAGAAAAAGAGATGCTGCTGGGAAAGTACAGACTTTCAAAGCAAGACTTGTAGCAAAGGGTTATACCCAACGAGAAGGAGTGGACTATGAAGAAACTTTTTCTCCAGTTGCTATGCTAAAGTCCATAAGAATCCTCTTATCCATTGCCACATTTTATGATTATGAAATTTGGCAAATGGATGTCAAGACAGCTTTTTTGAATGGCAATCTTGACGAGAGTATTTTTATGTCTCAACCCGAAGGGTTCATATCCCAAGGTCATGAGCAAAAGGTTTGCAAACTAAATCGATCCATTTATGGGTTGAAACAGGCTTCTAGATCTTGGAATATTAGATTTGATACTGCGATCAAATCTTTTGGTTTTGACCAGAATGTTGATGAGCCTTGTGTATACAAGAAGATCAACAAGAATAAAGTAGCTTTCCTCGTACTTTATGTAGACGACATCCTACTCATTGGGAATGATGTAGGGTATCTGTCTGACGTAAAAGAATGGCTAGCAGCTCAATTCCAAATGAAAGATTTGGGTGAGGCCCAGTATGTTCTTGGGATCCAGATTATTCGGGATAGAAAGAACAAATCGCTAGCTCTGTCTCAGGCAACGTATATCGACAAGATGTTGGCTCGATATTCGATGCAGAACTCCAAGAAGGGCTTGTTGCCTTTCAGACATGGGGTTCACTTGTCTAAGGAACAGTCTCCTAAGACACCTCAAGAGGTTGAGGATATGAGACGGATTCCCTATGCCTCTGTCGTGGGTAGCCTAATGTATGCCATGCTATGCACGAGGCCTGACATTTGTTACGCTGTAGGGATTGTCAGCAGATATCAGTCAAATCCAGGGTTAGACCATTGGACCGCCGTTAAAGGAATCCTCAAGTATCTTAGGAGAACGAGAGATTACATGTTGGTGTTTGGGGCTAAGGAGTTAGTTCTCACGAGTTACACCGATTCAGACTTCCAAACCGACAAGGATTCTAGGAAATCTACGTCAGGGTCAGTTTTCACCCTTAACGGGGGAGCTGTAGTTTGGAGGAGCATAAAGCAGGGATGTATAGCAGACTCCACGATGGAGGCTGAATATGTAGCTGCTTGTGAAGCAGCTAAGGAAGCTGTTTGGCTAAGGAAGTTCTTGACAGATTTGGAAGTTGCTCCAAATATGAACTTGCCCATTACGTTATACTGTGACAACAGTGGGGCAGTAGCCAATTCAAAGGAACCTCGCAGCCACAAAAGAGGTAAACACATAGAGAGGAAGTACCATCTAATTCGAGAGATTGTGCAAAGAGGAGATGTGGTCGTGACCAAGATCGCTTCTGAGCATAACATTGCTGATCCGTTTACGAAGGCCCTCTCGGCTAAAGTGTTCGAGGGTCATCTAGACAGTCTAGGTCTGCGAGATATGTATATAGCGTAATCTAGGGCAAGTGGGAGATGTGTAATGGGTGTAAGGATGCCCTAGTTTATTGTATTTTGCATATTTACCTGTTATGTAATG
The DNA here is from genome assembly GCA_036850905.1 of Luffa acutangula. Lineage (NCBI taxonomy): Eukaryota > Viridiplantae > Streptophyta > Magnoliopsida > Cucurbitales > Cucurbitaceae > Luffa > Luffa acutangula. The sequence continues at coordinate 8,935,590 of CM072087.1, forward strand.
TACAAACATACATGTACCGTTTCCAGCTTTGGATTATTTTGTATATACTTTCCCTGTAACTTGAGTTTTAGTTCAAGTGGGAGTTTGTTGGGTTTTATGCCCTAAAACTCGTAGATAGTAAATGTACATTTGACCGAACATTAATAAAGTGATGTATTATTCAATGTTTGTATTATATCTTGTCTTGTTAACCCTAATCCAATAAACTAAACATCCGTGGCTAATAGAATGAGGCTTGAACTAGTATGTAGGGACATACGAGGATTAATGTTCAAGTTTTAGCCTAAAGGGTCTGTAGTATAGGGATAAGGCTGGGTACCTTATCCTGGTGACACTATGGATACGGCCCGCTTTGTATCTTGATACAAACGTATTGATCCAACGCGTTCATGTGGTTGACATGCGAGTGGGGGTATCCTGTGCAATGAGTTTGCACAAAGACCGGACCGCGAAATAGTTAACCACTAACTCTAACACCGTTAGTTAGCTCGGTTTCTATTTCACTAGGATGACCTAGGCAACTTGGCCTTAATCCTGAGTGGATTATGGACTCCTGTCCATGAGGGATTGTCCTTTGATTTGTACGGGTGAGAATGGCCAGTTCGCCGACTCAACAAGCCTACCATTTTGGGGACAAGACCGAATGGGGAGCTGGGAACGTAGTCTTACAAGATGGAATTCACTCCTTCCTGATATGAGGGTAAGTAGAGGTGTGTTCCCTTAAGTGGTGTCTCCGGGTCTTGAACAAAGGGCCCTACCCTCTTTATGGCACGAGAGGGTTTTCTGTTTGATTGTTGGACCACAAACAGGTTGTTCATTAGAGGAGCACTGGTACTTAAGGACCAAGAGGTAGCCCAGGGGTAAAACGGTAATTTGACCTAGCTGGGGTACGAACACACGTGAAGGGCTAACTTGCTGTTGACGGTCAATATCCGTGGACACAGAAATATATCTGCAGTGAGAAGAGTGCAGCTGTGGTTCTTTAGTGGAGTGAACCATAGTTAACGAATATTGATTAACTCGGTTAATGAGTTTAACCAACTAATCTCATATCGTTGGAGCTTCTGATCTGTAGGTCCATTAGGTCCCACCGGTAGCTCATTTAGGGCGTTGAGGTAAAATTCTATGGATGGATTGAATATTCGAAGGTGTTCGAATATTATACTAAAATATGAATTTGGTTCATATTAAAACTATAGGTTATAATTAATATGCATTAGATGTATATTAATACTATAGTTTTGAGAGAGAAAATAGTAATTGAATATGTGATGTTCAATTTTATTTTATTAATTAATTAATTTCGAATTAATTAATTGATTTAGTTTAATTAAATTTGATTTAATTAAACTATAAGATAAGAGGGATATTAATTTAAATTGGATTTAAATTAATGTTATTTTAATTAATTTAGATTAATTAAAATATAATTAATTGTAATTTAAAATTATGTTTTTTGGATTATAATTAATTAAAATATCAGATAACTGATATTTCAGTTATCTGAAGTTATATTTTTTTTTAAATAAATAAACAGACGTGGTCAGGGAAGTTGCACAACTCACGCCCTAGTCTCACGCCTGACTCCCTCTCTATCGCTCTCTCTTCTCTCGATTTGCTCTGTGGCAGAGAAATCAGTGTGTAGAATCCAGAGAAAATCCTGAGAGTTTTTTGCTCCCACAAGCACCTAACGCAGTATCCCAATTGGAGAATACCGGTGTATCCTTTTTGGTGGTGTTCGTGCAATTTTCCAGCAAAATCAAGGAGTGATCGCTGCTGTTTTTGGGAGAAATTCAGAGAGAATTGGCGAAACAGTCAAGGGTTTCTTCAAAGGTAAATGGTTCTTGAACTAGGGTCAATAGGACCCAATTCTAGATTAGATCTAGAATTTTTCTTCTAGTTTTATGCATGCTTGTATCGATTTTACAGCACCTATTTTATCTATTATTGTCGCTGTAAAAATTTATTATTTTTGCCGTCGTATTGGTATCCCAATCGACGTTTTATTCGATAAGGTCTTTGAAGTTTTCCGCTGCGCAAAGGGCTTTCATCCCTTCAATTGGTATCAGAGCCATTTTGAATTAAAATGTTGTTTTGAGATTTACGATTGGTTGTGTATGGTGGGATTAATTGCATTATGAATGTGGGTTTGCGATAAACTGTTTTGATTTAATTTGGCCATAGATTTACTTTAATTTTATTGATTTGATCATGTAAGGCCCCTGCGTTTTTGGGCAAAATTCTGTAAATCGAGTCTGTATTAGTCCGGGTCGTTTTTAGGCTTGAAAATCGATGAAGATCGCAGAAGAAATTGGTGAAAATCGTGAAGAACAGTCGCGTTTCTACCCAGAAATCAGCTCCAGACGCAACAGCGTCGGGACGCTTAGCCTTGCGCGTCTCGACGCTGTCGCGATTCCACGCTCCAGACGGTTGAAATCGCGCCAGCGTCGGGACACTTTCTTCACAGCGTCTCGACGCTGTCACGATTTCGTGCGGCGCCAGGATTTTCGTGAGAACGTGATGGTGCCCTAATTTGGCCGGTTCGGTTCGAGCGGTTTGGGTCAGCTGGGACCGGTTCGGTCCGGTTTGACCCGTTTTGGGTGCGGTTCGAGTTTTTCAAGTCCGGTTCGAAGTGGTTCGGGTCGGTTCAAGGCTTGTAGACCGGATTTGGAGCTGCAGAATTTTGTAATAGGATAGATTTATTGCTTTATTAATGTAATTTTGCTTTAATCTATCCTAGGGGCCAATTAAATCGGTTTATTCGCTATTTAAATGCTTTATGGATGTCATTTAAATTTAATCCCACCTTAGGATATAAAGCATGCTCATGCATTTATGAATGTTATAATTAGATTATAATATATGTTTGAAATGCATGGTTTGATTTTCATGATTTATTTAATATATAGTAGAGTTATATTAAAGTCATGAAAATGGAATAGTATGATGCATGCAACTACATAGTTTTAATATAAGAGTTATATTAAAAATTATTTGTTTGCAGCATGCTAAGTTGATTTTCCATTATTGGCTATAATAAAGTTGTTTATTATTTAAATGGAAATTAAAATTGCATTGAGCATGATACATCCATAGATTAATATAAGGGTTATATTAATTATCATGCAATGCAGAGTACTATAGTTTGTATTTCATTAATTTGAATATGATTGTTAATTGTTTTAAAAACTATAGTATGCATGATTATAGGGCTAATCATTATAAAAATTTTGAAATAGTTTAAAATTTTATGATTAGAAACCGTCAATCTATAATCAATATATGCATGTTCACATAGGATCTTAGGTTAAAATAAAATTAATTTTAAAGGGTTAAAATTAATTAGACCTAAGATCATTTTCTAATAGGATTAGAAGATCTTACTTAGTTTTAAAATAGTTTTAATAAACTAAGTAGGACGAACATTCCTAAGATTATAAGGGAACTCTACCAGTGAAGTTCTGTCTAAGGATTGGAGGTATTTAAGTTGACGGTAAACGGAACACCTCCTACCTGGGAACTGATCTGGAACACCGGAGTTGAATTAATCTCAGGTTAATGTTAGAATAATGTCACTAGGTCATCCTATTGAAACAGTAACCTAACTAGTTAACGGTGTTATAACTAATGGTTGACTATTTCGTCGTCCAGTCTTATGCAAACTCATTGCATAGGATACCCCCGCTTGCATGTCTACTACATGGACGCTTTGGATCAATACGCCTGTATCAAATACAAAGCGGGTCGTATCTCATAGTGTTATCAGGATAAGGTACCCAACATTATCCTTGTACTATAGACCTTTTAGGTTGTTACTTGAACATCGATCCTCGTATGTCCACACATACTAGTTCAAGTTACATGCAAACAACCTTGGATCTTAGTTTATTGGATTTGGGTCAAATTGTGCCATATTTAACAATAACACTTTATTGTGGAAACTCAATAACACTTTATTGAAACAAGTATACAATTTGTTTACATTCACTATCTACGAGTTTCAGGGCATAAAACCCAACACAACAGTCCTGATTGCTAGAATTTGCTCATCCGCGAACGACTCTTGAATATCTAGCCCTTTTTCTATTTGTGCTTCCTCTCCAACTCTAGATAGGTGGTTTGCTACCTGATTCTCGTTTCCTTTTCTATCTTGGATCTCAATGTAAAACTCCTGCAAAAGCAAAATCCTTCAAATTATTTGGGGTTTGGCATCTTTTTTAGAAAGCAAATATTTGAGGGTTGAATGATCTGTGTGGACTATGACTTTAGTTCCCACGAGGTAGGATCTAAATTTGTCAAAGCCGAATACTACTGCAAGTAGTTCCTTCTCTGTGACTGTATAGTTCAATTGAGCCTCGTTGAGTGTTTTGCTTGCGAAGTAAATAGGTTGCACTATCTTTCCTCTTTTATGACATAAGACTGCACCAACTGCAAAGTCGCTAGCGTCGCACGTCAATTCGAATGGTTGGGTCCAATCTTGTTCAATTATGATCGATGATGTGCTGAGTGGCTTCTTTAAAGTCTCGAACTCTTGCTTACAATCTTTATTGAAGTCGAATGGTCTATCTACTTCCAGTAACATGCACAAGGGTTTGGAAATTTTAGAGAAATCTTTAGTGAATCTTCTATAAAAACCTACATGGCCTAGAAAGCTTCTGATATCTCGCACTATTTTTGGGAAGGGCAACTTGGATATGATCTCAATTTTTGCCTTGTCTACCTCAATTCCTTTCCTAGAAATGCGGTGTCCAAGGACTATGCCTTCGCGTACCATAAATAGCATTTTCCCAGTTCAGTACCAAGTTGGTTTCTTCACATCTTTCTAGTACTTGGTTTAAAATTCGTAAACACACTGCAAATGATTCATCAAAGACAGAGAAGTCATCCATAAATACTTCTACAGTTCGTTTTATCATGTCGGAGAATATAGCCATCATACACCTTTGAAAGGTGACTGGTGCATTTCATAAACCGAATTGCATTCTCTGAAAGGCGAATGTCCCGTATGGACATGTGAACGTAGTCTTCTTCTGGTCTTCTAGGGCTATGTGTGATATAATTATAATCGGAGTAAACATCTAAAAAGCAGTACTAATCCTTCCCTGCAAGTCTGTCCAGCATTTGATCTATGAATGGCAACATGAAGTGGTCTTTCCTGGTTACTTTATTAAGGTGGCGGTAGTCTATGCAGACTCGCCATCCTGTAACTGTCCTTGTCGGAATCAATTCGTTTTTCTCGTTCTCTACTACAGTTATCCCACCTTTTTTCGGGACACATTGTACTGTGCTGAGCCAGCTACTGTCTGAAATTGGATAGATGACTCCTGCGTCCAGCCACTTTAGGATTTCTTTCCTGACAACTTCTTCCATGATGGGATTTAATCTTCACTGACTTTCAATTGAAGTCTTAGCTCCTTCATCAAGGTTGATTCTATGCATGCAGAATGAGGGGCTGATTCCTTAATTGTCCATCCGATTGCTTTTTTATGTTTAGAGAGGACCTGCAACTGATCGGTTGTCAATATGCTTAGAAAATTAATGCAAAATTATCGCAGATATTTATCAATCCAAGTATAAATTGACAAAATCAAGTAATACCTAGTGAGTCTAGGGTCGAATCCACAGGGAAAGGTTATTAGCAAAGTTTTAATAAATTTTGCTGATCTGAACTAAAAAACGCATGATATTATGAAAGATTAAATAAGAGAGTTGATGAGTTATGAGAAATAAATATTGCAGAAAGTAAAACATGCGATGAGAGTAAAACTGAAGTCTTAAGGAAAATAGTATCAAGGCTGTTGCGGTCGCAACCTCATGCGTTTATAAGAACCTTCTAGCGCATACCATGGCTAATTGATCCATTAATGCCTAGGTGAAAAAAATCACAAGTTTCCCTTCCGGTACTACTTCTGCGTTTGGCATAAAACTATCAAATATTGTTTGGCTAGTTCATGCGTGGACTTAGTTCTCTTAGCAACTTACAAGGGGTTGCGTTAGTCTTAACGCAATCAAAGCTCATTCATGCATTATCTTTTAGTTGTAGTATTTATCTAATGCTACCAAGACTACATGCAATGCACTAACCCGTCCTTCTTAGATATGTCCGCATGCATTACCTGTCAGGGATTTAGCATGCTGCTACCGCATCTGGCTGGCCAGGCGGGAGTTAGTAGTGAAAATAGTATTGCAACTCAGTAAAAGGCAATAATGTTTCATTAAATGAAAGTATGTGCTTACAAAATAGACTTATAACTGCATGGGTGTTTGCGCTAAGCCTTGATGAAGAAAAATTAGCTCATGCGAGCAGAACAATACATCACGCAATGCATTGCAAATGCAAGACTACTCTTAATCACAGTTTTCTGTGATTTCTCTTTCTCCTTGTTGCTTGATCTTCGTCTCTTCCCTCTCGTCCCTCCAATCTCGTATCTATTCTCTCTGTGTGTTTCCTTTGAGCAGGTGGCTTCTATTTATAAGCAAAGGAAACTAACTTCTCCAAAGAATTAGAGACTTGCTTCAGTCATCTTCAGCCCACTTGCGCGTCAGTGTGTCAACATGGTTTTTTCATCCATCTTGTCTGTCTCATGATCGTCTTGGGATGTGTGCTTGCGCTGAGAGAAACTCGGGCAACAAACAACTGAATTAATTGCGTTAGCACCCTATATTTTTAAAATTTCTCACCGCATATATAAATATAGCCTACTGCATAAAATCATCGCAAATTCCTTCCTTATTGCGCTGAAGTAACGCATCAATGTATCTTTTTGCCTTGTTTTAGCCCAAGTTTAAAAGATAAATAACTTGCTTTTTGCAAGTTATCAAACCCCCAAACTTAAACTATTGCTTGTCCCCAAGCAATGCCTATTATCTACTTTGCAAGGGTAACTTAGCTCTTCAACGCCTTTGATCCCAACATCCTCTTTTCTCTTTTTCTTTTGCGTATTACTTAATAGGATTATACTTCTGCCAAATTCCCTTCATTGCTTAAGGAAAGTTCCTTGCGGTAAGATTCTACCTTGCGCTAGCTCAGCCAATCTTCTCCTTATGTCCTGAGTGCATAAAAAATTTTATACTTTTTTTTTAGAAGGCAATAGACATCAAAACGCATGCTTTCGTATTGGCTTGCCCACATTTGTGATGAAAGGTATCCAACTACAGGTATTACATTTTTTTACTGTCCTATACGCTCATGGGATGCAGTTGCGTCTTCGCGCAGTGGCAAACTATGGGTGTCATAAATGCCCCTGGCTACAAACACATCGCACTCCAGAGGAACGCATGCCTGATTTATTTATGCGCTGACAATCGCACTCCCCCAAACTTAAAATGGACAATGTCCGCATTGTCCCCCAAACTTAAACTGGAGCGCAAAGACTTAAGGAGATCAAAGCTGAGGTGCGACAGGGTCGAAAATGCGAAAGGATTTTCCTTAAGGTCTGAGGAAATGAAAACAAAGGTGAAACAAATAAACTAATGCGTGCAAGAAAACTTAAGAATTTTTAGATGCGTGGATTACAGCAAAGGAGCTAACATAAAGAATTTTTTAGATTAAGACATTATACTAAGGCAGAAGAAAATTGCGATGAATCAAAACAGTAATTATATTGATGATATGCGTGATAAAATTACAAAAATATGGGCTCACTCATCTAAGCTAATCAAAAGAAAACAAGTCAAAAAGATAAGTATATCTTTATTCCTGCTGTGGTGGCGGTGGTGGTGGTCGGAATTGTCCCGGCAAAGGCAGAGCTCTGGGAGCGGGCACTTGTGATGGACCAGCACCATTAGGTCTTTGTTGCGCAGGTGGCGGCATAAACAGATTTGGTGTCACTGGCAAACGCCCAAAAGACTCAGCCCGTCACAAAGGAAGAGGACTAGCGAGTTCACGGGTGTGGACGGTTCTTCTGGCTGCTTGAGCAGTGCTTCTTTTTGTTGGCACATTCCCTCCTGTTGCTGGCGTAGGGGCTCCGTAACCTCTTGAATCATTAGCCGCATCTCTGAAAAAATAAGGGTTGTTTCCACATTGAGCTGTGGAACAGGCGCAACAGTGCTTGTGCTGGCAGATGGCGTGGCTTGCGGTGTGGAGCTAGGCGCAGGGATTTCTTCATTACGGGGAGGGCTTGGCAGTGGGGCCTCATAAATCTCCTCTTGACGCAAGGCCTCGTCGTGCTGTGGATGAGTTTTTTGTTGGTTAGTTGGTGGCGATGGTGGTGGCGGTGGTGGTGGCGAGGACACTTGAGGTTGGGCGAAGATAGTGGTTTCCTACGCTACTGGAGCTAACTGATGGGTCCTTGCAGCCACCGGAGGATTTCTTCCCGCAGTTTGCTTGCGCCTCTTTTTCTTTGGTTCTTCAGGCGCAAGCGCAGGTGCTGTTGTTTGGGATGCGGGGCCTGGGTGCTGGGTTCATCCTTGTAGACGCAAGTTGTGGGTGTGCGTTATGCGCATCCACCATTGATCATCAAAATCCTTTCGCGTGGGTCGGATTTCTTCGTCTGCTGCGGGAAGGAGATCATGCGCGGCATAGGCGGGTGACAAGGCCAGGGCAAAACATTGTGGCCTTTGGTTTTGCGGCAGTCTGGCGCAATGTGTCGACAAGGATTCTGCCCAAGTCGATCGCGATCCCCTTTATAACGCAGTAGACGAGAACCACCCTTGGGATGCTCAAAGTGGCATCATGCGTTGTGGGCATGATGCGGTTCTTCATCCTATGCATCCAAGCTGTGGCTTCGAAGTCCAACAGCTGCGACTTCAGGGTCCTCCTAGCTCCATGGTCGTCCCACTTAGCTCCTGGTCGGGCTACTGCAAGTAGAACTGCGTTAAGAAAATCATCTTCCAGGCAGTTCAGCAGTGCATTCCCTTCTGCGTCGGGGATGTCTGGAAGCTCGTATACTGAGTTGATGCACGCAGAGGAGAAGGCGACTGTCTGGCCACGCACCAACACTTCGTTGATTTCTTCCTGCCATTGCGCTCGGTAGAAGTCGTGGACTAACGCAGGAGCGTAGTTGGGGAAGTTCTCGCAGGCTATCTCCCATCTGCAGTGGGAAATTTGATCCGTCATGGTCTGCGGGAGTGTAGCAACCCCCTCTCTTCTTGGAATTTGCCCTTGTCCTCGCCGACTTTTTCTTTACCTTTTCCTTTAGATGCGGTGGGGGGCCCCTTTTCGTTTCTTACTCGAGCCTGCCGCTGGTTTCTCGGATGGCTCTTGGTTGGTCACCCCTTTTGGTTGGATGTTGCGGCAATGGGTCAGGGGTAGTTCGCCCTCCGAATCTGTGGATTCTGAGTCCAGAGCCGCCGCAATGATGGCCAAATTTGTTGCGGCAACTTCTGCGGCGATTTGCTCTTGCGCCAACTTGTTGGCGTGCTCTCTTTCTCTGGCCGTTTCTTTATCTGCGGCATCCTTGCGGGCAGTTTCTTCTGCCACAGCTTTTTCTTACTCTTCTATTAGGTGAATTGTGTCGCCTTCTACGCCCAACTCACTCAGCAGGGAGTCCCATGCGACCACTTCCCGCTCAGATAACTGCGGTGAAGTGGGTTACGTGGAGGTGGATGGCTGGAGAGAGATGTTTGTGGTGGTGGAGGAAGATGAAGGGTAGTGTTTGATGAGAGGGTAGCTGAAGAGTCGGGAGGTGGAAGAAGGAGGACAGAAGGGAAAGGGGAGGGAAATAGAGTTGGGTTTCGTGGGGCTAAGGTGTTTTGGGCACGTTGGAGGGTTACGGGTTGGATGGTGAAGGTGGAAGTGTCCAATGGTATAATGTCGAGCACTTCCGTGGGTTTGGCTCCGGATGTGGATGGCTCGGCTGCGGTTTGCTCAATGTCAAAGACTTCAGGCTCCTCTATCTCCATGAGGTTGCCTTGGGTTTGGTTTTCATTTTCCTCATCAGAGGAGGAAATGACGTCTTGGTTAGGGTCTTCAACCTCCGGCGATGAGGGAGGTGCATCGCCTGCGTAGCCGGCGACTGAGAGGTTTTGAGAGTCGGACATGGTGGCGTTCAGTGAAGACAGAGAGAAGCTTCGCAAGAGAGAGAAAAGGCAATGGTTTAGGGTTTTCGCACGAAGAAGATGAGGAAGATCAAGATTTGAAAGAGAAGGCGCAACACTCTTTATAGCTAATGCAAGGTGTTGGCTACTTTGGTAATGATGCCCTTTCGCATGCCACGTGGGTAGGTAGTCCTGATTATCATGGGGGAATGTGGGCGGTTGCTTCGGGTAGTGTGCAATAGCAGAGGGTAGTGCAGCTCATTAAATATGAAATGATTTTGACCCTCCATTTTCGGATCTTAGAGGTCGGCCCCAACAATGCTACCGTAAGGAAAGTCAAAGTTGGGAATGGACCTAAGAAACCCTATCATGTTGGATTTTATACCCAAAAACTCGTGGATAGTAAATGTAACATTTGACTGAACATTAATAAAATGATATTTGAGGTATTGTTCACTTATTATTGTTAGTATTGTGTTTATGTTGGGATCCTAGAGTGAGTAAAAATAAGGTGAAAATAGACTCTAGAACTTTGTGCAAGTATACACAATTCGCAGCAAGTTATAAGTATTTTTTGAATCCATGGTCTGAATTAGCTCTCACTTTATCTATTTTGTTTAGCTTTTCAATGGTTTCAAAGGTGGTTAAAATGATTGTTTTTATAGAATGCCGAAGCAAAAGAAATGACAGAATAGAAAGTAAACAAATAAGCAGACATATTAGAAACAGGCGCTGGTCAGGATTTAGTAATTGTTTTAAAAGATGCTTTAGCAACATTATTGATCATGCAAAACTCTTGCAGTCTTATTAGCAGATTCCTCCTGGAACTCTGGATTTTTTAGAATATGTTTCAACTCCAATGAAGCACTACCGATCAAGCACTAGGCAACTGGCTATTCCTAGCTCAGTCACTGGCGTTCACCAATACACAATGATCTAGTGTGATTAGTTGCCACACACTTCCCAAACCATCCCTGAAACTAGGAAGTGATATTCATACCGGCTGCCCAAGCGGGCACAAAATATAAATAAGCACAACAAGTAATTAAGATGCATCAAATCAACTTATATTGCATAGAGATTAAGCACGACAATTACATATTCCCTAATCAACACCTAAAGTTACTTAGTTCATAAAGTGCATAGCAACACACGTTACAATCTGAGTAAATGCATCCATAATTACAAAACAATACAAGAAAATACTAATTCCCTTGATCAACTTCATAATTGATGGTCTTCTTGTAGTCCCTAATCTTTCTCCTCTATTCGGCTCCCAAAATGGAAATGAAAATGATCTCTTCCCCAAGAGTGGAATGACTTTGACTTGGGCGGCCATCCCCTTTTATAGAGTGGAGACAAGCTTGAATTAGGTTGACTTAGCCACGTGGATGGCTCTCGTTGCTCCTTAAATCTGAGAATAGCTTAACTGAATTCTGTTCATTAAATTGGCTAACGAGCTGTGACGTGGCAAATTTGCTCCTTGCTTTGCTCCAGCACAGATTTTGCTCCCTTAAGTCGCTCAGCAATATATTCTACATAAAATAACTTCCAAAGCATCCATTCTTCCAAATGGGTTAAAACATATAATATCCATCTAAAAGCAACCCCATTTAGCACAAAAGACACACAAATCACTATAGAAATAAGGCCTAAATAACTCCCTTTTGGAAAGTTATCAGTTTATCTTGCCTAAATAACCCTGATCCAAAAAACCAAACATCCTAGGTTGTTAGTATGAGACTTGAATTGTACGTGGGGACATACGAGGATCACTGTTCAAGTTACAACCTCAAAGGTCAATAGTATAGGGATAAGGTTGGGTACCTTATCCTGGTGACACTATGGATACGGCCTGCTTTGTATTTTGATACAAACGTAAAGATCCAACGAGTTCGTGTAGGGGACATGAGAGTGGGGGTATCCTATGCAATGAGTTTGCATAAGGCCGGACCAAAAAATAGTAACCACTAGTTGTAACACTGTTGACTAGTTAGGTTTCTATTTCACTATGATGACCTAGGCAACTTAGTCTCAATCTTGAGTGGGTTATGAACTCCTATTCACGAGGGATTGTCCTTTGATTTGTATGGGTAAGAGTGGTCTGCACGCCGACTCAGTAAGCCTACCATTTTGGGGACAAGACCGAGTGGGGAGTTGGGAACATAATCACACAAGATGAAATTCACTCATTCCCGACTTTAGGGTAAGTAGATGTGTGTTCTCTTAAGTGGTGTCTCCGAGTCTTGAATAAAGGGCCCTTCCCTCTCTATGGCACAAGAGGGACTTTTGTTTGATAGTTGGATCTCAAACAGGTTGTTCACTAGAGGAGCACTGGGTCTTAAGGATGTAGAGGTAACCTAGGGATAAAACGGTAATTTGACTGAGCTGGTGGTACGAACACACGTGAAGGATTGACTTGCTGTTATTGGTCAATATCTATGGACACAAAAATATATCTGCAATGACAAGAGTGCATCTGTGGTTCTACAGTGGAATGAACCACAGTTAACGAATATTGATTAACTTGGATAATGAGTTTGGCCAATTAATCTCATATTGTTGAAGCTTCTAATCTGTAGGTCCATTAGATCCTATCGGTAGCTCCTAAAGGGTATTGAGGTAAATTTTCTGAAGGAAATGATATAATGTATAAAGACACATTATAATATAAAGTTTATATTTTCATTAAACTTTATAATATAAATTTATTTTAAATATTGATTCAATATTAATTTATAGGAGAATGAAATATTTGAAGGAGTTCAAATATTAATATGACTTGGATTCATATCGAAACTACAGGTTAAAATTAAGAGTTGGATTGCTAGGGCAAAACTCATAAATATGCTCTTCACCACAATAGACACATGATTCTTCTGTAATTTGATTGACAGCTGCAGCAATCTCGACCACTGGCGGCTGCTGAACATGGCTTACCACAGTTACATTTTTAAGAGCATTAGCTAACATTGCAATCTTGGCCCTAATTATAGACACACCATCAACTTCTATCACACTCTTAACTTTCTTACTTGAGCCTCTAACATCCGACCACAGAAAACTATTGGTTGATATTCTCTCTAAAATCTCATGGGATTCATGAAAGGTTTTTGCCAAAAAGGCCCCTCTTGCACAAGCATCAACCATACCTTGGGTTACTAAGTCTAACCCATTGTAAAAATGTTTCCATTTGGATACAATGAGGTAAAGCATGGTGGGGACACTTTCGCAAAAGCTCCTTAAACCTCTCCCAAGCCTCACTAAAAGTTTCATCTTCGAGTTGCCTAAATCTCACTATCTCACTTCTGAACTTGGCATTTTTAGTTGGTGGAAAGTACTTACAAAGAAAATTTTCCGCTAACTCGTTCCTAGTACTAATTGATTCGGGAGCAAAAGAATTTAACCACGTCTTTGTTCCATCTCTAAGAGAATACAGGAACAAAGTTAATCTAAGGGCATCTCTCGACACTCCCTGAATTACAAATGAATCACTAACTCCTAGAAAAGACATAAGATGTAAATGGAGGTCTTCAAATGGTAAACCATGGAATTGACCCACGGTCTACAACATCTGAAACATTACCAGTTTCATTTCAAAATTTGTTGCCTCAATTTGAGGAAAAACAATTCCTTGATTTAACTAATCAAACATCGGAAAAGCATACGCTCGAATGACTTTGACCCTATCATTTGCTACCAGAATAGGGTTCTCAGCCTGGTTACTTTGCTGTCCATTTTGCTCCAGCGGTGGATTTTGCTGCAGCTCATGATTTCGTTGGGGATCAACTTGATCTTCTAGAATATTTGGGAGACGCGGCAGGTTATCCATCAGATTGATATTCCTTTGCTGCTCTCTCCTTCTCCTTCTGAAAGTTCACTCAATCTTTGGATAAGGTTTAAATCTTACCCTAGGAGGATCGCTCATACACCAATCTCACACCAACAAAACAAAAAGAAACAATAAAAAAGTTCACGCACCAAATCACTAAAACACATACACAAAACAAATCAGATAAAAGAAACTAATTCAAGTCCCTGGCTACGACGCTAAAAACTTGTTGCCTTTCAAGAGTGGTTAAAAATATGGTATAAATTGACTCTAGAAATCTATGCAACTGCACATAATCTGCAGCAAGGGATAAGTAATTTATCATATCCACAAGGTTTTGAACTGTTTCACTTTTACCTATTTTGTTTAGCATTTTAGTGATTTCAAGATTGTTAAAAGGATTGGGTTTTGAAATAATGCTGGAATAAAAGAAATAACAGAGCAGAAATGTAAACAAATAAAGAAGACAGATTGGAAACAGACGTTGGTTAAGACTTCTGTAATTGTTAAAAAGATGCTCTAGCAATTGAATTGATAAGACAAACTCTCGTAGTCTTATCAACAGGATCCTCCCAGAACTCTGAATCTTTTGGAATGTGTTTCAACTCCAATGACGCTTTACCAATCGAGAACTAGGCAACTGGCTATCCCTAACTCAGTTACTAGCGTTCACCAACACATAATGGTCTAGTGTGATTACAAGCCACACATCCCTTAAATCATCCCTGAAACTAAGAGAATAAAATAAATGATATTAAACACAACAAGTAATCAAGATGCTCGAAATCAATATCAATAGCTAGATTAATAAAAGAAATGACAATTACATCGCCCTAACCAACACCTAAAGTAAATGAGTTCATGAATTTGGAAACAACACATGCTACAATCTATTCACGTGCATCCATAACTACAAACTTGTACAAGGAACAATAATTTCCCTTGAAGAAATCCGTAGTTGATGGTCTTCTTGAGTCTCCAGTCATTCCTCCTCTATTCGGCTCCAAGAATGGAAAGAATGAGACTTTCCTCTCGAATGATTTGACTTGAGACAACTATTTCCTTTTATAGAGTGGAGTCCACCCTAATTAGGTCAAAGATTACACGTGGAAGGCTCTCCAAGCTTCCTAGATCCGAGATTGCTTCTGAAAACGCCACCTCATTAATGAATCACGTGCAGCTCACGTGGCCAGTTTTGCTTTGTGCTTTGCTGGATCATGGAAATTGCTCCCTCAAGTCGCTCTGCATTATTTTTTCTGCAAAAGAACTTCCAAAGCATAAATTATTCGAAATAGGATAAAACACATAATATTCATCTAATAACACACCTATTTGGCACAAATGACATATAAATTATCATAGAATAAGATCTAAATAACTCCCTTTTGGAGAGTTATCATACCCTCAAACTTGAACTATTGCGCGTCCCGAGCAATACTAACTCACTCTCTCTTGAAAATTCAAAACATTGATCATAGCACAACTCAATGAACCAGATATTCCAGCACTACCTTCAACCTTTACCTGAGCATCCTGCAAAACCATGGATGGCTGCAGCAAAACAGTTCTTTCAGCATTGAACAAGTAATCACCACCTTTAACTCAATCGAAAGAACTTACCACAACTCAGCTATATTATCAAACATTTTTTTTCAAAATTTTAAGGGATTTATTCTTTTGTTCTTCAGACTTAAAACAACCCTACAATCATACGCTCTTAACCATGAGATGACACATTTTATGACGCAATATACCCTTGCCTCAAGCTTATCACCAACTAGGCTAAACACTCATTGTTAAACCCAAAAATCTTTAGTTATCTATCAATTGCTTCTTATAATGTCGACATGTTATGATGAAGCTCACTTAAGCCCTAGGAGATAGAAAACTGCTAGATTATCAATCATCCTTCAAAAGTTTTGCTCTATCAATTTTTCACAACAAAAGTTTCACTTTTCTTTTTTCAGCATAAACATGTTTTTTATCATCATTTTTTCTCAATATTTCCTAGGCCATCTTTTAACACAAATACAAACTGTGGGTGTCACAAATGTCCCTGGTTACTCAACAACCTAGAAAAAATTATTATGAAGGAGAGGAATGCTTAGGAAAAATAAGAGGAGTGGCTAAAAGTCCCCTAAACTTCAATTATTCATTGTCCCCAATGAATTAGCAACATATATTTATTCCCCCAAACTTAACTTTTTTTCACTCTGAATTTTAAACTAAGCGTGGGACTAAGACTAAGCTTAAGGTGGATCAAAATAAGACAATGCTACCTCAGAACTTCTTGTCACAACGATGACCAGGCTAGAATGAATGCTCAAGCAAAATGTTTCAAGAGATCAGAACACCTTGATCTAATTAAGCTAACTGGTCCTAGCTTCAAAAATTCAGAAGAAAATTTATGTTAGGAGTACTCAGTGTGCCATAGAAAAGAAAACTTAAGAATTTGATTAAAATAACAAAAAATTATTACAATAGCAAATAAAATTTTTTGAAGGGCCAGTAGAAAAGAATATAAAAACATCAAAAGCAGAAATATTAACAGCAGAAAAAACTTGGTCAGGACAATGCACGAGCAACAAAAAAGATTACACAAAACAAAAGCTCGCTCGGTTCTTTCTTTATTCTTCTAGTCCTCTAGACCAACATCTTCATCCTCTTCTCCTTCTATTTCTATCGACGGTGGTGGGATCCAGGGGTTTAATAGATCATCGAGAAAAATAGGGAAGGCTTGATATGGTTTGGAAAAGTTGGATTGCAAAGCCCACCTTAGTGTGGCATCCCTCCGTTTAACATAATTCCAGTATGTTTGGAATTGCCTCTCGGCAAACTCTATTCAGTTGGAATACATTTGCAGTTGTTCTTGTATTTGGTGGATGCCACACAACAAACCACCTTGGCGTGCTTCCTGAGTCCTTGTTGGTACGATTTTAATCCGCAAGCGAACGGGTCGTCACAAGTAATATAGTGATTTTGAGTATAGAGTATCGTCTCCACAGGGATTGGATTTATTCAATTAAGTACCGCGAATAATCTTGCTTAACTTTAGTTAGAGAACAATATCTAATGCCGGAAAGAATAACAAAAAGCTAATCTAGAAAGCAAAAGATAAATGGTGACACAATTTGATGGGATAATTCTAGAGTTGTTGATTTTATCCATTGGACCTTTAATGCTTAATCAATTAACTAATGTGGATTAACAAATCATTTGATTCATAAGTCTAGAAGCCTAATGACAAGGACTCTCCTGTCGGTCTCCTCCTATCTCATACCGTTCAATAAAGAATCTCCTTTCAGTCTCATCTTTATTTACTTAGTATGGCATTACGACCCTTCAGTACAACCTCTAACGTTATTTATTTTATCCCGTGTCACCCGGGTAAATAACCGTTAGTCATGCATTCAGTTCTAGTCTAAGCTTCTCTCCGTCGAGTTTCCACATAGTAACGATTCATTTAATCAGTGATCAGTTGATTAAAAGCATTACGGACAAAATGCACAAATGAACAATAATGACAATTAAACCACATCAATTCATTAATTCAGCAGAGGTTCAACATCTAAATCAATCTCATAGAATTTAGGAATTTGCTACTCATAATCACTAAAATTCAATAATTCCTAATCACAACAATTCTAGAAACTAAAACATAAAGGAAAAGGGAAGAGAAATGCTCATAAAAGTGTCGATCTCCTCGATCCCGCGCCGACCTCCTTCGATCCCGAGCTCCAAAGATCTTCAACAAAGCTCCAAAACTCTCCCAAAAATCCCCAATTTTAGTGTAAACTCTAGAATGGGGTGAAAACCCACAAATTGGCACACCAAATATGGATGCAAAAGGCTCCTTTTATAGGCTCCCAGCAGGCTCAGCGTCGAGACGCTACAAGGACAGCGTCGAGACGCTCTGACGTCATCTTTTCTTGGGCTCCAAGACGTCTCAGCGTCGAGACGCTACTTGGACAGCGTCGTGACGCTCTCGCGATTTTGGATCTTTCCACGTAGCTGCCTACCGTCGAGACGCTCCAGGCTTAGCATCGAGACGCTAGGCCCTGAATCTTCTAGAATGGCCCGATTTTGACTCAATTTTTGGGCCTCCAACTTTCTTTTGGCCCAAAAGCTTTATGTAATGGATTTTGGGCACTTTTCTTGACCCAAATTGATAATTTTAAGGCTTGGACTTCATGAATTTGGGCTTCTAATTCATTCTTCTTGGCTTTTTGGACTCGGATTTTCAATGTAATTCTCCAAATTGCTCAAAAAGTCTCCAAAATCATCTAAAATCTCTCAAAATTCTGGTTTTGCTTCATTGACTCGGTTTTCTGAAATTTAAACAGAAAATAACATTAAAGCACACAATTAAAGCATAAAACTAGCCAAAATTAATAGGAAAATGATGACATTTTTGCATGTCATCAGTCCTTGAAAGACTTGCTAGGTTTGACGTGTCTATTATTCCCTTATCTACTAGGATAACATCTTCTGCACTCGCAGGAACCCCAACTCTTTTACAAAACATAATTATTGTGTTCGGGAAAAAGAGCTTGCCCATCTTTTTCCTCCAACAAGAATGAATCTCACTGGAGATAATTTTTCCTACATCAATGCTTAATGACCTCAGAATTGCAAAAACCAAGAGAACACGATTACGAGAGACAGTAGAGTCATGGGTTGTTGGCAGGAGACGCAGCTTGACAAATCGTAACCAAGTGTTGGCTTCACTCTTGAGATAGGCCGCATGGAAAGTACTCTTTTCAATCTTTGACAGCAGCCATTGAGCCCCTTCAATTCCCACTTCACGAACAGCTGCGTTCGACTGCTCATTAGATGGCGCTGTCGCCATTTCATTATATCTGACATGTGGGAAATCCTGAAGGTTGAATAAAGAATTGATAACACCTGGGCTCCATTCTACCGCCATCCCACGGACAATGGCCTGAAAACCCTCTTCTTCATCAATATTTTCATAGAATTCTCGAACTATATTTAAGTTGACAGACTCCGGTTTAGCATAGAACTGATCCCATCAGTGATTTATGATCCCGACTCATAAGAAATGTGGTAGGTCATCACCGAATCCTCTTTCCAACAGGAAATCCCTCTTTAGCATCTCTAAATATTTTGCCCGAGCTAGGTTGTTGATGAAGCGTTCGTATGGCAACCGCTGCTCCTCAATTTCTTCTTCCACTGCTTCAGTTATTGCTTCGACAACTCCTTTGCCTCTATCCTCTTCAACTTTCTTTTTTCAGTTTCTTCCTTCTCTTGGACCTCTGTTTCCGTGTTTTCCTTCTCCGATTTGGTGGATGGTTGGATCTCAGAGAACTGATTAAATTGATACCAATATCGCTGATATGCATTAATCCAAGCATAAATTAAGCATAACCAAGTAGTACCTAAAGTATCTTAGGGTCGAATCCACAGGGAAGGAATAGTAAAAATTTTAATAAACTCGCTAGTGAACACTCAAACGCAAGGTACTGGATGCAAAGTTAATGAAGTGAAAGCTGCGATTTTGAAGGGTACTGTAAAGCAAGCTATGCGTCAGAGATGAGTAGGAAATAATCAGATGATAAATGCTATCAAGGCTTTCGCTACGACAACCACATGCGTTGACAAATTATTTAGTAGCGCACATCCAGTTTGGATTCCGATTAATGCTTAAGTGAGAAATAAACATGTGATTCTCTTCCAGTACTACACATCCGTTTAGCGTAGAACGAACAACGTTCTGTTCAATTAGTTCATGCGTTAGTGTTCTTCCCTAATGACTCGCAAGTGATTGTGTCATTCCTAAAACAATCTAAGCACAATCATGAAATATCTCTTGTGGCAGTATTAATTCTAATGCAACCTAGACTACATGTGATACGCTAACTTGCTCTACTTAAATATTTCCACATGCGTTACCTGTCAGGGATTTATCATGCTGCTACCACATCCGGCTAGCCAGGCAGGAGTTAGTAATGAAAACATTATCGCATCTAAGCATAAAGCATTAATGTTCATTCATTCAAGATGTGACACATACATAGTAATGTTGTCCCCGCATGGGTGCCTAGGCTAAGCCTTGATAAAAGAAATTTAGCTCATGCTATAAAAGAAAAACATAATGCAATACATCATATCACAAATAAGATAATTGCGCTGAGACAATATGTCTTCTTCTCTCTTCTCCTTTTTCTCTCTTTTGCTCTCTCCTCTCATCCCCTTTTTTCATCGGCAGCTGGGCTCTTTTTATAGGCTGAGGATGCTGACCTCTCCAAGAAATTGGCTTGCGTTTCCCAACCTTCTCTTGCCAACTTGCAAATCAGTCACACGTCAAGGCAACCATCCTTCTAGCTGTCATCGTACAAATTATTCTCTGGGATTTGCGCCTGCGCTGAAGGTAACTTGGGCAAGGAAATATCTACAGAAATCATGCGTTAGCAAGTAAAAATACATAATTTCCTACCGCATGTAAGAATACTCATTAAGAGATTAGCTATTGCATTTCTCTGCTACCATGCGCTCAATCAGCGCAACTTTGATCTTTTTGATCCTTATTTAGTTAAATTTAAGAGAGAAATAACTTGCTTTTTGCAAGTTATCAAACCCCCAAACTTAAATTATTGCTTGTTCCTAAGCAATGCCCTCTATCCACTCTATGAGAATAACTTAGCTCAACCGATCTAGGCTTTACATCCTATTTTTCTTCATCTTTACTCCACAACTTAAATAAAAGATTTGGCCTTCAACTAGATTTCCCTTTTGGCTAAATATTACTTTCGCGCTTAGACACTCTTTCCTGTGATAACACAGCAAGATCCGTAGTAATAAGCTTATGTGCAAGTTTTTTTTTAAGCAGAAAGCATTAATTTATCGACATCAAAATGCATGCTTTCGTTTTGGGTTACCGACATCTATGATGAAAGGTATCCAACTACGGGCATTACATTTTTTCACTACCCTAAACATTGATGGGATTCAAATGCGCTTTTGTGCAGTGGCAAACGATGGGTGTCATGAATGCCCCTAACTACTAACGCAAAGAAACCAGAGGAACGCATATTCTTGAATTAAGCTCAACTATCGCACCCCAAACTTAAATTGGACAATGTCCCCATTGTCCCCCAAACTTAAACTGGAATGCGATGGAAGATGGAGCAGCTTGCTGCGCTGCGACAGATGTTAGAGCATTAAGCATAAAAAAAATCCTAAGGAAAAAGGGAAAACGAAACAAAGGGAAATACTTAAACCTGCGGTGAAAAAGATATCAGGAAAAATTTAGATGCGAAGAACTAATCCTGAAGAGTTAACGCAGAGGAATTTGACAGATGAAGGCATTTAGCTAAGGCTAAGCAAGAGAATGCAATAATTTATCAAAATAAGTGTTCATTAATGCGATGGGAAATTTTGTACATGATAATTTTCGTATTACAAAAGAAAAATTTACAAGTACAGACAATATTTTTACTCTCGAGACGATGATCTGCGCTGCAGTCTCGGCGACGGCGGAGGCATGGATGGGCGCACCTGAGAGGGTCCTACGCCATCTGGTATTGGTTGTCGTTGAGGTCGAATAAATTGATCTGGCGAAGCAGGCAATCGACGAAAGGAGCCTGTCCAGTGCACAAGGAACAACATCATGGCTTTGACGCGCTGGGATAATTCATGTTGTTGCCGACGCAGGGGCTCAACAATTTCTTCTAGCTTCTGCCGCATCTCTGCAAATACCCGCGCTTCATCAACATCGATAATCTGTTTGAGCAGGTCGGAGGTAGGGTCTGCGTGCGACTACTGACCAATGGGCGTAAAATCTGACTCAGGTTGCCGGGGGAGATCTGGAAGATAAGTCTGTTGGTCGCAGACTTCAACTTGGTGCACGGTATCCACGCGCACTTCTAGAGGAGTTGGCCAGTGCATGGGCGACGTTGGAAGCGACATCCAGCCTGGTTGGTTGAGAGTGTAAACAACAATTTCCTGCGCTAGAAGAACTTCTTGCACTTGCCTTGTCGCGGTTGAAGGATTCAAACTCGTGGTTTGTTTGCGCCTCTTCTTTTGCTGGGGCTCAAGCGCGGGAGGTTGATTTTTTGCCGCAGGGATTGGTTCTTTGTATGGTGCGGGCGCAGCGCGGATGCGGCTGTTATATGTTCTTGTTATGCGCGCGATCCACTGATCGTCGAAAGTCTGCCGCATGGCCCGTATTTCGTCAGCTGGTGCATGAACAATGCCAGCCATGCGGAAAAGTTGGTGACAATGTTGGGGTTTGTGTCCTATAACTCAAGTTTTGTTATCCTTTATATAAATAAAGATGTTATTCACTGAAAAATGTTTATGAATATCTTAATAATCCAATAAAAACATCCATGGTTATAACATGAGATTCTTGAACTATATCATGTCTATGGACAGGGATCAAGTTCGATTATATAACCTAAATGGTCTATAGTAAATGAATAAGAGGTTGGGTACGTTTTTCTGGTAACACTATGGATGCGACCTATTTTGCTAAATAAAGCAAACGACCTGATCCTAGTTCGTTCATGTATTGACATGTGAGTAGAGACATCCTGTGTACAAGATGTTTACACAAGATTGGACCAAGAAATAAGTTACTCTTACTTTATAATGCCGCTTACTGTTAAGACTGATTATTTCATGCGATGACCTAGGTAACTCAATCTTAATCCTGAGCTTACTGTGAACTCCTGTTCATTTAAGGTTATCCTTTGATCTACATGGGTGAGAGTGGTCATAAAAGTATCATTAAATACTCCTACCATTTTGGGGATAACTTTAGATGGATGGCTGGGGACGTAGTAAAGCAAAACAGAATTCACTCCTACCCGATACAGGGATAGTAGAAAGGTTGTTCCCTTAAGTGATGAGTTCGAGGCTTGAACAAGGGGCCCCGCCCTCTCATTGGCTTGAGAGGGATCTTGTTTTATGGTTGGACCATAAAAAAATTGTTCAATGGAGGACTAGTGGACTTAAGGAACTAAGATGTACTATAGGGGTAAAACGGACATTTGACCTGTCTATAGTAATGAATGACATGTGAAGGATTGACTTACTAATCATGGTTATACCAAGTGGACAGAAATATATCTACAGTGAGGGGAGTTCAACTACTAGGCTATAGTGGAGTGTCCCGGTAGTTAACGGATGTTGGTTAACTAGCTTAAAAAGGTTTGACTAGTTTAACCTTGCACCGTTGGAGCCCATGATCTGTAGGTCTATTAGGTCCCCGTGCTAGCTGGAGACTAACCTTTGGAACAATATGATTGATTAAATACGAATTACTTTTAAGTTCATGTTGAGAAAAATAAATAAAAGTGATAGGTGTTGACGGTACGTCGGGTTTTGTGAAAACCGAGTGTGTATGGATTTGTAATATTTGAATATGATTTAAATACCGAGAACATGAATAGGGATTCATGATAGGGAAAATAACATTTTGGAAATGTTCGGGTAAAGTGGCAAAATATTAATTTAATATTAAGATATTAAATTAATTATTAATTAATTTAAAATTAATTTTGAATTAATTTAAAATTAAGAAATTGAAAATTATTTTTCAAATTTGAGATTAATTAAAATAATTAAGTTAGTGGATTAATTCAAGATAATATTGGATTAATTAAGATCAAAATGAATATTATTTTTTGGAGGTGGAGTGCATGGTGACTAAACTCATGCACTCCCCTCTCTTAAGCCACTTAATACTCCATTAATTTGGAGCTGATTTGGTGGCAAAACCTGGGCCTTTTCTTCATGCTTAATTCCTCTATATAACTGAAGAAGAATGCTGAAAGAAACATTGAAGAAAGGTGTTGAAATTCTGCAAGAATCCATACTCATACCACTCACTTTCATAAGCTTGTTTTTCCAAGCTTACTCTCTAAAATTCCATCACTTGAGGATCCCACAATCCGTTCCAAAGGCTTGAGGATAGCAAGGATAATCCTTTGGTGGTTCGTGACTCATTGGTGAAGAAAAAACAAGAAGCTAATCCAACACATTTCTCCATTGAAACAAGGTAGGCAAGTTGTCTCTTTTTTTCTTCATATGAACAACATGTCTTTGGTGATCAAATTGAGCTTCTTATGTGCCTAAGATCCAAAATTGCTTCCGCTTTTTAGATATTAACACTTCCAATTGGTATCAGAGCAAGTTTTGGCACCTAATTCGCTTTAATTTGATCATGGTGGGTAGCATTTTGAAAATGAATTTGCATGGGTGCTGGAATGGATATATTGCGGTTTTGGCAATTTTTTTACTCTTCAATTTGTCCATGAAAATGTAATTGCTCACACGTATATGAGCATTAATGTGTTGAGAAGAGTCTGTAATTTTTGGAGAGTCATTAGAGTCCATCTAGTATTGTAATCGATCGAAATAAGGAGAAGAACACATGTTGGCCGAAGAACAGGGGGATGCAAATCGCGAGAGCGTCGCGACGTTGTTCATCAAGTGTCGTGACACTGATGCGTTTTCAAGAACAAGCGCGAAAATTTCCAGATCTCGGCGGTTGAAATAATCTCGACTGGTTCGGTTCAAATCTTGGCTGCTTCAGTCATTTAAGGTCCGGTTCAGTGATGATTATGGCTTGGGAGGTCCGGTTCGAGTCTTTCCAAGGCGGTTCGTGATGGTTCGAGATTTCTGGGAGCTTCTCAACTCAATATTCAATTATTATTTGTAATAATTTAGTTAATTGCTTGCTGAGATTGCCAAAACCAGTCCATTTCAGTGTGTTTAGTTATTTATGCTTTATGAATGCATATTATAATTAATTATGAATGAGATATGCATAGGAGTATGTCATATAGATTTAAAATCCCACCGTAGGAAGCATTCTTCTTGCATTTAAATATGTTATAAGTAGTTATAATATAAGTGTGCATGATTTAGGTTTCATGTGTTAGATGCATTCTGAATGTTTAGTTCGCGTTATTTATAATCATTATATATTTGAACGAAATAAACAAGCATGCAACATGAAACTTCCTTAGCTCGATTTTAAAGCGTTAATATCGAATAGAAAGCATTTTATAGGTTAATCTCTTTTATAATTGTTTATAAAACGAGATAGACGTAAAATCTAGAACAAAGATAAATTGCATGCTCACCTAGGTTAAATGAACCAAATCGATCAAGATCTTAGAATAGGTCGATAACTTGTAAAGCTAAGGTTACAAGAGAACTCACCCGGTTCGATGCTATCTAAGGCTGGAGGTATTTAAGTTGACGGTTTACGGAACACCTCCTACCTGGGTATCAGGCCGATACTTGAGTTAAGTTAACCTAGGTTTTACAAGCATGCACGTGAGAGATGCAAGGTTATAAATCACTTAGACAATGTAGGTTAATTATAACCTAGGCTTAGGAATATATTCAATTAGTCGGAATATGCCTAAGTTACAAATTACCCAAAATCGTTTCAAATACTTAGTTGGAGAAAAAGATAAAATATAGTTTTCCTCACGTTCTCCTTATAATTCACACCGTGAGATTTATGCATAACTTCTTGTTACTTAGTAACGTAATCATTCCATTCGGAAGGTGATTGCATAGATCAATATCAAGGTGAATGGAGAAAGTATTTATAGTAAGTGGGAGAGGGAAGCGTGTCAACACATCCGACGGTCTCTTCTATTGGTTTACTTCGTGAGATCTCTATGTTTGCTTGCTAAGCACGCCCTGGAGCTGCTACACCATTCGAAAGGTTGTGACATAGGGATTGTAGCACCGTGAACTCCCTGTAAGGATAAAGGATTTCTCAGAACTGTTCCCAGCATTAGCTTTTCCATTCAGTAGCATTACTGGGACCGTTCTCAGAAATTTAAAAAATGGAGGGTCACACTTACAAGATAAACTAATAGTTAGCTTATACTTGACCAAAGTAGCGATAACTAAAATGATAACAGAAATAAAGTGTTATTCTGGTTATAGGATTTCTTAGTCAAGACTGTCTTGGTTTAGTGAAGGAGTAATTGACTACCCCTCGGTAGCAATTATTCTGACCCACTGAAATATCGTTGCAAAACAACTAATGAGATGGGTACACTATTACATTTGCTAAAACTATAATAGGATTTGTTAAAATATTCATTTTACTGATAAAGGATTGCATGTTATTTCAGCATGCCTAGCACATTAGTACAACTATTAGCTTCAGAAAAACTTAACGACGACAACTATGGAACCAGGAAATAATATTTAAATACAGTATTATTGATTGATGACCTTCGATTCGTCTTAGCGAAAGAATGTCTGCCTAACCCTGGCCCGACAGGAACTCGAGTAAATCGAGAGGCCTATGACAGATGGACAAGAGCTAATGAAAAGGCAAAGGTCTTTATTTTGACAAGCATAAGCGATGTTCTGTCTAAAAAGCATGAAGGCATGGAAACAGCAAGGGAAATAATGGATTCTCTGCAGGCCATGTTTGGACAACCGTCCTCATCCCTTCACCATGAAGCCCTCGAGTACGTTTATAATTCTCTCATGAAAGGAGGAACTTCTGTACGAGAACATGTGTTAAACATGATGGTACATTTTAATGCAGCCGAAGTAAACGAGGTTGTCATAGATGAAAGTAGTCAAGTCAGCTTCATCATGGAATCTCTTTCGAAGAGTTTCATGCAATTTCGTACCAATTTAGTTATGAACAAAATTGAGTACAATCTGATGACTCTCCTGAACGAGCTTCAAACTTACCAGTCCTTTACTAAAAGTAAAGGACAAGAAAACGAAACAAATGTTGTTTCTGGTAGGAAGTTCCTAAGAGGATCAAACTCTATGAATAAGTCTGAATCTTCTAAGAATAAAAGTATTCAATTGAGGAAAAAAGAACAAGGGAAAGGGGAAAGTTCCCATTACGAAGAAAGGCAAGAAAAAGATTACAGATAAAGGAACTTGCTTCCACTGCAACCAGGACGGTCACTGAAGAAGAAATTGTCCTAAGTATATTGCTGAGAAGAAAGCAGAAAAGCCTAAAGCTGCCAAAATAGGTAAATACGATTTGATTGTAATTGAATCATGCTTAGTAGAAAATGATAACTTCATATGGATATTAGATTCAGGAGCAACTAATCATGTATGTTCTTCTATACAGGAAACTAGTTCCTGGAAAACTCTTGATGAAGGCGAGGTGACACTCAAAGTAGAGATAGGAGATGTTGTCTCAGCTGAAGTAGTGGGAGAAATGCAGCTTTGTTTTAGAGATAGATATGTTTTGTTGAAAGATGTTTTGTATGTTCCTCGTATGAAAAGGAACTTAATATCTATCTCTCGTTTAATGGGACAAACTATTTTGTATCTTTTGAAATGAATAAAGTGTTTATATTCAAAAGAAATTTCCATGTATGTTCTGCTAAACTTGAAAACAATATGTATGTGTTAAGACCGAATGAAACAAAAGCTGCTTATAACACGAAAATTTTTAAAACAACACAGACCCAAAATAAAAGACAAAAAGTTTCTCAAGATACCATTCTTTGGCATCTAAGACTAGGACACATAAATCAAAAACATATTGAAAGGCTGGTTGAGTGGACTTCTAAACAAGTTAGAAGATGACTCATTACCACCATGTGAATCCTTATCTGTTCCCCATACATCAAAGATTTCCACTTCGAGTATGAAGTTTAGAGGCATTTCACTCTTAGGTGTTCGATCCACGGTTCTTTGACATTGATCACAATTCTTAGTGAAGAGGTGTGAATCTTTGAAGAGACTTGGCCAAAAGTACCCTTATTGAATGACTTTGGCTGCAGTTTTTAGCCCGGCAAAGTGTCTTCCATATGGAGCCGAGTGACAGGCTTCCAATATGAGTGGTACCTTTTCTTCTGTTACACATTGTCTAAGTATTTGATCTGGACCTAGCTTCTTGTACAGTTATGGCTCATCCCAGTAGTAATTCTTGACATCTTTCAGAAACTTTTTCAATTGTTATGCTATGGCTTCTGGGGGCTTTAGAACAGTGACTAAGTATTTCACATAATCTGCAAACCATGGAAGTTCAAGTGCCCTTACTGTCAGAATTTGTTCATCTACAAACGATTCTTGAATATCCAACCCCTTCTCCAGTTTCGCTTCCTCTCCAAGCCTTGACAGGTGATCTGCCACTTGATTTTTCAGTTCCTTTCCTGTCCTGGATTTCAATATCAAATTCCTGCAAGAGTAAAATCCAACGGATTAGTCGGGGCTTAGCATCCTTCTTGGATAACAAGTGTTTGAGAGCTGAATGATCAATATGAACTATGACTTTAGTTCCCACTAGGAAGGATCTAAATTTGTCAAAACGAAATACTATTGCAAGTAACTCTTTTTCCGTGACAGTATAGTTCGACTATACTTCTCTGAGCATTTTGCATGCAAAATAAATTGGTTGCACAATTTTTCCTCTTTTCTAACATAGTACTGCTCCAACTGCAAAGTCACTAGCATCGCACATCAACTCGAATGTCTGAGTTCAACCTGGTTCAATTTTGATCAGCGATGTACTGAGTGCGTTCTTCAAAGTTTCGAAAGTTTGCTTACAATCTTCATCAATTTCGAACGGTCTATCTACCTCAAGCAACTTGCACAAATGTTTAGAAATTTTAGAGAAATCTTTAATAAATCTTCTGTAAAACCCTGCGTGGCCTAGAAACCCCCTGATGGCTCGGACTGTTTTTGGAAAAGGGAACTTGGATATGATCTCAATCTTTGCCTTGTCTACCTCAATTCCATTTCTAGAAATTCGCTGTCCAAGGATTATTCGTTCTCGTACCATGAAATGGCACGTTTCCCAGTTCAATACCAGGTTTGTTTCTTCACATCCTTCTAGTACTTGGTCTATATTATGTAAACACACTGCAAAAGTTTCACTGAAGACAAAGAAATCATCCATAAACACTTCTAATGTTCGCTCTACCATATCGGAGAATATTGTCATCATACACCTTCGAAAGGTGGCTGGTGCATTGCATAGTCCAAATGGCATTCTTCGAAAAGCAAATGTCTCGTACGAACATGTGAATGTGGTCTTCTTCTAGTCATCTAGGGCTATTGTTATCTGGTTGTAACCTGAGAAACCATCCAGAAAACAATAATAATCATTCCATGCTAATCTATCCAACATTTGATCTATAAACGGTAATGGGAAATTGTCACACCCCCTCCCGTACTAACTGCTAGCTAAGTTCGGGAGACGGCGTGAAGCCAACGGACATCGTCCTTCTCTAATGATACCCGCTGACCCTGCTGAACCCTTGAACCTTATAAACATGCTAATCTTAGATATGGAATACTTTACATACAACACAACACATCGAAACCTTGATAACCTTCAGACATACAAGAAGCGCAACCCTGACTTAATTCACTTTGGAAAATAAACCTGATAGAGACATCACAACCAAAAACATATCCAACTAGGGTTTACACAACCACAACATCTAGAGCTTACACAAACCATAAACTATCCAATTCTTACCAAGACATTTACAATACAAACAGACACAATGTACAACTCCACCCTCGTACTAGAGCTTGAGGGCGGGCGGCAGCGGGCGGTGGCGGCCGGTCGTCGGAGTTAGGAAGAAGAAGAAGGAAGATGAAGGATATGGAGAAAGAGAAGACGAAGAAAGAGAAAAGGGAGAAAAATAATAAAAAAATAAAAAAAATATTAATATTTTATTATTTTATTATTTTTATTTTAAAAAATTAAAAAATAAATAATTTTTTTATTAAAATAATAGTGCCACGTCAGCAACTGTTAAGATTTAACAGAAAAATTAACGGCAGGGACTAAAATGCTCCTTATCTCAAACCTCAGGGGTATTTTTGTTGAGTTTGAAAACTCAGGGACCTAAGTGTCACTTAACCCAAACCTCAGGGACCAAAAGTGTATTTTTCCCTAATATCTTTCTCAAATACTCAGCAAGTATGTAATTAAAATCTAGCAAGGCATACCAAGTATATACAACATTTTAAATAACATGACAAATCTACGTTGTGTAGGACATGCTCAGTACAACCAACGTTTACTAGCTCTACGATGTAGTGGGGCCCGCCCAGCACTCCTATCGTCGCTGTCGTAGTGGGGTCTGCCCAACACTCACGACACCATCATTGTCACAGAGTACACTCAGCGTCAACAACGGAATATAACCTGTGTGCACACGGTACCATATAGCCTCAGGCTCAATATCATAGTCATGTAGTCAATAGAAGTCTCAGAAAATCACAAGAAAACATTAAAACATGCCTGCTTATCTTTATCTTTCGTAACTCAAACTTACTCAGCTTACTCGTGAAAAACTAAAAAATCTTTAATCAATACTCGCTAATACATACTTTGCTTACAATGATATCTTTTCAACTACTTTTCAAAAAGTCAATAATCACGTGCTCACATATAAATTTCATTAGAAAATCTAAGATCAAAATTTATACTTGAAACAATTCATAGAAATCATGTATCGCTCATAAGTTCAGATTGAAGCACGTAAAACATTTAAGCATAAATAACAGTTCAGAAATCATTTTCGAAATTTGTTTTGTCACTCACAGCCTTGGCTAGTTCCCTAGCCTGTAGACTCGGCCTATTTCCTCTTGGCTTGTCAGACAAACCAAAACCGAGCATCAGAACTATAAATAGTCTTGTCTTTCTATGCTCATGAATTCTAAACTTTAGAAATAAAATCACATTCCACACTTTTCCCAGAATTTTCCATATTCAATACCCTAACTTCAAACACTCATAACTTCCACAATACTTGACCAAAATTAATGTACTATATATCAAACTCTTAATTTTGGAACCATCTACAACGTACTTGAAGTAATGAAATGAGATTCCCAACAGAGTTGTCCAGAAATCCCCCTAACACAGCTATTCCAAATTTGTGCTTCTCTGCTACCCTCTACTTTGCTCCTGAAATTAAACCTACTTCTAGTCATTTTTGGCACATGAATTCTTCATGAAAGTCATAGGAAATTAAATAATCTTTCCAACCATACCAAGTTGAGCTTCTAATGCAACCTCTACACTCCGGAACGTTCAAAAAGCAAGACCAAACTAGAGACCCTTCAGATTTGTGCGAAAATTATGTGCTCTGTTTTTCTCTTTCAAAATCATTAACTTAACATCCGAATTATCTCAAGCATTATTCATCAAAGTTGTTCGAAAATGAATTAACTTTCAAGAAAGTCAGGCCTCACCTCTTAATTTATCTTGTGTAGCTCAAATCGAATTAAGAACCAGCGATGGGCAGGTTGAACCAAGATTTTGCCATGGTTGCACTTGCATGAGCTTTCCCCTCTTTTCTTCAACCTCAAACCTCTAGTGAGCTCCCTCTTCTTCTTCCTTCACTCTCTCCCTCAAATGGTTATGTAGATTTGACGGGAAATGATGAAGAAAATGGGCCGAGGCGGTGAATTCTCTTCAAGCACCGAAAATGGGTATTTAACCATTAAGCACCATTTGGGTTTTTCCATTTTCTTTCTTTTTTTTTTCCTTTTCCTATTTTCTTCTCTTTTCCTTTCATTTTCTTTGTTTCCTTTCTTTCATTTTTCTTTAAATAGACTCCAAAATTATCAAAACCAACTTCAACCAAAAGCTTTGCCATTTTTTTCCTTCAACAATTAAACAACAACTTTAATCCAACTTCCACAATAGGTGACAAGAGCTATAATACGTTTAAAACTTACCTCCCCCTTATGAAATTTCGTCCCCGAAATTTAGAAGTCTTTAGGTGAAGAGTGTTGGGTAACTCCTCCTCATCCGGTCTTTTGACTCCTAGGTTGCCTCCTCCACTCCGTGATGTCTCCAAAGAACCTTCACGAGTATAATGGTTTTGTTCCTCATAACTTGCTCCTTTCTGTCGAGGATTTGAACCGCTTCCTCTTCATAACTCAAGTCTTCTTTCAACTCAACCGGTTGCGCTTGCAAGACATGTGACGGATCTGGAATATATTTTCTCAACATGGAAACCTGAAAAACGTCATGTATTCGAGCAAGTTCTGCTGGCAGCTCAAGTCTATAAGCTGCTTGCCAAACTCGTTCTATTATCTGGTAAGGACCAATATATCTAGGACTCATCATACTTTTCCTTCCAAAGCGAAGAACACCTCTCCACGGAGATAACTTCAAGAAAACTTGATCTCCAATCTGGAATTCTAAGTCTCTTTGTCGCTTATCTGTATAGCTTTTCTGTCAATCTTGAGCTATTTTCAGGTTCTCTCTAATCAGCTTAATAATGTCTGTCGTAACTTGCACAAACTCAGGACCAACTAGCTTTCGCTCTCCCACTTTGTTCCAGCACACAGGATTTCTGCATGGTCTGCCATACAAAGCCTCAAATGGTGCCATGCCGATACTAGACTGATAGTTGTTATTATAAGCGAACTCCATAAGTGATAAGTGGGTATCCCAACTTCCCTTAAACTGAAGGACACATGCTCTCAACATGTCTGCTAAGGCCTTGATGGTCCTCTCTAACTGACCATCTGTCTGGGGATGGAATGTTGTACTGAACTTCAATTTTGTTCCCATTGCTTTCTGCACACTAAGCCAAAACGTAGAAGTAAACCTCAGATCCCTATCTGAAACTATGGACACTGGCACTCCATGCTAACTCACAATCATGTCGACGTATAGCTTACCTAGCTGATCTAGTGTAGACGTCGCTTTAATCTGTATAAACCATGTTGCCTTGGTGAGTCTGTCTACTATTACCCATATACCATCATGTCCACTAGAAGAACAAAGTAATCCAAATAGAAAATCCATAGTAATATGCTCCCACTTCCACTCTGGCACTGGCAGTGGATTAAGGAGTCCTCTTGGTCTCTGTCTCACTGGTTTAACCTGTTGGCAAATCAAACATTTAACAACATATTCGTGTATCTCCCGCTTCATACCAGGCCACCAATAAGCTTTCTTTAGAGTTCTGTACATTTTGGTGCTTTCTGGATGCATACCGTAAGCTGAACTCTGAGCTTCCTCTAGTACAACACCCTTAAGCTCACTAATACTCGGAACGCATAGTCTTCCATACTTAATTATGGCTCCGTCTGCCCTCAACTCAAATTTGGACTTTTCAAGCATCTTCTGTCAGTTACTATCCTCTAGCTGTCTTCTCACAATCTCTGCTACTAGAGAAGACCTAACCTGAAATTGAGCTAAGAGACTCCCTGAACTCTCAACAGTCACAACTGCCCCGAAACCTCGTAACTCACTTAGCAAGGTTGCTCGAATACCACTATTGCCTTCTAGAGTGGGGTAAAAATATGATAAAATAAGCTCTAGAATATTGTACAAGTATACACAATTCGCAACAAGTGATAAGTAATTTATCGTATCCACGAGGCTTTGAATAGCTTCCACTATACCTATCTTATGTAACTTTTTAATGGTTTCAAGGTTGTGAAAATGATTGATTTTGATAAAATGCTGAAGCAAAAGAAATGACAGAACAGAAAGTAAACGGATAAAGCACACAGATTGGAAACAAGTGTTGGTCAGGATTTCAGTAATTGTTTTGAAATATTCTCTAGCAATAATATTGATTAGGCAATTCTCTTGCAATCTTATAAGCAGGATCCTCCTGGAACTCTAGATTTTTTGGAATGTGTTTCAACTCCAATGACGTGCTACCGAGCAAGCACTACGCAACTGGTTATCCTTAACTTAGTCACTGGTGTCCACCAACACAAAATGATCTAGTGTGATTAAATTCCACCCACCTCTCAAATCATCCCTGAATATAAGAGGTGATATTCATACCAGCTGGCCAGGCGGGCACAAAATAGAAATGAACACAACACATAATCAAGATGCCCAAATCAACATATATTGCATAGAGTATAAGCACGACAACTACATAGATCCTAACCAACACCGAAGTAAATTTAGTTCGTGAAGTATAAAATAACACACGCTACAATCTGAGTATGTGCATCCATAACTACAAGAAATTACAAGAAAAGATTAATTCCCTTGAAAAGATCCGTAGCTAATGGTCTTCTTGAGGTCTCCAATCGTTCCTCCTCTATTCGGATCCCAAAGATGGAAAGTAATCATCCACGAATGAAATGAGACTTTCCTTTCTCGAAATTGGAATGTTTTTTTACTTGAGACGGTAACTTCCTTTTATAGAGTGGAGTCAACCCTATTAGGTCAAATTTTACACGTGGATGGCTCTCCAAGCTTCCTATATCCGAGATTAATTCAGCTAATGCCACCTCATTTAATGAATCACGTGCGACTCACGTGGCAGTTTTGCTCCCTTTTTTGCTAGATCACAGATTCTGCTCCCTCAAGTCCCTCAGCATTATTTTCTGCACAAAATAACTTCCAAAGCATCAATTCTTCTAAATGGGTTAAAACATATAATATTCATCTAAAAGCAACCCTATTTAACACAAATGACACACAAAACACTATAGAAATAAGGCCTACATAACTCCCTTTTGGAGAGTTATCATACCCCCAAACTTGAACTATTGCGCGTCTGGAGCAATACTAACTAACCTTCTCTTGAGAATTCAAAGCATTAGTCATAGCATAACTCAATCAAAACAGATATTCCAACACTACCTTCAACCTTTACCTGAGCATTCTGCAAAACCAAGTACTACTGCAAAATAGTTCTTTTAGCATTGAACAAATAATCACCACCTTTAACTCAATCCTAAGAACTTACCACAGCTTACCTCTATTATCATACACATTTAAACATTTTTAAGGGGTCTTACTTTTATATTCTTCAGACTTAAAGCAGCCCTACAGTCATAAGCTCTTAAGCATAAGATGACCCACTTTATGGTGCAGTATACCCTTGCTTCAAGCTTATCACCAACTAGGCTAAATATTCATTGCTAATCTAAAAAATCCTTAGGTATTTTATCCCTTGCTTCTCATAATGGCGACATTTTATGATGAAGCTCACCAAGCCCTGGGAGACAAAAAACTGCTAGATTATCATTCCTCCTTCAAAACTTTTGCTTTATGAATTTTCACCGCAAAAGTTTCCACAATTTTTTTTGTAACACCCGAGTTAAGAGGGGTACATGAATGAACCGAGGCCCGTTCGAATGAGAGGGATCCAGAGGACATGAAAGCATGATCAAATAAGCATAAAAGAATTGATAGATACTACCTATACCAACAATGTGCACCTTCCTTAGGGGAATGTCGGGGCCGTGAGGTTCTGAATCCGGATTCAGAGTCTTGGACCTAGGGCGTTACAGATGGTATCAGAGTGGAACCTCTCCCAGTATGATGTGGTTCGAGGACGAAACAAGGCGGAAGCTTGTGGGCATGAACACCCGAGTTAAGAGGGGTACATGAATGAACCGAGGCCACATCCGAATGAGAGGGATCCTGAGGACATGAAAGCATCGTAAAGATAAGCTTAAAAGAATTGATAGATAGTACCTACATCAACAAGGTGCACCTTCCTTTTCGGTGGCTCAATCACAAGAACTTTGAAGTTAAGCGTGCTTAGCTTGGAGAAGTTCTATGTTGAGTGACCTCTTGGGAATTTTCCTAGGAAACATGTGAGTGAGGACAAAGCATGCTAAAAGGACCACGTGTTGGTTTGTGGGGATAGTCTTCACTCTTAGAAGCAGTTCAAACAAGTATGGTGACGTCGCCAGGCCGCAGGGGATGTAGGGGAATGTCAGGGCTGTGAGGTGCCGAATTCGGATTCCGAGTCTTGGACCTGGGGCGTTACATTTTTTTTCAGCAAATAATTTTTTTTCTCATTTTTTCCAATATTTCCTAGGTCATCTTTTGACGCAAAGACAAACTGTTGGTGTCACAAATGTCCCTGGTTACTCAACAACCTAAAAAAATATAATTATGAAGGAGAGGAATGCTCGAGCAAAACAAGCGGAGTAACTAAAAGTCCCCCAAACTTAAATTATTCATTGTCCCCAATGAATTATTAACATGATAATTATACCCCCAAACTTAATTCTTTTTCTATATGAATTTTAAACTAAGCGTGGGACTAAGATTAAGCTTTAGGGGGATCAAATAAGTCAATACTACCTCAGAATCTTCTTGCCGCAGCGATGACCAGGTTAGAAGAAATGCTCAAGCAAAAGGTTTCTGGAGATCAAAACACTTTGATCTAATTAAGCTAACTAGTCCAAGCTTCAAAAATTCACAACAAAAATTTTTAAGTTAAGAATGCTCAGTGCTATAGAACAAAAACAATATCGGGAATTTCATTAATAACAGAAAAGATTTACAATATTAGATAAAAATATAAAAAGACCAGCAAAAAAAAAAAAACAAAGAAGCAGAAATATCAAAAGCAGATAAATTTTTCTTGGTCAGGGAAACTGAGCGAGCAACAAAAATAATCCTTCAAAATAAAAGCTCGCTTAGCTTGTCTTCTTCCAATCCTCCTGACCAGCATCCTCCTCCTCATCTCATTCTCTTTCTATTGGTGGTGGTGAGATCCAGGGGTTTAACAGATCATCAGGGAATATAGGGAAGGCTGGATAAGGCTTGGAAAAAATTGGATTGCAAGGCCCTCCTCAATGCGGCATCCCTTCGTTTAACATAATTTCAGAAAGTTTGGAATTGCCTTTCGGCAAACTCCATTCAGCTGGAATGTATTTGCAGCGGTTCTTGAATTTGGTGGATGCCACACACCAAACCGCCTTGGCGTGCTTCCGGAGTCCTCTGAAGCCTTGCCAGGTTCGACGTGTCTATTATTCCCTTATCCATCAGTATAACATCCTCTGCTCTCATGGCAACCCCAGCTCTTTGACACAGCATAGTTATTGTGTTCGGGAAAAAGAGCTTACCCACCTTCTTCCTCCAACAGGAATAAATTTAATTAGAGATAATTTTTCCAACATCTATACTTAATGACCTCAAAATAGCAAATACCAAAAGAACTCGATCACGGGAGACAGTAGAGTCGTGGGTCGTTGGCAGTAGGCGCAGTTTGATGAATCCCAACCAAGTGTTGGCTTCACTCTTGAGGTAAGTCGACTGGAAGGTCCTCTTTTCTGTCTTTGACAAATGCCACTAAGCCCCCTCAATTCCCACCTCTCGAACAGTTGCATTCAACTGCTCATTAGATGGCGCTGCCGCCATCTCATTATATCCTGCATGTGGGAAATCTTGAAGGTTAAATAAAGAATTTACTACACCGGGGCTCCAGTCTACTACTACCCCACGAACAATTGCTTGAAACCCTTCTTCGTCATCTATTTTCGCGTAAAATTCATGAACAAAATTCAAATTCACAAGCTCTGGTTTCTGATAAGGGTAAAAAATATACATATTTTACCCTTATATTTAGCTCATTTCTTAGTCAAATATTGCAAGTATAGGTCAATTTTACTATTCCAGAGCTCAAAATGTGTTAAAGTTGATAAGTTAGGGTGTTGAGATTCACTTTTGTCAAATTATGCTCATTTGTACTTAAAAATACTTGATTTTAAGATAATTTGACTTAGTTTGTTGATGTGCAAGAAAATAGAGGAAATGCTGGAATATGCCTAGAAATGCAACCGCATTTATGGAAAATTGAGACAGTTCCGAGTCGTCCGCGGGTCGTTGTTGACGAGTCTTCTTCGCACCTAACCCTCCGTTTTGACCTCGAAATCGACTGGGGTATCTTTCAGCACTTATTTCACAGCTCCTCGACCATTTTTCACACTATATAAGCTCGAGATTCGAAGTCAAATTCAAGCAGAACTCATTTGGAAGAATAGGGTGGTGGCAGAACCCTAGTTGACGCCTATGAGTAGGGATGCCCGAGATCCTTCTTAGATGACTAAATTGTAAACTTAGTTAGACATCAAACCTTAGGGTTTGTAGGCATTTTCACCCATTCCCACTTGTAAAAGTGATAGAGTGGAGTGACTAAGCGAACTCTTGAAGGATTGAGTAAATAGATAACCCATAATATTTAGCTGTCTCCATTATTCCCAGCTCTTGATACTTTTCATTACTTTGTATTATTTACATTCTTATTTCAGTGAAAATGTATTCATTTGCTCTTTATCTCACCATGAGTAGCTAAATTCCGTTGAGGGGTTCAATATGGTGAATTCCCTTATGGTTCAATAGCTTTAAAGTGTTTTATTTTCTGAAGTTTTGTTCAATGCATGCATGTCATTCTTTATTGAATATCATTCTGATCTTGCTTAGTTTAACTTGATCACTTAGACTTTGCATGCTATGTGAGTTTGATCTCGAAAGGGACAGACGATATCAGCTCTCATAAAGGTGATATACGAGAAAAAGCTCGAAAGAGATTGTTCGGTGATATAGGGCAAGCTGCCTACGACACCCTATATCGACTACAGGGTTATAGGTTGCATTCGTGAATTATCTATGTCGGAGTCGAGTCACATAAATGTGCATAACGGTACTCGCTTAGCCTTCTAACGGTTCTTGGGAGCAAGGGCCAAATAGAAGTTAACTCTGACCCAATGCATTGAATAGGCTTGAGTTAAATATTGCATGATTAAAGTTATTGTCTTTGGGATGAATCCATGTTGAATACCTCGTTTTATTTCAATGTTATTCTTTATTATTTATTTGTTTGTTTTATTTATTTCTTTAAAAACCAATCATCAATATTATTTCTTTAGTTACCTTTTCAAAAGCAATCATTTGAGTAGTTTCTTCTTCAAATCTGAATTTCCAATTTAGTCCTCGTGGGATCGATACCCTTGGAATACTTCTAAGGTTTTTTTATTACTACGTGCGACATTGTATATTTGCACTAGGGTTAGCTGAGTTTATTTTTATTATCTCACATCTATTCATTCCGTTGTCGGGGACCAAATGTGAAACCAGTTTTGTTTTTTAAATTGCGACTTAGGAGCAAGCATCAACATAATGCCATATTCGGTTTTTAAACAGTTAGGGATAGGTGAAGCACGACCAACAACTATAACCTTACAGTTGGCAGACAGATCACTTACACATCCTATTGGAAAGATATAAGACTTATTGGTCAAGGTTGACAAGTTTGTTTTCCCTGCAGATTTCATCATTTTAGATTGTGAAGCTGACAAGGACGTGCCAATCATCTTGGGACGACCGTTCCTAGCCACTGGCAAAACCTTATGAGATGTACAGAAAGGACAATTGACCATGAGGGTCAACGATCAGCAAGTCACGTTCAATGTGATGAATGCAACGAAGTATCCTGGAGATTTTGAGGAATGTTCTATGATTGACGAAATTGATGAACTCTCCCGATCTACTTTTCAGGAAATGATGAAAAGAGAAACTTTGGAGGATATACTTGGAGATGAAGAACCAGAAATAAAAGGTGGGAAAAAGATT
This sequence comes from Luffa acutangula, assembly GCA_036850905.1. NCBI lineage: Eukaryota > Viridiplantae > Streptophyta > Magnoliopsida > Cucurbitales > Cucurbitaceae > Luffa > Luffa acutangula. The sequence goes on from CM072087.1 coordinate 8,974,706, forward strand.
GAAGTTGAAGAGATGAATCAACCCATGAAAAGACAAAGAATTAAACCATATTGGGGGAAGGACTCGAGGATGAGGAATCCCATGTCTCCGTGATTGACCTGATATGACTTCTACACTTTGAAAGATTAATTTTTGTGTACTATCTGGATCTATAATAAAATAATAATATAGACAGGGACTTCAAAAAAAATATGGATAAGAGTAAAAACTCTGTCTAGGAAAATTCTGTCTAGGAAAAGGTATTTAAGTTGACCGAAGGGAACACCTTTTCCTGGGGATTTACCTGGGAGTTTGAAAAGTCCATATTATCTTGTACCCTGTCTTTTGTTAGAAAAAAAAAAGAAATATATATATGAAAATGTGAATTTTTAAGTTTGGAATAAAAGATTTTTTATCAAGATGGAACTTTGTCTAAGGATAGTCCTGCCTAGACTGAGGTATTTAAGCTGACCATTGGGAACACCTCTACCTGGGGACTTACTTGGAAATTGAATTGATCAAAACGTTTTTTTTTCTCTGAAAATAAATAAAAAAAATTAATAAATCATGATTAAGCATGTGAAGGTTCTAACATGTTTATGAGTGTTCCAGCGAAGAAGAAAAAGCAAAGGAAAAATGAAAACTCAGAAAAAAAAAGAAGGCAGGAAAGGTGGGTGAAATGCGATCACATTTCTCCCCAGTGTATTTGATAATGCGACTGCATTTTCAAAAATAAGAGGGAAGTCACGAAATTTTTGACCTGCACGTGGCCTAATTGGAAAACTATAAATAGCTGACTTATAGTTGTTGGGTTTTATGCCCTAAAACTCGTAGATAGTGAACGTAACCGTTGACCGGATATTAATGAAATAATATTGATATATTTTTCCATTAAATGTTATTAGTTATTTTATATTTGTCTTTGCCTAAAATAACCCTAATCCAATAAACTAGACACCCTAGGCTGTAATATGAGTCTCTAACTATATGTAGCGACATATGGGGATCACTGTTCAAGAAACGGCCTGAAGGGTCTATAGTATAGGGATAAGACTGGGTGCCTTATCTTGGTGACACTATGGATACGGCCCACTTTGTATTTGATACAAACGCTATGATCCAACGCGTTCGTGTATGCGACATGCGAGTGGGGGTATCCTATGCAATGAGTTTGCATAAGGCCGGACCAAAAAATAGTAACCACTAGTTGTAACACTGTTGACTATTTAGGTTTCTATTTCACTATGATGACCTAGGCAACTTAGTCTCAATCCTGAGTGGGTTATGGACTCCTATTAACGAGGGATTGTCCTTTGATTTGTATGGGTGAGAGTAGCCAATACGTCGACTCAATAAGCCTACCATTTTGGAGACAAGATCGAGTGGGGAGCTGGGATAATCATATAAGATGGAATTCACTCCTTCCCGACTTTAGGGAAGCAGATGAGTGTTCCCTTAAGTGGTGACTCAGAGTCTTGAACAAAGGGCCTTACCCTCTCAATGGCACGAGAGGGTTTTCTGTTTGATGGTTGGACCAGAAACAGGTTGTTCATTAGAGGAGAACTGGTACTTAAGGAAATAGAAGTAACCCAGGGGTAAAACGGTAATTTGACCTAGCTGGTGTTACGGACACTCGTGAAGGACTAACTAGTCAATATTGGTTTATATCCGTGGAAACAGAAAATACGTCTGCAGTGAGAAAAGTGCAACTGTGAGTCTATAATGGAATGTACACAGTTAATGAATATTGATTAATTTGGTTAATGAGTTCGACCAATTAACCTCACATCATTGGAGCTTCTGATCTGTAGGTCCGTTAGGTCCCACTGGTAGTTCATAAAGTAATTTGAGGCAGCTGAGTAATAAATGTAAATTGAAAATGTTCAATTTACTAAGGGAAACAATATAATATATATTGATATATTATTATGAGAGAAATTAATATTTGAAGAAATTCAAATATTAATATAAATTTGAGTCACATTAAATTTATGGAAGTTTGAAAAAGTTCAAACATGAATTAATTAATTTTAAGGCCTAAAATCTATTTGGGCAATTTAATTAATTCAAGGCCGGAAATTAAATATGTGATATTTAATTGGTGGTTAATTAATTGAAGAATTAATTAATCGGGAATTAATCAATTATGGAAATAATTAATCACTTATGGAAGTGATTAATCATTTATGGAAATGATATAATCGCTTATGGAAGTAATTAGTAATTTATGGAAAAGATTAATCAATTATGGAATTGATTGATCTTTGATTGATTAAATAAGGAATAAGATTGAATCAAATTTGGAAAAGATTGATTTAATTGAATATTTTATTCATGGCAACTCTTCTATAAATAGAACAGTAGACCTAATTGGTTTAGTAGCTCTCTTGCTCTTAGACTCACAAGACAAGACCCTAGAATTCTCTCTAGCCTCCCTCTTAGAGAAAGACTCCCACAAGTCTTTTGCCTCCTAGACTTAGAGACATACCGGTGTAACCTCCGTGGTTATTGTGTCTTTGAAGAAGAAATTTCCAGCGAAGAAATAAAGAAGGAATCGCTGTGTTTTTGTTCGTTGGAGCATCGTTGGCGAAGAACGGTCAAGTCTACAAACAAGGTTTGTAACGGTTCGTTTCTGGTTCTTTAGAAAAGCATGAAAATAAATTCATATTTAATTTTCCAGCATGATTATAGCAATTTTCAGCAACTTTAAAGCATGTTTAAAGTTTATTTTGCCTTTTCGTAATGGTATTTTAATGTTAATTAATATACGGCGTAAGGTCTTTTAGATGCGTTTCCGCTGCGTAGGGGTTTTCATCCCCTTCAATAGTCTTTCCTTCTTTCCCAACCACTCAACTCCTTTGCATTCAAGTCAAAACCTCAACTCTCCATCTTCTCTCATCTTGAAACCGAAAACAGATATTTAAGAAGATGAAGAACATGCAAATACCCTCATCATCACGCAAGATCACTCGATCTCAGGGTGCTCGAACCGGCCACGAAGCTGAAGCAAGTGATCGACGACAAAAGAAGATCCCTGAAACAACCATGCACGACACACGAAGAACGAGACACATGGGACTCTCGCCAGTAATCGTGAACCTTGAACCCAACGGTCAAATTCCCTCTTCTTCGACAATGTCGACCACGTCGAGGGAGAATCCGAGTTTTTCTTCACCGAGAATGTCCAAGCGCGCTACTGTCGTTCGTCTGATCAAAAAACCCGCCACTCAACAATTCCGAAAACGTTCGCGGGAAAGGTTTGCAATGATCTGGGAGATGGGAGCTCAGAGATGTGCTGCCCTTGAAGAAGAAGCTACTTGGCGAGATGAAGAAGATGTCGCCAAGGCAGCAGGAAGCTCTCGACAACAGGGAACTTCATTGGTGTAAGGAAGAGGAGTCCCAAGAAAATTGTGCCTGAAAAGCTACTTGTAATCGAGCCACTTAAAACCGCGAGAATGCCTCCAGACGTGTTCGAAGATATAATCCGTCGAGCCGTGGCAATTGCTCTCATGATTGCTTAAGGATACAGGGCTGAACAAGATGCTTTGAAAGATATTGAAGCTGAGACAGAGATGGAAAATAAACACATGATGGAGGAAGATTGTTTTGCAAAGAGAAGAGATGAGGAAGAGAGCGAAGAGAAAAGAAGGAGAGAAGAAGAGCAATAGGCCGAGAGGGCCAGATCAGCTGAAGAGGAAGAAAGAAGGTTAGGAGAAAACCTCAGGAGGACGACCATTGAATTGCAACTCCTCGAGGAAGAGAAAAAGAGAAGAGAAGAAATAAAAGAAGATGAAAAAAGAAGAAAGGAAGCTGAAGACTTCCTTGCAGCTTTTGAGCCACTTCACAAGGCTGAAAGTGAGGCTGAAATGCTGCAAGGAAGAGTAGAAGAGGCCCAACTGGGGGCCAAGTGGAGAAAGTTCATAAAAAGAAAAAGAAAGAGAAGTAGAGGATGAAGGCCAGAATGCGACCACATCTGGGCTGCATTCTGAAGAAGGCGTAGCCGAGGCCACTGAAGCCCAGCCTGCTGATGTGGTTTTCGAACCTCTATCCAAGTATGACCCACCAGAAACTGACAGCACCTCTTCGGGAGAGAAGATGGATGAAGAAGAGAAAGAAAGCAAGGAGCCTGAAACCTCCAGTCACTCTGAATCAGAATTAGACTCAGAGATTAAGGAATTGGATGATGACCAAGTTCCTATCTCTGCAGCATTGAGGAGAAAGAGAAAGAGAGAGATCAAAGCTGAAAGGAGGACCAAAAATAAAAATGACCCAATATTTGCCAACAGGCGGAGGACAAGGTCCATGGTAGGATGATGACCAAGTTCCTATCTTTACAGTTCCTCCTATCGTCTCACCTGCCAAGCCAAAGGGCAAATCACCGAAAGCTCCATCTCCCAAAAATCCATTTCCTGAGGTATTCAAAGATGTCAATTTTCAGGAGAGGATGGAGATAATGAGAAAGAGAGATTTCCTCAATGAGAAGGCATTCTCTAATAGAGCAAGAGCACTACCAGAGTTCATGAGCAGAATCATTTCGCAGTACAAATGGCAGGACTTTTGTGCTCATCCTCAGGAGGCTGTAGTGCCTTTAGTTCGAGATTTTTACGTCAGCCTGAGGGAGGAGAGCATTAGTATGGCTGTAGTGAGAGGCAAAATGGTCAGCTTCTCTTCAGTGGACATCAACAGGGTGTACAAGATCAAGACACCCCTATACATCCAAGAGGGAATGATGTGATAAGGAACCCTTCGGCCAAACAAATGAATGAAGCTTTGAAACTTGTTGCCAACAAGGGAGTTCAATGGAAAGAGTCTCAAACGAAGGTGAAGACTCTAGTGCCAAGCGACCTAAAGCCAGAATCGCAGTTTGGCTTCACTTTCTCAACAACCTTTTGATGGCAACCACCCACGGTAGCACGATCTCAATGGATAGAGTGATGCTACTCTACTGCATTATGAAGGGGTTAGAAATCAACGTGGGGAGCATAATAAGGGAAGAGATCAGAGCCTGTGGAAGAAAAAGGGCAGGCAACCTTTTCTTTGGATCACTTGTCACCCAGCTCTATCAGAGGATGAAGATCATTCCAGGCAAGGACAAGGAGCGTCATTTCTTCAAGCCGACTATTGACATGTACTTAATCGGGAAGCTCCAATAGAACAGCATCCAGAGGAAAGACAAAGCCTCAACATCACAGGTCACTCCACCATCAGGGTCGAGCATGGCTTCTCCATCTTGGCACACTTCTTTTACAGGGTCTTCACCATCATCGGAAGCCCTAGCCATTGCCTACCGCCAGCTAGATCAAATCAGGGAAAACCTGAAGACATATTGGGCATATGCAAAGGAGAGGGATGAGGCCATTAGAGAGTTCTATCTCTCTATCGCCTCGAGTATCGCTCCAGTGTTTCCCGATTTCCCTCAATCGTTGCCGCCTCAAGAAAACAAGGATTCTGATGAAGAGGAAGATGAGAATGATGATGAAGATGATGAAGAGAAAGAGAGTTCCTCGGACGAGGACTAGGGGAGTGTTCTGACCCCTTTACTTGTTGTTTTTGTATATAATTTTGTTTTTGTTGCTTGCTGTTTTTTTAGTTTTAGCATGTTTAAATTTTGTTTTTAGTTGTTTAGTTGCTGCTTTGATAGCCTTGATTGTTTAGTTTGTTAATAGTATGATCATAGGGTAGTTTAAATAGCCTGTTGATAGTTTAGATTAGATAAACTTGGGTTTTTATCTTGTCTTGAAAAAAAAAATCCACTTGCTGTTTTTTAGCTTTACCTATGAACTTTTTTGGAAGAAATTGCTTGAAAATGTTTTGAAAGAAAAGCATGTTTTCAAAGGAGTTTTCTTTTAAGCCCTTGATGATGAAAACTAGAGCTTTGTTCTATCTCAAAAGTGCCACCGTCACAACTGAATTGTTTTCTAGTCATAGGCTTTCCATTAGTCTTTTTCTTTACAAAATTTTCTTAAGTCTAAACTTCCTCGTGTTTAACCTTTCTAACACTCTAGGAGAGTTTAGCCTTGAAGTTTGACATTGTCTAACTTTAAGTTTTTTTTTTTTTTTGGGGGGGGGGGTGCTTTATGCTTTATATCTTATATCATGCTTTTTGTAAATTTGTACTGCTGGAAAAAGAGTATGTGCTCAATATATCTTTGAAAGGAAAAAAAATCGAGAGTTACTCCTCCTTCCTAGGGTTTACTGAGTAACCAGAGGCATTCATGACACCCATGGTTTGCCACTGCATGAAAGGTTTACCTAGGGAAGTGAGTATCATTCCAAGCTTGTGAACTTTGCTCGTAGCTAGATATCTTCACCACAAAGTGTTGATGAGCTAGAACGAAGGTAAAGATGACAGCAAGGATACTCTTGGGAGAAAAAGAAGTTGAAGAAAAAGAGCACTACCAGTCATATAAGTTTGGGGGAGATAGAAAAGGTCTAGTAACTCATGTATGCTCATTTTTACCTCATGATTGTTTTTCTTAACTAAAAGGACTACACTGGACTCTATGAATAGAAGTTAGGTAGTTTAAACACATTGGTTAGGATGGATTAGAGAGAGTTTTGCTTTGAAAAGGAACAATAGAAATCTTTATGCCTAGGAAACTCAGACGTTGTGACTGGCACTAGAGTAGAACCCTCCCCTGAAAGGCAAACTTTTTAGAAAACGATCTTGAAAAACTTGTTTACTTGATTCCATGTCAGTTAATTTGAAATGTAAATTTGATACTAGTACCATGATTGATTACTACACATAAACTCTAATGTTTTGGTTTCCAATTAAATATTGAGCTCTAACATTCTGATTTGCAATTAAAAGTTGATCTCTAACATTTTGATTGGCAATTGCTTGAGCACAAACAGTGAGTTAAGTTTGGGGGTGTGATAAGGGTAAAAAATATACCTATTTTACCCTTATATTTAGCTCATTTCTTGGTCAAATATTGCATGTTTAGGTAAATTTTACTATTCACAAGCTCAAAATGTGTTAAAGTTGATAAGTTAGGGTGTTGAGATTCACTTTTGTCAAATTATGCTCATTTGTACTTAAAAAGACTTTATTTTAAGAGAATTTGACTTAGTTTGTTGTATTGCAAGAAAGCAGAGGAAATGATGGAATCTGTCCAGAAATGCGTCCGCGTTTCTGGAAAGCAAAATGAAAGGCGACTACATTTCTGGAAAATTGAGACAATTTCGAGTCGTTCGCGGGTCGTCGTTGACGAGTCTTCTTCGCACCTAACCGGTCGTTTTGACCCCAAAACCGAATGGGCTACCTTCCAACACCAATTTCGCAGCTCCTCAACTATTTTTCACACTATATAAGCTCGAGATTCGAAGTCAAATTCAAGCATAACTCATTTGGAAGAAGAGGGTGGTGACAGAACCCTAGTTGACGCCTATGAGTAGGGATGCCCGAGGTCCTTCTTAGATGACTAAATTCTAACCTTAGTTAGACATCAAACCTCCAGGTTTGTAGGGATTTTTACCCTTTCCCGCTTGTAAAAGCAAGAGAGTGGAGTGTCTAAACGAACTCTAGAAGGATTAAGTAAATAGAAAATGCATAATATTTAGCTATCTCCATTATTCCCAGCTCTTGATACTTTTCATTATTCTGTATTATTTACATTCTTATTTCAATGAAAATGTATTCATTTGCTCTTTATCTCACCATGAGTAGTTAAATTCCGTTGAGGGGTTCAATATGGTGAATTCCCTTATGGTTCAATAGCTTGAAAGTGTTTTATTTGCTTAAGTTTTCTTCAATGCATGTCATTCTTTATTGAATATCATTCTGATCTTGATGAGTTTAACTTGATCACTTAGACTTTGCATGCTATGTGAGTTTGATCTCAAAAGGGACAGACGATATCGGTTTTCATAAAGGTGATATAGGAGAAAAAGCTCGAAAGAGATTGTTCGGCGGTATAGGGCAAGCTGCCTAAGGCACCCTATATCAAATATAGGGTTATAGGTTGCATTCGTGAATAATCTATGTTGAAGTCGAGTCACAAAAATTTTCATAACGGTGCTCGCTTAGCTTTCTAACGGTTCTATGGAGCAAGGGTCAAATAGAAGTTAAATCTGACCCAATGCATTGAATAGGCTTAAGTTAAATATTGCACGATTAAAGTTATTGCCTTTGGGATGAATCCATGTTGAATACCTCGTTTTATTTCATTGTTATTATTTATTATTTATTTCTTGTTTTATTTATTTCTTTAAAAACCAATCATCGATATTATTTCTTTGGTTACCTTTTCAAAAACAATCATTTGAGCAGTTTCTTCTTCAAATCTGAATTTCCAATTTAGTCCTCGTGGGATCGATACCCTTGGAATACTAAGGTTTTTTTATTACTACGTGTGACAGTGTATACTTGCACTACGGTTAGCTAAGTTTATTTTTATTATCTCACATCTATTCATTCAGCTAACGACGCACCAGTTTCTCGCATAACTTATCCTATCCGTGATTTGTAATTTCAGCTCGTAAGAAATGCGGCAGGTCATCACCGAATCCTCTCTCAAACAGAAAATCCCTCTTCAGCATCTTTAAATATTTTGCTTGGGAAAGATCGTTGATTAAGCGATCATACGACAGTCTCAGTTCCTCAGCCTCCTCTGTTTCTGCCGATGCTTCAGCAACTCCGTTGCCATTGTCTTCTTGCTACTTCGTCAGAGCTTCTTCTTCCGCCATTTTCTCAACCTCTTCTTTCTCAGAATTTTCCTTCTCAAACTTTGTTTTTGACGGAGATGGAGTGTCCGACCTGATTACCTTAATTCGTTCTGCCTTTTGCTTGCGGCGGGGACGACGTGGTACCTCTGACACAACTTCTTGAGTCTGTTGCCCTTGACAATTTCCTTGCCCTTGCACATCTTCTGCTTGTTTTTCTTGTTCCTCTTGCTGAGTTTCGATTGTCTGTTCTCCCTGTTCCGCATCTTTGTTTTCTTCAGGGTCTTTTGGTTATTCTTCCACAATCGCTTCTTCAGCAATGTCTTCAACCACTTTCCGTACTACTTCCGTGGCCTCAGCTCGCTGTTGCCTTCTTCGTCTCTTAGCCTCTCTTTCTTCAGGTGTTTTCCTTCTCTTTGCTTTTGTCTTCGGTGCCTCAGCTGTAATGGGAACTTCCTCTTCCTCAGCATCTCTTTCTCTTATCCCTCTCGTCTTAGCCATTTCAGACATAGAGAATTTCATAGTTATTGGAAAAAAGCAGAAAGAAATAAAAAGCAAAGAACGGAGGCAAGAAGATGAAGTGAAGCGAAAACGTACCGTGGGTCTTGAATAAATAGGGCTCTAGCACTTTAAATCCTAGCTGAAAGATTCTGCACCAATTAAATAAAAATCATCGTTTAATTTGCAAGTAATCATGGAGAATTAAATTTAAAAAATGGTAAAATTTTGCCCCGTGGTAAATCTCCTTTTCGTTGGTTAACGGATAGATCGTTGGATCAACACTGCGTGACACGTGGAAGCGCCAGATGCTTCACGCGGTTTACTTGCCCACGAAAAAATTAAATTCCAAACGGTAAAATTATTTAATTCACAACCAATCCCCATGAAATCTGAAGGAATATTTGATCCTTCCAACAGATTGCAAAAAAAAACTAATCAGCAAATATTTTCTTCTAGAAGAATCTTTTATACGGAAAATTTCAATTTGAAAGTTCAACCGCCAAAATGAAATCTCACCTTATTATCTTCGGTCGAATAAATCAAGAAATTATATTATTAAATTGCTAATCTAAACAGAAATTTAAATAATGAAAATACAAACTTAAATTAAATCTAAACAAAACTAATCCGATTAAATTAAAAAATTAAATCGACCCAAAATAAAATTAAATAAACCGAAAATAAAATCTATAAGAATTACAAACCAACAAATTAAAATAAATCAGATATGATCCAAATAAACCTAATCTAATTCAAAATAATTCGAATTTAAATAAAATCGCACGAACATTGGGAGCTAAAAATATTGTAATATGAAATGCTCCCGCAAAATTCTCGCTCGCTCATTCGTCGACCAACTTTAGGGAAGGACATTTCGAATGAAATTCCTCTCCCCAATAATGCTTCACTAGCTGTCCATTAACCTTGAACACTCTCCCATCTTTTTCATCTCTCATAGTAATTGCTTCATGAGGAAAAACTTCAATCACTATAAACGGCCCAGACCATTTAGATTTTAATTTTCGAGGAAACAATTTCAATCTAGAGTTGTAAAGCAAGACTGATCGATTGTCAGTATGCCAATAAATTAATACAGAATTTATCACAGATATGCATTAATCCAAGTATAAATTAACACAATTAAGTAGTACCTAGTGAGTTCTAGGGTCGAATCCACAGGGAAAGGTGATTTAAAAATCTTTAATAACTTGCTGATATGAACTCAAAAACGCATGGTATTATGAAAGTTTAAGGAAAAGATTAGATGGAAATGAATAATATAAAATAAATATGCAGAAAAGTGACACATGCGCTGAGAGTTAAGAGAAGTTCTTAATGATAATACTATCAAGGCTGTTGCGGTAGCAACCTAATATGTTTATAAGTAACTTTATAGCGCATACCATGACTAATTGATCCATTAATGCCTAAGTGAGAAAAAATCATAAGATTCCCTTCTGGTACTACTTCTGCGTTTGGCGTATAACTAACAATTGTTTTGTTTGGTTAGTTCATGCGTAGGCTTAGTTTTCTAACAACTTACAAGAGACTGCGTTAGTCTTAACTGTTGGGTTTTATGCCCTAAAACTCGTAGATAGTGAATGTAACCATTGACCGATATTAATGAAATAATATTTATATATATTTTTCCATTAAATGTTATTAGTTATTTTATATTTGTTTTTGCCTAAAAATAACCCTAATCCAATAAACTAGACATCCTAGGCTGTAATATGAGTCTTGAACTATATGTAGCGACATATGGGATCATTGTTCAACAAACAGCCTAAAGGGTCTATAGTATAGGGATAAGACTGGGTGCCTTATCCTGGTGACACTATGGATACGACCCACTTTGTATTTGATACAAACGCTACGATCCAACGCGTTCGTGTAGGAGACATGCGAGTGGGGGGTATCCTATGCAATAAGTTTGCATAAGATCGGACCGCGAAATAGTAACCACTAGTTATAACACCGTGAACTAGTTGGTTTTCTATTTCACTAGGACGACCTAGACAACTTAGTCTTAATCCTGAGTTGATTATGGACTCCTGCTCATGAGAGATTGTCCTTTGATTTGCATGGGTGAGAGTGGCCAATACGCCGACTCAATAAGCCTACAATTTTGGGGACAAGACCGAATGGGGAGCTGGGAACATAATCGTACAAGATGGAATTCACTACTTCCCGACTTTAGGGAAGCAGATGAGTGTTCCCTTAAGTGGTTACTCCGAGTCTTGAACAAAGGGCTCTACCCTCTCAATGGCACGAGAGGGTTTTCTGTTTGATGGTTGGACCACAAACAGGTTGTTCATTAGAGGAGAACTGGTACTTAAGGAAATAGAAGTAACCTAGGGGTAAAACGGTAATTTGACCCAGATGGTGTTATGGACACTTGTGAAGGACTAACTAGTCGATATTGGTCTATATCCGTTAACACAGAAAATATGTTTGCAGTGAGAAGAGTGCAACTGTGAGTCTATAGTGGAATGTACACACAGTTAACGAATATTGATTAATTTGGTTAATGAGTTTGACCAATTAATCTCATATTGTTGGTGCTTCTGATCTGCAGGTCCATTAGGTCCCACTGGTAGGTCATAAAGTAATTTGAGGCAATTAAGTAATAAATGTAAATTGAAAATGTTCAATTTACCAAGGGAAACGAATATAATATATATTGATATATTATTATGAGAGAAATTAATATTTGAAGAAATTCAAATATTAATATAAATTTATGGAAGTTTGAAAGAGTTCAAATAATGAATTAATTAATTTAAGGCCTAAAATCTATTTGGGCAAATTAATTAATTCAAGGCTGGAGATTAAATATGTGTATTTAATTGGTGGTTAATTAATTAAAGAATTCATTAACCGGGAATTAATCAATTATGGAAATAATTAATCACTTAAGGAAGTGATTAATCATTTATGGAAATGATCTAATCACTTATGGAAGTAATTAGTCATTTGTGGAAAAGATTAATCAATTGTGGAATTGATTGATCATGGATTGATTAAATAAGGAATAAGATTGAATCAATTTTGGAAAAGATTGATTTAATTGAATATTTTATTTATGGCCTCTCTTCTATAAATAGAACACTAGACCTAATTGGTCAAGGATACTCTCCTCTTGCTCTTAGAATCACAAGACAAGACGTAGAATTCTCTCTAGCCTCCCTCTTAGAGAAAGACTCCCACAAGTCTTTTGCCTCCTAGACTTTGAGACATACCGGTGTAACCTCTGTGGTTATTGTGTCAATCAAGAAGAAATTTCCAACGATTATAAGACAAGGAGGCTGCTACGTTCTCGATCGTTGGAGCGTCGTTGGCGAAGAACGGTCAAGTCTACAACGAAGGTTTGTAATGGTTCTTGCCCTTTTCTTTAGAAAAGCATGAAAATAAATTTATATTTATTTTTCAGCATGTTTAAACCAATTTTCCAGCAACTTTAAAGTGTGTTTAAAGTGTATTTGAGTTTTTCGTAACGGTGTTGTTGGATTCTTAGAGTGAGTAAAAATATGGTATAAAAGGACTCTAGAACTCTGTGCAAGTATACACAGTCCGCAACAAGTAATAAGTATTATCAATCCATAGCCTGAACTAGCTTCCACTTTATCTATTTTGTATAACTCTTTAATGGTTTCAAAAGATGGTAAAAATGATTGGTTTTTTGTAAGAATAATGCTGAAGCAAAATAAATGAGAGAACAGAAAATAAACAAATAGGCAGACAAATTAGAAACAGGCGCTGGTCAGGATTTAGTAATTGTTTAAAAAGATGCTCTAGCAATATTATTGATCATGCAAACTCTCGCAGTATTATTAGCGGATTCCTCCCGGAACCCCGGTTCTTTTGGAATGTGTTTCAACCCCAATGAAGTATGACAGATCAAGAACTAGGCAACTGGTTATCCCTAGCTCAGTCACTGGCGTTCACCAATACACAATGATCGTAGTGTGATTAATCGCCACACACTCTCTAAATCATCCCTGAAATTAGAGAGAGGTATTCATACCGGCTGGCCAGACGGGCATAAAATAGAAATGAACACAACAATTAATCAAGATGCAGTAATCAATTTATATTACTAAAGTTAAGCACGACAATCACATAGTTCCTAACCAACGCCTAAGCTACTTAGTTCATAATATATGCATGGAAACGCACGCGACAATCTTAGTAGGCATGCCCATAATTACAAGATAATAAAAGGAAATATTAATCTCCTCGATCAGCTTGCAATAATGGGCTTCTAGGTGGTCTCCAATCTCTCTCCTCTATTCGGCTCCCAAAGGTGGAAGGAACTTCCCAAGAATGGAATGTTTTCTCCCAAAAGTGGAATGATTTTGACTTGGGCGGCTACTCCCTTTTATAGAAGGATATGAGGCTTGACTTAGGTCAACCTGGACACGTGTAGGGCTCTCCTTGCTCCTTTGTCACGAGAAAAACTCAACAGAATTCAGTTTGGCAATTTGGCTAACGAGCTGTGACGTGGTAGTTTTGCTCCCAGCTTTGCTGCAGCACAGATTTTGCTCCCTTAAGTCGCCCAGCAACAGATTCTGCACAAAATGATTTCCAAAGCTTCCATTCTTCCAAATGGGTTAAAATATATAATATATATCTAAAACCAACCATATTAAGCACAAAAGACACACAAATCAATATAGAAATGAGACCTAAATAACTACCTTTTGGCAGTTATCAGGTATTTTAATGTTAATTAATATACGGCGTAAGGTCCTTTCGATGCGCTTCCGCTACGTGGGGACTTTTATTCCCTTCAATTGGTATCAGAGCCATCGTTGTCCCTATTAATTAATATTAAAATTTGCGATAGGCTCTAATAGGTGGGATTTATGCATAATATATGTTCGGTTTGCGTTGAACTTTTTAGGTTAATTTTATGGCCATAGATTTTATTTTTATGTGATTTTGATCATGTAAGGCCCGGTGTTTCGGGTATATTATGTAAAATCGAGTCCTTTGTAAGTCCGGGTCTAGAATAGGTTTTCGTGCTGTCTAGACCAACTTTTGGAGCTGCAGAAGGATTTTAGGATAGAATTTAGCTAAAATTATTGTAATTTAATGCTTTATTTTATCCTAGGGGCCAAAATTAACCGGTTCAATTGCTATTTATATGCTTTATGGATGTCATATAGAATTTTAATCTCACCTTAGGTTATAAACATGCTCATGCATTTTTTTTATATATTATAAATTGTTATAATGTATGTTTAAATGCATGGAATTATTTTCATATTTTTTAATATAAGTGTATATTAATTATATGAAAAATTGGAAAGCATGAAGCATGTTATTACTTAAATTAAGTATAAATAGTTATGTTTAATGTGATGAATGAAGCATGCTTGATTGATTTTCTTGATTGACTTATAATTGTTATATTAAAAGAAAATCAATATTGCATGAAGCATGAAACATCCATAGTTAATAATATAATTGTTATATTATTCATGCAATTAGTATGGTTTAATTATTTAATTTGAATGAGATTGTTGAATGAATTAAACTCTAGATTATTGATTATAGGATTAATCATTAAAATTTGAAATAGTTCTTTAATATTAATGATTAGAAACCGTCAATCTATAATCAAGATTTGCATGCAAACATAAGATCATAGGATAAATTGGATTAATTTTAAATTATTTAAAATTAATTAGACCTAGATCAGTTTCTAATAGGATTAGAATCTTTTCTTACTTAGAATTAAAAATAGTTTTAATTGACTAAGTAGGAAAAACATTGTTGTGATTATAAGGGAACTCCACCAGTAAAGTTTTGTCTAAGGTTGGGGGTATTTAAGTTGACGGTTTACGGAACACCTCCTACCTGGGAACTGACCTGGAATACCGGAGTTGAATTAATCATAGTTAAATGTTAGCATGCAATGTCACTAGGTTTATTAAAAGTGTTTAATGCACCTAGATCTTTAGAGTAAAGACCTTACATTACTGAGGTTATAAGGGAACTCTCTCGGTAAAGTTCTGTCGAAGGTTGGGGGTATTTAAGTTGACGGTTTACGGAACACCTCCTACCTGGGAACTGACCCGAACATTGAGTTGAATTAACCATAGTAGTGTTGACTTGCAATGTTGGGTTTATTGAAAGAAGTTTAATTCACCTACAACGTTGCGGTTGAATCCTTTCCATAATTTTTATAATAGGATCAGACTTAGATAGATTGACTTAGCCGAATTATATCTAAGTTAAACAACCCAAAATTAACCTCAGGACATTTTCAGTGGGAGGAAAATTACAAAACGAGATTTAAATCAAGTTTTGCTCCTATGTCCCAATATTCACAACGTGAGATTCATGCTTGGCTTCAAATCGCCTTAGGAGCGGCCTCCCTTCGAAAAGTGTTTGCATGAATCAATATCAAGGTGAATGGGAAAAATGTCTAGAGTAAGTGGGAGCGGGACACATGTCAATGTATCCCTCGGTCTCCACCCCTAGTTCACACCATGAGAGTCCTATGATCCGCCTGTAGGTTGTCCTGGCGCAACCATCCCTTCGGACGGTCTGATCATAGGATTCAGAACATCATGAACTCCTGAATAGGATATGAGCTCTTAGGCTAATCACCAACAGTTGTCTTTCCCTTCGGTAGCCTGTTGGTGCGTGCCTCTGAGATTTGAAAGTGGGAGGGTTACACTTACAAGGATGAGTTAAAAGTGTTAACAAATCCTTGACCGAACAACGGTGGCTAATGTCTATAGGAATATGAGTTATTCTGGAATTAGAATTAGCTGAGAAATGTCTCATTTCAGAGGAGGAGTGCTTGATCACCCTTCGGTGGCTGATATTCTAAACCTCTGAAATATCGTTGCAAAACTAAATCAATAGTTTTAGGGTTCTATGATTGTCTGTTTTTCTAAATTGATTGGATTTTGTGCAATTGTTTGCTTGTATGATGGGTTAAGGCAAAGATAACTAATATGGTCGTTGTTTGTTTAAATTTCAGCAATGTCTTCCTCAATTGTCTCTCTGCTTAAAAATGAGAAATTTACCAACGAAAATTACGCTACGTGGAAGTCAAACCTGAATACGATTCTTGTTGTCGATGATCTGCGGTTCGTCTTAACGGAGGATTGT
This sequence comes from Luffa acutangula, assembly GCA_036850905.1. Lineage (NCBI taxonomy): Eukaryota > Viridiplantae > Streptophyta > Magnoliopsida > Cucurbitales > Cucurbitaceae > Luffa > Luffa acutangula. The sequence continues at coordinate 8,990,984 of CM072087.1, forward strand.
CCTCGAGCCCTTGCTCGTAATGCATCCCAAGCAGTTAAGGATGCTTATGACCGCTGGACAAAGGCCAATGATAAGACTCGCGTCTATATCCTAGCCAGCTTATCTGAAGTCTTGGCTAAAAGGCATGAGGGCATGGTAACAGCGAGGGAGATTATGAACTCTCTCCAGGAGATGATTGGACAACCGTCCTACCAACTCCACCATGACGCTCTCAAATACGTTTATAGCTGTCGCATGAAAGAGGGCACGTCTGTTCGGGAGCATGTCCTGGATATGATGGTCCAATTCAACGTGGCAGAAGCAAACGGGGCGGTCATAGAGGAGCGTAGTCAGGTTGCATTCATCTTAGAATCTCTTCCGAAGAGTTTTCTACAGTTTCGAAGCAATGCAATGATGAATAAAATAACATTCAACCTGACTAGCCTCCTGAATGAGCTACAACTCTATCAGTCTCTTCTTAAGAACAAGGGACAGATAGAAGGAGAGGCAAACGTTGTTCACTGTAAAAGAAAGTTCGAGAAGGGTTCGTCCTCTGGAACTAAATCTGTAGCCACTTCTTCAAAGAAAACTCAGAAGAAGAAAGGAAACAAGGGGAAAACTCCCGGTACTGCTGCTAAAAGCAAGGGAAAAACCAAAGTTGTGGCAGATAAAGGCAAGTGTTTCCACTGCAATGTAGACGGACATTGAAAGAGAAACTGCCCAAAGTACCTTGCTGAGAAAAAGAAGGAAAAGGAAGGTAAATTTGATTTACTGGTTTTAGACACATGCCTGGTAGAACATGATGAGTTTACCTGGATACTTGATTCAGGAGCAACTAATCATGTTTGCTCTTCTTTTCAGGAAAATAGTTCCTTTCGGCAGTTGAACGATGGGGAAATGACACTCAGGGTCGGAACTGGAGAAGTCATTTCAGCTAAAGCAGTGGGAGCTGCGAAGTTATTTTTTAGAAATAGATTCTTACTTTTAGAAAGTTTGTTGATCGTTCCCAAGATTAAGAGGAACTTAATTTCTATTTCATGTTTGATTGAACAATCGTATACAGTTACTTTTGATATGAATGAAGCGTTCATTTATAAGAATGGTGTACTTATTTGTTCAGTCAAATTAGAAAATAACTTGTATGTATTAAGACCAACCGAAAACAAAGCACTTTTAAATCACGAATTATTTAAAAATGCTAAAACTCAAAGAAAAAGGCAAAAGATTTCTCCAACAAGTAACAATACTCATCTTTGGCATCTTAGACTTGGTCATATAAACATCGATAGAATCGGTCGTTTGGTAAAGAATGGACTTCTAAGTAAGTTAGAAGATGATTCACTACCACCTTGTGAATCTTGTCTCGAGGGAAAAATGACCAAAAGACCCTTTACTGGAAAAGGTTACAGAGCCAAAGAACCCTTAGAGTTAATACATTCGGATCTATGTGGTCCAATGAATGTAAAAGCTCGAGGAGGGTACGAATATTTCATCTCATTCATAGATGATTATTCAAGATATGGTTACTTGTACCCAATGGGACATAAGTCTGAAGCCCTTGAAAAGTTTAAGGAGCTTAAGGCTGAAGTTGAAAACCTATTAGGTAAATCTATTAAAGTACTTCGATCTGATCGAGGAGGGGAGTATATGGATCAAAGATTCCAAGATTATATGATAGAACATGGAATCCAATCTCAACTCTCAGCCCCTGACACACCTCAGCAGAATGGTGTATCAGAAAGGAGAAATAGAACCTTGTTAGACATGGTTCGATCAATGATGAGCTATGCTCAATTGCCGAGCTCGTTTTGGGGGTATGCAGTAGAGACTGCAGTATACATCTTGAACAATGTTCCCTCGAAAAGTGTTTCTGAAACACCTTTCGAATTATGGAAGGGGCGTAAACCTAGTTTGCATCACTTTCGCATCTGGGGTTGTCCAGCACACGTGCTTGTGACAAATCCTAAGAAACTGGAACCTCGTTCAAAACTGTGCCAATTTGTTGGTTACCCTAAAGAAACGAGCGGTGATTATTTCTACGACCCACAAGAAAATAAGGTGATTGTATCGACAAACGCCACCTTCTTAGAGGAAGACCACATGAGAGATCATAAACCACGCAGCAAAATAATATTAGGAGAAGCTATTGAAGAGTCACCAAGAGTTGTTGATGAAGCTGGACCTTCAACAAGGGTTGATGAAGGAACTAATTCTTCAGATCCATCCCGTCCATCTCAAACGTTGAGAGTGCCTCGACGCAGTGGGAGGGTTGTATTACAACCTGATCGCTACTTGGGTTTAACTGAAACTCAGGTTGTCATACCTAATGATGGCATTGAGGATCCATTGTCCTATCGACAGGCAATGAATGACGAAGATAAGGATGAATGGGTCAAAGCCATGAACCTGGAAATGGAGTCAATGCACTCCAATTCTGTATGGGAACTCGCAGATCTACCAAATGGGGTAAACCCCATAGGGTGCAAATGGATCTATAAGAGAAAAAGAGATGCAGCTGTAAAGGTACAGACCTTCAAAGCTAGACTAGTGGCAAAGGGTTATACCCAAAAGGAAGGGGTTGACTATGAGGAAACTTTTTCTCCTGTAGCCATGTTAAAGTTCATAAGAATTCTCTTATTCATAGCCACATATTATGACTATGAAATATGACAAATGGACGTCAAGACTGCCTTTCTGAATGGTAATCTTGAAGAGAATATCTTCATGTCTCAACCCGAAGGGTTCATAGCCCAAGGTCAGGAACAAAAGGTTTGTAAGCTCAATCGATCCATTTATGGATTGAAACAAGCGTCCAGATCATGGAACATTAGATTTCATACTGCAATCAAATCTTTTGGTTTTGACCAAAACGTTGATGAGCTTTGTGTGTACAAGAATGTCAACAAAAGGACAGTAGCTTTTCTAATTCTTTATGTAGACGACATCCTACTCATTGGGAATGATGTAGGATACCTCACTGACGTTAAAAAATGGCTAGCAGCCCAATTCCAAATGAAAGATCTGGGAGAGGCTCAATATGTTCTGGGAATCCATCATTAGGGATCGTAAGAACAAAACACTAGCACTGTCTCAAGCAACGAATATTGACAAAATGTTGTCTCGATATTCGATGCAAAACTCCAAGAAGGGACTACTACCCTTCAGACATGGGGTACACCTATCTAAGGAACAGTCTCCTAAGACACCTCAAGAAATTGAGAACATGAGACACATTCCCTACGCCTCAGCTGTGGGCAGCTTAATGTATGTTATGCTCTGCACTAGGCCTGACATATGTTATGCAGTGGGAGTAGTCAGTAGGTATCAGTCTAATCCAGGGTTGGACCACTGGGGAGCGGTTAAGAATATCCTCAAGTATCTTCGGAGAACGAGGGACTACATACTGGTGTATGGAGCTAAGGATTTGATTCTTACTGGATACATTGACTCTGACTTTCAAGGTGATAAGGATTCAAGGAAATCCACATCAGGGTCAGTATTCACCCTCAATGGAGGAGCAGTAGTGTGGAGAAGCATCAAACAAGGATGCATAGCAGACTCAACCATGGAGGCTGAGTATGTAGCAGCTTGCGAAGTAGCTAAGGAGGCAGTATGGCATAGAAAGTTCTTGACTGATTTGGAAGTGGTTCCGAATATGAACGTGCCCATAAAACTATACTGTGACAACAGTGGGGCTGTAGCCAACTCAAAATAACCTCGAAGCCACAAACGAGGTAAACACATCGAGAGGAAGTATCACCTGATATGAGAGATTGTGCAACGAGGAGATGTGATCGTCACTAAGATCGCTTCAGAGCACAACATCGCTGATCCATTTACGAAGGCTCTCACGGCTACAGTGTTTGAGGGTCATCTAGAGGGTCTAGGTCTACGAGATATGTATGCCATCTAATCTAGGGCAAGTGGGAGAAATGTATAATGGGTATAAGGATGCCCTAGTTCATTGTAATATTTTAATATACATGACATTTCCAGCTTTAGATTACTGCATTTACATCCCACTAACTAGTGTTTTAGTTCAAGTGGGAGTTTGTTGGGTTTTATGCCCTAAAACTCGTAGATAGTGAATGTAACTGTTGACCGGATATTAATGAAATAATATTGATATATTTTTCCATTAAATGTTATTAGTTATTTTATATTTGTTTTTGCCTAAAAATAACCCTAATCCAATAAACTAGACATCCTAGGCTGTAATATGAGTCTTGAACTATATGTAGCGACATATGGGATCATTGTTCAAGAAATAGCCTAAAGGGTCTATAGTATATGGATAAGACTGGGTGCCTTATCCTAGTGAAACTATGGATACGACCCACTTTTTATTTGATACAAACGCTACGATCCAACGCGTTCGTGTAGGAGACATGCAAGTGGGGGTATCCTATGCAATGAGTTTGCATAAGACCAGACCGCGAAATAGTAACCACTAGTTATAACACCGTTAACTAGTTGGTTTTCTATTTCACTAGGACGACCTAAACAACTTAGTCTTAATCCTGAGTTCATTATGGACTCTTGCTCATGAGAGATTGTCCTTTGATTTGCACGGGTGAGAGTGGCCAATACACCGAATCAATAAGCCTACCATTTTGGGGACAAGACCGAATGGGGAGCTGGGAACATAATCGTACAAGATGGAATTCACTCCTTCCCGACTTTAGGGAAGCAGATGAGTGTTCCCTTAAGTGATTACTCCGAGTCTTGAATAAAGGGCCCTACCCTCTCAATGGCATGAGAGGGTTTTCTGTTTAATGGTTGGACCACAAACAGGTTGTTCATTAGAGGAGAACTGGTACTTAAGGAAATAGAAGTAACCCAGGGGTAAAACGGAAATTTGACCCAGATGGTGTTACGGACACTCGTGAAGGACTAACTAGTCGATATTGGTCTATATCCGTTAACACAGAAAATATGTCTGCAGTGAGAAGAGTGCAACTGTGAGTCTATAGTGGAATGTACACACAGTTAACGAATATTGATTAATTTGGTTAATGAGTTTGACCAATTAATCTCATATCGTTGGAGCTTCTGATCTGCATATCCATTAGGTCCCACTGGTAGGTCATAAAGTAATTTGAGGCAACTAAGTAATAAATGTAAATTGAAAATGTTCAATTTACCAAGGGAAACGAATATAATATATATTGATATATTATTATGAGAGAAATTAATATTTGAAGAAATTCAAATATTAATATAAATTTATGGAAGTTTGAAAGAGTTCAAATAATGAATTGATTAATTTAAGGCCTAAAATCTATTTGGGCAAATTAATTAATTCAAGGCTGGAAATTAAATATGTGATATTTAATTGGTGGTTAATTAATTAAAGAATTCATTAACCGGGAATTAATCAATTATGGAAATAATTAATCACTTAAGGAAGTGATTAATCATTTATGGAAATGATCTAATCACTTATGGAAGTAATTAGTCATTTGTGGAAAAGATTAATCAATTGTGGAATTGATTGATCATGAATTGATTAAATAAGGAATAAGATTGAATCAATTTTGAAAAAGATTGATTTAATTGAATATTTTATTCATGGTCTCTCTTATATAAATAGAACACTAGACCTAATTGGTCAAGGATACTCTCCTCTTGCTCTTAGAATCACAAGACAAGTCCTAGAATTCTCTCTAGCCTCCCTCTTAGAGAAAGACTCCCACAAGTCTTTTGCCTCCTAGACTTAGAGACATACCGGTGTAACCTCTGTGGTTATTGCGTCAATCAAGAAGAAATTTCCAGCGATTATAAGACAAGGAGGCTGTTGCGTTCTCGATCGTTGGAGCGTCGTTGGCGAAGAACGGTCAAGTCTACAACGAAGGTTTGTAACGGTTCTTGCCCTTTTCTTTAGAAAAGCATGAAAATAAATTTATATTTATTTTTCAGCATGTTTAAACCAATTTTCCAGCAACTTTAAAGTGTGTTTAAAGTGTATTTGAGTTTTTCGTAACGGTATTTTAATGTTAATTAATATACGGCGTAAGGTCCTTTCGATGCGCTTCCGCTGCGTGGGGACTTTTATTCCTTTCATTAACACAATCAAAGCTCATTCATGCACTATCTTTTGGCGGTAGTATTTATCTAATGCTACCAAGACTACATGCAATGCGCTAGCTTGTTCTACTTAGATATTTCCACATGCATTACCTGTCAGGGATTTATCATGTTGCTACCGCATCCGGCTGACCAGGCGGGAGTTAGTAATCAAAATAGTATCGCATCTAAGTAGAAGGCATGAATGTTTCATTAAATCAAAGTATGCGCTTACAAAATAAACTTATCACCGCATGTGTGCTTGCACTAAGCCTTGAAAAAGAAAATTAGTTCATGCGTGCAGAAGAATACACTATGTAATACATCTTGGGCTCAATTCAAGCCTTTCCTCCGCAGTGACCTTCTGTGATTTCTCTTTCTCCTTTCTTTCTTGATCCTTTTTCCTCCCCCTTCCCCCTTCTCTTCCTCGAGTAGGTGGGTGCCTCTTATAGGTAGGGGAAACTGACTACACCAAGGAACTAGCAAACATGCCCTAGTTATCTTCTACCAACTTGTGTATCAGCTATGTGTCAGCGCGGTCTTTTCATCCATCGTTTCCTTTCACGAGTGTCTTGGGATTTGTGCCTGCGCTGAAGAAAACTTGGGCAACAAACAACTGCATTTTTAATGCATTAACGTCTTATATTTTTTTAATTTCGTACCGCATCTATAAATATAGCCTTCCGCAGAAAATCATCACATTTTCCTTCCTTACTGCGTTGTAATAACGCATCATCATATCTTTTAGCTTATTTTTATCCTATGTTTAAAGGAGAAATAACTTGGTTTTTGCAAGTTATCAAACCCTCAAACTTAAACTATTGCTTGTCCCCAAGCAATTCTTATTATCAACTTTGCGAGGGTAACTTAGCTCTCAACGCCATTGATCCTGACATCCTCTTTTTCTTTTCTTTACGCATTACTTAACAGGATTATGCCTCTGCTAAATTTCCTCATTGCTTAAGGAAAGTTCCTTATGCTTAGATTCTACCTTGTGCTAACTCAGTCATTCTTCTTATGTCCTGGACGCACAAAGATTGATTTTTTTTTAAGTAGAAGTTCGACATCAAAAACGTATGCTTTTGTTTTGGCTTACCCACATTTGTGATGAAAGGTATCCAACTACGGGCATTACATTTTTTATTGTCCTAAACGCTCATGGGATGCGGATGCGTCTTCGCGCAGTGGCAAACTATGGGTGTCATGAATGCCCCTGGCTACAAACGCATCTCATACCAGAGGAACGCATAAGCATTTTATTCGTGCGCTAACTATCGCACTCCCCCAAACTTAAAATGGACAATGTCCTCATTGTCCCCCAAACTTAAATTGGAGCGTGTAGGCTTAAGGAGATTAAGGCTGAGATGCGGTGGGGTCTAAACGCAAAGGAATTTTTCTTTAGATTTGAGGAAAGGAAAACAGAGGTGAATCCTATAAACTAATGCGGCTAAGGAAACTAAGAATTTTAGATGCGCGGGGCAAAACGAAGAAGCTAACGCAAAGAGTTTTTTAGATTGAGGCATTATACTAAGGCAGAAGAAAATTTTGATGCTAAAACGACAAACTATATTAATTAATACGGTAGCAAAAAAGAAAAGATTACAAAACTTGGCGCATTACAAAATATATTTAGAGAGGAAAATCAAAAAGACAAGGCAAAACAAAGGATATATTTTTACTGTTGCGGCGGTGGTGGAGGCGGCGACCTGGGTTGTCTCGGCGCAAGTGGAGCCATGGGGGCGCGCATTTGAGATGGGCCTGCACCATTAGGTCTAGGTTGCACAGGCGGCCGAACGAAAAGATTTTGCGTGACTGGCAGACGACCGAAGGAATCAGTCCAACGCAGCAGGTAGAGTACTAATGCATTGACTCGCTGAGATAATTCCTCTTGCTGCTTGCACAACGCTTCCTACTGCTGGCACAACTTCTTCTTCTGCTTGCTTGGGGGCTCTGCGACTTCGTGGATCATCTGCCTTAACTCCGAGAAGATGAGGGTCGTTTCCACATCAAGTTGCGGAACAGGCGAAGCATGGATTGCGCTGGCAGATGGTGTGGACTGCGGCTTGGTTCTTGGCGCTGGGCTTTGTTGTCTACGGGGAGGGTCAGGCGACGGGGTCTCGCGGAACTCTATTTGATGCACGACCTCAACGCTTTGGATGGAAGGTGTTGGTTGAGGGACAGACGATGACGACAATGGCGGTGGTGGCGGCAAGGATTCTTGATTTGGGGCGGGGATACACTACTACAAATTTGACCATTATTGACGCTTGCCTTTTTAGATTTGTTAATGCTTGTATCAAGAAAACGTCAATAAAGGTATCATTTGAACTTTAAAATAAATCATTAATAAATAAATAGGTATATTGACGTTTATATGGTGTCAACAAATGATCTGATTTACATTGACGGTTAAAAAGCGTCAATGAATTTGATTTAAAAACTAATTTACATAGATTTTCGTCCAACTCCGCTTTCCATATAGTTGACGGTCAAAAACCATCAATGAAAAGGGTTTTGTTGATGGTTTTTATTGACGCTTATTAGCCGTCAAAGAAAACAACATTCATTGATGGCTAATAAGTGTCAATAAACACTACTATATTGACGCACAATAAATGTCAATATTAATGAGGGTTTCTTGACCGGTATTAAACGTAAAAAAAATTATGCTTTTTTGGGATTTTAGATTTAAGTTTAAATTACTCCCAAATTAAAAGTGATTTTGGGAGATTAAATTGGGTTTTTAATTGAAAAAGATATAAAGTTGAAAAAAAAAAAAACTCAAGACTCTCATTTGTTTTGTTTATTTTGGTGGATTAAAAGAAATAAAATAAAAAGTAAAAAATAAAAAATAAAGAAAAAAAAACCCTAAGACTCCTTCCTCCTTTCTTTTTCCCTCTGTTTTTCATTCATGCAGCCCCTCCCCCCTCTTTGTGCATTGCTCTTCATGTCGTTCATACCCTGCCGTTCATTTTCTTCCCCGCGTTGTTTGTCTTCGCGCACCTCGTCGTTTTTCGTCTTCGCGCACCCCCACCCCTGCCGTTTTTCGTCTTCGTGCGCCGTCGTTTTTTGTCTCATGCAAATTCTCTTTCTACGGTCAGGTATCAGAAGCTACTGACCACTATGCTTAAGAGACGTTTTACAATGTGTCAAAACATGGCAATCTTGTCTTTTAAAGGTTTTGAGTCTCTTCCACAAAACCACTTAGTTTTTAAATGAGCATAACCCATTGCATTGACTTCTATTACTATATGCATTGTTGAACTTGTGTGATCCTCGCACCTTTGGTAAATATTTGCTTGCAATGTTGATGTAATTTTAATAATTTATCGTAGTGTGGTGAATGAAATGATGACTTCAATTTATGTATTTAGCATGAAGATCATTTGCATCAAAATTTCATGCTGTTTTTGTTTATTGTAATTTTTTTATAGAAAATTTCACATCATTTTACATTTTCCCCTTTCGGTTTCTCTTGAATCTGGTTTCAGACTACAAATAGAAGTGGCAAAACTCCTTTTGATCACTTTGATTCCAATTGCTAGCTGCCAGTAAGTGTTAGAAGAGATAAGCTACTATCTTCCACTTTTCATCCTTTACCATTGGCCCTAATTGTGAAATGAAGAAGCGCCTTTTCATTTGCTTAATCTGATAGTTTCTGATCTATGTAAGCTTTTAAGTTGTGCGTGTGTGCGAGTTTGGAAGCAAACTTCCATTAAACAAAGAGAAGAGTAGAATGCCCAATTATTACTACCCCTTGTTAGCCAGACAAAGAGCAGCGTAATTAGATATCACATTAATTTATATTACATGCTTCCAAACTTAAAACCTAGTGTATTCTACGCTTGTTATTTTACCAGTCATTTTGAACAAACGTGGTCTTCGCAGTACCATTCAGCCACCGTTCAACCACCCGTTCAGCTCGCCCCAACACTGTTCGTTCAGCTCACACAAGCATTGCCGTTCACCCCACCGTTTTAGACTTTTGGTAAATTCAGCCCTTTTTGGTAGGTTCAGTCTCGACCAACTCGATTTCTTCATTTTTCAGCTTTATGCACATGTAGTTTTAGACTTCAAAATTGTTCTAGATCATGACTCATGCTTATTCAACTTGGAATTCGGATTACCCACTATTTAGTAGCTTCAATTTTACAGGTTTAAGGTTCTTTGAAAGCCAACCAGCGAGCGTTTGGTCTTGAAACTTGTTTTTTACGAATACCCATAACTCGAACAGCCTTAAATCGAGTTACTCATAGCCCATCGGCTTGGGAACTTGGTTGTTGGGGTTAATTCGAACACAAACCAGCAGAAACTTGGAGTTATTCGGTAAGTTCCCTAAGTTAGCTTATGAATAGCTTATGACCATTGGGTGCTCTTTAAAGTGTAGTTGGACCCAATTTAGACCTCAGGCAGGGCATATTCAAAGAGTTTTAGTGTTGGTTACCAAATTCCAGCAAGCTTTTAGGCTCATTTAGCGTGGTCGGTAAGTTTCTTCACCTTTTTAGCCTTGTTAAAAGTCTTGGTAGACTCCTTATTTAGTCTCTGATGCTAAAAGTTATTTACTTGTAGCTTTGCAACAATTAGAGCTTATTTGAGTTATTTTCAGCGAAAGAGCTAATTTTTTTGGGTGAAGTATAGGATGTATCAATATTCTTCAAACCCTTTTGGTTTCTACAATGCATTAAAAGTAGCGTCGTGATAAGTTACCTCTCTCAACACTACTTTAAAATAGCATTGGAAAAAAGTCAAACTTTTCTTGATGCTACTATTTTTTTTAGTACAAGGGTACATGAGTGATAAGAGATGTAGAAAAATATGGAAGTTGATTTACATGTTGGTATTTCATTAACTTATCTTTTGATAACTTTAATTTTTGGTTTACTTGATTTGATTTCATAATTTTAGTTGTTATGTTCAGAAATTTAGTTATGTTTAGTTTTTATGTTATGTTTATGTTTTTGTTAAGTTATAGTTGTTCATAGATTTTGAAAAGTGTTAGTTGTTATGTTTTAAAATTTTGATAACTTAGTTAAGTTTTGACTATGTTATATTCATTAGTTTTGAAAATTTAGTTAAATTTGGTTGTTATGTTTATTTGTTTTGCCGTGAGTTTTGATAAAATTTATTTTTTTCGGTGCATTTGGTTAGTTTGGTTTAGGAGATAGTAATGTTGTTATGATAGTTCTAAAATCTTGGAGCGTTACACTAAGTTATCGTTTTGAGTTTAGATGATTTCCTTTAGTTTTTGTCTGTGTAGACACCGTATTTGGTTCGGCTTGATTTTTAGTAATAATATTTGAATTTTTCCAATATGTGGTGGTCAATTTGTTTTTTCGTATGCCAACAATAGTGTAGCTCAACTGGCATAAAACTGTACTAATAACCATGAAATTTGCGGTTCGAATCCCCCTCCCCACATATTATAAAAAAAAATTGTTTTTTGGTTTGCATTGTTTATTTTCATTTTTTTTTTTGTTTTTATTTAGTTTATTTCTTTTTTTATTATTATTTTAAAAAAAAAAAATTCCTTTGGTCTTCCACTTCCACTTCCTTCTCCCAACCTCCCACTATCTCCCCCTCTTTCTCAACTCATTTCCCTTTTCCCTCAACCGTTTCCCCAAGTTCTCCTATAAAAGGAGAGTTTATGGAGGATGAAGACAACAAAAAAAAATGTGGTGGAAAATGAGAGAACAATGAGAGAAAGTGAAGAAAGGAGGAGTGATGAAAATCTAAGAAAGAAAGGGAGAGAAAAAGGTGAAGTTTGAGAGAGAGAGAGAATTTTTAATCTTTAGAAAGATTGAGTGGCTCACTGCTTCGCCGCCACCGCTCACCACATTGTCGCCACCGCCACCGTTTAAGACCTATGCCGCTACCACTCCGACAAACTCCGCCACTAACCCAATCCCGATCCGACGTCCGTCGCCACCGCGAACTCCAACCATTCGAAGAACTAGGAGTAACTCTGACCCACATTCCATTGAATTTCCATGGAAGGGAAAGGTAAAGAAGAGTTAAGTGGAGGAAGAAAAGAAAAAAAGAAAAGGAGAAAATCGTGGTAAAGAATAATGGGGAGAGAGAAAGAAAGTGAGGAAGGAGGAAGAGGATGAAATGATGGTGGGTCCCACCTTTTGTTATTATTTTGTTATTTATTATTTCCTTTTATTTGTTCATTCTTTCCTCTCTTTATTTAGTATTTTTTTTTTTTTAGGAAAGAGCAAGATTTTTTTTTTTTAAAAGATAGCAAACTTCCTTTTTTCCTTTTAATTTTATGAGTTTTGTTTTATTTTATTCCAATTTGAATTTTAAAGTTGAAATTTTCAAATCAATTCCGAATTGATTTTTTTCTTTTATTGAAATTTCCAAATCATTTTCAATATGTTTATAATATGGATATTCCGAACAAATTTCAAAATGATTTTTACTTTGGTCTTTCCAGACAAATTTCAAAATGATTTTTACTTTGGTCTTTCCAAAGAAAGTCCAAAATGGCCTTAACATTTTTTTTTTTCTAAAATAGATCTCAATTTGGGTTTAATTTGAAGAATTTTCAATTCAATTGACCAAATCAATTTCAATCTAGTTTCAAATCTTGAACTTATCGTGGTTCGAAATTGGAATTTCCAAATCAATGTTTATTTGGTTTTAAATTGGAAATCATTTTCAACTTTTGTTAAATTAGAAACAAATCAGTGTCCATTTGGTTCTAAATGGGAAATCAATTTTAATTTTAATTAAATTGGGAATGTCTATGGACTTTAGTTAAATTGGAGTTCAATTTCAATTTTGGTTTACATTAAAATCTCAAAATCAATTTCAATTATACTTTAACATGAAATTTCTAATTTGAATTTCACATTGATTTTAATTGACTTGAATTTGAATCAATGTTTTTAATTCACATTAGAGATCTGAATTCAGTTTCAATTCAATTTTTATTTGAAGCTTTGATTTCAATCCAATTTTGATTCTAGATTTGAATTTCAAATTTATTTTCTTTTAGGATTTTAAAAAATCAATGTTAATTTGGTTTAATTTAGATTTCAATTCAATTTCATTCTTGGTTTTAAATTAACTCAATTTCAATTTAGTTTTGGTTTGAAATTTTCAAATAGAATTTTAATATTTTTTTATTGATTTTAATTGGAATAAAATCTCAAATTGGTTCAATTGATAATTCTGATATTCCCAAATGACTTTCAAAGTGAATTTTAATTTGGTATTTAAATTTGAACTGTTTAAATGAATCTCAAATGAGATTTAATTTGAAGTTTCAAATTGGATTTCAAGAAAAAAAAATTTTGAGTTGATTATGGAAACTTTAGGCTAATTTTGTCTAAGAATGGGTATTTAAGCTGATCGAAAGGGAACACGCCTGGAAATTAGCCTAAATATTTTAGCAATCAACTTGAATTTCGTCTTAATTTAGATTTTTTTTAAATCAACTTCAATTTGACTTTAAATTGGATTTCTCAAAACAATTTAAAAATGACTTTTAAACTGAGATTTCCAATTGAATTTCAATTTGGTTTTAGTTCGAATTTCTAAATGATTTAACTTTCTTTCAATTGATTTCAAATTCTTTATTTTATTTTTTTTAGCTTTGAAATTTCTAATTAGTTTTTTAATTTGGAAAATAAAAAAAGATTTCTTTTTGTTGAATGGTGTCATACCACTCATAATTATTAATTCACATTTTATTCCTAAAATGTGAAATAATAGACATGAGACAAATAAAATCATGTACAACCTATGACGGAGTTGAGATAATTTCTCAAATTCTTGAGGTGACAAATTTTCTTTAATTAAAAGAAAATTTCAACATGACAAACAATTATTGGGTATAACCCCGCTCACTACATCAAAACCTTACTTTAATTTTTAAAGCTAAGGTAAGATCAAGTGGGAGATTTGTTAGTTAATTTTTTTTCTTCAAAATAAAGGACCGTTTCATGCTGTAAAGGATAATTTTAAAATAAAATGTGGTAACCGTTTTTTAAACGGGTGTTGTAGGGGTTCTAACACCTTCCCTACACTCAATCGACTCTCGAACCTAATTTTTGGTTTTCAAAGACCGGTTTTTCTTTAAAATGGGTGACCAATCACACCCCAAGATGATTGGTGGCGACTCCAAACCTCTCCTCTCGAAAGAGACCGTTAGGGAAGGATGTCGGCCGCTCCGCGTCGCGATGACGTTGCGACAGCTTGGCGACTCCACTGGGGACTTTAGAGAGTCAAGTCACTTCAATTTTATTTTTCTATTATCCTTTTATTAATTTATTTGGTTCATTATGTTATTTTATTTTTGTATAATTTATTTCTGTAATTTTACTTTTTTAGATCATCATGCATTTCACACAATCACAACTCTATACCCTTTAGGATTAGAATCGATGATGTAGTAGTGTCGACCATCCAAGGGACATAATTGCCCTCGCATAGGCGCATGAAAAATCCTCACTCAGGTCAGTTCATCTGTTATTTTATAACATCTGGATTAATTTGGGAGCCTTTTATCCATTAGAGTTAGAATCTTTTTACCCTCACTTAATTCTCATAGTTCTGGGTCATTTATTTTATATTATCATTATTTTTGTGTGTTTTTTCTTTAAAAAAACACGGGTTAATCATGGTAGTTAGGTTTAAACTTTTTCTTTTTTTATACCATCTTACCTTTTTTTTTTTTTAAATGGCTTTTATTAAAAAATGAAGTCATCTTATCCTCATTGTTTTGAAAAAAAAAAAAACTTCTTTAGAAAATAAGGAGTCTTCCTTTTTTTTTTTTTTTCTTAAAAGGGTTTTCTTTAAAAATAAAAGTCTTTTCTATTTTCGTTGTTTTTTTTAAAAAAGAAAAATTCAAGTATTCTTATCTCTCCCGTTTCTTTTAAGGATTTTGTCTCTCTTTCGTTTGGATTTTTTTTTAGAGGGAGAAAATCTCTTCGAAACAAAGGTTTTTTTTTCCTCCTCTTCAATTATTTTTTATCTCGTTCAGTCCTTGGTCAATTTTTTTTTATCTCGTTCCCCTTAAGTCATGCATCATATTCAAAATTAGTAGTGCCGACCTTCGAAGCGACATCATTGCCCTCATGTAGGCGCATGAAAATTTTTGCTCAAGTTAATTTAATCGTTTAATTTGAGCCTTTTTCTAGGATTAGAATTTAAATCTCGCATTATCCTAACCCCTCCTGTTTATTCATTCGTTACTTTATAACATTGAATTAATTTGGGACCATTTTTCCTTCTAGGATTATAATTTTATTTTGGGAAAAATACACTTTTGGTCCCTGAGGTTTGGGTTAAGTGACACTTTGGTCCCCGAGTTTTCAAACTCAACAAAAATACCCCCGAGGTTTGAGATAAAGAGCAATTTGGTCCCTGCCGTCAATTTTTCTGTTAAACCCTAACGGTAAGCTGACGTGGCACTATTATTTTAATTAAAAAATTAATTTTTAATTTTTTTAAATAAAAAATATAAAAATATTAAATATATTATTATTTTATTATTATTTTTAAAATTCTCTCTCTTTTCCCCATCTTCTTTCTTCTCCACCTTCTTTCTCCCTCCATCTTCTTCCTTCCCCCTCCCATCTTCTTCAGCTCCGGTGGCCGGCCGCCGCCGGCTGCCGGCGGACGGCGGCGGCGGCGGCGGTCGCCGGCATTTTTTTTTTTTTTTTCTTCTTTCTTCTTCTTTTCTTCTTCTCTTCTTCCCTTCTTCTTCTTTCTCTTCCTTTCTTCTGTTTTTTTTTTTTTTTTGAAAAGAGAGTGTCGGATCCTCATAATTTGCATAAATTCAAATGTATCCTCATAATTTGCCTAAATTCAACAGAGAATATAGGGTTTCCCCTTTCTCAGAATCAAAGAAGATGAAGATTACCAGCGTCGATTACAGCATCCCAATCGGTACTTCCATCTTTCCGGAACTGATTCAAATCCCAAGTCCCGTTAACCCATTTAGGGTCTTCGAATTTGCTAACGACCTCGACTTCTTCGGCGGCCGCCACCGAGCCATTGGTTCCGGCGAGGCTCTCCTGCTCTTCCGGATCCTTCTGCTCGACGGGGGCTTCTACAGCAACGGCGGCTGAAAGTCCGGCGCCATTGTCAGCAGCGGCCCTGGTGGAGAAGAGAGAGGAAGATAAAGGGTTTCTGGTTCTGAGAAAGGAAATGGGTCTGAAGGAGAAGGAATTTCTATGGTGGGAAGAAGGAGAGAGAGTGGAGAGATTGGAAGGAGGAGAAAACAAAGCCATTGAAGAAGACATTGTCATGGGAAAGGAAGAAGAGAAGGGACTCAGAAGAGAGTGCTCTCTGCTCTCTGCTCCTCTTCTCAGCTCTATCCTCAGCCTTGCAATTATGATGGATGGGGAAGCTTTGCAGATCTGAAACGGGAAGGGGAGGAGGAGCTCCTCCTCCCCGAAACTCTCTTTTAAAAAAAAACAGAAGAAAGGAAGAGAAAGAAGAAGAAGGGAAGAAGGGAAGAAGAGAAGAAGAAAAGAAGAAGAAAGAAGAAAAAAAAAAAAAAAATTCTGGCGACCGCCGTCGCCCCCGCCGTTCGCCGGCAGCCGGCGGCGGCCGGCCACCGGAGCTGAAGAAGATGGGAGGGGGAAGGAAGAAGATGGAGGGAGAAAGAAGGTGGAGAAGAAAGAAGATGGGGAAAAGAGAGAGAATTTTAAAAAAAATAATAAAATAATAATATATTTAATATTTTTATATTTTTTATTTAAAAAAATTAAAAATTAATTTTTTTAATTAAAATAATAGTGCCACGTCAGCTTACCGTTAGGGTTTAACAGAAAAATTGACGGCAGGGACCAAATTGTTCCTTATCTCAAACCTCGGGGGTATTTTTGTTGAGTTTGAAAACTCGGGGACCAAAGTGTCACTTAATCCAAACCTCAGGGACCAAAAGTGTATTTTTCCCTTTTATTTTCACATCATTCTCCATCACTCAAGTTAATTCCATTGTTATTTTATAACATTGAGATTTACTTGTGATATCCTTTGTTTTCTAGGATTATAATTTTAATTTCACATTATCCTCACCACTCAAGTTAATTCAATTGTTATCTTATAATATTAAAATTGACTTGAGATCATTTGTTTCAAGTCAAGTTAATTTAATTGTTATCTTATAACATTGAAATTAACTAGAGATCATTTGTTTCAAGTCAAGTTAATTTAATTGTTATCTTATAACATTGAAATTAACCTGAGATCATTTGTTTCAAGTCAAGTTAATTCAATTGTTATCTTATTACATTGAAATTAATTTGGGATCCTTTGTTGCCTGGGATTATAAATTTTTATCTCCGTCACTTTTACAATTCATGATCAAATATCTTCTTCATTATTTTCATTTTATCATTTCTTTGTAAAATTTAAATGTTTTTTTTTTGTTTGGAAACAATAGGATCTTTTGTAAAAAAAAAAAGAGGGCAAAAAGAATTTCTTTTATTAGCTTTTTATTGTTTCCTTTCTTTTTTTTAAAAAAAAAAAAGAAAAAAGAAAAAGTGTTTCCTTTAACTTAAGTGAATCTCTCCTTTTAAAATTTTTATTTATCCATTTGTTTTAAGAAATAAATTGTGAAGAAAAATTTCCACCTTGAAATAAATTCTCCATATACCTTTTAGGAAAAGGAAAAATTCTTAGATTTTTTTTTTCTTTTTCCTCCTTATAGATTTAAGTTGCACATCTAGCAAATATTTGAGTCTTAGGAGCCATGCATATAGTTTAGGTTCATCTCATTCACGACCTTTGGGATCATACTTTCCATGATGGAGTAGTGTCAACCTTCGAGGGGATATAATTGCCCCCGTGCAGGCACATGAAAAATCTCCACTCAAGTTAATTCTTTGTTATTTTATAACATTGAAATTATTTTTTGGAACCTTTAGAGGTTCAAATTTCTCACTTTATTAGGGTTAGAATTATCTTCCATCACTCACATCACAATATTTTCTTCATAGACCATCATCTAGGTTTAGAACATTTGTAAGATAGAGTAGTGTTGATACCCTCGTTCCTCATATCCACTCATTCATCATAAGGATCCCGAGTCCATCTTTAGAACAAGAGTGTTATGCACTTCGATCCATCTTCACACACTTGCGTAAAGTTGTGAGACATTGACTCTCATGCAAACACAAAGAATATTTCACTCATGTTCATGGTTAGGAGACATTTTTTGTCTTCATGAGATGCATTTAGGGACTTAATATTGCATTTTTCATGCATTTCAATCCATATTTACAATTTACACATTTTCCCCATACATCATTATCTCATATTCCATGTTAAGGTCATTTAAAAAAAAAAACAAAAAATCTTCTTGTATTTTTTATTCAATAATGGCATAGTATCTTCTCGTGCATCAATTTTCATTCTTCGATCACATCAGTTGCATTTCATAAAGAAAAAAACTTGCATAGTCCTTTTATTTATTTTTTTTTCAAAAATCAAATGGCTCAACAACCACATGTTCGTCGTTCTTACAGACTACAAGGTAAAGTTATGGAAAGACAGAATGTTGAGTAGTCTCATGAGCAAGCCATGAAAATTCTTTCTCTTTTGTAGAATGGTGAAACAGTGGTAGATGTCTCAACCTGATATCCCAGCCAATTCCCAGTCACTCACCTCATTCGCACGAGTAAAAAATATCTCTTTGTCAGCCAACTAGAGATTTCACCCAACAATGATCATCACCCAACCCTTCAACAAGTTATAAGTTTTCATTTTTTCAAGAGGGTTAATCTAGCATAAGCCGTCAAACTGAATCTGCATTCCAGAAACCTATCCCACTAAAAGCAACTTTCAATGTTCCTAAACTTCATGATCCTGTAATTTAAAGAGCCTTGACTGGAAAAGGTAAAAAAGTTATTACCAAGAAAAGGTTGAAATGCTTGAGAAAAGATTAAATGTGATTGAAGAAACTGACATCTTTGGTAATGTTGATCCTACCCAATTATGCACGGTGTCGAACGTGGTTATTCCACCCAAATTCAAAGTACCTAAGATTGAAAAATATGATGGGACGTCTTGTCCCAAAAGACACCTCGTTATGTATTGCAAAAAGATGTCAGCACATTCTCTGAATGACAAGTTTTTCATACACTATTTCCAAGATAACTTAATTTGTCCAGCATCTTGTTGGTATATGCAATTAGACAGTGCACACATCCGTTCTTGGAGGAGCTTGACTGATTCCTTTTTGAAGCAATACAGGCATAATAAATACATGGCTCCTAATCGATTAGACTTGCAAAACATGGGGAGGAGGGAAGCAGATAGCTTTAAAGAATATGCTCAAAGGTGGAGGGATACAACTGCACAAGTACACCCACCTTTAACTAGCAAGAAAACAAGCACACCCACCTTTAACTAGCAAGAAATTGACAGCTATGTTATTTACCCTTGAGTCTCCATACTATGATTGAATGATAGGAAGTGCATCCACCAATTTTTCAGACATCATGATTGGAGAAAGAACAGAATATGGGGTTAAACATGGAAGGATATTCGATAATACAATTGAATCATCAATCGAAGACAAAGAAGATTGCTCAAAGGATCAACAAGTCCAAGTAATATTTTTCACACCAAGACTCATGCACAACTACAAAGGAAATCAACAAAGTTATCCTCAAATTCACTTCGCTCATCCACCTATTTTGCAGCATAATCCACAACCAACAAGGTTAACTGTTTCTTACAATCATAATGGTAAGAAGCAGCAAAGATGGTGAATGTTCATCCAGTACCAATTGCATTTATCGAGGCTTCGTCGTGCTTATTCAGGAAAAAGTTATTGGTGCTCATGCTTACAATACCAACTCAATCTCTCCATACCCAAAGTAGTGTGATCCCAATATCATGGAAGATCTTTTGGCGACGTTTGAAAGAATCGAAGCATCATGTGCAAGATCAAATGAAGGCAGTTCAAGCGTTAGTCACTAGAGTTTTTAGGATCTAATTATTAGAATAAATATATAGTGTATCTAATTATTCTTCATTATTAATAAAGTCTTTACTTTTCTTTGCATTGTCTTTAAGATTATGAAATTCAAAGATAGACAAGGGCCCATGATTCAAGAACACATGCATGAAATATGGTTATCATAAGTTAGCTAAGTAGTTGGGAAGAACGTGGGCATGTGAAAATTGAGCTATTTTCTTTTGGTCAATGTTTCATCATACATGCATTTATGCATCATTCATTTCATATATTTTTTTTCAAAAGAAAGAAAGTGATTTTTTATTACAAACAAAAGTAAAACCACATGTTCCTTCCAGAAAATTTTTAGGATCAAAGCTTACTTTGATCATTCTTGTTAGTTAAGACCTTAGCAATAATCTTGGACAACCATAGTAAGTTTCCATTTGGAGGAATTGTGAAAAAAAAGAGACAAAAAAGCAAAAAGCAAAAAAAAGAGACAAAAAAGAGAAAAGCAAAAAAAATGAAAATGAATGCTCTCCCCACTCTCACCGAGAAAAAGGAAAGTGGTCAAGTCTCAATCATTTTTGTTGCCTTCTGAATGGTTTTCACACTCCATTGTTGCAAAACCATTTCTCAATTAAAGGCAATTTTATTTTGACCTTCATGTTTCTCATGTGCTAGAGAATTCATATTACAATACCTCATCGAATAAGGTTTGAATTTTCACGCTGGGGTAAATACTCCTTGAGGTGATGATCTAAAATTACTCACTGAAAAACCTTCTGCCTAACCCACCACACATGTGATTTTGTGGTAAGCCATCATGAATTACTGATTCACCATTAAACCATTTCCTAAATTCAACACGTATAGCTGCGGTGAATCTCCATATTTGTCTACCAACTTGAGAGCCTTTTGCTAAGCCTGACACATCTAACCATGTGGCAAACATTTCAAAATATCCACCCAATATTACCAAGAGACCTTCAATAGTAATGAAATAGGGATTAAACTCTTATGATTTACTGCTTCATAGTTAAGACTTGTAGTTCTTTGAGTATTCCTATAGTTCAACTTTTTTCAATCTACACTCTTCCTACCATTTCTATCTTTTGTCTTCTCTCCTTTTATTAGAAGGTGACTCCAAGACTAAGGATGATAATCTTGAGAACTTGGACTTAGTAACTTGAGAAATTGTCTCGAAGTCTCAAATTCTTTCAATGAGCTTTGCCTGAGAAATAAACCTATCAGGGTACCAAGGAAGATCGACAAAGAAACAACATGGAGTGATTATTGAAGTTGGCAAAGGATGACTTACGCATGATTGATCTTCTATATGTGATTGCACCATATTCTGCTAGTCATGAAAAAAAATATATTTGGCCTAAAAAAAAAGAGTTATGAAAGACGGGAAAAAGAAAAGAAAATGAAAATGAAAAAATAAAAAAAGAAAAAGAAAAAAGAAAAAAGAAATGTACAAGGCCAGGAAAATTCTTACATTGCATAATTGGGGCAATCAATATAGATCAAGAGGTCACATCTCCAAACGATTTGAAGATTTTCTTTGTCAATCATCAACTGAGTAAGAACCTTCATTGCTACACTGGGACAAAGCCATCGTCACTATGCTGGGGCAAAGCCAACATTATTAAATTGGAGCAAGAATCTTCATTGCTACACTGGGGCAAAACCATCATCACTACGTAAGAGTAAATCCTTCATAACTACACTGGGGCAAAGCTTTCATCATTATGTTGGGGCAAAGCCGTCAATATTAAATTGGAGTAACACTACACTAGATCAAAATCATTTCACAATTTATGTAAGCTGTTTTAAACTGGGGCAAATGCCACGTTAAGAGAATCACACTTCTCTTATGAAGAATCTTTCAATCTCGAGCGATTCTCCACATTCAAGAATAGAAAGTTGAATCACATTTCATAGAAGAATCACATTCAGAGAAAGAACAATCTCGAGTTGACTTAAAGAAAGAAAGAGATATATGAGATGATCTCTTGAGGAGCTACTCCTTGTTCTCACAGTGGTTGTCCAAAGAATTGGGACCTTAGCAAATATTTTCATTTGAATTATATTCTAATTATCCAAATGTTCAAAATTATGTTCAATCTCTTATTGTTCATGAGATTTTTTATAAAGACATTTGTGACACATGTTTTCTTCATTCAGTCATTTCTCTTTGGAAAAAGAAAGTTGGTTTCTTTCTTTGTTGACTATCATTCTCATTTGTCTCTAAGTCAAATTCATCTTCTTGTATCCAACCTTTTTTGTCCACCACAAGGCTAATGTTATGAAGCAGTTGAATCAAGTAAGACGTTTAATGCTATGAATTACCTTTGATAGTTCTCTAAACTAGCACATGAGACACTTCTAAAAAAACCCACCGTACCCGATATAATTGAGCAATCTATGATTGACATATATGTTTCCTTTCAGATTGAGCAATATATCTCTAATTAACATACATGATCCCTTTCAGGTGAAGACATTCAAAAAAAAAAAAAAAAAAAAAAACAAGATAAAAAGAAAGAAATGAAAAAAAAAATGTTTCCTCCTATGATGACTACGAGGTTCTCATTTCATTTATTTCTAAATGTTGATTGATAAGAATGATGAAAGTAAGCAATGATGATCATTTTGTTAAATATAGAAAACACATTTGGTTATCTTTCACAAATCAAGCTCTTATTTACCAATTCATCGTCGTTTGTATCGCTATTTCACACAAAAAATTGTTTTCATACCACGGAGTTGGTGAAAAAGATCACATAAATATCATGCATACATGAAACTCATTGATCTACATTTGACATGCATATGCATCCCTACATCATGCCTTCAAAGTCGAATTTATTGACTTAGCCAATTCATCATCAGGGCATAGGTCGTCATACATGGTTAGTTGCCTTATCATTTCTTAGAGTGGTCAACGAGCATGTTCAATCCATGACACTGGGGCAAAATCACTCATCTATTTAATGTAGGAGATTCACATGAAAATAGCGCATCATATCTTGCATAAATGTTATAGTTTACATTTGTATATCTACACAACCTCTTTTGAGTGTGTTATTTATCAATTCAAGACAATTTTTAATATGTAAAACTCACATTTTATGCATGTGGGTATACTCCATTCGCGAGAATTCCCAATATGTTCAAAAATCTTTTTTTCTTATAATTGATTTTTTTTCCCGACAACTAAGTTTTGAAATAAAAACTGTTGTCTCATTTTAAAACAAATTTCTGACATACAAAATCCCTGCTTTAAAATCTTTCATTTTTGGCAACTAAGTTTTGAAATGAAAACCGTTGTCTCATTTTAAAACAAATTTCTGAAATACGAAATCCCTGTTTTATAATATTTTCATTTTTTGCAACTAAGTTTTGAAATAAAAACCGTTGTCTCATTTTAAAATAAATTTATGATATATGAAATTTGTTTTAAAATCTTTCATTTTTAGCAACTAAGTTTTGAAATAAAAACCATTATCTCATTTTAAAACAAATTTCTGAAATACAAAATCCCTGTTTTAAAATCTTTCAATTTTGGCAACTAAGTTTTGAAATAAAAACCGTTGTCTCATTTTAAAAGAAAAATTCTGAAATACGAAATCCCTGTTTTAAAATATTTCATTTTTGGCAACTAAGTTTTGAAATAAAAACTGTTGTCTCCATTTAAAACAAATTTCTGAAATACGAAATCCCTGTTTTAAAATCTTTCATTTTTGGCAACTAAGTTTTGAAATAAAAACCGTTGCACCATTTTAAAACAAATTTCTGAAATACGAAATCCATGTTTTAAAATCTTTCATTTTTTTGCCAACTAAGTTTTGAAATAAAAACCGTTGTATCATTTTAAAACAAATTTCGAAAATACGAAATCTCCGTTTTCAAATCTTTCATTTTTTGGCAACTAAGTTTTGAAATAAAAACAGTTGTCTCATTTTAAAACAAATTTCTGAAATACGAAATCCATGTTTTAAAATCTTTCATTTTTGGCAACTAAGTTTTGAAATAAAAACCGTTGTCTCCTTTAAAACAAATTTCTGAAATACGAAATCCCTGTTTTAAAATCTTTCATTTTTGGCAACTAAGTTTTGAAATAAAAACTGTTGCCTCATTTTAAAACAAATTTCTGAAATACGAAATCCATGTTTTAAAATCTTTCATTTTTTTGCCAACTAAGTTTTGAAATAAAAACCGTTGTATCATTTTAACACAAATTTCTGGAATACGAAATCTCCGTTTTAAAATCTTTCATTTTTTGGCAATAATGTTTTGACATAAAAACCGTTGTCTCATTTTAAAACAAATTTCTGAAATACGAAATCCATGTTTTAAAATATTTCATTTTGGGCAACTAAGTTTTGAAATAAAAACCGTTGTCTCCTTTTAAAACAAATTTCTGAAATACGAAATCCCTGTTTTAAAATCTTTCATTTTTGGCAACTAAGTTTTGAAATAAAAACCGTTGCCTCATTTTAAAACAAATTTCTGAAATACGAAATCCATGTTTTAAAATCTTTCATTTTTTTGCCAACTAAGTTTTGAAATAAAAACCGTTGTATCATTTTAAAACAAATTTCTAAAATACGAAATCTCTGTTTTACAATCTTTCATTTTTTGGCAACTAAATTTTGAAATAAAAACCGTTGTCTCATTTTAAAACAAATTTCTGAAATACGAAATCTCTGATTTAAAATCTTTCATTTTTTTGGCAACTAAGTTTTGAAATAAAAATCGTTGTCTCATTTTAAAAAAAAATTCTGAAATACGAAGTCCCTATTTTAAAATCTTTTGCTTTTTGGCAACTAAGTTTTGAAATAAAAATCGTTGTCTCATTTTAAAGAAAATTTTTGAAATACGAAGTCTCTGTTTTAAAATCTTTTCCTTTTTGACAATTAAGTTTTGAAATAAAAAGCGTGGTCTCATTTTAGAACAAATTTCTGAAATACGAAGTCCTTGTTTTAAATCTTTCTTTTTGGCAACTAAGTTTTGAAACAAAAACCGTTGTCAATTTCTGAAATATGAAATCCTTATTTATTTTCTTTTGATTAAATCGAACCTTACTAGTCAGCACAGGTCAAAGACTAGTTAGAGTTAGGTCCATTTCCTTTTTCTGTTGGTTAAATCGAACCCTGCTAGGTAGTAGAGGTCGAAGCTGAAGGATTGGAATTACATAATTCCGTAAAGCGGAAGCGTGATTTTGGGACCGATTCGTAATTAATTTTGTTTAATCTAAAATACCAATACATTGGCAATAATATTAGAACTATTATAAATATATATTAAGGCTAAGCATACAAAAATATTAGAACTAAATCTAATTTATAAAGTAACAAATTACTTACTCTCGTTGAAGACTCAGATTAAACTCACCAACTGCTTGTGAATTAATCACGAACTAGTGCGAACTCCACCACTATGGCTACCCCGGTATGACTCTGAGACTTCTAGAGGCAGGAAATTTGTGGGAGCCTTTGGGAGAATTCTCTGAGAATAGGAGAATGAATGAGATACCTTTCACCCCACCCCAGGGGTCCTATATATAGTAAAGGCCAAGACCTTTTTCCTAATAGGAAAAGGGAGACCTTTTCCTAATAGGAAAAAGTCTCTAATTTTAATAAATAATTAATTAATTCCATAATTAATTAATTTTCCAATTAAATATCATATATTTAATCTTAGGAATTTTATTAAAATTAAAATTAATATGAATCCAATTCATATTAAATTTATTTGAACTCTTTCAAATATTTTCTTTCCTAATAGGAAAATGTCTCTAATTTTAATAAATAATTAATTAATTCCATAATTAATTAATTTACCCAATTAAATATCATATATTTAATCTTAGGGATTTTATTAAAATTAAAATTAATATGAATCCAATTCATATTAAATTTATTTGAACTCTTTCAAATACTTTCTCTCAAGAATTAATTTTTTTAAAATTAATTCAAAAATTATATTATAAAGTTTCATAAACTTTATATTATAATGCATCAATATACATTATACGATTCTCCAAATAAATTGAACACTTTCAATTTACAATTTATACTTAATTGCCTCAAGTCTCTTCACGAGCTACCAGTGGGACCTAATGGACCTACATATCAGAAGCTCCAACGATACGAGACTAATTGGCCAAACTCATTGACCAAGTTTAGTCAACATTCGTTAACTGTGGGTCACTCCACTAAAGACCCACAGCTGCACTCTTCACACTATAGAATATTTCTGTGTCCATGGATATCGACCAACCAGTAAGTCAATCCTTCACGTGTGTTCGTAACACCAACTGGGTCAAATTACCGTTTTACCCCTGGGTTACCTCTGGTTCCTTAAGTACCACTGATTCCTCTAATGAACAAGTTGTTTAGGGTCCAACCACTAAACAGGAGTTCCTCTCAGGCTAGGAGAGGACGGCGTGCCTTTGTTCAAACCCTAGAATCAGCCCTTAAGGGAACACACATCTACTTACCCCAATAGGGGAAGGAGTGAATTCCATCTTGTACTGTTATGTTCTCAGCCCCCATTCTGTCTTGCCCCTGAAATGGTAGGCTTATTGAGTCGGCGAACTGGCCACTCTCACCCATACAAATCTAAGGACAGTCCCTCCTGAAAGGGGTTCATAACAGACTCAGGATTGAGATTGAGTTACCTAGCTCATCCTATTGAAATAGAAACCTAAACTAGTTAACGACGTTACATCTAGTGGTTACTATTTCGCGGTCCGGTCTTATGCAAACTCATTTCATAGGATACCCCCACCCGCATGTCTCCTACATGGATGCTTTGGATCATTGCATATGTATTGAATACTGAAGGGATAAAAGCCCTATGTGCAGCGGAAAAACACAGAGTCCTTTTCGAATAATAAAACGTCGATTGGGATACCAATACGACGGCAAAAATAATAATTTTTACAGCGACAATAATAGATAAAAACTGCTGTAAAAACATATACAAGCATGCATAAACATGAGAATAATTCTAGATCTAATCTAGAATTGGGTCCTATTGACCCTAGTTCAAGAAGAACCTTACCTTTGAAGAAATCCTTGAACTTTTCGCCAAATTCTCTGAATTTCTCCCAAAAAATACAGCAGCAAATCACCTTTGTCTTGCTGGAAAATTGTATGAACACCACCACAAGGATACACCGGTATTCTCCAATTGGGATACTGCGTTGAGTGCTAGTGGGAGCAAAAAAATTCTAGGATTTTCTCTGGATTCTTCACCCTAATTTTCTCTGCCACAGAACCAAATTTGAGAGAGGAGAAAGCGATAGAGAGGGAGTCAGGCGTGAGACTAGGGCCTTCCGTTCTGCAACTCCCTGACCACGTCTTTTTAAAATTAAAATATCAGATAACTGATAAATCAGTTATCTGATATTTTAATTAATTATAATTTTAAAACATAATTTTAAATTATAATTAATTATATTTTAATTAATCTAAATTAATTAAAATAACATTAATTTAAATCCAATTTAAATTAATATCCCTCTTATATTATAGTTTAATTAAATCAAATTTAATTAAACTAAATTAATTAATTAATTCGAAATTAATTAATAAAATAAAATAAAATTGAACATCACATATTCAATTACTATTTTCTCTCTCAAAACTATAGTATTAATATACATCCAATGCATATTAATTATAACCTATAGTTTTAATATGAACCACTTCATATTTTAGTAAAATATTCAAACACCTTTGAATATTCAATCCATCCTTAGAATTTTACCTCAACGCCCTAAATGAGCTACCGGTGGGACCTAATGGACCTACAGATCAGAAGCTCCAACGATATGAGATTAGTTGGTTAAACTCATTAACCAAGTTAATCAATATTCGTTAACTGTGGTTCACTCCACTAAAGAACCACAGCTGCACTCTTCTCACTGCAGATATATTTCTGTGTCCACGGATATTGACCGTCAGCAGCAAGTTAGCCCTTCACGTGTGTTCGTACCCCAGCTAGGTCAAATTACCGTTTTACCCCTGGGCTACCTCTTGGTCCTTAAGTACCAGTGCTCCTCTAATGAACAACCTGTTTGTGGTCCAACCATCAAACAGAAAACCCTCTCGTGCCATAAAGAGGGTAGGGCCCTTTGTTCAAGACCCGGAGACACCACTTAAGGGAACACACCTCTACTTACCCTCATATCAGGAAGGAGTGAATTCCATCTTGTAAGACTACGTTCCCAGCTCCCCATTCGGTCTTGTCCCCAAAATGGTAGGCTTATTGAGTCGGCGAACTGGCCACTCTCACCCGTACAAATCAAAGGACAATCCCTCATGGACAGGAGTCCATAATCCACTCAGGATTAAGGTCAAGTTGCCTAGGTCATCCTAGTGAAATAGAAACCGAGCTAACCAACGGTGTTATAGTTAGTGGTTAACTATTTCGCGGTCCGGTCTTTGTGCAAACTCATTGCACAGGATACCCCCACTCGCATGTCAACCACATGAACGTGTTGGACCACTACGTTTGTATCAATATACAAAGCGGGCCGTATCCATAGTGTCACCAGGATAAGGCACCCAGCCTTATCCCTATACTACAGACCCTTTAGGCTAAAACTTGAACATTGATCCCCACATGTCCCTACATACTAGTTCAAGTCTCATTCTATTAGCCATGGATGTTTAGTTTATTGGATTAGGGTTAGCAAGACAAGATATAATACAAACATTGAATAATACATTACTTTATTAATGTTCGGTCAAATGTACATTTACTATCTACGAGTTTTAGGGCATATAACCCAACAAACTCCCACTTGAACTAAAACTCAAGTTACAGGGAAAATATATACAAGATAATCCAAAGCTGGAAACGGTACATGTATGTTTGTACATTACATAATAGGTAAATATACAAAATACAATAAACTAGGGCATCCTTACACCCATTACACATCTCCCACTTGCCCTAGATTACGCTATATACATATCTCGCAGACCTAGACTGTCTAGATGACCCTCGAACACTTTAGCCGAGAGGGCCTTCATAAACGGATCAGCAATGTTATGCTCAGAAGCGATCTTGGTCACGACCACATCTCCTCTTTGCACAATCTCTCGAATTAGATGGTACTTCCTCTCTATGTGTTTACCTCTTTTGTGGCTGCGAGGTTCCTTTGAATTGGCTACTGCCCCACTGTTGTCACAGTATAACGTAATGGGCAAGTTCATATTTGGAACAACTTCCAAATCTGTCAAGAAATTCCTTAGCCAAACAGCTTCCTTAGCTGCTTCACAAGCAGCTACATACTCAGCCTCCATCGTGGAGTCTGCTATACATCCCTGCTTTATGCTCCTCCAAACTACAGCTCCCCCGTTAAGGGTGAAAACTGACCCTGACGTAGATTTCCTAGAATCCTTGTCAGTTTGGAAGTCAGAGTCGGTGTAACCCGTGAGAACTAACTCCTTAGCCCCAAACACCAACATGTAATCTCTCGTTCTCCTAAGATACTTCAGGATTCCTTTAACGGCGGTCCAATGGTCTAACCCTGGATTTGACTGATATCTGCTGACAATCCCTACAGCATAACAAATGTCAGGCCTCGTGCATAGCATGGCATACATTAAGCTACCCACGGCAGAGGCGTAGGGAATCCGTCTCATATCCTCAACCTCTTGAGGTGTCTTAGGAGACTGTTCCTTAGACAAGTGAACCTCATGCCTGAAAGGCAACAAGCCCTTCTTGGAGTTCTGCATCGAATATCGGGCCAACATCTTGTCGATATACGTTGCCTGAGACAGAGCTAGCGATTTGTTCTTTCTATCCCGAATAATCTGGATCCCAAGAACATACTGGGCCTCACCCAAATCTTTCATTTGGAATTGAGCTGCTAGCCATTCTTTTACGTCAGACAGATACCCTACATCATTCCCAATGAGTAGGATGTCGTCTACATAAAGTACGAGGAAAGCTACTTTATTCTTGTTGATCTTCTTGTATACACAAGGCTCATCAACATTCTGGTCAAAACCAAAAGATTTGATCGCAGTATCAAATCTAATATTCCAAGATCTAGAAGCCTGTTTCATGATAGCGAGCAGAAATGTCGCTATTTTAGTCTCAAATTATTAAGCTTTTTGGTGCTTTAATTGTGTTTTTAATGAATATATTTAATGAATTTTGTTACTTTGTCTTTAGGAGCATAAATGATGATTTTGGGAGAAAAAGAGCCAAAATTGATGGAATTATAGCCCAAATCAAAGTATGAAGCCCAAAGAAGACATCCATGAAGAAAAGTCCAAGAGAAATGAAGAAGAAGGCCCAAAAATCAGCCCAAAAAGAAGCTGATTTTTCTGGAAAATCTGGACAGCGTCGAGACGCTTAGCAAGGCAGCGTCGCGACGCTGCCCTTTCTTGTTGCCCAAGCCACGTGCGCAGCAGCGTCGCGACGCTTGGCAAGGCAGCGTCGCGACGCTACCCCTTTTCCAGGCCTATAAATAGGAGACCTTGGTGCCTCATTTGGGATCATCAATCAATCATCACTCACTCAATCATCCTTCCAATTCCTTTCTTTCCTTTCTTAAGACTCCTTTTTTGGAGCCCCTCTCAAGGCTTTTGAGCCTTTTTGAGAGGGTTCTTCTAGTGGGAATTTTTGGGGAATTTTGGGAGGCAATTCTAGAGGCCCGAGGAGTAGTCAGCGGAGGCTCCAAGCGTCAGCAAGGGGTTTTTTCGACGGTCAATTCCTTTTCCTTTATGCCTTTTAATATGCTTTCCCTTGTAATTATTGTGGATATTATGTGTAGCTAAACCCCAATTTGGGGTCTTGAAATGAAATGTTAGTGGAAGTATTGTTATAATTTCTTGTCTCTTGCCCATGTCCTAATTATTTGTATGGATGTGCTTAATGCTTTACTCAATCTGGCCAATTGTGTAATGATTCGATTCTTAATGGAAACTCGACGGAGAGAAATTAGGATAGATCATAATCCATGCAACTAGTTTAATTGCCCGTTGTGACACCGGGATTAGTTGATTAAACTTAGATTCCTAAAATGAATCAGAGCGTAATAATTAATGATCTTTAATAGCGCTAAGGACACTTAGGTTGTTAAAATGAATTAATTACAATTAGGGGAAACCGACAGGAGAACCTATGTGATTAACGGAGATTCTAGGTTTATAATTAGTTGGGCAATGAGATAGAATAATTGTAGCAATTATTTAGCTAATCATTGATTTTCAAGACCCCTCTTCCCGCTTAAAGAAACTCTTTCTCCACATTTTATTTCTGATTGATCAAATTTGTTTTCATTAATTGTCTTGAATTTAAATCTTTTTATTACATGAGCGTAGTCCCTAAATATTATTTCACCTAAGTATTTTCAGTGCTCAAGAGAATTTTAATTAATTGCTTAAGTTTCGCTTTGCCTCCCTGAGGATTCGATACTCGGAATACTTTTCGTTTTATATTACTTGTGGCCCGTGCACTTGCGGATACCAAACATTTCAACCCATAAATGGATCGATTCAGTTTGCAAACCTTTTGCTCATGACCTTGGGATATGAACCCCTCGGGTTGAGACATAAAAATACTCTCGTCAAGATTGCCATTCAGAAAAGCTGTCTTGACATCCATTTGCCAAATTTCATAATCATAAAATGTGGCAATGGATAAGAGGATTCTTATGGACTTTAGCATAGCAACTGGAGAAAAAGTTTCTTCATAGTCCACTCCTTCTCGTTGGGTATAACCCTTTGCTACAAGTCTTGCTTTGAAAGTCTGTACTTTCCCAGC
The DNA here is from genome assembly GCA_036850905.1 of Luffa acutangula. Taxonomy (NCBI): domain Eukaryota; kingdom Viridiplantae; phylum Streptophyta; class Magnoliopsida; order Cucurbitales; family Cucurbitaceae; genus Luffa; species Luffa acutangula. The sequence continues at coordinate 9,022,752 of CM072087.1, forward strand.
AGCATCTCTTTTTCTCTTATAGATCCATTTACACCCAATGGGTTTGACCCCTTCAGGTAGATCTACAAGTTCCCAAACTTGATTGAAGTGCATAGACTCCATCTCAAGGTCCATGGCTTTGGCCCACTCGTCCTTATCTACATCATTCAATCCCTGACGATAAGACAATGGATCTTCTACGCCGTCATCAGGTATGACTACTTGTGTTTCTGTTAAACCCAAGTAGCGGTTAGGTTGTATCACAATCCTCCCACTGCGTCGAAGCTCTCCCACTACGTGAGGAGGACTAGATCGACGAGAAGAACTGCATTCTCCAACAACTCTTGTTGAAGGACCAGGTTCATCAACAACCCTTGTTGATCCTTCTATAGCTTCTCCTAATACTAACTTACTTCGTGGTTGATGATTTCGTATGTGGTCTTCCTCCAAGAAAGTTGCATTTGTCGATACAAATACTTTATTATCTTGAGGGTCAAAGAAAAGACCACCTCTCGTTTCTTTCGGGTACCCAACAAATTGGCATAATCTCGTACGTGGTTCCAATTTCTTAGGATTTGTCACTAACACATGTGCAGGACAACCCCAGATACGGAAGTAACACAAACTAGGTTTACGTCCCTTCCATAACTCAAAAGGAGTTTCAGAAACACTTTTTGAGGGAACATTGTTAAGAATATGTACTGCAGTCGCTACTGCATACCCCCAAAACGAGCTAGGCAATTGAGCATAGCTCATCATAGATCGAACCATGTCTAACAAGGTTCTGTTTCTCCTTTCTGATACACCATTTTGCTGAGGTGTACCAGGTGCTGAGAGTTGTGATTGGATTCCATGTTCTATCATATAGTCCTGGAATCGCTGATCTAAATACTCTCCACCTCGATCTGATCGAAGTGTCTTAATTGTTTTACCTAACAGGTTTTCTACCTCAGCCTTAAACTCTTTGAACTTTTCAAGAGCTTCAGACTTATGGTCCATCAGGTATAAGTAACCGTATCGAGAATAATCATCTATGAAAGAGATGAAATATTCATAACCACCTCGAGCCTTTACATTCATTGGACCACAAAGATCCGAATGTATTAGTTCAAGTGGTTCTTTGGCCCTATAACCTTTTCCAGTAAAAGGCCTCTTGGTCATTTTACCCTCGAGACACGATTCACAGGGTGGTAAAGATGTATCTTCTATGTCACTTAGAAGCCCATTTTTAACCAAACGATCGATCTGATCGATGTTAATATGACCAAGACGAAGATGCCAAAGATACGTGTTGTTACTTAAATGAGAAACTTTTTGCCTTTTGTTTTGCGTTTCAGCCGTTTTAAACATTTCATGACTTAAAATGGCCTTTGCATCATTTGGTCTTAACACAAACAAATTATTCTCACGCTTAGCTGAACAAATGTAAACTCCATTCTTTAAAATTAAAGCTTCGTTAAGCAAGAATGAAACAGTATAACATTGTTCTAATAAAGCTGAAACAGAAATTAGGTTCCTTTTAATTCTAGGAACCAAATACAAGTCCTCTAAAATTAAAAACCTATTTCTAAAGAATAATTTTGCAGCTCCCACTGCACGAGCTGAAACGACGTCTCCCGTTCCGACTTTGAGCGTCATTTCACCCTCTGCCAGCTGCTGGAAATTATTTCCCTGAAAAGAAGAACAAACATGATTAGTGGCTCCCGAATCCAGTATCCAGGCAAACTCATCATGTTCAACGAGACAAGTCTCTAACACAAGTAAATCGAATTTACCTTCTTTTTCTCTTCTCTTCTCAGCAAGGTAGCGGGGACAGTTGCGCTTCCAGTGACCATCTGCATTGCAGTGGAAGCATCTGCTTTTATCGGCCACGACCTTGGCCTTCCCCTTCCCTTGCACAGCCTGTGCAGGAGCCTTCCCCTTGTCTCCCTTCCTCTTCTGGATCTGCTTCGATGAAGAAGCCTGGGATACAGATTTAGTCCCTGAGGATGAACCCTTCAGGAACTTCTTCTTGGAATGGGCCACATTGGCCTCTCCTTTCACCACATTCTTTCCCTTGCTCTTTTGCAGGGATTCGTAAATCTGTAACTCCGAGAGGAGGGTAGTCAGGTTGAACTGAATCTTATTCATGCTCGCGTTTGTCCTAAAAGACAGATAGCTCGCCGGGAGCGAGTGAAGGATGAACGCAACCTGACTGCGCTCGCAGACAACCCCGCCATTTGCCTCAGCTATGTTGAACTGGTTAATCATGTCCAGGACATGTTCCCGAACAGATTGACCTTCCAGCATCTTGGCATTGAAGACGTTCTTCAAGGCGTCGTGGTGGAGCTGGTAGGACGGAAGTCCAAACATCTCCTGCAGGGAATTCATAATTTCCCTGGCAGTTGCCACGTTCTCATAACGCTTGGCCAACACTTCAGACAAGCTGACCAAAATATAGACCTTGACCTTTTCATTGGCCTTGGTCCAGCGTTCGTGGGCGTCCTTAACTGCCTGAGAGGCAGTGCGAGGGGGAACGGGAGGACATTCCTCCGTTAAGACGAACCTTAAGTCCTCAACCACGAGTATTGTATTGAGGTTTGATTTCCATTGTGGAAAATTCTCGCCGGTAAGTTGTTCATTTTTAAGGAGGGATATTATAGAGGAAGACATTGCTGAAAAAACAAACAAGTGACCGTATTAGTTATCTTTGCCTTAACCCATCACACAAGCAATACAAACAATTGCATACATCCAATCAATTTTGCAAACAAACAATCAAAGAGCCCTAATAAAACTATGATTGTGTTTCGCAACGATGCTTTAGAGGTTTAGAAGAACAGCCACCGAAGGGTGATCAGTTGTTCCTCCTCTAAAATGAGACACTTCTCAGTCAATTTCTAATACCAGAATAACTCATATTCCATTAGACATTAACCACCGTTGTTCGGTCAAGGATTTGTTAACCAATTAACTCCTCCCCGTAAGTGTAACCCTCCCACTTTCAGATCCCAGAGGCACGCACCAACAGGCTACCGTTAGGAAAGACAACTGTTGGTAATTAGCCTAAGTGATCCTATCCTTTTCAGGAGTTCACGGTGTTCTGAATCCTATGATCAGGCCCTCCGAAGGGGTGGTTGCTCCAGGGCAACACGCAGGCGGATCATAGGAATCTCACGTTGTGACCTAGGGGTGGAAACCGAAGGATACGTTGACACGCATCCCGCTCCCACTTACTATAATCACTTTCCCCATTCACCTTGGTATTGACCCATGCAAACACTCTCCGAAGGGAGGCCGCTCTACGACGACACGAAGCCGAGCATGGATCTCACGGTGTGAACGTCACGGGGACGTAGGAGCAAAACTCAATTTAAATTAAGTTTTGTAATTTTCCTCCCACTAAAGTAACTGATTATTAATTTTAGGGTTTGATTAAACCTAGATAAATCCGGCTAAGTCATTTATCTAAGTCTAGTCCTATTATAACTATTATAATAAGACCTAATGTCTAGGTGTATTAAACCAATTTAATTAACCTAGTGACATTATTCTAACATTAACCTGAGATTAATTCAACTCCGGTATTCCAGATCAGTTCCCAGGTAGGAGGTGTTCCGTTTACCGTCAACTTAAATACCTCCAATCCTTAGACAGAACTTCACTGGTAGAGTTCCCTTATAATCTTAGGAATGTTCGTCCTACTTAGTTCATTAAAACTATTTTAAAACTAAGTAAGATCTTCTAATCCTATTAGAAAATGATCTTAGGTCTAATTAATTTTAACCCATTAAAATTAATTCAATTTTAACCTAAGATCCTATGTGAACATGCATATCTTGATTATAGATTGACGGTTTCTAATCATAAAATTTTAAACTATTTCAAAATTTTATAATGATTAGCCCTATAATCATGCATACTATAGTTTTTAAAACAATTAACAATCATATTCAAGTTAATGAAATTTTAAACTATAGTACTATGCATTGCATGATAATTAATATAACCCTTATATTAATCTATGGATGTATCATGCTCAATGCAATTTGATTTCCATTTAAATAATAAACAACTTTATTATAGCCAATAATGGAAAATCAACTTAGCATGCTGCAAACAAATAATTTTTAATATAACTCTTATATCAAAACTATGTAATTGCATGCATCATACTATTCCATTTTCATGAATTTAATATAACTCTACTATATATTAAACAAATCATGAAAATCAAACCATGCATTTCAAACATATATTATAATCTAATTATAATACTCATAAATGCATGTGCATGCTTTATATCCTAAGGTGGGATTAAATTTAAATGACATCCATAAAGCATTTAAATAGCGAATAAACCGATTTAATTGGCCCCTAGGATAGATTAAAGCAGAATTACACTAATAACGCAATAAATCTATCCTATTACATAATACTGCAGCTCCAAATCCGGTCTACAAGCCTTGAACCGACCCGAACCACTTCGAACCGGACTTGAAAAACTCGAAACGCACCCAAAACGGGTCAAACCGGACCGAACCGGTCCCAGCTGACCCGAACCGCTCGAACCGAACCGGCCAAATTAGGGCACCATCACGTTCTCGCGAAAATCCTGGCGCCGCACGAAATCGTGACAGCGTCGAGACGCTGTGAAGAAAGCGTCCCGACGCTGGCGCGATTTCAACCGTCTGGAGCGTGGAATCGCGACAGCATCGAGACGCGCAAGGCTAAGCGTCCCGACGCTGTTGCGTCTGGAGCTGATTTATGGGCAGAAACGCGACTGTTCTTCACGATTTTCACCATTTCTTCTGCGATCTTCATCGATTTCCAAGCCTAAATACGACCCGGACTTATACAGACTCGATTTACACAATTTTGCCCAAAAACGCAGGGGCCTTACATGATCAAATCAAATAAAATTGAGGTAAATCTATGGCCAAATTAAATCAAAACAGTTTATCGCAAACCCACATTCATAATGCATAATTAATCCCACCATACAGCCATTCGCAAATCTCAAAAACAACGTTTTAATTCAAAATGGCTTTGATACCAATTGAAGGGATAAAAGCCCTATGTGCAGCGGAAAAACACAGAGACCTTTTCGAATAATAAAACGTCGATTGGGATACCAATACGACGGCAAAAATAATAATTTTTACAGCGACAATAATAGATAAAAATTGCTGTAAAAACAGATACAAGCATGCATAAACATGAGAATAATTCTAGATCTAATCTAGAATTGGGTCCTATTGACCCTAGTTCAAGAAGAACCTTACCTTTGAAGAAATCCTTGAACTTTTCGCCAAATTCTCTGAATTTCTCCCAAAAAATACAGCAGCAAATCACCTTTGTCTTGTTGGAAAATTGTATGAACACCACCACAAGGATACACCGGTATTCTCCAATTGGGATACTGCGTTGAGTGCTAGTGGGAGCAAAAAAATTCTAGGATTTTCTCTGGATTCTTCACCCTAATTTTCTCTGCCACAGAACCAAATTTGAGAGAGGAGAAAGCGATAGAGAGGGAGTCAGGCGTGAGACTAGGGCCTTCCGTTCTGCAACTCCCTGACCACGTCTTTTTAAAATTAAAATATCAGATAACTGATAAATCAGTTATCTGATATTTTAATTAATTATAATTTTAAAACATAATTTTAAATTATAATTAATTATATTTTAATTAATCTAAATTAATTAAAATAACATTAATTTAAATCCAATTTAAATTAATATCCCTCTTATATTATAGTTTAATTAAATCAAATTTAATTAAACTAAATTAATTAATTAATTCGAAATTAATTAATAAAATAAAATAAAATTGAACATCACATATTCAATTACTATTTTCTCTCTCAAAACTATAGTATTAATATACATCCAATGCATATTAATTATAACCTATAGTTTTAATATGAACCACTTCATATTTTAGTAAAATATTCAAACACCTTTGAATATTCAATCCATCCTTAGAATTTTACCTCAACGCCCTAAATGAGCTACCGGTAGGACCTAATGGACCTACAGATCAGAAGCTCCAACGATATGAGATTAGTTGGTTAAACTCATTAACCAAGTTAATCAATATTCGTTAACTGTGGTTCACTCCACTAAAGAACCACAGCTGCACTCTTCTCACTGCAGATATATTTCTGTGTCCACGGATATTGACCGTCAGCAGCAAGTTAGCCCTTCACGTGTGTTCGTACCCCAGCTAGGTCAAATTACCGTTTTACCCCTGGGCTACCTCTTGGTCCTTAAGTACCAGTGCTCCTCTAATGAACAACCTGTTTGTGGTCCAACCATCAAACAGAAAACCCTCTCGTGCCATAAAGAGGGTAGGGCCCTTTGTTCAAGACCCGGAGACACCACTTAAGGGAACACACCTCTACTTACCCTCATATCAGGAAGGAGTGAATTCCATCTTGTAAGACTACGTTCCCAGCTCCCCATTCGGTCTTGTCCCCAAAATGGTAGGCTTATTGAGTCGGCGAACTGGCCACTCTCACCCGTACAAATCAAAGGACAATCCCTCATGGACAGGAGTCCATAATCCACTCAGGATTAAGGCCAAGTTGCCTAGGTCATCCTAGTGAAATAGAAACCGAGCTAACCAACGGTGTTATAGTTAGTGGTTAACTATTTCGCGGTCCGGTCTTTGTGCAAACTCATTGCACAGGATACCCCCACTCGCATGTCAACCACATGAACGTGTTGGATCACTACGTTTGTATCAATATACAAAGCGGGCCGTATCCATAGTGTCACCAGGATAAGGTACCCAGCCTTATCCCTATACTACAGACCCTTTAGGCTAAAACTTGAACATTGATCCCCGCATGTCCCTACATACTAGTTCAAGTCTCATTCTATTAGTCATGGATGTTTAGTTTATTGGATTAGGGTTAGCAAGACAAGATATAATACAAACATTGAATAATACATTACTTTATTAATGTTCGGTCAAATGTACATTTACTATCTACGAGTTTTAGGGCATATAACCCAACAAATACAAGGTGGGTCGTATCACATAGTGTCACCAGGATAAGGTACCCAGCCTTATCCCTATGCTATAGACCATTTAGGTTGTTACTTGGACACTGATCCCCGTATGTCCCCACATACTAGTCCAAGTTTCATTTAAACAACCTTGGATCTTAGTTTATTGGATTTAGGGTTTATTAATGCAAACTCGATTAATCAATAACCAAATTACTGAATTACTCAAATAACACTTTATTCATTGTCCGTTGACCTTGAAAATTCTTTTTCCATTAGCAGAATATAAGTCCACAACCCCATATGGATATATCTTGTGGATAATGTATGGGCCCGACCATCTTGATTTCAGTTTACCTGGAAAAAGATTTAAACGAGAGTTAAATAGTAATACCTTCATTCCTTCCTTCAGATCCTTTTTGCAGATTCTCCTGTCATGCAACTGTTTTTGTTTTTCTCTGTTGATTTTGACATTTTCATAGGCACTTATTCTGAATTCTTCTAACTCTGAGAGCTGGCGCAATCTTGCCTGACCTGCCGCATCAGAATCGAGGTTTAAGCGTTTTAATGCCCAATGTGTTTTGTATTCCAACTCTAATGGCAAATGGCAGACTTTTCCAAACACCAGCACATAAGGAGACATTCCTATGGGTGTTTTGAAAGCTGTGCGATAAGCCCAAAGCGCATCGTCTAAATGTTGCGCCCAATCTTTCCTATTTACATTGACTACTTTTTCAAGAATTCTTTTGAATTTCTCTGTTTGACACCTCTGCTTGACCATTGCTCTGGGGGGGATAAGCTGTTGCGATATGGTGCTTGACATTGTACTTTCGCAAGAGCTTGGTCATGATCTTATTTATAAAGTTCATTCCTTCATCGCTGATGAGTCTACGTGGCACTCCAAATCTTGTGAAGATGTTTTTCTTGAGGAATTTGGCCACGATTGCTGCATCATTTTTTATGCAGGCAATTGCTTCCACCCACTTAGTGACATAACCAACTGCGAGGAGGATGTACTGGTACCCTTGCGACGAAGGAAATGGTCCCATGAAATCTATTCCCCAAACGTCAATTGGTTTTATTTCCACTATATAATTCTGTGGCAGTTTATTTCTTGCGCAAATGTTGCCTGTGCGCTGGCATTTGTCGCATTTATCTGCGTGCTTCCTTGCGTCTTGAAACAGCGTTGGCCACCAATAGCCACTTTGTAGCACCTTTTTCGCAGTATATTGTCCTCCAAAATGACCTCCACATGGAGATTCGTGACACGCTTCCAAAATCTTAGATGAATCCTGGCGTCCAACGCATCTTTGAATTATTTGATCTGGTTCTCTACGATAAAGGTAAGGATCATCCCATAAATAAAATTTGAGTTCATGAAAGAATTTCTTACGCTGTTGCACGAAGTATGCTCAAGGCAAGACTCCTGCGGCGAGATAGTTTGCTACGTCAGCAAACCACGGCTCTTCCTCTTCAATCCTTAGCAGCTTTTCGTCTGGGAATTCTTCTGCGATAGGAATGTCAGGCGCATCCATCTTTCCAGGGTTGTCAAGTCGCGAAAGATTATATGCCACTTGGTTTTCACTTCCCTTTTTATCCTTGATTTCCAAATCAAATTCTTGCAACAAGAGAATCCATCTAATCAGCCTTGGTCTTGCGTCCTTTTTAGCGATTAGGTACTTGATTGCTACATTATCAAACGCCTTAACGCATTCTTCTGACAATTCAAATCTTTTGTTTGCCTCAAATAATGCACACAATGGCTTGGTGATATCCGATAACTTTTTTATTAAGCTGCAGTAAAAACATGCGTGTCTTAGGAAACTGCAAATTGCTTTCACAGAAGTGGGTGGTGGCAGTTTTTCTATCACATCTATTTTTTCCTTGTCTACCTCGATACCTGCTTTTGATATGCGGTGGCCCAGGACTATTCCTTCTTCTACCATGAAATGACATTTTTTCCAATTTAGCACTAAGTTCGTTTCTTCGCATCGCTCCAAAACACGTTCCAATGGCGTTAGACAATCAGCATAATGAAGGGATGATAGCCCTAGGCAGCGGAAGACGTCAGAGACCTTTTCGAATTAAAACGTCGATTGGGATACCAATACGACGGGAAATAAAATACAGCAATATAAACCAATTTTATACATGCTAAAAAACACCTAAAGCATGCTGTAAATAAGATAAGAAACCTAGATCTAATCTAGGGAAGAATGGATCCTAACGATCCAAGATCAAGAAACCTTACCGTTGATGAAGATCTTGATCTTTTCGCCTTTTTCCTTCACTTTTCGCAGAAAAATAGGAACAAAGGTCTCCTTTTTCCCGTTGTAAATCCCACACAAACACCACCACGAGGATTCACCAATGGACTCAAAAGGCTATATTAGAGTGTGCTTGTGGGAGCACTATTTCTCTAAGAAGAATTGAGAGAGACTGAGAATTTTTTTTCTTCACTGGGGAATTTTCTGGAGAGCGTTCTATCAACCAAAACCCCGTAAAAACTCCTTAGTAGGCGTGTGAGGGAGAGTAAAGATAGGTCAACCACCCACTTCACGCTTAACTGATCAAAATATCAGTTATTATAATTTTAAATTAATTTAATTAAGTAAGAAACTAATTAAATTAAATTAAAAGGAGTTATTTAATTAATAATTAAATAACCAACTCATTTAAACTATATTTAAATGATTGTCCCTCACATAACCTATAGTTTTAATATAATTAAATCAAAATTTAATTAGATCAAAACAACAATTAATTCTATTATAATTAAACATCACATGTTTAATCATAATTCTTTCAAATAAACTATAGAATTAATGCACATCCAATGTACATTAATTATACCCTATAGTTTTAATATGAATCAAATTCATATTTTACATTTAATATTCGAACCCTTTCGAATATTTAATTTTTCTTAGAAATTAATCTCAAAACCTTATAAGAGTCATCGGTGGGACCTAATGGACCTACAGATCAGAAGCTCCAACGATATGAGATTAATTGGCTAAACTCATTAACCAAGTTAATCAATATTCGTTAACCGTGGTTCACTCCACTAAAGAACCACGACTACACTCTTCTCACTGCAGATATATTTCTGTGTCCACGGATATCGACCGTCAACAGCAAGTTAGCCCTTCACGTGTGTTCGTACCCCAGCTAGGTCAAATTATCGTTTTACCCTTGGGCTACCTCTTGGTCCTTAAGTACCAGTGCTCCTCTAATGAACAACCTGTTTGAGGTCCAACAAACAAACAGAAGTCCCTCTCGTGCCATTGAGAGGGTAGGGCCCATTGTTCAAGACCCGGAGTCACCACTTAAGGGAACACACCTCTACTTACCTTAATATCGGGAAGGAGTGAATTCCATCTTGTAAGACTATGTTCCCAGCTCCCCAATTGGTCTTGTCCCCAAAATGGTAGGCTTATTGAGTCGGCGAACTGGCCACTCTCACCCGTACAAATCAAAGGACAATCCCTCATGGACAGGAGTCCATAATCCACTCAGGATTAAGGCCAAGTTGCCTAGGTCATCCTAGTGAAATAGAAACCGAGCTAACCAACGGTGTTATAGTTAGTGGTTAACTATTTCGCGGTCCGGTCTTTGTGCAAACTCATTGCACAGGATACCCCCACTCGCATGTCAACCACATGAACGTGTTGGATCACTACGTTTGTATCAATATACAAAGCGGGCCGTATCCATAGTGTCACCAGGATAAGGTACCCAGCCTTATCCCTATACTACAGACCCTTTAGGCTAAAACTTGAACATTGATCCCCGTATGTCCCTACATACTAGTTCAAGCCTCATTCTATTAGCCTTGGATGTTTAGTTTATAGGATTAGGGTTAATGAGACAAGACATAATACAAACATTGAATAATACATCACTTTTATTAATGTTCGGTCAAATGTACATTTACTATCTACGAGTTTTAGGGCATAAAACCCAACACGTAAGACATTCCATAAACAGAGAAATCATCCATGAAGACTTCTACTGATTTTTCCAGCAAATCAGAGAAAATGGCCATCATGCATCTTTGAAATGTTCGTGGCGCATTGCATAATCCAAAGGGCATTCGTCTAAATGCAAAGGTTCCATAGGGGCAAGTAAAAGTTGTCTTCTCCTGATCTTCTGACGCAATGAAGATTTGATTATATCCTGATTATCCATCAAGAAAACAGTAGTACGCTTGTCCCGCCAGTTTTTCTAGCATTTGATCAATGAAGGGAAGAGGGAAGTGATCCTTCTTGGTGATTGCGTTGAGCTTGCGGTAGTTCATACATACGTGCCATCCAGCAATGGTGTCTAATGGGATTAACTCATTCTTTGCGTTGGTGACTATCGTCATTCCACCCTTCTTTGGCACGCATTGCACAGGACTTACGTATCTACTATCTGCGATAGGGTAAATTACTCATGCGTCAAGCCATTTGATGATTTCCTTACGCACAACCTCCATCATAGCAGGGTTTAATCTTCTCTGATGCTCAACAAATTCATCAGATTCGTCTTGCAAATGGATTTTTTGCATGCAATATGAGGGGTTGATTCCCTTGATGTCTCCAAGACTCCATCCAATAGCATTCTTGTGCCTAACTAATACTTGCATATGATGAAGTCTTGATGTTTCTAAGACTCCATCATAGGATTCTTGTGCCTGAATGATCACAGGTAGAGATCTTTCTTCACCCAAAATTTTTTATTTCAGATGCGTTGGGAGTGGTTTGAGTTCTAGCCCAAGTGGCTGTACAATGGATGGTAAGGTGGGAGTTCTTTCTTTGAGATCTATCGCATGAATTACTTCTGTCGGTTGCGCCATGATGCAACCATCATCTGTCTCTCGTGCGATTTGATCTTCTTTTTCTTCCTCTCGCGCAGCTCTGAGCGCATATAGTTGCAGAATTTCCATTGGGGAACATACATGTATGCACGCCACCATATCGCATTCCTTAGTGTCAACTGGGTATTTTAATGTGGTGGACACATTAAAAACTACCTTTTGATCATTCATGTGCATGGTGAGCTCCCCTTTTTGCACATCAATTAGTGTCTGGCCAGTCGCTAGGAATTGTCTTCCCAAAATAATAGGAACTTCCCTATCTGCTTCGTAGTCAAGTATAATGAAATATGCTGGAAAAATAAATTTTTCGACTTTCACCAGAACATCTTCGATTTTTCCTTCAGGATGTACAGTGGTTGGGCGTGCTTCTCCAATCCCTAGGCGCTTATATATTGACAAGGGCATTAAATTGATGCTTGCGCCGAGGTCGCATAGTGCTCTGCCAACATCAATTCCTCCTATTGAACAGGGAATGGTGAGTTGGGTTTTATGCTCTAAAACTCGTAGATAGTAAATGCAACATTTGACTTGCTTCAATGAAGTATTATTTCCATATATTTGTTTTGCCTAAATATAACCACAAATCAAATAAAACTAAGAACCCATGGCTATATTATGTATACTTGAAATTTATGTGTGACATAAGTATGGATCTGTTGGGATTGATGCCCTAAAACTTATAGATAGTGAATGTTAAACAAAATTATATACTTGTCCGATAAAGTCGTTATCGAGATTAATTCAGTAAAGTCATTACTGAATAAAGTAAATTGCACATTTAATAACCCAAATCCAATAAACTAAGATCCATGGCTATAGGATGAACACTTGAGCTTTATGTAGAGACATAAAAGTGGATCAAACTCGAGTAATAGCCAAAACGGTCTATAGTATAGGGATAGGGCTGGGTACCTTGTTCTGGGGACACTATGAGACGCGGGCCACTTTATAGATTGTATAGACGATGTGATCCTAAATCATCAATGTAGAGACATGCGAATGGGAGCGTCCTATGCAATGAGTTTGCATAAGACCAAGACCGAGAAATAAGTCACTCTCGCTTTATAACACCGTTTACTGACGGGACTGACTATTTCATGTGATGACCTAGGTAACTCGATCTTAATCCTGAGCTAACTATGAACTCCTGTTTATTCGGGCTTATCCTTAGATCTGCATAGGTGAGAGTGGCTTAGTATTGCCGACTCAATAAGTGATGGTTGTCGTCAAAGTATTTAATGATTCACTATAAATCAGTCGTGGATTTCAATCAATCCAAGCATAAATTGAAAAAATCAAGTAATACCTGGTGAGTCCAGGGTCTAATCCACAGGGAAGGGATATTTGCAAAGTTTTAACAATATTTACTAAACTAAACTCTAAAACGTGTGATATTATAAAAGAATAAATAAACAAGTTGGTAAGATTGAAGAATTTGTAGAAAACAAAACATGCGATAAGAGTGAAAGGAAAAAGTATTAAGGAGATTGGTATCAAGGCTGTTGCGGTTGCAACCTCATGCGTTCATAAGAACCTTATAGCGCATACTTTGATTAATTGATCCATTAATGCCCAAGTGAGAAAAAAATCATAAGTTTCCCTTCTGGTACTCCTTTTGCATTCGGAATAAAACTATCGAGTGGTTATTTGGCTAGTTTATGCGTTAGGTGTAGTTCTCTAAAGCTTACAAGGGATTGCGTTAGTCACAACGCAGTCTAAGCTCATGCATGCACTATCTTTTAGCGGTAGTGTTTTAATGCTACCAAGACTACATGACATGCGCTAACTTGTTCTACGTAGAGATGTCCGCACGCGTTACCTGTCAGGGATTTAGCATACTGCTACCGCATCTGGCTGGCCAAGCGGGAGTTAGTAATGAAAATAGTATCGCAATTAAGTAGAAAGAAATTAATGTTTCATTTAACTCAAAATATGAGCTTACAAAATATACTTATCACCGCATGAGGTGCTTGCGCTAAGCTTTGAAGAAGAATTTAGCTCATGCGAGCAAAACAAGATATCATGAAATAGAACAATACAAACGCTAGTTTGCTCCTAATCACAACTCTCTTTGATTTCTTTTTCTTCTTCTTCTTCCTCTTCCCTCTCGATCGAATGAATAATGAATGAATCCTTTGAGAATGTGGCTTCTATTTATAGGCGAGAGAAGCTAACTTCTCCAAGTAATTAGCAACTTGTGTTAATCATCATTAGTCAACTTGCTCAACCTTTCACCCGTTTTTCCGCCCACTTGCGTTAGTTGTATTAGTTGTGCCAGCGCTGTCCTTCCATCATCTTATCTGTCTGTTGAACATCTTGGGATGTGTGCCTACGCTGAGAAGAAACTTTGAAAAACAATTGAATTAGTTGCGTTAGCGCCCTATATTTTATAATTTCTCACCGCATACATGAATATAGCTTGCCGCATAAAACTATCACATTTTTCTTTCTTTTTGCGCTGAAGCAACGCATCTTTGTTTCTTTTGGCCTTGTTTTAGCTTAAGTTTAAAGGATAAATAACTTGCTTTTTGCAAGTTATCAAACCCCCAAACTTAAACTATTGCTTGTCCTCAAGCAATGCTCTTATCCACTCTACGATAGTTACTCAACTCTTCATTGTCTGTGGTCCTAACATCCTCTTTTCTCTTTTTCTTGCGCGCATTACAAAACATGGTTAACTTTTGCCAAATTTCCTTCATTGCTTAAGGGAAGTTCTTTGTGCTTAGATTCTTCCTTGCGTTAACTCAGCCAATCTTCTCCTGTATATCCTGAGCACATAGAATATTTATATTTTCTCTTTTTTTTTTTTTTTGAAGTAGAAAGCAAATATTGGCGCCAATGGACATCAAAACACATACTTTTGTTTTGGCTTACCCATATTTGTGATGAAAGGTATCCAACTACAGCCATTGCATTTTTTTACTGTCCTCTACGCTCATGCAATGCATTTGTCCTCGCGCAGTGGAAAACTATGGGTGTCATAAATGCCCCTGGCTACAAACATGCCACATTCCAGAGGAACGCATGCTAATTTTATTTATGCGCTAACTCCCCCAAACTTAAAATGGACAATGCCCCCATTGTCCCCCAAACTTACACTGGAGCGCATGGAACTATGGAGATCAAGGCTGAGTTGCTGCAAGTCAAAAATGCGAAAGGAATTTCCTTAAGGTCTGAGGAAATGAAGACAAAGGTTAAACCAATCAAGTAATGCGTTTAAGAAAATTCAGAAGGTCAGATGCGTGGAGTGAAAACAAAGGAGCCAACGTAGAGAATTTGCTAGATAAAGACATTATATTTAAGATAGAAAGAAAATTGCGATGAGATAAAATAACGAGATATATTAATGTAATGCAATACAAAATTATAAAAGAAGGTCGCATACATTTAAACGAAACAAAAGAGGAAAACAAAAAAAACTAAGTTTCGGCTACTCCTGTGGTGGTGGTGGTGGAGGTGGTGGTGCATTCCTTGGCGTAGGGGGAGGCATGGATTCGTGCATTTGAGACGAGCCTGCACCAGGGGGGCTTTGTTGCTCAGCAGGCCGTGCGAACATATTTGGCGTTAGCGTCAAGCTCGGCCAAAAGATGAGGTCCATTGCATTAAGAAAAGGAGTAAGGTATTTACTCGTTGCGATAACTCGTCCTGTTGCTTGAGCAGCAACTCTTGTTGTTGGCACAACCTTTCTTGCTACTGTTGCAGGGGCTGTAAGACCTCTTGAATTATTTGCCGCATCTGGGAAAAGATAAGGGCTTCGTCTACATCAATGGTAAGATCAGTCACAACCCTATTTATGCTCCCAGAAGCTGCTGCGTGTTGCGTTGGGGTTGGCTCAGGGACCTCTTGATTGCGAGTGGGGCTTGGTAATGAGTCTTCAAAAATCTTCTCTGATCGCGATTCGTCGTTGTGCTGCGGAGGAGGTGGGTTCAGGTCGATGGTTGGTCAATATCCGTGGACACAGAAATATTCTACAGTGAGAAGAGTTCAACTGTGGGTCTTTAGTGGAGTGACCCACAGTTAATGAATATTGGTTAACTTGATTAATGAGTTTAGTCAGTTAATCTCATATCATTTGAGCTTCTGATCTGTAGGTCCATTAGGTCCCCCTGCTAGCTCATAAAGAGTAATTGGGAACAATTTATCTTGAAAGAATTTGAATAGTTCAAATTCATCTTGGGAATCAAGTTAATTGTATGAGATACAATTAATATAATGTATTGTGATACATTATAATATAAAGTTTAATTTGAGATTAAACTTTATTAATTGAGAGAATAATATATTTGAAAGAGTTCAAACATATAGCTAATTAAGTATATGATATTTAATTTTTTCAAAAAAAAAAAAAAGTATATGATATTTAATTAGTAAATTAATTAATTAATTATGAATTAGTTAATTAAAGTTTAATTAAATGTGATTTAATTAAATTATATCATATGAGAGATATATATTAGAATATGATTCTAATATGTAATTAATTAAATATGGTAGATGTTTAATTAATTATAAAATTAATTAATTTTGAATTAATTAATTGTTCAATTTAATTTAGTTAAATGTGATTTAATTAAATTAAAACTATAGATTAATTTCAATGTGAATATGATTTATATTAAAACTATAGGTTATAAGAGAGATGCACATTTGAATATGATTCGAATGTTTGATTAATTAAATATATGTGATGTTTAATTGATCGAAGAATTAATTAAATTAATTAATTAATTGTGTGGTTTAATTAATTTAATTAAATGTGATTTAATTAAGTTTAATTAAAACTATATATTATGTGAGAGCATTGTATTTAAATATGATTTAAATATAAATATGCTTAATTAATTAATATGATTAATTGGTTAGCATATAGTTAATTAATTTTAATTAATTATTTAATAACCTTATGATGAGGTGGATGGTTGAGATTAGATCTCATCCCTCACATGAATAACACACGCATGAGAGGTTCATTCTGCATATGGTTCTCACTCCCTAATCTCTCTCACTATCTCATTCTCTCAACAAGAAACACAGAGGAGTTTTTTTTCTCTCTACTACTTCCCAAAATCAAGAAAGATGAGATCCCACAATCTCGTTCCAAACTCAGAGGATAGCAGGGCAATCTTGTGGTGGTGTCCCAAGATTTCATTTTTGGTCTCTTGCATTCAAGAAGGCGTTCTTGAAGAATTCAAAGTCGTCAGACGACGGTGAGTTTGCTAAACCTTAATTTTGTAGAATTATGAATTCGTAATTGCCAATGTACCGGTATTTAGTAGAACGAAATTAAATTGCGAATCGGTCCAATTGTTTCCGCTGTAACGGAATTGGGAATTCCAATCCTTCAATTGGTATCAGAGCCGATCGTAATTTTAATTTTGTTTTACAAGATTTGCATTGGTTGATTGGTGGTATTAAATTTGTGCATTTGATGTATGATTTTTGCTAGTAGATGGTTTGGGTTTTCGGCATTTAGAATTTGCAATTTTTCCTTGATTTGATCATGTAAAGGCCCGTTGTTTTTGGGCATTTTTGTTGCAAATTAGTGTTGTAAGTCCGTGTCGTTGATATTGTATCAATTGAGGAAGAAATTTGGAGCATTTTGATGCAATTTGGAGTAAATTCGAGCAAGAACAGCGGCTGGAGTTTCCGTTTTCTGGAAAACAGAGAGCTGTTCATCACGGATGAAATTTAAAAAAAAAAAAAAAAAAACAAATACGCGTTCAGCAGTTCGAGCAGCGGTTTGGACAGTTTGTTTTTCATTTTCGCGGGATTTCCAAATTGATATAAAAATAAAGAGAAAGATGCACGTTCATTGGGAATCGAACTCAGGCACACGTATGGCTAGGCATCAGCATTAACATCCTTGAAACCGTCAAGGTCGTGGGCTGATTACTGCTTCAAATTGTGGGCATTGTAATATTAAACTCATCGTTTCACGCGATTTGGTCCGGTTCGGCAGTTTGAGGAACGATTCGACCCGGTTCGTGATTTAGTTGACTGGTTCTTGAC
This sequence comes from Luffa acutangula, assembly GCA_036850905.1. Lineage (NCBI taxonomy): Eukaryota > Viridiplantae > Streptophyta > Magnoliopsida > Cucurbitales > Cucurbitaceae > Luffa > Luffa acutangula. The sequence continues at coordinate 9,040,594 of CM072087.1, forward strand.
CAGTTCTCCGTGGTTCAGCATGGTTCAAGTTAATATCAGCTGGTTCAGCTCAATTTTTTGCCGGTTCGAAGAGTTTGGACGCGGTTCGAGGCTGTTCATGCTTATTTACGGCAGGATAGAACCTTTATTAGATTAATTAATGTAATTTTTCTAATTTTTTGAGTCCTAGGATGCCAAAACCCGTCTACTTAGCTATTTAGTTGCTTTATGAATGTCATATAGTATTTATAATCCCACCATAGGTTAAGCATATTCATGCATAAATTTTATAATTGTTATAATATATGGATTATGCATGAATTTAATTTTCATGAATGTTTAATATAAAGTGTTATATTAAATGGATGAAAATTGAGAAGCATGGAGCATGAAATTACTTTAGCTTAAAAATATAAGAGTTATATTTCTATAAGTAATTTATATGTTCATTTAATTTTTCATGAGCTATTAATATAATGGGTTATATTGATGTATGAAAAAGTCAATGCATGTTATTAAATTTTCGTGGTTAATTAATTTAAGAGTTAGATTAATTAAAGGAAATTAAATTGCATTGAGCATGAAATTACCTTTGTTGATATAATTGTTATATTATTTAATGTCATGTTTGCTATTGTATGGTAATAAATTAATTAGAATTTGATTGTTGATTTATTCACCATAGTAGCATGTTATAGGTCTAATTCATTAAAATTTATAATAGTTATAATATTAATGATTAGGAATTGATTAACCTATAACAAAGAGTTGCATGCAAACATAGGATCTTAGGAAAAATGAATTAATTTTAAAATTGTTTAAAATTAATTAGACCTAAGATCACTATTTCTAATAGGATTAGAAATTATGTCTTGCTTAGTATTTTAATAAATTTAAAATATGGTAAGTAGGACAAATAGGATCTTGGTTATAAGGGAACTCTTCTGGTGAGGTTCTGTCTAGGCTGGAGTTATTTCCTACCTGGGAACTGACCCGGTACCTGAGTTGAATTAACCATTGTTCTATTAGCATGCAATGTCACTAGGTAATTAAAAGGGTTTAATTGACCTAAACATTAGTGTAAAGACCTTATTATAAGAGTTATAATAGGCATAGACTTAGATAGATTGACTTAGCCAGATTTATCTAAGTTAAATAACCCTAAAATACAGTAGGACATTTCAGTGGGAGGAAAAATATAAAAACGAGATTTTCATATCGAGTTTTTACTCTCACGTCCCCCTGTGTTCACACCGTGAGATCCATGCTCGGCTTCGTGTCGTCTTAGAGCGACCTCCCTTCGGAAAGTGTTTGCATGGGTCAATACCAAGGTGAATGGGGAGAATGTCTATAGTAAGTGGGAGCGGGACGCGTGTCAACGTATCCTTCGGTCTCCACCCCTAGGTCACAACGTGAGATTCCTATGATCCGCCTGCGTGTTGCCCTGGAGCAACCATCCCTTCGGAGGGCCTGATCATAGGATTTGGAACACCGTGAACTCCTGAATAAGATAGGATCGCTTAGGCTAATTACCAACAGTTGTCTTTCCTAACGGTAGCCTGTTGGTCCGTGCCTCTGAGATCTGAAAGTGGGAGGGTTACACTTACGGGGAGGAGTTAATTTGTTAACTAATCCTTGACCAAACAACGGTAACTAAATGCTAACGGAATATGAGTTATTCTGGTGTTAGAATTTGGTTGAGATTGTCTCAATTCAGAGGAGGAGTGGCTGACCACCCTTCGGTGGCTGTTGTTATAAACCTTTGAAGTATCGTTGCAAAAACTAAATCAATAGTTTTATAGGGTTTCTTTGATTGCTTGTTTGTTTTTGCAGAATTTGATTGGATTATTTGTAATGGGTTAGTGCGATATATTACAAGTAATTTGTTACTTCAGCAATTATATAATAATTTTATGTGCATTGGCTTACGTCAATTTATAAATAACGGCAATACAACAAGCTTAAACGACAAATTGTGGTAAATAAGTAAATGATTAGTCTTAACAGAGGAACGTCCTCATGCCCTATATGTTTAATTCATTAAGAATTGTTCTTAGTGAATATGACACAGGACCCTGCTTGGCAAAAGAGAACTTGTTCAAGACCGTAATTTTTATTTACTTGTCTTGAAAACGTGATTAGTAAAGAATAATGATTCTCCCTAAATACTTGATTCAGGGGTTACAAATCATGTGTGTTATTCTTTTAAAGGCATGAGTTCCTGACTACAGCTTGCTGCTTGTGTAATAACTCTCTAAGTTAGAACTAGAGAGGTTATCTCGGTTGTAGTAGTGGGAACATTAAGTTATTTTTCTCAGTTGGAGCAAATACATATTATTGGATAATGTGTATTTCCTAAGATGAACAGAAATTAGATTTTTGTATCATTAATGCTAGAACAATGTTTCTCTTTACCTTTCTCTGCTAAAGCAGTTTTATTTCAAGAAAGGGAGTTGACATTTATTCAGTTGGACTGAAAAATAACCTATATGTTTAAGACTAATCGAGAGTAAAACAGTCATGAGCATTGAATTGTTTAGGACTGCTAATACTCAAAGTGATAAAGAGGCATAGGATTTCTCCTAAAATATCTCTACCTAATGCAACTTAAGTCTGAAGCTCTTGAGAAATTCGAAGGGGCTTAGGACTGAAGTTGAAAACTTGTTGGGAGAGATGATAAAACACTTCGATCTTATCAAAGTGTTGAGTTTAGGGATTTGAGATTCCAAGACTATTTGATAGTACATGGGATCACACCCTAAATCTCATTTAGGAGAAATAGAACCCTATTGGATATGGTTCGATCCATCTTGAGCTATGCTCAATTGCCTAGCTCGTTTTGGGATCATGCAGTATTGACTGCAGTAGGCAACCCCAAAGGAAACGAGAAATGGATACTTCTTCAATTCACAAGAGAATAAAGAATTTGTATTGACAAATGCTAAATAATTCTCAGAAGAAGACCACATGAGAAATCATGAGCTACAAAGTAAGGTCGATTTAAGTTGAAAACTAATGAAGCTACAAGAACATCAACAAAAGTTGTTGATGAGGCTAGCTGTTCATCAAGAGTTGTTGATGAACCAGTGCAATTGATCAGTCACATCCATCTCAAGAGTTGAGAGTGCCTTGATGTAGTGGGAGGGTTGTTTTATAACCTGAACGTTACATGGGCTTGGTTCAAGCCTAAGTCGTCATACTTGATGATGACATAGAGGGTTCATTATCTTTTAGAAAGAAAATGAATGATGTTGACAACGATCAGAGGATTAAAGTCATGGACCTGGAAATGAAGTCTTTGTATTTCAATTCCATCTGGGATCTTGTAAATTTGCTTGATGGGGTAACACCTATAGGTTACAAGTGGATTTACAAGAGGAAACGAGACATTTAAGGTCTCAACCAGAATGGTCCATTAAGCAAGATCAAAAGCAAAAGGGTTTGCAAGCTTAAGTGGTATTCATGGATTGACCTAAGCATTTCGATCTTGGAATTTAAGATTTGATACAGTAACCAAATCTTTTGGCTTTAATCAGAACATTGATGAGTCTTGTGTTTACAAGTAATCATCAATAGTTCAGTAGCTCACTTAGTGTTGTATATGATTGATATCCTAATCATTGGGAATGATGTAGGTTGTCTTACTGACATTAAAAGAGGCTAGCAGCTCATTTCCAAATGAAAGTTTGGGAGAAGTTGAGTTAACCTTGTCTCAAGTGTCTTATGTCTACAAGATGTTAGTCAGATATAAGATGCATAATTCCAAGAAGGGTTCACTACCTTTTTAGGCATGGAATTCTGTTGTCTAAGGAACTGTGTCCTGAGACACCTCAAGATGTTGAGGACATGAGATATAAGCCCTATGCAGTAGGGATTTTCAGTAAGTATCAATCCTATCCAAGATTTGATATTTGGAAAGCCGTTATATTATGACATAGTTGCAGCCTTGACCATTTAGGCCGAACAGGTAGCTGCTAGTGTAGCAGCGTTAGAGGCTGTGTAGCTTGGGAAGTTCTTGACTGATTTGGAAAGTGTTCCAAATTTGAACTTGCCTATTGCAAGACAAGCTAGCACATTAAATTGAATGAAAGTATTGTTGATTCATTCACGAAAGCTCTCTCGGCTAAAGTGTATGAGGGTCATCTAGATTGTCTAGGTCTACGAGTTATGTACAAAGATGTAATCTAGGGCAAGTGGGAGAAGTGTAATGGGTATAGTGATACCATTATGTAATGGGTATAGTGATGCCCTAGTTTATTGTATTTGTACATTGTAAATACGTTTTATAGATTATACATGTATTTATACACCCACTGCTGGTATAGATTATTGTACATCCCATACATCCCACTAAACTAGATTTTTAGTCCAAGTGGGAGTTTGTTGGGTTTTATGTCCTAAAACTCGTAGATAGTGAATGATTAACGGATTATACACTTGTATCAGTAAAATGTTATTGAGGTTTATGCAATAAAGTGTTATTGTCATATTATGTCTAGAATTGCACAATATGACCCAAATCCAATAAACTAAGATCCAAGGTTGTTGATATGTAACTTGAACTAGTATGTGGGGACATACGGGGATCAGTGTTCAAGTAACAACCTAAAAGGTCTGTAGTACAGTGATAAGGCTGGGTACCTTATCCTGGTAACACTATGTGATACGGCCCTCTTTGTATTCAATACAGACGTATTGATCCAAGGCGTCCATGTAGGAGACATGCGAGCGGGGGTATCCTATGCAATGAGTTTGCATAAGACCGGACCACGAAATAGTAAACCACTAGATGTAACACCGTTAACTAGTTAGGTTACTGTTTCAATAGGATGACCTAGGTAACTCAGTCTTAATCCTGAGTGTGTCATGAACTCCTTCTCATGAGGGATTGTCCTTTGATTAGTACGGGTAAGAGTGGCCTGCACGCCGACTCAATAAGCCTACCTTCTTGGGGACAAGACCGAATGAGGGGCTGGGGACATGACAACACAAGATGGAATTCACTCCTTCCCGCTTCTAGGAGAAGTAGATGAGTGTTCCCTTAAGTGGTGACTCCGGGTCTTGAACAAAGGGATCCCGCCCTCTCATTGGCCCGAGAGGGACTTTCTGTTTACTGGTTGGACCATAAACATGTTGTTCATTAGAGGAGCACTGGTACTTAAGGAGCCAGAGGTAACACAGGGATAAAACGGTAATTTGACCCAGCTGTAGTTAAGAACACTCGTGAAGGATTGACTTACCGTTATTGGTCAATATCCGTGGACACAGAAATATTCTACAGTGAAAAGAGTTCAACTGTGGGTCTTTAGTGGAGTGACCCACAGTTAATGAATATTGGTTAACTTGATTAATGAGTTTAGTCAGTTAATCTCATATCATTTGAGCTTCTGATCTGTAGGTCCATTAGGTCCCCCTGCTAGCTCATAAAGAGTAATTGGGAACAATTTATCTTGAAAGAATTTGAATAGTTCAAATTCATCTTGGGAATCAAGTTAATTGTATGAGATACAATTAATATAATGTATTGTGATACATTATAATATAAAGTTTAATTTGAGATTAAACTTTATTAATTCAGAGAATAATATATTTGAAAGAGTTCAAACATATAGCTAATTAAGTATATGATATTTAATTTTTTCAAAAAAAAAAAATATATATATGATATTTAATTAGTAAATTAATTAATTAATTATGAATTAGTTAATTAAAGTTTAATTAAATGTGATTTAATTAAATTATATCATATGAGAGATATATATTAGAATATGATTCTAATATGTAATTAATTAAATATGGTAGATGTTTAATTAATTATAAAATTAATTAATTTTGAATTAATTAATTGTTCAATTTAATTTAGTTAAATGTGATTTAATTAAATTAAAACTATAGATTAATTTCAATGTGAATATGATTTATATTAAAACTATAGGTTATAAGAGAGATGCACATTTGAATATGATTCGAATGTTTGATTAATTAAATATATGTGATGTTTAATTGATCGAAGAATTAATTAAATTAATTAATTAATTGTGTGGTTTAATTAATTTAATTAAATGTGATTTAATTAAGTTTAATTAAAACTATATATTATGTGAGAGCATTGTATTTAAATATGATTTAAATATAAATATGCTTAATTAATTAATATGATTAATTGGTTAGCATATAGTTAATTAATTTTAATTAATTATTTAATAACCTTATGATGAGGTGGACGGTTGAGATTAGATCTCATCCCTCACATGAATAACACACGCATGAGAGGTTCATTCTGCAGATGGTTCTCACTCCCTAATCTCTCTCACTCTCTCATTCTCTCAACAAGAAACACAGAGGAGTTTTTTTTCTCTCTACTACTTCCCAAAATCAAGAAAGATGAGATCCCACAATCTCGTTCCAAACTCAGAGGATAGCAGGGCAATCTTGTGGTGGTGTCCCAAGATTTCATTTTTGGTCTCTTGCATTCAAGAAGGCGTTCTTGAAGAATTCAAAGTCGTCAGACGACGGTGAGTTTGCTAAACCTTAATTTTGTAGAATTATGAATTCGTAATTGCCAATGTACCGGTATTTAGTAGAACGAAATTAAATTGCGAATCGGTCCAATTGCTTTCGCTGTAACGGAATTGGGAATTCCAATCCTTCAGATGTGTGTTCCCTTAAAGGCTGATTCTAGGGCTTGAACAAAGGCGCGTTGTCCTCTCCTAGCCTGAGAGGAACTCCTGTTTAGTGGTTGGACCCTAAACAACTTGTTCATTAGAGGAATCAGTGGTACTTAAGGAACCAGAGGTAACCCAGGGGTAAAACGATAATTTGACCCAGCTGGTGTTACGAACACACGTGAATGATTGACTTACTGCTTGGTCGATATCCGTGGACACAAAAATATTCTATAGTGAGAAGAGTGCAGTTGTGGGTCTTTAGTGAAGTGACCCACAGTTAACGAATGTTGACTAAACTTGGTCAATGAGTTTGGTCAATTAGTCTTGTATCGTTGGAGCTTCTGATCTGTAGGTCCATTAGGTCCCACTGGTAGCTCGTAAAGAGACTTGAGGCAATTAAGTATAAATTTTAAATTGAAAGTGTTCAATTTATTTGGGGAATTGTATAATGTATATTGATGCATTGTAATATAAAGTTTATGAAACTTTATAATATAATTTTTGAATTAATTTAAAAAAAAATTAATTCTTGAGAGAAAGTATTTGAAAGAGTTCAAATAAATTTAATATGAATAGGATTCATATTAATTTTAATTTTAATAAAATCCCTAAGATTAAATATATGATATTTAATTGGGTAAATTAATTAATTATGGAATTAATTATTTATTTATTAAAATTAGAGACATTTTCCTATTAGGAAAGAAAATATTTGAAAGAATTCAAATAAATTTAAGGGAAAAATACACTTTTAGTCCCTGAGGTTTGGGTTAGGTTTCATTTTGGTCCCTGAGTTTTTAAATTCAACAATTTAGTCCCTGAGGTTTGGTTTTAGTTTCATTTTGGTCCCTCCATCCATTCTTCCACTAAAAAGTAACGGATTGCTGACGTGGTAATATTTTTTTTAATTTAAAAAAATATTTTTTGATTTATAAAAATAAAAATATATTAAAATAATAAATATATTAATTTTTTAATTTTATTTATTCTTTCTCTCCACTTTCTTTTACTTCTCTTCTTCTTCATAGTTCAAACCGCCCAGCCATCTTCTTCTTCGCACCTGCCGGCGGCGACCGGCGGCAGGCGACCACCGCCCGCCGGCGCCGGGCGCCGCCGACAACTTTTTTTTTTTCTTTCTTTCTTCTTTTTTCCCCTTTCTCTACATTTTCTTTGTTTTTTTTAATAAAAAAGAAGGAGAGGGAGGAGGCGTCGCCGGCGCAAAACAGAGGGCTCCAATGCCCAACGGAACTCCTTTGCCCACCGAGATTTCAGTCGGCTTCCAGTCATGTCGAGCCTCTTAACCGTCGAGTTTAACCCGAGCACATAGGCAACCCTGCAAGCATCGTTTATGTCTAGCCTATAGATTCTGACTGTACTATTCCCAGGCACAAACTCAACCACCTTTGAACTTCTTCCTCCATTTTCTCCGCTCCAAATGTGCACTTCCATATTCCTATTCATTCCCAAAACTACAAATATCAATGGGGTTACTGTGATTGAATTTGAGTTAAAAATTGACAACAACTTCAGAGTTGAGTTTTCTTCAACCATCTTCGAGAGTTCTTCCACTTCTTTTGACCCCTCTCCTATCCCCAATTTTTTCTCTTTTTTTTCCTCTTTCTTTCTCTCTCACTCACCATCTCCTTCCCTCTTGCCATCTCTCTTTCGCCGACAGTCTAGGATTGTTCCTGATCTGGGATTCTTCCAGATCTGGAACGAAGGGAGAAAACCCCTTTGTTTCAGCTCGTGTTCGATGGTTCAAACAAAACTGGCGGCTGTATGCATCGTGAGTTTTAAGTGGGTTTCATTTTCTTCTTGTTCGGTCTTATGCAAAATTTTCCAGCAAGATTTTGAAGTGGGTTTCAACGTGGGTTTCATTTTTCTTCGCGTTCCAAGTATGGGTTTCATTTTTCTTCGTGTTCGATGGTCGTCGCTACTCGCTGGGGACGTCGCCGGAGGAGTCCTCTGTTTTGCGCCGGCGACGGGAGGGAGTTCCTCCTCCCTCCCTCTCCCTCTTTTTTATCATAAAAAAAGAAAGAAAATGTAGAGAACGGGGAAAAAGAAGAAAGAAAGAAGAAAAAAAAAAAGTCGCCGGCGGTGATCGGTGGTCGCTGGTCGCCGCCAGCAGGTGTGAAGAAGAAGATGGCTGGCAGATGTGAACGGTGAAGAAGAAGAAAAGAAGAAGGGAGTAAAGAGAAAGAAGAAATAAAATAAAAAAAATTAATATATTTTCATTTTTTTAAAAAAAAAATATTTTCTAAATAAAAAATATTGTCACGTCAGCAATCCGTTACTTTTTAACGGAAAAATGGACGGAAGGATCAAAATGAAACTAGAACCAAACCTTAGGGACTAAATTGTTGAGTTTGAAAACTCAGGGACCAAAATGAAACCTAACCCAAACCTCAGGGACTAAAAGTGTATTTTTCCCTAAATTTAATATGAATTGGATTCATATTAATTTTAATTTTAATAAAATCCCTAAGATTAAATATATGATATTTAATTGGGAAATTAATTAATTATGGAATTAATTAATTATTTATTAAAATTAGAGACTTTTTCCCCTTCTTTTTCCTATTAGGAAAAAGGTCTTGGCCTTTACTATATATAGGACCCCTGGGGTGAGGTGAAAGATATCCCATTCATTCTCCTACTCTCAGAGAATTCTCTCAAAGGCTCCCACAAGTCTTCTGCCTCTAGAAGTCTCAGAGTCATACCGGTGTAGCCATAGTGGTGGTGTTCACACTAGTTCGTGATTAATTCCCAAGCAGTTGGTGAATTTAATCTAAGTCGTCAACAAGAGTAAGTAATTTGTTACTTTATAAATTAGATTTAGATATAATATTTTTGTAAGCTTAGCCTTAATATATATTTAGAATAGTTCTAATATTATTGCCAATGTATTGGTATTTTAGATTAAATAAAATTAATTACGAATCGGTCACAATTACGCTTCCGCTTTACGGAATTACAGAATTCCAATCCTTCAATAGTATCAGAGCCGATCGTAGATCTAATTTTGTTTCTCTAAAATTTGCATTGGCTATTGGTGAGATTGATTAATACATAATGTATGTATGATTTGCATTGAACTGTTTAGGTTAATTTTATGGCCATAGATTTTACTGTTTTTATGTGATTTGATCATGTAAGGGCCTGGTGTTTCGGGTATTTTATGTAAAATCGAGTCCTATGTAAGTCCGGGTCCAGAATAGGTTTTTATGAGATAAAAATCGGAGAAATTGCGACGCTGTCACGATTACAGCACGCGCTAGAAATTCGCAACAGGACGGTTCAAGGCTGTTGGGCGGTCCGATTCACGCGGTCTGGTTGGGCTGGGAGCGATTTGGTCCAGTTCAGCTGGAATTTAGCTCGGTTCGGGGTTTTCATAGCTGGTTCGAAGTGGTTCGGGTCGGTTCGGGCGGTCTAGACCAGTATTGGGAGATGCAGAAGGATTTTTAGGATAGAATTTAGCTATAATTATTGTAATTTATGCTTTATTTTATCCTAGGGGCCAAAATTAACCGATTCAATTGTTATTTATTTGCTTTATGGATGTCATATAGCTTAAATTCCCACCATAGGTTAAGCATGTTTCATGCATATTTATGTTATAAATGTTATAATATATGATAATTATGCATGAATTTAAATTTCATGAGTTATTTAGTATAATTGTTATATTAAATATATGAAATTGGAAAAACATGATGCATGACATTAATTAGATAAATATAATTGTTATATTTGATTAATGTAGCATGCATGCTTAACATTATTTTCATGAGAATTAATAAAATTAGTTATATTATGAATCAAAATAATAAATATAAATCAATGTTTGTTTTCATGTATGATTTAATATAAAATGTTATATTAATTAAATGAAAATGGAATAGCATTGAGCATGACATTAATTAGATTAATATAAGAGTTATATTATATTAATGTCAAATTTCATGTAATTTAATTTCATGGATGTTTAATTAATATAATTGATATTAATTAAATGAAATTGAAATTGCATGAAGCATGACACCACTTTAGATTAATATAATCGTTATATTATCGTTATCAGCGTCATAATAATATGGTGTTGAATAATTAGAATATGATTGTAATTTTTCCAACACCATAGAAGCATGTTATAGGGCTAATCATTAAAATTTTATAATAAGTAATAAAATTGATTAGAAACTGTCAACCTATAACAAGGAGTTGCATGCAAACATAGGACCTTAGGTTAAAATGAATTAATTTTAAAATGTTTAAAATTAATTAGACCTAAGCTCATTATAATTCTAATAGGATTAGAATTATTTTCTTACTTAGAATTAAAAATAGTTTTAATTGACTAAGTAGGAAAAACATTACTATGATTATAAGGGAACTCCACCGGTTAAGTTCTGTCTAAGGCTGGGGTTACTTAAGATGACGGTTTACGGAACACCTCCTACCTGGGAACTAACCCGGAATACCGGAGTTGAATTAATCATAGTTAAATGTTAGCATGCAATATCACTAGGTTTATTAAAAGAGTCGAATTCACCTAGATCTTTAGAGTAAAGAGTTTACTTTACTATGGTTATAAGGGAACTCTCCCGATGAATTTCTGTCTAAGGCTGGAGGTACTTAAGATGACGGTTTACGGAACACCTGCTACCTGGGAACTGACTCGGAACTTGAGTTGAATTAACCATAGTTATGTTAGCATGCAATATCACTAGGTCAATTAAAAGAGTTTAATTCACCTACATCTTTAGAGTAAAGATTTATCATAACTATTTGTTATAAGGGAATTCTACCGGTAAAGTTCTGTCTAAGGCTGGAGGAACTTAAGATGACAGTTTACGGAACACCTGCTACCTGGGAAATGAGCCGGAACTTGAGTTGAATTAACCATAGTTATATTAACATGCAATGTCTCTAGGTAATTAAAAGTGTTTAATCCACCTAGACATTAGAGAAAAAACCTATATATATAAAAATTATATACAGGCATAGACTTAGATAGATTCACTTAGCAAGAATTTACCTAAGTAATAAACCCTATAATTATAAAAATACTTAGTGGGAGGAAATATATCAAAACAAGATTTTCATAAATCAAGTTTTGCTCTCACGTCCTCAAAAGTTCACAACGTGAGGTTCATGCTTGGCCTCGAGTCACCCTGGGAGTGACCCCCTACGGATGGTGTTTGCATGAATCAATATCAAGGTGAATGAGGGAGTATTTTATAGTAAGTGAGAGCAGGAACGTGTCAACGTATCCTACGGTCTCCTCCATTAGGTTGCACCATGAGATCCCAATGATCTGCCTGCGAGTCGCCCTGGGAGCGATCACCCTACGGAGGACTTGATCATGGGAGTCAGAACAACGCAAACTCCATAAATGGATAGGGTTTCTTAGGTCCATTTCCAACTTTGACTTTCCCTACGGTAGCATTGTTGGGGCCGACCTCTGAAATCTGAAAAATGGAGGGTCACACTTACGGGAAATTATTAAGGTGTTAATAATTTCCTGACCGAAAAAACGGTAGCTAAGAACTATTGGAATATGAGTTATTCCAGGAATATGAGTTATTCCAGGAATATGGATTAGCTGAGATTGTCTCAATTCAGAGGAGGAGTAGCTGACTACCCTACGGTAGCTGTTGTTCTAAACCTCTGAAGTATCGTTGCAAAATGAATGTTTATTCTATGGGTTGATCATTACTTTTGCTAAATTGATTGGATTAAAATAATAATATTATTTTGTGTAATTAGTTAATGTAACAATACTTATTAAGTTAGTTTGTTTGTTCTCAACAATGAAACGTTCTTTATATGCCTCGAATAACGCCAACTACAAAACCGGTATTTCTAATACAACTAAGAAAATGAACCTAAACACTAAATGCGTGGAATTGGTCTTAATTGAGGACGATCCTCAAGCCCATATGTCTAATTTATCCGAAATTGTTCATGATGAATATGACATAGACTGCTTAGCACATCTCAATGAAAATAAATTTGATTTATTGATCATTGAAACGTGTATAGTGGAAAATGATGACAGCCTGGATCCTAGATTCAGGTGCCACTCATCACGTATGCTCTTCCTTTGAGGGAATGAGCTCCTGGCAACAGTTGGATGCTGGGGAAATGACTCTCAAAGTTGGGACTGGGGAGCTCATTTCAGCTAAAGCAGTGGGAGATATTAAAGTGTTCTTCTCCAGGGAACGCTATATGTTATTAGATAACATATATATAGTTCCTAGAATAAAAAGAAATTTGATTTCTATTTCTTGTTTGCTAGAACAAGGGTATTCAGTGTCTTTTTCTATGAATGAATCTTTCATTACTAAAAGGGGTGCTGATATATGTTCTGCAAAAATGGAGAACAATTTGTATGTCTTAAGACCAATAGAGTCTAGGACTATTTTGAACAATGAAATGTTTAAAACAGCTGAGACTCAACCAAAAAGGCAAAAAGTTTCTCAAAGTACCTATCTTTGGCACTTGAGACTTGGCCACATAAATCTCAATAGGATTGGGAGATTGGTTAAGAACGGACTTCTAAGCCAGTTAGAAGATGGTACTTTACCTCCATGTGAGTCATGTCTCGAAGGTAAGATGACCAAACGACCTTTTACTGGAAAAGGTTATCGTGCCAAGGAGCCCTTAGAACTCGTACATACGGATCTCTATGGTCCAATGATTGTAAGAGCTCGAGGAGGGTATGAATATTTCATCTCTTTCATAGATGATTATTCAAGGTATGGTTATTTATACCTAATGAGTCATAAGTCTGAAGCCCTTGAAAAGTTCAAGGAGTACAGGACTGAAGTTGAGAACTTGTTAGGTAAGACCATTAAAACACTTCGATCTGATCGAGGTGGAGAGTATTTGGACTTAAAATTCTAAAACTATTTGATAGAACATGGAATATCGTCCCAACTCTCAGCACCAGGTACACCTCAACAGAATGGTGTATCTGAAAGGAGAAACAGAACGTTGTTAGACATGGTTCGATCTATTATGAGCTATGCTCAGTTGCCTAGTTCTTTTTGGGGTTATGCAGTAGAGACTGCAGTTTATATTTTGAATGTTGTTCCCTCAAAGAGTGTTTCTGAAACACCATTTGAGCTTTGGAAAGGGCGTAAAGCTAGTTTACGTCATTTCAGAATTTGGGGTTGTCCTGCACATGTGTTAGTAGCAAACCCAAAGAAATTGGATTCACGTTCAAAATTATGCCTATTCGTAGGCTACCCAAAAGAAACAAGAGGTGGATACTTCCTTGATCCAAAAGAAAATAAAGTGTTTGTATTGACAAATGCTACTTTCTTGGAAGAAGACCACGTTAAAGAACACATACCACGCAGTAAAATTGTGTTAAGTGAACTTTCTGGTAAAGCTACAAATAAATCAACAAGAGTTGTTGATGAGGCTGGACCTTCAACAAGAGTTGTTGATGAGCCCAGTTCAGAGGTTGGACCTTCAACAAGAGTTATTGATGAGCCCAGTACATCTGGTCAAGTCCATCCTTCTCAAGAGTTGAGAATGCCTCGACGTAGTGGGAGGGTTGTTATTCAACCTGAACGCTATCTGGGTTTAGCAGAAACTCCAATTGTCTTACCTGATGATGGAGTTGAGGATCCATTGACCTTTAGACAGACAATGAATGATGTGGACCATGACCAGTGGGTCAAAGCTATGGACCTAGAGATGGAGTCTATGTACTTTAATCAAGTCTGGGATCTTGTAGACCTACTTGAAGGGGTTCAACCCATAGGGTGCAAATGGATCTACAAGAGAAAACGAGACGCAGCTGGGAAAGTACAGACTTTAAAAGCTCGACTTGTGGCAAAGGGTTATACCCAAAAGGAGGGGGTGGACTATGAGGAAACCTTCTCCCCAATTGTCATGTTAAAGTTGATAAGAATTCTCTTGTCTATTGCCACCTTTTATGATTATGAGATTTGGCAAATGGACGTCAAGACTGCCTTTCTGAATGGCAATCTTGATGAGAACATCTTTATGTCTCAACCAGAGGGGTTCGTTGCTCAAGGTTAAGTGCAAAAAGTTTCCAAGCTTAGACGATCCATTTATGGGTTGAAGCAAGCTTCCAGATCTTGGAATATAAAGTTTGACACTGCTGTCAAATCTTATGGCTTTGACCAGAACGTTGATGAGCCTTGTGTTTACAAAAGGATTATCAACAGTTCAATAGCTTTTCTGGTGTTGTATGTAGATGATATTCTTCTCATTGGAAATGATGTAGAATATGTAGCTGACATTAAAAAATGGCTATCAACTGAGTTCCAAATGAAAGATTTGGGTGAAGCTCAGTATGTTCTAGGGATTCAAATTATCAGGAATCGTAAGAACAGAACGTTAGCCCTGTCTCAAGCATCATATATAGACAAGATGTTGTCTAGATATAAGATGAAGAATTCCAAGGGGGGTTTACTACCCTTTAGGCATGGAGTTCATTTGTCTAAGGAACAGTGTCCTAAGACACATCAAGAAATTGAGGATATGAGACACATCCCTTATGCTTCAGCTGTGGGCAGTCTTATGTACGTCATGTTGTGTACTAGGCCTGACATTTGCTATGCAGTTGGGATAGGCAGCAGGTACCAGTCCAATCCAGGGTTAGACCACTGGACTGCAGTTAAAAACACCCTCATGTATCTTCGAAGAATGAGGGGCTATCAGCTTGTGTATGGCTCTAAGGATTTGATCCTTACAGGATACACAGACTCTGACTTTCAGACTGATAAGGTTTCAGGAAATCCACATTAGGGTCAGTATTTACCCTCAATGGGGGAGCTATAGTCTGGCGTAGCATCAAGCAAGGATTCATTGCAGACTCCACCATGGAGGGCGAATATGTCGCTGCTTGTGAAGCAGCTAAGGAGGTTGTATGGCTACGAAAGTTCTTGATAGATTTGGAAGTTGTTCCAAATATGAACTTGCCAATCACCCTTTACTATGATAATAGTGGTGCAGTGGCAAATTCTAAAGAACCTTGCAATCATAAAAGAGGCAAGCACATAGAGCGCAAATATCATCTCATCAGAGAGATCGTGCAACGAGGGGACGTGATCGTCACGAAGGTAGCCTCTGAACACAATATTGTTGATCCATTTACGAAGGCTCTCACGGCTAAAGTGTTCGAGGGTCATCTAGAGGGTCTAGGTCTGCGAGATATGTACATAGAATAATCTAGGGCAAGTGGGAGAAGTGTAATGGGTATTGTGAATGCCCTAGTTTGTTGTATTTATCTGTATTTGTACTTTTCATGTATTATAGTATTAATACAAACTACTATTCCTACTTCAATGATTATTCATTCAATTTTGATTGTTGATGTACATTGCCCACTAGAGTTTTAGTTCAAGTGGGAGTTGTTGGGTTTTATGCCCTAAAACTCGTAGATAGTAAATGAAACAAATTAATCGATCTCAATAAAGTGTTATTTGAGTAATTCAGTAATTTGGTTATTGAATAATCGAGTTTGTATTAATAAACCCTAAATCCAATAAACTAAGATCCAAGGTTGTTTAAATGAAACTTGGACTAGTATGTGGGGACATACGGGGATCAGTCTCCAAGTAACAACCTAAATGGTCTATAGTATAGGGATAAGGCTGTGTACCTTATCCTAGTGACACTATGTGATACGACCCACCTTGTATTCGATACAGATGCAATAATCCAAAGCATCCATGTAGGAGACATGCGGGTGGGGGTATCCTATGCAATGAGTTTGCATAAGACCGGACTGCGAAATAGTAACCACTAGATGTAACGCCGTTAACTAGTTTAGGTTTCTATTTCAATAGGATGGCCTAGGTAACTCAATCTCAATCCTGAGTCTGTTATGAACCCCTTTCAGGAGGGACTGTCCTTAGATTTGTATGGGTGAGAGTGGCCAGTTCGCTGAGGGGCAAGACCGAATGGGGGCTGGGAACATAACAGTACAAGATGGAATTCACTTTTTCCCCTATTGGGGTAAGTAGATGTGTGTTCCCTTAAAGGTTGATTCTAAGGCTTGAACAAAGGCGCGTCGTCCTCTCCTAGCCTGAGAGGAACTCATGTTTAGTGGTTGGACCCTAAACAACTTGTTCATTAGAGGAATCAGTGGTACTTAAGGAACCAGAGGTAACCCAGGGGTAAAACGGTAATTTGACCCAGCTGGTGTTACGAACACACATGAAGGATTGACTTACTGCTTGGTCGATATCCATGGACACAGAAATATTCTATAGTGAGAAGAGTGCAGCTGTGGGTCTTTAGTGGAGTGACCCACAGTTAACGAATGTTGACTAAACTTGGTCAATGAGTTTGGCCAATTAGTCTCGTATCGTTGGAGCTTCTGATCTGTAGGTCCATTAGGTCCCACTGGTAGCTCGTAAAGAGACTTGAGGCAATTAAGTATAAATTGTAAATTGAAAGTGTTCAATTTATTTCAGGAATCGTATAATGTATATTGATGCATTATAATATAAAGTTTATGAAACTTTATAATATAATTTTTGAATTAAGTTAAAAAAAATTAATTCTTGAGAGAAAGTATTTGAAAGAGTTCAAATAAATTTAATATGAATTGGATTCATATTAATTTTAATTTTAATAAAATCCCTAAGATTAAATATATGATGTTTAATTGGGTAAATTAATTAATTATGAAATTAATTAATTATTTATTAAAATTAGAGACATTTTCCTATTAGGAAAGAAAATATTTGAAACAGTTCAAATAAATTTAATATGAATTGGATTCATATTAATTTTAATTTTAATAAAATCCCTAAGATTAAATATATGATATTTAATTGGGAAATTAATTAATTATTTATTAAAATTAGTCTCCCTTTTCCTATTAGGAAAAAGGTCTTGGCCTTTACTATATATAGGACCCCTGGGGTGGGGTGAAAGGTATCCCATTCATTCTCCTACTCTCAGAGAATTCTCCCAAAGGCTCCCACAAGTCTCCTGCCTCTAGAAGTTTCAGAGTCATACCGGTGTAGCCATAGTGGTGGTGTTCACACTAGTTCGTGATTAATTCACAAGCAGTTGGTGAATTTAATCTGAGTCGTCAACGAGAGTAAGTAATTTGTTACTTTATAAATTAGATTTAGATCTAATATTTTTGTAAGCTTAGCCTTAATATATATTTAGAATAGTTCTAATATTATTGCCAATGTATTTGTATTTTAGATTAAATAAAATTAATTACGAATCAGTCCCAATTACGCTTCCGCTTTACGGAATTACGGAATTCCAATCCTTCATCACATTCTTTGTTGTCATCAGGGTATCTTAATGAAGAGATTACATTAAAAACCACTTTCTAATCGTTCATACGCATTGTCTGTTCTCCTTTTTCTACGTTAATCAATGTTTGGCCGGTGGCAAGGAATGGTCTTCCCAAGATAATGGGAACTTCTCTATCAGCTTCATAATCTAGTATGATAAAATCTGCAGGAAAAATAAACTTGTCAACCTTTACCAAAACGTCTTCAATTTTTCCTTCTAGGTGAACTACAGATTTGTCCGCCAATTGAAGTGTGACACTAGTCGGTCTTGCTTCTCTGATCCCTAGGTGCTTGTAAGCTGATAATGGCATTAAATTTATGCTTGTGCCTAAGTCAGATAAGGCCCTGCCAACATCGATTCCTCCAATTGAACAAGGAATCGTGAAACTTCTAGGATCTTTCAACTTTGGTGGAAGCCTATTGGCAAGTATTGCGCTACATTCGCTTGTCAACGCAACAGTTTCAAATTCTTTCCACGTTCGTTTATTCATTAGAATGTCTTACAAGAACTTTGCATAACTAGGCATCTTTTCTAATGCCTCCACAAGTGGAATGTTGATGTGCAGCTCTCGCAAGACATTAAAAAACTTCTTGAATTGGGCTTCGCCATTTTTCTTTCGCAATCTTATAGGAAAAGGGATTGCGGGCTTATATACGTCAGGCTCCTTTCCTGCGTGAGCCTCCTTCTCTTTTTGTTCTTCTTTTTCAGCTACATTTTCTTCTTGCGCCTGGTTGTCGTCTCCAACGATTGCATTTTTGGTCAAATTTTTCTGCATTGGCACAGGGTCATTTGCTTGGAACTATCTTCCACTGCGAAGAGTTACCGCATGACAGTGCTCCTTCCCCTTTGGATCTTTCATGTTGCTGGGCAATGTTCCCACAGGTCTATTCTTTAATTTTGATGCAAGTTTTCCAACTTGCATTTCCAGGCTACGCAGAGATGCAGCTTGGCTCTGAACCACCACATCATTCTTTGCCATATACTCCTTCATCATGGTTTCCAGCGCATTCGAAGAACATGCTCTTTGGTTTCCACCGTCTGTGTTGCGCTGAAATTGTCCCTACGAGGATTGATCATTATTAGAATTAAATAATCTAGGCACAGGATTGATATTACCTTGTTGTGTCTGTTTATTTGCGCCACCATTCCATGAAAAGTTAGGATGATTTTTCCATCCTGGATTGTAAGTGTTTGAAAATGGGTTGTTGCGCACAGCTCCTTGCAGTCCAACGTAGAAAACTGATTCTAGGTTTGAAGGACACTGGTCATGCGTGTACCTTTCTCCGCAAAGCCCACATCCAACTGCGTTGAGTTGCGCGATTAGAGGTGTTGTGCTAGCTATGAGCGCATCCATTTTTGTGGTCAACGCATCAATCTTTGCGTTTACTGAGGTTATTGGATCCACTTCAAAACTTCCCAAGCTGGTTTTAACGGGTCTCCTTCTTCTATCTTCCGTAGTGCCCCACTCGTAATTGTTGCGTGCAATCCGATCAAGGATTGCGTGAGCTTCGTCATACGTTTTTCTGAGTAGTGCACCATTTGCGAATGAGTCTACCAAAACTTGCGAGTTCTTGTTAAGACCTACATAGAAGGTCTCTAACTGAAAGCATAGTGGTGTAAGTTCTTGAAACGTTCCCACGCCTCACTCAATGTTTCCTTCCTCAATCTAGAGTTTGCGGTGGGTGGAAAGTATTTTTCTAGAAATTTCTCGGCTAGATCATTCCATGTTGCGATGGAATTTGTTGGCTGCTGATTGAGCCATACCTTCGCCGCATCTCTTAATGAGTAAGGAAATAAGATGACTTGCAATTGCTCATGCGTTACTCCTGGAATAATAAATTTATTACAAATATCCAAGAATGACTTTAGGTGAGAGTGTGGGTCTTCTACTGGACTTCCCCCAAACTGTCCTACATTTGTCAGCATTTGAAACATAACGGGTTTTAATTCAAACCTTTCTGTTTCTAGAGTGGGTTGAACTATCGCTGGATTAAAATTACAATTTGCAGGGGCTGCATAGTCTCTAATCCCTCTGGCCCTATCATCGGCCATTTGAATGGGATTTAATGATCTGTTTGGTTGGTTAGGTGCTGCCATTTCTTCTGATTTTCTTCCAGGTCTTCGATTTCTTCTTCTTCTATGATATGTTCTATCAATTTCAGGATCGACTTCGAAACTGATTAGTCGAGCGGCACGCATACAACCTATGGTTACCTGGAGAAAAAGAAATCGACAGGGAACACAGTAAATAATATCAAAGGAGTGTCAGATTAGAAAAATTATTTTTTTTTGCCTTTCCCCGGCAACGGCGCCAAAAACTTGATGGTTGTCGTCAAAGTGTTTAATGATTCACTATAAATCAGTCTTGGATTTCAATCAATCCAAGCATAAATTAACAAAATCAAGTAATACCTGGTGAGTCCAGGGTCGAATCCACAGGGAAGGGATATTTGCAAAGCTTTTAACAATATTTACTGAACTAAACTCTAAAACGTGTGATATTATAAAAGAATAAATAAACAAGTTGGTAAGATTGAAGAATTTGTAGAAAACAAAACATGCGATAAGAGTGAAAGGAAAAAGTATTAAGGAGATTGGTATCAAGGTTGTTGCGGTTGCAACCTCATGCGTTCATAAGAACCTTGTAGCACATACTTTGATTAATTGATCCATTAATGCCTAAGTGAGAAAAAATCATAAGTTTCCCTTCCGGTACTCCTTTTGCGTTTGGCATAAAACTATCAAATGGTTATTTGGCTAGTTTATGCGTTAGGTGTTGTTCTCTAAAACTTACAAGGGATTGCGCTAGTCACAACGCAGTCTAAGCTCATGCATGCACTATCTTTTAGCGGTAGTGTTTTAATGCTACCAAGACTACATGACATGCGTTAACTTGCTCTTATGCATTTATATGTTTTATTTGTAGGAAGTATGTGTTTGAAGCTTAACTGAGAAATTGGAGTCCAATTGGAGAAATTTTAACCCTAATTTCGACTAGAGACCTTTTGTGGGAGCGGAAGCAAGGACAAGGAGCGGGAATCTAACTTGGAGGCGTGGAGATCGTGACAGGGACGTGCCAGTTTCGACAATTTTAAGTGTTTCCTTTCCTTTTCCTTTTCTTTAGTTAGATTTAATGGCTTTTTCATGCTTAGTTGATATTTTAACGCCATGTATGAGTAGCTAAGCTTGTTACTTAGGGACTAATGTAGTCTTTTTAGTTTATGGATTGATTTATGGGATTATTTGTGCAATGGTTTTTATGTTTGCAATCTTAATTTAATGCTTTCAATTAATTGGCCACTAGTTGAATGATCCAAGTGTTGAGTCTTGCTCGGGAGAGGGGATTTAGCGTAGACTTTATTAAAATTGCATGTCTAAAGTTTATGTTCTAAGCTCGTGACGGAATTTAGAGCAACTTTAGAATTGGTTAAAAAGAACTTAAATGTCTTGCATGTTAATAAACTTAGATAGGGATATCAAGTTGGTTAATTTATATGAGAATCAATTATACTCGGGAGAGGTAGTTGTGATTAAAGGTTCTTAGGCTCATAAATCCATTGTGCGTTATAATTCATTCCCTAAAATCAATCCTAGACTAAATTGGCGAAATCAATTCCCTAAGTGTTCTTTCAATTGAATCTCCATAGTTTGTTTGCATTGATCTAGTCTTCTATCATTCACTACTTTTCGATCTCTAAATAAAATTGAGCAAGATTATTCATGGCAATTGATTTAACTTAAAATTCCCATCCAGAGGACGACACTCGATTTCACGATCACTTTATTATTACTTGACCCGTGCGCTTGCGGTAGGAAAATTCCACATCAGATATTTAATTAGTAAACAAATAAATTAATTATGAATTAATTAATTATTCAATTTAGTTTAATTAAATGTGATTTAATTAAAGTATAGTATATGAGAGATCAATTAGAATATGATTCTAATATGTAATTAATTAAATATGGGTGATATTTAATTATAAAATTAATTCATTTTTGAATTAATTAATTACTTAATTTAATTTTGTTAAATTTGATTTAATTAAATTAAATCTATAGATTAACTTTAATGTGAATTGGATTCATATTAAAACTATAAGTTATAAGGGAGATGCACATTTGAATATGATTCAAATGTTTGATTAATTAAATATGTGATATTTAGTTGATCAAAGAATTAATTAATTATTTAGTTTAATTAATTTAATTAAATATGATTTAATTAAATTGAATTAACACTATATATTATGTGGAAATGTGCATTTAAATATGATTTAATGCATATGTATGATTAAACAAGGGGCCCCACCCTCTCATTGACCCGAGAGGCACTCGGTTTGTTGGTCGGACCACAAACCAATTGTTCATTAGAGGATCAAAGAGACTTAAGGAGCAAAAGGTAACTTCAGAGGTAAAATAAACTTTTGACCCGACTGTAGTTACGAACAACCTGTGAAGGATCGACTTACTAATCATGGTTATATCGGGTGGACAGAAATATATCTGCAGTGAGGGGAGTGCGGCTACTGGGATATAGTGGAGTGTTCTGGTAATTAACAAATGTTGGTTAACTAGGTTAATGAGTTTAGCCGGTTAATCTCGAATCTTTGGAGCCCATGATCTATAGGTCTATTAGGTCCCCTGCTAGCTCATACAGATTAAACCTTAGAACAAGGTGATTATAGAATTTGAATCGTTCAAATTTAATTTAAGGAGTTTATGTTATTTATATCCGATATACTTAACGTGTAATAGTTTAATTATGAATTAAACTATAGAGAGAGGGTGATAACACCTAATTCGTGCTATCTTATTACCGCTAATTTGATCTTGTTAGAAGCATTTTATTGTTTAAATGTCTTATTTTCAGGTAACTCAAGCACCGGTGACATTGGGATTGAACCACAAAAATTGGTGCTAATTCGGGCTAACTGGAGTGTTTTTTAGCCATCTCGATGTTCACGGATGACAAGGAGGTGAGAAGACCTAAGTTGATCGAAGCAAGCCTGAAAAGAAGTGCCAAGAAGTCAAAGGTTCGAGTCCCAAGAGATGCGAACCAAAACAAAGTAAAGAAATGAAGGCAGAATATTGGATAAGACACTGCCATAAAATCGTGCCGAAGACGATTAGTATAAATTTTAGGCTATTTTTTACGTCGTCGTTAGGTTAGTTTTTCCGATTATTTTTCAGTTTTTCTCTCAATTTTCTTGTATTCCTTTGATAGTTAGACACTTTATGATGTATTTCTTTTATGGATTTTTTTTTTTTACTCTAAGTATGTGTTGGGTTCCTAGAGTGAGTAAAAATATAGTATAAAATACTCTAGAATTCCTGTGTAAGTATATACAGTCTGCAGCAAGTAATATTATCAATCCAAGGTCTGAATGAGCTTCCACTTTATCTATTTTGCGTAACTTCCTAATGGTTTCGAAGATAATAAAAATGTTGGGTATTATAAGAATTATGCTGAAGCAAAATAAATGACAGAACAACGAGTAAACAAATAGATAGACAGATTAAAGACAGGCGCTGGTTAGGTTTTAGTGATTGTTCTAAGATATGCTCTAGCAATATTATTGATCATGCATTTCTCGCAGTATTATTAGCGGATTCCTCCTGGAACTCCGGATCTTTTGGGATATGTTTCAAACCCAATGAAGAGTGACCGATCAAGCACTAGGCAACTGGCTATCCCTAGCTCAGTCACTGGCGTTCACCAATACACAATGATCGTAGTGTGGATAATTGCCACACACTCTCTAAATCATCCCTGAAACTAGAGAGAGCTATTCACACCGGCTGGCCAGGCGGGCATAAAATGAGAATAAGCACAACAATTAACCAAAATGCGATAGTCAATTTATTACTAGAGATGAAGCACAGTAATCACATTATTCCTAACCAACACCTTAAGCTACTTAGTTCATAATAGGCATAGGAATACGAATTACAATCTGAGTATGCATGTCCATAACCACAAGTTAATAAAGAAAGTAAACTCCCTAATCAGCTTGCGGTTGATGGTGTTCTTGATGATCTTCAATCTCCCTATACTATTCGGCTTCCAAGGGAAAACATGGAATGACTTTGACTTTGACGGCTACTTCCTTTTATAGAAGGATGGGAGGCTTGAATTAGGTCAACTAGGACACGTGTAAGGCTCTCCTTGATCCTTTATCACGAAAATAAATCAACAGAAGTCGGTTCATGAAGTTGGCTAACGAGCTGTGACGTGGCAGTTTCTGTTCCCAGTTTTGCTGCCGCATAGAATTTGCTCCCTCCAGTCGCTCAGCAGCATAATCTGCACAAAGTGATTTCCAATGCTTCCATTCTTCCAAATGGGTTAAAACATGTAATATCTATCCAAAACCAACCTTAATAAGCATAAAGGACACACAAATCCCTATATAATTTAGGCCTAAATAACTACCTTTTGGGCAGTTATCATACCCCCAAACTTGAACTATTGCGCGTCCCGAGCAATACTAACCAACCTTCCTTCAAGAATTTCAGAACATTAGACAAAGAATAGCTTAATCAAACCAGACAGTCCAACACTACCTTTAACCTCTACCTGAGCACTCTGCAAAACCAAGCTCTGCTGCAGCAAAATGATTCCTTCAGCAGGGACAAATGATCACCACTTTCAACTCAATTCTAAGAACTCTCCACAGCTTAGCTCTATTATCAGACATTTCAAAACATATTTTTAAAGGGGTTTATATCATTGTTTATTAGACTTAACGCAGCCTTACAGTCATAAACTCTTAAGCATGGGATGACCCACTTTATGGTGCAGTATACCCTTGCCTCAAGCTTATCACCAACTAGGCTCAATACTCATTATAAAGCTCAAAAATCCTTTGTTATTCTATCTCTTGCCCCTCAGAATGGCGACATTTTATGATGAAGCTCACCTAAGTTCTAGGAGACAAAAAAACTGCTGGATCATCATTCATCCCTCAAAACTTTTGCTCTGTCAATTTTTTTCAGCAAAATCTTCAACAAATAATTTTTTCAGCAAATCATTTCATTATTTTTTTCCATATTTCCTAGGTCATCTTTTGACGCGAAGACAAACTATGGGT
This sequence comes from Luffa acutangula, assembly GCA_036850905.1. Lineage (NCBI taxonomy): Eukaryota > Viridiplantae > Streptophyta > Magnoliopsida > Cucurbitales > Cucurbitaceae > Luffa > Luffa acutangula. Next base: position 9,065,642 of record CM072087.1, read on the forward strand.
ATCACAAATTTCCCCTGTTACTCAATAACCTAGCAAATTTTAATTTGAAGGAGAGGAATGCTCGAGCAAAATAATTGGAGTAGCAAAAAGTCCCCCAAACTTGAATTATTCATTGTCCTCAATGAATCATTAATTAAGCAACTACACCCCCAAACTTAAATTTTTCTATCTGAATTTTTAAACTAAACATGGGACTCAAATTAAGCTTAAAGTGGATCATATAAGTCAATACTACCGTCAAAATCTTCTTGCCGCAACAACAGTCCAGGCTAGAAGAAATGCTCAAGCAAAAGGTTTCTGAAGATCAGAATACTTTGATCTAATTAAGCGTAATCAGCCCAAGCTTCAAAAATTCAGAAGAAAACAGTTAAGTTAGAATTACTCAGTGCTCATGGAATGGAACATCAAGAAATTTCATTAAAAATAAGAAAAGAAATTACACATCAGATATATTTTTTCAAGCAGCAGAAAAGTAAAAAGAAAAGCAAACATAACAATAATAGAAAAGGAGGTTAGAAAATGCACGAGCAATCAAAAATTTAAGAACAAAAATTATGCTCGCCCATGGCTACTTCATCCTTCAGTCCTCTTGGCCCGGTTCATTTTCATCATCCTCTTCTCCTCTTTCAACAGGTGGGGGCGGAATCCAGGGGTTCAACAGATCGTCAGGGAATGCTGGAAAGGCTGGATAAGGTTTTGAAAAATTCTCTTGCAGCGCCTTCTTCAAGCTGGCATCCCGATTCTTAACATAGTTCCAAAAGGTTAAAGTTTGCCTTTCAGCAAACTCCTGCCTACTGGTCGAAAGTGCCAGCTGTTCTAGAATCGAGTGGATGCCATGGATAAGCCCACCTTGACGTACCTCCTGCACACGCTGGAGCCGTGCCAAATTGGGCGTGTCTATGATCCCCTTATCAAACAGGATCACATCTCCCTCATCCACCGGAACCCCTGCTCTTCTGCACAGCATCGTGATTGTGTTCGGAAAGAATAGTTTCCCCACCTTCTTTTTCCAACATCCAGAAATCTCATTCGCAATGATCCTCCCTACATTAATACTGAGAGACCGTAAGATGGCAAAAGCTAGGAGAACCCGTTCCCTGGAGATTGTCGAGTCATGTGTTGTTGGAAGCATCTTTTGTCTAATAAATCCCATCCATGTGTTCGCTTCCCTTTTCAAATAAGCCGACTGGAATGTCCTCTTCTAAGTCTTGGATAACTGCCACTGTGCCCCTTCAATTCCTACCTCACTTAGTTGCTCATCAGATGGCGCCACAACCATCTCATTATATGCCGCATGGGGGAAGTTTTGAACGTTGTACAGTGCATTGATAGCACTTGGATTCCAATCCACCTCGACTCCTCGGACAATTACCTGGAAACCATCCTCCTTGACAATGTTAGCATAAAATTCACGCACCACCTGTGCGTTTACAGATTCAGACTTCGCACAAAACAACTCCCAGCCGTGGTCTGCAATACTGGTCCTCAGAAACTGTGGAAGATCGCCACTGAAACCGCGCTCGAACAAGAAATCCCTTTTCAGAAGCTCAGCGTATTTTGCTCTGGCAAAATTGTTGACGAAGCGATCAAATGGAACCTGCTGTTCTTCTATCGCCTCGTGTTCTTCCGATGCTTCAGCAACATTTTTGCCCTTCTCTGCCCTGCGCTTGAGCAACTGCTCTTCCTCAGTCTTTTTATCTGTTTCTTCTCTTTCTTTGTCCTCAGCTTCTTTCTTCTCTATTTCCTCTCGCTCTGACTTTTCTCTCTCAGAATCTGATGATGGTGGTGATGGGGTATCAGTCCTAATCACCTGAATACGGTCGGCCTTTCTTTTTATGCGGCGGTGTTTCGGCGGTTCGGGCATGATTACCTCAACACGAGCTTCTTGGTCCTGCTCGTTTCCTCTTTCAGACACTGCGTCTACCTGCTCGTCTCTCACCATCTCAGTCTGCTGTTCTTGATTCTCCTCAACATTTTCCTCTCGAGCCGTATCTGTATCCGCAAGTCTCTGATCAGCCCCTCCTGGGGTCTGTTCTTGTAGTTCTTCCAGGTTTTCTTCAACCACTGCAGCAGCCTCATCCTCTGTCACTTTTTCCTGTTCTTCCGCCCTCTGTTGTTGCCTTCTTCTTTTAGCTTCTTTCTCCTCCGGTGTTCTTTTCTTCTTAGTTTTTACTTTCGGAACTTCGGGGGTAATGGGTATTTCCTCTTCACTCTCTCTCTCTTTCTTTCCTCACTCTTGTTTTGGCCATGCATAACTCAAAGGGTTTTGCAAAGAATGAAAAAGAGAAAGAAAGAATGTAGATGGTAAGATAGAATCAAGAAGACGAAGTAGAACGAAGACTTACCAATGTCTGCAAATAAATAAGGCTCCAGCAATTTGAAATCCTAACCGAAAGGATTTGCTCCGTAATAAATGGTTTTACCGTTCACCATTAAGTTGCAATTCAAATCCCTAACGGTAAAATTGTGGAACTCCAATCATCTATGGGAGATAACGGCATGTTGTCAACGGCTAAACCGTTGGATTGTCCCTTCACGACATGTGGCCGCATCCCTGCAATTCACCTGTCATAGAAATTCAAAAATCCCAACGGTAAAAATAATTACTCACATTAAAATCCTTCCTATTCGTGCGGAAAATTTGCTCCAGCATTATCTTTGCTACAACAATCTTCTGAACCTACCGAATCTTAGATACGGAATTTAAATTTCAAAATAGAAAAATCAAATCTTTTAAATTCAAATTAAACTTTAACTGATCAAATCAAACTTAATCTTTTATTCTCAAAAGAAGCTGAATAAATTAGAGAAAATCTCAATTAATTAAAACTAGAATTCAAATAACTGAAAATAAAATCTAGATAAAATCTAATAAAATCTAACTAATTAAAAGATAATTGAAAGATAATTTCAATAAATAACCCAAAAATCAAATCAAATTCAAAACAAAATAGATAAGATCTAATCAAATATTTAAAGACAAAATCTAATAAATCTCGCAAAATCAAATCTAACCTAACCGCAATTAAAATCAAATCAACGAAAAATAAAATCAATACAAATCCTGGGAGCTCAAAATTTTTCTCTGTGAAATGCTCCCGCAAAAATCCTACTCTCTCAATCATCAACCAATCTTAGGGAAGGATACTTCGCCTGAAATTCCTCACCCCAATAATTTTTCACACGCTGTCCATTCACCTTGAATACTCTCCCATCTTTTTCACCCTGCAAAGTAATTTCTCCATTGGGAAAAACCTCAACCACAATAAATGGTCCTGACCATTTAGATTTCAATTTTCCAGGAAATAGTTTTAATCTAGAATTATAAAGCAAAACTTTCTGACCCTTGACAAATTCTTTCGATTTTATTTTCTTGTCATGCCATAGCTTAGTCTTTTCTTTATACATTTTCGCATTCTCATAAGAGAATTGGCGAAATTCCTCTAATTCATTAAGCTGCAGCATTCTTATTGCTCCTGCACGACTCAGATCAAAATGTAACTTTTTCAAAGCCCAAAATTTTTATGCTCAAGCTCTAATGGTAAATGGCAAGCTTTCCCATATACTAACCTATAGGGAGACATACCTAGAGGAGTCTTATAAGCTGTCCTATAAGCCCAAAGAGCCTCATCCAACCTAAAGGACCAATCCTTTCTAGATGGATGGACTACTTTCTCTAAAATCGATTTAATTTCCCTATTACTGATTTCAGCTTGACCATTTGCCTGTGGGTGATAAGGAGTAGCTATCCTATGCTTAATCCCATACTTAGCTAAAAGCTTAGTTAAGATATTATTAACAAAATGTGTACCCTCATCACTCACTAGAGCCCTAGGTGTCCCAAACCGCGCAAAGATGTGCGATTGAAGAAACCTTGCAACTGTCTTGGCATCACTCTGATGGCATGCGATGGCCTCCACCCACTTGGACACATAATCAACTGCCAATAAGATAAAAACATTGCCATTAGAAGGGGGAAATGGCCCCATAAAGTCAATACCCCATACATCGAATAATTCAACTTCTAAAATGTAAGTAAGAGGCATTTCATCTCTTGGCCCCAAATTTCCTCTCCTTTAACAAGCGTCAAATTGCTTGTAGAACCAGTGGGCATCCTTAAACAAGGTAGGCCAGAAGAATCCGCAATGCAAAATCCTCATAGCTTTCCTTTGACCGCTGAAATGGCCTCCATATGGCGAAGAGTGACATTGCTCCAGGATTTCGTTGCTTCATTACCTGAAACGCACCTACGAATAATACCGTCAGAGCATTGCTTATACATAAATGGCTCATCCCAATAGAAAAATTTTGCATCATGCTTAAACTTTTTCTTTTGCCTCCAATCCATATCAATAGGGGTGACTCCCTTCACTAAAAAGTTGGCAATATCAGCATACCAAGGGACATCCCTGACTACCTTTACCTGAACAGCAAAAAGCTGTTCATCTGGAAAAGAATCGGAAATGGCAGATTGCTCCAGCAAAGATGATGATGGATCAAGACGAGACAAGTGATCTGCAATGACATTCTCTGATCCCTTATTGTCCTTTATCTCCAAGTCGAATTCCTGCAGTAATAAAACCCAACGAATTAGTCTAGGCTTTGCATCTTTCTTTGACATTAAATACCTTATTGATGCATGATCCGTGAACACCGTGACTTTGGATCCAACCAAATATGGCCGGAATTTCTCAAAAGCAAACACAACAGCTAACAACTCCTTTTCAGTAGTTGTGTAGTTGACCTGTGCCTCATTTAAAACCTTGCTTGCATAATATATAGGATGAATAAATTTGCCCTGCTTCTGCCCCAGCATTGCACCTACTGCAGCATCACTCGCATCACACATTACCTCGAATGGCAAATTCCAATTAGGTGCGCAGAGAATGGGTGCTGAGATTAAAGCAGCCTTCAATGTTTCAAAAGTCTTCCTACAATCTGCATTAAAGTAAAAAACATGATCAGTGCACAATAAGTTACAAAGAGGTTTACTGATTTTGGAAAAATCCTTTATGAACCTCCTATAAAATCCAGCATGCCCTAAGAAGCTCCGAATTCCCTTCACTGAATTCGGTGATTCTAATCTTTCAATAACCTCAACTTTTGCTCTATCAACTTCTAGACCATTCTTAGAAATCCTATGACCTAACACTATGCCCTCCTTCACCATGAAGTGGCACTTCTCCCAATTAAGAACTAGATGGGTATCCTCACATCTTTTTAACACCTTACCTAAATTATCTAAACAACTCTGAAAAGACCCTCCAAAAACTGAAAAATTGTCCATGAAGACCTCAACAGTGGACTCAATCGTATCAGAAAAAATTGCTAACATACACCGCTGAAATGTTGTTGGAGCATTGCAAAGGCCAAAAGGCATTCGCCTGAAAGCAAACGTCCCATAAGGGCAGGTGAAAGTGGTTTTTTCCTGATCTTCAGGAGCAAAAGTAATCTGGTTATACCCAGAATAACCATCCAAGAAACAGTAGTAGGCCTGACCAGCCAATCGATCCAACATCTGGTCAATAAATGGCAAAGGGAAGTGGTCTTTACGAGTGGCTTTGTTAAGCCTCCTGTAATCCATGCAAACCCTACAACCAGTTACTGTCCTAGTTGGGATCAACTCATTGTCTTTATTTCTTAGCACAGTGACACCTCCTTTCTTAGGAACACATTGGACAGGGCTCACCCAATTGCTGTCTGCAATCGGATAAATGATGCCAGCATCCAACCATTTAATCACCTCCTTTTTAACCACTTCTTTCATTGCAGGGTTAAGCCTTCTTTGTTGCTCAATACTTCTCAAGGACCCCTCCTCTAGAGTGATTTTATGCATACAAAAAGATGGGCTAATCCCCTGAATGTCAGCCAATGTCCAACCAATAACCTTGCGGTATTGCTGCTGCAACTTTATTAAGGCCTCCTCATGCTCCGACATTAAATCTGATGCAATAATAATGGGCAATGTCTCACTTTCCCCAAGATACACATACTTTAGATGATCTGGTAAGGGCTTCAAATCTAAAGTAGGTGCCTCAATCAGGGATGGTTTAATTGGGGGAGCCTTTCTTTGATCTAAATCTAAAGACTCAAAAACATCCTCACACCTAAACAATTCTTTTTCCTTTTTTCTATCTAAAGAACAAACTTCTAAATCCTCTACACTAACCTCTCCATGCTTTTCCGAATGCTTATTAGCCGAATCCTGAATTGCTGTCTCAAAAATTGTGTTCTCCAGAATCCTAATGAAAGAGCAATCTTCCATCTCGTCTGGATATTTCATGGCCTTAAACACATTAAATTTTACTTCCTCATTACAAACTCTCATTGTTAATTCCCCTTTTTGAACATCTATTAACGCCCTACCAGTAGCCAAAAATGGACGTCCTAGAATAATTGGGACATCTCTATCAGCCTCATAATCTAAAATAATGAAATCAACAGGAAATATGAATTTATCCACTTTTACTAAGACATCCTCAATCTTACCCTCTGGATATGTGATAGACCTATCAGCTAATTAGAGTGTAACTGTGGTAGGTCTAGCTTCACCAATACCTAACTTTCGATAGACCGAAAGAGGCATAAGGTTAATGCTTGCACCTAAATCACAGAGTGCTCTACCTAATTCTTTTCCACCTATAGACACAGGTATAGTAAATGATCCTGGATCCTTAGCCTTGGTTGGTAGCCCATTCTTAAGAATAGCACTACACTCCTCAGTAAGAGATACAGTTTCAAACTCACCTAACCTCTTCTTTTTAGTTAAAATATCCTTAAGAAATTTAGCATAATTAGGCATTTGCTCTATAGCTTCTACTAAAGGGATATTTATATGCAATTGCTTAAGAATCTCTAAAAACTTTTTAAATTGACCATCCTGATTCCTAGGCTTTTGCCTTTGTGGAAAAGGTAGAGGTGGTACATAAGGTGGGGGCGGCACATATGGTGGTTCTACATCTGGCACAAAACCAGATGCTCCAGCATCTTTACTGCTGCCTCCAGCACCCTGACCAGACTCCAATTCTTTCTCGACAACAACACTTCTATCACCATTATTATTTAAATCCTGGATCTTTCTAGACTCTTCTAGTGGCTTACCACTCCTAAGGGTTACTGCCTTTACCTGCTCCTTACCTTCTCGTCTAGGGTGTTCAGTATCTGATGAAAGTTTCCCTTGAGGCCTTGCCTTGAGCTCATTAGCTAGCTGACCCACTTGCAATTCCAGGGCTCTCATTGAAGCTTGATTACTTTGAATTGCAGCGTCTGTACGAGCCATAAATTCTTTCATCATTGCCTCGAGAGAATTCTCCGAATTTTGCTGGGGCAAAGCCTGCTTATTTTGCTGGGGCATTACCTGCGCTTTAGCAAATCCCGGCTGGTTCACCTTTTGTTGTGTTTGCACATTACTCCCTTGTCCTCCCCACGCGAAGTTGGGGTGGTTACGCCAACCTGGATTATAGAAGTTAGAATACGGGTTGTTCCTCTGATTACCTACAAAAAACACAGAAGCTGGATTGCTGGGGCAAAACTAGTAGTTGTGATTTTCACCACAATAGACACATGCTTCCTCTGTGACTTGGTTCACCACTGCAGCAGGCTCCACAACCGGCGGCTGCTGATGACTAATCACTGTCACATTCTTAAGAGCGTTAGCAATCATTGCAAGATCAGCCCTAATGGTGGACACACCATCAACCTCTAATACACTCTTAACCTTTTTATTTGTGCCTCTAACATCCGACCACTGACAACTATTAATAGATATTCTTTCTAAAATTTCATAAGCTTCATCAAAAGTTTTTGCCAAAAGGGCCCCTCCAGCCGAGGCATCGACCATACCTTGGGTTACTCCATTTAAACCATTGTAAAATGTTTCCATTTGAATACAATGAGGTAAACCATGGTGGGGACACTTTCGCAAAAGCTCCTTAAACCTCTCCCAAGCCTCACTAAAAGTCTCATCCTCAAGTTGCCTAAACCCTACTATTTCACTCCTTAATTTAGCATTTCTATTAGGTGGGAAATATTTACTCAAAAAATTTTCAGCTAACTCATCCCACGTCCTAATTGATCCTGGAGCAAAAGAGTTTAACCATGACTTTTCTCCATCTCTAAGAGAATACGGGAACAAAGTTAATCTAAGAGCATCTCTAGGCACTCCTTGAATTACAAAAGAATCACTAACTCCTAGAAAAGACTTAAGATGTAAATGAGGGTCTTCAGATGTCAAACCATGGAATTGCCCCACGGTTTGCAACATCTGAAACATTACTGGTTTCATTTCAAAATTTGCCGCTTGGATTTGGGGACGTGCAATCCCTGGATTCAACTCATTAAACATCGGGACAGCATATGCTCGAATGGCTCTGGTCCTATCGTTCGCTATCAAGATAGGATTCTCAGCCTGATTATTTCGCTGCTCATTTTGCTCAAACAGTGGGTTTTGCTGCAGCAACGGATTCTGCTGGGGGTTTGCTGCTGCTGGACCTTCAGGAACCTGCGAAAGTTGCGGCACGTTCTCCATCTGGTTTTTGTGCTGCTCCCTCCTTCTGTTCCTAAATGTCCTTTCAATTTCTGGATCAAGCTCAAACCGTACCCCAGGCGGATCGCTCATGCACCAAAATCACACCTGCAAAAACAAAAGAAACAATAAAAAAGTTCTAGCACCAAACCACTAAAACACATACACAAAACAGATCAGATAAAAGCTTATTAAAGTCCCCGGCAACGGCGCCAAAAACTTATTGGGTTCCTAGAGTGAGTAAAAATATAGTATAAAATACTCTAGAATTCATGTGCAAGTATACACAGTCTGCAACAAGTAATATTATCAATCCAAGGTCTGAATGAGCTTCCACTTTATCTATTTTGCGTAACTTCCTAATGGTTTCGAAGATAATAAAAATGTTGGGTTTTATAAGAATTATGCTGAAGCAAAATAAATGATAGAACAACGAGTAAACAAATAGATAGACAGATTAAAGACAGGCGCTGGTTAGGTTTTAGTGATTGTTCTAAGATATGCTCTAGCAATATTATTGATCATGCATTTCTCGCAGTATCATTAGCGGATTCCTCCTGGAACTCCGGATCTTTTGGGATATGTTTCAAACCCAATGAAGAGTGACCGATCAAGCACTAGGCAACTGGCTATCCCTAGCTCAATCACTGGCGTTCACCAATACACAATGATCGTAGTGTGGATAATTGCCACACACTCTCTAAATCATCCCTGAAACTAGAGAGAGCTATTCACACCGGCTGGCCAGGCGGGCATAAAATGAGAATAAGCACAACAATTAACCAAAATGCGATAGTCAATTTATTACTAGAGATGAAGCACAGTAATCACATTATTCCTAACCAACACCTTAAGCTACTTAGTTCATAATAGGCATAGGAATACGAATTACAATCTGAGTATGCATGTCTATAACCACAAGTTAATAAAGAAAGTAAACTCCCTAATCAGCTTGCGGTTGATGGTGTTCTTGATGATCTTCAATCTCCCTATACTATTCGGCTTCCAAGGGAAAACATGGAATGACTTTGACTTTGACGGCTACTTCCTTTTATAGAAGGATGGGAGGCTTGAATTAGGTCAACTAGGACACGTGTAAGGCTCTCCTTGATCCTTTATCACGAAAATAAATCAACAGAAGTCGGTTCATGAAGTTGGCTAACGAGCTGTGACGTGGCAGTTTCTGTTCCCAGTTTTGCTGCCGCATAGAATTTGCTCCCTCCAGTCGCTCAGCAGCATAATCTGCACAAAGTGATTTCCAATGCTTCCATTCTTCCAAATGGGTTAAAACATGTAATATCTATCCAAAACCAACCTTAATAAGCATAAAGGACACACAAATCCCTATATAATTTAGGCCTAAATAACTACCTTTTGGGCAGTTATCAGTATGCTAGTTTAATTTTCTTTTCATCAAATTATTGGATGTAGCTGAATTATATTGTTGAATCTTGAGTGAGTTTGCTGGTTTTTCACTGATTTTCTTCTGAGTTTATATGTTCATCCATGTAATCCCGTTTAAATCATTACATATGAATGCTTTTGTATGTAATTTATTTGTTATTTGATATAGCCACTAGGTTTGAATCATTCCTTTGCATCTCTCTATACGAATTTGCATAGCTCGCTTGATAGAACCTAGGATGCATGGAGAAATTGCTTAATTAATTTAGAATTTCATGTTCTAGATTTAACTTAGCAATTCCAGACCCTTAATCATAATGCGGCTAATTCGATAAATAATTACGCATTCTAATAGATTATTTATTCGATTAGCTAGGTTATATTCGTGGGCTAGCGGTCTATTGCAAGAGGGGCAGTGGGCATAATTTTATATTAATTAATTAATTAATCACACGGGCTAACAGGTTAATTAATTATTTAGCACAAGTAAGGAGGTTGCAGAATCCGAATTACCAAGAAGCAATTATGGGCTCATATTGACTCATTAGAATTGAACCTTTAGAATAAATTAAGAAATCAAGTAAGCAATAATTCAGTGATTTGAGGGTTTTTACCCTATTCAAGAGTCCACACTAAAATTGGGGGTTTTGGGGAAAGATTTGGAGCCTTGTTGAAGATCTTTGGAGCTTGGGATCGATGGAGATCGCCACGGGAACGAGGAGATCGCCACGGGAACGAGGAGATCGACATTATTATGAGCATTTCTCTTCCATTTTCCCTTGTTTTTAGTTTCTAGATTAGGAGTAATTAGGAGTTGTTGGATGTTTTGTGATTATGAGTAGCTAATTCCTAAATTCTATGGGTTTGATTTAGTTTGTTGGACCTTTGCGTAATTGATTCATTGATTTGGTTTATTTGTCATTTTCATTCATTTGTGCATTTTGTCCTTAATGCTTTTAATCACCTGATCAATGATTAATTGAATTGTTTTCTAAGTGGAAACTCGACGAAGAGAAGCTTAGACTAGAATTAAATGCATGACTAATGTTTATTTACCTGAGTAACACGGGATAAAATAAATAGACGCTAGAGGTTGCTATTGAAGGGTCGTAATGCCATGCTTAGTAAATAAGGAGGAAACCGAAAGGATATTCTTTATTAAAAGGCATGAGAATGTAGGAGACCGACATGAGATTCCTTGATATTAGGCTTCTAGATTTATGAGTTGAATGTCTAATTAATCCTAATTGGCTAATTGATTAAGCAATTAAAGGTCAAGTTAATGAAATCAATACCCTAGAATTATCCCTCCAAATTGTGTCTCCATTTATCTTTTGCTTTCTAGATCAACTTTTTGTTATTCTTTTTCGGCATTAGATTTTGTTCTCTAAATAAAGCTAAGCAAGATTATTCGCGGTAATTATTTGGATAAATTTAATCCCTGTGAAGACGATACTCACATACTCAAAATCACTATATTACTTGACTCGTACGCTGGTGGTACGCATCAGATATAACAAGCTCCCTAGTTTTATTCTTCTCTAATAAGTCATCACGTACCAGCTCCCACAAGTTGTTCTAAGGTTAGAGGATAGCGAGGAAGACACTCGTGGTAGTCTACAACTCGCTCGTGCTCAATTACAATCCACAAAATTGTTCAATTTTGCTCCAAAGGTTGGTAATCCATAACACTCCATTTTTCGCTAGTTTGAACATGCTTAGTTAATTTGCAAAATTAATGAAATTGATGTGCTTTCGATCCAAATCGCTTCCAGGAGCGTCGATACATTATAAGTAGAGCGTCTCACTCTTTGCTTCTACCCGTGTTTTTGAGTATTTTTGAAGTAGCGTCAAGACGCTGGCCTTAGTGTCTCAACGCTATGAATCTTTCAGCGTGATGTAGCTTCGCTTCTCATTGAGACTCTACTGTAGTAGTGTCCCAACGCCAAGCTCTTAGGATTTTTCACTTGGGACTGGTTATTTTGACTCCCTGGCACCAGTTTTCGGGGTTGTGGCGATGCACTTGGGTCTTTTCACCTCCTTTTCATCCATGGATTTTAAGATCACTCAAAAACTCCTCAAATTCCCCAAATTAGTGTCAATTCGTACAATCCGCTCTCGAAGCCTCTAATGCTTGAACATCTACAAAACAAATAAATAAGCCATAAAAAAGACTCAAACAAGCTTATATTAGTGGTAATAAAATAGCACGAGTTAGGTGCTATAAAATTCTAACCAGGTATCATTAGATCTTGAATTTCACCGTGCTATAAAATTCTAACCAGGTATCATTAGATCTTGAATTTCATGAAGACATAGAAGAAGAAACTATGTTTGAAGATGGTATTGATTTTAACTTTTTATTTCTTTTTATATCTATATTTTTAAATCTTAATGATGTTGTTGTTCTTCATTTTTCCTTCTTCTATCTTTGTAGGATACAAATCATTCATGGATGAAGAAAAGAACATGGAACAACTAGAAGAATTTGCAAAGTTGAAGATTTGATTTTTGTATTACCTTTTAAGATATTTGTGTTGGGTTTGGTGCCCTAAAACTCGTAGATAGTGAATGTTAATGAATTGTATGCTTGTTCAATAATGAATTGTATACTTGTTCAATATGTAAATTGCACGTTAGTTAACCCAAATTCAATAAACTAAGAACTCCTGGCTATAGCATGTATACTTGAACTTTATGTAGAGACATAAAAGTGGATAGGGTTCAAGTAATAGCCAAAACGGTCTATACTATAGGGATAGGGCTGGCTACCTTATCCTGGGGACACTAAGGATGCGGCCCACTTTGTATTTAGTACAAACGATATGATCCTGAATGATTCATGTAGATACATGCGAGTGGGAGAATCCTATGCAATGAGTTTGCATAAGACTGGACCACAAAATAAGTCACTTTCACTTTATAACGCTGTTAACTGTTGAGATTGACTATTTCATGCGATGACCTAGGTAACTTGATCTTAATCCTGAGCTAACTATGAACTCCTGTTTATTCGGGATTATCCTTTTATTTGCATGGTGAGAGTGGTTCGGCATCACCGACTTAATAAGCGTACCATTTTGGGGATAAGACTAGGTAGATAGCTAGGGACATAGTTCTACAAGATGAAATTCACTACTACCCACTTTTAGGGATAGTAAAGAGGTTGTTCCCTTAAGTGATGACTCCAAGTCTTGAACAAGGGGTCCCACCCTCTCAATGGCCCAAGAGGGACTCGATTTGGTAGTTGGACCACAAACCAATTGTTCATTACAGGATCAGTGGGACTTAAGGAGCAATAGGTAACTTCAGAGGTAAAACAGACATTTGACCCAACTATAGTTACGAACAACCTGTGAAGGATCGACTTACTAATCATGGTTATATCGGGTAGACAGAAATATATCTACAGTGAGTGAAGTGTCCTGGTAGCTAACGAATGTTGGTTAACTAGGTTAAAAAGTTTAGCTGGTTAATCTCGGATTATTGGAGCCCATGATTCGTAAGTCCATTAGATCCCCCTGCTAGCTCATGCGGACTAAACCTTAGAACAGTGTGATGAGAGAATTCGAATCACTCAAATTCAGTTTAGGGAGTTAAACGTTAGTTATATACGATATACTTAACATATTATAGTTTAATTATGAATTAAACTATAGAGAGTGTTGGAGATATTTAAATATGATTTAAATATCGTAAATATGCATACAATACATATTTCAGTTTGAAGTTTACATGTGAATAAGGATTCATATCGATTTGAGAGAGATCGGGATTGGTTAACTATTTAATTTAATATTATATATTAAATTAACTACAATTAATTAAAGTTATTTAGTTATTTGAAATTAATTTTAATTATTTAAATTAATTATGTGAATTAATTTAAATATTGATTAAAGAAAATTAATTTCATTTTCAATTAAACAAATTAAAGAGGCAAATTATGAGATAATGCCACATTCACCGTGACTAAGCTTTTCCCATCCTCTTGGTTTCTTCTTCTTGAGAAATTGTGTTGGCATTAATCCAAGAGATATGTGGGAAATTTTCTTCTTTAAAATGAAGAAGAAAAAGTTGGATCAAAGGTTGGGTCATGATGGTGACCACAAGCACACGGGTCGTTAAGTAATAAAGAGACGGTAAGTAAACCGAATATCGAATCCACAGGGAGAAGTGTAAATTCAGGAAAAACAATAATCTAAACACTAAAATTACTAAGGTTGCCTATTATCTAAGAAATTCAATGCAATGAAAGATGGAAATAAAAATCCAACACGGCAATAAAGCAATTTTGATCAAGCAATTACAAACGAGGGAGATCAAGTCAATTGAGAGGCGGGGTCTTGAATTCCAAAATACAATTTAATAATTATTCTGATTACTAAATATCGTGTCTGATTAATTATAGATCTAGAATTTCCTCGATGACATAGGTTCTCCTGTCGGTTTCCCCTAATTATAATTAACTCAATTTAACAACCTAAGTGTCCTTAGCGCTATTAAATGGGCTAATTAATAAGTCCTTATTCATTATTGATCTCTAAGCCTAATCAACTAATCTCGTTGTCACTATGAGCAATTAAGCCTAGATAGATGGGTTATGATCTGACTTAGTTTCTCTCCGTCGAGTTTCCACTAAGTATCGATTCACTATAAATTTGGCCAGAATTCATAGAGCATTCAGAGCACCCAACCAAATAACTAGTAAATTTGGACACAATATAACGGAATCAGAATAACATTATAACTCTATATCTTCATTCAAGACCCGTAAGCCGGGAGTTTAGCTAAACATTGTCACTATGAATACTAAAATTTCCCGTCTATAGATTGTAAAAACAGTAAATGAACAAGAATAGGGAATAGGAACTAAACTGACGATGAATCCCTCGCTTATGCCGTGATCCGCTTGACCGATGTTCCCCAAAAAAAATGCCCAAAAACAATATTTAAGCACTCCTCTCACTCACTCTCATCCCTCTCCTCAAAAATGGCTCAAAGAGCCTTTAAATGATGTTGAGAATGTTGCTGATGTCCAAAATCGAGGCCAAAATCGCGTCTTAAATAGAGCTCCAGGGGACACAGTGTCGCGACGCTGTGACGTAATTTTCTTGACACTCAAGCTGTTTCGACGTCGCGACGATGATGACGTCTCAACGTCGTCCTTCGACTGGGACTTTTCAGACTCGATTTTTGGACTGATTTGGGCTGATTTCTTCAATTCTTAGCCCAATTCTTTCATTCTCAAGGCCTTTGACTTCTCAAATTGACCCATCTTTGATTTTCCATGATTGTATCTTCATAAATTGGGCCACTTCTTCTCCATTTTCTCCAAAAAATATCCAAAAGCTCCTAGGGAAAAAATTCAAAATTTAACATATTTGAACATTAAAACCACAATAAAACCCAACAAAAACTCTTAAATTTAAGGATAAATTGATAGCATTTATGCATGCTATCACACCCCCAAACTTAAGCTTTTGCTAGTCCCAAGCAAAATAAATTCTAAGGATACATGAAAAAAATCGCTCTAGCCTCAGTGAGTTAGAACTCTTAGGGAAATATGGAAAACATGCAAGTGGACTAAGCAAACACAACATTCTCATGACGAAATTCAAAAATGAAACTTAGCATTGATGAATAGCATGCTCAAAACTTATCTAGTGGTTCTTTTACTAACTTAGATTAGTTTTACGGATTTTTCCATTTGTCTTCCCCTACACTGGATAAGAGTCCTAACATTTCAAAATTTTAGATATCATGCAAATAAAGAAACTAGGGCGCCTGAATCTTTTCTTTTTCTGAAGGGATTCCCCCCCAAACTTGCATTTTATGATCCTAAGGGCACTAGCTTTCACACAACGCTGCAGGGACCCATATCCCGAATTTTATCCTAGGATGGTGACGAGACCGTAGTAGAGTGTCGAATTCTCCCAAAGTCGTCAAATAAAATTTATAATCCACGGCACTACTACTATTTTGTAGCAATAGTGGTCGGGGTTGAACACAAGGAAGGGGGATCTAGCAAGTGTGTAGAATTTCGTGTTTATGAAAACAGGGGGGATTTTTGGAATGAAGGACAAGCAAAAATAAAATAATGAAATGATTAAATGACGAATTTTAAAAGACAAAAAACTAAGCATGTAGGATGGAAATAAGACGGGATCAATAACATGAAAAGTGATCATTGGATTGAGATTTATTATGCTTGATTCTAATTAGTTGCCTTCCTAGTTTTCTCTAATAATTATTCTAAACTGATTTCATTAGTCCGCTTGGCTTCTAGGTTACTCGGAGGACCCCCCTACACTAACCTGTGTTAATTACCTTGTTAATCGTGAATTCTAATGCATGGCCAATAGAAAAACAAGTATGAATACTGCAAACTAATTCATCTTGACCAAAAATATTAAAGACCACTTTTTCATCATCAATGTTCAGAGTTAGTTTACTTGAATGCACACTTATCTCGACCTTACCTGTGGCCAAGAAAGGTCTACCTAGGATGATGGGAACATCCTTATCTTCCTCCATGTCTAGTACCACGAAGTTAACTGGGAAGATGAACTTGTTCACTTTGACCAGGACGTCCTCCACAATCTCCATGGGTTGGGTCACAGATCGATCTGCCAACTGTAGGGTGATCTCGGTCTCTTTCAAACCTATAAGTCTGATCTTCCTGAAAAGGTAATAAGGCATTAAATTTATACTAGCTCCTAGGTCGCATAATGCCCTATCAAAAGATACATCTCCTATAGTGCAGGGAACAGTAAAACTCTCTGGGTCCTTTCTGTTTAGAGGCATCTTTCCTTGGACTATCGTGCCACTAATCTCAGATAATCTTAAAACTTCTTCTTTTTTCAATTTTTTTTCCTAGCTAACATCTCTTTCATAGACCTACCATACTTAGGCATATTAGATAGAGCATCTACGAAAGGAATATTCACAGTTAATTTTCTAAACATTTCTAAAAATTTGGCAAATTGTTCATCTAATTTAACATTTTTTAAGCATTGAGGAAAAGGTAACTCTCTGTAGTCAAAGGTCAGACATTCGCCCCTCCTCTTGGACGGGCTAATGTGGGACCCTCGATCGTGATGATTGCACGGGACCTTCTCTTCAACTTCCTCTTCTTTCAGCTTCTTTTTCTCATCAATCTTCTCTTCTTAGATTCCTGCACTGAGTTTGTCAAAACATAATCAAATGAGCTAGGAGGATTTTGGGACCTTTCTGTGGAAATTTTTTCTGCCTCAGCCCCTTCCTCTTCATCCTTTCTCACTTTTTCTTTCTTCCTTCTTTCTTCATCAGACAGATCATTCAGTTGTGTTCCACTCCGGAGCATGATAACCTTACATTGCTCTCTTGGGTTAACTTCTGTGTCGCTGGAAAACTTCCCTTTCTGAAGGGCATTCACTATAGTTGTTATCTGTCCCAACTGGACCTCCATATTTTTCAGAGCAACATCATGATTATTAATAGAGGTTACCAGAGTGTTTACGGTCTTCTAAAGGTTGACATTTAAGACCTTCTGTTCCTTGATGAAGAGTGCCACCATCTCCTCTAGGTTACTCTTCTTCTCTTGCTGACCTGATGTGGATGCAAAACTTGGGGGTGGCTGCAAAACATTTTTCGAGTTAGCATAAGAAAAATTTTCATGACTGCGTAAACTTGGGTGGTAAAAGTTAGGCAGGTTCTGGTTCTGATTGAATCCTCTATTGCTAATGAATTGAACTTGCTCCACCTCTCGGTCTTCCTTCTTTGAATGGCTTTCAGCTAAAATCGCAATAGATTTCACCACCTCTGAAGTTGAAAGCTTGTTCAGGGCACTGGTCCGGGAAGCCATTTGCGCTTTCAACGAACTTGATTAGTCCAACTCATAGATTCCAACCTTTTTCATCGGGGTCCTCTCCGTAGGCCACTGGTAGTGATAGGTCTAATTTGTTATACACTTAGAATCTCCCAATTTGCCTATCTTAGTTGAATTCCTTGAGAAAAATGATTTACAATGAGTATAATATGTCTATAGGTCCTCACCGGAGCTTTGGAAGCAATTCGGGGCTTAAACGAGCAAAATCGAAGTGGAAAATGACCATTCTGCCCTTGGAGCTTCATCAGCGTCGAGACCCTCCTACATTAGCGTCGGGACGCTGATAAGTGCCAAAAATATACATATTTTGCTCCTTATTCTTAGCTTATTTCTTGTGAAACTTGTATGTTTTTTGTCAAAATAACTTTTCCCGAGCCTAAAAGGTGTAAAATTTGGTAAGTTAGGTCTTTTAGAGTCATGTGTGTCAAATTATACATATTTGTACTTAAAAGAACTCAATTTGGTATGAATTTGACTTAGTTTTGGTGTTTTGCAAAAAGCAGAGGAAAACAAAGAAATGTTGTTGAAATGCTATGGAAATGCGACCGCATTTCTGCCAGGGCAAAATGAAATGCGACCGCATTTCTAGGCAGAAACAGAAAAGTCCGAGTCCGTCGCAGGTCATTTTAAATGAGCTTTTCATGCAACTAACCGACTGTTTTGACTCCGAAACTGACTGGGCTACCTACCAACACCATTTTCGTGACTCCTCAACCACTTCACACACTATAGAAGGCCTCGATTCGAAGGGAAACACAAGCATAACTCATTTGGAAGAAGAGGGTGGTGAATGAACCCTAGTTGACGCCTATGAGTAGGGATGCCCGAGGTCCTTCTTAGATGACTGAATTCTAACCTGAGTTAGACATCAAACCTTAGGGTTTGTAGGGATTTTCACTCATTCCCACTTGTAAAAGCAAGAGAGTGGAGTGTCTTAGCAAACTCTAGTAGGATTGAGTAAATAGAAAACCCATAATATTTAGCTATCTCCCTTATTCCCAGCTTGTGATACTTTTCATTATTTTGTATTATTTACATTCTTATTTCAATGGAAATGCATTCATTTTCTCTTTATCTCACCATGAGTAGCTAAATTCCGTTGAGGGGTTCAATATGGTGAATTCCCATATGGTTTAATGGCTTGAAAGTGTTTTATTTGTTTAAGTTGTGTTCAATGCATGTCATTCTTTATTGATTATCACTCTAATCTTGCTGAGTTTAACTTGATCACTTAGACTTTGCATGCTATGTGAGTTTGATCTCGAAAGGGACAAACGATATCGGTTCTGATAAAGGTGATATAGGAGAAAAAGCTCGAAAGAGATCGTTCGGCAGTATAGGGCAAGCTGCCTAAGGCACCCTATATCGACTGTAGGGTTATAGGTTGCATTCGTGAATTATCTATGTCGGAGTCGAGTCACAGAAATGTGCATAACGGTACTTGTTTAGCCTTCTAACGGTTCTTGGGAGCAAGGGCCAAATAGAAGTTAAATCTGACCCAATGCATTGAATAGGCTTAAGTTAGATATTGCATGACTATGGTTATTGCCTTAGGGATGAATCTATGTTGAATACCTCGTTTATTTCTTATTGTTATTCTTCTATTTATTTGCTTGTTTTATTTATCTTTTCAAAAACCCAATCAATCAACTTATTTTGTTTGGTTACCTTTTTTCAAAAGCAATCATTTGAGCAGTTTCTTCTTCAAATATGAATTTCCAGTTTAGTCCTCGTGGGATCGATACCCTGGGAATACTTCTAAGGTTTTTTTTATTACTACGTGTGACAGTGTATACTTGCACTAGGGTTAGCTGAGTTATTTTATTATCTCACATCTATTAATTCAGCCTCTGCCGCACAAAGTTTTTGGCGTCGTTGCCGGGGATTAAAATTGAAACCAGCTTTTGTTTGTTGAAATTGCGATTTGATTGTGACCAAATTTCTATCTTGAGAGAATCTATCTTTGATTTGCAGTTTCTTTTGCAGGTTGTAATTGGTGCATGAGCAAAAGAGCATCATCTCTTCGAGCTAGACCTTGAGATAGAAAGAAAGAGCAATAGGAGTTGAGCGCACGGGAACATCTTGAAGAAGCTTCTTACACTCGAGAACTTCTAATAGATCTACTCGGAGTCGATCCTCCTGTTGGCCAAAAAAAATAGAAAAAAAAAAAAGAAAAAGACGATAGTAGATAAGCACAACTGAAGGGTTTAATAGCTCAATATAACCCACATGTGGAATAAGATATCATCACAACATTGAGTTCACAAATCACATCAATGGCTTGTCACTCTAATTTCTTTTGTGATTATTGTGCTAATGTTCATTCTTTGTTTGAAACTTGTCCATCTAATCCTTATTATATAGGGCAACCAGACAACTAGAGTCCTATTTTCAATCCTTACCGAGGATGGTTGCAACATAAACAAGATGTTAGCAACAATAATCCAACACCTCATTTGGAGCAAGAATGTCTGTTTACTTTTGAAGACCAATATGAAGATCAGTATGCCCAACAAGAGATCCAATCGGAGATGGAACCACAAGTGTCAACCAACTTGGAAGAACTCATAAGAGAATACATGGCAAGGAATGACAATGAGAATGTGAAACAAGAAGCACAAAAGCAATACAAGGAGATAACATTTCAAAGTAAATTGGAGCATGAAGACCCTGAACTCCCAGTAGAAGCAAGAAGCATTCCAACACTCGAGAATACTGAAGAGACAAAAGAGAAAGAAGGGATTATAGAAGAATCACCCCAAAAAGAGAATAAAGAGAAGCCACCAAAGAATGAAGTTGTGCTTGATGCGCAATTTGCTTACCGCAAGTGTACCGGTCAAGTAATAATATAGTGTTTTCGTGTAAAACGAGTGTCGTCCTCTGGATTGGTTTTCTAGCAAATTAATTACCGTGAATACTCTTGTCCAATTTTATTTATGGAGCAAAACTCAATGAAAAAGATAAATCTAAAGACAAAAAGAATAAAAATAAAAGTGGAGACTCAAATGGAAAGACTCTTAGGGGATTGATTTCATGATTTAAGATTGAGGATTGATTAATAGTAATGAATTGATCGTGTAATTATCCTACAAGCCAAGGAAACTTTTATCACGATTACCTCTCCCGAGTATAATTGATTCTCATGCATATAACTAACTTGATATCCCTACCTAAGTTCATTAACATGCAAGGCATTATTCGATTTAGTCCTTGTTATACTTCTAGAGATATTCCAAATCCCGTCACAAACTTAGAATTTCTACTCTAGTCATGCAATTAAACAAGGTAAGTCTTGGGCCAAACCCTCTCTCCCAAGTTAGATTCAACACTTAAATCATTCAATTAGTGATCAAGTAATTGAAAGCATTAAACAAAATTGTATGAATAAAATAAAAACACATTCATACTGAAAATAAATCCAACAACTAAAATAACTACATCAAACCCTAAGACAAACAACTAGCAATTCATAGTCTTTAAACCACAAACACTAATTTAAAGAAAAGCCATAAAAAACTACAAGAGTTAAGGGAAAGAGAAAGGAAAACTCGAATCTGCCGACACCGCACGTCCCTGTCACGATCTCCACGTCTTCTCACTTGATTCCCACTCCTTGGCCTTGCCTTTAGCTCCCACAAAAGGTCTCTAGTCGAAATTAGGGCTAAAATCTAACCAATTGGACTCCCCTAATCCGTAGCTGAAAAGAAGATTATATAGAAAATCTGTCGATAGTGTCGCGACGCTGTGCCTTTACCGCGTATTTTGAATAAGGAAAACTGAGAGCGTCGCGAAGCTGTGGACATAGCGTCGCGAAGCTGTGGACATAGCATCGCGACGCTACGCTAAATTCCAGCACACTGCCTTCTCGGATTGGCCAGCTTCTAATTCTTTTCTAATTAATTTCCTTTGCCTCCTTTTAGCATTCCGAGCACCCGATTAACTCCAAATTCTCGTTTTAGCTCCAATAAACCAATCTCTACAAAATAAACATTAAAGTGCATTAAAATGGCCACAAATTACTCAAAGACTAACTAAAATGTATCGGGAAACATAGCTCGCTGTGCGCGCTATCAAAGTGAGCCATGGAGATGTCACTAAACAGCAAGTGAACTTCGATGTGCTCCAGGCACTAGAACACCCTGATGAAATGAAGGGATGTTTTTCTTTTGATCCTATTGATTCTTTTACATATTGTAGCCTGCAGAAAGTGTTAGAAAAAGATGGATTTGAGGATCATCCTAATGATTACTTTGCTTATTGTAGCTTGCAGAAAATGCTATTTGAGGAAGAAATCAAAGAGGAAATCATGGAGAATGAAAATATGCAACATACGATAGAGGATGAGACTGCAAAGTCTACATTCAAGAGCAGATTGAGTAAGCTGATAATAGAGACAAAGCACTCCATGATTAAAACGCCTCAGTTAAGACTCAAATCTCGTCCATTATCAAGACCTAGGGTCAAGATGAAAGTTGATGGCGCACAAAGTAGGAATAAAGCTTTAATCTCCATGTTGGAGATCAGCTAAGTCATTCTTTTTCTTTTCCTAAATAAGTATTACAAAAAAAAGAAAAACACAAAGAATAAAATTTTAAGTTTGATGTCAAGAATAAAGGATTTTGATCAAGAGGAAACTTTGTCTTCGGGAAGTCCTGGCTAGGCTGGGGTTTTTAAGCTGACCGTAGGGAACACCTCTACCTAGGGACTTACCTGGAAGTTGAATTGATCAAAACTTTTTTACTTGAATTCTCTTAAAAAAAATATGCCCAAAAATATAACATATTTGAGCTTTTGAACTTTTTGATTTATTTGTTTATGGTCCAGGAAGTTAATAAATAGAAGGAAGTTAGGTGACAAAATGAAGAGAACATGAGATAGAAAGATGAAGAAAAGGCAAAGAGAACCTGAGGGAGAGAAAAAGTCGAAGAAGAAAGTGTCACCACATCTACTACTCTTTCTTCATCTATTGAGAGCATATATAACCTGATCCTCGCCAAAAGCAAACACATCCAGGAGTAGAACAAGGACCATTAGACCTATGCTCGAGAGAGGGATGAGGCTATCAGGCAGATGTTCCTAGCCAGCTCATCTGAAGAAGCCCCAGTTGCCCCTCCATTTTTATCATCCCTCCTTGATGAGCCTAAGACCTATGATGTGGAGGAAAGATCTTCCAAGAACTAGGGAGTTTTCACTCTCCTTTACTTCTTATTGTTGTCTTTATTAACATTAGCATGTTCCTTTGTTTTTTCATTTGCTTAGTTAGATCTTTAGCATTTTGTTGCATGCATTAATTCATTGTTCTTTTGTTTGCTTAGTTAGGTTTAGCATGGTTAGTTTTATTCTCAGCATATTTTTTTTAGTATATTACTTTGTTAGTTTCATAGAGTAGTTTGTTGACGCTTAAGTTTGTTTTCCTTTAAGAGCTTTGATAAATACATGGGAATTTCCTGGGAGTTGAAGTAGCTAAGGTTTTTTAACTTGAATTGGTTTTGATCTCAGGAAAATTTAGCTCTAAAAAGGATAATGTTTAAGAGTGTGAACATTTTGATGAGCTTGTTGATGTTCCAGGTTTTTAAAGAAAAAAAATAGAAAAGAAAGGAAGAAAAAAAAAAGAAACAGTGTAGAATGCGACCGCATTTGAATCGCATTCGGCCAAAGGCAAAGCTATTGCCATTGAGGACCAGCAAGGTGAAGCCAATCTTGATCCATTATTCAAGTATGATACCAGAGGAACTTTACCTACTATTGGAAGCTCTTCTTCGGAAGAAAAAGATGAGAAGAGAGAAAATGACAAGGAGGTTAGTGAAGGAAATGAATAAAACCCAACAGTTAGTTCCTCTAGTGATGAGACAAAGTTGGATTCTGAGGTAAAGGAATTGGATGAGGGTCAAATTCCAATTTCGACAGCCTTGAGGAGGAAGAGAATGAGGACGGTTCCTCAGAGGAGGAATAGGGGAGTTTTCTGTTTCCCTTACACTTTTAAATGCTTTCTAAGATTTTGTTAATATGTGTTAGTTGATGTTTTATATTTCTAGCATGTTAGTTTACTATTTTGATAGGTTAGGTTCCTGTTATTATGAATAATTTGTTGTTTAATTATTGTTAGTTAGTTGCGTATGTGTTTAGTTTACTGTTTTGAGTTAGTTTAGTGATGGATTGCTGCTAGATTAGGTTTAAAAACGACTTGAGTTTAAAGCTTTTTGGAAAAATTTGCTTGCTGTCCATTTTGGCTAAATTAATGAAGTTTTGAGAAAAACACACTTTTGATAAAAAAAAAAAAAAATTGTGCTTGAAAACGTTTTTGATAAATATGTTTTCATGTGAGTTTACTTTTAAGACCTTTATGATGATAATTAGAGCATATTTCTATCTCGAAAGTGCCGCCATCACAAACGATTTGTTTTCTAGTCATAGGCTTTCCATTAGTCTTTTTCTGTACAAAATTGTCTTAAGTCTAAACTTCCTCGTGTTTAACCTATTTAGCACACTAGGAGAGTTTAGCCTTGATGTTTTGAAAACAAAAAGCCCCATGTTGCGCCTATGTCCCAAAAAAAAAAGTCAATGAGGACATTGCCTATCTTAAGTTTGGGGGGTGCTTATTTGTAAATATGAAGTTTGTTGTAAGTTTGCTGCTAGAGAAATAATATGAGCTCTGAAAAAAAAAAGAAAAAAAAAATAGAAAACCGAGAGTTACTCCTCCTTCCTAGAGTTTACTGAGTAACCAGGGGCATTATTGACACCCATGGTTTGCCACTGCATGAAAGGTTGACTTAGGGAAGTGAGTATTATTTTGAGTTTGTGATCTTTGCTCGTAGCTAGATATCTTCAACACAAAGTGTCGATAAGATAGAACGAAGGTAAAGGTGACAACGAGGATTCTCTTTGGAAAAAAAAAGGTTGAATAAAAAAGAGCACTAGCAGTTAGGGGTGAGCAGCGGTCGGTCGGGGTCAATTTTGGCCAAAACCGACCATTCGATTGTAGTCGGTAGGTGGTCCACGGTTTTTTATGGGTGGGTGACATCGACCGACAGTCGGTCGGTCGGTTTTGGTTGGTTTTGTTACTTCGGCGAACTCGACGACGAAAAAGCTTGATTTCGTTACTCCGGTGAACTCGACAACGAAAAAGCTTGATTTCGGCAAAGAAGAAGGATCGAGGATAGAAGAAGGAAGAAGAAAAAAAATGAAGTTTGTTTTTTTGTAAATATGAAGTTTGTTGTAAGTTTGCTGCTAGAGAAACAATATGAGCTCTGAAAAAAAAAATAGAAAACCGAGAGTTACTCCTCTTTCCTAGAGTTTACTGAGTAACCAGGGGCATTCATGACACCCATGGTTTTCCACTGCATGAAAGGTTGATTTAGGGAAGTGCGTATTCTTTTGAGTTTGTGATCTTTGCTCGTAGCTAGATATCTTCACCACAAAGTGTCGATAAGATAGAACGAAGGTAAAGGTGACGACGAGGATTCTCTTTGGAAAAAAAAAAGGTTGAATAAAAAAGAGCACTAGCAGTTAGGGGTGAGCAACGGTCGGTCGGGGTCGGTTTTTGGCCAAAATCGACGCCGAAAATCGACCATTCGGTTGTAGTCGATTGGTGGTCCTCGGTTTTTTATGGGTGGGTGACGTCGACCGACCGACCACACCAACGGTTGATCGGTTTTGGTCGGTTTTGTTACTCCGGCGAACTCGATGATGAAAAAGCTTGATTTCGGCAAAGAAGAAGGATCGAGGATAGAAGAAGGAAGGAGAAAAAAAAATCTGCAACTTGGCCGCTGCGTTCCGGCGAAAACGAAGTAAGTCCGGCGAAACGGAGCTTCAATGGAGGGGAGCGGCGATGTGGGGAGATAAATCGAAGCTTCAACGGCTGATGAAGCTTCAAGAAAGAAAACAAACAAAGAATAAAAAAATTAAGAAATGAAAACCAAAAGAAGAAGAAAAAGAAAAGAAAGAAGAGGAAGAGAAACCAATGAAGAAGATACAAAGAAAAAAAAGTGAGAAAATGAGGGGTTGTGGACGTGAAGAAGATACAAAGAAAAAAAAAAGGAAGAAGATGAAAAGACAGAGAAGAAGTGAGAGAGGAAAAAGTGAGAAAGATTAAAAAAAGAAATAAAAATAATTTTTTTTAAAAAAAATATTCTTGGGAAGACCATCGGTTGATGGTCTTCCCAAGAAGCATGACAGCATATGACACTTGATAGGACAGCTGCATGCTGCAGCGCAACAGACGAGGATTTACTCTTTTTTTATTTTTAATAAATTCTGTCGGTTTGGTCGGTTCTCGCCATTTTGGGCGGACCGACCGACCGGCAGGTCGGTTTTACTTTACGTAAAACCGACCTCCGACCGAAATAATAAGAAAACCGACCATCCGACATCGGTTCGACCGGTTTTGGTCGGTCGGCTCGGTTTTTCGGCTTTACTTGCTCACCCCTACTAGCAGTCAAACAAGTTTAGGGGAGATAGAAAATAAAAAGAAAACACTCATGTATGCTCATTACCTCAAGATTGGTTTTCTTAACTAAAAGGATTACCCTAGACTCTATGAGTAGGAGTTAGGTAGTTTAAACAGATTGGTTAGGATGGATTAGGGAGAGTTTTGCTTTGAAAAAGAAAAGTAGAAATCCTCATGCCTAGAAGACTTAGAAGTTGTGACTGGCACTAGAGTAGAAACCTCTCCTGAAAGGCAACTTTTTAGAAAACGATCTTGAGAAACATGTTTACTTGATTTCATATTCTTGATCTCTAACATTCTGAATTGCTATTGCTTGAGGACAAGCAATGAGTTAAGTTTGGGGGTATGATAAGTGCCAAAAATATACATATTTTGCCCCTTATTCTTAGCTTATTTCTTGTGAAACTTGTATGTTCTTGGTCAAAATTACTTTTCCCGAGCCTAAAAAGTGTAAAAGTTGGTAAGTTAGGTCTTTGAGAGTCATGTGTGTCAAATTATACATATTTGTACTTAAAAGAACTCATTTTGGTATTAATTTGACTTAGTTGTTGAAATGTTATGCAAATGCGACCACATTTCTGCCAGGGCAAAATGAAATGCGACCACATTTCTGGGCAGAAACAGAAAAGTCCGAGTCTGTCGCAGGTCATTTTAAATGAGCTTTTCACGCAACTAACCGGCTGTTTTGACTCCGAAACTGACTGGGCTACCTACCAACATCATTTTCGTGACTCCTCAACCACTTCAAACACTATAAAAGGCCTCGAATCGAAGGGAAACACAAGCATAACTCATTTGGAAGAAGAGGGTGGTGAATGAACCCTAGTTGACGCCTATGAGTAGGGATGCCCGAGGTCCTTCTTAGATGACTGAATTCTAACCTGAGTTAGACATCAAACCTTAGGGTTTGTAGGGATTTTCACCCATTCCCACTTGTAAAAGCGAGAGAGTGGAGTGTCTTAGCAAACTCTAGAAGGATTGAGTAAATAGAAAACCCATAATATTTAGCTATCTCCTTTATTCCCAGCTTGTGATACTTTTCATTATTCTGTATTATTTACATTCTTATTTCAATGGAAATGCATTCATTTGCTCTTTATCTCACCATGAGTAGCTAAATTCTGTTGAGGGGTTCAATATGGTGAATTCCCTTATGGTTTAATGGCTTCAAAGTGTTTTATTTGTTTAAGTTGTGTTCAATGCATGTCATTCTTTATTGATTATCACTCTAATCTTGTTGAGTTTAACTTGATCACTTAGACTTTGCATGCTATGTGAGTTTGATCTCAAAAGGGACAAACGATATTGGTTCTCATAAAGGTGATATAGGAGAAAAAGCTCGAAAGAGATCGTTCGGCGGTATAAGGCAAGCTGCCTAAGGCACCCTATATCGACTATAGGGTTATAGGTTGCATTCGTGAATTATCTATGTCGGAGTCAAGTCACAGAAATGTGCATAACGGTACTTGTTTAGCCTTCTAACGGTTCTTGGGAGCAAGGGCCAAATAGAAGTTAAATCTGACCCAATGCATTGAATAGGCTTAAGTTAGATATTGCATGACTATGGTTATTGCCTTAGGGATGAATCCATGTTGAATACCTCGTTTATTTCTTATCGTTATTCTTTGATTTTTTTTGCTTGTTTTATTTATCTTTTCAAAAACCCAATCAATCAACTTATTTTGTTTGGTTGCCTTTTTTCAAAAGCAATCAATTGAGCAGTTTCTTCTTCAAATATGAATTTCCAGTTTAGTCCTCGTGGGATTGATACCCTTGGAATACTTCTAAGGTTTTTTTTATTACTACGTGCGATAGTGTCTACTTGCACTAGGGTTAGCTGAGTTATTTTATTATCTCACATCTATTAATTCAGCCTCTGTCGCACCAGACGCCGTGCAAATAAGGAAAGAACTTGGGCTTGAAGTTGAAGTAACAGCGTCTCAACGCTAGTCCAATCCGAGAGCAAATTTCCATATTTGAAGGCCTAACGTCGTGACGCGGTGTCCTAGCATCTCGACGCTAGGTAGTTTTCCAGATTTTATATTTTCCTAATTTGGCTGGCGATTTTCCCATATTTGGAGGCCCTATTCAGCACCAAAATACCACGAATTGAAGGCCAAGACTCCCTATAAATAGAGGCCTTTGGTGTATGTTTAGAATCATCCCTCAACACACAATTCACTACAACATTGTAGTCCATCTCTCTCCCCATTTTCCACCATTCTTCTTAGTTTTAGTCTTTCTTGCTTTCCTTTATGTATTCAATGAAGATTCAAGCTTGCTCTTGTTCCATGAGAGGCTAAACTCTTCATTCATGTAACTGGTGTGTCAAAGCGTAAGTTCAAGTTCTTTTAATGCAAGTTCTTGTTTGAATTATCAAAACATGTTTATGTGATTTTAGTTCTTTTTCTATAAGCTTAGATTGTAGTAGGAAAGATTGACAACCTTGACCACGCCCTCTCTAAATTTACTTGCTAAAATCTAGTAGCAAATAGGTTAACGTTATGTTATTAGGCATGCGTCCCTAGAACTAAATGATTTAATCAATTGTAATTGTGGTTTGTTGCCCGTTGCATGTGAATTAATTCGGCTAGATTTCATTGTGGTTTAGATTAATTAATCGGCCAATTAATTAGTTTAAACTAGAATCAAACTTAGCGTTTGCATGTTTGTGATAGTTGGATCATGGTTTTCGGTTTGTTGTCGGAATACACCGGACTTAAATTTGTTTTGACTCATTAGTGAAATTAATGATTTAATTGAATTGAACTTACCATGACTATCCCGGTTGCATGATCTTTGAGGTATTGATTTCTTTCCTTAATTTGATTCTCTTACTTTCCTATTTTGATATTTTCCATATTTAGTTTTCTTTCCATAACTATTTTTCTCTCCAATTACAAAACCCCCCTTTTTTTGGTTACTTAAAACAAATAAGGAAATTAAGATTTGTTTGCATAGACTCCCTATGATCGACCTCGGCCGCTACTGCTACAAGTTAGCTTTAGAGGTTGAGGATTATAAATTTATTTAATAAGAGACCACGACAATCTCTTCCATCAGGTAGCTTGTTGACGCCATTTTCGCCAACAATTCCTTTGCATCATTTACCGTCTTGGAAATGAAACTTCCACCTGCAGATGTATCTAAAACAGTTTTAGTGGAACTATTAAGCCCAGTATAAAATAACTGTATTTGGAGCCAGTCTGGGTAACCGTGCTGAGGACATCTCCTTACATTTCCTTATACCGCTCCCACGCCTCGTAAAGCTAGTCATCATCGCTCTGCTTGAACGTCCCAATCTCCGTTCAGAGCTTGGTGGTCTTAGCGGGTGGGAAAAATTTTGTAAGGAACGCCTGTGCCAGCTCATCCCAAGTTACTCTTCTAAGCTCCAAAGATTCGAGCCAGTTCTTTGCTTTTTCTTGTAGGCCAGGAAAAATGAAATAGTCTCAGTCTGATGACGTCTGTCGTCACTCCATTCATTTTTACTGTTCCACATATCTCCAAAAAAGATCAAAGGTGGGAATGAGGATCCTCAGAAGGAAACCCATTGAACGAGCGGTCCCTCGCCATTTGTATCAATCTCGTCTTCAATTCGAAATTATTGGCTTGAATGGGAGCATAGACAATTCTCGAATTTTCAGTAGGGAGAATAGGTTGTAAAAAGTCTCGGATAACCTTGGGTGGTTCCTCTTGTTTGGCCATTTCTTCTATTAGTTTTCTTCCTCTTCTAATAGCTCTAAGAGTCCTATTAATCTCAAGATCTAACGGAAGAAGATTAGCCTTCTTATGCCTTCATGCATTGCCCCAAGATTACCAAACAAGAAAATAAACTATTCACAAAAATTAAAACTCAACTATATACACTCTAGATTAACATTCATCCTTTTCTTCTCAATGTTAGAAAATTAATTTTCCTAAATTAATTACTACTCCCCGGCAACAGCGCCAAAAACTTGATGGTCACCGCAAGTGCACGGGTCGTCAAGTAATAAAAAGACGGTAAGTAAACTGAATATCGAATCCATAGGGAGAAGTGTAAATTCAGGCAAAGTAATAATCTGTTTCTTGTTCCCGTTTCTCCTTTTATAAGAAACAGACTTGTTTGATAACTCATCCTTGTTTCTTGTTTCTAAATTTCTAGAAACGTTTCGAAAAAAAAGAGGCCAAATTTGAGAAACTACAAAAAGTTGTTTCTCAAATTATGTTTTTGTTTTCATTTTTTCTATCTTTCATGCATGTATCCATCTCTCCCTCCCATTCCTACACCAATCTTTTCTCTTCCTCTATTTTTTTTAATCACTTCCTCGTCTTTTTTTTAATATTTTCTGTTATTTCATTCTAATTTTTTTTCGTTATTTCTTTCTCTTTCATTTTTTTTTATTATTTATGTTATTTCTTTCCTTTTTTCCTTTTTTTATCACCTTCGTCGATCTCTGACTACCGGTCGTCGCTGACCTCCACCGATCGCCATCGTTGACCTCCGACTATCGGTCGCCACAGACCTCCACCGACCGGCCGCCTCTGTCGACCTTGAACTACCGGCCGTCGCCAAACTCCACCGACCAATCGCCAACGTCGACCTCGGACTATCAGTCGTTACCGACCTCCATCGACCGGCAACCATCGTCGGCCTCCGACTAACGGTCGCGGCCAACCGCTATCGTCAACCTCTGACGACTGACTGCTATCGACCTCTGATGACTAGCATCCGTCGATCGACCACCATCGTCAATCTCCGACTACCGGCCGCAGCCTACTGCAACCGTCAACCTCTGACGATCAGTCGTCGTCGACCTCCGCCGATTGACCGCCACCGTCCACCTCCGACTACCAGTGCCGACATTCGTTGATCAATCGCCATCATCGACCTCCGACTATCGGTCTTCGCCGACCTTCGTCAACCGTCCGCCATCATCGACCTTCGACCACTGGCCACGGCCAACCGCTACTGTCAACCTCCAATGATCGGCCGCTATTGACCTTCGTTGACCAACCTTCGCTGACCAACCTCCATCGACCGACCGCCACCATCCACCTCTGACTACTGGTGCCGACCTCCGATTAGCAGTCGCGGCCGACTGCTACCGTCGACCTCCGACTATTGGTCGCCGTCGACCCATCGTTGCCGACCACGCTGACTGACTGCCACCGTTGACCTCAAACTATTAGCCGCCATCGACCTCCACCGATCGGTCGCCACCGTCGACCTCTGACTATCAGCCGCTGTGGACCTCCGCTAACCGACCTCTGACTGCCAGGCGCCACCGTCAACCTCTTACTACCGACCTCTGTCGACCGACCGCCATCTTCGACCTACGACCGACCGCTACTGTCGACCTTTGACTATCTGCCACCGCTGACCGACCGCCACTGTCGACCTCTGACTACCGGGCGCAACCATCGACCTCCGACTATCGGGCGTTGCCGACCTCCCTAACCGACTGCCACGAACCTCCACTGGCCGCTAGCCACATTCGACCTTCGACTACAGGTCGCTACCATCGGCCTCCGACTACCAGCCGCCACCGTCAACCTCCGACTACTGACTACCGCCGACCAGCTGCCACCAGTACATACCACTCTGACGGGGCCAACTTCTTCAACTACATCTTTCTTAATCTGTTTGTTTTTTTTTCCTTGCAGAGGCCTTCTTAACAGCATCCTGAGGTATTTTCACAATAAAAAACAATCAAATTATAACATGTCACAAGGGGTGGATGTAGTTGGCATTTTTCACATAAATCACGAAATATTGCCAAAAAAAAAACAAACAAATCCCTAAAATCAAGGGATTATCTATAAAGTAGGGGAGGCACATAACTTATATACTAACATGACTAATATGCATGTATATAACAGTACAGACAGACAACAGAGTGTCATTCAATAGGCATTCCAGCACACTTTCACCCTTCAATACACATGACAGAGTTATATCCAGATACATACATCTCAATTTTAGGTTCCAGTACACACAAAAAGGTCATAAACGGTGTAAATAATATATGTATATATCAGTACATACCGCTCTAACAGGGTCAACTTCTTCAACTACATCTTTCTTAATCCGTTTGTTCTTTTTTTTTTCCTTGCGAGGTCTTTCTTAACAGCATACTGTAGGATTTTTACAATAAAAAACAATCAAATTATAATAGCATGTCACAAGGGTTGGATGTAGTTGGCCTTTTTCACATAAATCACGAAATATTGCCAAAAAAAAAAATCAATCCCTAGTCTATAAAGTAGGGGGAGGTCGTTGCAAATATAAAGGAAGGGAAATGAAGTCGTTACCTTAGTTCAAATTTTTTGGTACAGTCCTCGCGTAGAAGAAGAATCGATTGAGCATGCAAGAGATGGTCGTCGGGGCGGCGGGGGAAGGTCGTCGACACGGCGGAGGTGGGTCGTCGGCGTGATGTGAGAGGTAGGTAGCGATATACACTCTGTTTGGCAGTGGGAAATGGTGGGTAATAGAGGTTTTTGGCTCTCAAGGGTTTCGAGGTGTGGAAGACGAAGATCGTCCGACGAAATGGAGCGAATGCATGAGGGCGGTTCTGGTGGTGGGGGTGGGTCATATGACATGTCATAATTGCAGCATTTAAGGTATTATCTTTTTAGTTGATTCAATTCCTGGGCAATTACTAACGTGTTCTTAGTTGTTTTTTAAGTTCAGATTTTCTTAGTTGCAGGTAGTATTTCTTCTGATTGAGAGGACTGTTTTTTCCAATTAACGCATTCCGAAGGTGCTTCTCTCTACTGAGGGAGGTTGAACTTTGTACTCCTTCCCCAATAAAGGTATTGACTCCTTTTTCCAGTAAAAAACGATTGTTTCTTGGATTTTTGAATTTCAAACTTCAAAATAGAAACAATATGATCCATCTAGATTTTCAAATTAGTTTCTTGGAATTTTGAATTTCAAACTTCCTAAAATATCTCCAACTTATTTTTAGGGGTGTATTTTATCTCTCTTAAACTCTTATTTTAGTTTTAAACGTTAAGAACACGTTAGGCAGTTTGTTGGAGGGCATTTTTGTCTTCTACAAATAGTGATTTATTAATCAGTAAATCGTTTAGCCATCTATTTAATTTATAAACGTTTGTAGCCATTTTTCAAGCCACCTATTTATTTTTAGCCACTTTTCTTGTTGCCCCTAATTTTTATTTTATATGTACCAAATTTTATTTCAACTAAAAATCAAGAAACCAGAAAAAATTATCAAACACATATTTGTTTCTATTTCTTTTTTTAGAGAAACAAGAAACATAAATAGTTATCAAACATGTTCCTGTTTTTAGTTCTTAAAAAACAAGAAACCAGAAACCAGAAACCAGAAACTAGAACGTTATCGAACGAGCCCTAAAATTACTAAAGTTGCCTATTATCTAAGAAATTCAATGAAACGAAGGATGGAAATAAAAATCAAACAAGGCAATAAAGCAATTTTGATCAAGCAATTACAAACGAGGGAGATCAAGTCAATTGAGAGGCGGGGTCTTGAATTCCAAAATACAGTTTAATAATTATTCTGATTACAAAATATCGTGTCCGACTAATTATAGATCTATAATATCCTCGATGACATAGGTTCTCCTGCCGGTTTCACCTAATTATAATTAACTCAATTTAACAACCTAAGTGCCCTTAGCACTACTAAATGGGCTAATTAATAAGTCCTGATTCATTATTGATCTCTAAGCCTAATCAACTAATCTCGCTGTCACTACGAGCAATTAAGCCAAGATGGATGGGTTATGATCTGACTTAGTTTCTCTCCGTCGAGTTTCCACTAAGTATTGATTCACTATAAATTTGGCCAGAATTCATAGAGCATTAAGAGCACCCAACCAAATAACTAGTAAATTTGGACACAATATAAGGAAATCAGAATAACCTTATAACTCTATTTCTTCATCCAAGACCCGTAAGCTGGGAGTTTAGCTATACATTGTCACTATGAATACTAAAATTTCCCGTCTATACATTGTAAAAACAGTAAATGAACAAGAATAGGGAATAGGAACTAAACCGAAGATGAATCCCTCACTTACGCCGTGATTCGCCGCAAAACAAGCTCCCAATCTTCTCCCAAAAAAAATGCCCAAAAACAATACTTAAGCACTCCTCTCACCTCTCATCCCTCTCCTCAAAAATGGCTCAAAGAGCCTTTAAATGATGCTAAGAATGTTGCTTGATGTCCAAAACCAATGCCAAAATCGCTTCTTAAATAGAGCTCCAGGGGCACAGCGTCGCGACGCTGTGACGTAATTTTCTTGGCGCTCAAGCTGCTTCGGCATCGCGTTGCTGATGACTAGTGTCTCGACGTCGTCCTTCGGCTGGAACTTTCTAGACTCGATTTTTGGGCTGATTTATTCAATTCTTGGCCCAATTTTTTTGTTCTCAAGGCCTTGGACTTCTCAAATTGACCCATCTTTGATTTTCCATGATTGTATCTTCATAAATTAGGTCACTTCTTCTCCATTTTCTCCAAAAATTCATCCAAAAGCTTCTAGGGACAAAAATTCAGAATTTAACATATTTGAACATTAAAACCACAATAAAACCCAACAAAAACTCTTAAATTTAAGGATAAATTGATAACATTTATGCATGCTATCAGTTCATGGAAAAATTCTTTCTCAAACACATCCTTTTTCTCTCCTTAATTCCATCACAATCTAAGCTCCCACAAGCCATTCTAAGGTAGGTGGATAGTGGAGAAGACACTCGTGGTTGTTCACAACTTGGTTCGTATCTAGAAACATCCAACGGAAGGGTAGAATTTGAGCTCCAAAAAGCTTGGTTTAGCTTCCTCTGTTTTCAGTTTAAGAAACACATGTTTTTCTTTGCAAAATTAATGTAATTAGAGTGCTTTAGATCCAAATCGCTTCCGCATGAGTGTTCTACACTCCTTCAATTTGGATGTTATGTATCTCAATTCTCTGTATTGTATCATCGTATTAAGAATACTTCAATTATATATATATATATATATATATATATATATAACTAAACTTGAAGTTATATGATGAAATTTTCAATTTTGGATTAAACTATTATTATTATTTTTTATTTGATAATTATTATATCTTTTCATTAATATACTTACTACTCAATAATTGTAGTATTTTGAATTTGGTAATTTTGAATAAGTTCATATAAAGAATATAGCTTAAAATATATGATTAAGTATTGGGAAATTACAATGGATAGCAAAAAACATTAAGATATTTGCAACTCTAGCCATGGTTTTTCAGATTTGCGAATATAGCAAAATTTGTTAATTTTAATTTTCGTTTTTTTATTATTCCAATTTTACCTTTGTTGGTATATCAACTAATTTATCAGTAGTATATTCGATATATACTTTATATTTGTTAACTGATATACTTAAAAATTTGATATACTTGAAATTAGTTTAACCCATAAGAAAAGTCCAAAAAGTACAAATTCATGTCTTTTGATATATTCAAAACACTACTAAAATGATACACTCATATTTTACCTCAAATGAATATTGATTAATGTATGATATATTGCTAATATATTCAAAATACTACTAAAATGATACATTCCTGTTTACCTTAAAATGAATATAATGATCTATCTAATATATTAATGATATAACTTATATATATAATTGATTTGATGAACCTTTGATATACTTGATACACTTGATATGAATGTTAATATTCCTCATATGTTACTTCTCTTTACTTCTTTTATCATGTTTTTTAATTAAACCGTGTTGTGTTATTTACCTATTTTAAATCAAATGTCTCTTTTATAACCTAAATCTATACATATTATGAATGTTGATATATCATTTGTAGACGTCGTATTTGGTCCGGCTTGATTTTTAGTAATAATATTTGAATTTCTTCCAATATTTGATGGTCAATTTGTTTTCTAGTTGCTACTAAGAGCGTAGCTCAATTGGCATAAAGTTGTACTGATGATCACGAGATTTGTGGTTCAAATCCTTCTACCCCACACATATTGTCAAAATAAATTTCTTTTTTGGTTTTCATTTTTTATTATTTTTTATTTAATTTATTTCTTTATTTTTATTTTATTTTATTTTTTTTTTTCCATTTTCAAAGTCTTCCACTTCCTTCTCCTTCTCACTCTCCCCCTCTTTCTCAACCTCCCTCAACTCACTCCCCCACTCTCTCCAACTCCCTCCCCTTATTTCTCAACCCCTTCTCCAAGGTCTCGTATAAAAGGAGAGCTTATGGAGAATGAAAGGACAACAACAATGTGGTGGGGAAATAGGAGAACAATGAGAAAGTGAAGAAATGAGTGATGAAAATCTAAGAAAGTTTGAGAGAGAAAGAGGTGAAGTTTAGAGAGAAAGAGAGAAATTTTAAGCTTTTGAAAGATTGAGTTGCTCATTGTTTCGCCGCCACCGCTCACCACATCGTCGCCGCCGTTACAGATCTACGCCGCCGCCACTCCGACGCTTGTAGCCACCTTGAACTCGAACCATCTAGCAGTAGCTCCGACCCACATTCTAGTGAATTTCCATGGAAGAAAAGGAAAAAAGAAAAGAAGAAAATCGTGGTGAAGAAGAATAAGGGGAAAGAGAAAAGAAATTGGTAAAGGTGGTGGGTCCCACTCTTTTATTTATTTATTTATTTTTCCTTTTCTTCATATTTACTAATCATTTCTCTTTTATTTGTTTAAAAACTTATTTCAAATTCTTTACTTGTTTAATGTTTTTTTTTTTACTTTGATTTTAAGTTGGAATTCAAATCAATTTCAAATTAGCTTTAATTGAGATTTTCTTAAATCAATTTCAACTTGGTTTTAAATTAAAAGTTCTAATTGGAATTTCATAACTGGCTTTAATTTGGAGATCTCAATTTAATTCTAATTTAATTTTAATTTGAAGTATTGATTTCAATTCCATTTTGATACTCAATTTGGATTTTCAATTCAATTTCATTTTGAAGTTTTAAAAAATCAATGTCAATTTGATTTTAATTTGGATTTCAAATTCAATTTCATTTTGGTTTTAAATTGACTCGATTTTAATTTTGTTTAATTCGTAATTTTAAAAATCAATTTGAATTTGGTTTAATTTGGATTTCAAATTCAATTTTATTTTGGTTTTAAATTTATTCGATTTCAATGTAGTTTAATTTGGAATTTTTATTCAATTTCATTTTGGTTTAATTGGTAATTTTAGAAATTAATTTGAATTTGGTTTAATTGAGATTTCCAATTCAATTCCTTTTTTTTTTTTTTTTAATCGATTCATTTTCAATTTGATTTTAAATTTGACTTCCTAAATCAATTTCAAATTATCTTTATTGTGTCATTTCTTGAATAAATTTCATTTCAAATTGAATTTACATTGAAGTCTCCAAATCAATTTCAGTTTGGTTTTAATTTAGAATTTCTAATTTAAGCCTTAAATTTGTTTTAATTTGGAATTTTTCAAGTCAATGTCTTATGGTTTTATATTGAAAATCAATTTCAATTTTAAACTAAATTGGAAATCAATTTTGAAGGTTAAATCAAATTTCAAAATCATTATTTAATATTTTGAATGGTTAAAATAGATTGATTATGGAACTTTAATGCTAATTTTGTCTAAGAACGGGTATTTAAGCTGACCGAAAGGGAACACCCTGCCTAGAAATTAGCCTAAAGTTTAACTAGTCAATTATTTTGGCAATCAAAATCAATTTGACTTGAGATTTCCAATTGAATTTCAATTTGATTTTAACTCTTCTTTCAATTGGCTTTAATTTTAAAATTTGGAAATTTCTAATTAGATTTTCTTTAAAAAAAAATCTTTTCTCCATTGAATGGTGTCATACCACTCATGATTATTAGTTCACATTTTAAACATGAAATGTGAAATAATAGATATGAGAAAAAATAGCTCATGTACAACCTATGACAGAGTTGAGATAACTTCTCAAATTCTTGAGGTGACAAATTTTCTTTTAATTAAAAGAAGATTTCAACATGACAAACAATTATTGGGTATAACCCCACTCACTACATCAAAACCTTACTTTGATTTATAAAGCTAAGGTAAGATCAAGTGAGGCATTTGTTATTTATTTTATTTTTCTTTCTTCAAAATAATAAGGACCATTTTATGTTATAAAAGGATAATTTTAAAATAAAATATGGTAACCGTTTTTTAAACGGGTGTTGTAGGGGTGCTAACACCTTCTCTACACTCAATCGACTCCCGAGCCTAATTTTTGGTTTTCAAATACTGGCTTTTCTGTAAAATGGGTGACCAATCACACCCCAAGATGATTGGTGGCGACTCCAAACCTCTCCTCTCGAAAGAGACCCTTAGGGAAGGACGTCGGCCGCTCCGCGTCGCGATGACGTTGCGACAATTGATATACTTGATTTGTGACACACCCCGCCCCAGCTCTCTCTTAACTACCTAGTGACATGGTGTACCAGCAATGAATCCTAACTAACTATTGGACTCATGGTCATTTGCATGCTCTTAACCACTCTTAGGCACTTAAGTGACCAAAAATTTGGGCAGAGTTTCCTCTAAAACTTGGCTAAAACACACCTGAAAAGAAACAACGTATATGCATATATTTTATCACTATATCACATCCTATAACCAGGTTAGAGACATAAGTGTCTCAACTACAAAATTCAGCCCAACACTTCGTTACAAAAACATTTACAACCAACCAAGTCATTTGACATGCTCTTATTACATAACTTTCACCCAAAATAGCATATACATACAAAAGTATTCTAAACACGGACTCGAGTGGCAAGATCAGCTTTTGTAGGCTCGTCGAAACTTAGTCGCTAACTGGTAGAAAAAATTTAAAGGAAAAGAATAAGCTAACGCCCAATGAGTAGTATTTAATTTCTATTACGAAAATAGTTCTTGAAAATATTTAACTCAACTAAACAAAAGATCGTATAAAACTTATAGTTCAGAAACTCATGAGTATTTACCTTGCAAAAGGAAATGTTGTAATAACTCTTTTAAAGCATAACTAAAGAATCAACAAAGAACTCGCCAACTCTGTACCCTTATCTCTAGTCATACCGGCATAGAGTCTTCCCAATACGCATAGCAGAGCAAACTCTTCATACTAAGCATAGGATACACCTCACACTTAGTAGAGCAAATCTCTAGTCATACGTGCACGCTGAACAATCTCTCTCAGGCTAACCATCCCAACACATTGCC
Source organism: Luffa acutangula (assembly GCA_036850905.1). Lineage (NCBI taxonomy): Eukaryota > Viridiplantae > Streptophyta > Magnoliopsida > Cucurbitales > Cucurbitaceae > Luffa > Luffa acutangula. Next base: position 9,105,082 of record CM072087.1, read on the forward strand.
CGAAGCCTACATGCACTGGAGTGGGTCCTGAGGATCTCTCTCTATGTACTATGGAAACTCATTCACATAGCACATGGGTAATCACCTAGGGGCTACGTAGAGCTAGCGACTTAAAAACTATTTTCTAGTATGAATCTCTTTATTCAAAACTCATCTAAAACCATTTCCTCTTGTAAAATAACATTTCATAAACCCAGGCTATGTTTACAAATAACGTAAATATTATAAAATTCTCAAATAAGCGCACAGTGTTCCGAATACTTCTGAAATGCATATTCCAACTAAGAAATCATAAAGCAAATGGAACTTAAATAATTTTATTTAAAAACATGCTTAACTCTAGCTTTTCTCAAACTCATAAGTATAGTACTTTTACTAGTGGAAAATAATTATTAAAACAATCACTCACAGTACTATTGATGAGAGAAATTCGGGTCGTAGGTCGTCCTGATCTCCATTTGACCTGAAATATTTATTAAACCAACATATAAGTTCCTATTCAACTTAAATGACCAATTTAGTTTAATCACATACTTAAGTTATTCCATGAATTCCAACTTTCCCCTTTCTTATCTTAAAGTATTATTTGTCCTTAGCTCCCATGAAACATCCATTTTTCCTTTTCTTTCTCTCTCTTCATTAACACAAGAGTACAACTTTCCAATTTCCTATTAACTTTATTATTATTATTATTTTCCTTTAACCATTCTTATCTCTCTCTCCACATATAACTGTATATATCATCTTTCATTCTCCAAATTTCCTCACTTAAAATAAGTTGAAAAGCCCCCAAAAGAGATCATCTCTCTCTTCATTAAATTCAACTTGTACCACACACTAGTATTTTCTTTTCTTTTGTTTTTTTATCTTTTGTTGCTTTTCTTTTCTTCCCCCACCTTCTCCTTCTACCTCCAACTCTCGATTTCTTCATCTTCCTCTCTTTTTTGTGTGTGTGTGTGTGTTTTTTTTTTTTTTTTTGTTCTTTTTCAATGGCTCATACTTCCTCTGTAAAGAAACCTGTTACCTGATGAAGTTGTAACCAACAAACTCTCATTCCCTGTTTCATTTATGCTCAACTTTCAGTAGTATAAATACAGAGCAGCCATCATCATAAAGAGGTATGAGAGAAATTTGTGAGGAGTGTTCTTACCTTGTAATTCCTTTGTGAAGTCTGAATAAAAGAGATCCGAGCCCCCTTCTACAGTGGACGTAGGCCGTGTTGCCGAACCACTCTAATCTCGCGTGCAAATTTCTTCTTTCTCCATTGTCTTGCTGTGTTTTCTTCTTCGTTGGTCATCTTCTTTGCAAGCACAGAGGATTCTGTGTTTTAGGGATTCTTTGGTAGATTAACTCTGAAATTGGAAATGATTTGCATGAGTCTTTTGAGTGTAAAGGTGTAATTTCGTGTGTGTGTGGGTTTCGCAACACGTGGCCAGCACTAACAGTGGTATCAGAGCTAGATAGGTCAACCAAGAATCAAGTTCTTGAATCAAGAATGGCAGTGGCTAGGTATGATATTGAAAAGTTTGATGGGAAAGGGGATTTTGATTTGTGGAAGGCTAAAATCAAAGCAGTACTTGGACAGCAAAAGGCAATCCATGCTCTAACCGAACCATCTAAACTTCCTACCACCTTATCCGAAGAAGACAAAGAGACTATGAATCAAATTGCTTATGGAGCGTTGATTCTAAACCTAAGCAATAGTGTCTTGCGGCAAGTCATTGATGAGGACACTCCCTTGAAGATTTGGCAGAAACTAAACAGCTTATATGAGACTAAGGATGTCCATAATAAGATGTTTTTGAGAGAAAAGTTCTTTACTTTCAAAATGGACTCATCAAAGACGCTATCCGAGAATCTTGATGAGTTCAAGAAAATGACCTCAGAGTTCAAGAATCTTGGGGAGAAAATAGGGGATGAAAATGAAGCCTTTGTGCTTCTAAATTCACTTCCAGAGGCATATAAAGAAGTGAAGACATCACTGAAGTATGGGAGGGTATCAATAACTACAGATGCAATAATTTCAGCCATTAGAACTAAAGAGCTGGAGCTACAATCCCAGAAAAAGGAGACTTCAGAAGGACTTTTTGTCAAAGGAAAATCAAAGAGTAGAGACAACAAGCAGCAGTTTGATCAAGACAAAAATAAGTCCAAAATAAAGTGCAACTATTGCCATAAAGAGGGGCACATTAAAAGGGATTGCTACTCCTTAAAGAGGAAAAATCAGTATCAAAGACAAAAGAAAAACAAGCAATCTGAGGCCTCAGTTGGTGAAAATTCAATCACCTATTCAGATGCACTTGCAACTACTGGTGAGTGTAGCAATCAAACAAACTATATGGAGAAACATGACTGGGTAATCGACTCCGGATGTTCTTTCCACATGACTCCTTCCAAAGGATGGTTTAGTACCTACAAAGAATGGGATGGAGGAATGGTGTACATGGGAAACAACCATACTTGCAAAGTGGTTGGGATTGGATCGGTTTCTTTGAAGCTAAATGATGGTTCAATCAAGCTACTAAGGAATGTGAGACGCGTTCCTAACCTAAAGAGAAACTTGATTTCTTTGGGTATGCTAGACTCCATTGGGTGCAAATATGAAGGAAGTGGAGGAAGCATTGAAATTAAAAAGGACTCCAGAACAGTCCTAGTTGGCATCAAGATAAATGGGCTCTATGTTGTAAAGGATGTTGAAATGGTGCAAACAGCACTACTAGTCACTGATCAAGGCCAAACAGAGAGTGACTTATGGCATAAAAGGTTGTCTCATATCAGTTCTAAGGGGCTGCAAGTGCTGTCAAAACAGGGAATACTTCCTGAAGGAATTGGAGACAACATGAATTTTTGTGAACATTGTGTAGTTGGAAAGTCCAAGAGGCAAAGTTTCTCAAAATCACAGCATTCAGCCAAGGGAATTCTGGAATACATGCATTCTGACCTATGGGGACCAGCATCTACAAATTCCCTAAGTGGGTCAAGGTATTTCTTATCCCTTGTTGATGACTACTCTAGAAAAAGCTGGATTTACTTCCTTAAAACAAAAGACCAAGCTTTTGACAAGTTTAAAGAATGGAAGAGCATGATTGAGAAACAAACTAATAAATCAGTTAAATGTTTAAGAACTGACAATGGGCTTGAGTTTTGTAATGAATTTTTTGACTCTTTTTGTAAGTCTCATGGTATTGTAAGGCATAAAACAGTGAGACACACCCCACAGCAAAATGGTGTAGCCGAGAGACTAAATAGAACCATTATGGAGAGAGTAAGGTGTCAACTGTCTAATGCCATGTTACATGAGAAGTTCTGGGCAGAAGCAGCATCCTATACAGTCTACACATTAAATAGATGTCCACACACATCTATTGAATTCCTAACACCCGAAGAGAAGTGGTCTGGCAAGCCACCCAAGCTGCAGCATCTCAAGGTATTCGGATGTGTTGGTTATGTGCATCAGAATAAAGGAAAACTCAAGCCTAGAGCAGAAAAATGCATGTTTATGGGTTTTACAGAAGGTGTGAAGGGATATAGACTGTGGCATCCTTCAGAGAAACGCTGCATCAACAGTAGGGATGTTGTCTTTAGAGAACAAGAAATATTCATGCTCCAACAAAGTTCTGAAGACAACGCCTTACCTAATCAGGACACTAGAATTGAGGTGGAGCATAATTTGCTTCCTTCAATTCCAGAAACAGAGCAAGAAGTTCCTGAAGAAGTAATTGAAACTCAAGAAGAAGAGGAAGAAATTGAAACAGCCACTGAACAACAGGATTTACAAAATTACTCACTTGCTAGAGATAGACAAAGGAGGAATATAATTCCACCTTCAAGGTACAGTGAGGCTGATTGCATATCCCTGGCCCTTAGTGTTGCTGACTCTCTAAATATAGAAGAACCTACCAGTTTTGAAGCTGCTGTAAATGGTCCTAATAGCCGAGAATGGATTGAAGCAATGAATGAGGAAATGAGATCCCTAGAAGAAAATGAAACATGGACTCTAAAACCTCTTCCTAAAGGCTACAAACCCATTGCATCTAAATGGATCTACAAAGTAAAAGAAGGTATCTCAGGAGTATTGAAACCTAGATTCAAAGCTAGGTTGGTGGCCAAAGGATACACTCAAAGAGAGGGAATTGACTACTCAGAAATTTTCTCTCCTGTGGTGAAGCTAACCTCTGTAAGAATGTTGCTGTCTTTTGTGGTTCAACAAGATTTAGAGTTGGATCAACTTGATGTTAAGACAGCGTTTCTACATGGGTATCTATCTGAGACAATCTACATGAAACAACCTATGGGATACATCAAAAGGGGTCAAGAAGAGTTAGTTTGCTTGCTGAATAAATCAATCTATGGCCTAAAACAATCACCTAGATGTTGGTATCAGAGGTTTGATGATTTTGTATCTAAGATTGGGTTCATAAAGAGCTCATTTGATAGTTGTGTATACATCAACTCAAAGTCTTTCAATCAAAGTGTGTTTCTTTTGCTCTATGTGGATGACATGCTATTAGCAGGGAAAACTAAAGAGGATCTATGTAAAGTCAAAACACTGCTGAAGAAAGAGTTTGATATGAAAGACCTAGGTGAATCTAAGAAGATCCTAGGAGTGGAAATTATCAGGAAAAGAAAGGAATTTTCACTCCATTTTAGTCAAGCTAGCTACTGTGGAAAAATCCTAAAGAAATTTAAAGTGGATGATGCAAAGGCAGTGTCTATACCTTTGGCTCATCACTTTAAATTATCAGCAAGCAATTCCCCTAATGAAACAGACACTGAACATCAAGCCTACATGACTAAGGTGCCATATTCTCAAGCAGTGGGGAGCCTAATGTATCTAATGGTGTCAACCAGGCCAGATTTATCCTATGCCACAAGTTTGGTTAGCAGATACATGTCAAACCCTGGAAGAAGGCACTGGGAGGCAGTGAAATGGATCCTAAGGTACTTGAAAGGTACTAATCATGCTGTCCTACACTATCAAAAGAATAACCCATCAGATAACGAATTATTTGGCTATGTAGACTCAGACTTCGCAGGTGACTTAGACAAGCGAAGGTCACTTTCGGGTTATTTTTTCTTACTTGGCCAGAATTTGCTAAGTTGGAAAGCTACCTTACAACCAGTGGTAGCATTATCGACAACAGAAGCAGAATTCATAGCATTATCAGAAGCTATTAAGGAGGGAATATGGCTCAAAGGCTTGATGAAAGATTTCGGAATCAAACAACCAAGTGTAAAGATCTATTGTGATAACCAAAGCACAATTTACTTAACCAAAAATCAGCAATTCCACAATCGGACAAAACATATTGACATCAAATTTCATTTTGTTCGAGAAGAAACAGAGAAAGGGGAAGTTGAGGTGTTGAAAATACATACCGAGGACAACGCTGCTGATATCTTGACAAAGCCTCTATCCCAACTGAAATTTACTCGATGTCTTGACATGGTAGGGTTTCTCCTACCTGAAAAAGGATAGAACTCAAAGTGAAAGAAGAGAAGGGAGCAACATGCAAGCAGACTTTGTTGATTTCAAAGGTGGAGAGTGTAAAGAAACCTGTTACCTGATGAAGTTGTAACCAACAAACTCTCATTCCCTGTTTCATTTATGATCAACTTTCAGTAGTATAAATACAGAGCAGCCATCATCATAAAGAGGTATGAGAGAAATTTGTGAGGAGTGTTCTTACCTTGTAATTCCTTTGTGAAGTCTGAATAAAAGAGATCTGAGCCCCCTTCTACAGTGGACCTAGGCCGTGTTGCCGAACCACTCTAATCTCGCGTGCAAATTTCTTCTTTCTCCATTGTCTTGCTGTGTTTTCTTCTTCGTTGGTCATCTTCTTTGCAAGCGCAGAGGATTCTGTGTTTTAGGGATTCTTTGGTAGATTAACTCTGAAATTGGAAATGATTTGCATGAGTCTTTTGAGTGTAAAGGTGTAATTTCGTGTGTGTGTGGGTTTCGCAACACGCGGCCAGCATTAACATCCTCAATACCATACACCTTCTTCTTCTTCTTCTTTGGGAAAAAAAAAAACCAACTCTAAAATCATTACACCCATGACCAAAACCACAAGAACCTAAATGAATTTCAAGAGCTACTTACCAAATCCGTTGAGGAAACTTCGTGGTTGAGCTCTAATCTCCAAAAATCAGTCCAAGCATCCCTCTTCTCTCCTTCTCACACTCTCAATCGCTCAGTCTCTCCTTCGTTCGGTTCTTCCTCTTCTCTCTCTACCTTTCTCTCTCCCCGACGACCCTTGCTCTCCTTCCTTCTTCTTTCTTTTTAAAAAAAAAAAACTCTCTCTCTCTTGGTGGGTATCCTTCCAGGCCTTTCTTTCCTCTTTTTTTTTCTTTTTTTTTACTTTTATTATTTTATTAGTTTTAAAATAAAAGACATAAATTGCAAGTGGGTTGGGCCTTACAAGTTGTTATATTAAATATTGATATAATTGATTATGAGTAGTTAGATACATCAATGATAGGCTTGCGGTTTTTTTTATAGAAAAAAAAAATCATTGATATATTTTTAATTGTTGGTGTATTATCAAGGTTGTGAAATGCAAATTTTATTACAATCAAGTATATCATGTTGGTGTATATATCCAATATTATATCGATGCTTTCATTCAAAATTCATTTCAAGTATAACATGTTGATACAATAACAAGATATATCATTAGTATATCAGTAGTATAACAATGTAGTATAACAATGTTACAATTGTTAGTGTATCATGAAGGTCATTGTAACTGTAACGACTCGACTTCTTAAATAGTCTTTTCGGGACCGTTACGACAATGCATGCTTTGGAGTCCTTTTTCAATAAAAACATTTTTAAAACAGAAACACTAACTTAAGTAAAAATCTCAAATAAAACTTTTATTCGAGATCCCTAATTTTAAAAGTTTTAAATAATCTTAAATAATTTCTAAAATATAAATGTACATGGCCTCTAGAAAATTTCTCAAACAGATTTACAATTCAATTAAAGTAAAACGGAGTTCTTAAAGCGGAAGAAAAATAACATATGAAGTTTTTGGTTCCCTCATGGCTACCTAACGGATTCTCATCAGTCACCTTGCACCTTCCCTTGCCTTTACCTAAAAAAAAAAAATTATTTTTGAAAAGAATGAGTATTTAAAATACTCAGTAAGTGAACCTACTGTTGAGGTTGGGTCACGCTTAAACACATTTTAAAAATTAAAAAAAAAAAATAATATCTTTTTGGTGGCTCTAAACTTTATTCTTAAACTTTAATTAGAGAGGACGATATACATCAATTTCATGCATATCCTAGACACATCAATTTCATGTGTCTCGTACGGAGGTCGTCAATTTCACGAAACCTCGAGGTCATCAATTTCAAAAACCTCAACTTAGGTATATCAATTTCATGTCCCTAAGTCCTGTGTAAGCATCTCTGAATGTACATCAATTTCATGTACACTTATAAAGTTTAACAAAACTCATAAATATTTAAAACTCATACATATAATGAAATTCTTAGAGATCACCAACTCAAATATTTCAAACATCAACTATTGCAAACAATAATAATAAATTTTCATGCTTTCAACAATTTATTATAAAAGTATACATAATCAAACAACTCACAAAACACATGAATTTTGGAAATCAAACACGCTCACCCAATTAAAAAGTTCAACAAGAAAGCCACTTGCCTTGGCTTATAAATTCTCGATCTTAACTACTCCGAATTAATTCCAGCAAGCCAACCTCAACCTTAATTGATTAATGGGTAAAATACCTTTTTGGTCCCTCATGTTTCAGGTCAGTTTCCAATAGGTCCTTAGGTTTCAAAATCGAACAATCAAGTCCCTACTATTTCGAAAATACTTCTATTGAGTCCCTCCACCGTTAATTTTTTTAACGGTGCTGACGTGGCAATTAACGGAGCTGACGTGGCAGTTAAAAAATAATAAAATAATAATTTTAAATTAAAATTATATAATAATAATAATAAATAATAATAATATTACTCTTTTAATAAAAATAATAAAAAAAGAAAAAGAAAACCCTCATTCTCTCCTTCCCCTCTCCTCCACACGTGCCCCCCTCTCCCTTTTCCCCTTCTTCATTTTTTTCTTTTTTCTTTTCTGGCACCGCCGGCTCCTTCTCTTCCCGCCGCTGCCGCCCGCCACCCCCGGCTCCTCCTCCTCCCGCCAGCTCCGACACCACGATGGAGGAGAAATCTTGGATTGAAGAAAAGGGGAGTTAAAGTTTGGGAGAAAGTCTGTTTGCATAAAATCCCCCACATTTTTCTTCTTCTTTACAACTGATTTCTCCTTTTTCCTTATACTTAACCTTTTTTTTTGTTCTACACTGCGTTGGGGGCGAGAAGTTGAGGATGAAAAGGGGGAAATTTGATAAAATGGTGTCGCGAAACCGAATCAGGTTGCTTCAAATTTTGATGGGTTTGGTGTTTTTTTATCTGCTTTTTATGGGTTTTGAAATCCCGCTCGTTTATCAAATCAGATATGGGTCGGTGCCTGGTGATGGAACATTTGGATTCACAAGTGACACTTTGCCGAGGCCGTTTCTGCTTGAAAGTGAAAAGGAAATGGTTGATAAAGATGCTATGCGTCGACCCTTTGATCCCTTTCGGATTTCTCATGGCTCGCGCGCATCGAAAGAGGCAAATGCATGAGTTCGGGAAAGTTTCGAGTTTAGTCTTTGACGAACGCACATTGGACACTGAGAGGAGGAGTCGACGGTAAAGAAAAGAGGAAGAAGAAGATAGAGAGAGCGATTTGGGGGGTGGGGAGAGAAGAGAGAGAAAGAGAAGGAGAGTGGGCTCAACCACCGGTGAGAAGATGAAGAAGGAGCTGCGATCATCGGCGGCAGGGCAAAGGAAAGGGGAAGGGGAAGGGGAACGGAATCGAGGGTTTGGGGGAAGGAGAGAGAGGAAAAGACTTTTTTTTTCTTTTCTTTTTTTTATTATTAATTTATTATTTTAATTAAAATTAAATTTTGAAACAAAAATAATATTTTATTATTAAACGTTGCCACGTCAGCATCGTTAAAAAAATTGACGGTGGAGGGACTAAATTGAACTATTTTAAGTAGGGACTTGATTGTTCGATTTTGAAACCTAGGGACCTATTGGAACATGAGGGACTAAAAAGGTATTTTACCCTTGATTAATTGATCTCCCAAACAGGAACTATACTTGCTGGTTGAGAACTAAATTTACTCCTAATTCAAAGATTCAAAGTCAATTCCAACGAACACTTACATTCAAGGCCAAGCTCTCAGGGGCATTTCGTTAAAAAGCGGAATTGACTCACAATCCATGGAAAACTTGTTAAATAAAACTTACCCAAAGCCAAAACTGCTCAAAGCCTCTGAAACTCAAATGCCCACTGCTCAAAACGTGTCGAAAATACCAATAACAACCAAACGCTGCTAATGTCCGTCGAAAACCACGAGTTACAACCGCTGAAACGCCAAAAAAATGTCACTGCTGTTGTTGCCTTCCCGAGAGCACGCCGCCGGAGATCGAGCACCTTACCGGAGAAGACGGAGCCGCGAAATCGAAAGAAAAACCGCCAAGAACACTGCCTCGCCGGAAAAGCTACTGCACCGCTGCAAATCTCGAACCAAATCACCGCTGAAACACTGCCCACGACCACCACGCCGGAGAAGAACGCCCCAGCCGCAACCAACACGAGAACACGTCGCTGCCCGTCGATACATCGTCACTGCGCCGTCGTGGAGCTCGCCGGAGGAGTCGCGTGATGACTGCTGCTGGGCGGACTGGGCAACTGCTTGACGACGAGAGGGAGGCAACTGGCAGCTTGATTGGAGAAGAAGATGAAGGTTGAAAAGATGCCCAAATCGTGGAGTTGGAGGAAGAAGAGGAGATGATTTGGTGGCTTGGCTTAAAAAAATTCCAGGGCTGCGTGCACTCATTTAAAATGAGCTCTTTAGGGTTTGGCTTGGCTCAAATATCATCATATTTACAAAAATTCCATTCAAGCCCTAATTTTAAATTTTCACCAATTTTCAATTCTTTTAATTTTCCTCTAATTCCAAATTAACCCAAATTAACTCCAAAACCAATGAAATTTGAGATTTAACTTAAATTACGGACGTTATAGTAACGACGCTAATTCAAGGGGAAATTAATCTCACTAATCTTGGGTTAGTTTGAATTAATTTTTATTGTAGAATTAGTGAAAAGTTGGGAATTTAAATGAAAGGATTTGGTAAATGGTAGATTAATTAGCTGGGGTGGCATTTTTGTAAATAGATGGATGTTTGAGCCAATTTAAGTCTAACTCTAGCTTTATAAGCTTAGTCGTACACAGCCCAAAGAGTGAGTTATCTTCCTCTTTTCCTCTCTCCCCTTCACGAGTTCCAACCACCAGCACCAAGAGGTTGTTGTTTTCTTCCACATCGAGCTCCACAACAGCCGTCCGACCGTCTCCGGTCATCTGCTCTGGCAGTGAAGGTTCCGTGACCCAGTCTGGCGGCGGCGTCGCGTGGGGAGGCGCGGTAGCAGGTTGTTTTTCGTCCTTCTTCCCTCTCACTCGATCTCTCTCTAAATCTCTCTCTCTCACGTCGTTCACAGCAGCAAGGGTCGGCGTTTTGTGGGTTCCTTCTGACGATGCAGCAGCGTCACGACGGCGGTGCAGGGTTGTAGCGCATTCGACTCGATTTTGGTGTTGGTAGTGGGGCATTCCTCGGATTCAGGCGGCAGGTGCGGCAGTGCTTCATTTTTTGACGATTTGGGTTGTCCAGCAGCTGGTTTTCACTAGTTGAGCGTGGTACAGCAGCAGACTGGGCGTTTTCAACTTGGGTTCTTTGATTTTCAGCAAGCTTTGTAAGTTTTAGAATGGTTTTTGACTTATTTCTTACTAAATCAAGAATACCCATATTGAAGTTTAATTAGCCTTTGATTCAAGGTTTTTCAAGTTGTTGGAGTTGAAGTAACGGGTTTCAACTGACTTTGCTATCCGACCAACACTGTTAGGTGGTTGTTTTGGGTAAGTTACTTACTGATTTAGCCTCCGTTAGCAATTAAATTAGTTATTGGCAAATACCTCATTCTTTATTGGACTTCTTTCAGTGTTGCCCACCCAATTTCGAGTTCATAATTGCATATTTTTGCTCATTCGAGGCTCTGTCCAGCAAGCTTAATTTATTTCGTTTTGGGTAAGCCTCGATCTTGTTTTGGCCTTCGTGTTTGGTTAGACTGATTAGAAAATTAGTAGGATAGTTTGGGCTGAAATTTTTGTAACGTTTCTATGTAGAAGCAATCGTTTGTTTAAGGTCGAGGTTGGTTTTGCTGAAATTAATTGGAATTCCAGATTAGGAGTATATAAGCCAAGGTAAGTGGTTTTATTGTTGAACTTTTTAATTGGGAGCGCGTAGTTGATTTTCCAAAATTCCTGTGTTTTATGATTTGTTTGAACATGGGCATGTTTCTGAAAATTTTATGAAAGTATGAAGTTTGATATGAATGTTTCCAAACGTCGTGTTTTGAAATTCTTGAGTTGGTGGTCTCTCAAAAATTCTGTAATATGTATGAGCTTAAATAAATTTTGAGTTTTCTTAAATTCTGAAAGTGTACATGAAATTGATGTACTTAAAGAGATTCCTACACAGGACTTAGGGACATGAAATTGGTGTACCTAAGTCAAGGTTCGTGAAATTGACAACCTCCGTAGGCGACATGAAATTGATGTGTCTAAGATATGCATGAAATTGATGTATATCTCATAGTTAATAAGTTTAAGATAAATTTTAGAGCCACCAAAACATGTTTGTTGTTGATTTTAGAAATGTGCATAAGTGTGACCCAACCTCAATAGTAGGGTCACTTAGGGGCTGTTTGGGGCGCTGGATTGGTTATAATAATCCGTGGTTATTATAATCTGGGGGTTATAATAATCTGTGGAGTTAAATAGTCTGTGTTTGAGGTGCATATTATTTTAGTCTGGGATAAAATAATATGCGTTTGGGTTGCAGATTATTTTAGTCTGGGATAAAATAGTCTGTGTTGTGTTTGGAGTGCTGATCTGTTTTAACATGGAGTTCTGAATCAAAGGTTCTAACTGACTGTTTTTTTTTTTTCTAATTTTTTTAGGATATACAATTCACTTTGATTTAGGGTTATGTTTTTTTTTTTAATAAAACAAAAAAGTTTAGGATTTGGTATAGAAAAATCATATTAGTTAACTTTTAGTATTGCCAAAATAAAAATTGTAAATGTTTAGTTCAAAAATCATATTAGTTTTTTTCTTTTTCTTTCTTTTTTTTTTTTTTTTATCAATGAAATCATTTGAAATAAACTTGAGTGTGGTAAATACAATTTTGTTTGAATGTTCTTTTTTTTTTTTTTTAAGTTGGTTAACCTTCGATGTTGTCAAAAGTAGGGAAGAAATTTGACCTAAAAAAATTGTGAGTGCTTAGTTCAAAAACCATATTAGTTTTTTGGGAAAACTACACTTTTTGTCCCTTAGGAGGTTAGGTTTTATTAAAAAAAATATTTTTTTGAATTTTTTAAATAAAAAATATTTTAACTAATATTTTATTATTTTATTATTACTTCTCTTTTCTTTTTCTTTTTTCCTTCTTTTTCATTTTCTTCCTCCATCTCCATCATCTTCATCTTATTCCTCCATTTTCATCTTCATCTTCATCATCTTCTTCCTTCATTTCCATCATCATCTCCATCTTCTTCCTCAACCTCAAACTCCATCTTCATCATTTTCTTCTTCCTCTAACCCTAATGCCGACGACGTTTTCAATGACTTTTCCGGCGGTTGTCAACAAATTTTTCGATGACCAAAACTTTTTTCCTCGTTTTCTTTCTTTTTTTTTTTTCTTTATTTTCATTTTTTATATTTTTCAAAATGAAAATGAGAAGAAATGTGAAAAAAGGAAAAAAAAAATCGGTTGCCAGAAAAGTCGTCGGCGATCGCGGTAAAAGTGGTCGACGGTCGTCGGAAACTTCGCCGGCCGGTGACGACCGGCGGTCGTCGGAAAAGTCAAGGAGTCGCATGGAAGAAGGGAGGAGAGAGTTACTATAGAAAATGGATAGAATAATCGGGTGGGTTGAATGATGGTTACTGTAGAGAATGTATAGAATAATCGGGGGTAAAAATAACCCACCTCACCATTTATTTTTGTTGATGCCCCAAACACTGAATTGGTTATAATAAAGGGGGTTATTATAACCTATTTAGTGCCCCAAACAGCCCCTTACTGAGTATTTTAAATACTCACTCTTTTCTAAAATGTTTTCTTTCAGGTAAAGGCAAGGGCAGGTACAAGGCGACTGATGAGAATCCGTTAGGCAGTCATGAGAGGGCTAAGAACTTCGTTTTAATTTATTTTGATTTGTAAAGTTGATTGAAAAATTTTTAGAGGCCATGTATGTTTGTAGTTTGGAAATTATTTAAGAATATTTTAGACTTTTAAAATTAGGGATCACGAAATAAAGCTTTACTTTGAGTTTTTCTTAAATCAGTGGTTATGTTATAAAATATTTTTATTTGAAAAGACCTCCAAAGCATGCATGTAGTAACGGTCCCAAAAAGCCTCTTGTAAGGAGTCGGGTCGTTACAGTCATGAAATGCAAAATGATTTATAAGTATATCAATAAGATGTACTTTCAAGTATATCATTAGTATATCAGTACTATATGATCAGTACTCGCTAAAAATACAATTTCAAGTATATCATTAATTTCTCAATAGTATATCATTAAGATGATATATAATATATCAATGATATATTTGCCAACATGAGCATAACTCAACGACATAATACATGTACATTTGATCAAGAGGTTAGATTTTTGAATCTCCCACTATACATATTGTCCAAAAAAAAAATTAATATACCTGATTATTCATTAATGAATTATATAAAAAATAAACAAACTAATGAAAAACTTGTGTGTATACTTCATGAATAAAGCATATTATATTCACGAAATATAAATCTAATATACTATATATTTATTAAATTAATAGATTGATATACCAAATTTAAAGTAGATTGGTTAACTGATATACTAAATTTAAAGTGGATCGATTGATTGATATACCATACTAAATGATATATGGTATATCAATAACATCATTGATATACTTCTTAAACCTCCATGTGTTTAAGAACCTCCATGTGTTTAAGAAAAAAAAAAAAAAAAACCTTCATGTGTTTAAGGGGCTTTTTCGACTTTTCAACTTTAATGTTTGGGTTGGGCCATAGTTTTTTTTTGCTATATTTGCAACATACAAAAATTGAAGGCACGGTTGCAAATTCCCTTTCATTTTTTGCTAGTGTTGCAATTGGCCCTTAAGTATTCTATTTATTTCATGTATCAAAAAAAAAAGTAAAAGAAAAAAGAAAAAATAACAAAGGATATAAAGAAAGAATATATATATATATATATATATATTATATATTAATTTTTTTAGTCAGATTCTTCCCTGCAAAAGGAGTCCCATTATAGTTTTTAAAAGAATAGCTTAAAAGTGGTGATGACTGGTTCTGTAGCTTTTCCTTTCTTTTGAATATAATTAAAGGGAAAAAAAAAACATGAAACTCAAAAACAAATTAAAGAGAAAAAAAAACACAAATGTTTTGGAGTAATTGATATTAATATGTCAGTCTTCCACTTGATACTACAAGACAAGCCTCTTTTTTTTATTATTGTATAATTTTCTTAAGAAATAAAACTTTAATTCGTTTTGGCTTTTGGTGCCTCAAAAGTATACAAAAAGAAGAACAAAAATGAACAAACAGATTTGAAAAATAATCAGATTTCACGATCCATTAGAACATATATGTGGTTAAAGGAATCCAAACACATAATAACAAAAATATTTTTGTCCAAAACAAATTAAATGTCCTCCCATGAAAAAACCGATCATGTAAATTGCATTGTCTATTTACAATGTTGTCTCCCGTTTCATTTTCTTTTCATCCTCTCTTTACCGTTACATAAAGTAATTGATTTTATTTTGGGAAAAATACACTTTTGGTCCCTGAGGTTTGGGTTAAGTGACACTTTGGTCCCTGAGTTTTCAAACTCAACAAAAATACCCCTGAGGTTTGAGATAAGGAGCACTTTGGTCCCTGCCGTCAAATTTTCTGTTAACTTTTAACGGTTGCTGACGTGATACTATTATTTTAATGTAAAAATTATTTTTGTTTTATTTTTTAAATAAAAAATATTAAAAAATTAAAATATTAATATTTAATTATTTTTTTTATTCTTTCTCTCTTTCTCTCTTATCTTCTTCTCCATCTTCCTTCTTCTCCATCTTTTCCCTCCTCCTTCTTCTTCTTCCTAAGTCCGGCGACCGGCGGCCACCACTCGTCGCCGCCGTCGGCGACTGAATTTTTTTTTTCTTCTTTCTTCTTATTCTTTCTTCTTCTCTACTTTTTCTTCAATGTTTTTTAAAAAAAAAATGAGAAGGGAGGGAGGAGGGTCGTTCCAGATCTGGGACGGGGGAGGGAGGAGTCCTCCCTCCTCCGTTTCCGGCGTCGGAGATGGAGGAGGGAGGTCCCTCCTCCCTCCCTTTTCTCATTTTTTTTAAAACATTGAAGAAAAAAAAAAGAGAAGAAGAAGAAAGAAGAGAGAAAAAAAATTCAGTCGGCGGCGGCGGCGGCGGCGGCTAGTGGTGGCCGTCGCTCGCCGGACTTAGGAAGAAGAAGAAGGAGGAGGGAGAAGATGGAGAAGAAGAAGATGAGAGAGAAAGAGAGAAAGAATAAAAAAATAATTAAATATTAATATTTTATTTTTTAATATTTTTTATTTAAAAAAATAAAAAAAAAAAATTTATATTAAAATAATAGTGCCACGTCAGAAACCGTTAAAAGTTAACAGAAAATTTGACGGCAGGGACCAAAGTGCTCTTTATCTCAAACCTCAGGGGTATTTTTTTTTAGTTTGAAAACTCAGGGACCAAAGTGTCACTTAACCCAAACCTCAGGATCAAAAGTGTATTTTTCCCTTTTATTTTCTATGAAAAAAAAAAGTAATTGATTTTGTTTATCAAACTTATTCGCTCAATTTATTGGTTAAATTGCCAAAAAAGAAAATCGTTATATTGGAGATTTGGAGCTTTTTATAGCTTTTTAATCAACTTGGTTGGATAATTCATTTGACTTAGTGAATATGGCCTAAATGTTTCGAAGTGATGGATAATATTACCTCAAAATTATGATTCCAATTTACAAGTCAGTGTTCTACTAGATACTAGATGACAAGGCATTTTTTTTTCCACATTTTCTATTAAATAAAAACCTTCCTATTGGTTTTTGGTACCTAAAAAGACTACCAAAAGAAGAGGTAAAATGAACAATCATATTTGAAAAATATTGAAATAGAAGGATTTATTAGCACTTATCTATGTTGAAAGGAATCCAAACACTGAAAAGAAGAACAGCTACTGCATGATCTATATCTCTCTTTTATATATTTATATATATATATTTTTTGTTCAAACCAAATGTCCTCGAATGAAGACAGTGATAATGTATATTGGATTGTCTATTTACAATGTTTTGTCTCTTCAAAACATAAACATTGTTACATTTTGTTGTCATCTTCACTTTACCTTTACATAAAGCAAATGATTTTGTTCCAAAGGATTATTGGCAAATATAATTTTGTTAGATATATGTTGGATTTAAAAAAACGAGCTTTTTGTTTCATTGTTTGTTGCCCTTTTTTTTTCCTTTTAAATGCGACATTGCTTTTAGTTTAACAAATGTGGGGTGGGGATTTGAACCTCTAATCTCTTGATCGAGAATATATGCATTAACTAGTTAAACATACTTGAGTTGGCAAAACCCGACTTCTTAGTAGTTGTAAGTATTACGTACTTTTCACATTGGTAACATTTTTATATTAAGGAAAAAATACACTTTTGGTCCATGAGGTTTGAGTTAGGTTTCATTTTAGTCCATGAGGTTTCAAACTCAACAATTTATTCCCTGAGGTTTTGATTTAGTTACGTTCTCAGTCCCTCCATCTAATTTTTCGTTAATTACTAATCGCGTGCTGACGTGGCAACATTTTTTAATAAAAAAATTATTTTTTAATTTTTAAAATAAAATAAATATTATATTAATAATAAAAAAATCATTACTTTTTTAATATTCTATTCTCCTTCTTCTTCACCACCCACCTTCTCTGTCACTGCCGGCGGCAGCAGCGGCCACCGTCCACCGCCGCTCGCACGGAAACCGACTGCCGCCGTCGGCGACTTTTTTTTTTTCTCCTTCCTTTCTTTTCTACTTCCCCTTCTTTTATTTTCCTTCCTCCCTTCTTCTTTTCTTTCTGTGTTTTGCTTTCTTTAAAAAAATTGTAAGGAGTCCAGATCTGAAACCTGAAATCAGTCCTTCAACCTCCACCGGCAAGAGACCTCGTTCTGAAACCCTTTAAGGAGCCCAGATGGCCAAATCTGACAACCATCTCAGGAAACGTCAGCGATTTTCGTCCCTTTTCTTCAACCCCAATTGCGATTTTTGTCGTAAAAAACAACGGTGAGACCTCGTTCGAAGGTTGGGTTTGTTTCTGTACATCTGATCTACGCCGTTGAGCAGTCCTCTTCATCCGTTAAAGCACCGTAGCAGACGATTTCGCTACTGGAACCGACGACTTGAGGAACATTCCCGGTGACTATTGCCCGTCAGTATTCGAGCTGTTGAAGGACCAACAGATCTGGATTCGAGCAGTGGGTTTGTTTCCGTCCATCCGATCTACGTCGTCGAGCCGCTCGTTCCAGATCTGGATTCGAGCAGTGGTCTTCGTCCATTAAAGCACCGTAGTAGACGGTTTCGCTGCTGGAACTGATGACTTCCCATCAGTGTTTGGGTTGTTGAAGGATAGATCTAGATTCAAAGGGTTTCTTCTCCCCGATCCTCTTTTAAAAAAAAGAAAAGAAAAGTTGGGGAAGAAGAAGAATAAAAGAGGAAAGAAGAGGAAAAAGAAAGAAAGAAAGAAAAGAAAAAAAAATAAAAATAAGTCGTCGCCGCCAACGAGCGGTAGTCGCGGCGGCTTGCACCGCTCGCCGGCAGCGATCGCGACGGTGGTTTGCTGCTGAAGAAGAATAAGAAGATAAAATAATAATATTTTATTATTTGTAATATATTTATATTTAAAAAAATTCGAAAATACTTTTTTTTAATAAACAAAATAGTGCCACTTCAGCAAACCGTTAGTTTTTAACGGAAAAATGGATGGAGGGACTAAAATGAAACTAAAATCAAACCTCAGGGACTAAATTGTTGAGTTTGAAAACTCAGGGACCAAAATGAAACCTAACCCAGACCTTAGGGACTAAAAGTGTATTTTTCCCTTAAATTAATCTTTAGGTTAAAATATCATTCTTAGTCACCATACTTTGGGACTTTTTTTTTTCTTGAAATAACTTTGAGACTTATTCTATTGTAGTATTTCTACTTCGAAATGTTCAAATTTAATCCCTAAACTTTCACTAAATTGTGAATTTAATCATCATTGTTCATTTGGAATTAATTTTTACCTAACTTTGACCAAAAAATAATAATAATAATAATAATTTTCATTCAAGAAAATGCCTAACTTGAATAAGTTTTCCAAATTTCTAGTAGAAGACTTAACCATAAAAGAATGTAAAAAGGTAGAATACAATTTAAAAAAAAAATCGAAACAGAGAATACTTGGTTTGGACATTCAAAGTGTTGGATTTTATGTCCTAAAACTCGTGGATAGTAAATGTAAACAAAGTCAATTATAATCGATAAAGTGTTATCAAGGTTATCCAATTTCTGGTTGTCGAATAGTTGTTTTAATTATGTATTAATTAACTCAAATCCAATAAACTAGAATCCTCGGCTATGATATGAACACTTGAACTTTATGTAGTAACATAAGAGTGGATCAAGTTCAAGTAATAGCCTAAACGGTCTATAGTATATGAATAAGATTAGGTACCTTATCCTAGAAAAAACTATGTGGCGCGGCCCATTTTGTTTTAGTACAAACGATGTGATCTTGAATCGTTCATGTAGAGACATGCGAGTGGGGGTGTCCTATGCAAAAGAGCTTGCATAAGACCGGACCGCGAAATAAGTCACTTTCACTTTATAACATCGTTTACTGTGAAACTGACTATTTCAAGCGATGACCTAGGTAACTCGATCTTAATCTTGAGTTAACTATTAACTCATGTTTATTCGGGATTATCCTTTGATTTGCATGGGTGAGAGTGGCTCAACATCTCCGACTCAATAAGTTCCTACCATTTTGGGGATAAGACCGAGTAGATAGCTGGAGACATAGTCCTGCAAGATGGAATTCACTCCTACCCGACTTTAGGGATAGTAGAGAGGTTGTTCCCTTAAGTGCTGACTTCGGGACGTGAACAAAGGTGCGTCGTCCTCTCATTTGGCCCGAGAGGTTTAAGGTTTAGT
The DNA here is from genome assembly GCA_036850905.1 of Luffa acutangula. Classification (NCBI taxonomy): domain Eukaryota; kingdom Viridiplantae; phylum Streptophyta; class Magnoliopsida; order Cucurbitales; family Cucurbitaceae; genus Luffa; species Luffa acutangula. Next base: position 9,124,525 of record CM072087.1, read on the forward strand.
AGTCGGACCACAAACCAATTGTTCATTAGGGACTCAGTGGAGGCTTAAGGAACAAGAAGTGTTATAGGGGTAAAACGGACTTTTGACCTAGCTATAGTAACGAACAACCTGTGAAGGATCGACTTACTGATCACGATTATATCGGGTGGACAGAAATATATCTACAGTGAGGGGAGTGCAGCTCAGGCTATAGTGAAGTGTCATGTTAGTTAACGAATGTTAGTTAACTAGGATTGATAAAGAGTTCAATCGGTTAATCTCGGATCGTTGGAGCCCATGATCTGTAGGTCCATTAGGTCCCCCTGCTAGCTCAAACGGACTAATCCTTAGAACAGAGTGATGAAAGAATTCGAATCGTTCAAATTCAATTAAGGGAATACACGTTAATTATATATACGATATACCAAACGTATTTTATTTTAATAATAGATTAAACTATAAATTGAGAGAGATTAGAAATATTTAAATATGATTTAAATATTACTATTATGTATAGGATACATATTTAGGTTTGGATATGAATAGGGATTTGTATTCAAAATCGGGAAAGAAACATCGAGATTGGTGCATAAAGTTAATTTAATATTTGATATTAAATAAATATAATTTAATTAAAATGTTTAATTGAATAATTTAAATTAATTTTATTTAAAAATGAAATTAAATTTTGAAATGAAAAGAAATTGAATTTTAGAAATTCATTTTAATTTTGAGAATTCAAGAGGTAAATTCTCAACATTGGCCACCTATCCCATGAGTCATTTACCACCTCTTGAAGGTGTCTTCTTCTTGTGTTTTTGAGGTTTTAATTTCTCATATATAAATGGCCAAAAAGACACTAATTTGAGGTTTGTCTTTGGATGATTGTTGTTGGAATATTGCCTTTCTAAAAGCTGAAATCTCTCTCTCAAATGAAGACATTTTTCTCTCCATACATGCTTGAACCTTCAAGCTTTCTTCTTAAATTTCATCATCACTTTGGGTCCCACAACCTATTCTAAGGCTGGAGAATAGCGAAGGCCTCGGTGGTCGTCCACGACTCGATCGTGTTGAGAATCGTCCAAAAGAATCGGTTGAATCAAGCTCCAAAAGATAAGTGTTCGAACACTCTGTTTTTTTTAACCTTTTTACAGCATGCTTTATGTGCGAAATTAACGAAATTGAAGTGCAATCGATCCAAATCGCTTCCGCTAGAGTGTTCTACACTCCTTCAATTGGTACCAGCGCAGATTTGAGCACTCAATTCTTGTTAATTTTGTCATGGTGGGTAGTTTTGTTCATGTGATGAATGTTTGGGGCTAAAGTGGATTTAATTTCGGTTTGGCATCAATTTTCCTTCAATTCGTTGAAATAATTTATAATTGTCTAAATGTTTATGGGCATCAATGAGTTCATATAGAGTCTGTAAAATTTGAGAGTCAATAGAGTCCGTTTGGACCTTCAATTTGTTGAAATTCCGAGACTGTGCAAGTTTCCGCGAAAATAGAGCATTGAAGAATACTTATTCTGGAAAATGGGATAGATGGTGGGCAATGTTTGAACACGAACCAAAATTTGGACCGAGAAGTTGAAAAACATGTGCGGTTCAAGGGGTCGCGGTCCGGTTCGTTCGTCTGATCAGCGATTCGCGCGTCTGGGCAAGCGGTTCTCAGATTTGCACTCCGGTTTATGGTTTGTGGTCAGCGGTTCAACTCCTTGGTCACGAGGTTCGCACTTTCCTGGTCCGGTTCACGCGGGTCTGGTCTAATTTTCACTCAGTTTTCACTCCAGCGCCTGTTTTTGAGATTTTCTCAGTCTGGTTCAAGCTTTCCTGGCCAGTTCAACTCATTTTCTTTGATTTTCCATCCGATTCAGGCCTATTTATGATGGTTCAAGCTAATTTGGAGGGTTTGGATCGTTCGAAGTGTTCGAGAACTGTCCAACCTCAATTTTCAATTATTCTTATAATAATTTAGTTAATTAGCTTGTTTTAGGATGCCAAAACCAGTCCACTTTAGTTTGTTTAATTATTTATGCATGAGGAATGTATGTTATAATTAAATTAGAATTGAATATGCAAAAAGTATGTCATATAGATTTAAAATCCCACCATAGGAAAGCATGTTCATGCATTAGTAATTAATTATAAGGGTTATAATAAAAGGAATGCATGTTAGGTTTCATGATAGATGCATGTTGGATGTTTTTATTTTTCGTTTGTGGATGTTTTAATATAAGTGTTATATTAATAAACGAAAACGAACAAGCATGCAGCATGAAACCACCTTAGCATAGATGAATGTTGTAGGTTTGTCTATATTATAATTTGTTATAAAATCGAGATAGATGTTAAAACCTATAACAAAGATAAATGCATGCTCACTTAGGGTTAACGGAATCCAATATCGAATGATTCGCATAGAATAGGTCGATATCTTGTAAAGCTAAGGTTACAAGAGAACTCATCTGGCAAGATGCTGCTAAGGCTGGAGGTATTTAAGATGACGGTTTACGGAACACCTCTTACCTGGGCATCGAGCCGGTACTTGAGTTAGGTTAACCCAGTTTTATGAGCATGCATGAGTGATGTGAGGTTTAATCACCTAGACATCATAGCGTAATAGTTATGTCGTTGGAAATCACCTAGACGTAGGTTGTTTCAAAAACGATTATGCTTTCTGAATGGTGTTTTGTTTTATAACTTGAATTTTGATTGTTATATGCTTTCATCACCATTAGAAGCATGTTATAGGATTAATTCATTCATCAAAAGTTATAATAGTTATAAGGTTAATGGATAGAAACCGTCAACCTATAACAAAGAGTTGCATGCTAACATAGGATCTTAGGTAGCACAAATTAATTTTAAAACGTTTAAAATCAATTAGACCTAAGATCACTTTTCTAATAGGATTAGAAAAATGTCCTACTTAGTGTTTTAATAGAGTTAAAATATATTAAGTAGGATATAAGGCTTTGGTTATAAGGGAACTCTCCCAGTAATCTAGTACCTGAGTTGAATTAACCACGGTCTTATTAGCATGCAATGTCGCTAGGAAATTAAAGGGGTTTAATTTGCCTAGACATTAGAGTACAGACCTTAAATAGTTAAATATAAGGCATAAACTTAGATAGATTCGTTTAGCCGGAATTTACCTAAGTAAATCACCCTCAAATACATAGGACAAAAGTATAAAAACGAGATGCTCATATCAAAATTTTTACTCTCACGTCCCCCTTTGTTCACACTATGAGATCCATGCTTGGCTTTGTGTCGTTTTAGCGCGGCCTTCCTTTGGAGAGTGTTTGCATGGGTCAATATCAAGGTGAATGGGGAAAAGTGTTCATGGTAAGTGGGAGAAGGACGTGTGTCAACGCATCCTGCGATCTCCTCCCCTAGGTCGCAATGTGAGATTCTTATGATCTGTGACACGCCCCGCCCCAGATTATCCTAACCGACCTAGGACGTGACGTGTCTGTTGGGTTTTATGCCCTAAAACTCGTAGATAGTAAATGTACATTTGACCGAACATTAATAAAGTGATGTATTATTCAATGTTTGTATTATATCTTGTCTTGTTAACCCTAATCCAATAAACTAAACATCCATGGCTAATAGAATGAGGCTTGAACTAGTATGTAGGGACATACGGGGATTAATGTTCAAGTTTTAGCCTAAAGGGTCTGTAGTATAGGGATAAGGCTGGGTACCTTATCCTGGTGACACTATGGATACGGCCCGCTTTGTATATTGATACAAACGTATTGATCCAACGCGTTCATGTGGTTGACATGCGAGTGGGGGTATCCTGTGCAATGAGTTTGCACAAAGACCGGACCGCGAAATAGTTAATCACTAACTCTAACACCGTTAGTTAGCTCGGTTTCTATTTCACTAGGATGACCTAGGCAACTTGGCCTTAATCCTGAGTGGATTATGGACTCCTGTCCATGAGGGATTGTCCTTTGATTTGTACGGGTGAGAGTGGCCAGTTCGCCGACTCAATAAGCCTACCATTTTGGGGACAAGACCGAATGGGGAGCTGGGAACGTAGTCTTACAAGATGGAATTCACTCCTTCCTGATATGAGGGTAAGTAGAGGTGTGTTCCCTTAAGTGGTGTCTCCGGGTCTTGAACAAAGGGCCCTACCCTCTTTATGGCACGAGAGGGTTTTCTGTTTGATGGTTGGACCACAAACAGGTTGTTCATTAGAGGAGCACTGGTACTTAAGGACCAAGAGGTAGCCCAGGGGTAAAACGGTAATTTGACCTAGCTGGGGTACGAACACACGTGAAGGGCTAACTTGCTGTTGACGGTCAATATCCGTGGACACAGAAATATATCTGCAGTGAGAAGAGTGCAGCTGTGGTTCTTTAGTGGAGTGAACCACAGTTAACGAATATTGATTAACTTGGTTAATGAGTTTAACCAACTAATCTCATATCGTTGGAGCTTCTGATCTGTAGGTCCATTAGGTCCCACCGGTAGCTCATTTAGGGCGTTGAGGTAAAATTCTAAGGATGGATTGAATATTCGAAGGTGTTCGAATATTATACTAAAATATGAATTTGGTTCATATTAAAACTATAGGTTATAATTAATATGCATTGGATGTATATTAATACTATAGTTTTGAGAGAGAAAATAGTAATTGAATATGTGATGTTCAATTTTATTTTATTAATTAATTAATTTCGAATTAATTAATTGATTTAGTTTAATTAAATTTGATTTAATTAAACTATAAGATAAGAGGGATATTAATTTAAATTGGATTTAAATTAATGTTATTTTAATTAATTTAGATTAATTAAAATATAATTAATTGTAATTTAAAATTATGTTTTTTGAATTATAATTAATTAAAATATCAGATAACTGATATTTCAGTTATCTGAAATTATGATTTTTTAAATAAATAAACAGACGTGGTCAGGGGAGTTGGAGAACTTACGCCCTAGTCTCACGCCTGACTCCCTCTCTATCGCTCTCTCTTCTCTCGATTTGCTCTGTGGCAGAGAAAATCAGTGTGCAGCATCCAGAGAAAATCCTGAGAATTTTTGCTCCCACAAGCACCTAACGCAGTATCCCAATTGGAGAATACCGGTGTATCCTTGTGGTGGTGTTCGTGCAATTTTCCAGCAAAATCAAGGAGTGATCGCTGCTGTTTTTTGGGAGAAATTCAGAGAGAATTGGCAAAACGGTCAAGGGTTTCTACAAAGGTAAATGTTTCTTGAACTAGGGTCAATAGGACCCAATTCTAGATTAGATCTAGAATTTTTCCTCTTGTTTTTATGCATGCTTGTATCTGTTTTACAGCAGCCTTTTTATCTATTATTGTCGCTGTAAAAATTTATTATTTTTGCCGTCGTATTGGTATCCCAATCGACGTTTTATTCGAAAAGGTCTTTGTGATTTTCCGCTGCGCAAAGGGCTTTTATCCCCTTCAATTGGTATCAGAGTCATTTCGAATTAAAATGTTGTTTTGAGATTTACGATTGGCTGTGTATGGTGGGATTAATTGCATTATGAATGTGGGTTTTGCGATAAACTGTTTTGATTTAATTTGGCCATAGATTTACCGGAATATTATTGATTTGATCATGTAAGGCCCCTGCGTTTTTGGGCAAAATTCTGTAAATCGAGTCTGTATTAGTCCGGGTCATGTTTAGGCTTGAAAATCGATGAAGATCGCAGAAGAAATTGGTGAAAATCGTGAAGAACAGCCGCGTTTCTGCCCGGAAATCAGCTCCAGACGCAACAGCGTCGAGACGCTTAGCCTTGCGCGTCTCGACGCTGTCGCGATTCCACGCTCCAGACGGTTGAAATCGCGCCAGCGTCGGGACGCTTTCTTCACAGCGTCTCGACGCTGTCACGATTTCGTGCGGCGTCAGGATTTTCGCGTGAACGTGAGTGGTGCCCTAATTTGGCCGGTTCGGTTCGAGCGGTTTGGGTCAGCTGGGACCGGTTTGGTCCGGTTTGACCCCTTTTGGGTGCGGTTCGAGTTTTTCAAGTCCGGATCGAAGTGGTTCGGGTCGGTTCATGGCTTGTAGACCGGATTTGGAGCTGCAGAATTTTGTAATAGGATAGATTTATTGCTTTATTAATGTAATTTTGCTTTAATCTATCTTAGGGGCCAATTAAATCGGTTTATTCGCTATTTAAATGCTTTATGGATGTCATTTAAACTTAATCCCACCTTAGGATATAAAGCATGCTCATGCATTTATGAATGTTATAATTAGATTATAATATATGTTTGAAATGCATGGTTTGATTTTCATGATTTATTTAATATATAGTAGAGTTATATTAAATTCATGAAAATGGAATAGTATGATGCATGCAATTACATAGTTTTAATATAAGAGTTATATTAAAAATTATTTGTTTGCAGCATGCTAAGTTGATTTTCCATTATTGGCTATAATAAAGTTGTTTATTATTTAAATGGAAATCAAATTGCATTGAGCATGATACATCCATAGATTAATATAAGGGTTATATTAATTATCATGCAATGCATAGTACTATAGTTTAAAATTTCATTAACTTGAATATGATTGTTAATTGTTTTAAAAACTATAGTATGCATGATTATAGGGCTAATCATTATAAAATTTTGAAATAGTTTAAAATTTTATGATTAGAAACCGTCAATCTATAATCAAGATATGCATGTTCACATAGGATCTTAGGTTAAAATTGAATTAATTTTAATGGGTTAAAATTAATTAGACCTAAGATCATTTTCTAATAGGATTAGAAGATCTTACTTAGTTTTAAAATAGTTTTAATAAACTAAGTAGGACGAACATTCCTAAGATTATAAGGGAACTCTACAAGTGAAGTTCTGTCTAAGGATTGGAGGTATTTAAGTTGACGGTAAACGGAACACCTCCTACCTGGGAACTGATCTGGAATACCGGAGTTGAATTAATCTCAGGTTAATGTTAGAATAATGTCACTAGGTTAATTAAATTGGTTTAATACACCTAGACATTAGGTCTTATTATAATAGTTATAATAGGACTAGACTTAGATAAATGACTTAGCCGGATTTATCTAGGTTTTATCAAACCCTAAAATTAATAATCAGTTACTTTAGTGGGAGGAAAATTACAAAACTTAATTTAAATTGAGTTTTGCTCCTACGTCCCCGTGACGTTCACACCGTGAGATCCATGCTCGGCTTCGTGTCGTCGTAGAGCGGCCTCCCTTCGGAGAGTGTTTGCATGGGTCAATACCAAGGTGAATGGGGAATGTGATTATAGTAAGTGGGAGCGGGATGCGTGTCAACGTATCCTTCGGTCTCCACCCCTAGGTCACAACGTGAGATTCCTATGATCCGCCTGCGTGTTGCCCTGGAGCAACCACCCCTTCGGAGGGCCTGATCATAGGATTCGGAACACCGTGAACTCCTGAATAGGATAGGATCACTTAGGCTAATTACCAACAGTTGTCTTTCCTAACGGTAGCCTGTTGGTGCGTGCCTCTGGGATCTGAAAGTGGGAGGGTTACACTTACGGGGAGGAGTTAATTTGTTAACAAATCCTTGACCGAACAACGGTGGTTAATAGCTAATGGAATATGAGTTATTCTGGTATTAGAAATTGACTGAGAAGAGTCTCATTTTAGAGGAGGAACAACTGATCACCCTTCGGTGGCTGTTCTTCTAAACCTCTAAAGCATCGTTGCGAAACACAATCATAGTTTTATTAGGGTTCTTTGATTGTTTGTTTGCAAAATTGATTGGATGTATGCAATTGTTTGTATTGCTTGTGTGATGGGTTAAGGCAAAGATAACTAATACGATCACTTGTTTGTTTTTTCAGCAATGTCTTCCTCTATAATATCCCTCCTTAAAAATGAACAACTTACCGGCGAGAATTTTCCACAATGGAAATCAAACCTCAATACAATACTCGTGGTTGAGGACTTAAGATTCGTCTTAACGGAGGAATGTCCTCCCGTTCCCCCCTCGCACTGCCTCTCAGGCAGTTAAGGACGCCCACGAACGCTGGACCAAGGCCAATGAAAAGGTCAAGGTCTATATTTTGGTCAGCTTGTCTGAAGTGTTGGCCAAGCGTTACGAAAACGTGGCAACTGCCAGGGAAATTATGAATTCCCTGCAGGAGATGTTTGGACTTCCGTCCTACCAGCTCCACCACGACGCCTTGAAGAACGTCTTCAATGCCAAGATGCTGGAAGGTCAATCTGTTCGGGAACATGTCCTAGACATGATTAACCAGTTCAATATAGCTGAGGCAAATGGCGGGGTTGTCTGCGAGCGCAGTCAGGTTGCGTTCATCCTTCACTCGCTCCCGGCGAGCTATCTGTCTTTCAGGACTAACGCGAGCATGAATAAGATTCAGTTCAACCTGACTACCCTCCTCTCGGAGTTACAGATTTACGAGTCCTTGCAAAAGAGCAAGGGAAAGAATGTGGTGAAAGGAGAGGCCAATGTGGCCCATTCCAAGAAGAAGTTCCTGAAGGGTTCATCCTCAGGGACTAAATCTGTACCCCAGGCTTCTTCATCGAAGCAGATCCAGAAGAGGAAGGGAGACAAGGGGAAGGCTCCTGCACAAGCTGTGCAAGGGAAGGGGAAGGCCAAGGTCATGGCCGACAAAGGCAGATGCTTCCACTGCAATGCAGATGGTCACTGGAAGCACAACTGTCCCCGCTACCTTGCTGAGAAGAGAAGAGAAAAAGAAGGTAAATTCGATTTACTTGTGTTAGAGACTTGTCTCGTTGAACATGATGAGTTTGCCTGGATACTGGATTCGGGAGCCACTAATCATGTTTGTTCTTCTTTTCAGGGAAATAATTTCCAGCAGCTGGCAGAGGGTGAAATGACACTCAAAGTAGGAACGGGAGACGTCGTTTCAGCTCGTGCAGTGGGAGCTGCAAAATTATTCTTTAGAAATAGGTTTTAAATTTTAGAGGACTTGTATTTGGTTCCTAGAATTAAAAGGAACCTAATTTCTGTTTCAGCTTTATTAGAACAATGTTATACTGTTTCCTTCTTGCTTAATGAAGCTTTAATTTCAAAGAATGGAGTTTACATTTGTTCAGCTAAGCGTGAGAATAATTTGTTTGTGTTAAGACCAAATGATGCTAAGGCCATTTTAAGTCATGAAATGTTTAAAACGGCTGAAACGCAAAACAAAAGGCAAAAAGTTTCTCATTTAAGTAACAACACGTATCTTTGGCATCTTCGTCTTGGTCATATTAACATCGATCGGATCGATCGTTTGGTTAAAAATGGGCTTCTAAGTGACATAGAAGATACATCTTTACCACCCTGTGAATCGTGTCTCGAGGGTAAAATGACCAAGAGGCCTTTTACTGGAAAAGGTTATAGGGCCAAAGAACCACTTGAACTAATACATTCGGATCTTTGTGGTCCAATGAATGTAAAGGCTCGAGGTGGTTATGAATATTTCATCTCTTTCATAGATGATTATTCTCGATACGGTTACTTGTACCTGATGGACCATAAGTCTGAAGCTCTTGAAAAGTTCAAAGAGTTTAAGGCTGAGGTAGAAAACTTGTTAGGTAAAACAATTAAGACACTTCGATCAGATCGAGGTGGAGAGTATTTAGATCAGCGATTCCAGGACTATATGATAGAACATGGAATCCAATCACAACTCTCAGCACCTGGTACACCTCAGCAAAATGGTGTATCAGAAAGGAGAAACAGAACTTTGTTAGACATGGTTCGATCTATGATGAGCTATGCTCAATTGCCTAGCTCGTTTTGGGGGTATGCAGTAGCGACTGCAGTACATATTCTTAACAATGTTCCCTCAAAAAGTGTTTCTGAAACTCCTTTTGAGCTATGGAAGGGACGTAAACCTAGTTTGTGTTACTTCCGTATCTGGGGTTGTCCTGCACATGTGTTAGTGACAAATCCTAAGAAATTGGAACCACGTACGAGATTATGCCAATTTGTTGGGTACCCGAAAGAAACGAGAGGTGGTCTTTTCTATGACCCTCAAGATAATAAAGTATTTGTATCGACAAATGCAACTTTCTTGGAGGAAGACCACATACGAAATCATCAACCACGAAGTAAGTTAGTATTAGGAGAAGCTACAGAAGGATCAACAAGGGTTGTTGATGAACCTGGTCCTTCAACAAGAGTTGTTGGAGAATGCAGTTCTTCTCGTCAATCTAGTCCTCCTCACGTAGTGGGAGAGCTTCGACGCAGTGGGAGGGTTGTGATACAACCTAACCGCTACTTGGGTTTAACAGAAACACAAGTAGTCATACCTGATGACGGTGTAGAAGATCCATTGTCTTATCGTCAGGCAATGAATGATGTAGATAAGGACGAGTGGGCCAAAGCCATGGACCTTGAGATGGAGTCCATGTACTTCAATCAAGTTTGGGAACTTGTAGATCTACCTGAAGGGGTCAAACCCATTGGGTGTAAATGGATCTATAAGAGAAAAAGAGATGCTGCTGGGAAAGTACTGACTTTCAAAGCAAGACTTGTAGCAAAGGGTTATACCCAACGAGAAGGAGTGGACTGAATGGCAATCTTGACGAGAGTATTTTTATGTCTCAACCCGAAGGGTTCATATCCCAAGGTCATGAGCAAAAGGTTTGCAAACTGAATCGATCCATTTATGGGTTGAAACAGGCTTCTAGATCTTGGAATATTAGATTTGATACTGCGATCAAATCTTTTGGTTTTGACCAGAATGTTGATGAGCCTTGTGTATACAAGAAGATCAACAAGAATAAAGTAGCTTTCCTCGTACTTTATGTAGACGACATCCTACTCATTGGGAATGATGTAGGGTATCTGTCTGACGTAAAAGAATGGCTAGCAGCTCAATTCCAAATGAAAGATTTGGGTGAGGCCCAGTATGTTCTTGGGATCCAGATTATTCGGGATAGAAAGAACAAATCTCTAGCTCTGTCTCAGGTAACGTATATCGACAAGATGTTGGCTCGATATTCGATGCAGAACTCCAAGAAGGGCTTGTTGCCTTTCAGGCATGGGGTTCACTTGTCTAAGGAACAGTCTCCTAAGACGCCTCAAGAGGTTGAGGATATGAGACGGATTCCCTATGCCTCTGCCGTGGGTAGCCTAATGTATGCCATGCTATGCACGAGGCCTGACATTTGTTACGCTGTAGGGATTGTCAGCAGATATCAGTCAAATCCAGGGTTAGACCATTGGACCGCCGTTAAAGGAATCCTCAAGTATCTTAGGAGAACGAGAGATTACATGTTGGTGTTTGGGGCTAAGGAGTTAGTTCTCACGGGTTACACCGACTCTGACTTCCAAACCGACAAGGATTCTAGGAAATCTACGTCAGGGTCAGTTTTCACCCTTAACGGGGGAGCTGTAGTTTGGAGGAGCATAAAGCAGGGATGTATAGCAGACTCCACGATGGAGGCTGAATATGTAGCTGCTTGTGAAGCAGCTAAGGAAGCTGTTTGGCTAAGGAAGTTCTTGACAGATTTGGAAGTTGTTCCAAATATGAACTTGCCCATTACGTTATACTGTGACAACAGTGGGGCAGTAGCCAATTCAAAGGAACCTCGCAGCCACAAAAGAGGTAAACACATAGAGAGGAAGTACCATCTAATTCGAGAGATTGTGCAAAGAGGAGATGTGGTCGTGACCAAGATCGCTTCTGAGCATAACATTGCTGATCCGTTTACGAAGGCCCTCTCGGCTAAAGTGTTCGAGGGTCATCTAGACAGTCTAGGTCTGCGAGATATATATATAGCGTAATCTAGGGCAAGTGGGAGATGTGTAATGGGTGTAAGGATGCCCTAGTTTATTGTATTTTGTATATTTACTTATTATGTAATGTACAAACATACATGTACCGTTTCCAGCTTTGGATTATTTTGTATATACTTTCCCTGTAACTTGAGTTTTAGTTCAAGTGGGAGTTTGTTGGGTTTTATGCCCTAAAACTCGTAGATAGTAAATGTACATTTGACCGAACATTAATAAAGTGATGTATTATTCAATGTTTGTATTATATCTTGTCTTGTTAACCCTAATCCAATAAACTAAACATCCATGGCTAATAGAATGAGGCTTGAACTAGTATGTAGGGACATACGGGGATTAATGTTCAAGTTTTAGCCTAAAGGGTCTGTAGTATAGGGATAAGGCTGGGTACCTTATCCTGTGACACTATGGATACGGCCCGCTTTGTATATTGATACAAACGTATTGATCCAACGCGTTCATGTGGTTGACATGCGAGTGGGGGTATCCTGTGCAATGAGTTTGCACAAAGACCGGACCGCGAAATAGTTAATCACCAACTCTAACACCGTTAGTTAGCTCGGTTTCTATTTCACTAGGATGACCTAGGCAACTTGGCCTTAATCCTGAGTGGATTATGGACTCCTGTCCATGAGGGATTGTCCTTTGATTTGTACGGGTGAGAGTGGCCAGTTCGCCGACTCAATAAGCCTACCATTTTGGGGACAAGACCGAATGGGGAGCTGGGAACGTAGTCTTACAAGATGGAATTCACTCCTTCCTGATATGAGGGTAAGTAGAGGTGTGTTCCCTTAAGTGGTGTCTCCGGGTCTTGAACAAAGGGCCCTACCCTCTTTATGGCACGAGAGGGTTTTCTGTTTGATGGTTGGACCACAAACAGGTTGTTCATTAGAGGAGCACTGGTACTTAAGGACCAAGAGGTAGCCCAGGGGTAAAACGGTAATTTGACCTAGCTGGGGTACGAACACACGTGAAGGGCTAACTTGCTGTTGACGGTCAATATCCGTGGACACAGAAATATATCTGCAGTGAGAAGAGTGCAGCTGTGGTTCTTTAGTGGAGTGAACCACAGTTAACGAAAATTGATTAACTTGGTTAATGAGTTTAACCAACTAATCTCATATCGTTGGAGCTTCTGATCTGTAGGTCCATTAGGTCCCACCGGTAGCTCATTTAGGGCGTTGAGGTAAAATTCTAAGGATGGATTGAATATTCGAAGGTGTTCGAATATTATACTAAAATATGAATTTGGTTCATATTAAAACTATAGGTTATAATTAATATGCATTGGATGTATATTAATACTATAGTTTTGAGAGAGAAAATAGTAATTGAATATGTGATGTTCAATTTTATTTTATTAATTAATTAATTTCGAATTAATTAATTGATTTAGTTTAATTAAATTTGATTTAATTAAACTATAAGATAAGAGGGATATTAATTTAAATTGGATTTAAATTAATGTTATTTTAATTAATTTAGATTAATTAAAATATAATTAATTGTAATTTAAAATTATGTTTTTTGAATTATAATTAATTAAAATATCAGATAACTGATATTTCAGTTATCTGAAATTATGATTTTTTAAATAAATAAACAGACGTGGTCAGGGGAGTTGGAGAACTTACGCCCTAGTCTCACGCCTGACTCCCTCTCTATCGCTCTCTCTTCTCTCGATTTGCTCTGTGGCAGAGAAAATCAGTGTGCAGCATCCAGAGAAAATCCTGAGAATTTTTGCTCCCACAAGCACCTAACGCAGTATCCCAATTGGAGAATACCGGTGTATCCTTGTGGTGGTGTTCGTGCAATTTTCCAGCAAAATCAAGGAGTGATCGCTGCTGTTTTTTGGGAGAAATTCAGAGAGAATTGGCAAAACGGTCAAGGGTTTCTACAAAGGTAAATGTTTCTTGAACTAGGGTCAAGAGGACCCAATTCTAGATTAGATCTAGAATTTTTCCTCTTGTTTTTATGCATGCTTGTATCTGTTTTACAGCAGCCTTTTTATCTATTATTGTCGCTGTAAAAAATTATTATTTTTGCCGTCGTATTGGTATCCCAATCGACGTTTTATTCGAAAAGGTCTTTGTGATTTTCCGCTGCACAAAGGGCTTTTATCCCCTTCAGTGTCGACAATGAAATCTCAACTAAACTATGAACTTCATTGTCAACTATACCTAAACTAGATTGACCATGAAAAAGAATTTTTAAAACGTGTCTAGCACTAGTTTATAAAATAAAAAGAAATCATAAAAATTTCGGCAGAGTTTCCTCTGAAATTTGGATATAAACCCACCTGAAATCAAAATTTTAACACTCCCAGATAACAATACGATCACATAATCCAGCACTAATACCCAAATCAGTTCAGAAATTGACAATCATTGCATAGTTGAACAACAAAAAACGACATAGAAGTGCAATCACCAAAACCATCACAACAACCATGATTATACATCGTCATGAAAGATTCAAGTCATCCTAGTTACAAAAAAATGCATCTATAAGTAATGAAAATGACATGCAACCTATCGAGTCTGATGGCAGATATCAACTCTGGTAGGCTCGTCGGAAACTCAAACGCTACCTGGTGGAAAAAAAATTTAGGAAGAAAAAAAAGGGTGAGCTAACAAGCCCAATGAGTGGTAAGAGTTCATAAAAGAAAAATATTTGCTAAAAGTTATAACATGCTAAACACTTTGTAAGAAGTTTTTAAAAACACTTTAATAAAAACCTTTTTCATTTAACTTACTTGAAAGTAGTTACACCAAGAGTTCAATAAAACATAAATTTTAAAACGTAATAACATGGCTAAGAAAACACACCACTTAGCAGAGCGAATCTAGTCATACTATACACCGAGTAGTCTCAAGATGCATAGCAGAGCAGCTAGTCATACGCGCGCAGAACAACCCCCAAAGGGAAAACACCCCCAACACACGACCCAAAGCCTATGTGTGTGCCAGAATGGGTCCAAACGACCTCATATACATATATCACATCATAAATACAATACGGAAACACACTCACGTAAGTGTATCGGGAAATATCCATGGTACACCATCCAATGACTTAAAAACAATTTTCTTTTCTTTTCAATACTACACATAATTTTCAGCCATGCTACAATCATGATTCTTCTCAAAACTAAGCCTCATAAACTATTAGTCATAAATCAAGAATCAATTGCCATAACTAATTTCTCAACAATCACAACTTGAGTTATGCCTCAAACAATTTATAAATCAGTTAATTAAAATCAAGATTTAGAAACTAACCACTTCCAAACATCCACCAGAATTTTAAATAGATAAACACAAGGCTTGTAAGGAAAAATACGAGGAACTAAATCAAGAGGCTTCTCAAATTCCGTTAATTTCGAATCCAACCATAAAATCCAACATAATACATAATCATAAATTTCCTCAAAACTCACACTTCTAACTTGTAAAATCATTTGGGTAAAGCCGAATCATTTTTTTTTAATGTGGGAAATCAATTAATTTGTAAAATAACCACTCACAGTACTATTGGCAAGAGAAGCTCGGGTCGTAGGCCTTCCCGATATCCGCTTGACCTGAAACAATTATTTTGCCAAGCATTAGTAATGCTTACCTCTCCAAATTTGAAACAAAACTACTAAATTACACCAACCCTTAATTCCTCCGTAACACATAAGTTAGACCATAATTTCCATCGGTTTAAACTCCAAATACCTTATGGCTAGGACCATATTTTTCAAATAAAGTTTCCAATAACTTTGTTATGCCCGTCTCCATAATTAGCTTAATTCTTTTTTTTTTCTTTCTCTTCCTCCCCATGAACATTATCTCTTTATTCTCCAAGAACATTATCCCTTAAAAGCTTGAAAACCAACAACCTATGAATAACCATTATCAATCTCTCTTTTGGTTTAAACTATGGGTTTTTATCAAGCTTTTCTCTCTTTGAACACAACCCATTTTGTCTCTCCTAGTTTTCAAACTAATCCATGGAGTATTCAAGTCAAAGAAGAAAAACTCATAAATCAAACCCATTCTTTAGTTTCTTAACTCGTGCAAAAACTCAACCCAAGAACAACAAAACTTACCCAATGCTGGAATCCAAGGTTGTGTGCTTCTTGATTTGTTTTTCCCTTCCAAAATCGTTCAAGAATGCCCAAATTTTTGGCTCCTTTTTGCCTTCCGTCTCCCTACCATTTCTCTCTTTTCTCCCCCTTTCTTTTTTTTTTTTTCTTTTCTCCTCGATTCTGTCTTTCCATCTTCTATTTTTCTTTTTTTTTCAAATAAATAAAGCTTCCAGGAAGCTTTAGTTTTCCTTTTAATTCCTTTTTTTAAAAAAAAAGCTTCCAATGGAAGCTTTCTTCCATCCCTTTTTCTTTTTCTTTTTCTTTTTTTAATTTAAAGCTTCCAACAGAAGCTTCCTTACAACCTCCTTTTCTTTTCTTTTATTATTATTTTTTTTATCCAATGTCTTTTATTTGTTTATTATCATTATTATTATTACACATAGAAATAGGTATTACAATCCATCTGTGTGTCGTCTTAGTGCGACCATCCCGTTTGGAGGGCCTGATCATAGGTTTCGGAACACTGCGAACTCCAGTGATGAATAGGGTCACTTAGGGTAGTCACCAATAGTTGTCTTTCCTATTGGTAGTCTGTTGGTTGTAATATAGGCATGTGAGATGTTCAGATATTAAGAATTGGTCGAGATAAGTCTCAATTCAAAGGAGGAGTAGCTGATCACCCGTTTGGTGACTGTTGCTCTAAACCTCTGAAGTATCGTTGCAAAAGAATTATGATTCATTGGGTGCTTAATTACTTTTGCTAAATTTGATTGGATTAAGTAATGGGTTAAGTTTTAGATAACTGATTTGAATTAATTTTTTTATTTCAGCATGTAATGGTTCTATAGGCCTCGTCTATACGCCAAATTAGTTATTGGTATAAAAACATACAAACTTAAACACTAGATTGTGGTCAGTGATTGGAAACGGTCTTAAAAGAAGGAATAATGTCCCCAAATGTGTTATATCTAAATCATCCTCGAAATGTTCGTAATAAATATGACTTAGAAAACTATCTAGCAAATAAGGACATGATCCAAGGCTCTAAATATGATTTATTTCTCTTGAAAACGTGGTTAGTATGAATAATGATTCAACCTGGATACTCGTTTCAAGGCCTACTAATCACGCATGTTCTTTTCAAGGAATGAGTTCCTGGTACTAGCTGTGAACTAGTTAAGATAACTCTTAGAGTTGAAATAGAAGAGCTCATCTCGACTAAGACAATGGGAGACATAAAGTTATTCTTCTCTCAGGAACGTTACATATTGTTTAATGTATATGGTTCCTAAGATTAAAAGAAATATTGATTTCTATGTCTTGTTTGCTAGAACAAGGTTATTATGTTACCTTTTGTGTTTGAACCGTTTATTTCAAAAGGATGCCAATATTGTTCTGCAAACATGAAGAATAACATATATGGTTTAAGACTAAGAGAGACTAGAGCGATTTTAAATTATGAGATATTTAAACCGTTGAGACTAAACCAAAAGGCAACATGTTTCTCAAAAAGTACCTATCTTTGGCCCCTGAGGTTACCCCATATTAAACTCAATAGGATTGAGAATTGGTCTAAAATGAACTTCTGAACAAGTTAGAAGACGACTCATTACCTCCCTATAAGTCATGTCTTAAGGGTAAAGCTGACTTAAATGATTTTTTTAGAAAAAAGGTTATCGTGCCAAAGAAACCTTAGAGCTAATACGTTCTGATTTTGAACCAATGAATGTTATAGCTCAAACAGGGAATAAACAATTCATTAGTTTTTATAGATAATTGTTCAAGGTATACTATCTCGACATAATACATCGTAAGTCCAAACTCTTGAAATATTCAAGAAGTATAAGGTCGAGGTTAAGAACCAAGATTAGGTAAAACGATAGGGACACTTCGATACAATCGAGGTGGAGAGTATATGGACTCGAGATTCCAGGTCTATTTGATAAGAACGTGGAATTACGTCCTAACTCTCAACACCCAGTACATCATAGTAGAGTGATGTATAGGTAAGGAGAAACATAACCGTGTTTGACATGGTTCGTTCGATAAAAAGTTGCCTTAGCTCGTTTTCAGTGACATGCAGTGTTGACTGCCCTTTAAAAATGCGAATATGGTTCTCTCAAAAGAATGTTTTGAAACATTGTTTGAACTCTGAAAAGAGCATAAAATAAGTTTATGTTGTTTCATAATTTAGGAATGTCCTGCATATGTGCTCGAGACAAACCCTAAAGGAACTGGAACCTTATTCGAAAGTGTACCTATTTGTAGGTTATTCCAAAGAAACGAGTTATGGATACTTCTTTGTTCAAAAGAAAGTATTTGTATGGATGAATGTTGCTTTCTTAAAAGAAGGCCACATTAGAGATCACAAACCACGCAGTTAGATAGTGTTAAGAAAGTTATCCAGTGAAGCTACAAATGTATCAACAAAGAGTTGTTAATAAAGTTAGTCCTTCAACAAAGGGTTCTTAATCGAGCTGGCACAATGAGTCAGACATGTCCTTTTCAATTATTGAGAGAGCCTCAATCCAGTGGGAGGGTTGTTAATCAACCTAATGAATACTATACGAGTTTAACTGAAACTCTGATTGTCATACCTGATGACAATATCAAGGATCCAATGACCTTTAATCAGGCAATGGATGACATGGATAAAGACAATTGAGTCAAAGCTATGAGCCTTGAAATGGAGTATGTGTACTTCAATTCCATCTGGTATTGACCAGAAGAGTTCATAGTCCAAGATCTAGAGTAAAAAGTTTGCGAACTTTATCGATCCATTTATAGATTGAACTGAAAGTTTCGATCCTGGAACATAAGGTTTAATGCACGATTAAATCTTATAGTTTTGACCAGAATATTAATGAACCTTATGTCGACGGAAGGATTGTCAATAGTTCGTGGTTTTCTTAGTTTTATATGTGATTGATATCCTACTCATTGGGAATGATATAGTTTATCAAAACTGACATTAAAAGTAACCTAGTGGCCTAGTTCCATATAATAGATTTGGAAAGACTTAGTTTGTCCTTAGAATCCAACACGTTCGGAATCACAAGAACAAGATCGCTAGCTCTGTCTCAAATATCTTATATGGACAAAAGTGTTAGTTAGATATAAGATTAGAATTCCATGAACTGTTTGTTACCTATCCGACATGGAATTCATTTGTCACAGGAGCTGTGTCCTGAGACGCCTCAGAAGGTTGAGGATTTGAGACGGATTCCCCGTGCCTCGACAAACAGTTGTCAGGCTTGGCATATGGTATGCAGTAGGGATTGTCAATAGATACAAATTCAGTCCAAGGTAAGGCCACTAGACTGCAATGAATCTATCCTCAAGTATCAAAGAAGAACGAGAGAATATAAGCTCGTGAATGGTGCTAAGAATCTGATCCTTACAGGATATGCTGATTCTGATTCACACACCGATAAGGATTCATGGAAATCTACATCGGCATCAAAATTCTCCTTTAACAGGGAGCTAAAAGATGGCGTAGCATCAAGTAAGGATGTATTACAGACTTTATCTTGAAGGCCAAGTACGTTGTTGCTTATGAAGCAAGCTTAGAAGTCTGTAGGACTTAGGAAGTTCATTTGGAAAGTTGTTCCAAATATGAGGCGAGTGTATAGAACGCAAACGTACATCTCATCTAAGAGATTATGTACAGAGGGGATGTGATTGTCACAAGGATAGCCTCAGAGTAAAATATTATTGATCCATTTACGAAGGCCCTCACGACTAACAGTGTTTGAGGGACAACTAGATGGTCTAGGTCTACGAGTAATGTACAAAGGATAATCTAGGGCAAGTGGGAGATATGTAATGGGTATACGAGATGCCCTAGTTTATTGTATTTCAAACCCACTATGGTTCTAGATTGTTGTACAACCCACTAGAGTTTTAGTCCAAGTGGTAGTTTTTTGGGTTTTAAGTCCTAAAACCCGTGGATAGTAAATGTAAATAAAGTCAATTATAATCGATAAAGTGTTATCGAGGTTATTCAATTTCTGGTTGTCAAATAGTTGTTTTAATTATGTATTAATTAACCCAAATCCAATAAACTAGAATCCTTGGTTATGATATGAACACTTGAACTTTATGTAGTGACATAAGAGTGGATCAAATTCAAGTAATAGTCTAAACGGTCTATAGTATAGGGATAAGACTAGGTACCTTATCCAAGGAAAAAACTATGTGACGCGGCCCATTTTGTTTTAGTACAAACGATGTGATCCTGCATCGTTCATGTAGAGACATGCGAGTGGGGGCGTCCTATGCAAAAGAGTTTGCATAAGACCGGACCGCGAAATAAGTCACTTTCACTTTATAACGCCGTTTACTGTGAAACTGACTATTTCAAGCGATGACCTAGGTAACTCGATCTTAATCCTAAGCTAACTATGAACTCATGTTTATTCGGGATTATCCTTTGATTTGCATGGGTGAGAGTGGCTCAACATCGCCGACTCAATAAGTTCCTACCATTTTGGGGATAAGACCGAGTAGATAGTTAGGGACATAGTCCTGCAAGATGAAATTCACTCCTACCCGACTTTAGGGATAGTAGAGAGGTTGTTCCCTTAAGTGTTGACTTCGGGACGTGAACAAAGGCGTGTCTCCCTCTCATTTGGCCCGAGAGGTTTAAGGTTTAGTGGTCGAACCACAAACCAATTGTTCATTAGGGACTCAGTGGAGGCTTAAGGAACACAAGAAGTGTTATAGGGGTAAAACGAACTTTTGACCTAGCTATAGTAACGAACAACCTGTGAAGGATCGACTTACTGATCACGGTTATATTGAGTGGATAGAAATATATCTACAGTGAGGGGAGTGCAGCTACAGGCTATAGTTGAGTGTCCCGTTAGTTAACGAATGTTGGTAAATTAGGATTGAAAGAGTTCAACCGGTTAATCTCGAATCGTTGGAGCCCATGATCTGTAGGTCCATTAGGTCCCCCTGCTAGCTCAAACGGACTAAACCTTAGAACAAAGTGATGAAAGAATTCGAATCGTTCTAATTCAATTAAGAGAATACACGTTAATTATATATATGATATACCAAACGTATTTTATTTTAATAATAGATTAAACTATAAATTGAGAGAGATTAGATATTTAAATATTACTATTATGTATAGGATACATATTTAGGTTTGGATATGAATAGGGATTTGTATTCAAAACCGGGAAAGAAACATCGGGATTGGTGCATAAAGTTAATTTAATATTTGATATTAAGTAAATATAATTTAATTAAAATGTTTAATTGAATAATTTAAATTAATTTTATTTAAAAATGAAATTAATTTTTGAAATTAAAAGAAAATGAATTTTAGAAATTCATTTCAATTTTGAGAATTCAAAGAGGTAAATTCTCAACATTGGCCACCTATCCCATGAGTCATTTACCACCTCTTGAAGGTGTCTTCTTCTTGTGTTTTTGAGGTTTATATGAGATTGAGGTTTTAA
Organism: Luffa acutangula; assembly: GCA_036850905.1. Lineage (NCBI taxonomy): Eukaryota > Viridiplantae > Streptophyta > Magnoliopsida > Cucurbitales > Cucurbitaceae > Luffa > Luffa acutangula. The sequence goes on from CM072087.1 coordinate 9,145,815, forward strand.
TTTCTCATATATAAATGGCCAAGAAGACACTAATTTGAGTTTTGTCTTTGGATGATTGTTGCTGGAATATTGCCTTTCTAAAGGCTGAAATCTCTCTCTCAAATGAAAGACATTTTTCTCTCCATACATGCTTGAACCTTCAAGCTTTCTTCTTAAATTTCATCACCAATTCGATCCCACAACCCGTTCTAAGGCCGGAGAATAGTGGGGAAGGTCTCGATGGTCGTCCACGACTCGATCGTGCTGAGAATCGTCCAAGGAATCGGTTGAATCAAGCTCCAAAAGATAAGTGTTCGAACACTATTTTTTTAAACCTTTTTACAGCATGCTTTATGTGCGAAATTAACAAAATTGAAGTGCAATGATCCAAATCGCTTCAGTTAGAGTGTTCTACACCCCTTCATAAAGTTTTCTCAATTTATTTTTAGAAATTAAATCTAAAATTTATGACTTTACATTTAATTTAATTGATATTGCAATTTCAAAAGATTTGGAATCTGAATAGTTTTGCAACCTTTCTTCAACTCTTACCACTATATATATAAGGAACTGTCTTCTCGACTTGATCTTATCAATTGTCACTCCTATCCTATCAAAATTTGGAGAATTGAATTTCTGAATCTAAAGCGCTAATTCGACACCATGAAAATAATCTATACGCACTCATTGCGACGTGAAGCATGAAAATTTTCCTCATAGCCAAGGTCTCTCTCTTCTCTCACCATTCTGATGTGATAGATTGTCTATTTTGGATTTTTTTTTATTCTATGTTTTGAAATATTATGTTAATATTTTGTGTGTATATTATGTTTTATATATGTATTTTTTACCATTTTATACTTTCATTTCTATATTTAGTAGATTGTGTTGTGGTACGTATGTGGAATTAATAGTTCAAATAACAAAAACATTTTTTTTTTTTTTGCAACTTTTCTAAATTTAAGTAGAACTTTATTCTGAGTGGACAATGACCAATTTAGAGATGATTTTTTATGTTTAACCAAAACATGGAAACCAGATTAATAAATCTTTTTTTTTTTTTTTTTTTTTTGAGATAGTTTCAGTTTAAATCATATTTTTGGTAAATTTATAATTTATAGTATATTTGCACAATATTATGTATTAAACTTGAGTTTTAAAGAATGATGTCTTTTTACTCTTTGAAATTAATTTCTTAAAACATCAAATAAATATGAGTTAAACTTTATGCTTTAGTTTTCTACTTCATAAGGCATGTGAAACGTATGTATTATTAAACTAGTATATATAAAAGCGTGGATGTGGAGGACAATATTATCTTTCATTTTTTTTTACTTTATAACATATTTTTCATTCATTTATTTTGATTTATATTTTTTAATAAATTGGATTATAGGTACTTAATTGAGAAGAAAAATCAAAATTTATACTGATTTCTTAGAAATTTGGAGAAATTAGAAACTTTTGTTTTCTTAGATGACATTTTTCCTACATCAAAATTTTCATACCGAGTAAGTTTATGATTGGAAATTTTAACATTATTTACCAATGGTGAGGGACTAAATTGAAAAATATCATAACATAAGGGTCTAAATTGAAAAAAGATTTAAATAGTAGGGACTAATAAATTGAAAAAACATTCAATCATTAGGGGTAAAACATATGTTTAGCCTTTAAATTCCTGTGTCAATTTATGATTTGCTAAATTTACCCTTCTACAATTTTTAAAAGATGGTACTAATCCTCCCTCTAAAGAAGAAACTCAATTTTTAAAAGATGATCAATTTTTAGGTTGATCATCGGCTCATTCAGCCATCCACCATTAAGCAATGATCAATCTCTCAAAAGGTCACATTTTCTTTGATATAAATTGCTTAAATTACAAGTTTATTCCATGAATTTTGAGGTTTCTAAACTTTAAAAAGTGTTTAGTAGGTCCTTGAACTTTTAATTCTGTGTCCAATATGTCCCTAAATTTTCAATTTTGTATCTAATAGGTCCTTGACCTATTCGACATTTTTTTTAAATTCATGAACCTACTAGACATGAAATTGAAAATTTAAGTTTCTATTCCACATAAAGTTCAATTTTATATCCAATAGATGAATTCATTTTTTTAAAAAAAATGAATATATAAGGACTTATTTTGATTCATGAACCTACTAGACATGAAATTGAAAATTTAAGTTTCTATTCCACATAAAGTTCAATTTTATATCCAATAGATGAATTTATTTTTTTAAAAAAAATGAATATATAAGGACTTATTAGACACAAAATTGAAAATTCAGTAACTTATTAGACATTTTTAAAGTTCAAGGACCTATTAGACATATAATCGAAAATTTAGTGACCTATTAAACAATTTTTAATGTTTAAGGATCTTTTAAATACAATCATCAAAGTTAAGGAGACTAAACTTGTAGTTTAAGGACTACAAGAGCATAGCTCAACTGGCATAAAGTTGTACTAGTGACCACGAGGTCTGTGGTTCGATTCCCCCTATCCCACATGTTGTCAAAAAAAAACTTGTAGTTTTTTTTTTTTTTTTTGTAAGGACATAAATTTTAGAGTTTTGATGTATTTTGAAAAGAGAAAAGAAACGGCTTGCCTGTTACTACTATGTTGAAATATGTAACCAAAGTCCTTATCGAGATCAAAAGTTGGTAGACATAAAAGTCAATTTTTGAGACTTGAAGCCATGTGCCTAGACTATGACTTTCACTTTATCCAATACTTGGCTGTTTAGGTGGCCAAGGTCCTGATAGTAGGTGAATATAAGTTTCAAATCAAAAGTAGTATGTGTTAAAAATGAACCAACATTCTTATTTTATTTATTTTGTTTTAGAAAAAAAACAAAAACACATTTTCGACTCTCCATCAAAACTTAAAAAGAAGGAAATTTGAAACTTAAAGAATTTCCCCATTTTAGATGGTTGAATGTCAAATTTGGTCTGGAGGAACTCACCTGACCTTCACGTGTCACCAACGGTAAATTTGTTTGAAAGGCGGAAAGACGTGGCCTGCAAGACAGAAAACTTGCACACCGGTGTGGTGCTTGCCACACCGCCTCTGATGCTTAAGTCAGAAAACGGAAGGAGGAGAGCAAGAGAGCAAGAGGAGAGAGTAGAGAATAGAATTCGGGATCCCTTCGTCAGTGACGAGGAGGGGTTTAAATACCTGCTCATGCTCCTAGAGTTTTTAGGAATTCAGAGGCGTTTCGGGGCGAACCAGGCGGAACCGGGACGACCAGAGACATCATGGACCGAACAGAGGCGAACGAGCTCGGCCCGCGCAAGCGGGCCGAATGATCGGCGTCGGCCTCGACGAGGCCGAGCATATGGCCCGACCCTTTGATCTGGTCTCGGTTTCTTGGCCCGATCTCTGCCCGGTTGTCCTCGTCAGTTCCTTGTGCATCAGATTGGTCCAAAATTATCTATAACATATAGATCATAGAATCTAAAAGAAGTTTTCAAAAATAAATCCACCAATCCAATAATGGTTGAATTCATTAATTTGAAAATATAAAATATAATTCAGATTGCACACCAAACATACTCTTAGCTTTCTTAATTTTCAAAATATCCTTGTGTTGTAATACTTTTCTTTTTTAAAGCTTTTCTACGTGTTTTATGTGAGTTTGAACTTATTTAGCTTTGAGTCAAATACAAGACATAAGATTTTATTTGACTTGCCAATTTTATGTCTTTTGTTATTTATAAACATGTGTTAATTTTTAATTAGCCTGAACTTTACTTTTTTTTTCATTTGTTTTAAAATCATTACGAGACAAATTATAATTGGCTAAAATTTATAATTTCACAATACTAAAAAACGAATTCCTCAAAAATATTAATCCTCGCTGAGGAAAAAGAAACTCAATTAGGTTTTCTTTGAAGTAAGAAGATACTCCTAGCGAATGAGGTGGATAATGTTAAAAAGGAAGTTGGGCTTCAGTAATAGCATGAATGTAAGTTGTGAGGGAAGAAGTGGCGGGCTGAGTCTTATGTGGCAAAATCAGCATAGCATTATGGTTAACTCTTCCTCCAAGGGTCACGTTGATGTGACGATTAAAGAAAGGGGAGATTGGTGGAGATTCACAAGTTTCTACGAAACCCAGATCAAAATAAAAGGAAAGCGTCTTGGGAGCTGTTGGAAAGGCTGAATGAAGCTAAGAACCTTCCTTGGATCGTAGGAGGAGATTTTAATGAAATAATGCTCAATAAGGAAAAAAAAGGGGGCGCTCCTAAACCTTCAAATCAAATTAATGATTTTTGTGATACTATAAGTAATTGCAATCTTATTGACTTGGGTTTTTTTGGTGACAGGTATACTTGGGCCAGAAATAAAAACAAAGGAGATTCAACCAGAGAAAGGCTCGACAGATTTTTTTGCTAATCCTCAAATGATGGAAAGAGCTTACGGTATGAAAGTAGAACACTCCGAATTTCACCATTCGGATCATAGGGCGATAGTGCTGGACATTCAATGGGACAGGGTGGACTTACACACTTCTAATGTGAGGAATATGATAAGAATGGAGTAGAATTGGATTGACCATGAAGGAAGCAAAAATTCCTTTGTAGAATCATGGAGTTCCAGTGAAAGAACCACAAATTTCAACCACTCTGGGAAAAATCCAAAAGGGTCTGGAGGCTATGAAAAGCTGGAATAAAGAAAGATTAAAGGGAACTCTCAAAGGAGCCATTCATACAAAAGAGGAAGAAATCAAGAGGTTGGTTCTCGGTAAGGAGGTGGATATGGACAGACTTATCCAAGCTGAGAGTGACTCTTGGAAATATTGTTGGAAGAAGAAGAAAAATACTGGAAAATAAGGTCCGGAGAAGATTGGCTCAAAGCAGGGGATAGGAATACTAAATGGTTTCATTCTAAAGCTTCTCACAGGAAGAAAAGGAATGAAATAAAAGGCATCCTCGATGAGAAAGGAAGATGGGTGGAATCAGATGAGGAAATAGGCAATACGGCTTCAAATTTCTTCAAGAAGTTGTTAAATTCTGGTATGCTTAATAAAAGAAGTATTGAAGCAGTGGTTTCAGTCATTAGTATGAAAATTTCTAATGACCAAAGGAGAAGGTTGGACAGCCCATTTACTATAGATGAGATTGAAGTCGCTCTCAAGAGTATGAATCCTACTAAGGTCTGGGTCCTGATGGTGCCCATGCGCTGCTTTATCAAAAGTTCTGGGATGTGGTAGGAGAAGACACTTCTTGGGAATCCTTAACCAAAATCATGAAAAGGAGCCAATCAATGGTACATTGATAACTCTTATCCCAAAAGTTAAGGAGTCAAAAAGCATGTCGGAGTTCAGACCTATTAGTTTATGTAACGTGATTTATAAACTAATAGCCAAAGCGCTAGCTAACAGAATGAAGCATACTCTAATCAATCGACGATGATATCCCGGGAAGGCAAATGTCTGACAACGTTCTTGTGGGTTTTGAATGTATTCATGCCTTAAACAATAGAAGGAAAGGTAAGACAGGGCATCTGGCGATCAAACTTGACATGAGTAAAGTCTATAACCGAGTTGAGTGGGAACTTTGAAGCCATCATGAGAAGGATGAATTTCAGCGAGAGCTGGATTGGCAAAATCATGAAGTGCATCTCTTCGGTTAGTTATTCCATTCTCATCAATGGCTCTCCACAGGGGTACATCAAGCCAACAAGGGGCCTAAGGCAAGGAGATCCCCTGTCTCCCTATTTGTTTCTAATATGTGCGAAAGGCTTCTCGGCGATGTTGAAAAGGGAAGAATCTATCCAAAATCGTTCTGGTTTACAAATTAACAAATATTGCCCGACACTTACTCATCGTTTCTTTGCAGATGACAACCTTAGAAGGGATCTTAACTCTCTCAGGAGAACGCTAAAGATCTACGAAGAAGCGTCAAGCCAAACTATCAACATGGACAAATCAGTCTTCATGACCAGTAAGAACATGAGTGAAGAGGCAGCGATGAGCTGTGAAAGGATTCTGGGAATTAGGAAAACTCACTTGTTAGGCCAATATTTGGGTATGCCAGCTCAAGTTGGGAGAAATAAACAACCTTTCACCAAGCCACAATGATATGCAATGAACAACCTTTCACCAACGATTAAGGGTCTGTTTGGAATACATTTTAATTTTAAATGTTTTTCAGGAATGCATTCTTTAAAAAACATTTTGTATAAAAAATTGTTTAGAATTTAAGCACTTATATGTTTGGTTACATTTCCACATAAGTGTTTTTATACAAAAGTTATTGTATACTTAAAAACTCTTTTTAAAAAAGTTGGTTTCAAGTGTTTCTCTCAAAATGGTTTATTTCTCAATCTCATTTTCTAATAAGTCATTTTTAGTGGTTGTCAAACCCTAGAAATTGTTCCAAAATGATTTTTTTAATAAAACACTTGAAAAGTTAAACCAAACACACTCCAAATTTCTCAAAAGAATGGACATAACATATTCGTCCAATACAAAATTTTAGAATATCAAAGGTGTCGTTTGATAATTAATTGGTTTTTGGTTTTTGATTTTTTATTTTTTAAAATTAAGCTTATAAACACTACTCCCACGTATATGTTTCTTTGTTTTGTAATCTACCTTTTCTATATGTTTTAAAAAACCAAGTTAATTTTTTAAAACTAAAAAAAAAAATAGTTTTCAAAAACTTGTTTTTGTTTTTGAAATTTGGTTTAGAACTCAAATGTGTTTTTAATGAAAATCATTGCAAGAAAATTGAAATAAAACAAATATAATTTTCAAAAACCAAATAGTTTATTGAGACTTGAATTTGTTGCTTTTCAATTTCTTCTATTAAAAGAAAACAAAAAGAAATGGGTAAAATTAACAAATTGCCTCTCATTGTATTGTCTTACTTGTGAAGAGCACCTTATCCAATCCAAAAGTTGGAGACACAAAGTTGAAATTTAAAGCCGTATGTCCTTTGAAAATGAACGTAATTTCAAATTTGGGAGTGTGAAAGGACTAGTGGGACGGTATAGTATAATATGCTCTTCTTATCCAAATTCCCAAAAAAAAAAAATAATAATAATAATAATAAAATTAAAATTTAAAAAAAAAAAAAAAAAAAAAAAAAAAAAAAATCAAACTCCCCATACATTCCACATGAAGATGCAAGTTTTACATTTTGACGACATTTGTAATTATCCTTTTTATGTTAATAGTGTAATATATTATCTTAAGTATTCTAAATCTAACATACCAAAGTCGTTCCAAAATGAAATATTATTAATTTAAATCAAGAAAATCATCTAGATTTCAGATTTGAACAAGTAATTTAAAATAACATCAAAACATATTTGTGCCCTATCATCAACAAACATATAAAAGAACAACCGGATTTTTAAAAAAAAATAAAATAAAATCAGCAAATGAGTTAAAATAGGACAAGCTTAGAGAGAGAGAGAGAGAGAGGATTGAAGAAAAATAAATTAATTAAATAAATAAAAACAGAAAGAAAAAAAAAAAACATGGAGACATGATTAGATTACATTACACCCAAGAGCTTGAAAGAAAAGGAGAAAAAGGAAAGAAGATGTCACAACAAGGAATATAATAAGAGGGGAAAAAAAGAGAGAAGAAATGGAAAATGATGTTTTGTTTTTTGAATATTGAATATATATATATATATATAAGAAAGGGAAAATGTTATTCGTTCATAGAGATTTGGTCTTGAAGCGGTAGAGGAGTTTCTTCTTCTTGGAGGTGGGATTGTCTACGGAGAGGACCAGTTTACCAGGCTCAGAGATCTTGAAGGTGTTTGAAAGAACGGGATGGTCCTGAGATGAAGAGGCCACTTTTCTTGCCTTGTCTATTATCACTGTGTAGCTTCCCTCTCCGCTTGGCACAAACTCTGCGCCGTAGTTCACCTCCCATCCCACCACTCTCACCTCCCATGTCACCACGCATGCCTAAACATCCACATCAACAACCCCCTCAAAATTCAACTCTTTAATGGAAAATCAGAAATTGGTATTATTAAATTTATAAAAAGAATTAGAAAGCTGAGCTAAAATAGTAAAATTGAAGCATCCAAAGCAGGAAAAGGATATAAATCATGAGAAGCCGTCTGGGGGTATTCCACTTTGCCACTTTGGTTTTGTTTTGTATTGAAAAGAAACATAAAAGAGAGGCCCACAGAGTCAAAACACAAAAGAGAGGAGAGAATTTCAAAGAGCCTTTAAAAAATAAAAGAAGGAGACACAGACAGAGAGACAGACATCATGGGTCATTTTGAGGTGTTGGTCTGTCATGTCCAGAGAATCCAATGAAATGCACATCTTTCAACACAAACATTTTTTCAATATTACTTTTACTTAATTTTCACTCTTTCTTCAAATTTAATCAAAAAAACAGAACACCACCAACCTGAGTGACAGGGTATTCGACGGTGTGTTTGGCTGAGGCTTTCACTGTAATTTCAGTGACGCTATCACATGTCTCGAATTCTCCATCTTTGCTCATTCCTCCATACTTCACTGGCAGCTCTTGCGCTGTTATGTACCTGTAAGTAACCACCATAATTTCCTAAATCATCATCCAATTCATTCTTCAGGTTTCCAAATAAATTCTCTTGTTTCCTATCTTCAAGTAGAATGAATTCACTTTCACTTTTCTTCTTTACAAGATTTTCCAAACTAAAGAGATGGTCAATTTGAAAGAGAACTTTAAATTTTACTTTATTAAAAGATTTCAAAAATTATTTCTAAATCACAGTATAAAATCCCTGCCAGATGAGGTGTCAGTGTTGGAATATAAAAGCACAAGTTAAAAACTTATATTGGACTAGAAAGAATTAACTAAAATTTAAAATTCATATCTGTAAACTTTTTATCTTCTTCTAATCCTTGCCAACTTACACACAAAAAAAAAGATTCAGTTACACCCATTCCAAATACACAAAACAATTTAATATCATTCTACACATATCAAATCATAGGATTTAAAAGCGTTTTATCTAACTATAGGATCAGTAATCGTTTTCAAATTTACCCAAATCCAAATAAGAACGTACCTCAGAAGGGTCTCTGCAGATTTAGAAGGTCCAGCAAAAACAAACTTGCTCTTGGTTCTATGAGTCAAAAATGGACTAATCATTCTATTCACAGCCAAATACCACCAAGGAACATTGATAAACACCTACCCAAATTCAAAACCAAAATCAAAATCAGAATAAATAATCAATAACTAATCCACATGATGATAATCATAACAACAATTAGAGTTGGATTATGGAACATTGATAAACACATGCACAAATCCAAAACCAAAATAAAGATCACATGATAATAATGATAACAGTAATTATGGTTGGATTAAGGACCTGTTTGGCAACAAATTCAGGGTAGTTGTCTTGGAAGATCTGAAGGGCGTGTTTGGTTGCTTGTCTGAGCTCCCATTTTCCCAGCCCTGGAGAGTTCTTCAGATCATTAACATGAACAATGGTGCAGATTCCACCAGGATTGAAATCCAATTTCCGAATGCTTTTTTCCAGAAATTGAATCCTCCACCGGAGAAATCTTTCCCGTTTCTCCTCATCGGAAAATGTCTTCTGATAAAGCTCTCTGTTCTGGAACTCTCCGTACACATTGTAACAAACTGGATGCCCTTCTTTGTCCGATCCGTGCATGAACGCCACTTTCTCCAAATCGCTCCCTAAATCTTCCTCTAATAGTTCGTCGATTTTGAAATCCTTTCTCCATTGGATCGTGTTCTTGATCATCGCGAACGATTCTTTCACTTTGAAATCCCTTGCTCTGAGGAATTTCAGCAATACGACGTCGCTTCTTTCATCCGCCAGTAGCGGTATCCCCCAAATTGAAACCTCCTCGGGCGCCGCCGCAGTAGGTGGAGTGCTGGCCGCTGTTGCGTCTACAGCTTCCTCAGATGGTGCTGCGGCGGAGACAGTGACGGCGACGATCGTCTCTTCGATTGCTTCGACTGTTTTTGCTCCGTCGTCGTCCACGGCGGATTCGGATTCCACTGTAACCACTACTTTGTCAGCCGCAGGAGGGGTCGTTTCGTCCGATTTCTCTGCTTTTTCTGCTTCTTCTTCATTTGTTTCGGCGATTTTAGCTTCGGATTTCGGTGGCTCTTCTTCATCGGAACGCTTCTGTGCATCATCAATCGGTTCGTCCTTCTTTTCGACCACGGCCTCTGACGGAGTTTCTTCAGCTTTGGCCGGCAATGACGGCGGAGGCGGAGGTGGGGCAGTGAATTCGTGCTTGTTGAGCGCTTCCTGAATAAGCTGCTTAAACTCCTCCAAAGCTTTCTTCTCGGAATCAGAAAGATCGGAGAGTTTAGTGCTCTCCTCCTTGAAGGAATCGGCATCCGGGGCCACTTTCTCATCGTCGCTGGGCTTCAAAACCTCATCCTCCGTCGCAGCAGCAGGCTCTCCTTCCGGCGCAGTTGCGGGCTTGAGTGGTTCCTTCTGAGGAAGGGGAACATCGGTGATAACAACTTCTTGGTCAGCCATGGTTGTGCGGCAGATGAAAGGGGAAGAAATGGAGGAAGATAAAGAAAGGGTTTTAGGGTTGAGAGAGAGAGAAATGGAAATGGGAAATGGCGGTGGTGATGGCGGAGATGGTGGGATTGAGAGTAGTTTTAAAGAGTGGATTTGGCGCTGTGAGATGTAATATTCATCATTGAAACACACAAAGAAAGAGAAAAGGGAGAAAGAAAAGGAAAGGCGTGTGGGTCGTGGGGGCGTGAGCAAAAGTCTTTTGTGGGGTTTACCAAAAAGACGACACAAATTATTTGAACGGCTACCAACAACAATATATTCCATAATTTTATGGATATTCAAATTTCCAACTCTTGCCTGCAAATTCAAATTACATATTTCAAAAAACAAAAAATCAAATTACAAATTTAGTTTTTCAAATTTCAAGTTCATATCTATTTTATAAAATTATAAAAAAAAAAATTCAATATGTGAGGTGGAATTTTCGGACCACATATCTTGTGGTTATTAGTACAATTTTATGTGTATGTTGTTGGCTAATAAAATTATCAAATACATCAATAACTTATTAGATACAAAATTAAAAATTAAGATACTTATTGGACATAAAAATGAAAGACCTATTAAATACATTTTTAAGTTCGTGAATCAAATTGACACAATTCGAAAAGTTTAGGAGCTAAATAGCCTAAGCTTGTAATTTAACCCAAAAAAGAAAACTACAAATTCTGTTGCCTTTTCTATGTGTCCAAGGCTCTATTTGGGGTTCGTTTTCGTCGTACTAAGGTTAGTTACCTAGGATTTTTTTTTTCTTAGGAAATAAATCATGAATTTGAATTATTTTTAGTATTTATTAATGTTTTTATAATATCTGGGATGGGGGTTCGAACTTTTTGATTGAAGGTACAAGTACGTCAATTAAGCTATGTTCATATTGTCATATTTAATAATATTGATTCTATATTAATTTACACAAAATCTTTATTTTTTTTTTCTATCAAGTCGACTTGATTTCTACATTGAATTAATTATCTTATTTATTTTATGTTACCACTTGACTAACACATTTGATAGTTGCTATTATTAAGGCCACAACTATTCTAACTAAAAACTTGGTGGAGGATGCCAAAAATTCTTATTAGAATCAGCATTAAGTGTTGAAGTTTTGTCTCAAATCTATATCCAACTGCCAATAAGAAACATATGGATTTTTAATTTTCCCACGTTTATTAAATAATAGTCACTTAATAACCATTAAGCCTCGTTTGATAACCGTTTTTGGTTTTTTATTTTTAGTTTTTGAAAATTAGGCTTGTTTTCTCTCAATTTCTATCATGGTTTTCATTTTTCTTAGGTAGACATTTGAGATATTAGTCAAATTCAAAAAACAAGAACAAGTTTTTGAAAACTATTTTTTTTTTCAAAATTTGACTTGGTTTTTGAAAACATGAGAATGTTGTAGATAACAAAACAAAAAAAATTGTGGGTGGAAGTAGAGTTTATAAACTTGATTTTCAAAACAAAATGATTATCAAACGGACCTAATTATTGCATTTTTTTTTTCTAGAAAATCAAAGAATTATTTGGTAGGTGTGTTGAGCTAGACACTTATTGGATATATTCAAATGTCGTTAAATCTATATCCAACCACAACCACTATTAAATAAATAGTCAGTATAGAAACTGTATTGAATATTAAAAAAAAAAAAAAAAAAAAAAAAAAAAAAAAAAAAAAAAAAAAACCGGTGGATTTTTTTAGAAGTGAAATGGGTGGAAGTTTAGAATGATAATTTGGAGGATAGTAAGGGTGGGGCCCAGTTAATGAAGAAATTATTTTTATTTTATAAAGAACAGTGATTTGTTTCATAGGCTGTCATATGGAGGAGTCCACAATCTTGAGGCATAATGGTGCGGTGCCGTTTTACAGAAATCTTCGCCGAATCTGCCGGCACGGCACTGCCCTTTACAAAACACTTATCCTTTTTTTCCTTTGCTTTTCTTTTCTTTTTCTCTTTAATTCATTTTCTTTTCTTTTTTTAATTGTCTATCTGGCTGTTTAGACGTGGGCCGGGATGATGATTGTCAAGGAGACAAATTATTCATGGGAATGGTTACAATATTGTTGACATTTCCTTTTTTTTTTTTTTTTTTTTGGAAAAATACTTATTGATTTGGGTTAAATTACACTTTGGTCCTTGAGTTTTCAAACTCAACAAAAATAAGATTTGGATTTCGTAACACTTTTGGTCCCTCCGTCCATTTTTTTTGTTAAATTCTAACTGTTTGCTGACGTGATATCATTATTTTAATAAAAAAATTATTTTTTAAAATTTCTAAATAAAAATATATTAAAATAATATAAATATTATTATTATATATTTTTTTAATTCTTTCTCCTTTTCTCTCTTTTTCTTCTTCTTCTCCATCATTTTCTTCTTCATCCTCTTCCTTCTTCTTTTTCAAATCTCCAGCGGTCGGCGACCACCGCTCGCTGCGCACACGAAACTGTTTTTTTTTTCTTCTCTTCCTTTCTTCTTCTTTCTCTTTTCCCTCCTTTTTTTTCTTCTTCTTCCTCCCCTCTTTTCATTGTTAAAAAAATAATTAAAAAAAAAAAACGAAGGGGAAACCTGTAAGAAAGGAATTGCACAGAAAATGAGAAATGCTCGACAATCATCAGAGCAGAAGACAATGCAATAAATAGCCAAAGATAGTACACGTGTAGCCATATAATAGGACGACACAAAGAGAGCAGTAAAGCAGAATTAACACAAGGAAAATAACACAAATAATGATCTAACATCCCCCCCCAAGAGCACGCGGTTTAGAGACCAAAGTGAGCTTGGTTCGTAAGCTTGAAAAACGAGGAGAGTGAAAACCTTTGGTCATGATGTCTGCCAACTGCTCTTCTGAAGGGACAAATCGAACCAGAAGCTGCTTGCGAGCGACCCGTTCACGTATGAAATGTTGATCGATTTCAATGTGTTTCGTTCGGTTATGCATAACTGGGTTGGCAGCAAGGTAGGTGGCACTCAAGTTGTCGCAGAGCAGTAATGGAGAGGAAGAAACAACGCCTAGTTCCTTGAGAACATATTGAATCCACGCAAGGTCAGCTGCTACATTGGACATCCCACGATATTCAGATTCTGCACTTGATCTGGAGACAACCTTCTGCTTGGAGGAATGCCAAGACACTAAGTTGGAGCCAAGAAAAGTACAGAAGCCACTCGTACTTCTTCGGTCATCAGGGCAACTAGCCCAATCTGCATCAGTGTAGCATACAATGGAAGACGATGAAGTAGGAGTAAACATAATACCGAGAGAAGCTGTGCCTTTGAGATACCGAAGCATACGCTTGACAGCCTGAAGATGAGCCGTGGTTGGAGCATGGAGGAACTGACATAGTTTGTTCACTGAATATGCTATGTCTGGACGAGTGATGGTGCAGTATTGAAGCGCCCCAACTAAGCTTCGATAATCAGACGGTGTATCCAAGAGTTGTCCATCATGAATCGATAAGGGCGTTCCAGCAGCCATAGGGGAGGGAATGTGCCTGCAAGAGTCCAAACCAGCTCTGGAGATAATGTCATTAATGTATTTCTGTTGGCATAGATGCAGACCACCATTTAACCGAGTAACCTGAATTCCGAGAAAAAAAGAAAGATCTCCCATATCCTTGAGAGAGAACTGTAAATTTAGATCTGAAATAAACTGATGAATGCGAGAATAGCAATTGTCTGTAACTAAAATATCGTCAACATAGATGAGGAAGATAATCAATTGAGAACCAGAGTTAAAGAAGAACATTGAAGAATCAGCTTTCGAGGCCACAAAACCCCAACTTAACAAACAGGAACTTAGTTTAGAAAACCACGCGCGGGGACTTTGTTTCAAGCCGTAGAGAGCCTTGTGGAGGCGCAAAACATGATTGGGATAAAGACTATTTTCAAAACCAGCCGGTTGCCTCATGAAAACTTCCTCTTTAAGTTCACCATGTAAGAATGCATTGTGAACATCCAATTGCCTTATCGACCAATTGTTAGATACAGTAATGGATAACACAATTCTAATGGTTGTAGGCTTGACTACGGGGCTGAAAGTTTCAAAATAGTCGATACAGAAAGCTTGAGTATAGCCCTGAGCGACCAATTTGGCCTTGTAGCGATCAATCTCCCCAGTTGGCTTGAGTTTGGTCCTAAACACCCATTTACAACCGACGATCGGCCTGTCAGGAGGGTGGGGAACCAAAGACCAAGTCTTGTTGCGAATGAGTGCATCGTATTCGGCAATCATGACAGCTTTCCAATTTGGATCCTGCAGTGCAGCTTTGTAACTCTTAGGTTCAGTGGAGGTGGATGAAGCTGAAACTTTGGAAGAAGCCAACCAAGCCTTGGGCTTAAAAATTCCATCTTTTGATCTAGTGATCATGGGATGTGAGTTTGTTGGAGGCTGAGGTTGGGGATTATTGGGTACAACAGTGGGAGAAAAATGAGGGGGTGAATGTGGAATTGAAGAAGAAGAGAGGGATGGAGAAGAAGTGGATGAGGTTGAGGTAGAAGAGATGGAAGGAGGAGAAGAAGGATTAGGAGGGGGAGGAACAACAGCATTAGATGAGTCATGGAAAATATGGGTCAGAGGAAGGGTGGATACAGGAGAGGATGAAGCAACAACGACAGACGATTCTTCCATATTGGGAACATGAGCAGGAGCAGAGACGCGAGGTAATGGATTCGGTAGAGAAGAGAGAGGATGAGAATGTTGGGTTTTATGCCCTAAAACTCGTAGATAGTGAATGTAACCGTTGACTGGATATTAATGAAATAATATTGATATATTTTTCCATTAATTGTTATTAGTTATTTTATATTTGTCTTTGCCTAATAATAACCCTAATCCAATAAACTAGACATCCAAGGTTGTAATATGAGTCTTGAACAATATGTAGCGACATATGGGATCATTGTTCAAGAAACAACCTAAAGGGTCTATAGTATAGGGATAAGACTGGGTGCCTTATCTTGGTGACACTATGGATACGACCCACTTTGTATTTGATACAAACGCTGCGATCCAACGCGTTCGTGTAGGAGACATGCGAGTGGGGGTATCCTATGCAATGAGTTTGCATAAGACCGGACCGCGAAATAGTAACCACTGGTTATAACACCGTTAACTAGTTGGTTTTCTATTTCACTAGGACGACCTAGACAACTTAGTCTTAATCCTGAGTTGATTATGGACTCCTGCTCATGAGAGATTGTCCTTTGATTTGTATGGGTGAGAGTGGCCAATACGCCGACTCAATAAGCCTACCACTTTGGGGACAAGACCGAATAGGGAGCTGGGTAATCGTACAAGATGGAATTCACTCCTTCTCGACTTTAGGGAAGCAGATGAGTGTTCCCTTAAGTGGTTACTCCGAGTCTTGAACAAAGGACCCTACCCTCTCAATGGCATGAGAGGGTTTTTCTGTTTGATGGTTGGACCACAAACAGGTTGTTCATTAGAGGAGAATTGGTACTTAAGGAAATAGAGGTAACCCAGGGGTAAAACGGTAATTTGACCCAGCTGGTGTTACGAACACTCGTGAAGGACTAACTAGTCGATATTGGTCTAGATCCGTGGACACAGAAAATATGTCTGCAGTGAGAAGAGTGCAACTATGAGTCTATAGTGGAATGTACACACAGTTAACGAATATTGATTAATGTGGTTAATGAGTTTGACCAATTAATCTTACATCGTTGGAGCTTCTGATCTGCAGGTCCATTAGGTCCCACTGGTAGCTCGTAAAGTAATTTGAGGCAACTAAGTAATAATAGTAAATTGAAAATGTTCAATTTATTAAGGGAAACAAATATAATATATATTGATATATTATTATGAGAGAAATTAATATTTGAAAAGTTCAAATATAAATTTATGGAAGTTTGAAAGAGTTCAAATAATGAATTAATTAATTTAAGGCCTAAAATGTGTTTGGGCAAATTAATTAATTCTAGGCCGGGAATTAAATATGTGATATTTAATTGGTGGTTAATTAATTAAAGAATTCATTAACCGGGAATTAATCAATTATGGAAATAATTAATCACTTAAGGAAGTGATTAATCATTTATGGAAATGATCTAATCACTTATGGAAGTAATTAGTCATTTGTGGAAAAGATTAATCAATTATGGAATTGATTGATCATGATTGATTAATTAAAGAATAAGATTGAATCAATTTTGGAAAAGATTGATTTAATTGAATATTTTATTCATGGCCTCTATTCTATAAATAGAACACTAGACCTAATTGGTCATGACACTTGACACTCTTGAAAGACAAGACCTAAAATTCTCTCTAGTCTCCCTCTTAGAGAAAGACTCCCACAAGTCTTTTGCTTCCTAGACTTAGAGACATATCGGTGTAACCTCTGTGGTTATTGTGTCAATCAAGAAGGAATTTCCAGCGAAGAAAAACAAAGGCGGCTACTGCGTTTTCGTTCGTGGAGCGTCGTTGCCGAAGAACGGTCAAGTCTTCAACGAAGGTATGTGACGGTTCTTTCCCTTTTCTTTAGAAAAGCATGAAAATAAATTTAGATTTATTTTTAAGCATGTTTAAACCAATTTTACAGCAGCTTTAAAGTTTGTTTGAGTTTTCGTAACGGTATTTTAATGATTAATTAATATACGGCGTAAGGTCCAATCGATGCGCTTCCGCTGCGTGGGGACTTTTATTCCCTTCAGAGAATGGTTAGAAAGAAGAGCACCAAGAGGGTAGAAATAGTCTGTATGAGACTGCTTTGTTGAAGACACGGAAGGATGATGGTAGGAATGAAAGGGGTAAGAGGACTCATTAAAGATGACATGACGGGACACAAAGATACGACCAGAAGTTGGGTCTAGACAAAGATAGCCTTTGTGAGATGTGTTGTATCCAAGAAAGACACACTCCCTAGAGCGATATTGGAGCTTGTGGTCATTGAAAGGGCGGAGGAAGGGGAAGCAGGCGCATCCAAAACACTTTAAAAGTTTGTAATCTGGAGAGTGTTTATGGAGGACCTGATAAGGAGATTGATAATTTAGAACTTTTGTAGGTAGGCGATTAATTAAGCGTATAGCAACTTGAAAGGCAAAGGGCCAGAAGGACTTAGGCAAAGTTGAATGAGCAAGAAGAGCCAACCCAACTTCTACGACATGGCGATTTTTTCTTTCAACACAACCATTTTGTTGTGGTGTATATGGACAAGAGATTCGGTGAGTTATGCCATGAGTTGAAAAGAGATGGTATAAAGGGCGAAACTCAGTCCCACCATCCGTTTGAATGGATTTAATAGAAGTTTTGAACTGGTTTTCTACCATTACCTTAAATTGATGGAAGACAGAAGGAACAACAGATTTGGATTGTAATAAATAAAGCCAAGTGAATTTCGTGCAATCATCAATGAATAACAAAAAGTGACGAGCACCATTTACTGATTTAACAAGGGAGGGTCCCCAAAGATCTGAATACACTAATTGGAAAGGTTCAACAGATTGAGAAGTAGATAGATAAAAAGGAAGTCGATGGCTTTTTGCCATTTGGCAAGAGTTACAAAATTGACTATCCGAACTATTTTGAAACTTAAAATTGCAATCCGAGAGCACTCTTCGAACAATGGGAAGGAGGGGTGCCCAAGACGACGTTGCCACAGAGATAAGTCCTAAAAGGAAGACACAAAAGTTGCTGGTCGACATATGGTGGTGGGGGACAGAGATAGTTTATAAAGACCGCCATCAAGTTGACCCCGAAGTAGAGTGTTCTTGGATTGAAGGTCCTTCACAAAGAAATGAGTAGGATGAAATTCCACAAAAGCATGATTATCATAACATAATTTAGCTATGCTAATAAGGTTATGGGATAGATTAGGAGCATGGAGAACAGAATTTAGCTTAAGAGAAACATGAGGGAGATTGGAAGTAATAGAACAGGAACCAATATGAGAAACCGGAAGAGACTTACCATTACCTATTATCACCTGCTCATGTCCGTAATAAGGAGAAACATTCTAAATGTTGCTGAGGTCGGGAGTCATGTGATAAGTGGCTCCCGAGTCCATGAACCAAGCCTCATCAGGGTGAGAAGGAGAGGATATGAGAGAGGAGGTATCTGAGGGAAGGTTTGATGAGGTAGGCGATGGAGATGTTGTTTGTAGCTGAGTAAAATGAGCTTGAGGGGATGGGCTTGTGGGGTTGGGAGGAGCTTGGTAAATAGGGTTATGGTGATTGTAACAAACGAGAGCGGTATGCCCGAGCTTGCTACAAATCTGACACTGTGGGCGATTGGAAAATTTTGGTTGAGGCCATCTAGGAGGGCGAGGGGAAGATTGGGGGCGACCTAACACACCAAGACCTGTAAAAAAATTAGGAGGAAAGGGGAAGGGATAACGAGGAGCAGTGGATGGTTTTTGGTTTGAAGAGGTTTTGGTGGAACGTCGTTGGTTAGAGGAGGAGGATAAGTTGGCGAGGTTGGCTTGAACCAAGTTTAGTTGATCCACAGATGATTGTTTCTTGAGACGAGCTTCATAGGCAAGAAGGAGGCTGCAAACATCGGCCAGAGAGGGTCGATCACTTCTATTCTGAATCGATGTGACAAACGGATTGTATTCGATTCCTAAGCCTTCGAGAATGTAAGCTAGATGATCTCTGTAAGATAACGGTTCTCCAATGGCTGAGAACTTATCATCGATGTCCTTAATTTGAGCAAGGTATTGAGTGACTGTTAGGCCATCTTTTTTAATCCTCTGGAGTTGAGACCGTAGACCCATTATTCGCGTAGTAGAAGATGACTCATAAACAGTTCGTAGATGTTCCCAAATCTCAGAGGCGGTAGAACAACAAGTTATCTCTCCTAACTTATCTTCATTTAAGGAAGAATATATCCAACTCAGAAACATACGATTATATTTCTGCCAAATGGAAAACAGATGATTTACCTAGAGTTTAGCAGTATCCAAGAATTTCGGAGGTGGAGGTGTTCCATTGATGAATTTCTCCATATCAAAAGCTATTATATGGTTGAGAAGCTGGTTTTTCCAAAGCAGATAGTTGGAATCGGACAGCTTGATGTTCAACGGCGGAGTGAGAGTGGGGTAAGGCATCGGTGACGCTGTTGGGTAAAGATGAGGGGTAGAGTTATATTGAGGTGAAAATGGGAGAGCAGATGGAGATGGGGGAGGATACTGGAACCCAACTGCAGGAGCTGAATGGGGAAAGGGGAAAGAGGACGAGAAAGGTTGATGTGGAGCAGCAAAGTAAAATGGAGGATTATTAGGATTTAGAGGACGAGTCGAAACATTTGAAACAAGGGAAGGATTAGCATTCAATCGAGAGAGATTGTTTGTATTTGGGCGAGGAGAAGGGTGGACAGGTGTTGACAGAGGGGTGGAGATGGTGGAGGTGGTAGGGTTCACGGTCGCCGTGACTTCAGTGGAGAAAGAAGACAATGGTGGAATGTTGTCATGAAGGGCAACTGACGTGCTGGATGAAGATGTCATAACAGATTTTGGAGTAGACAAAAGCCTGATGCTCTGATACCACTGTAAGAAAGGAATTGCACAGAAAATGAGAAATGCTCGACAATCATCAGAGTAGAAGACAATGCAATAAATAGCCAAAGATAGTACACGTGTAGCCATATAATAGGGCAGCACAAAGAGAGCAGTAAACCAGAATTAACACAAGGGAAATAACACAAATAATGATCTAACAAAACCCCCTTTGATTCCGGCGTCGGAGAGGGAGGAAGAGCTCCTCCTCACTGAATCTCCCTCTATAAAAAAAACAGAAGAAAGAAAAGAAAGGAGAAGAAGGGAAGAAAAAGAAAGAAGAAAAAAATTTCGGCGACCGCCGACATCGTTCGCGAGCAGTCGCCGGCGGCTGGCCACCGGAGTTGAAGAAGAGGGAGATGAGGAAGATGGAAGAAGGAGATGGAGAAGAGAAAGAAGAAGGAGAAGAAAGAGAGAAAAAATTAATTAATAGAATAATAATATTTTTATTTTTTAATTAAAATAATAGTGCCACATCAGCAGTCCGTTAGTATTTAACGGCAAACTGGACGGTAGGGACCAAATTGCTCCTTATCTCAAACCTCAAGGGTATTTTTGTTGAGTTTGAAAACTCAGGGACCAAAGTGTAACTTAACTCAAACCTCAAGGACTAAAGTGTATTTTTCCTTTTTTTTTTTAATATGGTTGATAATTTTATATGGATATTTCAATTTTGCACTTATTAGTTATTAGTGTTGGATTTTTTGACAAAATATTAGAAGTGAGTCGACCCACATCGGAAAGATTTAAGGAAGTGATGGACTTCAACTACTATAAAGGGAGTCTATGACTTCAGTTTTAAACAATTCTAATTAGAATCACTTTTAAGTGTGGTATACTAAGGCTTAGTTTGGGATTGCAGTAGCTTTTAAAATAATTGCTGGTAACTTTGCTTTTAGAAAAATCAGCTTTGAAATGGAGTAAAATAGTGTTTGGTAAATTTCAATTTTAAATTAGAAAAAAAAACTAGTTTAAGTGTTTTTGTATAATTTAAATTGCATCTAATTATGTTTAATTAATCTAAAATCTTTGATAAAAATGGAAGAAAAATAATTATGATAAAAATTGAATTAATCAATTTTTTTTTTAAAAGAATCAAATTTTTATTCATATGAAAGAGAGCATATGTAAAAAAATATATAAGAAGGATAAGTTTGAAATTTAAAAACAGTTAGAAAATGTGATAGATTTTTAGAAAAGCTAAATCTAAAAGCTCGTATTTAAGAGCTTTTGCACTGTAGAGTAAACTAAAAAGTGATTTTCGATAGATTAATTAATAATTTATTTTACCAAACAGTTTAGACAGTTAAGATTCTCCCATAATAACTTTTTAGCAAAAGCAACCCCAAACGGGGCCTAACTCTAGTTGTGTGGGTGACATATAACTTTAAGAGATTGTAAAAATTGTTCACACATTTCTTTTTGTGGGTCGTGGTTTTTCTATGGTTTTGGAGTTTCCACGTAAATTGCATAATTCAATAGATTCGACCAAGAGGCCAGAGTTTCGAATCTTCCCTATCAAATGTTGTTGAATTAAAAAAAAATCAAGAATATTATTATTTCCATATATTTTTTTGAAAGATATTATTTTCATATTTGTTGATTTAATTTTCTGGCCTTTTTTTCTTTTTCCTTTTTTTTAGCAATTTAATTTGTAGATGAGAGGATTTTGATTTTTGGAATTTTGTACGACCTTAATTTTTGTCCATTGGCCTGAAGGTTTGTAACTTTATGACAGTATAGCTGTTCGAGTTTTTTTTTTCCCTTTCTGTTTGTTCTTTTTTTTTCTTTTTTTTTTTAATGAAACAATTATAGCTGTTAGGGTTCGTACTAATTAGAAAATTATATATATTGAATCTCTGATTATTTCCAAATCAATCGATATGTATGCTTCCTCAAAAGAAAAAAAAAAAAAAAAAATCCATATGTATGCCTTTTCTTAAATAATAACAACAACAATAAACTTCATTTAAGGAAATTCCCCATTTTGGCTAATTTTATGGACTCTTTATATATACAAAATTAAATTTAGATGAAAGGTTTAATTGCAATCATTGACAACTTTTATATCGGTAAATTACAAAATTAGTCTCTAAACTTTTAGAGTTGTGTCAATTTAATATTTGAACTTTAAGAAAAATTAGTCTCTTTTGTTTGATTGAATTTCATGTTTCTTATTTTCCCTCATTTTAAAAAAAGAAAAAGACAAAATTGCATTGGGTAATAGTTTCTCAGTTGCTGTTCCTTCCTTTTTTTTTTCTTTATTTGGAAAAGAAATAGATTTTTTTTTGGTAACCGTTTTTTAATTTATTTTCTCAAATATGAATTTAAAAGTAAAAAATTTAACATGATAATTATTTTCAAAAAATTAAAAAGATTATGTGCTATTAAAATTTTCAATATTTATGGCCAACATGATAGCTCAATGGACAATAACGTTTGTTCTAATGACCAAAAGATTTGTGATTCGGATCCTCCATCCTTTCATGTCGTCAAAGAAAAATCAATATTTATTATGAACTTTATAAGTCAAGGAGTATAAAATAATACTTTTATTATGTGTTAAACTAGAAATGGAAAAAAAAAACAATTTTTTTTTTGTTTATTAGTATTTCTTTTAAATATTTTTGTAGTTTAAGAAATAGAGAAACAAAACTAGTTATCAAATATCTCTAAGAAACTACTATCTCAAGGGGAAAAAAAAAAAAGAAAGAAAATTTAAGAAACTAGAAACATAAATGTTAAAAATTCTTAAGATTCCCATAATGTGGGATCCAGTCGTGATCCTTTTTCCCTTCCTTTTTTCTTTTATATATATATATATATATTTATTTATTTATTTCTTTCTGTCATTTTTTTATTTCTCATTTTTATTTTATATTTAAAGTAAATTAAAATATTTATCATTGATAAACAACTATAACTACATAGGTACATTTATATATTACATTTACATATAAAATAAAACTATGTTAATTTGTATAAAACCTCAATTTTTTTTAATCGAAATCGATAGCACAATCTTTTAGGTCCTGTATGCATACTTCCACTTATAAGTTTCTTGGTTTTAGTATCAATCTTTTACATTGTTTTCAAAAACCAAGTCTAATTTTGGAAAAAAAAAATAGTTTTCAAAAATTTGTTTTTGTTTTTAAAATTGGGTTAGGAATTCAAATGCAACTTTAATTAAGATGAAAGTCATGGTAGAGAATTTAGGAGAAAACAAACATAATTTTCAAAAACCAAAAATAAAAAGCGAAATGGTTATCAAATGGTGCCTTATTTATTTTATTTTTCCAATTGTCCCCAAAATATTTTTGTTTTAGGTTTTTCTCTCTCTATAGTTATTGAAATTGATTTTTTCAGTTACCTCCTCCAAATTATTTTAAAATCAGTATTAATTATACATTTTATAAAACAAAAACAAAAACAAAAAACCATCACAAACAAATATATATAAAAAGAAAAATGAAAAACCATTACAAGAAGAGACCTCAAAGGACATAAGGGCTGAAGGCCAGCCCAATCCCGCCCTCGACCTACTCCCTCTCTCCCCCACCGCTCAGTTTTTTGAGTCTTTGGGTAGCCAAGTTGTAACGCCCCAGGTTTTATTATTATCTAACCTAGTGACATTACTAAACTCCTATTCAAACTATCCGAGAGCTCCAAAAATTTCGGCAGCATAACGGCATACAAAGGATAAAACCAAAATTTTAAATCACCTGATAAACTCAACCACTTCTATATTGATTCATTCAACTCCACAACTCCACAGAACAACTATAAACATGATACGAGTCAGATCTCGCATCTCCAACAAACAACAGAACCTAACTCTACCAGATCAAGCATAACCTTAACTTTCTAGAAGTAGTTCGACTTTATTAAACATTAGCATATTTACAACCTAGCGGAAGCATTAACTACTACAAATTTAACAACTAACGTTTCCTTTGACTCAGCAACTAAATACTATATATTAACCTATCCAACAAGATGAAGTAAACAAACTAATAATTTAAACCAGATGTTCATCCCTCGTGAATCTCCTCATCCGCATCACCAGGCACATAAAACTCATCACCTGCATAATCTGAAATTGTTGGGGGAAGAAAGGGGAGGGGTATCAGTACAACCACAGTACTGGTAAGTAGCTCACACCCGGTGAGCCACCAAACAACACACAATCACAATAACATGCTAAGCACACACAACATGCTTGTAAAGCAATAACAACCCATCATGCTCTTAAACAAAAAAACAACCATGCCAACACATGCTTCATGCAAAATGGGATGACAACATGAATCCACGCATCATGCTATGCACCCCCACATGGTTTCCGCGCCATGCCCGCACACTCACACGTGATTTCCGCGTCACGCTCCGCACTCACAATCCCACACATGATTTTCGCGTCACGCTCCGCAAACCCACCCAACACATGTATTATCACGCGCCATGCGGAGCGCCACTCACACGTGATTTTCGCGTCACGCTTCGCACTCACACCCACACGTGATTTCCGCGTCACGCTCCGCACACACACCCAGCACATGATTTACGCGTCATGCTCCGCCTCTCCCCAATGACCACACACTATGCAGACACGACTCTTATGCAGCATAGTTATCAACCACAGTATCTCATGCTCATGAGTTAAGCAAACAACATGCCTATGCATCGTCAAAGCAACATGCTTAGGAATTTAACAAAATCATCATGCTTGTTCACAAAGCGAGTTACAAACATATAAACACGTTATGCAGTAGCAAAGCAAGTAAAAAAATAGCAAGCTCAAACATCAAACAAGCCCCACAGGTAGAAACTACTTACCTATAACGCTTCCAAAGCAACTTTAGTGATCCAAAGCAGTCTAACAAGATCCTAAACCACAAGGATAAATCCTACCGAATTAGAATCAACTCATAGCTACTCTAAACATGCTTTTAATGATCAAAACCTATCGAGAGAGAACTAATTCCTTACTGGACAGCCACTCAAAGTTCCCCAAATTAACAACCCAAAGCCTTCCAACCATGGGCAACCACGTCGAAGGCACAACGGGCAATGGGTATCCATCGAATGGCTATATTCGAGGCTTTTCAGCCATTGGACAGCAAGTAATTAACACGAAAATAAAATTCTAATTAGGACTCCTAGCGATCGGGAAACTCTTCTAAGGAATCATAATGATTGGGCAAAGCTACTAAGGCCTAGATAACTAATGAGAAACGACTTAGCATGCTTTAAACCATAAACAACAAGCATAAACTCATAACTCATGATTTAAGAACCTACAAGAGTTGGGTAAAACTAATTAGGCGACGACACATAATGGGCATAAATAGAAGCATGCTTTTAAGCCATGAACAACCAACGATAACCCATTTAACTCACATTCTAAGGACTCTAAATAACTCATGGGTATGGTTTAAACATGCTTTTAAGGTTATATCCTCTAATGGATATCAATCTCTTAAGCTAATAAACTAAAGACAACAATGATTCTTACCCAAACGGACCCGATTCCACGCTAGACGGGTTATATTAACCTCGAACAGTGTGTTAGAATACTCCTTGGCTAGTGGGTATTCGAGTTTGAAGTGTATCGAACCCAATCGAACACTTAGACGGCGCTGCAGAACAGAAAAGCAACACAATCTTAAATTTCCAGCACCTAAAACGAATGGGCATTCTAATTTAAGCTCTAACCAAGAATGGGTAAGAGTTAAAGCTTACCAAAATCGCTAAACGACGCCGAAAACGCCCAAATTGATGCTGGACAGAGGAGAAAACGCAAGGAACTGAGGCTTCGAACTGCTAGGACGCGAGATCTAACGAATCGGACCAAGAGACACTTAGATCGGGCCTTAAACGACTAAGATCGAAGGAAGAGAGAGCTTACCCAATGGTTTAAGGCTGAAAAACGCAGAAGAGAGGGAGAAATCGCGAAGAAGACAATGACTACCCACAACACGACGACGACGAGGACCCACGGCTCGACGACGACGTACAAGGCGGCGGTGGCAGGATGAGCTTTGGTTGACGGTGGCGCGGCTTCACGGTTGACGGCGGCGTTGGGAGAAGGGACCGACCGTGCGGGAGAACGGGGAAGGCGGCTGTGCGGCTGACTACGGCAGCTCTGCGCGTGGAGGAAAGACGGTGCGGCTGGGAGAAGAAAGGAAAAAAAACGGGAGAAATGGGGGAGGCACACGCGTACAAGAGAGAGAGAAACGGAGTCTGATGGGTTCTCTTTTTTTTTTTTTTTTCCTAACTCATTTCATTTCTCTTTTCTTTTTAAAAAAAACAAACCTTAACTCCATAACTTCCAATTAAAACGAAAAACCACATTTACACTCCCACAACCTCTCAAATTAACCAATTCACACTCAGCCACTTACGCATGACACACAGAAGAATATCTCGAGATAAGTTCCAAAACATCAATTGGAGGCTAAAATTAAATTCTAATAATTTTTCCCCATCAGAATTCAATCACAATTAACCCAAAATGGCATAGCTTCGAAACGCGGGGCGTTACACAAGTTCAACCTGGTTCAGTTCGAATAAGTCCAAAGACAAAGGGAAATTCTAAAAACGGAAAAGATATATAAACTCTCTTCAACATTGAAAAAGGGATATGAAATCCTACTTTTCGAACTCTCTTCTCTTTCTCTAGCTCTCTGACATGCTCACCTTCATTCTCTTTGGTGACTTAAGCATGCAAGTCGGTGTGTCAAGCACCATACCGTTGTGCAAATTTATTATTGTTTAAGGTCACGTGTTCTTCTCTTCAAACAAATTTACAGTTGCCTTCACGTGAATGTCATATAATTTTATGCTCGGATTTTAGCAACAAGAGAAACAATTATTAATTTGTAATTTTAAGTGATACAAAGATGAATGAGTTATTATTATTTACTAAAATGAAGAAAGAAAAAGAAAAAAGTGGTAAGGGTATAAAGTGATTTGGAAAAGAAGGAATAATATTGAGAATGGAAAAGAGAAGAAGAAAGTAGAATTATAATAATAATAAAAATGATAGCAAAGAAGATAAAAAGAAAGAAAAAGTGGGGTGTGGTTTAGATGGATAGAAGGAGATGGGGAGTTGGAAAGACAGAGAGGTGGGATCGGAAGCGTTTTCCATGCGCATTAGGCTGCCTGTCTGCCTGCTTGGCTCATCATTATCGCAACTCCCAACTCCAACGTTCTCATACTCATTAAGTTTCTGGGCCCCACATTTCCAACGTTTCTCATCTTTGTGATAGAAAATTTTTAGTACTACGATAGTACCTACTCTCTCAATTCCGCATTTGACAAATCATTTAATAAGTATTAAATGATATAATATTATATTTAATGGGTTCCATACAATTCTTAAATACTTCTTTCATGACAAACAATAAATGAAAATAGTATGAAAAATTTTCCATACTACCGTAGTACTTTCGCTCGTATCACACCGTCCATTGGGTTGACCAAATCCCTATCATCTCCCTATCCAAATGGCTAAAGTTTTTTTTGGCCACGTTTGATAACCATTTAGTTTTTTGCTTTTGGTTTTTGAAAATTAAACCTATAAACGTTACTTCCACCTATAAATTTCTTTGTTTTCCAATACATTCTTTCTATGTTTTAAAAAACCAAGTCAATTTTTTAAAATTAAAAAAATTAGGCCCTGTTTGATAATCATTTGGTTTTTTTGTTTTTTGTTTTTGGTTTTTAACCTTATAAACATCACTTACAACTCTAAGTTTCTTTGACTTTTCACCTAACTTATTCCCATGTTTTCAAAAACCAAGTCAATTTTTGAAAACTAAAAAAAGTAGTTTTCAAAAACTTGTTTTTGTTTTTAGAATTTGATTAAGAATTCAAGTGTGTCTTTAACAAAAATGAAAACAATGGTGAGGAAATTGAAAGAAAATAAGCCTAATTTTCAAGAACCAAATGGTTATCAAACGGGGTCTTAGTTTTCAAAAACTTGTTTTTGTTTTTTGAATTTGACTAGAAATTCAAATGTGTCATTGACAAAAATGAAAACCATGACAGAAAAATTGAGAGAAAACAAACATAATTTTCAAAAATAAAAAATCAAAGACCAAATGATTATCAAATGGGACGTTTGTAATTTTAATTTTGGTTTTTGATTTTGGGTGCTTCGATACGCCACCGTTTCAGGGACAGTGACTGAGACGCACACGCCCCTTCCTTGAACACAAGTCATCACCCCAATCCCAATATATTCCTTCCTCATCTTTCTCTACCCTAAACCCACTTCCCACTAGTTTTCCCTATCCTTTGCTAATGTTCCCCTTTCCCACTGCTTTTTCCATTTTCTATTTTTTGTTTTTTTTTTGTTATTAGAATTTTAAATTAAATATTAAATTACATGTTTAGTCCCTCAAATTTTAGAGTTGTATCAATTTAGTCATTAAACTTTAAAAAGTTTCAAATAGGTCCTCAAACTTTCAATTTTGTTTTTAACAGGTCTCTGAACTTTAAATAATATTTAATAAGTCCTTAAACTTTCACTTCTGTGTCTAATAGGTTTCTTAACTTTTAATTTTGTGTCTAATAAGTCCTTGACATATTCAACATTTTTTAAAATTCACAAGCCTACCAGATACAAGATTGGAAGTTTAGAGTCTCAATAGTCATAAAATTCAATTTTATATATAATAGATTGGTTAATTTAAAAAAAATATCAAATATATCTGAGACTTATTCAACACAAAATTGAAAGTTTAGGGACCTGTTAAACATTTTTAAAGTTCAAGGACTTATAATAAACAAAATTGAAAGTTCGAGAACCTATTAAAAACTTTTTAAAGTTT
This sequence comes from Luffa acutangula, assembly GCA_036850905.1. Classification (NCBI taxonomy): domain Eukaryota; kingdom Viridiplantae; phylum Streptophyta; class Magnoliopsida; order Cucurbitales; family Cucurbitaceae; genus Luffa; species Luffa acutangula. Next base: position 9,174,686 of record CM072087.1, read on the forward strand.
AGAGACCCAATATATACAACTTTAAAAGTTCGGGGGACTAAACTTGTAATAAAACCTAAATAAAAAATGTAGAAATTTTACATGAAAATAAGTTTTTAAAGTTATATATTCAAAACTTTTATATATTTATTGTGCATTTTATAAATAAATAATGATAAAATAATATTTTAAAAAAATGAAAACATAGATAAGAAACAAGAAGCTTCATTTTGTTGTTTCCAAAATTTGTACATAATTTTAAAATGTTTCTAAAATGAAAAATGACAAATAGGGACAATTATCAAACACTTACCTATCTATCTAGGTTTAAGGGGAGAAATTTTTTATTTCTTCTTTTGTCCATTTTTAATCTCCAAATTTCTCATTTGTCGTTTTTATTTAATTATTTAATTATTAATTATATTCTAATGATTTTTTGTTGCGAAAATTAGAAGATTTTTTATTTAATTATTAGTTATAATTGATTTTCGATTGTGAAAATTAGAATAATTTTTTTATTTAATTATTAATTCTAATTGATTTTCGGTTGTGAAAATTCGAATATTTTTTATTTAATTACTATTTGTCATTTTTATTTAATTATTAAACTATTAATTATATTAATTTGAGTTGAACATTTTTTGGAGGTTGAGCCGGTTGTGAAAATTTGAAGATTTTTTAATTTAATTATTTATTATAATTTATTTCAATTGTGAAAATTTGTTTATTTAATTATTAATTCTAATGATTTTTTTTTTTTTGGAGAATAATTCTAATGATTTTCTTATTAGAATAATTATGGAACAAAGATAAATATTACGGTTGTGAAAATTAGAAGATTTTTATTTAATTATTAATTCTAATTGTTTTTTTGGTAGTTATGATTGTTGAACAATAAATTTTAGCCAATAAAAAATTGACACGTCATTAATTTAATAATTAATGATAAAATAAATTTGGGACCAATTATAAATTTACAAGCGTCCCTAAATTAAATTAATAGACATCAAAATTTGGCAAATCAAACAATACCACTTGTCTATTATTGATCCAGTAGATAACATAAGCCAAGTCCAATCAAATTATGCCACGTGATAGTTGGACCCGAGGCTAATGTAACCAGAGGTTATTAAAGAAATTGGGTCAAATTAAAATAATCCAAACTTATTAAAAAAGGATTGGATTAAAGCCCAAATGTAGCTCAAGTCAAAAGTTGGGCCCAAAATCAACCAAGCCTAGACCCATATGATGAGATCCATCAAACTCTACAAATAGGGAGAGCACCATTCATTTTGGGCATTTAGAAAAAGTCAGAAAAATTGGAGTCCACAACATTAGTCTAGAATAATCAGAAGTCAAGGAGTCCAGAGAATTCAGAAGATCCAAGATTCAAAATTCAGCCAACACGAGACTTAGAAAATCCAACGACTAGAAGACTCCAAAGAATCAACCGTCTTTTCCTCAAGATACAAGTTGAAGATTCGATCTCTCTCCGTCTGATAACAAGCTCACAAGTCCTCAGACCAGACTTTACATTTTGAGAGAAAGCACCAGATACATTAGAGACTGTAACACTCATACATCAAATTCAATAAAATCAAGTTCATTTCCATGAATAAAATTTCCTTGTTGAAATCTCGTGTGAAAAAATTGGCATGTCCGGTGGGACTATCTCTACCTCTCATCTCTTTTTCTCGCAAAGAAATCATGACTTCTGAAGAATCTTCTTCAAAGATCGCTGCTTCAAGCAACTCCTATGTGGGGCCAATTACGTGTAGTCACTCCAAGGAGATCCAACAAAAAGACAGTCAAACTCTTGTCATCGCAAACAAGATGCTGAGACACATGGCATAATCTGCTCAAGTTGAAATTGCCATTGTAGAAAATATGATGTTTGGCAAAGTCACCTTTCCTTCTCAGCAACCAAACGAAACATCAAGTCCTTATGTAATGTCTGTTATGATGACTGATGCAGGAACTAGTGAAGAACAGATGATTGAAGTTAAGAGGAAGATCAACATGTTACTGAAGATAGTCGAAGAAAAAGACTACAAACTTACCTCTCTCAAGAACCAGATGGAAAGTCAGGATGCTGTTGAATCAAGTTGAACCCCTACCATCAAAGACAAGGGAAAGATCAACATATAAGATCAGTTGCAACACTCCACTTCTATTGCTTCATTGTCTGTCCAACAACTCTAGAATATGATCATGAACTCCATCAGAGCTCAATATGGTGAACATACTAAAAAATCTCTCTTGTATTCAAAGTCGTAAACCAAGAGAATCGACAATCTAAGAATGCCTAACGTATACCAGCCACCAAAGTTTCAAAAATTCGACGACAAGGGCAATCCCAAGCAACACGTTGCTTGATAGCAAGCATAAATGTTGCTATTTTATCCTTAGATTTACTAGCTTTTGTATGCTTTTATTGTATTTTTATCATACATATTCATTTAATTTCATAATTTTGTCCCTAGGAGAAATTTGTGTAAGATTGGAGAAAAAGATCCCAAATTCATGGATTTCAAGCCTTAATTATCAAGTTGGGTTAAGAGAAAAGAGTCCATGATCCATTACATGAAGCATTTGGGCCAAAGGAATGAGGGAGGCCCGAAATTCAGCTCAATTCTGCTTCGAAGGTTCTGGAACTAGGACAGCGTCGTGACACTGTCCTATTCTTGCCGCCCAAGACAAAGTGACGTCATAGCGTCGCGATGCTGTGACCCTAGCGTCGCGATGCTACCCCATTTCTAGGCCTATAAAAGGCACGCCTCACTCCTTCATTTCATCATCAATCACCATTCCAATTCCTTTCTGTCTTTCTAAAGGCTCTTAAAGCCTCTTTGAGGGCCGAGTGTGAGAATTAGTGCGAAATCATTGTAACGAGCATTTTTGGAGGGCTCGGGAGCTTGTTTCGAAGATGATCCATAGCGCAAGCGAGGGGTTTTCTACGGTTTATTCTCCTAACTCTTTACTTTGCTCTTTTATGCTTATGATTATGTACTGTTGGGAAATTTTGATCATCATGTATAGCTAAATCCCAATTGTGGGTCTTGAAATGAAAGGTTATAGTTGATTATTATTCTTAATTGCCTATCTTTTGTCCAAATACTGATTATTTTTGTGGATGGTCTTAATGCTTTATATAATCTGGCCAATTGTATAATGATTAGATTCCTAATGGAAACTCGACCGAGAGAAGTTAGGATAGATCATAATCCACTCAACTAGGCTTAACTGCTCGTAGTGACAGCGAGAGTAGTTGGGTAGGCTTAGAGACCGAAAATGAATCAGGGCTAATTAATTAACAAATTTAATAGCGCTAAGAACACTTAGGTTATTAATATGAGTTAATTATAATTAGGGGAAACCGAAAGGAGAACCTATATGCTAAACGAAGATTCTAGGTTTATAATTAGTCGGGCATGAGATAGGACAATTAGGATAATTAATTAGCTATAATCCAACTTTCAAGACCCCGCCTCACATTCGATTCTTTCTCCACCTTTTTATTTTGATTGATCTCTTTGATTCTTTTATTGTTTTAATCTTTGATTGCTTTATTTCATCATGTTAGGATCCCTAGATAATATTTTGTCCTAGTAATTTTAGTGTTTAGTTCCTTATCTTGCCTAATCATCGTCCTCCCTGTGGAAATCGATACTCGGTATAATTTACCGTTTTATTATTACTTGCGACCCGGGCACTTTGCGGTCATCATTGCTCATTTCGTCGAGACATGTGAAAATGTTGATACTAGAGGAGACCTACTGGTCAAGCAGTTTGTACGAACACTGAAGGGAAATTATTTCGATTGGTATACTGATATTGAGCCTGAGACTATTGTTAGTTGGGAACAACTTGAGAAGGAGTTCCTCAACCGCTTCTATAGCGCAAAACGAACTGTCAATATGACAGAGCTCACCCAACGCTAAACAACAGAAAGGTGAGTCGGTTGTTGACTACATCAACTATTGGAGAGCTTTGAGCCTGAATTGCAAGGACCGACTCACCGAAGTATTTACAGTTGAGGTGTGAATCCAAGGCATACATTGGGAACTCTACTATATCCTACAAGGAATAAATCATCGCACTTTTGAGGAATTAGCAACTCGTGCTCATGAAATGGAATTGAGCATTGCTAATAGAGGGAACAAAGATCTTTTTGTTGGGTTTTATGCCCTAAAACTCGTAGATAGTGAATGTTAACGAATTGTATACTTGTGTCCATAAAATGTTATTGAGGTTTGTACAATAAAGTGTTATTGTTAATTTAAGTTTAGAATTGCACAATATGATCCAAATCCAATAAACTAAGATCCAAACTTGTTTATATGTAACTTGAACTAGTGTGTGAGGACATACGGAGATCAGTCTTCAAGTAACAACCTAAAAGGTCTATAGTACAGGGATAAGGTGTTGGGTTTTATGCCCTACAACTCGTAGATAGTAAGTGAAACAAATTAATCGATCTCAATAAGTCGTTATTTGAGTGATTCAGTAATTTGGTTATTGAATAAATCGAGTTTGCATTAATAAACCCTAAATCCAATAAACTAAGATCCAAGGTTGTTTAAATGAAACTTGGACTAGTATGTAGGGACATACGGGGGTCAGTGTTCAAGTAACAACCTAAATGGTCTATAGTATAGGGATAAGGCTGGGTACCTTATCTTGGTGACACTATGTGATACGGCCCACCATGTATCCGATACAGATACAATGATCCAAAGCATCCATGTAGGAGACATGCGGGTGGGGGTATCCTATGCAATGAGTTTGCATAAGACCGGACTGCGAAATAGTAACCACTAGATGTAACGCCGTTAACTAGTCTAGGTTTCTATTTCAATTGGATGACCTAGGTAACTTAATCTCAATCCTGAGTCTGTTATGAACTCCTTTTCAGGAGGGATTGTCCTTAGATTTGTATGGGTGAGAGTGGCCAGTTCGCCGACTCAATATTCCTACCATTTCATGGGCAAGACCGAATGGAGGCTGGGAACATAACAGTACAAGATGGAATTCACTCCTTCCCCTATTGGGGCAAGTAGATGTGTGTTCCCTTTAGGGCTGATTCTGGGGCTTGAACAAAAGCGCGCTGTCCTCTCCTGGCCCGAGAGGAATTTCTGTTTAGTGGTTGGACCCTAAACAAGTTGTTCATTAGAGGGATCAGTGGTACTTAAGGATGTAGAGGTAACCCAGGGGTAAAACGGTAATTTGACCCAGCTGGTGTTACGAACACACGTGAAGGATTGACTTACTGCATTGGTCAATATCCATGGACACATAAATATTCTACAGTGAGAAGAGTGCAGCTGTGGGTCTTTAGTGGAGTGACCCACAGTTAACGAATGTTGATTGACTCGGTTAATGAGTTTTGCTGATCAATCTCGTATCGTTGGAGCTTCTGATTTGTAGGTCCATTAGGTCCACCTGCTAGCTCATAACAGGTTTTGAGATAATTTAGTCTTGATATTAAAGGGAATTAATATAATGTATGGAGATACATTATAGTATAAAGTTTAATTAAAGAATTAAACTTTATAACTAATTTTGGATATGATTCGAAATTAATTATTGAGAGAATAATGAATTTAATTAAATATGTGATATTTGTTTAATTCATGAATTAATTAATTGGGAATTAATTAATTTAATTTAGTTTGGTTAAATGTGATTTAATCAAATTAATACTATAGTTTATATATATATATATATATATATTTTGAAGAGATACTATAGTTTATATTAATGTACATTATGATGCACATTAAAACTATAGGTTAAATGAGAGAGATAAAATTGAATATGATTCAATTATAAAATTAATTAAATATTTGATATTTAATTAATGTGGATTCAATTAATGAGATTAATTGAATGGCCAATTTAATTCAATTGAATATGATTAAAATTGAATTAAATACCTTATGTTATAATTGGTTTAATTAATATTGACTTAATTAAATTAATTATAATCATTTAATTAATTAAATGATAAATGATATTTATTATTTAATTAATAGACGGTCTGGATCGCGTTGATTATGATCAACGGTAGAAATTAAGTAGGGAATAACTCCCTCCCCACTTATCGTAAAGTTGGGAGGGAGTTTCCCAACAGGTCTCTCATTTTTCTCTCATTCACGCAAATCAGAGTGAAAGAACTCTCAAAATTCTCTCCAAAATTCAGCAATTCACCTTGCTGTAATTCCCTTCCAAGACTAGTTTTGGGTTCCCACAAGCCAATCTTGAGTCCCAAGAGTTATAGTGGGTGTACTGTTTTGGTAGTGTTCTTGGAGCAAAAAGGCTATACGTGAATTTCAAGTTGGAGCATTGTGCTGAGGAGTTTGGCCACTACAATTCACGTAAGTTTCTTCAACTCTAAAGTGGTTTAGAGTAATTTTTTCAGCATGCTTAACATAGATCTAAATAGAAATCGTTTCTGTTTTTATTTTTGCCCAACGTATCGGTATTCTAATTAGAAATTAAATCACAAACGGTGAAAACCGCTTCCGCTAGAGGATTCAATTCCTTCATAAGGCTAGGTACCTGATGCGCACGACGCGCCAAAGCACACCCTGCTCGAGTGCAAGTATACACTATCAAGTAATAAAGTGGAGAGTACTCCGAATATCGTACTCAAGGGAGATGGTGACTAGTTGAAAAACACTCGATTCTGTAAAACAAGAACCTCCTCTAAATTTGCAACCGTGGATGGTAACCAAAGAAATAATTTGATTGGGGTTTTTTTTTATTGAAGACAAAAAGATAAAATAAAGCAAGTAAATGAAAGCGGTAAAGATATATGAGATAAGTGGAGAATTCAAATAGCATAAACCAAAAGCTTTAGATTGCACCCACCTTTGCGGTAGCAACTCACTCATGAAGGATTGGAATTCCGTAATTTCGTAAAGCGGAAGCGTAATTGGGACCGATTCGTAGTTAATTTTGTTTAATCTAAAATACCAATACATTGGCAATAAACTTAGAACTATTCTAGATTTATATTAAGGCTAAGTAAACAAAAATATTAGATCTAAATCTAATAGAGAGAAGCGAACATACCGTCGTTGTCGTCTCTGAAATATCAAGAACGCCTTTCTTGATTTTGGACCAAGCGTCAACAATTGGGACACCACCAATTGATCTTCTCCGCTATAACTTTGAGATTAGGAACGTAGTTGTGGGACTACCTAATCTTGAATGGGAAAAACTCTAGAGAGAAAATTCTCCCTAGAGTTCTTGGGTTGAGAGAATATGAGAGAGAGGCTAGAATGAGACCTTTGGCCTTATGGTTGCCATTAGTTGCAGTCCCTAAACCCTATGTTTAGTGTTCTATTTATAAGAGAAAGACCATGGATAAAATATTCATTTAAAATCAATTGTTTCCATAACTAATTTAATCTTTTCCATAATTAATCAATTCCATAATTGATTAATCTTCTCCATAAATGATTGATCACTCCCATAAGTGATTAAATCATTTCCATAAATGACTAATTACTTCCATAAGTGATTAATCATTTCCATAATTGAGTAATTTCTAATTAATTAATTAATCATCAATTAAATATCATATATTTAATTTCAGACCTTCTATTAGTTAATTAATTAATTATCCAATTAAATATCATATATTTAATTTCAGGCCTTCTATTAATTAATTCTATAATATGAATCAAATTCATATTAAAATTTGAACTCCTTCAAATTCTCTTATAACCTATAAATTTAATATGAATCAAATTCATATTAATATTTGAACTTTTTCAAATATTTATTTCTCTCATAATAATAAAGTTTAATTTCAAATTAGACTTTATATTTTAATGTATTACTATACATTATATTAATTTGTATCTCATACAATTAACTTAATTCCCAATATGAATTTGAACTATTCAAATTCTCTCAAGATATAATTGTTCCTAATTACTCTTTACGAGCTTGTAGGGGACCTAATGGACCTACAGATCAGAAGCTCGAATGATATTAGGTTAATTGATTAAACTCATTAATCAGGTTAACCAATATTCATTAACTGTGGGTCATTCCACTAAAGAACCATACCTGAACTCTTCTCACTGTAGAACATTTCTGTGTCCATGGATATAGACCTATACTGATAAGTCAATCCTTCACGAGTGTCCGTAATCACAGCTGGGTCAAATTACCGTTTTACCCCTGTGTTACACCTATCTTCTTAAGTACCAGTGCTACTTGATAGGGGTAAAAAATATACCTATTTTACCCTTATATTTAGCTCATTTCTTGGTTAAATGTTGTATGTTGTGATCAATTTACTGTTCCCGAGCTCAAAATATGCTTACTTTGATAAGTTAGGGTGTTGAGAATCACTTTTTGTCAAATTTAACTCATTTGTGCTTAAAAAGACTTGATTTTAAGAGAATTTGACTTAGTTTGTTGCTGTGCAGAAAAATAGAGGAAAAGCTGGAATTCCCCAGGAATGCGAAGGCAAAAATGAAATGCGACCACATTTATGGAAAAATCTGAAGCCGTTCCGAGTCGTCTGCGGGTCGTTGTTGACGAGTCTTCTTCACACCTAACTGGCTGTTTTGACCCGAAACTGATTGGGCAACCTTCCAACACCTATTTCGCAGCTCCTCAACCATTTTCTACACTATATAAGCTCGAGATTCGAAGTCAAATTCAAGTAGAACTCACTTGGAAGAAAAGGGTGGTGACAGAACCCTGGCTCGACGCCAATGAGTAGGGATGCCCGAGGTCCTTCTTAGATGACCAAATTCTTGAAAGGATTGGAATTCCCAATTCCGTTACAGCGGAAGCAATTGGACCGTTCGTAAATTAATTTTGTTTTACAAAATACCAATACATTGGCAAAAGGTTAAGCGATGACAAACATACCTTCGTTGACGACTCTGAATTCTTCAAGAACGCCTTTCTTGATTGCTCCGCAACAACGAAGAACACCACCATTTGATCTTCCCCGCTATAACTCTGAGATTAGGAACGTAGTTGTGGGACTACCTAATCTTGAATGGGAAAAACTCGAGAGAGAAAATTCTCCCTAGAGTTCTTGAGTTGAGAGAATATGAGAGGGCCTTATGGTGGCCATAAATTGTGGTCACTAAACCCTAGGGTTAGTGTTCTATTTATAGGAGAAAGGCCATGAATAAAATATTCATTTAAAATCAATTATTTCCATAACTGATTTAATCTTTTCCATAATCAATCAATTCCATAACCAATCAATTCCATAATTGATTAATCTTTTCCATAAATGATTGATGACTTCCATAATTGATTAATTACCAATTAATTAATTCTTTAATTAATTAATCACCAATTAAATATCATATATTTAATTTCAGACCTTCTATTAGTTAATTAATTAATTACCCAATTAAATATCATATATTTAATTTCAGGCCTTCAATTAATTAATTCCATAATATGAATCAATTTCATATTAAAATTTGAACTCCTTCAAATTCTCTTATATCCTATAAATTTAATATGAATCAAATTCATATTAATATTTGAACTTCTTCAAATATTTATTTCTCTCATAGACTATAGTTTAATTAAATCTCATTTAATTTAAACTAAATTGAATAATTAATTAATTCATCTTCTAATTAAATACCATATATTTAATTAGACATATATTTGAACTCTTTCAAATATATCAATCTCTCAATATAATAAAGTTTAATCTCAAATTAGACTTTATATTTTAATGCATCACTATACATTATATTAATTTGTATCTCATACAATTAACTTAATTCCCAATATGAATTTGAACTATTCAAATTCTCTCAAGATATATTTGTTCCTAATTACTCTTTACGAGCTAGCAGGGGGACCTAATGGACCTACAGATCAGAAGCTCCAATGATATGAGGTTAATAGATTAAACTCATTAATCAGGTTAACCAATATTTATTAACTGTGGGTCATTCCACTAAAGACCCACAGCTGAACTATTCTCACTGTAGAACATTTCTGTGTCCATGGATGTAGACCTATACCGGTAAGTCAATCCTTCACGAGTGTTCGTAATCACGGCTGGGTAAAATTACCGTTTTACCCCTGTGTTACATCTGTCTCCTTAAGTACCAACGCTCCTCTAATGAACAACCTGTTTATGGTCCAACCATTAAACAGAAAGTTCCTCTCGGGCCAGTGAGAGGACGGGATCCCTTTGTTCAAGTCCCGGAGTCACCTCTTAAGGGAACACTCATCTACTTCTCCTAGAAGTGGGAAGGAGTGAATTCCTTCTTGTGTTGTCATGTCCCCAGCCTCCCACTCGGTCTTGTCCCCAAAAAGGAAGGCATATTGAGTCGGCGTATTGGCCACTCTCACCCATGCTAATCAAAGGAAAATCCCTCATGAGAAGGAGTTCATGACACACTCAGGATTAAGACTGAGTTACCTAGGTCATCGTATTGAAACAGTAACCTAACTAGTTAACGGTGTTACATCTAGTGGTTTACTATTTCGTGGTCTGGTCTTATGCAAACTCATTGTATAGGATACCCCCGCTTGCATGTCTCCTACATGGACGCCTTGGATTAATACGTCTGTATCGAATACAAAGCGGGCCGTATCACATAGTGTTACCAGGATAAGGTACCCAGCCTTATCCTTGTACTATAGACCTTTTAGGTTGTTACTTGAACACCAATCCCCGTATGTCCCCACATACTAGTTCAAGTCACATGTAAACAACCTTGGATCTTAGTTTATTGGATTTGGGTCAAATTGTGCAATATTTAACAATAACACTTTATTGTAGAAACTCAATTACACTTTATTGAAACAAGTATACAAATTGTTTACATTCACTATCTACGAGTTTTAGGGCATAAAACCCAACAATTCTAACCTGAGTTAGACATCAAACCTTGTGGTTTGTAGAGAGTTTCACCCATTTCCACATTGTAAAAGTGAGAGAGTGGAATGTCTTAGCGAACTCTAGAAGGATTGAGTAAATAGAAAAACCCATAATATTTAGCTATCTCCTTTATTTCCAGCTCTTGAATCTTTTCATTATTATGTATTATTTACATTCTTATTTCAATGAAAATGTGTTCATTCGCTTTTTATCCCATCATGAGTAGCTAAATCCCGTTGAGGGGTTCAATGTGGTGAATTCCATTATGGTTTAATGGTTTGAAAGTGTTTTATTTGCTTAAGTTGTGTTCAATGCATGTCATTCTTTATTGATTATCACTCTAATTGTAACAGCAAATTTAAAAAAAAAAGAGGGGAAAGTGGGCAAAAACCGCCCGGTCAAAGGAAAAAAGGGGGGGGGGGGAAACTTCCCCCCCAAATTTCGGTCAACTGAACAATTTAAAAAAAAAAAGAAAAAAAAAGAAAGGCTGATTTCTTTTCCCTTTCTCTCCCTCACCGCTCTCTCGCTCTCTCTCTCTCTCTCTCTCTCTCTCTCTCTGCAACCCAGCATGTCGCCGCCGCTCGTACCTCGCCGCCGCCGGTAAGTACTCTGTCTCCCTCTCTCTCGTTTTCGTCTCTCTCTCTCTAACTCGGCTCTCTCTCTCTCCGTCCGCACCTCCGTCGTCGCCTTCAGCTGTCTCTCGTCGCTGTGAACCGCCGCCACCGTCATCTGCCGCACGCCACACGTCGAGCCGCGCCGCCGTCCGCCGTCCGCCGTTCCTCGTCGTCACCGGTAACCTTCGTTCCCTCTCTCTCGTTTCCGTGTCTTGCTCCCTCTCTCTCATTTTTTTCGCCTTTTCAGATCTTATCGTTTCTGTCGTTCGGAATCGATTGCCGCCGCCTCCGCCTCAAGGAAACTGACTCTCGTGTCTTGAATGTGCAACGCCTTCAGCCAGTGAGTAAGGAATTTGTAAGTGAGATTTAAGGTGTTTTGGTCAATTTAATGTTTAATCATGGATACCCATTGATATTAGCTTCTAATTTCAAGGTACCCGTGGCGTTTGGAGGTCAAATTGTCAAATTTGAGCAATTTTGGACTGCTGGACAGCAAGCTATGGTTCTGTTTTGGCTTGCTTAAGAACCTTGGAGTTAAGGAATTTCTTGAAGGTTAAGCAAATATCTCCTTCACTAATGTAAGTAGCCATTTGGAATAAATTCTATGTTTTAAACCCATTTTAGTTGAGAATGGTTTATGCTAGCATGAGTTGGACTTAATCCTTAAGTTGCCCCTTTGAATTTAAGTAGCTATTTGGTTTCAAACTCCATGTTTTAGATGCATTGAATGGTAGCTGAATATGGTAAGTATCTTGCTGCATAGAAATGAAATATTTATGCATTGAAATGATAGAATTACTGCTAGCATGAGTTGGTATCAAATATTTGAGTTGAGATTGAGATGGTATGAATGCCTTGTCTTCAAGATTTTGGTGGTTGTGTACTTGTGCTAAGTGTTAGGTGTGAGTGCTTGGCTGTTATGTATCATAAGTTGACTGGCTTTGTTTGTGAACAACGGGAAGTATGTGGTTTTCTCTTTTTATGAGTGTTGTTGTCGCCTTAGTTTCTTGTACTCGAGATTGCATGAGTTGGGATGGTGCATATCGGTTTAGCCTGTCAGTTTTCTCCATAAAAGAAAAGGATTTGGATAACTGGGTTGCAGTTAAAATTAGCAGGTGTTAAGGGGTCCTAAAGGGAAAAGGATTAAGAAAGGGAAAAGGATAGGCTAGTTGCCTTAGAAAAGGGTCGTGACAATTAAACACCTAGGACTGAGATGTAATAGACTGAAATGAGGGGCTTAATGGGCGGGACTTGGCTTCGCAGACTAGGTGCCATTTACTAACTGTGGAAGTTAATTTCTTACTTAAACCCATGAACGCCCCACCAGTGAAATGGTAGTTTAGAGCGCTACGCGTCCATTAGTGCCTTGAGGGATGAGACTCAGCTCCACTGACTGGGTGCCTTCTACCATCAGTAGGAGTAGAGACCTCCCAAAACACCCACCTGTGCACTACCAATGAGTTGGCAAACTTATATATAGGTGAGTTAATTGATCACGAGGCCCGAACTTCAGATAAATGAAATGAAATGAAATGAATGAGAATGAGATGACCTAACCCTTAGGCCCTTAGCTCGAATAAAATGTTGAAACCTTGGTTGTTGCAAGTGTCTAGCAGTATTGCTACTTATTGAGTATTTTCTTAAATACTCATTCTTTTCCCTAACATTTAACTGCAGGTAGAGGTAAAGGTGTACAGAACGCGTGACGGAGTGCTGCTGAGCGAGCCATGGATTTCCCTAGGATAGTCTTCCGCATTTTATGTTTTTTCGAAATTCTTCTCTTTGAAATTGTATAGCGATTGTTTTAAGGTTTATTCCGCTTTAAGTTTTGCTTGAATAGCTAAAGATTTCTTTGTGTTCTGTTTTAACTGGGATCCCAGGTTGAAAAGTTTCACGTATTTTCTAAGCGTGTTTTACTCCAATGCTACTTCTTATTGACTATTTGAAAGTATAATGAAATGCACGTAGTAACGGCCTTAGGATCTAGGCATGAAAAGTAGGGTCGTTACACTAACCTTGCTGAGTTTAATTTGATCACTTAGACTTTACATGCTATGTGAGTTTGATCTCGAAAGGGACAAACGATATCGGTTCTCATAAAGGTGATATAGGAGAAAAAGCTCGAAGGAGATTGTTCGGCGGTATAGAGCAAGCTGCCTAAGGCACCCTATATCGACTATAGGGTTATAGGTTGCATTCGTGAATTATCTATGTCGGAGTCGAGTCACAGAAATGTGCATAACGATACTCGCTTAGCCTTCTAACGGTTTTTGGGAAATGGGGCCAAATAAGAGTTAAATCTGACCCAATGCATTGGATACGCTTAAGTTAGATATTGCATGATTATGGTTATTGCCTTAGGGATGAATCCATGTTGAATACCTTGTTTATTTCTTATTGTTATTCTTTTAGTTATTTGCATGTTTTATTTATCTTTTCAAAAACCCAATCAATCAACTTATTTTCTTTGATTACCTTTTTCAAAAGCAATCATTTGAGCAGTTTCTTCATCAAATATGAATTTCCAATTTAGTCCTCGTGGGATCGATACCATTGGGAGTACTTCTAAGGTTTTTTTTATTACTACGTGCGACAGTGTATACTTGCACTTAAGTGTTAGCTGACTTATTCTTTATTATTATTATTCATCTCATCTCACATTCCATCCATTCAGCTGACGACGCACCACTACTCTAATGAACAACCTGTTTATGGTCCAACTAATAAACAGAAAGTCCCTTTTGGGCCAGTGAGAGGGTGTGAACCCTTTGTTCAAGTCTCGGAGTCACCACTTAAAGGAACACTCATCTACTTCTCCTAGAAGTGAGAAGGAGTGAATTCCTTCTTGTGTTGTCATGTCCCTAGCCTCCCACTCGGTCTTGTCCCCAAAAAGGAAGGCATATTGAGTCGGCGTATTGGCAACTCTCACCCATGCTAATCAAAGGAAAATCCCTCATGAGAAGGAGTTCATAACACACTCAGGATTAAGACTGAGTTACCTAGGTCATCCTATTGAAACAGTAACCTATCTAGTTAACGATGTTATATCTAGTGGTTTACTATTTCATGGTCCGGTCTTATGCAAACTCATTGCATAAGATACCCCAACTTGCATGTCTATTACATAGACGCTTTGGATCAATACGTCTGTATCAAATACAAAGCGGGTTGTATCACATAGTGTTACTAGGATAAGGTATCCAACCTTATCCTTGTACTATAGATGTTTTAGGTTGTTACTTGAACATTGATCCCCGTATGTCCCGACATACTAGTTTAAGTTACATACAAACAACCTTGGATCTTAGTTTATTGGATTTAGGTCAAATTGTGCAATAACACTTTATTGTAGAAACTCAATAACACTTTATTGAAACAAGTATACAATTTTTTTACATTCACTATCTACGAATTTTAGGGCATAAAGTCGAACAACTCAGGCATTGCAAACGACTGGAGAACACTATCTATAGTGCCCACAAAGACATGGTGCAGACAAGACATGGTGCAGACAGATTCCTCTAGTTGCGCCCTCAAACACCCTGACAACTAGATTGTGAGTTAAGTCCTACTCCTATTCAGCTCCGCTGTAGGTGCCTTTAGAAGACTAAGCCAACTAAACATCTATTTCTAAGGCTAGCTGAAACTTAAATAATTATTGCACACGACTCCCAAAACTCTAGTGGTTCCAATCCTCTTTCTAGGATGCAAGAAATCAAAGTCCTATTTCTAGGATCTTTTCCACTATTGCTTTTGCGAGCCCGCGCATTCAACTCCAACCTTTCAGTCACCAGCTATGTAGGAATGAAATCCCTAGCGCAACGGAAGATTTATTAGAGGACCTTTGACTGTGTTTTAATCTAGATTAAAATACCAATACGACAGGCAAAATTTACAATAATTATCATGCATAATTTGCTGTAAATATGGTTATAGCATGCTAGAATTTACTGAATTAAAATCTATTTAATTCATGCAAGTTTAGAGAAAAAGGTTTTCACCAACATACCGTCGTTGGCGACTTGACTGTTTTACCTAAACTCGATGTTCTTCTTAGAAGAAAAACGCAGCAGCGAACCTCGATCTTCGCTGGAAATTCTTCAGGAATTGCGAACACCACCACTATGGCTACATGATAACACTCATTTGTGTGTTATTTAGCCTTAAAAACCTATGTAATTGTTTGGAAAGCAAGGACTTTGTGTTTAAATTCTTATCATTTGAAGTCATTTTAGCAAAAGTGGTAGAATCATGAAGAAAATCTTAGAATTATAGAATTTAAGCTAAAATTATACATAAAGAGATTATTTTTGTAAAGAATTTATCCAAGTTAATGCTTTTGTGCAGAAGTCTTTGCGAAGAGGATGCACCCGCAAGAGGAGATTAAAGTGAAGGGTTGAAATCCCTTTCGCAGCGGAAACAATCAAGAAGGACCTCGAATTGAATTTCAAAAAGAAAAACCAATACGTTGGCAAATATGAAATACAGAAACGATTTCTATTAATATAGATTAAGCATGTTGTACAAAATAAATCTAAAACCATTTTTTGATCAGAATACTTACATGTTTTTTACGATAAAAAACTGCACTATGCTCCAATTACGTTCTTGGGACTTCCAACGAACACCACCACTCGAATCACCCACTATCCTCTTGGGCTTCCTTGAGATATCGATTGTGGGATCGATCTTGGTCTTGGAAGGGAAAAATACAGCAAGAAGTTGCTGGTTTTTGGTTGAGAGATGGAGAAAATCAGAGAGAAAATCTTCTCTGTCTTTTCGTTAGAATGAGAGAATGAAGCGTTCCTTAGGGAAACCCCATCAGGCCACTACGTAGGATTAGGTTATGATAACTCCCTAACCAATCTTGTCCATTGATCTAAACCCATTAGATCTGGACCGTTTAATTATTATCAAATAATAATTAATAATTTAAATAATTAATTATAATTATTAAATAATAATAATAATTAATTATAATTAATTTAATTAAACTAAATTCAATTAAATCAATTATAACATAAGAAATTTAATTCAATTTGAATCATATTCAATTCAATTAAATTGTCATTCCATTAATCTCATTAATTGAATCCACATTAATTAAATATCAAATATTTAATTAATTTTATAATTGAATCATATTCAATTTTATCTCTCTCATTTAACCTATAGTTTTAATGTGTATCAAAATGTACATTAATATAAACTATAGTATTAATTTGATTAAATCACATCTAACCAAATTTAATTTAATTAATTAATTCCCAATTAATTAATTCATGAATTAATCAAATATCACATATTTATTTAAATTCATAATTCTCTCAGAAATTAATTTTGAATCATATCCAAAATCAATTTTATTATAAAGTTTAATTCAATAATTAAACTTATACTATAATGTATCTCCATACATTATATTAATTGTATCAAAATACAATTAACTTAAATTCCCTTTAATATCAAGACTATATTATCTCAGAACCCGTTATGAGCCAGCAGGTGGACCTAATGGACCTACAAATCAGCTCTAACGATACGAGATTGATCAACTAAACTCATTAACCGAGTCAATCAACATTCGTTAATTGTGGGTCACTCCACTAAAGACCCACAGTTGCACTCTTCTCGCTGTAGAATATTTCTGTGTCCACAGATAACGACCAATGCAGTAAGTCAATCCTTCACGTGTGTTCGTAACACCAGCTGGGTCAAATTACCGTTTTACCCCTTGGTTACCTCTGGTTCCTTAAGTACCATTGATCCCTCTAATGAACAAGTTGTTTAGGGTCTAACCTCTAAACAAGAGTTCCTCTCAGGCCAGGAGAGGACGACGCGCCTTTGTTCAAGCCCCAGAATCAGCCTTTAAGGGAACACACATCTACTTGCCCCAATAGGAGAAGAAGTGAATTCCATCTTGTATTGTCATGTCCCCAGCCCCCCACTCGGTCTTGTCCCCAAGAAGGTAGGCTTATTGAGTCGGCGTGCAGGCCACTCTTGAAGGGAATAAAAGTCCCCACGCAGCGGAAGCGCATCGATTGGACCTTACGCCGTATATTAATTAACATTAAAATACCGTTACGATAACTCAAACAAAACTTTAAACAAACTTTAAAGCCGCTGTAAAATCGGTTTAAACATGCTAAAATAAATCTAAATTTATTTTTAAAACTTTTCTAAAGAAAAGAGGAAGAACCGATACAAACCTCCGTTGTAGACTTGACCGTTCTTCGCCAACGACGCTCCACGAACTAAAACGCAGCAGCCGCTTTAAGGTTTTCTTTGCTGGAAATTCTTCTTCGAATAACACAATAACCACAGAGGTTACACCGGTATGTCTCTAAGTCTAGGAGGCAAAAGACTTGTGGGAGTCTTTCTCTAAGAGGGAGGCTAGAGAGAATTCTAGGTCTTGTCTTTCAAGAGTGTCAAGTGTCATGACCAATTAGGTCTAGTGTTCTATTTATAGAAGAGAGACCATGAATAAAATATTCAATTAAATCAATATTTTCCATAATTGATTCAATCTTATTCCTTAATTAATCAATCATGATCAATCAATTCCATAATTGATTAATCTTTTCCACAAATGACTAATTACTTCCATAAGTGATTAGATCATTTCCATAAATGATTAATCACTTCCTTAAGTGATTAATTATTTCCATAATTGATTAATTCCCGGTTAATGAATTCTTGAATTAATTAACCACCAATTAAATATCACATATTTAATTCCCGGCCTAGAATTAATTAATTTGCCCAAACACATTTTAGGCCTTAAATTAATTAATTCATTATTTTGAACTCTTTCAAACTTCCATAAATTTATATTTGAACTTTTCAAATATTATTTTCTCTCATAATAATATATCAATATATATTATATTTGTTTTCGTTAATAAATTGAACATTTTCAATTTACTTTTATTACTTAGTTGCCTCAAATTACTTTACGAGCTACCAGTGGGACCTAATGGACCTGCAGATCAGAAGCTCCAACGATGTGAGATTAATTGGTCAAACTCATTAACCACATTAATCAATATTCGTTAACTGTGTGTACATTTCACTATAGACTCACAGTTGCACTCTTCTCACTGCAGACATATTTTCTGTGTCCACGGATCTAGACCAATATCGACTAGTTAGTCCTTCACAAGTGTTCGTAACACCAGCTGGGTCAAATTACCGTTTTACCCCTGGGTTACCTCTATTTCCTTAAGTACCAATTCTCCTCTAATGAACAACCTGTTTGTGGTCCAACCATCAAACAGAAAAAACCCTCTCGTGCCATTGAGAGGGTAGGGCCCTTTGTTAAAGACTCGGAGTAACCACTTAAGGGAACACTCATCTGTTTCCCTAAAGTCGGGAAGGAGTGAATTCCATATTGTACGATTATGTTCCCAGCTCCCCATTCGGTCTTGTTCCCAAAGTGGTAGGCTTATTGAGTCGGCGTATTGGCCACTCTCACCCATACAAATCAAAGGACAATCTCTCATGAGCAGGAGTCTATAATCAACTCAGGATTAAGACTAAGTTGTCTAGGTCGTCCTAGTGAAATGGAAAACCAACTAGTTAACGGTGTTATAACCAGTGGTTACTATTTCGCGGTCCGGTCTTATGCAAACTCATTGCATAGGATACCCCCACTCGCATGTCTCCTACACGAACGCGTTGGATCGCAGCGTTTGTATCAAATACAAAGTGGGCCGTATCCATAGTGTCACCAGGATAAGGCACCCAGTCTTATCCCTATACTATAGACCCTTTAGGCTGTTTCTTGAACAATGATCCCATATGTCACTACATATAGTTCAAGACTCATATTACAGCCTTGGATGTCTAGTTTATTGGATTAGGGTTATTATTAGACAGAGACAAATATAAAATAACTAATAACAATTAATGGTAAATATATCAATATTATTTCATTAATATCCGGTCATCGGTTACATTCACTATCTACGAGTTTTAGGGCATAAAACCCAACAAACTCCCACTTGAACTAAAACACTTAGTTAGTGGGATGTAAATGCAATAATCTAAAGCTGGAAATGTCATGTATATAATACAATGAACTAGGGCATCCTTATACCCATTATACATTTCTCCCACTTGCCCTAGATTAGATGACATACATATCTCGTAGACCTAGACCCTCTAGATGACCCTCAAACACTTTAGCCGTGAGAGCCTTCGTAAATGGATCAGCGATGTTGTGCTCCGAGGCGATCTTAGTGACGATCACATCTCCTCGTTGCACAATCTCTCGTATCAGGTGATACTTCCTCTCGATGTGTTTACCTCGTTTGTGGCTTCGAGGTTCTTTTGAGTTGGCTACAGCCCCACTGTTGTCACAATATAGTGTTATGGGCACGTTCATATTCGGAACTACTTCCAAATCAGTCAAGAACTTTCTGAGCCATACTGCCTCCTTAGCTGCTTCGCAAGCTGCTACATACTCAGCCTCCATGGTTGAGTCTGCTATGCATCCTTGTTTGATGCTTCTCCACACTACTGCTCCTCCATTGAGGGTGAAAACTGACCCTGATGTGGATTTCCTTGAATCCTTATCAGCTTGAAAGTCAGAGTCAGTGTATCCAGTAAGAATCAAATCCTTAGCTCCATACACAAGCATGTAGTCCCTCGTTCTCCGAAGATACTTGAGGATATTGTTAACCGCTCCCCAGTGGTCCAACCCTGGATTAGACTGATACCTACTGACTACTCCCACTGCATAACATATGTCAGGCCTAGTGCAGAGCATAACATACATTAAGCTGCCCACAGCTGAGGCGTAGGGAATGTGTCTCATGTTCTCAATTTCTTGAGGTGTCTTAGGAGACTGTTCCTTAGACAGGTGTACCCCATGTCTGAAGGGTAGTAGTCCCTTCTTGGAGTTTTGCATCGAATATCGAGACAACATCTTGTCAATATACGTTGCTTGAGACAGAGCTAGCGTTTTGTTCTTACGATCCCTAATGATTTGGATTCCCAGAACATATTGAGCCTCTCCCAGATCTTTCATTTGGAATTGAGCTGCTAGCCATTTCTTAATGTCAGTGAGGTATCCTACATCATTCCCAATGAGTAGGATATCGTCTACATAAAGTATTAGAAAATCTACTTTCATTTTGTTGACTTTCTTGTATACACAAGGCTCATCAACGTTTTGGTCAAAGCCAAAAGATTTGATTGCAGTATCAAATCTAATGTTCCATGATCTGGATGCTTGTTTCAATCCATAAATGGATCGATTGAGCTTACAAACCTTTTGTTCCTGACCTTGGCCTATGAACCCTTCGGGTTGAGACATGAAGATATTCTCTTCAAGATTACCATTCAGAAAGACAGTCTTGACGTCCATTTGCCATATTTCATAGTCATAATATGTGGCTATGGATAAGAGAATTCTTATGGACTTTAACATGGCTACAGGAGAAAAGGTTTCCTCATAGTCAACCCCTTCCTTTTGGGTATAACCCTTTGCCACTAGTCTAGCTTTGAAGGTCTGTACCTTTCCAGCTGCATCTCTTTTTCTCTTATAGATCCATTTGCACCCTATGGGTTTTACCCCATTTGGTAGATCTGTAAGTTACCATACAGAATTGGAGTACATTGACTCCATTTTGAAGGATTGGAATTCCCAATTCCGTTACAGCGGAAGCAATTGGACCGTTCGTAAATTAATTTTGTTCTACAAAAATACCAATACATTGGCAAAAGGTTAAGCGATGAGAAACATACCTCCGTTGACGACTCTGAATACTTCAACGAATGATTCTTGATTGCTCTGCAACAACGAAGAACACCACCATTTGATCTTCCCCGCTATAACTCTGAGATTAGGAACGTAGTTGTGGGACTACCTAATCTTGAATGGGAAAAACTCTAGAGAGAAGTTCTTGAGTTGAGAGAATATGAGAAGGCCTTATGGTGGCCATATGTTGTTGTACCTAAACCCTAGGGTTAGTGTTCTATTTATAGGAGAAAGGCCATGAATAAAATATTCATTTAAAATCAATTATTTCCATAACTGATTTAATCTTTTCCATTAATCAATTCCATGACCAATCAATTCCATAATTGATTAATCTTTTCCATAAATGATTGATCACTTCCATAAGTGATTAATCATTTCCATAATTGATTAATTTCCAATTAATTAATTCTTTAATTAATTAATCACCAATTAAATATCATATATTTAATTTCAGACCTTCTATTAGTTAATTAATTAATTACCCAATTAAATATCATATATTTAATTTCAGGCCTTCAATTAATTAATTCTATAATATGAATCAAATTCATATTAAAATTTGAACTCCTTCAAATTCTCTTATATCCTATAAATTTAATATGAATCAAATTCATATTAATATTTGAACTTCTTCAAATATTTATTTCTCTCATAGACTATAGTTTAATTAAATCTCATTTAATTTAAACTAAATTGAATAATTAATTAATTCATAATTAATTAATTCATCTTCTAATTAAATATCCTATATTTAATTAGACATATATTTGAACTCTTTCAAATATATCAATCTCTCAAATTAATAAAGTTTAATCTCAAATTAGACTTTATATTTTAATGCATCATTATACATTATATTAATTTGTATCTCATACAATTAACTTAATTCCCAATATGAATTTGAACTATTCAAATTCTCTCAAGATATATTTGTTCCTAATTACTCTTTACGAGCTAGCAGGGGGACCTAATGGACCTACAGATCAGAAGCTCCAATGATATGAGGTTAATAGATTAAACTCATTAATCAGGTTAACCAATATTCATTAACTGTGGGTCATTCCACTAAAGACCCACAGCTGAACTCTTCTCACTGTAGAACATTTCTGTGTCCATGGATGTAGACCTATACCGGTAAGTCAATCCTTCACGAGTGTTCGTAATCACGGATGGGTCAAATTACCGTTTTACCCCTGTGTTACATCTGTCTCCTTAAGTACCAGCGCTCCTCTAATGAACAACCTGTTTATGGTCCAACCATTAAACAGAAAGTTCCTCTCGGGCCAGTGAGAGGACGGGATCCCTTTGTTCAAGTCCCGGAGTCACCTCTTAAGGGAACACTCATCTACTTCTCCTAGAAGTGGGAAGGAGTGAATTCCTTCTTGTGTTGTCATGTCCCCAGCCTCCCACTCGGTCTTGTCCCCAAAAAGGAAGGCATATTGAGTCGGCGTATTGGCCACTCTCACCCATGCTAATCAAAGGACAATCCCTCATGAGAAGGAGTTCATGACACACTCAAGATTAAGACTGAGTTACCTAGGTCATCGTATTGAAACAGTAACCTAACTAGTTAACGGTGTTACATCTAGTGGTTTACTATTTCGTGGTCCGGTCTTATGCAAACTCATTGCATAGGATACCCCCGCTTGCATGTCTCCTACATGGACGCCTTGAATTAATACGTCCGTATCGAATACAAAGCGGGCCGTATCACATAGTGTTACCAGGATAAGGTATCCAGCTTTATCCTTGTACTATAGACCTTTTAGGTTGTTACTTGAACACCAATCCCCGTATGTCCCCACATACTAGTTCAAGTCACATGTAAACAACCTTGGATCTTAGTTTATTGGATTTGGGTCAAATT
The DNA here is from genome assembly GCA_036850905.1 of Luffa acutangula. Classification (NCBI taxonomy): domain Eukaryota; kingdom Viridiplantae; phylum Streptophyta; class Magnoliopsida; order Cucurbitales; family Cucurbitaceae; genus Luffa; species Luffa acutangula. The sequence continues at coordinate 9,197,806 of CM072087.1, forward strand.
GTGCAATATTTAACAACAACACTTTATTGAAACAAGTATACAATTTGTTCACATTCACTATCTACGAGTTTTAGGGCATAAAACCCAACAAACTCCCACTTGAACTAAAACTCTAGTTTAGTGGGATGTACAATAATCTATACAGCATTGGGTGTATAAATACATGTATAAAACATATACAATGTACAAATACAATAAACTAGGGCATCACTATACCCATTACACAATGGTATCACTATACCAATTACATTTCTCCCACTTGCCCTAGATTACACTTTTGTACATATCTCGTAGATCTAGACCTTCTAGATGACCCTCAAACACTTTAGCCGAGAGAGTCTTTGTAAATGAATCAGCAATATTTAATTCAATTTAATGTGTCTGCTTGTCTTAGGCTGCGATGTTCTTTTGAATTTGCCACAACACCACTATATCACTATAAAGTGTGATGGACAAGTTCACATTTGGAACACATTCCAAATCTGTCAAGAACTTCTTAAGCCATACAGTCTCTATCGCTACTTCACAAGTAGCTATATTTTCGGCCTATATGGTCAAGATTGTAACTATGTCATACTATAGCTCCATCGTAAAGAGTGACCACAAATACTGATGTAGATTTCCTCAAATTCTTATCAGTCTTAAAATCTGTGTCAGTGTATCCTGTAAGGATCAAATCCTTAGTCCCATACACGAGCATATAGTTCCTCGTTCTCCTTGAATACTTGAGGATATTCTTAACGGTTTTCCAATGATTAAATCTTGGATTAGATTGATATTTACTGACAATCCCTACTGCATAGGGCATTCGTCTCATGCCCTCAACCTCTTGAGGTGTCTTAGGAAACATTTTCTTAGACAAAAGAATTCCATGTCTGAAAGGTAGTGAACCCTTATTGGAATTCTGCATCTTATATCTAACTAACATCTTGTAGATATAAGACACCTGAGACAATGCTAGCCTTTTGTTCTTACGGTTCCTAAACAATTTGGATCTCAAGAACAAACTCAGCTTCTCCCAAATTTCCACTTGGAAATGAGCTGCTAGCTCCTTTAATGTCAGTAAGATAACCTACATCATTCCCAATGATTAGGATATCAATCATATACAATACTAAGTAAGCTACTGAACTATTGATGATTACTTGTAAACACAAGACTCATTAATGTTCTGATTAAAGTCAAAAGATTTGGTCTCTTTATCAAATCTTATATTTCAAGATCGAAATGCTTAGGTTAATCCATGAATGGATCACTTAAGCTTGCAAAACCTTTTGCTTTCGATCTTGTTGTATGAACCCTTCTGGTTAAGACCTTTAATGTCTCGTTTTCTCTTGTAAATCCACTTGTAACTAATAGGTGTTACCCATCAAACAGATCTACAAGATTCCATATGGAAGTGAAATACAAAAGACTTCATTTCCAGGTCCATGACTTTAATCCATTGGTCCTTGTCAACATCATTCATTTTCTTTCTAAAAGATAATGAACCCACTATACCATCATCAGGTATGATGACCTAGGCTTCAAACAAGCCCATGTAACGTTCAGGTTATCAAACAACCCTCCCACTACATTGAGGCAATCTCAACTATTGAGATGGATGTGACTGACTAGATGCACTGATCCATCAACAACTTTTGTTGAACAGCCAACCTCATCAACAACTCTTGTGGATGTTACTGTAGCTTCATTAGTTAACTTACTTAAATCGACTTTACTCTGTGGTTTATGATTTTTTTTTATGTGAACTTCTTGTGAGAATTTAGCATTTGTCGATACAAATTCTTTATTCTCTTGTGAATTGAAGAAGTATCAACTTCTCGTTTCCTTTGGGGTTGCCTACTACAGTATGCAATGCAGTCAACACTACATGACCCCAAAACGAGCCAGACAATTGAGCATAGCTCAACATGGAATGAACCATATCCAATAGGGTTCTATTTCTCCTAAATGAGATTTAGGGTGTGATCCCATGTACTATCAAATAGTCCTGGAATCTCAAATCCCTATACTCAACACTTTGATCTGATCAAAGTGTTTTTATCATCTCACCTAACAAGTTTTCAACTTCAGTCCTAAGCCCCTTCGAATATCTCAAGAGCTTCAGACTTAAGTTGCATTAGGTAAAGATACTCATACCTTTGAATAATCATCCAAAAGAGATGAATTATTCATGCCCTCCCACTGCTTTAACATATTGAACCACAATGATCCAAATGTACAAGCTCCAAGGGCTCTTTGGCTCTTAGATCTTTTCCAGTAAAATATCTATCAATCATATTGCCCACAAGGCATGACTTACAAGGTAGTAGAGAGTCATCTTCTAACTCGCTTAGAAGTTCACTCTTGACCAATCTCCCAATCAAATTGAGATTAATATGGTGTACCTTAGAACCAAAGAAAGGTATTTTTCCTTTAAGAGAAATCCTTTGCCTCTTTTCACATTGAGTAGTAGCGGTCTTAAACAACCCAGTGTTCATGACTGCTTTACTCTTGATTAGTCTTAAAACATTTAGGTTACTTTACAGTAAAGCTAAACAAATGTCAACTCCCTTTCTTGAAATAAAACTGCGTTAGCAGGGAAAGGTAAAGAGTAACATTGTTCCAGCAAATAAGACACAGAAATCAAATTTCTTTTGATCTTACATACACATTATCTAATAATATGTATTTTCTCCCACTGAGAAAAATAACTTAATGTTCCCCACTGATATAGCTAAAATAACCTCTCTAATTCTAACTTTGAGAGTTATTACACAAGCAACAAGCTCTTGTCAGGAACTTATTCCTTTAAAAGAAGAACACACCTGATTTGTGGTCCTTGAATCAAGTATTCAGGGAGAATCACTATTCTTCACTAGTCACGTTTTCAAGACAGGTAAATGAAAATTACGGTCTTGAAGAAGTTCTCTTTTTGCTAAGCAGAGTTCTATGTCATATTCACCAAGAAGAATTCTTAATGAATTAAACATATGGGGCATGAGGACATTCCTCAGTTAAGAATAATCCTAAACTTATTTACCACAATTTATCGTTTAAGCTTGTTGTATTACCGTTATTTATAAAATGACATAAGACAACACACATAAAATTATTATATAATTGCTGAAGTAACAAATTACTTGTATTATTAATTGCACTAACCCATTACAAATAATCCAATCAAATTCTGCAAAAACAAATAAGCAATCAAAGAAACCCTATAAAACTATTGATTTGGTTTTTGCAACGGTACTTCAAAGGTTTAGAACAACAGCCACCGAAGGGTGGTCAGCTACTCCTCCTCTGAATTGAGACAATCTCAACCAAACTCTAACACCAGAATAACTCATATTCAGTTAGCGTTTAGTTACCGTTGTTCGGTCAAAGGTTAGTTAACACATTTAACTCATCCCCGTAAGTGTAACCCTCCCACTTTCAGATCTCAGAGGCACGCACCAACAGGCTACCGAAGGGAAAGACAACTGTTGGTGATTAGCCTAAGTGACCCTATCCTATTCAGGAGTTCACGGTGTTCCGAATCCTATGATCAGGCCCTCCGAAGGGATGGTTGCGCCAGGACAACCTGCAGGCGGATCATAGGACTCTCACGGTGTGAGCTAGGGGTGGAGACCGAGGGATACGTTGACACGTGTCCCGCTCCCACTTACTCTAGACATTTTTCCCATTCACCTTGTTATTGATCCATGCAAACACTTTCCGAAGGGAGGCCGCTCCTAGGGCGACTCGAAGCCGAGCATGAACCTCACGTTGTGAATATAGGGACGTAGGAGCAAAACTTGATTTAAATCTCGTTTTGTAATTTTCCTCCCACTGAAAATGTCCTAAGGTTAATTTAGGGTTGTTTAACTTAGATAAAATTCGGCTAAGTCAATCTATCTAAGTCTGATCCTATTATAACAATTATGGAAAGGATTCAACCACAATGTTTTAGGTGAATTAAACTTCTTTTAATAAACCCAACATTGCAAGTTAACATTACTGTGGTTAATTCAACTCAAGTTTCGGGTCAGTTCCCAGGTAGGAGGTGTTCCGTAAACCGTCAACTTAAATACCCCCAACCTTAGACAGAACTTCACCAAGAGAGTTCCCTTATAACCAAAGTAATGTAAGGTCTTTACTCTAAAGATCTAGGTGCATTAAACACTTTTAACAAACCTAGTGACATTGCATGCTAACATTTAACTATGATTAATTCAACTCCGGTATTCCGGGTCAGTTCCCAGGTAGGAGGTGTTCCGTAAACCGTCAGCTTAAATACCCCCAACCTTAGACAGAACTTAACCGGTGGAGTTCCCTTATAATCATAGTAATGTTTTTCCTACTTAGTCAATTAAAACTAATTTTAATTCTAAGTAAGAATAATTCTAATCCTATTAGAAATGTGATCTTAGATCTAATTAATTTTAAACATTTTAAAATTAATTCATTTATCCTAAGATCCTATGTTTGCATGCAATTCTTTGTTATAGGTTAACGGTTTCTATTCATTAATATTATAACTATTATAAATTTTAATGAATTAAACCTATAACATGCTACTATGGTGAATAAATTAACAATCAAATTCTAATTAATTTATAAAACCATACATTAGCATACATGACATACCAAAAATATAACAATTATATTAATCTAAGGTAATGTCATGCTCAATGCAATTTAATTTCCTTTTAATTAACCTAACTCTTAAATTAATTACTCAAGAAAATTAAAATAAGCATTTTCATACATTAACATAACACTTTATATTAATAGCTCATGAAAATAAATAAACATATAAATTACTTTCATAAATATAACTTTTTATATTTTTACTAAAGTAATTTCATGCTCAATGCTTCTCAATTTTCATCCATTTAATCATAACAATTTATATTAAATACCCATGAAAATTAAATTCATGCATAATACTTATATTATAACAATTATAATTAAAATTGCATGAATATGCTTAAACTATGGTGGGATTAAAAAACTATATGACATTCATAAAGCAATTTAAATAGCTAAGTAGATGGGTTTTGACATCCTAGGACTCAAAACAATAGAAAAATTACATTAATCGATCTATTAAAGTCCTATCTTGCCATGAACCAGCTCAAAACAGCCTCGAACCGCATCCAAACCCTTCGAACCGCCGGAAAAAATGAGCTAAAACATGCTGAACCATGTTGAAATTAGCTTGAACCAGCTTAAAACAAGCTGAACCGGCCCAAAAACACCTTGAACCGACCAAAACCAAGCTGAACCAGGTCCAAAACAACTCAGACCATCCTGAACCGCGCTAACCATGCACGAACTGGTCAAGAATGAGCTGAACCAGTCAACTCTTGCTTGAACCGCATTGAACCATTGAGAACCGGTCAAGGACCACCCACGAACTCTCGGAACGTTACGAAATGCACGTTTACGCGAAAAAATAAATAATCCATAAAACATGCCCACGCGAATGCTCGAACTGCTGCACTTGGAATTAAAAGATGTTGATCCAACCAACAAGCTGTATGCATTTCTGATGCATGATAACCGATTTTAATTTTATATATCTTTTGTTTTCCCTCTTTTTTTTCTTTTTCGATTGCACATCCTCCGCGAATGCAGCCCTTTGTTCTCCCAAAAAACTCGATTTTCTGTGCTGTTTTCTCCGATTTTTGCTTCAAATTTCAGTAATTTCTTCATGGAATTTCACCAAAAAACATTGACACGGACTTACAGACTCGATTGCAATTAAATGCCCAAAACACCGGGCCCTTACATTGATCAAATCAACTAAAAAAAATTGCAAAACTAATGCCAAAACCCTAAAACATCTACTAGCAAACCTTTATACATCAAATGTAGAAAAATCCCACCAAAGAACCAATGCAAGTTTTAGGAAACAAAATTAAGCATACGATCGACTCTGATACCAATTGAAGGATTGGAATTCCCAATTCCGTTACAGCGGAAGCAATTGGACCGTTCGTAAATTAATTTTGTTCTACAAAAATACCAATACATTGGCAAAAGGTTAAGCGATGAGAAACATACCTCCGTTGACGACTCTGAATACTTCAACGAATGATTCTTGATTGCTCTGCAACAACGAAGAACACCACCATTTGATCTTCCCCGCTATAACTCTGAGATTAGGAACGTAGTTGTGGGACTACCTAATCTTGAATGAGAAAAAATGGGAAAAACTCTAGAGAGAAGTTCTTGAGTTGAGAGAATATGAGAAGGCCTTATGGTGGCCATATGTTGTTGTACCTAAACCCTAGGGTTAGTGTTCTATTTATAGGAGAAAGGCCATGAATAAAATATTCATTTAAAATCAATTATTTCCATAACTGATTTAATCTTTTCCATTAATCAATTCCATGACCAATCAATTCCATAATTGATTAATCTTTTCCATAAATGATTGATCACTTCCATAAGTGATTAATCATTTCCATAATTGATTAATTTCCAATTAATTAATTCTTTAATTAATTAATCACCAATTAAATATCATATATTTAATTTCAGACCTTCTATTAGTTAATTAATTAATTACCCAATTAAATATCATATATTTAATTTCAGGCCTTCAATTAATTAATTCTATAATATGAATCAAATTCATATTAAAATTTGAACTCCTTCAAATTCTCTTATATCCTATAAATTTAATATGAATCAAATTCATATTAATATTTGAACTTCTTCAAATATTTATTTCTCTCATAGACTATAGTTTAATTAAATCTCATTTAATTTAAACTAAATTGAATAATTAATTAATTCATAATTAATTAATTCATCTTCTAATTAAATATCCTATATTTAATTAGACATATATTTGAACTCTTTCAAATATATCAATCTCTCAAATTAATAAAGTTTAATCTCAAATTAGACTTTATATTTTAATGCATCATTATACATTATATTAATTTGTATCTCATACAATTAACTTAATTCCCAATATGAATTTGAACTATTCAAATTCTCTCAAGATATATTTGTTCCTAATTACTCTTTACGAGCTAGCAGGGGGACCTAATGGACCTACAGATCAGAAGCTCCAATGATATGAGGTTAATAGATTAAACTCATTAATCAGGTTAACCAATATTCATTAACTGTGGGTCATTCCACTAAAGACCCACAGCTGAACTCTTCTCACTGTAGAACATTTCTGTGTCCATGGATGTAGACCTATACCGGTAAGTCAATCCTTCACGAGTGTTCGTAATCACGGATGGGTCAAATTACCGTTTTACCCCTGTGTTACATCTGTCTCCTTAAGTACCAGCGCTCCTCTAATGAACAACCTGTTTATGGTCCAACCATTAAACAGAAAGTTCCTCTCGGGCCAGTGAGAGGACGGGATCCCTTTGTTCAAGTCCCGGAGTCACCTCTTAAGGGAACACTCATCTACTTCTCCTAGAAGTGGGAAGGAGTGAATTCCTTCTTGTGTTGTCATGTCCCCAGCCTCCCACTCGGTCTTGTCCCCAAAAAGGAAGGCATATTGAGTCGGCGTATTGGCCACTCTCACCCATGCTAATCAAAGGACAATCCCTCATGAGAAGGAGTTCATGACACACTCAAGATTAAGACTGAGTTACCTAGGTCATCGTATTGAAACAGTAACCTAACTAGTTAACGGTGTTACATCTAGTGGTTTACTATTTCGTGGTCCGGTCTTATGCAAACTCATTGCATAGGATACCCCCGCTTGCATGTCTCCTACATGGACGCCTTGAATTAATACGTCCGTATCGAATACAAAGCGGGCCGTATCACATAGTGTTACCAGGATAAGGTATCCAGCTTTATCCTTGTACTATAGACCTTTTAGGTTGTTACTTGAACACCAATCCCCGTATGTCCCCACATACTAGTTCAAGTCACATGTAAACAACCTTGGATCTTAGTTTATTGGATTTGGGTCAAATTGTGCAATATTTAACAACAACACTTTATTGAAACAAGTATACAATTTGTTCACATTCACTATCTACGAGTTTTAGGGCATAAAACCCAACAAACTCCCACTTGAACTAAAACTCTAGTTTAGTGGGATGTACAATAATCTATACAGCATTGGGTGTATAAATACATGTATAAAACATATACAATGTACAAATACAATAAACTAGGGCATCACTATACCCATTACACAATGGTATCACTATACCAATTACATTTCTCCCACTTGCCCTAGATTACACTTTTGTACATATCTCGTAGATCTAGACCTTCTAGATGACCCTCAAACACTTTAGCCGAGAGAGTCTTTGTAAATGAATCAGCAATATTTAATTCAATTTAATGTGTCTGCTTGTCTTAGGCTGCGATGTTCTTTTGAATTTGCCACAACACCACTATATCACTATAAAGTGTGATGGACAAGTTCACATTTGGAACACATTCCAAATCTGTCAAGAACTTCTTAAGCCATACAGTCTCTATCGCTACTTCACAAGTAGCTATATTTTCGGCCTATATGGTCAAGATTGTAACTATGTCATACTATAGCTCCATCGTAAAGAGTGACCACAAATACTGATGTAGATTTCCTCAAATTCTTATCAGTCTTAAAATCTGTGTCAGTGTATCCTGTAAGGATCAAATCCTTAGTCCCATACACGAGCATATAGTTCCTCGTTCTCCTTGAATACTTGAGGATATTCTTAACGGTTTTCCAATGATTAAATCTTGGATTAGATTGATATTTACTGACAATCCCTACTGCATAGGGCATTCGTCTCATGCCCTCAACCTCTTGAGGTGTCTTAGGAAACATTTTCTTAGACAAAAGAATTCCATGTCTGAAAGGTAGTGAACCCTTATTGGAATTCTGCATCTTATATCTAACTAACATCTTGTAGATATAAGACACCTGAGACAATGCTAGCCTTTTGTTCTTACGGTTCCTAAACAATTTGGATCTCAAGAACAAACTCAGCTTCTCCCAAATTTCCACTTGGAAATGAGCTGCTAGCTCCTTTAATGTCAGTAAGATAACCTACATCATTCCCAATGATTAGGATATCAATCATATACAATACTAAGTAAGCTACTGAACTATTGATGATTACTTGTAAACACAAGACTCATTAATGTTCTGATTAAAGTCAAAAGATTTGGTCTCTTTATCAAATCTTATATTTCAAGATCGAAATGCTTAGGTTAATCCATGAATGGATCACTTAAGCTTGCAAAACCTTTTGCTTTCGATCTTGTTGTATGAACCCTTCTGGTTAAGACCTTTAATGTCTCGTTTTCTCTTGTAAATCCACTTGTAACTAATAGGTGTTACCCATCAAACAGATCTACAAGATTCCATATGGAAGTGAAATACAAAAGACTTCATTTCCAGGTCCATGACTTTAATCCATTGGTCCTTGTCAACATCATTCATTTTCTTTCTAAAAGATAATGAACCCACTATACCATCATCAGGTATGATGACCTAGGCTTCAAACAAGCCCATGTAACGTTCAGGTTATCAAACAACCCTCCCACTACATTGAGGCAATCTCAACTATTGAGATGGATGTGACTGACTAGATGCACTGATCCATCAACAACTTTTGTTGAACAGCCAACCTCATCAACAACTCTTGTGGATGTTACTGTAGCTTCATTAGTTAACTTACTTAAATCGACTTTACTCTGTGGTTTATGATTTTTTTTATGTGAACTTCTTGTGAGAATTTAGCATTTGTCGATACAAATTCTTTATTCTCTTGTGAATTGAAGAAGTATCAACTTCTCGTTTCCTTTGGGGTTGCCTACTACAGTATGCAATGCAGTCAACACTACATGACCCCAAAACGAGCCAGACAATTGAGCATAGCTCAACATGGAATGAACCATATCCAATAGGGTTCTATTTCTCCTAAATGAGATTTAGGGTGTGATCCCATGTACTATCAAATAGTCCTGGAATCTCAAATCCCTATACTCAACACTTTGATCTGATCAAAGTGTTTTTATCATCTCACCTAACAAGTTTTCAACTTCAGTCCTAAGCCCCTTCGAATATCTCAAGAGCTTCAGACTTAAGTTGCATTAGGTAAAGATACTCATACCTTTGAATAATCATCCAAAAGAGATGAATTATTCATGCCCTCCCACTGCTTTAACATATTGAACCACAATGATCCAAATGTACAAGCTCCAAGGGCTCTTTGGCTCTTAGATCTTTTCCAGTAAAATATCTATCAATCATATTGCCCACAAGGCATGACTTACAAGGTAGTAGAGAGTCATCTTCTAACTCGCTTAGAAGTTCACTCTTGACCAATCTCCCAATCAAATTGAGATTAATATGGTGTACCTTAGAACCAAAGAAAGGTATTTTTCCTTTAAGAGAAATCCTTTGCCTCTTTTCACATTGAGTAGTAGCGGTCTTAAACAACCCAGTGTTCATGACTGCTTTACTCTTGATTAGTCTTAAAACATTTAGGTTACTTTACAGTAAAGCTAAACAAATGTCAACTCCCTTTCTTGAAATAAAACTGCGTTAGCAGGGAAAGGTAAAGAGTAACATTGTTCCAGCAAATAAGACACAGAAATCAAATTTCTTTTGATCTTACATACACATTATCTAATAATATGTATTTTCTCCCACTGAGAAAAATAACTTAATGTTCCCCACTGATATAGCTAAAATAACCTCTCTAATTCTAACTTTGAGAGTTATTACACAAGCAACAAGCTCTTGTCAGGAACTTATTCCTTTAAAAGAAGAACACACCTGATTTGTGGTCCTTGAATCAAGTATTCAGGGAGAATCACTATTCTTCACTAGTCACGTTTTCAAGACAGGTAAATGAAAATTACGGTCTTGAAGAAGTTCTCTTTTTGCTAAGCAGAGTTCTATGTCATATTCACCAAGAAGAATTCTTAATGAATTAAACATATGGGGCATGAGGACATTCCTCAGTTAAGAATAATCCTAAACTTATTTACCACAATTTATCGTTTAAGCTTGTTGTATTACCGTTATTTATAAAATGACATAAGACAACACACATAAAATTATTATATAATTGCTGAAGTAACAAATTACTTGTATTATTAATTGCACTAACCCATTACAAATAATCCAATCAAATTCTGCAAAAACAAATAAGCAATCAAAGAAACCCTATAAAACTATTGATTTGGTTTTTGCAACGGTACTTCAAAGGTTTAGAACAACAGCCACCGAAGGGTGGTCAGCTACTCCTCCTCTGAATTGAGACAATCTCAACCAAACTCTAACACCAGAATAACTCATATTCAGTTAGCGTTTAGTTACCGTTGTTCGGTCAAAGGTTAGTTAACACATTTAACTCATCCCCGTAAGTGTAACCCTCCCACTTTCAGATCTCAGAGGCACGCACCAACAGGCTACCGAAGGGAAAGACAACTGTTGGTGATTAGCCTAAGTGACCCTATCCTATTCAGGAGTTCACGGTGTTCCGAATCCTATGATCAGGCCCTCCGAAGGGATGGTTGCGCCAGGACAACCTGCAGGCGGATCATAGGACTCTCACGGTGTGAGCTAGGGGTGGAGACCGAGGGATACGTTGACACGTGTCCCGCTCCCACTTACTCTAGACATTTTTCCCATTCACCTTGTTATTGATCCATGCAAACACTTTCCGAAGGGAGGCCGCTCCTAGGGCGACTCGAAGCCGAGCATGAACCTCACGTTGTGAATATAGGGACGTAGGAGCAAAACTTGATTTAAATCTCGTTTTGTAATTTTCCTCCCACTGAAAATGTCCTAAGGTTAATTTAGGGTTGTTTAACTTAGATAAAATTCGGCTAAGTCAATCTATCTAAGTCTGATCCTATTATAACAATTATGGAAAGGATTCAACCACAATGTTTTAGGTGAATTAAACTTCTTTTAATAAACCCAACATTGCAAGTTAACATTACTGTGGTTAATTCAACTCAAGTTTCGGGTCAGTTCCCAGGTAGGAGGTGTTCCGTAAACCGTCAACTTAAATACCCCCAACCTTAGACAGAACTTCACCAAGAGAGTTCCCTTATAACCAAAGTAATGTAAGGTCTTTACTCTAAAGATCTAGGTGCATTAAACACTTTTAACAAACCTAGTGACATTGCATGCTAACATTTAACTATGATTAATTCAACTCCGGTATTCCGGGTCAGTTCCCAGGTAGGAGGTGTTCCGTAAACCGTCAGCTTAAATACCCCCAACCTTAGACAGAACTTAACCGGTGGAGTTCCCTTATAATCATAGTAATGTTTTTCCTACTTAGTCAATTAAAACTAATTTTAATTCTAAGTAAGAATAATTCTAATCCTATTAGAAATGTGATCTTAGATCTAATTAATTTTAAACATTTTAAAATTAATTCATTTATCCTAAGATCCTATGTTTGCATGCAATTCTTTGTTATAGGTTAACGGTTTCTATTCATTAATATTATAACTATTATAAATTTTAATGAATTAAACCTATAACATGCTACTATGGTGAATAAATTAACAATCAAATTCTAATTAATTTATAAAACCATACATTAGCATACATGACATACCAAAAATATAACAATTATATTAATCTAAGGTAATGTCATGCTCAATGCAATTTAATTTCCTTTTAATTAACCTAACTCTTAAATTAATTACTCAAGAAAATTAAAATAAGCATTTTCATACATTAACATAACACTTTATATTAATAGCTCATGAAAATAAATAAACATATAAATTACTTTCATAAATATAACTTTTTATATTTTTACTAAAGTAATTTCATGCTCAATGCTTCTCAATTTTCATCCATTTAATCATAACAATTTATATTAAATACCCATGAAAATTAAATTCATGCATAATACTTATATTATAACAATTATAATTAAAATTGCATGAATATGCTTAAACTATGGTGGGATTAAAAAACTATATGACATTCATAAAGCAATTTAAATAGCTAAGTAGATGGGTTTTGACATCCTAGGACTCAAAACAATAGAAAAATTACATTAATCGATCTATTAAAGTCCTATCTTGCCATGAACCAGCTCAAAACAGCCTCGAACCGCATCCAAACCCTTCGAACCGCCGGAAAAATGAGCTAAAACATGCTGAACCATGTTGAAATTAGCTTGAACCAGCTTAAAACAAGCTGAACCGGCCCAAAAACACCTTGAACCGACCAAAACCAAGCTGAACCAGGTCCAAAACAACTCAGACCATCCTGAACCGCGCTAACCATGCACGAACTGGTCAAGAATGAGCTGAACCAGTCAACTCTTGCTTGAACCGCATTGAACCATTGAGAACCGGTCAAGGACCACCCACGAACTCTCGGAACGTTACGAAATGCACGTTTACGCGAAAAAATAAATAATCCATAAAACATGCCCACGCGAATGCTCGAACTGCTGCACTTGGAATTAAAAGATGTTGATCCAACCAACAAGCTGTATGCATTTCTGATGCATGATAACCGATTTTAATTTTATATATCTTTTGTTTTCCCTCTTTTTTTTCTTTTTCGATTGCACATCCTCCGCGAATGCAGCCCTTTGTTCTCCCAAAAAACTCGATTTTCTGTGCTGTTTTCTCCGATTTTTGCTTCAAATTTCAGTAATTTCTTCATGGAATTTCACCAAAAAACATTGACACGGACTTACAGACTCGATTGCAATTAAATGCCCAAAACACCGGGCCCTTACATTGATCAAATCAACTAAAAAAAATTGCAAAACTAATGCCAAAACCCTAAAACATCTACTAGCAAACCTTTATACATCAAATGTAGAAAAATCCCACCAAAGAACCAATGCAAGTTTTAGGAAACAAAATTAAGCATACGATCGACTCTGATACCAATTGAAGGATTGGAATTCCCAATTCCGTTACAGCGGAAGCAATTGGACCGTTCGTAAATTAATTTTGTTCTACAAAAATACCAATACATTGGCAAAAGGTTAAGCGATGAGAAACATACCTCCGTTGACGACTCTGAATACTTCAACGAATGATTCTTGATTGCTCTGCAACAACGAAGAACACCACCATTTGATCTTCCCCGCTATAACTCTGAGATTAGGAACGTAGTTGTGGGACTACCTAATCTTGAATGAGAAAAAATGGGAAAAACTCTAGAGAGAAGTTCTTGAGTTGAGAGAATATGAGAAGGCCTTATGGTGGCCATATGTTGTTGTACCTAAACCCTAGGGTTAGTGTTCTATTTATAGGAGAAAGGCCATGAATAAAATATTCATTTAAAATCAATTATTTCCATAACTGATTTAATCTTTTCCATTAATCAATTCCATGACCAATCAATTCCATAATTGATTAATCTTTTCCATAAATGATTGATCACTTCCATAAGTGATTAATCATTTCCATAATTGATTAATTTCCAATTAATTAATTCTTTAATTAATTAATCACCAATTAAATATCATATATTTAATTTCAGACCTTCTATTAGTTAATTAATTAATTACCCAATTAAATATCATATATTTAATTTCAGGCCTTCAATTAATTAATTCTATAATATGAATCAAATTCATATTAAAATTTGAACTCCTTCAAATTCTCTTATATCCTATAAATTTAATATGAATCAAATTCATATTAATATTTGAACTTCTTCAAATATTTATTTCTCTCATAGACTATAGTTTAATTAAATCTCATTTAATTTAAACTAAATTGAATAATTAATTAATTCATAATTAATTAATTCATCTTCTAATTAAATATCCTATATTTAATTAGACATATATTTGAACTCTTTCAAATATATCAATCTCTCAAATTAATAAAGTTTAATCTCAAATTAGACTTTATATTTTAATGCATCATTATACATTATATTAATTTGTATCTCATACAATTAACTTAATTCCCAATATGAATTTGAACTATTCAAATTCTCTCAAGATATATTTGTTCCTAATTACTCTTTACGAGCTAGCAGGGGGACCTAATGGACCTACAGATCAGAAGCTCCAATGATATGAGGTTAATAGATTAAACTCATTAATCAGGTTAACCAATATTCATTAACTGTGGGTCATTCCACTAAAGACCCACAGCTGAACTCTTCTCACTGTAGAACATTTCTGTGTCCATGGATGTAGACCTATACCGGTAAGTCAATCCTTCACGAGTGTTCGTAATCACGGATGGGTCAAATTACCGTTTTACCCCTATGTTACATCTGTCTCCTTAAGTACCAGCGCTCCTCTAATGAACAACCTGTTTATGGTCCAACCATTAAACAGAAAGTTCCTCTCGGGCCAGTGAGAGGACGGGATCCCTTTGTTCAAGTCCCGGAGTCACCTCTTAAGGGAACACTCATCTACTTCTCCTAGAAGTGGGAATGAGTGAATTCCTTCTTGTGTTGTCATGTCCCCAGCCTCCCACTCGGTCTTGTCCCCAAAAAGGAAGGCATATTGAGTCGGCGTATTGGCCACTCTCACCCATGCTAATCATAGGACAATCCCTCATGAGAAGGAGTTCATGACACACTCAGGATTAAGACTGAGTTACCTAGGTCATCGTATTGAAACAGTAACCTAACTAGTTAACGGTGTTACATCTAGTGGTTTACTATTTCGTGGTCCGGTCTTATGCAAACTCATTGCATAGGATACCCCCGCTTGCATGTCTCCTACATGGACGCCTTGAATTAATACGTCCGTATCGAATACAAAGCGGGCCGTATCACATAGTGTTACCAGGATAAGGTATCCAGCCTTATCCTTGTACTATAGACCTTTTAGGTTGTTACTTGAACACCAATCCCCATATGTCCCCACATACTAGTTCAAGTCACATGTAAACAACCTTGGATCTTAGTTTATTGGATTTGGGTCAAATTGTGCAATATTTAACAACAACACTTTATTGAAACAAGTATACAATTTGTTCACATTCACTATCTACGAGTTTTAGGGCATAAAACCCAACACATTTCCAGGTTCATGGCTTTGACCCATTCATCCTTATCTTCGTCATTCATTGCCTGTCGATAGGACAATGGATCCTCAATGCCATCATTAGGTATGACAACCTGAGTTTCAGTTAAACCCAAGTAGCGGTCAGGTTGTAATACAACCCCCCCACTACGTCGAGGCATTCCCAACGTTTGAGATGGACGAGATGGATCTGAAGAACTGGTTCCTTCATCAACCCTTGTTGAAGGTCCAACTTCATCAACAACTCTTGATGATTCTTCAGTAGCTTCTCCTAATATTATTTTGCTGCGTGGTTTATGATCTCTCATGTGGTCTTCCTCTAAGAAAGTGGCGTTTGTCGATACAATCACCTTATTTTCTTGTGGGTCGTAGAAATAACCACCTCTCGTTTCTTTAGGGTAACCAACAAATTGGCACAGTTTTGAACGAGGTTCCAGTTTCTTAGGATTTGTCACAAGCACGTGTGCTGGACAACCCCAGATGCGAAAGTGATGCAAACTAGGTTTACGCCCCTTCCATAATTCGAAAGGTGTTTCAGAAACACTTTTCGAGGGAACATTGTTCAAGATGTATACTGCAGTCTCTACTGCATACCCCCAAAACGAGCTAGGCAATTGAGCATAGCTCATCATTGATTGAACCATGTCCAACAAGGTTCTATTTCTCCTTTCTGACACACCATTCTGTTGAGGTGTACCAGGGGCTGAGAGTTGAGATTGGATTCCATGTTCTATCATATAATCCTGGAATCTTTGATCCATATACTCCCCTCCTCGATCAGATCGAAGTACTTTAATAGATTTACCTAATAGGTTTTCAACTTCAGCCTTAAACTCCTTAAACTTTTCAAGGGCTTCAGACTTATGTCCCATTAGGTACAAGTAACCATATCTTGAATAATCATCTATAAAAGAGATGAAATATTCGTACCCTCCTAGAGCTTTTACATTCATTGGACCACATAGATCCGAATGTATTAACTCTAAGGGTTCTTTGGCTCTGTAACCTTTTCCAGTAAAGGGTCTCTTGGTCATTTTTCCCTCGAGACAAGATTCACAAGGTGGTAGTGAATCATCTTCTAACTTGCTTAGAAGTCCATTCTTTACCAAACGACCGATCCTATCGATGTTTATATGACCAAGTCTAAGATGCCAAAGATGAGTATTGTTACTTGATGGAGAAATCTTTTGCCTTTTTCTTTGAGTTTCAGCAGTTTTAAATAATTCGTGATTTAAAAGTGCTTTGTTTTCGGTTGGTCTTAAAACGTACAAGTTATTTTTCAATTTGGCTGAACAAATAAGTACACCATTTTTATAAATGAACGCTTCATTCATATCAAAAGTAACTGTATACGATTGTTCAATCAAACATGAAATAGAAATTAAGTTCCTCTTAATCTTGGGAACGATTAACAAACTTTCTAAAAGTAAGAATCTATTTCTAAAAAATAACCTCGCAGCTCCCACTGCTTTAGCTGAAATGACTTCTCCAGTTCCGACCCTGAGTGTCATTTCTCCATCATTCAACTGCCGAAAGGAACTATTTTCCTGAAAAGAAGAGCAAACATGATTAGTTGCTCCTGAATCAAGTATCCAGGTAAACTCATCATGTTCTACCAGACATGTTTCTAAAACCAGTAAATCAAATTTACCTTCCTTTTCCTTCTTTTTCTCAGCAAGGTACTTTGGGCAGTTTCTCTTCCAATGTCCATCTACATTGCAGTGGAAACACTTGCCCTTGTCTGCCATAGCTTTGGCTTTTCCCTTGCTTTTAGCAGCAGTGCTGGGAGCTTTCCCCTTGTTTCCTTTCTTCTTCTGAGTTTTCTTTGAAGAAGTGGCTACAGACTTAGTTCCAGAGGATGAACCCTTCTCGAACTTTCTTTTAGAGTGGACAACGTTTGCCTCTCCTTCTATCTGTCCCTTGTTCTTAAGAAGAGACTGATAGAGCTGTAGCTCATTTAGGAGACTAGTCAGGTTGAATGTTATTTTATTCATCATTGCATTGCTTCGAAACTGTAGAAAACTCTTCGGAAGAGATTCTAAGATGAATGCAACCTGACTACGCTCATCTATGACCGCCCCGTTTGCCTCTGCCACGTTGAATTGGACCATCATATCCAAGACATGCTCCCGAACAGACGTGCCTTCGTTCATGCGACAGCTATAAACGTATTTGAGAGCGTCATGGTGGAGTTGATAGGACGGTTGTCCAAACATCTCCTGGAGAGAGTTCATAATCTCCCTCGCTGTTACCATGCTCTCATGCCTTTTAGCCAAAACTTCAGATAAGCTGGCTAAGATATAGACGCAAGTCTTATCATTGGCCTTTGTCCAGCGGTCATAAGCATCCTTAACTGCCTGGGATGCATTACGAGCAGGGGCTGGAGGTCAATCCTCCGTTAAGACGAACCGTAGATCATCGACAACAAGAATCGTATTCAGGTTCGACTTCCACGTAACATAATTTTCGCCGGTTAATTTCTCATTTTTAAGCAGAGAGACAATTGAGGAAGACATTGCTGAAATTTAACAAACAATGACCGTATTAGTTATCTTTGCCTTAACCCATCATTCAAGCAAACAATTGCACACAATCCAATCAATTTAGCAAAACAGACAATCACAGAACCCTAAAAACTATTGATTTAGTTTTGCAACGATGTTTTAGAGGTTTAGAATATCAGCCACCGAAGGGTGATCAGGTACTCCTCCTTTGAAATGAGACACCTCTCAGCTAATTCTAATTCCAGAATAACTCATATTCCTATAGATATTAGCCATCGTTGTTCGGTCAAGGATTTGTTAACACTTTTAACTCATCCTCGTAAGTGTAACCCTCCCACTTTCAGATCTCAGAGGCACGCACCAACAGGCTACCGAAGGAAAAGACAACTGTTGGTGATTAGCCTAAGAGCTCCTATCCTTTTCAGGAGCTCATGATGTTCTGAATCCTATGACCAGGCCCTCCGAAGGGATGGTTGCGCCAGGACAACCTGCAGGCGGATCATAGGACTCTCACGGTGTGAACTATGGGCGGAGACCGAGGAATACGTTGACACGTGTCCCGCTCCCACTTACTCTAGACATTTTTCCCATTCACCTTGATATTGATTCATGCAAACACTTTCCGAAGGGAGGCCGCTCCTAAGGCGACTCGAAGCCGAGCATGAATCTCACATTGTGAATATAGGGACGTAGGAGCAAAACTTGATTTAAATCTCGTTTCGTAATTTTCCTCCCACTAAAAATGTCCTAAGGTTAATATAGGGTTATTTAACTTAGATAGTATTCGGCTAAGTCAATCTATCTAAGTCTGATCCTATTATAACAATTATGGAAAAGATTCAACTGCAATCTTTTGGGTGAATTAAACTTCTTTTAATAAA
Organism: Luffa acutangula; assembly: GCA_036850905.1. NCBI lineage: Eukaryota > Viridiplantae > Streptophyta > Magnoliopsida > Cucurbitales > Cucurbitaceae > Luffa > Luffa acutangula. The sequence continues at coordinate 9,217,144 of CM072087.1, forward strand.
CCCAACATTGCAAGTCAACATTACTATGGTTAATTCAACTCAATGTTCGGGTCAGTTCCTAGGTAGGAGGTGTTCCGTAAACCGTCAACTTAAATACCCCCAGCCTTAGACAGAACTTTACCGAGAGAGTTCCCTTATAACCTCAGTAATGTAAGGTCTTTACTCTAAAGATCTAGGTGCATTAAACACTTTTAATAAACCTAGTGACATTGCATGCTAACATTTAACTATGATTAATTCAACTCCGGTATTCCAGGTCAGTTCCTAGGTAGGAGGTGTTCCGTAAACCGTCAACTTAAATACCCTCAGCCTTAGACAGAACATTACCGGTGGAGTTCCCTTATAATCATAGCAATGTTTTTCCTACTTAGCAAATTAAAACTATTTTTAATTCTAAGTAAGGAAAGATTCTAATCCTATTAGAAATCGATCTAGGTCTAATTAATTTTAAACAATTTAAAATTAATCCAATTTATCCTATGATCTTATGTTTACATGCAAATCTTGATTATAGATTGACGGTTTCTAATCATTAATATTAAAGAACTATTTCAAATTTTTAATGATTAATCCTATAATCAAGAATCTAGGGTTTAATTCATTCAACAATCTTAAATAATTAAAACACATCAATTGCATGAATAATATAACACTTATATTATTAACTATGGATGTTTCATGCTTCATGCAATTTTGATTTTCTTTTATTATAACAATTATAAGCAAATCAAGAAAATCAATCAAGCATGCTTCATTCATCACATTAAACATAACTATTTATATTTAATTTAAGTAATGACATGCTTCATGCTTTCCAATTTTTCATATAATTAATATACACTTATATTAAAAATATGAAAACAAATCCATGCATTTAAACATACATTATGACAATTTATAATATATAAAAAAATGCATGAGCATGTTTATAACCTAAGGTGGGATTAAATATTCTATATGACATCCATAAAGCATATAAATAGCAATTGAACCGGTTAATTTTGGCCCCTAGGATAAAATAAAGCATTAAATTACATTAATTTAGCTAAATTCTATCATAAAATATCCATGTACAGCTTCGGAATTTGTCTAGACAGCACGAACCGCCCCGAACCACCTCGAACCGGCCTCCAAAATCACGAACCATGCCAAAAATTGGCTGAACCGGACCAAATAGGTCCCAGCCCAGCCGAACCGGTCCGAACCGGACCGGCCACGCCTTGAGCCGCGCCTTTTGAAACCCTAATGCGCGCCTCCATTGTGACAGCGTCGAGACGCTGTGTTGATAGCGTCCCAACGCTGTGCGTTTTCCATATCTGGCGCCTGCGTAATCGAGACAACGTCGAGACGCTGTTGAGGTAGCGTCCCGACGCTGTGTGCTTTCCTTACCGAGCGCCTTCGGTATCGAGACAGCGTCGAGACGCTGTTGAAGGAGCGTCCCGACGCTGTTGCGTCTGGAGGCAGAATCTGGGCGGCAGCAGCATCGATTCTCCGATTTCAGCGGCGATTGCTCCGATTTTCATCTCATAAAAACCTATTCTAGACCCGGACTTACATAGGACTCGATTTTACATAAAATACCCGAAACACCGGGCCTTACATGATCTAAATCACATAAAAATAAAATTTATGGCCATAAAATTAACCCAAACAGTTCAATGCAAACCGAACATACATTATGCATAAATCCCACCTATTAGAGCCTATCGCAACTTTTAAAATTAATTAATAGGGACAGCGGTGGCTCTGATGCCGATTGAAGGGAATAAAAGTCCCCACGCAGCGGAAGCGCATCGATTGGACCTTACGCCGTATATTAATTAACATTAAAATACCGTTACGATAACTCAAACAAAACTTTAAACAAACTTTAAAGCCGCTGTAAAATCGGTTTAAACATGCTAAAATAAATCTAAATTTATTTTTAAAACTTTTCTAAAGAAAAGAGGAAGAACCGATACAAACCTCCGTTGTAGACTTGACCGTTCTTCGCCAACGACGCTCCACGAACGAAAACGCAGCAGCCGCTTTAAGGTTTTCTTCGCTGGAAATTCTTCTTCGAATGACACAATAACCACAGAGGTTACACCGGTATGTCTCTAAGTCTAGGAGGCAAAAGACTTGTGGGAGTCTTTCTCTAAGAGGGAGGCTAGAAAGAATTCTAGGTCTTGTCTTTCAAGAGTGTCAAGTGTCATGACCAATTAGGTCTAGTGTTCTATTTATAGAAGAGAGACCATGAATAAAATATTCAATTAAATCAATCTTTTTCATAATTGATTCAATCTTATTCCTTAATTAATCAATCATGATCAATCAATTCCATAATTTATTAATCTTTTCCACAAATGACTAATTACTTCCATAAGTGATTAGATCATTTCCATAAATGATTAATCACTTCCTTAAGTGATTAATTATTTCCATAATTGATTAATTCCCGGTTAATGAATTCTTGAATTAATTAACCACCAATTAAATATCACATATTTAATTCCCGGCCTAGAATTAATTAATTTGCCCAAACACATTTTAGGCCTTAAATTAATTAATTCATTATTTTGAACTCTTTCAAACTTCCATAAATTTATATTTGAACTTTTCAAATATTAATTTCTCTCATAATAATATATCAATATATATTATATTTGTTTCCCTTAATAAATTGAACATTTTCAATTTACTTTTATTACTTAGTTGCCTCAAATTACTTTACGAGCTACCAGTGGGACCTAATGGACCTGCAGATCAGAAGCTCCAACGATGTGAGATTAATTGGTCAAACTCATTAACCACATTAATCAATATTCGTTAACTGTGTGTACATTCCACTATAGACTCACAGTTGCACTCTTCTCACTGCAGACATATTTTCTGTGTCCACGGATCTAGACCAATATCGACTAGTTAGTCCTTCACAAGTGTCCGTAACACCAGCTGGGTCAAATTACCGTTTTACCCCTGGGTTACCTCTATTTCCTTAAGTACCAATTCTCCTCTAATGAACAACCTGTTTGTGGTCCAACCATCAAACAGAAAAAACCCTCTCGTGCCATTGAGAGGGTAGGGCCCTTTGTTCAAGACTCGGAGTAACCACTTAAGGGAACACTCATCTGCTTCCCTAAAGTCGGGAAGGAGTGAATTCCATATTGTACGATTATGTTCCCAGCTCCCCATTCGGTCTTGTCCCCAAAGTGGTAGGCTTATTGAGTCGGCGTATTGGCCACTCTCACCCATACAAATCAAAGGACAATCTCTCATGAGCAGGAGTCCATAATCAACTCAGGATTAAGACTAAGTTGTCTAGGTCGTCCTAGTGAAATGGAAAACCAACTAGTTAACGGTGTTATAACCAGTGGTTACTATTTCGCGGTCCGGTCTTATGCAAACTCATTGCATAGGATACCCCCACTCGCATGTCTCCTACACGAACGCGTTGGATCGCAGCGTTTGTATCAAATACAAAGTGGGTCGTATCCATAGTGTCACCAGGATAAGGCACCCAGTCTTATCCCTATACTATAGACCCTTTAGGCTGTTTCTTGAACAATGATCCCATATGTCACTACATATAGTTCAAGACTCATATTACAGCCTTGGATGTCTAGTTTATTGGATTAGGGTTATTATTAGGCAGAGACAAATATAAAATAACTAATAACAATTAATGGAAAATATATCAATATTATTTCATTAATATCCGGTCAACGGTTACATTCACTATCTACGAGTTTTAGGGCATAAAACCCAACAACTCTCACCCGTACTAATCAAAGGACAATCCCTCGTGAGAAGGAGTTCATGACACACTCAGGATTAAGACTGAGTTACCTAGGTCATCTTATTGAAACAGTAACCTAACTAGTCAACGGTGTTACATCTAGTGGTTTACTATTTCGTGGTCCGGTCTTATGCAAACTCATTGCATAGGATACCCCCGCTCGCATGGCTCCTACATGGACGCCTTGGATCAATACGTCTGTATCGAATACAAAGCGGGCCGTATCACATAGTGTTACCAGGATAAGGTACTTAGCTTTATCCCTGTACTATAGACCTTTTAGGTTGTTACTTGAACACCAATCCCCGTATGTTCCCACATACTAGTTCAAGTTACATGTAAACAACCTTGGATCTTAGTTTATTGGATTTGGGTCATATTGTGCAATTCTAGACTTAATATGACAATAACACTTTATTGCATAAACCTCAATATAACACTTTATTGATACAAGTGTATAATTCGTTACTCATTCATTATCTACGAGTTTTAGTACATAAAACCCAACAAAAAGGTAGCGGAGCAGAAGAAGTTAAAGCTGAAGAATTGCACCTGCATCTGGACCTGAGGATGTGAGGAATGCGATCAAGATGCGCCTGCAAGCCATGTAAGGAAAGTAACCCCATGCTGAAGACAGACTTGTCAAAGTTGTGCAACTGGGCTTTCTGACAAATTTCCAAGATTCGTGGGATCTTCACAGATTCGTCCGAAAATTCCCAATCTGGTATCAAATCTCCGAAGATCAATCTTTACCTTCTAAGGCATTTTCACACTAATCTCGACAGCCAATCTTACCTTCCAAGGTCTATAAAAGAAGACCAAAATGCAAGAAACAAAGAGACGTTGGAGTTTTTGTCCTTAGGATAGATTCTTTTAGTTTTCTCTTCTCATCTTGCAACCACTCAGAGTTCTGGATTTTCCGGCCTCTGTCGGCTCCTCCATTCGAAAGAAGTAGAGGATAGAAAGGCTTGTCTCCCAAGAGGACAAGAACAAGCTAGATAGAGAGGGGAAAATCCATAGTAGTCTTGCCTTTAAGTTTTGTACTTTTTGTTATTTCAATTCCAACAGTATTGTATTTGTTTTTCCTTACTTTTTAATTGTAAGCTAAGTTTTTGGACTCAAGTTTTTGCTTAATATGAATTCAAGTTGCTCTTATATTTTGACTGTTCTTTCCATTATGTCATGCACTTTATTCTCAATTATGAGCAAAGCTTCTATTTGGGGGTTCAATTATGTGGATTCCTTGAATAGAATAAAGTCTCGCCTATGCAAAAGAAACTTTTCTCCTTCGTAACATTGTTTGTTTGTGTTGAAAATTAAAGTTTATTGTATCTTAAATTGGCCACTTAGGTTAACATAGTTTGTATTTAGCTAATGGCCGAAAGGTTGGAGTTGAATGTGCGGGTTCGCAAAAACAATGTTGGAAAAGATCCTAGAAATAGGACTCTGATTTCTTGCATCCTAAAAATAGGACTGAAACCACTAGAGTTTTAAGAAGTCGTAAGCACATTTATCTAAGTTTCAACTAGTCCTAGAAATAGATGTCTAGTTGGCTTAGTCTTCTAAAGGCACCTACAACGGAGCTGAATAGAAGTTGGACTTAACTCACAATCTAGTTGTCAAGGTGATTGCGGGCGCAACTGGGAGAGGCTATCTGCATCATGTCTATGTGGGCAACATAGATAGTGTCTCTCAGCCGACTGCATTGCCTGAGTGATTCGTGGGCGCATAGGTGAGTGTAACCCAAAGTTCAAGGTTGAAGCTATTTGAATTCCCCTGTTTATCTCATTATTTTATCTGTCTTTCTTTGCTCGCTTAATTTACTTTTGTCTTGAAATTCAAAACCCCAAATCAATCTATTTTTTTGGTTACCAATCATGGCTGCAAATTTAGAGGAGGCTCATATTTTGCAGAATCGTGTGTTAACTTAGCTAGTCACCATCTCCCTTTGGTACGATATCCATAATACTTTTCACTTTATTACTTGATAGTGTATACTTGCACTCGAGCAGACTGCTGCACATTAACAACACGACGCACGTCACTACACCGGTATGACTCTGAGACTTCTAAAGGCAGAGGCAGGAGACTGATGGGAGTCTTGGGAGCCTTTAGGGGAATTCTCTGAGAGCAGGAGAAGGAATGAGATGTCTTTCACCCCACCCTAGGGATCCTATTTATAGGTAAAGGCCATGAATAAGATCTAATCAAATCTATTATCTTATTCATATCTAATTTTAATATATAATTAATTAATTTCACAATTAATTAATTACCCAATTAAATATCATATACATTTAATTTTAGGGATTTTATTAAATTATTTATTTTATTAATACGAATCCAATTCACATTAATTATTTGAACTCTTTCAAATATTTATTTCTCTCAAAATTAATTTTGAAATTAAATTCAAAATTATATTATAAAGTTTCATAAACTTTATATTATAATGTATCACCATACATTATATGATTCCCCTAAATAAATTGAACACTTTCAATTTACAATTAATACTTATTTGCCTCAAGTCTCTTTACGAGCTATCAGTAGGACCTAATGGACCTGCAAATCTAAAGCTCCAACGATATGAGATTAATTGGCTAAACTCATTAACCAATTAATCAATTTTCGTTAACTGTGGGTCCACTCCACTAAAGACCCATAGTTGCACTCTTCTCACTGCAGAAATAATTATGTGTCCACGGATATAGACTAATAACAACAAGTTAGTCCTTCACAAGTGTTCGTAACTCAGCTGGGTCAAATTACTGTTTTACCCCTGAGTTACCTCTGTCTCCTTAAGTACCAGTGCTCCTTTAATGAACAACCTGTTCGTGGTCCAACCACCAAACAAAAAAACCTCTCTCGGGCCAGTGAGAGGGTAGGGCCCTTTGTTCAAGACCCGGAGACACCACTTAAGAGAACACTCATCTACTTCCTCAACGTCGGGAAGTAGTGAATTCCATCTTGTGTGATTATCTTCCCAGCTCCCCCCTTGGTCTTGTACCCAAAATGATAAGCTTAATGAGTCGGCGTTTTGCCCACTCTCACCCATACAAATCAAAGGACAATCTCTCATGAACAAGATTCCATAATCCACTCAGGATTCAGACTAAGTTGCCTACGTCATCCTAGTGAAATAGAAACCTAACTAGTTAACGGTGTTACAGCTAGCTGTTACTATTTTACGGTCCGGTCTTATGCAAACTCATTGCATAGGATACCCCCACTCGCATGTCCCCTACATGAATGTGTTGGATCATTGCGTTTGTATCAAATACAAAGTGGGTCATATCCATAGTGTCACCAGGATAAGGTACTCAACCTTATCCCTTTACTATCGACCTTCTAGGTTGTTACTTGAACAACGATCCCTGTATGTCCCCACATGCTAGTTCAAGTTACATACAAACAACCTTGGTTCTTAGTTTATTGGATTTGGGTCATATTGTGCAATACTTAACAATAACACTTTATTGTAAAAACTCAATAACACTTTATTGAAACAAGCATACAATTTGTTTACATTCACTATCTACGAGTTTTAGGGCATAAAACCCAAAACAATGTTAACTTAAGTGATCAATTTAAGCTAACAATGAAACTTAAACTTTCAGCAAAAACAAACAATGCTAAGAGGAAGCAAGGTTGCCTTTACATAGGTGGGGCTTTCTTCTACTCAAGGTATCCACATATTTGAATCCCCGAGAAGAAGCTTAACTCATTAAGGAAATTAAAGTGCAAGACTTAAAGTAAAAAGTGTACAAAGTAAATGAATTACTTGAATTCATATTAATAAATGAAACGAGTACAAGCATAAAGAACTTAACAACTGAAAATTGAATTGAAACAAAAAAGTACAGCAGCTTAAACAAAAGAATAAACAGAAAACAAGATGCAAGACTCAACTAAGGATCTTTTCTCACTCTATCTAGCTTGCTCTTAACCTTTTTCAAAGGGAGACAAGCCTTTCTCTTCTTCTTCTTTCGAATGGAAGAGCCGACAAAGGCTGGAAGATTCGAAACTCGGAGTGGTTACAAGATGAGAAGAAAGAAAAACTAAAAAAACTATCCTAAGGATGAATTTCCAAGCTTTCTTTGCTTCTTGCAACTTGGTCGCTTCTTGCAACTTGGTCGCTTCTTGCAACTTGGTCGCTTTATATAGACCTTGGAAGGTAGGGTTGGCTGCTGAGATCAGTGTGAGAGGACATTTGAAGATAAAAATTCATGATCCTTGGAGATTTTCTACGAGATTTGGGAATTTTGGATGATCTTATGAAGATCCCACGAATCTCGAAATTCTTTCGGAAAGCCCAGTTGCGGCTGCAAAGTCGGACGCAAAATCTTCTGTGCACTGTCTTGACACTTCTGTCTTTAGCTAGGGTTACTTTCCTTATAAGTTTGCGGGCGCACATCAAACATAAATTCCACATCCTCAGGACCAAATGTGAGCGCAGATCTTCAACTTTGACTCTTTTGCTCCGCTAACTCTTTCTTTCCAATTGTGGGCGCATTTCCCTTGCAAAACCCTCTACACAAAAACATTAACTTTGGATAAATTCTTGCAGATTAAGCATGTTTATAGCCTAGATTTACAGTAATTTTATTATGAATGAATGCTGTGAATTTTGCCGTTGTACTGGTATTGCAATTTAGTTAAAATACAGTATATGATCCTCTGTAAATCCTCTGATGCACGAGGTTTTCATCCCTTCAAACCAATCATTCCAGTGAGATCCGGAAAAAGGTTGTCTTAAGGGAGAGACCTCTGAACAAAGTCTTGCTACTTACAAGCAACTCTTGTGACTTCAGTAGGTTTTTTAAAATAGTATGTTGGTGGTGGCTGATGACATGCAAAAATGTCATCATTTTCCTAGTAATTTTAGCTAGTTTTGTGCATGAATTGTGAGCTTTAATGTATTTTTATGTTTATTTTGTAGAAAATCGAGTTCGAGAAGGAAAACCAAGAATTTTGCCAATTTTGGGCATAAAAAGAAGACTTTGGGCCATAAAAGAAGAAAAGAAAATAGAACAATTGAAGTGGAAGCCCAAAAGCCCAAAAGAATGAAGAAAGGAGGCAAAAATCTGTGTTTAAGGCTTCTAGAAGGCCTCGCGTCGAGACGCTAGGCAAGCAGCGAAGAAAATTCCAGAATCGCGGTAGTGTCGCGGCGTTGCGACAACTTCTGCTCCAAGAAAACCTGACGTCACAGCGACGCTGTGACGTAGCGTCTCGACGCTGTGCGTCTTGGCCAATAAGAAAGGTCCGTCCAGCACCTATAAAAAGCCTCATTCTCCATGGATCAAATCATCCCATTTTGGGGAGCTCTCCCCTAGCTCAATAGAGAGAAAAAGTGAGAAGAATTGTGAGGAAAAATGAGGAATTGAGCGAGATTCCAAGGCTCGGGATTCGAGATGCTCGTGACGAGAGCTTGGGATCAACTTATCGGTTATTTCTTCCTTACTTCTTTGTAATTTCTTATTTTAATTCGAGTTAGGCCTATGGATCAAGATCATTTTGGCAAAATTATTTCCATATGCGAGTGGATCTTGAGACTTAGGGTCGTTATTCTAGTTAATTGGATATTGTAGCGCAATTACTTGGATTATGTAATGAATTTCTTCATATTTCATTTATGCAATTTATGCTTAGTGCCTTTAATCCCTTGATCATGGATTGATTGATTTGTTGGTCTAAATTGATACTCGACAGAGAGAAATTAGATTAGATCCTAATTGCATGGCTAACGATTGCTTGGAGCACGAGAGTGAAAGAGAATTGTTAGAAATTGATTATGAAGTTGCTTAATGCCATACTATGATTAACTAATGAGATGGACACATAAATTAGTTATGTTAGTATGAGATGTGGAGGAGCTTGAAAGAGAAATTCGCTTATAATTACAGAAATTGAAGATTATTAGTTACATGCATTCATGTAATTGAGCTACATATCTAAAAAGCTAGTTAACACCCTAGGCCAAGCCCCCTTAATTGGATATTTCCATTTTGTTATTGCATGTTTATTTTTAGGATTTTTTTTAAAAATAATGTAATTTAAAAAACAAAAAACAAATTTAGAGTAGTTTTGAAACTAATTCTAATTATGGGGTAGCTAAATCGTGTACATTGGTCACGCTTTAGCTAAATCGTGACCCCGGTACACGATTCTAAGTGTAAATCGTGTACACGGTACGCGATTTACATGACACGTCTCCAAGTGGTGCCACCGTGGAGAAACACGCACCAAAAACACAAAACTCGCGTACGGTGTACGCGAGTTCCACGTCGAACTCGTGTACCATGTACACGAGTTCAGTATGAATATATAACTTTTATGAAATTGTACTTTAAATCATCTTTTTGGTTCAGTGGCTAAAGTATTAATAAAGATCCTAGAGTGCAAGGGATCAAAACTGACTATTTGCTCCTTTTTTTTTTGTCATTTGTTTTATATATTATTTAAAATTTGCAAAATATATATATATATATATATAATATACATATATACATATATGATCTATATGTTTATTTTAATGCCCCCACCCCCATATTAACAAATATATATATATATATATATATATATATATATATATATATATGTTTTTTTTAATGTTTAGCAAGATTGAATACGGTTGTAATTAGTTAGTTTTTTCTCTTTTAAGTTTTTTTTTTTTAAAAAAAAATTACACAGAAAAATATATAAAATATAAATATACAAAAAAACATATATTTTAGAAAAACTAATTGTATAAAAAAAGAAAATGGGAAGTAAAATCATTGGAATTTTGACCATTTGATTTATTTATCTTACCACTCTTAAATAGAAAGAGGACTAAGAGAGTGGTTGTTGAAATGGTAGAGAAAAGTTACGAAGTTATACATAAATTTATATATGTTACAGATAAAAAAGAAAAAAAAATTATTTAAAAAAGAATTTCCAAATATGGAAATCGTGTACGTGGTACGCGATTTCCCAATATAGAAATCGTGTACGTGGTACGCGAGTTTCCATATTTGGAAACTCGCGTACAACGTACACGATTTCTTTGCAAACTCGTGTACAACGTACACGATTTTGACCACCTCACCCCGCCACTTAGACCACCCTAAATCGCGTACACGGTACACGAGTTCATTGGTGGCAGCAACCACCCTACATTTGTCAATACTTTTCTCTCTTACCTCAAATTTATAATTTGTTTTTTTATTTACATTATTAAAATTAATCTTTTCAAAACTACTCTAATTTTGTCATTTGTTTTTTTAACTACATTATTGGTGAACTTTGTCCTTATTTTTACTAGTTTCTTTAATTTTTCGCTTTATCATTCGAGTTGGAATTCTAAATAAAATTGAACATGATGGTTCTTTGTACTTAATGGATATAATTCAAATTCCCTGAAGATTCGATACTCGGTATTACCTACCGCTTTATATTACTTGTGGCCCGTGCACTTTGCGGCCATCAGTGGAATCAATACGATTATTCATGGTTGTATAATTGTTTCATACCATGGGTATATTTAATAATGAGTTACGTATTTTTTATATAATTTTTTTTGGTAAAGATATACACCAAGTGTATATTTGCAAATGACATGATGATACTAACAAACAAATATACCGAATATATATTTATAAATAACTAAATATACCAAGTATATATTTACAAACAACATGATGGCGGTAAAAAAAAATATACCAAATATATATTTACAAATAACTAAATATATGAAATAAACGTAGTATATATGGTGAAAAAGAAAAGACATGAAGACAATATAAGAGTGGTGAGAAATTAAGATCATCACATACTAGGGGTGATAATAGGTTCGATCTTCTTGGCTTTGGGATCAATCGAGAACCAAACCGACATCCTCGATTTGGTGAAATGGTGAATTGAACCAACGTCCAACAAGGGACAAAACCATGGGTTCCGTTTGAGTTTGCTTGGTTCTCCATTGGTTCGAATTTTGATTTTCGGCCCATGTGGGTTTTTTTTGGGCCTATGATTCATTTTCTCTTCTCAACCCACTTATCTAAACCCTAAATATAAAGCAATATGTGAGAGTGGGAGTGCAACGGTGAGAAATTAGAGCTACGATTTGGTTGTCTAGGAGTGAGACAACAATTTTTGTGGCAGGCGAGTTGGACAACGACAACAAATTGATGTAGTGGACAATGAAATGGATGGGAATTGGAGAGAAATGGTCGATTTTCGTGAGAATGGCGAAGTGGACAACGATTTCGATGGCCTAGGAGTTTGACAAAGGTAAAAAATCAATGAAAAAAAAAAGAAAAAAAAAAAGCATAGAATACATGTTTACGAAAATTTACAAAATATATATATACATAGGTGAAAACAAACAGAAAAACAAAAAAAAGAAAACAAACTTAAGTCATTGTGGCCGACATTTTTTTCGTGAAAAAAAAAAAAAAAATCTTACCCATTTTCATCGGTGGTTTGAAGATTGAAAATTTAAAAATATTTATTCAATTATTTACTTCTCATGAACAATTCCATAATGGAAAATATCTTATACAATAAAGATCATAAATATACATAAATTTCAAGAGTGAAATTGAAAGAAAATGACAATTATGAAATTTAAGTTTGAAAATGGACTATTTGGCATTAATTTCTACAATCTAAGATAGTGCTCAAAGTTTGCCTCTTCAAATTTTAAAATGAAACTTTTAATTTCATCCATTTAAATATTAACTTAACTATCGATGCAATTAATACCTTTAAGTAGGCAAGTTTATTTTATTAACCTTGAATCAACTTCATGTATAAAATGTTGAGCCTCTACTTTTATTCAAAACAAGCATAGCATGCCAAAAGCCCACAAGTGAACAAAACATGGAATAACAGGGAATCTGTCTAAAGGGCAATTGATAATGTTGTGATATGGGCAACCAATTTTCTACAAAGAGATGTATGCAACCCTTTCTTTTTGTCAACATCAACATAAGATACGACTAAAACATAACTTTCATCTTCAAGGTGAGTCAGAGACTTTCAAATAAAGCTTACATGACTTCTTGAAAATGTATATACAAACAAAATGTATATTTGCAACCGTAAGTCACCAAAATGTTTGTAGTTCAAACATCACTCGACTGCAGACCTTAGAAAAATATAATTAAAAGGGGAGACCCAAGTAGAAACAGGAATAGTTAATATCATCGGGATCGAGTGGGACGACAGACATGATTTCTCTTGCGAGCGTGGTCTTCGTTGTGATGCTGAGTTCGACATGCATATCCATACCAACAATTTTCCCTTTCAGTTGCATCTCCGGGAAGAAGCTGCCACATTCCATACAACAAAATGATTAAAGCCTTCCTTAGGTATGACGATGAGCTTGCTTTCTTTTTTTTTGTTGAACAGATCTTTCAACGAACAGTAAAATAATTTAAACTTTTCAGTCCTTCTAAGTTACCCTTCACAGTTGTTCATTAAACAGGAAAGATGTAGAGTTCAACAACCAAGAGAGAAAAATGAGTTTCATAGTTTTAGAACAAAATTGTAGCCTATCATAGCTTATCTAGTACCTTAGCTTATTGGTCGCAAAAGTTCGAATCCTCTTTCCCATTCTAAATAATTATTGTAAAAAAAAGGCCAACGAAAAAACTGCAAAATATTATTAAAAATTGTCATTGTTGCGATTAGCTTTCACTCCCATTGAAAAATTCTTGCCCTACCTTCGTTTTTCCATTGTTGGAGCATCATAACAATGCACAAAGCCATGAAAAAATTTCTTCTCTCTCAAACCCATTCAAGAAAAATTTTACCACAAAATTTGGGAAGATCATGGTTGAAAAAATGTGCAACTGTGGCACCATCGATTTGGTATGTTCTGCATAAAACAATGAAGTCAAACCTTCGCTAAATTTCAGCCAGGTCGAAGTAATGTAATTCAGTGGGTATTGGTTGGGTCAATGTATCAAGATTTGGTTTGGGCATGGGTCGAACTGAAACACGTAAGACAATATTGGGGTTGTTTGCAACTTTCAAGTCTGGTCGTGCGGGTTACAGGTCGAAAACACATGATTCTCACCCGAGGGTGTTGACGCATCATTGAACATGGCCAGTGCTAATTCCGACCGTTCACACGGGTTTTGGATCAAAAGAAAACCCATAGATACTTTCTATGATCACATCTTCTTCTTTGTGTGATTTCCCATCTTCATCCACTCACGCAATTCTGTGGGATCTGTACACAAAATCAGATTGTGATTTTGTGGAGGTTTCTTGTGCGATTTCACGACTTTAGGTGATTTCTTTCATTTCTTGAATGTTCATCACATTATCCACGATTCTTGCCTTGTCGGGTACTTGTTGATTTGTTGTAAAACAATCCAATTTAAGCATCAAATCCCCCAAAATACGTTGGATGTTACTCAAACCTTCCTTGATTTCCTCCAACACTTCATGGTTGATGTAGGAATTTAGGTGGTGCGTTCTTGAATTAGTTTTTGTTTCCATTGGTCGTGATTCATATCCGAAACAAGGTTTTATGTGAGAATACTAGTAGGGGATATATTGGAGGATAGTAGTAAAATATTAGCAAAGCATAGTGGTAAATAGTGGTGGTGTCTTGTTTATAAATAGGGGAGTAGGGTTCTTAGAGGGGGATTTAGTTTGTAGTATTGTACACTGGGATTTTAGGGAGAAATATAACCCTCTCGAGAAGCTATTGATATTGCAATATAGTTCTCTTTGTATCTTCTTGGTATGTTCTTGTGATATTCTTGTTAGGGGTCCTAACATTTTCTGGTCTTGAATTTCCATCTTGTACTATAAAATTCCATTCCTGGACAATTATTGGCAAATTCTTGAAATTCTCTCCCTAATCTTGGAAAGAGAGTACTCTAAAAGGTATCCTCTTTGTAAATAATTGTGCGTTGTTGAGTAATGAGCACACCAGCTTCCTCTTGCAACCTGCGTCAATAAGAGTTTCCCAATCTTCCACCGGCTGCAGCCAACGTTGGGCCACGATTGCTCTGATACCAAATTAGTGTAGCCTAAGAGACAAAGGAACCTTCTCTATAAGAAGTCTATCAAAGAATCTTTATAACCAAGATTAATATCTAATTAACCACTAATCTTAATCCTAAATAACCAAGGAAACAACCAAGATTAATATCTAATTAGCCACTAATTCTAATCCTATAATATCTAATTAACCACTAAGTCACTACATCATATAATCTCATCATTATAGTATTGGGGAAAACTTTTTGTTGTTCAAAACAACGAAATATGAGAAGTTGCCTTTAATGCCTATTCTAACTCTGGAAACAAATATGAACTTCTAGGCATTGAACTCGACTATATGAATTTGATCATGATCTTGGAGGATCTGGGGCAAACCTCCTTAGTTCTGAACGGAGATCGAGGAGGAGGTTTTAAATATATTCTCAAACCTTTACATTAAACCAGAAGGGTAGAGGATGGAGGTGGAGAATATGGGTTGGGACCCCTTGCAAGATCATTGGAACAGATGACGGGAAACACCCTTTGAGGAAGAAATTCACAAAGCTATTCTCAGCTTGGGGAATTTCAAATCTCCATGCCTTGACGGCATGTTTAGCGAGTTTTTTAAAAAGTCTTGGAGCATTTTAAAGCTTGATTTAGTAAAGGTGTTCTAAGGACCAAGACTTTTTGATAACCGCACAAATGAAACCTATATTTGTTTCATTCCTAAGAAGCTGAAAGCAAACAAGATTGGAGAACCTTGTACAAAATCATTTCCAAAGTGTTGTTAGAAGGAAAGAAAAAAGTGCTCCCTTCAATCATAGACAACTCACAAGCTGCTTTTTTTGAAGGGAGGCAGATCTTGGGTGTGGTGTTAATGGCATATGAAACTGTGGGAGTTTTTTCCTCCATCGAAGATGGTGTACCCGATTGCATGTGTTAGCTTTATTCTTTTATTTTATTAAGTCATGTGCTGTTCACATGCTTTGTAACTACTTTTAGTTTTGATCCTTGCCTATTTAAAATAGGCAAGAGATCATCAATAAAGAGGTATTATTCATTGTGTTTAAAAGTTAGTCCACGGCTACACCATAATTTTGGTATCAGAGCGTGGGATTTCGGGCGCTTCCCCGATGGCATCCAAGAAGGTCTCAACCAATGTGGGTGGAGACTCAACATCGACGGGCAAAGAGGCGGAGACTATTGCCGTCCTCTCACCACAAGAAACGATTGCACACTTGCTGTCAGTCAAGGATGATGTGCGTGAGATTAAAAAGATCCTTGAAATGATATGTGAAAAGATGAGCTGCAAAATGGATCAGCATGTAGCCGAACCTCAAGAACAGGTAACCATGGAAAGAAGACCGCAAGAATTACAAAGAGACGGCTGGAAAACTAAACAGTGGCAAGAAAGGCAAGCTTATGAGCGGAAAACATCTCAAGAATTGGTTACAGCACCAAGATTTCTCCAAGAACAACGACCGGGAATTCAAGAACTTAATCACAATCCTTTATTTAGAAGGCAAACCGAATGGGATGAATATATCTCAAGTGAGGAAGAGTATGAAGAAATTCAAAGAGAAGAACGAAGAAATTATAGACATCAACAGCATCAAGAAAATGATTTCAAGATGAAGATAGACATTCCAACCTATGGTGGAAAATGGACATCGAAACTTTCCTCGAATGGACCAAGCATGTGGAGAATTTTTTCAACTATATGAGTACTCCCGAAAGTAAAAAAGTAAGATTGGTAGCTTTGAAGTTGAAAGGTGGAGCCCAAGCATGGTGGGACCAACTAGAGATTAACCGGCAAAGGTATGGTAAACGACCTATACAAAGTTGGGAAAGAATGAAAAGGTTGATGAAAGAAAGATTTTTGCCCTTAAATTTTGAGCAGATTCTTTACGACCAATATCAAAATTGTCGACAAGGAACAAGATCGGTTCTTGATTATGCTGAGGAATTTCATAGGTTGGGGGCAAGAACCAATCTTGTCGAAACTCAACAGCACCTTGTAGCAAGATTCAAAGGAGGCTTACGTTATGACATTAAAGAACAGTTAGCTCTCCAACCTCTTGGACACCTCAATGAGGCTATTTCCGCAGCAGCAACAGTGGAAGAGCAATTGGCAAATTGTTTTAAACGAACCTATTCAAGAAGACCTGCGAGTGAGCAAGGAAGTAATTTAACTAAAACCATGGCCGGGGACAAATCATCTCAACAACTCACAGCTGCAGCTCTTAAAGGAAAACAAGTCGACAACAATGCTCCAAGAGACATCAGTAAGAAGACTACCAATACATATTCAAGGCAGACCCTTGGGAAATGCTTTAGATGCAATCAAACAGGCCATTTATCAAACGAATGCCCCCAACACAGAACACCTTGACAATTGCAGACAATGTGGAGTTTCAAGAAGATGAAATTGAAGATGAAGCCGAAGAAGATACTGACTTTCTTGAGCCTGATGAAGGGGAACCTGTATCTTTAGTAATTCAATGAATTCTCCTCGCTCCTAAAACAGATCAAAGCTACCAGCGACATGCTTTATTCAAGACACGTTGCACCATCAATGGGAAAATCTGTAACGTTATCATAGATAGTGGCAACACGGAGAATGTGGTAGCAAGTAAACTTGTTTCTTCTCTAAACCTCCCTTTGCATCCTCATCCAACGCCTTACAAGGTAAGTTGGATCAAAAAAGGTGGGGAAGCTCAAGTAACACACACTAGCACAATTCCTCTATCTATCGGGGCAAGTTACAAGGACCAAATTGTATTTGATGTATTGGATATGGATGCTTGTCACATACTCTTGGGACGACCTTGGCAATATGATGTGCAAGCAACTCATAAAGGGCGTGACAATACTTATGAGTTTCTTTGGATGGGCAAGAAAATTGTTCTTCTTCCAATCAACCCGGCCAAGCAACTAAATAGCAACACTCATTCCTCTAAAAAAGGTCAACTCTTCACCATAACTCCTGGAAAATCTTTTTATGCTGCTAAACAGTTACCTATTCTTGGTTTAATTGTCAAAAATTTTTCTGAACATGATGCTACTAACCCTATTCCTTCGAAGGTACACACATTACTCCGGGAGTTCCCAAAGATTGTGGACAACCCGACTGATCTTCCCCCCTACATGGCATACAACATTCAATTGACTTCCTCCCAGGTGCTAGCCTTCCCAATTTACCTCATTATAGAATGAGCCCAGCCGAATATCAAATACTCCACAACCAAATTCAGGAACTACCCGATAAAAGGGCACATCCAACCTAGTCTAAGTCATTGTGCAGTTCCTGCTCTCCTCGCACCAAAAAAGGACGGCAGCTGGCGCATGTGTGTTGATAGCCAAGCCATCAATAAAATAACAGTTAAGTACCGATTCCCTATTCCTCGAATTGGTGACCTTTTGGACCAATTAGGAGGTGCCACAATCTTCTCCAAGATTGATTTGAAGAGTGGATATCATCAAATCCGCATACGCCCTGGGGATGAATGGAAAACGACTTTCAAGACCAATGAGGGCCTTTTTGAATGGCTGGTCATGCCGTTCGGCCTCTCCAATGCTCCTAGCACTTTTATGCTCCTAATGAACCATGTATTACTTCCCTTTATTAGAACTTTATTTTCAGTCCTTGAGGATAATACTCTAGTGATTAACCTTAAAAAATGCCTTTTTTCCACCTTTGAAATTTCCTTTCTCGACTATATCATTGGGGAAAATAAGATTAGAATGGACCCTATGAAAACTACAGCAATTAGTGATTGGGAAGAACCTAAATCCATTAGAGAGCTCCAGAGTTTTCTCGGCCTTGCTTCCTTTTACCGTAGGTTTATTAGAAATTTTAGCACAATTGTGGCCCCTTTAACCGACTGCCTTAAAAAGGGAAAATTTTCGTGGGGAATTCTTCAAACAACCAGTTTTCAAACCATAAAAAATAAACTCGTTAGTGGTCCTGTCTTGGCATTACCTAACTTTGACTATCCTTTCGAAATAGCCGTGGATGCTTCGGGAATAGGCATTGGGGCAATACTTTCTCAAAATAAACATCCCATTGAATTTTTTAGCGAAAAACTTAGCCCTTCACGACAAAAATGGTCCACTTATGAACAAGAACTTTATTCACTTGTTCGAGCTGTCAAACAATGGGAACACTATCTCTTGGGGAAAGAATTCGTTCTATTTCCAGATCATTTTTCTCTTAAATACTTGCATTCTCAAAAGTCTATAAGTCGAATGCATGCTAGATGGCTTTCCTTTCTTCAATGTTTTGACTTTGTTATTAAACATATGAATGGAAAAACTAACAAAGTTGCAGACACTCTAAGTCGTAAAGCTAGCCTCCTAACTATTTTAAAGGGGGAAATTATTGCGCTCGACCATCTTCCAGACTCCTATGCCACTGACAGAGATTTTGCCATCATCTGGAAAAAATGTGAGGAACACTTACCAGCAGGGGATTACCACATTGTTGATGGCTTCCTATTTAAGGATAACGTTCTATGTATCCCGTACACTTCATTACGTGAAGCCCTAATAAAGGATGCTCATGCGGGTGGGTTAGCCGGACACTTTGGTCGTGACAAAACACTGTATACACTAGAACACCGGTATTATTGGCCTCAACTCCGCAAGGATGTAACAAATTTTGTCAACCGCTGCTTTACATGTCAGATTTCTAAAGGACATTCTCAAAATACGGGGGTATATACTCCATTACCTATCCCAGAACACATATGGGAGGATCTTTCCATGGATTTTATTCTTGGCCTCCCACGGACACAAAGAGGCTATGATTCAGTCTTCGTGGTTGATAGATACAGCAAAATGGCACACTTTTTGGCTTGCAAGAAGACTTCCGATGCAGTTTATATTGCTAATCTATTCTTTAAGGAGGTAGTCAGACTTCATGGCATCCCAAAGACTATTGTTTCTGACCGTGATATTAAATTCCTTAGCCATTTTTGGAAGACTTTATGGAAGAAGTTCGACACTACCCTTAAATATAGTACCACTAGTCATCCTCAAACCGACAGCCAAACAGAGGTCACTAACTGCACATTGGGCAATCTCATTCGGTGTCTAAGTGGAGACAAGCCTAAACAATGGGACCTAACATTGGCTCAAGCGGAGTTTGCTTTCAACCACATGAAGAATAGAACCACAGGGAAGTCCCCATTTGAACTAGTTTACACTAAATTACCTCGATTAACTTTGGATTTAACAACTATCCCTTCTTCTGTTGATGTTAGCTTGGAAGCAGAGGAAATGGCTGATCGAATCAAGGACATACACCGACAAGTTTGAGAGCACATGGAAAAGCAAACAAGCAAATATAAGGAAGATGCGGATAAGAAGAGGCGTTTTAAAGAATTCAAGGTGGGCAATCTTGTTATGATTCACTTAAGGAAAAGTAAATTTCCTGTGGGTACATATAACAAGCTGAAACACAAAAAGCTTGGCCTATACTCTGTTGTGGAGAAGTTTGGTGACAATGCGTATAAAATTGATCTACCGTCAGAGTATCATATCAACCCAACTTTCAACATTGCTGACTTGTATACCTATCAACCGCCTGACGATTTCACTTTGGCTACTTGACTCGAGGACGGGTTCCTTTTTTTAGGAGGGGATGTTTGGTGTAGCCGATTGCATGTGTTAGCTTTATTCTTTTATTTTATTAAGTCATGTGCTGTTCACATGCTTTGTAACTACTTTTAGTTTTGATCCTTGCCTATTTAAAGGCAAGAGATCATCAATAAAGAGGTATTATTCATTGTGTTTAAAAGTTAGTCCACGGCTACACCAGAAGATAAGGGCATCCTCCTTTAAACTAAACTATGAGAACGCTTATGATATGATTGATTAACTTCATCCTAGAGAAGAGAGGTTTTGGAAATAGGTGGAGAAAATTGTTGGAATTTCTAGTCTTTACAATTGTGTAAATATTATTTGTCAATATTTAGTCATTATTGTCTTTATTCTTTCCTTATATTGTAATGGGTCTTTCTCCTATATAAGAAGATCTAGGTTGCACATGTTTGAATAAAAATAATTATTCTCCTAAATTCAAGAAAAATGGATGAGGGAAACTTATCCTTTGTAAATTTTTCCATCATTCTAAAAAAGAGACCACGAGGGAAAATTGTGGTTAGAAGGGCTTGAGGCAGGGCCCCCAGTCCGCTTTTCTCTTCACGTTAATTGGGGATTCTTCTAGTAGATTGATTAAATTGTGCTCTGAGAAGAATTTTGAATGGGATTGTAGCTGGAAAGGGAAGGGGTGATGATCACACATGTTCAATACACCGATGATACTACTATTTTTTATCCAATCAAAAAGAAAATGATGGAAAATTGGAGGCTCATCATCCTGTTTCTCCAAAATTTCAGTCTGAAGCTTAAAATAGCCAAAACCTCCATCACAGGCATAAATGTAAATGATCAGAGGCTGTCCGTTATGTGTCATAGATTGGTTGTAGAGTTGAGAAACTGTCGTTCATGTTTTTGGGCTTCCCTCTTGATGGAAATCACAGGGCTCTATCTTTTTGGGAACCAATGATTGAAACTTCAGATATAAGTTGTATAAATGATCTATAACCCTTTAAAAGTACCGATGGGAGTCATCAAAGAGATGGAGAAGTTGGTTAGAATTTTTTTTTTTAAAGTAGTCGGGAGAACCAGGTCTGTAATCATCTTGTAGATTTACGATGATCTGGAAATTGGAGCCTTCAAACAGAAAAAAAACACTTTGCTCCTTTGGCAGTTCACACAAGAGGAAAACACCTACGGGAGACAGGTCATTGTTAGTATCTTCGACATTAATTCTCAAGGCTAGTGCTCTTTTCCTCCTGAAAAGGCACCATATGTCATGGATTACTGTAACAAAAGTCATCAAGTAGACTAGAGGACCTTTATATTATTGCTAGTTGGGCTGGAGAATTAACCATTAAAAAAATCTACAATGTTTTGTAGTAACTACAATAGAGAAGCAAAAGTATGCTTTGTGGTAACTACAATAGAGAAGCAAAAGTAAGTAGTTGTAGGGAAAAATAGAGCAAAATTTTAATACCAAGCATTTGCTTTGGAAATTTGGGAAGGAATGTGAATTCAAAAGATTTTGAACAAACTGAAAATAGGAGTTCATTCAAAATGTTGTGATAGACAAACAACTATCAATATAATTAGGAATCTTGTGCATCGTGAAAGAATGACGCACATTGATGCAGAACTCTTCAAGATTCTTATTGAATTCAACTTGTAAAATTAGGGGAAGCCCATTTGGCCATATTTATTCACAAACTAACCAACTAAGTCACAAAACTAACTAATCATAACCAACTAATTGGTTGGCTGGAAGTTTACAGAGAATTAAAATACTTAAATTTGTAAAATAACTCCATAGTAAACATAAGCCTACATCACACATAGAGATAGATCGGTCATACATATCTAAGAACGCCAAGAATAACATACTAGATCAAAACTACATCCCATCTCACTGCAGAATTTTTTAAGCAAATGTTTTGAAGAATCTAACTCCAAGCTTGCCTTTTACTCTATATATAATTCAACGTGGAGGGAGTGTAGACTTGTATCAATTAAAAATATTTTATCTTTATTCAGATTAGTTATTAGTCTAAATTTATCTTTTAAAATAAATTCCAACTGTATTATATATTTATATTTACTTGCAGTTAGTTCCTATGTTGAATGCGAATTAGTGAACCAATTTCACTCAAAACGAAAAATCCATGAAAATAAAGCTCCTACTTTTTATAGAATATCAATATAATGATGAACTAAACAAAGAAAGAATCACAACATTCAACGTAAGATTTAGGAAGGAAAAGCAACCACAATTAGAATCGCCACGTAGAAACACTCACATATTTTGGTGTTGAAATGCGAAACCAGTAGAGGAGAAATCCCACCAATTTGTCATAACACTCGCTTCATTGAGAAACAAACATTCCAAGTCATCAGAAGTATTACATTGCACCCCAAAAAGTAAAAACAACAAAATGAATGCCAAATAAACTTTAAAGTGGAGTGATACGAGATACACATTTGAAATGAAGATAACAACTTCTTTTTGCAGATTATAGTTTTATAACTTCCTAATTCATATGCCTAATATTGCAAAAATTGAGGCTCCATAATGCACAGGCAATCCTTATTGAGTTTAAATTATTTATTATTATAGTACGTACAATCAATGATTTTGAGACAAGGTTGCCAAAATTTCAGATGTTTATTGTATAAAAAGGTTCAAGGAAAATCCAACAATGAATATATATGCATACATACATATACATACATAACTCAATCACAGACAAAAGACAACGATGCACATACTGTAGTTGACTCTTTCCATGTACAAGAATTAAACAGAATCAAAAGGGAGGATTACTAAGCTATACAATGAAAATGATGCAGTTTTGTGGGATGTGATTTTCAAATGCCTGACATCAAATGGAAGCCTTTAAAAACCACTATAACAAATGGGATGTCAGATGTGATCTGTATCCTCAAGCTGAGGAGATTAACTAGTCAATATAATACTTTCTAGGTGGAAAATGACATCAATTTAGCCTTAGATGAATTCAAGTGGAAAAATAAGAATGAAATATGAGCAAACTTACTTGCAAATAGGCGTATCTGCAGTTATCATCTCCGCATGGTTTAGAGGCATTCGTGTTCGATCTGATTTGCAGTTTAAGATTTACTACATTAATACACTCATTTATACTCAATAGAAAAAAAACAAAAAAAGAAAAAAAAAATAAAGAAAAAGAAAGAGAAAGAAAAAGGGACATTTCTCCTGCAAGTTTTTCATTATTTTATAATGAATCAACAAAATCCAATGGAATGAATATCAATACATATTCTCCCATCGTTTGGAAGATGTCCCTCCAAATGCCTTTTTGCTAGTGGCAAAAGCCCATGGATAAACATTGCAAAAATGGGGGATTTTTCTGCAGTTTATCCATCCATTGTCACTAGGGATGGGAGTAGAGATTGGTTTTGGCTGGATAATCGGAGTGTCAGTTCCTCTACCAGCGAACTTCATACAAGATTGTATAGTTTGGTAGCGAATGGCGATTGTAGGACTTGTGATATGTGTTTGGCACATCCTCTCAGAAGACCGCTTCTTCAAAGAGAGACTAATGAATGGAAGAATTTTCTGGGACTCAACGGCTATCATCTCTATAATGTAGAAGACCTTTTGTGGGTAAATGCTTGTATCACCTTTTTTGAATTGTTTGGTTAGAGAGAAATAGAAGAGTTTTCAAAGACAAGAAGTCTATTGAAATCCCGTGGGATGATGTTGTGTTCTTTTTGTCTTTTTGGACTCTTTTTGTCTGTAACTAATTACTCTCTTAACATACTTTTGACCAGTTGGAGATCCCTCTTGGACTCCCCATTTGTTGACTTCATCAAAGCTTAGCCCCCATTTATGGAAAAAAAAATATATGATTACATACTAAAGTCCTTGCAGGGAAAAGCAATAAATTTATATGTCTTGAAATCTTGATTCAAGTCTGATGATATCTACTTAAGGTATTAATGTTCTAAATCTTATTATTTATGTTATTTTGTATATGATGTAGGCTTATATTTACTGGGGTTTATTTTAGTTACTGAGGGATCTTTTTCAGCCTTCTAATTCTCTGTAAATTTCCAGCCAACTAATTAGTTGGTTATGGTTAATTAGTATGGTGGCTTAGTTGGTTAGTTTGGGTATAAATATGACCCATTCTCAATTTGTAGAGAATTGGAAAACAAACTAATCCTAATCCTAATTATCCAAGGAAACTAATCTCAATCCTAATCAATCAAGGAAACTAATCACAATCCTAATTAATCAAGGATTTAACAAAAATACCCTAATTTACCCTAATCCTACTACATCAAAAGTATTTTTTGAGGTGATGAGAAGCAAGAAAGGGATCTTTTATCACAACGAAATATGTACTTGATTTGTTGTCTGAGAGAGAAAAACTAGAAATTAAACCATATAGTACTCCGATGATTGCAACTCAAGAAAGGAAATTATTTAAAGATCTTGAAAGATACAAAAGATTGGTTGGAAAGTTGAATTATATAATAGTGACATGACCAACATCGCTTATTCAGTAAGTATTGTAAGTCAATATATGTCATCACCTACCGTTGATCATTGGATTGCAGTAGAGCAAATTTTATGCTACCTAAAAACTGCACCTAGACGTGAAATCTTATATAAAGATCATGGTCATAAAAAATTTGAATGTTTTCCAAATGTTGAATGGGCTGGATCTAAAGAAGATAGAAGATCAACTTCTAGATATTGTGGCTTTGTAGGAGGAAATTTGATATCATGGAAGAGTAAGAAGTAGAATGTTCACATTCAAGTGTTGAATCAGAATATAGAGCTATAGCACAATCTGTGAGTGAAATAGTGTGGATACATCAACCACTGACTGAGATTGGGTTCAGTATTATCATCCCAACTAAATTGTGGTGTGATAATGGTGTAAACCAAATGGGAGAGAATTTTTACTAAAAGATGATTCACCTCAGTGGATACAAAGCTGGGGTATTTATATAAGTAACCCAGTAACTAAGCTTTAACCACCAACTTAACTACCAAGATACATTTAATAACTATCCCAGCTGGCCTAACTAACTAAAAATCTTAACAACCTAAATAACAAAGATCCAATAATTACAGAGAATTTAAATGATACAATTGGCTTACATCAGATAATCAAGTTGCATTTCACATTGCATCTAATCCAATATTTCATGAGGGAATAAACATATTGAACTAGATTGTCACTTCATTCGTGAGAATATACAACAAGGGTTGGTGTCCGACATGTGAAGACCGAAGAACAATTGGGAGATATTCTTACTAAAGCCTTAAGTGGAGCAAGAATAAATTATCTCTGCATTCTGCAACAAGCTAGCCATGTTTGACATATTTGCTCCAGCACGAGGAGTGTTATGATATATGTTATTTTGCATAGTTGTCCTTAATCGTAATTGTACCTTCCTTAAGTTAGGGTTCTATTGTATATCTTATATATATATTGTCCTTTAATGTGAAATATATAGAGTATTTTTCCTAAAGACTCCATACACTAAACACTTCAGCACTCTGAATGTTGTAGAATCAGTAATAGTCGAATAAAATTAGTAGGGAACTGTACAAACTGATTCAAAAACTCATGTTAGTATATTCGAGTTACAAGGAAAATAAAAGGCAACATAGTTATCTACCTTTTGCTGCAACTTAAAACTTGGAATATAGCTGAAAATTATCATAGCCCACAGATGTGTGAATGTCCAAAAAAAGGATTGACGGGCTAGAAGGGTGAATTAGGAGTGCTTCTAGAAGTAGCAGTTTTAGCAAAATTAGTTTCATTATAAACATTTTAGCAACTTATTACTTGCACTTGGAGTTTAATTCCTTGCTTTTTGTTGATCCAGCAATGCTAAGTTATAAGATTTGGGTCCTTTTGCTCTTTAGTCTAGGTAGAATTCTTTCTTGCTATATGTTCTTTAATGTTTAATCCCTTGCAACTTTTTGTCAATAGTATTATACATTTTTTTTCTTTTATAATCTTCTATAATAAAAACATTATTAGTTCCTAATAAGAAAAATAATAACATAGTAGGAAAAAATCCTACCAATTTCCCTATTGTTAAACTTTACAATCCATTCCGAGACGACATCCTGCAATGCTTTACCCATCTGACTAATGCACCTCTCTGTAATCTAAGAACCAAAATGTGAATCATATCAACTCTTTATTAGCAAAATTGGTAAAGCTGCTTAATGAATAAGTAGATGCAAATCTATACATCCTGTTCATGCCGATTATTTTCATGTGTTAACTGTGGAATTCTTGAGATTGTACGTTCAGAGATCTGCAATGCACAACACACATTAACGTATAAGAGAGAGAACCATCCAACTCTCCAGTTTAATGTGAACTTATGTCTAAATAAATACAAAGTAGAATGGACACGAGACTTCATTTCAGCTGCCCCAATAATGTAAGTAACAAGCTTTGACAGAAGCCTAATGAAACAAGAAAAGCAAAATAAAGATACCAAGAAATAACAGCACATACGGGTTTAAGAGTCTCGGGATTGCAAGTGGCATAAGTACCACTTCTTTGTAACCTCTGAGCTTGCCAATATGCACCACAAAATGCTCTGTCACATCCTAAACCTGAAAAGAATATTTTAAGTTTGGGCAAGAATATACTATTCCTATTCCAATGTATGCAAGAGCTTACAACTACACAAAATAGAGATGGAAAATGTCAATTTTGCAATACACCATCAATTCTAACGAACCCCAAGACTCCACCTAACACATCCCTCAAGCTAATGCATCGATATCATGCATTCTGAATCCTAGTTTTGTTCAAAATTCATTGGAAACTGAAGCTCAGTAAAATTTATTTTAGAGAAATCTACTAGTTCATAGTTGGATGAAATATTTAGCAAAATGAGTTCACCATGCTGTTTTCTTTTCGTTTTTTTTTTTTTTTTTTTGGGGGGGGGGGGGGGGGGGGGGGGGGAGGGGGGTTGGAAAGTGATTGTTAATCTCTACAAGATTTGTTTGATCATGTTGAATTCAAGATGTCATCCTCATGGCCATCCAACTCCTGGTACATGGAAATATATATATACACCTAGACATCTTATACTTTGAAACATCCTAGGATGTTCAATCATAGGCATTTGATTTTGAAATATTTGCCCTTCTTTACATGTCTCCCTACCATTATCCATAAACTTGAATTAAATTGAAAGTAAAATTAATGAAGACAGAAATGTTGTATTAGACTAATTACCATTACACTAATATCAAAGGATAATGTAATCTCTCAATTCATACTATGTGAACATATTTCATCAACAAAGAAATAATATGATTCTGTTGAACTTGATATAATTTAGACCAAGACTGAAGTATCTAATATAAAATTGAGATGTTCAAATTAATTTACAACACAGTAATCTGTTGACTGAATTCACCATAAAGTTGCTATATGCACTTAATTTTAATATTAAAGTAATATGGATTAAGTTGATGTATAAACTTGAGATTAATTAGATAAATAAAAGATAAGAGCGTTTGAATCACCCATAATTTCATAACAGTCCCATAGACGTGTAATGCTAAACAAACACCACCTTTTACAGGATTATCATGCAAAACAGTTACAACCAACAAGACAAACATGAATGCTATCAATGCTTTTAATCAATTATTTGTAACAACCTAACCATTCCAATTATATCTTCCAAATTATTCACACTAACAATCCAAAAATAAAGAGAAAGGAAAAAATTCAAACATATAAACGTGCAATTGATCTTCATCACACAAGTGAATCCTATTTCGCAAGATCCAATAGATATAAATATATTTGAACCGTATCCAATGCACCTAGTAGACGAGAAGTGGATGCCAATGTGATCATTTTCCTAAAAATTTTGTTCAATTGTAAAGCAAAACATAAATAGCTTTTCAAAATATACTCTGTTAAAGTATTCTATAATTCCTTTTATTTAATTTATTTTAATGTTTTCCAAAAATCTTTTTGATTTGGATTTATTTCCTTTTTGAATTAGGAGATAAATTTGATTTATCCTTTTCCTTTAAAAAAAAGGAAATAGTCTTTTAGGATTTTAATTAGGGTTCTTTTTAAAAGACATTTTCTTTAGCCCTAATTCTTTTTAGGCTCTGAATCAAAAAAGAGAAGAAGAACACATTCTGAACTTTCCTTTCTGGAGAAAAACTAGTTTTTCTCCCGAAAGGAAAGTTCAGAATGTGTTCTTC
Source organism: Luffa acutangula (assembly GCA_036850905.1). Taxonomy (NCBI): domain Eukaryota; kingdom Viridiplantae; phylum Streptophyta; class Magnoliopsida; order Cucurbitales; family Cucurbitaceae; genus Luffa; species Luffa acutangula. The sequence goes on from CM072087.1 coordinate 9,245,766, forward strand.
CATTCTATGTTTTTCTTTTGTTTTCTTTTCTTTTCGATAATTGAATTTTGTTTTTGAAAAGTTTTAGTATGAAGTTTTAGTTGTTCTATTTGGGATTAAATTGGTTTTCAAACCTTTTGCCCTAAAAAGTTTTAGGTTTTTGTTTTGGCCTATATTTTTATCAAAGTTTTTCCTAGAGTTTTTGTTTGAAAATCAAAGATTTGATGAAAATGAATTTTTCCAGAATTTCCCAGCCTTGAATTTCTTTGATTTTAGGGCTGTTTTTGTGTCTAAATTGGATTCTTTTTGTTCAAAAAGTTTACCATATGATTGCTAAATTGAAGTATGGTGTCAAAGCTAACTTAGCTCAGTGGTAATTGACATGTACCCTCGACTATGAGGTTAGAGGTTCGAATCCCCCCATCCCCAAATGTTGATGTATTCAAAAAAAGCTAAATTGAAGTATGGTTTATGGTTTTGATTTCTTCATGAAAAGGGAATGTTTTTACTATTTTTACAGCAGTTTTATTGTGTATTTCAGATCTGATTTTTGTATTTAAAAGTAGCCAATAGTGATTTGTTTTAGTGTTAAAAGTTTGGAAAATCTTTATATTTGTTGCAGAAATTTTCTGGGTTATTTGTCCCAATTTTAAGATAGTTTTGAAGGTCTTAAAGATTGAGAAATTGAAATCTTGTTTTGTATTATGGTATTGAAAGGTATTTGTTTTACTGATTTTTTGTATGAAAAAAGTTGAATTTTAAAGTGAAAATTTCCAGATTTTCAATGTTGTTTTTGCCACCCAATGAACCTATTTTCCCAACCTTTTGTGAAGAGAATTTGGTTTAAGTAGAGAAAATTGGTAGTATAAGTTGTTTGTAATTTGGGTTGTTCATTAGACCTTTAAGATGGATTTGTTGGTTTCTAATCAGAGAAGTATTGGATATGTTTAGGAAATTGTTGGATTCAAGGAACCGAAATTTGATTTGCTTTGGGCTTAAGATTTGTAGGTTCTGGTCAAGGTAAGTAATTTCCACATCTCTTCCAAAATAGAAATTTTTGTTAAAATTGTTTGTTTTAAATTGAAATTGATTTGATCGAAATTGATTCATTAAATGAAAGCATGTTTACTGTTTTGTATGTTTTGGAAAGAACTTTGAATTGAATCGATAGTGTTATCTAGATATGCCAAATTTTGTTTTGGGGATTGTATGCTTTGTAGTAGCCATATAGGAATTGACGGTTATATGTTTTGAATGAAACTTATTTGCGAGAGGCACTTGATAAGACCTAAATAGTCCGCACTTGATAAGACCTAAATAGTCCTATTTTATCACCTCTAATCTTAAGCTTGTAAGAGGGATTTTATGTTTTGCTTGTCTTATTTACAGGATCTTTGAGCTTAGGCAATGTCGGGAGCCAATCACGCTAAATTGGTGTTAATTCGGGCCAATTATGGAGTTTTGGAACCATCTCGGTGTCTTGGACGACGAGGAGGTGAGAAGACCCAAGTGTATTGAAGCGGGCCTGAAGAACGACACCAAAAGCCGAAGATTGAAGCCCCGTACCGAGATAAAGCGAGATAAGACCGAGAAGAAAAACAGCATGCTCGGATTGGGGATGGCGTCGAGACGCTGCCCCTAGCGTCTCGACGCCGACACGATTTCGAAGCGGAGTATAAAGTTCGTGGCGTCGAGATGCTACGCCGTTTTCTATAAATATTAGGTCTCGATTTAGTCCGCCGTTAGGATAGAATTTTGGTCCCTTTACGATTTGTTTCGTCTCTTTTACTTTCCAACCTCTGTTTAGACCTGGTTTGGTCATTATTTATGCAATCTTTCGTATTAGTTTATGCTTTTTCTTTGTTTATGAGTAGCTAAGCACCTTTATATCGTTGGATTGGGATTATGCCTTGATTGCTATTAAGTTTGGCTGAGTTTTCTGGTATTTTAAGTTCTGTTCTTGCTGAATTTTTATTGAGTTTTGCATGTTATCCCGTTTAAACCAATACATGAGACTAGTCTATTAGGCTTGACGACCCTGTGCGATTACTACTTGTGTATTCTATTAGTTATTTTTAGATAGCCACTAGGTTGAGGCAAGCCATAGGCCTAGGATGCATGTTAAAGGTTGTATGAATTAGATTTAAATTGTATTTAAATTTAGTTAATACGATTCCAAACCCACGATCCTAAAGTGGTTAGTTTAAATAGGTAATTGAAAGATTGCTTATTCTAGATTAGTTAGATATAATTTAGTGGCCATTGCGAGGTCTCGAATGGTTGCTACTTTATGTATGAGGGGTAGCGATCGATAATGATAAAATTAATTAATCTTGTTAATTGCAAAATTCACGATTAACGGGTTAATTAACACAGGTTAGTGTAGGGGGGTCCTCCGAGTAACCAAGAAGCCAACCGGACTAATAAAAATCGGCTTAAAATGATTTTTAGAGAAAACTAGGAAGCCAAGTGAAATAGCATTCAGGCATAAGAAATCCCAATCCAACGATCCCTTTTTATGATATTGACTTTTGTTATATTTCTCCATTGCACATTTTATTCTGTCTCCTTTATATTCAGCATTTATTTTTTTTTGTTTTGCCCTGCTTTCCAAAACCCCCTGTTTTATAAGCACGAAATTCTGCATCTGCTAGATCCCCTTTCCTATGTTCGACCCCGACCGCTATTTCTACAAAATAGTTAGTGTCGTGGATTATAAATTTATTTGGCAATTTGAGTCTCGACAGCTCGTCCCGCCAGCACTTATGTTGTTTGACGTTCCTTCGGAACATAGATTCATGTGTGTTTCACTCACATGGCCTCACACTTAAGTATTTGTATGAATTGTTCTAAATGAAACTTATTTGTGAGAAGGCACTTATGTGGTTTGACGTTCCTTTGGAATGTAGATTCATGTGTGTGTTTCACTCACATGACCTCACATTTAAGTATTTGATTTGAAATGTTCTGGTCGGTTTTAACCGACAATTCTATATGAATGTCTGATTGGTGTTACCAACGGATAACCACTTCTGTTTTGGGCTACTCCATTAATGCATCTTTCCCAATATATTCTGAAAGTATTGTTTGATTGAAAGTTCGTTTGACGGAAAGAATTATTTCGTTTCGAATATTGAAATGTTTTATTACCTGAAATCTTATGTTTTGTTTTGAACGAAAATGAATTGTGAACTTGATGTGGAAGTTGCTTATTGAGTATTTTTGTACTCATTTTGTTTTTTAAAATGTTTTCAAATAATGGAGCAAGTGATAATTCTGACGGCGATTAGACTAGCGTTCTGGCATGACCGATGAAGACTTATGATCTGTAGGATTTAATAGGCTTCTGTAGGATTTGTTGTTTTTGGTATTGTTTATTTTTTTCTATGTTTGTTTTTTAATATTGGACTTGGCTTTGGTTGTAAGCCTTGTTTTTTGAATAATAGATTGTGTTTTCAATTTTGTTAAATTGCTTCCGCAATATTTGAAAGATTGACAGTATTGAAAAATACGAGCTGTTACAATTCGAGAAAGAAAAGAAAGGGAAAATCATACATACAATGTTGAGGTATCCCAATATCAAATCGAGAAGGCATCATTCCTCCACATCCATGACATTGTAAATGAATCGTGTTTGGATTGCAGCGAAAACCAGCATATTCGGTACCTGGAAAACGTAAATTTTGTTAGATTAGGTATAAAATGTTATGGAAAGGTAAGAATCACCAGAGAAGATGAAGTCGTTGAGAACTTTGAACTCCAGAAAATAAATGAATTAAAAATGATTGCACGGTAGAAGGAGCCAAATACATTTTATTTCTCTTTGAGAATGAATAAGAAGGTGATGGACGATGATTTTCAAACTGAAAGTAAATGTTTACCACATTGAGGGCAAGGAAGCTCTAAACCACCGCTCTCCTCCTGTCCCAATACTGAATGAGGCCTTTTCTGGTTTCGCTTTTTCACAGACCCAATGACCTAGAAGAATTACTAGCCCAATCAATTTAGATTGTGAAAATAAATAAATTGCACAACAGATTGGAGCTCAACGAGATAAGCATTATATGTTAAAGTTTAAACATCTAAGAAAAGATTCCCGGTCTGTGCAAAATAGTTTTTTTTTTTTTTTTTTTTTTTTTTTTTTTGTAAGAAACCTAACTTTCATTGAAAAGATGAAAGAATATAAGGTCATAAAAAAATGCCAAAGAGAACGGAAGTCCAAACTAGCTACAAAAAGGGACTCCAATCCAGAAAAACAAGACCAAGATCATAATCATAAATACAAAAAGGTATGCTTTCCTTCGATTGCTTCCCTCCAACCTCTTTCTTTCTCCATTTTTGCATAGGCTTTGCTTTGTCTTCCACCTTTGTTGCTTTGTGCTTTTCCTCCTTTGCGGTCGTTGAAAACTTGACAGGACTTCGTACTTTTTAGCCCCGATCAACTTGTGTCTTCTACTTCCTTCTCCAACTCTCTTTCACTGAGATGATTCTTCTTCTTTCACATCCATTGCTTCCAACGCTTCTTCCTTCTCTTGTGTGATCATCGAATCTAAAGCTCCTTCATCTTTCCTGCCATCTTTTGTTTTTGAGACAAGCTTGTAGTGATTGCAAAATTTAACCCAACCTTACCATTGAAAAACTCAAACACCATCTTGATCATGGCTCTTTGATTCTAATGCTCTTGGCCATCCTCCGTAAAACTTCTTTGATTTCAACTATTCCCTCTTCCCGTTTTTTTTTTTAAACACTTTCCAGGACGAACGTGCTTTGATACCAATTTGTTAGGTATCCAAACAAAGAAAATATCAAACACTAATATATTGCAATAACGAAAAGAAACTACAATATAACCGATAGCCTTTCGAGAGGGCTAACTCTCTCCCAAAGCCTCTCCTGAGACTATATCTAAATTTCCACACCTCTAAGGCTCCCGAACTTCCCTATTTATAACCAAGGGCTACTACTATTCCCCAAATATCTCGAAGTAGTACTCTCACATAATATAGCTAACAGAAGTTGACGTGGCATTCTTTTATATTAATTTTTTTTAGTTTTTAAAATAAAAATATACTAAATTAATAAAAAAATATGTTAAATTAATTTTAAAAAAAATAAAAAATATCTTCCTATCTTCTTCTTTCTTTCTTCTTTCTTCTTTCTTCTTCACCACCACCACCATACATCGTCAACCGCCGCCGCTCGCCAGTCGATTGTTTTTCATTTTCTTTCTTCTTCCTCTTTCTCTTATTCTCCTTTCCTCCTTTGCATCTTTTTCGCCCCTCTCCATTCTTCCTTTCTTTTTTGTTTATATATAGATATATATATACAAGATCATATCTCACCTCGCTCCGAATTGGAACGAAGGGGGTTTCCCCTTTGTTTCAAACTCTATTTTTTTAAAAAAAAAAAAAAAGAAAACAAAAAGAAATGGAAGAAAGGGAGAAAAAAGGAACAGGGAAAAGATAAGAAGAAGGGAAGGAGAGAAAGAAGAAAAGAGAAGAAAAAAAGGTGGCGTCGGAGGGATCGATGGATGGCGGCAACAGAACCAACAGACGACGGCAGTGGTGGCTATGGGATTAGGGTTTGTGGGAGGGAAGAAGAATGGTGAGGAGGAAGAAGATGGAGTAAAAGAAAAAAGAAAAAGGAAAAAAAGAAAAATTAATTAAAAAATAATATCTTCTTTTAAAAATTAAAAAAATAAATAAATAATAGGTGTCACATCAGCATTCCGTTAATATCTAATAGAAAATTGGACAAAGGGACCAAAATGAAACGAAACCCAAACCTCAAGAACAAAAATGTTGAGTTTTCAAACTTAGGGATCAAAACGAAACCTAACCCAAACCTTGGGACCAAAATTGTATTTTTCCCAAAATATAATTCATGTAATCTAAAGATTAATATGGAATTAGTAAAGTTCTTCACCTCATTTAAAATTTGTCACCTCAACCTACCATGTAAAATTTTGTTAGTTAACTAATGGTCAAATTAACTTCAGGACCATTTAGAATCATTTTGCAAACTTCAAGGACTAACGCTTAGTTTGGGATTGCTGTAGCTTCTAAAATAATTGCGGTTAACTTTGTTTTTAAGAAAATCAACTATACTATGAAGTAAATTAGTGTTAGGTAGATTTTAGTTTTATAGATGAAAAAGCAAGTTAAGGTGTTTGGTAAATTAAAATTCTAAATTGTTACAACTTAACTATATTTTTTCAATAAATAAAATTAATGTTGATATTTAATTTCAAAGTTTTATAAGATAATTTCAAAACTATTATACAATAATTATTTTTTTGAAACATATAAAATAATTATTTTAAATTCATATGATTTAAAATATAATGTTATGTTTAATCTAAGATATTTTTATATTTTGCTAAGAATTGTATTGAAAAAAATATTATTTCAATTTAAATAAAAATAAAAACAAGTAATTTCAATTGAGTATAAGATAATAGAATAAAAATATTTAACTTAAATTTTAAAAAATGATTGACATGAAAATCACGTATCAATGTGTGGAGAAAGATAAATAGTTAGTTACAAATTAAATTTTTAGGGAAGCTAAACAGAAAAGCTACAATTTTTGGATTTTGCAAATTATATTAGTTGAAAAAGTACTTTTATAAAAATTAATTTATAATATGTTTTACCAAACGCTAAAAAATGGTTAAGATTCTTTTTTTATCACTTCAACCTCCTCTAAAATCAACACCAAACGCACCCTAAATTGTACCTTTTGAAGCCTTAGGGGCCAAATAGACACATTAACCTCAAACCTCAAGGACCAAAAAAGTGTATTTTTCCAAAAAGAGAAAAGAAAAATAAACATCCAAAGACTACAAAGAATAGACTAGGAAGAAAAATAAATAGAGAAATAAACAAAAACGAACAAAGAAATAAATGGCTAAAAGCCTCAACCATGACAAAAAAAATCCCCCAATTATTACAAATAACATTAAGCCATCAGGAAGCTTTAATCTTGATTCATTACAATTAAGAGATTTGTCCTAAAACAAATCCTTTGATTTCCTTCCAACCAAATATCTAAGAGAATATTTTTCAAATATAAATATAAATATAAATATAAATATATATATTCCTGTATCCAAGAGAATAGTTTTGGAAGCATTAATCCATAATAACTTAGCTTTTATGGGAAGAACGGAACCACAAAAAATATAGAGAATCTATATTTTTTAAGAATATAAAGCAAATTGAAATTACCCATCTAATCTAACTATTCCACAAGCCGCAATGATTCCAGGCCTTGTGTCAATTCTATAAGAGGCATATGAATCTCTTATAATTCACAAAAAGCATAACTCCTTGGACCTTGCTTAAAATATTGATATTCACATCCTCCCCAAGTATATAAGCTCAAAAATATTTTAAAACATATTCACATCCACATCGTTCCATGGAAAATAGTTCTCTTCTGCTACAGTTGGAGACGTCACTCAAGTCAATAATAAAAATTTAGAAATTGAGATTCCTATCGTTGCCATTACATGAATGCACAAATATGAAAACAAATTAGATTATTTACCAGATTTGATTGTATTAATGAACAGGAATCCAAAATAGCAACTTCTTCGTCCGAACGTCTAAGGGAAGAGTCAGCTTGCAGTATATCCTAGACAAAACAAGCAGCAAATCAGTTATGAGATACAAGCTGAGAAAAGTTCATACAACAGGGATTAAAATTTTATAGAACTGCTGATTTGATGTAGGGGAATTAGGAAATCAAACATATTGTATACTTCTCATAAAAATTAAAGATGACGATGAGGATGACTACAGGTTGAGTATCAAACAAATCTCAATCTCAAACAAATGAAGCGAGGCAATATTAGGAGTCCCTGGGTAAATATTAGAATGCAGATGAGATAGATTCTTTCCTTCTCAAATTTAAGTGGGGGATGAAGGCTCCATCTGGGAAGAAGAATGGTGTGGCAGCAATAGCTTAAAGAGTTTCTTTCCCGGTAGGCTGCTAAGAAGCATAGGTTCAAACACGAGACGCAAATACAAAAGCGACATGGACATGGTCACACATCATTCTTTAAAAAATTTAGGACAAGGATATTTTAAAATATATATCATGTTTTCAGTAGAACCTTCTTATGCCACTAGAGTTTACACCACAAGAGTTTATACATTTATATGTTTAAAAAATGAGTATGATGTATTTTCACTCTCAAAAATTTATTATGTTTGTCCTATATCACTACTTGTGTCTATTTATTATGTTTAACAAATGTTCAATACGACATCTAGAAAATGTTAGACTTATATTCACTTTGTACCATTAGTTCTAACACATGTATACTATTGTGCTAATTAATGTGTCCAACATGTGTTATGAACATGTTTCCGAGGGGGTTAGTCAAAAAGCTTAGTATTGATTGCTGTTTTTTGTGGGGGTTTGTGGAGGTCATTAGTAATGTTGTGTTGTTATTTTCCAAAAGAACAAGTACTGTGGGATGAGTTTCAATTTGTTAGTGACGTTTTTGGGGTTTTGATGATGTAGTAGGATTAGGGTATCTTTGTTAAATCCTTGATTATTAGGATTGGGATTAGTCTCCTTGGATGATTAGGAATAGTTTGTTTTCCAACTCTATAAATTGAGAATTTCCCTCTTGTATTCATAATTATTGATTCTTGGAGAGAATTTTCCTTTTATCCTCTTAGGCTACAAAGAGAGAATCAATCAAATCTTTATTATGAATCAAAAGTTATGAATACAAGAGGGAAATTCTCAATTTATAGAATTGGAAAACAAACTCTTCCTAATCATCCAAGGAAACTAATCCCAATTCTAACCAAGAAAGCTAATCCCAATCCTGATTAATCAAGGAAATTAATCTTAATCCTAATTTTTTTTAAACAAGAAACAAAGCTTTTCATTGATAGGATGAAAAGAGACTAATGCTCAAAATTACAATTGCCATAAGGGAAAGAAGAAGATAAAAAGAAAAACTAGAAAAGAAAACCACTAAAGATCTAAAAGAACCACAAAGAAAGGCTAAAGAAGGACAGCTACAACTGAAAAACCAACGAGAACAAACAGCAAATCAATCAAAATCCTAATATATCTCATCTGCATAAAAGGAAACAATACTATAGCTTATATACTACTCACACCAACGGCCAGCTTTATTTTCCCGGGCTCTCGGGACCACAGAGGTCCAGACATTTTTCTCACGCACTCCCACATAACTACCCATGTATATTCCCCCTTTTACCCCTTCTAGTATAAACTTTCACTATAGGAGGCCCAACAGTCCTGTGATGAATCCTATGTGATGAATCCTATGGAAAATTGTCTTGCTTTAAGTTGACTGAATGGACCAGTAAATTTGTGCAAGCCTCTTCAATGATATCAGCATTAAGTAGAGAGGTGGTTGGATCTTGAGAAAACAAAGGAACGAACATTATCTTTTTTCCGAATGTAAAATTTTCAAAAGGGTGACAAAAGAAATATTTACCTTAAGCATATCAAATTTTGAATCAATAACAGCTTCCTTCCTTGTTATAGAGGTTTAATTGTCAACATTCACAGTTGAAAGATCATTTTCAACTCCAAATATGTTTCCTTTGGAGTAGTTCTAATTATCTCTACCAACAAATCATAACTCCACCCCCTTATTGATTCCTAAACTAATCCAAATACAATTCATACAACCTTCATCAAACAAAAAAATGAGGTACAAGACAATAAATACTACTACAACAAAATCCTACATACCAATCTACATTTTTCTTCATCTAGATGCTTTAGAATGTATTACCTCCGCAATGTTCTGCAAGAAGTGATTTCTTCCAACAAATTGCACAACTGCTCTACACTGGGGACAAAGTACACTTGTGTGCTTCTCTTGGGATCTATTTAACCACTCCGAGAAGCATCCATTGCTGTAAACCAATCAAAATTCAATGAAAACACCCTAAATTAAAAAGTGAAAATGGCCACCAGAAACAAATAAATAGCCCCACCAAAAGTTGTGAAAGCAAGGAGCAGCTGTGACAACATCATGCCATATGTTTAAGCAAATACTGCATTTTGCGTGCTCAACATCCACAGAAATCTGGACAAATTCAACAACAGATAAAATTAAGTATTTCAAACGATGGTAGAACCTAATATCATATTTAGATAGCCAAAACATGACAATTAACCAATCACCTTTAAGCCCTTGCATATTCTTGAGTCTAACAAGATTTCAAATTTATAGCTCAAATGCCCTGAAGATTGAGATCAAATAGCTGCATAAGGCAAAAGCTTTTAAGCGAGACAGTTCTACATTTTTTTTTTTTTTTTTGAGAAAAACAAATTTCATTGATGAATGAAATGTGGAGAAAAAAAACTCCAAACACCTAAAGGTGGATTACAAAAAAACTTTCCAGTTCGAGATCAAATAAGACAAACTATAATTAGTGAAAGAGTGTTTACATTTACACCAATACAAAGCATGAAACAGAATTAAGTCCATGAAAGAATCAAAGGAAGAGAAAGAGTCCTTGAAAATTCTGCCATTCCTTTCGCCCCATAAATACCAAAGAAAGACTCTATTCAAAGCAAGCCACAAAATCTTCTTTTCTCCATGAAAAGGATGACCCACAAAAATGGAACCACAAAAAATATTTGTGCAATTATCTTTTTTTTTTTCCCTGAAACAAAATGAAACTATGTATGAAGGATAATATTTTCTCTTATCATTCATTAAGTGAGGAAGAAGAGCTTTATACAAAGAGATCCTCAATCAAATAGACCCCCAATCAAATAGACAGAAAATCTACTAACAATCTAAACCTACATGGAAAAAATACAGCTATAAACATATACAAGGAAATAGCTAGCCGCACATCTAAGGAAACAATCTCAAATATAAAGCCCTAATTTACAGCTTGATTTTCTACCCTTCCCCTCAAGCTGGATGGTATATACTTGTCATGCCGAACTTGGAAATCAAACCACTGAGATTGGTTCAATATTTTTTTTTTGATGAATAACCGAGCTTTCATTGAGAAAAAATGAAAGAATACAAGGGCATCCAAAAAAACCAAGCCCCAAAGAAGAAAGTCGTCCACCGGAAGGGTTTCTAGTCGATCAAAATAAGACCTAACGAGTAATTACAAAAAGCCTTAGAAACCGAGGCTCATAACAGAACAGAGAGTCTAATATTAGCCCAAATCTCACTAGGATGTCTCTCCACCCCTCTAAAAATTCTATTATTCCTCCCCCATAAACCCCAATAAATAGCACAAATGCCAGCAAGCCATAAGAACCTTCCCATCTCCTAGTATGGCGGATGGAGGAGTTCCTCGATATAAAGCCTTAGTTAATATATCAGCAACTTGTTGGGAAGGCACGTATCTCAAGCAAATAGTGTTTGTCTCAATTTTCTCAATGATGAAGTGACGATCTATCTTGACATGATTTATTCGATCATAATGTATTGGATCCTTTGCAATGGCTATGGCAGATTAATTATCATACAATACTTCTACAGTACCTTTTGTCTTAACCTTGAGTTCGGTGAGAAGACATTTTAACCAAATTCCTTTGCAAACCCCATGTGCAAGTGATCAAAACTCAACTTCAGCACTTCTTCGAGCTACAACCCTAAGAAGCGACAGACACTTTAGTTTCGCTAACGTGTCCATGTCCGACACATGTTGGACACTTGGACACTCCGACACTTGTTAGACACGTATCGGACACTTGTTTTTTTGTCGGACACTTGGACACTCCGACACTTGTTAGACACATATCAGACACGTGTTTTTTTTTTTTTGAAAATACGTATCGAACATTTGTTATCACAATTGATACGTGACAAATGCCAGTTGTACAAAGTCAATATAGGTCCATATCGAACACTTGTTATAAATAGGTATAATACTAAATGACGAAAATAATAAATTTTAAGAGTGAAATAGGGTAAACTCATTGTTTTTAAGCATACAAATGCTTAAGCTTATTGATTTTGAATTTCTTTCTTGTATAAAAATGATATATATTTTTAAATATGTATATTTTACTAAACGTGTCCGTGTCATGTTCAAGTCCTAGATTTTAAAAAAATGACGTGTCACTGTATCCGTATCATGTCGTGTCCGTGTCTCGTGTCTGTATCTATGCTTCTTAGCTACAACCTGTTGTTTCTCACCAGATAACTAAGTTTCCCCATACATAGGAATAATATCCTAATGTTGACTTACGGTCAATAGGAGATCCAACCCAATCCGCATTAGTGTAAACTTCTAAAGATCAATTTGTGGTCTAACTGAACATAAGGCCCTTATCTTTTTTTTTTTTTTGAAAAGGAAACCACACTTTTCATTGAAGCAATGAAAAGAGACTAATGCTCAAAATACAAAGAAACGAAAATAAGAAAAAAAACCAAAACAATAGATGAATAACAATTAAGCCAAAAACAAGAAAAGAGAAGCCTGAAAAAACTTGGACAGCGAACTCCATGGCGAAGCTATGAGCCGAGCAAAGAATCCCAACGCAGAACAACTTTCAAGACTGATCATATACTGACACTACAAATTGCTGCCAACTGAAGCAGAATAGAAGCACACTAAAGAACCCGAGACATTGCTGAAACACCAATCAGAGCATAAAGAATGTTGAATACAAGACCCTAGCCGCTATAAGCAACCAGCGCTCCCAATAACCTACCCTAAGACTTGATTAAGAAAGGTATGACATTGCTGCTAACGCTGCCCCACGATGCATAGCCGAGCAACAAAAAGCAGCCTTCTGGAATGAAACCACCATAAGAGAACCAGATGCAGCTAATAATCCAATCTCCAAGTGATCACACCTTAGAAGATCAGCATTAGCCAGAAAATTGGATTCTGACTTAGAAATAGTGCAAAATCTTCATCAACTAGATTCTCAAATGCTTCATAGCTTGATTTTGAGTACATCAACATTTTGGGATGGGGGGATTCGAACATCTGACCTCATGGTCGAGGGTACATGCCAACATTTGATGAAAACAGACTAGCCAACAATGATGCTTTTAAGATCTTTATTAGGAACCGAACCAAAGATCAAACTTACAACACTAACTATTTCTTCCTCGACCTCCAATGGAAAAAGCAACTACTCCAAACTGACTCCGATCCAAATCAAAATTACCAAATTGAACAGCTCAAAAAATACAGCAGTAACATCTTCACAAATTTTACTTTGGACAAAGGCACTAGCATGTGAAGGGACAGATTCTGAGATCCCAGAAGCAAGATATAATCTTAGATTACCTTCCCACGAGACAATCTTCATAACTGATGAAAAGAGATCAAGCTAAGACTTTAGATGATTGAGGCGAGATCTTACACAATTGAAGACCACAAGTTTCAACTAATAAAGAGAATTGGTTAGGAATTGGAGAATGAGACAGTAAGGGATCATGAACTATTGAACTTTGAATGCCTAAACCATCATCATCACCTGGAAAAAGGGAAGCCAAAGACTCACCAATTAGGTCTTCTGAAAAGGAAAGGGTTCCACACAATCTTCTTCAGCATGCAAAGACTCAGAATCCTCACTACTCACACTAACCGAAGACTCATCATCTGAATCCAAGGAAGAGTGAGCTATAGGGCTGGAAGAGCAAGCAACCCCTCTGATGAAGTGATTTTTTACCCCTGGAATTTGAATAGAAGATTCAATGAAATCCTTGGATTTTGAAAACCTAATTTCACCACTGTCTTTTGAAGATTCCAAAACCTTGTTTGAAACAATCCTTTGAGTACATTCAGATTCCAAATGATCGGCATTAAAATTAGACTTGATAGCCAATGGCAGAGAAACCTTTTTCCGAGAATAAGTTTTTAAGATTGCTTGCGCCCTTTTACAATGCTATCATCATCATTGTTATTCTTGGTAGGAGAATAAAAAATCAGCGGCGGCTGGACTTCCTTAGGGCTGGTACAATTAAAATCTTTAATAACTTTAGAGGGAGAAAGAATGAAATCCAACTCTTGATTGCTATCATTAAAGTCCATACAACCAACATTATTAATGTACTCATCATGCAGCAAAGCACCCTTTGGAGAACCCAACCCCTTTTTTCGAGAATAAGTCTTTAAAGTTGTGTTTTGGTTGCACACTTTTTCAATGCTAACATTAATACTTTCAGGTGGAAAATCAACGGACAGTGGCTGCTGGAATTCCTTAGGGCTGGTGTAATTATAATCATTAATACCTTTAAGAGGAGAGAGAATGGGATCCATCTCTTGAATGCAATCATTAAATCCCATACATCTAACGTTATTAATGCCCTCATCATGCAACAAAATACCTTTTGGAGAACCCAACACCTCATTAATTTCTCCCTGAGACCGAGAACATGAAGGCAATTCATTTAAATTTTCAACTACCGGCCTAATTAATTCATGGACCTTGGAAAAAGTAGGAACTCCTTCATCTTCCATGACTTCCTTCATTAAGAGATGGTGATAATGCAAGCCTTCAATCTCCTTCAAATTGGAAGACGTAACATTAAGATTAACATCTTTCTTCATAAAAAAATGGTGAGACTGTTCATCTTTCTTCACTTCTTTAGCACGTGAAATATCCAAGGAATTACAAAACCAATCTGAAGACATAATGCTCAAAAATTCGGACCTAGAGGAAGATCCCAATCCAATTGAAGGAGAGATTTGGACCACAACATCCCCAAGAATGGAATCATGAACAACAACTTCAGCTGGAATGAAACCACATTGATTCTTTTTCACCTCAATGGAAGCATCAATGCAATTCAACGAATTAATTGTTTCCAAAGAAATACTAATGAGCCCACCACATTCCTTGCCTATGGCTTCAAAGTTTTCCTTATTCCATTAAGAGAGAGGTAAATTCTTGATTTTTATCCATCCTCCAAAACTTTCTATCCACTTAGCCCTACCATGTAGTTGAGCATTCCATTTTTCGAATTTTAGAAACAAACCTCCCATCTTTTGCCAAGAATCAAGAAGTACTCTACCAGCAAACCCTTTAAAATCCTTCATTTTAAGCAAAGCTTTATCTGCAGAAAATGGATTGATTATACAACTTTCAGAAACTTCTTTCTTCAAAATTTCAGAAATATACCTCCAATCCTCAAAAGAATGAAGTCTTGTTATAACAAAAACTTCATCAAAGTCTATAATTGCCACCTCCTTTTCTTTTTTGATCCAAAACCCCTTAGAAAAAGGCTCCACGTTGCATTCCACAGAAGCTGAAAAGGCCGGGATGCTATTGCCATCATTGCTGCCAAGACGTGCCTCAAAAATATCCTCATTCAGCTTGCAAAACTCTACTGGATTTTTAGATTTTTGTTGGAATTCATCCAACATCTCCCAAAAAACCATCCAACCTCTTTTTTGAATCCCTACTGGAACCATGATACTATTTTTAGCACCTCCGTTGGATAAAAAAGAAATTTCTGATACCAACCAAACTTGTTATACTTTTTATGAACTCCAAAGAATCCCGTCCCCTCTCATCTGATTGAAAAACTTACTATTCAAAGGACTTTTCCAAAGTTGAACAAAAGATTGCTCCAACCAATGCAAAAAATTCCATTGAATCTTAATGAAGAAAGAACGATTCCTTTTTTTCTCTTCCAGCAAATATTTTCCACGAAGTAAACGAACAAAAAAGAATTTGTTCACAATACTGCAACTACTTTCCATGCTGAAAGATGATCTTAAACGAAGAAACTTATCATGAAGGTGGGAATGTGAGCAAAAGAAGGTGGCTGAATTAAGTATATTAGGGCCTGTTTGGTTGGTGATCTGAAAACAGGAATTTGAAAACAAGGGATTCAATGAAAACAGAGTTGTATTTCATGTTTTCAGATATGTGTTTGGTAGCAGATTCAGAAATTGGATTTGAATTTAAATAATGGTTCAGAATGTGTTTGACAATATATTTATAAACGATAAATTATTTGTAGTTATCAACTAAATACTAAGTTGAATATAAAATATTATTAATTAATTTATAAAAATGTTATGTATTATAAATTTTTTATTATTATTATTTTACAATATCATATAATTTATAATACATTATATTATACAAATTTTAATTTTACAAAAAATAAATTGAGTTTATAACATGAAATACTATATTTATTAAAGTTTTTATCTTTTTTAAATTAATTCTGCATTTAAAATTTTGAAATTCAAAATCTGGATACAACGAAAACATAAAAAAGTTGTTTTCAAATTTTTCACTATTTGGATCACAGAATCCGAAAACAGTTTTCAGAAACACGTCTACCAAACGCATATTCACTGAATTCAGTGAATCTGAAAACATAAAACAGGATCCGGATTGCCTACCAAACAGGCCCTTAGCTTTCCAACTAGTTGTTGATACTTGCCTCAAACAACTAATTCATTTTCAAGGTTAGCCCCAAGTTTTGTATTTGCATCCATAGGTACATCAACTAGTTTGCAACCACTCATCCCAGTCTCTTTTAAGAGATTTAAAGTGTATTTTCGTTGAGTGACAGAAATCTTTGTGTTGGATCTTGCAACTTCCATTCCTAGGAAATATCTTAAATGCCCCAAGTCTTTTATTTCAAATTTCCTTGAGTCGAATCATTTCTTCAAAAACATTTCCTGTGAGAATAATATCATCGACCTAAACTATTAACACTTAAATATTACTTGGTGAGAAATGTTTGATGAGCTGTGATCAGATTGACACTGAGTATAGCCATCTTGCTTTAACACATTTGTAAAATTTTCAAACCAAGCTCGAGGTTACTATTTCTTGAATTTACCTACCTTTCCTCTAGTATATCAGTCTTCAAATCATAGTGGTATGTCTATATATACTTCCTCTACTAGGTCACCATTCAGAAAAACATTTTTTACATCAAGTTGGAATAATGGCCAATCTAGATTAGTTGTAATAGAGAGAAGTACCCGAATAGTATTTAACTTGGTGACCGGAGCAAATGTTTCTTGATAGTCAATCTCATAAGCTTGAGTGATCCCTTAGCCACAAAACGAGCTTTGAATGGTTCTATACTACCATCTAGTTTATGTTTGGTAGAAAAGATCCATCTACATTCAACTGTGTGCTTACTTGGAGGAAAATATGTAAGAATCCATGTCTCATTTCTTTCAAATGCTAGCAATTCTTCTAGGGTGGTTGCTTTCCATTTCCATTTCGGTCTCTGTAAGGCTTCTTGTACTATGTTGGGAGAGTTTATATCTGATCTAGTGAAGTCACAAATGCTGTAAATATTGGTGACAAATTAGTATAAGATAAGTGATACTGTATAGAGTGTTTAGAACATGAGCAAACACATTTTCTTACTACAAGGTTTGTCCATATTCTCTTCTATCGACTCGTGTATTATTTCAAGGACGTTAGGACATGTGAAGGTTGCATTTCATTAAGTTGCCTTGTTCTCAGTGAATAAACTTGCAATTCAGCCTCAGGGATAGATTCGGGCATTGGCTCATAGCAGGGTTTAGAAGGACTTTCAGATGGTTTAGGATGAAAATGAGGTATGCAATCTTAATTCTATGGTTCAAGGTCATAATGCTCCCCTGAAGTGCAGAATTGGGAAAAAATCGCTGATTTTTAAGGAAGGTTACATCCTTGGAGGATAGAAGCATTTATATCCTTTCTTATGTGGTGAGTATCCTACAACAATACATTTCATGGATCTAACATCAAGTTTACTACAGTGTTGAGGGTATATATGGACAAATGCAATACATTAGAATAATTTTAGTGGTAGTTGAGACACGAGATGGGATGTGGGATGTAGAGTAAGCAAACTTTGAAAGGTGTTTTAAAGAGGATATGGGATGGCAAGATAAGTAGCAGCTAGAACAACTTCACCCCAAAAAAAGTTCAGAACATTTAAAGTGAGCATGAGTGATCGGGCTACATCAAGATGACAGTTTTTGCATTCAACTACACCATTTTGGTGGGGTGTGTCAACACAAGAACTTTGGTGAACAATACCATTAGATTGAAGATAGGATCCAAGAGTAGAGTTGAAGAAATCACAAGCATTACCAGTTTTAAGAACTTTGTTACGGACTTGAAACTGTTTGTGGATCATTTTATGAAAGATTGTGAATTAGGAAAGATCCAACTCAAATGGGTGTGATCATCAACTAATAGAAGAAACCAACGTGCCCCATTCATATTTTTTATTCTCGAAGGACCCCAAATGTCTTCATGGATAAGAGAGAAAGGTTGAGATGGAATATAAGAATGAGGCGAAAAATGTGCATGAGCGTGTTTGGAAAGTTGACACATCTCACACCGGAAGAATTTACTCTTTTTATTGATAAATAAACGGAACAAATGCTCAAGATAGGCAAAATTTGGATGACCAAGACGATAATGTCACATCATGACAAGATTATCTTTATTGGAATGATCTAAAGATTTTGAAACATAAGTTGATTCTCAACCAAACTGAACTACAAGTTTATTGCATCTGTCTGTTGTTGGAGGGTTCTCTTTCAGCATTACCAATCGTCCTTCCCGATTCCAAATCCTAAAAAATACAAGAGTTCGCAAAAAAATTAGTTTCACAATTCATATCCCTATTCAACTTACTCACGAATAGTAGATTATATTCTAGCTTTGGCACAAACAATACAAACTCAAGACTCAAAGAACTTAATATCTGAATAATTCCAATTCCAATTACTTTAGTGGGTGTGTCATCAACCGTTCGAACAGAAAGATTACTCAGAGAAAATGACGAGAATAAGGATTTATCACCTGTCATATGATCGGAGGCTCCTAAGTCCACTATCCATTCAGATGGAAGAGTTTGAATATGGAAAGCAAGGGAATTTTGGTTACCTTCTTGTTGCATACTCCCATAACCACTAACCATTGTTGTATTTGTTTTGTTCAACAATTGTTGTAGCATATCCAAAATATCGATATCTTTGGTGACCGGTGAATGATTAGAAGTTTTAGAGACTGCAGCATTTCCTCTAGTTTCTCGATCAGATTTGGCATTATTTGACTTCCAATTTGTTGACTTTCCATGTATTTTCCATCAAGTTTCTTTACATGTCCTGGTTTATGGGAATGATCAGCATGGTTTCCCTTTGCATGATCTACTGCCATGCAACTGAGAAACGAGCTAGTGGATCACTAGGATGATCTTGGTGGACAATCAGTGTAGTAGGTCCATTTTGTTCAATTGGTACCAACATTACTTGTTTTTTACTTTATTCAACTGTGAACCTCAAAAAAACCTTCACGAAGGCTAGGTAATGGTTTAGTATCAGGATTCAACCACAAACTTCATTAAGAGATTTATTGAGACCCCTAAGGAATTTGAAAATCCTCTTTGTCTCCACAAATTTTGTGGAACAGAGAGTTAACCTCAAAGTATTTCCATTCATGAGTTTCAAACAAGTCCAATTGTTGCCAATACGTGATATAGTGGTGAAATAAGTTGTAACAATTAATTCACCTTGTTTGAGACCATGGAAAGTAGTCTCTATTTGGAAAAGTTCAGCAATGTTTTCTTGATTGGAGAATCTATCACGAGCAACCTCCCAAATTTCCTTGCTAGTTGAATATAGGAGAAAATTCTCTCCAATTTCAGTGGTCATGGAATTGATCAACCAACTCATGACTTGATTATTTTCAGCTCTCCATATTTTTTCCTTATTGATAGATGGTCTTTCTTCTATATAAGAGGACCTTGTATTTTATTCAATATACAATCTCAAAATTCAAGTAAATACAATAATAATTCTTATCGTTACTACATCTTTTGAGTTCCATAATTAGGGGAAAAAGACTCACTGAACAAAGTTCAATAATAATTTAATACAAGAAAACACTTACTTGAGAACGATTGAACAAATAATATGGATGAAGAAACTTAGCTGGAAGAAGAAACAGCCGGAGATGAATAGATTGAAGACTGATGAATGAAGGTTAGGAGAGAGCGTTTTGTGTGTGGGTGGGGGGTACTAATGTCATTTTTGTAGTCAAAATTCAACCCTTGTTCCTACCGAGATGATCTCAGTGGAAGAAAAAGTAACATATCTTTGAATTAAACTTCAAGGAAAGAATTCTAAATTTTTGGACATATGAGAGAAATCTATTAAAAATTTAAAAAAATAAAATAAAATAAGAAACCCTAGTTACACAAAATGCAACGATCTGGGAAAAGACAAAGCAACCAATTTATTTTTTCTTTTCTTTTCTTTTCTTTCTAAAAGCGTGTAGACTATGAATGTGATATTTCAACAAGGGTGTCCAAGGATAACATAACCTTTCTTTGAGTGTTTCGTTTTCACTAGAAATTTGCTAAATGGCTAGGTTTAAATCTTAACAAATCAAGAAATGACGTTCAGGTCTTATTGTTGGAGATGGATTTAACTTTCCAGAATAACCTTAACGTTCGAATTAGATAATATCACTCAAAATTAGACGATAGTTAATCCAACTAAAATTCAATTGACGCAAATTTAACTACTATTAGAGGCCAACCTCAGTTATGCACGTTTAGTACTAATATGGTAAACAATTTACTTTCATATAACAAATTAGAGAGCAGTTCCATCCTATGATATTTCAATAATTTGAAAAAATAATAATAATAATTATTATAATTCATCCACCGTGTTAAACTCTCTTTCACACATAATAAAGAGTTCAAGAAAATACTAACCATCTCGGCCTGGACCAGACACAATTTCACTTCCACACTTGATGGAAATAATGTCATCCTTTTGAACAAGAGTCTCATCAACAAGTATAGCATTTGAACTATAGCACCGAAACACAAGAGTTAAACATACAATAAGAGAAAAGAAGAGACAAAAAGGAAACCATAAAGACAAGAAATATGAGACTTTTCAAGCATCGCTATACAATTTCAAATTCCATAGGTAATAACAACAATTTTTTAATTTTACTTCCATGTAGACTATAATTTTCAAATTTTGATCAACTGAGAATCTTCCGTTTGTTTACATCCTACCTCCTTAGGATTCAACTTGCCAAATGACTTTTCATCTTCCATTTTATTTAGATCTAACTTCTCCTTCTGCATTACCTTCTTGAAAAACTTGAATTTAACTCTCCCCCCAAAATGCTCTCTCCTCCCCCTCCCTCTCCTTTCATTCATCCTCAACGTAAAACCTATCTTCCTACCGTTTTCTTTTTCTTTCCCTTCTAGGCTGGTCCTCATCATGGAGGTGAAAAGTTGTATCAAGGGTTTGTATTTGTATCTGGTTTAAAGAGGATAAGTTTTTCATTGAGAATTTGAAGAGTAAATTGCTTCTTCCCCTTACTCCATCCCATTTGAGTTGGTTGGAGAGTTTCTTCGTGGATTTGTTGCAAATGCCGATTTCCATGTCATTCTTCAAGCAAGTCGTAATGGGAGTGGAGTCATTTTGTGCAAAATCAAGGTATTTTGTTTATTGAATATAATGATTCTCTCTTACTTACACAAAGGACCTTTCTTAGTGAGAAGAAAAATGCCTAATGCATAAGAGAAACAAATACACAAATAAATACAATATAATCATAGCAAATAAATCTAATTACAGAAAGTATCAAACACATAAACCAACATTTCCCCTCAACCTAGTTGGAAGATATCTTTCATTGCCAGCTTGTTAATTAACTTGTCAAATCGTAGCTTTGAAAGTTCCCTTAGTTAGCACATCAACAATTTGCCCTATTGTAGGAAGATAGGAAATACAAAACTCTAGTATCAATCTTCTCCTTTATAAAGTGTTTATCAACTTCAATATGTTTTGTCTTATCGTGAAGGATTGGATTCTGAGCTATGGAGATGGTTGTCTTATTGTCATAGTAAAATACATAGGCTTCATTTGGACAAATTTCAATTCTTCAAGTAATCGTTTTATCGTTTTATCCAAATACCTTCATAAATGTCATGACGCTAAAGCTTTAAATTCTGCTTCAGAACTACTTCTGACTACCACATTTTGTTTTTTACTTCATTAGGTAACTAGTTTCTCTCCAGGAGCAATAACTAGAAGTAGATCTCCTATCTATGGGCAGGCTATGGTGCTACCTGCCCGGTCAGCATCATTGTAATATCAACATGTAAGTGGTCATATTTCTTAAAAAGTATACCTTTTCTAGGAGTTCCTTTTAAATATCTTATGACCCTATAAACTGCCTCAAAGTGAGTTGGCCCTGGGCATGCATGACTTGACTTATCATACTAATTGCAAAAACAATATCAGGACAGGTATGAGATTAGTAAATAAGTCTTCCCACAAGTCTTTGATATTTTCCCTTATCTTTTACCTTTTCCTATGTTGCAGCTTGCAATTTTAAATTTGGTTCAATAGGAGTTACTGGTGTCCTACAACCAAGTATGTCTGTCCCTTGTCAATAATACATTTCCTTTAATTGACAAGGATACCCTTTTGACCTTTCAAACTCCATCGCTAAGAAATACTTCAAAATTCCCAAGTGTTTGATTTGGAATTCATTGCCTAGTCTTTTCTTTAAACTATTTAGTTCAGCCTCATCATGACATCTAAGAATGATATCATCAACATACATTATTAAAACAACCATCTTGTCATTTCCAGTGTATCTATAGAAAATGGTATGATATGCTTGGCTATGAAGAAAACCATAACTAGTAACAACTTTCATAGAACGTTCAAACCACGCTCTAAGAGAGATTGTTGAAGACCATATAGAGATTCCTTTAACCTCATACTTTCTTAACTCTAAGATCCACTTCAAAACATGATGGTAAGTCCATAGACACCTCTTCTTCAAGATCACCATTGAGGAATGAATTTTATTGGCAAGGCATGAAGGGGACAGTTAATGATATATGGAGAAATGTACAGTATGTCAGCGAAACAAATCGTTGACCCTGTCTCCCGCGAGTTTACATCAACCACTTCTCGTCCTTGAATTGATTTGGCAAGACATTTCAATGGATTTTATCGAAGGATTACCTCAGTCGCGGGGTTACAACTCCATCTTTGTGGTTGTGGACCGCCTTAGCAAGTATGCCCATTTTATTCCTTTAAGTCATCCGTACAATGCTAAGGGGGTAGCCATTGTGTTTGTTAAAGAGATAGTTCGCTTACATGGATTTCCCCGGTCAGCAAAATCTTTATCAGCAATTTCTGGGCTGAAATGTTAAAGAGATAGAGAGAGAGAATGTGATGCTGACATATAGGGGGTGTTTGGCCCATGGTTTTGGGTTTGGGTGGTTTTGTGTTCCAAACCCAAAACCATGTTTGCCCCATTGTAATCACAACACCATGGGTTCCAAACCCAACCCCATGGTTTTTCTCTCCAAACCCACCTCAAAACCACTCCAAACCTATGATTTCTCTTTCTTCCATAAAGTTGGTGGGACCCACTATTACTTTATCCATTTTTGTCATAAATTTGGTGGGTCCCATCATTTCTCTTTCCATTTTTCTCATAATTCTTTTCATTTCTCTATATTAAATTAACAATATTTTAATATATATATATATATATATATATATAATTTTATAATTTTAACATAAGAAAAGGTATTTTAGCCAACTTACCCATATAAATATTTTTAAAATAAAATATAATTTTGAGTTAACGTATTAAAAAAATATGTATTTATTTTCAAATTAACAATATTTCGAATGACAAAAATAAATAGTATGTTATTTTGAATTTATTAAAATAAAATGAATAATATTTAATTTTAAATCCGCTATAGTAAATAAAGTATTTAATTTTAAATTACATACACAAAAACAAAAAAA
Source organism: Luffa acutangula (assembly GCA_036850905.1). Lineage (NCBI taxonomy): Eukaryota > Viridiplantae > Streptophyta > Magnoliopsida > Cucurbitales > Cucurbitaceae > Luffa > Luffa acutangula. Next base: position 9,269,531 of record CM072087.1, read on the forward strand.
CAAATTTATATGTAATCTCAAAAAACAAAAAAAAAAACAAATTTATATGTACAATTTTTTTTAGTTCAACAACATTTCGATGTGGGAATATTCGAATCTCTAACTTTTTGATCAAGGGCATATATCAATTATTGCTAAGCTAAGTTTATTTTGACATATGATATTTATTTTGAACTTATTTATATTTAAATAATATAAATATACATAATTTAATATTTAATTTAGTCATTTTAAAGTAGCCTATAGATTCTATTTTATTTATTATGTGATTATATGTTCCAAATTTTTATTTTCTCATGAACCATGTTTTTTTTTTTTTTTTTGTCTCAATAACTACTTTAATTTAACATTAATGAACTATTGTTTTGAATTTAAATTTTGCATGTGGATCCATGGAAAAAATGACCAAACTTAAACCCCATTTAATAATTTGGCTTTTGGTTTTTGATTTTTGATTTTTGAAAATCATGTTTGTTTTCTCCCAATTTTCTTAGGATGTTTTTCATCTTTGTTAAAGACACATTTGAATTCCTAAACAAATTCCAAAAAACAAAAACTATTTTTTGAAAACTATTTTTTTTTTTTTTTTTCAAACTTTTAAATTTTCAAATGGGGCCTAAGAATTTCATGTTATGTTTTTCAATTTGTCAATGATAATCAATATTTTGATTATTAGAAACAATTTTCTTATTCTTCGTATATATCATAAATTAAATGCTTAATTCAAAATTCTCTTAAAAATTAATCTATGTTACACAAGGGGCTTTACAATTAATAAAACATTCACCAAAAAAGAAAAAAAAATATAAAAGCAAAAAAAAAAAAAAAAACTGTCCAAACCCAGGGTTCAGAACCCAGCCCTCCAAACACTGTTTTCTGATTCCCAGGGTTCAGAACACAGCACCCCAAACACTGTTTTCTGATTCCCAGGCTTTCAAACACGCCAGAACAAACCCCCCAGGGTTCTGATTCCTAGGGTTCTGATTCCGAAACCATGGGCCAAACAGCCCCATAGGGTTTGTAGGTAGCATTGGGCTTTGGGCTTTTGGATGTGGGGTTTGGGTATTGTTAAGTGTTTGGTGGTGGGCTGAAATAATTGTTTTTATTAAAGATAATTTGGTTCCATTTCTTCAGTTTTTTAAATGGTTGAACCGTAAACTGAACCGAAAATCTTGACTTGTGTCGGTTCGGCTCGATTTTTGCACACCCCTAATTGACAGTTTCTATTTCGAGTTCTCTGCTATCTATAGCTTTTCTAGGCGGATTTCACGAGTCTTTATTATCACGTCAAATTCCTAACCAATTCTCTTCCCTAGTTGATATTTGTGGATTTCAGTTGTGCAAAATTTTTCCCCAGTCTTCTAAAGCGGCTGTTTGATCCTTTCTTATTCAAATATGAAGATTGTTTCGTGGAATACCAGGGGTCTCGGTGATAAGTCTAAAAGGGTGTCTTTGAAGAAATTCCTTCAGAATAGTTGCCCTGATTTAGTCCTAATTCAGGAGACTAAACAAGCAGCAATTGATTTGAGATTCATTGAATCTTTATGGAGTTCCAAGGAAATCAGCTGGTCGTTTGTGGAAGCCTATGGAAAATCGGGAGGTCTTATTATGTGGGATGAAAGTAAATTGTCAGTGTTGGAATTTTTAAAGGGTGGCTATTCTCTCTCAGTCAAATGCCTCACTCTTTGTAAAAAAGTTTGTTGGGTATCAAATGTATATGGTCCAAATGACTACAAAGAGGACTTCCAACTCTCTTGACCGAATCTTCCAGTACCTTTCTTCTTATTCAAGGAGGGCTTCCAACTCTTTCTCCGCCTTCTCTAGGTCAACGTCATTATCGGGGTCATTTTCGTGGCTTAACAACTCAATCTCTTTTGATTTCCTGTCTATGACTGCTTTCAAGGATCCTTTTAGTCTGTTTTTGTTCCACTGATTTAGCTTCCCCATGCAGAGGGCGATTTTGTTCGTGAAATTTTTAATTCCCAGGTTGTAAGGCTTTCCCCAATGCTCCTTTAGAATGTTGGCTTTCTCAAATGGAGTGTGATAAGGTTATTTTGGATTCTCTTTTTCTTGATCGTTCTCAAGGATGGGTTGGTTTTGTTATTAGCTCTAAATTCAAAAATTTAAAAGCAGAAATCAAGAAGTGGTTTGCAGATTTTGAAGCTAGCAGAAAAAGAAAAGATAAAAGTTTGCTTTCTAAACTTGAATTCTTTGATGCAAAGGCTGAAAGTTCTGTTTTATCCGACATTGAGATTGATATTCGGCTGGGTATAAAAGGGGAAATTATGGGATTATATATGTCTGATGAAAGAAATTTAATTCAGAAAAGTAAGCTTAATTGGTTAAAGCTTGGGGATGAGAACACTAGTTTTTTCCATCGATTTTTGGCAGCCAAGAAGAGGAAGAATTTGATTACAAACTTAATTTCTAGCAATGGGGTTTCTTTAGTTTCCTTCAGGGAAATTGAAGAAGAAATTATGGATTTCTTTTCTTCTTTATATCAGAAAATTCCAGGTCATCGGTTTCTACCCTCTAATTTATCTTGGGGTACTATTTCAGCTGGTCAAAACACAGCCCTTTCGGCTCCTTTTTCTGTTGAAGAAATTAGGGTCGCTTTGTAGTCATTGGGTCGAAATAAGGCCCCGGGTCTAGATGGTTTTACTTCGGAATTCTTATTAAAGTATTGGCTTCTGTTGAAACCAGATTTTATTCGGCTTTGAGGAGTTTTTTCATAACGGTCGCCTCAATGCGTGTATAAAGGAGAATTTTATCTGTCTAATTCAAAAGAAGGAAGCTGTTGTTCATATAAAAGACTTTAGGCCTATAAGTCTTAACACTTCAGTTTATAAAGTTCTTGCTGAAAGAATGAGAAAGGTAATGCCCAATATTATTTCCCAATCTCAAAGTGCTTTTATTAGTGGAAGACAGATTCTTGATTCAGTTCTCTTTTTTTTTTTTTTATAAGAAACAATTTCATTGATGTATGAAATTTACAAAAGGGATACATGATCCATAGAGATTACAAAAGACTTTCCCAACTATTTAAGAGGGAAGTATATGAGTACGAAGCAAGGAGGGGAGAGAGTTTACACCAAGATATAGCATAGTATATAACAATATCGAAAAAACCATCAAATGAGAGATCGATTCCTTGGAAAACTCTTCTATTTCTTTCTTTCCATAAAATCCAAAAGAAAGCTCGTTCATCCATAGAAGGCCTTTGATATTGGTGAAAGGGTGACCCAACAAAACGGAGGCAAGGATATCCACCATATTACCCGAAAGAGACATGGACCACCCAAAAGATTTAGAGATCCTACTCCAGAACTTCCAAGCAAAGGGGCAGGATGCAAAAATGTGATCTTGCGATTCATCACTAGATCTACATAAGTAACACCATCCGGGGGAGAGGGTCAAGTAAGGCATGCGTCTCTGAAGAACCTCCTTGGTGTTGATGGCTTTGTGGGCTAATTCCCATATAAAGAATTTGATCTTCTTTGGCTAGTTGTCGACCCAAATAATCTTTGCCAAGGATGGCTCAATGAGGCTAATATTTCCCGTCATTTCAGAGAGGAGTGATTTGGTGGAAAAAAAACCGTTATGATTGAGGGGCCATTTCCATTTGTCTTCAGATTGAGATAAGGAAATGGGGTCAAGATCCATGCTCAAATCAGCCCATTCATCCACCTCCAAATCTTTCAAATTTCTTCCCAATTTGAGGTCCCAAAAATTTAACGATTCATTCCATGGTTCATTGACTGTGGCTGTCTTGCAATGAGAAAGACGGTAGAGAAGGGGATATTTCGTGGCCAGTGGGGTGTTGTTGATCCATGGGTCCGTCCAAAAAAAAGTCTCCTCTCCATTGCCAAGCTGGTGGGCTATGCGACTAGATATAAGATGATGATGTTTCAAAATATTCTTCCAGGGCCCTTTGATTTAGCAAGGGAAGCCTTGCTTACTTTTGTGGGGGCTCCATATTTTGCCTTTATGAACTTTCTCCACATAGCGTTTTTTTCTTTATTGAACCTCCAACTCCATTTTGCCAAGAGGGCTTTGTTTTTGTGAATCATGGAATGTAAGCCCAAACCTCCTTTGTCTATAGGATAAAGAAGCTCGTTCCATCGGACTAGATGCTGGCCTCTGTTGTGAATCCCCCCTTTCCACAAAAAAGCCCTAAACATACTCTCTATCTCCGTACCAATTTTCTTGGGTAGTTGATATAAAGATAGATAATATGTAGGGAGATTTGATAAGGTAGCTTGTAGGAGAGTGAGCCTACCCCCTTTTGATATGAAGGATGAACCCCAATTTGAAAGCCTCTTCTCAATCTTTTCAATAATCGGCAGCCAAAAGTCTCTGAGATTTGGAGAACCATTTAAGGGCAGACCCAAGTATGAACTAGGCCACTCTCCCAATTTGCATCCAGATTGATGAGCAAAAGTCTCCAGAATACTATGCTCCACATTTATGCCCAGAAACTCAGTTTTATGAAGATTAATGTTATGACCAGAAACTGTTTCAAAAGCCTCCACCACTTTGAGCATGGATTTTGCTGATGAATCATCTTCAAACTGAGTGAATAAAATGGTGTCTTCGGCAAATTGAATGTGGTTGATGCTGGGGTATTCTGAATCAATTCTGAAACCTCTAATGAGCCCGTCGGATTCAGCTTTGGTGAGCAATCGACTAAAGCTATCCATAATCATGATAAAAAGAAAAGGAGACAGTGGATCTCCTTGTCTTAATCCTCGAGAAGCATGAATTTTACCTCTAGGGCGACCATTAATGAGAATCGAATAATTTGCTGAAGATAAACAACCTCTAATCCAGGATCTCCACTTGTTACCGAATCCTTTGGCTAAGAGAATATGATCAAGGTAATTCCAATCAACCTTATCAAAGGCTTTTTCAATGTCAAGTTTAATGACTAAACCTTTGATATGCTTGCGATTCCACTCATCAATAATTTCATTGGCAATAAGGGATGCATCTAGGATTTGTCTACCTTCCACGTAAGCCTGTTGGTATTATGTAATGGTGTAAGGCAAAACTTTCTTTAATCTCTCACAAAGAACACGAGCAATAATTTTGTACAAACACGTAGTGAGACTGATAGGGCGAAAATCTGCCACTGTTCGAGCATCGATCTTCTTCGGAATCAAGCAAATGTAAGTCTCGTTAAGGCTAGCATTGATAATACCATTCTTAAAAAAATCTTGGAACATTCTCATAATATCGTCTTTGAGGATGTTCCAACATTTTTTAAAGAATTCTGATGTAAAACCATCCGAGCCTGGTGATTTGTCCCTTCCATATCCACAGCTTCTGGCTCTGTGAATGTCCCTTCCATATCCACAGCAAGGTGGTTTTGTAAGGGATTCCAATCAATTTCATTCCATATCCACAGCAAGGTGGTTTTGTAAGTGATTCCAATCAATTTCATCTGGGAAGGCTGCCAATACATCTTTCTGTTTATATAAGTCTTTGTAAAAGACTATAAATTCTTTGATAATCTCATCTTCACTGAGAAGGCTATGTCCGTGAATAGAGAGAATTTCTGAGATGGTATTTTTCCTTTTCTTAGCAGCCAAAATACGGTGAAAATAACTGGTGTTGTTGTCACCCTCTTCTATCAATCTATTTTTACATTTTTGCTTCCATCTTTGTTCCTCAAGGGCAGCGAGGTTGAGGATTTCGACTTTCAAAGATCTGCGCTGCGAGAGCTGGATTGGGGAAATATGTCCTGTCTCTTCTATGCTATCAAGGATCGATATCTCTGTCAGCAATTGGTTTCTTTTGGTAGTGTTACACCCAAAAACATCCGTATTCCAAGAGCGGAGTCTCACTTTCAAATCTTTCAATTTCATGATAAATCCATGGCCCGGCCCGCCTCTCATAGGAGTATTCTTCCACCAGTAATCAATCAGGGGCAAAAAAGAGCGGTGTTTCAACCACATATTCTCAAAACGGAAAGGGGATGGCCCCCATTTGCCACTGCCCATGGTAAGCATCAATGGGTAATGGTCAGATGTTGGTCGGTCAAGTTTCCTAGCCTCCAGATTTATGAACTTATCAAGAATACCTTGGACAATAGAACTCTGTCAATAAGGGTCATCTTGGGGGGAGATCGATTATCCGACCAGGTGAATCTGCCGTTTTGTAGGGGAATATCAATCAAATCTGAATCCCGAATGAACTGATTAAAAGAGCGCATACTTTTAGTGACTTTCCCATTCGATTTCTCATAAGACCATCGAGACACGTTGAAATCCCCTGCCATGAGCCAATGGTCGGAACAAAGGGAGAAAAGGTCGTATAATTCCTGCCAAAAAGATGGTCTCTCCCTATATTTGTTGGGGCCATAAACGCCTGTGATCCAAAATTTGTAGCCGTCAACGAGAGAAAGAAGGATGGATAGGGAGAACATACCTTTCGTAATGTCTGTGGTGATAATCGAAGGATCATTCCACATAATGATGATACCACCCGAAGAACCGGAAGCTTCCAAGAAAGCCCAACTGATGTTCCTGCCACTCCAGAGAGACTTAATAATATTGCGGTCGACATACTCAAGCTTCGTTTCTTGGAGAATGACCAGAGACGGAGTAAATTTCAATAGGAAGGATTTAATAAGAGCCCTTTTCTGCCAATCTCCAATACCTCTGACGTTCCCGGAGATAATAATCATGAGATGTCTTCTTCCCCCCTAGAATGCTTTGTGGAAGATTTGTTATAGTTAACAGAGGAGGAAAGGCCAGCCAACTCTCTCACTAATTTAGCTTTCTTTTGGGTTGTTTTGATCTTTCTGCTTATGGAGGGAATGGGCATAATACACATGCGGTATTTTTCCAACCAAGGGACTAATATTTGAAGGGCCTTTTCTGGAGATGCCTGATAGGTACAATTTCCTTCTTGATCTTCATGGTCTTCCATGAGAATGGTGCCAATCTCTGTGTCGGCTAGGTTTATAGGGGTGGGAGAAGAAGGTTTGTTAACCAACGGTGAAGGCGAGGCAGTGGATAAGGGGAGAGGGTTGGATGCGTATTCGTCATCGGTGTCCATGATGGGAGGGGAGGTTGAGAATTTTTGCCCGGGAACGAGGAAGGTTTTATGATGATGAATGGATATGGCCAATTTATCGGGGGAGTTGCTCACCGATGGGTCTGGTAGGAGAAGGTTTGGGTTCGGACTAAGGGGATTGTTATTGAGCGGGGGTGAGGCTTTTGGGCTGACAAGAGGAGAGGCACCTTTTGGGCTATGAGGGGGATCGATAGTGGGATTGGTTAATGGGTTGTTAGGAGGGTGTGGGTTTGGGCTTTTGTCGGTGGGTTTAAGTGGGGGTTTTTCTGATGTATCAGAGGTAGGGTACGGTGATATAGAAAGATGGTGACAGGTGATGTCATTGATGGCAGACGGAGAACAGGTAAGGGAAGAGAGATGGCACCTTTCTCGAGGGTACTGCCCCAGGATTCCTTCCGACGAAGCTCCGGTGACGGATTTCGTCTCTTGTCTGGTGAGCGACGGCGACTTCCTGTTGTGCGAAGCCTCGGTGGATCCCACATACTTATCAGCATCAAAAAAAGGATCAATTTGAACGATGATGGGCTTTGATGATGATGAAGGAAGGGTTATATCAGCGGGGATGAAACCAGAGGTGTTTTGTCTAACACGGATGCTTGCTTCCATGAGATCCAGTCGAGCGGCTGTCTTCTTTGCTATTTCGATCAATCCTCCACAGGCGTTTCCCACAAACATCAGGGTATCTTTGTCCCATCGGTCGAGGGGAAGATTGATGATTTTTATCCATCCTCCATATGATGGGATCATCCGGTTCCTCGATTGAGCTTCTGAGCTCCATTTTTCGATCTTGATGCAATAAGATCCGATATGCTGCCAGTCAGGGGAAGAACAGAGGTCAACTAAACTACCATAATCCTCACATTGGAGGAGGGCTTTATCGGCGCAAAATGGGTTTAGGTGGCAAAGTATGCTGAAAGAAGATTGCAAGCATCGGTTGTTGTTGAACCAGTCATCGTGGAAGTTTTTCCTAGTAACAATCATGGTAGAGTGCCATTTCAAGGTAGGGGTTTCGATGGGATCACCGTCAAACTGTCTTTTGAAGTCAAAACTTCTTTGTACGAGGCAGACAGATGGGTCAAAGATGTCGGGGGTCTTTTTGGGTGGAGGGGGGATTTTGGGAAGGTAGGTGGGTTTTTTGGAGGATTAATGGCGGTCTTAATGGGGTCGGGTCGGGTGACGATAACCTGGTTAGATGCTTTTAATGGTGGATCAGGGTGGTAGTTGACGATAAGCTTATAAAAAGCATCCCATCCTTTGCGCTCAGCTCCAACAGGTATGAATATTTTGTTCAGTCTGCCATTACTATGGAGAAGGGCAATCTCTGCAAACGTACCTTTCTTGTTCGTGTTTTTCTCAACCCAGATGGTTTGTTCCGAGAATCTTTCCTCCCTAAAGAATTTTTGGTTGAGCGAGGCGGATAGAAGGGAGTGGAAGATGGTTGCAAGCCATTTCAATGGCTCACGTTGTAGGGCTATGAAGAAAGCTCGGTCTCGCGTAAATTCAGAGATCTTAACTCTACTACCTCTGTATCTATTGTCGATCTCAATCGAGTACTTTTTCCGATCGATGTTCACTGATTTCTTTCTCTGCGTCATATTCAGCTTGGTCGAAGGTGGGAAGGTCGAGGTCGGAGGTGGGTAGGTCATGGTCGGAGATGGATGGGTTGGGCATGGTCATGGTTTCCGGCAGGGTTTGAGGTGAGGGGTGGGTGGGTTGGGAGAGAGCATTTCGAAACATACAAGAAAATATATATATTTTTTTTTTTACAATACGGTCTTCAAACTAATAATAGCGATTTCTTTAATGCAGCCATTAAACTGACCCTCCAGACCACTCATCCCAGAACTTTTTCTTGATTCAGTTCTCATTGCCAACAAAGTTGTGGAGGAATATCGAGCTAAGAAAAAAAAAGGGGTGGATTTTGAAATTAGATCTTGAGAAAGCTTTTGATAGGGTGGATTGGGATTTCCTTGAGTATGTTCTCAAGTTTAAAGGTTTTTGTGACAAATGGATTGAATGGATAAATGGATGTGTTAGGGATCCAAAATTTTCCATTTTCATTAATGGTCGGCCAAGAGGGAGAATTTGTGCTTCTAGAGGTCTTAGGGAAGGAGATCCTCTCTCTCCTTTCCTATTTCTTTTAGTTAGTGAAGTGTTGAATGCTTTTATCAACATCATCCATGAGAAGGGTGTTTATGAGGGTTTCATTGTTGGCAAGAATAAGGTTCATATTTCTATTCTTCAATTTGCAGATGATACTCTCCTATTTTGTAAATATGATGATGCTATGCTTGATTCTCTCATTTCCACCATTGGTCTTTTTGAATGGTGTTCTGGGCAGAAAGTTAATTGGGAAAAATCTGCTTTGTGTGGTATTAATATTGATAATGATAAGATTCTGGCTACTTCTTCCCGGTTGAATTGCAAAGTGGAATCTCTCCCATTTTTGTATCTTGGTCTTCCATTAGGTGGTTATCCGAAAAAGATTTCATTTTGGCAGCCAGTGGTTGATAAAATTCAGAAAAAGCTTGATAGATGGAGGCGCTTTAATTTATCTAGAGGCGGGAGATTGACTTTATGCAATTCAGTTTTATCAAGCATTCCGTTATATTATATGTCATCTTTTCTCATGCCTCCTAAAGTTGTTTCGAAGGTGGAGCGGCTAATGGTTCCAAGTTAAATCACTTGGCTCGTTGGGAGCAAGTTTCAAAACCTCTCTTGAGTGGAGGTCTCGGTATTGGAGGCTTGAAAAATAGAAATTTGGCTCTTCTTGCTAAATGGGGTTGGAGATATATGAGAGAGCCTGATTCGTTATGGTGTAAAGTTGTTGAAAGTATTCATGGGCAGAATTGTGGTAAGGTCGGCCTGAGTCTTCGAAGTCCTTGGATTAATATTTCTAAGGTATGGAAGCAATTTGAGAATCTAACTATTTCTAAACTTGGTAATGGTTCTAAAATAGCCTTCTGGCTTGATTCTTGGGTTGGAGATCTTCCTTTTTGTTTAAAATATCCTAGTTTATTTCGGATAGCTTCTCTTCCAAATGCCTCCGTTAAAGAACATTGGGATGGGGAGACTTTTTCGTGGCATATTTCCTTTCATCGGCTCCTAAAAGAGGAAGAAATTTTTTATTTTTAGCAGTTGTTGGCATGTTTAAATGGTGCCATAGTATCTGAGTTTTCAGATTCACGCATTTGGTCCCTTGAGAATTTAGGGTTGTATTCGGTAAAGTCTCTTTTTAACTACTTGGCTGCCTTTTCATTTATTCACAAGGAAGTGTTTAAAGCTCTTTGGAAGACTAAATGCCCTAAGAGAATTAATATTCTTTGTTGGGTTATGATCTTTGGGACTCTAAATTGTTCGGAAGATCTTCAAAGGAGGCTCCCTTCTCATGCTTTATCTCCTTCTTTCTGCCCTTTATGCTTGAATGCCCGTGAATCTTTGCAGCATTTGTTCGTCGATTGCGTTTATTCCTATCAGTGTTGGGGGAAGTTATTGTCTATTTTCAAGCTTCAATGGGTAATGGTTCAGTCATTCAAAGGAAATGTGCAGCAACTTTTAATTGGTCCATCAGTTAAGCCAGTCTCTAATTTGTTGTGGTCTAATGGTGTCAAAGTTGTCTTTTCAGAAATTTGGTTTGAAAGGAATCAGAGAATTTTTCATGATATTTCTCTTCCTTGGTTGGATCGTTTCAATTTTGTACGGCTCAAAGCTTCGTCTTGGTGTTCTTTGTCCAAGCTTTTTTCAGGATTCTCTATTCAAGATATTTGCCTCAATTGGGAAGCTTTTATTTTTCCGTCTTAGTGTTGTTGTTTACTTACTTTTATGATGGTTCTTTATCTTTTTCGGTCTTATTGTATCTTTATTCCATTGTACTTTGAGCATTAGTCTCTTTTCATTTCTTCAATGAAAAGTGTGGTTTCCTTCTCAAAAAAAAACTCCAAAAGCGAATATCCCTCCTACTCGGTCTCAAACTTACCCCTCTAATACTAGGGTTCCATGTTTATTTCAGCAATAAACATGGAGCCCAAGTATTAGTAATTGTTAGTCAGTGCTTAATGCCACAAACAAGACATTTACCATTTAGCGACCTATAAATAGGTAAATAAGGTCGATTTCTTTTCTTTTTGTGATAACCATGGAAACAATCCTCAACCCACTTATTCAAATGGGAGACTTTATGCACCTTAAACCACTCCAAGAGACAATAAAGGTTTTTTTTAATTGAGAAAACAAAACTCTCCCATTAACATTCCATCTAGAGGCAAAAGTCAAGATCTTAGGCTAAATTGGCTCCTTAATCCCCACGGTCTTACGATCGGGTCTGATTGTATTTACAACCAACTACTCCTTGACATCAGTGAAAATCTACGAACCTTAAGCGTTTCTCTACTCGAGACTTTGATACTGAAGCTCCAAGAAAGACTGTGGGTAAAATTGGAGATTTGCCTAAAGTTTACATTTACAATTTTGTAAAAGATCTTAAATACCTAGACCCGTATGGGAGCTTTGAACTATAGGGTAACTGGGTAAGGGTATCATTTGACTTTAATACTGATTACTCTGTAGGTACAGCATATTACCTTCTATTTTGCAGAGTTGCAGAATTTAGATCTGAATTCCTTGTGATTTTGCACCATTCATGTTTTTCAACCGACGTGGACTTTGTCTCCGAGAAGATAACAGTTTCATCAGAGTTTATCTCAATATCGTCATATTTTTTATCAAGTGGAACTGGAGAAGGAAAAAGAAAAAGGATAGCCAATTAATTTCCAAACACGATGCCAATTCAGACTGCAATAATTTTAATCATTTGACTAATTTCTCCTCTTTTTTGAATTATATGCCAAGAAAGACTTAAGAATCATTCTGCTTGCAAACATCTCATAAGTTTTTTTTTTTTCTTTTTATTTATAGAAACAACTTTTCATTGATTATATTATGATAGGCCTCAGCCAACAATTTTATTTATCAACCCAAAAACAGGGAAGATGAGAGCTTCCTTTCTCTCCCAAGTTCTCCTCAGAGAATTACAAAATCACAATGGCAAAAAGATACTCCTCCCCTCAACAACACTCTTCTTATAACAATTCTCACTCCTCACTGCCACCCCAACTAACAGTGAATAAGTAGGTCTCCCAAAACGCACACAAAATCCCTATTACACGCTCTCCTTCTTCCTCACACCCCTACGCACATAAAATTTAGTCACTTGGGGCCTATCATATTATTGGGCTGTTTCTACTCTACTAGAGAACTCTCCTATGTAATTTTCATTTTATCAAAATTTCCATCTCCTTTCAAAAAAAAATTGAAGAGATTGCATAAACATACATAAGTAAATATTAAAAAATGTGGATTCATGTAAACAATTATTTCTCCTTTTAATGATATTTAAATTTTTTATAGTAAATAAATAAATAATGGAATAAGATTTACTACTTCATAACCAAAAGACTAAAATTAATTAAATTACTTCTTTTCTTTTTTTCTTTCTTTTTTTTTTCCTTTTTTCTTTTCTTTTATTTTATTTTATTTTACTTGCAGAAAGTAAATTTCTTTACAAGTTAAAACTCATTCAAAGATTTCAACTCTATATTTGGTTAGAAACCATAAACAACATTATTTTGAACTTTTTAGTTATTAGCTTATGCTCAAGCAAATGCTAAATAACTATGATAGCGAACCTAGTGGTATGCATTAAATTTTTACAAATTTTCCTATAAATTTAAAAATTCCTTTTATAAGATTTTTTTTTTGTTTGACATTTGTGAGTATCCAGGCCAACTTACATGCACCACGACTATTCTCATTTGACAGCCACTTGACTCTATTATATTTGGTTGTCAATGTAACTCGGAGGATATTAAATCCTAGGTAGGTGTCTACCATGGTTTGAACCCATTTCCTCAAAGTCCTTTATTATTTACACTTTTATTATAAATTATTAATAACGGATGTCTACAACAACAGATCAACTCCTCAAAAAATTAATTTCATTACAACAACAGATCAAGTAAGAAAATGCATGATGCAGCCACACACAAGGCAAGTATGATGTAGCATGATCAGCGGTAACCTTGTATTTTAGTTTGAGTTTGTTAATTGTTAGTTTTCAGCTGTTAATTGGTTTATTTGGTGGACTAATGTCCCCTAAAAATAAAGGGTTAGTCTCTTGTATTTGAAAGACTTTGATAAACTTCAAGTTATTTATCAATGCTTTTGGCAAAAGCCAAAAGAGATTCAAGAGCTCCCCTTTCTCCAAGAACACTCAAAATATGAAAACATAATACCACCATACCCTCTCTTGTGTACCGCAACAAGCTTATAAGGTCCCCTACAGAAAACCACAAAACATTCCCTAACTAACAGCATCCTTTCAGGGCCCACAAAATCACCCTCACACACTCACCCAACCGACTACGACACCTATTTCCTCATTCCCCACGTGTTACATCATTTGGCTCTTTATTCTTCTCTTTCCTACGTGTATAGACCTCAGTGACTTAGGGTCTATCAGACTTCTTGAATAACAATAACAGTTTGGTTGAGTATTCTTTGAGATTCTACTCTTAGATGCTAGATTGCATCGTTTTGGTATTAGAGGAAGGAAAATAGCTACACCAAGAAACACTGTAGCAAGCAAAATTCCAATGGCGTGAAATGATGTTTCCTATTCCTAATACCTATCAATATAGGAAATTGAAAGGAAGGCTTCTTGAAAGAAAATCATCCCAAAGGTGCAATCTTGATACTACAAGAAATGTTAAACTACGAGAAAGAAGTGGGAGACTTTTTTGTACGGTCAAATTGTAGCTTTCCTTCTATTTTGCAATTTTCTTTCGTGCTTTACTTTTATTTTCTAAAGTCTATGCTTTGTAGCGTCTGAATACATGTACTCTTTTGTAGTTTTCCAATTTTTCGTAAAAAGTTTCGTTTCTTGTTAAAATATATATATATAAATGACAAAGATGTTCTAGAATGATATCTCAAATCCATCCTCAAGTTTCTTTTCATGAAAATCCACGATTGAGTTTCAACTACCTTGTTTGTGGGAATTGAGACAATCTCTAAAGTAATTATTCCCAAAAGGGTATCCGAATTTGGTGTTTCCAAGAATATAAAGTTCTTATTTAATCACTTTTGCATGGTAAAGTAAATAGATTTTAAGAAATTTGGATTGAAAGGAAATAAGGAATTTGAGCAACAAATTCAGAGAGGTTAAGGAGATCATTCTTTTTTGGTAGCTAGGTGGTGTTCTTTGCATGGATGATCTTGTAACTACTTTCCCTTCTTGAATCAAGTAAACCTAGGGAGCTTTTTGTACTCTTTTTTGCTAAGGGGAGTAGCACGGTTCCTTATCGTCCCTCTCCTATTCCTCTTGTGTATCTTCGTCAAAATATTATTTTTTTTATTCTTATCCTCTCTACCCATTTTCCCTGAATGCACTTAAACCACCGAAAGAAAAATTAGTGAGACAATTCGCTCCATCTCCGGAATTCATACTGCTAACAGTTCATGAAATCAATGTAAATCAAATACAAGTGAAGAATCCACCTTCCAAGTAATTTCAACCCAGACTTCAGACAGAAGAATATTTCGTCGGAATAGCAACAAATTTTGTTTGCAAAGAATGGAACAACAATACAAAAATGCAGAACTCTGAAATGCCCAGAACAATCAAATCAAACAGAGAATCGCATAATGCAACACGGAACACCCATCCGATCAGTCCAATGGAAGAAAGTGAAAGAGAAACATACTTAGCTTCGCCCAGTTTTCTATGGAGGAATTTGAAGCAGAGCACTCTCCAATTTCCGCCATAACCGCCAGTTGGAGAAGGGAAGCGGCCGACAGCTGATACTGAGAATTTTGAAACGAACATTTACAAATAGAAATGCCCAAAAGCATACAAAGGAAATGATGAAGCGTGCGGAGGAAGGTGAAGTAAACGGCTGATGACTACGTCATACGAGGAGCCACGTATTGAACTTGTGGAATTGCAATGTACTATTAAATTAGAGGACAAAATAAACTTTTGGTCCTCAAATTTGAGTTTGATGTCTATTTGGTTTCTGAAGTTTAAAAAGTGACACTTTAGTCCCGAGGTTTGAAAAATAGTTCTAAATAGTCCCTAAGTTAATTTGACCGTTAGTTGACTAACAGAAAAATGATGTGGCATGTTGAGGTGGCACATTTTAATTGAGGTGGTCAATTTAACAATTTTATATTATTATTTTTAATTACATGTCATTTTCTTTTATTTTTCCTCTTTCCCTTTCTCTCTCTTCCCTTATCTTCCTACTCCCTCCGTTCTCCTTCTTCTTCCCTTTCCCTCTCCTTTATTCCCCTCTTTGAAACTAGACAACAATCGACAATCCTCACCGCGGCTAGTTCTTGAAACCGCATATGGCGTCCTCACCGCCGCGACCAACAGGAGGACACGATGGATTCTGGCGAGTCGATTCCACCAGAGGCTCGCGCGGCGTCGGAGGACGAAGAAATTGACCAGCCATAAACAGTTGGACACGGCGGGCGAAGGCCGAGAAAAGTAGGAAGTTGTCGACGGTGCAGAGGAAGGCAAAAATTCTTGGCCGGTTGATTCCAGGTTGCTGGAAAAGTCTCTTTCTCGAACCGTCTGGAAGAAGAGACCAATTACATATCGACTTTAGAGATGCAGGTAAGAGCCATGGCGGCATTGGTCGAACTCCCCGCCGCCTGGTGTGCCAAGAGATTGATTTCTTCTACACAAAGTTTGATTTTTTTTTTTTTAATTTTATTCTATTATTAGTGTATCTATCATTTTTTTTAAGACAACATCGTAAAAGAAAAGAGGCTAAACAACAACCTCCTCATCTTCCCACATCTCCTTTTTGACAGCATCCACAAGGCCCTATGGAATCTCTTCAAGCCAAATCCCTTCAATTTCCTCCTCCACCGCCAACCTTGCTGCCTGCTGTTTCAAGAGATTGCTTCCCCGTCGACAAAAAAAGATCCTCGCTGCCAGTGTGCCAAAAATTCAAATAGAGGGAGCCAAGATATCCAATTCTAGTTTCAAAGAGAGGAATAGAGGAGAGGGGAAGGGAAGGGAAGAAGAAGGAGAACAGAGGGAGAAGAAAGATAAGGGAAGAGAGAGAAAGGGAAAGAGGGAAAAAAAAGAAAATGACATGTAATAAAAAATAATAATATAAAATTATTAAATTAACCACCTCATTTATAATGTCACCTCAACATGCCACATCATTTTTCCATTAGTCAACTAACGATCAAATTAACTCAGGGGCCATTTAGAACTATTTTTCAAACCTCGGGGACTAAAGTGTCACTTTTTAAACTTCAGGGACCAAATAGACATCAAACTCAAACTTAGGGACCAAAAGTGCATTTTGCCCTAAATTATATTTTTTAAAAAAAATTGTACTATTTAATTACAAATTTTACAAATTGTCACTGTCCCCTTAGGAGGTGTTTCGTCGAATTTTTTGGACTTTTTAAATATGGGATTGTTTTGTCCTTTCTAAGGGGCTGTTTGGGGCGCTGGGTTGGTTATAATAGCTGGGGGTTATAATAGTCTGTGTTTAGGGGGCAGATTATTATAGTCTGGGATAAAATAGTCTGTGTTTGGGGTGCAGATTATTATAGTCTGGGATAAAATAGTCTGTGTTTGGGATGCAGATTATTTTAGTATGTGTTAAAATAGTCTGTGTTTGGAATGTTGATCTATTTAACATTAGGTTCTGAATCAAAGGTTCAAGCTAATTATTATTTTTTCATGAATTTTTTGTTTATTTTCCTCATGCAACTTTGTACGTCAAATACCATATTTTGCAAATATTAATAAGAAAAATGTTTGAGTTTAGTTGTAAAAAAAAAAAAAATTGTAGGTATAGGGTTAAATTATGTGCTTAACTTAAAAGGAAACAAGAATAACTTAAGATAAAGGTTGATTTCCTTTGTTTTAGAGTCATGGTTTTTTCACAAAATAAGTAATTTTATGATTTCATATAGAAAAACTATATTTGTTTCATTTCTGTATTTCCACCATTTCTGTATTCTTCATTATCAAAAGAATCGAATAAACTAGAAATCAAATAAAATAAAAACTTGAGTAGTATTTTTTTTAATTATTATTATCATGGTAAACTTGAATACGATTAGTATAATTTGGAATGAAAAAAATAGTATGGTGAAGGTAAACATTCATATACTCCATGATCAAAAGTAATTATGTAATAGAACTTTATATTTATATACGTACAAAGACAACATAGTATTTAACTCCCTAGAATTGCACAAAAAATTATATTTGGGAGTTAGTGTTGCCTTCTATGGTCCACCATGATTGTGGCACAAAAATATTGTTTCCACCAAATATATCTATAATCTATAATCTATAATATATTAAAAAGGGAGGATCTTGAAAAAACTTTTTTGGACTATTATACCCCTACTTCTATTTCTATGTTTACAACCTTGCCATTGAATGTATTATTTAAATGTATTAAAAATTCAATTACTCTAATTAATTACAAATGTTTTAAATTAATATAATGAATTGTAAATATTCTTCTAAAAAAAATAATGAATTGTAAATATTATTTAATAAATAAATTATACTCCACGTATCTAAAAAAACATTACATTTATTACATTTATTTTTTAATATTTTATTATTTAATTAATAATATAATATAATTATTATGAAATAACATTATTATTAAATTATTTATTAATTATCAATAATAATAACAATATGGAATATGAGAAGTTAGAATATAAAAAGTTTTTCATTAATTAAATATATTATCCTTTAATTATAATTAATGATAGAAGTCGATAGTTTTGGAATTTCTAAAAGCTTTGTAACTTTCAATTATCTACCACTATAAAAAGAGGTTGTCTTCTACCATTTTTTTCATCAACATGCTTCCACCATTTTTCTATCAACGAGTTTCATCCTTTCTAAACTTTTAGTTTTTAGTTCCTTCAATTCATTTCTCTCGACGTCTTTTCAAATCCTGCAAGCAACTCAATATATTACTTGGTATATTTAAGTTGCAAGAGATACATGTGATGAATATGTACTTCGAATGCTAAGGTTGGAAACATTCAAAATACACTTTGATGAAGTCGAATGAAGATGTGTTCATCTAACACAATTATCAGGTAAGTAAATTAAATTTATTTTAAGGAATGTGTGTATAGGTACTCTCTTTTATTTTCTTTTCATTGTTTTATTTTTATATATTTTTATTGTTATTTGATAGGTGCATTTGTTTGTTATTAAAAATATTTATGCATATTTTGAATTTGTTAATTCAATTTCATGTAGGTAATTCATATTTCATACTAAACGTAGCGCACTATGACTTATGCACTTTCTCTTATTTTGTCATTGTATTATTCATTAATTTCAACTATGAAACATTCAAAATACACTTTGATGAAGTCGAATGAAGATGTGTTCATCTAACACAATTATCAGGTGAGTAAATTAAATTTATTTTAAGGAATGTGTGTATAGGTACTCTCTTTTATTTTCTTTCCATTGTTTTATTTTTATATATTTTTATTGTTATTTGATAGGTGCATTTGTTTGTTATTAAAAATATTTATGCATATTTTGAATTTGTTAATTCAATTTCATGTAGGTAATTCATATTTCATACTAAACGTAGCGCACAATGACTTATGCACTTTCTCTTATTTTGTCATTGTATTATTCATTAATTTCAACTATGATATATAGTTAAAATATTATTCTAGGTCTATGACACAATTTTAAGATTAAGAACTTTTCATTCCATTTTCAAAAAGTTTAAAATTCAAGACGTTCAATTTAATTTAACATTTTACATTTGAAGTTGGAAAGAAGGATTCCAAATTAATTAAAATTATAAAATTTTCATTTTATTAAATAAATTAGAAAAATCTTTCTACTTTGATAAATTTCATAAAATTAAAAATTCAATATTAAAGTATTTGAATATAAATCAAATAAACTAATAATGTTAAAAATATATATGTCTTTGCATCTTTTAGAATATTGATATAAAATATAAATATTACAAACATGTCGTTGCATTTTCAAAATTTTGAAATTCAATATTTTCTATTTAATATAATATTTTAGGTTTGAAGTTCAAAAGACCGTTCTAACGTTTAATTAATATTAATTTATTTCGTACATAAAATTATTAAAAAAAAAATTGAAAAATTATAAAACATTTATTATAGTAAATAAATTAAAAACCCAAATTATTTGTAACAATCTAATTAATTTTTACACAATGTCCACTTATTTTTAGTACATAAAATTACTAATTTTAAAATTTTTAGAGTTAAATTTCTTTTTGATATAGTCAAAAAGCATGAATATATATGGTAGTACTAAAAAAATAATAATGACAATTCAATAAATTAACAATTTTAAAAAACGAAAAAAAAACCCTTTATGTTATTTTTTTTAGTTAATGTGCTCGGTAATATTGATAAAATATTAAGATTATAAACATTTCCTTTCATTTATAAAACTTTGAAATTCAAGATTTTCAATATAATTTAATATTTAACCTTTGAAGTCTAAAAGAATGGTTCTAAAGTTTAATTAAAATTTTGTTTAAAAAAAAATTTAATTAAAATTATAAAATTTTTAATCTATTAAAAAATTTAAAAATATATATTTGTAATGAACTAATTAATTACTATTTAATAATAATAATAATAATAATAATAATATAAATAATAATAATAATTACTCTTTTTATACTAATAATAATTCAAAGTTATTTTAAAAATAAAAAATACACGTGCAAATGCACGTGGTAATACACTAGTGAGTACAAAAGACAGGTAGAAAATTCTTGAAAGCAAAGGTAATTGTGAAGCACCATCATTGGTTGAAGAGTGATGGGTCAGCCGTGTTTGTGCAGGAGGAGTTCACAGTACTCCAACTTCAGAGCAGCCGGAATGGAGAAGAAGCTCTCTATCGCTTTCATGTTATTGAAAAGGATATCCATGAGCTTGACCCTTTTTCAGTTATCCAATTCCGGTACCTCCATCAAGTGGGTGACAATTTTATCTCGAAAGTCAGCCTCTGTGGCACGTTTTTCTTTCGACCACTCTGCAATTGACTTCAGTTGCTTTGTAAACGAGGTGACAATTTCTGCTATGTGCGTGTCAGACCCAGACCTCTTCCTCTTGCTCCCACGTGACGACCTTCCAAGTGAGCAACTTCGACTGCCTAATGTCACAACCATACTAGTAGAGAGTAGGTTGTGACCCTCACTGAGCAGACAGCGAAGTGGTGGCACGTCGAGTGTCGCCCATCGGGCCATGTCAGAGGGCCGAGAGAGAGAAGTGCCATGATGCGATCGAGGAGGACGATGCATCATCCAACACACCACAATGAGTGGGCATTGATGTCACAAGAAGGCATGAAGATATTGAGAGGCAACAGTGTCGTCAGACGCGTCAGTGGTATGCTTGATGGGGGCCAGATGGGGCCCCGGGCCATGACCTCGGAAGTCGGGGTTCCGTCGTGAGTTTTGACGAGCGGCTCTGGAGTTAAGTGCATATGAGTGAAGAATACAAGCCCGCAAAGTTTCATGTCAATCGGACACCAGACGGGCGCTCCACGTTGGCGTATGACTCCTCGTGAATATGACGTGCAAGGGTGTCAGACCAAATATGCCTCAGAATGTACTATAGGGGGAGGCATGGTGTCAGCTCTCCACCACCCCTGGGCCCTGTGGCCTAAGTGAGCTACCCCATGGCACATGCGTGTGTCATGGTGTGGGCGAGCGTTGCAAGACGAGTGTCTTGGGCGTCTTCCTTTGGGAATGGGTTTCCAAGGACAGTGTCGGGCGGCACGGGTGTGCCGACATTGCGCCCCCGCCCATGGGCTGGAGGTTGCACCATATGGCCGGGTTGCGGCACGCTATACGAAAATGACTCGGCATGTCTCGGAAGAGTTCATGCCTCGATATGCCCGGATGGATGGATGTCCGGGAAGCCCCGATTATCAGTAAAGCCCATGGGTCCGTTCTCGAGAAGCAGGTCCGAGCGAGCGGTTAAGTCAGATGACATCCCGAGTCCCGGGATGGCATCGTGAAGCATCGGTGGAACCCGATAGTTCCCGGTTGGCACGGTACTTGCCCGAAATGTCCCGGTAAGCATTATAATGGCCCGATAAGCCCCGGTAGGCGACGAAAAGCCCCGGTAAGCGTTATAATGCCCCGGTAGGTCCCGGTAAGTGCTGAAATCACCTGGTAAGCTCCAGTTGAGCGTTTTAAGGCCGTTTTGACCCGTTGAAGGGTTCAAACACATCCCGGCGAAGTTCCGGATCGATGTAGAAGCGTGTGGGCCGTGTTATCGAGATGGAAGATGATGAAATGAGATGCGACGTTGCGTTTATATGACCTTGGCCTGATGTAGAGGCAAGGTTGAGCCTTGGGACTTGGCCTAGAGTAGAGGCAAGTCGGATAGAGTCGCGAATGAGTGAAAATACACGTACGGGCGACGTGTATTGACCGAATGTATTCCGCTGCAAGATGATTTGAATTCGGTTGAGGATGAAGAACCTCGCCTAAGGTCCGATGAAGCACCAAAGTCCCGCGAAAAAGTGTTATGGGTTAGAGATGACCCTTAAGGCTGGCCATGGTCGCGTGTAAGATCATGGCGCCGCACGGTTGAAAAGGTACGACCGTGACACCTAGCGTACCCCGAGGTTCATCATCTGACATGTTCGCAGTAGGCATGGTGAACGACAGGATATGGGTGTCGTTCTCTGGGGATGTGCTGAGGTCTACCTCATCATCTGGCATGTTGGATCCCATCTCGCCCATCACCTCTGACACCTTCCCCGTGGCTCGATCCTTCCCAAAGACATATGCCAAGTCTTCAAAATGCGGGAAAGTCTTGTTACGCATGCCTTTTGCGATAGGATGCCCCTGCATTAACCCAAAAGTTTATGTTAGAAAGTGATAAAATATGAGAAGTTAACACAATCACACGTTCTTACCTTGACCCACAAGTCAAATGTTTCCTTCTCTGCCTCGATGCATTTAAATTCATCATTCCAGCCAAAGCCGCTACATCCAGGACCCAACATCTCTGCAATTGCTTGGTATTGTTTCTTTAAGGTGCGAACCCTAGAGTCGATGCTACTCTATGCTGGAACGTCCTGTCCATGCAGTTTCTTCCTCATCAAATTCTCCAACTGCCCCAAATACCCAGCTTTGAATGTCCCATTATCGGACCTTCAACCACCTGCATGAACTAAGGACACGAGGGACTCCACCAGCTTCGCGTCCTCGTTCTTTGTCCAAATGTGTTTTGGAGCTCTTGACGAACTGACCATTCTGTTATGTGAATACGCATAGTGTGGAAATGTTAAACTATAACGTAATAAAAATCATGTACACAAAGACCATGAATGAAAATCTCATTAACTAAGATAAACGAGTACATTAACAATTAATACAACCAGCGAATAATACTTGAATTAGAAGAAACAATTCCTAAATTCTATAAAGCAACATTAATCCATTAGCTATTATGTAACTCCCAATTCGAAAACATCTGTGTTGCCAACTCATCCCTCCACCAGCTCAATTTGTCAGAAGTCTAAATGAAATTGATATTCTCACCATCAGTTGTAACCAAAGCAGAATCCACCTCATCCAGCTCGTCAGGAATTTCACGGTCACCCATCTCTCTATTAATAAGATTGTGAAGTAAGCAGCATGTTGTGATGGTCCGTCCTTGAATTCGAACTAGATAGTACGATTTCCCTCGGAGGATCGCCCACCTTCCTTTCAACAAACCGAATGCCCTCTCGATCACGTTCCTCACAGATGAATGCTTCATGTTAAAGAACTCTTTTGGAGTAGTTGGTGCATTCCCCGCACCACGCCATTCAGAGAGGTGGTAACGTTCCTCTCTATACGGTGCCAGGAAACCCTCTGCGTTAGGGTACCCAGCATCGCACAGATAATAATAGCCTGTGGAATGTGATATTGGCTCAGTATACCTTCCTAAGGGTTCTACGGTGAAAGGAAAAAAGGTCTGATTATTTACCCTTCGGAACTGTGAGTCCGTTTGGTCTTGATATTGCATCTCTAAGAACCCGGGAATCAGCGACAGACCCTTCCCACCCTGGTAAGACGAATGTGAAGTCTCCTTTTGTATCATAGACAACAAGCACGTTCGTTGCAATTTCACCTTTCCTTATTCTATACCTCGGGCGATCGACAACAGCAACATTGACCTTGATTTATGTTCCATCTAGCGTACCGAGGCAATTCCGCGTCGACATAATAGAGGCAAATTTGGTTCACGGTTCTAACCCTAAGAAGTTAGTTTAGGCTTAACTAAAGTTGGATGAATAATTATCTATACCTGAAACCATTTCCACCTTGGATCCGTAGAAGAGGCTGTGACTGGCTCAGGTTTTTTTAAGAGAACATCATGCAATCGTAACATCGCATGAAGGACGGTGTTGAAATGCCTAGAAACTGTCTCACCAGACCTAGCGAACTGCGTACGAACTACTCGATTCTTAACGTCTTGGGCTACAATGTGCAAGAACATAGCAACCATCTCTTCTACATCTACGACCTCCGTACTGGATAAACCGACAACTGTTTTTAATAAGGTGCAAAGTATAGCAAAACATCTTCTGTCCATCCTTGTACTCTCTCGAGACAACGTAAGTCAGACTCGTGTATAAGTCTGAAGAATGCTAGTTGCCTAATGTGGTATCGGATGTAGGGTGATTGGTGTTCTATTCTCCTATGGTAGTTCATATATAGATCTAATAGTAGGAGAATTGTAGTTTGAGCTGCAGTGAAAGCTGTTAAGATGGCCACTAGTTCATGGGGATCTAGTTCATCAGGATCCATAATTACACTAGGAGTTCTACATAGGAGAAAAAAAAATCATCATGGACGAAGGTATTATTTAATTAAATAAAACAAGATTCAAGTGGCAAAAAAAGATATGAATTTGTTAAGGAAAATTGAGACCGATTTGTTAAAAATAGAATTTATTTTAGAAAAAATAATATGTTAAAATGAGAATCTGTTTTAGAAAAAACAATTTGTTAAAAAATAGATTTTGTTTTAGTATAGAATAGAGATTAATGAAAAAAATAGTTATGTAAGACATACTTTTGAAAACAAGAAACAGTTTGGTATAATAGCTTTTCATACAACAACACATTTTAGAAAACAAGTTGCACTAAAAAGAACTCATTTGTCAAACTAGCTAGCTAGGGCACCAAGTTCTAAAGCAGAATGAGTTATGTTATAACTTTTAAAATTGTTTTGTCATACCGAAGTTGGAATATAATAATTCAAACGAGTTTTTAAAAATATTTTATTTATTTTTTATAATGGAAAAACAATTTTTTGTAATCTTTACAACTACTTTTTTCTAGTTCGTTTAAACAAATGTTATACTTTCCTATTCAACCATAAAATAGGACTTTTTTTTAAAACCTTAAATTTAAATAGTGTATTTTTGTTTTCAATTTGTTTTTGCAATATTATCATTTCTTAAAGCAACCACAATCAAATTTTGAACACTTTCCTAACGTTTTTTCTATTTTTATTTTAATTTAATCACATCATTTATTTTGAGTATAACATTTTTCATAAAACGTTCTAAAACAAATTGTAGACCGTTGACAATATTTTATATTGTGCCTTTTGTTAATCTTTTTTTTTTAGTTCTATGAATAGTGAGATCTCAAAATATTTCTTCTGCCCTAGCTAGTTTGACAAATGAGTTCTTTTTAGTGCAACTTGTTTTCTAAAATGTGTCGTTGTATGAAAAGTTATTATTCCAAATTGTTTCTTGTTTTCAAAATTATGTCTTACATAACTATTTTTTTTTCATTAATCTCTATTCTATACTAAAACAAAATCTATTTCTTAACAAATTGTTTTTTCTAAAACAGATTCTCATTGTAACATATTATTTTTTCTAAAATAAATTCTATTTTGAGTATAACATTTTTCATAAAACATTCTAAAACAAATTGTAGACCGTTTACAGTATTTTATATTGTGCCTTTTGTTAATTTTTTTTTTTAGTTCTATGAATAGTGAGATCTCAAAATACTTCTGCTCTAGCTAGTTTGACAAATGAGTTCTTTTTAGTGCAACTTATTTTCTACAATGTGTTGTTGTATGAAAAGTTATTATTCCAAACTGTTTCTTGTTTTCAAAATTATGTCTTACATAACTATTTTTTTTTTCATTAATCTCTATTCTACACTAAAACAAAATATATTTTTTAACAAATTGTTTTTTATAAAACAGATTCTCATAAAACAGAATAAGGTATTTAAAATTTTTAAAATTTCATAAAACGTTCTAAAACACATTCTATATTTAAAATTTACATACTTTTGAAGCAATGTTCAGAATAAGGTATTTTTTAAACAAACTTCCGAACAAACAAAAAAACATCCACAAAACAAATATTAAAAACAATGTCCAAATATATTAAAAACACAATCATATGTTAAGATTCACACACGTTTAACAAGTTTAATATACAATGTCTACATAGAATAGGAATAAAAATTCTACATTCACATACAGTCACAATATATATAAAAAAAACAGTGTCCAATCAATATACACGAACAAACAAATTTGTGCAAAATAAATCATCATTATACATGAACAAAAAAAACTGTGCAAAATAAATTAATTACACAAGCAACATTTGATCTTTAAAAAAAACGAACCTCAAAGTAAGGTCGATGAATGTATGTTTTCCAAAACCTGAAAACAAAAAGCGATAAAGCTTACAACCTAGTTATCAACTACTCAATACAAAAAAGACAACGAGACTAACCTTACTAGGAGGAGATGGGGAAGCAGAGTATGTGAAGAAAACAAGTTTCCTTCAACGAAGGAGTCAGCCCCTATTGCAAGAGAAAAGTGAATTAGTATTAAGCAAAAGACCGTTAGAAGTAGTTGAGGAAAATGGAGGTAGAGAGAAGAGACTAACCCACTTGTAAGTAGATGAAGAGAAGAAGGAGATGAGGCTGCCTGAAGAAACAATAGAGTATGGCACATGTATATATAGAATGAAGAATGCTAGTGTGGGTTTCAATGTTGGTTTGTGCACTTATTGCACCTAACCAACATTCCAATAGTAGGTAAAGGAGTGTTAAATAACGCCAAATCTGAAAGGATAAAAGCCCTTTTGCAGCGGAAACTTACAGAAACCTTAACTCAGTTTTTAATTCGGATTAAAATACCAATACGTTTGGCAAACAAAATACAGCAGTATAATTAAATAAAAACTACTGAATTTTAATTATAAAACATGCATATCTTAAAAAAAACTCTAGATCCCAATCTAGAAGTGGATCCTAATGATCCTAGAATTCAAGAATGACTTACCCTTGAAGATTTCTTGAATTGCTTCACCAAAATTCCTTGGTTCTCTGCTGGAAATTAGTCACGAACACCACCAAAATGGTTGCACCGGTATTCTCTTGAAGGATGTGCGAAAAGTGCTTGTGGGAGCGAAAAATTCTAAGAGTTGGGAGAATTTTTCTTCTCTGTATTCTTGAGAGAAAAATTGCAGAGAGATCTGGAGATCGAGAGGGAGAGAATGGCGTGTGAATGAGAGATCCGTAACCAACTCAACAAATGGGATTAAATTGGGGAGTGGTTATTTTACCGATGAAACTTCCCACTCCCTAATTTAACTCCCCTTCACACGTACACACTTATCAGTTCAACTAACTGATAATTAAAATAATTAATAATTCTAAATTATTAACCAATTTATAATAATATAATTAATTTAACAATTAAATTAACTAATTATTATAATTAATGTAAATCATATATTTACATAACATTCCCACATAACCTAAAGTTTTAATCTAATTCAATTAAATCAAATTTAATTGAATTGAATTAAAACAATAATTAATTAATTCTCTAATTAATTAATATCATAATTAAATATCTCATATTTAATTATATTCCTCTAAAAAATAAACTATAGTATTAATGTACATCTAATGTGCATTAATTATAACCTATAGTTTTATAATATGAATCAAATTCATATTTTATTTTACTATTCAAACCACTTCGAATATTCAATTCTCCCTTAGAAATTTACCTCAACGCCCTTATAGAGCTACCGGTGGGACCTAATGGACCTACAGATCAGAAGCTCCAACAATGTGAGATTAATTGGCTAAACTCATTAACCAAATTAATCAATATTCGTTAACTGTGGTTCACTCCACTATAGAACCATAGCTGCACTCTTCTCACTGCAGATATATTTCTGTGTCCACGGATATGGACCGTCAACAGCAAGTTAGCCCTTCACGTGTGTTCGTACCCCAGCTAGGTCAAATTATCGTTTTACCCCTGGGCTACCTCTTGGTCTTTAAGTACTAGTGCTCCTCTAATGAACAACCTGTTTGTGGTCCAACCAGCAAACAGAAATCCCTCTCGTGCCATGAAGAGGGTAGGGCCCATTGTTCAAGACCCGGAGACACCACTTAAGGGAACACACCTCTACTTACCCTAATATCGGGAAGGAGTGAATTCCATCTTGTAAGACTACGTTCCCAGCTCCCCACTCGGTCTTGTCCCCAAAATGGTAGGCTTATTGAGTCGGCGAACAGGCCACTCTCGCCCGTACAAATCAAAGGACAATCCCTCATGGACAGGAGTCCATAATCCACTCAGGATTAAGGCCAAGTTGCCTAGGTCATCCTCGTGAAATAGAAACCAAGCTAACTAACGGTGTTACAGTTAGTGGTTAACTATTTCGCGGTCCGGTCTTTGTGCAAACTCATTGCACAGGATACCCCCACTCGCATGTCAACCACATGAACGCGTTTGATCACTACGTTTGTATCAATATACAAAGCGGGCCGTATCCATAGTGTCACCAGGATAAGGTACCCATCCTTATCCCTATACTACAGACCCTTTAGGCTAAAACTTGAACATTGATCCCCGTATGTCCCTACATACTAGTTCAAGCCTCATTCTATTAGCCTTGGATGTTTAGTTTATTGGATTAGGGTTAATAAGACAAGATACAATACAAACATTGAACAATACATTAATTTATTAATGTTCGGTCAAATATACATTTACTATCTACAAGTTTTAGGGCATAAAACCCAACAAACTCCCACTTGAACTAAAACTCAAGTTACAGGGAAAGTATATACAATATAATCCAAAGCTGTAAACGGTACATGTATGTTTGTACATTACATAAAAAGTAAATATACAAAATACAATAAACTAGGGCATCCTTACACCCATTACACATCTCCCACTTGCCCTAGATTACGCTATATACATGTCTCACAGACCTAGACTTTCTAGATGACCCTCGAACACTTTAGCCGAGAGGGCCTTCGTAAACGGATCAACAATGTTGTGCTCGGAAGCGATCTTGGTCACGACAACATCTCCTCTTTGCACAATTTCACGAATCAGATGATACTTCCTTTCTATGTGTTTACCTCTTTTGTGGCTACGAGGTTCCTTTGAATTGGCTACAGCCCCACTGTTGTCACAGTATAACGTAATGGGCAAGTTCATATTTGGAACAACTTCCAAATCTGTCAAGAACTTCCTTAGCCAAACAGCTTCCTTAGCTGCTTCACAAGCAGCTACATACTCAGCCTCCATTGTGGAGTCTGCTATGCATCCTTGCTTTATACTCCTCCAAACTACAGCTCCCCCGTTAAGGGTGAAAACTGACCCTGACGTAGATTTCCTAGAATCCTTGTCAGTTTGGAAGTCAGAGTCGGTGTAACCCGTGAGAACTAACTCCTTAGCCCCAAACACCAACATGTAATCTCTCGTTCTCCTAAGATACTTGAGGATTCCTTTAACGGCGGTCCAATGGTCTAACCCTGGATTCGACTGATATCTGCTGACAATCCCTACAGCATAACAAATGTCAGGCTTCGTGCATAGCATGGCATACATTAAGCTACCCACGGCAAAGGCGTAGGGAATCCGTCTCATATCCTCAACCTCTTGAGGTGTCTTAGGAGATTGTTCCTTAGACAAGTGAACCCCATGCCTGAAAGGCAACAAGCCCTTCTTGGAGTTCTGCATCGAATATCGAGCCAACATCTTGTCGATATACGTTGCCTGAGACAGAGCTAGCGATTTGTTCTTTCTATCCCGAATAATCTGGATGCCAAGAACATACTGGGCCTCACCCAAATCTTTCATTTGGAATTGAGCTGCTAGCCATTCTTTTACGTCAGACAGATACCTTACATCATTCCCAATGAGTAGGATGTCGTCTACATAAAGTACGAGGAAAGCTACTTTATTCTTGTTGATCTTCTTGTATACACAAGGCTCATCAACATTCTGGTCAAAGCCAAAAGATTTGATCGCAATATCAAATCTAATATTCCAAGATCGAGAAGCCTATTTCAACCCATAAATGGATCGATTCAGTTTGCAAACCTTTTGCTCATGACCTTGGGATATGAACCCTTCGGGTTGAGACATAAAAATACTCTCGTCAAGATTGCCATTCAGAAAAGCTGTCTTGACATCCATTTGCCAAATTTCATTATCATAAAATGTGGCAATGGATAAGAGGATTCTTATGGACTTTAGCATAGCAACTGGAGAAAAAGTTTCTTCATAGTCCACTCCTTCTCGTTGGGTATAACCCTTTGCTACAAGTCTTGCTTTGAAAGTCTGTACTTTCCCAGCAACATCTCTTTTTCTCTTATAGATCCATTTACACCCAATGGGTTTGACCCCTTCAGGTAGATCTACAAGTTCCCAAACTTGATTGAAGTACATAGACTCCATCTCAAGGTCCATGGCTTTGGCCCACTCGTCCTTATCTACATCATTCATTGCCTGACGATAAGACAATGGATCTTTTATGCCGTCATCAGGTATGACTACTTGTGTTTCTGTTAAACCCAAGTAGCGGTTAGGTTGTATCACAACCCTCCCACTGCGTCGAAGCTCTCCCACTACGTGAGGAGGACTAGACTGACGAGAAGAACTGCATTCTCCAACAACCCTTGTTGAAGGACCAGGTTCATCAACAACCCTTGTTGATCCTTCTGTAGCTTCTCCTAATACTAACTTACTTCGTGGTCGATGATCTCGAATGTGGTCTTCCTCCAAGAAAGTTGCATTTGTCGATACAAATACTTTATTATCTTGAGGGTCGTAGAAAAGACCACCTCTCGTTTCTTTCGGGTAACCAACAAATTGGCATATTCTCGTACGTGGTTCCAACTTCTTAGGATTTGTCACTAACACATGTGCAGGACAACCCCAGATACGGAAGTAACACAAACTAGGTTTACGCCCCTTCCATAGCTTAAAAGGAGTTTCAGAAACACTTTTTGAGGGAACGTTGTTAAGAATATGTACTGCAGTCGCTACTGCATACCCCCAAAACGAGCTAGGCAACTGAGCATAGCTCATCATAGATCGAACCATGTCTAACAAGGTTCTGTTTCTCCTTTCTGATACACCATTCTGCTGAGGTGTACCAGGTGCTGAGAGTTGTGATTGAATTCCATGTTCTATCATATAGTCCTGGAATCGCTGATCTAAATACTCTCCACCTCGATCTGATCGAAGTGTTTTAATCGTTTTACCTAACAGGTTTTCTACCTCAGCCTTAAACTCTTTGAACCTTTCAAGAGATTCAGACTTATGGCCCATCAGGTACAAGTAACCGTATCGAGAATAATCATCTATGAAAGAGATGAAATATTCATAACCACCTCGAGCCTTTACATTCATTGGACCACAAAGATCCGAATGTATCAGTTCAAGTGGTTCTTTGGCCCTATAACCTTTTCCGGTAAAAGGCCTCTTGGTCATTTTACCCTCGAGACACGATTCACAGGGTGGTAAAGATGTATCTTCTATGTCACTTAGAAGTCCATTTTTAACCAAACGATCGATCCGATCGTTGTTAATATGACCAAGACGAAGATGCCAAAGATACGTGTTGTTACTTAAAGGAGAAACTTTTTGCCTTTTGTTTTGCGTTTCGGCCGTTTTAAACATTTCATGACTTAAAATAGCCTTAGCATCATTTGGTCTTAACACAAATAAATTATTCTCACGCTTAGCTGAACAAATGTAAACTCCATTCTTTGAAATTAAAGCTTCATTAAGCAAGAAGGAAATTGAATAACATTGTTCTAACAAAGCTGAAACAGAAATAAGGTTCCTTTTAATTCTAGGAACCAAGTACAAGTCCTCTATAATTAAAAACCTATTTCTAAAGAATAATTTTGCAGCTCCCACTGCACGAGCTGAAACGACGTCTCCCGTTCCGACATTGAGCGTCATTTCACCCTCTGCCAGCTGCTGGAAATTATTTCCCTGAAAAGAAGAACAAACATGATTAGTGGCTCCCGAATCCAGTATCCAGGCAAACTCATCATGTTCAACGAGACAAGTCTCTAACACAAGTAAATCGAATTTACCTTCTTTTTCTCTTCTCTTCTCAGCAAGGTAGCGGGGACAGTTGCGCTTCCAGTGACCATTTGCATTACAGTGGAAGCATCTGCCTTTGTCGGCCACGACCTTGGCCTTCCCCTTTCCTTGCACAGCCTGTGCAGGAGCCTTCCCCTTGTCTCCCTTCCTCTTTTGGATCTGCTTCGATGAAGAAGCCTGGGGTACAGATTTAGTCCCTGAGGATGAACCCTTCAGGAACTTCTTCTTGGAATGGGCCACATTGGCCTCTCCTTTAACCACATTTTTGCCCTTGCTCTTTTGCAAGGACTCATAAATCTGTAACTCCGAAAGGAGGGTAGTCAGGTTGAACTGAATCTTATTCATGCTCGCGTTCGTCCTGAAAGACAGATAGCTCGCTGGGAGCGAGTGAAGGATGAACGCAACCTGACTGCGCTCGCAGACAACCCCGCCATTTGCCTCAGCTATGTTGAATTGGTTAATCATGTCTAGGACGTGTTCCCGAACAGATTGACCTTCAGGCATCTTGGCATTGAAACGTTCTTCAAGGCGTCGTGGTGGAGCTGGTAGGACGGAAGTCCAAACATCTCCTGCAGGGAATTCATAATCTCCCTAGCAGTTCCCACGTTCTCGTAACGCTTGGCCAACACTTCAGACAAGCTGACCAAAATATAGACTTTGACCTTTTCATTGGCCTTGGTCCAGCGTTCGTAGGCGTCCTTAACTGCCTGAGAGGTAGTGCGAGGGGGAACGGGAGGACATTCCTCCGTTAAGACGAACCTTAAGTCCTCAACCACGAGTATTGTATTGAGGTTAGACTTCCATTGTGGAAAATTTTCACCGGTAAGTTGTTCATTTTTAAGCAGGGAAATTATAGAGGAAGACATTGCTGAAAAAACAAACAAGTGACCGTATTAGTTATCTTTGCCTTAACCCATCACACAAGCAATACAAACAATTGCATATATCCAATCAATTTTGCAAACAAACAATCAAAGAACCCTAATAAAACAATGATTGTGTTTCGCAACGATGCTTTAGAGGTTTAGAAGAACAGCCACCGAAGGGTGATCAGTTGTTCCTCCTCTAAAACCCATCACACAAGCAATACAAACAATTGCATATATCCAATCAATTTTGCAAACGAACAATCAAAGAACCCTAATAAAACAATGATTGTGTTTCACAACGATGCTTTAGAGGTTTAGAAGAACAGTCACCGAAGGGTGATCAGTTGTTCCTCCTCTAAAATGAGACTCTTCTCAGTCAATTTCTAATGCCAGAATAACTCATATTCCATTAGATATTAACCACTGTTGTTCGGTCAAGGATTTGTTAACAAATTAACTCCTCCCCGTAAGTGTAACCCTCCCTCTTTCAGATCTCAGAGGCACGCACCAACAGGCTACCGTTAGGAAAGACAACTGTTGGTAATTAGCCTAAGCGACCCTATCCTATTCAGGAGTTCACGGTGTTCCGAATCCTATGATCAGGCCCTCCGAAGGGGTGGTTGCTCCAGGGCAACACGCAGGCGGATCATAGGAATCTCACGTTGTGACCTAGGGGTGGAGACCGAAGGATACGTTGACACGCGTCCCGCTCCCACTTACTATAGTCACTTTCCCCATTCACCTTGGTATTGACCCATGCAAACACTCTCCGAAGGGAGGCCGCTCTATGACGACACGAAGCCGAGCATGGATCTCACGGTGTGAACGTCACGGGGACGTAGGAGCAAAACTCAATTTAAATTAAGTTTTGTAATTTTCCTCCCACTAAAGTAACTTATTATAAATTTTAGGGTTTCATTTAACCTAGATAAATCCGGCTAAGTCATTTATCTAAGTCTAGTCCTATTATAACTATTATAACAAGACCTAATGTCTAGGTGTATTAAACAAATTTAATTAACCTAGCGACATTATTCTAACATTAACCTGAGATTAATTCAACTCCGGTGTTCCAGATTAGTTCCCAGGTAGGAGGTGTTCCGTTTACCATCAACTTAAATACCTCCAATCCTTAGACAGAACTTCACTGGTAGAGTTCCCTTATAATCTCAGGAATGTTCATCCTACTTAGTTCATTAAAACTATTTTAAAACTAAGTAAGATATTCTAATCCTATTAGAAAGTGATCTTAGGTCTAATTAATTTTAACCCATTAAAATTAATTCAATTTTAACCTAAGATCCTATGTGAACATGCATATCTTGATTATAGATTGACGGTTTCTAATCATAAAATTTTAAACTATTTCAAAATTTTAATGATTAGCCCTATAATCATGCATACTATAGTTTTAAAACAATTAACAATCATATTCAAGTTAATGAAATTCAAACTATAGTATTTTGCATTGCATGATAATTAATATAACCCTTATATTAATCTATGGATGTATCATGCTTAATGCAATTTGATTTCCATTTAAATAATAAACAATTTTATTATGGCCAAAAATTGGAAAATCAACTTAGCATGCTGCAAACA
The DNA here is from genome assembly GCA_036850905.1 of Luffa acutangula. NCBI lineage: Eukaryota > Viridiplantae > Streptophyta > Magnoliopsida > Cucurbitales > Cucurbitaceae > Luffa > Luffa acutangula. The sequence goes on from CM072087.1 coordinate 9,303,600, forward strand.
AATTATTTTTAATATAACTCTTACATTAAAACTATTTAATTTCATGCATCATACTTTTCCATTTTCATGAATTTAATATAACTCAACTATATATTAATAACTCATGAAAATCAAACCATGCATTTCAATCATATATTATAATCTAATTATAACATACTTAAATGCATGAGCATGCTTTATAACCTAAGGTGGGATTTCTAATTTTATATGACATCCATAAAGCATATAAAATAGCATATGAACCGATTAATTGGCCTCTAGGACAAAATTAAAGCTAAATTACAATAATAAAGCAAAATTCTATCCTATTACAGCCTTCTGCAGCCCCGAACCGGACCAAAACCGCTTTAAAATTGCCAAAACCGCTCGAACCAGCTCAAAACCGCTCGAACCGGACCGGAAAAACACGAAACCAGCGTAAAAAACCGCCCAGTCAACGAACCAGGTGGACCAGTCAACGAACCAAGCGGACCAGTCAACGAACCAAGCGTGAACCGCTCGCATCCGAAGAACCGCCTTGACGCGAATTGGACCGCTCCCTGGACCGCGCCTCATGACGTCAGCGTCCTCCATGCTGACGTCAGCCCTCGTCTGATATTTCGTTTTTTTTTTTTTTTTTTTTTTCGAAATTTCTGGAAAAAACCTGCACTGTTCCAGCCGCAATTCTTCGCCGTTTTCCGCCGCTTTTGGCCAATTTTGGTCCCGATCTTCATCGTTCTTCAGCCTAATCTAGACTTGGACTTACAGAGACTCGAATTACAATTTAATTGCCCAAAAAACACAGGGGCCTTTACATTTGATCGCATCAAAATAATTGTAAATCTAAGGCCAATTAATCTCCAGTTCATAGCAAATTAACATTCATAATGCAATTAAATCCCACCTAAAACCAACGCAAATTTTAATTCACAAATTAAAATACAGAGAAGGCTCTGATACCAATTGAAAGGATAAAAGCCCTTTTGCAGCGGAAACTTACAGAAACCTTAACTCAGTTTTTAATTCGGATTAAAATACCAATACGTTTGGCAAACAAAATACAGCAGTATAATTAAATAAAAACTACTGAATTTTAATTATAAAACATGCATATCTTAAAAAAAACTCTAGATCCCAATCTAGAAGTGGATCCTAATGATCCTAGAATTCAAGAATGACTTACCCTTGAAGATTTCTTGAATTGCTTCGCCAAAATTCCTTGGTTCTCCGCTGGAAATTAGTCACGAACACCACCAAAATGGTTGCACCGGTATTCTCTTGAAGGATGTGCAAAAAGTGCTTGTGGGAGCGAAAAATTCTAAGAGTTGGGAGAATTTTTCTTCTCTGTATTCTTGAGAGAAAAATTGCAGAGAGATCTGGAGATCGAGAGGGAGAGAATGGCGTGTGAATGAGAGATCCGTAACCAACTCAACAAATGGGATTAAATTGGGGAGTGGTTATTTTACCGATGAAACTTCCCACTTCCTAATTTAACTCCCCTTCACACGTACACACTTATCAGTTCAACTAACTGATAATTAAAATAATTAATAATTCTAAATTATTAACCAATTTATAATAATATAATTAATTTAACAATTAAATTAACTAATTATTATAATTAATGTAAATCATATATTTACATAACATTCCCACATAACCTAAAGTTTTAATCTAATTCAATTAAATCAAATTTAATTGAATTGAATTAAAACAATAATTAATTAATTCTCTAATTAATTAATATCATAATTAAATATCTCATATTTAATTATATTCCTCTAAAAAATAAACTATAGTATTAATGTACATCTAATGTGCATTAATTATAACCTATAGTTTTATAATATGAATCAAATTCATATTTTATTTTACTATTCAAACCACTTCGAATATTCAATTCTCCCTTAGAAATTTACCTCAACGCCCTTATAGAGCTACCGGTGGGACCTAATGGACCTACAGATCAGAAGCTCCAACGATGTGAGATTAATTGGCTAAACTCATTAACCAAATTAATCAATATTCGTTAACTGTTGTTCACTCCACTATAGAACCATAGCTGCACTCTTCTCACTGCAGATATATTTCTGTGTCCACGGATATGGACCGTCAACAGCAAGTTAGCCCTTCACGTGTGTTCGTACCCCAGCTAGGTCAAATTACCGTTTTACCCCTTGGCTACCTCTTGGTCCTTAAGTACTAGTGCTCCTCTAATGAACAACCTGTTTGTGGTCCAACCAGCAAACATAAATCCCTCTCGTGCCATGAAGAGGGTAGGGCCCATTGTTCAAGACCCGGAGACACCACTTAAGGGAACACACCTCTACTTACCCTAATATCGGGAAGGAGTGAATTCCATCTTGTAAGACTACGTTCCTAGCTCCCCACTCGGTCTTGTCCCCAAAATGGTAGGCTTATTGAGTCGGCGAACAGGCCACTCTCACCCGTACAAATCAAAGGACAATCCCTCATGGACAGGAGTCCATAATCCACTCAGGATTAAGGCCAAGTTGCCTAGGTCATCCTCGTGAAATAGAAACCAAGCTAACTAACGGTGTTACAGTTAGTGGTTAACTATTTCGTGGTCCGGTCTTTGTGCAAACTCATTGCACAGGATACCCCCACTCGCATGTCAACCACATGAACGCGTTTGATCACTACGTTTGTATCAATATACAAAGCGGGCCGTATCCATAGTGTCACCAGGATAAGGTACCCATCCTTATCCCTATACTACAGACCCTTTAGGCTAAAACTTGAACATTGATCCCCGTATGTCCCTACATACTAGTTCAAGCCTCATTCTATTAGCCTTGGATGTTTAGTTTATTGGATTAAGGTTAATAAGACAAGATACAATACAAACATTGAACAATACATTAATTTATTAATGTTCGGTCAAATATACATTTACTATCTACGAGTTTTAGGGCATAAAACCCAACAAAATCCTCATTGAATAAACCATGAATATGTGTTAAGCAATCATCATTTTTTTTTAAAATGAAATCTGAACTCAACAGTGTATTAGATATACATTTATTACAGATTAGGCAATGTCAACTCAACAAACGCATTTATTAACTGCAGATGGGGAAAAGATTATGTTATTGCATAGAGTGGAAAAATTGGTCGGCCTCAGGTATTTGAAATTCATTCATGTATATTGAATTTCATGTAAAATGTTTGAACACAGAAACAGATATCACAAATATGACTATGAATCAGAGTAACAGAAAAGAAGGGAGTTATAGAGAAGGACTCACAAATTGGAAGAGAATGTCCTTTAATACACAGAGCAGAGAGCACAAAGAGTATAAATGAGAATTAAATAGAGAAAATAATAAGTAGATAACATATAGGACAAATACAATACTGAACTACAATGAACAGGATATAACTACATACTTCTGAATCCAAGCCAAGAGCACAGAGAGTATAAACGAAGATTACATTAAAAAAATAATAAAAAAAAAGCACATATATAGATAAATAACATATTGAACTAAGATGAACAAGATTGAATACATAGATATCAATCCAAGCAACTAGCACAAAGACCGACATGGAGCATAGATCTTTTTTTTTAAAGAACATAGAGCATAGATTATGAAACCATGAATTAACATTTAATTTTTTTATATATATACATAGAACATAAATCAACAACTTCTAATCAGAGAACAATTATGCAAAGAAAAAAAAATGTTTATGAAGCATACTCCATCACCAACTAAAAAAAACGAGGGAAAAAGAAACCTTCAAATCAGAGAACCATTATGCAAAGAAAAAAAAAATTGTATGAAGCATACTCCATCACCAACTGAAAAAAAAAACAAGGGAAAAAGAAACCTTCGAATGATTATGCAAAAAAAAACTCCATCGTCGATTGGAAAAAAAACCCCTTCGAATCAAACAACAATTATGTAAAAAAAAAAAAAAAAGAGAATGTAAAAGGAATCATTTGGACCCATTAAATCAGATACCAAAGAGAGCGACAATGGAAAAGAGGAAAAATCTAATCAGAGAACCATTATGTAAAAAAAAAAACTTCATCGTCGATTGGAAAAAAAGACCCTTTGAATCAGACAACAATTATGCAAAAAAAAAAAAAAAAAGAGATTGGAAAAGGAATCATTCGGACCCATTAAATCAGATACCAAAGAGAGCGACAATGGAAAAGAGGAAAAATCTAATCAAATAACCATTATGCAAAAAAAAAATGGATAATTGTAATGGGTGACAACATGATGGTAAATAATGGCAAATATAGCAATTTTTAAAAATATTTGCAAATATGGCAACATTTTTTAATTAATTTTTTATATTCCTAAATTGCCCATACCCCTGATTGGGAGCACATCTTCTTCTTTCCCGTCAGTTTTTTTTATTTTTTATTTTATTTTTTATATATATTGGTAGAAATCTTCTATCAGTAATAGAAAGTCTTTCTATCACTGATAGATTCTATCAGTGGTAGAAACATTTTCTATCAGTGATAAAAAGTTTCTATCACTGATAGAACAAAGTTTCTATCACTGATAAAAAAGCTTTCTATCAGCGATAAAAGATTTCTATCACTGATAGAAAAACTGATTGTCGCGCGCATCTTCTTCTTCCTCGTCAATTTTATATATATATATATATGTGTATATATATATATATATATATATATGTGTATATATATATATATATATATATGTGTATATATATATATATATATATATATGTGTATATATATATATATATATATATATGTATATATATATATATATATATATATGTGTATATATATATATATATATATATGTGTATATATATATATATATATATGTGTATATATATATATATATATATGTATATATATATATATATATATATATGTGTATATATATATATATATATATATATATGTGTATATATATATATATATATATATGTGTATATATATATATATATATATATGTGTATATATATATATATATATATATATGTGTATATATATATATATTGATAGAAATCTTCTATGATAGAAAGTCTTTCTATCTTCTATCAGTGGTAGAAAAATGATAGAAATCTTCTATGATAGAAAGACTTTCTATCACTGGTAGAAAAATTTTCTATCAGTGATAGAAAGTTTCTATCACTGATAGAATAAAGTTTCTATCACTGATAGATTATATCAGTGGTAGAAACATTTTCTATCAGTGATAGAAAGTTTCTATCACTAATAGAATAAAGTTTCTATAAGTGATAGGAGATTTCTATCACTGATAGAATCTAGGGAAAAATACACTTTTGGTCCCTGAGGTTTGGGTTAAGTGACACTTGGGTCCCTGAGTTTTCAAACTCAACAAAAATACCCCTGAGGTTTGAGATAAGGAGCACTTTGGTCCCTGCCGTCAAATTTTCTGTTAACTTTTAACGGTTGCTGACGTGGCACTATTATTTTAATATAAAAAATTATTTTTGTTTTATTTTTTAAATAAAAAATATTAAAAAATTAAAAAATTAATATTTAATTATTTTTTTTATTCTTTCTCTCTTTCTCTCTCATCTTCTTCTTCTCCATCTTCCTTCTTCCCCATCTTCTCCCTCCTCCTTCTTCTTCTTCCTAAGTCCGGCGACCGGCGGCCACCACACGCCGTCGCCGGCGACTGAATTTTTTTTTTTCTTCTTTCTTCTTTCTTCTTCTTCCCTTCTTTCTTCTTCTCTTCTTTTTCTTCAATGTTTTTTTTAAAAAAAAAAATAGAAAAGGGAGGGAGGAGACTCTTCTATTTCCGGCCGGAAACGGAGGAGAAGGGAGATCTTCAGCAATTTTACCCCCAACTTTTTCCCCTAATCCCACCAAATTCATATAAAACCCAGCAGAAAGTTAAAAGGGTATCTCAAAAACCAAAATCTAAGCAAAACCCTTAAATCTAGTGATGATTTTCGAAATTTTTTCCCCTTACCTCACGGATGCAAGCGAGGCGTTTAGTTTCTTCTTCAACTCGGCCTAACTGTGCTTGAACCTTCTCTCTGACCTCCATCTTCTTCCTCTCGATCTCCTCTTCTTTGGCTCTGAAAGTGGAGAGAGCTGACCTCGAAATCTCTTCATCTTCCTTAGACAAATGGCTGCTGAAGCTTAAGCTTCATGTGTTATTCTGCACCATTAATTGCTGCTGCTGCTGAGCTTGTTATGGCTGCATCTTCTTAACCACAAAACCCTTCTTCTTCTTCTTTGAATTTTCCTTCAATTTCTCTGTTCTTCTTCTTCTTCCTTTCTTTCTGGGTTTGTTGCTTTTTTCTCTCTGTGTTTTGGTTTCTCTCTCTATTCTTTTACTTTTGCTTTTGAAATGATGGGGTTTGTGCTGTATTTCAATTTGTTTTTTCACCTGTGGGTATTGCAAGTGCTTATAAAACTACAATGGCTTTTGAAAGTGCCAGATCTGGACGGGGAGGGAGGAGGGCTCCCTCCTCCCTCCCTTTTCTGTTTTTTTTTTAAAAAAAAACATTGAAGAAAAAGAAGAGAAGAAGAAAGAAGGGAAGAAGAAGAAAGAAGAAAGAAGAAAAAAAAAAATTCAGTCGCTGGCGGCCGGCGGCCGGCGGCGGCGGCGGCGTGCGGTGGCCGCCGGTCGCCGGACTTAGGAAGAAGAAGAAGGAGGAGGGAGAAGATGGAGAAGAAGAAGATGAGAGAGAAAGAGAGAAAGAATAAAAAAAATAATTAAATATTAATTTTTTAATTTTTTAATTTTTTTATTTAAAAAATAAAACAAAAATAATTTTTTATATTAAAATAATAGTGCCACGTTAGCAACCGTTAAAAGTTAACAGAAAATTTGACGGCAGGGACCAAAGTGCTTCTTATCTCAAACCTCAGGGGTATTTTTGTTGAGTTTGAAAACTCAGGGACCCAAGTGTCACTTAACCCAAACCTCAGGGACCAAAAGTGTATTTTTCCCTAGAATCTATCAATGATAGAAAAATTGATTGGCGCGCGTATCTTCTTCTTCCTCGTCAAATTTTATATATATATTGATAGAAATTTTCTATGATAGAAAGTCTTTCTATCACTGATAGATTCTATCAGTGGTAGAAAAATTTTCTATCAGTTTCTATCACTGATAGAAAAACTTTATATCAGTGATAGAAAATATCAATGATAGAAACTTCTATCACTGATAGAAAGTTTTTCTATCAATGATAGAATCTATCAGTGAAAGAAAAATTTTCTATCAGTGATGGGAATTTTAGTAATTTTACTTTTCTGATGGTGAGATTTTGCCATTTTTTGCAAATATTTCTGCGGGCTGCTACTTTTGCAATTAGTTTGGGCCATTTTGCTACTTTTGCAACTGGCCAAAAAAAAAAACTCCATCGTCGATTGAAAAAAAAAACCCTTCGAATCAGACAACAATTATGCAAAAAAAAAAAAGGATGGAAAAGGAATCATTCGGACCCATTAAATCAAATACCAAAGAGAGCGACAATGAAAAAGAGGAAAAACAAAATCAGAGAGAGAGCCTAGAGGCATTCATCATCGGCCGACCAAGGATAGATAACAAACCTTCGAAGAACCTCCCCCACCAGGCTCGAATGGACTTTGACCACCCCTACCATGCAAATCTGAAGCTCTAACCCATCGAATCCAACATGCAGAATCGAAAAGACGAAGGAAAGCGGCAAAAAGGGGAACCCTATTCGGAGCGGTGAGGGAATGGTGAAAAGGTGCAGATCTGGTGAGAAACACCGATCTGGAAACTGATAGAGAAGAGAGACGAAGAGATTGGCCTGAGAGAAGAAGAGGGTGACGGAGAAGACGAAGTATATGGAGAATCGGTGGCGGAAACAACCCTAGATCCAAAATGGGGAAAGACGAAGGATTCAAGAGAGAGAGCGGAAGTTTCACTGTGCGTATTGAGTAAAGAAACCAGCGTGGAGAAATAGTGCGTACTGTAGTGAAACGGTGTGTAAAGAACACGGTTCCACCGTGCAAACTAATAAGTGGGCCAAACAATGTGTGGGTTATAATACCACACGTTATTATAACCCATTTGGGGGCCGAAACGACCCTTAAGTGTACGTTTGGAAGTGATTTTGAAATGACTAAAATCAATTTTGTTATATTTGAAATTATTTAGAAACGTACTTTTAATTATTTAAAATCAATTTCATGTTTGATTTTACACTGTTAAATGTGATTTTCATATCATCAAAATTGATTTTGAATTATTAAAAACATGTTTCGGAGTGATTTTCAATATAACAAAAGTGATTTTGACTATTTCAAAATCACTCTCAAACATGCACTAAGACCATCAATAAAATGTTGTTCACACGAGATTTCAACAAGGAAATTTAATTCGTGGAAATGAACTTGATTTTATTGAATTTGATGTAAGTATTACAATCTTTAATGTATAATCTTCTGATGTTTTCTCTCAAAATGTAGAGTCTGACCTGAGGTTTATGAGCTTATTCTCAGATAGAGGGGGATCGAATTTTCAACTTGTATCTTGATGAAGAGACGGTTGATTTCTTGGAGTCTTCTAGTCGTTGGATCTTCTAAGTCTCAAGTAGGCCGAAATTTGAATCTTGGATCTTCTGAATTCTCTGGACTCTTTGACTTCTGACTACTCTGGACTCTAGCAAATGCTCTGGACTCTAAGTTTTCTGATTTATGACGCGTCTCAACGGGAAGCTTTCCATGTTGTAGATAATCTATAATTGGTTGTTGCTAATCCTCTTCTTGAATCACGTAGACAAATATTGCATTCGTTTCATGACTTTCCTTTTCAGTTGGTGGCACAACCCATCTTTAGCAGAGTGAGATGTTCAGAACTTCGTTTTCTGAAACCGTTAGAGCGGTGGCTAAATTTGCCAATGCATCCGCCGTTGTATTTTTCAGATCTTGGAACGTGTTCTATTGTCACACTCTCGAAGTTTTCCAATAATTGTCTGACGTAATTGAAGTAAAGTATCAAATCTTCATGTTTTGCCTCATATTAGAGCAACAATTGATTGACTATCAATTTTGAATCTCCAAAAATTTCAATATATGTCACTTCTATCTCTATGGCTATTTGAAGACCATTGATGAGTGCTTGATATTCAGCAACATTGTTCGAACACACTTCTCCGAATGCGAAGTTATATGGCAACATGTGTTTTTCAGGTGAGATGAATACTAGGGGTGTTCATCTTCAGACCGAAAACTGACACGACCGACCGAACCAACGACGGTCAATCGACTAGCCGACCAAGTCGGTCGATGTCAGTTTTCTATTTTTGAAGACCGATCGGTCGGCCAAGCGGTTATATACATAACCGACCGACCGACCGATTTGTTTATATATTAAAAAAATAATTTTCAGCCCAATAGTCTTCCACGGCCCAAGCCCAACCAACATTCAACAACCCTAGTGTCTCCTCACAATCACACACTCAACCGATTTCAGACCCTCACGCTCACGTCGTTCTCTCGTCTCTACTCTCCTGCTGCTCTCATCTCTACTCTCCCACCGGTGTTGTTCTCACGCCCACGTAGCTGACCAGCCAAAGTCTCTCTACTCTCTCGCTGCTCTCATCTCTACTCTCCCGTTGGCGCCGTTCTCACGCCCACGTTGCCGACCAGCCGAAGTCTCTCTGCTGTCACGCGGGCGCCGACCAGGCGAAGTCTCTCTGCTCTCTGCTCTCACTCGGGCGTCGTCAACTTCAAGTTTGGTAATTTGGTTTTGCAACTTGAAAGAAATGAGAAAAAATTTACTTTGTAACTTTCTAGGACTCTTTATACTCATAGAATAGAACACACAAGTCCTTTGAGATTATATTTGTCTATTTGATATCTTATTAAATGCAAATGAGTAAGGTAGAAGTCAAAATTGTTAGAAAAAAGATTACAAGTGTTCCCTTTAAATTTTACTAATTTTTCATTTCTAATGTTACCTGTTAAATATTGATTCCATTGAATGTTTATTTTCATTGGGTCAATATAGATAGTATCCCAGAAGAAAGTTTGATCCATGTTGTGGAGAAATCAAGTGTAGCTAAGAAAAGCAAAGTGGATCATTCAGTCCGACCAAAAAACGTAAGAATACAAAAATCTCTGTAGTTTTTGATCATTTTGAGAAAATTAAAGATTGTGATCCTAATGATCCATATGCTAAGTCTAAATACTGTGGGGCTAAGTATGCATGTCATTCCAAGTGTAATGGTACCGGCAGTTTTAAACACCATTTAGAAAATTGTAAGAAATACCCTTATCAAAGAAAGAAAGATTCAGGACAAAAACAATGGGTTTTCAAGCCTAAAGAAGCGATTGATGATTCTGAATCAAAACTTAGTTGTTAGACTTTCAGTCTGGAGAGTTGTAGAAGAGCTCTTGCTGAGATGATTATTCTAGATGAATTGCCTTTTAGGTTTGTGGAGAACATACAAAATCAATAGCCTTGTTTGTGCCTAATTTTGTCCTTCCATCTCGAATAACTATTGCTAGGAATGTGCTTAAGATATATATTAGTGAGAGAAAACGTTTGAAAGACATGTTTAAGGCAAAGCGTTATAGAGTTTCTCTCACTACTGACTCTAGGACTTCTGGGCAAAACATTAATTATATGGTATTGACGACACACTTTATTGATTCTGGTTGGAATTTACATAATAGGATTCTTAGTTTTTCTACGATTGAGAATCATAGAGGGGATACCATTGGTAAAACCATCGAAAAGAACTTAAATAATTGGGTTATTGATAAAGTTATGACTTTGACGGTGGACAATGCTAGTTCAAATGATACTGCAGTTGCTTATCTTATTAAGAGATTTAGTAGTGGGTTGTTATTGAAAGGTGATTTTTTGCACGTTAGATGTTGTTCCCATATATTAAATCTTATTGTAACTGATGCTTTCAAGGAGCATTATGAGTGCATTAGTAGGATTCGCAATGTGGTAAGATTTGTGAGGTCTTCTCTTGCACGTGCTACGAAATTTAAGAAGTGTATTGAAATTGACTAGATGTTTCCATTAGATGGAACTCTACATATATGATGCTTGAGGTGGCTACAAAGTTCCAAAAAGCTTTTGAGAGATTAGAGGATGAAGACTCAACTTTTATGAATGAATGTCAACCAACTAGAGAAGATTGGGAGAATGCTAAGATGTTGGTTAGGTTTTTGAAAGTGTTTTATAATGTCACTTTAAAGATTCCAGGCTCTTTATATACCACGTCTAATGTGATTTTCCACGAAATTAGCACAATTCAAAATTGCATACAATTGAATTCTATGGATAGTGGAAATCAAATTCTTTGTGATGTGGCTAAGAGCATGAAGTCTAAGTTTGAGAAGTATTGGAGAAATAATGAGAAGACCAATTTGTTGTTGTATGTTGTTGTTGTGTTGGACCCACGATATAAGTTAAAATTTTTGTCGTATCGGTTCAACAACTTGTTAGAGCCAACTTCTGCTAAAAGCATGACAGATACAGTAGAGCAGGTTTTGAGACAACTCTTCCATGCATATAGTTCTACTTCATCTTTTTCTGGTGGCAGTGGCAGTGGCAGTACATGTACAAGTGTCATTACTAAAGAAAAGGGTGAGACTCAAACTTTGGATGTGCCTATCATGACAATTCCAATGACTAGCTCGAGTGAAGTTCAAGCTTTGATTCGTGTTTGCCTAGTTCTTGGGCTTTGATGATGGGAGTGAGACATATGGATTTGCACGTTCATTCTCGTGTGCCGAGACTACCACCTTCGATAGAGGGTTAGAGATTGATGTGTATTTATTAGAAACTCTTGCTAAGGATGATAGTACTTTTGACATTCTTAATTTGTGGAAGTATAATAGTCATCGGTTTGAGATTCTCAGTGCAATAAGTAGAGATATTTTGGAAATTCCAATTTCGACTGTAGCATCTGAGTCTGCTTTTAGCAGTGGAGGACGGTAGTTGATTCCTCTCGTTCTTCATTGGCTCCAAAAACAGTTGAGGCTCTTATATGCACTCAAAATTGGCTCAAGTCCAACCCAATAGATATTGAGTTTTTCAAACTTCTGGAGGAAGACTCAACACTGGAAGAAGGTAATGGTTTTACTTTGTTTTCTTTTTTTTGTTTGCTTAATATTTTATTTTCAATCCTAAAAGTATTTATCTATTGTGTATAATTTTGTAGGATTCAAAATGGTCATTGATGAAGAAAAGGATGTTGATGAGATTGACTTTTCGAAGTTATGATTATGTCTATCACTTGAATCCTTGATTATGTTTCTTTTTGAAGGACTTTTTTTTTTAAGGACTCTTTTGTGAACTACTTTGGATTCTTGAAGAATTATCTGCAATTTATGTTAATTCTTATTTGTTGTTTGTAATTTATGACATATGAGACTATTTCAAGTTATGTGTTTGGAGTATTTAATTTATAAGGCCCGTGATAAGTTGAATGTTCAATGTAATATGTGTTTGGACTATTTCAATTTATATGATTTATGAGACTTTCAAATTATGTATGTGTTTCGATTATTTAAATTTATAGGACTTGAGACTATGCACTCAATTAACAGGTGAGAAAACATTTCAATTTACCATTCAGAATTATTCATTTTACAGGTGAGAAAACATTTCAATTTATCATCAATTTAGATATTAAATTACAATAATTTTTATAGTTATTAAAAATAAAACATTCACATTCATTATTAAAAAAAAAGTTCTTAAGCTCCTAGAGATATAAAAAAGGGAAAAATACACTTTTGGTCCATGGGGTTTGGGTTAGGTTTCATTTTGGTCCCTGAGTTTTCAAACTCAACAATTTAGTCCCTGAGGTTTGGTTTTAGTTTCATTTTGGTCCCTCCATCCATTTTTCCGTTAATACTTAACGGATTGCTGACGTGGCATGATTTTTTAATTAAAAAAACATTTTTTTGAATTTTTTAAATAAAATAATATAATAAATATTTTTTTTTATTCTTTTTCTTTTTCTTTGTCATTTTCTTTTCCCCTTCTCTTTTTCCTTTTCTTTTCCCCCTCATTCTTCTTCCAGCCATTGCCGCCGCCCACTGTCACCGGCCACCATCGTCGGCCGCCGTCACCGGTCGTCGTCATCCTTTTTTTTTTTCCTTTTTTCCCTCTTCTCCTATTCTTTTCCTCTTATTCTCCTTTGTTTTTCCTTCATTTCTTTCGTTTTTCCTTCATTTTTCCTTCTTTTTATTTCTCAGTCAGCAGATCTGCTCGACAACGGCCACGAGCTCACGATTTGGGATGGCGTGGGTGTGGGGTTCCAGCAAGTTCTGGCGTTCTTGTCTAGATTCGACTGCGAGTTCGTGAGGTTTCAGATCTGTCAGCGAGTTCTGCCTCTTCATTCGTTTTAGATCTGATCGGTCGGCATGCCCCCTTCACCGGCCGTTGTTTCATTTTAGATTCGTTTCAGATCTTTCAGTGAGGTTTCAGATCTGTTCGTGAGTTTGGCATTCAGCGTTCAGCGTTCGTGGGTTCGTTTTAGATCTGTTCGTGAGTTCGGCGTTCAGCGTTTGGCGTTTGTGAGTTTGTGAGTTCGTTTTAGATCTGTCGATTCTAGTCAGCATTTGTGCCCCTTCAATTCGGCGTTCGGGCTTCGTTTTAGATATGGTCGGCGTTCAAACTTTGTTTTAGATCTGGTCGGCGTTCGGGCTTCAGCGCGATCAGCGGCGATTCGTTTGGATTTGTAGGAAAAGGAAGGAGAAGAACCAAAAAGAGGGAAAGGAAAGAAGAAGGAAAGGAGAAGAAAAAAATAAACAAACGACAGCGGCGGAGGTTGCCGGTGGTCGGTCACCGGCCGCAGATTGCTGGTGTGAGAATGGTTGAAGATGAAGAAGGAGGGTGGTGGTGAAAAGGTTGAAGAAGATGTAAAAAAGAGTTTAAAAATAATTAAAAATATATTAAAAATTAATATTTTTATTAATTTTTATTTAAAAAATGAAAAAATAATTTTTTTAATAAAAAAATAAGTGCCCTGTCAGCGAACTGTTAACTTTTAACGGAAAAATGGATGGAGGGACCAAAATGCTACTAAATGCAAACCTGAGGGACTAAAATGTTGAGTTTGAAAACTCAGGGACCAAAACGAAACCTAAACCAAACCTCAGGGACCAAAAGTGTATTTTTCCCTATAAAAAAAACTAAAAATTCTCATCAAAGAAAATGTTGTAGGAAAAAAAATCTAAAACGTAAACTTAAACTAAAAAAAAAACCGACCGAACCGACTGGTCGGTTGGTCGGCTGGCAGCCCCCCACAAAAACTGTCAGTTTCAATATTTTTGGAAAACCGATCGACCAATGAACACCCCTAATGAATAATACTCTTGCCCTTGCACCATTCCTTCGAGTTGCTCCATCAAAATACATAGTCCAAGGCTCAGCTAAATCAATGTTGAATATCTCTTCGTCAGGCAAGGCTTCAAATAATTTCCAGTCCGACGGTACCAGGTGGTCAGCTAAGAAGTTTACCAAGGCTTGCCCCTTCACCGCCTTTTGCGGAACGTAGACAATGTCATATTGTTGAAGTAAGATTGCCCACTTAGCCAACTGTCCTGAGATAATTGGTCTAGATAAGACATATTTGATTGGATCAGTCTTTGCCACCAAGTGCACCGTGAAAAGCTTGCATGTAATGTCTTAGTTTGTCAATGACAAAGAAAAGTGAAAGACACATCTTCTTGATGGGTGAATAATTTAGCTCTGCCCCATTCAAAGTTCTACTTAGATAATAAAGAGCACATTTTTTTCTTTTCTCCCTCTTGAGCGAGTAATGCCCCAAGCGATCTTTCTTGTGCAACAATGTACAATATCAACGGTTTTCCTGCAATTGGAGCGCTTAAGGCAGGAGGATTAAGCAAATACTTTTTAATATTATCAAAAACATTTTGAAAAGCTTTATCTCATTCAAAGGTTGTGTCTTTTCTCATCAGTCTTTGAAATAGCTGACATCGACCTGTAAGATTAGAGATGAACCTTATGATATAAGCCAGACGCCCTTGGAGACTTCTTAATTCCCACAAGTTTCGTGGTTCTGGCATTTTCTGAATGGCGTCGATCTTGGATTGGTCGATTTTAATTCCTCGATGCCTTACTACGAAACCAAGAAACTTTCCTGATGTCACATCGAAGGCACATTTGAGAGGATTCATTTTCAACTAGTACTTTCTCAAGCGATCAAAAACTATTTTCAGATCTTGTAAGTGGTCTTCTCGTTTCTTGGATTTGACCACAAGATCATCAACATAGCACTCAACACGTTTGTGGAGCATATCATCGAAGATCTTCTGCATAGCACACTGGTAAGTTGCTTCGACATTCTTCAATCCAAAAGGCATCACCTTGTGACAATATATTTCTTTTGGAGTTCGAAATGCTGCCATTTCTTCATCTTCAAGGGGCATTCAAATTTGATTATACCCTGATGATTCATCCATAAAAGATAAGGCTCTGTGTCTTGTAGTGGCATCAACCACAAGTTCAATGATGGGTAATGGAAAACCATCTTTGGGACACACATCAAATCATGGAAGTCCACACATACACGAAGTTGTCCATTATTCTTTTTGACTGGCACAATGTTTGCTATCCATGTTGGGTATTTCACTTCCCGAATGAACCATGCCTCTATTAACTAGTTGAATTCAATTTCAATTTGAGGAACGAGCTCCTGTTGGAAACGCCTTTGGGCCTGATTAATAGGTCGATATTCTTGTTTAATTGTAAGATGATGGACTACTATCTTTGGATCGAGTCTTGGCATCTCTTTGTACGACCAAGCGAAGACATCTTTATATGTAACGAGCAAGTTCAAGTATTCACGTTCCTCTTCAGCACTAAGTGACGCACTTATGAATGTCGGGCGTGGTTCTTCTGTAGTACCAAGGTTTGCTTATTTGAGCTCATCAATTGTTGATTGGCTGCCATCTTCTAATAATTTTGGTGCTTCTTCAACATCTTTTTCAGAAATTTCAGTATCTCACATTTCTTCGAAAGAAATATGACAACTGACGTGCGTGTGCTGTGACACTGCTCGAGTGCAAGTATACACTATCAAGTAATAAAGTGGAAAGTATTCTGGATATCGTACCCAAGAGAGATGGTGATTAGTCGAAAAACACAAGATTCTGCAAAACAAGAGCCTCCTCTAAACCAAGAATGGTAACCAAAGAAATATTTTGAATGAGGTTTTGATTTAAGACAGAAATAAAATAAGCAAGTAAATGAAAACGATAAAAACTTATGAGATAAGCTTGGAAATTCAAATAGCATCAACCAAGAGCTTTAGATTGCACCCACCTTTACGCTCGCAACTTACTCAAGCACTGCAAACAGCTGAAGAACACTATCTATGTTGCTCACATAGACATGGTGCAGATAGAATCCTCCAGTTGCGCCCACAAATGCCCTAACAACTAGATTGTGAGTTAAGCTTTACTTCTATTCAGCTCTGCTGTAGGTGCCTTTAGAAGACCAAGCCAACTAGACATCTATTTTTAGGACTAGCTGAAACTTAGATAAATAACGCGCACGACTTTTAAAACTCTAGTGGTTCCAATCCTATTTCTAGGATGCAAGAAGACGAAGTCCTATTTCTAGGATATTTTCCACTATTATTTTTGCGACCCCGTGCATTTAACTCCAACCTTTCGGCCATCAGCTAAACACAAACTATGCTAACTTAAATGACCAATTTAAGCTAACAATGAAACTTAAACTTTCGCAAAAACAAACAATGCTAAGAGGAAGCAAGGTTGCCTTTGCATAGGTGGGGCTTTCTTCTACTCAAGGTATCCACATATTTGAATCCTCGAGAAGAAGCTTAGCTCATAGATGAAAGTAAAGTGCAAGACATAAAGGAAAGAGAGCACAAAGTGGAAGAATAAAACGAATTCATATGAATAAAACTGAATAAGTACAAGAATGATAATCTTACAACTGAAAATTAAAGGTAAATAGAAAAGGTACAACTGCTGAAAATTAAGACTGAACAGGAAAATAAAATAAGTAAAACAAGATAAAATAAGTGAAACAAGACTTAACTACGGATCTTCATCTCTCTGTCTAGCTTGCTCTTGTCCTCTTTCAAGGGGAGACAAGCCTTTCTTTTCTACTTCTTTCGAATGGAAGAGCCAACAGAGACTGAAAGACCCGAAACTCGAAGTGGTTACAAGATGAGAAGAGAGAAAAACTAAAAACTATCCTAAGGACGAATTTTCGAGCTCTCTTTGCTTCTTGCATCTTGATCGCCTTTTATAGACTTTGGAAGGTAGGATTGGCAGCCGAGATCAGTGTGAGAGAGCCTTAGAAGGTAAAAATCCATGATCCTTGGAGATTTGATACGAGATTTGGGATTTTCGGATGATTCTGTGATGATTCCGCGAATCTCGGAAATCTGTCGGAAATCCCAGTTGCTACCGCAAAGTCGGGTGCAAATCTTCAATGCACTACCTTGACAATTCTATCTTCAGCTGGGGCTACTTTCTTTATCAGTTTGCGGGTGCAATTCAAAAGCAAATTCCACATTCTCAAGACCAAATGTGGACGCAAATCTGTAACTTCTACTCTTTGCTCCGCTAACCTTTATCTCCAATTGTGGGCGCATTTCCACCGCAAATTGTCATTTGCACAAAAACATTAACTTGGATAAATTCTTACAAAAGTAATCTCTTTTTGGGCATTTTAAGCATATATTCTATATTTCTAAGATTTTCCACATGATTCTAAGACTTTTGCTAATTTGAATAAAAAAGATATGATTTTAAGCATAATGTATTTGCTTTCCTAGCAATAACCTAAGTTTTTAAGGTTAAATAATGCACATAAATGAGCGATACCAACAACAATTGACATGTTCTTCTTCATGCTCTTGGTTCACCTTTGAAGGGTTAGTTAGAATAACTAACTATCGCTTTACTTTTAAAGAAACTTCCGTATTTATGAGAACAAAAGGTTTTCTCTTCATCCGTGAAAGAACAGTATCGTAAAATCCGTTGTTATCATTCATTTCGTCAGTGAAAAACTTAGGTTATTGTTAGGAAAGCAAGAACTTTGTGCTTAAAATCATATCTTTTTGAGTCAAATTAGCAAAAGTCTTAGAGTCATGTTGAAAATCTTAGAAATATAAAATTTATGCTTAAAATGTCCAAAAAGAGATTACTTTTGCAAGAATTTATCCAAGTTAAATGTTTTTGTGCAGAGGACTTTGCAGTGGAAGTGTGCCTGCAATTGGAGAGAAAAAGTTAGCGGAGCAAAAGAGTTGAAGTTGAAGATTTGCGCCCACATTTGTGCAGGGACGGGGTCTGACGCAGTGGAAGCAGTTCAGGAAGCAATACCAATACACTAGCAACATACATACATTCATAATCTATTGTATATCTAGATTAAGCACGCTGAAAAATTATAGAATCTAATTCTAATTTACACAAAGTAATAAGTTACTTATTCTCGTTGACAACTCAGATTAATTTCACCAACTGCTTGAGAAATAATCAGGAAAATTTTGAAACATTACCACAAGGAAACACTGGTATTCTCTGGGGAATTTGAGGCCAAGGCAGTGGGAACATTCTTCTTGATTTTAAGGAGAATTCAATAAATTCAGAGTGTTGAGAATTAATCAACTGGGAGGCATTTTATGGCTTATATAGAATGTCATATCCCTTTCCTATTCATAATAGGTTAGGGATATATTTAATTAATTGATAATTAATTACTCTTCCCAATTGTAATAGGATTGAGATTTATTTAATTAAATAATTAATTAAATCATTTCATTTAAATCATATTTAAATGAACATCTCCCACTTAACCTATAGTTTTAATATGAATCTAATTCATATTAATATTTGAACTTATTCAAATATTTAATTAATTTTGAATCATATCCAATATTAAAATTATATTATAATGTATCATTATGCATTATATTTCCCTTATTAATCAAGACTTAATTTCCTCAATTACCCTTTACAAGCTACTAGTGGGACCTAATGGACCTACAGATCAGAAGCTCCAACGATATAAGATTAACTGGCTAAACTCATTAACCAAATTAATCAATGTTCGTTAATTGTGGGTACACTCCACCATAGACCCACAACTGCACTCTTCTCACTACAAAACGTTTATGTGTCCATAGATATAGACAGATAACAACAAGTTAGTCCTTCACGAGTGTTCGTAACACCAGCTAGGTCAAATTACCGTTTTACCTTTGGGTTACCTCTATGTCCTTAAGTACCAGTGCTCTTCTAATGAACAACCTGTTTATGGTCCAACCAATAAACAGAAACCTCTCTCGTGCCAGTGAGAGGGTAGGGCCCTTTGTTCAAGACCTGGAGACACCACATAAGGGAACACTCATCTACTTACCCTAAAGTCGGGAAGGAGTGAATTCCATCTTGTGTGATTATGTTCCCAGCCACCCACTCAGTTTTGTCCCCAAAATGGTTGGCTTATTGAGCCGACGATCTGGCCACTCTCACCCATACAAATCAAAGGACAATCTCTTACAAACAAGAGTTCATAATACACTTAGGATTGAGACTAAGTTGCCTAGGTCATCCTAGTGAAATAGAAACCTTACTAGTCAACAGAGTTACATCTAGTGGTTACTATTTCGCAGTCCGATCTTATGCAAACTCATTGCATAGGATACCCCCACTCACGTGTCCCCAACACAAACACGTTGGATCATTGTGTTTGTATAAAATAAAAGGTGGGTCGTATCCATAGTGTTACCAGGATAAGGTACCCAACCTTATCCCTATACTATACTCTTTAGGTTGTATCTTGAACACTGATCCCCGTATGTCTTTGGTGCGGCATAGGCTGAATGATGGATGTGAGATAAGATGATAGATAAAGATTAAGAATTGTTCAGCCAACCTTAGTGCAAGTATACACTATTGTACGTAGTAATAAAAAAACCTTAGAAGTATTCCAAGAGTATCGATCCCACGAGGACTAAATTGGAAACTAAGATTTGAAGAAGAAACTGCTCAAATGATTGCTTAAAATAGGTAACCAAAGAAATAGTTGATGATTGATTTTTGGGAGATAAATAACACAATTAAATGAAGAAATAACAATAATGAACAAAACGAGGTATTCAATATAGTTTCATCCCAAAGGCAAATAACTTTAATCATAGATTATTCAACTTAAGCCTATTCAATGCATTGGGTCAGATTTAACTTCTATTTGGCCTTGCTCCCAAGAACCGTTAGAAGGCTTAGCGAGTACCATTATGCACATTTCTGTGACTCGACTCCGACATAGATAATTCACGAATGCAATCTATAACACTATAGTTGTTATAGGGTGCCTTAGGCAGCTCGCCCTACAACACCGAACAATCTCTTTCGAGCTTTTTCTCCTATATCACCTTTATGAGAACCGATATCGTCTGTCCCTTTCGAGATCAAACTCACATAGCATGCAAAGTCTAAGTGATCAATTTAAACTCAACAAGATTAGAATTATAATCAATAAAGAATGACATGCATTGAATAGAAACTTAAGCAAATAAACACTTTCAAGCTATTGAACCATAAGGGAATTCACCATATTGAACCCCTCAACGGAATTTAGCTAAGCATGGCGGAATAAAGTGCAAATGAACAACTTTCCATTGAAAATAGAATGTAAAGAATACAAATGAATGAAAAGTGACAAGTGCTGGAAATAATGGCAGTAGCTAAATACTAGGGTTTTTTCTTTTATCCAATCCTTCTAGAGTTCGCTCGACACTCCGCTCTCTTGCTTTTACAAGTGGGAATGGATGAAAATCCCTACAAACACAAAGGTTTGATGTCTAACTAAGGTTAGAATTCAGTCTTCTAAGAAGGACCTCGGGCATCCCTACTCATGGGCGTCTACTAGGGTTCTGTCACCACCCTCTTTTTCCCATTGAGTTCTGCTTGAATTTGACTTCGAATCACGAGCTTATATAGTGTGGGGAGTGGTTGAGGAGCCACAGAATAGATGCTGGTAGGTAGCCCAATCACATTTCTGGGTAAATTCCAGCTTTCCTCTGTTTTCCTGCACAACATCAAATTAGGTCAAATTCCTATCAAATTGAGTCTTTTTAAGCACAAATAAGCATAATTTGACAAATGTGACTCTCAACTCTCTAATTTATCAACTTTAACATAATTTGAGCTCGGGAATAGTAAAATTGATCTAAACATGCAACTTTTGACAAGGAAATGAGCTAAATATAAGGGTAAAATAGGTATATATTTTACCCTTATCAGTCTCCACATGCAGTTCAAGACTCATGTAATAGCCTAGGATGTTAGTTTATTAGATTTAGGGTTATTTAAGACAAAACAACTAATTGCGCTATTGAGAACAATAAATGACGTTTTATTGAGAACAATCAATAGTTTACATGTACTATCTATGAGTTTTAGGGCATAAAACCCAACAATTTGGTCCTGAGAATGTAGAAATTGCATTTGAATTGCGCTGGCAAACCAATAAGGAAAGTAGCCCTTGCGGAAGACAGAAGTGTCGAAGCAGTGCACAGAAGATTTGCGTCCGACTTTGCGGCCATAACTAGGCTTTCCGATAGAATTTCTAGATTTGCGGGATCTTCACAGAATCATCTAAAAATCCCAAATCTCCAAGGATCGTGGATTTTTACCTTCAAGGGTCCTCTCACACTGATCTCGGGAGCCAACCTTACCTTCCAAGGTTTATAAAAGGCGACCAAGGTGCTAGAAGCAAAGCGAGCTCGAAATTTCATCTTTAGAATAGTTTTTCAGTTTTTCTCTCTTCTCATCTTGTAACCACTCCGAGTTCCGGATCTTCCAGACTCTGTCGGATCTTCCAGACTTTGTCGGATCTTCCATTGAAAGAAGAAGAAGAGAAAGGTTTCTCTCCCCTTGAAAAAGGTTAAGAGGAAACTAGATAGAGAGGGGAAAGATCCTTTAGTTGAGTCTTGAGTTTTACTTTTTGTTTAGTTTATTTTGTTAATTGCTGTATCTTTTTGTTTCTATTTACTTTTCAGTTGTAAGTTCTTATTTTTTATGTATTCATTTTTATTATTAATATGAATTCAAGTTATTCTTTTACTTTGTGCAATTTTTAATTTACGTCTTGCATTTTACTTTCCTCAAAATAGAGCTAGGGTTGAAAAGAGCTACCTCCGTTGTGATCAGTTAGGACCATCCAAGGGTTAAAATCACGATATGGGTCCGTGCAGCGATGTGTAAAAGCTAGTGCCCTTAGTATCATAAAATGCAAGTTTTGGGGGAAAATCCTTCCAGAAAAATAAAAAGAAAAGAATCAAGCGCCCTAGCCTCTTTGTTTGCATGATAGCTAATTCTTAAATGTTAGGACTTTTAGCCAGTGTTGGAGGAAGACAAATGGAAAAAGCCATAAAACTAATCTAGGTTAGTAGGAGAGCTATTAGATAAGTTTTGAGCATGCTATTCGTTAATGCTAAGTTTTATTTTAAAATTTCTTCATGAGTATGCCATGCTTGCTTAGTCCACATGCATGTTTTCAATATTTCCCTAAGAGTTCTAATTCAATGAGGCTAGAGTTATTCTTTTCATGTGTCCATAGAATTTATTTTGCTTGGGACTAGCAAAAGCTTAAGTTTGGGGGTGTGTTAGCATACAAAAATGCTAACATTTTATCCCTAAATTTAAGTTATTTTACAAGGATTTATTGATGTTTTAATGTCTTATTATATTAATTTCAGATTTTTTAGTCCCATAGAGTTTTTTGAAGAAATCTTGGAGAATGAAGAGAAGAATTGACCCAAATTTTGAAGAATTGTTCATGAAGATCTAAAGTTGGGCCAAGAATAGAAGTCCATGGCCTTGATGGAGAGAAAAGAGGGTAAAAAATCTAGAGAAATGAAGCCGAATCCAGCCCAAATTCGAGATGTGGAGCTTCCCAGGCGAGGGTCAGCGCCGAGGCGCTGCCCTCGGCGTCTCGACACTGCAATAACTTGGAGAGAAAGACAAATATGTCACAGTATTGAGACGCTGTGACATTAGCGTCTCGACGCTGTCACGACTGGAGCACTATAAAAAGGACTTTTTGGCCTCAGGTTTCTCAGTCAAGCATCCATCTATAGCAGCCATTTAGGGCTCGTTGAGCCAATTTGAGGGTTTTCACCCTATTCTCGATTCCACACTTAAATTGGGGGTTTTGGGAGAAGAATTAGAGCCTTGTTGAAGATCTTGGGAGCTCAGGATCGATGGAGATCGCCATGGGATCAAGGAGATCGACATGATTATGAGCATTTCTATTCCCTTTTCCTTTGTTTTTAGTTTCTAGATTAGATGTGATTAGGAATTGTTGGATGTGTTAGTGATTATGAGTAGCTAATTCCTAAATTCTATCGGTTTGATTTAGTTTGTTGGACCTTTGCTTAATTGATTAAGTGATTTTGTTTAATTTTCATTTCCATTCATTTGTGCATTTTGTCCTTAATGCTTTTAATCACCTGATCAATGATTAATTGAATCGTTTTCTAAGTGGAAACTCGACGGGGATAAGCTTAGACTAGAATTGAATACATGACTGATGTTTATTTACCCGAGTGAACGAGATAAAATGAATAAACGTTAGAGGTTGTTAATGAAGGGTCATAATACCATGCTTAGTAAATAAGGAGGAAACCAAAAGGAGATTCTTTATTAAAAGGCATGAGAATAGGAGGAGACCGACGTGAGAGTCCTTGATATTAGGCTGCTAGACTTATGAATTGAATGACTAATTAATCCTAATCGGTTAATTGATTGAGCAATTAAAGGTCCAATTAATGAAATCAACACCCTAGAATTATCCCTCTAAATTGTGTCCATTTATCTTTTGCTTTCTAGATTAGCTTTTTGTTTATCTTTTTGACATTAGATTTTGTTCTCTAAATAAAGCTAAGCAATAGTATTTGCGGCAATTAATTGAATAAATCCAATCCCTGTGGAGACGATACTCTTATACTCAAAATCACTATATTACTTGTGGCCCGTGTGCTTGCGGACCTTCAACAAGTATAATCTAGGGCAAGTGAGAGATGTGTAATGGGTATGAAGATGTCCTTGTTTATTGTATTTGTATGCAATGTGTAGGGATAAAAACCCTAGCGCAGCGGAAACGTACAGAGACCTTAATCGGTTTAAATGCCGATTGGGAAACCAATACGACGACAAAACAATTATACAGCAGAAAATTAAAGAATCATGCTGTAAAATTGAAATAAAACATGCTTAAAAACCCCTAAAAACAATAGATCTAATCTATATAGGATCCTATTGATCCTAGGGTTCAAGAATACTTACCCTTGAAGTTTTCTTGACGAGATTTCACCAAAATCCTTCGGTTCCACAGAAAAAACAGCAGCCAAGAACTCCTCTTCTTTGCTGGAGAATAATCACGAACACCACCACCACGATTGCACCGGTATTCTCTTAGGTGTGTATGTTGAGTGGCTTGTGGGAACCCAGATCTCTAAGGATTTTTCTCTGGAAAGACACTCTGTATTCACAGAGGGAGAGACGAACAAGAGAGAGGGCGAGAGATAGAGATTGAGGCGTGAGAGTGGGGAAAGACCGTTCTAAAACTGAATATGACCCCTTCAAAAAAAATAACCTCACGCATAATATCAGGTAACTGAAATATCAATTACCTGATATTTTTAATTAATTATAAATTTAAAAAAATATTTTAAATTATAATTAATTAAAATTTAATTAATCAATATTAATTAAAATAACATTAATTGAAATCTTATTTAAATTAATATCCCTCTTAACTTATAGTTTAATTAAATCAAATTTAATTAAACTAAATCAATTAATTAATTTAAAAATAATAAAATTGAACATCATATATTCAATTATTATTATTCTCTCTCATAAAACTATAGTATTAATATACATCCAATGCACATTAATTATAACCTATAGTTTTAATATGAATCAAATTCATATTTTAGTTTAATATTCGAACCCCTTCGAATACTTAATTTAACCTTAGAAATTTACCTCAACGCCCTTATAGAGCTACCGATGGGACCTGATGGACCTACAGATCAGAAGCTCCAACGATATGAGATTAGTTGGTTAAACTCATTAACCAAGTTAATCAATATTCGTTAACTGTGGTTCACTCCACTAAAGAACCACAGCTGCACTCTTCTCATTGCAAATATATTTCTGTGTCCACGGATATCGACCGTCAACAGCAAGTTAGCCCTTCACGTGTGTTCGTACCCCAACTAGGTCAAATTACCATTTTACCCCTGGGCTACCTCTTGGTCCTTAAGTACCAGTGCTCCTCTAATGAACAACCTGTTTGTGGTCCAACCAGCAAACAGAAATCCCTCTCGTGCCATAAAGAGGGTAGGGCCCATTGTTCAAGACCCGGAGACACCACTTAAGGGAACACACCTCTACTTATCCCAATATCGGGAAGGAGTGAATTCCATCTTGTAAGACTACGTTCCCAGCTCCCCACTCGGTCTTGTCCCCAAAATGGTAGGCTTATTGAGTCGGCGAACAGGCCACTCTCACCCGTACAAATCAAAGGACAATCCCTCATGGACAGGAGTCCATAATCCACTCAGGATTAAGGCCAAGTTGCCTAGGTCGTCCTAGTGAAATAGAAACCGAGCTAAATAACGGTGTTACAGTTAGTGGTTAACTATTTCGGGGTCCGGTCTTTGTGCAAACTCATTGCACAGGATACCCCTACTCGCATGTCAACCACATGAACGCGTTGGATCATTACGTTTGTATCAATATATAAAGCAGGCCGTATCCATAGTGTCACCAGGACAAGGTACCCAGCCTTATCCCTATACTACAGACCCTTTAGGCTAAAACTTGAACATTGATCCCCGTATGTCCCTACATACTAGTTCAAGCCTCATTCTATTAGCCTTGGATGTTTAGTTTATTAGATTAGGGTTCATAAGACAAGATATAATACAACAGTTTTATTAATGTTCGGTCAAATGTACATTTACTATCTACGAGTTTTAGGGCATAAAACCCAACACAATGTACTT
Source organism: Luffa acutangula (assembly GCA_036850905.1). Taxonomy (NCBI): domain Eukaryota; kingdom Viridiplantae; phylum Streptophyta; class Magnoliopsida; order Cucurbitales; family Cucurbitaceae; genus Luffa; species Luffa acutangula. The sequence goes on from CM072087.1 coordinate 9,329,604, forward strand.
ATACATTTAACATTTCCATTCCTTTGGGTTATTTATTCTAACATACATCCCACTAACTAGAGTTTTAGTTCAAGTGGGAGTTTGTTGGGTTTTATGCCCTAAAACTCGTAGATAGTAAAGGTAAACTATTGACTGTTATCAATAAAGCGTTATTGATTATTATTCTATAAAGAGTTATCGAATTATTGTATTAGTTTTGTCTTAAATAACCCTAAATCCAATAAACTAACATCCTAGGATGTTGTATGAGTCTTGAACTGTATGTGGAGACATACGGGGGTCAGTGTTCAAGATACTGACCCCCGTATACTAAAGGGTCTATAGTATAGGGATAAAGCTGGGTACCTTATCCTGGTAACACTATGAATATGACCCACTTTGTATTTGATACCAACACAATGATCCAAAGCGTTCGTGTAGGGAACATGCTTGTGGGGGTATCCTATGCAATGAGTTTACATAAGACCAGACCGCGAAATAGCAACCGATGATGTAACTCCATTGACTAGTTAGGTTTCTATTTCAATAGGATGACCTAGGCAACTTAGTCTTAATCTTGAGTGTATTATGAACTCTTGTTCATGAGAGATTTTCCTTTGATTTGTATGGGTGAGAGTGGCCAGATCACCGACTTAATAAGCCTACTATTTTGGGGACAAGACCGAGTGGGTAGCTAGGAACATAATTTCACAAGATGGAATTCACTCCTTCTCAAATTTAGGGTAAGTAGATAAGTGTTCCCTTAAGTGGTGTCTCTGAGACTTGAACAAATGACCCTACCTTCTCACTACCCCGAGAGGGATTTCTGTTTAATGGTTGGACCATAAACAGGTTGTTCATTAGAGGAGCACTGGTACTTAAGGACCAGAGGTAACCCAGGGGTAAAACGGTAATTTGACCCAGTTGGTGTTACGAACACCCGTGAAGGACTAACTTTCTGTAGTGAGAAGAGTACTGCAACTATGGTTCTATGGTGGAGTGTGTAGACACCGTATTTGGTCCGGCTTGATTTTAGTAATAATGTTTGAAGTTTTTCAATATTTGGAAGTCAATTTGTTTTTGGTATGTCAACAAGAGCATAACTCAAGTGGCATAAAGTCGTATTAACAATCACAAGATCTTTGGTTTGAATCTCTTTCCTTGCATATTATCAAAATTTGTTTTTTAGTTTTCATGATTTATTTTCATTTTCATCTTATTTTCTTTTTTTTTTGTTTTATTTCTTTATTTTGTTTATTTTATTTTATTTTATTTTTGTTTATTTATTTTATTTTTATTTATTTTATTTTTTTATTTTATTCATTTTTTTCCTTCACTCCTCTTTCCACGTTCTCCATCCCCCCTCATTCTCCCAACCTCTCCTATTCTTTCTCTCTCTCCCTTTTTCTTCTCCATTCCCCTTCCTTCTCCCAACCTCCCATTCTTTCCACATCTTTCTCAACTCTCCCCCTTCCTTCTCCCAACCTCTCATTCTTTCCCCATCTTTCTCAACTCACTCTCCCTCTTTCTCCCAACCTCCCATTCTTTCCCCATCTTTCTCAACTCTCCCCCCTTCCTTCTCCCAACCTCTCATTCTTTCCCCATCTTTCTCAACTCACTCCCCCTCTTTCTCAACTCACTCCCCCTCTTTCTCCCAACCTCTCATTCTTTCCCCCTTTTTCTCAACCCCTTCCTCCAAGCTTTACTATATAATGAGAGCTTATGGAGGATGGAGAAAAAGGGAAGAACAACAAGGACACAAGAAAAAAAAAGAAGAATAGTGAGAGAGCTTAGAGAGAGAAAGTGAGTTTGAGAGGGAAAATAGAGTTTGGAGAAGGATTTTCCAAAAACCAAAGCTACCGCCGCCACTCACCACCGTACCGCCCGCCACTCACCGCCGTACCGACGCCGCCACTCACTGCCGTACCGCCGTTGCCGCCACCACTGTCGCCGCCGCCACTGCCGTACCGCCACCGTGCCGCCGCTTTTTTTTTTTTTTATTTCCAACAAGGCTCCTAAGTGAGGGAAAGTGGAAGAGAAAAAAGAAAAAGAGAGGGAAGGAAGTTGGGGAAGAAGAAAGAGGAAAGTGAATAAGGTGGGTCCCACATTTTTTAATTCTTTTATTATTTTTTTTATTTTTTTTATGTATCCAAATTTTTCCATTTTTCATTTTGGCTATGAATTTGAGTTTCCCAAATCAATTGCAATTTATTTTATTTCATTTTCTAATTAGAAATTTAAATTGATTTATTTTAGAGTTCTAAAGAACTTTAATTGGATATTAGTTGAAAGTTTTTTTTATCTAATTTCAATTAGAGTTTATTTGGGAGTTTCCAAACTAATTTTAATTGGCTTTAAATTGAATTGTTATTACCAATTTCAATTTGATTTTAATATGACATTTTCAACTTTAATTGTCTTTCTTATTAATTTTAGTTGGATTCTAACATAAAATTTCTAATTTGAATTTGAATTTGTATTTTCCTAATAAATGTTCACTAGTTTGTAATTAGAAAATTCAATTTTCTTTAAAATGGAAATTTTAATGTTTTGAATTTTACTTTAATTTGAATTGTTCAAATGAATTTCAAAGGGTTTTGAAATGCTCAAATGAATTTCAAACAAATGACATTTGAACTAAGATTTTCAATTTGATTTTCACTTGATTTTTTTTTTTTAAAAGACGATTTTAAACTTTCCTTCCATTGGTTTCAATAATTAATTTGGAATTTTATAATAAATTTTTAATTGGATTTAATTTGGGATTTCAACTTTTGTTTGTTTTTAATTTGATTTCATTTTGACATTTACAAATGAATTTCAATTTGGAATTGCCCAAATGAATTTCAATTGGAATTTTATTTGAATTTTCACCCTCAATTGGTTTTAATCTTGAATTCATGGAGTTTCAAAGTGATTTGGAATTTTTCAATAAATGTCAATTTGGTTCTAAATTAAAGTTTCCAAGTCAATGTCTTTTGGTCTTAGATTGAAAATCAATTTCAATTTTAAACTAAATTGGAAATCAATTTCGATTTTGGAAAGGTTAAATCAAATTTCAAAAACATTATTTAATATTTTGAATGGTTAAAATAGATTGATTATGAAAACTTTAATGCTAATTTTGTCTAAGAACGGGTATTTAAGCTGACCGAAAGGGAACACCCTGCCTGGAAATTAGCCTAAAGTTTAACTAGTCAATTATTTTGGCAATCAAAATTTCAATTGGATCTTAAATTAGAAAATTTTCAAATCAACTTCGATTTGATTCTAAATTGGATTTTCCAAATGAACTTCAAAATAGTTTTACTTTGGTAATTCCAAATGAATTTCTAATTGAATTTGATTTAAAAATGAAAAAATATTTTTCCATTGAATGGCGTCATACCACTCATGATTATTACTTCATATTTTATTTTTGAAATGTGAGGTAATAGTTGAGAGACAAATTAGCTCATGTATAGCCTATGACGGAGTTGAAATAATTTTCAAATTCTTGAGGTGAAAGATTTTCTTTAATTAGGAAATTTTTACATGATAATAAAGTCATGGGTTAACCCCACTCACAAAATTAAATCCTTACTTTATTTACAGATAAGGTGAAATTAGTGAGACAATTAATTTTCAATTTTCGTTTTTTTTTGTTTATTTTCGTTAAGACACGGACCTTTTGTTTAATGAATTCGAGTAATAAAATAAAATGTTTTCAAACGGGTGTTGTAGGGTGCTAACACCTTCCCTACACACAACTGATCCCCGAACCTAATTTTTGGTTTTCAAAGACCACTTTTTTTAAAATGGGTGACCAATCACACCCCAAGATGATTGGTGGCGACTCCAAACCTCTCACCTCGAAAGAGACCCTTAGAAAAGGACGTCGGCCGCTCCGCGTCGTGATGACGTTGCGACAGCTTGGCGACTCCACTGGGGACTTTTTTTAAGAGGGTCAATGCCGTTTTTTTTATTATTTATTATTCGATTCATTTTGTTATTTATTTATTTATTATGTGGTCCATCTTATTTTATGTATAGTTATTATTGGAGTGACTTGTGTGAATATATTTTGTGCTTTAATGAATGCATGGTTAATTCATATTATATTGCCATGCATATCACACACAACCACAGCTCTATACCCGGGCTTTACCTTTAGGATTAGGATCGAGGATGTAGTAGTGTCGACCTTCGAAGGGACATAATTGCCCTCGTGCAGGCGCATGAAAAATCCTCACTCAAGTTAGTTCATTTGTTATTTTATAACACTTGGATTAATTTGGGGACCTTTTTATCCATTAGGGTTAGAATTTCTCTACCTCACTTCATATTCATGTCATCATTTTGTATTGTCATAGGTTTCAAAGTCCACTCTTTTAGGTGTCACTTGTTTTTTTTTTTTTCTTGTTTTGAAAAAAAAGGGCTTAAACTTTAAGTTTTCTTTTCAAGAATTTAAGTTTTTGTAAAAGAAAATTCTTTTAAAATAAAGTTTAAACCTGTTTTAAAAAAAAAAGGTTTTCTTTTCAAGAATTTAAGTTTTTGTCAAGAATAAAAATTATTTAAAAAAAAAAAAGCTTAGACTTTGTAAAAAAAAGTTCTCTTTTAAAGGATTAAAGTTTTTTTCAAAGAAAATTCTTTAAAAAAGTTTAACTTTGTTTAAAAAAAAACTGTTTTCTTTTCAAGCATTTTAAGTTTTGTCAAGAGAAAAATTCTTTGAAAACTAAATTTGAACTTCGTTTTTTTTAAAAAAAAATGTTTTTTTTTTTAAAAGAATTGAAGTTTTGTCATGAATAGAAATTCTTTGAAGTTTAAAATTAAGACTTTGCTTGAAACTCTAAAGAGTTAAAAGTTCTGTCAAAATAAAAGTTCAAGTTTTGTTTACATTTTTTTTTTTTTTAGCTTAATTTTTGTTTTGAAAGAGGGGTTTTCTTTTAATAAAAAAGTTTAATTTTGACAAGACAAAGAAGTTTTTGTAAGATTGGTTAAAGAGTTCATTTTTTTTTTGTTTAAAAAGAGTTTTTAAGAAATTGAAGTCTTGCCAAAACAAAAAACTTTCTTTAAGAGGAAAAACTTGTTTTCTAAAAAAGTCTTTCTATTTTGGTTTAATTGGAGAAGTAAATATTTCTACATTCTTTCCATTTTAGATTTTTACTCTCCATTTTCTTTTTTTTATTTTCCTAAAAAAGAGTTTATCCCAAGCGTTTTTTTTCCCTTTACTCCATTTGAAGTCGAATTTAGTATTTAGTTTAGCCATACCATTTAGTTTGGGTCCTGCATCATGTTTTGGAATTAGTAGTGTCGACCTTCGAGGGGATTGCGAATGCTCCCGTGTAGGCACATGAAAGGTCCTCCCCATTTTTTATGACATTAAGTAGTTTTCTTACATTTTCAAATTAAATTCATTTCTTCATGGTACTATCTTGCTTTTTTAGATGAAGTAATGTCGACCTTCGAGGGGATTGCGAATGCTCCCGTGTAGGCGCATGAAAAATCTATTTTAATTTAAAGCGGTAGTTAATTATTATTTTCTTACATTTTCTTTTTCTCCAAAAAGGAACAAAATGAATGCCAACGTACCCATAGAGTCGATACGATCATCTTCCTCTGAGTATGATGAGTTGAGTACTGTGCTACAATGGGCAGAGCAGACACAACTAAAGCATGGGGATAATCTGCCTTTTAAAAGCCCTGTGTCGTCATCCTTCTCAAGTCAAGTTCAGATCATTGCTAACGAGCTAGGGGAGCTGAAAGCCATTTGGGAAGGTTTAACGCCAGAAAGAAGATTTTTGTTCTCAAAGAGATACGGCCATATTGCAGACCTCATGTATATTCCAGTTAATCGGTTCACCGTCCAGGCTGTGTTAGAATTCTGGGACCCGGCCTACAGGTGTTTCGTATTTCAAGATTTCGACTTAGTCCCGACCATTGAGGAATACCATACGATGCTGAACATTGAAGAAAAAGTTGGAGAAATGATCTATTGTTTCAACCCACAACTAACCGCAAAGAGAACTTTATCCAGATTTCTAGCTGTACACCTAAAGGAAGTGCAGAAAAATGTGAAAGTGAAAGGGGTTGAAGAGTCTATATCTGCAGATTATCTAACAGAACTCGCTCGCAAACACATAAATGAAGAAAGGGGCCTGGTGCTGTTAGCTTTGTGCATCTATGGGATGGTCTTGTATCCCAGAGTTAAAGGATATGTGGACGGTGATGTTTTGAAGTTATTCTTCAGCATTGAGCAAGGGGTGGATCCAGCCATACCTCTTCTAGCGGAAACGGTTCGGGCGCTCAATTACTGTAAGTCCAACAAAGGCGGGAAGTTGAGATGCTGTGTGCCCTTACTCTATATTTGGGTGCATAGTCATTTTAAGTTCCCAGAAGATTTTGGCTGTCCAAAAATCAACTTCAGCAGCACATGGAATCTAACAAGGAGTACAATTGCAGAATTTGGCACGGCCCCATGGAACTCAAGTTTTCAGAGGAAAGAAGCATGGGTGTCTTTCTTTTCGAATTCCAAATTAGAGCATGTGATTTGGAAGGCACATTGGATGCCCCTAAAAGCCTTAATCTACAGATGCGGGAGCTTCCACACAGTTCCTCTAGTAGGCCCTTGGGGATGCGTCCATTATGCTCCGTTGTTGGCCTTGCGACAAAGTTGGTTTAAACAATTCATACCAACAACTCATGGTCTGCATAAATTAGAATTTTCCTACAGTTGCGAGGATTCTAACGAGAAGAAGCGACAAGTGCTGACTTCCTGGAGAACAGTTAGAAGGATAAATGGCAATAGTCACTCTGAGGGAGTTACTCCAGAATATCTGCAATGGCGCATTAAGAGGAGTAAGATCCCAATTCCGACTCGTGACAATGTGGGAGAATCATCTAGTAGAGCAGTAGATAAGCCTAGCCAGCTAGCGACAGAGCGAAATGAGTTAGTGGGAAGAAATCAAACAATGAAACTAGAAAATGAAAAATTACAGCAAGAGGTCAAACGTTTGATGGACCAGGTAACTCAAGCTAGTGGCAAACTCGAAAAAGTAGAGAGAGTTTCAAAAAACCGAGCCAAGCGGGAAAGAGATTATGATATATTGGATGAGGAGAATAGAAGATTGATTAAGGAGAATCACGCTTTGAGGAATGAAAATACTGCATTGCGAAGGGCAACTCGTTCACAAGAGGATAAGATCACAGACCTTTCAAGAGGCAAAGAGACTCTCTTAGAGTTAGATGCGGAATTAAATGAAACCATCAACAAGCAGAAAACACAACTTATCGAGTTTGAAGAGGCCAATACTGCTCTAAAGCGAACGTTGGACAATCTACACGTGAATATACAGGCTCAATTAGAGGAGTCTGAAGCTTTTAAAAGTTATTCAAGCTCGTTGGAACGTCAGCTCCAAGCATTTCAAAGGGCAAGCGAACAATTGTCACTAGAGAGAGGACAATTAGAGGAGAAATACTCCTCATTAAGGGGAGATTATTCCACTATGAGAGATGACATGCAGATAATTCTTGGGAAAGTAAGTCGAACCATGAACACTATCAAGATCATGGCTAGGAGAGCCCGAGGATTTTCAGAATGGGCAAGGGATCTGCGAGAGAATACATCACCTATGGCCTCTAATGCGGAGGAGTTGTTTGAGTTTTTAGGGATGATTCGTAGAGACCTTGGGTACTTTGGTCACTTTCATTAATGTTCCCTGTCTTCTTGTTTTCCAATTCTCCAATTGTTTATTTTGTAGATATATTCATTGTTTTTTTTCCTTCAATAATAAAATTTCATTCATTCATGCATCTCATACTTTTCTTTCTTCTATTTCTTTTTACTTTCTCTAAGACTTTTCTTTTAAAAATAAAAACAGAACAATAAAATAGCTCGTTCAACAAGAGTCTACCACACTAGGCGTAGAGCAAGGATTATGGAAGAAAAGGGTGAACAAGAGAAGACTAAGCGGGACATCGAGGAAATCAGGGAAAAGGTTGATGCAATCATTGCCGCTTTGGAAAAGGGCAAAATGATTGCAGATACAACTGCACCAGACACTCCGATTGGAAACCCTCAAGCTGGCCTACCATTTCCACCCAGTTTCGCTTCACATGTTCGTACGACAGCAGAAGCGTCCATGCCACAATATACTACCTATAACCCCTTATATGACATACCTGTTGGGCAATACCCTTTTCCATCCTTTAAAGAAGGTCAAATTCCCCAATTACCCATGGCAAGCCAAGCTGGTGCTTCTTATTTCAAGCCAGAATTTTCAAAAATACCTTTTGCGGTCCCCAACTTGGATGACCCAGAAGTAAAAAACGAGTTAGCCACACCCTCTAATGAAAAACTTGAAGTTCTAGAGGAAAGGTTAAGGGCGGTTGAGGGCACTAGTGTTTTTGGAAACATGGATGCCACTCAATTATGTTTAGTTCCAGACGTTGTGATCCCACCAAAATTCAAACTTCCTGAATTTGAAAAATATGACGGGACAACATGCCCTAAAAGTCACATTGTTATGTACTGTAGGAAGATGGCAGCGCACGTTCATAATGATAAGCTGCTCATACATTGCTTTCAGGATAGCTTAAAGGGTCCAGCTGCCCGTTGGTATATGCAGTTGGATAGTTCACATGTTGTCACATGGAAGAACTTGGCTGATTCCTTCCTCAAACAGTACAAGCACAATATTGATTTGGCTCCCGACCGACTGGACTTACAGAGGATGGAAAAGAAGAGTACTGAAGACTTTAAAGATTATGCTCAAAGGTGGCGGGATACGGCAGCTCAAGTCCAACCCCCTTTAACGGATAAAGAGCTTTCTGCCATGTTCATCAATACCTTAAGGTCCCCATTCTATGAACATATGGTTGGAAGTGCGTCAACCAATTTCTCTGATATCATGACAATTGGAGAAAGAATTGAGTACGAGATCAAACATGGTAGAATAGCCAAAACTGCTGAATCCTCAAGCACGAAGAAGAGCAATACTTCAAAAAAGAAGGAGGGAGAAGTACAAATGATAGGGAAGGTGGATAAGTCCCATCGACAAATCCATCAACCCATCACACAATATCCTTCGAATTATTTACCTATGTACGGATATTATCCACACCAGGTGAATAATGCATCAGCGCAGTACTCCCCATTTTATGGCCAAAATACCAGACCCCAAATGAATCAAAACTTTCAGTCTCGAAGGCAACAACAACCAGTCACTCCAGGTCAGCAAAATAATCGAGCACCTTACAAGCAAGCCCAATTTGATCCGATTCCGATGACATATACTGAGCTCTTGCCTCAGTTAATTCAAAACCATCAGTTGGCACCCAAGCCTGTTGCTCCACTGCAACCCCCTTATCCAAGATGGTATGATCCCAATGCAAGGTGTGATTACCATGCAGGTGCTGTTGGGCATTCTATAGAAAATTGCACTACTTTGAAGTATAGGGTGCAAGAGCTCATTAAGGTCGGATGGTTAAATTTCAAAAAGGAGGAGGGGCCCAATGTTGATAATAATCCTTTACCAAACCACCAGGTGAATGCAATAGATCAGTGTCAGGATATTATCAAGAAGGCAGATGTTACAGAGATCAAGACTCCCAAGGAGAAGCTTTTTGAGATTCTCCTCGTTAATGGATATGTATCAATTGAGTATGCACACAAGGACCTTGTTCAAGAAGAATTTGATGATAATCTGACTTGCCTATTTCATGCTGGGGCAAAGGGACATTCTTTGGAACAATGTCATCGTTTTCATAAAAGGATCCAAGAACTGGTGGATTCAAAATTTCTTGTGGTTGCCCAAGCCCATCACCAGGATAATGAAATAGGCGCCGTGGAAGAATTGTTGCCTAAAGAAAATTTGAATCCATCTTTCAAACTAAAGCCACTCACGATCTATTACCGTGAGAAAACTACTACTCATGATCCAAAGTCGATCACCATTCAGGTGTCGACTCCTTTCAAGTACAAGAGTTCTAAGGCAGTACCATGGAGTTATGAGTACAAAGTAACTATTAACTCAGAAACGCCCTCACTTCCAGTTGACAACATTTCCGGAACGGGAGGTGTAACACGGAGTGGGAAATCCTACACTCCAGACCAGTTATTGAAGTGCTCAAAGAATACAATAGAAGAGAAAAATGAGAAAGTCGAAAGTAACACAGGTAGCAATGTCAAGCCTAAAGAAACAACAGTGATGAAGAAATCAAGGGGCAAACAGACTGTGTCCGAAGAAGAAACTCAAGAATTTCTAAAGTTGGTTAAGCAGAGTGAATACAAAGTAGTGGAACAGCTAGCTCAGACGCCTGCTAAGATTTCCATATTATCTTTGTTGTTATCCTCTGATTCGCATCGAGACACGATATTGGAAGCTTTGAATCAAGCATATGTTTCCAAAGACATCACTTCAGATGGTCTAGATAATATCGTGGGGAATATAACTGCTCACAATACCATAACTTTCACTGATGATGAGATACCGCCCGAAGGCACAGGACACACGAAGGCACTTCATATTTCAGTCAAGTGCAAGAACTTTTTAGTAGCAAAAGTCCTGGTGGATAATGGGTCTTCTTTGAACATAATGCCAAAATCAACGCTCGAAAGATTGCCAGTGGATATGTCCCATATGAGGCCAAGTACCGTAGTAGTAAGGGCCTTCGATGGGGCACGCAGTCAGGTGGTGGGTGACATTGAGATTCTAATACAAATCGGCCCATGCACATTTAACATAACCTTCCAAGTTATGGATATCCCCTCTGCTTACAGTTTCTTATTAGGGCGACCTTGGATACATTCTGCAGGAGCTGTCCCATCATCGCTGCACCAGAAACTTAAATTTTCAATTGGAAGGAGCCTAGTAATTGTATCTGGTCAGGAGGATATCTTGGTTTCTAGGCCAGCTTCAATGCCATATATTGATGCAGCAGAGGAAGCTTTCGAGTCATCATTTCAAACATTTGAGGTAGCAAGTGCTACGACACTATATGGGGAAGGCAAGAAATCTAAATCTCGATCTGTAGTCAAGGCGTTCAAAGAAAGCAACAGTCGTTTAGATGACGTTTTAAGCCTATCGAAAAATACAAAAAGATTTGGGCTTGGATATAAGCCGAATAAAGCAGACATGATCAGGGTACAGAAGCGAGAAAAAGAGAGGCGTTTGGCCAGATTTGAAAGTTGCGAACCAGAATATGGAGAAAAAGTCATTCCTCATCTCTACCACTCATTTGAAAGTGCTGGTATAATTCGTCCAGGAGATTTTGCAGTTGCAGTAGTGACTAAAGAGGAAGAATTGGGTCCATGGATCTACCCGTGCCCAGAAAACTTCGAGCTCAACAATTGGAGTACTATTGAATTACCGTCATTTGCTGTTAAGATGTCAAAGTAATTGACCACTTTTTTTATTGTTTTTTGCAATTTCAATTTTCAATTTCAAGTTAGGTTAGTCATTTTACTCATTTCATTTTCCAGACTTCTTTCTATGTGTTCAAGTAAATTTCATCATTCAATAGTAAATTTCATCATTCAATGAAGGTTTTAGTTCATTTCCTTTTGCTATTGCATAATTACACTCTCCAGGGCAAAATATTTACTCTTCTTTTCTTCTTTTTTCCAAATTATCAACATCTTAAGCAGTAATACTGAGATTGAATGTGCAAACGATTCTCAATACGAACTTGATATTCCTATACACAATGTTGAGTCTGACGAGGAAGAAGAAGATTTTGAACCTAGTGCTGAGTTGTTAGAAATGATAGAGGAAGGGGAAAAAACGTTGGGCCCCCATGAAGAGTTAACAAAGATAATTAACCTGGGATCACAAGCAGAAGTCAAGGAGGTTCAAATTGGCGCTAATGTCTCTACAGAAACTCGCAAAAAGCTTATTGATTTGCTCACAGAATATGTCGATATCTTTGCTTGGTCCTATCAAGACATGTCTGGACTAGACACGAATATTGTAATGCATCATTTACCACTCAAACCTGAGTGCAAACCAGTAAGGCAAAAGTTGCGAAAGATGAAGCCAGATATGTTAATTAAGATAAAGGATGAAGTCAGGAAACAAATTGATGCTGGATTTCTGACTGTGTCCAATTACCCTGAATGGGTTGCAAACATTGTTCCTGTGCCAAAGAAGAATGGGCAAGTTAGGATGTGTATGGATTATAGGGATTTAAACAAAGCAAGCCCTAAAGATAATTTTCCACTCCCTCACATTGATGTGTTGGTAGATAACACTGCTGGTTTTTCTACCTTCTCTTTTATGGATGGTTTTTCAGGCTACAATCAAATAAAAATGGCACCTGAAGATCAGGAAAAAACTACATTTATTACATTGTGGGGAACATTTTGCTACAAAGTTATGCCGTTTGGTTTGAAAAATGCTGGGGCCACCTACCAGCGAGCCATGGTTACTTTATTCCATGATTTGATGCACAAGGAGATTGAAGTGTATGTAGATGATATGATTGCCAAGTCGAAAGAGGAGGAAGAACACACAATCGTTCTCCGCAAGTTGTTCGATCGATTGAGAAAGTTCCAGCTCAAGCTCAATCCGAGCAAATGTATATTCGGGGCAACCTCTGGTAAATTGTTAGGATTTGTGGTTAGCCAAGAAGGTATCAAGGTCGACCCTGACAAAGTTAAGGCAATTCTGGAAATGCCGCCTCCGCAAACACAGAAAGAAGTTAGAGGATTTTTGGGTCGGATAAATTATATTGCCAGGTTCATAGTGCAATTGACCACAACATGTGAGCCTATTTTCAAGTTGCTTCGCAAAAACAATGATGGCATTTGGAATGAAGATTGTCAAATAGCATTTGATAAAATTAAGCAGTATTTACGAAATCCACCGATCCTCGTACCACCAGTGCCTGGACGTCCGCTCATTTTGTATCTCACTGTAACAGAAAGTGCAATGGGATGTGTACTGGGGCAGCATGATGAGTCTGGTAGGAAAGAGCGAGCTATATACTATTTGAGCAAAAAGTTCAACAGTTGTGAAACCAGGTACTCCTCGATGGAAAAAACTTGTTGTGCTCTTGCTTGGGCTGCACGTCGCTTAAGGCAATACATGTTGTATTACACGACATGGCTTATTTCAAAAATGGATCCTGTGAAATACATCTTCGAGAAACCATCTTTATCAGGACGAATTGCAAGGTGGCAAGTTCTTTTATCCGAGTATGACATCACATATGTGACTCGAAAGTCAGTAAAGGGGAGCGCTCTAGCTGATTATCTGGCACAACAACCTATAGAGGACTATGAGCTGATGAAGTTCGACTTCCCTGATGAGCATATCCTCACTATAGCAACAGAGAAAGAAATATCGAATCCAGATATGTGGACCATGTTCTTTGATGGGGCTTCAAATGAATTGGGTCACGGAATAGGCGCAATATTAATATCGCCTCGAGGAGAATTATTCCCTCTCACTGCTAAGCTGTGTTTTGATTGCACCCACAACATGGCTGAATACGAAGCTTGTTCAATGGGCATTCAAGATGCTCTAGATATGAAGATTGAAAGGCTTCAGGTCTTGGGGGACTCTTTGCTAGTGATTCATCAGTTAAGAGAAGAATGAGAAACCAGAGATGCTAAATTATTGCCTTACAAGCAACTTATAACAAGATTATCTCAACAGTTTGATCAAATTACTTTTGATTATTCCCCAAGAGAGAATAATCGGATAGCAGATGCATTGACTACTCTAGCAGTCATGTTTAATGTGGATTTTGATGAAGGGGTCCAGCCAATTAAAATCGAAAAGCGAGATGTTCCCGCCTCCTGCATGAATATTGAGAATGAGTCAGATGAAAAGCCGTGGTTTCAAGACATCAAACAATATCTGACATGTGGAACCTATCCTCCTAATGCATTAGAAAATGACAAGCGAACTCTGAGAAGGTTGGCAATGAAATTCTTCTTGAATGGGGAGATACTTTACAAAAGAAACTATGACATGGTACTGTTAAGATGTGTGGACGCCACAGAGGCTAACCAGATTATGAAAGAAATCCATGAGGGAATTTGTGGTACCCATGCAAATGGGCATATGATGGCTAGACAAGTTTTGAGAGCTGGTTATTATTGGCTGACTATGGAAACAGATTGCATTAAGTATGCAAGAGAATGTCATAAATGTCAAATTTATGCAGACAAGACTCATGCTCCTTCATCCGAGTTACACATTTTAACTGCTCCTTGGCCTTTCTCTATGTGGGGAATAGATGTGATTGGACCCATTGATCCTAAAGCTTCAAATGGACATCGATTTATCTTGGTAGCCATAGATTACTTCACCAAATGGGTGGAGGCAGCCTCTTATCGTGATGTGACAAAAGGGGTCGTGATCAAATTCATCAAGAAGGAGATCATTTGTCGATATGGCCTCCCTGAGACCCTAATATCAGATAACGCTAGAAACTTGAACAATAAGATGATGAGTGAGCTATGTGAACAATTCAAGATTAAACATCTCAACACCCACTACAGACCAAAAATGAATGGGGTTGTTGAAGCTGCAAACAAAAACATAAAAAGAATTGTTGAAAAGATGACTATAACGTACAAAGATTGGCATGAAATGCTCCCATTCGCTCTACACGGCTATCGCACGTCAGTTCGTACATCAACTGGGGCAACACCTTTTTCCTTAGTATATGGTATGGAGGTTGTGCTCCCAATTGAGGTGGAAATTCCATCACTAAGAGTTCTTATGGAAGCTAAATTGGAAGAGGCTGAATGGGTCCAGAATCGTTATGAACAACTCAATTTCGTTGAAGAGAAGAGATTAACAACATTGAGTAGAGGTCAGCTTTATCAAAGAAGGATGATGAGAGCATATGATAAGAAAGTTCGCCCAAGAAGATTCAGAGAGGGAGATCTGGTGCTGAAAAGGATCCTTCCATTTCAAAAGGATCATCGAGGAAAATGGACTCCAAATTATGAAGGACCATTTCTGGTGAAAAAGGCTTTCTCTGGTGGGGCATTAATCTTAACCAATATGGATGGCTGTGAATTATCAAGCCCAGTCAATTCAGACTATGTTCGGAAGTATTATGCATAGATTGCCTGACTACCCTTCCTAAGGAGGCTAAACAAAGTTGCAGAGTACTCAATAAGTGTTTTGGAAAGTTTCATTTCAGTCTCAGTATTTTGTTTAAAAAAGGGTTGTTTATCCCTCACCATCTCCACCCTCTCAATTTGGAGATATTTCTTTTCTTCATTGTGTACTTTATTGATTAATAAAAGATTTGTTTCCTCCATTTTGACCAGTATAGTTATTATTTTTATGTCAATCACAAATGCAAATTATGCATGTTACATCTCAAGTTCGGGTATTTCATTGTCCAGCCTCTCCACTCTCTTTCAAAAAAAAAAAAAAAAAAAGAAAAAAGAAAGAAGAGAAAAGAAAAAGAGAAAAAGAAAAAGAAAGAAAATAGATGCTTTCACTATAATCGTTGAGGAAAATTGGTCAATTCTTGCCTATTTTACCCTTTTCATGGAAAGTATGTTCGTTGTTATCAGCTATACTCTCAATCAACTACAACCTTTATTTTGACCGTCGTTCATGTGCAAAGTTTCAAATTACCATTTCTTCCCAGACAAGGTTCCAATTATCATACTGGGGCAAAGCACCCCCTCGTGAAGTAAGAATTCGAAATTACTTACTATGAAACCTTGAGCCTAGCCCACCACGCGTGATTTTTGTGGTAGGCCAACATGAATTACTGATTCACAATTGAACCCTTTGCTAAACTCATCGCGTATAACTGCGTTGAATCTCCATATTTGTCTACCCACTTGAGAGCCTTTTGCTAAGCCTGTCACATCTAACCATGTGGCAAACATTTCAAAATATCCACCCAATATTACCAAGGGACCTTCAGTAGTAATGAAATAGGGATTAAACTCTTATGATTTAATGCTTCATAATTAAGACTTGTAGTTCTTTGAGTATTCCTATATTTCAACTTTGTTCAGTCTACACTTTTCCTACCATTTCTATCGTTTATTTTCTCTCCTTTTATTGGAAGGTGACTCCAAGACTAAATACGATAATCTTGAGAATTTGGACTTAGTAACTTGAGAAGGGGTCTCGAAGTCTCAAATCCTTTCAATAAGTTTTGCGTGAGAAATAACCCTATCATGGTACCAAGGAGCGCTGACAAAGAAACAAAATGGAGTGATGACTTAACAAATGGTTGATCTCCTACATGTGATTGTATCATCTGCTAGTCATGAAAGCATGTATTTGGCCTAAAAAAAAAGAGTTATGAAAAACAGGAAAAAGAAAAAAAAAAAGAAAAAAGAAAAAGAAAAAAGAAAAAGAAAAAAAGAAAAAGGAAAAAGGAAAAGAAATGTACAAGGCCAAGATAATTCTTGAAATGCATGATTGGGACAATCAATGTAGATCAAGAGGTCACACCTCCAAACGATTTGGAGATTTTCTTTGTCAATTATCATTTGGAGCAAGAATCTTCATTGCTACACTGGGGCAAAGCTTTCATCGTTATACTGGGGCAAAACCGTTATTATTAAATTGGGACAAAGAGTCTTCACCACTATACTACAGTAAAGTCATTTTACCATTTATGTAAACTGTTTTAGACTGGGGCAAGAGCCAAGTTAAGAGAATCACGCTTCTCTTATGAAGAATCTTCCAATCCCGAGCAGTTCTCTACATTCAAGAATAGAAAGCTGAATCACATTTTCATAGAAGAATCACATGCAGATAAATGACAATCACAGTAATGTGGGTTTTTCATCAAAGATTTCGAGCTGACTTAAAGAAAGAAAGAGATATATGAGATAATCCCTTGAGGAGCTACTCCTTGTTCTCGTAGTGGTTGTCCAAGGAATTGGGGTCACCTTAACAAATATTTTCATTTGAATTATGTTCAATCTCTTATTGTTCAAGAGATTTCTTATGAAGGCATTTGTGACCCATGTTTTCTTCCTTCAGTCATTTCTCTCTTTCTTTGTTGACTACCATTCCCATTTGTTTGTAGGCCAAATTCATCTTCTTGTATCGAACCTTTTTTGTCCACTACAAGGCTAAGGTTATGAAGCGTTTGAATCAGGTAAGATGTTTAATGCTATGAATTACCACTGATAGCTCTCTAAGCTAGCACATGAGACACCTCTAAAAAAACCTACCATACTCGATATGATTGAGCAATCTTTGATTAACATACGTGATCTCTTTTAGGTTGAGCAACCTTGATGGACACATACAATTTCTCTCGAATGTTGAAGCATCAAAAAAAAAAAAAAAGGAAAAGGAAAAAGGAAAATAAAAGAAAAAGGAAAAGAAAAAGAAAAAGAAAAGAAAAAGGAAAAGAAAGAGAAAGAGAGGCAATCAAGATCTGAAGATGTCTATTGTTATATATTTTGAAATCTTCCTTGACTGATAAATCTATATTTCCTCTCATTAGATTCATGGGTGGCTTAATGTTTTTATTGTCAATGCAATACCAATTGAAAGTTTTCAATGTCTGCGACATCTAAAGCAATGCCATTTATTCAATAGACTTCGATAGAAGAGAATCTGAAGTGCAAGGGGTTTAGTGGGAGGAGCATTGGAAAATTCCACTCACAGGGCGTTTTGCTATGAGACGTTCGAAAGTCTTTAAATCAAGACCTCAAAGTGTTTTGGTTCATCGTCAGCAAAACAGCTTACTTCACTTCGTCTATGTCTCTCAGTCTATAAATGTGGAACACAAGAAATGAGCTACTTTATAGTTCTGGTTTTCAAAACTCGCTAATTTTGAAGTTTGTGTTTTTTGAAACTTGTGCCCTGCACATTTTCATGCTGCATGTAAATTTGAATCTCATACATTTAAGCATACTCTACATTTTGAGATTTTGCAAGTCTATGATTCACTTCTTTGATGGTTAAATCAAACTCTGCTAATCAGTAGAGGTCGAAGCCTGGTTGGAGTCAGGTCCATTTCATGTTTTATTTTGATTGGTTAAATCGAACCCTGCTAGTCAGTAGAGGTCGAAGCCTGGTTGGAGTCAGGTCCATTTCATGTTTTATTTTGGTTGGTTAAACCGAACCCTGCTAGTTAGTGGAGATCGAAGCCTGGTTGGAGTCAGGTCCATTTAATGTTTTATTTGGTTGGTTAAATCGAACCCTGCTAGTCAGTAGAGGTCGAAGCCTGGTCTGAGCCAGGTCCATTCCCCTTTTCTTTTGGTTAAATCAAACTCTGCTAATCAGTAGAGGTCGAAGCCTGGTTGGAGTCAGGTCCATTTCATGTTTTATTTTGATTGGTTAAATCGAACCCTGCTAGTCAGTAGAGGTCGAAGCCTGGTCTGAGCCAGGTCCATTCCCCTTTTCTTTTGGTTAAATCAAACTCTGCTAATCAGTAGAGGTCGAAGCCTGGTTGGAGTCAGGTCCATTTCATGTTTTATTTTGATTGGTTAAATCGAACCCTGCTAGTCAGTAGAGGTCGAAGCCTGGTTGGAGTCAGGTCCATTTCATGTTTTATTTTGGTTGGTTAAATCGAACCCTGCTAGTCAGTAGAGGTCGAAGCTTGGTCTGAGCCAGGTCCCATTCCCCTTTTCTTTTGGTTAAATCGAACCCTGCTAGTCAGTAGAGGTCGAAGCCTGGTCTGAGCCAGGTCCATTCCCCTTTCCTTTTGGTTAAATCGAACTTTATCTTTGATTAGAGATGAAAATCTGGTCAAAGTGAGGTTCATTTTCCTTTCCCAATTATAGGCTATGTTTGTTTTAAGCATGAAGCCATTTCTTTTATTTTTAATGAAAATCTTCGCCTTCCCAATACTTTGTCTTTTTCCTTTGTTTACCCTTTCAATCCTTCAAGGATACACAACGGGGGGCAAACTGTAGACACCGTATTTGGTCCGGCTTGATTTTAGTAATAATGTTTGAAGTTTTTCAATATTTGGAAGTCAATTTGTTTTTGGTATGTCAACAAGAGCATAGCTCAAGTGGCATAAAGTCGTATTAACAATCACAAGGTCTTTGGTTTGAATCTCTCTCCTTGCATATTATCAAAATTTGTTTTTTAGTTTTCATGATTTATTTTCATTTTCATCTTATTTTCTTTTTTTTTTATTTCTTTATTTTGTTTATTTTATTTTATTTTATTTTTGTTTATTTATTTTATTTTTATTTATTTTATTTATTTTATTTTATTCATTTTTTTTCCTTCACTCCTCTTTCCACGTTCTCCATCCCCCTTCATTCTCCCAACCTCTCCTATTCTTTCTCCCTCTCCCTTTTTCTTCTCCATTCCCCTTCCTTCTCCCAACCTCCCATTCTTTCCCCATCTTTCTCAACTCTCCCCCTTCCTTCTCCCAACCTCTCATTCTTTCCCCATCTTTCTCAACTCACTCTCCCTCTTTCTCCCAACCTCCCATTCTTTCCCCATCTTTCTCAACTTTCCCCCCTTCCTTCTCCCAACCTCTCATTCTTTCCCCATCTTTCTCAACTCACTCCCCCTCTTTCTCCCAACCTCTCATTCTTTCCCCCTTTTTCTCAACCCCTTCCTCCAAGCTCTACTATATAATGAGAGCTTATGGAGGATGGAGGAAAAGGGAAGAACAACAAGGACACAAGAAAAAAAAAGAAGAATAGTGAGAGAGCTTAGAGAGAGAAAGTGAGTTTGAGAGGGAAAATAGAGTTTGGAGAAGGATTTTCCAAAAACCAAAGCTACCGCCGCCACTCACCACCGTACCGCCCGCCACTCACCGCCGTACCGACGCCGCCACTCACTACCGTACCGCCGTTGCCGCCACCACTGTCGCCGCCGCCACTGCCGTACCGCCACCGTGCCGCCGCTTTTTTTTTTATTTCCAACAAGGCTCCTAAGTGAGGGAAAGTGGAAGAGAAAAAAGAAAAAGAGAGGGAAGGAAGTTGGGGAAGAAGAAAGAGGAAAGTGAATAAGGTGGGTCCCACATTTTTAAATTCTTTTATTATTTTTTTTTATTTTTTTTTATGTATCCAAATTTTTCCATTTTTCATTTTGGCTATGAATTTGAGTTTCCCAAATCAATTGCAATTTATTTTATTTCATTTTCTAATTAGAAATTTAAATTGATTTATTTTAGAGTTCTAAAGAACTTTAATTGGATATTAGTTGAAAGTTTTTTTATCTAATTTCAATTAGAGTTTATTTGGGAGTTTCCAAACTAATTTTAATTGGCTTTAAATTGAATTGTTATTACCAATTTCAATTTGATTTTAATATGACATTTTCAACTTTAATTGTCTTTCTTATTAATTTTAGTTGGATTCTAACATAAAATTTCTAATTTGAATTTGAATTTGTATTTTCCTAATAAATGTTCACTAGTTTGTAATTAGAAAATTCAATTTTCTTTAAAATGGAAATTTTAATGTTTTGAATTTTACTTTAATTTGAATTGTTCAAATGAATTTCAAAGGGTTTTGAAATGCTCAAATGAATTTCAAACAAATGACATTTGAACTAAGATTTTCAATTTGATTTTCACTTGATTTTTTTTTTTTAAAAGACGATTTTAAACTTTCCTTCCATTGGTTTCAATAATTAATTTGGAATTTTATAATAAATTTTTAATTGGATTTAATTTGGGATTTCAACTTTTGTTTGTTTTTAATTTGATTTCATTTTGACATTTACAAATGAATTTCAATTTGGAATTGCCCAAATGAATTTCAATTGGAATTTTATTTGAATTTTCACCCTCAATTGGTTTTAATCTTGAATTCATGGAGTTTCAAAGTGATTTGGAATTTTTCAATAAATGTCAATTTGGTTCTAAATTAAAGTTTCCAAGTCAATGTCTTTTGGTCTTAGATTGAAAATCAATTTCAATTTTAAACTAAATTGGAAATCAATTTCGATTTTGGAAAGGTTAAATCAAATTTCAAAAACATTATTTAATATTTTGAATGGTTAAAATAGATTGATTATGAAAACTTTAATGCTAATTTTGTCTAAGAACGGGTATTTAAGCTGACCGAAAGGGAACACCCTGCCTGGAAATTAGCCTAAAGTTTAACTAGTCAATTATTTTGGCAATCAAAATTTCAATTGGATCTTAAATTAGAAAATTTTCAAATCAACTTCGATTTGATTCTAAATTGGATTTTCCAAATGAACTTCAAAATAGTTTTACTTTGGTAATTCCAAATGAATTTCTAATTGAATTTGATTTAAAAATGAAAAAATATTTTTCCATTGAATGGTGTCATACCACTCATGATTATTACTTCATATTTTATTTTTGAAATGTGAGGTAATAGTTGAGAGACAAATTAGCTCATGTATAGCCTATGACGGAGTTGAAATAATTTTCAAATTCTTGAGGTGAAAGATTTTCTTTAATTAGGAAATTTTTACATGATAATAAAGTCATGGGTTAACCCCACTCACAAAATTAAATCCTTACTTTATTACTTTATTTACAGATAAGGTGAAATTAGTGAGACAATTAATTTTCATTTTTCATTTTTTTTTTGTTTATTTTCGTTAAGACACGGACCTTTTGTTTAATGAATTCGAGTAATAAAATAAAATGTTTTCAAACGGGTGTTGTAGGGTGCTAACACCTTCCCTACACACAACTGATCCCCGAACCTAATTTTTGGTTTTCAAAGACCACTTTTTATAAAATGGGTGACCAATCACACCCCAAGATGATTGGTGGCGACTCCAAACCTCTCACCTCGAAAGAGACCCTTAGGAAAGGACGTCGGCCGCTCCGCGTCGCGATGACGTTGCGACAGAGTGTACCCACAGTTAACGAATATTAATTAATTTGGTTAATGAGTTTAGCCAATTAATCTCATATCGTTGGAGCTTGTGATCTGTAGGTCCATTAGGTCCCACTGGTAGCTCGTAAAGGATATTGAGGCAATTAAGTCTTGATTGTAAATTGAAGTGTTCAAATTTACTAAGGGAAATAATATAATGTATGGTAATACATTATTTAATTTTAGATATGATTCAAATTTGATTAAATATTTGAAGAAGTTCAAATATTAATTTTAATATGAATTGGATTCATATTAAAACTATAGGTTGTGAGATAAATACAATTAAATATGATTAATTGTAGTCTTAAATTTGAAGGAATGAAAATCCTACGCAGCGGAAGCGTGTATCGGATCGTTTCGTTCTTAATTGGGTTTCATAGAAATACCGATACATTGGCCTTAAAATTACAGAACAATTCTATAATCTAAACAGATTAAGCATGCAATTCTAAATTCTAAACAATTTAAAATTTGAGAAACTTACTTGTTGATGCACAAAGCGTCTCTGCATTATGCTCCAAAAACACGAACGATTCGTCATTGACCTCTCCAAGAACACCACCATCAAAGAACACCCACTATCCTCTGGATTACTGAAGTAGAGATTGTGGGATCTCATTTGTCTCGGAAAAAGGGAAGGAAATTTCAGCATCAATCTTGCTGTAATTTCTTGAGAAAAATTGAGAGAGATGGATAGCAATTCCGGGAGAGAGATACATTCACACGTTGTTCTTTTGCAACACGTTGTGTAAACTCACGTTGGTTGAGAGGAAGGGAGTGAGGGGGAGTTACACGATTAACTCCCCTTACACTTGGCAACTCCCCATTCCCCAACATAACCGTTGGGGAATAATAATTATTAATTAATCACATTAATTTAATAATTATTAATACTATATGTTATATACCTAATTAATTTTAGTTAAATTAATTAATAACATATAGTTTTAAAATTCAATCAAATCATATTTAACTGAATTAATTCAACCAACTAATTAAATATCATATATCTAATTAATACTATATTTGAACTAAACTCAAATATGTCTCTCTCACTTAACCTATAGTTTTAATGTGCATCCAATGTACATTAATTATGAACTATAGAATTAATTTAATTGAATCAAATTTAATTAAATTAAATTAATTAATTCATTAATTAAATATCTTAAATTTAATTAATTTACTATTTGAATCATATTCAAATAATTCTCTCATAAACTATAGTTTTAATATGAATCTTATTCACATTAAATATAACCTATAGTTCCAATACGAATCTAATTCATATTTAATATTTGAACCCCTTCAAACATTTAATTCTCTCATTAATTAATTTTGAATCACATCCTAAATTAATTTTATATTATAAAGTTTAATTCACTAATTAAACTCATATTATAATGTATCTTCATACATTATCTTAATTGTATCATATACAATATAATTCCCTTAATGAATTTGAACACACTTCAAATTCTATTCAAGACTATTTAACCTCAGAATCCTTTACGAGCTAGCAGGTGGACCTAATAGACCTACAGATCAGAAGCTCCAACGATACGAGACTAATTGGCTAAACTCATTAACCAAGTTAGTCAACATTCGTTAACTGTGGGTCACTCCACTAAAGACCCACAGCTGCACTCTTCTCACTGTAGAATATTTCTGTGTCCACGAATATTGACCAATAACGGTAAGTCAATCCTTCACGAGTGTTCGTAACGCCAGTTGGGTCAAATTACCGTTTTACCCCTGGGTTACCTTTGGATCCTTAAGTACCACTGATCCCTCTAATGAACAAGTTGTTTAGGGTCCAACCACTAAACAGGAGTTCCTCTCGGGCCAGGGGAGGACGGCGCACCTTTGTTCAAGACCCGGAATCAGCCCTTAAGGGAACACACATCTACTTGCCCCAATAGGGGAAGGAGTGAATTCCATCTTGTATTGTCATGTCCCCAGCCCCCCACTCGGTCTTGTCCCCAAGAAGGTAGGCTTATTGAGTCGGCGTGCAGGCCACTCTGACCCGTACTAATCAAAGGACAATCCCTCGTGAGAAGGACTTCATGACACACTCAGGATTAAGATTGAGTTACCTAGGTCATCCTATTGAACCAGTAACCTAACTAGTTAACGGTGTTACATCTAGTGGTTTACTATTTCGTGGTCCGGTCTTATGCATACTCATTGCATAGGATACCCCCACTCGCATGTCTCCTACATGGACGCCTTGGATCAATACGTCTGTATCGAATACAAAGCGGGTCGTACCACATAGTGTTACCAGGATAAGGTACCCAGCCTTATCCCTGTACTATAGACCTTTTAGGTTGTTACTTGAACACCAATCCCCGTATGTCCCCACATACTAGTTCAAGTTACATGTAAACAACCTCGGATCTTAGTTTATTGGATTTGGGTCATATTGTGCAATTTTAGACTTAATATGACAATAACACTCAATAACACTTTATTGATACAAGTGTATAATTCGTTAATCATTCACTATCTACGAGTTTTAGGACATAAAACCCAACAAAATTAAATATATGATATTTAATTTAATGATTAATTAATGAAAGAATTAATTAAAAATATTAATTATCTACTAATTTGGTTCAAAATTGGTTAGATAATGAAGGAGATTTCTTTATAGAGAACTCACCATTCACACCTATATATAGGCTTTCACGCCTATGGCTTCGGCATCCCAAGAGTTTTCGTTCAAATTTCCGTAAAAATGAAGAAGAAGGTTCCGACATCCTTGGCCTCAAGTTCCCTAGAGAATACCAGTGTTTCCCTATGGTAGTGTTCCTGAAGGATTAGAATTCCCAATTCCGTAAAGCAGAAGCGCAATTGGACCGTTCGTAGTTTGATTTCATTATCAACAAAATACCCATACATTGGCAAAATACTGAATTCATAATTCAGAAATCTAGGCTAAGTAATGTGAAGCAAATCTCCGTTGACGACTCTGAGAATCTAGAACACTTCTTGATTATGCCGCTACAACGAACACCACCATTTGGTTTCCCTGTGATAGCGAGCATAGCTAGCTATTTTTCCCTAATTAATTTAGTTAGTCTTTGACAATTAATTGGCCAAAATTATGCATTTTAGTGTTTTATTTGTAGGAAATACATATTGGAGCTAAATTGAGAAATTGGAGTTAATTGGGCATTCGAGACGTGAAAAGAGGCCAAAGAAATGAAGTTGGATCGAGTTGGAAGCTTATTGAATAAGTGAAAATCGAGGACTAGCTTCGAGACCCTAGACCTTGGGCGTCTCGACGCTATACACTTTCCCTTTCTAATTTGGGTGGCAGCAGACACAGCGTCGAGACGTTGTAAAAAACTTGATGCGCAAATTGCTACCGCAAGTGTACGAGCCAAGTTATAATATAGTAAAAATTAATTCGAATGTCGTCCTCTGGATTGAGTTTCTAATCAATCTAATTACAGCAAATACTCTAATCCAATTTTATTTAGGGAACCAAACAAAGTGAGAATGAATAGAAAAATAACACAAGGCTAAAAAGTATGGAAATGAATTGATGGTGAAGTCTTAGGGAGTTGATTTCACCAATTGGGATTATGGATTAATTAATGGAAGATTAACATGTTATGACTCATAAATCTTGGAATACTAAACTCACACATATCTCTCCCGAGCATACATGATTCTCTCACATGCAATGAATCCAATATCCCTATCTAAATTCATTTAACATGCAAGGCATTAAGGTTATCTTTTTTAACGATTTCTAGAATTATCTATTATCTCCCGATCTCAAGATTAATCCTAGTCATGCATAATGATTTCTAAGCTAAATCCTCTCTTCCGAGTTAGACTTAGACACAAACATCATTCAATTCATGGCCGATAAATTGAAAGCATTAAAGAATACACTATGCATAAATGAAATCCAATAATCAATCCAAAATTGCCCAACGGCTACATCAATCCCTAAGATTAAAACCTAGCTATTCATACAACGCGTTACGATATAACAAAAGTCTAAAACAGCCATTAAAACTAACTAAAGTAAAAGGGAAAGAAGATTAAACACTAAGTAGCCGAGACTGCACGTCCCCGTCACGATCTCCATGAACAAAGTCTTGAATCCCGCTCCTCTCCACTTGCTTCAGCTTCCACAGAGGGTTTTCAGTTGAGTTTTAGGCCAAAATTGCATCAAAAGAAGTCCCCCAAATCAGCCCTAATCACATTCTATTTATAGGAAAAAAGTTGACAGCGTCGCGACGCTGTCGCAATACCGCCCATTCTGCTTAGAAATTCTTCGATAGCGTCGAGACACTATTGACATAGCGTCTCAACACTGTGTCTGTTGTCGCCCAAATTAGAAAGGGAAAGTGTATAGCGTCGAGACGTCCAAGGTCTAGGGTCTCGACGCTGGTCCTCGATTTTCCCTTATTCAATAAGCTTCCAACTCGATCTAACTTCATTTCTTTGGCCTCTTTTCACGTCTCGAACGCCCGATTAACTCCAATTTCTCAATTTAGCTCCAATATGTATTTCCTACAAATAAAACGCTAAAATGCATAATTTTGGCCAATTAATTGTCAAAGACTAACTAAATTAATTTGGGAAAAATAGCTAGCTATGCTCGCTATCACCCCGCTATGACTTTGAGGTTGGGAATGGAGTGGTGGGACTTCGATCTTGAATTTTTGGGAGAAAAAATAAGTGGAAAAAACTCCTATGTGATTTTAGCTTGAGAGAGAATCAGAGAGTGAGAGAAGACGTAGAGAGAGCAAATAAAACTTACGTCAGGAGACCCCTTTACTTGAGCCTTTTAATGAGGAGATGACACCTCATCAGCACATCCTTCATCAGATGTGTAAATTGGTTACCATAAACAATTTATTTTATTTTAATTAAATAAAATTATAATCATAAGTATAAGTTATTTAATTAAATCAATTAGGTTTATTAAATATCTTATATTTAACAATATGCTCATTTAGATCATATCTAACTGAATACTCCTCACTTAATAAATAGTTTTAATTAAAATTAATTAAATTGAATTTAATTAAATTAATTAAACTACACAATTAATTAATTCTTTGATCAATTAAATATCACATATTTAATTAATCAAACATTTGAATCATATTCAAATATGCATCTCTCTTATAACCTATAGTTTTAATATGAATCCAATTCACATTAAAATTAATCTATAGTTATTAATTTAATTAAATCACATTTAACTAAACTAAGTTGAACAATTAATTAATTATTGTGATTAATTAAATATCACATATTTAATTAATTACATATTAGAATCATATTCTAATTTAATCTCTCATATTATATAGTTTAATTCAATCACATTTAATTAGACTCAATTGAATAATTAATTAATTTATTAACTAATTAAATATCACATATTTAATTAGTTATATATTTGAACTCTTTCAAATATATTATTCTCTCATATTTAATAAAGTTTAATCACATATTAAACTTTATATTATAATGTATCGCCATACATTATATTAATTGTATCTCATACAATTAACTTGATTCCCAAAATTGAATTTGAACTATTCAAATTCCTTCAAGTTAAATTGTTCTCAATTACTCTTTACGAGCTAGCAGGGGGATCTAATGGACCTACAGATCAGAAGCTCCAATGATATGAGGTTAACTGACTAAACTCATTAATCGAGTTAACCAATATTCATTAACTGTGGGTCACTCCACTTAAGACCCACAACTGCACCCTTCTCATTGTAGAATATTTCTGTGTCCATGGATATTGACCAATAGCAGTAAGTCAATCCTTCACGAGTGTTCGTAACTACAGTTGGGTCAAATTACCGTTTTACCTCTGTGTTACATCTGTCTCCTTAAGTACCAGTGTTCCTCTAATGAACAACCTGTTTATGGTCCAACCAGTAAACAGAAAGTCCCTCTCTGGCCAGTGAGAGGACGGAATCCCTTTGTTCAAGTCCCAGAGTCACCACTTAAGGAAACACTCATCTATTTCTCCTAGAAGTGGGAAGGAGTGAATTCCATCTTGTGTTGTCATGTCCCCAGCCCCCCACTTGGTCTCGTCCCCAAGAAGGTAGGTTTCTTGAGTCGGCATTGATAACTTGAAAAAATCAAGTTATTAGGTGCCTAATTTAAGCTTATTGTGAGACTCAAGAGAGTGAAAATACCCAAGTTTTAACCAATTTATATGCTAGATGCAGTAATATTGATTTTATTGTATTAATGTGCTCATATTGATTATTATCTTTGAAATTCATACAAAACTGCACTAATTCTAATTTATTGTTGCATCAGGAAAAGCATGGAAGCTTATGCGCTAGAGCATGATGAGTTAGAAGCTTGGAGCATGATGAGCTAGAGCATTGATATTGAGTGGGGTGCAAGTTTGGGAGCAAGTTTGAGTAGGGAGCAAGTTTCCATCCAAATGAAGATCCTTTGGCTCCAAGTTTGATCCTTTGGCTCCAAGTATTATCCTTTGGCTTCAAGTATTCCCTTTTGGCTCCAAGAAAGAGAAGATTATAAATAGAGGGGAGATGAAAGGAGAAAATCATCCAAGGATCCAAGGCATTCTTAGATTTTTATGTTTTATTGTATGCTTTTATTTTGTAGCATGAACTAATTTCTTTTTATCAAGGCTTAGCCGAGGCGCCCTTGAGGCATTAAGATTATTTTTGTATGTAATGCAATGAATCAATGATATTGATGCTTTCTACTTAGATGTGATAATTCTTTCATTACTAATATCCGTCTGATCAACCGATAGAGGTAGCAACATGATAAATCCCGGAAGGATAATGCATGTGGAAATATCTAAGTAGAGCAAGATAATGCATTACATGTAATCTGGTTCTATTAGGAATAGCTCAGCCGCTTAGGATATTTCATGAATGTGTTTGGGTTGCTTTAGGGATAATTCAACCGCTTGCAAGCATATAGAGAACTGATTAAACGCATGAATTAAGCAATGGGAATATTCTTAGTGTAAGATTGGAATTCCCAATTCCGTTACAACGGAAGCAATTGGACCGTTCGTAAATTAATTTCGTTTAACAGAATACCGGTACATTGGCAAAAAGTTAAGCAATTGAGAAACATACCACCGTTGGCTACTCTGAAATCAACAACAGACACCACCACTTGGTTTCCCCGCTATCCTCTGAGTTTTGGGAACGTAGTGGTGGGACTACGACCTTGAGATTTGGGAAAGGAAAAACAGAGAAAAAGAGTTCTCTGTCTATCTTCAGTTGAGAGAGAATGAGAGTTAGAGAGAATCTTATTTTTACAGAATGAGAGATCTCTCTCATGACCCCTGCAATGTAAGTTTAAGTGAGAGGGATAAAAGATTTTAACCAACAATTGGTTATGAATCTGAATTAATTAAATAAACATAATTAAAATTATAATTTATTTAATTAAATAAATAAATTAATCATATTAATTAATTAAGCTTATTAAATATTAACTTATGCATTTAAATCACATCTAAATGCATATTCCTCTCTTAAGCTATAGTTTTAATTAAACACAATTAAATCATATTTAATTAGATTAATTAAACTAGTCTAACATTTTTTTTTAAACAAAAATTAATCTAACATTTGAATCCTATTCAAATATGCATCTCTCTTATAACCTATAGTTTTAATATGAATCATATTCACATAAAATTATTCTATAGATATTAATTTAATTAAATCATATTTAACTATATTAAACTGAACAATTAATTAATTCAAAATTAATTAATTTTATAATCAATTAAATATCAACCATATTAATTAATTACATATTAGAATCATATTCTAATATATCTCTCATATATTATATAGTTTAATTAAATCACATTTAATTTAAACTAAATTGAATAATTAATTAATTCATAATTAATTAATTAATGAATTAATTAAATATCATATATTTAATTAATTATATATTTGAACTCCTTCAAATATATTATTCTCTCAATTTAATAAAGTTTAATATCACATTAAACTTTATATTGTAATGTATCACTATATATTATATTAATTGTATCTTATACAATTAACTTGATTCCCATATTGAATTTGAACTATTCAAATTCTTTCAAGATAAATTGTTCCCAATTACTCTTTACGAGCTAGCAGGGGGACCTAATGGACCTACAAATCAGAAGCTCCAATGATATGAGGTTAACTGACTAAACTTATTAATCGAGTTAACCAATATTCATTAACTGTGGGTCACTCTACTAAAGACCCACAGTTGCACTCTTCTCACTGTAGAATATTTCTGTGTCCACGAATATTGACCAATAACGGTAAGTCAATCCTTCACGAGTGTACGTAACTACAGCTAGGTCAAATTACCGTTTTACCCCTAAGTTAGCTCTGGCTCCTTAAGTACCAGTGCTCCTCTAATGAACAACCTGTTTATGGTCCAACCAGTAAACAGAAAGTCCCTCTCGGGCCAGTGAGAGGGCGGGATCCCTTTGTTCAAGACCTGGAGTCACCACTTAAGGGAACACTCATTTACTTCTCCTAGAAGCGGGAAGGAGTGAATTCCATCTTGTGTTGTCATGTCCCCAGCCCCCCACTCGGTCTTGTCCCCAAGAAGGTAGGCTTATTGAGTCAGCGTGCAGGCCACTCTCACCCGTACTAATCAAAGGACAATCCCTCGTGAGAAGGAGTTCATGACACACTCAGGATTAAGATTGAGTTACCAAGGTCATCCTATTGAAACAGTAACCTAACTAGTTAACGGTGTTACATCTAGTGGTTTACTATATCGTGATATGATCTTATGCAAACTCACTGCATAGGATACCCCCGCTCGCATGTCTCCTACATGGACGCCTTGGATCAATACGTTTGTATCGAATACAAAGCGGGTCGTATCACATAGTGTTACCAGGATAAGGTACCCAACCTTATCCCTGTACTATAGACCTTTTAGGTTGTTACTTGAACACTGATCCCAGTATGTCCCCACATACTAGTTCGAGTTACATGTCAACAACCTTGGATCTTAGTTTATTGGATTTGGGTCATATTGTGCAAATAACACTTTATTGCACAAGCCTCAATAACACTTTATTGATACAAGTGTATAATTCGTTAACATTCACTATCTACGAGTTTTAGGACATAAAACCCAACACTTAGTTCATCGCATGTGTAATACCGTAAGGGAACCACATGTTTATTTCTCGCTTAGGCATCCGTATTTTGTCGATTCATTGTTATGTGCTACATTAATATCTTATTTGTCGCATGTGGTTGTTGTGGTGAAAGTCTTGATAGCTCATCGCCCATTGTTTTTCCCCTAACGCATTAGTTTATGTTTTATATCATCGCATGTTCATACCGTATCTCAACTTCTTTAAAAACTTTTAGCACCACCGCATTAGGATAGGATTTAAATAAAGACACTTTTACTACTTGCCCCTTTCCCTGTGGATTAGACCCTGGAATACTCCAGGTATTACTTGGTAGTGTATAATTTATACTTGGATTAATGCACAACAACGACATATTCTTTAGTTAATTAAGCATAATTAGAAGCAATTATATTTCCAATCAGGTATGCATGCAACTCTCACCCGTACTAATCAAAGGACAATCCCTCGTGAGGAGTTCATGACACACTCAGGATTAAGACTGAGTTGCCTAGGTCATCCTATTGAAACAGTAACCTAACTAGTTAACGGTGTTACGTTTAGTGGTGTACTATTTCATGGTCCGGTTTTATGCAAACTCATTGCAAAGGATACCCCCGCTCGCATGTCTCCTACATGGACGGCTTGGATCAATACGTCTGTATTGAATACAAAGCGAGCAGTATCTCATAGTGTTACCAAGATAAGGTACCCAGCCTTATCCCTGTACTATAGACCTTTTAGGTTGTTACTTGAACACTGATCCCCACATACTAGTTCAAGTTACATGTAAACTTATGCGCAATTTGCTTACCGCAAGTGTACGGGTCAAGTAATAATATAGTGTTTTCGTGTAAAACGAGTGTCGTCCTCTGGATTGGTTTTCTAGCAAATTAAGTACCGTGAATACTTTTGTTCAATTTTATTTAGGGAGCAAAACTTAATGAAAAAGATAAATATAAAGACAAAAAGCATAAAATAAAGGTGGAGACTCAAATGGAAAGATTCTTAGGGAATTGATTTCATTGTTGAGATTGATGATTAATTAATTGGAATGAATTGATCGTGCAATTATTCTACAAGCCAAGGAAACTTCTATCACGATTACCACTCCCGAGTATAATTGATTCTCATGCATGCAACCAACTTGATATCCCTATCTAAGTTCATTAACATGCAAGGCATTATTATGTTTAGTCCTTGTTATACTTCTAGAGATATTCCAAATCCCGTCACAAACTTAGAATTTCTACTCTAGTCATGCAATTAAACAAGGTAAGTCTTAGGCCAAATCCTCTCTCCCGAGTTAGATTCAACACTTAAATCATTCAATTAGTGATCAAGTAATTGAAAGCATTACACAAAATTGCATGCATAAAATAACAACACATTCATACCAAAAATCAATCCAACAACTAAAACAACTACATCAAACCCTAAGACAAACAACTAGAAATTCATAGTCTTTAAACCACAAACACTAATTGCAAGAAAAAGCCATAAAAACTACAAGAGATAAGGGAAAGAGAAAGGAAAACTCGAATCCGTCGAAACCGGCACGTCCCCGTCACGATTCCACGTCTTCTCACTTGATTCCCGCTCCTTGGCCTTGCTTCAGCTCCCACCAAAGGTCTTTAGTCGAAATTAGGGCTAAAACCTAACCAATTGGACTCCCCCAATCCGTAGCACAAAATCGCGACGTTGGTCCTAGCGTCGCGACGCTATGATTTTTTTTTTAAATCAGCTGGGCTGAATTTGACTTCTTCCAGCTTGATCCTTTTTCGATCTTTTAGCCCTTATTCATGTCCCGAACACGCAATTAGCTCAAATATTTATTTCCTACAAATACAACACAAAAACGCATCATTTTGGCCAATAAATTATAAAAGACTAGCTAAATTAATTAGGGAAAACTAGCTAGCTATGCTCGCTATCATAAACAACATTGGATCTTAGTTTACTGGATTTGGGCCATATTGTGCAATTCTAGACTTAATATGACAATAACACTTTATTGCATAAATCTCAATAACACTTTATTGATACAAATGTATAACTCGTTAACATTCACTATCTACGAGTTTTAGGACATAAAACCCAACAGTTTCAAGACAGAAAAGTTGTTGTAATCATGATTCTTCCGAAGGAGTTGGTGAAATCAATCAGAGCCTACAACGAGAGTAAGTACCTTGTTCTTCTAGGATTATATTCTAAAAGTTTTCAGCATGCTTAATGTATGTGTTTGTCAGTGTACTGATATTTCTAAATTCTAAATTAATTGTGAATTGTTCTTGACCGTTTCCTCTGCGTTGGGATTTTCATCCCTTCATGCACAATCTCCCGTATCAGGTGATACGTCCTCTCGATATGCTTTCCTCGTTTGTGGTTGTGAGGCTCTTTAGAATTGGTTACAGCCCCACTGTTGTCACAATATAATATGAGGGGCAAGTCCATATTTGGAACAACTTCCAAATCTGTAAGGAACTTTCTTAGCCAAACTACTTCCTTAGTAGCTGCTTCACAAGCAGCGACATACTTAGGGTGCATAGTGGAGTCTGTAATGCATCCTTGCTTGATGCTTCACCATACTACAACTCCCCTGTTAAGGGTGAACATTGACCCTGACGTGGATTTCCTAGAATCCTTGTTAGTTTGGAAGTCAGAGTTAGTGTATCCTATAAGAATCAAATCCTTAGCCCCATACACCAGCATGTAGTCCCTCGTTCTCCTAAGATACTTGAGGATATTCTTAATCGAAGTCCAGTGGTCTACCCTGGATTGAACTGATACCTACTAACTATTCCTACTGCATAACAAATGTCAGGCCTAGTGTAGAGCATAACATACATTAACTGCCCACAGCTGAGGCATAGGGAATACGTCTCATATCCTCAACTTCTTGAGATGTCTTCGGACACTGTTCCTTAGACAAGTGAACCTCGTGCCTGAAAGGTTATAAACCCTTCTTGGAGTTCTGCGTCGAATATCGAACCAACATTTTGTCGATTTATGTTGCTTGAGACAATGCTAGCGTTTTGTTCTTACGACCCCTAATGATTTGGATCCCAAGAACATACTGCGCCTCTGCCAAATCTTTCATTTGGAACTGGGCCACCAGCCAGTTCTTTACGTCAGTAAGGTACCCTACATCATTCCCAATGAGTAGGATATCATCCACATAAAATACTAAGAAAACTACTTTATTCTTGATGATTTTCTTGTATACACATGGTTCATCAACGTTTTAGTCAAAACAAAAAGATTTGATCACAATATCAAATCTAATATTCCAAGATCTGGAAGCCTCTTTCAACCCATAAATGGGTCGATTCAGCTTGCAAACTTTTTGCTCTTGACCTTGGCCTATGAACCCCTCGGGCTGAGACATAAAGATATTCTCCTCAAGATTACCATTTAGGAAGACAGTCTTGACGCCCATCTGCCATATTTCATAGTCATAATATGTGGCTATGGATAGGAGAATTCTTATAGAGTTAAACATAGTAACAGGGGAAAAAGTTTCATAATAGTCAACCCCTTCCCTCTGGGTATAACCCTTTGCTACAAGTCTAGCTTTGAAAGTTTGTACCTTCCTAGCTGCATCTCTCTTTTTCTTATAGATCCATTTGCACTCTATGGGTTTTACCCTTTCAGGTAGATCTACAAGCTCCCACACTGAATTGAAGTACATAGACTCCATTTCAAGGTCCATGGCTTTAAATCATTGGTCATTGTCTACATCATTCATTGCCTGTCGATAGGACAATGGATCCTCACGCCATCATTAGCTATGACGACCTGAGTTTCATTTAAACCCAAGTAACGGTTAGGTTGTGATACAACCCTCCCACTACGTCGAGGCACTCTCAACGATTGAGAAGGTCGGGACGGACTTGAAGAACTAGCTTCTTCATTAACTCTTGATGAAAGACCGACTTCATTGGTTGCAACTATAATGACTCAATATTATGTACTATAATCTAAGAAGAATATTGTTGTTATGCACTAATCCAAGTATAAATCAAGCATAACCAAGTAATACCTAAAGTATTCCAAGGTCAGAATACAGGGAAGGGAAAAGAAAATCTTAACAAGGCTATCTAACAAATACTCAGACACATGGCACAAAATGTGATAAATAAAAAAAAAGAGCGTTAATGGTTATTGTGATAAAGGAAGTAAGATAAAGAGTGTGCGATAGAGGTAAAAGAAAACAGATGAGAGAGGCTATCAAGGCTTTCACCGCAGCAACCACATGCGTTGATAAACTACTCTGCAGCGCTTAGTATGAATGATATGCTAGTGATACTTAAGCGAGAAATAAACATGCGATTCCCTTCCGGTATTACACATGTGTTTGGCGTAGGACTAAGAACGTTTCTGTTCACTTAGTTCATGCGTCAGCGCAGTTCTCTAAATTACTTGCAAGTGATTGAGTTATTCCTAAAACAATCCAAACACATTCATGAATTATCTCTCGCAGCAGTGCTAATTCTTGCAGGGATAAAAACCCTTGCGCAGCGGAAACTTATCAGAGATCCGACTCAAATTAAATAACGATAGAAATACTAATACGAAGGCAAATATACAACAATAATATTCTAATTAAAACATGATGTACATGGCTATAAAACATGCTAATTTGTAATGAAAAACCTCTAGATGTAATCTAAAGATTGATCTTAATGATCAAGGGATTTTAGGTACTTACTATCGTTTGAAGACTTGACCGAATTCACCAATTCTCTGAGTTTTCTTATTAAATTTGCAGCAGCCTCTTGATCTTTGATTCGTTGTAAAATTCTCCACGAACACCACCAAGTTGGAAACACCAGTATTCTACTGAGACCTTTTTCTTAAGGTTTCTGGGGCGAGAATTAACTTACTGTGAGGAGATCAAGAAAATTCTCTCTGGATTTTTTTCAAGCGACTCACACCGAATGAGAGATACACCAAATGCAAGGAACTACTTCCTATCGATAAGGTGAGGTTTATCCGTTAGCGTAGAAAAATCCGTAAACGTGGACTCCTTCACGTTTTGTATAACTGACCAAGTCAGTTAAAATATCTTATAATTTAATTAATAATTAAATTAAAAGATTCTTATTTAATTTAATTAATATAATAACAATTATATAATTAATTAAATTAAAAATCAATTAAAACATGGTTTAATTGATTATGTCATTTATATCAAATATAAATATACATTTCATACATAACCAATAACATTAATATAATTTAATTAAATTAAAATTAATAATCAATTAATTAACTGATTAATTAATTATTAAATTGAACATCTCATATTCAATTTTCTCTCATATACACTATATTTTTAATGTACATTCAATGCACATTAATTTTAACCTATAGTTTTAATATGAATCCAAATTCATATTAAATATCCCTTAGTAAATTTACCTTAATGCCTTACACGAGCTACCGGTGGGACCTTATGGACCTACAGCTCAGAAGCTCCAACGATATAAGATTAATTGGCTAAACTCATTAATCAATTAACCAATATTCGTTAACTGTGGTTCGCTCCACTAAAGAACCACAGTTGCACTCTTCTGACTGCAGATATATTTTCGTGTCCATGGATATTGACCAATAACAGCAAGTCAGTCCTTCACGTGTGTTCGTACCCCAGCTAGGTAAAATTACCGTTTTACCCTTGGGTTACCTCTTTATCCTGAAGTCCCAGTGCTCCTCTAATGAACAACCTGTTTGAGGTCCAACCAACAAACAGAAGTCCCTCTCGTGCCATAGAGAGGGCAGGACCCATTGTTCAAGACCTGGAGACACCACTTAAGGGAACACACCTCTACTTACCCTAGAGTCGGGAAGGAGTGAATTCCATCTTGTGTGATTATGTTCCCATCTCCTCACTCGGTCTTGTCCCCAAAATGATAGGCTTATTTAGTCGGCGTGTAGGCCACTCTCACCCATACAAATCAAAAGACAATCCCTCGTGAACAGGAGTCCATAATCCACTCAGGATTGAGACTAAGTTGCCTAAGTCATCCTAGTGAAATAGAAACCTATCTAGTCAACGGTGTTACAGCTAGTGGTTAACCATTTCGCGGTCCGGTCTTATGCAAACTCATTGCATAGGATACCCTCACTCGCATGTCTTCTACACGAACGCGTTGGATCATTGCGTTTGTATCATAATACAAAGCTAGCCGTATCCATAGTGTCACCAGGATAAGGTACCCAACCTTATCCCTATACTATAGACCCTTTAGGCTGTAACTTGAACAACGATCCCCGTATGTCCCCACATACTAGTTCAAGTCTTATACTAACAGCCTAGGATATTCAGTTTATTGGATTAAGGTTATTTAGGCAGGATATAATACAAACAATAATGAATAATACATGAAATATTATTTTACTAATGTTCGGTCAAATGTTTACATTTACTATCCACGAATTTTAGGGCATAAAACCCAACAATTCTAACACAACCTCGACTACATGCAATGCGTTAACTTGCTCTACTTAGATATTTCCACATGCGTTACCCTTCCGGAATTTATCATACTGTTACCGCAACTGGTTGGCCAGACGGGAATTAGTAATGAAAATATGAAAGCATCTAAGTAGAAAGCATCAATTTCATTCATTCAAACATAACACATACAAAAAGATTATCGCCGCATGGGCGCCTAGGCTAAGCCTTGATAAAGGAAATTAGCTCATGCTACAAAAAGAATACATAACACAATACATGTTACAAACAAGAGTTGACTGCGTTGGGCTAAGTCACTTCTTTCCTCAACTCTAATCTCTTCTCTCGTCCTCCCCTTTTCTCTCTCTGATGGAATGGGATAAATAGGTTGAGGAAGCTGACTTCTCCAAGGAATAGACTTGCGTGCTCCAATCATCCAATGCCAGCTTGCAGCTTTGCCAGATGTTAGGTTTAGTGACGAATAGGGTGCCAATGTACTTTCCACGTGCTTGGATCAGCGCCTGCGCTATAAGATTACTTTGGCAAGGGAAAAACTACAGTAGTCATGCGTTGGATAATAAAAATATGCGATTTCCTGCCGCATCGAAGAAATGTACTTGAAGATTGAATTACCGCAATTCTAAGCTTTTATGCGTCCATTCAGCGCATCAAAATTTTTTTCTAGCCTCATTTTAATTTAAGTTCAGGTGAGAAATAACTTGCTTTTTGCAAGTTATCAAACCCCCAAACTTAAATTATTGCTTGTCCCCAAGCAATGTCTTCTAACCACTCTGCGAAAATAACTTAGCTCTACATATTTGTACTTTTCATCCTAATTTTTGTAGCTTTTCCTCCTCAGCCAAACTAAAGAATTTTAGCCTTCACCTAGCTTTCCTTTTTGACCAAGGATTTTTCTTACGTTAGACTTTCCTATCTACCACAACGCAGTTAACTTACTCAATTTGAGACTCAGGCGCACAGTTTTTTTTTAAGTAGAAAGCATCGTGATGTGGAATTTTCCTTACCGCAAGCGCACGGGTCAAGTAATAATAAAGTGTTCGTAAAAACGAGTGTCGTCCTCTGGATTGGATCTTTAAGCAAATCAAGTATTGTGAATTATCTTGCTCAATTTTATTTAGGGATCAAAAAGGAATGAGTGAATGATATGAAAACTAAATCAAAGCAAGTAAAAAGTGTGGAAATTCAATTGGGAAAAATACTTAGGGAATTGATTTCGCCGATTTAGTTTAGGATTGATTTTAAGGAGTAAGTTATTATGCACAATGAAATTATGAGCCAAAGACCCTTTAATCACAACTACCTCTCCCGAGTATAATTGATTCTCATGCAAATTAACCAACTTGATATCCCTATCTAAGTTTATTAATATGCAGGCCATGAGATCTTTTGACCAATTCTAAAGTTAATCTAAAACCGTCACGAATTAGAAAATAAACTTTAGTCATGCAATCTCGAGTATGTTGTTGGGCGATTTTAATCCGCAAGCGAACGGGTCGTCACAAGTAATATAAAACGGAAAGTATTCCGAGTATCGAATCCTCAGGGAAATTGAATTAATTCCATTAAGTACCAAGAATCATCATGTTTTAATTTTATTTAAAAGATCAACTTGAATTATAGTGCGAAATTTTAAGGAATTAATGAAAATAAACATGCAATAATGAAATGAAATGAAAATAACCAAATAAGGGAACTTGACCTAGGGTGTTATCTAGCTTTCTTGGATTTGTAGCTCAATTACATGGATGTATGTAACTAATAATCTTCAATTCCATAAATCTAGAAGTAATTTTAAGCGGATTTCTCTTTCAAGCTCCTCCACATCTCATACTAACATAACTAATTTATGTGTCCATCTCCTTAGTTAATCATAGTATGGCATTAAGCAACTTCATAATCAATTTCTAACAATT
The DNA here is from genome assembly GCA_036850905.1 of Luffa acutangula. Lineage (NCBI taxonomy): Eukaryota > Viridiplantae > Streptophyta > Magnoliopsida > Cucurbitales > Cucurbitaceae > Luffa > Luffa acutangula. The sequence continues at coordinate 9,368,900 of CM072087.1, forward strand.
CTCTTTCACTCTCGTGTTCCAAGCAATCGTTAGCCATGCAATTAGGATCTAAACTAATTTCTCTCTGTCGAGTATCAATTTAGACCATCATAACAATTAATCCGTGATCAAGAGATTAAAAGCATTAAGCAAGAATTGCATAGATGAAATATGGAGAGTTTCATTACATAATCCAAGTAATTGCGCTACAATATCCAATTAACTAGAATAACGACCCTAGGTCTCAAGATCTACTCACAAATGGAAATAATTTTGCCTAAATGATCTTGATCCATAGGCCTAACTCAAATTACAACAAGGAATTATAAAGAAGTAAGGAAGAAATAACCGATAAGTGGATCCCAAGCTCCCGCTACGATCATCTCGAATCTTGAACCTTGGAATCTCGCTCAATTCCTCCTTTTTCCTCACAATTCTTCTCACTTTTTCTCTCTATTGAGCTAGGGGAGAGCTCCCCCAAATTTGGGATGATTTGAACCAAAGGGAAGGGGCCTTTTTATAGTGCAAAGGGGTTGGAATTTTCTTGCTGAACAAGTCGACAACGTCGAGACGCTACGTCACAGCGTCTCGACGCTGTGACGTCATGTTGTCTTGGGGCAGAAGTTGTCGCAGCGTCGAGACGGTACACAGACAGCGTCGCGACGCTGTCGCGATTTTTGCACGCGCTATTCGGACCACCTAGCGTTGAGACGCTACGGTCCTAGCGTCTCGACGCTAGGCCTTCTAGAAGCCTGATTTGCAGATTTTTGCCTCATTTCTTTAATCTTTTGGGCTTCCTTCTTCAATTGTCTTCTTTTCTTGGACCTTAGGGCTTTGATTTTCAATGATTATTCTTCAAATTGCCCATAAAGTCTCCAAATTTACCCAAATTCTCTTAAAATCTCAGTTTTGTTGCCCGAACTCGGTTTTCTGTAAAATCAACATAAAATTACATTAAAGCTCACAATTTATGCACAAAACTAGCTAAAATTAATAGGAAAATGATGACATTTTTGCATGTCATCACACCCCTGAACTTAAAGTTTTGCTAGTCCCGACCAAAATAAAGTAATGCATATGAATCATAACTTGCATGCTAACAACTCTATCCTCAATGTTTCTAGCCATGAATGCAAACTATCGAAACAAATAAGTAAGCATGAACAAATATCAAGAAGTTTAAAATTTAATCCTATCCTCCCTTGCAAAAACGAATCATCATTTGCCTTATCACAATTTTTACTAGCCCGGAATTATTTATATACTCCTCCATTCATCTTCCCCCTACACTGGCACTAAAGCTCGCCCTTTTAGCCATCATACTTATCTAGCAAGCACTACCTTACTAAGGTGCCCATAATTCTTGAGGCGTTCCCCAACTTTTCTCTTTTTTTTTTTTTTTTTTGATGAAATATAATCCTTTTAGATGCAGCGCCTTCGTTCTGGCTTGCCAACATTGGTGATGAAAGCATCCAACTACGAGCGCTTTATCTTTCAGGATGCCGAAGCATGCTCATTTCTTTCCAGCGTCTTCATGCAAAGGCAAACGATGGGTGTCATGAATGCCCCTGGTTACTAGCACTTTCAAGAAATTGGAGCATTTATTACTATTATTATCCTTTGAGCAATTTTTCTTTTTCCCAAAGCTCAGCATTACTGACTATTACGCAGGAAAGCTATCTAAACAAACTTTACACCTATCGGAGTGACAACAAACTTCCAAAGCATATAACTTTCATCTAGGCTTTAAAAATCATAATAAAACAAGTGAATCAACGTACTTTGCAAGGGGATCAAAGAAAAATTTTAAATTTTCTTGAATTTAGACATGCTTCCAAATTTGCAACAATGAGAGAGAATCATGGCTAAAAGCAAATCATCAGACGTCATTATCATCACATGCATTTAATTCATCATAAGCATTACTTTGCTTTAAGCAAAACCTAAGCAGAGCGAATCTCCCCCCCAAACTTAAAATATACATTGTCCCCAATGTATGAACATTTAATCAGATAAAGAGAGATCGATACTGCCCTGAAAAAGCGAGAGAATCCAAACGTCTTGAATTGTTGCCCGAGGAAAGAATGAGAAGCTAGGCATGATTTAACGAACCTCCTGCATAAGGATCAATCTCAAGGGAACATTAGGATCAACACGAAAAACAAACATATGAAATCAAAAAAACTTTAAACAGCTTGGGTTGCCTCCCAAGAAGCGCTTGTTTAACGTCCTGAGCTAGACGGGGCTTGGTCACCCTGGATCCGTTAAAATCATTTTTTCGACCTTTCGCTCTTCGAATCCACAATAGTGCTTCACTCTTTGAGCATTAACTTTAAAAGTTAACCCGCTGTTATCCATTAATTCAATTGGTCCATATGGGGATACTTCCTTGATAATGAATGGACCGGACCATCTTGACTTCAGTTTTCCTGGGAACAATCGCAATCGAGAATTGAATAGAAGAACTTGCTGCCCTGGCTCAAAAGAACGCTTTTGGATTATATTATCATGCCATCTTGCGGTTCTTTCCTTATAGAGCTTTGCGTTTTCATATGCCTGGCTCCTGAATTCTTCTAATTCGTTGAGCTGCAGAAGACGTTGTTCCCCAGCCTTCTCCGCATCCAAGTTTATCTTCTTGATAGCCCAATATGCTTTGTGCTCAAGCTCCACAGGCAGGTGACAGGCCTTACCATACACTAATCGATACGGGGATGTACCGATTGGAGTTTTGAAAGCTGTCCGGTAGGCACACAAAGCATCGTCCAACTTGTATGCCCAGTCCTTTCTGTTGATACGAACTGTCTTCTCTAGAATTTGCTTAATCTCCCTGTTAGAAATCTCAGCTTGCCCGTTAGTTTGGGGATGATAAGGTAAAGAAGTCTTATGCTTGACACTATATTTCCTCAGTAATGATTCAAACAATTTATTGCAAAAATGAGACCCCTCATCACTAATTATAGCTCGTGGTGTGCCAAATCTAGCGAAAATATTTTTATGCAAGAAACGTAACACAACACGAGCATCATTAGTCTTTGTGGCTATTGCTTCTACCCATTTAGATACGTAATCAACAGCAACTAGGATGTACGAGTATCCATTGGAAGAGGGAAAAGGGCCCATAAAGTCCATGCCCCACACATCAAAAAGTTCAACTTCGAGAATAGGGGTTAAAGGCATTTCATGGCGTCTAGAAATATTTCCTGTCCTTTGACATCTATCACATGTTCTCACGAAGGTATAACAATCTTTAAATAAAGTAGGCCAATAAAAACCAGATTGAAGTACCTTTGCGGCAGTCCGAGTTGGTCCAAAATGACCACCATAAGGAGAGGCATGACAATCATGTATAATTTTACCTACTTCTTCTGCTGGAATGCACCTTCGAATGATTTGGTCAGAACATACTTTAAAGAGAAATGGGTCATTCCACAGATAGGACTTCACATCATAAAAAAACTTCTTTCTTTTCTGAGCATTTAAGTCTGGAGGTATTTCTTTTCCTGCAAGAAAGTTTACAAAATCGGCGTACCAAGGAAAAGAAGTTTTAACAGCATATAACCTTTCATCAGGAAAAACTTCTTTAATAGGAAAGGTTGCAATGTTCTTTTCATGCTTTATCCGAGACAAATGATCTGCGACTACATTCTCGCAACCTTTTCTATCCTTGATCTCATAGTCAAATTCTTGCAATAACAGAATCCATCTTATGAGTCTGGGCTTGGAATCCTTTTTACTACTCAAATAACGAATAGCAGCGTGGTCGGTATGCACTATAACCTTTGTACTGAGTAAATAGGGCCTAAACTTATCGAAAGCGAACACAACAGCAAGCATCTCCTTCTCTGTAGTGGTGTAGTTTTGCTGAGCATTATCTAAAGTTCTGCTTGCATAATAGATTGCCCTAAAGAACTTATCTCGACGTTGCCCTAAGACAGCTGATAGCGAGCAGAAATGTCGCTATTTTAGTCTCAATTTATTAAGCTTTTTGGTGCTTTAATCGTGTTTTTAATGAATATATGTAATGAATTTTGTTATTTTGTCTTTAGGAGCATAAATGATGATTTTGGGAGAAAAAGAGCCATAATTGAAGTAATTATAACCCAAATCAAAGTATGAAGCATTTGGAAGCCCAAAGAAGACATCCATGAAGAAAAGACCAAGGGAAATGAAGAAGAAGGCCCAAAAATCAGCCCAAAAGGAAGCTGATTTTCTGGAAAATCTGGACAGCGTCGAGACGCTTAGCAAGGCAGCGTCGCGACGCTGCCCTTTCTTGTTGCCCAAGCCGCGTGCGCAGCAGCGTCGCGACGCTTGGCAAGGCAGCGTCGCGACGCTTGGCAAGGCAGCGTCGCGACGCTTGGCAAGGCAGCGTCGCGACGCTACCCCTTTTCCAGGCCTATAAATAGGCGCCCTTGGTGCCTCATCAATCATCAATCAAATCCATCATCACTCATTCCTTTCTTTCCTTTCTTAAGACTCCTTTTTTGGAGCCCCTCTCAAGGCTTTTGAGCCTTTTTGAGAGGGTTCTTCTAGTGGGAATTTTTGGGGAATTTTGGGAAGCAATTCTAGAGGTCCGAGGAGTAGTCAGCGGAGGCTCCAAGCGTCAGCAAGGGGTTTTTCAACGGTCAATTCCTTTTCCTTTATGCTTTTTAGTATGCTTTCCCTTGTAATTATTGTGAATATTATGTGTAGCTAAACCCTCAATTTGGGGTCTTGAAATGAAATGTTAGTGGAAATATTGTTATAATTTCTTGTCTCTTGCCCATGTCCTAATTATTTGTATGGATGTGCTTAATGCTTTACTCAATCTGGCCAATTGTGTAATGATTCGTTTCTTAATGGAAACTCGACGGAGAGAAATTAGGATAGATCATAATCCATGCAACTAGTTTAATTGCCCGTTGTGACACCGGGATTAGTTGATTAAACATAGATTCCTAAAATGAATCAGAGCGTAATAATTAATGATTTTTAATAGCGCTAAGGACACTTAGGTTGTTAAAATGAATTAATTACAATTAGGGGAAACCGACAGGAGAACCTATGTGATTAACGGAGATTCTAGGTTTATAATTAGTTGGGCAATGAGATAGGATAATTATAGCAATTATTTAGCTAATCATTGATTTTCAAGACCCCTCTTCTCGCTTAAAGAAAACTCTTTCTCCACATTTTATTTCTGATTGATCAAATTTGTTTTAATTAGTCATTTTGAATTCAAGTTCTTTTTATCACATGAGCGTAGTCCCTAAATATTATTTCACCTAAGTATTTTCAGTGCTCAAGAGAATTTTAATTAATTGCTTAAGTTTCGCTTCGCCTCCCTGAGGATTCGATACTCGGAATACTTTTCGTTTTATATTACTTGTGGCCCGTGCACTTGCGGAAATCAACCAACAACAGCTCCCAAAGCATAATCACTAGCATCGCACATGATTTCAAATGGTTGACTCCAGTCAGGAACAACAATGATGGGTGCAGAAATCAATTTTTCCTTCAAAAGATTAAATGCTAGCAAACATTCTTTTGAAAACACAAATGGAGAATCCTTTTCAAGCAAATGGCACAGGGGTTTAGCCACTTTTGAGAAATCTTTTATAAAACGCCTGTAAAACCCTGCGTGGCCTAAAAAACTACGAACTCCTTTAACATTAATGGGTGGAGGAAGTTGCTCAATAGCAGAAATCTTGGCTTTATCAACCTCCAAACCCTTTTCAGATACCTTGTGACCTAAGACTATCCCTTCTTTTACCATAAAATGGCATTTTTCCCAATTTAAAACAAGGTTAGTCTCTTGGCATCTTCGCAAAACACGAGAGAGATTATGCAAACAGTTATCAAAGGATGAACCAAAAACAGAGAAATCATCCATAAATACTTCCATGATCTCTTCCACAAAGTCTGAAAATACGGCCATCATACAACGTTGAAAGGTAGCTGGAGCATTACATAGCCCAAATGGCATACGCCGAAAAGCATAAGTGCCATAGGGACACGTAAATGTTGTTTTCTCTTGGTCTTCGGGTGCAATCGCGATTTGATTATAGCCCGAATAACCATCAAGAAAACAGTAATATGGATACCCAGCTAGCCTATCAAGCATTTGATCAATAAAAGGGAGAGGAAAATGGTCTTTTCTGGTGGCCTTGTTTAACTTCCTATAATCAATACACACTCGCCAACCGGTAACTGTCCTAGTAGAAATGGATTCATCTTTCTCATTCTTAACAACAGTCATCCCCCCTTTCTTAGGCACTACTTGAACAGGACTCACCCAAGGGCTGTCAGATATGGCATAAATAATTCCTGCATTTAATAATTTCAACACCTCGGCTTTTACCACTTCTTTCATTGCTGGATTTAATCTCCTTTGGTGTTCTACTGTAGGATTAAAGGCATCTTCCATTAAAATTTTATGCATGACAATTGAAGGACTAATACCCTTAATATCACTAATGGACCATCCTAAGGCAGATTTATGCTTTTTCAAAATATCCAACAATTTTTCCTCTTCTTCTTTACTTAAATCAGCAGAATGATAACGGGAAAAGTAGAAGAGTCTCCTAAGAATGCATAGCGCAAGTGGGCAGGCAATTGTTTTAATTCAGGGGAAGGGGCATTAACTTGAGCACAAATATCTAATGTCAACGTTTCTTCCCTTCCTAAAGATCTATCAATTAGAGCATTTTTCTGCTCAACATCTAATAATTCATCTCCAAATACGTCAGGCATGCTTATTTCATAATGATCAACAGGAGACTCTGACTCTACACATGCATTGATAATAGCGTCAACTGAATTAATTGAGTAGCAGGAGCTAACCTCTTCTGGATGTTTTAATGCATTAAAAAGGTTGAACACTACCTCGTCGTCTTCCACTCTGATAGTCAGGGTTCCTTTTTGTACCTCAATTAGGGTACGAGCGGTTGCCAAAAATGGTCTCCCAAGAATGATCGGGACTTCAGGGTCTTCCTCCATGTCTAAAACTACAAAGTCCGCAGGGAATATGAATTTGTCGACATTGATCAGAACATCTTCTAACACACCTTTGGGGTATGTCATTGAACGATCTGCTAATTGCAGAGCAATTGTAGTTGACTTTAATTCCCCTAAACCAAGTTTCCTGTAAACACTGAATGGCATTAGGTTTATACTTGCCCCTAAATCACACAGAGCCTTTTTTATAAACAAACTACCAACAGTACAGGGAAGAGTAAAACTCCCTGGATCCTTTAATTTTGGCGGAAGATGTTTCTGGATTATGGCACTGCACTCGGCTGTCATATTTACTGTCTCATGGTTCTCAAATTTCTTTTTCTTTGACAAAATTTCCTTCATAAACTTGGCATAATGTGGCATCTGTTCCAAAGCATCAGCAAAAGGAATGTTAATATGAAGTTGTTTAAAAATATCAAGAAACTTTGAAAATTCGGCATCCAACTTTTTCTTTTGAAATCTCTGAGGATAAGGAATCTGGTTAAGAACTAAAGGAATAGAATCAGAAGACTTATCTGGTACTGATGGTGCTGACTCTTCCTTTGGTTTGTGTTCATCTTCCTCATCCACTGTCCTTCTAGTGACAGGGTTTGTTTCTTCTTTTCTTTTAGTTTCTCTTAACTGCTTCCCACTTCTAAGAGATATGGCGGGGCATTGTTCGTGTGGGTTCATGGTGATATTTCCTTGCTGGATTTCCTTCATAAATATTGTCATTTGATCCATTTTTGCCTCCATCTTATTAATGACAATATCTACCTTGGTTTGAACATTTTCATTCAAATTTCTAGTCTCATTCATGAAGTTTCTTATCATTTCTTCCAAAGGGTTTTTCTTTTCTTTAGGTTTAACTTCCTCTTTTAATTTGGCTTTAGGTGAGCTCGGAATTTCTGATCCTGTGAGCTTGTTTAGAGCCTTGGTTAGAGCTTCGACTTGCACCCTTAAAGCACTCACTTCTTGATTTTCACATAGCTCCTCCTTACTTTTGGACTCTGGTTGCCATTGGTAACTAGTCAAAGCCAACTCTTCTACTATAGTTCGTGCCTCTTTGACAGTTTTGGCTAAAAAGTTTCCTCCAGCCGTAGTGTCAAGAATTGTCTTTAAATTCCTATTTAACCCACTGTAGAAAAGTTGAATTTGAAGCCAATCCGGATATCCATGTTGTGGGCATTTCCTTAACAAATCCTTATATCTCTCCCAAGCTTCATATAATTGCTCTTCCTCCAATTGTTGAAATTTTCCAATTTCAGCTCTAAGCTTGGTAATCTTTTCTAATGGGAAAAATTTTGCAAGGAAGGCTTTGACTAAATCATTCCAACCAAGGATGCTATTTGAGGTCAACGAGTCTAACCAATCTCTAGCCTTGTTTTGTAAAGAAAATGGGAATAACTGCAACCGAATTGAGTCTCGACGCTAGGCCTTCTAGAAGCCTGATTTGCAGATTTTTGCCTCCTTTCTTTAATCTTTTGGGCTTCCTTCTTCAATTGTCTTCTTTTCCTGGACCTTACGGCTTTGATTTTCAATGATTATTCTTCAAATTGCCCATAAAGTCTCCAAATTTACCCAAATTCTCTTAAAATCTCAGTTTTGTTGCCCGAACTCGGTTTTCTGTAAAATCAACATAAAATTACATTAAAGCTCACAATTTATGCACAAAACTAGCTAAAATTAATAGGAAAATGATGACATTTTTGCATGTCATCATATGTCTATATCAAATCCCCTCTCCCGAGCTAGATTCAAAACATAAATCATCCAACTAATGGCCAATTAATTGAAAGCATTAAATCAAGATTACAAACATAATAAACATTGAACAACTTAAACCATAAATCAATCCATAAACTCAATCAACTACATCAATTCCTAAGCTACAAGTTTAGCTACTCATGATTTGTATTACAAGCTCCACTAAACATAATAAAGCCATAAGTCTAACTAGAGAAAAGGAAAGGGAAAAGAAAACTCAATGTAGGCCGAGACCGAACGTCCCCGTCACGATCCCCACGAACGATGGGTTGATTTCCACTTTTCTCCCTCTTGTTCAACCTCAATCCTCTGTTTTCTCCTCTGTTTTACGACTCTCAAAGGTCCCAAAATTGAATCCCCCAAAACCTAGCCGAAAAGAATGATTTATACTGATTTTTCGTCGTAGCGTCGAGACGCTGCCTCTAAACACGCGTATTCTGGAAAGGAAATTACGTAGCGTCGAGACGCTAAGGTCGCAGCGTCTCGATGCTGTGACCTTTTTGCGCCTATTCTGATATGGAATGCCAGCGTCGAGACGCTCAAGGGATGGCGTCTCGACGCTGGTCAAATGTTGACCGAATGTTGACTTTTTTCTCTTTGATTCTTTTTCATTCCTTTGCATCTTTTCACGTCCCGAGCACCCGATTAACTCCAATATTGCGCTATAGCTCCAATCAACCATTTCCTACAAAATAAACAATAAAGTGCAATAAAATGGCCAATAATCATCAAAGACTAGCTAAATTAAATAAGTCAAGATAGCTAGCTATGCTCGCTATCACATCGACATCAGAACGCATGCCTTCGCTTTGGCTTACCCACATTTGCGATGAAGGGTATCCAACTACGGGCATTACATTTTTTTACTGCCCTAAACGCTCATGGAGTACTTATGCGCTTTTGCGCAGTGGCAAATGATGTGTGTCATGAATGCCCCTGGCAACTATCGCAAGGAAACCAGCCAAATGCATTTTCTACCATTGCGCTAAAACATCTACCACACACCACAACTTAAACTAGGCAATGTCCTCATTGCCTTTCATACTTAAACATAGGAATGCTTATGTTAGGTTAATTTTAGTTAAATCTTGATTTAGTTAAAATTAATATATAGTTTTATTATGGGAAAAATACACTTTTGGTCCCTGAGGTTTGGGTTAAGTTTCATTTTGGTCTTTGAGTTTTCAAACTCAACAATTTAGCCCTTGAAGTTTAGTTTTAGTTTCATTTTGGTCATTCCATCCATTTTTCCGTTAAAAACTAACAGAATAATGACGTGACACTATTCTTTATTAAATTTTTTTTTTAATTTTTAAAAATAAAAAATAAATAAAAATAATAAAATATTTTTTATTTATATTTTTATTTATTTCTCTCCCATCCTCCTCCTTCTTCTCCTCCACTTTCTTATTGTTCTTCTTCTTGCTCCTCTTCTTCTTCCAGTTATCGACGACCGCCTCTCGCCTGCCACCACCGCCACCGTTCGCCGATTTTTTTTCTCTTCCTTTCTTCTTCTTTTTTTCTTCTCCTTTCACTTCTTTCTTTTTTTTTTCTTCTTCTTTCTTTCTTCTCCTTTCACTTCTTTCTTTTTTTTCTTCTTCTTTGCTATTTTCAGTGATTTAAAAAAAAACGAAGGGGGAAAGCCCCTTCGATTTCGACGCCAGAGAGGAAGGAGAGACTTTTTTTTTGTTTTTTTTTTAAATCAGTGAAAACAACAAAGAAGAAGAAAAAAAAGAAAGAAGGGAAATGGGAAGAAAGAAAGAAAGAAGGAGAAAGGAAGAGGGAAAAAAAAAAAAGAAAAAAAATTTCGGCAACGCCGACCGACGACGGTGATGGGTGCCCAAGTTAGTTTAGGGTTTGTGTGGAGAAGAAGAAGATGAAAAGAAGATGCATGAAGAAAAGAAAAATAATAAAAAAAAATATTTATTATATTATTTTATTTTAAAAATTAATAAAAAAAAATATATTTTAATAAAAACTAATGCCACGTAAGCCATCTGTTAGTATTTGACAGAAAAATTGACGGAGGGACTAAAAGCGTAACGAAATCCAAACTTCAGGGACTAAATTGTCGAGTTTGAAAACTGAAGGACCAAAATGAAACCTAACTCAAACCTTAGGGACTAAAAGTGTATTTTTCCCTTTTATTATTATTGATTTTATAATTATAATTAATAATAACTCCCCAACAGTTGCTGGGGAGTGGGGAAGTTACCTAATTGTAAAATTGAAGGTTTACGGTTAGGCTTCCACTCTCTCTCTATCGTGGTTATGCATAGTTTTACAAAAGGTGCATCCTCCAAAAAAAGATCTTCCAAGATCTCTCTTTCTCTAATCTTTGAAGAAAAAAATACAACAACTCTTTGCTGTAAAATAATTCCCTAACCAAGACATCTTCGGGGTTCCCACAAGCCGGTGATCTCAAGATCCAGAGATATAGCGGGTGCTCTTTGTGGTGGTGTTCACTGGACGTATACAGTGTTCGTGACATTCAAGATTGGAGTAGGTAGTTAACGATTGTTGGTTAACTAGGTTAATGAGTTTAGCCGGTTAATCTTGGATCGCTGGAGCCCATGATCTGTAGGTCCATTAGGTCCCCCTGCTAGCTCATATCGAAATAAACCTTAGATTAGTGTGATGGGAGAGTTTGAATTGTTCAAACTCGGTTTAGGGAATCGACGTCGATTATATATGATATTATTGACATAGTAGTTTAATTGGGAGCTTCAAGAGGTTGGTAAAAACTACCCTGTTTTCGTTTAGAAAAATAAGCATGTTTAATCTCTAAAATTGATGAAATTAAGTGTCTTAGATCCTAAATTGCTTCCGCATGCTTCATAATAACACTTTCATCTACAGTGAGGAGAGTGCAGCTACTGGGCTATAGTGGAGTGTCCCGACAGTTAACGAATGTTGGCTAACTAGGTTAAAGAGTTTAGAAGGTTATTCTTGGATCATTGGAGCTCATGATCTGTAGGTCCATTAGGTTCTCCTGCTATCTCATATCAGACTAAACCTTAGAACAGTGTGATAAGAGAATTTAAATTGTTCAAATTCGGTTTAGGGAGTATGGGTTAATTATATGTGATATACGTTGACCTATTATAGCTTAATTATGAATGAAACTATAGAGAGAGTTGGAAATATTTAAATGTAATATAGATATTGCAAATATGTATGTGATATGTATTTCAGTTTGAATTTTACATATGAATAGGGATTCATGTTGAAATGATTGGTTTTGAGAGAAATTCGGATTGGAGCAATTATTTAATTTAATATTTGATATTAAATTAAATAAATATAATTAATTAAAATTATTAAAATTAATTAGTAAAATTAAGTGTTATTAATTTGGAGTTTAATTTGTTCATGAACTTCATGTAAAATTTAACTCATTGACACCTAATTTAGTGACTAACTCCATCCCAGATAGTCTTGTTCCCTCACATATATATATATAGCATTTGCATGAATCTTAAAAGAGGTGAATGCGATTTGCTAGTGAATTTTACATGAGAAGTGGATGTGTTTTCAGTCTCTCAAAATCATGAACAAAACTCTCACAACCCATAAGCTTTCTCCCAAAAAACTGATCACAATTCGGTTCCCACAAACTGTTCTAAGGCCAGAGAATAGCAGGGAAGACTCTAGTGGTGGTCCACAACTCGGTTTAACTATAAAAGTCAGTAAGCATAATATCCCTAAATTCCTAAGTCTGACCAAGGCATCGAGACTAGTCCAAACCGATTAATAAGCTAATCGTGCACTGTAACTACTAATCGCTTGCATTAAGCTTAGGATGATTAGAATGCTCTAGATTAAATAGGAAAAGCCTAAATTAATTTCGAGCACATTCTTAGATCCTAGATCTTTCATGCAAATTGCTAAATTTGGGATAACATGCCAAATTGCTACATGCTTAGCATATGAATTTAGTTAAATCGTGGTCAAGGTTGTCAATTTCTCCTAACATTACTACATTTATGAATCATTGAGTCTAACCAACATTCAATACAGTAAATCATGCAATAAACAATAAGAATCTCATGAAATAAAAACATACATACTAACCGAGGTCCTGATTACAACAATCCAAGCTTAGATGGCCATAGACGAACCTAATATAAGCCCCCAAGGCTTGATTAACCCACCCAAAACTAACCCTAAACTCGGGAGAAATGAAAAGTAGAGAGAAAAGCGAGAAGAACGACGAAAGAATCACTAAATCTAGAGCTCATATGACCTAGATACGGAAAAAACGATTTTATAGTGCAGGCGTACCGTTGAGACGCTAGACATAATGTCGCGACGCTATGCTTTTGGTTTCAGAATTTGCAAAGGTGAAATAGCCAGCGTCGAGACACTATAAAAGAACGTCTAGACGTTTTGTCTTCGGGTTTTTTGGTGCTGAATCTTCATCTGCAAAGCGTCGAGACACTGATTTCAAGGGTTGAGACGCTAGACTTAGAGTCAAGGACATTTTGGTTATTTTAAGCTCCAGTTTAGCTCGATTTAGCCTCGAATTAGCTCTGAACCTCTGTCAAAGACCTTTATGTAGGTGTTAATATCACACATGCGGAAGCAATTTTGGATCTTAGGCACACAATTTGATCAATTTAATCCTTGAAGTCATGTTGATCATAAGAACAAAAACAGGGTAATAAGGTGCCTACCTCTTGAAGCTCCCAATTCGTATAATCTGATGCTTTATAATTCACACGAACAACTTTCGGACAACCACTTGGGTCTTCTCTGGTATCCTCAGACCTTGGAACGGATTGTGGGATCCTCAATTGATAGGAATTGGAAAGGAAAGCTTATGGGTATAAGCAAATTTGAGAGTTTGAGCTATGGTGGTTTTGGGAGAATTTTGACAGCATTTTAGGTTGAAGAAATCCACTAATTTTCATTAGCTCATCCTCTATATATATAGAGGAAAATCATGCACATGAATTGCACAAAAAATTGACAACAAATAGGGATCATTTTGAGTCATAAGATTAGGTGGTGCAATAAGGCTAATTACAAGTGATTAGTCATTTAAGCACCACCTCCAAAAATTACCAATCTTTTGAATTTCTTTTAAATTCAAAATTTTGTAATAAAATCTGAACAATCCCACTCAATTATGATTTTATTTTAATTCAAATAAAACTTTATTTAGTTAAAAATAAAATCATTTAATTTAATATCTTATATTAAATTAATACCACTTGTGCAATCTTGGTTTTTCTCCCAACGAAATTTCTCGAACATGAATCTTTATTCACGTGTTTAATATTTAAACCATATTTAAATACATCCAACTCTCATTTTAAAGTTTAATTCGTAATTAAACTAATATATCGTTAAATATCTCATATAACCGACTTTTGTATCCTTTTCCGGATTTGAACGTTTCAAATATTAACATATCATATTGTTCCAAGTTTTATTCCTATTGAGCTAGTAGAGGGACCTAATGGACCTACAGATCATGGGCTCCAACGAAATGATGATAACCGATTAATCTCATTAACCTAGTCATTCATCGTTCGTTAGCTTCCGGGACACTCCACTATAGCCCGTAGCTGCACTCCCCTCACTGTAGATATATTTCTTGTCCACTTTAGATAACCATGATTAGTAAGTCGACCCTTCACTGGTTGTTCGTAACTAGAGCTAGGTCAAATGTCCGTTTTACCCCTATAGTTACGTCTTGTTCCTTAAGTTCCACTGATCCTCTAATGAACAACTAGTTCGTGATATAATCACTGAACCAAGTCCCTCTCAAGGTTATGAGAGGGTGGGACCCTTTTGTTCAAGACTCCGAGTCAGCACTTAAGAGAACAACCTTTACTAACCCTAAAACGGGTAGCAGTGAATTCCATCTTGCAAAGCTATGTCCCCAGCTATCCATTTAGTCCTATCCCCAAAATGGTAGGCTTATTGAGTCGACGATGTTTGGCCACTCTCGCCCATGCAAATCAAAGGATAATCCTAAATAAACAGGAGTTCATTGTTAGCTCAGGATTAAGATCGAGTCACCTAGGTTATATGTATGAGATGTTCAGTTTCAACAGTAAACGGTGTTGTAAAGTGAAAGTGACTTATCTCCTGGTCCGATCTCTATGCAAACTCTTTGCATAGGACACCCTCACTCACATGTCTTATACATGAACGATTAGGATCACATCGTCTATCTCTAAAGAACAAAGCGAGCCGTGCCAATAGTGTCCCTAGGATTAAGGTACTCAACCTTATCCATATACTATAGATCGTTTAGACTATTTACTTGAACTTGATCCATACTTATGTCACACATAAACTTCAAGTATACATAATATAGCCATGAGTTCTTAGTTTATTGGATTTGTGGTTATATTTAGGCAAAACAAATATATAGAAATAATACTTCATTGCAGCAAGTCAAATGTTACATTTACTATCTACGAGTTTTAGGAAGTATAAAAGAAATCGCGGCCGATTGCTACTGTCGACCTCTGTTGACCGACTACCACCGACCGATCGCCACCGTTGACCTCAAACTACTGGCCGCCATCGACCTCTAGCGACCGGTCGCCATCGTCGACCTTTGACTATCAGTTGTTGCCAACCTCCGACTACCGACCTCTGCCGCCTGGCCGCCACCTTCGACTTGTGACTACCAGTCGTCACCGACCTACGTCGACTGGCTGCCATCATCGAACTCTGAGTACCAGCCGCGGCCGACTGCTACCGTAGACCTCTGGCTATCGGTCGCCATCGACCTCCGTTGACCGACCGCTACTGTCAATCTCTGACTACCAGGCGACACTGTCGACCTCCGACTACCGGGTGCCGCGACCTCCTCTAACCGGCCGCTACCGACCTCCACTGACCATCCTCCGCCGACCAGCCGCGACCTTCGATCTCCGACTACCGATTGCCACAGTCGACCTCCGACAACCGGCCATCACCGACCACTCACGCCACCGACGACCTCTGACTATAATATTAATGTATGTTATATATAATTTTTATATTATATGTACCAAATTTTATTTCAACTAAAAACAAGAAACGAGAAACAGTTATCAAACACATATCTGTTTTTGTTTTTGTTTCTTTTTTTTTTTTGAGAAACAAGAAACAGAAATAGTTATCAAACATGTTTTTGTTTTTAGTTCTTAACAAACAAGAAACAAGAAACAGGAAACAAGAAACGAGAAACGAGAAACGAGAAACGAGAACGTTATCAAACGAGCCCTTAATACTTTCTAACATAGACCATGCAGAGCATTCAAGCACATCTAGAATATTCCTCATAAGCTGAGAATTTGATATTTTTAAGTCAACAATATTCAGAGCATACCATAGATGCCAACACAAATAACCAAAGCATTTAGTATCGATAGAACACACATAATCACATCTCATATCTCATACCACACATAATCACATTCAGAACATGCAACAATTCATGACAAGTAATCCCAACCTAGCCAAGGTTATCTAAGCAGTAAGTTTACTTACATCGCGTAATTGAGTTCTTAACTTGAATCGTCTAAACAATCCAACAACAAGTTCATTTCGACCTTAATTAACAATTGGTTGTACAACAAAACGTTCTCAAAATTTGGTGAAATTATTCTACTAATTTCCCCTTAGCACACAATTGCTAACGAGGCATATCCAAGAAAATAACATACCAAAACATAACTTTAATCTTGTAGGTTTGGTTCTAATTTGATTCGAATTCAACCGCTCGAGCTCCAATCTTAATGGGTACCTTAAAATTGGAAACCATTGTCAATGGGCATTCAATTAAACACACAATCAACTAATTTTTTTTTTAAATCTCTCTTACCCACAACAAATTGTCTAACAACCCTCGAGAATCGAATACCCACAGCCTGAGTTGTCGAAAAAATCAAATACCCACTGCTGTCCAAATTTGACTCATGGGAATTAGAGAGCTAGAGAGAAAAACGCACCAAAAGAGGGCAACAATGTCGGCGTTTCTTGTGGCATGTGCGGGTGCCTGAGGCGCAGTGGTGGTTGGAGCGACATGGCTGGATGGACGGATCTGAGCATGACAGCGGTGCAACGTGAAAGAGGTAACAACAGAAGAGAGGAAGAGAAGAAGAGAGGACAGAGGAGAGAGGGATGGCCGACGATTGGTAGGGATGTCCATCTGCCCCGCGAGGGTGGAGAATCCCCGTTTAGGCGGGAAATGAGAGAGGGAGAGAGAAAAAAATTCCCCGCAAGATAAATGGGGACGGGGACAGGAAATGTAATCCCCATCCCCGTTCCCCGCCTCGTTTAATAATTCCCTACAGGGAACCTGATCTCCCAAATTTTCCGCAGGAATCCCTGCCCACATTCCCCGCGAAATTTAACAGGGAATTTCGGGGGATATGGATTGAAATGGGAGGTGGGGATGGGGACGGTGTGGCACCCCCATCCCAGATTACCCTATCGAACCTAGGACGTGGCGTGCTGACAATAGATCTCAACTAAACTATGAAATCCATTGTCAAACCTTGCGAATCAAAACTCATTTTACTTTAAAAACATGGGTGACTAGCAAAACTTTACTAAAAATAAAAATTTCGACAGAGTTTCCCTTGAAAATTTGATAAAACACACCTGCAATTGAAAACACACTCCCCATGATTTCTTTAAAAACCAACACTACTACCAGTACGCCGCAATCACAAATGAATTCAAAGTCCCACAACCACAAACCAAAACCACTAATGGAAAACATAAGTCCACACTTTAACACTCAATATAAATTCAGATGTTACAACTTCCAGAATGATGCTAGCCACTTTAGTTATAAAAAAATACAAAACATAAATATCATATTTACATGCAAAATGATGTAATCTAAATAAGACTAGTAGCAGATCTCAACCTCGATAGGCTCGTTGGAAACTCAAATGCTACCTGGTAAAAAAATTAGGAAAAGAGTGAGCTAAACAGCCCAATGAGTGGTAGAAGTTTATAAGAAAATAATTTAAGAAGGCTAATAACATAAGCAATCATAACAAGGTAATTAGCAAGAACTTAACATAAGCTTTTGAAGGAAACCTTGAAATACTTGTAACTTCTATCGCAAGTTCACAAAGTTAAAGTATTTTATACCAGAGTATCTTTTAAATGTAAAACTTTAACACATATTTGCATGGCTAGGAAATCCATCACTAAACATGTACCCGAAAACTGGTCATACTAGCGCAGAGTAGTCTCAATAAGCATAGCAGAGAAAATTAGTCATATTATGCATAGGTCGAATCCCCAAGCATAGCAGAGCCACTGGTCATACTATGGATCGAGTAATCTCAAGATACACAGCAGAGCAAATCCTGGTCATACTATGTACCGAGTAATCTCAAGGTACATAGCAGAGCAAATCCTGGTCATACTATGTACCGAGTAATCTCAAGGTACATAGCAGAGCAAATCCTGGTCATACTATGTACCGAGTAATCTCAAGGTACATAGCAAAGCAACTGGTCATACTATGTATCGAGTAATCTCAAGATACATAGCAGAGCAAATCCTGGTCATACTATGTACCGAGTAATCTCAAGGTACATAGCAGAGCGAATCCTGGTCATACTATGTACCGAGTAATCTCAAGGTACATAGCAGAGCGAATCTTGGTCATACTATGTATCGAGTAATCTCAAGATACATAGCAGAGCAAATCCTGGTCATACTATGTACCGAGTAATCTCAAGGTATATAGCAGAGCAATTAGTCATACGCGTGCAGAGCAACCCCCAAAGGGCAAGGTACCTCAACACACGGCCCAAAGCCTATGTGTGTGCCGAATTGGGTCCCAAAGACCTCATATATCATAACTACACTACGAAAACACATTCACGTAAGTGTATCGGAAAATCATTGTGAGTACATCATCTAGTGGTTTGAAAAACAATTGTATCTCGTAAACTAAGTTCACAAACCACGCCAAAGCCATAACATTTCAAATAAAGTTCACATAACTAAAAGTCATAACCCAATGATGATTTTCGTAATTGATTTTGCCATATACAAGCTTTGGCTTATATAGATCAGAAAATTCATGAAAATTTAGCTAAGATCGTGATTCGAACATCGTGAAGTCACTTTAAAAATTCCCAATATTCGGATTTACCTCATATAACTTGAACCTTTGCCATTAGGCTAAAATCAAAAGATTTGCATAAACTCGCCTTTCATAAACTCATAATAACGGAGTAATTTGAGATAGTTAAGGTCATACATAAATAAAAAAAAAATCCTTTGTGATCCCATGGTACTAATTTACAATTTCATTTGAACAACATAAACCATTTCTTACAATTTCAAATTCGTTTAACAAATAGTAAATCAATTCGTTGAATAAGCATAAATTTCTTGAACCTCCATAATTGTCAATTATCCAAATGTTTCATAGAATAATTCATTTCAAAATTCACCAATTAGTAAAATAATAGAAAACTTGGTAAAAATAACCACTCACAATACTCTTGGTGCAGAAATTTCAATTTGGACCCACTCCAATTCGTTTGACCTGGAACATTAAATAAAATTAATCATATCCTTAATTATTTTTACAAAGAGGAAGTAAACATAGGGAATCCTTTTTTTTTCTTTTAATATAGTATAACTCAACTTTTCATTCTTGCATAATATCTAGGATTACACTAAAATTTCAATTTACTCCTCTTCTCTCATGTTAAAACCCAATGTCACTTTGTACCTTCACTCAATTAAATCTTTTTGATGACTCACCTACAAAATTGTACTTTGTCCCACAACTTACCATCTTTTCTTGTTATGGCTTATTTTATTTTATTTTTCCACTATTCATCTTCTTCTTCCTCTAGCCCATAAACATTTCTTTTCTTCATCTTTTCCATTCTCCCACTCTAGCTTGGTTCTTTTCTTCCTTAATTTCATACTTATTACAATGCTAAAAAGAAGCTTAAAAGAATAATAAGCTTACCGATTTATATCTTTGCCCTCAAATTCTTAGTCTCCTCTTCCTCCTTCTTCCTTCATCCTATTCCAAGCCATCTTTATGCAAAACACAATAAACAAAAACCCATAGAACTTTTGAGCTTAAAGAAACAAAATACTCACATTAAAAATGTCCAACCTTATGCATTGTTCTAAATCTCTCAAACTTTAAAGAGAAAGAGTTTACCGGCTTGAAATCGAGTTTATGGACATCTCCAATCTACTTTGGACCTTACCCACGACATTTTTGGTGGTTTTTCAACATTACCGCCACTTTTCGACGACTTTCCGGCGAAATTCCGATGACTTCCGGCGAGCCAATGACTTCCGGCGAGCCAATGACTTCCAACAACTACTTCATCTTCAATGTGTCTTCTTCCCTCTCTCCCTTTTACTATTTCTCTTCCTTTTCCCTTTCTTTCTCTTCCACCATATTTTCCCTCTTTGTCTTTCCCTCTTTCTCTTCTTGCCCGTTGGGCTTTCCCTTTTCTTTTTCTTTTTCTTTTTTTTTTTTTTCCTTCTTGTGTGGCTACCATGAAGCCACATTTCATTTTCTTTTCTTTTTTTTTTCTTTCTTTTTCCCTCAAAGCTTCCATGGTAAGCTTCATCTTTTTTTTTTTTCTTTTTCTTTCTTTATTTTATTTTCTTGTCTCCAAAAATTCATTTTCAACATGTACAAATCTAATTTCTTCTCCTTTTTTTTTTTTAATTACTTTTTTTTTTACCAAGTTGTATTCCACAATTTAAAATTCCTTTTTATTTCTATTTCACTTCAAGCCTTCTCTATCATTAAAATATTTCAAAATCAAATGACTAATATATCATATGCATATCCAAATGCTAGGTGACCAAAAGTTGGGTCTTACAGACGGGGAATCAGGTCCTCGTCCCCGTCCCGTTCCGTGGACATCCCTTACGACTGGCATTTAACCGAGAAGGAGCATAGAAGGTGAGAGAGAGAATATCGATAGAGGGAGAGATTGTGAATGGTTTTCTTTTATTTCTTTATATATATATATATATATATATATATATATTTTTAAATGTATGTATATATAGTTTTAAAAAAAAAAGCTATAGAAATGAGTTTGAGTCAATGGTTAGAAAACTTTAACAATGTATTTATCTAAAATTTTATAAACCACATGGAAAAGAATAAAAATAGGATTCTTAAGATGATTTAATATAGAAAGGGGATTCCTTACTTTTTTTTCTTTTTTTTTTTTTTTGACATGGATGTTTTTTTATACCAAAAACTTAAATTTCAAAAACAAAAATCAAAACCAAAATGTTTATCAAATAAGGTCTCACTTTTTGCTTCTTTAACATAAAAAGTTAGGCTCGTATAAACAAGCTCTCTGTCCTTTTGTTTTTTTTTTTTTTTTTTTTTTGTAATGGTATTTTTAACAAAATAATTTTAACTTTGAAATGAAGGTGAGGTGAGCAAGCTTTAAGTTAGAAACTTTTATATATATATAATGCTCTAGAAATTAAATTTCTCTGCCTAATCTCTTCCTACATATACACATGTGCAAAAGTACTCCCACAGAATTTTCCTTGCCATTTTTTCACTGCTCTCATATTTTCTTTGAGTACACATATTTTAGCTTGCCTCTTTACTTCTTCTATTCGATCATCTATTATGGTACACATACACTTTATCTCATGTCTGACTTCTTTTTGTAAGCACTTATACTCACTAATTTGTCTTTAAACATTATGTATGTTTCTTGTTTCTCATTTTTTAGAAACACTCCCAAAATTTGTATAGAACTTTTGGGAACAACTAAAACTAGTTTCTCTTTTTTTGTTCTTGTTTCCAATTTTTTCCAAACATAAATAAGAATACAGGTTTATTATTATTGAATGTATAGGTGTTAGGGTCATGAGATTCTATTTTTCTTTATTAAAAACTAAGAAACAGAAACAAGAAACGAGAACGTTACCAAACGGGCCAAAAGTTTCTCTCGACATGAATTTTCTCACTAATTAAGGACCTATTTGGAATGACTTTCTAACTCCTTAAAAACACTTATTTCGTACTTAACTTTTTTTTTAACACTAAGAAAGTCCTTCCATATATACCGTAGTTTTTATATAATAAATATATAGGGTCTGTTTAGAATACATTTTAATTTAAATGTTTTTCAAGAATACATTTTTTAAAAACCATTTTGTATAAAAATTGTTTAGAATTTAAATACTCATATGTTTGGTTGCATTTCCTCAGAGGTGTTTTTATACACAAGTTATCGTATACTAAACACTATTTTAAAAAAAGTTGGTTTCAAGTGTTTCTCTCAAAAAAGTTTATTTATCAATCTCATATTCTAATAAGTCATTTTTAGTGGTTGCCAAACACTATAAATTTTTTCAAAATGATTTTTTTTTTCAAAATTAAACACTTGAAAAGTTATACCAAACACACCCACAGTCTCTTAATAAATTGCACGAACCTAAAAAAGGGTGGAGTGTAGGAGGAGTAGGGGAAAATCCCCCGCCCCCATTTATTTGTTAGAATATAATATTTTCCCTTTTTATGGCTCTGTCCCTATAAAGCAAATATCCCATATGATTTGAAATAATATTCTAAAGCAAAGATGATGTTAACATTTTCTCTTATCGAAAATGACTTGATCTCACAATTGCAACATTGTGAGTTACTAAATTTAAGGATTGTGAACTACGTAAATAAATCAACAAAGGCAAGTATGGCAAAAATCCAAAGTTAAATATTATTTATTTGGAAGGGAACTTTAGTAGAATGATATCTTAATTAGAAAGTTTATAGAATATCTTGATGAATCGTACGGCATATAATCCTCCACGGGTATGAAAAATATGTTTAGTATTTAAACAACTTATCATTCGGATTGCCACTAGTGTTTTTTCTTTTAGTTTTTTCTCTCGTATGAAAATTTGTTATTGAGTGTGCAACTTGAAGATTGTTTTTCTGAAAGTTGATGATTAATTTAACGAGTTAATGCATTCATGCATTCTATAGTACGTATTTTGTATGTATAAGATTTATAATGATGAGTATATATATGTACGAACGTATTATAAAACGTTTTAAATGTTAACAAAAATATTATAGATTAAGTAATATGCTCGACACTAATGATGGAAGGGTTGATAGATTAAAAATTAGCCATCAATTTGTCTAAGTCCCTGTGTTTATAATATTCATATTAACATAGGTGATATGAATGATGAAACTGATATCCTATTATGAGTTGACAAAATTTGAGAGAGATAAATAGATAAGTATCGTTATTTTATTATGGTTGTGCCATTAGTGATTGATAGAAGACAATAGTGCAACATAGAGATTAGCATATTGGCAAGTAGAGAGAGGAGTTTGATATTACTCATCGAAGCCTTGAACTTGTAGAAAATAAGAAAGGAAAAGGTGTGGTGGGTGGCCTGTGAAGTCATTGTCTTTTTCTTCCACCTCAGCCTCATAGAATGACCAAGTAGGTTGTTCATTA
Organism: Luffa acutangula; assembly: GCA_036850905.1. Classification (NCBI taxonomy): domain Eukaryota; kingdom Viridiplantae; phylum Streptophyta; class Magnoliopsida; order Cucurbitales; family Cucurbitaceae; genus Luffa; species Luffa acutangula. Next base: position 9,392,089 of record CM072087.1, read on the forward strand.
TTTCTGATTTTTTCAACCTCCACCTCAAGCTTATATTTTCTAATTCCACGAGACTCGCCCATACCAATCTGTATCTGACCACTCTGTATCATACCACTATGCACCCACGTGAACTTCAGATCTTTCTCATTGCGCTTGTTGTACTCATTCACTGCAAACCTTCCAATGTCTTGCACATATGGGTCTTCGATATCCTCAATCGGTATTGGAAGACTGAAAGTTACTCCTCTATCCGACATTATAATACCTTTAGTGGATAGTTCCAAGATATCTTTTAAAGATGATTTACTCTTCAAATATTGAGAAGTTTGGTATTTATAGTTGTTGTTGGACCCCATACATTGATATCATACCATTTATTTTGTGGACGTTGGTATGACAAAGCCTTATATGTTGACCTCGTCAATTAAAACGAGGGATAATGGGATGTCTATGGATTAAGAGATAGCTATGAATCAAATTTTATTTACTAATTGGAATCATGGGTTGATAACTTTTCAAAAGTAAGTTATTCTAGGCAACCAAAAGTGAATATTGTGTACCCTCTATGTGCTAGAGCATCATCGCCTAAAAGCATGAAAATCAATGGCAAAGTAGTAAAAATGAGTAAGTGGAAGCACATTCATACATAACGTATATTTTGAAAGCATATATTCATTTTATCAACTTTAATGTGTCATTCTACCTCACGTGCTGTTGTGACATCAGAAAGTCATCGAGGCATAGCCCGTAAGGTAATGTGTTAATGTTGATCGCTCAGCCTTATGTAGCGAGAATCTGGGAAGAGTAGATCAATGGGTGAAAGCAATGAAAAGTGCAGACCTACGCTGGAACCGCCTACAACCCTGATTCCAAGTGTACAAATTCTGAAAAGTTTTAAGGGCTACCTAGCGATTTTTCCAGCCTATCTCTCCTTATTTATGCACAACTTCTCTCTCCTAAGCACAATCAAGCAAGTAATACATTACTAAGTGACCGAAAAAAATCCGGATTTTCTTAATTCTTTCATTTTTAGGTGGTACTAGCTTTCACACACCCATTGCAGGACCACATATCCCGAGTTTAACCCTTGGACGACTTAACTGATCACGACAGGAGTAGCTCTTTTTACCTTAGAAATTAAACATATTACAAGGTGCATATGAGAACGTTCTCTTTCTCATAATCTCTTCCTTTTTCTTATCAAGAATGATTTTTTTCTTTTAAGGCACAACAAGCATATTTTTCTTTTATACTTCCTAAGCAAGACATTACAAGCAACCAAGCTCAAAATTAATGTCAAGCACGTATTACAGTTATCGTGTTGGGTTTTATGCCCTAAAACTCGTAGACAATAAATGTAACGTTTGAATGTTTGTTAATAAAGAGTTATTTCATTTCAATAAAGCGTTATTGATGTTATATGTATTAGTTTTGCCTAAATAACCACAAATCCAATAAACTAGGAACCCTGGACTATGTTATGAAAACTTGAACTTTATGTAGTGACATAAGAGTGGATCAAGTTAAAGTAATGGCCTAAACGGTCTATAGTACAGGGATAAGATTGGATACCTGATAACTCTCCAAAAGAGAGTTATTTAGGCCTTGGTTCTATAGTGTTTTGTGTGTCATTTGTGCTAAATAGGGTTGTTTTTAGATGAATATTATATGTTTTAACCCATTTGGAAGAATGGATGCATTGGAAGTTATTTTGTGCAGAGTATATTGCCAAGCGACTTGAGGGAGCAAAATCTGTAATCCAGTAAAGCAAGGAGCAAAACTTCCGTGTAACAGCTCGTAATCCATTTTAATGAACTGGAGTTAGTTGAACTATTTTCGGATCTAAGAAGCTTGGACAACCTTCCACGTGTACAATTTGACCTAATTAGGGCTGGCATTCACTCTATAAAGGGAAGAGTCGTCTCAAGTAAAAAACATTCCATTATTGGAGAAGAAAAGTCATTTTCCATTCGTGGAGGCTTACTTCCCATCATTGGAAGCCAAATAGAGGAGGAAAGATTGGAGACTTCAAGAAGACCATCAACTACGGATCTAATCAAGGGAATTAGTATTTTCTTGTAATTTCTTGTACTTATGGATGCACATGCTCAGATTGTAGCTTGTGTTATCATGAACCGTATGAACTAAATTTACTTAGGTGTTGGTTAGGAATTATGTAATTGTCGTGCTTTATTCTCTATGCAATATATGTTGATTTGAGTATCTTGATTAATTATTGTGCCATATTTCTATTTTGTGCCCGCCTGGCCAGCCGGTATGAATATCACTTCTTAGTTTCAGGGATGATTTGAGAAGTGTGTAGCATTTAATCACAGTAGATCATTATGTATTGGTGAACACCAGTGACTGAGTTAGGGATAACCAGTTGCCTAGTGATTGATCGGTAGTGCGTCATTGGAGTTGAAACACATTCCAAAAAAACCAGAGTTCCAGGAGGATCCTGCTAATAAGACTGCAAGAGAATTGCCTAATCAATAATATTGCTAGAGCATCTTTTTAAACAATTACTAAAATCCTGTCCAACTCCTGTTTTCAATCTGTCTGCTTTATTTGTTTACTTTACGTTCTATCATTTCTTCTGCTTCAGTATTTTACCAAAATCAATCATTTTAACCACTTTTGAAACCATTAAAAAGTTATATGAAATAGATAAAGTGAGAGCTATTCAGCCCTGTGGATACGATAAATTACTTATCACTTGCTGCACAGTGTTCTAGAGTCTATTTTTACCATATTTTTACCCCACTCTGGAATTGCAACAGTACCTTATCCTTGGGACATTATGGGCGCGACCCACTTTGTATTTAGTAAAAACTATGTGATCTTGAATCGTTCATGTGGAGACATGAGAGTAGGGGCGTAACTCGATTTTAATACTTAACTAACTATAAACTCCTGTTTATTCAGGATTTTTCTTTGATTTGCATGGGTGAGAGTGGTCCGTGTTCGCTGACTCAATACACCTACCATTTTGGGGATGAGATCGGGTATATAGCTGGGAACATAGTCCTACAAGACGAAATTCACTCATACCCATTTTAGGGATGGTAGAAAGGTTGTTCCCTTAAGTGCTGACTTCGGGGCTTGAACAAAAGGATTCGATTTGATGGTTGAACCACAAATCAAATGTTCATTATATTATCAGTGGGACTTAAGAAACTAGAAGTCACTTCAGGGGTAAAATAGACATTTGACCCGTTGTAGTTACGAATGACCTGTGAAGGATCAACTTACTAACCATGGTTATATCGGGTGGACAAAAATATATCTACAGTGAGGGGAGTGCAACTATCTGTTGGGTTTAATGTCCTATAAACTCGTAGTTTGTAAATCATTAAACATATTCTATTTCCAATAAAGACGTTATTGAGGTTATTCAGTAAAAGATGTTATTGAATATATAAATTGCGAATGATTAACATAAAAACAACTTTGTATTAAGTACAAACGATGAGATCCTAAATCGTTCATGTGGTGACATGCGAGTGGGGGCGTCCTATGCATTGAGTTTGCATAAGACAGGGCCACGAAATAAGTCACTTTCTCTTTATAACGTCATTTACCGTAGAAACTGACTATTTCACATAGATGACCTAGGTAACTGATAGCGAGCAGAAATGTCGCTATTTTAGCCTCAAATTATTAAGCTTTTTGGTGCTTTAATCGTGATTTTAATGAATATATTTATTGAATTTTGTTATTTTGTCTTTAGGAGCATAAATGATGATTTTGGGAGAAAAAGAGCCAAAATTGATGGAATTATAGCCCAAATCAAAGTTTGAAGCATTTGGAAGCCCAAAAAAGGCATCCATGAGGAATACACCAAGAGAAATGAAGAAGAAGGCCCAAAAATCAGCCCAAAAGGAAGCTGATTTTCTGGAAAATCTGGACAGCGTCGAGACGCTTAGCAAGGCAGCGTCGCGACGCTGCCCTTTCTTGTTGCCCAAGCCGCGTGCGCAGCAGCGTCGCGACGCTTGGCAAGGCAGCGTCGCGACGCTACCCCTTTTCCAGGCCTATAAATAGGCGCCCTTGGTGCCTCATTTTGATATCAATCATCAATCAATCATTACCCACTCATTCCTTTCTCTCCTAAGACTCCTTTTTTGGAGCCCCTCTCAAGGCTTTTGAGCCTTTTTGAGAGGGTTCTTCTAGTGGGAATTTTTGGGGAATTTTGGGGAGCAATCTAGAGGCTCGAGGAGTAGTCAGCGGGGGCTCCAAGCATCAGCACGGGGTTTTTCGACGGTCAATTCCTTTTCCTTTATGCCTTTTAATATGCTTTCCCTTGTAATTACTGTGAATATTATGTGTAGCTAAACCCCAATTTGGGGTCTTGAAATGAAATGATAGTAGAAATATTGTTATAATTTCTTGTCTCTTGCCCATGTCCTAATTATTTGTATGGATGTGCTTAATGCTTTACTCAATCTGGCCAATTGTGTAATGATTCGATTCTTAATGGAAACTCGACGGAGAGAAATTAGGATAGATCATAATCCATGCAACTAGTTTAATTGCCCGTTGTGACACCGGGATTAGTTGATTAAACATAGATTCCTAAAATGAATCAGGGCGTAATAATTAATGATTTTTAATAGCGCTAAGGACACTTAGGTTGTTAAAATGAATTAATTACAATTAGGGGAAACCGACAGGAGAACCTATGTGATTAACGGAGATTCTAGGTTTATAATTAGTTGGGCAATGAGATAGGATAATTGTAGCAATTATTTAGCTAATCGTTGATTTTCAAGACCCCTCTTCCCATTTCAAGAAAAACCTCTTTCACCACTTTTTATTTTTGATTGATCAAATTTGTTTTCATTAAGTCTTTTTAAATTCGAATTCTTTTTATCACATGAGCGTAGTTCCTAAATATTATTTCGCCTAAGTATTTTCAGTGCTCAAGAGAATTTTAATTAATTGCTTAAGTTTCGCTTCGCCTCCCTGTGGATTCGATACTCGGAATACTTTCCGTTTTATATTACTTGTGGCCCGTGCGCTTGCGGATATCGCCCAACAAGTTTTTGGCGCCGTTGCCGGGGAGGCTTGATTTTTAAGCAAAAAAATTAATTTTTCTTGACATCGAAAAGAAAAGGGTAAATGGTAATTTAGGTGTAAATATTTTTCTTTCATCGTTTTGTGAATATTATTTTATTTTTATTTTTGTTTGGTTCTTTTTATCATTATTTGGGAGCATTGCATGCGAAGAAACAAGGTGGTTGATCTGTTTCCGTTAGATCTTGAGATTAACAGGACTCTAAAATTCATTAGAAGAGAAAAAAGATTAACAGAAACGATGGCCCACCAAGAAGAAGCTCCCAAGGCAATTAGAGATTTTCTGCAGCCAGTTCTTCCTACCGAAAATTCTGGAATCGTTTACGCCCCCATCCAAGCTACAAATTTTGAGCTAAAAACAGGGTTGATTCAGATGGCGCGCGATAACTCGTTCAAGGGACATCCTTCCGAGGACCCCCACTCTCATCTGCGATCATTCCTAGAAATTTGTGGGACAGTAAAGATGAACGGAGTTCCGGCCGACGCGATCAGATTGAGGCTATTTCCATTTTCTCTACAGGATAAAGCAAAAGATTGGCTCGAATCAGTCGAGACGGGCAGCATCAGTACTTGGGACGAGCTTGCCCAGGCTTTTCTGACGAAATTTTTTCCACCAGCTAAGACTACCAAGCTGCGGACTGAAATTGGAACATTCAGACAGCTTGACGAGGAGCAGTTGTACGAAGCGTGGGAAAGATATAAGGAAATGCTTAGGCGATGCCCCCAACATGGATATCCTGATTGGCTTCAGGTACAGTTATTCTATAATGGATTAAACCCCTCCACGAAGACAGTCCTAGACACATCAGCAGGAGGGAGTTTTCTTTCAAAAACAGTGACAGAAGCCAAGGACCTGCTTGAGGAAATGGCGGCAACAAGTTATCAATGGCCGACGGAGAGAGGAACAGTTACAAAGAAGGCTGGATTGTATGAATTAGATGAGTCAAGTTCACTGAAAGCGCAACTAGCATCTCTGACCAATGCTCTAAACAAATTGACGTCATCTGAGGTGGTTAAGTCCATTTCCACCTTAGCTGAAGGACATTCGAAGAAAGAAGGTCAAGATGTGGAAGAAGTTCAATACATAGGAAACAGATCATATACTCAAGGAGTACCGAACTTCTACCACCCCAGTCTGCGCAATCACGAGAACTTCTCATATGCAAATACGAAGAATGTTTTGCAGCCACCCCCAGGTTTTGCATCAACGAGTACTCCTGAGAAGAAAAATAATCTGGAGGAGATGGTGGCTTTATTCATCAAAGAACAGAGAATATTGAATGTAAATCTCCAGACATCAGTAAACAACCACGACGCAGCTCTAAAGAATATGGAAGTGCAGATAGGTCAGATTGCTTCAGCAGTAAATGCCCTTCAAAAGGGAAAATTTCCAAGTGATACTGAGCCTAACCCGAAAGAGCAGTGTAAGATGGTGGTTTTGAGAAGTGGCAGGAGACTGGAGGACAGTTTAGAGAAGAAAAAGGAAGAAGAAAAGAGAAGGGATGAAGATGAAGGGGCTGAGGCACAAAAAACCTCCTCTGAAAGGTTCCAACATCCTCCTAACTCTATTGAATTAAAATGTGATTTTTCTAACAGCTGTGCAGGTAAAAAAGAAGAAGAGAAGCAGAATGGCAAAGAAAAGATGACTGAGGAAGAAGTGGTTCCATGCAACCACCATGACAGAGGTTCGCATATTAGCCCGCCCAAGCGGAGGGGCGAATGTCCAACCTTTGATTACAGGGAGTTACCTTTTCCTCAAAGATTTAAGAATGTCAAATTAGATGAACAATTTCAAAAATTTTTAGAAATGTTTAAAAAGTTGACTGTGAATATTCCATTGGTAGAAGCTTTGTATAATATGCCAAATTATGGAAAATTCATGAAAGAAATGCTTTCTAAAAAGAAAAGTCTGAAAAAAGAAGTTTTTAATTTATCTGAAAGTAGCAGTACCATCATTTCTGGTAGGATACCCTCTAAGCAAAAAGATCCAGGGAGTTTTACTGTTCCCTGCACCATAGGAGAAGTATCCTTCGATAGGGCTTTATGTGATTTAGGAGCAAGTATAAATTTGATGCCCTACTCTGTGTACAGGAAGATTGGTTTATCAGGTATGACAGACACTGACGTCACTCTCCAGCTTGCCGACAGATCGATTACCCACCCGATGGGTGTTGTGGAGGACGTGTTGGTGAAGGTCAACAAATTCATCTTTCCTGTAGATTTCGTGGTACTGGACATGAAGGAGGACAAAGAAGTGCCAATTATCCTAGGCAGACCTTTCCTAGCCACTGGTAAGGCCGAGATTAGCGTGCATACAGGTAAGCTTACCTTGAACATTGATGATGAAAAAGTCGTGTTTAGTATTTTTGGCCAAGATGAATCTGTTTGTAGTTTGCATACATGTTTTTCTGTTGGGCCTGAATACTTGACTGATGACGATGAAGAGGTAGACTATAATCTTGGCCTAGGCTTAGGAGAAATGCTTGTTGATAATATGGATTTTGATCATGATGCATATATGGATAATCCTCTGTTTGAAAATGATTTGGATCTGCCTGACTTTGAAAATGAATTAGACTTGCCTGCTTGTGAAAATGAAAGATCTGCTGTTGATGATTTACCTTCCTTTGAAAATGAATTAGAATTGCCTGAACTAAATAATTTTGATGATGATATTGAGCACGAACATAAAAGGCAGAAAAAAGATTGCTCGATAGATAATTTTGAGTCTGATCGTGATTACAGTGAATCTATTGAGTCTAATCTTGACATTCCTGAATGCATGAATCCTGACAATGTGAATACTTTCTTTTCATGTCCTGATGAGGTGTATAGAATAGAATCTGATCCAGAAGAACTTGAATCTGTGAATAGTATAGAATCTGATCCTGAAATTCTTGAATTCTTTAATTCTTCTGATGATGAGTCATATGATAGCTTAGTTGAATCATTTTTTAATTCTGAGTCTGAAGGATCTAATGAGCATGTAGATATTTTTTCTGATGAATGGACTGGCATGATTGATAGGCCACCTATAGATCCTAGACCAGTAGACATTATAACGCTTGATGACTCCGTTAACAATTGTTTTGAAAATAGAGATTTAGAAAAGAGATTTGATGCGGCTGATTATTTTCTGAAATGTTATTATGAGAATCTCTTTAGTGAAGATGGGCCAGGGGAAAGTTTTTTTTCTCCCCTGTTTGTAGTATGCAATTCGGTGCGTGATTTCTTGCAGGGCCCGGAGGATGATGAAAATTTCTATTTTGAGCCTCCGTAAGCGTGCCGAGCCTAGTCTAGCTAAAGACGTTAAAGAAAGCGCTGCTTGGGAGGCAACCCAAGGATTAAAGTAGTTAGTTGTTTTTGCGGTAAATAATTTTCTTTGCTCCGTGATCCAATTTTGTTTTGCAGGATCACCTTAGCAAATCCCGAAATTCCACATTTCCCATTTTTCATGGATCAAAAGGAAGAGGATGAAGCGCTCCTAGCTCAGGGAAGTCTCAGTATCTCTCTTTATGCTTTTCTGTTTTAAAACATTGGGGACAATGTTTAGTTTAAGTTTGGGGGGGAGGCTTCCGCTGTGTTGAGCATATTCAAATTCTGTTAGATGCATGAATAGATAGCCATGATAGCCAAGGATGTGATTTTTGGAATTTTGAGAGAAAATGGTTTATATGATTGTGGAATCTGGGAGCACGACAGAAATTGTGAAATTTTAAAATTTTTTTGATACTTAGTTTTGATGTCTAAAGCATGCAATAGTCTTATCTAATGACGTCTTTGAAAATCTAGATTCTTATTATGGTTTTCAAAGTTGTTGTCACCCCGATAGGCTTAGTTTCTAATATCAGGAAGTTCATGCTTGATTGCTCTAAAGAACTAGGTAGAAAAAATGCTATGCCTGCTGAGAGAAAAGCAAAAGCAACAAAAGAAAAAAAAAAGAAAATCTGTTGAAAAAGAATTTTTGCTTGCTCAAAAGAAAAAAGCCTAGGGGTAAAAAGAGCTACCTGCGGTGTGATCAGTTAGGCCAACCAGAGAATAAAATTCGGGTTAAGGGTCCCTGCACCGTAGTGTGAAAGCTAGTACCATTAGATATCAAAATGCAAGTTTGGGGGAGGAGCAAAAGAAAAAGAAAAGAAAAAGAAGAGAAAAAGAAAAATCATGTGAGAATTCTGCTCCCCCATGAGAAAAGAATGACAGGCACCCTAGTTACTTTTTTTTGCATGATAGAAGGACTCCGAAGTATTAGGGGCTCTTAGCCAGTGTAGGGGGAAAACAAATGAAGAAAACCATAAGACTAATCTAGGTTAGTAAAAGAATCAATAGATAAGTCTTGAGCATGCTATTCATTAATCTTAAGTTCAAACTAGTTTAAGATTTCTTCAAGAGTATGCGGTGCTTGCTTATTCCACTTGCATGTTTTCCATTCGATCCTAAGAATTCCAAAATCATTGAGGGTTGAGCGATTCTATTTCATGCATCTTTAGAATTTATTTTGCTCGGGACTAGCAAAAGCTTAAGTTTGGGGGTGTGATAGCGAGCAGAAATGTCGCTATTTTAGCCTCAAATTATTAAGCTTTTTGGTGCTTTAATCGTGATTTTAATGAATATATTTATTGAATTTTGTTATTTTGTCTTTAGGAGCATAAATGATGATTTTGGGAGAAAAAGAGCCAAAATTGATGGAATTATAGCCCAAATCAAAGTTTGAAGCATTTGGAAGCCCAAAAAAGGCATCCATGAGGAATACACCAAGAGAAATGAAGAAGAAGGCCCAAAAATCAGCCCAAAAGGAAGCTGATTTTCTGGAAAATCTGGACAGCGTCGAGACGCTTAGCAAGGCAGCGTCGCGACGCTGCCCTTTCTTGTTGCCCAAGCCGCGTGCGCAGCAGCGTCGCGACGCTTGGCAAGGCAGCGTCGCGACGCTACCCCTTTTCCAGGCCTATAAATAGGCGCCCTTGGTGCCTCATTTTGATATCAATCATCAATCAATCATTACCCACTCATTCCTTTCTCTCCTAAGACTCCTTTTTTGGAGCCCCTCTCAAGGCTTTTGAGCCTTTTTGAGAGGGTTCTTCTAGTGGGAATTTTTGGGGAATTTTGGGGAGCAATCTAGAGGCTCGAGGAGTAGTCAGCGGGGGCTCCAAGCATCAGCACGGGGTTTTTCGACGGTCAATTCCTTTTCCTTTATGCCTTTTAATATGCTTTCCCTTGTAATTACTGTGAATATTATGTGTAGCTAAACCCCAATTTGGGGTCTTGAAATGAAATGATAGTAGAAATATTGTTATAATTTCTTGTCTCTTGCCCATGTCCTAATTATTTGTATGGATGTGCTTAATGCTTTACTCAATCTGGCCAATTGTGTAATGATTCGATTCTTAATGGAAACTCGACGGAGAGAAATTAGGATAGATCATAATCCATGCAACTAGTTTAATTGCCCGTTGTGACACCGGGATTAGTTGATTAAACATAGATTCCTAAAATGAATCAGGGCGTAATAATTAATGATTTTTAATAGCGCTAAGGACACTTAGGTTGTTAAAATGAATTAATTACAATTAGGGGAAACCGACAGGAGAACCTATGTGATTAACGGAGATTCTAGGTTTATAATTAGTTGGGCAATGAGATAGGATAATTGTAGCAATTATTTAGCTAATCGTTGATTTTCAAGACCCCTCTTCCCATTTCAAGAAAAACCTCTTTCACCACTTTTTATTTTTGATTGATCAAATTTGTTTTCATTAAGTCTTTTTAAATTCGAATTCTTTTTATCACATGAGCGTAGTTCCTAAATATTATTTCGCCTAAGTATTTTCAGTGCTCAAGAGAATTTTAATTAATTGCTTAAGTTTCGCTTCGCCTCCCTGTGGATTCGATACTCGGAATACTTTCCGTTTTATATTACTTGTGGCCCGTGCGCTTGCGGATATCGCCCAACAGTAACTCGTTCTTAATCCTGAGTGAGCTATGAACTCCTGTTTATACGAGATTATCCTTTGATCTGCATGGGTGAGAGTGGCCAGCATCGCCGACTCAACAAGCCTACCATTTTGGGGATAAGATCGAATAGATAGCTGGGGACATAGTTTCGCAAGACGGAATTCACTCCTACCCTTTTCAGGGATAGCAGAGAGGTTGTTCTCTTAAGTACTAACTCCGAGACTTGAACAAGGGGTCCCACCCTCTCGTTGGATCGAGAGGGACTTAGGTTTGATGGTTGGACCACAAACCGATTGTTCATTAAAGGATTAGTGGAACTTAAGGAACAAGAAGTACTATAGGGGTGAAACGGTTATTTGACCTAGCTATAGCTACGAACAACCTGTGAAGGAACGACTTACTAAACATGGTTAAATCAAGTGGACGGAAATATATCTATAGTGAGGGGAGTGCAACTATCGGGCTATAGTGGAGTGTCTCGGTAGTTAACGAATGTTGGATAACTTTGATAATGAGATTAGTCGGTTATCCTCGAATCGTTGGAGCCCATGATCTATAAGTCCATTAGGTCCCCCTACTAGCTCATATCGGAATAAAGCTTAGAATATTTTGATAGGAAACTTTGAATCGTTCAAAACGGGAAATAGGGTTTTATCGTAAAACGTGTTCGACACAATGATTTAATTATGAATTAAATTAGGAATTGAGAGATGAGGTATTTAAAAGTGTTTTTAAATATCATATATATGTATTAGGAATCATATATAATTCATGGCATTAGGTGATAAAGATTGATTGGATCAATCATATCAAAATTACTTGGAAATGTCCCAATTAATTGCCTAGAAATCAATTTCAATTTTGAATTGAATTTGAAATGAATTGAAAGCTGAAAATTCACAATTAGGATTCAATTCATAGTGGATTTAGTGGTTTTTGCACTCTTGCATAATGATACATAGTGGAAAACAACACAAACATGCATTAGATGCATGTGTTGTAAAGTAGACACCTAGAATCCACTTTGAGTTGCATCTTGACCATGTGGCTAAGTGTCATGAAGCTTGTCTTTGCATGGGAGAGGTCTATAAAAGGGGCTTGAATTAGATTCAAGAGAGCAAGCTTTCATTTAGTGTTATGCTGAAAATTTTCCCCCTCAAATTCTCTCTCATTTCATCTCCTTCCAAAAGCTTGTACCATCAAGCATTCCCTTCCTATTTCTTTCTTCTATAGACTCCCACAAGTCTTTCTAGGCTCAAGAGAATAGTAGGGAAGACACTAAAGGTTGTCTAAGAGAAGTTGGAGAAAGATAATATCACAAGGAGTTCCTTACAAGTGAGCATCAAAGAGGTTGGTACTCATTTACTCTCTTTTCTACCCTTTCTAGAACATGCATACTTTAGGTACAAAATTGAATGTCTTAAGTGCTTTCGATCTTCAACTGCTTCCGCATGTGTAATATGTACACCTACACTATCGGGCTATAGTGGAGTGTCCTGATAGTTAACGAATGTTGGTTAACTAGGTTAATCAGTTTAGCCGGTTAATCTCGGATCGTTGAAGCCCATGATCTGTAGGTCATTAGGTCCCCCTACTAGCTCATACGGACTAAACCTTAGAACATTGTGATGAGAAGAATTTGAAGTGTTCAAATTCGAATTAAGGAGTAAACGTTAGTTATATACAATATACTTAATGTGTTAAAGTTTAATCATGAATTAAACTTTTGGAAGAGTTATTAATATTTAAATATGATTTAAATATCAATAATATGTATAGGATAAATATTCCAGTTTGGATATGAATAGGAATTCAAATTCAAAAACTGAGATGAAGAAAATTGGGATTGGTGAAAAATGTAATTCATTAAACGGTTTAATTAATTATTTTAAATTAATTTTAATTAAAATTAGTTTTGTTTAAAATTGATTTGAAAATGTCGAATTTGGTTATTAACTATTTGAATTAAAAAATTGAAAGATATTTATTTTAAATTAATTTTTTTTATTAATTTAATTCAAGAGGCAAATAGCCTTAGAATTGCCACCAAACCCATGCTTTGTTTTTAATGAATGGACACCTAAATATATAGCTCATTCAAAGACAAAGAGTTGTCTTCCCTTTGGAGTGTTAGGTGCATGTGGTTCTTCTTTAAATACAGAAGAAAAAGGTGAATTTGAAGGTTAATGAAAGTCTGAAATTTTTAGCTCAAAACTCTCCCAAAAACTTTTGGTATTCAAGTGATCTCTCTTAAATTCTTCATCCAAAAGGCTCCCACAAGCCATTCGGTCGAAGGATAGCGGGGAAGACATCGGTGGTTGTGCACAACCTATTCGTGTTCAATTTCATCCAACGAGGTCGCTGAATTTCTCGTCCAAAGGTTGGTTATTACTTAACTCTGTTTTAAGTTTGAGTTTATGCATATTTTCTAATGTAAAATTAATAGAATTGAGTGGCTTTCGATCCAAATCGCTTCTGCATGAGTATCGTATACTCCTACAATTGGTATCAAAACATGATTTGGACACTCAATTTCTATTAGTTTTAGTTTTGTGGGTTGATTTTTTCATGGGATGTGAGAACGGTGTTGGATATTTTACAAATAAAATGTGAAAGAAAATGATTTAAATTTAATTTTTCAAGAGTTTCAAGATGGATTGAAACATCAATTTCAATTTGATGTTTCAATTACAAATTTAACATATGGAAGTTAAATTTGATATTATAACTCAATTGAGTTATATTTTTCATATGTTTCAATTTTATTTAATTTTGTTCTTTGGAGTTACTAAGTTGCTAGCCTATAAATAGCAACTTGTTTCTTCATTTGAATCATCCCATTCCATTTGAAGCATCATTCCTTCTTTCTCTGTTTCTTTTGATCTTGAGTCGAGTTGAGAGCAAGTATCCAAGAGTTCTGTCAGATCCGAGTAGTTCGAGGTTGTTGTTCTACCGGAATTAGTCGTTGTATCCTGCTGAGACGATCGCTGTAGCCTGCTAGCAACCTGTGCAGAGAGAATAATTGTCTTCAGGACAGCGCTTTGTAAGTGTGCCTCGACTATTTATTGTCAATATATTTTGCAGCATTTGTCTTATATACAGTGTTTGTATTGTTATTTCCACTGTAATTGTTAGTATCCAGTTAAGGTGTAATAAGTTTGCTAGTGTAACTCAGTTCTTATTTGAGCATTTATCCCCAACAATCTGAAGACAATTCATTGAACTGATGGTTGCAAACTCTTCCACTAATGTTGCTGATGCTACCATGATGGGATCAACCATCCTCAAAACTCATGCTGAAAAACCAGAGAAATTCAAGGGAGAAAATTTCAAGAGGTGGCAACAGAAGATGATCTTCTACCTCACCACACTAACCCTTGCTCACATCTTGAAGGAAGATTGCCCAGTCCCACCAGAAGGTGTTACTCCTGAAACTGAAGCTGCCAAGCAGGCATGGATGCATTCGGATTTTTTATGCCTCAATTATATATTGAGTGGTCTTGAAGACACCTTGTATAATGTCTACTGCAATGCCTATACTACTTCAAGGCTATTGTGGGAGGCATTAGACAAGAAGTATAAGCTGGAAGATGTTGGTACTAAGAAGTTTCTCGTGGGAAAATTCTTAGATTATAAGATAATTGATACCAAGTTGGTAGTCAATCAGATGGAAGAATTGCAAATTATCATTATTGATATGCAAAGTGAGGGAATGAGCATCAGTGAACCATTCCAAGTTGCTGCTGTGATTGAGAAGCTACCTCCTTCTTGGAAGGACTTCAAATGTTATCTTAAGCACAAGCGAAAGGAGCTTTCCATGGAGAATCTTGCAGTCAAACTCCGCATTGAAGAGGATAATAGAAAAGGAGACAAAGCTTCGTTGGGAGTTGAAGCTAATGCACATATTGCTGAATCTTCAAAACATGGTCCAAAGAAGCAACAACTCAAGAAGAGAAATGTGAATCCTCGACCGAGGAATGACATTAACAAGCGCATTCGTGGAGTCTGTTGGGTTTGTGGTAAGAGTGGCCATGTTGTTGTTGTTTATAGACACAAGAAGGGACAAAACTCCAACAATCAGACCAATATTGTGGAGAGTGATGATCTCGTTGCTATGATCTTTGAGGTAAATATGGTCTCTGACACCAAAGACGGGTGGATTGATACTGGTGCTACTAGGCACATTTGTAAGGATAAGTCCTTATTCACCACATATGAGAAGCTAGATGATGGTGAGAAGCTGTACATGGGAAATGCTTCAACTGCCTCTGTGGTAGGTAAAGGGAATGTCTTGCTGAAATGGACTTCTGGAAAGATACTTACCCTCAATGATGTGTGGCACGTTCCAAAGATTCGAAAGAATCTAGTGTCAGGAACCATACTTAATAAAAACGGGTTCAAACTTGTGTTTGAGTCAGATAAATTTATTCTGACAAAAGGGGGTATGTATGTTGGAAAAGGCTATCTAAATGATGGCAGGTTTAAATTGAATGTACTGGCACAAATGCCCAAGAATAATAATAATAACAACTCTTCTGCTTATATTGTTGAGTTGTGTGATGTATGGCATTCTAGGTTGGGGCATGTCAATTATCGTTCTTTACAAAGAATGGTAAGCTTAGGACTTCTGCCTAAGTTCAACATTGATGATAGACACAAATGCGAGATTTGTGTTGAATCAAAGTTCGCTAGAAAGTCATTTTCATCTGTGGAAAGAAGTAATGAGGTACTTGATTTAATCCACAGTGATGTATGTGACATGAAAAGTACCCCACAAGAGGCGGTAAGAAATATTTTGTCACATTTATGGATGATTGTAGTAAATATTATTATGTATATTTATTACATAGTAAAGATGAAACCTTAAATGTTTTTAAAGCATATAAGGCAGAAGTTGAAAATCAACTTGAGAAGAAAGTAAAGGTGCATAGATCAGATAGAGGTGGTGAATATGAATCATCATCATTATATGAATTTTGTGAAGTTAATGGTATAGTCCATAAAACTACAGCACCTTATACACCACAACAAAATGGTGTAGCTGAAAGAAAGAACCGAACTTTAAAAGACATGATTAATTGCATGTTAAATAGTTCAGGTTTACACCATAATTTATGGGGGGAGGCTTTGCTTACAGCAAATTTTATACTAAACAGAATTCCACAAAAGAAGACTGATAAGTCGCCTTATGAAGTGTGGAATAGAAAGTTACCCTCATATAAAATGTTGAAAGTGTGGGGGTGTTTGACAAAGGTACAAGTTCCTTTACCAAAAAGGACCAAACTAGGACCTAAGACAATTGATTGTATCTTTATAGGCTATGCTTTGCATAGTGCTGCGTATAGATTCTTGGTGATTAAATCAGAAATACCTTATATTAATAATAATACCATTATGGAATCTATTGAAGCTGAATTTTTCGAGGATGTATTTCCTTTGAAGGAGGAAAGACACATGAGTAGTGGTGTCAAAAGGAATTATGAGGCTAGCTCTCTGAAAGGTCAAAACGATCAGAATACTGAGTTTGAACCAAAGAGAAGCAAAAGGCTAAGAAAGCTACTTCCTTTGGACCTGATTTCATAACATATATGATAGATGGTGAGCCTCTAACTGTTCAAGAAGTTGTGACATCTTCGAATGCACCTTATTGGAAGGAAGCTATCAATAGTGAGATAGAATCCATTTTGCAGAACAAAACTTGGGTATTGGTTGATCTACCTCCTAGTAGTAAACCAATTAGTAGTAAATGGATTTTTAGAAGAAAGCTAAAGGCTGACGACACTATTGATAAGTACAAAGCCCGACTTGTTGCTGAAGGCTTTCGTCAAAAGAGGGGATAGATTTCTTTGATAACTATTCTCCAGTGACGAGGATTACATCTATAAGGATGTTAATTGCAATAGTAGCTTTACAAAATTTGGAAATACACCAAATGGATGTGAAAACTGCATTTTTAAATGGAGAATTAGATGAAGAAGTTTATATGGAACAACCTGAAGGGTTTGTTGTAAAAGGACTTGAAGATAAAGCTTGTAAACTTGTCAATTCTCTTTATGGGTTGAAACAACCACCCAAACAATGACATGAAAAGTTTGATCACACTATGTTATCTAATGGATTCAAGATAAATGAGTGTGATAAATGTGCCTGAAGGGAATAAAAGTCCCCACGCAGCGGAAGCGCATCGATTGGACCTTACGCCGTATATTAATTAACATTAAAATACCGTTACGAAAACTCAAACAAAACTTTAAACAACCTTTAAAGTCGCTGTAAAATTGGTTTAAACATGCTAAAAATAAATCTAAATTTATTTTTTATACTTTTCTAAAGAAAAGAGGAAGAACTGTTACAAACCTCCGTTGTAGACTTCACCGTTCTTCGCCAACGATGCGGTCAACGGTTACATTCACTATCTACGAGTTTTAGGGCATAAAACCCAACAGTGTCTATGTTAAAACCATAGATCAAGATTGTGTTATCATTTGTTTGTATGTGGATGATATGTTGATAATGGGCACAAATAGAAGTGTCATTGATTCCACTAAGAAGATGTTGAAATCCAACTTTGATATGAAAGACTTTGGTCTTGCTGATGTTATACTTGGAATTCGTATAACAAGAAATCCAAGTGGATACATACTTTCTCAATCTCACTACATAGAGAAAGTGTTGAGAAAATTTAATCAATTTGAGAGTAAACCTGCAGTTACTCCATTTGATGCAAGTTGTAAGTTAAAGAAGAATAGTGGTGAAGGTGTGTCTCCTCTAGAATACTCTAGAGTTGTTGGTAGCTTAATGTACATAATGAACTGTACAAGACCTGATATAGCCTATTCAGTAGGAAGGTTAGCAAGATACACCAGCAATCCTAGGCATGATCATTGGAATGCTTTAGTTAGAGTTCTAAGGTACTTGAAGTACACTCTGAACTATGGATTGCATTATATGAGGAATCCACATGTACTGGAAGGATTTAGTGATGCTAATTGGATTTCTGATAGCATGGAGACTAAATCTACCAATGGGTATATTTTTACCTTAGGTGGAGCAGCTGTATCATGGAAATCTTCAAAACAGACGTGTATAGCGCATTCTACTATGGAGTCAGAGTTTATAGCTCTTGACAAAGCTGGAGAAGAAACTGAATGGCTTCGAAGTTTTCTTGAAGATATTCCATTATGGTTGAAGCCTGTAAACACAATATGTATTTATTATGACAATGTAGCGGCCTCTATGAGGGCCAAGAATAATGTCTATAATGGAAAGTCGCGACATATTAGGCGAAGACATAATTCGATAAGGCACTTGCTCTCTAATGGAATAATTTCCATTGATTATGTGAAATCCAAAGAGAATATAGCAGATCCTTTAACGAAAGGATTGTCAAGAGAGCAGGTGATGTATACATCGAGGGAAATGGGGCTAAAGCCTATGAAATAAATTATCTGGTGGTAACCTAACCTAGTTGACTGGAGATCCCAAGATCTAGGTTCAATAGGCAAACTGGCTGGATAATTTATAGTTGACACACTAAGAAACTTATAGTTTCTTCCCATTTCTATGATGTTGTAAAGTGTGTGATCTGTCGAAGTTAAGGTCATGTTGATATCTCGTTTACAAGAGAAGTAATGGCAGAATACTCTTAATCAATATCACCTATGTGAGAGTAGAAAAGGGTCGCTTCTATGAGAACTTTTCGAATGGCTTATGTTCTTTAAAGCTCTCATGAAATCAGGATCTTGTCCAGGACCAAAATGGACACAAACGTATAGAACTCGAAGATATAGGATGAGTTATGTGTGATGTCTGTTGTCTTAATTCACCAACAAGAAGGATAGTTCCAGAGCTTGGTCTCACTATTTCTTCGGTAAATTCGATAGATATTCACTAAGGAAGGTTCAAGTCCAGAAGATACCTCTCCTGATGCATAGCTTGTCTGGTTGCTCTCAACATTTTGTTTTGATTTACTTACTTTCTTTCATGTGGGGGATTGTTGGGTATTTTACAAATAAAATGTGAAAGAAAGTGATTTAAATTTAATTTTTCAAGAGTTTCAAGATTGATTGAAACATCAATTTCAATTTGATGTTTCAATTACAAATTTAACATATGGAAGTTAAATTTGATATTATAACTCAATTGAGTGATATTTTTCATATGTTTCAATTTTATTTAATTTTGTTCTTTGGAGTTACTAAGCTGCTAGCCTATACATAGCAACTTGTTTCTTCATTTGAATCATCCCATTCCATTTGAAGCATTCTTCCTTCTTTCTCTGTTTCTTTTGATCTTGAGTCGAGTTGAAAGCAAATATCCAAGAGTTCTGTCACATCCGAGTAGTTCGAGGTTGTTGTTCTACCGGAATTAGTCGTTGTATCCTGATAGCGAGCATAGCTAGCTATCTTTACTTATTTAATTTAGCTAGTCTTTTATGGTGTTTGGGCCATTTTATTGCACTTTAATGTTTATTTTGTAGGAAATGGTTGATTGGAGCTATAATGCAATATCAGAGTTAATCGGGTGCTCGGGGCGTGAAAAGAAGCAAAGGAATGAAAAGAGTAAAAGTGGAGAAAAGTCAAATCTCGGTCAACAGCAGGCTAGCGTCGAGACGCTAGCTCTTGAGCGTCTCGACGCTCACATTCCATATCAGATTAGGCGCGTAAAGCTTACAGCGTCGAGACGCTATGATAGGAAGCGTCCCGACGCTACCGTTTTTTCCTTATTCAGAACGCGCGTATAAGAGGCAGCGTCGCGACGCTGTCTTGACAGCGTCTCGACGCTAAGACGAAAAATCAGAATAAAAGCTTCACTTCGGCTGGGTTTTGGAGGAGATGAATTTGGGACCTTTTGGAGCCGTAAAGAGGACAGAATAGAGGCTTTTGGAGCTGCAAACAAAGGAGGAACTTGGAAATCAACCCATTGTTCGTGGGGATCGTGACGGGGACGTCGGGACTCGGCCTACATTGAGTTTTCTTTTCCCTTTTCTTTCTTTAGTTAGATTTATGGCTTTCACATGTTTAGTTGAGATTGTATTTCCATTCATGAGTAGCTAAACTTGTAGCTTAGGGATTGATGTAGTTGATTAAGTTTATGGATTGATTTATGGTTTAAGTTGTGCAATGTTATTGTGTTTGTAATCTTGATTTAATGCTTTCAATTAATTGGCCATTAGTTGGATGATTTAAGTTTCGAATCTAGCTCGGGAGAGGGGATTTGATTTAGACTTACTCAAGATTGCATGAATAAAGTTTACTTTCTAATTCTTGACGGTTTTAGATTAACTTTAGAATTGGTTAAAAGATCTCATTGTCTTGCTTATTAATAAACTTAGATAGGGATATCAAGTTGGTTAATTTGCATGAGAATCAATTATACTCGGGAGAGGTAGTTGTGATTAAAGGGTCTTTGGCTCATAATTTCATTGTGCATAATAACTTATTCTTTAAAATCAATCCTAAACGAAATCGGCGAAATCAATTCCCTAAGTAGTTTTCCCAATTGAAATTCCATTCTTTTTACTTGCTTTGATTTGTTTTATCATCACCTATTCATCACTTTTTGATCCCTAAATAAAATTGGGCAAGATTATTCACAATACTCAATTTGCTTAAAATCCAATCCAGAGGACGACATTCGAATTTACTATTCACTATATTATTACTTGACCCGTGCGCTTGCGGTAGGAAAAGTCCACATCAAGTTTTTGGCGCCGTTGCCGGGGATTGGCACATTTAGCTAGATTGATATTGTGGAAAAATTGCTTGATCTTAATTTAGGGTGTATTCTTATTTTTTAGTTATTGCAATTTTTTTCCTTAATTGTTTTTCTTTCCATATTTGATTTTCTAGGTTAGTTTTCTTTTAGTTGAGTAATCTTTTCCTTATTTGTTCTTGTTTTTCCTTTTCTAGGTTAGTTTCCTTATTTGCATTTTGTCATATTTATTTTTTGCATTCCATATTAGGTTAGTTTGTTTCCTTTTTTGATTATATTTTCCATATTTAGATTAGTTGTTTCCTTTTCTTTATTTATTTCCATATTTGTTTTTTCTTTTCTTTTTAAGTTTTTTTAATTTTGCATGTGTAGTAGTAGAGAAGTGATACCATTTGATCCCGAGATAGAAAGAACAATTCTTAGGCTTCGAAGGGAAAATAGAGAAATTATTCAAATGGCAGACCAAAATCCACCTGAGGAGCCTAGGCCTATTAGAGATTATTTCCAGCCTGTGTTTCAGGGACAGCAGTCGGGGATTGTCTATGCACCGATTAATGCCAACAACTTTGAGCTGAAGACCGGTCTCATTCAGATGGCTCGAGACTGTGCATACAGAGGATCGCCCACTGAGGATCCAAATTCTCATCTTAAATCATTTTTGGATATTTGTGGGACGGTAAAGATTAATGGAGTGTCTGAGGATGCTATTCGCTTACGTTTATTTCCCTTTTCTTTGCAGGATAAAGCACGAGATTGGTTGCAGTCTATTACTCCTGGGAGCATCACCACCTGGGATGCTTTGGTCCAGGCCTTTCTAAAGAAATTCTTCCCTCCTGCAAAGACGGTCAAGCTGAGGACCGAGATTGGGACATTCCAACAACAATACGATGAGCAGTTGTTCGAAGCTTGGGAGCGATTCAAAGAGCTACTGAGGAAGTGTCCTCAGCATGGTTACCCCGATTGGCTTCAGGTACAGTTGTTTTATAACGGTTTAACTCCTAGTACAAAAACGATTGTTGATGCAGCTGCAGGTGGGACTCTGTTGTCCAAGACCGTAGAAAACGCTCGCACACTTTTAGAGGATATGGCCACCAACAGCTATCAGTGGCCATCTGAGCGGTCTACACCTAAAAAGATTGCTGCTGGAGTGTTTGAGGTTGATAAAGTAAGTGCACTCCAGGCCCAGATGACTTCCCTTGCCAATGCTTTTATGAAATTTTCAGGTACAGGGAGTGCACAGTCAATTGAATCAGCTGCTGCTTTAGCATCTAGACCTCAGGAGGAGACTATTGAGCAGGTTCAGTATGTATCAAATTTTAATTCTAGGGGATATAATAATAGTTCTACACCTACACATTATCACCCTAACAATAGGAACCATGAAAATTTCTCTTATGCTAATACTAAGAATGTTCTTAATCCTCCTGGTTTTGCCCCTCAAACTCAAGATAATAAAAAGTTAGAAGATCTTGTTGGAGCTTTCATTGCAGAGTCTAGTAACAGGACAACCAAATTAGAGGAGACAGTCATTGCCATCAACTCAACAGTGAATGGCCACAGTGCAGCTATAAAGAACATAGAGACTCAGCTGGGACAGTTGGTGAATATTGTAAGTACAATGAACAAAGGTAAGGCCCCAGCTGAACAAGAGAAACCCCAGATGGAATATTGCAAGGCAATCACTGTTCACCAGGAGGAATCTGAAGAGGAACCTGAATCTGAGGCCTATGAAACGCCTATAGGGGAAGCTGAGGAGGACACATCAGCAGATGAGGCTGAAAAGCCTAAACCGGAACCTCCTATTCCTTCTCCCACACTTATGGTTCCCAAGGAAAAGAAAAAGAAAAAGAAGAAAAAGAATAATCAGGTTCAGTTTGATAAATTTATGAATGCTTTTATGAATCTGAATATCAATATTCCTTTTGCAGAGGCATTAGAGATGCCCCAATACAACAGGTTTATGAAGGAGTGGTTAGCAAAGAAGCGAAAAGAAAAGAAGGTTGACACTGTTTATCTTGCTTCCACATGCAGCAGTCGAGTCCAACAGAAGGTACCTGAAAAAGTAGCAGATCCAGGGAGTTTTTCTGTTCCTTGTAGTTTTGGTACTTATTCTTTCAGAGCATTATGTGATTTAGGCGCTAGCATTAAAATCATTCCTCTATCGTTGTGTAAAAAGTTAGATATAGGTGAGATTAAGTCTACTCCTGTAAAGCTCCAATTGGCTGATCAATCTGTGGTGAGACCAGTTGGTATTGTAGAAAATGTGTTAATCAGAGTAGGTAGATTTTTTCTCCCTATTGATTTATATGTTATGGACATGATAGAAAATCCTTCAATGCCTGTCATATTAGGAAGACCATTCCTCGCTACTGGGCGAGTGATTATAGATATTGAGCGCAGGGAGCTCACTATTAGAGTGAAGAACGAAAAAGAAATCTTTAAAGCAGTTGAAGACTCTAAAGATGAAGTGCTTTTCATGGGATATAGGAAAGGTGCAAGAAAGAGCACCTCTTTTGGATTCACAGAACAAAAGCCTCCTTGAAGCACGATCAACACGTCGAGCTAATGACGTTAAACAAGCGCTTATGGGAGGCAACCCAAGTAAGTTTAGTGTGTTTTCTTTTTCTTTTTGATTTATTTATTGTTGTTGTTTTGTAGGTCTTGTTTTCTTTCTCTCCTTTGCTTTCAAGCTTTCAAGATTCCAAGCTCTCAAGCAAGAAGTCATCATCATTCCAGGCCAGTATTGTTCACTCCTGTCATTCTTTTATTGTTCTCATGCTTGTTTATGCTTTATTTTCTTTATACATTGAGGACAATGCATGTTTTAAGTTTGGGGGTGGATTAGCAAGTTTGTGGAGCCCTTGAGCATCTGAGTTCGGGCTATAGTTTTGAGCTTTCTTTGAATTATGCATATGGTTGTTTTCTGGATGCTACTTTTGCATGATTATGATGTCCTAGGATAGGCTTTCTTGTCAATTTTCAAGCTTGTGATGAGATGTAAGCATAAGTGCCCAAAAAGGGAGACTTTTTAAAATTTTTCTAGGAGATGGCTTGCATGAGTAGAGTATCTGTCTTGGCTAGATTGGGATTCAAATGCTTAGGAGCGAATTATTGGGTTCATATGCTTGTTGTCACCTCGATAGGTGTAGGGTAGAGCTAAAGAGTTAATTTTTTGCAAATTAGCATGTTTGATCTTGCTTAGGAGAAAAGAAAAGAATATCTGCTATTTATGCTCATAACGAAAAATCATTCTTGTTGTTACTGTTGAAAAGAAAATTTGTATGCCATGGCCTGTGCACAGTTTGCAATGTTTAATAAAGTTAAGGCAAAAAGAGCTACCCCTGTTGTGATCAGTTAGGCCAACCAGAGAAATCTCAGGTTAAGGGTCCCTGCAATGGGTGTGTGAAAGCTAGTGCCACATTTAAATGCTTAATTCATTTGTTAATTAAAAGCACCTAAGTATGGAGATAAACAAACTAATTTGTTGCATTAACTCATTAGTAAAGCCTTAGTGCCAGTGTAGAGGGAAGATGAGCTGAGAGTTTAATAATCCAATCCCGGGCTAGTAGAGTCTGATCTTGTTGAGATAGATCTCGCTTATGAAAGTTAATTTTGGAAAAATTTTAATTTGTCTCCCTCATTGGTCCTTATGTGCATATCTCTTGCTTGCTTGGTTATTGACTTTTGAGCCTTGAGGATTGAGTTATGATTGTTGCATCTATTCTTCCATTATATGTCTGATCTAGAGTTTGCTCGAGGACTAGCAAAAGCTTAAGTTTGGGGGTATTTGATAGCGAGCATAGCTAGCTATCTTTACTTATTTAATTTAGCTAGTCTTTTATGGTGTTTGGGCCATTTTATTGCACTTTAATGTTTATTTTGTAGGAAATGGTTGATTGGAGCTATAATGCAATATCAGAGTTAATCGGGTGCTCGGGGCGTGAAAAGAAGCAAAGGAATGAAAAGAGTAAAAGTGGAGAAAAGTCAAATCTCGGTCAACAGCAGGCTAGCGTCGAGACGCTAGCTCTTGAGCGTCTCGACGCTCACATTCCATATCAGATTAGGCGCATAAAGCTTACAGCGTCGAGACGCTATGATAGGAAGCGTCCCGACGCTACCGTTTTTTCCTTATTCAGAACGCGCGTATAAGAGGCAGCGTCGCGACGCTGTCTTGACAGCGTCTCGACGCTAAGACGAAAAATCAGAATAAAAGCTTCACTTCGGCTAGGTTTTGGAGGAGATGAATTTGGGACCTTTTGGAGCCGTAAAGAGGACAGAATAGAGGCTTTTGGAGCTGCAAACAAAGGAGGAACTTGGAAATCAACCCATTGTTCGTGGGGATCGTGACGGGGACGTCGGGACTCGGCCTACATTGAGTTTTCTTTTCCCTTTTCTTTCTTTAGTTAGATTTATGGCTTTCACATGTTTAGTTGAGATTGTATTTCCATTCATGAGTAGCTAAACTTGTAGCTTAGGGATTGATGTAGTTGATTAAGTTTATGGATTGATTTATGGTTTAAGTTGTGCAATGTTATTGTGTTTGTAATCTTGATTTAATGCTTTCAATTAATTGGCCATTAGTTGGATGATTTAAGTTTCGAATCTAGCTCGGGAGAGGGGATTTGATTTAGACTTACTCAAGATTGCATGAATAAAGTTTACTTTCTAATTCTTGACGGTTTTAGATTAACTTTAGAATTGGTTAAAAGATCTCATTGCCTTGCTTATTAATAAACTTAGATAGGGATATCAAGTTGGTTAATTTGCATGAGAATCAATTATACTCGGGAGAGGTAGTTGTGATTAAAGGGTCTTTGGCTCATAATTTCATTGTGCATAATAACTTATTCTTTAAAATCAATCCTAAACGAAATCGGCGAAATCAATTCCCTAAGTAGTTTTCCCAATTGAAATTCCATTCTTTTTACTTGCTTTGATTTGTTTTATCATCACCTATTCATCACTTTTTGATCCCTAAATAAAATTGGGCAAGATTATTCACAATACTCAATTTGCTTAAAAATCCAATCCAGAGGACGACATTCGAATTTACTATTCACTATATTATTACTTGACCCGTGCGCTTGCGGTAGGAAAAGTCCACATCATATCCTGCTGAGACGATCGTTGTAGCCTGCTAGCAACCTGTGCAGAGCGAATAATTGTCTTCAGGACAGTGCTTTGTAAGCGTGTCTCGACTATTTATTGTCAATATATTTTGCAGCATTTTTCTTATATACAGTGTTTGTATTGTTATTTCCAATGTAATTGTTAGTATCCAGTTAAGGTATAATAAGCTTGCTAGTGTAACTCAGTTCTTATTTTAGCATTTATCCCCAACAAATAGTTGCTAAAGTGGGCTCATTATGGTTTTGACATCAAATTAGTGTTTAATTTATTGATTAAAGTTGTAATTGCCTACATGTTTATGGGCATTAAAGTGTTGGCTAGAGTCGATACCATTTATAGAGTCGTTAGAGTCGAATCTTGGTTGTAATCAAAGGAAGAAGACAAAGAGCACTGCCCGAGAACAGAGTACTGCTCAAGACGGGTCAACGTTTCGACGTTGATGAGTTTTTCATTCCACTGTGTCTTCAAACGAGATCAAGCGATAACGGTCCAGCCAGCCTGGTTCAGTCTAATTCGGTCCAAAACAGCTAGTTCAAGCCTATTCAAGCCATTTGGGTTCCGGTTCCGGGTCAAGCAATTTTAAGGCGATCGGGTCAGTTCGAAGCGTTCCGGAGGGCTTAACCTCATTTTTTCAATTATTCTTGTAATAATCCAGTTAATTGTTTGCCTAGGGTGCCAAAATCGATCCACTTTAGTGTGTTTAATTTATTCTGCATTGTGAACGGATGTTTAAATTAAATAGGATCATAATATGCATAACGTATGTCATGTAGATTTAAAATCCCACCACAGGAAAGCATGTTTCATGCCTTAATTAAGTATTATAAGAGTTACAATAAAATTGATTGCATGTTTAGGGTTTTCATGTTAGATGCATGTTGAATGTTTTAATTTTTTCGTTTAGTTCGTTTAGTATAAGCGTTATATTAATTAATAAAAACGAACAAGCATGCATAGGTTTTTGACAACGCTCATTTATGTGCGTTATTTAGCCCTAAAAGCTTAAGTAATTGTTTGGAAAACAAGAACTTTATACCTAAAATCTTATCATTTTAAGTCTTTTTAGCAAAAGTGGTAGAAGCATGAAGGAAATCTTAGAATTATAGAATTTAAGCTTATTTTGTACAAAAAGAGATTATTTAGTAAAGAATTTATCTAACTAATGTTTTTGTGCAGGAATCTTTGCTAGGAGAATGCGCCCGCAAGAGGAGATAAATGTTAGCATAATAAAAGAAATTAAAAGCTCCAAGATTGTGTCTGCATCAGGACCTGAAGATGTGGTGAATGCGATCAAGTTGCACCCACAAAGCCATTTAAGGAAAGAAGCCCTTTGCTGAGGAAAGAATTGTCAAAGCAGAACACTGAGTAAATTGCGCCCAAAATACGACTGCAACTAGGCTTTCCGACAGAATTTCGAGATACGTGGGATTTGCACAGAACCATCTGAATATCCCTCAATATGGTATCAAATCTCAAAGGATCGTAGATTCTTACCTTTCAAAGCTTTCTCACACTGATCTCGGCAACCAACTTTACCTTCCATGGTCTATAAAAGGGGACCAAAGTGCAAGAAGCAAAGAGAGCTCGGTGCTTGGGAGTTTTCGTCCTTGGGATTTTATTTTCAGTTTTTCTCTCTTCCTACCTTGTAACCACTCCGAGTTCCAAATCCCTTAGTCTCTGTCGGCTCTTTTATTCGAAAGAAGAAGAAGAGAAAGACTTGTTTCTCCTTGAAAAAGGGTAAAGAGCTAGCTAGATAGAGATAGAGAGATCCTTAGTCGAGTTTTGTCTTTAGTTTAAGCTTTGTATTGTTTTGTTTTTAGCAAGTTGTTTTCATTTATCATTTAATTTCAGTTTCAAGTTAAGCTTTTGCATTCAGTTTATTCTTTAATAATATTTCATCGTTTTTCTCCATGTCAAGTTTGTCTTTAATTATGTTTTACAATTTATTTTCTATCATGAGCTAAGCTTCTATTTTGGGGTTCAAATATGTGGATTCCTTGAATAAAAGTAAGCCCCACTTATGTCAAAGCAACCTTGCTTCCTCTAGCATTGTTTGTCTTTGTGGAAATTAAGGTTTAAATGTTAGCTTAAATTGATCACTTAGGTTAGCATAGTTTGTTGGGTTTTATGCCCTAAAACTCGTAGAAAGTGAATGTAAACAAATTGTATACTTGTTTCAATAAAGTGTTATTGAGTTTCTATAATAAAGTGTTGTTGTTAAGTATTGCAAAATATAACTCATATCCAATAAACTAAGATCCAAGGTTGTTTGTATGTAACTTGAACTAGTATGTGGGGACATACGAGGATCATTGTTCAAGTAACAACCTAAAAGATCTATAGTATAGGGATAAGGTTGGGTACCTTATCCTGGTGATACTATGGATACGACCCACTTTGTATTTGATACGAGTGCAACCATCCAACACGTTCGTGTATGAGACATGCGAGTGGGGGTATCCTATGCAATGAGTTTGCATAAGACCAAACCGCGAAATAGTAATCGCTAGTTGTAACACCGTTAGCTAGTTAGGTTTCTATTTCACTAGGATGACCTAGACAACTTAGTTTGAATCCTAAGTGTATTATGAACTCCTGTTCACGAGGGATTGTCCTTTGATTTGTATGGGTAAGAGTGGCCAGTACGCCGACTCAATAAGCTTATCATTTTGGGGACAAGACCGAGTGGGGAGCTGGGAACATAATCACACAAGATGGAATTCACTCATTCCCGACTTTTGAGGAAGTAGATTAGTGTTCCCTTAAGTGGTGTCTTCGGGTCTTGAACAAAAGGCCCTACCCTCTCACTGGTCCGAGAGGGGTTTCTGTTTGATGGTTGGACCACAAATTGGTTATTCATTAGAGGAGCACTAGTACTTAAGGAGGTAGAGGTAACTCAAGGGTAGAATGGCAATTTGACCCCAGCTGGAGTTACGAACACTCATGAGGGACTAACTTGCTATTACTGGTCTATATTCGTGGGCACAGAATTATGTTTGCAGTGAGAAGAGTTCAACTGTGGGTCTTTAGTGGAGTGAATGACGCAGACCGTCTCCAAGTTTTGTCGGAGCGGCACTAGCTTGTTAATCGACGACCTGAATCAAAATGAACAGGCTCTGGCGCGTCGGTGCTGCGAAGCTTGCAGTAAAACAAATTTATAATCCACGGTCATCAAGCTACCTTGCAGTAGTAGTGGTCGGGGTCGATCACAAGGAACAACTGATTCACTTCTAATCTCTTTTGTGTTGTGGGTTGATGAAGAGAATGGGGTTTGAGACGGATGGTGAAAATTGTGGGCGAAGGATGGATATAAGAAGGTAAACTGACAGAAAGTTAGTGGATAAGAAGATAAACTGACAGAATTGATTCGTGAGCACAGGTCCCAAGAGCAGACTCTAACTTTGTTGCTGACACGATAGATCTAGGAGTCTAAATCGATGCTTGTGATTAATTAGATGTCTCTCTAGTTGATTATGAGTGTTCTAGTCTAGGGCAACAATTGATTGATTTATTGAATGTGGCCAGGTTAGTTTATTGATTAATTGCATGTTAGCTCATGCGGGTCCGATGGGTTAACGTTCTAGGGGTATCTAGTTCTTAATGCAAACATTTGATTAATTTATTTTAACGGGTTCGTTGGGGTTAATTAATTAATAGTTAGTAATTGAATCGATGGACTTTGGGATCGAGTCAATTGATTTAGAGTACCTATAGACAACATGCATATAAATCATTATCTGTTAATCAATGAGTAAAAAGTAAATGTACTGATCCCGAGTGTCTTCAATTTCAACAAGCGACAAGGTGAGATTGACCAACCTCCCAATTTACTTTTCCGTTATTTACTTTTCAGTCATTTATATTTACAAACGCTAACTATTGAATTAACTATCCATTAGCTAAGTGGAAATCAATTCATCAGCAAGTTATTAACATACGAGCTGCGAGTTAAGGTGTCAATCTAACCTACTGCGCATGCTAATTATAAAAGCGGGAATCTAAAATCACAAACTATCAATAAATCATGCAATAAGCTCAAGAATCTTAAGATAAACAATGAATCACTTCAGATTTGCTCAAGAATCTCATAAAAATACAAATGTACTTACAATCTCGAGGTCCCAACTACAACACACGGTGCTTAGACGACCATAGACAAGTCTAATCTAAGCCCAAGGCTTGAGAAACAAACTTAATCTACCTAGAAAATGTAAATTACAAGAGAAAAGTGGAGAAAACCAAGAGTAGACGGCTGCCAAACACCTCAATCGGTGTTTCCCCCTCTTCACGCTGCTGAGAAGACTTCCTAAAACCCTCCACACTGCTGCCCTAATCGAAGCCGTGGTATTTAAAAAGAGGGACTGGCATCGAGACGCCGACGCTGATTTTTGCGGTCCCACATTCGGAGCGTCTTGATGCCGGAAGATGGCGTCTCGACGCCATCGCTCGAGTCTCCAAGAGTAGGTTGCTTCAAAACTTGATCCGTTTGGCACTGATTTTGAGTCTCGAGTGCTCCACTAAGGTCTTTTCACCTCCTCGACATCCCATGGACTTCAAGATGGATCAAAACTGCATTAAAATCCTCGAATTAACACCAAAATTGAATATGGGCTCCATTGAAGCACTTGATACTAAATTCCTACAAAACATAACTTTAAGAGGAATAATTATCGTAAATCTAACAGGATTAAGCACAAATAATCATGGGCAATCAGGTCCCATCAGTGAACCCACAGTTAACGAAAATTGCTTAATTGGTTAATGAGTTTAGCCAATTAATCTCATATCGTTGGAGCTTATGATCTATAGGTCCATTAGGTCCCACTGGTAGCTCGTAAATAGGCTTGAGACAATTAAATATTAATTGTAAATTGAAAGTGTTCAATTTAATTAGGGGAATCATATAATGTATATTGATACATTATAATATAAAGTTTATGAAACTTTATAATATAATTTTGAGAGAAAATATTTGAAAGAGTTCAAATAATGAATATGAATTTGATTCATATTAATAATTTAATAAAATCCCTAAAATTAAATAAATGATATTTAATTGGGTAATAAATTAATTATGGAATTAATTAAATATTTATTAAAATTAGATATGAATAAGATAATAGATTTGATTAGATCTTATTCATGTCCATTTCCTATAAGGATTAGATCTTATGACATTTTCCTATAAGTAGGACCCCTAGAGTGGGGTGAAAGGCATCTCATTCATTCTCTTACTCACAGAGAATTCCCTTGAAGGCTCCCACCAGTCTCCTGCCTCTAGAAGTCTCGAAGTCCTACCGGTGTAGCCATAGTAGTAGTGTTCGCAGTAGTTCGTGAGTATTTCACAAGCAGTTGGTGAATTTAATTTGAGTCGTCAACGAGAGTAAGGAACTTGTTACTATATAATTTAGAATTAGATTCTATAGATTTTCAGCATGCTTAACCTAGATATTCATTAGATTATGAATGTATGTATGTTGCTAGTGTATTTGTATTTCATAATTCTAAATTAATTACGAATTGTACCTGAAACTGCTTCCGCTGCATTGGGACCCTGTTCCCTTCATAGTTTGCATTTAACTGATGGCCGAAAAGTTGGAGATAAAGGTGTGGGTTCGCAGAGCAATAGTGGAAAAGATCCTACAAAAGGACTTTGACTTCTTGCATCCTAGAAATAGGATTGGAACCACTTGAGTTTGAAAAGTTGTGAGTAGTATTTATCTAAGTTTCAGCTAGACCTAGAAATAGATCTCTAGCTGGCTTAGTCCCCTAAAAGCACCTAGAGCAGAGCTGAATATAAGTTGGGCTTAACTCACAATCTGGATGTCAGGGGATTGCAGGTGCAAACTGAGTTATGTTATCTGCACCATGTCTATGTGGGCAACTTAGATAGTGTGGCTCAGCCGTTTGCAAGACCTGAGCAAATTGAGGATGCATAGGTGGAGACTATCTAATGCTTAAGGTTGAAGCTGTTTGAATTTCCTACTTATCTCATTGGTCTTTTTTTTTTTCCTATTTTCCTTATTATCTTTTTGCTTTTGTTTTAAAACCAGAACCCCAATTATCTATTTTCATTTCTTTACCAATCGTGGTTGCAAACTTAGAGATGGTTCATATTTTACAGAATTGTGTGTTAACTTGACTAGCCACTGATTCTTTTTGCAGGGATTTCTTTTCCGATTGAATTGGTGTATGCTCAAAAGACCTGAATATAATTTTGACCCTGAGATAAAGAAGAATTTCAGACAGCGTCGTAAGGAGCAAAGAAGAAAGTTGAAGGAACTACGAGAAGCTCAACAACAAGAGATCCCAGAAGGAATTTTTCTGCAGGAATTTGCGATGGAGCCACCTGTCGTGAACCCTCTCAATGCGCAGCAAAGAGGAGCACAACTCAACAATGTGCAAAATCAAGATGTGGCAGCAAATAATCCCATACAAATTGCATATGAAAGGAACAGAGCCATATGTGATTATGCGGCCTGTTGCAATTCCAGAGTGGGGTAAAAATATGATAAAAATAGACTCTAGAACACTGTGCAAGCATACACAATCCGCAACAAGTGATAAGTAATTTATCGTATCCACGAGGCTGAATAGCTTTCACTTTATCTATTTCGTATACCTTTTCAATGGTTTCAAAAGTGGTTAAAATGGTTGATTTTTTATTAAATGATTAAGCAAAAGAAATGACAAAACAGAAAGTAAACAAATAAAGCGGACAGATTGAAAACATGCGTTGGTTAGGATTTTAGTAATTGTTTAAAAAGATGCTCTTGCAATATTATTAATTAGGCAATTCTCTTGCAGTCTTATTAGCAGGATCCTCCCGAAACTCTGGTTTTTTTGGAATCTATTTCAACTCCAATGACGCACTACCGATCAAGCACTGGGCAACTTGTTATCCCTAACTCAGTCAATGGCATTCACCAATACACAATAATCTAGTGTGATTAAATGCCACACACTTCTCAACTCATCCCTGAAACTAAGAAGTGATAATCATACCGGCTGGCCAAGCAGGAATAAAATAGAAATATGCACAACAATTAATCAAGATGCTCAAATCAACATATATTGCATAGAGAATAAAGCACGACAATTACATAATTCCTAACCAGCACCGAAGTAAATTTAGTTCATACGGTTCATGATAACACACACTACAATCTGAGTATGTGCATCCATAACTACAATAAACTACAAGAAAAATACTAATTCCCTTGATTAGATTCGTAGTTCATGGTCTTCTTGAAGTCTCCAATCTCTCCTCCTTTATTCGCCTTCCAATGATGGGAAGTAAGCCTCTACGAATGGAATAGTACTTTTCTTCTCCAAGAATGGAATGTTTTTTACTTGAGACGACTCTTCCCTTTTATAGAGTGATGACAAGCCCTAATTAGGTAAAATTGTACACGTGGAAGGCTCTCCAAGCTTCTTATATTCGAAAATATTTCAACTAACTACAGTTCATTAAAATGGATTACGAGCTGTTACGTGGCAGTTTTGCTCCTTGCTTTTCTAGATCACAGATTTTGCTCCGTCAAGTCGCTCAGCAATATATTCTGCACAAAATAACTTCCAAGGCATCCATTCTTCCAAATGGGTTAAAACATATAATATTCATCTAAAAGCAACCCTATTTAGCACAAATGACACACAAAACACTATAGAACTAAGGCCTAAATAACTCCCTTTTGGAGAGTTATCATACCCCCAAACTTGAACTATTGCGCGTCCCGAACAATACTAACTAACTTTCACTTAAGAATTCAAAACTTTAGACAAAGCATAACTCAATCAAAACAGATATTCCAACACTACCTTCAACCTTTACCTAAGCATTCTGGAAAACCAAGCAATGCTGAAACAAAATAATTCTTCCGGCATTGACAAATAATCTCCACATTTAACTCAATCCTAAGAACTTGTCACAACCTAGCTATATTATCATACATATTAAAACACATTTTTAAGGGATTTATATTTTTGTTCTTCAGACTTAAAGCAACCCTATAGTCATAAGCTCTTAAGCATGGGATGACCCACTTTATGGTGCAGTATACCCTTGCCTCAAGCTCATCACCAACTAGGCTAAATACTCATTGCTAAGCAAAAAAATCCTTAGTTATTCTATCCATTGCTTCTCAAAATGACAACATTTTATGATGAAGCTCACCTAAGCCCTGGGAGACAGGAAAATTGCTAGATTATCATTCATCCTTCAAAACTTTTGCTCTATGAATTTTCTCAGCAAAATTAACAAAAAAGAAATTTCAGCAATAATTGTTATCATTTTTCCATATTTCCTAGGTCACCTTTTGACGCAAAGACAAACTGTGGGTGTCACAAATGTCCCTGGTCACTCAACAACCTAGAAAAATAATTATGAAAGAGAGGAATGCTCGAGCAAAACAAGTGGAGTAGCAAAAAGTCCCCCAAACTTGAATTATTGATTGTCCTCAATGAATTATTAACATGATAATTTATACCCCCAAAATTACATTTTTCTATCTGAATTATAAACTGAGCGTGGGACTAGAATTAAGCTTAAGGTGGATCAAATAAGTCAACACTACCTCAGAATCCTCTTGCCGCAGCGACGACCAGGTAAGAAGAAATGCTCAAGCAAAAGGTTTATGGAGATCAGAATACCTTGATCTAATTAAGCTAACTAGTCCAAGCTTCAAAAATTCAGAAGAGAATTAGTTAAGTTTGGAATGCTCATTGCTATAGAACAGAAACAACTATTGGAAATTTCATTAAAAACATAGAAAATATTACACGACTAGATCATATATTTTGAAAGGCCAACAAAAGAAAATAAAAAAGACAGAAAAATTAAAAACAAACAAACATGGTCAAAAAATGAGCGAGCAACAAAAATGATCAGACAAAAGAAAAGCTCGCTTAATTTTTATCTAGTCCTCCTGACCAGCATCATCATCTTCTTCTTCTCTCTCAACGGGTGGTGGTGGGATCCAGGGGTTCAGTAAATCATTAGGGAATAAGGGGAAGGCTGGATAGGGCTTCGAAAGATTAGCTTGAAGTGCCTTTCTCAATGCGGCATCGCGTCTTTTAACATAATTCTAGAAGGTATGAGCCTGCCTTTCGGCGAACTCTTGCCTGCTAGCTGAAAGTGCAAGTTGTTCTAAGATATGGTGAACGCCACAGACTAGCCCCCCTTGACGTACCTCTTGCGTTCTTTGAAGTCGTGCCAAGTTAGGCGTGTCGATTATTTCCTTATCTAGTAGGAACATGTCCTCTGCACTCTCTGGAACCCCTGTTCTCTTACAAAGCATTGAAATTGTGTTTGGAAAGAACAGTTTTCCAACCTTCTTTCTCTAACATCAAAAAATTTCACCAGCTATAATTTTACCCACATCGATGCTAAGGGATCGTAATATTGCAAAAGCTAGAAGAACTCTTTCTCGAGAGACCGTGGAGTCATGAGTCGTTGGAAGCATTATCTTTTTGATAAATTCCATCCAAGTATTGGCTTCCTTCTTTAAATAAGCAGCCTAAAAAGTCCTCTTCTCGGTTTTCGATAGTCGCCACTGTGCACCCTCTATTCCAACTTCCCGAGCAGCAACATTTAATTGCTTGTTAGATGGCGCTACTGCCATTTCATTATAGCCTGCATGCGAAAAATCTTGAAGGTTGTACAACGAATTGATGGCTCCAGGACTCCAGTCGATAGCTACTCCATGAACGATCACTTGAAAACCTCCTCCTTCGTCAATATTCGCATAGAATTCTCGCACCACTTGAGAATTCAAAGGATCTGGCTTGGAACAGAATAACTCCCAGTCATGGTTTGTGATACCTACCCTCAGAAAGTGCAGAAGATCACCACTGAATCCTCTCTCGAACAAAAAGTGTAACGACTACACTAAAGGTATTGCGAGGGGAGGGTATTTTTGTAAATTGCTTGAATTTGGAGTGAGACCTAACCCTAACCAATTTATAATTCTCTTTCAGCCTCCACTTTCCCCTCCTTCACGTGTGTTGCAGCAGCCAAAATCCCTTTTTCTTGTTTTTGCGTCTTCTTCTTCTTCTCCTTGCAGCCGTGGACCTCCCAACCGCCGTCAGTCTTCACCTCCAAGCCGTGACCGCCTGCAGCACTCGATCTCCGGCTACGTGAACGACAAAGGCGGCGTGGTAGTGGGTTTTCGGCCAGCAGTGCAGCAAGTTGGTGTTTCTTCTCTCTCTTCTTCGTGGCTTCATGTTATCATTTCCTCACGCTCGATCTCTCATCCTCGGACTGTTCTCCCTCCGTTTTTGTTGTTTTCTAACACTCTCTTGCAGTTCAGCAGCTTCTAGGAGTGAGTTTCAGAGGGCTGTGACTTTGGGTCGCACAGACAGCAGTGTTGGTGGTCGTTTTCTGCATGTTTCCAGTGTTTTTAGGTGAGTTCTCACAGTGGGTAAGTTGGTTTGAGGCTTATGTGGGTCAGTTCTTGCATTTAAACATTTACCCACTCATAGTTCTGTCTGTTCAGCAAGCGTTCACTTCATAACCGGCGATTCTAGTAGCGGTGTTCAAGTTTCTACATAGTTGGGCACTATCGGCAGTGGGTAAGTGTTCTAAGCTTGTGTTTAGGTTGGTTTTATGGTGCTAGAGGCTTACCCATTAATTGTGGCAATTGTTTCCAAGGTTTCGTGGCATTCGGGATTGTATTTGTCATCTTGGAGCATAATTTGAGGGCTTGGACAACAAGCTTAGTTTCTGTTTAAGTAGCTTTTGGACATGAAGTAGTTGCTTTTGGAATCATTGTATGCTTATTAGTAGTGAATTGAAGTTTTGGATAAGTTTCATGCTTTGGTCAAATGTTCCTTGGTATGTTGTATGCTTACTTGAATATGGTTTAAGTGTTGTTTACTTGGACACGACTTAAGTGTTGCTTTGCTTGTAGGATTGAGTAAGTATGTTTGGAATGTTTGATTCATCAATTGTTATGGATTGTGTTCATGTTATGGAGGATGGGTTAAATGTTCATTGTGTTGGGATTGGTGCCCTAAAACTTGTAGATAGTGAATGTTAAACGAATTATATACTTATTCGATAAAGGCGTTATCGAGATTGATTCAGTAAAAATCAATACTGAATAAAGTAAATTGCACATATAATAACCCAAATCCAATAAACTAAGATCCATGGTTATAGGATGAACACTTGAGCTTTATGTAGAGACATAAAAGTGGATCAAGCTTGAGTAATAGCCAAAACGGTCTATAGTATAGGGATGGGGCTGGGTACCTTATTCTTGAGACACTATGAGACGCGACCCACTTTATAGATGGTATAGACGATGTGATCCTAAATCGTCCGTGTAGAGACATGCGAGTGGGGGCGTCCTATGCAATGAGTTTGCATAAGACCAGGACCGAGAAATAAGTTGCTCTCGCTTTATAACACCGTTTACTGACGAGACTGGCTATTTCATGTGATGACCTAGGTAACTCGATCTTAATCCTGAGCTAACTATGAACTCCTGTTTATTCGGGCTTATCCTTAGATCTGCATAGGTGAGAGTGGCTCAGTATCACCGACTCAATAAGCCTCCCATTTCTGCATAGGGGAGTGCAACTATCGGGCTATAGTGGAGTGTCCCGGTAGTTAACGAATGTTGGCTAGCTTGGATAATAAGATTAGTCGGTTAGCCTCGAATCGTTGGAGCCCATGATCTATAGGTCCATTAGGTCCCCCTACTAGCTCATATCGGAACAAAGCCTAGAACAAAAGATAGGATTCTTTGAATCGTTCAAAAACGGGAAATAGGGTATTATCGTAAAATGTGTTTGACACAATGATTTAATTATGAATTAAATTATAAATTGAGAGATAAGGTATTTAAAAGTGTTTTAAATACCATATATATGTATTATGAATCATATATAATTCATGGCACTAGGTGACAATGATTAATTGGATTAATCATGTCAAATTACTTAGAAATGTCCCAATTAATTGCCTAGAAATCAATTTCAATTTTGAATTGAAATAAGAATGAATTGGAAGCTGAAAATTCAGAATTTAGATTCAATTTAGTGGATTTAGTGGCATTCCCACTCTTGCATGTTGATGCATAGTGGAAAACAACACAACCATGCACTAGTTGCATGTGTTGAGAATTAAACACCTAGAATCCACTTTGAGTTGCATTTTCACCATGTGTCTAGTGTCATGAAGCTTGTCTTTGCATGGAAGAGGTCTATATAAGGAGTATGAATCAGATTCAACTCCAAGAGAGCCATTTTCCATATTGTTATGCTGCTGGATTTTGGTCTCAAACTCACTCATCTCCATATATCTCTCTAGTGCTTGAACCTTCAAGCATTCCCTTCTCATTCCCTATCTCTATAGACTCCCACAAGTCGTTCTTGGCCCGGAGAATAGTAGGGAAGACACTAGAGGTGGTCCACACACCGTTCATGATCAAAGGAATCAAAGGGAGTTGTTGAATCGGTCTCCAAAAGGTTGGTACAAATTCTGCTCTCTAGTTACGGTATTTGGACAACATGTTTTCATTTTCTAAAATTGATGTAGTTAAGTGCCTCTGATCCTAAAATTGCTTCTGCATGTGTTATATGAACACCTTCACATTGGAGTTGTGATTGGAGTTGGGTTGTGATTCTGTCTCAATTGTGTTTATAGATGTGCATTGTTATTGTTTCCAGGTGTAGAAATTTTGGGTTCCCTATATGCATGTCGTTATGCTGCCGAATTTTCGGTAGCCTCATAGTGGTTTAGGGACCATAATTACCTTTGAGGAAAGGCTTAGAATAGGGACCTCGACTACGTTTTAGAGTTTCAGGTAGACTTATTAAATTCTTTAAGTCTTACATAGCTAGAGTGTGTTCCTTCCCCATCTCAGGACTGATAGAACTTAGTTGCCAGGCACATTTACGTGTGTTCTATTAGTTGACTATTAGAGCTCAGTTTCAGGCACGCTAACGTGTGCTCTCTCAGTTCAGGACGATGTTGAGCTTATGATCAGGCACGTTATTCATGCGCCAGTTGGCACCATGCATGTTTACATGCATCAGTTGCTCCACCGTATTTTTATCTTTACATTCAGGGGTGTTGTGTTGGGATAGGTGTAGTTCTGCTAGAGGTGGCCAGCTAGTCTCTAGTTTACTTACCTTAACCGACTGACCCACACAACACTCTAGTTGGAACAGGTTGGGGATAGGTTAACACCCTAGACAAAACATATTTATGTATCAGTAGTGGCCCTAGGGTTAGAAACCCGAATGTTTATTTCAATTAGGTCCCTATGTTGCTAAGACCCAGAAATTCAGGAATTCAGTTTCAAGTTACTAGATCTCATGTTTTCAGTTTCAACTCTTAAGTGCGCTACTTACTGAGTATAATCTTATATACTCACCCATGCTACATGTATTTCCTTTTCAGGTGGTACTTGAGAGCGTTGGCGATTGGCGAGGGTCGTGGCTTGAGTGGCTATGGGATTGTAGCTGCAAACTGTGTCATTTTTCCTTAGGTATTCAGTTTCTTTCATCCTAGGATTTGCTTTATGTTGAACCTTTATTTTGAAATGATTGTTCTACTTTTGGAAGTTATTCAGATGTTTTTATTTCATTATTTATTCGAGGAACTTATTCATGTTTTGGGCCCTATTTGAATTAAATGAAAAACATTGTTATTTTCCGCTTTGAAATTCACAAAGTTTTTCGTACTCATGCATGTAGTAGCGACCCCCTTTGTATGTTTTTATTCCCTCTTTAGTCGGGTCGTTACAAAAAGTCCCTCTTTAACATGTCAATATATTTTGCCCTAGCAAAATTATTGACAAAGCGCTCATAAGGCAACTTCATTTCTTCTGGGCGAGCCACTTCTGTTTCAGCATCTGCTCCTACAATGCCTTTGCCCTTATTGTCACGATTTTTCTTGTTAGTTTCATCTTCTGCAGTGTTTTTTCCAATCTCTTCTTGATTTTCAGATTCCTCTTTTTTCGATTCAGTCGAAGGAGGAGATGGAGTGTCGGTCCGAATCCTTTTAATCCGCCCTGTTTTCTGCTTTAGACAGCGGCGCGACGTATCCTTCACTATCTCTTTCTAGAATCTCATGAACTACTGTTTCATTAGTACTGTGCCCTTGCAAATCTATAGCTAACTTTTCTTGACTCTCTTGCTCTGACCCATCAATCTTCTTAGAATCTTTTTCAGAATCTTTCGGCTCTTCCTCAGCGATTACTTCTTTAGAAATGTCCTCGATTACCTTCTCTAATACTTGTGAAACCTCAGCTTCTTGAAGTCTTTTTCGCCGTTTGGCTTCCCTTTCTACAGACGTTCTTTTCTTATTTGCCTTTTTCTTTAGAACTTTAGGCGTAGCAGACACATTCTCATCCACTTCTCTCCCTTTCTTTCCTCTCATTTTAGCCATTTTGAATAGAAAATTCCTTTGCACTTGCAATAACAAGAAAGGAGCAGAAAGAAAGTTCGATAGAAAAAAGAAAAATGAGAAGAGAAGTGTACCAGTCTTTGATTTAAATGGAGCTCCAGCATTTTAAATCCTGGCCGAATTAAATTCCTTCATCAATCGAAATGTTACCGTTTATCTGCATGTAATCATGGAAATTAATTATAAAAAAACGGTAAAAATAAATCGCCGGATAAATGGTTGATGTGTTGTCCAACGACTAGACCGTTAGATCTCCCCTGCGCGACACGTGGAAACACCAAATGCCCACTCGTTTTACCTACCCACAAAAAATTTAAAATCCAAACGGTAAAATTTTAATTCACAACCAATTCCTTTAGTATTCTGATGATACGTTTGCTCTAACCAAAAGATTGCGAAAACAAACTGAGCATCAAAATTTTCTTCTAGAATAATCTTTTTATACGCGAAAAATTCTAATTCAAACTTAAACCGCCAAAATCAAATCTAATATCATTTTATCTTGAGCCGAATAAATCAGGAAAAATATTATTAACCTAATCTAAAATTTAAATACGAAAATAAAAACTAAAGCTAAATCTAGTCTAAACTAATCAGATTAATTCAAATAAATTAAATGGGAAAAATAAAAATGAATATACTGAAAATGAAATCTACGGAATTTAAAAAGAACAATGAATTAAAATGAATCAGATAAGATTTAAATAAACCAAATCTAATTCAAAATAATTCAAATTAAATCAAATCCAACCGAAAATAAAATCGCAGCAAATTCTGGGAGCTAAAAATATTGCCATGTGAACTGCTCCTGCAAAACTCTTGCTCGCTTATTCATCAACCAACTTTAGGGAAGGATATTTAGAATGAAATTTCTCTCCCCAATAATGCTTCACTCGCTGGTTATAAAGTAATTCCTCCATGAGGAAAAACTTCAATCACAACAAATGGCCCAGACCATTTAGATTTTAATTTTCCAGGAAATAATTTCAATCTAGAGTTATAAAGCAAGACTCTCTGACCTTTGACAAACTCTTTAGGTTTTATTTTCTTATCATGCCACAGCTTAGTCTTCTCTTTATAAATTTTTGCATTTTCATAAGAAAACTGACGAAATTCCTCTAATTCATTAAGCTGCAACATTCTTATTGCACCTGCACGACTCAAATCAAAATTCAATCTCTTTAAAGCCCAAAACGTTTTATGCTCAAGTTCTAACGGTAAATGGTAAGCCTTTCCATACACTAACCTATAAGGAGATATACCTAGAGGAGTCTTATATAGGCTTTCCTATAAGCCGAAAGAGCCTCATCTAACCGAAAAGACCAATCTTTCCTAGATGGATGGACTACTTTCTCTAAAATAGATTTGATTTCCCTATTACTAACTTCAGCTTGACCATTTGCTTGTGGGTGATAAGGGGTAGTTATCCTATGCTTAATTCCATACTTAGTTAAAAGCTTAATTAAGACATTATTTACAAAGTGTGTACCCTCGTCACTCACTAAAGCTCAAGGTGTCCCAAACCACGCAAAAATGTGTGATTGGAGAAACCTTGATACCGTCTTAGAATCATTCTGATGGCATGCAATGACCTCCACCCACTTGGACACGTAATCAACTACCAATAAGATAAAAACATTACCATTAGAAGGGGGAAATGACCCCATAAAATCAATACCCCATACGTCGAACAAATCTAATTCTAGAATGTAAGGGAGAGGCATTTCATCTCCCGGTCCTAAATTTCCTCTCCTTGGCAAGCATCACATTGCTTGTAGAACCAATGGGCATCCTTAAATAAGGAAGGCCAGAAGAATCCACATTGCAAAATCCTCATAGCTGTCATCTGACCGCTGAAATGACCTCCATATGGCGAAGAGTGACATTGCTCCATAAAGTGGGTCATCCCATGCTTAAGAGCTTATGATTGTTGGGTTACTTTAAGTCTGAAGAACAAAAATAGACCCCCTTAAAAATGTGTTTTAATATGTCTGATAATAGAGCTAGGTTGTGGCAAGTTCTTAGGATTAAGTTAAAAGTGGTGATTATTTGTCCATGCGGGAGGAATTATTTTGCTGCAGCAGAGCTTGGTTTTGCAGAATGCTCAGGTAAAGGTTGAAGGTAGTGTTGGATTGTTTGTTTTAATTGAGTTAAGCTTTGTCTAATGTTTTGAATTCGTAAGGGAAGGTCGGGACGCACAATAGTTCAAGTTTGGGGGTATGATAACTCTCCAAAAGGGAGTTATTTGGAGAGTTATTTAGGCCTTAGTTTTATAGTGATTTGTGTGTCATTTGTGCTAAATAGGGCTGCTTTTAGATGAATATTATATGTCTTAACCCATTTGGAAGAATGAATGCTTTGGAAGTTATTTTGTGCAGAATTTATTGCTGAGCGACTTGAGGGAGCAAAATCTGTGATCCAGCAAAGCATAGAGCAAAACGGTCACGTCACAACTCATTAGCCATTTTAATAAATTGAAGTTAGTTAAGCTATTTTTCTATCTTTACTGCATGGAACACCACACCCCACTCTCAGAGGAGTCATTGATAGAAAGCTTCTACGGAGGGCTAACACCTGAAGATAGAAGAATGTTCGACTCAGCTAGTGGAGGTGATGTGCTTGCCACAACATCTGGTAAGGCGTGGGAGATTATTGCAAAGCTGGCGGAAATCACTAGATTCCGAGCCAACTCCCCCGATTAGCTAGAGGGTCAAATCCCAGGACAGTAGGAAGGTAAGTTGGAAGGAGATCCCATCAAGGTCTGTAAGCTTGAACTAAAATTTTCCTTTAATTTTAGGTATGATTTCATTAGTGCATCAAGCATGTTGGGAGAGTTAAGGATTAGGAATGCTAAGCTAAACTCTGATTATTACGCAGCTAACTCCTTTATGCCTGGTGTCCCTGCTTCTTTAGAGCATGACTTAGGCCTAGATAATCAAGTGGCTGACCAAGTTAGACCTAAGGTGCTTAGAATTAACTTTAATTGGGCGGATGAGGATATGTTGTTTAAATTTTCTTACGTTGTGCACTCTGTGTGCAAGTTGAGTTTTCCTGTGCAGGAGCTAATAAAGAAAAAGAAGAAGGATCCTCTGTGGATCAAAGAAGTGCATTTTAGTTGAAGAATGGAAATCCCGTCAAGCAATTGACGTTAAACATTTGCGCTCCTGGGAGGTAGCCCAGATTTAAAATAAATTCTATCCCTTCCCTTTATTTTCTAGTTTTTTTTCTTCTTGTTAGTTTTTATTTATGCTTGTTTTCCTTTCTTGTTCTTAGGAGTTTGTGACCCTATTTCAGCAAGCTGCTACCTTTCAAGTCATGGTGAATCATTCCCTTCCAACCATTGAGCTTAAAAACAGGGAGACTTTCTGTTCCCTTACTCTTTGTCCCTTTTACTTTTTCTTGACTAGATTCATTAAAAAGGTGATGCATGATTCTAGGTTGGGGGTGGAATTGGTCCTGCATGCCTGTTCTGGTTGAGTCTTGGTGCACCTGAGCATCAGACTATTTTTATTTTGCATGCTTTATTTTTTAACACTCTATGTTTTCTGGATTGAGGCCATGCATCTGAGCATTGGTCTTGTTTTTTAGCAATTTTCAAATGATTGAGTGTTGATGTATGGATGGTCTGGTTGCTTTTTCTCTGATTATGAAAATCAACGATGTGTCATCCTACCAACTTTATTGCTTTTATTGAATTATAAGCATGTGCCCAAAAATTGAGCCTTTTTAAAATTTTTCTAGTACTTTCCTTGCAAGAGTAAACCTTAGCATGCCCAGGATTAGTTTGAAAGCTTAGGAGATATGCTTGTTGTCACCTCGATAGGTGTAGGGATGAGCTAGAGAGTCAAATGCCTACAAATTAGCATGTAATATCTTGCCTAGGAGAAAATAAATAAAATATGCCTAAGAAAAAGAAAAGAGAGAAAAGAAAAAAAGAAAAAGAAAGAAAGAAAAAAAAGAAAAAAGAAAATGAGTGCGAGCTTAAAAGAAAATCCTATGCTCGTTTACATTACTTTTATTTTCAAGAAAAATCATGCTATTAAGTGGGGTAAAAAGAGCTACCTGCGGTATGATCAGTTAGGCCAACCAAGAGTAAAACTCGGGTTATGCAATACTACAAAAATGACTTTTAATGACGGACGAACTCGTGTATTTAAAAATTTTCGGACTTTTAATGACGGGCAATGCCCCTCATTAAAAAGTATTTTTTTTTAATTTTTTTTAAAAGGGTACATTATTATATGAAATTTCTCTCTCTCGTCCTGGACTTTCTCTCTCCCTGAAAAACAAACCCTAACACTTTTCTCCCTCTCGTGCTTCTTTCCCCTTGATCTCGATCTCCCTCTCATCTTCTCCTAGATCAGCTCCCGTTTCCACACCATTTCGATTCTTCTCCTAACATTCCTGACATGAGATCCGCCATTGATACCCTTGGTTCTGCTGGAGTACCGATTTGGCTCACTGAAGTCGACGTTTCTAACTCGCCAAACCAGGTACACTTCTAAAAATCTTACTCAAACTATGCAATGTTCATTCTGAAATGGCTTACGGTTGAATTCATATGAATTTTGAATCAAAATCATCGTTGGTTACATAATAAATTACCTTAAAAAATACCATTGTTGATTCGAC
This sequence comes from Luffa acutangula, assembly GCA_036850905.1. Taxonomy (NCBI): domain Eukaryota; kingdom Viridiplantae; phylum Streptophyta; class Magnoliopsida; order Cucurbitales; family Cucurbitaceae; genus Luffa; species Luffa acutangula. Next base: position 9,436,991 of record CM072087.1, read on the forward strand.
GAGCCCTAAAACTAAAACCCACAAATTTGGGAATCGTCGTGGTTGCCCATACCGTCGTGTGTAGTCCTCTCTTCTCTTCAGTTGGGTTCGGCAATGGCGTCTGTATTGCAAGAATCATCCCAAAAAATTATGACGCCGGAGATCCTCTGCTCTGCAGCCAGACAATCACAGGGTTGCCTCGTCGTCCTTGTCCGCCTCCGCCGTGCCATCAAGAATTACCTTCGAGGTTTCATCTCCCCTATTCATTTCTTCCTTCGAGCTCCGTGTGAGTGTGTTTCTTTCTTTGTTACCGTCGCTGAACCTGATTTTGTGGTGTTATTCGTGCATTTCAGAGCAAGAAGTGCTTCACTTGTTTTTATGTTGTTCATATATTAGAGCTCTTGATTTTGTAATGTTATTCGTGCATATACTTTGTCGCCCAGACAAGTCTAGAAGAACTTTTTTTCTACTTATATTAACATCCTTGTAAGAATAAGCCAAAGAACCTTTGGTTGAATGCTGTTAGATGTTAGATCGATTCTTTGGATGAATGTTTGGCTCTTTACTATTTTGGCATAGACTTCGTTGCCCTGAGAAATTTGAAAGAAATCTTTATTCAACTTATGTTAACATCCTTTTAAGAACAGGCCAAACATTAGAATTTCAGGGGGGGTGTTGGGTGGGTACTTTTGGCGATGTACTGATTGTTGTAGCTTTCATCGGGTATTTTCTAGTTTTTTCCTATATCTCCTTTTCAGTTTTCTTTTACTTTTGGGCTTTTGTGAAACTGAAAGAGAATTTAATGTCTTCTGCCTTATTTACATTCTAGGTGATGAAGAAGTCTATTAAGTTGCAAAGAATGACATTTTATTTGGTGGAACATGGTTTATTTTCATGGTTATGCTCTATCATTTCAACATCCAGCAGGAGTCTTACTGAAGATCATAAATCCTTTTTTCCAAAGCAGCTGATCTTGGTACTAGAGGTAGCAATTATTTTTCATTCAGGGTTTAATAGCTTCATTACACTCATGCGCTTTATTTTTTTCACTACATCTGTGTGGGTGTGCACTTTTATGTAATTATGGATTTGTATACCTGAACTGAATTCATGCTCCATTAAAGCTAGAAGAGGTAGGTTGCGATTACTTGAATACCATCTTTTTTCTTTGATCAAATAAAGAAAAATTAAACCAATACCTCTTTTACTCATCTATGTTTCTTGAACTCTTGTAATTCTTAACTTTTTTAAAACTTTGGAATCTGCCATATCATACTGATCATAAATATTTAACTAATCAAGAGGTTATTGCAGGTTTACATGTCGTGTTGATAATGTTTACTGGCTATCTCGTTGGATATGCTTTATTCCGAGCATTGTTTAGGCATGATCCAGTCATGGTAATTAATGGATATTTGTTTGACCTTCAAATGTTATCGTCTTATCGATAATTTACAATTCTCATAGTACTGTCATTTATTTGGCTCCAATTTTGTTTCTCAGAGCACCGTTGGAGGTATCCTTGGATTGGTTTTTGGCATGCTTGTAGAGACACTTCTTTTCATTATCAGATCGTCTAATTACAATAAACAGTCTTCATCTTCCCGTTCTAAGCTCAAGAAGAATCAATAGAGTTACTTCTCTTCAGGTTTGCCTTTCTTTCTACTTAAATTGAACCATGACATCCTTGCCCACGGATTCTAATATGTCTATTATGTTAACTTTTGCTCTATGCTGGAGATTCAAGTAAAAAGGCCTTGTGAATGTGCTTGTATCAATTTGTTTGTATAAAGATAAGTTCATCTAGTGAAGAACATCCATGAAAAAGAAAAGAATCGAGGATTATTTATAAGGAGATGAAATGGTTTTCTTGCACTTTCTTTGACCTACAAAGATTTTAACAAAGAACAATCAGTTTGAAATGGTTCTAAAAGAAAGAAATCTGAAGGTAGCCTTTTCTCCCTCATTTAAGGAGTGTGCTATTTGATTCGGGCTAACATGGGCATAGCTCATTTGTCATAAAGCATGTACTCTCGACCAAGTCAAAAATTTGAATCCCCAACTCCACAACAAACTTCTATATCCTAAAGTTTGGAGGCCAAATGTTGGAAATCTATTGGATATATTAGGCTTACAGAATTCTTTGATTTGCTCATAGAGAAGAACTAACAGTACTGTTTTCTAATTTCTACTACAGTTTCGGCAATGTGAAGAAATGGAAACAACATTCTACATGGGATACAATGATAGAAGAAGATACGTCTCACTAGACCAAAGAGTATGGAGGTAATTACAAGCAAAAGAAAAGGCCAGTGGTAATAGAATGAGGGATGTGTTAGGAACCCGAACTAAGAAAAGACACCAAACACTAAAATATTATATTGCAATATCGAAATGACGTTACAATGTAACTCGATAGCCTTTCGAGAGGGCTAACTCTCTCCCAAGTCCCACAATGAGACACTACTAAAATTCTCCACCCCATTCTAAGATCCTAGCTTCCCTATTTATAATCAAAACACTCCTATCTAATTACCATTATACCCTTCCTCATCTTTCATTACTATTCCCAACATATCCCTAACTAGTACTCTCACAATACTCCGCCCTTCAAAGACACCTTGTCCTCAAGGTGTGCTTACAAAACACAATCTCATAATTGGACAACTATTCATTTTCCAACAAAAGGAACATACATCAACATTCTTCTAAAAAGGATAAGCATTCTTTAATACAAAACCCAGTAAGCGCTTTGACGGCCATGTGCAACTGTTGTAAGAGGGTGGTGGTGTAGGTGAGGCATGAAGTTGCTACTGTTGCTCCTTTAGCTTTGGGTTGATTTGTAAATTCAGATTCTAAAAGTAACACAACCCAAAAACTACCCATTATGTCAAGCTCTGTCTTAAAAAGGAAATGGGCCTCAATAATTTTATGTAAATTCAACCCAAAGTTCAATCTAGAGATAGTGCTCCATTTTTTTTGCAACCCATGGCCCCACTTTCTGACACTTCACGTGATAGGTGTTTCCTTTTTCCATCCTTCCACCTATTCTGTTTTGGTGCCTTCCTTCAACATCTCGAGACACCCACCTGCTGTCAACCATTGTCAATGTCAGGCAGACTTCTTTTTCAATTTGTGTTTTCTTCAGTTCCATCCCCATCGATTCTTCGGCTGCTTCTCTAACAAACTTACATCGGCATCTTCCCTGGGACATCCTCATTTGCAATCGTCGCCGGTAATGGCCTCCGTCCGCCTCCCCTCCCGTTGTTTCCTCATCTTCAAGTTGCAACTCCGACCACGTCTTCCTCTCCAACCATGTGACCGTCGACAAGATTCCTTTCTTCCCCTTCCTTTATGCTTTTTCTTTCTCTTTCTTGTGAAATTTCCACCGTCGAAGTTGTTCGTTTTTCCACTTCTTTGGCTGCCAACATTCTTGCTCCTCTGATGTACTCGTCGGGCTTTTGTTCTTCCATCGTCGGGGTCGACTGTCTTGACATCGATTGTGCCATTGTTTTTCTCTGTTTTTCATTCGAAAGTTGTGGTTACTGAATCGTCCCTCCCTCGATGATGGTTGATGATGTTGCTTCGGGAATTTTATCTTCATCGTTTCGAATACTTTTTCAGCCCGTTCATGCTTGTTTTTCGAGTTGTGATAGTTTGCACGTCGATTCAGCTTCTTACCTTTTTTAGTCGACTTCTTCTTCATGAATTTTCTCCTCCTCCGAAAATTCCTATGCTCCATACTTTTGCGTTTATGTTCTCTTTGCTTCTCTTCTTTTCGCCTTTCTTCCCTCTCCATCTTTTGACGTTTGTATTCCTCTGATCGTTTTTGCATTCCTTCAAAAATTTGTTGCCTTTTCTTGATCCCTTGTTGCATTTCCTTGATCTCGTGTTGCATTGTTTCCCAGTGTAGTTCCAACCTACGAGCAAACTCCATTGCAGTTGCGGTTGATGCTTGCTCCAGGACGAACGTGCTCTGATACCAATTTGTTAGGAACCCGAACTAAGAAAAGACACCAAACACTAAAATATTATATTGCAATATTGAAATGACATTACAATGTAACCCGATAGCCTTTCGAGAGGGCTAACTCTCTCCCAAGTCCCACAATGAGACACTACTAAAATTCTCCACCCCATTCTAAGATCCTAGCTTCCCTATTTATAATCAAAGCACTCCTATCTAATTACCATTATACCCTTCCTCATCTTCCATTACTATTCCCAACATATCCCTAACTAGTACTCTCACAGGATGTTATAGCTTCTAGTAGAGATAAATTCCCTTCAAATGTTTGTGGGGCAAGAGATCATTGAGAAATGGAAAGAACTAATTGGATTCCCATTTTGTCATGTTATGCTGTAGCTGCACATGTTTAGGTGATAATATTTTGATTTATCTGCAAAGGAATTTTATGATATTATGATAAGATGTGCTAGTTCTATGTTAACTTCTCATCTTCTACCGTATGTCTCATCCTGTTGCTTCATGTCTTGAGAAATTTTATGGATACTCAACCACTTTGGAATTGCGTTGAAGATTCAAGATGTACTTGATGTTGTAGCTGTATTGTATCATAAGTTTTAAGATTTCTTCCTGTATTAGCATGTTTAATTCGTCATCTTGGTTGAATTACAAAAGGGAATCTGTACTTTGTAGAAGAATAGTTCTTACAATTTGTCCATTCTTATTCAGCTTGGTTAGACTAAGAAGAAAGAGGAGAGACATTTCCGTGGTGTGATCACTTTGGAGGTATGAAGAACCATTGGTATAGAGATTGCCAATTTTTTCTAGTTATGATTATGTTAATATTCAAATGGCATGGACATTTTACTAACATTCTTTTGTTCTGGGGAGGGAATGTGAAACTCTAATTTTCATTGGGCTCTCTCAGTTCATTGAGTATTCATATAACTATTGATGTTCAAATTTTGGAACCTATTTTCTCTAGATCTAAAATACAGGTGTCAATAAGGTTTCGAGCAATGAAACTGTATTATATCAAATGCACAAGTATTTTGATATTTCTCTCAAAGTTTAAGGCTCAAACTTTTCAAATTTATCACCTAAGGCAACCAAAGACAAAAAAGTTATGGATGTGGCTGTGTTTACAAATGGTGGAAAGTGCCTGATTATTTGAGATTCAATGTCTTTTTGCCTTGGTATCTTGGCCTAAATGTTAGTCTTTCACTCATACTATCGGTATCATATAATGTTGTATAGTTCTATCAGGTTGTTTTCCAATTCTTATTGTTGTTTGCCACATTTGTTAATCTTGTTGTATGATTGTGGCAGTTCTATCCTTAGACCTAATATGTTAATGAATTAGAAAATAAGATTGTGGTTGATGCAAGACCTAACTTGCTTAGTTTCAGGATATTTGGGGTCTTGTTGTGAACCTGAAGTGTTGTGAGGCTGTAGTTGGGTGATTTTTTTTCATATAGAAGTGTGTTTCTCTTGTTTAACATGTTAAAAAAATTTTGGGTTAGTCATATGTACGTCGTTATGTTGTCGAAATTTCTGGACAAACTAGTTATTAGGATAAAGACTTTTGTAATATATCTAGGTTAAGTATAGAAACCTAGAGTGTTACAAGTTTTCTGAAGGGGTTATACTTGATCTCTTGAAGTTTGTAAGCTTTTGGAGTTTATTGGGTTTTCTAACAATTTTTTCCGATACTCGTCGAGATTGATTTTTTTTTTTGTGTATTTTATTGTTAACTAAATTTGTTTTTCTTAGGTTCTTCGAGTTGTTGGACATATGTTTGTTATGTGAATTCTTGTTTTGGTTGTATCGAACCTAATTACAATTTGTTTTTCTTAGGTTCTTCAAGTTTGATGTATGAGCAAGATAATGGTGACAAGAATGGAAGTGACATGTACGAGAATTTTTGTTTTTAAGTGTAGGTGTAGGCTTTTAATCATAGGTGTTCAATAATTTTATTTTTATATCAAACTTGTATGAATAAAAATTGTATGAACAAATTTGGTTCATTGGTTTATTGGAATGAAATTTGACAAATATTTGATTTCTATACAATTTCGCACATTTAAGATTAAGATTACTTTCTTTACAGGTTGACAAATGAAGAAAATATTGTTGGTATGCCACCGAGCAACCAACAATTTTTTTTATTAAATTATGAACAAAATGATGACGGGCAATGTATGTCATTAAAAAAGATATTTAATGACGGACACCTTTAATAACGGACATTTGGTTGGAAAATACACTTTCGATGACAGACTTTTCATGACGGACACTTTTTAATGACGGGCATTGTCTGTCATTAAAAACGTCTGTCATTGTACCTTTTAATGGCGGACGACTTTTAATGACGGGCGGTATTAAAAAGCGCCTGTCATGAAAAGTTACCATGACACTCGTATAGACGACGTACACTGCCCGTCATAAAAGGTCTTTAATGACGGGCATTGCCCGTCATTAAAAGCGGTTTTTGTAGTAGTGATGGGTCCCTGCACTGTAGTGTGAAAGTTAGTGTCCCGCAAAAAAAAAAAAAGAGAGAGAGAAAAAGAAGAGCGCAGAAAGAAAATGTCTTTTATTTTTTAGGCACCTGGGTAAAGAGAAAAACAATCTAATTTGTTTTGTTTGCTCCTTGGTAAGTTCCTAGTGCTAGTATAGAGGGAAGATGAGTTGAGGGTTATATAATCCAATCTTGGGCTAGTAAGACTGACTCTAGGTAGACTAAGTGTGAGCTTGAGCAAGAAACCTCATGAAAACTTTTGATTTGTCTCTTTATTCGGACCGCGTGTGAATGATTCTTGATTGCAATAACTTTGGCATTTTAGACATTGAGATTTGAGTCCATGAACTTGCAACCAACGAATCTATACTTCTATTTTGTGTTCTCTAGAGAATTAGCAAACTTTAAGCTGAATCTTATACTTTTATTTTGTATGCTTGCTCGAGGGCTAGCAAGGTTTAGGTTGGGGGTATTTGATGGAACCTAATTGCCAATGATTATTTGTCCTTAATCTTGTTAGTTTTATGATAATTATTTCGTTTAAAGTTATGTTTTGTAGCGATTTGGTATCAAGCGCTTCAATGAAGCCCATTTTCAATTTTGGTGTTAATTCGAGGATTTTAGTGCGGTTTTGGTCCATCCTGAAGTCCATGGGATGCTGAGGCGGTGAAAAGACCTTAGTGGAGCACTCGGGGTACGGAATCGGCACCAAACGGATCAAATTTTGAAGCAGTCAAATCTAGAGGACCCGAGAGGTGGCGTTGAGATGCCATCTCCCGGCATCTCTGTTGGGTTTAATGTCTTATAAACTCGTAGTTTGTAAATCATTAAACATATTCTATTTTCAATAAAGACGTTATTGAAGTTATTCAGTAAAAGATGTTATTGAATATGTAAATTGTGAATGTTTAACCTAAATCCAATAAACTAACATCATTGGCTATAACATGAATACTCGAACTATATGTAGAGACATATCATAGGATCAAGTTCAAGTTTATAGTCAAAATAGTCTATAGTATAAGGATAGGGTTGGGTGCCTTATCCTGGGGACACTATGGACGCGACCCACTTTGTATTAAGTACAAACGATGAGATCCTAAATCGTTCATGTGAAGACATGCGAGCGGGGGTGTCCTATGCAATGAGTTTGCATAAGACTAGACCGCGAAATAAGTCACTTTCTCTTTATAACGCCGTTTACTGTAGAAACTGACTATTTCACAAGATGACCTAGGTAACTCGATCTTAATCCTGAGCTAACTATGAACTCTTGTTTATACGAGATTATCCTTTGATCTGAAGGTGTACATATTACACATGCGGAAGCAATTGAAGATCGAAAGCACTTAAGACATTCAATTTTACTCCTAAAGCATGCATGTTCTAGAAAAGAAAGAATAGTGAGTTTAGAAAACACCAACCTTTGTAGCTCACTTATGTTGAACTCCTTGTGGTGTTTGCCTCTCCTATGCTCCTTGGACAACCTCTAGAGTCTTCCCTACTATACTCCGGGCCAAGAACGACTTGTGGGAGTCTATATAAGATAGGGAATGGGAAGGGAATGCTTGAAGCATCTAACAATGGAGAAGAATGAGAGATGAGAGAACTTTGAGTCCAAATTCCAGCAGCATAACCTTAAGGAAATGACTCTCTTATGTTTGAATATGATTCAAACTCGTTTTAAAGACATTCTCCATGCAAAGCCAAGCCTCAAGACACAAGACACATGGTGTATTTGCAAGCTCAAGTGGATTCTAGGTGTACATTACACAAGACATGCAACAATGCATGAGTGAGTTGTCTTTCCACTTTGAATGATCATGCATTAAGTGGATTTCCAACTAAATCCACTAAATTCAAATTGAAATCAAATTTCAAGCTTGCAAATTATCCCCAATTTCAATTCTAAATTGAAATTTATTGCTTGGTAATTAATTTGAAAATTTTCAAATTAATTTTGATATGATTAATCTAATTAATCTTTGTTATCTTGTGCAATTCCATATATATGATTCCTAATACATATATATAGTATTCAAAACACTTTTAAATACTTCATCTCTCATTTTCTAATTTAATTCATAATTAAATTATTGTGTCAAACACAATTTACGATAATACCCTTTTTCCCAATTTTGAACGATTCAAAGCTTCCTATCTTTTGTTCTAGGCTTAATTTCGATATGAGCTAGTAGGAGGACCTAATGGACCTATAGATCATGGGCTCCAACGATTCGAGGCTAACCGACTAATCTCATTGTCCAAGCTAGCCAACATTCGTTAACTATCGGGACACTCCACTATAGCCCGATAGTTGCACTCCCCTCACTATAGATATATTTTCGTCCACTTGATTTAACCATGATTAGTAAGTCGATCCTTCACAGGTTGTTCGTAGCTATAGCTAGGTCAATAAGCCGTTTTACCCCTATAGTACTTCTAGTTCCTTAAGTCCCACTGATCCTCTAATGAACAATTGGTTTATGGTCCAACCAATAAACCGAGTCCCCCTCGGGCCAATGAGAGGGCGGGATCCCTTTGTTCAAGCCCTGAAGTCAGCACTTAAGGGAACAACCTCTCTACTATCCCTAATTCGGGTAGGAGTGAATTCCTTCTTGCACGACTATGTCCCCAGCTATCTACCTGTTCCTATCCCTGAAATGGGAGGCTTATTGAGTCGGCGATATTGAGCCACTCTCACCTATGCAGATCTAAGGATAAACCCGAATAAACAGGAGTTCATAGTTAGCTCAGGATTAAGATCGAGTTACCTAGGTCATCACATGAAATAGTCAGTCTCGTCAGTAAACGGTGTTATAAAGCGAGAGCGACTTATTTCTCGGTCCTGGTCTTATGCAAACTCATTGCATAGGACGCCCCCACTCGCATGTCTCTACATGGACGATTTAGGATCACATCGTCTATACCATCTATAAAGTGGGTCGCGTCTCATAGTGTCTCCAGAATAAGGTACCCAACCCTATTCCTATACTATAGACCGTTTTGGCTATTACTCAAGCTTGATCCACTTTTATGTCTCTACATAAAGCTCAAGTGTTCATCCTATAGCCATGGATCTTAGTTTATTGGATTTGGGTTATTATATGTGCAATTTACTTTATTCAGTAATGACTTTTACTGAATCAATCTCGTTAACACCTTTATCGAATAAGTATATAATTCGTTTAACATTCACTATCTACGAGTTTTAGGGCACCAATCCCAACAATCTCCCACTTGAACTAAAACTCTAGTTTAGTGGGATGTACTATAATCTATAACAGTAGTGGATGAATAAATACTTGTATTAATAACAGAGTAAAAATACAATAAACTACGGCATCTAAATACCCAGTATACTAAGGTATCGATATACCGGTTACAATTCTCCCACTTGACCTAGATTATTTCTCGTACATATCTCGCAGACCTAGACCTTCTAGATGACTCTCGAACACTTTAGCCGTGAGAGCCTTCGTGAATGGATCAACAATGTTGTGCTCCAACGCTATCTTCGTGATGATCACGTCTCCTCGGTGCACAATCTCCCTAATGAGATGGTATTTCCTTTCGATGTGCTTGCCTCTCTTATGGCTGCGAGGTTCCTTTGAGTTTGCAACTGCGCCGCTATTATCACAATACAAGGTGATAGGCAAATGCATATTTGGAACGACTTCCAAGTCAGTTAGGAACTTCCTGAGCCATACTACCTCTTTTGCTGCTTCGCAAGCGGCTACATATTCGGCCTCCATGGTCGAGTCTGCAATGCATCCTTGCTTGATGCTGCGCCATACTATTGCTCCTCCATTTAGAGTGAATACTGGCCCCGATGTAGATTTCCTCGAATCTTTATCAGTTTGAAAGTCAGAATCAGTGTATCTTGTAAGGATCAAATCCTTCGAACCATACACGAGCATATAGTCCCTCGTTCTCCTTAGATATTTGAGGATACTTTTAATGGTTGTCCAGTGATCAAATCCTGGATTGGATTGATAACTACTGACAATCCCTACCGCATAACAAATGTCAGGCCTTGTACACAACATGACATACATTAGGCTACCTACTGCAGAGGCATAGGGAAAATGTCTCATGTCCTCAACTTCTTGAGGTGTCTGAGGACACTGTTCCTTAGACAAGTTAATTCCGTGCCTGAAAGGTAATAGTCCTTTCTTGGAATTTTGCATTTTATATCTAACCAACAATTTGTCGATATAAGACGTTTGAGACAGGGCTAGCGTTTTGTTCTTTCGTTTTCGAACAATTTGGATTCCTAGAACAAATTGTGCCTCACCCAAATCTTTCATTTGGAATTGAGTTGCTAGCCAAAGTTTAATGTCAGTTAGATAACCCACATCATTCCCGATGAGTAGGATATCATCCACATACAGTACTAAGAAAGCTATAGAGTTGTTGATGATCCTTTTGTAAACACAAGGCTCATCAACCTTTTGTTCAAAGCCATAAGATTTGATCGCAGTATCAAATTTCATATTCCAGGATCTAGACGCTTGTTTTAATCCATAAATGGATCGTTTAAGCTTGCAAACTTTTTACTCTTGATCATGAGCTATGAACCCCTCTGGCTGAGACATGTAGATGCTTTCTTCAAGATTACCGTTCAGAAAGGCAGTCTTGACATCCATTTGCCATATTTCATAATCGTAAAACGTGGCAATGGATAAAAGTATCTGGATCGACTTTAACATGGCAACAGGGGAGAAGGTTTCTTCATAGTCAATCCCCTCCCGCTGGGTAAAACCCTTTGCCACAAGTCGTGCCTTAAAGGTCTGTACCTTTCCAGCAGCGTCTTGTTTTCTCTTGTAGATCCATTGCACCCTATGAGTCTAACCCCTTCAGGTTGATCTACAAGATCCCATACTGAATTAAAATGCATGGACTCGATCTCTAAGTCCTTGGCTTTAATCCACTCGTTCTTGTCAACGTCATCCATTGCCTGTTTAAAGGTTAATGGATCCTCGATCCCGTCATCAGGTATGACGATTGGAGTTTCAGTTAAACCCAAATAGCGATCAGGCTGTCTAACAACCCTCCCACTACGTCGAGGTTCTCTTATTTCTTGAGAAGGACGTGATTGACTCGAGGTGTCAGTATCATCAACAACTCTTGTTGATGTTTCTGTAGCTTCGTTAGATAGTTCACTTAAAACGACTTTACTACGTGGTTTGTGATCTCTGAGGTGGTCTTCTTCTAGGAATGTAGCATTTGTCGATACAAGTACTTTATTTTCCTCTGGATTGAAGAAGTATCCACCTCTCGTTTCTTTGGGATAACCTATAAATTGGCAAAATCTAGAACGAGGCTCCAAATTCTTTGGGTTTGCTTCTAGGACGTATGCAGGGCATCCCCAAATTCTAAAATGTCGTAAACTAGCTTTACGACCTTTCTAGAGCTCAAATGGTGTTTCAGAAACACTATTTGAGGGAACTACGTTCAAGATATAAACTGCAGTCTCTACTGCATAACCCCAAAACGAGTTAGGCAACTGAGCATAACTCATCATCGAACGAACCATGTCCAACAAGGTTCTGTTTCTCCTTTCTGATACACCGTTTTGCTGAGGTGTACCAGGGGCTGAGAGTTGGGACGTAATTCCATGCTCTATCAAATAGTCTTGAAAACTTAAGTCCATATACTCTCCACCTTGATCGGATCGAAGTGTTTTTATCGTCTTACCTAATAGGTTCTCAACCTCGACCTTATACTCCTTGAACTTTTCAAAAGCTTCGGACTTATGATACATCAGGTAGAGATAGCCATACCTCGAATAATCATCAATGAAACTGATGAAATATTCGTACCCTCCTCGAGCTCTAATGTTCATTGGTCCATAGAGGTCCGAATGAATGAGCTCTAAAGGCTCTTTGGCACGATAACCTTTTCCGGTAAAAGGTCGTTTTGTCATCTTGCCCTCAAGGCATGATTCACAAGGAGGCAACGAGTCGTCTTCTAACTTGTTTAGAAGTCCACTCTTGACCAATCTCCCAATCCTATTGAGGTTGATATGGCCTATGTTGGGTTTTATGCCCTAAAACTCGTAGATAGTAAATGTACATTTGACCGAACATTAATAAAGTGATGTATTATTCAATGTTTGTATTATATCTTGTCTTGCTAACCCTAATCCAATAAACTAAACATCCATGGCTAATAGAATGAGACTTGAACTAGTATGTAGGGACATGCGGGGATCAATGTTCAAGTTTTAGCCTAAAGGGTCTGTAGTATAGGGATAAGGCTGGGTACCTTATCCTGGTGACACTATGGATACGGCCCGCTTTGTATATTGATACAAACGTAGTGATCCAACACGTTCATGTGGTTGACATGCGAGTGGGGGTATCCTGTGCAATGAGTTTGCACAAAGACCGGACCGCGAAATAGTTAACCACTAACTATAACACCGTTGGTTAGCTCGGTTTCTATTTCACTAGGATGACCTAGGCAACTTGGCCTTAATCCTGAGTGGATTATGGACTCCTGTCCATGAGGGATTGTCCTTTGATTTGTACGGGTGAGAGTGGCCAGTTCGCCGACTCAATAAGCCTACCATTTTGGGGACAAGACCGAATGGGGAGCTGGGAACGTAGTCTTACAAGATGGAATTCACTCCTTCCTGATATGAGGGTAAGTAGAGGTGTGTTCCCTTAAGTGGTGTCTCCGGGTCTTGAACAAAGGGCCCTACCCTCTTTATGGCACGAGAGGGTTTTCTGTTTGATGGTTGGACCACAAACAGGTTGTTCATTAGAGGAGCACTGGTACTTAAGGACCAAGAGGTAGCCCAGGGGTAAAACGGTAATTTGACCTAGCTGGGGTACGAACACACGTGAAGGGCTAACTTGCTGCTGACGGTCAATATCCGTGGACACAGAAATATATCTGCAGTGAGAAGAGTGCAGCTGTGGTTCTTTAGTGGAGTGAACCACAGTTAGCGAATATTGATTAACTTGGTTAATGAGTTTAACCAACTAATCTCATATCGTTGGAGCTTCTGATCTGTAGGTCCATTAGGTCCCACCGGTAGCTCATTTGGGGCGTTGAGGTAAAATTCTAAGGATTGATTGAATATTCGAAGGTGTTCGAATATTATACTAAAATATGATTTTGGTTTAAATTAAAACTATAGGTTATAATTAATATGCATTGGATGTATATTAATACAATAGTTTTGAGAGAGAAAATAGTAATTGAATATGTGATGTTCAATTTTATTTTATTAATTAATTAATTTCTTATTAATTAATTGATTTAGTTTAATTAAATTTGATTTGATTAAACTATAAGATAAGAGGGATATTAATTTAAATTGGATTTAAATTAAAGTTATTTTAATTAATTTAGATTAATTAAAAGATAATTAATTGTAATTTGAATTTATTTTTTTTTCAATTATAATTAATTAAAATATCAGATAACTGAAATATCAGTTATCTGATATTTTAAATAATCGGACGTGGTCAGGGGAGTTGCAAAATCAACGCCCTAGTCCCACGCCTAACTCCCCATCCCTCGCTCTCTCCTTCTCTCTCAATTGATCGGTGGCTGAAAAATTAGAGATTTTTCTCAGAGAGAAAAGGGAATCCAGAGAAAAATCCTTAGAGTCTGTTGAGTTCCCACAAGCTCCCAACGCGTATCCTGCTGAGAATACTGGTGAAACCTCGTGGTGGTGTTCGTGGCAAACTTTTCCAGCGAAAAAGGAATTTCAAGTTGCTGTTTTTGGGAGCAATTCAGAGAATTAGGCGAAAAAGTTCAAGGATTTCTTCAAAGGTAAGGTTCTTCTTGAACTAGGGTCAATAGGACCCAATTCTAGATTAGATCTAGTATTTTTCCCTCTGATTTTATGCATGCTTATATCTGGTTTTTCAGCAAGTTTTATCTATTATTGTTGCTGTAAAAATTATTATTTTTCCCAACGTATTGGTATTTTTGTTCTTAAATTAATCTGGGTTTAAAGGTTCTGTATTATTTTTCGCTGCGCAAGGGCTTTCATCCCTTCAATTGGTATCAGAGCCAACTCAGGATTTTAATTTAGGAATTAAAATTTGCGTTGGTTTTAGGTGGGATTTGCATTATGAATGTTTAATTTTGCGATAAACTGTTTAGGTTTAATTGGCCTTAGAATTTATGATTTTTGATGCGATCAAATGTAAAGGCCCCTGCGTTTTTTGGTATTAAATCATAAATATCGAGTCTGTACAGTCCGGGTCACAGTTAGGCTTGAAAATCGATGAAGATCGCAGAAGAAATTGGTGAAAATCGTGAAGAACAGTCGAGTTTCTGCCCAGAAATCAGCTCCAGACGCAACAGCGTCGGGACGCTTAGCCTTGCGCGTCTCGACGCTGTCGCGATTCCACGCTGCAGACGGTTGAAATCGCGCCAGCGTCGGGACGCTTTCTTCACAGCGTCTCGACGCTGTCACGATTTCGTGCGGCGCCAGGATTTTCGCGAGAACGTGATGGTGCCCTAATATGGGCGGTTCGGGTCAGCTGGGACCGGTTCGGTCCGGTTTGACCCGTTTTGGGTGCGGTTCGAGTTTTTCAAGTCCGGTTCGAAGTGGTTCGGGTCGGTTCAAGGCTAGTAGACCGGATTTGGAGCTGCAGAATTTTGTAATAGGATAGATTTATTGCTTTATTAATGTAATTTTGCTTTAATCTATCCTAGGGGCCAATTAAATCGGTTTATTCGCTATTTAAATGCTTTATGGATGTCATTTAAATTTAATCCCACCTTAGGATATAAAGCATGCTCATGCATTTGTGAATGTTATAATGAGATTATAATATATGTTTGAAATGCATGGTTTGATTTTCATGATTTGTTTAATATATAGTAGAGTTATATTAAATTCATGAAAATAGAATAGTATGATGTATGCAATTACATAGTTTTAATATAAGAGTTATATTAAAATTTATTTGTTTGCAGAATGCTAAGTTGATTTTCCATTATTGGCTATAATAAAGTTGTTTATTATTTAAATGGAAATCAAATTGCATTGAGCATGATACATCCATAGATTAATATAAGGGTTATATTAATTATCATGCAATGCATAGTACTATAGTTTAAAATTTCATTAACTTGAATATGATTGTTAATTGTTTTAAAAACTATAGTATGCATGATTATAGGGCTAATCATTATAAAATTTTGAAATAGTTTAAAATTTTATGATTAGAAACCGTCAATCTATAATCAAGATATGCATGTTCACATAGGATCTTAGGTTAAAATTAAATTAATTTTAATGGGTTAAAATTAATTAGACCTAAGATTATTTTCTAATAGGATTAGAAAATCTTACTTAGTTTTAAAATAGTTTTAATGAACTAAGTAGGACGAACATTCCTGAGATTATAAGGGAACTCTACCAGTGAAGTTCTGTCTAAGGATTGGAGGTATTTAAGTTGACGGTAATCGGAACACCTCCTACCTGGGAACTGATCTGGAATACCGGAGTTGAATTAATCTCAGGTTAATGTTAGAATAATGTCACTAGGTTAATTAAATTGGTTTAATACACCTAGACATTAGGTCTTATTATAATAGTTATAATAGGACTAGACTTAGATAAATGACTTAGCCGGATTTATCTAGGTTTAATCAAACCCTAAAATTAATCAGTTACTTTAGTGGGAGGAAAATTACAAAACTTAATTTAAATTGAGTTTTGCTCCTACGTCCCCGTGACGTTCACACCGTGAGATCCATGCTCGACTTTGTGTCGTTTTAGCGCGGCCTCCCTTCGGAGAGTGTTTGCATGGGTCAATACCAAGGTGAATGGGGAAAGTGACTATAGTAAGTGGGAGCGGGACACGTGTCAACGTATCCTTCGGTCTCCACCCCTAGGTCACAACGTGAGATTCCTATGATCCGCCTGCGTGTTGTCTCGGCGCAACCACCCCTTCGGAGGGCCTGATCATAGGATTCGGAACACCGTGAACTCCTTAACAGGATAGGATCACTTAGGCTAATTACCAACAGTTGTCTTTCCTAACGGTAGCCTGTTGGTGCGTGCCTCTGGGATCTGAAAGTGGGAGGGTTACACTTACGGGGAGGAGTTAATTGGTTAACAAATCCTTGACCGAACAACGGTGGTTAATGTCTAATGGAATATGAGTTATTCTGGTATTAGATATTGACTGAGAAGTGTCTCATTTTAGAGGAGGAACAACTGATCACCCTTCGGTGGCTGTTCTTCTAAACCTCTAAAGCATCGTTGCGAAACACAACCTAAGATATGATTAGAAACCGTCAATCTATAATCAAGATATGCATGTTCACATAGGATCTTAGGTTAAAATTAAATTAATTTTAATGGGTTAAAATTAATTAGACCTAAGATCATTTTCTAATAGGATTAGAAAATCTTACTTAGTTTTAAAATAGTTTTAATGAACTAAGTAGGACGAACATTCCTGAGATTATAAGGGAACTCTACCAGTGAAGTTCTGTCTAAGGATTGGAGGTATTTAAGTTGACGGTAATCGGAACACCTCCTACCTGGGAACTGATCTGGAATACTGGAGTTGAATTAATCTCAGGTTAATGTTAGAATAATGTCACTAGGTTAATTAAATTGGTTTAATACACCTAGACATTAGGTCTTATTATAATAGTTATAATAGGACTAGACTTAGATAAATGACTTAGCCGGATTTATCTAGGTTTAATCAAACCCTAAAATTAATCAGTTACTTTAGTGGGAGGAAAATTACAAAACTTAATTTAAATTGAGTTTTGCTCCTACGTCCCCGTGACGTTCACACCGTGAGATCCATGCTCGACTTTGTGTCGTTTTAGCGCGGCCTCCCTTCGGAGAGTGTTTGCATGGGTCAATACCAAGGTGAATGGGGAAAGTGACTATAGTAAGTGGGAGCGGGACACGTGTCAACGTATCCTTCGGTCTCCACCCCTAGGTCACAACGTGAGATTCCTATGATCCGCCTGCGTGTTGTCTCGGCGCAACCACCCCTTCGGAGGGCCTGATCATAGGATTCGGAACACCGTGAACTCCTTAACAGGATAGGATCACTTAGGCTAATTACCAACAGTTGTCTTTCCTAACGGTAGCCTGTTGGTGCGTGCCTCTGGGATCTGAAAGTGGGAGGGTTACACTTACGGGGAGGAGTTAATTGGTTAACAAATCCTTGACCGAACAACGGTGGTTAATGTCTAATGGAATATGAGTTATTCTGGTATTAGATATTGACTGAGAAGTGTCTCATTTTAGAGGAGGAACAACTGATCACCCTTCGGTGGCTGTTCTTCTAAACCTCTAAAGCATCGTTGCGAAACACAATCATAGTTTTATTAGGGTTCTTTGATTGTTTGTTTGCAAAATTGATTGGATGTATACAATTGTTTGTATTGCTTGTGTGATGGGTTAAGGCAAAGATAACTAATACGGTCACTTGTTTGTTTTTCAGCAATGTCTTCCTCTATAATATCCCTTCTTAAAAATGAACAACTAACCGGCGAGAATTTTCCACAATGGAAATCAAACCTCAATACAATACTCGTGGTTGAGGACTTAAGATTCGTCTTAACGGAGGAATGTCCTCCCGTTCTTCCTCGCACTGCCTCTCAGGCAGTTAAAGACGCCTATGAACGCTGGACCAAGGCCAATGAAAAGGTCAAGGTCTATATATTGGTCAGCTTGTCTGAAGTTTTGGCCAAGCGTTATGAGAACGTGGAAACTGCCAGGGAAATTATGAATTCCCTGCAGGAGATGTTTGGACTCCCGTCCTACCAGCTCCACCACGACGCCTTGAAGAACGTCTTCAATGCCAAGATGCTGGAAGGTCAATCTGTTCGGGAACATGTCCTGGACATGATTAACCAGTTCAACATAGCTGAGGCAAATGGCGGGGTTGTCTGCGAGCGCAGTCAGGTTGCGTTCATCCTTCACTCGCTCCCGGCGAGCTATCTGTCTTTCAGGACGAACGCAAGCATGAATAAGATTCAGTTCAACCTGACTACCCTCCTCTCGGAGTTACAGATTTACGAATCCCTGCAAAAGAGCAAGGGAAAGAATGTGGTGAAAGGAGAGGCCAATGTGGCCCATTCCAAGAAGAAGTTCCTGAAGGGTTCATCCTCAGGGACTAAATCTGTACCCCAGGCTTCTTCATCGAAGCAAATCCAGAAGAGGAAGGGAGACAAGGGGAAGGCTCCTGCACAGGCTGTGCAAGGGAAGGGGAAGGCCAAGGTCGTGGCCGACAAAGGCAGATGCTTCCACTGCAATGCAGATGGTCACTGGAAGCGCAACTGTCCCCGCTACCTTGCTGAGAAAAGAAGAGAAAAAGAAGGTAAATTCGATTTACTTGTGTTAGAGACTTGTCTCGTTGAACATGATGAGTTTGCCTGGATACTGGATTCGGGAGCCACTAATCATGTTTGTTCTTCTTTTCAGGGAAATAATTTCCAGCAGCTGGCAGAGGGTGAAATGACGCTCAAGGTCGGAACGGGAGACGTCGTTTCAGCTCGTGCAGTGGGAGCTGCAAAATTATTCTTTAGAAATAGGTTTTTAATTTTAGAGGACTTGTACTTGGTTCCTAGAATTAAAAGGAACCTAATTTCTGTTTCAGCTTTGTTAGAACAATGTTATACTATTTCCTTCTTGCTTAATGAAGCTTTAATTTCAAAGAATGGAATTTACATTTGTTCAGCTAAGCGTGAGAATAATTTGTTTGTGTTAAGACCAAATGATGCTAAGGCCATTTTAAGTCATGAAATGTTTAAAACGGCCGAAACGCAAAACAAAAGGCAAAAAGTTTCTCCTTCAAGTAACAACACGTATCTTTGGCATCTTCGTCTTGGTCATATTAACATCGATCGGATCGATCGTTTGGTTAAAAATGGGCTTCTAAGTGACATAGAAGATACATCTTTACCACCCTGTGAATCGTGTCTCGAGGGTAAAATGACCAAGAGGCCTTTTACTGGAAAAGGTTACAGGGCCAAAGAACCACTTGAACTAATACATTCGGATCTTTGTGGTCCTATGAATGTAAAGGCTCGAGGTGGTTTTGAATATTTCATCTCTTTCATAGATGATTATTCACGATACGGTTACTTGTACCTAATGGGCCATAAGTCTGAGGCTCTTGAAAAATTCAAGGAGTTTAAGGCTGAGGTAGAAAACTTATTGGGTAAAACAATTAAAACACTTCGATCAGATCGAGGTGGAGAGTATTTAGATCAGCGATTCCAGGACTATATGATAGAACATGGAATCCAATCACAACTCTCAGCACCTGGTACACCTCAGCAAAATGGTGTATCAGAAAGGAGAAACAGAACCTTGTTAGACATGGTTCGATCTATGATGAGCTATGCTCAGTTGCCTAGCTCGTTTTGGGGGTATGCAGTAGAGACTGCAGTACATATTCTTAATAGTGTTCCCTCAAAAAGTGTTTCTGAAACTCCTTTTGAGTTATGGAGGGGGCGTAAACCTAGTTTGCGTTACTTTCGAATCTGGGGTTGTCCTGCACATGTGTTAGTGACAAATCCTAAGAAATTGGAATCACGTACGAGAATATGCCAATTTGTTGGGTACCCGAAAGAAACGAGAGGTGGTCTTTTCTATGACCCTCAAGATAATAAAGTATTTGTATCGACAAATGCAACTTTCTTGGAGGAAGACCACATACGAGATCATCGACCACGAAGTAAGTTAGTATTAGGAGAAGCTACAGAAGGATCAACAAGGGTTGTTGATGAACCTGGTCCTTCAACAAGAGTTGTTGGAGAATGCAGTTCTTCTCGTCAATCTAGTCCTCCTCTCGTAGTGGGAGAGCTTCGACGCAGTGGGAGGGTTGTGATACAACCTAACCGCTACTTGGGTTTAACAGAAACACAAGTAGTCATACCTGATGACGGCGTAGAAGATCCATTGTCTTATCGTCAGGCAATGAATGATGTAGATAAGGACGAGTGGGCCAAAGCCATGGACCTTGAGATGGAGTCCATGTACTTCAATCAAGTTTGGGAACTTGTAGATCTACCTGAAGGGGTCAAACCCATTGGGTGTAAATGGATCTATAAGAGGAAAAGAGATGCTGCTGGGAAAGTACAGACTTTCAAAGCAAGACTTGTAGCAAAGGGTTATACCCAACGAGAAGGAGTGGACTATGAAGAAACTTTTTCTCCAGTTGCTATGCTAAAGTCCATAAGAATCCTCTTATCCATTGCCACATTTTATGATTATGAAATTTGGCAAATGGATGTCAAGACAGCTTTTCTGAATGGCAATCTTGACGAGAGTATTTTTATGTCTCAACCCGAGGGGTTCATATCCCAAGGTCATGAGCAAAAGGTTTGCAAACTGAATCGATCCATTTATGGGTTGAAACAGGCTTCTAGATCTTGGAATATTAGATTTGATACTGCGATCAAATCTTTTGGTTTTGACCAGAATGTTGATGAGCCTTGTGTATACAAGAAGATCAACAAGAATAAAGTAGCTTTCCTCGTACTTTATGTAGACGACATCCTACTCATTGGGAATGATGTAGGGTATCTGTCTGACGTAAAAGAATGGCTAGCAGCTCAATTCCAAATGAAAGATTTGGGTGAGGCTCAGTATGTTCTTGGGATCCAGATTATTCGGGATAGAAAGAACAAATCGCTAGCTCTGTCTCAGGCAACGTATATCGACAAGATGTTGGCTCGATATTCGATGCAAAACTCCAAGAAGGGCTTGTTGCCTTTCAGGCATGGGGTTCACTTGTCTAAGGAACAGTCTCCTAAGACACCTCAAGAGGTTGAGGATATGAGACGGATTCCCTACGCCTCTGCCGTGGGTAGCTTAATGTATGCCATGCTATGCACGAGGCCTGACATTTGTT
The DNA here is from genome assembly GCA_036850905.1 of Luffa acutangula. NCBI lineage: Eukaryota > Viridiplantae > Streptophyta > Magnoliopsida > Cucurbitales > Cucurbitaceae > Luffa > Luffa acutangula. The sequence goes on from CM072087.1 coordinate 9,458,328, forward strand.
ATGCTGTAGGGATTGTCAGCAGATATCAGTCAGATCCAGGGTTAGACCATTGGACCGCCGTTAAAGGAATCCTCAAGTATCTTAGGAGAACGAGAGATTACATGTTGGTGTTTGGGGCTAAGGAGTTAGTTCTCACGGGATACACCGACTCTGACTTCCAAACTGACAAGGATTCTAGGAAATCTACGTCAGGGTCAGTTTTCACCCTTAACGGGGGAGCTGTAGTTTGGAGGAGCATAAAGCAGGGATGTATAGCAGACTCCACGATGGAGGCTGAGTATGTAGCTGCTTGTGAAGCAGCTAAGGAAGCTGTTTGGCTAAGGAAGTTCTTGACAGATTTGGAAGTTGTTCCAAATATGAACTTGCCCATTACGTTATACTGTGACAACAGTGGGGCAGTAGCCAATTCAAAGGAACCTCGCAGCCACAAAAGAGGTAAACACATAGAGAGGAAGTACCATCTAATTCGAGAGATTGTGCAAAGAGGAGATGTGGTCGTGACCAAGATCGCTTCTGAGCATAACATTGCTGATCCGTTTACGAAGGCCCTCTCGGCTAAAGTGTTCGAGGGTCATCTAGACAGTCTAGGTCTGCGAGATATGTATATAGCGTAATCTAGGGCAAGTGGGAGATGTGTAATGGGTGTAAGAATGCCCTAGTTTATTGTATTTTGTATATTTACCTTTTATGTAATGTACAAATATACATGTACCGTTTCCAGCTTTGGATTATTTTGTATATACTTTCCCTGTAACTTGAGTTTTAGTTCAAGTGGGAGTTTGTTGGGTTTTATGCCCTAAAACTCGTAGATAGTAAATGTACATTTGACCGAACATTAATAAAGTGATGTATTATTCAATGTTTGTATTATATCTTGTCTTGCTAACCCTAATCCAATAAACTAAACATCCATGGCTAATAGAATGAGACTTGAACTAGTATGTAGGGACATGCGGGGATCAATGTTCAAGTTTTAGCCTAAAGGGTCTGTAGTATAGGGATAAGGCTGGGTACCTTATCCTGGTGACACTATGGATACGGCCCGCTTTGTATATTGATACAAACGTAGTGATCCAACACGTTCATGTGGTTGACATGCGAGTGGGGGTATCCTGTGCAATGAGTTTGCACAAAGACCGGACCGCGAAATAGTTAACCACTAACTATAACACCGTTGGTTAGCTCGGTTTCTATTTCACTAGGATGACCTAGGCAACTTGGCCTTAATCCTTAGTGGATTATGGACTTCTGTCCATGAGGGATTGTCCTTTGATTTGTACGGGTGAGAGTGGCCAGTTCGCCGACTCAATAAGCCTACCATTTTGGGGACAAGACCGAATGGGGAGCTGGGAACGTAGTCTTACAAGATGGAATTCACTCCTTCCTGATATGAGGGTAAGTAGAGGTGTGTTCCCTTAAGTGGTGTCTCCGGGTCTTGAACAAAGGGCCCTACCCTCTTTATGGCACGAGAGGGTTTTCTGTTTGATGGTTGGACCACAAACAGGTTGTTCATTAGAGGAGCACTGGTACTTAAGGACCAAGAGGTAGCCCAGGGGTAAAACGGTAATTTGACCTAGCTGGGGTACGAACACACGTGAAGGGCTAACTTGCTGCTGACGGTCAATATCCGTGGACACAGAAATATATCTGCAGTGAGAAGAGTGCAGCTGTGGTTCTTTAGTGGAGTGAACCACAGTTAGCGAATATTGATTAACTTGGTTAATGAGTTTAACCAACTAATCTCATATCGTTGGAGCTTCTGATCTGTAGGTCCATTAGGTCCCACCGGTAGCTCATTTGGGGCGTTGAGGTAAAATTCTAAGGATTGATTGAATATTCGAAGGTGTTCGAATATTATACTAAAATATGATTTTGGTTTAAATTAAAACTATAGGTTATAATTAATATGCATTGGATGTATATTAATACTATAGTTTTGAGAGAGAAAATAGTAATTGAATATGTGATGTTCAATTTTATTTTATTAATTAATTAATTTCTTATTAATTAATTGATTTAGTTTAATTAAATTTGATTTGATTAAACTATAAGATAAGAGGGATATTAATTTAAATTGGATTTAAATTAAAGTTATTTTAATTAATTTAGATTAATTAAAAGATAATTAATTGTAATTTGAATTTATTTTTTTTTCAATTATAATTAATTAAAATATCAGATAACTGAAATATCAGTTATCTGATATTTTAAATAATCGGACGTGGTCAGGGGAGTTGCAAAATCAACGCCCTAGTCCCACGCCTAACTCCCCATCCCTCGCTCTCTCCTTCTCTCTCAATTGATCGGTGGCTGAAAAATTAGAGATTTTTCTCAGAGAGAAAAGGGAATCCAGAGAAAAATCCTTAGAGTCTGTTGAGTTCCCACAAGCTCCCAACGCGTATCCTGCTGAGAATACTGGTGAAACCTCGTGGTGGTGTTCGTGGCAAACTTTTCCAGCGAAAAAGGAATTTCAAGTTGCTGTTTTTGGGAGCAATTCAGAGAATTAGGCGAAAAAGTTCAAGGATTTCTTCAAAGGTAAGGTTCTTCTTGAACTAGGGTCAATAGGACCCAATTCTAGATTAGATCTAGTATTTTTCCCTCTGATTTTATGCATGCTTATATCTGGTTTTTCAGCAAGTTTTATCTATTATTGTTGCTGTAAAAATTATTATTTTTCCCAACGTATTGGTATTTTTGTTCTTAAATTAATCTGGGTTTAAAGGTTCTGTATTATTTTTCGCTGCGCAAGGGCTTTCATCCCTTCAGCCTAACCTCAAGTGTCAGAGATAGGTAGCTTGAGAAACTCTTCGCTTTTTAGGTTGAGTCTCAACGGTTTTAAACATCTTATGATTTAAAATAGCTTTAGACTCAATTGGTCTCAAAACATATAATTTATTCTTCAAGTTTGCAGAGCAAACATCAATACCTCTTTTAGTTATGAACGCTTCATTAACAGAAAAATAAATTGAGTAACCTTGTTCTAATAAACAAGATAAAGAAATCAAATTTCTTTTAATCTTCGGAACTATGTACACATTATCTAATATCATGTAGCGTTCCTTGGTGAAGAATAATTTTATGTCTCCCACTGCAATAGCCGAGATGACTTCTCCTGTTCCAACTTTAAGAGTCATCTCTCCAGCTATTAGCTATTGCCAGGAACTCATTCCTTGAAATGAAGAACATACGTGATTAGTGGCACCTGAATCGAGTATCCAGGCAGAATCGTCGTTTTCCACTAAACACGTTTCCAAGACTAATAAATCACATTTAGAGTCGTGGATCATGTTTTTCTTGGCTACGCAGTTATTTTGAGGACATTCCTCAGTTGAGACCAAACCTAAATTCTTTGCCACGTGTTTAGCGTTTAAGCAAGTATTCTTAGTCGAATGTACTAAACCGTTTAATTTGGCATTTGACAAAGCACATACGTTTTTCGACATGTTGCTGAAACAAACAAATTAATCTCTATTAGAAACATGCACTAAACCTTTTAATCACATTTATCCAATCAGATTTAGCAAAAGCAATCATCGACCCATATATACAATTGATTTATTTTGCAACGATACTTTAGGGGTTTAGAATAACCGCTACCGTAGGGCAGTCAGCTACTCCTCCTCTGAATCGAGACAATCTCGACCAAATACTATTCCCAGAATAACTCTTACTCCAATGGTTATTAGCTAACGTTAATTTGGTCAAGACCATCTTGTAAGTGTTACCCATCATTTTAAGATTGCAGAGGGCGGCCCCAACAATGCCACCGTAGGGAAGAGCTAATGTTGGGAGTGGCCCTAGGAAACCCTATCCATTTCTGGAGTTTGCGTTGTTCCGAATCCCATGCGCAAGCCCTCCGTAGGGTGATCGCTCCCAGGGCGACTCGCAGGCAGCGCATAGGAATCTCACGGTACAACCTAATGATGGAGACCGCAGGATACGTTTGACACGTTTCCTTCTCCCACTTACTATGAACACTTTCCCCATTCACCTTGATATTAACCCATGCAAACACCATCCGTAGGGGGACGCTCCCAGGGCGCCTCGAGGCCAAGCATGGATCTCACGGTGTGAACTCAGGGGAACGTGAGAGTAGAAACTTAATATGAATATTTCGTTTCTATACTTTTCCTCCCACTAAAGTGTCGTAAAGTTTTAGGGTCTATTACTTAGGTAAATTATGGCTAAATGAATCTATCTAAGTCTATGCCTTATTAAACAAGGTCTTTACACTAAATGTCTAGGTGAATTAAACTCTTTTAATAACCTAGTGACATTGCATGCTAGTAAGACTTTGGTTAATTCAACTCAGGTTCCGAACCATTTGCCGGGAGAGTTCCCTTATAACCAAGGTCTTATGTCCTACTTACTCAAATTTTAAAACTATTTTAAAAAACTAAGTAAGACATATTTCTAATCCTATCAAAAAAGGCGATCTTAGATCTATTTCATTTTAAACCATTTAAAGAATGATAAGATCCTAAGATCCTATGTTAGCATGCAACTCTTTATTATAGGTTTTATGGATTGTATTCATTAACTATTATAACTCTTATAACTTTTAATGAATTAACCCTATAACATGCTTTCTAATGGTGTTTAAAAGCATATAACAATCAATCATTCAAGTTATAAGAAAAGCACCATTTAGAAACAACCTATGTCTAGGTTTGTATAACGCTTTATACTACGATGTCTAGGTGATAACACTTTAAAACCTCACACCGCTCACGCATGCTCATAAAACTCGAGTTAACTTAACTCAAGAACCGACTCGATGCCCAGGTAGGAGGTGTTCCGTAAACCGTCAACTTAAATACCTCCAGCCTTAGACAGCATCTTGTCGGGTGAGTTCTCTCGTAACCATTGTTTTACAAGATATCAACCTAAACTATGCAAGTTGATCGAATCGTTGAAGGTTCATTAACCTAAGTGAGCATGCACTTAATCTTGTTATAGATTTTAGATTTCTATCTCTTTTTATAACAATTATAAAAACAATCCATAACAAGCCTAATTTGAGAATAACACTTATAATCAAACTAATGAAATTTCATGCTTCATGCTTGGTTAATTTTATCAATTAATAATTATAACTATTATAAGAATAATCAATTTTAATTAACCATTCAAGCATGAATCTCCCTAAATTAATACAACACTTATATTAATTAAACATGAAATTTCCCTCATGCATTTGAATTAATCAATAACACTTATTAAAATTAAACAAATGCATGAACATGCTTTCCTATGGTGGGGTTTTAAAACTATATGGCATGCTCATAATGCACATACATCCATTTAATTAAATCATACATTCACAATGCATAAAGTAATTAAATCAAGCTAAAATGGAATAGTTTGGAAATTTAAAAAAAAAACACAAGCAATTTCACTAATTATTACAATAATAATTAATAAAAAACTTGCAACACGCCCGAGCTTCACGAACCATCCCGAACCGCTCATCCAAGCAATGAACCGGGCATGCAATGAGTGAAATGAGGCTGCAACAGACCGAGCCGGACCAAAAGGCAGCAGCTGAACCGGAATTAAAAAAAAACTGCTGCTGGAATTAAAAAATAGCTTGCTGGAATTTTCATTTTCTGCTGCGTCTTCTCCGGTTTTTCTTCGATTTTACAACCTATATAGACTCTAATGACTCTATAAAAATTACAAACTATAGTACACACATTAACGCTCTTACATATCCGAGCAATTACAATTTCATGAAGGTTTGAATGCTCAAAAAATTGCCAAACCAGAACACTTCCATTTTAGCACACAGAAAATTCAATTTCAAAATGGTACCCACCAAAGCAAAATTAAAACGAATTAAGTGCTCTAATCATGCTCTGATACCAATTGAAGGTGTACATATTACACATGCGGAAGCAATTGAAGATCGAAAGCACTTAAGACATTCAATTTTACTTCTAAAGCATGCATGTTCTAGAAAAGACAGAATAGAGAGTTTAGAAAACACCAACCTTTGTAGCTCACTTATGTTGAACTCCTTGTAGTGTTTGCCTCTCCTATGCTCCTTGGACAACCTCTAGAATCTTCCCTACTATACTCTGGACCAAGAACGACTTGTGGGAGTCTATATAAGATAGGGAATGGGAAGGGAATGGGAAGGGAATGCTTGAAGCATCAAACAATGGAGAAGAATGAGAGATGAGAGAACTTTGAGTCCAAATTCCAGCAGCATAACATTAAGGAAATGGCTCTCTTATGTTTGAATATGATTCAAACTCCTTTTAAAGACATTCTCCATGCAAAGCCAAGCCTCAAGACACAAGACACATGGTGTATTTGCAAGCTCAAGTGGATTCTAGGTGTACATTACACAAGAGATGCAACAATGCATGAGTGAGTTGTCTTTCCACTTTGAATGATCATGCATTAAGTGGATTTCCAACTAAATCCACTAAATTCAAATTGAAATCAAATTTCAAGCTTGCAAATTATCACCAATTTCAATTCTAAATTGAAATTGATTGCTTGGTAATTAATTTGAAAATTTTCAAATTAATTTTGATATGATTAGTCTAATTAATCTTTGTTATCTTGTGCAATTCCATATATATGATTCCTAATACATATATATAGTATTCAAAACACTTTTAAATACTTCATCTCTCATTTTCTAATTTAATTCATAATTAAATTATTGTGTCAAACACAATTTACGATAATACCCTTTTTCCCAATTTTGAACGATTCAAAGCTTCCTATCTTTTGTTCTAGGCTTAATTTCGATATGAGCTAGTAGGAGGACCTAATGGACCTATAGATCATGGGCTCCAACGATTCGAGGCTAACCGACTAATCTCATTGTCCAAGCTAGCCAACATTCGTTAACTATCGGGACACTCCACTATAGCCCGATAGTTGCACTCCCCTCACTATAGATATATTTCCGTCCACTTGATTTAACCATGATTAGTAAGTCGATCCTTCACAGGTTGTTCGTAGCTATAGCTAGGTCAATAAGCCGTTTTACCCCTATAGTACTTCTAGTTCCTTAAGTCCCACTGATCCTCTAATGAACAATTGGTTTATGGTCCAACCAATAAACCGAGTCCCTCTCGGGCCAATGAGAGGGCGGGATCCCTTTGTTCAAGCTCCGAAGTTAGCACTTAAGGGAACAACCTCTCTACTATCCCTAATTCGGGTAGGAGTGAATTCCTTCTTGCACGACTATGTCCCCAGCTATCTACCCGTTCCTATCCCTGAAATGGGAGGCTTATTGAGTCGGTGATACTGAGCCACTCTCAGCTATGCAGATCTAAGGATAAGCCCGAATAAACAGGAGTTCATAGTTAGCTCAGGATTAAGATCGAGTTACCTAGGTCATCACATGAAATAGTCAGTCTCGTCAGTAAACGGTGTTATAAAGCGAGAGCGACTTATTTCTCGGTCCTGGTCTTATGCAAACTCATTGCATAGGACGCCCCCACTCGCATGTCTCTACATGGACGATTTAGGATCACATCGTCTATACCATCTATAAAGTGGGTCGCGTCTCATAGTGTCTCCAGAATAAGGTACCCAACCCTATTCCTATACTATAGACCGTTTTGGCTATTACTCAAGCTTGATCCACTTTTATGTCTCTACATAAAGCTCAAGTGTTCATCCTATAGCCATGGATCTTAGTTTATTGGATTTGGGTTATTATATGTGCAATTTACTTTATTCAATAATGACTTTTACTGAATCAATCTCGATAACACCTTTATCGAATAAGTATATAATTCGTTTAACATTCACTATCTACGAGTTTTAGGGCACCAATCCCAACATGATCTGCATGGGTGAGAGTGGCCAAACTTCGTCGACTCAATAAGCCTACCATTTTTGGGATAAGATCGGATAGATAGCTGGGGACATAGTCTCGCAAGATGGAATTCGCTCCTACCCATTTGAGGGATAGTAGAGAGGTTATTCCCTTAAGTACTAGCTCCAGGACTTGAACAAGGGGCCACACCCTCTCCATGGCACGAGATGGTTGGACCACAAACCGATTGTTCATTAGAGGATTAGTAGAACTTAAGGAACAAGAAGTACTATAGGGGTAAAACGATCATTTGACCTAGCTATAGCTACGAAAAACCTGTGAAGGATCGACTTACTGAACATGGTTATATCAAGTGGACGAAAATATATCTATGGTGAGGGGAGTGCAGCTATTGGGCTATAGTCGAGTGTCCCGGTAGTTAACGAATGTTGGTTAGCTTAGTTAATGAGATTAGTCTGTTAGCCTCGAATCGTTGGAGCACATGATCTATAGGTCCATTCAGTCCCCCTACTAGCTCATATCAAAATAAAGCCTAGAACAATAAGATAGGATACTTTGAATCGTTCAAAATCGGGAAAAAAAGGTATTATCGTAAATTGTGTTTGACACAATAATTTAATTATGAATTAAAGTAGAAAATGAGAGATAAAGTATTTAAAAGTGTTGTAAATACTATATATATGAATTAGGATTCATATATAATGGATTGCACAAGGTTGGTATGATTAATTGGATTTAATCATATGATATTAATTGGAAAAGGTTTTCTAAATTAATTACCTATTAACTTCAATTTGGAATTGAAATTAAAATAAAAATACAAGATTGTAAATCAGATTTTAATCCAAAGATAGTGGAAATTGTTGGATTCCCACTCTTGCATGATGATACAAAGTGGAATACAACACATCCATGCACTAGTTGCATGTATTGTTACATGAACACCTAGAATCCACTATGGCTTGCATCTCCAACATGTGTCTTGCTTCTTGAGCCTTCTCCTTACATGGGAACACTCTATAAGTAGAGTGTGAATCAGATTGAGAGCCACGAGAGCCATTTCCATACTGTTATGTTGCTGGATTTTGGTATCAAACTCACCGATAACTCTCCAAAAGGGAGTTATTTAGGCCTTAGTTCTATAGTGTTTTGTGTGTCATTTGTGCTAAATAGGGTTGCTTTTAGATGAATATTATATGTTTTAACCCATTTGGAAGAATAGATGCTTTGGAAGTTATTTTGTGCAGAATATATTGCGGAGCGACTTGAGGGAGCAAAATCTGTGATCCAGCAAAACAAGAACCAAAACTGCCACGTAAAAGCTCGTAATCCATTTTAGTAAACTGAAGTTAGTTGAGCTATTTTCGGACTTAAGAATCTCGGAGAGCCTTCCACGTGTACAAATTGACCTAATTAGGGCTTGCCTTCATTCTATAAAAGGGAAGAGTCGTTTCAAATCAAAGACATTCCATTTTTGGAGAGGGTCATTTCTCATTTCCATCTTTGGAAGCCGAGTAGAGGAGGAAAGATTGGAGACTTCAAGAAGACCATCAACTACGGATTTGACCAAGGGAATTAACCTTTTCTTGTAATTTCTTATAGATATGGATGCACATACTCAGATTGTAGCGTGTGTTGTCATGAATGTTATTAGCTAAATTTACTTAGGTGTTGGCTAGGAATAATGTAATTGTCGTGCTTCATTTCTATGCAATATATGTTGATTTGAGCATCTTGATTAATTGTTGTGCATATTTTTATTTTATGCCCACCTGGCCAGCTGGTATGAATGCCACTTCTTAGTTTCAGGGATGATTTGAGAAGTGTGTGGCACTAAATCACACTAGATCATTGTGTATTGCTGAACGCGAGTGACTGAGTTAGGGATAGCCAGTTGCCTAGTTCTTGATCAATAGAGCTTCATTGGAGTAGAAACACATTCCAAAAAAAACCAGAGTTCCGGGAGGATCCTACTAATAAGACTGCAAGAGAATTGCTGAATCAATAATATTGCTAGAGTATCTTTTAAAATAATTACTAAAATCCTGATCACCAATGCTTGTTTCCAATCTGTCTGCTTTATTTGTTTACTTTCTGTTCTGTCATTTCTTTTGCTTCAGCATTTTATCAAAATCAATCATTTTAACCACCCTTGAAACCATTAATGAATTATACAAAATAGATAAAGTGAGAGTTATTCAGCCCCGTGGATATGATAAATTACTTATCACTTGTTGCGGATTGTGTATGCTTGCACAGTGTTCTAGAGTCTATTTTTACTACATTTTTACCCCAATCCGAAAACCCAACACCCACTTATCTCCATATATCTCTCAAGTGCTTGAACCTTCAAGCATTCCCTTCCCATTCCCTATCTCTATAGACTCCCACAAGTAGTTCTTGGCCTGGAGAATAGTAGGGAAGACACTAAGGGTTGTCCTAAGAAGATTGGAGAAGAAAAGAATCCACGGAGGTCCACCTCTTTAGAAGTAAAATTGATGTAGTTAAGTGCTTTTGATCTTCAATTGCTTCCGCATGTGTTATATGAACACCTTTAGTCTCGACGCCTTGGATTCGGAGGCGTGAAAAAATCAGCGTCGGCATATCGACGCCGGTGCGTTTATTTAAACAGTTGTTGTTGTTTTAGGGCAGCAGTAGGGAGAAGGGAGGGAAAGACGATTGAAGTGCTTAGAAGTTGTTTTCCCTGGGTTTAGGGTCGAATCTCTCCACTTTTCTCTTGTATTTTACATTTTCAAGGTAGATTAGGTTGGTTTCTCGAGCCTTGGGCTCAGATTAGACTTGTCCATGGTCGTCTAAGCACCGTTGTTGTAGTTGGGACCTCGGGATTGTAAGTACATTTGTATTTTTTTATGAGATTTATGAGCATTCTGATGTGATTCTTTGATTATCTTGAGATTGTTGAACTTTATGCATGATTTATTGGTTGCTTGTGATTTTAGATTCCTGCTTTTATAATTATCATGCGTAGTAGGTTAGATTGACACCCTAACTCGCAGCTCGTATGTTAATAATCCGCTAAAGAACTGATTTCCACTTAGCTAACGGATGGTTAGTTCAATAGTTAGCATTAGATTGATTCATGAGCACGAGTCCCAAGAGCAGACTCTGACTTGTTGCTGACACGATGGATCTAGGAGTCTAAATTGATACTTGTGATTCATTAGATGCTTCTTTAGTTGATTGTGAGTGTTCTAGTCTAGAGCAACGATTAATTGGTTTATTGACTGTGGCCAGATTAGTTTGTTGATTAATTGCATGTTAACTCAACGGGTCTAATGGGTTAGCGCTCTAGGGGTATCTAGTTCTTAATGCAGTTGCTTAATTAATTAACTTGATGGGTTCATGAGGTTAGTTGATTAATAGCTTGTAATTGAATCGATGGACGTTGGGATCGAGTCAATTGATTTAGAGTACCTATAGACAACATGAATATAAATTATTATTTGCTAATCAATGAGTAAAAGTAAATGTACTAATCCCGAGTGTCTTCAACTTCAACGGGCGGCAAGGTGAGATTAACCAACCTCCCCATTTATTTTTCTGTTAGTTTACTTTCTTATGAACTGACTTTCTATCAGTTTACTTTCTTACATTTTTCCTTCGCCCACAATTTTCTCCATCTGTCTCAAATCCCCTTTTCTTTGCCACCCCACAACACAAAAGAGATTAGAAGTAAACCAGCTGTTCCCTGAGATCGACTCCGACCACTACTACTGCAAAGTAGCTTGGTGTTCGTGGATTCTAAATTTGTTTTGATACGAGCCCCGTGACACCGACGCGCCCACGCTGGTAAATGTAAATTTGCCTTGACACGTGGAGCCCAACAAAGAAGCTCGGTCAGTTACACACTTTGATTGCTCAACTGAAGGGTAAATATTATAAGACTGATCTTGGATCTCTAAAATATTTTCTTGGGTTGGAGATTAGTCACACTACTGCAGGCATTTTTGTTTCTAAGTATGCTAAAGATCTATTTTCTCGGTTTGGTATGTTAGCAACAAAGGCTTGTTCTACTCCTATTGTTTTATGTATGCCTAGTAATATTGGTGATGTTTGTTGTCATGAGGATGTTTCTCATTTTCGGGCTATTATTGGAGATCTTCATTATTTGACATTCACACATCTTGGTATTGCTTTTGTTGTTAGCAAACTTTCTCAACATATGCATTCTTCACATACTGCTCAATTGGTTGCTTCTAAGAGGGTACTTCGATATATTAATGACACTCTTTCTCACTACAAGAAATATCCCCTTTTATAACTTTTGAGGATAGCATTTTATAAAATAAGCTATGAAAGAGAAAAAAAAGGTGGAAGATTGGTTTTAAAAAATTTGTGTGCGCGCGCTCACATATTACGAAAACAAAAAAAAAAAACTTCAGATACATTCCGCGCTCCACATTGCCCTCGTATTCCTCTCTTTCCCCCTTTTTTCTCTCCCTTTCTTCTCCTCTTTTCATTCTCTATGCCCTAAAAATTCATTCGAATATTGCAAAAAATTATTCAGTTCATCATCTTCACTTCCCTCTCCCTCCTCTCTTAACCTGTTTCAACCGTTCATTTTCTATTTTTTTTAATGGCCTCATCGAAAGTACGTTTGGGGCTTACCTTCTCCATTTTCAGTCTCTTTTTCTTGTCTGGGGATTTTGGGTTTTAGGTTTTTCAACGAGTGATTCTTCTTTCGCCATAGCCCACATAGAAAAGGAGCTTCACGCTCTGCCTTTTTCTTGTTCTCAATTGTTTTCATTTGTTTCTTGTTGAAGAGGGAAGGGAATTTTTCAGATTATGTATTATCAGCTTGAGAAATTCTCCCATCTGAAGTCTTGGAGGCGGACATTCAATATGCGAATTTTCGGTGAGTTTTCTTCTTCTTTGATTGTACTAATTAATTTTGTTAATTCCCTATTTCAATCGCAATGATCAACATCTTGGTTTTCAAGTTGAGGGGAAAATTAAGTTATGTCTCTGCGTGGAAGAATGATAGTTTGGATTTTCCCAAAATAGAAAGAAACTGCGTTTTGGAAGGGGATACAAATGCAAACTATTGTCTGTTTAGGTTTTGATGATGCCTTTTTTAAATGTATGATTCTTTTTGTTGGATTTTTGGCTTTCTAGGGCAGCTGCAATCCCCATGGAAAAATGGGTACCTATATTCAAATGAATTTGGTTTACAATCACTTGGCTTCGATTGTTCTTGGTTTTATATCTATGTGTTATATTGTTGGGATTATGGCCTGTTCAACCGTCACATGTGCTTATTAATTGTGTATCCTGCAATTGATATTGTTATTCGGAACTATTGTAAGGTTAGGGTTATTGGACAATTAGTGACACCAACATGGAATCCTTTATGTTGGTGTTCTCCCAGCATTGCTCTGGTATGGTTCTGAATCTCATATTCTAATGATATAAAGTGATGATATGGAGAGAAGTTGCAGGTTTATTTGTTGGATATTCAAGGTCGTTAGTCAAATTTGAAAAGTCACCATACCATACAACCATTCTTTTTTCTGGTGGTTTAATATGATGTAGGAGGGTTTCAACTTTTTTTTTTCTATCAAAATTTCCTCTCGTAATTTCTTATTTGCTCTGTGTACCATTTGTGAAGTTTCTTTAGCGTAATTTTAGGCATGTAGGTAATTTGTTGTATTAACACTTGCTCAAGATTTCTTTTTGGTACTTGCATATTTTAGTTTTAATGTCACCTGATTGTTCTCTGAATTTGCCTCTGATGGATATTCGTGAGCAAGTTCTCTTTAGATTGCTGTCTTGGTTTTATGTGCAAGCTATTATTGAAGAATATTTTCTTATTTTAATCTTTATTAATTATTTACCTCTGGAAGAACTACAAATCAAGTTATTAATTATATTCAAGTTTTTGACTTAACTTGTCCTATATGATCTTGTTATTGAAGAATATTTTCTTATTTTAATCTTTATGGGCTATTTTTATTTACTTCTCTGGAGGATATGGTTCATTTTCCCACAGAGGCCTCTGCATATACTGTCAATGTGTTTTTTCTCATCATCCACGTTTTTCTCCTCAGCCATTTTGATAGTATTTTTATTTTCAATTATTTGTGGTAAAGAACTGTGGACAATACATATATTTTTCTCTTCATCTGTCTTCCATTAGTGTCTGAAGATTTGCTAGTCTATAGGGTCGTTTAGTTTTAGTTTGATATCTAGCTAGTTGATTCTTCTTTAAAAGATTTGATAATTGGGAAAACATTGCGTTTGTTGTGCTTTGCTATGAACTTGTTTGCCTTTTGGGGCAATTGAGTTCATATATTCTGTTTTGTAAAAGCTTTTGTAGTCGTCTGGTTCTCTTTGCACCCATTCACTTCGAATAGGGAGAGGTTGAGCTTCTGCTGGTGTAACTCAATAACTCATCATCCATGTTAGAAAGTCTTGGTCATGGTAAAATTTGAGTTATCTTTGCCTGATCTTTCCATGAATCTGTATGTATAATAGATGTTTGTATATTTTTAATTAATGGGCTTTGATTTTAGTTTAAGAGTTTATAACATTTTTTTTGTTCTATGTGGTAGAAATGTCAATTGTTGCACTATGGGAGCTGAATTTGAAGATTACTTCACAGACATGATCTAGGTTGGATGACCCAACTTGTTTTTTATTTTGTGATCATTCTGCAAACTTTACTGTCCAATAATCAAATGACACACATCCAATTAGTTTAAGAATTATTATCTATTAAATTAGATTTTGCAGTTATCTTACATTTGCAGAATGGAGAGGTTTGAGAAATAAGTGTTTTCTAAAGGTGCTGAAGCGTTTTCTGATTCAGGATCTTACGCCAAGTTTGAAGAAACAACCACAAATTCTCCGCTAATTTTGATCATGAACTTAGGGCTTTCTCAATTCTCATAGTTGTCGATAAGTAAGTTCCTCTTTCCTTCATTTTCAATCTTCACGTTCATTTCAAAAGTTCAATTCAAGCGAATTTGATCATTTTTTGAACCCCAACCAAGGTCAAATTGTTACCGTTGTGTTTTCCATGTGACTTCTGATTCTCACAGTTCTTTTGATGTTTTTGTTGAGGCTTTTATCTTTTTGCTTCTTCTCTGCGAGGTGTTTTATGTCTCCGTAGAATGCAATGTGGATGTGAGATTTATCCTATCTTAATTATGTGCTTGGTTTATATAAAAAAAATGTGAGGTAAGAATGGTCAATATCACCTTTACACCATGCTTTTCTCTCTGTTTTATTTTATTTTTTTGTTTTGTTTTCTGTTTATCCCTCATTACAGATCCAAAAGTAGAGGTCAAGATCAAATGTTGTTTGGTTTTTATTTATGGTGTCTTGTTCTTTTGTGATATGTGGATCAATCATTGTGGTGGATGTTGAAACGTTGTAATGCTTATCAATTTGATTTACGAACTAAGAATTGGAGTGGATTTTGTTCTCAATGAATAGCGTTTTCTCAAGTGCAGGTGTCAACCATATCAGCCTCAGATTTTGTCAAATCGTTAAAAGGGTAAATTCGTTTTTCATTCAAACGATATGTGGAAACTATAAGATATTTATTGACTTCAATCACTGTTATTGTGATATTTCCTTCAAATTTCATTCGACTTCTTTACACATTAATTACAATATTTACTCATTGTTCTTTTTCTCGCTCCTTTCTCTGGACCTCGAATTTCTTGCTATCTAATTTGGCAGTTTTTTTCTTCCTTAAAGCATGTTTTAGTTCAAAATTCCTCTACTCTTGCTATCTAATAAAGGATTATTTTCCAGACGAATTAGAGAAATTGGAGTAACAAGGATTGCTGACAAGATTAGAGGAGATTTGGTAATTAATAATCCATTTTCTTTGTGTATTTTATTTGTTGTTTTGTTTATACTTTGAATATGCTCTAACCATGCATTTTGTCTCCATATAATTGCCCTAAAAGTTAATGACATAAGAAAAAAACTACAGAAGAACTTTTGACTGTAGTTTCTCATTGATCCTATAATAGTAATGCACTCTCCTCAATAAGATTCTGGCTACTGCTCTGGAAGAAGATTGTGAAAGTAGATTACTTGCATTTTCAAAAGACATTTGACAATAATTTTGTTTATTAGACATGTTTCTTGTCATTGTTTTGTATTTTTTCAATTAACGAGCCTAGACTTCAAAAGCTACTTCACTTAAGAGGCAATATCTATTCTCCTCAACCTCATACACACTAACAATGATCTGGTCTGTCTCTTCCTATTTTCTTTCTCTACTGATTTTTCTATGTACTAACGTCTCTTTTTTTTTTTCTTTTGTAACATTGTGTAAACTATCTCTTGCTCAAATATAATTTTGTAAATTTGTAGGATTGTATGTTTCAAAGAAAATATTGAAGATTGAGTCAAATGGATTTTTACAGCAACATAAATGAGTTGAGAGCAACACAACTTCAAGGTAAGTGTTTTTTTTTTGAAAAAAAATTGATTTATTCTTTGTGGTTTAGTTTGAAAGGTTCTGCTTTTGCTTTTACATTTTTCAAATCTGATGTGATTTAGTCTGCAAGGTTTTGTTTCTGCTTTTGCATTTTGCATTCTTTAAATGATGCAATTTTGGCAACTCAAATATGCTTAATGAAAACAAAAAATTGTGTTTGTGTCGTGTTGCATGTTCGTGCTTAGATTAGAGATAATACCCCTAGTTTGAGTTTTTAGGAGTTTGTTTGGACCTTGAAGTTAACTTTGACTTTTTTAATTCAAATTTGAGTTTAGGTATTGTTCGTGTTTTTTGTTGGAGTTCTCGTTTGATTTGTTTGTTCCTAGGGTTCCAAAATATGGTTTTGAGACTTCTGAGTTTTCAAAGAAACATGGTTTCTAGTTTGAGGGTTAATTTCAAAACGGGGAGGGGTGAAGATCTTAAGTTTGAGGAGAAAATGGAAGTTTATTGATCTTTCTTTTCTTTTTTATTGATCTCTTCTTTTCTTCAAGTTTAAAGTCTCATTGCGGACTTTAGACTTGAAGAAAAGAAGAGATCAATAAAAAATGATTTATTTCATAATCTTATTATTTACATGTTTGTTCATTTTCATCTAGGAGCTATATCTTTTTGTTGTTCATTTACGAGAAATGTAAGTTTGATCCTCTCCATTTGAGGTCAACCATGGCCCATAACAAAAACCAGTTTTCCCTATAAACTGTGCAGATTATTCGAATTGATCTTTATCAAGCAAAATCACGAACCATTTGGCTTATTCTTTGGACTAATTACTGAATGTTGTAGTGTAGGAACTTTTGTGAATCATTTGGGTGATTTGAATGATGTATTGGATCGAACTCTTTTGCATTGTTGCTTGAGATATGGATATCCTTTTTAGGAATCAAGAACTTCATTATCAAAAGCCTTAACTTTGCAACTCTCATGGGTATAAATTTTTTAAATATGTATCGATCATAATAAATCAAAAGTTTTTTAGACTGATAAATGCTCATTCGTTAATGTTAGGTATGAGATGTGGTTGGGAAGATTAGCTGATGTGAGCTTAAGACAGTGCAGGATATGACCTTTGGAATTTTAGCTTCAATTTTCTTTATCATGCGACACAGGTTTAACTCTTTTGTTGTTTTTACTTAGAATTGCAAAATGAATATTCCCTTTTTTTCATTCAATTTATAATTTTGTTGTAAGTCTTCCCAGTTAGCTACATGATAATTTGCTCATGTTTTATCTCTTTTCTGATAAACATTGGACTATGTATGTATGTATGAAGGAAAAGTTTTCTATTTGTTACGATGCATTTGAAAAATGACTTGCTAAGTAGAGTATGTAAAAAGAAATCTATCAGTAGGTACTACTTGATGGGAATCTTGTCTGCCTACTCAAACTTAGTTATTACCCATATTTCAACTGCAGATGGAGAAAGCTAATTTCAGTTTGATGTCTGAGTTTTTCATTCAGCTATCTGTTATACGTTAAAGGCTTACTTAGTACGGGTTGTAAAGTTTGTTAAAGAGACTATAATATAGTTTGCAGGGCAAGGCAGTTTTATGGAAAATGAGAGACTACGAGTGTTAGCTTTGTGACTTTCTTCTTAATTTATTGTGTTTTTAGTGGTAGTTTAGTTTATGACATGGTAGTTTTTCTTAAAAGAAGTAAAGTTTATAGTATTGTGGTTTGTACTAATTACCCACCACTAAATTTTTCAGGTGAAGAAGATTACTACGAATTGGGTGATGTTGAGGAGGAGGTCTGAGGAGGAATAACTTTCTAAGTCTTAATTTCATTCTTATCTTTTACTGAAATAGTGGTTGTTAGAAGGACTTAGTCGTTTTATTCAGTTTAGTGTTATTTAATTTGAGGGATGTATCTTATTCTTGTAGTTAGCATTGTGTTAGACTTATAAGATTATTCGAGTTATTGAAATGAAATTTGTTACAAGATCTGACTCGTAATTCTATTTGGAATTCTCTGGAGTTATTTGTTGTCTTAGTAGGTGGTTGAACTTTTTGGTTAGCTACAGTTATGTCATTATGTTGCCGAAACTTTTGGTAGTCTTTTAGTGAATAATATGACTAAGTTTGGTAATGTCACTTATAAGACATTATAAGACAAGTGACTTATAGTTAGTAAATTTTGTGGGTGTTACACTATACATTATAAGACAAGTGACTTCGATAGATATATATGTTTTTACTTCTAAAAATGTATTTAAATATATTATAAACTAATTTAAGTTGATTTTTTAATATAATAACATTTGAAAAAATGGTATAAAACAACATAATATTAAAAAAAAAACCTATTAAAAGTCAATTAGTGTCTATCATAGCAAGATTAAAAATGTTATGCTATACTTTCTATAACATTATTTCTATGTTATAAAAAATGTTATTAAAGACCAATCATAGCATTTTTCTAATGCTGTGAAATTTTTTCATAACATTAGAATTATGCAATAAAAAATGGACATTTTATAGCATATTCTATAGCGTTGAAAAAACGTTATGAAAAGTTAGAGACTTTCAATAACATCGGCTACAACAACGTGACAAAAAACGCTATGATATGTCTTTTATAGCATTGTTTAACTGCTATAAAAAATGCTATAAAAGAGAACCATAGCGGTATTTTAACGCTATGAAAGGTTTCCATAACATTAGAATAACGCAATAGATATAGACTTTCTACAGCGATTTTGATAGCGAGAAAAAAACGCTAATAAAAGTCTCAGACTTTCAATAACATGGGCTACGACAGCGTTTCATAAAACGCTATCGTAGCCTTACGATAGCGTTTTTTGAATGCTATCGTATGTGATTTTTCTTGTAGTGTCTTCTTGTGTTGTTTTTGGTAAAAGTAATGTTGATACCTTTTGATTAGTTGCCTTTTCGAATTCCGATTGGGAAGGAGATTCTATTGATCGTCGGTCTACTTCTAGCTATGTTGTGTTTTTTGGTTGTAATCCAATTTCTTGGTCCGCTAATAAGCAGTCTACAGTTTCTTGAAGCTCTACTGAAGCTGAATATCGTGCCTGCACAAGTACAACTACTGAAGTTTTTTGGCTTCGTCAACTTCTTCGAGATCTTCGAATTTATGGTTCTAAACCTCTTTAATTACTGTGTGATAATATGTCTGCTATTCAACTTGTAAAATATCCTGTCTTTCATTGTAGAATGAAACGTTTCAAGATTGATTTTCATTATGTTCGTGAACAGGATGTTTGAAACGATATTCAACTACAGTTTTTACCTACAATTAGTCAACTTGCAGACATGTTTACAAAACCTCTCACTGCTGATCGATTGACTACTTTGAAGTCCAAACTCATGGCTTAGTTCGACTTTCGTTTGAGAGTTGATATTAAGTATATGTAACAAATTCTGTTATTATTATGTATATGTAACAAATTATGTAACATATTCTGTTTTAGAGCTTTTATTCTGTATTTCAAGTGTAGCTTTCTCTCTCTGTGTAATCTGGGTTTTTTGTGTATTTGTACCCTGTGATTATTCATTTGGTGAATCAATGAGAATAACTATTTTCCCTTGAGTGGAAAGTTTCATGTAACATTGGTTCATGATAGATGGTGCTCCTTTATTGATTCTTAGATCAATTATGTTTTTTCTCAACCTTTGCTTTAGAAGTATCATTTCCTTCCTCACATATAAACCTATTTTCTTCCTAAAAAATGGTTGAAAATAATCCTTCTCCATTTCCATATAAGTTGCTACCTTTGGAATTACTTCAAGCTATTAGTTTGCACAATAAATAAACAATGTCAGTAAAATATTTTCTGTAAATTACTAATTAATGAACATAATTATCAAATTGTTTAATCTGAAAGGTCTCTAAATAGTGGTGAATGAAAAGTGTTTTTATACTTTCCTTTCTTTTATCTCTAGGCAGAACACATTTTCACTCTTTTTATCTTGGTATCTGTAATCGTAAAATGATTTCAATTAATTGTGATTTGATTGTAAATTTTTAGCAGACTTTGAATTTTTTTCAATTTGATTTAGAGTGCTTCTAGAATTTTTTTTTTTTTTTTTTTTTTTTTATAATCAATGAAATCACTCCCAACCATGGTGTCCATACAAAGTATTTGTGTGTGTTAGTTGTCCTCTATTGTAGAAATTCATGTTGCTGAATTTTGTGAAAAAAATATATCAATTGCAGATCCCAAAGATACACTACTACAAAAACAACCTTTAATGACGTACAGAAAAAAGGGGGTGGGACCTTTAATGACAGACAGAAAACGCACGCCACTTTTAATGTCGGACGTGCGATTTTCCGAGAAAACGAACTTTTAATGATGGGCATTGCCCGTTGATAACTGCCCAAAAGGTAGTTATTTAGGCCTCAATTATATAGGGATTTGTGTGTCCTTTATGCTTATTAGGGTTGGTTTTGGATAGATATTACATGTTTTAACCCATTTGGAAGAATGGAAGCATTGGAAATTATTTTGTGCAGATTATGTTGCTGAGCGACTGGAGGGAGCAAATTCTATGCTGCAGCAAAACTGAGAACAGAAACGGTCACGTCACAGCTCGTTAGCCAACTTCATTAACCGACTTCTGTTGAGTTATTTTCGTGATAAAGGATCAAGGAGAGCCTTACACGTGTCCTAGTTGACCTAATTCAAGCCTCCCATCCTTCTATAAAAGGAAGTAGCCGTCAAAGTCAAAGTCATTCCATGTTTTCCCTTGGAAGCCGAATAGTATAGGGAGATTGAAGATCATCAAGAACACCATCAACCGTAAGCTGATTAGGGAGTTTACTTTCTTTATTAACTTGTGGTTATGGACATGCATACTCAGATTGTAATTCGTATTCCTATGCCTATTATGAACTAAGTAGCTTAAGGTGTTGGTTAGGAATAATGTGATTACTGTGCTTCATCTCTAGTAATAAATTGACTATCGCATTTTGGTTAATTGTTGTGCTTATTTACCCGTCTGGCCAGCCGGTGTGAATAACTCTCTCTAGTTTCAGGGATGATTTAGAGAGTGTGTGGCAATTATCCACACTACGATCATTGTGTATTGGTGAACGTCAGTGACTGAGCTAGGGATAGCCAGTTGCCTAGTGCTTGATCGGTCGTACTTCATTGGGTTTGAAACATATCCCAAAAGATCTGGAGTTCCGGGAGGAATCCGCTAATAATACTGCGAGAAATGCATGATCAATAATATTGCTAGAGCATATCTTAGAACAATCACTAAAACCTAACCAGCACCTGTCTTTAATCTGTCTTTCTATTTGTTTACTCGTTGTTCTGTCATTTATTTTGCTTCAGCATAATTCCGATAAAACCCAATCATTTTATTATTCTTGAAACCATTAAAGAGTTATACAAAAATAGGTAGAGTGGAAACTCATTCAGGGCTCGGATTGATAATATTACTTGTTGCAGACTGTGTATACTTGCACAGGAATTCTAGAGTATTTTATACTATATTTTTACGCACTCTAGGAACCCAACAAGTTTTTGGCGCCGTTGCCGGGGACTTGAATAAGTTTTTATCTTATCTGTTTTTTTTTTGTATGTGTTTTAGTGGTTTGGTGCTAGAACTTTTTGATTGTTTCTTTTGTTTTTGCAGGTGTGATTTTGGTGCATGAGCGATCCGCCTGGGGTACGATTTGAGCTTGATCCAGAAATTGAAAGAACATTTAGGAACAGAAGGAGGGAGCAGCGCAGAAACCAGATGGAGAACGTGCCGCAACTCCCGCCGGTTCCTGAAGGTCCAGTAGTAGTAAACCCCTAGCAGAATCCGTTGCTGCAGCAAAACCCACTGTTTGAGCAAAATGAGCAGCGAAATAATCAGGCTGAGAATCCTATCTTGATAGCGAACGATAGAACCAGAGCCATTCGAGCATATGCTGTCCCGATGTTTAATGAGTTGAATCCAGGGATTGCACGTCCCCAAATCCAAGCGGCAAATTTTGAAATGAAAACGGTAATGTTTCAGATGTTGCAAACCGTGGGGCAATTCCATGGTTTGACATCTGAAGACCCTCATTTACATCTTAAGTCTTCTCTAGGAGTTAGTGATTCTTTTGTAATTCAAGGAGTGCCTAGAGATGCTCTTAGATTAACTTTGTTCCCGTATTCTCTTAGAGATGGAGCAAAGTCATGGTTAAACTCTTTTGCTCCAGGATCAATTAGGACGTGGGATGAGTTAGCTGAAAATTTTTTGAGTAAATATTTCCCACCTAATAGAAATGCTAAATTAAGGAGTGAAATAGTAGGGTTTAGGCAACTTGAGGATGAGACTTTTAGTGAGGCTTGGGAGAGGTTTAAGGAGCTTTTGCGAAAGTGTCCCCACCATCGTTTACCTCATTGTATTCAAATGGAAACATTTTACAATGGTTTAAATGGAGTAACCCAAGGTATGGTCGATGCTTCGGCTGGAGGGGCCCTTTTGGCAAAAACTTTTGATGAAGCTTATGAAATTTTAGAAAGAATATCTATTAATAGTTGTCAGTGATCGGATGTTAGAGGCACAAATAAAAAGGTTAAGAGTGTATTAGAGATTGATGGTGTGTCCACCATTAGGGCTGATCTTGCAATGATTGCTAACGCTCTCAAGAATGTGACAGTGATTAGTCATCAGCAGCCGTCGGTTGTGGAGCCTGCTGCAGTGGTGAATCAAGTCACAGAGGAAGCATGTGTCTATTGTGGTGAAAATCACAACTACGAGTTTTGCCCCAGCAATCCAGCTTCTGTGTTTTTTGTAGGTAATCAGAGGAACAACCCGTATTCTAACTTCTATAATCCAGGTTGGCGCAACCACCCCAACTTCGCATGGGGAGGATAAGGGAGCAATGTGCAAGCACAACAAAAGGTGAACCATCCGGGATTTGCTAAAGCGCATGTAATGCCCCAGCAAAATAAGCAAGCTTTGCCCCAGCAAAATTCGGGGAATTCTCTCGAGGCAATGATGAAAGAATTTATGGCTCGTACAAACGCCGCAACTCAAAGTAATCAAGCTTCAATGAGAGCCCTGGAATTGCAAGTGGGTCAGCTAGCTAATGAGCTCAAGGCAAGGCCTCAAGGGAAACTTCCGTTAGATACTGAACACCCTAGCCGAGAAGGTAAGGAGCAGGTAAAGGCAGTAACCCTTAGGAGTGGTAAGCCACTAGAAGAGTCTAGAAAGACCCAGGATTTAAATAATAATGGTGATAGAAATGTTGTTGTCGAGAAAGAATTGGAGTCTGGTCAGGGTGCTGGAGGCAGCAATAAAGATGCTGGAGCATCTGGTGCTGTGCCAGATGTAGAACCGCCATATGTGCCGCCCCCACCTTATGTACCACCTCTACCTTTTGCACAAAGGCAAAAGCCTAGGAATCAGAATGGTCAATTTAAAAAGTTTTTAGAGATTCTTAAGCAATTGCATATAAATATCCCTTTAGTAGAAGCTATAGAGCAAATGCCTAATTATGCGAAATTTCTTAAGGATATTTTAACTAAAAAGAAGAGGTTAGGTGAGTTTGAAACTGTATCTCTTACTGAGGAGTGTAGTGCTATTCTTAAGAATGGGCTACCAACCAAGGCCAAGGATCCAGGATCATTTATTATACCTGTATCTATAGGTGGAAAAGAATTAGGTAGAGCACTCTGTGATTTAGGTGCAAACATTAACCTTATGCCACTTTCGGTCTATCGAAAGTTAGGTATTGGTGAAGCTAGACCTACCACAGTTACACTCCAACTAGCTGATAGGTCTATCACATATCCAGAGGGTAAAATTGAGGATGTCTTAGTAAAAGTGGATAAATTCATATTTCCTGTTGATTTCATTATTTTAGACTATGAGGCTGATAGAGATGTCTCAATTATTCTAGGACGTCCATCTTTGGCTACTGGTAGGGCATTAATAGATGTTCAAAAAGGGGAATTAACAATGAGAGTCTGTAATGAGGAAGTGAAATTTAATGTGTTTAAGTCCATGAAGTATCCAGACGAGATGGAGGATTGCTCTTTCATTAGGATTCTGGAGAGCACAATTGTTGAGACAGCAATTCAGGATTTGGCTAATAAGCATTCGGAAAAGCATGGAGAGGTTAGTGTAGAGGATTTAAAAGTTTGTTCTTTACATAGAAAAAATGAAAAAGAATTGTTTAGGTGTGAGGATGTTTTTGAGTCTTTAGATTTAGATCAAAGAAAGGCTCCCCAAATTAAGTCATCCCTAATTGAGGCACCTACTTTAGATTTGAAGCCTTTACCGGATCATCTGAAGTATGTGTATCTTGGGGAAAGTGAGACATTGCCCATTATTGTTGCATCAGATTTAATGCCGGAGCATGAGGAGGCCTTAATTAAGTTGCTGCAGCAATACCGCAAGGCTATTGGTTGGACATTAGCTGACATTCAGGGGATTAGCCCATCTTTTTGTATGCATAAAATCACTCTAGAGGAGGGGTCCTTGAGAAGTATTGAGCAGCAAAGAAGGCTCAACCCTGCAATGAAAGAAGTGGTTAAAAAGGAGGTGATAAAATGGTTGGATGCTGGCATCATTTATCCGATTGCAGACAGCAATTGGGTAAGCCCTGTCCAATGTGTTCCTAAGAAAGGAGGTGTCACGGTGGTAAGAAATAAAGACAATGAGTTGATCCCAACTAGGACAGTAACTGGTTGGAGGGTTTGCATGGATTACAGGAGGCTTAACAAAGCCACCCGTAAGGACCACTTCCCTCTGCCATTTATCGACCAGATGTTGGATCGATTGGCTGGTCAGGCCTACTACTGTTTCTTGGATGGTTATTCTGGGTATAACCAGATTACTATTGCTCCTGAAGATCAGGAAAAAACCACTTTCACCTGCCCTTATAGGACATTTGCTTTCAGGCGAATGCCTTTTGGCCTTTGCAATGCTCCAGCAACATTTCAGCGGTGTATGTTAGCAATTTTTTCTGATATGATTGAGTCCACTGTTGAGGTCTTTATGGACGATTTTTCAGTTTTTGGAGGGTCTTTTCAGAGTTGTTTAGATAATTTAGGTAAGGTGTTAAAAAGATGTGAGGATACCCATCTAGTTCTTAATTGGGAGAAGTGCCACTTCATGGTGAAGGAGGGCATAGTGTTAGGTCATAGGATTTCTAAGAATGGTCTAGAAGTTGATAGAGCAAAAGTTGAGGTTATTGAAAGATTAGAATCACCGAATTGAGTTAGTATTGCTCGGGACGCGCAATAGTTCAAGTTTGGGGGTATGATAACTGCCCAAAAGGTAGTTATTTAGGCCTCAATTATATAGGGATTTGTGTGTCCTTTATGCTTATTAGGGTTGGTTTTGGATAGATATTACATGTTTTAACCCATTTGGAAGAATGGAAGCATTGAAAATTATTTTGTGCAGATTATGTTGCTGAGCGACTGGAGGGAGCAAATTCTATGTTGCAGCAAAACTGGGAACAGAAACTACCACGTCACAGCTCGTTAGCCAACTTCCTTAACCGACTTCTGTTGAGTTATTTTCGTGATAAAGGATCAAGGAGAGCCTTACACGTGTCCTAGTTGACCTAATTCAAGCCTCCCATCCTTCTATAAAAGGAAGTAGCCGTCAAAGTCAAAGTCATTTCATGTTTTCCCTTGGAAGCCGAATAGTATAGGGAGATTGAAGATCATCAAGAACACCATCAACCGCAAGCTGATTAGGGAGTTTACTTTCTTTATTAACTTGTGGTTATGGACATGCATACTCAGATTGTAATTCGTATTCCTATGCCTATTATGAACTAAGTAGCTTAAGGTGTTGGTTAGGAATAATGTGATTACTGTGCTTCATCTCTAGTAATAAATTGACTATCGCATTTTGGTTAATTGTTGTGCTTATTTACCCGTCTGGCCAGCCAGTGTGAATAGCTCTCTCTAGTTTCAGGGATGATTTAGAGAGTGTGTGGCAATTATCCACACTACGATCATTGTGTATTGGTGAACGCCAGTGACTGAGCTAGGGATAGCCAGTTGCCTAGTGCTTGATCGGTCGTACTTCATTGGGTTTGAAACATATCCCAAAAGATCCAGAGTTTCGGGAGGAATCCGCTAATAATACTGCGAGAAATGCATGATCAATAATATTGCTAGAGCATATCTTAGAACAATCACTAAAACCTAACCAGCACCTGTCTTTAATTTGTCTATCTATTTGTTTACTCGTTGTTCTGTCATTTATTTTGCTTCAGCATAATTCCGATAAAACCCAATCATTTTATTATTCTTGAAACCATTAAAGAGTTATACAAAAATAGGTAGAGTGGAAACTCATTCAGGGCTCGGATTGATAATATTACTTGCTGCAGACTGTGTATACTTGCACAGGAATTCTAGAGTATTTTATACTATATTTTTACGCACTCTAGGAACCCAACACCCGTCATTAAAAATAACCTTTAATGGCGGGCATAGCCCGCCGTTAAAAGCCCATTTTAATTTTTTTTAATTTTTGAAAACGGTAAAAAGAAACATCACTTTTCTCTCTCCCCGAAGGCACATCCTAAACCCTAGCTTCTTCTACCTTCAGTCGCCACAACTCCCTTCTTCAACATTCTTCTTCAACCTTCGGCCGCCGCAGCTATCATTCTTATCTTCTTCAACCTTCGGCCGACGCAACTGTCGTTCTTCCCTTCTTTAACCTTCGGCCGTCGGAGCTCTCCTTCCCCTTGTCTTCAACCCACGACGACGAACAAACCTCAGCGACGGCAACAAGATCTTCACTGGCAGCGATTGGACAGCGACCAAAAGCTTGTTTCTCGCGTGCGTTTCGACCGAAGGCGACTGGTGATGTGGACTTTTCCTAACCGCAAGCGCACGGGTCAAGTAATAATATAGTGAATAGTAAATTCGAATGTCGTCCTCTGGATTGGATTTTTAAGCAAATTGAGTACTGCGAATAATCTTGCCCAATTTTATTTAGGGATCAAAAAGTGATGAAAATGTGATGAATTAAACAAATCAAAGCAAGTAAAAAGGATGGAAATTCAATTGGGAAAACTACTTAGGGAATTGATTTCGCCGATTTCGTTTAGGATTGATTTTAAAGAATAAGTTATTATGCACAATGAAATTATGAGCCAAAGACCCTTTAATCACAACTACCTCTCCCGAGTATAATTGATTCTCATGCAAATTAACCAACTTGATATCCCTATCTAAGTTTATTAATAAGCAAGGCAATGAGATCTTTTAACCAATTCTAAAGTTAATCTAAAACCGTCAAGAATTAGAAAGTAAACTTTATTCATGCAATCTTGAGCAAGTCTAGATCAAATCCCCTCTCCCGAGCTAGATTCGAAACTTAAATCATCCAACTAATGGCCAATTAATTGAAAGCATTAAATCAAGATTACAAACACAATAACATTGCACAACTTAAACTATAAATCAATTCATAAACTTAATCAACTACATCAATCCCTAAGCTACAAGTTTAGCTACTCATGAATGCAAATACAATCTCAACTAAACATGTGAAAGCCATAAATCTAACTAAAGAAAGAAAAGGGAAAAGAAAACTCAATGTAGGCCGAGTCCCGACGTCCCCGTCACGATCCCCACGAACAATGGGTTGATTTCCAAGTTCCTCCTTTGTTTGCAGCTCCAAAAATCCTCTATTCTGTCCTCTTTACGGCTCCCAAAAGGTCCCAAATCGATCCCCCAAAAACCTAGCCGAAGTGAAGCTTTTATTCTGATTTTTCGTCGAAGCGTCGAGACGCTGTCAAGACAGCGTCACGACGCTGCCTCATAAACGCGTGTTCTGAATAAGGAAACACGGTAGCGTCGGGACGCTTCCTATTATAGCGTCTCGACGCTGTGAGCTTTACGCACCTAATCTGATATGGAAAGTGAGCGTCGAGACGCTCAAGAGCTAGCGTCTCGACGCTAGCCTGCTGTTGACCAAGATTTGACTTTTTTTCTCTTTTATTCTTTTCATTCCGATGCATCTTTTCACGCCCCGAGCACCCGATTAACTCTAATATGGCATTATAGCTCCAATCAACCATTTCCTACAAAATAAACATTAAAGCACAATAAAATGGCCCAAAAATCATAAAAGACTAACTAAATTAAATGAGTAAAGATAGCTAGCTATGCTCGCTATCAAATACCCCCAAACTTAAGCTTTTGCTAGTCCTCGAGCAAACTCTAAATCAGACATACAATGGAAGAATGGATGCAACAGTCATTACTCAATCCTCAAGGCTCAAAAGTCAATAACCAAGCCAGCAAAAGATATGCACACAAGGACCAATGAGGGAGACAAATTAAAATTTTTCCAAAATTAACTTGCACAAGCGAGATCTAACTCAACAAGATCAGACTCTACTAGCCCGGGATTGGATTATTAAACTCTCAGCTCATCTTCCCTCTACACTGGCACTAAGGTTTCACTAATGAGTTAATGCAACAAATTAGTTTGTTTATCTCCATACTTAGGTGCTTTTAATTAACAATTGAATTTAAGCATGTAAATGTGGCACTAGCTTTCACACACCCATTGCAGGGACCCTTAACCTGAGTTTTCTCTGGTTGGCCTAACTGATCACAACAGGGGTAGCTCTTTTTGCCTAAATCTTTATTAAACATTGCAAACTGTGCACAGGCCATGACATAATAATTTTCTTTTCAACAGTAACAACAAGAATGATTTTTCTTTATGAGCATAAAAAGCAAATATTCTTTTCTTTCCTCCTAAGCAAGATCAAACATGCTAATTTGCAAAAAATTTAACTCTTTAGCTCAACCCTACACCTATCGAGGTGACAACAAGCATATGAACCCAATAATTCGCTCCTAAGCATTCAAATCCAAATCTAGCCAAGACAAATACTCTACTCATGCAAGCCATCTCCTAGAAAAATTTTAAAAAGTCTCCCTTTTTGGGCACTTATGCTTACATCTCATCACAAGCTTGAAAATTGACAGGAAAGCCTATCCTAAGACATCATAATCATGCAAAAGTAGCATCCAGAAAACAACCATATGCATCATTCAAAGAAAGCTCAAAACTATAGCCCGAACTCAGATGCTCAAGGGCTCCACAAACATGCTAATCCACCCCCAAACTTAAAATATGCATTGTCCTCAATGTATAAAGAAAATAAAGTATAAACAAGCATGAGAACAGTAAAAGAATGATAGGAGTGAACAATACTGGCCTGGAATGATGATGACTTCTTTCTTGAGAGCTTGGAATCTTGAAAGCTTGAAAGCAAAGGAGAGAAAGAAAACAAGACCTACAAAACAAAAACAAACAATAAATCAAAACAAAAAAGAAAACACACTAACTTACTTGGGTTGCCTCCCATAAGCGCTTGTTTAACGTCATTAGCTCGACGTGTTGCACGTGCTTCAAGGAGGCTTTTGTTCTGTGAATCCAACAGAGGTGCTATTTCTTGCACCTTTCCTGTAGCCCATGTAAAGCACTTCATCTTTAGAGTCTTCAACTGCTTTAAAGATTTCTTTTTCGTTCTTGACTCTAATAGTGAGCTCCCTGCGCTCAATATCTATGATCGCTCGCCCAGTAGCGAGGAATGGTCTTCCTAATATGACAGGCATTGAAGAATTTTCTATCATGTCCATAACATACAAGTCAATAGGGAGGAAAAATCTACCTACTCTGATTAACACATTCTCTACAATACCAACTGGTCTCACCACAGATTGATCAGCCAATTGAAGCTTTACAGGAGTAGATTTAATCTCACCTATGTCTAACTTCTTACACAAGGACAATGGGATAATATTAATGCTAGCACCTAAATCACATAATGCTCTGAAAGAATAAGTACCAAAACTACAAGGAACAGAAAAACTCCCTGGATCTGCTACTTTTTCAGGTACTTTCTATTGTACTCTGGTGCTGCATGTGGAAGCAAGATAAACAGTGTCAACCTTCTTTTCTTTTCGCTTCTTCGCTAACCACTCCTTCATGAACCTGTTGTATTGGGGCATCTCTAATGCCTCTGCAAAAGGAATATTAATGTTCAGATTCATAAAAGCATTCATAAATTTATCAAACTGAACCTGATTGTTCTTTTTCTTCTTTTTCTTTTTCCTTTCCTTTGGAACCATCAGTGTGGGAGAATGAATAGGAGGCTCAGGTTTAGGCTTTTCAGCCTCATCAGATGATGTGTCCTCCTCAGCTTCCCCTGTAGGCGTTTCATAGTCCTCAGATTCAGGTTCCTCTTCAGCTTCCTCCTGGTGTACAGTGATTGCCTTACAATACTCCATCTGGGGTTTCTCTTGCTCAGCTGGAGCCTTACCTTTGTTCATGGTGCTTACAACGTTCACCAACTGTCCCAGCTGAGTCTCAATGTTCTTTATGGCTGCACTGTGGCCATTCACCGTGGTGTTGATAGCAATGACTGCCTCCTCTAACTTGGTTGTCCTGTTACTAGACTCTGCAATGAAAGCTCCAACAAGATCTTCTAACTTTTTATTATCTTGAGTTTGAGGGGCAAAACCAGGAGGATTAAGAACATTCTTAGTATTAGCATAAGAGAAATTTTCATGGTTCCTATTGTTAGGGTGATAATGTGTAGGTGTATAACTATTATTATATCCCCTAGAATTAAAATTTGATACATACTGAACCTGCTCGATGGTCTCCTCCGGAGGTTTGGATGCTAAAGCAGCAGCTGATTCAATTGACTGTGCACTCCCTGTACCTGAAAATTTCATAAAAGCATTGGCAAGGGAAGTCATCTGGGCCTGGAGTGCACTTACTTTATCAACCTCAAATACTCCAGCAGCTATCTTTTTAGGTGTAGACCGCTCAGATGGCCACTGATAGCTGTTGGTGGCCATATCCTCTAAAAGTGTGCGAGCGTTTTCCACGATCTTGGACAACAGAGTCCCACCTGCAGCTACATCAACAATCGTTTTTGTACTAGGTGTTAAACCATTATAAAACAACTGTACCTGAAGCCAATCGGGGTAACCGTGCTGAGGACACTTCCTCAGTAGCTCTTTGAATCGCTCCCAAGCTTCGAACAGCTGCTCATCATATTGTTGTTGGAATGTCCCAATCTCGGTCCTCAGCTTGACCGTCTTTGCAGGAGGAAAGAATTTCTTTAAAAAGGCCTGGACCAAAGCATCCCAGGTGGTGATGCTCCCAGGAGTAATAGACTGCAACCAATCACGTGCTTTATCCTGCAGAGAAAAGGGAAATAAACGTAAGAGAATAGCATCCTCAGAGACACCGTTGATCTTTACCATCCCACATATATCCAAAAATGATTTAAGATGAGAATTTGGATCCTCAGTGGGCGATCCTTTGTATGCACAGTCTCGAGCCATCTGAATGAGGCCGATTTTCAGCTCAAAGTTGTTGGCATTAATCGGTGCATAGACAATTCCCGACTGTTGCCCCTGAAACACAGGCTGAAAATAATCTCTAATAGGCCTAGGCTCCTCAGGTAGATTTTGGTCAGCCATTTGATCGATTTCTCTATTCTCCCTTCGAAGCCTATGAATTGTTCTTTCTATCTCGGGATCAAATGGTAACACTTCTCTACTACTACGCATACAAAATTAAAAATACCTTAAAAAGAAAAGAAAAACAAATATGGAAAATATAATCAAGAAAAAGGAAACAAACTAACCTAATATGGAATGCAAAAATAAATATGACAAAATGCACATAAGGAAACTAACCTAGAAAATCAAATATGGAAAGAAAAACAAATAAGGAAAAAAAAAATGCAAACAACCTAAAAAAATAACAATACACCCTAAATTAAGATCAAGCGATTTTTCCACAATATCAATCTAGCTAAATGTGTCAATCCCCGGCAACGGCGCCAAAAACTTGATGTGGACTTTTCCTAACCGCAAGCGCATGGGTCAAGTAATAATATAGTGAATAGTAAATTCGAATGTCGTCCTCTGGATTGGATTTTTAAGCAAATTGAGTACTGCGAATAATCTTGCCCAATTTTATTTAGGGATCAAAAAGTGATGAAAATGTGATGAATTAAACAAATCAAAGCAAGTAAAAAGGATGGAAATTCAATTGGGAAAACTACTTAGGGAATTGATTTCGCCGATTTCGTTTAGGATTGATTTTAAAGAATAAGTTATTATGCACAATGAAATTATGAGCCAAAAACCCTTTAATCACAACTACCTCTCCCGAGTATAATTGATTCTCATGCAAATTAACCAACTTGATATCCCTATCTAAGTTTATTAATAAGCAAGGCAATGAGATCTTTTAACCAATTCTAAAGTTAATCTAAAACCGTCAAGAATTAGAAAGTAAACTTTATTCATGCAATCTTGAGCAAGTCTAGATCAAATCCCCTCTCCCGAGCTAGATTCGAAACTTAAATCATCCAACTAATGGCCAATTAATTGAAAGCATTAAATCAAGATTACAAACACAATAACATTGCACAACTTAAACTATAAATCAATCCATAAACTTAATCAACTACATCAATCCCTAAGCTACAAGTTTAGCCACTCATGAATGCAAATACAATCTCAACTAAACATGTGAAAGCCATAAATCTAACTAAAGAAAGAAAAGGGAAAAGAAAACTCAATGTAGGCCGAGTCCCGACGTCCCCGTCACGATCCCCACGAACAATGGGTTGATTTCCAAGTTCCTCCTTTGTTTGCAGCTCCAAAAATCCTCTATTCTGTCCTCTTTACGGCTCCCAAAAGGTCCCAAATCGACCCCCCAAAAACCTAG
Organism: Luffa acutangula; assembly: GCA_036850905.1. Taxonomy (NCBI): domain Eukaryota; kingdom Viridiplantae; phylum Streptophyta; class Magnoliopsida; order Cucurbitales; family Cucurbitaceae; genus Luffa; species Luffa acutangula. Next base: position 9,491,317 of record CM072087.1, read on the forward strand.
CCGAAGTGAAGCTTTTATTCTGATTTTTCGTCGAAGCGTCAAGACGCTGTCAAGACAGCATCGCGACGCTGCCTCATAAACGCGTGTTCTGAATAAGGAAACACGGTAGCGTCGGGACGCTTCCTATTATAGCGTCTCGACGCTGTGAGCTTTACGCGCCTAATCTGATATGGAAAGTGAGCGTCGAGACGCTCAAGAGCTAGCGTCTCGACGCTAGCCTGCTGTTGACCAAGATTTGACTTTTTTTCTCTTTTATTCTTTTCATTCCGATGCATCTTTTCACGCCCCGAGCACCCGATTAACTCTAATATGGCATTATAGCTCCAATCAACCATTTCCTACAAAATAAACATTAAAGCACAATAAAATGGCCCAAAAATCATAAAAGACTAACTAAATTAAATGAGTAAAGATAGCTAGCTATGCTCGCTATCAACTGGACAGCGTGGGTTTCACCTTCGTCGACTTTTTTCTCTCGTTCTAACAGGTTAGTTCTTGTGGTGTTGAAGAACTGGATGGCTATGTTTATTTCAATTGTTAGATTGTTAGATTGCATTTGTTGTTTATTTAAATTATTTTGTTGTTTATTTCAATTATTTTCCCTTGATTTCTGTTTTTTTTTTTTTTTAAGGTTCCAGTCCAGCATATCTACAACAAGAAAAACCATTAACCATGTGAAACCATAATTATAAATAGTACCGATTCATTTTTTGTCAATGAGGAAAACTAAGCTAAAGAATAAAGATAGGATTGAATAACTCAGATTCCCACCCACCATTATGAATCTTTGTCCGAAATAATTACAGGGCATGAAGAGAAATGTGAATGCAACATAAAATCGTTGGAAGCTTTAGCCCATTAATGAAAATGAGAATGAAGGAAGTCGTAATAAAAATCGATCAAATTCAAATATTAGTAATTGTATTATTATTGCTTCTTTTTTTTCTTTACGTTTTTAGAATGAGAATTAATTTAATTTAGGTGTAAGACTTTTAAAGATATATAGATAAAAGAAAATTAAAAAAAAATAGGAAAAATAATATTACAACAGGAAAGTGGAGTATACAAATTTGCCAATAAGAAAGACATTTCTTACTCTTTTAGAAGAACAAAATTAGGAATCATTCTTCATTTGGAGTGGGAACCACAAATCAAGAATAATTTCCCACTTCTATTAAACATCAACAATGAAAATGAGAGCCAACATGATCATAGCTCAAATGGTTAAGGTATTATATTCTAGACCAAAAGGTCAAGCAATTCCTGTGGTTGGAGAAATAGAGACGTTTAGTCAAGCAAAAGGTAGCTTCGTGGCATGGCCTCACGAACTTGTGATTTTGAATAACAAGAAAAAAGTTTGTATGTCTTCTTCAACTTAAATGTGTTTTGTTTTCCTTATTTACGTATTGTAATTATGTTTATGTTAGGTATCTTCTCCCGCAAAACCTAAAAAGAATGTGTCTGTTGCACAATCTTATGAACATACAGATATCCACGTTACCATCAAGTTGCTGAATCGATATGTCGTTCTTTCTATGGGAGGGGATGACACAATTCCTATCAAATTAAGTGACACCATTTTTGGAGAGGATAAAACAATTATCCTACATCGTGATTGTTGGGTTTTATGCCCTAAAACTCGTAGATTGTGAATGGTGACAAATTGTTCACTTGTCTCAATACGTTGTTACTGAGGTTTGTACAATAAAGAGTTATTGTTACTAAAATTGCACAATTTGACTCAAATCCAATAAACTAAGATCCTAGGTTGTTTAGATGAAACTTGAACTAGTATGTGGGGTGATAACTACCCAAAAGGTAGTTATTTAGGCCTCATTTATATAAGGATTTGTGTGTCTTTTATGCTTAATAGGGTTGGTTTTAGATAGATATTACATGTTTTAACCCATTTGGAAGAATGGAAGCTTTGGAAATCATTTTGTGCAGAATCTGTTGCTGGGCGACTTGAGGGAGCAAATTCTGTGCTGCAACAAAACTGGAAGAAAAACTGCCACATCACAGCTCGTTGGCCAACTTCATGAACCGACTTTTATTGAGTTATTTTCAGGATAAAGGAGCAATGAGAGGCCTACACGTGTCCAGGTTGACCTAATTCAAGCTTTCCTCAACTCTATAAAAGGAGGTAGCCGCCCAAGTCAAAAGCATTCCACTTTTGGGAGAAAATATTCCATTCTTGGAAAGTTCCTTCCATCTTTGGGAGCCGAGTAGTGAAGAGAGATTGGAGACCACCTAGAAGACCATCATTGCAAGTTGATCGAGGAGATTAACATTTCCTTTTATTATCTTGTAATTATGGACAAGCTTACTCAGATTGTAGCGTGTGTTTCCATGCATATTATGAAGTAAGTAGCTTAGGCGTTGGTTAGGAACATGTAGTTGTTGTGCTTAAACTTTGGTAATATATTGATTATTGCATCTTGGTTAATTGTTGTGCTTATTTCTATTTTATGCCCGCCTGGCCAGCCGGTATGAATATCTCTCTCTAGTTTCAGGGATGATTTAGAGAGTGTGTGGCGATTAATCACACTACGATCATTGTGTATTGGTGAACGCCAGTGACTGAGCTAGGGATAGCCAGTTGCCTAGTGCTTGATCGGTCGTCACTACAAGAATTCAACGCTTTATTGCGTTGGGAGAAGTCACAAAACCGTCGGCCATAGTTTTCCCAACCAAAAAAACTCCGTCGGCAAAATGGTCGGGATTTCCTCGTCGGGAGACCTTTTCCCAATGCTTTTACGTCCGCCGTCGGGAGATCATAATGGCCGACTAACATATATAACCGTCGACAATTCATGGAAGCTATCCCAACGGTTTAAAACGGTCGGGAATTATTGGATATGCCAACGGTTTTATGGCATGTACCTTAGGAGGAGGATTGGCCAACGGTTTTATAACCGTCGGCCAATCCTAGAACTGCCAACGATTTTGATAGTCGGCAGTTCGTTTTTTTATTCTTTTTTTTACAATATTTTTTTATTCTTTTTTCGACCTCAACAATTATTTATTTTCCTTCTACAACAATATATTATTATATTTCACTAAAGGAAAAATTAAATTATAATTTAATGCTAATTATAATAACTAAAGAGAATTAAACAAAATATAATATATATATATATATATCAAAGATTGTCATAAACAAATTCCAAATCTGTTCGTACAATGTTCCTTGTAATCTGATTACAAAATGAAACTACTATCTCAAAATTAATAAACAAAACGAGATCTTCACCGTTTCACAAAAAAGAACAAAATGAGATCTTCACTGTTTCACCAAAAAGAACAAAATGAGATCTTCACCGTTTCACAAAAAAAGAAAAAAATGAGTTCTTCATATATTCCTTGATTCTCCTTCACATGAAATTGACAAAATCTAGAAAAGTAACTTTTGTGATGACCACCCTGAAGCACCTATAGAAGGAAAAATCAATAATTATAAGTCTAAAATTATGTGACATATATTATTATGACTAACCACGAAACAAAACAAACTCAACATATAATATGGAACAAATCTCCCAACAGCTTGAAAATCGTATCACCAAAAGTTAAAAAGAAACAAAATATAAGCACTTAAAAAGAACAAAAATTCATAGTCATAAAGCCTAAGCCTATAAACGCATATCCTGAATACAAAGAACAACCATTCACCCAACAAAGATGAAGGGAATAAAAGTCCCCACGCAGCGGAAGCGCATCGATTGGACCTTACGCCGTATATTAATTAACATTAAAATACCGTTACGATAACTCAAACAAAACTTTAAACTAACTTTAAAGTTGCTGTAAAATCGGTTTAAACATGCTAAAATAAATCTAAATTTATTTTAAAAACTTTTCTAATGAAAAGAGGAAGAACCGTTACAAACCTCCGTTGTAGACTTGACCGTTCTTCGCCAACGACGCTCCAACGAACGAAAACGCAGCAGCCGCCTTTGTTTTTCTTCGCTGGAAATTCCTTCTTGATTGACACAATAACCACAGAGGTTACACCGGTATGTCTCTAAGTCTAGGAGGCCAAAGACTTGTGGGAGTCTTTTCTCTAAGAGGGAGGCTAGAGAGAATTCTAGGGCTTGTCTTTCAAGAGTGTCAAGTGTCATGACCAATTAGGTCTAGTGTTCTATTTATAGAAGAGAGGCCATGAATAAAATATTCAATTAAATCAATCTTTTCCAAAATTGATTCAATCTTATTCCTTAATTAATCAATCATGATCAATCAATTCCCCAATTGATTAATCTTTTCCATAAATGACTAATTTCTTCCATAAGTAATTAGATCATTCCCATAAATGATTAATCACTTCCTTAAGTGATTAATTATTTACATAATTGATTAATTCATGGTTAATGAATTCTTTAATTAATTAACCACCAATTAAATATCACATATTTAATTTCTGGCCTTGAATTAATTAATTTTGCCCAAACACTTTTACGACTTAAATTAATTAATTCTTTCAATCTTCCATAAATTTATATTTGAACTTCTTCAAATATTAATTTCTCTCATAATAATATATCAATATATATTATATTTATTTCCCTCAGTAAATTGAACATTTTCAATTTAATTACTTAGTTGCCTCAAATTACTTTACGAGCTACCAGTGGGACCTTATGGACCTGCAGATCAGAAGCTCCAACGATGTGAGATTAATTGGTTAAACTCATTAACCACAATAATCAATATTCGTTAACTGTGTGTACATTCCACTATAGACTCACAGTTGCACTCTTCTCACTGCAGACATATTTTCTGTGTCCACGGAACTTAGACCAATATCGACTAGTTAGTCCTTCACGAGTGTCCGTAACACCAGCTGGGTCAAATTACCGTTTTACCCCTGGGTCACCTCTATTTCCTTAAGTACCAATTCTCCTCTAATGAACAATCTGTTTGTGGTCCAACCATCAAACAGAAAACCCTCTCGTGCCATTGAGAGGGTAGGGCCCTTTGTTCAAGACTCGGAGTAACCACTTAAGGGAACACTCATCTGCTTCCCTAAAGTCGGGAAGGAGTGAATTCCATCTTGTACGATTATGTTCCCAGCTCCCCATTCGATCTTGTCCCCAAAGTGGTAGGCTTATTGAGTCGGCGTATTGGCCACTCTCACCCATACAAATCAAAGGACAATCTCTCATGAGCAGGAGTCCATAATCAACTCAGGATTAAGACTAAGTTGTCTCGGTCGTCCTAGTGTAATAGAAAACCAACTAGTTAACGGTGTTATAACTAGTGGTTACTATTTCGCGGTCCGGTCTTATGCAAACTCATTGCACAGGATACCCCCACTCGCATGTCTCCTACACGAATGCATTGGATCGCAACGTTTGTATCAAATACAAAGTGGGCCGTATCCATAGTGTCACCAGGATAAGGCACCCAGTCTTATCCCTATACTATAGACCCTTTAGGCTGTTTCTTGAACAATGATCCCATATGTCGCTACATATAGTTCAAGACTCATATTACAGCATTGGATGTCTAGTTTTATTGGATTAGGGTTATTATTAGGCAAAGACAAACATAAAATAACTAATAACAATTAATGGAAAAATATCAATATTATTTCATTAATATCCGGTCAACGGTTACATTCACTATCTACGAGTTTTAGGGCATAAAACCCAACAAAAGAAACTCCAACAAGTCTCCTAAACACATGAACAAACAATTTAAGCACACGACATAAAACTCATCACTTGTATCACACAAAACTACTACAAAAAACAATCAAATGTAAGAGTCAAAACATCAAAGAATAATGGAACTGAACAATGTCCTAACACCCACCACCCATACTCAAAGCAACATATAAAATGAACTCCAATCAACTCTCATCTCGCCCGCTATACTCGAAACAAAATATAAACACTTAAAAAGAGCAAAAATTCATAGTCATAAAGCCTAAGCCTATAAACGAATATCCTGAATACAAAGAACAACCATTCACCCAACAAAGAAACTCCAACAAGTCTCCTAAACGCACGAACCAACAATTTAAGCACACGACATAAAACTCATCACTTGTATCACACAATAACTACTACAAAAAACAATCAAATTTAAGAGTCAAAACATCAAAGAATAATGGAACTGAACAATGTCCTAACCCCCCCCCCCCAATACCCAAAGCAACATATAAAATGAACTCCAATCAACTCTCAACTCACCCACCATACTCGATACAAACTATAAGGACTTAAAAAGAGCAAAAATTTAAGCATAAGCCTAAGTCTATCCTGAACACAAAGTACAACCATCCACCCAACAAAACAACTCCAACAAGTCTCCTAAAAGCATGAATAAGGAAAACAATTTGCTACCATGACTGCAGGATAGCAACAACAGTATTCTCAATGCTATAAAGTTTACAACATCACAATGTACAAATAATTGATTAAGCATACCTAGTTAGATGCATTTCCTTGTGAACGAACTAGTTGACTAACCAAGTCCCTAAGGCTTGACAACTCTGTTGCAGTTCGATTTTCATATTCAGCCAACTTCTCTTTAGTCCGATTCAACTCTTCTTTCGTCTCTTGCATCTCCACTTCTCGTTGTTCATCTTTCTGTTGAAGAGCTTCTAGAGCCGTGCTTAGTTCTTGCTCTCGTTGTGATGAGGGTCCATTACATGATGAGTTAAGTCTTCTTGATTTTGGCTTCGGCCCCCATCCAAGACCTTTGATCTGACCCGATCGGTGGCCCAAGACTGTGACGCATATGGCATATGGCGTAAGTGGTACAGCCCCATCTAGAGTGGGTGCTTCTTGCAACTCTACCATTTGATTCTGCAATTAAAATTGAAATAAATAATCGAGTAACAATTTTTAAAATTAAGTAAGTTTGAAGCTTACGAAAGCATTGTTGGCTGCTGGATTCACCCATCCCTTCCCTTCTTTGTATCTAGTCTTCTGAAATAAACTGATGGGATCCATTTCCACACCATCCTGTGTCTTCTGTAATTTAAATTTACTAGCATATTAGTAACATAGAAAAAAAAAACGGGATAAAATCATTCTTTTGTTAATCATACCCGTGATTGTTGTATGTGGATAAATGTCTTAGACCCTGCATAATGATTGAAAGGTAGTTTTGCCCGATTTTGTTTGTTTTTCTCCATAGTTTGCTAATGAATGGAATATTATTAGTATAGCAACATATGTAAGATAACATGTTCACCAAATGTAGAAAACATACCTTCCACTTCGGATTTTCCCACCTGTCACATAGAGAATGCCAGTCTGCGATATTAACCACTCTAGGATGAGGATTTGCACGCCCCTCCTCACTGGTGGCATATTGTCTATAATGTCTTACCAATTCTGCTCGATACTCCTTGAAAATGGTTTGCATCTCATGGTCAATAAACTCATGGACGACGTCCTTTGACAAATTAAACACAAAATGGTTCTGCATAAAAAGAAAAATAAAGTATGTTTTTTAAATAGTTGACTATACAAACACATAGACTAAACAAACAATGAACTTACCATGAGTCGATTTTTAACGTGGTCCTTGAGGTCTTTCGGTACCTCTTTCCATTTTGCCAAACGTACTGGAAATGATTCCCGTACGATTGTACCAATAGAATTGCTAAACTTGGTGGCAAAGTCACACACTGGTTTCCGCAACTCATCGTCGATCTCTATGTGAATTCGACCATGGAGAGCAACATATCTATCCAACTCAATGTTTCTAGAGTATCCTCTCACCCTACGTGCAGGTGCATCTGAAAGAAGTATATAAATACAGATAAGTAATATCAATTTATCAAAACACAAACGAAATTATATAATTATATTAACCTGGCATCTCGTTTGGCAAAGGTACATGTGGAGGATTAGCGTTGGCTTGAACAACGATATTAGCTGCCTCGTTTTCCGGAGTACGACCCACCATTGTCCCTACACAAGAACTCAAATATAAATGAATAAATGATAAGAATAAACAAACCAAATATATATGCGTCTAGAAGAAGAAATCAAACGCATGGTTACATTGTTAATCACTATCAAGATCTGTATTCATATGGTCATCAGGGCTCGAAGAAATATCAGAAGATGCTTCCATATCATCCTCTTCATCATTAATTAACTCATCGTTATTGTTTGATGCTTCCACATCCTCCTCTTCATCGTTAATGAACTCATCGTTATTGTTTAATGCATCCACATCCTCCTCTTCATCGTTAATGAACTCATCGTTATTGTGTGACGCTACACCTCTCCTCAATTCTGGTGGAAAAGTTGGGCCTTCCATAATTGTAGGATCAACATCTTCTCTGCATAATGTATCTTCTTGAATTGATTCATCTACTCTGAGCCCACCTTCAATTTCTAGCAACTCAAGTTGGTCATTTCCTAAGTCTTCCTGCTCTGGAACATCCCATACACGTTTATTTTGAACCACTTGCACCACCTTCCAATTGTCTCCATATTTTGGATCGTTCAAGTAAAATACTTGTCGTGCTTGAGTGGCAAGTATAAACGGGTCATCAACATACCAGTAATGAGATATATTAATTGATGTCAATCCTAACTCCACGTGTGTTTTATTCTTTCTACTATTTGTGTCGAACCATCTACACTTGAATATAACAACACGTCTTCTCTTTCACATATTCTAAGTCTAGCACCTCATTCAATGTACCATAGAAATTCAACTCATCACCTTCACTTTCACCTTCTCCAGGCACCATGATTCCGCTATTTTGTGTAGCCCGACGATTATCACGCTCTACAGTGTGAAATCGCACACCGTTAACAATGCAAGCACTATATGAGCGCACTTCAGAACTAGGTCCCATTGCTAGTGAATACACGTCATCAGTTAAATTTTCCCTCTCACGTAATGCGAGAACCTATTAATTCATTCATATACAGGCAAATGAGTATTCGTATTCATATTTCGAATATAGTTCATAAACTATCATTCATATTCATATTCGTCTTCTCTTACCCGAGATTTGAACCAATTAGGAAATTGTAGTTGATGTCTCTTATATAAGTCCGAACTGCTATCTCCACGAGAATGAATCAATCTCAAATGGTTTCTATAAAAAGAAAATAAACAAAAGTTATTTCTCATATTTATTACACCTTTTTCTTTCAATTGAGATTGCGAGACGTACCTACGATAAGACTCGATCTCAGCACAATTATTCAAAATATACCAATGTGCTATCCGTTTCTCTTCATCTGTTAATGTCCTTGAAGTACAAGCTCCCAATGGTCTTAAACTTTGTCTAAATACTTCAAATTCACCACAAGTCTCATTCACGGGAGTTTGATCATCATTACGTTCATCCCTATTAAATCTTGTTTCTATTCCATTGAGGTACAAAGAACAAAAATTCAGTGATTCATTCATGACAAATGCTTCTGCTATTGAACCTTCGGGACGTGCTTTGTTTCGCACGTATTGTTTCAATGTTCGTAAGTTTCTCTCAATAGGGTACATCCAACTGTAGCTTACCGGACCTACGACTTTAGCTTCATATGGCAAGTGAACTGCAAGATGTACCATTACATCAAAAAATGCGGGAGGGAATATCTTTTCCAACTTACAAAGTATGATTACAATATCTGATTGTAACCGGTCCAAATCACTTGTACGTATTGTTTTTGCACATAAATCACGAAAGAATGTACACAACTCAACAATAGTAGTGGACACATCCTTACGTAAATACGCTCGGACCCCAATAGGAAGAAGTCTCTGAAGCAAGACATGAGAGTCGTGAGTTTTCAACCCCCATAGTTTTCCATCATTAACACTAATACACCGTGAAATGTTTGACACAAATCCATCAGGAAATTTCACTGATTTCAAAAACTTACAAAAATGAATCATTTCCTTAGTTGTCAATGTGTATGCAGCATGTGGCTTCACAACCCTGTTACCTATCTTTTGTAAGTGTAGATCTTTTCGTATACCCATAGCTTCTAGATCCAACCTAGCATTTGTCGTGTCCTTCGATTTTCCTTCAATGTTTAACAATGTGCCTACCAAGTTGTCGCATATGTTTTTTTCAATATGCATTACATCCAACTTATGTCTTAACATAAGTTTCGACCAGTAGGGTAGTTCAAAAAAAATACTTTTTTTCTCCAATTACTAATTCGCTTCCTTTTCTTATCTTGTTTTGTTGGATGTTTACTAAGCACAGGAAATTGTATAGTCCTTAACTCCTCTAAGATCTCGTCTCCATCCATTGTGACTGGAGGAGGTCTGTGTTCCGGTTTTCCATCATGTTGTTTACTCCTACGCCAACAATGAGTCTCTGAAAGATAACGTCGATGTCCCATAAAAGAAATTTTTCCCTTTATCCTAAATGATGATGTATCTTCTTTACAAATAGGACCTGCTTGGTAACCCTTTGTACTCCATCCAGATAAGTCTCCATATGCGGGAAAGTCATTAATAGTCCATAACAAACTTGCATGTAGCTGAAAGTAGTCACCACTAACACAATCATAAGTGCGAACACCACTATTCCACAACTCTTTTAACTCTTCAATCAATGGTTGCAAGTAAACATCTATTTCCTTTCCAGGAGATTTTGGCCCAGGAATAAGTAAAGACATAAAGAAATTGGTTTCTTTCAGGCATTTCCAAGGTGGCAAATTATATGGAACTAGCACCACGGGCCACATACTATAAGAAGTACTCATATTTCCAAATGGATTAAAACCATCTGAAGCCAATCCCAAACGAACATTTCTTGGTTCCGAAGCAAACTAGGGGAACAAACGATCAAAATGCTTCCACCCTTCAGCGTCAGCTGGATGTCTTAACACACCATCTTGTTCAACACGCTTATCTTTATGCCACCTCATTTCCAAAGCAACTTGTTTCGATGAAAACAACCGTTTCAATCTTGGTATCAATGGAAAGTGACGTAAAACCTTATGAGGAATCTTCTTCCCTTTTCTATCGTTAATTTTATATCGAGACTCTCCACATATTGGACACTGTTGGCAATCAGCAAATTCTTTCCAATATAGTACGCAATCGTACTTGCAAGCGTGAATTGACTCGTAGCCTAGCCCTAAGTCACGCAATTTCCTCTTAGCTTCGTAATATGAATTAGGTATTGATGCACCAATGGGAAATGCTTCCTTCAACAATTCTAGTAGCATATCGAATGATTTATTACTCCAATTATTAAGAGCCTTAATATGCATCAGTCTAACCAAAAAGTTTAATGAAGAGAATCGTGTACAACCTGGGTATAATTCATTACGTGCTTCGGTCATTAAATCTTCGAAGAAGGTTGAAGTACCTCTTTCATGGACATTTTGGGTCCCCCTATACTCAAAATTTTCTTCATCAACATCCACATCGACGTTGGGGACTTGTAAGTCATTTAAAAGAGTGAACATCTCATTATCTTCATTGAGAACATTACTCTCTATATTATCACGTAATCGATCATTACTGGGTATATTTGACTCAGTTGGATGACTTTGAAACCTAGATAAATTGCTTGGTTCTCCATGATATACCCATTGACTATAGGATGGGGATATTCCAATCGTGAATAGATGTCGTTCTACTCCATCTAAAGACTGCCAAATTGCATTCATACAATTCCTACATGGGCATCTTGTTTTCCCCGACTCATTAACATGGAACTTAGCCATTTCCAAGAATTGAGCTACTCCTTCTACATACTCAGTTGAGAATTTATCTCTAAGTTTAATCCAATCCTTATTCATCCTTAATTATACACTTTCCAAACCAACTATCGTGATTCGTGAAACGTTAAACCTGTTGGAAATATACAAGAAGTTAGATTTAACGTTGTCTTGAACCTTAAGGTATACTATTTTTGCAAGCAAATTGAGACATAAAGTAAAGTCAGCAGGTTGAGGTACAAATTAAAGTTGTTGCCTCAAACCAACAAACTATAACTCTCCGCTCATCCATACTTGTTATTCCCTTTTTGTTGATATTAATTTTTTAATTATGTTTTGTACTTTTAAGGAATATTATAGTGTTAAAGAATAGATAAAGTTTGATGTTTAATGGTTTAAATATTTTTTTTTTGTTTTAAAATAAGGCTAAGAAGCACAGACACTTTAGTTTGGCTAACGTGTCCGTGTCCGACACGTGTCCGACACTTATACGTCAATCAACAAATCCACATAATTTCAAACATTAAAACAATAATATATATACTACCCATAAAATTAAAGAAAACTCATTAACCAAAGATATGCTAAATTTAATCAAACAAATAGGTTAAAAATTCCATTCTTGGTAACATATGATTTTATTGTCTTTGAATACAGTACTATGCTATTATAGCAAGCAATCTTTGAAAATCTGGAAAGAATATTATCAATGACAATAAAAAATCCCAAGGAGATAATGCTAGAAATAAAATAAGCATCCAAAAGTTAGAGAACAACTTCTGAATAGCATTCACATTTGCATGGCACTCTTATTGTACATGAAATAAACACAACATTACCAGTTTGCAACATTGTATAAACAATGTTCTATTCATACCATTGTTTAAGAAAAGCAGTTAGCCACGAGGCTTTTATTTCATCCATATTTTCTAAATCTAACATCATTCTTCCAAGCAAACTCATCATACATATTTCAGACATCAGTAAAAAAAAATCTTTTGAAGAAGAAAACATGTAGTCAGTAGTCACCTGTCTAATCTGACTGGATTGGACATAACAGGTCCTTTTGACCTGGTTTGGGCGTCTCTTGGTAAATCCAATGCAGAACATCCTCAGAGTATGCTTAAGAGTTTTGATTTTAAATTCAAATTTATTTCCCCTCTCAAATAAGCTTAGTCTAACTTTACTTTTTCCTCCATATTCAAAATTTTCAAACTTATTTCCCCTCTCAAATAAGTTTATTTCTTCCCTCTTTGTTTTCCAACTCAATAAACATCACATTCCACCATCAATATTTACAAACTTCGGATTCTTTTAAGAGGAGAGAGAGAAGTAAATTGACATGAGTAATGAGCAGAGAGTAAAGTACATTTGTGAATTGTGAAATATATAGAAAGTTCTTGAAATCAATAAAATTGACAGAAAAGAAAGAGACAAACATATGCAAGGATGTCTTTGTTTCACTTGTTTTATCTATTTAGTTCCCTGTCTAAGAAACAAAAAACCATTATTATTATTTCTAATTCAAAGTGCATCTCTCTCAGAGATGGGAAGAGCTCCACGTTGTGACAGAGCAAGTGTGAAGAAAGGGTCATGGTCACCGGAAGAAGATGCAAAACTCAAATAGTTTATTAAGAAAAGGAAAAAAAACGACCATCAACATTTACAAACAAAAAACGACCCAAGTGAAAAAGAACTTAAAAACCATGTAGTTCGCTTAACAGAACAAATCCAATTGGTGAACATTTTATTCAGTCTGGTACTTGACTATTTGGGATTCTCTACAATTTCATTGCATTACACTGAAGTATGCTTTCAAAAACCACCATGAAACAAGAGAAATAAACAATGACCATGACATAGTTATTAAAAAAGTAAAAGGAGAAATGCCCACAAAATCTAATCCTTCAACTTTTTGGTTTTTAACAGAACCACCATGAAAAAACGGGAGTGGCCAAGTAAGCTTTCAAAAACCAGGGTCAATGTAAAAAAGAAAAAACGGACAGCAACAGGGCAACGATAAGCGGAAGGTTCAGATTCAAGTTGCAACACATGCCCATTCCCTGATTACTGTTCGTGGAAAAAAAAAAGAAAAAACGAGAGAGATAGAGAGAAACAGACCGTCACTTGCAATAGGGCAGACTCAGGGGTTGTCGGAGGTGGATGTTGACGGCGGCGAACAGACGGACGACAGCGAAGAGGCGGCCGACGGCGAAGAGTTGGTCGGAACAACGGCGGTAGAACTTCGCTAGAGGGGCGCGCGAGAGAGACGTTACGTTTCTAGGACAGAATCAAAGAAATGAGAGGGAGATCGATAAAAAACCCGCGACAATAGTCTTTATTTGACTACACTCCCAACGATTTTGTCAAACCGTCGACCGAACCGGACACGGGCCGACCGTTTTAAAAACAGTTGGCCTTTATCCGGTTCGCCCGACGGTTTGACAAAACCGTCGAGACTTCTCTTCGTCCAAAATCATATTTCTCTTCAAACCGTATGATAATTGAGATTTTTTGCCAACGGTTTAATGTAAACCGTCGGGAGTTCTCTCGGTCCAAAATCATCTCTCCTTCAAACCGTGCAACATATGAGGATTTGGCAACGGTTATACGAAAACCGTCGAGTTTTTCGATGATTTTGGTCCACGGTTTGTATTTTCGTTGGCCAATAAAGATAAAGCCAACAGTTTAAAAACCCGTCGGCAGAATCGACTTTTCCCAACCAAATTTCAGTGGTGGGTAGAAAATCCGTCGGCAAAACTCGAATTTCTTGTAGTGTGTGCTTCATTGGGGTTGAAACACATTCCAAAAGATCTAGAGTTCCGGGAGGAATCCGCTAATAATACTGCGAGAGTTTGCATGATCAATAATATTGCTAGGGCATCTTTTAAAACAATTACTGAATCCTGACTAGCGCCTGTTTCTAATCTGTCTGCCTATTTGTTTATTCTTTGTTTTGTCATTTATTTTGCTTCAGCATTATTCCTATAAAAACCAATCAATTTTACCTTCTTTGAAACCATTAGAGAGTTACACAAAATAGATAAAGTGGAAGCTAATTCAGGCCTTGGATTGACAATACTTATTACTTGTTGTGGACTGTGTATACTTGCACAGAGTTCTAGGGTACTTTTAGATCATAATTTTACTCACTCTAGGAACCCAACAAGTTTTTGGCGCCGTTGTCGGGGAACTTGAATAAGTTTTTATCTGATTTGTTTTGTGTATGTGTTTTAGTGGTTTGGTGCTAGAACTTTTTGTTTTTGCAAGTGTGAATTTGGTGCATGAGCGATCCGTCTGGGGTAAGGTTCGAGCTTGATCCAGAAATCGAGAGGACATTCAGGATCAGAAGGAGAGAGCGGCGCAGAAACCAGATGGAGAACGTGTCGCGTCTTCCGCAAGTTCCTGAAGATCCAGCAGACCCTCAGAATCGCTTGTTGCAGCAAAATCTGCCGCTGGAGCAAAATGAGCAGCAAAATAATCAGGCTGAGAATCCTATCTTGGTAGCGAACGATAGGACGAGAGCCATTCGAAGGTATGTTGTCCCAATGTTTGATGAGTTGAATCCAGGAATTGCACGTCCCCAAATCCAAGCGGCAAATTTTGAAATGAAACCGGTAATGTTTCAGATGTTGCAAACCGTGGGGCAATTCCATGGTTTGTCATCTGAAGATCCTCATTTACATCTTAAGTCTTTCCTAGGAGTAAGTGATTCTTTTGTGATTCAAGGAGTGCCTAGAGATGCCCTTAGATTAACTTTGTTCCCGTATTCTCTTAGAGATGGAGCAAAGGCGTGATTAAATTATTTTGCTCTAAGGTCAATTAGGACATGGAATGAGTTAGCTGAAAATTTTTTGAGTAAATATTTCCCACCAAATAGAAATGCTAAACTAAGAAGTGAAATAGTAGGGTTTAGGCAACTTGAAGATGAGACTTTTAGTGAGGCTTGGGAGAGGTTTAAAGAGCTTTTGCGAAAGTGTCCCCACCATGGTTTACCACATTGTGTTCAAATGGAAACATTTTACAATGGGTTAAATGGAGTAACCAAGGATATGGTTGATGCTTCTGCGGAGGGGCCCTATTGACAAAAACCTTTAATGAGCTTATGAGATTTTAGAGAGAATATCAACCTACAGTTATCAGTGGTCAAATGTTAGAGGCTCTAGTAAGAAAGTTAAAAGTGTGATAGAAGTTGATGGCGTGTCTACCATTAGGGCCGATATTGCAGCATTAGCTAACGCTCTTAAAAACATACTTGTGGTAAGCAATGTTCAGCAGCCGCCAGTGGTGGAATCTGCTGCAGTTGTAAATCAAGTTACAGAAGAATCATATGTTTATTGTGGTGAAGACCATAATTATGAGTTTTGTCCTATCAATCCAGCTTCTGTGTTTGTTGCAGGTAATCAAAGGAATAACCCTTATTCTAACTTTTATAATCCAGGTTGGCGCAACCACCCCAACTTTGTGTGGGGAGGGCAAAGAAGCAAATCGCAAGTCCCCCAAGCACAACAAAAGGTGGTGAACCAGTCCGGATTTGCTAAGTCACAGGCATTGCCCCAGCAAAATAAGCAGGTTTTGCCCCAACAAAGCTCGGGTAATTCTCTGGAGTCAATGATGAGGGATTATATGGCTCGTAATGATGTCTTAATCCTAAGTCAGCAGGCTTCATTGAGAGCCCTAGAGTTGCAAGTGGGTCAGCTAGCTAATGAGCTGAAGGCAAGGCCTCAAGGGAAACTTCCATCGGATACTGAACACCCTCGAAGGGAAGGTAAGGAGCAGGTAAAGGCGGTAACTCTTAGGAGTGGTAAGAACTACCGAATTTAGTGAAGGGAATTCGGAGTTTTTTAGGACATGCTGGACTCTATAGGAGGTTCATAAAAGATTTTTCCAAAATCAGTAAACCTCTTTGTAACTTATTGTGTACTGATCATGTTTTTTACTTTAATGCAGATTGTAGGAAGGCTTTTGAAACTTTAAAGGCTGCTTTAATCTCAGCACCCATTCTTTGTGCACCTAATTGGAATTTACCATTTGAGGTAATGTGTGATGCGAGTGATGCTACAGTAGGTGCTATGCTGGGGCAAAAGCAGGGCAAATTTATCCATCCTATATATTATGCAAGCAAGATTTTAAATGAGGCACAAGTCAACTACACAACTACTGAAAAGGAGTTGTTGGCTGTGGTGTTTGCTTTTGAGAAATTCCGGCCATATTTGGTTGGATTCAAAGTCACGGTGTTCACGGATCATGCAGCAATAAGGTATTTAATGTCTAAGAAGGATGCAAAACCAAGGCTAATTCGTTGGGTTTTATTATTGCAGGAGTTCGACTTGGAAATAAAGGACAAGAAGGGATCAGAGAATGTCATTGCAGATCATTTGTCTCGTCTTGATCCATCATCATCTTTGTTGGAGCAATCTGCCATTTCAGATTCTTTTCCGGATGAACAACTTTTTGCTGTTGAGGTAAAGGTAGTCAGGGATGTCCCTTGGTATGCTGATATTGCCAACTTTTTGGTAAAGGGAGTCACTCCTATTGACATGGATTGGAGGCAGAAGAAAAAGTTTAAGCATGATGCAAAATTTTTCTATTGGGATGAGCCATTTATGTATAAGCAATGCTCTGACGGTATTATTCGCAGGTGTGTTTCAGGTGATGAAACAAAGGAAATCCTGGAGCAATGTCACTCTTCGCCGTATGGAAGTCCTTTCAGCGGTCAGAGGACAGCTATGAGGATTTTGCATTGTGGATTCTTCTGGCCTACCTTATCCAAGGATGTCCATTGGTTTTACAAGCAATGTGATGCTTGCCAAAGGAGAGGAAATTTAGGGCCTAGAGATGAAATGCCTCTTACTTACATTTTAGAAGTTGAATTATTCGATGTATGGGGTATTGATTTTATGGGGTCATTTCCCCCTTCTAATGGCAATGTTTTTATCTTATTGGCAGTTGATTATGTGTCCAAGTGGGTGGAGGCCATTGCATGTCATCAGAGTGATGCCAAGACAGTTGCAAGGTTTCTTCAATCGCACATCTTTACGCCGTTTGGGACACCTAGGGCTCTAGTGAGTGATGAGGGTCACACTTTGTTAATAATATCTTAACTAAGTTTTTAGCTAAGTATGGGATTAAGCATAGGATAGCTACCCCTTATCACCCACAAGCAAATGGTCAAGCTGAAATTAGTAATAGGGAAATTAAATCTATTCTAGAGAAAGTAGTTCATCCATCTATGAAGGATTGGTCTTTTAGGTTGGATGAGGCTCTTTGGGCTTATAGGACAGCCTATAAGACTCCTCTAGGTATGTCCCCCTATAGGTTAGTATATGGGAAAGCTTGCCATTTACCATTAGAGCTTGAGCATAAAACATTTTGGGCTTCGAAAAAGTTAAATTTTGATCTGAGTCGTGCAGGAGCAATAAGAATACTGCAGCTTAATGAATTAGAGGAATTTCGCCAATTTTCTTATGAAAATTCGAAAATGTATAAAGAAAAGACTAAGTTGTGGCATGACAAGAAAATTAAATCTAAAGAGTTTGTCAAAGGTCAGAAGGTTTTGCTTTATAATTCTAGATTAAAATTGTTTCCTGGGAAACTAAAATCTAAATGGTCAGGGTCGTTTGTTGTGATTGAAGTTTTTCCCCATGGAGCAATTACTTTTCAGGATGAAAAAGATGGGAGAGTGTTCGAAGTGAATGGACAGCGTGTGAAGCATTATTGGGGAGAGGAGTTTCAGTCGAAATATCCTTCCCTAAGGTTGATTGATGATTGAGAAAGCAAAATGTTTGCGAGAGCATTGTATAGAGCAATATTTTGAGCTCCCAGTGTTTGTTTTTATTTTTCGATGATTCGTTTTTAATTTCGATTAGGTTAGATTTGGTTTATTTAAATTTTGCATGATTTTTTCAGTCTGTTGGTATTCCGTAGAAGTTATTTTAGAGTTTATCTATTTCGCTTTGAATTTTATTTGATTTTATTCTGATTTTATTTCTGGTTTATGTAAATTATCTTTTAATTAGTTTAAATTAGATTTTATTAGATTTTAGTGTAGATTTAGATTTTATTTTCAGTTATTTTAATTCTGTTTAATAAAAATATTCCTAATTAACTCGGCTTCGAAAATAAAATAGAAAAAAAAGGAAGGATTTGATTTATGCGGTTGAATTTAAATTTCCTGATTTGATTTCCTATTTTAAATTTGAAATCCGTATCTAAGATTATTTAGGATTTGTTTTGCTCAGACGGTTGTTACGGCAACTTTATGGCTGAAGCAAATCTCTCGTCCGAATAGGAGGGTTTGATTGTGAGTTAATTATATTTACCGTTGGGATTTTTCAATTTTTGTAGGCAAGTAAATTGCAGGATGCTGCCACATGTCGTGCAGGGATAATCCAACGGTTTAGCCATTGACAGCACGCAATTATTTACCATGAGTGATTGAAATTCAAAGGTTTTACCGTTAGGGATTTGATTTGCAAATTAAATGTGAATGGTAAACCCATTTAATACGAAGCAAAATCTTTCAGTTTCGATTTGATTTGTTGCAGCTATTTATTCACAAGCCTTCGGTAAGTTCTTCTCACTTCATCTTCTTGATTCATCCCTTGCCATTTTCATTTTTCTTTCTTTCTTTGTGTGCGATATAGAATTCCTTTTTGAAACTCTTCAATGGCTAAAACGAGAGCGAGAAAAGAAAGAGATAACGAGGAAGAGGAAGTACCCGTTACCCCGAAGTTCAGAAGGTAAAAACGAAGAAGAAAAGAACGCCAGAGGAAAAAGAAGCCAAGAAAAGGAGGAGGCAGCAAAGGGTTGCAAAACAAGAAGAAGTCCAGGAGGCAACAGAGGTTGTTGCTGCCGCAATGATTGAAGAAAACCCGCAAGAACCACAAGAACAGAACCCAGAGGAGGCTGAGCAGAGAATTGCGGATACAGAAGAAGTGCGAGAGGAGGTTCGGGAAACAAAAGATGAGGATGTGAGAGAAGAACGTGCAGAGGTTGTGCTTGAAGGAGATAATGAGCCAGTGCAGGAGGCTCGGGTGGAGGTGTTCATGCTGGAGGTGCCCAGATGTCGCCGCATTAAGCGGAAGGCTGGGCGCATTCAGGTGATTAGGACTGATACCATGTCACCACCATCATCAGATTCTGAGAGAGAGAAGGCAGAGCGAGAGGAACGGGAGAATAAAGAAGTTGAGGAAAAAGTGCGAGAAGAAGCAGAGAAGAAGGCTGAGGAAGAACGGTTGCTAAAGCGAAGGGTAGAAAATGGCAAAAATATTGCTGAAGCATCGGAGGAACATGATGAAATGGAAGAACAACAGTTACGATTTGATCACTTCGTCAACAATTTTGCCAGAGAAAAATACGATGAGCTTCTGAAAAGGGATTTCTTATTTGAGCGTGGATTTAGCGGTGATCTTCCGCAATTTCTGAGGACCGGTATTGCAGACCACGGCTAAGAGTTGTTTTGTGCGAAGCCTGAGTCTGTAAACGCACAGGTGGTGCGTGAAGTTTATGCTAACATTGACAAAGAAGATGGTTTCCAGGTAATTGTCCGAGGAGTCGAGGTAGATTGGAGTCCTAGTGCTATCAATGCACTGTACAATCTTCAGAACTTCCCCCATGCGGCATATAATGAGATGGTTGTAGCGCCATCTAATGAGTAGTTAAGTGATGCTGTGAGGGAGGTAGGTATTGAAGGAGCACAGTGGCAGCTATCCAAGACTCAGAAGAGGACATTCCAGTCGGCTTATTTGAAAAGGGAAGCGAACACGTGGATGGGATTTATCAGACAAAGGATGCTTCCAATGACACACGACTCGACAATCTCAAGGGAACGAGTTCTTCTAGCTTTTTCAATTTTGCGGTCGCTCAGCATTGACGTAGGGAGGATCATTGCTACTGAAATTTCTAGATGTTGGAAAAAGAAAGTGGGGAAATTGTTCTTTCCGAACACAATCACAATGTTGTGCAGAAGAGCAGGGGTTCCAGTGGATGAGGGAGATGTTATCCTGTTTGACAAGGGAATCATAGACACGCCCAATTTGGCATGGCTCCAGCGCATGCAAGAGGTACGTCAAGGTGGGTTTATCTACGACATCAACTCGATTCTAGAACAACTGGCACTTTCGACCAGCAGGCAGGAGTTTGCTGAGAGGCAAACTTTAACCTTCTGGAACTATGTTAAGAATCGGGATGCCAGCTTAAAGAAGGTGCGGTAAGAGAATTTTTCAAAACCATTCCCGTATTCCCTGACGATCTGTTAAACCCCTCGATTCCGCCCCCACTTGTTGAAAGATGGGAAGAGAATGATGATGAAGAGCAGGGCCAGGAAGATTGATGGATGAGATGATCTTCAACGAGCATTATTTTTGTTCCTATAATTTTGTTTGCTCGCGCATATCTGACCCCGCTTGCTAATAGGTTTTCTTGTTTCTTTTTAATTTTTCTGCTTCAAAAATATATCTTTGCTATGTAATTTCTTTTCTTGGGTTTAATGAAATTTCCAGATGTTTCTGTCCTATGAGCATTGAGTAACTCTGACCTGCCTAATTTTCTTCTGAATTTTTGAAGCTTGGACTGATTACGCTTAGTTAGATCAAGGTATTCTGATCTCCAGAAACCTTTTGCTTGAGCATTTCTTCTAGCCTGGTCTGTTGCTGCGGCAAAAAAGATTTTGGAGGTAGTGTTGACTTTTATGATCCACTTTAAGCTTAGTCTAGTCCCACGCTTAGTTTAAAATTCAGATAGAAAAATTTAAGTTTGGGGGTATAATTTGAAAAATAACGATTCATTGGAGACAATGAATAATTCAAGTTTGGGGGACTTTTTGCTACTCCAATTGTTTTGCTCGAGCATTCCTCTCCTTCATGTGAAATTTGCTAGGTTGTTGAGTAACCGGGGACATTTGTGATACCCACAGTTTGTCTTCGCGTCAAAAGATGACCTAGGCAATAGGAAAATGAGAAAAAATATTTGCTGAAAAAAAAAACTATTTGTTGAAAATTTTGCTGAGAAAATTCATGGAGCAAAAGTTTTGGAGGATGAATGTTGATCCAGCAGTTTTTCTGTCTATCAGAACTCAGGTGAGCTTCATCATAAAATGTTGCCATTCTGAGGGGCAAGAGATAGAATAACTAAGGATTTTTTAGCTTTATAAAGAGTATTGAGCCTAGTTGGTGATGAGCTTGAGGCAGGGTATACTGCACCATAAAGTGGGTCATCCCATGCTTAAGAGCTTATGACTGTAAGGCTGCTTAAAGTCTGAAAAACGAAAATATAAACCCCTTGAAAATGTGTTTTGAATGTCTAATAATAGAGCTAGGTTGTGGTGAGTTCTTAAAATTGGGTTAAAAGTGGTGATTATTTGTCCATGCCGGAGGAATCATTTTGTTGCAGCAGAGCTCGGTTTTGCAGAATGCTCAGGTAAAGGTCAAAGGTAGTGTTGGACTGTCTAGTTTGATTAAGCTATTCTTTGTCTAATGTTTTGAATTCTTGAAGGAAAGTTGGTTAGTATTGCTCGGGACGTGCAATAGTTCAAGTTTGGGGGTGTGATAACTACCCAAAAGGTAGTTATTTAGGCCTCATTTATATAAGGATTTGTGTGTCTTTTATGCTTAATAGGGTTGGTTTTAGATAGATATTACATGTTTTAACCCATTTGGAAGAATGGAAGCTTTGGAAATCATTTTGTGCAGAATCTGTTGTTGGGCGACTTGAGGGAGCAAATTCTGTGCTGCAGCAAAACTGGGAGAAAAACTGCCACATCACAGCTCGTTAGCCAACTTCATGAACCGACTTCTGTTGAGTTATTTTCGGGATAAAGGAGCAAAGAGAGCCCTACACGTGTCCAGGTTGACCTAATTCAAGCTTTCCTCAACTATATAAAAGGAGGTAGCCACCCAAGTCAAAAGCATTCCACTTTTGGGAGAAAACATTCCATTCTTGGAAAGTTCCTTCCATCTTTGGGAGCCGAGTAGTGAAGAGAGATTTGACCTAGAAGACCATCATTGCAAGCTGATCGAGGAGATTAAAATTTCCTTTTATTATCTTGTAATTATGGACAAGCTTACTCAGATTGTAGCGTGTGTTTCCATGCATATTATGAACTAAGTAGCTTAGGCGTTGGTTAGGAACATGTAGTTGTTGTGTTTAAACTTTGGTAATATATTGATTATTGCATCTTGGTTAATTGTTGTGCTTATTTCTACTTTATGCCCGTCTGGCAAGCCAGTATGAATATCTCTCTCTAGTTTCAGGGATGATTTAGAGAGTGTGTGGCAGTTAATCACACTACGATCATTGTGTATTGGTGAACGCCAGTGACTGAGCTAGGGATAGTCAGTTGCCTAGTGCTTGATCGGTCGTGCTTCATTGGGGTTGAAACACATTCCAAAAGATCCAGAGTTCCGGGAGGAATCCGCTAATAATACTGCGAGAGTTTGCATGATCAATAATATTGCTAGAGCATCTTTTAAAACAATTATTGAATCCTGACCAGCGCCTGTTTCTAATCTGTCTGCCTATTTGTTTATTCTTTGTTTTGTCATTTATTTTGCTTCAGCATTATTCCTATAAAAACCAATCATTTTTACCTTCTTTGAAACCATTAGAGAGTTACAAAAAATAGATAAAGTGGAAGCTAATTCAGGCCTTGGATTGACAATACTTATTACTTGTTGCGGACTGTGTATACTTGCACAGAGTTCTAGGGTACTTTTAGATCATAATTTTACTCACTCCAGGAACCCAACGTGGGGACATACAGGGATCAATGTTCAAGTAACAACCTAAATGGTCTATAGTATAGGGATAAGGTTGGGTACCTTATCCTGGTAACACTATCTGATACGACCCACTTTGTATTCGATAAAGATGCAATGATCCAAAGCATCCATGTAGGAGACATGCGAGTGGGGGTATCTTGTGCAATGAGTTTGCATAAGACCGGACCGCGAAATAGTAACCACTAGATGTAACACCGTTAACTAGTTTAGGTTTCTATTTCAATAGGATGGCCTAGGTAACTCAATCTCAATCCTGAGTCTGTTATGAACTCCTTTTCAGGAGGGATTGTCCTTAGATCTGTATGGGTGAGAGTGGTCAGTTCGCCGACTCAATAGTCCTACCATTTCAGGGGCAAGACCGAATGGGGGCTGGGAACATAACAGTAAAAGATGGAATTCACTCCTTCCCCTATTGGGGCAAGTAGATGTGTGTTCCCTTAAGGGCTGATTTCGGGTCTTAAACAAGGGCGCCCATCCTCTACTGGCCCGAGAGGAACAGCTGTTTATTGGTTGGATTATAAACAGATTGTTCATTAGAGGAATCAGTGGTACTTAAGGATCTAGAGGTAACCTAGGGGTAAAACGGTAATTTGACCCAGCTGGCGTTACGAACACTCGTGAAGGATTGACTTATTGTTATTGGTCGATATCCGTGGACACAGAAATATTCTACAGTGAGAAGAGTGCAGCTGTGGGTCTTTAGTGGAGTGACCCACAGTTAACGAATGTTGACTAATTTGGTTAATGAGTTTAGCCAATTACTCTCGTGTTGTTGGAGCTTCTGATCTGTAGGTCCATTAGGTCCACCTGCTAGCTCGTAAATGGTTCTGAGGTTAAATAGTCTTGAATAGAATTTGAAGTGCGTTCAAATTCGTTAAGGGAAGTAAATTGTATTTGTTACAACTAAGATAATGTATGAAGATACATTATATAATATAAGTTTAATTGGTGAATTAAAATTTATAGTATAAAATTAATTTTGGATGTGATTCAAAATTAATGAATGAGAGAATTAAATATTTGAAAGAGTTCAAATATTAAATATGAATTAGATTCATATTGAAACTATAGGTTAAATTTAATGTGAATGAGATTCATATTAAAACTATAGTATATGAGAGAATTATTTGCATAATGATTCAAATAGTAAATTAATTAAATATATGATATTTAATTAATTAATTGGAGAATTAATTAATTTAATTTAATTTAATTAATTTTATAGTTAATATTAATGTACATTATGATGCACATTAAAACTATAGGTTAAATGAGAGAGATTAAAATTGAATATGATTCAATTGTAGTATTAATTAAATATTGGATATATAATTAATGTGGATTCAATTAATGAGATTAATTGAATGGCCAATTTAATTCACTTTAATATGATTCAAATTGAATTAAATACCTTATGTTATAATTGATTTAATTAATATTGTTTTAATTAAATTAATTATAATTAATTAATTAATTAAATGATTATTATTATTTAATTAATAGACGGGCAAGATCGTTTGGATTAGATCCAACGATCGTGATCTAGTAGGGTAATAACTCCCTCCCCACTTATCGTACAGGGGAGAGGGAGTTCCCCAACGAATGCTCATTTCTCTCATTTTCACGCAGAAAACAGAGATGTGAAATTCTCTCTCAAGCTTTTTCTCTCTGAGATTATCTAAAAAATTTCCAGAAACAGTCTGCTGAAATTTTTTTCCCTATTCAAGATTGGATCCCACAATCCAAGCCTCAAGGATTAAGAGAATAGCAGGTGTTCGCGATTGGTCGTGTTCTTGGAAGAAAATGTCGTTGTACAATTTTTGGAGCATAGTGCAGTTTTTGTCTCCAATCACGTAAGTTTTCATGTATCTAAAATTGTTTTAGATTTGTAATTGCATGCTTAATCTAGTTTAGAAAATAAGTTTCTAATTTTTTCCAACGTATCGGTATTCGAAATAATTGAAATTAAATCATGCTCGATTCAATTCGCTTCCGCTTAAGGATTCAATTCCTTCAGTGATGACATCATGCAGTATTGCGGGATAATAGGGTACTCATGTATACTAGTGTACATTGCGTAAGTATAAAACTGATGACATATTTTATTTATTTACTATGATTTTCAATGTTTTATAATATTGTTTATTTTCTTTAGGTATATTTGGACTGTATGTGACAATGAAATAACCAGGAAATTTCTGATAGTTGATCAAGGAACCATTTCTTCATTTGTAAAGTGTCAAGAAACTCGTTGCAGAAATCTAGCCAACCAGCTAGACATGGTTAATTTGAATCAACTAGTCATCATCCCGTATAATACTGGGTAAGTAATGTTAATTCAAATTAGTTTTACTTAATTATAGGTGTAATTTGTGATAAACTATTAAAAAGAATGTTCATTTTTAATAGGTGTCATTGGATGTTAATTGTGATAAATATTGGAGAGAATACCGTTTATGTATTGAACTCATTACGCAGTAAGCTTAAAGAAAGTTTTCAAGGAATTATCAATACGTAAGTATCTATAAACTTTTAATGTGGTTCATTCTCATTGTTGGGTTCCTAGAGTGAGTAAAAAAAGATATAAATGGACTCTAGAACTCTGTGCAAATATACACAGTCCGCAGCAAGTAATAAGTATTTATCGAATCCAAAGTCTGAACTAGCTTTCACTTTATCTATTTTGTTTAGTTTTTCAATGGTTTCAAAAGTGGTAAAAATGATTGGTTTTTATAGGAATGCTAAAACAAAAGAAATGACAGAACAAAAAGTAAACAAATAGGCAGACAGATTAGAAACAGGCGCTGGTCAGGATTTAATAATTGTTTTAAAAGATGCTCTAGCAATATTATTGATCATGCAATCTCTCGCAGTCTTATTAGTAGATTCCTCCCGAAACTCCGGATTTTTTAGAATTTGTTTCAACTCCAATGAAGTACTACCGATCAAGCACTAGGCAACTAGCTATCCCTAGCTCAGTCACTGGCGTTCACCAATACACAATGATCTACTGTGATTAATCGTCACACACTCCCTAAATCATCCCTGAAACTAGAGAGAGGTATTCATACCGGCTGGCCAGGCAGGCACAAAATAGAAATGAGCACAACAATTAATCAAGATGCATTAATCAATATTTATTACTAGAAATTAAGCACAACAATCACATGTTCCATAACCAATGCATAAGCTACTTAGTTCATAAAATGCATGGAAACACACATTACAATCTCAGTAAGCATGTCCATAACTACAAGGTAATACAAGAAAAGATTAGGGAAAAATACACTTTTGGTCCCTGAGGTTTGGGTTAAGTGACACTTGGGTCCCTGAGTTTTCAAACTCAACAAAAATACCCCTGAGGTTTGAGATAAGGAGCACTTTGGTCCCTGCCGTCAAATTTTCTGTTAACTTTTAACGGTTGCTGACGTGGCACTATTATTTTAATATAAAAATTATTTTTGTTTTATTTTTTAAATAAAAAATATTTAAAAATTAAAATATTAATATTTAATTACTTTTTTTTTATTCTTTCTCTCTTTCTCTCTCATCTTCTTCTTCTCCATCTTCCTTCTTCTCCATCTTCTCCCTCCTCCTTCTTCTTCTTCCTAAGTCCGGCGACCGGCGGCCACCACACGCAGCCGCCGCCAAATTTTCTGTTAACTTTTAACGATTGATTTTTTTTTCTTCTTTCTTCTTCTTCCCTTCTTTCTTCTTCTCTTCTTTTTCTTCAATATTTAAAAAAAAAATAGAAAAGGGAGGGAGGAGGGAGGTCTCTCCTCCCTCCCCGTCCAGATCTGGACGGGGAGGGAGGAGGGGCCTCCCTCCTCCTCTGTTTCCGGCCGGAATGGAGGAGGAGGGAGGCCCCTCCTCCCTAATTTTTTTTTTTAAAGAAAAGAAGAAAAATGGGGAAGAAAAGAGAAGAAGAGAAGAAGAAGAAGAAAAAAAAAAAAACAGCCGCCGGCGCCCGCCGGCGGCGGCGGGCGGCAGCGGGCGGCGGCGGCCGGTCGTCGGAGTTAGGAAGAAGAAGAAGGAAGATGAAGGATATGGAGAAAGAGAAGAAGAAGAAAGAGAAAGGGAGAAAAAATAATAAAAAAATAAAAAAATATTAATATTTTATTATTTTATTATTTTTATTTTAAAAAATTAAAAAAAAAATAATTTTTTTATTAAAATAATAGTGCCACGTCAGCAACTGTTAAGATTTAACAGAAAAATTAACGGCAGGGACTAAAATGCTCCTTATCTCAAACCTCAGGGGTATTTTTGTTGAGTTTGAAAACTCAGGGACCTAAGTGTCACTTAACCCAAACCTCAGGGACCAAAAGTGTATTTTTCCCAAAAGATTAATTCCCTTGAACAGCTTGTAATTGATGGTCTTCTTGGTGGTCTCCAATCTCTCCTCTATTTGGCTCCCAAAGGTGGAAGTAAACTTTCCAAAAGTGGAATGTGCCTCCCAAGGATGGAATGTCTTTGACTTGGGCGGCTATCTCCTTTTATAGAAGGATAGGAGGCTTGAATTAGGTTGACCTAGACACATGGATGGCTCTCCTTGCTCATTTATCTTGAGAATAGCTTAACAGAATTCAGTTTGTTAGATTGGCTAACGAGTTGTGACGTGGCAGTTTTGCTCCTTGCTTTGCTCCAGCACAGAATTTGCTCCCTCCAGTCGCTCAGCAATACATTCTGCATAAAATAACTTCCAAAGCTTCCATTCTTCCAAATGGGTTAAAACATATAATATATATCTAAAACCAACCCTATTAAGCACAAAAGACACACAAATCCCTATAGAAATGAGGCCTAAATAACTACCTTTTGGAGAGTTATCACTGATATCTATATCACTCTAATGTTCAAATTATTTAGATCATTGAGAATGTGGCAAGCAAAGAACCCACTCCCACAATATCGCTCGAACATAATTTGGAAACTTATAAAGGTACAGTTACATTGACTTTATTCTCAACTATAAAATTTGTCAACTCAAGTATATTTTTTGTCAACTTGTTTTACATGTAGTGCCTCCGTCAATTGGATTCTGTAGAGTGTGGATATTATGTGCAAAAGTATATTCGAGAAATAGTACACAACTCCTCTACGTCTATAAGTAATCTTGTAGGTAATCGTATTCAACTCCACTACTTCTGTAAGTATCTTTTAATTATTTATAATTCAATTTTCTTAAGGATTCTTATATTTTGTTTATGGTTTTTCTTATGTTTAGTTTAACACAAAAACAACATATACGCAAGAAGAAATTGACGAGGTTCGAATAGAATGGGTAGGGTTCGTGGGAACATTTGGGTAGGATTCTTTATGGATGATATGAATGATGTAAATGTGATGTGTAAGTACCAGATTTTCTATCTGTTGTAGATTTGTGTAGGATTATTTTTGGATGACCTGTGGAGGGACGGGTGGTCCCATTGTATGTTGTGTAAACTTCTGCTTGATGTTGTTTATGGAAGGACGAGTGGTCCCAAATGCATGATGTATATGCTATAGAAGTGATTATATGTTGTATTATTTTAGGTTAGTTTTGGATTGTTTAGTATAGGTCATGCTGAAATTTTTAAAGTGTGATTCCAATTCTATTACATGTGTGTTCAAAGTGTGATTCCAAGCATATTTATATGATTTGAAGGTTTTTTATGTAGTTAAACGTTGACTTGAAGCTTGTTATGTGAAAATGTGTTTCCAAGTCAATGTGTGTTCAAAGTGTGATTTAAAACATACTTGGGTCATTTGAAAGCTTTTCATATAACACAATTAAGATGACTTTCTTTACAGGTTGACTAATGAAGAAAATATTGTTGGTTTGCCACCGGGCAACCAACAATTTTTTTAATTAAATTATGAACAAAATAATGACGGGCAATGCTAGACATTAAAAAATACATTTAATGACGGACATTTTGTGACGGACATTTAAAAAAGACATTTAACGACTGACATTTAATGACAGACTTTTAATGACGAACACCTTTAATGACGGACCTTTAATGACGGACATTTCGTTGGAAAATACACTTTCTATGGACTTTTCATGACGGACGACTTTTAATGACGGGCATTGGCGTCAGTCATGAAAAGTTACCACGACACTCGTATAGACGACGTACACCGTCCATCATAAAAGGTCTTTAATGACGGGCATTGTCTGTCATTAAAAGCGATTTTTGTAGTAGTGATAGATATGAAGATTTTGATATCATCTAAATGAATTAGATAATTTTTTTATTGTTAAGTTTAAGTTAAAAATTTGAATTTCTTTATATTTAGGGCACTGCAATTCAAACTGATTGGTTTTAATTTAAATCCCATAATCTATTAAAGTACAATGTATTTCTAGTATATTAATTATTTCTTGACTGAGGGTATTTTCGTAACTCGATAATTTAGATTTATTAATTCATAAATTAAATTTGGCCATTTATTCAAAAAAATGAGTCGATTTGTCATTTTTTAAAACGAGGTTTTAAATATGGCCATTCTTGTCGTTAACCCAAAATTAAACAAAGGGCTTCAAAATAGGCCTTTGAGCTCTCTATAAGTTATTTAGGCACTTGAGGTCACATGGGAGGCGTGGTTTGTGGAATACGACGCTTGTGAGCATAAACTTAGTTCTTGCTTGTCCATGGAAGCGTGACATTTGGATTGTCCATATCAATAACTAATAAAAATCAAATATGAGAGAAGAAAGAAGAAAAAATTATGTGTGTGAGAATCACGACTTGAATAAGAAGATTTTTTTACCCTGTTTGATAACCATTTGGTTTTTCGTTTTTAGTTTTTGACTTTTGAAAATCATGTTTGTTTTTTCCTAATTTGCTTACAATGATATTCATATTTGTTAAGGACACATTTGAATTCCTAGGCAAATTTCAAGAACAAAAACAAGTTTTTAAAAACTACATTTTTTAATTTTCAAAACTTGGCTTGGTTTTTTAAAACATGGAAACAAGATAGATAACTAGGAGTGAGCAAAAACCGAGTCGAACCGACTGGTTCGGTCTAGTTTTTTATTTTAAAAAAATCAGTTTCCTTGGTTCAGCCATGCAGAAAATCGAGATATTCGGTTCGGTTCTCAGTTCATATGCTTAAAAAACCAAAAAAAAAACCGAACCGATCCGACCTTTTATTAATACATATATTTTACCCAGCTCATATTATATTTTTACATATTAATCAGCCCAACTCATTTCCATTCCCATTTAATCTGTTATTTTAATTAAAAAAAAAAAAAAAAAAAAAAAAAAAAAAAAAAAAACTAACTAACTAACCCTAGATTCACAATTCAATTCACGCCTCCATCTCTTTGTCTCTTCTTCTTCCCCAGTCGGCCAACTCTCTATCTCTTCTTTTTCTCCATCTCTCACACAGACACAACATCCTCCATCTCTCACGCAACATCCTCCATCGCTCAACTCCGCCGCCAGTGTTCTCATCTTCTCCAGTTGTGTACGTCGCGCCGCCGTACGTACTGAAGTTTGCATAAGGCTAGTTGAGTTTTTTTCTTTTTTTTTTTTCCTTGTGTCCTTTCCTTAGATCTCATCTGAAGGGATTGAATCCCAAGCGGAAGGGTTTTCACCTTTCGCGATTTAATTTCAATTAAAGAAAACCAATACGTTGGGCAAATAAATTTCAGAAACGATTTCTATTAAAATGCAGATTAAGCATGCTAGAAATTAAATCTAAAACCTTTTTAGATGTTGGAAACTTACTTGAATTTGGAAGACAAAATCAACACAATACTCCAAAAAAATATATTCTTATTTTTTATCTCCCAACGGACACAACCACTCGAATTCACCTGCTATCCTCTTGGGTTACCTTGAGAACTCGATTGTGGGATCGATAATGTTGTATTTTGAGAGAAATTTTGAGAGAGAAATTGAGAGTTCTTTCTCTCTGTAGTTTGAGTGAGAATGGAGAAAATTAACCGATGAATTGGGTAACCCCTCCACTTAACGATAAGTGGGGAGGGAGTTAAAACCCTACTCAATCTAGATCGTTGGATCAAATCCAAACGATCTTGGTCGTCTATTAATTAAATAATTAATTAATTATAATAATTAAATTAAATTAATATTAATTAAATTAAATTAATATTAATTAAATCAATTATAACATAAAGTATTTAATTCAGTTTGAATCATATTCAATTGAATTAAATTGGTCATTCAATTAATCTCATTAATTGAATCCACATTAATTAAATATTAAGTATTTAATTAATTTTATAATTGAATCACATTCAATTTTATCTCTCTCATTTAACCTATAGTTTTAATGTGCATCAAAATGTACATTAATATAAACTATAGTATAAACTATAGTATTAATTTGATTAAATCACATTTAACCAAATTAAATTTAAAATAATTAATTCTCCAATTAATTAATTCATGAATTAATCAAATACCACATATTTATTTAAATTCATAATTCTCTCATTAATTAATTTTGAATCACATCCAAAATTAATTTTAGGGAAAAATACAGTTTTGGTCTCTGAGGTTTGGGTTAAGTGACACTTTGGTCCCTGAGTTTTCAAACTCAACAAAAATACCCCTGAGGTTTGAGATAAGGAACACTTTGGTCCCTGCCGTCAAATTTTCTATTAACTTTTAACGGTTGCTGACGTGACACTATTATTTTAATATAAAAAATATTTTTTTTTTATTTTTTAAATAAAAATATTAAAAAAATATTTTATTATTATTTTTTTATTCTTTCTCTCTTTCTCTCCCTCCTCCTTCTTCTCCATCTTCTCCCTCCTCCTCCTTCTTCTTATTCTTCCTCAGTCCGGCGACCGGCGGCCACCGCTC
This sequence comes from Luffa acutangula, assembly GCA_036850905.1. Lineage (NCBI taxonomy): Eukaryota > Viridiplantae > Streptophyta > Magnoliopsida > Cucurbitales > Cucurbitaceae > Luffa > Luffa acutangula. The sequence continues at coordinate 9,523,597 of CM072087.1, forward strand.
GCCGCCTCCGTCGCCGCCGACTAAATTTTTTTTGTCTTCTTTCTTCTTCTTCTCTTCTTCTCTTTTTTTTCTTCAATGGATTTTAAAAAAAAAATAAAAAATGAGAAAGGGGGACCCTCCTCCCTCGTTCCAATGGAGGAGGGACCTCCCTCCTCCGTCTCTGGCATCGGAAACGGAGGAGAGAGGTCCCTCCTCCCTCCCCCGTCCCAGATCTGGAGCGGGGGCCGGAGACGGAGGAGGGAGGTCCCTCCTCCCTCCCCCTTTCTCATTTTTTATTTTATTTTATTTAAAAAATCCATTGAAGAAAAAAAAAGAGAAGAAGATAAGAAGAAGAAAGAAGAGAAAAAAAAGGGTAAAATGTCTTTTTGGTCCCTAATGTTCTGGGTCAGTTTCCAATAGGTCCCTAGGTTTCAAAATCGAACAATCAAGTCCCCACTGTTTCGAAAATAGTTCAATTTAGTCCTTCAACCGTTAATTCTTTTAACGGTGATGACGTGGCAAAATTTAATATTAAAATATTTATTTTAAATAATAATAATAATAATAATAGTTAAAAAGAAAAAAAAATCTTTCTCTCTCTATCTCTCCTTCCCCTTCGCCCCTTCCCTTCCCTTCCTTTCAGATCTGACGCCGACTCCTTCCCACTCTTCCCTTCCCTTCAGATCTGACGCCGACCAAAACTCCGACGTTGCCGCCGCCGATCCCGCCGTTTCTCTCCCCTTCAGATCTGACGTCGAACAACTTCGACGTCGCCAATGCCACCGTTTCTCCCCAACTCCGATGTCAACGAGCTTCTTCTAAAATGGAGGAGAGCCCATGTGGTTTTTGTTTTTTTTTCCTAGATCTGAAAATGGAGAACCCGTATGGTTTTTTTTTTTTGGCTCAGATTTGGTTGATGCTCTGTCACTGTGGGTGTTTGTTGAGGAAAAGAAGATGTGAGGGGTGGGGGAGGTACTGTTGACGAAGAAGATGCTGATTTGGAGGGTGGGTGAAGGGGAGGGAAGAGGAAGGAAGGGATTCGAAGGTGGGGGAGATGAAGAAGAAGGGCGGTGGGCGGATTGTCGTCGGTGAGAGGGGGAATTGGGAAGGGATTTCGGGGGGGGGGGGTATGGTAGCGGCGGTGAGAAGGAAAGGGGAAGGGAGAGGAAGGGATTTCGGGGAGAGATGGGTGTTGGGTATAGAAGAAGAAGAGTGAGAGAGGGGCATTTGAGGAGGAGGCTCCGGTGGCAGCGGAGAGGAGGCTCCGGCGTCGGTGGGGAGGAGGCTCTGGCGGTGGGAAGAAGAAGAGAGCAGGTGAAGGGAGAAGGGGGGAGAGAGAAGAAAGAGTGGATATTTTTAAAAAAATTGATTTTAATTATTTTAATTAATATTTTATTATTATATTTAATTTTACAAATATTATTTTAATTTTTCAAACATGCCACGTCAGCATCTGTTATCGCCACGTCAGCACCGTTAAAAAATTAACGGTTCAAGGACTCAATAGAATCATTTTTTAAACAGTAGGGACTTAATTGTTCGATTTTGAAACCTAGGGACCTATTGGAAACTGACCCGAAACATGAGGGACCAAAAAGGTATTTTAACCAAAAAAAAATTTAGTCGCCGGCGGCAGCGGAGGCGGCGAGCGGTGGCCGCCGGTCGCTGGACTTAGGAAGAAGAAGAAGGAGGAGGAGGGAGAAGATGGAGAAGAAGAAGGAGGAGGAAGAGAAAGAGAGAAAGAATAAAAAATAATAATAAAATATTTTTTTAATATTTTTTATTTTAAAAATAAAAAATATTTTTTTTATATTAAAATAATAGTGCCACGTCAGAAACCGTTAAAAGTTAACAGAAAATTTGACGGCAGGGACCAAAGTGTTTCTTATCTCAAACCTCAGGGGTATTTTTGTTGAGTTTGAAAACTCAGGGACCAAAGTTTCACTTAACCCAAACCTCAGGGACCAAAAGTGTATTTTTCCCTTAATTTTACTATAAAGTTTAATTCAATAATTAAACTTATACTATATTGTATCTCCATACATTATATTAATTGTACCAAAATACAATTAACTTAAATTCCCTTTAATATCAAGACTATATTATCTCAAACTCGTTATGAGCTAGCAGGTGGACCTAATGGACCTACAGATCAGAAGCTCCAACGATACGAGATTGATCAGCTAAACTCATTAACCGAGTCAATCAACATTCCTTAACTGTGGGTCACTCCACTAAAGACCCACAGTTGAACTCTTCTCACTGTAGAATATTTATGTGTCCACGGATATCGACCAATGCAGTAAGTCAATCCTTCACGTGTGTTTGTAACACCAGTTGGGTCAAATTACCGTTTTATCCCTGGGTTACCTCTCGATCCTTAAGTACCACTGATCCCTCTAATTAACAAGTTGTTTAGGGTCCAACCACTAAACAGGAGTTCCTCTCGGACCAAGAAAGGACGGCGCGCCTTTGTTCAAGACCCGGAATCAACCCTTAAGGGAACACACATCTACTTGCCCCAAATAGGGGAAGGAGTGAATTCCATCTTGTATTGTCATGTCCCCAGCCCCCCACTCGTTCTTGTCCCCAAGAAGGTAGGCTTATTGAGTCGGCATGCAGGCCACTCTCACCCATACTAATCAAAGGACAATCCCTCGTGAGAAGGAGTTCATGCACACTCAGGATTAAGACTGAGTTACCGAGGTCATCCTATTGAAACAGCAACCTAACTAATTAATGGTGTTACATCTAGTGGTTTACTATTTCGTGGTCCGGTCTTATGCAAACTCATTGCATAGGATACCCTCGCTCGCATGTCTCCTACATGGACGCCTTGGATCTATACGTCTGTGTCGAATACAAAGCGGGTCGTATCACATAATGTTACCAGGATAAGGTACCCAACCTTATCCATGTACTATAGACCTTTTAGGTTGTTACTTGAACACCGATCCCCATATGTCCCCACATACTAATCCAAGTCTCATGTAAACAACCTTGGATCTTAGTTTATTGGATTTGGGTCATATTGTGCAATTCTAGACTTAATATGACAATAACACTTTATTACATAAACCTCAATAACACTTTATTGTTACAAGTGTATAATCATTAATCATTCACTATCTACGAGTTTTAGGACATAAAATCCAACAAACTCCCAGTTGGACTAAAAATCTAGTTTACTGGGAACGTACAATAATTTATCCCAGCAGTGGGTGTATAAATACATGTATAATACATAAAACGTATTTACAATGTAGAAATACAATAAACTAGGGCATCACTATTCCCATTACATAATGATATCACTATACCCGTTACACTTCTCCCACTTGTCCTAGATTACATCTTTGTACATAACTCGTAGACCTAGACCATCTAGATGACCCTCATACACTTTAGCCGAGAGAGCCTTCGTGAATGAATCAACAATATATCCTTTAGATTCAATGTGCTTGCTTGTCTTGCAATAGACTAGTTCATATTTGGAACACCTTCCAAATTAGGCTTGAACTTCCTAAGTCATACAGTCTCTATCGGTGCTTCATAAGCAACTACTTATTGGCCTATATGGTCGAGACTGCAGATAAGTCGTACTATAGCTCCTCCATTAAGAGTGAAGACAAACATTGATGTAGATTTCATCAAATCCTTATCAGGTAAAACATCTGTGTCAGTGTATCCTGTAAGGATCAAATCCTTAGCGCCATACACGAGCATATAGAACCTCGTTCTCCTAAGATACTGAATGATGTATGTAACAACACTCTAGAGATCAAATCATGGATTTGATTGATACTCACTGACAACCCTACTGCATTGGACATATGTCTCATGTCCTCAACTTCTTGAGGTGTCTGAGGACACAGTTCCTTAAACAAAAGAATTTCATTCCTGAAAAGGTAGTAAACCCTTATTGGAATTATGCATCTTATATCTAACCAACATCTTGTAGACATAAGAAACTTGAGACAAGGCTAGCTCAGCTTCTCCCAGATTTTCATTTGGAAATGAGTTGCTAGCCTCTTTTAATATCAGTAAGATAACCTACATCATTCCCAATGATTAGGATATCAATCATATACAACACTGAGTGAGCTACTGAATTATTGATGATTACTTGTAAACACAAGACTCATCAATGTTCCGATTAAAGCCAAAAAATTTGATCACTGTATCAAATCTTAAATTCCAAGATCGAAATGCTTAGGTCAATCCATGAATGGACCACTTAAGCTTGCAAACCCTTTTGCTTTTGATCTTGCTCAATGGACCCTTCTAGTTGAGACCTTAAATGTCTCGTTTCCTCTTGTATATCCACTTGTAACCTATAGGTGTTACCCCATCAAGCAAATTTACAAGATTCCAGATGGAATTGAAATGCAAAGACTTCATTTCCAGGTCCACGACTTTAAACCATTGGTGCTTGTCAACATCATTCATTTTCTTTCTAAAAGATAATCAATCCTCTATGTCATCATCAAGAATGACGACTTGAACTTCAAATAAGCCCATGTAACGGTCAGGTTATAAAACAACCCTCCCACTACATCAAGGCATTCTCAACTCTTGAGATGGATGTGGCTGACCAAAAACACTGGTCTTATCAACAACTCTTGTTGAATAACCAGACTTATCAACAACTTTTGTTGATTCATTAACAACTGTTGTTAATGTTTCCGTAGCTTTATTAGTTAATTCACTTAAACCGAGCTTACTTTATGGCTTATGATTTCTCATATGTTCTTCTTTTGAGAATGAAGCATTTGTCGATACAAATTTTTTATTCTCTTATGGATTGAAAAAGTATATTCTCCTCGTTTCCTTTGGGATTGCCTACAATTAGGCATAATTTTGAACGGTATTCCAATTTATTTTGGGTTAGTCACAAGCACAAGTGTTGGACACCCCAAAATTTAAAGGAATGTAAACAATCTTTACATCCTATCCACAACACAAGAGGTGTTTCAGAAACACTTTTGATAGAACGTTGTTCAAAATACACGCTGCAGTCACACTGCATGACCCCAGAACGAGTCAGGCAATTGAGCATAGCTCAACATGGATTGAACCATATCCAATAGGGTTATGTTACTCCTAACTGAGATTTAGGATGTGATTCCATGAATTATCAAATAGCCCTAGAATCTCAAGTCCCTATACTCAACACATTGTTGGACACCCCAAAATTTAAAGGAACGTAAACAATCTTTACGTCCTATCCACAACACAAAAGGTGTTTCAGAAACACTTTTGATGGAACGTTGTTCAAAATACACATTGCAGTCACACTGCATGACCCCAGAACGAGTCAGGCAATTGAGCATAGCTCAACATGGATTGAACCATATCCAATAGGGTTATGTTACTCCTAACTGAGATTTAGGATGTGATTCCATGAATTATCAAATAGCCCTTGAATCTCAAGTCCTTATACTCAACACATTGATCAAATCAAAATGTTTTTATTATCTCACCTAACAAGTTTTCAACTTCAGTCTTAAGCTCAAGAGCTTCAGACTTAAACTGCATTAGGTAGAGATACTCATACCTTTGAATAATCATCTATAAACAAGATGATTTATTCATGCCCTCCCACTGCTTTAACATACTGGACCACAAGGATCCAAATGTACAAGCTCTAAGGGCTCTTTGGCTCTTTTAGCTCTTTTCCAGTAAAAGATCTATCAGTCATATTGTCCATAAGGCATGACTTAATTGGTATTAGAGAGTGTTCTTCTAACTAACTTAGAAGTGTACTCTAGACTAAGCTCCCAATCATATTGAGATAAAAATAGTCTAACACCTTAAGAACCAAAGAAAGGTATGTCCTTTAGGAGATATCCTTTGCCTTTATTTCTCTGAGTATAAGCAGTCTTAAACAACTCAGTGCTCATGACTTGCTTTACTCTCGATTAGTCTTAAAACACATAAGTTATTTTCCAGTAATGTTGAACAAATGTCAACTCCCTTTCTTAAAATAAAACTGCGTTAGCAGAGAAAGGTATAGAGTAACATTGTTCCAGCATATACGATACAAAAATCAAATTTCTGTTAATCTTCAGGAAATTCATATACATTATTTAATAATGTGTATTTTCTCCCACTGGATAAAATAACTTAATGTTCCCTCTGCCAAAGCCGAGACATACTCTCCAGATCAAAATCTGAGAGTCATCTCACCTAATTGCAACTATTGCCATGAGCTTATTCCTTAAAAGAAGAAGCAAACGTGATAAGTGGCACCTGAATCAAAAAATTCAGGTTGAATCCTCATTTTCCACTATGCACGTTTCAATGACTAATAAATCACATTTATTATCATTGGTTTTGGCCAGGCAGTTAATGTCAAAATCATCATGAACGATTCAAGATGAACTAGACATTTGGGCCTGAGGACATTCCTCAACTAATCTAATATCATTTACCACAGGTTTGTCGTTTAAGCTAGTTGTATCTTAAACCCGTTATTAATTGGCGTAAGACAATGCACATAAAATTTTATATAATTGTTGAAGTAACAAATTACTTGTATTATTAATCACACTAACTCATTACAAATAATTCAATCAAATTCTGCAAAAACAAATAAGCAATCAAAGAAACCCTATAAAACTATTGATTTAGTTTTTGCAACGATACTTCAGAGGTTTAGAACAACAGCCACCGAAGGGTGGTCAACTACTTCTCCTCTGAATTGAGACAATCTCAACCCAATTCTAACACCAGAATAACTCATATTCCGTTAGCATTTAGTTACCATTGTTTGGTCAAAGATTAGTTAACACATTTAACTCATCCCCGTAAGTGTAACCCTCCCACTTTCATATCCCAAAGGTACAGACCAACAAGCTACCAAAAGGAAAGACAACTGTTGGTAATTAACCTAAGTGACCCTATCCATTTCTGGAGTTCGCGGTGTTCCGAAACCTATGATCAAACCCTCCGAAGGGATGGACGCTCCAGGACGACATGCAGGCAGATCATAAGAATCTCACGGTGTGACCTATGGGTGGAGACCGTAGGATACGTTGACACGTGTCCTGCTCCCACTTACTATAGACATTCTCCCCATTCACCTTGTTATTGACCCATGCAAACACTTTCCGAATGGAGGCCGCGCCCAGGGCGTCACGAAGCCGAGCATGGATCTCACGGTGTGAACACAGGGGGACGTGAGAGTAAAAACTCGATATGAAAATCTTGTTTTTATATTTTTCCTCCCACTGAAATGTCCTACTGTATTTTAGGGTTATTAAACTTAGATAAACTCAGCTAAGTCAATCTATCTAAGTCTATGCTTATTATAACTCTTATATATAGGACTTTACTCTAATGTCTAGGTGAATTAAACCCCTTTAATTACGTAGTGACATTGCATGCTAACATTAAACTATGATTAAGTCAACTCAGGTTCCGGGTCAGTTCCCAGATAGGAGGTGTTCCGTAACCGTCAACTTAAGTACCCCAACCTAGACAGAACTTCACCGGGAGAGTTCCCTTATAACCATAGTAATGTTTTTCCTACTTAGTGCATTAAAACTATTTTAATCCTAAGTACGAAAAATTAATTCTAATCCTATGAGCTTAAGTCTAATTAATTTTAAACAATTTAAAAATAATTCAATTTAACCTAAGGTCCTATGTTTGCATGCAACTCTTTGTTATAGGTTGACGGTTTCTAATCAATTTTATAACTATTATAAAATTTTAATAATTAGCCCTATAACATACTTCTATGGTGTTGGAAAAAATAACAATCAAATTCCATTTATTAAACACCATAACGCTCATGACGCCGATAAAATCAACATAACGATTATATTAATCTAAGGTGGTGTCATGCTTCATGCAATTTCAATTTCATTTAATTAATATCGATTATATTAATTAATCATCAACGAAATTAAATTACATGAAATTTGACATTAATATAATATAACATTTATATTAATCTAATTAATGTCATGCTCAATGCTATTCCATTTTCATTAAATTAATATAACACTTTATATTAAAAATATACATGAAAATCAAGCATTGATATTCATTATTTTCATTCATAAAGTAACAAATTATATTAATACCCATGAAAATAATCCTAAGCATGCATGCTACATTAATCAAATATAACAATTATATTTATCTAATTAATGTCATGCATCATGCTTCACCAATTTCATAAATTTAATATAATAATTATACTAAATAACTCATGAAATTAAATTCATGCATAATTTTTTTTTTTTTTTTTTTTTTTTTGAGAAGATAATTCATGCATAATTACCATACATTATAACAATTATAACATAAATATGCATGATAACATGCTTAACCTATGGTGGGATCTAGCTAAATGACATTCATAAAGCAATAAATAGCTATAAAGACCGGTCTTTTGGCACCCTAGGGCAAAAATAATGAAAAATTACAATGATAATTCAAAATCTAGCCCTAAACCGCCTCGAGCCGCTCAGAACCAGCCCGAACCGTGTCAGAATTGTCCAAACCGGTCCAAATTCTCCCTGAACCGGACCAAACCGAATTCTGAACCGCCCATACCATCACGCGCGCACGAAAATACAAACTTAGCTTGAACCAAAATCGAACTCGCGCCCTCAACGCATGTAACATCACGCCTAACCACTGTGCCACGACCTGGGTTCGAGATCATTAAGACGCAAAAATATATTTACTTTTTAACCGCTGAAGAAACTGCTTCCCACGCATGTTAAAAAAAAAACCACATGTCCAGCTCGAACCATCGAGCTCATGCGTGCTAAGCACAAGCGCACGCCACCGCTCCAACATTCCCATGCTCAAAACTTGTTGAATGCAAAATTAATTTGTTTGTAACCGCTCAAATAACTGTTGGTCAGCACATTCCGCACGATTCGTTCAACGTTCCGAAAATTCGAAAACTTCTGTCAACTTCAAGACGTTGAATGCACAGCGTCCTAACACTGGCCCGATTTTTCCTGCGCTGATCCTCAGCGTCGCCACTCCGTTGAGCAGGGTCGCGACGCTACGCCTCTAGGCAACATTCTGTCTTTGATTCCAACAGTCGTTCTTCTCTGATTTCAACCCAGATTCGAACACCGATCAACAAATTGATCCTAAATCTCTAGACACGGACTTACAAGACTCGATTTACAACAATTTGCCCAAAAAACATGGGCCCTTACATGATCAAATCATAGGAAATTTGTAAATCTAATGCCAAAAAATACCAAAACAGTCTTTAAAGCAAATCATTATGCAAATTGATCCCACCACACAACCACAACGCAAATTCTAAAATCGAAATTAAGATCACGAAATGGCTCTGATACCAATTGAAGGGATTGAATCCCAAGCGAAAGCGGTTTTCACTGTTTGTGATTTAATTGAATTAAAGAAAACTAATACGTTGGGTAAATAAATTTCAGAAATGATTTCTATTAAAATGCAGATTAAGCATGCTAGATTAAATCTAAAACCCTTTTAGATGCCGGAAATTTACTTGAATTTGGAAGACAAAATCAGCACAATGCTCCAAAAAAAAATTCATATTTTTGATCTCCCAACGGACACAACCACTCGAATTCACCCGCTATCCTCTTGGGTTACCTTGAGAACTCGATTGTGGGATCGATCACGCCTTGAGAGAGAATTTTTCAGAAAAAAAAAAATGTTGTACTTTGAGAGAAATTTTGAGAGAGAAATTGAGAGTTCTTTCTCTCTGTAGTTTGCGTGAGAATGGAGAGAATTAACCGATGAATTGGGTAACTCCTCTCCACTTAACGATAAGTGGAGAGAGAGTTAAAACCCTACTCAATCTAGATCGTTGGATCAAATCCAAACGATCTTGGTCGTCTATTAATTAAATAATAAATATTTAATTAATTAATTAATTATAATTAATTTAATTTAATTAATATTAATTAAATCAATTATAACATAAGGTATTTAATTCAATTTGAATCATATTCAATTGAATTAAATTTGTCATTCAATTAATCTCATTAATTGAATCCACATTAATTAAATATTTATATTAAATATTTAATTAATTTTATAATTGAATCACATTCAATTTTATCTCTCTCATTTAACCTATAGTTTTAATGTGCATCAAAATGTACATTAATATAAACTATAGTATTAATTTGATTAAATCACATTTAACCAAATTAAATTTAAATTAATTAATTCCCAAATTAATTAATTCATGAATTAATCAAATATCACATATTTAATTAAATTCATAATTCTCTCATTAATTAATTTTGAATCACATCCAAAATTAATTTTACTATAAAGTTTAATTTAATAATTAAACTTATACTATAATGTATCTCCATACATTATATTAATTGTATCAAAATACAATTAACTTAAATTCCCTTTAATATCAAGACTATATTATCTCAAACCCGTTATGAGCTAGCAGGTGGACCTAATGGACCTACAGATCAGAAGCTCCAACGATACGAGATTGATCAGCTAAACTCATTAACCGAGTCAATCAACATTCGTTAACTGTGGGTCACTCCACTAAAGACCCACAGCTGCACTCTTCTCATTGTAGAATATTTCTGTGTCCACAGATATCGACCAATGCAGTAAGTCAATCATTCACATGTGTTCGTAACACCAGCTGGGTCAAATTACCGTTTTACCCCTGGGTTACCTCTAGATCCTTAAGTACCACTGATCCCTCTAATGAACAAGTTGTTTAGGGTCCAACCACTAAACAGGAGTTCCTCTCGGGTCAAGAGAGGACGGCGCACCTTTGTTCAAGACCCGGAATCAACCCTTAAGGGAACACACATCTACTTGCCCCAAATAGGGGAAGGAGTGAATTCCATCTTGTATTGTCATGTCCCCAGCCCCCCACTCGGTCTTGTCCCCAAGAAGGTAGGCTTATTGAGTCGACGTGCAGGCCACTCTCACCCGTACTAATCAAAGGACAATCCCTCGTGAGAAGGAGTTCATGACACACTCAGGATTAAGACTGAGTTACCGAGGTCATCCTATTGAAACAGTAACCTAACTAGTTAACGGTGTTACATCTAGTGGTTTACTATTTCGTGGTCCGGTCTTATGCAAACTCATTGCATAGGATACCCCCGCTCGCATGTCTCCTACATGGACGCCTTGGATCAATACGTCTGTATCGAATACAAAGCGGGTTGTATCACATAATGTTACCAGGATAAGGTACCCAGCCTTATCCATGTACTATAGACCTTTTAGGTTGTTACTTGAACACTGATCCCCATATGTCCCCACATACTAGTCCAAGTCTCATGTAAACAACCTTGGATCTTAGTTTATTGGATTTGGGTCATATTGTGCAATTCTAGACTTAATATGACAATAACACTTTATTGCATAAACCTCAATAACACTTTATTACATAAACCTCAATAACACTTTATTGTTACAAGTGTATAATTCGTTAATCATTCACTATCTACGAGTTTTAGGACATAAAACCCAACATCATCAACATCGTCTTCTTATGAACACAAAGCTTATGATTTTTTTTTCATCGTTGTGTCCTTTTCTTTTACAGTAGGCGTTAATGGGATTTGGAAATAGCAAAAAAAAAAAGGTTGGTTTTAACCGAACCAAACCAGGTTGGTTCGGTTCAAAAATCGAAACTGAGATATTTTTGGTTTCCTCGGTTCAAGAGGTCAGGAAATCGACCTTCACAGTTCAGTTCATGGTTCGGTCCAAAATCGGACCGAACCGAACCGTGACCACCCCTATAGATAACAAAACAAATAAATTTATGGGTGGAAGTAGTGTTTATTGGCTTAATTTTCAAAAACCAAAAACCAAAAACTAAGACCTCGTTTGATAACCATTTGGTTTTGGTTTTTGGTTTTTTAAAATTAGGCTTGTTTTCTTTGAATTTTCTCACCATGGTTTTCATTTTTGTTAAAGACACATTTGAATTCCTAACCAAATTCTTAAAACAAAAACAAGTTTTTGAAAACTATTTTTTTTAGTTTTCAAAAATTGGCTTGGTTTTTGAAAACATGGAAAGAAGGTAGGTGAAAAGCCAAACTTAGAGTTGAAAGTGGTGTTTATAAGCTTAAAAACCAAAAACCAAAAACAAAAAACTAAATGGTTATCAAATGGGACCTACATGGTTATTAAACGGGATGTTAGAAAATTAATTCCAAGAAAAAAGTGTTCATAGTCCCTCTACTCTATAATTTTTATGTATTTTTAAAGTATAATTCTTATTGAAAACTGGGTTCGGTAAAAAGCTCCTGTCACTTGAGAACAACAAGAAAGTATTTTATTATATAGATTTATAGTTATCAATGTGTAACGTCACTAATTTAAGGTGAGCTATCATTTCTCAAATTAAAAGGTTAATTGAGCAAATTTTCGATTAATCAGTTGAATTTAAAGTTCAACTAAAAGAGTTGTATTGGAAAAAAAACGGAATTAGTAGGCTTGATGGCAATTTTGTACATAAAGGATCTTTAGAGCCAAGCCAAACCCTAATTCTTTATTATTAAAAGAGATGCATGTAGCCCAAGGCATTTTTTAAAGCCATCTAAGCCACCATCATTTTCTTCTTCCCCTTCACGATTTTTGCCCTCCTTAAGCACCATCTTCAAGCTTCCTTCTCCTTCTCTTTCAAGCACCGCCGACACCTCCTTCTTCAATCACCATCTCCAGTCAGAAACTTCGACGTTATAATGCAGCGGTGCTCGCGTTTTCGACGGCGATAGGGCGTGGGTTTCGAACGTGGTTAGTTCGTGGGTAAGTCGCTTTGCCCGTTTTCTTTCTCAGTTCTCAAGCCGATCTCTCTCTCTTTTCGTTCTCTCTCACTTCCAATCTCTTCCTCTCTATTTCTTGGTGAATTTTAGGCGCGACAGTAGCTGGTTTCACGTTTTTTCGGCGGGTACAGTATAGGCGTGCGAGTAGCAGTAGTGTGGGGCGTTTTTCAGCGTTTTGGCGAGCTTTCAGCGTGGGTAACTGAGATTTAAGGTGTTTTTGGTCAATTTTATTTTTAATCAAGGGTGCCCATTGATGTTAGCTCTCAATTTCAATGTACCCATAATAATATTTGGAGTTTTAATCGTCGATTTGGAGTGAAATTGGAACCCGGGTAGCAAGTTTAAGGTTCTGTTTTGGTGAGTTTTGGGTGTTAATTTATCCTCAAAATTAATTGGCTCCTAGTAGAATACTTGATTTAAACTCCTATTGATTGTTGGGAATTTTCCCCTTTTGTGTAGTTGTTTAAGACCTTGGAGTTAAGGAATTTGTTGAAGGTTAATCAAGTGTTTATTTGGCTAAGGTAAGTAGCTATTTAGATTCAAATTTTATGCTTTAGACTCATTGTATGATAATTGCCCATTGTTTGTTAATTGAGAATTTAAACTGGCTAGTTGAATTAAGGTTCCATTCTTTAGACTCATTCTATTTGAGAATAATATATGCTAGCATGAATTGGAATTCTTAAGTTGGTCTTTAAATCTAAATAAGCATGTTGGGTTAACTTTTGAAGCATGACGAGATTTTGAAATTCAATGGTTAAATGAAGAGCATGTTGGATTGCCTTTAGTTGGGCTTTAAATGAGTAGCGTGGATTATGGAATAATTGGAGTTTGGGCTAAGTATTGTTTGATTGTGATGTGAGCATAAATTTCATGTTTTATTTGGTTAGTCATGAACTAAAATGCTTGGAATGATTTTATGGTGGTCTGACTGCTGTATATTGTGAAGGTGAAGTTGTGTTCTAGTCTAGAAGTGTGAATTTTCTACGTTTTAGGTGTTTACAATTTTTGGGATAGTTGTAGTTATGCCGTTATACTGTCGAATTTTCGGTAGCATTACAGAAATTAACGGGGCTAAGTTAGTAATATCCTTTGGATTGTGATGTGCTAAAATTTGTTGGCTGAATTAGAATAGACTTTGGGTTCTCCAAGCATGTTTTAGTATGACTTATGAGAACCATATGTATGAATGTGAATAGACTCAAAATAGGGACCATATCATGTTTTAGGGCATCGGCTATGTCGCAACGTCATCGCGACGCGGAGCGACCGACGTCCTTTCCTAAGGGTCTCTTTCGAGGTGAGAGGTTTGGATTCCTAAGGGTCTCTTTCGAGGTGAGAGGTTTGGAGTCGCCACCAATCATCTTGGGGTGTGATTGGTCACCCATTTTAAAGAAAAATCGGTCTTTGAAAACCAAAAATTAGGTTCGGGGGTCGGTTGTGTGTAGGGAAGGTGTTAGCACCCTACAACACCCGTTTGAAAACATTTTATTTTATTACTCAAATTCATTAAACAAAAGGTCCGTGTCTTAACGAAAATAAACAAAAAAAATGAAAATTGAAAATTAATTGTCTCACTAATTTCACCTAAGTAAGGATTTAATTTTGTGAATGGGGTTAACCCATGACTTTATTATCATGTAAAAATTTCCTAATTAAAGAAAATCTTTCACCTCAAGAATTTGAAAATTATTTCAACTCCGTCATAGGCTTTACATGATATTATTTGTCCCATGTCTATTATTTCACATTTTAGGAACAAAATGTGAATTAATAATTATGAGTGGTATGACACCATTCAACAAAAAGAAATCATTTTTTATTTTCCAAATAAAAAAACTAATTAGAAATTTCAAAGTTAAAAATTAAAATTAAGAATTTGAAATCAATTGAAAGAAGGTTAAATAATTTAGAAATTCGAACTAAAACCAAATTAAAATTCAATTGGAAATTTCAGTTTAAAAGTCATTTTGAAATTGTTTTGAGAATTCCAATTTAAAGTCAAATGGAAGTTGATTTCAAAAATTCTAAATTAAAAGTTGATTGCAAAAATATCAGGCTAATTTCCAGGTTGGGTGTTCCCTTTCGGTCAGCTTAAATACCCGTTCTTAGACAAAATTAGCCTAAAGTTTCCATAATCAACTTTAAAAAAAACTTTTCTTGAAGTCCAATTTAAAACTAAATTAAATTCCATTTGAGATTCATTTAAATAGTTCAAATTTAAATACCAAATTTAAATTCACTTTGAAATTCATGGGTATTTCAAATTTAAATTGTGGGAAGGAATTCAAATATTAACCAAATTAAGATTGACTTCAAAATTTTCAATCAAAACCTATTTTGAAATTTATTTAAGAAAACCAATTTAATTGAAATCAATTTTGAAAATCTAAAATAAAAATCAAATTGAAATTCATTTGTGAATATCAAAACTACAAATGGAACCAATTTAAGATTTTATTCAAATTAAAATCAATCAAAGAAAAATTAAAATTCTCATTTGAAAATTTCAACTAAAACTAAATTGAAATTGAGTTAATTTAAAACCAATAATGAAATTGAATTGAAATCCAAATTAAACCAAATTGACATTGATTTTGAAATTCTACATTAAAACTTATTTTGAATTTTACTTAGAGATTCCAAATTAATTAGATACAATTTGAAATTCATTTGAAAAAAAAAAATCCAATATCACCTTGAAATTCACTAGAACTTGAAATTAAAACCATTTGAGGGGAAATTGAAAATTCAAATAAAATTCCAATTGAAATTCATTTGGGCAATTCCAAATTGAAATTCATTTGTAAATGTCAAAATGAAATCAAATTAAAAACAAACAAAAGTTGAAATCCCAAATTAAATCCAATTAAAAATTTATTATAAAATTCCAAATTAATTATTGAAACCAATGGAAGGAAAGTTTAAAATCATCTTTAAAAAATCAAGTGAAAATCAAATTGAAAATCTTAGTTCAAATGTCATTTGTTTGAAATTCATTTGAACAATTCAAATTAAAATAAAATTCAAAACATTAAAATTTCCATTTTAAAAAAAATTGAACTTTCTAATTACAAACTAGTGAACATTTATTAGGAAAATACAAATTCAAATTCAAATTAGAAATTTTATGTTAGAATCCAACTAAAATTAATAAGAAAGGCAATTAAAGTTGAAAATGTCATATTAAAATCCAATTGAAATTGGTAATAGCAATTCAATTTAAAGCCAATTAAAATTAGTTTGGAAACTCCCAAATAAACTCTAATTGAAATTAGATAAAGAACACTTTCAACTAATATCCAATTACAAGCTCTTTAGAAATCTAAAATAAATCAATTTAAATTTCTAATTAGAAAATGAAATAAAATAAATTGCAATTGATTTGAAAACTCAAATTCATAGCCAAGATGAAAAATGGAAAAGTTTGGATAAAAAAAAAATCATTTTCTTTTCTTGTTTTAAGAGAAATAATAATAATGGTAATGATAATAATAAGACAAACAATTAGAGAGAAGTGAAAAGAATGAAGAATTTAAAAAATGTGGGACCCACCTTATTCACTTTCCTCTTTCTTCTTTTCCCCAACTTCTCTCCCTCTCTTTTTCTTTTTTCTCTTCCACTTTCCCTCCCTTTTTCCACTTAGTTCTCACTTAGGAACTTTGTTGGAATCAACGGAAAGCGGCGGCACGGTGGCGGCGGCGGTGATTGGCGGCGGCGGTACGACAGTGAGTGGCGGTACGGCGGTGAGTGGCGGCAGCGGTACGGCGGTGAGTGGCGGCGGTAGCTTTGGTTTTTGGAAAATCCTTCTCCAAACTCTATTTTCCCTCTCAAACTCACTTTCTCTCTCTAAGCTCTCTCACTATTCTTCTTTTTTTTTCTTGTGTCCTTGTTGTTCTTTCCTTCCCCTCCATCCTCCATAAGCTCTCATTATATAGTAGAGCTTGGAGGAAGGGGTTGAGAAAAAGGGGGAAAGAATGAGAGGTTGGGAGAAAGAGGGGGAGTGAGTTGAGAAAGAGGGGGAAAGAATGGAAGGTTGTGAGAAGGAGGAGGAGTGAGTTGAGAAAGAGGGGGAAAAAATGGAAGGTTGGGAGAAGGAGTGGGAGTGAGTTGAGAAAGATGGGGAAAGAATGGGAGGTTGGGAGAAGAAGGGGAAGAGTTGAGAAAGAGGGGGAAAGAATGAGAGGTTGGGAGAAGGAGGGGGGAATGGAGAAGAAAAAGGGAGAGGGAGAAAGAATAGGATAGTTGGAGGAAAGATGGGAGAGGGAAACGTGGGGGAAGAAAAAAACAAAAAAAAATAATAATAAAAATAATAATAATAAATAAAATAAATAATAAAGACATAAATAAATAAAAATAAATGAATAAAATAATAAAATAAAAATATAATGAAAATAAAATATAAAGTAAATAAAAATAAAAATAAAATAAAAATAAAAATAAAACATAATAAAACAAACAAATAAATAAAATGAAATAAAGAAATAAAATTAAATTAAATAAATGAAATAAAATAAATAAAATAAATAAAATAAAATAAAATAAAAAGATAAAGAAAAAAAAAAGTAAAATGAAAATGAAAATAAACAATGAAAACCAAAAAACAATTGTTTTGATAATATGGAAGGAGGGAGATTCAAACCTCTGACCTCATGGTTATCAATACAACTTTAAACCAATTAACCTATGCTCTTGTTGGCATACTAAAAAAAACAAATTGACCATCAAATACTGAAAACTTCAAACATTATTACTAAAATCAAGCCGGACCAAATACGGTGTCTACAGGCTAGACTTAAAGGATCCTTAAGTCTTATGTTAGCTAGAGTGATTTCCTTCCCCATCTCAGGGCTGATAGAACCCAGTTTTTAGGCACATGATCGTGCGTTATATCAGTTGACTGTTAGAATCCAGATTCAGGCACGTTATTGTGCGCTCTCTTAGTTCAGGACGATGTTGAGCTTATGATCAGGCACATTATTCATGCGTCAGATGACACCCAGACATGTTTTCATGCGTCAGTTGCTCCACTGTATTTCATGTTCATGATTCAGATGTATTGTGTTGGGAGAGGTATAGTTTTACTAGAGGGATGTCAGCTAGTCTCTAGTTTACTTTGTCTTACAGGACCAACCCACACAATATATCATAGTTGGCTCTCGGGTTGGGGATAGGTAATCACCCTAGACAAAACACTTCATGTACCCAGTTAAGGCCCTAAGGTTAGAAACCCGAATGAATGTTTCCAATTAGGTCACTATGATGTTAAGACCTAGAATCTAGTTTCATGCTATTAGGTGTCATGACATTAGATCTCATATTATCAGTTCCAGCTCTTAAGTGGGCTACTTACGGAGTATATTCTTATATATTCATCCATGTTACATGACTTTCCTTTTCAGGTGGTACTTGATGACATCAGGCGAGTGGTGAGGGCAGTGACTTGGCTAGGCTATGGGATGCAGTTGCAAATCATGTCCCTAGAAGTTTAGGATCGAGTTTCCTAGTTTCATGTTTTCATATTTTTTTTAATGTTCAATTTTCTATGAAAATTGTCTATTATCGCTTTTTACTGTTCGTATGTAAAATGACTTATGCTTTTGGGACCAGTTTATTAAATAAAAGATTTTTTTTTTACTTATAGTCTCTTCCGCTTTAAAGTTTCAAAAGTTTTACGTTTTCATGCATGTAGTAGCTATCATCAATATGTTTTATCTTCCTTTTAGTCGGGTCGTTACACGATGAGTAACAAGGTCCAAGATCAAGATTTTTCCAACTTTAAAAGAGTAAAAATGTCGATTTCAAATCTAAAAAATTAAGTGAATGAAAAATAATTATAGAACAAAGTATCTTGTTCCCCCAAAGAAAACTATGCTTTAATACGCTATCTATAACATCAACATGTCTCAACTTTCGTCAAACTACACTTTCAACTCACTTCTTATGGTAAGGGACACGACACAAATCTCCACAACATAAGTCCTTGTGGCTTTACTTTTAATTCACCCAAAAGGCCTCAAACCAATGGAGATACCTGTCCTCCCTTATAAACTCATGATCATCCCCTCATCTAGCCAATATGGAACTTTGGTTGCACTCTCAACACTTATATGGTATAATATTTTGAATATAAAATATGTCAACCAAATATATTGAATATGAAGTGCAAAAATGGTGTAAATCGTATGGTAACAACTAATCTTAGTAGATACTCTCTCTTTTATTGTAAAATCTAATTTTGATAATACATTCTAGATGGCAAGTTCACATAAGAATATAGGCTTACAAAAATTTACCTTACTCTTGAACACTGAGAGAAGCTCCGTTGTCTGCCGATGTAAAATTAAGAATCATCGTACTAGCCTTTACCGCCCTGATCAATTAATCAAATTAATTATTTTTTTTTTGAAACTATCAAATTAATTATATTAACACTTTATTAGTTGTCATTTACTTTACATGTTCTAATTATTTTTTAAAACAAAGAATAAATGTTAAAAATGTATCATAATATTTGTATGTTTTGGTTAACTAATACACATGTTTTTATTTTCTAAAAAAAAAAAAAAAATACACATGTTTTTATTAATGTTGTTTACAAATCTTGTAGTCATTAGTACAGTTTTATGTCAGTTGAGCTATGCTCTTGTTTTTATTAACGTTGTTATTATCTATTCCGAAAGTTATTATATTTAATGATATACTATATAAATAGTTTATCATTAAATTTAATTATTTTCCTAATATATATATATATATATATATATATATATATAAGTCAAAGGTTTAAACTTTTTATGTACAAAGTTTTTTCAGTTCAATTCCTTACTACTATAAGTTGATGTCAAGAAAATGCTAACATAAAAATCTAAAAAACTCAAATCAAGCCTAAAAGATTATTATTTTTTTTTTTTTACAATATGTTTGGTTTTTAAAAACAAGAAAAGAAAGGTATATTAGAAAAGAAGGAAACTTGTAGGTGGAATTAGGATTTATAAGCTTAATTTTCAAAAACCCAAAACTAAAAATCAAATGGTTATCAAATGGGGGCATTAATTACGTACCATGTTTCCGGATTTGGGTAGTTAGAGGCCAAATCCCCAAAGCAGGTGACAAGCATGTCTGTGTATACAATGCCAGGATGAAGTGCAATAATGGCCATTCCTTCTGGTAGCTCTTGTGCTATAGATTTGGTCAAACCCTCAATTGCCCACTTTGAAGCACTGTAAGGAGAAAACTAAAAAGAAAAACAACATATAATAAACTTATCAACTTCAAAGCCATTTTAGCTAGACTTGTCAAAAAAAGTTACCAAAAAAGCAACCTAATTCATCCACCTACCATTGGAGCACCAATTCTTCCCCACAAAGAAGACATATTAACAATGATCTTCTTCTGATTTCCAATCATAAGAGGAATGAAACGACGAAGTACATTCGTCGTGCCTTTTATATTCGTATCGATGACAGAATCGAACTCGTCCACAGAAATCTCCCAAAACTTGGACTTTTCATTGATCACAGCTGCGTTATTTACTGCCATAAAAGAAATCTAGCTATCTAGAATTAAAATGTATATCATGGAGTCCCTAAAAAGATTGAATATGGAATTACCAAGGATGTCAGGGACAAGATTTCTTTCCAACACAGCCCCAACTAGATCCTCAACACTATTATCAGAAGTCTGCAAAACCAAGCACACAAAAAAAAAAAAAAAAAGTCTTAATTGTCAACATTTCAATGGTGGTGTGTAGATGCAGTCGAGTCGAGTATTGACTGTCCTGCATGGTAGGAAAATGAAGAAAAACAAACCACGTCGACTTTAAGGAGCAAGTGCTTGTCGGGAGAGGATTCCGAGACGGATGCGAGTTCGATTCGGAGAGAGTCGAGCTTGTTTTGAGTTCGAGAGCAGCCAATGATAGTGTGGCCGCGCTTAACCAACTCCAATGTCAAAGCTCGGCCGAGGCCTTGGCTAACTCCGGTGATGAGAACGACAAGGGAGGGAGCTCCATCAGTCGATCCGTTGCCTTTCTCCATTTTTGTCCTCCAAATTAAAACAGTAAATCAATGGATTCACTCTTAAGGTACAGTGGGAAGGCTTGGTGAAGATAAGATGGGCCACGCTTTTGTGTGGTCACAAACTGGCGCGGCTTCCCCTCAATTGGGAAAAAGACAAGTTTTACTGTTTTTGTTTTTTTTGAAAAATATAATTTTTAACCTTAAATTTACGGCCTTAAACTTTCAATTTAATTAAATTGAACCTCTTAGCATGCATGCTTAATAGCTTGTATCAATTTTAATCCTAAACTTGTATTAGTGTTGCAATGTAAACCATCGATTACTTTTTGTTTGAACCACCTTTAAATAATGCAATTGAAGATTTACTCATTTTTCTTTTTTTTTAATTTATATGGCATCTGAGTTGGTTTCTTGTAAAAAATTTATATTGCAAAAATCTTTTATTTGAATAAATTTTTGCTGTTGAGAAGTTGTACTTGAGTTTTATCTAATTTTCTTCTTATTGTGTTTACGTAAGTTTTGTTATTTTCTTAGCTACTTAGAAGAACATACAATTATAGAATGATAGGAAAACAATTTTGGGGTTTTTTCTCTTCATTTAGAGGTTTTTTTCTTGGTATTGTTGAGAACTTCTTTTTTTTTTTTTTTTTTTTTTTTTTTTTTTTTGTCGTCAATGATTATGAAAGCAACGCAATTTTGGAGTTTTTTCTTTTTTTCTTTTTCTTTTCCTGCTAATTAGAACATGAATGGTAGGAAACAAAAGCAAAGCAATTTTAGGTTTTTTCCCTTCATATTTTCTAGATTTTTCTTGTTGCTAATAAACTTTGTGATTTTCTTTTCCCACATGCCAATATCAGTAAGAAGAATCAATCTAAAGTGTTTGATTTTTTCATATAGAGAGTTTCTCCAACAAAATCCTTACAAGAAAACAATGTAGCTTAGGTGGATGTGATTTTTTTAATAGAAATGGAGAAAATTGCCAATCACATGTTTTAATGATGATTGAAATGAAAAGTTAACCAAATGTCTACATTGCAACACTTTTGTAAGTTTGGGGTTAAAATTGGTACAATCGGCTAAGTTTGGGGTTCAATTTGATAAAATTGAAAGTTGAGGGTTAAAATTGATACAACTTGTCAAGTTTAAGATTGAAAATATTTGTCTTTTTTTGTTTTTAGTTCAACAATAGGTTGATTTGAACCTATGCTCACTTTGGCAAAAATGACTTATGTTTAGATTTCTCCTTCACGTATGGTTATGACTCATAACCAAGGATTAATATCCATGTGGATATCAATATCGAAATTTCAATTTTATGGATACATATATCCATAAAATATCAATATCAATAAATTTTTTTTAAACTTAAAAATTTATAAAATTAAAATTGTTTAAAATAACAATTAAGTTTAAAAAAAATATAAAACTATATTATTAGTATTTATATTTATATTCATATTGTGGTTAATTGATGATTTTTTATATATATTTTATAGTTTTTTTTTTTGAAAAGATATATTTTATGGTTATTTATAAAAGATATGGGAGATATTGGTTAATGTTCACTATTATAAAATGTCTTTTAGAATATTTAAATTATATCTTTTTGTTTTCCCTTGCTTACATGTATAGATTTTTTTTTTTTTTCTAAAAAAAAGTATAGAATTTTTTTTTTAGGGCCGATTACATGCATAGAATTCGGTATTTGTATTCACTAGTCAAAATATGAATTTTCATTTAAAATTCAACTTAAATTGGACCAAAACTTTTTCATAGTGAGCTAAAATCTTTTTAAATTTTGTCCAAAACCATATCACAAATCTTTCCAAATTTAAGTTTAATCTAGAATTGCTTTAGCTGATGAAATAATTGTCGTCAAACTTTTAAATAAGTTAGCTGTCATATAAAGTAAACAAGTATTTGGTAAACTTTTTATTAAATAAGAAAAAAAAAAAACATGCACTAATATTGGATAAATTAATAATAAATTGTTTTCATTTATTTACAATGACCGAAAGAGACAGAAATATTATGCCTAATGTGATGTTGATATCTAGTTTCAAATTTTTTATAAGATAGTGATGTGAAAGTTTATATAATTTAAATTACAAATTATATTTGGTTTACTTTAAATTATTTGATAAAAGTTTTTTTTTTTTTTTGGAGGGGGATAAACTTTTGGTTTCTAAGGTTAATTTGGATTAGGTTTCATTTCGATCCCTGAGTTTTCAAACTCGACAATTTAACTCGATTAAGGTTTGAATTTCGTTTCATTTTGGACCCTTCGTCCAATTTGTTGTTAATTACTAACGGATTGCTGACGTGACACCTATTTTTATTTTAAAAATATTTTCAAAATTTTAAAATAATATAATATTAAATTAATAAAAAAATTAATTCTCTCTTCTTCTTTTTCTTCACCACCACCACCAACAACTATCGTTGTTGGACCACCGCCTATCAACCCTTTTTTTCTCCTCTTTTCTTCTTCCTCCCTCTCCTCCCATTTTTCTTCCTCTCCCCTCTTTCACCAATTCTACTCGTCCGCTAACCGTTCACATTTTCCCTCTCTGCCTTCTGAAGGGATTGAATCCCACAACGAAAGTGCGTGTGATCGTGTGTGTTTCCAATCAAACTTAGAATTTGCAAACAGTATAGGATAACTATTTCATGATCTGTCTAGACTAAGCATGCTTATTGTTGATGTCAAAGTTTGGTCTAGGGACTCACCTGACCTTCACGTGACATCAACGGTGAATTTGTATAAACTGGAAAAGACGTGACCTGCAAGACCATCAAAAACCGCTGCACACCGGCGTGGTGTAGGATGCTTAAGTCAGAAAACGGGAGGAAAGCAGGAAAGTAAGAGAAGAAAGTGATCATTCAGTTCGGGTCCCCTTCTTCAGTGGTGAAGAGGGGTATATATACCTGCTCATGCTCTTAGGGTTTTTTAGGAGTTCAGAGGCGTTTCGGGACAAATTAGGCGAATCCAGGGCGACTGGAGGCTACAGGGACCAATTGGGGCCCGACGGGCTCGGCTCGCACGAGCGGGCCGAGGGTCGGCCTCGGCCTTGGCCCGTCCCGCTCGCCGGTTTTGCCTCTTGGGTCCATCTTCCAGTCTGATTTCTGCTTGGTTGTCCTTGTCAGCTCCTCGTGCATCTGGGTGGTCCAAAATTACCTATAACATTAAGCCCCCACTCTTGAATTGGGATTCAGGTGCGACTTAATGCTATAGGCTGAGCTCCTTAAGCCTGATTTAAGAGTACGACTCTTGTCTCGTGCTGACTTATGTATGACTCATTTGTTATCAGAAGTGGCTGGAGGGCCTCTCTGGTCGGCCTCGGCCTCGGGAAAAGGCCGAGCACAACATTTTCCATTTTAGCTTAGGGGGCGTTGCCCCCAAACCCCCCCGGTACTTGGTCATTCGGAGTGCCTTTTCCAGATCCAGGGCTTTATCCACAATAAATGAGAGAAACAGAAAACTTCACAGTCCTACATTGAAGAGTTAATTTCTGTGAAAGAAGAATAAGGGAGGTAGCTAGGGTCGACCTCAACCTTAGGCCCCTATCAGCTCAATACTTAGCCCCTTGCATTTATTCGTTAGTCCTTGCTGGAAAATGATGAGTGAATAGGCTAAAACATGTACTCATTGGTTAGACATGCTAAGCTAACTTGTCTTTTGTTTAATCGGGAATGCATATCCCTGTTACTTGCTTTTTGTTTAATGGGGAGTGCATATCCCCTTTGCAGCCCCCAATTTCAGGTAAAGCTTCATTTAAACACAAAGTGTAGTTGGGTAAAGAGAAGAATACCTTTTAGGGTTTGTGTTCGGACTCGGCAAAATGTGCCCAACCAGATGAGTTGAGATAACCTGTGGCTCTGAGGAGGTTGTGGAGATGCATCAACCTCTCTGGCTGGAATTAATCTCTGTTGGAGACCTGGTCCCAAGGGTGCGTACACTCTGTTGGAGACCTGGGAAGGTTGAGGACATGCGTCAACCCCTCTGCATGAATTAATCTCTTCCCAACCAGGAAAGTACGGAAGTTTGGCCTCTGCAAGAATCATTCTCGTCTGGCCACATACGCCATAACCTATGGAAAAATGCTTTGCACAGACAGTATAAAGAACTTTATTAAATTTGCAAGTACCTGGGCTTTCGTGGCTGAATTTTGGACTTGGCCTCTAGGTGGTCGACCTCGGCCTTGGCATGAGGCCGACCAGCTTCCTTATGCTATTTGCTTGCTCCGTAGTTGGGTTTGTGTGCAGATTCACTTTCTGTTTGAACATTTCTTTGTTGCTTTGGATATTTCGGTTGTGAAAGTTTGAGCCTCACTGTAAGTCCCCCACAGTCGTTCTTAGGGCTAGAATGCTCGGTTTCGACCTTAGCGTGAGGCCGTAAATTTTTCCTACATTGCTCGTTATTCTGCTCCTCAATCTGCCGTGTTCATCCCAGGGGTGTGTACAATTTCCTGGGGAAAAACTTGGGGATGCCTAGGAAGTTTCCGAGCCTCTCTTCAAACTGCATGGTCATCCCAAGGGTGCGTACACTCTTCTGGGGAAAAGCTTGGGGAGGCCTAGGAAGTTCTCGGGCCTCTCTTCAAGCTGCATGGTCATCCCAGGGGTGCGTACACTCTTCTGGGGAAAAGCTTGGGGAGGTTGAGGGCATGCGTCAACCTCTCTGCAAGAGTTTAGTCTCCTTCCTAGGGAAAGTGCAGAAATTCGACCTCTACAAGAATCACTCTCGTTTGGCCATATGTGCCCATCCTATGGAAAAATCCTTTGCACAAACATAGTATAAAGAATTTTATCAAATTTGCAAGTGTCTGCATCGTACCATGGGAAAATGCTATGTGCTATACAAAATGAGAATAAATAATCTTAAAAATAGCTCCACCGCTGTTCGTAATCCTAACTTGAATAAGAAAGTAAAATCAAAATCATCGCAACATGGCCATGATTATGATGGACTCGATCTGTCCTTACTCCCAACCCCCCACTCAAAATGTGCATTCATTACGTTGGACATGCATTTTTTGAGTAAGGAAAAACTAACTTCGTACCTGGGCCTCTAAGGGTGAAGTCAAGCCTTGGCCTCTGGATGGTTGCCTCGGCCTTGGCATGAGGCCGACCAGCTCCTTTGTGTTGTTCGCTTGCTTGTTTTCCATCCCAAGGGTGCGTGCACCCAGTCAGGGAAAACTTGGGGAGGTCAAGGAAATTATCGAGCCTCTCTTCGCATGTTGTTTTCATCCCAGGGGTGCGTACACTTTGCTTGGGACTTGGGGAGGCTGAGGAATTTCTCGAGCCCCCACTCAAAATATGCATTCCGGATTTAAAGAGTTGCATTTTTTTCAGTAAGAAAATATAATGTCATACCTGGTCTTTTGAGGACAAAGTTCATCCTTGAAGCTGAGGTAGTCGGCCCCGACCTTGGCATGAAGTCGATCCTCGCTTCTCCATCACCTGTTTGCTTGCCTCATAGTTGGACTCATGTGCGGATACTTTGCCTGTGAAGTGACTACCGGACTCAGTCGAGCCCCATTCCTTGTCTAATGGTCGGCCTCAGCCTTGGCATGAGGACGAGCATTTTCCCTGCATGGCTTGAGAAGTTTGAGGGAAGCTTGGGGAGGCTTTGGGATTTCCCCAGGCCTCTCTTCAAGCATTATGGTCATCCCAGGGGTGCGTACACTCTTCTTGGGAAAAGGCTTGGGGAGGCCTAGGAAATTCCCAGGGTCTCTCTTCAAGCGTCGTGGTCATCTCAAGGGTGCGTACACTCTTCTGGGGAAAAGGCTTGGGGAGGCCTAGGAAATTCCCAGGGCCTCTCTTCAAGCGTTGTGGTCATCCCAGGGGTGCGTACACTCTTCTGGGGAAAAGGCTTAGGGAGGCCTAGGAATTTCCTTAGCCTCTCTTCAAGCATCGTGGTCATCCGAGGGGTGCGTACACTCTTCTGGGGAAAAGGCTTGGGGAGGCCTAGGAATTTCCTTAGCCTCTCTTCAAGCATCGTGGCCATCCCAGGGGTGCGTACACTCTTTTGGGGAAAAGGCTTGGGGAGGCCTAGGAAATTCCTTAGCCTCTCTTCAAGCATCGTGGTCATCCCAGTGGTGCGTACACTCTTCTGGGGAAAAGGCTTGGGGAGGCCTAGGAATTTCCTTAGCCTCTCTTCAAGCATCGTGGTCATCCCAGGGGTGCGTACACTCTTCTGGGGAAAAGCCTTGGGGAGGCCTAGGAATTTCCTTAGACTCTTTTCAAGCATCGTGGCCATCCCAGGGGTGCGTACACTCTCCTGGGGAAAGCCTAGGGAGGCCTAGAGAGTTCTTGGGTCTCTCTTCAAGCAGCTGTAAACTTCTTGCCCTTCGGGCTCTTGTTGTGCCTCTCGAATCGCGACCTTTCGTTTTCTGCCTGACTCTCCATCAGATGGTCCTCCTAAAATTGCTCGCATCTCGAACGGTGGATTGACACCGCCTTTACCCTAATCTACTGGTAATGACCTCTAGCTTCTGTCACTCCCCACAAACTCCTTGAGGTAACCCTCTCGGATCAGGGTTTCTATCTCGTCTCGAAACTGGATGCACTCTCGGATTGTATGGCCGTGATCACCGTGGGACATGCAATATTTGTTTATGTTCCTCCTGTCGGGGTTTGATCTCAACTTTTCTGGGTGTTTCAATAGATTTGTGTCCTGTATTGCGGCCAAAACCTGTTCAAGCGAAGCTGTTAGTGGTGTATACCTGTCGAATCTGGCCTTTGGCTCCGCACAGCCTTGCGGCTCCTTCGCCTCTGGTCGGCCTCAACCATTGGCCGAGGACTGCTCTTGCCGGCTTCAGCCTCTCTCTCTTCTTGTTTGGATCTCAAGTTCCTTGATGCTTATGCACCTTTGTGCCCGGGTCATGAATTGTCCGTGGCTGCCTTTCACCGATCGAGTTGAGCAGTCTTTCATCCTACAGACCTGAAATCGCAGTAATCAAGGCAAATCCATCGTCATATCCTTCTACCTGCAAAACTTTGTTATTAAATCTGTTAATATAATCTTTCAAGCTTTCTCGAGGCCCCTGCTTTACTATTAGAAAATTGATCTGACGCTTCTGTCGGCTCCGGGCCCCGAGGCATTGCGTAACCAATGCTCGGGCCAATTCTTTAGCCGAGCCGATTGACTTCCATGGGATCTTACTAAACCATTGTCTTGCCAAACCCGTGAGTGTTAGCGCGAAGCCTCGGCACCTTGTCGCTTCGTCTTTTAGCCATTTGGATAGCTCTCGCCATTTTTGGCCCTGCTCGGCCTCAGACTTTGCCTGAGCCTCCGACTTTTTCCTGTCATTATTCCCTGTGTACGTACCTGACGCTGTCTTTAGCGACGAACTTCTGCGGACCTTTTTGCGACTGGGCTTCTGCTCGGCCTCGACCATTTGCTGAGGAGTGCTCATGTCGGATCTGGCCTACATCTTCTACCCGGCGTCTTTTTCCTCTATCTTCTTGATGCTGGTCGGATACGGAAGCTTCCCGGCTCTCTCTCTCCTTCTGCTGGTTGTCCTCTTGGGTTAGGTCCACAGCATCGTGGCACACGGAACCTTACAACAGTCTCCGAAGTTAGGGTCGGCCTTTTCCATACCGAGGTCGACTCCAGTCTGGCTCGGTGCTTTCTGCTCATACCCGAGGCTTCCCTCTGGTTTCTGAACCTGATCCATCCTGCAGACCACCACTGATGCGTGGTTTGAACTGACAAACACTCTTCCTCACAGACGGTGCCAACTGTTGATGCCAAAGTTTGGCCAAGGGACTCACCTGACCTTCACGTGACATCAACGGTGAATTTGTATAAACTGGGAAAGACGTGACCTGCAAGACCAGCAAAAACCGCTGCACACCGGCGTGGTGTAGGCCACACCGCCTCCGATGCTTAAGTCAGAAAACGGGAGGAAAGCAGGAAAGTAAGAGAAGAAAGTGATCATTCAGTTCGGGTCCCCTTCTGTAGTGGCGAAGAGGGGTATATATACTTGTTCATGCTCCTAGGTTTTTTAGGAGTTCAGAGGCATTTCGGGACATATCAGGCGAATCCGGGGCGGCTGGAGGCTACAGGGACCAAATGGGGCCCGACGGGCTCGGCCCGCACGAGCGGGCCGAGGGTCAGCCTCGGCCTCGGCCTTGGCCCGTCCTGCTCGCCGGTTTTGCCTCTTGGGTCCATCTTCCGATCTGATTTCTGCTTGGTTGTCCTTGTCAGCTCTTCGTGCATCTGGGTGGTCCAAAATTACCTATAACACTTATATCTAAGGGAGAAGAAATATAACTTACTCTTTGAAGACCGGTTCTTCAATCTACAACAAGTTTCCTCCCATGAACGGTGGTCACAACAGGAACACCAAAATTGTACCAAAACTCAGAACACTACCACTGGATCTTCCCTGCTATCCTTTGGGACGGAAATCGGGTTTGTGGGAACCTCCTCTTGAAAGATATAAAGAAAGGAAAACACAAAGAGATTGTCAGTTCTCTGTAGAATTTTGGTAGAGAGAATTCTATGAGAGAGAGGCCTTTTTGGGAGTTATAAAAAATGCAGCAACCTATAGTACATGCATCCTTAATTGTTTTATCAGGTGAGGGATGTTGGATCGGTATGGCAACCCTAGAGGAGGGGGGGGGGGTGAATAGGGTTTAATTAAACTTTTTTCTAAATTAATCCAATTAAACTAATTAATACACTTTTTTATTAACAATAAGAAAATTTCAATTTATGCAACAAATAAGAACAAACTAAATCATGCAATAATTTGCTTAAATTAATTGCAAAAATAAAAAGGAAAGAGTTAGAGAAGAAGACACCGTAATTTTATAGTGGTTCGGTCAAACTCGACCTACTCCACTCCCCAAGCGCCTCTTGGGAATTTGAATAAAAACCTTTCGATTCTTTCCATGGATTAGAGCCCAACCGTTACACCACCGCTCCTTTTACGGGTTCAAGAGCAAACCCGATCATTTCCACGGGTTAGGATCAAACTGTTACAAGTTTTTGGAATTTTTGAAGAATACAATACAACTCTCAATAGAGTGGATTTACAAATTTGAGCACTCAACAAATGTATCCTCACAATACAATAACACTCTCTCAAGAATAAGATGAAAAGAAAAAATTGGGAGCTTGGAGAGAGCAACAATGGAAACTTTTGAATTTTGGAGGATTGTAAAATATAAAATTATTGGTGAAAAATTTGGGGAGGAAGATGAGTTTAAAAAGGGAGGGGAATGGAGTAAAAAGATAATTTAAATTTGGACCATTAGATTTAAAAAAAAAAAAGAAAAATAAGAAATTTAAAATAATAATAATAAAATAAATAAATAAATATATATATATATATATTATTTTAAACTTAAAACATATAACGGTAACAATAAAAACTTGAAAATATAATAATAATAATAATAATAATAATAATAATAATAATAATAATAATAATAATAATAAAAGTAAAAAAAAAAGTTACCGTTAAACACAAATTTAAACTAATATATATATATATATATATAACCAAAAGAGACCGCATGTGTCACTCTCTGATTGATCCACGTGTCAGCGCCGGATGGACTTTTTTTTATTAATATTAAAATTTTTAAAACTTATTATTGAAATATATTTATTTTGAAACTTATTATTAAGTATTGTAGTTTTAAATTTTCGGTCAAAGGTCGTCTCTTGAAACACGTGTCGTATTTGTCTGACGCGACAATAAATTTAAAAGACAAATTAAAAAAAAAAAAACTGATGAGATTTTTAAAAATAAAAAATTAGAAACAAAAAATTAAAAAATAAAATAAAATAAAACCTACAGCCACCGAGAATCAAACTTGGGATGGAGAGGAACACAAGTCACACCTACACCACACAGGCAATACTCCATATATTACTTAATTGTGCGGAGGTCGTATCTTGAATAGACGACCTCTACGTTTTTTTTTTTAATTTGTCTTTTAAATTTATTGTCGCGTTAGACAAATACGACACGTGTTTCAAGGTCATCTCTTAGAGACGACCTTTGACCGAAAATTTAAAACTACAATACTTTAATAATAAGTTTCAAAACAACTATATTTCAATAATAAGTTTTAAAAATTGTAATATTAATAAAAAATGTCCGCGGCGGATTGGTCAATTTGATGCTGATTCAATTGTCACGTCATCATCTCGGGTATTTTCGTTAAAACTTGTTTCGGCTATAACTTCTTCGTTTTAGCTCCAATTTGAGTGATTCAAGAGGCGTTAGAATCGTTGTTCCGAGCTCTATGCTATGGGCACGTTCAAACACTAAAATTTTCAGTAATTAAAAAATTGAGTTTGTTATCATCAAAACATTGATTAATTAATAAATTTGAGATTAAGGGCCAAAAAGCCAACAAGGGAGGGGGAGTTACATGTTAACTCTCCACTCTACTACTTAACTATAGGAGAGTAATTAATTAACCTAATTATTAATTAAAATTTTATTTAATTAATTAAATTAATTTAACTAAATCTAATTTAATTAAAGTAACTTTAATACATAGTTTTAATTTAATTAATTAATTCAATTAAATCATATTTAACTGAATTAAATTAATTAAACCAACCAATTAATTAATTAATTCAATGATTAATAAATCATATATTTAATTAATCTTTTATTTGAATCATATTCAAATGCATCTCCCTTATAACCAATAGTTTTAATATGAATCCGATTCATATTAAATTTAAGCTATAGTTTAATATAAATCAAATTCATATCAATTTATATTTGAACCCATTCAAATATATTACTCTCTCATATTATATACTTTAATTTTGAATCTAATTCAAAATTAACATTATATTAATTGTATCTTATACAATTAACTTAAATTTCCTTAATTAATTTGAACAATTCAAATTCTTTCAAAACTAATGATCTTGATTACCCTTGGTTGAACGAGTTTGTCATGACCAAATAAATTTATAACTTCGGCTCTATGCTACTTTGCAGTAGATAGTGGTCGGGTCATCCACAAGGAAAGGGTGCTTCTAGTTAACTTTTGAATTTTTTGCTAACAAACAAGAAAGGGGGTGAAAACGAGGGTGGTCTGTCACTAACCGAACTAATAAAACACAAACAAATATAACTAAAATGTTGGAAATAGTAAACAACATGCAATGGAATCATGTGAAGGGAAAAATATTGAAAAATCAATTAAAAGACGAGATTGTCGGATTGGTTATTTCATGAATTAATTTATTTACCATGTGTCATTGTTTGCTCTAAAGATGAAATTCATGAATTATTTTATTATCTGGAGTGTTTCTTGGTTGTTCGGATAGTCCACCTACTTAATATGTGTTTAACCAATTAAATTATCCGATACTCCACCAATTCTTTAATTGGTTAATTATTTTAATTGCGCTCGCTGCCCCTCTGATTGTTGACCGCAAAGTGCACGAGCCGCAAGTAATATAAAAAGGAAAGTATTCCGAGTATTGAATCCTTAGGGAAATTGAATTAATTCCATTAAGTACCAAGGACCATCATGTTTTAATTTTATTTAGAATTCCAATTCGAATGATGAAGAAAAAATTAAAGAAACTAATAAAAATAAGGGGCAGTTGCAAGAATAGCAAAAAATAATATGGAATTTGCAACCATGTCATCAGTTTTTTAATGTTGCAAATATAGCAAAAAAACATGGGCCCGCCTAATCATTGAAGTTGAAAAGTCAAAAAAACCCTAAAACACGCTGGAATTTTAAAAAGTATATCAATGGTGTTATTGATATACTGTATATCAGGTACATCATTCATTTATTTAGTGTTTTGATATACTAGATATTGGGTATATCAATCAACTGATATACTAAATATAAAGTATATCCGATGTATATTTTGTGAATATAATATGCTTCATTTATGAAGTATACACATGAGCTTTTTTTAGATATCTTTGATATACTTCATCAATAAAGAATTAGAAATATTAGTTTTATTTGGACACAATATGTGTGGTAGGGGATTTAAACCTCTAACGTCTTGGTTGAATGTGTATATCTTATGCTAGTTGAGTTATGCTCATGTTTGGCAAATATGTCATCAATATATTATACATCATCTTAATAATATACTACCGATACACTAATGATATACTTTAAATTACATTTTTAGTGACTACTAATACACTAATGATATACTTAAAATTGCATCTTATTGATATACTTATAACAAATTTTGCATTCCATGACCTTCATAATACACCAAAAATTAAAAATATATATCAGTGATTTTTTTCTTAATAACAAGTCTATCATTGATGTATTTAGCTACTCCTAATCAGGTATATCAATGTTATTAATTATTTTAGTATAAAAAAATGAGGTAAGTTAAAAAAAAAAAAAACGAATGAGGTATATCAATGGTATATCAACATTCATAACAGGACATTTCATTTTAAAAGATGTAAATAACACAACATAATTCAATAAAGAGAAAAGAAATCATAACAAATATAAGTAAAGAAAGTAACATATTAAGTATATCATTGATATATCAACATTTAATCAAGTATATCAAATGTTATGCTTATCCTATCAAGTATATATTAGGTATATCATTGTATTCATTCAAGTATATCAAATTTGGTATATTAGTTAACTGATATACATTATATTTCGTATATCAGTAAATATAAAGTATATAAGATATACTACTAATATACCTGTTGATATACCAACAAGGGTAAAACTGGAATAATAAAAAAAACGGAAATCAGATTTTTAAAATTTTGCTATGTTTGCAAACCTAAAAAATCATAGCTAGATTTGCAAATATCCTAATATTTTTTGCTACCCATTGCAATTTCCCTAAAAATAAACATGCAATAACAAAATGGAAATATCCAATTAAGGGGGCTTGACCTAGGGTGTTAACTAGCTTTTTGGATATGTAGCTCAAATACATGGATGCATGTAACTAATAATCTTCAATTTCATAAATCTAGAAGTAATTATAAGCGGATTTCTCTTTCAAGCTCCTCCACATCTCATACTAACATAACTAATTCATGTGTCCATCTCCTTAGTTAATCATAGTATGGCATTAAGCAACTTCATAATCAATTTCTAACAATTCTCTTTCACTCTCGTGCTCCAAGAAATTATTAGCCATGCAATTAGGATCTAATCTAATTTCTCTCTGTCGAGTATCAATTTAGACCAACATAACAATTAATCCGTGATCAAGAGATTAAGGGCATTAAGCAAAAATTGCATAGATGAAATATGAAGAAATTCATTACATAATCCAAGTAATTGCGCTACAATATCCAATTAACTAGAATAACGACCCTAGGTCTCAAGATCTACTCACAAATGGGAATAATTTTGCCAAAGTGATCTTGATCCATAGGCCTAACTCAAATTAAAATAAGAAATTACAAAGAAGTAAGGAAGAAATAACCGATAAGTTGATACCAAGCTCCCGTCACAATCATCTCGAATCCCAAGCCTTGGAATCTCGCTCAATTCCACCCTTTTCCTCACAATTCTTCTCACTTTTTCTCTCTATTGAGCTAGAGGAGAGCTCCCCAAAAATGGGATGATTTTCACCTTGGGAGAGGGGGCTTTTTATAGGGAAAGGGGCTGGAAATTTCTTGTTGAACAAGTCGACAGCGTCGAGATGCTACGTCACAGCGTCGAGACGTTGTGACGTCAGGTTGTCTTGAGGTAGAAGTCGTTGCAACGTCGAGACGCTACGCGAACAGCGTCTCGACACTACCACGATTTTGGAGCGTTCTTTGCTGATCACCTAGCGTCTCGACGCTCTGGTCCTAGCGTCTCGACGCTTGGCCTTCTAGAAGCCTTCTTCACGGATTTTTGGCCTCTTTTTCTTTATTTCTTTTGGACTTTTGGGCTTCCACTTCAAATGTTCTCTTTTCTTTTCTTCAATTATGGCCCAAAGTCTTCTTTTTACCCCTAAAATTGGTTAAATTCTTGGTTTTGCTTCTCGAACTCGATTTTCTATAAAATCAACATAAAGATACATTAAAGCTCACAATTCATGCACAAAACTAGCTAAAATTAATAGGAAAATGATGACATTTTTGCATGTCATCACTGATAACGCTCATTTATGTGTGTTATTTAGCCTTAAAAACTTAGGTTATTACTAGGAAAGCAAGGACTTTGTGCTTAAAATCATATCTTTTTAGTCAAATTAGCAAAAGTCTTAGAATCATGTTGGAAATCTTAGAAATATAGAATTTATGCTTAAAATGTCCAAAAAGAGATTACTTTTGCAAGAATTTATCAAAGTTGAATGTTTTTTGTCTAGAGAACTTTGCAGGGGAAATGCGCCAGCAATTGGAGAGAAAGAGTTAGCGGAGCAAAAGAGTCAAAGTTGAAGATTTGCGCCCACATTTGGTCTTGAAGATGTGGAATTTGCGTTTGAAATGTGCCCGCAAACTTATAAGAAAAGTAGCCCCAACTTAAGACAGAAGTGTCAAGGTAGTGCACAGAAGATTTGCGCCCGACTTTGCGGCCGCAACTAGGCTTGCCGACAGAATTCTGAGATTTGCAAGATCTTCACAAAATCATCCGAAAATCCCAAATCTCGTATCAAATCTCCCAGGATTGTGGATTTTTGCCTTCAAGGGTCCTCTCACATTGGTCTCAGCAACCAACCCTACCTTCCAAGGTCTATAAAAGGCGACCAAGGTGCAAGAAGCAAAGAGAGCTTGAAATTTCGTCCTTAGGATAGTTTTTCTATTTTTCCTTCTTCTCATCTTGTAACCACTCCGAGTTTCAATTCTTCTAGCCTTTGTCGGCTCTTCCATTCGAAAGAAGAAGAAGAAAAAGACTTGTCTCCTCTTGAAAAAGGATAAGAGCAAGCTAGATAGAGAGGGGAAAGATCATTTAGTTGAGTCTTGTGTTTTACTTTATGTTTAGTTTACTTTGTAAGTTGCTGTATTTTCTATTCTCATTTACTTTTCAGTTGTAAGTTCATATTCATTGTACTCTTTTGATTATTTAATATGAATTCAAGTTATTCTTTTACCTTTTTCACTTTTTATTTTATGTCTTGCATTTTAATTTCCTCAATGAGCTAAGATTCTTCTTGGGGGTTCAAATATGTGGATACCTTGAGTAGAAGTAAGCCCCACCGATGCAAAGGCAACCTTGCTTCCTCTTAGCATTGTTTATTTTTGTTGAAAGTTTAAGTTTCATTATTAGCTTAAAATGGTCACTTATGTTAGCAAAGTTTGCGTTCCGCTGGTGGTTGAAAGGTTGGAGTTGAATGTGCGGTGTCGCAAAAACAATAGTGGAAAAGATCCTAGAAATAGGGACTGGAACCACTAGAGTTTTGGGAGTCGTGTGCAATAATTATCTAAGTATCAGCTAGCCCTAGAAATAGATGTCTAGTTGGCGTAGTCTTCTAAAGGCACTTACAGCGGAGCTGAATAGGAGTATGACTTAACTCACAATCTAGTTGTCAGGACATTTGCGGACACAAACTGGAGCAATCTGTCTACACCATGTCTATGTGGACACTATAAATAGTATTCTCTAGCCGTGTGCAATGCTTGAGTGAGTTGCTAGGGCAAAGGTGAGGGCAATATAATGCTTTTGGTTGATTCTATTTGAATTCCCCGTTTATCTTATATATCTTTATTCACTTCCATTTACATGCTTATTTTATCTTTTGTCTTCAAATCACAAAAACCCCAAACAAATTATTTCTTTGGTTACCATCTTCAGTTTCAAATTTAGAGGAGGTTCTCGTTTTATAGAATTGAGTGTTTTTCAACTAGTCACCATCTTCCTTGGGTACGATATCTGGAGTACTCTCCACTTTATTACTTGATAGTGTATACTAGCACTCAAGCAGGGTGTTGCACTTGCAGCACACGCATGTCATCAAAGTCCTCCTCAAGCTTCAGTGCCTCAAGAAGCTTCGACAACGGTAGATGCGGCCCTGCAAATCCAAATCAAAATCCTCCATAGCAAGCTCCCCAACAGTAGCCTGAAGAAAGTATAGTGGAGCTGAAGAGAGGTTTGGAGTATATGAGGGAGCAATGCAGATTCTACATGACATATGCCCAACTTCAAGATCATGTGCTACGAAAGATGTGTGATGAGTTAGTTGAAGATTTAGATGATTATCTCCCTCATTTCCTCAATATCTGTATGGACCCACCCAGAGGCGATGGAGCCGGCCCTTCGAAAGCCTAGGGGAGTTTTCCTTTCACTTACTTATTCTTTCATAAGTGATAGGAATTCAGGGTACAGTTATCTTTGTGTTTTCTTTATCTTTTTGTTTGTTTTGTCTTGTCTTTTGTTTGTTTTATAGGATAGAGAGTCTTTATTTGTTTTCCTACATATATTTTTGTTATTTCAATTTCTTAGATAGGTTGTTTTTTTTTTCTTTTGTTTTTATTTTGTTTGAAAAAAATCTGAAAAAGGTATATCTCTTTGAGAAAAGTCTGCTTTTGTGGTTTGTTTGTTTTTTAGCGCCCTTAATGATGATAAGTAAAGCTCTCTAGACTCTTTAAATACTTTAGCAACTTCGAGTTTTTCAAAACATGAAGCTTGAATAAACTTTTCTCTCCATTACACATGCAAGTCCAAACTCACCTTAAGCTTTGACTGCCAAAACCTTTAGGAAGTTTAAACATGATCTTAGCTTGTCAATATGATAGGTTTAATTTGTTATACATTTAGAATCTCCCAATTTCCTTCTGCTTTTTGAATTCCTTTGCGAAAAATCCTTTAAAATGAGTAAAATATGTGTGTAGGTCCATATCGGAGGTTCGGAGCCAAAACGGGACCTAAACGAGCAAAACCAGAGCAAAACGAGTCTTAGAGCCAAATTCTCGAGAGCTTAGCGTCGAGACCCTAAAATATAACGTCTGAACGTCATGTCTGTAGCAAGTTCAAGCCAAAAACTTGAGAGAACAACATCGAGACGCCATAAATAGCATCAAGACGCCATAAAATAGCATCTCGACGCTAGGGTAAAATATGGAGCAATGTCTCCGACGCTAGGAAATTTCCTTATATGAAACCTTCTTTTTCTTGCACGACTTTTTCCATCTTTGGAGGCTCGTTTCAAGCGCCAAAACACCACGACTTAGAGGCCAAAAAGTTCTATAAATATGGAGCTTTGGTTTAGGTTTAGACACCAACTCATTCTTACATTCTTTTAGCCTTTTCCCTTACTTTCTCCACCACTCTTTCACCTTTAGGTTAGTTTTATTGCTTTTTATGATGTATCCAAGGAGAAATCAAGCTTTTTCGTGTTCCATGAGCGGCTAGGCTCCTCCTTCATGTAATCGAGATGTACCTGAATGGGAAGATCGACCTCCAAGGTTTTGCTTCTGTTGATTGTTCTGGCCATAGCTAAAGTTGGGGTGATCCCTCCATCCTAGATTATAAGTGTTAGAATATGGATCATACCTCCTATCTTGGCCATTTTGATTTGCATATCCTCCAATGACATTCACCTCTGAAGTTTGGCCTTCTTGCAGTTGAGGATAGGAATCTATAAGATGACCTTGGATCGAACAAACTCCACATGCCTTTTCTTTGGCAATCTATCCTGTCACAAGTTGTTTAACAAGATCAGTAAGTTCAGACATCTTTGAATCAAGATTACTTACCTCATTTACAGCTGCCACTTTTGGTAGAAGACTGGGAACTCATGTCTCGAACAATTGAGAATTTTCGGCCATGGATGAGATGAGTGTTTGGGCCTCCGCTGCAATTTTGTTCACCAATGCTCCTCCATTAGCTGCATCGATCATGCTACGATCTGTAGGAAACAAACCTTCATAGAAATATTGGATTAGCTATTGATCAGCTATTTGATGGTAAGGAAAACTGGCACATAACCTTTTCAATCTTTCCCAATATTTGTAAAGAGTTTCTCTGGAGATCTGAGTGATGCCATATATCTTTTTGCAAAGATTGGCGACCCAGTAGTTGGAAATTTTTTTTCTAAAAATATCTTTTTCATCTCAGCCCAAGTATTTATGGAACCACTAGGAAGAAAATATAACCAATCTTTTGCCATATCTTTTAAATAAAAAGGGAAAGCACGTAAACTTATTTGTTCGTCGGCCACACCGTTGGGCTTCATTCCCGTACAAACGATGTAGAACTCCTTTAAGTGCTTGTGTGGGTCCTCCCCTGCGCTCCCCCTGAAAATAGGCAAAAGATGGATTAGTCCAGATTTTAATTCAAATCTTTCTTGATTCTTTTGATTTTGTTGAAATTGCTTGAGGACAAACAATGGCTTAAGTTTGGGGGTGTGATAACGCTCATTTATGTGTGTTATTTAGCCTTAAAGGATTTCCTAGGATAGGCTCAAATTTTTCAAAAAAATTTAGCTTTCGATGAGTTGTAATCGTGAGTGCTCCAAAAGGGAGTCTTTTAAAAATTTTTCTTGGATATATCTTGCATAGGTTGGGTGCCTTTCTTGCTAAGTAGGATTTGAACGCTTAGGAGTGAGTTATTAGACTCATATTTCTGTTGTCACTCCGATAGGTGTAAGGTTTAGAGAGAAAGTCTATTTTTTTTTTTTTTTGCAAAATAGTGTGTGGAGTCTTGCCTAGGAGATAAAAAGAAAATTCTCCTGCCATATATAAAAAAAAGGTAAAATAAGTGAAGTGAGCTTTTGTGTAAAAATTTTTGTGTTAATCTCTGCTTGTTTTATTTTTCCTTTAAGAAGCATGCTTGCATCGATTATGAGTGTTTAGGAGTAAAAAGAGCTACCTGCAGTGTGATCAGTTAGGCCAACCAAGGGTTAAACTCGGGTTATGGGTCCCTGCATTGTAGTGTGAAAACTAGTGCCCCGCCCTAAAAAGAAATGCAAAAGAAAAAGAAAAATGAATTCCTTGTTCAGACACCGAGGCAAAGATGAAGCAACCTAGTTTGTTCCATTTAGACCTTTTAACAAGACCTTAGTGTCAGTGTAGGGGTAAGATAGGATGAAAGTTCAATAAATCAATCCCGAGTTAGTAAAGTTCTCTTTAGATGGGATAGAACTCTCTTATGAAAGATTGTCGTTGAAAACTTTTGATTTGTCTCCCCATTAGGTCTCATGTGAATGTCTCTTGATTGCTTTAGTTTTTGAATATTTGAGCTTTGAGGATTAAATCACTTTGCATATATATATATATACAACCTTTTCTTTTGTTTGTGAGATTGTCTTGCTCAAGCACTAGCAAGATTTAGGTTGGGGGTATTTGATAGCACCTAATTCGTGCTATCTTATTACCGCTAATTTAAGCTTGTTAGAGGAATTTTATACTTTAATTGTTTTATTTTCAGGTAATTCGAGCAAAGGTAACATTGGGAGCCAACCACGCATCTTGGTGTTAATTCGAGCCAATTAAGGTGTTTTTGAGCCATCTCGAGGTCCGTGGACAACAAAGAGGAAAAAAGACCCAAATGGACCATGATAGGCCTGAAAATAAGTGTCAAGAGGTCAAAAGTTCGAGTCCCAAGTGAAGCAAACGAAAAGAAGGCAGCAAGCTGGAAAAGGGGTAAGTGCCGAGACATTGACCCTAGCGTCAAGACGCTGATGCTAAATTTGCACGGAAGGCAGTACCGTACCGTCGAGATGCTGTGACGATTAGTATATATATTAGGGCTTGGTTTAATCCGTTGTTAGGTTAGAAACTTCATACTTTTACGATTTCTTTCATTCTCTTTTTGTTTTCTGAGTAGTTTAGACCTTTTAAGGTTGTTTCTTATGCATTCTTTTGAGGTTTATTGTTGTTTCCTTTCATCCATGAGTAGCTAAACTTTATAGAATCGTTGGATTGGGGATTGTTTTGAATGGATTGAAACTTTGGCTGAGTTTTCTGGTTTATGAATGAAATTTATGCTATTTAATTGATGTTTTTCCATGCAATCTTGTTTAAACCAATGCATGTTA
This sequence comes from Luffa acutangula, assembly GCA_036850905.1. Classification (NCBI taxonomy): domain Eukaryota; kingdom Viridiplantae; phylum Streptophyta; class Magnoliopsida; order Cucurbitales; family Cucurbitaceae; genus Luffa; species Luffa acutangula. Next base: position 9,564,303 of record CM072087.1, read on the forward strand.
TTGAGTTCTTAGAATTGACGCCTCTTAGAATTTAGTTTCGTGAATTCTATCAGTTATTTGAAATAGTAAATAGGTTGAGGCAAGTCCATCACTAATCTCGCATGTTTAGTGTAGATTCTTGATAGGCCTAAGATGCATGTTAAAGATTGATTTAATTGAATCTGAATTGTATTCTTTTTAATTAACTCAATTTCGGACCCTTGTGTTTAAAGCAATTAATTTTCGTAAGCAATCGTGAGATCTTTGGTTGTTTATTTTAAATTAATTAGATATAGTTTGGTGATTATTGGGTTATGCATGCGAGATAGCAGGCAAATTCCTTAAATTAATTAATTAGATTAGCTGCGGGATCTCGGTTTAATTAATTAATTAAACACAGATTAGTTAGGAGGATCCTCCAAGTAACCAAGAAGCACTACCGGGATCAATTTAAATTGTATGAAACAATGTTTAGAGAAAACTAGGAAGCCAGGTAACAAACCGTTCAAGCATCGAACCCCTGATCCAGCGATCCTCTATTTTATTGAATTTTATCCCAATCTCCTCGTTCCATGCTTTATTTATTTAGTTTAAATTTGCATTTGCCTTTTATTTTATTTTCTTCGCGCCGCATTTCTAAAACCTCCGTGTTTGTGTTCTGCACAAAAACATGCACTCTGCTAGAACTCCCTTCCCTGTGTTTGACCCCGACCACTATTACTACAAAAGTAGTTTGAGTGTCGTGGATATAAATTTATTTGATTTGGACCCTCGACAAGTCCCGTCAAAAGCGATAAATGAAGTTCTACCCACTAGGATTAATCTATAGAAAAGAGGAATCGAAATTCTATTGATGTGCCCAATATGTTCAGAAGAAGTGCAAAACAACAAATCATATTCTATTTGGATGCAATTGAGCTCAAGGAATTTGGAAACTTACCTTTCGTCATGATCTTTTAAAAGAAGATTTCCATCATAGGTTTGTGGATAGATGGATGTGTTGGATTTTATGTCCTAAAAACTCGTAGATAGTAAATGTAAACTATTAACTGACGGGACTTGTCGAGGGTCCGAATCAAATAAAATTTATAGTCCACGACACTAAATTACTTGCAGTAGTAGTGGTCGGGGTCGAACACAGGGAAGGGGAGTTCTAATAGAATATAGGCTTTTGAGCGAAATAACAGAGGGGATTTTTTAATAGAATAAAAACGAAAGATGGGAACAAAACAGATTAAGAGATTTAAATAAAATGCAAGCAAAATAGATTGAAATACTAAAAAGAAAAAAACAGTCGGTGAGAAAAATATCGTTGGATTCTAGGGGTTCGTTGGATCGATTGATTAATTGGTTTCCTTGTTTGCTCTAAAAGTTAATCCTACAATATTTCTATGAACTCGACATGCTTATTTGTAATTTGGATTCTGCATCCCCCTTACCTATGCTAATCAACTAATTAACCTGTTAGGCCGCAAGATTAATGTAGACACCGTATTTGGTCCGGCTTGATTTTTAGTGTTTGAAGTTTTTCAATATTTGGTAGTCAATTTAGTTTTTGGTATGCCAATAAAAGCATAGCTCAACTAGCATAAAGTTGTATCAATGATCACAAGGTCCTTGGTTCAAATCCCTTTCTCCGCATATTATCAAAAATTTGTTTTTTTAGTTTTCATGATTTATTTTCATTTTGATTTTATTTTCTTTTTTTTTGTTTTTATTTAATTTATTTCTTTAATTTATTTCTTTATTTATTTTATTTTTATTTATTTTTTATTTTATTTTTTATTTTTTATTTTATTTTTATTTATTTTATTTATATATTTTTTTTCTTCTCTTCTTCCCACGCACTCCATTCCCCCTCATTCTCCCAACCTCCCATTCTTTCTCCCTTCTTCTCCATTCCCCCCTCCTTCTCCCAACCTCCCATTCTTTCCCCTCTTTCTCAACTCACTCCCCTCTCCTCCCAACCCCCATTCTTTCCCCCTTTTTCTCAACCCCTTCCTCCAAGCTCTACTATATAATGAGAGCTTATGGAGGATGAGAAGGGGAGACAAAAAAAAAAAAAGAAAAGAGAAAATGAGTGAAAGAGTTTAGAGAGAGAAAGACACACAAAAAAAAAAGAGAAGAAGAGTGAAAGAGCTTAGAGAGAGAAAGTGAGTTTGAGAGGGAAAAATAGAGATTTTAGAAGGATTTTCAAAGAACTAAGTTCACAACCGCTGTCGTCGCTCACCGCCACCGCTCACGCCGCCGCTTGCCCTTTGATTCCGACGAGGTTCCTAAGTGAGGTTTAAGATAAAAGAGGAGGGAAGGTGGAAGAGTTAAAAGGAAAAAATAGGGAAGGAAAAGAAAAAAAGGTGGACACTTTCGTGGAGAAGAAGAAGAGGAGAGTGGGAGAGAGAGAAAAGGTAAGTGGGTTTCTCCCCATTTAATTGTCTTCACATTTTTTTTAAATTTTATTTTCTCTTTTAATTTTATTTTTGATATATATTTTACTTTCATTTTTTTCTTTCTCCTTTTCTTTATTCTCTTTTATTAGTTTTCAAATCCTTATTTGTCATTTCAATTGACTTGTAGTTGGGATTTCTAATTGAAGTTTTATCTCAAATTGACTTTTCCTTTGAAATTATTAAATCATGTTCAAATTTGCTTTAAAATTGAACTTCTTATCTATTTCAATTAAATTCTAATTTGAATGCCAATTTAATAATTGCTTATCGGATTTAATTTGAAATCTCAAGTTAGATGTCAATTTCCTCCCAAATGGTTTAAATTTCAAGTTCAAATGAATTTCAAGGTGATTTTAGATTTTAGATTTTTTCTTTCAAATGAATTTCAAGTTCTATCTATTTAGTTTGGATTTTTGAAGAAAAATTCAAAACGAGTTTTGTTTTAGAATTTAAAAATCAATGTCAATTTTGTGTTAAAGTGAGATTCCAAACCAATGTCTTATGGTTTTAGATTAAAAAGTAATTTCAATTTTAATTAAATTGGAAGTTAATCTATGGCTATTTTTTCCCCCTTTTAAATTAAATTGCAAATCATTTTCAATTCCTAAAAGATTATGTCAAATTTCAAAAGTAAAAAATCAAAATGCTTTTTTTTTTTTTTTTTTTTTTTTTAAATGAGATTCAACCCATCTTCTTTTTATCATTATTTATTTTGACTGCTTAATATCTTAAATTAAAAAAGATGATTGATTATGAAAAGTTTTAGCTAATTTTGTTTAAGAAGGTATTTAAGGAAAATAGCCTAAGATTTTGTTTTGATATTAATTTCAATTTACTTTGGTTTGGAATTTTAGTTTGAATTTCAATTGTCTTTCAAGAGTGAATTTTGATTTGTAATGCTTAATTGAGTTTAACTTGAAAATTTGAATTGGATGTCAATTTTGTCTTAATTTTCAATTAAAATTTCAAGATGCTTCAAAATATTAAATCGTAATTTTGAATGATTTTATCACTCGTAAGTTGTGAATTTACATTTCTGTCATTAAAATGTGAATTAATAAGAGACAAAATAATTCATGTAAAGCCTATGACGGAGTTGAAATAATTTTCAAATTCTTGAGGTAATTTTTTTTCTTTAATTAGGAAATTTCTACATGATAATAAAGTCATGGGTTAACCCCACTCACAAAATTAAATCCTTACTTTATTTAAAGATAAGGTGAAATTAGTGAGACAATTAATTTTCATTTTTCATTTTTTTTTCAAATTTTATTTGTTTATTTTCGTTAAGACATGGACCTTTGTTTAATGAATTCGAGTAATAAAATAAAATGTTTTCAAACGGGTGTTGTAGGGTGCTAATACCTTCCCTACACACAACTGACCCCCAAACCTTTTTTTGGTTTTTAAGACCAGTTCATTTTTTTAAAAATGGGTGACCAATCACACCCCAAGATGATTGGTGGCGACTCCAAACCTTTAACCTCGAAAGAGACCCTTAGGAAAGGACGTCGGTCGCTCCGCGTCGCGATGACGTTGCGACAGCTTGGCGACTCCGCTGGGATTTTTCTTAAGAGAGTCAAGGCCGTTTTCATTTTTTTATTATTCGATTCATTTTGTTACTTATTTATTTATTGTTGTCCATCTTATTTTCTGCATAGTTATTGTTGGAGTGACTTGTGTGAATATATTTTGTGCTTTAATGCATTGTTAAATCATATTATATTGTCATGCATATCACACACAACCACAGATCTATACCCGGGCTTTACCTTTAGGATTAGGATCGAGGATGTAGTCGTGTCGACCTTCGAAGGGACATAATTGCCCTCGTGCAGGCGCATGAAAAATCCTCACTCAAGTTAGTTCATTTGTTATTTTATAACACTTGGATTAATTTGGGGACCTTTTTTAGGGTTAGAATTTCTCTACCTCACTTCATATTCATGTCATGATTTTGTATTGTCATCTTTAGTTTGAATAAAAGGGTAACTCATGGAAAATAGGTTTCAAAGTCCACTCTTCTTAGTGTCACTTGTTTTTTCTTGTTTTTTTTTTGTTCTTCATTTTTTTTTTAAAAAAATAGCTTAGACTTTGTAAAAAAAAAAAAAAAAGTTTTCTTTGAAAGGATTTATGTTTTTGCCAAAGAAAAATTCTTAAAAAAAAAAAGAGCTTAGACTTTGTAAAAAAAAAGTTCTCTTTTAAAGGATTTAAGTTTTTGTCAAAGAATTTTTTTTTTTAAAAAAAGAGCTTAGACTTTGTAAAAAAAAAAGTTCTCTTTTAAAGGATTTAAGTTTTTGTCAAAGAAAATTCTTAAAAAAAAAAAAAGCTTAGACTTTGTAAAAAAAGTTCTCTTTTAAAGGATTTAAGTTTTGTCAAGAAATAATTCTTTTAAAAAAAATTTAACTTTGTTTAAAAAAAATGTTTTCTTTTCGAGAATTTAAGTTTTGTCAAGGAAAAATTCTTTAAAAAAGTTTAGCTTCGTTTAAAAAAATGTTTTCTTTTCAAGGATTTCAGTTTTGTCAAGAAAAAAATGCTTTTAAAAAAAGTTTAACTGTGTTTACAAAAAATGCTTTTTTTCAAGGATTTAAGTTTTGTCAAGAATAAAAATTCTTTGAAAACTAAAATTTGAACTTTGTTTATTAAAAAAATGTTTTCTTTTAAAGGGTTTAAGTTTTTGTCAAGAATAAAATTTTTTTGAAAAAGTTTAGAATTTGTTTTTTTCTTTTAAAAAAAGGTTTTTTTTTTAAAAGAATTTAAGTTTTGTCAAGAGTAGAAATTCTTTAAAGCTAAAGTTAAGACTCTGTTTGAAAAAGTTTTCTTCTAAAGAGTTTAAAGTTATGTCAAAATAAAAGTTCAAGTTTTGTTTACAAGAAAATTTTCTTTTAAGAGTCTAAGTTGTTATTATTATTATTATTATTTTTTTCAAAACAAAAATTTCTTTTTTTTAGCTTAATTTTTGTTTTGAAAGAGGGGCTTTCTTTTAAATAAAGAGTTAAATTTTGACAAAAAAGAAGTTTTTTTTTTTTTTTTTTTTTTTTTTTTTTTTTTTTTTAAATTGGTTAATGAGTTCATTTTTTGTTTAAAAAGGGTTGTTAAGAAATTGAAGTATTGCCAAAACAAAAACTTTCTTTAAGAAGGGAAAAACTTGTTTTCTAAAAAAAGTCTTTCTATTTTGTTTAATTGGAGAAGTAAATATTTCTACATTCTTTTCATTTTAGATTTTTACTCCCCATTTTCTCTTCTTTTGAATCTTTATTTTCTTAAAAAAGAATCTATCCAAGAAGCATTCTTTCGCCTTTCCATTTGAATTGTTTTTTTTATTATTATTATTATTTCTTCTTCCTTTCTTCCTTTCTTATTCCATTTGAAGTCGTCTTTGGTATTTAGTTTATTCATGTCATTTAGTCATACATCATGTTTTGGAGTTAGTAGTGTCGACCTTCGAGGGGATTGCGAATGCTCCCGTGTAGACGCATGAAAGGTCCTTCCCCATTTTTCATCACATTAAAGAAGTTTTCTCTCATTTTTTTCATGGAATTATCTTACCTTTTTTATATGAAGTAGTGTCGACCTTCGAGGAGACTGTGAATGCTCCCGTGTAGGCACATGAAAAATTTATTTTAATTTAAAGCGGTAGTTAATTATTATTTCCTTACATTTTCTTTTCCTCCAAAAAGGGAACAAAATGAATGTCAACGTACCCATAGAGTCGATACGGTCATCCTCCTCTGAATATGATGAGCTGAGTATTGTGCTACAATGGGCAGAGCAGACACAACTAAAACATGGGGATAATCTTCCTTATAAAAGCCTCGTGTCATCATCCTTCTCGAGTCAAGTTCAAGTCATTGCTAATGAGCTAGGGGAGTTGAAGGCCATTTGAGAAGGTTTAACGCCGGAAAGAAGATTTCTCTTCTCAAAGAGATACGACCATATTGCAGACCTCATGTATATTCCAGTTAATCGATTCACCATCCAAGCTTTGTTAGAATTCTAGGACCCGGCCTACAGGTGTTTCGTATTCCAAGATTTTGACTTGGTCCCGACCATTGAGGAGTACCACACGATGCTGAACATTGAAGAAAAAGGTGGAGAAATGATCTATTGTTTCAACCCACAGCTAACTGCAAAGAGAACTTTATGCAAATTTCTAGTTGTACACTTGAAGGAAGTGTAGAAAAATGTGAAAGTGAAAGGGGTCGAAGAGTCTATATCTGCAGATTATCTAACAGAACTTGCTCGCAAACACATAAATGAAGAAAAAGGCCTGGTTCTGTTAGCTTTGTGCATCTACGGGATGGTCTTGTATCCCAAAGTTAAAGGATATGTGGATGGTGATGTCTTGAAGTTATTCTTCAGCATTGAGCAAGGAGTGGATCCAGCCATACCTCTTCTAGAGGAAACGGTTCAGGCGCTCAATTATTGTAAGTCCAACAAAGGCGGGAAGTTGAGATGTTGTATACCCTTACTCTATATTTGGGTGCATAGCCATTTTAAGTTCCCAGAAGATTTTGGCAATAAAAAAATCAACTTCAGCAGCACCTGGAATCTAACAAGGAGTACAATTGCAGAATTTGACACGACACCATGGAACTCAAGTTTTCCAAGGAAAGAAGCATGGGTGTCCTTCTTTTCGAATTCCAAATTAGAGCATGTGATTTGGAAGACACATTGGATGCCCCTAAAAGCCTTAATCTATAGATGCGGGAGCTTCCACACCGTTCCTCTAGTAGGCCCTTGGGGTTGCGTCCATTATGCTCTGTTGTTGGCCTTGCGACAAAGTTGGTTTAAACAGTTCATATCAGCAACCCATGGTCTGCATAAATTAGAATTTTCCTACAGTTGCGAGGATTATAATGAAAAGAAGTGACAAGTGCTGACTTCCTGAAGAACAACTAGAAGGATAAATGGCAATAGTCACTCTGAGGGAGTTACTCCAAAATATTTGTAATGACGCATTAAGAGGAGAAAAATCCCAATTACGACTCGTGACAATGTGGGAGAATCATCTAATAGAGCAGTAGATAAGCCTAGCCAGCTAGCGATAGAGCGGAAAGACTTAGTGAGAAGAAATCAAACATTGAAGCTAGAAAATGAGAAGTTACAGCAAGAGGTCAAACGTTTGATGAACCAGGTAACTCAAGCTAGTGGCAAACTCGAAAAAGTAGAGAGAGTTTCAAAAAATCGAACCAAGCGAGAAAGAGATTATGATATATTGGACGAGGAGAATAGAAGGTTGATTAAGGAAAATCATGCTCTAAAGAATGAAAATACTGCATTACGAAGGGCGACAACTTGTTCACAAGAGGACATGATCAAAGACCTTTCAAGAGGCAAAGAGACTCTCTTAGAGTTAGTTGCAGAATTAAACGAAACCATCAACAAGCAGAAAACGCAACTTATCGAGTTTGAAGAAGCCAATAATACTCTAAGGCCAACACTGGACAATCTATGCGTGAATATGCAGACTCAATCAGAAGAGTCTGAAGCTTTTAAAAGTTATTCAAGCTCGTTGGAACGTCAGCTCCAAGCATTTCAAAGGGCAAGCGAACAGTTGTCATTAGAGAGAGGACAACTAGAGGAAAAATACTCCTCATTAAGGGGAGATTATGCCATTATGAGAGATGACATGCAAATAATTCTTGGGAAAGTAAATCGAACCATGAACACTATCAAGATCATGGCTAGGAGAGCCCGAGGATTTGCAAAATGGGCAAGAGATCTGCGAGAGAATACATCACCTATGGTCTCTAATGCGAAGGAGTTGTTTGAGTTTTTAGGGATAATTTGTAGAGACCTTGGGTACTTTGGTCACTTTCATTAATGTTCCCTGTTCCTTGTTTTCCAATTCCCCAATTGTTTATTTTGTAGATATTTTCATTTTTTTCCCTCAATAATAAAATTTCATTCATTCATGCATCTCATACTGTTCTTTCTTCTATTTCTTTTTTTTTTTACTTACTCTAAGACTTTTCTTTTAAAAATAAAAATAGAACAATAAAATAGCTCAGTCAACAAGAGTCTACCACGCTTACAACGCTAGACGTAGAACAAGGATTGTGGAAGAAAAGGGTGAACAAGAGAAGACTAAGCGGGACATCGAGGAAATCAAGGAAAAGGTTGATGCAATCATTGCCGCTGTAGAAAAGGGCAAAATGATTGCAGATACAACTACACCAGATACTCCGATTGGAAACCCTCAAACTAGTCTACCATTTCCACCCAGTTTCGCTTCACATATTTGTACGACAGCAGAATCGTCCATGCCACAACATACTACCTATAACCCCTTATATGACATACCTGTTGGGCAATACCCTTTTCCATCATTTAAAGAAGGCCAAATCCCTCAAATCTCCATGGCTAGCCAAGCTGGTGCTTCTTATTTCAAGCCAGAATTTTCAAAAATACCTTTTGCGGTCCCTAACTTGGATGACCCAGAAGTAAAGAAGGAGTTAGCCACACCCTCTAATGAAAAACTTGAAGTTTTAGAGGAAAGGTTGAGGGCAGTCGAGGGCACTAGTGTTTTTGGGAACATGGATGCCACTCAATTATGCTTGGTCCCAGACGTTGTAATCCCACCAAAATTCAAACTGCCAGAATTTGAAAAATACGACGGGACGACATGCCCTAAAAGTCACATTGTTATGTACTGTAGGAAGATGGCAGCGCACGTTCATAATGATAAGCTGCTCATACATTGCTTTCAGGATAGCTTACAGGGTCCAGCCGCCTGTTGGTATATGCAGTTGGATAGTTCACATGTTATCACATGGAAGAACTTGGTTGATTCCTTCCTCAAACAGTACAAGCACAATATTGATTTGGCTCCCGACCGACTGGACTTACAGAGGATGGAAAAGAAGAGTACTGAGGACTTCAAGGATTACGCCCAAAGGTGGCGGGATACGGCAGCCCAGGTCCAACCCCCTTTAACAGATAAGGAGCTTTTTGCCATGTTCATCAATACCTTAAGGTCCCCATTCTATGACCATATGGTTGGAAGTGCATCGACCAATTTCTCCGATATCATGACAATTGGGGAAAGAATTAAGTACGGGATCAAACATGGTAGAATAGCCAAAACCACTGAATCCTCAGGCACAAAGAAGGGTAACACTTCAAAGAAGAAGGAGGGAGAAGTACAAATGATAGGGAAGGTGGATACGTCCCATTGACAAGTCCACCAACCCATCGCACAATATCCTTCGAATTATTTACCTACATACGGATATTATCCACACCAGGTGAATAATGCATCAGCGCAGTACTCCCCATTTTATGGCCAAAATACCCGACCCCAAATGAATCAGAATTTTTCAGTCTCGTAGACAACAACAAACAATCACCCCAGGTCAGAAAAATAATCGAACACCTTATAAGCAAGCCTAATTTGATCTAATTCCGATGACATATACTGAGCTCTTGCCTCAGTTAATTCAGAACCATCAGTTGGCACACAAGCCTGTTGCTCCACTGCAACCCCCTTATCCAAGATGGTATGACCCTAATGCAAGGTGTGATTACCATGTAGGTGCTGTTGGGAATTCTACAGAAAATTGCACTGCTTTGAATTATAGGGTGCAAGAGCTCATTAAGGCTGGATGGTTAAATTTCAAAAAAGAGGAGGGACCCAATGTTGATAATAATCCTTTACCAAATCATCAGGTGAATGCAATAGATCAATGTCAGGATATTATCAAGAAGATAGATGTTGTAGAGATCATGACTCCTAAGGAGAAACTTTTTGAGATTCTCCTCGTTAACAGATATGTATCAATAGAGTATGCACACAAGGACCTTGTTCAAGAAGGATTCGATGATAATTTGACTTGCTTATTTCATGCTGGGGCAAAGGGACATTCTTTGGAACAATGTCATCATTTTCATAAAAGGGTCCAAGAACTGGTGGATTCAAAATCTCTTGTGGTTGCCCAAGCCCATCACCAGGATAATGAAATAGGCGCCATGGAAGATTTGCTGCCTAAAGAAAATTTGAATCCATCTTTCAAACTGAAGCCGCTCACGATCTATTACCATGAGAAGACACTCATGATCCAAAGTCGATCACCATTCAGGTGCCGACTCCTTTCAAATACAAGAGTTCTAAGGCAGTACCATGGAGTTATGAGTACAAAGTAACTATTACCTCAGAAACGCCACCACTTCTAGTTGACAACATTTTCGGAACGGGAAGCGTAACACGGAGTGGGAAATGTTACACTCCAGATCAGTTATTGAAGTGCTCAAAGAATACAATAGAAGAGAAGAATGAGAAAGTTGAAAGTAATACAAATAGCAATGTCAAGCCCAAAGAAACAACAGTGATGAAGAAACCAAGGGGCAAACAAACTGTGTCCGAAGAAGAAACTCAAGAATTTCTAAAGTTGGTTAAGCAAAGTGAATACAAAGTAGTGGAACAGTTAGCTTAGTCGCCTGCTAAGATCTCCATATTATCTTTGTTGCTATCCTCTGATTCGCATTGAGACACGTTATTGGAAGCTTTGAATCAAGCATATGTTTCCAAAGACATCACTTTAGATGGTCTAGATAATATCATGGAGAATATAACTGCTCACAACACCATAACTTTCACTGATGATGAGATACTGCCTGAAGGCACAGGACACATGAAGGCACTTCATATTTCAGTCAAGTGCAAGAACTTTTTAGTAGCAAAAGTCCTGGTGGATAATGGATCTTCTTTGAACATAATGCCAAAATCAACGTTGGAAAGATTGCCAGTGGATATGTCCCATATGAGGCCAAGTACCGTAGTAGTAAGGGCCTTCGATGGGGCACGCAGTCAGGTGGTGGGTGACATTGAGATTCCAATACAAATTGGCCCATGCACATTTAACATAACCTTCCAAATTATGGATATCCCTTCTGCTTACAGTTTCATATTAGGGCGGCCTTGGATACATTCTTTAGGAGCTGTCCCATCATCGCTGCACCAGAAAGTCAAATTTTCAATTGGAAGGAGCCTAATAATTGTATCTGGTCAAGAGGATATCTTGGTTTCTAAGCCAGCTTCAATGCCATATATTGATGCAGCAGAGGAAGCTTTTGAGTCATCATTTCAAACATTTGAGGTAGCAAGTGCTACGACTCTATATGGGGAAAGCAAGAAATCTAAATCTTGATCTTCAGTCATGACGTTCAAAGAAAGCAACAATTGTTTAGATGACGTTTTAAGCCTATCGAAAAATACAAAAACATTTGGGCTTGGATATAAGCCGAATAAAGTAGACATGATCAGGGTATAGAAGCGAGAAAAAGAGAGGCGTTTGGCCAGTTTTGAAAGGCGCGAACCAGAATATGGAGAAAAAGTCATTCCTCATCTCTACCACTCGTTTGAAAGTGCTGGTATAATTCGTCCAGGTGATTTTGTAGTTGCAGTAGTGACTAAAGGGGAAGAATTAGGTCCATAGATCTACACGTGCCCAGAAAACTTCAAGCTCAACAATTGGAGTACTATTGAATTACCGTCATTTGCTGTTAAGATGTCAAAGTAATTGACCACTTTTTATTGTTTTTTGTAATTTCAATTTTCAATTTCAAGTTAGGTTAGTCATTTTACTCATTTCATTTTCCAGACTTCCTTCTATGTGTTCAAGTAAATTTCATCATTCAATGAAGATTTTAGTTCATTTCCTTTTGTTATTGCATATTACACTCGCCATGGCAAAATATTTACTCTTCTTTTCTTCTCTTTTCTCTCTATGTCAAATTATCAACATCTTAAGCAGTAATACTAGGATTGAATGTGAAAATGATTCTCAATACGAACTTGATATTCCTATACACAATGTTGAGTCTGACGAGAAAGAAGAAGATTTTGAACCTAATGCTGAGTTGTTAGAAATGATAGAGGAAGGGGAAAAAACGTTGGGTCCCCATGAAGAGTTAACAGAGATAATTAACCTGGGATCACAAGCAGAAGTCAAGGAAGTTTAAATTGGCAATAATGTCTCTACAGAAACTCGCAAAAAGCTTATTGATTTGCTCACAGAATATGTTGATATTTTTGCTTGGTCCTATCAGGACATGCCTGAGCTAGACACGAATATTGTAATGCATCATTTACCACTCAAACCTGAGTGCAAACCAGTAAGGCAAAAGCTGCGAAAGATGAAGCCGGACATGTTAATTAAGATAAAGGATGAAGTCAGGAAACAAATTGATGCTGGATTTCTGGCTGTGTCAAATTACCCTAAATGGGTTGCAAACATTGTTCCTGTGCCAAAGAAGAATGGGCCAGTTAGGATGTGTGTGGATTATAGGGATTTAAACAGAGCAAGTCCTAAAGATAATTTTCCACTCCCTCACATTGATGTGTTGGTAGATAACACTGCTGGTTTCTCTACCTTCTCTTTTATGGATGGTTTTTCAGGCTACAATCAAATAAAAATGGCACTTGAAGATCAGGAAAAAACTACATTTATTACATTGTGGGGAACATTCTACTACAAAGTTATGCCATTTGGTTTGAAAAATGTTGGGGCCACCTATCAGCGAGCCATGGTTACTTTACTCCATGATTTGATGCACAAGGAGATTGAAGTGTATGTAGATGATATGATTGCCAAATCAAAAGCGGAGGAAGAACATACAACCGTCCTCCGCAAGTTGTTCGATCGATTGAGAAAGTTTCAGCTCAAGCTCAATCCAATCAAATGTATATTCAGGGCAACCTCTGGTAAATTATTAGGATTTATTGTTAGCCAAGAAGGTATCAAGGTCGATCCTGACAAAGTCTAAGCAATTCTGGAAATGCTGCCTCCGCAAACACAGAAAGAAGTTAGAGGATCTTTTGGTCGGATAAGTTATATTGCTAGGTTCATAGCATAATTGACCACAACATGTGAGCCTATTTTCAAGTTGCTTCGCAAAAATAATGTTGGATGAAGATTGTCAAACAATATTTGATAAAGTTAAGCAGTATTTACGAAACCCACCGATCCTCATACCACCAGTGCCTGGACGTCCGCTCATTTTGTATCTCACCGTAACAAAACGTGCAATGGGATGTATACTGGGGCAGCATGATGACTGTGTAGGCCGAAAGAACGAGCTATATACTATTTGAGCAAAAAGTTTACCAGTTGTGAAACTAGGTACTCCTCGATGGAAAAAACTTGTTGTGCTTTAGCTTGGGCTGCACGTCGCTTAAGGCAATACATGTTGTATTACACGACATGACTTCTTTCAAAAATGGATCCTGTGAAATACATCTTCGAGAAGCCATCTTTATCGGGACGAATTGCAAGGTGGCAAGTTCTCTTATCCGAGTATGACATCACATATGTGACTCGAAAGTCAGTAAAGGGGAGTGCTCTAGTTGATTATCTGGCACAACAACCTATAGAGGATTATGAGCCTATGAAGTTCGACTTCCCTGATGAGCATATCCTCACTATAGCAACAGAGAAAGAAATATCAAATCCAGGTATGTGGACCATGTTCTTTGATGGGGCTTCGAATGAATTGGGTCACAGAATAGGCGCAATATTGATATCGCCTCGAGGAGAATTATTCCCTCTCACTGCTAAGCTGTGTTTTGATTGTATGCACAACATGGCTGAATACAAAGCTTGTTCAATGGACATTCATGCTGCTCTAGATATGAAGATTGAAAGGCTCTAGGTCTTGGGGGACTCTTTGCTAGTGATTCATCAGCTAAGAGGAGAATGGGAAACCAGAGATGCTAAATTATTGCCTTATAAGCAACTTATAACAAGATTATCACAACAGTTTGATCAAATTACTTTTGATTATTCCCCAAGAGAGAATAATCGGATAACAGATGCATTGGCTACTCTAGCAGTCATGTTCAATGTGGATTTCGATGAAAGGGTCCAACCAATTAAAATCGAAAAGCGAGATGTTCCTGCCTCTTGCATGAACATTGAGAAGGAGTCAGATGACAAGCCGTGGTTTCAAGACATCAAACAGTATCTGAAATGCGGAACCTATCCTCCTAATGCATCAGAAAATGACAAGCGAACTCTGAGAAGATTGGCAGTGAAATTTTTCTTGAATGGGGAGATACTTTACAAAAGAAACTATGACATGGTACTGTTAAGATGTGTGGACACCAAAGAGGCTAATCAGATCATGAAAGAAATCCATGAGGGAATTTGTGGTACCCATGCAAATGGGCATATGATGGCTAGACAAGTTTTGAGAGCTGGTTATTATTGGCTGACTATGGAAAAAGACTGCATCAAGTATGCAAGAGAATGTCATAAATGTCAAATTTATGCAGACAAGACTCATGCTCCTTCATCCGAGTTACACATTTTAACTGCTCCTTGGCTTTTCTCTATGTGGGGAATGGATGTGATTGGACCCATTGATCCTAAAGCTTCAAATGGACATCGGTTTATCTTGGTGGCCATAGATTACTTTACCAAATGGGTAAAGGCAACCTCTTATCGTGATGTGACAAATGGGGTCGTGATCAAATTCATCAAGAAGGAGATCATTTGTCGATACGGCCTCCCTAAGACCCTAATATCAGATAACGCTAGAAACTTGAACAATAAGATGATGAATGAGCTATGTGAGCAATTCAAGATTAAACATCTCAATTCCACCCCCTACAGACCAAAAATGAATGGGGTTGTTGAAGCTGCAAACAAAAACATAAAAAGAATTGTTGAAAAGATGACTATAACATACAAAGATTGGCATGAAATGCTACCCATCGCTCTACACGGCTATCGCACGTCAATTCGTACATCAACTGGGGCAACGCTTTTTTCCTTAGTATATGGTATGGAGGTTGTGCTCCCAATTGAGGTGGAAATTCCATCACTAAGAGTTTTGATGGAAGCTAAATTGGAAGAGGCTGAATGGATCCAGAATCGCTATGAACAACTCAATTTCGTTGAAGAGAAGAGATTAACCGCATTGAGTAGAGGTCAGCTCTATCAAAGAAGGATGATGAGAACATATGATAAGAAAGTTCGCCCAAGAAGATTCAGAGACGAAGATCTGGTGCTGAAAAGAATCCTTCCATTTCAAAAGGATCATCAAGGAAAATGGACTCCAAATTATGAAGGACCATTTGTGGTGAAAAAGGCTTTCTCTGGAGGGGCATTAATCTTAATCAATATGGATGGTTGTGAATTATCGCCCAGTCAATTCAGACTATGTTTGAAAGTATTATGCATAGATCGTCTGACTATCTTTCCCAAGAAGGCTAGACAAAGTTGTAGAGTATTTCAATAAGTGTTTTGGAAAGTTTCATTTCAGTCTCAGTATTTTGTTTAAAAAGTTGTTTTATCCCTCACCATCTCTACCCCTGAATTTGGAGATGTTTTCCATTTTGTACTTTATTGATTAATAAAGGATTTGTTTCCTCCATTTTGACCAATATAGTTGTTATTTTTATGCCAATCACAAATGCAAATTATGCATGTTACATCTCAAGTTCGGGTATTTCATTGTTCAACCTCTCCGCTCTCTTTCAAAAAAGAAAAAAGAAAAAAGAAAAGAAAATGAGAAAAAGGAAAAGAAAGAAAATAGATGCTTTCACTATAGTCGTTGAGGAAAATTGGTCAATTCTTGACTATCTTTACCCTTCTCATGGAAAGTATGTTCGTTATTATCAGCTATACTCTCAATCAACTGCAACCTTTATTTTGACCGTCGTTCATGTGCAAAGTTTCATATTACCATTTCTCCCCAGACAATGTTCCAGTTATCACACTGGGGCAAAGCACCCCCTCGTGAAGTAAGAATTCAAAATTACTTACTATGGAACCTTGGGCGTAGCCCACCACGCGTGATTTTTGTGGTAGGCCAACATGAATTACTGATTCACAATTGAACCATTTGCTAAACTCATCGCATATAGCTGTGTTGAATCTCCATATTTGTCTACCCATTTGAGAGCCTTTTGCTAAGCCTGCCACATCTAACCATGTGGCAAACATTTCAAAATATCCATCCAATATTTGTTGGGTTTTATGCCCTAAAACTCATAGATAGTGAATGTAAACAAATTGTATACTTGTTTCAATAAAGTGTTATTGAGTTACTACAATAAAGTGTTATTGTTAAATATTGCACAATTTGACCCAAATCCAATAAACTAAGATCCAAGGTTGTTTGTATGTAACTTGAACTAGTATGTGGGAACATACGGGGATCGATGTTCACGTAACAACCTAAAAGGTCTATAGTACAAGGATAAGGTTGGATACCTTATCCTGGTAACACTATGAGATACGACCTGCTTTGTATTTGATACATACGTATTGATCCAAAACGTCAATGTAGTAGACATGCAAGTGGGAGTATACTATGCAATGAGTTTGCATAAGACCAGACCACGAAATAGTCAACCATTAGTTATAACACCGTTAACTAGTTAGGTTACTGTTTCAATAGGATGACTTAGGTAACTTAGTCTTAATCCTCAGTGTGTCATGAACTTCTTCTCATGAGGGATTGTCCTTTGATTAGCATGGCTGAGAGTGGCCAATACGCCGACTCAATATGCCTTCCTTTTTGGGGAAAAGATCGAGTGGGAGGCTGGGGACATGACAACACAAGAAGGAATTCACTCATTCCCGCTTGTAGGAGAAGTAGATGAATGTTCCCTTAAGTGGTGACTCCAAGACTTGAACAAAGGGATCCCACCCTCTCACTGGCCCGAGAGGAACTTTCTGTTTAATGGTTGGACCTAAAACAGATTGTTCATTAGAGGAGCGCTGGTACTTAAGGAGACAGATGTAACACAGGGGTAAAACAGTAATTTGACCCAGCTGTGATTACGGACAGTCGTGAAGGATTGACTTACCGGCATAGGTCTACATCCATGGACACAGAAATGTTCTACAGTGAGAAGAGTTCAACTGTTGGTTTTTAGTGGAATGACCTACAGTTAATGAATATTGGTTAACTTGATTAATGAGTTTAATCAGTTAACCTCATATCACTGGAGCTTCTGATCTGTAGATCCATTAGGCCCCCTGCTAGCTCGTAAAGAGTAATTAGGAACAAATATATTTCGAGAGAATTTGAATAGTTCAAATTCATATTGGGAATTAAGTTAATTGTATGAGATACAAATTAATATAATGTATAGTGATACATTAAAATGTAAAGTCTAATTTGAGATTAAACTTTATTATTTTAAGAGATTGTATATTTGAAAGAGTTTAAATATATGTCTAATTACTATTTAATTAGAAGATGAATTAATTAATTATTCAATTTAGTTTAAATTAAATGAGATTTAATTAAACTATAGTCTATGAGGGAATTATTAGAATATGATTCTAATATGTAATTAATTGAATATGGGAGTTATTTAATTAATTGTAAAATTAATTAATTATTGAAATTAATTAATTGATATGTTTAATTGAATTAATTAAATGTGATTTAATTAAGTTTAATTAAAATATATTATGTGAGGAAATTACATTTAAATAAGATTTAAATGTGCGTGAGATTAATTAATTAATATGATTAGTTAATTAACATTTAATTAATTGATTTAATCAATTAATTAATTGATCTTGATCTAACGGTCAAGATTGTTTCCTAACTTCACATTAGGGTTTCCTCTCTTATAAAAGGAAAGGTTATGAGAACCCTAGCCCTAAGGTCTCATTTTAGCCTCCCTCTCTTATTCTCTCAACTCAAGAACTCTAGAGAGAATTTTTTCTCTCTAAGAGTTTTTCCCATTCAAGATTAGGTAGTCCCAAAACTACGTTCCTAATCTTAGAATCATAGCGGGGAAAATCAAATTGGTGGTGTCCCAGTTGTTGACGCAAATCAAGAAAGGCGTTCTTGAGGAATTCAGAGACGACAAAGACGATATGTTTGCTTCTCCCCTTTAGAATTAGTTCTAAGGTTGTATGCTTAGCCTTAATAACTGATTTAGAATAGTTTTCTAAATTTTTCCAATGGAATGCTATTTTGGTGAAAATAAAATTAACTACGAATCGGTCCCAATTACGCTTCAGCTTTAACGAAATTTGGGAATTCCAAATCCTTCAATATTACCAAGAGACCTTCAATAGTAATGAAATAAGGATTAAACTCTTACGATTTACTGCTTCATAATTAAGACTTGTAGTTCTATGAGTATTCTTATATTTCAACTTTTTTTCAATCTACAGTTTTCCTACCATTTCTATCGTTTATCTTCTCTTCTTTTATTGGAAGGTGACTCCAAGACTAAGAATGATAATCTTGGGAACTTGGACTTAGTAACTTGACAAATTGTCTCGAAGTCTCAAATTCTTTCATTGAGTTTTGCTTGAGAAATAACCCTATCATGGTACCGAGGGACATTGACAAAGAAACAACATGGAGTGATTATTGAAGTCGCAAAGGACGCCTTACAGGTGGTTGATCTTCTACATGTGATTGCATTATGTTTTGCCAATCATGAAAAAGTATATTTTGCCTAAAAAAGAAAGTTATGAAAAAGAAAAGAAAAAAAAAAAGAGGAAATGAAAAAGGAAAAAGAAAAAAGAAAAAGAAAAAAGAAAAAGAAAAAGAAAAAGAAAAAGAAATGTACAAGGCCAAGATAATTCTTGAAATGTATGATTGGGGCAATCAATGTAGATCAAGAGGTCACACCTCCAAACGATTTGAAGATTTTCTTTGTCAATTATTATTTGGAACAAGAATCTTCATTGCTACACTAGGGCAAAGCTTTCATCGTTATACTGGGGCAAAACCATCATTATTAAATTGGGACAAGGGCTTTCACCACTATACTACAGTAAAGTCATTTTACCATTTATTTTACCATTTATGTAAAATGTTTTAGACTGGGGAAAAGGCCAAGTTAAGAGAATCACACTTCTCTTATGAAGAATCTTCTAATCTCGAGCAGTTCTCTACATTCAAGAATAGAAAGCTGAATCACATTTTCATAGAAGAATCACATTCAGAGAAAGGACAATCACAGTAATGTGGGTTTTTCATCAAAGATTTCGAGCTGACTTAAAGAAAGAACGAGATATATGAGATAATCCCTTGACGAGCTACTCCTTGTTCTCGTAGTGGTTGTCCAAAGAATCGGGGTCACCTTAACAAATATTTTCATTTGAATTATGTTCAATCTCTTATTGTTCAAGAGATTTCTTATGAAGGCATTTGTGACCCATGTTTTCTTCCTTCAGTCTTTTCTCTCTTTCTTTGTTGACTACCATTCCCATTTGTCTCTAGGCCAAATTCATCTTCTTGTATCAAACCTTTTTGTCCACTACAAGGCTAAGGTTATGAAGCGTTTGAATCAGGTAAGATGTTTAATGTTATGAATTATAGTTCTCTAAACTTGCACATGAGACACTTCTAAAAAACCTACCATACCCGATATGATCGAGCAATCTATGGTTGACATATATGTTGCCTTTCGGATTGAGCAATCTTTGATTAACATACATGATCTCTTTTAGGTTGAGCAACCTTGATTGACACATACAATTTCTCTCGAGTGTTGAAAGCATAAAAAAAAAAGGAAAAGAAGAAAAAAAGAAAAATAAAAGAAAAAGGAAAAGAAGGAAAAAGAGAGGCAATTAAGATCCGGAGATGTCTATTGTTATATACTTTGAAAGCTTTCTTGACTGATAAATCTTCATTTCCTCTCATTAGATGCATGGGTAGCTTAATGCCTTTATTGTCAATGCAATACCAATTGAAAGTGTTCGATGTTTGCGACATCTAAAACAATGACGTTTATTCAATAGACTTCGATAGAAGAGAATCTGAAGTGCAGAGGGTTTAGTGGGAAGAACATTGGAAAATTCCACTCACAAGACGATTTACTATGAGACGCTCGGAAGACTTTAAATTAGACCTCAAAGTGTTTTGGTTCATCGTCAGCAGAGTAGCCTAATTCACTTCGTCTATGTGTCTCAATCTATAAAGTCGGAACACAAGAAATGAGCTATTTTATAGTTCTGGTTTTCAAAACTTGCTAATTTTGAAGTTTGTGTTTTTGAAACTTGTGCCCTACGTATTTTCGTATTGCATAAATTTGCAGCTCATGCATTTAAGCATACTATACATTTTGAGATTTTGCAACTGTAAAGTAAAGTGCCGAAGCAAATTTGGCTGATTTTTTTATGTTTCATTTATTTGGTTGGTTAAATGGAACTCTGCTAGTTAGTAGAGGTTGAAGCCTGGTTGGAGTTAGGTCCATTTCATGTCTTAGTTTGGTTGGTTAAATCGAACCCTGCTAGCTAGTAGAGGTCGAAGCCTGGTCTGAGCCAGGTCCATTCCCCTTTTCTTTTGGCTAATTCAAACCCTATTCTTATTTATAAAGGGGCTAAAAGCCCCCATGCAGCGGAAGCACATCGATTGGACCTTACACCGTATATTAATTAACATTAAAATACCGTTACGAAAAACTCAAATAAACTTTAAACACACTTTAAAGTTGCTGGAAAATTGGGTTAAACATGCTGAAAAATAAATCTAAATTTATTTTCATGCTTTTCTAGAGAAAAGGGAAAGAACCGTTACAAACATTCGTTGTAGACTTGACCGTTCTTCGCCAACGACGCTCCAACGATCGAAAACGCAGTGATTCCTTCATGATTTCTTCGCTGGAAATTTCTTCTTCAAAGACACAATAACCACAGAGGTTACACTGGTATGTCTCTAAGTCTAGGAGGCAAAAGACTTGTGGGAGTCTTTCTCTAAGAGGGAGGCTAGAGAGAATTCTAGGTCTTGTCTTGTGAGTCTAAGAGAAAAAGGAGAGTGTCATGGACCAATTAGGTCTAGTGTTCTATTTATAGAAGAGAGACCATGAATAAAATATTCAATTAAATCAATCTTTTCCAAAATTGATTCAATCTTATTCTTTATTTAATAAATCCATGATCAATCAAATCCATAATTGATTAATCTTTTCCAGAAATGACTAATTACTTCCATAAGTGATTAGAGCATTTCCATAAATGATTAATCACTTCCTTAAGTGATTAATTATTTCCATAATTGATTAATTCCCGGTTAATGAATCTTTAATTAATTAACCACCAATTAAATATCACATATTTAATTTCCGGTCTTGAATTAATTAATTTTGCTCAAATAGATTTTAGGCCTTAAATTAATTAATTCATTATTTGAACTCTTTCGAACTTCCATAAATTTATATTTGAACTTCTTCAAATATTAATTTCTCTCATAATAATATATCAATATATATTATATTAGTTTCCCTTAGTAAATTGAACATTTTCAATTTACATTTATTACTTAGTTGCCTCAAATTACTTTATGAGCTACCAGTGAGACCTAATGGACCTGTAAATCAGAAGCTCCAACGATATGAGATTAATTGGTCAAACTCATTAACCAAATTAATCAATATTCGTTAACTGTGTGTACATTCCACTATAGACTCACAGTTGCACTCTTCTCACTGCAGACATATTTTCTGTGTCCAAGGATATAGACCAATATCGACTAGTTAGTCCTTCACGAGTGTCCGTAACACCAGCTGGGTAAAATTACAGTTTTACTCCTGGGTTACTTCTATTTCCTTAAGTACCAGTTCTCCTCTAATGAACAACCTGTTTGTAGTCCAACCATCAAACAGAAAACCCTTTTGTGCCATTGAGAGGGTAGGACCCTTTGTTCAAGACTCGGAGTCACCACTTAAGGGAACACTCATCTGCTTCCCTAAAGTCGGGAAGGAGTGAATTCCATCTTGTAAAATTATTTTCCCAGCTCCCCATTCGGTCTTGTCCCAAAAATGGTAGGCTTATTGAGTCGGCGTATTGGTCACTCTCACCCATGCAAATCAAAGGATAATCTCTCATGAGCAGGAGTCCATAATCAACAACTCAGGATTAAGACTAAGTTGTCTAGGTCGTCCTAGTGAAATAGAAAACCAACTAGTTAACGGTGTTTAGGGGTTGGACCACTGGGGAGCGGTTAAGAATATCCTCAAGTATCTTCGGAGAACGAGGGACTACATGCTTGTGTATGGAGCTAAGGATTTGATTCTTACTGGATACACTGACTCTGACTTTCAAGCTGATAAGGATTCAAGGAAATCCACATTAGGGTCAGTATTCACCCTCAATGGAGGAGCAGTAGTGTGGAGAAGCATCAAACAAGGATGCATAGCAGACTCAACCATGGAGGCTGAGTATGTAGCAGCTTGCGAAGCAGCTAAGGAGGTAGTATGACTTAGAAAGTTCTTGACTGATTTGGAAGTGGTTCCAAATCTGAATGTGCCCATAACACTATACTGTGACAACAGTGGGGCTGTAGCCAACTCAAAAGAACCTCGAAGCCACAAACGGGGTAAACACATCGAGAGGAAGTATCACCTGACACGGGAGATTGTGCAATGAGGAGATGTGATCGTCACTAAGATCGCTTCGGAGCACAACATCGCCGATCCATTTGCGAAGGCTCTCACGGCTAAAATGTTTGAGGGTCATCTAGAAGGTCTAGGTCTACGAGATATGTATGCCATCTAATCTAGGGCAAGTGGGAGAAATCTATAATGGGTATAAGGATGCCCTAGTTCATTGTACTATTTTAATATACATGACATTTCCAGCTTTAGAATATTGCATTTACATCCCACTAACTAGTGTTTTAGTTCAAGTGGGAGTTTGTTGGGTTTTATGCCCTAAAACTCGTAGATAGTGAATGTAACCGTTGACCGGATATTAATGAAATAATATTGATATATTTTTCCATTAAATGTTATTAGTTATTTTATATTTGTCTTTGCCTAAAAATAACCCTAATCCAATAAACTAGACATCCAAGGCTGTAATATGAGTCTTGAACTATATGTAGTGACATATGGGATCATTGTTCGAGAAACAGCCTAAAGGGTCTATAGTATAGGGATAAGACTGGGGCCTTATCCTGGTGACACTATGGATACGACCCACTTTGTATTTGATACAAACGCTGCGATCCAGCGCATTCGTGTAGGAGATATGCGAGTGGGGGTATCCTATGCAATGAGTTTGCATAAGACCGGACCGCGAAATAGTAACCACTGGTTATAACACCGTTAACTAGTTGGTTTTCTATTTCACTAGGACGACCTAGACAACTTAGTCTTAATCCTGAGTTGATTATGGACTCCTACTCATGAGATATTGTCCTTTGATTTGTATGGGTGAGAGTGGCCAATACGCCGACTCAATAAGCCTACCATTTTGGGGACAAGACCGAATGGGGAGTTGGGAACATAATTGTACAAGATCGAATTCACTCCTTCTCGACTTTAGGGAAGTAGATGAGTGTTCCCTTAAGTGGTTACTCCGAGTCTTGAACAAAAGGCCCTACCCTCTCAATGGCACGATATGGTTTTCTGTTTGATGGTTGGACCACAAACAGGTTGTTCATTAGAGGAGAGTTGATACTTAAGGAAATAGAAGTAACCTAGGGATAAAACGGTAATTTGACCTAGCTGGTGTGACGGACACTCGTGAAGGACTAACTAGTCGATATTGGTCTAGATCCGTGGACACAGAAAATGTCTGCAGTGAGAAGAGTGCAACTGTGAGTCTATAGTGGAATGTACACACAGTTAACGAATATTGATTAATGTGGTTAATGAGTTTGACCAATTAATCTCACGTCGTTGGAGCTTCTGATCTGGAGGTCTATTAGGTCCCACTGGTAGCTCATAAAGTAATTTGAGGCAACTAAGTAATAAAAGTAAATTGAAAATGTTCAATTTACTAAGGGAAAAAAATATAATATATATTGATATATTATTATGAGAGAAATTAATATTTGAAGAAATTCAAATATAAATTTATGGAAGTTTGAAAGAGTTCAAATACTGAATTAATTAATTTAAGGCCTAAAATTTATTTGGGCAAAATTAATTAATTCAAGGTCGGAAATTAAATATGTGATATTTAATTGGTGGTTAATTAATTAAAGAATTCATTAACCGGGAATTAATCAATTATGGAAATAATTAATCACTTAAGGAAGTGATTAATCATTTATGGAAATGATCTAATCACTAATGGAAGTAATTAGTCATTTGTGGAAAAGATTAATCAATTATGGAATTGATTGATCATGATTGATTAAATAAGGAATAAGATTGAGTCAATTTTGGAAAAGATTGATTTAATTGAATATTTTATTCATGGCCTCTCTTCTATAAATAGAACACTAGACCTAATTGGTCCATGACACTCTGCTCTTGCTCTTAGACTCTCAAGACAAGACCTAGAATTCTCTCTAGCCTCCCTCTTAGAGAAAGACTCCCACAAGTCTTTTGCCTCCTAGACTTAGAGACATACCAGTGTAACCTCTGTGATTATTGTGTCATTCAAGAAGGATTTTCCAGCGAAGAAACTCAAAGGAGGCTGCTGCGTTTTGTTCGTTGGAGAGTCGTTGGCGAAGAACGGTCAAGTCTACAACGAAGGTTTGTAACGGTTCTTCCCCTTTTCTTTAGAAAAACATGAAAATAAATTTAGATTTATTTTTCAGCATGTTTAAACTGATTTTCCAGCAACTTTAAAGTGTGTTTAAAGTTTGTTTGAGTTTTTGTAACGGTATTTTAATGTTAATTAATATACGGCGTAAGGTCCAATCGATGCGCTTCCGCTGCGTGGGGACTTTTATTCCCTTCAGAAGCCTGGTCTATGCCAAGTCCATTCCCCTTTTCTTTTGGTTAAATCGAACCCTATTCTTGTTTAGAGGTCGAAGTCTGGTCAGAGTCAAGTCTATTTCCTTTCCTTTTGGTTAAATCGAACCTTATCTTTGATTAGAAATGAAAGTCTGGTCAAAGTAAGGTCCATTTTCTTTTGGTTAAAACAAATATTTGTGCCTATTAAATTTTGTTGGAATGTGTTGAAGTACCTATTATGTCTTTTGAAAGTGGGTTGTTTTTATTTGTTGAAGCTTGAGAATTGTTTATACTTGAGATTTGAGGGGAGCGGGGGGTTGTTTTATATTTGATTCAAAGTTCTTTATATTTGTGATTTGAGGGGAAAGTTGTTTAATTTTAGAATCTTGAGATATTTTTAGTGGATGGGGGTTTGTTTATGTTTCTAGGGATAAGTTATAGATATACTCTGTTTTCATATGTTTTTATTGTGTTTTGAGGAGGGGGTGTAATATTGGTGATTAAAACTTGCAATTTAAGTTCATTTTTAGGTTAGGACTCTGATTATACTGTTTGAGACTATGTTTTCATATGTTTTGTGCTTATGTAAATGTGATTCTCTCAATGAGAATGGTCGTTATATTTTTTTGTGGTTGACTGTGGGGAGAGTGTTTGTTCTTGAGGATGAAACGAGAAGGGGGGAAAAGTGTTTTTTATTGAGGATGAATTGAGGAGGAGGGGCATTGGTTGTTCATTATAGATTGTCAAATATATTTTTTTTTCAAAGGTTTTTATTGTGTTTTGAAGAGGGGGTGTAATATTGGTGATTAGAATTTGGAATTTAAGTTCATTTTTGAGGTTGAGACTCTGATTACACTTGAGACTCTGTTTTCATATGTTTTCGTGTCTATGGATGTGTGATTCTCTCAATGAGAATGGTCGTTATATTTTTTTATGGTTGACTGGGGAAGAGTGTTTGTTCTTGAGGATGAATTGAGGAGGGAGTGTAATATTGGTGATTAGAACTATGACTTTTTAGTTGCAGTTGCCCATGTGGTTGAGGTTGGGTTTTATTCTAGATGTGAGTGTTTGTTCTTGAGAATGATTTGAGAAGACTTGTGGTTGATGTTCTATTTGTTGTTGTCCACGTGGTTGTTCTTGAGAAATAACTTTTTAACTTAAGTTGGGTGAACAACGAAAACCTTATATTGCAATTGTGACTTAATATGTCATTATTATATAGTGATGGTCTTTGTGAATAGGGGTTAAGGATGATTTGTTGTTCATGTGTACTTATGTATATGTAATATGTTGTTTATTTGCAGGATTGAAGTAAATTTGCTGACGACAACAATGACCAAACGAACATCACGTTTTTGGAGCTAACATAGACTTAGTACATGTCTGTATTTGTATTTGGATACTTGTTTGGTCTTTAGTTTTTGGAACTCTTAAACTTAGCAAGGCTTTGGGTAAAATGTTCATATGTGTGAAACATATTTTTGTTGAATGCTTAATTATTTGTATAAAGTGGATGAATGTTTTGGTAAAATATCTATTTCTTATATGTTCAGTAGTTATTTGTATATAAAATGTAAATCAGGAAATTTGAAATGAAATCGAGTCATTAGATGACACAACTCAACATATATATTTTGTTTATTGTCTATCGTTTGTACAACGAATTTAGGGTTTTCGTGGCAAATGAATTAAAATCTGCGATGAAATAAACAATTTCGACGCAATGTTTGCGACAAAACTTTGTGTTTTGGTAAAATCGACATGTGCGACGAAAAAATGTAATTCGTCGCACGTTTTGCGACGCATTTCTGTTTTTCGTCGCATCATCTTTGCGACGAATTCTTCCTCTAATCGCAAACATTGTGAAAACGAAATATGCGACTTTTTTTGTTGTTTCGTCGCACCTTGCGACGCATTGTGCTGTTTCGTCGCAACTTGCGACGAATTTGAAAAATTCGACGCAAAATCATGCTTTCGACACAGCTTTAGCGACGTTTTGTTGCGACAAATTTTTTTCGACGCTGATGAGTCTTTGCGTCAAATTTGTAGTTTTAGCGATGAAATATTTTCGACGCTAAAGGTCTAATTTCTTGTAGTGCCCTTTCGTTTTTTTAAACGAAAAATCTTCGCCTTCCCAATACTTTGTCTTTTTCCTTTGTTTACCCTTTCAATCCTTCAAGGATACACAACGGGGGGCAAACTGTAGACACCGTATTTGGTCCGACTTGATTTTTAGTAATAATGTTTGAAGTTTTTCAATATTTGGTAGTCAATTTAATTTTTGGTATGCCAATAAGAGCATAACTCAATTGGTATAAAGTTTTATCAATAATCACAAGGTCCTTGGTTCGAATCCCTCTCCCCGCATATTACCAAAAATTTGTTTTTTTAGTTTTCATGATTTATTTTCATTTTCATTTTATTTTCCTTTTTTTTGTTTTCATTTAATTTATTTCTTTATTTTGTTTATTTATTTTATTTTTATTTTATTTTATTTATTTTTATTTATTTTATTTATATTTCTTTTTCTTCTCTTTTCCCACGTACTCCATTCTCCCTCCTTCTCCCAACCTCCCATTCTTTCCCCTTCTTCTCCATTCCCCCCTCCTTCTCCCAACCTCCCATTTTTCCCCCTCTTTCTCAACTCACTCCCCCCTCCTTCTCCCAACCCCCCATTCTTTCCCCCTTTTTCTCAACCCTTCCTCCAAGCTCTACTATATGATGAGAGCTTATGGAGGATGAGAAAGGGGGACAAAAAAAAAAAAAAAAGAAGAGAAAATGAGTGAAAGAGTTTAGAGAGAGAAAGGCACACATAAAAAAGAGAAGAGTGAAAGAGCTTAGAGAGAGAAAGTGAGTTTTAGAGGGAAAAATAGAGATTTTAGAAGGATTTTCAAAGAACTAAGTTCACAACCGCCGACGTCGCTCACCGCCACCTCTCACCGCCGCACCTCGCCGCCGCCGCTTGCCCTTTGATTCCGACGAGGTTCTTAAGTGAGGTTTAAGATAAAAGAGGAGGGAAGGTGGAACAGTTAAAAGAAAAAAAGAGGGAAGGAAAAGAAAAAAAGGTGGACATTTTTGTGAAGAAGAAGAAGGGGAGAGTGGGAGAGAGAGAAAAGGTAAGTGGGTCCCTCCCCATTTAATTGTCTTCACATTTTTTTTTAAATTTTATTTTCTCTTTTAATTTTATTTTTGGTATATATTTTGCTTTCATTTTTTTCTTTCTCCTTTTCTTTATTCTCTTTTATTAGTTTTCAAATCCTTATTTGTCATTTCAATTGACTTGTAGTTGGGATTTCTAATTGAAGTTTTATCTCAAATTGGCTTTTACTTTGAGATTCTTAAATCATGTTCAAATTTGCTATAAAATTGAACTTCTTATCTATTTCAATTAAATTCTAATTTGAATGCCAATTTAATAATTGCTTACTGGATTTAATTTGAAATCTCAAATTAGATGTCAATTTCCCCTCAAATGGTTTAAATTTCTTCAAATGAATTTCAACGTGATTTTGGATCTTTTCTTTCAAATGAATTTCAAGTTGTATCTATTTAGTTTGGATTTTTGTAGCAAAATTCAAAACGAGTTTTTTTTAGAATTTAAAAATCAGTGTCAATTTCGTGTTAAAGTGAGATTCCAAACCAATGTCTTATGGTTTTAGATTAAAAAGTAATTTCAATTTTAATTAAATTGGAAGTTAATCAATGTCTATTTTTTTTCCCCTTTTAAAATAAATTGCAAATCATTTTCAATTCCTAAAAGATTAAGTTAAATTTCAAAAGTCAAAAATCAAAATGCTTTTTTTCTTAAAATGAGGTTCAACCCATCTTCTTTTTTTATCATTATTTATTTTGGCTGGTTAATATCTTAAATTAAAAAAGAGGATTGATTATGGAAAGTTTTAGCTAATTTTGTTTAAGAAGATATTTAAAGAAAATAGCCTAAGGTTTTTGTTTTGAGAATTTCAGTTTACTTTGGTTTGGAATTTTAGTTTGAATTTCAATTATCTTTCAAGAGTGAATTTTGATTTGTAATGCTTAATTGAGTTTAACTTGAAAATTTGAATTGGATGTCAATTTTGTCTTAATTTTAAATTAAAATTTCAAAATGCTTCAAAGTATTAAATCATGATTTTGAATGATTTTATCACTCGTAAGTTGTTAATTGACATTTCTGTCGTGAAAATGTGAATTAATAAGAGACAAAATAATTCATGTAAAGCCTATGACGTAGTTGAAATAATTTTCAAATTCTTGAGGTAAATTTTTTCTTTAATTTGGAAATTTCTACATGATAATAAAGTCATGGGGTAACCCCACTCACAAAATTAAATCCTTACTTTATTTAAAGATAAGGTGAAATTAGTGAGACAATTAATTTTCATTTTTCATTTTTTTTTCAAATTTTATTTGTTTATTTTCGTTAAGACATGGACCTTTGTTTAATGAATTCGAGTAATAAACTAAAATGTTTTCAAACGGGTGTTGTAGGGTGCTAATACCTTCCCTACACACAACTGACCCCCGAACCTTTTTTTTTTGTTTTTAAGACCAGTTCATTTGTTTGAAAATGGGTGAACAATCAAACCCCAAGATGATTGGTGGCGACTCCAAACCTTTAACCTCGAAAGAGACCCTTAGGAAAGGACGTCGGTCGCTCCGCATCGCGATGACGTTGCGACAGCTTGGCGGTTCCGCTGGGGATTTTTCTTAAGAGGGTCAAGGCCGTTTTCATTTTTTTTATTATTCGATTCATTTTGTTACTTATTTATTTATTGTGGTCCATCTTATTTTCTGCATAGTTATTGTTGGAGTGACTTGTGTGAATATATTTTGTGCTTTAATGCATTGTTAAATCATATTATATTGTCATGCATATCACACACAACCACAGCTCTAAACCCGGGCTTTACCTTTAGGATTAGGATCGAGGATGTAGTAGTGTCGACTTTCGAAGGACTATTTTAAAACATAAAGACAATGCATAATTGAATAGGTACCAGCAAGCTCAACCAAATGTGAAAAATCAATACAATCCAACTACATCCCAATCATCCAATGAAAAAGGGGTTTAAGCTAACATAATGGAAGAATACAAACCAAAACTAATCAAGAAATACATCCTAATCAGTCTAGAAATCAAAGAAACAGAGAGATATGAAATAAAAACGAACTAAATACAGAGAAAATCGTAAAATCTGACCTAACGGTGGACTAAACCAAAACCTTATATTTATAATAATCGTCGTAGCGTCAAGACGCTAGGAAAACAGCGTCTCAACGCTACTGTTGAATGAGAAATTTCGGCCAATCAAAAATTGCCACGTCATTAATTTAATTAATGGTAAAATAAATTCGGGACCAATTATAAATTTACACGTGTCCCTAGATTAAATTAATAGACATTAGAATTCGGCAAATCAAACAATGCCACTTGTCTATTATTGATCCATGAGATGACATAAGCCGAGTCCAATCAAATTATGCCACGTGGCAAATGGACCTGAGACTGATGTAACTCGAGATCATTGAAGAAATTGGGCTAAATTAAAATAATCCAACTTTATCAAAATAAATGAGTTGGATTAAAGCCCAAATATAGCCTAAGTCCAAAGGTTGGGCCCAAGCCCAAGCCCATATGAGGTCCATCAAACTCTGTAAATAGAGGAGGCCACCATTCATTTTGGGCATTCAGACAGAGTCAGAGAAGCCAGAGTCCAGAGCATTCTCCCAAGGTCCAGAGTCTTCAGAAGTTAGAGAGTCTAGAGAATTCAGAAGATCCAAGATTAAGAATCTGGCCAACTCAAGACGTAGAAGATCCAACAACTTGAAGACTCCAAAGAATCAACCGTTTCTTCATCAAGATACAAGTTGAAGGTTCGACCTCCCTCCATCTGAGATCAAACTCGCCAGCCCTCAGATCAAACTCTACATTTTGAGAAGACTCTAAGACGAGATCAACAAGCCAATCGACCGATCAAAAAGATCAACAAGTCAGCAAGCCGATCATCCAAGAGGATCAACAAGCTACTAAGTCGATCCAACAGATCATCAAGCAAACCGACCGATCAAGAAGATCGTCAAGCCAACAGACCGATCATCCAAGAAGATCAACAAGTCACAACAGGCCGATCCAAGAGATCATTAAGCCAACAGGCTGATCATCCAAGAAGATCAACAAGCCAATAGGCCGATCCAAGAGATCGTCAACCTAGCAAGCCGATCATCCAAGAAGCCCAACAAACCGGCCCAAGAAGAGCAACAAGCGAGAGGCCAAAGTTTATATATTTGTGAGAAATAATCAGAGGATAAATATTAGAGATTGTAACACTTATACATCAAAATCAATAAAATCAAGTTCATTTCCACGAATTAAATTTCCTTTGTCGAAATCTCGTGTGAACAACTACAGATAATTTTTTCGTGTGAGATCGTGTCAACATTGAGACGCTAGGGTCAGCGTCTCGACGCTGACTCCTTTTCCAGCCTTGCTCCCTTTTTTTCTCGACTTTATCTCGATCTTTCTCAGCTTGGGCTTGAACCTTTGACTCCTTGATACTATTCTTCAGGCCCACTTCGATCCGCTCGGGTCTTTTCACCTCCTCGTTGTCCAAGAACTTCGAGATGGCTAAAAAACTCTCTAATTGGCTCTAATTAGCACCAAATTGTGTTGTCAGTGCCCAATGCATCCTATGCTCAAATTACCTGAAATTAAGACAATTAAAGCATAAAAATCTTCTAACAAGCTTAGATTAATAGTAATAAGATAGCACAAATTAAGTGCTATCATTGACTGTTCTCAATAAAACGTCATTGATTGTTATTCTATAAAGAGTTATAGAATTATTAGTTTTGTTTTTCTTAAACAACCCTAAATCTAATAAACTAACATCCTAGGTTGTTACATGAGTTTTGAACTGTATATGATGACATACGGGGATAAGTGTTTAAGGTACAACCTAAAGGGTCTATAATATAGGGATAAGGCTGGGTACCTTATTCCTGGTAACATTATCGAACAACCTACTTTGTATTTGATACAAACACAATGATCCAACATGTTCATGTAGGGGACACGCAAGTGGGGGTATCATATGCAATGAGTTTGCATAAGATTGGACCGTGAAATAGTAGCCGCTAGATGTAACTCTGTTGACTAGTAAGGTTTTTATTTCACTAGGATGACCTTGGAAACTTAGTCTCAATCTTGAGCGTATTATGAACTCCTGTTCGCGAGGGATTTTCTTTTGATTTGTATGGGTGAGAGTGGTCAGATCGCCGACTCAATAAGCGTACCATTTTGGGGACAAGACCGAGCGGGTGGCTGGGAACATAATCACACAAGATGAAATTCACTCATTCCCGACTTCAGGGTAAGTAGATGAGTGTTCCCTTAAGTGGTGTCTCCAGGTTTTGAACAAAGGGCCCTACCCTCTCACTGGCACGAGAGGGGTTTCTGTTTATTGGTTGGATCATAAACAGGTTGTTCATTAGAGGAACACTGGTACCTAAGGATATAGAGGTAACCTAGGGTACAACAGTAATTTGACGAAGCTGGTGTTACGAACACTCGTGAAGGACTAACTTGTTATTATTGCTCTATATCCGTGGCCACAAAAATATTCTGCAGTGAGAAGAGTGTAGTTGTGGGTCTATGGTGGAGTGTACTCATAGTTAATGAAGATTAATTAATTTGGTTAATGAGTTTAGCCAATTAATCTCATATCGTTGGAGCTTCTGATTTGTAGGTCCATTGGGTCCCACTGGTAGCTTGTAAAGGGTAATTGAGGAAATTAAGTCTTGATTAATAAGGGAAATAATATAATGCATAATGATACATTATAATATAAATTTAATTTGGGATATGATTCAAAATTAATTAAATATTTGAATAAGTTCAAAGATTAATATGAATTAGATTCATATTTAAACTATAGGATATGTGGGAGATGTTCATTTAAATATGATTTAAATGAAATGATTTAATTAATTATTTAATTAAATAAATCTCAATCCTATTACAACTGGGAAGAGTAATTAATTATTAATTAATTAAATATATCCCTAACCTATTATGAATAGGAAAGGGATATGGCATCGTATATAAGCCATAGAATGTCTCCCAGTTGATTCATTCTTAATACTCCGAATTCATTGAATTCTCCTAAAAATCAAGAAGGTTCCCACTACCTTGGTATCAAATTCCTCAGAGAATACTAGTGTTTCCCTGTGGTAGTGTTCCAAGTTGTTCGTGATTATTTCTCAAGCAGTTGGTGAATTTAATCTGAGTCATCAACGAGAGTAAGTAACTTGTTACTTTATGTAAATTAGAATTAGATTCTATAAATTTTCAACATGCTTAATCTAGATATTCATTAGATAATGAATGTATGTATGTTGCTAGTGTATTTGTATTTCATGATTCTAAATTAGTTGCAAATTGTTCCTGAAACCGCTTTTGTTGCGCTGGGACCCTTGTCCCTACAATTGGTATCAAAGCAAGTCGTTAAATTAATTTAGAATTTTCGAAATTTACACTGGTTTGGTGGGATTGATTGCATTGGGGATGTAATTTTGCGAATGAATGTTTACGGGAATTTTGGCCTTAGAATTTATTGTTTTGATATGATCAAAATTGTAAGGGTCCTTGTGTTTTTGGGCAATTATTTGTAAATTCAAGTCTTATGTAAGTCCGGGTCTAGATTAGGCTAAAAAATTGATGGAGATCAAGACCAATTTTGGCCAATCGGAAGATCAAATCATGGATTGCCTAGAAAATCATTTCAGATGCATCAGCGTCGAGGCACTATTATTTTAGCATCGAGATGTTGTCACAAATTCTAAACGTGTGTGGCTAGGGTTCCAGATGAACGGTTCGGTGAAAGATACGGCCCGGTTCGACTAGGTTGGAGTGGTTCAGTTCGATTTTGGGCTGAGTTGGCTTGATTCAATGTTTTGGAGGTCAGTTCAAGCTGGTTCAGGTAGTGTTGGTCCGGTTCGAGCTTGGTTCAAGACTTATTAAGATAAAATTATGCCAAATTAATGTAACTTATTTATTTATTTTATCCTAGGGGCCAAATTATCGGTTCATCTGCTATTTAAATGCTTTATGGATGTCATTTAGAATAAATCTCACCTTAGGTTAAGCATGTTCATGCATTTTAATATGTTATAATTAATAATTATAATGTATGATATAATGCATGATGGGTGAATTTCATATATGAAATTAAATAAGCATATAGCATGACATTACGTAGTTCAAATATAAAGTGTTAAATTTAATTTAATGTCTTATGATTGCTTGGATTACTTTCATGTTTGGTTTAATGTAAATTAGTTATGTTAATTAAATATGAAAAATCAAAGATGCATCAAGCATGAACCATCCATAGATCTAATATAAGTGTTATATTATTCATGTAATACATAATGTATGGTTTATTTATTTAATTTGATTATAATTGTTAATTAAATAAAACCACAAAAAGCATGATTATAGGGCTAATCATTAAAATTTGAAAATAGTTTCTTAAAATCAACGATTATAAACCATAAACCTATAATAGAGAATTGCAATGCAAACATAGGATCATAGGAAAATGAATTAATTTTAAAATGTTTAAAATTAATTAGACCTAAGATCACATTAATTTTAATAAGATTATGATTAAGTCTTACTTAGTCTTACAATAGTTTTAATATAACTAAGTAGGACAAACATAACTATTGGTTATAAGGGAACTCTACCAGTGAGGTTCTGTCTAAGGCTGGAGGTATTAAAGCTGATGGTTTACGGAACACCTCCTACCTGGAAATTGATAACGCTCATTTATGTGCGTTATTTAACCTCAAAAGCCTAGGTTATTGTTTAGAAAGCAAAGACTTTGTGCTTAAAATCTTATCTTTTTGAGTCAATTTAGCAAAAGTCTTAGAATCATGTGGAAAATCTTATTTATGCTTAAAATGTACAAAAAGAGATTACTTTTGTACGAATTTATCTAAGTTCAGTGTTTTTGTGCAGAAGACTGCAAGCAAATTGTGCTCGCAATTGGAGATTAAAAGTAACAGACCAAAAGATTAGAAGTTGTAGATTTGCGCCCACGTCTGGTCCTGAAGATGTGGAAGACATGTTGGAAATGTGCCGACAAACCAATAAGGAAAGTACCCCAGTTGAAGACAGAAGTGTCAAGGCAGTGCACAAAGATTTGCACCAGACTTTGCGGCTGCAACTGGGCTTTCCGACAGAATACCGAGATTCGCGGGATCTTCACAGAATGATTCGAAAATCCCAAATCTTGTATCAAATCTTCAAGGATCATGGATTTTTACCTTCTAAGGTTCTCTCACACTGATCCCGACAGCCAAACCTACCTTCCAAGGTCTATAAAAGGCGATCAAGATGCAATAAGCAAAGGGGGCTCGAAAATTCGTCCTTAGGATAGTTTTTGTTTTTCTCTCTTCTTATCTTGTAACCACTCCGTGTTTCGGATCTTTTAGCCTTTGTTGGTTCTTCCATTCAAAAGAAGAAGAAGAGAAAGGCTTGTTCCCCCTTGAAAGAGGACAAGAGCAAGCTAGATAGCTGGAAGATCCTTAGTCGAGTCTTGATAGCGAGCATAGCTAGCTATCTTTACTCATTTAATTTAGTTAGTCTTTTATGATTTTTGGGCCATTTTATTGTGCTTTAATGTTTATTTTGTAGGAAATGGTTGATTGGAGCTATAATGCCATATTAGAGTTAATCGGGTGCTCGGGGCGTGAAAAGATGCATCGGAATGAAAAGAGTAAAAGTGGAAAAAAGTCAAATCTCGGTCAACAGCAGGCTAGCGTCGAGACGCTAGCTCTTGAGCGTCTCGACGCTCACTTTCCATATCAGATTAGGCGCGTAAAGCTTACTGCGTCGAGACGCTATGATAGGAAGCGTCCCGACGCTACCGTTTTTCCTTATTCAGAACGCGCGTATAAGAGGCAGCGTCGCGACGCTGTCTTGACAGCGTCTCGACGCTAAGACGAAAAATCAGAATAAAAGCTTCACTTCGGCTAGGTTTTAAGGGAGATCGATTTGGGACCTTTTGGAGCGGTAAAGAGGATAGAATAGAGCACTTTTGGAGCGGCAAACAAAGGAGGAAGTTGGAAATCAACCCATTGTTCGTGGGGATCGTGACGGGGACGTCGGGACTCGGCCTACATTGAGTTTTCTTTTACCTTCTCTTTCTTTAGTTAGATTTATGGCTTTCACATGTTTAGTTGAGCTTGTATTTACATTAATGAGTAGCTAAACTTGTAGCTTAGGGATTGATGTAGTTGATTAAGTTTATGGATTGATTTATGGTTTAAGTTGTGCAATGTTATTGTGTTTGTAACCTTGATTTAATGCTTTCAATTAATTGGCCATTAGTTGGATGATTTAAGTTTCGAATC
Organism: Luffa acutangula; assembly: GCA_036850905.1. Classification (NCBI taxonomy): domain Eukaryota; kingdom Viridiplantae; phylum Streptophyta; class Magnoliopsida; order Cucurbitales; family Cucurbitaceae; genus Luffa; species Luffa acutangula. The sequence continues at coordinate 9,600,765 of CM072087.1, forward strand.
TAGCTCGGGAGAGGGGATTTGATCTAGACTTACTCAAGATTGCATGAATAAAGTTTACTTTCTAATTCTTGACGGTTTTAGATTATCTTTAGAATTAGTTAAAAGATCTCATTGCCTTGCATGTTAATAAACTTAGATAGGGATATCAAGTTGGTTAATTTGCATGAGAATCAATTATACTCGGGAGAGGTAGTTGTGATTAAAGGGTCTTTGGCTCATAATTCCATTGTGCATAATAACTTATTCCTTAAAATCAATCCTAAACGAAATCGGCGAAATCAATTCCCTAAGTAGTTTTCCCAATTGATTTTCCATTCTTCTTACTTGCTTTAATTTGTTTAATTCATCACATATTCATCACTTTTTGATCCCTAAATAAAATTGGGCAAGATAATTCGCAATACTTGATTTGCTTAAAAATCCAATCCAGAGGACGACATTCGAATTTACTATTCACTATATTATTACTTGACCCGTGCGCTTGCGGTTAGGAAAAGTCCACATCAAGTCTAGTCTTTACTATTCACTATATTATTACTTGACCCGGATCCAAATTCTCATCTTAAATCATTCTTAGATATTTGTGGGATGGTAAAGATCAATGGTGTCTCTGAGGATGCTATTCGTTTACGTTTATTTCCCTTTTCTTTGCAGGATAAAGCACGAGATTGGTTGCAGTCTATTACTCCTGGGAGCATCACCACCTGGGATGCTTTGGTCCAGGCCTTTTTAAAGAAAATTTTCCCTCCTGCAAAGACGGTCAAGCTGAGGACCGAGATTGGGACATTCCAACAACAATATGATGAGCAGTTGTTCGAAGCTTGGGAGCGATTCAAAGAGCTACTGAGGAAGTGTCCTCAGCATGGTTACCCCCATTGGCTTCAGGTACAGTTGTTTTATAATGGTTTAACTCCTAGTACAAAAACGATTGTTGATGCAGCTGCAGGTGGGACTCTGTTGTCCAAGACCGTGGAAAACGCTCGCACACTTTTAGAGGATATGGCCACCAACAGCTATCAGTGGCCATCTGAGTGGTCTACACCTAAAAAGATTGCTGCTGGAGTGTTTGAGGTTGATAAAGTAAGTGCACTCCAAGCCCAGATGACTTCCCTCGCTAGTGCTTTTATGAAATTTTCAGGTACAGGGAGTGCACAGTCAATTGAATCAGCTGCTGCTTTGGCATCTAGACCTCAGGAGGAGACTATTGAACAGGTTCAGTATGTTTCAAATTCGAATTTTAGGGGGTATAATAATAATTCTACACCTATACATTATCACCCTAACAATAGGAACCATGAAAATTTCTCTTATGCTAATACTAAGAATGTTCTTAATCCTCCTGGTTTTGCCCCTCAAACTCAAGATAATAAAAAGTTAGAAGATCTTGTTGGAGCTTTCATTGCAGAGTCTAGTAACAGGACAACCAAATTAGAGGAGGCAGTCATTGCTATCAACACCACGGTGAATGGCCACAGTGCAACCATAAAGAACATTGAGACTCAGCTGGGACAGTTGGTAAATGTTGTAAGTACCATGAATAAAGGTAAGGCCCCAGCTGAACAAGAGAAACCTCAGATGGAGTACTGTAGGCAATCACTGTGCACCAGGAAGAATCTGACGAGGAACCTGAATCTGAGGACTATGAAACGCCTACAGGGGAAGCTGAGGAGGACACATCAGCAGATGAGGCTGAAAAGTCTAACCTTGAGCCTCCTATTCCTTCTCCCACACTGATGGTTCCCAAGGAAAAGAAAAAGAAAAAGAAGAAAAAGAACAATCAGGTTCATTTTGATAAATTTATGAATGCTTTTATGAATCTGAATATTAATATTCCTTTTGCAGAGGCATTAGAGATGCCCCAGTACAACAGGTTTATGAAGGAGTGGTTAGCGAAGAAGCGAAAATAAAAGAAGGTTGACACTGTTTATCTTGCTTCCACATGCAGCACCAGAGTACAACAAAAAGTACCTGAAAAAGTAGTAGATCCAGGGAGTTTTTCTGTTCCTTGTAGTTTTGGTACTTATTCTTTCAGAGCATTATGTGATTTAGGTGCTAGTATTAATATTATCCCATTGTCCTTGTGTAAGAAATTAGACATAGGTGAGATTAAATCTACTCCTGTAAAGCTCCAATTGGCTGATCAATCTGTGGTGAGACCAGTTGGTATTGTAGAGAATGTGTTAATCAGAGTAGGTAGATTTTTCCTCCCTATTGACTTGTATGTTATGGACATGATAGAAAATCCTTCAATGCCTGTCATATTAGGACGACCATTCCTCGCTACTGGGCGAGCGATCATAGATATTGAGCGTAGGGAGCTCACTATTAGAGTCAAGAACGAAAAAGAAATCTTTAAAGCAGTTGAAGACTCTAAAGATGAAGTGCTTTTCATGGGCTACAGGAAAGGTGCAAGAAAGAGCACCTCTGTTGGATTCACAGAACAAAAGCCTCCTTGAAGCACGTGCAACACGTCGAGCTAATGACGTTAAACAAGCGCTTATGGGAGGCAACCCAAGTAAGTTAGTGTGTTTTCTTTGTGTTTTTGATTTATTGTTTGTTTTTGTTTTGTAGGTCTTGTTTTCTTTCTCTCCTTTGCTTTCAAGCTTTCAAGATTCCAAGTTCTCAAGCAAGAAGTCATCATCATTCCAGGCCAGTATTATTCACCCCTGTCATTCTTTTATTGTTCTCATGCTTGTTTATGCTTTATTTTCTTTATACATTGAGGACAATGCATACTTTAAGTTTGGGGGTGGATTAGCATGTTTGTGGAGCCCTTGAGCATCTGAGTTCGGGCTATAGTTTTGAGCTTTCTTTGAATTATGCATATGGTTGTTTTCTGGATGCTACTTTTGCATGATTATGATGTCCTAGGATAGGCTTTCTTGTCAATTTTCAAGCTTGTGATGAGATGTAAGCATAAATGCCCAAAAAGGGAGACTTTTTAAAATTTTTCTACGAGATGGCTTGCATGAGTAGAGTATCTGTCTTGGCTAGATTTGGATTTGAATGCTTAGGAGCGAATTATTGGGTTCATTTGTTTGTTGTCACCTCGATAGGTGTAGGGCAGAGCTAAAGAGTTAATTTTTTTGCAAATTAGCATGTTTGATCTTGCTTAGGAGAGAAGAAAAGAATATATGCTATTTATGCTCATAAAGAAAAATCATTCTTGTTGTTACTGTTGAAATAAGATAATAATGCCATGGCTTGTGCACAATATGCAATGGTTAATAAAGATTAAGGCAAAAAGAGCTACCCCTGTTGTGATCAGTTAGGCCAACCAGAGAAAACTCAGGTTAAGGGTCCCTGCAATGGGTGTGTGAAAGCTAGTGCCACATTTACATGCTTAATTAATTTGTTAATTAAAAGCACCTAAGTATGGAGATAAACAAACTAATTTGTTGCATTAACTCATTAGTGAAGCCTTAGTGCCAGTGTAGAGGGAAGATGAGCTGAGAGTTTAATAATCCAATCCCGGGCTAGTAGAGTCTGATCTTGTTGAGTTAGATCTCGCTTGTGCAAGTTAATTTTGGAAAAATTTTAATTTGTCTCCCTCATTGGTCCTTGTGTGCATATCTCTTGCTTGCTTGGTTATTGACTTTTGAGCCTTGAGGATTGAGTTATGACTGTTGCATCCATTCTTCCATTGTATGTTTGATTTAGAGTTTGCTCGAGGACTAGCAAAAGCTTAAGTTTGGGGGTATTTGATAGCGAGCATAGCTAGCTATCTTTACTCATTTAATTTAGTTAGTCTTTTATGATTTTTGGGCCATTTTATTGTGCTTTGATGTTTTTTTTGTAGGAAATGGTTGATTGGAGCTATAATGCCATATTAGAGTTAATCGGGTGCTCGGGGCGTGAAAAGATGCATCGGAATGAAAAGAGTAAAAGTGGAAAAAAGTCAAATCTCGGTCAACAGCAGGCTAGCGTCTCGACGCTAGCTCTTGAGCGTCTCGACGCTCACTTTCCATATCAGATTAGGCGCGTAAAGCTTACTGCGTCGAGACGCTATGATAGGAAGCGTCCCGACGCTACTGTTTTTCCTTATTCAGAACGCGCGTATAAGAGGCAGCGTCGCGACGCTGTCTTGACAGCGTCTCGACGCTAAGACGAAAAATCAGAATAAAAGCTTCACTTCGGCTAGGTTTTAAGGGAGATCGATTTGGGACCTTTTGGAGCGGTAAAGAGGATAGAATAGAGCACTTTTGGAGCGGCAAACAAAGGAGGAAGTTGGAAATCAACCCATTGTTCGTGGGGATCGTGACGGGGACGTCGGGACTCGGCCTACATTGAGTTTTCTTTTCCCTTCTCTTTCTTTAGTTAGATTTATGGCTTTCACATGTTTAGTTGAGCTTGTATTTACATTAATGAGTAGCTAAACTTGTAGCTTAGGGATTGATGTAGTTGATTAAGTTTATGGATTGATTTATGGTTTAAGTTGTGCAATGTTATTGTGTTTGTAACCTTGATTTAATGCTTTCAATTAATTGGCCATTAGTTGGATGATTTAAGTTTCGAATCTAGCTCGGGAGAGGGGATTTGATCTAGACTTACTCAAGATTGCATGAATAAAGTTTACTTTCTAATTCTTGACGGTTTTAGATTATCTTTAGAATTAGTTAAAAGATCTCATTGCCTTGCATGTTAATAAACTTAGATAGGGATATCAAGTTGGTTAATTTGCATGAGAATCAATTATACTCGGGAGAGGTAGTTGTGATTAAAGGGTCTTTGGCTCATAATTCCATTGTGCATAATAACTTATTCCTTAAAATCAATCCTAAACGAAATCGGCGAAATCAATTCCCTAAGTAGTTTTCCCAATTGATTTTCCATTCTTCTTACTTGCTTTAATTTGTTTAATTCATCACATATTCATCACTTTTTGATCCCTAAATAAAATTGGGCAAGATAATTCGCAATACTTGATTTGCTTAAAAATCCAATCCAGAGGACGACATTCGAATTTACTATTCACTATATTATTACTTGACCCGTGCGCTTGCGGTTAGGAAAAGTCCACATCAAGTCTAGTCTTTACTTTTCTGTTAAGTCTTTATTTTCAGCAGCTGTATGTTTTCTATTTTCCTTTAATTTTCAGTTGTAAGTTTATCATTCTTGTATTCATTCCTTTTAATTACTATGAATCCAGTTTATTCTTCTATCTTGTGTGTTCTTTCTTTTATTTCTTGCACTTTACTTTCATCTCTAAGCTAAGCTTCTTCTCGGGGATTCAAATATGTGGATACCTTAAGTAGAAGAAAGTCCTACCTATGCAAAGGCAACCTTGCTTCCTCTTAGCATTGTTTGTTTTTTTCTGAAGTTTAAGTTTCATTGTTAGCTTAAACTGATCACTTAAGTTAGCATAGTTTGTGTTTAGCTGATGGCTGAAAGGTTAGAGTTGAATGCACGTGTTTGCAAAACAATAGTGAAAAAGATCCTAGAAATAGGACTGGAACCACTAGAGTTTTAAGAGTCGTGAGCATTATTTACCTAAGTTTCAACTAGCCCTAGAAATAGATGTCTGGTTCACTTAGTCTTCTAAAGGCACCTACAGCGGAGCTGAATATAAGTAAAACTTAACTCACAATCTACTTGTCAGGGCATTTGCAGGCGCAACTGGAGAATTCTATCTGCATCATGCCTACGGGGCAACATAGATAGTGTTCTTCAACTGACTGCAATGCCTGAGTAAGTTGCTAGCGCAAAGGTGGGCACAAACTAATGCTTTTGGTTATTACTTGATAGTGTATACTTGCACTCGAGTAGGGCGTGCGCTCGCACGCCCCACGTCAGGAACTAACCTGAAACCTGGGTTGAATTAACCATAATTATGTTAGCATGCAATGTCGCTAGGTTAATTAAAAGAGTTTAATACACCTAGATCTTTAGTGTAAATATTTTACATTACTATGGTTATAAGGGAACTCTTCCGTGAAGTCTGTCTAAGGCTGGAAGTATTTAAGCTGAGGGTTTATGGAACACCTGCTACCTGGGAACTGATCTGAAACCTGAGTTGAATTAGCCATAGTAAAAGTTAAGTCCTTGTGTTATAAGGGTTATAATAGGCATAGACTTAGATGCAGAGATGAAAAACCCTAATGCAGCGGAAGCGTATCGAAGGATCTCACACCGTATATTAATCAATATTAAGATATCGATACGAAAGGAAAAACACAACATTTATCGTTCGTAAAGTTGCTGAAAATAGGTATAAAACATGTTGGAAAAACAGAAAATAAAAACCTATTTTATTCACATGCTTTTCCAAAGAGAATAGAAATAACCGTTACAAACCTTCGTTGTAGATTTGAACGATTCTCACCAACAACGCTCTTATTCTGAAAACACAGCAGCCACAAAGTTTCTTTGTTGGAACTTTTCTTCTCCAAAAACACACTACCACTAAGGTTACACTGGTATAACTCTAGGTCTAGGAGGCAACGGACTGGTGGGAGTCTTTCTCTAAGAAGGAAGTTTGAGAGAACACAAGAATGAGCCTTCAATCTTGTCTTGTGTAATGTATGTCTACTGACGGAAGAGATTGTCGAGGTCTCTTATCAAATAAATTTATAATCCATAACCTCTAAAGCTAACTTGTAGTAGTAGTGGTCGGGGTCGAACACAGGGAGCACGATTATAACTTGTTTATCTTAGATTTATTGTGATGACCGGACTAATGGGGTTTTTTTATATTTGGAAAAGAAAGTAAACAAGGAAAGAAAACTAATTATGGAAAATATTGCAAAAGGAAAGTAAGTAAATCAAAATAAGGAAAGATAACAATACCTCAAAAATCATACAACTGGGATAGTCATGGTAAGTTCAATTCAATTAAATCATCAATTTCACTAATAAGTCAAAACAAGTTTAAGCTCGGCGTATTCTGGCAACAAACCGAGAATCATGATCCAACTATCACAAACATGCAAACGCTAAGTTTGATTCTAATTTAAATTAATTAATTATCCAATTAACTAATCTAAACCGCATTGGGATCTAGCCGAATTAATTCACATGCAACGGGCAACAAACCACAATTACAATTGATTAAATCATTTAGTTTTAGGGACGCATGCGTATGGACATAACGTTAACCTATATGCTACTAAGAATTAGCAAGTGAATTTAGAGAGGGCGCAGTCAAGGTTGTCAATCTTTCCTACCACAAACTAAATTTATAGAAAAAGAACTAAAATCACATAGACATGCTTTGATAATTTAAACAAGAAATTTCATTAATAGAATATGAATTTACTCTTGACACCCCGGTTACATGAATGAAGAACTTAGCCTCTTATGGAGCAAGAACAAGCTTGATACATAAAGAAAAGCAAGAAAAACTAAGAAGAATGGTGGAAAGGGGGAGAGAGATGGACTACAATGTTGTAGTGAATTGTGTATTGAGGGATGATTCTAAACCTACACCAAAGGCCTCTATTTATAGGGATTCTTGGCCTTCAATTCAAGGTAGAATGGTGCTGAATTGGGTCCTCAAACATGGAAGAAATCCCAGCCAAATTTGGAAAATTTCAATTCTGGAAATTGCCTAGCGTTGCGACGCTGTGCAGCAAGCGTCTCGACGCTATCCCTTCAATTTTGGAAAATATTTCTCGAATTGCCCTAGCATCGCGATGCTGTTGAGAAAGCGTCCCGACGCTGTAGCGTCTCGACTCTATATGATAAGCGTCTCGACGCTGATGAGGCTTCAGGGGTAGAATTGTCATTTTACGCTCCGGTTTCGCTCGTTTAAGCCCCGAATTGCTTCCAAAGCTCCGGTGAGGACCTATAAACATATTATACTCATTTAAAAAAAAATTCGCAAGGAATTGAACTAAGATAAGCAAATTAGGAGATTCTAAGTGTATAATAAATTGATCTTATCAAATACCCCGAACCTAAACCTTGTTAGTCCTCGAGCAAACATAGAATAAGATCAAGAATAATTGAGATTTATTTAGTTGCAATTCATATAGCTCCAACCTTAACATTCAAAAGAATTATTCAATTTATTCGAAGCATGCTAGCACATTTAAGCAATAATTAAACAATTCAAAATTTTCATGAATTTTTCTTGCGTGTGTGTGTGGGGAGCTTTCCTAAGATGCTTTTACTAACCCGGGACAACCATATGAGAACCTCAACTCATCTTCCCCCTACACTGGCCAAGGACCTAACCATTAAGTAATCTAAATAGTCAAACGAGTAATACATTACTAGGCGCCTGAAAATAGAAACAAATTATATTTTGCATTTATAAGATGACACTAGCTTTCACACACCTATTGTAGGGACCCATAACCCGAGTTTAACCCTTTGGTTGGCCTAACTGATCACAACATGGGTAGCTCTTTTTGCCTTAACATTTTTAAACATTGCAGAGCGCTCATAAGACGTCTTTTCTTTTCTTTCATTTTTCTATATAAGAATGATTTTTCTTTTAAGCACACCAGACATATTTTCTTTTATCATTCCTAAGCAAGGCATTACAAGCAATCATTTTTTAAATTACCATCTAGTTAGATCTAGCCTATCGAGGTGACAACGAACATATGGAACCCATAAGACGACCCTAAGCTTTCAGAACTTCCTAAGGAAAAGCCAAGTGCTCAATATGTGCAAGAAAAATCTAGAAAAATTTTTAAAATTGGTCAATTTTTGGTAAATGTTTCACAAAGCTTAAAACAAATAGAATAGTTCAAAAGAATGTTTCATTGATCTTCATAACTATACTTCAAGCAACCTAATAAACTCAAGGATTCATCTCATTTTAAAATTGCTCGAACTCTGATTTAGATCAGTTCCCAAGTAGGAGGTGTTCCATAAACTGTCAACATAAATACCCTCAACCTTAGACAGAACTTCACTGGTTCGGGTCAATTCTCAGGTAGGAGGTGTTCCGTAAACCGTCATCTTAAATACCTCCAACCTTAGACAGAACTTCGCCTATTCGGGTTCTCGTTTTTTTTTTAAATTGCTTCAAATAATAGGTCAATCAAAGCATAAAGCAAACATGCATATGTTTCCACCCCCAACCTAAACATTACATTGTCCCTAATGTAAACTAAGCATACAACCTAAAGGACAAAAAGTAAAAGGGAACAGAAAACCTCCCCTGTTTATGTTGGGTTTTATGTCCTAAAACTCGTAGATAGTGAATGATTAACGAATTATACACTTGTATCAATAAAGTGTTATTGAGGTTTATGCAATAAAGTGTTATTGTCATATTAAGTCTAGAATTGCACAATATGACCCAAATCCAATAAACTAAGATCCAAGGTTGTTTACATGAGACTTGGACTAGTATGTGGGGACATACAGGGATCAGTGTTCAAGTAACAACCTAAAAGGTCTATAGTACAGGGATAAGGGTGGATACCTTATCCTGGTAACACTATGTGATACGGCCCGCTTTGTATTCGATACAAACATATTGATCCAAGGCGTCCATGTAGGATACATGTGAGCGGGGGTATCCTCTAATCTTTGGAATATTCTGAACCCTTCATGAACATCACAGCAAATATGATTAAAACATTTATAGCTCCCTAGTAAATAAGGAGTTGCGCAGCAGCTACAAACAGGGCGTTTGCTAGAATATAGAATAAGGATATAGAAACAAGAACCAGTCCCAACGAAAAAGCAGAATAAATAGAGTTGTTAAATAATAGTACTCCCATACTTCCTAATATAAGACCTGATCCCAACAAGACTACAAGAAAATCATGTATCGGTCAAGGCAAATCCATTATATGTAGTAAAAGAGAGATAAATAAATCTAAATGTTTTCATGAACTTATTGATCTGACCGGGAAAAAATGGATAATCAATTCCTAATTAAATCTTAAGGGGTGTGAATTAATGTAGTTAGAGTTATTGTATTAACAATGAGTTTGCATAAGACCGGACCACGAAATAGTAAACCACTAGATGTAACACCGTTAACTAGTTAGGTTACTGTTTCAATAGGATGACCTAGGTAACTCAATCTTAATCCTGAGTATGTCATGAACTTCTTCTCATGAGGGATTGTCCTTTGATTAGTACGGGTGAGAGTGGCCAGAATGTCGACTCAATAAGCCTACCTTCTTGGGGACAAGACCGAGTGGGGGGCTGGGGACATGAATATACAAGATGGAATTCACTTCTTCCCCTATTGGGGCAAATAGATGTGTGTTCCCTCAAGGGCTGATTCCGGGTCTTGAACAAAGGCGCGTCGTCCTCTCCTGGCCAGAGAGGAACTCTTGTTTAGAGGTTGGACCCTAAGCAAATTGTTCATTAGAGAGATCAGTGGTACTTAAGGAACCAGAGGTAACCCAGGAGTAAAACGGTAATTTGACCCAGCTGGTGTTACGAACACACGTGACGGATTGACTTACTGCATTGGTCGATATCTGTGGACACAGAAATATTCTATAATGAGAAGAGTGCAGTTGTGGGTCTTTAGTGGAGTGACCCACAGTTAACGAATGTTGATTGACTCGGTTAATGAGTTTAGCTGATCAATCTCGTATCGTTGGAGCTTCTGATCTGTAGGTCCATTAGGTCCACCTGCTAGCTCATAACGGGTTCTGAGATAATATAGTCTTGATTATTAAAGGGAATAGAAGTTAATTGTATTTTGATGCAATTAATATAATGTATGGAGATACATTATAGTATAAGTTTAATTAATGAATTAAACTTTATAAAAAAATTAATTTTGGATATGATTTAAAATTAATTAATGAGAGAATTATGAATTTAATTAAATATGTGATATTTGATTAATTCACGAATTAATTAATTGGGGAATTAATTAATTTAATTTTAATTTGGTTAAATGTGATTTAATCAAATTAAAACTATAGTTTATATTGATGTACATTTTGATGCACATTAAAACTATAGGTTAAATGAGAGAGATAAATTTGCATATGATTCAATTATAAAATTAATTAAATATTTGATATTTAATTAATGTGGGATCAATTAATTTAGAATTAATTGAATGACCAATTTAATTTAATTGAATATGATTCAAATTGAATTAAAAACTTTATATTATAGTTCATTTAATTAATATTGATTTGATTAAATTAATTATAATTAATTAATTAATTAAATATTTATTATTTAATTAGTTAGTGGCCGAGATCGTTTTGATTAAGATCTAACCGTCTAGATCTAGTAGGGAAATAACTCCCTCCCCACTTATCGTACAGGGGAGAGAGAGTTCCTAGGACATCTACCATTCTCTCAACTTCACGTAAAAACACAAAGAAAGTTCTTCATTTTTCCTCTCTAGTTTTCTCTCAAGAACAACAAGTTTCTTTGCTGTAATTTTTCCTTTCAAGACATCGAGGATCCCACAATCATATTCTCATAGCCCAAGAGGATAGCCGGTGTTCACTTGTGGTCGTGTCTTGATCAAAGGAGCATAGTGCAGTATTAGTTCATCGAATCAAGTACGTTTTTCTAGATCTAAATATGTTTTAGATCTAATTTACACAATGCTTAATCTGATCTAGTTTAATTTAGAAATTGTTTCTAATTTTGATTTGCCAACGTACCGGTTTTTCTATAATTGAAATTTAATTCGAGAAAGGTCTTGATTGTTTCCGCTGCAGAAGGGATTTTAACCCTTCAATTGGTATCAAAGCCATCTTTTTAATTAAATTCGATTTATGAAAATTGCGTTGGTTTTTGGTGGGATTGCATTGTGAATGTGGTTTACTGAAAAATTGTTTTGGTTATATTTGGCCTTAGTTTTACTGTATTTTGATTTGATCAAAATTGTAAAGACCCCTGTGTTTTTGGGCAATTAAATCAGTAAATCGAGTCTTGTAAAGTCCGTATCTAGATTAGGATTCGTTATGATAAAGATCGTGATGAATTCGGGCAAAAATTTGAGCGGAATCGGCTCTGGAAACGAAGGTCAGTACGCTGTGCAGAGGCGTAGCGTCGCGACGCTGAAGAACAAGGGCTGGAAAAAATCGAGACAGCGTCGGGACGCTTTGCCTACAGCGTCTTGACTCTGACGGGAAGTTTTCGGATTTATGGAGCGTTGAACGCATCGTGGGGAAACAGTTATTCAGGCAATTACGAAATAAATAATAATTTACGTCCATTTAGTTTCGAACCTAGCACGTGGCTGAGTGGTTAAGCGTGTAGTTGCTAACTTCAACGACGTGTATTCGAGCCTGATCGTGGGAATTTAATTTTAAAATTTTGCATGTTGTCAGTAGTGGTCCGGTTCGTGGCCTGGTTCATCCAGTTCGGCCAATTTCAGCCTGTTTGGTCCGATTCACATTGATTCTGGTTCGGTTCGAGTGATTTGTGTCCGATTTGAATCTGTTCAAGCTGGTTTGGGGCCGGTCCTGGAGTGGTTCAAGACTCAGAAGGATAATTAAATTGAAATTATTGTAATTTTTGTTTATTTTAATTATCCTAGGGGCCAATATACCGGTTTTTTTAGCTATTTATTGCTTTATGAATGTCATTTAGCTAGATCCCACCATAGGTTAAGCACGTTTTTATGCATTTTTATGTTATAAATGTTATAATATATGATAATTATGCATGAATTTAAATTTCATGAGATATTTATTATAATTGTTATATTAAATATATGAAATTGGTGAAGCATGATGTATGACATTAATTAGATAAATATAATTGTTATATTTTATTAATGTAGCATGCATGCTTAGATTTATTTTCATGAGTATTAATATAATAGTTATATTATGAATGGAAATAAATTTCAATGCTTGATTTTCATGTATAATTTTAATATAAATTGTTATATTAATTTAATGAAAATGGAATAGCATTGAGCATGGCATTAATTAGATTAATATAAGAGTTATATTATATTAATGTCGACAATCATGTAATTTTAATTTCGTGGATGATTAATTAATATAATCGATATTAATTAAATGAAATTGAAATTGCATGAAGCATGACACCACCTTAGATTAATATAATCGTTATATTATCGGCGTCATGAGCGTTATGGTGTTTAATAATTCGAATTAGATTGTTATTTGGAAACACCATAGAAGCATGTTATAGGGCTAATTATTAAAATTTTATAATAGTTATAAAATTGATTAGAAACCGTCAACCTATAACAAAGAGTTGCATGCAAACATAGGACCTTAGGTTAAAATGAATTAATTTTAAATTGTTTAAAATTAATTAGACCTAAGCTCATTTTTAATTCTAATAGGATTAGAATTATTTTCTTACTTAGGATTAAAATAGTTTTAATGCACTAAGTAGGAAAAACATTACTATGGTTATAAGGGAATTCTCCCGGTGAAGTTCTCTCTAGGCTGGGGGTATTTAAGTTGACGGTGACGGAACACCTCCTACCTGGGAATTGACCCGGAACCTGAGTTGAATTAATCATAGTCTAATGTTAGCATGCAATGTCACTAGGTAATTAAAAGTGTTTAATACACCTAGACATTAGAGTAAAGACCTATTTATAAGAGTTATAATAGGCATAAACTTAGATAGATTGACTTAGCCGGGTTTATCTAAGTTTAATAACCCTAAAATACAGTAGGACATTTCAGTGGGAGGAAAAATATAAAAAAACAAGATTTTCATATCGAGTTTTTTACTCTCACGTCCCCCTGTGTTCACACCGTGAGATCCATGCTCGGCTTCGTGTCGCCCTGGGCGCGGCCTCCCTTCGGAAAGTGTTTGCATGGGTCAATACCAAGGTGAATGGGGAGAATGTCTATAGTAAGTGGGAGCAGGACACATGTCAACGTATCCTACGATCTCCACCCCTAGGTTGCACCGTGAGATTCTTATGATCTGCCTGCGTGCCGTCCTGGCGCAACCATCCCTTCGGAGGGCTTGATCATAGGTTTCGGAACACCGCGAACTCCAGAAATGGATAGGGTCGTTTATGTTAATTATCAACAGTTGTCTTTCCTTTTGGTAGCCTGTTGGTCCGTACCTCTGGGATCTGAAAGTGGGAGGGTTACACTTACGGGGATGAGTTAAATGTGTTAACTAATCCTTGACCGAACAACGGTAACTTAATCCTAACGGAATATGAGTTATTCTGGTGTTAGAATTTGGTTGAGATTGTCTTAATTTAGAGGAGGAGTAGCTGACCACCCTTCGGTGGTTGTTGCTTGGATAACTGCCCAAAAGGTAGTTATTTAGGCCTCAATTATATAGGGAATTGTGTGTCCTTTATGCTTATTAGGGTTGGTTTTGGATAGATATTAAATGTTTTAACCCATTTGGAAGAATGGAAGCATTGGAAATTATTTAGTGCAGATTATGCTGCTGAGCGACTAGAGGGAGCAAATTCTGTGCTGCAGCAAAACTGGAAGCAAAAACTGCCACTTCACAGCTCGTTAGGCAACTTCATGAACCGACTTCTGTTGAGTAATTTTCGTGATAAAGGAGCAAGGAGAGCCCTACACGTGTCCAAGTTGACCTAATTCAAGCCTCCTATCCTTCTATAAAAGGAAGTAGCCGCCCAAGTCAAATGTATTCCATGTTTCCCCTTGGAAGCCGAATAGTATAGAGAGATTGAAGATCATCAAGAACACCATCATCCACAAGCTGATTAAGGAGTTTATTTTCTTTATTAACTTGTGATTATGGACTTGCCTACTCAGATTGTGATTTGTATTTCCATGCCTATTATGAACTAAGTAGCTTAGGTGTTCGTTAGGAATAATGTGATTGTCGTGCTTCATCTTTAGTAATGTATTGACTATTGCATTTTGGTTAATTGTTCTACTTATTTCCATTTTATGCCCGCCTGGCCAGCCGATGCGAATAGCTCTCTCTAGTTTCAGGGATGATTTAGAGAGTGTGTGGCAATTATCCACACTACGATCATTGTGTATTGGTGAACGCCAGTGACTGAGCTAGGGATAGCCAGTTGCCTAGTGCTTGATCGGTCGTACTTCATTGCGGTTGAAACACATCCCAAAAGATCCAAAGTTCCGGGAGGAATCCGCTAATAATACTGCGAGAAATTCATGATCAATAATATTGCTAGAGCATCTTTTAGAACAATCACTAAATCCTAACCAGTGCCTGTCTTTAATCTGTCTATCTATTTGTTTACTCGTTGTTCTGTCATTTATTTTGCTTCAGCACCATTCTTATAAAACAAAATCATTTTACCATCTTTGAAACCATTAGAAAGTTACACAAAATAGGTAGAGTGGAAACTAATTCAGGACTCAGATTGATAATATTACTTGCTGCAGACTGTGTATACTTGCACAGGAATTCTAGAGTCTTTTATACCATATTTTTACTCACTCTAGGAACCCAACATTGCTCTAAACCTCTGAAGTATCGTTGCAAAAACTAAATCAATAGTTTTATAGGGTTTCTTTGATTGCTTGTTTGTTTTTGCAGAATTTGATTGGATTATTTGTAATGGATTTGTGCGATTAATAATACAAGTAATTTGTTACTTCAGCAATTATATAAAATTTTATGTGCATTGTCTTACGCCATTTTATTAATAACGGTTTAAGATACAACTAGCTTAAACGACAAACCTGTGGTAAATGATTTTAGATTAGTCTTGATTGAGGAATGTCCTCAGGCTCAAATGTCTAGTTCATCTTGAATTGTTCATGATGAGTATTACATTAACTGCCTAGCCAATACCAATGACAATAAATATGATTTATTGGTCATTGAAACGTGCATAGTGGAAAATGAGGATACAACCTGAATTTTTAATTCAGGTGCCACTTATCACGTTTGCTTTTCCTTTTTAAGGAATAAGCTCATGGCAACAGTTGCAATTAGGTGAGATGACTCTCAGGTTTTGATCTGGAGAGTATATCTCGGCTTTGGCAGAGGGAACATGAAGTTATTTTATCCAATGGAAGAAAATACACATTATTAGATAATGTATATGAAGGAGGGAGCAGCGCAGAAACCAGATGGAGAACGATCCACCTGGGGTACAGTTTGAGCTTGATCCATAAATTGAAAAGACATTTAGGAACAGAAGGAGGGAGCAGCGCAGAAACCAGATGGAGAACGTGCCGCAATTTCCCCAGGTTCCTGAAGGGCCAGCAGACGCAGACCCCCAGAATCGTGTGCTGCAGCAAAACCCGTTGTTTGAGCAAAATGAGCAGCAAAATAATCAGGCTGAAAATCCTATCTTGATTGCAAACGATAGGACCAGAGCCATTCGAGTGTATGCTGTCCCAATGTTTAATGAGTTGAATCCAGGGATTGCACGTTCCCAAATCCAAGCGGCGAATTTTGAAATGAAACCGGTAATGTTTCAGATGTTGCAAACCGTGGGACAATTCCATGGTTTGACATCTGAAGACCCTCATTTACATCTTAAGTCTTTTCTAGGAGTTAGTGATTCTTTTGTAATTCAAGGAGTGCCTAGGGATGCTCTTAGATTAACTTTGTTCCCGTATTCTCTTAGAGATGGAGCAAAGGCATGGTTAAACTCTTTTGCTCCAGGATCAATTAGGACATGGGATGAGATAGCTGAAAATTTTTTGAGTAAATATTTCCCACCTAATAGAAATGCTAAATTAAGGAGTGAAATAGTAGGGTTTAGGCAACTTGAAGATGAGACTTTTAGTGAGGTTTGGGAGAGATTTAAGGAGCTTTTGCGAAAGTGTCCCCACCATGGTTTACCTCATTGTATTCAAATGGAAACATTCTACAATGGTTTAAATGGAGTAACCCAAGGTATGGTCAATGCTTCGGCTGGAGGGGCCCTTTTGGCAAAAACTTTTGATGAAGCTTATGAAATGTTAGAAAGAATATCTATTAATAGTTGTCAGTGGTCGGATGTTAGAGGCACAAATAAAAAAATTAAAAGTGTATTAGAAGTTGATGGTGTGTCCACCATTAGGGCTGATCTTGTTATGATTGCTAACGCTCTTAAGAATGTGACAGTGATTAGTCATCAGCAGCCACCAGCTATGGAGCCTACTGCAGTGGTGAACCAAGTGGCAGAGGAAGCATGTGTCTATTGTGGTGAAAATCACGACTACGAGTTTTGCCCCAACAATCCAGCTTCTGTGTTTTTTGTAGGTAATCAGAGGAATAACCCTTACTCTAATTTTTATAATCCAGGTTGGCGCAACCACCCCAACTTCTCATGGGGAGGTCAAGGAAATAACATGCAGACACAACAAAAGATTAACCAGTCGGGATTTGCTAAAGCGCAGGTATTGCCCCAGCAAAATAAGCAGGCTTTGCCCCAGCAAAATTTGGGAAGTTCTCTTGCGGCGATGATGAAAGAATTTATGGCTCGCACAGATGCCGCAATTCAAAGCAATCAAGCTTCGATGAGAGCCCTGGAATTGCAAGTGGGTCAGCTAGCTAATGAGTTGAAGGCAAGGCCTCAAGGGAAACTTCCAACAGATACTGAACACCCTAGAAGGGAAGGTAAGGAGCAGGTAAAGGCAGTAACTCTTAGGAGTGGTAAGCCATTAGAAGAAAGAATTGAGCCTAGTAAAACCCAGGTTATAGATAAAAATTGTGATAAAAATGTTGTTGTCGAAAAAGAGTTGGAGTCTGGTCAGGGTGCTGGAGGCAGCAATAAAGATGCTGGAGCATCTGGTTCTGTTCCAGATGTGGAACCACCTTATGTGCCGCCCCCACCTTATGTACCACCTCTACCTTTTCCACAAAGGCAAAAGCCTAAGAATCAGGATGGTCAATTTAGGAAGTTTTTAGAGATTCTTAAGCAATTGCATATAAATACCCCTTTAGTAGAAGCTATTAAGCAAATGCCTAATTATGCTAAATTTCTTAAGGATATTTTGACTAAAAAGAAGAGATTAGGTGAGTTTGAAACTGTATCTCTTACTGAGGAGTGTAATGCTATTCTTAAGAATGGGCTACCCCCCAAGGCTAAGGATCCAGGGTCATTTACCATACCCGTATCTATAGGTGGAAAAGAATTAGGTAGAGCACTCTGTGATTTAGGCGCAAGCATTAACCTTATGCCTCTTTTGGTCTATCGGAAGTTAGGTATTGGTGAAGCTAGGCCTACCACAGTTACACTCCAATTAGCTGATAGGTCTATCACATATCCAGAGGGTAAAATTGAGGATGTCTTAGTGAAGGTAGATAAATTCATATTTCCTGTTGATTTTATTGTTTTAGACTATGAGGCTGATAAAGATGTCCCAATTATTCTAAGTCGTCCATTTTTTCCTACTGGTAGGGCGTTAATAGATGTTCAAAAAGGGGAATTAACAATGAGAGTTTGTCATGAGCAAGTAAAATTTAATGTGTTTAAAGCCATGAAATATCTACACGAAATGGAGGATTGCTCCTTCATCAGGATTCTGGAGAGCAAAGTTATTGAGACAACAATGCAGGATTCAGCTGATAAGCATTCGGAAAAGCATGGAGAGGTTAGTGTAGAGGATTTTGAAATTTTTTCTTTAGATAGAAAAAATGAAAAAGAATTTTTTAGATGTGAGGATGTTTTTGAGTCTTTAGATTTAAACCAAAGGAAGGCTCCTCCCATTAAGCCATCCCTGATTGAGGCACCTACTTTAGATTTGAAGCCCTTGCCGGATCATCTAAAGTATGTGTATCTTGGGGAAAGTGAGACATTGCACATTATTGTTGCATCAGATTTAATGCCAGAGCATGAAGAGGCCTTAATAAAATTGCTGCAGCAATACGGCAAGGCTATAGGTTGGACATTGGCTGATATTCAGAGAATTTGCCCATCTTTTTGTATGCACAAAATCACTCTAGAGGAGGATCCTTTAGGAGTATTGAGCAACAAAGAAGGCTTAACCCTGCAATGAAAGAGGTTGTTAAAAAAGAGGTAATTAAATGGTTGGATGCTGGGATCATTTATCCAATTGCCGATAGCAATTGGGTAAGCCTTGTCCAATGTGTTCCTAAGAAGGGAGGTGTCACTGTGGTGAGCAATAAAGACAATGAGTTGATCCCAACAAGGACAGTAACTGGCTGGAGGGTTTGCATGGATTATAGGAGGCTTAATAAAGCTACCCGTAAGGACCATTTCCCTCTACCATTTATCGACCAGATGTTGGATCGATTGGCTGGTCAGACCTACTACTGTTTCTTGGATGGTTATTCTGGGTATAATCAGATTACTATTGCTCCTGAGGATCAGGAGAAAACCACTTTTACCTGCCCTTATGGGACGTTTGCTTTTAGGTGAATGCCTTTTGGCCTTTGCAATGCTCCAGCAACATTTCAGCGGTGTATGTTTGCAATTTTTTCTGATATGATTGAGTCCACTGTTGAGGTCTTTATGGACGATTTTCAGTGTTTGGAGGGTCTTTTCAGAGTTGTTTCGATAATTTAGGCAAGGTGTTAAAAAGATGTGAGGATACCCATCTAGTTCTTAATTGGGAGAAATGTCACTTCATGGTGAAGGAGGGCATAGTGCTAGGTCATAGGATTTCTAAGAATGGTCTAGAGGTCGATAGAGCAAAAATAGAGGTGATTGAAAGATTAGAACCACCGAATTCAGTGAAGGGAATTCGGAGTTTTTTAGGACATGCTGGATTTTATAGGAGGTTCATAAAAGATTTTTCCAAAATCAGTAAACCTCTTTGTAACTTAGTATGCACAGATCATGTTTTTGACTTTAATGCAGATTGTATGAAGACTTTTAAGACTTTAAAGGCTACTTTAATCTCAGCACCCAGTCTTTGTGCACCTAATTGGGATTTACCATTCGAGGTAATGTGTGATGCGAGTGATGTTGCAGTAGGTGCTATGCTGGGGCAAAACCATGATGTATGACATTAATTAGATAAAGATAATTGTTATATTTTATTAATGTAGCATGCATGCTTAGATTTATTTTCATGAGTATTAATATAATAGTTATATTTGTTGGGTTTTATGCCCTAAAACTCGTAGATAGTAAATGAAACAAATTAATCGATCTCAATAAAGTGTTATTTGAGTAATTCACTAATTTGGTTATTGAATAATCGAGTTTGCATTTATAAACCCTAAATCCAATAAACTAAGATCCAAGGTTGTTTAAATGAAACTTGGACTAGTATGTGGGGACATACAGGGATCAGTGTCCAAGTAACAACCTAAAAGGTCTATAGTATAGGGATAAGGCTGGGTACCTCATCCTGGTGACACTATGTGATACGGCCCACCTTGTATTCGATACAGATGCAATGATCCAAAGCATCCATGTAGGAGACATGCGGGTGGGGGTATCCTATGCAATGAGTTTGCATAAGACCAGACCGCGAAATAGTAACCACTAGTTGTAACGCCGTTAACTAGTTTAGGTTTCTATTTCAATAGGATGACCTAGGTAACTCAATCTCAATCCTGAGTCTGTTATGAACCCCTTTCAGGAGGGATTGTCCTTAGATTTGTATGGGTGAGAGTGGCCAATTCGCCGACTCAATAATCCTACCATTTCAGGGACAAGACCGAATGGGAGCTAGGAACATAACAGTACAAGATGGAATTCACTCCTTCCCCTATTGGGGTAAGTAGATGTGTGTTCCCTTAAGAGCTGATTTCAGGGCTTGAACAAAGGTGCGCCATCTTCTCCTAGCCCGAGAGAAACTCCTGTTTAGTGGTTGGACCCTAAACAACTTGTCCATTAAAGGAATCAGAAGTACTTAAGGAACTAGAGGTAACCCAAGGGTAAAACGGTAATTTGACCCAGCTAGTGTTACGAACACACGTGAAGGATTGACTTACTGCTTGGTCGATATCCATGGACACAGAAATATTCTACAGTGAGAAGAGTGCAGTTGTGGGTCTTTAGTGGAGTGATCCACAGTTAACGAATGTTGACTAAACTTGGTCAATGAGTTTGGCCAATTAGTCTCGTATCGTTGGAGCTTTTGATCTGTAGGTCCATTAGGTCCCACTGGTAGCTCGTAAACAGACTTGAGGCAACTAAGTATAAATTGTAAATTGAAAGTGTTCAATTTATTTGGGGAATTGTATTATGTATATTGATGCATTATAATATAAAGTTTATTAAAACTTTATAATATAATTTTTGAATTAATTTCAAAAATTAATTCTTGAGAGAAAATATTTGAAAGAGTTCAAATAAATTTAATATGAATTGGATTCATATTAATTTTAATTTTAATAAAATCCCTAAGATTAAATATATGATATTTAATTGGGAAAATTAATTAATTATGGAATTAATTAATTATTTATTAAAATTAGAGATTTTTTCCTATTAGGAAAGAAAATATTTGAAAGAATTCAAATAAATTTAATATGATTTGGATTCATATTAATTTTAATTTTAATAAAATCCCTAAGATTAAATATATGATATTTAATTAGGGAAATTAATTAATTATGGAATTAATTAATTATTTATTAAAATTAGAGACCTTTTCCTATTAGGAGAAGGCCTTCCTTTTCCTATTAAGAAGAAGGTCTTGGCCTTTACCTATAAATAGGACCCCTGGGGTGGGGTGAAAGGAATCCCATTCATCCTCCTTCTCTCAGAGAATTCCCCTCAAGGCTTCCTCTAAACTCCCACCAATCTCTTGCCTCTAGAAGTCTCAGAGTCATACCGGTGTAGCCATAGTGGTGGTGTTCACACTAGTTCGTGATTAATTCACATGCAGTTGGTGAATTTAATCTGAGTCATCAACGAAAGTAAGTAATTTTGTACTTTATAAATTAGATTTAGATCTAATATTTTTGTATGCTTAGCCTTAATATATATTTAGAATAGTTCTAATATTATTGCCAATGTATTGGTATTTTAGATTAAACAAAATTAATTACGAATCGGTCCCAATCACGCTTCTGCTTTACCCAATTACGAAATTCCAATCCTTCAATTGGTATTAGAGCCGATCGTAGATCTAATTTTGTTTCACTAAAATTTGCATTGGCTATTGGTGGGATTGATTAATACATAATGTATGTATGATTTGCATTGAACTGTTTAGGTTAATTTTATGGCCATAGATTTTACTGTTTTTATGTGATTTGATCATGTAAGGGCCCGGTGTTTCGGGTATTTTATGTAAAATTGAGTCTTATGTAAGTTCGGGTCTAGAATCGGTTTTTATGAGATAAAAATCGGAGAAATTGTGATGCTATCACAATTACAGCACGCGTTAGAAATTCGTAACAGGACGGCTCAAGGCTGTTGGGGGGTCCAGTTCACGCGGTCTGGCTGGGCTGGGACCGATTTGGTCCGGTTCAGCTGGAATTTGGCTCGGTTCGTGGTTTTTGTAGCTAGTTCGAAGTGGTTCGGGTCGGTTTAGGCGGTCTAGACCAGTATTTGGAGCTGCAGAAGGATCTTTTAGGATAGAATTTAGCTATAATTATTGTAATTTATGCTTTATTTTATCCTATGGGCCAAAATTAACCGGTTCAATTGCTATTTATTTGCTTTATGGATGTCGTATAGCTTAAATTCCCACCATAGGTTAAGCATGTTTCATGCATATTTATGTTATAAATGTTATAATGTATGATAATTATGCATGAATTTAAATTTCATGAGTTATTTAGTATAATTGTTATATTAAATATATGAAATTGGAAAAGCATGATGCATGACATTAATTAGATAAATGTAATTGTTATATTTTATTAATGTAGCATGCATGCTTAGGATTATTTTCATGAGAATTAATATAAGTAGTTATATTATGAATGAGAATAATCAATATATATCAATGCTTGTTTTCATGTATGTTTTAATATAAAATGTTATATTAATTAAATGAAAATGGAATAGCATTGAGCATGACATTAATTAGATTAATATAAGAGTTATTTTATATTAATGTCAAATTTCATGTAATTTAATTTTGTGGATGTTTAATTAATATAATCGATATTAATTAAATGAAATTGAAATTGCATGAGGGATGACACCACCTTAGATTAATATAATCGTTATATTATCGTTATCAGTGTCATAATAATATGGTGTTTAACAATTAGAATATGATTGTTATTTTTCCAACACCATAGAAGCATGTTATAGGGCTAATCATTAAAATTTTATAATAAGTTTATAAAATTGATTAGAAACCGTCAACCTATAACAAAGAGTTGCATGCAAACATAAGACCTTAGTTTAAAATGAATTAATTTTAAAATGTTTAAAATTAATTAGACCTAAGGTCATTATAATTCTAATATGATTAGAATTATTTTCTTACTTAGAATTATAAATAGTTTTAATTGACTAAGTAGGAAAAACATTACTATGATTATAAGGGAACTCCACCGGTTAAGTTCTGTCTAAGGCTGGGGGTACTTAAGATGACGGTTTACGGAACACCTCCTACCTGGGAACTAACCCGGAATACCGGAGTTGAATTAATCATAGCTAAATGTTAGCATGCAATGTCAGTAGGTTTATTAAAAGAGTTTAATTCACCTAGATCTTTAGAGTAAAGATTTATCATAACTATTGGTTATAAGGGAACTCTACCGGTAAAGTTCTGTCTAAGGCTGGAGGTACTTAAGATGACGGTTTACGGAACACCTGCTACCTGGGAACTGAGCCGGAACTTGAGTTTAATTAACCATAGTTATATTAGCATGCAATGTCTCTAGGTAATTAAAAGTGTTTAATTCACCTAGACACATAAGAGAAAAGACCTATATATATAAAAGTTATATGCATGCATAGACTTAGATAGATTCACTTAGTCGGAATATACCTAAGTAATAGACCCTATAATTATAAAAATACTTAGTGGGAGGAAATATATCAAAACAAGATTTTCATAAATCAAGTTTTGCTCTCACGTCCTCAAAAGTTCACAACGTGAGGTTCATGCTTGGCCTCGAGTCACCCTGGGAGTGACCCCCTAAGGATGGTGTTTGCATGGATTAATATCAAGGTGAATGAGGGAGTATTTTATAGTAAGTGGGAGTAGGACACGTGTCAACGTATCCTACGGTCTCCTCCATTAGGTTGCACCGTGAGATGCCCATGATTTGCCTGCGAGTCGCCCTGGGAGCGATCACCCTACGGAGGGTTTGATCATGGGAGTCAGAACAATGCAAACTCCAGAAATGGATAGGGTTTCTTAGGTCCATTTCCAACTTTGACTTTCCCTACGGTAGCATTGTTGGGGCCGACCTCTGAAATCTGAAAAATGGAGGGTCACACTTACGAGAAATTGTTAGGGTGTTAATAATTTCCTGACCGAAAAAACGGTAGCTAAGAACTATTGGAATATGAGTTATTCTGGGAATAGGGATTGGCTGAGATTGTCTCAATTCAGAGGAGTAGCTGACTACCCTACGGTAGCTGTTGTTCTAAACCTCTGAAGTATCGTTGCAAAATGAATGTTTATTCTATGGGTTGATCAATACTTTTGCTAAATTGATTGGATTAAAATAATAATATTATTTTGTGTAATGGGTTAATGCAATAATACTTACTAAGTTAATTTGTTTGTTCTATCAGCAATGAAACGTTCTTTGTATCCCTCTAATAACATCAATTACAAAACTGGTATTTCTAATACAACTAAGAAAATGAACTTAAACACTAAATGCGTGGAATTGGTCTTAACTAAGGACGGTCCTCAAGCCCATATGTCTAATTTATCCGAAATTGTTCATGATGAATATGACATAGACTGCTTAGCACATCTCAATGAAAATAAATTTGATTTATTGATCATTGAAACGTGTATAGTGGAAAATGATGATACAGCCTGGATCCTTGATTCAGGTGCCACTCATCACGTATGCTCTTCCTTTGAGGGAATGAGCTCCTGGCAACAGTTAGATGCTGGGGAAATGACTCTAAGAGTTGGGACTAGAGAGCTCATTTCACCTAAAGCAGTGGGAGATATTAAAATGTTCTTCTCCAGAGAACGCTATATGTTATTAGATAATGTATATATAGTTCCCAGAATAAAAAGAAATTTGATTTCTATTTCTTGTTTGCTAGAACAAGGGTATTTAGTGTCCTTTTCTGTGAATGAAGCTTTCATTACTAAAAGGGGTGCTGATATATGTTCTGCAAAAATGGAGAACAATTTGTATGTCTTAAGACCAATAGAGTCTAGGGCTATTTTGAACAATGAAATGTTTAAAACAGCTGAGACTCAACCAAAAAGACAAAAAGTTTCTCAAAGTACCTATCTTTGGCACTTGAGACTTGGTCACATAAATCTCAATAGGATTGGGAGATTGGTTAAGAACGGACTTCTAAGTCAGTTAGAAGATGGTACTTTACCTCCATGTGAGTCATGTCTCGAAGGTAAGATGACCAAACGACCTTTTACTGGAAAAGGTTATCGTGCCAAGGAGCCCTTAGAACTCGTACATACGGATCTCTGTGATCCAATGAATGTAAGAGCTCGAGGAGGGTATGAATATTTCATCTATTTTATAGATGATTATTCAAGGTATGGTTATTTATACCTAATGAGTCATAAGTCTGAAGCCCTTGAAAAGTTCAAGGAGTACAGGACTGAAGTTGATAACTTGTTAGGTAAGACCATTAAAACACTTCGATCTGATCGAGGTGGAGAGTATTTGGACTTAAAATTCCAAAACTATTTGTTAGAACATGGAATATCGTCCCAACTCTCAGCACCAGGTACACCTCAGCAGAATGGTGTATCTGAAAGGAGAAACAGAACCTTGTTAGACATGGTTCGATCTATGATTAGTTATGCTCAATTGCCTAGTTCTTTTTGGGGTTATGCAGTAGAGACTGCAGTTTATATTTTGAATGTTGTTCCCTCAAAGAGTGTTTCTGAAACACCATTTGAGCTTTGGAAAGGGCGTAAAGTTAGTTTACGTCATTTCAGAATTTGGGGTTGCCGTGCACATGTGTTAGTAGCAAACCCAAAGAAATTGGATTCACGTTCAAAATTATGTCTATTCGTAGGCTACCCAAAAGAAACAAGAGGTGGATACTTCTTTGATCCAAAAGAAAATAAAGTGTTTGTACCGACAAATGCTACTTTCTTGGAAGAAGACCACGTTAAAGAACACATACCACACAGTAAAATTGTGTTAAGTGAACTTTCTGGTAAAGCTACAAATGAATCAACAAGAGTTGTTGATGAGGCTGGACCTTCAACAAGAGTTGTTGATGAGCCCAGTTCAGAGGCTGGACCATCAACAAGAGTTATTGATTAGCCCAGTACATCTGGTCAAGCCCATCCTTCTCAAGAGTTGAGAATGCCTCGACGTAGTGGGAGGGTTGTTATTCAACCTGAACGCTATCTGGGTTTAGCGGAAACTCCAACTGTCATACCTAATGATGGGGTTGATGATCCATTGACCTTTAGACAGGCAATGAATGATGTGGACCATGACCAGTGGGTCAAAGCTATGGACCTAGAGATGGAGTCTATGTACTTCAATCAAGTCTGGGATCTTGTAGACCTACCTGAAGGGGTTAAACCCATAGGGTTCAAATGGATCTACAAGAGAAAACGAGACGCAGATGGGAAAGTACAGACTTTCAAAGCTCGACTTGTGGCAAAGGGTTATACCCAAAAGGAGGGGGTAGGCTATGAGGAAACCTTCTCCCCAGTTGCCATGTTAAAGTCGATAAGAATTCTCTTGTCCATTGCCACCTTTTATGATTATGAGATTTGGCAAATGGACGTCAAGACTGCCTTTCTGAATGGAAATCTTGATGAGAACATCTTTATGTCTCAACCAGAGGGGTTCGTTGCTCAAGGTCAGGAGCAAAAAGTTTACAAGCTTAGACGATCCATTTATGGGTTGAAGCAAGCTTCCAGATCTTGGAATATAAAGTTTGACACTGCTGTCAAATCTTATGGCTTTGACCAGAACATTGATGAGCCTTGTGTTTACAAAAGGATTATCAACAGTTCAGTGGCTTTTCTGGTGTTGTATGTAGATGATATTCTTCTCATTGGGAATGATGTAGAATATCTAGCTGACATTAAAAAATGGCTATCGACTGAGTTCCAAATGAAAGATTCGGGTGAAGCTCAGTATGTTCTAGGGATTCAAATTATTATGAATCGTAAGAACAGAACGTTAGCCCTGTCTCAAGCATCATATATAAACAAGATGTTGTTTAGATATAAGATGCAGAATTCCAAGAGGGGTTTACTACCCTTCAGACATGGAGTTCATTTGTCTAAGGAACAGTGTCCTAAGACACCTCAAGAAATTGAGGATATGAGATGCATCCCTTATGCTTCAGCTGTGGGCAGTCTTATGTACGCCATGTTGTGTATTAGGCCTGACATTTGCTATGCAGTTGGGATAGTCAGCAGGTACCAGTCCAATCAAGGGTTAGACCACTGGACTGCAGTTAAAAACATCCTCAAGTATCTTCGGAGAACGAGGGACTATCAGCTTGTGTATGGCTCTAAGGATTTGATCCTTACAGGATACACAAACTTTGACTTTCAGACTGATAAGGATTCTAGGAAATCAACATCAGGGTCAGTATTTACCCTCAACGGGGGAGCTATAGTCTGGCGTAGCATCAAACAAGGATGCATTGCAGACTCCACCATGGAGGCCGAATATGTCGCTGCTTGTGAAGCAGCTAAGGAGGCTGTATGGCTACGAAAGTTCTTGATGGATTTGGAAGTTGTTCTAAATATGAACTTGCCAATCACCCTTTACTGTGATAATGGTGGTGCAGTGGCAAATTCTAAAGAACCTCGCAGTCACAAAAGAGGTAAGCACATTGAGCGCAAATATCATCTCATTAGAGAGATCGTGCAACGAGGGGACGTGATCGTCACGAAGGTAGCCTCTGAGCACAATATTGCTGATCAATTTACGAAGGCTCTCACGGCTAAAGTGTTCGAGGGTCATCTAGAGGGTCTAGGTCTGCGAGTTATGTACATAGAATAATCTAGGGCAAGTGGGAGAAGTGTAATGGGTATTGTGGATGCCCTAGTTTATTGTATTTATCTGTATTTGTACTTTTCATGTATTATACAGTATTAATACAAACTACTATTCCTACTACAATGATTATTCATTCAATTTTGATTATTGATGTACATTGCCCACTAGAGTTTTAGTTCAAGTGAGAGTTGTTGGGTTTTATGCCCTAAAACTCGTAGATAGTAAATGAAACAAATTAATCGAGCTCAATAAAGTGCTATTTGAGTAATTCACTAATTTGGATATTGAATAATCGAGTTTGCATTTATAAACCCTAAATCCAATAAACTAAGATCCAAGGTTGTTTAAATGAAACTTGGACTAGTATGTGGGGACATACGGGGATCAGTGTCCAAGTAACAACCTAAAAGGTCTGTAGTATAGGGATAAGGCTGGGTACCTTATCCTGGTGACACTATGTGATACGACTCACCTTGTATTCGATATAGATGCAATGATCCAAAACATCCATGTAGGAGACATGCGGGTGGGGGTATCCTATGAAATGAGTTTGCATAAGACCGGACCGCGAAATAGTAACCACTAGTCGTAACGTCGTTAACTAGTTTAGGTTTCTATTTCAATAGGATGACCTAGGTAACTCAATCTCAATCCTGAGTCTGTTATGAACCCCTTTCAGGAGGGATTGTCCTTAGATTTGTATGGGTGAGAGTGGCCAGTTCGCCGACTCAATAATCCTACCATTTCAGGGGCAAGACCGAATGGGGGCTGGGAACATAACAATACAAGATGGAATTCACTCCTTCCCCTATTGGGGTAAGTAGATGTGTGTTCCCTTAAGGGCTGATTTCAGGGCTTGAACAAAGGCGCGCCATCTTCTCCTAGCCCGAGAGGAACTCCTGTTTAGTGGTTGGACCCTAAACAACTTGTTCATTAGAGGAATCATTAGTACTTAAGGAACCAGAGGTAACCCAGGGGTAAAACGGTAATTTGACCCAGTTGGTGTTACGAACACACGTGAAGGATTGACTTACTGCTTGGTCGATATCCATGGACACAGAAATATTCTACAGTGAGAAGAGTGCCTCTGTGGGTCTTTAGTGGAGTGACCCATAGTTAACGAATGTTGACTAAACTTGGTCAATGAGTTTGGCCAATTAGTCTCGTATAGTTGGAGCTTCTAATCTGTAGGTCCATTAGGTCCCACTGGTAACTCGTAAAGAGACTTGAGGCAACTAAGTATAAATTGTAAATTGAAAGTGTTCAATTTATTTGAGGAATTGTATAATGTATATTGATGCATTATAATATAAAGTTTATGAAACTTTATAATATAATTTTTGAATTAATTTCAAAAATTAATTCTTTAGAGAAAATATTTGAAAGAGTTCAAATAAATTTAATATGAATTGGATTCATATTAATTTTAATTTTAATAAAATCCCTAAGATTAAATATATGATATTTAATTAGGGAAATTAATTAATTATGGAATTAGTTAATTATTTATTAAAATTAGAGACCTTTTCCTATTAGGAGAAGGTCTTCCTTTTCCTATTAGGAAGAAGGTCTTGGCCTTTACCTATAAATAGGACCCCTGGGGTGGGGTGAAAGGAATCCCATTCATCCTCCTTCTCTCAGAGAATTCCCCTCAAGACTTCCTCTAAACTCCCACCAGTCTCTTGCCTCTAGAAGTCTCAGAGTCATACCGGTGTAGCCATAGTGGTGGTGTTCACACTAGTTCGTGATTAATTCACATGAAGTTGGTGAATTTAATCGGAGTCATCAACGAAAGTAAGTAATTTGTTACTTTATAAATTAGATTTAGATCTAATATTTTTGTATGCTTAGCCTTAATATATATTTAGAATAGTTCTAATATTATTGCCAATGTATTGGTATTTTAGATTAAACAAAATTAATTACGAATCGGTCCCAATCACGCTTCCGCTTTACGGAATTACGGAATTCCAAGCCTTCAATATTATGAATGGAAATAAATTTCAATGCTTGATTTTCATGTATAATTTTAATATAAATTGTTATATTAATTTAAGGAAAATTGAATAGCATTGAGCATGACATTAATTAGATTAATATAAGAGTTATATTATATTAATGTCGACAATCATGTAATTTTAATTTCGTGGATGATTAATTAATATAATCGATATTAATTAAATGAAATTGAAATTGCATGAAGCATGACACCACCTTAGAATAATATAATCGTTATATTATCGGCGTCATGAGCGTTATGGTGTTTAATAATTCGAATTAGATTGTTATTTGGAAACACCATAGAAGCATGTTATAGGGCTAATTATTAAAATTTTATAATAGTTATAAAATTGATTAGAAACCGTCAACCTATAACAAAGAGTTGCATGCAAACATAGGACCTTAGGTTAAAATGAATTAATTTTTAATTGTTTAAAATTAATTAGACCTAAGCTCATTTTTAATTCTAATAGGATTAGAATTATTTTCTTACTTAGGATTAAAATAGTTTTAATGCACTAAGTAGGAAAAACATTACTATGGTTATAAGGGAATTCTCTCGGTGAAGTTCTGTCTAGGCTGGGGGTATTTAAGTTGACGGTGATGGAACACCTCCTACCTGGGAATTGACCCGGAACGTGAGTTGAATTACTCATAGTCTAATGTTAGCATGCAATGTCACTAGGTAATTAAAAGTGTTTAATACACCTAGACATTAGAGTAAAGACCTATTTATAAGAGTTATAATAGGCATAGACTTAGATAGATTGACATAGCCGGGTTTATCTAAGTTTAATAACCCTAAAATACAGTAGGACATTTCAGTGGGAGGAAAAATATAAAAAAACAAGATTTTCATATCGAGTTTTTTACTCTCACGTCCCCCTGTGTTCACACCGTGAGACCCATGCTCGGCTTCGTGTCGCCCTGGGCGCGGCCTCCCTTCGGAAAGTGTTTGCATGGGTCAATACCAAGGTGAATGGGGAGAATGTCTATAGTAAGTGGGAGCAGGACACGTGTCAACGTATCCTACGATCTCCACCCCTAGGTTGCACCGTGAGATTCTTATGATCCTGGCGTGACCATCCCTTCGGAGGGCCTGATCATAGGTTTCAGAACACCGAGAACTCCAGAAATGGATAGGGTCGCTTATGTTAATTATCAACAGTTGTCTTTCCTTTTGGTAGCCTGTTGGTCCGTACCTCTGGGATCTGAAAGTGGGAGGGTTACACTTACGGGGATGAGTTAAATGTGCTAACTAATCCTTGACCGAACAACGGTAACTTAATCCTAACGGAATATGAGCTATTTTGGTGTTAGAATTTGGTTGAGATTGTCTTAATTTAGAGGATGAGTAGCTGACCACCCTTCGGTGGCTGTTGCTTGATAACTGCCCAAAAGGTAGTTATTTAGGCCTCAATTATATAGGGAATTGTGTGTCCTTTATGCTTATTAGGGTTGGTTTTGGGTAGATATTACATGTTTTAACCCATTTGGAAGAATGGAAGCATTGGAAATTATTTTGTGCAGATTATGCTGCTGAGCGACTGGAGGGAGCAGATTATGTGTTGCAGCAAAACATGAAGCAAAAACTGCCACTTCACAGCTCGTTAGGCAACTTCATGAACCGACTTCTGTTGAGTAATTTTAGTGATAAAGGAGCAAGGAGAGCCCTACACGTGTCCAAGTTGACCTAATTCAAGCCTCCTATCCTTCTATAAAAGGAAGTAGCCGCCCAAGTCAAATGCATTCCATGTTTCCCCTTGGAAGCCGAATAGTATAGAGAGATTGAAGATCATCAAGAACACCATCATCCACAAGTTGATTAAGAAGTTTATTTTCTTTATTAACTTTTGATTATGGACATGCCTACTCAGATTGTGATTTGTATTTCCATGCCTATTATGAACTAAGTAGCTTAGGTGTTCGTTAGGAATAATGTGATTGTCGTGTTTCATCTTTAGTAATGTATTGACTATCGCATTTTGGTTAATTGTTCTACTTATTTCCATTTTATGCCCACCTGGCCAGCCGGTGCGAATAGCTGTCTCTAGTTTCAGGGATGATTTAGAGAGTGTGTGGCAATTATCCACACTACGATCATTGTGTATTGGTGAACGCCAGTGACTGAGCTAGGGATAGCCAGTTGCCTAGTGCTTGATCGGTCGTACTTCATTGCGGTTGAAACACATCCCAAAAGATCCGAAGTTCCGGGAGGAATCCGCTAATAATACTGCGAAAATGCATGATCAATAATATTGCTAGAGCATCTTTTAGAACAATCACTAAATCATAACCAGTGCCTGTCTTTAATCTGTCTATCTATTTGTTTACTCGTTGTTCTGTCATTTATTTTGCTTCAGCACAATTCTTATAAAACCAAATCATTTTACCATCTTTGAAACCATTAGAAAGTTACACAAAATAGGTAGAGTGGAAACTAATTCAGGACTAAGATTGATAATATTACTTGCTGCAGACTGTGTATACTTGCACAGGAATTCTAGAGTCTTTTATACCATAATTTTACTCACTCTAGGAACCCAACATTGCTCTAAACCTCTGAAGTATCGTTGCAAAAACTAAATCAATATTTTTATAGGGTTTCTTTGATTGCTTGTTTGTTTTTGCAGAATTTGATTGGATTATTTGTAATGGATTAGTGCGATTAATAATACAAGTAATTTGTTACTTCAGCAATTATATAAAATTTTATGTGCATTGTCTTACGCCATTTTAATAATAACGGTTTAAGATACAACTAGCTTAAACGACAAACCTGTGGTAAATGATTTTAGATTAGTCTTGATTGAGGAATGTCCTCAGGCTCAAATGTCTAGTTCATCTTGAATTGTACATGATGAGTATTACATTAACTGCCTAGCCAATACCAATGACAATAAATATGATTTATTGGTCATTGAAACATGCATAGTGGAAAATGAGGATACAGCCTGAATTTTTAATTCAGGTGCCACTTATCACGTTTGCTTTTCCTTTTTAAGGAATAAGCTCATGGCAACAGTTGCAATTAGGTGAGATGACTCTCAAATTTTGATCTGGAGAGTATATCTCGGCTTTGGCAGAGGGAACATTAAGTTATTTTATCCAATGGAAGAAAATACACATTATTAGATAATGTATATGAATTTCCTAAAGATTAACAGAAATTTGATTTTTGTATTGTATATGTTGGAACAATGTTACTCTATACCTTTCTCTGCTAACGCAGTTTTGTTTTAAGAAATGAAGTTGACAGTTGTTCAGCATTATTGAAAATAACTTATGTGTTTTAAGACTAATCGAGAGTAAAGCAAGTCATGAGCACTGAGTTGTTTAAGATTGCTTATACTCTGAAAAATAAAGGCAAAGGATATCTCCTAAAGGAAATACCTTTCTTTGGTTCTTAAGGTTAGGGTATTTTTGTTCTCAATATGATTGGGAGCTTAGTCTATGAGTATACTTCTAAGTTAGTTAGAAGAAAACTTTTTAATACAAATTAAGTCATGCCTTATGGGCAAGATGACTGATAGATCTTTTACTAGAAAAGAGTTAAAAGAGCCAAAGAACCCTTGGAGCTTGAACATTTGGATCCTTGTGATCTAGTATGTTAAAGCAGTGGGAGGGTATGAATAATTCATCTCATTTATGGATGATTGTTCAAAGGTATGAGTATCTCTACCTAATGCAATTTCAGTCTGAAGCTCTTGAGATGACTGAAGTTGAAAACTTGTTAGGTGAGATAATAAAAATACTTTGATCTGATCAATGTGTTGAGTATAGGGACTTGAGATTCTAGGACTACTTGATAGTTCATGGAATTGCATCCTAAATCTCAGTTAGGAGTAATAGAACCCTATTGGATATGGTTCAATTCCAGGTTGAGCTATGCTCAATTGCCTGACTCGTTTTGGGGTCATGCAGTGTGACTGCACCGTGTATTTTGAACAACGTTCCATCAAAAGTGTTTCTTAAACACCTATTTGTTGTGGATAGGACGTAAAGATTTTTTACGTTCCTTTAAATCTTGGGGTGTCCAACACTTGTGCTTGTGCCTCACCCAAAAACAAATTGGAATACCGTTCAAAATTATGGCTAATTGTAGGCAATCCCAAGGAAACAAGGAGATTGTACTTCTTCAATCCATAAGAGAATAAAGAATTTGTATCGATAAATGTTTCATTCTCACAAGAAGAACATATGAGAAATCATTAGCCATAAAGTAAGGTCGGTTTAAGTGAATTAACTAATAAAGCTACAGAAACATTAACAAGAGTTGTTGATGTATCAACAAAAGTTGTTGATAAGTCTGGTTATTCAACAAGAGTTGTTGATAAGGCCAGTGTTTTTGGTCAGCCACATCCATCTCAAGAGTTGAGAATGCCTTGATGTAGTGAGAGGGTTGTTTTATAACCTGACCGTTACATGGGCTTATATGAAGTTCAAGTTGTCATTCTTGATGATGACATAGAGGATTCATTATCTTTTAGAAAGAAAATGGATGATGTTGACAAGGACCAATGGTTTAAAGCCATGGACCTGGAAATGAAGTCTTTGCATTTCAATTTCATCTGGGATCTTGTAAATTTGCTTGATGGGGTAACACTTATAGGTTACAAGTGGATTTACAAGAGGAAATGAGACATTTAAGGTCTCAACTAGAAGGGTCCATTAAGCAAGATCAAAAGCAAAAGGGTTTGCACGTTTAAGTGGTTCATTCATGGATTGACCTAAGCATTTCGATCTTGAAATTTAAGATTTGATACAGTGATCAAATTTTTGGGCTTTAATCAGAACATTGATGAGTCTTGTGTTTACAAGTAACCATCAATAATTCGGTAGCTCACTTAGTGTTGTATATGATTGATATCCTAATGATTGAGAATGATATAGGTTATCTTACTGACTTTAAAAGAGGCTAGCAGCTCATTTCCAAATGAAAATCTGGCAGAAGCTGAGATAGTCTTGTCTGAAGTGTCTTATGTCTACAAGATGTCAGTTAGATATAAGATGCAGAATTCCAATAAGGGTTTACTACCTTTTCAGGAATGGAATTCTTTTGTCTAAGGAACTGTGTCCTCAGACACCTCAAGAAGTTGAGGACATGAGACATATGCCCTATGCAGTAGAGTTATCAGTGAGTATCAATCAAATCAAGGATTTGATCTCTGGAGTGTCGTTACGTACATTCTCCAGTATCTTAGGAGAACGAGGTTCTATATGCTCGTGTATGGCGCTAAGGATTTGATCCTTACAGGATACACCAACACAAATGTTTTAACTGATAAGGATTTGATGAAATCAACATCAGTGTCTGTCTTCACTCTCAATGGAGGAGCTACGACTTATCTGCAGTCTCATCCATATAGGCCAATAAGTAGTTGCTTATGAAGCACCAATAGAGACTGTATGACTTAGGAAGTTCAAGCCCAATTTGGAAGGTGTTCCAAATATGAACTACCCTATTGCAAGACAAGCAAGCACATTTAATCTAAATGATATATTGTTGATTCATTCACGAAGGCTCTCTCGGCTAAAGTGTATGAGGGTCATCTAGATGATCTAGGTCTACGAGTTATGTACAAAGATGTAATCTAGGGCAAGTGGGAGAAATGTAATGAGTATAGTGGTCCCATTATGTAATGGGTATAGTGATGCCCTAGTTTATTGTATTTGTACATTGTAAGTATGTTTTATGTATTATACATGTATTTATACACCCACTGCGGGATAGATTATTGTACATTCCCACTAAACTAGATTTTTAGTTCAAGTGGGAGTTTGTTGGGTTTTATGTCCTAAAACTCGTAGATAGTGAATGATTAACGAATTATACACTTCTATCAATAAAGTGTTATTGAGGTTTATGCAATAAAGTGTTATTGTCATATTAAGTCTAAAATTGCACAATATGACCCAAACCCAATAAACTAAGATCCAAGGTTGTTTACATGACTCTTGGACTAGTATGTGGGGACATACGGGGATCAGTGTTCAAGTAACAACTTAAAAAGTCTATAGTACAGGGATAAGGTTGGGTACCTTATCCTGGTAACACTATGTGATACGACCCGTTTTGTATTTGATACAGACGTATTGATCCAAGGTGTCCATGTAGGAGACATGCGAGCGGGGGTATCCGATGTAATGAGTTTGCATAAGACCGGACCACAAAATAGTAAACCACTAGATGTAACACCGTTAACTAGTTAGGTTACTGTTTCAATAGGATGACCTAGGTAACTCAATCTTAATCCTGAGTATGTCATGAACTCCTTCTCATGAGGGATTGTCCTTTGATTAGTACGGGTGAGAGTGGCCAGAACGCGGACTCAATAAGCTTACCTTATTGGGGACAAGACCGAGTGGGGGGCTGGAGACATGACAATACAAGATGGAATTCACTCCTTCCCCTAGTGATGCCCTAGTTTATTGTATTTGTACATTGTAAGTATGTTTTATGTATTATACATGTATTTATATACCCACTGCTGGGATAGATTATTGTACATTCCCACTAAACTAGATTTTTAGTCCAAGTGGAAGTTTGTTGGGTTTTATGTCCTAAAACTCGTAGATAGTGAATGATTAACGAATTATACACTTGTATCAATAAAGTGTTATTGAGGTTTATGCAATCAAGTGTTATTGTCATATTAAGTCTAGAATTGCACAATATGACCCAAATCCAATAAACTAAGATCCAAGGTTGTTTACATGAGACTTGGACTAGTATGTGGGGACATACGGGGATCAATGTTCAAGTAACAACCTAAAAGGTCTATAGTACAGGGATAAGGCTAGGTACCTTATCCTGGTAACATTATGTGATACGGCCCGCTTTGTATTCGATACAGACGTATTGATCCGAGGCGTCCATGTAGGAGACATGCGAGTGGGGGTATCCTATGCAATAAGTTTGCATAAGACCGAACCACGAAATAGTAAACCACTAGATGTAACACCGTTAACTAGTTAGGTTACTGTTTCAATAGGATGACCTAGGTAACTCAATCTTAATCCTGAGTATGTCATGAACTCCTCATGAGGGATTGTCCTTTGATTAGTACGGGTGAGAGTGGCCAGAACGCTGACTCCATAAGCCTACCTTCTTGGGGACAAGACCGAGTGGGGGGCTGGGGACATGACAATACAAGATGGATTTCACTCCTTCCCCTATTGGGGCAAGTAGATGTGTGTTCCCTTAAGGACTGATTCCGGGTCTTGAACAAAGGCGCGCCGTCCTCTCCTGGCCAGAGAGGAACTCTTGTTTAGAGGTTGGACCCAAAGCAAATTGTTCATTAGACTGATCAGTGGTACTTAAGGAACCAGAGATAACCCAGGGGTAAAACGGTAATTTGACCCAGCTGGTGTTACGAACACATCTGAAGGATTGACTTACTGCATTGGTCGATATCCGTGGACACAGAAATATTCTATAGTGAGAAGAGTGCAGTTGTGGGTCTTTAGTGGAGTGACCCACAGTTAACAAATGTTGATTGACTCGATTAATGAGTTTAGCTGATCAATCTCGTATCGTTGGAGCTTCTGATCTGTAGGTCCATTAGGTCCACCTACTAGCTCATAACGGGTTCTGAGATAATATAGTCTTGATTATTAAAGGGAATATAAGTTAATTATATTTTGATGCAATTAATATAATGTATGGAGATACATTATAGTATACGTTTAATTAATGAATTAAACATTATAATAAAATTAATTTTGGATATGATTCAAAATTAATTAATGAGAAAATTATGTATTTAATTAAATATGTGATATTTGATTAATTCACAACTTAATTAATTGGGGAATTAATGAATTTAATTTTAATTTGGTTAAATGTGATTTAATCAAATTAAAACTATAATTTATATTGATGTACATTTTGATGCACATTAAAACTATAGGTTAAATGAGAGATAAATTTGCATATGATTCAATTATAAAATTAATTAAATATTTGATATTTAATTAATGTGGAATCAATTAATTTAGAATTAATTGAATGACCAATTTAATTTAATTGAATATGATTCAAATTGAATTAAAAACTTTATATTATAATTCATTTAATTAATATTGATTTGATTAAATTAATTATAATTAATTAATTAAATAAATATTTATTATTTAATTAGTTAATGGCCGAGATCGTTTTGATTAAGATCTAACGGTCTAGATCTAGTAGGGAAATAACTCCCTCCCCACTTATCGTACAGGGGAGAGGGAGTTCCTAGGACATCTACCATTCTCTCAACTTCACGTAAAAACACAGAGAGAGTTCTTCATTTTTCCTCTCTAGTTTTCTTTAAAGAACAACAAGTTTCTTTGCTGTAATTTTTCCCTTCAAGACAGCGAGGATCTCACAATCCTATTCTCATAGCCCAAGAGGATAGCCGGTGTTCACTTGTGGTCGTGTCTTGATCAAAGGAGCATAGTGCAGTATTTGTTCATCGAATCAAGTAAGATTTTCTAGATCTAAATAGGTTTTAGATCTAATTTACAGCATGCTTAATCTGATCTAGTTTAATTTAGAAATTGTTTCTAATTTTGATTTGCCAACGTACCGATTTTTCTTAATTGAAATTTAATTCGAGAAAGGTCTTGATTGTTTCCGCTGCCAAAGGGATTTTAACCCTTCAGTTTAAGCATTGAATTGGAAAAGATGAAAACTTCCACGGTTCGCAAAAATTGAAGAGATTTGGTGTAGGGGTCCTATAGAACATTAAAGAAAGACAATTAAGAAAACATTTAAATGAATAAACTATTAAATTGAAAAGAAAGGGATAGAACTAATTGGGTTGCCTCCCATAAGCATAATTTTTTAGCGTCGTTATGCTCGACAGGCTTCTCTTCTTCCTGTTAGGGTACATAAAAATTCGGATAATTGTAATGGGTGGCAACATGAGGGTAAATAATGGCAAATATAGCAATTTTTTAAAATATTTGCAAATATGGCAAAATTTTTTAATTATTTTTTTATATTCCTAAATTACCCCTGCATTGGCGCGCGCATCTCTTCTTCCTTATCAATTTTTTTTTCTTTTTTATTGATAGAAATCTTCTATCAGTGATAGAGTTCTATCAGCTATAGAATTCATTTACTCTAGTGATAGAATCTATCTATCAGTGATAGAGTTTTATTAGTGATAGAGTTCTATCCGATAGAATTCTGTTACTCAAGTGATATAATCTATCTATTAGTGATAGAATTCTATCCGATAGAATTTTGTTACTCTAGTGATAGTGATAGAATCTATTTATCGGCGATAGAATTCTATCTGATAGAATAAGATAGAATTCTGTTACTCTAGTGATAGAATCTATCTATCAGTGATAGAGTTATATCAACGATAGAAATGATAGAATTCTATCACTGATAGAAATGATAGAATTCTATCAGTGATAGACCCGATAGAATCTATCGGTGATAGAATTCTATCACTGATAGATTTTATCACCGATAGAATTCTATCAGTTCACTTATAGAATTCTATAAGTTAAAAAGGGTATCTTAGTAAATTCACGTTCCAATTTTTGCAAAATGTTTCGCGGGCCGCTAAATCTGCAATTATTTTGGGTCAGTTTGCTATATTTGCAACCGACCCTAAAAATTCTCATATTTCTTTGGGCCCTTCTTTCTCGAATCCACAAAACCTGCAAATAGAAGCAGGCTTGCCCATTTTTCATGGGATCCAGAAGATGCATTGTATTTTTTTAATTTTTGAATATATGAAAAAGAGAAAAAATCAAAAGATAAAGACTCAAATGATAAAATTTTGTGAGACAACTTAGAAGATAAATTAGATGAAAGGGAATCAAGGGGAAGAACAAATTCAGACTTGTCAGTCTGAAACTCTATCACCTGAATTTTCTTGCAATCTGGTTCAGACTCTGCTTTAACCTCACATGATCAATCGAGAGATGGCAATGGACATCCAATTTCTTTATCATCAACCTTTGTAGCGAAGGGAACTTCTGTTGTAAGGATTGTCTCTTGGGTCAGTTGTGTTTGTTGCTCTACATGTTTCTCCAGTTTTGTCACATATGTTTCTATCTTATCAATATTGTCAGACATGTCTTTCAACTTAGCTTTAGTACTTTCCTGAAACTGAAGAGTATTATTAGCAAGCTCATAAATTTGATCCTTAAGAGATTTACCTGAATTGGAAGGTCGATAATGCTGATGTGGCTGTTTGATTTGATATTCATGCACTAATTGCTCACATAAAGAAGTTAGCATTGATAGTTTATTGTCGAGCAATCCTACCTCCTTCACTAATTGGGCTTCTCTTTCCCTCCTCGAAGGATATGCCATAAAAAATCGACTTAATTAAAAACATACAAATAAGACAAATTAAAAGAAGATATCACAATAAACCTATTATAAACAAATTAAACTTGGCTCCCCGGTAACGGCGCCAATTTGACGGATGAGATTATCGAGGTCTCTTATCAAATAAATTTATAATCCACAACCTCTAAAGCTAACTTGTAGCAGTAGTGGTCGGGGTCGAACACAGGGAGCACAATTATAACTTGTTTATCTTAGATTTATTGTGATGACCAGACTAATGAGGGTTTTTTTATATTTGGAAAAGAAAGTAAACAAGAAAAGAAAACTAATTATGGAAAACATTGCAAAAGGAAAGTAAGTAAATCAAATTAAGGAAAGATAACAATACCTCAAAAGTCATGCAACCGGGATAGTCATGGTAAGTTCAATTCAATTAAATCATCAATTTCACTAATAAGTCAAAACAAGTTTAAGCTCGGCGTATTCCTGCAACAAACTGAGAATCATGATCCAACTATCACAAACATGCAAACACTAAGTTTGATTCTAATTTAAATTAATTAATTATCCAATTAACTAATCTAAACCGCATTGGGATCTAGCCGAATTAATTCACATGCAACGGGCACAAACCACAATTACAATTGATTAAATATTTAGTTCTAGGGACGCATGCGTATGGACATAACGTTAACCTATATGCTACTAAGAATTAGCAAGTAAATTTAGAGAGGGTGCAGTCAAGGTTGTCAATCTTTCCTACCACAAACTAAATTTATAGAAAAAGAACTAAAATCACATAGACATGTTTTGATAATTCAAAAAAGAAATTTCACTAATAGAATATGAACTTACTCTTGACACCCCGGTTACATGAATGAAGAA
Source organism: Luffa acutangula (assembly GCA_036850905.1). Lineage (NCBI taxonomy): Eukaryota > Viridiplantae > Streptophyta > Magnoliopsida > Cucurbitales > Cucurbitaceae > Luffa > Luffa acutangula. The sequence goes on from CM072087.1 coordinate 9,641,779, forward strand.
CTTAGCCTCTTATGGAGCAAGAACAAGCTTGATACATAAAGAAAAGCAAGAAAAACTAAGAAGAATGGTGGAAAGGGGGAGAGAGATGGACTACAATGTTGTAGTGAATTGTGTATTGAGGGATGATTCTAAACCTACACCAAAGGCCTCTATTTATAGGGATTGTTGGCCTTCAATTCAAGGTAGAATGGTGCTGAATTGGGTCTTCAAACATGGAAGAAATCCCAGCCAAATTTGGAAAATTTCAATTCTGGAAATTGTCTAGCGTCGCGACGCTGTGCAGCAAGCATCTCGACACTGTCCCTTCAATTTTGGAAAATATTTCTCGGATTGCCCTAGCGACGCGAGGCTGTTGAGCAAGCGTCTCGACGCTGTAGCGTCTCGACTATGTATGACAAGCGTCTCGACGCTGATGAGGCTCCAGGGGTAGAATTGTCATTTTACGCTCCGATTTCGCTCGTTTAAGCCCCGAATTGCTTCCAAAGCTCTGGTGAGGAGCTATAGACATATTATACTCATTTTAAAACATTTTTTTGCAAGGAATTCAACTAAGATAAGCATATTGGGAGATTCTAAGTGTATAATAAATTGGTCTTATCATCTACTAAACCCTAGGTCTAGTGTTCTATTTATAGGAGAAAGGCCATGAATATAATATTAAAAAATAATCAATTATTTCCTTAATTAATTAATCATTTCTATAATTAATCATTTCCATAATTGATTAATTCCATAAATGTTTAATCATTTTCATAGATGATTAATTACTTCCATAAGTGATTAATCATTTTCACAATTGATTAATTACCCAATTAATTAATCACCCAATTAAATATAATATATTTAATTTCAGACCTTCTATTAATTAATTAATTAATTACCCAATTAAATATCATATATTTAATTTCATGCCTTCAATTAATTAATTTTATAATATGAATCAAATTCATATTAAAATTTGAACTCCTTCCGATTCTATTATATCCTATAAATTTAATAGGGAAAATTACACTTTTGGTCCCTCAGGTTTGGGTTAAGTTACATTTTGGTCCATGAGTTTTCAAACTCAACAAAAATACCCATGAGGTTTGAGATAAGGAGCAATTTGGTCCCTGTCGTCCATTTTGTCGTTAAATCCTAACAGTTTGCTGACGTGGCACCATTATTTTAATAAAAAAATATATTTTTTAAATTTTCTAAATAAAAATATATTAAAATATTATAAATATTATTATTTTGTCATTTTTTTTTATTTTTTCTCATTCTCTTTCTTATTCTTATTCTTCTTCTCCATCCTCGTCTTCTTCAACCTCTTCCTTCTTCTTCAAATCTTCGGCGGCCGGCAACTACCCGGTCGGCGGCCGCCGCCCGCCGGCGATGGTAGTTTTTTTTCCTTTCCCTTCTATTCCTTTTATTTTTTTTCTTCTTCAACTCTTTTCACTGTTTTTAAAAAAAAAAGAAAAAAAGAAACATAAAAAATGGATTCCGACGTCGGAGACCAAGGAGGAGGTCCCTCCTCCCTCTCCGGAGGGACAAGGAGATAATTTAGAGTATAAGCTCGATCCGCCTTCACTTACACAATTTCTTGAGTTAGACCTAAAATAGATGCAGAAAGAAAAGAAAGGGACTGATAGTGCTTCCATCCTATCTATTGAAAACAAGAGCATAGAAGTAGCTGACAGGCAGGGTAGCTGACTTGCTCTTCCTACTCCCGTATGTTCTTCTTTCTATTCTTTTTTCCAATTATAAGAAGGACTTCCGTAAACCCTGGCTCAAACCCACCCGTTAGAGCAGCGAGCTGGTTACTGCTTGAAGTCGAAGGCGGGAAAGGGGTAATGCATAGAGGATTGGACGAGCTTGCTTTAACCGAAGGGGGAGAAAGAAGGGAGTACGAAAGAAAGACTGATTGGAAGACAGGGCCTTTCTTCAACTCAAAAAGGATACAATGAAAATGGAAGAGAAGTCAGGGGATAGGATATATCCATAGTAATGAGAACCCCTGTCTTGCTATTTTCCTTAGGCTTTCAAGTAGCAGTACCCGTCTATACTATCTTTGCTGGAGTTCTTTCTTTCCTTTATGGAGTTCACGACTTCTTGTTTGATAGCTCGCTGCATGACTTTCTGGATGTTAAACCCTGAGGGATGTAGCTAACTAAGGCAGTCTGGATGCTAGCCAAGAGCGGAGCAACGCCTTGCCTGCAAGCTTTATGAGATTGTAGCTTTCTTCTATTTACAAAAATGGATAGCTAGATAGGTAGAGTCCTTCCTGACTTTGAGTCTCAACACTTATTAGTTCTTTAGTCAGAAGTGAAGGTCGCTTGGTTCTGATAGGGAATGAGACAGACGCTCTTTTCCCTGGGCTAAGATCGGCTACTGTTGGGATCGGTCTGGCAGGAAGGGAAGCTAATCCATCGGCTGAGAAAGAAGGTTCTTCCACGTACTGAAACTGTTGAAGCATTGAAATGCAGTCATGTGTCAACGCCTTTCTCCATTAAAGAAGATCAGAGTCGTGAACAGTAAAGATTCTTGGCAAAACCTTGCATCAACAGGAAGTCCCACACCTGAAAGTAGAATCCCTAAAGAAGGGTTCATCCCGCGCTTGGGTACTTCATTTTGACTACGTTATTCAAAGCATCTCTCAAGAAAAAATGGTTTCATCTTAGTCAACTGAGTGAATGCGGAATGATTGATAGCTCTCTACAAGCTCTTGGCACTCTACTTAAGGAAGCGAAGCAACCACTTCTCCCCAGCACGGGCAAGAGGGATCCATTGAGAGGGATACCCGCGGATGAGATTGAGAGAGAGGCGGGGGATGATCAAATATGGTTAGACTTCTTTCTTTCCATACCCCAAAAGGAAGGAATTTCAGCACCTCAGTCCGTAGCTAAAGTTCTCAAACAAGAGTTCCATTCCGTCCTCTCATCAGGCAAATCCCGTTACTAGTAGTTCCGGTTAGCCCACTTTCCCGAGCACACTCTCAACTTGTAGATGTGCCAATCCCGCCTTCCCCCACGAGAACAGAAAAACCAACAGACCACGAACACCAGCACGCATGAAAAACAACCCTTTTGAAAGCATACCCAAGGAGCGGGCATCCATCCAATCTTCACTTATAGACATCAAATGGCCTTCTTTCCGTTCGTTAACTACTAAAAACGAGCAAGTTAGTAGTAGTAGCTTACCTCGGCGTTGGGACAAACAGCAATAACCGTGCTTATCCTTATAAGAAAGAGACTCAAGCTTACCGCTCCGTGGGCTTCAAGCGATCAGAAGACTTTATGTGATAAAGAGAATATATCCTTACGTATGCATGATAGGACTTAGTGGTTAGTGGGTTAGTAAGCATAGTAGGCAGTAAGCGAGCACGAAGATAAGTGGTTTCATTTATCTTCTTAGAGTAGTAGTGCGTCAGTTCCATATCCGTTATCGGACGAATGCCTATAGGGAAAGAAATCGATAAGAGAAATGAGAAATAGATAGCATAAGTAAGCATCCAAGGATTGCACCAAGGTACGTAGCCTTCTTGCACATTAGTAAGGCAAGCTCGTCAATCCCGATGCTAGCGAAGCATCACTTCAACTAGTCCATTCTTGAGGCAAGCTGGTAAGCCACATCAGCCAGTAAGTCACATGAGGCGGCGACACTTCCATTCTCGGAGGGAGGTCCTGCAATCAATCCCAGTTCCATATTCATAAAGTAGACGGACAGAACTACTAGACCTTGTTACCTTCGGATTGGTCCTCTTCTAGTCGAGTAAGGTGTGTACCTTCCCTTTCAAGCTCTTATGGGAGGACATCGAATAGGAGGATTTTTCCAAAATTCAAGTATCTCCGTGCCTCTTTTTCTTGGTCTCGCTTCTTCTCCAAGCCAACCATCTGATCAAGCAGGAGTTGAATAAAAAGTACAAAAAATCTTTTCTGATCCCAGGGAAGGTGAATATGCAGTGTGTCAAGAGTAGGTCAGTCTTCCATTAGGTAATCATGGAGGAAGAGAAGCGAAGACAGACTCAAAACAATAATGATAAGACTCAAAGCTCTCTCTTGACCAACCAGCTCTTTCATTAAGGAGAGGCGAGACTTGAACCAAGGGCTTACCCATTTAGTGGATCATGCCTCCGTCTCCGTAGTTTTTGGTATTGAAGCCTTCCATTTCTGCTTCGACTGCCTTTCTTCAATCTGATTCACAGCAGAGGAGATTCTCACTGCTAGCATGCAAGAACTCGACGAGGATGTCCTTCCATTGATCTGTTGAGTCGACAAGAGCTTTCTCAGAGATTCTCATAGATGGGATGATCCTATTCTTCCTCAGCTGGGGAATCTTCCTGCTACTAAGTGGCCAGGCCGGGAAGAGTCACATCTGAGAATTAGCTTCTTAGAGTAGCAAAGAGGGACAAGGCGGGAATCCTCTATGCATTACCCCTTTTGAGATCTTATCACAGTTTTTTTTGGCTAATGGCCTCTTGCCACGTGGCAAGTAGGTCTCTCGAGCCTTTCTTAAATGAAAGGATAAGTACCAAGAGGTATTGTTCAAACACACTTCTAAAATGGATGGGGCTGCAGGGTTAAACAACCCGAACCGTTGTCTCGTCAAATCCCTTCACTGTTGGGTTTAGAAGCCCTTTGATTATTATTAATAGATGGGTGGCTTTGTTTTTTCGGGTACTTATTTTATTTATATAACAAAAAAAAATTTCTTGCTTTATGCAACCCGGTTTGTAAATTCTTAGGTATTTTTTATAATACCCACTCATTTAAAATGCCAACACTCTTCCATAACTTTATGAGATCCACTAACCACTCGCTCGCCGGCCGCTCGGGCTCTGCGTTTCAAGTTTGTTATCCTAACCGTCTCCTCTGCTCCACCGGGAGCCTGGCCCCTTCTTCGATCTTATCTACAGCTTTGCTCCTCGGCTCCGTACAGCTCCAGCCCCTCGCTGTAATAGCTTGTTTCTCGGGTGGCTCGCACCCCGGGTGGTGCGGCTGAGCCAGAGTGGGCTCAGAAGTCGGCCTATGTTTCCGGGCGCACGCGTAAAGGCATGATTAGTTCCACAAATCTCACTGCACTGACCATAGTAAACTCCTTCTCATTGTACCAAAATGGAGATCTGATTTAAACGACCAGGTACAACATCACATTTAGGTCCCTCCTCCCTCTCCGGCGTCGAAATCCATTTTCTATCTTTCTTTCTTTTTAAAAAACAGTGAAAAGAGGGGAAGAAGAAGGAAGAGGTTGAAGAAGAGGAGGATGGATAAGAGGAAGAAGAATAAGAGAGAGAAGGAGAAAAAATTTAAAAAATGATAAAATAATAATATTTATATTATTTTAATATATTTTTATTTAGAAAATTTAAAAAATATTTTTTATTAAAATAATGGTCCCACGTCAGCAAACTGTTAGGGTTTAATAGCAAAATGGACGGTAGGGACCAATTTGCGCCTTATCTCAAACCTCAGGGGTATTTTTGTTGAGTTTGAAAACTCAGGGACCAAAGTGTAGCTTAACCCAAACCTTAGGGACCAAAAGTGTATTTTTCCCAATTTAATATGAATCAAATTCATATTATTATTTGAACTTCTTCAAATATTTATTTATGTCATAATTTATCATAATGCACAATACATTATATTGTTTCCCTTAGTAAATTGAACATCCTGAATTCACATTTATGACTTAGTTGCCTCAAATTACTTTACGAGCTACCAATGGTACCTAACGGGCCTGCAGATCAGAAGCTCCAACGATATGAGATTAATTGGTTAAACTCATTAACCAAATTAATCATTATTCGTTAACTGTGGGTACATTCCACTATATACCCACAGTTGCACTCTTCTCACTGCAGACATATTTCTGTGTCCACGGATAAAGACCAATAACAACAAGTTAGTCCTTCACGAGTGTCTGTAACACTAGCTAGTTCAAATTATCGTTTTACCCTTGAGTTTCCTCATGTCCTTAAGTATCGGTGTTCCTCTAATGAACAACCTGTTTGTGGTCTAACCACCAAACAGAAGATCCTCTCGTGCCAATGAGAGGGTGTGAACCTTTATTCAAAACTCGGAGACACCACTTAAGGGAACACTCATATGCTTCCCTAAAGTCGGGAATGAGTGAATTCCATCTTCTGTGATCATGTTCTTAGCTCCCTACTCAGTCTTGTCCCCAAAATGATCATAGGCTTATTGAGTCGACGTATTGGTCACTCTCACCCATACATATCAAAGGAATATCCCTCACGAACAGGAGTCCATATCCCACTCAAGATTGAAACTAAGTTGTCTAGGTCGTCCTAGTGAAATAGAAACCTAACTAGTTAACGGTGTTATAACTAGCAGTTACTATTTCGCGATCCGGTCTTGTGTAAACTCATTGCATAAGATACCCCCACTCGCATGTCTCCTATACGAACATGTTGGATCATGGCATTTGTATCCAATACAAAGTGGGCCGTATCCATAGTGTCACCAGGATAAGACACCCAGTCTTATCTCTGTACTATAGACCCTGTAGGCTGTATCTTGAACAGTGATCCTTGTATGTCTCCACATACAGTTCAAGACTCATACTACAACTTAGGATGTCTAGTTTATTGGATTAAGGTTATTTAGGCAAAGACAAACATAATATAACTAATAACACTCAATTGAATAATACATCAATATTATTTCATTAATATTCAGTCAATCGTTACATTTACTATCTACGAGTTTTAGGGCATAAAACCCAACATTAGATAGATTGAATTAGTCGGATTCATCTAAGTTAAATAAACCCTAAAACTAATAGAACACTTTAGTGGGAGGAAAAGCATAAAAACGAGATGTTAATATCAAGTTTTTACTCTCACGTCCCCATGTGTTCATACTGGGAGATCCATGCTCGGCTTCGTGTAACCCTGGGCGCGGCCTCCCTTCGGAAAGTGTTTGCATGGGTCAATACCAAGGTGGATGGGGAAAGTGTTCATAGTAAGTGGGAGAAGGACGTGTGTCAACGTATCCTACAGTCTCCACCCCTAGGTTGCACAATGAGATTCTTATGATCCGTTTGCAGGTCGCCCTGACGCAATCATCCCTTCAGAGGGCGTAATCATAGGTTTCGAAACACTGCGAACTCCAGAAATGGATAGAGCCTCTTATGTTAATTACCAACAGTTGTCTTTCCCTTCGGTAGCCTGTTGGTCCGTACCTTTGGGATTTGAAAGTGGGAGGGTTACACTTATGGGGACGAGTTAATTATGTTAACGAATCCTTGATCAAACAACGGTGGCTAATATCTATAGGAATATGAGTTATTCTGGCATTAGAATTAGCTGAGAATTGTCTCAATTCAGAGGAGGAGTAGTTGATTACCCTTCGTTGGCTATTGTTCTAAACCTCTGAAGCATCATTGCAAAAACTATATCAATAAGTTTATTAGGGTATCTATGATTGTTTGTTTTTGCTAAATTGTTTGGATGGTTTGCAATTTTGTTTGCTCGTGTAATGGGTTAAGACAAAGATAACTAATACGTTCAATATTTTCTCCATCTCAGCATGTCTTCCTCTAATATCGTCATTCTTAAAAACGAAAAATTAACCAAACAAAACTACGCAATGTGGAAATCTAACCTGAATACAATTTCGATTATAGATGATCTAAGATTAGTCTTAACTGAGGAATGTCATCATGTCCCAATGTCTAATTCATTAAGAAATGTTCATAATGAATATGACACAAAACACTGTCTAGCAAAAGAAAACATTTCCAGAGACTGTAAATATGATTTACTTGTCTTGGAAACATGCTTAGTGGAGATTGATGATTCAGCTTGGATACTAAATTCAGGGGCCACTAACCACAGTTGTTCTTCCTTTAAAGGAATGAGTTCCTGGAAACAGCTTGAAGCTGGTGAGATGATTCTAAAAGTAGGAACAAGAGAGGTCGTCTCAGCTATAGCAGTGGGGAACATCAAATTATTTTTCAGTCAAAATAAATACATATTATTAGATAATTGTATGTTGTTCCAAAGATTAAAAGAAATTTGATTTCTATATCTTGTATGCTTGAACAAGATTACTCCATATCTTTCTCAGTAAATGAATCATTCATTTCAAGAAAGAGAGTTCATATTTGTTCAGCAAAGCTGGAAAATAATTTATATGTTTTAAGACCAATTGAGAGTAAAACAGTCATGAACATTGAGTTGTTTAAAACTGCTACTACTCAAAGTAATAAGAGGTAAAAGATTTCTCCTAAAGAGAATACCTATCTTTGGCACTTTAGGTAAGACCATTTTAATCTCAATAGGATTGAGAGATTGGTCAAAAGTGGACTTCTAAGTAAGTTAGAAGATGACTCTCTACCGCCTTGTGAATCATGCCTAGAGGGCAAAATGACTAAAAGGCCTTTTACGGGAAAATGCTATAGAGCCAAAGAACCCTTAGAGCTTATACATTCGGATCTTTGTGGTCTAATGAATGTTAAAGCAAGAGGAGGGTATGAATATTTCATCTCTTTTATAGATGATTATTCAAGGTATGGATATCTCTACCTAATGCAACACAAGTCTAAAGCCCTTGAAAAGTTCAAGGAATATAAGACTGAAGTTGAAAACTTGTTAGGTAAAACAATAAAAACACTTCGATCTGATCGAGGTGGAGAGTATATGGATCTAAGATTCCAAGACTATATGATAGAACATGGAATCCAGTCCCAACTCTCAACACTTGGTACACCCTAGCAGAGCGATGTATCAGAAAGGAGAAATAGAACTTTGTTAGACATGGTTCGTTCTATGATGAGCTATGCTCAGTTGTCTAGCTTTGGGGGTATACAGTAGAGATTGCAGTTCACATTTTGAACAACGTTCCTAATTGGACCTAAATAGTCCTATTTTATCACCTCTAATCTAAGCTTGTTAGAGTTATTTTATGCTTTACTTGTCTTATTTATAGGATCTCTGAGCTTAGGCAATGTCGGGAGCCGATCACGCTAATTTGATGTTAATTTGGGCCAATTACGGAGTTTTGGAGCTATCTCGGTGCCTTGGACGACGAGGAGGTGAAAAGACCCAATTGTGCTGAAGAAGACCTGAAGAACAACACCAAAAGACGTAGATTGAAGCCCCATACCGAGAAGAAACGAGACAAGACCGAGAAATAAAACAGCAAGTCGAGGATCAGGGATGGCATCGAGACGTCGACGTGAAAATCATCCGAAGTATAAAGTTCGCAGCGTGGCGTCTCGACGCCACCGAGTTTTCTATAAATATGTAGCCTCGGTTTAGTCCGTCGTTAGGTTAGAAATTTGGTCCTTTTACGATTTCTTTCACCTCTTTTACGTTTTAGTACTATTGTAGACCTTTTTAGGTCATATTTCATGGATTATTTCATATATATTCTTGTTTTTTACTTCGTTTATGAATAGCTAATCGCATTTAGATCGTTGGATTGGGATTATGTTTTGATTTCTATTTAGATTGGCTGAGTTTTCTGGAGTTTATTGCACTGTGAAGGATTGGAATTCCCAATTCCGTTACAACGGAAGCAATTGGACCGAATCGTATTTTAATTTTGTTTAACAAAATACTCATACATTGGCAAAAAGTTTAAACAATGAGAAACATATCATCGTCTGACGACTCTGAATTCAAGAACATCTTCTTGAACGTTCTGTAACGACGAAGAACACCACCATATGGCCTTTCCCGTTATCCTCTGAGTTTGAGAATGAGATTGTGGGATCTCAACAATCTTGAATTTTTCTTTTGGGAAAGACTCTACAAGAGACGAACCTCCCTGTGTATTTCAGGTTGAGAGAGTATGAGAGATGTGAGAAGAGAGATTTCATTTTGATCCTACAGAATGAGATCGATTCCAAGACCCCTGTATTGTGTGAGATTTAATTGGTTAACCAATAACCAATTAAATAAAATTAAAATTAATTAATTAAAATTAATCAAATTAATTAATCATATTAATAAATAAAACATATATGTGCATTTAAATCATATTTAAATGCATTGCCCTTACATAATACAGTTTTAATTAATCTTAATTAAATCACATTTAATTAAACCAATTAAACCAATCAATTAATTAATTTTGTGCTTAATTAAATATCACATATTTAATTAACCAATATTTTAATCATATTCAAATACGAGTCTCTCTTATAACCTATAGTTTTAATATGAATCATATTCTCATTAAAATTAATCTATAGTTTTAATTTAATTAAATCAAATTTAACTAAATTAAATTGAACAATTAATTAATTCAAAAAAATAATTCAAAAAATTAATTAATTTTATAATTAATTCAAAAAAATTAATTAATTTTATAATTATTTCAAAAAAAAATAATTAATTTTATAATTAGTTAAATATCACCCATATTTAGTTAAGGGAAAAATACACTTAAATTGAACAACGTCGCCGTCGGGCGATGTTGACAGTCGTCGGAGATAGGTTGAAGAAGGAGGTGGGTGGAATAAAGAAGAAGAAGGGGTTGGGTGGAAGAAAGAAGAAGAAGAAGGGGAGAGAGGGGGGAAAGAAATAAAAAAAATTATAAAATAATAATATATTTATTATTTTATTATATTTATATTTTAAAAAACTTAAAAAAATAATTTTTTAATAAAAATTTTTTTCCAAGTCAGCAATCCGTTAACTATTAACGGAAAATTGGATGGAGGAACCAAAATGAAACTAAAACCAAACCTCAGGAGCTAAATTGTTGAGTTTGAAAACTCAGGGACCAAAATAAAACCTAACACAAACCTCAAGGACTAAAAGTGTATTTTTCCCTTTAATTAATTACATATTAGAATCATATTCTAATATTTCTCTCATATAATATAGTTTAAATTAAATCACATTTAGTTTAAACTAAATTAACTAATTAATCAATTCATAATTAATTTATTAATTTATTAATTAAATATCACATATTCAATTAATTATTATTCTCTCAATATAATAAAGTTTAATCTCATATTAAACTTTATATTATAATGTATCACCATACATTATGTTAATTGTATCTCATACAATTAACTTGATTCCCATATTGAATTTGAACTATTCAAATTCCTTTAAGATAAATTGTTCCCAATTACTCTTTACGAGCTAGTAGGGGGACCTAATGAACCTACAGATCAGAAGCTCCAATGATATGAGGTTAACTGACTAAACTCATTAATCGAGTTAACCAATATTCATTAACTGTGGGTCACTCCACTAAAGACCCACAACTGCACTCTTCTCACTGTAGAATATTTCTGTGTCCATGGATATTGACCAATAACGATAAGTCAATCCTTCACGAGTGTTCGTAACTACAGTTGGGTCAAATTACCGTTTTACCCCTGTGTTACCTATGACTCCTTAAGTACCGGTGCTCCTCTAATGAACAACCTGTTTATGGTCCAACTAGTAAACAAAAAGTCCCTCTCGGGCCAGTGAGAGGGCGGGATCCCTTTGTTCAAGACTCAGAGTCACCACTTAAGAGAACACTCATCTACTTCTCCTAGAAGTGGAAGAAGTGAATTCCATCTCGTGTTGTCATGTCCCCAGCCCCCCACTCGGTCTTGTCCCCAAAAAGGTAGGCTTATTAAGTCAGCGTGCAGGCCACTCTCATCCATACTAATCAAAGGACAATCCCTCGTGAGAAGGAGTTCATGACACACTCAGGATTAAGACTGAGTTACCTTGGTCATCCTATTGAAACAGTAACCTAACTAGTTAACGGTATTACATCTAGTTGTTTACTATTTTGTGGTCCGGTCTTATGCAAACTCATTGCATAGGATACCCCCGCTCGCATGTCTCCTACATGGGCGCCTTAGATCAATACGTCTGTATCGAATACAAAGCGGGTCGTATATCACATAGTTTTACCAGGATAAGGTACCCAATCTTATCTCTGTATTATAGATCTTTTAGGTTGTTACTTGAACGTCGATCCCCGTATGTCCCCACATACTAGTTCAAGTCACATGTAAACAACCTAGGATCTTAGTTTATTGGATTTGGGTCATATTGTGCAATTTTAGACTTAAATAACATTAACACTTTATTGCATATACCTCAATAACATTTTATTGATACAAGTGTATAATTCGTTAACATTCACTATCTACGAGTTTTAGGACATAAAACCCAACTTTCTTGTTGTTTCTTTTCATTAAGTTTTGCATGTCATCCCGTTTAAACCAATCCATGAGGCTAGTCTATTAGGATTGACAATCCTATTGTGATTACCGCTTGTGTATTCAATCAGTTATTTTTAGATAGCCACTAGGTTGAGGTAAGCCACTCTTTACGCGAGACGACCCTTGATAGGCTTAGGATGCATGTTAAAGGTTGTAGGAATTAGATTCGAATTGCATTTGAATTTAGTTAATACAATTTCGGACCCACGATCCCAAAGCGGCTAGTTTAAATAGGTGATTGTGAAATTGCTTAATCTAAAACTAGTTAGATATAATTTAGTGACCGTTGCGAGGTCTCGGATGGTTGCTATTTTATGTACGAGGGGTGGCGAGCGATAAAGAATATATTAATTAATCTTGTTAATTGCTGAATTCACGGTTAGCAAGTTAATTAACATTGGTTAGTGTAGAGGGTCCTCCGAGTAACCCAGAAACCGACCAGACTAATGAAATCAGTATAGAATAACTATTAGAGAAAACTTGGAAGCCAAATGAAATAGAATCAAGCGTAAGAAATCCCAATCTAGCGATACCTTTCATTTTATTGATTTCTGCCTTATTTCTCGTATAAATGCTTTATTTAGTTTTTCCTTTAATTTCTGCATTTATTTTCTCTTCTTTGCTCTGCTTTCCAAAATCTCCCCTGCCTTATTTCTCGTATCCTATGCAATGAGTTTGCATAAGACCGGGCCACGAAATAGTAAACCACTAGATGTAACACTATTAACTAGTTAGGTTACTGTTTCAATAGGATGACCTAGGTAACTTAGTCTTAATCCTGAGTGTGTCATGAACTCCTTCTCACGAGGGATTGTCCTTTGATTAGTATGGGTGAGAGTGGCCTGCACGCCGACTCAATAAGGCTACCTTCTTGGGGACAAGATCGGGTGGGGGGCTAGGGACATGACAACACAAGATGGAATTCACTCCTTCCCACTTCTAGGAGAAGTAGATGAGTGTTCTCTTCAGGGGTGACTTTGAGTCTTGAACAAAGGGATCTCGCCCTCTCACTGGCTCAAGAGGGACTATCTGTTTACTGGTTTGATCATAAGCAGGTTGTTCATTAGAGGAGCACTGATACTTAAGGAACCAGAGGTAACACAAGGGTAAAACGGTAATTTGACCCAATTGTAGTTTCAAACACTCGTGAAGGATTGACTTACCGTTATTCGTCATTATCCGTGGACACAGAAACATTCTACAGTGAGAAGAGTGCAGCTGTGAGTGTTTAGTGGAGTGACCCACAATTAATAAATATTGGTTGACTCGATTAATGAGTTTAGTCAGTTAATCTCAAATCATTGGAGCTTCTGATCTGTAGGTCCATTAGGTCCACTACTAGCTCATAATGAGTAATTGGGAACAAATTATCTTGAAAAGAATTTGAACTGTTCAAATTCAATTTGGGAATCAGGTTAATTGTATGAAGTATAATTAATATAATGTATGTTGATACATTATAATATAAATTTTAATTTGTGATTAAACTTTATTTAATTGAGATAATTATATATTTGAAAGACTTCAAATATATAACTAATTAAATATGTGACATTTAATTAGTGAATAAATTAATTAAATATTCAATTAGTCTAATTAAATGTGATTTAATTAAACTATAATATATGAGAGATATATTAGAATATGATTCTAATATGTAATTAATTAAATATGGTTGATATTTAATTAATTAAAAAATTAGTTAATTTTGAATTAATTGATTGTACAATTTAATTTAGTTAAATGTGATTTAATTAAATTAATAACTATAGATTAATTTTAATGTGAATATGATTCACATTAAAACTATAGGTTATAAGAGAGATGCACATTTGAATATGATTCGAATGTTTGATTAAATAAATATGTGATATTTAATTGATCGAAGAATTAATAATTATGAATTAATTAATTGTGTGGTTTAATTAAATTTAATTAAAACTATATATTATGTGAGGGCAATGCATTTAAATATGATTTAAAGGCATATATGCTTAATTAATTAATATGATTAGTTAATGGGCATTTAATTAATTAATTGATTAAATTAATTTTATTTAATTAATTTTATTAATTGATTAATTTGGTTATATGATAACCATACATGTGGCAATGTTTGTTGCAAGACGGGTTGGATATGGCTTGGAAAAATTCTCTTGAAGCGCCTTCCTCAAGCTGGCATCTCGATTCTTAACATAGTTTCAGAAGGTTAAAGTCTGCCTTTCAGGAAACTCCTGCCTACTGGTCGAAAGTGCCAGTTGTTCTAGAATCGTATTGATGCCGTAGATAAGTCCCCCTTGACGTACCTTCTGCATGCGCTGGAGCCGTGCCCTTGTCAAATAGAATCACATTTCCCACATCCACTAGAACCTCTGCTCTTCTGCACAACAATGTAATCGTGTTTGGAAAAAACAATTTCCCCACCTTCTTCTTCCAACAGCTAGATATTTCACCTGAAATAATTCTCCCCACATTGATGCTGAGAGACCGCAGAATCGCAAAAGCTAGAAGAATTCGTTCCCTGGAGATTTCGAGACGTGCGTTGTTGGAAGCATTCTCTGTCGTATAAATCCCATCCACGTGTTTGCTTCCCTTTTCAAATAAGCCGCCTGGAATGTCCTCTTCTGAGTCTTGGACAGCTGCCACTGTGCTCCTTCAATACCTACCTCCCTTACAACATCACTTAACTGCGCATTAGATGGCGCTACAGCCATCTCATTATATGTCGCATGAGGGAAGTTCTGAAGATTGTACAGTGCGTTGATAACACTAGGACTCCAATCCACCTCGACTCCTCGAACAATTACCTGGAATCCATCCTCCTTGACAATGTTAGCATAAAATTCATGCACCACCTGTGCGTTTACAGACTCAGGCTTCACACAAAATAGCTCCCAGCCGTGGCCTGCAATACCGGTCCTCAGAAACTATGGAAGATCACTGCTGAATCCTCGCTCAAATAAGAAATCCCTATTCAGAAGCTCGGCGTATTTTGCTCTGGCAAAGTCGTTGACGAAGCGATCATACGGCAATTGCTCTTCCTCTATTTCATCGTGTTTCGCCGAGTCTTCAGCAATATTTTTGCCCTTTTCCGCCCTACGCTTGAGCAACCGCTCTTCCTCAGCCTTCTTCTCTGCCTCTTCTCTCTCTTTTTCCTCAGCCTTTTTTTTCTCTCATTCCTCTCGCTCTGCCTTCTCTTTCTCAGAATCTGATGACGGTGGTGACGGGGTATCAGCCCTAATCACTTGAATGCGCCCAACCTTCCATTTAATGTGACGACGTCTGGGCACCTTCGGCATGACCACCTCCACCCGAGCCTCCTGCACTGGCTCATTATTACCTTCAGGCACAACCTCTGCAGCTTCTTTCGACACAACCTCATCCTGTGTTTCTCGAACCTCCTCTCGAACTTCTTTTGTATCTGCAACTCTCTGCTCACCCTCTCTCTGGGTTCTGTTCTTCTGGTTCTTGCGGGTCATCCTCAATCACTGTGGCAACAACATCTTCCACCACCCTCTTAATAACTTCTTGATCCTCAATCCTCTGATGTCTTCTCCTTTTCTTGGCTTCTTTCTCTTCTGGCGTTCTTTTTTTCTTCGTTTTTTACCTTCTGAACTTCGGGGGTAACGGGTATCTCCTCTTCCTCGTTATCTCTCTCTTTTCTCGCTCTCGTTTTAGCCATCGAAGAGTTTCAAAAGGAATTCTATATCGCACACAGAGAATGAAAGAAAAAATGCAAACAACAATGGATGAATCAAGAAGATGAAGTGAAACTTACCTTCCAGAGGATGTTAATAAATAGGGCTCCAGCAACCTGAAATCTTAACCGAAAAGATTTGCTCTCATTAAATTATATTACCGTTTAATTTAAACCATCAACGGTAAATTCCTGATTTCAAATCGCCCGCAGTAATTAATTATGCACTGTCAACTAATGAGACCGTTGGATCATCTTGCTGTGACACGTGGCCGCTTTAGATAACACATGCAAATTTACCTGAAAGAAATTCCAACGGTAAAAATAATAAATTTTCAACGGAATCCCTTCTAATACGGATGATTTTTCTCCAGCCATAACTTTGCCGCAACAACCTACTGAACCTGAAGAATCTTGGATACGAAACTCGAATTTCAAAGCAAGAAAAATCAAATCTTTAAAATTTAAATTTAAATTCAACTGATCAAATCAAACCCAATATTTTATTTTCAAGAGAAGCCGAATAAATTTAAACTAAACAGAATTCAAATAACGGAAAATAAAATCTAGATAAAATCTACTAAAATCGAATTAATTCAAAGATAATTCAAAGATAATTAAAATAAATAAACCGAAAATAAAATCAAAACAAATTCAAAAAGAAATAGATAAAATCTAAACGACCAAAAATAAACAAATACTTTAAAGATAAAACCTAATAAACCCCGCAAAATAAAATCTAAATTAAAAACAAATTAGCGAACCATAAAATCAATACAAACACTGGGCACTCAAAAATTTGCTCTGTGAAATGCTCCCACAATAATCCTGCTCTCTCAATCATCAACCAACCTTAGGGAAGGATATTTCGACTGAAACTCCTCACCCCAATAATGCTTCACACGTTGTCCATTCACCTTGAACACTCTTCCATCTTTTTCATCCTGCAAAGTAATTGCTCCATGGGGAAAAACCTCAATCACAACAAATGGTCCTGACCATTTAGATTTTAGTTTCCCAGGAAATAATTTCAATCTAGAATTATAAAGCAAGAGTTTTTGACCCTTGACAAACTCTTTAGATTTTATTTTCTTGTCATGCCACAACTTAGTCTTTTCTTTATACATTTTCGCATTCTCATAAGAAAATTGGCGAAATTCCTCCAGTTCATTAAGCTGCAGCATTCTTATTGCTCCTGCACGACTCAGATCAAAATTCAATTTTTTCAAAGCCCAAAACGTTTTATGCTCTAGCTCTAATGGTAAATGGCAAGCTTTCCCATATACTAACCTATAGGGAGACATACCTAGAGGAGTCTTATAGGCTGTCCTATAAGCCCAAAGAGCCTCATCCAACCTAAAAGACCAATCCTTTCTAGATGGATGGACTACTTTCTCTAGAATCGATTTAATTTCTCTATTACTAATTTCAGCTTGACCATTTGCTTGTGGGTGATAAGGGGTAGCTATCCTATGCTTAATCCCATACTTAGCTAAAAGCTTAGTTAAGATATTATTAACAAAATGTGTACCCTCATCACTCACTAAAGCCCTAGGTGTCCCAAACCGCCCAAAGATGTGCGATTGAAGGAACCTTGCAACTGTCTTGGCATCACTCTGATGGCATGCAATGGCCTCCACCCACTTGGACACATAATCAGCTGCCAATAAGATAAAAACATTGCCATTAGAACGGGGAAATGGCCCCATAAAATCAATACCCCATACATCGAATAATTCAACTTCTAAAATGTAAGTAAAAGGCATTTAATCTCTAGGCCCCAAGTTTCCTCTCATTTGGCAAGCATCACATTGCTTGTAGAACCAATGGGCATCCTTGAATAAGGTAGGCCAGAAAAATCCACAATGCAAAATCCTCATAGCTGTCCTCTGACCGCTAAATGACCTCCATACGGCGAAGAGTGACATTGCTCCAGGATTTCCTTTGCTTCAGCACCTGAAACACACCTACGAATAATACCGTCAGAGCATTGCTTATACATAAATGGCTCATTCGAATAGAAAATTTTTGCATCATGCTTAAACTTTTTCATCTGCCTCCAGTCCATGTCAATAGGAGTGACTCCCGTTACCAAAAAGTTGGCAATATCAGCATACCAAGGGACATCCCTGACTACGTTTACCTCAACAACAAAAAGTTATTCATCCGGAAAAGAATCGGAAATGGCAGATTGCTCCAACAAAGATGATGATGGATCAAGACGAGACAAATGATCTGCAATGACATTTTCTGATCTCTTCTTATCCTTTATCTCTAAGTCGAACTCCTAAAATAATAAAACCTAACGAATTAGCCTAGGCTTTGCATCTCTCTTGGCCATTAGATACCTTATTGTTGCATGATCCGTGAACACTGTGTCTTTGGATCCAACCAAATATGGCCGAAATTTTTCAAAAGCGAACACCACAGCTAACAACTCCTTTTCAGTAGTTGTGTAGTTGACCTGCGCCTCATTTAAAATCTTGCTTGCATAATATATAGGATGGATAAATTTGCCCTGGTTTTGCCCCAACATAGCACCTACTGCAACATCACACATTACCTCAAATGGTAAGTTCCAATTAGGTGCACAAAGAATGGGTGGTGAGATTAAAACAGCCTTTAAAGTCTCAAAAGCCTTCCTACAATCTGCATTAAAGTCAAAAACATGATCAGTACACAATAAGTTACAAAGAGGTTTACTGATTTTGAAAAAATCCTTTATGAACCTCCTATAGAATCCAGCATGTCCTAAAAAACTCCGAATTCCCTTCACTGAATTCAGTGGTTCTAGTCTCTCAATAACCTCTATTTTTGCTCTGTCAACTTCTAGACCATTCTTAGAAATCCTATGACCTAACACTATGCCCTCCTTCACCATGAAGTGGCATTTTTCCCAATTAAGAACCAGATGGGTATCCTCACATCTCTTTAACACCTTACCTAAATTATTTAAACAACTCTGAAAAGACCCTCCAAACACTGAAAAATCGTCCATAAATACCTCAACAGTGGACTCAATCATATCAGAAAAAATTGCCAACATGCACTGCTGAAATGTTGCTGGAGCATTGCAAAGGCCAAAAGGCATTCACCTAAAAGCAAACGTCCCATAAGGGCAAGTGAAAGTGGTTTTTTCCTGATCCTCAGGAGCAATAGTAATCTTGTTAAACCCAAAATAACCATCTAAGAAACAGTAGTAGGCCTGACCAGCCAACCTATCCAACATCTGGTCAATAAATGGTAAAGGGAAATGGTCCTTACGGGTGGCTTTATTAAGCCTCCTGTAGTCCATGCAAACCCTCCAGCCAGTTACTGTCCTGGTTGGGATCAACTCATTGTCTTTATTGCTCACCACAGTGACACCTCCTTTCTTAGGAACACATTGGACAGGGCTTACCCAATTGCTATCGGCAATTGGATAAATGATCCCAGCATCCAACCATTTAATCACCTCATTTTCAACAACCTCTTTCATTGCAGGGTTAAGCCTTCTTTGTTGCTCAACACTCCTAAAGGATCCCTCCTCTAGAGTGATTTTGTGCATACAAAAAGATGGGCTAATTCCCTGAATGTCAGCCAATGTCCAACCTATAGCCTTGCGGTATTGCTGCAGCAACTTTATTAAGGCCTCTTCATGCTCCGACATTAAATCTGATGCAACAATAATAGGCAACGTCTTACCTTCCCCAAGATACACATACTTTAGATGATATGGCAAGGGCTTCAAATCCAAAGTAGGTGCCTCAATCAGGGATGGCTTAATAGGGGGAGCCTTCCTTTGATCTAAATCTAAAGATTCAAAAACATCCTCGCACCTAAATAATTCTTTTTCATTTTTTCTTTCTAACAAACAAACCTGCAAATCCTCTACACTAACCTCTCCATGCTATTCCGAATGCTTATCAGCCGAATCCTGTACTGCTGTCTCAAGAACTGTGCTCTCCAGTATCCTAATGAAGGAGCAATCCTCCATTTCGTCTGGATACTTCATGGCTTTAAACACATTAAATTTTACTTCCTCATTACAGACTCTCATTGTTAATTCTCCTTTCTGAACATCTATTAACGCCCTACCAGTAGCAAAAAATGGACGTCCTAAAATAATTGGGACATCTTTATCAGTCTCATAGTCCAAAATAATAAAATCAACTGGAAATATGAATTTATCTACCTTTATTGAGACATCCTCAATTTTACCCTTTGGATATGTGATAGACCTATCAGCTAGTTGGAGTGTGACTGTGGTAGGTCTAGCTTCACCAATACCTAGCTTCCGATAGACCGAAAGAGGCATAAGGTTAATGCTTGCACCTAAATCACAGAGTGCTCTACCTAATTCTTTTCCACCTATAGACAAAGGTTTAGTAAATGACCCTGGATCCTTAGCCTTGGGTGGTAGCCCATTCTTAAGAATAGCACTACACTCCTCAGTAAGAGATACAGTTTCAAACTCTCCTAACCTCTTCTTTTTGGTTAAAATATCCTTAAGAAATTTAGCATAATTAGGCATTTGCTCAATAGCTTCTACTAAATGAATATTTATATGCAATTGCTTAAGAATCTCTAAAAACTTTTTAAATTGACCATCCTGATTCTTAGGCTTTTGCCTTTGTGGAAAACGTAGAGGTGGTACATAAGGTGGGGGCGACACATTAGGTGGTTCCACATCTGGAACAGAACCAGATGCTCCAGCATCTTTATTGCTACCTCCAGCACCCTGACCAATCTCCAACTCTTTCTCAACAACAACATTTTTATCACCATTTTTATTTATATCATGGATCTTACTAGGCTCTTTTCCTATCTCTAATGGCTTACCAATCCTAAGAGTCACCGCCTTTACCTACTCCTTACCTTCCCTTCGAGGGTATTCAGTATCTGATGGAAGTTTCCCTTGAGGCCTTGCCTTCAGCTCATTAGCTAGTTGACCCACTTGCAACTCTAGGGCTCTCATTGAAGCTTGATTACTTTGAATTGAGGCATCTGTGCGGCCATAAATTCTTTCATCATTGCCTCGAGAGAACTTCCCGAATTTTGCTGGGGCAATACCTGCGCTTTAGCAAATCCTGGCTGGTTCACCTTTTGTTGCGCTTGCACATTGCTCCCTTGTCCTCCCCATGAGAAGTTGGGGTGGTTGCGCCAACCTGGATTATAAAAGTTAGAATAAGGGTTATTCCTCTGATTACCTACAAAAAATACAGAAGCTGGATTGCTGGGGCAAAACTCGTAGTTGTGATCTTCTCCACAATAGACACATGCTTCATTTGCGACTTGGTTCACCACTGCAGCAGGCTCCATAGCTAGTGGCTGCTGATGACTAATCACTATCACATTCTTAAGAGCGTTAGCAATCATTGCAAGATCGGCTCTAATGGTGGACACACCATCAACCTCTAACACATTCTTAACCTTTTTATTTGTGCCTCTAACATCCGACCACTGACAACTATTAGTAGATATTATTTCTAAAATTTCATAAGCTTCATTAAAAGTTTTTGCCAAAAGGGCCCCTCCAGCCAAAGCATCAACCATTCCCTAGGTTACTCCATTTAATCCATTATAAAATGTTTCCATTTGGATACAGTGAGGTAAACCATGATGGGGAGACTTTCGCAAAAGCTCCTTAAACCTCTCCCAAGCCTCACTAAAAGTCTCATCCTCAAGTTGCCTAAACCCTACCATTTCACTCCTTAAGTTAGCATTTCTATTAGGTGGGAAATATTTACTCCAAAATTTTTCAGCTAACTCATCCCATGTCCTAATTGACCCTGGAGCAAAAGAATTTAACCACGCCTTTGCTCCATCTCTAAGAGAGTACGGGAACAAAGTTAATCTAAGGGCATCTCTAGGCACTCCTTGAATCACAAAAGAATCACTAACTCCTAGAAAAGACTTAAGATGTAAATGAGGATCTTCAGTTGAAAAACCATGGAATTGCCCCACGGTTTGCAACATCTGAAACATTATCGGTTTCATTTCAAAATTTGCCGCTTGGATTTGGGGACGTGCGATCCCTGGATTCAACTCATCAAACATTGGGACAACATACGCTCGAATGGCTCTGGTCCTATCATTCGCTACCAAGATAGGATTCTCAGCCTAATTATTTTGCTGCTCATTTTGCTCCAACGATGGATTTTGCTGTAGCAAGCGATTCTGGGGGTCTGCTGGATCTTCAGGACCCTGCGGAAGACGCGACACGTTCTCCATCTGGTTTCTGCGCTGCTCTCTCCTTCTTATCCTGAATGTCCTCTCAATTTCTGGATCAAGCTCGAACCTCACCCCAGGCGGATCGCTCATGCACCAAACTCACACCTGCAAAAACAAAAGAAACAATAAAAAAGTTCTAGCAGCAAACCACTAAAACACATACACAAAACAAATAAGATAAAAACTTATTCAAGTCCCCGACAACGGCGCCAAAAACTTGTTGGGCTCCTAGAGTGAGTAAAAATATGATCTAAAAAGACTCTAGAATTCCTGTGCAAGTATACACAGTCTGCAGCAAGTAATATTATCAATCCGAGTCCTGAATTGGCTTCCACTTTATCTATTTTTGTATGAATCTTTTAATGGTTTCAAGGTAATAAAAATGATTGGGTTTTATAAGAATTATGCTGAAGCAAAGTAAATGACAGAACAAGTAAACAAATAGGTAGACAGATTAAAGACAGGCGCTAGCTAGGTTTAGTAATTGTTTTGAAAGATGCTCTATCAATATTATTGATCATGCAAACTCTCGCAGTATTATTAGCAGATTCCTCCCGGAACTCCAGATCTTTTGGAATGTGTTTCAACCCCAATGAAGTGCGACCGATCAAGCACTAGGCAACTGGCTATCCCTAGCTCAGTCACTGGCATTCACCAATACACAATGATCGTAGTGTGGATAATTGCCACACACTCTCTAAATCATCCCTGAAACTAGAGAAAGGTATTCACACCGGCTGGCCAGATGGACATAAAATGTAAATAGGCACAACAATTAACCAAGATGCAATAACCAATGAATATTATTAGAGATGAAGCACAACAACTACATGTTCCCTAACCAACGCCTAAAGCTACTTAGTTCATAATAAGCATGAGAAAATGAATTACAATCTGAGTAAGCATGTCCATAGTCACAAGATAATAAAGAAAAATAATAATCTCCTCAACCAGCTTGCGAACGATGGTGTTCTTGGTAATCTCCAATCTCTCTATACTACTCGGCTTCCAGGGAAAATGTGAATCACTTTGACTTGGGCGGCTACTTCCTTTTATAGAAGGATAGGAGGCTTGAATTAGGTCAACTTGGACACGTGCAGGGCTCTCCTTTCTCCTTTATCCCGAAAATAACTTAACAAAAGTCGGTTCATGAAGTTGGCTAACGAGCTGTGATGTGGTAGTTCTGCTCCCAGTTTTGCTGCAGCACAGAATTTGCTCCCTCAAGTCGCCCAACAGCATAAGCTGCACAAAATGATTTCCAAAGCTTCCATTCTTCCAAATGGGTTAAAACATGTAATATCTCTCTAAAACCAACCCTATTAAGCATCAAAGACACACAAATCCTTATATAAATGAGGCCTAAATAACTACCTTTTGGGCAGTTATCACTATACAAAGAAGGAAAATAGCAGCGTCGAGACGCCCTGAAGTGAGGGTCTCGACACTGGTCCAATTTTTGCACTAGACAATCCGCTTCCAACTTCGATTTTTTTCGTTTCTTTGGCTACTTTTTATGTCTCGAACACCCGATCATTTCCAATTACTCAATTTAGCTCCAAAACATATTTCCTACAAATAAAACACAAAAATGCATAATTTTGGCCAGTTAAATATAAAAGATTAACTTAATTAATTAGGGAAAATAGCTAACTATGCTCACTATCAGTCAGGAGCAAAAAGTTTGCAAGCTAAATCGATCCATTTATGGGTTGAAAAAAGCTTCCCTATCTTGGAACATCATATTTTATACTATGATCAGATCTTTTGGTTTTGACCAAAATCTTGATGAGCCTTGTGTATACAAGAAAATCATCAAGGGTAAAGTAGCTTTCCTGGTACTTTATGTGGACGATATTCTGCTCATTGGGAATGATGTAGGATACCTTACTGATGTGAAAAACTGGCCGACAGTCCAATTCCAAGTGAAAGATTTGGGAGAGGCGCATTATGTTCTTGGGATCCAAATCATTAGGGATCGCAAGAACAAAACGCTAGCATTGTCTCAAGAAACACATATCGACAAAATGTTGTCTTGATATTTGATGCAGAACTCTAAGAAAGGTTTATTACCTTTCAGGCACAAAGTTCATTTTTCTAAGGAACATTGTCCTAAGACACCTCTAGAAGTTGAGGATATGAGACGTTATTCCCCATGCCTCGGCTGTAGGTGATGTGCAGGTTGCTAATCACAAGTGTTCTGGTCAAGTAATAATATAGTGATATGAAATCGAGTGTCATCCTCTGGATTGGTTTTCTAGTTAAACTAATTACCTTGAATACTTTTGTTAAATTTTATTTAAGGATCAAAAAATAATGAAATATTGAAATCAAAGGCAATGCAAATTAAGGTTTGGAAATTCAATTGGAAGAATTCTTAGGGAATTGATTTCATCAATTTAGATTAGGATTGATTAAAGGGAATGGATTTTTAACGTGCAACTAATCTACAAGTCTAAGAACCATAAATTACAACTATCTCTCCCGAGCATAATCGATTCTCATGCATACAACAAACTTGATATCCCTATCTAAATTTATTAACATGCAAGGCTTTGAGTTTAGTTCTTTTAACAACTTCTAATGTTAATTTAAATCTCCTGATCTTAGATTTCTACTTTAGTCATGAAATTAGTAAAGTCTAAGTTAAATCCCCTCTCCCGAGCAAGATTCAACACTTAAATCATTCAACTAGTGGCCAATTAATTGAAAACATTTAAACATAATTGCATAAATAAATTAAAAGCACAAAACATCCCAATAATCAATCCATAATCTTAAAAGACTACATCAATCCCTAAGACAAACGTCTAGCTACTCATACATGGTGTTACGATATAAGCTAAACATGAAAAAACCATCAAACTAAATTAAGTTAAGGAAAAGATAAGAAAAAACTCAATTCTGCCAAAAACCGCAAGTCCCCGTCACGATCTCCTCACGTTCTTGAGTGATTCCCGCTCCTTGGCCTTGCTTCAACTCCCACAGAAGGTCTCCAATCGGTTTTAGGTCTAAATTCTCTCAAACTGAACTCCCCATGGCCGTAGCACATAATGTTGTATTTATGGAAAACTGTCGACAACGTCGAGACGCTAGGGACAGCATCAACACGCTGTCCTCTTTGTCGCCCTAATTAGAAAAGGAAATTTCCTAGCGTCGAGACGCCAAGAAAGCAGTGTCTCGATGCTAGCTCTCGGGTCTTCCACTATTGACAAGCCTCCAACTTGAGTCCTTTTCACTTATTTTGCTCCTCTTTAAGTCTCGAGCACCCGGTTAACTCCAATTTCTCCAATTTAGCTCCAATAATCAATTCCTACAAAAAGAACATGAAAATGCATTAAAATGGTCAAATAGTACTCAAAAACTAACTAAAATTAACCGAAAAAAATAGCTCGCTATGTGCACTATCAGTAGGCAACTTAATGTATATTATATTGTGGGAATAGTTAGTAGGTAATATTCCAATCCAAGGTCAGACCATTGGAGTACAGTTAAGTGAAGGAATTGAATCCTCAGTGGAAGTGAATTTAATCGAGCGTGATTTAACTTCAATTAATTAGAAAATCAATACGTTAGGCAAAAATCAGAGAAACAATTTTCTATAAATTTTATAGATTAAGCATGCATATATTTCCAGATCTAAACTATTTAGATTAGAAGACTAACACATGATGAAGCCGAAAAATCAGCACTATGCTTCTCTCCAATTGAATTATGCAGAAAATTCTTCCAAGAACACAACCACCACGGATCACCCGCTATCCTCTTGGACTATAGAGATTCGGCTTGTGGGAGCCAAAGAACTTGTCTTGAAAGGGATTTCACAACAATGGAGGTTGCTGTAATTTTTTGGTTGAGAGAGTTTTTTATTTTAGAGAAAGAACTTCTCTGTGTGTAAAACGTTAGAATGAGAGAGCGAATGTCTAACCACAATTGGGAAACCATGTAGGCATAGGTTGAGAAGTTACAATTAACTTCCCTAACCAATCCTGGCCCTTCGATCTAAATCAATTAGATCTGAACCGTTAATTAATATCATATAATAATTAACAATCCATTTAATTATATGTTATGCAACAAATTAAATTAATTACAAAAAATTATAATTAAAATAATTATAACATATAGTTTTAATTCAATCAAATGATATTTAATTTAAATTAATTATGCCAATCAATTAATTCTAAATTAATTGTTTCCCACATTAATTAAATATCATATACTTAATTAATTTTACAATTGAATCATATTCAAATGTATCTCTCTCATTTAACATATAGTTTTAATGCGCATCAAATGTACATTAATTATTAACTATAAAATTAATTTGATTAAATCACATTTAGCCAAATTAAATTAAATTAATTAATTCTCCAATTAATTAATTTATGAATTAATCAAATATCACATATTTAATTAAATTCATATTCTCGCATTAATTAATTTCGAATCACATCAAAAATTAATAAAGTTTAAGTCTCTAATTAAAATTATACTATAATGTATCTCCATACATTATATTAAATCCCTTAATATTCAAGAATAAATAATCTCAATGCCCGTTACGAGCTAGCAGGTGGACCTAATGGACCTACAGATCAGAAGCTCCAACGATACAAGATTAACTGGCTAAACTCATTAACCAAGTTAATCAACATTCGTTAACTGTAGGTCACTCCACTAAAGACTCATAGTTGCACTCTTCTCACTGTAGAATATTTTTTTGTCCATGGATATCGACCAATACAGTAAGTCAATCATTCACGAGTGTTCGTAACACCAATTGGATCAAATTACCATTTTATCCCTGGGTTACCTCTGGATCCTTAAGTACCACTAATCCCTCTAATGAACAAGTTGTTTAGGGTCCAACCACTAAACAGGAGTTCCTCTCGGGCCAGGAGAGGACGACGCGCCTTTGTTCAAGCCTCGGAATCAGCCCTTAAGGGAACACACATTTACTTGCCTAAATACGGGAAGGAGTGAATTCCATCTTGTACTGTTATGTTTCCAACCTCCACTCGGCCTTCCCCCTGAAATAGTAGGATTGTTGAGTCGGCGAACAGGTCACTCTCACCTATACAAATCTAAGGACAATCCCTCCTGAAACGGGGTTCATAACAGACTGAGGATTGAGATTGAGTTACCTAGGTCATCCTATTGAAATAGAAACCTAAACTAGTTAACGATGTTACATCTAGTGGTTTCTATTTCGTGGTCTGGTCTTATGCAAACTCATTGCATAGGATACCCCCACTCATGTCCCCTACATGGATGCTTTGGATCATTGCATCTGTATCGAATACCAAGTGGTTTGTATCACATAGTGTCACCAGGATAAGGTGCCCAACTTTATCCTTATACTATAGACCATTTAGTTTGTTACTTGAACATCGATCCTCGTATGTCCCCACATACTAGTCCAAGTTTCATTTAAACAATCTTGGATCTTAATTTATTGGATTTAGGGTTTATTAATGCAAACTCGATTATTCAATAACCAAATTACTGAATCACTCCAATAACGCTTTATTGAGATTGACTAATTTGTTTCATTTACTATCTGCGAGTTATAGGGCATAAAACCCAACATTAAGAACATCTTCAAGTATCTTAGGAGAACAAGAGACTACAGGCTGGTGTATGAGGCTAAGGATTTGATCCTTATAGAGTACATTGACTCTGACTTCCAATCTGATAAGGATTCTAGGAAATCCACGTCAGGGTCAGTGTTCACCCTTAACAGGGAGCTGTAGTGTGGCGAAGCATCAAGCAAGGATGCATTACAGACTCCACTATGGAGGCTGAATATGTAGCTGCTTGTGAAGCAACAAGGGAAACATTTGGGCTTAGGAAGTTCCTAAGTGATTTGGAAGTCGTTCCAAATATGAACTTGCCTGACATCGCGGTTCCATTTACAAAGGCTCTCTCGACTAAAGTGTTTGAGGGTCATCTAGAAAGTCTAGGTCTACGAGAATCGTACATAGTATAATCTAGGACAAGTGGGAGATTTGTAATGGGTAGGAGGATGTCCCAGTTTATTGTATTTGTATGTAATGTACTTATACATCTCCATTGCTCTCGGTTATTTATCCTAATGTACATCCCACTAACTAAAGTTTTAGTTCAAGTCGGAGTTTGTTGGGTTTTATGCCCTAAAAACTCGTAGATAGTTGATAACATGTAATTATGTTATCTATTTCCTAGTTATTTTAGCTAGTTTTGTGCGTAAATTGTAAGCTTTAATGTCTTTTTATGTTGAATTTGTAGAAAATCGAGCTTGAGACGAAAAATCGGAAATTTTACTCAAATTCAGATCAAATTAGAGGTTTTAGACTATAATTGAAGAAAATAGAAGAATGCAATTGATGTCAAGGCCCAAAAGCCCAAAGGATTAAAGTCTTAAAGGCCAATTTGGCATCCTTGTTTGGCATCCCGAAGGGCTAGCGTCGAGACGCTGTCCTTGGAGCGTCGAGACGCTAGTTGGAGTAGCGGAAAAGAAATTTACGTCACGGCGTCATGACGTTGTGACATCAGTGTCTCAACGCTGATAGGCTTGGGCAGCAAGAAAGACTTGTCTTGGCCTCTATAAATGGGGCATTTTCCAAAGGTTGAAGGCATCCAATTCCAGGGGGTTTCCCTTAATTCAAGAGACATGAAAGATTGAGTAGAAACGAGAGAAAAAGGGCGGATTTGATCGAGAATCCAAGGCTCAAGACTCGATTATTTCCTCTTAATGTCTCTGTAATTTCTTATTGTCTTTGAGTTAGGATTATGGATCAAGATTGTGGGTTGAAATTATTCTCATTTTAGATTAATTCTTGAGACCTAGGGTCGTTAATTTAGCCAATTGGATTATGTAGCTTAATTATTTGGATATTGTAATTAATTTCTTAAAATTTCATCTATGCAATTTATGTTTAATGTTTTTAATCTCTTGATCACAAATTGATTGATTTGGTGATCTAAATTGAAACTCGACATAGAGAAGTTAGATTAGAGCCCAGTTGCATGGCTAATAATTGCTTGGAACACGAAAGTGAAAAAAAAGTTGTTAGAAATTTATGATGAAGTTGCTTAATGCCATATTTTAATTAACTAAGGAGATTGACACATAAATTACAAGTTGCTTAATGCTAATAATTGCTTGTAATTATGCTATCTATTTCCTAGTTATTTTAGCTAGTTTTGTGCGTAAATTGTAAGCTTTAATGTCTTTTTATGTTGAATTATTAGAAAATCGAGCTTGAGACGAAAAATCGGAAATTTTACTCAAATTCAAATCAAATTAGAGGTTTTAGACTATAATTGAAGAAAATAGAAGAATGCAATTGATGTCAAGGCCCAAAAGCCCAAAAGATTAAAGTCTTAAAGGCCAATTTGGCATCCTTGTTTGGCATCCCGAAGGGCTAGCGTCGAAACGCTGTCCTTGGAGCGTCGAGACGCTAGTTGGAGTAGCGGAAAAGAAATTTACGTCACGGCGTCGAGACGTTGTGACATCAGTGTCTCAACGCTGATATGCTTGGGCAACAAGAAAGACTTGTCTTGGCCTCTATAAATGGGGCATTTTCCAAAGGTTGAAGGCATCCAATTCCAGGGGTTTCCCTTAATTCAAGAGACATGAAAGATTGAGTAGAAACGAGAGAAAAAGGGCGGATTTGATCGAGAATCCAAGGCTCAAGACTCGATTATTTCCTCTTAATGTCTCTGTAATTTCTTATTGTCTTTGAGTTAGGATTATGGATCAAGATTGGGGGTTGAAATTATTCCCATTTTAGATTAATTCTTGAGACCTATGGTCGTTAATTTAGCCAATTGGATTATGTAGCTTAATTATTTGGATATTGTAATTAATTTCTTAAAATTTCATCTATGCAATTTATGCTTAATGTTTTTAATCCCTTGATCACAAATTGATTGATTTGTTGATCTAAATTGAAACTCGACATAGAGAAGTTAGATTAGAGCCCAGTTGCATGGCTAATAATTGCTTGGAACACGAAAGTGAAAAAAAAGTTGTTAGAAATTTATGATGAAGTTGCTTAATGCCATATTTTAATTAACTAAGGAGATTGACACATAAATTATTTAATTTAATATGAGATGTGGAGGAACTTGAAAGAGAAATCCACTTAATTTACTTCTAGATTTATGAAATTGAAGATTATTAATTACATGCATTCATTTAATTGAGTTACAAATCTAAAAGGCTAATTAACATCCTAGGTTGAGTCCCCTTGATAGAAATTCCCAAATTTTATTTGCATGTCTTTTCTAATTGTTATTTTCTTAGCATTTTTATAATCATTCGAGTTTGAGTTCTAGATAAAATTTAGCATGACAATTCTTGGTAATTAATGGATTTAATTCAAATTCCCTGTGGATTCGATACTCGGTAAATACTTACCATTTTATATTACTTGTGTCACGTGTGCTTGCAGATGTTTGAGCAACAATAATAAATGCAAACTATTGATTGTTCTCAATAAAACGTCATTGATTGTTATTTTATAAAGAGTTATAGAATTATTACTTGTTTTGTCTTAAATAACCCTAAATCCAATAAACTAACATCCTAGGCTGTTACATGAGTCTTGAACTGTATGTGAAGATATACAGGGATCAGTGTTCAAGATACAGCCTAAAGGGTCTATAATATAGAGATAAGGTTGGATACCTTATCCTGGTAACACTATGGATACAACCCACTTTGTATTTGATACAAACGCAATGATCCAACGCGTTCGTGTAGGGGACACGCGAGTGGGGGTATCCTATGCAATGAGTTTTCATAAGATCGGATTGCAAAATAGTAACCGCTAGATGTAACTCCCTTGACTAGTAAGGTTTCTATTTCACTAGGATGACCTTGGCAACTTAGTCTGAATCCTAAGTGTATTATGAACTCCTATTCGCGAGAGATTGTCCTTTGATTTGTATGGGTTAGAGTGGCCAGATCGTCGACTCAATAAGCCTTCCATTTTGGACAAGACCGAGTGGGTGGCTGGGAACATAATCACACAAGATGGAATTCACACCTTCCCGACTTCAAGGTAAGTAGATGAGTGTTCCCTTAAGTGGTGTCATCAAGTCTTAAACAAAGGGTCCTACACTCTCACTGGCACGAGAGAGATTTCTGTTTATTGGTTGGACCATAAACAAGTTGTTCATTAAAGGAGCACTAGTAGTTAAGGATATAGAGGTAACAAAGGAGTAAAACGGTAATTTGATGAAGTTGGTGTTACGAACACTTGTGAAGGACTAACTTGCTATTATGGTCTATATTTGTGGACATAGGAATATTCTGCAATGAGAAAAGTGCAGTTGTGGGTCTATGGTGGAGTGTTGATAGCGCACATAACGAGCTATATTTCCCGATAAATTATAGTTAGTCTTTGAGTAATTTTTTGCCATTTTAATGCACTTTAATGTTTATTTTGTAGGAAATTGATTATTGAAGCTAAATCGAGAATATGGAGTTGATCGGGTGTTTGAGACGCTAAAAGAAGTCAAATGAGCAAAAAGGAATCAAGTTGGAGGCTTGACAAAGTGTGCAAACCCGAGAGTTAACATCGAGACGCTGCTATTGTGGCGTCTCGACGCTAGAGACTTTCCAAATCTGAATAGGACGACAAAGAGGCTAGTGTCTCGACATTGCCTCTTGGCGTCTCGACGCTAGAAGAATGACCCTTATTTACTTTGGCGACAGCGGGACAACGTCTAGCGTCTCAAAGCTGTCGACCAATTTCCTATATATTCATCCTTATTTGCTACGACCAAGGGGAGTCCAATTTAAGAGATTTTAGCCCTAATTTCGACTAAAGACCTTCTGTGGGAGCTGAAGCAAGGCCAAGGGGTGGAAACCAAACTTGAAGACGTTTAGATTGTGATGGGGACGTGCCGATTTCAATGGATTCAAGAATATTTCTTCTTTTTCCTTATCTTTAGTTAGATTCTATGGCTTTATCATGTTTAGCTTATATTGTGACGCCATTTATGAGTAGCTAAGTGTGTTTCTTAGGGATTGATGTAGTCGTTCATGTTTATGGATTAATTTTTGGGATGTTTTGTGCACTTGTTTTATGTATGCAATCATGTTTGAATGCTTTCAATTAATTGGCCACTAGTTGAATGATCTAAGTGTTGAGTTTTGCTTGGGAGAGGAGTTTTAGCGTAGACTTATTTAAGATTACATGACTAAAGTAGAAAATTCTAACATCATGACAGAATTTAGATTAGTTTTAGAAATTGTCAAAAGAACTAAAAGTCTTGCATGTTAATGAACTTAGATAGGGATATCAAGTTAATTATATGTATGAGAATCAATTATGCTCGGGAGAGATAGTTTTGATTAAAGGTTCTTAGACTCATAAAATAGTTCCACGTTACAATTCATTCCCGTTAATTAATCCTAAACTAAATTGACGAAATCAATTCTCTAAGAATTCTTTTAATTGAATCTCAAATCTTTAATTTGCATCACCTTTGTTTTCTAAATTTCACTATTTTTCGGTCCCTAAATAAAATTGAGTAAAAGTATTCGCGGTACTTAATTTAACTTAAAACCCAATCTAGAGGACGACATTCGATTTTACAAATCACTATATTATAACTTGACTCGTGCACTTGCGGTAGGAAAAGTCCACATCAAGTGTACTCACAGTTAACAAACATTGATTAATTTGATTAATGAGTTTAGCTAATTAATCTCTTATCATTGGAGCTTCTGATCTTTAGGTTCATTAGGTCTCACTGGTAGCTCGTAAAGGGTAATTGAGGAAATTAAGTCTTGATTAATAAGTGAAATAATATAATGTATAATGATACATTATAATATAAATTTAATTTTGTATGATTCAAAATTAATTAAATATTTGAATAAGTTCAAATACTAATATGAATTAGATTCATATTAAAACTACAGGATATGTGGAAGATGTTCATTTAAATATGATTTAAATGAAATGATTTAATTAATTGATTTAATTAAGTATTTAAATAAATAAATCTCAATCCTATTACAACTTGGAAGAGTAATTAATTATTAATTAATTAAATATATCCCTAACCTATTACAAATAGGAAAGGGATATGGCATCCTATATAAGTTGATAACTTGCAAAAAGTAAGTTATTTCTCCCTTAAAGTTGAACTAAATAAGGCTGAAAAGATCAAAGTTGCGTTAATCTAGCGCACAATAGTAAGAGATTGCGATAGTTTTCTTTAAAAGGCAATATTTTAGATGCGGTATGAAATTGTGTAATTTTAGCCTCTAATGCATGGAAATTGTAGTTGCTTCGTTGCCCAAGTTTTCTTCAGCGCAGGCGCAGATCCCAGAGCAGTTCGTACGATGAGAGTTGGAAGAGATGATCGCGCTGAAGTGTGACTGATGTGCAAGCAGGCGAAAGATAACTGGGACACGCATGCCAATTTCTTGGAGAGGTCAGCCTCCTCAACCTATAAGAAGCATCCAACTACCCAAGAGAAAAGGGGAGAGAGGAGGAGAGAGAGCAAAGAGAAAGAATCGAGAAGAAAAGAAGACTATCGTGGCACAAACATATTATTGTGATTAAATGTATTGCATTGTGTTTTTCTGTCTCAACATGAGCTAATTTACTTTTATCAAGGCTTAGCTTAGGCACCCATGCGGTGATAGGTTTATCTTGTATACATACATTTTGATTAAATGAGAAATTAATACTTTCTACTTAGATGCGATAATGTTTTCATTACTAACTCCAGCTTGGCCAGTCGAATGCAGTAGCAACATGATAAATCTCTGACAGGTAACACATGTGGAACTATCTAAGTAGAGCAAGTTAGCGCATTGCATGTAGTCTTGGTAGTGTTAAAACTCATACTGCCGCAATAAGATAGTGCATGGAATGAGCTTAGACTGTTTTAGGACCAACGCAGTCACTTGCAAGTTATTAGAGAACTGGACCTATGCAAGAGCTAATTAAACAAAACAGTTGTTAGTTCTATGCCAAATGCATGAGTAGTACCGGAAGGGAATCTCATGATTATTTCTCACTTAGGCATTAATGGATCAATTAGTCAAAGTGTGCGATACAAGATTACTTATGAACGCATGCGGTTGCCGCGACAAAAACCTTGATAGCCTTATCATCTGATATTTTCTCTAATCTCATCGCATAGTTTATGTTTTACGTACTGTTTTATCAACCATTATCAATCAAATCTTTTTCCTACTACTATAATACCATGCGTGCGAGGGTTTTGTTGATAAATTATTAAAAATCTTTAACCGTCCTTCCCTATGGATTCGACCCTAGAGCTCTCTAGGTACTACTTGGTTATGTGTTGATTTATACTTGGATTAACGCATATCAGCGACAATTCTGTATTAATTAATCGACCTTCTGTCAAGCAATCATAAGTCATAGAATGCCTCCCAGTTGATTCACTCATAATACTTTGAATTCATTGAATTATCCCTAAAATCAAGAAGAAGGTTCCCACTGCCTTGGCCTCAAATTTCCCAGAGAATACCAGTGTTTCCCTATGGTAGTGTTCCAAGTTGTTCTTGATTATTTCTCAAGTAGTTGGTGAATTTAATCTGAGTTGTCAACGAGAGTAAGTAACCTGTTACTTTATGTAAATTAGAATTTGTTTCTGTAAATTAGATTTTGCATGCTTAATCTAGATATTCATTAGATTATGAATGTATGTATGTTGCTAGTGTATTGATATTTCATGATTCTAAATTAATTGCGAATTGTTCTTGAAACCACTTCCGCTGCGTCGGGACCCCGTCCCTACAGGATGAAAACTAATTCAATGGTTTTGGGGGAGGATCTTGAACTTGTTGCAATTACATGTTGGTCAATCTGAAATGATAGAAATAATTTAGTCAATGGCAAACCAATTCCTCAACCAAATATTTGAAGTCAATGGATTTTGAATTACCTGTTGGAGTATTCATGGATAAATAGGAAGAATTTTTCTTAAGATTGACGTTGAACCTCAATCATCTCATATTACTCCATGCTTTTGTTGGACTCGCCCTCTAGAGAATTTCTGGAAATTGAACGTGGATGAAGCTTGGTCCTCTTCTCCCCCTTTAACTGGTATGGATGTTGTTTGTAGAGACTTGACTGGTTTGATTAGGGGTGCATTAGCTTCCTTCTTCGATGTGGATTTTCCGCCATCAATTGCTGAGCTCTGAGCGATCTATGAAGGTATTCGGTTGGCCATTTCTTTGGGGTGTAATAATCTTTTGGTAGAATCAAGATTGTCTTCAAGCTATCAATCTTATTCTGAAGAAGTTTGAGATGTGGAGTGAAGTGGGTGTTTTAGTGGAAGACATTTGGATGCAACTTACTTCCTTTAGCAAAATTTATTTTTCTTTCATTCCTCGAAATTGTAATTTCAAAATTGATTCGTTTAAGAGAGATTTGGGTCCATTCTTTTTCAGGATGGATTTGTTCGTTGGTTGATTCAGACCTCTGTTCTTTAGCCCTTGTGGTGTAATAAAATCTTTAATCCTCAAAAAGAAAAATTGAAAAGTTTTTTTTTTTAATATAAATTGAAGGGTTTCACCGGCAGGTAAATTAAAAATTATACATATATAAATCCTATAATACATTAATCATCCACATTTATAGACTCAACATTCATTATTTTACCATTTACTATAAGTTGCACACGTTAAACAAACATGTGTTATTATAAAAAAGCATGGTGATTATAATGTGGAAGTTAATTTATAAATTTATTTCCATGACTTGATTCTTCACTCTCAAAATTATACTACTATATTTACAAGAAATACAATATGTAAAATTAAAAAAAAAATAACCAACTAAATAAAATCTATACTATATATAAAACGGACTAAGAGGAGAGAATCTTTACCTACCAACTTTGTCCTTACAATTTTATTCAATTCCTATTTTGCCCTTCACTATTTGTTGATGGGACACAACTCTTTGAGTTGGGGTGTCCATTGAGAGAAATTTGTCCAATTGAGGTGGTTATTCAATCTTGGGGATGCGACTCTTCGAGTTTAGGTATCCTTTGAGTTGAAGTGTCCGTTGAGAGAAATTTGTCCAATAGAGATAGTTCTTCAATTTTTGGGATGCAACTCTTCGAAATTGGCTAGCAAGAAAATATCGGTTGTGCAATGAAACAATTGGATATAATTGTTCTTAGAGATTGAGAAAGAAATGAGTAATTAGCAAGAAAAAAAAATATGAAGGTTCATCAAGTTACCAATTAAAAAAAATTTGAGCCAAAAGTGTGCAAAGATCAAATTTTTTAAAAAAAATTACAAAAAAAGGGTACACGTTTTCACTAATGGAAACAAAAAGGAAAAAAAATATATTTAAAACAAAAAAATTAAACCGAAAAAAACATAAAGTTATAAAAAGAAAAAAAAAACAAATAGAGAAAAGTTTAGATATATATATAAAAAAAAAGTATCACATGAAAAGAACAATTGGCAATGAGTGGAGTGACCCGATGTGGGATCCTCAACATGCCCCCTCAAGATGGTGCCTCTTTGGGTTCACCATTCTTGGATCGGATCCATCACCATTCTTTTCGATGTGGGATCCTCAACATGCCCCCTCAAGATGGTGCCTCTTTGGGTTCACCATTCTTGGATCGGATCCCAATTTCTTTTTATTGGACCGAATACCCGTTTGGGTTTAATGGGCTCTGATATCATATTATATTATATGGGCTTCCATCTCAAAACCAATTGGCGATGAGTGGAGTGACCCTTGTAGCTTATATATTGTTGGGTCTCCACCAATGTTTCCAATGTGGGATCCTCAACACGTTGGAGCCTAGGAGGAGTGAGGGTTTAAGAAAAAAAGAAAGAAAGAAAGAAAATAAGCATGGCCATGAATGTGCTACGCATGAGATTCCTAATGAGATGAGAGAAAATTTCAATAAAAAATCTTCTCTCTTTTACCATTCTTATTGCTTTAACCAACTCACTGTCTAATGTACGACAACCCAAACCACGACCCACTTCAACAGATACAAGGTAGAAGCAACCCATCACGCTGTGCTCTTATCTCTGACACACACGGCGACAACAGATACGAGGTGGAAGCAATAGTCGGACGATAACCAACTCCGGTGCAGTGCTGCTCTTATCTCCGACACACACGGAGACAACTCATCAATTCATGGTTTAGTTCTTTTAGTGTAAAATTTGTAATGATCTAGTATCTATAATTTTACAAGTATCGATATCTAATATGTAAAACAATTTAGTCTCTCTTAAAAACATAATTTTTCCTGAACAATATATGCATCTAAATAAACCCCCATTAGGCATCCAGACATTTTTCATAATAAGAACTGAATTGTTAAAAATGTTAAATTACAAACTAAAAGTGGAGGGACTAAATCGTTAAAAATTTATGAAGTTAAGACAATTCTGAGAGCTATGTGTTTGAGGTTTCTCTTTGTTTTTGTTCGTTATCTTCATTTTCTTAGTAAACTTATGAAGTTTGCAAAGGACCACACATTGTTGTTCAAAGTGTGAACTCAAAAAAAAGTGTGAACTCTTATAAATTTGCACTTATTTCTGTTGGAGATATGCTCAAATAAGAACTGAGTTACACTAGCAAACTGATTACACCTTAACTGGATACTAACAATTACAGTGGAAATAACAATACAAACACTGTATATATGACAAATGTTGCGAATATATTGACAATAAATAGTCGAGGCACGCTTACAAAGCGTTGTCCTGAAGACAATTATTCGCTCTGCACAGGTTGCTAGCAGGCTACAACGATCGTCTCAGTGGGATACAACGACTAATTCCAGTAGAACAGCAACCTCGAACTACTCAGATCTTGCAGGACTCTTGGATACTTGCTCTCAACTCGACTCAAGATCAAAAGAAACAAAGAAAGAAGGAAGAATGCTCCAAAATGGAATGATATTTATAGGCTAGCAACTTAGTAACTCTCCAAAGAACAAAAGTAAATGAAATTGAAACATATGAAAAATGTAACTCAATTGAGTTATAAGATCAAATTTAACTTCCATATGTTAAATTTGTAATTGAAACATCAAATTGAAATGGATGTTTCAATCCATCTTGAAATTCTTGAAAAATTGAATTTAAATCACTTTCTTTCACATCTTTATTTGTAAAATATCCAACAATCCCTCACATGAAAGAAAGTGAGAAAATAAAAACAAAATGTTGAGAGCAAACAGACGAGCTATGCATCAGGAGAGGTGTCTTCTGGACTTGAACCTTCCTTAGTGAATATCTATCGAATTTACCGAAGAAATAGTGAGACCAAGCTCTGGAACTATGCTTCTTGTTGGTGAATTAAGACAACAGACATCACACATAACTCATCCTGTACCTTCGAGTTCTATACGTTTGTGTCCATTTTGGTCCTGGACAAGATCCCGATTTCATGAGAGCTTTAGAGAACATAAGTCATTCAAAAATTTCTCATAGAAGCGGCCCACTTCTACTCTCACATAGGTGATATTGATTAAGAGTATTTTGCCATTACTCCTCTTGTAAAAAAGATATCAACATGACCTTAACATCAACAGATCACACACTCTACAACATCATAGAAATGGGAAGAAACTATAAGTTTCTAGTGTGTCAACTATAAATTATCTAGCCAGTTTGCCTATTGAACCTAGATCTTGGGATCTCCAGTCAACTCACCAAATAATTTATTTCATAGGCTTTAGCCCCATTTCCCTCAATGTATACATCACTTGCTCTCTTGACAATCCTTTCGTTAAAGGATCTGCTATATTCTCTTTGGATTTCACATAATCAATGGAAATTATTCCATTAGAGAGCAATTGTCTTATCGAATTATGTCTTCGTCTAATATGTCGCGACTTTCCATTATAGACATTATTCTTGGCTCTCATAGAGGCCGCTACATTGTCACAATAAATACATATTGTGTTTACAGGCTTCAACCATAATGGAATATCTTCAAGAAAATTTCGAAGCTATTCAGCTTCTTCTCCAGCTTTGTCAAAAGCTATAAACTCTGACTCCATAGTAGAACGCGCTATACACGTCTGTTTTGAAGATTTCCATGATACAACGCTGCTCCACCTAAGGTAAAAATATACCCACTGGTAGATTTAGTCTCCATGCTATCAGAAATCCAATTAGCATCAGTAAATCCTTCCAGTACATGTGGATCCCTCATATAATGCAATCCATAGTTTGGAGTGGACTTCAAGTACCTTAGAACTCTAACTAAAGCATTCCAATGATCATGCCCAGGATTGTTGGTGTATCTTGCTAACCTTCCTACTGAATAGGTTATATCAGGTCTTGTACAGTTCATTATGTACATTAAGCTACCAACAACTCTAGAGTATTCAAGAAGAGACACACCTTCACCACTATTCTTCTTTAACTTACAACTTGGATCAAATGGAGTAACTGCAGGTTTACTCTCAAATTGATCAAATTTTCTCAACACTTTCTCTATGTAGTGAGATTGAGAAAGTATGTATCCACTTGGATTTCTTGTTATACGAATTCCAAGTATAACATCAGCAAGACCAAGGTCTTTCATATCAAAGTTGGATTTCAACATCTTCTTAGTGGAATCAATGACACTTCTATTTGTGCCCATTATCAACATATCATCCACATACAAACAAATGATAACACAATCTTGATTTATGGTTTTAATATAGACACATTTATCACACTCATTTATCTTGAATCCATTAGATAACTTAGTGTGATCAAACTTTTCATGCCATTGTTTGGGTGCTTGTTTCAACCCATAAAGAGACTTGACAAGTTTACAAACTTTATCTTCAAGTCCTTTTACAACAAACCCTTCAGGTTGTTCCATATAAATTTCTTCATCTAATTCTCCATTTAACAATGCAGTTTTCACATCCATTTGGTGTATTTCCAAATTTTTTAAAGCTGCTATTGCAATTAACAT
The DNA here is from genome assembly GCA_036850905.1 of Luffa acutangula. Classification (NCBI taxonomy): domain Eukaryota; kingdom Viridiplantae; phylum Streptophyta; class Magnoliopsida; order Cucurbitales; family Cucurbitaceae; genus Luffa; species Luffa acutangula. Next base: position 9,681,829 of record CM072087.1, read on the forward strand.
CCTTATAGATGTAATCCTCGTCACTAGAGAATAGGTATCAAAGAAATCTATCCCCTCTTTTTGACGAAAGCATTTAGCAACAAGGCGGGCTTTGTACTTATCAATAGTGCCGTCAACCTTTAGCTTTCTTCTAAAAATCCATTTACTACTAATTGGTTTACTACTAGGAGGTAGATCAACCAATACCCAAGTTTTGTTCTACAAAATGGATTCTATCTCACTATTGATAGCTTCCTTCCAATAAGGTGCATCCGGAGATGTCACAGCTTCTTGAAAAGTTTGAGGCTCACCATTTATCATATATGTTATGAAATCAGGTCCAAAGGAAGTAGCTTTCTTAGCTCTTTTGCTTCTCCTTGGTTCAGACTCAATATTCTGATCGTTTTGACCTTTCGGAGAGTTAGCCTCATAATTCCTTTTGACACCACTACTCATGTGTCTTTCCTCTTTCAAAGGAAATACATCCTCGAAAAATTCAGCTTCAATAGATTCCATAATGGTATTATTATTAATATCAGTTATTTCTGATTTAATCACCAGGAATCTATACGCAACACTATGCAAAGCATAGCCTATAAAGACACAATCAATTGTCTTAGGTTCTAGTTTGGTCCTTTTTGGTAAAGGAACTTGTACCTTTGCCAAACACCCCCACACTTTCAACATTTTATATGAGGGTAACTTTCTATTCCACACTTCATAAGGCGACTTATCAGTCTTCTTATGTGAAATTCTGTTTAGTATAAATTTTGCTGTAAGCAAAGCCTCCCCCCACAAATTATGGGGTAAACCTGAACTATTTAACATGCAATCAACCATGTCTTTTAAAGTTCGGTTCTTTCTTTCAGCTACACCATTTTGTTGTGGTGTATAAGGTGTTGTAGTTTGATGGACTATACCATTAACTTCACAGAATTCATAAAATGATGATGATTCATATTCACCACCTCTATCTGATCTAAGCACCTTTACTTTCTTCTCAAGTTGATTTTCAACTTCTGTTTTATATGCTTTAAAAACATCTAAGGTTTCATCTTTACTATGTAATAAATATACATAGCAATATTTACTACAATCATCAATAAATGTGACAAAATACTTCTTACCGCCTCTTGTAGGGGTACTTTTCATGTCACATACATCACTGTGTATTAAATCAAGTATTTCATAACTTCTTTCCACAGATGAAAATGACTTTCTAGCAAACTTTGATTCAACACAAATCTCACATTTGTGTCTATTATCAATGTTGAACTTAGGCAGAAGTCCTAAACTTACCATTCTTTGTAAAGAACGATAATTGACATGTCCCAGCCTAGAATGCCATGCATCACACAACTCAACAATATAAGCAGAAGAGTTGTTATTATTATTATTCTTCGGCATTTGTGCCAGTACATTCAATTTGAACATGCCATCATTTAAATAGCCTTTTCCAACATACATACCCCCTCTTGTCAGAATCAATTTATCTGACTCAAACACAAGCTTGAACCCATTTTTATTAAGTAGGGTTCCTGACACTAGATTCTTTCGAATCTCTGGCACGTGCCACACATCATTGAGGGTAAGTATCTTTCCAAAAGTCCATTTCAGCAGGACCTTCCCTTTACCTGCCACAGAGGCCGTTGAAGCATTTCCCATGTACAGCTTCTCACCACCATCCAGCTTCTCATATGTGGTGAATAAGGACTTATCCTTACAAATGTGCCTAGTAGCACTAGTATCAATCCACCAGCCTTTGGTGTCAGAGGCCATATTTACCTTAGAAATGACAGCAACGAGATCATCACTCTCCACAATATTAGTCTGATTGTGGGAGTTTTGTCCGTTCTTGTGTCTACAATCAGCAGCAACATGTCCACTCTTACCACAAACCCAGCGGACTCCACGAGTGCGCTTGTTGGCGTCATTCCTCGGTCAAGGATTCACATTCCTCTTCTTGAGTTGTTGCTTCTTGGGACCATGTTTTGAAGATTCAGCAATATGTGCATTAGCTTCAACTCCCAATGAAGCTTTGTCTCCTTTTCTATTATCTTCTTCAATGCGGAGTTTGATTGCAAGATTCTCCATGGAAAGCTCTTTTCGCTTGTGCTTAAGATAGCATTTGAAGTCTTTCCAAGAAGGAGGTAGCTTCTCAATCACAGCAGCAACTTGGAATGGTTCAGTGATGCCCATTCCCTCACTTTGCAAATCACTAATGATAATTTGCAACTCTTCCATCTGATTGACTACCAACTTGGTATCAATCATCTTATAATCTAAAACTCGTAGATAGTAAATGAAACAAATTAATCGATCTCAATAAAGTGTTATTTGAGTAATTCAGTAATTTGGTTATTGAATAATGGAGTTTGCATTAATAAACCCTAAATCCAATAAACTAAGATCCAAGGTTGTTTAAATGAAACTTGGACTAGTATGTGGGGACATACGGGGATATGTGTCCAAGTAAAAACCTAAAAGGTCTATAATATAGGGATAAGGCTGGATACCTTATCCTGGTGACACTATGTGATACGACCCACCTTGTATTCGATACAGATGCAATGATCCAAAGCATCCATGTAGGAGACATGCGGGTGGGGGTATCCTATGCAATGAGTTTGCATAAGACCGGACCGCGAAATAGTAACCACTAGATATAACGTCGTTAACTAGTTTAGGTTTCTATTTCAATAGGATGACCTAGGTAACTCAATCACAATCCTGAGTCTGTTATGAACCCCTTTCAGGAGGGATTGTCCTTAGATTTGTATGGGTGAGAGTGGCCAGTTCGCCGACTCAATAAGCCTACCATTTCAGGGGCAAGACCGAATGGGGGCTGGGAACATAACAGTACAAGATGGAATTCACTCCTTCCCCTATTGGGGTAAGTAGATGTGTGTTCCCTTAAGGGCTGATTCTAGGGCTTGAACAAAGGCGTGTCGTCCTCTCCTAGCCTGAGAGGAACTCCTGTTTAGTAGTTGGACCCTAAACAACTTGTTCATTAGAGGAATCAGTGGTACTTAAGGAACCATAGGTAACCCAGGGGTAAAACGGTAATTTGACCCAGCTGGTGTTACGAACACACGTGAAGGATTGACTTACTGCTTGGTCGATATCCATGGACACAGAAATATTCTACAGTGAGAAGAGTGCAGCTGTGGGTCTTTAGTGGAGTGACCCACAGTTAACGAATGTTGACTAAACTTGGTCAATGAGTTTGGCCAATTAGTCTCGTATCGTTGGAGCTTCTGATCTGTAGGTCCATTAGGTCCCACTGGTAGCTCGTAAAGAGACTTGAGGCAATTAAGTATAAATTGTAAATTGAAAGTGTTCAATTTATTTGAGAAATCGTATAATGTATATTGATGCATTATAATATAAAGTTTATGAAACTTTATAATATAATTTTTGAATTAATTTCAAAAATTAATTCTTGGGAGAAAATATTTGAAAGAGTTCAAATAAATTTAATATGAATTGGATTCATATTAATTTTAATTTTAATAAAATCCCTAATATTAAATATATGATATTTAATTAGGGAAATTAATTAATTATGGAATTAATTAATTATTTATTAAAATTAGAAACCTTTTCCTATTAGGAAAGAAAATATTTGAAAGAGTTCAAATAAATTTAATATGAATTGAATTCATATTAATTTTAATTTTAATAAAATCCCTAATATTAAATATATGATATTTAATTAGGAAAATTAATTAATTATGGAATTAATTAATTATTTATTAAAATTAGAGACCTTTTCCTATTAGAAAAAGGTCTTCCTTTTCCTATTAGGAAAAAGGTCTTGGCCTTTACCTATAAATAGGACCCCTGAGATGGGGTGAAAGACATCCCATTCATTCTCCTTCTCTCAGAGAATTCCCCTCAAGGTTTCCTCTAGACTCCCACCAGTCTCCTGCCTCTAGAAGTCTCAGAGTCATACCGGTGTAGCCATAGTGGTGGTGTTCACACTAGTTCGTGATTAATTCACATGCAGTTGGTTAATTTAATCTGAGTCGTCAACGAGAGTAAGTAATTTGTTACTTTATAAATTAGATTTAGATCTAATATTTTTGTATGCTTAGCCTTTATATATATTTAGAATAGTTCTAATATTATTGCCAATGTATTGGTATTTTAGATTAAACAAAATTAATTACGAATCGATCCCAATCACGCTTCCGCTTTACGGAATTATGGAATTCCAATCCTTCAGCTTCTCAATCACAGCAGCAACTTGGAATGGTTCATTGATGCCCATTCCCTCACTTTGCAAATCACTAATGATAATTTGCAATTCTTCCATCTGATTGACTACCAACTTGGTATCAATCATCTTATAATCTAAGAATTTTCCCACGAGAAACTTCTTAGTACCAGCATCTTCCAGCTTATACTTCTTGTCTAACGCCCACAATAGCCTTGAAGTAGTATAGGCATTGCAGTAGACATTATACAAGGTGTCTTCAAGACCACTCAATATATAATTGAGGCATAAAAAATCCGAATGCATCCATGCCTGCTTGGCAGCTTCAGTTTTAGGAGTAACACCTTCTGGTGGGGTAACTTGGCAATCTTCCTTCAAGATGTGAGTAAGGTTCAGTGTGGTGGGGTAGAAGATCATCTTCTGTTGCCACCTCTTGAAATTTTCTCCCTTGAATTTCTCTGGTTTTTCAACATGAGTTTTGATGATGGTTGATCCCATCATGGTAGCACCAGCAACATTAGTGGAAGAGTTTGTAGCCATCAGCTCAATTAATTGTCTTCAGATTGTTGGAGATATGCTCAAATAAGAACCGAGTTACGCACTAGCAAACTGATTACACCTTAACTGGATACTAACAATTACAGTGGAAATAACAATACAAACACTGTATATATGACAAATGTTGCGAATATATTGACAATAAATAGTCGAGGCACGCTTACAAAGCGTTGTCTTGAAGACAATTATTCGCTCTGCACAGGTTGCTAGCAGGCTACAGCGATCGTCTCAGTGGGATACAACGACTAATTCCAGTAGAACAGCAACCTCGAACTACTCAGATCTGGCAGGACTCTTGGATACTTGCTCTCAACTCGACTCAAGATCAAAAGAAACAAAGAAAGAAGGAAGAATCCTCCAAAATGGAATGATATGATTCAAATGAAGAAACAAGTTGCTATTTATAGGCTAGCAACTTAGTAACTCTCCAAAGAACAAAAGTAAATGAAATTGAAACAATTGAAAAATGTAACTCAATTGAGTTATAAAATCAAATTTAACTTCCATATGTTAAATTTGTAATTGAAACATCAAATTGAAATGGATGTTTCAATCCATCTTGAAACTCTTGAAAAATTGAATTTAAATTCCCTTGTGGAGATATGTGTGTGTCCTTGTCCTCAACAAGTGGTATCAGAGCCATGCTCCGGGAGTAGCCGTGTTTCTTAAAACTCCTCGAGTGTCGAACAAAGAAGTTTGTGAGCCTTGAAAAACGTAGTCATGTTGGAGATCCGTCGTTAGACTCTAAAAACTCCTTGGTATAGGAGTGTTGGACGGATAAAAATGACGATTTGAGGGGAGGCTCGGTGGTACTTTGTTCGAGGGGAGGATTGTGGGAGAATGCGACCAAAGTCCCACATCGGCTAGATGAGTGGAAGATCATGGGTATATAAGGGAGGATAAGTTCTCCATTGGTATGAGGCCTTTTGGAGTGATCCAAAAACAAAGCCATGAGGGCTTATGCCCAAAGTGGACAATATCATACCATTGTGGAGATATGTGGGTGTCCGGTAGTCCCTTTCAAGTGGTATCAGAGCCATGCCCCAGGAGTAGCCGTGTTTCTTAAAACTCCTCGAGTGTCGAACAAAGAGTTTGTGAGCCTTGAAAACATAGTCATGGTGGAGATCCGTCGTTAGACTCTAAAAACTCCTTGGTATAGGAGTGTTGGACGGATAAAAATGACGATTTGAGGGGAGGCTCGGTGGTACTTTGTTCGAGGGGAGGATTGTGGGAGAATGCGACCAAAGTCCCACATCGGCTAGATGAGGGGAAGATCATGGGTATATAAGGGAGGATAAGTTCTCCATTGGTATGAGGCCTTTTGGGGTGATCCAAAAGCAAAGCCATGAGGGCTTATGCCCAAAGTGGACAATATCATACCATTGTGGAGATCTGTGTTGTGCCCTCGTCCCTTACAAAATCACTTTCTTTCACATCTTTATTTGTAAAATATCCAACAATTTCTCTTCATTTCCTTTCTTTGTTATTCATCTGTATATCATTTTAAAATTTCCAGTAAATTTCCAACCACATATGCTTGAGATGGAATGTTTATTTCTCGATCTTTTCGTGGAAGTCAATGCAATTATCTATAATAGATTAAATTCTTAATCTTATTGTTCCATCTTTCGCTACAAAATTTAAATTGTTGTGGATCAATGTTTTATCAAAACTATTCTTTCTGAATTGTGGTTTGAAAGAAACCAAAGGATCTTTAACAATAAACATCTTCCTTGGTTTGATTGGTTTGATTCAGGTTGTCTTAAGGCTTCATCCTGGTGCTGCTCTCTTTCCAAATCTTTTGCTGATTTTTTCTTTATGGGATATATGATATGTCACTAGAATGCTTTTATTTTCCGTTGTAATTTTGTTCCATCTTTTATTGCTTCCGTATTGCTTTATTTTACTACTTTTCTTTTTCTTTCCCTTGTTGAGTTTGTATTCTTTGAGCAATAGTCTCTTTTCATTATATCAATGAAAAGTTTTGTTTCTTTGTTAAAAAAAAAAGATTAAATTCTTTCTGGGAAGAGCAAGAAACAATGATCAAAATGCAATGAAGTCATTAAGATTTATATTGATTACTCTAAATACGACAATAGTGTCCATTTTTGTTGTTTTAGTTTTTAATACGAATAAAAATAAATTTACAATCCATCTCATTCTTATCTTTCTAAAATACCGTAGAAAATGTTTACCTACAGTATTGCAATATTAAAGACAATTTACAATCCTACAACCCTTTTGAAAGGGTTCACAAGATAATTAATTCCAAAAGTTCTGCCTAGTCCCCATCTCTCTAACTTAAATATTTGTAACTGTCCATCCTAACAACTTCTCAAGTAATTAAAAATAGGGGTGTTTGCATTAATAGCAAAAAAAAAAAAAATTGGTATTTGCAAGCGTGTCTTCCATTTATTGGGTTTGCAGATATAGCAAAAACAATTTGACCCGGCCCAGACAATAATGTAAAAAGACTAAAATAACCTCAGCTCGTCGTCCACTGATATACCAAATATCTAGTATATTAAACCCTTATTTGGTACATCAATCAACTGATATACTAAATATATGGTAAATATATAGTATATCAGATGTATATTTCGTGAATATAATGTATTAGATATTTGGTATATCAATCAATTGATATACTAAATATATAGTATATCATATGTATATTTCGTGAATATAATATACTTTACACATCTTTCATTAGTTTAGATATCTTTGATATACTTCATCAATAAAGAATTAGATATATTAACTTTATTTTGGGACAATATGTGTGGTAGAGGATTTAAACATCTAACCTCTCGGTTGAATGTGTATATATCAATGATTTTTTTTAATAACAAGTCTATCATTGATGTATTTAGCTACTCATAATCAGGTATATTTATTAATTATTTGACTAGTAAAAAAAAAGAGGTATATCAACGGTGTATCAACTTTCATAACAGGTATAGAAGACAAACATTTATTTTATAAAAGACAAACATTTCATTTAAAATATGTAAATAATACAACATAATTCAATAAAGAGAAAAGAAAATATAACAAATATAAGTAAAGAAAGTAACATATCAAGTATATCATTGGTATATCAAATATTATGTTTATCAAATCAAGTATATATTAGATATATCATTAGTATATTAGGTATATCATTGTATTCATTCGAGTATATCAGATTTGATATACTTTATATTTCGTATATCAGTAAATATAAAATATATCAGATATACTACTAATATACCTATTGATATACCAACAAGGGTAAAATTGGAATAATAAAAAAACGGAAATCAAATTTTTAAAATTTTGCTATATTTGCAAACCTAATAAATCATAGTTAAATTTGCAAATATCCTAATATTTTTTGCTACCCATTGCAATTCCCCTTAAAAATATGCTACTCTTAATATCCCTAATAATATTTCCACTATTTTTCTACTGTTACTGTAATTAGATCTCTACTTATCTTTTATCTTTTACTCCACCATTCATTTTATTAAAATTTGTTTTATGTTGTATTAGATGGAGGGCAGCTGTGATTCGTAGAGATAATCCCCACAGAGCATTAATTAATATTTTACAAGGACCAGCTTGATCAGCAAACAGATGATCAGGTTTGGATTTTACCTGCTGTCTCCTTTGTCCATAATTACGATGATTAAATGTACAATATATTAATGCTTCGTGCTACAAATTTTTGTTCAAAACGTTAGGGTAGATAAATAACGGTTAAATTATAAATTTGGTCCTTAAATCTGGAGGGTTGTGTCCGTTGGAAGCGTGTGATGGACACTCACAAATTAGAATCAAATAAAAATATTTAAGAAGAAACAATTCACTTGTATTGAACAAAAAACTCTTCAAGAAAGCTACAAACTTGGTTCACACTTTTTCTCTCTAATTTTTTTGTGTTTTCTTCTCCACACACTTGCATCAACACATTCTAAAGTTATCCTATTTATAGGATTACATGGAGACATCTAGATCTAAAACTCCCATCCCATCTTAACTTCATGAAGATAAAACTTCCATGCATGAATGTACTTAACCCCCAACAAATTAAAATTATAAAACTTTCTCCTTAAATTACTAATAACTTGTATAACTCATGCACTTAATTAATTAGAGCATGTTTAACTTACAACAGTGTCTAATAAGACCCTGAATTTTATAAACCGGTGCTAATAGGTCTTTAAACTTTTAATGTTGTGTAAAGTAGGTCCCTAATTTTTAACAAGTGTCTATTTAAGGAACTATTCAACACAAAATTAGAAGTTCAAGAATCTACTAGATGCATTGAAAAGTTCATAGACTCGTTAGACCCAAAATTTTAAGTTAGAAACATTTTAAAATTCAAAACCTATTAGACACAATCGTGGAAATTGAAATATCAAATGTATAATTTTACTGTAAATCAGTAAGTCCATTTGAAGTGATCTCAACGTGTCTTTTTAAAACCAGGTAGTTGATCTTATGATTTTTTTTTTTTACATTAATATTACAAATATCAATAATGATTTTAAATATTGAACTACAAACTTTTTCAAAAAAAAAAAATATTGAACTACAAACGATGTGACCTTCCCACTAGGTGGAAAAATGCTCTCTCCTTTCTCCTTGTAGGTTTCTAAGGATAGTTCAAGTTAGGTAGTTCTAATATGGAGAGCAACAATAAACCTTTATTTGTTTGTTGTTAGAAGAAAAAAATTGGGATCGTTCGTTTTTTTATTAATTTTTATTAAGTTTCAATAGATTTTTTTTGCAATGGTTGGAGAAATTTCTTGCTCTACACTGGGAAATTCCTTTCAATGTCAAACTATCCAAACAAATGTGTGTAGAAAATGGTTGCTTTAGGATCTTATAAAGTTCCAATCAATTTGGCTAGTTTGTGGAGCTCTCTTTTGAATCCAATGGAGGTGAGAAAAATAGCATCTTGGTTGCAATAGGGATTTAGAAAAGAGGCTAGAAGGGTTATTTTCTTTTTGGGTAAAATACACTTTTGGTCCCTGAAGTTTGAACTTGATGTCTATTTGGTCCTTGAAGTTTAAAAAGTGACACTTTAGTTCCTGAGGTTTGAAAAATAGTTCTAAATGGTCCAGGAGTTAATTTGACCGTTAGTTGACTAATGGAAAAATGATTTGGCATGTTGAAGTGGTCAATTTAATAATTTTATATTATTATTTTTTTTATTATATGCCATTTTCTCTTTTCTTTTTTTTTCCTCTTTCCCTTTCTCTCTCTTCCCTTGTCTTCCTTCCCCCTCCGTTCTCCTTCTCGCTCTTCCAAATCTTCGTAGAAATCCCAAACCAGAAGAACAGAGACCCAGTACAAGTACAAGAAAAAGAAGTCACAATTCGACCCTGAGCAATGTCGTCGTCGGACAGTGAAGGTGGCGGGGAGTATCTCTTCAAGATTGTCAATATCGAAGACTCCACCGTAATAAAATCCAATTTGTTGTCTCGTTATGCCAGAAACGAGTTCAATCTCCACTCCAAGGCCACCATCGGTGTCGAATTTCAGACTCAGGTGATGGATATTGATGGCAAAGAGGTTAAGGCTCAGATTTGGGACTCTACCGACCAGGAGTAGTTCCTAATGCACCTGCTTGTTTTTGATAGGACCCAAGTAGTATATTAAACTACCCACTAGGATCACCTCCAAGACAATCAACCAATTAATAGTCCAAAAACACAACAGATAAATCACCAATTTATCACCAAGAACACAACCAATCACGGACAGCAACCAACCATAAAATTCAGAATACCAAAAACACAAAAACACGCACAATTTATACGTGGAAAACCCCTTCGATGTGAAGAGTAAAAACCACGGGATTTGTGAGGAGTCCACCCTTGTCACCTTCTCTTATTATGATAAAATTGAGGGAAAAAGAATCCAAATCATTCATACAAAGACTCACAACCCACCAATACTTTCATACATAAGAGACCTACACAAAAAGAGATAAAGAAGATAAAAATCTCCAGTTTCACAGGTTCTGTCCAGCAGCGAGTACGAACAAACCAGAGCTCAAAACGACGATCCAACCGTTCAAAACAAGGCCCTATGTGTCCCTAACAGGCTGACCAAATTTCAGCAAAATCCAACGGTTAAAACTCCGGAAATTGACAACTTTGTGAACGCTGTTGCTGAAAATCCGAACTGCACGGCTCTCCCTGCTTCTCTCCGTTTTTCTGTGTAATTTTTCTGTATTTTTCTTGCCGTCCTCTCCCTTAGGTCATCCCATATCAAAGGGAAATAAAAAACCCTAGGCTTACAAGACAAGCCCACGCATTTAACCCTAATTGGGCTAAACACAGAACCCGACATATTGGGCTCATAAACACAAGTTTAAAAAAAAAACTCTTGCTTGTGCAACAAGTGGGCTGGACACCCACAACAGCTTTTGCAACAATTGAGGTCGAGTGAGAGACATAAACTTGCTTGCATCACTGCTTAAACTTTTTTATCAGACAGTAATTTAGCATTTGATTGTTGACTTAAGTTCCAAGTTTGGGTAGTAATTTAGGTCCCGTTTGATAACCATTTGGTTTTTTTGTTTTTGGTTTTTGAAAATTAAGCTTATAAATCCTACTTACACCTACAAGTTTCTTTGTTTTGTTAATACTTTTCTTTCCTTGTTTTTAAAAACCAAGCAAATTTTGAAAACTAAAAAAAATAGTTTTCAAAAACTTGTTTTTGTTCTTAGAATTTGGCTATGAACTCAAATGTGTCATTGACAAATATGAAAACCATGGTAGGAAAATTGGTAGAAATCAAGCCTAATTTTCAAAAACCAAAAACAAAAAACCAAATGGTTATCAAACGGGGCCTTAACTGCTGGGAATATTGTATTTTTTGGACACCAGTTGAAAACGAAAAACTTTGTGGTGACATTTTGGGCTTAAATTTGATGAAATGATTAAGTCATCTTTGAGAGCGGAAAGAAATTAGCTGAGTCATATGATTTAATCTGGGTGAAAGAAATTGAACTGAGTGATAAGATTTAATCTGGGAAAGGGGAGAAGAAGGAGAACAGAGGGGAGAAGGAAGATAAGGGAAGAGAGAGAGGGAAAGAGGGAAAAAAAAAAGAAGAAAATGACATGTAATAAAAAAATAATAATATAAAATTATTAAATTGGTCACCTCAACATTCCACCTCATTTTTCCGTTAGTCAACTAACGGTCATATTAACTTAGGGACCAATTTAGAACTATTTTTCAAACTTCGGGGACTAAAGTGTCACATTTTAAACTTCAAGGACCAAATAGACATCAAGCTCAAACTTCAAGGACCAAAAGTGTATTTTGCCCTTCTTTCTTTTTTTGTTTGGGAGGGGGGGGGGGGAATGTTGTGTCAATTTCTTCTAAAATTAAGAAATTTGATTGACTCAAACTAATGTTATTGAAGTGACCCCAAGCGTGTGCCATAGGCGAATGGCAAGAGGCAAGGTGACTTGGGGCCCTTACGCCAAGTAATCAGCTAGGGTGAGCGTCTTCAACCAGGCACTCACTTAGTTGCAACTCTTGTCGCTTGTTGGCGTCTTTGCATGTGCTTCATTGTTCTGTTCGCTTAAGAAGTTTTTATGTAATGTTAGTCTGTTAGAAGCTATGAGGCAATTTGGTTTTGGTTTGATACCTCCATCTTATCATGAGGTTGGAGTAACCTATTTGAAAACGGAAGTACAATTCACAAAAATTTAATGACTAGTCATGAGGTTGATTGGAGAAAAAGTAGTTGCTTGTTTTTTTTTTTTTTTTTTTTGATGGAAGTAGTTGCTTGTTGATGTTAGATGGGTGGACTGGTAGAATGGATAAATAAAACTCTAATAAACTTTTTAGTTCATTTTGCTGCTGGGACAATGCTTTTTTATAATATACTAATGCATTTTCATACATCAAAATCAGATGAAATATATTTGAACTCTTACATGAGATGGTAGAGAAGATTGGAGAAGAAAATGTAATCCATGTTGCTACCGATAATGCCTCAAATTATGTCTAGCTGGAAAATATTATTTATATCAGACACCATATGCCGCTCATTGTTTAGATTTATTATTAAAGAATATTGAAAACATTGACCAAATCAAAAGGTGCCTTGGAAGGGTGTGACACTTAGTGATTTTATTTATATCCACTTGTATGTATGAAACATGAAAAGAGAGTTCACAAATCAACATGAATGGATAGAACTGGGTGCTACTCGTTTTGCGCACTCATTTTTTACACTAACAAGTATTCATAGAAATAAAACTAATTTTAGAAAAAAAAATAGAAATAAAACTAATTTTAGAAAGATGTTTATTTATGAGAAATTGAAGATTTGTAAATGGACAAAGGATCCAAAGGGTAAGCAAGCAAGTGACATCGTTTTGATGCCATCCTTTTGGAACTTAGGTGTGTATACTTTAAAGGCATCAGAAGACTAGATAGGGCAAAAAATACTAATAAAAAATGTTTTAATGATAATGAGGTAAAGTATAAGCCAATTCGGGAGATTATTGATTAAAGATGGGATTACCAACTTCATTGGCCTTTACATGCAACTAGCTATAATTTGAATTCATCTCTTTCTATGACAATGGAGAATAATTGTTCAAAATGGATAATGGAGAAAGAATTGTTCAAAATGTTGAAGTTATGAGTAGTTTGCTTAAAGTTTTGCAATGATTGATACCATCTATTAGTGATCAATAGTGACCAAAATTGATGCAGAGTGAAATTAGAGTGGTATACTGAAGCTAAAGACATGTTTGGTATTGATCTAACAATCAACACATGGAAAACAAAGACACTAAGTAATGACCCTTTGTTTCAAAGCACAAGGCACACCCCAAGGTGACAAACTCCTTGATCGTCTCTTTGTGAGGCCTGAGTGAAGCAAGGTGCAATGAATAAAAAAAATAAGTAAATAATATATATAGAGCATTAATTTATATAGTAAATATAGTTACATAAAATGCCAAAGCCTTAAAGATAAATATAGTTCCAAAACTCCATCAAGTCATTAAGAATGAACACAAAATAGAAGTAAAACATAAAATACCAAAATCATCATCCTCTCCCTCTAAATCAAAGGCCTTGTCTAGTGCTCCTCCTTGGCCATTCTCTTCTTCAATTTCCAATTTCTCTTCATCCTCGTCATCATCACTAACCACCTATGTAGTTAATGTTTGAACTCTAGAAGTTGTGGTAGTTGCGGGTGATTTTCCTTTAGTTCTAGTGTAATTTATGAGTTCTTCAATACCACTAGCCGCTCCCCATGTGATGTCATCATCATAAAAAACTAACTCATTATGAGATTCAACTTCATTATTTTCTTCTTCAAGCGTTCTAACTAGTCATTCTTTATTTAATTGGAGTCATTTTCTTTAGATGGACTTCCTTTAGTGGGTTTGGTTTTCTCGATGCTCTTGTATTCTTTCATTTTTTTAATGAAAAATTGATTCTTTATAAAAATAAAAATAAAAACACTAATCATTCATTTCTCTCATCAATATGATCCAAAAAAATTAGTTTAAGCTCATCCTTTAGATCAAAAGCGTTATTTAAGTGCTTGGTTATTTTTTTATATAAACCAAATCATTTAAGTGCTTTTTCTTTAATCTGTTTCTCTTCAAATGAATCTACAAAATTATTAACCAACATAGTGTCAAAAGTAAATTTTTAAATTTTAAATTAATAATGTAGAAAACGAATGAACCATTTATGTGTTAAAAAAACATTCCAATTGTGCTCACACCCAAAACTGCTACATGTTAGATTAAGTACTCTCATGGTTAGCTTCTGTAAAATTGGAGTACTACTGTCATAAAGAGCCCACCATGATGTTATTCACATTTTTTAAATGGTTTAGAAGTTTAAACATTTGATTTTGGAAGTTTAAAGCAATAAAAAATGACATTACTTGACATCTTTGATTTTCTTGTCTTGATTGCTAAATCAATACTGAAAATGCCTCTAGCTTTAACAGTGTGTAAGGCCTCCTATTACGCGAGTTTATGAGAGAGGGTAGGATGGGACAAGAAAGAAAACAATTAGAGGATGAGGGGACCACTTGTGATTGTGGGAGTGAGGGTCTGATGTAAAAGGGGTAGGCATGGAATGTTGGAGGGAGAGGAACATTTTGCTCTGACAGAGAGTGGTTTGAGAGGGAGAGAACCAGCCTCTCGAATTGCTAGGTTTTCCTATGTTCTTGTAGCTATTTTGAAGAATATCAATAGATTATCGGATGAATAGCCCCTTTGGCTATTGAAGAACACTCAATAGTGCAGAGTTCAGTCATTTTCTATCCCTTTCTGTGTTGTTTAGTGTGTTTTATGCGGGTTTTCTGGGTTAGATACCTAACAAATTGGTATCAGAGCACGTGAAATCTTGGGGAGAATACGAAGTATGGTGCAATAGCAAGTTGAAGAGAGGTTGGAGAACCAAGAGAAAGAGATGGGTGAGTGAAAGAAACATTACCGTTGTTTGGAAAGCACCTGGAACAGATATCATTGGAAATGAAGGACAACAAAAGAGCTATCATGGCATTAATGGCGGGATAAAATGTGAGTAGAGGACAATCATCTTCAGATGTGACCCAGTCTTCCCACAAACAGTAGAAACAAATCGAGAAAAAGGAAGAGATTTCAATAGACACAAAGGTCGTCGAGATAAATAGAGTGCATAAGGAGATACAAGGTGGCGATCGGTGTAAGTTCAAGAAACTCGAAATGTTGGTCTTTGTCGATGACAACCTGGATTCCTGGCTTTTTAGAGCGGAAAGATATTTTGAAATACACCAACTGGCGGAGGCTGTGATCTCACAAAAACCACTATTAGCTTTGATCATGATGTGGTCGATTGGTATCAGTGGGAGACCAATCAGGAAAAAATTAAGACTTGGGACGAACTCAAGGCTAAACTGTATCATCCCTCCCAAGAAGGGAGTCTATGTGCGCGATTTTTAGCTGTTAAACAAGAGGGAACAGTGGCCGACTTTCGGAAGAGATTCGAGATTTACACCGTACCGTTGTCGTAGCTGCCGAAGATGATGCTGGAGAATACATTTTTGAATGGGCTCAACCTTACTGTGTGAGCTAGCGTGGTAAGTCGCATCCCATTGGGCTTTGAGAAATAATGAAGCAGGTCCAACTAATAGAAGACAAGGATTTAGCTATCAAAATGACCTTGGAGTCTTTGGGTCCATAGGGAAACAGTGATGGACAGAAGGCGACCCAGACGGGGAGCCAAGGCCTCTGGGGCAGGTACGTCCAAAACCCATGTGTAGTCAAATGATTCTCTACATATTCGGACTGTAACCATACCCGAAAATGGGGGGATTTAGCATAGGGACATACACACAAAACAACTTACAGACACTGAGTTTGAGGAAAAACGGGAAAATGAGCTATGTTATAATTGTGATGAGAAATACACCATCAATCACCGATGTAAAAATAGAAAGGTACGAGAGTTGAGGGTGCTCCTCATTAGTGAAGAAGACAAGGTCGAGCTTGTTCAGGAAACTCCAACCGAAGAAGTAGAAGTTGAAGTAAACAACATAGAAGCGAGGGACCTAGAGTTGGTCGAGTTAGATCTGAAACTCGTCATTGGTTTCTCTACTTCGGGCACTATGAAGGTTAGAGCAATGAAAAGAGAGAAAGATTTGGTGGTGTTGATTGACTGTGGTGCCGCACATAACTTTATATCGCAAAAGCTGGTGGATGAGTTCCAGTTCCCTCTCACCTCCACATCCAACTACGGCATTGTCATGGGCATGGTTGTTGCGGTCAGAGGTAAGGGTGTATGCAAGTCTATTGTAGTCAATCTGCTAGAGCTATCCGTTAAGGAGGATTTCCTTCCCCTAGAACTCAGGGGGTGGATGTCATCCTTGGGATGTAATGGCTTCGGACCATGGGCTTCATGGGACTAAATTGGTCGGATCTCACGATGACATTTGAGGTGAACAGAAACAAGGTGATGATAAAAGGGGATCCAACGTTGACCAGAGTTGAAGTTTCCATGAAAATGATGGCCAAGACTTGGACAGATGAAGACCAAGGATTTTTGGTCAAGTTGAGAGGATTAAAGGTTGACGAGAGTACAGAGGATTCCATGGGGAAAGGCGCAAAAGACCCTGAGTCACCTCGTGCCATCAAGGAACTGCTAAGCAAATTCAACAAGAATTTTGAGCTCCCAGCGGGCTCCCTCCAAAAAGAATTGTGGATCATCTGATATTGTTGCAAGAAGGGCAAGCTTCGATTAACGTATGACCATACAAGTACGCACATGTCCAAAAAAACGAGATTGAGAAGTTGGTGAATGAAATGCCGCTACCAGGGATTATACATCCAAGTTCGAGCCCTTTCTCAAGCCCAGTACTCTTTGTCAAAAAGAAAGATAGAGGTTGAAGGTTTTGTATCGACTACAGGGCACTGAATCAAGCTACCATACCCGACAAGTTCCCTATACCAGTTATCGAATAACTCCTTGACTAACTAAATGGCTAAACGATATACTCTAAGCTAGACTTAAAGTCTGGATACCACCAGATAAATGCACGAAGAAGACGGAGCCAAGACAGCCTTCCAAACGCATGAGGGGCACTATGAATTCCCCGTAATGTCGTTTGGGTTAACCAACGCTTTGGCGAATTTTCAATCTCTCATTAATCAAGTATTTCGACAGTTTTGGAGGAGATTTATTCTAATTTCTTCGATGATATTCTTGTGTATAGTCCAGATTTAGACACCCACTGGAAGCACTTGGCCATAGTCTCTGAGACCTTCCACAACAACTCATTATTTGCCAACCGCAAGAAGTGTGTGTTCGCTAAGAGCAGGGTGTAATACCTCGGCCATTGGATCTCTTCAGAGGGGGTAGAAACAGACCAAGAGAAGATCAAAGCAATGATGAAATGGCCAAGGCCAAAATCAGTTAAAGATCTAAGAGGGTTCCTTGGATTGATTGGATATTATCGACGATTTGTTAAGGACTATGGCACGTTGGCAACCCCATTGACACAACTCTTAAAGAAAGACTCCTTCCTATTGGATAGACGAAGCTACTTCAGCCTTTGAGGCGTTGAGACATGCTATGGTAACCTTACCTTACCGATGCTGACTCTTCCTGATTTTTCTATGCCATTTACCATTGAGACCGATGCCTCAGGTTACGGAATTGGTGCAGTCCTCTTCAACATTGGAGAAGTCCAACAGTCCTAGGAGAATTAATATTCTTTTGTGGATTATGCTCAATGGGAATCTCAATACGTCAGACGTTCTACAGAAGAAGAACCCATCTCATTGCATATTGCCATTCGTTTGTACTTTATGTCTTCAGGATGAAGATTCTCTCAACCATATTTCTTTAATTGCTCTTATGCCAGACTTGGTTCAAGTTGTTTTTGATTTTCAATCTACACTGGGTTTTTTCTAATAACTTCTGTTGCAACATCTCTCAACTCTTATATGGATCAGCACTTCTAAATTTTAAAGCTAAGTTGCTTTGAATTAATGCAGTCAAAGCTTATCTTTCGAAATTATGGTTGGAACAAAATCAAAGAATTTTCAGAACAAGTATCTTCCTTATATTGATCGATTCAAAGCTTCTCGCCTAAAGGCCTAAATTGGAAAGCTTTTATATATCCTTTATAGTATCTTATTAATTGTTTTTTAGTTTTTTTTTTTGGTCTTGTATTGATTTTGTTATTTTTGTTGCTTTTTCACCCTGTTGCAGAGTTTGTATCTTTGAGCATTAGTCTCTTTTCATTTCTTCAATGAAAAGTCTTGTTTCTTATTAAAAAAAAAAAAAAATTGGAGCAATCCTCACCCAAAAGAATAGACTGATAGCATACTTCAACCAAGCTCTTTTGGCAAGGGCCCAAGCCAAGTCAGTATATGAGCGAGAATTAATGGTCGTGGTTTTGGGTGTTCAAAAATGGTGCCATTATCTGCTTGGCCAAAAGTTTACTTTTTTGATAGATCAACGAGCCTCCGCCACTTGTTGAAGCAAAGGGATATACAGTCAGAATACCAGAAGTGGTTAACCAAGCTCCTAGGCTATGACTTAAATAAAATACCATTCGAGCCTCCTCAACAAAGCTGTTGATGCCCTGTCAAGAGTCACACATGAAAGTGAGCAGATGGCTTTGACTGTTCCGCCGTTGGTGGATGTGGAAATTGTGCAGAAGGAAGTTGAGCAAGATCTCGGGTTGGTCAAGATCTGTCAAGAGTTGCAAGAAAACTCCCTAAAACACCCCAAGTTCTCGTTGGAACGAGGACAACTACACTACAAGAGACAGTTAGTGTTGGCGAGTAAGTCTAATCTAATTCCAGCACTCTTACACACATTCCATGATCCAGTCATGGGTGGACACTTCAGATTTTTGCGCATTTATAAGCGATTGATAGGGGAGTTGTATTGGAAGGGGATGAAGAATGAGGTCGAGAAATATGTGGAACAGTGCACTGTTCGCCAGAAAAATATGTTAGATTCAGTAGCTTTCATAGGCCTCCTTCAACCCCTCCCACGTCCGGATAAAATTTGGAAAAATGCGTCAATGGATTTTATTCAGGGTCTGCCTAATGCTCAAGGGTGGATATTATTATGGTGGTGGTAAATCGACGGAGTAAATACGCTCATTTTACCACATTGAAGCACTCATTTTCTGCCAAAACAGTGGCTGCATCCTTTATCAAGGAGATAATCGCGAACTATCTCTAACCTAGATAGGACTTTTGTAAGTCATTTCTGGAGTGAACTCTCCCGTATGCAGGGGACTCAGCTGAAAAGAAGCACCGCTTATCACCCTGCAAATAGACGACCAAACTAAGAGGGTAAACCACTACCTTGAGACTTACTTGAGGTGTTTCTGCAACGAACAAGCAAAGAAATGGTTCCAGTGGATAGCTTGGGCAGAATATTGGTACAACACTTTCCATACGTCTATCAACACTACCCCTTTCAATGTGGTTTACAGATAACAACCTCCTCTCATTTTGTATGGAGATAATAGGATATCTAATGATTCTGTGGAACAACAACTACTTGAGAGGGATCGACAATTGATTCGTTTGAAAGAACAACTGAGATTGTCTCAAGAAAGGATGAAAAAATAGGTCAACCATAACCGAAGGGATGTGGAACTCGAGGTGAGTGATATGGCTTTCCTAAAAATCTGACCCCACAGGCAGAGATCCGGAGTGAAGCGCCGATGTGAAAAACTTGCTCCACGGTATTATGGGCCTTTCAAGGTCTTACAGAAGATCGGGTAGGTCCAATACAAGTTGCAGTTTCCAACTTCAGCTGCCATACATGATGTATTTCACATCTCACAGTTATAGAAGGTCATGGGGCAACAAATTGAAGTGTAGGACACATCTCGCCTAAATCCCACTATCTCACTCCTCAACTTGGCATTCCTTGTTGGTGAAAAATACTTACTAAGAAATCTCTCTGTTAACTCGTTCCCAGTACTAATTGATCGTCGAGCAAAATAATTTAACCACGTCATTGCTCCATCTCTAAGAGAATAGGGGACCAACGTCTATCTAAGGGCATCTCTCGACACTCCCTAAATAACAACTGAATCACTAACTCCTAGAAAAGACTTAAGATGTAAATGGGGGTCCTCAAATGGTGAACCATGGAATTGACCTATGGTTTGAAACATCTGGAACATAACTGATTTCATTTCAAAGTTTGACTGCTATTGGGTTTCCAGAGTGGATAAAAATGTAGTAAAAATAGACTCTAGAACACTATGCAAGCATACACAATCCGCAACAAGTAATAAGTATTTATCGAATCAACGGGGCTGAATAGCTCTCACTCTATCTATTTTGGATAACTTCTAAATGGTTTCAAAGGTGGTTAAAATGATTGATTTTGATATAATGCTGAAGCAAAAGAAATGACAGAATAGAAAGTAAACAAATAAAGCAGACATATTAGAAACAAGCATTGGTCAGGATTTAGTAATTGTTTTAGAAGATGCTCTAGCAATATTATTGATTAGGCAAAACTCTTGCAGTCTTATTAGCAGGATCCTCTCGAAACTCTGGATTTTTTGGAATGTGTTTCAACTCCAATGACACTCTACCGATCAAGCACTAGGCAACTGGCTATCCCTAACTCAGTCACTAGCGTTCACCAATACACAATGATCTAGTGTGATTAAATGTCACACACTTCTCAAATCATCCCTGAAACTAAGAAGTGGTATTCATACCGGCTGGCCAGGCGGGCACAAAATAGAAATATGCACAACAATTAATCAAGATGATCAAATCAACATATATTGCATTGAGAAATAAGCACAGCAATTACATGACTCCTAACCAACACCTAAGCAAATTTAGTTCATGAAGCGCATGATAACACACGCTACAATCTGAGTATGTGCATCCATAATTACAAGAAAAAGTTAATTCCCTTGGTCAAATCCGTAATTGATGGTCTTCTTGAAGTCTCCAATCTTTCCTCCTCTATTCGGCTCCCAAAGATGGAAATGAGAAATGATCTTTTCCCCAAAAGTGGAATGTTTTTTACTTGGACGACTCTTCCCTTTTATAGAATGAAAGCAAGCCCGAATTAGGTCAATCTGTACACGTGGATGACTCTCCTTGCTTCTTAAATCCAAAAATAGCTCGACTAACTTTGGTTCATTAAAATGGATAACGAGCTGTGACGTGACAGTTTTGCTATTTGATTTGCTGGATCACAGATTTTGCTCCCTCAAGTCGCTCAGCAATATATTTTGCACAAAATAACTTCCAAAGAATCCATTATTCCAAATGGGTTAAAACATATAATATTCATCTAAAAGCAACCCTATTTAGCACAAAAGACCATAAAATACTATAAACCTATGGCCTAAATAACTCCCTTATTGAGAGTTATCAACTACCTACATTATCCTCGAGCATTTCTATAGTGGACTTGGTCAAGCCTCAAAAGCTTTAGTCAACGCATCTGCTAATGGATCTTTCCCAAAGAAGTCAGCAAATGAAGCACATGCGATTCTAGATACCATTGCAACAAATAACCAAAATTGGGGAGAGAATGAAATTACCATTGCAAAGAATCCATTCAAAGCTTTGGACACGAAAGCAAATTCTACCATGCAAGCACAAATCAATGTCATTCACAATATGATGAAGAACTTGACCATGGGGAATCAAGCGAATATTGCTCCCGCGAATGCTATTTCTACTCCTTGTTGTGATATTTTTAATGAAAAACATATAACAGATACTTGTCCATTAAATCCCGCTTCTGTTTTCTATGTAGGAAAACAAGGAAATCAGAATCGTTGGAATCCATATTTAGCTACATACAACCCAAGTTGGAGACAACATCCAAATTTCTCCTGGGGAGGTCAAGTAAGTTCTAGTAATGCAGGTGTAAACCAGTTTGGAAAAGTTTCAACGGGATTCAATTCTCAGCCTACACAACAACAACAGTAGAAGAATTTTCAGCCAACCCAAGTTCAAAACACTAACCAAAAGTCAAATCTCGAGCCTTTATTGAATGAGTACATGGCAAGAAACGATACCACTATTTAGAGTAAATGAGCCACACTAAGGAATTTGGAGATTCAAATAGGACAGTTAGTTTATGAATTTAGGAATACACCACAAGGAGCATTTCCAAGCAAAACAAAAAATCCTCATTGTGAAGGGAAGGAGCAATGTAAAGCAGTGACCATGAGGAGCAAATTAGAGTATGATGGACCAGCATATTGATAGACGACTTGTTGCGGGTCGTATCAAATAAATTTATATTCACCGATTCTTGGCTACTTTGCAGTAGAAGTGACTGGGGGTTGAACGTATGGAGCAATCAAATTAATTAAATTAATTTAAGATTCTTCGATTAGTGACCGAAGGGGGGTTTGGCATGAATGATGATGCAATAGAAATTTAAAATAAAATGCAAGAAAATTAAATTAAAAAAAAAATTAAAAAGAACGGATGAGTTGATCTTACCTCGGGATCATGCAATTGAGACATCCTATTTCAGTTTGAATGATTCTATTCTTGAACTCTCATTTAAGCTAATTTAATTCTGTGATGTCTAGCCACTTAACCGGAAAAGCTGACAAGCTTAAGAACCCCTATGGTGATTAATTCGACCAATGCATCGAAATTAATTCCTAACCGATAATCTAATTAATTGATTAGATTAGGAAGAATCCGACAGCATTGAGAACTAGGATCACTAGATGGCTAAATTATAAACTAGGAAAATCCTAAATTCACACAAGCCAAATTATCGTATTCTAACTCTACATACAAATTGTGATCTAGGATAAAACACCAAATCACAATATGGTAGAACTAACGGTACAAATTAGCCAATAATTTAGATCAACAAGAAGTTTGTCAGACTACTTAATTAATCAAAGTTATAATGAATTCAGAATACAATAAAACATCACAGAATCAAATATTGTAAATTTAGAAAAAAATCTCAAGAACACAACCAAACTTACATCGAAAAGTCCCAATAATGACGATCTACGCTTAGCCCGTCATGGAGATGACGAAACTAAGGTCCAATGCTTGATTAGCCACCCTCAAACTAATCTAAACGAGAAGAACGGTGAAAGAATCACTAAGAACGGAGTTCGGATGACCTAGATACGGAAAAAACAATTTTATAGTGCAGTCGTAGCGTCTTGATGCTAGACATTCTGTCTTCCATCATCTTGGCTTCTTTTCTTCAGCTTTATTTCACCTTGCTTCATTTGGGACTCGAACCTTTGACTCCTTGACACTAATCTTCAGGCTTGCCACTGCCCGTTCGGGTCTTTTCACCTCCTCATCATCCGTGAAATTCGAGATGGCTCAAAAACACTCCAAATAGATCGAATTAGCACCAATTTGTGTAGTTTGTTCCCAATGCCTCCATTGCTCAAATCACCTGTAAATTAGACATTTAAACCATAAAATACTTCTAACAAGTTTAGATTAGCGGTAATAAGATAGCAAAAATTAGGTGTTATCACATACCTGATTGATTAAGAGACCAGGAAAATCCCAGAAGAAGTTGTAGAAAAACCTAAAGAAAATGAGCCATAAGCTAATAAAGAAGTTAGAAATAAAAAAGTTTCTGAGAAGGCCAAGGAGCTTGAAGCCCTGGAGTAGCAAATAGAAAGTTCAAATAAAAAAGAGCATAAAGATGTGATTGCAAAAGTGACCGCAAAGCCAAAAACATTTGTTAATTATCTAGATTATAGACCACCACTGTCGTACCCCCAAAGATTCAAGTATGCATCATAGGATAGAATCTGATTTTGAATAAAAAATAAGTGGAAAAAATTGGAAATCCACTCTTGCATGAAGACTCAAAGTGGAATTACACCACATTCATGCAATGGTGCATGTTGTGTTGCTTGAACATCTAGCTTCCACTTTCTCAATAAAGAACACCATGTGTCTTGCATCTTGAAGCCTCTTCTTGCATCTCACTATAAATAGAGGAAGAATCAGATTGTGCAGATATACAACAATTACCTTAAGGTTATGCTGCTGAATTTCTTCCCCATTCACTCTCTCATCTCATATCTCAAGAGCTTGTACCTTCAAGCATTCCCTTCCTACTCCCTATCTCTATAAGACTCCCACAAGTCGTTCGTGACCCGGAGAATAGTAGGGAAGACTCTAGAGGTTTTCCAAGGAGGATAGGAGAAGAAAATACCACAAGGAGTTCTTCATTAGTGAGCTACAAAAGGTTGGTGTTCTCTAACTCTCTGTTCTGTCTTTTCTAGAACATGCATGCTTTAGGAGTAAAATTGATTGAGTTAAGTGCTTTCGATCTTCAATTGCTTCCGCATGTGTTATATGAACACCTTCAATTGGTATCAGAGCATGATTAGAGCACTTAACTTGTATTAATTTTGTTGTGGTGGGTACCATTTTGAAATCGAATTTTCTGTGTGCTAAAATGGATCGCCTTTTCTAATAGAATTAGAAATATGTCTTACTTAGTTTTTAAAATAGTTTTAAAAATTTGAGTAAGTAGGGCATGAGACCTTGGTTATAAGGGAACTCTCTCGACATATGGTTCGGAACCTGAGTTGAATTAACCAAAGTCGTACTAGCATGCAATGTCACTAGGTTATTAAAAAAGTTTAATTCACCTAGACATTTAGTTTAAAGACCTTGTTTAATAAGGCATAGACTTAGATAGATTCATTTAGCCGGAATTTACCTAAGTAATGGACCCTAAAACCTTACGACACTTTAGTGGGAGGAAAAGTATAGAAACAAAATATTCATATTAAGTTTCTACTCTCACGTTCCCCTGAGTTCGCACCGTGAGATCCATGCTTGGCCTCGAGGCGCCCTGGGAGCGTCCCCCTACGGATGGTGTTTGCATGGGTTCATATCAAGGTGAATGGGGAAAGTGTTCATAGTAAGTGGGAGAAGGAAACATGTCAAACTTATCCTGCGGTCTCCATCATTAGGTTGCACCGTGAGATTCCTATGCGCTGCCTGCGAGTCGCTCTGGGACTTAAGTGTTTTGAATACCATATATATGTATTAGGAATCATATATGATTTATTGCTCAAGATTAGAATGATTAATTGGATTAATCATAAGAAATCATTTTGTAATGCCTCAAAATCAATTACCTAATGTTAAATTCAATTTGGAATTGAAATGAACATTAAATTGCAAGCATGAAATTAGATTTCAATTTGTATTTGGTGGATTTAGTTGGAAATCCACTTATGCATGAACATTCAAAGTGGAAAGACAACTCACTCATGCATTGTTGCATGTCTTGTGAGATGTACACCTAGAATCCACTTGAACTTGCAAATACACCATGTGTCTTGTGTCTTGAGGCTTGGCTTTGCATGGAGAATGTCTTTAAAAGGAGCTTGAATCAGATTCAAAGCTATGAGAACCATTTCCTTAATGTTATGCTGCTGAAATTTGGACTCAAAGTTCTCTCATCTCTCATTCTTCTCCATTGCTTGATGCTTCAAGCATTCCCTTCCCATTCCCTATCTTATATAGACTCCCACAAGTCGTTCTTGCCTGGAGTATAGTAGGGAAGAATCTAGAGGTTGTCCAAGGAGCATAGGAGAGGCAAACACCACAAGGAGTTCAACATAAGTGAGCTACAAAGGTTGGTGTTTTCTAAACTCTCTATTCTGTCTTTTCTAGAACATGCATGCTTTAGGAGTAAAATTGAATGTCTTAAGTGCTTTCGATCTTCAATTACTTCCGTATGTGTAATATGTACACCTTCAAAACCTACCTGGGCATCGAGTCGGTTCTTGAGTTAAAGTTAAACCCAGTTTTATGAGCATGCACGTGTGTGATGTGAGGTTTTAATCGTTATCACCTAGACATCGTAAGATTAAATGAACTTAGACTTAGGGTTATTGAATTAGTCGAAATTTGCCTAAGTATAAGTATACCCAAAACCGTTTTAAATACTTAGTGGGAGGGGAGAGATATATCAAATCCATTTCCTTCTCACGTTCTCCCTTTAGTTCACAATGTGAGATTTATGCTTGGCCTCGTGTTGATTATACCTCATCTGCTCCATTCGGAAGGTGTTTGCATAACTCAATAACAAGGTGAATGGAGAAAGTATTTATAGTAAGTGAGTGAAGGAAGTGTGTCAACACATCTTGCGGACTCCTTCGCTAGGTTGCATCGTGAGATTTCCATGTTGCGCCTGCTTATATGCCCTAGAGCTACTAACCATTCGGAGGGTTGTAACATGGAGATCGGAACAACGCAAACTCCAAAAATGGATAGGATTACTTAGGACCATTTCCAACATTAGCTTTTCCATTCGGTAGCATTGTTGGGGTCGTTCTCTGTAATCTTAAAACAACGGGTCACACTTACAAGGGTTAGTAAGTGTTAGTATATCCCTGACCAAATGTAACGATAACTAAAACGACTATAGGAATAAGAGTTATTCTGGGATTAGTATTTAGTTAAGAACGTCTTGGTTTAGTGAAGGAGTAATTGACTGCCCCTCGCTAGCGGTTGCTCTAACTCACTAAAGTGTCGTTGCAAAATAATAATCGTGGGTACATTATTACTTTTGCTAAAACCTGATTGGATTTTTTTGACTAAAATGGTTAATAAGCATATTCTAATAATTTTGTTTAAATTTTTCAGCATGAATAGCTCACTAATTCAATTACTCGCTTCGGATAAGCTTAACGGGGATAATTATGGAACTTGGAAGTCTAATCTGAATACCATACTAGTAATCGAGGATCTTAGATTTGTCCTTACCGAAGAGTGTCCACCTAACCCTGGCTCGTCAGCAAACCGAATTGTTCGGGAAACATATGAGAAATGCACTCGAGCAAATGAAAAAGCAAGAGTCTATATCTTAGCAAGCATTTCGGATGTCTTGTCAAAAAAGCACGAGAGGATGGTCACCGCAAGGGAGATCATGACTTCGTTGCATGGTATGTTTGGACAACCGTCCTCACAAACTAGACACGAAGCTCTCAAGAATTTTTACAATTCCTGAATGAAAGAAGGTACTTCTGTTAGGAAACATGTTTTGAACATGATGGTTCAGTTTAATATCGCTGAAGTAAACGGTGCTACCATTGACGAGGGTACTCAAGTTAGTTTCATAATGGAGTCTCTTCCGAAGAGCTTCATTCAGTTCAGGACAAACGCTGTCATGAACAAAATAGACTTTAACTTGACTACTTTGCAAAACGAGCTCTAGACCTACCAAAGTCTCACCAAGAGGGGACATGAAGGGGAAGCAAACATTGCCACCACCAAGAGGTTCCAAAAGGGATCGTCCTAAGGAACCAAGTCTGGACCTTCCACTTCAAAGAATAAGAGTATTCAGATGAAAAAAAAAGGAAAAAGGGAAAGGAAAAGCTCAAATGGGAAGCAAGGCAAAAAAAGTTGTAGATAAAGGGAAATGTTTCCATTGTAATGTAGACGGACATTGGAAACGCAATTGTCCTAAGTACCTTGCCGAAAAGAAGGCTGAAAATGAAAAACAAGGTAAATTTGATTTGCTCGTTATCGAAACATGTTTAGTTGAGCAAGATAGCTCTGCCTAGATATTAGATTCAGGAGCAACTAACCATGTGAGTCCTGCCTCGAGGGTAAAATGACCAAACAACCTTTTTCGGAATCATGATCTATAGGTCCATTAGGTCCCTCTACTAGCTCATATCGGATTAAAGCCTAGAACATTTTGATAGGAATCTTTGAATTGTTCAAAATCGGGAAATAGGGAATTATCGTAAAATTATGTTCGACACAATAATTTAATTATGAATTAAATTAGAAAATGAGAGATAAGGCATTTAAAAGGGTTTAAATACAATATACATGAATTGAGATTCATATATAAAGGATGCACAATAATAAGATGATTAATTTGATTACTCATTTACAATTAGTGGGGCATGTTTCAAGATTGTATTTTATGATTAATTTCAATTGAGAATTGAAATTAATATCATTCATGCTGAATATAGAATCTGATTTAGAATAAAAAAATAAGTGAAAAAACTTGGAAATCCACTCTTGCATGAAGACTCAAAGTGGAATTACACCACATTCATGCAATAGTGCATGTTGTGTTGCTTTAACACCTAGCTTCCACTTTCTCCATAAAGAACACCATGTGTCTTGCATCTTGAAGCCTCTTCTTGCATGGATTCTCTCTATAAATAGAGGAAGAATCAGATTGTGCAGATATACAGCAATTACCTTAAGGTTATGCTGTGAATTTCTTCCTCATTCACTCTTTCATCTCATATCTCAAGAGCTTGTACCTTCAAGCATTCCCTTCCTACTCCCTATCTCTATAAGACTCCCACAAGTCGTTCGTGGCCCGGAGAATAGTAGGGAAGACTCTAGAGGTTGTCCAAGGAGGATAGGAGAAGAAAATACCACTAGGAGTTCCTCATTAGTGAGCTACAAAAGGTTGGTGTTCTCTAACTCTCTGTTTTGTCTTTTCTAGAACATGCATGCTTTAGGAGTAAAATTGATTGATTTAAGTGCTTTCGATCTTCAATTGCTTCTGCATGTGTTATATGAACACCTTCAGGATCAAGAGGAGTTGTGTGATCAAGACACTGAAGAAATAGAGAAGATCAAGGAGACATAGTGTGAGATTGACTTTGCAGTAGGAAGAGTAGAAGCATTCAGGAATCCTCTAGAGTTAGACTAGGGAGAATTCAAGCCGCTGTAGCCATTTGTGATGTTACCCCCACATTTAGAGCTTAAACTGTTGCCAACACATTTAAAATACATTTACCTTAGAGAAAACAAAACTTTACTAGTTATCCTTTCAGCCCACCTTACTGATGAAAATGAGATATCTTTGTTGCAGGTTTTATCAAGCCACAAAAAGGCTATAGGTTGGACCATTGCAGATATACAAGGAATCAGTCCTTCATTTTGTTTGCACATAATCAATCTAGAGGAAGGTGCCAAAAATTCTATCGAGAGTCAAAGAAGATTGATCCTCATAATGAAGGAAGTCATCAAGATGGAGATTCTAAAGTGGATGGATGTAGGTGCTATCTATCCAATATCAGACAGTATTTGGGTGAGCTCGGTGTAGTGCGCCCCAATGAAGGGTGGAATGACTTTAGTTGAAAATGAGAAGAATGAGCTTATCCCGACTAAAATAGTAACAGGTTGGCGAGTGTGCATGGATTATCGTCGACTCAACAAAGCGACAAGGAAGGATCACTTCCCTTTGCCGTTCATTGATCAAATGCTTAGATAGATTGGCAGGAAAGGATTGTTATTGCTTTTTAGACGGATACTCGGGATACAACCAGATAACAATTGATCCAGAAGATCAGGAGAGGACGACATTGACATGTCCCTATGAAACATTTGATTTCCGTAGAATGCCATTCATACTTTGTAACGCCCCAACTACCTTTCAGAGGTGCATGATGGCAATCTTTTCGAACATGGTGGAACGAACTCTAGAAGTTTTCATGGATGACTTCTCCGTCTTTGGAGAAACGTTCTCAAGTTTTTTGAAGAATCTTGACCAAGTATTAAGAAGATGTGAAGAGAAGAATCTCATGCTGAATTGGGAAAAGTGTCATTTCATGGTGCGTGAAGGAACAATCCTTTGTCACAAGATTTCCAGAAATGGATTTGAAGTAGACAAGGCGAATATAGAGATCATATCAAAACTTCCTCTTCTGAAGACAACTCGAGATGTTCGAAGTTTTTTAGGCCATGCATGTTTTTATTGAAGATTCATAAAAGACTTTTCTAAGATATCCAAACCTTTGTGCAGGTTGCTCGAGGTTGATAGGCAATTCAAGTTTGATGATGCAAGTTTACAAGCTTTCAAATATTGAAGGATGCACTTAGTTCAACACCAATCATGGTTGAGCCAGATTGGACTCGTCATTTTGAAAAAATGTGGGATGCCAGTGATTATGCTATAAGAGTAGTTTCGGGACAAAAGAAAGATAATAAGATTGTTAAACTGATTTATTATGCAAGCAAGACGCTTAATGAAGCTCAGTTGAACTACACCGTGACTAAAAAAGAACTACTAGCAGTAGTCTATGCTTTGGATAAGTTTAGATCTTACCTAGTAGGGACTAAAGTTGTGGTTTATAATGACCATTCAGCCCTCAAGCACTTGCTATCAAAGAAGGATGCCAAACCCCATCTCATCCAATGGATATTGCTTTGGCGAGAATTTGACATAGAAATCCAAGATTGGAAAGGGACAGAGAACCAAGTCGAAGATCATCTATCTAGAGTTGGGGGAGGAGGCACCAGTTGAAGAGAGGTTGGAGATTCAAGAAGCGTTTGCTGACGATTAGTTATTGGCAATGCGAGCAATCAAGATCCCATGGTTTGCTAACTATGTGAACTACTTAGTCAATGGACTCAAACCTCCTGAAGCCACAACTCAAAAAATGAAGAAGTTTATTCGGGATGTGAAGGATTATTATTGGAATGAACCCTACTTATACAAACTCGGGAAGAAGTGCCGTTCATTTTAGAAGCATTATTATTGGAAGAAGAAGTGCCATACATTTTAGAAGCATGTCACTCAGCTCCATACGGAAGGCACTTTGCAGGTTTAAAAATTGCATCCAAAGCCCTACAAAGTGGGTACTTTTGGTCGTCTTTTCAAAGATACCCACCTGTTTTCTAAGAATTGTGATCAATGTAAAAGAACGGGAAACTTAACAGCCAGAAGCGAGATGCCACTCAATTTTATTCTCGAAGTAGAAATCTTCGATGTTTTGGGCATAGACTTTATGGGTTCGTTTCCTCCGCCCTTTGGGAATATCTACATCTTACTTTCTGTGGAACATGTATCGAAATGGACCGAGGTTGTAGCAACATCATCCAGTGATGCTAAAGTTGTGAAAAAGTTAAAAGATGGCACAATCGAAGAATCAACCAGAAAGAATTCCATGAAGGTCAGCAGGTGCAACTCTTCGACTCACGGTTGAAGTTATTTCCAGGTAAGTTGAAATCACGTTGGCCAGACCCTCCAATATTGTAAGAAATTTTTATTATGGAACTGTGGGGTTAGTAGATCATCAAGGTAATAAGTTTAAAGTTAATGGGCAAAGAATCAAACTCTATTAGGGAAGAAGTTCAAGGGCTGAGGAAGCCCATGTGTTAGTCATTGATTTTGTATGACCTCTATTTCTTTTTAATCTTTTGTGTATATTTTCTGGATAGCTATGTAACAAAATAATAAGAAAGTTTTAAGTTAAAATTCAAAGTTAGAATGACTTGGGAAAGAAGGAACTCTGTCTAAGGAAAATTCTGTCTAGGAAAAGTTACTTAGGATGACCATAAGGAAAACCTTTTCCTGGGGATTTACCTGGGAGTTAAATTGGCTAAGACATTTTAACTTCAATTTTACTCAGCAAAATTTTCATCCAAAAAGAAAAATGTTTGAGTGGTTGAAATTTTTTATGAGTTTGTTGATGTTTTTTATGGTTAAAGAAAAAAGAAAATAGAAAAGAAAGCAAGGAAAGTGAAAAAATAAAGAAGGCAGAAAATTTGGGAAAATGCGATTGCATTTCTCTCGGTTTATTTGGAAAATGACCTAGGGTAGTGACGTCATTTAAAAACATCACTTTCCTAGGGTAGTGACGTCATTTAAAAGACTGTCACATGCCTCATTATTTTTGAAAACCTATAAATAGGAGGACTTAACTCTTTCTTTTCCACACTTCATTTGCCTACATTTACATTCAAGTCAAACCTCGAACCATCCATATTCTCTCTTGAAACCGAGAAGACCCACAAAGAAAGACCATGAAGAACACTCCATCCTCGTCGATTCCTTGCAAGATTACTCGCTCTCAGAGTAATCCGAAGAATCGAGGACTGGAACAAGGAAACCCAATCCGTGAAGAAGGCCCAAGCTCGTGCATGCAAGCTGAAATACCCGTGGGTTCTTCAAGAACCACCGTGGAAAAGAGACCCAAACTGAAATCGACCCCTATTGCCCAAATGTTGACCCTTAGATACCCTATTTCGAGTGTTTCTTGACAATGGAGGAACTCACCCATTGATCAACTCCACCACACGCAAAACAATTTTGGTTTTATGCCCTAAAACTCGTAGAGTGTAAATGTAACATTTGACCGAACAATTAATCAAATGATTTTTAATGTTTGTATTGAGTGAATCTTTTCTTATTAACCCTAATCCAATAAACTAAACATCCTAGGCTATTAGTATGAGGCTTGAACTAGTATGTAGGGACATACGAAGATCAATGTTCAAGATACAACCTAAAGGGTCTATAGTATAGGGATAAGGTTGGGTACCTCATCCTGGTGACGCTATGGATATGACCCGCTTTGTATTATGATACAAACGCAATGATCCAACGCGTTCGTGTAGTGGACATGCGAGTGGGGGTATCCTGTGCAATGAGTTTGCACAAGGCCGGACCGCTAGATAGTTAACCACTAGCTCTAACACTATTAGCTAGTTAGGTTTCTATCTCACTGGGATGACCTAGGCAACTCGGTCTCAATCCTGAGTGGATTATAGACTCTTGTTCACGAGGGGTTGTCCTTTGATTTGTATGGGTGAGAGTGGCTTGCACGCCGACTCATTAAGCCTACCATTTTGGGGACAATACCGAGTGGGGAGCTGGGAACACAATCACACAAGATGGAATTCACTCCTTCCCGACTCTAGGGTAAGTAGAAGTGTGTTCCCTTAAGTGGTGTCTCCGGATCTTGAACAATGGGCCCTACCCTCTCTATGGCACGAGAGAGACTTCTGTTTGTTCGTTGGACCTCAAACAGGTTGTTCATTAGAGAAGCACTGGGGAATTAAGGACAAAGATGTAACCAAGGGGTAAAACGGTAATTGGACCCAGCTGGGGTACAAACACACATGAAGGACTTACTTACCGTTATTGGTAAATATCCGTGGACACAGAAAAATTCTGCAGTGAGAAGAGGGGATGTGCGTCTTTAGTGGAGTGATCCACAGTTAACGAATGTTGACTAACTTGGTTAATGAGTTTAGCCAATTAGTCTCGTATCGTTGGAGTTTAGCCAAAAATTAATTCTTGAGAGAAAATATTTGAAAGAGTTCAAATAACTAAATATGAATTGGATTCATATTAATTTAAATTTTAATAAAATTCCTAAGATTAAATATGTGATATTTAATTGGGTAATTAATTAATTATGGAATTAATTAATTATTTATTAAAATTAGATATGAATAAGATAATAGATTTGAACTTATTCATAAACCTTTTTCCTTTTAGGAAAATATCTTGGCCTTTACCTATATATAGGACCCCTGGGGTGGGGTGAAAGACAACCCGTTCATTCTCCTTCTCTCAGAGATCTCTCCTAAGAGACTCCTACCAATCTCCTGCTTCAAGAAGTCCTAGAGATATACCGGTGTAACCAATTGGTGGTGTTCGCACAAGAAGTTTGCTTCATTTTCGTTCTTACTAACAAGAAAAGGCGAATCGATCAAGACTTTCTACAAAAGTAAGTTTTTCTTTGAAATCCTTGATTACTAGGATCGTCTAGATTAGATCTAGTTAATTATTTAGCATGTTTATAGCTGTTGTACAACCTCTTAAATATAGATTTATTGTTGTATTCCTTTGCAAATTGTATTGGTATTTCAAATAAAATCAAAGACTCTAAGTAGGTTCGGTAATTCTTTCCGCTGCGTAGGCCTTTTATCCCTTCAAAAATCCATGGAGAAACCTATCAAAAAGAGATTGAAGGAGTGGTTCTCGATGATTAGTGCTATGAGTGCTCATAGACGCGCAACGATTGAGGAAGAAGAAAAGAGTCGATGGGACCAAGAGCCAGGACTCCAATTCTGATCCGCTGGTGAGAATTCGAGACAAGGCGGTTCTTCATCACTTAAAGGTAAAATCGTTTTACACGGTTCTGATTCTTGTAGGAAAAAGTCGTGGGTGAGTTATTAATCAAAGAAGAAAAGTGCCAAGCAATCGGAAAGTAAAACTGAGAAGGAAAAGTTGTTGACTGTTGTAACGATAATGAAGGCAATGTCGGCAGGCGTATTTGAGAAAATGATCCGAGTAGCTGTGGCTCTGTTGGGTGCAATCACGCTGCAAGCGCACGACCCACAAGTAATATAAAATTGTAGGTATTACCGAGTATCAAATCCACAGGGAATAGTTTAAATTTAGGCAAAATAATTATCTAAACACTACAAATACTTAAGGTGGTAATTATCTAGGAATCACAGCGCAATAAGAGACAAACTAAAAATAAACAAAGCAGATTTAATCATAACAAGGGATGACAAGTCGAATGAGAGTTCGGGTCTTGAATTCCAAAATATAGTCTAATAGATATTTGATCACTATGTATTATGTCCACTAATTATAAATCTAGAACCTTCTTGATGACATAGGATCTCCTGTCGGTTTGCCCTAATTCTAATTAACACATTTTAATAACCTAAGTATCATTAGCGCTATTAAATGAGCTAATTATTAAGTCCTGGTTCATTATAGATTTCTAGGCCTAACCACCTACTCTCGATGTCACTACGAGCAATTAAGCCTAGTTGAATGGGCTATGTTCTGACTTAGTTTCTCTCCGTCGAGTTTCCACTAAGTAACAGTTCAGTATAAATTGTCCAGAATTTACAAAGCATTACAAACACCCAAACAAATAACTAGAAAAGAGGACACAATAGAAAGTAATCAATATATCATGTCAACTATATTTCTTCATTCAAGACTCGAATGTCGGGAGTTTAGCTATACATTGTCAAAATCAATCCCAAAATATCCAGCACGTACATGATTAAAACAGTAAATGGACAAGAAAAGGGAATAGAAACTAAACCGACGTTGAATCCCTTGCTTACGCCCTTGATCTGCCGTGAGTCAAGCCTCGATCGAAACCAGTCACAAGCTCCTGATCCTCCCCAAAGATGCCCTAAACACTCTAAGAATCACATTTTCACTCTCTCCCTCTAAATGGCTCAAAGAGCCTTGATTAAGCTGCTATTGGATGCTAAAAACCGAGGCCAAACCACAACTTATATAGTGCTATAACGCGAACAACGTCGAGACGTTGTGACGTCATCTACTAGATCCGAAAGATACTTCAGCGTTGAGACGTCGAGGGAAACATCTCGACGCTGATCCTTGATAAGTCTAATTTGTTATACGTTCATAATCTCCCAATTTGTTATACCGGAGCGTAAATTGACAATTCTACCCTTGGAGCCTTGCCAACGTCGAGACCCTCGTCAAGTAGAGTCGGAACGTCGTGAAAATAAGGAAATATTGGAGCCCATGTCTGAGGTTCAGCATCTCGACGTTGAATTCCTAGCGTCTCGACGCTAGGCTAATTCAAGAGATAATTTCCAGATTTGAAGTTTTCCTAAATTGCTCCAGAATTTTCCTAGATTTGAGGCTCCCTTCAACTAAGTTTCCACGATTTGAAGGCCAAAAAGTCCTATAAATATAGTGTCTTGGTTTAGGTTTAGAATCATCCCTCAATTCATCCCACACTACAATCTTGTAGTTCATTCTTCTCCCCTTTCTCCACCATTCTTCATATTTTAATTTTATTTTCTTGCTTTCCATGATGTATTCTTAGAAGATTCAAACTTGTTCTTGTTTCATGAGCGGCTAGACTCTTCCTTCATGTAATCGGGATGTCAAAGTGTAAGTTCGATTTCTTTTAATGAAATCTATTGTGTTTTAATTCTCAAAAGCATGTTTATGCATGTGAATTTAGTTCTCTGCATATAAGTTTAGATTGTGGTAGGAAAGATTGACAACCTTGACCGCGCCCTATCTAAATCTGGTTCTCTGCATATAAACCAGACCATTTGTTGACACAATATAACCGTTAATATACCTATTTATTTGTTAGTAATTTTTTTTAAAGTACAAATGATACTTTTTATTGACATTTTTTTGACACAAGCGTCAACAGGCAGGCATCAATAAAGGAAAAATTTGCAGTTAATTTGCTGCTATGTGATAACATAAGTGCGACATACTTTGCAGCTAATCCTATTCTTCATAATCGGTCCAAACACATCGAAATAGACCACCAATTTGTTAGAGAGAAAGCGATGAGAAAGCAACTCCTTGTTCGCTTTGTTCCATCTGAGGATCAGCTGGCCGACATCTTAACTAAACCTCTTGCTACATCTCATTTTCAAAGCTTACTCACCAAGCTCACAGTCCAATCTAGGTCGGTTTCGCTTGCGGGGATGACAAAATGTTATTTATCATGAATATTTAAGAGCTAGTTTTCTGATTTGCATATTGTAAAGTTTGTTAGATTGTTAGCCTCTTACA
Organism: Luffa acutangula; assembly: GCA_036850905.1. Taxonomy (NCBI): domain Eukaryota; kingdom Viridiplantae; phylum Streptophyta; class Magnoliopsida; order Cucurbitales; family Cucurbitaceae; genus Luffa; species Luffa acutangula. The sequence goes on from CM072087.1 coordinate 9,718,415, forward strand.
TTGTCCTACTTGTCCTTTTCTTTTCTATATATGTGGTGCACTGTTCATTGTCATTACACAGAATATCATTGAATATAATTCTCCAACTTCCTCCTTTTTTTCTGGACTGTTTTAGAATTGAAAGATGACATATATAAAGAGCTAGAATATAAGACTTTTCCTTTTTATAGCTCTGTCCCTAAAGCAAATATCCCATGTGATTTGAAATAATATTCTAAACTAAAGATGATGTTAACATTTTCTCTTATCGAAAATGACTTGATGTTCCAACTGCAACATTGTGAGTTACTAAATTTAAGGATTGAAAACTACGAAAATAAATCAACAAAGGCAAGTATGGCAAAAATCCAAAGTTAAATATTATTTGGAAGGGAACATTAGTAGAATGATATATTAATTAGAAAGTTTATAGAATATCTTGATGAATCGTATGGCATATAATCCTCCACGGGTATGCAATTTTATATAGTAAAATATGTTTAATATTTAAAGTACTTATCATTCGGATCACCTCTAGTGTTTTTTTATTATTATTTTTTTTTAGTTTTTTTTTAGCTTTTTCTCTCCTAGGAAATTTTGTTATTGACTGTGCAACTTGAAGATTATTTTTTTAAAAGTTGATAATTAATTTAACGAGTTAATGTATTCATGTATTTTATAGTACGTATTTGTATGTACAAGATTTATAGTGATCAGTATGAAAGTATTATAAAACTTTCTAAATTTGAACAAAAATATCATAGATTAAGTAATACGTTGGACGCTAATTAACTATATCCATGATGGAAGGGTTGAAAAATTAAAAATTAGAGTATTTGTCGAAGTCCCTTTGCTTAATTATAATATTTGTATTAACATAGGTGATATGTTTATCAAAAAAAAAAAAAAAAAAAAATCATAGCGCCATTTTGTTGTGAATTAACTACTTGTTTGGAATAATGAAACTGATATCCTATTACTTGTGAATTAACTACTTGTTTGGAATGACCTTTTAAGAGTTTTTAAAAATATTTCTTTTTCATTTAAATACACTTTTTTAAACCTACTTAAAAAGTCATCCCAAATGGACCCAACAAGTGTCATTGAGTTGACAAAATTTGAGTGGGATTAAAAAGAGATAAAAGAATTAAAAGCATTCATGCGGATGTCCAAAGACTATAATAGATAAGTTTTGTTATTTTATTATAGTTGTGCCATTACTGATTGACAGAAGACAATAGTGCAACATAGATAAACATGGTGGCAAGTAGAGGGAGGAGTTTGATATTACTGATTGTACTGGAGGACTGGTTCAAAATATAAAAGGACACGGAGTGGTGGGTGGCCTATGATCATATTGTCTTGCTCATCCACCTTAGCTACATATGTCCAAAGAATTTCATTGGTGGTTTCACCCTCCACCACAATATCATATTTTCTAATTCCACGAAACCCGGGCAGAATTCCATTTCGTATCAGACCATTCACCATGCGCTTGAACTTCAAATCTTTTCCTTTTTTCCTTGTTGTACTCATTCACCGCAAACCTTCCAATGTCTTGCATAGATGGGTTGTTGATATCGTCAATCGGTGTTGGAGGTGGTAGAGGTAATCCTCCCATAGACATTGTGATACCTTTAGTGAATCGTTCGAAGATATCGTGTAAAGATGATTTACCCTTCAATATTCAGAAGTTCGGTATTTATAGTTGTGGTTGAGCCCTATACATTGATATCATCCAATCTATTTTGTGGAACTTGATATAAAAAAATCTTATATGTTGTTGACCTCGTCAATTAAACCGAGGGATAATAGATATCTTCGAATCAAATTTTATTTACTTGGAATCATGGTCAACTGTATTAATCACGTGATACTGTTTGGAAGACATAGGATAATGATACATAATAAAGCATCCAAATTTTGGCCTTCCATTAATTTTGCACTGTCATAATTATCTTTAAAAAAGATAGTCCAACTTGAAGATCACCATTATCTCTAGGAATTCCTCAAATTGCTCATCTAATTTAACATTTTTAAAGCATTGAGGAAAAGGTAACTCCCTGTAATCAAAGGTAGGACATTTACCTCTCCGCTTGGGTGGGCTGATGTGCGAGCCTTTGTCATGATGGTTGCATGGAACCACTTCTTCCTCGTTTAGTTTCTTGTCATGCCTTTCATCCTGCTTTTTCTTATCTTCTTTTCTTCCTGCAAAATTGTTAGAAAAATCACAATTCAATTCAACAGAGTTAGGAGGATGTTGGGACCTTTTAGAGGAGGCTTTTTGTGCCTCAGCCCTTCCATCTGCATCCTTTCTCTTCACTTCTTTCTTCTTCTTTGAACTCTCCTCCAGCTGTCTACCAGTTCTCAGTGTCACCATCTTGCACTGCTCTCGAGGATTGGGTTCAGTGTCGCTTGGAAACTTTCCCTTCTGAAAGGCATTCACTGCTGACGCGATCTGACCTATCTGAACTTCCATATTTTTTAGAGTTGTGTCGTGGTTATTTACTGCTGCCTGGAGATTCACATTCAACACCTTCTGTTCTTTGAAGAATAGGGCCACGATCTCCTCCAGGTTGCTATTCTTTTCAGGTGTACTGGTTGAAGCAAATCCTGGCGGTGGCTGCAAAACATTCTTCGTGTTCGAGTACGAAAAGTTCTCATGATTGCGCAAACTGGGTGGTAGAAGTTGGGTACTCCTTGAGTAAATGGTCTGTTTCCCCCATACTGAACTTCTTCCACATCTTGACATTCCTTGTTTGAATATCCTTTAGCTAAGGTGGAAATTTATTTGACCACCTCAGTGTTAGGTTTTATGTCCTAAAACTCGTAGATAGTGAATGTAAACAAATTGTATACTTGTTTCAATAAAGCGTTATTCAGTTTCTACAATAAAGTGTTATTGTTAAATACTGCACAATTTGACCCAAATCCAATAAACTAAGATCCAAGGTTGTTTACATGTGACTTGAACTAGTATGTGGGGACATACGAGGATCGGTGTTCAAGTATCAACCTAAAATGTCTATAGTACAAGGATAAAGTTGGGTACCTTATCCTGGTAACACTATGTGATACGACCCGCTTTGTATTTGATACAAACATATTGATCCAAAGTGTCCATGTAGTAGACATGCGAGCGGGGGTATACTATATAATGAGTTTGCATAAGATCGGACCATGAAATGGTAAATGATAGCGAGCATAGCTAGCTACTTTTACTTATTTAATTGAGCTAGTCTTTTATGATGTTTGGGCCATTTTATTGTGCTTAATTGTTTATTTTGTAGGAAAGCGTTGATTAGAGTTAAAACGTGGAATAAGAATTAATCGGGTGTTCGGGACGTGAAAAGATACCAAAGAACCAAAAAGATTCAAGTAACAAGGAGCCAAGAGAGGGCATTCTGCCCATTAGCGTCTCGACGCTACGTTTCCTTAATGAGAATACGCGGCAGACTCACAGCGTCTCGACGCTAAGACGAAAAATCTGCTATATAAGCTTCTTTTCGGCTAGGTTTGAAGGGATTTGGATTTGGGGACTTTTGGAGTCGACAATAGGACAGAACAGAGCAATTGGAAGGCTGAAACAAAGGGGACGAGTTGGAAATCAACCCATTGTTCGTGGGGATCGTGACGGGGACGTTCGGTCTCGGCCTATAACGAGTCTATTTCTCTTTTCCCTTACTTTAGATAGTTTTTATGGCTTATTTAGACTTAGTTTTTATTGTAATGAGGATTATGTGTAGCTAAGTTTAATTCTTAGGGATTGATGTAGCCGTTGGGCACGTTTTGGATTGATTTACGGTATTTATGCTATTGATGTCATTTATGCATATGTTGTATCCTTAATGCTTTCGATTTACTGGCCATATATTGATTGATGTTTATATTTGAATCTAACTCGGGAGAGAGGATTTAAATTAGTAATCAATATGCATAACTAGAATTTAGCTAAAAATCGGGAGATTAAGGTTAATTCTAGAAATTGTTATAAAGGTTAGCCTTATTGCCTTGTATGTTTATTGGATTTAGATAGGGATATCGGGTTCAATTGCATATGGGAGAATCATGTATGCTCGGGAGAGATATGTGTGAGTTTAGTTGCCAAGATTTATGAATCATAGCATGTGTTAATCCGTTTATTAATCCATAACTCCAATTGGTGAAATCAATTCCCTAAGACCAATTATTCCCATTTGATTGTCACTTTTTACTTTAGTTTAGTGTTGATTAATTCATATTCTCATTCTATTAGATTCCCTAAATAAAATTGGCCAAGAGCATTTTCGATAATTAAAACTTGGCTAGACACAAATCCAGAGGACGACATTCGATTGCATAATCACTATATTATTACTTGACCCGTACACTTGCAGTTAGCAATTTGCACATCAAGTTTTTGGCGCCGTTGCCGGGGATTGGCATATTTAGTCAATTTTAATATCGAAGAAAAATTGTCCGGTCTTAGTTTAGGGTGTATTCTATTTTGTTGCTATTTTTGTTATTTTTGTTTTTAGGTAGATTGCATTTTTCCTTTATTGTTTTTCTTTTCCATTCTTAAATTTTTCCATATTTAGATTTTTCCATATTTGTTTGAATTTTCCATTGATAGATTTTTAGTTTTTCCTTAGTTAGATTCATTATTTTCTCTGTTTCTTGTTTCTTTCCTAATCTATTTTCTTTCCTTTTCTTTTATTTTCCTTTTTTAGGTTAGCTTAGATTGTGCATGCGAAAGGTTAGGGAATTGGCCTTAGTTCCCTTAGATCCAGAGATCGAAAGAACTTTCAATAGACTTCGAAGGGAAAATCAAGAAAACATCCAAATGGTCAATCCTAATCCTGAAGAACCTAAGCCCATCAGGGACTATTTTCAGCCGATCTTTCATGAGCAACAGTCGGGGATTGTCTATGCCCCAATTAATGCTAAAAATTTTGAGCTGAAAACAGGTCTCATTCAGATGGCTCGAGATTGCGCTTATAGAGGATCACCCATGGAGGATCCAAATTCTCATCTGAAATCCTTCCTAGACATCTGTGGGACGGTAAAATTAAATGGTGTTTCTGAAGATGCCATTCGCTTACGTTTATTTCCTTTTTCGTTGCAGGACAAAGCAAAGGACTGGTTACAATCTATTCCACCTGGGAGCATTACCACTTGGGATGCTTTGGTCCAGGCATTCTTAAAGAAGTTCTTTCCTCCTGCCAAGACGGTCAAGCTGAGGACCGAAATTGGGACATTCCAGCAACAATTCGATGAGCAGCTGTTCGAGGCTTGGGAGAGATTTAAAGAGCTGCTAAGGAAGTGCCCTCAGCACAGATACCCTGACTGGCTATGGGTTCAATTATTTTACAATGGATTAGCTCCTAGCACGAAAACTATTGTTGATGCAGCTGCAGGTGAGACTCTGTTGTCCAAGACTGTTGAGAGTGCTAGGACTTTGTTAGAGGATATGGCCACCAACAGCTATCAGTGGCCATCTGAGCGGTCGGGACCCAAAAAGATTGTTGCTGGAGTGTTCGAGGTTGACAACGTAAGTGCACTTCAGGCTCAGATGTCTTCCTTGGCTAATGCATTTTTAAAGTTTTCAGGTTCGGGGAATGCTCAATCAATTGAGTCTGCAGCTGCCCTTGCATCCCAGACTCAAGGGGAAAATCTCGAGCAGGTTCAGTATGTTTCGAATTTTAATTCTAGGGGGTACAATAATAATTCCACACCTACACATTATCACCCTAGCAATAGAAATCATGAAAATTTTTCCTATGCTAATAATAAGAATGTTTTGAATCCTCCTGGCTTCACTCCTCAAAGTCAAGAAAATAAGAAATCTTTAGAAGACCTTGTTGGAGCTTTTATTGCAGAATCAAGTAACAGGTCAAATAAGCTTGAGGAGGTCGTGATTGCAATAAACACTACTGTCAATGGTCATTTTGCAGCAATCAAGAATATAGAGACTCAGCTGGGACAACTGGTAAGTGTTGTCAACTCTATGAATAAAGGTAAAGCGCCAGTTGAACAAGAGAAATCTTCATTGGAGTTCTGCAAGGCCATCACTGTGCATCACATGGAAGAGATTCAAGTAGCTGAGGAGGAGGAGACCACTGAAATAGAGGAACTCACTGGAGATGCTCAAGAAGGCACCACCTCAAACGAAGCTGAAAAGCTTAGTCTTGAGCCTTCTATCCCTTCTCCTACTGTTTTAGTTCCTAAATCAAAGAAAAAGAAAAATTCTAAGGTTAAGTTGACAAGTTTTTAGATGCTTTTATGGGTTTGCATGTTAATATTCCTTTTTCAGATGCCTTGGAGCAGATGCCTCACTACAGAAAATTCATGAAGGAATGGCTCAACAAGAAGAAAAAGGAAAATCAGTTGGAGACTGTATATCTTGCATCGACGTGCAGTGCTCGTGTCCAACAGAGAGTACCAGAAAAATTGTCTGACCCAGGGAGTTTTGCTATTCCTTGTAATTTTGGTACTTTTTCATGTAGAGCTCTATGTGATCTAGGGGCTAGCATAAACATAATTCCTCTATCTCTGTGCAAAAAGCTTAATATAGGAGATATAAAATCTACTTCTGTTAGACTTCAGTTGGCTGACCAGTCTGTGGTTAGTCCTTATGGAATTGTGGAAAATGTGCTGATCAAAGTAGGTAGATTTTTTCTTCCTGTTGATGTCTTTGTGTTGGATATTAAAGAAAATCCTGCCATGCCTATTATATTAGGGAGACCATTATTGGCTACAGGGAGGGTTATAATTGATATTGAACGCAGGGAGCTAATCATCAGAGTCCAACAGGAGAAAGAGGTCTTAAAAGCTTTCGAGGACCCTAAGAACACATCAAAGACCATGTTGATGAGGTATATGAGAGGTGCTAGGAAGAGCACTATTGATGGAACACCCGACATTCGACCACCTTAATGCCTATTCGGTCAACACATCGAGCTAATGACGTTAAACAAGCGCTTATGGGAGGCAACCCAAGTAAGTTTAGTTGTGTTTTTCTTTTTGAGTTTGATTTATTTTTTTGTTTTTGTTTTGTAGGTCTTGGTTTCAGTCTCTCCTTTGCTTTCAAGCCTCCATAAAAGAAGTCATCATCATCCCAGGGCAGTATTGTTCACTCCTTCCATTCTTTTATTGTTCTCATGCTTGATTATGCCTTATTTTCTTTATACATTGAGGACAATACATGTTTTAAGTTTGGGGGTGGATTAGCATGTTTGTGGAGCCCTTGAGCATCTGAGTTCGGGCTATAGTTTTGAGATTTCTTTGAATTATGCATATGGTTGTTTTCTGGATGCTACTTTTGCATGATTATGATGTCCTAGGATAGACTTTCTTGTCAATTTTCAAGCTTGTGATGAGTTGTAAGCATGAGTGCCCAAAAAGGGAGACTTTTTAAAATTTTTCTAGGAGATGGCTTGCATGAGTAGAGTATTTGTATTAGCTAGATTTGGATTTGAATGCTTAGGAGCGAATTATTGGGTTCATATGCTTCTTGTCACCTCGATAGGTGTAGGGCAGAGCTAAAGAGTTAATTTTTTGCAAATTAGCATGTTTGATCTTGCTTAGGAGAAAAGAAAATAATATCTGTTATTTATGCTCATAAAGAAAAATCATTCTTGTTGTTACTGTTGAAATAAGATAATAATGTCATGGCTTGTGCAAAATATGCAATGGTTAATAAAGATTAAGGCAAAAAGAGCTACCCCTGTTGTGATCAGTTAGGCCAACCAGAGAAAACTCAGGTTAAGGGTCCCTGCAATGGGTGTGTGAAAGCTAGTGCCACATATACATGCTTAATTTAATTGTTAATTATAAGCACCTAAGTATGGAGTTAAACAAACTAATTTGTTCCATTAACTCATTAGTGAAACCTTAGTGCCAGTGTAGAGGGAAGATGAGCTGAGAGTTTAATAATCCAATCCCGGGCTAGTAGAGTCTGATCTTGTTGAGTTAGATCTCGCTTGTGCAAGTTAATTTTGGAAAAAATTTAATTTGTCTTCCTCATTGGTCCTTGTGTGCATGACTCTTGCTTACTTGACTATTGACTTTTGAGCCTTGAGGATTGAGTTATGATTGTTGCATCCATTCTTCCATTGTATGTTTGATTTGTAGTTTGCTCGAGGACTAACAAAAGCTTAAGTTTAGGGGTATTTGATAGCGAGCATAGCTAGCTACTTTTACTTATTTAATTGAGCTAGTCTTTTATGATGTTTGGGCCATTTTATTGTGCTTAATTGTTTATTTTGTAGGAAAGCGTTGATTAGAGTTAAAACGTGGAATAAGAATTAATCGGGTGTTCGGAACGTGAAAAGATGCCAAAGAACCAAAAAGATTCAAGTAACAAGGAGCTAAGAGAGGGCATTCTGCCCATTAACGTCGAGACGCCACTCTTGGAGCGTCTCGACGCTACGTTTCCTTAATGAGAATACGCGGCAGACTCACAGCGTCTCGACGCTGTGATAGGAAGCGTCCCGACGCTACCATATTTCCTTTTCCAGAAACGCGCGTTTTGAAGGCAGCGTCTCGACGCTAAGACGAAAAATCTGCTATATAAGCTTCTTTTTGGCTAGGTTTGAAGGGATTTGGATTTGGGGACTTTTGAAGCCGACAATAGGACAGAACAGAGCAATTGGAAGGCTGAAACAAAGGGGACGAGTTGGAAATCAACCCATTGTTCGTGGGGATCGTGACGGGGACGTTCGGTCTCGGCCTACAACGAGTCTATTTCTCTTTTCCCTTACTTTAGATAGTTTTTATGGCTTATTTAGGCTTAGTTTATATTGTAATTAGGATGACCTTGACAACTCAGTCTCAATCCTAAGTGGATTATGGACTCCTGTTCACGAGGGGTTGTCCTTTGATTTGTATGGGTGAGAGTGGCCAGCACGCCGACTCAATAAGCCTACCATTTTGGAGACAATACTGAGTGCAGAGCTGGAAACTTAATCACACAAGATGGAATTCACTCATTCCCGAATCTAGGGTAAGTAGAGGTGTGTTCCCTTAAGTGGTGTCTCCGATACTTGAACAATGGACCCAACCCTCTCTAAGGCACGAGAGGGACTTCTGTTTGTTGGTTGGACCTCAAACAGGTTGTTCATTAGAGGAGCACTGGGAACTTAAGGACAAAGATGTAAACCAGGGGTAAAACGATAATTTGACCCTACTGGGATGCGAACACACGTGAAGGACTGACTTGTAGTGTTGGTCGATATCCGTGGACACAGAAATATTCTGCAGTGAGAAGAGTGCAGTTGAGGGTCTTTAGTGGACTGACCCACAGTTAACGAATGGAGACTAACTTGGTTAATGAGTTTAAGCCGATTAGTCTCGTATCGTTAGAGCTTCTGATCCGTAGGTCCATTAGGTCCCACTAGTAGCTCGAAAAAGACTTGATGCAAATAAATATAAATTGTAAATTGAAAGTGTTCAATTTATTTGGGGAATCATATAATGCATATTGATGCATTATAATATAAAGTTTATATATAATTTTTGAATTAATTTCAAAAATTAATTTTTGAGAGAAAAATATTTGAAAGAGTTCAAATAAATTTAATATGAATTGGATTCATATTAATTTTAATTTTAATGAAATCCCTAAGATTAAATATATGATATTTAATTGGGAAATTAATTAATTATTTATTAAAATTAGAGACATTTTTCTATTAGAAAAAAGGTTTTGGCCTTTACTATATATCCCTGGGGTGGGGTGAAAGGCATCCCATTGTCTCTCCTTCTCTTAGAGATCTCTCCCAAAACACTCCCACAAGTCTCCTTCTTCAAGAAGTCTTAGAGATATACCGATGTAGCCGATTGGTGGTGTTCGCACAAGAGGGTTGCTGCGTTTTCAATCTTGTTGGCAAGAAAAGGCGAATTGATCAAGGCTTTCTACAAATGTAAGTTTTCTATGAAATCCTTGATCACTAGGATCAATCTAGTTGATCTTTTAGCAACTTTATAGCCTATGTACAACCCATTAAATATATATTTGTTGCTGTAATATTTTACAAATTGTATTAGTATTTCAATTAGAATCTAAGACTCTGAGTAGGTTCGGTAATTCTTTCTGCTGCGTGGGGCTTTTATCCCTTCAATTGGTATCAGAGCCAACTCAGTTGTTCTTGATTTTAATTTTAAATTTGCAATTTGTTCTTGGTGGGATTTATGCATTGTGAATGTTATGGTTTGCGTATAAATGATTTTGATTAATTTGGCCATAGATTTACGTTTTCTTGAATGGTATGTAAGGGCCCCTGCGTTTTTGGACATATTTTGTAAATCTATTATCCTCTGTAAGTTCGAGTATAGATTAGGGTATTTCATGATGAATATCGTTGAAAATCACGTCGAAAATCGAAGCCAATCACGAAGAACAGTAGCTGGAATTTCTGGATTTTGCCTCCAGACGCAACAGCGTCTCGACACTGTCCATCAAGCGTCGCGACACTATCGCGATTTCGCGAAACAGAGGAATCGCGCGGAACGGATGATTTTTTTTTTAAAAATAAAAAGAATATATATGCATAACGATTGTTGAACACAAAAGTGTGTGTTTGCATTTTACCCACACTGCAACTCAACCTAGCAAAGGTCAGGGGTTCGAGCCTAGGCTGGTGCAGTGTGGTTGAATTATTTTCATTTTCTCGCGGTTTTTCAATTTTTGATCGGTTCTAAGGTGAAAGTTGATCGGTTCGTGACATGTTTGACAGGTTCTTGACTGGTTCAAGGAGATTTGACCCCGTTCATGCATAGTTTGCAAGGTTAAAGCATGTTTTGGCATTTTGGGGTTCAGTTCGAAGCAGTTCTGGTCAGTTTGTGCAGTCTAGTCCGATTCTGAAGCTACAAAAGGATGTTTTTAGGATAAAATAGCTTAAATTATTGTAATTTATGTGTTTTATTTTATCTTAGGGGCCAACTAATCGGTTTATACACTATTTAAATGTTTTATGGATGTCATTTAGATTTAAAGTCTCACCTTAGGTTATAAGCATGCTCATGCATTTTATATATATTATAATTAGTTTTAAGGGAAAAATACACTTTTGGTCCCTGAGGTTTGGGTTAAGTGACACTTTGGTCCCTGAGTTTTCAAACTCAACAAAAATACCCTTGGGGTTTGAGATATGGAGCACTTTGGTCCTTGCCATCAATTTTTTTGATGACTCTTAACAGTTTCTGAGGTGGCACTACTATTTTATTAAAAAAATTATGTTTTAATTTTTTAAAATAAAATTATATTAAAATAATAAATATATATATATATTTTTAATTTATTTATTCATTGTCTCTCCACCTTCCACCTTCCACCTTCCACCTTCCACCTTCTACCTTCTTCTTCTTCACAATTACCGTCGACCGTCGGCCGCCGCCCGCCAGCGACTACCGCTGGCCGCCGGTGATTTTTTTTTTTTAATTTCTCTTCTTTTCTTCGACTCTTCTCTCCTTCTTCTCTAACTTCTCTAAAAAAAAACACCGAAATAGACTCATCTTTCAGATCTGAACCCAAAACGAGGTACGTTGTCCATGCTGTCGTCCGTTCGCCGTGAAGCTGCTGCTCGTCGTGGGTCTGTTGTCAGTTTGCCGTGAAGCCGCAGATCTGAAGCGGATGGTCGTGGGTCTCGTCATCTCTATGGCGAACGGACGACAGATATACAACCCACGCCCTTCACGAACCCAAGCCCTTCAACTGTAGATCTACAACCCACGCCCTTCAATCGGAGATCTGAAGCGGATGCAACCCACACACTTCACGAACCCACGCCCTTCAACCGCAGATCCGAAGCGGATGATCTGAAGTCGTAGATCTATACAACCCACATCGTTCACGAACCCACGCCGGCGTTCACGAGTAGCAGCTCCACGATGAACGGACGACAACAGCACTAGGTCCGTCCCTCTCCCTCGTTTTCGGTTCAGATCTGTAAGAGGAGGTCTATTTCAGTTTTTTTAAAAAGAGAAGTTACGGAAGAAGGAAAGAAGAAAATAAGAAGAAAAGAAAAAATGAAAAAAAAGTCACCGTCGACGAGCGGTGGTCGCCGGTTACTGGTCGCCGGCAGACGGTGTGGTGGTGGTCGTAGTGAAGGGAAGAAGAAGAAGAAAGTGGAACGTGGAGAGACAATGAATAAATAAATTAAAAAATATATATTTTTTATTATTTTAATATAATTTTATTTTAAAAAATTAAAAAATAATTTTTTTAATAAAATAATAGTGCCACGTCAGCAACCGTTAAGAGTTAACAGAAAAATTGACGGTAGAGACCAAAGTGCTCCTTATCTCAAACCTCAGGGGTATTTTTATTGAGTTTGAAAACTCAGGGACCAAAGTGTCACTTAACCCATACCTCATGGACCAAAAATGTATTTTCCCTAGTTTTAACGTATGGATTGAAATGCATGGTTTACTTTCATGAGTTTTTAATATATAGTTGAGTTATATTAATATCATGAAAAAGGATAAGCATGATGCATACAATTACCTAGTTAAATATAAATGGTTATATTTAATAAAATTGTTTGTAGCATGCTACTTTGATTTACCATTTTTAGCAATATTTTAATTGTTAATTTATCAATAATGGAAATCAAAGTTGCATTGAGCATGAAACGTCCATAGCATAATATAATTGTTATATTAAAATTCATGCAATGCAGGACAATATATATAGTTTTATTATATTAACTTGAATATGATTGTTAATTATTTTAAAACTATAGTATGCATGATTATAGGGCTAATCATTAAAATTTTGAATAGTTTAAAATTGATGATTAGAAACCGTCAACCTATAATAAAGATTGCATGCAAACATAGGATCATAGGTAAATGAATTAATTTTAAAATGTTTAAAATTAATTAGACCTAAAATCTAGTTAATTCTAATAGGATTAGAATTAAGTCTTGCTTAGTTTTTTTTTAAAAAAATTAACCTACTAAGTAGGACAAACATTACTATGATTATAAGGGAACTCTACCGATAAAGTTCTGTCTAAGGTTGGGGGTACTTAAGTTGACGGTTTACGGAACTCCTCCTACCTAGGAACTGACCCGGAGTACCGGAGTTGAATTAATCATGGTTAAATGTTAGCATGCAATGTCACTAGGTTTATTAAAAGAGTTTAATACACCTAGATCTTTAGAGTAACGACTTTACATTACTATGGTTAAAAGGGAACTCTCCCGGTTACGTTCTGTCTAAGGCTGGAGGTATTTAAGCTGACGGTTTTTGGAACACCTGCTACCTGGGAACAAACTCGGAACCTGAGTTGAAATAACCATAGTCATGTTAGCATACGATGTTGCTATGTTTGTTAAAAGAGTTTAATTTACCTAGAACATTACAATCCTCATTATAATAGTTATAATAGGATTAGACTTAGATAAGTTGAATTAGCCAGATTTATCTAGGTTAATAAACCCTAAAATGTACGGTAGGTCACTTTAGTGGGAGGTAAATTTTTTACTCCTACGTCCCTATATTTACAACGTGAGATCCATGCTCGGCTTTGTGTCGTTTTAGTGCAACCTCCCTTCGGAAAGTGTTTGCATGAGTCAATAACAAGGTGAATGGGAAAGTGCCCATAGTAAGTGGGAGCAGGACACGTGTCAACGTATCCCTCGGTCTCCACCCATAGGTCACAACGTGAGAGTTTTATGATCCGCCTGCGTGTTGTCCTGGAGCAACCATCCCTTCGGAGGGCCTGATCATAAGATTTGTAACACCATGAACTCCTGAAAAGGATAGAATCACTTAGGTTGATTACCAACAGTTGTCTTTCTCTTCGGTAGCCTGTTTGTGCGTGCTTCTGGGATCTGAAAGTGGGAGGGTTACACTTAGAGGATGAGTTAAGTGTATTAACAAATCTTTGGCCAAATAACGGTGGCTAATGCCTATAGGAATATGAATTATTCTGGAATTAGAATTAGCTGAGAATTGTCTCATTTCAAAGGAGGAGTAGTTGATCACCCTTCGGTGGCTGTTGCTCTAAACCTCTGAAACATCGTTGCAAAACTAAATCAATAGTCTTAGGGTTCTATGATTGTTTTTTTTTTTTTTTTTGCTAAACTGATTGGATTGTATGCAATTGTTTGTATTGCTCTTGTAATATGTTAGTGCGATTAATAATCAAGTGATTTGTTATTTCAGTGATTCAATGTTTTCATATGTGCATAGTCTTATGCCCATTTTATAAATAACGATGATTATACAACAAATTTAAACACGATTAATTTGTGGCGAATAATTTAAGATTAGTCTTGACAGAGAAATGTTCTCATTCATTAAGAAGTGTTTTTAATGAATGTGACATTGAGCCTTGCTCAGCCAAAGAAGACTTGTCCAAAGATAGTAAATTCGATTTACTAGTCTTGGAAGCGTAATTTGTGAAGAATGATGATTCTACCCGAATACTTTATTCATATTCACAAATCACATTTGTTCTTCTTATTAAAAGGAATGAAATTCTGGCAATAGCTTCATGCTATTGAGATAACTCTCAAAATTTTGAATTAGAGAGGTTGTCTTGGCTGTAGCAATGGGGAACGTTAAGTTATTTTTCCCAGTGGGAGAAAATACATATTATTAGATAATGTGTATATAATTCCTAAGATCAAAAGAATTTTGATTTTTGTATCTTATTGGCTAGAACAATGTTACTCTTTACCTTTCCCTGCTAACGCAGTTCATTTCAAGAAAGGGAGTTAACTTTTGTTCAGCTAAACTAAAAAATAACATAAATGTTTTTAAGACTAATCAAGAGTAAGGTTGTCATAAACACTGCGTTGTCTGAGGCTACTACTACTCAAAGAAATGAAAGACAAAGATTTCTCCTAAAGAAAATACCTTTCTTTGGTTCTTAAGGTGTTAGGCTAGTTTTGATCTCAATATGATTGGGAGCTTAGTCTAGAGTATACTTCTAAGTTAGCTAGAAGAACACTCTCTAATACCTATTAAGTCATGCCTTATGTGCAATATGACTGATAGATCTTTTACTGTAAAAGAGCTAAAAGAGCCAAAGAGCCCTTAGAGCTTGTACATTAGGATCCTTGTGGTCTAATATGTTAAAGCAGTGGGAGGGCATGAATAATTCATCTATATTATAGATAATTATTCAAGGTATGCGTATCTCAACCTAATGTAACTTAAGTCTAAAGCTCTTGAGAAATTCAAAGTGGTTTGAGACTGAAGTTGGAAACTTGTTACGTGAGATGATAAAAACACTTCGATCTGATCGAGGTGTAGAGTAGATGAGACTTGAGATTCCAAGACTATTTGATAGAACATGGAATTACATCTCAACTACCCCTGAAGCACCTTAAGGAAACGGTGTATTAGATAGGAGAAATAGAACCCTATTGGATACATTTCGATTCATTATGAGCTATGCTCATTTGCCTGACTCGTTTTGGGGTCATGTAGTGTTGACTGCAGCACATATTTCGAACAACGTTCCATCAAACGTGTTTCTGAAACATCTTTTGAATTGTGAATAAGACGTAAAAGTAGTTTACGTTATTTTTGGGGAGTTCAACACACGTGTTTGTGGCTAACCCAAAAAGAAATTGAAACACTGTTCAACAGTATACCTATTCGTAAGCTACCCCATGAAAAAGAGAGATGTGGATCCTTCTTCAATCCGCAAGAGAATAAAAAAAAATTTGTTTTGACAGATGCTACATTCTCAGAAGAAGACCACATAAGAAATAATAAGCCATAAAGTAAGATTATTTTAAGTAAATTAACTGATGAAGCTACAGAAATATCAACAAGAGTTGTTGATAAATACAACTGGTTAGTTACAACTATCTCAAGAGTTTAGAGTGCCTAAGTGAAGTGGGGGGATTGTTCTACAACCTGACCGTTATATGGGCTTAATTGAAGCCCAGATTGTCATACTTGATGATGGCTTTGAGGATTCATTGTCTTAGAGCAAGGCAATGATTGATGTTATCAAGAACCAATTGGATTAAAGCAATGGACCTTTAACAAGAGTTGTTGATAGGGCCAACACAACTGGTTAGTTACATCTATCTCAAAAGTTGAGTGTGCCTCAATATAGTGGGAGGATTGTTCTACAATCTGACCATTACATGGGCTTAATTGAAGCCTAGATCGTCATACCTGATGATGATTTAGAGGATTCATTGTCTTAGAGCAAGGCAATGAATGATGCTAACAAGAACAAATTGGATTAAAGTGATGGACCCGGAATTGAAATATGTGATTTCTATTGCATCTAGGATCTTGTAGAACTATCTAATGGGGTAACACCTATGGATTACAAATGAATCTACAAGAAGAAACGAGACATAATTTTATGGTTAGACTTATGGCAAAAGGGTTATACCCAAAGACAGGGGACTGTAAGAAATTCTTATCTCCTGTCGTCATGTTGAAGTCTGTTAGAACTCTTGTCCATTTAGAATGGATGTCAAGACTACCCTTTTTTGAATGGTAATCTTGAGAAGAGTATCTACATGTCTCAAACAGAATGGTTCATTTAGCAACATCAGAAGCAAAAGGGGTTTGCAAGCTTAATTGATCCATTCATGGATTGACCTAAGCAATTCGATCTTGGAATATAAGATTTGATACTGTGATCAAATCTTTTGGCTTTAATCAAGAACATTGATAAATCTTGTCTTTACAAGAAAATCGTCAATAGTTTAGTAGCTTTATTAGTGTTGTATGTGATTGATATCATAGTAATTGGGAATGATGTAGGTTATCTTACTTACTAGTAAGATAAGCTAGCAGCTCATTTCCAAATGAAAATTTGGGAGAAGCAAAGTTTGTTCTTCGGATCCAAATCGTTAGGAACCGTAAGATTAAAAAGCTAGTCTTGTCTCAAGTGTCTTATATCTACGAGATGTTAGTTAGATATAAGATGCAGAGTTCCAAGAAGGGTTTATTACCTTTCAGGCGTGGAATTCATTTTGTCTAAGAAACTGTTTCCTGAGACACCTCAAGAAGTTGAGGACATGAGACGAATGCCCTATGTAATAGGGATTGTCAGTAAGTATCAATCTAATCCAAGATTTGATCACTGGAAAACCGTTAAGAATATCCTCAAGTATCTGAGGAGAAAGAGGAACTATATGCTCGTGTATGGTACTAAGGATTTGATCCTTACAGGATACACTGACATGGATTTTAAGACTGATAAGGATATCTGTCTGACATAAAAGAATGGCTAGCGGTCCAACTCCAAATGAAAGATTTAGGAGAGGCCGAATATGTTCTTGAAATCCAAATAATTCGGGATCGGAAGAACAAAACGCTAGCCCTGTCTCAAGTAACGTATATTGACAAAATGTTATCCCGATATTCGATTCAGAACTCCAAGAAGGACTTATTGTTTTTCAAGCATGGGGTTCACTTGTCTAAGGAATAGTGTCCTAAGACACCTCAAGAGATTGAGGATATGAGACAGATTCCCTATGCCTCCGCTGTGGGCAGCTTAATGTATTCAATGCTCTGCACGATGCCTGGCATCGGTTATGTTGTAGGGATAGTCAGCAGATATCAATCAGTATCCATGGTCAAACTTTACAAAGGAGCTATAGTGTGGCATAAATACAGTCTTGACCATATAGGAAGAAAATATAGCTGCTTGTGAAGCAGCAATAGAGACTGTAAGGCTTAGAAAGTTCTTGACTGATTTGGAATGTGTTCCAAATGTTAACTTGCCCATCAGACTTTATAGTGATACAGTGGTGCTATGGAAAATTCATAAGAACTTTGCAGCCTAAGACAATCAAGCACATTGAATTAAATTGAAATATTCACGAAGGGTCTCTCGGCTAAAGGGTATGAGGGTCATCTAGAAGGTCTAGGTCTACGAGTTATGTACAAAGATGAAATCTAGGGCAAGTGGTAGAAATGTAATGGGTATAGTGATACCATTATATAATGGGTATAATGATGACCTAGTTTATTGTATTTGTACATTGTATATGTTTTATACATGTATTTATACACCCACTGCTGAATAGATTTTTGTACATCCCACTAAACTAGAGTTTTAGTTCAGGTGAGGGTTTGTTGGGTTTTATGCCCTAAAACTCGTAGATAATGAATGTAAACAAATTTTATACTTGTATTTAATAAAGTGTTATTTAGTTTCTGCAATAAAATGTTATTGTTAAATGTTGCACTATTTGACCCAAATCCAATAAACCAAGATCCAAGGTTGTTTGTATGTAACTTGAACTAGTATGTGGGGACATACGGGGATCGATGTTCAAGTAACAACCTAAAAGGTCTATGGTACAAGGATAAGGCTGGGTACCTTATCCTAGTGACACTATGGATATGGCCCGCTTATTATTATGATACAAACGCAATGATCCAACACGTTCATGTGTTTGACATGCGAGTGGGGGTATCATATGCAATGAGTTTGCATAAGACCGAACCGCGAAATAGTTAACCACTAACTGTAACACCGTTAGTTGGCTTGGTTTCTATTTCACTAGGATGACCTAGATAACTCAGTCTCAATCCTGAGTGGATTATGGACTCCTGTTCATGAGGGGTTGTCCTTTGATTTGTATCGGCGAGAGTGGCCAGCACGCCAACTCAATAAGCCTACCATTTTGGGGACAATACCGAGTGGGGAGCTGGGTACATAATCACACAAGATGGAATTCACTTCTTCCCGACTCTAGGGTAAGTAGAGGTGTGTTCCCTTAAGTGGTGTCTCCGAGAGTTGAACAATGGGCCCAACCCTCTCTATGACACGAGAGGGACTTCTGTTTGTTGGTTGGACCTCAAACAGGTTGTTCATTAGAGGAGCACTGGGAACTTAAGGACAAAGATGTAAACCAGGGGTAAAACGGTAATTTAACCCAGCTGGGATACGAACACACGTGAAGGACTGACTTGTAGTATTGGTCGATATCCGTCGACACAGAAATATTTTGTAGTGAGAAGAGTGCAGCTGAGGGTTTTTAGTGGAGTGACCCACAGTTAACGAATGAAGACTAACTTGGTTAATGAGTTTAAACCGATTAATCTCATATCGTTGGAACTTCTGATCTGTAGGTCCATTAGGTCCCACAAGTAGCTCGTAAAAGACTTGAAGTAAATAAATATAGGGAAAAATACACTTTTAGTCCCTGAGGTTTGAGTTAGGTTCCATTTTGGTCCCTGAGGTTTCAAACTCAACAATTTAGTCCCTGAGGTTTGGTTTTAGTTTCATTTTGGTCCCTCCATCCATTTTTCCGTTAAATACTAACGGGATTGCTGACGTGGCACCACTTTTTTATTTTAAAAAATATATTTTTTTAATTTTTATAATAAAAAATATTAAAATAATTAAAAAAATCATTATTTTTTAATGTTTTAATTCTTTCTCTCTCCCTCCTTCATCTTCTTCACTACCCACTCACGCCACCCCTGTATCTACTGGCGGCAACACCGGCCACCGACAACCGCCGCATGCCGGCGACCAAAATTTTTTTTTTTCATTCTTTTCTTTTCCTTCATTCTTCTTTTCTTTTCCTTCATTCTTCTTTTCTTTCTGTTTTTACTTTTCTATAAAAAAAAATAAAGACCCAGATCTAATACCAAACAAACCCTCTCTCTGTTTCAGATCCAACTGCAACCAAATTGCTCCCTTCGTGCTCCTTGCGTCTGAGATCTCAAGGATCTTGAAGAAATCGCGTCAGATGGGACGGTACGTGTGAGAGAGGAAGGGACGGCAGGACGTTCGTGCTCTTCTGCGTGCGTGAAGAAATCGCGCCAGAGATTTCGACAGGAAGCCGAAAAGCGACATATCTGGGCGTGGTAGTCGTAGCCCATCCACCGGCGCGGTTCAGCTGCAGATCGACCGTCATAGTCGTCCATTCGTGGTCCTCGTGCCGGAGATCTCTAGGATCTTGAAGAAATCGGCCAGATTTGGGAGTGGGCGTGCGTGCGTGAGAAGGAGGGACAGTGGGTGTGAGATCTGAGCGGGCGGACGGGCGTGAGAGAGACGGTGAGGGAGAGAAAAAGAAAGAAGAAGAAAGAAAAAGAAAGGAAGAAAGATGATGAAAAGAAAAGAAAAAGAAAAGTTGGAGAAGAGAAAAGGAAAGGAAAAAAAAAATTAATGTCGCTGACGACCGCCGGCAAGCGACGGTCGGCGGTCGGCGGTCGGCGGTCGTCAGCTGTCGGAGGAAGATTGAAGAAGAAGAAGTAGAAGGAGGAGGATGAGGAAGAAGAAGATGGAAGAGAGAAAATAAAAAAATAAAATAAAATAAATTTAAAATATTAATATTTTTATTATTTTTATATATTTTTAATTTTAAAAATAAAAAATTAATTTTTTTAATTAAAATAGTAGTGCCACGTCAGCAACTGGTTAGATTTCACGGTAAAATGGATGGCAGAGACCAAATTGTTTCTTATCTCAAACCTCAGGGACTAAATTATTGAATTTGAAACCTCAGGGACCAAAATGAAACCTAACTCAAACCTCAAGGACTAAAAGTTTATTTTTCCCATAAATATACATTGTAAATTGAAAGTGTTCAATTTATTTGGGGAATCATATAATGTATATTTTTGCATTATAATATAAAGTTTATGAAACTTTATAATATAATTTTTTAATTAATTTAAAAAACTAATTCTTGAGAGAAAAATATTTGAAAGAGTTCAAATAAATTTAATATGAATTGGATTCATATTAATTTTAATTTTAATAAAATCCCTAAGATTAAATATAGGATATTTAATTGGGAAATTAATTGATTATGGAATTAATTATTTATTTATTAAAATTGGAGACATTTTCCTATTAGGAAAAAGGTTTTGGCCTTTACTATATATAGGACCCTTGGGGTGGGGTGAAAGGCATCTCATTGTCTCTCCTTCTCTCAGAGATCTCTCCCAAAAGACTCCCACAAGTCTCCTGGTTCAAGATGTCTTAGAGATATACCGGTGTAGCCGATTGGTGGTGTTCGCACAAGAGGGTTGCTGCGTTTTCAATCTTATTGGCAAGAAAAGGCAAATTGATCAAGGTTTTCTATAAAAGTAAGTTTTCCATGGAATCCTTGATCACTAGGATCAATCTAGTTGATCTTTTAGCATGTTTATAGCCTATGTACAACCCATTAAATATATATTTAATGCTGTAGTATTTTGCAAATTGTATTGGTATTTCAATTAGAATCTAAGACTCTGAGTAGGTTCGGTAATTCTTTTCGCTGCGTGGGGCTTTTATCCCTTCAGGTACGAGAACAAGGAAAGACAACTTCATTGAAGACCACATGAAGAGATACATAAAGACGTCAAGAAGTATAATCTAAACAAATGTAGCCTTTATGATTGGAGCTGTAACCAAGAAAAATACACTCTTTGGAACGAAACAAAAGTTTATGGGCAGTATAAAAGGATGAAGAAAATGAAAGCACGCGCAACCAAAGCAACGAAACAAAGAATAGTCTGGAGACTTATCAAAAAGCAGCTGATAAGGAGATTTAGACTCAAGGAGATGGCAATCGATTTATTAAATATACTGTTGTTTGAAAAGCATAACTCCAAAAAGAAAGGGGCAAAAAGGAATGAGCAAATAAAGATAACCCAATCTCAACAATATGACAATTTTTCCTCTTAACCCGACCATTTTGCTGAGGAGTATGCAGACAATAAACACGATGGACAATCCCATGGGTGTATAAAAAAGAAGAAACACGACGATATTCACCACCCCAATCAGTTTGAAGACATTTTCTTTTGCTATCAAACTGTGTTTCAACATATGATTTAAAATGAAGAAAACATGAGAATGTCTCATCCTTGGATTCACTACTACAAAAATCACTTTTAATGACGGGCAATGCCCATCATTAAAGACTTTTCATGACTGGCGGCGTCCGTGATCTATAAGAGTGTTGTCGTAACTTGTTATGACGGGGCGATTTTTAATGATGGGCAATGCCCGTCATTAAAAGTTGTTCGTCATAACAAGGTACAATGACGAACGTTTTTCATGACGGGCGTTGCCCCTCATTAAAAGTCGTCCGTCATCAAAAGTCCGTCATTAAAGGGTATTTTCCAACCAACCATATCTTTAATGACGGGCAATGTCCGTCATTAAAAGACGTCCGTCATGAAAAGTCCGTCATTAAAGGATATTTGCAACCAAATGTCCGTCATTAAAGGTGTCAGTCATTAAAAGTCCATTAAATATATTTTTTAATGACGGGCATTACCCGTCATCATTTTGTTCATAATTTAATAAAAAAAATTTGTTGGTTGCCCTGTGGCATACCAACAATATTTTCTGTATTTGTCAACCTATAAAGAAATAATCTTAATCTTAAATGTGCAAAATTGTATAGAAATCAAATATTTGTCAAATTTCATTCCAATAAGCCAATGAACCAAATTTGTTCATACAATTTTTATTCATATAAGTTTGATATATGAATAAAATTACAAACACTTACAATTAAAAGCCTCAAAATTACTAAACACCTATGATTAAAAGTCTACATCTACACCAAAAAACAAAATTTCTCGTACATGCCACTTTCATTCTTGTTACCATAATCTTGCTCGTACATCAAACTTGAAGAACCTAAGAAAAACAAATTGTAATTAGGTTCGATACAACGCCAAAACAAGAACTCACATAACAAACATATAATTATCACATAACAAACTTAACCTAGAGACATTACTAAATCATCTATCCTAATTCTAACCGGTTTCTCTAGAAATTTGGACAGCATAACGACATACATATGACTAACCCAAAATTTTTTAAACTTATTAAACAAGAAAAACACACTTCTATATGAAAAAAAATCACCCAACTACAGCCTCACAACACTTCATGTTCACAACAAGACCCCAAATATCTTAAAACTAATAAGTGACAAACTTTTAATGACAGAAAAACTATAAATATCCATCCCCTTACAACCGAAACAAGGAATCCTACACTTAAAAGAAATGAGCTTAACATTGAAACTAATAAGTGTACAACCAGAACAAACACATCCTACACTTAAAAAAAAAAATCTTTTCCCTTTTATTTGAAGTTACATAGTAAACTCTTTATACAAGAAACAAAATTCCCTTCATATTGAAAAAGTGTACAAAAGCTACTAAGTACCCCTTTAGAGAACCTATAACGCTCTAGGTTTCTTATACTTAACCTAGAGACATTACTAAAGTCTTTATCCTAATTCTAACCGGTTGCTCCAGAAATTTCGACAGCATAACGACATACATATGACTAACCCAAAAATTTTTAAACCTGTTAAACCAGAGAAACACACTTCTATATGAAAAAAAATCACCCAACTACAGCCTCACAACACTTCAGATTTACAACAAGACCCCAAATATCCTAAAACTAAACAAGTTAGGTCTTGCGTCAAGCACAATCTTAAATCTAAACAATCATTATAGGACATTGCAATCAAACAAACTTTATTAGACCTTAATCGTATCATAGCCTAAAACACACACACCCTCTAACTTGGGAAACAAAGGACCTAAGACTTACACTTTTAAAAATGGAAGGACCTATTAGATAGGTACCTAAAAGTTTGGAAACTAAAATTTTAATTTAATCTAAAATCAAAAAACTCTTCGAAATGATCCAGCATATATATTTTCCAGAAAAAGAAACACACTACTTTGGAAAAGATTCCAATAAGGCTGGTTTCTGTTCAGAGCTAATGTAGCTAAAGGCACAAATGCTTGAATTACAAAGTCAAAGAGGTAGGCAATAGGCATGGCAGTAGTGAGGAATTTAGAAGAAAAGAAAAGAGTACCTATTGTAATGAGTCTTATAGTACTAAACAAAATAAGTACACAACTCCTTAAATGCTCTTTTCCAAGTTCCTCTTCGAGCTCCTTTTTGAGAATATCCCATCATCTGCAACAGTTTTCACTTAATAAGATGAGTTCCAAACCTTATACAAAGCAAAAATGTAAGTAAAATACAACCGACACACATCTCCAATCAAATCCTTAAACTAAAATAAGCTCAAGAAGTACGAGTAAAGTAGCGGCAAAACTGAGCTCAATTATGATAGAAAATTATAGCATTCAACAACATGATATGATTGCTCAAAATTGCAGTCCAAGTCACTTAATATGGAAAGTAACCAAAACACACAGAATGGTAAAAGAACATTAAACAATTCTAGGAACTCGCTTTCCAAAATTCTCATCATATGTACCACTAATTTGCTAGGATAAACACAAAGTCCTTGAAATAAGGAAACTAACCTGTGTTCCAGAGCCCTGACTATTGTTATATCACATGAATATTGAAATGAACAAATAACATACATGAAAAGGTTTTAATATATAATTTTTCTTAAAAGCATAATATATTATCAGTTTAACATTACAAACTAAAAGCCAGAAACAGAAAAAGAAAGAAAGAAAGAAAAAGAAAAAAAAATCCCAAGGTAGCCTAACTTGTTTAACAGACTTACTATTGCCAGCTTGTTGTCCCAGCTTTGCCATGTCCCATACCTGCAAAGATACCCACCAAGAATTTGGAGGTGAGCAACCAATAATTAGGTTGTTTTAAGTAACTTAAAAAGAAGACTTACCTTCGAAGAAGAGTCTGAAAATCCACCAGCAACTAAAGCTCCATCATGTGATATTGAAAATCCACCATGCCAGTTGATCTTCAATGGGAGGTTCAATTAGAACGACAGGAACTGCACCGAGAATGGTTTCAAGGGTGTTAAGATCACCTTCATTTCCACTCCTGTCTGGAGTCTTATCAGCAGCTGCATAAAGATGACTGGTCAGAACATTTAGATATACATACTCAAGTGCATCCCAATATCATCTCAACTAGATATCCAAACACACAAAAAAAAAAAAAACTCTACAAGTTTCAACCATGTATAAAAAAGAATGGATTTACCTTATTTCACTTCTTGTTATGAGAGCCAGAAAATATAGTTCTCAGAAAGGAAATTTCACCTCATCATTCAATACTATTTATTAGGGGTGTTCAAAATAACCCCGAAAACCGACCCGACCACCAAAAACCGACCGAACCGACGTCGGTCGGTCGGTTTAAAGAGAATATCGGTCGGCGTCAGTTTTTTATTTCATAAAACCGACCGGTCGGTTGGTCGGAGAAAAAAAATTGAAATTTTCGACCGACCGACCGATCATTTAAGAGGGGAAGGAAAAAAGCGTATTTATCTAATGGCATTAATGAAATTGGTTTTGAGAAACCATGGGTGCCCATGGTTTTCTCCAAAACCACCTTGGATTTAAAAAACAAATATTTTTTTATCCTTTTCTCTCTCCTCTCACTCCTTCCCACGTTTTCTTTTCCCATCTCATCATTCATCATCTTTTCTTTTCCCATCTCATCAGACATCATCTTCTTCTCTCTTCCTTCTCCATTCTCTCTCCTTTCTCCATTCTTTCTCCATTCTTTCTCCTTCCTCCATTCTTTTTCCGCTTTATTCTTCTTTCTTTTGGTGATGTAAAAGCTGCAAATGTTGAGTTACTTGTATATGGGAGTCCCTCGTTCTTTCTATTCTCTCAAACTTTCCACCTCCCACCATCCACAACCACCGTCGGTCTGTCATCATCGTCTTCTCTATCTTTTTTTTCGTTTTTTTTTACTTATTTTCTTATGTATTTTAATTTAGTTAGTTTCTCTTCTCCATCTCCATCATTGGATTTCTTCTCCCTTCTCATTTTTTCTTTTATTCTTTCTGTTTCTTTTCGTATCATTTTTTTGTCGGAGTTACAAAACCGACATAAACCGACCGACCGACCGTGAGTTCAGTCGGTCGGCGTCACCAAGCTTCAGAAAACCGACAAGAATGAAAACCGACCGACCGATACGTCGGTGGTCGGCGTCGGTTTTAGCCCAAAACCGACTCCGACCGACCGATGAACACCCCTACTATTTATGAGTCATCTGCTTTTTCCATGCAGCTGGTCACTTTGCCAGCTTCCTTTGGGAAGGAAGGTGATCAGAAAGGACATCTACAAGGCTCAATTCCCCAAGTCTTCTCTGCATAGTCTTGGATGGTCTGGTCACTGCTAAATCTACCCAAACCGGCAGTACTCAGGATGTTCATTCGTGTCCATTTCTCTTGATCAATGAATGTTTTATCTGCCGCTACCTGGAGTTGAATACGACTGTCTTTATCATTGTAAAACAAATCACGAGGAAAAGCGATTAAACACGGAAGCTCTCGAATTCACATTTGAAGAAACCAAAGATACCTATGCCTCTAAATAGCTTTTGGAATCGGCTCCGATGAGATAATAATCATTACTGCTCTCCAACATGTCGCATAATGATTAGAAGTAGTCTTGGAAGCCAAAATAGACATCTCGAACCATTCTTAAAAAGCATTACAGAAAAAATAAAAATGATTTTAAAATTATGAGGGCAGCTCATTGTGCATTCCACGGTGTATCATGACGGTAGAGAGTGATTGCATGTATACCTCACAACACGAGCAAATTGTAGAGGCACCTTAATTGTAGATCCTTTTTTCACGCAATGTTGGAACTTCATGCACATTAGCTCCAAATAAAAACTGAACCATATATATTGGAACTACTGTAAGTGCTTATTTCCCAACATAAACTTAGTGCACTCAAGGTTTCTGACATCTGAAAGGCCAAAACTTCTATAAAAGATAGTTTCTATTTCCAGATGCAAATGTATGGTGGTTATCTTCTAGGAAAGGCAATCAACCTGCCTAAAATTCTTCGACAGGGCTCATGTAAAAAGAGAAAAAGAACAAACACCTCTAATTGCAAATGGAAAGGACAAGGAGCTATTGTACTTAACAGGACTCTATACCAGTTTTGAGTGGCCATATCAGTTCCATTTCTCTCTAATACAAGTTTCAACACTCTTTCTCACTTTAATGAGTAACTCCATGTACACGGCAACTGGATTAAAGAATAAAGATCAATAGGCAAGTTGTTTAATAACAACTGCAATGAAGGAATTTCATTTCAGGTATACATTGCAATTGATGTGTCAAAATACGTTGGAAGGCATGATTGTAGAAACCGGCTAAGGAGCATAGTTGGAACAGAACACATGGTGATAACAGGGAAGCAAACACAAGCAACAAAGAAATAGGATAGATACAAATGAATAGAAGAAGATTAACCCCAACCAAATCTTACAACTGCACAAAAATTCCAATTTCACACTCATTTTGGTAAAAAAAAAAAAAAAAAAAAAAGAAATTGCCCAATACTAATCCTCAGAAATTTGACCAATTCAGGCAAAGCAAGCATCCAAAGCACTATCCCAGATTAGAGCATACTCTAAAAAGAAGAAAATAAAAGAAAAACCCTTGACCGACCAAGACTTCAAGATAAAACTTGTATTGTGAAATTAAAAGCCAGATGAGAACAGATTCAGTTCAGTGGAGGCAAGAAGAAGAAGAGTAAGGAAGTTGAGAGAGAGATATAGAGAAAGGGTTAAGATTAAATCTGATGATGAACAAGGATCGAAAAGGGGAAAAAGAGAAAGACCTGCATACAAGTCTCGTCCCAGTCATGGCCGAAACGAATGACAACGAGACGTTCTTGTTCGGCGAGGATTGCCTGATCGACGACCCATCCAGATTGAAGATGCAGAAGCAAGTAGGACATTTTTCTCTGTGTTTCTCTCTCTAACACACAGTAATGAAACCTCACGCAGAGGAGTCCAAAGAGTAAAGATTGTCTCAACTTTAAGCCGGAAAGAGAGAAGACGAAGATTGGACGCTGAGGCATGGCGTGCGGGTGGCATTCTCCGGTGGCAGCGTGGTGCTGTTGCGATCGATTTAGGAGAAGAAAAGAGAGAAGGAAAGAGACGTAATAGAGGAAAGGGAGAGAGACGCAAAAGAGAAAAAGGGTCTTAGGGTTTCTTACAACCTTCACGCTTATTTTTTAGCTTTTCTAATTTCCCGCTTTTTTTTTTCTTTTTTCATAGCTTTTTAAATAAAAAGCTATCCTTAATTTTTGTTGTAGTGTACAGTACTTTTAATGGCGGTCCTTGAGTAAATCTAAAAAAATTCAGACTTTTAATGACGGACAATGCAGGTCATTGAAAGTGTACATTAATGACGGGCAATGCCCGTCATTAAAAGTTCAAATTTTTTAAAAAACACGTGTCCGATATTAAAAGGCCGCGCGTTTTTCGTCCGTCATTAAAAGGCCCGTGAATTTTTTTTCCGTCCGTCATTAAAAGCCATTTTTGTAGTAGTGATTTAAGCATATATAACCAAGAATAACGAGAGAAATCGTCCACAAATAAAAGGAAATACCGTGTTCCATTAATTGAAACTTGGGGGGAAGGCCCCCATACATCCGAATGTACCAAATGAAAAGGTTTACATGACTTTTATTTAGACAAGGAAAAGGTAAACGATAACTCTTTGCAACATGACACACATTACAAAATGAACCAACATGAGAACAAGAAACTTTAAGGGAAGACAAAATCTGACGAAGGGTTGAAACATCAAGATGACCAAGACGAACGTGCCAATTTGGAGCTTCAACATGAGACAAAAAAAAGCACCCGAGGACTTAGATGAAGGCGGCTGGAAAACAGGGGATGAAAGCCTATACAAGCCATCTTCAAGTGTTCCCCCAAGAAGGATTTGCTTGGTATGAAGCTCCTTGACAAGAAAAAAAGAAGAATAAAACTCAACGAAAGCTTTATTATCTTTGCAAAGATGATCAACACTAATAAGACGATTTGAAGTAGGAGTATAAAGTACCGAGTCAAGAAAAACCGGATTATGTAAAGAAGAAACATAACTATGACCAATGTGAGAAATATGGATTTTCTTACTATTTCCGACTGTGATCTATTCACCACCACTGTAGGGCATAGGGTTGGACAAATTGAAGATGTTTGGTGTCACGTGATGTGTGGCTCCAGAATCAAGGAACCAATTGTCATTCGGATGATAAGATTCAGTAGATACAGTAGACACATTATCGAGAATAGATAAATGGGAAGAAGAAGAGGTCAACAAGGCTTGAGGTCAACAAGGCTTGAGGACGGGGGTTCGATAAGCCAAATCAGTTCTATGATGGCAAATAAGGACGATATGACCAAATTTGCCACATATTTGACATTGAGGAAGGTTAGAATTGGGTCGAGGAGGCCATTTTTGGACAGGCTAAGTTTGCGGTTTACCAAGAAGACTAGGACAAAACGACGTTTGGTTGATGGACGGAACCTGAGGGGTTGGAAAAGAAAATTTTGGGGGTTTGAAGGGAGTTCTAGAAGAAGAATTTGTAGAAGGCCGAGAGGTTGGGCGACGACTGTTACTATGTAGTTCAAGGCTACTAAGAATGGCCTGCACAAGATTAAGTTGATCGACATTAGTCTGTTTTTCTAACCAAGCCTCATACGCAAGAAGCAAACTCCTGACATCTTCTAAAGCTGGATTATCAGACCTATTCTGAATGGAGGTGACAAAAACATTGTACTCACTCCCAAGACCATCAAGAATGTGGGCTAAATGATCACGATATGAAATCAGTTCTCCTATGGCAGCAAATTTATCAGTAACTTCTTTAATTTGAGAAAGATATTGACTAACAGATAAACCATCATTTTTAATTCGTTGAAGTTGAGATTTAAGACCCATAATCCTAGCAGTTGTCTTAGAATCATAGGACTTCTTCAATGAATTCCAAATCTCATAAGCAGACTCCAAATTAACTATTTCACACATTTTTTATTCAGATAATGAGGAGTAGATCCAGCACATAATAAAGCAATTGTACCTTTCCCAAGAGATGAAATCGAGAATTGGCTGAAGTTGTAGATCATCCAAGAATCGAGGTGGCGCTAGGATGAATCCATCGAGGAAACCATGAAGGCCGTTGCCCAAGACAACATTCAACAACTGATTTTTCCAGAGAAAAAAATTATTATCAGTCAGCTTAACAACAAGGGGTTGTGGCAAAGTAGGATAAGGGTTCAGGGTAAAGAGCGGTGAAGCATTGGGTGGAGCTTGATGAGGAAAGAAAGGTTGGTAAGGTGTATTCGGTCGAGGGTAATTAGGAGGATAATATGGTTGAAAGTATGAGGAATTCGCAGGGTAAAAAGGTTGAGGTTGAGATGAGAAGGGAGGAGGTTGATTCTGGGAAAAAATGGGCGAGATAAGTAGGGTTGAGCTTGTGGATTTGGGATATTTGGGGAAGTGGTAGACTGGACCGGAGGATTTTGAGTCTGTTGGGTAATTGGTGTGACGACAGGTGTGGTAATAGGTGTATTGGGAGTTTTGACTATTTTTCCAAGGAGACTAGAAGACGAGGTAGAAGATGAAGCCTCTGACGCCATAGCCAAAAAACTCAGAGCTCTGATACCATATGAAGGTTAAAAACGGAGAGCAGAGAGAGTAGAGAGTGTAGACACCGTATTTGGTCCGGCTTGATTTTAAGTAATAATGTTTGAAGTTTTCCAATATTTGTTGGTCAATTTGTTTTTCTTGTATGTCAACAAGAGCATAGCTCAACTGGCATAAAGTCACATTGATAACCACGAGGTTTGTGGTTCAAACCCCCCTTCTCATTTGTTTTTATCAAAAATTCGTTTTTTTTTTTTTAATTTTTTTTTATTTTTTTTTATTTTTTTTTATTTTTTATTTTTTTATTTTTTTATTTTTGGTCTTCCCCATTCCTATTCAAGGGGAAGCTTACCTATTCAAAAGAATTTGCATGGCTCTCATTTTTTTATTTTTTTTTTTATTTTTTTTTCTTTTTTCCACCATTTTCTCATCCATCCTCCCCCTAATTTAGTAACCCTTCAAGTATAAAAAGGGGGGAGATGGAGGATGAAGGGAACGGAAAACAAGAAGAAGGAGAGGAAGTTTAGAGTAAAAGTGAGCTTGAGAGAGTTTAGGCATTTGAGAGAGTTTAGACATTTGAATAAGAGTTTAGCTTAGAGAGTCATAGAAAAGGAGAGAAAAAAAGAGAAGAAGTTTAGAGTAAAAGTGAGCTTGAGAGAGTTTAGGCATTTGAATAAGAATTTAGCTTAGAGAGTGATAGAAAAAGAGAGAAAAGAAAGTGGAAGAGGAAAAGAGGAAAAAAGAGGGGGAGGAAGGAGTATACGGGGCGAGAAAACATTGGGTAAGAAAGAAGGAAAAAAAGAAGGAAGAGAGAAGTAAAAAAGGTGGGGTTTTGTTTTTCTATTTCCTTTGTTTTTTGTTTTATTATTATTGTTGTTGTTATTATTATTATTATTATTATTATTGTCGTCATTATAATTATCATTTTTAATTTCTCTCTCATTTTAGTTCACTTTTTGCACTTTGGCAACTTCATTTTTTTAAACTTTCTAATTTATTTGTTTTTTCCTTTCATTCTCCAAATTGCTTTAATCTAATCTTTAATTCTGCTTGGTCAATTTCAATTATTGTTATTGTTTTGATTTTCTTTTGAAAGGGATTATGGGAACTGAGTAATGTGCCTTCATGGAGTCCAACTCTCGTGTAGGCGTATGAAAATTCTCATTTTCCCTTTTAAAAGAATTTACTCTTTGAATAATTTTTCTTCTTTTACATCCTTTTTATTTTAAAAAAATATTTTTAGTAAACATAATCATGTACACCCATGTTCCTTTAATCAAAAGGGAGATTAGGCATGATTCATATTAAATTGGATATCCAACTCATAATGTTTAATCCTTGCTTTATTTCTAAAGTTAAGGTAAAAATGAATGAGACATCTTGTGTTCATTATTGCATTGTGAGTTTTTATTTTCATATTTATCATTTTTTTAAGAAAAATAAAATAAAGGACTGTTTTTATTCATTTAATTGGACAATTTAAGATTCTGTGGTAATCGTTTTCTTAAACGGGTGTTGTAGGGTGCTAATACCTTCCCTACACTCAAACAACTCCCGAACCTAATTTCTGGTTTTCTAAGACTAGTTTTGTTTTTTTATTTTAAAGGTGACCAATCACACCCTCAATGATTGGTGGCGACTCCAATTTTCTTCTAAAAAACCCAAGAAAGGATGTCGGCCGCTCCGCGTCGCGATGACGTTGCGACAGAGAGAATAAGAGAAAAGATCTTTTACTGATAGAGGAAATAATATTAATCTTGTTTGAATGACCGAGAGGACTATTACACAACCTAAATAGCAACACTGAGGGATACATGTAAGCCTCCCATAAGCTAAAGCATAACAGAAAAATAATACACATATATTCAGAGAAATAAACCAGAAGGAATAAGGAAAACTAGCCCTTTATTAATACTACATGAACGCATTAACTGTATAAACTACTAATCAAGTTTTAGTAAAAATAATAATCTTCAACATGCACCATCAGTAACGAAAGAGTATTTTGTATTAACGCAATATCTAACGTCCAATTTTAGAGAGGGAAAAATAATAGCAATCCTTTTTCAAAAAAAAAAAAAAAAATAGTAGCAATCCAAATGATAAATACTTCAAATATTAATTAACTTTAAAGTTAATATTATTCTACTTATAAAGCCCCTTCGAAATCATATTGTTGATGGAGAAATTTTGACTAATCACGAATTGCCACGTTGTTACATAAAATTAATGATGAAATTAAAATTAATTAAATTTGAGACCAATTATAAATTGACATGTGTCCCAAATTTAATTTGAAGACAAAGTTGGCCAATTATAAATTTATAGAGCCGAATTTCTATTTGATCAATTAATTAAAATTAAATTATTTTGATCAAATTATTTAATTTGACCAATTAATTAAAAATAATAATTATTTGGATCAAATTTGGGTCTTTTAAATGTTTGGATCATATGGTTTTGGGTCAAATATGAACCAAACCCAAGACTAAATGGTTAAGCCCAAAACCAATTAAGCCCAAGCCCAAGTTGTTAGGCCCAAAAGTCTCCAGGGCCCATTCAGCGAGAACTCTATAAATAGAGGAGTCCTCCACCATTTCAAGGGTTCAGAATTTTGGAGCTCTCAACCAGACTTAGAGAATTCAGAGAAATTTCCCCCAAAACGGAAAACTGAAGACTCTTTCAAACTCAAAGGACTTCAAGCTCCAAGAATCCATCGAAGCTACAGACTCGAGATCAAGCATTACAGCCCTCGAGTGAAACACATCCACACACAAGAGAGAGAATCAAAGGATTATGTACTAGAGATTGTATACTCACGCGCATACAACATTAATACAAATCAAAATTTATTCCACGTGTCACCATCTCTGAAGTTACGTGTGAACAAATTGGCACGCCCAGTGGGACATTCTCTACCTCTCATCTCTTTCTCTTGTTTAAAGATCCAACCAATGTGATGGCACCAAAGAAAGCTCCTGCGAAGGTTACCACATCAAGCGACTCTTACACTGGTCCTGTCACTCGTAGTCGTTCCCAAGGAATTGAGATCAAGGAGGATCATACTCCTCTTGCTGTTGCAGGCAGGATCTCAAAGCTGATTGAAGAATCCTCTAAGGATAAGGTTGCAGTCAAAGACAACCCACTGTTCGAATCTGTTGTTCCAACATCCAAGCAGCCAAAGGATACACTGAATCCTGATGTGATGTCCGTCATGATGGCTGATGTAGACCAGGATTAAAGAATGGCATAGATGGAAAGGAAACCCAATCTCTTAACGAAGGCAGTTGATGAGAGAGATCTTGAGATTGCCTATTTGAAGAACCATTTGCAAAATCGAGAAGTGGCTGAGTCTAGCCAGACCCCTGCTGCAGGAAAGAATGATAAAGGGAAGGATGTCGTGCATGAGGATCAACCGCAACACTCCGCGTCAGTTGCCTCTTTGTCTGTCCAACAACTACAAGACATGATCATGAATTCCATCAGGGCTCAGTATGGTGGACCCACTCAAAGTTACCTCTTGTATTCTAAACCTTATACAAAGAGGATTGACAATCTCAGACTACCCACTGGGTATCAGCCTCCCAAGTTCCAACAGTCTGATGGAAAAGGGAAACCCAAAACAGCACAATGCTCACTTTGTTGAAACCTGCAAGAACGCTGGTACTCGGGGAGATTTGCTTGTTAAGCAATTTGTCCAAACACTGAAAGGAAACGCGTTTGATTGGTATACAGACCTGGAGCCTGATACAATGGACAGTTGGGAACAGATGGAGAGAGAGTTTCTAAATCGCTTTTACAGTACGAGGCGAACAGTTAGTATGACAGAACTCACGAGCACAAAGCAGTGAAAGGGTGAGCCAGTCATTGATTACATCAATCGTTGGAGAGCCTTGAGTCTCGACTGTAAAGATGGACTCTCCGAGGTGTCCTCTGTTGAGATGTGCACCCAAGGTATGCACTGGGGACTTCTTTATATCTTGCAGGGGATAAAACCTCGAACCTTTGAAGAATTAGCGACTCGCGCTCATGACATGGAGTTGAG
This sequence comes from Luffa acutangula, assembly GCA_036850905.1. Taxonomy (NCBI): domain Eukaryota; kingdom Viridiplantae; phylum Streptophyta; class Magnoliopsida; order Cucurbitales; family Cucurbitaceae; genus Luffa; species Luffa acutangula. The sequence continues at coordinate 9,752,763 of CM072087.1, forward strand.
CATCGCTAGTAGAGGGAATAAAGATCCCATAGTCCCAGACACGAGGAAAGAAAAGAAGGAAGTCAAAGGCATTGAGAAAGTTACGAAGAGTGCCACGAAAGAATCCATGGTCGTCAACACGACCCCTGTGAAGCTTTCCACCAAAGGAAGGGAAAACAAAACAAATAAGGGAGTGGAGACAGGCGAGAGACGTCGCCTAACTTTAAAAGAAAGACAGGAAAAGGTATATCCATTTCCAGACTCCGACGTTCCAGATATGTTGGAACAGCTGTTGGAGAAGCAACTAATTGAACTCCCAGAATGCAAACGACCAGAAGAGTTAGGGAAAGTCAATGATCCTAACTATTGCAAGTATCACAGAGTCGTTAGTCACCCGGTGGAGAAGTGTTTTGTATTAAAGGAGCTAATCCTTAAACTTGCTCGCGAAAAGAGAATTGAGTTAGACCTTGATGAGGTGGCTCAAGCAAATCATGCGACAATAATGGCGAATGTAGGGGATCAAATTCCCCCAATCTCTTCATGTGATTACGAAGAGAGACTGATTCAATTCGGGACCCTAGATCCCGTAGTGGTTTGATGCCAAAGAGAAGCCACAATGAAGGGATCCCAAGGAAAATACGATTCCATTGAAGATGAGAACGAAGGCTGGACCATTGTTGTACGTCGCAAAAAGAAAAAGCAAAGTTACGCACGGAAAGAGTCCCGCCTATATCGAGACAGTAAAAGAAAAGTTAAGTCTCAAAGGAAGAAAGGAAAAAAAAAGTCAAGGAGGTCAAAGCCTATCGTGGAGGAAAGTGAAGATTTCTTTTGCCCTCCACAACCCATAACTTTGGCAGAATACTTCCCAAGGCGCTTTCTCGATGATAGTGAAGGGGAGACACTTGAAACTGTCACGTGTCACATTGTGGACGTGGTAGAAGATGATGACGTCCTCGCTAGCTCCTTGGGAGTGGTGGTAGGTTCAGGAGATTTATCCTCCTTCAACATAAAGGACTTACTGTCACTTCCTCAGGAAGCTAAAAATGTCCTTATTAATGCATTGATAGAGTCTGATGGTACAAACATCCCAACCTCCAAGGCACGCACATGTGCTTCATGTTGCATGTCTATCGGATTTTCTGATGAAGATTTGCTGCTAGGGTCAAAGCCTCACAATAGACCTTTATTCGTCTCAGGATACATTCGAGAATAGAGGGTTAGTCGGATCCTCATCGATGATGGATCAGCTGTCAATATAATGCCTAAGTCAACCATGAAGCAGTTAGGCATCTTGATGGAGGAACTATCAAATAGTAAATTGGTGATCCAAGGTTTCAATCAGGGTGGACAACGGGCGATTGGCATGATACGCCTTGAACTCATCATTGGAGACTTAAAAGTTGATACTTTGTTCCATGTAATAGATTCTAAGACCACCCATAAGTTGTTGCTAGGTCGTCCTTGGATCCAAGGTAATGGAGTCACACTACAACAATTTGAGGCTACGATGTCGGATTGTATTTTTACAACAATGACGGATTGACTCTAAGATAACGGATTGTGAAAAAAACGCCACTTTTTTCGGAAAAAACGTTAACTTTCAAAAATTTGAGGTACAATGACGGTTTCTAACTGTAATTAAAGAAGACCCTTCCATGACGGTTCTTACCCGTCATCAAACGTTTGTAAAAAAATGGAAACCTACGATGACGGTTGTAAACCGTTATTATATGTAATTTAAAAATGGAGCGAAAAGATTGCTCATCGATGTCGGTGCATAATCGTCATCAAAGGTAATCCTTCAATGTCGGTTCTCGCCCGTCATTAAAGATATGTATAAAAAAGGCGCCGCATTTTTTGGTGAAAGACGGAAATTTTCGTAAAAGTTTCTCAACGATGTCGGTTTAAAACCGTCATCAAAAGGATACCTTTGATGGCGGTTTGTAACCGTCATCAAAATGATACCTTCGATGTCGGTTTGTAACCGTCATCAAAAGGATACCTTCGATGTCGGTTTGTAACCGTCATTAAAGATATGTATAAAAGAGGCGTCGCGTTTTTCGGAGAAAGGCGGAAATTTTCGAAAAACATTCTCAACGATGTCGGTTTAAACCCGTCATCAAAGGTAGACCTTCAATGTCAGTTTTCGCCAGTCATCTAACGTGTCATCCATGGTGGGCTTCAATAACAGTTCAGGCTTGTTATCGTATGATGAGCTTCTATGACGAATTTAAACCGTGATTAAATGATGACTTCAATGACGGTTTTGGCCCGTCATCTAACATGGACTTTAATAACGATTTATATCCTTTAAACGACGTCATTTTGTTTGTTTTATTAAAAACTAAGGTCAAAACGGCGTCGTTTTGTTTTCCGTTTAATTCATGGTAACAGCAAAGCAAACGATGGGCTTTAATAACGATTTGGGCCCCTTTTCTTTTAATTTATTTTTCCCTTTAGTAACGGTTTGGGCCCTAATTTTTTGTCTTCTTCTCCACGAACGTTTTTCTTCTCTACAATTTTGCCCTAAGTATACGATTTGATATTTTTCTTTCCGTATTTCCTTCTTCGCACGATTGGCCTTGAACGGTTGACGACGAACGACGTTTAACGGCTAACGACCTTCAATAACAGTTCATACACGTCATCTAACATATCATCCATGGTGGACTTCAATTACGGTTCAGACCTGTTATCGTATGTTGGGCTTCTATGTGAAAGAAAAAACTTGGAAAAAAAAAAGCAAAATCTTTTAAAGTTAATAAAAGTTAAGTTAATTCTTCATTTTTGTAGGTTCAACGAAGGTGGAGGATTCAAATCATCTATCTTTAGAGAGAAAAGTAATGTCTTGATGAGTTGAACTATACTAATGTCAATAATTTAGTTTATTCTCACTTTATGGATATAGATCGAAAAACTTAGCCACATTATTAAAAGTATTTTGGTTTTCATAATTGTACTATAATAGTTTTAGTTACTTAGTATTTTTCAAATCAAGTAAGATGCAGTCTTTTTTATACTTTTAAATAATTAGGCTTTTCAAAATAAAATTATTAAGTAAAGGAATTTTTAGGTATACAAATAAAGGAAAATGTAGTGACTAAATAAATTAAACAATTGTATAATAAACTCTACTTTATTTGGTTTTAAAATTTCAGCTAGGAATTTTAAAATGTTTCAAAAAGAAATTAAGAATAATGCTTACAAAATGTGTCAGTTTGTGTGCTGAAGACGAAAAAACTTTTGTAACGTAGTGGGTTTATGGGTGTAAAAATGACAAGTCATTTTAAGGATAAATGATAAAAGGGGTATTTTTGTAAATGTTTGAATATAGAGGGGCATGCTAGTAATTTAACTATCATCTTTGTTCTTAGGGCTGAGCCTTCACGATTTCAAACATCGATACAGAGAGGGAAGATAGCCGCTGAAACAAAGAGAAAGAAAAATGCGCAGAACAGAGGGGAAACGCCGTCGTCAGTCGCAAACTCGCGTAGGTCTCGGTTTTCAGAGGCAGTTAGCCGTCAGTGTGGGTTTTTCCGGTTAAGTTGTCGTGGGTCTCGGTATTGGAGGCGTTGAAATGTCGTGGGTCTCTTTTTCTGTGGGTCTCGGTTCAAAGATTGATTTCTCGCCGGACTATTGTCGTGGGTAACGATTCAAGAGGCTGTTGCTGCTGTTTTGGGTCTTAAATCAGAGCAAACGGGGTCTCGGTTGGAATGGCTAAAACAGACGAACCTACATTTGATTTTTAATTGATTTTGGTTTCGTAATTGTTTCTTTTTGTTGCGAGTTTGTCATAAGCTCACAGCAAAACTGAGAGAAGTAGTGCTGGGTTGCACCAGTTTGAACGGTCCTCCCCAATATATCACGGTACTAATTCGCTTCCTATTACCTTAGTCTTCATCTTCTAATGGCATGATATAATATAATGTTCTGCTGCTGGTTATTTTATCCAATTTTTACCTCTATTGTGTTTCACCTCCCACCATAATAATTGTGTTTTGAATGTTTGTATTTATTCTAGCCTTTTAAGTTGTTTATGTTGGTTGCAATTACCATTAGTGTTTTTAGATGGTTTATTGGATGAGCACATCTATGTAGTTTAGGTAACCTGCTAAGCACTATCTGAATTAATCTGCAAATTCTAAATTTGTTTATTTATGCAAATATTTACAAGAGGGTGCAAGAAGATGTTTTTCTTTTCATAGTAGTTAAATATTCAGTTGGTGGAGTTGAGCTAACACAATAATCTTTTGTGTAGTGCTGCTTGTTCAACTTTCGTAGATGCATAATCAAAACGTGAAAACTGAAAATTCTCATTTGGAGATCTACAAAGGAAAGGTCCTGGGGCAAGATAATTACGGTAATGTACTGAGCTTATCTTCAATAATGTGAATGGTTGACCAATTAAACGACTACTTTTTTAATTTCAATCACTTAAAGTTCAATTTTCAGGCTACCACAATCTTGGATTTTTATTGCAATTTAGGTATTACATTATTATGCACACCCTGCACAAAATGCTCTAGGTTACAGACTCTAGCTAAAATGTCAATATGGTTATAAACTTAGTCTCTAATCTAGTTATACATCTACCACGGGAAAGTTATTTTAATCCTTTTTGGATTCTACACCAATCCACCTTCAATGATCCTATCTTGTAAAATCTGGCCACCTAGACTTGTTTATTCCAACGAAGACAATTCTCGTAAGTTGGATATTTCTAAACTTAGGCTTGTGTATATATATACGGTACTTTTCCTTAAATATAATTGTAATATCTTTTTTTTTTTTTTTTTTGCAGTTTAATACTAAGAATCCGTTCACATAAGAACAGTTGGATGAGGTACGAGTTGAATGAGTGGGACATGTGTCAAACTTCACGTGAAGTATTCATCCTTGTGGTAGCTAGCTGTTTCTTTTTAGATGATATAAGATATGGGTAGGGTTTCATGACATATGTATGTGGTAGTTTGAATGGACAAAAAAACGATCGGGCTTACATTTTATTCTTTTTGTAAATTTTTCAGTTTACTATATAGTTTAGAACAATTTAGTTGGTTTTGGATATTGTATTGTGACGTTTGGAGTTTTTTGGATCGAATGAAATAAAGGTATTTGATGTTTTCTCAATTGTTGTTGTTGGATTGAATATTGTTCTCAAATGTTCGTTTTAAATATCGGTAGATTATTGGATCAATTAAAATATTTTGCATTGCAATAATAGGTATTCAGGAAGTGGGATTTGAATTATGATTATAAATATATGTTGCAGGTGGTATATGAGGAAAGATGTCATTTTAAAACCGTCATTAATGTAGTCATATATGTCGGTTTTAAACCGTTATTGTTGTCATCCATGATCGTACATGAAAGACCACGGAGGCGTGTGATGACGGTTTAAAACCGTTATTGTTGTAATCCGTGATCGTACATGAAAGATCACGAAGGCGTTTGATGATGGTTTTAAACCGTGATTGTTGTAATTCGTGATCGTAGGGGTTAGATCACACCCAGAACAACCACAGTTTTAAACCGTTATTGTTGTAATCCGTGATCGTAGGGGTTAGATCACACCCAGAACAACCACAGTTTTAAACCGTGATTGTTGTAATTCGTGATTATACATGAAAGATCACGGATGCGTTTGATGACGGTTTTAAACCGTTATTGTTGTAATCTGTGATCGTAGGGGTTAGATCACACCCAGAACAACAACGGATTCAAATATGTGATCATAGGGGTTTAATAACGGTGCAGAACTGACATTTAAGCCCAAATTTGTTGTAGTGTCATAACCTCTACATTGCACCAATGCTTCAAATTCTATCAAGATGGCATCAAGAAAGTTGAAGCTGACACTAACCCATTTTCAGAAGCTGAGTCTCATTTTGCTGATGCAAAGTTTTATCTGAAGAGTGAAAACACAGGGGAAACCATACCTGCAGACATCCCCTTGATAAAAAAGAATGACAAACTCGATTTGGAGCCATAAACAGATGCAAGCAAGGAAGTTGTTGAAGATGTGAATACTTCCGACCTGAAAAAGGGTGAAGCGTGTATAAGCCTTTTGAAACCTAAGGTTGTAAAGGATGAGAAATGTCTAAATTCACCTATCCTACGATACGTCCCCTTATCTCGACGTAAAAAGGGGGAATCACCTTTCACTGAATGTTCAGAAGGCATAAAGGTCGGTGACGTTGAAATTTTGAAGGAAAGTTTCACTACTCCTCTTACGAAGATCATGAGACAAGAGGTTAAGAAACCTGAGGATGATCAGATAAAAGCGATCTTGTCCGATAAACGAACTAAAGACGCGTTTGACCCCAAGGCATACAAACTTTTAGCGAAAGCAGGTTATGACTTCACAACTCACACTGAGTTTAAAAGTCAAAGGGTTTTTTATGAAAGATCTGAGCTCTCTACAACACAGAAGAAACTTCTAAAGGAAGGTTATAGTCTGCCTACAACGAGAAAATGACTGGGATATAAGTCGCCTGAGCTAGTTCGCATAATAAGAAAAGGGAAGGCGAAAGTGGCAGACACAAATCATATAACAGTAGAGGAGGTTGATGACTCAAAAGAAAAAGAGAGTGTCGGCCAACGAACTTCTGTTTTTAGGCGCATCAGGCTGCCAGTTGCTCGTGCTTTAGTCTTTCAGAGATTAAGTGGCAATGAAACAGAAGAGGAAAGCACACAACCTACCAATAGCTCCACTCGACCTTCAGTTTTTCGAAGGTTAAGTATGCCCATTGGGGAGGAAGAGAGTACATTTTCAACTCTGAATGACACTCGACCTTCAGCTTTTCAAAGGTTAAATGTGCCCATTTTGAAAGAAGAGAGTGCATTTTTCAGCTCCGGATGTGACTCGACCATCAGTTTTTCAGAGGTTAAGTGTTACCACGAGAAGAGACAAAAAAGAATAGCCTGCTTCATTGATATCTCATCGACTTCAAAGTGAAGATGCGATGAAAAATGAAAAGATCACTAAGGCCGATGGAGAAATTAGTAGTGCAGTTCCTTCACGAATGAAAAGAAAAACCTTTGTTACTGTCGATACGGATGGTTCCTTGAAGATAAAGCGACGTGATGTTGTCATCACCAATCCTTCGGAAGAAGATAGTGACCAGGAAGAAGAACAAACCTCTTGTCTTCATATCACTGTTGAAGAAGAAACAGAGGTCGAAACGTCTGAAGTAGATGAGGACGAAACACCTTTATCACTTGAAGACGGCAGCAAATCCACAATGGTTGAGCTTAAAGAGGTAAACCTGGGTACGCCAGAAGAGCCGCGTCCAACTTTTATAAGCATGTCACTTACTCCCGAAGAAGAGGGTAAATAGATTAGTTTACTCGCTTCGTATAGAGACATCTTCGCCTGGTCATATAAAGAGATGCTTGGACTTGATCGAAAAGTAGCTGTCCATCATCTCGCGATTAAAGAGGGGTATCGACCAGTCAAGCAGGCTCAACGACATTTTCGCCCAGAACTTATCCCTCAAATTGAAATAGAGGTCAATAAGTTGATAGAAGCAGGATTCATCCGTGAGGTAAAATACCCTACGTGGATAGCCAACATTGTTCATGTTAGGAAGAAGAATGGACAACTTCGCATTTGCGTTGACTTTCGCGATTTAAATAACGCATGTCCCAAAGACGATTTTCCACTGCCAATCATAGAAATCATGGTGGATGCCACCACAGGGCATGAAGCTTTGTCTTTCATGGATGGGTCATCGGGTTATAACCAGATTCGAATGGCTCTTGCAGATGAAGAAATGACTGCCTTTCGAACTCCAAAAGGGATATACTGTTACAAAGTGATGCCCTTCGGATTAAAGAATGCTGGAGCTACTTATCAATGTGCTATGCAAAAGGTTTTCGACGATATGCTGCATAAACATGTCGAGTGTTATGTCGATGATCTTGTGGTTAAGTCAAATAGACGACAAGATCACTTGAAGGATCTAAAAGTGGTCTTTGATCGTTTGAGAAAGTACCAATTGAGGATGAACCCTCTCAAATGTGCGTTTGGTGTTACTTCTGGGAAATTCCTGGGGTTCGTTGTTAGACATCGAGGAATCGAGATAGATCAGTCAAAGATTGACGCCATTCAAAAGATGCCAAGGCCTAAAAACTTGCATGAATTGAGAAGCTTGCAAGGTCGTCTGGCCTACATTCGAAGATTCATCTCTAACTTAGCCGGTCGATGCCAACCTTTTCAGACGCTAATGAGGAAAGAAGAAAGATTTGAGTGGGATGAAGCATGTCAAAACGCTTTCGAAAGCATTAAGAAATATTTGCTTAATCCTCCTAACTTAGGAGCTCCCATAACTGGAAAGCCATTGATTCTATACATCGCTGCTCAAGAAAGATCACTAGGAGCATTATTGGCACATGAAGGCGAGAAGGGAAAAGAACGAGCTCTTTATTACTTAAGCAAGACTCTGAATGGAGCTGAGATAAATTACTCACCCATTGAGAAAATGTTTCTTGCTCTTTTCTTCGCTGTTGACAAGTTAAGGCATTACATGCAAGCTTTCACAGTGCACTTGGTTGCGAAAGCTGATCCTATCAAGTACGTTCTATCAAGGCCGGTTATTTCTCGACGCCTAGCTAAATGGGCCATCTTACTCCAACAATATGACATTGTTTACGTACCTCAAAAGGCAGTTAAGGGGCAGGCATTAGCCAACTTCTTGGCGGATCATCCAATCCCGTTCGATTGGAAGCTATGTGAAGACTTACCTGATGAAAAAGTCTTCTATGTTGAAATCACCGAACCTTGGACCATGTACTTTGATGGCGCAGCACGAAGAAGTGGGGCAAGGGCAGGAATCGTCTTTATTTCGCCTGAGAAACACATGCTCCCCTACAACTCCATGCTTGGTGAATTATGCTCAAACAATGTGGCTGAATATCAAGCGTTGATAATTGGCCTCCAAATGGCCTTGGAAATTGGCATAACATATATAAAGGTCTATGGCGATTCAAAGTTGGTCGTTAGTCAACTCTTACTCCAATATGAAGTGAAGCATAAAGACTTGAAGCCTTATTTCATCTATGCAAGGCAACTGCTAGAAAGGTTTGAAAGTATAGTACTGGAGCATGTTCCAAGATCAGAAAATAAAAAGGCAGATGCTCTAGCAAATTTAGCGACTACCCTAACGGTCCCAGAGAATATGTCAATGAACATCTCACTTTGCCAGCAGTGGATTTTGCCGCCAATAGAAGATGAAGGTCAAGAAGCAAATATGATCTCTGTTTATGCAATTGAGGAAGAGGACTGGCGACAACCTATTATAGATTATCTTCAACATGGAAGACTTCCCACAGATCCCAGGCGTAGGGCCGATATACGAAGAAGAGGCGCCCAATTTATCTACTATAAGGAGACCATTTATCGTCGTTCTTATGAGGGACTCTTCCTTCGATGCCTTGGAAAGGAAGAAGCAGCGAAGGCATTAGAAGAGGCACATTCAGGTGTTTGTGGCGCCCACCAATCGGGTCCAAAACTTCAGTTTCAATTAAAAATGATGGGTTATTATTGGCCTACAATGATTCGAGACTCAATGGAAAATGCAAAGAAGTGTGAAGCCTGTCAATTCCATGCAAACTTCATACATCAGCCACCAGAGCCTCTTCATCCGACGGTAGCTTCATGGCCTTTTGAGGCTTGGGGACTTGACCTTGTTGGCCCTATAACACCTAAGTCTTCAGCAGGACATTCTTATATTCTTGCAGGGACGGATTACTTTTCAAGATGGGCTGAAGCTGTCGCATTGAAAGAAGCCAAGAAAGAGAATATTGTGAATTTCGTCCGAACTCATATAATCTATCGGTACGGTATCCCTCATCGTATCGTGACAGATAATGGAAGGCAATTCTCCAACAGCCTAATGGACAAGTTGTGTGAGAAGCTTAATTTCAAACAATACAAGTCCTCTATGTACAATGCTGCAACAAATGGGTTGGCAGAAACATTCAATAAGACGTTGTGTAACTTATTGAAGAAAGTAGTCTCTAAGACAATGAGGGATTGGTAAGAAAGGATTGGTGAAGTGTTGTGGGCTTACCGAACTACTCACCGCACTCCTATAGGGGTCACACCTTATTCCCTTGTCTATGGGGTAGAAGTTGTGCTCCCGTTAGAAAGAGAGATTCCCACATTAAGAATGGCCATCCAAGAAGGGTTGACAACAGAAGATAACGCTAGGTTGCGCCTTCAAGAGTTAGAAGCACTTGATGAAGGGAGGTTAGAGGCTCAGCAGGCGTTGGAATGCTACGAAGCACGAATGTCTAAAGCCTTTGATAAGAATGTGAAGCTTCGATCATTTCAAGTTGGTGATCTTGTACTCGCTGCTCGAAGACCCATCATCATGACACGACACACAGGGAACAAATTCACACCTAAATGGGATGGACCTTACGTCGTCAAAGAAGTCTACACAAACGGAGCGTACAAGATTGTAGACAAAGACAGATTAAGAATAGGCCCAATAAATGACAAGTTTCTTAAAAAGTTTTATGCGTGAAATGTAATACTCCTTATCGTAAGAGTATAAAATACATGATACTCCTGGCCCGCATAAGTTAAAAAGGTGAACGACCCTAAAATAAATTTGGTATATTGAACTACGTTATGACTTGATCCCTTCCCACTTGAAGGGTACGTAGGCAGCTTAAGAAAAAAAAAACTTAAGTTCAGTCAAAGCAAAAAAAAGAAAGAATCCATGTTGTAAATATAATTATAAATTTTCATTAAGGCATAAGTAAAGTAGAAATGTCTAATACAATCAATTAAAAAAAATATCTAATACAATGAACTAAAAGAATATCTAAAAAAAAATGCTTGTACATGAGAAAAGGAGCTTAGGGTGAATTAAAGGGATCATGGATTAAGGATTCCATTGAAGTGCTTTAAGCTCGTCACGAGTACTCTCTAAAAGTTCGCGAATTATCGCTAGGGTGCGAACGTCTGAAGCGCTGATGGTGGGGGCACACTCGATGTCACTAATTTCCTCACCTATTCTTGAAACTGCAAGTTTTTCATGAGTTAAGTCCTTTTCCTTTTCGGAAACCGAATTGGAAAGGCTTTCAATCTTTGCCTCTAGTTCTGCAACCTTGGTCTTTAGATCTGCAACTTCTGCGACAGAGCGAGCAAGTTGTTTCTGAAGCGCATCTTTCTCTCAACAACACGATCTTTGGTAGACAAATGCCCCCTCTAAGTGGAGTTTCTTCGCCTCCAACTGACTATCCCTACTCGAGAGGGTTAGATGAGTAGAGAGCGAATATTGTAATCCATTGAATTCCCGTGCTTTCTTGAAGTAGTTGCCTAGAGGTTTCAAGTTGTTCATAGTGGCCTCTGCCATTACATCGAAGACCTTGTGAGATTCTTGCTCAAGGTGCTCGAGGCTAGCAACATCTTCAAAAGATGTGCGTACGATCTTCTGTTGCATGCTTGTCCATATGGATAAAACAGCTTGCCTTCGAAAGGTGGAAATTACATCATCAGCATAGAACTGAGAAACTTCAAAGACTGGGGCAACCACTTTCTCATGAGTGTGTTGAGGGGCTTTCTCGATAGAACGAGAAGACGAATTCACGACTTGTTTGCTCGAGGATGCATGAGAGCTTCCGAAGTTCTTCACAGAAGAAGCAAAAGCATCAGGACTTGTCAAAGATTGATCGCTCGAACATTCTTCCTCTTCTTGTACACGGTCATTTGAAGGAGGATGCAAAAGAGAAATAAAACAGGATTTAAGTAAAAAAAACAAAAAAAGGGACAAAAAAAAAGAAAAAAGAAAAAAAAAAGTTTTTCAACCGAAGTCCCAATGTTGTCAGGAGTCTGTGAAGCAGTAGAGGCACTCTTGATGGACTTGTCATCGAGATCAGAATCCTTCCTGGGTCTTTTGGCTCTTTTCCAGTGTCAGTCTCCAGTGCTGTTTTGACTCTCTTCTTCGGTTGAATCATCTAGAGGCCTGACAACCTTGAGCAGACGGAGTTCTATGCCCCCAAATTTAGAATCGCCTTTTTAGGTAGCTTAGGCTGGGTTCGAGATGGAGTGATATTGTCAACCAACTTACTTACGCTGTCTCCTAAGTAATTGTCATACTTTTCAGACCACCAACTTCGATAACGTGAGGTGACATGGTCCTGAGGATTCAATGTACGAGCTGGAAGAAATATTTGAAACTCCGCAGTGATTCGTAGACAAACCCGCCAATGGTATAAAATGTTTTCTAGGGTGACTAGGGGCAAAACTTCTCCTAAGTCGTTAGGTATGTCTTAATAGAAGCCAAACTGGCGGCCGAATCGGTGGGGGTTGTAGGGTTCGATAACTAATGAATCTTTTCATCGTGCTGACAGGTAGCATGAGCGAAGGCTCGAGAAATAGGAAGAAGGTATGAATCCCAAAATCTTTTCATACTTTATCGTCTCGTTTTTGTTCCTGCTAAGGTTCGTGTGCCATGATATGGATGCACCCCCATGGATCAATTCGCGAGCCTCGAACTCATCAAAATATATAGCCCCACCTTCGCCGAAAAATTCTACCATGCTAGGACCTCGAACCTTCGTTGGAGTCTTATAATTGGTACCAAAATAATGCGCGAGCCAACAAATAATGTAGTGCTCGGGGAGAGAAGCATCTATGCGTCCAACTGAAACGGAAGCATTGAAAACTTTGCTTAACCCGTGGTAGATGTTGGCAAGAACAGGGACCGCAAGACTGAAAGATTTCCCCTCAGCCATTAAGCTGGCAGCCTTAAAAACACTAGGACGAATGTGGTTAGCATTCCCTTGGGGAAACACAAAGGCGCTAAGCCAACAAGATAAAAACACCACCAAGTATGTTTGGTCTCTGTGTTTCGTGTCAATCTTTAGCTCGTGAAACAAGTTGTTCTCCTCATCTGACCACTCGCGACGCTTGATATTTGTGCCGTCTGGGTTATGAGTCGTGCTAGGGCGAGAATGCTTCCTGGGTCTCCGTTGAGGAGGCTTTGAGTACCTCTGTTCACCCTTGAACCAAAAGGAAGTCCAGGAGCTGATTCGAACATGGGAATGGTCAGCTCTTGAAGCGCTAAGCAAGTAGAATGCATGGAATAGATGTTCGCAACTTTTTGGAAGATATTTTGCCTGGTTGTTGGAACCAGTTAACTCTTTAAAGCTAGGGATAACTTCCTCATAAAATCTACCTCTGATGGGCAGACCCCCAAATGTCCAAAGGAACCATAAGGAAATTGAGAGTTCTCCCACACGAGTGTGAAGTGTATTGGTTGCAGGACACCAAGCTTCACAAAAAGCCCGAACTATGTCAATGTTTCGATCGTACATGTGATAGCGAGCATAGCTAGCTATTTTTCTCTGATTAATTAAGCTAGTCTTTTTCAATTATTTGCCCAAATTTATGCATTTTTATGTTTTATTTGTAGGAAGTATGTGCTTGAAGCTTAATTCAGCAATTGGAGTCAAATGGAGCTTCCAATCTTAAAAAAAAAAAAAAATTCATAGCGTCGCGACGCTATAGAAAATTTTCCAAATTTGCGGATCGCGACAGCGTCGCGACGCTACAACGAAATTTTGCTATTTAAGCATCTTTTCGGCTAGGTTTTTGGGGACTTCGAATTGGGGACTTTTGGAGCCGACATTAGAGTAGAAAGAGGACAGAATTGAGCTGAAGCAAAGGGGATTAGTTGGAAATCAACCCATTGTTCGTGGGGATCGTGACGGGGACGTTCGGTCTCGGCCTACAACGAGTCTATTTCTCTTTTCCCTTACTTTAGACACTTTTTATGGCTTATTTAGACTTAGTTTATATTGTAACGAGGATTATGTGTAGCTAGGTTTAATTCTTAGGGATTGATGTAGCCGTTGGGCAAGTTTTGTATTGATTTACGGTATTTATGCTATTGACGTCATTTATGCATATGTTGTATGTTTAATGCTTTCGATTTACTGGCCATAAATTGATTGATGTTTATATTTGAATCTAACTCGGGAGAGAGGATTTAAATTAGTAATCAATATGCATAACTAGAATTTAGCTAAAAATCGGGAGATTAAGGTTAATTCTAGAAATTGTCATACAGGTTAGCCTTATTGCCTTGTATGTTTATTGGATTTAGATAGGGATATCGGGTTCAATTGCATATGGGAGAATCATGTATGCTCGGGAGAGATATGTGTGATTTTAGTTGCCAAGATTTATGAATCATAGCATGTGTTAATCCGTTTATTAATCCATAACTCCAATTGGTGAAATCAATTCCCTAAGACCAATTATTCCCATTTAGATTTAGTTATTTTCCTTTTCTTGTTTCTTTCGTAATTTATTTTATTTCCTTTTCTTTGCCTTTTTAGGTTAGTGTAATCGGTGTATGCGAAAGGTTAGGGAATTGGCCTTAGTTCCCTTGTATCCAGAAATAGAAAGAACATTCAATAGACTTCGAAGGGAAAATCAAGAAAACATCCAAATGGCCAATCCTAATCTTGAAGAACCTAAGCCCATCAGGGACTATTTTCAGCCGATCTTTCACGAGCAACAGTCGGGGATTGTCTATGCCCCAATTAATGCTAACAATTTTGAGCTGAAAACAGGTCTCATTCAGATGGCTCGAGATTGCGCTTACAGAGGATCACCCATGGAGGATCCAAATTCTCATCTGAAATCCTTCCTAGACATCTGTGGGACGGTAAAATTAAATGGTGTGAAGATGCCATTCACTTACGTTTATTTCCTTTTTCGTTGCAGGACAAAGCGAGGGACTGGTTACAATCTATTCCACCTGGGAGCATTACCACTTGGGATGCTTTGGTCCAGGCATTCTTAAAGAAGTTCTTTCCTCCTGCCAAGACGGTCAAGCTGAGGACCGAAATTGGGACATTCCAGCAACAATTCGATGAGCAGCTGTTCGAGGCTTGGGAGAGATTTAAAGAGCTGCTAAGGAAGTGCCCTCAGCACGGATACCCTGACTGGCTACAGGTTTAATTATTTTACAATGGATTAACTCCTAGCACGAAAACTATTGTTGATGCAGCGGCAGGTGGGACTCGGTTGTCCAAGACTGTTGAGAGTGCTAGGACTTTGTTAGAGGATATGGCCACCAACAGCTATCAGTGGCCATCTGAGCGGCCGGGGCCCAAAAAGATTGCTGCTGGAGTGTTCGAGGTTGACAACGTAAGTGCACTTCAGGCTCAGATGTCTTCCTTGGCTAATGCATTTTTAAAGTTTTCAGGTTCAGGGAATGCTCAATCAATTGAGTCTGCAGCTGCCCTTGCATCCCAGACTCAGGGGGAAAATCTCGAGCAGGTTCAGTATGTTTCGAATTTTAATTCTAGGGGGTACAATAATAATTCCACACCTACACATTATCACCCTAGCAATAGAAATCATGAGAATTTTTCCTATGCTAATAATAAGAATGTTTTGAATCCTCCTGGCTTCACTCCTCAAAGTCAAGAAAATAAGAAATCTTTAGAAGACCTTGTTGGAGCTTTTATTGCAGAATCAAGTAACAGGTCAAATAAGCTTGAGGAGGCCGTGATTGCAATAAACACTACTATCAATGGTCATTCTGCAGCAATCAAGAATATAGAGACTCAGCTGGGACAACTGGTAAGTGTTGTCAACTCTATGAATAAAGGTAAAGCCCCAGTTGAACAGGAGAAATCTTCTTTGGAGTACTGCAAGGCCGTATCTGTGCATTATGAGGAGGAGACTAAATTAGCTGAAGAGGAGAAAACAACTGAACCAGAGGAACTCACAGGAGGAGTTGAAGAAGGCACCACCTCAAACGAAGCTGAAAAGCTTAATCCTGAGCATTCTATCCCTTCTCCTACTGTTTTAGTTCCTAAATCAAAGAAAAATAAAAATTCTAAGGTTAAGTTTGACAAATTTTTAGATGCTTTTATGGGTTTGCATGTTAATATTCCTTTTTCAGATGCCTTGGAGCAGATGCCTCACTACAGAAAATTTATGAAGGAATGGCTCAACAAGAAGAAAAAGGAAAAGCAGTTGGAGACTGTATATCTTGCATCGACGTGCAGTGCTCGTGTCCAACAGGGAGTACCAGAGAAATTGTCTGACCCAGGGAGTTTTACTATTCCTTGTAATTTTGGTACTTATTCTTGTAGAGCACTATGTGATCTAGGGGCTAGCATAAATATTATTCCATTATCTCTGTGCAAAAAGCTTAATATAGGAGAAATAAAATCTACCTCTGTTAGACTTCAGTTGGCTGACCAGTCTCTGGTTAGTCCATATGGGATTGTTGAGAATATTCTGATTAAAGTAGGTAGATTTTTCCTTCCTATCGATTTCTTTGTGCTAGATATTAAAGAGAATCCTGCTATGCCTATCATATTAGGGAGACCTTTCCTTGCTACAGGGAGGGTTATAATTGATATTGAACGTAGGGAGCTAATCATAAGAGTCCAACAGGAGAAGGAAGTTTTAAAAGCTTTTGAGGACCCCAAGAACACATCAGATACAATGATGGTGGGCTACAGGAGAGGTGCTAGGAAGAGCACCAGTGATGGAAAATCTGACAGGAGACCACCCTGATGCATAGTTGGTCAACACGTCGAGCTAATGACGTTAAACAAGCGCTTATGGGAGGCAACCCAAGTGAGTTAGTTATTTCTTTATTTTGAGTTTTATTTATTTTTTGTGTCTGTTTTGTAGGTCTTGTTTTCTTTCTCTCCTTTGCTTTCAAGCTGTCAAGAGTCCAAGCATTCAGTCAAGAAGTCATCATCATTCCAGGGCAGTATTGTTCACTCCTTTCATTCGTTTATTTTTCTCATGCTTGTTTATGCTTTATTTTCGTTATACATTGAGGACAATGCATATTTTAAGTTTGGGGGTGGATTAACATGTTTGTGGAGCCCTTGAGCATCTGAGTTCGGGCTATAGTTTTGAGCTTTCTTTGAATTATGCATATGGTTATTTTCTGGATGCTACTTTTGCATGATTATGATGTCCTAGGATAGGCTTTCTTGTCAATTTTCAAGCTTGTGATGAGTTGTAAGCATAAGTGCCCAAAAAGGGAGACTTTTTAAAATTTTTCTAGGAGATGGCTTGCATGAGTAGAGTATTTGTCTTAGCTAGATTTGGATTTGAATGCTTAGGAGCGAATTATTGGGTTCATATGCTTGTTGTCACCTCGATAGGTGTAGGGCAGAGCTAAAGAGTTAATTTTTTACAAATTAGCATGTTTGATCTTGCTTAGGAGAAAAGAAAAGAATATCTGCTATTTATGCTCATAAAGAAAAATCATTCTTGTTGTTACTGTTGAAATAAGATAATAATGTCATAGCTTGTGCACAATATGCAATGGTTAATAACGATTAAGGCAAAAAGAGCTACCCCTGTTGTGATCAGTTAGGCCAACCAGAGAAAACTCAGGTTAAGGGTCCCTGCAATGGGTGTGTGAAAGCTAGTGCCACATATACATGCTTAATTTAATTGTTAATTATAAGCACCTAAGTATGGAGATAAACAAACTAATTTGTTCCATTAACTCATTAGTGAAACCTTAGTGCCAGTGTAGAGGGAAGATGAGTTGAGAGTTAAATAATCCAATCCTGGGCTAGTAGAGTCTGATCTTGTTGAGTTAGATCTCGCTTGTGCAAGTTAATTTTGGAAAAATTTTAATTTGTCTCCCTCATTGGTCCTTATGTGCATGTCTCTTGCTTGCTTGACTATTGACCTTTGAGCCTTGAGGATTGAGTTATGATTATTGCATCCATTCTTCTACTGTATGCTTGATTTTTAGTTTGCTCGAGGACTAGCAAAAGCTTAAGTTTGGGGGTATTTGATAGCGAGCATACCTAGCTATTTTTCTCTGATTAATTAAGCTAGTCGTTTTCAATTATTTGCCCAAATTTATGCATTTTTATGTTTTATTTGTAGGAAGTATGTGCTTGAAGCTTAATTCAGCAATTGGAGTCAAATGGAGCTTCCAATCTTAAAAAAAAAAAAAAATAATAATAATAATTCATACCGTCGCGACGCTATAGAAAATTTTCCAAATTTGCGGATCGCGACAGCGTCGCGACGCTGTCTTGACAGCGTCTCAACGCTACAACGAAATTTTGCTATTTAAGCATCTTTTCGGCTAGGTTTTTGGGGACTTCGAATTGGGGACTTTTGGAGCCGACATTAGAGTAGAAAGAGGACAAAATTGAGCTGAAGCAAAGGGGATTAGTTGGAAATCAACCCATTGTTCATGGGGATCGTGACGGGGACGTTCGGTCTCGGCCTACAACGAGTCTATTTCTCTTTTCCCTTACTTTAGACACTTTTTATGGCTTATTTAGACTTAGTTTATATTGTAACGAGGATTATGTGTAGCTAAGTTTAATTCTTAGGGATTGATGTAGCCGTTGGGCAAGTTTTGGATTGATTTACGGTATTTATGCTATTGACGTCATTTATGCATATGTTGTATGTTTAATGCTTTCGATTTACTGGCCATAAATTGATTGATGTTTATATTTGAATCTAACTCGGGAGAGAGAATTTAAATTAGTAATCAATATGCATAACTAGAATTTAGCTAAAAATCGGGAGATTAAGGTTAATTCTAGAAATTGTCATAAAGGTTAGCCTTATTGCCTTGTATGTTTATTGGATTTAGATAGGGATATCGGGTTCAATTGCATATGGGAGAATCATGTATGCTCGGGAGAGATATGTGTGATTTTAGTTGCCAAGATTTATGAATCATAGCATGTGTTAATCCGTTTATTAATCCATAACTCCAATTGGTGAAATCAATTCCCTAAGACCAATTATTCCCATTTGATTGTCACTTTTTACTTTAGTTTTGTGTTGATTAATTCATATTCTCATTCTATTTGATTCCCTAAATAAAATTGGCCAAGAGTATTTTCGATAATTAAAACTTGGCTAGACACCAATCCAGAGGACGACATTCGATTGCATAATCACTATATTATTACTTGACCCGTACACTTGCGGTTAGCAATTTGCACATCAACATGTAAAGGGAAGCCACCACTGCATCCAATAAATGAGCAGTCTAAAGCACCTCTTCACTCCGACCAATGACAAATTCTAACCACTCCCAATAGCGAGAAATGAAAAGAAATTCGCTTGAAATTTTCAAGGCGGATTCCTAACGAACTGATCTGTCAATTATTCGGCGCCCTAACGTCACCTCTGGATGTCGATTAGGATTTTGTGTATGGATTGAAGATTCTAGAAACCAAGCCTTAGAATCTTGGTCTAGAGGCCTTTCTACAGACCAATCAAAAATGGTATGCAAATTTAGTGGTGGGGGCCATGGGGCTGCAAGCCGTCCAGTCTTAGGCTCTTCTACTAAGAAGCTGAGTCCGCTTCTTATGGGTTGATTGTTGTCTTTCAAGAGAACGAGGTACGTCTTTTTAGAGACAATATGCTCTGCAAAGCACACCATGATTCTGCAAAATTTAAAGAAATGAAAGTTAAAACAAGTCAAAAGAATAAGATATTTATGGAGATAAGTTAAGAATGATAATAATAATAGTGCATCAAGGAAAATTTCCTAAGACTAATGTTGTGAAACGTAATAACAACAAGAGTTCAAAGACGTCAATTGTCCTTGTACTCATGCTGAAAGGGGGAGCGGTGACACAAGTCCAAGGAGCATGTCCTTGCCCTCGTGCTGAAAGGCAGGACGGTGACACAAGTCTAAGGAACATGTCCCTGCACTCGTGTTGAAAGGCGGGGCGGTGACACAAGTCAAAGGAGTATGTCCCTACACTCGTGCTGAAAGGCGGGGCGATGACACAAGTCCAAGGAACATGTCCCTGCACTCGTGCTGAAAGGCAGGGCGGTGACACAAGTCCAAGGAGCATGTCCCTGCACTCATGCTGAAAGGCGGGGCGGTGACACAAGTCCAAGGAGCATGTCCCTGCACTCGTGCTGAAAGGCGGACAGTGACACAAGTCCAAGGAACATGTCCCTGCACTCGTGCTGAAAGGCGAGGCGGTGACACAAGTCCAAGGAATATGTCCCTGTACTCATGCTGAAAGGCGGGGGCGGAAGGCGGGGGCGGAACATGTCCTTGTACTCGTGTTGAAAGACGTTGTACCTGCAAATAAAAAAACAACACTACAAAAAAATAGGAAAAAAACGTTCACCTAATTTACCTTTTGGTGAATGGAAATTTTGTTCCAAGGAGAATATTGGCAATGTGGTGTTAGTTCAGAAAAGTAAATGTTAAGGAAAAAAAACAACAAAGGAAAAAGAAAAAAAATTACTTAGAAATTTGTCTCTCGAATTGAAGGCAAAAGACAGTCAAAGTATGTGTATATTCTCCAAGTCTCCAAGTCAAGCTTCTTTCCTTCACAGAAAAAAAGGCAAAGAAAAAAAAACATTAAATCAAATTAAATAAAGGATGTTGGAAGCTCATGGAAAATTGGAATTAGTCAATGTTGGTCTACTTTGAAAGTTTACCTTTATGGACTATAAGGATCATGAAGAGTGTTCCTACAAAAAAAAAAAAAAAAAAAAAAAGGAAAAAAGTGTTGAAATTATTTGCATATGTATAAATATTGCACAAATTAGATTGTACATATGTTTCTATATCAAACAAAGCATTAAAAAGGGCTTGAAATTGTGAAAACAAAAAAAAGGAAAAGAAAGGAGAAAAGGGGCACACGATTTTTCCCCCCTTTTTTTCTCTCTCTTCCATCACTCTTCCCCACTTTTCCCTCATTTCTTTTCTTTCTCTCTCTCTTCACACTCTCACTAAAAGACAAAATTGGATTCATGAAAGCAAAATATATATATATATATATATATAAACAAAAAAAAAAAGAAGCAAAAATGGGGTTAGTGGCGTGTTTTCCATCCCCCATTCTCTTCCTCTCTGTAAAAAAAAAAAAAAAAAGAAAAAGAAAAAAAAGGTTAGTGGCATTTTTCATCCTCCCATTCTCTCGACCAATCTTTCTCTCTCGCCGTCAGACCCACACAAGCATCAACTCATCTTCAGTCATGGACTTCGAGCAGCAACTCAGCAAACCACACCTTCTCGCTCCCTCAGTCTCTCTCTCGTGCCCCCCTCGTCGCTGTCGTCGTCTTCCTTCCAAGCAGCGACGCGATAAATAAAAAAAAAATCCTCTCACCACCTATCGCTTCCCCCCCTCTCTTTCGGTTGAAGAAGATGTGCGTTAAACGACATCCAAGAATAAAAAAAGTCAGTTTCTCTCTAAGCTTGTAGACGCTACGAGTTTTGCCTACAAAAGAAAAATTTTAAAAAAGGGGAGATACCTGTGATGATGGCTTGGAAGAAAAAAAAGTAATTAAAAATTCCTTGGGAGGCCTTAATTTGTAGACGTGATTTCCAACCCTAAATCCTAATTTAACTTGGATTTTAGCCAAATCATATCTTTTAAATCTTAGTCAAGTTAGGAATGTCGATTTACACATTTAAAATGGTCCAACATGAGGAAGATACTAGTTTAATTTAATTTTAAATCAAATCTAATCTTGCAGAATCATTATTAAATTAGGAATTCCAAGCCAAATTCTAATCCAAGTGTGAAATTGAACTCAAATCAATTTGAGAAAATAATTAGTCCAATTTTTTTTTTTTAAATGAAAAGATAATTTGGAAAGGTTTCAAATTTGGTTCAATTTGAATTAAATTGAATTGGAGATGTAACTAAATCCTTATCCAAATTAATTTTGAAAAGGGTACATTAAAATTCCATTCCTCTACCCAAATTTTGGGATATAATTTAATATTTACCTTAATCAAGCCTTATTCCAAATTTTCTATTTGAAGTTGAGTTTATCTTGAGATAATTTGGGTATAATCATAACTCAATCCCAAATTAAACTTGAGTGAAATTTAAAATTAAGAAAAAATGTGCTATGCTTCAAATTCATAGCACAATCGAATAGAATTTGAACAACACTCAAATTCAAAATATCGTTGAGATTCAAGTTACAACTTGTCGCCCAACAAGATCAAAATTTCGTGTAAAAAAAATGTCGAATTTTGATTAAATTGGCATAAAAGACATGTGAAAAAAATCAATAAAAAATTTGACCCTATTTCATATTTTGATTGATACATCAAGAGGAGTCAAAATTTGAAAAAAAATATAAGTTTTGATTCCAGATAATTTCTTTTTGAGATTCATCCACACATAATTTGTGCCCAAATCTAAAAAAAGGGGCATTTGTTGAGGGAGAAATTTTGACTAATCACGAATTGCCACGTCGTTACATAAAATTAATGACGAAATTAAAATTAATTAAATTTGAGACCAATTATAAATTGACATGTGTCCCAAATTTAATTTGAAGACAGAGTTGACCAATTATAAATTTATAGAGCCGAATTTCTATTTGATCAATTAATTAAAATTAAATTATTTTGATCAAATTATTTAATTTGACCAATTAATTAAAAATAATAATTATTTGGATCAAATTTGGGTCTTTTAAATGTTTGGATCATATGGCTTTGGGTCAAATATGAACCAAACCCAAGACTAAATGGTTAAGCCCAAAACCAATTAAGCTCAAGCCCAAGTTGTTAGGCCCAAAAGTTTCCAGGGTCCATCCAGCGAGAACTCTATAAATAGAGGAGTCATCCACCATTTCAAGGGTTCAGAATTTTGGAGCTCTCAACCAGACTTAGACAGTTCAGAGAAATTTTCCCCAAAACGGAAGATTGGAGACTCTCTGAATCTACAAGTTTCCAAGTACTGAACACTTCTTGAAGACTGAAAACTCTTTCAAACTCAAAGGACTTCAAGCTCCAAGAATCCATCGAAGCTGCAGACTCGAAATCAAGCAATACAACCCTCGAGTGAAACACATCCACACACAAAAGAGAGAATCAGAGGATTATGTACTAGAGATTGTATACTCACGCAAATACAACATTAATACAAATCAAAATTTATTTCACGTGTCACCATCTCTGAAGTTACGTGTGAACACATATTTCTAATCTACTTTTGGATTTTTTTCTTATCTCTAACCACTATTGTACCAGCAGACTTGCATGTATTAAATCAAAGTGAGCTAACTTGCATCATACATTTTGATAGTGAGAGGAAAAATCCTTTTATATAAAATATTTCAACTCTGAAGATTTAGTGGTGGAAACTAGATGGAAAAGTTTTAAATCTTAAATTTAATTTCTACCAAATATTTTAAATACAAGAGAACTCAAAAGATGGCCATTTGCCCCTACCCCTCCTAATCTCCTATACTCCATCCTTTTTAGATTGGTGCAATCTGATAGGAACAAGCTTAGAGAAACCATCATTATTGTTAAAAACTTAATTATAGTGGTTAAAATGTTGGTAGAGAGATGCTATGTTTATATTCATCTCCGGCAAGTTTAGCTTAAAAAGGTAAATTAAAAATAACAAGCGTATGAACAGAGACTAGTGGGTAAAATTAATGTTGGTGGACAGAAATTTGGAAGAGTAGGTATAAATTTCAATGAATGTATAGAAAAATTACTTAGAAAATCAATACTAGTAAAAGCTAATGTTTAAAGATAACTCCCTGAGAATAAGGGTCCGTTTGAAATACATTTTAATTTAAATGTTTTTCAAGAATGCATTTTTTAAAAACGATTTTGTATAAAAATTGTTTAGAATTTAAAAACTAATATGTTTGGTTGCATTCCTCATAGGTGTTTGATAACTTAAAAATATCAAGTTATTAAGCAACTAATATAAGCTTATTATGAGCCTCAAGAGAGTGAAAATACCCAAGTTTTAACTAATTTATATGCTAGATGCAGTAATATTGATTTATTTGTATTTATGTGCTCATATTGATTATTATCTTTGAAGTTCCTATAAAATTGCACTAATTCTAATTTATTGCTGCATCAGGAAAAGCTTGACCAATTATGCGATAGAGCATGATGTGTTTGGGACATGAAATGCTGTAGCAGCTGTAGCATGGAAAGCTTGTTGTTGTAGCATGAAAGCCTATAGCATGGAAAGCCTGTAGCATGGAAAGCCTGTAGCATGGAAAACTTGTTGCTATAGCATGGGATGCTTGTTGATGCTACAGCAAGTTTCTAAGCAACTTGCTTTGGCTCAAAGCAAGACATGCTTTGGCTTAAAGCAAGACATGCTTTGGCTCCAAGCAACATGCTTTAGCTCCAAGCAAAGAAAAGTCTATAAATAGAAGAGAGATGAAGAATCAAAGCATCCTGGAATCCAAGGATCCATAAGTCTTTCTTAGAGCTTTTTTTTTTGTTTTATTGCATGCTGTAGCATGAACTAATTTAGAGTTTTATGTTCTATTTTATGTTGTAGCATGAGTTAATTTCTTTTTATCAAGGCTTAGCCTAGGTGCTCATGAGGCATTAAGATTATTTTTGTATGCAATGCAATGAATCAGTGATATTGATGTTTTCTACTTAGATGTGATAATTCTTTCATTACTAATATCCGTCTGATCAACTGATAGAGGTAGTAGCATGATAAATCCCTGACAGGTAATGCATGTGGAAATATCTAAGTAGATCAAGATAATACATTACATGTAGTCTGGTTGTGTTATGAATAACTCAATCGCTTAGGATATTTCATGAATGTGTTTGGGTTGCTTTAGGAATAATTCAACCACTTGCAAGCATATAGAGAACTAATTAAACGCATGAATTAAGTAATAGGAATATTCTTAGTTTATCGCATGTGTAATACCGGAAGGGAATCACATGTTTATTTCTCGCTTAGGCATCAATATCTTGTCGATTCATTGTTATGCGCTACAATAATATCTTATCTGTCACATGTGGTTGCTGCGGCGAAAGTCTTGATAGCTCATCATCCATCATATCTTTCTATCGCATTATCATTGCTTTTCTTTATCGCATATTCAACCTGCCGCATCCATATTTTATTACCCCAGCACAACATCATTAGAATAGGATTTAATTTGAGATATTTTCTCTACTCGCCCTTCTCTGTGGATTCGACCCTGGAATACTCCAAGTATTACTTTGTAGTGCATGATTTATACTTGGATTAATGCATGATTTATTCCATGTTCCATTGGAGGAATTGATGTGGGGAGAGCCCTATGCGACCTTGGCGCAAGCATTAACTTAATGCCTTTGTCAGTATTCAAGCGCCTTGGTATAGGAGAAGCGCGTCCAACTACAGTCACTCTCCAGCTTGCAGATAGGTCGGTGGTGCATCCAGAAGGAAAAATTGAAGATGTACTGGTAAAAGTAGATAAATTTATTTTTCCAGCTGACTTTATCATTCTTGATTATGAAGCAGATAGAGAAGTCCCAATCATTTTGGGAAGACCTTTCTTGGCTACCGGACAAACTTCGATTGATGTGCAGAAAGGCGAGCTAACCATGCGGTTCAATGATGAACAAGTAACTTTTAATGCTTTCAGCTCATTAAAATTCCCTGATAAAGTAGAAGAGTGCAATGCGTTAGAAGAAAAAGTTGGGCATCCTAAAGAAGAAGTTGCGCTCAAACAGAAGACGAAAAAAGGAAAAGGAGTTGAGTTGGGGAGTAGCGCATCAAAGAAAAAAATCTCATCGCGTCAAAACACAACTACGAATGACGCTACTGCAGTAAAGGAAAAGCACAAAAGCTGTCAACCTTTGTCTTGGATAGAATGCAAACTTCGAGGGAAAACCCAACATTGCAAGGTGTGGCAGAAAGTCCGACAGCTCAAATCAAGAATAAAATCTCATGAAGGGAAAGAGATGCTGTGGGACAATGCGCCCATCATCTTTTTGGACAACACATGAAGGAAGAGCATGTTGATGCCTCGGACCATTGAAGTCGCATCATTTTGAGGCAATTAAATCAGAGACGTTTTCTATCTCTTTACTTTATGTTTGTTAGGAAGTTTTCTTGCAATTATTTATTTTCCATAAGTAGAAGAAAGTCTTAAGTTTGGGTCTATGCGCTAGCTTTGAGTCATAAGTAGAAAGCATGCGTTACTATTAAATTTTTCATGTTTGATATGGTCTCTCAATGTGCTTGCTTTTAGTTCAGTATGTCTCTTTAGTGCTTAAATCTCCCATGAGTTGATTTGCATGCGTTTAATATTTTAATGTGTTAAAATTTTTGGGTTTTATCTGCTGCAATAATGGTATCGCATTAAATTGTTATTGCCCTGCCTTGCCTGCATTTCCCCTGTGTTGCTTTACATAAACCTATGATGATAATATGCGCTAGAACTAACAACAAATTTTTCTTTGCTTAAGTTCTTCCTTGCCTTAGCTATTGATAAATGTCATTTTCTCCTTATTTAGATTTGTCTCAGAGTATCTTATGCTGCATTACTTCTTCTTTACTAGCCAATGCGCCAAATCTATTGGTGTATAACGCATTCTTAGAAACTCTTCCCCTACCGCATAGTGGAAAACAAGTTTGGGGGTCCAATGAGGACATTGTCCATTTTAAGTTTGGGGGGGTGCATAGCGCATGTTTCTATATTTCATAGTTGTTCAGCAAATAAACTAAAAAAAATAAAAAATAAAAAAATAAAAGAATGCTCCACTTTCTTGAAGGCGTTAGTAACCAGGGGCATTCATGACACCCATCGTTTGCCTTTGCATGAAAGCACTGAAAAGAAATGAACATGCCTCGGCAACCTGAAAGATGAGGTGCTCGTAGTTGGATGCTTTCATCACCAATGTTGGCAAGCCAGAACGAAGGCACTACATCTAAAAGGATTCTCATATGAAAAAAAAAACAATTTGCTGGCAACGTGTGCGCTATGAGTAAACATTCTTAAAAAGCGTTACTGCATCCAAGTTTTGATTTAAAGTAAGCTAGTAAAGAGGAAGAAGTGTAGGAAGGAGAAATGAGAGAAATCCATCTAAGTGAGAAGAAGGCATTTTGAGGTAGTAAAAGCAAAGTTGACCTTAGGTTTAGAAAGTTGGATGTTAGTATTTCGCGTTGTTGAGGTAAATTTTTGTAGAGTGCGCTAAGGAATTGTAGTGAGGCATGAGGCATTGTGACAATCTGAGAAACAAAAAGTGTTGTATTGCTTGAGGACAAGCAATAATTTAAGTTTGGGGGTTGATAACTTGAAAATATCAAGTTATTAAGCATCTAATATAAGCTTATTATGAGGCTCAAGAGAGTGAAAATACCCAAGTTTTAACTAATTTATATGCTAGATGCAGTAATATTGATTTATTTGTATTAATGTGCTCATATTGATTATTATCTTTGAAATTCCTATAAAACTGCACTAATTCTAATTTATTGCTGCATCAGGAAAAGCTTGGCCAATTATGCGGTAGAGCATGATGCGTTTGGGGCATGAAATTCTGTAGCAGTTGTAGCATGGAAAGCTTGTTGTTGTAGCATGGAAAGCCTATAGCATGGAAAGCCTGTAGCATGGAAAGCATGTAGCATGGAAAGCCTGTAGCATGGAAAACTTGTTGCTGTAGCATGGGATGCTTGTTGATGCTACAACAAGTTTCTAAGCAACTTGCTTTGGCTCAAAGAAAGACATGCTTTGGCTCAAAGCAAGACATACTTTGGCTCAAAGCAAATACATGCTTTGGCTCCAAGCAAAGAAAAGTCTATAAATAGAGAGGAGATGAAGAATCAAAGCATCCTGGAATCCAAGGATCCATAAGTCTTTCTTAGAGGTTTTTTTTTTGTTTTATTGCATGCTGTAGCATGAACTAATTTAGAGTTTTATGTTTTATTTTATGTTGTAGCATGAGTTAATTTCTTTTTATCAAGGCTTAGCCTAGGTGCCCATGAGGCATTAAGATTATTTTTGTATGCAATGCAATGAATCAGTGATATTGATGTTTTATACTTAGATGTGATAATTCTTTCATTACTAATATCCGTCTGATCAACCGATAGAGGTAGTAGCATGATAAATCCCTGACAGGTAATGCATGTGGAAATATCTAAGTAGATCAAGATAATACATTACATGTAGTCTGGTTGTGTTATGAATAACTCAATCGCTTAGGATATTTCATGAATGTGTTTGGGTTGCTTTAGGAATAATTCAACCACTTGCAAGCATATAGAGAACTGATTAAACGCATGAATTAAGTAATAGGAATATTCTTAGTTTATCACATGTGTAATACCGGAAGGGAATCACATGTTTATTTCTTGCTTAGGCATCAATATCTTGTCGATTCATTGTTATGCGCTACAATAATATCTTATCTGTCGCATGTGGTTGCTGCGGCGAAAGTCTTGATAGCTCATCATCCATCGTATCTTTCTATCGCATTATCATTGCTTTTCTTTATCGCATATTCAACCTGCCGCATCCATATTTTATTACCCCAGCACAACATCATTAGAATAGGATTTAATTTGAGATATTTTCTCTACTCGCCCTTCTCTGTGGATTCGACCCTGGAATATTCCAGGTATTACTTGGTAGTGCATAATTTATACTTGGATTAATGCACAACAACGACATATTCTTTAGTTAATTCAATATAAATTAGAAGAGATTAAAATTACTCTATCAGTGTTTTTATACACAAGTTATTGTGTACTTAAAAAGTCTTTTTTAAAAACTTGGTTTCAAAGGTTTCTCTCAAAATGGTTCATTTATCAATCTTATTTCCTAATAAGTCATTTTTAGTAGTTGCCAAACACTAGAATTTTTTTCAAAATGATTTATTTTCAAAATTAAACACTTGAAAAGTTAAACCAAACACACCCTAAATCTCTCTCTTAAAAAGTGACTTATGGATGAATCATTTTTTTTTTTTTTTTTGAGAAAATGGATGAATCATTTTTAGACAATCCTTTAGCCAAATCTTAATTTTACCAAGCATGACACTAATAATTATAAAATTTATATATTTAATTTAATTTCACACATAAAATAGTATTTTAAAAGCTATAATATGAAGGTTTTTTTTTAATTACTAATTTTAATTATATGTATTTTTAATTACAAAGATCAAATATGAAAAGTTTTCCTTTAATATTAAATTAATTTCTCTCTTTACTTAATTAACCATAATAATTTCCTAGTACCATATACCATTTTAAAATAAGCTACTAAAAAACTAACGTAACAATTTTACAACAAAAGATGGCGATTTTAGATTCTATGAATTTAGTTTTTTTTTTTTTCATTTACCATATTCTTTAATTAGATTTACTTTCAACTATTTCTTAATTTACAAATGAAGTGATTTTAAATTTTTAATAACTTTAATTAAAAACATCACTATTTGACCCAAATCCAATAAACTAAGATCCAAGGTTGTTTGTATGTAACTTGGACTAGTATGTGGGGACATACGGGGATCAATGTTCAAATAACAACCTAAAAGGTCTATAGTACAAAGATAAGGTTGCGTACCTTATCCTGGTGACACTATATATGGATACGACCCGCTTTGTATTATGATACAAACACAATGATCCAATGCGTTCATGTGTTTGACATGCGAGTGGGGGTATTCTATGCAATGAGTTTGCATAAGACCAGACCGCGAAATAGTTAACCATTAACTGTACCACCGTTAGTTGGCTTGGTTTCTATTTTACTAGGATGACCTAGACAACTCAATTTCAATCCTGAGTGGATTATGGACTCCTGTTCACGAGGGATTGTCCTTTGATTTGTATGGGTGAGAGTGGCCAGCATGCCGACTCAATAAGCCTACCATTTTGGGGACAATACCGAGTGGGGAGTTGGGAACATAATCACACAAGATGGAATTTACTCCTTCCCGACTCTAGGGTAAGTAGAGGTGTGCTCCCTTAAGTGGTGTCTCCGAGACTTGAACAATGGGTCCAACCCTCTCTATGGCATGAGTGGGACTTCTTTTTGTTGGTTGGACCTCAAATAGGTTGTTCATTAGAGGAGCATTGGGGACATAAGGACAAAGATGTAAACCAGGGGTAAAATAGTAATTTGACCCAGCTGGGATACGAACACACGTGAAGGACTGACTTATAGTATTGGTCGATATCTGTGGACACATAAATATTCTGCAGTGAGAAGAGTGCAGTTGTGGGTCTTTAGTGGAGTGATCCATAGTTAATGAATGGAGACTAACTTGGTTAATGAGTTTAAGTCGATTAGTCTCGTATCGTTGGAGCTTCTGATCCGTAGGTCCATTAGGTCCCACTGGTAGCTCGTAAAAAGACTTGAAGCAAACAAATATAAATTGTAAATTGAAAGTGTTCAATTTATTTGGGGAATCATATAATGTATATTGATGCATTATAATATAATGTTTATGAAACTTTATAATATAATTTTTGAATTAATTTGAAACATTAATTCTTTAGAGAAAAATATTTGAAAGAGTTCAAATAAATTTAATATGAATTGGATTCATATTAGTTTTAATTTTAATAAAATCCCTAAGATTAAATATATGATATTTAATTGGGAAATTATTTCATTAAGGAATTTATTATTTATTTATTAAAATTAGAGACTTTTTCCTATGAGGAAAAAGGTCTTGGTCTTTACTATATATAGGACCCCTGGGGTGGGGTGAAAGACATCCCATTGTATCTCCTTCTCTCAGAGATCTCTCCCAGAAGACTCCCACAAGTCTCCTGCTTCAAGAAGTCTTAGAGATATACCGGTGTAGCTGATTGGTGGTGTTCGCACAAGAGGGTTGCTGCGTTTTCATTCTTATAGGCAAGAAAAGACGAATTGATCAAGGCTTTTGATAGCGAGCATAGCTAGCTAGTTTTCCCTAATTCATTTAGCTAGTCTTTTATAATTTATTGGCGAAAATTATGCATTTATGTGTTTTATTTGTAGGAAATATAGTTTTGAGCCAATTGGATGTTCGGGATGCGAAAAGAAGCCGAAGAATGAAAAAAGAATCAAAATTGGAAGATTGAAGATAGGCCCATCCGCAGACCAGCGTTTCGACGCTGCTCTTTGGGCGTTTCGACGCTGACATTCTATATTTGGAGCTTTCAGTCTTAAAAAAAAAAATTTATAGCGTCGCGACGCTCTCGACGAATTTTCCAGAATCGCGATGCTACCCCTATAGCGTCGCGACACTACGACCAAATTTTTTTTTGCAATTAGGGCTGATTGGGGGACTTCTTTTGGGAGATTTTGAGCCGAAAATAGAGAGAAAACCCCTTTTTGGAAGTTGAAGCAAGTGACGGAGAGCGGGATTGAAGACTTTGTTCGTGGAGATGATGACAGGGACGCGCGGTTTCGGCTACCTAGTGTTTAAATCTTCTTTCCCTCTTACTTTAGTTATGAGTTGCTAAGTCTGTTACTTAGGGATTGATGTAGTCTTTTTAGTTTATGGATTGATTTATGGGTTGAATTGGGCAATTGTTTTATGTTTGCATTCTTAATTTAATGCATTCAATTAATTGGCCATTAGTTGAATGATCCAAGTGTTGAGTCTTGCTCGGGAGAGGGGATTTAGCGTAGACTTAATTAAGATTGCATGACTAAAGTAGAATTTCTAAAATCGTGATGAAATTTAGAGTAGCTTTAGAATTGGTCAAAAAGAAGTAAATGTCTTGCATATTAAAGAACTTAGATAGGGATATCAAGTTAGTTAATTTGCATGAGAATCAATTATACTCGGGAGAGGTAGTTGTGATTAAAGGTTCTTAGACTCATAAAACCATTGTGCATTATAATTCATTCCCTAAAAATCAATCCTAGATTGACGAAATCAATTCCCTAAGTATTCTCTCAATTGAATTTCACATCTTTAATTTGAAGGATTGGAATTTCGTAATTTCGTAAAGCGAAATCGTGATTGGGACCGATTCGTAATTAATTTTGTTTAATCTAAAATACCAATACATTGACAATAAACTTAGAACTATTCTAGATTTATATTAAGGCTAAGCATGCAAACATATTAGATCTAAAACTGACACACCTCGCCCCAACTCTCTCGTAACTACCTAGTGACGTGGTGTGCTGGCAATGAATCATAACTAACTATAGGACTCAAGGCCTCTACATGCTCTTAACCACACTTAGGTTCTCAAGGGACCAAAAATTTGGGTAGAGTTTCCCCTAAAACTTGGCTAAAACACACCTGAAAAGGAACGACATATATACTTATCTTATAAACTAAATCACAACCAGAATCTAGAGGGGTGACACAAGCGTCTCAACCACAACATTCAGCCCAACACTTCAAGATACGATAATTTACAACTGACTACTCTTAGCTACCTATAAACTTTTACATAACTTCCAACCAAAACATCATATGCATACAAAAGGTACTCTAAACACGGTCTCGAGTGGCAAGATCAGCTTCTGTAGGCTTGTCGAAACTCAGTCGCTACCTGGTAGAAAAATTTAAAGAAAAATAATGAGCCAACGCCCAGTGAGTGGTATTTACTTTCTAATACGAAAATAGTTCTTGAAAATATTTAACTCAACTAACAGAATATCGTGAAAAACTCATAGCTCAGAAACTCATAAAAATTTAGCATGCAGAGGAAATGCAGTAAAAATTCCTTTTAAGCATAACTAAAGAAATCAACAAGAACTCACTAACCTTGTACCCTTGTCTTTGGTCATACTGGCGTAGAGTCTTCTCAATTTGCACAACAAAGCAAACTCTGTCATACTATGCATAGAATACATTCCACACTTAGAAGAACAATTCTCTAGTCTTACGTGCACGTAGAACAATCTCTCTCCATGTACTATGGAACATATTCACACAGCACATGGGTAATCACCTAGGGTACGTAGAGCTAGCGACGTAAAAAAAAAAAAAACTATTTTCTAGTATGAATTTCTTTATTCAAAACTCATCTTAAGTCATTTTCTCTTGTAAAAATAACATTTCATTAACTCAAGCAATGCTTACAAATAACGAATATATTCTAAAATTCTCAAATAAGCGCACAAGGTTTCGAATCCTTCTGAAATGCATTTTCCAACTAAGAAATCATAAAGGAAATGAAACATAAATCATTTTCTTTAAAAATATGCTCAATTCTAGCTTTTCTCAAACTCGTAAGCATAGTACTTTTACTAGGGGAAAAAATAATTATTAAAACAACCACTCACAGTCCTATTGACGAGAGAAATTCGGGTCGTAGGTCGTCCCGATCTCCGTTTGACCTGAAATATTCCTTAAACCAACACATAAGTTCCTATTTACTTAAGTGACCAATTTAGTCTAATCACACTGAAAGGATAAAAGTCCCACGCAGCGGAAAGTATTACCGAACCTACTCAGAGTCTTAGATTCTAATTGAAATACCAATACAATTTGCAAAATATTACAGCAGTAAATCTATATTTTATGGGCTATACATAGGCTATAAACATGCTAAAAAATCAACTAGATTGATCCTGGTGATCAAGGATTTCATAGAAAACTTACTTTTGTAGAAAACCTTGATCAATTCGCCTTTTCTTGCCAATAATAATGAAAACTCAGCAACCCTCTTGTGCGAACACCACCAATCGGCTACACCGGTATATCTCTAAGACTTCTTGAAGCAGGAGACTTGTGGGAGTCTTTTGGGAGAGATCTCTGAGAGAATTAGAGACAATAGGATCTCTTTCACCCCCACCCCAGGGGTCCTATATATAGGTAAAGACCAAGACCATTTCCTAGTCTAGGAATAAGTTCAAATCTATTATCTGAACAATATCTAATTTTAATAAATAATTAATTAATTCCATAATTAATTAATTACCCAATTAAATATCACATTTTTAATCTTTAGGGATTTTATTAAAATTAATATGAATCCAATTCATATTAAATTTATTTGAACTCTTTCAAATATTTTCTTTCCTAATAGGAAAAGGTCTCTAATTAATAAATAATTAATTAATTCCACAATTAATTAATTACCCAATTAAATATCATATATTTAATCTTAGGGATTTTATTAAAATTAATATGAATCCAATTCATATTAAATTTATTTGAACTCTTTCTAATATTTTCTCTCAAGAATTAATTTTTGAAATTAATTAAAAAATTATATTATAATGTTTCATAAACTTTATATTATAATGCATCAATATACATTATACGATTCTCAGGATAAATTGAACACTTTCAATTTACAATTTATATTTGTTTGCTTCAAGTCTTTCTACGAGCTACCAGTGGGACTTAATGGACCTACAGATCAGAAGCTCCAACGATACGAGACTAAACGGCTTAAACTCATTAACCAAGTTAGTCTCCATTCGTTAACTGTGGGTCATTCCACTAAAGACCCTCAGCTGCACTCTTCTCACTATAGAATATTTATGTGTCCACAGATATCGACAAATACTACAAGTCAGTCCTTCACGTGTGTTCGTATTCCAGCTGGGTCAAATTACCGTTTTACCCCTTGTTTACATCTTTGCCCTTAAGTCCCCAGTGTTCCTCTAATGAACAACCTGTTTGAGGTCCAACCAACAAACAGAAGTCCCTCTCGTGTCATAGAGAGGGTTGGGCCCGTTGTTCAAGTCCCGGAGACACCACTTAAGGGAACACACATCTACTTACCCAAGAGTCGGGAAGGAGTGAATTCCATCTTGTGTGATTATGTTCCCAACTCCCCACTCGGTATTGTCCCCAAAATGGTAGGCTTATTGAGTCGGCGTGCTGGCCACTCTCACCCATACAAATCAAAGGACAACTCCTCGTTAACAAGAGTTTATAATCCACTCAGGATTGAGACTGAGTTGTCTAGGTCATCCTAGTGAAATAGAAACCAAGCCAACTAACGGTGTTACAGTTAGTGGTTAACGATTTCGCGGTCCAGTCTTATGCAAACTCATTGCATAGGATACCCCCACTCACATGTCAACTACATGAACGCGTTGGATCATAACGTTTGTATCATAATACAAAGTGGGTCGTATCCATAGTGTCACCAGGATAAAGTACCCAACCTTATCCTTGTACTATAGACCTTTTAGGTTGTTACTTGAATATCGATCCCCGTATGTCCCCACATACTAGTTCAAGTTACATACAAACAACCTTAAATCTTAGTTTATTAGATTTGGGTCAAATAGTGCAATATTTAACAATAACATTTTATTGCAGAAACTAAATAACACTTTATTAAACACAAGTTTAAAATTTGTTTACATTCACTATCTACGAGTTTTAGGGCATAAAACTTAACAAACTCCCACTTGAACTAAAACTCTAGTTTAGTGGGATGTACGACAATCTATTTAGCAGTGGGTGTATAAATACATGTACGAAACATATACAATGTACAAATACAATAAACTAGGGCATCACAATACCCATTACATTTCTCCCACTTGTCCTAGATTTCACCTTTGCACATAACTCGTAGACCTAGACCTTCTAGATGACCCTTATACCCTTTAATCGAGAGAGCCTTCGTGAATATTTCAATTTAATTCAATGTGCTTGCTTGTCTTGGGCTGCAAAGTTCTTATGAATTTGCCACAACACAACTGTATCACTATAAAGTCTGATGAGCAAGTTCACATTTGGAATACATTCCAAATCAGTCAAGAACTTTCTAAGTCTTACAGTCTCTATCGCTGCTTCATAAGCAGCTATATTTTCGGTCTATATGGTCAAGACTGTAATTATGCCACACTATAGCTCCATTGTAAAGTTTGACCATGGATACTGATTGATATTTGCTGACTATCCCTACAACATAACAGATGTCAGGCCTCGTGTTGAGCATTGCATACAATAAGCTGCCCACAACGGAGGCGTAGGGAATCTGTCTCATATCCTCAATTTCTTGAGGTGTTTTAGGACACTATTCCTTAGATAAGTGAACCCCATGCCTGAAAGGCAATAAGCCCTTCTTGGAGTTCTGCATCGAATATCGGGACAACATTTTGTCAATATACGTTGCTTGAGACAGGACAAGCGTTTCGTTCTTCCGATCCTGGATTATTGGGATTCCAATAACATATTAGGCCTCTCCTAAATCTTTCATTTGGAATTGGACTGCTAGCCATTCTTTTACGTCAGACAGATATCCTTATCAATCTTAAAATTGATGCACGATTTGCTAACCGCAAGTGTACGGGTCAAGTTATAATATAGTGAATGTAAATTCGAATGTCGTCCTCTGGATTGGTGTCTAGTCAATTTTAATTACCGAAAATACTTTTGACCAATTTTATCTAGGGAATCGAATTGAATGAGAATATAGTTGAATCAACACAAAAAGAATGCAAAAAGTGACAAGCATGAACAAGCATGAGAACAATAAAAGAATGAAAGGAGTGAACAATACTAGCCTGGAATGATGATGACTTCTTGACTGAAAGCTTGAAAGCTTGAAAGCAAAGGAGAGACTGAAAACACGACCTACAAAACAGACACAAACAATAAATAAAACTCAAAAGAAAGACATAACTAACTTACTTGGGTTGCCTCCCATAAGCGCTTGTTTAACGTCATTAGCTCGACGTGTTGACCAAATAGGCATCAAGGTGGTCTCCTGTCAAATTTTCCATCACTGGTGCTTTTCCTAGCACCTCTCCTATAGCCCACCATCATGGTATCTGATGTGTTCTTAGGGTCCTCAATAGCTTTTAAGACCTCCTTCTCCTGTTGGACTCTGATGATTACCTCCCTGCGTTCAATATCAATTATAACCCTCCCTGTAGCAAGGAATGGTCTCCCTAATATAATAGGCATAGCAGGACTCTCTTTAATATCCAACACGAAGAAATCAACAGGAAGGAGAAATCTACCTACTTTGATCAGCACATTTTCCACAATTCCATAAGGACTAA
Organism: Luffa acutangula; assembly: GCA_036850905.1. NCBI lineage: Eukaryota > Viridiplantae > Streptophyta > Magnoliopsida > Cucurbitales > Cucurbitaceae > Luffa > Luffa acutangula. The sequence continues at coordinate 9,789,445 of CM072087.1, forward strand.
CCACAGATTGGTCAGCCAACTGGAGTCTAACAGCAGTAGATTTTATTTCTCCTATGTTAAGCTTTTTACATAATGATAGAGGAATTATATTTATGCTAGCCCCTAGATCACATAGTGCTCTACATGAAAAAGTACCAAAATTACAAGGAATAGTAAAACTCCCTAGGTCAGATAATTTTTCTGGTACTCCCTGTTGGACATGAGCACTGCATGTCGATGCTAGATATACAGTCTCCAACTGCTTTTCCTTTTTCTTCTTGTTGAGCCATTCCTTCATGAATTTTCTGTAATGAGGCATCTGCTCCAAGGCATCTGAAAAAGGAATATTAACATGCAAACCCATAAAAGCATCTAAAAATTTGTCAAACTTAACCTTAGAATTTTTCTTTTTCTTTGAGTTAGGAACTAAAACAGTAGGAGAAGGGATAGAAGGCTCAGGATTAAGCTTTGCAGCTTTGTTTGAGGTGGTGCCTTCTTCAACTCCTCCAGTGAGTTCCTCTGGTTCAGTAGTCTCCTCCTCGTGATGCACAAAGACGACCTTGTAGTACTCCAAAGAAGATTTCTCCTGTTCAGCTGGGGCTTTACCTTTATTCATGGTGTTGACAACACTTACCAGTTGTCCCAGCTGAGTCTCTATGTTCTTAATGGCTGCAGAATGGCCATTGACAGTGGTGTTTATAGCAATCACGACTTCCTCAAGCTTATTTGTCCTGTTACTTGATTCTGCAATAAAAGCTCCAACAAGATCTTCTAAAGACTTTTTACTTTCTTGCTTAGGAGTGAAGCCAGGAGGATTTAACACATTCTTATTATTAGCATAGGAAAAATTCTCATGACTTCTATTACTAGGGTGATAATGTGTAGGTGTAGAATTATTATTATACCCCTTAGAATTAAAATTAGAAACATACTGAACCTGCTCGAGATTTTCTTCCTGAGTCTGGGATGCAAGGGCAGCTGCAGACTCGATCGTTTGAGCGCTCCCTGTACCTGAAAATTTTAAGAACGCATTAGCCAAGGAAGACATCTGGGCCTGAAGTGCACTTACATTATCGATTTCAAACACTCCAGCAGCAATCTTTTTGGGTCCCGACTGCTCCGATGGCCACTGATAGCTATTGGTGGCCATCTCCTCTAACAAAGTCCTAGCACTCTCAACAGTCTTGGACAGCAGAGTCCCACTTGTAGCTGCATCAACGATAGTCTTTGTGCTAGGAGTTAGGCCATTATAAAATAATTGTACCTGAAGCCAATCAGGGTAGCCGTGCTGAGGGCACTTCCTTAGCAGCTCTTTAAATCTCTCCCAAGCCTCGAACAGCTGCTCATCGAATTGTTGCTGGAATGTCCCAATTTCAGTCCTCAGCCTGACCGTCTTGGGAGGAGGAAAAAACTTCTTTAAGAATGCCTGGACCAAAGCATCCCAAGTGGCAATGCTTCCAGGTGGAATTGATTGCAACCAGTCCCGAGCTTTATCATGCAAGGAAAAAGGAAACAAACGTAAGCGAATGACATCTTCAGAAACACACTTTAATTTGACCGTCCCACAAATGTCTAGGAAGGATTTCAAGTGAGAATTTGGATCCTCCATGGGTGATCCTCTGTAAGCACAATCTCGAGCCATTTGAATGAGACCCGTTTTCAGCTCAAAATTATTAGCATTGATCGGGGCATAGACAATCCCCGACTGTTGCTCCTGAAAGACTGGCTGAAAGTAATCCCTAATAGGCTTAGGCTCCTCAGGATTAGGATTGGCCATTTGAATATTTTCTTGATTTTCCCTTCGAAGTCTATTAAAAGTTCTCTCGATCTCTGGGTCAAAGGGAACTAAGGCCAACTCCCTAACCTTTCGCATACACCAACTACACTAACCTAAAAAGAAAAACAAAAGAAAAGGAAAGAAAATAAATTAGGAAAGAAACAAGAAAAGGAAAATAATTAAATCTAAATAAGGAAAATATAATCTATAAAAGGAAAGAAATAGACTAATATGGAATGCAAAAACAAATATGGCAAAAACAATTAAGGAAACTAACAAGCAAGGAAAACTAATCTAAAAAGGAAAGAAAACACTAAAAAGGAAAAAAAATCTATCTATTTATGGAAAATTCAAACAAATATGGAAAAATCTAAATATGGAAATCAATCAACAAAGGAAAAAAAAATGCAATCTACCTAAAAACAAAAATAACAAAAATAACAAAAAATAAAATACACCCTAAACTAAGACCGGACAATTTTTCTACGATATTAAAATTGACTAAATATGCCAATCCCCGGCAGTGGCGCCAAAAACTTGATGCATGATTTGCTAACCGCAAGTGTACGGGTCAAGTTATAATATAGTGAATGTAAATTCGAATGTCGTCCTCTAGATTGGTGTCTAGTCAATTTTAATTATCGAAAATACTTTTGACCAATTTTATTTAGGGAATCGAATTGAATGAGAATATAGTTGAATCAACACAAAAAGAATGCAAAAAGTGACAACCTAATGGGAAGAATTGGTCTTAGGGAATTGATTTCACCAATTGGAGTTATGAATTAATAAACGGTTTAACACATGCTATGACAAATAAATCTTGGTAACTAAAATCACACATATCTCTCCCGAGCATATATGATTCTCCCATATGCAATTGAACCCGATATCCCTATCTGAATCCAATAAGCATACAAGGCAATAATTGTAGCCTTTTTAACAATTTCTAGAATTAACCTTAATCTCCTGATTTTTAGTTAAATTCTAGTTATGCATATTGATTTCTAATTTAAATCCTCTCTCCTGAGTTAGATTCAAGCATAAACATCAATCAATCTATGGCCAGTAAATTGAAAGCATTAAGGATACAAAATATGCATAAATGACATCAATAGCATAAAAACCGTAAATTAATCCATAACGTGCCCAACGGCTACATCAATCCGTAAGAATTAAAGCCTAGCTACTCATACACAACGTTACAATATAACAATAGTCTAAAACAGCCATAAAAACTAACTAAAGTGAGGGAAAGAAGAATTAAACTCGTTGTAGGCCGAGACCGAACGTCCCCGTCACGATCCCCATGAACAATGGGTTGATTTCCAACTTACTCCCTTTGCTTCAGCTCCAATATGCTCTGTTTTCTCTCTGTTTACGGCTCCAAAAAGTCCCAAAACGAAGTCCCCCAAAAACCTAGCCGCAAAAAGCTTATATTCTGTTTTTTTCGTCATAGCGTCGAGACGCTGCCTTCAAAACGCGTGTTTCTGGAAAGGAAAACTCGCAGCGTCGAGACGCTAAGGTCGTAGCGTCGAGACGCTGTGACCTTTTAGCGCCTATTCAGATATGGAATGCCAGCGTCGAGACGCTCAAGGAGCAGCGTCGAGACGCTGGTCTGCATTTGACCCCAAATTGACTTTTTTCTTGTTGATTATCTTCGGTTCTTTTGCATCTTTTCACGCCCCGAACACCCGATTGACTCCGATATCACGTTTTAGCTTCAATCAACAATTTCCTACAAAATAAATATTAAGTGCAATAAAATGGCCAATAAATCATCAAAGACTAGCTAAATTGATTAGGGAAAACTAGCTAGCTATTCTCGCTATAAAAAATCCATGTCAGTGTATCCCGTAAGGATCAAATGCTTAGTCCCATACACGAGCATATAGTTCCTCTTTCTCCTCAGATACTTAAGGATATTCTTAACGGTTTTCCAATGATCAAATCTTGGATTAGATTGGTATTTATTGACAATCCCTATTGCATAGGGCATTCGTCTCATGTCCTCAACTTTTTGAGGTGTCTCAGGAAACAGTTTCTTAGACAAAATGAATTCCACGCCTGAAAGGTAGTGAACCCTTCTAGGAATTCTGCATCTTATATCTAACTAACATCTCGTAGATATAAGACACTTGAGAAGAGGCTAGCTTTTTGTTCTTACGGTTCCTAACGATTTGGATCCGAAGAAAAAACTTAGCTTCTCCCAAATTTTTATTTGGAAATGAGCTGCTAGCTTATTTTACTAGTCAGTAAGATAACCTACATCATTCCCAATGATTAGGATATCAATCACATAGAACATTAATAAAGCTACTGAACTATTAACGATCTTCTTGTAAAGACAAGATTCATCAATGTTCATGATCAAAGCCAAAAGATTTGATCACAGTATCAAATCTTATATTCCAAGATCGAATTGCTTAGGTCAATCCATGAATGGATCACTTAAGCTTGCAAACCCCTTTTGCTTTTGATCTTGCTAAACGAACCATTCTGCTTGAGACATGTAGATACTTTTCTCAAGATTACCATTCAAAAGGGTAGTGTTGACATCCATTTTAAATGGACAAGAGTTCTAACAGACTTCAACATGATGACAGGAGATAAGAATTTCTTACAGTCCCCTGTCTCTGGGTATAACCCTTTTGCCATAAGTCTAACCATAAGATTATGTCTCATTTCTTCTTGTAGATTCATTTGATAGATCTACAAGATTCTCGATGGAATTGAAATCACATATTTCAATCCGGGTCCATTAGTTTAATCCAATTGGTTCTTATTAACATCATTCATCGCCTTGCTCTAAGACAATGAATCCTCTAAATCATCATCAGGTATGACGATCTGGGCTTCTATTAAGCCCATGTAACGGTCAGATTGTAGAACAATCCTCCCACTATATTGAGGCACTTTCAACTTTTGAGATAAATTTAACTAACCAGTTGTGTTGACCCCGTCAACAACTCTTGTTAATGGTCCATTGCTTTAATCCAATTTGTTCTTGTTAATATCAAACACTGTCCTGCTCTAAGACAATGAATCCTTAAAGCCATCATCAGCCCATGAAACGGTCAGATTGTAGAACAACTCTCCCACTTCATTGAGGCACTCTCAACTCTTGAGATAGATGTAACTAACCAGTTGTATTGGCCTTATCAACAACTCTTGTTAAAGGTCCAGCATCATCAACAACTCTTGTTGATATTTATGTAGCTTCATCAATTAATTTACTTAAAACGTCCTTACTTTCTGGCTTATTATTTCTTATGAGGTATTCTTCTGAGAATGTAGAATTTGTCGGTACAAATTCTTTATTTTCTTGCGGATTGAAGAAGTATCCACATCTTTCGTTTTCATGGGGTAGCCTACGAATAGGTATACTGTTGAACAGTGTTCCAATTTCTTTTTGGGTTAGTCACAAGCACGTGTGTTGAACTCCCCAAAATAACGTAAACTACTTTTACGTCTTATCCACAATCCAAAAGATGTTTCAGAAACACTTTTGATGGAACGTTGTTCGAAATATATGCTGCAGTCAACACTGCATGACCCCAAAACAAGTAAGGCAAATGAGCAAAGCTCATAATGAATCGAACCGTATCCAATAGGGTTCTATTTCTCCTATCTGATACACTATTTCCTTAAGGTGCTTCAGGGGTAGTTGAGATGTAATTCCATGTTCTATCAAATAGTCTTGGAATCTCAAGTCTCATCTACTCTACACCTCGATCAGATCGAAGTGTTTTTATCATCTCACCTAACAAGTTTCCAACTTCAGTCTCAAACCACTTTGAAATTCTCAAGAGCTTTAGACTTAAGTTGCATTAGGTTGAGATACACATACCTTGAATAATTATCTATAATATAAATGAATTATTCATACCCTCCCACTGCTTTAACATATTAGACCACAAGAATCCAAATGTACAAGCTCTAAGGGCTCTTTGGCTCTTTTTGCTCTTTTCTAGTAAAAGATCTATCAGTCATATTGCCCATAAGGCATGACTTAATTGGTATTAGAGAGTGTTCTTCTAACTAACTTAGAAGTATACTCTAGACTAAGCTCCCAATCATATTGAGATCAAAACTAGCCTAACACCTTAAGAACCAAAGGAAGGTATTTCCTTTAGGAGAAATCTTTTGCCTTTCATTTCTTTGAATAGTAGCAGCCTCAGGCAACGTAGTGTTTATGACTGTCTTACTCTTGATTAGTCTTAAAAACATTTATGTTATTTTTCAATTCAGCTGAACAAAAGTTAACTCCCTTTCTTGAAATGAACTACGTTAGCAGGGAAAGGTAAAAAGTAACATTGTTCCAGTCAATAAGATACAAAAATCAAATTTCTTTTGATCTTAGGAATTATATACACATTATCTAATAATATGTATTTGCTATCACTGGGAAAAATAACTTAAACGTTCCCATTGCTACAGCCAAGATAACCTCTCTAGTTCAAAATTTTGAGAGTTATCTAAATAGCATCAAGCTGTTGCCAGGGATTCATTCCTTTCAATAAGAAGAACAAACGTGATTTGTGACTATGAATCAAGTATTCGGGTAGAACCACCATTCTTCACAAATTATGCTTTCAAGACTAGTAAATTGAATTTACTGTCTTTGGACAAGTCTTCTTTGGCTGAGCAAGGCTCAATGTCGCATTCATTAATAACACTTCTTAATGAATTAAACATTTGGGGCATGAGAACATTTCTCTGTTAAGACTAATCTTAAAAAATTCGCCACAAATTAATCGTTTAAGTTTGTTGTATAATCACCTTTATAGGCATAAGACTATGCACATATTTAATCATTGAATTGAAATAAAAAATTACTTGATTATTAATCGCACTAACCCATTACAAGAGCAATACAAACAATTGCATACAATCCAATCAATTTAGCAAAAACAAACAATCATAGAACCCTAAGACTATTGATTTAGTTTTGCAACGATGTTTCAGATGTTTAGAGCAACAGCCACCGAAGGGTGATCAGCTACTCCTCCTTTGAAATGAGACACTTCTCAGCTAATTCTATTTCCGGAATAACTCATATTCCTTTAGGCATTAGCCACCGTTATTTGGTCAAGGATTTGTTAACACACTTAACTCATCCTCGTAAGTGTAACCCTCCCACTTTCAGATCCCAAAGGCACGCACCAATAGGCTACCGAAGGGAAAGAAAACTGTTGGTAATTAGCCTAAGTGACCCTATCCTTTTCAGGAGTTCACGGTGTTACGGATCTTATGATCAGGCCCTCTGAAGGGATGGTTGCTCCAGGACAACACGTAGGCGGATCATAAGACTCTCACGGTGTGACCTATGGGTGGAGACCGAGGGATACGTTGACACGTGTCCCACTCCCACTTACTATGGGCACTTTCCCCATTCACCTTGTTATTGACTCATGCAAACACTTTCCGAAGGGAGGTCGCGCTAAAACGACACGAAGCCGAGCATGGATCTTACGTTGCGAATATAGGGACGTAGGAGTAAAAACGAAACAATTTTGATTTTACGTCCCACTAAAGTGACCTACCGTATATTTTAGGGTTTCTTAACCTAGATAAATCCGGCTAATTCAATTTATCTAAGTCTAATCCTATTATAACTATTATAATGAGAATTGTAATGTTCTAGGTGAATTAAACTCTTTTAACAAACCTAGCAACACCATATGCTAACACGACTATGGTTATTTCAACTCAGGTTCCGGGTTTGTTCCCAGGTAGCAGGTGTTCCGTAAACCGTCAGCCTAAATACCTCTAGCGTTAGACAAAACGTAACCGGGAGAGTTCCCTTTTAACCATAGTAATGTAAAGTCTTTACTCTAAAGATCTAGGTGTATTAAACTCTTTTAATAAACCTAGTGACATTGCATGCTAACATTTAACCATGATTAATTCAACTTTGGTATTCCGGGTCAGTTCCCAGGTAGGAGGTGTTCCGTAAACCGTCAACTTAAGTACCCCCAACCTTAGACAGAACTTTACCGGTAGAGTTCCCTTATAATCATAGTAATGTTTGTCCTAATTAGTAGGTTTAAAACTATTTTTAAAAAACTAAGCAAGACTTAATTCTAATCCTATTAGAATTAACGAGATCTTAGGTCTAATTAATTTTAAACATTTTAAAATTAACTCATTTACCTATGATCCTATGTTTGCATGCAATCTTTAAACTATTCAAAATTTTAATGATTAGCCCTATAATCATGCATACTATAGTTTTAAAATAATTAACAATCATATTCAAGTTAATATAATAAAACTATATATATTGTCTTGCATTGCATGAAATTAATATAACAATTATATTCAACTATGGATGTTTCATGCCCAATGCAACTTTGATTTCCATTATTAATAAATTAACAATTAAATTATTGCCCAAAATGGTAAATCAAAGTAGCATGCTGCAAACAATTTTATTAAATATAACTATTTATATTTAACTAGGTATTTGTATGCATTATGCTTATCCTTTTTCATGATATTAATACAACTCAACTATATATTAAAAACTCATGAAAATAAACCATGCATTTCAATCCATACATTATAACTAATTATAATATATATAAAATGCATGAGCATGCTTTATAACCTAAGGTGGGATTTTAAATCTAAATGACATCCATAAAGCATTTAAATAGCGTATAAACCGATTAATTGGCCCCTAGGATAAAATAAAGCACATAAATTACAATAATTTAAGCTATTTTATCCTAAAAACATCCTTCTGCAGCTTCAGAACCGGACTAGATCGCACGAACCGACCCGAACTACTTCGAACCGGACCCCAAAATGCCAAAACATGCTTGAACCGTGCAAATAATGCATAAACTGGGTCAAATCTCCTTGAACCAGTCAAGAACCGGTCAAACATATCGCGAACAATTTTTTTAAATTGAGCAGAACGAATGATTTTTTTAAAAGACAATATATATATATATATATATATAGTTTTTAGAAAAATCATCCGTTCAGCGCAATTCCCACGTTTTCGCAAAATCACGATAGCGTCGCGACACTGTTGCGTCTGGAGGCAAAAATTGGAAATTCCAGCGACTATTCTTCGTGTTTGGCTCGATTTTGGACGTTATTTTCAACGATCTTCATCAAGAAACACCCTAATCTAGACCCGGACTTACAAAGGATAATATATTTACAAAATATGCCCAAAAAAGCAGGGGCCCTTACATTGAACTATTCAAGAAAGCGTAAATCTATGACCAAATTAATCGAAACCATTTATACGCAAACCATAACATTCATAATGCATAAATCCCACCAAGAAAAAATTGCAAATTTCAATTTAAAAATCAAGAACAACTGAGTTGGCTCTGATACTAATTGAAAGAATAAAAGCCCCACGCAGCGGAAAGTATTACCGAACCTACTCAGAGTCTTAGATTCTAATTGAAATACCAATATAATTTGCAAAATATTACAGCAGTAAATCTATATTTAATGGGCTGTACATAGGCTATAAACATGCTAAAAAATCAACTAGATTGATCCTAGTGATCAAGGATTTCATAGAAAACTTACTTTTGTAGAAAACCTTGATCAATTCGCCTTTTCTTGCCAATAAGAATGAAAACGCAGCAACCCTCTTGTGCGAACACCACCAATCGGCTACACCAGTATATCTCTAAGACTTCTTGAAGCAGGAGACTTGTGGGAGTCTTTTGGGAGAGATCTATGAGAGAATTAGGGACAATAGGATGCCTTTCACCACACCCCAGGGGTCCTATATATAGGTAAAGACCAAGACCTTTTCCTAATAGGAAAAGGTCTAGGAATAAGTTCAAATCTATTATCTGAACAATATCTAATTTTAATAAATAATTAATTAATTTCATAATTAATTAATTACCCAATTAAATATCACATATTTTTTTTTTTGACTAAAATTAAATATCACATATTTAATCTTTAGGGATTTTATTAAAATTAATATGAATCCAATTCATATTAAATTTATTTGAACTCTTTCAAATATTTTATTTCCTAATAGGAAAAGGTCTCTAATTAATAAATAAATAATTAATTCCATAATTAATTAATTACCCAATTAAATATCATATATTTAATCTTAGTGATTTTATTAAAATTAATATGAATCCAATTCATATTAAATTTATTTAAACTCTTTCAAATATTTTCTCTCAAGAATTAATTTTTGAAATTAATTAAAAAATTATATTATAAAGTTTCATAAACTTTATATTATAATGCATCAATATACATTATACGATTCTCAGGATAAATTGAACACTTTCAATTTACAATTTATATTTGTTTGCTTCAAGTCTTTCTACAAGCTACCAGTGGGACGTAATGGACCTACAGATCAGAAGCTCCAACGATACGAGACTAATCGGCTTAAACTCGTTAACCAAGTCAGTCTTCATTCGTTAACTGTGGGTCGTTCCACTAAAGACCCTCAGCTGCACTCTTCTCATTGCAGAATATTTCTGTGTCCACGGATATCGACCAAACTACAAGTCAATCCTTCACGTGTGTTCGTATTCCAGCTGGGTCAAATTACCGTTTTACCCCTAGTTTACATCTTTGCCCTTAAGTCCCCAGTGCTCCTCTAATGAACAACCTGTTTGAGGTCCAACCAACAAACAGAAGTCCCTCTCGTTCCATAGAGAGGGTTGGGCCCATTGTTCAAGTCCCGGAGACACCACTTAAGGGAACACACATCTACTTACCCAAGAGTCGGGAAGGAGTGAATTCCATCTTGTGTGATTATGTTCCCAGCTCCGCACTCGGTATTGCCCCCAAAATGGTAGGCTTATTGAGTCGGCGTGCTTGCCACTCTAACCCATACAAATCAAAGGACAACTCCTCGTGAACAGGAGTCCATAATCCACTCAGGATTGAGACTGAGTTGTCTAGGTCATCCTAGTGAAATAGAAACCAAGCCAACTAACGGTGTTACAGTTAGTGGTTAACTATTTCGCGGTCCGGTTTTATGCAAACTCATTGCATAGGATACCCCCACTCGCATGTCAACTACATGAACGCGTCGGATCATAGCGTTTGTATCATAATACAAAGTGGGTCGTATCCATAGTGTCACCAGGATAAGGTACCCAACCTTATCCTTGTACTATAGACCTTTTAGGTTGTCACTTGAATATCGATCCCTGTATGTCCCCACTACTAGTTCAAGTTACATACAAACAACCTTGGATCTTAGTTTATTGGATTTGGGTTAAATAGTGCAATATTTAACAATAACATGTTATTGCAGAAACTAAATAACACTTTATTAAACACAAGTATAAAATTCGTTTAAATTAACTATCTACGAGTTTTAGGGCATAAAACCCAACACACACATATATTTAAATTATTCCATGAACTACAACCCTTTTTTTTCATTTTTATCTTAAAGTACGATTTGTCCTTAGCCCCATCAACATCCACGTTTTCCTTTCTTTCTCTCTCTTCATTAGTACAAGAGTACAATTTTTCCTACTTCCTATTATTAACCTTTACCCTTCTTTTTCTCCATCCAACCACCAAGTTCTCTTTTACCCCATTCAATTCACGTTTTTTCCTCTTTTCCTTCCATCATTGTTTTTTTTTCTTATAACTTTGATTTTTATTTAAATCCATTCTTCTCTGTCTCCACTATTTCATCTCCTTCCTCACAACCCATTGTTTTTTTTTTTTGCCTTTATCTCCAACAACAAAACCCATATTTCAACCCCTCTTCATTTCTCGGTTTCTTCATCTTTTTCCCCTCTTTGTTTTTGTTTTTGTTTTTCATCAACAATCCACAGCCAACAATCCATCACCTCCATCTTCCTTATTCCTCTTCTTTCTAAAAAAAAGAAACCCAAAATACCTAAAACGAATATACCCATAACCAAGCTTCAAGAAAACCTCGAAATCAACTTACCGAATTCGTTGAGGAATGTCGTGGTTGAGCTCTAATCAACAAAAACGCACCTCCTCTTCGAACTTCCTCTCGATCTCTTCGTCTTCCTCTCGATCTCTCCTTCTCCTTCAGTCGGTGCTTCTTTTTTTAAAAAAAACTCTCTCTCTCTCTTCGTGGTTTACTTTCCCCAGCCCCTTCATTTCTTTTCTTTTTTTTATTTTTTTATTTATTTCATTCATCCTCATTTTCTGCCTAAATTTCCAGCTTTTTTTTTTTTTTTAAGAGCTTAAAACAAGAATGGGTTGGGCTTTACAAAATCTAATTTATATAGTAACAAATTACTTACTCTCCTTGACGACTCTAATTAAATTCACCAACTGCTTGTGAATTAATTTCGAACTAGTGCGAACACCACCACTATGGCTACACTGGTATGACTCTGAAACTTCCAGAGGCAGGAGACTGGTGGGAGTCTAGAGGAAACCTTGAGGGAAATTCTCTGAGAGTACGAGAATGAATGGGATGCCTTTCACCCCACCCTAGGGGTCCTATTTATAGGTAAAGGTCAAGACCTTTTTCCTAATAGGAAAAGTTCTCTAATTTTAATAAAAAATATAATTAATTTTCCTAATAAAATATCATATATTTAATCTTAGGGATTTTATTAAAATTAAAATTAATATGAATCCAATTCATATTAAATTTATTTGAACTCTTTCAAATATTTTCTTTCCCATAGGAAAAGGTCTCTAATTTTAATAAATAAATAATTAATTCCATAATTAATTAATTTACCCAATTAAATATCATATATTTAATCTTAGGGATTTTATTAAAATTTAAATTAATATGAATCCAATTCATATTAAATTTATTTGAACTCTTTCAAATATTTTCTCTCAAGAATTAATTTTTGAAATTAATTCTAAAATTATATTATAAAGTTTCATAAACTTTATATTATAATGCATCAATATACATTATACGATTCCCCAAATAAATTGAACACTTTCAATTTACAATTTATACTTAAATGCCTCAAGTCTCTTTACGAGCTACCAGTGGGACCTAATGGACCTACAGATCAGAAGCTCCAACGATACGAGACTGATTGGCAAAACTCATTAACCAAGTTTAGTCAACATTCGTTAACTCTGGGTCACTCCACTAAAGACCTACAACTGCACTCTTCTCACTGTAGAATATTTCTATGTCCACGGATATCGACCAAGTAGTAAGTCAATCCTTCACGTGTGTTCGTAACACCAGTTGGGTCAAATTACTGTTTTACCCCTCGGTTACCTCTGGTTCCTTAAGTACCACTAATTTCTCTAATGAACAAGTTGTTTAGGGTCCAACCACTAAACAGGAGTTCCTCTCGAGCCAGGAGGGGACGGCGCGCCTTTGTTCAAGCCCTGTAATCAACCCTTAAGGGATCACACATCTACTTACCCCAATAGAGGAAGGAGTGAATTCCATTTTGTACTGTTATGTTCCCAACCCCCATTCAGTCTTGCCCCTGAAATGGTAAGATTATTGAGTCAGTGAACTTACCACTCTCACCCATACAAATCTAAGAACAATCCCTCCTAAAAGGGGTTCATAATAGACTCAGGATTGAGATTGAGTTACCTCGGTCTTCCTATTGAAATAAAAACCTAACCTAGTTAACGATGTTACATCTAGTGGCTTCTATTTCACAGTCTGGTCTTATGCAAACTAATTGAATAGGATACCCCCACCCGCATGTCTCCTACATGGATGCCTTGGATCATTGTATCTGTATCGAATACAAGGTAGACCGTATCACATAGTGTCACCAGGATAAGGTGCACAACCTTATCCCTATACTATAGACCTTTTAGGTTGTTACTTGAACACCGATCCCCGTATGTCTCCACATACTAGTTCAAGTTTCATTTAAACACTTGGATCTTTGTTTATTGGATTTAGGGTTTATTAATGCAAACTCGATTATTTAATAACCAAATTACTGAATTACTCAAATAACGCTTTATTGAGATCGAGTAGTTTGTTTTGTTTACTATCTACGAGTTTTAGGGCATAAAACCCAACATGATTTGCATTACCTTAGTTTCTAAAATTCACTACTTTTTGGTCCCTAAATAAAATTGAACAAGAATATTCATAGTAGTTAATCTAACATAAAAATCCAATCCAGAGGACGACACTCGATTGCAAAATCACTTTATTATATTACTTGACCTGTGTGCTTGCGATAGGAAAATTCCACATCAAATTTCTACAAAAGTAAGTTTTCTATAAAATCCTTGATCACTAGGATCAATCTAGTTGATCATTTAGAATGTTTATAGCCTACATACAACCCATTAAATATAGATTTATTGATGTAATATTTTGCAAGTTGTATTGATATTTCAATTAGAATCTAAGACTCTGAGTAGGTCCTCTTAAATTCTTCCGCTGCATGGGGCTCTTATCCCTTTAGTAATGTTGTCTTCAATGAGTCTGTTTTTCCATGTGCTCAAAGTAAATTTAAATTCAGCACGGTAAAATCCTCTCCTCCTAACCATTCTTTCTTCAATCCTACACTTTTTAATCTTCATCCTACTTCATTTCCTACTACTGCTCCCACTAATCCTAGTTTCTCAGCTTCTTCCCTTTCTCCTGTCACTTTTCCCATCAGTTCTTCTGCTTCAGCTCAACCTTTTGATTCTTCATTAGTTCCTCCCGGATTTACTCCCATTTTTCCTGATTTTTTTCACCACCATTCTCCCGCCTCACCACATCTTTCTCCCACATCTTTACCCTTTTCATCCCCTCCTATTTCTGCTCATTCTTCAGCCTCTTCGTCCACACCTTCTCCATCCATTTCTTCTGCTAATTCTTTACCACCACAACCTGCCCCAACCAACAATCTGGAATCTTCAAACCAAAATGTTGGTTGGGTTCTTCTCCTTTTTTCTCCAACCCTTATATTCCCTTGGTAGAACCAACTAGTTTAAAAACGACAATTAAGAGTGTTGAATGGAAGGATGCTTGGACAAAGAGTACATAAGGGATTGGTTCAAAACAATACATGGACCATTGTTCCAAATTCTCCTGGTTAAAAGCTTGTTAGTTGCAAATGGGTTTATCGTATCTAGCTAAAACCGGATGGTTCGATTGAAAGGTATAAGGCGCGACTTGTGGCTGTTGTCGACCTACACCGTAAGTGCACGGGCCGCATGTAATATAAAACAGAAATATTTCGAGTATCGAATCCACAGGGAGGCGAGACGAAAATTAAGCAAAGCAATAAATTCTTGAACACTAAAAATACTTAGGGGAATAATATTTAGGGTCCAAAACATGCAATTAAAATGATTTTAAAATTAAAGCAATTAAAGAGTAAAATTGATCAATCAAGGAAAAATAAAATGTGGAGAAAGAGTTTTTAAATGGGAAGTGGGGACTTGAAACTCAATTAATAGCTAAATAACTATTATAATTATCATATCACATTGCCCAACTAATTATAATTCTAGAATCCCCGTTAATGACATAGGTTCTCCTGTCGGTCTCCCCTAATTATAATTAAACAATATTAACAACCTAAGTGTCCTTGGCGCCACTAAAATTCGTTAATTATTACGCTCTGATTCATTTTAGTAATCTAAGTTTAATCAACTAATCCCGTTGTCACGACGGGTAATTAAACTAGTTGTATGGATTACGATCTATCCTAATTTCTCTCCGTCGAGTTTCCATTAAGAATTGGATCAATATACAACTGGCCAGATTGCATACAGCATTACGAACATCCATACAAATAATTACTAAACAAGGCAGGAGATAGGCAATTATAATAACATTTAACTATATCATTTCATTTCAAGACCCCAAGTTGGGGTTTAGCTATACATAGCTAAAATATTCACAAAATATACAATGGAATGCATAAATATGAGCAAGATAAAAGGAAAGGAAATGACCGTCGAAGACCCCGTTGCTGGCGCTTGGAGTCCCTCTGAGCACACCTTGAGCCTCCTACACTACTCCCCAAAATTCCCCCAAATTTTCCCACTAAAGAACTCTAAAAAAGGCTAAAAAGCCTTGAGAGAACGCTCCAAAGGAGCCAATGAGAGAAAGGAATGAAAGGATTGAATGATGATTGATGCATAAAATGAGCACGAAGGGGCGCCTTATATAGGCTCGGAAATAGGACAGCGTCGCGACGCTGTGATGTCATTCAACTTAATGGCCAAGAAATGGGACAACGTCGCGAAGCTGTCTCCACAGCTTCTCGACGCTGTGCGGTTTTCAGACCAGACTGGCGCGGATTGGTCTTGAAATTGGGCCTTTCTTCATTTCTTTTTGGATCTTCTTTATATGGTTGACTTCTTGGGCTTCCCCTTGACCCATGCATGGAAATTTGGGCTTGGATGACTCATTTTAAGGTCTTTTTTCACCAAAAACCCACAAAGTGCTCCTTAGGACAAAACAATAAATTAAATTAGAATTTCTCAATAAAAACACAATTAAAGCACTAAAAAGCTTAATATTTTAGGACTAAAATAACGACATTTCTGCCCGCTATCACACCCCCAAACTTAAGATTTTGCTAGTCCCGAGCAAAATAAATTCGAAAGATGCATGAAATAGAATCACTCAAGCCTCAATGATTTTGGATCTTTTAAGCTAGAATGGAAAACATGCAAGTGGAATAAGCAAGCACCGCATACTCATGAAGAAATCTTAAAAGAGTTTGAACTTAAGATTAATGAATAGCATGCTTAAGACTTTTCTAATGATTCTTTTACTAACCTAGATTAGTCTTATGGCTTTCTCCATTTGTTTTCCCCCTACACTGGCTAAGAGTCCCTAATAGGTCGGAGTTCTTCTATCATACAAAAAAAAAAAAAAAAAAAAGAAACTAGGGCGCTTGACATTTTTTTTCATGGGGGAGCTAAACTCACAAATATTTTTCAATTTATTTTTCTTTTGCTACTCCCCCAAACTTGCATTTTGATATCTAATGGTTCTAGCTTTCACACTAGGGTGCAGAGACCCTTAACTCGAATTTTATTCTCTGGTTGGCCTAATTGATCACACCGCAGGTAGCTCTTTTTACCCCTAGACTTTTCTTTTGTGCAAGCAAAAATTTTCTTTTTCAACAGATTTTTATTTTCGCTTTTTTCTTTTTGCTTTGTTGCTTTTCTCTCAGCAGACATAACATTTTTTTTTCTACCTAGTTCTTTAAAACAATCAAGCATGAACTCCTAATGTTAGAAACTAAGCCTATCGGGGTGACAACAAACTTTAAAAATCATAATAAGAATCTAGATTTTCAAAGATGTCATTAGATAAGTCTATTGCATGCTTTAGACATCAAAACTAAGTATAAAAAAAATTTAAAATTTCACAATTTCTGCTATGCTCCTAGATTCCACAACATATAAACAATTTTCTCCCAAAACTTTTAAAATCACATCCTTGGCTATCATGACTATCTACTCATGCATCCAACGGAATTTAAATATTCTCAACTCAGCGAAAGTCTCCCCCCCCAAACTTAAACTAAACATTGTCCCTAATGTTTATAAACAATAAAGCATAAAGAGGGATACTGAGACTTTCCTGAGTTATGAGCAATTCATCCTCTTCCTTTGGTTCTAGAAAAATGGGATTCTTGGAGCTTTGGGATTTGCTAAGGTGATCCTGCAAAACAAAATTGGATCACGAAGCAAAAAAAATTATTTACCGCAAAAACAACTACCTAAACTTTAATCCTTGGGTTGCCTCCCAAGCAGCGCTTTCTTTAACATCTTTAGCTAGACGAGGCTCGACACGATCACAGAGGCTCAAAATAAGAGTTTTCATCGTCCTCTCGGCCTTGCAGAAAATCTCGCACCGAATTGCCCACTGCAAACAAGGGAGAAAAAAAAAACTTTCCCCTGGCCCATCATCACTAAAGAGATTGTTATAATAACATTTCAAAAAAATATGTAGCAGCATCAAATCTCTTTTCGAAATCTCTATTCTCAAAACAATTATTCACAGAGTCATCCAACGTTATGATATCTACTGGTCTAGGATCTAAGGATGGACTATCAACTATGCCTATCCATTCATCAAATTCAATATCTACATGCTCAGAAGATTCCTCAAACTCAGTATTAAAAAATGATTCAACTAAGCTATCATATGACTCACTATCAGAAGAATTAAAGAATTCAAGCTCCTATGGGTCAGATTCTACACTATTATCCACATCATCAGGACCCGAATCAAAATTATTCACACTTTCAGGGTATGACTCTATATACTCAACAATGTCAGGATCAGACTCGATAGATTTAGCATTATCATGATCAGACTCAAATTTATCCTTTATGAAGTAATCATCTCCATACAAATCATGCACATTATCTAACGTAGGCATATCAAGCTCATTCTCAAAGTCAGACAAATCATCTATTTCAGGAATTTCTATCTCATTCTTGATAGCGAGCATAGCTAGCTAGTTTTCCCTAATTAATTTAGCTAGTCTTTGATGATTTATTGGCCATTTTATTGCACTTAATTGTTTATTTTGTAGGAAATGGTTGATTGGAGCTATAGCGCAATATTGGAGTTAATCAGGGTGCTCGGGACGCGAAAAGATGCAAAGGAATGAAAAAGAGTCAAAGAGAAAAAAAGTCAAAGTTGGGTCAACCGTAGGCTAGTGTCGAGAAGCCAGCCCTTGAGCGTCTTGAAGCTAGCATTCCTTTTTTGATTAGGTGCACATATGTTGCAGCGTCTCGACGCTGCTAGCCTTCCTTTTCCAGAACGCACGTTTTGAAGGCAGCGTCTCGACGCTGTCTTGACAGCGTCTCGACGCTATGACGAAAAAACAGAATATAAGCTATTTTGCGACTAGGTTTTGGGGGATTCGCTTTTGGGACTTTTTTGGAGCCGTAAACAGAGAGAAAACAGAGCATATTAGAGTTGAAGCAAGGGGAGAAAGTTGGAAATCAACCCATTGTTCGTGGGGATCGTGACGGGGACGTTCGGTCTCGGCCTACAACGAGTATTTCCTTTCCTTTCCCTTTTCTCTAGCTAGATTTTATGGCTTATTCATGTTTAGTTGAGCTTGTAATACCAATCATGAGCAGCTAAACTTGTAGCTTAGGGATTGATGTAGTCAATTGAATTTATGAATTGGTTTATGGTTTAAGTTGTGCAATGGTTATTATGTATGCAATCTTAATTTAATGCTTTCAATTAATTGGCCCTTAGTTGGATGATTTAAGTGTTGATTCTTGCTCGGGAGAGGGGATTTAGCATAGACTTACTCAAGATTGCATGACTAAAGTTTACTTTCTAATTTCGTGACGGTTTTTAGATTAACTTTAGAATTGGTCAAAAGAACTCATTGCCTTGCATGTTAATAAACTTAGATAGGGATATCAAGTTGGTTAATTTGCATGAGAATCAATTATACTCGGGAGAGGTAGTGGTGATTAAAGGTTCTTAGGCTCATAATTCCATTGTGCATAATAACTTATTCCTTAAAATCAATCCTAGACTAAATTGGCGAAATCAATTCCCTAAGTGTTCTCTCAATTGCATATCCACTGTTTGCTTGTTTTAATTTAGTTTTCGATCTTTCATTCACTACTTTTTGATCCTTAAATAAAATTGAGCAAGATAATTCACAATACTTGATTTAGCTTAAAAATCCAATTCAGAGGACGACACTTGTTTATACAAACACTTTATTATTACATGACCCGTGCGCTTGCGGTAAGGAAAATTCCACATCAATTCTCAAAATTAGGCAAATCATCAATTGTAGACATTTTATTCTCAAAAGCAGGCAATTCTAATTCATTTTCAAAATCAGGCAAATCTATATCAATCTGCTCATTTTCAAAAGGAGGGTCGTCAAAAAAATGCATTAGGATTAAAATTCCCATCATCCATAGGCGCCTCTCCTAATCCTAGGCCAAGATTATACTCTACCTCTTCATCATCGTCAGTCAAATATTCTGAACCTATAGAAAAACAAGTATGCAAACTACATACAGATTCATCCTGCACAAAAATATTAAAAACGACATTTTCATCATCTACGTTCAAGGTAAGCTTACCAGTGTGCAAGCTAATTTCAGCCTTACCTGTGGCTAAGAAGGGTCTGCCTAAAACGATGGGTACCTCTTTGTCTTCTTGCATGTCGAGCACCACAAAATCTACAGGGAAGATGAATTTGTTAACCTTCACCAGCACGTCCTCCACAATACCCATTGGTTGGGTGATCGATCTATCATCAAGCTGGAGGGTGATGTCGGTGTCCTTCAACCTGTCAAACCAATCTTCCTGTATAATGAATAGGGCATCAAATTTATACTAGCACCTAGATCACATAAGGCCCTATCAAAAGATACTTCTCCTATAATACAGGGAACAGTAAAACTCCCTGGGTCTTTTTGTTTAGAAGGCATCTTTCCTGACACTATGATGCTACTGTTTTCAGACAACCTAAAAACCTCTTTTTTCAAACTTTTCTTCCTAGATAACATCTCCTTCATGAACTTCCCATAATTAGGCATATTATACAAAGCATCTACTAAGGGAATGTTCACAGATAACTTTCTAAACATCTCTAGAAATTCTTGAAATTGTTCATATAATTTAACATTTTTAAAACGTTGAGGAAAAGGTAACTCCCTGTAGTCAAAGGTAGGGCATTCGCCACTCCGCTTGGGTGGGCTAATGTGCGAGCCTTTATCATGATGGTTGCATGGGACCACTTCTTCCTCGCTCAGCTTCTCTTCATGCCTTTCATTCTGCTTTTTCTTATCTTTCTCTCTACCTACAAAAGAGTTAGTAAAATCACAATTAAAATCAACAGAGTTAGGAAGATGTTGGGACCTTTCAGAGGAGGCTTTTTGTGCTTCAGCCCTTCCATCTTCATCCTTGCTCTTCTTTTCTTTCAACTTCTCTGAACTGACCTCCAGCTGTCTACCACTTCTCAGTGTCACCATCTTGCATTGCTCTCTTGGATTGGGTTCAATGTCGCTTGGAAATTTCCCTTTCTAAAGGGCATTTACCGATGAAGCTATCTGACCTATCTGAACAGCTTCCATATTCTTAAGAGCTGTGTCATGGTTATTAACTGCTGTCTAGAGATTCACATTTAACACCTTATGCTCCTTGATAAACATCACCACCATTTCCTCCAGGTTGCTCTTCTTTTCTGGGGCATTGGTTGAAGCAAATCCTGGCGGTGGTTGCAATACATTATTGGTGTTGGAGTACAAAAAGTTCTCATGATTGCGAAACTGGGATGGTAAAAGTTCGGTACTCCATGAGTGAATGATCTATTTCCCACATACTGAATTTCTTCCACATCTTGATATTCCTTCTTAAAATATCCTTCAGCAAAGGTGGAGATGGACTTGACCACCTCAGACGAAGTCAGCTTGTTCAATGCATTTGTCAAGGATGCCATCTGTGCCTTCAAAGAGCTTGACTCATTGATTTCATAAATACTAGCCTTCTTGGAAACTGTCCCCCTTTCATTCGGCCACTGGTAGCTGGTTGCTACCATTTCCTCTAGAGGACCTTGGCTTTCATCACTGTCTTGGAAAGAAAACTCCCACCCACTGATGTGTCTAAAACTGTCTTGGTAGAAGGATTCAGTCCATTGTAAAATAACTGCACCTGGAGCCAATCTGGGTAGCCATGCTGCGAGCATTGCCTAAGCATCTCTTTATATCTCTCCCATGCCTTGTACAATTGCTCCTCATCCAATTGCCTGAATGTTACGATCTCAGTCTGGAGCTTCGTCGTCTTGGTAGGCGGGAAAATTTTTATCAAGAATGCCTGGGCAAGCTCATCCCATGTGCTGATATTGCCCGTCTTGACTGATTCGAGCCAATCTTTAGCCTTATCTTGAAGAGAAAATCGGAATAACCTCAATCTTATCGCGTCAGCTGGAACTCCATTCATCTTTACTGTCCCACATATCTCCAAGAATAATCGCAGATGCGAATGTGGATCCTCTGAAGGGTGTCCCTTAAATGAATTGTCTCACGCCATCTGAATCAATCCCGTCTTTAACTCGAAATTATTAGCTTAGATCGGGGTGTAAACGATGCCTGAATTCTGGGTTGGGAGGACTAGTTGTAAAAAGTCTCTGATTGCCTTGGGAGCTTCATCTTGATGGGCCATTGCTTCTGTTAGTCTTTTCTCTCTACGAATAGATCTGAATGTCCTGCTAATTTCAAGAATTAAAGGAAACAATTCAACCACCTTATGTCTTCGCATGCAATACTCCCAGACAATCAAAAGAACCAAACAAAAACAAAAATAAAATAATATTCACAAAAATATTTACAACCTAAATTACCATTTATCCCTTTCTTTTTTAGGTAAAGAAAAAAATATTTTCCTTAAATATCAAACCTCCCTGGCAACGGCGCCAAAAACTTGTTGTCGACCTACACCACAAGTGCACGGGCTGCAAGTAATATAAAACGAAAATATTTCGAGTATCGAATCCACAGGGAGGCGAAGCGAAAATTAATCAAAGCAATACATTCTTGAACACTAAAAATACTTAGGGGAAATAATATTTAGGGACAAAAACATGCAATTAAAATGAATTTAAAATCAAAGCAATTAAAGAGTAAAATTGATCAATCAAGGAAAAATACAATGTGAAGAAAGAGTTTTTAAATGGGAAGTGGGGTATTGAAACTCAATTAAAAGCTAAATAATTATTACAATTATCCTATCTCATTGCCCAACTAATTATAATCCTAGAATCCCCGTTAATCACATAGGTTCTCCTGTCGATCTTCCCTAATTATAATTAACCAATATTAACAACCTAAGTGTCCTTAGCGCCATTAAAATTCGTTAATTATTACGCTATGATTCATTTTAGGAATCTAAGTTTAATCAACTAATCCCGTTGTCACGACGGACAATTAAACTAGTTGTATGGATTACGATCTATCTTAATTTCTCTCCGTCGAGTTTCCATTAAGAATCAGATCAATATACAACTGGCAAGATTGCATACAGCATTACAAGCATCCATACAAATGATTAGTAAACAAGGCAGGAGATAGGCAATTATAATAACATTTAACTATATCATTTCATTTCAAGACCCCAAATTGGGGTTTAGCTATACATAGCTAAAATATTCACAAAATATACAATGAAATGCATAAATATGAGCAAAATAAAAGGAAAGGAAATGATTGTCGAAGACCCCGTCGCTGGCGCTTGGAGTCCCTCCCAGCACAACTTGAGCCTCCTAGAGTGCTCCCTAAAACTCCCCAAAATTTTTCCACTAAAGAACTCTAAAAAAGGCTAAAAAGCCTTGAGAGAAGGCTCCAAAGGAGCCAATGAGAGAAAGGAATGAATGATGATTGATGCATAAAATGGACACCAAGGGGCACCTTATATAGGCCCGGAAATAGGACGACATCGCGACGCTATCGGCACAGTGCCGCGATGCTATGACGTCACTCAACTTGCTGGCCAAGAAATGGGACAGCGTCGCGACGCTGTCTGATAACTCTCCGAAAGGGAGTTATTTAGACCTTATTTCTATATTGATTTGTGTGTCTTTTGTGCTAAATAGGGTTGCTTTTAGATATATATTATATGTTTTAACCCATTCGGAAGAATGGACGCTTTGAAAGTTATTTTGTGCAGAAAATATTGCTGAGTGACTTGAAGGAGCAAAATCTATGCTAGAGCAAAGCTGGGAGCAAAACTGCCACGTCACAGCTCGTTAGCCAATTTAACAAACTGAATTCTGTTAAGTTATTCTCGGGATAAAGGAGCAAGGAGAGCCATCCATATGTCTAGGTCAACCTAATTCAAGCCTCCTATCACTCTATAAAAGGAGACAGCCGCCCAAGTCAAATTCATTCCACTTTTGGGGAAGAGATCATTCTCATTTCCATTTTGGGAGCCGAATAGAGGAGAGATTGGAGACCATCAAGATGACCATCAATTACAAGTTGTTCAAGGGAATTAATCTTTTCTTGTATTACCTTGTGGTTATGGACATGCTTACTCAGATTGTAACGTGTGTTTCCATTCATTTTATGAACTAAGTAGTTTTACATGTTGGTTAGGAAACAATATGATTGTCGTGCTTAATCTCTAGTAATAAATATTGATTAATGCATCTTGATTAATTGTTGTGCTCATTTCTATTTTGTGCTCGCCTGGCCAGCCGATATGAATATCTCTCTCTAGTTTCAGGGATGATTTAGGGAGTGTGTGGCGATTAATCACACTAGATCATTGTGTATTGGTGAACGTCAGTGAATGAGCTAGGAATAGCCAGTTGCCTAGTGCTTGATCGGTAGTACTTCATTGGAGTTGAAAAACATTCCAAAAGATCTGGAGTTTCGGGAGGAATCTGCTAATAAGACTGCGAGAGTTTTGCATGATCAATAATATTGCTAGAACATCTTTTAAAACAATTACTAAATCCTGACCAGCACCTGTTTCTAATTTGTCTGCCTATTTGTTACTTTTTGTTCTATCATTACTTTTGTTTCAACATTCTATCAAAAATCAATCATTTTAACCATTCTTGAAACCATTAAAAGACTAAACAAAATAGATAAAGTGAAAGCTAATTCAGACCTTGGATTCGATAAATACTTATTACATGTTGCGGACTGTGTATACTTGCACAGAGTCTAGAGTCTTTTTATATCTTATTTTTAATCACTCTAAGAACCCAATAAGTTTTTGGCGCCGTTGCCGGGGACTTGAATAAGTTTTTATTTGATCTGTGTTGTGTATGTGTTTTAGTGGCTTGGTGCTAGAACTTTTTGATTGTTTTTGTTGTTTTTGCAGGTGTGAGTTTGGTGCATGAGTGATCCGCCTGGGGTAAGGTTCGAGCTTCCCTCAGATACTGAACACCCTAGAAGGGAAGGTAAGGAGAATGTAAAGGCGGTGACTCTTAGGAGTGGTAAGCCATTAGAAGAAAGAAAATAGCCTAGTAAACCCCACAATGTAGAAAATTATTGTGATAAAAATGTTGTTGAGAAAGAGTTGGAGACTGGTCAAGGTGCTGGAGGTAGCAAAAATGATGCTGGAGCATCTGGTTCTATTCCAGATGTGGAACCACCTTATGTGCCGCCCCCACCTTATGTACCACCTCTACCTTTTCCACAGAGGAAAAGGCGTACGAATCAGGATGGTCAATTTAAAAAGTTTTTAGAGATTCTTAAGCAGTTGCACATAAATATCCCTTTAGTAGAAGCTATTGAGCAAATGCCTAATTGTGCTAAATTTCTTAAGGATATTTTAACTAGAAAAAAAGAGGTTAGGTGAGTTTGAAACTGTATCTCTTACTGAGGAATGTGGCGCTAATCTTAAGAATGGGCTACCACCCAAGGCTAAGGATCCAGGATCATTTACTATACCTGTGTCAATAGGTGGAAAAGAGTTAGGTAGAGCACACTGTGATTTAGGTGCAAGCATTAACCTTATGCCTCTTTCGGTCTATCGAAAGCTAGGTATTGGTGAAGCTAGGCCTACTACAGTCACACTGCAATTAGCTGATAGGTCTATCACATATCCAGAGGGAAAAATTGAGGATGTCTTAGTAAAAGTAGATAAATTCATATTTTCTGTTGATTTTATTATCTTAGATTATGAGGCTGATAAAGATGTCCCAATTATTCTAGGTCATCCCTTTTTGGCCACTGGTATGGCATTGATAGATGTTCAAAAAGGGGAATTAACAATGAGAGTCTGTAATGAGGAAGTAAAATTTAATGTGTTTAAGGCCATGAAGTATTCAGACGAAATGGAAGATTGTTCTTTCATTAGGATTCTAGAGAACACAATTTTTGAGACAGCAATACAGGATTCGACAAACAAGCATTTGGAAAATCATGGAGAGGTTAGTGTAGAGGATTTAGAAGTTTGTTCTTTAGAAAGAAAAAATGAAAAAGAAGTGTTTAGGTGTGAGGATGTTTTTGAGTCTTTAGATTTAGATCAGAGGAAAGCTCCTCCTATTAAGCCATCCCTGATGGAGGCACCCACTGTAGATTTGAAGCCCTTGCTGGATCATCTAAAGTATGTGTATCTTGGGGAAGGTGAGACGTTGCCCATTATTGTTGCATCAAATTTAATGTCGGAGCATGCAGAGGCCTCAATAAAATTGTTGCAGCAATATCGCAAAGCAATAGGTTGGACATTGGCTGACATTCAGAGAATTAGCCCATTTTTTTGTATGCACAAAATCACTCTAGAGGAGGGATGCTTTAGGAGTATTGAGCAACAAAGAAGGCTTAACCCTGCGATGAAAGAGGTTGTTAAAAAGGAGGTGATTAAATGGTTGGATGTTGGCATTATTTATCCAATTGCAGACAACAATTGGGTAAGCCTTGTCCAATGTTTTCCTAAGAAAGGAGGTGTCACTGTGGTGAGCAATAAAGATAATGAATAGATCCCAACCAGGACAATAACTGGCTGAAGGGTTTGCATGGATTACAGGAGGCTTAATAAAGCTAACCGTAAGGACCATTTTCCTCTACCATTTATTGACTAGATGTTAGGTAGATTGGCTGGTCAGGCCTACTATTGTTTCTTAGATGGTTATTCTGGGTATAACTAGATTACTATTGCTCTCGAGGATCAAGAGAAAACCACTTTCACCTGCCCTTATGGGACGTTTGTTTTCAGGTGAATGCCTTTTGGCCTCTGCAATGCTCCAACAACGTTTCAGCGGTGTATGTTAACACTTTTTTCTGATATGATTGAGTCCACTGTTGAGGTATTTATGGACGATTTTTCAGTTTTTGGAGGGTCTTTTCAGAGTTGTTTGGATAATTTAGGTAAGGTGTTAAAGAGATGTGAGGATACCCATCTAGTTCTCAATTGGGAGAAATGCCACTTCATGGTGAAGGAGGGCATAGTGCTAGGTCATAGGATTTCTAAGAATGGTCTAATAGAGCAAAAATCGAGGTTATTGAAAGATTAGAACCACTGAATTCAGTGAAAGGGATTCAGAGCTTTTTAGGTCATGTTGGATTTTATAGAAGGTTCATAAAGGATTTTTCAAAAATCAGTAAACCTCTTTGTAACTTATGATGCACTGATCATGTTTTTTACTTTAATGCAGATTGTAGGAAGGCTTTTGAGACATTAAAGGCTGCTTTAATCTCAGCACCCATTCTTTGTGCACCTAATTGGAATTTACCATTTGAGGTAATGTGTGATGTGAGTGATACTGTAGTAGGTGCTATGCTGGGGCAAAAGCAGGGAAAATTTATCCATCCTATATATTATACAAGTAGGGTTCTAAATGAGGCACAAGTCAACTATACAACTACTGAAAATGAGTTGTTAGCTGTTGTGTTTGCTTTTGAGAAATTCCGGCCATATTTGGTTGGATCCAAAGTCACAGTGTTCACGGATCATGCAACAATAAGGTATTTAATGACTAAGAAAGATACAAAGCCTAGATTAATTCATTGGGTTTTATTATTGTAGGAATTCGACTTGGAGATAAAGGACAAGAAGGGATCAGAAAATGTCATTGCAGATCATTTTTCTCGTCTTGATCCGTCATCATCTTTGTTGAAGCAATCTGCCATTTCAGATTCTTTCCCAGATGAACAACTCTTGGCTGTTGAGGTAAAGGTAGTAAGGGATGCCCCTTCGTATGCTGATATTGCTAATTTGTTGGTCAAGGGAGTCACTCCTATTGATATGGATTGGAGGCAGATGAAGAAGTTTAAGCATGATGCAAAATTTTTCTATTGGGATAAGTCATTTATGTATAAGCAATGCTCTGATGGTATTATTCGTAAGTGTGTTTCAGGTGATGAAGCAAAGGAAATCCTGGAGCAATGTCACTCTTTGCCGTATGGAGGGCATTTCGGCGGTCAAAGGACATCCATTAGGATTTTACATTGAGGATTCTTCTGGCCCTCCTTATTTAAGGATGCTCACTGGTTCTACAAGCAATGTGATGCTTGCCAAAGGAGAGGAAACTTGGGGCCTAGAGATGAAATGCCTCTCACTTACATTTTAGAAGTTGAATTATTCGATGTATGGGGTATTGACTTCATGGGGCCATTTCCCCTTCTAATGGCAATATTTTTATCTTAT
Source organism: Luffa acutangula (assembly GCA_036850905.1). Lineage (NCBI taxonomy): Eukaryota > Viridiplantae > Streptophyta > Magnoliopsida > Cucurbitales > Cucurbitaceae > Luffa > Luffa acutangula. Next base: position 9,817,224 of record CM072087.1, read on the forward strand.
TGGTAGTTGATTATGTGTCCAAGTGGGTGGAGGTCATTGCATGCCATCAGAATGATGCCAAGTCAGTAGCAAGGTTTCTTCAATCGCACATCTTTGTGCGGTTTGGGACACCTAGAGCTCTAGTAAGTGATGAGGGTACACATTTTGTTAATAATATCTTAACTAAGCTGTTAGCTAAATATGGAATCTAGCATAGGATAGCTACCCCTTATCACCCGCAAGCAAATGGTCAAACTGAAATAAGTAATAGGGAAATAAAATATATACTAGAAAAAGTAGTCCATCCATCTAGAAAGGATTGGTCTTTCGGGTTGGATGAGGCTCTTTGGACTTATAGGACATCCTATAAGACTCCTCTAGGTATGTCTCCTTATAGGTTAGTATATGGTAAAGCTTGTCATTTACCATTAGAGCTTGAGCATAAAACGTTTTGGGCTTTGAAGAAATTGAATTTTTATCTGAGTCGTGCAGGAGGAATTAGAATGTTGCAACTTAAAGAATTAGAGGAATTTCGCCGATTTTCGTATGAAAATTCAAAAATGTATAAAGAAAAGACTAAGTTGTGGCATGACAAGAAACTTAAACCTAAAGAGTTTGTCAAGGGTTAGAAAGTTTTGCTTTACAATTCTAGATTGAAATTATTTCCTGGGAAGCTAAAATCTAAATGGTCAGGGCCATTTATTGCGATTGAGGTTTTCCCCCATGGAGGAATTACTTTGCAGGATGAAAAAGATGGGAGAGTGTTCAAAGTGAATGGACAGCGTGTGAAGCATTATTGGGGTGAGGAGTTTCAGTCGAAATATCCTTTCCTAAAATTGGTTGATGATTGAGAGAGCAAGACTTTTGCGGGAGCATTTTACAGAGCAAAGTTTTGAGCTCCCAGAATTTGTTGTGATTTTATTTTCGATGTTATGATTTGGTTTGATTTTAATTATATCAGATTTAATTTGTTTAAATTTTGCATAATTTATTTTAAATTTTTTGTTTTTGAATTCCGTAGATTTTATCGTAATTTTAAATGTTTTTATTATTTCGGGTATTTTAGTTTTTATTTATTCCGATTAGTTTAGATTATATTTAGATTTTATTTTTGGTTTTAATTTATGTTTAAATCTGATTTATTTTTTTATGATTTATTCGGCTTCAAATGGAAATAAAAGATAAGGATTTGATTTGAGTGGTTAATTTAAATTTAAATTTCCTGATTTGATTTTATTCTTTTATTTTTAATTTGAATTTGTCCGTACCCAAGATTCGTTTTGCTCAGAAGTTTGGGCAACTTTATGGCCGAAGCAGATCTCTCGTCCGAATAAGAAGGGTTTGGTTGTGAATTAATTACTTTTACCGTTTGGATTTTGATTTTTTTGTGGGCAGGTTAATTACATGAGCCATCTGATGAAGCCACGTGTCATGCAGGAAAGATCAAAGGGTTTAGCCGTTGACAACGCATAATTATTTACCATGGGCGTTTTATGATTTTACCATTGATGGTTTTGATTTTCCAGGTTGCATGCGATTAAAATAAACTGTAATATTATTTAATGCAGAGCAAATCCTTTCGGTTTAGATTTTATCTTGTTGAAGCCTTATTTATTCACAGACTTCAATAAGTTTCTTTTCACTTCACCTTCGCGTTTCATTCCTTTGCTATTCGAGTTTCTACTTTCTTTTGTTGTTCGTTGTCAAAGGAAAAACCCCTTGGGTTTCCAAAACGAGAGCATGAAAAGAAAGAGACAACGAGGAAGAGGAGGTACCTGTTACCCCCGAGGCACAGAAAGTGAAAGCGAAGAAGAAGAAGACGTCGTAGGAAAAAGAAGCCAAAAGAAGAAGAAGGCAACAACGGGCTGAAGAACAAGAAGTTGTACAGAAGGTTGTGGACGATGTTGTTGCCACAGTGGTTGAAGAAGACCCAAAGGAACCAGAAGAGAAAAATACAGAGGAGGTTCAAAAAAACAGAATGAGGATGTGCTAGAAGAACAGGCAGAGGATGCGCCTACAGAAGGTAATGAGCAAGAACATGAAACTCGAGTGGAGGTGATCATGTCGGAGGTGCCCAAACATCGCCGCATTAAGCGAAAAGCGGGCCGCGTCAGGGTAGTCCGAACTGATACCCCCTCACCTCCAACTACTGATTCCGAAAGAGAGAATGCAGAGAAGGAAGAGCGAGATAAAAAGGAGGCCGAGGAAAAAGTAAGAGAAGAAACAGAGAAGAGGGTTGAGGAAGAGCGGTTGCTCAAGCGAAGGGAAGACAAGGTGTTGATGGAGAAATTTTGACCAATCACGAATTGCCACGTCATTACATAAAATTAATGACGAAATTAAGTTAATTAAATTTGGGACCAATTATAAATTGACATGTGTCCAAATTTAATTTGAAAACAAAGTTGGCCAATTATAAATTTATAGAGCCAAATTTCTATTTGATCAATTAATTAAAATTAAATTATTTCAATCAAATTAATTAATTTGACAAATTAATTAAAAATAATAATTATTTGGATCAAATTTGGGTCTTTTAAATGTCTGGGTCATATGGTTTTGGGTCAAATATAAACCAAATCCAAGACTAAATGGTTCAGCCCAAGACCAATAAAACCCAAGCCCAAGTTGTTAGGCCCAAAAGTTACCAGGGCCCATCCTGCGAGAACTCTATAAATAGGGGGGTTCACCACCATTTCAAGGGGTCAGAATTTTGAAGCTCGAAGCCAGAGTCAGAGAATTCAGAGAACTTCATCAAGATTGAAGACTGAAGATTGAAGACTGAAGACTCCTTGAAATCCACAAGTTTCAAAGTGCTGAACACTTCCTGAATAATGAAGACTCCTTCAAGATTTGGAAGACTTCAAGCTCCAAGAATCCGTTGAAGCTCCAGACTCGAGATCAAGCGTTCCAGCCCTCGAGTGAAACACATCCACACATAAGAGAGAGAATCAGAGGATCAACATTAGAGATTGTATATCCACACGCATACAAATATTAATTCAAGTATATCGTTTATTCCACGTGTCTCCATCTTTGAAGTCTCGTGCGAACAAATTGGCACGCCCAGTGGGACCATCTCTACCTCTCATCTCTTTCTCTTGTTTGAAGATCCAACCAACGTGATGGCACCAAAGAAAGCTCCCGCGAAGGTTACCACATCAAGCGACTCTTACACTGGTCCTGTCACTCGTAGTTGCTCCCAAGGAATTGAGATCAAGGAGGATCATACTCCTCTAGCTGTTGCAAGCAAGATCTTAAAGCTGATTGAAGAATCCTCTAAGGATAAGGTTGCAGTCAAAGACAACCCACTGTTCGAATCTGTCGTTCCAACATCTAAGCAGCCAAAGGATACGCTAAGTCCTGATGTGATGTCCGTCATGATGGCTGATGTAGATCAGGATGAAAGAATGGCAGAGATGGAAAGGAAACTCAATCTCTTAATGAAGGCAGTTGATGAGAGAGATCTTGAGATTGCCTATTTGAAGAACCATCTGCAAAACCGAGAAACGGCTAAGTCTAGCCAGACCCCTGCTGCAGGAAAAAATGATAAGGGGAAAGCTGTCATCCGTGAGGACCAACCACAACACTCCGCATCAGTTGCCTCTTTGTCTGTCCAACAACTGCAGGACATGATCATGAATTCCATCAGGGCTCAGTATGGTGGACCGACTCAAAGTTCCCTCTTGTATTCTAAACCTTATACAAAGAGGATTGACAATCTCAGACTACCCACTGGGTTTCAGCCTCCCAAATTCCAGCAGTTTGACGGAAAGGGCAACCCAAAGCAACACATCGCCCACTTTGTTGAAACCTGTGAGAACGCCGGTACTCGGGGAGATTTGCTTGTTAAGCAATTTGTCCGAACACTGAAGGGAAACACGTTCGATTGGTACACTGACCTGGAGCTTGATACAATTGACAGCTGGGAACAGATGGAGAGAGAGTTCCTGAATCGCTTCTATAGTACGAGGCGAACAGTTAGTATGACAGAACTCACGAGCACAAAGCAGCGAAAGGGTGAGCCAGTCATTGATTACATCAATCGTTGGAGAGCCTTGAGTCTTGACTGTAAAGATAGACTCTCCGAGGTGTCCTCTGTTGAAATGTGCACCCAAGGTATGCACTGGGGACTTCTTTACATCTTGCAGGGGATAAAACCCCGGACCTTTGAAGAATTGGCGACTCGCGCTCATGATATGGAGTTGAGCATCGCTAGTAGAGGGGGCAAGGATCCTGTAGTCCCAGATATGAGGAAAGAAAAGAAGGAAGTCAAGGGCACTGAGAAAGTTGCAAAGAGTGCCACGAAAGAATCCATGGTCGTCAACACGACCCCGTTGAAATTTTCCTCCAAAGGAAAAGAAAGTAAATCCAGTAAGCAAATAGAGACAGGCGAAAGACGTCGCCTAACTTTAAAAGAAAGACAAGAAAAGGTATATCCATTTCCAGACTCCGACGTTCCAGATATGTTGGAACAGCTGTTGGAGAAGCAGCTGATTGAACTACCTGAATGCAAACGACCGGAAGAGTTAGGAAAAGTCAATGACCTAACTTCTGCAAGTATCACCGAGTTGTTAGTCATCCAGTGGAAAAATGTTTTGTATTGAAAGAGCTAATCCTTAAGTTGGCTCGTGAAAGGAAAATTGAGTTGGACCTTGATGAGGTGGCTCAAACAAATCATGCAACCATAATGGCAAATGTAGGGAATGAAAATCCCCTAATCTCCTCATGTGATTATGAAGAAAGATTAATTCAATTTGGGACCCTTGATCCTGTAGTGGTTCGATTTCAAAAAGAAGCCACAATGAGGGGACCCCAAGGAAAATATAATTCCGTTGAAGATGAGAACGGAGGCTGGACCCTTGTCGTTCGCCGCAAAAAGCAAAAGCAAAGTTACGCACGGAAAGAGTCCCGCCTATATCGAGATAGTAAAAGAAAAGTTAAGTCTCAAAGGAAGAAGGGAAAAAAGAAGTCGGGGAGGTCAAAGCCTGTCGTGAAGGAAAGTGAAGATTTCTTTTGCCCTCCACAACCCATAACTTTGGCAGAATACTTCCCAAGGAGCTTTCTCGATGATAGTAAAGAGAAGGCACTTGAAACTGTCACGTGTCACGTTGTGGACGTGGTGGAAGATGATGACGTCCTCGCTAGCTCCTCGGGAGTGGCGGTAGGTTCAGGAGACTTATCCTCTTTCAGCATAAAGGACTTACTGTCACTTCCTCAGGAAGCTAAAAACGTCCTTATTAACGCATTGATAGAGTCCGATGGTACAAAGATTCCAACCTCTGAGGCACGCACATGTGCTTCGTGTTGCGTGACTATAGGATTTTCCGATGAGATTTGCTGCTAGGGTCAAAACCTCACAATAGACCTTTATTCGTCTCGGGATACGTCCGAGAACAGAGGGTAAGTCGGATCCTCATCGACGATGGATCAGCTGTCAATATAATGCCTAAGTCAACAATGAAGCAATTAGGCATCTCGATGGAAGAATTATCAAACAGTAAATTGGTGATTCAAGGTTTCAATCAAGGCGGACAACGGGCGATTGACATGATACGTCTTGAGCTCATCATTGGAGATTTGAAGGTCGATACTTTGTTTCATGTGATAGACTCCAAGACCACTTATAAGTTGCTATTAGGTCGTCCTTGGATCCACGGCAATGGAGTGATAACTTCTACATTGCACCAGTGCTTCAAATTCTATCAAGATGGCATTAAGAAAGTTGAAGCTGACACTAACCCATTTTCAGAAGCAGAATCCCATTTCGCTGATGCAAAATTTTATATGAAGAGCGACAACATAGGGGAAACTATACCTACAGAAATCCCCTTGATAAAAAAGAATGATAAACTCGATTTAGAGCCACAAGCAGATGCAGGGAAGGAAGTTGTTGAGAATGTGAAGGCATCTAACCCGAAGAATGGTGAAGCATCTACAAGCCTTGAGAAATCTAAAGTTGTAGAGGATGAGAAATGTTCACCTGTTCTACGATACATCCCTTTGTCCCGGCGTAAAAAGGGTGAATCACCTTTCACTGAATGTTCGAAAAGCATAAAGGTCGGTGACGTTGAAATTCTGAAGGAAGGTTTCACTATGCCTCTTACAAAGATCACAGAGCAAGAGATTAGGAAACCTGAGGATGACCAGATAAAAGCAATTTTGCCTGAAAAACGAACTAAAGACGGGTTCGACCCGAAGGCATACAAACTTCTAGCGTAAGCAGGTTATGACTTCACAGCTCACACTGAGTTTAAAAGTCTGAGGGTTTTTTATGGAAGATCTGAGCTCTTTGCAACACAGAAGAAGCTTCTAAAGGAAGGCTATAGTCTGCCTACGACGAGAAAAGGACTTGGATATAAGTCGCCTGAACCAGTTCGCATAACAAGAAAAGGGAAGGCGAAAGTGGCAGACATAAATCATATAACAGCAGAGGAGGTCGATGACTCAAAAGAAGAAGAGAACGTCAACAAACGAGCTTCTGTTTTTAGGCGCATCAGGCCACCAGTTGCTCGTGCTTCAGTATTTCAAAGATTAATTGTGAATGAAACAGAAGAAGAAAGCGTACAACCTACCAATAACTCCACGCGACCTTCAGCTTTTCGAAGGTTAAATATGTCTGTTGAGGAAGATGAGAGTACACTTTCAATTCCGGATATCACACGACCTTCAGCTTTTAGAAGATTAAATATGTCCGTTGGGGAAGAAGAGAGTACAATTTCAATTCCGGATATTACACGACCTTCAGCTTTTAGAAGATTAAATATGTCTGTTTCGGAAGAAGATGGCACATTTTCAAGTCCGGATGTGACTCGACAATCAGTTTTTCAGAGGTTAAGTGTTACCACGAGAAGAAACCAAAGAGAGCAGCCTGCTTCGTCAACTTCTCACCGACTTCAACATGAAGATGTGATGAAAATTGAAAAGATCGCGAAGGCTAATGGAGAAATTCGAAGTGCAGTTCCTTCACGAATGAAAAGAAAAACCTTTGTTACTGTCGATACGGATGGTTCTTTAAAGGTAAAGAGACGTGATGTTGTCATCACCAATCCTTCAGAAGAAGATAGTGATCAGGAAGAAGAACAAGCCTCTTGCCTTCACATCACGGTTGAAGAAGAAACAGAGGTCGAAATGTCTGAAGTAGATGAGGACGAAGCACCTTTATCACTTGAAGACGGTAGCGAGTCTACAGTTGATGAGCTTAAAGAAGTAAACCTGGGTACACCAGAAGAGCCACGCCCAACTTTTATAAGCACGTCACTGACTCCTGAAGAAGAAGGTGAATACATGAGTTTACTCGCTTCATATAGAGATATCTTCGCCTGGTCATATAAAGAGATGCCTGGACTTGACCCAAAAGTAGCTGTCCATCATCTCGCAATTAAAGAGGGGTATCGGCCGGTCAAACAGGCTCAACGACGCTTTCGCCCAGAACTTATCCCTCAAATCGAAATAGAGGTCAATAAATTGATAGAAGCAGGATTCATCCGTGAGGTAAAATACTCTACGTGGATAGCCAACATCGTTCCTGTTAGAAAGAAGAATGGACAGCTTCGCGTTTGCGTTGACTTTCGTGATTTAAATAATGCATGTCCCAAAGACGATTTTTCACTGCCAATCACAGAAATCATGGTGGATGCCACCACAGGGCATGAAGCTTTGTCTTTTATGGATGGGTCATCAGGCTATAACCAGATTCGAATGGCTCTTGCAGATGAAGAAATGACAGCCTTTCGAACTCCAAAAGGGATATACTGTTACAAAGTGATGCCCTTTGGATTAAAGAACGCTGGAGCTACTTATCAACGTGCTATGCAAAAGGTTTTCGATGATATGCTACATAAACATGTCGAGTGCTATGTCGATGATCTTGTTGTTAAGTCGAAGAGACGACAAGATCACTTGAAGGATCTAAAAGTGGTCTTTGATCGTTTGAGAAAGTATCAATTGAGGATGAACCCTCTCAAATGTGCATTCGGTGTTACTTCTGGGAAGTTCCTGGGGTTCGTCGTTAGACATCGAGGAATCGAAATAGATCAATAAAAAATTGACGCCATTCAAAAGATGCCAAGACCTAAAAACTTACATGAGTTGAGAAGCCTGCAAGGTCGTCTGGCCTACATTCGAAGATTCATCTCTAACTTAGCCGGTTGATGCCAACCTTTTCAAAGGCTAATGAGGAAAGGAGAAAAATTCGAGTGGGATGAAGCATGTCAAAACGCCTTTGAAAGCATTAAGAAATATTTGCTTAACCCTCCTGTCTTAGGAGCCCCCATAGCTGGAAAGTCATTGATTTTGTACATCGCTGCTCAAGAAAGACCACTGGGAGCGTTATTGGCACAGGAAAGTGAGAAGGGAAAGGAACGAGCCCTTTATTACTTAAGCAGGACCTTAAATGGAGCTGAGATAAATTACTCACCTATTGAGAAAATGTGCCTTGCTCTTTTCTTCGCTATTGACAAGTTAAGGCATTACATGCAAGCTTTCACAGTGCACCTGGTTGCGAAAGCTGATCCTATCAAGTATGTTCTATCAAGGCCTGTTATTTCTGGACGCTTAGCTCAGTGGGCCATCATACTTCAACAATATGATATCGTATATATACCTCAAAAGGCAGTCAAGGGGCAGGCATTAGCCGACTTCTTGGCAAAACATCCAATTCCTTCAGATTGGAAGTTATGTGAAGATCTTCCTGATGAAGAAGTCTTCTATGTTGAAATTACGGAGCCCTGGATTATGTACTTTGATGGTGCAGCACGAAGAAGTGGAGCAGGGGCAGGAATCATCTTTGTTTCGCCTGAGAAACACATGCTCCCCTATAGCTTTGTGCTTGGTGAATTGTGTTCAAACAATGTTGCTGAATATCAAGCGCTAATAATTGGCCTCCAAATGGCCTTGGAGATTGGCATAAGATATATAGAGGCCTATGGTGATTCAAAATTGGTCGTTAGCCAACTTTTACTCCAGTATGAAGTGAAGCATAAAGACTTGAAGCCTTATTTCATCTATGCAAGACAACTGCTAGAAAGGTTTGACAGTATAGTACTGGAGCATGTTCCAAGATCAGAAAATAAAAAGGCAGATGCTCTAGCAAATTTAGTCACTGCCCTAACAATTCCGGAAGATATGTCGATGAACATCTCACTTTGTCAGAGGTGGATCGTGCCGCCAATAGAAGACCAATGCCTAGAAGTAAATATGATTTCTGTCTTTGCAATTGAAGAAGAGGATTGGCGACAGCCCATTATAGATTATCTTCAACATGGAAGACTGCCCACAGATCCCAGGCGTAGGGCCGATATACGAAGAAGAGGTGCCCGATTTATCTACTACAAGGAGATCCTTTATCGTCGTTCTTATGAGGGACTCTTCCTTCGATGCCTTGGAAAGGAAGAAGCAGCAAAGGCATTAAATGAGGCACATTCAGGTGTTTGTGGCGCCCATCAGTCGGGTCCAAAACTCCAGTTTCAATTAAAAAGGATGGGTTATTATTGGCCTACAATGATTCAAGACTCAATGGAATATGCAAAGAAGTGTGAAGCCTGTCAATTCCATACAAACTTCATACATCAGCCGCCGGAGCCTCTTCATCCGACTGTAGCTTCATGGCCTTTTGAAGCTTGGGGACTTGACCTTGTTGGCCCTATAACACCTAAGTCTTCAGCAGGACATTCTTACATTCTTGCAGGGACAGATTACTTCTCAAGATGGGCTGAAGTTGTCGCATTGAAAGAAGCCAAGAAAGAAAATGTTGTGGATTTCCTTCGAACTCATATAATCTATCGGTACGGTATCCCTCATCGTATTGTGACAGATAATGGAAGACAATTCTCCAACGGCCTAATGGACAAGTTGTGTGAGAAGTTTAACTTCAAACAATACAAGTCCTCTATGTACAATGCTGCGGCAAATGGGTTGGCAGAAGCATTCAATAAGACGCTGTGTAACTTATTGAAGAAAGTAGTCTCCAAGACAAAGAGAGATTGGCAAGAAAAGATCGGTGAAGTGTTGTGGGCCTACCGAACTACTCATCGCACTCCTACAGGAGTCACACCTTATTCACTCGTTTATGGGGTAGAAGCTGTGCTCCCGTTAGAAAGAGAGATTCCTTCATTAAGGATGGCTGTCCAAGAAGAGTTGACAACAGAAGATAATGCTAGGTTGCGCCTTCAGGAGTTAGAAGCACTTAATGAAAGAAGGTTAGAGGCTCAACAAGCATTGGAATGCTACCAAGCACGGATGTCTAAAGCCTTTGACAAGAATGTGAAGCTTCGATCTTTTCAAGTTGGTGATCTTGTGCTAGCTGTTCGAAGACCCATCATCACGACACGACACACAAGGAACAAGTTCACACCTAAATGGGATGGACCCTACGTCGTCAAGGAAGTCTACACAAATGGAGCGTACAAGATCGTGGATAAAAACGGATTAAGAATAGGCCCGATAAATGGCAAATTTCTTAAAAAGTTTTATGCGTGAAATGTAATGCTCCATATCGCAAGAGCCTAAACTGCATGATACTCCTGACCCGCATGAGTTAAAAAGGTGAACGACCAAAACATAAAAAAAAAATCAAATTTGTATTCTGAACTACGTTATGACTTGATCTCGTTTATTAATGGGTACGTAGGCAACTTAAAGGAAACTTTAAGCTCAGTCCATAAAATAAAAAAAAATCATTATTCCAATATGCGAAACAAGTACGATAATGAGTAAAAAAAATCTTGTCTATTACAAAAAAAAAATGGAGATATTTTCGATAAAAATATGATGATAAAAAAAATGAAGTCTGATTATGGTATCCACTTGTAATTCTTCAGCTCTTCTTGTGCATCTTCCAACATTTCACGAAGTATCGTCAGAGTTTTAGCATCAGCATCAGTAAGAACAGGGGCATCTTCAATGCTACTTATAGTTCCTCGCAGTTTGGAAGCCTCAAGTTGATTTTGTTTTAGAAGATCCTCCTTCTCGATAATCGATTTAGAAATCTCAACTCGCTTAGCTTTCACAGTTTCAAGCCTAGCTTCCAATTCTTCTTCTTCTCGCAATGCTTGCAGATGTTGTTGCTGAAGTGAACCTTTCGCGGTGAGTAGTTCACTTTCACTATATAGTATCTTCTCCAAGCTAAACCTAGTCTCTCCCAGTTGGCGATTCTTACTCTCCAAAGTTAATTGAGAAGAAAATGATGACTGCAGCTGGTTATACTTCTCTACCTTCTTGAAATACGCACTTACAATTTCTTTAAGAGAATCCAAGCCGGGTACACGAATCTCAGAAATTGTATGAAGTATTTTGACTGCCTCTTGTTTAAGGCGAGGTATTTTGTCGAACGGAGTGCGTATGATCTTCTGGTGTATGCTCTCCCACAGGGCAAGGGAAGATTGTTTCCTATTGTTGGAAATAACATCGTCAGCAAAGTAATCAGAGATCTCAGACGCAGCTGCATGGGTCGTTGTCTTCTTTTGTTCAAGAACTTCATCAATTGCAGGATGACAAGATTGAATCGCGACTCTATCCGTTGGCGCTTTGGAATTGTCCACACGCGCAGCTACAGAGTCAAAGATGTCTGGACTCACAAAAGAAGAAGGACTGTGATGCCCTTCGACTTCTATAAGGGGATCATTTAAGGGTGACTGCAAAGAAAAGGGGGAAGCAATGATGATAATAGTAATAGGGAGTTCAGGGAGTTCAGGAAATTGTGATGAGCTAGGGACTCCATCAAAATATTCATCTTCACATACTGATGGTTGTTTGGACTTTTTAGACCTTTTCCAATGATGATCGTCGCTACTGCTCTGACTACCATCATTATCCTTGGAGCAAAATTCACCAGGTTCAAACATGCGAATCCTTTTGCCTCCGTTGTCATTGCCAACCTTTTTAGGAAATTTTGGCTTAGAGAGGAGAGGAGAAGCGCTATCCGCCAACTTTTGTATGCCTTCTTCAAGATAATTCCCATGCTTGGCTAACCACCAACTTCTGTAGCGTTGAGTAACCTGAGTGTGTGGTTTCGTTGCACGAGCAGGAAGGTATACTTGGGATAATGTTCCTCTTTGAGTGCATATCCTCCAAAGACGAAACACATTCGCTAAATTTGCCTCAGGAATTTCTATACTCAAGTCATTCGGTATGTCTTGATAGAATCCAAATTATCGACTAAATCGACAAGGACTATAAGCTTCAATAACCATCAACGATCCACAGCGTGAAGACAAGAAACACGACCGAATGCTTATGAAGAATGAAGAAAGCCAAAACGATAATTTACCGTAATCTTTCAAAAGCTCGCCTGTATTTCTGGCTTGAAGACTCGCATACCATGACACATATTTACCTTTGTGAATATGTACACGGGCTTCAAAATCGTTAAAGTACTTAGCCCCACCCTCGCCAGAAAACTCAACCATCATTGGGCCAATGACAGGTGCTGGGACTTTGTAATGCGTGTTAAAATAATAAGCCAGCCAAGCATGGACATAGTGCAAAGGAAAACAAGCCTTTGAAAATCCAGCAGAAGGAGATGCACTGTGGATCTGGCCGAGTCCATGATAAATATTGGCCAAAACAGGAACAGCAAGACTGAAAACGTAACCTTCAGCCATAAGACTGGCGACTTTAAAAACTTCTGGACGAAGAGAAGTACGTTGGTCGGGAAATACAAATGCGCACAACCAACAAGAAAGAAAGGCAGCCAAGTATGCCTTATCTTTCAGTTCATCTTCTACGCCCAACATGCAAAATAAGTCCATTTCTTTTTCAGACCAGCTGTGACGCTTGGTAGGAGCCCCATTCGGATTATGGGTCTGACGTGGACGAGAAGTCTTCTTCGGCTTTCGGGGAGGAGGTTTTTCATATTTCGAATCTCCTTTAAACCAGAAAGAAATCCACGATTTGATAGGAATTTGAAGGCAATCGCGTTGTTGAGATGCAATGTGATAGTACGCAGCAAAAAGGTACTCACAGACTTTTGGGCAATCTTCATCCTTTCGATCAAGCGAACCTAATAATTCCTTACAACAAGGAACAACTTCATCATAAAACCTACCCTTGATGGAAAGGCCTCCTAATCTCCACATGTCCCATAGAGAGATAGATAACTCTCCTGATGATGTATGAAGTGTATTTGTGGATGGACACCATGCTTCACAAAAAGCTCGAACTATATCATTATTGCGGTCATAAGTGTATAAGGAAGCCATTACAGCATCAAACAAACAAGCCTTCTTCAGTATTGGCGTATTTGAAGAAATTACGACCTCTAACCATTCCCAATAATCAGGTATATAAAAGAATTCTCCATGAATTCTTATTGAATTACCCCAACAAACTTGTTCGTCTCCAATAATTCGACGACCTAAAGTTGATTCTGGATTTTCGCCCGGCACCTTGCTATGAATTGGAGACTCTAAAAACCACGCCTTCAATGAAGAGTCGTGATTCAAAAGTCTTTCTTCTGACCATCTAGACAAAGAGGTGGAATTATTCAAGCAATGTTGTGATCCCCTAAAATTACCGCATATTGTCTCTCCTACAGGAAGTATAACGCCATTTTCAACAGGCTGATCTTTGTCCTTCAAGATGACTAAGCAGTTTTTCTCAAGATCAGGGTGCTCAGTAAAATACACCATGATGGAGATAAGTTTTTCTACACAAGAAAAAAAAAATGTGTCAATCTTATCCAAGAAGTTATGAAGGCAAGAAAGTGATGCATGAATAATCAATCATACAAAAAATATATATATAACCAACTCTATAAGACACTAAAGTCATCAAAACGACTGGTCTAGCAGGAGTGCATGAAGGCGAATCTGGTGACTACCCCTGCAGGTTACTCAGATCACCCAATAAAATGGGGACTGGGTCTAGCAGGAGTGCATCGCAGTAAGCGAATCTGGTGACTACCCCTGCAGGTTACTCAGATCACCCAATAAAATGGGGACTGGGTCTAGCAGGAGTGCATGAAGGCGAATCTGGTGACTACCCCTGTAGGTTACTCAGATCACCCAATAAAATGGGGACTGGTCTAGCAGGAGTGCATCACTGAAGGCAAGTCTGATGACTACCCCTGCAGGTTACTCAGATCACCCAATAAAATGGGGACTGGGTCTAGCAGGAGTGCATCGCTGTAGGCGAATCTGGTGACTACCCCTGCAGGTTACTCAGATCACCCAATAAAATGGGGACTGGGTCTAGCAGGAGCGCATGAAGGCGAATCTGGTGACTACCCCTGCAGGTTACTCAGATCACCCAATAAAATGGGGACTGGGTCTAGCAGGAGTGCATCGTTGTAGGCGAATCTGGTGACTACCCCTGCAGGTTACTCAGATCACCCAATGAAATAGGGGACTGGTATAGCAGGAGTGAGATCACTGCAAGTGAAGCTGGTGACGACCGTTGCACGAAGCTTACACATTCAAGCAAGAAAGAAACAAATTGCAATAATATATGTGCAAAGGAAAAAAATGGAAGCCAAAAGCTCTATAGTACAATCAAAGCAATTCATATGAGCGACATCCAATAAGGACATACATGGAATATATATGCAGATCAAAAAAAAAAATAAAAATAAAAAAAAACGAAAATTGATGTGTGCTCTCCCTTAGTGAGGTTCAGTCTTATTTATAGGGGGAGTTTTAAGTTCAAATCAAAGGTTTAGATAAAGATTTGACTCAAATGAAATCCTATCTCCGGTTCAAAATTTTATGAGATAATCTTTATCTTTATCTGAACCAACTTAATTAAATTAAAATTCCTAAAAGATTATTTCAATTCAAATCAATTTGGGAATTCAAATTTTATCTAAATAATTTTATTTGGGCATACTCCAAATTTTTCTTCCAAATCAAAATTTGAGATTCAAGCATCAAATTCTATGCCAAATGCAAGTTTGAATTTGGTAAAATTTTACCTCAAATAATATTTTGGGCATAATCCAAATTTTATCCCAAATGGACCAAAGTCCAAACCTCAAGTTATGTTCCATATTTTGATTAAATTGGCGCACCAAATGGAGTCAAAGTCAAGAAAAAATACCTTGCATTTTAATTCCAAAATATATTTTTCGAGATTCACTCACACATAATTTGTGTCTAAATCTCGAAAAGGGGGCATTTGTTGATGGAGAAATTTTGACCAATCACGAATTGCCACGTCATTACATAAAATTAATGACGAAATTAAGTTAATTAAATTTGGGACCAATTATAAATTGACATGTGTCCAAATTTAATTTGAAAACAAAGTTGGCCAATTATAAATTTATAGAGCCAAATTTCTATTTGATCAATTAATTAAAATTAAATTATTTCAATCAAATTAATTAAAAATAATAATTATTTGGATCAAATTTGGGTCTTTTAAATGTCTGGGTCATATGGTTTTGGGTCAAATATAAACCAAATCCAAGACTAAATGGTTCAGCCCAAGACCAATAAAACCCAAGCCTAAGTTGTTAGGCCCAAAAGTTACCAGGGCCCATCCTGCGAGAACTCTATAAATAGGGGGGTTCACCACCATTTCAAGGGGTCAGAATTTTGAAGCTCGAAGCCAGAGTCAGAGAATTCAAAGAACTTCATCAAGATTGAAGACTGAAGATTGAAGACTGAAGACTCCTTGAAATCCACAAGTTTCAAAGTGCTGAACACTTCCTGAAGACTGAAGACTCCTTCAAGATTTGGAAGACTTCAAGCTCCAAGAATCCGTTGAAGCTCCAGACTCGAGATCAAGCGTTCCAGCCCTCGAGTGAAACACATCCACACACAAGAGAGAGAATCAGAGGATCAACATTAGAGATTGTATATCCACACGCATACAAATATTAATTCAAGTATATCGTTTATTCCACGTGTCTCCATCTTTGAAGTCTCGTGCGAACACAAGGGCAAGGGTATTGTTGAAGCATCGGTTGAAACTGACGAGACTGAGGAGCCAAGATTGTCGTACAACCGCTTCATCAATAATCTTGCTCAGGCAAAATACATAGAAATGCTGAAACGAGACTTTCTGTTCGAACAGGGTTTTGGCGATGATCTACCACGGTTCTTGAGGTTTGGAATAGCGAACCATGGCTGGAGTTAGTTCTGTTCAAAGCCGGAGCCAGTAAACTCCAACATTGTTTGAGATTTTTTTGCAAATATTGATAATGTAGAGGAATTTCAGGCTATAGTTCGAGGAGTACCCGTTGATTGGAGCCTAGGAGCTATTAATTCGTGATTCAATCTCGAGGACTTTCCGCACACAGGATTTAATGAGATGGTGGTGGCACCATCGAGCGATCAATTGAATGCGACTGTCCGAGAGGTTGGCATCGAGGGGGCTCAGTGGAGGCTGTCGAAAACAGAAAAGCATACATTTCAAGCTGCTTATCTGAAAAGTGAGGCCAATACATGGATGGGCTTCGTCAAGCTACGCTTACTGCCGACAACTCACGATTCAACGGTGTCTCGGAATCGGGTACTGCTTGTGTTTATCATTTTTCGTTCAATGAGTGTTGATGTGGGTAAAATAATTTCTTTGGAGATTTATGATTGCTGGCGGAAAAAGGTTGGGAAGCTGTTTTTCCCCAACACTATCACGATGTTATGCTGAAGGGCAGGGGTTCTAGAGAATGAGGATGATGTAACTCTGATAGACAAGGGAGTAATCGACACACCAAATTTGGCCAGGCTTCAAAGGACACATGAAGCACACCAAGGAGGATTGTTGTGCGGCATCCACCAAATACAAGAGCAATTACATATGCATTCAAGTAGAATGGAGTTTGCCGAAAGGCAATTCCAGACTTTCTGGAATTATGTGAAAAGAAGGGATGTTGTGTTGAGGGTAGCCTTGCAATCGAATTTGTCTGAACCATATCCGACTTTACCCATATTCCCTGATGACCTATTGAACCCATGGATTCCGCCCCCACCGATGGAAAGGGAAGAAGATGATGATGCATATGAGCAGGGTCAAGAGAACTGACGATTGAAGTGGCCCTGAGCGAGCATAATTTTTGTTCTGGAATTTTTGTTTGCTCGCACATTTTCTAACCTCCTTTTCTGTTGATGTTATGTTTGCTTCTTTTTAATTTTTCTGTTTCTGAAAAAATATATCCGCTTATGTAATTTATTTTCTATGTTTTAATGAAATTTCTAAGGTTGTTTTCATTCTATACGCATTGAGTAATTCTAACTCAACTAATTTTCTTCTGAATTTTTGAAGCTTGGACTGGTTAAGCTTAAATAGATCAAGGTATTATAATCTCAAGAAACCTTTTGCTTGAGCATTTCTTCTAGCCTGGTCGATTGCTGCTGTAAGAAGATTTTGGAGGTAGTGTTCACTTATATGATCCACTTTAAGCTTAGTTCTAGTCCCACACTCGGTTTAAAATTCAGATAGAAAAATTTAAGTTTGGGGGTATACTTCACAAAATTAATGATTCATTGGGGACAATGAATAATTCAAGTTTGGGGGACTTTTTTCTACTCCAATTGTTTTGCTCAAACATTTCTCTCCTTCATTAAATGATTTGCTAGGATATTGAGTAACCGGAGACATTTGTGATACCCACTGTTTGTCTTCGCGTGAAAAGATGACCTAGAAAATCGGAAAAATGAGAAAAAATTATTATTTGCTGAAGAAGTTTTGTTGAAAATTTTGCTGAGAAAATTCATGGAGCAAAAGCTTTGAAGGATGAATGATAATCTAGCAGTTTTTCTGTCTCCCATAACTTAGGTGAGCTTCATCATAAAATGTCGCCATTCTGAGGGGCAAGAGATGGAATAACTAAGGATTTTTTAGCTTTTCAAAGAGTATTTAGCCTTGTTGGTGATGAGCTTGAGGCAAAGGTATACTGCACCATAAAGTGGGTCATCCCATGCTTAAGAGCTTATGACTTTAGGGTTGCTTTAAGTCTGAAAAACAAAAACCCCTTAAAAATGTGTGTTCTAATGTGTCTGATAATAGAGCCAGGCTGTGGCAAGTTCTGAGAATTGAGTTAAAAGTGGTGATTATTTGTCCATGCTGGAAGAATTATTTTGCTACAGTAGAGCTTGGTTTTGCAGAATGCTCAGGTAGAGGTTGAAGGTAGTGTTGGATTGTCTGGTTTGATTAAGCTATTTTTGTCTAACGTTTTGAATTCTTAAGAGAAGGTTGGTTAGTATTGCTCGGGACGCGCAATAGTTCAAGTTTGGGGGTGTGTTAACTCTCCAAAAGGGAGTTATTTAGACCTTATTTCTATATTGATTTGTGTGTCTTTTGTGCTAAATAGGGTTGCTTTTAGATATATATTATATATTTTAACCCATTTGGAAGAATGGACGCTTTGAAAGTTATTTTGTGCATAAAATATTGCTGAGTGACTTGAAGGAGCAAATTCTATGCTGGAGCAAAGCAGGGAGCAAAACTGCCACGTCACAGCTCGTTAGCCAATTTAACAAACTGAATTCTGTTAAGTTATTCCCGAGATAAAGGGGCAAGGAGAGCCATCCACGTGTCTAGAGATCAACCTAATTCAAGCCTCCTATCACTCTATAAAAGAAGATAGCCGCCCAAGTCAAATTCATTCCACTTTTGGGGAAGAGATCATTCTCATTTCCATTTTGGGAGTCGAATAGAGGAGAGATTGGAGACCATCAAGAAGACCATCAATTGCAAGCTGTTCAAGGGAATTAATCTTTTCTTGTATTACCTTGTGGTTATGGACATGCTTACTCAGATTGTAACGTGTGTTTCCATGCATTTTATGAACTAAATAGTTTTAGGCGTTGGTTAGGAAACAATGTGATTGTCCTGCTTAATCTCTAGTAATAAATATTGATTAATGCATCTTGATTAATTGTTGTGCTCATTTCTATTTTGTGCCCGTCTGGCCAGCCGGTATGAATATCTCTCTCTAGTTTAAGGGATGATTTAGGGAGTGTGTGACGATTAATCACACTAGATCATTGTGTATTGGTGAACGCCAGTGACTGAGCTAGGGATAACCAGTTGCCTAGTGCTTGATCGGTAGTACTTCATTGGAGTTGAAACACATTCCAAATGATCCGGAGTTCCGGGAGGAATCTGCTAATAAGATTGCAAGAGTTTTGCATGATCAATAATATTGCTAGAGCATCTTTCAAAACAACTACTAAATCCTGACCAGCGCCTGTTTCTAATCTGTCTCCCTATTTGTTACTTTTTGTTCTGTCACTTCTTTTGCTTCAGCATTCTATCAAAAATCAATCATTTTAACCATTCTTGAAACCATTAAAAGACTAAACAAAATAGATAAAGTGAAACCTAATTCAAAGCTTGGATTCGATAAATATTTATTACTTGCTGCGGACTGTGTATACTTGCATTGAGTCTAGAGTCTTTTTATATCTTATTTTTACTCACTCTAGGAACCGAACACTGTCCCTACAGCTTCTCGACACTGTGCGGTTTTCAGACTGGCGTGGATTCAACTTGAAATTGGACCTTTCTTCATTTCTTTTTGGATCTTCTTTATATGGTTGACTTATTGGGCTTCCCCTTGACCCATGCATGAAAATTTTGGCTTGGATGGTTCATTTTAGGGCATTTTTCCACCAAAAATCCACAAAGTGCTCCTTAGGACAAAACAATAAATTAAATTAGAATTTTCCAATAAAAACACAATTAAAGCACTAAAAAGCTTAATATTTTCCAATAAAAACACAATTAAAGATCACGAAGGTAACCCAGGGGTAAAATGGTAATTTGATGTAGCTGGCGTTAGGAACAGTCGTGAAGGATTGACTTACCGTTATTGGTCAATATCCGTGGACACAGAAATATTCTATAGTGAGAAGAGTGCAGCTGTGGGTCTTTAGTGGAGTGACCCACAGTTAACGAACGTTGACTAACTTGGTTAATGAGTTTAGTCAATTAGTCTCGTATCATTGGAACTTCTGATCTATAGGTCCATTAGGTCCACCTGCTAGCTATTAAAGGGTTCTGAGATTAAATAGTCTTGAATAGAATTTGAAGTGTGTTCAATTCATTAAGGAAATTATATTGTATTTGATACAATTAAGATAATGTATGAAGATACATTATAATATAAGTTTAATTAGTGAATTAAACTTTATAATATAAATTTATTTTTGGATGTGATTCAAAATTAATTAATGAGAGAATTAAATATATGGAGTTCAAATATTAAATATGAATTTGATTCATATTAAACTATAGGTTAAAATAATATGAATAGAGATTCATTTTAAAACTATAGTATATGAGAGAATTATTTGAATTTGATTCAAATAGAATATTAATTAAATATTTTATATTTAATTAAAGAAATAATTAATTTGACAATTAAATTAATTAGTTTGATTTAATTAAATTAATACTGTAGTTCATATTTAATGTACATTAGATGCACATTAAAACTATAGGTTAAATGAGAGAGACATATTTGAGTTTAATTCAAATATACTATTAATTAAATATATGATATTTAATTAGTTGGTTGAATTAATTAAGTTAAATATGATTTAATTGAATTTAAAAACTATATGTTAAATTTAATTTAATCAAATGTTGATCTGGTTAAAATTATTTTAATGTGCATAATATATAGTTTTAACATATATTAATTTAATGGTTAAATTAATATGTATTGAGGAATGAGGTTTTGACACCTCATTGGGGGAGTTACACGATTGTAACTCCCCACTCTCTTTCGACCAATGAGATAGTTATTCAATCTGACTAATTAGTCTCTCTTGGAAAATCTCTCTCAAGATTTTCTGTCAAGAAAAAGACATCTCTATTGCTGAAAATCTATTCTCAATTCAAGATTGAGTTCCCACAAACTCAAACCTTAAGATCCAGAGATATAGTGGGTGATCTCTATAGGTGGTCTTCGTTGGTAATTCGTGACGAGTAATTCGTTGAGGAGCATTGTGCAGAGAAGAAATTCGTTCTTCAACAAGTAGGTTTCTAATCCTAATTATTGTAGTTTAGAAATCAGAATGCTTAACCTATTTATGTTTTAGAATTGTTCTGAAATTTAAAGCCAATGTATCGATGTTTTCGTTTTAACCCAATTAATAACAAGTTGATCTGATATATGCTTTTTCTGCTACTAAGGATTTTTATTCCTTCAATGTGGAGGAACTTGAAAGAGAAATTCACTTACATTACTTCTAGATTTATGAAATTGAAGATTATTATTACATGCATCCATTTAATTAAGCTACAGTTCCAAAAAGCTAATTAACACCCTAGGTTGAATCCCCTTGATAGGAAATTCCCGTTTATTTGCATGTCTTTTCTAATTGTTTTTTTTAGCCTTTTCATTATCATTCGAGTTGGAATTCTAGATAAAATTAAGCATGACAATTCTCAGTAGTTAATAGATTTAATTATAATTTCCTGTGGATTCGATACTCGGCAATACCGACCGTTTTATATTATTTGTGACTCGTGCACTTGCGGATCGTCGTAACACATGACTTGATGGCGCAATAAACATGAACTTATTTGATGAGTGAACCATGATAAATTATGAGAATTTGTGTCATACGTGTTTGAGAACTTTATGTGCATATTCATGAATTATGATGTTTGATATGGGACCCCATTCATATATGTAAGTTTCATGAAATTTAATGAACTATGTCCATGACAATTACCTTAGAGGAAATTGATGTACATCTAGAGGAACCTGAGGTACTGTAGGTGAGATTCGACCCCACTAAATAGGTGCCAACTGACTATTAGCTCGAGCGTAATCTTTAGAGGATGCCTACTATATCTCTTAGTTGGGGGAGGAACCAGAGGAAAGGTAATTGTTCATGATAAGGCCTTAAAAGAAATTTATAGTTAAAAAGAAAGAGGAAAAGGGTCTCACTAGTAAAGCATGAACCAAGTTGTATGTGTTTGCATGTCCTAACCTTGGTAGTGGGGTTACTTACTGATAAAGTATCATTTATCATCAAATTATATGGTCTATTTCTCTGATTTCTATTATGTAAAGTTTGTTATTTCTAGAGCCTATTGTTTAGCTCCATGTGTCCATTTTTTTCCTATATATGTTGAACACTGTTCATTTCCCTAATTAAGGCAAATACAATCATTGAATAAAATCTTCTTCCTCTCTATTCTTACACCTTTTATGGTATCACGGCTTAGGCTCTTTCTTCTCTAAAAATGACAATCGAAGAAGGATCATCATCATCTTCATCCTCTGGTCAGCAAGCTACTCCGCCGTCACACATTCTACTCCGATCACTACGCCTGTAGTGACTCCAATTCACAACCCAGTCCAGAATCCTATCGTCGACACTCCTCTGGTTCGACCTGCAATTAATCAGAAGCGCAATCAAAATCAACCCCAACCTCAAACTCCCTTCAATCTAAACCCCCAACCTCCTCTGGATATTTCACTTACCAACCAAATTTCCCTGTTCAACCTGAACGATTTCAACAACAACCATTTTACCCACGACCCCTGTTTCAAGCTCCTCAAAACTTTCCTTTTCAACCCCAAGCTTTTCCCCCAAATTTTCTCACCCTTAATCCTTATCATACTCTTCCTCAACCGTTGGCGGTGAAGCTCAACGACAACAATTTCTTGTTATGGAAAAACCAATTACTCAATGTTGTTCTTGCGAATGGTCTATCAGATTATCTCAATGGATCGATTCCACCACCTACAAAGTTTCTTGATCAGAACAATACTCAACCCAATCCTGGTTATCTTGGCTGGGAAAGGTACAACAGATTCCTTATGTGTTGGATTATTCCTCATTATCTGAAGAGAAAATGGCTGAAATTGTTAGTTTAGACACTGCATCTGCTATTTGGAATTGCTTACCTAGATCCTATGTTTCTAATACTACTGCACTAATTATGGCGTTGAAATCTCAGTTATAGAAAGTTAAGAAAGATGGTCTTGTTGGGTTTAATGTCCTATAAACTCGTAGTTTGTAAATCATTAAACATATTCTATTTCCAATAAAGACGTTATTGAGGTTATTCAGTAAAAGATGTTATTGAATATGTAAATTGCGAATGATTAACCTAAATCCAATAAACTAAGATCCTTGGCTATAAAATGAATGCTCGAACTATATGTAGAGACATATCGTAGGATCAAGTTCAAGTTTATAGTCAAAATAGTTTATAGTATAAGGATACGGTTGGGTGCCTTATTCTGGGGACACTATGGACGCGACCCACTTTGTATTAAGTACAAACGATGAGATCCTAAACCGTTCATGTAGAGACATGTGAGTGGGGGCGTCCTATGCAATGAGTTTGCATAAGATTGGACCACAAAATAAGTCACTTTCTCTTTATAACGCCGTTTACTGAAGAAACTGACTATTTCTCAAAGATGACCTAGGTAACTCGTTCTTAATCCTGAGCTAACTATGAACTTCTGTTTCTACGAGATTATCCTTTGATCTGCATGGGTAAGAGTGGCCAGTATCGCCGACTCGACAAGCCTACCATTTTGGGGATAAGATCGAATAGATAGTTGGGGACATAGTCTTGCAAGACGGAATTGGCTCCTACCCATTTCAGGGATAGTAGATAGGTTGTTCCCTTAAGTACTAACTCCAGGACTTGAACAAGGGGCCCCACCCTCTCGGTAGATCAAGAGGTACTTAGGTTTGATGGTTGGACCACAAACCGATTGTTCATTAGAGGATTAGTGGAACTTAAGGAACAAGAAGTACTATAGGGGTAAAACGGTCATTTGACCTAGCTATAGCTACGAAAAACCTATGAAGGAATGACTTACCGAACATGGTTAAATCAAGTGGACGGAAATATATCTTTAGTGAGGGGAGTGCAACTATCGGGCTATAGTGGAGTGTCCCGGTAGTTAACGAATGTTGGCTAGCTTAGATAATGAGATTAGTCGGTTATCCTCGAATCGTTGGAGCCCATGATCTCTAGGTCCATTAGGTCCCCCTACTAGCTCATATCGGATTAAAGCCTAGAACATATTGATAGGAATCTTTGAATCGTTCAAAAACGGGAAATAGGGTTTTATCGTAAAATGTGTTTGACACAATGATTTAATTATGAACTAAATTAGAAATTGAGAGGTAAGGTATTTAAAAGTGTTTTAAATACAATATATATGGATTAAGAATCATATATAATGAATGGCACAAGGTAACAATGATTAATTGGATTAATCATATCAAACTACTTGGAAATGTCCCAAATTAATTGCCTAGAAATCAATTTCAATTTAGAATTAAAAAAAGAGTGAATTGCAAGCTGAAAATTCAGAATATAGATTCAATTTAGTGGATTTAGTGGGATTCCCACTCTTGCATGTTGATGCATAGTGGAAAACAACACAACCATGCACTAGTTGCAATTTCACCATGTGTCTAGTGTCATGAGGCTTCTCTTTGCATGGAAGATGTCTATATAAGCAGTTTGAATCAGATTCAAAGCCAAGAGGGTCATTTTCCATATTGTTATGCTGCTGGATTTTGGTCTCAAACACACTCATCTCCATAGGAATCAAAGGGAGTTGCTAAATCGGTCTCCAAAAAGGTTGGTACAAATTCTGCTCTTTGCTTACAGTATTTGGACATCATGTTTTCTTTTTCTAAAATTGATGTCGTTAAGTGCCTCCAGTCCTAAAATTGCTTCCGCATGTGTTATATGAACACCTTCAATTGGTATCAGGGCAAGATTAAGGCACCTAACATGCATTAATTTTTGCTTGGTGGGTAGCTTTTCATATGATGAAACTGTGTAGAAACTAAGGAAAACTAGTTTTGGGTTTGAATTTAATTCTCAGTCAATTCATTGGAATTAATTGTAATTGCCTACATGTTTATGGGCATTAATGTGTACATATGGAGTCTGTAAAATTTGAGAGTCAATAGAGTCCATTTACACCGTCAATTTGAAGAAATTCGGAGATTGTTCACTGCGCTGGCCGAAAATTCTTGCATGCTGTTTTTTAGTTCCAGCCCAAGTGTGTTCTTCACTTAAAGCTAAAATGGTCCGGTTCAAGTAATCCAAGGGCGGTTCGGGTCGGTTCGAATGGTTCGGGAGCGGTCCAAGCCCTATTTGAAATTATTATTGTAATAATTTTAGTTTTTATTTTTGCTTGATTAAAAATCCCAAAACCAATTCACTTTAGTTAATTTAATTAATTATGCATTATTGAATGTATGTTTTAATTAAACAGTATTTTATGTGCATAATGTATGTCATTTAGATTTAAAATCCCACCATAGGAAAGCATGAATCATGCATTAATTAATATGTTATAAGAGTTATGATATTAATTAAAGGGGGCTTTGCACAAATAGCAAAAATCGGCAAAAGAATTGCAAAAATAGCAAAAAAATAAAATTATTTGCGAAAATAACAAAATATACGTTAAATTATGAAAATACCCTTAGTATCTCCAATAGTCTATCAGTCCCTATTATTGATAGTCACTGATAGACTTTGATTAATCAGAGTCTATCAATGATAAATACTGATAGACTTTGATAATAAGTTTCAATTAATTGGAGTCTATTAGTGATAAACACCGATAAACTTTGATTAATCGAAGTCTATCAGTGTGTATCACCGATAGACTTTGTTGATCATAATCTATAAGTTTTTATCGTGTTTAATTCAAGCCTATCAGTGATAGCCGCTGATAGAAAAAAATTTAATTCAAGGCTATCAGTTTCTATCTATTAGTTTAATTTAAGTCTATCAGTGATAATCACTAATAGAAAATTGTTTAATTCAAGGTTATCAATTTCTGTCACTGATAGAAATCAATTTAATTCAAGACTATTAGTTTCTATCACTGATGAAAATTAGTTTAATTCAAATCTATCATTTTCTATCGAGGATAGAAATCAATTAATTGAAGTCTATCCGTATCTATCTCGGATAGAAATCAATTAATTATCAATGATTGTTACTGATATAAATCAATTTAATTGAAATCTATCAGTAAAGTACTTTGCATTGCAATCATCTCGGTAATTAGAAACTCATCCAAAATTATTATACTACAATCATAAATTGAACAAAAAATTTAAGTCTCTTGTGGTAACTAGAAAATAAAATCCAAAAATAACTATTACGAACAAGGGACTCTCAATCAATAATATAATTTTTAAAGCCTAGCACATAAGCTCCGTGACCACCACCAGAAAATTGTTATTCTTGTATTCTTTGTATTTCATTATCTATCAATTATACCCCTGATAGACTTCGACCAGTGATAGTCAGTGATAGACTACAATTAACCGGAGTATATCAGTGATATACTTTGATATACCTATACAAACACTCACCAAAATTGCTATTTTTGTATTCTTCGCATTCTTGAATTAAAAAGAAGGCCAACAAGAGCTTAGCTCAATTGACATAAAGTTGTACAGATAACCTCAAGGTCTGTGGTTCGAATCCCCCTCATACCTTGTGGGAAGAAGAATAAAAAGCAAATCAAATCAAAAAAAAGAAGAAGAAAATGCACAACTTAATAAACTGCACAGAACAAAACAGAGGGAAAAAAACATACTAATCACACAAGAACTCCACCCTCATAAATGCACAAAAAATAAAAAATAAAAATAAAAAATAAAAAAAAAAGAAATCATAACAACTCATAAATGCACAACAAAAAAAAAAAAAAAGAAGAAGAAGAAAGCAAAAAAGAAAAAAAGAAAAAAAAAAGAAGAAGAAATCAGCTCATAAATGCACAACAACAAAAAAAAAAAAGAAGAAGAAAGCAAAAAAAAAAAAAAAAAAAACAAGAAGAAGAAGAAATCATATACACAAGAAAAGAAGAAGAAGAAGAAGAAATCAGGGTAAATGGGAAGGGAGAGAAAGAGAAGGGTAAAATTGGAATATTCTAATGTTTTTGCCATATTTGCAATTCTTTTTACTTGGTGCTAAATTTGCTATTATAGATAATTAATTTGCCACCCACTGCAATTACTCTTAATTAAATGCATGTATAAAGTTTCATGATAATTAATATAAATGTTGTATTAATTTAGGGAGATGCATGCTTGAATGGTTATTTTCAAAATTGATTAATTGATATAAAAGTTATATTAATTAAAAGAGAAAATATACAAAGCATGAAGCATGAAACTTCTTTAGTTTGATTATAAAGGTTATATTCAAATTGGGTTTGTTATAGATTGATTTTATAATTGTTATAAATGAGATAGAAATTTAAAATATATAACAAAGAAATGGTGCATGCTCACTTAGGGTTATTTTGAATCCAAATTCTTGATCAATTTCAATTAGATTCAAATAGGTCAATAAGCTTGTAAAACATAGGTTAAAGAGAACTCACCCGACAAGATGTTGTCTAAGGCTGGGGGTATTTAAGTTGACGGTTTACGGAACACCTCCTACCTGGGCATCGAGTCGGTTCTTGAGTTAAAGTTAACCCAGTTTTATGAGCATGCACGTGTGTGATGTGAGGTTTTAATCGTTATCACCTAGACATCGTAAGATTAAATGAACTTAGACTTAGGGTTATTCAATTAGCCGAAATTCGCCTAAGTATAAGTATACCCAAAACCATTTAAAATACTTAGTGGGAGGGGATAGATATATCAAATCCATTTCCCTTTCACGTTCTCCTTTTTGTTCACAAGGTGAGATTTATGCTTGGCCTCGTGTTGTTTATACCTCAACTGCTCCATTCGGAAAGTGTTTGCATAAATAAATAACAAGGCGAATGGAGAAAGTATTTATAGTAAGTGTGTGAAGGAAGTGTGTCAACACATCCTACGGTCTCCTTCGTTAGGTTGCATCGTGAGATTTCCATGTTGCGCCTGCTTGTATGCCCTGGAGCTACTAACCATTCGAAGGGTTGTAACATGGAGATCGGAACTACGCAAACTCCAAAAGTGGATAGGATTACTTAGGACCATTTCCAACATTAGCTTTTCCATTTGGTAACATTGTTGGAGTCGTTCTCTGTAATCTTAAAACGGTTGGTCACACTTACAAGGGTTACTAAGTGTTAGTATATCCCTGTCCAAATGTAATAATAACTAAACGACTATAGGAATAAGAGTTATTCTAGGATTAGTATTTAGTCAAGAACGTCTTGGTTTAGTGAAGGAGTAATTGTCTGCCCCTCGGTAGTGGTTGCTCTAACTCACTAAAGTGTCGTTGCAAAATAATAATCCTGGGTACATTATTACTTTTGCTAAAACCTGATTGGATTTTTTTTTTCAAAATAGTTAATAAACAAATTACTAATATTTTTGTTTAATTTTTCAGCATGTCTAGCTCACTAGTTCAATTACTCGCTTCGGATAAGGTTAACGGGGATAATTATGGAACTTGGAAGTCTAATCTGAATACCATACTAGTAATCGAGGATCTTAGATTTGTCCTTACCGAAGAGTGTCCACCTAACTCGGGCTCATCAACAACCGAATTGTTCGGGAAACATATGAGAAATGGACTCGCGCAAATGAAAAAGCAAGAGTCTATATCTTAGCAAGCATTTCAGATGTCTTGTCAAAAAAGCACGAGAGGATGGTCACCGAAAGGGAGATCATGACTTCGTTGCAAGGTATGTTTGGACAACCGTCCTCACAAACTAGGCACGAAGCTCTCAAGAATGTTTACAATTTCTGAATGAAGGAAGGTGCTTCTGTTAGGGAACATGTTTTGAACATGATGGTTCAGTTCAATATTGCTGAAGTAAACAGTGCTACTATTGACGAGGGTAGTGAAGTTAGTTTCATAATGGAGTCTCTTCCGAAGAGCTTCATTCAGTTCAGGACAAACGTTGTCATGAACAAAATAGACTTTAACTTGACTACTTTGCTAAACGAGCTCCAGACCTACCAAAGTCTCACCAAGAGAGGACATGAAAGGGAAGCAAACGTTGCCACAACCAAGAGGTTCCAAAAAGGATCGTCCTCAGGAACCAAGTCTGGACCTTCCACTTCAAAGAATAAGAGTATTCAGATGAAGAAAAAGAAGGAAAAAGGGAAAGGAAAAGCTCCAATGGGAAGCAAGGCAAAAACGAAAGCTGCAGATAAAGAAAAATGTTTCCATTGTAATGTAGACGGACATTGGAAACGCAATTTTCCCAAGTACGTTGCGGAAAAGAAGGCTAAAAAGGAAAAACAAGGTAAATTTTATTTGCTCGTTATCGAAACATGTTTAGTTGAGCAAGATAGCTCTGCCTGGATATTAGATTCAGGAGCGACTAACCATGTATGCTCTTCTTTACAGGAAATTAGTTCCTGGCATATGCTGGCAAATGGCGAAGTAACTCTCAGAGTTGGAACTGGAGAGGTCGTCTCAGCCAGAGCTTCAGGAATTCTCAAGTTGTCTTTTGGAGATAGATTTTTATTACTTGAAAATGTCTTGTACGTTCCCGATATTGTTATGCTGCTGGATTTTGGTCTCAAACACACTCATCTCCATATATCTCTCTATTACTTGAACCTTCAAGCATTCCCTTCCCATTCCCTATCTCTATAGACTCCCACAAGTCGTTCTTGGCCCGGAGAATAGTAGGGAAGACACTAGAGGTGGTTTACACACCGTTCGTGATCAAAGGAATCAAAGGGAGTTGCTAAGTCGGTCTCCAAAAAGGTTGGTACAAATTCTACTCTTTGCTTACGGTATTTGGACAACATGTTTTCTTTTTCTAAAATTGATGTAGTTAAGTTCCTCCGATCCTAAAATTGCTTCCGCATGTGTTATATGAACACCTTCAGGTCTATCTGTGAGTCAGTTTTTAGCTAAAATAAAGGAGATTATGGACAAATTTGCTGCTATTGGTGAACATGTCTTATAGGGATCATTTAGCTCACATACTTGATGGCCTAGGTAGTGAATACAATGCCTTTGTTACTACCATCCAAAATAGGTCAGATAATCCCTCTTTAGAAGATGTTAGAAGTTTACAGCTGGCATATGAAGCTCGTCTTGAACGGCAAACTACTGTTGAACAATTAAACTTGGCTCAAGCTAACCTAAGCAGTCTTAATACTCATCATTCTGGTCGTCGCCCATCTAATAGGTCTCAAGCACAGTTTAATCATTTCTCCTGCTCCTCTTTTGTTTCTCCCACATCTCAACCTTCCATGTCCCCTGGTATACTTGGTAAGCCTCAATCCACTTTTTCTTGGTCTCCCAAACCTACTACCCCTCGAACTCAATGCCAAATTTGAGGAAAATTTGGCCACACCGTATTGATATGTCATCACAGAAGAAACTTATCTTATCACACTCCTCCACAACCTCAAGCCTTATTACATTCCTCCCAACCGTCTATCTTACCACCTATCCAAACTCCTTCTGATACTACTTCGGTTAATCATATGGACTTCACTCATCCGGACGAATCCTGATTTCTTGACTCTGGGGCCACGCATCATATGACACCGGATGTCTCTTCTCTTTGCAATCCAACAACCTATCATGGTGGTGACCAAATCACGATTGGTAATGGTAAGCAAATACCCATCTCTCACATTGGTTCCTCTATTCTTTCTACTTATACTAAACCTATCTTGCTCCAAAATGTTTTACATACTCCAACCATTACTAAGAAACTTTTAAGTGTTGCGAAGTTATGCAAGGATAATCACACTTATGTTGAATTCTATTCCTCATTTTTTCTTGTTAAGGATCTTCGATCCAAGACAATTCTCCTACAGGGCAAGCTTGAGGATGGCCTTTACAAGTTGTCAGCCTCTTCGGTCCCTGCTGTTTGTTCGAGCTCCCAGTCTCCTACCACTTTTTTGTCAACAACTCATGTCTCTTCCAATTGGCACTTGCGTTTGGGCCATCCAACTGATTCTGTTGTTAAACAAGTTTTAAATTTATGTGGTCTTTATTCTTCGTTGTCTACTCATAGTTTTTGTAATTCTTGTCAGTTAGGCAAAAGCCATCGGCTTCCCTTTAATTTAGCAGAAACTAAAACATGTGAGCCCTTTCAATTGGTTCACTTGGATGTATGGGGTCCTTCCCCTACAATTTCAATTAATGGAGCTCGGTTTTTCTTACTTTTTGTGGATAATTATACTCGCTTTTCTTGGTTATATCTCCTAAAACCTAAGGATGAAACCTTTCCTTGTTTTCTTAATTTTAAAAGACCTTTTGAGGTGCAATTTGACAAACAAATAAAATGTCTTCAAACTGATTGAGGTGGGGAATTTTGTTCTGTTTCCCCCTTCCTTTCAGCAAATGGTATTCAACATCTTGTGTCTTGTCCATACACACCTCAACAAAATGGTCGAGTTGAGAGAAAAAATAGACATGTTGTGGAAATTGGTCTCTCTCTCCTTGCTCATTATAGTTTGCCCCTCAATTTTTTGAGCTTTTCCTTTCAAACTCTTCATCTCATCAACAGACTTGCCACTGTTGTGCTTCATTCCAAATCCCTTTATCAAATGCTTTACAATAGATTGCCTGATTATTCTCTTCTTCGGGTATTTAGTTGTTCATGTTTCCATTTTCTTCGGCCTTTTAATGAACACAAATTAATGTTTGGATCGATTGAATGTTTGTTTCTTGGCTACAGTTTCAATCATAAAGGATACTCGTGCCTTGATCCAATTTCCGGTCGACTCTTTGTTTCTCGGCATGTTGTGTTCAATGAGTCCAGCTTTCCTTGCTTATCTAGTAAATTTCAGTTTGGAAAGGTCAAGTCTTCTCAACCTGATCATTACTTTTATTCTTCCACACCATTTAATCTTCATGTTGTCTCTCTTATTCCTCTTGCTTCTGCTCCTTCCTTTCCTCCTTCTTCTGTTGCTTCATCTGCCTCTCTCTCTTCCTTGTCTCCCTCTATTTCTCCTAGCTTTGCTTCTCATTCCTCAGATTTGGTTCACCACCATTGTCCAAACACTTCCAGTTCTACACCACCCTTTTCATCACCTAACTTTAGCCCATCTTTCACATCATCAGTTATACCAACCTCTAATGCTCCTTCTGCCCCCTCAGCTCAAGTACCTATTTCAACTTCTCCTGATCTCCAAGATTCTCCCAACGATCTTTTAGCACAACCTGCCCCCACACAAAATCATCATCCCATGATTACCCGAGAAAAAGTTGGTATTTTCAAACCTAAATGCTAGTTGGCCTCTTCCAGTCCTTCCACTTCTCATTTAGTTGAACCTACTAGCTTTATGTCGGCAAAAGTTGGTATTTTCAAACCTAAATGCTAGTTGGCCTCTTCCAGACCTTGGTTCCAAATTCTCCTGGTTACAAATTGGTCACTTGCAAGTGGGTTTATAAAATCAAGCTTAAACCTGATGGCACTGTTGAGAGGTATAAGGCGAGGCTTGTGGCGCGAGGTTTGATAGCGTGCATAGCGAGCTATCTTTCCCGTTACAATTTGGTTAGTCTTTGAGTAATTCGTAACCATTTTATTGCTCTGTAATGTTTATTTTGTAGGAAATTGTTATGTTGAGCTTAATTGAGAAATTAGAGTCAAATGGAGTTCCATCCTAAAAAAAAAAAAAAACATAGCGTCGAGACGCTATGTGACTAGCGTCGCGACGCTAGGCGAACTTCCAGAATCCGTAATTTCGCGGTAGCGTCGCGACACTACCTCGACAACGTCGCGACGCTACGACCAATTTTTGTCTTATTTAAAGATTGCGATTAGGGCTTTTTGGGGGACTTCTTTTGGACACTTTGGAGCCGTAAAACAGAGGAAAAACAAAGCATTTGGAGCTGAACAAAGAGGAGAAAAGTGGAAATCAATCCATGGTTCGTGGGGATCGTGACGGGGACGTTCGGTCTCGGCCTACATAAAGTTTACTTCTTCTTTCCCTCACTTTAGTTAGTGTTTATGACTCTTTTAGATCATAGTTATATTCTCACGCGTTGTATGATTAGCTATGTTTTTACTCTTAGGGATTGATGTAGCCGTTGGGCACGTTATGGATTAATTATATGGATTTATGTTGTTGATTCATTTATGCATATTTGTGTCCTTAATGCTTTCAATTTACCGGCCATAAATTGATTGATGTTTGTGCTTGAATATAACTCGGGAGAGAGGATTTAACTTAGAAATCAATATGCATAACTAGGATTTAGCTAGAAATCGGGAGATTATAGTTAATTCTAGAAATCGTTAAAAAGGTTATCCTTATTGCCTTGTATGTTTATTTAATTTAGATAGGGATATCGGGTTCAATTGCATGTGGGAGAATCATGTATGCTCGGGAGAGGTATGTGTGATTTTAGTTTACCAAGATGTATGAATCATAGCATGTGTTAATCCATTAATTAATCCATAATCCCAATTGGTGAAATCAATTCCCTAAGACCATTGTTTCTATTGGATTGTCATTAGTTGCAATATTTTTTGTTTGATTCAATTGCATTCTCACTCAATTTTGTTCCCTAAATAAAATTGGTCAAGAGTATTTCCAGTAATTAAACTTGATTAGACACCAATCCAGAGGACGACATTCGAATTTCACATTCACTATATTATAACTTGACCCGTACACTTGTGGTAAGCAATTTGCACATCAAGTTTTTGGCGTCGTTGCTGGGGATTGGCATATTTAGTCAATTTTAATATCGTAGAAAAATTGTCTGGTCTTAGTTTAGGGTGTATTTTAATTTTTGTTAATTTTGTTAATTTTGTTTTTAGGTAGATTGCATTTTTTTTCCTTTGTTGATTTATTTCCATATTTAGATTTTTCCATATTTGTTTGAATCTTCCATAGATAGAATTTCTTTTTTTTAGTCTTTTCCTTTTTAGTATAGTTTTTCCTTATTTGTTAGTTTCCTTATTTGTTTGTACCATATTTGTCTTTACATTCCTTATTTGTTTATCTTTTTCCTTTTGCAGTTTATTGTTTCCTATTTTAGTTTCATTTATTTCCTTTTCTAGTTTACTTCCTAATTTGTTTTATTTCCTTTTCTTTTAGTTTCCTTTTCAGGTTAGCTTTGTTGGTGTATACGAAAGGTTAGGGAGTTGGCCTTAATTCCCTTTGACCCAGAGATCGAGAGAACTTTAAGCAGATTTCGAAGGGAAAGGAAAGAAAATCATATCCAAATGGCCAATCCTAACTATGAGGAGCCTAAGCCTATTAGGGACTACTTTCAGCCGGTCTTTCAGGAGCAGCAGTCAGGGATCGTCTATGCCCCGATCAATGCTAACAATTTTGAGATGAAAACGGGTCTCATTCAGATGGCTCGAGATCGTGCTTACAGAGGATCACCCATGGAGGATCCAAATTCTCACCTGAAATCCTTCCTAGAGATCTGCGGGACGGTAAAATTGAATGGTGTTTCTGAAGATGCCATTCGCTTACATTTGTTTCCTTTTTCCTTGCAGGATAAAGCTCGGGACTGGTTGCAATCAATTCCACCTGGGATCTTTACCACCTGGGATGCTTTAGTCAAGGCAATTTTAAAGAAATTCTTCCCTCTTGCAAAGACGGTCAAGCTGAGGACCGAGATTGGGACGTTCCAGCAGCTGTTCGAGGCCTGGGAGCGATTTAAAGAGTTTGCTGAGGAAGTGCCCTCAGAATGGCTACCCCGATTGGCTTCAGGTTCAATTATTTTATAATGGTTTAACTCCTAGTACAAAAACCATCATTGATGTAGCTGCAGGTGGGACTCTGTTGTCCAAAACTGTTGAGAATTCTAGGACTTTGCTAGAGGAAATGGCCACCAATAGCTATCAATGGCCATTTGAGCGATCGAGACCAAAAAAGATTGCTGCTGGAGTGTTCGAGATTGACAACGTAAGTGCACTTCAGGCACATATGTCTTCCCTTGCTAATGCATTTTTTAAGATTTCAGGTATAGGGAATGCTCAATCAATTGAGTCTGCAGCTGCCCTTGCATCCCAGACTCAGGAGGAAAATCTCGAACAGGTTCAATATGTTTCAAATTATAACTCTAGGGGGTACAATAATAATTCTACACCTACACATTATCACCCTAGTAATAGAAATCACGAGCATTTTTAATATGCAAATAATAAGAATGTTCTGAATCCTCCTGGCTTTACCCCTCAAAGTCAAGAAAGTAAAAAATCTCTAGAGGATCTCGTTGGAGCTTTTATTGCAGAATCAAGTAACAAATCAAATAAGCTTGAGGAGGCCGTGATTGCCATAAACACCACTGTCAATGGTCATTCTGCAGCCATCAAGAACATTGAGACTCAACTGGGACAACTGGTAAGTGTTGTCAACACCATGAATAAAGGTAAAACCCCAGATGAACAGGAGAAATCTTCATTGGAGTACTGCAAGGCCGTCACTGTGCATCACGAGGATAAGACTACTGAAACTGAGGAACTCACTGGAGAAGTTGAGGAGGGCACCAGCTCAAACGAAGCTGAAAAGTTTATACCTGAGCCCTCTATCCCTTCTCCTACAGTTTTAGTTCCTAAGTCAAAGACTAAGAAAAAGAAAAATTCTAGGCTCAACTTAATCAGTTTCTTGATGCTTTTACAGGGTTGACTATGAATATTCCTTTTGCAAATGCACTGGAGCAGATGCCTCATTATAAGAAGTTCATGAAGGAATGGCTCAACAAAAAGAAGAAGGAAAAGCATATGGAGACGGTATACCTCGCATCGACATGTAGTGCTCGTGTTCAGCAGACAGTGCCAGAAAAATTGACTGATCCAGGGAGTTTTACTATTCCTTGTAATTTTGGTACTTATTCATGTAGAGCACTATGTGATCTAGGGGCTAGTATAAACATCATTCCATTATCTTTGTGCAAAAAGCTAAATATAGGAGGAATAAAATCTACTTCCGTTAAACTCAAGTTGGCTGACCAGTCTGTGGTTAGTCCATATGGGATTGTTGAGAATTTGCTGATCAAAGTAGGTAGATTTTTCCTTCCTGTTGATTTCTTTGTTTTAGATATTAAAGAGAATCCTGCCATGCCTATCATATTAGGGAGACCATTCCTTGCTACAGGGAGAGTAATAATCAATATTGAGCGCAGGGAGCTGATCATCAGAGTTCAACAAGAAAAGGAGACCCTAAAAGCTTTTGAGGACGCTCAGAACACATCAAAACCTAGGTTGGTGGGGTATAGGAAAGGTGTTAGGAAGAACACAGTTGTTGGGACACCTGACATTAGACCACCTTGATGCCGATTCGGTCAACACGTCGAGCTAATGACGTTAAACAAGCGCTTATGGGAGGCAACCCAAGTAAGTTTAGTTGTGATTTTCTTTTTGAGTTTGATTTGTTGTTTTTTTTTTTTTTTTGTTTTGTAGGTCTTGGTTTCAGTCTCTCATTTGCTTTCAAGACTCCATAAAAGAAGTCATCATCATTCCAGGGCAGTATTGTTCACTCCTTCCATTCTTTTTTTGTTCTCATGCTTGATTATGCCTTATTTTCTTTATACATTGAGGACAATGCATGTTTTAAGTTTGGGGGTGGAATAACATGTTTTTGGAGCCCTTGAGCATCAGAGTTCAGGCTATAGTTTTGAGCTTTCTTTGAATTGAGCATATAGTTGTTTTCTGGATGCTATTTTTGCATGGCTATGACTTCCTAGGATAGGCTTTCTTGTCAATTTTCAAGCTTGCGATGAGTTGTAAGCATGAGTGCCCGAAAAGGAAGACTTTTTAAACTTTTTCTAGGAGATGACTTGCATGAGTAGAGTATTTGTCTTGGCTAGATTTGGATTTGAATGCTTAGGAGCAAATTATTGGGTTCATATGCTTGTTGTCACATCGATAGGTGTAGGGAAGAGCTAAAGAGTTAATTTTTTTTGCAAATTAGCATGTTTGATCTTGTTTAGGAGGAAAGAAAAGAATATTTGCTTATCGTGCTCATTAAGAAAAATCATTTTTGTTGTTACAATTTGAAAAAAAAAAAAAAAGAGAAAGTCATGACTTATGCGCGCAATGCAATGGTTAATAAAGTTTAGGCAAAAAGAGCTACCCCTGTTGTGATCAGTTAGGCCAACCAGAGAAAACTCGGGTTAAGGGTCCCTGCAATAGGTGTGTGAAAGCTAGTGCCACATATAAATGCTTAATTTTATTGTCAATTATAAGCACCTAAGTATGGAGGAAAACAAACTAATTTGTTCCATTAACTCGTTAGTGAAACCTTAGTGCAAGTGTAGAGGGAAGATGAGTTGAGAGTTTAATAATCCAATCCCGGGCTAGTAGAGTCTGATTTTGTTGAGTTAGATCTCGCTTGTGCAAGCTAATTTTGGAAAAATTTTAATTTGTCTCCCTCATTGGTCCTTATGTACATGTCTCTTGCTTGCTTTACTATTGACCTTTGAGCCTTGAGGATTGAGTCATGTTTGTTGGATCCATTCTTCTACTGTATGCTTGATTTTTAGTTTGCTCGAGGACTAGCAAAAGCTTAAGTTTGGGGGTATTTGATAGCGCACATAGCGAGCTATCTTTCCCAATACAATTTGGTTAGTCTTTGAGTAATTCGTAACCATTTTATTGCTCTCTAATGTTTATTTTGTAGGAAATTGTTATGTTGAGCTTAATTGAGAAATTGGAGTCAAATGGAGTTCAATCCTAAAAAAATAAAAAAAACATAACGTCAAGACACTATGTGACTAGCGTCGCGACACTAGGCGAACTTCCAGAATCCGTAATTTTGTGGTAGCGTTGCGACACTACTTCGACAACGTCGCGACGCTACGACCAATTTTTGCCTTATTTAAAGATTGCGATTAGGACTTTTTGGGGGACTTCTTTTGGACACTTTGGAGCCGTAAAACAGAGAAAAAACAGAGCATTTGGAGCTGAACAAAGAGGAGAAAAGTGGAAATCAACCCATGGTTCGTGGGGATCGTGACGGGGACGTTGGGTCTCGGCCTACATAGTGTTTACTTCTTCTTTCCCTCACTTTAGTTAGTGTTTATGGCTGTTTTAGATCATAGCTATATTCTAACGCGTTGTATGATTTGCTAGGTTTTTACTCTTAGGGATTGATGTAGCCGTTGGGCACGTTATGGATTGATTTTATGGATTTATGTTGTTGATTCATTTATGCATATTTGTGTCCTTAATGCTTTCAATTTACCGGCCATAAATTGATTGATGTTTGTGCTTGAATCTAACTCGGGAGAGAGGATTTAACTTAGAAATCAATATGCATAACTAGGATTTAGCTAGAAATCGGGAGATTATAGTTAATTATAGAAATCGTTAAAAAGGTTATCCTTATTGCCTTGTATGTTTATTGAATTTAGATAGGGATATCGGGTTCAATTGCATGTGGGAGAATCATGTATGCTCGGGAGAGGTATGTGTGATTTTAGTTTACCAAGATGTATGAATCATAGCATGTGTTAATCCATTAATTAATCCATAATCCCAATTGGTGAAATCAATTCCCTAAGACCATTGTTTCCATTGGATTGTCATTATTTGCATTATTTTGTGTTCGATTCAATTGCATTCTCACTCAATTTGGTTCCCTAAATAAAATTGGTCAAGAGTATTTCCGGTGATTAAACTTGATTAGACACCAATCCAGAAGACGACATTCGAATTTCACATTCACTATATTATAACTTGACCCGTACACTTGCGGTAAGCAATTTGCATATCAAGGTTTTGATCAAACTCATGGCATCAATTATTTTTAGACTTTTAGTCCAGTAGTTAAGCCAGCAACCATCTGTGTCTTTCTATCCCTTGCAGTTCGGTTTAAGTGGGTCATTAAACAACTTGATGTCCACAATGCTTTTCTCAATGAAGATTTACATGAGGATGTCTATATGATGTAACCCCCAGGTTTTGTTGATAAGGATCGACAAAATTATGTTTGCAAGCTCCAAAAGGCACTATATGGTCTCAAGCAAAGCCCAAGAGGGTGGTTTTTAAAGCTCAGTACTTGCACTACTACAAAAACAACATTTAATGACGGACAGAAAACGCGCGCCACTTTTAATGTCGGACACGTGTTTTTCCGAAAAAACAGACTTTTAATGATGGGCATTGCCTGTCATTAAAAACCACCTTTAATGGCGGGCATAGCCCGCCGTTAAAAGCTAGTTTTTACCTTTTTTTTTTAATTTTTAAAAATGGTAAAAAGGAAAATGTATTTCCTCTCTCCCCAAAAAGTTCACTTACTCTCTCTCCCCCGACAAGCAAATGGCTTGAAACCCTATCTTCTTCAACCTTCGGCCACCGCAACTCGTTCCCTTTTCTTCAATCCACGACATCGACCAAACCTCAGCGACGGCAGTAGGATCTTCACCAGCGGCGAGTGGATGGCGACCGACAGGGACATTTCTGACCTTCGTCCACTTGTTTCTCGCGTGTGTTTCGACCAAATCTCACCTTCGTTGACTTCTTTCTCGCGTGAGTTTCGACTTTGTTCCCCTCACCGTCGGCCAGCTACTTTGTCTCATAACTCATATGGTCGATTTAACATTGTTGCTCACTTGGGTTAGATCTCTCTTTTTCCCTTCGTCAGGCGTGGTGACTCGGGCCGAAGTCTTTGTGGATTCGCATTCCACGGAGACTGTTTGCTGATGTTCGCAGCCACAAATCTCGCAGCTCTCTCTCTATTTCTAAGAAAAGGCTAATCTGAGCCTTCCGTATTTTTTTTTTGCGTCCTTTCTGTTGATTGTTTTTACTTTTATGATTGACTCTTTCTTTTTTCTGATACGAAGATAAGCAAATATCCTGCTTTCGCTTATTGATTTTGAACAATGTGATCAGTTGTATGCTCTTTCTTCTTGATACGAAGATAAGCAAATATCCTGCTCTTGTTGACTTCTTTGTTCTAGAGGATAAATTGAAATCACTTGTTTAAGTCTGAATCTTGAACCTTTCATCCGTTTTATTAATCAACAAAAAGGTTGTTTCTTGTTCAAAAGGAAAATAAAGGGAAGAAATATTATGTGTTTAATTGTAAATAAGAATCCCTTAGCTGTGAGTGTTATTTTGTATTAGAGTTTGTTTTTTTGAACAGTTTTGCAACGTGCCTCTTGTTTAACTGTAAGCTTATATGTAGATATTTCTTTTTTTATGGTCTCAGGTAGAATTTTCTTAACATGTAACACAAGGCTCTTGAATGATAAAAGAAATACTGTGATGTTAAGAACTGCCAAAAAAAAAAAAAAGCATGTCATCTGATTTTTCCAATGTTTCTATGTAGAAGTAAAATTTTGAACATCTTAAATTTTGTACGTGTCAGTACCAATTCCAGTATATTTCAACCCATTTCCTTTACCTACTTTTTCTCCAACTTATTTCCATTCTTAAAGATGAATTTAACCCACCCTGTCATTCAGATCTTGGTTTATTGACAGCTTATGTCTCTTGCTTGCTTTTTTCTTCCTTGTGAATCAATTATAATACAACTCAATCAACAGTTCCTGTGATTAGATGCATCCAATGGTTCCTTTTATGTGCTTATTTTTTATTTTTTTACTTTTTGGCAGAGTAATCCAATGGTGATTGTTGGCAAGATAAAGCAACCAACCTCACAGCTTGCAAGGTAGGAAGCAAATTTTCGTTCGTCCATATATCAAGTTGCTATATAGCTATTTGATTGTTTTAGTTGCCAGTGATTATTTTGAGCATTTATTCAGGATACTTACCGTGGGAGGGTTTGTGAGTGCCCCTGGTAGATGGAGTGCAGTTGAAAGGAGATGGTTGCACCACCTGTGAAGGTAGGCACGATCAACTTCATCATTTACTTTTTATGGAAGAAAAGTGATAGAACATCACCCCACCTGAGGGGTCTGTGTTTAACTGTTTATCAATGGTAGCAAATTACATGTAAGGAGTTATTACTTTGCAAATCTATTACAGTTGAAGAGACCGTGGTTTAAATAAATTGCAAGAAAAAATCATTTTTGTGCCACAATTTGTTGTCACTCTGTTGGGGATGGACTTTAAGTTGTTAAGTTTGTCACGAGACAACAACCAATAAGTAGGGAAGTTTTTTTTTCAGGCATACAAATAAATTCAGCTTCTATTGTATCTTGTGAGTGTTTTATTCTCAATTTTAAATGTGTACAACCTAATGTATATTCTCTTTCTTTTGGGGCTAGTAGCTACAGGGCCTGGAAGGTACAATGTGAATAATAATGGCGGTTGTTGGCAAGAAAGTCGTAATGGACTTTCAATATCTGCTTGTGTGGTTAGTTATCTAAAAGTAGTTCTGTTGTTTTTTCCTCATTAGGTTTGTTGAACATAAATTTTCTTATTGTTGTAACAGGATAATGGGGAGGTTAAATGTAAATGTCCTCCAGGATTTAGAGGTGATGTTGTCAAAAATTGTGAAGGTAAACAAACTTTGATTGTTGACATGCTCAATTCATGGTTTTCTAAATTTTGGCTATTTTTCCAATGTTGAAGAAAGTGTCTTTTTGTTAATGAAATAAACATTTCTATTCCATGTGCTTAGATGGTTATCGTCTTAAGGGCTTTTTTTTCCATCTTTTCTCCATTTCTGTTGATGATAATTAAGGGTCATTGCACTGCTTGAACTGTGAGATGCCTTTATGGTCATGTTTACACAAAGCTCTCTGTTCATGTCTCTCTGTGTTTTGTGTGCTGGGCTAGTGGGTGAGTGCTGATTTTTTTTGCATCTGTGAAATCAGATAATTGTTTTCGCTCTGCAGATGGATCGATACTGTTAAAATTAATCTAGACATAATTCAAGGTACATGAATCACATTTAGTTACATACATGAATAGTTGAGATTCAAAGAATAGTTGAATACATGAATTACAAGATACATGATGAATGTTCATGTATTGGTGAAAGGTCACATGTTTTTCCATTTATTGTTGATGTCTTTTGATGTAGTTTCCTACTAGTATATATATGTGTAGGATTTGTCATTTGTAAGTAAGAAAACCAAAGCAAATAAGAAACAAAATTTATATTCAAGTTCTAGTTTCTCCAATCTTGTGTGAGTGAGAGAACAATCTTCTTCTCTTATCTCTTGAGTTGTATTGTGAGGGCCTACTTCGTTTCCAACAAGTGGTACAAGATTCAGTGGGAAGAATTTTAATCAGTGGAGTATTCAAATGAAAGTGCTATATGGCTCCCAAGAATTGTGGGATATTGTTGAAAGAGGATACACTGAAGTTGAGAATCATAACGAGCTCACTAATCAACAACTTGCCGAGTTGAGAGAAAATCGCAAGAAAGACAAGAAGGCTTTGTTTTTCATTTATCAAGCTTTTGATGAACATGTCTTAGAAAGAATTTCAACAGCTACTTCAGCAAAGGCAGCTTGGGATATTTTACAATCCACCTATCAAGGAGAAGATAAGGTAAAGATGGTAAGACTACAAGCTCTCAGATCTGAATTTGATTGCATTAAGATGAAAGAGACTGAAACTATTGAAGAGTTTTTCAATCGTATTCTTGCGATTGTCAATAGTTTGAGAACAAATGGAGAAGAATTGGGTGATCAAAGAGTTGCTGAAAAGATTCTTAGAAGTATCCCAAGAAAGTTTGAGCATATTGTCGTTGCAATTGAAGAATCAAAAGATTTATCTACACTATCAGTAAATAGCTTGATGGGTTCTCTTCAATCCCATGAGCTTAGATTGAAGCAATTTGATGTTAATCCCGAGGAAGCATTTCAAATGCAAACTTCATTCAGAGGCAATTCTCGTGGAAGACGTGGTGGTCGTGGCAGACGAGGAGGTGGAAGAAGCTACGATAATAGAAATGGTATGAATTCTGAAAATCAACAAGAAAGTTCTTCTTCATCTCGAGGAAGAGGAGGCAGAAGAGGAAAAGGCTTTGGCATAAATCAAGGAAGTGGTCGTGGTAATTTTTCTCACATTCAATGTTTTAATTGCAAAAAGTATGGTCATTTTCAAGCAGATTGTTGGGCAACGAGAAATGAAGATGGAAATTCCACCATGATGCATAAAGAGGAGAAAAATGATGAAGGTGTTCTATTTCTTGCATGTAGTGCTCAAGATGATGTTGTGGAGTCTACATGGTATCTTGATAGTGGTTGTAGTAACCACATGACAGGAAACAAAAGTGTATTTGTTACTTTGGATGAATCTCTCCCAAGTGAAGTGAAAACTGGTGATAATACAAGATTGCAAGTCAAAGGCCGAGGTGATATTCTCGTTAAGACGAAGAAAGGCACAAAACGAGTTGTGGATGTGTTCTATGTTCCAGGTTTGAAGCATAATCTTTTGAGTATTGGCCAACTTCTTCAGCGAGGTCTAAAAGTTTCATTTGAAGGTGGTGTGTGTGCAATCAAAGACCAGACTGGTGTTCTTATTGCCAAGGTAAAAATGACTGCTAATAAGATGTTTCCTCTTAAATTCACATATGGTCAAATCTCCTATTTTAGCAGCATATTGAAGGATCCATCCTGGCTTTGGCATTTTCGATATGGTCACTTGAATTTTTGATCACTATCGTATTTGTGCAAAAATCATATGGTTAGAGGCATTCAAAATATCAACCATGAGACAGATATTTGTGAAGTGTGTATACTTGCAAAACATCACCGAGATCCGTTTTCAACTGGTAAAGCTTGGAGAGCCTCCAAACCTCTTGAGTTGATTCATACAGATCTGTGTGGTCCCATGCGTACAATATCAAATGGAGGTAATCGATATTTCATAACCTTCATAGATGATTTCAGCAGAAAGTTGTGGATTTTTCTTTTGAAAGAAAAGAGTGAAGCATTTGAATGTTTTAAATCTTTCAAAGCTTTAGCTGAGAATCAAAGTGGCCATAAGATAAAATCTTTGAGATCTGACCGTGGTGGAGAATATATAACTTTTGATAAATTTTTCAAGGAACAAGGTATTCATCATCAACAGACAGCTCGAATGACTCCACAACATAATGGAGTTGCAGAGAGAAAGAATAGAACAATCATGGAGATGGCGAGAAGTATGCTAAAAGCAAAAAAGATGCCAGATGAGTTTTGGGGAGATGTTGTTGCATGTACTGCTTACATTTTGAATCGAGCTCCAACAAAAAGTGTTTCAGGTATGACTCCTTATGAAGTATGGTCTGGTGAGAAACCATGTGTTAGTCACTTGAGAGTTTTTGGGAGTATAGCTTATTCTCATATACCAGATAAGTTAAGGGGCAAGTTAGATGATAAATCAGAAAAGTGCATTATGGTAGGCTATAGTGAAAATTCTAAAGCTTATCGGTTGTATAATCCTTTGTCGAAAAAAGATTATTATCAGTCGAGATGTTATTTTCAATGAAGATGAATCCTGGAACTGGGATGTCATTGGAGAAGCTGAAAGTCCATTTCATGTTAGCATGGACGGGAATGGAGATGCTCACGACTCAAAGCAAGTAGAGATTCAGGCAGTGGCGTCATCTTCATCTGCATCGCCATCTTCCACAAGTGATGATGATATGTCACCAAGGAGAATGAGAAATATTCAAGAAATTTATAATGCTACTAACAGAATTGACGATGATGTTGCTGATTTTGCATTATTTTCCGGTGTTGATCCTATAAATTTTGATGAGGCGATCCAAGATGAAAAATGGAAGATTGCAATGGATCAAGAAATTGAAGTCAATCAAAAAGATGGAGAGATTGTCATCTCACAACAAAAGTATGCTGGTGATTTGTTGAAAAAATTCAGAATGGAAAATGTTTTTCCTTGCAACACTCTCATGGACGCAAATTTGAAATTGAGCAAGAATGATATCGGAGAAG
The DNA here is from genome assembly GCA_036850905.1 of Luffa acutangula. Taxonomy (NCBI): domain Eukaryota; kingdom Viridiplantae; phylum Streptophyta; class Magnoliopsida; order Cucurbitales; family Cucurbitaceae; genus Luffa; species Luffa acutangula. The sequence goes on from CM072087.1 coordinate 9,861,798, forward strand.
ATGTTGATCCAAGCTTATATCGAAGCTTAGTTGGAAGCTTGATGTACTTGACTGCAACAAGACCTGATATTATATTTGCTGTAAGTATGTTAAGCAGATTCATGACAAGCCCGAAAAGAAGTCATTGGGAAGCAGGTAAGCGAGTGCTTCGTTACATTCTTGGCACCAAAAATCTTGGAATTCATTATAAGAAAGTTCCAGAATCAGTGTTAGTTGGTTTTTGTGATAGTGATTGGGGTGGTAATGTTGATGATCATAAAAGTACATCTGATTATGTTTTTAGCATTGGCTCAGGGGTATGTGAGAGTAGAAACTTAATATGAATATTTCGTTTCTATACTTTTCCTCCCACTAAAGTGTCGTAAATTTTTAGGGTCTATTACTTAGGTAAATTCCGGCTAAATGAATCTATCTAAGTCTATGCCTTATTAAACAAGGTCTTTACACTAAATGTCTAGGTGAATTAAACTCTTTTAATAACCTAGTGACATTGCATGCTAGTAAGACTTTGGTTAATTCAACTCAGGTTCCGAACCATTTGCTGGGAGAGTTCCCTTATAACCAAGGTCTTATGTCCTACTTACTCAAATTTTAAAACTATTTAAAAAAAAAAAAAAAAAAACTAAGACATGTTTCTAATCCTATTAGAAAAGGCGATCTTAGATCTATTTCATTTTAAACTATTTAAAGAATGATAAGATCCTAAGATCCTATGTTAGCATGCAACTCTTTGTTATAGGTTTTATGGATTGTATTCATTAACTATTATAACTCTTATAACTTGTAATGAATTAACCCTATAACATGCTTTCTAATGGTGTTTAAAAGCATATAACAATCAATCATTCAAGTTATAAGAAAAGCACCATTTAGAAACCACCTATGTCTAGGTTTGTATAACGCTTTATACTACGATGTCTAGGTGATAACACTTTAAAACCTCACACCGCTCACGCATGCTCATAAAACTCGAGTTAACTTAACTCAAGAACCGACTCGATGCCCAGGTAGGAGGTGTTTCGTAAACCGTCAACTTAAATACCTCCAGCCTTAGACAACATTTTGTCGGGTGAGTTCTCTCGTAACCATTGTTTTACAAGATATCGACCTAAACTATGCAAGTTGATCGAATCGTTGAAGGTTCATTAACCTAAGTGAGCATGCACTTAATCTTGTTATAGATTTTAGATTTCTATCTCTTTTTATAACAATTATAAAAACAATCCATAACAAGCCTAATTTGAGAATAACACTTATAATCAAACTAATGAAATTTCATGCTTCATGCTTGGTTAATTTTATCAATTAATAATTATAACTATTATAAGAATAATCAATTTTAATTAACCATTCAAGCATGAATCTCCCTAAATTAATACAACACTTATCTTAATTAAACATGAAATTTCCCTCATGCATTTGAATTAATCAATAACACTTATTCAAATTAAACAAATGCATGAACATGCTTTCCTATGGTGGGATTTTAATCTATATGGCATGCTCATAATGCACATACATCCATTTAATTAAATCATACATTCACAATGCATAAAGTAATTAAATCAAACTAAAATGGAATGGTTTGGCAATTTAAAAAAAACACAAGCAATTTCACTAATTATTACAATAATAATTAATAAATAAACTTGCAACACGCCCGAGCTTCACGAACCATCCCGAATCGCTCATCCAAGCAATGAACCGGCCATGCAATGAGTGAAATGGGGCTGCAACAGACCGAGCCGGACCAAAAGGCAGCAGCTGAACCGGAATTAAAAAAAAACTGCTGCTGGAATTAAAAACAGCTTGCTGGAATTTTCATTTTCTGCTGCGTCTTCTCCGGTTTTCCTTCGATTTTACAGCCTATATGGACTCTAATGACTCTATAAAAATTACAGACTATAGTACACACATTAACGCTCTTACATATCCGAGCAATTACAATTTCATGAAGGTTTGAATGCTCAAAAAATTGCCAAACCAGAACACTTCCATTTTAGCACACAGAAAATTCAATTTCAAAATGGTACCCACCAAAGCAAAACTAAAACGAATTAAGTGCTCTAATCATGCTCTGATACCAATTGAAGGTGTACATATTACACATGCGGAAGCAATTGAAGATCGAAAGCACTTAAGACATTCAATTTTACTCCTAAAGCATGCATGTTCTAGAAAAGACAGAATTGTGAGTTTAGAAAACACCAACCTTTGTAGCTCACTTATGTTGAACTCCTTGTGGTGTTTTCCTCTCCTATGCTCCTTGGACAACCTCTAGAGTCTTCCCTACTATACTCCGGGCCAAGAACGACTTGTGGGAGTCTATATAAGATAGGGAATGGGAAGGGAATGCTTGAAGCATCAAGCAATGGAGAAGAATGAGAGATGAGAGAACTTTGAGTCCAAATTCCAGCAGCATAACCTTAAGGAAAATGGCTCTCTTATGTTTGAATATGATTCAAACTCCTTTTAAAGACATTCTCCATGCAAAGCCAAGCCTCAAGACACAAGACACATGGTGTATTTGCAAGCTCAAGTGGATTCTAGGTGTACACTACACAAGACATGCAACAATGCATGAGTGAGTTGTCTTTCCACTTTGAATGATCATGCATTAAGTGGATTTCCAACTAAATCCACTAAATTCAAATTGAAATCAAATTTCAAGCTTGCAAATTACCCCCAATTTCAATTCTAAATTGAAATTGATTGCTTGGTAATTAATTTGAAAATTTTCAAATTAATTTTGATATGATTAATCTAATTAATCTTTGTTATCTTGTGCAATTCCATATATATGATTCCTAATACATATATATAGTATTCAAAACACTTTTAAATACTTCATCTCTCATTTTCTAATTTAATTCATAATTAAATTATTGTGTCAAACACAATTTACGATAATTCCCTTTTTCCCGATTTTGAACGATTCAAAGCTTCCTATCTTTTGTTCTAGGCTTAATTCCGATATGAGCTAGTAGGGGGACCTAATGGACCTATAGATCATGGGATCCAACGATTCGAGGCTAACCGACTAATCTCATTGTCCAAGCTAGCCAACATTCGTTAACTATTGGGACACTCCACTATAGCCCGATAGTTGCACTCCCCTCATTATAGATATATTTCCGTCCACTCGATTTAACCATGATTAGTAAGTCGATCCTTCACAGGTTGTTCGTAGCTATAGCTAGGTCAATAAGCCGTTTTACCCCTATAGTACTTCTAGTTCCTTAAGTCCCACTGATCCTCTAATGAACAATTGGTTTATGGTCCAACCAATAAACCGAGTCCCTCTCGGGCCAATGAGAGGGCAGGATCCCTTTGTTCAAGCCCCGGAGTCAGCACTTAAGGGAACAACCTCTCTACTATCCCTTATTTGGGTAGGAGTGAATTCCTTATTGCACGACTATGTCCCCAGCTATCTACCCGTTCCTATCCCTGAAATGGGAGGCTTATTGAGTCGGCGATACTGAGCCACTCTCACCTATGCAGATCTAAGGATAAGCCCGAATAAACAGGAGTTCATAGTTAGCTCAGGATTAAGATCGAGTTACCTAGGTCATCACATGAAATAGTCAGTCTCGTCAGTAAACGGTGTTATAAAGCGAGAGCGACTTATTTCTCGGTCCTGGTCTTATGCAAACTCATTGCATAGGACGCCCCCACTCGCATGTCTCTACATGGACGATTTAGGATCACATCATCTATACCATCTATAAAGTGGGCCGCGTCTCATAGTGTCTCCAGAATAAGGTACCCAACCCTATTCCTATACTATAGACAGTTTTGGCTATTACTCAAGCTTGATCCACTTTTATGTCTCTACATAAAGCTCAAGTTTTCATCCTATAGCCATGGATCTTAGTTTATTGGATTTGGGTTATTATATGTGCAATTTAATTTATTCAGTAATGACTTTTACTGAATCAATCTCGATAACACCTTTATCGAATAAGTATATAATTCGTTTAACATTCACTATCTACGAGTTTTAGGGCACCAATCCCAACAGGTTTCAAGGTCCAACGCCGAATCGGAGTACCGTTGCCTATCTAATGCAGCTGTCGAACTCTCCTGGTTACAATCTTTGCTGACTGAGATTGGTTTTTTTAGTTTCCTCTACACCTTTATTACTTTGTGATAATATGAGTGCCACGTATATTGTTGCTAACCCTATTTTTCATAATCGCTCGAAGCACATTGAAATAGATCATGACTTTATACGTGAAAAGGTGTCTCGAAAACAGCTCATTGTGAAGTTTGTCCCGTTGAAAGATCAACTAGGTTGACATCTTTACAAAGCCCCTGCTTACTGCTTGTTTCCAAAGTCTACGTACCAAGCTCAATGTCCAATCTCGGCCGGTTTCGCTTGTGGGGGATGATAAAGTATCATTTATCATCAAATTATATGGTCTATTTCTCTAATTTCTATTTTGTAAAGTTTGTTATTTCTAGAGCCTATTGTTTAGCTCTATGTGTCTATTATTTTCCTATATATGTTGAACAATGTTCATTGCCCTAATTAAGGCAAACACAATCATTGAATAGAATCTTCTTCCTCTTTATTCTTACCCATTTTACTTAATAAGTATTTTAAATACTCATTCTTTCCATAAATGATTTTCCAGGTAAAGGCAAGGGTGTGTGATGGCGATGGAAGATGGATCTGTTAGGTGGCCATGGGGAGACTAGGTCTCATGGATTTCAGCGCCTGTTTGGTATGCAATCCGGATCCTATTTTATGTTTTCAAATTCACAGAATTCAGTGAATATGCGTTTGGCTGATGTGTTTTTGAAAACAGTTTTCGGATTTTATGATCCAAATAATGGAAATTCTGAAAACAACTTTTTTATGTTTTCGTTGTATCCAAATTTTGAATTTGAAAATTTTAAATGCAGAATTAAATTAAAAATGTTACAAACTTTAATAAATATAGTATTTCATGTTATAAACTCGATTTGTTTTTGTGAAATTAAAATTTGTTTAATAATGTATTATAAATTATATGATATTGTAAAATAATAATAATAATAAATTTATAACATATAACATGTTTCTAAATTAATTAATAACATTTTATATTCAACTTAGTATTTAGTTGATAACTACAAATAATTTATGGTTTATAAATATATTATCAAACACATTTTGAACTATTATTTAAATTCAGATCCAATTTATGAATTTGCTACCAAATACATATTTGAAAACATGAAATACAACTTTATATTAATTGAATCCCTTGTTTTCAAATATCTGAAAACTTTTCTTTTGCTTTTAAGAACTATGTTCATTTATTTATTTCTTTAATAATCTTGTTGAGGACTTTTGAGGCCTTGAAAGACTGTTAGTCTGAATTTATTTTTGCCATTAATTTCTACTTTTAAAGTTTTGGGATCTTGAATAAAAGTGTCTTTACATTGAGGTTTTTACTAAAATTATGAGCTCATGCTTTTAAAATATTTTGTTTAAAAAGACCTCCATAGCATGCATGTGGTAGCGACCCCGAATAGTTTCATTTTAGAAGTCGGGTCGTTACATAGCCTCTTACATCCCTCCACCTGTCCTTTTCTTTTCTATATATGTGGTGCACTGTTCATTTTCATTACAAAGAATATCATTGAATATAATTCCCGAGCTTCTTCCTCTTTTTTTGTACTATTTCAGAATTGAAAGATGTTATATATAAAGAGTTAGAATATAAGACTTTCCCTTTTTATAGCTCTGTCCCTAAAGCAACTATCCCATATGATTTGAAATAATATTCTAAACTAAAGATGATGTTAACATTTTCTCTTATCGAAAATGACTTAATCTCACAACTGAGACATTGTGAGTTACTAAATTTAAGGATTGAAAACTACGTAAATAAATCAACAAAGGAAAGTATGGCAAAAATTCAAAGTTAAATATTATTTGGAAGGGAACTTTAGTAGAATGATATATTAATTAGAAAGTTTATAGAATATCTTGATGAATCGTGTGGCATATAATCCTCGATCGGTATGCATTTGCAAATAGCAAAATATGTTTAATATTTAAACTACTTTATCATTCGGATTACCTCTAGTGTTTTTTTTTTTTTTAAAAAAAAAGTTTTTTCTCTCGTATGAAATTTTTTAATTGACTGTGCAACTTGAAGATTATTTTTCTAAAAGTTGATAATTAATTTAACGAGTTAATGCATTCATGTATTTGATGTGAGATACATGAGGCATCCAACTAGACTTCTGTACACATTCTCGTCGGCAAGTTCCTCTCCATCATCCTTTTGCAACTTCTCCTTCTGAATCATTGGAGTGTTCACACTTTTACACTCCTCCATATTGAACCTCTTCAATATCTCTCTTACATACTTCTTCTGACAAAGGAACATTTCATTCTGCTTTTGCTGAATCTCCATACCTAGGAAGTAATGCATCAGACCTAGATCAGTCATCTCAAACACCTTCATCATTTCTTGCTTGAATATCTCTATCTGAACATCATCACTTCCTGTCACTAGCAAGTCATCTACATAGAGAGATACAATCACAATAGTAGTACTTGATTTCTTCACATAGAGTGTGGATTCACTTAGACTCTTCACAAAACCCAGGTTCAGCAAGTGATCATCCATCTTGCTGTACCATGCCCTAGGAGCTTGCTTCAACCCATAGAGAGCCTTCTTCAACAAATAAACCTTCTGCTCTTGTCCTGGAATGATGAATCCGTCTGGTTGCTCAACATAGATCTCTTCTTCTAACACTCCATTTAGGAATGCTGACTTCACATCTAGCTGATACACCTTCCATCCATGTTGGGCCGACACAGCCAGTAGCAACCTGATTGTGTCCATTCTTGCAACTGGTGCAAAAGTCTCAGAAAAATCAATTCCACAGACTTGTGCATACCCTTTTACCACTAACCTGGCCTTGAGCTTGTTCACAGAGCCATCTGGGTTCAATTTGGTTTTGAAAACCCATTTGACTCCAATTACTTTTCTGTCTGCAGGCTTCTCCACCAGCTCCCATGTATTGTTTTTCTCTATCATACTCAATTCTTCCTTCATTGCTTCCATCCACTTTGTATCTCTTTTAGCTTCTTCATATCCTGCAGGCTCTAATGCAGCTACACTACTTGTTTCATACACTTCCTGCAATAGTCTAGTCCCTCTAACTGATGCATCATCAACTAATTCATCAGGATCCAGAGAGACTTCTTGGTGCTTCACCTCTGCTTCTTTTGTCCAATCCCACTCCTCATCTTCCAAAAACTGAACATCTCTGCTAATCACCATCTTCTCTGTGTGAGGTTGATAGATCTTGTAGGCTTTGGACACCATGCTATAGCCTACAAAGATTCCTGGTTCGGCCTTCTCACTCAACTTGTCTCTCTTCACCTGTGGAACATAGAAAAAACACAAGCAGCCAAACACCTTCAAATTTGTCAGTCTTGGTTTAGTATCAAACCAAGCTTCATAAGGTGTCTTCTTCTCCAATACCCTCGTGGGTAGTCTATTCAATAGAAAGATTGCTGTGTTTGCTGCTTCAGCCCAAAATTCTTTTGGCAAGTTCTTCTCATGCAATAAGCATCTTGTCATTTCCATAATACTTCTGTTCTTCCTCTCACTGACTCCATTTTGTTGTGGAGAATATGGAGCAGTGAGCTGATGCTCTATCCCAGCTTCTTCACAGAAGGAATTGAACCTTTGCGATGTATATTCAGTTCCATTATCAGTTCTCACCACCTGAATCTTACAGCCACTTTGATTCTCAACCCATCTCTTAAACTTCAGAAACACTTCTGCTACTTCAGACTTATGCTTCATGAAATATATCCAACACATTCTGGTATAATCATCAATAAAGATAATGAAATACCTGCTACCATTTAGTGAGAGAGTTGGTTGAGGTCCACACAGGTCAGTGTGGATGAGCTGCAACTTCTCAGTTGCTTTCCATTGTGACTTCTTGAAAGGCAACCTTGTTTGCTTCCCTGTTAAACAAGCTCTGCAGTTTGTTTTCAGCTCCTCCAAAACTGGTACTCCTACTGCCATCTCATTCTTCTGCAGATACTGCAACCCTTTCTGATGAAAATGCCCCAACCTCTTGTGCCATAACTCAGTGTCATTCACTTGACACTTGAAAGCTATCTGCTCCTTCTCGAGTGGATCCAAGGAGAAGCTCTTGTGTTGCATCTTTATTTTGAACAACTCATTCCCATTGGAATCAGAAATGAGACACTTTCCTTCTTCAAACAACACTTTGAATCCCTTCTCTATTAATTGACCAACACTTAACAAGTTTTGATCAATTTCAGGGACAAACATCACTTCAGTAATCAACTTGGTCCCAGCACAACTCTCTATTGACACTGTGCCTTTCCCCTTTACTTCTAGATATTCACCGTTTCCTATCTTCACCCTTGACTTGAATGACTTGTCAAGGTCCTTGAACAACTCTTTGTCACTTGTCATGTGATTGGTACACCCACTATCAACCAACCAACCATCACATTGAGTGACTGATGAGAAACAAGTAGCCACAAAGAGTTGATCTGCTTCTTGTTGTACTACAGCATGTGCTCCTCCTTGCTGTTGAGTTTTTGCTTCCTTACAGAACCGTTCAATGTGCCCCAATAAGTGGCATCTTCTACACTTCACATCTGGCCTTCTCCAACATCTGAAATGTGGATGATTCTGCTTCCCACAGTGCTTGCATGTACTACTAGCATCCTTTGCAACAAACTCTGAGCTACTGCTGCCACTTCCCTTTTTCCATTTCCCCTTCCTCTCTCTTCCACCTTCTCCCTGCTGCACTCTAGCTTTCAATGCCCCCTCAATGCTTCCTTCTTGTCTCATCAACCTCCTCTGCTCTTGTGCTTGCAAAGCACTAACTACTTCTATCACCTTGAGTTTTGAGAGGTCTTTAGTATTTTCTAAAGAAGCAATGGTTGCTTCATATCTCTCAGGTACTGAAACTAGAATCTTCTGAACCAATCTATTGTCAGATAATTTGGTTCCCAATGCTCTTGCCTTGTTAGCAATCTCAATCAACTTATCTGAGTACTCTTTAATGGACTCAGAATCCTTCATTTGCATTCTCTCGAATTCTCGCACCAAGTTCAACACCTTCATGCCTTTAATCCTCTCATCACCTTCATACTCACTTTTGAGGAACTCCCAGATCTCCTTTGCTGACTTCAAGGCCATAATTCTGTTGAATATGGTGGGAGACACAGCTGCATATAGGCAAGCTCTAGCTTTTGCCTTCCTGGTGACCCTCTCCTTGTGAGTCTTGATCTGATGTATTGTTGGGTTATCAGGAAGTGGAGCAATCTCATAGTCTTGCTCAATTGCTTCCCAATAATCACAACCCTCCATGTAGGCTTGTATTCTGATAGCCCATGCCTGATAGTTTTCACCATCAAACACAGGTGGAGCCAATGAAGAAAGACTGTTGGATTCCATCTCTAACAACTCTCACAGGTGTATCACTCAGTTTCTCTCGGAGATATTTCACTGATTCTCACTCACAGATCCCTTAAGAATAGAGGGCTCTGATACCAATGTAGATCTAAGTAATGAGAGGAAATGAGAACAATGGGAAAGTGTGATAATTTCATTCTAGAAAACTCCATATAAATACATAACTTGAATCTAAAAATAGATTCCACAACTAATCCCACTAACTCCACAGAATTAGCAACTTAGACTTGACTCAACTATTTCCTAGAAACTAGGAAGACTAGACCAATTCAAAACAAATTAGTAATTTTAGTTACTAACACCCAGCCAGAATTCCAGTCTGTATCAGACCATTCACCACGCGCTTGAACTTTAGATCTTTCCCTTTTTCCCTGTTGTACTCATTCACTGCAAACCATCCAATGTCTTGCACAAATGGTTTGTTGATATCGTCAATTGGTGTTGGAGGTGTCAGAGGTATTCCTCCCGCAGACATTGTGATACCTTTAGTGAATAGTTCGAAGATATCGTGTAAAGATGATTTACCTTTCAATATTGAGAAGTTCGGTATTTATAGCTGTGGTTGAGTCCTATACATTGATATCATCCAATCTATTTTGTGGAACTTGATATAACAAAATCTTATATGTTGACCTCGTCAATTAAAACGAGGGATAATGGAACGTCTATGGATTAGGCGATACCTTCGAATCAAATTTTATTTACATGGAATCGTGGTTCAACTATATTCATCACATTATACTTTTTGGGAGAGATAGGATAATGATACATAATAAAGCATCAAAATTTGGCCTTCCATTAAGTTCACACCGTCATAATTATCTTTAAAAAAGATAGTACAACTTTGAAGACCACCATTATCTTCAATGACACGAGGTAAGAAATTAGAATAGGTTTAGGTAATACTCACTCAAATATGTAGGCCTCATTTGATAACTATTTGGTTTTGGTTCCTGACTTTTGAAAATTATACTTATAAAAACTACTTTCACCTATAAGTTTTTTTTTGTTTTCTATCTACCTTCTTCACATGTTTTCAAAAACCAAGCAAATTTTTAAAAAGTAAAAAAAATCGTTTTCAAAAGCTTGTTTTTATTTTTGGAATTTGATTAGGAATTCAAATGTGTCTTTAACAAAGATGAAGCTCATGGTAAGGAAATTGAGAAAAAACAAGCATGTTATAAAACACGAAGAAAAACAAGAATAATATAAAGAAGAAATGGAGAGAGCTCACAATTAAAAAAAATTAAACATATAAATTGAAAAAATAAACACCTTCATAAAATAAAGGATTAATATAACTTAATCTTGTGATAAAGCATGAAGAAAAACAAGAATAATATAAAGAAGGAATGGAGAGAGCAAAGTAGGGAGAGCAATTGTAAGTCTATTCAATTGTATGTTCTCTCAAATGTTTCATACCACCCCTATTTATATTATTGTGATGGTGTAAGTTACAATTTTAAATTACTTAAAATAGAAGGAATGGGGAGACTCGTGACTATTCTTAAGGGAGATGAAGAGTGATGAGAGAGAATGACTTTAAATGAGCAAATCTTTCATTTATAACAAATCTTTCATTTTTAAGCTTCTTTAAATTCTCATGATGACAGTTGTTTAGGTCAATAATAATTAATTAGCTTAGAGTGTTACTCAAATTCATTTAGGTGATTATCAAACATCTAAAGTGATCAAGAAAAAATCATTGTTATGAATAGTAAAAAAAATTAAATATTCAGTTCAACCTGAGAGACAATAAAGTTTGAGAATAAATAGAAGGTTTTTTTTTTTTTTAGGAAAAGTTAGAAGTCAATGAGAGACTCCAAAGTTTGAGAATAAATAAAAGTTAATTAGATGATATACTCAAGCCTATAAAATTACCATCCTGCACTGTAATATATGTAATATATAAGACAAGTTTCTCAGTCATTGTTTAAAAAAGCTGTGGAGTTGTAAATAATTGAACAGGTTAGTTTTTAGAGTACTCAAAGTCATTACCAGAAAATTTTTACTATATGTATAGGTGTTTGATTAAACAAATTCAAAATTAAGTAAACTAAAAATTAGATTCAAGAAAGTAAAGTTTTTCTTGCTAATAAATTTTAAATTTTCATGTTCATCCTTTAACCATATTATCCTATCCCCTAATTTATTTTAAATCTAAGACTCTAGTTTCTATATTTTTAACAGAGCATATAATCTAGTCATATGCAAACAAACTATTGAATTGATTAGATCCATGCAACCATTTTTCTGTTAATTTTTTTTTATCACGATAATGCCCTTTATTTTTCCCAAAAATATTTGTTATAATAACTCTACCTTCTAATATTTTTAAAAATAATAGTTAAATTACAAAATTTATTGACATATGGTTGGAAGAAAGTTGGACTTTTATTCCTATGTTCTCAATAAGTGTGAGATAGTTATCCTATTGTTGCTTGTATTTCAGTGTTATCCGCAAGCATACATACCCAAGTAATGTAAAGATAAGTATTGTAACGACCCTACATTTCATGTCTAGATTCTAGGGCCATTACCACATGCATTTCATTTCACTTACAAAGAACGAAGAAGGAACAACATTTAGAGTAAAATGTGCTTAGAAAATCAGTGAAACTTTTCAGTTAAAACAGAACATGAAGAAATTTTAACCATTCAAGCAAAAGACTTAAACCGGAATAAATCTTAAAACATCACATAACAAGTTTAAAAGAAGAAATTCAAAAACATAAAATGCGGAAGTCTATCCTAAGGAAATCCATGGCTCGTTCAGCAGAACTCTGTCACGCGTTCGGTACACCTTTGCCCTTACCTGCAATTACATGTTAGGGAAAAGAATGAGTATTTAAGAAAAATACTCAGTAAGTAACAATACTGCTAGACAGGCAACAACCAAGGTTTCAAAAAGGTTACTTGGGCTAAGGACCTAAAGGTTATGTCATCTCATTCCCGTTCAATTCATTTCATTTGCCTTGTAGTATGGGTCTAGTGATCAATTAACTCACCTATAAAAATTTGCCAACTCACTATAGGTGCCCAGGTGGGTATTTTAGGAGATCTCTACTCCTACTGATGGTAGAAGGCACCCAGCCAGTGGAGCCAAGTCTCAACAATCAGGGCACTATTGTGCGTATAGCGCACCAACTACCATTTCACTAGTGGGGCGTCCATGGGTTTTAAGTCGGAAATTAACTTCCACAGTTAGTAAATGACACCTAGTCTGCGAAGCCAAGTCCCGCCCATTTAGCTCCTCATTTCAGTCTAATACATCTTAGTCCTAGGTGTTTAATTGATACGACCCCCTACTAGAGCAACTAGCCTATTCTTTTCCCTTTCTTACTCCTTTTCCCTTTAAGGCCTCTTAGCATTCAGCTTAATTTTAATTGTCGCGTAACCAATGAATTTATTCTCCAAAAATTTACTAACAGACTAGACCAACAAGTACTATCCCAACTCAGCCAATCACAGATAACCTACCAGACATTCAGCACTTCCGAGCAAAGAAACCACCACTTCTCGCTGTCGACATACATTGACAGTCAACTATAATATATCACAGTCAAACACTCCCACCTATCTCATAGCACAAGTTCACAGCAACCAAATTCTTGAAAACAAACACATTCATATCATCTCAGTCTCAACTCAAACATATAATACAATCTCATGGCAAAAGTACAACTGTCATTTCAATGCATAAAATTTCATTCCAATTCAGCAAGTTAACTTACCTTTAAAGCTCAATACAGAACGAAACAACTTGTCTCACGAGTTTTCCTAGTAATCCACAGCTCCTAATAATTTAATAATAAAATTAGGTTCTACACAGTATCGCTAAGAAAAAAACACTGGATTTTTGAAGGAGTGAAAAACACTCGAGCGGAAGCGTTAACGGATCTTAGGCCTTGATTTTCATTAATTTTGTTGATTAAAAGCATGCTTAAAACAAGAACAAAAACATAGCAAGAACTACTAACCATTTGGAGCATCAAATTCGCGGATTCCTTTGCTTGTTTCTCCTCACAAACTTGACATGGACGATCACCGAGATCTTCCCCGCTATTCTCCGACCTTAGAACGGACTTGTGGGAACCTGAGCATGAGGAATTTAGGAGAAAGAAAGCTTGAGAGAAAATGGGTATTGGTCAAGACATGCTCACCGTTTTGAGAGAGAAAGAACATCCAGCTTTTTCATTTTCAATCTTCAACATGATTCTTCATTTCCACCTCTAAAGACATATATATAGAGGTAATGTGCAGCTTGTGATCACTACAAAGTGACAACGCACACATGAATGGCAAAATTATCAAGTTGGTGTCATTTCATGAATTCTCCAATTCATGAATTTTAAATGAATTGCAAAATTCATTTTGTTTTCAATTTAAAATTAATCTTTATTAATTTAAATGAAAACTAATTTTAAAATTTTAATTAAATAAATCTAATTTATTCAATTATTTTAATTTAAATATCTTATATTAAATATAATAATACACCAATACCGTTCTCTCTCAAAACCGGTGAATGTGAATCACAATTCAAATTCAAACCGAATATCTCGAACATGAATCCGTATTCATATGAGTTATATTTAAATCATATTTAAATAATAATAACTCTCTCAAAATATAGTTTAATTTGTAATTAAACCGACAAATTAAATTATATCGAATATAACTAAAAATATCTCCCTTAATCGAAATTGAACGTGTTTCAAATTCTTACATCACTCTGTTCTAAGGTTAGATCCGATTGAGCTAGCAGGGGGACCTAATGGACCTACAGATCATGGGCTCCAACGATCTGAGATTAACCGGTTGAACTCTTTCAATCCTAGTTAACCAACATTTGTTAACTAACGGGACACTCCACTATAGCTCGTAGCTGAACTCCCGTCACTGTAGATATATTTCTGTCCACCCGATATAACCGTGATCAGTAAGTCAATCCTTCACAGGTTGTCCGTAACTATAGTAAGGTCAAAAGTCCGTTTTATCCCTATAGCACTTCTTGTTCCTTAAGCCTTCACTGAGTCCCTAATGAACAATTGGTTTGTGGTCCCACTACAAAACCTAAAACCTCTCGGGCAAAAGAGAGGGCGGCGCGCCTTTGTTCACGTTTCCGAGTCAGTACATAAGGGAACAACCTCTCTACTATCCCTAAAGACGGGTAGGAGTGGATTCTATTTTGCAGGACTATGTCCCCAGCTATCTACTCGGTCTTATCCCCAAAGTGGCAGGTTTATTGAGTTGTGCTTATGGGCCACTCTCACCTATGCAAATCAAACGATAATCCCGAATAAACAGGAGTTCATAGTTAGCTCAGGATTAAGATCGAGTTACCTAGGTCATCGTTGGGTATAACCCTTTGCTACAAGTCTTGCTTTGAAAGTCTGTACTTTCCCAGCAGCATCTCTTTTCCTCTTATAGATCCATTTACACCCAATGGGTTTGATCCCTTCAGGTGGATCTACAAGTTCCCGAACTTGATTGAAGTACATAGACTCCATCTCAAGGTCCATGGCTTTGGCCCATTCATCTTTATCTATGTCATTCATTGCCTGACGATAAGACAATGGATCTTCTACGCCGTCATCAGGTATGACTACTTGTGTTTCCATTAAACCCAAGTAGCGGTTAGGTCGTACCACAATCCTCCCACTGCGTCGAAGATCTCCCACTACATGAGGATGACTAGATTGACGAGAAGAACTGGATTCTCCAACAACTCTTGTTGAAGGACCTGGTTCATCAACAACCCTTGTTGATTCTTCTGTAGCTTCTCCTAATACTAACTTACTTCGTGGTTTATGATCTCGAATGTGGTCTTCCTCCAAGAAAGTTGCATTTGTCGATACAAATACTTTATTATCTTGAGGGTCGTAGAAAAGACCACCTCTCGTTTCTTTCGGGTATCCAACAAATTGGCATATTCTAGTACGTGGTTCCAATTTCTTAGGATTTGTCACTAACACATGTGCAGGACAACCCCATATACGGAAGTAACGCAAACTAGGTTTCCGCCCCCTCCATAACTCAAAAGGAGTTTCAGAAACACTTTTTGAGGGAACACTGTTAAGAATATGTATTGCAGTCTCTACTGCATACCCCCAAAACGAGCTAGGCAATTGAGCATAGCTCATCATAAATCGAACCATGTCTAACAAGGTTCTATTTCTCCTTTCTGATACACCATTTTGTTGAGGTGTACCAGGTGCTGAGAGTTGGGATTGGATTCCCTGTTCTATCATATAGTCCTGGAATCTTTGATCCAAATACTCTCCACCTCGATTTGATCGAAGTGTTTTAACTGTTTTACCTAACAGGTTTTCTACCTCAGTCTTAAACTCTTTGAACTTTTCAAGAGCCTTAGACTTATGCCCCATTAGGTATAAGTAACCGTATCGAGAATAATCATCTATGAAAGAGATGAAATATTCGTAACCACCTCGAGCCTTTACATTCATTGGACCATAAAGATCCGAATGTATCAATTCAAGTGGTTCTTTGGCCCTATAACCTTTTCTAGTAAAAGGCCTCTTGGTCATTTTACCCTCGAGACACGATTCACAGGGTGGTAAAGATGTATCTTCTAAATCAGTTAGAAGTCCATTTTTGACCAAACGATCGATCCGATCGATGTTAATATGACCGAGACGAAGGCGCCAAAGATACGAATTATTTCTTAGAGGAGAAATCTTTTGCCTTTTATTTTGCGTTTCAGCCGTTTTAAACATTTCATGACTTAAAATAGCCTTAGCGTCGGTAGGTCTTAATACAAATAAATTATTTTCACGCTTAGCTGAACACATATAAATTCCATTCCAAGAAATTAAAGCTTCATTAAGCAAGAATGAAATAATATAACCTTGTTCAAGTAAAGCAGAAACAGAAATAAGATTCATTTTAATTCTAGGAACCAAAAAAAAGTCCTCTAAAATTAAATACTTATTTCTAAAAAATAATTTTGCAGCTCCCACTGCACGAGCTGAAACAACCTCTCCTGTTCCAACCTTGAGAGTCATTTCACCATCAGCCAGTTGCTGGAAATCATTTCCCTGAAAAGAAGAGCAAACATGATTAGTGGCTCCCGAATCCAATATCCAGAAAAACTCATCATGTTCGACGAGACAAGTATCTAATACAAGTAAATTGAATTTACCTTCTTTTTCTCTCTTCTTCTCAGCGAGGTAACGGGGACAGTTGCGCTTCCAATGACCATCTATATTGCAGTGGAACCATCTGCCTTTGTCGGCCACGACCTTGGCCTTGCCCTTACCTTGCACAGCTTAAACAGGAGCCTTCCCCTTGTCTCCCTTCCTCTTCTCGATTTGCTTCGATGAAGAAGCCTGAGGTACAAATTTAGTCCTTGAGGATGAACCCTTCAGGAACTTCTTTTTGGAATGGGCCACATTGGCCTTTCCTTTCACCACATTCTTGCCCTTGCATTTCTGCATGGACTCATAAATCTGTAACTCCGAGAGGAGGGTAGTCAGGTTGAACTGAATTTTGTTCATGCTCGCGTTCGTCCTAAACGACATATAGCTTGTAGGAAGCGAGTGAAGGATGAACGCAACCTGATTGCGCTCGCAGACTACCCCACCATTTGCCTCAACAATATTGAACTGGTTAATCATGCCCAGGACATGTTCCCGTACAGACTGGCCCTCTTGCATCTTGGCATTGAAGACGTTCTTCAAGGCATCGTGGTGGAGCTGATAGGACGGGAGTCCAAACATCTCCTGCAGGGAATTTATAATCTCCCTAGCAGTTTCCACGTTTTCGTAACACTTGGCCAAAACTTCAGACAAGCTGACCAGTATATAGACTTTGACTTTTTCATTGGCCTTTGTCCAGCGTTCGTGGGCATCCTTTATTGCCTGAGCGACAGTGAGAGGAGGAACGGGAGGACATTCCTCCGTTAAGACGAACCTTAGATCCTCTACCACGAGTATGGTATTTAGATTCAATTTCCATTGTGGAAAATTCTCGCCAGTTAGTTGTTCATTTTTAAGCAAGGAGATAATAGAGGAAGACATTGCTGAAAAACAAACAATTGACCGTATTAGTTATCTTTGCCTTAACCCATCACACAAGCAATAAAAACAATTGCATACATCCAATCAATTTTGCAAACAAGCAATCAAAGAACCCTAATAAAACTATGATTGTGTTTCGCAACGATGCTTTAGAGGTTTAGAAGAACAACCACCGAAGGGTGATCAATTGTTCCTCCTCTAAAATGAGACTCTTCTCAGTAAATTTCTAATACCAAAATAACTCATATTCCATTAGATATTAACCACCATTGTTCGGTCAAGGATTTGTTAACAATTAACTCCTCCCCGTAAGTGTAACCCTCCCACTTTCAGATCTCAGAGGCACGGACCAACAGACAACCGTTAGGAAAGACAACTGTTGGTAATCAGCCTAAGCGATCCTATCCTATTCAGGAGTTCACGGTGTTCTGAATCCTATGATCAGGCCCTCCGAAGGGATGGTTGCTCCAGGGCAACACGCAGGCAGATCATAGGACTCTCACGGTGTGACCTAGGGGTGGAGACTGAAGGATACGTTGACACGCGTCCCGCTCCCACTTACTATAGTCACTTTCCCCATTCACCTTGGTATTGACCCATGCAAACACTTTCCGAAGGGAGGCCGCTCTAAAACGACACGAAGCCGAGCATGGATCTCACGGTGTGAACTATACAGGGACGTAGGAGCAAAACTCAATTTAAATTAAGTCTTGTAATTTTCCTCCCACTAAAGTAACTTAACGGGTATTTTAGGGTTTGATTAGACCTAGATAAATCTGGCTAAGTCATTTATCTAAGTCTGGTCCTATTATAATTATTATAATAAGACCTAATGTCTAGGTGTATTAAACAAATTTAATTTACCTAGCAACATTATTCTAACATTAACCTGTGATTAATTCAACTCCGGTGTTCCAGATCAGTTCCCATGTAGGAGGGGTTCCGTATACCGTCAACTTAAAAACCTCCAATCCTTATACAGAACGTCACTAGTAGAGTTCGCTTATAATCTCAGGAATGTTTGTCCTACTTAGTTCATTAAAACTATTTTAAAACTAAGTAAGAATTTCTAATCCTATTAGAAAATGATCTTAGGTCTAATTAATTTTAACTCATTAAAATTAATCCATATTAACCTAAGATCTTATGTGAGTATGCATATCTTGATTATAGATTGACGGTTTCTAATCATAAATTTTAAACTATTTCAAAATTTTAATGATTAGCCCTATAATCATGCATACTATAGTTTAAATCAATTAACAATCATATTCAAATTAATCAAATTTAAACTATACAATTTTGCATTGTATGAAAATTAACTCTCAAGCACCCAAACGACACAAACCTTCCCGAACCCTTCTAACTCTTCAGTTTTCAAAAAGGGAAGAAGAAACCAGGAGAAAAATTCTTGGAGAGCTTGTCGTAGAGGGAGAAGCCTTGCGCTAGGAAGCTGAAGCAAACCAAAAGGCTGCCGCAGATCAAGAGGCGACCGAAGAGCAAATAAAAAAAGAAGTCGCAAGCAAGTAGACGACAGACGAAGCTCGTGTCGAAAGAGAGGTGCAGAAAGAAGAAAATGATGAAAAGGCTGCTGCAGACTAGGCGGTGGTAGTTGAGGCTAGCACATCTAAGCAAGACCACAACGTAGAAACTTCTGAAGCGCCAGCTGCGACACATGTTGATGATGAAGATAAGGTTCCCCTCATCCGTCGTAGGGGCATCAATCCAAGTGCCCTGCAAATCAGAGAGCTACCATATGCGCCTGATGGATGACTTATTGAAGGTCGTATCAAATAAATTTATAATTCCACAACAACTAAGACTAACTTGTAGCAATAGTGGCTGGGATCAATCACATGGAGTCTATGCAAACAAATTCTAACTATTTTATTTGTTTCAAGTAACCAAAAGGGGGGGGGGGTTGGATTTGGAAAGAAAACTAATTGTGCAAAGTAAAGTGTGCAAGAAATAGAAAGTAAGAATAGTAAGAATGAAATCAATACCCTGGAGATAATGTGATCGGGCTTGTTATGCATAAATGTATTACAATTAAATCATGAGTTTCACAAAATATGCTAATTATAATACATAAGTCTAGCGTACTTTAGAGTTATCCTGAGTCATGTTCTACTATCATGGATAAGCCAACACACTTAGCCCGATTCTAGTCTGAACTAACTAATTGGCCGATTAATTAATTTAGACTGCATTGAGAACTAGCTAGATTAGTCATGCATGCAATCAAGGGGAATTAACAGCGTTATTACAATAACTAAATCATCTATCTCAAAACTATTTTAATTTAGCAAATAAATTCAAATGAACCACAGTTAAAGGTTGTCAATCTTTCCCTAGCATACTTGAATTTATAAAGAGTGGAGATAGAATCACCTAAGCATGCAACTAGAATCAAAGCTCATGAAACTTCATTAAAAGTAAATAAACTTAAACAATGACATCCTGATTACATGGAGGACTCTAGCATCTCATGAAACACAAACAAGCTTGATTCTTCCTTGGATACATCATGAAAAGCAATAAAACTAGCCTAAATATGAAATAGTGGTGGAGAAAGTGAGGGAAAAGGCTACAATAATGTAAGAATGAGTTCATGTCTAAACCTAAACCAAAGATACATATTTATAGGACTCCTTGGCCTCCAAGTCGTGGTATTTTGGAGGTGAAACGAGCCTCAAAAAATGGGAAGAATTCGTGCAAGAAAAGGAAAATTTCAAATAAGGAAACTTCCTAACATCGAGACGCTAGCAGTAGTGTCGAGACGTTGGTCCCTTTTGTCGCAACATTGAGTTGTAGCGTCGAGACGCTTAGCCCTCGAATTTTTTGGCCTAATGTGTTGCAGACAGAGCGTCGAGAAGTTGTTCCTTGGTGTCGTGACGCTATGCTTTCGAGAATTTGGCTTGCAACATCCTTTTGCTCTGGTGTTTCTCATTTAGGTCATGTTTTCGCTTCGAACCTCCGTTATGGTCCTACACACATATTGTACTCATTTTAAAGGATTGTTTCACAAGGAATTCAATATACATAAGAAAATTGGGAGATTCTAAATGTATAACAAATTAGACTTATCAATGCCTGAAAGAAGAAACCACGCTGAGACCTCTTGCACCTCAAAGAAGAGAAAGAGAGTGGCTGGTGCAGTGGGAGTGTTAACCAAAGGCAAAGAGAAGGCGGTAGAGGCAGACCGCACAAATTTCATTCAAGAGACGGGGTTCAGCTGCAAGCTCCCCGAGGCGATTGGTGCGTGTGAGGCTGAAATGTGGAAGTTAGAAAAGATGGTAGATAATGAATAATAAGAATGATTCAGCCCACCTAGTGCGAGTATACACTACCACACGTAGTAATAAAAACCTTAGAAGTATTCCAAGGGTATCAATCCCTCGAGGACTAAATTGGAAACTCAGATTTGTAGAAGAAACGGTTCAAAGATTGCGTAGAATAGGTAACCAAAGAAATAATTGTTGATTGATTTTTGGAAAATAAACAAAACAAACAAGTAAAGAAATAACAATGATAAATAAAACGAGGTGTTCAATATAGATTCATATCAAAGGCAAATAACTTTAATAATAACTTATTCAACTTAAGCCAATTCAATGCATTGGGTGAAATTTAACTTCTATTTGGCCTTGCTCCCAAGAACCGTTAGAAGGCTAATCGAGTACCATTATGCAGATTTTTGTGACTCGACTCTGACATAGATAAAGCAAGCATGCAATCTATAACCCTATAGTTGTTCTCGGGTGCCTTAGGCAGCCTCGCCCAATAACACCTAATACACTCTTTCGAGCCTTTTCTCCTATATCACCTTTATGAGAACTGATATTGTTCGTCCCTTTTGAGATCAAACTCACATAGCATGCAAAGTCTAAGTGATCAATTTAAACTCAAAAAGATCAAAATGATAATCAATAAAGAACGACATGCATTGAATAATACTTAAGCAAATAAACACTTTCAAGCTATTGAACCATAAGCGAATTCACTATATTGAACCCCTCAACGGGATTTAGCTAAGCATGATGGGATAAGGGAAAATGAACAACTTTCTATTGAAATAAAATATAAAGATTACAAATGAATGAAAAGTGACAAGTGCTGGAAATAATGAGAAGTATCTAAATACTAGGGTTTTTATCCAATCCTTCTAGAGTTCGCTCGACACTCTACTCTCCTTTACAAATGGGAATAGGGTGAAATTCCCTACAAACACTTAGGTTTGATGTCTAACTAAGGATAGAATTTAGTCATCTAAGAAGGACCTCGGGCATCCCTACTCATGGGCGTCAACTAGGGTTCTGTCACCACCCTCTTCTTCCCAGTGAGTTCTGCTTCAATTTGACTTCAAATCAAGGCCTTATATAGTGTGGGAAGTGGTTGAGGAGCAAGAAATAGGTGATGGTAGATAGCCCAGTCATTTTCGGGGTCAAAACGGCCGGTTAGGTACGCAATAATCTCATTCAAAACGACCCGCAACGGACTCGGAACTACCTCCATTTTTCGAGAAATGCGGTTGCATTTGAAATTTGCCTTTCAAGAAATGCGATTGCATTTCTGGGTAATTTCCAACTTTCCTTTGTTTTTCTACACAACACCAAATTGAGTCAAATTCATACCAAATTTAGTCTTTTTAAGCACAAATAAGCATATTTTGACAAATGTGACTCTTAACTCCCTAATTCATCAACTTTAACATATTTTAAGCTCGTATATTAATCTGAACATGCAACTTTTGACACGCAAATGAGTTAAATATAAGGGTAAAATTGGTATATTTTTTACCCTTATCAACGATGCATGCCCAAATTACAAACTGCAGATGGGAAATGCTCTGCGAGGGGAGGAGTTCATCCCTGTGGTTGTGCAGGACTTCTACCACGTAGAGTTTAATGACGAGATTGACAAAGTGATGGTGCGCGACAACACGATCGCCTTTCAGCCCAACATCATCAACATCTTTTTTGACCTCCTAGATGCACCAGAAACAGAAAGGAACACACTCCTTAATTCTGCTGATGTTGTGCTCAAGTATGCGCTGGCAATAGTCGCAAGACCAGGCGCCGAGTGGGAAGGAAAAGAAGCTACCAAGGTGCTGAAGCTGCAGTGGATGAATTTGAAGGCGATGACATGGATGCACTTGGATCGATGTTCAAGTAACAACCTAAAATGTCTATAGTACAAGGATAAGGCAGGGTACCTTATCCTGGCGACACTATGGATACAACTCACTTTGTATTTGATGCAAATGCAATGATCTAACGCGTTCGTGTAGGGGACATGCAAATGGGGGTATCTTATGCAATGAGTTTGCATAAGACCGGACCGCAAAATAGTAACAGCTAACTCTAACACCGTTAACTAGTTAGGTTTCTATTTCACTAGGATGACCTAGGCAACTTAGTCTGAATCCTAAGTGGATTATGGACTCCTGTTCACAAGGGATTGTCCTTTGATTTGTATGGGTGAGAGTAGCCAGTTTGCCGACTCAATGATGACCGCAAAGTGCACGGGTGACAAGTAATAATAAAACGGTAAAGTATACCGAGTATCAAATACACAGGGAAGAAGACAGTGATTAAGCAAAATAATAAAATGAGCACTAAAACTACTAAGAAAAAATATTATTTAGAAGCCAAAACATAATGTTGAAACAAATCAAGAAATAAAGCAATAAACGAATTTAAGTGATCAATCAAAATAAAAAGTGGAAAAATAATCGAATGTGAGACAGGGTCTTGAAAATCAGATTATAGCTAATCAATTATTCTAATTATCGTATTTCATGCCCGACTAATTATAAACCTAGAATCTTCGTTTAGCACATAGGTTCTCCTTTCGGTTTCCCCTAATTGTAATTAACTCAACCTAAGTGTCCTTAGCGCTATTAAATTCGTTAATTAATAAGCCTTGATTCATTTTCGATCACTAAACCTAACCAACTACTCTCGCTGTCACTACGAGCAGTTAAGCCTAGTTGAGTGGATTATGATCTATCCTAACTTCTCCCCGTCGAGTTTCCATTAGGAGTCTAATCATTATACAATTGGCCAGATTATATAAAACATTAAGACCATCCACACAAATAATCAATATTTGGACAAGAGATAGGCAATTAAGTATAATAATCAATTATAACCTTTCATTTCAAGACCCACAAATGGGATTTAGCTATACATTGTCAAAATTTCCCAAATGTACATACTAATAAGCATAAAAATGAGCAAGATAAGAGTTAGGAGAATGATCTTCGAGAACCCCTCACTTGCACTATGGATCCCCGGCAACAGTGCCAATTTGACGGAAGAGATTGTCGCGGACTCTTGTCAAATAAATTTATAATCCATGATTCCTAAAGCTAACTTGTAGCAGTAGTGGTCTGGGTCGATCACAGGGAACAATCAGTTTATTTCTAAATTCTTTTGTGTTTTTGAGGTAACCAAAAAGGGGGGTTTATGGATAAAAGATTAAGACATAAAGTAAATGTGGGAAAATAAATAAGGGAAATTAAATGCAAGGAAAGTAAATGTGGGGTTAGTTGATCTTACCACGAGGATCACCGTAATCGGGGTTGAACTCGGTGTTAAGTTTGATTAATTTCATTCATCAATTATAAATTGATATTTAATTAACTATCTAAGTCCGGCGTGCTCCGACAACAAACTGAGAGCCATGATCCTACTATCACAAACATGCAAACACTAAGTTCGATTCTAGTTTAAATTAATTAATTGGCCTATTAACTAATCTAAACCGCATTGGGATCTAGCCGAATTAATTCACATGCAATGGGCAACAAACCACAATTACAATTGATGAAATCATTTAGTTCAACGGACGCATGTGTAAAATCATAACGATAGCCTATTTGCAATTTAGATTTAGCAAGTAAATTTAGACAGGGCGTGGTCAAGGTGGTCAATCTTTCCTAGCACAATCTAAACTTGTACGCAAAGAACTAAAATCACAAAGACAATTAACTAAGTAATGAAGAATAGAAATCTCATAAAATTGAATCAAACTTACAAACCGAGGTCCTGATTACAACGATCCGAGCTTAGTTGGGCATAGACAAGCACCCCCAAGCTCGAGGATCGATCAATCGACCCATGGACTAAGAAAATATAAAAGAACTCTTGAAAAGTGAAGAGAAAAGTGGCTACAAAATTGTAGTGAGGGATGATTCTAAACATACACCAAAGTCCTCTATTTATAGTGTTTTTTGGCCTTCAATTCTTGGTAGAGTGGTGTTGAATTGGGTCTTCAAACAAGGAAAATTTCAGCCAATATTGGAAAAAAATCGATTATGGAAACTGCCTAGCGTCGAGACGCTAGGACACAGCGTCGTGACGCTAGGCTTTCAGATATGGAATGAATCTCTCAGATAAACATAGCGTCGAGACACTGCAGCTTCAGCTTGGCGGCCACGAAATTTCCTTATTTGAGCAGCGTTCCGACCCTTCAACGGCAGCGCCTCAACGCTGCGATAGCTCCAAGGGTAGAATGGTCATTTAACGCTCCAGTTTTGCTCGTTTAAGCCTCGAATTGTTTTCAAAGCTCCAGTGAGGACCTATAGACATATTATACTCAGTTTAAAACATTTTTCGCAAGGAATTCAACCAAGATAAGAAAATTGGGAGACTCCAAGTGTATAACAAATTGGTCTTATTAATGTTTTTGTTGTGATGTCTCTATCAAGTTTATTTACGAATGTGAGTTAAGTCAGGACTGCACTTCATGTAGGTCTAAAGGTTATCAAGGTTTCGTTGTGTTGTGTTGCATGTATTTTATTTTATATATAAGATTAACATGTTTATCAGGTTTAAGGGTTTAGCAGAGTCAGTAGGTATCGTTAGAAGAGGACGATGACTGTTGGCTTCACACCATCGTCCAGACTAAGCTAGCAGGTAGTTCGGGAGGGGGTGTGACAATATGGTATCAGAGCAGTTAGCTCCATGGGAAATGAGAAAGAGCAATTAGCGCTAAGAAGATTCTAGGAAGTAAATAGTTAGACGTCGAGTCAGTTCAGATAGAACTGGCAGAGTGTGGTCCAAGTATGGATAAGAGTGAGTCCAGTCAGGACTCACTCTTATCCATACTTGGAGATCAGTTTGAATGGTTGAGTCCATACTTGGACGTTGTGTCTTGCTTGCAAAATAAATTGGTTGCACAATCTTCCCTCGTTTCTGGCATAACACAACTCTTACAGCAAAGTCACTGGCATCGCACATCAGTTTGAATGGCTGAGTCCAGCCTGGTTCAATTATAACTGGAGATGTACTAAGTGCACTCTTTAACGTTTCAAAAGCTTGATTGCAATCTTCATCAAATTCAAAAGGTTTATCTACCTCGAGGAACCTGCACAAAGGTTTAGAAATTGTAGAAAAGTCCATAATAAATCTTTTTTAAAAACTCGCATGGCCTAGAAAACTCTTGATGTCTCGTATTCTTTTGGGAAAAGGTAACTTGGATGTAAGCTCAATCGTTGCCTTGTCTACCTCAATTCCATTTCAGGAAATCCTGTGTCCAAGAACTATTCCTTCTCGTACCATAAAATGACACTTTTTCCAGTTTAACACCAGGTTCGTTTCTTCGCATCTTTCCAATACGTAGTCAAGATCCTATAAACAAATTGCAAAAGTTTCTCCAAAGACGGAGAAATCATCCATAAAAACTTCCAACATTCGCTCCACCATATCTAAGAATATTGTCATCATACACTTTTGAAAGGTGGCTGGAGCGTTACAGAGTCCGAATGGCATTCTTTGAAAAGCGAACGTCCCGTATGGACATGTGAATGTGGTCTTGTCTTGATCTTCTGGTGCTATCGTAATATGGTTGTAACCTAAGTAGCCATCAATGAAACAACAATAATCTTTTCCTGCTAATCTGTCTAACATCTGATCTATAAATGATAATGGGAAATGGTCATTTCTGGTTACTTTGTTGAGTCGGTGATAATTGCGCAAAAGGTAGTTATTTAGGCCTCATTTCTATATTGATTTGTGTGTCTTTTGTGCTTAATAGGGTTGGTTTTAGATAGATATTACATGTTTTAACCCATTTGGAAGAATGAAAGCTTTGGAAATCATTTGTGCAGAATCTGTTGTTGGACGACTTGAGGGAGCAAATTCTGTGCTGCAGCAAAACTGGGAGAAAACTGCCACGTCACAGCTCGTTAGCCAACTTCATGAATTGACTTCCGTTGAGTTATATTCGGGATAAAGGAGCAGGGAGAGCCCTACACGTGTCCAGGTTGACCTAATTCAAGCCCCCTATCCTTCTATAAAAGGAAGTAGCCGCCCAAGTCAAAGTCATTCCACTTTTGGGGAGAAAACATTCCATTCTTGGAAAGTTCCTTCCATCTTTGGGAGTCGAATAGTGAAGAAAGATTGGAGACCACCTAGAAGACCATCATTGCGAGCTGATCGGGGAGATTAACATTTCCTTCTATTATCTTGTAAGTATGGGCATGCCTACTCATATTGTAATTTGTGTTTCCATGCTTATTATGAACTAAGTAGCTTTAGGCGTTGGTTAGGGAAAATGTAGTTGCTATGCTTAAACTCTAGTAATAAATATTGATTAATGCATCTTGATTAATTTTTGTGTTCATTTATATTTTATGTCGCCTTGCCAGCCGGTATGAATACCTCTCTTTAGTTTCAGGGATGATTTAGAGAGTGTGTGGCGGTTAATCACACTACGATCATTGTATTGGTGAACGTTAGTGACTGAGCAAGGAATAGCCAGTTGCCTAGTGCTCGATCGGTAGTACTTCATTGGGGTTGAAACACATTCCAAAAGATTCGGAGTTCCGGGAGGAATCTGTTAGTAAGACTGCGAGAGTTTTGCATGATCAATAATATTGCTAGAGCATCTTTTAAAACAATTACTAAAACCTGACCAGCGCTTGTTTCTAATCTGTCTGCCTATTTGATTATTTTCTGTTCTGTCATTTATTTTGCTTTAGCATTACTCTTATAAAAACCAATCATTTTTACCATCTTTGAAACCATTAAAGAGTTATACAAAATAGATAAAGTGGAAGCTAATTCAGGCCTTGGATTGATAATACTTATTACTTGCTGCGGACTGTGTATACTTGCACAGCGTTCTGGAGTCTTTTATACCATATTTTTACTCACTCTAGGAACCCAACAAGTTTTTGGCGCCGTTGCTGGGGAACTGAATAAGTTTTTATCTGATCTGTTTTGTGTATGTGTTTTAGTGGTTTGGTGTTAGAACTTTTTGATTGTTTCTTTTGTTTTTGCAGGAGTAAGTTTGGTGCATGAGCGATCCGCCTGGGGTAAGGTTCGAGCTTGATCTAGAAATTGAGAGGAGATTCAGGAGAAGAAGGAAAGAGCAGTGCAGGAACCAGATGGATAATGTGTCGCGCCTTCCGCAGGTTCCTGAAGATCCAGCAAATCCCCAGAATCGCTTGCTGCAGCAAAATCCGCAGCTGGAGCAAAATGAGCAGCAAAATAATCAGGCTGAGAATCCTATCTTGGTGGCAAACGATAGGACCAGAGCCATTCGAACATATGTTTTTCCAATGTTTGATGAGTTGAATCCAGGGATTGCACGTCCTCAAATTCAAGCGGCAAATTTTGAAATGAAACCGATAATGTTTCAGATGTTGCAAACCATGGGGCAATTCCATGGTTTGTCATCTGAAGACCCTCATTTACATCTTAAGTCTTTTCTAGGAGTTAGTGATTCTTTTGTAATTCAAGGAGTGCCTAGGGATGCCCTTAGATTAATTTTTTTCCTGTATTCTCTTAGAGATGGAGCAAAGGCGGGGTTAAATTCTTTTGCTCCAGGATCAATTAGGACATGGGATGAGTTAGCTGAAAATTTTTTGAGTAAATATTTCCCACCTAATAGAAATGCTAAATTAAGGAGTGAAATAGTAGGGTTTAGGCAACTTGAGGATGAGACTTTTGGTGAGGCTTGGGAAAGGTTTAAGGAACTTTTACGAAAGTGCCCCCACCATGGTTTACCTCATTATATCCAAATGGAAACATTTTAGAATGGGTTAAACGGAGTAACCCAGGGTATGGTTGATGCTTCGGCTGGAGGGGCCCTTTTGGCAAAAACGTTCAATGAAGCCTATGAAATTTTAGAAAGAATATCTACTAATAGTTGTCAGTGGTCGGATGTTAGAGGCACAAATAAAAAGGTTAAGAGTGTGTTAGAGGTTGATGGTGTGTCCACCATTAGGGTTGATCTTGCAATGATTGCTAATGCTCTTAAGAATGTGACAGTGATTAGTCATCAGCAACCACCAGCAATGGAGCCTGCTGCAGTGGTGAACAGAGTCACAGAGGAAGCATGTGTCTATTGTGGTGAAGACCACAACTACGAGTTTTGCCCCAGCAATTCAGCTTCTGTGTTTTTTGTAGGTAATCAGAGGAATAACCCTTATTCTAACTTTTATAATCCAGGTTGGCGCAACCACCCCAACTTCTCATGGGGAGGACAAGGAAGTAATGTGCAAGGGCAACAAAAGGTGAACCAGTCGGGATTTGCTAAAGCCCAGGTATTGCCCCAGCAAAATAAGTAGGTTTTGCCACAACAAAATTCGGGGAGTGCTCTCGAGGCGATGATGAAAGAATTTATGGCTCGTACAGATGCCACAATTCAAAGTAATCAGGCTTCAATGAGAGCCTTGGAATTGCAAGTGGGTCAGCTAGCTAATGAGCTGAAGGCAAGGCCTCAAGGGAAACTTCCCTCAGATACCGAACACCCTCGAAGGGAAGGGAAGGAGCAGGTAAAGGCAGTGACTCTTAGAAGTGGTAAGCCATTAGAGGAAAGAAAAGAGCCTAGTAAAACCTAGGATATAGATAAAAATTGTGATAAATACGTTGTTGTTGAGAAAGAGTTGGAGATTGGTCAGGGTGCTGGAGGCAGCAATAAATATGCTGGAGCATCTGGTTCTGTTCCAGATGTGGAACCACCTTATGTGCCGCCCCCACCTTATGTAGCACCTCTACCTTTTCCACAAAGGCAAAGGCCTAAGAATCACGATGGTCAATTTAAAAAGTTTTTAGAGATTCTTAAGCAATTGCATATAAATATCCCTTTAGTAGAAGCTATAGAGCAAATGTCTAATTATGCTAAATTTCTTAAGGATATTTTAACTAAAAAGAAAAGGTTAGGTGAGTTTGAAATTGTACCTCTTACTGAGGAGTGTAGTGATATTCTTAAGAATGGCCTGCCACCCAAGGCTAAGGATCCAGGATCATTTACTATACCTGTATCTATAGGTGGAAAAGAGTTAGGTAGAGCACTCTGTGATTTAGGTGCGAGCATTAACCTTATGCCTCTTTCGGTCTATCGAAAGCTAGGTATTGGTGAAGCTAGACCTACCACAGTCACACTCCAACTAGCCCATAGGTCCATCACATATCCAGAGGGTAAAATTGAGGATGTCTTAGTAAAAGTGGATAAATTCATATTTCCTGTTGATTTTATTATTTTAGACTATGAGGTTGATAAAGATGTCCCAATTATTTTAGGTCGTCCATTTTTTGCTACTGGTAGGGCGTTAATAGATGTTCAGAAAGGGGAATTAACAATGAGAGTCTGTAATGAGGAAGTGAAATTTAATGTATTTAAAGCCATGAAATATCCAGACGAAATGGAGGATTGCTCTTTCATTAGGATTCTGGTGAGCACAGTTATTGAGACAACAATACAGGATTCAGCTGATAAGCACTTGGAAGATCATGGAGAGGTTAGTGTAGGAGATTTAGAAGTCTGTTTATTAGAAAGAAAAAATGAAAAAGAGTTGTTTAGGTGTGAGGATGTTTTTGAGTCTTTAGATTTAGATCAAAGGAAGACTCCTCTTATTAAGCCATCCCTGATTGAGGCACCTACATTAGATTTGAAGCCCTTGTCGGATCATCTAAAGTATGTGTATCTTGGGGAAGGTGAGACGTTGCCCATTATCGTTGCGTCAGATTTAATGTCGGAGCATGAAGAGGCCTTAATAAAATTGCTGCAGCAATACCACAAAGCAATAGGTTGGGCATTGGCTGACATTCAGGGAATTAGCCCATCTTTTTGTATGCACAAAATCACTCTAGAGGAGGGATCCTTTAGGAGTATTGAGCAACAAAGGAGGCTTAACCCTACAATCAAAGAGGTTGTTAAAAAGGAGGTGATTAAATGGTTGGATGCTGGGATCATTTATCCAATTGCAGAGAGCAATTGGGTAAGCCCTGTCCAATGTGTTCCTAAGAAAGGAGGTGTCACTGTGGTGAGCAATAAAGACAACAAGTTGATCCCAACCAGGACGGTAACTGGCTGGAGGGTTTGCATGGATTACAGGAGGCTTAACAAAGCCACCCGTAAGGACCATTTCCCTCTACCATTTATTGATCAGATGTTGGATAGATTGGCTGGTCAGGCCTACTACTGTTTCTTAGATGGTTATTCTGGGTATAATTAGATTACTATTGCTCCTGAGGATCAGGAAAAAACCACTTTCACCTGCCCTTATGGGACGTTTGCTTTTAGGCGAATGCCTTTTGGCCTTTGCAATGCTCCAACAACATTTCAGCGGTGTATGTTAGCAATTTTTTCTGATATGATTGAGTCCACTGTCAAGGTATTCATGGACGATTTTTCAGTGTTTGGAGGGTCTTTTTCAGAGTTGTTTGGATAATTTAGGTACGGTGTTAAAGAGATGTGAGGATACCCATCTAGTTCTTAATTGGGAGAAATGCCACTTCATGGTGAAGGAGGGCATAGTGTTAGGCCATAGGATTTCTAAGAATGGTCTAGAAGTTGATAGAGCAAAAATAGAGGTTATTGAGAGACTAGAACCACCGAATTCAGTGAAGGGAATTCGGCGTTTTTTAGGACATGCTGGATTTTATAGGAGGTTCATAAAAGATTTTTCCAAAATCAGTAAACCTCTTTGTAACTTATTGTGTACTGATCATGTTTTTGACTTTAATGCAGATTGTAGGAAGGATTTTGAAACTTTAAAGGCTGCTTTAATCTCAGCACCCATTCTTTGTGCACCTAATTAGAATTTACCATTTGAGGTAATGTGTGATACGAGTGATGCTGCAGTAGGTGCGATGCTGGGGCAAAAGCAGGGCAAATTTATCCATCCTATATATTATGCAAGCAAGGTTTTGAATGAGGCACAAGTCAACTACACAACTACCGAAAAGGAGTTGTTAGCTGTTGTGTTTGCTTTTGAGAAATTCCGGCCATATTTGGTTGGATCCAAAGTCATAGTATTCACGGATCATGCAACAATAAGGTATTTAATGACTAAGAAAGATGCGAAGCCTAGACTAATTTGTTGGGTTTTATTATTACAGGAGTTCGACTTGGAGATAAAGGACAACGAGGGATCAGAAAATGTCATTGCAGATCATTTATCTCGTCTTGATCCGTCATCATCTTTGCTGAAGCAATCTGCCATTTCATATTCTTTTCCGGATGAACAGCTTTTTGCTGTTGACATAAAGGTAGTTAGGGATGTCCCTTGGTATGCTGATATTGCCAACTTTTTGGTAAAGGGAGTCACTCCTATTGACATGGTGATAGCGAGCATAGCTAGCTATCTTTACTTATTTAATTTAACTAGCTTTTGATGATTATTGGCCATTTTATTACACTTTAATGTTTATTTTGTAGGAAATGGTTGATTGGAGCTAAAGCGTGATATTTGAGTCAATCGGGTGCTCGGGACGTGAAAAGATGCAAAGGAATGAAAAAAGAGTCAAAGAGGAAAAAAGTCAAAATTGGGTCAACAGCAGGCTAGCGTCGAGACGCTAGCTCTTGAGCGTCGAGACGCTCACATTCCAAATCTGAATAGGCGCGAAAAGGT
This sequence comes from Luffa acutangula, assembly GCA_036850905.1. Classification (NCBI taxonomy): domain Eukaryota; kingdom Viridiplantae; phylum Streptophyta; class Magnoliopsida; order Cucurbitales; family Cucurbitaceae; genus Luffa; species Luffa acutangula. Next base: position 9,894,188 of record CM072087.1, read on the forward strand.
CACAACGTCGAGACGCTGCGACCTTAGCGTCTTGACGCTGTGTTAATTCGTTTCCAGAAACACACGTTTTGAAGGTAGCGTCGAGACGCTGTCTTGACAGCGTCTCGACGCTACGACGAAAAATCAGAATATAAGCTTCCTTTCGGCTAGGTTTTTGGGGAATTCGATTTGGGACTTTTTGGAGCCGTAAAACAGAGCAGAACAAAGGCTGAGGAGGTTGAAACAAAGGGAGAAAAGCGGAAATCAACCCATTGTTCGTGGGGATCATGACGGGGACGTTCCGGTTTCGTCCTACATTGAGTTTTCTTTTCCCTTTCCTTTTCTCTAGCTAGATTTATGGCTTTGTTATGTTTAGTTGAGATTGTAATTTCATTCATGAGTAGCTAAACTTATAGCTTAGGGATTGATGTAGTCAAGTGAAGTTATGGATTGATTTATGGTTTAAGTTGTGCAATGGTTATTATGTTTGTAATCTTGATTTAATGTTTTCAATTAATTGGCCATTAGTTGAATGATTTGAGTTTTTATTCTTGCTCGGGAGAGGGGATTAAATGTAGACTTACTCAAGATTGCATGACTAAGGTTTATTTTCTAATTCGTGACGGTTTTAGATTAACTTTAGAATTGGTCAAAAGATCTCATTGCCTTGCATGTTAACAAACTTAGATAGGGATATCGAGTTGGTTAATTTGCATGAGAATCAATTATACTCGGGAGAGGTAGTTGTGATTAAAAGGTCTTTGGCTCATAATTCCATTGTGCATAATAACTTACTCCTTAAAATCAATCCTAGACCAAATCGGCGAAATCAATTCCCTAAGTATTCTTCCCAATTGAACTTCCACTTTCTACGTGTTTTGATTTAGTTTTCTTATTATTCAATCATCACATTGCGTTCCCTAAATAAAATTGAGCAAGATAATTCACAATACTTGATTTGCTTAAAAATCCAATCCAGAGGACGACATTCGAATTACATTCACTATATTATTACTTGACTCGTGCGCTTGCGGTAGGAAAAGTCCACATCACATGGACTGGAGGCAGAAGAAGAAGTTTAAGCATGATGCAAATTTCTTCTATTGGGATGAGCCATTTATGTATAAGCAATGCTCTGACAGTATTATTCGTAGGTGTGTTTCAGGTGATGAAGCAAAGGAAATCCTGGAGCAATGTCACTCTTCGCCGTATGGAGGTCATTTCAGCGGTCAGAGGACAACTATGAGGATTTTTCATTGTGGATTCTTTTGGCCTACCTTATTTAAGGATGTTCATTGGTTTTACAAGCAATATGATGCTTGCCAAAGGAGAGGAAACTTGGGGCCTAGAGATGAAATGCCTCTTACTTACGTTTTAGAAGTTGAATTATTTGATGTATGGGGTATTGATTTTATGGGGCCATTTCCCCCTTCTAATGGCAATGTTTTTATCTTATTGGCAGTTGATTATGTGTCCAAGTGGGTGGAGGCCATCGCATGCCATCAGAGTGATGCCAAGACAGTAGCAAGGTTTCTTCAATCGCACATCTTTGTGCGGTTTGGGACACCTAGAGCTATAGTAAGTGATGAGGGTACGCATTTTGTTAATAATATCCTAACTAAGCTATTAGATAAGTATGTGATTAAGCAAAGGATAGCTACCCCTTATCACCCACAAGCAAATGGTCAAGCTGAAATTAGTAATAGGGAAATTAAATCTATTATAGAGAAAGTAGTCCATCCATCTAGGAAGGATTGGTCTTTTAGGTTGGATGAGGCACTTTGGGCTTATAGGACAGCCTATAAGACTCCTCTAGGTATGTCTCCCTATAGGTTAGTATATGGGAAAGCTTGTCATTTACCATTGGAGCAAGAGCATAAAACATTTTGGGCTTTGAAAAAGTTAAATTTTGATCTGAGTCGTGCAGGAGCAATAAGAATGCTGCAGCTTAATGAATTAGAGGATTTTCGCCAATTTTCTTACGAAAATGCGAAAATGAATAAAGAAAAGTCTACGCTGTGGCATGACAAGAAAATAAAATCTAAAGAGTTTGTCAAGGGTCAGAAGGTTTTGCTTTATAATTCTAGATTAAAATTTTTTCCTGGGAAGCTAACATCTAAATGGTCAGGACCGTTTGTTGTGATTGAGGTTTTCCCCCTTGGAGCAATTACTTTGTAGGATGAAAAAGATGGGAGAGTGTTCAAAGTGAATGGACAACGTGTGAAGAATTATTGGGGAGAGGAGTTTCAGTCGAAATATCCTTCCCTAAAATTGGTTGATGATTGAGAGAGCAAGATGTTTGCGGGAGCATTTTACAGAGCAATATTTTGAGCTCCCTGTGTTCGTATTGATTTTTCGCTGATTGATTTTAATTTCGATTTGGTTAGATTTGATTTTGTATGATTTTTCAGTCTGTTGGTATTTTTAATTCCGTAGAATTTATTTTAGATTTTATCTATGTCGATTTGAATTTTATTTGATTTTGATTTTATTTTCGGTTTACGTAAATTATCTTTGAATTATCTTTTAATTAGTTAGATTTTATTGGATTTTGTGGGTTTAGATTTTATTTTCAGTTATTTTAATTTTGATTAGTTTTGATTTAATAAAGATTTTCTTGATTTATTCGGCTTAAAACAAGAGATAAAGATGTGATTGGGTCGGTTAAATTTGAATTTAAATTTGATTTGAATTTCGTATCCAAGATTTTTCAGGTCCAGAAGGTTGTTGCGGCGAAGGTATAGCTGAAGCGAAATCGTCCAAGTAGGAGGGGGTTTCGTTGAAAATTTATTATTTTTACCGTCTGGACTTTCTTTGGATTTTTACAGGTAAAGTTGCATGCGTAATCTGATGAGGCCACGTATCAAACAGAGATCATCCAAAGGCTTTGATGGTGGACAACGCATGATAATTTACCGTGGGCGATTGAAATTCACCACTTTACCGTTGATGGTTTTGAATTTCCAATTTGCATGCATTTAAAATTATACAGTAATAATATTTAATGCAGAGCAAATCCTTTCGGCTGAGATTGCATTTTACTGGAGCCTTATTTATTCACAGACTTTGGTAAGTTTCTTCTCACTTCGTCTTCTTGTTTCAATCTTATCGTCTGCATTCTTTCTTTTTCCCTTTCATTCTCTGTCAAACCCTTGCGTCTTCAATGGCCCAAACGAGAGCTAGAAAAGAGAGGGAGAATGAGGAAGAAAAGGTACACGTTACCCCTGAAGTACAGAAAGCGAAAATGAAAAAGAAAAAGTCGCTAGAGGAGAAAGAAGCGAAAAGAAGGAAAAGGTAACAGAGGGCCGAAGATCAAGAGGCTCTACAGAAACCGACGGATGATGTTGCTGCCACAATAGTTGAAGAAGACCCGCAAGAACCTGATGTACAGAACCCAGAGGAGGTTGAACCGAGAGTGGCGGATACAGAGGAAGTTCAAGAAGAAGGACATACCGAGGAAATTCAAGAGAAACAGAATGAGGATGTGCAGGTAGAAGTTGCGACTGAAAGAGAGGCAATTCAGGAAGTTCGTGTTGAGGTCATCATGCCCGAACCTCTGAAACGCCGCCGCATTAAGCGGAAGGCTGGGCGCATTCAAGTAATTCGAACTGATACCCCATCACCACCATCGTCGAATTCTGAGAAAGAGAAGGCAGAGCGAGAGGGACGAGAGCAAAAAGAAGCTGAAGAAAAGGCGTGGGAAGAAGTAAAGAAGAGTGTTGAGGAAGAGCGGTTGCTCAAGCGAAGGGCGGAAAAGGGCAAGAATGTTGCTGAAGCAGCGGAGGAACACGATGAAATAGAAGAACAACAGTTACCATTTGATCGCTTCGTCAATGATTTTATAGAGCAAAATACGCTGAGCTTCTGAAAAGAGATTTTTTATTTGAGAGAGGATTCAGGGGTAATCTTCCACAGTTTCTGAGGACCGGAATTGCAGACCACGGCTGGAAGTTGTTTTGTGCGAAGCCTGAGTCTGTAAACACGCAGGTGGTGCGCAAATTTTATGCTAACAGTGACAAAAAAAATGGTTTCCAGGTGATTGTTCGAGGAGTCGAGGTAGATTGGAGTCCTAGTGCTATGAACGCACTGTATAATCTTTAGAACTTCCCCCATGCGGCATATAATGAGATGGTTGTAGCGCCATCTAATGAGCAGTAAAGTGATGCTGTGCAGGAGGTAGGTATTGAAGGGGCACAGTGGCAGCTATCCAAGACTCAGAAGAGGATATTCCATTCGGCTTATTTGAAAAGGGAAGTGAACACGAGGATGGGATTTATCAGACAGAGGATGCTTCCAACGACACACGACTCGACAATCTCCAGGGAACGAGTTCTTCTAGCTTTTGCAATTTTGCGGTCGCTCAGCATTGACGTAGGGAGGATCATTGTTAGTGAAATTTCTGGATGTTGGAAAAAGAAAGTGGGGAAATTTTTCTTTCTGAACACAATCACGATGCTTTGCAGAAGAGCAGGGGTTCCAATGGATGAGGGATATGTGATTTTGTTTGACAAGGGAATCATCGACACACCCAATTTGGCACGGCTCCAGTGTATGCAGGAGGTACGTCAAGGTGGGCTTATCTATGACATCAACTCGATTCTAGAACAACTGGCACTTTCGGCCAGTAGGCAAGAGTTTGCCTAGAGGCAAACTTTAACCTTCTGGAACTATGTTAAGAATCGTGATGCCAGCTTAAAGAAGGCGCTGCAAGAGAATTTTTCAAAACCATATTCAGCCCTTCCAGCATTCCCCGAGGATCTGTTGAACCCTTGGATTCCGCCCCTAACTGTCGAACAAGAAAAAGATGATGATGAAGAGCAGGGTCATGAAGATTGATGGATGGGATGATCTTTTCTTTTGTTCCTGTATTTTGTTTGCTCGTGCATATCTGACCCTGTTTGCTGTTATGTTTGCTTGTTTCTTTTTAATATTCTTGCTTCTATAAAAAAATATATCTCTGTTTTTGTAATTTCTTAATGTTTTTAATGAAATTTTCGAAGATGTTTCTGTTCTATGAGAATTTAGTAACTCTAACTTAACTATTTTCTTATGAATTTTTGAAGCTTGGACTGGTTAAGCTTAGTTAGATCAAGGTATTCTGATCTCCAGAAACCTTTTTCTTGAGCATTTCTTCTGACCTAGTCTGTTGTTGCAGAAAAGAAGATTTTGGAGGTAGTGTTGACTTTTATGATCCACTTTAAGCTTCGTTTTAGTCCCACGCTTAGTTTGAAATTCAGATAGAAAGATTTAAGTTTGGGGGTATAATTGAAAAATTAATGATTCATTGGGGACAATGAATTATTCAAGTTTGGGGGACTTTTTGCTACTCCAATTGTTTTGCTCGAGCATTCCTCTCCTTCGTTTAAAATTTTGTTAGGTTATTGAGTAACCGGGGACATTTGTGATACCCACAGTTTGTCTTCGCGTCAAAAGATGACCTAGGAAATGTGAAAAATGAGAAGAAATTATTTGCTGAAAAAAATTGATTGTTTTGCTGAAAAAATTCTTGGAGCAAAAGTTTTGAAGGATGAATGATGATCCAAAAGTTTTTCTGTCTCCCAGAACTTAGGTGAGCTTCATCATAAAATGTCGCCATTCTGAGGGGCAAGAGATAGAATAACTAAGGATTTGTGAGCTTTATAAAGAGTATTGAGCCCAGTTGGTGATGAGCTTGAGGCAAGGGTATACTGCACCATAAAGTGGGTCATCCCATGCTTAAGAGTTTATGACTGTAGGGCTGCTTAAAGTCTGAAAAACAAGAATATAAACCCTTTGAAAATGTGTTTTGAATGTCTGATAATAGAGCTAGGCTGTGGTAAGTTCTTAGAATAGAGTTGAAAGTGGTGATTATTTGTCCATGCCGGAGGAATCATTATGCTGCAACAGAGCTTGGTTTTGCAGAGTGCTCAGGTAAAGGTTAAAAGCAGTATTGGATTGTCTGATTTGTTTAAGCTAATTCTTTGTCTAATGTTTTTAAATTCTTAAGGGAAGACGAGTTAGTATTTCTCGGGACACGCAATAATTCAAGTTTGGGGGTGTGATAACTGCCCAAAAGGTAGTTTTTTAGGCCTCATTTCTATATTGATTTGTGTGTCTTTTGTGCTTAATAGGGTTGGTTTTAGCCAACTTCATGAACCGACTTTCGTTGAGTTATTTTCGGGATAAAAGAGTAGGGAGAGCCCTACACGTGTCCAGGTTGACCTAATTCAAGCCCCCTATCCTTCTATAAAAGGAAGTAGCCGCCCAAGTCAAAGTCATTCCACTTTTGGGGAGAAAACATTTCATTCTTGGAAAGTTCCTTCCATCTTTGGGAATCGAATAGTGAAGAGAGATTGGAGACCACCTAGAAGACCATCATTGCGAGCTGATCGGGGAGAATAACATTTCCTTCTATTATCTTGTAATTATGGGCATGCCTACTCAGATTGTAATTTGTGTTTCCATGCTTATTATGAACTAAGTAGCTTTAGGCGTTGGTTAGGGAACATGTAGTTGCTATGCTTAAACTCTAGTAATAAATATTGATTAATGCATCTTGATTAATTGTTGTGTTCATTTATATTTTTTGCCCGCCTGGCCAGCCGGTATGAATACCTCTCTAGTTTCAGGGATGATTTAGAGAGTGTGTGGCGGCTAATCACACTACGATCATTGTGTATTGGTGAACGCCAGTGACTGAGCAAGGAATAGCCAGTTGCCTAGTGCTCGATCGGTAGTACTTCATTGGGGTTGAAACACATTCGAAAAGATTCGGAGTTCCGGGAGGAATCTGCTAATAAGACTACGAGAGTTTTGCATGATCAATAATATTGCTAGAACATCTTTTAAAACAATTACTAAAACCTGACCAGCGCCTGTTTCTAATCTGTCTGCCTATTTGATTATTTTATGTTCTGTCATTTATTTTGCTTCAGCATTACTCTTATAAAAACCAATCATTTTTACCATCTTTGAAATCGTTAAAGAGTTATACAAAATAGATAAAGTGGAAGCTAATTCAGGCCTTGGATTGATAATACTTATTACTTGATGCGGACTGTATATACTTGCACAGCGTTCTGGAGTCTTTTATACCATATTTTTACTCAGTCTAGGATCCCAACAGTCAGTGATAGTCAATACAGACTTGTCATCCCGTGACCGTTCTCGTTGGAATGAATTCATTTTTTTCATTCTCCACTACAGTCATCCCGCCTTTCTTGGGGACGCATTGCACTGGATTGACCCAGCTACTATCTTAAATAGGGTATATAACTCCTGTGTCTAGCCATTTGAGAATTTTCTTTCTTACGACCTTTTTCATGATAGGGTTCAACCTTCGTTGACTTTCAATTGAATTTTTAGCACCTTCTTCTAGATTAATCCTATTGATAACTCTCCAAAAGGGAGTTATTTAGGCCTTATTTTTATAGTGATTTGTGTGTCTTTTGTTCTAAATAAGGTTGCTTTTTGATGTATATTATATGTTTTAACCTATTTGGAAGAATAGATTGTTTGGAAGTCATTTTGTGCATAATATATTGTTGAGCAACTTGAGGGAGCAAAATCTGCGCTACAACAAAGCAAGGAGCAAAACTGCCACGTCACAACTCGTTAGCCATTTTAATGAACTGAAGTTAGTTAAGCTATTCTCGGATTTAAGAAGCAAGGAGAGCCATCCATGTGTCTAGGTCAACCTAATTCAAGCGCATCTTCATTCTATAAAAGGGAAGAGTCGTTCAAGTCAAATTCATCATACTCTTAGGGAAGAGATCATTTCTCATTTCCATCATTGGGAGACGAATAGAGGAGAAAGATTGGGGGCTACAAGAAGACCATCAATTACGAATTTGATCAAGGGAATTAGTATTTTCTTGTATTATTTTGTAATTATGGATGCACATACTCAGATTGTAGTGTGTGTTATCATGAATGTTATGAACTAAATCTCTTTAGGTTCTGGTTAGGAGTTATGTAATTGTTGTGCTTAATTCTCTATGCAATATATGTTGATTTCATGCATCTTGATTATTTGTTGTGCTCATTTATATTTTGTGCCCGCTTGGCCAGTCGGTATGAATACCACTTCTTAGTTTCAGGGATGATTTGGGAAGTGTGTTGCATTTAATCACACTAGATCATTGTGTATTGGTGAACGCCAGTGACTAAGCTAGAGATAGCCAGTTGCCTAGTGCTTGATCGATAGTACGTCATTGAAGTTGAAACACATTCTAAAAAATCGCTAATAAGACTGCAAGAGTTTTGCATGATCAATAATATTGCTAGAGCATCTTTTAAAACAATTGCTAAATCCTAACTAGCGCCTGTTTCTAATTTGTCTGCTTTATTTGTTTACTTTCTGTTCTGTCATTTCTTTTGCTTCAACATTTTATCAAAATCAATCATTTTAACCACTTCTAAAACCATTGAAAATTTATACAAAATAGATAAAGTGAGAGCTAATTCATACCCTGGATTCGATAAATACTTATTACTTGTTGTGGATTGTGTATGCTTGCACAGTGTTCTAGAGTCTAATTTTCACCTTATTTTGACTCACTCTGGAAACCCAACACCTATGCATGCAAAATAACGGACTGATTCCCTGAATATCTGCTAGCGTCGAACCTATCGCCTTTTTTTGGCTAGATAAAACTTGTAGCAACGACAATTCATCTTCGTCGTTAAGGTAAGCTGAAATAATAACTGGTAGTGTATTATTCTCTCCACGGTAATTGTATTTCTGATGATCTGGTAAAGGTTTGAGTTCTAATTTTGGAGGGTTAATCATGGATGGCTGCAGCGGCTTGATTTCTTCTTGGCTTGACTCCAAGGAATCTCTCAATGCTTCTATTCGTGCTACTGAGGGGAGTTCAGCAAGTCTTCCAGTGTCTCCCCTTTTAGCAATTCCTACAAAGTAGATAAAGAAAGCTCACCAATTTCCACAATTACTAAACATTCCTCAAAATCTCCTAGATATTTGAGCGCGTTCATGACATTGAAGGTGACTTATTGATCATGGTCAATTCTCCCGTTTGTACATCGATCAATGTCCTACCAGTCGCTAAGAATGGTCGACCTAAGATAATTGGCACTTCTTTGTCTGCTTCACAGTCCAATATGATAAAGCCTGCTGGGAAAACGAACTTATCCACCTTTACTAGTACATCCTCAATTTTACCAATGGGATGTGTTAATGATCTGTCTGCCAGTTGCAAGGTGACAATCGTAGGTCTGACTTCTCCTATTCCTAATTGTTTGAAAACTGAATACGACATCAGATTTATACTTGCTCCCAGATCGCATAGTGCTTTGTCAACGTTTTATCCTCCTATGGAGCAAGGGATAGTGAAACTTCCTGGATCTTTTAATTTGGGAGGAACCTTACTTTTAACCAACGCACTGCAACATTCTGTTAATGCAACTATCTTGTACTCTCCCAATCGTCTCTTCTTAGACAAGATGTCCTTCAGGAATTTCAAGTAGTTCGACATTTGCTCAAGTGCCTCCACCAACAGGATGTTGATGTGGAGTTGCTTTAAAATGTCTAGGAACTTTTTGAATTGTTTATCTTGTGACACGTATTTGAATCTTTGAGGATAAGGTGGTGGTGGTTTGTAATCTAGATCAATGATGATTTTTTTTTGGTTTTGCGGTCGCATCTTCCAACTTTTTTCCTAAACTTGAACTTTCAATCTTTTCTTCTGAGGATTCTGGCTCCTTGGTCTTTTCTGAATTTTCCTTATTCTGACAAATTTCTGTACTGACTTCTTTTCTGTAGATTTCTCTAAAACTTCTTATGGGATTCTCTTAACTTCTTGATTTATGGGGTATTCTGGTCCATCGTACTCCAATACGCTTCTTAAGGTAATTGCCTTGCACTATTCCTTGCCTTCACGGTGAGGATTTTCAGATTTGCTAGGCAATGTCCCTTGTGGTCTGTTCTTAATCTCTTGAGCTATTTGTCCTATTTGCACTTCCAAGTTCCTTAGGGTGGCATCATTCCTTGCCATGTGTTCTTTGATTAGAGCCTCTAGATTTGACTCTTGGCTAGCATTCTGAACATGTACTGGTTGGAAATTTTTATGCTGTTGTTGTTGTGTAGGTTGGAAAATAAATCCTGTTGAAGCTTTTTCGAATTGATTTGTACCGGCATTACTTGTACTAGCTTGTCCTCTCCATGAGAAGTTTGAATGTTGTCTCCACCCTGGGTTGTACGTAGCTACATACAGATTCCATCAGTTTTGGTTTCCCTGTGGTCCTACATAAAAACCAGCTGCAGGGTTTAGTGGACAATTATCAGTTATATGCTCTTCACTACACATGTCACAATAAGGAGAAGAGATAGCATTTGCGGGACCAATGTTTGCTTGGTTTCCATTTTCAAGCCCATCATCATGCCATGAATGGCTTTAAACTGAGCTTGCATAGTTGAGTTCGCTTTCGCATCTATAGATTTTAGTAGATTCTTTAGATTTGTAGGTTCAGTCTCCCTTCAATGTCGGTTATTCGTGGCTATTGTATCTAGTATGGCATGTGCTTCGTTCACGGATTTCTTCAAGAAAGATCCATTTGCAGACACATTGACTAAGGTTTTTGAAGCTTGATCCAACCCACTATAGAAATGCTCAAGAATGATACAAGAAGGCAATCCATGATGAGGACACTTTCTTACCAACCCTTGGAATCTCTCCCAAGCTGCATCTAAAGGTTCATCGTTGATTGTCTGAAGGAAATGATTTCAGCTTTGTACTTAGCATGCTTGTTAGACGGGGAAAACTTCTCTAGAAACTTTTCTGCCAAGTCATTCTAAGACGTGATGGAGTTTGGTGGAAATGAATCCAACCAAGCTTCAGCATCTACCTGCAATGAGAAAGAAAAAGTTTTAGCTTCAATGTATCTTTTGGTACTCTTGTTACTTTAAAAGAACTACAAATTCTTAAAAAAAAAATTTATATGCTTATGTGGATCTTCACTCGGAAGTCCTGAAAATTGGCCCATGCTGTTGAACATTTGAAACGTCACAGGTTTCAAATCAAAATGCGGTGCTTTTATCGGTGGCTCAAGTATTCCTGGATTCAAAGTCTAGAAAATTGGTAAGGCATAATCTCTTATTGCTCTATTGCGATCTTTTGCAATATAGATCGGAACTAGAGGTGTTGGAGGTATTCTCCAACCATTATGCTCCATTCCAGGATTCTGGTGGTCAACAAGAGGATCGACTCTGGGTTGGTCCATCAGAAGTTTTTGTATTGAAGCAGCTTCTTCAAGAGGTTCCCATGCGCTCAACTCTTGTTGTTCCCTCTACTTTCGCATCTGCTCTTTACGATGACGACAAAAGGTTCTTTCTATTTCAGGATTTATATCAAGGAGTTGACATCCCATGCTCATGCACTAACTTTAACCTGCAAATCAAAGCCAATTTCTATAGAGATAGAAATGTGGTAGTAATCGATTCGCAATCTCAACAAACAAAAAAATGGAGTGAATAACACTTGAGCGGAAGCGTTAGCGGATCTTATGCCTTGATTTTCATTAATTTTGAAGATTAAAAGTATGCTGCAAATTTCATAAAACAGAGGAATTCAAACTTTATCTCTTAGAGCTCCGAATTCAAGCATCTTGTTGGTTGATTCTCCTCACGAACTCGACATGGACGACTACCGAGATCTTCCCCGCTATTCTTTGGCCTTAGAACGGGCTTGTGGGAACCCGAGCATGATGAATTTGGAAGAAAGAAAAATAAGAGAAAAATGGGTTTCTTGGAGCTTTGAATGAACGGTTTTGAGAGAAAAGAAATACACCACCAGCCTTTTTTCATTTCCTTTTTCTTCAACCAACCTCCAACATTCTCTCTTACACTTTATACAGAAGAATCACATGCTGGGTTTAGTCATATAGACACCACACATGAAGAAATCAAGGTGTCAAAAATACAAAGCACTTGGTGGGTTTAGTCATACTAACACTAATTTTGAAAAATCAAAATTCTTTGATTTATTTTAAGTTATTTAAATAAAATTAATCTAATTAGTTTATAATAAAAATAACTTAAATAATTAATTAAATAAAATTAATTAATTATTTAATTCAATATCAAATATCAAATTAAACCATTGTTTCATTCTCAATTACTATCAAAACCGTATTTTCAAATATGAATCCCTATTCAATTTGAAACCTTAATACGTATCCTATACGTATTTACAATATTTAGATCCTATTTAAATATTTCCAACGATCTCAATTTATAGTTTAATCCATAATTAAACCAAAGTACGTTTAAGTATATTGTATACTTTTAACGTTAACTCCCTATAGCAAATTCGAACATTTCAAACTCTTTTCATCACCTTGTTCTAAGGTTTATTTCGTTTGAGCTAGTAGGGGGACCTAATGGACCTACAGATCATGGGCTCCACCGGTTCGAGATTAACTGGTTGAAATCTTTCAATCCTAGTTAACCAACATTCGTTAACTAACAGGAAACTCCACTATAGCCTATAGCTGAACTCCCCTCACTATAGATATATTTCTGTCCACTCGATATAACTGTGATCAGTAAGTCAATCCTTCACAGGTTGTTTGTTACTATAGTCAGGTGAAAAGTCTGTTTTACCCTTATAACACTTCTTGTTCCTTAAGCCTTCATTGAGACCCTAATGAACAATCGGTTTGTGGTCCCACCACTAAACCTAAAACCTCTAAGGCCAATGAGAGGGCGGCGCGCCTTTGTTCAGGTTCTGGAGTCAGCACTTAAGGAAACAACCTCTCTACTATCCCTAAAGACAGGTAGGAGTGAATTCCATTTTGCAGGACCATGTCCCCAGCTATCTACTCGGTTTTATCCTGAAAGTGGCAAGTTTATTGAGCGGCGCTTATGGGCCACTCTCGCCTATGCAAATGAAAGGATAATCTCGAATAAACAGGAGTTCATAGTTAGCTCAAGATTAAGATTAAGTTACCTAGGCCATCGTTTTGAAATAGTCAGTTTCACAGTAAACGACGTTATAAAGTGAAAGTGACTTATTTCACGGTCCGATCTTACACAAACTCTTTTGCATAGGACACCCCCACTCGCATGTCTCTACATGAACGATTTAGGATCACATCATTTGTATTAAAACAAAGTGAGCCTCGTCGAATAGTTTTTCCAAGGATAAGGTACCCAGACTCATGCCTATACTATAGACCGTTTTAGGCTATGTACTTGAACCTGATCCACTTTTATGTCACTACATAAAGTTCAAGCATTCATATTATAGCCATGGATTATAGATTTATTGGATTTGGGTTGATAAATGCATAGTTAAATTAGCCTTTCGACAACCATAATATAAACTATTCTAATAAGTTTTATTTTTAACTTTGTTACATTTACTATCCACGAGTTTTATAACATAAACCCCAACAAAAAACCGGTTTCAGTTTTAGTCCCCGACAACGACACAAAAAACTTTATGCGAATAGTGGACTGAAGATGGATGTTGGAAAAGATGATAAATAATAAATAAGAATGAATTCAGTCAACCAAGTGCAAGTATACACTATCACATGTAGTAATAAAATCATTGGAAGTATTCCAAAGGTATCGATCCCATAGGGACTAAGCTGGAAACACAAATTTGAAGAAGAAACTACTCTAAGATTGTTTTTGGAAGGTAGCCAAAAGAAATAGTTGATGTTGGGTTTTGTAAAACAAATAAATAAACAAGTAAAGAAATAACAATAATAATAAAGCGAGCTCTTCAATATAGCTTCAACCCGAAGGAAAATAACTCTAATAACGACTTATTTAACCTAAGTCTATTCATGCATTGGGTCAGGTTTAACTCCTATTTGGCCTTGCTCCTAAGAACCATTAGAAGGCTAGGAGAGTACCATTATGCACATTTCTGTGACTCGACTCCGACATAGATGGTTCATGCGCATGCAACCTATAACCCTATAGTTGTTATAAGGCGACCTTCCTCTATAACACCGAATACACTCTCTCGAGCCCTTTCTCCTATATCACCTTTATGAAAACTGATATTGCTTGTCCCTTTCAGGATCAAACTCACATAGCATGCAAAGTCTAAGTGATCAAGTTAAACTCAGCAAGATTTAGAATGATAATCAATAAACGATGACATGCAATAAATAGAACTTAGGCAAATAAACACTTTCAAGCCATTTAAACCATAAGGGAATTCACTATATCAATCCCTCAATGGAATTTAGCTACACATGATGGAATATAATGTAAATGAACAACTTTTCACTGACATAATGAATAAAGAATACAGAATAATGAAAAGAAACAAGTGCTGGAAAAATATAGCGCAGTAGCTAAAAATAGGGTTTTTTTTCTCTTTATCCAATCCTTCTAGAGTTCTCACGACACTCTACTCTCCTTTTACAATGTGGGAATAGGGTGAAATCTCTACAAACACTCGAGTTTGATGTCTAACTAAGGGTTAGAATTTAGTCTTTTAGCAGGGACCTCGGGCATCCCTACTCATGGGCGTCTACTAGGGTTCTGTCACCACCATCTTTTTCCCAGATAGTTATGCTTGAATTTTCATTCAATTCGTGGGCTTTTATAGCGTGGGGAGTGGTTCAGGAGTCACGAAAATGGTGCTAACAGGTGGCCCAGTCAGTTTCGAAGTCAAAACATCCGGTTAGGTGTGCAAAACACTCGTTCAAAACGACTCACGACAGACTCAAAATTGTCTGCCTCTACCCAGAAATGCGGTCGCATTTCATTTTTCCCTTGCCAAAAATGCGGACGCATTTCTAGGAATTTCCAAATTCCTCTATTTTCTGCAAAACACCAAAACCAAGTCAAATTCTTACCAAAATGAGTTCTTTTAAGCACATATATGCATAGTTTAACATACATGACTCTCAACATCCTAACTTATCAGCTTTAGCACTTTTGAGGCACGGGAATAGTGTTTTTGATCTAAAACATACAAGCTTTGAAAAGGAAATGAGCTAAATATAAGGGTAAAATAGGTATATTTTTTACCCTTATAATAGATGTGGCTGAAGTTTAGGCTAGCATCAAATTAGACTTAGTCGAGTTTGTCAAATATTAGAATCATGCCTTCTCGTGGAAGAGCTCGTGGAAGGGGTGCACGACCCTTGAGGCAGTTGTACCGCCAATGGGGCAAGAAACAATCCTGTAGATGACCCACAAGTAGAGAAGCCGGATGAGCAGCCGACACCTGCAGCAGAACCTGTCACGGTGGATGTTATTCAGGCAATTGTGCAATCAGCGGCGGTCGGGGCAATACAGTTTGCAGTGTAGGTGGCAGTTGCAAGCGTGATCGTGGGGCAGCAGGCCTAATGATAGGACCTAAATAGTCCTATTTGATCGCCTCTAATTTAAGCTTTTTAGAGTCATTTTATGATTTACTTGTCCTATTTGTAGGTTAATGGAGCTTAGGTCGTGTTCGGAGTCGATCACGTTAATTGGTGTTAATTCGGGCCAATTACAGGGTTTTTGGACCCATTTGGATGTCTTGGATTGATGCCCCGAACTCAGAAGAAGTGAGACGAAGCCGACAAATAAAGCAAGAAGTCGAGTTATGAGGCTGGTGTCGAGACGTCGGTCTTGGCGTCGAGATGCCGATGCGAGTTCGGGCCGAAGAAGAATGTTCACAGCGTCTCGACGCTACACCTTGGCATCTCGACGCCAACGTGTTTTCTATATATACGTAGTCTCGGTTTAGTCCACCGTGAGGTTAGAATTTTGGTCCCTTTTACGATTTCTTTGCCTCTTGTACATTCCAACACTTCTGTAGACCATTGTTGGTCATATCTTATGGATTCTTTTATGTTATTTATTTTTATTACTTCATCTATGCGTAGCTAAACTCGTCTAGATCGTTGGATTGGATTTATGAGTTTTCTGGTTTATACTTTCTGTTCTTGATGTATGTTCGTTGAGTCTTGCATGTTATCCCATTTAAACCAATACATGAGGCTAGTCAATTAGGATTAACGGCCTATGCAATTACTGCTTGTGTATTCTATCAGTTATTTTTAGATAGCCACTTGGTTGAGGTAAGCCACTTTCTACGCGAGACGACCCTTGATAGGCCTAGGATGCATGTTAAAGTTTGTAGGAATTAGATTTAAATTGTATTTGAATTTAGTTCTTGCGATTCCGGACCCATGATCCAAAAGCGGCTAGTTTTAATAGGTGGTTGCAAAATTGCTTGTTAATAAACTAGTTAGATATAAGTAGTAACTGTTGAAGAGGTCTCGGATTGTTGCTACGTTATGCATAAGGGGTGGCAAGCGATAGAGTATATATTAGTTATTCTTGTTAATTGTTGAATTCACTATTAGCGAGTTAATTAGCACAGGTTATTGTAGGGGGTCTCCGAGTAACCCAAAAGCCGACCGAACTAATGAAATCAGTTTAGAACGATTATTAGAGAAAACTAGGAAGCCAATGAATTAGAATCAAGCATAATAAAGCTCAATCCAACGATCCCTTTTTTACGTTATTGATCTCGTCTTATTTCCCTTCTGCATGCTTAGCTTCCTGTTAGGTTCCTAGAGTGAGTAAAAATAAGATATAAAAATACCCTAGAACTCTGTGCAAGTATACACAGTCCGCAGCAAGTAATAAGTATTTATCGAATCCAAGGTCTGAATTAGCTTTCACATTATCTATTTTGTTTAGCCTTGGTTTCAAAAGTGGTTAAAATGATTGGTTTTTATAGAATGTTGAAGCAAAATAAATGACAGAACAAAAAATAAACAAATAGTCAGACATATTAGAAACAGGCGCTGGTCAAGATTTAGTAATTATTTTAAAAAAATGCTCTAGCAATATTATTGATCATACAAAACTCTCGGAGTCTTATTAGCGGATTCCTCCCGGAACTCCGGATTTTTTTGAATATGTTTCAACTCCAATGAACCACTACCGATGAAGCACTAGGCAACTGGCTATCCCTAGCTCAGTCACTGACGTTCACCAATACACAATGATCTAGTGTGATTAACCGCCACACACTCCCCAAATCATCCCTAAAACTAGAGAGAGGTATTCATACCGGCTAGCCAGGCGGGCATAAAATAGAAATGAACACAACAATTAATCAAGATGCATAGAATCAATTTTTATTGCATAGAAATTAAGCACGACAATTACATGCTCCCTAACCAACGCCTAATGTTACTTAGTTCATAAAATGCATAGAGACACACGTTACAATCTGAGTAAGCATATCCATAATCACAAAATAATAAAAGAAAATATTAATTCCCTTGACCAGCTTGCAATTGATGGTCTTCTTATAGGTCTACAATCTCTCTCCTCTATTCGGCTTCCAAAGGTAGAACTAACTCTCCAAGAATGGAATGTTTCTTCCAAGGATGGAAAGTCTTTGACTTGGGCGGCTGTCTCCTTTTATAGAGTGATAGGAGGCTTGAAGTAGGTTGACCTAGACACGTGGATGAATCTCCTTGCCCCTTTATCCCGAGAATAGCTTAACAGAATTCAGCTCATTAAGTTGGCTAAGGAGTTGTGACGTGGCAGTTTTGCTCCTTGCTTTTCTCCAGCACAGATTTTGCTCCCTCCAGTCGCTCAGCAATACTTTATACACAAAATAACTTCCAAAGCATCCATTCTTCCAAATGAGTTAAAGCACGTATTATCTATCTAAAAACAACCCTATTTAGCATAAAAGACACACAATCTCCATGACCTCCACCCACTTGCATCACTGTTGCACGCGATTTTTACACTGCAAGCGTACGGGTCGTCACAAGTAATATAGTGATTTTGAGTATAGAGTATCGTCTCCAAAGGGATTGGATTTATTCAATTAAATACCGCAAATAATCTTGCTTAGCTTTATTTTGAGAACAAAATCTAATGCCGAAAAGAATAAACTAAAAGCTAATCTATAAAGCAAAAGATAATTGGAGACACAATTTGGAGGGATAATTCTAGAGTGGTTGATTTCATCAATTGGACCTTTAATCGCTTAATCAATTAATAAATATGGATTAACTAATCATTTGATTCATAAGTCTAGAAGCCTAATGACAAGGACTCTTCTGTCGGTCTCCTCTTATCTCATACCTTTCAATAAAGAATCTCCTTTCAGTCACATCTTTATTTACTTAGCATGGCATTACGACCCTTCAATACAACATCTAACATTATTTAGTCAATCTCGTGTCACCCGGGTAAAAGGCGTTAGTCATGCAGTCAGTTCTAGTCTAAGCTTCTCTTCGTCGAGTCTCCACTTAGTAACGATTCATTTAATCAGTGATCAGTTGATTAAAAGCATTAAGGACAAAATGCACAAATGAACAATAATGACAATCAAACCAAATCAATTCATTAATCAAGCAAAGGTTCAACATATTAAATCAAACTCATAGAATTTAGGAATTAACTACTCATAATCACTAAAATTCAATAATTCCTAATCACAACAATTCTAGAAAGAAAAACATAAAGGAAAAGGGAAGAGAAGTGCTCATAAAAGTGTCGATCTCCTCGATCCCGCGCCGACCTCCATCGATCTCGAGCTCCAAAGATCTTCAACAAAGCTCCAAAACTCTCCCAAGAATCCCCAATTTTAGTGTAGACTCTAGAATGGGGTGAAAACCCATAAATTGGCACACAAAACTTGGTTGCAAAAGGCTCCTTTTATAGGCTCCCAGCAGGCGTAGCGTCGCGATGCTACGTCATAGCGTCGCGACGCTCTGACACTATCTTTTCTTGGGCTCCAAGTCGTCGCAGCGTCGCGACGCTATATGGACAGCGTCGCGACGCTACCCCCTTTCTGGATCTTTCCGCATAGCTGCCTAGCGTCGGGACGCTCAAGGCTTAGCGTCTCGACGCTAGGCCATAAATCTTCTAGAATGGCCCGATTTTGACTCAATTTTTGGGCTTCTGTTGGGTTCCTAGAGTGAGTAAAATATGGTATAAAAAGACTCTGGAATTCATGTGCAAGTATACACAGTCTGCACCAAGTAATATTATCACTCCGAGCCCTGAGTTAGCTTCCACTTTATCTATTTTGTGTAACTTTCTAATGGTTTCAAAGATGGTAACAATGATTTGGTTTTATAAGAATTATGCTGGAGCAAAGTAAAAGACAGAATAAAGAATAAACAAATAGACAGACAAATTAAAGACAGGCGCTGGTTAGGCTTAATAGTTGTTTAAAAAGATGCTCTAGCAATATTATTGATCATGCAACTCTCGCAATATTATTAGCGGATTCCTCCCGGAACTCCGGATCTTTTGGAATGTGTTTCAACCCCAATGAAGTGCGACTGATCAAGCACTAGGCAACTGGTTATCCCTAGCTCAGTCACTGACGTTCACCAATACACAATGATCATAGTGTGGATAATTGCCACACACTCTCTAAATCATCCCTGAAACTAGAGAGAGATATTCACACCAGCTGGCCAGGCAAGCATAAAATGTAAATAGGCACAACAATTAACCAAGATGCAATTATCAATATATTACTAAAGTTTAAGCACAACCACTACATGTTCCTAACCAACACCTTAAGCAACTTAGTTCATAATAAACATGGAAACATGAATTACAATCTGAGTAGGCATGTCCATAATCACAAGACAATAAAGAAAATAATAATCTCCTTAATCAGCTTGCAAATGATGGTGTTCTTGGTAATCTCTAATCTCTCTATACTACTCGGCTTCCAAACAAAGATGGAATGCTTTTGACTTTGACGACTACTTCCTTTTATAGAAGGATGGGAGGCTTGAATTAGGTCAACTAGGACACGTGTAAGGCTCTCCTTGATCCTTTATCACGAGAATAACTCAACAAAAGTCGGTTCATGAAGTTGGCTAATGAGTTGTGATGGCCCCGTTTGATAACATTCTCGTTTCCTGTTTCTGGTTTCTAGTTTCTTGTTTCCTGTTTCTTGTTTCTTGTTTTTTAAGAAGTAGAAACAGAAACATGTTTGATAACTATTTCTGTTCCTTGTTTCTCTGAAAAAAGAAACAGAAACACAAAATGTGTTTGATAACCGATTCTTGTTTCTTGTTTTTTTAGTTAAAATAAAATTTAGTACATATAATATAAAAATATATTAATTTTCTACTTTTATTTTTTTATTTCTCCTTCTTCTTCCTCATCACTACCACCATTGTTACCGATCACCCGGCATCGTTGATCATCGGTCATCGCTACTGACCTTCGACCACTGAGCGAATGTAGACAGTCAGCGGCGAAGGCTGGAAAAATCGTCGGCGTGTGGTGGCGGTTGTCGAAAATAAGAAAAAAAGGAACAAGTTTCGGTCGACGACGATAGTGGCAGCCGGTAGTCGGAGGTCGATGGTGGCATCTGGTAGTCAGAGGTCGACTGTAGCAACTGGTCAACGAAGGTCGGTGGGGGTCAGTCGGCGAAGGCCGATCAGCGGAGGTCGACCACGACCGGTAGTCGGAGGTCGACGGAGATCGGCGGTGCCCAATAGTCAGAGTTCCACGATAGTTGTCGTTCAGCAGAGGTCGGCGGCGCCTGATAGTTAGAGGTCGACGGTAGCGGCTGGTCGACGGCGCCCAGTAGTCGGAGGTTGACAGTAGTCCGAGATCGACAGTGGCAGTCGCTCAACGAAGGTCGGTAGTCAGAGGTCGACGGTGACGGTTGGTCGGTTGTGGCTGGTAGTCGAAGGTCGACGGTGGCAGTAGTTCAATGGACGTCGGCGGCTGTCGGTAGTTAGAGGTCGACGGTGCCCAATAGTCTGAGGTCGACGGTAGCGGTTGTCGCAACGTTATCGCGACGCGGAGCGGCCGACGTCCTTTCCTAAGGATCTCTTTCGAGGTGAGAGGTTTGGAGTCGCCACCAATCATCTTGGGGTGTGATTGGTCACCCATTTTAAAAAAAGTGGTCTTTGAAAACCAAAAATTAGGTTCGGGGATCAGTTGTGTGTAGGGGAGGTGTTAGCACCCTACAACACCTGTTTGAAAACATTTTATTTTATTACTCAAATTCATTAAACAAAAGGTCCGTGTCGAAAATAAACAAAAAAAATGAAAATTGAAAATTAATTGTCTCACTAATTTCACCTTATCTTTAAATAAAGTAAGGATTTAATTTTGTGAGTGGGGTTAACCCATGACTTTATTATCATGTAAAAATTTCCTAATTAAAGAAAATCTTTCACCTCAAGAATTTGAAAATTATTTCAACTCCGTCATAGGCTATACATGAGCTAATTTGTCTCTCAACTATTACCTCATATTTCAAAAATAAAATATGAAGTAATAATCATGAGTGGTATGACACCATTCAATGGAAAAATATTTTTTCATTTTTAAATCAAATTCAATTAGAAATTCATTTGGAATTACCAAAGTAAAACTATTTTGAAGTTCATTTGGAAAATCCAATTTAGAATCAAATCGAAGTTGATTTGAAAATTTTCTAATTTAAGATCCAATTGAAATTTTGATTGCCAAAATAATTGACTAGTTAAACTTTAGGCTAATTTCCAGGCAGGTGTTCCCTTTCGGTCAGCTTAAATACCCGTTCTTAGACAAAATTAGCATTAAAGTTTTCATAATCAATCTATTTTAACCATTCAAAATATTAAACAATGTTTTTGAAATTTGATTTAACCTTTCCAAAATCGAAATTGATTTCCAATTTAGTTTAAAATTGAAATTGATTTTCAATCTAAGACCAAAAGACATTGACTGGAAACTTTAATTTAGAACCAAATTGACATTTACTGAAAAATTTCAAATCACTTTGAAACTCCATGAATTCAAGATTAAAACCAATTGAGGGTGAAAATTCAAATAAAATTCCAATTGAAATTCATTTGGGCAATTCCAAATTAAAATTCATTTGTAAATGTCAAAATGAAATCAAATTAAAAACAAACAAAAGTTGAAATCCCAAATTAAATCCAATTAAAAATTTATTATAAAATCCCAAATTAATTATTGAAACCAATGGAAGGAAAGTTTAAAATCGTCTTTTTAAAAAAAAAAAAAAAAATCAAGTGAAAATCAAATTGAAAATCTTAGTTCAAATGTCATTTGTTTGAAATTCATTTGAGCATTTCAAGACCCTTTGAAATTCATTTGAACCATTCAAATTAAAGTAAAATTCAAAACATTAAAATTTCCATTTTAAAGAAAATTGAATTTTCTAATTACAAACTAGTGAACATTTATTAGGAAAATACAAATTCAAATTCAAATTAGAAATTTTATGTTAGAATCCAACTAAAATTAATAAGAAAGACAATTAAAGTTGAAAATGTCATATTAAAATCAAATTGAAATTGGTAATAACAATTCAATTTAAAGCCAATTAAAATTAGTTTGGAAACTCCCAAATAAACTCTAATTGAAATTAGATAAAAAAAAACTTTCAACTAATATCCAATTAAAGTTCTTTAGAAGTCTAAAATAAATCAATTTAAATTTCTAATTAGAAAATGAAATAAAATAAATTGCAATTGATTTGGGAAACTCAAATTCATAGCCAAAATGAAAAATGGAAAAATTTGGATACATAAAAAAATAATAATAATAATAAAAGAATTTAAACATGTGGGACCCACCTTATTCGCTTTACTCTTTCTTCTTCCCCAACTTCCTTCCTTCTCTTTTTCTTTTTTCTCTTCCACTTTCCCTCACTTAGGAGCCTTGTTGGAAAAAAAAAAGCGGCGGCACGGTGGCGGCGGTGACAGTGGTGGCGGCAACGGCGGTACGACAGTGAGTGGCGGCGTTGGTATGGCGGTGAGTGGCGGCGGCGGTACGGTGGTGAGTGGCGGCGGCGGCAGTGAGTGGCGGCGTCGGTACGGCAGTGAGTGGCGGCGGCGGCAGTGAGTGGCGGCGTCGGTACGGCAGTGAGTGGCGGCGGCGGTACGGTGGTGACGGTAGCTTTGGTTTTTGGAAAATCCTTCTCCAAACTCTATTTTCCCTCTCAAACTCACTTTCTCTCTCTAAGCTCTCTCACTATTCTTCTCTTTTTTCTTGTGTCCTTGTTGTTCTTTCTTTCCCTCCATCCTCCATGAGCTCTCATTATATAGTAGAGCTTGGAGGAAGGGGTTGAGAAAAAGGGGGAAAGAATGAGAGGTTGGGAGAAAGAGGGGGAGTGAGTTGAGAAAGATGGGGAAAGAATGAGAGGTTGGGAGAAGGAAGGGGGGAGAGTTGAGAAAGATGGGGAAAGAATGGGAGGTTGGGAGAAAGAAGGGGAGTGAGTTGAGAAAGATGGGGAAAGAATGGGAGGTTGGGAGAAGGAAGGGGAATGGAGAAGAAAAAGGGGAAAGAATGGGAGGTTGGGAGAAGGAAGGGGAATGGAGAAGAAAAAGGGAGATGGAGAAAGAATAGGAGAGGTTGGGAGAATGAGGGGGGATGGAGAACGTGGAAAGAGGAGTGAAGGAAAAAAAATGAATAAAATAAAATAATAAAATAAATAAAAATAAAATAATAAAATAAATAAAAATAAAATAATAAAATAAATAAAAATAAAATAAAAAAACAAAAATAAAATAAAATAAAATAAACAAAATAAAGAAATAAATTAAATAAAACAAAAAAAAAAGATGAAAATGAAAATAAATCATGAAAACTAAAAAACAAAATTTGTTGCCTTCCCCATATAGTGTTGTAGCACTTGCCACGTCGAATGTTTGAAATGATGACTCAAAAGCTTCGACTTTCTCATTTTTCTCTTCTATTGTATTCTTTGAGCACTTCAATAACTGATCTGGAGTGTAGGATTTCCCACTCCGTGTTACGCCTCCCGTTCCGGAAATGTTGTCAACTGGAAGTGAGGGCGTTTCTGAGTTAATAGTTACTTTGTACTCATAACTCCATGGTACTGCCTTAGAACTCTTGTACTTGGAAGGAGTCGGCACCTGAATGGTGATCGACTTTGGATCATGAGTAGTAGTTTTCTCACGGTAATAGATCGTGAGTGGCTTTAGTTTGAAAGATGGATTCAAATTTTCTTTAGGCAACAATTCTTCCACGACGCCTATTTCATTATCCTGGTGATGGGCTTGGGCAACCACAAGAAATTTTGAATCCACCAGTTCTTGGATCCTTTTATGAAAACGATGACATTGTTCTAAAGAATGTCCCTTTGCCCCAGCATGAAATAGGCAAGTCAGATTATCATCAAATTCTTCTTGAACAAGGTCCTTGTGTGCATACTCAATTGATACATATCCGTTAACGAGGAGAATCTCAAAAAGCTTCTCCTTGGGAGTCTTGATCTCTATAACATCTGCCTTCTTGATAATATCCTGACACTGATCTATTGCATTCACCTGGTGGTTTGGTAAAGGATTATTATCAACATTGGGCCCCTCCTCCTTTTTGAAATTTAACCATCCGGCCTTAATGAGCTCTTGCACCCTATACTTCAAAGCAGTGCAATTTTCTGTAGAATGCCCAACAGCACCTGCATGGTAATCACACCTTGCATTGGGATCATACCATCTTGGATAAGGGGGTTGCAGTGGAGCAACAGGCTTGGGTGCCAACTGATGGTTCTGAATTAACTGAGGCAAGAGCTCAGTATATGTCATCGGAATCAGATCAAATTGGGCTTGCTTGTAAGGTGCTCGATTATTTTGCTGACCTGGAGTGACTGGTTGTTGTTGTCTTCGAGACTGAAAGTTTTGATTCATTTGGGGTCTGGTATCTTGGCCATAAAATGGGGAGTACTGCGTTGATGCATTATTCACCTGGTGTGGATAATATCCGTACGTAGGTAAATAATTCGAAGGATATTGTGTGATGGGTTGGTGGATTTGTCGATGGGACTTATCCACCTTCCCTATCATCTGTACTTCTCCCTCCTTCTTTTTTGAAGTATTGCTCTTCTTCGTGCTTGAGGATTCAGCAGTTTTGGCTATCCTACCATGTTTGATCCCGTACTCAATTCTTTCTCCAATTGTCATGATATCAGAGAAATTGGTTGACGCACTTCCAACCATATGTTCATAGAATGGGGACCTTAAGGTATTGATGAACATGGCAGAAAGCTCCTTATCCGTTAAAGGGGGTTGGACTTGAGCTGCCGTATCCCGCCACCTTTGAGCATAATCTTTAAAGTCTTCAGTACTCTTCTTTTCCATCCTCTGTAAGTCCAGTCGGTCGGGAGCCAAATCAATATTGTGCTTGTACTGTTTGAGGAAGGAATCAGCCAAGTTCTTCCATGTGACAACATGTGAACTATCCAACTGCATATACCAACGGGCAGCTGGACCCTTTAAGCTATCCTGAAAGCAATGTATGAGCAGCTTATCATTATGAACGTGCGCTGCCATCTTCCTACAGTACATAACAATGTGACTTTTAGGGCATGTTGTCCCGTCATATTTTTCAAATTCAGGAAGTTTGAATTTTGGTGGGATCACAACGTCTGGAACTAAACATAATTGAGTGGCATCCATGTTTCCAAAAACACTAGTGCCCTCAACCGCCCTTAACCTTTCCTCTAGAACTTCAAGTTTTTCATTAGAGGGTGTGGCTAACTCGTTTTTTACTTCTGGGTCATCCAAGTTGGGGACCGCAAAAGGTATTTTTGAAAATTCTGGCTTGAAATAAGAAGCACCAGCTTGGCTTGCCATGGGTAATTGGGGAATTTGACCTTCTTTAAATGATGGAAAAGGGTATTGCCCAACAGGTATGTCATATAAGGGGTTGTAGGAAGTATGTTGTGGCATGGACGTTTCTGCTGTCGTATGAATATGTGAAGCGAAACTGGGTGGAAATGGTAGGCCAGCTTGAGGGTTTCCAATCGGAGTGTCTGGTGCAGTTGTATCTGCAATCATTTTGCCCTTTTCCAAAGCGGCAATGATTGCATCAACATTTTCCCTGATTTCCTCGATGTCCCGCTTAGTCTTCTCTTGTTCACCCTTTTCTTCCATAATCCTTGTTCTACGCCTAGTGTGGTAGACTCTTGTTGAACGAGCTATTTTATTGTTCTGTTTTTATTTTTAAAAGAAAGGTCTTAGAGAAAGTAAAAAGAAATAAGAAAAGTATGAGATGCATGAATGAATGAAATTTTATTATTGAAGGAAAAAAAACAATGAATATATCTACAAAATAAACAATTGGAGAATTGGAAAACAAGAAGACAGGGAACATTAATGGAAGTGACCAAAGTACCCAAGGTCTCTACGAATCATCCCTAAAAACTCAAACAACTCCTCCGCATTAGAGGTCATAGGTGATGTATTCTCTCGCAGATCCCTTGCCCATTCTGAAAATCCTCGGGCTCTCCTAGCCATGATCTTGATAGTGTTCATGGTTCGACTTACTTTCCCAAGAATTATCTGCATGTCATCTCTCATAGTGGCATAATCTTCCCTTAATGAGGAGTATTTCTCCTCTAATTGTCCTCTCTCTAGTGACAACTGTTCGCTTGCCCTTTGAAATGCTTGGAGCTGACGTTCCAACGAGCTTGAATAACTTTTAAAAGCTTCAGACTCTTCTGACTGAGCCTGTATATTCACGCGTAGATTGTCCAGCGTTCGCCTTAGAGCAGTATTGGCCTCTTCAAACTCGATAAGTTGTGTTTTCTGCTTGTTGATGGTTTCGTTTAATTCCGCAACTAACTCTAAGAGAGTCTCTTTGCCTCTTGAAAGGTCTTTGATCTTATCCTCTTGTGAACGAGTTGCCTTTCGCAATGCAGTATTTTCATTCCTCAAAGCGTGATTCTCCTTAATCAATCTTCTATTCTCCTCGTCCAATATATCATAATCTCTTTCCCGCTTGGCTCGGTTTTTTGAAACTCTATCTACTTTTTCGAGTTTGCCACTAGCTTGAGTTACCTGGTCCATCAAATGTTTGACCTCTTGCTGTAATTTTTCATTTTCTAGTTTCAATGTTTGATTTCTTCCCACTAACTCATTTCGCTCTGTCGCTAGCTGGCTAGGCTTATCTACTGCTCTACTGGATGATTCTCCCACATTGTCACGAGTCGTAATTGGGATCTTACTTCTCTTAATGCGCCATTGTAGATATTCTGGAGTAACTCCCTCAGAGTGACTATTGCCATTTATCCTTCTAACTGTTCTCCAAGAAGTCAGCACTTGTCGCTTCTTCTCGTTAGAATCCTCGCAACTGTAGGAAAATTCTAATTTATGCAGACCATGAGTTGTTGGTATGAATTGTTTAAACCAACTTTGTCGCAAGGCCAACAACGGAGCATAATGGACGCATCCCCAAGGGCCTACTAGAGGAACTGTGTGGAAGCTCCCGCATCTGTAGATTAAGGCTTTTAGGGGCATCCAATGTGCCTTCCAAATCACATGCTCTAATTTGGAATTCGAAAAGAAAGACACCCATGCTTCTTTCCTCGGAAAACTTGAGTTCCATGGGGCCGTGCCAAATTCTGCAATTGTACTCCTTGTTAGATTCCACGTGCTGCTGAAGTTGATTTTTGGACAGCCAAAATCTTCTGGGAACTTAAAATGACTATGCACCCAAATATAGAGTAAGGGCACACAGCATCTCAACTTCCCGCCTTTGTTGGACTTACAGTAATTGAGCGCCCGAACCGTTTCCGCTAGAAGAGGTATGGCTGGATCCACCCCTTGCTCAATGCCGAAGAATAACTTCAAAACATCACCGTCCACATATCCTTTAACTTTGGGATACAAGACCATCCCGTAGATGCACAAAGCTAACAGCACCAGGCCCCTTTCTTCATTTATGTGTTTGAGCGAGTTCTGTTAGATAATCTGCAGATATAGACTCTTCAACCCCTTTCACTTTCACATTTTTCTGCACTTCCTTTAGGTGTACAGCTAGAAATCTGGATAAAGTTCTCTTTGCAGTTAGTTGTGGGTTGAAACAATAGATCATTTCTCCACCTTTTTCTTCAATGTTCAGCATCGTATGGTATTCCTCAATGGTCGGGACTAAGTCGAAATCTTGAAATACGAAACACCTGTAGGCCGGGTCCCAGAATTCTAACACAGCCTGGACGGTGAACCGATTAACTGGAATATACATGAGGTCTGCAATATGGCCGTATCTCTTTGAGAACAAAAATCTTCTTTCTGGCGTTAAACCTTCCCAAATGGCTTTCAGCTCCCCTAGCTCGTTAGCAATGATCTGAACTTGACTTGAGAAGGATGACGACACAGGGCTTTTAAAAGGCAGATTATCCCCATGCTTTAGTTGTGTCTGCTCTGCCCATTGTAGCACAGTACTCAATTCATCATACTCAGAGGAAGATGACCGTATCGACTCTATGGGTACGTTGGCATTCATTTTGTTCCTTTTTGGAGAAAAAGAAAATGTAAGGAAATAATAATTAACTACCGCTTTAAATTAAAATAGATTTTTCATGCGCCTACACGGGAGCATTCGCAATCCCCTCGAAGGTCGACATTACTTCATCCAAAAAAGCAAGATAGTACCATGAAGAAATGAAATTAATTTGAAAATGTGAGAAAACTACTTAATGTCATGAAAAATGGGGAGGACTTTTCATGTGCCTACACGGGAGCATTCGCAATCCCCTCGAAGGTCGACACTACTAATTCCAAAACATGATGCAGGACCCAAACTAAATGGTATGGCTAAACTAAATACTAAATTCGACTTCAAATGGAGTAAAGGGAAAAAAAATGCTTGGGATAAACTCTTTTTAGGGAAAAAAAATAATAAAATAAAAAAAATAAAAAAAAAGAAAATGGAGAGTAAAAATCTAAAATGGAAAGAATGTAGAAATATTTACTTCTCCAATTAAACAAAATAGAAAGATTTTTTTAGAAAACAAGTTTTTCCTCCTAAAGAAAGTTTTTTGTTTTGGCAAGACTTCAATCTCTTAAAAACTCTTTTTAAACAACAAAAAAAAAAAAAAAAAAATTGAACTCTTTAACCAATCTTACAAAAATTTCTTTGTCTTGTCAAAATTAAACTTTTTTATTAAAAGAAAATCCCTCTTTCAAAACAAAAATTAAGCTAAAAAATAAATAAATAAAATTCATGTAAACAAAACTTGAACTTTTATTTTGACAGAACTTTTAACTCTTTAGAATTTCAAGCAAAGTCTTAATTTTAAACTTCAAAGAATTTCTATTCATGACAAAACTTCAATTTTTTTAAAAAAAAACAAAGTTCAAATTTAGTTTTCAAAGAATTTTTCTCTTGACAAAACTTAAAATGCTTGAAAAGAAAACAGTTTTTTTTTTAAACAAAGTTAAACTTTTTTAAAGAATTTTATTTGAAAAAAAAAAATTAATCCTTTAAAAGAGAATTTTTTTTTTTACAAAGTCTAAGTTTTTTTTTTAAATAATTTTTATTCTTGACAAAAACTTAAATTCTTGAAAAGAAAACCTTTTTTTTTTTTAAAACAAGTTTAAACTTTATTTTTCAAATAATTTTTATTCTTGACAAAAACTTAAATTCTTGAAAAGAAAACCTTTTTTTTTTTAAAACAAGTTTAAACTTTATTTTAAAAGAATTTTCTTTTACAAAACTTAAATTCTTGAAAAGAAAACTTAAAGTTTAAGCCTTTTTTTTAAAAACAAGAAAAAAACAAGTGACACCTAAAAGAGTGGACTTTGAAACCTATGATAATACAAAATGATGACATGAATATGAAGTGAGGTAGAGAAATTCTAACCCTAATGGATAAAAAGGTCCCCAAATTAATCCAAGTGTTATAAAATAACAAATGAACTAACTTGAGTGAGGATTTTTCATGCGCCTGCACGAGGGCAATTATGTCCCTTCGAAGGTCGACACTACTACATCCTCGATCCTAATCCTAAAGGTAAAGCCCGGGTATAGAGCTGTGGTTGTGTGTGATATGCATGACAATATAATATGAATTAACCATGCATTCATTAAAGCACAAAATATATTCACACAAGTCACTCCAATAATAACTATGCATAAAATAAGATGGACCACATAATAAATAAATAAATAACAAAATGAATCGAATAATAAATAAAAAAAAATGAAAACGGCATTGACCCTCTTAAAAAAAAAAGTCCCCAGTGGAGTCGCCAAGCTGTCGCAACGTCATCGCGACGCGGAGCGGCCGACGTCCTTTCCTAAGGATCTCTTTCGAGGTGAGAGGTTTGGAGTCGCCACCAATCATCTTGGGGTGTGATTGGTCACCCATTTTAAAAAAAGTGGTCTTTGAAAACCAAAAATTAGGTTCGGGGATCAGTTGTGTGTAGGGGAGGTGTTAGCACCCTACAACACCCGTTTGAAAACATTTTATTTTATTACTCAAATTCATTAAACAAAAGGTCCGTGTCGAAAATAAACAAAAAAAATGAAAATTGAAAATTAATTGTCTCACTAATTTCACCTTATCTTTAAATAAAGTAAGGATTTAATTTTGTGAGTGAGGTTAACCCATGACTTTATTATCATGTAAAAATTTCCTAATTAAAGA
This sequence comes from Luffa acutangula, assembly GCA_036850905.1. Lineage (NCBI taxonomy): Eukaryota > Viridiplantae > Streptophyta > Magnoliopsida > Cucurbitales > Cucurbitaceae > Luffa > Luffa acutangula. Next base: position 9,924,550 of record CM072087.1, read on the forward strand.
AAATCTTTCACCTCAAGAATTTGAAAATTATTTCAACTCCGTCATAGGCTATACATGAGCTAATTTGTCTCTCAACTATTACCTCATATTTCAAAAATAAAATATGAAGTAATAATCATGAGTGGTATGACACCATTCAATGGAAAAATATTTTTTCATTTTTAAATCAAATTCAATTAGAAATTCATTTGGAATTACCAAAGTAAAACTATTTTGAAGTTCATTTGGAAAATCCAATTTAGAATCAAATCGAAGTTGATTTGAAAATTTTCTAATTTAAGATCCAATTGAAATTTTGATTGCCAAAATAATTGACTAGTTAAACTTTAGGCTAATTTCCAGGCAGGGTGTTCCCTTTCGGTCAGCTTAAATACCCGTTCTTAGACAAAATTAGCATTAAAGTTTTCATAATCAATCTATTTTAACCATTCAAAATATTAAACAATGTTTTTGAAATTTGATTTAACCTTTCCAAAATCGAAATTGATTTCCAATTTAGTTTAAAATTGAAATTGATTTTAAATCTAAGACCAAAAGACATTGACTGGAAACTTTAATTTAGAACCAAATTGACATTTACTGAAAAATTCCAAATCACTTTGAAACTCCATGAATTCAAGATTAAAACCAATTGAGGGTGAAAATTCAAATAAAATTCCAATTGAAATTCATTTGGGCAATTCCAAATTAAAATTCATTTGTAAATGTCAAAATGAAATCAAATTAAAAACAAACAAAAGTTGAAATCCCAAATTAAATCCAATTAAAAATTTATTATAAAATCCCAAATTAATTATTGAAACCAATGGAAGGAAAGTTTAAAATCGTCTTTTTTAAAAAAAAAAAAAAAAAAAAAATCAAGTGAAAATCAAATTGAAAGTCTTAGTTCAAATGTCATTTGTTTGAAATTCATTTGAGCATTTCAAAACCCTTTGAAATTCATTTGAACCATTCAAATTAAAGTAAAATTCAAAACATTAAAATTTCCATTTTAAAGAAAATTGAATTTTCTAATTACAAACTAGTGAACATTTATTAGGAAAATACAAATTCAAATTCAAATTAGAAATTTTATGTTAGAATCCAACTAAAATTAATAAGAAAGACAATTAAAGTTGAAAATGTCATATTAAAATCAAATTGAAATTGGTAATGACAATTCAATTTAAAGCCAATTAAAATTAGTTTGGAAACTCCCAAATAAACTCTAATTGAAATGAGATAAAAAAAACTTTCAACTAATATCCAATTAAAGTTCTTTAGAAGTCTAAAATAAATCAATTTAAATTTCTAATTAGAAAATGAAATAAAATAAATTGCAATTGATTTGGGAAACTCAAATTCATAGCCAAAATGAAAAATGGAAAAATTTGGATACATAAAAAAATAATAATAATAATAAAAGAATTTAAACATGTGGGACCCACCTTATTCGCTTTACTCTTTCTTCTTCCCCAACTTCCTTCCTTCTCTTTTTCTTTTTTCTCTTCCACTTTCCCTCACTTAGGAGCCTTGTTGGAAAAAAAAGCGGCGGCACGGTGGCGGCGGTGACAGTGGTGGCGGCAACGGCGGTACGACAGTGAGTGGCGGCGTTGGTACGGCGGTGAGTGGTGGCGGCGGTACGGTGGTGAGTGGCGGCGGCGGCAGTGAGTGGCGGCGTCGGTACGGCAGTGAGTGGCAGCGTCGGTACGGCAGTGAGTGGCGGCGGCGGTACGGTGGTGACGATAGCTTTGGTTTTTGGAAAATCCTTCTCCAAACTCTATTTTCCCTCTCAAACTCACTTTCTCTCTCTAAGCTCTCTCACTATTCTTCTCTTTTCTCTTGTGTCCTTGTTGTTCTTTCTTTCCCTCCATCCTCCATGAGCTCTCATTATATAGTAGAGCTTGGAGGAAGGGGTTGAGAAAAAGGGGGAAAGAATGAGAGGTTGGGAGAAAGAGGGGGAGTGAGTTGAGAAAGATGGGGAAAGAATGAGAGGTTGGGAGAAGGAAGGGGGGAGAGTTGAGAAAGATGGGGAAAGAATGGGAGGTTGGGAGAAAGAAGGGGAGTGAGTTGAGAAAGATGGGGAAAGAATGGGAGGTTGGGAGAAGGAAGGGGAATGGAGAAGAAAAAGGGGAAAGAATGGGAGGTTGGGAGAAGGAAGGGGAATGGAGAAGAAAAAGGGAGAGGGAGAAAGAATAGGAGAGGTTGGGAGAATGAGGGGGGATGGAGAACGTGGAAAGAGGAGTGAAGGAAAAAAAATGAATAAAATAAAATAATAACATAAATAAAAATAAAATAAATAAACAAAAATAAAATAAAATAAAATAAACAAAATAAAGAAATAAATTAAATAAAAACAAAAAAAGATGAAAATGAAAATAAATCATGAAAACTAAAAAACAAAATTTGATAATATGCAAGGAGAAAGATTCGAACCAAAGACCTTGTGATTGTTAATACGACTTTATGCCACTTGAGCTATGCTCTTGTTACCATACTAAAAACAAATTGACTTCCAAATATTGAAAAAGTTCAAACATTATTACTAAAATCAAGCCGGACCAAATACGGTGTCTACAGCGGTCATTCGGTGGAGGCTGGTCAATAGGGTTCAACGACGCTCGGTAGTCGGAGGTCGACGATAATGGTTGGTCGACGACGCCAGGTAGTCGGAGGTTGACGGTAACAGTTTGTCGGTGGAAACTGGTTAACAGAGCGGAGGTCGGCGGAATCGTCGATCAATGGTGGCCGGTAGTCGGAGGTCGACAACTGCGGCCAATCGGCGGTTGTTGGTCGACATTAATAAGAGGTTGACGACGCCTGGTAGTCAAAGGTCGACGATGGCAGTCGTTCGGTGGAGGTCGGTGGTTGCTGGTAGTCAGAGGTCGACGGTAGTGGCAGGTAGGCGGCGCCCGGTAGTCTGAGGTCGACGGTAGCTGTCAGTTCGAGGAGGCTGGTTAGTGGTGTCGACGACGACCGGTAGTTGGTGGTCGACGGTGGCGTTCGTTTGATGGAGGTTGGCGCCTGCCGGTAGTCAGAGGTCGACGGTAGTGGCAGGTCGGCGGCATCTGGTAGTCAGAGGTCGACGGTAGCGGTCAGACGGTGGAGGCCAATTAGTGGAGGTTGATAGCAGCCGGTTGTCGGAGATCGACAGTAGCAGTCGACCTCAGCCGATAGTTGGAGGTCGGAGACAACCAGCAGTCGGTCGGCAGAAGTCGACGGCGACCGATCGACGGTTGCGGTTGGTTGTGGCTGGTAGTGGGAGGTTGACTACAACGGTCGGTCGACGGAGGTCGGCGATGATCGGTAGTTAGAGGTGGACGGTGGCGGTCGGTTGGTGGAGGTCGACAACCAGTAGTCGGAGGTCGATAGTGGTGGTCGGTGAGCGGAGTTTGACAGCTGATGGTAGTCGGAGGTCGACAATGGTGGCCGGTCGATGGAGGTTGACGACGACCAGTAGTCAGAGGTGGATGGTGGTGCTCGGTCGGCGGAGGTCGATGGCGGCCGATCGTCGGAGGTTGACGGTTGTGGTTGGCTGCGACAGGTAGTCGGAGGTGGACAGTGGCGGTTGGTCGGTAGAGGTCGACGATGGTCGGTTGTCAGAGGTCGACGGTAGCGATCGGTTGTCAGAGGTCGACGGTAGCGATCGGTTGCGGGCGATATTCGGAGGTCGACGATGACAATTTGTCGGCAAAGGCCGGTAGTCGAAGGTTGACGGTAGTGGACGACCACAACTGGTAGTCGGAGGTCGACAATGGTGGTTGATCGACGGAGGTCGGCGACGACCGGTAGTAGAAGGTGGTCTGTGGCGGTTGGTCGGTGGAGGTCGGTGGTGACCGATAGTCGAAGTTCAACGGAGGCGGTCTGTCGGCGACAGTTGATAGTCGGAGGTTGACAGTGACGGCTGGTCGGCGATGATCGATAGTCTGATGTCAACGATGGTGGGCGGTAGTCTGAGATCGTGGAGGTCATAATAAAAGGAAAAAAAGGAAAGAAATAACACAAATAATAAAAAAAATGAAAGAGAAAGAAATAACGAAAAAAAATAAAAAAAAAAAACGGAAAGAGAACGAAATAACGAAAAAAGATTAAAAAAAAGACGAGGAAGTGGTTAAAAAAATAGTGGAAGAGAAGAGATTGGTGTAGGAGTGGGAGGGAGAGATGGATACATGCATGAAAGATAAAGAAAAAAAAAACAGAAACAGAATTTGAGAAACAACATTTTGTAGTTTCTCAAATTTGGCCTCTTTTTTAGAAACGTTTCTAGAAATTTAGAAACAAGAAACAGGGATGAGTTATCAAACAAGCCTGTTTCTTAAAAAAGGAGAAACAGGAACAAGAAGCAGGAAACGGGAACGTTATCAAACGAGCCCGATGTGGCAGTTCTGTTCCCAGTTTTGCTGCAGCACAGAATTTGCTCCCTCCAATCGCTCAGCAGCATAATCTGCACAAAATAATTTCCAATGCTTCCATTCTTCCAAATGGGTTAAAACATGTAATATCCATCTAAAACCAACCCTCTTAAGCACAAAAGACACACAAATCCTTATAGAAATGAGGCCTAAATAACTACCTTTTGGGCAGTTATCAGCTTCCAACTTTCTTTTGGCCCAAATGCTTCTTGTAATGGATTTTGGACTATTTTCTTGACCCAACTTGATAATTTGAGACTTCGAATTCATGAGTTTGGGCTTCTAATTCATTCTTCTTGGGCTTTTGGACTCGGATCTTCAATGTAATTCTCCAAATTGCTCAAAAAGTCTCCAAAATCATCCAAAATCTCTCAAAATTCTCGTTTTGCTTCCTTGGCTCGATTTTCTTAAATTTAAACATAAAATAACATTAAAGTACACAATTCAAGCATAAAACTAGCTAAAATTAATAGGAAAATGATGACATTTATGCATGTCATCAATCACACATTACCTCAAATGGTAAATTCCAATTAGCTGCACAAAGAATTGGTGCTGAGATTAAAGTAGCCTTTAAAGTTTCAAAAGCCTTCCTACAATCTGTATTAAAGTAAAAATCATGATTAGTGCACAATAAGTTACAAAGAGGTTTACTAATTTTGGAAAAATCTTTTATGAACCTTCTATAAAATCCAGCATGACATAAAAAACTATGAATCCCTTTAACAGAACTCGGTGGTTTTAATCTCTCAATAACCTCAATTTTTGCTCGATCAACTTCTAGATCGTTCTTAGAAATCTTATGACCTAACACTATGCCTTCATTCACCATGAAGTGGCCTTTCTCCCAATTAAGAACGAGATGGGTATCCTCACATCTCTTTAACACCTTACCTAAATTATCTAAACAACTCTGAAAAGACCCTCAAAAAACTGAAAAGTCGTCCATAAATACCTCAACTGTGGAATCAATCATAACAGAAAAAATTGCTAACATACACCGCTGAAATGTATTTATCTACTTTCACTAAGACGTACTCAATTTTACCCTTAGGATATGTGATAGACCTATCAGCTAGTTGGAGTGTGACTGTGGTAGGCATAGCTTCACCAATACCTAACTTCCGATAGACCGAAAGAGGCATAGGTTAATGCTCGTACCTAAATCACAGAGTGTTCTACCTAACTCTTTCCACCTATAGACACAGGTATAGTAAATGATCTTGGATCCTTAGCCTTGGTTGGTAGCCCATTCTTAAGAATAGCACTACATTCTTCAGTAAGAGATACAGTTTCAAACTCACCTAACCTCTTCTTTTTAGTTAAAATATCCTTAAGAAACTTAGCATAATTAGGCATTTGCTCAATAGCTTCTACTAAAGGGATATTTATATGCAATTGTTTAAGAATCTCTAAAAACTTTTTATATTGACCATCCTGATTCTTAGGCCTTTGCCTAGGTGGGGGCGGCACATAAGGTGGTTCCACTTCTGGAATAGAACAAAATGCTCCAGCTTCATTATTGCCGCCTCCAGCACCCTAACCAAACTCCAACTCTTTCTCAACAACAATGTTTTTGTCACAATTCTTTTCTACATTCTGGGGTTTACTAGGCACTTTTCTCTCTTATAGTGGCTTACCACTCCTAAGAGTCATTTCCTTTACCTGCTCCTTACCTTCCCTTCTAGGGTGTTCAGTATCTGAAGGAAGTTTCCCTTGAGGCCTTACCTTCAGCTCATTAGCGAGCTGACCCACTTGCAATTCCAGGGCTCTCATTGAAGCTTGATTACTTTGAATTGCGACATTTGTACGAGCCAAATATTCTTTCTTCATTGCATCAAGAGAACTCTCTGAATTTTGCTGGGGCAAAGCCTGCTTTTTTTTGCTGGGGCAATACCTGCGCTTTAGCAAGTCCTGACATGTAAACCTTTTGCTGTGCTTGCACATTACTTCCTTGTCCTCCCCATGCAAAGTTGGGGTGGTTGCGTCAACCTTGATTATAAAAGTTAGAATAGGGGTTATTCCTCTGATTACCTACAAAAACACAGAAGCTGGATAGTTGGGGCAAGACTCGTAGTTGTGGTCTTCACGACAATAGACACATGCTTCCTCTGCAACTTGGTTCACCACTGCAGGCTCCACAGCTGGCGGTTGTTGATGACTAAACACTGTCATACTTTTAAGACCGTTGGCTAACAATGCAATATCAGCCCTAATGGTGGACACACCATCAACCTCTAACACACTCTTAACTTTTTTATTTGTGCCTCTAACATCCGACCACTGACAACTATTAGTTGATATTCTTTATAAAATTTCATGGGCTTCATTAAAAAAATTTGCCAAAAGGGCCCCTCCAACCGAAGCATCTACCATACCTTGGGTTGCTCCATTTAACCCATTGTAAAATGTTTCCATTTAGATACAATGAGGTAAACCATGGTGGGGACACTTTCGCAAAAGCTCTTTAAACCTCTCCCAAGCCTCACTAAAAGTTTCATCTTCAAGTTGCCTAAACCCTAGTATTTCACTTCTCAATTTAGCATTCCTATTTGGTGGGAAATATTTACTCAAAAAAAAATTCTGCTAACTCATTCCATGTCCTAATTGTTCCTGGAGCAAAAGAATTTAACCATGCCTTTGCTCCATCTCAAAGAGAATACGGGAACAAAGTTAATCTAAGGGCATCTCTAGGCACTCCTTGAATTACAAAAGAATCACTAACACCTAGAAAAGACTTACTATGTAAATGAGGATCTTCAGATGACAAACCATGGAACTGACCCACGGTTTGCAACATCAGAAACATTACCGATTTCATTTCACAATTTTCTACCTCAATTTGAGGATGTGAAATCCCTAGATTTAACTCACCAAACATTGGAAAAGCATACGCTCGAATGGCTCTAGCCCTATCATTCGCTACCAAGATAGGATTCTTAGCGTGGTTATTTTGCTCTTCATTTTGCTCCAGCGTTGGATTTTGCTGCAGGAAACGATTCTACTGGGGGTTCGCTGGATCTTCTAGACCATACGGGAGACGCGACACGTTATCCATTTGATTTTGTTGTCTATGTTATTCTCTCCTTCTTCTCCTGAATGTCCTCTCGATTTCTGGATCAAGCTCGAACCTTACCCCAAGCGGATCGCTCATGCACCAAACTCACACCTGCAAAAAGAAACGAAACAATCAAAAAGTTCTAGAACCAAACCACTAAAACACATACACAAAAAAGATAAAAAAAAAAAACTTATTCAAGTCCTTGGAAACGGCGCCAAAAACTTGTTGGGTCCTAGAGTGAGTAAAAATAAAATATAAAAATACCTTAGCACTCTGTGCAAGTATACACTGTCCACAACAAGTAATAAGTATTTGTCGAATCCAAGGTCTGAATTAGCTTTCACATTATCTATTTTGTTTAGCCTTTTAATGGTTTCAAAAGTCGTTAAAATGATTGGTTTTTATAGAATGCTAAAGCAAAAGAAATGACAGAACATAAAATAAACAAATAGACAGACAAATTAGAAACATGCACTGGTCAGGATTTAGTAATTTTTTTAAAAATATACTCTAGCAATATTATTCATCATGCAAAACTCTCACAGTCTTATTAGCGGATTCCTCCCGGAACTCCAAATTTTTTAGAATATGTTTCAACTCCAATGAAGCACTACCGATGAAGCACTAGGCAACTGGTTATCCCTAGCTCAGTCACTGGCGTTCACCAATACACAATGATCTAGTGTGATTAACCGCCACACACTCCCTAAATCATCCCTGAAACTAGAGAGAGATATTCATACCGGCTGGCCAGGCGAGCATAAAATAGAAATGAATACAACAATTAATCAAGATGCATAAAATCAATTTTTATTGCATAGAAATTAAGCACGACAATTACATGCTCCATAACCAACGCCTAATGTTACTTAGTTCATAAAATGAGTAGAGACACACGTTACAATCTGAGTAAACATATCCATAATCACAAAATAATACAAGAAAATATTAATTCCCTTGATCAGCTTGCAATTGATGGTCTTCTTGTAGGTCTCCAATCTCTCTCCTCTATTCGGCTCCCAAAGGTAGAACTAACTCTCCAAGAATGGAATGTTTCTTCCAAGGATGGAATGTATTTGACTTGGGCGGCTATCTCCTTTTATAAAGTTATAGGAGGCTTGAAGTAGGTTGACCTAGACACGTGGATGACTCTCCTTGCTCCTTTATCCCGAGAATAGCTTAACAGAATTCAGTTCATTAAGTTGGCTAACCAGTTGTGACGTGGCAGTTTTGCTCCTTGCTTTGCTCCAGCACAGATTTTGCTCCGTTCAGTCGCTCAGCAATACATTCTGCACAAAATAACTTCCAAAGCATTCATTCTTCCAAATGGGTTAAAACACATATTATCTATCTAAAAGAAACTCTATTTAGCATAAAAGACACACAAATCCCTATAGAAATAAGGCATAAATAACTCCCTTTTCTAGAGTTATCACTTCCTGTCTTTTAAAATTCTGCATTTATATTATTTAATTTTTGCTTGTCCTTCAATCACGAAATTCTACACTTACTAGATCCCCCTTCCCTGTGCTCGACCCTGACCGATGTTGCTACAAAATTAGTAGTAGTGTCGTGGGTTATAAATTTTATTTGACGGCTTAGGGAGGATTCGACACCCTTCTAGCGATCCCGTCAAGTTGGCACTGTTGTAGGGGAAGGGAATTTTTCTAGTATTTTTAGGATTTTGTGTTTTTAATTCTTGTTTGCATGGTTTATGATCACACATTCATCATAGGGAAACGATCTAAGATTTGAACCTGGAATTTCTAGAGCGGAGACGAGATTTAGAAGACAAGCAAGAAAAAAAAGAGTTAATAATCTCGGGGAGGTTGAAGCACCAACCATGGTTGAAAGACATTTAGGCAGCTAGCAGCGCCAGATCTGAACCAGCAGCCACTTGTATTACCTACCCCGAGATGGTAGGTAACTTTGAATTAAAGTGAGGTTCAATACACTTGCTTTCTATTTTTCGTGGTAGTGCAAGAGAGGACCCGCACAAGCATTTGTCGAAATTCCACATAGTATGTTCAAGTATGAGACCTCATGGAGTGACAGAGGAAGCGCTGAACCTGAGGGCATTCCCCTTTCCGCTTAAAGATTCAGCGAAAGATTGGCTCTATTACTTTCCCTTCGACTCTATCAGTACATGGGACGAGCTGAATAAGCAATTCCTGGATAAATTATTCCCTGCCAGAAGAGATGCCAACATTAGAAAGGAGATTTATGGGATTTCACAGATCACTAGGGAGACACTCCACGAATATTGGGAAAGATTCAAGCGTTTGTGTCCCAGATTTGAACATCATCAGATCTTAGATCAGTTGTTGATCGAGTATTTTTTCGAAGGGCTACTTCCTATGGACTGTAGTATGGTAAATGCAGTTAGTGGAGAAGCACTAGTCAACAAGACCCCTATCGAGGCTAGACAACTAATTTCAAGCATGGCTGAAAACTCTCAGCAACTCGGGACTAGAGGATCACCTGCAGTTGTACAAGCTGCCACAAAAAGCGAGGTAGTGAAATGCCCTCTAAAATGAGTGAATTAACTAAACTTGTTAGCTCTTCGTGTTCAGGACAGGTGCAGGCGAATGCCTGTGGACTTTGCTCAATGACTACCCATACTACCAATGTCTGCCCTGAGATACAAGACAATGGAGAGGTGAATGCCATTGGTGGATTCAATGGAAATCAAAGGCAGTACAATCCATACATCAACATGTTGGGCGATTACCGCAAGCGCACGGGTCGTCACAAGTAATATAAAACGGTAGGTAATATCGAGTATCGAGTCCACAGGGAGGCAAAACAAAAATTAAGCAAAGCAAAAATCTCTTGAGCACTAAAAATATTTGGCGAAATAATATTTAGGGAACAACTCATGCAAATAAAAAAGATTTAAAAATCAAAACAATTAAAGAAAATAATTTGATGAATCGAGAAAAATAAAATATGGAGAAAGTTTTTTCTTTAAATGGGATGAGAGGTCTTGAAAATCAAATATTAGCTAAACAATTGTTATAATTATCCTATCTCATTGCCCAACTAATTATAATCCTAGAATCTTCGTTAGTCACATAGGTTCTCCAATCTGTTTCTCTAATTGCAATTAATTCATTATAACAACCTAAGTGTCCTTAGCGCTATTAAAAATCATTAATTATTACGCTCTGATTCATTTTAGGAATCTAAGTTTAATAAACTAATCCCGTTGTCACGATGGGCAATTAAACTGTTTGCATGGATTATGATCTATCCTAATTTCTCTCCGTCGAGTTTCCATTAAGAATAGAATCATGAAGGTGTACATATTACACATGCAGAAGAAATTGAAGATCGAAAGCACTTAAGACATTCAATTTTACTCCTAGAGCATGCATGTTCTAGAAAAGACAGAATAGAGAGTTTAGAAAACACCAACCTTTGTAGCTCACTTATGTTGAACTTCTTGTGGTGTTTGCCTCTCCTATGCTCCTTGGACAACCTCTAGAGTCTTCCCTACTATACTCCGGGCCAAGAACGACTTGTGGGAGTCTATATAAGATAGGGAATGGGAAGGGAATGCTTGAAGCATCAAACAATGGAGAAGAATGAGAGATGAGAGAACTTTGAGTCCAAATTCCAGCAGCATAACATTAAGGAAATGGCTCTCTTATGTTTGAATATGATTCAAACTCCTTTTAAAGACATTCTCCATGCAAAGCCAAGCCTCAAGACACAAGACACATGGTGTATTTGCAAGCTCAAGTGGATTCTAGGTGTACATTACACAAGACATGCAACAATGCATGAGTGAGTTGTCTTTCCACTTTGAATGATCATGCATTAAGTGGATTTCCAACTAAATCCACTAAATTCAAATTGAAATCAAATTTATAGCTTGCAAATTATCCCCAATTACAATTCTAAATTTAAATTGATTGCTTGATAATTAATTTGAAAATTTTCAAATTAATTTTGATATGATTAATTTAATTAATCTTTGTTATCTTGTGCAATTCCATATATATGATTCCTAATACATATATATAGTATTCAAAACACTTTTAAATACTTCATCTCTCATTTTCTAATTTAATTCATAATTAAATTATTGTGTCAAACACAATTTACGATAATACCCTTTTTCCCGATTTTGAACGATTCAAAGCTTCCTATCTTTTGTTCTAGGCTTAATTCCGATATGAGCTAGTAGGGGACCTAATGGACCTATAGATCATGGGCTCCAACAATTCGAGGCTAACCGACTAATCTCATTTTCCAAGCTAGCCAACATTCGTTAACTATCGGGACACTCCACTATAGCCCGATAGTTGCACTCCCCTCACTATAGATATATTTTCGTCCACTTGATTTAACCATGATTAGTAAGTCGATCCTTCACAGGTTTTTCGTTGCTATAGCTAGGTCAATAAGCCGTTTTACCCATATAGTACTTCTAGTTCCTTAAGTCCCACTGATCCTCTAATGAACAATTGGTTTATTGTCCAACCAATAAACCGAGTCCCTCTCGGGCCAATGAGAGGGCGGGATCCCTTTGTTCAAGCCCCAGAGTCAGCACTTAAGGGAACAACCTCTCTACTATCCCTTATTCGGGTAGGAGTGAATTCCTTCTTGCACGACTATGTCCCCAGCTATCTACCCGTTCCTATCCCTGAAATGGGAGGCTTATTGAGTCGGCGATACTGAGCCACTCTCACCTATACAGATCTAAGGATAAGCCCGAATAAACAGGAGTTCATAGTTATCTCAGGATTAAGATCGAGTTACCTAGGTCATCACATGAAATAGTCAGTCTCGTCAGTAAACGGTGTTATAAAGCGAGAGCGACTTATTTCTCGGTCCTGGTCTTATGCAAACTCATTGCATAGGACGCCCCCAATCGCATGTCTCTACATGGACGATTTAGGATCACATCGTCTATACCATCTCGATAACACCTTTATCGAATAAGTAATGACTTTTACTGAATCAATCTCGATAACACCTTTATCGAATAAGTATATAATTCGTTTAACATTCACTATCTACGAGTTTTAGGGCACCAATCCCAACAATCTCCCACTTGAACTAAAACTCTAGTTTAGTGGAATGTACTATAATCTATAACAGCAGTGGATGAATAAATACTTGTATTAATAACGGAGTAAAAATACAATAAACTAGGGCATCTTATCACCCAGTATACTAAGGTATCGATATACCGGTTATTATTCTCCCACTTGACCTAGATTATTTCTCGTACATATCTCGCAGACCTAGACCTTCTAAATGACTCTCGAACACTTTAGCCGTGAGAGCCTTCGTGAATGGATCAGCAATGTTGTGCTCCGACGCTATCTTCGTGACGATCACGTCTCCTCGGTGCACAATCTCCCTAATGAGATGGTATTTCCTTTCGATGTGCTTGCCTCTCTTATGGCTGCGAGGTTCCTTTGAGTTTGCAACTGCGCCGCTATTATCACAATACAAGGTGATAGGCAGATGCATATTTGGAACGAATTCCAAGTCAGTTAGGAACTTCCTGAGCCATATTGCCTCTTTTGCTGCTTTGCAAGCGGCTACATATTCGGCCTCCATGGTCGAGTCTGCAATGCATCCTTGCTTGATGTTGCGCCATACTATTGCTCCTCCATTTAGAGTGAATACTGACCCCGATGTAGATTTCCTCGAATCTTTATCAGTTTGAAAGTCAGAATCAGTGTATCCTGTAAGGATCAAATCCTTCAAACCATACACGAGCATATAGTCCCTCGTTCTCCTTAGATATTTGAGGATACTTTTAACGGCTGTCCAGTGATCAAATCTTGGATTGGATTGAACAAATGTCAGGCCTTGTACACAACATGGCATACATTAGGCTACCTACTGCAGAGGCATAGGGAAAACGTCTCATGTCCTCAACTTCTTGAGGTGTCTGAGGACACTGTTCCTTAGACAAGTTAATTCCGTGCCTGAAAGGTAATAGTCCTTTCTTGGAATTTTGCATTTTATATCTAACCAACAATTTGTCGATATAAGATGCTTGAGACAGGGCTAGCGTTTTATTCTTTCGGTTTCGAACAATTTGGATTCCTAGAACAAATTGTGCCTCACCCAAATCTTTCATTTGGAATTGAGTTGCTAGCCATAGTTTAATGTCAGTTAGATAACCTACATCATTCCCGATGAGTAGGATATCATCCACATACAGTACTAAGAAAGCTATAGAGCTGTTGATGATCCTTTTGTAAACACAAGGCTCATCAACGTTTTGTTCAAAGCCATAAGATTTGATCGCAGTATCAAATCTCATATTCCAGGATCTAGACGCTTGTTTTAATCCATAAATGGATCGTTTAAGCTTGCAAACTCTTTGCTCTTGATCCTGAGCTATGAACCCCTCTGGCTTAGACATGTAGATACTTTCTTCAAGATTACCGTTAAGAAAGGCAGTCTTGACATCCATTTGCCATATTTCATAATCGTAAAACGTGGCAATGGATAAAAGTATCCGGATCGACTTTAACATGGCAACAGGGGAGAAGGTTTCTTCATAGTCAATCCCCTCCCGCTGGGTAAAACCCTTTGCCACAAGTCGTGCCTTAAAGGTTTGTACCTTTCCAGCAGCGTCTCGTTTTCTCTTGTAGATCCATTTGCACCCTATGGGTCTAACCCCTTCAGGTTGATCTACAAGATCCCATACTGAATTAAAATGCATGGACTCGATCTCTAAGTCCATGGCTTTAATCCACTCGTTCTTGTCAACGTCATCCATTGCCTGTTTAAAGGTTAATGGATCCTCCATCCCGTCATCAGGTATGACGACTGGAGTTTCAGTTAAACCCAAATAGCGATCAGGCTGTCTAACAACCCTCCCACTACGTCGAGGTCCTCTTATTTCTTGAGAAGGACGTGATTGACTCGAGGTGCCAGTATCATCAACAACTCTTGTTGATGTTTCTGTAGCTTCGTTAGATAGTTCACTTAAAACGACTTTACTACGTGGCTTGTGATCTCTGAGGTGGTCTTCTTCTAGGAATGTAGCATTTGTCGATACAAGTACTTTATTTTCCTCTGGATCGAAGAAGTATCCACCTCTCGTTTCTTTGGGATAGCCTATAAATAGGCAAAATCTAGAACGAGGCTCCAATTTCTTTGGGTTTGCTTCTAGCACGTATGCAGGACATCCCCAAATTCTGAAATGTCGTAAACTAGCTTTACGACCTTTCCAGAGCTCAAATGGTGTTTCAGAAACACTCTTTGTGGGAACTACGTTCAAGATATAAACTGCAGTCTCTACTGCATAACCCCAAAACGAGTTAGACAACTGAGCATAACTCATCATCGAACGAACCATGTCCAACAAGGTTCTGTTTCTCCTTTCTGATACACCGTTTTGCTGAGGTGTACCAGGGGCTGAGAGTTGGGACGTAATTCCATGCTCTATCAAATAGTCTTGAAAACTTAAGTCCATATACTCTCCACCTCGATCAGATCGAAGTGTTTTTATCGTCTTACCTAATAGGTTCTCAACCTCGGCCTTATACTCCTTGAACTTTTCAAAAGCTTCGGACTTATGATGCATCAGGTAGAGATAGCCATACCTCGAATAATCATCAATGAAACTGATGAAATATTCGTACCCTCCTCGAGCTCTAATGTTCATTGGTCCACAGAGGTCCGAATGAATGAGCTCTAAGGGCTCTTTTGCACGATAACCTTTTCCGGTAAAAGGTCGTTTTGTCATCTTGCCCTCAAGGCATGATTCACAAGGAGGCAACGAGTCGTCTTCTAACTTGTTTAGAAGTCCACTCTTGACCAATCTCCCAATCCTATTGAGGTTGATATGGCCTAACCTCAAGTGCCAGAGATAGGTATCTTGAGAAACTCTTCACTTTTTAGGTTGAGTCTCAACGGTTTTAAACATCTCGTGATTTAAAATAGCTTTAGACTCAATTGGTCTCAAAACATATAATTTATTCTTCAAGTTTGCAGAGCAAACATCAATACCTTTTTTAGTTATGAACGCTTCATTAACAGAAAAAGAAATTGAGTAACCTTGTTCTAATAAACAAGATAAAGAAATCAAATTTCTTTTAATCTTCGGAACTATGTACACATTATCTAATATCATGTAGCGTTCCTTGGTGAAGAATAATTTTATGTCTCCCACTGCAATAGCCGAGATGACTTCTCCTGTTCCAACTTTAAGAGTCATCTCTCCAGCTATTAGCTGTTGCCAGGAACTCATTCCTTGAAATGAAGAACATACGTGATTAGTGGCACCTGAATCAAGTATCCAGGCAGAATCGTCGTTTTCCACTAAACACGTTTCCAAGACTAATAAATCACATTTAGAGTCGTGGATCATGTTTTTCTTGGCTACGCAGTTAGTTTGAGGACATTCCTCAGTTGAGACCAAACCAAAATTCTTTGCCACGTGTTTAGCGTTTAAGCAAGTATTCTTAGTCGAATGTACTAAACCGTTTAATTTGGCATTTGACAAAGCACATACGTTTTTCGACATATTGCTGAAACAAAAAAATTAATCTCTATTAGAAACATGCACTAAACCCATTAATCACATTTATCCAATCAGATTTAGCAAAAGCAATCATTGACCCATATATACAATTGCTTTATTTTGCAACGATACTTCAGGGGTTTAGAATAACCGCTACCGTAGGGCAGTCAACCACTCCTCCTCTGAATCGAGACAATCTCGGCCAAATACTATTCCCAGAATAACTCTTACTCCATAGCTAACGTTAATTTGGTCAAGACCATCTTGTAAGTGTTACCCATCATTTTCAGATTGCAGAGGGCTGCCCCAACAATGCCACCGTAGGGAAGAGCTAATGTTGGGAATGACCCTAGGAAACCCTATCCATTTCTGGAGTTTGCGTTGTTCCGAATCCCATGCGCAAGCCCTCCGTAGGGTGATCGCTCCCAGGGCGACTCGCAGACAGCGCTTAGGAATCTCACGGTGCAACCTAATGATGGAGACCGCAGGATACGTTTGACACGTTTCCTTCTCCCACTTACTATGAACACTTTCCCCATTCACCTTGATATTAACCCATGCAAACACCATCCGTAGGGGGACGCTCCCAGGGCGCCTCGAGGCCAAGCATGGATCTCACGGTGTGAACTCAGGAGGACGTGAGAGTAGAAACTTAATATGAATATTTCGTTTCTATACTTTTCCTCCCACTAAAGTGTTGTAAAGTTTTAGGGTCTATTACTTAGGTAAATTCCGACTAAATGAATCTATCTAAGTCTATGCCTTATTAAACAAGGTCTTTACACTAAATGTCTAGGTGAATTAAACTCTTTTAATAACCTAGTGACATTGCATGCTAGTAAGACTTTGGTTAATTCAACTCAGGTTCCGAACCATTTGCCGGGAGAGTTCCCTTATAACCAAGGTCTTATGTCCTACTTACTCAAATTTTAAAACTATTTTTTAAAAAAACTAAGTAAGACATATTTCTAATCCTATTAGAAAAGGCGATCTTAGATCTATTTCATTTTAAACCATTTAAAGAATGATAAGATCCTAAGATCCTATGTTAGCATGCAACTCTTTATTATAGGTTTTATGGATTGTATTCATTAACTATTATAACTCTTATAACTTTTAATGAATTAACCCTATAACATGCTTTCTAATGGTGTTTAAAAGCATATAACAATCAATCATTCAAGTTATAAGAAAAGCACCATTTAGAAACAACCTATGTCTAGGTTTGTATAACTATTTATACTACGGTGTCTAGGTGATAACACTTTAAAACCTCACACCGCTCACGCATGCTCATAAAACTCGAGTTAACTTAACTCAAGAACCGACTCGATGCCCAGGTAGGAGGTGTTCCATAAACCGTCAACTTAAATACCTCCAGCCTTAGACAGCATCTTGTCGGGTGAGTTCTCTCGTAACCATTGTTTTACAAGATATCGACCTAAACTATGCAAGTTGATCGAATCGTTGAAGGTTCATTAACCTAAGTGAGCATGCACTTAATCTTGTTATAGATTTTAGATTTCTATCTCTTTTTATAACAATTATAAAAACAACCCATAACAAGCCTAATTTGAGAATAACACTTATAATCAAACTAATGAAATTTCTTGCTTCATGCTTGGTTAATTTTATCAATTAATAATTATAACTATTATAAGAATAATCAATTTTAATTAACCATTCAAGCATGAATCTCCCTAAATTAATACAACACTTATATTAATTAAACATGAAATTTCCCTCATGCATTTGAATTAATCAATAACACTTATTAAAATTAAACAAATGCATGAACATGCTTTCCTATGGTGGGGTTTTAAAACTATATGGCATGCTCATAATGCACATACATCCATTTAATTAAATCATACATTCACAATGCATAAAGAAATTAAATCAAGCTAAAATGGAATGGTTTGGCAATCCAAAAAACAAACAATTAACTAATTATTACAATAATAATTAATAAATAAACTTGCAGCACGCCCGAGCTTCACGAACCATCCCGAACCGCTCATCCAAGCAATGAACCGGCCATGCAATGAGTGAAATGAGGCTGCAACAGACCGAGCTGGACCAAAAGGCAGCAGCTGAACCGGAATAAAAAAAAAAAACTGCTGCTGGAATTAAAAAACAGCTTGCTGGAATTTTCATTTTCTGCTGCGTCTTCTCCGGTTTTTCTTCAATTTTACAGCCTATATGGACTCTAATGACTCTATAAAAATTACAGACTATAGTACACACATTAACGCTCTTACATATCCGAGCAATTACAATTTCATGAAGGTTTGAATGCTAAAAAAATTGCCAAACCAGAACACTTCCATTTTAGCACACAGAAAATTCAATTTCAAAATGGTACCCACCAAAGCAAAATTAAAACGAATTAAGTGCTCTAATCATGCTTTGATACCAATTGAAGGTGTACATATTACACATGCGGAAGCAATTGAAGATCGAAAGCACTTAAGACATTCAATTTTACTCCTAAAGCATGCATGTTCTAGAAAAGACAGAATAGAGAGTTTAGAAAACACCAACCTTTGTAGCTCACTTATGTTGAACTCCTTGTGGTGTTTGCCTCTCCTATGCTCCTTGGACAACCTCTAGAGTCTTCCCTACTATACTCCAGGCCAAGAACGACTTGTGGGAGTCTATATAAGATAGGGAATGGGAAGGGAATGCTTGAAGCATCAAACAATGGAGAAGAATGAGAGATGAGAGAACTTTGAGTCCAAATTCCAGCAGCATAACATTAAGGAAATGGCTCTCTTATGTTTGAATATGATTCAAACTCCTTTTAAAGACATTCTCCATGCAAAGCCAAGCCTCAAGACACAAGACACATGGTGTATTTGCAAGCTCAAGTGGATTCTATGTGTACATTACACAAGACATGCAACAATGCATGAGTGAGTTGTCTTTCCACTCTGAATGATCATGCATTAAGTGGATTTCCAACTAAATCCACTAAATTCAAATTGAAATCAAATTTCAAGCTTGCAAATTACCCCCAATTACAATTCTAAATCGAAATTGATTGCTTGGTAATTAATTTGAAAATTTTCAAATTAATTTTGATATGATTAATCTAATTATGTTATCTTGTGCAATTCCATATATATGATTCCTAATACATATATATAGTATTCAAAACACTTTTAAATACTTCATCTCTCATTTTCTAATTTAATTCATAATTAAATTATTGTGTCAAACACAATTTACGATAATACCCTTTTTCCCGATTTTGAACGATTCAAAGCTTCCTATCTTTTGTTCTAGGCTTAATTCTGATATGAGCTAGTAGGGGGACCTGATGGACCTATAGATCATGGGCTCCAACGATTCGAGGCTAACCGACTAATCTCATTTTCCAAGCTAGCCAACATTCGTTAACTATCGGGACACTCCACTATAGCCCGATAGTTGCACTCCCCTCACTATAGATATATTTCCGTCCACTTGATTTAACAATGATTAGTAAGTCGATCCTTCACAGGTTGTTCGTAGCTATAGCTAGGTCAATAAGCCGTTTTACCCCTATAGTACTTCTAGTTCCTTAAGTCCCGCTGATCCTCTAATGAACAATTGGTTTATGGTCCAACCAATAAACCGAGTCCCTCTCGGGCCAATGAGAGGGCGGGATCCCTTTGTTCAAGCCCCAGAGTCAGCACTTAAGGGAACAACCTCTCTACTATCCCTTATTCGGGTAGGAGTGAATTCCTTCTTGCACGACTATGTCCCCAGCTATCTACCCGTTCCTATCCCTGAAATGGGAGGCTTATTGAGTCGGCGATACTGAGCCACTCTCACTTATGCAGATCTAAGGATAAGCCCGAATAAACAGGAGTTCATAGTTAGCTCAGGATTAAGATCGAGTTACCTAGGTCATCACATGAAATAGTTAGTCTCGTCAGTAAACGGTGTTATAAAGCGAGAGCGACTTATTTCTCGGTCCTTGTCTTATGCAAACTCATTGCATAGGATGCCCCCACTCGCATGTCTCTACATGGACGATTTAGGATCACATCGTCTATACCATCTATAAAGTGGGCCACGTCTCATAGTGTCTCCAGAATAAGGTACCCAACCTTATTCCTATACTATAGACCATTTTGGCTATTACTCAAGCTTGATCCACTTTTATGTCTCTACATAAATCTCAAGTGTTCATCCTATAGCCATGGATCTTAGTTTATTGGATTTGGGTTATTATATGTGCAATTTAATTTATTCAGTAATGACTTTTACTGAATCAATCTCGATAACACCTTTATCAAATAAGTATATAATTCGTTTAACATTCACTATCTACGAGTTTTAGGACACCAATCCCAACAAATCATTACACAATTGGCCAGATCGAAAAAAACATTAAGCACATCCATACAAATAATTAGGACAAAGGGCAAGAGACAGGAAATTATAACAACATTTAAACTATAATTTCATTTCAAGACCCCAAATTGGGGTTTAGCTACACATAGCTATAATATCCACAACATTTACAATGAAAAGCATAATTAAGAGCATAAAAGGAAAGGAATTGACCGTCGAAAAACCCCTTCGCTGACGCTCGGAGTGCCACCGACTACTCCTTGAGCCTCCTAGGATGCTCCCCAAAATTCCCCAAAAATATTTCCCACTAAAGAAATCTCTCAAAAAGGCTAGAAAGCCTTGAGAGAGGCTCCAAAGGAGCCAAAGGAAGCAAGAAAGGAAGGAAAGGATGGATTGATTGATGGTAAAATGAGGCACCAAGGGGTGCCTTTTATAGGCTCGAATTGGGGACAGCGTCGCGACGCTACATGGCACAGCGTCGTGATGCTGTGATGCACGCGGCTTGTTGCTCAAGAAATGGACAGCGTCGCGACGTTGTGCCATTTTCCAGAATTTCCAGCTTCGGTTTGGGCTTCTTTTTAGGCCTTTTCTTCAATTCTTTTTGGGTTTTTTCTTCATGATTGGCCTCTTTGACTCCCCTTTTGGTCCAAGCTTGGAATTTGGGCTTGATTGGCTTCATTTTGGGCATTTTTTCCCCAAAATCTACAACTTTGCTCCTAAAGACCAAATAACGAAATACATTAAATATTTTCATTAAAAACACGATTAAAGCACAGAAAAGCCTAATAAATTGGGACTAAAATAGCGACATTTCTTCTCAGTATCACACCCCCAAACTTAAGCTTTTGCTAGTCCCGAGCAAAATAAATTCTAAAGATGAATGAAATAGAATCGCTCATGCCTCAATGATTTTGGAATTCTTAAGATAGAATGGAAAACATGCAAGTGGAATAAGCAAGCACCGCATACTTATGAAGAAATCTTAAACTAGTTTGAACTTAAGATTAATGAATAGCATGCTCAAGACTTATCTATTGATTCTTTTACTAACCTAGATTAGTCTTATGGCTTTCTCCATTTGTTTTCTCCCTACACTTGCTAAGAGTCCCTAATAGGTCGGAGTTCTACTATCATGCAAAAAAAAAGAAGAAACTAGGGTGCCTGATATTTTTTTCTTTTTTTTTTTTTATGGGGGAGCAAAACTCACAAGTATTTTTCACTTTCTTTTTCTTTTTCTTTTGCTACTCCCCCAAACTTGCATTTTGATTTCTAATGGTACTAGCTTTCACACTACGGTGCAGGGACCCTTAACCCGAATTGTATTCTTTGGTTGGACTAAATGATCACACCGCATGTAGCTCTTTTTACCCCTAGGCTTGTTCTTATGTGCAAGCAAAAATTTTATTTTCAACAGATTTTCTTTTCTCTCATTTTCTTTTGTTGCTTTTGCTTTTCTCTCAGCAGACATAGCATTTTTTCTACCTAGCTCTTTAGAACAATCAATCATGAACTTCCTAATATTAGAAACTAAGCCTATCGGGGTGACAACAAACTTTAAAAACCATAATAAGTATCTAGATTTTCAAAGACGTCATTAGATAAGGCTATTGCATGCTTTAGACATCAAAACTAAGTATCAAAAAAATTTTAAAATTTCACAATTTCTGCCGTGCTCCCAGATTCCACAACATATAAACCATTTTCTCCCAAAACTTCTAAAATCACATCCTTGGCTATCATAGCTATCTATTCATGCATCCAACAGAATTTAAATATGCTCAACATAACGAAAGCCTCCCCCCCAAACTTAAACTAAACATTGTCCCCAATGTTTTAAAAACAGTAAAACATAAAGAGGGATACTGAGACTTCCTTGAGCTAGGAGCGCTTCATCCTCTTCCTTTGGATCTAGAAAAATGGGATTTTTGGAATTTTGAGATTTGCTAAGGTGATCCTGCAAAACAAAATTGGATCACATAGCAAATAAATTTATTTATCGCAAAATCAACTATCTAAACTTTAATCCTTGGGTTGCCTCCCAAGCAGTGCTTTCTTTAACGTCTTTAGCTAGACGAGGCTCGGCACGCTTATGGAGGCTCAAAATAAAAGTTCTCATCATCCTCTGAGCCCTGCAGAAAATCACGCACCGAATTGCATACTACAAACAAGGGAGAAAAAAAAAACTTTCCCCTGGCCCATCTTCACTAAAGAGATTGTTATAATAACATTTCAGAAAATATGAGGCCGCATCAAATCTCTTTTGTAGGTCTCTATTCACAAAACAATTGTTAACAGAGTCATCAAGCGTTATGATATCTACTGGTCTGGGATCTAAAGGTGATAGCGCAATTTATTGTGCTATATTTTATACTATTTTAGCGTTAGTCTTGGGTACTTTTTGCCCAATTTTATGTCTATTTGGTTTTGTTTTGTAGGAATCAAACATTTTAATGGAAATCGACATTTTTGAACATTACTGGTGATTTAGGAGCTAAAGAATAAGTTCGAGCCAAGAAAACAACAAAGGAAGAACAATTTTACGCTAGCCCTTGGAGCGTCTCAACGCTGGCCAACGTTTAGAATAGGCGCGAGATCGAGGCAGCGTCGAGACGCTACCTCCACAGCGTCTCGATGCTGCGAGCTTGATTTTGGGAGCTTGGATCGGGAGGATCGTGACGGGAACGCTCGGGAATCACGGGTAGCGAGTTTAATCTTTCTCCCTTATTTCTCGTACTGATTTTTAGCATGTTTGGGACTAATTTCGCTTGTATTTTAGAGACCATGTGTAGCTAAATTTCGTTTCTTAGGGGCTTGATGTAGCCATTAGCTTGTATGGATTAATTTACGATTTTTTTAGGACGTTTCGTAACGTGGTTTATTTATGCAATTGTATGCTTATTGCTTATAATCCCTTGATCACGGATTGTATGATTTTCATTTCTGAACTAATTGCTCGGGAGAGGGTAGTTTAGATTAGACCATCAATTGCATAACTTAGGTAATTCTTTAATTGGGAGATTTGGGATTGCTTGAGAAACCGTTAATAGGATTGATCTTATTGCTTATGCTTGTTGTTGAAATTAGATAGGGATATCAATTTCTTAATTTGCATAAAGACTTAATTGTACTCGGGAGAGGCTTTTAAGTATCGATAATCCTTGGTTTATGAATTTGTTACGAAATTTGTTCCTAATTATTCTTTAAAATAATTCATGCATCTAATAGGTGAAATCAATTCCCTAAGGCCTTTCTCCATTGAGTTTCCATATTTCATTGCTTTGATTAGTTTTTCATTGATTTGCATACTTCTTGTTTATTTTCTCTAAATAAAATTGGGCGAATATACCTTTAATAATTAGGGGAACTAGAAAACAAATCCAGAGGACGACATTCGATTTTAAATCACTATGTTATAACTTGGGCCCGTACACTTGCGGTTAGCAATTTGCGCATCAAAAGGTGGCCTATCAATCATGACAGTTGATAACTGCCCAAAAGGTAGTTATTTAGGCCTCATTTATATAGGGATTTGCGTGTCCTTTGTGCTTAATAGGGTTGGTTTTAGATATATATTACATGTTTTAACCCATTTGGTAGCATGGAAGCTTTGGAAATCATTTTGTGCTCATTAATGCTGGTGGGCGACTGGAGGGAGCAAATTCTGTGTTGCAGCAAAACTGGGAACAGAACTGCCACATCACAGCTTGTTAGCCAATTTCATGAACCGACTTCCGTTGAGTTATTTTCTGGATAAAGGAGCAAGGAGAGCCCTACACGTGTCCAAGTTGACCTAATTCAAGCCTCCTATCCTTCTATAAAAGGAAGTAGCTGTCCAAGTCAAAAGTATTCCAATTTCCATTGGAAGCCGAGTAGTATAGAGAGATTGGAGATTACCAAGAACACCATCATCTGCAAGCTGATTAAGGAGATTATTATTTTCTTTATTATCTTGTGATTATGGACATGCCTACTCAGATTGTAATTTATGTCTCCATGCTTATTATGAACTAAGTAGCTTTAGGCGTTGGTTAAGGACTATGTAGTTGTTGTGCTTCATCTCTAATAATATTGATTGATTATTGCATCTTGGTTAATTGTTGTGCCTATTTTTATTTTATGCCCTCCTGGCCAGCCGGTGTGAATACCTCTCTCTAGTTTCAGGGATGATTTAGAGAGTGTGTGGCGATTAACCACACTATGATCTTTGTGTATTGGTGAACGCCAGTGACTGAGCTAGGGATAGCCAGTTGCCTAGTGCTTGTTCGGTCGCGCTTCATTGGGGTTGAAACTCATTCCAAAAGATCTGGAGTTCTGGGAGGAATCTGCTAATAATACTGCGAGAGTTTGCATGATCAATAATATTGCTAGAGCATCTTTTAAAACCACTATTGAATCCTGACCAGCGCCTGTCTTTAATCTGTCTGCCTATTTGTTTACTTGTTGTTCTGTCATTTACTTTGCTTCAGCATAATTCTTATAAAACCAAATCATTTTTTACCATCTTTGAAACCATTAGAAAGTTACACAAAATAGATAAAGTGGAAGTTAATTCAGACCCTGGATTGATAATATTACTTGTTGCACACTGTGTATACTTGCACATGAATTCTAGAGTCTTTTTATACCACATTTTTACTCACTCTAGAACCCCAACACCAGTTCATTCATCAGATAAAATATCTACATGCTCGGAAGATTCCTCAGACTCAGTATTAAAAAATGATTCAACTAGGCTATCATATGACTCATTATCAGAAGAATTCAAGAATTCAAGAATTTTAGGATCATATTCTATACTATGCACAGATTTGAGTTCCTCTGGGTCAGATTCTATGCTATATACATCATCAGGATACGAATCAAAGGTATTAACATTATCATGGTTCATGCATTCAGGTATATCAAGATCAGATTCGATAGATTCAGTGTTATCATGATCAGACTCAAAATTATCTATCAAGTAATATTTTTTATGCAATTCATGATCATCCTCTATGTCAAGCAAATCTCAACCTTTATGCACACTAATCTCAACCTTACCAGTCGCTAAGAAGGGTCTGCCTAGAATAATAGGCACCTTTTTGTCCTCCTGCATGTCCAGTACCACAAAGTCTACGGGGAAGATAAATTTGTTGACTTTCACCAGCACGTCCTCCACAACACCCATCGTGTGGGTAATCGATCTATCAGCAAGCTGGAGAGTGACGTCAGTGTCCTTCATTCCTGTTAAACCAATCTTCCTGTAAACAGAATAGGGCATTAAATTTATACTAGCACCTAAATAACATAAGGCCCTATTGAAAGATCTCCTATAGTGTAGGGAACAGTAAAACTCCCTAGATCTTTCTGTTTATAAGGTATCTTTCCAGAAACAATGGTACTACTACTCTCAGACAGTTTAAAAACTTCTTTTTTCAAACTTTTCTTCCTAGAAAGCATTTCTTTCATGAATTTCCCATAATTAGGCATGTTATACAAGGCATCTACTAAAGGAATATTCACACACAATTTCTTAAACATTTCTAGGAACTTTTGAAACTGCTCATCTAATTTAACATTTTTAAAGCGTTGAGGAAAAGGTAACTCCCTGTAGTCAAAGGTTGGAGATTCGCCCCTCCGCTTGGGCGGGCTAATGTGCGAGCCTTTGTCATGATGGTTGCATGGAACCACTTCTTCCTCGTTCAGTTTCTCTTTATGCATACCATTCTACTTTTCATATTCTTTTCCTGCAAAATCGTTAGAAAAATCACAATTAAAATCAATAGAGATAGGAGGATGTTGGGACCTTTCAGAGGAAGTTTTTTGTGCCTCAACCCTTTCATCTTCATCCTTGCTCTTTTCTTCTTCCTTCTTCTTTCCTGAACTGGTCTCCAACTGTCTACCACTTCTCAGTGTCACCATCTTGCACTGCTCTCTTGGGTTAGGTTCAGTGTCACTTGGAAATTTTCCCTTCTGAACGGCATTCACCACTGAAGCAATCTGTCCTATTTGAACTTCCATGTTTTTCAGAGTTGTATCGTGGTTATTAACTGTCGTCTGGAGATTCACGTTCAACACTCTTTGTTCTTTAATAAACAGAGCCACCATCTCCTCCAGGTTACTCTTCTTTTCAGGCGCACTAGATGATGCAAAACCTAGGGGTGGCTGCAAAACATTTTTCATATTTGAATATGAGAAGTTCTCGTGATTGTGCAGACTGGGGTGGTAGAAGTTTGGTACTCCTTGAGTAAATGGTCTGTTTCCCACGTACTGGACTTCTTCCACATCTTGACCTTCCTTCTTTGAATAACCTTCAGCTAAGGTGGAAATGGATTTGACCACCTCAGATGAATTCAGCTTGTTCAGCACATTGGTTAGAGATGCCATCTGTGCCTTCAACGAACTCGACTCATCCAATTAATAAATTCCAACCTTCTTTGAAATTGCTCCCCTCTCGGTCGGCCACTGATAACTGGTTGGCGTCATTTCCTCCAACAGATCTTTGGCTTCCGTCATTATCTTGGAAAGAAAACTTCCTTCTGCTGATGTGTCTAGGACTGTCTTGGTGGAGGGATTCAATCCATTGTAAAACAACTGCACTTGGAGCCAATCAGGATATCCATGTTGGGGGCATCGCCTAAGCATTTCCTTGTATCTCTCCCATGTCTCGTACAATTGTTCCTCGTCAAGCTGCCTAAATGTTTTGATTTCAGTCCGGAGCTTGGTAGTCTTGGCAGGCAGGAAAAATTTCGTTAGAAAAGCCTGGGCAAGCTCGTCCCATGTATTAATGCTTCTTGTCTCGACTGATTCGAGTCAATCCTTTGCTTTGTGTTGTATCGAAAATGGAAACTGCCTCAATCTTATAACGTCTGTCGGAACTCCGTTCATCTTCACCGTCCCACATATTTCCAAGAATGATCGCATATGTGAGTGTGGATCCTCAGAAGAATGTCCCTTAAAAGAGTTATCGCGCGCCATCTGAATCAATCCTGTCTTTAACTCAAAATTGGTAGCTTGGATTGGGGCGAAGATAATTCCAAAATTCTCGGTGGAAAGAACTGGCTGTAAGAAGTCTCGGATTGCCTTAGGAGCTTCATCTTGATGGGCCATTGCTTCTGCTAATCTGTTTTCTCTCCGAATGCTTCTAAGAGTCCTGTCAATTTCGAGATCTAGCGGAAAAAAATTAACCACCTTGTTCTTTCGCATACAATACTCTCAGTCAATCAAAAGAACCAAACAAAAACAAAAATAAAATAATATTCACAAAATAATGAAAGAAAAATATTTACACCTAAATTACTATTTATCCATTTCTCTTCGATGTCAAGAAAATTTGATTTGCTTAAAAATCATGCATCCCCAGCAACGGCGCCAAAAACTTGTTCGGCGATTACCGCAAGCGCTCGGGTCGTCACAAGTAATATAAAACGGTAGGTCGAGTATCGAATCCACAGGGAGGCGAAGTGAAAATTAAGCAAAGCAAAAATCTCTTGAGCACTAAAAATACTTGGGCGAAATAATATTTAGGGAACAGCTCACGCAAATAAAAAGGATTTAAAAATCAAAACAATTAAAGAAAATAATTTGATCAATCGAGAAAAATAAAATATGGATAAAGAGTTTTCTTTAAATGGGAAGAGGGGTCTTGAAAATCAATTATTAGCTAAACAATTGTTATAATTATCCTATCTCATTGCCCAACTAATTATAATCCTAGAATCTCCGTTAGTCACATAGGTTCTCCTGTCGGTTTCCCCTAATTGCAATTAATTCATTTTAACAACCTAAGTGTCCTTAGCGCCATTAAAAATCATTAATTATTACGCTCTGATTCATTTTAGGAATCTAAGTTTAATCAACTAATCTCGTTGTCACGGCGGGCAATTAAACTAGTTGCATGGATTATGATCTATCCTAATTTCTCTCCGTCAAGTTTCCATTAAGAATCGAATCATTACACAATTGGCCAGATTGAATAAAGCATTAAGCACATCCATACAAATAATTAGGACAAAGGGCAAGAGACAGGAAATTATAACAACATTTAAACTAGAATTTCATTTCAAGACCCCAAATTGGGGTTTAGCAACACATAACTAAAATATCCACAACATTTACAATGAAAAGCATAATTAAGAGCATAAAAGGAAATGAATTGACCGTCGAAAAACCCCTTCGCTGACGCTCGGAGTCCCGCCGACTACTCCTTGAGCCTCCTAGGATGTTCCCCAAAATTCCCCAAAAATATTTCCCACTACAGAAATCTCTCAAAAAGGCTAGAAAGCCTTGAGAGAGGCTCCAAATGAGCCAAAGGAAGCAAGAAAGGAAAGAAAGGATGGATTGATTGATGGTAAAATGAGGCACCAAAGGGTGCCTTTTATAGGCTCGGATTGGGGACAGCGTCGCGACGTTGTGATGCACGCGGCTTGTTGCCCAAGAAATAGACAGCGTCGCGATGCTGTTTTCACAGCGTCTCGACGCTGTGCCATTTTCCAGAATTTCCGGCTTCGGTTTTGGCTTCTTTTTGGGCCTTTTCTTCATTTCTTTTTGGACTTTTTTTTCATGATTGGCCTCTTTGACTCCCCTTTTGGTCCAAGCTTGGAATTTGGGCTTGATTGGCTTCATTTTTGGCATTTTCCCCCAAAATCTACAACTTTGCTCCTAAAGACCAAATAACGAAATACATTAAATATTTTCATTAAAAACACGATTAAAGCACAAAAAAGCCTAATAAATTGAGACTAAAATAGCGACATTTCTGCTCGCTATCACAACACTTACAATCCAGGATGGAGAGACCACCAAATTTAAGTTATGGAAACCAACAGAATCCACTGATGTTCAAGCAAAATCAGGCTTCCACCTCAACTTTAGGCACATCCTTCGATGAGGCACTTAAGAAACTTACTGACAACTCTTTACAGTTCCAACAAGAGACTAGGAACGCCATTCAGATTTTTGGAAACCAAATCACTCAATTAGCAACCCAAGTCAGTAAGATGTATAATAAAAGCTCTGGTAAACTGCCTGCCCAACCTGAGGTAAATCCTAAGGCAAATGTGAATGCAGTGTGAAGTGAAGTGAAGTGGCCACACCTGACTGTCCCCATAAAATCCCCACTATAACTGATAAGATTTATATTTCTTGTGGCAAATTTTCTTCTTTAAATTTAAATGATAAAAATTCTTTTTCTACTTCACCTTTGAACTTCATTGACCCTGCTACTCCAAGTGTGCAAGATGATTTAGATGTTTTTACAAAAGTCAAGGTGAATATTCCATTGCTTGAGGCAATCCTAAAAATCCCAGTCTACATTGAGTTCTTAAAGACTTGGTATGAATGTAAGGAAAAGTCCTCAGGTAAAGAAGAGGTGAGTGAAAATGTAAGTGTGTTACTTTCTAAAAGCTTACCTGTTAAATGTTCTAATCCTGGCATGTTTACTTTACCGTGTATGATCGGAGATTGCAAGATAAAATATGCCATGTTAGATCTAGGAGCATCGATTAATGTTATGTCGATGTCTGTTTATAAAAGATTGAATTTAACTGATATTAAAACATCTGGCATAGTCATTTAACTAGCATATGAGTCTTGCATTAAGCCTCTAGGAATAATTGAAAACGTTTTAGTTAGGGTGGAGGATTTGGTTTTTCCTACTGGTTTCTATGTTTTAGATACTCCTAACCTTGATTATAATCCATCTTCGGCTACGATACTTCTTGGTCGTCCCTTTATGAAGATTGCCAAGACAGTTATTGATGTGGATGAAGGTGTTGTATCAGTAGGATTTCAGGATTAAACCTTACACTTTAAAATTTTTTATGACATTTAAAATCCTCATGCATCTTCTATTGAATACTATTGCTTGAACCTGACCCAGTGAATGATCGCACTTTAAATTCTAAATCATGCATGGTCACCAATAATGAGATGCATTCTTCTGTTGTTAGATGCCCTGACTTAGATGGAGAATTGATTGATGTAGTCGATGAACACCAGATAACCCTTACTGATAAATCAAGTGGAGTCACCAAGTGTTCATCTTCTAGGATTAGGGCTGAGCGTATTTTCTGTCAGCCCACCTCTGCTTGCAATATTTGTTATGCTTCTACTGATGCTTCCCTACAGACCCCAAAATCACTGAAACAAGAAATTTCTAAAAACAATGTATTCTTGATCTGTGGAGAGAAGCCTCCCTAAGAAGAAATAGAGGAGAGCGTGGTCGAGCAAATGACCTTAAATAATTGCACCTTATAATTTTACTGCTTTTTGTTATTTCAATTCTTAGATAGGTTTATTTTTTATCAGTTGCTTTTATGTTTGTTTCCTTGTTTTTGTTTGTTCTTTAGGATTGGCGGTACCAAAACGAAGTTTCTACATTTATAGAAAGCGTGATTCACCACCCATGAGCGCAACATTCAGGGAAGTTCTACTCTTTCCCTATGCATTGTCTTATTCTCCATAATTTATTACATTGAGGGCAATGTAAATTTTAGGTTGGGGGTGGGAATTTACTTTACATTCCTGTTGGGCCTTGAGCATCTGAGCGTCAGGCTAGTGTTTGTGCTTAATGAAATGTCTTTCATGCTTGTTGTGTATATGCTTGTTTATGTGAAGATGATTTCTTAGGATTGACTCAAAATTTTTCGAAAATTTATTGCTTTCGATGAGTTGTGACCGAGAGTGTTCAAAAAATGAGCGTTTTTAAAACTTTTCTTGGATATGTCTTGCACTTGTTGAGTGCCTATCTTGCTTTAAAGTACGACTTGAATGCTTAGGAGCGAATTACATAGCTCATATTTCTATTGTCACCCCGATAGGTGTAAGGTTATGCGAGAAAGTCTAAATGTTTTGCAAAATAGTGTGTGGAGTCTTGCCTAGGAGAGAAAAAGAAAATATGCCTGCAATATAAAAAAATAGTGAGAAAAAAGAGAGAGAGAGAGCATGCTTGCATTGAGCTTAAATGCTTAGGGGTAAAAAGAGATACCTGCAGTGTGATCAGTTGGACAAACCAAGAGTAAAACTCGGGTTATGGGTCCCTACACTGTAGTGTGAAAGCTAGTGCCCTATCAAAAAGAAATGCAAAAAGAAAAAGAGAGAGCAAAAGCAAAAAGAAAAAAAAAATTGAGAAAAAAAAGGAATTCATTGATCAGGCACCTAAGCAAGAGGAAGCAACCTAGTTTGTTCCATTTGGGCCTTTTAGCAAAACCATAGTGCCAGTGTAGGGGGAAGATAGGATGAGACTTTAGTAAGCCAATCCCGAGATAGTAAAGTCTTCCTTAGGTGAGATGGAGCTCTCTTGTGCAAGATAATCTTTGAAAAAAAATTTATTTGTCTCCTCATTTGTCTCTCTTGTGAATATCTCTTGATTGCTTTAGTTTTTGGAATCTTTGAGTCTTGAGGATTAAATCACTTTTAAATTATATGCAGAACGTCTTTCTCTTTGTTTTCTGTGTGCCTTGCTCAAGGGCTAGCAAGATTTAGGTTGGGGGTATTTGATAGGACCTAAATAGTCCTATTTTTTCACCTCTAATCTAAGCTTGGTAGAGTCATTTTATGCTTTACTTATCCTATTTACAGGTTAATTGAGCTTAGGGCGTGTCAGGAGCTGATCATGCTAATTGGTGTTAATTCGGGCCAATTACGGAGTTTTTGGTGCCATCTCGATGTCTTGGACGGCGAGGATGTAACGCCCCAGGAATTATTAAACTAATCCTAGCGACATTACTAACGCTCAACCCAAACTAACCGAATGCACCGAAAATTTCGGCAGCATAACGACATACATAGGACTAACCCAAAATTTTATATCACCTGTTAAACATAAATCACACTTCTATAATCCAAACAAACACAACTACACAGCGTCACAGCTCCAAGGCAACTCATCAAGCCCAAAACTCCACAAATATAGCGAGTAAGGTCTCGCCTGCTCATTTAACCACAACCAAAACACAAAAACACAATATACTAGATGATAACTTTGTTAAAAATAAGAGTTCAAGCTTCAAATAGATTATACTCAAGCTAAACCTATCTTATCGAAATAAGCAACTAGACGAGCTTTTAACTGAATTAAACATAAACACTATTCTTCACAACCAAAAGAATAAAATAACTTTCTACGACAAACTAGATAATCAAAAGCTTGAAACAAAGATGCCTAAACCAGTGGAGTCACTCCTCGTGCACCTCCTCAGCACCACCGAGCTCATCATATGCAAACTCACCTGCAACATCTAAAAATGTTGGGGGGAGAAAAAGGGGGGGGTCAGTACAACCACGGTACTGGTTAGCAGCTCACACCTGGCGAGCCATCAAGCATCAAACAACAACATCAACATGCTAGGCACACGCATCCAACATACTCTTAAGCAATAAACACATAGTCATGCTCCATAAAACGATAACTCATCAACAAAACTCGTGATAACTCAAAAGAACGACTCATGTAAACACACGACATGCTATGCAACCCACATGGATTCCGCGCCATCCTCGCTTTCTTAGCACATGATTTACGCGTCATGCCACGCACCAATGCACATGAATTCCGCGCCATGCAACGCAACTTAACACGTGATTTCCGCGTCACGCTCCGCACCAAAACATGATTTCCGCGTCATGTAACGCACTCACACCCAGCACATGAATTACGCGCCATGCGCAGCGCACACTCGCACGTGATTTACGCGTCACGCTCCGCACTCACAACCCACACGTGAATTCCGCATCACGCTCCGCACCAATAACATGATTTCGGCGTCATGTAGCGCAATCTTAACACGTGATTTTCGCGTCACGCTCCGCTCACACAACCCGACTCACCTCTCAATGAGCACACAAGACCATGCAACTTGACTATCATGCAGTATAGCTCAAAAGCAATAAGACAGCGTGCTTAAAACAACCAACAGTTCATCATGCTTTAATATCGATCAAACAGCACTTCTAACACATAAATCAAATTCCATAACAAACAACGAGACAACGAGGCATACTAGAAAAGCGATAAACAGCAAGCATGCTCATACAGTCAAACAGACTCAACGGATAGAAACTACTTACCAAAAGCTTACGAGCGCTTCTAATGAACTTCTTTTATGGCTCTAAAGAACCAGATAAAAACCTAAACAACAAAGATAACTTCTAAAGAATTAGAACTAACCTATAGATTCATTAAACATGCTTGAAAGGGTTTAAAGAGACTTATTATTTGCTATCTCCACCAAAAAAATTTGTCCCTTGCTGGAAGTTACTTAAAACAAGCTCAAATCAAGCCAATGCTCCAAGTATATGACTTCCAGAGTTAGGAAATTGATTTGAAGAGACTAGCAAGAGATATAACAAGATTAAAAACTCTAAAACTTACCAAACACCACTAAACAAGGTATGATGCTTGTTGGAACTGGTCAAACACCACTAGAACTCCTTGAATACGTGTTGTCTGAGGTTCGCATTGGTTTAAAACTTAAACTAATGGGACACCAAAGGGTTAAAAGCTATCCTAAAGCCACCCTAATAAAATTATAATTATAAGGGTTTAAGAGCATGAAAACTTACTGATTGACACCTAAACAACCTTGAAGCTTGTTGCCCAGCGACCGAATGAGTTCGAAATCACGAAACCGAATTTCTTAGCTTGTGGGCATTTAGTCCCAAGGTTTTTCGGGTTATGGGTATTCGTCAAAATCCAATTTCGAGTCCAAGACAACACTGCACAACGTTGAAACAACAAGAAATCAACCGCGAGGCCCAGTTTAAACGCTGAACAAGATTGGGAAATCTAAATTCGACGCCAAGAAAGCATGGGCAATGATTTAAAGCAATTTTAGGACCTAAACTCGAATTGGTATAAGCTAAACTTGCAAAAATAACATGGGTACATGCTGAAACTTGGAGAAATCGAATGAGTCGAATCTAAACTTACCAAAAACGTTGCAACGCTTTGTTGGAGGGCTGGAGATCCGCGAGTCGGAGCCAAATGAAACCACAATGTGATTGAAGGGGGGTTTATACGCTGGCCGGAAACGAGAAACGCGAGAAAGAGATTTTTAGCTTGCCACTTGGCGAAAACAAAGATAGACAAGTAAAAGGTAAAAGACTTACACTCAGATACTCGAGGAGAGAAAAACCCGAGACCCACTCTATTACCACCAACACAAACACGAAAGAAGAAGATGGAGTTCACGAGGAGGCGTCACGGTCTGCTACTGGCGAACGACAACACGCGAGTGAGAGGGCTAAAATCGTCGTGGGTTGGAGGAAGAAGTTTCGTGGGTCTCAAACGACAACGAGAAGGAATGGAGCGAGCTGCACGCGGTTGCTGGCGACTGGAACACGAGAGAGGGAGAAGAATGGGGACGGTGTGGCTCGTGCGACGGTGGCTGACGGCGGTGCACGTTCGTGGTGCTGGCCGGTGAAACAAAACGCAGAAGAGGGGGGTGGCTGGTGGCTCACAACAAAGGGAAAGAGATGGAGGGAGAAAGGGGATTTAGGGTTTCTTTTTCTTTTTCTTGAATTTCCTTTAAATAAACCCTTAAGAAATAAAACCCATTTAAAAAAAAAGAATCATATCCCATCAAGGAATTTATTTAAAAACTTAAACTCCTAAAAAACTTGGGAAAGAAAATAACCCAACTGATTTGGGATTCGGGTCTTTTGATATTTAAAATAAATATCAAATATTAAACCTCCAAACTTTAGGAATTTAAGGATTTAATTAAAAATCTCTTTTTCCCAAATTATAGAAATTTAATTTAACGACCCAAGGTTAAACTTAAATTCTAATTTTCCAAATTAGAATAAGAACGCTCAACAGATCCCAAAAGGGTTCGATTTCAAAACGCGGGGCGTTACAGAGGAGGTGAAGAGACCCAATTGTTCTGAAGCGGACCTGAATTGTGACACCAAAAGCAAAAGATTGAAGCCCCGAATCGAGAAGAAGCAAGACGAAGTTGAGAAATAAAGCAGGAAATCGAGTCATGAGACTGGCGTCGAGACGAAGTTCAGGCCGAAGAAGAATGTTCGCAGCATCGAGGCGCTGCAGCTTGGCATCTCAATGTCGACGTGTTTTCTATATATATGTATTCTCGGTTTAGTACGCCGTGAGGTTAGTAATTTGGTCCCCTTTACGATTTCTTTGCCTCTTTTACATTCCAGCACCCTTGTAGACAATTGTTGGTCATATCCTATGGATTCTTTTATGTTATTTGTTGTTATTACTTCATCTATGTGTAGCTAAACTCGTCTACATCGTTGGATTGGATTTATGTCTTGATTCTAAGTAATATTGGCTGAGTTTTATGGTTTATACTTTCTGTTCTTGCAATATTTTCATTGAGTTTTGCATGTTATCCCGTTTAAACCAATACATGAGGCTACTTAATTAGGATTGACGCCCTATAAGATTACCGCTTGTGTATTCTATTAGTTATTTTTAGATAGCAATTAGGTTGAGGCAAGCCACTCTCTACGCGAGACGATCCTTGATAGGCCTAGGATGCATGTTAAAGGTTGTAGGAATTAGATTTATATTGCATTTGAATTTAGTTTGCGATTTCGGACCCACGATCCGAAAGCAGCTAGTTTTAATAGGTGGTTGCAGATTTGCTTGTTAATAAACTAGTTAGATATAATTAGTCATAGTTGCAAAGGTCTTAGATGGTTACTACATTATGCATAAGGCGTGGCGAGCGATAGAGTCTATATTAGTTATTCTTGTTAATTGTCGAATTCACGATTAGCGAGTTAATTAGCACAAGTTAGTGTAGGGGGTCCTCCGAGTAACCTAGTAGCTGACCGAGCTAATGAAATCTGTTTAGAACAATTATTAGAGAAAAATAGGAAGCCAATGAATTAGAATCAAGTATAATAAATCCCAATCCAACGATCCCCTTTTTATGTTATTGATCTCGTCTTATTTCCATTATGCTTGCTTAGCTTCTTGTCTTTTAAAACTTTGCATTTATATTATTTAATCACAAAAATCCCCCATGTTTTCATAAGCACGAAATTCTACACTTACTAGATCCCCTTTCCCTGTGTTCGACCCCGGCAGCTATTGCTACAAAATTAGTAGTAGTGTCGTGGATTATAAATTTTATTTGACGAATTAGGGAGAATTTGACACCCTCCTGCCGGTCCCATCTCCAAAACACCTCAAAATAATGAAGCACTATCGTGAGAGGCAAGGTGTTTAAGGGACTTTAGGAAGTGGGACCCCCGTCCATTCGATGGAGCATCAAAGGACCCCATAGTGGCGGAACTGTGGTTGTCGTCCATTGAAGCCATCTTTCGTCACATGAATTGTTCGGAGGACCAGAAAGTTTATTGTGTCGCGTTTCTGTTGCAAGACAATGTGTTGATTTGGTGCCAATCGGCCGAAAGGACCATAAACGTCAGTAATGAACATGTGACATGGCTCCAATTCAATGAAGCGTTCTTTGGGAAATTTTACCCTACAAAAGCACGTTTCAGGAAGCAAGCAGAGTTCATAACTCTCAATCAGGGGAGTCGAGTTGTAGAAGAATATGAGACGGAGTTTGCCAGACTGTCTCGGTTTGTCCCTACCATGGTTGCTACACAGACCGACAAAGTGGAACGGTTTATCATGGCTTTAAGGGATGACATACAAGGTAGTGTGGCTGCCCATCAACAACCAGACTACGCCACGGTAGTCAGAGTGGTTGAGTTAATTGATAACTCTCCAAAAGGTAGTTATTTAGGCCTCATTTCTATAGGGATTTGTGTGTCTTTTGTGCTTAATAGGGTTGGTTTTAGATATATATTATATGTTTTAACCCATTTGGAAGAATGGAAGCTTTGGAAGTTATTTTATGCAGAATGTATTGCTGAGCGACTTCAGGGAGCAAATTCTGTGCTGGAGCAAAGCTGAGAGCAAAACTGTCACGTCACACCTCGTTAGCGAATTTGACTAACCGAATTCTGTTAATTTATTCTCGGGATA
Source organism: Luffa acutangula (assembly GCA_036850905.1). NCBI lineage: Eukaryota > Viridiplantae > Streptophyta > Magnoliopsida > Cucurbitales > Cucurbitaceae > Luffa > Luffa acutangula. Next base: position 9,961,797 of record CM072087.1, read on the forward strand.
AAAGAGCAAGGAGAGTCATCCACGTGTCTAGGTCAACCTAATTAAAGCCTTCCTCAACTCTATAAAAGGAGATAGCCGCCCAAGTCAAATTCATTCCACTTTTGGGGGAAGAGATCATTCTCATTTCCATTTTGGGAGCCGAATAGAGGAGAGATTGGAGACCATCAAGAAGACCATCAATTACAAGTTGTTCAAGGGAATTAATCTTTTCTTGTATTATCTTGTAGTTATGGATAAGCTTACTCAGATTGTAACATGTGTTTCCATGCATTTTATGAACTAAGTAGCTATAGACGTTGGTTAGGGAACATGTGATTGCTATGCTTAATTTCTAGTAATAAATATTGATTTAATGCATCTTGGTTAATTGTCGTGCTCATTTATATTTTTTGCCCGCTTGGCCAGTCGGTATGAATACCTCTCTCTAGTTTCAGGGATGATTTAGGGAGTGTGTGGCGATTAATCACACTAGATCATTGTGTATTGGTGAATGCTAGTGACTGAGCTAGGGATAACCAGTTGCCTAGTGCTTGATCGGTAGTACTTCATTGGGGTTGAAACACATTCCAAAAGATCCGTAGTTTCGTGAGGAATCTGCTAATAAGACTGCAAGAGTTTTACATGATCAATAATATTGCTAGAGCATCTTTTAAAACAATTACTAAATCCTGACCAGCGCCTGTTTCTAATCTGTTTGCCTATTTGTTTACTTGTTGTTCTGTCATTCCTTTTGCTTCGGCAATATTCCTATAAAAACCAATCATTTTTACCATCTTTGAAACCATTTAAAAATTATACAGAATAGATAAAGTGAAAGCTAGTTCAGGTCTTGGATTGATAAATACTTATTACTTGTTGCGGACTGTGTATACTTGTATAGAGTCTAGAGTATAATTCCATCTCATTTTCACTCACTCTAGGAATCCAACATTAATAGATCGTCGTCCAACAACTACGCCTCGAGCGGCCTCCGAACCAAGAGCCTCCTCAGGCTAGAAGAGGAGGTTCGACCAAACATCGGATATTGTACAAGAATCCTAGGACATAGTTGTGAATCCACCTCGGGCCCAAGCCTAGGGACAGCAAGCTAACCAATAGAATACTGTCCGCGGGAAGCTGGTGTGTAATAATTGTGGAAAGTGCCACTGGGGGCGTTACTTGTTAGGAGCCCGCGTGTGTTTTCGATGTGGCCAAGATATGGCATCAAACTGTCCCCAGGAGAACACTAGAGGAAGAAACTCTACTACTTAGGAAAGTAGGTTAGTTTGGTTTTTTTTCAATCATGTCAATATCGATGGAACATTCCCCTACTCTTGAACTTGTATCAGTCTCTTATTATAGAAAAGCTGGTTTTTAGTCGGTTCCTCCATGTATGCATGTTGGATTGAATTTATTGAATAAGAAAGTAGTGGGAAACTTATCACATGTTGAGATTGGATCTCCTGTGGAATTTTGCTATAACAGTGGTAAAATATAAGTATCTATGAGATAAGTTCTAACCATAGGTTTCAATTCAAGAGAATTTTAATATTATTATTATTAAGAGACAGCTTTCGAGGATGAAAGTTCTTTTAAGGTTAGTATGATGTAGCAAACCTATTGTTTTTAAAAATAATATATACATAATATTAATAATATCAATAATAAAAGACTTTGTTTAAATATATATATATATATATATATATATATATATATATATATATATATATATATATATATACGAAGGAGTGAAGAACACTCAAGCGGAAGCGTTAGCGGATCTTAGGCATTGATTTCCATTAATTTTGAAGATTAAAAGCATGCTGGAAATTTTACAAAAACAGAGGAATTCGAACTTACCTCTTGGAACTCCGAATTCAAGCATCTCGTTGGTTGTTTCTTTATGCGAATGGGTCATGGACGACCACCGAGATCTTCCTTGCTATTAATCGGCCTTAGAACGGGCTTGTGGGAACCCGAGCATGATGAAATCGAGGGAGAAAGAAAGTATACGTTCATGGGTTTTGAGAGCTTCAACTTTTTGGTTCTTGAGAGAGAGATTTACTCTTTTGTTCATGAAAGAAAAAATGTTTCAGCCTACTTCATATTTCTTCAAATCACTTATTTAAAAACAAAACATGCAAGACCAAATTCACTAAGAATTGACAGCAAGTGCAAGGTGGATTTCTGCATAGATTAGGTGTTTGATTTTTGATAAATGCATGAAATGCATCACAAATCCACCACCTCTTAATTTCTAAATTGAAAAAGAATTTCTCAAAATCAATTTCCAATTAAAAATAAATCCAAATCTTGATTTTAAATAAAATTAATTCAATATTTAATTTTAAATAAAATTAATTCCAATTAAAACATTCTAATTAACATTTTAATATTTAAACAATTTTCATATTAAATCCTTGCACCTACCTCGAACTCTCTCTAAACTGATATGAAATTCTATTCATATACAAACCGAAATACGTATCCTATACACACTTCTTGATATTTAAATCATATTTAAATAATTAAAACTCTCTAAAAAATAGTCCAATAATACATAATTAAACTCATACGTTAAATTATATCGAATATAATTAACGACAACTCTCTTAATTGAATTTTGAACGTCTTTCAAATTCTTTCATCATTTTGTTCTAAGGTTAGATCCGATTGAGCTAGCAGAGGGACTTAATGGACCTACAGATCATGGGCTCCAACGATCCAAGGTTAACCGATTGAACTCTTCCAAACCTAGTTAACCAACATTTGTTAACTAACGGGACACTCCACTATAGCCCGTAGCTGAACTCCCCTCACGGTAGATATATTTCTGTCCACCCGATATAACCGTGATTAGTAAGTCAATCCTTCACAGGTTGTTCGTTACTATAGTAAGGTCAAAAGTCCGTTTTACCCCTATAACACTTCTTGTTCCTTAAGACTCCACTGAGTCCCTAATGAACAATTGGTTTGTGGTCCGACCATGAAAACTAAAACCTCTCGGGCCAATGAGAGGGCGGGGCGCCTTTGTTCACATCCCGGAGTTAGCACTTAAGGGAACAACCTTTCTACTATCCCTAAAGACGGGTAGGAGCGAATTCCATCTTGTAGGACTATGTCCCTAGCTATCTATCCAGCCTTATCCCCAAAGTGGCAGGTTTATTGAGCGGCGCTTATGGGCCACTCTCACCTATGCAAATCAAAGGATAATCCCGAATAAACAAGAGTTCATAGTTAGCTCAGGATTAAGATCGAGTTACCTAGGTCATCACTTTGAAATAGTCAGTTTCACAGTAAACGGCGTTATAAAGTGAAAGTGACTTATTTTGAGGTCCGGTCTTATACAAACTTCTTTTGCATAGGACGCCCCCACTCACATGTCTCTACATGAACGATTTAGGATCACATCGTTTGTATTAAAACAAAGTGGGCCTCGTCACATAGTTTTTTCTAGGATAAGGTACCCAGTCTTATCCTTATACTATAGACCGTTTTAGGCTATGTACTTGAACCTGATCCACTTTTATGTCACTACATAAAGTTCAAGCATTCATTTCATAGCCAAGGATTCTAGTTTTATTGGATTTGGGTTAATAAATACACATTTAAGCTAATCTTTCAACAACCATAATAAAAACTATTCTAATAAGTTTTATATATAAGTTTGTTACATTTACTATCCACGAGTTTTAGGACATAAACGCCAACAATATATACACATATACATATGTATAAAAAAAAGAACAAAATAAAAAAAAAAACTTGAAAAGGGGGAGAGTGGGGGGGGGCGTGAGTCACGCCACTTCCCCCTAGAATTGGTCAAATGGGGTGTTTTTTTTTTTAAAAAAAAAAAAAGAAATGAAAAGAAACCCACCTCTCGACTCAGTCTCTCTCTCTCTCTACATTTTCCCTCTCTCGTTTTCTCGCTCCCTTGCCTCTCTGTTTGCACTGCACGCCACCACGATCGCAGTCCATGCCGTCTCTCTCCCTACACTGATCACCTCTATTTTGTCCAGTTGCCCGTAGCCGCATCACCTCCACGTCGTCGCTGGTTGTGTCGCCCAGTCTGTCGTTGCCTCATCTCAGCCGCTGCAAACCCATTCGTTCATTCGTTCCAACACTTGTGCTGATTAGTCTTTTGTTGATGGCGATTAGGCACCGTTTAAGCCGTTGTCCAACAACGAGATATTATTTTAGCCTTACCCATTCTATTTTGGCACCACATTTGGAGAATTTCACTAAATTAAAGCGCTGTGTAGTAGCTGTCTTGCTAACTGTTATTGAGTTCCAAGGTTATGGGTGTGGTTAGCTAACGATTTAGGGAATCATTGGAGTAAAGAATTTTGAGTAAAATTCTCGAGCAGTTCTGAGTACGTGACTCCCCTATCAACATGTTGGAAATTTATTTCTTGAATGTAAATCGTTGGTTGCCAAGATAATTGTAAAATTGGTGGGTTTTGATCTATCTTGATTGTGGTGCTTGTATTTAAATTGGTTATGTAAAATTTACTATGATTTGTATGTTTGTATCTGGGGTATTGAGCATGTAAATTAGAGATTTGATATTTGTTATGCAAAAGTTATTTGAATGAAATGTGGATTTTCGTGTGTTACATTATCATAAGGTTAGTTAGGGGACCTCACCTGCATATGTGTGACTCATGGAACGAACGTTCTTGAAATTTTTAACACTCCAAAAAAAAACTTGGCGATATGGTCAAGACATGAATTTTCTTAAAACTTGGTGGTACGGTCAAGAGAATGATTTTTAGTACTTATTTCCAAAACTTGGCGATATGGCCACGATGACAGGTGGTGATATGATCATAATTCAGCTTTAGTGGTGATAAGGTCACAATATAGTTTTCATGACATTAGGGTCACATTTGGCGTTATGGCCAAGAAATAAAGTTATTATAAAGCAATGTTTAGATCCCTCTTAAATGTTTGTGCTTGCATAACCAACCTTGGTAGAGGGGTTACTTACTTTGTATTTTTAATACTCATTCTTTGTTTATTTTTTTTTTAGGCAAGGGTAAGAATGTGTTAGGCGACCGATCAAGAGCACTTGCTGGTGGCGCCATGGTGGACGATGTCAGCATCATTTTTACTTTTGCATAATAATTTCTGTAGGATTGGAATTTCGTAATTCCATAAAACGGAAGCGTGATTAGGACCGATTCGTAATTAATTTTGTTTAATCTAAAATGCCAATACATTGGCAAAAATATTAGAATTATTCTAAATATATATTAAGGCTAAGCATACAAAAATCTTATATCTAAATCTAATTTATAAAGTAACAAATTACTTACTCTCGTTGACGACGCATATTAAATTCAGCAACTGCTTGTGAATTAATCACGAACTAGTGCGAACACCACCACTATGGCTACACCGTTATGACTCTGAGACTTCTAGAGGCAGGAGACTGGTGGGAGTCTAGAGGAAGCCTTGAGGGGAATTCTCTGAGAGTAGGAGAATGAATGTGATGTCTTTCACCCCATCCCAGGGGTCCTATTTATAGGTAAAGGCCAAAACATTTTTCCTAATAGAAAAGGGTTAAAGGCAGGAATGACCAAAATAAAAAGACTGAATTGAAAAAAGACCAAAAAAGTTTTTTATTGTAAAATTGGCAAAAGGGCAAACATGTTAATTTGTCTAATTAATGGAACAGACTAAAATTCCCTTGAAGGCAATAAACTACAACTTCCTGAAAAAAAAAAGGGCTCAAATACTAGAAAGATTTCATTTTTTCAACAGGTTATATTCAAACGAAAATCAAAATAAAATCAATTGAAAAAATCTTAATTGAGAATTATTTAAATTTAAATAGAGCATAAGATTATAACAAATCTTAAATTCAAATCAAACAACCTAAATCTCTTGGATATTTAAATTCAAATACACCATAATTATAATTAAAACAAATCTCAAATTCAAATATTCTAAAACAATGAAAATACTAGACAATTTCATAAAAAGACAAATACTGTGTAATCTCATAGCACAAGTACTACGTAAATCTCATAAAAATTGTTCATGTACAAGAAAAAACCCCAACATTAACCCTCTAAACATATTATATTTCTAAGTTTTGTTTTAGAAAAATAATTGATCATATTTGATAACAAGAGTGTAAATACTATTTTTACTAATTTACGAAAATACCTTACATAAAAATTATTTGAATCTACCATCAACGTCCATACGCTGTATATGTTAAAAAAATATAAAATTGTTGATAAATATAAAAACACAAATACACTATGTATATTGTAGGTACGATGTGTATACACAATGTTTAGGATGATGTTTTTCAAATAACATCACAAAAAATAGGAGATAAGAAAATCCTAAAAAAACAGTATTTTTTTCTAAGGAAAGAAGCCATGTTTTTTTTTTCCTTTATAGAAAAAAAATGTCACGTCAATTGTGTCGATTGCTTGGGATAATGAGGTTCGATCGAAAATCCATACCTTTTGCTTGGAGCGATTAGTGTAGGCATCAAGGCTACTAGTGGCAGAATTGTTCCATCACGAGCCACCATTGTATGGTAAAGGACGCTATCCTCTCGCAAATCTGCAACAAAATCACCGTCGGCAATTCTGCCTTTGTCTAATTGAACGAAGCCAAGAAGATTTGGCAAGATAGGATTTATAATTTGATTTAAAATCAAATAACTAGATTTGATTTTGTTGGAAGATATATAGTATCCTTGAAACAAGGAAATAAGTTCCTCCTTGAATGCAGGGTAGGGGCAAATTCGAGATTCCAAAAAAGTTGGAGTCATGCGTCTGTCACGTGTGGCTATATTTCAGCTATTTTTATTTTTTGGCTTTTTTTTCGAATCCGTGCTTTTAAATTGGCCATCTGGACAAATTTCTCAAAAAGTCGTATTAGGGAGAAGTTTGTCAAGGGTCAACCAAAAACAAAGATTGAGGACTCACAGCAAGAAGACCAACCCTCTCACAATAGAGCTGTAACAAGTAGACCAGCCCATTAACGACAATGCTGCCCTCAGAAAATTCCAGAGCAATGTCATCAACATATAATATTTGTCTATTATTATCCATTATTGTTGAGAATTTGATATCTACAGCTTGATAATGTGTGCCTCTCACGTGCCACTTATTCTTCTTTATCCTTATATAAACTGCAAGGTCATCCTCTCTGAATATATAGAAAAACAGAGCTTTGTATCTTCCTCCTTGTGAATAGAGAGAGTTTGTATTACCTGTTGCCTTCCTTTAAGTTTCAATAAAATTGTCCCTGGTGCTTCTAAGTGGATGTACACCCATTAATGGTGGAACCACTATAATCCCTTGTGTCTCTTTCTCTTCTCTCTCTCTCGTCTTTAGCTTTGATTGCTCTGTTTCTAAAAGACTATTCTGATTACTTCCGCAATTTGTAAACTTTAACTTCTGGAAGAAGTGGGACTTGAATTTCACAATTTGGTATCAGAGCTGTGAAGATAGGATTCAAGATTTGGCGGATCAGACTTCTTGGAGACCAGAGTTCGTGGTCTATTAGACTTTTTTCTTCAGTTTTTTGAACACGATACTGAAATCCTTTTTTGATAAGATAAAAAGGTTTCTTGGAACGTTTTGTCAAATGTCGGCAAAATTTGAACTCGAAAAATACGATGGAAGGAGCGACTTTGGGCTATGGAAGCAAAAAATGCAGGCGCTCTTAATCCAACAGAAGGTGGCTAAGGTACTGCTCGATCCAGGTAAGCTCCCTTCAACCCTAACTGAAGATGATAAAGAAGAGATGCGAGAGATTGCCCATAGCTCTATAATCTTGCATCTTTCGGATAATGTTCTTAGAAGGGTAGGAAAGATTGAAAAGGTAACTGATCTTTGGGCTAAACTAGAGGAATTGTATATGCCTAAATCATTGTCTAGTCAAATTTACCTAAAAGAACGTTTCTTTAGTTTTAAAATGGACCCTTCAAAGAACTTGGATGAAAATCTAGATGATTTTAATTCTATATGTACTGATTTAGCAAATTCTGGGGAAACAGTAAAAGGAATCGATCAAGCTGTGATCCTATTAAACTCATTACCTGAATCTTATAAGGAAATTAAAACCGGCTTAAAGTATGGTAGGGAAAAACTTACAGTTGACATGGTGCTTGATGCCCTTAGAACTAAGGAATTAGAATTGAAAGTTGAAAAGAAAGAGAGTGATGCCTTATTTGTTAAGGGAAAACAACAGAATACTCAACCTCAGACATCTAACTCTAGAGGAAGGAATTTTAGAGGCAGAGGGAGAAATTCTCGGTATAGAGGGCAACATTCTAACAATCATAATCATCATAGAGATAATAGACAACCTAGTAAACCCAATAACAGTGGAAATTCCAGTGACAAAAGTAACATAACTTGTAACTATTGTCACAAGGAAGGCCACTTTAAATGGGAATGCCCTCAACTAAAAAGGAAAGCTAATAATCAACACTCTAGGGAAAATAAGAATGTAGCTAACCTTCACGAGGGATATGAATCTGCAGAGGTTCTTGTAGCTTCGATAGCTGATAGCACAGGATAGTGGATAGTCGATTCTGGATGCTCTTTTCACATGTCACCTGTAAAACATTACTTTACTGATTTGAATGAGTTTGAAGGTGGTAGAGTAGTAATGGGCAATAATCAACATTGCTTGGTAAAAGGAGTAGGAAGTGTTAGATTCAAACTTGATGATGGAACTGTGAAAATACTCAAGTCTGTCAGGTATGTACCAAATTTAAAAAGAAACTTAATTTCCCTTGGAACTCTAGATAAAGAAGGCTACAGATATGAATCAGGTAAAGGTACTTTGAAAATTTTTAAGGATAAATCTTTAAAGTTAACTGGAATATTGTGTAGTGGCTTGTATGTCTTGCAGGGTAAAACCTTGGTTGGTGAAACAAATGTTGCAGATGAGCAACCTGACAGTGAGACATATCTTTGGCATAAGCGGCTGGCACACATCAGTGAGAAAGGATTAAATTGCCTTTTCGAGCAAGGATTAGTTGGAAAGAAGAAGCCAGCAGCCATGAAGTTTTGTGAGCACTGTGTTTTAGGCAAATCAACCAGACATGCCTTCAAAGCAGCCACTTACACCACCAAAGGTAAACTTGAATATGTCCACTCAGACCTTTGGGGTCCAGCTCGAGTAGCTACATTCGGAGGTTCCAGGTATTTCCTATCCTTAATTGATGATTTCACTAGGAAACTTTGGGTTTATATGTTAAAATCTAAGGATGAAGCATTTGACCGTTTTCTTGAGTGGAAGAATCTAGTTGAAAATGAAACAGGGAAAAGAATCAAATGCCTCAGGACAGACAATGGCCTGGAGTTTCTAAATGAGAGATTCTCAAACCTGTGCAAAACTTCAGGCATCAGGAGCCACCTCACTGCAGCCCGAACTCCTCAGCAAAATGGACTCGTTGAAAGATATAACAGGACAATACTTGAGAGGGTTCGATGTATGTTGTCCAATGCTCAGCTACCTAGGATGTTTTGGGGAGAAGCAGTAAACACAGCTGCTTACTTGATCAATCGAAGCCCATCAACTGCACTAAACTTCAAGACACCGCAAGAGGTTTGGACTGGGCGTGCTCCTAATTTGAAACACTTGAAAGTCTTCGGTTGTGCAGCCTATGTCCACACAAGACAAGATAAATTGCAACCAAGAGCAAAACGATGCATTTTTCTTGGTTATCCCCATGGAGTTAAGGCATACAAACTCTGGAATTTGGAACCAGGAGAATCCAAATGTGTGATTAGCAGGGATGTTACCTTCAACGAGTCTAGCATGCCATGGAACTTCTCTATTGAAACTGATAAACAGCAACATCCTGAGACAACTTTTGAAATAGAGCTTCAGACTTCTAATGATGGCAACCTGACATCCAATATTGAAAGTCAGCAAGTAGAGTCCTTAGAAGAACCTCCCAGTACATCTGAAGGCCTAGCACCAAGTACATCCCAATCTAGTCCATCTGGTCAAGATGAACTTGCAAATTATAAGTTGACTAGAGACCGCTCAAGAAGGACTATTAAACCATCTACAAGGTATGATTCAGACTTTGTTGGATATGCTTTCAATTGTTATACTGATAATTTCAGTTTTGAGCCTAGTACCTATAATCAAGCCATTAAGTCTGAAGCTAAAAATCAGTGGGTGGCTGCTATGGACCAAGAAATGGAGTCCTTACATCTTAATAAGACATGGAAGCTTGTTCCAAGGCCAGCTACTAAGAGAATTATAGACTGCAAATGGGTATATAAGATAAAACCTAGCATAAATGGTCTAGATCCACCTAGGTACAAGGCTAGACTAGTTGCAAAAGGATTCACACAAGAAGAAGGTGTCGACTATAATGAGATATTTTCTCCGGTGGTAAGGCACACATCTATCCGTATATTGCTCTCCATTGTTGTATATCTTGATTTGGAATTAGAACAGATGGATGTGACCACGGCCTTCTTGTATGGACACCTCGAAGAAGACATTTATATGGCTCAACCCCCAGGATACATTGAAGATGGAGGGGAGGAATTAGTTTGCCGTCTTCAAAGATCCATCTATGGGTTAAAACAATCCCCTCGGCAGTGGAACAAGAGGTTTGATATGTTTATTTCAGCCGAAGGTTTTGTTAAAAGTGCTTTTGATTGCTGTGTGTATAGAAAGCATGTGTCTGCTTCGGTTTTTGTGTTAGTTTTGCTATACGTTGATGATATTCTAATTGCCTCTCCTAGTAAGCACGAAATTCTGAAACTTAAGATGTCATTGAGTAAGGAATTTAAGATGAAGGACTTGGGAGCAGCTAAACGCATCCTTGGCATGGAACTCACCCGAGATAGGCTTAGAAAGACCTTGGTAGTCACCCAAACTGAGTACTTCAGTAAAATCCTTAAGAAGTTCCATTTAGAAGATGCCAAATCTGTAAAAACCCCATTTGCTCAACATTTCAAGCTCTCAGCCACCCAATCCCCAACAACTGATATTGAGGTCACAGATATGAAAATAGTACCCTATGCAAATCTTGTTGGGAGTCTAATGTATGGGATGGTGTGCTGCAGACCAGATCTTGCACATTCTCTAAGTGTAGTTAGTCGTTACATGGCCAATCCAGGTAGGGAACATTGGGAGGCATCTAAATGGATAGCAAGGTATCTTAAAGGTACACTAGGTAAAGGGCTAAACTACACTAAATCAGAATCAATGACAGACATCTTAATAGGATATGTGGACTCCGATTATGCAACCGACTTAGATAAAAGGAGATCTTTGACAGGTTATGTGTTTACCTTATTTGGGAATGTTATAAGCTGGAGATCAGTGTTACAATCAATTGTTGCCTTGTCATCAACCGAGGCAGAATATGTGGTCGTTACAGAATCTGTAAAAGAGGCTTTGTGGCTTAAGGGGAGCATTAATGATATGTTAAAAATGGACTGTAATGTTAAAATTTTCTGTGATAATCAAAGTGCTTTGGCCCTTTCAAGAAACCCAACTTATCATGACAGGACCAAGCACATTGATGTCAAATACCATTTTATTAGAGACATTGTTTCAGAGGGTGATGTTCAACTTGAAAAAATTAATACAGTCCACAACCCTGCAGATATGATGACCAAATCGCTCCCAGCAAGCAGACTGGTTTACCTTTGTGAATTGCTAAAGATTGGCTATGGCTAAACTTGCAGAAGCTTGTCTTTTGAAGCACCAAGGACTGGAAGGTTTTCTTTAGATATCAAGAGGGTGATTTGTTGAGAATTTGATATCTACAGCTTGATAATGTGTGCCTCTCACGTGCCACTTATTCTTCTTTATCCTTATATAAACTGCAAGGTCATCCTTTCTGAATATATAGAAAAACAGAGCTTTGTATCTTCCTCCTTGTGAATAGAGAGAGTTTGTATTACCTGTTGCCTTCCTTTAAGTTTCAATAAAATTGTCCCTGGTGCTTCTAAGTGGATGTACACCCATTGATGGTGGAACCACTATAATCCCTTGTGTCTCTTTCTCTTCTCTCTCTCTCGTCTTTAGCTTTGATTGCTCTGTTTCTAAAAGACTATTCTGATTACTTCCGCAATTTGTAAACTTGAACTTCTGGAAGAAGTGGGACTTGAATTTCACAATTATATATGCTTATGTCATCTGTCCTCAGCTATTGTTTTATTTCTGTAATTTTTCGTTATTCATTATTCTTTGAGACATCTCTGAAATTGTTTAAATCGAGTCCTTGGTACTCATTGATAAAATAAGAGAAAAAGAAGGTAATTGAGTATTATCTCCCTATCATTGTTGTGTGAAACCTTGACTTGTTATCAGAGCTAATGACCAACGTCACTCCTACCGGAATGACCACTAGAACCACAAACATTAGCAATGCTCCACTGAATTGACAACTGAACGAGATTACTTCAATCAAGATAGAAAGGAGAAACTTCCTACTTTGGAAAAATTTGGCACTCCCAATTCTCCGCACAACTACAAATTGGAAGGGCATCTATCTGGAGAGAAACAATTCACTTATTATTCAATAACATCTTTATTGAATAAACTTCAATAACAACTTTATTATAAAATAGAATATGTTTACAGTTTACAAACTACGAGTTTGAGGACATAAAACCCAACATCGCCGCAATATAGAAGTCTTTTCTAACTACTACAAAATAGCCCTATAATGACGGTCATAAAAAAAAGGTGCGGGTCTTTAATGACGAACGGACAAAAAGCACAATTTAAAAAAAAACGAGATTCACATACAATGTTGGTCAAGGATCCTTTAATGGCGGTCAAAGACAACAATTAAATGCGAACCACTTTACCCTTTTTCTAAGGTGAGTTTCTTTCTCCCTAAACCTCTTTTCTCTCTCGCTCAGTTTTTCCCTTCTTAGGCGAGGGATAAGAATTATTAGTTCCTACGCTTTTTATCAATAAGCCTATTGGCTTGCCTATAAAGGTATAACAAACAAGTTGTATTATTGATTGTGTTGGGGGAAATTACAAATAACAGAGGAAATGGAGAAAATATTGAGAAAACAGACACGTAAACAATTAGGTTGAGGCGCGGGTATCTCGCTCTCTTTAAGGAGATTCAAGCCCTCTGCGGTGTATAATTCTTTATCAACCACCGGTGCAGCAGGTATTCTCAAGCCTGTCCCTATTAGGATTTGGAATTCCCTAATTGTGTTAAAGCGGAAGCGTAATTGGGATCGATTCGTAGTTAATTTTGTTTATCCAAAAATATTATTGCATTGGTTAAAACATAGAACAAATTCTATACAAACTTAAGGCTAAGCATACAAAATTTATTAGATCTAAATCTAAAGGGGAGAAGCAAACATACCGTCGTTGACGACTCTGAATACTTCAACGGACACCTTTCTTGATTTTGGACCAAGCGTCAACAATTGGGACACCACCAATTGATCTTCCCCACTATGACTCTAAGATTAGGAACGTAGTTGTGGGACTACCTAATCTTGAATGGGAAAAACTCTAGAGAGAAAATTCTCCCTAGAGTTCTTGAGTTGAGAGAATATGAGAGGGAGGCTAGAGAGAATGCAAGAGTGCATTCTTGTGGCCTTATGTTGTAGTACCTAAACCCTAGGTTTAGTGTTCTATTTATAGGAGAAAGACCATGAATAAAATATTAATTTAAAATTAATTATTTTTATAACTAATTTAATCTTTTTCATAATTAATCAATTCCATGACCAACAAATTTCATGACCAATCAATTCCATAATTGATTAATCTTTTCCATAAATGATTGATCACTTCCATAAGTGATTAAATCATTTCCATAAATGATTAATTACTTCCATAAGTGATTAATCATTTCCATAATTGATTAATTTCCAATTAATTAATTCTTTAATTAATTAATCACCAATTAAATATCATATATTTAATTTCAGACCTTCTATTAGTTAATTAATTAATTACCCAATTAAATATCATATATCTAATTTCAGGCCTTCAATTAATTAATTCTATAATATGAATCAAATTCATATTAAAATTTGAACTCCTTCAAATTCTCTTATATCCTATAAATTTAATATGAATCAAATTCATATTAATATTTGAACTTCTTCAAATATTTATTTCTCTCATAGACTATAGTTTAATTAAATCTCATTTAATTTAAACTAAATTGAATAATTAATTAATTCATAACTAATTAATTCATCTTCTAATTAAATACCATATATTTAATTAGACATATATTTGAACTCTTTCAAATATATCAATCTCTCAATATTACAAATTTTAATCTCAAATTATACTTTATATTTTAATGCATCACTATACATTATATTAATTTGTATCTCGTACAATTAACTTAATTCTCAATATGAATTTGAACTATTCAAATTCTCTCAAGATATATCTGTTCCTAATTACTCTTTAAGAGCTACCAAGGGGACCTAATGGACCTACAGATCAGAAGCTCCAATGATATGAGGTTAACCGATTAAACTCATTAATCAGGTTAACCAATAATCATTAACTGTGGGTCATTCCACTAAAGACCCACAACTGAACTCTTCTCACTGTAGAACATTTATGTGTCCATGGATGTAGACCTATGCCGGTAAGTCAATCCTTCACGAGTGTCCGTAATCATAGCTGGGTCAAATTATCGTTTTACCCCTGTGTTACATCTGTCTCCTTAAGTACCAGTGCTCCTCTAATGAACAACCTGTTTATGGTCCAACCATTAAACAGAAAGTCCCTCTAGGGGCCAGTGAGAGGGCGGGATCCCTTTGTTCAAGTCCCGGAGTCACCACTTAAGGGGACACTCATCTACTTCACCTAGAACCGGGAATGAGTGAATTCCTTCTTGTGTTGTCATGTCCCTAGCCTCCCACTCGGTCTTGTCCCCAAAAAGGAAGGCATATTGAGTCGGCGTATTGGGCACTCTCACCCATGCTAATCAAAGGACAATCCCTCATGAGAAGGAGTTCATGACACACTCAGGATTAAGACTGAGTTACCTAGGTCATCCTATTGAAACAGTAACCTAATTAGTTAACGGTGTTATAACTAATGGTTGACTATTTCGTAGTCCGGTCTTATGCAAACTCATTGCATAGGATACCCCCACTTGCATGTCTACTACATGGATGTTTTGGATCAATACGCCTATATCAAATACAAAGCGGGTCGTACCTCATAGTGTTACCAGGATAAGGTACCCAACCTTATCCTTGTACTATAGACCTTTTAGGTTGTTACTTGAACATCGATCCTCGTATGTCCCCACATACTAGTTCAAGTTACATACAAACAACCTTGGATCTTAGTTTATTGGGTTTGGGTCAAATTGTGCAATATTTAACAATAACACTTTATTGTAGAAACTCAATCACACTTTATTGAAACAAGTATACAATTTATTTACATTTACTATCTACGAGTTTTAGGGCATAAAACCTAACAGTCCCCTCCAGGATACAACAACCCAACTGAAACGTTGTGTAGCTCAAACCACTCTGCACTAAGAGGTTGAGCTCAAAGCTCCACAACAAAAAACACCCCTCTTTTGGCCAATTGCTCTTAAAAGAGCAAATGAGAGAAATATGAGAAAGTAAAGAAAAGAAGATAGGAATTGTTGTGTTTCTTGTTGTATTTTTCTTATTATGAAAGTGTTTGTGAGAGAGATATTTATAGGAGAATTGTAGATCTAGAAATTTAAGACAAAACAAAAGTAACCCAAAAATTAAATAGATAAAACTTCTCCAAATACGTTTTCTCACTTTTGAAATGAGAGAAAACTCTCTAAAATTTAACATCCGATATTTAAAATAAAATTAAATATTAAAATGTTACAACATTCCCCCACTCATTTTAATATTTAAAATAATCAAAATCAATTGGTCATAAGAAAGATAATTATGCATCATAAAGGTGTGACTCTGCATTGAACATTTACTAGTGAAATAATAATCTCTACTCCATAAAAGGAAAAGCACAAGAAAAGAGGAGAAAGGTAATTCTGTGTATTCCAGAGAATAGCCAATAATGTTCTATCCAAAGACAAGGACAAAGGCAGCCTAAATAACCAAATCAGGTAACACGTGGAAGCATTCAATAGGCTGAATAAAAACAGAAAAGGAACGACAAAGAAACTAGAAGAATAGCCCTGAAAACAATAATGGAAAATAACATTTCATTATCCCCCCGCAAGCAAAACTGGGCTACTAAGAACAGTGAGCTTGGTTCGTAGACTTTGAAACCGAGCAATAGGTAGTGGCTTGGTCATAATATCGGCTAGTTGATCTTCAGAAGGAACAAACCGAACTAAAAGTTGTTGGCGCGAAACTTTTTCTCGAATAAAGTGATGATCAATCTCAATGTGTTTAGAACGATTATGAAATACCGGGTTAACCGCCATATACGTAGCACTAACATTATCACATAAAAGCAGAGGCGGAGTAGATGGAGTACCAACCTCAGATAAAACCGATTGAATCCAAACTAACTCAGCTGTAGCATTCGACATACCGCGGTATTCAGATTCAGCACTTGAGCGAGAAACAACTTTTTGTTTGGCAGAAGACCAAGATATCAAATTGTTGCCAAAGAAGACACAGTAGCCACTAGTACTACGACGATCATCGGGACAATTAGCCCAATCAGCATCAGTATAACATAATAATGACTGAGTAGGGGAGACCGAAAAAGAAATACCAAGAGAAATAGTGGCCTTCAAATATCGAAGAATGCGTTTAACAGCAAGCCAATGAACTGAAGTCGGAGCGTGAAGGAATTGGCATACCTTGTTAACCGCAAAGCTGAGATCCGGACGAGTTAAAGTACAGTACTGAAGGGCACCAACTATACTTCGGTATTTCTTAGCATCAGTCAGTGGCTCACCATCACGAATTGAAAGCACAGTACCTGTAGCCATGGGTGTAGAGGACGGTTTGCAGTCTAACATTTTAGCCCGTTGGAGAACATCCAAGAAGTACTTACTTTGGCACAAGTGCAAGGTCGTTGGAGTTCTCCGAAACTCAATGCCCAAGAAGTATGAAATGCTGCCAAGGTCCTTAAGAGAGAAAAGGCTGTTTAAAGAGGAAACAAACTGCTGAATAATGGGCAAATAATTTCCAGTAACCAAGATATCATCCACGTAGATTAGGAAAATAACCAACACTGACTGTTTTTGAAAAATGAACATTGAAGAGTCAGATTTTGAAGCTGAAAAACCCCACTGCAATAGGCAAGAACTAAGCTTTAAGAACCATTCACGTGGACTTTGTTTGAGACCATATAAAGCCTTTTGTAGCTTACAAACATGCGTGGGCCGGTCCTTATCAATAAATCCCTTTGGTTGAGCCATATAAACATCCTCATGCAAATCACCATTTAGAAAAGCATTATGAACATCCAACTGTTTAACCTCCCAATTAAACTGAACAGCAATGGAAAGGATCAAACGAATGGTAGCCGGCTTAATAACAGGACTAAATGTCTCGAAATAGTCTATACCAAAAGCTTGATCAAAACCACGGGCGACAAGACGTGCCTTATACCGTTCAATGTCTCCATTGGGTTTGAGTTTAAGTTTATAGACCCACTTACAGCTAATGACCTTGTAATTTGGGGATGTTGGAATAAGAACCCATGTTTCATTTTGAACCAGCGCATCAAACTCCTTTTGCATAGCCTCACGCCATTCAACACACTTAATAGCCGTCTTAAAATTAGTGGGTTCAGGAGGAAGAGAAGACAAAAGAGGAGACGAAGATAACCAGCATTTGGGCTTGTGAATTCCAGCCTTAGAGCGAGTTACCATTGGGTGAATGTTGGTAGGTTGAGAAGGTAAGGGGGCTGAGACAGAGGGACTGGGAGAGGCAGATACAGAGGAAGAAACCGAGGGAGAGGGGGAAGATAAAGGGGAAGGAGAAGAAAAGGACTCATTGGATGATTCATGAAGGGCAGAAGACTTTAAGGGGGAAGAAGGAGAAGTAGGCACGGGCGGCAAAGAGGATGAGGGATGGGCAGAAACCGAAGGTAATGGAGAAGCTGCAGGAACTGATGGTGAGACAGCAACATATGGAGGATGGTGAGCATTGCTACACGGTGGAGGAGAGAAAGTTGGGGGATGGGACAAAGATGAAGATGATGAGACACCAATTGAAACGGGTGGAGAAGCCAAAGGAAAAGGATTAGAGGAAAACACAAACTGATCCGGGTTAGTAGCTTTGACCGAACTAAACTGGAAATCAGAAGCAGAACATGGAAAAAGACTCTCATTGAAAACAACATGACGGGATACATAAAGACGCCCGGACGAGGGATCAAGACACAAATATCCTTTATGATTAGAACTATAACCAACAAAAATGCATTCTCTAGATCTAAACATAAGCTTATTAGAGTTGTAGGGACGGAGGAAAGGGAAACAAGCACACCCAAAACTACGAAGGAGAGAATAATCAGGGACACGATTAAACAAGACTTGATAAGGACATAAAGAATTAAGCACCGGAGTTGGTAAGCGATTGATAAGATAAATCGCCGTTTGGAAAGCATAACTCCAAAAAGACAAAGGTAAATGGGAGTGAGCTAATAACGCCAACCCAATCTCAACAACATGCCTATTTTTGCGTTCAACACGACCATTTTGTTGAGGAGTATACGGGCAAGACACACGATGCATAATACCTTGAGAAGACAAGAAAGATGAAACACTTTGAAACTCACCTCCCCAATCAGTTTGTAGACATTGTATATGACAATTAAATTGTGTCTCAACAAACTTTTTGAAGTGAATAAAGCAAGAATAAGTCTCATCTTTAGATTTCAAAAGATAAAGCCAAGAGTAACGAGAGAAATCATCCACAAACAATAAAAAATAGTGAGCTCCATTAATAGATTGTTTTGGGGAAGGCCCCCATACATCAGAATGTACTAATTGAAAAGGTTTACAAGATTTGTTTTCAGCTAAAGCAAAAGGAAGCCGATGACTTTTGGCCATTTGACACGAATTACAAAAGGAATGAGTACTAGAACAAGAGACACGAAGAGAAGACAAAACTTGCTGCAAAGTGGCAGCAGCTGGATGCCCCAAACGGAGGTGCCAATTAGGTGCAGCAGCGGAAGACAAAAAAACAGCAGCCGAGGACTTGGACTGGGAGCTCGAAGACACGGAAGAAACTGGAGAAACAGCAGATAATCTATAGAGGCCATCATCAAGTGTGCCCTTGAGGAGTACCTGCTTGGTTTGAAGATCCTTGACAAGAAAAAAGGTAGAGTAAAACTCAACAAAGGCTTGGTTATCTTTACACAAACGAGCTACACTAATCAACTTCTTAGATATAGCAGGAGTATAAAGAACAGAATCAAGGAAAACAGGCTTATGAGAAAATGAAGACACAAATTGAGACCCAATATGAGAAATAGCAATATGCTTACCATCACCAACAGTTACTTGCTCACCACCAAGATAGGGCAGCGGGTTGGACAAGGTCGAGGCATCATGTGTCATGTGGTGTGTGGCTCCAGAATCCAAGAACCAATTCTCATCGGGATGATAAGGATCAGTAGAAAAAGTAGGAGTAGAATCAGACATAGGCTGTGGAGTAGTAGTGGTAGTTATCATAGCTTGAGGAGAAGGGTAGAATGGTTGAGTCTGATAAGGGTTAAACGATGGCTGTGTCTATGGAAAAACAGGGCGAGATGGATTTTGAGGTTGGAACTGAGGTTGTATCGAAGGTGGAGCTGAAGGTTGAACTGGAGTTTTATCACGTTGAGCAATGGGAGTCACAACGGGGGTGGTAATAGGAGTAGAGGGATTGATAGGTGAGGTGAGGTGACCAGACGAAGATGAAGAGGAAGAAGTTTCTGACGCCATTAAAATTTTCTCAGAACTCTGATACCATCATAAAAGGAAAAGCACAAGAAAAGAGGAGAAAGGTAATTCTGTGTATTCCAGAGAATAGCCAATAATGTTCTATCCAAAGACAAGGACAAAGGCAGCCTAAATAACCATATCAGGTAACACGTGGAAGCATTCAATAGGCTGAATAAAAACAGAAAAGGAACGGCAAAGAAACTAGAAGAATAGCCCTGAAAACAATAATGGAAAATAACATTTCATTAATATCATACCATTGTGGAGATCTATGTCGTGTCCTAGTCCTGAACATTTTTCAAGTACTAATTTTCTAATTAATTTATCTCACACCTTCATTGAAATTAAATGTGTACCTACTCCCACAAATAACTCCTTACTCACATTTTACTCCCTAGTCTCTCTTCACACGCATCTTATTTTTAATTGAGTTTTTAAAACTAATCTTACTCCACATGTATATAAAAAAAAAGAATTATCTTAAAAGTTTCTCTCTGCATGGTTCTTCTCGCTAATTGAGAACTTCTTTGGAATGACTTTCTAACTCCTTAAAAACACTTATTTTGTACTTAATTTTTTTCTTTAACACTAAGAAACTTGTTCCATATAGACGGTAGTTTTTATACAATAAATATATAGTCTCTTAACAAATTGCACAAACCTAAAAAATGGTGGAGCGTAGGAGGAGTAGGGGCAAATCCCTCCATCCCCACCCAACCCCACCCCATTTTTTTGTATATAAAAAATTGGGTAGAAACATTAATTCTTCGCCTCTAAATCTTTAGAATTTGATAAAATGTTATTTATCATGAATATTTCAGGGCTACTTTTCTGATTTTCATATTTTAAAGTTTGTTAGACTGTTAGCCTCTTACATTGCTCCACATGTCATTTTCTTTTCTATATATGTGGTGCACTGTTCATTGTCATTACATAGAATATCATTGAATATAATTCTCCAGCTTCCTCTTTTTCTGTACTGTTTTATGGAATCAGAGTCGAAGACTCTTTCCTTTTCTTTTCCTTAAAATGGTCACTGAGGAAGGTTCTTCTTCTACCACTTCAAGTCAGCAAAACATTCCCATTATATCACCCAACACGCCAAACACTACTCCAATAGTTACTCCCATTCAAAACCCTCCCATGAACCCTCTCGTCGAAACTCATCTAGCCATTCGTCCCACCGTACCTGAAAATCGAAATTGAAACCAGGTAAATCCTCCCCAGTTGATCTCGTCCTTCAATCCAAATATCATATATTTAATCTTAGGGATTTTATTAAAATTAAAATTCATATGAATCAAATTCATATTAAAATTTATTTAAACTCTTTCAAATATTTTATCTCAAGAATTAATTTTTGAAATTAATTCAAAAATTATATTATAAAGTTTCATAAACTTTATATTATAATGTATCAATATACATTATATGATTTCCCTAAATAAATTGAACACTTTCAATTTACAATTTATACTTAATTGCCTCAAATCTCTTTACGAGCTACCAGTGGGACCTAATGGACCTACAGATCAGAAGCTCCAACGATACGAGACTAATTGGCTAAACTCATTAACCAAGTTAGTCAACATTCGTTAACTGTGGGTCACTCCACTAATGACCCACAACTACACTCTTCTCACTGTAGAATATTTCTGTGTCCACGGATATCGACCAATGCAATAAGTCAATCCTTCATGTGTGTTCGTAACACCAGTTGGGTCAAATTACCATTTTACCCTTGGGTTACTTCTTTAAGTGCCACTGATCCCTCTAATGAACAAGTTGTTTAGGGTCCAACCACTAAACAGGAGTTCCTCTTGGACCAGGAGAGGACGGCGCGCCTTTGTTCAAGCCCCGGAATCAGCCCTTAAGGGAACACACATCTACTTACCCCAATAGGGGAAGAAGTGAATTCCACCTTGTACTGTTATGTTCCCAGCCCCCATTCGGTCTTGCCCCTAAAATGGTAGGATTATTGAGTCAGCGAACTGGCCACTCTCACCCATACAAATCTACGAACAATCCCTCCTGAAAGGGGTTCATAACGGACTCAAGATTGAGATCGAGTTACCTAGGTCATCCTATTGAAATAGAAACCTAAACTAGTTAACAACGTTACATCTAGTGGTTACTATTTCGCAGTTCGATCTTATGCAAACCCATTGCATAGGATACCCCCACCCGCATGTCGCCTACATGGATGCTTTGGATCATTGCATTTGTATCGAATACTAGGTGGGCCATATCAGATAGTGTCACCAGGATAAGGTACCCAGCCTTATCCCTATACTATAGACCATTTAGGTTGTTACTTGGACAATGATCCCCGTATGTCCCCACATACTAGTCCAAGTTTCATTTAAACAACCTTGAATCTTAGTTTATTGGATTTAGGATTTATTAATGCATACTCGATTATTCAATAATCAGATTACTGAATTACTCAAATAACGCTTTATTGAGATCGATTAATTTGTTTCATTTACTATCTACGAGTTTTAGGGCATAAAACCCAACACATATGACTCCATATATCTTCTATCTATGCAACCTCATACCCTACACTGGTGGTGACCAAATAATGATTGGAAATAGTAAGCAAATCCCTATCACTCACATTGGTTCATCTTTAATTTCTTCTTCAAAACCAATTTTACTCCATCATGTTCTTCACACTCCTTCCATTACAAAGAGACTACTTAGTGTTGCTCGTTTATGTAGAGATAACAAAGCTAATGTTGAATTTTATGCTTCTTTTTTCCTTGCCAAGGATTTACAAACCAAGACAACTCTTCTCAAGGGCACACTTGAAGATGGTCTATACAAACTGTCATCTTCCCTCAACTCAATTGTCTCATCTCCTGCTGCCTTTTTCAGTTCAAACTCCTTCCAGTTGGCATCTTCGATTGGGGCACCCTGCAACTTCAACTTTGAAGCAAGTTTTGTCCATCTGTGGTGTTTCTTCGTTGAATTCCTCTGGATTTTGTAACTCATGTCAGTTAGCAAAGAGTCATCATCTTCATTTTTCTTTAGTTGAAACAAAGTCTTGTAATCCTTTTGATTTGGTTCACTCTGATGTATGGGGACTTTCCCCTCAAACTTCAATCAATGGAGCTCGATTTTTCTTATTATTCGTGGATGATATATACTCATTTTTCTTGGCCCTATTCACTTAAGTCTGAGGATGATACTTTTTCCTACTTTCTTAATTTTAAAAAGCTTGTCGAAGTACAATTTGGTAAACATATTAAATGTCTTCAAACTGATTGGGGTGGGGAATTTTGGTCTATTTTCTCTTCTCTTACGGCTAATGGTATCCATCATCGTGTGACTTGTCCGTATACGCCTCAATAAAATGGTCGAGTTGAGAGGAAAAACTGTCATGTTGTTGAAATAGGCCTTGCTTTACTAGCTCACTCTAGTCTTCCCTTGTCCTTTTGGAGTCTTACATTTCAAACTGTGGTTTACCTTTTAAATAGATTGCCTACTGTTGTGCTTAACTCCAAGTCTCCATATCAAATGCTTTACAAAGGGCTTCCTGACTATTCAATTTTAAAATCTTTTGGGTGTGCCTATGTTTCCCTTTCTTTGACCTTTTCATGAGCACAAATTAATGTTTCGTTCGACCGAGTGTCTCTTTGTTGGTTATAATTCAAATCACAAAGGATACTTGTATCTTGATCCTATTTCTGGTCATTTGTTTGTGTCTCGTCATGTTGTCTTCAATGAGTATGTTTTTCCTTGTGCTCAAAGTAATTTTAAATTCGGCACTGTAAAATCCTCTCCTCCTAACCATTCTTTCTTCAATCCTACACCTTTTAATCTTCCTCCTACTTTGTTTCCTACTACTGCTCCAACTAATCCTAGTTTCTTAGCTTCTTCCCTTTCTCTTGTCACTTCTCTCATCACTTCTTCTACATCCACTCAACCTTCTGATTCTCCTTCAGTTCCTCCCGGATTTACTCCCATTTTTCCTGCTTTGGTTCATCACCATTCTCCTACATCACCGCATCTTTCTCCCACATCTTTACCCTATTCATCCCCTCCTATTTCTTCTCATTCTTTAGCCTTTTCGCCCACGCCTTCTCCATCCATTTATTCTATTAATTCTTTACCACCACCACCTACCCCAACCAACATTCATCTTATGGTAACAATATCCAAGGCTGGAATCTTCAAACCAAAATGTTGGCTGGCTTCTTCCCTTTCTTCCTCCAGCCCTTCTATTCCATTGGTAGAACCGACTAGTTTCAAAATGAAAATTAAGAGTCTTGAATGGAGAGATACTATGGACAAAGAGTATAAGGCATTGGTTCAAAACAGTACATGGACTCTTGTTTCAAATTATTCAAATTATAAGCTTGTAAGTTGCAAATGAGTTTATCGTATCAAGCTAAAATCGGATGGTTAGATTGAAAGGTATAAGGCGTGGCTTGTGGCTCGAGGATTTGATCAAAATCATGGAATAAACTATTTTCAAACATTTTTTCCAGTGATCAAACATGCCACCATCAGAATTATATTGTCCTTAGTTGTGCGGAATCGATGGGTTATTAATCAACTTCATGTCCACAATGCCTTTCTCAATGGTGATCTTCATGAAGATGAATATATGGTTCAACCGCCCGGTTTTATTGACAAGGACAAACCTCATCACATTTGCAAACTACAAAAGGCCCTATACGGTTTGAAACAAAGTCCTAGAGAATGGTTTATGAAGCTAAACTCTTGTCTATTAAACTGGGTTTTTTGGCTTCCAAGTCTAATACTTATCTGTTTTATTTCAACAAGGGTTCCATTTTTGTTGTTGTTCTTATTTATGTGGATGATATTTTAGTTACGGGCAATGGTTCTCCTCTTATACAACATTTTATTAGCTCTTTGAGAAACTTATTTACTTTAAAGGATCTCGGTGATCTATCATACTTCCTTGGTATCGAGGTTCACAGAGGTTCTGATAACTTGAAACTATGTCAGCACAAGGATTTTCAGGACCTTTTGCAGTGAGCTGATATGTCCTCTTGTAATAGAAAATAGTTGAGCTTGTCGAGGCAACACATATGGCAGCTAGTAAAAAACTATTTGCTCGAGATGGTGATCCACTACCTGATCCGAAGTAGTACCATAATCTTGTCGGGGCAGTCCAATACTCCACCATAACCAGACCTGACTTAAGTTTTGTTGTCAACAAAGCCTGTCAGTTCTTACATGCCCCAACGTCAGTACATTGGGCCTTGGTCAAGCGCATTCTTGCTACCTAAAAACTACAAGTCAGTTGGGACTGTCATTTTCAAGTTCTGGTCCTCTGTCTTTAACCGGCTACACAGACGCAGATTGGACCATTTGCCCTGAAGATCGTCGCAGCACAAATGGGTACCGCATCTTCCTTGGTTCGAATCTTGTCCAACGCTGCTGCTGAACTCACTTGGATCCAGTCTCTTTTATCCAAACTATGTTTCTCTCCTCAGTCTCCACCTTTGCTACTCTGTGATAACATAAATGTGACATACCTTGCAGCTAATCCTGTTCTTCACAGTCGATCCAAACACATCGAAATTGACCATCATTTCATTAGAGAGAAAGTGATGAGAAAACAACTCCTTGTTCGTTTTTTCCATTTGAGGATCAGCTGGCCGACATCTTAACTAAACCTGCCATGCCATGTGTCAAGGAAGCCCATTGAAATTGTTACAGCAGCCCTATCTCCAGCCCAATCTCAATTATTCTGAAGCCCTTTTCCAGTTTATTGAAAGCCCGAAAGAAGTTCTAGAAGTATGAGAATTTTTTTTTTCTTTTTTCTCTTTTGATATCGCGTGCAAGTTTGAGATCTTTTTCTGCATTTTCTGTTTTGATATCGCATGGGCTATCTCGTTTGTATTTTTCTCAGGAGTTTTTCACCTCTTTCAGGATTATAAATATGGCTGGTTAGTTATGTATTTGGTGTGATTCTGAATGAAATTTAAAGAGGTTTTCTCCTGGAATTTATTTAACTTGTTAGCTTTTTTATGGTATCAGAGCACGAGTCTAACGACTTCGATCCATGGATTCTTCATAAGGAAATTCAGAGATCTCGAATGGCAATCAGGTTGTTCAATTCGTCAATCCTGGAAACAAGATATCAACAGTTAAATTGACTGATGAAAACTTCCTGCTTTGGAAGTTCCAAATTCTTACGGCTTTTGAAGGTTACGAACTAGATGGTCATATTACTGAAGATTCCAAACCTCCTCCTAAAAATATTCAAGTAAGTGAGAATTCTTCTGTTAGTAGAAAACCAAATCCTACTTACAAACAATGGAAAAGACAAGATAAATTAGTTGTTTCTTGGTTGGTAGGATCGATGACTGAAGCTATTTTAGAACAAGTTCTTCATTGTAAAACTGCAAAAGAGATTTGGTCTTGTTTATTGCAAATTTTTAACTCCAAGCACTTAGCTCAAATAATGAAAATTAAAGCAAAGTTACAAAATATATAGAAAGGTGGCTCTAGTGTGAGTGAATATATTTCAAAAGTTAAAAAGAGCATTAATGCCCTAGCTGCTATAGGGAAAAAAGTGTCGGTTGAAGATCATATCATGTACATACTTTCTGGTTTGGGTGTTGAGTATAAAACAATGGTTTCAGTAATTACTACTAAGATAGGGTCCCAAAATATCCAAGAGCTTTTTCCTCTTCTCTTAACTCATGAAAGTCGAATTGAAAGTAAGTATTATGTTAATTTTGATGGTACTCTACCTACTACTAATCTTTCTGTGCAAAATCTTTCTCCTAAGGAATCTGATAATCATAGGGTGATGAATCAACAACAAAATTTCTCCCAAAATATTGGAAATAACAGAGGTAGAGGAAGATCAAATTTCCCACAAAATCGTGGAGGAAGATTTTGGAACAACCGAAACAGACCTCAGTGTCAGCTGTGCAACAAATTTGGGCATACTGCAATTAAGTGTTATCCTTGTCTTCGTCCTTATAATTCTCACAAACTTGACTTTCGTTCTCATCCATGTTCTTTTCTTGGTTATAGTCATTCTCACAAAGGTTATAAATGTTTAGATCCAAATGGTCGATTATATATTTCTCGTCATGTATTGTTTGATGAACGATGTTTTCCATTTGCTAAACCAATTGCTTCTGTTTCTAAACCTGTTGCTTATGTTTGTAATTCGTCTATACCTTCTGTTACCCTTAATTTTCCTTTACTTTCATCTTCTGTTGCTTCTAATTCACAACCTTCTGCTTCACAAACTGTTAGTTCTCCTGTTCACACATCTTCTCTACCTACTACAGTTTCATCTATGTCAGAACATGTGCTAGTATCTCCTATCAGTTCAAATTCAAACTCTCACATGTCTCCCACTACTGAAATTGCGTCTCGACCTACTTACTCTTCTTTACCTACAGATTCAAACTCTTATTTTCCTCCACCTACTTCTCACCAACCTAATCCTTTAGGAACTCATCATATGATAACTAGAGGCAAAAGAGGTATATTCAAGCTGAAGGTGTTAGTGGCAACTTATACTGAAGCTGAACCTCCTAATGTTAAGGAAGCTCTTAAATGTTCTCACTGGCGAGCAGTGATTCAGAGTGAGAATGATGCATGACGGGACCGCCAGAAGGGTGTCGAATTCTCCCTAAGGCGTCAAATAAATTTATAATTCTGCGGCACTACAACTAATTTTGTAGAAATAGTGGTCGGGGTCGATCACAGGGAGTGGCGGTTGGTTATTTATTTTTTCTTTATTTTGAGCTATGAAAGCGGTAAATGGGGGGATTGGAGAATTGGATAAATGAACATGCAAGGAAATTAAAGTGCAAGAATTTAAACAAGCAATAAATATAAAGGAAAAGAAATTAAATCGCAGGAATCATAAAAATGCGAAGAAGATTGATTAAATTAGGCGACACCAATTGGAATGATTATTGGGTTTGAATGATTTACTTTGATCATTGAATCTCTACCTATTAAAGGCAAGTTTGAATTGCTCAATTGCCCAATCAATCGAATCTGAACCCAGAAAAGACCCAGAGCCCACCTAAGCCATCTAACCCGATCATACAATGTGCATCGAATTATACACTAGTTGATTAATTAATTAATTCAATTAGACTATCAAATTAAACAATCAACCAATTGCCTTAAGCCTAGTGGATTTATTAGGACATTAAAAATAATTAGGTTTTTATTACTTCTAACGCTATTTTGGATTCTAAACCTATCGTGTCAAACAACAAAGTCAGAGTCTGCTCTAGGGACTGGTGTGTCGTCAGCTGAATGGATGGATGTGAGATAAGATGATAAATAATAATAAAGATAAATTCAGCCAACCCTAGTGCAAGTATACACTGTCGCATGTAATAATTAAAAAAACCTTAGAAGTTTTCCAAGGGTATCGATCCCACGAGGACTAACTGGAAATTCATATTTGAAGAAGAAACTGCTCAACTTGATTGCTTAAAAATAGGTAACCAAAGAAATAAGATTGATTATTGGTTTTTAGAAAAAGTAAATAACACAACAAATAAATAAAATAATAACAATAAAGAATAAAATGATGTATTCAACATGGATTCATCTCAAAGGCAATAACCTTAATCATGGATTATTTAATCTTAAGCCTATTCAATGCATTGGGTCAGATTTAACTTCTATTTGACCTGGCTCCCAAGAACCGTTAGAAAGCTAAGCGAGTACCGTTATGCACATTTCTGTGACTCGACTCCAACATAGATAATTCACGAATGCAATCTATAACCCTATAGTCGATATAGGGTGCCTTAGGCAGCTTGCCCTATAACGCCGAACAATCTCTTTCGAGCTTTTTCTCCTATATCACCTTTATGAGAATCGATATCATTTGTCCCTTTCGAGATGAAACTCACATAACATGCAAAGTCTAAGTGATCAAGTTAAGTTTAGAAAGATCAGAGTGATAATCAATAATGAATGACATGCATTGAACAATACTTAAGCAAATAAAACACTTTCAAGCTATTGAACCATAAGGGAATTCACCATATTGAACCCCTCAACGAAATTTAGCTACATATGGTGAGATAAAGTGCAAATGAATACATTTTCATTGAAAATAAGATGTAAAGAGTACAGATAAATGAAAAGTATCAAAAACTGGAAATAATGAAAGTAGCCAAATATTATGGGTTTTCTATTTATCCAATCCTTCAAGAGTTCGCTTAGACACTCCACTCTCTCCCTTTTACAAGTGGAAATGGGTGAAAATACCTACAAACCCTAAGGTTTGATGTCTAACTCAGGTTAGAATTTAGTCATCTAAGAAGGACCTCATGCATCCCTACTCATTGGCGTCAACTAGGGTTCTGTCACCACCCTCTTCTTCCAAATGAGTTATGCTTGAATTTGACTTCGAATCTCGAGCTTATATAGCGTTGGAATTGGCTGAGGAGCTACGAAATAGGTGCTGGTAGGTAGCCCAGTCGGTTTCGAGGTCAAAACAGTCAGTTAGGTGCAAAGAAGTCTCGTTCAAAACGACCCGCGGATGACTCGAAACTGCCTTTCTTCTTCTAGAAATGCGGTTGCATTTCATAATAGCCTTTCCAGAAATGCGGTCGCATTTCAGGATAAATCCCAGCTCTTCCTCTGTTTTCCTGCACAATAACAAAGTTAGGTCAAATTCACTTAAAATTAAGTATTTTTAAGCACAAATGAGCACAATTTGACAAAAGTGATTCTCAACACCCTAACTTATCAACTTTAACATATTTTGAGCTCGAGAATAGTAAAATTGATCTAATCATGAAATATTTGACAAAAAAATGAGCTAAATATAAGGGTAAAATAGGTATATTTTTTACCTTTATCAGGGACCCGTGCTCACGAATCAGTCTATGTGGTAATTATTTAACCAATATTCCATTAGCTACATGGAAATCAATTTCTTAGCAAATTTTTAACATACGAGCTGCGAGTTAGGGCATCAATCTAACCTACTGTGCATGAAAATAATACGAACTGAATCCAAAATCCAATAGCAACATGAAATTAAACAAACATCCAGAACATGAAACTCACAAAGAAATACACTCTATAACCCAAAAATCATCCAATCGGCGTGAATGGGTTTAGACGACGGTTAAGCCGACTAAAACCCGCGACCCAACGCTACAATAAAGAAGAAATACAAAGGAAATCATAGGGTAAACTTACACCTCTCAATCCTGGAAGTGCAATGTAACGCCCCAGGTTTTCCAACCTTTAGCCTAGAGACGCTACTTCAACCCTTAAGCCCTTATCTATGGAACTGAACCACTTTTAACTGGATGTACCGAAAATTTCGGCAGCATAACGGCGTAAAATGGCCTGAACCAAAATTTTACTTCACCTGATATAAATATAACACTTCTAAACAATGCAACAAGCTAAACTCTACCAAACTACAGCAAGATTTCACAACCTATCTCCTCGAGAAAAATCATACTCTATCAATACATGCAATAATTTGAATCCACGCAGCGAAACTTAAAGACAACTTATTAACGAAAGAGCAAGCTAATCAACTAGCTAAACATCTTATTAAACTTAATCAAGTAAACAAGTATAGGTACATAACCACAACCTTCCTCAGGTGAATCCCTCACCATCACAGAACTACAAATCAAAGCAACTCAACTACCTACTAAACATATCGAAAACATAACAGTAGAACCAACACCCTAGAAACTTTTCCTCGCAGTTCTCCTCCTCGCCAACAAGGTCCAGATCATCCTCGATACCTGCAACATCTAAAATGTTGGGGGGAAGGTGGGGAAGGGGGTATCAGTACAACCGTGGTACTGGTAAGCAGCTCACATTTACCAAACCACAAACAAACAACCAACACAAGCATCATGCTCGGCACACGCATCCAACAGGTTACACAACCACAATAAGAAACATGCTTTCAAGCTAAAAACTACACACATGCTTAAAAACAACTCGCTCATGCAATTGCACCACACGCTATGCAACGCACGCACTAGACTCCACATGATTTCCGCGTCATGCTCCGCTTACTACATGATTTCCGCGTCATGCTCCGCTAACTACATGATTTCCACGTCATGCTCTGCTAACTACATCATTTCCGCGTCATGCTCCGCTAACTACATCATTTCCGCGTCATGCTCCGCTACACATGAATTCCACGCCATGTGTTGCGCTACTTACATGATTTTCGCGTCATGCTCCGCACCTACCCCACATGAATTCCGCGCCATGTGTTGCGCCACTCTTATGTGATTTCCGCGTCACGCTCCGCTTCACATGAATTACGCACCATGTGTTGTGCCTCACACCCGACTCATGCTACTCAACCCCCATGCAACATGCTAACTAGGCTCACCATGCTTGACTCAACAATCATCATGCTCAAGGGTAGTATCTATCATGCTTATACCCCTTAAGCGAACACAACTCAAGCAACACGGTAATTACAATTCATGATATTCACAACCATTTAACAATTCAGCAGTTCATACATAACACAGATATAACTAAAGCGGATAACAAACAAACATACCTCAGGCAGTCAAACAAGTTTAGTAAATAGAAACTACTTACAAATCACTTTGAATTACATACGAGGCGACACTAACACCAAGCTCCACAAGAACCTCGAACTACAACCAAAAACGCTACCATCAAAGACTAACTAAAGGAAACAACCTAATAAGCTACTAGGGCCAAAACCACTTTACCCAGCTCATTTCTTTGCTGGACAACCTTTAAACGTACCCCAAATGAAAACCCAAAACCTTTAGACATTGGGCAACCATGTCCAAGGCACAACGGGCAATGGGTGTTCGCCAAACGGCTCCAGATAAGGCTTTTCAGCCACTGGACAGCAAGTAAACGACCAACATAAAGTGCACTAAGATCTCCTAAGGACCGGGCACGCTACTAAGACTAAGATAATTAATGGAGGTCTACCCTAGCATGCTTTTTAAGCCACAAACAGCAACCTAAAGCTCATTAACTCATGCTTCAAGAACCAATAATGGAACAGAAACATTCTAAGGCAACGAGACTTAATGGGCATTGAAAACTACATGCTTCTAGCCAAAACAACCATGATAACTCACTTCAATGCATAAACTAGGTCCTATAAGGGTTAGGCAACTCCTACGAGCCTAGATATGCAATGGGTAACGACCTAAAACATGATTCTAAGGCTAGAACAACTAGTGGGCAGCCACTTCAATGCTATAAACGAAGGGACAACAAGCATTCGACCCTTTTTTTATCACTTTCTAAGGACCTTTAAGAGGTTGCGAACATTCTAAGACCTAAACAACTGATGGGCAAAGGTAATTTCATGATTCTAAAGCCAAAACACTTAGCGACCCATAAACCTCGATACCAATAAACTAAGGACAGCAGCGAATCTTACCCAAA
The DNA here is from genome assembly GCA_036850905.1 of Luffa acutangula. Taxonomy (NCBI): domain Eukaryota; kingdom Viridiplantae; phylum Streptophyta; class Magnoliopsida; order Cucurbitales; family Cucurbitaceae; genus Luffa; species Luffa acutangula. Next base: position 9,994,066 of record CM072087.1, read on the forward strand.
TGGTCTCGTTTCAACTCTACACGGGTTATACAAACCACAACCAGCGAGTCAGAACGCTCCTTGGGTAGTGGGTGTTTCAAGTTGAAGTGTTTCGAACCCCAAACGATCACCTAGACGATGCTGCAGATCAGAATATCAATGCTAACATTAAAATTCCAGCACCCAAAGCTAATGGGCATCTTACTTAAATCCCTAAACATGAGTGGGTAAGGGCTAAACTTACCGGGAACGATAATTGACGTCGAAACACTCACGAACTGAGCAAAGACGGCGCTGGACAGCAGCTAATCAGACTTGAATCCTAAAATACGGAGTCCATAGCGAGTGGGTATTTGCTTAAACTTGACTAAAGGCCTAAAGAAAGCATGGGTAAGAGATTAGACTTACCAACAACGCCAATCGACCTCGAAAACACCCGAAATAGCTGCTGGACAGAGGAAAAAACGCGAGGAACTGAGGTTTCAAGCTGCTAGGACGCGAGATCCAATGAATCGAACATAAGAACACTTAGATCGGGCTTAAAACGACCAAGAACACTGAAAAGAGCTTACCCACGATGTTTACCTTACTAAAAACGCAAGGAACGAAAGAGAAGGAGATTACCCACGATTTCCTTGGCCGAAAACGCAAGGAAAAGAGAGAAAAATAAGTGACGACACGGACAGAGGAAGTGATTCGCACAAAGGGATGGCTGCGCTGTGACGGGGTTCAGGCTGCGACCAACGGCGACAACACGAGGGCTCTAACGACGGCGGTGCTGAAGCTTCACGACGGGGAGGGGTCGAGAAAGAGGGAGAGACACGCGGGAGAACGAGGGAAACTGGTGCAGAGAGAGGGACATCGATCGATGAGCAGACGCACGCGAGGAGCTTGGGCTACGCGGCGTGGTGGTGCGACGCTTGAGCAACGAAGGGGAAGGCGGCGGCTCAGATTCGGCTTGGGGGTGTCACCATGAAAAGAAAGAGAGATGGAGTGAGAGATGAGAGCTCTCTTAGGGTTTTTTTTTCTTTCTTTAAAATCCTTTTCTTTTTCCTTTAATTCACCAAATATCCACAACCCAAAAATAGAAGCCCAAGAATAGAATTTCCCCACCACTCAGCGTGAATATTTCAACGCTCGAGCTTAGGGAGAGAAATAATTACTAACATAACGCTCATATCCCAAAATAATTTCCCAACGCCTTGGTATTAAATCATAAATCCATATCAAAAGCCCAAATAAATATATTTTCATTCTATTTCATCCATGGAATTCAAATAACACCCAAAAAGCACGGGGCGTTACATGCAAGGCAGAGAGTACCGAGAGAGAGAATGAAAAATAAACCCTAAAAACTCCTCTATTCGGCGAAATTAAAAGAGGGTATTTATAGAAAAATTTATCGCGGCGTCGATACGCTGTGCATGATGTCTCGACGCCGTGTCTTCTTCGCTTCGGACATAATTCGATGTCGTGTCTTCTCGACGCCATGCCTTATTCCATAATGCTCTTCCTTCTCGTGGTCTTCATGATGTTTGCTCGATTTTGGGGCTCGAACCTTTGACTCTTCTAAATCAGTCTTCGGGCTAGTCACGATCCTCACGTTCTTCTCTCCTACTCGAGATCCATGGCCCTCAAGTAAGCTCAAAAACTCACTAAATTTCCCGAATTAACTCCAATTTGTGTCGTTCGACCCTGCTGCCTTAAATGCACAAATTATCTACAAAACAGACAAATAAAGTGTAATGTGCACCCTAACAAGTCTAGAATAACAACAAATAAATAGGACTATTTTGGTCCTATCAATTCACTAATTCAAATTAATACTTGGGAACTTGTACCATCACCTTTTGATCATAAAATAATCGGGTGTAAATGGGTGTTTAAGATTAAAAGAAATTCTGATGGATCTATCAGTAGGTATAAGGCTAGACTTGTTGCCAAAGGCTTCCATTAGTCCTCGGATATTGATTACTTTGAAACTTATAGTCAGGTTGTGAAACCTATTACTATTTGTGTGCTCTTGACTCTTGATATTTCTTATAATTGGCCCATAAGACAGATTGATATTAATAACGCCTTTTTCAATGATTTGTTGTCTGAATGAGTGTATATGGAGCAACTTGCTGGTTTTCAAGTTCAGGGGATCACTCCTCTTGTTTGCTGGTTAAAAAAGACATTTTATGGACTTAAACAAGCCCCGCGAGCTTGGTTTGAGAGGTTAAGTGTATTTCTTCATTCTCTTGAGTTTGTTCACTCTAAGGCAGATTCATCTTTGTTGTTCAGGCGGTTTAATAATCATTGTTGTTATATCTTGGTGTATGTGGATGATGTAATTATCACTGGCAGCTCTTCGTTGGCTATTTCTTCCTTTATTATTGCGTTAATTGTCATTTTTCATTGAAAGACTTAGGGCCACTACATTATTTCTTAGGAATTGAAGTCTCTTATCCACCTTCTGGAGGGTTGTTTTTATCTCAGGCAAAGTATGTTATTGATTTATTGCATCGTACTAATTTGGCTGCATCTAAACTGATTTCTACTCCTATGACTAGTGGGTCTTTGCCTTCTGCACATATGGGTGAATCTTTTACTTATGTTAGATTATATAGAAGTGTTGTAGGAGCTTTACAGTATGTTACTATTACCCACCCTGAAATTTCGTAAATGTGAATAAGGCTTGTCAGTTTATGCATGTTCCAACCCATATCCATTGGCAATTGGTTAAACGTATATTACGTTATCTTAAAGGTACATATAACTATGGTTTCTTGCTTCAAAAGTCCACACATTTCTCTTTATGGTTTTGCCGATGCGGATTGGACTTCGGATCCGGATGATAGAAAATTCACATTTGGATTTTGTGTTTTCTTTGGAGGAATTCTGATTACATTGGGCTCAAAGAAACAAACGGTTATTTCTCGGTCTAGCACTGAAGCTGAATATTGTTGTCTTGCTCTTCTTGCTACTGAATTGGTTTGGTTAAAATCACTTTTTTCCGATCTATGTATTTCGTTGTCAAAGACTCCCATATTTTGGTGTGATAATCTTAGTGTCGTTCACTTAAGCGCTAATCCTATTCTCCACTCTAAAACAAAACATGTTGAGATAGATATATACTTTGTTCGTGACTTGGTACTCAACAAGAAGTTGTCTGTTAAACACTTCCCTGCGTCTGCTCAATTTGCTGACATTTTGACCAAGCCATTGTCTGTTGCTACGTTCAATTTGTTTCGTTCCAAGCTCAATGTTAGAGATCCTTCTACCATTGGCTTGAGGGGGGGTGTCAAGGAAGCCCATTGATTATTGTTGCAGTAGCCCTATCTCCAACCCAATCTCAATTATTTTAAAGCCCTTTTCAAGTTTATTAAAAGCCCGAAAGAAGTTCTAGAAGCATGAGATCTTTTATTTCTTTTTTATGTTTTGATATCGCGTGCAAGTCTGAGACCTTTTTCTGCATTTTTCTGTTTTGATATCACATGGGCTATCTCGTTTGTATGTTTCTCAAGAGTTTTTCACCTCTTTTAGCATTATAAATATGGCTGGTTAGTTATGTATTTGGTGTGACTCTGAATGAAATTTAAAGAGGTTTTCTCCTGGAATTTATTTATCTTATTAGCTTTTTTAAAACCTCTTGCTACATCTCGTTTTCAAAGCTTCACACCAAGCTCATAGTCCAATCTAGGCCGGTTTCGCTTGCGAGGGGATAATAAAATGTTATTTATCATGAATATTTCAGGGCTAGTTTTCTTATTTGCATATTGTAAAGTTTGTTAGATTGTTAGCCTCTTATATTGCTCCACCTGTCCTTTTCTTTTCTATATATGTGGTGCACTATTCATTGTCATTACAGAGAATGTCATTGAATATAATTCTCCAACTTCTTCCTCTTTTTTGTACTGTTTTAGAATTGAAAGATGTTATATAAAGAGTTGGAATATAAGACTTTCCCTTTTTATAGATCTGTCCCTAAAGCAAATATCCCATATGATTTGAAATAATATTCTAAACCCAAAGATGATCTTAACATTTTCTCTTATCGAAAATGACTTGATCTCACAACTGCAACATTGTAAGTTACTAAATTTAAGGATTGTAAACTACGAAAATAAATCAACAAAGGCAAGTATGGAAAAAATCCAAAGTTGATTAGAAATATTATTTGGAAGGGAACTTCAGCCGAATGATATTAATTAGAAAGTTTATAGAATATCTTGATGAATCGTATGTGTATAATCCTCCACGGGTATGTATTTGCATATAGCAAAATATGTTTAATATTTAAACTCCTCATCATTCGGAATACCTCTAGTGTTTTTTTTTTTTTAGTTTTTTCTCTCGTATGAAATATTGTTACTGACTGTGCAACTTGAAGATTCTTTTTCTAATAGTTGATAATTAATTTAACGAGTTAATGCATTCATGTATTTTATAGTACGTATTTGTATCTAAAAGATTCATAGTGATCAATATGTATATGTATGAATGTATTATAAAACTTGCTAAATGTGAACCAAAATATCATAGATTAAGTAATATGTTGGACGCTAATTAACTATATCCATGATGGAAGTGTTGAAAAATTAAAAATTAGAGTATTTGTCTAAGTCCCTTTGCTTAATTATAATATTCGTATTAACATAGGTGATATGAATAATGAATATGATACCCTATTATTTGTGAATTAACTACTTCTTTGGAATGACTTTTTAAGTGTTTTTAAAAATATTTCTTTTTCACTTAAAAAAACATTTTTAAACCTACTTAAAAAGTCATTCCAAATGGACCCAACAAGTATGATTGAGTTGACCAAATTTGAGATGGATTAAAAAGAGATAAAAGAAAAGCATTCATATGGATGTAGGAAGACTATAATAGATAAGTATTGTTAATTTTGTTATAGTTGTGCTATTACTGCTTGACAGAAGACAATAGTGCAACCTAGATAAGCATAATGGCAAGTAGAGAGAGGAGTTTGATATTACAGATTGTACTGGAGAACTGGTTCAAAATATAAAAGGACACGGCTAGGGGGGTGGCCTATGATCATACTGTCTTGCTCATCACCCTTAGCCACATATGTCCAAAGAATTTCATTGGTGGTTTGAGCCTCCACCACAATTTCATATATTCTAAGTGAACGAAACCCGGCCAGAATACCAGTCTGTATCAGACCATTCACCACGCGCTTGAACTTCAGATCTTTCCCTTTTTCCTTGTTGTACTCATTCACTGCAAACCTTCCAATGTCTTGCACAGATGGGTTGTTGATATCCTCAATTGGTGTTGGAGGTGTGAGAGGAAATCCTCCGGCCACAAACATTATGATACCTTTAGTGAATAGTTCGAAGATATCGTGTAAAGATGATTTACCCTTCAATATTGAGAAGTTCGGTATTTATAGTTGTGGTTGAGCCCTATACATTGATATCATCCAATCTATTTTGTGGAACTTGATATAACAAAATCTTATATGTTGATCTCGTCAATTAAAACGAGGGATATGGAACGTCTATGGATTAGGAGATAGCTTCCAATCAAATTTTATTTACATGGAATCGTGGTTCAACTATATTCATCACATTATACTTTTTGGGAGAGATAGGATAATGATGCATAATAAAGCATCAAAATTTGGCCTTCCATTGATTTCACACAGTCGTAATTATCTTTAAAAAAGATAGTCCAACTTGGAGATCACCCTTATCTTCAATGACACGAGGTAAAAAATTAGAATAGGTTTAGGTACAACTCACTCAAATATGTAGGCCTCGTTTGATAACTATTTGGTTTTTGTTCCTGTCTTTTGAAAATTATACTTATAAGAACTACTTTCACCTATAAGTTTTTTTTTTTTTTTTTTTTTTTTTTTTTTTTTTTTTTTTTTTTTGTCTTCTATCTACCTTCTTTCCATGTTTTAAAAAACCAAGCCAATTTTTAAAAGAAGCAGTTGCATAGATGGCAAATTGGACCAAACTAATAGCAAATATAGCACAATTGCAAACTAATTGCAAATATAGCGAAATTAATTGTACAATACCAAAAAGCTGTTGTCGGATTCTATCCATGTCTATCACTGATAGACTCTGATTATTCAAAGTATATCAGTGTCTATCGCTTATAGACTTCGATTAATCAAAGTCTATCAGTGATAGTCACTGATATACACTGATAGACACTGATAGATTTTGATTAACCAGAGTTTATCAGCGATAGACAATGATAGATGATAGCTGATAGCGCAATTTATTGTGCTACATTTTATATGATTTTATCGTTAGTCTTGGATACTTTTGGCCAATTTTATGTCTATTTGGTTTTGTTTTGTAGGAATCAAGCATTTCAATGGAAATCGACGCTTTTGAACATTACAGGTGATTTAGGAGCTAAAGAATGAGTTCGAGCCAAGAAAACAACAAAGGAAGCAAAATTTTGGGCCTAGCGTCTCAACGCTAGCCCTTGGAGCGTCTCAACGATAGGCATAAGTTAGCGCGCGCGCGAATTCGAGGCAGCGTCTCGACGCTACCTCCACAGCTTCTCGACGCTGCAAACTTTCCGAAAGTAATTAGGGCGTACATTGACACAGCGTCGAGACGCTATGTCCTTAGTGTCTCGACGTTGTCACGTAGATTGGCCACTATTTATAGTTTGCGATGCCATCTGATTGGGGGAGCTGTTTTGGAGAGAGAAACACGACTTCTAGAGAGAGAAAACGGACAGAATAGTGGAAAGACATTGGGAGCTTGATTTTGGGAGCTTGGATCGGGAGGATCGTGACGGGAACGCACGGGAATCACGACTAGCGAGTTTAATCCTTCTCCTTTATTTCTCGTACTGATTTTTAGCATGATTGGGACTAATTTCGCTTTTATTTTAGAGACCATGTGTAGCTAGATTTCGTTTCTTAGGGGCTTGATGTAGCCATTAGTTTGTATGGATTAATTTACAGATTTTTTAGGACGTTTCGTAACACGGTTTATTTATGCAATTGTATGATTAATGCTTATAATCTCTTGATCACGGATTGTATGTTGTTGTTTCTGAACTAATCGCTCGGGAGAGGGTAGTTTAGATTAGAGTCTCAATTGCATGACTTAGGTGATTCTTTAATCGGGAGATTTGGGATTGCTTGAGAAGCCGTTAATAGGATTGATCTTATTGCTTATGCTTGTTGTTGAAATTAGATAGGGATATCAATTTCTTAATTTGCATAAAGAATTAATTGCACTCGGGAGAGACTTTTAAGTACTGAAAATCCTTGGTTTATGAACTTGTTACGAATTTGTTCCTAATTATTCTTTAAATTAATTCATGCATCTAATAGGTGAAATCAATTCCCTAAGGCCTTTCTCCATTGAGTTTCCATATTTTATTGCTTTGATTAGTTTTTCATTGATTTGCATATCTCTCGTTTATTTTCTCTAAATAAAATTGGGTGAATATACCCTTAATAATTAGGGGAACTAGAAAACCAATCCAGAGGACGACATTCAATTTTAAATCACTATATTATAACTTGGGCCCGTACACTTGCGGTTAGCAATTTGCGTATCAATAGCGTGCATAACTAGCTATTTTTCTCTAATTAATTAAGCTAGTCTTTTACAATTATTTGGTCAAATTTATGCATTTATATGTTTTATTTGTAGGAAGTATGTGTTTGAAGCTTAATTGAGAAATTGGAGTCAAATGGAGTTCGTGCGCAAAAAAATAAATAAATAAATAAAATAAAAAAAAATAAAAAATTGTGGCGTCGCTAGGACCAGCGTTACGACGCTCTCTGTTGCAACTTCAAGAATCTGTGATTTCGCGGTAGCGTCGCGACGCTACCCCCACAGCGTCGCGACGCAACGACCAATTTTTGCTTTATTTTAAGATTGTGATTAGGGCTGATTGGGGGACTTCTCTGGAACGATTTGGAGTCGAAAAACAGAGAAAAAAAGGCTTTTGAAGCTGAATCAAGTGGAGGAAAAGCGAGAATCAAACCATTGTTCGTGGGGATCGTAACGGGGACGTGCGATCTCGGCCTACCTAGCGTTTAATTCTCTTTACCCTTTGCTTTTGTAGTTTTTATGGTTGGTCTAGACTTAGTTTATATTGTAACTCGGATTATGTGTAGCTAAGTTTAATTCTTAGGGTTTCTTTTTAAAAAAAAGTTTAATTCTTAGGGATTGATGTAGCCGTTGGGCACTTTATGGATTGATTTAATGGTTTTATTGCTATTGATTTCATTTATGCATAGTTGTGTTCTTAAATCTTTCAATCTACCGACCATAAATTGATTGATGTTTGTGCTTGAATCTAATTCGGGAGAGAGGATTCAGCTTAGAAATCATTATGCATAGCTAGGATTAAGATAGAAATCTGGAGGTAATAGTTAATTCTCGAAATCGTTAAAAAAGTTAACCTTAATGCCTTGCATGCTTAATGGATTTAGATAGGGATATCGGGTTCATTGCATGTGGGAGAATCATGTATGCTCGGGAGAGATATGTGTGATTTTAGTTTCCCAAGATTTATGAATCATAGCATGTGATTAAACCATGAATTAATCCATAATCCCAATTGGTTAAATCAAATCCCTAAGACCGTTGTCTCCATTAGATTGTCATACTTTTTCATTGTTTTGTGTTTGATTTACATTTATTCTCACTTTGATTTGTTCCGTAAATAAAATTGGGCAAGAGTATTTCCGATAATTAAAATTGATTAGAAATCCAATCCAGAGGACGACATTTGAATATTATATTCACTATATTATTACTTGATATGTGCGCTTGCGGTAGGAAAATTTCACATCAATAGACTCTGAGTAATCGAAGTTTATCAGTTGACTGATAGATTCTGATTAATCAGAGTCTATCGCTGATAAACTCTGATAATCGTAGTCTATCAGATAGACTCCGATAGAGTTTGCTATATTTGCAATTTTTTTTTACATGGTGCTATATTTGCTATTAATTTGGTCCAATTTGTCACCCACTGCAATTTTCCTTTTTAAAAACTAAAAAAAAAAATAGTTTTCAAAAGCTTGTTTTTATTTTTGGAATTTGGCTAGGAATTCAAATGTGTCTATAACAAAGATGAAGCTCGTGGTAAGAAAATTGTGAGAAATCAAGCATGTTATAAAACATGAAGAAAAAACAAGAATAATATAAAGAAGAAATAGAGAGAGCTCAATTAAAAAAATAAATAAACATATAAAATGAAAAAATAAGTACCTTCATAAAATAAAGGATTAATATAACTTAATGTTGTTATAAAACACGGAGAAAAAACAAGAATAATGTAAAGAAGGAATGGGAGAGAGCAAAGTAGGGAGAGCAATTGTGACTCCATTCAATTGTGTGTTCTCTCAAATGTTTCATATATACAACCCCTATTTATAATATTACAGTGAATAGGTTACAATTTTAAATTACTTAAAATAGAAGGGATGGAGAGACGGATGACTATTGTTAAAGGAGATGAAGAGTGATGAGAGAGAATGACTTTAAATGAGCCAAATGAGCTAGCGAAGTTTAAGTTTTGTACAATATTATACAACATTTATAACAAATCTTTCATTTTTAAACTTCATTAAATTTTCATGATGACAGTTGTTTAGGTCAATGATAATTAATTAGCTTAGAGTGTTACTCAAATTCATTTAGGTGATTATTTTTTTTGACAGTAAACATAACATTTCATTGATGAACGTTGTGCGGAATACAATTGCGATGGGTAGACCTGCCCATTGAAATCAACCAATCTGGAATATTTTCCAACCAAAGAATTGATTGCGAACTAGTTAACGCATCCCTAGCTAGATAATCAGCTTGCCTATTGGTCTCCCGAGGAATGTGGGAGAATGACAACTCCTGGAATGAACACTTCATATTCTGGATTTGAACAACCCAATGGTGCACATCTGACGTCAGTTGTATTTCACCTCGAATCATCTTAATGGCTACGAGAGAATCTGAGAAAACAGTAGCAATGGATACTTCTAATCGTTGCAACAATCTAATTCATTTAGGTGATTATCAAACATCTAAAATGATCAAGAAAAAATCATTGTTATGAATATATTAAAAAAAATAAATATTCAGTTCAACCTGAGAGACAATAAAGTTTGAGAATAAATAGAAGGTTCTTTTTTTTTTAGGAAAAGTTAGAAGTCAATGATAGACTCGAAAGTTTGAGAATAAATAGAAGTTAATTAGATGATATACTCAAAATTATAAAATTACCATCCTGCACTGTAATATATGTAATATATATAAGACAAGTTTTTTAGTTATTGTTTAAAAAAGTTGTGGAGTTGTAAATAATTGAACAGGTTAGTGTTTAGAGTATTCAAAGTGATTACCAGAAAATTTTTACTATATGTGTAGGTGTTTGATTAAACAAATTCAAAATTAAGTAAACTAAAATGACTCTTAAAATAGGCTGATTTCAGAAATATGTTCAATACTAGATTTTAAAATTAGATTGGAGAAAATTTTCATGTTCATCCTTTAACCATATTATCCTATCCCCTAATTTATTTTAAATCTAAGACTCTAGTTTCAATATTTTTAACAGAGCATATAATCTAGTCATATGCAAACAAACTATTGAATTGATCAGATCCATGCAACCATTTTTTTTTTTTTTATCACGATGCCCTTTATTTTTCCCAAAAATATTTGTTTTTTTTTTTTTCTTTGACAATCAAAAAATATTTGTTATAATAACTGTACTTCCTAATATTTTTTAATAATAATAGTTAAATTAAAAAAATTATTCACATATGGTGGGAAGAAAGTTGGACTTTTATTCCTATATTCTGATAAAACTTCATACATAGGGGTCCCTACTGTTAGAAGATACTAATGGATTGAATAAGTGCGAGATAGCTATCCTATTGTTGCTTGTATTTTAACGTTATCTGCAAGCGTACAAATCCAAATAATGTAAAGATAAGTATTGTGTATTGTTTCCAACAAGAAATTGCAATTTAAAATCCACTAATTACTGAGAATTATCGTTTTCGAATTTATTTAGAATCTAACTTTGAAAGATGGTGCAAAAATTAGAAATTAAACTAAACAAACAATAACAAAGCATGTAAACAGGGGATCAATTAAGGAGATTAACCTAGGGTGTTATCTTCACCTCTTGAATTTGTACTTAAATAACTGGATTTATGCAACTAACATGTCTCAATTTCATAAATCTAAAAGATATTTATATGTAGTGTTCTCTTCCAAGTTTTTCCACTTCTTATGTCTAATTAACTAAACCATGTATCCGTTTCTGTAATTAATTAAAATATGGCTTTAAGCCCATCTTCATCTTTAATCTCTAAGATTGCTCTTTTCACTTCCCTTATTCCAAGCAGTCATTAGCTATGCAATTGGACTCTAATCTTACTTATTTCTGTCGAGTCTCAATTTAGATCAATCACGTGGATAAACAGATTAAAGACATTCAACATAAATTGCATTGATGACTTTGTAAACAATCAATTACACACAACCCAATTTAAACATAATCCCATGTAGTAATCCTTGAATAGAAATCTTCAAGTGGACTTTGGTTTTTAAACATAATCCCAACCTTGTGAGATAAATGGAAAGCAAAATTTTGATGCTAAATTACGTGTCACTCTCCTATATCTCACAAAAGGTATTGTCCGAATAAGATATAGTTGAACGACGACGATTCCAAATAAATAAATTTGATTCAAAGTTATCTCCTAATCAAATCGATGCCCTATTATCCTCATTTTAATTAATGTGGTCAACATATAAGATTCCATTATATCAAGTTCCACGAATTAGATTCGATAATATTAATGTGTAGAGTTGAACCATACAACAATAAATACAAACCTAATTGTCAATGCTCAACGGCAATTCACATCCTTAGGAAGTATCTCAAAAACTATATAGCAATGAGTTGTGAGGGAGGAATTCTGAATTCTCCTGAACCGATTAAGGATATCGATAATCCATATGTGCAAGAAATCGGAAGGTTTGCAGTGAAGGAAAGTGGGGAAAATCTGAAGTTCAAGTGCGTGTTGAATGGTCTGAAACAGACGGCTCTTCTGGCTGGGTTTCGTGAAAAGAGAGTATTTCGTCTTGTGTTGGAGGCCGAAAATGCAAGCCAAATTAATTGGACCTATGAGACTGAGGTGGAGGAGTGTGACGGATTGGGTTCCCTGCCAATGATTCGTGTTCTCAAATCTTTCCAGCCTGTCCTTAAGTATTAGTAGTAATATCAGACTCCTCTGTACTGAGTATATGCTGATATAAGTTGAAAATAAAATAATTAAAGATGGTTTTCTATTTTTTGGTCTTTCTGCATGCTGCTTTTCTCTATCTTTCTATTTAATTTCTCTCCAATTTTGTCTACTCCATTGGGTTGACGTGTTTAAAGAGTGGTTAGGAGAGAATCTTAACGTTGACCGTTTGGTAAAACAAATTATTAAGGCCCCGTTTGATAACCATTTGGTTTTTGGTTTTTGGTTTTTGAAAATTAAGCTTGTTTTCTTCCAATTTCATTACCATGGTTTGCATCTTTGTTTTGTTATGGACACATTTGAATTCCTACGCAAATTCCAAAACAAAAACAAAGTTTTTGAAAACTACTTTTGTTTAGTTTTCTAATTTTGACTTGGTTTTTAAAAACATGAGAAGAAGGTAGATAAGAAAACCAAGAAACAGATTTAATCTATCAAACGGAACCTAATTAATCTATCTAGAATCACTTTTAAATTTAGCTTCTATAAAAATCTGTCACATTCCGTAAGTGCTTTCAAATCTCAAATTTATTATATTTTTACATCTATTCTCTTTTATATAAAAAAAAAATTTGATTGATTCAATTTTTATAACAATTATTTTTCTTAAATATTTCAGATGAATTAAATATAATTAGATGCAATTTAAATCATATAAACTTTTAAATAACTATCTTATATTTATTTATAAATTAAATATCAATATGAAAATAATTGAAATAATAAGCCTACTTTGGTCATTATCATTAAATTCCAACAAACACCGTAACTAGTTTTTTCTAATTTAAAATTGAACTTTACACTATTTTACTTCATTACAAAGCTGATTTTTCTAAAAACAAATTTACGAACCATTATTTTAAACACTATGGAATCCCAAACTAAACATTAAATTTACAAATAATGAGATATCAACGTTTTTTTATAGGCAAAATTGTAGCAAAAAATATTAAGATATTTGCAAATCTAGCATTGGGTTTTGAGATTTGCAAATATAGCAAAAAAAATTTTAAATCCTAATTTCATATTTTTATTATTCTAGTTTTACCCTTGTTATTCCAGTAGTGTATATATATATATATATATATATATATATATATATATATATATTGAGAATATGAGGTGGGAGATTCAAACCACAAACCTCGTGGTTATCAGTATATCTTTATGTCAGATGAGTTATGCTCTTCTTGGCTTATTCAAATAGTATATTAATGATATAATTCATTTTAAGTATATTTTTTTATATTAAATATGGAGTACTAATATATTGTTGATATATAGTTCATATTAAAAATATCATTCTAGTGGTATACAATAGTAAAGTATATTAGTAGTATATCAGTGATATACTTCATTTTAGGTATAATACACTAAATAAAAAATAATGATGTACGATTGATATATTTCATATTAAGAATATCATTCCACAGATATACCAGAGTGAAGTATATAACAGTATATCAAATATATTTGATTTTAGGTATATCAGTAGTAAATCAATAGTATATCTTATATATTTCATCTTAGGTATATCAGTAGTATATCAACAATGACATACCTCATAATAGTAAAACACGCGAAAAGGAAGGCTATTTTCGACTTTTTCTATTTTCGTTTTGGGTCAGGCTAAATTTTTTTGCCATAATTGCAATCCTAAAAAATGGATGACACGCTTGTTGGAGATATGCTCTAATAAGAACTGAGTTACACTAGCAAACTGATTACACCTTAGCTTGATACTAACAATTACAGTGGAAATAACAATACAAACACTGTATATATGAAAAATGCTGCAAAATATATTGACAATAAATAGTCGAGGCACGCTTACAAAGCGCTGTCCTGAAGACAATTATTCGTTCTGCACAGGTTGCTAGCAGGCTACATTGATCGTCTCACTACAACAAATTTGACTTTTAATGTCGGGCAATGCCCGACATTAAAAGTCTTTAATGTCGGTCACTGACCGACATTAAAAACACCGACATTAAAAGTTTTAATGTCGGTCGCTTTTAATGTCGGGCATTGCCCGACATTAAAAGCCTCTTTTAATGTCGGTCGCTTTTAATGTCGGGCAATGACCGACATTAAAAGCTTTGTCCGACATTAAAAATACCCTTTTAATGTCGGTCAACAAGTTTTGACCGACATTAAAAGTGACTTTTAATGTCGTTTAATGTCCGACATTAAAAGTACCCTTTTAATGTCGGTCAACCACTCTTTGTCCGACATTAAAAGTCACTTTTAATGTCAGTCAATTTTTTATGTCGGTCATTGCCTGACATTAAAAGTTGTGACATTAAAAGTGTCCGACATTAAATATGCGATATTAAATTTAAAAAAAAAATATTGTTGGTTACACACGTAGCTAACCAACAATACTATTTTTTCCTTTTGAAAAAACCTGTAAACAAAATAGAATTTCAACATATACACAAAATAAAATCCCGATAGTATTTTTACACAAGAACTAACTCAACCAACATGAATTTAATTGATAAAATATAATAGTGTATATAATACATTAAACTTTCCATCCATCCACAAATCACATCCATGAACCAATTTACAAAGAAAAAAGTAAAATTACTAAACAAAATAAGTACACAACTCCTTAAACGCTCTTTCTCAAGTTCCTCTTCGAGCTCCTTTTCGAGAATATCCATTTCATCGTCTGCAATAGTTCTCGCTTAACCAGATGAATTTCAAACCTTATACAAAGGAAAAAAAGTAAGTAAAATACAATTGACACACATCTCCAATCAAATCCTTAAACTAAAATTAAAGCTCAAGACGTACGAGTAAAGTAGAGCTAATGACCAACATCTAGAGGTCGTATTATCGAAAAAATCACAACAAAAACAACCATTATGATAAAAAAAAGAACGAAAGGCCACTGCCTTTTGAGGAGCGAAACAAAGGAAAAGAATTCCTAGAGGGTGCACATTGAAAACACAAATTCATTACCTGAGATGATTGATTACACTCGAGCAAGCACATTGAGAACACAAATTCACAAGAAATGAAGATGGAAAATTCCTTACCAACTCAAAATCTAAACATTAGGCAAGTTTGTGAGTGTGTTTGGATGTGTAAAGTGACCTCATAAAGTGGTTGTCCATCAACAACTCAAGGAACGTATTTATGTGGAGGTCGAACATTGTTGGTTTCAGCTGCATATTGTAGTTCAAGCTGCATAGAAATGATAGTTCTGATCATAAACACAATCAATCCTCTCATAGATTTAACTAGTTTATCCAATTTCCATTTAACGGTCAAGACATAAGAATATTATATTTTTCACAAAAACGGACTTGAGCAAACAACAAAGTACGTTACTTGAGTTGGTTTAAGATATTAATTTTGGTACCTCATGTAGTGGAAATTTGTCTCTGCCTGAACATGGCCAATAGCCTTCACTTCAACTCTACTGGAAGCAAAGTGAACAATAACCCAACAACACAGTCTTGTAAAGCCAATGAAACCGATGAGTTAGGAAATAACAACACACTCTTGTAAACCAAATTTGTATATCTAGACAAAGAATTATACTAGTTTGATCCAAAAGATCCAAATCATTTGATCGCTTTAACTGTTCTCCCTACAAAAGAAAATTGAATCATTGCAGAAGTTTTAAAAGAACATACAAGCACCCGTCTATGTCATTAAGTAACAACAAAATCGGGCAAAATAATGTCTAGATCAACGAGTTTGAAGTAAACTTAACTACTGACCTGCAAATTTTCTACAAGAAGTGCAAGTAGTATCAAGCCATAAATGGTTACGGTGACTGCAAAGTAGATTTCCCACAAAAAAGGCTTTGAAAGATTTCGCGCCCCACATAGAAGTTATTGACAATCATGAAAAAATAGTACACCTTAGGTACATGTAAGCTAAACTTATCCGGACTCCATATAAGGTTGTATTGAAAACACATGGTGATTTCTGTGAAGGAATACGACAAAATTCTAGACATATTTACACACGGACGAAAGTAACAACATTGTTTGAAACAAAGGAAAATAAAAGAAAGAATAAAATACAGGACTAAGCCATCAATTAAAAGACATAAAATAAAGCAAAGTTCCAAACTAATAAACCCAGAAGCAAAAGCCTACAACAATACAAATTGCATTAAGTACCCTGTAACAACTTCACAAATTCATCCGGTTCTTTAGCAAGTCTCATGCCACATGTTCGAACAATTCAAAGATATGGTTCATTGTTTTAGAATTAAAATCTCTTTGAGTTTGTAGGTCAAAGGGAGAAACGTAAGGCAGACAAGTATTTATCAACTTCCCACTAAACTCAACTAAAATCATAAACTCACACAAACAATTTCATAAATGAACAAAAATGAACAACAAGATTTAAGAACTGAATTGTTATCAATTTAAAGTATAGAAACTAAATCGTTAGACACCAAAATTTAGAGACTAAATCATTAGTTCAATGACCATTAAGGACGCAAAATGTGTTCTAACCTTTAGTTTTTATCCAAATAACAAAAAGATGCTTGTGACTTGTCACAAAGTGCACAAATATAGAGACAGAAAAAACCAAGTGATATATTTAGTTACCAGTACATGTTAAGGACAAGTTTATTTAATAATGTATATGGAACATTTCAATTTTTTTATGTGATTCTTTGGTTTTAGCATATGATATTTTCCCATGAAAGACAATGTAAAGAAATAATGAGATATACAATTCAATGAGTTATTGATATAGTGCCTTGTGTCAAAATATTAATATAAAGCAACCAAACCAACACAAAATTTTTAAAAATTAGTTTACTAATTTAGAATTTCATATGCTTATTACAGAACCAGCTTTGCATATGACCATATTGGGATATTGCCATGAGAAAGCTTCAGTGAATGCAACAAATTCAACTCAATTGAGAAAGCAGAATCTCCCTAAACGCCTACCATTCAAGAACCTTGGCGAAGGTAAGCTCAAAGAGAGTAATTATGGAGTGCAAAACCCAATAAGTAACTAATTCCAAAATGATTGAATTCAGTCCAATCGACAACAAAATTTGAAGGAGAGAGTGAAAAAGAAACTTATAGAGGATAGACAAGATTGACAACGGGCCTGCAAATCAAATCCTGGCAATATATCAGTATCCGGAAACATTAAGTAACTAATTCCCCATTATGGGGTTTTTTCTTTTTACTTCTTCAATCAGGCACAATAAGCAAACAAAAAGGAAGTTAAGAGAGAGATACCTAGCAAGAACATTGAAAATTTTAAGAACAACTTTAAAGAAATTTCCAGCCCCAAATTCATCTTTGTATTAATATATCAATATCTTCAAAAGCCAGAATTCCAAAACGAAGAATGATGAGAAAAAGAGCTCGTTCTTCCCAATTCGTTCTCTTTTGAACTTTTCTTATTCTTCCTTTAGATCTTAAATTCAAAAAGTGGTGGAGTTGTGTGCGTGTTAAACAAAAAAAAAAAAGAGCAACAAGTGTCAATGAAAGAAACAAACAAAATACAACTTCATTTCTTTGCTTCAAAGGCATTTAAACCAGTTTCTTCAAGGTATATGATGGACAAAAACCCATAACACAACAAGAACAAGAAGAACGATTTAGAAAAATAGAAAAGAAAAAGAAAAGAAAACAATCATGCACAGTAGATCTAAAACAAAAAAATGTAAAAACGATTGAGAGTTAAAGAAAAGAGAAGAAATAGAAAAAGAACCAGAGCCAATAATAGTCTTAATATCATCAGCAGAAGCGCTCTTGTTTTCGTCCAAAACAGCAGCAACAATCTTCACCTTCTTCTACAAATAACACAACTCCACAACCCCATATCTAACAAAACAAGAATGAACAGTTAAAAAACCCAACCAATAAAGGGAATCAGAAGAAAAGCGAGCAAAGCCCTACAACAAAAGTCCTTTCAGGAATCAAAGAGATTTTTCTTCAAGATTTTCTTCAGGAATTGAGCAACCACGGAGAAAACCTACAGAAACGAACAAGAAGAAGAAAAATCTGTGATGGTGAGAGAAATCAGTTGCTGACAGTGAGAGATGAAGCAAACCACGCTAGAGAAGAAGAAAACAAGCGTTGGAGAAGACGAAAAAAACGTCGGCCGTCGGAGAAGATGAAAAACCATGTCGATGAAAGGAAGAAAGTCGCGTCGTCGGTGAGAGGAAGAAATTCATGCCAACAAGGGGAAGAAAATTGAGTCGAGAGACCAAAGAAACCCTGAGTGCCCTTGATTAGAGAGACTAAAGAAGGGAAAATGGGTTTTCTTCGGGGAGAGAGAAAACAGAGATCACAGTAGGCTTTTGTTTAGGTTGAAGGCTTTAATGTCGCTCATGTAGCCCGACATTAAAGGCTTTTTCGAAAAATTTTCCCCACTTGACGTGCCTTTTTTAAATGTCCGACATTGAAGATCACTCATGTTTTTTTTCGTCCGACATTAAAGGTCCAATTTGTAGTAGTGTCTTAGCAGGATACAACGACTAATTCCGGTAGAAGAGCAACCTCGAACTACTCGGATCTGGCAGAACTCTTGGATACTTACTCTCAATTCGACTCAAGATCAAAAGAAACAAAGAAAGAAGGAAGAATGCTCCAAATGGAATGGGATGATTCAAATGAAGAAACAAGTTGCTATTTATAGGCTAGCAACTTAGTAACTCCAAAGAACAAAATTAAATAAAATTGAAACATATGAAAAATATAACTCAATTGAGTTATAATATCAAATTTAACTTCCATATGTTAAATTTGTAATTGAAACATCAAATTGAAATTGATGTTTCAATCCATCTTGAAACTCATGAAAAATTGAATTTAAATCACTTTCTTTCACATTTTATTTGTAAAATATCCAACAATCCCCCACATGAAAGAAAGTGAGAAAACCAAAACAAAAATGTTGAGAGCAAACAGACAAGCTATGCATCAGGAAAGGTGTCTTCTGGACTTGAACCTTCCTTAGTGAATATCTATCGAATTTACCGAAGAAATAGTGAGACCAAGCTCTGGAACAATCCTTCTTGTTGGTGAATTAAGACAACAGACATCACACATAACTCATCTTGTATCTTCGAGTTCTATACGTTTGTGTCCATTTTGGTCCTAGACAAGGTCCCGATTTCATGAGAGCTTTAGAGAACATAAGTCATTCAAAAAGTTCTCATAGAAGCGACCCCACTCATACTCTCACATAGGTGATATTGATTAAGAGTATTTTGTCATTACTCCTCTTGTAAACAAGATATCAACATGACCTTAACATCAACAGATCACACACTCTACAACATCATAGAAATTGGAAGAAACTATGGGCGTGTTTGGGGGCCCAACTTCGGAAGCCCGTGTTTCCAAAACCCACCGATTTTAAAAAAATCGTGTTTGGGTCGCTGGTTTGGGAAAACGGGTGATTAGGTTTCCCAAACCCCCGTTTTCCTTTCATTTATGCGTCGCTCTCTTCCTCTCCGCTTTCGGTAACACAATGCTCTTCTCTCTCTGGCTTCCTTCGTTCTTTCGATTTTTCTCTCTTGCCCGATGGTTTCTAACCTCATTTCTTCCTTCCTTCTTCATATGTTCTTTTCGTCTCTCCTTCTCCTCTCTTCTGGGTTGGCAGATCTGAAGGTTAGGTGAGGTTGTTCGTCTTTTTTTTTTCTTTGTTTTATTTTTCCGCCATGTGACGGTGTTCTTCATATTTTTTTTCCAATTTGACATCGGATTTGTGTTCTTTCTTCACGTTTTGTTCGAATCTAAACATCATACTCCTGTCCAATGATGGGTTGGGGTCTTGGATGAACTGCATGTGATCTCCGTCTTCGTGAATCTCGGTTGAAGTTTGTTTCCTCCTCGCCCCTTCTTTCGGCTCTACGACTGGGTAATTTTTTTTTTTAGTTTTTTTTTTCTTTTACCATTCGGTCATTTCAGTTTTTCTTGTCCACTGTTTGTGTTATTCGGTTTAATGTTGTTGTTGTTTTGCTTTTTTCGTTTTTACAGAAACCCACCCCATGCCGCTTCAACTTGTCGTGGGTGTCGACTATATGAATCGGTATCCGCTTGGTAGATTGGGCACGGTGAGGGGTGGGCCGAAGGTAAGGAGTGACCGGCCAATGATGTTTGGAAGCAAGCAACCTGAAAACTGAAGGGAATAAAAGTCCCCACGCAGCGGAAGCGCATCGATTGGACCTTACGCCGTATATTAATTAACATTAAAATACCGTTACGATAACTCAAACAAAACTTTAAACTAACTTTAAAGTCGCTGTAAAAACGGTTTAAACATGCTAGAATAAATCTAAATTTATTTTGAAAAACTTTTCTAACGAAAAGAGGAAGAACCGTTACAAACCTCCGTTGTAGACTTGACCGTTCTTCGCCAACGACGCTCCAACGAACGAAAACGCAGCAGCCTTCTCGCCTCTTGATTGCTGGATTTTCTTCTTTGAATGACACAATAACCACAGAGGTTACGCCGGTATGTCTCTAAGTCTAGGAGGCCAAAGACTTGTGGGAGTCTTTCTCTAAGAGGGAGGCTAGAGAGAATTCTAGGTCTTGTCTTTCAAGAGTGTCAAGTGTCATGACCAATTAGGTCTAGTGTTCTATTTATAGAAGAGAGGCCATGAATAAAATATTCAATTAAATCAATCTTTTCCAAAATTGATTCAATCTTATTCCTTAATTAATCAATCATGATCAATCAATTCCCCAATTGATTAATCTTTTCCATAAATGACTAAATTCTTCCATAAGTAATTAGATCATTCCCATAAATGATTAATCACTTCCTTAAGTGATTAATTATTTACATAATTGATTAATTCATGGTTAATGAATTCTTTAATTAATTAACCACCAATTAAATATCTCATATTTAATTTCCGGCCTTGAATTAATTAATTTATCCCAAACACTTTTAGGACTTAAATTAATTAATTCTTTCAATCTTCCATAAATTTATATTTGAACTTTTTCAAATATTAATTTCTCTCATAATAATATATCAATATATATTATATTTATTTCCCTTAGTAAATTGAACATTTTCAATTTACATTTAATTACTTAGTTGCCTCAAATTACTTTACGAGCTACCAGTGGGACCTAATGGACCTGCAGATCAGAAGCTCCAACGATGTGAGATTAATTGGTTAAACTCATTAACCACAATAATCAATATTCGTTAACTGTGTGTACATTCCACTATAGACTCACAGTTGCACTCTTCTCACTGCAGACATATTTTCTGTGTCCACGGAACTTAGACCAATATCGACTAGTTAGTCCTTCACGAGTGTCCGTAACACCAGCTGGGTCAAATTACCGTTTTACCCCTGGGTCACCTCTATTTCCTTAAGTACCAATTCTCCTCTAATGAACAATATGTTTGTGGTCCAACCATCAAACAGAAAACCCTCTCGTGCCATTGAGAGGCTAGGGCCCTTTGTTCAAGACTCGGAGTAACCACTTAAGGGAACACTCATCTGCTTCCCTAAAGTCGGGAAGGAGTGAATTCCATCTTGTACGATTATGTTCCCAGCTCCCCATTCGATCTTGTCCCCAAAGTGGTAGGCTTATTGAGTCGGCGTATTGGCCACTCTCACCCATACAAATCAAAGGACAGTCTCTCATGAGCAGGAGTCCATAATCAACTCAGGATTAAGACTAAGTTGTCTCGGTCGTCCTAGTGAAATAGAAAACCAACTAGTTAACGGTGTTATAACTAGTGGTTACTATTTCGCGGTCCGGTCTTATGCAAACTCATTGCATAGGATACCCCCACTCGCATGTCTCCTACACGAACGCGTTGGATCGCAGCGTTTGTATCAAATACAAAGTGGGCCGTATCCATAGTGTCACCAGGATAAGGCACCTAGTCTTATCCCTATACTATAGACCCTTTAGGCTGTTTCTTGAACAATGATCCCATATGTCGCTACATATAGTTCAAGACTCATATTACAGCCTTGGATGTCTAGTTTATTGGATTAGGGTTATTATTATTAGGCAAAGACAAACATAAAATAACTAATAACAATTAATGGAAAAATATATCAATATTATTTCATTAATATCCGGTCAACGGTTACATTCACTATCTACGAGTTTTAGGGCATAAAACCCAACAAAAACATGTTTGCAAATACCTTCTTTTTTTTTTTTGTTTTCTGATCTGCATTGTTGTTGTAGTTTTTTCGTATGTATATGAAATAAATGTACGTACTATCCCAATTTACTATCCCAATTTCCCACTTAATAGAATGATCATGTTCATTACCCAATCTTAGAACAATCGTGTAGCATTGAAAAGTACAAACAGAAAAAAGAAAAAAAGAAGAAGAAAAAACCAATCAAAATCATAAAAACGGAGTTTGAAACTAAGTTCAGTAGAAATGTAGGAAATGCAACATGTGTGCAAATAAATTTGATAAATGATATTTTTTTCCCAATTTTAAATGTTTGATCAGGATTGTGTAATAAATTCCCATATTCACAATTAATGGAAAAAACATTATAAATTGTTGATTTTAGAACAATTGTTTAATATTAAACAAGAATAAGAAACAATAAAAAAAAATTATTCTTATTCAACACAGGGTCTCAACCTCCAAAACTACGTTTAGAACAAATATAGGAAATGCAACAAGTGTGCAAAAATTGGAAGAAGGGAAATTGATTATAATTTTCATCTTTAATAATCAATTTCGTGATGAAAATTGGGTTTTACAATCCCATATTTATAATTAATGGAAACAAAGTTATAAATTTTGTAATTGCATAAGAATTGTGTAACATGAATTTAAAAAAAAAAATCAATGAAAAAGGAAAAAAAAAAAAATAGAAACTCAGACTTCAGAAATCAGCACCCCAAACACAGACTTCCTAAACTCAGACTTCTGAAATCAACACCCCAAACACAGACTTCTCAAACTCAGACTTCAGAAACCAGCACCCCAAACACAGACTTCCCAACTCAAACTTCTGAAATCAGCACCCCAAACACAAACTTCCAAAACCCACAGATTTCAAAAACCACCCTATTTCCTAAACGCCCACTTCCAAAACCCAAACCCTTGCCCCAAACACGCCTTATAAGTTTCTTAGTGTGTCAACTATAAATTATCCAGCCATTTGCCTATTGAACCTAGATCTTGGGATCTCCAGTCAACTAGGTTAGGTGACCACCAGATAATTTATTTCATAGGCTTTAGCCCCATTTCCCTCGATGTATACATCACTTGCTCTCTTGACAATCCTTTCATTAAAGGATATGCTATATTCTCTTTGGATTTCACATAATCAATGGAAATTATTCCATTAGAGAGCAATTTTCTTATCGAATTATGTCTTCGTCTAATATGTCGCGACTTTCCATTATAGACATTACTCTTGGCCCTCATAGAGGCTGCTAAATTTTCACAATAAATACATATTGTGCTAACAAGCTTCAACAATAATGGAATATCTTCAAGAAAATTTCGAAGCCATTCAACTTCTTCTCCACTTTGTCAAGAGCTATAAACTATGACTCCATAGTAGAACGCGCTATACACGTCTGTTTTGAAGATTTCCATGATACAGTTGCTCCACCTAAGGTAAAAATATACCCACTGGTAGATTTAGTCTCTATGCTATCAGAAATCCAATTAGCATCACTAAATCCCTCCAGTAAATGTGGATCCCTCATATAATGCAATCCATAGTTTAGAGTGAACTTCAAGTACCTTAGAACTCTAACTAAAGCATTCCAATGATCATGCCCAGGATTGTTGGTGTATCTTGCTAACCTTCCTACTGAATAGACTATATCAGGTCTTGTACAGTTCATTATGTACATTAAGCTACCAATAACTCTAGAGTATTCTAGAGGAGACACACCTTCACCACTATTCTTCTTTAACTTACAACTTGGATCAAATGGAGTAACTGCAGGTTTACTCTCAAATTGATCAAATTTTTTCAACACTTTCTCTATGTAGTGAGATTGAGAAAGTATGTACCCACTTGGATTTCTTGTTATACGAATTCCAAGTATAACATCAGCAAGACCAAGGTCTTTCATATCAAAGTTGGATTTCAACATCCTTTTAGTGGAAGCAATGACACTTCTATTTGTGCCCATTATCAACATATCATCCACATACAAACAAATCATAACACAATCTTGATCTATGGTTTTAACATAGACACATTTATCACACTCACTTATCTTGAATCTGAAGGGAATAAAAGTCCCCACGCAGCGGAAGCGCATCGATTGGACCTTACGTCGTATATTAATTAACATTAAAATACCGTTACGATAACTCAAACAAAACTTTAAACATGCTTTAAAGTTGCTGTAAAATCGGTTTAAACATGCTAAAATAAATCTAAATTTATTTTAAAAACTTTTCTAACGAAAAGAGGAAGAACCGTTACAAACCTCCGTTGTAGACTTGACCGTTCTTCGCCAACGACGCTCCAACGAACGAAAACGCAGCAGCCGCCTTTGTTTTTCTTCGCTGGAAATTCCTTCTTGATTGACACAATAACCACAGAGGTTACACCGGTATGTCTCTAAGTCTAGGAGGCCAAAGACTTGTGGGAGTCTTTCTCTAAGAGGGAGGCTAGAGAGAATTCTAGGTCTTGTCTTTCAAGAGTGTCAAGTGTCATGACCAATTAGGTCTAGTGTTCTATTTATAGAAGAGAGGCCATGAATAAAATATTCAATTAAATCAATCTTTTCCAAAATTGATTCAATCTTATTCCTTAATTAATCAATCATGATCAATCAATTACCCAATTGATTAATCTTTTCCACAAATGACTAATTACTTCCATAAGTAATTAGATCATTCCCATAAATGATTAATCACTTCCTTAAGTGATTAATTATTTACATAATTGATTAATTCATGGTTAATGAATTCTTTAATTAATTAACCACCAATTAAATATCACATATTTAATTTCCGGCCTTAAATTAATTAATTTTGCCCAAACACATTTTAGGACTTAATTTAATTAATTCATTATTTGAACTCTTTCAATCTTCCATAAATTTATATTTGAACTTCTTCAAATATTAATTTCTCTCACAATAATATATCAATATATATTATATTTATTTCCCTTCGTAAATTGAACATTTTCAATTTACATTTAATTACTTAGTTGCCTCAAATTACTTTACGAGCTACCAATGGGACCTTATGGACCTGCAGATCAGAAGCTCCAACGATGTGAGATTAATTGGTTAAACTCATTAACCACAATAATCAATATTCGTTAACTGTGTGTACATTCCACTATAGACTCACAGTTGCACTCTTCTCACTGCAGACATATTTTCTGTGTCCACGGAACTTAGACCAATATCGACTAGTTAGTCCTTCACGAGTGTCCATAACACCAGCTGGGTCAAATTACCGTTTTACCCCTGGATTATCTCTATTTCCTTAAGTACCAATTCTCCTCTAATGAACAATCTGTTTGTGGTCCAACCATCAAACAGAAAACCCTCTTGTGCCATTGAGAGGGTAGGGCCCTTTGTTCAAGACTCGGAGTAACCACTTAAGGGAACACTCATCTGCTTCCCTAAAGTCGGGAATGAGTGAATTCCATCTTGTACGATTATGTTCCCAGCTCCCCATTCGATCTTGTCCCCAAAGTGGTAGGCTTATTGAGTCGGCATTGGTCACTCTCACCCATACAAATCAAAGGACAATCTCTCATGAGCAGGAGTCCATAATCAACTCAGGATTAAGACTAAGTTGTCTAGGTCGTCCTAGTAAAATAGAAAACCAACTAGTTAACGGTGTTATAACTAGTGGTTACTATTTTGCGGTCCGGTCTTATGCAAACTCATTGCATAGGATACCCCCACTCGCATGTCTCCTACACGAACGCGTTGGATCGTAGCGTTTGTATCAAATACAAAGTGGGCCGTATCCATAGTGTCACCAGGATAAGGCACCCAGTCTTATCCCTATACTATAGACCCTTTAGGCTGTTTCTTGAACAATGATCCCATATGTCGCTACATATAGTTCAAGACTCATATTACAGTCTTGGATGTCTAGTTTATTGGATTAGGGTTATTATTAGGCAGAGACAAACATAAAATAACTAATAACAATTAATGGAAAAATATATCAATATTATTTCATTAATATCCGGTCAACGGTTACATTCACTATCTACGAGTTTTAGGGCATAAAACCCAACAAACTCCCACTTGAACTAAAACACTAGTTAGTGGGATGTAAATGCAATAATCTAAAGCTGGAAATGTCATTTATATTAAAATAATACAATGAACTAGGGCATCCTTATACCCATTATACATTTCTCCCACTTGCCCTAGATTAGATGGCATACATATCTCGTAGACCTAGACCTTCTAGATGACCCTCAAACACTTTAGCCGTGAGAGCCTTCGTAAATGGATCAGCGATGTTGTGCTCCGAGGCGATCTTAGTGACGATCACATCTCCTCTTTGCACAATCTCCCGTATCAGGTGATACTTCCTCTCGATGTGTTTACCCCGTTTGTGGCTACGAGGTTCTTTTGAGTTGGCTACAGCACCACTGTTGTCACAGTATAGTGTTATGGGCACGTTCATATTCGGAACTACTTCCAAATCAGTCAAGAACTTTCTGAGCCATACTGCCTCCTTAGCTGCTTTGCAAGCTGCTACATACTCAGCCTCCATGGTTGAGTCTGCTATGCATCCTTGTTTGATGCTTCTCCACACTACTGCTCATCCATTGAGGGTGAATACTGACCCTGATGTGGATTTCCTTGAATCCTTATCAGCTTGAAAGTCAGAGTCAGTGTATCCAGTAAGAATCAAATCCTTAGCTCCATACACAAGCATGTAGTCCCTCGTTCTCCGAAGATACTTGAGGATATTCTTAACCGCTCCCCAGTGGTCCAACCCTGGATTAGACTGATACCTACTGACTACTCCCATATGTCAGGCCTAGTGCAGAGAATAGCATACATTAAGCTGCCCACAGCTGAGGCGTAGGGAATGTGTCTCATGTTCTCAACTTCTTGAGGTATCTTAGGAGATTGTTCCTTAGACAGGTGTACCCCATGTCTGAAGGGTAGGAGTCCCTTCTTGGAGTTTTGCATCGAATATCGAGACAACATCTTGTCAATATATGTTGCTTGAGACAGAGCTAGCGTTTTGTTCTTACGATCCCTAATGATTTGGATTCCCAGAACATATTGAGCCTCTCCCAGATCTTTCATTTGGAATTGGGCTGCTAGCCATTTCTTAATGTCAGTGAGGTATCCTACATCATTCTCAATGAGTAGGATGTCGTCTACATAAAGTATTAGAAAAGCTACTTTCCTTTTGTTGACTTTCTTGTATACACAAGGTTCATCAACGTTTTGGTCAAAGCCAAAAGATTTGATTGCAGTATCAAATCTAATGTTCCATGATCTGGATGCTTGTTTCAATCCATAAATGGATCGATTTAGCTTACAAACCTTTTGTTCTTGACCTTGGGCTATGAACCCTTCGGGTTGAGACATAAAGATATTCTCTTCAAGATTACCATTCAGAAAGGCAGTCTTGACGTCCATTTGTCATATTTCATAGTCATAATATGTGGCAATGGATAAAAGAATTCTTATGGACTTTAACATGGCTACAGGAGAAAAGGTTTCCTCATAGTCAACCCCCTCCTTTTGGGTATAACCCTTTGCCACTAGTCTAGCTTTGAAGGTCTGTACCTTTCCAGCTGCATCTCTTTTTCTCTTATAGATCCATTTGCACCCTATGGGTTTTACCCCATATGGTAGATCTGCAAGTTCCCATACAGAATTGGAGTACATTGACTCCATTTCCAGGTTCATGGCTTTGACCCATTCATCCTTATCTTCGTCATTCATTGCCTGTCGATAGGACAATGGATCCTCAATGCTATCATTAGGTATGACAACCTGAGTTTCAGTTAAACCCAAGTAGCGGTCAGGTTGTAATACAACCCTCCCACTGCGTCGAGGCATTCCCAACGTTTGAGATGGACGGGATGGATCTGAAGAACTAGTTCCTTCATCAACCCTTGTTGAAGGTCCAACTTCATCAACAACTCTTGATGATTCTTCAGTAGCTTCTCCTAATATTATTTTGCTTCGTGGTTTATGATCTCTCATGTGGTCTTCCTCTAAGAAAGTGGCGTTTGTCGATACAATCACCTTATTTTCTTGTGGGTCGTAGAAATAACCACCTCTCGTTTCTTTAGGGTAACCAACAAATTGACACAGTTTTGAACGAGGTTCCAGTTTCTTAGGATTTGTCACAAGCACGTGTGCAGGACAACCCCAGATGCGAAAGTGATGCAAACTAGGTTTACGCCCCTTCCATAACTCGAAAGGTGTTTCAGAAACACTTTTCGAGGGAACATTGTTCAAGATGTATACTGCAGTCTCTACTGCATATCCCCAAAACGAGCTAGGAAATTGAGCATAGCTCATCATTGATCGAACCATGTCTAACAAGGTTCTATTTCTCCTTTCTGACACACCATTCTGCTGAGGTGTACCAGGGGCTGAGAGTTGAGATTGGATTCCATGTTCTATCATATAATCCTGGAATCTTTGATCCATATACTCCTCTCCTCGATCAGATCGAAGTACTTTAATAGATTTACCTAATAGGTTTTCAACTTCAGCCTTAAACTCCTTAAACTTTTCAAGGGCTTCAGACTTATGTCCCATTAGGTATAAGTAACCATATCTTGAATAATCATCTATAAATGAGATGAAATATTCGTACCCTCCTCGAGCTTTTACATTCATTGGACCACATAGATCCGAATGTATTAACTCTAAGGGTTCTTTGGCTCTGTAACCTTTTCCAGTAAAGGGTCTTTTGGTCATTTTTCCCTCGAGACAAGATTCACAAGGTGGTAGTGAATCATCTTCTAACTTGCTTAGAAGTCCATTCTTTACCAAACGACCGATCCTATCGATGTTTATATGACCAAGTCTAAGATGCCAAAGATGAGTATTGTTACTTGATGGAGAAATCTTTTGCCTTTTACTTTGAGTTTCAGCAGTTTTAAATAATTCGTGATTTAAAAGTGCTTTGTTTTCGGTTGGTCTTAAAATATACAAGTTATTTTCCAATTTGGCTGAACAAATAAGTACACCATTTTTATAAATGAACGCTTCATTCATATCAAAAGTAACTGTATACGATTGTTCAATCAAACATGAAATAGAAATCAAGTTCCTCTTAATCTTGGGAACGATTAACAAACTTTCTAAAAGTAAGAATCTATTTCTAAAAAATAACTTCACAGCTCCCACTGCTTTAGCTGAAATGACTTCTCCAGTTCCGACCCTGAGTGTCATTTCTCCATCGTTCAACTGCAGAAAGGAACTATTTTCCTGAAAAGAAGAGCAAACATGATTAGTTGCTCCTGAATCAAGTATCCAAGTAAACTCATCATGTTCTACCAGGCATGTTTCTAAAACCAGTAAATCAAATTTACCTTCCTTTTCCTTCTTTTTCTCAGCAAGGTACTTTGGGCAGTTTCTCTTCCAATGTCCATCTACATTGCAGTGAAAACACTTGCCCTTATCTGCCACAGCTTTGGCTTTTCCCTTGCTTTTAGCAGTAGTACTGGGAGCTTTCCCCTTATTTCCTTTCTTCTTCTGAGTTTTCTTTGAAGAAGTGGCTACAGATTTAGTTCTAGAGGATGAACCCTTCTCAAACTTTCTTTTAGAGTGGACAACGTTTGTCTCTCCTTCTATCTGTCCCTTGTTCTTAAGAAGAGACTGATAGAGCTGTAACTCATTCAGGAGGCTAGTCAGGTTGAATGTTATTTTATTCATCATTGCATTGCTTCGAAACTGTAGAAAACTCTTCGGAAGAGATTCTAAGATGAATGCAACCTGACTACGCTCATCTATGACCGCCCCGTTTGCCTCTGCCACGTTGAATTGGACCATCATATCCAGGACATGCTCCCGAACAGACGTGCCCTCTTTCATGCGACAGCTATAAACGTATTTGAGAGCGTCATGGTGGAGTTGGTAGGACGGTTGTCCAAACATCTCCTGGAGAAAGTTCATAATCTCCCTCGTTGTTACCATGCCCTCATGCCTTTTAGCCAAAACTTCAGATAAGCTGGCTAAGATATAGACGCGAGTCTTATCATTGGCCTTTGTCCAGCGGTCATAAGCATCCTTAACTGCCTGGGATGCATTACGAGCAGGGGCTGGAGGACAATCCTCCGCTAAGACGAACCGCAGATCATCGACAACAAGAATCGTATTCAAGTTCGACTTCCACGTAGCATAATTTTCGCCGGTTAATTTCTCATTTTTAAGCAGAGAGACAATTGAGGAAGACATTGCTGAAATTTAAACAAACAATGACCGTATTAGTTATCTTTGCCTTAACCCATCATACAAGCAAACAATTGCACACAATCCAATCAATTTAGCAAAACAGACAATCACAGAACCCTAAAACTATTGATTTAGTTTTGCAACGACGTTTCAGAGGTTTAGAATATCAGCCACCGAAGGGTGATCAGGTACTCCTCCTTTGAAATGAGACACCTCTCAGCTAATCCTAATTCCAGAATAACTCATATTCCTATGGACATTAGCCACCGTTGTTCGGTCAAGGATTTGTTCACTTTTAACTCATCCTCGTAAGTGTAACCCTCCCACTTTCAGATCTCAGAGGCACGCACCAACAGGCTACCGAAGGGAAAGACAACTGTTGGTGATTAGCCTAAGAGCTCCTATCCTTTTCAGGAGTTCACGATGTTCCGAATCCTATGACCAGGCCCTCCGAAGGGATGGATGCGCCAAAGCAACCTGCAGGCGGATCATAGGACTCTCACGGTGTGAACTATGGGCGGAGACTGAGGGATACGTTGACACGTGTCCCGCTCCCACTTACTCTAGACATTTTTCCCATTCACCTTGATATTGATCCATGCAAACACTTTCCGAAGGGAGGCCGCTCCTAGGGCGACTCGAAGCCGAGCATGAATCTCACGTTGTGAATATAGGGACGTAGGAGCAAAACTTGATTTAAATCTGGTTTTGTAATTTTCCTCCCACTGAAAATGTCCTAAGGTTAATATAGGGTTGTTTAACTTAGATAGTATTCGGCTAAGTCAATCTATCTAAGTCTGATCCTATTATAACAATTATGGAAAGGATTCAACTGCAATCTTTTGGGTGAATTAAACTTCTTTTAATAAACCCAACATTGCAAGTCAACATTACTATGGTTAATTCAACTCAATCCGGTTAGTTCCCAGGTAGGAGGTGTTCCGTAAACCGTCAACTTAAATACCCCCAACCTTAGACAGAACTTTACCGAGAGAGTTCCCTTATAACCTCAGTAATGTAAGGTCTTTACTCTAAAGATCTAGGTGCATTAAACACTTTTAATAAACCTAGTGACATTGCATGCTAACATTTAACTATGATTAATTCAACTCCGGTATTCCAGGTCAGTTCCCAGATAGGAGGTGTTCCGTAAACCGTCAACTTAAATACCCCCAACCTTAGACAGAACATTACCGGTGGAGTTCCCTTATAATCATAGCAATGTTTTTCCTACTTAGTAAATTAAAACTATTTTTAATTCTAAGTAAGAAAAGATTCTAATCCTATTAGAAATCGATCTAGGTCTAATTAATTTTAAACAATTTAAAATTAATCCAATTTATCCTATGATCTTATGTTTGCATGCAAATCTTGATTATAGATTGACGGTTTCTAATCATTAATATTGAAGAACTATTTCAAATTTTAATGATTAATCCTATAATCAAGAATCTAGGGTTTAATTCATTCAACAATCTCATTCAAATTGAATAATTAAGCCACATCAATTGCATGAATAATATAACAATTATATTATTAACTATGGATGTTTCATGCTTCATGCAATTTTGATTTTCTTTTATTATAACAATTATAAGTCAATCAAGAAAATCAACCAAGCATGCTTCATTCATCACATTAAACATAACTATTTATATTTAATTTAAGTAATGACATGCTTCATGCTTTCCAATTTTTTCATATAAATTAATATACACTTATATTAAAAAATATGAAAACAAATCCATGCATTTAAACATACATTATAACAATTTATAATATATAAAAAATGCATGAGCATGTTTATAACCTAAGGTGGGATTAAGTATTCTATATGACATCCATAAAGCATATAAACAGCAATTGAACCGGTTAATTTTGGCCCCTAGGATAAAATAAAGCATTAAATTACATTAATTTAGCTAAATTCGATCCTAATAATCCTTGTACAGCTCCGGAATTTTGTCTAGACATCACGAACCGTCCCGAACCACCTCGAACCGACCTCCAAAATCACGAACCAGGCCAGAATTTGACTGAATCGGGCCAATAACACAGAAAATCGGGCTGATCCAGCAAACCAGACCGATTTCTCGGTCAGGATCCCGGTCGGGATCCCAGTCACGATCTCGGTCAAAAATTTGGACACAATCTTGGTCGCAATCTCGGTCACAATCTCGATCTCGATGGCAGTCTCGATCTCGGTCGAGATCTCGGTCTCGATGGCAGTCTCGATCTCGGTCGAGATCTCGATCCTGATGGCAGTCTCGATCTCAGCCGAGATCTCGGTCTCGATGGCAGTCTCGATCTCGGTCTCGATCTCGGTCGGGATCTCGGTCTCGATCTCGGTCGAGATCCCGGCCGGGATTCCGACCGGGAAATTTTTCAGCAAACCCTAAATCGTCGATTCCTCTGTTCTGCACTCAGTTTTTCCGATTTCCATCGCCGTTTTTCATGATTTTCGCCCAAAATCATCTCGATCTTCATCGAAAACAGCCCTAAATCTTGACACGGACTTACAAGGACTCGATTTACATAAAATATACCCGAAACACCGGGCCTTACATGATCAAAATCACATAAAATAAATCTATGGCCATAAAATTAACCCAAACAGTTCAATGCAAACCGAACATACATTATGCATAAATCCCACCTTTTAGAGCCTATCGCAACTTTTAAAATTAATTAATAGGGACAGCGATGGCTCTGATGCCGATTGAAGGGAATAAAAGTCCCCACGCAGCGGAAGCGCATCGATTGGACCTTACGCCGTATATTAATTAACATTAAAATACCGTTACGATAACTCAAACAAAACTTTAAACATGCTTTAAAGTTGCTGTAAAATCGGTTTAAACATGCTAAAATAAATCTAAATTTATTTTAAAAACTTTTCTAACGAAAAGAGGAAGAACCGTTACAAACCTCCGTTGTAGACTTGACCGTTCTTCGCCAACGACGCTCCAACGAACGAAAACGCAGCAGCCGCCTTTGTTTTTCTTCGCTGGAAATTCCTTCTTGATTGACACAATAACCACAGAGGTTACACCGGTATGTCTCTAAGTCTAGGAGGCCAAAGACTTGTGGGAGTCTTTCTCTAAGAGGGAGGCTAGAGAGAATTCTAGGTCTTGTCTTTCAAGAGTGTCAAGTGTCATGACCAATTAGGTCTAGTGTTCTATTTATAGAAGAGAGACCATGAATAAAATATTCAATTAAATCAATCTTTTCCAAAATTGATTCAATCTTATTCCTTAATTAATCAATCATGATCAATCAATTCCCCAATTGATTAATCTTTTCCACAAATGACTAATTACTTCCATAAGTAATTAGATCATTCCCATAAATGATTAATCACTTCCTTAAGTGATTAATTATTTACATAATTGATTAATTCATGGTTAATGAATTCTTTAATTAATTAACCACCAATTAAATATCACATATTTAATTTCCGGCCTTAAATTAATTAATTTTGCCCAAACACATTCTAGGACTTAATTTAATTAATTCATTATTTGAACTCTTTCAATCTTCCATAAATTTATATTTGAACTTCTTCAAATATTAATTTCTCTCACAATAATATATCAATATATATTATATTTATTTCCCTTAGTAAATTGAACATTTTCAATTTACATTTAATTACTTAGTTGCCTCAAATTACTTTACGAGCTACTAGTGGGACCTTATGGACCTGCAGATCAGAAGCTCCAAC
Organism: Luffa acutangula; assembly: GCA_036850905.1. Classification (NCBI taxonomy): domain Eukaryota; kingdom Viridiplantae; phylum Streptophyta; class Magnoliopsida; order Cucurbitales; family Cucurbitaceae; genus Luffa; species Luffa acutangula. The sequence goes on from CM072087.1 coordinate 10,028,385, forward strand.
GATGTGAGATTAATTGGTTAAACTCATTAACCGCAATAATCAATATTCGTTAACTATGTGTACATTCCACTATAGACTCACAGTGGCACTCTTCTCACTGCAGACATATTTTCTGTGTCCACGAAACTTAGACCAATATCGACTAGTTAGTCCTTCACGAGTGTCCATAACACCAGCTGGATCAAATTACCGTTTTACCCCTGGATTATCTCTATTTCCTTAAGTACCAATTCTCCTCTAATGAACAATCTGTTTGTGGTCCAACCATCAAACAGAAAACTCTCTCGTGCCATTGAGAGGGTAGGGCCCTTTGTTCAAGACTCGGAGTAACCACTTAAGGGAACACTCATCTGCTTCCCTAAAGTCGGGAAGGAGTGAATTCCATCTTGTACGATTATGTTCCCAGCTCCCCATTCGATCTTGTCCCGAAAGTGGTAGGCTTATTGAGTCGGCGTATTGGCCACTCTCACCCATACAAATCAAAGGACAATCTCTCATGAGCAGGAGTCCATAATCAACTCAGGATTAAGACTAAGTTGTCTAGGTCGTCCTAGTGAAATAGAAAACCAACTAGTTAACGGTGTTATAACTAGTGGTTACTATTTCGCGGTCCGGTCTTATGCAAACTCATTGCATAGGATACCCCAACTCGCATGTCTCCTACACGAACGCGTTGGATCGCAACGTTTGTATCAAATACAAAGTGGGCCGTATCCATAGTGTCACCAGGATAAGGCACCCAGTCTTATCCCTATACTATAGACCCTATAGGCTGTTTCTTGAACAATGATCCCATATGTCGCTACATATAGTTCAAGACTCATATTACAGCCTTGGATGTCTAGTTTATTGGATTAGGGTTATTATTAGGCAAAGATAAACATAAAATAACTAATAACAATTAATGGAAAAATATATCAATATTATTTCATTAATATCCGGTCAACGGTTACATTCACTATCTACGAGTTTTAGGGCATAAAACCCAACAGAATCCATTAGATAACATAATGTGATCAAACTTTTCATGCCATTGTTTGAGTGCTTGTTTCAACCCATAAAGAGACTTGACAAGTTTACAAACTTTTTCTTCAAGTCCTTTTACAACAAACCCTTCAGGTTGTTCCAATATAAATTTCTTCATCTAATTCTCCATTTAAAAATGCATTTTTCACATCCATTTGGTGTATTTCCAAATTTTGTAAATCTGCTATTGCAATTAACATCATTATAGATGTAATCCTCGTCATTGGAGAATAGGTATCAAAGGAATCGATCCCCTCTTTTTAACGAAACCCTTTAGCAACAAGGCAGGCTTTGTACTTATCAATAGTGTCGTCAGCCTTTAGCTTTCTTCTAAAAATCCATTTACTACTAATTTGTTTACTACCAGGAGGTAGATCAACCAATACCGAAGTTTTGTTATGCAAAATGGATTTTATCTCACTATTGATAGCTTCCTTCCAATAATAAGGTGCATCCGGAGATGTCACAGCTTCTTGAAAAATCCGAGGCTCACCATCTATCATATATGTTATGAAATCAAGTCCAAAGGAAGTAGCTTTCTTAGCTTTTTTGCTTTTCCTTGGTTCAAACTCAGTATTCTGATCGTCTTGACCTTTGAGAGAGCTAGCCTCATAATTCCTTTTGACACCACTACTCATGTATCTTTCCTTTTTCAAAGGAAATACATCCTCGAAAAATTCAACTTCAATAGATTCCATAATGGTATTATTATTAATATCAGGTATTTCTGATTTAATCACCAGGAATCTATATGTAGCACTATGCAAAGCATAGCCTATAAAGACACTATCAATTGTCTTAGGTCCTAGTTTGGTCCTTTTTGGTAAAGGAACTTGTACCTTTGCCAAACACCCCCACACTTTCAACATTTTATATGAGGGTAACTTTCTATTCCACACTTCATAAGGCGACTTATCAGTCTTCTTCTGTGGAATTATGTTTAGTATAAAATTTGCTGTAAGCAAAGCCTCCCACCACAAATTATGGTGTAAACCTGAACTATTTAACATGCAAATAACCATGTCTTTTAAAGTTCGGTTCTTTCTTTCAACTACACCATTTTGTTGTGGTGTATAAGGTGCTGTAGTTTGATGGACTATACCATTAACTTCACATAATTCATAAAATGATGATGATTCATATTCACCACCTCTATCTGATCTAAGCACCTTTACTTTCTTCTCAAGTTGATTTTCAACTTCTGCCTTATATGCTTTAAAAACATCTAAGGTTTCATCTTTACTATGTAATAAATATGCATAGCAATATTTCCACAGATGAAAATGACTTTCTAGCAAACTTTGATTCAACACAAATCTCACATTTGTGTCTATTATCAATGTTGAACTTAGGCAGAAGTCCTAAACTTACCATTCTTTGTAAAGAACGATAATTGACATGCCCCAGTGTAGAATGCCATACATCACACAACTCAACAATATAAGTAGAAGAGTTGTTATTATTATTATTCTTGGGCATTTGTGCCAGTACATTCAGTTTGAACATGCCATCATTTAGATAGCCTTTTCCAACATACATACCCCTTTTTTCTGAATAAATTTATCTGACTCAAACACAAGCTTGAACCCATTTTTATTCAGTGGAGTTCCTGACACTAGATTCTTTTGAATCTCTGGCACGTGCCACACATCATTGAGGGTAAGTATCTTTCCAGAAGTCCATTTCAACAGGACCTTCCCTTTACGTGCCACAGAGGCAGTTGAAGCATTTCCCATGTACAGCTTCTCACCACCATCTAGCTTCTCATATGTGGTGAATAAGGACTTATCCTTACAAATGTGCCTAGTAGCACCAGTATCAATCCACCAGCCTTTGGTGTCAGAGGCCATATTTACCTCAGAGATGACAGCAACGAGATCATCACTCTCCACAATATTGGTCTGATTGTTGGAGTTTTGTCCCTTCTTGTGTCTACAATCAACAGCAACATGACCACTCTTGCCACAAACCCAACAGACTCAACGAATACGCTTGTTGGCGTCACTCCTCGGTTGAGGATTCACATTCCTCTTCTTGAGTTGTCGCTTCTTGGGATCACACCTTGAAGATTCAGCAACATATGCATTGGCTTCAACTTCCAGGGAATCTTTGTCTCCTTTTCTATTATCTTCTTCAATGCGGAGTTTGATTGCAAGATTATCCATGGAAAGCTCCTTTCGCTTGTGTTTAAGATAACATTTGAAGTCCTTCCAAGAAGGTGGTAGCTTCTCAATCACAGCAGCAACTTGGAATGGTTCACTAATGTCCAACTCCTCACTTTGCAAATCACTAATGAAAATTTGCAATTCTTCCTAAACCCCCACTTCCAAAACTCAAACCCTTCCCCCAAACACCGCCTAAAAAGTTTCGAAAATACCCCTAAACTTTACCAAAATGTTTCAAAAATACCCTTGCAGTTAATTTTTGGATAGAAACCGTTAAAACCGTCGAAAATACCATTGCCAGAAATCTAGTCAAGCTCTTGGGATGATGTGTTGAAAGAGAAGAAAAACTTCTAGTGTATGAATACATGAAAAATAGGTAAAGCTTCTCATTAATTTTCATGGAAGAAGAATTTACGGTGGGATAAGGAAAAAAAAATAAGCATTTTCTAATAAGGTTATTTCTTAAAATCTTTTGAAAGTTAATGAGTATTAATGAAACTAAAATTTTTAATGGTTTCCATCCAAAAAAAATAACAAGGGTAGTTTTGAAACATTTTTTAAAGTTCAAGGGTATTTTTGAAACTTTTTAAACTTCGAGGGCATTTTTGAAACAAACCCCATAGTTCAGGGGCATTTTTTATAATTTAGCCGATGATAAATACTTCAAATATTAATTAACTTTAAAGTTAATATTATTCTACTTATAAAGCCCCTTCGAAATCATGCATATTTCTAATCTACTTTTGGATTTTTTTTCTTATCTCTAACCACTATTGTACCTGCAGACTTGACATGTATTAAATCAAAGTGACCTAACTTGCATTTGTTGGTTTATTTGACTAGTTTTACAATCTTTAAATTTATAACTCAAAATGAAGCAATTGCAAGTGTTCAAGTCATTAGAGATAAGGGGAAAATTATGTTAAGACCATAAATTTTCATATTGAGAGGAAAAATCATTTTATATAAAATATTTCAATTCTGAAGATTTAGTGGTGGCAAACTAGATGGAAAAGTTTTAAATCTTAAATTTAATTTCTACCAAATATTTTAAATACAAGAGAACTCAAAAGAGGGCTATTTTCCCCTACCCCTCCTATACTCCATCCTTTTTAGATTGGTGCAATTTGTTAGGAACAAGCTTAGAGACACCATCATTATTGTTAAAAACTTAATTAAGAGAAAAATCTTGAGAGACTAGTGGGTAAAATATTGGTAGAGAGATGCTATGTTTATATTCATATTGGGCAAGTTTATTAAGGGAATAAACCAAACGATTCGTTTTGGCAAGCTGGGCAAAGAAGGAAATTCAACAAAGGAAGAAGACGAGTATCAACATTTTAGAAAAATCCATCAAAACCGAATTTGTTATGATAGAATATTTATTTTATATTTCTTTGCCTATGAGAAGATGCCATGTGTAAATGATTTTAATCATTCTTTATTCTTTGGGAACCCTAGCCTCCGTCATATCAGTATGAAAATTTTCTTGGTACCAGAGCTCTATGGCCAACACCTCACTCAACTCTGCATCTTCAGCTGGCCGTACGTTTAGTAGCCCTCCTCTTAATCATCTATTAAATCAAATTACCTCTGTGAAGTTAGACAGAGGAAATTTTCTCTTATGGAAGAACTTGGCACTGCCTATTCTGAGAAGTTACAAGTTAGAAGACCATCTCTCTGAAGAAGAATCGTGTCTGCCAAAGATACTGCTGTCATCGAATAAAGCTGAGAATTCTGGAGCACGAAGCTCACAGACTTCCGCGATCGGAGTCGATGCCGCTGGAGCGTCGAGTTCAACGTTTGCTGAGGTAACCACTGTAAACCTATGATATGAGTTTTGGGTTGTCGTCGATTAGCTCTTTCTTGGCTGGTTGTACAACTCAATGACCCTGGAGGTCGCAACGCAAGTCATGGGGTACAATAATGCCTGATATTTGTGGGCGACTGTTCAAGAACTATTCGGGGTTCAGTCACGGGTAGAAGAATACTATATTCGACAAATTTTTCACTAAACCCGAAAAAGATCCTCAAAGATGGCTGATTATTTGAGAGTCATTAAGACTCATGCGGACAACCTTGGACAAGTTGGAAGTCCCGTTTATACACGATCGTTGGTGTCCCAAGTGTTGTTGGGATTGGATGAGGAATACAACCCAACAGTTGCTACTCTTCAAGGCGGGGCCGAAATTTCCGGGGCGGAGCTGCAAGCTGACTTGCTCGTCTTCGAAAAGCAGTTAGAAATTCAAAATTCTCATAAAAATAATTTGTCATTTAGTCATAATGCTTCTTTGAATATTGTTAATACCAAAGGTCAAGGTTCAGGGGCATGAAGACAAAATCAAAAATTCAGTGGTAATCGTTCTAGTTTCTCAAATTTTTCGAGTCAGAGAGGTGGAAATGGAAGACGAAATCATGGGAGAGGAAGATGACAAAGTAATAATAATTGCCTGATTTTTCAGGTATGTGGAAAAATTGGACATTCGGATGTGGTTTGCTATCATCGTTTTGATAAGGAATATGGTAATGGAATGACAAGAAATCAAAATCAAAATGTGAGAACTGATAATGGTAATATGGGCTCTTCTACTGGAGGGAGTTCAACTCCTCAAGCGTTTGTAGCTGGTCAAAATACCAACCCATTCTTGGCAGGTCTAGAAACTGTGGTTGATCCAAACTGGTACGTTGTTACGCAAATTGCTAACTGCAAGTGTACGGGCCCAAGTTATACTATAGTGATTAAAAATCGAATGTCGTCCTCTGGATTGGTTTTCTAACTCACCTAATTACTAAAGGTATATTTGTCCAATTTTATTTAGAGAAAATATTGGAGTATGAAGCAAATTAATTCAAAACTACTCAAAACAATTAAAAGAGTGAAAACTTAATGGAGAAAAGGCTTAGGGAATTGATTTCACCTATTAGATGCATGAATTAATCTAGTGATTGAATATGATTGAACACGTAACGATTTCATAAACCAAGGATTACTAATTATTAAATGTCTCTCCCGAGCACAATTAATTCTTTATGCGAAATTAAGAAATTGATATCCCTATCTAATTTCTACAACTAGCATAAGCCTTAGAGTTCAATCCTTTTAACCGTTTCCCAAACAATCCTAAATCTCCCGATTATTGAACAACGCAACTCATGCAATTAATAAATCTAATCTAAACTACCCTCTCCCGAGCAATTAGTTTAGAGAAAACAACAAATAATATGTGATCAAGAGATTACAACATTAAGTACTCAATCACATAAATGAAACGCGTTACGAACAATCATAAAAATCCTTAAATCAATCAATACAATTTAATGGCTACATCACGTCCCTAAAATACGAGAATTAGCTACTCATGGTCTCGATAATACAAGCAAAATATGCCAAAAATTTCATCATAACATTACAAGAAAATAAAGGAGGAAGAATAAACTCGCTAGCCGTGATAACCGTCATTCTTTCACGATCCCCACGATCTAAGCTCCAAAAATCAACTCCCCTCGGTCTCCTCAGTGTTCTGGTCTCTTTTTCCTCAAAATAGTCGTATTTTTCTCCCCAAAAAGCTCTCTCGTCTCAGCTAGATCATTTTCAATTTATAACATAGATTCTGTCGCGACGCTGAGGACAGTGTCTCAACGCTGTCGCGTGTAACGCCCTATAAATTTAAGGAAAGTATTGCAGCGTCTGATAAGGGTAAAAAATATACCTATTTTACCCTTGTATTTAGCTCATTTCTTGGTCAAATATTGAGTGTTTAGGTCAACATTACTATTTCCGAGCTCAAAATATGTTAATTTGATAAGTTAGGGTGTTGAGAGTCACTTTTGTTGAATTGTGCTTATTTGTGCTTAAAAAGACTTGATTTGAAGCAAATTTGACTTAGTTTGCCGTTGTGCAGAAAAACAGAGGAGAAGCTGGAATTCCCCAGGCAAAATTGAAATGCGACTGCATTTCTGGAAAAATAGAGGTTGTTCTAAGTCATGCGCGGGTCGTTGTCGACGAGTCTTCTTCGCACCTAACTAGCTGGTTTGGACGACACATGGTCCAAACTTTACTCCTTTTAAGTTTTGGAGAGCTCGGAACCAAAAGTTCGTCCCAATAAGAATTTTTCATCTAGTTTGGACGAAGTTGGTCCAAACTTTGCTCTTTTTGAGTTTCGAGAGAGTTTGGAACTCAAAGTTCGTCCAAATGAGAGCTCTTTAGGTGGTTTGGACGACAAATGGTCCAAACTTTAGTCTGTTTAAGTTTTTGAGAGCTGGAAACCCAAAGTTCGTCCCAATGAGAGTTTTTCATTTAGTTTGGACGCAGTTGGTCCAAACTTTCTCCTTTTGAGTTTCGAGAGAGTTTGGAACTCAAAGTTCGTCCCAATGAGAGTTATTTAGGTGGTTTGGACAAAAAATTGTCAAAACTTTACTCCGTTTAAGTTTTTTAGAGCTCGAAACCCAAAGTTGGTCCCAATGAAAGTTTTTCATCTAGTGTTGACGAAGTTGGTCCAAACTTTGCTCCGTTTGAGTTTCAAGAGAGTTTGGAACTCAAAGTTCGTCCCAATGAGAGTTATTCAGGTGGTTTGGACGACACATGGTCCAAACTTTACTCCGTTTAAGTTTTTTAGAGCCCGGAACCAAAAGTTCGTCCAAATGAGAGTTTTTCATCTAGTTTGAACGAAGTTGGTGCAAACTTTGCTCCTTTTGAGTTTCGAGAGAGTTTGGAACTCAAAGTTCGTCCCAATGAGAGTTCTTTAGGTGGTTTGGACGAAAAATGGTCCAAACTTTACTCTGTTTAAGTTTTTAAGAGCTTGAAACCCAAAGTTGGACCCAATGAGAGTTTTTCATCTAGTGTTGACGAAGTTGGTCCAAACTTTGCTCCGTTTGAGTTTCGAGAGAGTTTGGAACTCAAAGTTCGTCCCAATGAGAGTTATTTAGGTTGTTTGAACGACACATGGTCCAAACTTTACTCCGTTTAAGTTTTTTAGAGCTCGGAACCAAAAGTTCGTCCCAATGAGAGTTTTTCATCTAGTTTGGACGAAGTTGGTCCAAACTTTGCTCCTTTTGAGTTTCGAGAGAGTTTCGAACTTAAAGTTCGTCCCAATGAGAGTTCTTTAGGTGGTTATGACGACACATGGTCCAAACTTTACTCCGTTTAAGTTTTTGAGAGCTCGAAACCAAAAGTTCGTCCCAATGAGAGTTTTTCATCTAGTTTGGACGAAGTTGGTCCAAACTTTGCTCTTTTTGAGTTTCGAGAGAGTTTGGATCTCAAAGTTCGTCCCAATGAGAGCTCTTTAGGTTGTTTGGACAAAAAATTGTCAAAACTTTACTCCGTTTAAGTTTTTTAGAGCTCGAAACCCAAAGTTGGTCCCAATGAAAGTTTTTCATCTAGTGTTGACGAAGTTGGTCCAAACTTTGCTCCGTTTGAGTTTCAAGAGAGTTTGGAACTCAAAGTTCGTCCCAATGAGAGTTATTCAGGTGGTTTGGACGACAAATGGTCCAAACTTTACTCCGTTTAAGTTTTTTAGAGCCCGGAACCAAAAGTTCGTCCAAATGAGAGTTTTTCATCTAGTTTGAACGAAGTTGGTGCAAACTTTGCTCCTTTTGAGTTTCGAGAGAGTTTGGAACTCAAAGTTCGTCCCAATGAGAGTTCTTTAGGTGGTTTGGACGAAAAATGGTCCAAACTTTACTCTGTTTAAGTTTTTAAGAGCTTGAAACCCAAAGTTGGACCCAATGAGAGTTTTTCATCTAGTGTTGACGAAGTTGGTCCAAACTTTGCTCCGTTTGAGTTTCGAGAGAGTTTGGAACTCAAAGTTCGTCCCAATGAGAGTTATTTAGGTTGTTTGAACGACACATGGTCCAAACTTTACTCCGTTTAAGTTTTTTAGAGCTCGGAACCAAAAGTTCGTCCCAATGAGAGTTTTTCATCTAGTTTGGACGAAGTTGGTCCAAACTTTGCTCCTTTTGAGTTTCGAGAGAGTTTCGAACTTAAAGTTCGTCCCAATGAGAGTTCTTTAGGTGGTTATGACGACACATGGTCCAAACTTTACTCCGTTTAAGTTTTTGAGAGCTCGAAACCAAAAGTTCGTCCCAATGAGAGTTTTTCATCTAGTTTGGACGAAGTTGGTCCAAACTTTGCTCTTTTTGAGTTTTGAGAGAGTTTGGATCTCAAAGTTCGTCCCAATGAGAGCTCTTTAGGTGGTTTGGACGTCACATGGTCCAAACTTTACTCCGCTTAAGTTTTTGAGAACTGGCATCCCAAAGTTCGTCCAAATGAGAGTTTTTCATCTAGTTTAGACGAAGTTATCCAAACTTTTCTCTTTTTGAGTTTCGAGAGAATTTGGAACTCTAAGTTCGTCCAAATGAGAGCTCTTTAGGTGGTTTGGACGACACATGGTCCAAACTTTACTCTGTTTAAGTTTTTCGGAGCTGGAAACCCAAATTTCGTCCCAATGAGAGTTTTTCATCTAGTTTGGATGAAGTTGGTCCAAACTTTTCTTCTTTTGAGTTTCGAGAGAGTTTGGAACTCAAAGTTCATCCCAATGAGAGTTCTTTAGGTGGTTTGGACAAAAAATTGTCCAAACTTTTTTCCGTTTAAGTTTTTTAGAGCTCGAAACCCAAAGTTGGTCCCAATGAGAGTTTTTCATCTAGTGTTGACGAAGTTGGTCAGAACTTTGCTCCGTTTGAATTTCGAGAGAGTTTGGAACTCAAAGTTCGTCCCAATGAGAGTTATTTAGGTGGTTTGGACGACACATGGTCCAAACTTTACTCCGTTTAAGTTTTTTAGAGCTCGGAACCAAAAGTTCGTCCCAATGAGAGTTTTTCATCTAGTTTGGACGAAGTTGGTCCAAACTTTGCTCCTTTTGTGTTTCGAGAGAGTTTCGAACTCAAAGTTCGTTCCAATGAGAGTTCTTTAGGTGGTTTTGACGTCACATGGTCCAAACTTTACTCCGTTTAAGTTTTTGAGAGCTCGGAACAAAAAGTTCGTCCCAATGAGAGTTTTTCATCTAGTTTGGACGAAGTTGGTCCAAACTTTGCTCTTTTTGAGTTTCGAGAGAGTTTGGAACTCAAAGTTCGTCCCAATGAGAGCTCTTTAGGTTGTTTGGACGACACATGGTCCAAACTTTACTCCGTTTAAGTTTTTGAGAGCTGGGATCCCAAAGTTCGTCCAAATGAGAGTTTTTCATCTAGTTTGAACGAAGTAGGTCCAAACTTTGCTCCTTTTGATTTTCGAGAGAGTTTGGAACTAGAAGTTCATCATAATGAGAGTTCTTTAGGTGGTTTGGACGACACATGGTCCAAACTTTACTCCGTTTAAGTTTTTGAGAGCTCGAAACCCAAAGTTGGTCCCTATGGGAGTTTTTCATCTAGTGTTGACGAAGTTGGTCCAAACTTTGCTCCGTTTGAGTTTCGAGAGAGTTTGGAACTCAAAGTTCGTCCCAATGAGAGTTATTTAGGTGGTTTGGACGACACATGGTCCAAACTTTACTCCGTTTAAGTTTTTTAGAGCTCGGAACCAACAGTTCGTCCCAATGAGAGTTTTTCATCTAGTTTGGACGAAGTTGGTCCAAACTTTGCTCCTTTTGTGTTTCTAGAGAGTTTGGAACTCAAAGTTTGTCCCAATGAGAGTTCTTTAGGTGGTTTGGACGACACATGGTCCAAACTTTACTCCGTTTATGTTTTTGAGAGCTCGGAACCAAAAGTTCGTCCCAATGAGAGTTTTTCATCTAGTTTGGACGAAGTTGGTCCAAACTTTGCTCTTTTGGAGTTTCGAGAGAGTTTGGAAATCAAAGTTTGTCCCAATGAGAGCTCTTTAGGTGGTTTGGACGACACATGGTCCAAACTTTACTCTGTTTAAGTTTTTGAGAGCTGGGAACCCAAAGTTCGTCCCAATGAGAGTTTTTCATCTAGTTATGGCGAAGTTGGTCCAAACTTTGCTCCTTTTGAGTGTCGAGAGAGTTTGGAACTCAAAGTTCATCCCAATGAGAGTTCTTTAGGTGGTTTGGACGACACATGGTCCAAACTTTACTCCGTATAAGTTTTTGAGAGCTGGGAACCAAAAGTTCGTTCCAATGAGAGTTTTTCATCTAGTTTGGACGAAGTTGGTCAAAACTTTGCTCTTTTTGAGTTTCGAGAGAGTTTGGAACTAAAAGTTCGTCCCAATGAGAGCTCTTTAGGTGGTTTGGATGACACATGATCCAAACTTTACTCCGTTTAAGTTTTTGAGAGCTGAGATCCCAAAGTTCGTCCAAATGAGAGTTTTTCATCTAGTTTGGACGAAGTTGGTCCAAACTTTGCTCCTTTTGAGTTTCGAGAGAGTTTGGAACTAGAAGTTCATCCTAATGAGAGTTCTTTAGGTGGTTTGGACGACACATGGTCCAAACTTTACTCCGTTTAAGTTTTTGAGAGCTGGAAACCCAAAGTTCGTCCCAATGAGAGTTTTTCATCTAGTTTGGATGAAGTTGGTCCAAACTTTTCTCCTTTTGAGTTTCGACAGAGTTTTGAACTCAAAGTTCGTCCCAATGAGAGTTCTATAGGTGGTTTGGACGACACATGGTCCAAAGTTTACTCCGTTTAAGTTTTTGAGAGCTCGGAACCCAAAGTTCGTCCCAATGCTTGGCCTCGAGTCACCCTGGGAGTGACCCCCTACGGATGGTGTTTGCATGGATTAATATCAAGGTGAATGAGGGAGTGTTTTATAGTAAGTGGGAGCAGGACACGTGTCAACGTATCCTACGGTCTCCTCCATTAGGTTTTAGCGTGAGATGCCCATGATCTGCCTGCGAGTCGCCCTAGGATTGATCACCCTACGGAGGGTTTGATTATGGGAGTCGGAACAATGCAAACTCCAGAAATGGATAGGGTTTCTGAGGTCCATTTTCAACTTTGACTTTCCCTACGGTAGAATTGTTTGGGCCGACCTCTGAAATCTGAAAAATGGAGTGTCACACTTACGGGAAATTGTTAAGGTGTTAATAATTTCCTGACCGAAAAAACGGTAGCTAAGAACTATTGGAATATGAGTTATTCCGGGAATAGGGATTAGCTGAGATTGTCTCAATTCAGAGGAGGAGTAGTTGACTACCCTACGGTAGCTGTTGTTCTAAACCTCTGAAGTATCGTTGCAAAATGAATGTTTATTCTATGGGGTGATCATTACTTTTGCTAAATTGATTGGATTAAAATAATAATATTATTTTGTGTAATGGGTTAATGGAACAATACTTATTAAGTTAATTTGTTTGTTTATCAGCAATGAAACGTTCTTTGTATGCCTCGAATAACGCCAATTACAAAACTGGTATTTCTAATACAACTAAGAAAATGAACTTAGACACTAAATGCGTGGAATTGGTCTTAACTGAGGACGGTCCTCAAGCCCATATGTCTAATTTATCCGAAATTGTTCATGATGAATTTGACATAGACTGCTTAGCACATCTTAATGAAAATAAATTTGATTTATTGATCATTGAAACGTGTATAGTGGAAAATGATGATTCAGCCTGGATCCTTGATTCAGGTGCCACTCATCACGTATGCTCTTCCTTTGAGGGAATGAGCTTCTGACAACAGTTAGATGTGGGGAAATGACTCTCAGAGTTGGGACTGGAGAGCTCATTTCAACTAAAGCAGTGGGAGATATTAAAATGTTCTTCTCCAGGGAATGCTATATGTTATTAGATAACGTATATATAGTTCCTAGAATAAAAAGAAATTTGATTTCTATTTCTTGTTTGCTAGAACAAGGGTATTCAGTGTCCTTTTCTGTGAATGAAGCTTTCATTACTAAAAGGGGTGCTGATATATGTTCTGGAAAAGTTGGAGAACAATTTGTATGTCTTAAGACCAATAGAGTCTAGGGCTATTTTGAACAATGAAATGTTTAAAACAGCTGAGGCTCAACCAAAAAGGCAAAAAGTTTCTCAAAGTACCTATCTTTGGCACTTGAGACTTGGTCACATAAATCTCAATAGGATTGGGAGATTGGTTAAGAATGGACTTCTAAGCCAGTTAGAAGATGGTACTTTACCTCCATGTGAGTCATGTCTTGAAGGTAAGATGACCAAACGACCTTTTACTAGAAAAGGTTATCGTGCCAAGGAGCCCTTAGAACTCGTACATACGGATCTCTGTGGTCCAATGAATGTAAGAGCTCGAGGAGGATATGGATATTTCATCTCTTTTATAGATGATTATTCGAGGTATGGTTATTTATACCTAATGAGTCATAATTCTGAAGCCCTTGAAAAGTTCAAGGAGTACAGGACTGAAGTTGAGAACTTGTTAGGTAAGACCATTAAAACACTTCGATCTGATCGAGGTGGATAGTATTTGGACTTAAAATTCCAAAACTATTTGATAGAACATTGAATATCGTCCCAACTCTCAGCACCAGGTACACCTCAACAGAATGGTGTATCTGAAAGGAGAAACAGGACCTTGTTAGACATGGTTCGATCTATGATGAGCTATGCTCAATTGCCTAGTTCTTTTTGGGGTTATGCAGTAGAGACTGCAGTTTATATTTTGAATGTTGTTCCCTCAAAGAGTGTTTCTGAAACACCATTTGAGCTTTGGAAAGGGCGTAAAGTTAGTTTACGTCATTTCAGAATTTGGGGCTGCCCTGCACATGTGTTAGTAGCAAACCCAAAGAAATTGGATTCACGTTCAAAATTATGTCTATTCGTAGGCTACCCAAAAGAAACAATAGGTGGATACTTCTTTGATCCAAAAGAAAATAAAGTGTTTGTATCGAAAAATGCTACTTTCTTGGAAGAAGACCACGTTAAAGAACACATACCACGCAGTAAAATTGTGTTAAGTGAATTTTCTGGTAAAGCTACAAATGAATCAACAAGAGTTGTTGATGAGGCTGGACCTTCAACAAGAGTTGTTGATGAGCCCAGTTCAGAGGCTGGACCATCAACAAGAGTTATTGATGAGCCCAGTACATCTGGTCAAGCCCATCCTTCTCAAGAGTTGAGAATACCTCGACATAGTGGGAGGATTGTTATTCAACCTGAACGCTATCTGGGTTTAGCAGAAACTCCAACTGTCATACCTAATGATGGGGTTGAGGATCCATTGACCTTTACACAGGCAATGAATGATGTGGACCATGACCAGTGGGTAAAAGCTATGGACCTAGAGATGGAGTCTATGTACTTCAATCAAGTCTGGGATCTTGTAGACCTACCTGAAGGGGTTAAACCCATAGGGTGCAAATGGATCTACAAGAGAAAACGAGACGCAGCTGGGAGAAGTACAGACTTTCAAAGCTCGACTTGTGGCAAAGGGTTATACCCAAAAGGAGGGGGTGGACTATGAGGAAACCTTCTCCCCAGTTGCCATGTTAAAGTCGATAAGAATTCTCTTGTCCATTGCCACCTTTTATGATTATGAGATTTGGCAAATGGACGTCAAGACTGCCTTTCTGTATGGAAATCTTGATGAGAACATCTTTATGTCTCAACCAGACGGGTTCTTTGTTCAAGGTCAGGAGCAAAAATTTTGCAAGCTTAAACGATCCATTTATGGGTTGAAGCAAGCTTCCAGATCTTGGAATATAAAGTTTGACACTGCTGTCAAATTTTATGGCTTTGACCAGAACATTGATGAGCCTTGTGTTTACAAAATGATTATCAACAGTTCAGTAGCTTTTCTGGTGTTGTATGTAGATGATATTCTTCTCATTGGGAATGATGTAGAATATCCAGCTAACATTAAAAAATGGCTATCGACTGAGTTCCAAATGAAAGATTTGGGTGAAGCTCAGTATGTTCTAGGGATTCAAATTATTAGGAATCGTAAGAACAGAACGTTAGCCCTGTCTCAAGCATTATATATAGACAAGATGTTGTCTAGATATAAGATGCATAATTCCAAGAGGGGTTTACGGCCCTTCAGACATGGAGTTCGTTTGTCTAAGGAACAGTGTCCTAAGACACCTCAAGAAATTGAGGATATGAGACGCATCCCTTATGCTTCAACTGTGGGCAGTCTTATGTACGCCATGTTGTGTACTAGGCCTGACATTTGCTATGCAGTTGGGATAGTCAGCAGGTACCAGTCCAATCCAGGGTTAGACCACTAGACTGCAATTAAAAACATCCTCAAGTATCTTTGGAGAACGAGGGACTATCAGCTTGTGTATGGCTCTAAGGATTTGATCCTTACACGATACACAGACTCTAACTTTCAGACTGATAAGGATTCTAGGAAATCCACATCAGGGTCAGTATTTACCCTCAACGGGGGAGCTGTAGTCTGGCGTAGCATCAAGCAAGGATGCATTACAGACTCCACCATGGAGGCCGAATATGTCGCTGCTTGTGAAGCAGCTAAGGAGGCTGTATGGCTACGAAAGTTCTTGATGGATTTGGAAGTTGTTCCAAATATAAACTTGCCAATCACCCTTTACTGTGATAATAGTGGTGCAGTGGCAAATTCTAAAGAACCTCGCAGTCATAAAAGAGGCAAGCACATAGAGCGCAAATATCATCTCATCAGAGAGATCGTTCAACGAGGGGACGTGATCGTCACGAAGGTAGCCTCTAAGCACAATATTGCTGATCCATTTACGAAGGCTCTTATGGCTAAAGTGTTCGAGGGTCATCTAGAGGGTCTAGGTCTGCGAGATATGTACATAGAATAATCTAGGGCAAGTGGGAGAAGTGTAATGGGTATTGGGAATGCCCTAGTTTATTGTATTTATCTGTATTTTCATGTATTATACAGTATTAATACAAACTACTATTCCTACTTCAATGATTATTCATTCAATTTTGATTGTTGATGTACATTGCCCACTAGAGTTTTAGTTCAAGTGGGAGTTGTTGGGTTTTATGCCCTAAAACTCGTAGATAGTAAATGAAACAAATTAATCGATCTCAATAAAGTGTTATTTGAGTAATTCAGTAATTTGGTTATTGAATAATAGAGTTTGCATTAATAAACCCTAAATCCAATAAACTAAGATCCAAGGTTGTTTAAATGAAACTTGGACTAGTATGTGGGGACATACGGGGATCAGTGTCCAAGTAACAACCTAAAAGGTCTATAGTATATGGATAAGGTTGGGTACCTTATCCTGGTGACACTATGTGATACGGCCCACCTTGTATTCGATACAGATGCAATGATCCAAAGCATCCATGTAGGAGACATGCGGGTGGGGGTATCCTATGCAATGAGTTTGCATAAGACCGGACACGAAATAGTAACCACTAGTTGTAACGCCGTTAACTAGTTTAGGTTTCTATTTCAATAGGATGACCTAGGTAACTCAATCTCAATCCTGAGCATGTTATGAACCCCTTTCAGGAGGGATTGTCCTTAGATTTGTATGGGTGAGAGGAACTCCTGTTTAGTGGTTGGACCCTAAACAATTTGTTCATTAGAGGAATCAGTAGTACTTAAGGAACCAGAGGTAACCTAGGGGTAAAACGGTAATTTGACCCAGCTGGTGTTACAAACACACGTGAAGGATTGACTAAACTACAGTGAGAAGAGTGCAGCTGTGGATCTTTAGTGGAGTGACCCACAGTTAACGAATGTTGACTAAACTTGGTCAATGAGTTTGGCCAATTAGTCTTGTATCGTTGGAGCTTCTGATCTATAGGTCCATTAGGTCCCATTGGTAGCTCGTAAAGAGACTTGAGGCAATTAAGTATAAATTGTAAATTGAAAGTGTTCAATTTATTTGAGGAATCGTATAATGTATATTGATGCATTATAATATAAAATTTATGAAACTTTATAATATAATTTTTGAATTAATTTCAAAAATTAATTCTTGGGAGAAAATATTTGAAAGAGTTCAAATAAATTTAATATGAATTGGATTCATATTAATTTTAATTTTAATAAAATCTCTAAGATTAAATATATGATATTTAATTGGGTAAATTAATTAATTATGGAATTAATTAATTATTTATTAAAATTAGAGACCTTTTCCTATTAGGAGAAGGTCTTCCTTTTCCTATTAGGAAGAAGGTCTTGGCCTTTACCTATAAATAGGACCCTTGGGTGGGGTGAAAGACATCCCATTCATTCTCCTTCTCTCAGAGAATTCCCCTCAAGGCTTCCTCTAGACTCCCACCAGTCTCCTGCCTCTAGAAGTCTCAGAGTCATACCAGTGTAGCCATAGTGGTGGTGTTCACACTAGTTCGTGATTAATTCACATGCAGTTGGTGAATTTAATCTGAGTCGTCAACGAGAGTAAGTAATTTGTTACTTTATAAATTAGATTTTGATCTAATATTTTTGTATGCTTAGCCTTAATATATATTTAGAATAGTTCTAATATTATTGCCAATGTATTGGTATTTTAGATTAAACAAAATTAATTACGAATCGGTCCCAATCATGCTTCCGCTTTACGGAATTACGGAATTCCAATCCTTCAGGATAGCTACCCCTTATCACCCACAAGCAAATGGTCAAGCTGAAATTAGTAATAGGGAAATTAAAGCTATTCTAGAGAAAGTAGTCTATCCATCTAGAAAGGATTGGTCTTTTAGGTTGGATGAGGCTCTTTGGGCTTACAGAACAACTTATAAGACTCCTCTAGGTATGTCTCCCTATAGGTTAGTATATGGGAAAGCTTGTCATTTACCATTAGAGCTAGAGCATAAAACATTTTGGGCTTTGAAAAAGTTAAATTTTGATTTGAGTCGTGCAGGAGCAATAAGAATGCTCCAGCTAAATGAACTGGAAGAATTTCGTCAGTTTTCTTATGAAAATGCGAAAATGTATAAAGAAAAGACTAAGTTGTGGCATGACAAGAAAATAAAATCTCAAGAGTTTGTCAAGGGTCAGAAAGTCTTGCTTTATAATTCTAGATTGAAATTATTTCCTGGAAAACTAAAATTTAAATGGTCAGGACCGTTCACTGTGATTGAGGTTTTTCCCCATGGAGCAATTACTTTGCAGGATGAAAAAGATGGGAGAGTGTTCAAGGTGAATGGACATCGTGTGAAGCATTATTGGGGTGAGGAGTTTCAGTCGAAATATCCTTCCCTAAGGTTGGTTGATGATTGAGAGAGCATGATTTTTGCGGGAGCATTTCACAGAGCAAAATTTTGAGCTCCCAGTATTGATTTTATGTTTCGCTGATTTGTTTTTAATTTCGATTAGGTTAGATTTGATTTTTGTTTGGTTTATTAGATTTATCTTTAAGTATTTTTATTATTTTTGGTAGTTTAGATTTTATTTTTTTTATTTGAATTGATTTGATTTTCGGGCTATTTATTTAAATTATCTTTGAATTATCTTTGAATTAATTAGATTTAGTTAGATTTTATTTAGTTTTTTTTTTCGGTTATTTGAATTTCTGTTTAGGTTTAGATTTAATAATATTTCAGTGTGAAAATATAAGATAAGATAAGAATTACATATTCGACTGAAGTTAATAATAAGATAAGATTTGATTTTGGCGGTTTGAATTTGAATTTTCCGTGTGAAAAGATTCTTCTAGAAGAAAATCTTGTTACCCAGTTTGTTTTTGCAATCTTCTGGTTAGAGTGAATATATCATCAGAATATTACGGATGTGGTTAAGAATATTTTTTACCGTTGGGATTTAAATTTTCAGTGAGTAGGTAATATTGCATGAAGATCAGGTGCTTCCATGTGTTGCATAGGGAAATTGAACGATAGAGCCGTTGGACAGCACATCATTATGGTAAAATCTTACCGTTTTGAAAATTTAATTTGATTAATTACTTGCAGGTTTAAACGGTAAAAGATATTAATGGGGGAAGCTTTGTCACTGATTATTTTATTTTCTAAAGCCCCATTTAAACACCACTCAGGTTTGTTTCTTCTTCCATTCTTTTTCCTAATGTTTCTTTCCATTCTTCGAAGTGAAAAAAAATTTCTTCAAGTCTATAATAGAGAAAACGAGAAGCCGCAAGGAAAGGGATGTAGAGGAAGTTGAACCTACTACATCTGATGCTCCGAAAAAGAAAGCTAAAAAGAAGAGAACCCCAGTTTTTGTTTTTTGTTTCTAGGCAACAGAAATATCTACTGATGTATATTTTTCTCAGTTCTTAATGAAATTTCTAGAGTTGTTTCTCTTTTATAGCACTAAGTAATGCCTAACATAACTAATTTTCTTCTGAATTTTTGAAGCTTGGACTGATTACACTTAATTAGATCAAGGTATTCTGATCTCCAGAAACCTTTTGCTTGAGCATTTCTTCTAGCCTGGACTGTTGTTGCGACAAAGAAGATTTTTGAGGTAGTATTGACTTATATGATCCACTTTAAGCTTAGTTCTAGTCCCACACTTAGCTTAAAATTCAGAAAGAAAAATTTAAGTTTGAGGGTATCATTTGCAAAATTAATGATTCATTGGGGACAATGAATAATTCAAGTTTGGGGGACTTTTTGCTACTCCAATTGTTTTGTTCGAGCATTCCTCTCCTTCAAGTAAAAATTTGCTAGGTTGTTGAGTAACCGGGGACATTTGTGATACCCACAGTTTGTCTTCGCGTCAAAAAATGACCTAGGAAATGTGGAAAAAAATGAGAAAAAATTATTTGCTAAAAAAATTGATTGTTGAAATTTTGCTGAAAATTTTGATGGAGTAAAAGTTTTGAAGGATGAATGATGATCCAACAGTTTTTCTGTTTCCCAGAACTTAGGTGAGCTTCATCATAAAATGTTGCCATTCTGAGGGGCAAGAGATGGAATAACTAAGGATTTTTTAGCTTTATAAAGAGTATTGAGCCTAGTTGGTGATGAGTTTGAGGCAAGGGTATACTGCACCATAAAGTGGGTCATCCCATGCTTAAGAGCTTATGACTGTAGGGTTGCTTAAAGTCTGAAAAACAAGAATATAAACCCCTTTAAGAAGAAAAACAAATGTGTGTCTGATAATATAGCTAGGCTGTGGTGAGTTTTTAGAATTGAGTTGAAAGTGGTGATTATTTGTCCATGTCGGAGGAATTATTTTGTTGCAGCAGAGCTCGGTTTTGCAGAGTGTTCAGGTAAAGGTCAGAGGTAGTATTGGATTGTCTGATTTGATTAAGCTAATTTTTTTGTCTAATGTTTTTAAATTCTTGAAGGAATGATGGTTAGTATTGCTCGGGACGCACAATAGTTCAAGTTTGGGGGTGTGATAACTGCCCAAAAGGTAGTTATTTAGGCCTCAATTATGTAGGGATTTGTGTGCCCTTTATGCTTAATAGGGTGGTTTTAGAAAGATATTACATGATTTAACTCATTTGGAAGAATGGAAGCTTTGGAAATCATTTTGTGCAGAATCTGTTGCTGAGCGACTTGAGGGAGCAAATTCTATGCTGCAGCAAAACTGGGAGCATAACTGCCACATCAAAGCTCGTTAGCCAACTTCATGAACCGACTTCTGTTGAGTTAATTTCGAGATAAAGGAGTAAGGAGAGCCCTACACGTGTCCAAGTTGACCTAATTCAAGCCTCCTATCTTTCTATAAAAGGAAGTAGCCGTCGAAGAGTCAAAAGGATTCCAACTTTATGTGGAAGCCGAGTAGTATAGAGAGATTAGAGATTACCAAGAACACCATCATTCACAAGTGATTAAGGAGATTATTATTTTCTTTATTGTCTTGTGATTATGGACATGCCTACTCAGATTGTAATTCATGTTTCCATGTTTATTATGAGCCAAGTAGCTTAAGGTGTTGGTTAGGAACATGTAGTTGTTGTGCTTAAACTTTAGTAATATATTGATTATTGCATCTTGGTTAATTGTTGTGCCTATTTACATTTTATGTCCGCCTGGCCAGTCGGTGTGAATATCTCTCTCTAGTTTCAGGGATGATTTAGAGAGTGTGTGGCAATTATCCAACAATTATCCACACTACGATCATTGTGTATTGGTGAACGCCAGCGACTGAGCTAGGGATAGCCAGTTGCCTAGTGCTTGATCGGTCGCACTTCATTGGGGTTGAAACACATTCCAAAAGATCTGGAGTTCTGGGAGGAATCCGCTAATAATACTGCGAGAGTTGCATGATCAATAATATTGCTAGAGCATCTTTTTAAACAACTATTAAACCTATCCAGCGCCTGTCTTTAATCTGTCTGCCTATTTGTTTACTTGTTGTTCTGTCATTTATTTTGCTTCAGCATAATTCATATAAAACCCAAATATTTATCTTTGAAACCATTAGGAAGTTACACAAAATAGATAAAGTGGAAGCTCATTCAGACCCTGGATTGATAATATTACTTGCTGCAGACTGTGTATACTTGCACAGGAATTCTAGAGTCTTTTTATACCGTATTTCTACTCACTCTAGAAACCCAACAGGTACCCAGCCTTATCCCTATACTATAGACCTTTTAGGTTGTTACTTGGATTTTGATCCTCGTATCTCCCCACATACTAGTCCAAGATTCATTTAAACAACCTTGGATCTTAGTTTATTGGATTTAGGGTTTATTAGTGCAAACTTGATTATTCAATAACCAAATTACTGAATTACTCAAATAACACTTTATTGAGATCGATTAATTTGTTTCATTTACTATCTATGAGTTTTAGGGCAAAAAACCCAACAGTCGTAACTTCACCGGAGAAGACGCGCAGGGGAGTCGCCGGAGATGGAAGTTCGCTCGTTGAAAAAACTGCACTTGTCGGAGAGTTTCAGTCTTGCAGTTGGAGAAGAAAATCGAAGGAGGGGAGGCTGCTATGCGGCTGAGCTCTTGGAGAAGAAGGGGAAAATCAGATGGCTTATTCCACGCCTAAGGCTCCGTGCAGCTCCATTTAAAAGAACTCTTGGGCTTGGGCTTGGCTCTAAAGAAAATATATTTTCAATTTTTCCATTCGAGCCCTTATTTTAAGATTTCACCGATTTTTTTATTCTTTAAAATTCCCTCAAAACTCCAATTTAGCTCCAAAACCAATGAAATTTTGAAAGTTTCTTAAATTACGGACGTTACAATCTTCCCTCCTTAGAAAACTTTCTTCCTCGAAAGTTGTTAGTCTTGGAAGAGTTCTCTGGACACATAATTCCCATCTCTTCTAAATACAACTATGCCCACTTACTTGTAAAGTAAGCATGCATAACTAAAAGGAATTTGCTGACTTGGCAAGCGTAACGCCCTAAGTTCTAAGCCCAACTTAGCGACATTACTTAAACTTCTATCTTAATATTAACCGAATCCTCCGAAAATATCAGAAGCATAACAACATAAATCACAAACTACTTTTAGAAGAAGAAAAGGATCATCAAACTAAACATACTTTATTCATCTCAATTCTATTATTTCAAATGCAATGGAGAGAAAGAAAATGGTCAACATCTCATGGTTCAAATTTAACACTTTAAAAACCAAAATACACACTAATGTTCTCAGCTCCAAATAGTCACAAAATTTCTTTAAAAAATCCTAAAGATTCCTGAATATCAGTCAACTCAATAAGGATCGAGTTATACTCAAGCACTTGGAGTCTCCACTATCGATTGCTCTGGTCTTGTAAAAATAGCAAACCTTCCCTGTAACACATTTTACTTTTCTCTTAGTCTCAAGTCTCTCCCAATCTAGTTGGACTTACTTATTGATCAAAACGACTAAGCTAGGTATTTTGTAACAGTTCTTCCTATAATCACGTACTTCCTTTTCTACCTTTTTACTCTTTTGGCACATCACGTGAAAATCAAAATACCTTACTTAGCTCATCAACTTTAAACTCCACAAGCGGACTCATAAAAGTTTTCCTTTGAAGTTTTACTCAAGAGACCACCTTGATTATCTAGTTCCTTTTAAAACTTTGGTCTCTCGAGGTCTTGTAGTAACAGTGTCATCGTGGTACGTTCCTTAAGTTGTGCTACCAGTGGTTCCTCATCGTTCATCTGTTGATCCAAGGGTGGATTCACTGCATCAGGGTTACTTCTTGCTCCGACTGGTCTACCATGCCTGCCTGATTCTCTTCTACGTGAAGGCCATCCTTACTAATCTCCCCACCCAAACTAAGCCTATTTAATAATCTAGCCGAAAATTGAATGGCAAGCTAGGGAAATAATGCATCTCAAGGAAAAATAATTGCATACACATATAATTATTTAAAACATAGTTTATTAATTTGCAGGGCATATCTAGCGATGATGAGAATCTCGTTATTTAGCCATGGGAACACATAACCTTACGATGTAAGCAGTCTACAAAACCATTAACTGGGCCTTGATACCAACTATAACGACCCGACTTCTTAAAAAGCCTTAAAGAAATCGTTACGACAATGCATGTTTTGGAGGCTTTTTTAAATAAAAATATTTTAAAGCATAAACACTTATTTTAAGTAAAAACATTAAAACAAAACTTTTATTTGGGATCCCTAATTTTAAAGGTTTTAAATATTCTTAAATAATTTTTAAAATAAAAATGTACATGACCTCTAGAAAAATTCTCAAGCAAATTTACAATAAGTAAAACATAGTTCTTAAAGCGAAAGAAAAATAAAATATGAAATTCAATATAGTTCCCTCATGGCTGCCTTTGAGATTCTCATCAATCGCCTTTCTCCTGTCCTTGCCTATACCTGGAAAAAAAAATATTTTTGAAAAGAATGAGTATTTGAAAATACTCAGTAAGTGACCCTACTATTGAGGTTGGGTCATGCTTTAAAAACATTTTAAAAATCAACAACAAATATAATTTTGGTGGCTTTAAACTTTATTTAAAACTTTCTAATGAGAGAGAATATACATCAATTTCATGCATTTCCTAGACACATCAATTTCATTTGTCTCCTACGGAGGCCGTCAATTTCACGAAACCTCAAGGTCGTCAATTTCACAAACCTCGACTTAGGTACATCAACTTCATGTCCCTAAGTCCTGTGTAGGCATCTCTGAATGCGCACTTATAAAACTCATAAATAATTTAAACTCATTCCTATAATGGAATTTAAAACTCATTCCTTTAATGGAATTTACACTCATTCCTTTAATGGAATTTTGAGAGACAACTAATCAAATATTTCAAACATCAACAATGCAAGCAATAGTAAATTTTCATGCACAATTCTCACGCTTTTAATAATAATAATAAATTTCAAAAACAACTCTTAAGCATGAGAATTTTGGAAAATCAAACACGTGCACCCAATTAAAAAGTTCAACAGTAAGTTCACTTACCTCGGCTTAAATATTCTGAACAAAACTAAATTAATTCTTTAATACCTAGGTCCTTAACCACACAAAATAAAATGTTGCTTGCTGTTTGGGGTCTCAAATCTGCTCCAATCCTCCAATTGAATCACGAACACGCTAACGACCTTGAAACCACATGACAAAATCAATGGGTATTTAAAATTTACTCAATAAACAACCTCAAAACCACCATAAAACTCTTACCCATTGCTGGAATTAGCTAAAACCCAACGAAACGAGTTGAGATTTGGAGAAAATCGTGTCTTCAACATCGTCTCGCCGAAAAACACGAACCCAAACTACTACCAAAAATGTCGGAGGAAGTAGTCTACCGTCGTTGTCACAAACCCACACGCCTGTTGCACGCTGCAAGGTTCGCCGGAGGGACGCCGCTGCCGCCACACACGCCGGTACACGTCGATAGGATTGGTCGGAGTGCTGGAGGTTGTCGCACGTAGATCCTTGAAGAACCACCGCCTGAACCTGCGGTACACGCTGCTGTCGTTGGTTGCTGTACCGCCTGCTGCACCACCATAACTTCACTGGAGAAGACGCGCAGGGGAGTCGCCGGAGTTGGAAGCCTGCTCGCTGAAAAAACTGCACTGGCCTGAGAGTTTCAGTCTTGCGGTTGGAGAAGAAAATCAAAGGAGAGGAGGTTGTTGTGCGACTAAGCTCTTGGAGAAGAAGGGGAAAATCAGATGGCTTATTCCACGCCTAGGGCTCCGTGCGGCTCCATGTAAAAGAACTCTTGGGCTTGGGCTTGGCTTTAAAGACAATCTATTTTCAATTTTGTCATTCCAGCCCTTATTTTAAGATTTCACGAATTTTTCTATTCTTTAAAATTCCAACTCAAATTCAAGTCCAAAACTAATGAAATTTTGAAATTTTCTTAAATTACGGACGTTACATCTCGGATCTCCTATCTCCATCCTCTCTCTCTCTCTTCGATAAAATGGGGGATTAAAAATGCCGAGGATGCTGACTTCTCCAAGAAACAGACTTGCGTGCTCCAATATGCTTTTGCCAGCTTGCAACTCAGCCACATGTCAGAATGACTGTCGGGTAGGGTGTCGATGTACTTTCCACGTGCATGGTCTGGCGCATGCGTTACACTATTACTTGGGCAAGGGAGGAAACTACAGTAAACATGCATTAGATAACCAGGATTAGGCGTTTTCCCGCCGGATCAAAGAAATGGACTTTAATGATTCTATTACCACAATCTAGCTTATATGCGCCCATTCAGCACGTCAGAACTCTTTTCTAGCCTTATTCAATTTAATTTAAGGTGAGAAAAATTAATTTAAGGTGAGAAATAACTTGCTTTTTGCAAGTTATCATAACTTAGGTGAAAAAACCTCAATAATGATTTTATTGAACAAACATAAATAATTTGTCAACATTCACTATCTACGAGTTTTGAGGCACCAACCCCAACATAGCATGCATTGTTTAACCTTTCGCATCAGAAAAATGTTATTCAAATAAGCTATGGTATTTGTGAATAGTGTGGGTTGTTCACTATTTAAAGATTAGCTCGGAGTGAAGCAGATATGTCAAGATTTATGAGTTGAGTAAAGATCGACATAGTAAAGATTGACATGAAAAAATTTGATGTGGCTGGTTGCACCATTTTTTTTCTATTAATGTTCTCACAGTAATTTTTCTTTTAACATAAGAAGTTAGGGTAATTGACAAAAAGAGGACAAAAAGAAAGGCATTAAAGAGAAATATGACTCATTTTAAATTGGAAGAGAAATGATATTTTTATGGCTGTGAAATTACTATGAAAAGCTCTAATTTTTTACCCTCTTCGAATTTCTCCCAACCACGATTTTCTCTCAACCACTTCATGACAGGCACGACAACGGCGACGACAATATCGACAAGCACGACGAAGGTGACGACGAACAAGGCACAACGACCACGCACGATTTTCTCCAACGAGTTCGACTGTTGGCGACCACTGACCAAGCGAGATTACGAGAAAAAAAATTCTCCCAGAGATTGCGAGAAAAAAAAAATTTCCTAGCGAGATTGCGAGAAAAAAAAATTCTCCCAGTGAGATTGCGAGATTTTTTTTTCTCCCAGTGAGATTGTGAGAAAATTTTTTCTCCCAGCGAGATTGTGAGAAAATTTATGAGATTGCGAGAAAAATATTTCTCCCAACGAGATTGCGAGAAAAGATTTTCTCGCAGTGAGATTGTGAGAAAAAAAAAGCAAGTCGCAATTCCTGGCTTAGTTTTTAACCCAATTGACAGTTCAAGTCATATAATAATGAAATTAAATTCTTAAACATCTCATGATGTACAACAAGTGTATTTCGTTCAACTCAAGAAATCAAACACAACTGTAATATAAGAGTTTACATTAATCTCGTACAACTGACTTTTCGGTAAAGTACATCCTTCGTAGATTTATTTACTCTCAATTCAAAATTCCTTTTCATTGTCATGACACTTAATTTCATGGACAATTCCTTCTTGCCAAAAAATACTTGTCCTACTTCCAACTCGTTATTTGTAGAGCTTCATTCTAACCGCTCATTTTTTTCTCCCATCTCTTCTGGCCAACTGATGGATCCATCTGACCTTAACCAAATTTACCATATTCCTAACAAAGATATGATTCATTTTATTATTTTGCAATTGGGTTTTTTGTAATTACCAGCTTGGTCTCATTCGTTTAGATTGGAGTCATCTATTGTAATTAGGGATGGGGCTCCTTTTGATGGGCTTTTTTTTTATGCTCTTGTACATTTTTTCATATTTCTAAATGAAAACCCAAATTCTTTTTTTTTATTAAAAAAAAAAGAACACTTTCATCAGCACTAGTTTTACAATTGATTTTCAGAGTATCTTCTATGCAATCTAGTTATTAAGTAATAAGAAATTAAGAATAGTACTAAAACAAATTTTTTGAATAAAAATACAAAGATGAACAACCTAGTTACTGCATAGTAATGGATAGCATTCATCAGTTTGTTCTGGTTTTTGTCCATTCCAAAACGGAACCAAACTACTAGGTCTTTTATACATTATAGTATTAATGGATACAAAAAGGAGTTACTTAGGATGATTGGTTGATCTTCAATTGAAGAGGAAAAAAAAAAAGAACCCTTCTTTTATAAATAAAAAAGAACCCTATTTATGGAACATCATTGCACACAATCACTAAATACTAGCATGGGCTAATATATATAAGAATCTGTCAAAGAAATATAAGAATCTAAGATATCTTGAAAATGAAAAGATTATTCTGCAACCTGCACTGACGTGTTAAAAAACGAAGCAATTTGGAAAATTTGACAGACATTAGATCACCAGATGTAAAAGAAGTTCCAAGTTCATAATAGCCATGAGATATTTATACTTATTATCTTTAGGAACTACTCAAGGATTCACCCTACTCACCGATGAATGTGGATGAGGAGTTAAGTTTACCCACGTAGCTCTCCCCAAATCTTCTTGCTTTTCTTCGTGTGGCGACAAAAAGGAATGAAATGGAGAAAGAATCCCCTGCCCCAGCCTCAACTCCTACCCCAACCTGAGCATTTTAGCTTGGGACAATACGGGCTTGAAGATGGGGAATGTTGGGTCGAGATTTTTCGAGCAATCAAACGATTGCTAATTTACAGCAATGATGAGCAATCAAATGATTTCGGGCGAAGGTTGAAGAACGGAGGATGAAAGTTGCGGCGGTCGAAGGTTGTTAAAGAAGAATGACGAAGAAGGGAGGCGGCGGCTGAAGGTAGAAGAAGGGAGCTAGGGTTTGATGTGCCTTTGGAGAGAGAGAAAAGTCAGGTTTCTTTTTACCTTTTTCAAAAATTTAAAAAAAAAAGTAATAAATAAAATGGGCTTTTAACGGTGGGCTATGCCTGCCATTAAAGGGTATTTTTAATGACGGGCAATGCCCGTCATTAAAAGTCAATTTTTCCCGAAAAACACGCGTCCGACATTAAAAGTGGCGCGCGTTTTCCGTCCGTCATTAAAGGTCCCGCCCCCTTTTTTTGTCCGTCATTAAAGGCTGTTTTTGTAGTAGTGGGACATTCAACGTCACATTTTCTTTTACTATATTCTGAAGTACTTCTTTCTCGTGGGATGTCATTTGACTCATAATTACAATTCTTAGCATCATGAAACTCTGATTCATATGATTCCCATCTAGTGGTCTCATTTCTGTCACCACTCAAGCCACCTTCAACTGCATTTCCATCTAATGTTGAATTTGATGCACGAATCAAAGCGTTTGTATTTAACTTCTGAACTTGATTAATCCTAGAAATAGATTTGTTACCGAATTCAACAACTTTAGAACTTTCAACATGTAAATCTTTGTTCCTA
Source organism: Luffa acutangula (assembly GCA_036850905.1). Classification (NCBI taxonomy): domain Eukaryota; kingdom Viridiplantae; phylum Streptophyta; class Magnoliopsida; order Cucurbitales; family Cucurbitaceae; genus Luffa; species Luffa acutangula. The sequence goes on from CM072087.1 coordinate 10,057,054, forward strand.
GGTTCAAATGAGATGTACAATGGGACTTCGAACATATTTTCACCTAGAAGATAAAAATTCAAATCACGATCATTACTTATCTCAAATGGAGGAGCTTCATCTTCAAATTTTACCTCATATTTCCATCTTATTTTCATATCAAACTCTTTAGGGTTGACTTCTGTGAGGGCATATAGTTCAACCACTAAATCTTTGTGTGATTTCCTTACTTACAACAACACCTTTCAACAAACCTCCTTCATATTTTCTTTATTACTCATCCCATTCTCCACCAAAACGAACTAAAACACGAACTTGAGTCATCTTCCAATTACCACAAAATCTTTAATTCCTACAAAAAAAAAAAAAAAATTGAGGTTGACCCCAATAGGAGTATTGACATTTCAATTTTTCATCTCACATACTTACAACATTGTGCAATAAAAGTGTAAACAACAAACAACATTTTTCATAACATTCTCTTAAAAAGGAAAAAAAAAACGTTCTTTAGTCTACCCAAGAGAGGTATTAGGAAACCAAAACAAAATAAAACTAAACTATGAAGAAAGTTTCTTACCGTCTACCCAAAGAGAGCCCTCGGGTTGTTGGTTCGTGCGTGAGAGAAGAAGAAAGTTGAGTTGTTGTTGTCGCTTGATAACCAGTCATCAATGGAGGAAGAAATCGCTCATGCGTGAGAGAGGAAGATCATTGTGTGAGAGAAGGAAAGAAAGAAAGAAATGGGTTTGAAGTATGGAAAAAATCGAGCAGCTGAAGATAGATTGGGGATTTTCATTAAGGGTAATTTCGTAATTTCACCGTCCTAAAAATCTCATTTCTCTTCCAATTTAAAATGAGTCCTATTTCTCTTTAATGCCTTCCTTTTTGTCCTATTTTTGTCAATTACCCAAGAAGTTAGGCTCATATAAGTAAGTTCTCTATATTGTTTTACTACACCTTTCACAAAATACTTTGAACTTTGGAACGAAGGTGAGCTTAATTTATATATATTTCCAAGTAAATAAATGAATATATATATAAAAAAATATATATACCAGAAACGAGTTTGAGATAATTGTTAGAAAACTGAAGAATATATTTAACCAATGAAATTCATTTTTCAATTATAATGTGATATTTTTTTAATACGTTACTATATATCAAAAGCTATTTTCATAATGAATAATTTTATTTGCACGCAATTATATCACAAGTGTTCTTCTAAAAAAAAATTATATCACAAGTTTTTCCTACTGATCAGTTGTAGAAAAAAGTAATAAAATTTTCTTTCCTACCAATCTCTTCCTACATGTACACATGCAAAAAAGTACCACCAAATTTTCCTTGCACATTTTGTTAACTGTTCTCAAATAAAAATGTAAGGTTTTTTTTTTTTTTTTTTTGAGAAGAAAAAAACGTATGGTTTCTTTGACCGACCTTTTTGTATTTATTTTGTAACTTATCTCTTTACTTCTCACTTCATCTGGTCGCCAATTGTCTCTGAAAATATTTATTCTCACAATTTTGTTTTTTTCCTTTATCTTTTTCTTTTTCCTTTTCTTTTCTTTATTTTTAACCAACACTAGTTTATCTCTAAACATTAGCATTTACTGATTTTAATTTTCTAATAATTTGCCTTTATACCTTGCTTATAGGATTATTTTTAGCTTAAATTATTTTCTTCGTTCAATTTCTTGTCAAAAGTGCATTAAAATGACTATAATATGTATGCAAGTCTAAGATGAAGGTTCGATACCAAATCGATGGTAAAACGAGCTAATACGAAGGTAAAATGACGTAAATGCCCCTCCGTCAACGTGGTAAACAATTTCGGCTTAAGAAATAACAAGGAAGCAAACCAGTAAGCGTCAATATGCCGTGGAATCAGCCCCTCAATAATGCCACAAACAGAAGCGACAACGTCTCAACGCTGTTGCAAACCCCTGGGACCGAATTTCTTTTGCACGTGTTTTGAGCTTCTCTCTGTGTGGAGGGTCTCAACGCTCCTTAGAGTGTCTTGATGCTCTCGCCTATAGCTTAAATACTATCTTTCCATTTTTAAGGTTGGATTATATCATTTCTCACTATTTTGTCGGCCTACAAGAAAAAACACTTCCAGTGGCGTGCTAAGCATGTCGCTGAAATGAAAAAAATGTCGGTAAAAGTTTTATCAACGCGCTTGACTCCGTCGTTGTTTTCGCCTAGTCGTAAGTATTTGCAACATCTACTTTAGACGCCGCTAAAAGTGATCTTTAGTGACGTCTGTGTGTCGGCGTAAGCGATAGATAGGGACGTGGGGACACGTCGCTGAAGACACTTATCAACGACGTCGGTATAGTTGTTCCTGAATTATTAGATTTTTTCACTTGCTATAAAAATTTATCCCTCCATCCCTAAAGCCAACCCCATGATTTCAATTTAAAATGCAAGCATAAGAGGTGATCTTGGTTAATACATGCAAGTATGCAGGTACAATATTCGAAATGTGACAAAAGTCCAAAGATGATTAGAAATATTATTTGGAGGCGGCTTTAGTAGAATAATATTAACTTTAAAGTTTATAGTCTTGATGAATTGTATGGCGTATAATATCCTCTGCGGATATGAATTTGCGTATAGAAAAATATGTTTAATATTTGAAGTATTTATCATGTGGATTGGTACTAGATTATTTTTCCTTCATGGAAATGGATGATAGATATTGCGTTAATACAAAAGTCCACTTTTGTTACTGTGGGTGCATGTCTAAAATTATTTTAATTGCTAAAAATTTATTATTAAGATCCCATCCAATAATAATTTGGTTTTTGAAAATTATGCTTGTTTTCTCCTAGTTTCCATACAATGATTTTCATGTGGCATAATTCCAAGGTAAAAAGCATGTTCTTGAAAGCAACTTTATTTTTTGTTTTCAAAATTTGTCTTTGTTGAACGAGAAATTTTGGTCCAATCACAAATTGTCACGTCATTTTTTAAAATTAATGACGAAATTACAAATAATTAAATTTGGGACCAATTATAAATGGTCATGTGTCCCAAATTTAATTTGAAGACAATGTTGGTCAATTATAAATTTAAAGAGCCAAATTTCTATTTGATCAATTAATTAGAAAGTAAATTATTTTGATCAAATTAATTAATTTGACCAATTAATTAACAAAGTAATTAATTGGATCAAATTTGGGTCTTTTAAATATTTGGGTCATATGGTTTTGGGTTAAATATGAACAAAACCCAAGACTAGATAGTTGAGCCCAAGACCAATAAAGTCGAAGTCCAAGTTGTTAGGCCCAAAAGTCACCAGGGTCCATCCAGCGAGAACTCTATAAATAGAGGGGTTCTCCTCCATTTTAAGGGTTGAAAAATTCTACACTCTCACAAAGACAAGAGTTCAGAGTTTCAGAGCTCTCAAGCAGAACCAAAGAATTCAGAGAGACTCCACCAAGTCTGAAGACCGAAGACTATCTACAATCCATAAATTCAAGTGTTGAACACTTCTTGAAGACCAAACACTCTTCAAGACTTCAACACTCCTAGAAGATCAAATACTCTTTAGGACATCAACACTTCTTGAAGACCAAACACTCTTCAAGACCTCAACATTCCTTGAAGATCAAAGAATCTTCAGGACATCAACACTTCTTGAAGACCAAACACTCTTCAAGACTTCAACACTCCTGGAAGATCAAATACTCTTCAGGACATCAACACTTCTTCAAGACCAAACACTCTTCAAGACTTCAACACTCCTGGAAGATCAAATACTCTTTAGGACATCAACAGTTCTTGAAGACCAAACACTCTTCAAGACCTCAACATTCCTTGAAGATCAAAGAATCTTCAGGACATCAACACTTCTTGAAGACCAAACACTCTTCAAGACTTCAACACTCCTGGAAGATCAAATACTTTTCAGGACATCAACACTTCTTGAAGACCAAACACTCTTCAAGACCTCAACATTCTTTGAAGATCAAAGACTCTTCAGGACATCAACACTTCTTGAAGACTGAAGACTCCTTCAAGACTGGAAGACTTCAAGCTCCAAGAATCCATTGAAGCTTCAGACTCGAGATCAAGCATTCCAGCCCTCGAGTGAAACACATTCACACACAAGAGAGAGAATCAGAGGATTAAAGTTTGAGATTGTACACCCACACGCATACAACATTAATACAGATATATTATTTATTCCACGTGTCTCCATCCCTGAAGTTATGTGTGAACAAATTGGCATGCCCAGTGGGACCATCTCTACCTCTCATCTCTCTCTCTTATCTCAAAACACAAGTGTAAACATGTCGTTCAAGACTTCTTCAATGGTCGCTGTTATGAACAAGTCTTACATGGGTTCTACTGCCCATTGTTGCTTCAATGAACTGACATTGCAAGAAGATAAAACTTCCATCGCTGGAGGCCAAGAAACAACCTTGCAGGGGGCATATACTAATGACAAGTTTATTGTTAAGTATAACCCTTTGTTTGAACTTGATTCTGACGTAGTGACTGTCATGATGACTGAGACTAGAACTATGGAAGAAAGAATGGTTGAGATGTAGGAGCACATCAACACCTTGATAAAGGCGATTGAAGAAAAATATTCTCAAATCGAGCAACTAAAGAGCCAAATTGAGAACCAACATATCGCCGAATCAAGTTAAACCCAAGTCATAAAAATCATGACAAAGGAAAGACTATAGTGCAAGATGATCAACCACAGTGTTCTACTTTGATCGCTTCACTATCCATCCAACAACTCCAAGATATGTTCACAAACTGTATCAAAGCTCAGTACGGTGGACCTACTCAAGATTCCCTCTTGTATTCCAAACCTTATACTAAGAGGATTGATAACTTGAGAACTCCAATCGGGTATCAGCCACCAAAATTTCAGTAGTTTGATGGAAAGGGCAATCCTAAACAACATATTGCCCACTTCGTTGAGACATGCGAGAACGCTGGTACTCGAGGGGACCTACTAGTCAAGAAGTTCGTTCGAACAGTTAAAGGAAATGCTTTTGACTGGTACACTTATCTAGAACCTGAGTCAATAAACAGTTGGGAGGAACTCGAAAGAGACTTTTTGAATCGCTTCTACAACATTAGATGAACTGTTAGCATGTTCGAGCTCATCAACATTAAACAACGAAAAGGTGAACTCGTTGTTAACTATATAAATCGCTGGAGAGCCATGAGTCTAGATTGCAAAGATCGCCTCACTGAACTCTCTTCCGTTGAGATGTGCATTCAAGCCATGCAGTGAGAACTCTTTTACATCCTTAAAGGTATAAAGCATCGCACCTTTGAAGAATTAGCAACTCGCGCCCACGATATGGAGCTAAGTATTGCTAGTCGAGAAAATCAAGACCTTCTACTCCCTAACATGAGGAAAGAAGGAAGGAACGAAGAAGAGACTATAGAAGAATATATGGTTGTAAACACAACCCTTCCCAAGTCGTCTTCGAAAGAAAAACGACAAACAAATGGAACACATCACTTAACTTTAAAGGAAACACAGAAGAAAATCTATCATTTTCCTGATGCTGACATCCCTGATATGTTGGAACAACTGCTGGAAGCGCAACTGATAGAGCTTCCTAAGTGTAAACGACCAGAAGAGATGGAGAAAGTCGATGATCCCAAGTATTGCAAGTATCATCGAGTTATTGGTCATCCAGTGGAAAGATGTTTCGTCCTAAAGGACTTAATTCTAAAGTTGGCTATGGAAGGAAAAATTGAGGTCAACCTTGATGAAGTAGCTTAATCAAATCTTGCTACAATCAAAGGAAAGAGCAAACATCAAAGAAAGAAGGATCATAAGAAAACTTCAACCCAAGAGGAAGAGAAGTAAAAAGTTTTCTCAACCTCAAAAACTGGTGATGTTGAATAAATCCTTCTCCAAAACTTTCCACAAAAAGGAAAAAGAGAACTTTGCAACTTCCTACTGCATCGACGTAGAAGAAGTTGACAATTTCAAGAAGGGTGAACAGAGGAAATCCGTCTTTGATCGCATCAAGCCTTCAACTACTCGTCCTTTGGTATTCCATAGAATGAGTATGGCCGCGACAAAAGAAGAAAATCAATGTTCAACGTCCACCTTCACTCGACATGAAGAAAGGTCAATCTTCAACATCTGTCTTTGATCGCCTCAAAGTAACAAGTGATCAACCAAAAAGAAAGATGAACAACTCGGAGTTGAAACTTTTCGATGAAGTAAACAGCGACGAGAAGCTTCATAGTTGCATCCCGTCACGATGAAGAGGAAGTTTTCTGTTCTCATAAATACGAAATGTTCCTTGAAGGTGAAGCTAAATCTGATTATCCTGACCAATTCTACAAGTCAAGGATCTGATCAAGACCATGATGAAGATAAGGGCTTTTAAAATGTAAAAGCTCCTTATCGCAAGAGCCTAAATTGCATGATGCTCCTAGCCCACACGAGCTTAAAAGGTGAGAGCAAAAAAATTTTGAACTACGTTATGATTTGATCCCTTTTCTTCAAAGGGTACGTAGGTAGCTTAAAGAAAACTTTAAGTTCAGTCACTACAAATAAATATAAAGAAGGTGCAATAAATATTGAAGCACGATACAAATTGAAGAAACTCATCACTACTAGGGGCAACACAACGAATTGAAGTTGTGGACCATTATGAATGTGAAGCTACGAGTTGGATCAATAAACGAGAGCTTCATTCCTCCAAATTAAATGTCTCGCTAGCCTCAAGTTCGGTGTTTTCATTCACCCTAAGTTTGTTGTTCCCTCTTCTTCAAGTGGAAGGTTCTCTCACGTGCTTCGCTGGAGTTCCTTCTCTCCAAGTTTGAGGCTTCTTACGTTGTACGCTACTATGTTGTTCCTTCTCCAAGTTTGGAGGTTCGCCGCTGCACGCTCTTGCGTTACTCCTTCTCCTAGTCCAAAGGTTGTTTGCACGTGTTGTTATGCTAGCACGCTGCTTCCTTCTCCAAGTTAGAAGGTTCTCATGCTACGTTAGGTTGCGCTGCTGCTCTACTTCCTTTATTTAAGTTCGAAGGTTCTTACGCTGCGTTGTTGCATTATTTCGTTTTCCAATGTGCGCTGCTCCCTTCTCTCTCCAAGTTCAAAGGTTCGACGTTGTGCTACTTCCTTCTCAAAGTTCGAACGTGTTCTCATAATACGTTGCTTTGGCTTTCTTTGCTGCAGTTTCTTCTCTCCAAGTGAGGGCTCAGGCTCACGTTGCTTTCCTCTCATGGGAAATATGCATCTTAAAATTTAAGATTAACAGTATTGGGACTCGAACCCATGACCTTTTAATATGTAGCTTTGCTATTAAACTAATAGACCATTCAAGCTTTTGATTAATATTCGCTTGTTAATATATACATATATGTTATTCAGTCAACTCATATTATTCTCAATCCAAATCTTGTCAAACCCAAAATCAAGCAAAGTCCCAAACTCAAATTCTATTCCAAATGTAAGTTAAAATTGGATAGAATTTTACCTCAAGTCAAAAGTGTGGCATAATCCAAATTTTATCTCAAATGGACCAAAGTCCAAACCTAAATTCTATTCCAAATGCAAATTAAAATTGTATAGAATTTTACCTCAAATCAAAATTTTGCATAATCCAGATTTTTCCCAAACTTAAGTTCAAGTCAAAGTTTGCTGCCAAATAAGAAAATCAAAATTTTGACCAAACTTCAAATTTTGATTAATCGACAATAAAAGTGTGTCAAATAAAAAAAATAATCACAATTTTGAAAAAAAGATCATGTTTTGATTAGATTGACACATCAAACGGAGTCAAAATCAAGAACAAATATCTTCCATTTTAATTCCAAAATATATTTTTCGAGATTCACTCACACATAACTTGTGCCTAAATCTCGAAAAAGGGGCATTTGTTGAAGGAGAAATTTTTGTCCAATCACAAATTGTCACGTCATTATTTAAAATTGATGACGAAATTACAAATAATTAAATTTGGGACCAATTATAAATTGACATGTGTCCCAAATTTAATTTGAAGACAATGTTGGTCAATTATAAATTTAAAGAGCCAAATTTCTATTTGATCAATTAATTAGAAAGTAAATTATTTTGATCAACTTAATTAATTTGACCAGTTAATTAACAAAATAATTAATTGGATCAAATTTGGGTCTTTTAAATATTTGGGTCATATGTTTTTTGGGTTAAATATGAACCAAACATTTTGTAGGAGAGATGGCCGAGTGGTTGAAGGCGTAGCACTGGACCAAGACTAGATAGTGAGTCCAAGACCAATAAAGCCCAAGTCCAAGTTGTTAGGCTCAAAAGTCACTATGGTCCATCCAGCGAGAACTCTATAAATAGAGGGGTTCTCCTCCATTTTAAGGGTTGAGAAATTCTACACTCTCACAAAGACAAGAGTTCAGAGTTTCAAAGCTCTCAAGCAGAACCAGAGAATTAAGAGAGACTCCACCAAGTCTGAAGACCAAAGACTCTCTGCAATCCATAAATTCAAGTGTTGAACACTTATTGAAGACCAAACACTCTTCAAGACATCAACACTCCTGGAAGATCAAATACTCTTCAGGACATCAACACTTCTTGAAGACCAAACACTCTTCAAGACCTCAACATTCCTTGAAGATCAAAGACTCTTCAGGACATCAACACTTCTTGAAGACCAAACATTCTTCAAGACTTCAACACTCCTGGAAGATCAAATACTCTTCAGGACATCAACACTTCTTGAAGACCAAACACTCTTCAAGACCTCAACATTCTTTGAAGATCAAAGACTCTTCAAGACATCAACACTTCTTGAAGACTGGAAGACTTCAAGCTCCATGAATCCATTGACGCTTCAAACTCGAGATCAAGCATTTCAACCCTCGAGTGAAACACATTCACACACAAGAGAGAGAATCAGAGAATTAAAGTTAGAGATTGTACACCCACACGCATACAACATTAATACAAATATATTATTTGTTCCACGTGTCTCCATCCCTGAAGTTACGGGTGAACAGTCTTGATTTTTAAAAATAGGGAACGAGGTAGATTACGAAACAAAGAAACTTATGAACGGAAGTAGTGTTTATAAGTTTGATTTTCAAAAAGAAAAAACCAAATGGTTATATACCAAACCGAATTCAATTTATTCGGTTAGTACACTCGTGTATTTTGTGATACTATATGCTTTTATGTATAAGATTTAGGGAAAAATCATTTTTAACCCTAAACTTTGGGGGTTGTATCAATTATAACCATGAACTTTCAATTTCATCAAATTGAGCCCTAAACTTACCAAGTTGTATCAATTTTAACCCTGAACTTTTAATTTCATCAAATTGAACCTCAAACTTATTAGATCGTATCGATTTTAACCCCAAACTTGCATAAGTGTTACAATGTATACCTTTGGTTAATTTTCCGTTTGAACTACCGTACGTAATTAATTATTTCTTCCTTTTTTTTAATTCACATTGCACCTTAATTAGTTTCTTGTAAATAAAATACTGGCGAAACTTGATTTTAGATGATTTTTCCTTGTTGTTGAGAACTTTGTGAGAGCTTTTTTGCCGCTATCTTAGATTATGAAAGCAAAGAAACACTTTGAAGGTTTTTTATCTTTAAATTTTTGCTAGTTTTTTCTTGTTGCTAAGAACTTTGTGTGATTATTTTTATTCTTTTACTTTTTTTTTTCTTGCTAATTAGAATAATGTACAAATGTAGGAAAAAAAACAAAAAAATTTCGAGTTTTTTATTTCTCATATTTGCTGGATTTTTCTTGTTGTCAATAACTTAATGATTTTTTTTTTATAATAATGAGAAGAATGGTATGAGATATTTGATTTCTTTTGATAATGAGTTTTTTCAATAAATTTTTTACAAAACACTAACTCGGGTGCAATGCGAATAAAAAAAAAATTGTCAACTACATGTTTTAATAGCAATTCAAATGAAAAGTTGATTAAAGGTCTACATTGCAACATTTATGCAAGTTTGAGGTTCAAACTGATACAGTTTGTTAAGTTTAGGGTTCAAATTGATGAAATTGAAAGTTTAAGGTTAAAATTGATACAACATGCTAAGTTCAGGGGTCAAAATTGATTTTTTTTCCTAAGATTTATAATGTGTATATGTATATATTACAACACTCGTTCAATGTTAATAGAAATATGATGACTAAGTAATATGTTGGAAGCTAGTTATATCCAAGATGGAAGGGTTTGAAGGATTAGAAACTAGTTTATAATTTTAACATTGACAGAGGTGATATGACTATCATATTGTCTGTAAATCGAGTGTTAATTTAGGTGACAAAACTTGAGAGAAATTAGAAAGAGAGAGAGAAGCATCCGTCTGAATGCACGAAAACTATAAATAGAGAACTGACAATACTTTATTTTTATTGTGCCACTATTCCCATATAGAAGAGAATAGTGCAACTTATATCAACATATTGTCGGTAGAGAGAGGAGTCTGATGATATTACTACTCATAGTTGAGGATAGGCTTAAAATCTTCGAGGATACGAATTCGGGTTGGAGGTCCGCTTGCAGGCAATAATGTGTCACACTCCACCACCTCAGCCTCATATGTCCAATTAATTTCAATCTCATTTTCGGCCTCCACCACAAGTTTATATACATCCTTTCCACGAAACCCAGCCAATATACCAGACTGTTTCAGACCATTCACCACACGCTGGAACTTCAAATTTTTCCCACTTTTCTCCACTGCAAAGCTTCCAAGTCCTTGCACATCTGGATGATTGATATCCTCAATTGGTTTTGGAGGATCGGGAAATAATCCTCCCGCACAACGATTATCAGCTGCTAAGTTGGACATACTTTGTAAAGATGAGTTGCCATTGAATATTGACAAGTTCGGTATTTATAGTTGTTGTTGAACCCTAGATATTGATATTGTCGAACCCTAATTTTTGGAACTTGATAGAATGGAATCTTATATGTTGACTATTGTTAATTAAAACGAGGGACAATTAGAGGGTGATTAGGAGATAGCTTCGAATCAAATTCCTTAATAGTTAGGACACAACTATTATTGCACAATGCCTTTTGAGAGAGATATAGAACGGTGATACATAATTTAGATAAACATTTAGGGGTCGTTTGATAACCATTTCGTTTTCTGTTTTCTGTTTTTGTTTTTCATTTTTAAAAAATAGGGGTGTTTGATAACCATTTCTGTTTTTTATTTTCTGTTTTTTAAAAACGTTTTTGAAATTATAAGTAAATTTCAAAAAAAAAAAAAAGTAGTTTTTAAAAACAGATTTCTGTTTTTCAAAAACTCATTTTTCTTCTAATGCTTACTTTTTTTCTCTTTTACCTATCTTTCCCCAACAAATTCCTTTCTCTATTTTTTTTTCTCTAAAACGTTTTTTACTCTATAAAATTTATTTTTCTCTCTCTAAAACTTTTTCTCTCTAAAACTTTCTCTCTCAAAACTTTTTTTTCTCTATATCTTGTCTATTTCTAAAAACTTATCAATAATTTTTCTCTCCTTAATTAACATGTTCTAATTTTTCTTTTGAAAAAAAAGTCACCAAAATTTTCTATCGCTATAACTTTTCTTTATTTTTCTAATTTATCGTTATTTCTTTAGCATATCTTTTACTCTTAACCTTATTATCTCTCTAATTTTTTTTAATTTAATTTTTTTAATATAAAATTTATCGTTTTTACTCTTACTTGTTTTCTATTTTTCCTCTAACTAATATCTTTTCTCGAGTCTAACTAATATTCTTTCTCTAAATATTTTCTTTCATCTCTCTAAATTTTCTATGTTTAACTTTTCTCGTCTTTCAAAAAAAAAAAAACTTATCTTGAAAACATTTATATCTGTGTCTCTAAACTTTTGTTTCAACGTCTCTACACATTTTTCTCTCTCTAAAACATATTTTCATCTTTCTAATTTTTAAAAAAATGAAAACTAAAAACAGTTATCAAACAATGTTGGTTTTCTGTTTTTTAAAAACAGAAAACAAAAAACAGTTATCAAACATATATGGTTTTTGTTTTTAAAAAACAAAAAACCAAAAACCAAAAACCAAAAACCAAAAACCAAAAACGGAAATAGTTATCAAACGGGGCCTTAACTTTCCATTTATACCACTATTGTTATTATGTTAAAAAAAAAAAAAGATGGGTCAAGAACAGATATGACTATTTTAAGTAGTCCTAATTCGAATAATGACTAAACATATTTTACTTTATAATTATGGCTAGATACAGTTCTTAACAAAATCTTTAAATTGCATTGAGACAAAAATACCCATGATAAAGATTTACACTTTTAATTCCCCTAAAAAAATTGCTAAATAAACGTAGTAAAAAAATATTAGATTAATTCAAACAATTAATTTGTTAGATTAATACAAAAAAACTAATCTGTTATGTTAATTATAATTAGACAAGTAATTTCGAATTAATTGCTAGTTTAATTGTAGGTATCATGCACAAACATGAAAATGATATCTACATAACTGCCAGTATGCATATATATTCATGATAGAAATAAAGAAGAAGTCCAACAACATCATCAAATCAATTCTCCATCAACAACTGTGTAGCCGTTGGAAAAATACAAAATCACAACCTTGATTTAAGTTGCTTTCCCTTCTTGGCTGTCAATTCTACTTTTGGAAACAAATCACCATCGTGATTATAGGCTACCCTCCATTGCAGTTTATTTCCTTGTACATAAAACTCCTTCCAAAAGAGGAGTTACAGAAAATCTTGTATTTATCCTTCCTCTGGAACGTTTCTTGAAGATACTGGAGAGATTACAACATTCTTCTCCTCGCGCATGGTATCAGAGCTTTGAGCACAAGAAGGAAAAAACATCCTAACTTGCTGTTTGAATCATGGCTCAAATTGAATTAGTCTTTACAATACAAGATTTTCTGTAACTCCTGTTTTGGAAGATGAGCACAAGAAGGAAAGAAATTAAAATGAGTTTTATGTACAAGGAAATAAGCTGCAATGGTGGCTAGCCTATAATCACGATGGTGATTGTTTCCAAAAGTAGAATTGACAGCCAAGAAGGGAAGGCAACTTAAATCAAGGTTGTGATTTTGTATTTGTCCAACGACTACACAGTTGTTGATGGAGAATTGATTTGGTGATGTTGTTGGCCTTCTTCTTTATTTCTATCAATATCCCTCAAACTGGAGTGGGCTGATAGCTGAACTCCAAGTTTGTAATAATGTACTAATCCTCTGTTTATATTCTGGGTTATTTTTCCTAATTATATGTTGGTTTCTGTTGTGTTTCAGCCTATGAGAGGCCTGCACGTTTCCCTCTGTATTGTTATTTATGGCTATTTTTGTGCCTTCCTTTATTCAGACAAGAATCATAATTTTTCTCTACAGTAAAGATTTCTTTCTCTTCTCTCTCTCGCTATATTCTTGCTTTATATGGTATCAGAGCCGTGCGTCCTCTTCAGCTATGGCAACTGCAGCATCGTCATCTACCTCCTCCTCTGGTCTTCTTGGAAATACGATCGAAAGCCCCTCTACACCTAATACCACTCCTGTTGTCTCACCTATTACCCATCGACCTCAAGCTCCAAATCCGCCATTACAACCATCTGCTTCTCGTCCTTTCTTTCCGCAAAATCAACCTCCTCCTTCTTCATTTCAACCATTTTATCCTACTAATCCCAATTACTTTCAGCCCTATTACCCTTCCAATTTCCCTCGACCAAATGCCTCTTATCCCCAATTTTTTCCACCTCAAGCTCAACCTACTAATCTAGCCCCCTTCACCCCGAATCCCTACCCTACCTTGCCTCAGCCTCTTGCCGTCAAGCTGAACGACAACAACTTCCTCCTTTGGAAGAATCAATTACTCAATGCTGTATTGGCCAACGACCTTCATGGTTTCCTTGATGGTTCGATTCCAGCTCCGGTGAAATTCCTGGATGACCAACAACTTCAACCAAACCCTGATTTCATCTCTTGGGAAAGGTACAATAGATTTATTATGTGCTGGATTTACTCCTCCCTGTCTGAAGAAAAGATGTGTGAAATTGTGAATTTCGAGTCTGCTTATGAAATCTGGAATTCTTTAAAGAAAGCCTACGATTCTAAGACAACTGCTAGGATTATGGGTTTAAAGTCTCAACTCCAAAAGATAAAAAAGGATGGTCTCTCTGTGAGTCAGTATCTTTCTCAAATTAAGGAGGTAGCTGATAAGTTTGCAGCCATAGGTGAACCCATTTCGTATCGTGATCATCTAGCTCATATTCTTGATGGGTTGGGTAGTGAGTACAATGCTTTTGTTACCTCGATTCAAAATAGGTCTGATTCCCCTGTTTTAGAAGACGTTCGGAGTTTATTACTTGCATATGAGGCCCGCCTTGAGAAACAGAGTAGTGTTGACCAGCTTAACCTTGTTCAAGCTAATTTAAGTAGCCTTCAATTACATGGTAACAGCCGTCGTCCCTTTTCTCGTTCATCTACTACTTCTAATGTGTCGTCTAGAACTCCCTTCAATCCATCCCAGTTTTCCTCTCTACCTACTCCTCAGGTTCCTCAATTTTCTCCCAGCCTTCTTGGTAAACCACAGATTCAGCCCACCCAACGATGGCCCTCTCGCCCTAATTCCAATCGCCCACAGTGTCAGATATGTGGCAAATTTGGGCATACTGCCCTTATTTGTCACCATCGAACAAATTTAGCTTATCAAACCCCATCTCCCCAGGCCATGTTATCCACCACTTCCGCTCCTCAATCTCTCCCTGATAATATTTCTACTGTTTCATCTGAATCTTATCACCCTGATGATAACTGGTTTCTCGACTCTGGAGCTACACACCACATGACACCGGACCTTTCAAACATATCCAATCCTATGCCTTACACTGGTGGTGAACAGATCATGGTTGGAAATGGTAAGCAAATACCTATTTCTCATATTGGTCATTCTTATGTTTCTTCTTTACATAATCCTGTGTTTCTTGATTCTATACTTTATTCCCCCTCTATATCTAAACGTCTTATTAGTGTTGCTCGTCTCTGTAAAGATAATAAGGCTTTTGTTGAGTTTTACTCATCTTATTTTCTTGTCAAGGATCTTCAATCCAGGCAAACTCTTCTTCGGGGAACTCTTGAGGATGGTTTGTACAAGCTTTCTTCTGTCCAGCAGTCTTCATCCTCTCGATCTTCAGTTGCTGCTTTTTTGTCTAGTGTTGAAGCTCCTAATTGGCACATCCGTCTTGGCCACCCTGCTGTTTCCACATTAAAGCAGATTTTGTCTTCTCTTAAAGTGTCATGTCCTAGTGTTAGTTCCTTTTGTAATGCTTGTCAAGTCGCTAAGAGTCACCGTTTACCATTTTCTTTGTCTACTTCAAAGTCTTGTAAGCCTTTTGCTTTGGTTCATTCGGATGTATGGGGTCCTTCTCCACAAACTTCAATTAATGGAGCACGATATTTTCTTTTATTTGTGGATGACTTCTCTCGGTTCACTTGGTTATATTTGCTTAAATCAAAAGATGAAACATTCCCCTGCTTTCTTCATTTTAAATCTTATGTTGAAACACAGTTTGAATGCAAAATAAAAAGCCTTCAAACTGATTGGGGTGGTGAATATCGTCGTGTTTCATCTTTTTTGTCGTCCCATGGAATTATTCATCGTGTCTCTTGTCCCCATACTCCCCAACAAAATGGTCGTGTTGAAAGAAAGAATCGCCATATTGTTGAAATAGGCTTATCCTTACTTGCTCATTCCTCTTTACCTTTATGCTTTTGGAGTTATGCCTTTCAAACTGCGGTTTATTTAATAAATCGATTACCTTCTCCTGTTACTGATTCGATGTCTCCTTATCAGTTGTTATTTAATAAGTCTCCTGATTATTCGTTGCTTCGATGCTTTGGGTGTGCTTGTTTTCCGTTTCTTCGTCCTTACAATGCTCACAAATTATTATTTAGGTCTAAGGAATGTATTTTTCTTGGTTATAGCTCTAACCATAAAGGCTATCTCTGCTTAGATTATTCCTCTGGTCGGCTTTATGTGTCTCGTCACGTTGTCTTTAATGAAGCCAGTTTTCCCTGTTCTCGTGCTAATTTTTCTTTTAGTTCTATAAAGCAGTCATATCCTGATAATTTTTTCTTTTCTCAAACTCCTTTTTCTTTGCCTCCATCGTCATTCTCTCCCTCTGTGTCCTGCTCGCCTGGTATTTCATCTTCTCCTTCTTCTTTACCTTCATTGTCCCATCCTCCAGGCTTTACTCCCCAACCGCTTTCATCTGTTCATCACCAATTCCCCATGCCCTCTTCTTCTCCTCCCCTTACCAATATTTCTCCACCTTCTGTGCCCACGGCTTCCCCCTGTCCATCCAATTTTCTTGAGCCTACTGCCTTACCATCATCCCCACACTCCTCTCCAAGCCCATCCTCTATGTCTCCCATTTCAGCATCCTCCCCAACTTCCCAGCCACCCCCTACTTCGCTTCCTCCTCCTTCTAACGCTCATCCCATGATTACCCGCTCCAAGGCCGGTGTCTATAAACCGAAATGTTGGTTATCTTCTTCTCCTTCTTCTCTCTCTATTCCTTCTGAACCACCCAATTTTAAAACGGCTGTGAAGTGTATTGAATGGCAAGAAGCAATGAAACAAGAATTTAATGCTTTGGTAAAAAATAATACTTGGATTTTGGTTCCTCCGTCCCCAAACTACAAGGTTATTAGTTGCAAATGGGTCTATAAGGTCAAACTTAAACCGAATGGTGATATTGAACGCTATAAGGCTCGTCTAGTTGCTCGTGGTTTTGATCAAGCTTACGGAATAGACTATTTTGAGACGTTTAGCTCGGTTATTAAGCCTGCTACTATTCGTTTAGTATTATCTCTTGCTGTTCGGTTTCATTGGGTAGTGAAGCAACTTGATGTTCATAATGCATTCTTGAATGGTGATTTGCATGAGAATGTATATATGGTTCAGCCTAAAGGTTTTGTTGATCAAGCTCGACCCAATTATGTGTGTAAATTGCAAAAGGCTTTGTATGGTTTGAAGCAAAGTCCTAGAGAGTGGTTTATAAAGCTAAGCAATTGTCTTTTGCAATGGGGATTCAAGGCTTCCAAATCTGATACTTCTTTATTCATTTACAGCAAAAATTCTGTGTTAGTGGTGTTTTTAATCTATGTGGACGATATCTTGGTTACTGGCAATCAGTTGTCTTATGTTGATGGTTTTATTTCTTCTTTGCATAAGTTGTTTGCTCTTAAAGACCTTGGGGAATTGTCATATTTTCTTGGCATTGAGTTTAAACGTGAGAAGGATTCTTTACATATGTCTCAACATAAATATTTTCTTGATCTTTTGAAACGGGCTGAGATGTTGGACTGCAAGTCGGTTACTTCTCCAATGGCAAGTGGTTCGATTCTTTCCATTTCTGATGGTGATTTGCTTCCTGATCCGAAAAAGTACAGAAGTATAGTGGGTGCACTTCAATATTGTACATTGACACGACTTGATCTTAGCTTTGCTGTTAATAAGGTGTGTCAATTCCTTCATGCTCCCACTAGTGTTCATTGGCTTGCTGTGAAACGAATCCTTCGTTACTTGAAAGCTACACTCTCCCTTGGTATTTCCTTTACTGCCTTTGGTCATCTATCGTTTATTTGTTACACGGATGCCGATTGGGCTAGTTGTCCGGATGATAGACGTAGTACTAGTGGGTATTGTGTTTTCCTTGGTGGTAATCTAATATCTTGGTCTTCGTCTAAGCAAAAGGTTGTTTCTCGCTCCAGTGCTGAATCTGAATATAGGGGAATGTCGAATGCTACTGCTGAGCTAATTTGGCTTCAATCGATTATGAATGAGCTGGGTTTTTCATCTACTTCCCCTCTCTTGTTGTGTGACAACATTAGTGCAACATATTTGGCAGCCAACCCCGTGCTTCATAACCGATCGAAACATATAGAAATTGACCACCATTTCATTCGAGAGCGTGTGGCGCGTCAACAACTTTTAGTTCGCCATGTTCCTTCTGAAGATCAATTGGCTGATATCATGACAAAACCGTTACCCACTGCTCGTTTTCAGAGTCTGCGTACCAAGCTTACTGTGCAGGGACGCCCAGTTGTGCTTGCGGGGGGATAATAATGTACTAATCCTCTGTTTATATTCTGGGTTATTTTTCCTAATTATATGTTGGTTTCTGTTGTGTTTCAGCCTATGAGAGGCCTGCACGTTTCCCTCTGTATTGTTATTTATGGCTATTTTTGTGCCTTCCTTTATTCAGACAAGAATCATAATTTTTCTCTACAGTAAAGATTTCTTTCTCTTCTCTCTCTCTCTATATTCTTGCTTTATAGTTTGCATCGTAGTAATTGAAATGAAGCTCTAGGCAGTGGTTTGGTGAAGATATCTGCAATTTTATCTTTTGATGGAACAAACCATGTAATGAGGGTTCCAAGTGCCATTTTTTCTCGAACAAATTGATAGTCAAGTTCAATATGTTTGGTTCGTGCATGAAATCTTGGGTTGATTGTCATATGAAGAGTGCTGATATTATCACAAAAAAGTTAAGGAGCCTGATGGAGTTGTATCCCGATGTCACGAAGAAGGAAAGTGATCCAAGTGAGTTCTGCCGTGGCAGTGGCCATAGCTCGATATTCGGCCTCAGTGCTTGAGCGAGAGACCGTTGGTTGTTTCTTGGAGGCCCAAGATATACAATTCGATCCAAGGAATACGTAGTATCTTGAGGTGCTTCTTCTTGTGTCAGGACATCCACCCCAATCTGCATCACAGAATGCGTAGAGATTAATGTTTCTAGTCTTAAGAAAAGTAATACCAAAGTGGATAGTGCCTTTGATGTAACGCAAAATGCTCTTGGTTGCCCGCCAATTTTGCATAGTGGGTCGTTCCATATGTTGGCACACTTTGTTGACTGCATGAACAATATTTGGACGAGTGAGTGTGAGGTATTGTAATGACCCCACTATACTGCGATATGGAGTTTGATCAACAGGCTCATGGTCATCATAGACAGAACTTGTGGATATGGCCATGGGTGTGTTCAAGTAAGAAGCATCTAGCATTTTGGCCTTAGCAAGGAGATCAATTGTGTACTTTCCCTGAGACAAAACAATTCTATTTAAGACAATGTTGAACTTCTATACCTAAAAATTAATGTAATCGACCCAAGTCTTTTAAAGCAAACTTAGTCCCAAGTTTAAGAATTAAATCTTGAATTGTTGACTCATTGTTGCCCGTTAGTATTATGTCATCAACGTAGATAAGCATGAGTATAAGCATGTTTTGTTGTCTAAAAATGAAGAGGGAGGGATCAGACCTGCAACATGTGAATCCAATTTCTAGCCTCAAAAGAAGCAAACCGAAAGAAAGCAAAGAAAAGAAGGTCATATGTTGGACAATGGGGTAGCGTCGAGATGTTGATCCTAGCGTCTAGACGCTGCCACGAAGATGCGCGGATTACAGAATGGTCAACGTCTCATGCTGGTTCGATTATTATAAATATTAGCTTACGGTTTTTCTCTTGTTTTGCTTGCATCTTTTTAATTCCTATACACTTTAGGATGTTTTTCTTTCTTGTATTTGTTGTTTCTACCCCAATTATTTTAGCTTAAGCACTTTTTCGTTGGATTGTGGGATGTAACTGATTTGGTTTATTTAAGATTTGGTTGAGTTGTTGGTTTTTTACTTTTATTCTTTTATGTTACTGTGTTCATCTAGATTTCCTGTTTAAATCACTATTTCTGAATGCTTTCTTAGGTAGTCAATTTGTAATTTGTGATTGCCAATATGTCTGAATAATGTCATTTGCTTATACCTATATGGTTTTGTATAGCTTGCTTGATAGGGCCTAGGATTCGTAAAGAAATTTGCTAAATTAATTATGGAATTTATTTTCTCGATTTAATTTAGAAATTTCGGACCCTTAGACGTAATGCAACTAATATGATAGGTAATCATGTAGGCTAACAGGTTATCTTTTCAGTTAGTTAGATTTAGACTTGTGGGCTAGTCTAGTGCATGAGGGGTAGCAGGTGAAAATCAATAATAGTTAATTAATTAATCGCACGGGCTAACTGGTTAATTCATTAGTTAGCCATAGTAAGGAGGATGTAGAATCTGAATTACCAACAAGCATGTCAGTTCATAATAATATAATAGAATATATTTTATATTTGGAGCAACGAGAAAACCAATCAGTAAACCAGATCAGTGAACCCCACAATTCGATGATCCCGTCTTCTGATTGAATTTCCCCCTCTTAGCTATCTTCGTTATCTCTTCCCTTTTACTTCGTTTTCTGTCTGATCCGTGACCCCGTCTTTTTATTTATTTATTAATAAACCTTTTCAAAACCCCATGTTCATTTGTTGCTGTTGTTGGTACGATTTTCCGCAAGCGCACGGGTCGTCACAAGTAATATAAAACGGTAGTAATACCGAGTATCGAATCCACAGGGAGGCGAAGCGAAACTTAAACAAATAATTAAAATTTTCTTGAGCACTAAAAATACTTAGGCGAAATAATATTTAGGGACCACTTCATGCAATAAAAAGGATTTAAATTCAAGACAATTAATGAAAACAAGTTGATCAATCAAAAATAAAATATGGAGAAAGAGTTTTCTTTAAAATGAGAAGAGGGGTCTTGAAAATCGATGATTAGCCAAATAGTAGTTATAATTATCCTATCTCATTGCCCAACTAATTATAATCCTAGAATCTCCGTTGATCACATAGGTTCTCTTGTCGGTTTCCCCTAATTGTAATTAATTCATTTTAACAACCTAAGTGTCCTTAGCGCCATTAAAAATCATTAATTATTACGCTCTGATTCATTTTAGGATTCTAAGTTCAATCAACTAATCCCGGTGTCACAACGGGCAATTAAACTAGTTGCATGGATTATGATCTATCCTAATTTCTCTCCGTCGAGTTTCCATTAAGAATCGAATCATTACACAATTGGCCAGATTGAGTAAAGCATTAAGCACATCCATACAAATAATTAGGACATGGCCTAGAGACAAGAAATTATAACAAAATTTGAACTATCATTTCATTTCAAGACCCCAAAATGGGGTTTTAGCTACACATAATATCCACAATAATTACAAAGGAAAACATATTAAAGAGCATAAAAGGAAAGGAATTGACCGTCGAAAAACCCCTCGCTGACGCTTGGAGCCCCGCTGACTACTCCTTGAGCCTCTAAGATGCTCCCCCAAAATTCGCAAAATTTTCCCACTAAAAGAATCCTCTCAAAAAGGCTCAAAAGCCTTGAGAGGGGCTCCAAAGGAGCCTAAGAAAGGAATTGGAATGGAGAAGGAATGATTTGATTGATGATTTTTGAGGCACCCAAGGGTGCCTTTTTATAGGCCTGGAATAGGGGTAGCGTCGCGACTTGGGCAACAAGAAAGGGTAGCGTCGCGACGCTGCCTTACTTAGCGTCTCGACGCTGCCCCAACTTTCCAGATTTTTCAGCTTCCTTTTGGGCTGAATTTTGGGCCTTCTTCTTTATTTCTTTTGGTCATTTCTTCATGGTTGACTTCTTTGGGCCTCCAATTGCTTCAAGCTTTGATTTGGGCTATAATTACTTCAATTTTGGCACTTTTTCTCCCAAAATCACCAACTTTGCTCCTAAGGACCAAATAACAAAATTCATTAAATATATTCATTAAAAACACGATTAAAGCACCAAAAAGCTTAATAAATTGAGACTAAAATAGTGACATTTCTGCTCGCTATCACACCCCCAAACTTAAGCTTTTGCTAGTCCCGAGCAAAATAAATTCTAAAGATGCATGAAATAGAATCGCTCAACCCTCAATGATTTTGGAATTCTTAGGATTGAATGGAAAACATGCAAGTGGAATAAGCAAGTACCGCATACTTTTGAAGAAATCTTAAACTAGTTTGAACTTAAGATTAATGAATAGCATGCTCAAGACTTATCTATTGATTCTTTTACTAACCTAGATTAGTCTTATGGCTTTCTCCATTTGTTTTCCCCCTACACTGGCTAAGAGCCCCTAATACATCGGAGTCCTTCTATCATGCAAAAAAAAGAAACTAGGGTGCCTGTCATTTTTTCTTTCTTTTTCATGGGGGAGCAAAACTCACAAATGATTTTTCTTTTTTTTTTTTTTTTTTTTTTTTGCTCCTCCCCCAAACTTGCATTTTGATATCTAATGGTACTAGCTTTCACACTACGGTGCAGGGACCCTTAACCCGAATTTTATTCTCTGGTTGGCCTAACTGATCACACCGCAGATAGCTCTTTTTACCCCTAGGCTTTTTCTTTTGAGCAAGCAAAAATAATATATTCTTTTTCAACATATTTTCTTTTCTCTCATTTTCTTTTGTTGCTTTTGCTTTTCTCTCAGCAGGCATAGCATTTTTTTTCCTACCTAATTCTTTAGAGCAATCAAGCATGAACTTCCTAATATTAGAAAGTAAGCCTATCGGGGTGACAACAACTTTGAAAACCATAATAAGAATCTAGATTTTCAAAGACGTCATTAGATAAGACTATTGAATGCTTTAGACATCAAAACTAAGTATCAAAAAATTTTAAATTTTCACAATTTCTGCCGTGCTCCCAGATTCCACAACATATAAATCATTTTCTCCCAAAATTTCAAAAATCACATCCTTGGCTATCATGGCTATCTATTCATGCATCCAACATAATTTAAATATACTCAACACAGCGGAAGCCTCCCCCCCAAACTTAAATTAAACATTGTCCCCAATGTTTTAAAACAGAAAAGCATAAAGAGAGATACTGATACTTCCCTGAGCTAGGAGCGCTTCATCCTCTTCCTTTGAATCCATGAAAAATGGGAAAATGTTGACTTTTGGGATTTGCTAAGGTGATCCTGTAAAACAAAATTGGATAACGGAGCAAGGAAAATTATTTACCGCAAAAACAACTAACTAAACTTTAATCCTTGGGTTGCCTCCCAAGCAGCGCTTTCTTTAACGTCTTTTAGCTAGACTAGGCTCGGCACGCTTACGGAGGCTCAAAATAAAAATTTTCATCATCCTCCGGGCCCTGCAAGAAATCACGCACCAAATTGCAAACTACAAACAAGGGAGAAAAAAAACATTCCCCTGGCCCATCTTCACTAAAGAGATTCTCATAATAACATTTCAGAAAATAATCAGCTGCATCAAATCTCTTTTCTAAATCTCTATTCTCAAAACAATTGTTAACAGAGTCATCAAGCGTTATAATATCTACTGGTCTAGGATCTAAAGGTGGCCTATCAATCATGCCAGTCCATTCATCAGAAAAAATATTTACATGCTCAGCAGATCCTTCAGACTCAGAATTAAAAAATGATTCAACTAAGCTGTCACATGACTCATCATCAGAAGACTTAAAGAATTCAAGAATTTCAGGATCAGATTCTATACTATGCACAGATTCGAGTTCTTCTGGGTCAGATTCTATGCTATACACATCATCAGGACATGAAAAAAAGGTATTCACATTGTCAGGATTCATGCATTCAGGAATGTCAAGATCAGACTCAATAGATTCACTGTAATCATGGTCAGACTCAAAATCATCTATCGAGCAATCTTTTTTATGCCTTTTATGTTCATGCTCAATGTCAGGCAATTGAATATCATCATCAAAATTATCCATTTCAGGCAAATCTAATTCATTTTCAAAGGAAGGTAAATCCTCAACTGCAGATCTTTCATTTTCACAAGCAGGCAAGTCCAATTCATTTTCAAAGTCAGGCAGATCCAAATCATTTTCAAACAGAGGATTATCCAAATATGCATCATGATCAAAATCCTCATTATCCATAAGCATTTCTCCTAAGCCTAGGCCAAGATTATAGTCTACCTCTTCATCATCATCAGTCAAGTATTCAGGCCCAACAGAAAAACATGTATGCAAACTACAAACAGATTCATCTTGGCCAAAAATACTAAACACTACTTTTTCATCATCAATGTTCAAGGTAAGTTTACCTGTGTGCACGCTAATCTCAGCCTTACCAGTGGCTAGGAAAGGTCTGCCTAAGATAATTGGCACCTCTTTGTCCTCCTTCATGTCCAGTACCACGAAATCTACAGGGAAGATGAATTTGTTGACTTTCACCAACACGTCCTCCACAACACCCATCGAGTGGGTAATCGATCTGTCAGCAAGCTGGAGAGTGACGTCGATGTCTGTCATACCTGATAAACCAATCTTCCTGTAAACAGAGTAGGGCATCAAATTTATACTTGCTCCTAAATCACATAAAGCCCTATCGAAGGATACTTCTCCTATGGTGCAGGGAACAGTAAAACTCCCTGGATCTTTCTGCTTAGAGGGTATCCTACCAAAAATAATGGTACTGCTACTCTCAGATAAATTAAAAACTTCTTTTTTCAGACTTTTCTTTCTAGAAAGCATTTCCTTCATGAATTTTCCATAATTTGGCATATTATACAAAGCTTCTACCAATGGAATATTCACAGACAACTTTTTAAACATTTCTAAAAATTTTTGAAACTGTTCATCTAATTTGACATTTTTAAATCTTTGAGGAAAAGGGTAACTCCCTGAAATCAAAGGTTGGACATTCGCCCCTCCGCTTGGGCGGGCTAATATGCGAACCTCTGTCATGGTGGTTGCATGGAACCACTTCTTCCTCAGACAACTTCTTTTTGTCATCCTGCCTCTCATCTTCTTTTCTACCTGCAAAGTTGTTAGAAAAATCACAGTTTAATTCAATAGAGTTGGGAGGATGTTGGAACCTTTCAGAGGAGGCTTTTTGTGCCTCAGTCCCTTCATCTTCATCCCTTCTCTTTTTTCTTCCTTTTTCTTCTCTGAACTGTCCTCCAGTCTTTTGCCACTTCTTAGAACCACCATCTTACACTGCTCTTTCGGGTTAGGCTCAGTATCGCTTGGAAATTTTCCCTTTTGAAGGGCATTTACTGCTGAAGCGATCTGACCTATCTGCACTTCCATATTCTTTAGAGCTGCGTCGTGGTTGTTTACTGATGTCTGGAGACTCACATTCAATATTCTTTGTTCTTTGATGAATAAAGCCACCATCTCCTCCAGATTATTTTTCTTTTCAGGAGTACTAGATGATGCAAAACCTGGGGGTGGCTGCAAAACATTCTTCGTATTCGCATATGAGAAGTTCTCGTGATTTCGCAGACTGGGGTGGTAGAAGTTTGGTACTCCTTGAGCATATGGTCTATTTCCCATGTATTGAACTTCTTCCACATCTTGGCCTTCCTTCTTTGAATGACCTTCTGCTAAGGTGGAAATGGACTTAACCACCTCAGACGAAGTCAATTTGTTTAGGGCATTGGTCAGAGATGCCAGTTGCGCTTTCAGTGAACTTGACTCATCCAATTCATATAATCCAGCCTTCTTTGTAACTGTTCCTCTCTCCGTCGGCCATTGATAACTTGTTGCCGCCATTTCCTCAAGCAGGTCTTTGGCTTCTGTCACTGTTTTTGAAAGAAAACTCCCTCCTGCTGATGTGTCTAGGACTGTCTTTGTGGAGGGGTTTAATCCATTATAAAATAACTGTACCTGAAGCCAATCAGGATATCCGTGTTGGGGGCATCGCCTAAGCATTTCCTTATATCTTTCCCACGCTTCGTACAACTGCTCCTCGTCAAGCTGCCTGAATGTTCCAATTTCAGTCCGGAGCTTGGTAGTCTTAGCCGGTGGAAAAAATTTTGTCAGAAAAGCCTGGGCAAGCTCGTCCCAAGTACTGATGCTGCCCGCCTCAACTGATTCGAGCCAATCTTTTGCTTTATCCTGTAGAGAAAATGGGAACAACCTTAATCTTATCGCGTTTGCCGGAACTCCGTTCATCTTTACCGTCCCACATATTTCTAGGAATGATCGCAGATGTGAGTGGGGGTCCTCGGAAGGATGTCCCTTGAACGAGTTATCGCGTGCCATCTGAATCAACCCTGTTTTTAGCTCAAAATTTGTAGCTTGGATAGGGGCGTAGACAATTCCAGAATTCTCGGTGGGAAGAACTGGCTGCAGAAAATCTCTAATTGCCTTGGGAGCTTCTTCTTGGTGGGCCATCGCTTCTGCTAATCTTTTTTCTCTTCTAATGAATCTAAGAGTCCTGTTAATCTAAAGATCTAGCGGAAACAAATCAACCACCTTGTTTCTTCCCATACAATGCTCCCAGACAACAAAAAGAACCAAATAAAAATAAAACAATATTCACAAAATGATGAAAGAAAAATATTTACACCTAAATTACCATTTATCCCTTTCTTTTTTGACGTCAAGAAAAATTAATTTTTGCTTAAAAATCAAGCCTCCCCGGCAACGGCGCCAAAAACTTGTTGTTGGTACGATTTTCCGCAAGCGTACGAGTCGTCACAAGTAATATAAAACGGTAGTAATACCGAGTATCGAATCCACAGGGAGGCGAAGCGAAACTGTTGCACGATTTTCAATTCCGCAAGCGAACGGGTCGTGACAAGTAATATAAAACGGAAAGTATTCCGAGTATCGAATCCTCAGGGATTGGATTTATTCAATTAATTACCGCAAATAATCTTGCTTAGCTTTATTTAGAGAACAAAATCTAATGCCGGAAAGAATAACAAAAAGCTAATCTAGAAAGCAAAAGATAAATGGTGACACAATTTGGAGGGATAATTCTAAGAGAGTTGTTGATTTTATCAATTGGACCTTTAATGCATAATCAATTAACTAATATGGATTAACTAATCATTTGATTCATAAGTCTAGAAGCCTAATAACAAGGACTCTCCTGTCGGTCTCCTCCTATCTCATACCGTTCAATAAAGAATCTCCTTTCAGTCTCATCTTTATTTACTTAGTATGGCATTACGACCCTTCAGTACAACCTCTAACGTTATTTATTTTATCCCGTGTCACCCGGGTAAATAACCGTTAGTCATGCATTCAGTTCTAGTCTAAGCTTCTCTCCGTCAAGTTTCCACTTAGTAACGATTCATTTAATCAGTGATCAGTTGATTAAAAGCATTACGGACAAAATGCACAAATGAACAATAATGACAATTAAACCACATCAATTCATTAATTCAGCAGAGGTTCAACATCTAAATCAATCTCATAGAATTTAGGAATTTACTACTCATAATCACTAAAATTCAATAATTCCTAATCACAACAATTCTAGAAACTAAAACATTAAGGAAAAGGGAAGAGAAATGCTCATAAAACTGTCGATCTCCTCGATCCCGCGCCGACCTCCTTCGATCCCGAGCTCCAAAGATCTTCAACAAAGCTCCAAAACTCTCCCAAAAATCCCCAATTTTAGTGTGGATTCTAGAATGGGGTGAAAACCCACAAATTGGCACACAAAATATGGATGCAAAAGGCTCCTTTTATAGGCTCCCAGCAGGCGCAACGTCGAGACGCTACAAGGACAGCGTCGAGACGCTCTGACGTCATCTTTTCTTGGGCTCCAAGACGTCGCAGCGTCGAGACGCTACTTGGACAGCGTCGCGACGCTACCGCGATTCCAGATTTTTCCACGCAGCTGCCTAGCGTCGAGACGCTTCCACGCTTAGCGTCGAGACGCTAGGCCCTGAATCTTCAATAATGGCCCGATTTTGACTCCATTTTTGGGCCTCCAACTTTCTTTTGGCCCAAATACTTCTTGTAATGGTTTTTGGGCACTTTTCTTGACCCAAATTGATAATTTAAGACTTGAAATTCATGAATTTGGGCTTCTAATCCATTCTTCTTGGCTTTTTGGACTCGGATCTTCAATGTAATTCTTCAAATTGCTCCAAAAGCCTCCAAAATCATCCAAAATCTCTTAAAATTCCGGTTTTGCTTCCTTGACTCGATTTTCTGAAATTTAAACAGAAAATAGCATTAAAGCACACAATTCAAGCACAAAACTAGCTTAAATTAATAGGAAAATGATGACATTTTTGCATGTCATCGGAAACTTAAGCAAATAATTAAAATTTTCTTGAGCACTGAAAATACTTAGGCGAAATAATATTTAGGGACCAGTTCATGCAATAAAAATGATTTAAATTCAAGACAATTAATGAAAACAAGTTGATCAATCAAAAATAAAATATGGAGAAAGAGTTTTCTTTAAAATGGGAAGAGGGGTCTTGAAAATCGATGATTAGCCAAATAGTAGTTATAATTATCCTATCTCATTGCCCAACTAATTATAATCCTAGAATCTCCGTTGATCACATAGGTTCTCCTGTCGGTTTCCCCTAATTGTAATTAATTCATTTTAACAACCTAAGTGTCCTTAGCGCCATTAAAAATCATTAATTATTACACTCTGATTCATTTTAGGATTCTAAGTTCAATCAACTAATCCCGGTGTCACAACGGGCAATTAAACTAGTTGCATGGATTATGATCTATCCTAATTTCTCTCCGTCGAGTTTCCATTAAGAATCGAATCATTACACAATTGGCCAGATTGAGTAAAGCATTAAGCACATCCATACAAATAATTAGGACATGGGCTAGAGACAAGAAATTATAACAAAATTTGAACTATCATTTCATTTCAAGACCCCAAAATGGGGTTTTAGCTACACATAATATCCACAATAATTACAAAGGAAAGCATATTAAAGAGCATAAAAGGAAAGGAATTGACCGTCGAAAAATCCCTCGCTGACGCTTGGAGCCCTGCTGACTACTCCTTGAGCCTCTAAGATGCTCCCCCAAAATTCCCAAAATTTTCCCACTAAAAGAATCCTCTCAAAAAGGCTCAAAAGCCTTGAGAGGGGCTCCAAAGGAGCCTAAGAAAGGAATTGGAATGGAGAAGGAATGATTTGATTGATGATTTTTGAGGCACCCAAGGGTGCCTTTTTATAGGCCTGGAATAGGGGTAGCGTCGCGACTTGGGCAACAAGAAAGGGTAGCGTCGCGACGCTGCCTTACTTAGCGTCTCGACGCTGCCCCAACTTTCCAGATTTTTCAGCTTCCTTTTGGGCTGAATTTAGGGCCTTCTTCTTTATTTCTTTTGGTCATTTCTTCATGGTTGACTTCTTTGGGCCTCCAATTGCTTCAAGCTTTGATTTGAGCTATAATTACTTCAATTTTGGCACTTTTTCTCCCAAAATCACCAACTTTGCTCCTAAGGACCAAATAACAAAATTCATTAAATATCTTCATTAAAAACACGATTAAAGCACCAAAAAACTTAATAAATTGAGACTAAAATAGCGACATTTCTGCTCGCTATCAGTTGCGCAAAAGCCTAAATCCAATTAGGACTCCTTTCCCTGTTTTTGATCCCGGTCGCTATTACTTCAGAAGTAGTTTAGTTTCGCGAATATAGATTTCATTTGGCGCAAACAACATGTCAAATTTGCGGCATTGCCGGGGAAAGGGGCATTTCTAATGTTTTTAGGTTTTTTTTTTTGTTCTTGCTTGTAAGGTTTATGATCACACGTTCTTTGCAGGGCAACAATCTTAGGTTTGAACCAAAGATCACTAGAGTAGAGATGGGACGATCTCGGCGAGGTTGAGGCCCCCGCCATGGTCGAGAGGACATTGAGGCAGCTGACAGAGCCAAATCTGAACCAACAACCTTTATGCATTACCTGCCCCGAGATGGTAGGGAACTTTGAATTAAAGTCTTGTTTGATACACTTACTCCCCTTTGTTCGTGGCAGTGCAGGTGAGGACCCGCACAAGCATCTCCAGGAGTTCCATATTATATGTTATGGGATGCAGCCCCACGGAGTGACAAAGGAGGCGATCAACCTAAGGGCATTTCCATTTTTGTTGAAGGATCAGGTGAAAGACTGGTTCTACTACCTTCCCTAAGGATCTATCAGCACCTGGAATGAGATGAAGAAGCAGTTCTCAGAAAAATTCTGCCCAGCGAACAGAGCTGCAAAAATCAGGAAAGAGATTTATGGGATCTGTCAAATGATAGAGGAGAGCCTGTATGGTTATGACCTAAAACTCGAAAAAAAAACTTAAATACTAATCAAATGACTGTGATCTATCAAATGACAAAGGTCGACGTCTCGACGCTGGATCTATCAAATGACGTGACTCTTGCATTGTAGCGTCTCGACACTAGATCTCAAGTAGACATATGGTTTTAGCGTCCTTTTTTTATCTTTTTAGCTCTAATATCGAGACTTAAACGCTCCAGTCACATTCTTAAGCTTCCTCATCATCTCAGGGGCTCCAAGATAGCTTGAAAATCCTTTAATTTCCCGAATTAGCGCCGAATTGACATAATGGTCTAATTGTCCTCTTGTGCTTGAATCCCTATAAAACAAACAATAAAGTCATCAAATATACACTATACAAGATTAAATTAAAGGCAATAAAATAGCACATTTCGAGCGCTATCAGCATGTATCTTTCTATCGACTGCTTTAATGGGGTCCACTTCAAAGCTTTCAGAACCTGTTTTTACTGGACGTTTTCTTTTATGTTCAGTTGATCCCCATTCATTGTTGTTTCTAGAGATGCAATCAAGGATTTCATGCGCCTTATCATACGTCTTCTTTAGCAGTGCTCTATTGACATAGGAATCTACCAATACCTGAGAATGTTTGTTCAATTCCACCCAGAAAGTTTCTAATTGAATACAATGAGGTAGTCCATGGTGAGGACATCTATGCAACAAACTTTTGAATTGTTCCCAATCATCGCTCAGTAACTCATCCTCTTATTGAGAGAAAGTCATGATTTCTTTGCGCAGTCTGGAATTAGTTGCCGGTGGAAAATATTTCTCAAAAAACATTTCAACTAAGTCGTTCCATGTAGCAATGGAATTTGTGGGTTGTTGACTTAGCCATACCTTAGCGGCATTTCGTAGCGACTATGGTCATAATATGACTTTACGTTGTTTCGGGTTAACTCCAAGAGTGATGAACTTGCTGCAAATGTCGATGAATGATTTGAGGTGAGAGTTGATTTGCAATTTTGCTACGGCAAGTGTACGGGTCAAGTAATAATATAGTGATTTGAAAATCAATTGTCATCCTCTGGATTGGTTTTCTAGTTAAATTAAGTATCGTAAATACTTTTGTCCAATTTTATGTAGAGATCCAAACTTAGTGAAAAAGATAAATCTAAAAACAAAAGCATAAAATAAATGTGGAGATTCAAATGGAAAGACTCTTAGGGAATTGATTTCATTATTTGAGATTGAGGATTGATTAATGGGGATGAATTTTAGCGTGCAATTATTTTAAATGTCAAGGAAACTTTAATCACAATTATCTCTCCCGAATATAGACGATTCTCATGCATACTATAAACCCAATAACTCTATTTAAGTTCATTAGCATACAAGGCCTTGAGTTTAGTCCTTTTTACAACTTCTAAAGTTATTCTAAATCTCCCGATCTTAGAATTCTACCTTAGTCATGCAATTAGGGTCTAAGCTAAATCCTCTATCCTGAGCAAGATTCAACACGAGATCATGTAATCAATGGAAAGTTAATTGATCGTACTCCAACATAATTGCAAGAATAAAGTAAATGCACATTCAATTCATAAATCAATCCGACAATCTAAATAACTACATGAATCCCTAAGACAAACAATTAACAACTCATAGTTTTGGAACTACAGCCACTAATTAAAAAAAACCATAAAAAAATTAGATAAAAAGGGAAAGAAAGGGATAAAACTCGAATCTGTTGAAAACATACGTCCCCGTCACGATGTCCACGCCTTCTCGCTTGATTCCTGCTCATTGTCCTTGCTTCAGCTACCATCAAAGGTATCTAGTTGAAATTAAGCTAAAATCTAACCAATTGCATTCCCCAATCTCGGCCAAATCGCATTTCTTATATAGCAGATTCTGTCAACATCGTCGAGACACTAGGGACAACGTCTCGATACTGAGTTGATTACAACATAAATCAGATATGGACAATTGGTAGTGTTGGGTGTTGGGTTCCTAGAGTGAGTAAAATTCTTATCTGAAAAGACTCTAGAATTCCTGTGCAAGTACACACAGTCCGCAGCAAGTAATAAGTATTTGTCAATCCAATGCCTGAACTAGCTTCCACTCTATCTATTTTGTATGAATCTTTTAATGGTTTCAAGTTAATAAAAATGATTGGGTTTTATAAGAATTATGCTGAAGCAAAGTAAATGACAGAACAACAAGTAAACAAATAGGCAAACAGATCAGAGACAGGCGCTGGTTAGGTTTAGTAATTGTTTTAAAAGATGCTCTAGCAATATTATTGATCATGCAAACTCTCGCAGTATTATTAGCGGATTCCTCTCGGAACTCCGAATCTTTTGGAATGTGTTTCAACCCCAATGAAGTACAACCGATCAAGCACTAGGCAACTGGCTATCCCTAGCTCAATCACTGGCATTCACCAATACACAATGATCGTAGTGTGGTTAATTGCCACACACTCTCTAAATCATCCCTGAAACTAGAGAGAGGTATTCACACCGGCTGGCCAAGCGGGCATAAAATAGAAACAAGCACAACAATTAACCAAGATGCAATAATCAATAAATATTATTAGAGATGAAGTACGACAACTACATATTCCTTAACCAACGCCTAAAGCTACTTAGTTCATAATAAGCATGGAAACGCGAAGTACAATCTGAGTAGGCATGTCCATAATCACAAGATAATAAAGAAAATAATGATCTCCTTAATTAGCTTGCGGGTGATGGTCTTCTAGCGGTCTCCAATCTCTCTATACTATTCGGCTTCCCAGGAAAAATGGAATGGTTTTGACTTGGACGGCTACTTCCTTTTATAGAAGGATAGGAGGCTTGAATTATGTCAACTTGGACACGTGTAGGGCTCTCCTTGCTCCTTTATCCCGAAAATTACTCAACAGAAGTCGGTTCATGAAGTTGGCTAACGAGCTGTGATGTGGTAGTTCTGCTCCCAGTTTTGTTGCAGCACAAAATTTTCTCCCTCAAGTCGCCCAACAACAGATTCTGCACAAAATGATTTCCAAAGCTTCCATTCTTCCAAATGGGTTAAAACATGTAATATCTATCTAAAACCAACCATATTAAGCACAAAGGTCACACAAATCAATATAGAAATGAGGCCTAAATAACTACCTTTTGGGCAGTTATCACACCCCCAAACTTGAACTATTGTACGTCCCTAGCAATACTAACCAACCTTTCTTCAAGAATTCAAAACATTAGACAAAGAATAGCTTAATCCAACCAGACAGTCCAACACTACATTTAACCTTTACCTGAGCACTTTGCAAAACCAAGCTCTGCTGCAGCAAAATGATTCCTCCGGCATGGACAAATAATCACCACTTTTAACTTAATTCTAAGAACTTACCACGACCTAGCTCTATTATGAAACATCTTAAAATAGATTCTCAAGGGGTTTAAATTTTCGTTTTTCAGACTTTAAGCAGCCTTACAGTCATAAGCTCGTAAGCTTGGGATGACCCACTTTATGGTGCAGTATACCCTTGCCTTAAGCTCATCACCAACAAGGTTCAATACTCATTATAAAGCTAAAAAATCCTTAGTTATTCCATCTCTTGCCCCTCAGAATGGCGACATTTTATGATGAAGCTCACCTAAGCTCTGGGAGACAGTAAAACTGCTGGATCATCATTCATCCTTCAAAACTTTTGCTCCATGAATTTTCTCAGCAAAATTTTCAACAAATAATTTTTTCAGCAAATAATAATTCTCATTTTTCACATTTCCTAGGCCATTTTTTGTCGCGAAGACAAACTGTGGGTATCACAAATGTCCCCGATTACTCAACAACCTAACAAATTTTTAAATGAAGGAGAGGAATGCTCGAGCAAAACAATTGGAGCAGCAAAAAGTCCCCCAAACTTGAATTATTCATTATCCCCAATGAATCATTAATTTTAGCAATTATACCCCCAAACTTAAATTTTTCAATCTGAATTTTTAAACTAAGTGTGGGACAAGAACTAAGTTTAAAGTGGATCATAAAAGTCAACACTACCTCCAGAATCTTCTTTGTCGCAGCAACAGTCCAGGCTAGAAGAAATGCTCAAGCAAAAGGTTTTTGGAGATCAGAATACCTTGATCTAATTAAGCTTAACCAGTCCAAGCTTCAAAAATTCAGAAGAAAATTAGTTAAGTTAGAGTTATTAAGTACTCATAGAATGGAAACATCTAGAAATTTAATTAAAAACATAAAGAAAAAATTACAAAGCATATATAATTTTATGCAACAGAAAAAAAAAATTAAAAAGAAACAAGAAAACATATTAGCAAGCGGGGTCAGATATGCGCGAGCAATCAAAATTATAGGAACAAAAATTATGCTCGCTGAACATCATCTCATCCATCAATCTTCCTGACCCTACTCTTCATCATCATTCTCTTCTCCTCTTTCAACAGGTGGGGGCGGAATCCAGGGGTTCAACAGATCGTCAGGGAATACGGGAAGGGCTGGATATGGTTTTGAAAAATTCTCTTGCAGCACCTTCTTTAAGCTGGCATCCCGATTCTTAACATAGTTCCAGAAGGTTAAAGTTTTCCTTTCAGCAAACTCCTGCCTACTGGCCGAAAGTGCCAGTTGTTCTAGAATCGTGTTGATGTCGTAGGTAAGCCCACCTTGATGTACCTCCTGCATGCGCTGGAGCCGTGCCAAATTGGGCGTGTCTATGATTCCCTTGTCAAACAGAATCACATCCCCCTCATCCACTGGAACCCCTGCTCTTCTGCACAACATCGTGATTGTGTTCGGAAAGAACAGTTTCCCTACTTTCTTTTTCCAACATCCAGAAATTTCCCTAGCCATGATTCTCCCTACGTTAATGCGGAGTGACCGCAAGATTGCAAAAGCTAGACGAACTCGTTCCCTGGAGATTGTCGAGTCGTGTGTTGTTGGAAGCATCCTCTGTCTTATAAATCCCATCCACGTGTTTGCTTCCCCTTTCAAATAAGCCGCCTTGAATGTCCTCTTCTGAGTCTTGGACAGCTGTCACTGTGCTCCTTCAATACCAACCTCCCTCACAACATCACTTAACTGCGCATTAGATGGCGCCACAACCATTTCATTATATGCCGCATGGGGGAAGTTCCCCGGCAACGGCGCCAAAAACTTGATGAGCAATTTGCTTACCGCAAGTGTACGGGTCAAGTAATAATATAGTGTTTTCGTGTAAAACGAGTGTCGTCCTCTGGATTGGTTTTCTAGCAAATTAAGTATCGTAAATACTTTTGTTCAATTTTATTTAGGGAGCAAAACTCAATGATAAAAGATAAATCTAAAGACAAAAAGTATAAAATAAAAGTGGAGACTCAAATGGGAAGATTCTTAGGGAATTGATTTCATTGATTAAGAATGAGGATTGATTAATAGGAATGAATTGACCGTGCAATTATTCTACAAGCCAAGGAAACTTTTATCACGATTACCTCTCCCGAGTATAATCGATTCTCATGCATATAAACCAACTTGATATCCCTATCTAAGTTCATTAACATGCAAGGCATTATTCGGTTCGGTCCTTGTTATGCTTCTAAAGATATTCCAAATCCCGTCACAAACTTAGAATTTCTACTCTAGTCATGCAATTAAACAAGGTAAGTCTTAGGCCAAATCATCTCTCCCGAGTTAGATTCAACACTTAAATCATTCAATTAGTGATCAAGTAATTGAAAGCATTAAACACAAAATTGCATGCATAGAATAAAAGCACATTCATACCAAAAATTAATCCAACAAACTTAAACAATTACATCAATCCCTAAGACAAACAACTAGCAATTCATAGTCTTTAAACCATAAACACTAATTGAAAGAAAAGCCATAAAAACTACAAGAGTTAAGGGAAAGAAAAGAGAAAACTCGAATCCGTCGAAACCGACACGTCCCCGTCACGATCTCCACGTTTTCTCGCTTGATTCCCGCTCCTTAGCCTTGCCTTTAGCTCCCACAAAAGGTCTCTAGTCGAAATTAGGGCTAAAATCTAACCAATTGGACTCCCCAAATCCGTAGCTAAAAAGAGGAATTTATAGAAAATCTGCGGGTAGCGTCGCGACGCTGTGTACATAGCGGCGCGACGCTGTCACAGCGTCTCGACGCTAAGGAGATAGCGTCTCGACGCTGTCTCTATTGCTGCCCAATTCAGAAAAGGAAAGGCAGCGTCGAGACGCTCGAAGAGCAGCGTCCCGACGCTGGCCTACGGATGGCTCTCTTTTGACTTCTTCTTGGTTGAATCTTTTTCGTTCTTTAGCCAATTTTCATGTCCCGAACACGTATTTAGCTCCAATTTCTCGATTTAACTCCGAAACATGATTCCTACAAAAAGAACATAAAAATGCATAATTTTGGCCAATTAAATATAAAAGACTAGCTTAATTAACTAGGGAAACATAGCTAGCTATGCTCGCTATCAAATACCCCCAAACTTAAGCTTTTGCTAGTCCTCGAGCAAACTTAAAATCAAGCATACAGTGGAAGAATGGATGCAATAATCATAACTCAATCCTCAAGGCTCAAAAGTCAATAGTCAAGCAAGCAAGAGACATGCACATAAGGACCAATGAGGGAGACAAATTAAAATTTTTCCAAAATTAACTTGCACAAGCGAGATCTAACTCAACAAGATCATACTCTACTAGCTCGGGATTAGATTATTAAACTCTCAGCTCATCTTCCCTCTACACTGGCACTAAGGCTTCACTAATGAGTTAATGCAACAAATTAGTTTGTTTATCTCCATACTTAGGTGCTTTTAATTAACAAATGAATTAAGCATTTAAATGTGGCACTAGCTTTCACACACCCATTGCAGGGACCCTTAACCTGAGTTTTCTCTTGTTGGCCTAACTGATCACAACAGGGGTAGCTCTTTTTGCCTAAACTTTATTAATAATTGCATTGCGCGCATAAGTTATGACTTTTTTTTTTCTCTTTCAAATTGTAACAACAAGAATGATTTTTCTTTATGAGCATGATAAGCATATATTCTTTTCTTTCCTCCTAAGCAAGATCAAACATGCTAATTTGCAAAAAATTAACTCTTTAGCTCTTCCCTACACCTATCGAGGTGACAACAAGCATATGAACCCAATAATTCGCTCCTAAGCATTCAAATCCAAATCTAGCCAAGACAAATGCTCTACTCATGCAAGCCATCTCCTAGAAAAATTTTAAAAAGTCTCCCTTTTTGGGCACTCATGCTTACAACTCATCGAAAGCTTGAAAATTGACAAGAAAGCCTATCCTAGGACATCATAGCTATGCAAAAATAGCATCCAGAAAACAACCATATGCATAATTCAAAGAAAGCTCAAAACTATAGCCCGAACTCAGATGCTCAAGGCTCCACAAACATGCTAATCCACCCCCAAACTTAAAATATGCATTGTCCTCAATGTATAACGAAAATAAAGCATAATCAATCATGGGAACAATAAAAGAGTAGGAGGAGTGAACGATACTGCCCTGGAATGATGACCTTTTCATGAATGCTTGGCAAAGACAATAGCACAGGAACTCCTACAAAACAAAAACAACAAGACATAAAAAAAACAATAACAAAGTAACTTGGGTTGCCTCCCATAAGCGCTTGTTTATCGTCTTTAGCTCGACGTGCTCGTGCAGTCTGTCAAGGCACATAAAAATTCTCGTATTTCTTTGGGCCCTTCTTTCTTGAATCAATATAACCAACAATCGCTAGTAAGATTACTAGTTTCTCATGGGCCCCTGAAACAGAATTATTTTTGGTATTTTTGAATAAAAGAAGCATAAAAGGAGAAATATCAAAATAAAGAGACTCTGACTCTAAAACTGACTCGTGAGAATAGAAAAAAGAACAATCAACATCTATAAAGGATGGAGAAGATAAAACAGACGAAGGCTTTTCAACCTCAAACTCTACCTCCTGAACTGTCACTGCAAGCTCATTTTCTTTTTCTTCCTCACAAACATGTTCTTGAAAGGTGCTACAACTCTCCAATTCTTCTCTACTATCTATGCAACTCACCCCTAACTGCTCATCCTCATCAAGATTGAAAGAACTAAGCTCATGAATGGGTGCCAAAGAATCATCGGCCACATGACTCACTAGACAACCTATGGAAGTGGATCTCACCTCACTAACTTCCTGTGGAGTTTGAAGTCCTCTTATGATTTCATCAATTTTTAGACTCCTCGCTCTAGACTCCTCTATATAATTTTGAATTATGCTTTCCAAGGAAGAATTTTCTTTTAAAGGGGTATAACTTAAAGATGAAAAATTGGAATATGGTGTTGAATAAAAAGCCATTCAATTCAATTAAAGCAACTATGATAATTAGGCTTCCAATCAAATAATCACCCAACAAGAACAAATGACTAATACTCAAAAAAAAAAAAAAAGGAAAGAAAAAGAACAAAGAAAACTAAATAGAAAAGGAAAACAAAAACAAAAAATTAAATAAAACAAATAAGGAAAAAAAATCAAACAAACAAGGAAAACACTAAAATAGGAATGCAACAAATATGGAAAATAAAAACAAATAAGGAAAAAAAAATGCAATCTATCTACAAAATAAAAATTAAAAAAATAAAATACACCCTAAATTAAGACCGAACAATTTTTCCACGATATTAATTTAACTAAATATGCCAATCCCCGGCAACGGCGCCAAAAACTTGATGCGCAATTTGCTTACCGCAAGTGTACGGGTCAAGTAATAATATAGTGTTTTCGTGTAAAACGAGTGTCGTCCTCTGGATTGGTTTTCTAGCAAATTAAGTATCGTAAATACTTTTGTTCAATTTTATTTAGGGAGCAAAACTCAATGATAAAAGATAAATCTAAAGACAAAAAGTATAAAATAAAAGTGGAGACTCAAATGGGAAGATTCTTAGGGAATTGATTTCATTGATTAAGAATGAGGATTGATTAATAGGAATGAATTGACCGTGCAATTATTCTACAAGCCAAGGAAACTTTTATCACGATTACCTCTCCCGAGTATAATCGATTCTCATGCATATAAACCAACTTGATATCCCTATCTAAGTTCATTAACATGCAAGGCATTATTCGGTTCGGTCCTTGTTATGCTTCTAAAGATATTCCAAATCCCGTCACAAACTTAGAATTTCTACTCTAGTCATGCAATTAAACAAGGTAAGTCTTAGGCCAAATCATCTCTCCCGAGTTAGATTCAACACTTAAATCATTCAATTAGTGATCAAGTAATTGAAAGCATTAAACACAAAATTGCATGCATAGAACAAAAGCACATTCATACCAAAAATTAATCCAACAAACTTAAACAATTACATCAATCCCTAAGACAAACAACTAGCAATTCATAGTCTTTAAACCATAAACACTAATTGAAAGAAAAGCCATAAAAACTACAAGAGTTAAGGGAAAGAAAAGAGAAAACTCGAATCCGTCGAAACCGACACGTCCCCGTCACGATCTCCATGTCTTCTCGCTTGATTCCCGCTCCTTAGCCTTGCCTTTAGCTCCCACAAAAGGTCTCTAGTCGAAATTAGGGCTAAAATCTAACCAATTGGACTCCCCAAATTCGTAGCTGAAAAGAGGAATTTATAGAAAATCTGCGAGTAGCGTCGCGACGCTGTGTACATAGCGGCGCGGCGCTGTCACAGCGTCTCGACGCTAAGGAGATAGCGTCTCGACGCTGTCTCTGTTGCCGCCCAATTCAGAAAAGGAAAGGCAGCGTCGAGACGCTCCAAGAGCAGCGTCCCGACGCTGGCCTACGGATGGCTCTCTTTTGACTTCTTCTTGGTTGAATCTTTTCCGTTCTTTAGCCAATTTTCATGTCCCGAACACGTATTTAGCTCCAATTTCTCGATTTAACTCCGAAACATGATTCCTACAAAAAGAACATAAAAATGCATAATATTGGCCAATTAAATATAAAAGACTAGCTTAATTAACTAGGGAAACATAGCTAGCTATGCTCGCTATCAACGTTGATAGCACTAGGACTCCAATCTACCTCGACTCCTCGAACAATTACTTGGAAACCATCTTCTTTGTCAATGTTAGCATAAAATTCACGCACCACCTGTGCGTTTATAGACTCAGGCTTCGCAGAAAATAACTCCCAGCAGTGGTTTGCAATTCCGATCCTCAGAAATTGCGGAAGATCACCGCTGAATCCTCGCTCAAATAAGAAATCTCTTTTCAAAAGCTCAGCGTATTTTGCTCTGGCAAAATTGTTGACAAAGCGATCATACGGAAATTGTTGTTCTTCTATTTCATCATGTTCCTCCGATGCTTCAGCAATATTTTTGCTCTTTTCCTCCCTTCGCTTGAGCAACTGTTCTTCCTCAGCCTTCTTCTCTGCTTCTTCTCGCACTTTTTCCTCAGCCTCTTTTTTTCTCTCGTTCCTCTCACTCTGCCTTCTCTCTCTCAGAATCTGATGATGGTGGTGATGGGGTATCAGTCCGAATCCCCTGAACGCGTCCAACCTTCCGCTTAATGCGACGACGCCTCGGAGGTTCGGGCATGATGACCTCAACAGGAGCCTCCTGAATTGGCTCTCTTTCAATTGCAATCTCTGCCTGAACATCCTCACTCTGTTTCTCTTGGATTTCCTCTCGAACTTATTCTGTAGCCGCCATCCTCGGCTCATCCTCTTCCGGATTCTATACATCAGATTCTTTCGGGTCTCCTTCGTCTATTGCGACAGCCTCATCCTCTGTTGCCTTTTCTTGTTCTTCAGCCCTATGTTGTCGTCTTCTTCTTTTAGCTTCTTTCTCCTCCGGTGTTCTTTTTTTCTTCGTTTTTACTTTCTGAACTTCGGGGGTAACGGGTACCTCTTCCTCCTCACTTTCCCTCTCTTTTCTAGCTCTCATTTTGGCCATTGAAGATGCAATGGGTTGACAGAGAATACCAACAAAGAAAGAAGAATGCACACAGCAAGGATTCGAATCAAGATGAAGTGAAGCTTACCTACCAGAGGCTGTTAATAAATAGGACTCCAGCAACTTGAATTCTTAACAGAAAAGATTTGCTCCTATTAAATAAAATTACCGTTCAAAACCACCTGCAATCTTTTAAATCTGTCAACGATAAATTCCTGATTTCAACTTGCCCGCAGTAATTAATTATGCGCTGTCAACTAATGAGACCGTTGGATCATCGTTTTGTGACATTTGGCCTCATCAGATTACTCATGCAAATTTACCTGCAAATATTCAAAGAAAATCCCAACGGTAAAAATAATAAATTTTCAACGAAATCCCTCATAATTCGGATGATTTTGCTTCAGCCATAACTTTGCCACGACAACCTTCTGAATCTGAAGAATCTTGAATACGGAATTCAAAACAGGAAAATCAAATCTTTCAAATTTAAATTTAACCGATCAAATCAATCCTAATTCCTTTTTTATTCTCGAGGCCAAATAAATTAGAGAAACGCTTTATTAATTAAAACTAAACAAAAGTCAAATAATAAAATCTTATAAAATTTAATTAATTAAAAGATATTTCAAAGATAATTCAAATAAATAACCCGAAAATCTAATCAAATCAAATTCAAAACGAAATAGATAAAATCTAAACTACCAAAATAAACAAATACTTAAATATAAAATCTAATAAACCATGCAAAATCAAATCTAACCTATTCAAAATTAAAAACAAATCAGCGAAACATAAAATCGATATAAACACTGGGAGCTCAAAATTTTGCTCTGTGAAATGGCGCAGAAATCTTGCTCTCTCAATCGTCAACCAACCTTAGGGAAGGATATTTCGACTGCAACTCCTCACCCCAATAGTGCTTCACACGCTGTCCATTCACCTTGAACACTCTCCCATCTTTTTCATCCTGCAAAGTAATTGCTCCATGGAGAAAAACCTCAATCACAATAAACGGTCCTGACCATTTAGATTTTAGCTTCCCAGGAAATAATTTTGATCTAGAATTATAAAGCAAGACTTTTTGACCCTTGACAAACTCTTTAGATTTTATTTTCTTATCATGCCACATCTTAGTCTTTTCTTTATACATTTTCGCATTCTCATAAGAAAATTGGCAAAATTCCTCCAATTCATTAAGCTGCAACATTCTTATTGCTCCTACACGACTCAGATCAAAATTCAACTTTTTCAAAGCCCATAATGTTTTATGCTCTAACTCTAACGGTTAATGACAAGCTTTCCCATATACTAACCTATAGGGAGACATACCTAGAGGAGTCTTATAGGCTGTCCTATAAGCCCAAAGAGCCTCATTCGACCTAAAAGACCAATCCTTTCTAGATGGATGGACTACTTTCTCTAAAATCGATTTAATTTCCCTATTACTAATTTCAGCATGACCATTTGCTTGTGGGTGATAAGGGGTAGCTATCCTATGCTTAATCCCATACTTAGTTAAGATATTATTAACAAAATGTGTACCCTCATCACTCACTAGAGCTCTAGGTGTCCCAAACCGTGCAAAGATGTGCGATTGAAAGAACCTTGTTACTGTCTTGGCATCACTCTGATGGCATGCAATGACCTCCACCCACTTGGACACATAATCAACTGCCAATATGATAAAAACATTGCCATTAGAAGGGGGAAATGGCCCCATAAAATCAATACCCCATACATCGAATAAT
The DNA here is from genome assembly GCA_036850905.1 of Luffa acutangula. Classification (NCBI taxonomy): domain Eukaryota; kingdom Viridiplantae; phylum Streptophyta; class Magnoliopsida; order Cucurbitales; family Cucurbitaceae; genus Luffa; species Luffa acutangula. The sequence goes on from CM072087.1 coordinate 10,099,549, forward strand.
TCAACTTCTAAAATGTAAGTAAGAGGCATTTCATCTCTAGGCCCCAAGTTTCCTCTCCTTTGGCAAGCATCACATTGCTTGTAGAACCAATGGGCATCCTTAAACAAGGTAGGCCAGAAGAATCCACAATGTAAAATCCTCATAGCTGTCCTCTGACTGCTGAAATGACCTCCATACGGCGAAGAATGGCATTGCTCCAGGATTTCCTTTGCTTCATCACCTGAAACACACCTACGAATAATACCGTCAGAGCATTGCTTATACATAAATGGCTCATCCCAATAAAAAAATTTCGCATCATGCTTAAATTTCTTCTTCTGCCTCCAATCCATATCAATAGGAGTGACTCCCTTTACCAAAAAGTTTGCAATATCAGCATACCAAGGGTCATCCCTGACTACCTTTACCTCAACAGCAAAAAGCTGTTCATCCGGAAAAGAATCGGAAATGGCAGATTGCTCCAGCAAAGATGATGATGGATCAAGATGAGATAAGTGATGTGCAATGACATTTTCTGATCCCTTCTAATCCTTTATCTCCAAGTCGAACTCCTGCAATAATAAAACCCAACGAATCAGTCTATGTTTTGCATCTTTTTTAGACATTAAATACCTTATTGCTGCATGATCTGTGAACACCGTGACTTTGGATCCAACCAAATATGGCTGGAATTTTTCATAAGCGAACACAACAACTAACAACTCCTTTTCAGTAGTTGTGTAGTTGACTTGTGCCTCATTTAAAATCTTGCTTGCATAATATATAGGATGGATACATTTGCCTTGCTTTTGCCCCAACATAGCACCTACCGCAGCATCACTCGCATCACACATTACCTCAAATGGTAAATTCCAATTAGGTGCACAAAGAATAGGTGCACAAAGAATAGGTGCTGAGATTAAAGCAGCCTTTAAAGTTTCAAAAGCCTTCCTACAATCTGCATTAATGTCAAAAACATGATCAGTACACAATAAGTTACAAAGAGGTTTACTGATTTTGGAAAAATCTTTTATGAACATCCTATAGAATCCAGCATGTCCTCAAAAACTTTGAATTCCCTTCACTGAATTTGGTGGCTCTAGTCTCTCAATAACCTCTATTTTTGCTCTATCAACCTCTAGACCATTCTTAGAAATCCTATGACCTAACACTATGCCCTCCTTCACCATGAAGTGATATTTTTTCCCAATTAAGAACTAGATGGGTATCCTCACATCTTTTTAACATCTGACCTAAATTATCTAAACCACTATGAAAAGACCCTCCAAACACTGAAAAACCGTCCATAAATACCTCAACAGTGGACTCAATCATATCAGAAAAAATTGCCAACATACACCGCTGAAATGTTGTTGGAGCATTGCAAAGGCCAAAAGGCATTCGCCTAAAAGCAAACGTCCCATAAGGGCAGGTGAAAGTGGTTTTTTCATGATCCTTAGGAGCAATGGTAATCTGGTTATACCCAGAATAACCATCTATGAAACAGTAGTAGGCCTGACCAGCCAATCTATCCAACATCTGGTCAATAAATGGTAGAGGGAAATGGTCCTTACGGGTGGCTTTATTAAGCCTCCTGTAGTCCATGCAAACCCTCCAGCCAGTTACTGTCCTGTTTGGGATCAACTCATTGTCTTTGTTTCTCACCACGGTGACACCTCCTTTCTTAGGAACACATTGGACAAAGCTTACCCAATTGTTGTTGGCAACTGGATAAATGATCCCAGCATCCAACCATTTAATCACCTCCTTTTTAACGACCTCTTTCATTGCAGGGTTAAGCCTTCTTTGTTGCTCAATACTCCTAAAGGATCCATCCTCTAGAGTGATTTTGTGCATACAAAAAGATGGGCTAATTCCCTGAATGTCAGCCAATGTCCAACCTATAGCCTTGCGGAATTGCTGTAGCAACTTTATTAAGGCCTCTTCATGCTCTGGCATTAAATCTGATGCAACAATAATGGGCAACGTCAAACCTTCTCCAAGATACACATAATTTAGATGATCCGGCAAGGGCTTCAAATCTAAAGTAGGTGCCTCGATCAGGGATGGCTTAATGGGAGGAGCCTTCCTTTGATCTAAATCTAAAGACTCAAAAACATCCTCACACCTAAACAACTCTTTTTCATTTTTTCTTTCTAACAAACAAACCTGCAAATCCTCTACACTAACCTCTCCATGACCTTCCAAATGCTTGTCAGCCGAATCCTGTATTGTTGTCATAATAACTGTGCTCTCCAGAATCCTAATGAAGGAGTATTTCGTCCGGATATTTCATGGCTTTAAACACATTAAATTTTACTTCCTCATTACAAACTCTCATTGTTAATTCCCCTTTCTGAACATCTATTAACGCCCTACATGTAGCCAAAAATGGACGACCTAGAATAATTGGGACATCTTTATCAGCTTCATAGTCTAAAATAATAAAATCGACTGGAAATATCAATTTATCTACCTTTACTAAGACATTCTAAATTTTACCCTCTGGATATGTGATAGACCTATCAGCTAATTGGAGTGTGACTGTGGTAGGCCTAGCTTCACCAATACCTAGCTTTCAATAGACCGAAAGAGGCATAAGGTTAATGCTTGCACCTAAATCACAGAGTGCTCTACCTAACTCTTTTCCACTTATAGACACAGGTATAGTAAATGATCCTGGATACTTAGCCTTGGGTGGTAGCCCATTTTTAAGAATAGCACTACACTCCTCAGTAAGAGATACAGTTTCAAACTCACCTAACCTCTTCTTTTTAGTTAAAATATACTTAAGAAATTTAGCATAATTAGGCAGTTGCTCAATAGCTTCTACTAAAGGGATATTTATGTGTAACTGCTTAAGAATCTCTAAAAACTTCTTAAATTGATCATCCTCATTCTTAGGCTTTTGCCTTTGTGGAAAAGGTAGAGGTGGTACATAAGGTGGGGGCGGCACATAAGGTGGTTCCACGTCTGGAACAGAACCAGATGCTCCAGCATCATTATTGCTGCCTCCAGCACCCTGACCAATCTCCAACTCTTTCTCAACAATATTTTTATCACAATTTTAATCTACACTCTGGGTTTTACTAGGCTCTTCTATTGGCTTACCACTCCTAAGAGTCACCGCCTTTACCTGCTCCTTACCTTCCCTTCGAGGGTGTTCAGTATCCGAGGGAAGTTTCCCTTGAGGCCTTGCCTTCAGCTCATTAGCTAGCTGACCCACTTGCAATTTCAGGGCTCTCATCGAAGCTTGATTACTTTGAATTGCGGCATCTGTACGAGCCATAAATTCTTTCATCATTGCCTCGAGAGAACTTCCCGAATTTTGCTGGGGCAAAGCCTGCTTATTTTGCTGGGGCAATACCTGCGCTTTAGCAAATCCCGACTGGTTCACCTTTTGTTGCGCTTGCATATTACTTCCTTGTCCTCCCCATGCGAAGTTGGGGTGGTTGCGCCAACCTGGATTATAAAAGTTAGAGTAAGGGTTATTCCTCTGATTACCTAAAAAAACACAGAAGCTGGATTGCCGGGGCAAAACTCGTAGTTGTGATCTTCACCACAATAGACACATGCTTCTTCTGCAACTTGGTTCACCACTGCAGTAGGATCCATAGATGGTGGCTGCTGATGACTAATCACTGTCACATTCTTAAGAGCGTTAGCAATCATTGCAAGATCAGCCCTAATGGTGGACACACCATCAACCTCTAACACACTCTTAACCTTTTTATTTGTGCCTCTAACATCCGACCACTGACAACTATTAGTAGATATTCTTTCTAAAATTTCATAGGCTTTATTAAAAGTTTTTACCAAATGGGCCCCTCCAGCCGAAGCATCAACCATGCCCTGGGTTACCGCATTTAACCCATTGTAAAATGTTTTCATTTGCACACAATGTGGTAAACCATGGTGGGGACACTTTCGCAAAAGCTCATTAAACCTTTCCCAAGCCTCACTAAAAGTCTCATCCTCAAGTTGCCTAAACCCTACTATTTCACTCTTTAATTTAGCATTTCTATTAGGTGGAAAATATTTACTCAAAAACTTTTCAGCTAACTCATTCCATGTCCTAAGTGACCCTGGAGCAAAAGAATTTAACCACGCCTTTACTCCATCTCTAAGAGAAAATGGGAACAAAGTTAATCTAAGGGCATCTCTAGGCACTCCTTGAATAACAAAAGAATCACTTGCTCCTAGAAAAGATTTAAGATGTAAATGAGGATCTTCAGATGACAAACCATGGAATTGCCCCACGGTTTGCAACATCTGAAACATTACCGGTTTCATTTCAAAATTTGCCGCTTGGATTTGGGGACGTGCAATCCCTGGATTCAACTCATCAAACATTGGGAAAGCATACGCTCAGATGGCTCTGGTCCTATCGTTCGCTACCAAGATAGGATTCTCAGCCTGATGATTTTGCTGCTCATTTTGCTTCAGCGACGGATGTTGCTGCAGCAAAAGATTCTGCTGGGATTCGCTGGATCTTCAGGACCCTACGGGAGACGCGACACGTTCTCCATCTGGTTTCTGCGCTGCTTTCTCCTTCTGATCCTAAATGTCCTCTCGATTTCTGGATCAAGCTCGAACCTTACCCCAGGTAGATCGCTCATGCACCAAACTCACACCTATAAAAACAAAAGAAACAATCAAAAAGTTCTAGCACCAAACCACTAAAACACATACACAAAACAAATCAAATAAAAACTTATTCAAGTCCCCGACAACGACGCCAAAAAACTTGTTGGGTTCCTAGAGTGAGTAAAATTATGATCTGAAAAGACTCTAGAATTCCTGTGCAAGTACACACAGTCCGCAACAAGTAATAAGTATTTGTCAATCCAAGCACTGAACTAGCTTCCACTCTATCTATTTTGTATGAATCTTTTAATGATTTCAAGGTAATAAAAATGATTGGGTTTTATAAGAATTCTGTTGAAGCAAAGTAAATGACAGAACAACAAGTAAACAAATAGGCAGACAGATCAGAGACAGGCGTTGGTTAGGTTTAGTAATTGTTTTAAAAGATGCTCTAGCAATATTATTGATCATGCAAACTCTCGCAGTATTATTAGCGGATTCCTCCCGGAACTCCGAATCTTTTGGAATGTGTTTCATCCCCAATGAAGTACGACCGATCAAGCACTAGGCAACTGGCTATCCCTAGCTCAGTCACTGGCGTTCACCAATACACAATGATCGTAGTGTGGGTAATTGCCACACACTCTCTAAATCATCCCTAAAACTAGAGAGAGGTATTCACACTGACTGGTCGGGCGGGCATAAAATAAAAACAAGCACAACAATTAACCAAGATGCAATAATCAATAAATATTATTAGATATGAAGTACGACAACTACATATTCCTTAACCAATGCCTAAAACTACTTAGTTCATAATAAACATGGAAACGCGAATTACAATCTGAGTAGGCATGTCCATAATCACAAGATAATAAAGAAAATAATAATCTCTTTAATCAGCTTGTGGATGATGGTCTTCTAGTGGTCTCCAATCTCTCTATACTATTCGGCTTCCCAGGAAAAATGGAATGGTTTTGACTTGGACGGCTACTTCCTTTTATAGAAGGATAGGAGCCTTGAATTAGGTCAACTTTGACACGTGTAGGGCTCTCCTTGCTCCTTTATCCCGAAAATAACTCAACCGAAGTCGGTTCATGAAGTTGGCTAACGAGCTGTGATGTGGCAGTTCTGCTCCAAGTTTTGCTGCAGCACAGAATTTGCTCCCTCAAGTCGCTAGCAACAGATTCTGCACAAAATGATTTCCAAAGCTTCCATTCTTCCAAATGGTTTAAAACATGTAATATCTATCTAAAACCAACCCTATTAAGCACAAAGGTCACACAAATCAATATAGAAATGAGGCCTAAATAACTACCTTTTGGGCAGTTATCATTGAGACACTAAGGAGGCAGCGTCTCGATGTTACCTCTCGGATCTGCCTCATTTGTAAGCCTCCATTTTGATTATTTTTTTTGTTTCTATTGCTTTTCTTTAGGTCGCGATCACCCAATCAACTGCAATTTCTCTCATTTATCTTTAAAACTCAATTTCCTAAAAAAATAAACATTAAAGTGCATAATTTGGCCAAAATAATACTCAAAGACTAACTAAAATTAACCAGGAAAAATAGCTCACTATGCACGCTATCAAGAGTAAGGATCTTCTTATGCACTTCCTCCAAATTGTCCTACTACAGCAAGCATTTGGAACATAAAGGCCTAAGTTCAAACCTTTCTGTATCCAGCTCATGACATATGATTCCTGGATTGAAATTACACATTCATGGGGCTGCATAGTCTCGAATACCATATTCTCAATCAACAGCCAATTGTACTGGATTTACGGGAGGATTTTATGGGTTTGGCGCAACCATCTCTTGGGTATGTTCTTGGGTTTTGTACGCTGATTTTATCTTCTTTTGTGGTAGGTTTTGTCAATCTCTAGATCTAGGATGGTGTCAATGCGGCGAGAGATACGCACGCATTTAACGCACCTGAAAAAGACACACTCAAGCTAGGTGGTTGCAATAAAACAATACACAAAATAGGAAAAAAGAAAAAACACCAAAAACGTGGCTGGATTTGAATGATTAGAAGCGAATTATTAGGTTCATATGCTTGTTGTCACCTCGATAGGTGTAGGGAAGAGCTAAAGAGTTATTATTTTTTTTTTTTTTTGCAAATTAGCATGTTTAATCTTGCCTATGAGGAAAGAAAAAAATATATGTTTATCATACTCATAAAGAAAAATCATTCTTGTTGTTACAAATTGAAAGAAAAATAAAGTCATGACTTATGCGCGAGTTGGATTCCTAGAGTGAGTAAAAATGTAACAAGAAATAAGATATAAATGGACTCTAGAACTCTGTTCAAGTATACACAGCCCACAACAAGTAATAAGTATTATCGAATCCAAGGTCTGAACTAGCTTCCACTTTATCTATTTTGTATAACTTTTCAATGGTTTCAAAGATGGTAAAAATGATTGGTTTTTATAGGAATGCTGAAGCAAAAGAAATGACATAACAGAAAGTAAACAAATAGGCAGACAGATTAGAAACAAGAGCTGGTCATGATTTGGTAATTGTTTTGAAAGATGCTCTAGCAATATTATTGATCATGCAAAACTCTCGCAGTCTTATTAGCAGATTCCTCCCGGAACTCCAGATCTTTTTGAATGTGTTTCAACCCCAATGAAGTACTACCGATCAAGAACTAGGCAACTGGCTATCCCTAGCTCAGTCACTGGTGTTGACTAATACACAATGATCTAGTGTGATTAAATGCCACACATTGCCTAAATCATCCCTGAAAGTAGAGATAGGTATTCATACCGGCTGGCTAGGAGGGCACAAAATAGAAATGAGCACAACAATTAATCAAGATGCATAAAATCAATATTTATTACTAGAAATTAAGCACGACAATCACATAGTTCATAAGATGCATGGGAACAAACGTCACAATCTGAGTAAGCATATCCATATTTACAAAATAATGCAAGAAAATATTAGTTCCCTTGATCAACTTGCAAATGATGGTCTTCTTGATGGTCTCCAATCTCCTTCCTCTATTTGACTCCCAAAATGGAAACGAGAAGGATCTCTTCCCCAAAAGTGGAATGAGTTTGACTTGGGCGGCTATCTCCTTTTATAGAAGGATAGGAGACTTGACTTAGGTTGACCTAGACACGTGGATGGCTCTCCTTGCTCCTTTGTCCCGAGAATAGCTTAACAGAATTTGGTTAGTTAAATTGGCTAACGAGCTGTGTCGTGGCAGTTTTTCTCCTCGCTTTGTTGCAGCACAGAGTTTGCTCCCTGAAGTCGCCCAGCAACATATTCTGCACAAAATAATTTTCAAAGCTTCCATTCTTCCAAATGGGTTAAAACATATAATATATATCTAAAAGCAACCCTGTTAAGCACAAAAGACATACCAATCCCTATAGAATTAAGTCCTAAATAACTCCTTTTTGGAGAGTTATCTTACCCCCAAACTTGAACTAAAAAACTCTGAATTCCTTTCACTGAACTCGGTGGTTCTAATCTCTCAACCACCTCAATTTTTACTCTATCAACTTCTAGACCATTCTTAGAAATCCTATGACCTAACATTATGCCCTCCTTCACTATGAAGTGACATTTTTACCAATTAAGGACTAGATGGGTATCCTCACATCTTTTTAACACCTCACCCAAATTATCTAGGAAACTCTGAAAAGACCCCACAAAAACTTAAAAATCGTCCATGAATACCACAACAGTGGACTCAATCATATCAGAAAAAATTGCTAACATACACTGCTGAAATGTTGATGGAGCATTGCAAAGGCCAAAAGGCATTCGCCTAAAACCAAACGTCCCATAAGGGCAGGTGAAAGTGGTTTTTTCCTGATCCTCAGGAGCAATAGTAATCTGGTTAGACCCAGAATAACCATCTAAGAAACAGTAGTAGGTTTGACCAGCCAATCTGTCCAACATCTGGTCAATAAATGGTAGAGGGAAATGGTCCTTACGGGTGGCTTTGTTGAGCCTCCTGTAATCCATGCAAACCCTCCAGCCAGTTACTGTCCTGGTTGGGATCAAGTCATTGTCTTTATTGCTCACCACAGTGACACCTCCTTTCTTAGGAACACATTGGACAGGGCTTACCCAATTGCTATCTGCAATTGGATAAATAATGTCAGCATCCAACCATTTAATCACCTCATTTTTAACAACCTCTTTCATTGCAGGGTTAAGCCTTCTTTGTTGCTCAATACTCCTAAAGGATCCCTCATCTAGAGTAATTTTGTGCATACAAAAAGATGGGCTAATTCCTTGAATGTCAGCCAATGTCCAACCTATTGCTTTGCGATATTGCTGCAGCAACTTTATTAAGGCCTCTTCATGCTCCGACATTATATCTGTTGCAACAATAATGGGCAACGTCTCACCTTCCCCAAGATACACATACTTTAGATGATCCGGCAAGGGCTTCAAATCCAAAGTGGGTGCCTCAATTAGGGATGGCTTAATGGGAGGAGCCTTCCTTTGATCTAAATCTAAAGACTGAAAAACATCCTCACACCTAAACACTTCTTTTTCATTTATTCTTTCTAAAGAACAAACTTCTAAATCCTCTACACTAACCTCTCTATGATCTTCCAAATGCTTACTTGCCGAATCCTGTATTGCTGTCTCCACAATTGTGTTCTCCAAAATCCTAATGAAAGAACAATATTCCATTTCGTCTGGATACATCATGGCCTTAAACACATTAAATTTCACTTCCTCATTACAGACCCTCATTGTTAATTCCCCTTTTTGAACATCTATTAATGCCCTACCCGTAGTAAAAAATGGACGACCTAAAATAATTGGGACATCTTTATCAGCCTCATAGTCTAAAATAATGAAGTCAACAGGAAATATGAATTTATCCACTTTCACTAAGACAACCTCAATTTTTCCCTCTGGATATGTGATAGACTTATCAGCTAATTGGAGTGTGACTGTGGTAGGCCTCTTCACCAATACCTAGCTTTCGATAGACCGAAAGAGGCATAAGGTTAATGCTTGCACCTAAATCACAGAGTGCTCTGCCTAACTCTTTTCCACCTATTGACACAGGTATAGTGAATGATCTTGGATCATTGGCCTTGGTTGGTAGCCCATTCTTAAGAATAACACTACATTCCTCATTAAGAGATACAGTTTCAAATTCACCTAACCTCTTCTTTGTGGAAAAGGTAGAGGCGGTACATAAGGTGGGGGCGGCACATAAGGTGGTTCCACATCTAGAAAAGAACCAAATGCTCCAGCATCTTTATTGCTGCCTCTAGCACCCATACCAATTCTCAACAACATCATTTTCATCACTATTCTTTTCTACAGCTTGGGCTTTACTAGGCTCTTTTATTTCTTCTAGTGGCTTACCACTCCTAAGAGTCACCGCCTTTACCTGCTCCTTACCTTCCTTTCTAGTGTGTTCAGTATCTGAAGGAAGTTTCCCTTGAGGCCTTGCCTTCAGCTCATTAGCTAGCTGATCCACTTGCAATTCCAAGGCCGCTCTCATTGAAGCTTGATTACTTTGAATTGTGGCATCTGTACGAGCCATATATTCTTTCATCATTGCCTTAAGAGAACTCCTCGGATTTTGCTGGGGCAAAGCCGATTTATTTTGATGCCCGATTGGTTCACCTTCTGCTGTGGTTGCACATTATTTCCTTGTCCACCCCACGCGAAGTTGGGCTGATTGCGCCAACCTATAAAAGTTAGAGTAAGGATTATTCCTCTGATTACCTACAAAAAACACATAAGTTGGGTTGATGGGGCAAAACTCGTAGTTGTGATCTTCACCACAATAGACACATGCTTCCTCTGTAACTTGGTTCACCAATGCAACAGGCTCAACAGCTGGTGGCTGCTGATGACTAATCATTGTCACATTCTTAAGAGCGTTAGCAATCATTGCAAGATCAGCCCTAATGGTGGACACACAATCAATCTCTAACACATTCTTGACCTTTTTATTTGTGCCTCTAACATCTGACCACTGACAACTATTAGTAGATATTCTTTCTAAAATTTAATGGGCTTCATTAAATGTTTTTGCCAAAAGTGCCCCTCCAGCTGAAGCATCAACCATACCTTGGGTTGCTCTATTTAACCCATTGTAAAATGTTTCCATTTGGATACAATGAGGTAAACCATTGTGGGGACACTTTCGCAAAAGCTCCTTAAATCTCTCCCAAGCCTCACTAAAAGTCTCATCTTCAAGTTGCCTAAACCCTATTGTTTCACTCCTTAATTTAGCATTTCTATTTGGTGGAAAATATTTACTCAAAAATTTTTCTGCTAACTCATTCCATGTCCTAATTGATCCTGGAGCAAAAGAATTTAACCATGCCTTTGCTCCATCTCTAAGAGAATATGGGAACAAAGTTAATCTAAGAGCATCTCTAGGCACTTCTTGAATTACAAAAGAATCACTAACTCCTAGAAAAGACCTAAGATGAAAATGAGGATCTACATATGACAAACCATGGAATTGATCCACGGTTTGCAACATCTAAAACAGTAACGACTTCATTTCAAAATTTGTTGCTTGAATTTGAGGACGAGCAATCCCTGGATTTAGCTCATCAAACATTGGAAAAGCATATGCTCGAATGGCTCTGGCCCCATATCGTTTGCTACCAAGATACGGTTCTCAACCTAATTATTTTGCTGCTCATTTTGCTCCAGCGGCTGGTTTTGCTGCAGCAAACGATTCTGCTGGGGGTTCGCATGATCTTCAAGACCCTGCAGAAGACGCAACACGTTATCCATTTGATTCTGGTTTATGCGCTGCTCTCTCCTTCTCCTGAAAGTCTTATCGGTTTCTGGATCAAGCTCGAACCTTACCCCAGACGGATCACTCATGCACCAAACTCACGCCTGCAAAAACAAAAGAAATAATCAAAAAGTTCTAGCACCAAACCACTAAAACACATACACAAAACAAATCAGATAAAAACTTATTCAAGTCCCCGGCAACGGTGCCAAAAACTTGTTGGGTTCCTAGAGTGAGTAAAAATGTAACAAGAAACAAGATATAAATGGACTCTAGAACTCTATGAAAGTATACACAATCCAAGACAAGTAATAAGTGTTATTGAATCCAAGGTCTGAACTAGCTTGCACTTTATCAATTTTGTATAACTTTTCAATGGTTTCAAAGATGGTAAAAATGATTGGTTTTTATAGGAATGCTGAAGCAAAAGAAATGACAGAACAAAAAGTAAACAAATAGGCAGACAGATTAGAAACAGGCGCTGGTCAGGATTTAGTAATTGTTTTGAAAGATGCTCTAGCAATATTATTGATCATGCAAAACTCTTGCAGTCTTATTAGCAAATTCCTCCCAGAACTCCAGATCTTTTGGAATCTGTTTCAACCCCAATGAAGTACTACCGATCAAGCACTAGGCAACTGGCTATCCCTAGCTCAATCACTGGCGTTCACCAATACACAATGATCTAGTATGATTAAATACCACACACTCCCTAAATCATCCCTGAAACTAGAGAGAGGTATTCATACCAGCTGGCCAGGCGGGCACAAAATAGAAATGAGCACAAAAATTAATCAAGATGCATAGAATCAATATTTATTACTAGAAATTAAGCACGACAATCACATGTTCCCTAACCAACGCCTAAAGCTACTTAGTTCATAAGATGCATGGGAACACACGTTACAATATGAGTAAACATATCCATATTTACAAAATAATGCAAGAAAATATTAGTTCCCTTGACCAGCTTGCAAATGATGGTCTTCTTGATGGTCTTCAATCTTTTTCCTCTATTCGGCTCCCAAAATGGAAACGAGAAGGATCTCTTCCCCAAAAGTGGAATGAGTTTGACTTGGGTGGCTATCTCCTTTTATAGAAGGATAGGAGGCTTGAGCTAGGTTGACCTAGACACGTGGATGACTCTCCTTGCTCCTTTATCCCGAGAATAGCTTAACAGAATTAGGTTAGTTAAATTGGCTAACGAGTTGTGACGTGACAGTTTTGCTCCTCGCTTTGCTGCAACACATAATTTTCTCCCTGAAGTTGCCCAACAACATATTCTGCACAAAATAATTTCCATAGCTTCCGTTCTTCCAAATGGGTTAAAACATATAATATATATCTAAAAGCAACCCTATTAAGCACAAAAGACACACAAATCCATATAGAATTAAGGCCTAAATAACTCCCTTTTGGAGAGTTATCAGCGCGCAATGCAATGTTTAATTATGATTTAGGCAAGAAGAGTTACCCTTGTTGTGATCAATTAGGCCAACTAAAAGGTAAAACTCGGGTTATGGGTCCCTACAATAGGTGTGTGAAAGCTAGTGCCACATATAAATGCTTGATGTAATTTTCAATGTTAAGCACCTAAGTATGGATGAAAAAAAACTAATTTGTTCCATTGACTCGTTAGTGAATCCTTAGTGCCAGTGTAGAGGGAAGATTAGTTCAGAGTTTAGTAATCCAATCCCGGGCTATTAGAGTCTAAGCTAGCTAAGTTAGATCTCGCTAGTGCAAGTTAATTTTGGATAACTTTTGATTTGTCTCCCTCATTGGTCCTTATGTGCATGTCTCCTGATTACTTGATTATTGACTTTTGAGCCTTGAGGATTGAGTAATGTTTGTTACATCTATTGTTCGACTGTATGCTTGATTTTAGTTTGCTCGAGGACTAGCAAAAGCTTAAGTTTGGGGGTGTTTGATAGTAAGCATAGCTAGCAATTTTTCCTAATCAATTAAGCTAGTCCTTTACATTTAATGGGCCAAAATTATGCATTGTGTATGCTTTTTTGTAGGAAATATAATTCGGAGTTAAATCGAGAAATTGGAGCAAATTGGATGTTCGGGATACGAAAAGAGGCAAAAGAATGAAGTTGGATCAAGTTTGAAGCATATGGAATTGGGAAAAAATTGGGACCAACGTCGAGACCGTAACATTGGGCATCTCGACGCTGTACACTTTCCCTTTCTATTTTGGGCGGCAGCAGCCACAACGTCGAGACGCTGTGTCAATAGCGTCTCGATGCTCATGGAAAATCGGTAAATAGAAGTTGTGTATCGCGACAGCGTCGCGACGCTGCCCCTATAGCGTCGTGTTGCTGTGTCAATTTTTCCAATAAATAGAATGCTATTAGGGAAGTTTGGGGGGACTTCCCTTGGTGCATTTGTGGTTGAAAACTCGACTAGATAGCTATTGTGGAGGTTGAAGCAAGGGCAGAAAAGTGGGATTCAAGGCTTTGTTCGTGGAGATTGTGACGGGGATGTTCAGTCTCGACCTACTTAGCGTTTATTCATCTTTTCCCTTACCTTAGTAGTTTTAATGGTCGTTTTAGACTTTAGTTATATCGTAATGCGTTGTATGTTTAGCTAAGTCTTGAATCTTAGGGATTGATGTAGCCGTTGGGCACTTTATGGATTGATTTTATGGATTTTTGCTATTGATTACATTTAAGCATATTGTGTTCTTAATGCTTTCAATTTACCGGCCATAAATTGATTGATGTTTGTGTTTGAATCTAACTCAGGAGAGAGGATTTAGCTTAGAAATCTTTATGCATAACTAGAATTTAGCTAGAGATCGGGAGATAATAGTTAATTCTAGAAATTGGTAAAAAGGACTAACCTTAATGCCTTGCATGTTAAATGAATTTAGATTGGGATATCGGGTTCATTGCACGTGAGAGGATTACGTATGCTCGGGAGAGATATGTATGATTGCAGTTTTCTTGATTTATGAGTCATAGCATGTTAATAATTCATGAATTAATCCATAATCCCAATTGGTTAAATCAACTCCTTAAGACCTGTGCCATCATTAGATTGCCACACTTTTTATTGCTTTGTGGTAATTTTTGAATTCTTTGGCACTAAAGATTATTCCCTAGATAAAATTGGACAAGAGTATTTTCGGTAATTAAATTGATTAGAAACCCAATCCAGAAGACGACATTCAAATTTAATTTCACTATATTATAACTTGGTCCGTACACTTGCGGTTAGCAAAACGCGGACCAAGAATGCCTTTAGAATTGAAAAAGTTAGTTACAGTAGCATTCACAAATCCACCTTCTCCGTCATACCTGAAGATTTTGACTTTCTGAGACAATAGGTTTTCAATAAACAAGATAAATTGTGTAATAATAGTCAATGTATCAGACTTATAGACGATTGGAAAAATCCATGTATAAAGCCTGAAGTCATCCACAAAGCAAATATAATACCTATCACAAGTAACAGATAAAATAGGAGAAGGCCCCCACACAACACTATGTAAAATTCAAGAGGCTTAGTAGTCACTGTTACTGAAGATTGAGAAGGTAATTTGCTTATTTTTCCTTTAAGACAACCAACACATTCAGTACTATTAACTGACTATCCAACAAAAATAGAAGACAGACAAAATCTTATGAAGAACATCGGGAGATGGATGTCCAAGTCTAATGTGCCACAAATCGGCTATCCTTTCATTCAAAGTAAAAGCAGAAACGGGGAAACAAGAGTAAACAACTGATGGTCGTGAAACAACCTGATTAGAGGACGGAATAACCTCACCACATTTGAAACCACCAAATGGAAGGGGATACAAACCATCTTTACTTTGTCCTCTGTATAGAACCTTGCCCGTTATTTTGTCCTGAATAAGAAACAAATGAGCATCAAACACAAAGATACAATTATTATCATGACAGCATTGAGAGACAGAAAGAAGATTGGCCGAAATATCCGGTACATATAGAACATTGGATAAGGATAAGTCATTATCAAATATCGAAAGAGTACCAAAGCCGATATTAGCAATAGGAAGTATTTGGCCACTAGCAACAACAATCGAATCTTCAATATTATAGCTTCCATTTAAATTCAGGTTGGACATATCAGATGTAACATGAGAGTTACATCCACTATCAGCAAGCCAAAAGGAAGAATTCGTAGCAGGATTAATAGCAGCGGCCATAGCGGCAAGTTAAGATGGAGGATGATGTCCTTGAAAGGAAAAATTCATCTCATTGTAACAGTCGAGTGCTCCATGGTCAAGTTTATTGCAAATCTGGCAAAAAACTCATCCAAAAGAGTTAATAGAAGAACTCGATGGTGAAGATGAGTTAGAATTACCAGTGGAATTCAGAGAAGGTCGGGACCTAGAAGAATTTGATCCAGAGCCTCCATTTCCACGTCCACGACCACGTGGTGAAAAATTTAAGCTGGTAGAGATTGACGACCACGTCCACGAAAGTAATTCGAGGAGCCTTTTCCAAGTGTTGTCGCTATAGTTGTAAGATTAAAAATTTAAGTAGTTCTATTATGTTGCTAAATGAATTTCGCTTTAGACTTGAGTAAAGCATAAAGCTCCTCAAGTGTTACAACCTTGCTTCGAGTCTGAATAGAGGTTCAAAATGAATTGTACTCAACGGGAAGTCCATTCAGTGTATATAACAACACATCTTCGTCATTAATAGTTACTGCAACATTGGCCAATTGATCGCGAATTTCCTTGATTCGAAGAAGATAATCTTCGATTGACTCCGAAGTAGTTTTCGAGAAAGTATGAAGAGCAGATTTAAGCTCGTGGATGTGAGACCTGGTGAGAGAAGAAAATTGCTTCTCAAAAGTTGTTTAGACTTCTCTTGAGGTTTTGCAGCCAACGACGAAAGAGAAGGCATTCTTCGACAATGTTGCATTAATCAAGGCAATTAGGGCATTATCTTGAGTGGTCAACTGAGTGAAGGTTGGATTGACCGTAGTAGATTGTGTTCCATCTTCTTGAAGAGAAAAATTGTCAGGCCGAGGAGTAGATCCATCGATTACTCCAAAAAGTGAATGTGCCTTTAGAATGGATTCAACTTGGAAGCTCCAAAAAAGATAATTTGTTAAATCAAGCCTCACTTGAACAAGATTGCAGATGTTAGAGAGATCTAAGCTTGAAGAACTCGTCTGAGAATTTCCAGCAGAAGAAGAGGATCCAAGTTCATTTGAAAAAGACAAGTTCATTGACGTTTGTCGCAAGAGCTCTGATAGCATAAACTAATCGAGGGATTACTACAAGTCTTCTCTTATTCAAAACACTAAGAGATTACACTGTATATATAGAGTCTTGAGAGAGATAACAAACTAATAGAAATAACAAGCTCTCTCAACAAACTTAACAAATTAACAAACTCGCTATTAATATCATAACTAATTAGATAATTAATTTCAGTAACATTACTCTGCTAATGTATGAGATACGTTAAAAAGACATGGCTTGTATTACTTCACCGCATCATTGAATAAAACTTTCTTCAAACAGTCCACCTTCATTTATCTTCCTCTAATGCGCCAAAATATAGCGCTTTAGCACTCTTTTCTTGCTTCTTTTAATTTAATTTTGGATGCTTTATAACTTGCTTGTGCAAGTTATCAACTATCATTAATATATATATCATGACAGTATATTAGTTTTTAATAGATTTTTAATGATATTCTAGAATTGTCATTAAACAAATTACCGTGACGTTAAAATTATGTCAAGAAAAATTTGTTGTTTGACAGTTTTTAGCTGTCGTAATCAATATATTTGTCTTAGTTTTTTGAGGGTCAAATCGATGACTAAGAAAATGTGAAGAAATACGTTTTTTACATTTTTTCAATGTCATGAAAAGTCAACTTTATAGTAGTGATTATTGATAATTAAACAAAGACCTCATATGTAGTAGTGTTTATAGACCTAATTTAAAAAACAAAAAACCAAAAACTGAATCCATCGGCATCTTTGTGAATAGTTAAAGAAAAAAATGCTCTATAAATGTGTTTGAGATAATTCTAGAAAAGATAAGAATATATATAATTAAAGAAAACCATTTTTCGATTATATTGTATATCAGAAGTTATTTTAATAATTAACAATTTTATGTCCATAAAATTCTCCCACAAGTTTTTCTGCCTAATCTCTTCTTATATATACACGTGCAAAAGTACTCCCATCAAATTTTGGTGGCACATTTTTTCTCATTGTTCTCGAATAAAGACATATATTCTTTGTTTGACAACCTTTTTCGTACACATATTTTGTAGCTTACCTCTTTACTTCGTGTATAGATATGTACACACATACACACTATTTAATGTCTGACTTCTTTTTTAAACACTTATTCTCACTAATTTGTCTATAAACATTATATTGTACTAGTATTAATTTTTTAATTAATATATCTATATACATTCATTGAAATATTTACCTAACTCTCACCACTTTCTCATCACCCACATTTTACTCACTAGTCTCTCTTCACATATGTGTTGATTAAATTTATTAAACTAATCGTGCTCAAAAATGCATATAAACACAGTTTCTCTAAAACGTTTCTTTGTTTTTTACACTAATCAATGACATGTCATTTTTAAGGACGTAGAAAGTTATTTCAAGTAGGTCCTTATTTTTGTACAATAAGTGTTGATGCGAAAATCCAGACCGAAGACTCACCTAACCTTCACGTGACACCAACAGTGAATTTGTAGAGGCTTGGCAAGACGTGACCTGCAAAACCATCAGAAACTACACACCAGTGTGGTGCTTGCCACACCTACTCTGATGCTTAAGTAATCAAATAGGAAGTAAAGAGTGTCAAGAATCAAGATTTTGAACCCTTCTCCAAATGTGAAGAAGGGTTATACCCTAGTCAGTTTTGGTAGGGTTTTTCTTCTGTTCTGGGACGATTCGGGATCTGATTAGGTCCAACAGGACTCTCCTGCAACCTCAAAGGCTTGACCCAAGAGCACTGGGCGTGGCCCAGGCATAAACCTGGGGTCGGCCTCGACCTTGGGCCAAGGTCGAGGCCGAGGCTGCGGTTCTTTGCTACCTGATGACTCGACTCTTGCTCCGGGTGGACGTTGTGCTGGCCCCATCTACTCGACATTCAGAGTGGTATTTCATAACATCAATGTTTGTCTTCTATACTTGTTATGAATTGATATACCTCATTTGTTATATTACTCAAATAATTAATAACATTGATATACATAATTGTGAATAGTAAAATACATCAATGATAGACTTGTTATTTTTTGAAAAACATCATTGATATATATTTGTAATAGTTGTTTCATTATGAAGGTCGCGGAATGCAAGATTTATTATAAGTATATCAATAAGATGCAATTTTAAATATATCATTGGTGTAATAGTAGTATATCAATACTCACGAAAATATAAGTTCAAGTATACCATTAGTGTATCAGTAGTATAATAATTAAAATGATATATAATATATCGATGATATATTTTCCAACATGAGCACATTTCAACTAGCAGAAGACATACACATCCAACGAAGAGGTAAGAGACATTTAAATTTCTTGTCATACATATTGTTTCAAAGACATCTAAACTAATGAAGGTTCATGTGTATACTTCATGAATGAAGGTTATTATGTTCATGGAATATACATCTCATCTACTATATATTTAGTATATCAGTTGATTGATATACAAAATATCTAGTATATCAGTAATACTAAATAACTCAATGATGTAACTGATATACGGTATTTCAATAACACCATTGATATACTTTTTGTTATATTTGCAACATTAAAAAACTGATGACATGGTTGCAAATTCCATTTTTATTTTTTCTATTCTTGCAACTGCGCCTATTGCCAAATATGTTTAATATTTGAAGTTTTTATCATTTGGGTTGCTAGTTTTTTTTATTTGTTTATTATTTTGAATGAAAATAGATGATAGATATCGGGTTCAAAGAAATTCCCTTGTTGAACATTATTTTACTAGAAATTGATCATTAATTTAACCAAATGTATCCATGTATTTTGTGATAGTACGTATTGTTGGATTTTGTTGAAATTTGTGAAAGAAAGTAATTGGTTGAATGCCAAGAGGTTGAAGTTTATTGTTTAATTCATGGTTTTAATGACAAGAGATTAAATTCATAACTTGTATGAACTTGAATAGTTTGTGTCTCGTGTTCTACAACTGCTGTAATTGCTCATAATTATAGAGTAAACGAATGACCATTTGTATTCTGCATCTATTGTAAATACACATATATACACTGTAATTACTAATTACAGAGTATTGGTTGTTGCCTTTTCATTTTTTCAGAGAGTTAATATTTGTACATCTATAAATAGTACTTGATTTCTTCATTTCAAAATCATTCCATTTTCGTGTTTCTCTTTATCTTTTCTCCTTTTGAGTTTGGTTTTGTTGGGAGTGAGTATCTAAGGGTTCTGCCAAATCCATGTAGTTCGAGGTTGCTGTTCTACCAGAGTTAGTCCTTGTATCTTGCTGAAACAATCGCTGTAGTCTGCTAGCAATCCCTGCAGAATGAATAATTGTCTTCAGGTCAGCACTTTATTAGCGTTCCTCGACTACATATCATTTCCTTCACCAAGTTCTTGAGGTTTTTCGTTTTGCTGTGGCTATTTCTAGTGTTTTTCAGGCTATTTACAACATTTGTAACTTCAATCTGTTATTCTTCTGGTTTATTTTGAGTTCTATAATTGTGGTTATATATAGTTTATGTGTTGTTATTTATACTGTAATTGTTTACTACCTTCTTTCAAGTAATAAGTTTGTTAGTGTTACTCAAATTATAAATACAACGTATTTCCAACAATCAGAAGACAATTAACGATGGCTGCAAGCTCCTTTGCTAATGTTGTTGCTCCTATTCTTGCTGCTCCTACCATTCTCAAAACTCGGGAAGTTAAAGGGCGAACTTCAAAAGATGGCAATAAATGATAATTTTCTACCTCCCCATACTGAATCTTACTCACATTTTGAACGAAGATTGTCGAGTTACACCACCAGAAGTTGTTACCCTTGAAACTGAATCTCGTGGATGCAATTAGATTTTTTATGTCGAAATTATATACTGAGTGGTCTTGAAGACACCTTGTATAATGTCTAATGCAATGCCTATACTACATCAAGGCTATTGTGGGAAGCATTAGACAAGAAGTTAGTTAGTAGTCAATCATATGGAAGAACTGCAAATTATCATTAGTGATTTACAAAGTGAAGGATTGGACATCAGTGAGGCATTCCAAGTTGCTATTGTGATTGAGAAGTTACCTCCTTCCTGGAAGGACTTCAAATGCTATCTCAAACATAAGCGAAAGGAGATTTCCATGGAAAATCTTGTTGTAAAACTTCGCACAGAGAAAGATAATAGAAAGGGAGACAAAGCTCCACAAAAAGTTGAAGTTGATGCTCATGTTGTTGAAACTTCAAGGCGTGATCCAAAGAAGCGGAAATTCAAGAAGAGAAACGTGAATGATCGACCAAGGAATGACGTCAACAAGCGCATTCATGGAGTCTGTTGGGTTTGTGGTAAGAATGGTCACATCGCTGCAGAATGTAGACACAAGAAGGGATAAAGCTCTAATAATCAGGCCAATGTCATGAAAAATGATGATTTGGTTGTTGTCATATCTGAAGTATGTATGGCTTCGGACTCCAAAGGTTGGTGGATTGATAGAGGTGCTACTAGGCACATTTGTAAGGACAAGTCCTTGTTCACCACATATGAGAAGCTAGATGGTGGTGATAAGTTGTACATGGGAATTGTTTCAACCGCCTCTGTGGCTAGTAAAGGGAATGTCCTTGATAAGTCCAATTTATTATACACTTAGAATCTCCCAATTTGTTCTATCTTAGTTGAATTACTTGCGAAAAATGCTTTAAAATGAGTATAACATGTCTATAGGTCATAACTGGAGCTTCAGAAGCAATTTGAGGCTGAAACGAGCAAAACCGAAGCGTAAAATGACCATTTTGCCCCTGGAGCCATCGCAGCGTCAAGACCCTTCAACCCAGGCGTCGGGACGCTGCTCAAATAAGGAAAAAACGTGGGATTGAAGCTGAAGCGAAAGCGTCGCGACGCTACAGCCTTAAGGTCGCGATGTTATGTGTGATCCATAGATTCTTTCCATACTTGAAGGCCTAGCGTCGCGATGCTGTGTTCTTGCGTCTCAATGCTAGGCAGATTTCTAGAATCGAATTTTTCCTATTTTGGCTGGATTTTTTCCTTCTCTGAAGACCCAATTCAGCACCATTCTACCGCAACTTGAAGGCCATGAAACACTTTAAATAGAAGGGTCTTGGTGTAGGTTTAGAATCATCCCTCAACACATAATTCACTACAACGTTGTAGTCCATCTCTCTCCCCCTTTTCCACCATTCTTCTTAGTTTTAGTTTTTATTGCTTTCTTTGATGTATTCCATAAAAAATCAAGCTTGCTCTTGCTCCATGAGAGGCTAAGTTCTTCATTCATGTAACCGGGGTGTCAAGAGTGAGTTCATATTCTTTTAATGAAATTTCTTGTTTGAATTATCAAAGCATGGTTACGTGATTTTAGTTCTTTTTTCATAAGTTTAGATTGTGGTAGGAAAGATTGAAAACCTTGACCGCGCCCTCTCTAAATTTACTTGCTAAATCTTAGTAGCATATAAGCTAACGTTATGTATATACGCATGCGTCCCTAGAACTAAATGATTTAATTAATTGTAATTGTGGTTTGTTGCCCGTTGCATGTGAATTAACTCGGCTATATCCCATTGTTGGTTAGGTTAATTAATCGGCCAATTAATTACTTTAAACTAGAATCAAACTTAGCGTTTGCATGTTTATGATAGTGGATCATGATTCTCGGTTTGTTGTCGGAATACGTCGGGCTTAAACTTGTTTTGACTTATTAGTGAAATTGATGATTTAATTGAATTGAACTTACCATGTCTAACCCGGTTACATGATCTTTGAGGTATTGATTTCTTTCCTTAATTTAATTCTCTTACTTTCCTTTTGCATCATTTTCCTTAATTAGTTTTCTTTCCATATTTACTTTCTTTCCAAATATAAAAACCCTCATTTTTGGTTACCTAAAACAATTAAGGAATTAGCTTTAGAGGTTGAGGATTATAAATTTATTTGATAAGAGACCTCGACAATCTCTTCCATCAAATTGGCGCCGTTGCTGGGGAGTCTTCAGCAAATTTTTCTTTCCTTTTTTGTTTTCATTTGACTTTTCTACTTTTTGTCTACATTTATGCAAACTCGTTCTTCGCAGGATAGAGAATTTCTACTTTGTCCTGACATCACGAGGGAAGAACATAGACCTCGAAGGGAGGCAAAATGAGAGGAAGTCAATGAACCACAAGCTATGGCCGAGCAAACATTGAAGCAACTCGCGGCCCAAAATTTGAACCAACAACCACTTTGCATCACTTATCCCGAGACTGAAGGTACATTTGAATTGAAATCTGGACTAATTCATCTTTTGCCTATTTTCAGGGGAAGCGCATGAGAAGACCCACACAAGCACTTAAAGGAATTCTACATCGTTTGTGCGGGAATGAAGCCCAACGGTGTAACTGATGAACAAATAAGTTTACGTGCTTTTCCTTTTTCTTTAAAAGATATGGCAAAAGATTGGTTATATTTTCTTCTTAGTGGTTCAATTAATACTTTGACTGACATGAAAAAAATATTTTTAGAATTTTTTTTTCCTGCAAGTAGGGCCGCCAATCTTTGTAAAGAAATTTACGGTATTACTCAAATTGTCGGTGAAACTCTTTACGAATATTAGGAACGTTTTAAAAGATTATGTGCTAGTTTTCCTCACGATCAAATAGCCGATCAATTGCTAATTCAATATTTCTATGAATGTTTACTTCCAACAAATCGAGGCATGATCGATGCAGCACGTGGAGGAGCATTGATGAACAAAACTGCAGCAGAGGCCTGAGCACTCATATCTTCCATGGCCGAAAATTCTCAACAATTTGGAACACGAGTTCCCAGGCTATTACCAAAAGTAGCAACTGTGAATGAGGTAAGTAATCTAGATTAAAAAATGTCTGAACTTACTGATCTTGTTAAACAACTTGTGACAGGACAAATTGCTAAAGAGAAAGTTTGTGGAATTTGTTCAATCCAAGGCCAAACTGCACGAAGTCAACGCAATAGGAGGGTATGCGAATCAGAATGATCAAGGTAGGAAGTTCGATCTGTATTCCAACCCTTACAATATGGGATGGAGGGATCACCCTAACTTTAGCTATGGCCAAAACAACAATCAGAAACAGAACTTTGGAGGGCAATCTTCCCAATCAGGCATGTCTCTTGAAGATATGATTAAGTCTTTAGTTGAATCTACTTTTACGTTTCAACAGGAGACTAAGGCCAGTATGCAAAATATGGGAAATCAAATTACACAATTGACCACTTCCATAAGTAGATTGGATGTCCAATATGGAAAGTTGTCTGCCCAACCAAAAGTTCCAAAATAGGAAGGTCTAAATGCAATCATACTTAGGAGTGGAGCCACCTTGAAGCCACCTCCAATTCATTCCAAAAATATCAAAAAAAAGACTAATAAGGTAAGTTTTGAACCCTCTATTGGCTTTTTTTACATTGAGCCTGCTCCCTTCCCTTCTATGTTAGTCCAGCATAATAAGAAAAAGGAGGAAGAGGACAAGGATGCCTTAGAAGTATTCAGGAAAGTTTCAATTCAACATTCCACTTTTGGAGGTCGTTCAACAATTCCCAAGGTACGCCAAATTTTTGAAAAGATGGTGTACCAAAAAGAAAATCTCCAACAAAAAGGTTAGTGAAAATCTTTCTATGCTTGCTTTCAAACCTTTGCCTGAAAAATGCTTGGATCCAGGTATGTTTTCCTTACATTGCATGATAGGACATCTCTATGTTAAACATGCCATGCTAGGCTTAGGAGCTTCAATCAATGTTATGCCTATGTCTCTATATCATGAGTTAGGATTGTCTAATTTGCAGTGTTCGGCCTCAGCCACTATTTCTAAAAATAGTTGTAGTGCCATGGATTACAAATTTTATTTGACCAACCCGACCTTCGACAAGTCAGACCTGTCACTGCTCTTAGACTCGCTCTCGATGTACGTCATACTTAAACCCCTTTTAGCTTACACACAACTGCACATCATCCTCACACATCCACATTAACAAAATTCTCCACATATTTATTAAATTATTAGTTCGACTCCAAATGACATCCATATTATAATAACCAAATCATTCATTCATATATAAATAATTTGTTATGTTCTCTAAAAAATACATACATCGAACACAAAGAAGGCTACTTACGTATTCACATATATTAACCATGTTATGGGAAAAATTAGCCTACAATATTTAATGCAGGAAGGCCCAAACCCGTCGGGCCCAAAAGCGAAGGAGTTCAACCAACAAGACAAAGGGTCGGAGCACACTCCGACCCCATGTGGTAACCCACGGCCTCGGCCCAAGGGAGAGGCCGAGGGTCACGGTCGGCCTCCACCCATTGCCGAGGCCGACCTAGGCCAAAGGCCCGAATCTCCCTCCCAGAGTTGGACGAACTTGCAACCCTAGAAATTCTTATAAAAGGGGAGGCACCGCACACTCACAGATATGCAAACATCAATCCCAAAATACATTCTACGTGCTTTTCGGCCAAGGCTAACTTAAGCATCGGAGTGTGTGTGGTCTACACCACACCGGTGTGCAGTGTTTGCTCGTCTTGCAGGTCACGTCTTTTCCGCTATCTTATAAATCCACTGTTGGTCGTCACGTGGAGCGAAGGGTAAATTCCTAAGAAAAATTTTACCATCAACAGTTGGCAGCGTCTGTGGGGAAGTTTCGTTGACAAGCAAACGTTGTGCACGGCAAGTAAGGGCGACAACAATGGAGCATGAAAATCAACCGACAACGGGCGAGCCGAATCCCCTGGTTCGACTCCAAGCCCAAGAGACCGAGATCACAGCGAATAAAGGGAGGATGAACGAGATGGGGCAGAACTTGACTGAAATCCATAGCCTATTGAAGAAGCCCGAGTCTATAAGGCACAAGGAGGAGCGTTTACGCCGAGACCCTCAGAAGGGTAAAGGAATAGCAGACGAGGAGGTAGGGGATTTAGAGAGTGTAACTAGTCGAATGCCTCCTCCCGGGGACGATCAGACCCATATGGAAGCTGGTCCAAGCCGCAAAAAGACCCGCAAGAATTCTCCGCTAAAGACAACGCCAAGTACGTACACAGGGAATAATGACAGGAAAAAGTTGGAGGCTCAGGCAAAGTCTGAGGTCGAGCATGTCCAAAAGGGGCGAGAGCCATCCAAGTGGCTGAAAGAGGAAGATAGCTACCAAACCTCCCAAAAAAGGACAAAGAACGAAGATATAGAAGGGCTAATTGGGCAGGTGGGGCCAGTCTTCACCGACGAAATAATGGGAGGAGAGGTGCCGCACAAATTCAACATACCAAACTTCCCGTAGTATGATGGGAAGAAGGATCCAAAACAACACTTAGATGCATACCAAACCTGGATGGACTTTCATAGGGCGAATGAAGCGACAAGGTGCCGAGCCTTTGCACAAACACTCACAGGTTTGGCAAGGCAATGGTTTGTCAAGATCCCGCGAAAGTCAATTGGTTCGTTCAGAGAGTTGGCCCGAGCGTTTGTTACGCAATTCCTAGGAGCCCGTAGCCGACAGAAGCCTCAAATCAACTTGCTGACAGTAAAGCAGGGACCCCGAGAAAGCCTGAAGGATTATATTAACATATTTAGTAACGAAGTTTTGTAGGTGGAAGGTTACGACGACGGGGTTGCCTTGACTGCTGTGATTTCAGATTTGCAGGATGAGAGGCTGCTCAACTCAATCGGAGAGAGCCAACCACAAACGTATGTGGAGTTTATGACCCGAGCACAAAGGTACATAAGCGCCGAGGAACTATTGAGATCCAAACAGGAAGAAAAAGTGAGCTGGAGGGTGACAATATCAGACCGGCATCGAGAAGACATGGGAAAGAGGCACTAGACGATGGAAGAGGCCGGAGCCGACTTGAGCACTCCTCGGCCAATGGCCGAGGCTGACGAGAGGCCAAGGAGTCGTAAGGCCGTGCGGAACCAAAAGCTAGATTCGACAGGTATACACCACTAACAGCTTCGCTTGAGCAGGTCTTGGCCGTAATACAGGACACAAATCTGTTGAAACGCCTAGAAAAATTGAGATCAGACACCGACAGGAGGAACAGAAACAAATACTGCATGTTCCACGGAGACCACAGTCACACAACCCGGGAATGCATACAATTGAGGGACGAGATAGAAGCCCTAATTTGAGAAGGTTACCTCAAGGAGTTCGTGGGGAATGATAGAAGCAAGAGGCCACTGCCAGCATATCAAGGTAAGGGCAGTTCCAACCCACCGCTCGAGATACGAACAATTTTAGGAGGACCATCGGGAGGAGAACCAGGTAGAAAGCGAAAGGCTGCAATTCGAGAGGCACAGCAAGAGCCTGGATTGCAAGGTATGTACTCGCTCCTACTCGATGAAAACTCACCAAAGTTAGAGTTTACAGAGAAAGAGGTCGCGGGGATACGCCATCCACACAACAATGCGCTGGTGGTCACTCTAACGATTGTCAACGCAAAAGTTCACCGGATCCTCATTGATGGGGGGGAGTTCTGCTAATGTAATCTCAACTACTGCGTTCGACGCCATGAAGCTGGGAAGCGATCGCCTAAGGTCGAGCCTCATACCACCAAGTCCTGAAATTCCCAACCGAAGAAGGTGTAGGAGCAGTGTATGGCGAGCAGAAGATGTCGAGGGAATGTTACTTTATGGCGCTCAGGAACATCGACCAAAAGGTTCAAGCAACGTCGGCCTTAGGAGATGGCCGAGGTCGAGCATTTGGGGCATCAAGCTATCCCGTTCCAATGGAGCATTGATTTCTTTTGATTATGTTTTTCAGTCCGCTGGGACCATGTATAGTTTTCTTTTATTTTTAGCAACGTGTTATTCCGAATGTAATCGATTGATTCATTTGAAATAAAGTACTTTGAATTTTGTTTCAGAAGTTTACAACAGTAGAAGTTTTCCCTAGAAGAGTGTACGCACCCCTGGGATGACCATAATTCTTGAAGAGAGGCTCGGGACTTTCCTAGGCCTCCCCAAGCCTTTTCCTCAGAAGAGTGTACGCACCCTTGGGATGACCATGATTCTTGAAGAGAGGCTCGAGAATTTCCTAGGCCTCCCCAAGCTTCTCCCCAGAAGAGTGTACGCACCCCTTGGATGAGCACAACGCTTGAAGAGAGGCTCAGGAATTTCCTAGGCCTCCCCAAACTTTTCCCATAAGAGTGTACGCACCCCTGGGATGAGCACCACGCTTGAAGAGAGGGACGGGAACTTCCTAGGCCTCCCCAAGCTTTTCCCCAGAAGAGTGTACGCACCCCTTGGATGAACACAGCGCTTGAAGAGAGGCCCGGGAACCTCCTAGGCCTCACTAAGCTTTTCCCCGGAAGAGTGTACGCACCCCTAGGATGAACACAGCGCTTGAAGAGAGGCCCAGGAACCTCCTAGACCTCCCCAAGCTTTTCCCCAAAAGAATGTACGCACCCCTGGGATGAACATAGTGGTTGAAGGGAGGCCCGACAACTTCCTAGGTCTCCCCAAGCCTTTTCCCCAGCAGCTTGAGGAGTAAAATAACAAGCAATACAGGAAAAATGTCCGGCCTCATGCCAAGGTCGAGGCCGAGCACTCTAGCCCTAAGGACGACTATGGGGGCTTGCAGTGAGGCTCGATTGGCACGACTTGCTCAACCAAAATACCCAAGGCAGCGAAGAAATGGTCAAGCAGAAGATGAGTCCGCACGTAAGCCCAATCACAGAGTGAGTGGGCAGAGGGCGCAGAGGAGTTGGTCGACCTCATGCGAAAGCTGAGGCCGACCACTTGGGGGCTAAGACCGAGCACCGCTCTAAAAAACCCAGGTACGAAGCAAGTCCTTCCTTACTAAACAAATGCATGTTTTAAGTATTATATACATGTTTTTGAGTGGGGGACTAAGAATAGTCAGGATTATTGATTATATCGCGGTGATTTTGGTCTGAATACTTTCAAGCCTCAAGCTTTATGATTATAATTTCTCCTCTTAAAATGCTTTGTCGCTTTGCATGCCACCAAAATTGCTTAGAACAATGATAGAGGACAGTTTAAAGCATAAGGTGCGTAGTCTTTCATTCGTAAGAAAAAGATGGGGGATACATGGTAGAAGCAACCGGAAGCAGTATTCATAAAAGAAGAGTTAAGAAGCCATAAAATCGATAGATCATGAAGAGCGGAGGAGTGTTCAGTGGTTGTCATCTCTAGAAAAGTCCATGTCCTCGCGCCTGCTCGACAGCCCTCTAAGGCCGGGTAAGAGCCGGGATCGGCAATCATAGCCGAAATCTCGCCGTGCATTATGGTTTTGTCGAAGTTGGGAACATGTTTTCGCATACGTCGGACTGCCCACCTTGCACGGTCTTCCCACATTTGGTTTTGGGAGACAATGTATTCATCTGTCTTCTTGAACTCTTCGGCAAGGAACTTAGCGTAGGCAAGATGAGCCTTGGCTTCGGCCAGTTTGACTTTGGTTTTGTTCCACTCCGTTTTGTGGTATTCGAGATCAGCCCTTACCTCCTCGAGTAGGCGATTGGCCCGATCGATACTTTCCTGGGCTTGGATCAACTCGCGCTTAGGAACACTATTGGCCTGAAGCTCGTTTATCTTGTTCGTCAGACTCATGGCCGAAATAGTAACCTTGGTGAAGGCCTACGACAAGTAGAGGATTTACTTAGAGCACCTAGACAAAAGCAAGACCATAAAGCAAGAAAGGTGATCGGGTGTGTCTTACCTCGCGAAGGTGTTGCTGGACAGATTGAAAGCTCTCTGCAGGGTCATCATAACCCAATTATCCTTCCGGTTTGTGGGACCACAGACCCTGCCAGTAGGCAAAGTCGTGAGCAAGCATTTTGTTGATTTTATGCCCTAAAACTCGTAGATAGTGAATGTAACCGTTGACCGGATATTAATGAAATAATATTGATATATTTTTTCCATTAGTTGTTATTAGTTATTTTATATTTTTCTTTGCCTAATAATAACCCTAATCCAATAAACTAGACATCCAAGGCTGTAATATGAGTCTTGAACTATATGTAGTGACATATGGGATCATTGTTCAAGAAACGGCCTAAAGGGTCTATAGTATAGGGATAAGACTGGGTGCCTTATCCTGGTGACACTATGGATACGACCCACTTTGTATTTGATACAAACGCCGCGATCCAACGCGTTCGTGTAGGAGACATGCGAGTGGGGGTATCCTATGCAATGAGTTTGCGTAAGACCGGACCGCGAGATAGTAACCACTGGTTATAACACCGTTAACTAGTTGGTTTTCTATTTCACTAGGACGACCTAGACAACTTAGTCTTAATCCTGAGTTGATTATGGACTCCTGCTCATGAGAGATTGTCCTTTGATTTGTATGGGTGAGAGTGGCCAATACGCCGACTCAATAAGCCTACCACTTTGGGGACAAGACCGAATGGGGAGCTGGGAACATAATCGTACAAGATGGAATTCACTCCTTCCCGACTTTAGGGAAGCAGATGAGTGTTCCCTTAAGTGGTTACTCCGAGTCTTGAACAAAGGGCCCTACCCTCTCAATGGCACGAGAGGGTTTTCTGTTTGATGGTTGGACCACAAACAGGTTGTTCATTAGAGGAGAATTGGTACTTAAGGAAATAGAGGTAACCCAGGGGTAAAACGGTAATTTGACCAAGCTGGTGTTACGAACACTCGTGAAGGACTAACTAGTCGATATTGGTCTAGATCCGTGGACACAGAAAATATGTCTGCAGTGAGAAGAGTGCAATTGTGAGTCTATAGTGGAATGTACACACAGTTAACGAATATTGATTAATGTGGTTAATGAGTTTGACCAATTAATCTCACATCGTTGGAGCTTCTGATCTGCAGGTCCATTAGGTCCCACTGGTAGCTCGTAAAGTAATTTGAGGCAACTAAGTAATAAAAGTAAATTGAAAATGTTCAATTTATTAAGGGAAACAAATATAATATATATTGATATATTATTATGAGAGAAATTAATATTTGAAAAGTTCAAATATAAATTTATGGAAGTTTGAAAGAGTTCAAAATAATGAATTAATTAATTTAAGGCCTAAAACGTGTTTGGGCAAATTAATTAATTCTAGGCCGGGAATTAAATATGTGATATTTAATTGGTGGTTAATTAATTAAAGAATTCATTAACCGAGAATTAATCAATTATGGAAATAATTAATCACTTAAGGAAGTGATTAATCATTTATGGAAATGATCTAATCACTTATGGAAGTAATTAGTCATTTGTGGAAAGGATTAATCAATTATGGAATTGATTGATCATGATTGATTAATTAAGGAATAAGATTGAATCAATTATGGAAAAGATTGATTTAATTGAATATTTTATTCATGGCCTCTCTTCTATAAAGAGAACACTAGACCTAATTGGTCATGACACTTGATACTCTTGAAAGACAAGACCTAGAATTCTCTCTAGCCTCCCTCTTAGAGAAAGATTCCCACAAGTCTTTTGCTTCCTAGACTTAGAGACATACCAGTGTAACCTTTGTGGTTATTGTGTCGATCAAGAAGGAAATTCCAGCGATCAAGAGGCTAAGGCGGCTGCTGCGTTTTCGTTCGTGGAGCGTCGTTGGCGAAGAACGGTCAAGTCTACAACGGAGGTTTGTAACGGTTCTTCCTCTTTTCTTTAGAAAAGCATGTAAATAAATTTAGATTTATTTTTAAGCATGTTTAAACCAATTTTACAGCAGCTTTAAAGTTTGTTTAAAGTTTGTTTGAGTTTTCGTAACGGTATTTTAATGTTAATTAATATACGGCGTAAGGTCCAATCGATGTGCTTCCGCTGCGTGGGGACTTTTATTCCCTTCAGTTCGCCTGGCTACCGGTGTCTGACTAGCCTTCAGGAAGAACGCAGACAGGAAGAGGGGCCTCCCCCCAATGGGAGGAGTGGGATGACAGGAGGACAGTTCCTGTTCGATCTGCTCAGTCCAGCGGTGGTGGAGCAAGTGACCACGAACGGGGCATGAGAATCTTCTTCGATAAGGTCAGTCATATGGGCTCGGGAGGTCCCCGCTTCACTTTGGGTCTTCCTGGCCTTGCGGCGCTCAACATAAATCAAGTGTGGAGGCATAGCTGAGGTCAAAACCAACCATGCAGGGTAAAGTTAGAGCGGCTTCAGCATGAAATCAAGTGAAGGTGCGAAGTGGAAAATGATGGAAGCTTACCTGAGAGAGGGCGAGCGAGTCTGAGGAACACTAGATTCTCTTGGTTGACCAGGTCAGGGCCGTAGCAGTGGCAAAGTGGAATCTGTAGCTCTTCGAGGAACTGAGCAAAATAAACACAAAGGTGAGTTAGAGAAATCTGTTAGAGCAAGGAATATACAAGCACTCACCATACTCTCGAAACATTTTAGAAACTGCGTAATGGCTACCGTCTGGGTTTTGCTCTAACCAATTCCCGCTGACAAAAAACCAGCCATTTCTCAAATTTGTTACAGATGTAGGGGTGTTGACAATAACCCCCTTGCGTGCACTAATGTAATAAAATAAATGACCCAAGTTGGGGTTTTTATTAATAGAGTGTAAAGAAAAGAAGATGTCCGAGTCCATGGCCTTATCGGCATTGTCGTAGGCCCACAGCAAGATGCAGCCAATAAGGTGGCTCCACCCGTTGCGTACAATTTGGGCAGGAGCTAGCCCAATGAGCATTAGAAAGTGTTGAAGGAGTAAAGGAAGGGGAAGGCGAACCCCGGATTTAAACATGGCCCTGTAAAAAGCAACTTCGCCCATAGGAGGATGGGAGATGCTTTCATGCGGATCCGGAACCCTCATATCCACGTCGTCGGGAACGCCATACTCGTACCGAAGGCGCTCAAGTTGAGCCTCGGTTACCGAGGATGATGTAGCCGAAGGATATGCCGAAGGTCCAGTGTCCTCAGCCTCCCCAGCATCCTCCTCCTCCTTAGAATAGAGAGACTCATCGTAGAAACTCGAGCCACTCTCAAAGTAAAACTCGGTATGGACTGACTCATCACTTGCCATAACGTGATAAAAAAATTTAAAGTGGATAGAGAAGAGAAGGAATTCACAAAGAAGAGACTACCTTAGACAAAGTTTGAGGAAGAAGGGAGAAAGTAGGTAGGAGCAATGGAGTTGATGATGGGGCTATTTATAGAGTCAAAATGGAGGGAAATTTGAAAATGAATTTCAAAGTTTGGATTAAAAAAAAAAAGGAGCATGATGGGACTGATCCCTGCTAGGCCTGCCACGGCAGGCCTAGCCTGGTCGGCCGAGGCCGATCGTACCTGCTACCCAGCAGGGGGCTGGGAGTCTCGGCCAACCCCCCATTTTTGTCTTCTTCTTTTTTGTTTTAACTTGCCAACTATATTCCACTTAGATTTTCTTTTCTCTAGTTTCGAGTTTGGTTCCCAACCAACTGGAGAGTCACTTCTTTCGGATCAGCAGCAGAAATTCAACTCTTGATGCTCCCTAAAAGTCATCACTAAGTTGATGTCTCTCCAATCCTAAAGGCAAGTAATTACTTGCCTAATGATAGGATGCAAAAGAATTATTTTTCTTTATTATTACACCTGTATTGCAATTAATTTTCCGAGTTGGCTGTTACTCTCCATTGAAAACCAAGGGAAGCCTGTGAACTCCAATAGAGAGTGGGGGCTTAATGTTATGGGTAAAATTAGCCTACAATATTTGATGCAAGAAGGCCCAAACTCGTCGGGCCCAAAAGCGAAGGAGTTCAACCAACAGGACAAAGGGGTTTTACAAGAGCAATCAATGTCGTTCCACCAGTGACAGATGGAATAGGGATTTCGTGTTATCAGAAAATCAACAAAGTATTACAAGAGCAATCAATGTCGTTCCACCAGTGACTGGAGCAAGCCATGAGGGACAATCAAAGAGAACCTATGTCTTTGAAGGTAATGAGCAATAACAACCTTGAAGGAATGGGGTTTGACACACCCCACTCCTTGGAGGTCATGCCACTCCTTGAAGGTCATTATTGCTCATGACCTTCACATACATAGGTTCTTTTATTCCAGTCACCAGCGAGATGACGTCGTCGGATCCTGTAAAGCAATCCGTGCTCAAATCCCCATTTCTTCATGAGTTTTCTTGCTCCTCCTCTAAAAAAACAAACATCATCGGCTCTTGTAAAGAAAGCGTCAAAACATGGCACTAAAGTGATACTCGCTGATGAAAAGGAAGAAGTGAGAGACGGGGCAATCGAAGATAGATGTTGTGAGCAGGTCGTTTAAGTAACCGCTGATTTAAATAGAAGAGAACGAAGTGAGTTAGGTTTAAGTAACTGAGGAATTAAAGTGAAAAGACATCTAAGAGCGTCGTTTAAGTAACTGAGACATTGAAGTGAAGAGACAACTGAGAGCACCGTTTAACTAACTAAGGATCAATAATCGAGAACATCAAGAAAAATCACAGCATAAATGCGAGAAACGAGAGTCCAACAAAACGAGAGTTCAACTTTAATTCCTCAGTTACTTAAAAGATGCTCTTAGATGTCTTTTAACTTTTTTTTTAAACTAAAATTTCTTTTCACTTTAATTCCTCGGTTACTCAAACCTAGACATTTTGTTGCACTGCGACAGAATCTCAATTCTTGCTCTCAGGGCTCTCGCTCTCGGTGCTCTCAGTCTTGTTCTCGATAAACCTCACACTACGATTGTTATTTCTTCCACATCATGCATGCAAGGAAGAAATGAACACCTACTTCTACTTCAGTATCAACGACAACTTCAATCATAATATACATAAAATGACATGTGCTCGGTAGTATACATAATGATGACAAAACCTCACAAACAAGATTATATTCAATATTAGTCCTCCAAACAACTTCGATCACACAGAAATCAGATTACAATAACCTTTTTCTATACACAAGATGCACTAATTCGTTCGTATTCTCATTCACGCTCTCGTTGCTCTCAAACTCACTCTCGATGGACAGCAGACTTGGACCCCTTTACTCTTAGACACGACTATGCATTCTGTTTTATTAACGTTTCACGCTCTTGATGTGGATTTTTTCTACCGCAAGTGTACTGGTCAAGTTTTAATATAGTGTTTTCGTGATTAAACGAGTGTCACCTTTTGGATTGGTTTTCTAGTGAATTAGTTACAATGAATAATCTTGTCCAATTTTATTTAGAGAGCAAAAGTTGATGTAAAAGATAAATCTAAAGACAAAAGCATAAAATAAAAGTGGACATTCAAATGGAAAGACTCTTAGGCAATTGATTTCATTATTTGAGATTGAGGATTAATTAATGGGAATTAATTTAAGCGTGCACTTATTTTATAAGTCAAGTAAACCTTTATCACAATTATCTCTCCCGCGCATAATTGATTATCATGCATACAATAAACTCAATATCCCTATCTAAGTTCATTAGCATGCAAGGTCTTGAGTTTAGTCCTTTTTACAACTTCAAAAGTTATTCTAAATCTCCCGATCTTAGAATTTTACTTAAGTCAAGCAATTAGGGTCTAAGTTAAATCCTCTCTCCTGACCAAGATTCAACACTAAATCATTCAATCAATGACCAGTTAATTAAATGTATTCTACCATAATTGTTTGAAAAAAAAAACAACATTCATCCCATAAATCAATCCAACAATCTAAACAACCACATCAATCCCTAAGACAAACAATTAGCAACTCATAGTGTTGGAACTACAAACACTAATCGAAAGAAAATTGATAACTTGCAATAAGCAAGTTATCTCCCTTAAATGCAAGCTAAATAAGGCTGAAAAGAGCATAGATGCGCCTATCCCGCGCATAAAGAAAGGAGATTTGCGGCAGTTTTCTACAAGAGGCTATATTTATAGATGCGATGAGAAATTATATGTTTTTAAGGCACTAAAGGATTAAAAGTATAGTTGTTTTGTTGCCCAAGTTTTCTTCAGCCTAGGCATAGATCTCAAAGCACTCGTACAATGAAAGCTGGATGATAGGATCGCGCTGACGTATGACTGATGTATCAGCATGCGAAAGCTAATTAGGGCACGCATGGCAATTTATTGGAGAAGTCAGCCTCCTCGACCTATAAGAAGCATCCATCTGCCCATATGAAGGACACGAAGGAGAGAGGCAAGACCAGAGAGCAAGCAGAAAGAGAAGTCAGAAGAAAAGATCCCAACGCAGGATAGACTTGTGTTGCGTTAGAATGTATTGCTTTGTGTATTCCTCTGTCAGCATGAACTAAAATTCTTTTATCAAGGCTTCTTTTGTATGCGTACACTTTGATTGAATGAGAAGTTAATGCCTTCTACGTAGATGCGATAATATTTTCATTACTAACTCCCGCCTGGCCAGTCGAATGCGGTAGCAACATGATAAATCCCTGACAGGTAACGCATGTGGAAATATCTCAGTAGAGCAAGCTAGCACATTGCATGTAGTCTTGCTAGAATTAGATGCAATACTGCCGCTATAAGATAGTGCATGAATGAGCTTCGACTATGTTATAACTAACACAATCACCTGCAAGTTATTAGAGAACTGGACCAACGCATGAACTAATTGAACGCAACAGTTGTTAGTTATATGCCAAACGCATAAGTAGTACCGGAAGGGAATCTTGTGATTATTTCTCACTTAGGCATTAATGGATCAATTAGTCAAATTATGCGCTACAAGTTTACTTACAAATTAGTCAAATTATGCGCTACAAATTATGCGCTACAATAGTCTTGATAGCATTATCATCTGATATTTTCTTTAAATCTCATCGCATATTTTATTTTTCCCGCATAATTTTATTGACCTGCTCAAACAACATCTTTTTCAATTTTCATGATACCATGCGTCCAAGAGTTTAGTCAGCAAGTTATTAAAAATCTTCAACTGCCCTTCTCAGTGGATTCGACCCTAGAACTCTCTAGGTACTACTTGATTGTGTTAATTTATACTTGAGTTAACGCATATCAGCGACAATTCCGTGTTAAATTAATCGACATTCTGTCAAGCGATAAAAAATCCATAAAAACAACTAGATAAAAAGGAAAAAAAAGGGGATAAAACTTGGATCTGTTGAAACCGTATGTCCTCGTTACGATCTCCATGCCATCTCGCTTGATTTACGCTCATTGTCCTTGCTTTAGCTCCCACCAAAGGTCTCTAGTCAGAATTATGGCTAAAATCTAACCAATTGGAGTCCCCTTGGTCGTAGCATATCATATGGTATTTATAGAAAATCTTCCAACAACGTCTCGATGCTGTTCTTTCCGCCCAAATATATAAGGAAATTTATTGGCAGTGTCGAGACGTTAAGGGGTAGCGTCTCGACATTGTCCCAAATTCACTCCTACTTCCTTCCTAGGTTGGGAAGCATCAAATTCATTCGTTTTTGTATTTCATTTGCCTCTTTTTAGGTCTCGAACACCCAAATAACTTACGATTTATCCAATTTAACTTCAATATTCAGTTCCAACAAAAAGAACATAAAAGTAAATTATTTTTGCCAATTTATTCTCATATACTAACTAAAATTAACCGAGAACAATAGCTCGTTATGCGTGCTATCAAACACCCACAAACTTAAGCTTTTGCTAGTCCTCGAGCAAACTAAAACTAGACAGGATGTAAATGGATGCATCAAACATAACTCAATCCTCAAGGCTCAAGAGTAAAAAATTGAAGCAATGAAGAGACATGCACATAAGTCCCAATGAAGGAGACAAATCAATTTTTTCCAAAATTAACTTGCATAAGAGAGATCTAACGTACTTAGATTAGATTCTACTACCTCGGGATTGGATTATTAAACTCTAAACTCATCTCCCATCTACACTGGTACTAAGGATTTACTAATGAGCCAATGGAACAAATAAGGTTGTTTTTATCCATACCTAGGTGCTTTAAATTTTAATTGAATCAAACATTTATAAGTGGCACTAGCTTTCACACACCTATTGTAGGGACTCATACCCCGAGTTTAACCCTTGGTTGGCCTAACTGATAACAACAGGGGTAGCTCTTTTTCTTAAAACATTATTGTTCATTGCATAGAGCACTCATGACCTGTCATTATTTTTCTTTCAATTGTTACAAGAATGATGTTTCTTTAATAACATAATCAAGCAAATATTCTTTTCTTTCTTCCAAGGCAAGATTAAACATGCTAATTTGCAAAAGTTCAACTCTTTAGCTCTTCCCTACACCTATTGAGGTGACAACGCATATGAACCTACTAATTCGCTCCTAAGCATTCAGATTCAATTCTAAAGTACGAAACATGCTCCACTAATGCAAGACATTTCCTAGAAATTTTTTAAAAAGTCTCCCTTTTGGGGCACTGATGCTTACAACTCATCAAAAGCTTAAAAGTTGACAAGAATGCATATCTTAGGAAGTCATAATAATGCAAAAAAATACATCCACAAAACAACCACATGCCAGTTTCACAATAAGCTCAAAAAATATACCCCGAACTCAGATGCTCGATGGCTCAGATACCAATTGAAGGTGTACATATTACACATGCGGAAGCAATTGAAGATCGAAAGCACTTAAGACATTCAATTTTACTCCTAAAGCATGCATGCTCTAGAAAAGACAGAATTGTGAGTTTAGAAAACACCAACCTTTGTAGCTCACTTATGTTGAACTCCTTGTGGTGTTTTCCTCTCCTATGCTCCTTGGACAACCTCTAGAGTCTTCCCTACTATACTCCGGGCCAAGAACGACTTGTGGGAGTCTATATAAGATAGGGAATGGGAAGGGAATGCTTGAAGCATCAAGCAATGGAGAAGAATGAGAGATGAGAGAACTTTGAGTCCAAATTCCAGCAGCATAACCTTAAGGAAAATGGCTCTCTTATGTTTGAATATGATTCAAACTCCTTTTAAAGACATTCTCCATGCAAAGCCAAGCCTCAAGACACAAGACACATGGTGTATTTGCAAGCTCAAGTGGATTCTAGGTGTACATTACACAAGACATGCAACAATGCATGAGTGAGTTGTCTTTCCACTTTGAATGATCATGCATTAAGTGGATTTCCAACTAAATCCACTAATATTCAAATTGAAATCAAATTTCAAGCTTGCAAATTACCCCCAATTTCAATTCTAAATTGAAATTGATTGCTTGGTAATTAATTTGAAAATTTTCAAATTAATTTTGATATGATTAATCTAATTAATCTTTGTTATCTTGTGCAATTCCATATATATGATTCCTAATACATATATATAGTATTCAAAACACTTTTAAATACTTCATCTCTCATTTTCTAATTTAATTCATAATTAAATTATTGTGTCAAACACAATTTACGATAATACCCTTTTTCCCGATTTTGAACGATTCAAAGCTTCCTATCTTTTGTTCTAGGCTTAATTCCGATATGAGCTAGTAGGGGGACCTAATGGACCTATAGATCATGGGCTCCAACGATTCGAGGCTAACCGACTAATCTCATTGTCCAAGCTAGCCAACATTCGTTAACTATCGGGACACTCCACTATAGCCCGATAGTTGCACTCCCCTCACTA
Source organism: Luffa acutangula (assembly GCA_036850905.1). NCBI lineage: Eukaryota > Viridiplantae > Streptophyta > Magnoliopsida > Cucurbitales > Cucurbitaceae > Luffa > Luffa acutangula. The sequence continues at coordinate 10,138,554 of CM072087.1, forward strand.
TAGATATATTTTCGTCCACTTGATTTAACCATGATTAGTAAGTCGATCCTTCACAGGTTGTTCGTAGCTATAGCTAGGTCAATAAGTCGTTTTACCCCTATAGTACTTCTAGTTCCTTAAGTCCCACTGATCCTCTAATGAACAATTGGTTTATGGTCCAACCAATAAACTTAGTTTCTCTCGGGCCAATGAGAGGGCGGGATCCCTTTGTTCAAGCCCCGGAGTCAGCACTTAAGGGAACAACCTCTCTACTATCCCTTATTCGGGTAGGAGTGAATTCCTTCTTGCACGACTATGTCCCCAGCTATCTACCCGTTCCTATCCCTGAAATGGGAGACTTATTGAGTCGGCGATACTGAGCCACTCTCACCTATGCAGATCTAAGGATAAGCCCGAATAAACAGGAGTTCATAGTTAGCTCAGGATTAAGATCGAGTTACCTAGGTCATCACATGAAATAGTCAGTCTCGTCAGTAAACGGTGTTATAAAGCGAGAGCGACTTATTTCTCGGTCCTGGTCTTATGCAAACTCATTGCATAGGACGCCCCCACTCGCATGTCTCTACATGGACGATTTAGGATCACATCGTCTATACCATCTATAAAGTGGGCCGCGTCTCATAGTGTCTCCAGAATAAGGTACCCAACCCTATTCCTATACTATAGACCGTTTTGGCTATTACTCAAGCTTGATCCACTTTTATGTCTCTACATAAAGCTCAAGTGTTCATCCTATAGCCATGGATCTTAGTTTATTGGATTTGGGTTATTATATGTGCAATTTAATTTATTCAGTAATGACTTTTACTGAATCAATCTCGATAACACCTTTATCGAATAAGTATATAATTCGTTTAACATTCACTATCTACGAGTTTTAGGGCACCAATCCCAACAATCTCCCACTTGAACTAAAACTCTAGTTTAGTGGGATGTACTATAATCTATAACAGTAGTGGATGGATAAATACTTGTATTAATAACGGAGTAAAAATACAATAAACTAGGGCATCGATATACCGGATTCAAGGTGTACATATTACACATGCGGAAGCAATTGAAGATCGAAAGCACTTAAGACGTTCAATTTTACTCCTAAAGCATGCATGTTCTAGAAAAGACAAAATAGAGAGTTTAGAAAACACCAACCTTTGTAGCTCACTTATGTTGAACTCCTTGTGGTGTTTGCCTCTCCTATGCTCCTTGGACAACCTCTAGAGTCTTCCCTACTATACTCCGGGCCAAGAACGACTTGTGGGAGTCTATATAAGATAGGGAATGGGTAGGGAATGCTAGAAGCATCAAACAATGGAGAAGAATGAGAGATGAGAGAACTTTGAGTCCAAATTCCAGCAGCATAACATTAAGGAAATGACTCTCTTGTGTTTGAATATGATTCAAACTCCTTTTAAAGACATTCTCCATGCAAAGCCAAGCCTCAAGACACAAGACACATGGTGTATTTGCAAGCTCAAGTGGATTCTAGGTGTACATTACACAAGACATGCAACAATGCATGAGTGAGTTGTCTTTCCACTTTGAATGATCATGCATTAAGTGGATTTCCAACTAAATCCACTAAATTCAAATTGAAATCAAATTTCAAGCTTGCAAATTACCCCCAATTTCAATTCTAAATTGAAATTGATTGCTTGGTAATTAATTTGAAAATTTTCAAATTAATTTTGATATGATTAATCTAATTAATCTTTGTTATCTTGTGCAATTCCATATATATGATTCCTAATACATATATATAGTATTCAAACACTTTTAAATACTTCATCTCTCATTTTCTAATTTAATTCATAATTAAATTATTGTGTCAAACACAATTTACGATAATTCCCTTTTTCCCGATTTTGAACGATTCAAAGCTTCCTATCTTTTGTTCTAGGCTTAATTCCGATATGAGCTAGTAGGGGGACCTAATGGACCTATAGATCATGGGCTCCAACGATTCGAGGCTAACCGACTAATCTCATTGTCCAAGCTAGCCAACATTCGTTAACTATCGGGACACTCCACTATAGCCCGATAGTTGCACTCCCCTCACTATAGATATATTTCCGTCCACTCGATTTAACCATGATTAGTAAGTCGATCCTTCACAGGTTGTCCGTAGCTATAACTAGGTCAATAAGCCGTTTTACCCCTATAGTACTTCTAGTTCCTTAAGTCCCACTGATCCTCTAATGAACAATTGGTTTATGGTCCAACCAATAAACCGAGTCCCTCTCGGGCCAATGAGAGGGCGGGATCCCTTTGTTCAAGCCCCGGAGTCAGCACTTAAGGGAACAACCTCTCTACTATCCCTTATTTGGGTAGGAGTGAATTCCTTCTTGCACGACTATGTCCCCAGCTATCTACCCGTTCCTATCCCTGAAATGGGAGGCTTATTGAGTCGGCGATACTGAGCCACTCTCACCTATGCAGATCTAAGGATAAGCTCGAATAAACAGGAGTTCATAGTTAGCTCAGGATTAAGATCGAGTTACCTAGGTCATCACATGAAATAGTCGATCTCGTCAGTAAACGGTGTTATAAAGCGAGAGCGACTTATTTCTCGGTCCTGGTCTTATGCAAACTCATTGCATAGGACACCCCCACTCGCATGTCTCTACATGGATGATTTAGGATCACATCATCTATACCATCTATAAAGTGGGCCGCGTCTCATAGTGTCTCCAGAATAAGGTACCCAACCCTATTCCTATACTATAGATCGTTTTGGCTATTACTCAAGCTTGATCCACTTTTATGTCTCTACACAAAGCTCAAGTGTTCATCCTATAGCCATGGATCTTAGTTTATTGGATTTGGGTTATTATATGTGCAATTTAATTTATTTAGTAATGACTTTTACTGAATCAATCTCGATAACACCTTTATCGAATAAGTATATATAATTCGTTTAACATTCACTATCTACGAGTTTTTGGGCACCAATCCCAACAATCTCCCACTTGAACTAAAACTCTAGTTTAGTGGGATGTACTATAATCTATAACAACAGTGGATGAATAAATACTTGTATTAATAACGGAGTAAAAATACAATAAACTAGGGCATCCAAATACCCAGTATACTAAGGTATCGATATACCGGTTACAATTCTCCCACTTGACCTAGATTATTTCTCGTACATATCTCGCAGACCTAGACCTTCTAGATGACTCTCGAACACTTTAGCCGTGAGAGCCTTCGTGAATGGATCAGCAATGTTGTGCTCTGTCGCTATCTTCGTGACAATCACGTCTCCTCGGTGCACAATCTCCCTAATGAGATGGTATTTCCTTTCGATATGCTTGCCTCTCTTATGGCTGCGAGGTTCCTTTGAGTTTGCAACTGCGCCGCTATTATCACAATACAAGGTGATAGGCAGATGCATATTTGGAACGACTTCCAAGTCAGTTAGGAACTTCCTGAGCCATACTGCCTCTTTTACTGCTTCGCAAGCGGCTACATATTCGGCCTCCATGGTCGAGTCTGCAATGCATCCTTGCTTGATGCTGCGCCATACTATTGCTCCTCCATTTAGAGTGAATACTGACACCGATGTAGATTTCCTCGAATCTTTATCAGTTTGAAAGTCAGAATCAGTGTATCCTGTAAGGATCAAATCCTTCGAACCATACACGAGCATATAGTCCCTCGTTCTCCTTAGATATTTGAGGATACTTTTAACGGTTGTCCAGTGATCAAATCCTGGATTGGATTGATATCTACTGACAATCCCTACTGCAAAACAAATGTCAGGCCTTGTACACAACATGGCATACATTAGGCTACCTACTGCAGAGGCATAGGGAAAACGTCTCATGTCCTCAACTTCTTGAGGTGTCTGAGGACACTGTTCCTTAGACAAGTTAATTCCGTGCCTGAAAGGTAATAGTCCTTTCTTGGAATTTTGCATTTTATATCTAACCAACAATTTTTCGATATAAGACGCTTGAGACAGGGCTAGCGTTTTGTTCTTTCGGTTTCGAACAATTTGGATTCCTAGAACAAATTGTGCCTCACCCAAATCTTTCATTTGGAATTGAGTTGCTAGCCATAGTTTAATGTCAGTTAGATAACCTACATCAGTCCCGATGAGTAGGATATCATCCACATACAGTACTAAGAAAGCTATAGAGCTGTTGATGATCCTTTTGTAAACACAAGGCTCATCAACGTTTTGTTCAAAGCCATAAGATTTGATCGCAGTATCAAATCTCATATTCCAGGATCTAGACGCTTGTTTTAATCCATAAATGGACCGTTTAAGCTTGCAAACTTTTTGCTCTTGATCCTGAGCTATGAACCCCTCTGGCTGAGACATGTAGATACTTTCTTCAAGATTACCGTTCAGAAAGGCAGTCTTGACATCCATTTGCCATATTTCATAATCGTAAAACGTGGCAATTGATAAAAGTATCCGGATCGACTTTAACATGGCAACAGGGGAGAAGGTTTCTTCATAGTCAATCCCCTCCCGCTGGGTAAAACCCTTTGCCACAAGTCGTGCCTTAAAGGTCTGTACCTTTCCAGCAGCGTCTCGTTTTCTCTTGTAGATCCATTTGCACCCTATGGGTCTAATCCCTTCAGGTTGATCTACAAGATCCCATACTGAATTAAAATGCATGGACTCGATCTCTAAGTCCATGGCTTTAATCCACTCGTTCTTGTCAACGTCATCCATTGCCTGTTTAAAGGTTAATGGATCCTCGATCCCGTCATCAGGTATGACGACTGGAGTTTTAGTTAAACCCAAATAGCGATCAGGCTGTCTAACAACCCTCCCACTACGTCGAGGTCCTCTTATTTCTTGAGAAGGACGTGATTGACTCGAGGTGCCAGTATTATCAACAACTCTTGTTGATGTTTCTGTAGCTTCGTTAGATAGTTCACTTAAAACGACTTTACTACGTGGCTTGTGATCTCTGAGGTGGTCTTCTTCTAGGAATGTAGCATTTGTCGATACAAGTACTTTATTTTCCTCTGGATCGAAGAAGTATCCACCTCTCGTTTCTTTGGGATAGCCTATAAATAGGCAGAATCTAGAACGAGGCTCCAATTTCTTTGGGTTTGCTTCTAGCACGTATGCAGGACATCCCCAAATTCTGAAATGTCGTAAACTAGCTTTACGACCTTTCCAGAGCTCAAATGGTGTTTCAGAAACACTCTTTGAGGGAACTACGTTCAAGATATAAACTGCAGTCTCTACTGCATAACCCCAAAACGAGTTAGGCAACTGAGCATAACTCATCATCGAACGAACCATGTCCAACAAGGTTCTGTTACTCCTTTCTGATACACCGTTTTGCTGAGGTGTACCAGGGGCTGAGAGTTGGGACGTAATTCCATGCTCTATCAAAGAGTCTTGAAAACTTAAGTCCATATACTCTCCACCTCGATCGGATCGAAGTGTTTTTATCGTCTTACCTAATAGGTTCTCAACCTCGACCTTATACTCCTTGAACTTTTCAAAAGCTTCAGACTTATGATGCATCAGGTAGAGATAGCCATACCTCGAATAATCATCAATGAAACTGATGAAATATTCGTACCCTCCTCGAGCTCTAATGTTCATTGGTCCACAGAGGTCCGAATGAATGAGCTCTAAGGGCTCTTTGGCACGATAACCTTTTCCGGTAAAAGGTCGTTTTGTCATCTTGCCCTCAAGGCATGATTCACAAGGAGGCAACGAGTCGTCTTCTAACTTGTTTAAACGTCCACTCTTGACCAATCTCCCAATCCTATTGAGGTTGATATGGCCTAACCTCAAGTGCCAGAGATAGGTATCTTGAGAAACTCTTCGCTTTTTAGGTTGAGTCTCAGCGGTTTTAAACATCTCGTGATTTAAAATAGCTTTAGACTCAATTGGTCTCAAAACATATAATTTATTCTTCAAGTTTGCAGAGCAAACATCAATACCTCTTTTAGTTATGAACGCTTCATTAACAGAAAAAGAAATTGAGTAACCTTGTTCTAATAAACAAGATAAAGAAATCAAATTTCTTTTAATCTTCGGAACTATGTACACATTATCTAATATCATGTAGCGTTCTTTGGTGAAGAATAATTTTATGTCTCCCACTGCAATAGCCGAGATGACTTCTCCTGTTCCAACTTTAAGAGTCATCTCTCCAGCTATTAGCTGTTGCCAGGAACTCATTCCTTGAAATGAAGAACATACGTGATTAGTGGCACCTGAATCAAGTATCCAGGCAGAATCGTCGTTTTCCACTAAACACGTTTCCAAGACTAATAAATCACATTTAGAGTCGTGGATCATGTTTTTCTTGGCTACGCAGTTAGTTTGAGGACATTCCTCAGTTGAGACCAAACCTAAATTCTTTGCCACGTGTTTAGCGTTTAAGCAAGTATTCTTAGTCGAATGTACTAAACCGTTTAATTTGGCATTTGACAAAGCACATACGTTTTTCGACATATTGCTGAAACAAACAAATTAATCTCTATTAGAAACATGCACTAAACCCATTAATCACATTTATCCAATCAGATTTAGCAAAAGCAATCATCGACCCATATATACAATTGATTTATTTTGCAACGATACTTCAGGGGTTTAGAATAACCGCTACCGTAGGGCAGTCAGCTACTCCTCCTCTGAATCGAGACAATCTCGGCCAAATACTATTCCCAGAATAACTCTTACTCCAATAGTTATTAGCTAACGTTAATTTGGTCAAGACCATCTTGTAAGTGTTACCCATCATTTTCAGATTGCAGAGGGCGGCCCCAACACTGCCACCGTAGGGGAGAGCTAATGTTGGGAATGGCCCTAGGAAACCCTATCCATTTCTGGAGTTTGCGTTGTTCCGAATCCCATGCGCAAGCCCTCCGTAGGGTGATCGCTCCCAGGGCGACTCGCAGGTAGCGCATAGGAATCTCACGGTGCAACCTAATGATGGAGACCGCAGGATACGTTTGACACGTTTCCTTCTCCCACTTACTATGAACACTTTCCCCATTCACCTTGATATTAACCCATGCAAACACCATCCGTAGGGGGACGCTCCCAGGGCGCCTCGAGGCCAAGCATGGATCTCACGGTGTGAACTCAGGGGGACGTGAGAGTAGAAACTTAATATGAATATTTCGTTTCTATACTTTTCCTCCCACTAAAGTGTCGTAAAGTTTTAGGGTCTATTACTTAGGTAAATTCCGGCTAAATGAATCTATCTAAGTCTATGCCTTATTAAACAAGGTCTTTACACTAAATGTCTAGGTGAATTAAACTCTTTTAATAACCTAGTGACATTGCATGCTAGTAAGACTTTGGTTAATTCAACTCAGGTACCGAACCATTTGCCGGGAGAGTTCCCTTATAACCAAGGTCTTATGTCCTACTTACTCAAATTTTAAAACTATTTTAAAAAAAAACTAAGACATGTTTCTAATCCTATTAGAAAAGGCGATCTTCGATCTATTTTATTTTAAACAATTTAAGAATGATAAGATCCTAAGATCCTATGTTAGCATGCAACTCTTTGTTATAGGTTTTATGGATTCTATTCATTAACTATTATAACTCTTATAACTTTTAATGAATTATCCCTATAACATGCTTTCTAATGGTGTTTAAAAGCATATAACAATCAATCATTCAAGTTATAAGAAAAGCACCATTTAGAAACAACCTATGTCTAGGTTTGTATAACGCTTTATACTACGATGTCTAGGTGATAACACTTTAAAACCTCACACCGCTCACGCATGCTCATAAAACTCGAGTTAACTTAACTCAAGAACCGACTCGATGCCCAGGTAGGAGGTGTTCCGTAAACCGTCAACTTAAATACCTCCAGCCTTAGACAGCATCTTGTCGGGTGAGTTCTCTCGTAACCATTGTTTTACAAGATATCGACCTAAACTATGCAAGTTGATCGAATCGTTGAAGGTTCATTAACCTAAGTGAGCATGCACTTAATTTTGTTATAGATTTTAGATTTCTATCTCTTTTTATAACAATTATAAAAACAATCCATAACAAGCCTAATTTGAGAATAACACTTATAATCAAACTAATGAAATTTCATGCTTCATGCTTGGTTAATTTTATCAATTAATAATTATAACTATTATAAGAATAATCAATTTTAATTAACCATTCAAGCATGAATCTCCCTAAATTAATACAACACTTATATTAATTAAACATGAAATTTCCATCATGCATTTGAATTAATCAATAACACTTATTAAAATTAAACAAATGCATGAACATGCTTTCCTATGGTGGGATTTTAATCTATATGGCATGCTCATAATGCACATACAATCATTTAATTAAATCATACATTCACAATGCATAAAGAAATTAAATCAAGCTAAAATGGAATGGTTTGGCAATCTAAAAACAAACAATTAACTAATTATTACAATAATAATAATAAAAAATTCCAGCAAGCAGTTTTTTTTTCTTCTTCTATTCCAGATTTTTGGTCCGGTTCAGCTGCTGCCTTTTGGTCCGGTTCGGTCTGTCGCAGCCTCATTTCACTCATTTCATGGCCGGTTCATTGCTTGGATGAGCGGTTCGGGATGGTTCGTGAAGCTCGGGCGTGTTGCAAGTTTATTTATTAATTATTATTGTAATAATTAGTGAAATTGCTTGTGTTTTTTTAAATTGCCAAACCATTCCATTTTAGCTTGATTTAATTACTTTATGCATTGTGAATGTATGATTTTATTAAATGGATGTATGTGCATTATGAGCATGCCATATAGATTAAAATCCCACCATAGGAAAGCATGTTCATGCATTTGTTTAATTTGAATAAGTGTTATTGATTAATTCAAATGCATGAGGGAAATTTCATGTTTAATTAATATAAGTGTTGTATTAATTTAGGGAGATTCATGCTTGAATGGTTAATTAAAATTGATTATTCTTATAATAGTTATAATTATTAATTGATAAAATTAACCAAGCATGAAGCATGAAAATTCATTAGTTTGATTATAAGTGTTATTCTCAAATTAGGCTTGTTATGGATTATTTTTATAATTGTTATAAAAAGAGATAGAAATCTAAAATCTATAACAAGATTAAGTGCATGCTCACTTAGGTTAATGAACCTTCAACGATTCGATCAACTTGCATAGTTTAGGTCGATATCTTGTAAAACAATGGTTACGAAAGAACTCACCCGACAAGATGCTGTCTAAGGCTGGAGGTATTTAAGTTGACGGTTTACGGAACACCTCCTACCTGGGCATCGAGTCGGTTCTTGAGTTAAGTTAACTCGAGTTTTATGAGCATGCGTGAGCGGTGTGAGGTTTTAATGTGTTATCACCTAGACATCGTAGTATAAAGCGTTATACAAACCTAGACATAGGTTGTTTCTAAATGGTGCTTTTCTTATAACTTGAATGATTGATTGTTATATGCTTTTAAACACCATTAGAAAGCATGTTATAGGGTTAATTCATTAAAAGTTATAAGAGTTATAATAGTTAATGAATAGAATCCATAAAACCTATAACAAAGAGTTGCATGCTAACATAGGATCTTAGGATCTTATCATTCTTTAAATGGTTTAAAATGAAATAGATCTAAGATCGCCTTTTCTAATAGGATTAGAAATATGTCTTACTTAGTTTTTTTTTTAAAAATAGTTTTAAAATTTGAGTAAGTAGGACATAAGACCTTGGTTATAAGGGAACTCTCCCGGCAAATGGTTCGGAACCTGAGTTGAATTAACCAAAGTCTTACTAGCATGCAATGTCACTAGGTTATTAAAAGAGTTTAATTCACCTAGACATTTAGTGTAAAGACCTTGTTTAATAAGGCATAGACTTAGATAGATTCATTTAGCCGGAATTTACCTAAGTAATAGACCCTAAAACTTTACGACACTTTAGTGGGAGGAAAAGTATAGAAACGAAATATTCATATTAAGTTTCTACTCTCACGTCCCCCTGAGTTCACACCGTGAGATCCATGCTTGGCCTCGAGGCGCCCTGGGAGCGTCCCCCTACGGATGGTGTTTGCATGGGTTAATATCAAGGTGAATGGGGAAAGTGTTCATAGTAAGTGGGAGAAGGAAACGTGTCAAACGTATCCTGCGGTCTCCATCATTAGGATGCACCGTGAGATTCCTATGCGCTGCCTGCGAGTCGCCCTGGGAGCGATCACCCTACGGAGGGCTTGCGCATGGGATTCGGAACAACGCAAACTCCAGAAATGGATAGGGTTTCCTAGGGCCATTCCCAACATTAGCTCTTCCCTACGGTGGCATTGTTGGGGCCGCCCTCTGCAATCTGAAAATGATGGGTAACACTTACAAGATGGTCTTGACCAAATTAACGTTAGCTAATAACTATTGGAGTAAGAGTTATTCAGGGAATAGTATTTGGCCGAGATTGTCTCGATTCAGAGGAGGAGTAGCTGACTGCCCTACGGTAGCGGTTATTCTAAACCCCTGAAGTATCGTTGCAAAATAAATCAATTGTATATATGGGTCGATGATTGCTTTTGCTAAATCTGATTGGATAAATGTGATTAATGGGTTTAGTGCATGTTTCTAATAGAGATTAATTTGTTTGTTTCAGCAATATGTCGAAAAACGTATGTGCTTTGTCAAATGCCAAATTAAACGGTTTAGTACATTCGACTAAGAATACTTGCTTAAACGCTAAACACGTGGCAAAGAATTTAGGTTTGGTCTCAACTGAGGAATGTCCTCAAACTAACTGCGTAGCCAAGAAAAACATGATCCACGACTCTAAATGTGATTTATTAGTCTTGGAAACGTGTTTAGTGGAAAACGACGATTCTGCCTGGATACTCGATTCAGGTGCCACTAATCACGTATGTTCTTCATTTCAAGGAATGAGTTCCTGGCAACAGCTAATAGCTGGAGAGATGACTCTTAAAGTTGGAACAGGAGAAGTCATCTAGGCTATTGCAGTGGGAGACATAAAATTATTCTTCACCAAGGAACGCTACATGATATTAGATAATGTGTACATAGTTCCGAAGATTAAAAGAAATTTGATTTCTTTATCTTGTTTATTAGAACAAGGTTACTCAATTTCTTTTTCTGTTAATGAAGCGTTCATAACTAAAAGAGGTATTGATGTTTGCTCTGCAAACTTGAAGAATAAATTATATGTTTTGAGACCAATTGAGTCTAAAGCTATTTTAAATCACGAGATGTTTAAAACCGCTGAGACTCAACCTAAAAAGCGAAGAGTTTCTCAAGATACCTATCTCTGGCACTTGAGGTTAGGCCATATCAACCTCAATAGGATTGGGAGATTGGTCAAGAGTGGACTTCTAAACAAGTTAGAAGACGACTCGTTGCCTCCTTGTGAATCATGCCTCGAGGGCAAGATGACAAAACGACCTTTTACCGGAAAAGGTTATCGTGCCAAAGAGCCCTTAGAGCTCATTCATTCGGACCTCTGTGGACCAATGAACATTAGAGCTCGAGGAGGGTACGAATATTTCATCAGTTTCATTGATGATTATTCGAGGTATGGCTATCTCTACCTGATGCATCATAAGTCCGAAGCTTTTGAAAAGTTCAAGGAATATAAGGCCGAGGTTGAGAACCTATTAGATAAGACGATAAAAACACTTCGATCCGATCGAGGTGGAGAGTATATGGACTTAAGTTTTCAAGACTATTTGATAGAGCATGGAATTACGTCCCAACTCTCAGCCCCTGGTACACCTCAGCAAAACGGTGTATCAGAAAGGAGAAACAGAACCTTGTTGGACATGGTTCGTTCGATGATGAGTTATGCTCAGTTGCCTAACTCATTTTGGGGTTATGCAGTAGAGACTGCAGTTTATATCTTGAACGTAGTTCCCTCAAAGAGTGTTTCTGAAACACCATTTGAGCTCTGGAAAGGTCGTAAAGCTAGTTTACGACATTTCAGAATTTGGGGATGTCCTGCATACGTGCTAGAAGCAAACCCAAAGAAACTGGAGCCTCGTTCTAGATTTTGCCTATTTATAGGTTATCCCAAAGAAACGAGAGGTGGATACTTCTTCGATCCAGAGGAAAATAAAGTACTTGTATCGACAAATGCTACATTCCTAGAAGAAGACCACCTCAGAGATCACAAGCCACGTAGTAAAGTCGTTTTAAGTGAACTATCTAACGAAGCTACAGAAACATCAACAAGAGTTGTTGATGATACTGGCACCTCGAGTCAATCACGTCCTTCTCAAGAAATAAGAGAACCTCGACGTAGTAGGAGGGTTGTTAGACAGCCTGATCGCTATTTGGGTTTAACTGAAACTCCAGTCGTCATACCTGATGACGGGATCGAGGATCCATTAACCTTTAAACAGGCAATGAATGACGTTGACAAGAACTCGTGGATTAAAGCCATGGACTTAGAGATCGAGTCCATGCATTTTAATTCAGTATGGGATCTTGTAGATCAACCTGAAGGGGTTAGACCCATAGGGTGCAAATGGATCTACAAGAGAAAACGAGACGCTGCTGGAAAGGTACAGCCCTTTAAGGCACGACTTGTGGCAAAGGGTTTTACCCAGCGAGAGGGGATTGACTATGAAGAAACCTTCTCCCCTGTTGCCATGTTAAAGTCGATCCGGATACTTTTATCCATTGCCACGTTTTACGATTATGAAATATGGCAAATGGATGTCAAGACTGCCTTTCTAAACGGTAATCTTGAAGAAAGTATCTACATGTCTCAGCCAGAGGGGTTCATAGCTCAGGATCAAGAGCAAAAAGTTTGCAAGCTTAAACGATCCATTTATGGATTAAAACAAGCATCTAGATCCTGGAATATGAGATTTGATACTGCGATCAAATCCTATGGCTTTGAACAAAACGTTGATGAGCCTTGTGTTTACAAAAGGATCATCAACAGCTCTATAGCTTTCTTAGTACTGTATGTGGATGATATCCTACTCATCGGGAATGATGTAGGTTATCTAACTGACATTAAACTATGGCTAGCAACTCAATTCCAAATGAAAGATTTGGGTGAGGCACAATTTGTTCTAGGAATCCAAATTGTTCGAAACCGAAAGAACAAAACGCTAGCCCTGTCTCAAGCGTCTTATATCGACAAATTGTTGGTTAGATATAAAATGCAAAATTCCAAGAAAGGACTATTACCTTTTAGGCACGAAATTAACTTGTCTAAGGAACAGTGTCCTCAGACACCTCAAGAAGTTGAGGACATGAGACGTTTTCCCTATGCCTCTGCAGTAGGTAGCCTAATGTATGCCATGTTGTGTACAAGGCCTGACATTTGTTACGCAGTAGGGATTGTCAGTAGATATCAATCCAATCCAGGATTTGATCACTGGACAACCGTTAAAAGTATCCTCAAATATCTAAGGAGAACGAGGGACTATATGCTCGTGTATGGTTCGAAGGATTTGATCCTTACAGGATACACTGATTCTGACTTTCAAACTGATAAAGATTCAAGGAAATCTACATCGGGGTCAGTATTCACTCTAAATGGAGGAGCAATAGTATGGCGCAGCATCAAGCAAGGATGCATTGCAGACTCGACCATGGAGGCCGAATATGTAGCCGCTTGCGAAGCAGCAAAAGAGGCAGTATGGCTCAGGAAGTTCCTAACTGACTTGGAAGTCGTTCCAAATATGCATCTGCCTATCACCTTGTATTGTGATAATAGCGGCGCAATTGCAAACTCAAAGGAACCTCGCAGCCATAAGAGAGGCAAGCACATCGAAAGGAAATACCATCTCATTAGGGAGATTGTGCACCGAGGAGACGTGATCGTCACGAAGATAGCGTCGGAGCACAACATTGCTGATCCATTCACGAAGGCTCTCACGGCTAAAGTGTTCGAGAGTCATCTAGAAGGTCTAGGTCTGCGAGATATGTACGAGAAATAATCTAGGTCAAGTGGGAGAATTGTAACCGGTATATCGATGCCCTAGTTTATTGTATTTTTACTCCGTTATTAATACAAGTATTTATCCATCCACTACTGTTATAGATTATAGTACATCCCACTAAACTAGAGTTTTAGTTCAAGTGGGAGATTGTTGGGATTGGTGCCCTAAAACTCGTAGATAGTGAATGTTAAACGAATTATATACTTATTCGATAAAGGTGTTATCGAGATTGATTCAGTAAAAGTCATTACTGAATAAATTAAATTGCACATATAATAACCCAAATCCAATAAACTAAGATCCATGGCTATAGGATGAACACTTGAGCTTTATGTAGAGACATAAAAGTGGATCAAGCTTGAGTAATAGCCAAAACGGTCTATAGTATAGGAATAGGGTTGGGTACCTTATTCTGGAGACACTATGAGACGCGGCCCACTTTATAGATGGTATAGACGATGTGATCCTAAATCGTCCATGTAGAGACATGCGAGTGGGGGCGTCCTATGCAATGAGTTTGCATAAGACCAGGACCGAGAAATAAGTCGCTCTCGCTTTATAACACCGTTTACTGACGAGACTGACTATTTCATGTGATGACCTAGGTAACTCGATCTTAATCCTGAGCTAACTATGAACTCCTGTTTATTCGGGCTTATCCTTAGATCTGCATAGGTGAGAGTGGCTCAGTATCGCCGACTCAATAAGTCTCCCATTTCAGGGATAGGAACGGGTAGATAGCTGGGGACATAGTCGTGCAAGAAGGAATTCACTCCTACCCGAATAAGGGATAGTAGAGAGGTTGTTCCCTTAAGTGCTGACTCCGGGGCTTGAACAAAGGGATCCCGCCCTCTCATTGGCCCGAGAGAAACTAAGTTTATTGGTTGGACCATAAACCAATTGTTCATTAGAGGATCAGTGGGACTTAAGGAACTAGAAGTACTATAGGGGTAAAACGACTTATTGACCTAGCTATAGCTACGAACAACCTGTGAAGGATCGACTTACTAATCATGGTTAAATCAAGTGGACGAAAATATATCTATAGTGAGGGGAGTGCAACTATCGGGCTATAGTGGAGTGTCCCGATAGTTAACGAATGTTGGCTAGCTTGGACAATGAGATTAGTCGGTTAGCCTCGAATCGTTGGAGCCCATGATCTATAGGTCCATTAGGTCCCCCTACTAGCTCATATCGGAATTAAGCCTAGAACAAAAGATAGGAAGCTTTGAATCGTTCAAAATCGGGAAAAAGGGTATTATCGTAAATTGTGTTTGACACAATAATTTAATTATGAATTAAATTAGAAAATGAGAGATGAAGTATTTAAAAGTGTTTTGAATACTATATATATGTATTAGGAATCATATATATGGAATTGCACAAGATAACAAAGATTAATTAGATTAATCATATCAAAATTAATTTGAAAATTTTCAAATTAATTACCAAGCAATCAATTTCAATTTAGAATTGAAATTGGGGGTAATTTGCAAGCTTGAAATTTGATTTCAATTTGAATATTAGTGGATTTAGTTGGAAATCCACTTAATGCATGATCATTCAAAGTGGAAAGACAACTCACTCATGCATTGTTGCATGTCTTGTGTAATGTACACCTAGAATCCACTTGAGCTTGCAAATACACCATGTGTCTTGTGTCTTGAGGCTTGGCATTGCATGGAGAATGTCTTTAAAAGGAGTTTGAATCATATTCAAACATAAGAGAGCCATTTTCCTTAAGGTTATGCTGCTGGAATTTGGACTCAAAGTTCTCTCATCTCTCATTCTTCTCCATTGCTTGATGCTTCAAGCATTCCCTTCCCATTCCCTATCTTATATAGACTCCCACAAGTCGTTCTTGGCCCGGAGTATAGTAGGGAAGACTCTAGAGGTTGTCCAAGGAGCATAGGAGAGGAAAACACCACAAGGAGTTCAACATAAGTGAGCTACAAAGGTTGGTGTTTTCTAAACTCACAATTCTGTCTTTTCTAGAGCATGCATGCTTTAGGAGTAAAATTGAATGTCTTAAGTGCTTTCGATCTTCAATTGCTTCCGCATGTGTAATATGTACACCTTCATTTTTTCCTATCACAAGAGCACGAGTCAAGTTATAATATAGTGATTTTAGTGTTAACGAGTATCGTCCTCTGGATTGGGTTTCTAATCAAATTAATTACCGCAAATATTCTTGTCCAATTTTATCTAGGGATTAAGACTTAGTGATGATGAAATAAATTAAGACACAAAGATAAAAAGAGATGAAATTCAAATGATGAAAACTTTGAGGGAATTGATTTCACCTATTGGGGTTGTGAATTAATTAATGTATGTATGACATGCAATGACTCATAAATCTAAGGTTTTCTATTCTCATATTTATCTCTCCCGAGCATAAATAGTCCCCGAGCAAGTTTTAATAAAGTGATTTAATTTTCTTGCAAAAGTAAAGACAATAATGATTTTTCTTTATGAGCATGAATAGCATATATTCGTTTCTTTCCTCCTGGGCAAGATTAAACATGCTCATTTACAAAAAAAAAAAAAAAGAAAAAAAGAAAAAAAAATATCTTTAGCTCTTCCCTACACCTATCGAGGTGACAACAAGCATATGAACCTAATAATTCGCTCCTAAACATTCAAGTTCAATTCCAAACTAAGGTAAATACTCCACTAATGCAAGATATCTCCTAGAAAAATTTTAAAAAGTCTCCCATTTTTGGCACTCATGCTTACAACTCATCATTAAAAATTGACAAGAATGTCTATCCTAGGAAATCATAATCATGCAAAAATAGCATCCAAGAAACAACCATATGCCATAATCATTAAAAGCTCAAAAATATAGCTCAAACTCAAATGCTCAAGGGCTCAACAAGCAAAGCATTCCACCCCCAAACTTATAACATACATTGTCCTCAATGTATATAACTAAAGCATACTCAAGCATGAGAACAAGTAAAGAACGGAAGGGGTGAACAATACTGCCCTTGAAGGATGATGACCTTCTCATGAAAGCAAGCAAAGGGAAAAACTCAAGAACACCTACAAAACAAAAACAACAAACAAATTAAAAGCAAAAAAAACAAAAACCAACTTACTTGGGTTGCCTCCCATAAGCCCTTATTTAACGTCTTTAACTCGACGTGTTGATTGAATATGCATCAAGGAGGTCTAATGTCAGGAGATCCATCAATGGTGCTATTCCTTGCACCTTTCCAGTAGCCCACCACCATTGCCTCAGAATAGTTCTTAGGGTCCTAAAATGCTTTTAGCATTTCTTTCCCCTATTGGACCCTAATGACGAGCTCCATGCGCTCAGTATCAATGATGACTCGCCCAGTAGCGAGAAATGGTCTCCCTAATATGACATGCATTAAAAGATTTTCCTTAATATCCATCATAACGAAATCAACAGGGAGAAGAAATTTTCCTACTTTAATTAAAACATTTTCCACTACCCCATACGGGCTAACCACAGATTGATCAGCTAGTTGGAGTCTTATAGGTGTAGGCGTAATCTCTCCAATATTTAATTTCGTACATAGAGATAGAGACATGATATTAATACTAGCACCTAAATCACACAATGCGCTACAGGAATAAGTACCAAAACCAAAAGGAACAAAAAAACTCCCTGGATCAGATAATTTGTCTGGCACTTTCTGTTGAAGGCGAACACTGCATGTAGCTGCAAGGTACACTGTCACCAATCTTTTCTCCTTTTGTTTCTTGGCTAGCCATTCCTTCATGAACTTCATGTAATTGGGCATTTGTTCTAAGGCCTCTGCAAATGGTAAATTAATATTAAGACTCATTCAAGCATCTAAGAACTTCTTAAATTGAGCTGCAAAATTTTTCTCTCTTTTTCTTAGGTTTTGGAACTAAAACAGTATGAGAAGGAGTAAGAGGGTAAGAATTAAGCTTTTCATCTTCATTTGAGGATGTGCCCTCTTCAGCTTCTCCTGTGGTGCTATATGGCTAAGTAGTTTCCTGATCCTCAGCTTCTTGAATTTCCTCCTCATGATGCACAGTGATGGCTTTGTAGTATTCCATCTGAGATCTCTCCTTCTCAACTGGGGTCTTACCTTTTTGCATTGTGTTGACAACACTCACCAATTTTCCTAGCTGAGTCTCAATGTTTTTTTATCATTGTACTATGGCCAGTCACTATGGTGTTAGTGGCGATCACTACCTCCTCCAGCTTGTTTGGGTTCTTGCTTAATTCTACAATAAAAGCTCCAACAAGATCCTCTAAAGATTGTTTATTCTATTGCTTTTGAGGGGCAAAACCAGGAGGATTTAAAATATTTGTACTATTAGCATACGAGAAGTTTTCATGATTCCTATTGTTCGGGTGATAATGTGTAGGTGTAGAGTTATTATGTCCCCTAAAATTGGAAATTGAAACATACTGAATCTGTTCTATGGTCTCCTCCTGAGATTGAGATGCAGTGGCAACTACTGACTCGATAGATTTGAAGGTGTTAATATCTAACATGTGGAAGCAATTTTGGATATTAGACACTTAATAACTTCAATTTGATCATACAAAGCATGTTGTTCATATGAAGATAAACAGGGGCAGTGAGTACCAACCTCTTTGTTCTTCAAATTGGATGAATTGGTTGCTTGTTTTTCTTCACCAAATTGTCACGAACCACCACCTGATCTTTCTTGCTATCCTCAAGCCTTTGGAACGGATTGTGGGATCCTCTAGTGATGAAATTTGGAAGGGAAAGCGCTTGAAACCAAGCTTCAATTTATGTCTTGAGTTCTTGAGTTTTGGAGAGATTTTGGCAGCATTTCCCTGTGGATTCAAGGATTGTTTCCTCAGCAAATTCACCTCCATTTATAGAGGGACTAAACTTGAGAAGAAGCACCAAGATTTGACACCAAAATACCCAAGATTAAGTGGGTAGTTTGGTGGCTTAATGAGGGGGAGTGCATGGGTTAAGCCACCATGCACCCCACCTTCTAAAATTCAATTTTAATTTGAATTTCTTAATTCAAATTAAATTGAATTTTAGTTCTTTTAATTTCCACGATTAATAATCTAGAAATTAAAATCCAATTTTGAATTTCAATTTTAAATTAGAGTAATTGCAGTGGGTGGCAAATTAATTATCTATAATAGCAAATTTAGCACCAAGTAAAAAGAATTACAAATATGGCAAAAAAAATTAGAATATTCCCATTTTACCCTTCTCTTCCTCTCCCTTCCCATTTACCCTTTCTTGTGTATAGGATTTCTTCTTCTTCTTCTTCTTTTTTTTTTTTTTTTTGCTTTCTTCTTCTTCTTTTTTTTTTTTTTTCATTTATGAGTTGTTATGATTTCTTTTTCTTTTTTCTTTTTCTATAAAGAGCTATTACGATTTCTTTTTTTTTTTTTTTTTTTTTGCATTTATGAGGGTGGAGTTCTTGTGTGATTAATATGATTTTTTTCCCTCTTCTGAGCAGTATTGTTATGATTGTTTCTTCTTCTGTAAATTTTATATATATAATATATATTTTTGATAGTATGTGGGGATACAACTTTATGCCAATTGAGTTAAGCTCTTGTTGGCCTTCTTTTTAATTCAAGAATGCCAAGAATACAAAAATAGCAATTTTGGTGAGTGTTTGTATAGGTATATCAAAGTATATCACTGATATACTCCGGTTAATCGTAGTCTATCACTAGTCGAAGTCTATCAGGGTTATAATTGATAGATAATGAAATACAAAGAATACAAGAATAGCAATTTTATGGTGGTGGTCACGGAGCTTGTGTGCTAGGCTTTAAAAATTATATTGTTGATTAAGAGTCGCCTGTTTGTAATGGTTATTTTTGGATTTTATGTTCCAATTACCACAAGAGACTTAAAATTTTTGATCAATTTATGATTGTAGTATAATAATTTTGGATGAGTTTCTAATTACTAAGATGAATTGCAATTGGAAAGTACTTTACTGATAGATTTCAATTAAATTGATTTTTATCAATAACAATCATTGGTAGACTTCAATTAATTGATAATTAACTCATTTTTATCAGGGATAGAAACTGATAGACTTCAATTAACTGATTTCTATCCTCGATAGAAAATGATAGATTTGAATTAAACTAATTTCTATCAGTGATACAAGTCAATAAACTTCAATTAAATTTATTTTTTATAGAAACTGATAAACTTCAATTAAATTGGTTTCTATCGGTGATAGAAACTAATAGTCTTGAATTGAATTGATTTCTATCAGTGATAGAAACTGATAACCTCGAATTAAACGGTTTTCTATTAGTGATTATCACTGATAGACTTAAATTAAACCGATGGATAGAAATTGATAACCTTGAATTAAACTAAACTAATAGCCTTGAATTAAATTGTTTTCTATCAGTGGCTATCACTGATAGGCTTGAATTAAACACGATAAAAACTTATAGATTATAATTATCAGAGTCTATCGGTGATACACACTGATAGACTTTGATTAATCAAAGTCTATCAGTGTCTATCACTAATAGACTTCGATTAATTGAACCTTATCATCAAAGTCTATCAGTATTTATCACTGATAGACTCCGATTAATCAAAGTCTATCGGTGACTATCAATAATAGGGACTGATAGACTATTTGAGATACTAAGAGTATTTTCGAAATTTAACGTATTTTTTGCTATTTTTGCAAATAATTTTATTTTTTTTGCTAATTTTGCTATATTTTTGCCGGTTTTTGCTATCTGTGCAAAGCCCCCTTTAAATTAATTAAAAATAATTATTAATTAAATAATTAAATATATAATTAATTTAATATCTAATATTAAATTAATATTTTACTACCAATCCCGAACATTTCTGAAATTTTATTTTTCAACCATGAATCCTTGTTCATGTGCTCAATATTTTTCGATTTATCCAAAACCCGACGTGTCGGTAATATCAAATATGACCAACCATTTCTGTAAACCGAATTTAAACTTATTCTAATTCTTTCCATCATATTGTTCCAAAGGTTATTCTCAAGCTAGCAAGGAGACCTAATGGACCTACACATCATGGGCTCCAACGGTTCGAGGTTTAACCGGATAAACCCTTTTAACCCAGTTAACCAACATCCGTTAACTACCGGGTCACTCCACTATAGCCTAGTAGTTGAACTCCCCTCACTGTAGATATATTTTCGTCCACTCAATATAATCATGATTAGTAAGTCATTCCTTCACAGGTCGTTTGTAAATATAACCAGGCCAAAGGTCCGTTTTCGATCGAACAGCTGCTCATCAAACTGCTCCTGGAACGTTCAAATTTCGGTCCTCAACTTGACCGTCTTGGCCAGAGTAAAAAACTTCTTCAAAAATGCCGAGACAAAAGCATCCCAAGTGGTAATGCTTCTAGGGTGGAATAAACTGCAACCAATCACGAGCTTTATCCTACAGAGAGAAAGGGAAAAGTCGTAAGGGAATAACATCCTCCGTAACTCCGTTAATTTTTACCGCCCCACACATATCTAGAAAGGATTTCAAGTGAGAATTTGGATCCTTTATGGGCGATCCTCTGTAAGCGCAATCTCAAGTCATTTGAATGAGATCGGTTCGGAGCTCAAAATTGTTGCCATTAATTGAGGCATAGACAATCCCCGACTATTGCCCTTGGAACACGGATGGGCGATCCTCTGTAAGCGCAATCTCAAGTCATTTGAATGAGATCGGTTCGGAGCTCAAAATTGTTGCCATTAATTGGGGCATAGACAATCCCCGACTATTGCCCTTGGAACAAGGGCTGAAAGTAGTCTCTAATGGGCTTGGGCTCCTGGTGCGATGTCAGCCGAATGGATTGATGTGACATAAGATGGTAAATAATAATAAAGAGAGATTCAACTAACCCTAGTGCAAGTATACACTGTCGCACGTAGTAATAAAAAACATTAGAAGTATTCCAAGGGTATAAATCCCACAAGGACTAAATTGGAAATTCAAATATGAAGAAGAAACTGCTCAACTTGATTGCTTAAAAATAGGTAACCAAAGAAATAAGTTTGATCATTGGTTTTTCAAGAAATAAATAAAACAAGCAAATAAACAAGAGAATAACAATAAGAAATAAATGAGGTATTCAACATGGATTCATCCCTAAGGCAATAACTTTAATCATACAATATTTAATCTTAAGCCTATTCAAAGCATTGGGTCAGATTTAACTTCTATTTGGCCTTGCTCCCAAGAACCGTTAGAAGGCTAAGCGAGTACCGTTATGCACATTTCTATGACTCGACTCTGACATATATAATTAACGAATGCAACCTATAACCCTATAGTCGATATAGGGTGCCTTAGGCAGCTTGCCCTATATCGCCAAACAATCTCTTTCGAGCTTTTTTCTCATATATCACTTTTATGAGAATCGATATCGTCTGTCCCTTTCGAGATCAAACTCACATAGCATGCAAAGTCTAAGTGATCACGTTAAACTCAGCAAGATCAGAGTGATAATCAATAAAGAATGACATGCATTGAACAAAACTTAAGCAAATAAAACACTTTCAAGCTATTGAACCATAAGGGAATTCACCATATTGAACCCCTCAACGGAATTTAGCTACTCATGGTGAGATAAAGAGCAGATGAATACATTTTCATTGAAATAAGAATGTAAATAATACAAAATAATGAAAAGTATCAAGAGTTGTGAATAATGGAGATAGCCAAATATTATGGGTTTTCTATTTACTCAATCCTTAAAATTAAGTCTTTTTAAGCACAAATGAGCATAATTTGACAAAAGTGATTCTCAACACCCTAACTTAACAACTTTAGCATATTTTGAGCTCGGGAACAATAAAATTGATCTAAACATACAACATTTGACAAAGAAATGAGCTAAATATAAGGGTAAAATATGTATATTTTTTACCCTTATCTCTTCAACTTCAATCTTCTTCCCACCTTTTACTTTTGATTCTTCATCTCGAGGTATATCCTCCAAAGTTTCTCTTTTCATCATTTCCTAAAAAGTAGACCGAGAGAGTTCATCAATTTCATCAATCATCGAACATTCCTTGAAATCTCCAAGGTACTTCATTGCATTCATCACATTAAACGTGACTTGTTGATCATTGATCCTCATGGTCAATTCTCCTTTCTGCCCATCTATTAAGGTTCTGCCAGTGGATAGGATCGGTGGTCCTAAGATGACAACGTCCTTGTCAGCTTCACAATCTAAAATGATAAAATCTACAGGGAAGACAAACATATCAACCTTGACCAGTACGTCTTCAATCTATAGGATGTGTAAGTGACCTGTCTGCCAACTGTAAGGTTACAGTTGTTGGTCGCGTTCACCAATCCCTAATTGTTTAAAAATCGAGTATGGCATTAAGTTGATACTCGCTCCTAAGTCGCACAGGGCTCTGTCTACATCCCTGCCTCCAATAGAGCATGGATTGGTGAAACTTCCTGGGGGTTGAGCTTGGGAGGGATCTCATTCTTGACCAGTGCACTAGAACATTCAGTGAGTGCAACAGTTTTGTATTCTCCCAACCATCTCTTCTTTGATAGGATATCTTTCAGGAACTTCACATAGGTAGGCATTTGTTCAAGTGCTTCTAGCAATGGGATATTGATGTATAATTGCTTTAATACATCCAAAAACTTCTTGAACTGTATATCCCGTGAGGCATGTTTGAATCTCTCAGGGTATGGAGGAGGTGGTCTGTATTCTGGATTTATTACAAACTTTTGGGGTTTTACAGTCGCATTCCCCTGTTTTTTCTCTAACTTCGTTTTTTCTTCTTTTTCTACCAAGATATCATTCTCCTTGGTCTTTTCTACTTTATCTTCTTTATTCTGTATAGTACCAGGGGAAATCTTTTCTCGAGCTTCTTTCAGGATTTCTGCTTCTTGATTAACTGGGTACTTTGGGCCATCGTATTCTAATCTTCTTCTTAAGGTCACGGCCTTGCATTGCTCCTTTCCTTCTCTGTGAGGGTTCTCGGTCTTGCTAGGCAACGTCCCCTGTGGTCTATTCTTAATCTCCTAGGCAATCTGTCCAAGCTGAACTTCAAAATTCCTTACTGCAGCATCGTTTCTTGCCATATATTCCTTCATAAGAGTCTCTAGATTTGACTCTTGACTCTGCACCTGGATTTGTTGGAAGTTCTTCTGCGGTTGCTATCGTATAGAAGGTTTCCCAAATTGATTTGTGTTGGAATTACTTGCCTCGGCTTGTCCTACCCAAGAGAAGTTTGGATGTTGTCTCCAACCTGGGTTGTACGTGGTCGAATATGGATTCCATCTATTTTGGTTTTGGTCCCCTTGTTGACCAACATAAAAGACAGACGCTGGATTTAGTGGACAATTATCAGCGATGTGTTCCTCACCACAAATTTCACAACAGGGAGAAGAAATAACATTGGCAGGGGCTATATTGGATTGATTGTTCATGGTCATGCCCATCATCATGCTATGGATGCCTTGATCTGGACTTTCATAGTAGAATCAGCCTTTGTTTCCACTGCTTTAACTGGATTCTTCAAGATTGATGTTGGCTCAGTCCCTCACCAATGTCCATTGTTTATGGCTATGGTGTCCAAGATAGCATGCACATCATTTGCAGACTTCTTCAAGAAAGATCTATTTGCTGATGCATTAACTAGTGCCTTCAAAGCTTGATCTAATCCACTGTAAAAATGCTCCAAGATGATGAAAGCACGCAATTCGTGGTTCAGAAGTATCTTCAAGCACTCCTGTAACTTTAAAAGAATTGGAAACTCTCAAAAATAGCTTAATGTGATTGTGTGGATCTTCATTTGGAAGTCCAGAGAATTGGCCCATGGTATTCAACATTTGGAACATCACTGGTTTAAGTTCAAACTGTGGAGCATCTATAGGTGGCTCCAAAATTCCTGGATTTAATGTTTGAAAAACTGGTAAAGCGTAGTCCATTATTACTCTATTGTTGTCTTCAGCAATATAAATTGGATTTTCTTGTTGTGGCACCGGTGGAACTGGAGGAACTGGAGGAATTCTCCCACCATTTTGCTCCCTTCCACGATTTTGTGGATCAACTTGAGGTTCGACTCCAGGAGGTTCCATTAGAAACTCGTATGTAAGAAGCTTCTTCTAGAGGTTCCTCTACGCTCAACTCTTGTTGTTCCCTTCTCTTTCGTCTTTGTTCCTTCCTTCGATGGCGAAAGGTTCTTTCTATCTCAGGATCAATGTCAAGGACTGGACACCCCCTGTTCATGCACTAACTTCATCCAGCAAAAGCAAAAACAAATGCAAATCAAAGTCAAATTCCCTCTGAGACAGAAATGCGGTTGCAATCTGATCGCAAATTCAAAAACAAGGCTGGTTTCAATTTTTGTCCCCTGCAACCAATCACGAGCTTTATCCTACAAAGAGAAAGGGAAAAGTCGTAAGGGAATAGCATCCTCCGTAACTCCGTTAATTTTTACTGTCCCACAAATATCTAGAAAGGATTTCAAGTGAGAATTTTGATCCTTTATGGGCGATCATCTGAAAGCGCAATCTCAAGTCATTTGAATGAGACCGCCTTTAAGGATTTCAAGTGAGAATTTGGATCCTTTATGGGCGATCCTCTGTAAGCGCAATCTCAAGACATTTGAATGAGACCGCTTTTGAGCTCAAAATTGTTGGAATTAATTAGGGCATAAACAATCCCCGACTGTTGCCCTTGGAAAACGGGCTGAAAGTAGTCTCTAATGGGCTTGGGCTCCTGGTGCGTCGTTAGCTGAATGGATGGATGTGAGATAAGATGGTAAATAATAATAAAGAGAGATTCAGCTAACCCTAGTGAAAGTATACACTTTCGCACGTAGTAATAAAAAACCTTAGAATTATTCCAAGTGTATCGATCCCACGAGGACTAAATTGGAAATTCAAATTTGAAGAAGAAACTGCTCAACTTGATTGCTTAAAAATAGGTAAACAAATAAATGAATTTGATGATTGGTTTTTAAAGAAATAAATAAAACAAGCAAATAAACAAGAGAATAACAATAAGAAGTAAATGAGGTATTCAACATGGATTCATCCTTAAGGCAATAACTTTAGTCATGCAATATTTAATCTTAAGCCTATTCAATGCATTGGGTCAGATTTAACTTCTATTTGGCCTTGCTCCCAAGAATCGTTAGAAGGCTAAGCGAGTACCGTTATGCACATTTTTGTGACTCGACTTCGACATAGATAATTAATGAATGCAACCTATAACCCTATAGTCGATATACGGTGCCTTAGGCAGCTTGCCCTAGACCGCCGAACAATCTCTTTCGAGCTTTTTCTCCTATATCACTTTTATGAGAACCGATATCGTCCGTCCCTTTCGAGATCAAACTCACATAGCTTTCAAAGTCTAAGTGATCAAGTTAAACTCAGCAAGATCAGAGTGATAATCAATAAAGAATGGCATGCATTAAACAAAACTTAAGCAAATAAAACACTTTCAAGCTTTTGAACCATAAGGGAATTCACCATATTGAACCCCTCAATGGAATTTAGCTACTCATGGTGAGATAAAGAGCAAATGAATACATTTTCATTGAAATAAGAATGTAAATAATACAGAATAATGAAAGGTATCAAGAGTTGGGAATAATGGAGATAACCAGATATTATGGGATTTCTATTTACTCAATCCTTTTAGAGTTCGCTTAGACACTCCACTCTTTCACTTTTACAAGTGGGAATGGGTGAAAATCCCTACAAACCCTAAGGTTTGATGTCTAACTAAGGTTAGAATTTAGTCATCTAAGAAGGACCTCGGGCATCCCTACTCATAGGTGTCAACTAGGCTTCTTTCACCACCCTCTTCTTCCAAATGAGTTCTGCTTGAATTTGACTTCGAATCTCGAGCTTATATAGTGTGAAAAATGGTTGAGGAGCTGTGAAATAGGTGCTCGTAGGTAGCCCAGTCGGTTTCTGAGTCAAAATGGTCGGTTAGGTGCGAAGAAGACTCATCAACAACGACCCGCGGACGACTCAGAACTGTCTCAATTTTTCCCGAAATGCTGTCGAATTTCATTTTGCCTTTCCAGAAATGCGGTTACATTTATGGGCAGATTCAACATTTCCTCTGTTTTCCTGCACAACAACAAACTTAGTCAATTTCTCTAAAAATTAAGTCTTTTTAAGCACAAATGAGCATAATTTGACAAAAGAGATTCTCAACACCCTAACTTAACAACTTTAGCATATTTTGAGCTCGAGAACAGTAAAATTGATCTAAACATACAACATTTGACAAAGAAATAAGCTAAATATAAGGGTAAAATATGTATATTTTTTACCCTTATCAGCTCCTCATGAGGATTTGGCTCCTCATGGGCTTTTGCATACACGATCCAAACTAACCTAAAAAGGAAATAAAAGAAAAGGAAAGGAAAAAAATAAGGAAAGAAAATTGAAAAGGAAACAACTAAAACAAAATAAGGAAAAGATAATCAAGAAAACGAAAAGACTAAAAAAATGGAAATGCAAAAAAAAAATAATGAAACTAACAAATAAGGAAAAATTAAACAAATAAGGAAAGTTCTAAAAAGGAAAATTACAACTATGGAACCAAAAACAAAAAGGAAAAACTAAAAACAGAAATAAAGCAAATACGGAAAAAATGCAATCTACCTAAAAATAAAAATACATCGTAAATAAAGACAAGACAATTTTTTCACAATATTAATCTAGCTAAATATGTCAATCCCCGACAATGACGCCAAAAACTTGATTTGATTTTTTTCCTATCGCAAGTGCACGGGTCAAGTTTTAATATAGTGATTTTCGTGTTAATGAGTGTCGTCCCCTGGATTGAGTTTCTAATCAAATTAATTACCACAAATATTCTTGTCCAATTTTATCTAGGGATTAAGACTTAGTGATGGTGAAATAAATCAAGACACAAAGATAAAACGAGATGAAATTCAAATGATGAAAACTCTTAGGGAATTGATTTCACCTATTGGGGTTGTGAATTAATTAATGCATGTATGACATGCAATGACTCATAAATCTAGGGTTTTCTATTCTCATATTTATCTCTCCCGAGCATAAATAATTCTCACGCATACAACTAATCTAATATCTCTATCTAGATTTGTTCACATGCATGGTTGTAATTGAATCCTATTCACAATTTCAACATCTATCCTAAATCTCCCGATTCTAGGATTATTATAGTTATGCAATTTATTTATCTAAACTAAGTCCCCTCTCCCGAGCAAGAATTAGAGATAGCATCAATTAACTCATGGCTAGTAAATTAAAAGCATTAAAGGCATAAATTGCATAAATGAGTCAAAAACAATAAACATCCATCGAATAGATCAACAACGCCCAAAGAGCTACATCAATCCATAAGATAAGGAACTTAGCTACTCATACACAATGTTACAATGTAAACTAAGTCTGAAACAACCATTAAAAATAAGTAAAGGAATGAGAGAAAAGAGATAAAACACTATTGTTGTCGAAACCGCATGTCCCTGTCACGATCTCCACGAGCTAAGCCTTGAATCCTGCTCCTCCACTTTGCTTCAGCTCCTACAGAAGGTCTTTAGTCGATTTTAGGGCTAAAATTGCATCAAATGGGCTCCCATTGGCCGTAGTAAATCGCTTTCTATTTATAAGAAATCTGTCGACAGCGTCGAGACACCATGGACATCGTCGCGACGTTGTCCCATTACCGCCTATTTAGTTTAAGGAAAAATCGAGAGCGTCGAGACGCTATAGTCATAGCGTCTCGACATTGTGCCCTTTGTCATCTGAATCAGATATGGAAGCTACTAGCATCGAGACACCAGAAAAGCAACGTCTCGATTCTAGCTCTCGGATTTGCCTCATTTATAAGCCTCCAACTTTGATTCATTTTCGTTTCCTTGGCCTCTTTTAATGACCAGAAAACCCGATCAACTCCATTTTCTCAATTTAGCTCCAATAATTGATTCCTACAAATAGAACATTAAAATGCATAATTCTTGCAAATTTACTCGCAAGGACTAACTAAGATAGATAGGGAAAAATAGCTTGCTATGTTCGCTATCATATGTAAGTTAGGTGATCTTTTTTTTTCCCTTGATGTTGGAGGTGCTTTTTGTCATTTTAGATTAGTTGTATCTCGTTATAGGAACACTATTACAAGATTATTACAAGGTTGGTTTTACTTATACTAATCTTGGAGTTTTCTTGCATGTAGGGCCTTGGTAAATCATATGTTTTTTTCATTGGGTTAGTATTGAACCTAATTAAAATTTGTTTTTCTTAGTTTCTTTAAGTTCGATGTACGGGCAAAGATTATGCGAAAGTGGAAGTTGCAATGTACGAGAATTTTTATTTTTCTAAAGTGTAGGTGCACACTTTTAGTCACAAGTGTTTTGTAATTTGGAGGCTTTTTATTAGTGTAGGTGCCTTATAATTTTATTTTTATATCAAACATTTATGAATAAAAATTTTATGAACAAATTTGGTTAATTGGTTGATTGGAACGAAATTTGACAAATATTTTATTTCTATACAATTCGGCACATTTAATGACAGACATTTACCGTGAAATTTAATGACGCACATACAGTGATGCACATTTAAAGACTTACAATGACTTTTAATGTCATGCATTGACTGACATAAAAATTAACTGTCATCGTAGGTCTTAATGACGGCCACCCTTTCTTAAAGGGTGTTAGTCATTAAAACCTACAATGACATGCGTATAGAGGTCGGACGTCTGCCCGTCATCAAAACCCTTTTTTCTACTAGTGAACGGTTAATTATATAATAATGAATATAGGTACAAGGTATTTGTGAGTTTTTAAGTCCATCGATGTTTTTAACACATAGGCACATTATTATTATGTATTGGATTGGGAGCAGACCATCTAACTGGACCTTTAGGCTTGCAACTTAGAATGGTCGAGTTGTGCATTTGTGGACTCGTTGATAGCGAGCAGAAATGTCGCTATTTTAGTCTCAATTTATTAGGCTTTTCTGTGCTTTAATCGTGTTTTTATTGAAAATGTTTAATGTATTTTGTTATTTGGTCTTTAGGAGCAAAGTTGTGGATTTTGGGGAAAAACATGCCTAAAATGAAGCCAATCAAGCCCAAATTCCAAGCTTGGATCAAAAGGGGAGTCAAAGAGATCAATTATGGAGAAAATGCCCAAAAGAATAGAAGTGGAAGCCCAAAAAGAAGCCCAAAACCGAAGTTGGAAATTTTGGAAAACGCACAGCGTCGAGACGCTGTGAAGATAGCGTCACGACGCTGTCCATTTCTTGGGCAACAAGCCGCGTGCATCACAGCGTCGCAACGCTACCCCCAATCCGAGCCTATAAAAGGCACCCCTTGGTTCCTCATTTTACCATCAATCAATACATTCTTTCCTTCCTTTCTTGCTTCCTTTGGCTCCTTTGGAGCCTCTCTCAAGGTTTTCTAGCCTTTTTGAGAGATTTCTTTAGTGGGAAAAATATTGGGAAATTTTGGGAAGCATCCTAGGAGGCTCAAGGAGTATTCGGCGGGACTCCGAGCGTCAGCGAAGGGGATTTTTCGACGGTCAATTCCTTTTCTTTTATGCTCTTAATTATGCTTTTCATTGTAAATGTTGTGGATATTTTAGCCATGTGTAGCTATACCCCAATTTGGGGTCTTGAAATGAAATTATAGTTTAAATGTTGTTATAATTTCCTGTCTCTTGCCCTTTTTCCCAATTATTTGTATGGATGTTCTTAATGCTTTACTCAATCTGACCAATTGTGTATTGATCTGATTCTTAATGGAAACTCGACGGAGAGAAATTAAGATAGATCGTAATCTATTCAACTAGTTTAATTTCTCGTCGTGACACTGGGATTAGTTGATTAAACTTAGATTCCTAAAATGAATCAGAGCGTAATAATTAATGATTTTTAATGGCACTAAGGACACATGGGTTGTTAAAATGAATTAATTACAATTAGGGAAAACCGACAGGAGAACCTATGTGATTAACGGAGATTCTAGGATTATAATTAGTTGGGCAATGAGATAGGATAATTATAATAAATGTTTAGCTAATAATTGATTTTCAAGACCCCTCTTCCCATTTAAAGAAAACTCTTTCTCCACATTTTATTTTTGTTTGATTAATCAAATTATTTTCTTTAATTGCTTTGATTTTGAATCCGTTTTAATTGTACGAGTTGTTCCCTAAATATTATTTCTCCCAATTATTTTTAGTGCTCAAGAGATTTTTGCTTTGCTTAATTTTCGCTTCGCCTCCCTGTGGATTCTATACTCGGTATTACCTACCGTTTTATATTACTTGTGACGACCTGTGCGCTTGCGGTAATCGGACCATCGTCTACGAACACTCGTGCTTGTTTCCTTTGAAACTTTTAAAGTGTTGAAATCATTAGAACTTGGAGCCTCATTAGTCACTTGTTGAGATAGTGGTTCATTATGGTGTTGTATTACCAGGTGTTGCTGCGTTTAAAATTTTCAGATTGAGTACTAAAGAGAGGATGCCTTTGGAAGTTTCCATGAGTGTGAAAGGAAAAGACATAGTAAGGATGAGGAAGGCGATGAAAAGGAAAGAACCACATTGCAAAGTCATTGACGAATAAAAAATAATCGCAAAAAATGGATGAGTTATTTCAATCGAGTTTTTGGGTTATTGACCTATCACATGGATGAATCATGGTGATGTGCATCAAGTCTTAAATAAGGTTTGCATATAGATGAGAGAGAAAGTTCGTTGTAGAAATTTGGAGAATACAGTTGTGGTTTTGGTGTTTCTTTCCCTATATTTGTGCAATTGATAAATTGATTTTTAGGAAGTTCATAAAAACCTCAACAACTTAAACAACCTAATTAAATAGGAATGTACCATTTTTATTTGGCCGGTTGCAATGATAGCAATATGGGCCAAAATAATTGCAAATCTAGCCGTCCACAAAAGAAATTGCAAAAATGGCAAAATCTGATGGTCTGTGTGTTGCATTTACTAAATTACCCCTCCAGATTTCCTATCACTAATAGATTCTATCAGTGATAGAGATTTTCTATCACTGATAGATTCTATCAATGATAAAAAGATTTTCTATTAGTGATAGAGATTTTCTATCAGTGATAGGCATCTATTAGTAATAGAAGATTTTCTATCATTGATAGAAATCTTCTATCACCATTGAAAATAATAAGTGATAGAAGATTTCTATCATTGTTAGATATTTTTCTATCAAATGATAGAAAAATTTCTACTACTGATAGATTCTATCAGCGATAGATATTTTTCTATCAATGATAGAAAGATTTTTATCACTTCTATTAGTGTTCGGTGTTCTATCAGTGTTTGGTTGTTGATGTTTTGTTTTCTATCAGTGTTTGGTTTTTGCTTTTCAGTGTTTGATTTCTATAACAGTTCATTTTTTGTTTATTTTTCAATGCTCGATTTCACGATGTATCACCATCACTAATAGAAAAAAAAAGATCTTCTATCACTAAAAGACATCTATCAGTGATAGGGGATTTCTAATAGAAAACTATCGGTGATAGGAGATTTCTATCACTGATAGAATGTTTTTGGGAAAAATACACTTTTGGTCCCTGAGGTTTGGGTTAAGTGACAGTTTGGTCCCTGAGTTTTCAAACTCAACAAAAATACCCCTGAGGTTTGAGATAAGGAGCATTTTAGTCCCTGCCGTCAATTTTTCTGTTAAATCTTAACAGTTGCTGACGTGAAACTATTATTTTAATTAAAAAAATTTATTTATTTTTATTTTTTTAAATAAAAATAGTAAAATAATAAAATATTGATATTTTATTCTTTTTTTATTCTTTTTTCTCCCACCCTCTTTCTTCTCTTTCTTTTTCTCCATCTTCTCCATCTCCTTCATCTTCTTTCTTCTTCTTCCTAACTCCGGCGACCGGCGGCCACCGCCCACCGCCGCCGCCGGTCGCTGGTGACTTTTTTTTTCTTTTCTTTTCTTCTTCTCTTTTCTTCTTCTCTCTTACCCATTTTTCTTCTCTATTTTTTTTAAATAAACAACAGGAGGAGGGAGGAGGGACCTCCCTCCTCCTCTGTTTCACGCCGGAAGTGCAGGAGGAGGGAGGTCCCTCCCTCCCTCCTCCTCTTGTTTATTTAAAAAAAATTAGAGAAGAAAAATGGGGTAAGAGAGAAGAAGAAAAGAGAAGAAAAGAGAAGAAGAAAAGAAAAAAAGTGGGAGTAGTCAGTAGGTATCAGTCTAATCCAGGGTTGGACCACTGGGGAGCGGTTAAAAATATCCTCAAGTATCTTCGGAGAACGAGGGACTACATGCTTGTGTATGGAGTTAAGAATTTGATTCTTACTGGATACACTGACTCTGACTTTCAAGCTGATAAGGATTCAAGGAAATCCACATCAGGGTCAGTATTCACCCTCAATGGAGGAGCAGTAGTGTGGAGAAGCATCAAACAAGGATGCATAGCAGACTCAACCATGGAGGCTGAGTATGTAGCAGCTTGCGAAGCAGCTAAGAAGGCAGTATGGCTCAGAAATTTCTTGACTGATTTGGAAGTGGTTCCGAATATGAACGTGTCCATAACACTTTACTGTGACAACAGTGGGGCTGTAGCCAACTCAAAAGAACCTCGAAGCCACAAACGAGGTAAACACATCGAGAGGAAGTATCACCTGATACGGGAAATTGTGCAACGAGGAGATGTGATCGTCACTAAGATCGCCTCGGAGCACAACATCGCTGATCCATTTACGAAGGCTCTCACGGCTAAAGTGTTTGAGGGTCATCTAGAGGGTCTAGGTCTACGAGATATGTATGCCATCTAATCTAGGGCAAGTGGGAGAAATGTATAATGGGTATAAGGATGCCCTAGTTCATTGTATTATTTTAATATACATGACATTTCAAGCTTTAGATTATTACATTTACATCCCACTAACTAGTGTTTTAGTTCAAGTGGGAGTTTGTTGGGTTTTATGCCCCAAAACTCGTAGATAGTGAATTTAACCGTTGACCGGATATTAATGAAATAATATTGATATATTTTTCCATTAATTGTTATTAGTTATTTTATATTTGTCTTTGCCTAATAATAACCCTAATCCAATAAACTAGACATCCAAGGTTGTAATATGAGTCTTGAACTATATGTAGCGACATATGGGATCATTGTTCAAGAAACAGCCTAAAGGGTCTAATGTATAGGGATAAGACTGGGTGCCTTATCCTGGTGACACTATGGATACGGCCCACTTTGTATTTGATACAAACATTGTGATCCAACGCGTTCGTGTAGGAGACATGCGAGTGGGTGTATCCTATGCAATGAGTTTGCGTAAGACCGGACCGCGAGATAGTAACCACTGGTTATAACACCGTTAACTAGTTGGTTTTCTATTTCACTAGGACGACCTAGACAACTTAGTCTTAATTCTGAGTTGATTATGGACTCCTGCTCATGAGAGATTGTCCTTTGATTTGTATGGGTGAGAGTGGCTAATACGCCGACTCAATAAGCCTACCACTTTGGGGACAAGACCGAATGGGGAGCTGGGAACATAATCGTACAAGATGGAATTCACTCCTTCCCGACTTTAGGGAAGCAGATGAGTATTCCCTTAAGTGGTTACTCCGAGTCTTGAACAAAGGGCCCTACCGTCTCAATGGCACGAGAGGGTTTTCTGTTTGATGGTTAGACCACAAACAGGTTGTTCATTAGAGGAGAATTGGTACTTAAGGAAATAAAGGTAACCTAGGGGTAAAACGGTAATTTGACCCAGCTGGTGTTACGGACACTCGTGAAGGACTAACTACTCGATATTGGTCTAGATCCGTGGACACAAAAAATATGTTTGCAGTGAGAAGAGTGCAACTGTGAGTCTATAGTGGAATGTACACACAGTTAACGAATATTGATTAATGTGGTTAATGAGTTTGACCAATTAATCTCACATCGTTGGAGCTTCTGATCTGCAGGTCCATTAGGTCCCACTGGTAGCTCGTAAAGTAATTTGAGGCAACTAAGTAATAATAGTAAATTGAAAATGTTCAATTTATTAAGGGAAACAAATATAATATATATTGATATATTATTATGAGAGAAATTAATATTTGAAAAGTTCAAATATAAATTTATGGAAGTTTGAAAGAGTTCAAATAATGAATTAATTAATTTAAGGCCTAAAATGTGTTTGGGCAAATTAATTAATTCTAGGCCGGGAATTAAATATGTGATATTTAATTGGTGGTTAATTAATTAAAGAATTCATTAACCGGGAATTAATCAATTATGGAAATAATTAATCACTTAAGGAAGTGATTAATCATTTATGGAAATGATCTAATCACTTATGGAAGTAATTAGTCATTTGCGGAAAAGATTAATCAATTATGGAATTGATTGATCATGATTGATTAATTAAGGAATAAGATTAAATCAATTTTGGAAAAGATTGATTTAATTGAATATTTTATTCATGGTCTCTCTTCTATAAATAGAACACTAGACCTAATTGGTCATGACACTTGACACTCTTGAAAGACAAGACCTAGAATTCTCTCTAGCCTCCCTCTTAGAGAAAGACTCCCACAAGTCTTTTGCCTCCTAGACTCAGAGACATACCAGTGTAACCTCTGTGGTGATTGTGTCGATCAAGAAGAAAATTCCAGCGATCAAGAGGCTAAGGCGGCTGCTGCGTTTTTGTTCGTGAAGCGTCGTTGGCGAAGAACGGTCAAGTCTACAACGGAGGTTTGTAACGGTTCTTCGACTTTTCTTTAGAAAAGAATGAAAATAAATTTAGATTTATTTTTAAGCATGTTTAAACTGATTTTCCAGCAACTTTAAAGTTAGTTTAAAGTTTGTTTGAGTTTTCGTAACGGTATTTTAATGTTAATTAATATAAGGCGTAAGGTCCAATTGATGCGCTTCCGCTGCGTGGGGATTTTTATTCCCTTCATCCTATTCCTTTTACATTACATTCGTGGTGGTTTCCAAGTAACACCTTCCCATCTTCAAATGGCTCAAAATATTGAAACCAATGACAGTTAGGTGTCATGTGGAAGGAGCACCCTGAATCAAGTATCCATTCAGAGTCGACATGCCCTTCAGTAACAACCAGCACTTCTGAAGAATCATGGCCCTCGGTGACATTTGCTGTATTACCTTCTTCAGGTTTCTTTCCCTCTTCCTTTCTCTTGTTTTTAAGTTCATAACAATTCCTTCTGAGATGTCCCTCCTTGTGACAGTAATAACAACGTTTTGTCTTTGACTGATATTTAGATCTACCCCTGCTTGTTTCTGATTTACCTCTTCCATTACTCGGCTTGGTGTTTTTCTTTTCAGGCCTCCCGTGGAAAAAATGAGCTTCTCCCTCTTTAGTAGTGACCTTTTCACCTCCAGCTCTCGAGACCTCAAAGCATTGACCACTATCTCTAGTGTCAAGCTATCCCTGCCATATTTTATGGCATTTTTAATCTCATTATATGATTCTGGTAGAGAATTCAACAGGATGATTGCCTTATTCTCATCATCTATTTTCTCTCCAATGTTAACGTGGTCTATAACGACTCTATTAAACTCATCAAGGTTTTGTTCTAAATCTTTGGTTGTATCCATCTTAAAACCAAAGAATCTCTCCTTTAGGTAGAGCTTATTTGTAAGTGACTTTGTGATGTAAATCATGTCAAGTTGTGCCCACACATCTTTAGCCGTAGTCTTCTCATTTACCTGTCTCAACACATTGTCTGCAAGGTAAAGTATTATTGTACTGTAGGCTATCTCTTTCATTTCATTAAACTCATCATTAGTCACTCCAACGGGTTTAGAATCAGGGTTATCGAGTACTTTAGCTAATTTCTACTGAACTAACAATGCTCGCATCTTTTTCTTCCACATAGAAAAATCCCCTTTCCCGTCAAATCTCTCAACCTCGAATTTAGTCGACATAATGGAGAATCAAACCAACCAATCTTAGAAGATGGGTATCGTAAGGCTCTGATACCAATTGTTAAAAAATTAAGCAACACAGCCAACCACTTCAACCAAACAAAACAGCAAACAGTGACTAATAATTTCGACCTAAACACTTAGACCAATCATACAACTCAAACATTTAGGGAATCGGTAACTTATGAACTCAATCAAATAGGTAAACAGAGAAGAAGGGAGGAGATGCATCGATTTATAGTGGTTCGACCAAATTCGGTCTACATCCACTTCAGTCACTCTTATTGATATCAGCAGTACTTAGTCATCTTCTTTAGGGCAACGATTACATCAATTCACCAATACTCTCACAGTGATACAATGTCAAGACTAGACATTCACTCAAAGATACAGAGTACACTCAAGATGATAATCCCAGCTAAGAAACCCAAACTCACACAAGGAGTTTTACAAAAAAAAAAAAAAAAAAACTCAGCTCTCAACCCCTCACCATCGACCCTCTGATACACGGCTTCAGCTTCCTCTCTCTGGGAATTTTTCGCCTTCTCTCGATGGTTGCAGACGACTCTCACTCAGCAGCTACTCAATCTCTCTCCCATGTGCCACCCACGATAGCGCTACCTCCTTTTACAATGCAGAGAATCAAGAAATAACCAAAACGGATATGCCACCTGCATATCACGTGAGCTATAAAACATCAGCATAGACAAGTTGATTCACTGGGCACATCAGCAATTGGAGTTCCACAGTGGCAGCTGATTCACGATGTATTGGCATTG
This sequence comes from Luffa acutangula, assembly GCA_036850905.1. NCBI lineage: Eukaryota > Viridiplantae > Streptophyta > Magnoliopsida > Cucurbitales > Cucurbitaceae > Luffa > Luffa acutangula. The sequence goes on from CM072087.1 coordinate 10,176,116, forward strand.
AACAACACAACTGAATGCACTATTTTGACATTCTTCCTAGTGGCCAATGTAGAGGGAAGATGGAATGAGAATCTTATAAACCTACTTGAACCAATCAAAATTTTCCTAGAAAAGCCTATGCACTCCTCGCACGGGAGAATTTTCGAAAAGATTTTATTTGTCTCAATTTCCGTTTTAATGCTCAATTTTCTCTTTGGAAGAATTATGATCATGCATGTGCTTTGAGATTAGTCATAATATACTAGCAAATATTTGATTCTCGATTTTTGTGCATGTTTGTTCGAGTACTGGCATGATTTACTTTGTGGGTAATTTGATAGCACTATTTTAATGCTAATTTATTTCCTTAAATCTTGCATGTTTCCTCTAAATTCAATGTTAAAAATCATTAATTTTGAGTATAATATTGTTCAAGCCATTTTGGAGTTGTTCAGAATCGATGAGGGGTAAAATTGTCATTTAAAAGAAGTCAAACGACAAACAAGTGGCTTGGTCAACTAAAACTCAACATTGCCCAACCTCAACCAATTTTTCAGAAAGCTCAGCATCTCGATACTGGCTCTGTAGATCCGAGAGACAACATTGAGATGTTGCCATCAGTGTCGAGACGCCCAAGGACCGCGCATTAGATCCCCTCTGTCCCGAAACGTTGAGGTGCAACACTCAGCATCTCAATGCCAAGCGCATCCACATGTCATCAGCGTCATGCACGTCCATAGCGTTCAAGACGCTACGCCTAGCACTATAAATTATGCTTTTTCCAAATTAAGGTTTATGCATTCTTCTACCTTTTTTTCCAGCCGAGATTTCCTTCATTTTCCGTGTATTCTCTCATTTTTCCTTGTATCTAAAGCTAGTTTAGTAGTTTTAGGATGGTTAGTCGAGTTTGGCAGCATTTGTGCATCTTGATGTCGGGCTAGGCTACACTTATGTAACCGGGACTCGAAATATGTAAGTTTGAATTGGTTTTATGAGATTTCTTGTTTTAATGCATGATTTACTCCATTTCGTGATCTTTTCATTAATATCATAATTAGTTCTAATAGAGAGGATTGACAATCCTGATCGCAATCGTTCTAATCATATTAGTTAATAGGTAGCAAATAGGGCGAGTATGTAGCCCGCATATCACCCTAGAGTTAAAAGTATTTACTAATTAGCAATTTAAGACTTTTCCTAGTTGTTAATTCGGGTAATCTGACTTAATCTCAATAATTAATTCTACAAAAAAAAAAAAAAAAAAAAAAAAAATTGTTTTATAAATTTCACAAACGAGAGCGAGATCTAGCAGATCAACGCGAGAATGAATTGTTTAGAAAAAGTTATCTTCAGCATGTTTTATCAACGGAGGCCAAAAGGTAATTATTATCCATGGTTTATGATGCCAACAAGAAGTTAGCAATACACATTTTCAAAATGTGGGCAATATTTAATTGGACCTTTTATTATTGGGTCATTTTATCCAAAAAAACAAAAACAAAAACAAAAATATTACTGAATAAATTAAAAAAAAAAATAGCAGTGAACATATATTTTACCCTGATTCATAGCTAACATTCAGCAACATATATATTTCTAAATAAACTTGGATCATTACTTGCTATATCAATGAATGGGAATACCTTGAACTAGAAGAGAAACCATATAATCCTTCTGTTTTTTCATAGTCCCTCCATATTGGTATATGCATTGAGACACTCGAGCAAGATTTATAGACATGTTGATGACGGCTCGAGAAAAGTCAAATCTCTTATCTTCAATTTCATTTAACTTCTTCCATGAATCATCTATCAAATATTTTATATATTCGATAGCATTATTTTCAGAGACTCCTGTTTCATTCACGTAGCATTCAATTGATTTTGGAACATCACTTGTATTTTGTTCATCCTATATGATTGAATATCAAAGAAAAGTGTTAGCTCATTAAAGATATTAAATGTAAAAAAAATACATTCTTCAAATTTAAACTATCTTTTAAGTTGTCTTTTTTTATCTATGATGAAGATTGTAATTCACATACCAGTGGTGTTAGTAGATCGTTTGCAAGTCGCATAATTGTTGACGACCAACGAATTATATCTGTATATTCTATCAAGCTCTCTAAATCCTCTACAATTATTTGAGGTGACATTAAAACATATGAATGAACTAGTATAACTGGTCCTGATACTGAAATCCATGCATTTTCCAAGTATTCCTTGAATGTTGGTTTATAACCACTATAATACCAGTTTGCCTCCAATAGATAAGATTGGCACAAATCTACCCACTATACAAGAAAAGTTTGAAAATATATATATCAGACAAGAATTTGATGAATTTAAATTCAGTTGAAGGTAATAAAAAAAAAAATAGTTATAAGTTCATACCACTTTCTTAAGGTATTCCTGGACATCAACTCCATGGTCTCTCAACGCTTTAGAAGCTATCTTGTTTATAGTATTGTAGAGAATAGAGAAACAATCTTTCATATACTCAGGAAGTTGGTCTACAGCTGAAATATCCCATCTGTAATCACCATTTCAATGAGAACTAAATATTAATAGAATTGCAGAGTGGAATTAAAATATTGTATATATATTTAAAAAAAAAAAAAAAAAGACAGCTTGGTATGTGTTATTTATATCCGGCTCGTTTGATAACGTTCTCATTTCCCATTTTTCGTTTAATGTTTCTTGTTTCTTGTCTTTTAAGAACTAAAAACAGAAACATGATTGATATTTTTTTATGTTTCTTGTTTCTCTAAAAAAAAGGAAACAGAAACAGATATGTGTTTGGTAACTGTGTTCTCGTTTCTTGATTTTTAGTACAAATAAATTTTGGTACATAAAAATTATATATAACATACATTAAAAATATAGTCAAAGGTTGTCGGTAACGGCTTGTCAGTGGAGGTCGACGGCGACCGGTAGTCGAAGGTTGATGGCAGCCGGTAGTCGGAGGTTGATGGTAGCGACCGGATGGCGGAGGTCAATGGTAGTCGGTAATCGAAGGTCAATGGTAGCGGTTGGTCTACGGAGGCCGGTCAGCAGCAGCCAGTCGGTGATGTGGACTTTTCCTACCGCAAGCGCACGGGTCAAGTAATAATATAGTGAATGTAATTCGAATGTCGTCCTCTGGATTGGATTGTTAAGCAAATCAAGTATTGTGAATTATCTCGCTCAATTATATTTAGGGATCAAAAAGTGATGAGTGAATAATGGAAAACTAAATTAAAGCAAGAAAAAAATGTGGAAATTCAATTGGGAAAACATACTTATGGAATTGATTTTGCCGATTTAGTCTAGGATTGATTTTAAGGAGTAAGTTATTATGCACAATGAAATTATGAGCCAAAGACCCTTTAATCACAACTACCTCTCCCGAGTATAATTGATTCTCATGCAAATTAATCTACTTGATATCCCTATCTAAGTTTATTAACATGCAAGGCAATAAGATCTTTTGACTAATTCCAAAGTTGATCTAAAACCGTCACGAATTAGAAAATAAACCTTAGTCATGCAATCTTGAGTAAGTCTATATTAAATCCCCTCTCCCGAGCTAGATTCAAAACTTAAATCATTCAACTAATGGCCAATTAATTGAAAGCATTAAATCAAGATTACAAACATAATAAACATTGCACAACTTAAACCATAAATTCAATCCATAAACTTAATCAACTACATCAATCCCTAAGCTATAGTTTAGCTACTCATGAATCTAATTACAAGCTCAACTAAACATAATAAACCCATAAAGTCTAGCTAAAGAAAAGGAAAGGGAAAAGAAAACTCAATGTAGGTCGAGTCTGACGTTCCTGTCACGATCCCCACGAACAATGAGTTGATTTCCGATTTCTCCCTTAGCTTCAGCCTTCAAATCCTCTGTTTTAGCTCTGTTTACGGCCCCAAGAAGTCCCAAAATTCATTCCCCCAAAAACCTAGCCGAAAGGATGCTTATATAGTGAAATTTCGTCGTAGCGTTGAGACGCTGTCAAGACAGCGTCTCGATGCTGCCTCTTATACCCGCGTGTCTGGAACGGAAATGCGGTAGCGTCGAGACGCTATTGTCATAGCGTCTCGACGCTGTGACCTTATTGCGCCTGATTTGATATGGAATGCCAACGTCGAGACGCTGGTCTATATTTGACCCGAAATTGACTTTTTTCTCTTTGAAGCTTTTTCATTCCTTTGCATCTTTTCGCGTTCCGAACACCCGATTGACTCCAATATTACATTTTAGCTCCAATCAACAATTTCCTACAAAATAAACAATTAAGTGCAATAAAATGGCCAATAATCATCAATAGACTAGCTAAATTCAATAAGTAAAGATAGCTAGCTATGCTCGCTATCAGTCGGCAGAGGTCCGTAGCGCACAGTAGATAGACGTCGACGGTGGCGGTCGGTAATAGAAGGTCAAAAGTGGTGGTCAGTCGGCGGAGCTCGACGACACTCCGTGGATAGAGGTCGATAGGGGCAGTCAATCGGCAGAGGGCAGTGGAGGTCTGTGGCGGCCGGTACTTTGAGGTTGACGGTGGCAGCCTGAAGTCGGAGGTCGACGGTGGCGATCGATAGTCGGAGGTCGATGGTAGCGGTTAGTAGGTGGTGGTCGTTCAGTGGAGGTCGACGGTGGCGGTCGGTTAGCAAAGGTCGGTGGCACCCGGTACACAAAGGTCGATAGTCGGAGGTCAACGGTGGCGGTCGATAGTCGGAGGTCGACAGTGGTGGTCGGTCAGCAGAGGTCGACAGCGGCTAGTGGTCGATCAGCAGAGGCCGACGGAGGGCAAAGTCGGAGGTCGATAGTGGCGGTCGGTCGACGACGGCTTGTAGCCGGAGATTGACGGTGGTGGCTGGTTGGTGGAGGTCGGCAGCAGCTGATAGTTTGAGATCAACGACGGTCGGTAGTTGGAGGTCGACGATGGCGGCTAGTTGACGAGGGTCTACGACGGCCAAAGTCGGAGGTTAACGGTGGCGACCGATCGGCGGAGGTCAGTGGCGGCCAATAATCAGAGAACGACGGTGGCGAGAATAGATTGGTATAGGAATGGGAGAGAGAAATGGATTAATGCATGAAAGATAAAAAAAAAAAAAAATAGAGAATCAACTTTTTGTAGTTTCTCAAATTTTGCCTCTTTTTTAGAACATTTCTATAATTTATAAACAAGAAACATGGATGAGTTATCAAACACGTCTGTTTCTTAAAAAATGAGAAACAATAACAAGAAACAGGAAACTAGGGGCCCGTTTGGTAACGTTCTCGTTTCTTGTTTCTTGTTTCTAATTTTATTAAGAAATCTAAGCATTTAATAACTATGTATGTTTCTTGTTTCTCATTTTTTAGAAACACTCCAAAATTTGTATAGAACTTTTGGGAAAAACTAAAACTAGTTTCTCCTTTTTTGTTCTTGTTTCCATTTTTTCCAAACATAAATAAGAATATAGGTTTATTATTATTGAATGTATAGGTGTTAGGGGTCATTGATATTCTATTTTTCTTTATTAAAAATGAAGAAACGGAAACAAGAAACGAGAACGTTACCAAACGGGCCCTAGAAAGTTATTAAATGAGCCATTAGATGTTGTGTCTCAAATATTTTTGGTTAAAAAATTAAATTCTACATTTGTTTATGAATCAAAAATGAAATCTTACCTCTCTATAGCTTTGGTGAAGAGCTTGAGTTCATCCAATGTGCCATATACATCATAAATATCGTCTATCACTGTGATCAATGTAACAATTTTTGTGCACATTTTTCTAAAGTATCCGAACTCTGGTTCGAATCCAATACCTATTGTCCATAAGAAATTTTCCATTAATTGGTACCTTGCAAAGCTCAACTTTTCTCCAAGCCCAGTGCTCTCCCACCAGCTTTACATGAAAAATAAATATTTTCACCCTAATTTAGCATGTAGATTGAATTCGAAATAATATATTAGTGATATACACTTTGAACATTAAAAGATATATAGTTTTTTAAAAACACAAGAAAATTGGCATTTTATGAAGAATTTGGTAGCCATGTACTCATACCTTGCAATGGCTTTCTCGACTCCATATTCGCTTAGTTTGATGTACTCTTTTAGATAGTTCATGGCAAAGCACTTTGCTGCTTCTAAAATATTTTCACCTTTCATTGATACGAATGAAGCTTCATATAAAGATATTATTCCCTTTGTCTCCTCACAGAAACATGTGCCAAAATTTCCCATCTCATCTATGAAGAAGGCACTGAAAACCTCTGCAAGGAAAAGAGAAAAAAAAAATTAATAAATGATAAAATTTGTTAAACTTAAAACTATTCAACCACATGATTGTAAATTAAGTAATACCTTGAGAAATGTCAAATCCATGTTGTCTTAGGAGTCTAAATTCAAGAGAAGTTGCAAAGAGATTATTCTTCTTCCACTCATCTTCTTCACGATTCTTGTACATTCTTTCCAATATATGCTTAATTTCCCTATCGAAGTGGTATGATATTCCAAGTCTTTGTAAAGTGTCAATTAGTTCAAGTTCCTCCAACGAGTCTCTTGTTCTTGCTTCAAGCAATCTTCTAACCTCTTCCTTTTGTTGATTTAACTGCCTTTGAAATGTTTCTTCCTAACAATGACATGAATTTATAGAATAAATTTTTTAAGATGATATAAGAGTATGTTAATTTGGTTTAACTTTTTGTGCAGTGTGCAGAGGATGAAATCACACTGAATAACAGAAAATGCTCGACAAAAACCACCAGAGCATAGTAGACTGATTAAATAGAAGATCCTTAGGACACGTGTATCAACAGGATAGGATAAAAGAGAATGATATATAATAAAGAAGAGAAAACCAAAAAATGAGAGGAAAAACCAAATAATACAAATAAATGTATATCACTAACATCCCTCGAGCAAACGAGGTTTAGAAACCAAAGTTAGCTTGGTTCATAGACTGGTAAACCGAGGAAGGCAACCCTTTGGTCATGATATCAACTAATTGCTCCTCAGATGGTACAAACTGAACGACAGGCTGCTTTCTAGCTACCTTCTCCCGAAAAAAGTGATGATCCAGTTCTATGGTGTTTCGTTCAGTTGTGCATAACAAGATATGCCGCCAGATATGTTGCACTCAAATTATCACACAGAAGTAGGGGCAATGGAGAAACAAAACCGAGTTCTTTGAGAACTGATTTAATCCAGGCAACTTCGGCAGTAGCATTCGACATACCCCAGTTCTCATGTTGGGTTTTATGTCCTAAAACTCGTAGATAGTGAATGTTAACGAATTATACACTTGTATCAATAAAGTGTTATTGAGGTTTATGCAATAAATTGTTATTGTTAATTTAAGTCTAAAATTGCACAATATGACCCAAATCCAATAAACTAAGATCCAAGGTTGTTGATATGTAACTTGAACTAGTATGTGGGGACATACGGGGATCAATGTTCAAGTAACAACCTAAAAGGTCTATAGTACAGGGATAAGGTTGGGTACCTTATCCTGGTAACACTATGTGATACTGCCCGCTTTGTATTCGATACAAACGTATTGATCCAAGGCGTCCATGTAGGAGACATGCGAGCGGGGGTATCCTATGCAATGAGTTTGCATAAGACCGGACCACGAAATAGTAAACCACTAGATGTAACACCGTTAACTAGTTAGGTTACTGTTTCAATAGGATGACCTAGGTAACTCAGTCTTAATCCTGAGTGTGTCATGAACTCCTTCTCATGAGAGATTATCCTTTGATTAGTACGGATGAGAGTGGCCTGCACGCCGACTCAACAAGCCTACCTTCTTGGGGACAAGACCGAGTGGGGGGCTGGGGACATAACAACACAATATGGAATTCACTCCTTCCCGCTTCTAGGAGAAGTAGATGAGTGTTCCCTTAAGTGGTGACTCCGGGTCTTGAACAAAGGGATCACGCCCTCTCATTGGCCCGAGAGGGACTTTCTGTTTACTGGTTGGACCATAAACAGGTTGTTCATTAGAGGAGCATTGGTACTTAAGGAGCCAGAGGTAACACAGGGGTAAAACGATAATTTGACCCAGTTGTAGTTACGAACACTCGTGAAGGATTGACTTACCATTATTGGTCAATATCCGTGGACACGGAAACATTCTACAGTGAGAAGAGTGCAACTATGGGTCTTTAGTGGAGTGACCCACAGTTAATGAATATTGGTTAACTCGATTAGTGAGTTTAGTCAGTTAACCTCATATCATTGGAGCTTCTGATCTGTAGGTCCATTAGGTCCCCCTGCTAGCTCATAAAGAGTAATTGGGAACAATTTATATTGAAAAGAATTTGAATTGTTCAAATTCAATTTGGGAATCAAGTTAATTGTATGAATTACAATTAATATAATGTATGTTGATACATTATAATATAAAGTTTAATTTATGATTAAACTTTATTAAATTGAGAGAATAATATATTTGATGGAGTTCAAATATATAATTAATTAATTATTCAATTTAGTTTAAATTAAATATGATTTAATTAAACAATATATTATATGAGAGATTTAATTAGAATATGATTCTAATATGTAATTAATTAAATATGTGATATTTAATTAATCACAATAATTAATTAATTTTGAATTAATTAATTGTTGAATTTAATTTAGTTAAATGTGATTTAATTAAATTAATATCTATAGATTAATTTTAATGTGAATTGGATTCATATTAAAACTATAGGTTATAAGAGAGATGCACATTTGAATATGATTCAAACGATGGATTAATTAATTATGTGGTTTAATTAATTTAATTAAATATGATTTAATTAATCTTAATTAAAGCTATATAATATGTGAGGGCAATGCATTTAATATGATTAAAATGCACATGCAATTAAATATGGAGATATTTAATTGATTAGTTAAAATGATTAATTAAATTATATTTTAATTAATTGTATTAAATTAATTTTAATCAATTGTTAATTTTAAGGTGTTATTTGATGTATGACACATGTCACCATCACTCACACCAAAGATTAAGTTAACGCAGAAGGGGTCTTTTTGGACAGAGGAGGATTCTGCATGATGGGCACTCTCTCAAGATCATCTCTCACTCTCATGCTCTCTCTACAAATATACAGATAAGTTTAATTTTATTTTTCTGTGATTCTCTCCCAAAAGTTCAAGAGTATTCAGTCCCACAACTGAGTTCCCATACTCAGAGGATAACAGGGTAATCTTGTGGTGGTGTCCCAAGATTTCATTTTTGGTCCTTGGCTTCAAGAAGACGTTCTTGAAGAATTCGGAGTCGTCAGACGACGGTTAGTTTGCTTAACCTTAGTTTTGTAGAATTATGAATTCGTAATTGCCAATGTACCTGTATTTTGTAGAATGAAATTAAATTGCGAATCGGTCCAATTGCTTCCGCTGTAACGGAATTGGGAATTCCAATCCTTCAGTTCTCAGACTCCACACTAGATTTGGACACTACTCTCTGTTTTGCTGAGTTCCATGAAACCAAATTCGATTGAAGGAAAATGCAAAACCCACTGGTACCTCATCTATCATCAAGGCAGCTGGTCCAATCTGCATCTGTGTAGCTCGTAATTGCAATGGATGATGAAGGACATAAGAAGAGACCAGGGTTAGAGGTACCTTTGAGGTAACGAAGAAGTCGTTTTACAGCTTGTAAGTGGTGCGTGGAAGAATTGGCAAAGCTTGTTAACTTCATAACTGATATTCGGTCGAGTTAAAGTGCAGTACTGTAGGGCTCCTACAAGGCTGCGATACTTAGTTGGACTCGAAAGGGGCTCCATTTTTTTGAGAGAAAGGGGATCCTAGAGGCCATGGGAGAGGAAACAGGCTTGCAAGTTCCCAAGTTCGCACGAGAAACAACATCAAATATGTATTTTTCTTGAGACAAATGCAGGCCATTGTGATGATGGGATACTTGCACATCAAGAAAATAGGATAAGGCTCTCATGTCTTTGAGCGAGAATTGAACGTTCAAATCATAAATAAACTACTACATAAGTGAAAGAGATTATCAGCAACAAGAATATCATCTACATAGACAAGGAAGATAACAATGGTAGAACCAATTCTGTAAACAAACATCGAAGTGTCAGCCATAGAAACAACAAACCCCCACATAAGTAACCACGAGCTTCACTTAGAAAACCACGCACGTGGGCTTTGTTTCAGACCATACAAAGCTTTATGCAGACACAACACATGAAGAGGGTATGCAAGGGATTCGAACCAGCAAGTTGCTGTTGGGTTTTATGCCCTAAAACTCGTAGATAGTGAATGTAAACAAATTGTACACTTATAAAGTGTTATTGAGTTTCTACAATAAAGCATTATTGTTAAATATTGCACAATCCGACCCAAATCCAATAATCTAAGATCCAAGGTTGTTTGTATGTAACTTGAACTAGCATGTGGGGACATACGGGGATCGATGTTCAAGTAACAACCTAAAAGGTCTATAGTACAAGGATAAGGTTGGGTACTTTATCTTGGTAACACTATGCGATATGGCCCGTTTTGTATTTTATACAGACGTATTGATCCAAAGCGTCCATGTAGTAGACATGCGAGCGGGGGTATACTATGCAATGAGTTTGCATAAGACCAGACCATGAAATGATAAACCACTAGATATAACACCGTTAACTAGTTAGGTTACTGTTTCAATAGGATGACGTAGGTAACTTAGTCTTAATCCTGAGTGTGTCATGAACTCCTTCTCATGAGGGATTGTCCTTCGATTAGCATGGGTGAGAGTGGCCAATACGCCGACTCAATATGTCTTCCTTTTTGAGACAAGACCGAGTGGGAGGTTGGGGACATGACAACACAATAAGGAATTCACTCCTTCCCACTTCTAGGAGAAGTAGATCAGTGTTCCCTTAAGTGGTAACTCTGGGACTTGAAAAAAGGGATCCCGCCCTCTGAGAGGGACTTTCTATTTATTAGTTGGACTATAAACAGGTTGTTCATTAGAGGATCACTGGTACTTAAGGAGACAGATGTAACACAGGGGTAAAATGGTAATTTGACCAAGCTGTGATTACAGACACTCGTGAAGGATTGACTTACCAATATAGGTCTATATCTGTGAACACAAAAATGTTCTACAGTGAGAAGAGTTCAGTTGTGGGTCTTTAGTGGAATGACCCACAGTTAATAAATATTGGTTAACGTAATTAATGAGTTTAATCAGTTAACCTCATATCATTGGAGCTTCTGATCTGTAGGGTCCATTAGGTCCCCCTGCTAGCACATAAAGAGTAATTAGGAACAATTATATCTTGAGAGAATTTTAATAGTTCAAATTCATATTGGGAACTAAATTAATTGTATGGGATACAAATTAATATAATGTACAATGATACATTAAAATATAAAGTCTAATTTGAAATTAGACTTTATTATTACGAGAAAAATAAATATTTGAAGAAGTTCAAATATTAATATGAATTTGATTCATATTATAGAATTAATTAATTGAAGGCCTGAAATTAAATATATGATATTTAATTGGGTAATTAATTAATTAACCAATAGAAGGTCTGAAATTAAATATATGATATTTAATTGGTGATTAATTAATTAAAGAATTAATTAATTAGAAATTAATCAATTATTGAAATGATTAATCACTTATGGAAGGAATTACTCAATTATGTAATTGATTGGTTATGAAATTGATTAATTATGGAAAAGATTAAATCAGTTATGGAAATAATTGATTTTAAATGAATATTTTATTCATGGTCTTTCTCCTATAAATAGAATACTAAACCTAGGGTTTAGGTACTACAACATGAGACCACAAGAATGCACTTCAGCATTCTCTCTAGCCTTCTTCTCATATTCTCTCAACCCAAGAACTCTATGGAGAATTTTCTCTGTAGAGTTTTTCCCATTCAAGATTAGGTAGTCCCACAACTACGCTCCTAATCTTAGAGTCATAGTGGGGAAGCCCTTGTGGTGGTGTTCGTTGAAGATTTCAGAGTCGTTAGACGGAGGTATGTTTTCTCATCGCTTAACATTTTTCCAATGTATTGGTATTTTGTAGAACAAAATTAATTTACTAACGGTCCAATTGCTTTCTCTATAACGGAATTAGGAATTCCAATCCTTCAATTGGTATCAGAGTCGATCATAGATCTAATTTTGTTTCTCTGAAATTTGCATTGGCTAATGGTGGGATTTAATTTTGCATTGGATGTATGAATGGTTTGCTAATTGATGTTTAAGGTTTTGGCATATTAGATTTGCTACTTTTTGTTGATTTAATCAATGTAAGGGCCCGATGTTTTGGGCATTTAATTGCAAATCGAGTCTGTAAGTCCGTGTCGTTCGCGTTCTTGAGAAATTCCATGAAGAACTGAAGAAATCGGGGCCAAAATCATAGAAAACAGAGGCTGGAAGCAGAAGAAAACTGGAAAAAACAGAAGTAAAAAAAAAAAAGTTCATCAAGTTGAGCTTAAACTCGAGCGTGAAGGGCTAATCACATGCGCATCCTATATTTGTTAACCACTGAAGTATAATCTTTTTCTTTGTTACTTCAGTCTGCGTTTTATGATTTTGTTGTTTTTGTGCACGTGAGAAGGCGCTGTTCGGTGGCGGTCCAAGCTGGTTCTTGACCAGTTCATGATTTTTGACAGGTTTCCACGCGATTTTGATCGTCCGGGCACTATTTGAGGCCGGTTCGTGCATTTTAGACCCATTTCAAGGCTGGTTTGGGCTGGTTCACGGTAAAATAGGACTTAATTAGTTTAATTATTGTACATTGTCTAATTTATTTTGTCCTAGGATGCTAAAACTCATCTACTTAGCTATTTATTTGCTTTCTGGATGTCATATAGGTTAAAATCCCACCATAGGTTAAGCATATTCATGCATATTTAATTATAATTGTTATAATATAAGTATTATGCATGAATTTAATTTTCATGGGTATTAATATAAATTGTAATGATTAAATGGATGAAAATTGAGAAGCATTGAGCATGAAAGTACTTTAGTAAAAATATAAAAAGTTATATTTATGAAAGTAATTTATTTGCTTATTTATTTTTATGAGCAATTAATATAAAGTGTTATGTTAATATGTATGAAAATGTGAATGATTATTTTAATTTTCTTAGGTAATTAATTTAAGAGTAAGATTAATTAAAGAAAATTAATTTGCATTGAGCATGAAATTACTTTAGTTTAAAAATATAAGAGTTATATTTATATTATTAATTTACATGCTTAATTTTCATGAGCTATTAATATAAATGTTATGTTAATGTATGAAAATGGTAATGCTTAATTTTAATTTTCTTGTATAATTAATTTAAGAGTTAGGTTAATTAAAAGGAAATTAAATTGCATTGAGCATGACATTACCTAAGATTAATATAATTGTTATATTTTTGGCATGTCATATATGCTAATGTATGGTTTTATAAATTATTTAGAATTTGATTGTTAATTTATTCACCATAGTAGAATGTTATAGGGTTAATTCATTAAAATTTATAATAGTTATAAAATTAATGAATAGAAACTGTTAACCTATAACAAAGAATTGCATGCAAACATAAGATCTTAGTATAAATGTATTAATTTTAAAATGTTTAAAATTAATTAGACCTAAGATCACATTTCTAATAGGATTAGAATTATTCCTACTTAGAATTAAAATTAGTTTTAATTGACTAAGTAGGAAAAACATTACTATCATTATAAGGGAACTCCACCGGTTAAGTTCTGTCTAAGGCTAGGGGTATTTAAGTTGACGATTTACGGAACACCTCCTACCTGGGAACTGAACCGGAATACCAGAGTTTAATTAATCATAGCTAGATGTTAGCATGCAATGTCACTAGGCTTATTAAAAGAGTTTAATACACCTAGATCTTTAGAGTAAAGATTTTACATTACTATGGTTATAAGGGAACTCTCTCGGTAAAGTTCTGTCTAAGGCTGGGGGTACTTAAGACGATGGTTTACGGAACACCTCCTACCTGGGAACTGACCTGAACCTTGAGTTGAATTAACCATAGTAATATTGACTTGCAATGTTGCGTTTATTAAAAGAAGTTTAATTCACCTAAAACATTGCGGTTAAATCCTTTCCATAATTGTTATAATAGGATCAGACTTAGATAGATTGACTTAGTCGAATTGTATCTAAGTTAAACAACCATAAATTAACCTTAGGACATTTTCAGTTGGAGGAAAATTACAAAACGAGATTTAAATCAAGTTTTGCTTCTACGTCCCTATATTCACAACGTGAGATTCATGCTCGGCTTCGAATCGCCTTAGGAGCGGCCTCCCTTCGGAAAGTGTTTGCATGAATCAATAACAAGGTGAATGGGAAAAATGTCTAGATTAAGTGGGAGCGGACACCAACATATCCCTCGGTCTTCGCCCCTAGTTCGCACCGTGAGAGTCCTATGATCCGCCTGCAGGTTGTTCTGGCGCAACCATCCCTTCGGAGGACCCAGTCATAGGATTCGAAACACCGTGAACTCCTGAATAGGATAGGGTCACTTATGCTAATCACCAACAGTTGTCTTTCCCTTCAGTAGCCTGTTGATGTGTGCCCCTGAGATCTGAAAGTGAGAGGGTTACACTTACGGGGGTGAGTTAAATGTGTTAACTAACCCTTGACCGAACAACGGTAACTAAACGCTAACGGAATATGAGTTATTCTGGTGTTAGAGTTTGGTTGAGATTGTCTCAATTCAGAGGAGGAGTAGCTGACCACCCTTTGGTGGCTGTTGTTCTAAACCTTTGAAGTATCGTTGTAAAAACTAAATCAATAGTTTTATAGGGTTTCTTTGATTGCTTATTTTTTTTTTTCAGAATTTGATTGGATTATTTGTGATGGGTTAGTGCAAATAATAATACAAATAATTTGTTACTTCAGCAATTATATAATAATTTTATGTGTATTGTCTTACGTAATTTTTATAAATAACGGTAATACAACAATCTTAAATGACAAATTGTGGTAAATAAGTCTAAAATTATTCTTAACTGAGGAATATCCTCATGCCCCATATGTTTAATTCATTAAGAATTGTTCTTGGTGAATAGGACATAGAACCCTACTTAGCAAAAAGAGAACTTGTCTTGAAAATGTGATTAGTGAAGAATAATGATTCTCCTTCAATACTTGATTCAGGGGCCACAAATCACGTGTGTTCTTCTTTTAAAGGAATAAGTTCCCTACAACAGCTTGCTGCTTGTGTAATAACTCTCAAAGTTAGAATTAGAGAGGTTATTTTGGCTATAGCAGTGGGGAACATTAAGTTATTTTTCTCAGTGGGAGAAAATACATACTATTAGATAATGTGTATGTAATTCCTAAGATCAAAAGAAATTTGATTTTTGTGTCTTATTTGTTGGAATGATGTTACTCTCTACCTTTCTTTGCTAACACAGTTTTGTTTCAGGAAATGGAGTTGACATTTGTTTAGCTTTACTGGAAAGTAACCTAAATGTTTTAAGACTAATCAAGAGTAAAGCAGTCATGAACACTGAGTTGTTTGAGGCTGCTACTACTCAAAGAAATAAGAGGCAAATGTTTTCTCCTAAAGGAAAATACTTGTCTTTGGCACTTAAGGTTATACCATATTAATCTCAATTTGATTGGGAGATTGGTCAAGAGTATACTTCTAAGCAAGTTAGAATATGACTCTCTGCTACCTAATAGGTCATGCCTTAAGGGCAATATGACTAATAGATTCTTTTCTTGAAAAGAACTATAGAGCCAAAGAGCCCTTGGAGCTTGTACATTTGGATCGTTATGGTCCAATATGTTAAAGCAGTGGAAAAACATGAATAATTCATCTATATAATTATTCAAGGTATGGGTATCTCAACCTAATGCAACTTAAGTCTAAAGGTGGTTTGAGACTAAAGTTTAAAACTTGTTAGGTGAGATGATAAAGACACTTCAATCTGATCGAGGTGTAGAGTATGTGGGACTTGAGATTCCAAGACTATTTAATAGAACATGGAATTACATCCTAACTCTCAACCCCTAAATCACCTTAGGAGAACGGTGTAGGAGAAATAGAACCCTATTGGATATGGTTCGATTCATTATGAGCTATGCTCATTTTGCCTGACTCATTTTGGGGGTCATGCAGTGTGACTGCAGTGTTTATTTTGGACAACGTTCCATAAAAAATGTTTCTGAAACATCTTTTTTATTTGTGGATAAGGCGTAAAAGTTGATTACGTTATTTTTGGGACACTGTTCAAAAGTATACCTATTCGTAGGCTGCCCCATGAAAAGGAGAGATGTGGATACGTCTTCAATCCACAAGAGAATAAAGAATTTGTACCGACAAATGCTACATTCTCAGAAGAAGATCACATGAGAAATAATAAGCCACAAAGTAAGGTCGTTTTAAGTAAATTAATTGATGAAGCTACAGAAATATCAACAAAAGTTGTTGATAAGTCAACAAGGGTTGTTGATGATGCACGACCTACAACAAGAGTTGTTGATGGGGACAATATAAATGGTTAGTTAAATCTATCTCAAGAGTTGAGAGTGCCTCGATGTAGTGGGAGGGTTGCTTTACAGCCTGACTGTTACATGGGCTTAACTGAAGCCCAGATCGCCATACCTGATGATGACAATGAGGATTGATTGTCTTAAAGCAAGACAATGAATGATGCTAACTAGGACCAATGGATTAAAGCCATGCACCTATAAATGAAATCTGTGCATTTCAATTCTATCTAGGATCTTGTAGATCTATCTAATGGGGTCACACCTATGGATTGCAAATGAATCAACAAGAAGAAACGAGACATAACCTTATGGTTAGGCTCATAGCAAAGGGTTACACCCAGAGAGAAGGAACTGTAAGGAAACATTTTCTCTTGTTGCCATGCTGAAGTCTATTAGAACTCTTGTCCATTTTGAATGGATGTCAATACTACCCTTTATGAATGGTAATCTTGAGGAGAGTATCTACATGTCTCAACTGGAAGAGTTCATACAACAAGATCAAGAGTAAAAGGTTTGTGAGCTTAATCAATCCATTCATGGATTGATTGAAGCATTTCGATCTTGGGATAGATGATTTGATACTACGATCAAATCTTTTGGGCTTTAATCAGAACATTGATGAGTCTTGTGTCTACAAGAAGATCGCCAATAGTTCAGTAGCTTACTTAGTATTGTATATGATTGATGTCCTAATCATTCGGAATGATGTAGGTTATCTTACTGATTAGTAAAAGGTATTAGTAGCTAATTTCCAAATAAAAATTGGGAGAAGTTAAGTTTGTTCTTGGGATCCAAATTGTTAGGAACCGTAAGAACAAAAAGCTAGCCTTGTCTCAAGTGTCTTATATCTACAAGATGTTAGTTAGATATAAGATGCATAATTTCAAGAAGGGTTCACTACCTCTTAGACATTGAATTCTTTTATCTAAGAAACTGTTTCTTGAGACACCTCAAGAAGTTGAGGACATGAGACGAATGCCCTATGCAGTAGGGATTGTCAGTAAATATCAATCTAATCCAATATTTGATCACTGGAAAACCATTAAGAATATCCTCAAGTATCTTAGGAGAACGATGAACTATATGCTCGTGTATGGGACTAAGGATTTGATCCTTACAGGATACACTGACACGGATTTTAAGACTGATAAGGATTTTAGGAAATCTACGTTAGTATCGATGGTCAATCTTTACGAAGAAGTTATAGTATGGCATAGTTACAGTCTTGACCATATAGAGCGAAAACATAGCTGCTTGTGAAGCAGCGATAGAGACTGTATGGCTTAGGAAGTTCTTTATTGATATGGAATGTGTTCCAAATGTGAACTTGCCCATCACACTTTATAGTGATATAATAGTGTTGTGGAAAATTCAAAAGAACATCGCAGCCCAAGATAAGTCGACACATTAAATTGAATGAATTATTGTTGATTCATTTACAAAGACTCTCTCGGCTAAAGTGTTTGATGGTCATCTAGAAGGTCTAGATCTACGAGATATGTACAAAGGTGTAATCTAGGGCAAGTGGGAGAAATGTAATGGGTATAGTGATAGCATTATGTAATGGGTATAATGATGCCCTAGTTTACTATATTTGTACATTGTATATGCTTTATACATGTATTTATACACCCACTGCTATATAGATTATTGTACATCCCACTAAACTAGAGTTTTAGTTCAAGTGGGAGTTTGTAAGGTTTTATGCCCTAAAACACGAAGATAGTGAATGTAAACAAATTGTATATTTGTAAAGTGTTATTGAGTTTCTACAATAAAGTGTTACTGTTAAATATTGCACAATTTGACGAAAATCCAATAAACTAAGATCCAAGGTTGTTTGTATGTAACTTGAACTAGCATGTGGGGACATACGGGGATCGATGTTCAAGTAACAACCTAAAAGGTCTATAGTACAAGGTTAAGGTTGGGTACCTTATCCTCGTAACACTATGTGATACGACCCACTTTTTATTTGATATAGACGTATTGATCCAAAGCGTAAATGTAGTAGACATGCGAGCGGGGGTATACTATGCAATGAGCTTGCATAAGACTGGACCATGAAATGGTAAACAACTAGATATAACACCGTTAACTAGTTAGGTTACTGTTTCAATAGGATGACGTAGGTAACTCAGTCTTAATCCTGAGTGTGTCATGAACTCCTTCTCATGAGGGATTGTCCTTTGATTAGCATGGGTGAGAGTGGCAAATACGTCGACTCAATATACCTTCCTTTTTTAGACAAGACCGAGTGGGAGGCTGGGAACATGACAACATAAGAAGGAATTCACTACTTCCCACTTCTAGGAGAAGTTGATGAGTGTTCCCTTAAGTGGTAACTCCGAGACTTGAACAAAAGGATCCCGCCGTCTCACTGGCCCGAGAAGGACTTTCTATTTATTGGTTGGACCATAAACAGGTTGTTCATTAGAGGTGCACTAGTACTTAAGGAGACAGATGTAACACATGGGTAAAAGGATAATTTGACCCAACTGTGATTACAGACACTCGTGAAGGATTGACTTACCGATATAGGTCTATATCCGTGAACACAAAAATGTTCTACAGTGAGAAGAGTTCAGTTGTGGGTCTTTAGTGGAATGACTCACAGTTAATGAATATTGGTTTACTTGATTAATGAGTTTAATTAGTTAACCTCATATCATTGGAGCTTCTGATCTGTAGGTCCATTAGGCCCCCCTGCTAGCACGTAAAGAGTAATTAGGAACAATTATATCTTGAGAGAATTTGAATAGTTCAAATTCATATTGGGAATTAAGTTAATTGTATGGGGTACAAATTAATATAATCTACAGTGATACATTAAAAATTTAAAGTCTAATTTGAAATTAGACTTTATTATTATGAGAAAGATAAATATTTGAAGAAATTCAAATATTAATATGAATTTGATTCATATTAAATTTATATGATGTAACAGAATTTGAAGGAGTTCAAATTTTAATATGAATTTGATTCATATTATAGAATTAATTAATTGAAGGCCCGAAATTAAATATATGATATTTAATTGGGTAATTAATTAATTAACTAATAGCATGTCTGAATGATATTTAATTGGTGATTAATTAATTAATTTGAAATTAATCAATTATGGAAATGATTATTCACTTATGGAAGTAATTAATCATTTATGGAAATGATTTAATCACTTATGGGAGTGATCAATCATTTATTGAAAAGATTAATCAATTGTGGAATTGATTGGTTATGAAATTGATTAATTATGGAAAATATTAAATCAGTTATGGAAATAATTGATTTTAAATGAATATTTTATTCATAGTCTGTTCACACGAGATTTCAAATGAATGAGAAACGTGGAATAAACTTTGATTTGTATTGATGTTGTATGCGTGTGAGTGTACAATCTCTAATACATAATCCTCTGATTCTCTCTCTTGTGTGTGAATGTGTTTCACTCGAGGACTGGAGCGCTTGTTCTCGAATTTGAAGTTGTCTCAAGGGCTTTACAGCTTGTTCTTGAGATTGGAGTTGTCTCAAGGGCTTCGTAGCTTGTTCTTGAGGTTGGAGTTGTCTCAAGGGCTTTGCAGCTTGTTCTTGAGATTGAAGTTGTCCTCAGTTGTCTCAAAGGCTTTGCAACTTGTTCTTGTGGTTGGAGTTGTCTCAAGGGCTTTGCAGCTTGTTCTTGAGGTTGGAGTTGTCTCAAGGGCTTTGTAGCTTGTTCTTGAGGTTGGAGTTGTCTCAAGGGCTTTGCAGCTTGTTCTTGGGATTGAAGTTGTACCAAGGGCTTCGTGATCTTCAAGGAGTTTGTTGATCTTCCAGAAGTCTTCAAGAGGCTTTAGTCTTGGAGGTTTGTTCTTCAGAAGGATTTGGATTCTTCTAGATGAATTGAGGTAGACTTCAGTCTTCAGGTCTGCGAGAGGTTCTGAGCTTCAGTCTTCGGTTTGGCAGGAGAAGTTGAAGAGGATTTGAACTACGATCTTCAGTTCTGCAGTGGGATTTGAAGATGATCGGAGCCTCGTTCTTCAATTCTGCAACAGGATTTGGAGAGGATCTGAGCTTTGATCTTCAATTCTGTAGCGAGATTTGAAGAGGATCTGGACTTCGTTCTTCAGTTCTGCGTCGGGATTTGAAGATGATCGGAGCCTTGTTCTTCAGTTCTGCAGCTGGATTTGATGAGGATCTGAGCTTCGATCTTCGGTTCTGCAGAATGAGCTTCAATCTTCGGTTTCTTCTAAGAGCTTTCTCTTCTTCCTTTCCTTCTGCCCTCCCAAATGAGAGATCATGCCTCCTATTTATAGAGTTTCCCAAAGGCCTTTGTGGGCTTGGTTGCATTTGGACCCCTCTATGGGCTTGGGCCTGAAAATGCATTTGGGCCCTTCCATGGGCTTGGGCTTGAAATCCATTTAGACTCATCCATGGGCTTGAGCTTCAAAATTTGGGCTGACCCAATTACCTTAATGAATTTGGGTTCAAATTGAACCCAATTCAATCTAATTTCATGAAATTAACATATTTTAATTTCACGAACTTTGAAAATTACTTGAAGCAAAATTTCTATGTCAACAAATGCCCCCTTTTCGAGATTTATGCACCAATAGGTGTGGGTGAATCTCGAAAAAGATGACTTGGCAATAATTTTTTTTTGTTCATAATTTTGACTACCCCAATTTTTACTTGAAATGAGAGTAGAATCTTGAGGCCATTTCCAGGTTTATAATTTGAACTTGGAATTAAATTAGAATCCTGGTTTCAATCTTGACCTGGGTAAAATTTGGGGCATGAAGAAATTTGAATTTGAGGTAAAAATTTAAAAATTTACCACAAATTGGGTTTCAAAAGAATTTTGAATTCTACCAAAACTTTTTTTTTTTTGAATTTGGAATAGAATTCGGACTTAGAATTTTGGTCAAATTTGTTTTGGGACAAAATTTGGTTTATGCCCAAATTTTGAGGTAAAAATTCTACTCAATTTTAGCTTGGTAGAATTTGCCTTTGGACTTAGGTCAAAATTTGATTTGAAATAAAACTTGGATGATGCCCAAATTTTGATTTGAGGTAAAATTCTACCCAATTTCGGTTTGAGTAAAATTTGAATTTGATAAAATTTGGGATACAAATTTGGATTATGCCCAAACTTTAACTCAAGATAAAATTCCAAATTTTGGCCTTAAATTTAGAATAGACTTTGAATGAAATTCAGATTATACCTAAATATGGACTTGTATTTAAACGGAATAAAATTTGAACTTCATTTGAAATTGAATTCAGATTTCAATTTGAGCGGAAGATCAACCAACTTTCAGTTTGAATTTTCCCAAATCTTGGCTTGAAGAGTTTCTGTCCAACTAAATTCCTCCACACTCTCTAATACTAAAAACGAATCCAATTTTAAATTTGGCATGAAATCTTAACAAATTTAAGTTAGATGTGAAAGAATCTCAGGGAACTTGTGCTCTATATAAGGGCAAAGTACATGGTTCTTCCTCATTAAATTTTGAAGATGTAGCTGCTGCGTGGTGGCGAAGCAAGCAAAAATCTCTTGCTTCTTTGCTTCTGATTAGCTTTGTTAGTGGGCTTAATTCGCTCCTCTGCTTGTGGGTATTTGTGGGCGTCATTCAAATCATCGAAATCATCGTTGTTGTATCGCTCCAGCGTCGTTTCAATCATGGTAGATCACTTTTCTCTCCTTACTTTAAAAACCACGACCGATAAGTTTTGGATATGAGAATCTTGGTTTTTTTTCTAGAGTGACAGAACTAGATCTGAGAGTCTTCACTGAAATGCGCTGCACTCGTGGGTCGAGCATCGCCTGTTTCCTGTTGCTGCCGTCGTTTGTATTTTTTTTGCTTGCCTATTGCCATTGATGAGTTGAGAGGAAGAAATAAGCAGACGTTGAAGCTTTCCTTCTTTTTCTGAGGAAGAAGATGATGATGTGGTGAAAGAAGAGTCAATTTTTTTTTTCCTTCTTAAAAAGTGCATGCAAGCAAGACTTTTACGGAGAGAGAATCTCTCTCATTTACTTCCCTACACACACTATTTTTTTTCTTAATTATTATAATTATATTTTTTTTATTATTTCTTTTTAAATCCAACCTTTTTTTGTGATATTTTTAATTTGAATTCCAGCCTCCATTTTTTTAACCGCAGCATGCATGTTTTTTTTTTTTTTTTATGCATTTCCCTTTTTTTAAAGCTTTTTTTTCAACTTTTTTTTTAATTTCTTTTTTTCTTTTTTCACTTTTTTTCTAAAAAAAACTTCAATTTCAGTTTTCTGGGTACACATTCGCTGCGTCGCTTCATGAGTTTCATTTTTTTTCCTTAATTTTGCCGTCGGTTTTTTTTTTTTCAACTTCAGTTGTTTTGTCGCCTTTTTTTTTCTTTTTCTTTAGACTTACTTTGCTGCCTTTTTTTTTTCTTTTCAAAACTAGTTTTATCGCCACATTGTATACAAGCTAGGCTTTGCGAAACAAAATCTAAAACATATATGTGTTGCTTTTGCCACCAACTAACCCCCTCTTTTTCACCTTTTTTTTCAACTTTTTTTTTTACCATTTTCATTTTACTTTTTTTTTTCAACTAAGATATTTCTTTCAAACGTCAAACTTTGAAGGTGGAGCAGAACGAGGCTATCAACCGCCACCGAAGCGCAACGAGGCCGTCAACCGCCAACATTTGAAGATGGAGTGAGGTCGAAGCCGTCAACCGCCAACATTTGAAGATGGAGCGAGGCCGAAGCCGTCAACCGCCAGCATTTGAAGATGGAGCGAGGCCGAAGCCGTCAACCGCCGACTTTGGAGATGAAGCGGAACGAGGTTGAAGATGAAGCGAATCTTACCTTAGGAAGTGATCAACCTCTGATTCAGGCGGAATTCAGGATGGTCTCTCGCCCTTCACATCTTGCCTCAGGCAGTGATCAACCCCTGATTCAGGTGGAATTAAGGATGGTCTCTCGCCCTTCACATCTTGCCTCAGGCAGTGATCAACCCCTGATTCAGGTGGAATTAAGGATGGTCTCTCGCCCTTCACATCTTGCCTCAGGCAGTGATCAACCCCTGATTCAGGCGGAATTAAGGATGGTCTCTCGCCCTTCACATCTTGCCTCAGGCAGTGATCAACCCCTGATTCAGGCGGAATTAAGGATGGTCTCTCGCCCTTCACATCTTGCCTCAGGCAGTGATCAACCCCTGATTCAGGCGGAATTAAGGATGGTCTCTCGCCCTTCACATCTTGCCTCAGGCAGTGATCAACCACTGATTCAGGCGGAATTAAGGATGGTCTCTGGCCCTTCACATCTTGCCTCAGGCAGTGATCAACCACTGATTCAGGCGGAATTAAGGATGGTCTCTGGCCTTTCACATCTTGCCTCAGGCAGTGATCAACCCCTGATTCAGGCGGAATTAAGGATGGTCTCTCGCCCTTCACATCTTGCCTCAAGCAGTGATCAACCCCTGATTCAGGCGGAATTAAGGATGGTCTCTCGCCCTTCACATCTTGCCTCAGGCAGTGATCAACCCCTGATTCAGGCGGAATTAAGGATGGTCTCTCGCCCTTCACATCTTGCCTCAGGCAGTGATCAACCCCTGATTCAGGCGGAATTAAGGATTGTCTCTCGCCCTTCACATCTTGCCTCAGGCAGTGATCAACCCCTGATTCAGGCGGAATTAAGGATGGTCTCTCGCCCTTCACATCTTGCCTCAAGCAGTGGTATCAACCCCTGATTGAGGCAGACTGCAGGCTGGTCACTTTCCCACTTTCACTGCCAACCTTTGAAGATGAAGCGAGGTCGTCAATCGTCGACTTTGGAGATGAAGCGATGCCGTCAACCGCCAACTTTGAGGATCAAGCGAGGCCGAAGCCGTCAACCGTCAACCTTTAAGATGAAGTAAAGTTAGAGCAACAACTCTTAGAGACAAAATAATGGCAAAGCCTCCCAACTTTTAAATGGATTTATAGAACCTTCGAGCTTGATGAAAGAACGATAGAAACTCTCAACTTGAAGAAGAAACGACAGCAGTGGAGAACCTTTGAACTTTGAGGAGGGAACAACAACGAAGCGTAGGAGAACCTTCGAGCTTGAAGAGAAGGTACTGCAACGAAGCAACGTGAAAACCTCCTTCGAACTTGGAGAGAAGGAGTTGCAGCGACGCATTGGAGAACCTTCGAACTTGGAGAGAAGGACGTGAGAACCTTCGAATTTGGAGAAAAGGAACTGCAGCGAAGCACGTGACAACCTTCGAACTTTGAGAGAAGGAACTGCAGCGAAGCAACGTGAGAACCTCCTTCGAACTTGGAGAGAAGGAACTGCAGCGGAGCGTGTGAGAACCTTCGAATTTGGGAGGAAGAAACTACAGCGAAGCGGCGTGAAAACCTTCGAACTTGGAGGAAGACAACTGCAGCGGAGCGGCGTGAGAGCCCTCGAACTTGGAGGAAGGCAACTGCAACAAAGCGCGTGAGAGAACCTTCGAACTTGGAGGTGCAGCAAAGCGCGTGAGAACCCTTGAACTTGGAGGTGCAGCAAAGCGCGTGAGAACCTTCGAACTTGGAGGAAGGCAACTGCAGCAAAGCGGGTGAGAGAACCTTCGAACTTGGAGGAAGGCAACTGTAGCGAAGCGCGTGAGAGAACCTTCAAACTTGGAGGAAGGCAACTGCAGCGAAGCGAAGTGAGAACCCTCAAACTTTGGAGGGAAGGCGAACCCTCGAACTTGGAGGTGCAGCAAAGCGTGTGAGAACCTTCGAACTTGGAGGAAGGCAACTGCAGCAAAGTGCATGAGAGAACCCTCGAACTTGGAGGTGCAGCAAAGCGCGTGAGAACCCTCGAACTTGGAGGTGCAGCAAAGCGCGTGAGAACCTTCGAACTTGGAGGAAGGCAACTGCAGCAAAGCGGGTGAGAGAACCTTCGAACTTTGAGGAAGGCAACTGTAGCGAAGCGCGTGAGAGAACCTTCGAACTTGGAGGAAGACAACTGCAGCGAAGCGAAGTGAGAACCCTCAAACTTTGGAGGGAAGGCGAACCCTCGAACTTTGAGGTGCAGCAAAGCGTGTGAGAACCTTCGAACTTGGAGGAAGGCAACTGCAGCAAAGTGCGTGAGAGAACCCTCGAACTTGGAGGTGCAGCAAAGCGCGTGAGAACCCTCGAACTTGGAGGTGCAGCAAAGCGCGTGAGAACCTTCGAACTTGGAGGAAGGCAACTGCAGCAAAGCGGGTGAGAGAACCTTCAAACTTGGAGGAAGGCAACTGTAGCGAAGCGCGTGAGAGAACCTTCGAACTTGGAGGAAGGCAACTGCAGCGAAGCGAAGTGAGAACCCTCAAACTTTGGAGGGAAGGCGAACCCTCGAACTTGGAGGTGCAGCAAAGCGTGTGAGAACCTTTGAACTTTGAGGAAGGCAACTACAGCAAAGTGCGTGAGAGAACCCTCGAACTTGGAGGTGCAGCAAAGCGCGTGAGAACCTTCGAACTTGGAGGAAGGCAACTGCAGCGAATCGACGTGAGAACCCTCGAACTTGGAGGTGCAGCAAAGCGTGTGAGAACCTTCGAACTTGGAGGAAGGCAACTGCAGCAAAGTACGTGAGAGAACCTTCGAACTTGGGGTGAGTGGAACACCGAACTTGAGGCGAGCAAGACATCAAATTTGGAGGAATGAAGTCTTCTGTTATTCATCCAACTCATAGTCTCACATTCATAACGGTGCACAACTTCCATTTGCCATGTTGCCCCCACTAGTGATGAATTTCCTCAATTTATATTGTCGTGCTTCAATATTTGTAGCACTTCCCTTTTTTTTTTTTGTTTGCAGAGACTGAACTTAAAGTTTTCTTTAAGCTGCCTACGTACCCTTTGAAGAAAAGGGATCAAGTCATAACGTAGTTCAAAAATTTTTTTGCACTCACCTTTTAATCTCGTGTGGGCTAGGAGCATCATGCAGTTTAGACTCTTACGATAAGGAGTTTTTACATTTTAAAAGCCCTTATCTTTATCATGGTCTTGATCAGATCCTTCATTTGCAGGATTGGTCAAGATAATGAGATTTGGCTTCACCTTCAAGGAACCAGCTTCTGTATTTATGAGAACAGAGAACTTCCTTTTCATTTGTGACGGGACAATACTTTGAAGCTTCTTGTCACAGGTTACTTCATCGAACAATTTCACCTTTAAGTTATCAATCTTTCTTTGAGGTTGATCGTCTGCTACTTTGAGGCGATCAAAGACAGATGTTGAAGACTGACTTTTCCTCAATGTGGAGACACTTAGCCTTTGGAAAGCTGAATGTCGAGTGGAGGTGGACGCCGAACATTGATTTTCTTCTTTTGATGTGGCCATACTCATTCTTTGGAATACCGAAGGACGAGTAGTTGAAGGCTTGATGCGATCGAAGACAGAAGTTCTTTGTTCACCCTTCTTGGAATTGTCAACTTCTTCTACGTCGATGCAGTAGGAAGTTGCAAAGTTTTCTTTTTCCTTTTTGTGGAAAGTTTTGGAGAAGAATTCACTCAAAGTCACCGACTGTCGAGGTTGAGAAAACTCTTTAGTTCTCTTCCTCTTAGGTTGAGGTTTCTTAGGATTCTTCTTTCTTTGATTTTTGTCCTTTCCTTTGACTGAAGCATGATTTGACTGAGCTACTTCATCAAGGTCAAGCTCAATTTTTCCTTCTGTAGCTAGCTTTAGAATTAAGTCCTTTAGGACAAAGCATCTTTCCACTGGATGACCAATAACTCGATGATACTTGCAAAACTTGGGATCATCGACTTTCTCCATCTCTTCTAGTCGTTTACACTTAGGAAGCTCTATCAGTTGCGCTTCCAGTAGTTGTTCCAACATATCAGGGATGTCAGCATCAGGGAAAGGGTAGATTTTCTTCTGTCTTTCCTTTAAAGTTAAGCAACGTGTTCCATTTGTTTGTCGTTTTTCTTTCGAAGATGACTTGAGAGGAATTGTACTTACGACCATAGATTCTTCTGTAGTCGTTTCAGCATCCTTTCCTTCTATCTTCAAGTTAGGAAGTAGAAGGTTTTGGTTTTCTTTGCTAGCAATACTTAGTTCCATATCGTGGGCACAAGTTGCTAGTTCTTCAAAGGTGCGAGGCTTTATACCTTTAAGGATGTAGATGAGTTCCCAGTGCATGCCTTGAATGCACAT
Source organism: Luffa acutangula (assembly GCA_036850905.1). Taxonomy (NCBI): domain Eukaryota; kingdom Viridiplantae; phylum Streptophyta; class Magnoliopsida; order Cucurbitales; family Cucurbitaceae; genus Luffa; species Luffa acutangula. Next base: position 10,203,730 of record CM072087.1, read on the forward strand.
CTCAACGGAAGAGAGTTCAGTGAGTCGATCTTTGCAATCTAGACTCATGGCTCTCCAGAGATTTATATAGTTAACAACGAGTTCGCCTTTTCGTTGTTTAGTGTTGGTGAGCTCGAACATGCTAACTGTTCGTCTAGTGCTGTAGAAGCGATTCAAAAACTCTCTTTCGAGTTCCTCCCAACTGTCTATTGACTCAGGTTCTAGATCAGTGTACCAGTCAAAAGCATTTCCTTTAAGTGTTCGAACGAACTATTTGACTAGTAGGTCCCCTCGAGTACCAGCGTTCTCGCATGTCTCAATGAAGTGGGCAATATGTTGTTTAGGATTGCCCTTTCCATCAAACTGCTGAAATTTCGGTGGCTGATACCCGATTGGCATTCTCAAGTTATCAATCCTCTTAGTGTATGGTTTAGAATACAAGAGGGAGTCTTGAGTAGGTCCACCGTATTGAGCTCTGATACAGTTTGTGATCATATCTTGGAGTTGTTGGATGGATAGTGAAGTGATTGAACTGGAACATTGTGGTTGACCATCCTGCATGATAATTTTTCCTTTGTCGTGATTTTTGACAACATGAGCATGACTTGATTCAACAATGTTCTGGTTCTCAATATGGCTCTTTAGGTGCTCGATTTGAGAATCTTTTTCTTCGATTGCCTTCATCAAGATGTTGATTTGCTCCTGCATTTCAGTCATTCTTTCTTCCATAGTAATTGTCTCAGTCATCATGACGGTCACTATGTCAGAATCTGGTTCGAACAAAGGGTTGCACCTAACAAGAAACTTTTCATCAGTACATGTCCCCTGCAGTGTTATTTCTTCGCTCATGATAATAAGAGCTTTATCATCTTGCAACATGGGTGGTAGGACCCGTGTAAAAGTTACTCACGACAGCAGTCATCGAAGAAGTGTTGATCGACATCTTTTTTTTACTTAGATTTTGAGATGAGAGAAAGAGATGAGAGGTAAAGATGGTCCCACTGGGCGTGCCAATCTGTTCACACGAGATTTCAAATGAATGAGACACGTGGAATAAACTTTGATTTGTATTGATGTTGTATGCGTGTGAGTGTACAATCTCTAATACATAATCCTCTGATTCTCTCTCTTGTGTGTGAATGTGTTTCACTCGAGGACTGGAGCGCTTGTTCTCGAATTTGAAGTTGTCTCAAGGGCTTTACAGCTTGTTCTTGAGATTGGAGTTGTCTCAAGGGCTTCGTAGCTTGTTCTTGAGGTTGGAGTTGTCTCAAGGGCTTTGCAGCTTGTTCTTGAGATTGAAGTTGTCCTCAGTTGTCTCAAAGGCTTTGCAGCTTGTTCTTGAGGTTGGAGTTGTCTCAAGGGCTTTGCAGCTTGTTCTTGAGGTTGGAGTTGTCTCAAGGGCTTTGCAGCTTGTTCTTGGGATTGAAGTTGTACCAAGGGCTTCGTGATCTTCAAGGAGTTTGTTGATCTTCCAGAAGTCTTCAAGAGGCTTTAGTCTTGGAGGTTTGTTTTTCAGAAGGATTTGGATTCTTCTAGATGAATTGAGGTAGACTTCAGTCTTCAGGTCTGCGAGAGGTTCTGAGCTTCAGTCTTCGGTTTGGCAGGAGAAGTTGAAGAGGATCTGAACTACGATCTTCAGTTCTACAGTGGGATTTGAAGATGATCGGTTCCTCGTTCTTCAATTCTGCAACAGGATTTGGAGAGGATCTGAGCTTTGATCTTCAATTCTGTAGCGGGATTTGAAGAGGATATGGACTTCGTTCTTCAGTTCTGCGTCGGGATTTGAAGATGATCGGAGCCTTGTTCTTCAGTTCTGCAGCTGGATTTGATGAGGATCTGAGCTTCGATCTTCAGTTCTGCAGAATGAGCTTCAATCTTCGGTTTCTTCTAAGAGCTTTCTCTTCTTCCTTTCCTTCTGCCCTCCCAAATGAGAGATCATGCCTCCTATTTATAGAGTTTCCCAAAGGCCTTTGTGGGCTTGGTTGCATTTGGACCCCTCTATGGGCTTGGGCCTGAAAATGCATTTGGGCCCTTCCTGGGCTTGGGCTTGAAATCCATTTAGACTTATCCATGGGCTTGAGCTTCAAAATTTGGGCTGACCCAATTACCTTAATGAATTTGGGTTCAAATTGAACCCAATTCAATCTAATTTCATGAAATTAACATATTTTAATTTCACGAACTTTGAAAATTACTTGAAGCAAAATTTCTATGTCAACATATTCTTTTTGCTATAAATGGAAAGCTAAACCTAGGGTTTAGGTACTACAACATAAGGCCACAAGAATGCACTCTAGCATTCTCTCTAGCCTCCCTCTCATATTCTCTCAACCCAAGAACTCTAGGGAGAATTTTCTCTCTAGGGTTTTTCCCATTCAATATTAGGTAGTCCCACAACTACATTCCTAATCTTAGAGTCATAGTGGGAAAGCCCTTGTGGTGGTGTCCGTTGAAGAATTCACGGAGGTATGTTTCTCATCACTTAACTTGTTGCCAATGTATTGGTATTTTGTAAAACAAAATTAATTTAAGAACGGTCCAATTGCCTTCCGCTGTAACGGAATTGGGAATTTCAATCCTTTAGTTGCTTCATGTATACCTCCTCCTACAAGTTCGCATGAAGGAATGCATTGTGGATGTCTAGTTGACGAATCGACTAACCGTGAGACACTTCCACGGATAGAACTATGCGGATTGTTATGGGCCTGAGTGTATCCTTGAACAACAAATTGAGCTTTGTATCTGTCTATTTCCCCAGTAGGCATAAGCTTGATGCATATGACCCACTTACAACCAATTATTTTTCAATCATTAGGCAAGGGAACTAGAGACCACGTCTTGTTCTTGATGAGTGAATCATACTTAGCTCTCATGGCAGCTTTCCAATTGTTATCCTTCAAAGAATCCTCATAGGTTTTGGGCTCTGCGGCATTGACCAAAGCTGAGAAACGAGACAAGGCCAACCAGGCTTTGGGTTTACAAATCCAATCTTTTGATCGAGTGATCATTGGATGAGTATTTAAGGAAGGGATAGGATTAGGATTAACAGGTTGGATGGGCGATGAGGCAGTGGAAGTAGAGGATGAATGAGTATGAGAAGAGGATGTAGGTGAGGTAGGCAAAGATAGAACTAGAGATTCATTTGGAGATATTGGAGATGTAGCAGGAGATAACAAGGAATGAAGTTGGGTAATAGGAGAAGGGGATAAAGATGGAGATGAGCTGAGAGGGGTAGCAACCGAGGTGTGAGCAAGAGCAGGTGATGGCAACAATGTAAAAGGCATTTGAGACACGGATGAAGATGGAATACATTGAAGAAGAGAACCAACGGGATAGGAGTAATGTGTGTAATACTCTTTAACGGATGACACAGGGGAGGATTGAGGATGCTGAAAAGGGAAGGAAGGTTCATTGAATACAACATGTTGAGACACGAAATTACGACCAGAGGAGGAATCTAGGGAACAATAGCCTTTGTGAGAACTGCTATATCCCAGAAAAACACATTCACGAGATCTAAATTGCAATTTGTGATCATTGTATCGTCTGAAAAATGGAAAACAAGAGCAGCCAAAACCTTTAAAAGATTATAATCAGGGAGTTGTTTGTGTTGGGTTTTATGCCCTAAAACTCGTAGATAGTAAAAGAAACAAATTAAACGATCTCAATAAAGCGTTATTTGAGTTATTCAGTAATTTGGTTATTGAATAATCGGGTTTGCATTAATAAACCCTAAATCTAATAAACTAAGATCCAAAGTTGTTTAAATGAAACTTGGACTAGTATGTGGGAACATACGGGGATCGGTGTACAAGTAACAACCTAAAAGGTCTATAGTATAGGGACAAGACTGGGTACCTTATCCTGGTGACCCTATGTGAATCGACCCACTTTCTATTCGATACAGATGTAATGATCCAAAGCATCCATGTAGGAGACATGCGAGTGGGGGTATCCTATGCAATGAGTTTGCATAACACCGAACCACGAAATAGTAACCTCTAGATGTAACACCGTTAACTAGTTTAGGTTTCTATTTCAATAGGATGACCTAGGTAACTCAATCTCAATCCTGAGTCTGTTATGAATCCCTTTTCAGGAGGGATTGTCCTCAGATTTGTATGGGTGAGAGTGGCCTATTCACCGACTCAATAATCCTACCATTTCAAGGGCAAGACCGAATGGGGGCTAGGAACATAACAGTACAAGATGGAATTCACTTCTTCCCCTACTGGGGTAAGTAGATGTGTGTTCTCTTAAGGGCTGATTCCGAGGCTTGAACAAAAGCCCGTTGTCCTCTCCTGGCCCGAGAGGAATTTCTGTTTAGTGGTTGGACCTTAAACAGGTTGTTCATTAGAGGGATCAGTTGTACTTAAGGATCCAGAGGTAACCTAGGGGTAAAACGGTAATTTGACCCAGTCAGAGTTACGAACACTCATGAAGGATTGACTTACTGTATTGGTTGATATCCGTGGACACAAAAATATTCTATAGTGAGAAGAGTGCAACTGTGGGTCTTTAGTGGAATGACCCACAGTTAACGAATGTTGATTAACTTGGTTAATGAGTTTAGCCAGTTAATCTCGTATCGTTGGAGCTTCTGATATGTAGGTTCATTAGGTCCACCTGCTACCTCGTAACGGGTACTGAGATTATTTAGTCTTGAATATTGAGGGATATGATATAATGTATGGAGATACATTATTACATAAGTTTAATTAGAAAATTAAACTTTATAATAAAATTAATTTTGGATATGATTCAAAATTAATTTATGAGAGAATATGAATTTAATTAAATATGTGATATTTAAATAATTCATGAATTGATTAATTGGAGAATTAATTAATTTAATTTAATTTGGTTAAATATGATTTAATCAAATTAATCCTATAGTTAATGATTCATGTACATTTGATGCACATTAAACTATAGGTTAAATGAGAAAAAAGTAATTGAATATGATTCAATTATAAGATAAATTAAATATTTGATATTTAATTTATTGATTGATTATTTATTTAATTTGATTCAATTTAATTAAATTAGATTTAATTAAATGAATTGAATTAATACTATAGGTTATGTGGATAATATTCATTTAAATATGATTTAAATGAAGGTGGTTAATTAAATATTTATTTAATTAGTTATTTAATTAATTAATTTTTTTAATTAATTAAATCATTTACATTAATATTATCAGTTAAACTTAACTGATACTCCACGTGTAGGCTAAGGCTCAGTCTTCTCCCCATAATCGATTGATCGTGCAAGCAGTTAGGCGTGAACTTCTCTCCCTTCCTCTCTCATTCTTTCATTCTCTGACTAACGAAAAGGCTGAGAAGAAAAAAAAATCTTTTTCTCTCAACGCTCTGTAGAATGCAGTAGCTTTTCTTGCTAGAAAATCCCTTTCAAGACACCATTTTTGGTTCCCACAAGCCGGATCTCGTAGCCCAAGAGTCATAGTGGGTGTATGTTTTTGGTGGTGTCCATTGGAAGTTCCAATAACATGATTAGGAGCATAGTGCTGGTGTTTTGCAACTCACGTAAGTTTTCTAATCTAAAATTTTTTAGATCTGAAAAAATGCATGCTTGATCTATAATTTAGAAATATTTTCTGTTATTTTGCCCAACGTATTGGTATTCAAAATAATTGAAATTCGATCACACACAGTCAAAACCGCTTTCGCTGAGGATTCAATTCCTTTAGTTTATATAAGGCAAAATAAGGAGAATGAAGTTGAAGAACAAGAGTAGGCAGTCTGTTTATTAGAAAAATGGTCGTTTGAAACGCATAAGACCAGAAATTTTGGGGCATAGAGGGTTGAGTTAAAAAGGCTAGGCCAACTTCAACTACATGCCTATTTTTTCTTTCAGCACATCCATTTTGCTGAGGTGTGTATAGACATGAAATGCGATGTATGACACCATTTGAAACAAAAAAGGGATACAGTGGCCTAAACTCAGATCCTCCATCAGTTCGAATGGATTTGATGGTTGTGTTAAACTAGTTTTCAACGATGAACATATACCGAAGGAATTAAAATGGATGCAACATCATCTTTAGATTGAAAAAGATATAGCCAAGAAAATCGAGTACCATCATCAATAAAGAGGATAAAATATCTTGCACCATTAATTGAAGTAATAGGGGAAGACCCCTAAATATCCAAATACAAAAGATTAAAAGGAGTTGAAGCCGAGAAAGGGACAAGAAAAATGGGAGTCTATGGCTCTTTGCCAATTGACAAGAGTTACAAAATTGACTCGGGGATGAAAATTTAAACTGAAGGTTTGAATCTTTCAACACTTTCTTAACTATATAAGTAGGTGGATGGCCAAGCCGGCGGTGCCACAAGGAGACATCTTGGAAGGTGGAAAGTAGGGCAACCAAATTTTCAGTAGACGAGGGACAATGGCTGGATGTTGGATGAACACTGAGGTTGTATAAACCTCTTTCAAGAAGACCCCGAAGAAGTATGCTCTTAGAGTTAAGATCCTTCACAAAGAAACGATCATGGTGAATTTCAACGAAAGCACGATTGTCATGACACAATTTTGCAATACTAATGAGATTATGTGACAAATGAGGAGTATGTAAAACAGAGGTAAGTTTTAGAGGAAAAGAAGAAGAATGAGAAGCAAAAGAACAAGAACCAATATGAAGAACAGAGACGGACTTACCATTGTCGATGGCCACCTGTTCTTGACCATAGTAGGGAGTTGGTTGTTGAATATTATTGATGTCGGGTGTCAGATGATGAGTGGCACTCGAATCCATAAACCAAGCCTTATCAGGGTGATGGCTAGTAGGTAGAGATTCAGAAGTAGGAGAGGACTGTGTATTAGGAGTTGATGACCATTGGAACTGATCCTAGGGCTGTTACTACATACATTTCATTCCACTTGTAAGAACAGTGAGGAAATATCATTTAAAGAAAACATACTTAGAAATTTTACGAAAACCTTTCAGCCTGGGATCCCAGTTAAAACAGAACAAAAGAACACTTTAGCCATTCACACAAAAATCTTTTAGCGGAATAAACCATAAATCATTCGCAATACAAGTTCAAAGAAGAATTTCAAAACACAAAATGCGGAAGACTATCCTAAAGGAGATCCATGGCTCAGTAGCTCTCCGTCACGCGTTCTGTACACCGTTACCTCTACCTGCAGTTGTATGTAAGGGAAAAGAATGAGTATTTAAGAAAATACTCAGTAAGTAGCAATACTTCAAGACACTTGCAGCAATCAAAGTTTTAACATCTTATTCGAGTTAAGGGCCTAAGGGTTAGCTCATCTCATTCTCATTCATTCCATTCCATAAATCCGTAGTTCGAGCCTCGTGATCGATTAACTCACCTACATATAAGTTTGCCAACTCACTGGTAGTGCATAGGTGGGTGTTTTGGGAGACCTCTACCCCTACTGATGGTAGAAGGCACCCAGTCAGTGGAGCTAAGTCTCATCCCTCAAGGCATTAACGGGCGCGTAGCGCTCTAAACTACCATTTCACTGGTGGGGCGTTCATGGGTTTAAGTGAGAAATTAACTTCCACAGTTAGTAAATGGCACCTAGTCTGCGAAGCCAAGTCCCGCCCATTAAGCTCCTCATTTCAGTCTATTACATCTTAGTCCTAGGTGTTTAATCGACACGACCCTCTTCTAAGGCAACTAGCCTATTCTTTTCCTTTTCTCAATCCTTTTCCCTTTAGAACCCCCTTAACACCTGCTAATTTTGATTGCAACCCAGTTAACCAAACCCTTTTCTTTTACGGAGAACACTGACAAGCTAAACTGACATGCACCATCCCTACTCAAACAATCTCAAGAAAAAGAACGAAGGCGACAATAACACTCCTAAACAGAGATACAACACAAACTCCCCGTTGTCCACAAACAATACCAGTTAACTTATAATATAAAACAGTTCAACACTTTCACCCATCACACAACACAAGTACACAACAACCATATACATAACATCTCAATCTCAATCCAAATTTTTAATACCAATTCAGGCTAGGAGCAAACAGTCATTTCATGCTAACGCAGCGAATTACCTACCATATTCAGCTACCATACAATGCATTTAAAACATGGAATATGAATCCAACTAGTTACTTAAATTCTAAGGGCAACTTAAGGATTGAATCCAACTCATGCTATTATAAGTCACACTCAATTTTAATGAGTTTTAAAGCATAGAATTTTATTCCAAAGGGCTACTTACCTTAGGGAAGAAGATATTGGATCAACCTTCAAGAAATTTCTTAACTCCAAGGCTCTTAAGCAAGCTACAACAAGGAACGAAACTCTCAATCAAATAGGGACTCTAATCCAAGCATTCAACTAGGAACCCATTAATTTAGAGAAGGTTCAACTTCCAAAAACTTACCCAAACTCAACCTTTAGCTTGCTATCCAATGATCCAACAACGCTCCAAACTGACGATTAAATCCCCAAAAGCTAAGAGAACCTTGCAACCACATGCCAGAATCAATGGGTACTCCTTTAATACAATTAAATCATTCAAAACATAACTTAGTTCACTTACCCAAAGCCGAAATTGCTCAAACATGCTGAAACTCGAAGACCCACTGCTTGAATCGCCAAAATTGAATGGGTACGCTAGCTGAACGGGAAAAGAAGTGAATGGGTAATCGTTTAAATGCAAGAACTAACCCACATAAGCCTCAAACAAACTTACCCAATGCGAGAACTCACCTAAAACACCCGAAAACGCAGAAAAACGGTCCCTTATCGCTGCTGTCTGCGCCTACAGTGTTGCTGCCGGAAAACAATGCTAAACGCGCGCACCCATGCTGCTACAACATGAGACAGAGAAGGGAGGGGATGGGCGTGAGAGAGAGTGAGATCGAGGGAGAAGAAGACAAGAGAGAAAAAAACTGAGAGAGAGAGAGAGATGAGAGACGTTTACCGGTGGTGGCGGCTTGCAGCGGACGGAGGCGTGCGGCGGCGTCGACGGTCAGTGGAGGCAGCGGCGTGCGTCGGCTGAAGGGAGAGTACGAGAGAGAGGGAGATTGCCGAGAGAGGGAGAGAGGGTATTGGGTGAGAGAGAGAGAGAAGCTTCGGAGATTTTTTTTTTAAATACGGTCAGTTGACCGAATTTGTGGGGAAGTTTCCCCCCATTTTCCTCTTTTTTTTTTACTGAGCCTGTCCACATTTTCCCTCATTTCTTTTTTTTTTCATTGGTTGCTACATCATACTAACCTTAAAAGAACTTTCATCCTCGAAAGTTGCTAGTACTGGAACAGCTCTGGATACTTGGTCATCATTTCATCTTCTCTCTCCCACGTTGCTTTTTCAGACAGATGGTTTCGCCAAAGGACCTTTACGAGAGTTATCTCGCGATTACGAAGGACCTTCATGAAGGGAATAAAAGTCCCCACGCAGCGGAAGCGCATCGATTGGACCTTACGCCGTATATTAATTAACATTAAAATACCGTTACGAAAACTCAATCAAACTTTAAACATACTTTAAAGAAGCTGGAAAAAACGGTTTAAGCATGCTAAAAATAAATCCAAATTTATTTTCATGCTTTTCTAAATAAAAGAGGAAGAAGCGTTACAAACCTCCGTTGTAGACTTGACCGTTCTTCTCCAACGAACAAAACGCAACAGCCTCCTTTTGCTTGTGATCGCTGAAAATTCTTCTTTGGACGACACAATAACCACAGAGGTTACACCGGTATGTCTCTAAGTCTAGGAGGCAAAAGACTTGTGGGAGTCTTTCTCTAAGAGGGAGGCTAGAGAGAATTCTAGGTCTTGTCTTGAGAGTCTAAGAGCAAGAGCAAGAGTGTCAAGTCTCTTGGACCAATTAGGTCTAGTGTTCTATTTATAGAAGAGAGGCCATGAATGAAATATTCAATTAAATCAATCTTTTCCAAAATTGATTCAATCTTATTCCTTATTTAATCAATCATGATCAATCGATTCCACAATTGATTAATCTTTTCCATAAATGACTAATTACTTCCATAAGTGATTAGATCATTTCCATAAATGATTAATCACTTCCTTAAGTGATTAATTATTTTCATAATTGATTAATTCCCGATGAATGAATTCTTTAATTAATTAACCACCAATTAAATATCACATATTTAATTTTCGGCCTAGAATTAATTAATTTGCCCAAACACATTTTAGGTCTTAAATTAATTAATTCATTATTTGAACTCTTTCAAACTTCCATAAATTTATATTTGAATTTCTTCAAATATTAATTTCTCTCATAATAATATATCAATATATATTATATTTGTTTCCCTTAGTAAATTGAACATTTTCAATTTACATTTATTACTTAGTTGCCTCAAATTACTTTAGGAGCTACCAGTGGGACCTAATGGACCTGCAGATCAGAAGCTCCAACGATGTGAGATTAATTGGTCAAACTCATTAACCACATTAATCAATATTCGTTAACTGTGTGTTCATTCCACTATAGACTCACAGTTGCACTCTTCTCACTGCAGACATGTTTTCTGTGTCCACGAATCTAGACCAATATGGACTAGTTAGTCCTTCACGAGTGTCTGTAACACCAGTTGCGTCAAATTACCGTTTTATCCCTAGGTTACTTCTATTTCCTTAAGTACCAGTTCTCCTCTAATGAACAACCTGTTTGTGGTCCAACCATCAAACATAAACCCCTCTCGTGCCATTGAGAGGGTAGGGCCCTTTATTCAAGACTCGGAGTAACCACTTAAGGGAACACTCATCTGCTTCCCTAAAGTCGAGAAGGAGTGAATTCCATCTTGTACGATTATGTTCCCAGCTCCCCATTCAGTCTTGTAACCAAAATGGTAGGCTTATTGAGCCGGCGTATTGGCCACTCTCACCCATACAAATCAAAGGACAATCTCTCATGAGTAGGAGTTCATAATCAACTCAGGATTAAGACTATGTTGTCTAGGACGTCCTAGTGAAATAGAAAACCAACTAGTTAACGGTGTTATAACCAGTGGTTACTATTTCGCGGTCCGGTCTTATGCAAACTCATTGAATAGGATACCCCCACTCGCATGTCTCCTACATGAACGCGTTGGATCGCAGCGTTTGTATCAAATACAAAGTGGGCCGTATCCATAGTGTCACCAGGATAAGGCACCCAGTCTTATCCCTATACTATAGACCCTTTAGGCTGTTTCTTGAACAATGATCCCATATGTCGCTACATATAGTTCAAGACACATATTACAGCCTCGGATGCCTAGTTTATTGGATTATGGTTATCTTTAGGCAAAGACAAATATAAAATAACTAATAACAATTAATGGAAAAATATATCAATATTATTTCATTAATATCCGGTCAACGGTTACATTCACTATCTACGAGTTTTAGGGCATAAAACCCAACAAACTCCCACTTGAACTAAAATACTAGTTAGTGGGATGTAAATGCAATAATCTAAAGCTGGAAATGTCATGTATATTAATACAATAAACTAGGGCATCCTTATACCCATTATACATTTCTCCCACTTGCCCTAGATTAGATGGCATACATATCTCGTCGACCTAGACCCTTTAGATGACCCTCAAACACTTTAGCAGTGAGAGCCTTCGTAAATGGATCAACGATGTTGTGCTCCGAGGCGATCTTAGTGACGATCACATCTCGTCTTTGCACAATCTCCCGTATCGGGTGATACTTCCTCTCGATGTGTTTACCCCATTTGTGGCTTCGAGGTTCTTTTGAGTTGGCTACAGCCCCACTGTTGTCACAGTACAGTGTTATGGGCACGTTCATATTCGGAACCACTTCCAAATCAGTCAAGAACTTTCTAAGCCATACTGTCTCCTTAGTTGCTTCGCAAGCTGCTACATACTCAGCCTCCATGGTTGAGTCTGCTATGCATCCTTGTTTGATGCTTCTCCACACTACTGCTCCTCCATTGAGGGTGAATACTGACCCTGATGTGGATTTCCTTGAATCCTTATCAGCTTGAAAGTCAGAGTCAGTGTATCCAATAAGAATCAAATCCTTAGCTCCATACACAAGCATGTAGTCCCTCGTTCTTCGAAGATACTTGAGGATATTCTTAACCGCTCCCCAGTGGTCCAACCCTTGATTAGACTGATACCTACTGACTACTCCCACTGCATAACATATGTCAGGCCTAGTGCAGAGCATAACATACATTAAGCTGCCCATAGCTGAGGCGTAGGGAATGTGTCTCATGTTCTCAATTTCTTGAGGTGTCTTAGGAGACTGTTCCTTAGACAGGTGTACCCCATGTCTGAAGGGTAGTAGTCCCTTCCTGGAGTTTTGCATCGAATATCGAGACAACATTTTGTCAATATACGTTGCTTGAGACAGTGCTAGCGTCTTGTTCTTACAATCCCAAATGATTTGGATTCCTATAACATATTGAGCCTCTCCCAGATCTTTCATTTGGAATTGGGCTGCTAGCCATTTCTTAATGTCAGTGAGGTATCCTACATCATTTCCAATGAGTAGGATATCGTCTACATAAAGTGTTAGAAAAGCTACTTTCCTTTTGTTGACTTTCTTGTACACACAAGGCTCATCAACGTTTTGGTCAAAACCAAAAGATTTGATTGCAGTATCAAATCTAATGTTCCATGATCTGGACGCTTGTTTCAATCCATAAATGGATCGATTGAGCTTACAAACCTTTTGTTCCTGACCTTGGGCTATGAACCCTTCGGGTAGAGACATGAAGATATTCTCTTCAAGATTACCATTCAGAAAGGCAGTCTTGACGTCCATTTGCCATATTTCATACTCATAATATGTGGCTATGGATAAGAGAATTCTTATGGACTTTAACATGGCTACAGGAAAAAAGGTTTCCTCATAGTCAACCCCTTCCTTTTGGGTATAACCTTTTGCCACTAGTCTAGCTTTGAAGGTCTGTACCTTTCTAGCTGCATCTCTTTTTCTCTTATAGATTCATTTGCACCCTATGGGTTTTACCCCATTTGGTAGATCTGTAAGTTCCCATACAAAATTGGAGTGCATTGACTCCATTTCCAGGTTCATGGCTTTGACCCATTCATCCTTATCTTTGTCATTCATTGCTTGTCGATAGGACATTGGATCCTCAATGCCATCATTAGGTATGACAACCTGAGTTTCAGTTAAACCCAAGTAGCGGTTAGGTTGTAATACAACCTTCCCACTGCGTCGAGGCATTCCCAACGTTTGAGATGGACGGGATGGATCTGAAGAACTAGTTCCTTCATCAACCCTTGTTGAAGGTCCAACTTCATCAACAACTCTTGGTGATTCTTCAGTAGCTTACCCAAAGCCGAAATTGCTCAAACACGCTAAAATTCGAAGACCACTGCTTGAATCGCCGGAATTAAATTGGTACGCTTGCTGAACAGGAAAAGAAGTGAATGGGTAATAGTTTAAATGCAAGAACTAACCCACATAAGCCTCAAACCAACTTACCCAATGTGAGAACTCACCTAAAACACCCGAAAACGCAGAAAAACGGTCCCTCATCGCTTATGACTGCGCCTACAGTGTTGCTGCTGGAAAACAATGCTAAACACACGCACCCATGTTGCTACAACATGAGACAGAGAAGGGAGGGGATGGGCGTGAGAGAGAGTGAGATCGAGGGAGAAGGAGACAAGAGAGAAAAAACTGAGAGAGAGAGAGATGAGAGACGTTTACCGGCGGCGAAGGCTTGCGGCGGACGGAGGCGTGCGGCGGCGTCGACGGTCAGTGGAGGCAGAGGCGTGCGGTCAGTTGAGGCGGCGGCGTGCGACGACTGTAGGGAGAGTACGAGAGAGAGGGAGATTGCCGAGAGAGGGAGAGAGGGTATAGGGTGAGAGAGAGAGAAGCTTCAGAGATTTTTTTTTAAAAAAAAAATACGGTCAGTTGACCGAATTTGGGAGGAAGTTTTCCCCCATTTTCCTCCTTTTTTTTTGACCGAGCCTGTCCACGTTTTCCCTCTCTTTTTTTTCATTGGCTGCTACATAAAATAAGAAGGGTTTGAAGTATTGAAAATGATTATTTTAAATTTCCTCTCTTCTTTGGAGTCAGAAAGGTTTAAAATGGATCTAATTATAATTTTTTTCTTTGAATGTTGCATTTTAGTACGGACCGTTTAGAATATCTTTTAATTTAAATATTTTTCAGAAATGCATTATATTTTAATACAAGAGATTCTAAATAAATTTAAAACAATGAAGAAAGGTGTTTCTTATTTATTATACGTAGAGGCATACCTTGAATTCACTATTTAATGATTGAATAAACTCATCATTCCAAATAGGAGGTTCGTAATTTGCAGACCGTCTCACAATAACGTCCTCTGTTTCTTTTGAAGCTTTTACGTTCATCTCATAATTCAAGTTATGACACAACCGAAGCTGTCCAATGCAAGGTGCTGCCTGAAAATATTTTCCACATACATTTTAATATTCAATCAAAATTATCTATAAAACAAAATAGGGTTAAATTATAAATTCAATCCCCTAGGACCCGTTCGTTAATCATTTGGTTTTTGGTTTTTGGTTTTAGAAAATTATGTTTTTTTTTTTTTTTTTTAATCAATTTTGTTACCATGGTTTTCATCTTTGTTAAGGAAACATTTGAATTCTTAACCAAATTCTAAAAAAAAAAACAAAATTTTGAAAAATATTGTTTGATCAGTGGCGTATCCAAATTTTTATGTTAGGGGGCACAAGATCATATTAGGTTAAATTACAAGCTTAGTCATGAGTTTTTAGATTTATGTTTTTTTTTTTTTGAGTAAATCAACATTTGGAGGTGGGGGGTTAAAACCTCTAACCTTTCGGTCGGGAGTACATGCCCATTACCGCTGAGCTAAGCTCGCTTTGGCAAATTTATGTTTATATAGTCCTTACTTTAAAAAATATTTAATAGGTCTGTGAATTTTAAATTTTGTGTCTAGTAGATCCAAAAAGTTTTAATTTTGTATTCAATAAGTCCTTCACTCATGCATTCGACATTTTTTAAAAAATTAAAACTTACAAGTCTTTATGTCATTCAACATTTTTTTAATTAATGTATTTAGTAGTTACACAATTGAAAGTTTAAGGAACAATATTGAATAGTTTAAATTATAAAAAAAAATAATAATAATTTGTTTAAGACCTATTAGATGCATAATTGAAACTTCATGATTCGACATTCTTAAAGTTAATAGATATATTAAACAAAAATTGAAAGTCTAAGGACCTACCATACACAAATTTTAATATTCAGGAACTAAACTTATAATTTAGCTTTCATATAATATAAGGGAAAAATAGGTCCATAAGGTTTGGGTCATGTTTCATTTTAGTCCCTGAGTTTTCAAACTCAACAATTTAGCCCCTAAGCTTTGGTTTTTGTTACATTTTTAGTCCCTCCGTCAAATTTTCTGTCAAATCATAACAGATGGCTGACGTGACATTAGTTTTTATTAAAAAATATATTTTTTATTCATTTTTAAAATAAAATAATATATTAAATATTTTTTATTCATTTTTAAAATAAAATAATATATTAAATATTTTTTATTATTTTATTATTTTTCTTTTCTTTTCATCCATCTTCTTCTTACCCAACATCAAACCCTAAAATAACCTTGCAACCATCACCGCCATCGGCAACCGCTCGCCAGAAATTTTTTTTCCTTTTTTTTCTCTTCATTTCTTCTTCTTTCTCCTCCCTTCTTTCTTTTCTTTATTTCTTCTTCTCCTATTTTCACTGATTTTTTTTTTTAAATAGAAACCGAAGGGGGTTTCCCCCTTTGATTCCGACGTCGGAGAGGATGGAGGGACCCTCCCCGTTCCAGATCTGACCGATTCAAGCTTCAATCGGCGACGAGAGTGAGGACGCACGACGACTGGAGCGGCGCGGGCGATTCAGACAGACGGGAACGGCGGTTGACGACCAGGCGATTCAGATCGAGCAGCACGTTGCGACTCATTGAAGATGGTGAGGGAGAAAGAGGGGCTGGAACCTGACTGGAGCGGCGTGACATGAGTGATTCAGATCGGGCGATATTGACTTGTGGAACCAAATCTGAAGGCGAAGGTAGCAAGCGTGAGAGTTCTGAGTTCCGACGGTAGATCATAAGGCGACCGTAGTGGGTTTCGAGTTCCGATGGGCGTGAGAGAGAGGAACTGTGAGAGAGAAGGAGATGGTGAGTGAGAGAGAAAGAAAGAAGAAGAAGAAAAAAAAGTCGACGGTTGGCGGCGGCAGCGTCGGGCATTGGGCGGCGGTGATGGTCGCCGGCCACAGTTGTAAAGTGGTAATGATGGTGAGTCAGAAGCAAGGTGATGGTGATGGTAAGGAGGAAGAAGAAGAAGAAGAAGAATGAAGAAAGAAGAAGGAAGAAGGAAGGGAAAAATGAGAGGGAAAATGAAGTTAAACAAAATATTTTATTATTATTTTATTTTTAAAAAATTAAAAAGTAATTTTTTAATAAAAAAAAACCAATGCCACGTCAGCAATCCGTTAAATATTAAAAGAAAATTCGATGGAGGGACTAAAATGAAACGAAATCCAAACCTTAGGGACTAACGTATTGAGTTTGAAAATTGAGGGACCAAAATGAAACCTAACCCAAACCTTCGGAACCAAAAGAGTATTTTTCTCTAAATATAATTTTAAATGCATTGGCATAATATTTTTATTAAGTAACATTATTTACAAAATTATAATAAACCTAGAATTATCTTGAAATATTTAAGATTTTTTAAAATGGGATAAAGTTTTTTTTATACAATTAATTTTTAAAAAATAATTTAATAATGATTTTGCTTTTATGTTTTTGTTTTTATATTTGTATACAAATGTGTTGGAAGTGCGACCAAAGTCCCACATTGGCTAGATAATGGGATGATCATGAACTTATAAGGGAGGACAAATATCTCCATTATTATGAGACTTTTTGGGATGGGTCCAAAAACAAACCCACCATTGTGGAACTAAGGTAGTCTCGTACAAAATGAAATTGTAACCTATTTTTATTAATATATATTCTAATTTCAAAATTGAAAATCTAAACAAAACCAAAAAAGGAAAAAAGGTGAAGGACCAAAATGAATACAAACATGAGAACCAAGCGTATTTCGAAGAATATCTATGTAATTATTATGGATTTGATTTACTCCTAAAGTTGACAGTTCAAAGTTCATTAACTACTGATCAACCATGTAAACTCCATAGTCTTTACTAAGGAAAGTTCAAAGTCTGAGACTACTTATCCTGATGTAGTTATCCTTCATGAGTAATCGCACACGGTTTTAAAATAAATTTCATTCATGTGGGGGATTGTTGGATTTATGAATAAAATTATTTTAATAAAATAAAGAATCACAACTTTACGTGAAAGGGTATGCCTTTTGTAAAGGACACAACCCTATGTGAAAGGGTGTGTCTTTTGGAAAAGGACACAACCCTATGTGAATGGATGTGTCCATTTATCAAAAGACACAACCCTTACACGAAAATATGTGACTATTTGAATGGCCATAAATAGTCTATAAATATGTGATTCATTTTGAGTTTTGAAGAACAAGAACAAGACACAATCTCTTCTTTAAAAAACACTTCTCCTACTTTTCTCTGTACGATTACTTAAATACCAGTGTTCGAGAGTCCTGTGATTGGAGTGCTACATTCATAGGTGGGTAATCCGTCCTATCCTGGGAGACAATTGTTCGTGATACCTTGAGCACCATAGAGGGAACAAAATTGTCTTAAGGAAACAACGCTATCGTTGGGTTCAGATTGATTTGTTTTTTCGTGTTTCCTTAAGTGTTTGTCAAAGGGTGCCAACAATCTTAAGACAATTTTGTAAGTTTATTTTGTTTCTGTCTAGTGGTGTTATTTTGTAAGTTTATTTATGTCTTCGATGATACTAAAAATACCGAGTCCCATACCACAATGTGGTGGAAATTATGGGGAAAAGCCTGAGAAGTTCAACGGAAGTGACTTCAAACGTTGGCAACAAAAGATGTTGTTCTATCTCACAACATTGAGTCTGGCAAGATTTCTCAAAGAAGATGCTCATGTTCTGGATGAAGGAGAGACCGACAAAGAAAAGTTGTTGGCACTTGAGGCATGGAAACATGCAGGATATTTATGCAGGAACTATATCTTTAATGGACTGGACAACACACTATATAATGTTTATAGTGGGGTTGATTCGGCAAAATGTCTTTGGGAATCACCAAAAAGAAATATAAGACGGAGGATGCTGGAGCAAAGAAATTTATAGTTGGAAAATTTCTAGATTATAAAATGGTTGATTCCATAACCGTCATAAGCCAGGTTCAAGAACTTCAAGCTCTCTTACATGAGATTCATGCTGAAAAAATGTTTGTCAGTGAATCTTTCCAAGTTGCTTCGATAATTGAGAATTTACCACCATCATGGAGGGACTTCAAAAATTATCTCAAGCATAAGCGCAAAGAGATTAAACTTGAAGAACTAATTGTTCGATTGAGAATTGAGGAGGACAACCGTAAACCAGAAATGGAAAATGGAGGCATTGATCCTATGACCTCGAAAGCCAATGTTGTAGAAGGATCTTCCAAGGGCAATAATAAGAAGAGGAAGTTTTCTGGGGCGGGTCCAAGTCTGCCACACAACAAGGGCATGAAGTTCAATGGCAATTGTTATAATTATGGAAAGCCTGGACATCGATCCAAGGATTGTCGGAAGCTAAAGTCTTCTCAAAAGAAGAAATCAAATGCTCAAGCACATGTAACAGAAATGGATACTCTTTCTGATGGAGTTGCTGACATTGATTTATCTGCTCTAGTGTCTGAATGCAATTTGGTAGGAAATACCAAGGAATGGTGGGTAGACACTAGAGCCACTCGTCACATCTGTGCCAATAAGTGGATGTTCTCTACTTATACGTCGGTAGGAAATGGAGAACAACTCTACATGGGTAATTCTTCAAGTTCCAAAGTTGAGGGACGAGGAAAAGTGGTACTGAAGATGACTTCTGGCATAGAACTGACACTTAATGATGTACTTCATGTTCCTGACATTCGCAAGAACCTAGTATCTTGTTCTCTACTTAGCAAAAATGGATTTAAACTTGTCTTTGTATCAGATAAGTTTGTACTTAGTAAGCATGATGTGTATACGGGGAAGAGTTATTTAAGTGATGGTCTGTTCAAGATGAATGTAATGACTATTGTACCCAAGTCCTCTACTATTAATAATAAGAATGTCTCTTCTGCTTACTTGATTGACTCTTCTAATATTTGGCATGAAAGATTAGGTCATGTTAATTACAAAACTTTGAAGAAGTTGTGTAATATGGATATAATACCTAATTGCACATCTGATCATAATAAAAAATGTGAAATATGTGTTGAATCAAAGATGACAAAACCTCCATTTCATTCAATAGAAAGAGAAACTGAACCACTTGAATTAATTCACAGTGATATATGTGATTTGAAATTTTTGCTAACAAGGGGAGGTAAAAAGTACTTTATAACATTTATTGATGATAGTACACGGTACTGTTATATATATTTGTTAAAAAGTAAAGATGAAGCTATTGAAGTGTTTAAACACTACAAAGCCGAAGTGGAAAATCAACTAGGCAAAAAGATAAAAATGCTTCGAAGTGATCGAGGGGGAGAATATGAATCACCTTTTGAAGGTTTCTGTTCAGAAAATGGAATTATACTTCAAACTACTGTCCCCTATTCTCCTCAATCAAATGGCATAGCAGAACGAAAAAATCAAACATTGAAAGAAATTATGAATGCTATTGATAGCGAGCATAGCTAGCTATCGTTACTTATTAAATTTAGCTAGTCTTTGATGATTATTGGCCATTTTATTGCACTTAATTGTTTATTTTGTAGGAAAGCGTTGATTAGAGTTAAAATGTGGAATAAGAGTTAATCTGGTGTTCGGGACGTGAAAAGATGCCAAAGAACCGAAAAGATTCAAGTAACAAGGAGCCAAGAGAGGGCATTCTGCCCATTAGCGTCGAGACGCCACTCTTGGAGCGTCTCGACGCTACGTTTCCTGAATTAGAATACGCGGCAGACTCACAGCGTCTCGACGCTGTGATAGAAAGCGTCCCGACGCTACCGCAATTCCTTTTCCAGACACGCGCGTACAAGAGGCAGCGTCGAGACGCTGTTTTAATAGCGTCTCGACGCTACGACGAAAAATCTGCTATTTAAGCATCCTTTCGGCTAGGTTATGGGGGACTTCGATTTGGGGACTTTTGGAGCCGACAATAGAGCAGAAATTGGGCATTCTTGAGCTGAAGCAAAGGGGTCAAGTTGGAAATCAACCCATTGTTCGTGGGGATCGTGACGGGGACGTTCGGTCTCGACCTACAACGAGTTTAATTCTCTTTTCCCTTACTTTAGATAGTTTGATGACTGTTTTAGACTCTCGCTATATTGTAACGTTGTGTATGAGTAGCTAGGCTTTAATTCTTAGGGATTGATGCAGCCGTTGGGCACGTTATGGATTGATTTACTGTTTTTATGCTATTGATTTCATTTATGCATATGTTGTATCCTTAATGCTTTCGATTTAATGGCAAAAAATTGATTGATGTTTATATTTAAATCTAACTTGGGAGAAAGGATTTAAATTAGTAATCAGTTTGCATAACTAGAATTTAGCTAAAAATCGGGAGATTAAGGTTAATTCTAGAAATTGTTATAAAGGTTAGCCTTATTGCCTTGTATGTTTATTGGATTTAGATAAGGATATCGGGTTCAATTGCATATGGGAGAATCATGTATGCTCGGGAGAGATATGTGTGATTTTAGTTGCCAAGATTTATGAATCATAGTATTTGTTAATTCGTTTATTAATCCATAACTCCAATTGGTGAAATCAAATCCCTAAGACCAATTCTTCCCATTAGATTGTCACTTTTTGCTTGAGTTTTGTGTTTGATTTAATTATATTCTCATCCAATTTGATTCCCTAAATAAAATCGGCCAAGAGTATTTTCGGTAATTAAAATTGGCTAGACACCAATCCAGAGGACGACATTCGAATTTACATTCACTATATTATAACTTGACCCATACACTTGCAGTAAGCAATTTGCACATCAGCTATGTTGATTAGTTCAGGATTACCACAAAATTTGTGGGGGAAAGCGTTGCTTGCAACAAATCATATCCTGAATAGAATTTCATATAAGAAAACACATAAAATTCCATGCGAATTATGGAAATGTCAAAAACCGACTTATAAATTTATGAAAGTATGGGGGTGATTGACAAAGTGAATATATTTTTACACTTGGAAGTAGCGATATATCCTGGAAATCTTCTAAACAAACTTGTATAGCAAGGTCCTTTATGGAATCTGAATTCATAGCTTTGGACAAAGCAGGGGAAGAAGTCGGATGACTACGTAACTTTTTGGAAGATATTCCTAATTGGACTAAACCTGTACTCCCAATATGTATACATATTGTGATAGTCAAGCTGCTATTGGAAGAGCGCAAAACTTGATGTATAATGGTAGACATATACGTCGAAGACATAATACCATAAGACAATTGCTCTAGAATGGAATTATATCTATTGATTACGTGAAATCGAAAGATAATATTGCGGATCCGCTTACGAAAGCTTAGGCAAGAGAGCAAGTGAAATTGTCTCCAATAGGAATGGGTTTGAAGCCTATAAAATAAGAGTGGACATAATGGTAACCCAACCTAGTTGACTGGAGATCCCAAGATCTAGGTTCAAAAGGGAAAACAAATTTATGTATACAACTCCATGGAGCACTAAGAAGGAATCATGAATTCCTAACCATTCCTATTATAATAGTGCTAACCTGGAAATGGATGAGGTTAAGATATACTTTTAATGACTCTTTAGTTCTTTTATAAGGGTGGGGTATTACCAGGATACTCTTTAAAGAAGTCACCTATGTGGGTGTGAAGGGACAGCTTCTACGAGAATTTTTAAGGTTGAATTCTCTAAAAACACTTATGAAACCAGGCGGTATTTAGGACCAAAATGAATACAAACATGAGAACCAAGCGTATTTCGAAGAATATCTATGTAATTATTATGGATTTGATTTACTCCTAAAGTTGACAGTTCAAAGTTCATTAACTACTGATCAACCATGTAAACTCCATAGTCTTTACTAAGGAAAGTTCAAAGTCTGAGACTACTTATCCTGATGTAGTTATCCTTCATGAGTAATCGCACACGGTTTTAAAATAAATTTCATTCATGTGGGGGATTGTTGGATTTATGAATAAAATTATTTTAATAAAATAAAGAATCACAACTTTACGTGAAAGGGTATGCCTTTTGTAAAGGACACAACCCTATGTGAAAGGGTGTGTCTTTTGGAAAAGGACACAACCCTATGTGAATGGATGTGTCCATTTATCAAAAGACACAACCCTTACACCAAAAGATGTGACTATTTGAATGGCCACAAATAGTCTATAAATATGTGATTCATTTTGAGTTTTGAAGAACAAGAACAAGGCACAATCTCTTCTTTAAAAAACTCTTCTCCTACTTTTCTCTGTATGATTACTTAAATACCAGTGTTCGAGAGTCCTGTGATTGGAGTGCTACATTCATAGGTGGGTAATCCGTCCTATCCTGGGAGACAATTGTTCGTGATACCTTGAGCACCATAGAGGGAACAAAATTGTCTTAAGGAAACAACTCTATCGATGGGTTTGGATTGATTTGGTTTTTCGTGTTTCCTTAAGTGTTTGTGAAAGGGTGCCAACAGTAACCATTTTTAGTTTTAAAAAATGTTTTTTTAATTACAAAGGAAAGGTGAAAACGAGAAAAAAAAAGTTTTTAAAAACTGATTTTGGTTTTTCAAAAATCCACTGCACCACGCCACCCACTCCATGCATATGTCCAACTCTATGGTAAGTCCAACATTTTACATCTTTCTATTATTTGTTTTTTCTTCTTCCGTTTTTCCTTTTTTTTTTTTTTTTTTCTTCTTCTTCTTCTTCTTACAAGGTTAAAATCCTCATATTTTCAAAAAAAAAAAAAAAAAAAAAAAAAAAAAAAAAAAGTTAAAATCCTCATCATTTATATATTCTTTTTTTTTTTAAAAAAAAACCTTCTGTGAATTACAACTATTTTGACGAATCTTTGGGTAATTGAAATGATCTTTTTATCATCTAAAGGTATATTTCCAAACTCTTTTTGTCTTAATTTAGAGATTTTGAATTTCGTTGTATGTGTATATATAAAAATTAGGGGTTCTCTTTCTGGAGATTGCAATTATGACAAAAAAAATTCAACCCAAATCAAAACACAAATAAAAAAAAGTCAAAAATACCCTTTTCAAAAAAAATTTCGTGTTTTACTGTTATGAAGTATATCAGTGGTATATCAAATATACTGTTGATATAATACTGATATGCCTAAAATGAAACATATCAGATATACACTTTTGATATACTACTGATATACTTAAAATGAAATATATATGATATACAGTCGATATACTTTACTATGGAATATTAGTGGAGTGATATGCCTAATATGAAGTATATTAACAATACATCGTTATTTTATATTCAGTATATCAGATATAACATAATTGAAGTACATATACTACTAATATACTCTGATATATCAGTGAAATGATATTTCTAATATGAATTATATATCAACAATACATCAACACTTCATATTCAATATAAAAAATATACTTAAAAAAAGTATGTCACTAATAGTTAAAAATATATATTAATGATTTTTTTTTAAAAAAATAACAAGTCTATCATTGATATATTTAGTCAGTCATAATCAGGTATATCAATGTTTTATTTATTTGAGTAGTATAACAAAAAAGGTATATCAACGTTCATAACAAGTATATAAGACAAACATTTTAAGTTATAAACCACAAACATTTTGTTTAAAATACGTAAATAACACAACAAAATTCAATAAAGAGAAAATGAAACATAACAAATATAATTAAAGAAAAGTAACATTTCATATATCAGGTATATCATTCTTATATCAATACTCATAATCAGGTATATCATAGGTTACGTTTATCAAATCAAGTATTTATTAGATATATAAATTGTATTCATTCGAGTATATCAAATTTGGTATATTAGTTAACTGATGTACTTTATATTTCGTATATCAATAAATATAAAGTATATCAGATATACTACTAATATATCAGTTGATATACCAACAAGGGTAAAACTGGAAAAAGAAAAAAAAAAACGAAGATTTTAAATTTTTTTGCTATATTTGCAAAACTCAAAAAACATAGCTAAATTTGCAAAAGTCCTAATATTTTTTGTTATCCATTACAATTTCCATAAAAATTATTATTTTCTATTGAACAAATTGAATTTATTCTTTTGTTTTCGACTACACAATAATGTTGAGTTTCTATTATTTTATCGTGGAGAAATATATGTGAGTTTAGAAATGATAGATGTCAACTACAAGGGTAGAAAAAAGTTATTCTACTACCGACACACTCATCACTTTGTAATATGATCCAGAGATGCTTGAAGATATTAAAGAGTTGTTTTCTTATATTTTGAAGCACACATCTTTAATATCCTATAAAGACACAAAAAATATACCTATAATATGTAATACAATTTGTTATTTTATATACTGGTCAATCATAATTGTTATAGGCAATTTTGGACCATCCCGATGTATAACGAGCAGACGAGGACAACTGGGGAGAAATCGAGCTAGGAGATGGACCCAAGAGGCGAAACCGACAAGTGGGACGGGCCAAGACCGAAGGGGTCGGGCTTTTGGCCGAACCCCCTGCTCGGCCTCAGCCATGGTCGAGGTCGAGCCCGTCTGGCTCCGTTTGGTCCCTACCGCCTTTGGGCGCCCCGGTTCCGCCTTGTTTGTACCGAAACGCCTCTGAACTCCTAAAAACCCTAGGAGCATGAGCAGATATTTATACCCTTCTTCGCCACTGAAGAAGGGGACCCGAACTCTATTCTCGACTCTCTCTCTTGCTCTCTAGCCCTTCCTTCCGTTTTCTGACTTAAGCATCGGAGGCGGTGTGGTAGCACCACACCGGTGTGTAGGTTTACTCTTTTGTAGGTCACATCTTCCCCCCTCATCTACAAATTTACCGTTGGTGGCACGTGAAAGTCAGGTGAGTTCCTCTTACCAAAATTTACCATCAACAATTGCACTTAAATGTTTTTAATATTTTTATTTTGTTATTTGTCTTTTAATCAACTAGTAAGTAGTTAATGCATTCCAAATAGTTGTATTTTTAATAAAAAAAAATATATTATAAAAAAGCTCCAACTTTCTTTTCATAAAAGATATAAAATAAAAAGAAATCGTTATCAAATGACTTGTTGGTTTCTTTTGTTTTACAAACAGAAAATAAAAAAACAATTGTCAAACATCTATGGAGAAAACAAAAAACAAAAAACTGTTATCAAACACATATAGTTTTTCTTTTTGGAAACACGAAACAAAAAACCAAAAACCAAAAACTGAAATGGTTATCAAACAGAACTTAACTTTTTAGTTTTCTAATGGGGCCAAGACCTTGGGTTTCTGTCATTTTGGTCTCTAAACTTTAAAAAATATGTAATAGGTCTTTGAACTTTAAAATATGTTTAATAAGTTTATGAATTGAGTGTATTTTGTGTTATCTAATAGGTCATTGACCTATTTCACATCTTTTTAATTCACAAAACAATTGGATGTAAAATTGAAAGTTTAGGCCCCATTTGATAACCATTTTGTTTTTTGTTTTTGGTTTTTGAAAATTAAGCTTATACACACATAATTTCACCTATAAGTTTCTTGGTTTTAGTATCAATCTTCTACCTTGATTCCAAAAACCAAGTCCAATTTTGTAAAAAAAAAAAAAAGTAGTTTTCAAAAATTTGTTTTTGCTTTTAAAATTTGGCTACGAATTTAAATGCAACATTAACTAGGATGAAAGCCATGGTAGAGAATTTAGGAGAAAACAAGCATAATTTTAAAAAACCAAAAACAAAAAACCAAATGGTTATCAAACGGGACCTTAATGTTCTATTAGATACAAAATTTTCGGAACCCAATGCAAGTTTAATCTAAAACTTTCAGCAAGAACTTAGGAAGAGTACAGTCGGTTGAACAGTACTTTTCTTGCTGTTAGAGAAACATCTACTTGAATGATCTGATCTATGGAAAAACTTAGACTTCAATTCTTTTAAAAGAAAAACTATGACTTTATTTAGATATAATTTACAACATGAATACAATTAATTTGACCCATGGTTTAAAATTGACCTCGTAAGGATTATCAGTCCATCCCATCTAAAGCATTTTTAGTACTAGTATAAAAAATATGGATATTGAACAACAGGAATTGAAAGATTTGTATTAAAACAATAAGATAATTCCCTAATATCATTATACATAATAAATGATTACCACAAATTCACTTGTCAATGATTGAAGGAGTTCATGCTTCTTTAGAGGAGGTTGGTAGTTTAGCGATCTTCGAGAAATTTCTCGAACGACAATGGTTCCCTTATGCACAGGAGAGAAAACAGAAAGGATGGGAGAAGGAAGGGGAAAGGAGAGAAGAGCCATTGACGAAATATTTTAGAAATGCCCTATTCGTGGAGGGAACTTGATTGATTTTTATATGAATAATTTATAAGCATTTGAGAAATTTTTTTTTTTAATAAGTTCATCGGAGAGAAACACATGGAAAACGTGAAATTCTTTTGCTTTAAAATGATTTTCCAATACAAACAAAATGATTTTCCAATACAAACAAAATGATTACGACCCGTTTGGGTACTTTTGGATGTCTTGTCACAAATCAGTCCTGCATATGTAAAAACACAATGAGTGAATTGATAAGTTTGAAATTTCGATGTCGACCGCAACAAGTTGATGTAATGGTACAAAAATGTTGGTATGTGTTAAAACAAGGGATAAGTACACATATAGCCCAAATTAGAGCCCCTATTTTCAATTTTGTACAACTTCACTATATTTTACAAAAATAGACTTTCCGCCTCCATTTTTTACACAAAAGTTGGGCCGAATTTACCTTATTGACCTCAAACACATCCCCAAGTTTTACGCACTAAAAAATGAGAGGGAAAATATCATTACATGGAAACCAAACGGTTGCATTTATTTCGAATAAAAAAAATATACCATTACCGATATTGACGCTCGACAAAAGAGGAAAATTAACGCTGCTTCGATTTCGCACTCCATTTTCTCTCGCCGGCGGAAAAAAACGGCAGCGAAATTTCTTGGTTTTTCTGGAGAGTTTCAAACATCAACGGCGGCAGAATCAACTAAAGAGAAGTACAGTAAGTTGGATATCACTGAGTTTCTTCTATATTTCTTTTAGTTTATTCCATTTAACAAAGGGTTTATATGGATTGATTTGGGTAGGGCTTTTTTTTTTTTTCAAAACATAACAATCCGAAACGAAGAACCCTTTAAAAATTTTAAACGACCGAATGAATGAAAAATACTTTGATTTTTGTCTGTTTTAGGCTTTTTAGACATTATGAAATTATTTGAATGTTGAAGTTTCAGGGGAGCTGACAATGGGTAAATGTATTTTGGATATTTTAGATGATTTGCATGTCTCTATTTGTTGGGTTTTATTCGACGGTATGAGTAGCAAAATTTAGAAAATAAAAAATACTACTGGGATAGATATCATAGCATTTAGGAGTTTGTTTCCGCATATGTGTGCACTATATCATGGTGTATATGAATGATATATAATAAGTTATGGATAAAAGAAGGAGAAGCCAAAGAATAATTGGTAGTGGAAGCGGATTGCCTACAAGGAAACGGAAAGAAAATGAAGTTATCGATATAGATTTCGAGGTATGTAATGAACATGTTGAAATGCCCTTTGTACTATATTAGGAATAATCTTACGTATTAATATATTAACAGGAGGAAGTTGATAGATCAGACAATGTCGGGATACCAACAAAGTCATTGTTCTTCAATCGGTTGTTTGGCGACATGGCTTCCGAGATTCGACCACCGACACGAAAAAGGGATGAAGATGATGATAAACAAGAAGAACCTATACCAATCAAGATTGTAGACCCATTTGCTCATTTAGCAAACAGTCAATTAGTTCCATATGGTTATTGCTTTGGGGAAAACACAATGAATACTGCTCAAGAGGTATAACAATTTAAAGCTACATTTTTGTATGTTACAAACACTAATATGTAAATATTGAAGGGAGAACATGAGGAGGAATCAATACAACTGGAGGAAAATCAAGAGGTATATCCGCAATATACAACATTGGCACATAAAAAATAATATATATGTGTATGTATATATTATATGCGGATATCGAAAAGTGATATAGGAAAATTGTTGCAGGGCTCTCATTACAAGCAACAGGATATAGCTGGAAACTTCTATTCCGATCTTCACGTTGGAACAGAAGAAGATAAACATTGTAAAGACGGGGAGGAAAGCACAACGGATAACAAGGAAGAGGTATATTCTATATAAACTAAAAATAATATGAGAATGTATTTTTTTCCAACTTCATAAGAGATAGATAGATGTATATTATCCAACAACGACAAATATGCAGGAAACAATGGATGATAAGCATGAAGAAGACAGAAACGCCATTGAAGAAATTCAAATGGTATAATACATCCAATTTTCACATATATGATAGTTTATATATACATTTTTAAAAATGTATGTCTGGATATATATATGAATGATAACATATATATGTGTTAATATATAAATGAATGATAAATGATTAAATGGAACCAGGGGACTCAATCCGAGGATAAAAATGGAAATCGGGATGTGGGGAGTGTGGATGTTGAAGAAAAAGAATTTGAGGTGAAAATATATGATAAAAGGATTTATGAAATAAGTATATGACAAATATCAATAAGAATATATGGATTTATTGATTGCAGGGGAATGCTATTGACCTGGAAAATACGACAACTAGAGAAGAAGTTGGGAGAAGCAAAAGAAAAAGGCCGGAGGAAGTTGCTAAGGTATATTGGAAATATAATTGAATTATTTATATATCAATGAAAATAGATTAATGTTTATATTTACAGAAATCAAAAGCGAAGAAAATCACAGAGGCATCATCCTCTAGAAGAGTAAGAAATTAGAATGATTATGTATAATTAATTTGATAACACGATATTTTACTTCAGCAATAATGATCGGGGTTGCACTATTTTTCAGATTACAAGGAATACGAGTTATGCGGAAAAAAAACAGACAGATAAAGCAAAAAAAAAAAAAAACAGATGTTCCAAAAAATAACAAGAGAAAGGTATAATAACTTACACGAAAGAAGACAAAATTGTTTTTTCAAATATACTGTGTCATGTATTGTTGGCGTTTCAAATAGATGGAACGGAAGAGTGAATCTTCAAGAAAGGTGATCAAGATGGAACGATATTCCAGAGGATCGGTCTTCGGAAGAAACAAAGAATATTTGTATGAGGTAAATCTTATGTATATATTCTGGCGTATTTATAATATATTCTTTATGAATACTGTTGTATGTTAATAACATAATATTTTGATCCCTGCCTGATGAAACTGTTATATGAAAACAGGCTGTACCTTTGTTATTACCACGAGAAAAGTGGTCAAGTATTCAAAAACTAAACATTTATTCCAGATACGAAGTTATAACAAACATTAAGGATAAATTATCAAAAAAACACCTTGACAGATTTAGGAACAGTTGTTTTGGAACATTTCTTGACCTGAAAATTAAAAAGTTTCCTAGCCAACTTCTATACCATCTGATCAGGAGACAGTGCAGCCTAACAAAGGGGGATGAACTGTGGTTTAACTTTGAGGGGAAAATTGTAAAATTCTGTATGAAGGATTTCGAAAAAATAACAGGACTAAATTGTGGTGAATTCCCAGCAATGGATATGAAAAAACTGTCAGGTAGGTTTCTTAGAAAGTATTTTGACGATGAAAAACCGATAAAGAGATCAATTGTTTCTGATCTTTTCATGAAAATGGATGGAGTGAAAAAAAAGGACAAGGTGAGGTTGGCCAAGTTATATTTCCTATCAAACTTCTTATTGGGAAAACAAGTAAGCACGGGGGTCGAAGTAGATCATATCACACTGCTTGATGATGATGAACAATTTGAAAATTACCCATGGGGAAGGATAGTATATACCACCACCATCAACTCAATAAAGAATGCTATAAAGAATCCGGATGCATTGGTGGTTGGGATTGCTGAATTCCCTCACGCACTACTTGTCTGGGCATACAAATGCATACCTATGCTTTCGGGACCAACCATAGTTTGCGCCGAAAAAATTTCAAATGGGATCCCGAAGATGAACAACTGGTTGGCAGACGTTCATCCGGAATGGAAGGACTTGGCAACGAAGGTTTTTGAACACAGGAAGGTAAGTTATATTACATATATCATCAAGCATAAATATATTCAATATACACATGAATATATGAGATGTTTTTATACAGTTTCATTATATAATACATGTTTTTATATATTCAGTTTCAGATATATGAGATGCGTGATGAGAATGTTGTCCACAAAAGAACGTCACCAATTCAGGAAATAGAAGAGCAACAACTTAAGCATGCATCAACTTCTCGCTCAAATGAAAGGGACACCAATGGGCCTACAAACTTGGAAGACGTTAAGGACATGATCCTTACAAGTCTGGAGGAATTAAATATGAAGATGACCATGCTTTTCAGAGAAATGGTTGAAATGAAGTTATTGTTGGCCAAAAAGCAATCGGGGGGACATCATGCCGACAATAAGGAGAATAATGATGATGACGAAGGGGACAACAGGGAAGGAAATGTTGGAAATGAAGGCGAAGGGGACTTCAGGGGGGAGGATGAAAACAGGAATGAAGGCGAAGGCGGGCAAAAAGATGGAAACAATGAAGGCGAAGGATATGAAAGAAAAAAAAACGTAAGTATATTTGAGATATGAATATAAACCTTTGAACAATTTTTTTTTCCAGAATATATCTAATGTATGAAATGTAGGATGACACGGGGGAAGACGTAGATGAAGATATTGTCAGCAATAGCTTCTTAGTGGAAGTGGAGAAAATTGAAAAGGCTGCAATATCGAATATTAAAAAGGTACGCATCTGGGATGTTTGTTCAACTGTTTATTAATTGGAAAAATATTTATTAAATGATGATCTGGGATGTAGGGAAAAAAGATACTGAAGAAAAGTAAAGAAAATGTGATTGATGGGATATATTGTCATGCTGTAAGTACATCTGAATTGTCATAAAAATTAGATAAATTGATAATATATGAAATAAACCTAATGTTTATATTGGACTTTATAAATGCAGTTGAAAGGTACTGGACCGTTCGCGGAAGGTCAAACTTTTATAATGAGGGAAAAAAGGAAGATCATTCCATCGAAACTAATGAAGTCTCCCTTCACATCGAAGTTTGGATCCGCTGAAGAAAAGGAACGACGAAAGAAAGACAAAATCCTAACATCGCAAGATTTCAATGCACCCACCTTTAACTTGCTTTCTCAACCATGACTAAATTATGTTTTTTGAATTTCTCTCTTTCGGACTTCTGATTGTGATGGATTTATACTTGGGACTTGTTCTTCTTCTGGTATTTTTTGGATAGATGAATATGGATGTTGAAGACCATTAGGTTGGATTGATAATGGCCTGATTTTGCTCCGATATTTTGATTTTAGAATATATTTCACTATTATCATTGATGTAAGATATATTATTTAGAATATACATTGTATGAAACATATATAAAACACAAATGAAAATGCATTGCTAACTATTTTTCAAAGGATAGAACAGACCTAAACAGTTTATATATGAGTCGGGTATAATATCGTTATATATCGAACATACCTAAACAGATATTGAAAATTTAACGTTATATAATGGTATATACAATACATTTCTTTGCAATACTTATGTTGATGAGGACAACAATACTAACAAATATGAGTCATATATCAGGGCGTTAAAAAATATATTGCTCAACATCTTTAGCAATTTACGTTATATATAGAACATATATTAAATATAAAAAACAATATATTCCATACATTTATTTGCAATATTTATGTTGATGATGACCATAATTGTAAAAAATATGAGTCATATATCAGGACGTATGAAAATATATTGCTCGAAATCTTCAAAAATTGACGTTATATATAGAACATATACTAAATATACTAAATAGTATATTCCATACATTCTCTGGCAAAACAAAAAATAAGAAAATGTCTAATAAATTGTCTTTTAATAAACATGAAAATCAAACAAATCGTCATAAAAAAACACAAACTTCTAAAAATTTGCAGCAATGTCAGGAAAATCAAAAATCATTGTGCCCATAAATCATTGGGTAAGAGAAAATTTGCAAGATTTTCGATTGTGCCCAAATCGTCCACAACGACCACATTTCACACGCCTCTTGAATTCCATTTGCGAAGGAATCCTAGTCTTCTTGGGTCTACCAGCAGAGCGTTTCACATTTGGGGGCAAAATATTGATGTTCTTTACCTCTTCAGGAATAATCCAACTAGACTCATGCCCTAAGGGATGAATTAGACCGCTGTATATAGAAGATAGAGTCTTGCTAAGGTATAATTCAGATGTATACTCCTTTATGGATACATGCTTGGTTGTCAAGACAGCGCATGCATGAGAACATGAAATTTCCAAGATGTCCCACATCCGACAGCTACACCTCTTGGTTGGTAAGTGAACTTCATATTGACTCGACCCATCAATCACTTGAAATTGCATATTGTCAACGGGGTTTACCTGATGTAATAAAGAATATATAAGGACAGAAAAATGAAGAAAAAAAAATTCTGATGAATATAAACAACCTAACCTGCATCGATCGACCCTTCTCTATTTCTTCTCGTAGATGTTTCTCAGTAGATTTCGTAAAATCAGTAGATTGGAAAGATGCTTCATTCCGTCTTTCAAAAAACCATCTCTGTAGCATCATTCGTAGAACTTCCAACATAGATGAAACAGGTAACTCCCTTGCTTCCTTAATGCAAGCATTGAGAGACTCAGAAATGTTGGTGGTCATTATCTTATATCGACGACGAGAAGAATAAGCACGAGACCACTTGGAAAAGCCTATACTTTGCAACTCCTTACGTATACCTCGAGCATCCACCTCCAACTGACGCATTTGGAATTCAAATTCTACAACATTGAAAGCTTTTGCACATTGAAAAAATATGGAATCAATCAACTTGTCTTTGAATTTCAACTTCAAGTTCCTCATCAGATGTAACATGCATATACAGTGGCAAACGTCAGGAAGAACTATTTCAATTGATTTTGCAATACTCTTGTGTCTGTCAGAAACAATAACAAGATCTTTACGATTCCCAACAATCCTCTTCAAATGCATAAAAAACCATTGCCACGACATATCATTCTCTGAATCAACCACGCAAAATGCTAATGGAAAGATTTGGTCATTTGCATCAGCGGTTGAAGCAGTAATAAGGGTGCCAGCAAATTTGTTCTTCAAACTGGTTCCATCAACAGATATAATAGGACGACAGTGTTGCCAACCAGATATACAGGCTGATAAGGCCATGAAGAAATAACGAAACCTTCCATCATCATCTAACTTAAGACTAGTAACCGAACCTGAAAACAATAAATACTGATCAGTATATCTGATATATACATATATATGTACATATATATTTATATACGTACATGAACATATATATATATAAATATATATATATGTAATATAAATATATGTACATGTATATATATAAATATATAATGCATAAACCCGGAAAAAATAAATTATATATATTTAAAAACGTATAAATACCTGGATTCTTTAAATTCAACATATGAGCAAAAGATGCAAGCTTCTGATACGATTCTTCTGGAGAACCTCTTATTTCATTCAATGCCGCTTCGCGAGCACGCCATGCTTTTTGATAGCTAATTCTTATTCCATGGTCAGAACGAACAAATGATATAATATCCTTTGGAGACGGTAATTGACTACCGTCAATACTAATTTTACTCTTAATAAAATCCTTAATAACATTAAATGTCGCTTGTTTATGATCGGCCAAAACAATATCTAGAGAACATGTATGGTCGGAATCAAATCTAGTAATAACCCATGAGTCACTGTCAACTTCACCATAACGACATGCTCGTAGAAACCATTGGCAATTTTCGACAATACATTGCACAACCAGAAAATCATTATTCGATTTAACGGTCTTGAATTGAAAGTTATCTCTAATAGCTATAGCTTGAAGGGCATTCTGTAAAACACGTTTTGCAGAAAAAATGTCGTCCAACTGTAGGTTGAAGTTGGAAGACAACTTTGCTACGTCAATTGTGTGGAAAAAACGACCTTGCTCAAACTGATTTGCACTACTAGAGCATATACGGGGTATATTGTCAAAAAAAAATGATAACATGTTTTTCGAATCAACAACTATAGCACAGTATTGTTCATACCCACAATTAGGGCACATCAAGGCAATTAACCATCTAACATCCTTATCCTCTGTAATCTTTGCATCCTTTTTTATTAAATCTTTAGATCCTAAAGAAAGAAATAGATCAGGGGCATCCAAATTCCCTATCATGCCAAGCTTTTCCATTATTGACTGTTGTAATTCAAAAAATATCATATCATCATGCAAAGAAACCTCAGATACTTGATAACCAACATAATTACCAAGCTCGTTCCAAATTCCATCATGTAGCACTGGAATAATAGATATACCTAGATAATAAAAGATTATTTGATAAATACGACGGAACAAATAATATATAATGAAATATTAGGGAAAAAAATGAATAAGGAATAAAAATCATACATAGGTATATTCCGAACAAACTGAAAAAAAAAATATTACGAAAATACTGGAATAAAGAATCACAAATATGAACATACTGGGAACAATATTAGGAGAACGACAACTGAACATATATATACTACGAAATTATGGCATATAATAAAGAAGATGCAAGGGAAAACCAACGACAAATATGACATTTTTTTGATATATTCATGGATATGACATGGATATTGAAGAACACATAATTAAAAGACTTATATAAATATATATATATATAAATATATATATATACATCATAATTACCCATGAGCCGCAAGAAGCTTGAATGCAGGATGAAGATAGAGATGAGGAAACCCAGACCAGACTTAGACGGAAGAAGATTGCTGACGAACGATAAGAGGAAGATAAAAAACTTCAACAGGAAGAATATTGTCGCCGGAAACCCAGTTTGGACAGTTCACAGATGTTTTGAAAAAGGTTTAGCGCGCTAATATTTAAGAGAAATATGAACAATGATTGATACAGAATCCCAAAAGTTAGAAAATGGAAGGCTGAAAGACGAATAGAAGATTACACGATCTTCAGAAAAAAGGAAACCAAAACCGAATTTATTAAGAATGTCGTAAAGACCTAAAAATCAGGGAAAAATCGGTTGGATATTCTTTAATGAGGAGAGATACTATATAGCAAAAATAATGAGGAGAGATAAGGAAAAGAAGGGTAAATTTGTCACGAAAAAAATGAAAAATCTAAATCAGAAAAAATTACCTATATTGGACATTTATGAAAAATGGGCTTCAAAGAGGGTCATCTGCCAAAATTTCTGTTAAAACAAATTGCAAAACGGCATCGTTTCTATCTTTTTAGTACTAAACATTGTCGTTTTGGTTTGTATCCTTTGTCTTGGTATTTCTCTGATTTGTTTGTATACGTGTTGCTTTCTCATAAGATGAGAATCTTTCTCCCAATCGAATGTGTGCTTGTAGATAAATCAAAGATGGATAGTATTTTGGAAATGTGCAGCTGAATGGCAGAGCTCAATCATTGTCCTATAAATAACAAAAAGGAGGACACGTGTAGCAATACAGCTGGCTAAAGAAAAACAAAAAAACCCAGACAATTAACAATGTAATTAGCAAAGGATTACACACATATGAGAAGCAACTGTGAGCTTGGTCCTGAGGCCAAAAAATCGAGGAGAGTGTAGACTCTTTGTAAATATGTCAGCCACATGGTCTTCCGAAGGAACAAACCTCACCAGGAGTTGGTTGCGACCTATCTTTTGTCAGATGAAGTGGTGATCGACTTCGATGTGTTTTGTGCGATTGTGCATAATAGGGTTTGCAGCAATGTAGGCAGTAGACATGTTATCACATAGCAACAACGGAGGAGCATAGGAAAGGACACCAATTTCAGCAAGGACAAATTGGACCTAAGCTATTTCAGCTGCTGCATTTGACAAACCTCGATACTCGGATGCAACACTCGACCGTGAGACGACCTTCTGCTTTGATGATTTCCATGAAACCAAGTTGGACCCTAAAAACGTGCAGTAGCCACTTGTGCTTCGTCTGTCATCCGGGCAGCTTGCCCAATTACCATCTGTATAATAGGTGATGGCAAAAGAAGAACAAGGGGTGAGGATAATTCCCATGGAAGATGTACCTTTAAGATACCACAGAAGACGTTTAACAACCAAAATATGGCTCGTTGTAGGAGCGTGGAGGAGCTGACTGAGTTTATTAACATCAAACCTTATGTCAGGTCTTGTAAGGGTACAATACTGCAAAGCTCCAACCAAGCTTCGATACTCAGAAGCTGAATCCAGTGGCGTACCATCAGAGAGTGATAAGGGCGGACCAGCTGACATGGGAGAGGGAGTCGATTTGCATGTCTCTATGTTGGCACGTTTGAAAAGGTCCAAGATATATTTTCTTTGAGACAGATGCAAATTTTTACCATGTTTAGCAACTTGAATGCTAGGGAAGTATGACAGTTCACCCATGTCCTTGAGAGAAAACCGACAATTTAAAGTAGAAACAAAATGCTGAATAAAAGAATCACTAGAACCAGTGACCAATATATCATCGACATAGATTAGGAAAATAACAATCTGCAAATCAGATTTATAAACGAATATTGAGGAATCTGCTTTAGAGGTGAAAAAACCCCAACCAAGTAAACAAGAGCTATGTTTGAAGAACCATGCCCGAGGGCTTTGCTTGAGACCATACAAGGCTTTGTTCAGTTTCAAAACATGGTGAGGAAACAATGCACTATCAAAACCAATCGACTGCTTCATATATACTTCCTCCAAAAGCTCACCATGGAGGAAAGTTGTAACAGCCCCATTAAAAAAAAAAGAAAAAGAAAAAAAAAGGGAGGGTGTGGGTTGGTGCCCAGTCAAAAGGGAGAAATGGGGGGAAGGTTCCCCCAAAAATCAGTCAAATGACGGTTTTTTTTTAAAAAAAAAACAAAGAACTTCTCCCTCTCAGCTCGTCTCTCTCCCTCGCCCGCTCGCTGCCGCCGTCTGTGGCCGTCTTCTCCAGTCATCGTTGCGAGCCGCTGGTGAGTCCTCTCTCTCAAATTTCTTTCTCTCTCTCGTTTGCTCCCTTGGTCTCACGCTTGATTTTCTCTCTCAGCTCTCTCAACACTCTCAGGTCTCTTTCCCTTCTGTCTGTGTACCGCCACTGCCGTGAATCGCCGCAGCACAAGATCCGCTACTGGTAAGCTTTATCTTAGATCTCGGTCTCACTCTCTGTTTTTCTCTCTACTGTGTACAACTTCCACGTACCACCACCGCTGTTCAGATCTGTTCGTTTCTTTCGCTTAGAATCGATCGCCGTCGCCACCGCCTTAAGATAAACAACCTCGCACATCTTGAATGTTCGATGATTTCAGCTAGTAGGTAAGGAATTTGTAAGTTAAGATTTATTGGTCTTTTATGCCTTAATGGAATACCCATTAACGTTGGATCTTAGTCTAAGGTATCCGTAGTAAGTGGTGGTCGAATCATTATAGGCGGAGCGAAATTTGGAAGCTAGGCAGCAAGTATTAGTTTCGTTTGGGTGAGTTTTCGACCCTCCCAAGTTTTGTGTCTTTAGGAAAAATTATTGAGATTT
This sequence comes from Luffa acutangula, assembly GCA_036850905.1. Taxonomy (NCBI): domain Eukaryota; kingdom Viridiplantae; phylum Streptophyta; class Magnoliopsida; order Cucurbitales; family Cucurbitaceae; genus Luffa; species Luffa acutangula. The sequence goes on from CM072087.1 coordinate 10,241,708, forward strand.
GAATGCCTCTGATGTGAGAACCTTTTATGTGTGTTAATAGATTACTTTTTCACATATCGTGGTTGACGCTGTATCAAGTTGTTTGGTGTTTTCAATCAAGCTTAGTTACCTCAAGGTAAGTTAACTTGCTGAATTAAACTCTAATTAAGCATTGTTATGAGATGGTTGTTTGGGTTGAGACTGAGATGATATGATGCTTTTGTTTTCAAGAATATGGTTGCTGCGTATTTTTACTGTGTGATAGATGCGAGTGTAAGATTGTTATATATTATGGTTGACTGGCAATGTATGTGGACAGTGACAAACGATGGTTTCTTTGTTCTGAAGTGTGGAATGCTTGTTACGTTCTCTGTAAATGACTGAGTTGGGATAGTACATACTGGTCTAACCTATTAGTAAATTTTGAGATTCCATTGGTTAGGTTACAGTTAGGATTAACCTGCGCGCTAAGAGGCCTTAAAGGGAAAAGGAGTAAGAAAGGGAAAAGAATAGGCTAGTTACTCTAGTAGGGGGTCGTGTCAATTAAACACCTAGGACAAAGATGTATTAGACTGAAATGAGGAATTAAATGAGCGGAACTTGGCTTCGAAGACTAGGTGCCATTTACTACCTGTGGAGATTAATTTCTGACTTGAAACCCATGGACGCCCTATCAGTGAAATGGTAGACAGAGCGATATGCGCACATTAATGCCTTGATGGGTGAGACTGGACTCCACTGACGGGTGCCTTTCACTATCCGTAGGAGTAGAGATCTCCCAAAATACCCACCTGTGCACCTTGTTGGCAAACTTATGTAGGTAAATTAATTGATCACGAGACCCATACTACAAGATGAATGAAATGAAATGAAATGGAATGAGATGATACAACCTTTAGGCCCTTAGCCCAAATAACCTTTTGAAACCTTGGTTGTTGCATGTCTAGCAGTATCGTTACTTACTCAGTATTTTGAAATACTCATTCTTTTCCCTAACATGTAAATGCAGGTAAAGACAAGGGTGTACGGAATGCGTGACGGAACGTTGTTGGATGAGCCATGGAATCTCGTAGGATAGGCTTCCACTTTTTCATGTTTTTTTACTCGTTTTTTATTTTCATTTTATTATGTTTTGTTTTGGAGCTGGTTCCACTTTTGAGATGTTCAATTGAAATGGTTAAAATTTTAGTTGTTTCTGTTTTAACTGAGATCCTAGGTTGAAAAGTACCAAGGAATTTTCCAAGCTTGTTTTTACTCTAAATTTTGTTTCATCTCCATTCTTAAAACTAAAATGAAATGCATGTGGTAATGGTCGTAGGATCTAGACATGAAATGTAAGGTCGTTACAAAAGCATTATGGACATCAAGCTGTCTGATTTTCCAACCTGAAGAGACAACCACAGATAAGACAATTCAAATGGTTGTTGGCTTAACCACGGGGCTAAAGGTTTCAAAATAATAAATTCCTAAAGCTTGAGTATACCCTTGAGCCACTAAATGCGCCTTGTACCTATCAATTGAGCCATAGGGCTTAAGGTTGAGATGAAACACCCATTTACAACCAACAAGTTTACAACCATTAGGCAACGAGAAAAGAGACCAAGTTTTGTTTTGGATTAAAGCATCATATTCAACATTCATAGCAACCCTCAAATTCGGATCATTTAAAGCAACTTTATAACTTGTGGGCTCGGAAAGGGCACAAGCTACCGAGGGATCCTTTGTCACTAGCCATGACTTAGGTTTAAAAATGCCATCCTTTGAATGGGTGATCATTGGATAAACATTGAGGTTGAGGGTAGGGGATTGTTGAGAGATAGATGGTGGAGCTGGAGGAGAAGGAGAGGGGGAGGGAGAAGGAGAGTTGGAGGATAATGGTGAAGGAGATGGAAAAGGAGATGGTGAAGAATAGCTAGGAGATGGAGAAAAGATGCCAATAGGTGATGTAGGGGAGGCAGTAGGGTTGGGGGAAGCAGTCGTAATCGACAATTGAACAGGCGTGGAAAAAGAAGGAGAAGAAAAAGAAGTGACACACTGAAGAAGAGACACAAGATGATAGAAAGGATCATGAAAGGTGGATTTAATAGACTAAGGAGGGACGAGAGAATATTTTTGGAAGGGAAACGAGGACTCATTAAAGACAACATGTCTGGAGACATACAATCGACCAGAAACAGAAGTTTATTATCATTATACGGTATTGAGAATGGAAAACATGAGCAACCAAAACATTTCATAAACTTGTAGTCAGGAAAATGTTTAAATAAAACTGAGTCTGGAGACTGAAAATTCAATAAAGGAGTTTAGAGACGATTAGTTAAGAACACCGTTGTTTGAAAAACATAAGGCTAAAATTGTTGTGGGACAGAGGAGTGTGCTAAAAGAGACAACCCAACCTCAACAACATGCCTGCTTTTACGTTCAACACTTCCATTTTGTTGTGGGGTATAAGGGCATGATAATCTATGAAGAATACCATTAGAAGACAGAACTGAAGACAGGGTTTGAACTCAGTACCACCGTCAGTTTGAAGAGCCTTGATTTTGGTTTCAATTTAGGTTTCAACCATGATTATAAAGTGAAGAAAAGCAGAGGGGACATCATGCTTGGATTGCAAAATATAAATCCATGTAAACTTAGTGCAATCATCAATGAACAACAAAAAATATCGAGCACCATTTATTGATTTCAAAGGGGACGGGCCCCAAACGTCCGAATACACTAAACCAAAGGGTACGAGAGAAGTATAAGAAGAAAGAGAAAACAAAAGTCTATGGCTCTTAGCCAATTGACAGTGTGAGCAAAATTTTTTAGTTGAAGAGCTAAACTTAAGATTACAATCGCTAAGAACTCGTTGGACTTTTTGGAAAGAAGGATGGCCAAGACGACGATGCCACAGTGAAACATCTTGAAGTGTTGAAAGAAAGATAGCAGGCCTTGAAAGGTGAGAATGAGAGACACAAGAAGAACATGTTGACAGCTTGTATAAACCATCTTCAAGACAACCTTGGAGAAGAATGTTCTTGGAGAGACGATCCTTCATTTGGATGAAACAAAACAAATGCATGATTATCATGACAAAGACGGGCAATACTAGTGAGATTATGAGACAAATGAGGAGTGTGGAGTACAAAGTTTAGTTTAATTGGAAAACTATGAGAATTAGAACAGAGAAAAGAGGAACCAATATGAAGAACAAGTATAAACTTACCATTGCCTACAACGACTTGCTCCCCACCATAATAAGGATTTGGCTGCTGCAAATTGGCAACATCAGAAGTCATATGATGAGTGGCGCCTGAGTCCATATACCAAGCTTCATCAAGATGCGAGACCAAAGATATAAATAGAATATGATTAGTAGGTGCAGCGGAAGAAGATTGAGTTTGTGGAAGGGGTTGGGAAAATTGATTGAAGAATGCCTGAGGAGTAAAAGAATTTGGGGGGGGGGGCTAATAAAGGGGATTATGCCTATTGTAACAAACCAAGGTTGTATGACCAAGTTTGCTACATATTTGGCATTGTGGGTAGTTCGAATTGGGTGAGGGCCATTTGAGAGGTTGGAAAGAGGTGTGAGGATGACCAAAAACACTTGGTCCAGGGAAAGGGGTAGAGAATGATTGAGGAAAAGGGAAAGCATAAGAGGATTTAGAATGTGACTGGGATGTTGGTTGAGACCTCTGTTGGGTTCCTAGAGTGAGCAAAAATATGATATAAAAAGACTCTAGAACTCTTTGCAAGTATACACAGTCCGCAACAAGTAATAAGTATTATCAATCCAATGCCTGAACTAGCTTCCACTTTATTTATTTTGTATAACTCTTTAATGATTTTAAAGATAGTAAAAATGATTGGTTTTTATAAGAATAATGCTGAAACAAAAGAAATGACAGAACAGAAAATAATCAAATAGGCAGACAGATTAGAAACAGGAGCTGGTCAGGATTTAGTAATTGTTTTAAAAGATGCTCTAGCAATATTATTGATCATGCAAAACTCTCGCAGTCTTATCAGCAGATTCCTCCCGGAACTCTGGAACTTTTGGAATGTGTTTCAACCCCAATGAAGTACTACCGATCAAGCACTAGGCAACTGGCTATCCCTAGCTCAGTCACTGGCGTTCACCAATACACAATGATCTAGTGTGATTAATTGCTACACACTCCCTAAATCATCACTGAAACTAGAGAGATGTATTCATACCGACTGGTCAGGCGTGCATAAAATAGAAATGAACACAACAATTAATCAAGATGCATTAATCAATATTTATTACTAGAAACAAAGCATGGTAGTCACATTGTTCCTAACCAACGCCTAAGCTACTTAGTTCATAAGATGCATGAAAACGCAAGTTACAATCTGAGTAAGCATGTCATTGACTACAAGATAAAACAAGAAAAAGATTAATTCCCTTGAACAGCTTGCAATCGATGGTCTTCTAAATGGTCTCCAATATTCTCTCTATTTGGCTCCCAAAGGTGGAAGTAAACTTCCAAAAATGGAATGTTTTCTCCCAAAAGTGGAATGACTTTGACTTAGGCGGCTACTCCCTTTTATAGAAGGATATGAGGCTTGACTTAGGTCAACCTAGACACGTGTATGACTCTCCTTGCTCATTTATCACGAAAATAACTCAACAGAATTCGGTTTGTCAACTTGGCTAACGAGCTGTGACGTGGCAGTTTTGCTCCCAGTTTTGCTGCAGCACACAAATTGCTCCCTCCAGTCGCCCAACAACACATTATGCATAAAATAATTTCCAAAGCTTCCATTCTTCCAAATGGGTTAAAACATATAATATCTATCTAAAACCAACACTATTAAGCACAAAAGACACACAAATCCCTGTAGAAATGAGGCCTAAATAACTACCTTTTGGGCAGTTATCACACCCCCAAACTTGAACTATTGCACGTCCCGAGCAACACTAACCAACCTTCCCTTAAGAATTCAAAACGTTAGACAAAGAATAGCTTAATCAAACCAGACAATCCAACACTACCTTTAACTTTTACCTGGGCACTCTACAAAACCGAGCTCTGCTGCAGCAAAATGATTCCTCTGGCATGGACAAATAATCACCACTTTTAACACAATTCTAAGAACTTGTCACAACCTAGCTCTATTATCTGACATTCAAAACACATTTCCAAGGAGTTTATATTTTTGTTTTTTAGACTTAAAACAACCCCACAGTCATAAGTTCTTAAGCATGGGATGACCCACTTTATGGTGCAGTATACCCTTGCCTCAAACTAATCACCAACTAGACTAAATACTCTTTATAAAGCTCAAGAATCCTTAGTTATTCTATCTCTTGCCCCTCAGAATGGCAACATTTTATGATGAAACTCACCTAAGTTCTAGGAGACAGAAAACTGCTGGATCATTTTTCATCCTTCAAAACTTTTGCTCCATGAATTTTCTCAGCAAAATTTTCAACAATCAATTTTTTCAGCAAATATTTTTCTCATTTTTCACATTTCCTAGGTCATCTTTTGACGCGAAGACAAACTGTGGATATCACAAATGTCCCCGGTTACTCAATAACCTAACAAATTTCTACTTGAAGGAGAGGAATGCTCGAGCAAAACAATTGGAGTAGCAAAAAGTCCCCCAAACTTGAATTATTCATTGTCCCCAATGAATCATCAATTTTGTAATTATACCCCCAAACTTAAATTTTTCTATCTGAATTTTCAATCTAAGCGTTGGACTAGAACTAAGCTTAAAGTGGATCATAAAAGTCGACACTACCTCTAAAATCTTCTTTGTCGCAGCAACAGACCAGGCTAGAAGAAATGCTCAAGCAAAAGGTTTCTGGAGATCAGAATACCTTGATCTAATTAAGCTTAACCAGTCCAAGCTTCAAAATTCAGAAGAAAATTAGTTAAGTTAGAGTTACTCAGTGCTCATAGAATGGAAACAACTTGGAAATTTCATTAAAGCATAGAAAGAAACTACAAAAGAAGATATTTTTTTGAAGCAGAAATTAAAAAGAAACATAACAAAACAAGCAAAGATAGAAAAAGATGCGGTCAGAAATGCGCGAGCAACAAAAATATTTCAACAAAAAGATTGCGCGCCCAAATTTCCTCCTTCAATTCTCCTGACCAGGATCTTCTTCTTCATCTCCTTCTCTCTCAACAGGCGTCGGCGGAATCCAGGGGTTCAGTAGGTCATCAGGGAATATGGGTAAAGCCGGATATGGTTTGGAAAAATTTGATTGCAAGGCTACCCTTAACGCGACATCCCTCCTCTTCACATAACTATAGAAAGTCTGGAATTTCCTTTCAGCGAATTCCATCCTGCTGGAATGCATCTGTAGTTGCTCCTGTATTTGGTGGATGCCGCACACCAATCCTCCTTGGCGTGCATCTTGGGTCCTTTGAAGCCTGGCCAAATTTGGTGTGTCAATTATTCCCTTGTCTACTAGAGTCACATCATCCTCATTTTCTGGCACCCCTGCCCTTCGGCATAGCATCGTGATAGTGTTGGGGAAAAACAGCTTCCCCACCTTTTTCCGCCAGCAATCAAGAATCTCAGAAGAAATTATTTTACCCACATCAATACTCATTGAACAAAAAATGGCAAAGGCAAGCAAAACCCGGTCTCGAGACACCGTTGAGTCGTGAGTTGTCGGCAGTAAGCGTAGCTTGATGAAATCCATCCACGTATTGGCCTCGCTCTTCAGATAAGAAGCCTGAAATGTGCGCTTTTCTGTCTTCGACAGTCTCCACTGGGCCCCCTCAATGCCAACCTCTCGGACAGTCGCATTTAATTGGCCGCTAGATGGTGCGACCACCATCTCATTAAAGTCGGTGTGTGGAAAGTCCTGGAGGTTAAACAAAGAATTAATAGCTTTTGGGCTCCAGTCAACGGGCACTCCTCGGACGATGGCCTGAAATTCCTCTTGGTCGTCAATATTTGCATAAAATTCTTGAACAATGTTGGAATTAACAGGCTCTGGCTTTGCACAAAATTGACGCCAGCCATGGTTCACTATTCCAGTCCTCAAGAACCATGGCAGATCATCGCCAAATCCTCGTTCAAACAAGAAGTACCGTCTCATCATTTCTTGGTATTTTACTCGAGCAAGGTCATTGATGAAGCAAATGAATGGTAATCGCGGTTCCTCAGCATTGAGATCTTCAGCCTCAGTCGATGCCTAAACAATACCTTTGCCCTTGTTGTCCCTTCGTTTGAGCAAAATCTCTTCCTCCGCCTTCTTTGCTTCTTCCTCTCTTGCCTTGTCCTCAGCTTCCTTCTTTTCTCGTTCCACTCTTTCTACATTCTCTCTTTCAGAATCTGTGGTTGAAGGCGAGGGAGTATTAGTTTAGACTACCCTGACGCGACCCGCCTTTCGCTTAATGCGGCGACGTTTTGGTACTTCCGGCATGATCACCTCCACTCGAGCCTCCTGAACTGGCTCATTTTCAGTCGCAACCTCTGCCTGCACATCCTTATTCCATTTTTCTTGAATTTCCTCGGTATTTCCCTCTTCCTGAACTTCCTCTGTATCCGCCATTCTCGGCTCAACCTCTTCTGGGTTCTGTACATCAGATTCTTTTGGATCACCTTCAACTAGTGTGGCAACAATATCTTCCACAAAGGCATAGCTTCTTGATCTTCAGCCCGTTGTTGCTTTCTTCTTCTTTTAGCCTCTTTTTCCTCTAGCGTATTCTTCTTCTTTGGTTTCACCTTCTGGGCTTCGGGGGTAACAACTACCTCCTCTTCCTCATTACCTCTCTCTTTTCTTGCTCTTCTTTTGGCCATTAGAAACTCAAAGGGTTTTACAGAGAATGAAAGTGAAAAAGAAAGCAAAAGATCGAAGCAAGAAGACGAAGTAAGAGAAACGTACCGAGGGTTACCAATAAATAAGGCTTCAGCAAAAGAAAATCTTAAGAGAAAGGATTTGCTCTACATTAAATAATATTATCGTTTATTTTAATCTCATGCATTTTGAAAAATCAAAACCATCAACGGTAAAATCTTGCATGTTAATCGCCCACAGTAAATAATTTCGTGCTGTCAAACAGCCAACCGTTGGATCATTCCTGCATGAAACGTGGCTTCATCAGATGACACATACAAATTTACCTGTTAAAAGAAAAATCCAAAATCCAAACGGTAAAAATAATAAATTCACAACGAAACCCCTCATATTCGAACAGTTTGCTTTAGCCATAATTTTGCCACAACAACCTTCTGAACAAAATATTACCTGAAGAATCGTGGATACAGACTTTTAAATTCAAAACAAAAGATCACATCATAAAATGCAAATTTAAATTAACTGATCAAATCAAATCTTAACATTTATTTTTAATTGAAGCCGAATAAACTAGAGAAAGTTTTTATTAAACCGACTCTAATCAGAATTTAAACAACCGAAATTAATCTAAATCTAAAATCTTATAAAATCTAACTAATTACAAGATAATTTCAAAGAAAATTTAAATAAATAAAATCCAACAAAATCAAAGAAAATTCAAAGCGAAATAGATAAAATCTAAACTACCAAAAATAATAAAAATATTAAAAACTAAAATCTACTTAAAATAAATCATGCAAAATTAAAATTAAATCTAAGATACTCGAAACAAATCAAATCAAATCAAAGAGGAAAAAAAAAAACTCTGGGAGCTCAAAATATTGCTCTGTAAAATGCTCCCGCAAACATCCTACTTTCTCAATCATCAATCAACCTTAGGGAAGGATATTTCGTCTGGAACTCCTCTCCCCAATAATGCTTTACACGCTGTCCATTCACTTTGAATAATCTCCCATCTTTCTCATCCTGCAAAGTAATTGCTCCATGGGGGAAAACCTCAATCTCTACTATATTAAAAGGGGCTAAGAGGGGAGAATTTTTACATTCCCTTATTGCCCTTAAAATTTTTTATAATGACTATTTTGTCCTTCTACCCTAAGAGGGGAGAATATTTTGTTTCCTCTTTTTCCCTTACTTTTAAAGTAAATTCCTATTTTACCCTTTGCTGATGAGACACGATTCTTTGAGTGTAAGTTTCCATTGAGTCCAATAGTTGCAATTGATGTTGATGAGATGCGATTGTTCATGAAAAGATGGTTACACATTGAATTGGTAAATTCATTCGTGTATAGGTGTGATCCATGTACAAGAAAAATATATATAATATATAATTGTCAAAATATCAAACTATATGAAAATGTGTCCAATAGGTGCAATTGATGCCGATAGGATGTGACTGTTCATATGAAGATGGTTACACATTGAATTGGTGCATTCATTTGTGTATAGATGCTATCCCATGTATAAAAAGAAAATATATAATTGAGAAAATGTCAATTATATACAAATTAATACATTTTAGGTAAGTAAACTTAGAAGTCTGAAAAATAATAATAATAATAATAACCACAATAGCCTAAAAATTATTAAGTTATTATTAAAAAAAACCTTATTAATTAATAAATGCATGCACAATTTTAAATATGAAATTAAAATTTTCAAATATTAAAATAATTGAACACACTCTCAGTTTTTCTAATTAAATAGTTTAATTTCTTTTTCATTAATCATAAGTACAAGAACTTTTAATATTTATATTTAAATTTATGCAATTGGTTTTAGTGGAAAGTTTTTAATACTATTAATTATTTATGTAACAATATTAGCTACTTAATCCTTATTTTATTTTTCTTATAACTTATATTGTAAGTTTTTTATCTTAGAAAAGACAATTTAACATATTAAAAATTAATTATTTGTAAAATTTCATATTGTTTTATTTCTATTCTAGATATGATAATTATTAAATTTATTGTCAAAGTTTAAATTAAAAAAACATGTGCAACGTACATGTGTGTTAATATTATGTCTATATACATGCTATATAATAAGAAATCATTTATTTTTATCACTAACTTTCAAAAGTTTATGGTAATTAAACTAAAAATTATAAGGTATTTGTTTATTACATTACATATACTAAACATGCTGTTATTTTCTCTTATTCTAATTTAGGACTATACGATTCCACGTGCATTGCACGTGCTACTTCACTAGTCATAATAAATGGCCCTGACCATTTAGATTTTAGCTTCCCAGGAAATAATTTTAATATAGAGTTATAAAGCAAAACCTTCTGACCTTTGACAAACTCTTTAGATTTAATTTTCTTGTCATGCCATAGCTTAGTCTTTTCTTTATACATTTTCGAATTTTCATAAGAAAATTGTCGAAATTCCTCCAGTTCATTAAGCTGCAGCATACTAATTTCTCCTGCACGACTCAGATCAAAATTCAACTTTTTCAAAGCCCAAAACGTTTTATGCTCAAGCTCTAATGGTAAATGGCAAGCTTTTCCATATACTAACCTATAGGGAGACATACCTAGAGGAGTCTTATAGGCTGTCCTATAAGCCCAAAGAGCCTCATCCAACCTAAAAGATCAATCCTTCCTAGATGGATGGACTACTTTCTCTAGAATAGATTTAATTTCCCTATTACTAATTTCAGCTTGACCATTTGCTTGTGGGTGATATGGGGTAGCTATCATATGCTTAATCCCATACTTAGCCAACAACTTAGTTAAGATATTATTAACCGCGCAAAGATGTGCGATTGAAGAAACCTTGCAACTGTCTTGGCATCACTCTGATGGCATGCGATGGCCTCCACCCATTTGGACACGTAGTTAACTACCAATAAGATAAAAATATTGCCATTAGAAGGGGCAAATGGCCCCATAAAGTCAATACCCCATACATCGAATAATTCAACTTCTAAAATGTAAGTAAGAGACATTTTATCTCTAGGCCCCAAATTTCCTCTCGTTTGGCAAGCATCACACTGCTTGTAGAACCAATGGGCATCCTTAAATAAGGTAGGCCAGAAAAATCCACAATGTAAGATCCTCATAGCTGTCCTCTGACCACTAAAGTGACCTCCATATGGCGAAGAGTGACATTGCTCCAGGATTTCCTTTGCTTCATCACCTGAAACACACCTACGAATAATACCGTCAGAGCATTGCTTATACATAAACGACTCATCCCAATAGAAAAACTTTGCATCATGCTTAAACTTTTTCTTCTGCCTCCAATCCATGTCAATAGGAGTGACTCCCTTTACCAAAAAGTTGGCAATATCAGCATACCAAGGGACATCCCTGACTACCTTAACCTCTACAGCAAAGAGCTGTTCATCGGGAAAAGAATCGGAAATGGCTGATTGCTCCAGCAAAGATGATGATGGATCAAGACGAGACAAATGATCTGCAATGACATTTTCTGATCCCTTCTTGTCCTTTATCTCTAAGTCGAACTCCTGCAATAATAAAACTCAACGAATTAGTCTAGGCTTTGCATCTTTCTTAGTAATTAAATACCTTATTGCTGCATGATCCGTGAACATCATGAATTTGGATCCAACCAAATATGGCCTGAATTTCTCAAAGGAAAACACCACAGCTAACAACTCCTTTTCAGTAGTTGTGTAGTTGACTTGTGCCTCATTTAAAACCCTGCTTGCATAATATATAGGATGGATAAATTTTCCCTGCTTTTGCCCCAGCATAGCACCTACCGCAGCATCACTCGCATCGCACATCACCTCAAATGGTAAATTCCAATTAGGTACACAAAGAATGGGTGTTGAGATTAAAGCAGCTTTTATAGTTTCAAAATCCTTCCAACAATCTGCATTATAGTCAAAAACATGATCATAACACAATAAGTTACAAAGAGGTTTACTAATTTTGGAAAAATCCTTTATGAACCTCGTATAAAATCCAGCATGACCTAAAAAACTCTAAATTCCCGTCACTGAACTCGGTGATTCTAGTGTCTCAATAACCTCAATTTTTGCTCTATCAACTTGTAGACCATTCTTAGAAATCCTATGACCTAACACTATGCCCTCCTTCACCATGAAGTGACATTTCTCCCAATTGAGAACTAGATGGATATCCTCACATCTCTTTAACACCTGACCTAAATTATCTAAACAACTCTGAAAAGACCCTCCAAACACTGAAAAATCGTCCATGAATACCTCGACAGTGGACTCAATCATATAAGAAAAAATCGCCAACATACACCGCTGAAATGTTGCTGGAGCATTGCAAAGGCCAAAAGGCATTCGCCTAAAAACAAATGTCCCGTAAGGGCAGGTGAAAGTGGTTTTTTCCTGATCCTCAGGAGCCATAGTAATATGGTTATACCAAGAATAACCATCTAAGAAACAGTAGTAGGCCTGACCAGCCAACCTATCCAACATCTGGTCAATAAATGGTAGAGGGAAATGATCCTTACGGGTAGCTTTATTAAGCCTCCTGTAATACATGCAAACCCTCCAGCCAGTTACTATCCTTGTTGGGATCAACTCATTGTCTTTATTGCTCACCACAGTGACACCTCCTTTCCTAGGAACACATTGGACAGGGCTTACTCATTTGCTATCTGCAATTGGATAAATAATCCCAGCATCCAACCATTTAATCACCTCCTTTTTAACAACCTCTTTCATTGCAGGGTTAAGCCTTCTTTGTTGCTCAATACTCCTAAAGGATCCCTCCTCTAGAGTGATTTTGTGCATACAAAAAGATGGGCTAATACCCTGAATGTCAGCCAATGTCCAACCGATAGCCTTGCGGTATTGCTGCAGCAATTTTATTAAGGTCTCTTCATGCTCCGCCATTAAACCTGATGCAACAATAAGGGGCAACGTCTCACCTTCCCCAAGATACACATACTTTAGATGATCCGGCAAGGGCTTCAAATCTAAAGTGGGTGCCTCAATCAGGGATGGCTTAATAGGAGGAGCCTTCCTTTGATCTAAATCTAAAGACTCAAAAACTTGTAAATCCTTTACACTAATCTCTCCATGATCTTCCAAATGCTTATCAGCCGAATCCTGTACTGCTGTCTCAACAATTGCGCTCTCCAGAATCTTAATGAAAGAGCAATCTTCCATTTCGTCTGGATACTTCATGGCTTTAAACACATTAAATTTTACTTCCTCATTACAAACTCTCATTGTTAATTCCCCTTTTTGAACATCTATTAATGCCCTACCAGTAGCCAAAAATGGACGACCTAGAATAATTGGGACATTTTTATCAGCCTCATAGTCTAAAATAATAAAATCAATAGGAAATATGATTTTATCCACTTTCACTAAGACATCCTCAATTTTACTGTCTGGATATGTGATAGACCTATCAACTAGTTGGAGTGTGACTGTGGTAGGCCTAGCTTCACCAATACCTAGCTTCCGATAGACTGAAAGTGGCATAAGGTTAATGCTTGCACCTAAATCACAAAGTGCTCTACCTAACTCTTTTCCACCTATAGACACAGGTATAGTAAATGACACTGGATCCTTAGCCTTGGGTGGTAGCCCATTCTTAAGAATAGCACTACATTCCTCAATAAGAGATACAGTTTCAAACTCACCTAACCTCTTCTTTTTAGTTAAAATATCCTTAAGAAATATAGCATAATTAGGCATTTGCTCTATAGCTTCCACTAAAGGGATATTTATATGCAACTGCTTAAGAATCTCTAAAAACTTTTTAAATTGACCATCGTGATTCTTTGGCCTTTGCCTTTGTGGAAAAGGTAGAGGTGGTACATAAGGTGGGGGCGGCACATAAGGTGGTTCCACATCTGGAACAGAACTAGATGCTCCAACATTTTTATTGCTGCCTCCAGCACCCTGACCAATCTCCAACTCTTTCTCAACAATAATATTTTTATCACTATTCTTTTCTATATCCTGAGTTGTACTAGGCTCTTTTCTTTCCTCTAATGGCTTACCACTTCTAAGAGTCACTGTCTTTACCTGCTCCTTACCTTTCCTTCGAGGGTGTTCAGTGTCTGAAGGAAGTTTCCCTTGAGGCCTTGCCTTCAGCTCATTAGCTAGCTGACCCACTTGCAATTCCAAGGCTCTCATTGAAGCTTGATTACTTTGAATGGCGACATCTGTATGAGCCATAAATTCTTTCATCATCGCCTCAAGAGAACTCCCTGAATTTTGCTGGGCAAAGCCTGCTTATTTTGCTGGGGCAATACCTGCGCTTTAGCAAAACCCGAATGGTTCACCTTTTGTTGTGTTTGCACATTACTTCCTTGTCCTCCCCATGAAAAGTTTGGGTGGTTGCGCCAACCTAGATTATAAAAATTAGAATAAGGGTTATTCCTCTAATTACCTACAAAAAACACAGAAGTTGGATTGCTGGGGCAAAACTCGTAGTTGTGATCTTCACAGCAATAGACACATGCTTCTTCTGCGACTTGGTTCACCAACGCAACAGGCTCCACAACTGGTGGCTGCTGATGACTAATCAGTGTCACATTCTTAAGAGCGTTAGCAATCATTGCAAGATCAGCCCTAATGGTGGACACACCATCAACCTTTAATACACTTTTAACCTTTTTATTTGTGCCTCTAACATCCGACCACTAGCAACTATTACTAGATATTCTTTCTAAAATTTCATAGGCTTCGTTAGACGTTTTTGCCAAAAGGGCCCCTCCAGCTGAAACATCAACCATACCCTTGGTTACTCCGTTTAACCCATTGTAAAATGTTTCCATTTGGATACAATGAGGTAAAGCATGGTGGGGACACTTTCGTAAGAGCTCCTTAAACCTCTCCCAAGCCTCACTAAAAGTCTCATTTTCAAGTTGCCTAAACCCTACTATTTCACTCATTAACTTAGCATTTCTATTAGGTGGGAAATATTTACTAAAATTTTTTTCAGCTAACTCATCCCATGTCCCAATTGATCCTGGAGCAAAAGAATTTAACCACGCCTTCGCTCCATCCTTAAGAGAATACGGGAACAAAGTTAATCTAAGAGCATCCCTAGGCACTCCTTGTATTAAAAAAGAATCACTAACTCCTAGAAAAGACTTAAGATGTAAATGACGATCGTCAGATGACAAACCATGGAATTACCCCACGATTTGCAACATCTGAAACATTATTGGTTTCATTTCAAAATTTGCCGCTTGAATTTGAGGACGTGCAATCCCTGGATTCAACTCATCAAACATTGGAAAAGCATATGCTCGAATGGCTCTGGTCCTATCGTTTGCTACCATGATAGGATTCTCAGCCTGATTATTTTGCTGCTCATTTTGCTCCAGCGGTGGATTTTGCTGCAGCAAACGATTCTGGGGGTTCGCTGGATCTTTAGGATCCTCCGGAAGGCGCGACACGTTCTCCATCTGGTTTCTACGCTGCTCTCTCCTTCTTCTCCTGAATGTCCTCTCGATTTCTGGATCAAGCTCGAACCTTACCCCAGGCGGATCGCTCATGCACCAAACTTACACCTGCAAAAACAAAAGAAACAATAAAAAAGTTGTAGCACCAAACCACTAAAACACATACACAAAAAAGATCAGATAAAAACTTATTCAAGTCCCCGGCAACGGCGCCAAAAACTTGTTGCAATCCTGAAGTTGTTAAAAATATGAGATAAATTAACTCCAGAATACTGTGCAAGTATACACAATCTAGCAGCAAGTGATAAGTATTTATCGTATCCACAGGGTCTTGAAATGCCTACCTCTATTGATTTATTTTGTCATTTTAATGATTTCAAAAGTTTGGTTAAATTGATTGGGTTTTTAAAATGTTGGAACAAAAGAAATACGAAAGCAGTGAGTGATTACGACTAGAGAAAACAAAATGGAAACAGACACAGGTTAAGACTTCTGTAATTGATTATAAAAATGCTCCAAAAATTCTTTTGATCCGTCAATCTCTCGCAATCTTATTAGCAGATTCCTCCCGGAACTCCGGATCTTTTGGAATGTGTTTCAACCCCAATGAAGTACTACCGATGAAGCACTACGCAACTGGCTATCCCTAGCTTAGTCACTGGCGTTCACCAATACACAATGATCTAGTGTGATTAATCGCTACACACTCCCTAAATCATCCCTGAAATTAGAGAGAGGTATTCATACCGGCTGGCCAAACGAGCATAAAATAGAAATGAACGCAACAATTAATCAAGATACATTAATCAATATTTATTACTAGAAATAAAGCACGACAATCACATTGTTCCTAACCAACGCCTAAGCTACTTAGTCCATAAGATGCATGGAAACGCAAGTTACAATCTGAGTAAGCATGTCCATGACTACAAGATAAAAAAAGAAAAGATTAATTCCCTTGAACAGCTTGCAATCGATGGTCTTCTAAATGGTCTCCAATCTTCTCTCTATTCGACTCCCAAAGGTGGAAGTAAACTTCCCAAAATGGAATGTTTTCTCCCAAAAGTGGAACGGCTACTCCCTTTTATAGAAGGATAAGAGACTTGACGTAGGTCAACCTAGACACGTGTATGGCTCTCCTTGCTCCTTTATCACGAAAATAACTCAACAAAATTCGGTTTGTCAACTTGGCTAACGAGCTGTGACGTGGCAGTTTTGCTCCCAGTTTTTCTGCAGCATAGAAATTGCTCCCTCCAGTCGCCCAGCAACACATTCTGCATAAAATAATTTCCAAAGCTTCCATTCTTCCAAATGGGTTAAAACATATAATATCTATCTAAAACCAACCCTATTAAGCACAAAAGACACACAAATCCCTGTAGAAATGAGGCCTAAATAACTACCTTTTGGGCAGTTATCAACCTCGTATTACGTTTTTGATTTGAAGATGTAGAAAGGTTGGCCAAATTTGCTTCAACAAGGTTGAGAGTATCAACAAAGTTTTTTTTCTCAAGATGGGCTTCATAAGTTAGTAAAAGACTTCAGACATCCGCAAGGGAGGAGCGATCAATACGGTTATGGATGGAGATGACAAAACGATTGTACTAGGTACCAAGTCCCTCTAAAATGTAACCCAAATGATCTCTATAGGACAAAGGTTCTCCTATGGCCGAGAATTTATCAACAACATCCTTGATTTGAGCAAGGTATTGAGATACAGATAAACCATCCTTTTGGATCTTTTGTAATTGAGAACGGAGACCCATTATTCGAGCAGTAGAAGAGGATTCATACACAACCAGAAGGTGATCCCAAATCTCAAAGGCAGAAGAACAACCTATAATCTCTCATAACTTGTCTTCATTAAAAGAAGAGTATATCCAGCTCATTAAAGTCCTATTAAACTTTGGCCAAACTGTAAATTGGGGGTTTACCTAGGATTGAGCAGCATCAAGAAACTTAGGCAGAGCAAACGTACCATTTATGAAGCATTCCATGTCAAATGCGATGATGTGATTGAGTAGTTGATTCTTCCACAACAAGTAATTGTTGTCAGAGAGCTTAATGTTTAGAGGTTGTGTTAGGGTTGCATATGGGGAGATAGAAGGCGGCTGAGCAGGATAAAATGGAGTAGAGGGGTGAGGAAAAAGGGTAAGGCGGAAGCAGGGGCAGGCAGATACTGGAATCCCTAAATTAAGACAAAAAAGAGTTTGGAAAAATATCTTAATTTTTGAGTGATTGAGAAAATGAGACTGAAAGGGTGGAATATTAGGGTTTAATGTTCTAGTAGGAGCTGAGGTGCAGTATTCGTGGTGGAGGGAGGAAGACGATGAGACATAACAGGTGTCAAACTGGGAGAGAATACAAGGGCGGTAATCGTGGGAGTTGATATAGTGCTAGAATTAGCTACCACCGACAACAGAGTATCATTGGCAAACAAAGAACTTGATGTTGACGCCATGGAGGAAGAACACCAGCTAAAGAAAGGAATCGCGAATAAGCTACTCAGAGAAAAAAAATGCCCTAAAGCTCTGATACCATGTAGATAAATCAGAGATGGATAGTATTTTGGAAATGCTTAGTTGAATGGCAGAGCTCAATCCTTGTCCAATAAATAACAAAAAGGAGGACACACATAGTAATACAACTGGCTAAAGAAAAACCGAAATACCCAGACAATTAACAATGTAATTAGCAAAGGATTACACACTAATGACTGAACTAACAGTACTGTTTATTCATTGCCTCAGGAATGAAATAATCACCAATTTACAACCCATCTTCTCTAATCTATGAAAATTCTCTAAAATTATATATGGTTTCTTGGTATTAAAGCAGTTAGGCTAACACCATGGCTGATGAAAATTTGACCTCACTTGAAAGCAACATCGCCGCAGCTCCTGTTGCAATGACAACCCTTGTTTCGAATATCATCAGCTCGTCGTTTGGTCATCCTCTAAGCACGGTTCTCACAGTGAAGCTCGATGAGAAGAATTACCTGTTGTGGAGGGGAATTGTGCTTGCAATTCTCAGGGGGTCAAAAGGTAAATGGGTATGTTATGGGCACAAAGTCACAGCCATATGAATTTCTTGAATCAAGTGGTGGAGCTGGGAAATAACAGCTCACTCCAAATTTGAAGAATTGACCATAGTGGACAAAGCTCTTTCCGGATGGCTCTTCGGATCGATGACTCTAGTTGTAGGTGAAGATGTTGTCAATTTCAAAACCTCAAGAGACGTATGGAAGGCGCTCGAACAGATGTATGGGGCGACTAGTAAAGCCAGGATCAATTAGCTTTGAGGTACTCTACAAAAGACTAAGAAATGATCGACGAAAATGCTGGAAGATCTAGCGATAATGAAGCAGGCATCCGAAAATCTACAGTTGGCAGGTGCCCCTGTCTCTCTATCCGACCTAGTTTCCTATGTTCTAGACGATCTTGATATTGAATACATTCCCATCATCTGTACTATTGTTGCGAACAGTGGACTGAAGGTGGATGTTGAAAAAGATGATAAATAATGAATGATAATGAATTCAGTCAACCAAGTGCAAGTATACACTATCGCATGTCGTAATATAATCTCCTGAAAGTATTCCAAATGTATCAATCCCACAGAGACTAAGTTGGAAACATAGATTTGAAGAAGAAACTGGTCTTAAATTGCTTTTGAAAGATAACCAAGAAAAATATTTTATGTTGAGTTTTGGAAAACAAACAAACAAACAAGTCAATAAATAACAACAATAATAAAAGCGAGGTGCTTAATATAGTTTCATCCCAAAGGCAAATAACTCTAGTAATGGCTTATTCAACCTAAATCTACTTATGCATTGAGTCAGGTTTAACTCCTATTTGACCTTGCTCCCAAGAACCGTTAGAAGGCTAAGCGAGTGCCGTTATGCACATTTCTGTGACTCGACTCTGAAATAGATTATTCATGCATGCAACCTATAACCCTATAGTTGTTATAAGACGATCATCCCCTATAACACCGAATACACTCTCTCGAGCCATTTCTCCTATATCACCTTTATGAGAAACGATATTCTTTGACCCTTTCAGTATCAAACTCACATAGCATGCAAAGTCTAAGTGATCAAGTTAAACTCAACAAGGTTTGAATGATAATGAATAAAGGATGACATACAATAAATAGAACTTAGGCAAATAAGCAACTTTCAAGCCCTTTAAACCATAAGGGAATTCACTATACAAAACCCCTCAATCGAATTTAGCCACACATGATGGAATATAATGCAAATGAACAACTTTTCTTTGAAATAATGAATAAATAATACAAACAATGAAAAGAAACAAGTGCTGGAAAATATTGTGCAGTAACTAAAACTAGGGTTTTCACTTTTATCCACTCCTTCTAGAGTTCTCACGACACCCTACTCTCCTTTTACAAGGTGGGAATAGGATGAAACCTCTACAAACACTCGGGTTTGATGTCTAACTAAGGGTTAGAATTTAGTCTTCTAGCAAAGACCTCGGGCATCCCTACTCATGGGCATCTACTAAGGTTCTGTCACCACCCAATTCTTCCCAGTGAGTTCTATTTGTGTTTCCTCTCGATTGCTGGCCTTTTAAAGAGTAAAAAGTGGTTGGGGAGTCACGAAATCAATGTTAGACAATAGCCCAGGATGTTTCAGAGTCAAATCAGCAAGTTAGGTACGTGAAAAGCTTGTTGGTTGTTGACTCGCAGAAATTGGGGACAATCAGTTTTTGCCTAGAAATGTTGTCGCAGTTTGTTTTGCCTTGGCAGAAATGCAGTTGCATTTCCAGAAAATTTACCTATTTTCTGGAAAACACCAAAATTTGTTCAAATTCATATATAATAAGTCCTTTTAAGTTCAAATAAGCATGATTTGATAAACATGACTCCCTAAGACTCATCTTACCAACTTTGACACTTTTTAGGCTCAGGATAAAGTAATTTGACTCAAAATCATACAAGTTTGGACAAGAAATAAGCTAAAAATAAGGACAAAATATGTATATTTTTGGCACTTATCAACTATTCAAGAGAAAGAACTCTCTTCCTTGAAAGAGTTGCATTGGATTTTAGTAACCTTTGAAGGTACACTAAAATGTTTCAACCCTAGTCCTATTTCTACTAATTTGAGTGGTGACCAAACAACAAATTACACCTACAATAGGCAAGGAAATTTTTCGGTTGGACAACAAAATCAAGGATAAAACAATCAGAGGAATAAAAAATCATGAAAATTAGAATTATCAACCCTCGAACTATGGCTCACGAAACAACAACAACAGAGGAAAAGGTCGTGGAAGATATTTCAATCAAAGAGGTGACAATTCTAAACCAACCTATCAGTTATGTGGTAAATATGGTCACTCTGCCTGTGCTTGTTATTGCCCCTCCAGAACTTGTGTGTGAAATAAATTTGTTGGCTGATAGTGATGCCACGAGCCACTTTACTGCTGATGCTGCAAATTTGAATGTGAAAACAAAATACAATGGTAATGTCTCTCTTACTGTGGGTGATGGAACAAAATTAAGTATATCTCATGTTGGTAGGAGTAAAATTAGTCGTAATGTTGGATCTGCTATTTGTCTGAACAATATGTTACATGTGTCTCATATCAAACATAATTTACCAAGCATTTCAAAGCTTACTGCTGATAATAACTTGTTTGTGGAATTTTACCCATCATCTTACCTTATGAAGGAAAAGGATTCAAGGAATGTGGTGTTGCGTGGAACCTATAAGAACGACCCTTATCAACTTCAACTGCCTCTTTTAAAGTCGGTTACAAGATCCATGGAGTCTCCCTTCAATCCTAAGAGTAGTCATCAAGCAAATTGTGTGACTCTACCTTTGTTTATCATGAAAAGTGTTTTACTGTCTCTGCTACAATAATTTAAAGTCCTGTAAGGTGCCTAAAATTTTTGGCACCAGCGTCTTTGTCATTGTTAGCTAGCATGCAAAAATGCTAACCTTTTATTCCTAAATTCAAGTTATTTTGCAGGATTAATGGGTGTTTTAATGTTCAAATCTATTAATTTCAGAATTTTTTGGTCCCTTGGAGCATTTGGAAGAAAACATGGAGAATGCGGAGTTATTTTGGCCCAAATTTGAAGAGTTATACAAGAAGATCAAATGCATGGGTCATAAGATGAAGCTTAAGGCCTTGAAGATGAAGACATTCGACCGAAGGACCGGAGAAAGCAGCCCAAATCCGAGCCTAGTATTTTCCAGCCGAGGGTCAGTGTCCTGACGCTACCCTTGGCTTCTCGACGCTAAAGCATCTTGGGCAACTAGTCAGTGACGTCACAACGTCGATGATAGCATGCAAATATGTTATCTATTTCCTATTGATTTTAGCTAGTTTTGTGCTTAAATTGTGTGCTTTGAGATGTTTTATGTTTAAATTTCAGCAACCGAGCAAAAAGAGCAAAATCAAAATTCTTGAGTGATTTTGGATGAATTTGGAGGCTTTTGGAACATTTTGAAGAAGACCATTGAAAACCCAAGCCCAAAAGCCCAAGAGAAGTGAGTTGGAGGCCCAAACTGAAGTCCAAAAGGGTCATTCTTGAAGACGAGATCCGAGAGGCTGGCGTCTCGACGCTAGGATGAAGTAGCCAACAAGTTAGAAATGTGTTAGCGTCGAGACGTTGGCCGTGTACCGTCGAGATGCTACAACAGCATGGGAACCAAGTATATTACGTCACAGCATCTCGACGCTGTGGCATCAACGTCTTGACGTTGGGGCTGCTGGACATCTATAAATAGAGATATTTTTAGCCTTGAAAATGGAGCCAATTTGAGAGTTTTTACCCTATTCTCAATTCCATAGTAAAATTTGGATTTTGGGAGAAGATTTGGAGCTTTGTTGAAGATCCTTGGAGCTCGGGATAAATGGAGATCACATAGGAATGAGGAGACCAACATTATTTTCAGCATTTCTCTTCCCCTTTCCTTTGTTTTTAGTGTCTATATTAGGTGTAATTAGGAATTGTTGAATGTTTTGTGATTATGAGTAGCTAATTCCTAAATTCAATGGGTTTGATTTAATTTGTTGGACCATTTCTTAATTAATTAGTTGATTTGGTTTGATTGTCATTTTCATTCATTTGTGTATTATGCTTAATGTCTTTAATCACTTGATCAATGATTAATTGAATTGTTTTCTAAGTGGAAACTTGACGAAGAGGAGCTTAGACTAGAACTGAATGCATGACTGATGTTTATTTACTCGAGTGACAGCGGGATAAAATAAATAGACGTTAGATGTTGCTACTGAAGGGTCGTAATTCCATGCTTACTAAATAAGGAGGAGACCGAAAGGAAATTCTTTATTAAAAGGCATGAGAATAGGAGGAGGCCGACAGGAGAGTCCTTGATATTAGGCTTATAGATTTATGAATAAAATGTCTAATTAATTCGAATTAGGTAATTGATTAAGCAATTAAAGGTCCAATTAATGAAATCAATACCCTAGAATTATCCCTCCAAATTGGGTCTCCATTTATCTTTTGCTTTCTAGATTAGCTTTTTAGTTTATCTTTCTGACATTAGATTTTGTTCTCTAAAAAAAACTAAGCAATAGTATTCGAGGTAATTAAGTGAACAAATCCAATCATTGAGGAGACGATAATCACATACTCAAAATAACTATATTACTTGACCCATGCACTTTGCAATCATCAAGTTTTTGGCGCTGTTGTCAGGGATTGGCGAATTTAGTTCATTTAATATTGTGAAGAAATTGCTTGTTTTAATTTAGAGGTTTTATTTTCCTTTCTTTGTTTTTATATTTATTTGAGTCCTAATCAATTGTTCTTGTCGTGCTATTATTTGGTGTTTGCATCTGATTGAGAGCCTTGATCGTTATTGCTTTAATTAAATGACTTTTTATAATTTTGGGTTGCCCTTTAGGGAATCTAAGCCCGAAGAACAAACACCATCTTTCAATTTGTCCTATTCAAGTTATCCCCCTTTTGAAGAAAATTCTCCCTTAGAAAGCTTACTTCAAAATTATATTGAGTAGTCTAGAGCCATAAGTTTAGATTTAGAAAAATCTATGGAGAGACTCCAAACTCGAAGGGAGGTTACGAAAGTAGGATCCACTTAGGATGTTTAGTGAGTCTATTGGCCACTGGTTCATTAACACCCATTTAGGAGCCTAATTCTTTCGATTTTGCTGAGTTTAAGCATATAGAGGTGAGTTGCATAGATAGCAAGGAAGAATTGGAGAGAGTTTTAGCATCCACCAAGAACAAGTTTGTGAGGAAGAAAAAGAAAATAAGCTTGTAGTGTTAGAGGAGTTTCATGACGTAGAGTTTAAGGTTGAAAAGCCTTTGTCTGTTCTACCTTCTCCATCCTCTATTGATCAGGATTTTTCTTTTTCTTGTTCTCACGAGTCTGCGTAAGAGTCAAAGTCCATTTATTTTGATCTTTCTGCTTTTATGATTTTAATATCCAAAAATACCAAAAATATTTCTTTCTCAGGGGCCCATGAAAAGCTAGTAAGCTTGCTAGCAAAAGTTGACTTTATCGATTCAAGGAAGAAGGGCACGAAGAAATACGAGAATTCTTACGTACCTTGAAAACTCGCAAGAGCACGTCTAGCTAAGGGACGTTAAAAAAGTGCTACTTGGGAGGCAACCAAAGTTTCTTTTCCGTTAATTTTCTTTTCTTTGTTTTTCAATTTTTCTTTTAGGTAGTGAATGTTGATCTTTCGTTCCCGTTGATTATTTTTTGTAGGAGCTTGAGACCACAATTTCTTCCACAAATTACTCCAATGATTGTTGAGGCTGACATCCTTGGTTTCTCTCGCACTCCAGGACAGTATCGTTCTCCCTATATCTTTCTAATTGTCCTTCTGCATGCTTAAATTAGATTGAATATAGTTGATACATTAAGGACAATGTGTAATTTAAGTTTGAGGGGGGTGGGGAGGCTTTGTTGTTCTTATGAGAGCTTGTTGAATTTTTTTTCTTTGATATCCTTGCACATGTTGAAGGCTTAAAATAGGATTAAATTAATTATCCTACAAAGAAAAAAAAAAGAGAAAAAAAATGAAAAAGAAAAAAAAAGATCAAAAAGAAAGAAAGAAAAAAGAAAAAAGAAAAAAGAAAATAAAATAGCTTGTTGTGGTTTAAACGATCAAGGGTAAAAATAGCTACCTCTATTGTGATTAGTTAGGCCATCCAAGGGTTAAACTCGGGATAAGGGTCTTTGTAGACATTGTGTGAACGCTAGTGCCCTTGAATTAAAAATGCATGTTTTGGAGAGGCATACCCTGTTGTTTTTCAAGCACCCTTGTGAGGATTTTACAGCTTAGGGCCAATGTAGGGGAAGATAAACTGAGGATTTTATATACCTTTTCTAAGTTAGTAAAGATCTAATAAGTAGGGTTTGCACACACACGGAAGGAATGAAAAGTTTCAATTTAAATTTCATGATGAATGAATGTGTTTTAATATTTCCTTAAATTGTTTGAATTCATTATTTGGATCATTGAGGTTCGAGTAATTAATTTGCAATTTTATGATTTATATATGTGGTTTTAGCTTTGCTCGAGACTAGGAAAGGATTAATTTTGGGGGTGTGATAGCATGCAAATATGCTATTTTTTTCCTATTAATTTTAGCTAGTTTTGTGATTAAATTGTGTGCTTTGAATTGTTTTTATGTTTAAATTTCAGAAACCGAGCAAAAAGAGAAAAATTGGAGTTCTTGAGAGATTTTGGATGAATTTGGAAGCTTTTGGAACATTTTGAAGAAGATCATTGAAGACCCAAGCCCAAAAGCCTAAGAGAGAGATTTGGAGGCCCAAAATGAAGTCCAAAGGGCCATTCTTGAAGAGGAGATCCGAGAGGCTAGCCTTGAGCATATCGACGCTAGGATAAAGTGGCCAGATAGTTAGCAATGTGCCAGCGTCGAGATGCTGGCCATGTAGCGTCTCGACGCTACAACAACCTTGGCACGAAGTATATTACATCACAGCGTCTCGACGTTGTGACATCAGCATCTTGATGCTAGGGCTGCTAGACATCTATAAAAAGAGCCATTTTCAGCCTTGAAAAGGAAGCCAATTTGAGGGTTTTTACCCTATTCTCGATTCCATACTAAAATTGGGGGTTTTGGGAGAAGATTTGGAGCCTTGTTGAAGATCTATATATGTTTTTATCACTATTAGAAGCATTTTGTAGGGCTAATTCATTAAAAGTTATAATAGTTATAAGAGTTAATGAATAGAAACCGTCAAACCTATAACAAAGAGTTTCATGCTAACATAGGATCTTAGGAAAAATTAATACGTATCCCCATTCGTATGAAAAATATTTAAATTGTATTTAAATGTCTCAAACTCTCTACAAATATAGTTTAAACCATAGTTAAACTATTACGATAAATACATCATACTCAATTCAACGATAACTCCCTAATTCGAATTTTAACGTTTCAAACTCTCTCATCACTATGTTCTAAGGTTTATTTCGTATGAGCTATCAGGGGACCTAATGGACCTACAAATCATGGGCTCCAACGATTCGAGATTAACCGACTAAACTCTTTTAACCGAGTGAACCAACAATCATTAACTACCGAGACACTCCACTATAGCCCGATAGTTGAACTCTCCTCATTGTAGATATAATTTTGTCCACCCGATATAACCATGATTAGTAAGTCGACCCTTTACAGGTTGTTTGTAACTAGAGTTGAGTCAAATGTCTATTTTACCCCTGAAGTTACATTTTGTTCCTTAAGTCCCACTTGAGTCCCTAATGAACAATTGGTTTGTGGTCCAGCCACTAAACCTAATACCTCTCGGGCTAATGAGAGAGCAGGATCCCTTTTTTCACGTCTCGGAGTCAGCACTTAAGGGAACAACCTATCTACGAACCCTAAAACGGGTAAGAGTGAATTCCATCTTGTGGGACTATGTCCCCAACTATCTGCCAAGTGTTATCCCAAAAATGGTAGGTTTATTGAGTCGGCAATGATGAGCCACTCTCACCCATGCAGATAAAAGGATAATCCCGAATAAACAGGAGTTCATAGTTAGCTCAGGATTAAGATCGAGTTACCTAGGTCATTGTTTGAAATAGTCAGTATTGTCTCTAAACAACGTTATAAAGCAAGAGTGACTTATTTCTTGGTCCTGGTCTTATGCAAACTCATTTGCATAGGACGCCCCCACTCACATGTCTCTACACGAACGATTCAGAATCACATCGTTTGCACTATATATAAAGTGGGTCGCATCACATAGTTTTTCTTAGGATAAGGTACCAAGCCTTATCCTTATACTATAGACTGTTTAGGCTTTTACTTGATCTGAATCCACATTTATGTCACTACATAAAGTTCAAGTTTTCATTACATAGCCTAGGGTTTCAGGCAATACTAGTCATTATTGGATTTTTGGTTATTCAGGCAATACTAGTCATTATAAAATCAATAACACTTCATTGAATGGAAATAATTGTTTATTTATAAATAGTCATCAAAATGTTACATTTACTATCTACGAGTTTTAGGCTCAGCCATCTGTAATGCCTGAGCAATTGCAGGCGCATAAGTGGAGGTGGTCTAATGTTCAAACTTGAAGCTATTTGAATTTCCCTTCTTGTCTCATTGATATTTTTATCTGTTTTCTTTTACGTCTTTGTCTCTTTGTTTTTGTCTTAAAACTAAAACCCTAATCAAATATTTATATTTGGTTACCAACCGTGGCCGGAAATTAGAGGTTCATACGTTATAGAATTGTGTGTTAACTTAGCTAGTCACCATCTCCCTTGGGTACGATATCTGGAATACTTTCCACTTTATTATTTGATAGTGTATACTTGCACTCTAGAAGGCCGGTGTTGCGCACGTGACCCAACTTATTGGCATGCGATGACACTATGAAATTAAAAGAGTTTAATTTACCTAGATATTAGAGTAAAGACCTTATTTTAAGAGTTATATAAGGCATATACTTAGATAGAATTATTTAGCTGGAATTTACCTAAGTAAAAGAACCTAAAATACCAATAAGACACTTCAGTGGGAGGAAAAGTATAAAAACGAGATGCTCAAATCAAGTTTTTACTCTCACGTCCCCTTGTGTTCACACCGTGAGATCCATGCTTGGTTTTGTGTCACCCTAGAAGCGGCCTCCCGTTTGGAGAGTGTTTGCATGGGTCAATACCAAGGCAAATGGGTAAAGTGTTCATAGTAAGTGGGAGAAGGACACATGTCAATGCATCCTACGTCTCCGCCCCTAGGTCGCACTGTGAGATTCTTATGATCTGTCTGCGTGTCGTCTTAGAGCGACCATCCCGTTTGGAGGGTCTGATCATAGGTTTCAGAACAACGCAAACTCTAGGAATGGATAGGTGACAACTTTCCAAAAAGGAGTTATTTATACCTTATTCTATGATGATTTATATGTTATTTGTGCCATATGGGTGTGTTATTAGGTGAATATATTATGTTTTAGCCTAATTATAAGGATTGATGCTTTGAAGTTCTTTTACAGAGAAATAAATGATGAGCAGATTGAGAGGGCAAAGTCCGTTGATCCAGCAAAACTGAGAGCAAAACTGGCCACGTGAGCTACACGTGATTCATTAAATGAGGTGGTGTTTTCCAACTCTGATCTTGGATTTAAGAGGCTTGGAGAGAGCTCCACGTGTCATGTTTGACCTAATTAGGTTGAACTTCAACCTATAAAAGAGAGTAGCCATCTAAATTCAATTCATTACATTCTTTGGAGGCCGATTAAAGTCAAGACCGATTGGAGACCCAAGAAAGACCATTCCTACAGATTCCCTCGAGGAGGATAGTTTTTTCTTGTAGAGTTTGTAGTTATAGATGTGCTTAACCAGATTGTAATGCGTGTTATGTTTATTTTAATGAACCAATTTACTTTAGGCATTGGTTAAGAATTATGTAATTGTCATTTCTTATTCATCTAGTAATTCTTATTGATCTTTGAGCATCTTGATTACTTCTTGTTCTTAATTCTATTGTGTGCCCGCCTGGGCAGCTGGTATGGATAGCTTCTCTTAGTTTCAGGGATGATTTAAGAGTTGTGTGACTTGTAATCATGTTAGACCTTTGTAGTTGGTGGACGCCAACAGTTAAGCTAGGGATAGCCAATTGTCTAACGCTTGATTGGTAGAACTTCATTAGAGTTGAAACACATTCCAAAAAATCCAGAGTTCTGGGAGGATCCTGTTGATAAGACTGTGAGAGATTGTCCGGTCAATAGAATTGCTAGATCATCTTTTTAACAATTACAGAAGTCTTAACTAGTGCCTGTTTCCAACTTGTTCCCTTCATTCGTTTAAATTTTGTTTTATCATTTCTTTTGCTCCAACATTTTAAAAACCCCAATCAATTTACCAACCTTTAATCACTAAAGAACTAAAACAAAATAGATAGAGTGAGACTATTCAAGACCTCGTGGATACGATAAATGCTTATTACTTGTTGCAAATTGTGTATGATAGTAGAGTTTTTTTGAGTTAATTTATCTCATATTTTTAACCACTTCAGAAGGCAACAATAGGGTTCCTTAGGGTAATTACCAACAATTGTCTTTCTTATCGGTAGCCTGTTGGTGCGTTTCTCTGGGATCTGAAAGCGGATGGTTACACTTACGAGGATGAGTTAAATTGTTAACAAAATTCTTGACCAAATAAACGATAACTAAAACTAACGGAATATGAGTTATTCTGGTGTTAGTATTTGGTTGAGAACGTCTCAATTCAGAGGATTAAACTAACAAAATCCTTGACCAAATAAACGTTTCATTGATGATTATTCAAGGTATAATTTTATCGACCTAATGCATCGTAAGTGCGAATCTCTTGACAAGTTCAAGGAGTATAAGGCTGAGCTAGAGAGTATAATGACTTGAAATTCTAGGACTATTTGATAGAACATGGAATTATGTCCCAACTCTCAGCGTCTGGTACACAATATCAGATTAGTGTATCGGAAAGGAGAAAGAGAACCATGTTAGACATGGTTCGTTAGATATTAAACTATACTTAGTTACCTTACTCGTTTTTTCGAGGATATGCAGTGGTGGTTGCAGTTTAAAACACGAATATGGTTTTATCAAATAGTGTCTTTGAAACACCATTTGAGCTCTGAAGAGGGCATAAAGTAAGTTTATGTCATTTCAAAAGTTAGGGATGTCCTGCATATATGCTAAAGACAATCCTGAAGGAACTAGAACCTTATTCGACAACATGCCTATTTGTAGGTTATTCCAAAGACACGAGAGGTAGATTCTTCTTTGTTCCATAAGAAAATAAAGTGTTTTTATCGAAAAAAGCTACTTTCTTAGAAAAAGACCACGTTAGAGATCACAAACCACGCAGTAATGTAGTGTTAAGTAAGTTATCTAGTGAAGCTACAGATAAATAAACAAGAGTTTGTTGATCAGGCTAGTTCTTCACCAGGGGATGTTGTTCGAGTTGGGACAACAAGTCAATCTCGTCATTCTCAAGTGTTGGGAGAGCTTCGACGTAGTGGGAGGATTGTTATTCAACCAGATGAATACTATTTCAGTTTAACTAAAACTCTGATTATCATATCCGATGACAAGAATCGAGGAATCATTGACCTTTAAATAGGAAATGGATGACATGTAAAGAAACGATAAGGTCAAAACTATGAACCTTGAAATGGAGTATTGGTACCTCAATTCAGTATGGTCTCCACCATAAGGGTTCATACAACAAGATTAAGAACAAAAAGGTTTGTAAGCTTAATTGATCCATCTATGGTTTGAACAGTGGGTCTAATCTTGGAACATAAGGTTTGATGCTATGATCAATTCTTATGGTTTGGACCAGAACCTTGATGCGCCTTGTGTCAACGAGACGATCATCATTGGTTCGGTAGCTTTTCTTTGTATTATATGTGATTGATATCCTACTAATTGAGAATGATGTAGTTTATCTTACTGACATTAAAAAGAGTCTAGCGATCCAACTCCAAATACGAGATCTTGAAAAGGCTCCATATGTTCTTAGAATCCAAATCGTTTGGAATTGTAAGAACGAAACGCTAGCCCTATCTCAAGTATCTTATATGGACAATGTGTTGGGTAGATATAAGATGCAAATTCAAAGAAAGGTTAGTTACTTTTCTGACATGGAATTTATTTGTCGAAGGAGCAATGTCCTAAGACACCTCACGAGGTTGAGGATATGAGACGGTATCCCTATGACTTGGCATTAAGCAACCAAGTCTGGCATATGGTATACAATAGGGATTGTCAGTAGATACCAATTCAGTCTAGGGTAAGACCACTAGACTATAGTGAATATATCCTCAAGTATCTTAGGAAAACAAGAGAATATAAGCTTGTGTATGGCGCTAAGGATTTTGATCCTTACAGGATATACTGATTCTAATTTGCACACCGATAAGGATTCAAGAAAATCCACATCGACATCAGGATTCACCTTTAATGGAGAGTTATTGTATGGCGTAGCATCAAGCGAAGATGCATTACAGACTCAACCTTGGAGGCCAAGTATGTCGCTGCTTGTGAAGCAGTAAGGGAGTCTGTAAGACTAAGGAAGTTCTTTACGGATTTGGAAGATATTGCAAATATGAACTTTCTAGCCATAGAAGAGGTAAACATATAGAACACAAATATTATCTCATTCGAGAGATCGTGCTACGAAGAGTTGATGTGCAATTTGCATACCGCAAGTGTACGGGTCAAGTAATAATATA
Source organism: Luffa acutangula (assembly GCA_036850905.1). Taxonomy (NCBI): domain Eukaryota; kingdom Viridiplantae; phylum Streptophyta; class Magnoliopsida; order Cucurbitales; family Cucurbitaceae; genus Luffa; species Luffa acutangula. The sequence goes on from CM072087.1 coordinate 10,272,644, forward strand.
GTGTTTTCGTGATTAAACGAGTGTCGTCCTCTGGATTGGTTTTCTAGCAAATTAAGTACCGTGAATAATCTTGTTCAATTTTATTTAGGGAGCAAAACTTAAAGATAAAGATAAATCTAAAGACAAAAAAAAAACATAAAATAAAGATGGAGACTCAAATGGAATGACTCCTAGGGAATTGATTTCATTATTTAAGATTACGGATTGATTAATAGGAATGAATTGACCGTGCAGTTATTCTACAAGCCAAGGAAACTTTTATCACGATTACCTCTCCCGAGTATAATTGATTCTCATGCATATAAACTAACTTGATATCCCTATCTAAGTTCATTAACATGCAAGGCATTATTCGGTTCGGTCCTTGTTATACTTCTAAAGTAATTCTAAATCCCGTCAAAAACTTAGAATTTCTACTTTAGTCATGCAATTGAATCAACGTAAGTCTTACGCCAAATCCTCTCTCCTGAGTTAGATTCAACACTTAAATCATTCAATTAGTGATCAATTAATTGAAAGCATTACACAAAATTGCAAGAATAAAATAAAAACACATTCATACTAAAAATCAATCCAACAACTAAAACAATTACAGCAATCCCTAAGACAAACAACTAGCAATTCATAGTCTTTAAACCACAAACACTAATTGCAAGAAAAACCAGAAAAACTACAAGAGTTAAGGGAAAGAGAAAGGAAAACTTGAATCCGCCGACACCGCACGTCCCCGTTACGATCTCCACGTCTTTTCGCTTGATTCCCGCTCCTTGGCCTTGCCTTTAGCTCCCACAAAAGGTCTCTAGTCAAAATTAGGGCTAAAATCTCACCAATTGGACTCCCCTTGGGCGTAGCATGAAAAGAAGATTAAATAGGAAATCTATCGATAGCGTCGAGAAGCTCCAAAAGCAGCGTCCCGACGCTGGTTTGCGGATGGCTCTCTTTTGACTTCTTCTAACTTGAATCTTTTTCGTTCTTTAGCCAATTTTCATGTCCCAAACACATATTTAGCTCCAATTTCCCGATTTAACTCCGAAACATGATTCCTACAAATAGAACACAAAAATGCATAATTTTGGCCAATTCAATATAAAAGACTATCTTAATTAATTAGGGAAAAATAGCTAGCTATGCTCGCTATCAAGAGTCGTGACTGTCACGAAGACAACTTCGAAGCACAACATTGTCGATATATTTATGAAGGCCCTCACGGCTAAAGTGTTCGGGGGACAACTAGATGGTCTAGGTCAGCGAGTAATATACAAAGGAAAATCTAGGGCAAGTGTGAGATATGTAATGGGTATATTAGATCCCCTGGTTTATTGTATTTTTACATGTATTGGTACTTGTTAATACAAACCCACTATGTTTCTTGATTGATGTACTTCCTTAAGGGGATGAAAGCCCCCATGCAGCGTTAGCGCATCGATTGGACCTTAAGCCGTATATTAATTAACATTAAAATACCGTTACGAAAAGGGAAAATAAACTTTAAACATGCTTTAAAGTTGCTGGAAATTGCTATAAACATGCTTGAAAATTAAATCTAATTTATTTTCATGCTTTTCTAAAGAAACAGGAAAGAACTGTTACAAACCTTCGTTGAAAACTTGACCGTTCTTTGCCAACAACGCTTCAACGAACGAAAACACAGCAGCCTCCTTGTAGTTTCTTATTCGTATGTTTGGACGACTTACCGCAAGCGCACGGGTCGTAACAAGTAATATAAAACGGTAGTAATACCGAGTATCGAATCCACAGGGAGGCGAAGCGAAAATTAAGCAAAAATAAAATCTCTTGAGCACTAAAAATAATTGGGCGAAATAATATTTAGGGAACAACTCATGCAATAAAGAGGAATTTAAAATTCAAGCAATTGAAGAAAATAAGTTGATAAAAAAAATAAGATATGAAGAAAGAGTTTTCTTTTAATGGGAAGAGGGGTCTTGAAAATCAATTATTAGCTAAACAATTGTTATAATTATCTTATCTCATTGCCCAACTAATTATAATCCTAGAATCTCTGTTAATCACATAGGTTCCCCTGTCGGTTTCCCCTAATTGCAATTAATTCATTTTAATAACCTAAGTGTCCTTAGCGCCATTAAAAATCATTAATTATTACACTTTGATTCATTTTAGGAATCTATGTTTAATCAACTAATCCCGGTGTCACGACGGGCAATTAAACTAGTTGCATGGATTACGATCTATCCTAATTTCTCTCAATCGAGTTTCCATTAAGAATCAGATCATTACACAATTGGCCAGATTGAATAAAGCATTGAGCGCATCAATACAAATAATTTTGACATGGGCAAGAGACAAGAAATTACAACAATATTTTAACTATAATTTCATTTCAAGACCCCAAATTGAGGTTTAGCTACACATGGCTAAAATATCCACAATAATTACAATAGAAAGCATAATCAAGAGCATAAAAGGAAAGGAATTGACTGTCGAAAAACCTCATCGCTGACTCTTGGAGTCCCGCCGACTATTCCTTGAGCCTCCTAAGATGCTCCCCAAAACTCCCAAAATATTTCTCACTAAAGAATTCTCTCAAAAAGGCTAGAAAGCCTTGAGAGGGGCTCCAAAGGAGCCTAAGAAAGAAGGAAAGGAATGGATTCCTTTGTGGAATTGTTGGATGAAAAATGAGGCACCAAGAGGTGCCTTTTATAGGCCTGGAATGGGGGCAGCGTCGCGACGCTGCCATGCACGCATCTTGTTGCCCAAGAAATGGGTAGCGTCGCGACGCTATCTACACAGCGTCTCGACGCTGACCCAATTTCCAGAATTTCCAGCTTTGGTTTTGGGCTGATTTTTGGGCATTCTCTTCATTTCTTTTTGGGCATTTTCATCATGATTGTCCTCTTTGGGTCCCCTTTTGATCCAAGCTTGGATTTGGGCTTCATTTGCTTCATTTTTGGCACTTTTTCTCCCAAAATCACCAACTTTGCTCCTAAGGACCAAATAACGGAATTCATTAAATATTTTCATTAAAAATACGATTAAAGCACATAAAAGCTTAATAAATTGGGACTAAAATAGCGACATTTCTGCTCGCTATCATTTCTTAGCTAAAAAATTCTTCTTCAAAGACACAATAACCACAGAGGTTACACCGATATATCTCTAAGTTTAGGAGGCAAAAGACTTGTGGGAGTCTTTCTCTAAGAGGGAGGCTAGAGAGAATTCTAGGGTCTTGTCTTGTGAGTCTATGAGCAAGAGGAGAGTATCGAACCAATTTGGTCTAGTGTTCTATTTATAGAAGAGAGACCATGAATAAAATATTCAATTAAATCAATCTTTTCCAAAATTGATTCAATCTTATTCCTTATTTAATCAATCTAAGATCAATCAATTCCATAATTGATTAATTTTTTCCACAAATGACTAATTACTTCCATAAGTGATTAGATCATTTCCATTAATGATTAATCATTTCCTTAAGTGATTAATTGTTTCCATAATTGATTAATTCCTAGTTAATGAATTCTTTAACTAATTAACCACCAATTAAATATCACATATTTAATTTCCAGCTTCGAATTAATTAATTTGCCCAAATAGATTTTAGGCCTAAAAATAAATTAATTCATTATTTGAACTCTTTCAAATTTAATGTGACCCAAATTTATATTAATATTTGAATTTCTTCAAATATTAATTTCTCTCATAATAATATATCAATATATATTATATTGTTTCCCTTAGTAAATTGAACACTCTCAATTTACATTTATTACTTAGTTGCCTCAAATTACTTTATGAGCTACTAGTGGGACCTAATGGACCTGCAGATCAGAAGCTCCAATGATGTGAAATTAATTGGTCAAACTCATTAACCAAATTAATTAATATTCGTTAACTGTGTGTACATTCCACTATAGAGTCACACTTGCACTCTTCTCACTGTAGACATATTTTCTGTGTCCACGGATATAGACCAATATCGACTAGTTAGTCCTTCACGAGTGTCCGTAACACCAGCTGGATCAAATTACCGTTTTACCCCTAGGTTACTTCTATTTCCTTAAGTACTAGTTCTCCTCTAATGAAAGACCTGTTTGTGGTTCAATCATCAAACATAAAACCCTCTCGTGCCATTGAGAGGGTAGGACCCTTTCTTCAAGACTCGGAGTTACCACTTAAGGGAACACTCATCTGCTTCCCTAAAGTCGGGAAGGAGTGAATTTCATCTTGTACGATTATGCTCCCAGCTCCCCATTCGGTCTTGTCCCCAAAATGGTAGGTTTATTGAGTTGGCGTATTGGCCACTCTCACCCACACAAATCAAAGGACAATCCCTCATGAACAGGAGTCCATAATGAACTCAGGATTAAGACTAAGTTGTCTAGGTCATCCTAGTGAAATAGAAAACTAACTAGTTAACGTTGTTATAACCTGTGGACACTATGAGACTCGACCCACTTTGTATTTATACAAACGATGTGATCCTAAATCGTTCATGTGGAGACATGCGAGTGAGAGTGTCCAATGCAATGAGTTTGCATAAGACCAAGACCGAGAAATAACTCACTTTCACTTTATAATGTCGTTTACTATTGAAACTGACGTATTTAGTGGGATGGCCTCGGTAACTCGATCTTAATCCTGAGCTAACTATGAACATCTGTTTATTTGAAATTATCCTTTGATTTGCATGGGTGAGAGTGACTATGCATCGTCAACTCAATAAGTCTACCATTTTGGGGATAAGATCGGGTAGATGGTTGGGGACATAGTCCTGCGAGATGGAATTCACTCCTACCACCTATAGGGATAATAGAGATTGTTCCCTTAAGTGCCGACTCCAGATCTTAAACAAAGGTGTGCCTCCCTCGGATTGGCCCGAAAGGGACTCCGGATCTTAAACAAAGGTGTGCCTCCCTCGCGTTGGACCATGAGTTATTTAGGCATTATTTCTATAGTGATTTATGTGTCATTTGTGTTAAATAGGGTTGCTTTTAGATGAATATTATATGTTTTAACCCATTTAGAAGAATGGATGCTTTGGAAGTTATTTTGTGCAGAAAATAATGCTAAGCGACTTGAGGGAGCAAAATTTGTGATCCAGCAAAGTAAGGAGCAAAACTACCACGTGAGCCGCACGTGATTCATTAAATGAGGTGGCGTTAATTGAATTAAGCTCGGATCTAGGAAGCTTGGAGAGCCCTCCACGTGTAAAAATTAACCTAATTAGGGTTCACTCCACTCTATAAAAGGAAGTAGCCATCTCAAGTAAAAAATATTTCCAATTCGAGAGAGGAAAGTCTTACTTTCCATCTTTGGAAGTCGAATAAAGGAGGAACGATTGAAGACCTAAAGAAGACCATCAACTATGGATTTCTTCAAGGGAATTAATCTTTTCTTATAAATTTCCTGTAGTTATGGATGCACATACACAGATTGTAGCGTGTGTTATTTTGTACTCCATGAACTAAATTTACTTAGGTGTTGGTTAGGATCTATGTAATTGTCGTGCTTCATTCACTGTGCAATATATATTGATTTGAGCTTCTTGATTATTTGTTGTGTCTATTTCTATCTTGTACCCGCCAGCCGGTATGAATATCACCTCTTAGTTTCAGGGATGATTTGAGAGGTGTGTGACACTTAATCACACTAAACCATTATGTGTGAGTGGATGCCAGTAACTGAGTTAGGGATAACGAGTCACCTAGTGCCTGATCGGTAGCACGTCATTGGAGTTGAAACACATTCCAAAAAATCCAGAGTTCCGAGAGCATCCTACTGATAAGACTGCAAGAGAATTGCTTAATCAATATTATTGTTAGAGTATCCTTCAAAAGAATTACGGAAATCCTGATGATTACGTGTTTCCAATAAGTTTGCTTTATTCGTTTACTTTTTGCTATGTTATTTATTTTGCTTTAGCATTATTTCAAAATCAATCATTTTAACAATCTTGAAACCATTAAAAAGTGAAGTAAAATAGGTAGAGTAGAAGCTATTCAAAACCTCATGGATACGTTAAATTACTTATCACTTGTTGCAGACTATGTGCACTTGCATAGTATTCTAGAGAGAATTTTTATCATGTTTTTACCCCACTCTAGAAGGCAACAAACCACAAACCACATTGTTCATTAGAGGATCAGTGGGACTCAGGGAACAAGATGTAACTTCAGGGGTAAAACAAGCATTTGATCCAACTGTAGTTACGAACAACCTGTGAAGGGTTGACTTACTAATTGTGGTTATATCGGGTGGACAAAAATATATCTACAATGAGTGGAGTGCAACTACAGGCAATATGGAGTGTCCCGTTAGCTAACGAATGTTGGTTATTTAGGTTAATGAGTTTAGCCAGTTAATCTCATATCGTTGGAGCCCATGATCTGTAGGTCCATTAGGTCCCCCTACTAGCTCATACAGAATCAACCTTAGAACAAAAGTGATGAAATAATTTGAATCGGTAAAATTTGATTTAGGGAATTAACATTAAATATATATGATATAATTAACGTGTAATAGTTTAATTATGAATTAAACTATAATTCGAGAGAGTTTGAAATATTTAAATAGGATTTAAATATTACAAGTATGTATAGGATACATATTTCAGTTTGTACATGTGAATAAGGATTCATATTTAATCAATCGATTTATTGAGAGAGATCGGGATTTGAATGATTATTTAGTTTATTATTTGATATTAAATAAATAATAATTATTGATTAAATTTTTTAATTAATAAGATTAATTTAATTTTGTTTAAAATAGATTAATCGAATTTATTTTATATACACTTAAGTTAATGGGTTTGGTTGGAAAATTATTTTCAATTTACATTTTTCTTTTAAGATATTCGAAGAGGCAAATGATAAAACTTTGCCACCTCCCATGTGAATAAGACTTCACATCCTTTTGCTGTCATTCGGAGATTAATTTGAGATGCATGAGACTCTTTTAAAAGGGAGAAGTTTGGCCTGATCATGAGATGAAAAAAGCTGCTGAAAATTTTTTGTCAAGAGTCATAATTTTTCCTCTCATCCATAGTTAAGTTTTTAATCATTTCTTCCAAAATTCATCACAATTAAGCTCCCACAAGCTTGTTTGAAGGCCGAAGAATAGTGGGGAAGATCTCAGTTGTGGTCCATGAAGTGTTCGTGTGAAGAATCTGTTGGGTTTTATGCCCTAAAACTCGTAGATAGTGAATGTAAGCAAATTGTATACTTGTTTCAATAAAGTGTAATTAAGTTTCTACAATAAAGTGGTATTGTTAAATATTGCAAAATTTGACCCAAATTCAATAAACTAAGATCCAAGGTTGTTTGTATGTAACTTGAACTAGTATGTGTGGACATACGGGGATCAATGTTCGAGTAACAACCTAAAAGGTTTATAGTATGAGGATAAGGCTGGATACCTTATCCTGGTAACACTTTGATACAGACGTATTGATTCAAAACATCCATGTAGTAGACATGCAAGTGGGGGTATCCTATGTAATGAGTTTTCATAAGACTAGACCATGAAATAATAAACCATTAGAGATAACACGGTTAACTAGATAGGTTACTGTTTCAATAGGATGGCCTAGGTAACTCAGTCTTAATCCTAAGTGTGTTATGGACTCCTTCTCATGAGGGATTGTCCTTTGATTAGCATGGGTAAGAGTGGCCAATACGCCGACTCAATATGTCTTCCTTTTTGGAGACAAGCCCGAGTGGGAGGTTGGAACATGAAAACACAAGAAGAAATTCACTCTTTCCCACTTCTAGGAGAAGTAGATAAGTGTTCTCTTAAGTGGTGAGTCCGAGACTTGAACAAAGGGATCCCACCCTCTCACTAACCCGAGATGGACTTTCTGTTTAATGGTTGGACCATTAAGAGGTTGTTCATTAGAGGAGCACTGGTACTTAAGGAGACAGATGTAACAAAGGGGTAAAATGGTAATTTGACCCATCTATGATTATAGACACTCGTGAAGGATTGACTTATCGGCATAGGTCTATATACGTGGACACAAAAGTGTTCTATAGTGAGAAGAGTTCAACTGTGGGTCTTTAGTGGAATGACCCACAGTTAATGAGTATTAGTTAACCTAATTAATGAGTTTAATCAGTTAACCTCATATCATTGGAGCTTTTGATCTGTAAGTCCATTAGGTCCCCCTACTAGCTCGTAAAGAGTAATTAGGAAAAATTATATCTTGAGAGAATTTCAATAGTTCAAATTCATATTGGGAATTAAGTTAATTGTATGAGATACAAATTAATATAATGTATAGTGATACATTAAAATTTAAAGTCTAATTTGAAATTAAACTTTACTATTATGAGATAAAAAAATATTTGAAGAAGTTCAAATGTTAATATGAATTTGATTCATATTAAATTTGTTGGGATTTGAGTCCTAGAACTCAAGTTTTGTTATCCTTTATATATAAATAAAGATGTTATTCAATGAAAAATTATTTATGAATATCTTAAATAATCCAATAGAAACATCCATGGTTATAACATGAGATAGTCAAACTATATCGTATATATAGACAGGGATCGAGTTCGAGTATATAACCTAAATGGTCTATAGTAAATGAATAAGGTTGGGTACCTTGTTCTGGTAACACTATGGATGCGACCTACTTTTCTAGATAAAGCAAACAACGTGATCCTGGTTCGTTCGTGTGTTGACATGTGAGTAGGGGCATCATGTGTAAAAGATGTTTACAGAAAACGGGACCAAGAAATAAGTCACTCTTACTTTATAATGTCATTTACTATTAAGACTGATTATTTCATGCGATGACCTAGGTAACTCGATCTTAATCCTTATCTTACTATGGACTCCTGTTCGTTTAATGTTATCCTTTGATCTGCATGGGTTAGAGTGGTCATAAAAGTATCCTTCAATACTCCCACCATTTTGGGGATAACATTAGATGGATGGTTGGGGACGTAGTAAAGCAAAACAAAATTCACTCCTACCCGATACAATGATAGTAGAAAGACTTAAGTACTGAGTTCGAGACTTGAGCAAGGGGCCCCACCCTCTCACTAACTCAAGAGGGATCTTTTTTCATGGTTTGACCATAAAAAAATTGTTCAGTGGACTTAAGGAATTATAATGTACTATAGGGGTAAAACGGACATTTGACCTGTCTATAGTAAACAACGACCTGTGAATGATTGACTTACTAATCATGGTTATATCGAGTGGACAAAAATATATCTATAGTGAGGGGAGTTCAATTACTAGGCTATAGTGGAGCGTCCCGGTAGTTAACGGAAGTTGGTTAACTAGCTTAAAAGGGTTTGACTAGTTTAACCTCACACCGTTGGAGCCCATGATCTGTAGGTCCATTCGGTCTCCTTGTTAGCTCGAGACTAACCGTTGGAACAGTATGATGGATAAAATATGAATTACTTTAAGTTCATGTTAAGAAAAATGAGAAGAGGTGAAAGGCGTTGTTGGTACGTCGGGTTTTTGTAAAACCCGAATTGGTGAGTGCTTAATATTTAAATATGATTTAACTACCGAAAAAATGAATAGGAATTCATGATTAAAAATAAAATTTTGAAAATGTTCGGGATTGGTGGCAAAATATTAATTTAATATTTAATATTAAATTAATAATTATTTATTTATTTAATAATTATTTTAAATTAATTTTGAATTATTTTAAAATTGAAAAATTAAAATTAAATTTTGGATTTTTCAGATTATTGAAAATGAGATAATTATCCAAATTAATTTGGATATCTATTGAATTAATTAAATTAAAAACATTTTGAATTTTTGGAGGTGGAGTGCATGGTGACTAAACTCATGCACTCCCCTCATGATAACCACCCAAATTCCCACCATCTTCAGCTTGGTTTGGTGTCAAATGTTGGGGGATTTCTTCTTCCTTTATCCCTCTATATATTTGAAGATGAAAGCTTAAAGATTAGAGCTCTTGAGTTAGTGAATTGCTGAAAAATTGACAGCTCACCAAACCCATCTCCATTAGCTTGGTTTTCAAGCTTTCTCTCTAAAATTCAATCACTTGAGGATCCCACAATCCGTTCCAAGGGCTTGAGGATAGCAAGGAAGATCCTTTGGTGATTCGTGACTCTTTGGTAAAGAAAAACAAGTAGCCAATCCAACAAATTTCTCCATTGAAACAAGGTAGGCAAGTTGTCTCTGTTTTTCTTCTTATGAACAACATGACTTCAGTGATCAAATTGAGCTAATTAAGTTCTTTAGATGCAAAGTTGTTTTCGCTTTTATGATATTAGCACTTTCAAAATTTATAGGATATAAGAGAACTCGAAGAAGTTCAAATTTTAATATGAATTTGATTCATATTATATAATTAATTAATTGATGGCATGAAATTAAATATATATGATATTTAATTGGGTAATTAATTTATTAACTAATAGAAAGTCTGAAATTAAATATATGATATTTAATTGGTGATTAATTAATTGGAAATTAATCAATTATGGAAATGATTAATCAATTATGGAAGTAATTAATCATTTATGGAAATGATTTAATCAATTATGGAAGTAAATAATCATTTATGGAAAAGATTAATCAATTATGGAATTGATTGGTTATGGAATTGATTAATTATGGACAAGATTAAATCAGTTATGGAAATAAAAGATTTTAAATGAATATTTTATTCATGACATTTCTCCTATAAATAGAACACTAAACCTAGGGTTTAGGTACTACAACACAAGGCCACAAGAACGCACTCTTGCATTCTCTTTAGCCTCCCTCTCATATTCTTTCAAGCCAAGAACTCTTGAGAGAATTTTCTCTCTAGAGTTTTTTTCATTCAAGATAGGTAGTCCAATAACTAAGTTCCTAATCTCAGTGTCATAGCGGGGAAGATCAATTGGTGGTGTCTCAATTGTTTACCCTTGGTCCCTATGAAATCTATTGGTGTTAATATCACACATGCAAAAGAAAATTTGGATCTTAGGCACACAATTTGATCAATTTAATCCTCGAAGTCAAGTTGATCATAAGAACAAAAAACAGAGTAATAAGGTACCTACCTCTTGAAGCTCCCAATTCGTATAATCTGATGCTTTATAATTCACATGAACCGCTTTTGGACAACCACTTGGGTCTTCTCTACTATCCTTATTCCTTGGAACGAATTGTGGGATCCTCAATTGATAGGAATTTGAAAGGAAAGCTTATGGGTATAAGCAAGCTTGAGAGTATGAATATGGAAGTTCTTGGGAGAATTTTGGCAGCATTTTAGGTTGAGAAAATCCACTAATTTTCATCAGTTCATCCTCTATATATAGAGGAAAATCATGCACAAGAATTGCACAAAAAATTGACAACAAATAGGGATCATTTTGAGTCACAAGATTAGGTGGTGCAATAAGGCTACTTACAAGTGATTATTCATTAAGCACCACCTCAAAAACTTGCTAACTTTTGAATTTCTTTTAAATTAAAAAATTTGCAAATAAAATTCTGAATAATCCCACTTTCTTTTTTTTTTTTTATTTTTATTTTAAATATCATTTATTTAATTAATATAATTGTTTAAAATTTAATATCTCATATTACATTAATATCATTTGTGCAATCTTGGTTTCTTTCTCCCAAAGAATTTTCTTGAACATGAATCCCTATTCACATGTTTAATATTTAAATCATATTTAAATATATAACTCTCATTTTAAGTTTAATTTATAATTAAACCATTGTGTCGTTAAATATCGTATATAAGTGACTTTTGTATCCATATCCAAATTTGAACGTTTCAAATTTTATCCTATCATATTGTTCCAAGTTTTATTCCTATAGAGCTACTAGAGGGACCTAATGGACCTACAGATCATGGGCTCCAACGAGATGATGATAACCCGTTCATCTCATTAACCTAGTCATTCAATGTTCGTTAGCTTCCGAGACACTCCACTATAGCCCGTAGCTGCAGTCCTCTCATTGTAGATATATTTCTTGTCCACTTTAGATAACCATGATTAGTAAGTCGACCCTTCATCGGTTATTTGTAACTAAAGCTAGGTCAAATGTCTGTTTTACCCCTATAGTTACATCTTGTTCCTTAAGTTCCACTGATCCTCTAATGAACAACTACTTTGCGATACAATCACTGAACCAAGTCCCTCTCAAGGTTATGAGAGGGCGGGACCCCTTGTTCAAGACTCGGAGTTAGCACTTAAGAGAACAACCTTTACTAACCTTAAAACAGGTAGCAGTGAATTCCGTCTTGCAAAGCTATGTCCCCAGCTATCCATTTAGTCTTATCCCCAAAATGGTAGGCTTATTGAGTCGACGATGTTTGGGCACTCTCACCCATGCAAATCAAAGGATAATCCTAAATAAACAGGAGTGCATAGTGAGCTCAGGATTAAGATCGAGTTACTAAGGTTATATGTATGAGATGTTCAGTTTCAATAGTAAATGGTGTTGTAAAGTGAAAGTGACTTATCTCCTGGTCCGATCTACATGCAAACTCTTTGCGTAGGACGCCCTCACTCACATGTCTTATACATGAACGCTTGGGATCACATCGACTGTCTTTAAAGAACAAAGCGAGTTGCGCCAAAAGTGTCCCCAGGATTAAGGTACCCAACCTTATTCTTATACTATAGATCTTTTAGACTATTTACTTGAACTTGATCCATACTTATGTCACACATAAACTTCAAGTATACATAATATAGCCATGGGTTCTTAGTTTATTGGATTTGTGGTTATATTTAGGCAAAACAAATATATAGAAATAATACTTCATTGAAGCAAGTCAAATGTTATATTTACTATCTACAAGTTATAGGGCATAAAACCCAACAAAATCAAGAAAGGCATTCTTGATATTTCAGAGACGACAACGACGGTTTGTTTGCTTCTCCTCTTTAGAATTACTTATAAGGTTGTATGCTTAGCCTTAATAATTGATTTAGAATAGTTTTCTAATTTTTGTCAATGTATTGGTATTTTGGTGGAAACAAAATTAACTACGAACGGTCCCAATTACGCTTCCGCTTTATGGAATTGGGGAATTTCAATCCCTTCAATTGGTATCAGAGCCCATCGTAGATTTAATTTGGTTTCTCTAAAATTAGCATTGGTTCAATGGTGGGATTTTAATTTCATATATGTGATATGTGGTTTAATTTACAAAATTGATTATTTGGGTATATTTGTTGGCATTAAATTTATACTTTTGATTAGATCAATTGTAAATGTCAAAAAGGAAAAGATTTGAAGACAAGGATATGTCTTGGATTCAAATTATTGTAATTTACATTGCTTTTAATTTATGAGGATATGCCAAATATGTCGGTCAATTTTGGTAGTTTTAATTTAATTATGCATGTGATGTATGTATTAAATTAATTGATTGTTGCATAACGTATGTCATTTAGCTTAAAATCCCACCATAGGTTAAGCATATTCATGCATATTTATTATTATAGATGTTATAATGTATGAAATATGAATGAATTTTATTTTCATGAGTATTTAATATAAATTGTTATGATTAAATTGATGAAAATTGAGAAGCATTGAGCATGAAATTACTTTAGTAAAGAATATAAAGAGTTATATTTATGAAAGTAATTTATTTGCTTATTTATTTTCATGAGCAATTAATATAAAGTGTTATGTTAATGTATGAAAATGTGAATTCTTATTTTAATTTTCTTGGGTAATTAATTTAAGAGTTAGATTAATTGAAAAAAACTAACTTGCATTGAGCATGACATTACCTTAGATTAATATAATTTTTATATTTTTGGTATGTCATGTATGATAGTCTATGGTTTATATATTCATTAGAATTTGATTGTTAATTTATTCACCATAGTAGCATGTTATAGGATTAATTCATTAAAATTTATAAGTGTTATAAAATTAATGAATAGAAATCGTTAACCTATAACAAAAAATTGCATGCAAACATAGGATATTAGAAAAAATGGATTAATTTTACAATGTTTAAAATTAATTAGACCTAAGATCACATTTCTAATAGGATTAGAATTATTCTTACTTAGAATTAAAAATAGTTTTAATTGACTAAGTAGGAAAAACATTACTATGATTATAAGGAAACTCCACCGGTTAAGTTCTGTCTAAGGTTGGGGGTACTTAAAATGACGGTTTACGGAACACCTCCTACCTTGGAACTAACCCGAAACTTGAGTTGAATTAAACATAGTCATGTTAACGTGCAATATTCCTGGGTTTATTAAAAGAGTTTAATTCACCTAGACGTTACAGTTAAATCCTCTCCATAAAAGTTATAATATTATTATACTCAGATAGATTGACTTAGCCGATTTATCTAAGTTAAATAACCCTAAAATATGATAGGACATTTAAGTGGGAGTGAGATACATGTCGACGTATGCCTCGATCTCCGCCCTTAGTTCACATCGTGAGAGTTCTATAGTCCGCCTGCGTGTTGCCCTTGCGCAACCATCCCTTCGAAGGGCCCGACCATAGAATTTGGAACACCGTGAACTTCTGAAAGAGGATAAGGATTCTTAGGTTAATCACCAACAGTTGTCTTTCCCTTCGGTAGCCTATTGGTGCGTGCCTTTAAGTTATGAACGTGGGGGGATAAATATAAAAAAGAAGATCGAGTTTTACTCTCACGTTCCTCTGAGTTCACACTGTGAGGTTCATGTTCGACTTCGTGTCGCCTTAGGAGCGGCCTCCCTTCGAAAGTGTTTGCATGGATCAATAACAAGGTGAATGGGAAAAATATCTATACTAAGTGGGAGCGGGACACGCGTAAACGTATCCCTCGGTCTCCACCCATAGTTCGCACCGTGAGAGTACTATGGTTCGCCTGGGTTTTATGCCCTAAAACTCGCAGATAGTAAATGCACTTTTGACTTAACATCAATAAAATGATGTGTTGTTCATTTATCTAAATTTAATTAATAATTTAATTTAATTAACTAATAGTTAAATTAACTGATAGAAATTTGGTCTCCCCACTAACCAATCAATACGCGTGAAGGAGAGGGTTTTTAGGTAGGGAGTTTGTCCATCCGTTAGACAACTTCCTCTATTTTCATTAGGTAAACCCTAACCTCTCTCGATTCACGCGATTCTCTCCATCTCCCGAGTGCTCTCTACATTTTTTATTCTTCAAAAAATCACAGAGAACCATTTTTTCTCTCCAAATCCCTTAGAAAAATAGTTCCCACAAACTACCAATGCATATACCTACGTGAAGATACCAGTGCAACGCTTTTAGTGGTGTTCGTGGGCGATTTGCAGCGAAGAAAAGTGTTGAAGGCTGCTGGTTTTTTATGCAACCACAAGGGAATTAGGCGAAACGATCAAGAACTTCTTTAACGGTAAGGTTTTCTTGATCTTGGATCATTAAGATCCTTTTTAGATTAGATCTAGAATTTTTCCTAATGATTTCAACATGTTTTATACCTGTATTACAACATGTTTAATATGTTTTTCCTGTTGTAAATTTAATTTGTTGTCCTAATCGTATCCCAATCGTCATTTAATTCGATTAGGTCCTCTGAAATCTTCTGCTTCCTAGGGCTTTTATCCCTACAATTGGTATCAGAGCCTTATCGTTTTTTAAACGTTGTTTTGAGATTTGCGATTGGTTGTGATAGGTGGGATTTAATATTTTCATTATGAATGTAAATTTTACGTTGAACTAGTTAGGTTTAATTGGCCTTAGATTTACATATTTTGCTGATTTGATCATGTAAGGCCCCTACGTTTGTGGGCATTAATATGTAAATCAAGTTTGTAAGTCCGTGTCTAGAATAGGCATGAGAATCTATGAAGAACACGATAGAAGTCTAGGCCAAATTCGGAGAAAATAATCATTGTTCTGCCCAGAAAAGAACTCCAAACGCAACAACGTTGGGACGCTTGGCCTAGCGCATCCCAACGCTTTCGCGATTTCAAGCTTCAGATTGTTGAAAACGGGCCAGCATGAGGACACTATCGCGTAAGCGTTTCGACACTGTCACGATTTCGTGCGGCAGTTCATTTTTACGTGGAGACGTGCATGGTGCCCTAAACCGCCGGTCCGATTCACGTGGATGGGTTGAGCTAGGACCGGTTTGTTCCGGTTCAACCCGGTTTTGATTCGATTCGGGTTTTTCAAGTTCGGTTCGAAGCGGTTTGGGTCGGTTCATGCTTTCTCGTTCAATTTTGGAGCTGCAGATTCATGTAATAGGATAGATTATATGCTTTCTAAGTGTAATTAAGCTTTAATTTATCCTAGGGGTCAATTAAATCGGTTCAATTGCTATTTAATGCTCATTTAGTTTATAAATCCCACCTTAGGTTATAAAGCGTGCTCATGCATTATGTATGTTGTAATATGATTATAATGTATGGATGATAATGCATGAATTTTATTTTCATGATTGGTTAATATATAGATGAGTTATATTAATTTCATGAAAATGGATAACCATGATGCATGCAATTAAATAGTTTAAGTATAAGAGTTATATTTAAATGGAATTGTTTGCAACATGCTACTTTGATTTACAATTTTTGGCTATAATTAATTGTTAATTTATTAATAAATGGAAATTGAAGTTGCAATGAGCATGAAACATCCATAGTTTAATATAAATGTTATATTAATATTCATGCAATGCAAATCAATATAGTTTAAATTTCATTAACTAGAATATGATCGTTAATTGCTTTTAAAACTATAGTATGCATGATTATAGGGCTAATCATTAAAGTTTTGAAATAGTTTAAAATTTATGATTAGAAACCGTCAATCTATAATCAAGATATGCATGCTCACATAGGACCATAGGTTAAAATGAATTAATTTTAAAGAGTTAAAATTAATTAGACTTAAGGTCACTTTTTAACTGGATTAGAAATTCTTACATAGTTTAAAATAGTTTTAATGAGCTAAGTAGGCCCAAAATTTCTGTGATTATAAGGGAACTCTACCAGTGAAGTTTTGTGTAAAGATTGGGGGTATTTAAGTTGACGGTATACGGAACACCTCCTACCAGGGAACTGATCTGAATGACCGGAGTTGAATTAATCACAGGTTAATGTTAGAATAATGTCACTAGGTTTGTTAAAAATGTTTAGTTCACCTAGACATTAGGTCTTATTATAATAGTTATAATAAGACTAGACTTAGATAAATGACTTCGCCGGATTTATCTAAGTTTAATCAAACCCTAAAATACTCGATAGATTACTTTAGTGGTAGGAAAATTTCAAAACTGGATTTAAATCGAGTTTTGCTCCTACGTCCCTATATTCACAACGTGAGATCCATGCTCAGATTCATGTCGTTTTAGTGCTGCCTCCCTTCAAAAAGAGTTTGCATGGATCGATAACAAGGTGAATGGGGAAAGTGACCATAGTAAGTGGGAGTGGGACGCGTGTCAACGTATCCCTCGGTCTCCACCCCTAGGTCACAACGTGAGATTCCTATGATTCGCCTGCGTGTTGCTCTGGAGCAACCATCCCTTTGGAGGGCCTGATCATAGGATTTAGAACACCGTGAGCTCCTGAAAAGGATAGGATCACTTAGGCTAATTACCAACAGTTGTCTTTCCTAACGATAGCCTATTGGTCCAAGCCTTTGAGATCTGAAAGTGGGAGGGTTACACTTACGAGGATGAGTTAATTTGTTAACAAATCCTTGACCGAACAATGGTGGTTAATATCTAATGGAATATGAGTTATTTTGGTATTAGAGTTAACTGAAAAGAGTCTCAGTTTAGAGGAAGAACAACTAATCACCCTTCGGTGTCTGTTCTTCTAAACCTCTAAATCATCTTTGGTAAACACAATCAATAGTTTTATTAGGGTTCTTTGATTGATTGTTTGCAAAATTGATTGGATGTTTGCAATTTTTTGTATTGCTTGTGTGATGGGTTAAGGCAAAGATAACTAATACGATCATTTGTTTGATTTTTCAGCAATGTCTTATTGGGTAATTGTTTTGCTTAAGAATGAAAAATTAACTGGTGAAAATTTCCCTACGTGGAAGTCCAACCTGAATACGATTCTGGTTGTCGAGGATCTCAGGTTTGTCTTGACAAAGGAGTGTCCTCCAGTTCCTCCTCGCACTGCCGCTGAGGAGAAGGCCCAAGTCTATATATTAGCATGCTTGAATGAAGTCTTGGCCAAGAGTTATGAGACCGTGGAAACAACAAGCGAAATTATGAATTCCCTGCAGGAGGTGTTTGGACTCCGATCCTATCAACTCCACCACGACGCCTTGAAGAATGTCTTCAACGGCCGTATGCAAGAGGGGCATCCTATTCGGGAACATCTTCTCGACATGATGGACCAGTTTAACATTGTCGAGGCGAACGACGGGGTTGTCTATGAGCGTAGTCAGATTGCGTTCATTCTTCATTCACTTCCTCCTAGCTTCATGCAGTTTAGGAAGAATGCAAGCATGAACAAAATTCAGTTCAACCTGACGACCCTCCTAAACGAGTTACAGATTTACGAGTCCATACTGAAAAGCAAGGGCAAGAATGTGGTGAAAGGAGAGACCAGTGTTGCCAATTCCAAGAAAAAGTTCCTGAAGGGTTCATCCTCAGGAATAAAATCTGTACCTCAAAATTCTTCATCGAAGCAAATTCAAAAGAGGAAGAGTGATAAGGGGAAGGCTCTTGCGCAAGCTTTTTAGGATAAGGGAAAGGCCAAGGTCGTGGCCGACAAGGACAAATGCTTCCACTGCAATGTGGATGGTCACTGGACGAGGAACTGCCCCCGTTACCTCGCTGAAAAGAAGAGAAAGAAAAAAGGTAAATTCGATTTACTGTTTTTAGAAACTTGTCTCGTTGAACATGATGAGTTCGCCTGGATATTAGATTCGGGAGGCACTAATCATATTTGCTCATCTTTTCAAGGAAATGATTTCTTGCATTTGGCTGATGGCGAAATGACTCTCAAGGTTGGAATGGGAGAGGTCATTTCAACAAGAGCAGTGGGAGCTGCTGATAGCGCAATTTATTGTGTTATATTTTTATATGATTTTATCGTTAGTCTTGGGTACTTTTTGGCCAATTTTATGTCTATTTGGTTTTATTTTTTAGGAATCAAGAATTTCAATGGAAGTCGACATTTTTGAAGATTACCGGTGATTTAAGAGCTGGAGAATGAGTTCAAGTCAAGAAAAGAAGCGAAGAAAGCAAAATTATAGGTCGAGCGTTGAGACGCTATCCCTTGGAGTGTCTCAACGCTGGGCGCACATTCAGGAGGCGCGCGAATTCGAGGCAGCGTCTCGACGCTACCTCCACAGCGTCTCGACGCTGCAGGCTTTCCGAAAATAATTAGGGCGCTCATTGACACAACGTCGAGACGTTGTGTCCTTAGCGTCTCGACGTTGTCACGCAGATTGGCCAGTATATAATGTTTGCGATGCCATCTGATGAGGGGAGCTCGTTTGGAGAGAAAAATACGACTTTAGAGAGAGAAAAACGCATAGAACAGGGCAGAAACAAACGGAGCTTGATTTTGGGAGCTTGGATCGGGAGGATCGTGACGGGAACGCACGGGAATCACGGCTAGCGAGTTTAATCTTTCTCCCTTATTTCTCGTATTGATTTTTAGCATGTATTGGGCTGATTTTGATTGTATTTTGAGAGACATGAGTAGCTAAATTTCGTTTCTTAAGGGCTTGATGTAGCCATCAGCTTGTATGGATTAATTTACGAATTTTTTAGGACGTATAATAGATTATCAATTGCATGACTTATGTAATTCTACAATTGGCAGATTTGGGATTGCTTGAGAAACCGTCATAAGGATTGTTCTTATTGCTTATGCTTGTTGTTGAAATTAGATAGGGATATCAATTTCTTAATTTGCATAAAGATTTAATTGTACTCGGGAGAGGCTTTTAATTATCGATAATCCTTGGTTTATGAATTTGTTACGTCTTCGTTCTTAATTATTCTTTGAATTAATACATACATCTAATAGGTGAAATCAATTCCCTAAGGCCTTTCTCCATTGAGTTTCCATATTTTATCGCTTTGATTAGTTTGTCATTGATTTGCATATTTCTCGAATATTTTCTCTAAATAAAATTGGGTGAATATACCTTTAATAATTAGAGGAACTAGAAAACCAATCCAGAGGACGACATTCGATTTTCAATCACTATATTATAACTTGGCCCCGTACACTTGCGGTTAGCAATTTGCGCATCAAGTTTTTGGCACCGTTGCCGGGGGATTGGCAATTATTTAGTTCGGTTAATATTTTGGGGAACATTCTATGTTTTACTTTAGAGTGTATTTTATTGTGTTTGTCTTATTTTTCTTTTTTTTTCTTTATTTTTGTTGTTTTTGTTTTATTTTTTGTTTTTGTTCTTGTTTTGTTCTTGTTTATTTTTTTTGTTGTGATTGTGTATGCGAAAGGACAAGGACGCTCGTTAGTTCCTTTTGATTTTTAAATTGAAAAGACTTGCAAAAAGAACAGGAAGGAAAAAAGAGAGAGACTTGCAGCGATGGCTAATCCAAATCCATAAGATGAGCAGAAGCCGATACGAGACTATTTCCAACCTACTTTTCCTGGTCAACCATCTGGGATAGTCTACGCGCCGATTAATGCAAAAAAATTCGAGCTTAAAACTAGCCTCATCCAGATGGCTAGAGATAGTGCATTCAAAGGATTCCCCTCTGAGGATCATAACTCTCATATGAAATCTTTTCTGGATATTTGTGGGACTGTGAAGTTGAATGGTGTTTCTGAAGATGCCATACGCTTATGATTGTTTCCCTTTTCTTTGCTGGACAAAGCTAGAGACTGACTCCAATCACTTCCATCTGGAAGCATCACTACGTGGGATGCGTTGGTTCAGGCCTTTCTTGCCAAATATTTCCCACCTGCAAAGACAGTCAAGCTTAGGACAAAGATTGGGACATTCCAACAGCTAGGCGATGAGCAATTATTTGAGGCTTGGGAGCGCTATAAGGAGTTACTGAGCAAATGCCCTCAGCATGGATACCCAGATTGGCTACAGATCCAGTTGTTTTACAATGGTCTAAATCCAAATACTAAAACCATTGTTAATGAAGCTGCCGGGACTCTGTTGTCCAAGACAGTAGAGAACGCACGTACTTTACTCGAGGATATGGCCACGAACAGCTACCGGTGGCCAACTGAGCGGTCTGCACCTAAGAAGATTGCAGCTGGGATCTATGAAATTGACAATGTAAGTTCTCTTCATGCCCAGATGACCTCCCTTGCTAATGCTTTCTTGAAATTCCCAGGTACAGGGAGTGCACAATCTATTGAGTCAGCTACTCTTACAACTCAATGTCAGGAGGAGACCACTACTGAACAGGTTCATTATGTTGATAGAAATTCTAACTATAGGGGACACCATAATTCTGCACCCACACACTACCACCCTAATGTTAGAAATCATGAAAATTTCTCATATGCTAACACGAAGAATATCTTGAACCCTCCTGGATATACATCCCAAAAGGTTGAAAATAAACCTTGTTTTGAAGATATGGTTGGAGCTTTTATTGCAGAGTCTAGCCAAAGAACCAACAAGCTGGAGGAAGCAGTGATCGCAATAAATACAACTGCGACAGGCCACAGTGCAACAATTAAAAACATAGAGACTCAGTTGGGTCAGTTGGTGAATGCTGTAGACACTATGCAGAAAGGTAAAGCCACAGCTGAGCCAGAGAAAACCCAAATGGAGTATTGCAAGACCATCACTATGCATCCATTGGAGGAAGTTCAAGTAGCTAAGGCACAGGAGATTCATGAGCCTGAAGTAACTAAGGAAAAAGTTGAAGAGGGTTCATCCTCAAACGAAGCTGAATAGCTTACTTCTGACCCTCTTATACCTTCTCCTACTGTTCTGGTTCCAAAGCTCAAGAAAAAGAAGAAAAAGAATTATTCAACTCAATTTAAGAAGTTTCTTGATATTTTTATGAGTTTAAATATTAATTTACCATTTGCAGAGGCCTTGGAGCAAATGCCCAGATATGTACAATTCCTGAAGGAATGACTTTCAAGGAAAAAGAAGGAAAAGAAAGTGGAAACAATATTCCTCACATCTACATGCAGTGGCCGACTTCAAAAGAATGTGCCTGACAAACTTGCTAATCTAGGGAGTTTTTCTTTTCCCTACAATTTTGGTACTCATTCTTTTCGTGCTTTATGTGATTTAGGCGCTAGCGTTAACATAATTCATTTATCTTTATGTAAAAAGTTAAACATAGGAGAGATTAAACCTATTGCAGTGAAACTCCAGTTAGCAGACCAATCTGTAGTTAGTCCATACGGAGTAGTAGAGAATGTTTTGATTCAAGTAGGGAAATTTTTTCTGCCAGTTGAATTCTTTGTAATGGATGTAAAGGAGAATCTGTTAGTGCCTGTTATTTTAGGGAGACCATTCCTCGCAACTAGGTGAGTTATTATTGACATCGAGCGTAGGGAGCTGAGTGTGCGAGTCTTACACGAAAAAGAAATTTTCAAAGCAGTCGGACCCTCTACATATCATGAGGAGGTAATGATGGTTAGTTACAGAAAAGGTGCAAGCAAGAGCACCTCTGGTGGATCCCGGGACAATAGACCACCTTGAAGCATACACGGTCAAAACGTCGAGCTAAAGACGTTAAACAAGCGCTTTTGGGAGGCAACCCAAGTGTTTTTATTTTTTTTTTATTTTATTTGATTTCTTTAGATTCGATTCTTTTGTTTTTTATTTTTATTTTTCTCACTTTTTCTTTCTTTTTGATGCAGGTGAAGCTTTATTTTTAGTGAAGAAAGAAAAGAAAGAAAGCAAGAAGTAGAAAGAAGAAAAAAAAGAAAGAAAGAAAGAAAGAAAAATAAAAGAAAGAAAAGGGCAAAAAACGCGTATTTTGGGCTAAAAAGGCGACAGCGTCGCGACGCTGTAGTCCTTAGCGTCGCGACGGTGTCCCGATTCTGGAACAAAAAAAAATCCAGAATCGAGAAAGCAGAGGGTTATTTTTGAGTTGTGCCCTAGCCGTTCGCTTACCCTCTCGTCTCCCTGTTCTTTCCCTTCGATTCTAAGTGTTTTCTCCTAAAATTTCTTACTTAACCTCACCGATTTCGTCTTTTCCTTGCCGATTTTTGCAGAAAAAGCTCGTGGGTCTCATGATTTTCGGTGTATTTTCACTGGTTTTGCCCGATTAGGCCGTGGGTTCAGCGAGGTCTCGAGTTTAGCCCATGTTCGGACTGATTTCACTGTGAGTTTTGTGTGTTTGGTGGATTGTTGCAGCGATTTCAGTGTATAATGCCTTGAGGATTGAGGGTCTCGGAGTTTAGATAAATTTCAGCGAGTTTGGGCATTTTTTTCTACCCGATTAGGTCGTGGGTTGTGTGTTTTTGGTATCCTCATCCTTATTTCACCATAAATTTCTACTTTAGCTTTGGTTTAAGTTGGCTTAGAGGTTAGATTACATGATTTTGGGGTTGTTGGAGTTTTTTGTTTTGATATTATTGGGCGTTGGACTGAATTTAGAGAACTCGTAGATGCTGATTTTTGTTTATTTGAACCCGTATTCACTGCTTTGCTGCTGAATTTTTGTGTTGTGCTAGTGTTGGGTATTGGGTAAACTTGAAGCATCATTGGGTGAGTCCTTGGTGAGATTTTGTTGGGTTATCTCCACTGTTTAGAGCTATTTTGAATCATTTGCTGCTGTGTTGGTTTGTTTTTGCTGCTGAATTTTGTTATATATCTATGGTGGACGGGCTATTCTTGTAGTTGGTGGCTGCATTGTTGTTAGCTTGGAAAGTATTTACTTTTGGTCTGTGATTATTTGTTATATCTCCTTTGACCATTTTTTTTGGACTATCAGGTTTATTATTGTGATTATATTTAGGTTATCATTTTTAGATCATTTTTTTTCCATTGAGATCTGGGATGATTGTGTTATCTGTCTGAGTTGTTTTTCTTTGAGGGTGTTGTTTTGATTATGACAGCCGATGAGGATACCTAATTTCAGAAAGCAGGTAAGTTATTCTGTGCAATAATAATTAAAGACAGGATTCATGATATGTTGATTTTGTTTCATGAATCTTTTGCACCATTTGAGCACATAGTCTACTGTCTTAGTTTGACGAGCTTAAAGTAGGATTATGTGATGTAGACCTTGTTGTCACCTCGAAAGGTTTAGGGACTTATTTGATAGTTAATTTGCATGATAGTTAGTAATGTTACACTTAGGAGAAAATGATGCCATATCTTGCATGTTAGTGAAAAGAAAAAAAAAAAGAAAAAGAAAAATGATGAGTTGAATAAAGAAAAAATTGAATTAAGGTCAAAAAGAGCTACCCCTGTTGTGATCAGTTAGGCCAACAAGAGAAACTCAGGTTAAGGGTCCCTGCAATAGGTGTGTGAAAGCTAGTGACCACCATTATTGATTGTGAAAAAACTCAAAGTTTGGGGGTTGTGTACCCCATTTAGGCACCCTAGTGGCATATTACCTTCTTGAGTGTGGAGAGGCTTGATGATTGGGACTTAGGACCAGAGTACGGGGGAAACGAGCGAAGGGCTGCATAAAACATTTTCGGGCTTAAAGGATTGAGATAGGGAGGACTAGACACACACACACGTGAGAGATGAAGGAAATAAATGAGGCTTATCATGATGAATGTGTTTAATCATTAATGTTTCAGTGTGATTTATCTGTGATTTTGGATTCCTGAGGCAAGAGTCATTAGCAACACTCCCTCAAGTATTGTTGTTGACAGATTATTTTGAATCTTACTTAGCTCGGGACTAGCAAATGCTTAAGTTTGGGGGTATTTGATTGCGCAATTTATTGTGCTATATTTTTATATGATTTTATCGTTAGTCTTGGGTACTTTTTGGCCAATTTTATGTCTATTTAGTTTTATTTTGTAGGAATCAAGCATTTCAATGGAAATCGACGTTTTTGAAGATTACTGGTGATTTAAGAGCTGAAGAATGAGTTCGAGCCAAGAAAAGAAGCGAAGAAAGAAAAAATATAGGCCGAGCGTTGAGACGCTATCCCTTGGAGCGTCTCAACGCTGGGCGCACATTCAGGAGGCTCGCGAATTCGAGGCAGCATCGAGACGCTACCTCCACAGCGTCTCGACGCGGCAGGCTTTCCGAAAATAATTAAGGCGTTCATTGACACACCGTCGAGACGCTGTGTCCTTAGCGTCTCGACGCTGTCACTCAGATTGGCCTGTATATAATGTTTGCGATGCCATCTGATGAGGGGAGCTCGTTTGGAAAGAAAAATACGACTTTAGAGAGAGAAAAACTCACAGAACAGGGCAGAAACAAAGGAAGCTTGATTTTGGGAGCTTGGATCGGGAGGATCGTGACGGGAACGCGCGGGAATCACGGCTAGCGAGTTTAATCTTTCTCCCTTATTTCTCGTACTGATTTTTAGCATGTATTGGACTGATTTTGATTGTATTTTGAGAGATATGAGTAGCTAAATTTCGTTTCTTAGGGGCTTGATGTAGCCATTATCTTGTATGGATTAATTTACGGATTTTTTGGGACATTTTGTAACGCGGTTCATTTATGCAATTGTATTCTTAATGCCTATAATCTATTGATCACGGATTGTATGTTGGTGTTTCTGAACTAATCGCTCGGGAGAGGGTAGTTTAGAATAGATTATCAATTGCATGACTTAGGTAATTCTACAATTGGAAGATTTGGGATTGCTTGAGAAACTGTCATAAGGATTGTTCTTATTGCTTATGCTTGTTGTTGAAATTAGATAGGGATATCAATTTCTTAATTTGCATAAAGAATTAATTGTACTCGGGAGAGGCTTTTAATTATCGATAATCCTTGGTTTATGAATTTGTTATGTGTTCGTTCTTAATTATTCTTTGAATTAATACATACATCTAATAGGTGAAATCAATTCCCTAAGGCCTTTCTCCATTGAGTTTCCATACTTTATCGCTTTGACTAATTTGTCATTGATTTGCATATTTCTCGAATATTTTCTCTAAATAAAATTAGGTGAATATACCTTTAATAATTAGGGGAACTAGAAAACCAATCCAGAGGACGACATTCGATTTTCAATCACTATATTATAACTTGGGCCCGTACACTTGCGGTTAGCAATTTGCGCATCAGCTGCTAAATTGTTTTTTTAGGAATAAGTATTTAATTTTAGAGGACTTGTATTTGGTTCCTATAATTAAAAGGAATCTTATTTCTATTTCAGCTTTGTTAGAACAACAAGACTCTATTTCTTTTTTTCTTAATGAAGCTATTGTTTCGAGAAATGGTATTTTTATTTGCTCTGCTAAGCGTGAAAACAATTTATTTGGGTTAAGACCTACCGACTCTAAAGCTATTTTAAATCATGAGATGTTTAAACAGTCGAAACTCAAAATAAAAGACAAAAGATTTCTCTGTTAAGTAACAACACATATATTTGGCACCTTCGTCTTGGTCATATTAACATCGATCGGATCGATCGTTTGGTGAAAAATGGACTTTTAACGAATTTAGAAGATACTTCTTTACCATCCTGTGAACCGTCCCTCGAGGGTAGAATGACCAATAGGCCTTTTACTGGAAAAGGTTATAGGGCCAAATAACCACTTGAACTGATACATTCGGATCTTTGTGGTCCAATGAATGTAAAGCCTCAAGGTGGTTATGAATATTTCATCTATTTCATAGATGGTTATTCACGTTATGGTTACTTGTACCTAATGGTTCATAAGTCTGAAGCTCTTGAAATTTTTAAAGAGTTTAAGACCGAGGTAGAAAACCTGTTAGGTAAAACAATTAAAACACTTCGATCAGATCGAGGTGGAGAGTATATGGATCAAAGATTCCAGGATTATATGATACAACATGGAATCCAATCCCAACTCTCAACACCTGGTACACCTCAGCAGAATGGTGTATCAGAAAGGAGAAATAGAACCCTGTTAGACATAGTTCGTTCTATGATGAGTTATGCTGAATTGCCTAGCTCGTTTTGGGGGTATGCAGTAGAGACTGCAGTACATATTCTTAACAACATTCCCTCGAAAAGTGTTTCTGAAAATCCTTTTGAGCTATGGAGGGGGCGTAAACCTAGTTTGCGTTACTTCCGTATCTAGGGTTGTCCTGCACATGTGCTAGTGACAAATCCTAAGAAACTGAAACCACTTTCTAGAGTATGCCAATTTGTTGGATACCCTAAAGAAACGATAGGTGGTCTTCTCTACGACCCTGAAAAAAATAAAGTGTTTGTATCGACAAATGCTACTTTCTTGGAGGAAAACCACATACGGGATCACAAACCACATAATAAAGTAGTATTAGGAGAAGCTATAGAAAAGTCAACAAAAGTTGTTGATGAACTTGGTCCTTCAACAAGAGTTGATGTAGGAGCTAGTTCTTCACGTCAATCTCATCCTCCTCACATAGTGAAAGAGCTTCGACGCAGTGGGAGGGTTGTAAGCCAACTTGACCGTTACTTGGGTTTAACTTAAACACAAGTAGTCATACCAGATGACGACGTTGAGGATCCATTGTCTTATCATCAGACAATGAATGATGTAGATAAAGACGAATGGACCAAAGTCATGGACCATGAGATGGAGTCTATGTACTTCAATCAAGTTTGGAAACTTCAAGACCCACCTGAAGGGGTAAAACCCATAGGGTGTAAATGGATCTATAAGAGGAAAAGAGATGTTGCTGGGAAAGTGCAGATTTTCCAAGCAAGACTTGTAGCAAAGGGTTATACCCAAAGAGAAGGGGTGGACTATGAAGAAACCTTTTCTCCAGTTGCTATGCTTAAGTCTATAAGAATTCTCTTATCCATTGCCACATTTTATAACAATGAGGTATGGCAAATGGATGTCAAGACTGCTTTTCTGAATGGCAATCTTGAAGAGAGTATCTTTATGTCTCAGCCCGAAGGGTTCATAACCAAAGATCAGAAGCAAAAGCTTTGCAAGCTGAATCGATCCATTTATGGGTTGAAACAAGCCTCCAGATCTTGGAATATTAGATTTGATACTATGATTAGATCTTTTGGCTTTGACCAAAATGTAGATGAACCTTATGTCTACAAGAAGATCAACAAAAATAAAGTAGTTTTCCTTGTACTTTATGTTGATGACATCCTACTCATTGGGATTGATGTAGGATATCTGACTGATGTAAAAGATTGGCTACCGGCCCAATTTAAATTAAAGATTTGGGTGAGACCCAATATGTTCTTAGAATCCAGATTATTCTGGATCGAAAGAACAAAACACTAGCTTTGTCTCAAGCAACATATATCGACAATATGTTGACTCGATATTCGATGCAGAACTCAAAGAAGGACTTATTGTCTTTCAGGCATGGGGTTCACCTGTCTAAGGAACAGTCCCCTAAGACACCTCATGAAGTTGAGGAAATGAGACGAATTCCCTACGCCTCTGTTGTGGGCAGCTTAATGTACGTGATACTCTACACGAGGTCTGACATCTGTTATATTGTAGGGATTGTCAGCAGATATCAGTCAAATCCAAGGTCAGACCACTGGACCGCCGTTAAAGGAATCCTCAAGTATCTTAAGAGAATAAGGGACTACATGCTGGTGTTTGGGGCTAAAGAGTTGGTTCTCAGTGGATACACCGACTCTAATTTCCAGTCTGACAAATATTATGGGAAATCCACGTCAGGGTCAGTGTTCACCCTTAACGGGGGAGCTGTATTTTGGAGAAGCATCAAGCAAGGATGCATAGCAGACTCAACCATGGAGGCTGAGTATGTAGCTGCTTATGAAGCAGCTAAGGAAGCAGTTTGGCTAAGGAAGTTCTTGACTTATTTGGAAGTAGTTCGAAGCATGAACTTGCCCATTACTTTATACTGGGACAACAGTGGGGTTGTAGCCAATTCAAAGGAACCACGCAACCACAAACGAGGTAAACACATGGAGAGGAAGTATCATATGATTCGAGAGATTGTGCAACGAGGAGATGTGGTTGTGACCAAGATCGCTTCGGAACACAACATTGTTGATCGTTTATGAAAGCCCTATCAACTAAAGTGTTTGAGGGTCATCTAGAAACTCTAGGTCTGCGAGATATGTATGTAGTGTAATCTAGGGCAAGTAGGAGATGTGTAATGGGTGTAAGGATGCCCTAGTTTATTGTATTTTGTATATTTACCTTTTATGTAATGTACAATATACATTTAACATTTCCAGCTTTGGATTATTTTGTATATACTTTCCCATTCACTTGAGTTTTAGTTCAAGTGGGAGTTTGTTGGGTTTTATGCCCTAAAACTCGTGGATAGTAAATGTACTTTTGATCGAACATTAATAAAATGATGTTTTGTTCATTTATCTATGTTTGTATTATGCAAATTTGTTTTATTAACCCTAATC
Source organism: Luffa acutangula (assembly GCA_036850905.1). Lineage (NCBI taxonomy): Eukaryota > Viridiplantae > Streptophyta > Magnoliopsida > Cucurbitales > Cucurbitaceae > Luffa > Luffa acutangula. The sequence goes on from CM072087.1 coordinate 10,301,989, forward strand.
CAATAAACTAAACATCCTAGGCTAATCGAATGAGGCTTGAACTAGTATGTAGGGACATACGGGGATTAATGTTCAAGATTTAGCATAAAGGGTTTTTAGTATAGGGATAATGCTTGGTACCTTATCATGGTGACACTATGGATACGACCCTCTTTGTATTTTGATACAAACGTAATGATCCAACGGGTTCATGTCGTTGACATGCGAGTGGGGGTATCCTCTGCAATAAGTTTGCACAAAGACCGGACCGCGAAATAGTTAACCATTAACTGTAACACCGTTAATTAGCTTGGTTTCTATTTCACTAGGATGACCTAGGCAACTTAGTCTCAATCCTGAATGAATTATGGACTCTTGTCTGTGAGGAATTGTCCTTTGATTTGTACGGGTGAGAGTGGCCTGCAGGCCGACTCAATAAGCCTATCTTTTTTGGGATAAGACCGAGTGGGGAGCTGGGAACATAGTAACACAAGATGGAATTCCCTTCTTCCCGACTCTAGGGTAAGTAGAGGTGTGTTCCCTTAAGTGGTGTCTCCAGGTCTTGAACAATGGGCCCTACCCTTTTTATGGCAAGAGACGGGTTTCTGTTTGTTGGTTGGACCTCAAACAGGTTGTTCATTAGAGGAGCACTGATACTTAAGTATAAAGAGGTAGCCTAGTTGTAAAACAATAATTTGAACTAGCTGGGGTACAAACACACGTGAATGGCTAACTTGTTGTTGATGGTCGATATCCGTGGACACGGAAATATATTTGTAGTGAGAAGAGTGCAACTATGGTTCGATAGTGGAGTGAACCACAGTTAACGAACATTGATGAATGTTGGGTTCCTAGAGTGAGTAAAAATATAGTATAAAAGACTCTAGAATTCCTGTGCAAGTATACACAGTCTGCAGCAAGTAATATTATCAATCCAAGGTCTGAATGAGTTTTCACTTTATCTATTTTGTATAACTTTCTAATGGTTTCAAAGATAATAAAAATGTTAGGTTTTATCGGAATTATGCTGAAGCAAAATAAATGACAGAACAACGAGTAAACAAATAGACAGATAGATTAGAGACAGGCGCTGGTTAGGCTTTAGTGATTGTTTTAAGATATGCTCTAGCAATATTATTGATTATGCATTTCTCGCAGTATTATTAGCGGATTCCTCCCGGAACTCCGGATCTTTTGGGATATGTTTCAAACCCAATGAAGAGCGACCGATCGAGCACTAGGCAACTGGCTATCCCTAGCTCAGTCACTGGCGTTCACCAATACACAATGATCGTAATGTGGAGAATTGCCACACACTCTCTAAATCATCCCTGAAACTAGAGAGAGCTATCCATACCGGCTGGCCAGGCGGGCATAAAATAAGAATAAACACAACAATTAACCAAAATGCAATAGTCAATTTATTACTAGAGATGAAGCACAATAATCACATTATTCCTAACCAACACCCTAAGCTACTTAGTTCATAATAAGCATAGGAATACGAATTACAATCTGAGTATGCATGTCCATCACTACAAGTTAAATAAGAAGGTAAACTCCCTAATCAGCTTGCGATTGATGGTGTTCTTGATGATCTTCAATCTCCCTAACTATTCGGCTTCCAAGGGGAAAAAACATGGAATATCTTTGACTTTGACGGCTACTTCCTTTTATAAAAGGATGGGAGGCTTGAATTAGGTAAACTAGGACACATGTAAGGCTCTCCTTGATCCTTTATCACGAAAATAACTCAACAGAAGTCGGTTCATGACGTTGGCTAACGAGCTGTGATGTGGCAGTTTCTTCTCCCAGTTTTGCTGCAACATAGAATTTGCTCCTTCCAGTCGCTCAGCAGCATAATCTGCACAAAGTGATTTCCAAAGCTTCCATTCTTCCAAATGGGTTAAATCATGTAATATCTCTCCAAAACCAACCCTAATAAGCATAAAGGACACACAAATCCTTATATAATTGAGGCCTAAATAACTACCTTTTGGGCAGTTATCATACCCCCAAACTTGAACTATTGCGCGTCCCGAGCGATACTAACCAACCTTCCTTTTAGAATTTCAAAACATTAGACAAAGAATTAGCTTAATCAAACCAGACAGTCCAACACTACCTTTAACCTTTACCTAAGCACTCTGCAAAACCAAGCTCTGCTGCAGAAAAATGATTCCTTCAGCAGGGACAAATAATCACCACTTTTCAACTTAATTCTAAGAACTCACCACAACCTAGCTCTATTATCAGACATTTCAAAACATATTTTTAAAGGGGTTTATATCATTATTTATCAGACTTAAAGCAGCCTTACAGTCATAAACTCTTAAGCATGGGATGACCCACTTTATGGTGCAGTATACCCTTGCCTCAAGCTCATCACCAACTAGACTCAATACTCATTATAAAGCTCAAAAACCCTTAGTTATTCCATCTCTTGCCCCTCAGAATGGCGACATTTTTTGATGAAGCTCACCTAAGTTATGGGAGACAGAAAAACTGCTGGATCATCATTCATCCTTCAAAACTTTTGCTCCATCAATTTAGCAAATATTTCTCATTTCCTAGGTCATCTTTTGACGCGAAGACAAACTGTGGGTATCACAAATGTCCCCGGTTACTCAATAACCTGGCAAATTTTAATTTTGAAGGAGAGGAATGCTCGAGCAAAATAATTGGAATAGCAAAAAGTCCCCCAAACTTGAATTATTCATTGTCCCAAATGAATCATTAATTAAGCAATTATACCCCCAAACTTAATTTTTTCTATCTGAATTTTTAAACTAAACATGGGACTAGGATTAAGCTTAAAGTGGATCATATAAGTCAATACTACCGTCAAAATCTTCTTGCCGCAGCAACAGTCCAGGCTAGAAGAAATGCTCAAGCAAAAGGTTTCTGGAGATCAGAATACCTTGATCTAATTAAGCGTAATCAGTCCAAGCTTCAAAAATTCAGAAGAAAATTAGTTAAGTTAGAGTTAGTCAGTGCTCATAGAATAGAAACATTCAGAAATTTCATTAAAATCATAAAAAAAACATTACAAAGCAGAGATATATTTTTAACGCAGAAAAAATTAAAAAGAAAGACAATCAAACATTTTTAGCAAAATGGGGTCAGATATGTGCGAGCAAACAAAATGATAAGACAAAAATAATGCTCGCTGAAGATCATTCCATCCATCAATCTTCCTGACCCTGGTCTTCATCATCATTCTCTTCTCGTTCAACAGACGGGGGTGGTATCCAAAGATTAAACAAATCATCGGGAAACACTGGAAAGGTCGGATACGGTGTTAAGAAATTGGTTTGCAAGGCCCCCCTGAGCGCATCATCTCTCCTTTTAGCATAAGTCCAGTAGGTCTGAGCTTGCCTTTCAGCAAACTCTAACCTACTGGTCAACACAGCCAGTTGCTCTAGGATCTGATTAACGCCATACACAAGCCCACCCTAGCGAACCTCTTGCATACGCTGAAGTCGCGCAAGATTAGGTGTGTCAATGATTCCCTTATCAATCATGATCATATCTTCTGGAACCGTGGGCACTCCTGCCCTGCTGCATAACATCGTAATCGTGTTCGGAAAGAACAACTTCCCCACCTTCTTTTTCCAGCAATCAACAATCTCAGAAGAAATAATTTTTCCTACATCAATACTCATCGAGCGAAGAATTGCAAAGGCAAGTAATACCCTGTCCCGAGATACCGTGGAGTTGTGTGTTGTCGGCAGCAAGCGTAGCCTGATGAAACCCATCCAAGTGTAGGCTTAACTCTTTAAATAAGCAGCTTGAAACGTATGTTTCCGCGTCTGCGACACCCTCCATTGAGCCCCCTCAATGCCTACCTCTCGGACAGCCGCACTCAGTTGATCACTAGATGGTGCAACCACCATCTCATTAAAAACGGCATGCGAAAAATCCTAGAGATCGAACAATTCATTAATGGCCTCAGGACTCCACTGTACAGGCACTCCTCGAACGATAACCTCAAAATCATTCTTAACGTCAAGATTGGCATAAAATTCTCGAACAATGTTGGAATTGACAGGTTCTGGTTTCGCACAAAATTGCCTCCATCCGAGGTTCACTATTCCAGACTCCAAGAACCTAGGTAAATCACTGCCAAATCCACGTTCGAACAAGAAGTCCCTTTTCAGTACCTCCTGGTATTTTGCTCGAGCAAGATCGTTGACGAAGCAAATGAATGGCGCCCTCGGCTCCTCAATTTCTCCTGATGCTTCGGCAATTCCTTTGCCCCTACTTTCTCTCTGGACACGCAAACGCTCTTCCTCTGCCTTTCTTGCCTCTTCTTCTTTTTCCTTATTCTCAGCTTCCCTTCTTTCTTCCTCAGAGTCCGACGTCGGAGGTGATGGAGTGTTCCGAACCACCCTCACGCGACCCGCCTTCCTCTTGATGCGGCGGCGCTTGGGTGGTTCAGGCATAATAATTTCAACATGGGCCTCCTGCACCGGCTCTGGTGTTTTCTCTTTTTCAGGTACACCCGCGACTTGTCCTTCGACCTCTGTCTCATGTTCCTTCTCAGCATTCCCTTCCTGAACCGTAGCAGAAACTATCGGTTCTGTCTCAAGATCCTGCACAGCCGCTATCTCTTGGATGACTTCTTGTTCCGCAGCCCTCTGCTGCCTTCGTCTTCGCTTTGCCTCCTTCTCTTCTGGCGTTCTTTTCTTTTTAGACTTTCCTTTTTGAACTTCCGGTGTGACCGGTATCTCTTCCTCCTCACTCTCCCTCTCTTTTCGCGCTCTCGTTTTAGCCATGGAAGGTATAATAGGGTTTTGCAAAGAAAGAAAGAATAACACACGCACAAGAATTTGATCAAGAAAACGAAGTGAAATGTACTTACCAGAGATTGCAAATAAATAGGGCTGCAACAAACAAGAATCCTAACCGAAAGGATTTGCCCTGCCATAACTAATATTACCGTTGCAATTAAAAATGCAAACCTGAAATTAAAAAATTACCAACGGTAAAATTGCGAATTCCAAACGACCATGGTAAAAATTAATGCTCTGTCATCACTGAAGCCGTTGGATAATTACTCTGCGACACGTGGCCTCATCAGATGATGCACTCACATTTACCTGCGAGAACTTAAAGCTAAGTCTAACGGTAACAATAATAAATTCCAACGGAAACCCTTCTATCTCGAAATAATTTGCTCCAGCAATATCTTTGCCGCAACAATCTGCTGAACTTGAAGAATCTCAGATACGGAATTCGAATTTCAAAATAGACAAATCAAATCTTTTTAATTCAAATTAAACCGATCAAAGCAAACTTAACCTATTATTCTCAAAAGAAGCCAAATGAATTAGAGAAAATCTCTATTAATTAAAACTGAAAATAAAATATAGATAAAATAAAATCTAACTATCTAAAAGATAATTGCAGGATAATTTAAATAAATAACCCGAAAATTAAATCAAATCAAATCAAAAATAGATCAAATCTAACCTACCAAAAATAATAAAAATACTTAAAAGATAAAATCTAATAAATCATGCAAAATTAAATCTAACCTAACCGAAAAATAAAATCAATTCAAATCCTGGGAGCTCAAAATTTTGCTCTGTGAAATGCTCCCGCAAAAGTCCTGCTCTCTCAATCATCAACCAATCGTAGGGAAGGATATTTCGACTGAAATTCCTCACCCCAATAATGCTTCACACGCTGTCCATTCACCTTGAACACTCTCCCATCTTTTTCATCCTGCAAAGTAATTGCTCCATTGGGAAAAACCTCAATCACAAGAAACGGTCCTGACCATTTAGATTTTAATTTTCCAGGAAATAATTTTAATCTAGAATTATAAAGCAAAACTTTCTGACCCTTGACAAATTCTTTAGATTTTATTTTTTTGTCATGCCACAGCTTAGTCTTTTCCTTATACATCTTCGTATTCTCATAAGAGAATTGGCGAAATTCTTCTAACTCATTAAGCTGCAGCATTCTTATTGCTCCTGCACGACTCAGATCAAAATTTAACTTTTTCAAAGCCCAAAATGTTTTGTGCTCAAGCTCTAATGGTAAATGACAAGCTTTCCCGTATAGTAACCTATAGGGAGACATACCTAGAGGAGTCTTATAAGCTGTCCTATAAGCCCAAAGAGCCTCATCCAACCTAAAGGACCAATCCTTTCTAGATGGATGAACTACTTTCTCTAAAATAGCTTTTATTTCCCTATTACTAATTTCAGCTTGACCATTTGCTTGTGGGTGATAAGGGGTAGCTATCCTATGTTTAATCCCATACTTAGCTAAAAGCTTAGTTAAGATATTATTAACAAAGTGTGTACCCTCATCACTCACTAGAGCCCTAGGTGTCCCAAACCGCGCAAAGATGTGCGATTGAAGAAACCTTGCTACTGTCTTTGCATCACTCTGATGGCATGCGATGGCCTCCACCCACTTGGACACATAATCAACTTCCAATAAGATAAAAACATTGCCATTAGAGGGGGGAAATGGCCCCATAAAGTCAATACCCCATACATCAAATAATTCAACTTCTAAAATGTAAGTAAGAGGCATTTCATCTCTAGGCCCCAAATTTCCTCTCCTTTGACAAGCATCACATTGCTTGTAGAACCAATGGGCATCCTTGAATAACGTAGGCCAAAAAAATCCGCAATGCAAAATCCTCATAGCCGTCCTCTGACCGCTGAAATGACCTCCATACGGCGAAGAGTGACATTGCTCCAGGATTTCCTTTGCTTCAGTACCTGAAACACACCTACGAATAATACCGTCAGAGCATTGCTTATACATAAACGACTCATCCCAAAAGAAAATTTTCGCATCATGCTTAAACTTTTTCTTCTGCCTCCAATCCATATCAATAGGGGTGACTCCCTTTACTAAAAAGTTGGCAATATCAGCATACCAAGGGACATCCCTGATTACCTTTACCTGAACAGCAAAAAGCTGCTCATCTGGAAAAGAATCGGAAATGGCAGATTGCTCCAGCAAAGATGATGATGGATCAAGACGAGATAAATGATCTGCAACGACATTCTCTGATCCCTTCTTGTCTTTTATCTTCAAGTCAAATTTCTGCAGTAATAAAATCCAACGAATTAGTCTAGGCTTTGACTCTTTCTTAGACATTAAATACCTTATTGCTGCATGATCCGTGAACACCGTAACTTTAGATCCAACCAAATATGGTCGGAATTTCTCAAAAGCAAACACAACAGCTAACAACTCCTTTTCAGTAGTTGTATAGTTGACTTGTGCCTCATTTAAAACCTCGCTTGCATAATATATAAGATGAATAAATTTGCCCTGCTTTTGCCCCAGCATCACTCGCATCACACATTACCTCGAATGGCAAATTCCAATTGGGCACGCAGAGAATGGGTGCTGAGATTAAAGCAGCCTTCAATGTTTCAAGAGCCTTCCTACAATCTGCATTAAAGTCAAAATCATGATCAGTGCACAATAAGTTACAAAGAGGTTTACTGATTTTGGAAAAATCCTTTATGAACCTCCTATAAAATCCAGCATGTCCTAAAAAACTCTGAATTCCCTTCACTGAATTCGGTGGCTCTAGCCTTTCAATAACCTCAACTTTTGCTCTATCAACTTCTAGTCCATCCTTAGAAATCCTATGACCTAATACTATGCCCTCCTTCACCATGAAGTGACACTTCTCCCAATTAAGAACTAGATGGGTATCCTCACATCTTTTTAACACCTTTCCTAAATTATCTAAACAACTCTGAAAAGACCCTCCAAAAACTGAAAAATCGTCCATAAATACCTCAACAGTGGACTCAATCATATCAGAAAAAATTGCTAACATACACCGCTGAAATGTTGCTGGAGCATTGCAGAGGCCGAAAGGCATCCTCCTGAAAGCAAACGTCCCATAAGGACAGGTGAAAGTGGTTTTTTCCTGATCTTCAGGAGCAATAGTAATCTGGTTATACCCAGAATAACCATCCAAGAAACAGTAATAGGCCTGACCAGCCAATCGATCCAACATCTGGTCGATAAATGGTAGAGGGAAATGATCCTTTCGGGTGGCTTTATTAAGCCTTCTGTAATCCATACAAACCCTCCAGCCAGTTACTGTCCTTGTGGGGATCAACTCATTATCTTTATTGCGCACCACAGTGACACCTCCTTTCTTAGGAACACATTGGACAGGGCTTACCCAATCGCTATTGGCAATTGGATAAATGATCCCAGCATCAAACCATTTAATTACCTCCTTTTTAACAACCTCTTTCATTGCAAGGTTAAGCCTTCTTTGTTGCTCAATACTCCTAAAGGATCCCTCCTCTAGGGTGATTTTGTGCATACAAAAAGATGGGCTAATCCCCTGAATGTCAGCAAATGTCCAACCTATAGCTTTGCGGTATTGCTGCAACAATTTTATTAAGGACTCCTCATGCTCTGGCATTAAATCTGATGCAACAATAATGAGCAACGTCTCACTTTCCCCAAGATACACATACTTTAGATGATCCGGTAAAGGCTTCAAATCTAAAGTAGGTGCCTCAATTAGGGATGACTTAATTGGGGGAGCCTTTCTTTGATCTAAATCTAAAGACTCAAAAACATCCTCACACCTAAACAATTCTTTTTCATTTTTTCTATCTAAAGAACAAAATTCAAAATCTTCTACACTAACCTCTCCATGCTTTTCCGAATGCTTATCAACCGAATCCTGTATTGTTGTCTCAATAACTGTGCTCTCCAGAATCCTGATGAAGGAGCAATCCTCCATCTCGTCTGGATATTTCATGGCTTTAAACACATTAAATTTCACTTCCTCATTACAGACTCTCATTGTTAATTCTCCTTTTTTAACATCTATTAATGCCCTACCAGTAGCCAAAAATGGACGACCTAGAATAATTGGGACATTTTTATCAGCCTCATAGTCTAAAATAATAAAATCAATACGAAATATGAATTTATCAACTTTTACTAAGACATCCTCAATTTTACCCTCTGGATATGTGATAGACCTATCAGCTAATTGGAGTGTAACGGTGGTAGGTCTAGCTTCACCAATACGTAACTTCCGATAGACCGAAAGAGGCATAAGGTTAATGATTGCACCCAAATCACATAGTGCTCTACCTAACTCCTTTCCACCTATAGACACAGGTATAGTAAATGACCCTGGATCCTTAGCCTTGGGGGGTAGACCATTCTTAAGAATAGCACTACACTCCTTAGTAAGAGATACAGTTTCAAACTCACCTAACCTTTTCTTTTTAGTCAAAATATCCTTAAGAAATTTAGCATAATTAGGCATTTGCTCAATAGCTTCTACTAAAGGGATATTTATATGCAACTGCTTAAGAATCTCTAGAAACTTTTTAAATTGACCATCCTGATTCTTAGGCTTTTGCCTTTGTGGAAAAGGTAGAGGTGGTACATAAGGTGGGGGCGACACATATGGTGGTTCTACATCTGGCACAGAACCAGATGCTCCAGCATTTTCCTTGCTGCCTCCAGCACCCTGACCAGACTCCAACTCTTTTTCAACAACAACAATATTATCACTATTACTATTTAAATCCTGGGTCTTTCTAGACTCTTCTAATGGCTTACCACTCCTAAGAGTTACTGCCTTTACCTGCTCCTTACCTTCCCTTCGAGGGTGTTCAGTATCCGAAGGAAGTTTCCCTTGAGGCCTCGCCTTGAGCTCATTAGCTAGCTGACCCACTTGCAATTCCAGGGCCCTCATCGAAGCTTGATTACTTTGAATTGCAGCGTCTGTGCGAGCCATAAATTCTTTCATCATTGCCTCGAGAGAATTTCCCGAATTTTGTTGGGGCAAAGCCGACTTATTTTGTTGGGGCATTACCTGCGCTTTAGCAAATCCCGGCTGGTTCATCTTCTGTTGCGCTTGTACGTTATTTCCTGACCTCCCAATGAGAAGTTGGGGTGGTTGCGCCAACCTGGATTATAGAAGTTAGAATAAGGGTTGTTCCTCTGATTACCTATAAAAACACCGACGCTGGATTGCTGGAGAAAAACTCGTAGTTGTGGTCTTCACCGCAATAGACACATGCTTCGTCCGTGACTTGGTTCACCACTGCTGCAGGCTCCATAGCTAGTGGCTGTTGATGACTAATCACTGTCACATTCTTAAGAGCATTAGCAATCATAGCAAGATCAGCCCTAATGGTGGACACACCATCAACCTCTAATACACTCTTAACCTTTTTATTTGTGCCTCTAAAATCCGACCACTGACAACTATTAATAGATATTCTTTCTAAAATTTCATAGGCTTCATCAAAAGTTTTTGCCAAAAGGGCCCCTCCAGCCGAAGCATCGACCATACCTTGGGTTACTCTATTTAAACCATTGTAAAATGTTTCCATTTGAATACAATGAGGTAACCCATGGTGGGGACACTTTCGTAAAAGCTCCTTAAACCTCTCCCAAGCCTCGCTAAAAGTCTCATCCTCAAGTTGCCTAAACCCTACTATTTCACTCCTTAATTTAGCCCCACGGTTTGCAACATCTGAAACATTACCGGTTTCATTTCAAAATTTGCCGCTTGGATTTGGGGACGTGCAATCCCTGGATTCAACTCATTAAACATCGGGACAGCATATGCTCGAATGGCTCTGGTCCTATCGTTCACTATCAAGATAGGATTCTCAGCCTGATTATTTCGCTGCTCATTTTGCTCAAACAGTGGGTTTTGCTGCAGCAACGGATTCTGCTGGGGGTTTGCTGCTGCTGGACCTTCAGGAACCTGCGGAAGTTGCAGGGCGTTCTCCATTTGGTATCTGCGCTGCTCCCTTCTTCTGTTCCTAAACGTCCTTTCAATTTCTGGATCAAGCTCAAACCGTACCCCAGGCGGATCGCTCATGCACCAAAATCACACCTGCAAAAACAAAAGAAACAATCAAAAAGTTCTAGCACCAAACCACTAAAACACATACACAAAACAGATCAGATAAAAACTTATTCAAGTCCCCGGCAACGACGCCAAAAACTTGTTGGGTTCCTAGAGTGAGTAAAAATATAGTATAAAAGACTCTAGAATTCCTGTGCAAGTATACACATTTTGCAGCAAGTAATATTATCAATCTAAGGTCTGAATGAGTTTTCACTTTATCTATTTTGTATAACTTTCTAATGGTTTCAAAGATAATAAAAATGTTGGATTTTATCGGAATTATGCTGAAGCAAAATAAATGACAGAACAACGAGTAAACAAATAGACAGATAGATTAGAGACATGCGCTGGTTAGGCTTTAGTGATTGTTTTAAGATATGCTCTAGCAATATTATTGATTATGCATTTCTCGCAGTATTATTAGCGGATTCCTCCCGGAACTCCGGATCTTTTGGGATATGTTTCAAACCCAATGAAGAGCGACCGATCGAGCACTAGGCAACTGGCTATCCCTAGCTCAGTCACTGGCGTTCACCAATACACAATGATCGTAATGTGGAGAATTGCCACACACTCTCTAAATCATCCCTGAAACTAGAGAGAGCTATCCATACCGGCTGGCCATGCGGGCATAAAATAAGAATAAACACAACAATTAACCAAAATGCAATAGTCGATTTATTACTAGAGATGAAGCACAATAATCACATTATTCCTAACCAACACCCTAAGCTACTTAGTTCATAATAAGCATAGGAATACGAATTACAATCTGAGTATGCATGTCCATCACTACAAGTTAAATAAGAAGGTAAACTCCCTAATCAGCTTGCGATTGATGGTGTTCTTGATGATCTTCAATCTCCCTAACTATTCGGCTTCCAAGGGGAAAAAACATGGAATATCTTTGACTTTGACGGCTACTTCCTTTTATAAAAGGATGGGAGGCTTGAATTAGGTCAACTAGGACACGTGTAAGGCTCTCCTTGATCCTTTATCACGAAAATAACTCAACAGAAGTCGGTTCATGACGTTGGCTAACGAGCTGTGATGTGGCAGTTTCTGTTCCCAGTTTTGCTGCAGCATAGAATTTGCTCCTTCCGGTCGCTCAGCAGCATATTCTGCACAAAGTGATTTCCAAAGCTTCCATTCTTCCAAATTGGTTAAATCATGTAATATCTCTCTAAAACCAACCCTAATAAGCATAAAGGACACACAAATCCCTATATAATTGAGGCCTAAATAACTACCTTTTGGGCAGTTATCAATGAACTTAGTTAATGAGTTTAGCCAATTAATCTCATATCATTGGAGCTTCTGATCTGTAGGTCCATGAGGTCCCACCGGTAGCTCACTAAGGGCGTTGAGATAAATTTCTAAGGGAGTGATGAATATTCGAAGGGGTTCGAATATTAAATTATAATATGAATTTGATTCATATTAAAACTAAGGTTATAAGTAATGTGCATTGGATGTACATTTATACTATAGTTTATTTGAGAGAAATATAATTAAATATGTGATATTTAATTATAATATTAATTAATTAAAGAATTAATTAACTATTGTTTTAATTTAGTTTAATTAAATCTGATTTAATTGAACTAGTTATGTGGTTTCATTTATATAAAATTGTTTTATATAAATGTTGTTAAGTTGAATGTTGATTTGATTTAATTTAATTAATTAATAATTTAATTATTAATTTAATTTAATTAACTATCAGTTAAAATGATAGAAATTTGGTCTCTCCACTAACCTATCAATACTCGTGAAGGAGGGGGTTTTTAGGCAGGGAGTTTGTCGATCCGTTAGACAACTTCCTCTATTTTCATTCAGTAAACCCTAACCTCTCTCGATTCACACGATTTTCTCCATCTCACGAGTGCTCTCTACGTTTTTTCTTCTTCAAAAAATCACAGAGAACCAATTTTTCTCTCCAGATCCTTTAGAAAAATAGTTTCCACAAACTACCAATGCATATACCTACGTGAGGATACTGGTTCAATGCTTTTGGTGGCATTCGTGGGCGATTTGCATCGAAGAAAAGTCTTGGAGGCTACTGGTTTTTTCTGCAACCACAAGGGAATTAGGCGAAACGATAAATAACTTATTTAACGATAAGGTTTTCTTGATCTTGGATCATTAGGATCCGTTTTAGATAAGAACTAGAATTTTTCCTAATGATTTCAGCATGTTTTATACCTGTATTACAACATATTTAATATGTTTTTCCTGCAGTAAATTTAATTTACCGTCGTATTGGTATCCCAATCGGTGTTTAACTTGATTAGGTCCTTTGAAATCTTCCGCTACCTAGGGCTTTATCCCTGCAAAATTATGTAAGATTAGTCTTAATAGAGAAATGTCCTCATACCCCAAATGTCTAATTCATTAAAATGTGTTCCTAATGAATATGACATTGGACCTTGCGGGGCCTTTAATGACGGACGGAAACAACCTTTAATGACAGACAGAAAAAAGGGTGCGGGGCCTTTAATGACGGACGGAAAACGCGCGCCACTTTTAATGTCGGACGCACATTTTTCCGAAAAATGCACTTTTAATGACGGGCATTGCCGGTCATTAAAAACCACCTTTAATGGCGGGCATAGCCCACCGTTAAAAGCCCATTTTTATTTATTTATTCTTTTTAATTTTTGAAAACGCTAATAAGGCAAAATATCTTTTATCTCTCCCCGAAAACCCTACCTTCTTCAACCTTCGGCAGCCACAGCTTTGGTTCCTCCCTTCTTCAACCTCATTCTTTCTCCCCACTCTGTTTCTCCTACAAACCCTAATCATTTTTCTTTGCTCAATGTTGTCGTTCCTTTTCTTCTTTTCTACTCTCTCTCTCTTCTTTGCTAGTTTCACTTATGCTTTTAACTCTTATAAAACTTCTTCTCCTTTCTTTTTTCTCATTTCCTCGCTTTTCCCCTTCTTCATTTCTCTCTTCTTCCGTTTTTCATCCCCAAATCGAAGTCGAGAGACTAGGGATCTCCTTTTTGCCACTTGGGTTTTCTTTTTCAGCTGTTGAAACGGCAAGGAGTTTCTTTTGAGACCCTTTGTCCCAAGCCCTAGGTTTCTGTCCGTCCTCAGATTCTTACAGATGGTGCATAAGTCATTTGGCCATGAAAAAGTTAAAATAGTAAAGCTCGGTCCTTTAGCTTTTTTGTGACTATGATAGTGTGCCTTGGTTATATAACATAATATGTATTTGTTTTCTTAAGAGAGAATCCGAATTGGCAAGGAGCTCCTGGAAGCAAAAAGGATTGAGGAAGAAAATAAGAGAAAAAGGTTCTTTTTGGGTCTTTCTTATGGTATTTTTATTTTTTGATAGAATTGTTTGTCTGTAATTGTTCTTATGTTGTTGAAAGTATTCTTACTATGTTTTATTCAAGTTTGTTTCATTTTTTACTGCAAAATATCTTTCTCATTGAAGAATATTAGCCTTGAGGAAAGCTGAAAAAGAAGAAGAGAAAAGAGCCAGAGAAAAAATTCGTCAAAAACTTGAAGAGGACAAGGTATTGATACTTCCTGATCCTAGAAACTTTTGTTGATTAATACAATCAATCATACTATAAGATCTTTTTTCTAAATATTTTTGTTGTGTTTTATTCTTCATGAATTAATTTGCATTCATTTCTGACTGTGATTACTTTCTAGATTAATCTAAAATGTTTTAAAGGCAGTGCTGCTTATTGGTTTACGAAAATTATTATTTAGGGTTGTAGTTGTACTTTACACCTTTACTAATTTCTTTAGTAACCTCAGCCGTGAAAAGAAGTGATAATTTTTACTTGTAGTTTCATGGAGGAAGTTATGAGAACTGTGGCTCTTATGGGGTAATTAGGTTGCAACCACCAATTTCAATTATTTAACTAGTGGAGTTGGTCTACTGGTCAAAGAGGAAAGGTTAATTTTTGAGTTATGAGTTCAAGCCTCGGTGGTGAAGTCTGTGCTGTTAGTGTCTATTGTCTTTTTCTTAAGTCACGCCAGCCTAGCTAGGATATTGGTTTTCTATAACTTTTTCTATTCCAAATATTATGAGATTTGTTGAGATTTGTGTGAGTGAGCATGGATTATGAGAAAATTTCGATTATATATATAGGAAATGATATTTTGTTGATGAGATTATATAAAAAAGCAATGCTGATATGCTAAAAGATTTAAAGGAAAAAAAAATACTTTCCCGAGCAAAAAGATCATTTAATGAAAGCTCAGTTTATAAATTTCACCCTCCATTGCTTGTGTTTTAAGTTGTGGGAAATTAGAATGTGGATCTTATTTCAAAGAAGTTACTCTTCACAGGCAGAACGAAGACGGAGGCTTGGATTGCCACTAGAAGATCCATCGACTGCAAAACCTGCAACACTTGTTGTTGAAGAGAAAAAGGTATTGCCTACCCTTTCGGATTAGGTATTTACTCTTTCAACTTGGAACTACTTAGAGTTTCTGTGATTAAATG
This sequence comes from Luffa acutangula, assembly GCA_036850905.1. Classification (NCBI taxonomy): domain Eukaryota; kingdom Viridiplantae; phylum Streptophyta; class Magnoliopsida; order Cucurbitales; family Cucurbitaceae; genus Luffa; species Luffa acutangula. The sequence goes on from CM072087.1 coordinate 10,317,333, forward strand.
TCAGTTTATGTGAACTGCAGATCTCATTGCCGGTTAGACGTGCTTCAAAGGCAGAGCAAATGAGAGAATGCTTGCGATCTTTAAAGTCCAATCACAAGGTAAACATGTGTATTTATACATGCACACACACATATGGAAGTATAGTTACTTACATATGGGGTATAATTGCAATGAAAGTTTACACCAATTAGAAGTTGTGAACTTAGCCAAATTAAAAGACATCATCCCTCCTGCTTCTGTTATTGAATTTCTGCCTATTCCTTTCTAACCATTGTTCACACTTTACAGAGCATGGCTTTGTTTGCATTAGTCCACAAATTGTTGTCCTTCCCACCCGTGGTGTCCTAACACATGGCCACATGGCAGCTTCCATAAGAAACTGAAACAATGCACTTAATTACTGACTAAGGGGACGGTAGAAGAAAACATATAGTGGGCTTTCTTGGTTCCTTCTGGCTTCTGCACTAATCACTGCTAGCTTAGAAAAGTTGATGGAAAACTAACTTTTTTGTTGGGGAAAGTATTTTTTTCAATGAAAAACTAACCTTTCATTAATTGAAATTAATTGGAGGGTGAAGTCTATAATGACGGTCATGAAAAAAAAAGTGGAGATTTAATGATGGATGAAAAGAAAAGGCGCTGAAGTTTTAAAAAAAATGAAATTCACCTAAACTGGTAACTTTACCCTTTTTTTCCTGCTGAACTTGTATAGATTTTTTTTTTCCTTCTGCTGTTGGTGAATGTTGAAGATGTGTTTCTTTGTGGCTTGTTTGAAACTGGGACTTCAGATGGGAAATTTTGGGGGGTTTTGTTTGGTTGTGTAGGCTGTAAAAGGAGGGGATGTATGATTTATTTGTGCAGGGATTTTTAGGGATTTTTGGGGAGAAAGCTGTGGTCTTTTTTGTATGCTTTGTTTATAACTTTCGTATGTGAGTAAATGACTTTCCTTTTTCTTGCTCCAATGATTATAATGCTGGCATAAAATCCTTGGCCAAGAGAACATGGAATCAATTTTATTGGTCCTAATGTAAGTGCTTTAAGATTTCCTAGTTAATGTGGCTGATGTGATAGTTCAATTCCAAGCTGCTATATTCATTTATACATTTTGTGGGGGAAACTGAAACTCTTGATGCATTGTGCAGCCTGACAACATCCGAGTTATGGGTGAGAAATCAACTGTCAGTATACAATGAAAAAAGCAAGTGTACCAACTTTTCCGGGAAGTGATGGTCTTTTATAGGTATATCGTTGGGCAGTAGGCATCATGTTATTTGCTTGCTTTGCAACTGACTTAGCAAAGCAAATATTTTTTCATACCTTTAATATGTTGTGGCTGTCTCATATTTCAAAGCATCGAAGAAGCAATCAAACTCGAATCGGAAATTGGCTATCCAGTAATGATTAAGGTATAATGATTGAATTGTACACATTTCTTTAAAGAACACATAAATGAATGTTAAATATATAAGTTTAGCTAGAATAGACTACTCTTTTTTTTATAAGGTTTCTGGTTCTATCTAAGAATTATAAGAAAACTAGAGATGTTCAAAGGTTTATTATGTCAGCATGGTGGTTGTTTTGATAATGGGTACCTTGCATCTGATTTTGTATCAAGTCTTTGATTGGGTGCAATAGATGTGGGTCATATAATAGACATATTTGTAAACGATTGAGCTCATGTTGGAAGAACTATAAAAAAAGTTGGTTCAAACTTTCATGGCAGCATAATTTTTGTTTCGTTGGTGTTTATGTGGGGGTTTGTAGGGGTTCATTGAGGTAGTTTGTAATTGAAGTATAATAGTTATACAAAAAGATCCTACTTAATCTTGCCTAAATAATATCTGCATTTAACTATCTTCCTTACTATGGTGCATTTGAATTGCATTTAACTATCGTCCTAAGCTTCACTCATAATTTTTGCATTTAGGCCCTTTTTATTTAGTTTTGTGTGAAGCACCAAAATGTGATATCATTTTTCCTTGAGAAATTCAGCTTGTTCTAATTCCATGGTGGGTTGTTTGTTTGTAGATCTTAACATTGGGTTAATTATTTGTGGTCTTGGTAGTTGTTCGTGGTTGTGGGTATGTTTGTGGGCATGGGAATATGTTCATTCCATTTTCTCCATGTAGGATGTGTTTGGTTTCGATGTTAAGCATCTATCCTAATTCTAACGGATTAGTTTCAATGTTAAGCTCATTTCTTTTAAGTGTAGGATGTGCTTGTTCTGGTTGTACAGTTATTGGTTTCAATGTTAAGCTCATTTATTTTAAGTGTAGGATTCCTTATTTGGGTTGAAAGGCGATGGATATTTATAGTTTTTTTTCGTCATTAAAAGTCTGTCACTTATTAGTTTTTCATGTTAAAACTAACTTGCTTCGTTTTAGGATATTTGGGATCTTGTTGTGAACCTGAAGTGTTGTGAAGCTGTAGTTGGGTGATTATTTTCATATAGAAGTGTGTTTCTGTTGTTTATAAGTTTAAAAATTTTTGGGTTAGTCATATGTATGTCATTATGCTGTTGAAATTTCTAGAGCAACTGGTTAGAATTAGGATAGATGTTTTAGTAATGTCTCTAGGTTAAGTATAGAAACCTAGAGCAGTACAGGTTCTCTGATGGGGTTAAACTTGATATCTTGAAGTTTGTGAGCTTTTGGAGTTTATTGGGTTTTCTAACAATTTTTTTCCGATACTCATCGAGATTGGTTTTTTTTTTGTGTATTTTATTGTTAACTAAATTTGTTTTTCTTAGATTCTTCGAGTTGTTGGACATATGTTTGTTATGTGAGTTTTTGTTTTGGCGTTGTATCGAACCTAATTAAATTTTTTTTTCTTAGGTTTTTTAAGTTTGATGTACGAGCAAGATTATGGTGACAAGAATGAAAGTGGCATGTACAACAATTTTTGTTTTTTGGTGTAGGGGTAGACTTTTAATCATAGGTGTTTAGTAATTTTGAGGTTTTTAAGTGTAACTGTTTGTAATTTTATTTTTATATCAAACTTATATAAATAAAAATTGTATGAAAAAAATTGGTTCATTGGCTTATTGGAATGAAATTTGACAAATATTTGATTTCTATACAATTTTGCACATTTAAGATTAAGATTACTTTCGTTACAGGTTGACAAATGAAGAAAATATTGTTGGTATGCCACCAGTCAACCAACAATTTTTTTATTAACTTATGAACAAAATGATGACGAACAATGTCTATCATTAAAAAAGATATTTAATGACAGACTTTTAATGACAGACACCTTTAATGATGGGCTTTTAATGACGGACATTTGGTTGGAAAATACCCTTTCAATGACGGACTTTTGATGACAGACGCGTTTTAATGACGACCATTGCTTGTCATTAAAAATGTCCTCGGTTGGAAAACACGGACGCCTTTTAATGACGGGCAGTGCCCGTCATAAAAAATGTCTGTCATTGTACCTTGTTATGACAGACAGCTTTTAGTGACGGGCATTGCCTGTCATTAAAAGTCGCCTGTCATAACAAGTTACAACGATACTCGTATAGACGACGTACACCGCCTGTCATTAAAAGTGATTTTTGTAGTAGAGATTCATTCACGAAGGCTCTCTCGGCTAAAGTGTATGAGGGTCATCTAGAAGGTTTAGGTCTACGAGTTATGTACAAATATTAAATCTAGGGCAAGTGGGAGAAATGTAATGAGTATGGTGATACCATTATGTAATGGGTATAGTGATGCCCTAGTTTATTGTATTTGTACATTGTATATGTTTTATTCATGTATTTATACACCCACTGATGTATAGATTATTGTACATCCCACTTAACTAGAGTTTTAGTTAAAGTGGGAGTTTGTTGGGTTTTATACCCTAAAACTCGTAGATAGTGAATGTAAACAAATTGTATACTTGTTTCAATAAAGTGTAATTGAGTTTCTACAATAAAGTGTTATTGTTAAATAATGCACAATTTGACACAAATCCAATAAACTAAGATCCAATGTTGTTTGTATGTAACTTGAACTAGTATGTGAAGACATACGAGGATCGATGTTCGAGTAACAACCTAAAAGGTCTATAGTATAAGGATAAAACTGGCTACCTTATCGTGGTAACAATATGTGATACGACTCGCTTTGTATTTGATAAAGACATATTGATCCAAAACATCCATGTAGTAGACATTCAAGCAGGGTATCCTATGTAATGAGTTTGCATAAGACCGGACCATGAAATAGTAAACCACTAGATATAACACCGTTAACTAGATAGGTTATTGTTTCAATAAGATGACCTAGGTAACTCAGTCTTAATCTTGAATGTGTCATGAACTCCTCATGAGGGATTGTCCTTTGATTAGCATGGGTGAGAGTGACCAATACCCCGACTCAATATGCCTTCCATTTTTAGGACAAGACCGAGTGGGAGCCTGGGGACATGACAAAACAAGAAGAAATTCACTTCTTCCCACTTCTAGGAGAAGTAGATGAGTGTTCCCTTAAGTGGTGACTCCAGAACTTGAACAAAGGGATCCTGTCTTCTCACTGGTCCGAGGGGGACTTTTTGTTTAATGGTTGGACCATAAACAGGTTGTTCATTAGAGGAGCGCTAGTACTTAAGGAGACCGATGTAACACAGGGGTAAAACAGTAATTTGACCCAGCTGTGATTACGGACACTCGTGAAGGATTGATTTACCGGTATAGGTCTATATCTGTGGACACAAAAATGTTCTATAGTGAGAAGAGTTTCGCTATGGGTCTTTAGTGGAATGAACCACAGTTTAATGAGTTTAATCAGTTAACCTCATATCATTGGAGCTTCTGATCTGTAGGTCTATTAGGTCCCCCTACTAGCTCGTAAAGAGTAATTAGGAACAATTATATCTTGATAGAATTTGAACAGTTCAAATTCATATTGGAAATTAAGTTAATTGTATGAGATACAAATTAATATAATGTATAGTGATACATTAAAATGTAAAGTCTAATTTGAAATTAAACTTTATTATTAGGAGTGAAATAAATATTTGAAGAAGTTCAAATATTAATATGAATTTGATTCATATTAAATTTATAGGATATCAGAGAATTTGAAGGAGTTTAAATTTTAATATGAATTTGATTCATATTGTAGAATTAATTAATTGAAGGCCTGAAATTAAATATATGATATTTAATTGGATAATTAATTAATTAACTAATAGAAGATCTGAAATTAAATATATAATATTTACACTACAACAAATACCTCTTTTAATAGCATTTTAGGATAGCTTTTTATATAAAAAGCTATAAAAAAAAAAACAAAATAATTGGGAAGCGTAAAAATTAGAGCGCGCAAAAGTGTTTCACGTTACGCCACTCTCATTTCTTCTTCTTTTCTTCGTGCAGTGCCACTTTCATTTCCTCTTATTCTCTTTGTGCACTGCCACTCTCATTTCCTCTTCTTTTGCATCTAACTGTGTCGCCTCCTACATTTCCAATTCACCAGACGAATTTTCACACCCGACATTGTTCAATTCCATTTCACCAGCGAACTCCATCGTTTGATTTCACCATTTCACCAGCGAACTCCATCGTTCGATTCAAGGAACTCAAACGGCGAGAAAGTGAAATTAGGCAACTCCATTGTTCGATTCAAGCAACTACACAGACATAACACAGGTGAAATTAGGTTTGTTCTCTGTTTTCGTACAAGCAAACTCCAACAGGAAGACTAAATTAGGGTTTTTCTTTGTTTTCGTTCAAGCAAACTCCACCGTTTGATTCAAGCAACAGGAAGCCTAATTTTTTTTTCTTTGTTTTCGTTCAAGCGAATTCCATCGTTCTATTCAAGCAACTCGAAGACTTTCCATTCTCTTGCAATTCTTCTAATATCTCATTCCTTTTGAGCAACTAGTGACTGTTCAAGCAACTCCAACTCCATCGTCTTCTCTATCATTCCTAACTCGGTAAGTTCTTGTTTCTTCTTATTCTTCTACGTCTTGTTCCCTCTTGTATTGATGGGTTGCGATTGATTTTTTTTTTTTGGCTTTTTGAGAACAATATGAGTTACCTAATGGAATGGGTACTCTGCATTTTTCTAATGTTTCAAAGCTTGAGGAAGGTGACAGACAAACGAGAGTGATAAGCTTGCCAATGCAATCGGTCTAATTCTTGCACCTAGGGGTAACTTCTTGGCTTTGTTGTTGAGTTTATACGAATGGTTTTCTTTTTTTTTCTAGATTACTTGTTTTGTTTTCTTGGAATATCTTGCAAATTTGATAGAGAATGGAGTTTGTGTTTGCTGCAATGGTTGATGAAATGCACAAAATATCAGTGGAAAACTATAAGAGTTTGTGTTTGAGTTAGGCCATTTGTTTTGTGCTTTTGTTTCCTGTTTGTGTTTGTGTTTGTGTTTGTAAGTATTCAACTCTCAATATCTTTATGCACATAATGACACTATCTCTTTGAGTTTGTGTTTTCTGCACTATCTCTTTGTGGTTGTCTCCATTTGATTGAAATTTGTGTTTGTTTGCAACTGTTGGCCATTTCTTCTTTGTTCCAATTTAGTTTAGGGGGTTTGGAAATTTTGTGTCAGAATGGAGTGGTTTTTATTAGCATTTATTTTCAATCTTTCACAAGATTGATGGTTTTAAAAAATATAAAAAAGGTTATTGCCTTCAACTTCAATTTTACCCATAATGTTTAAGCTAACACCATTGTTATAGTAAAGGTCCTTTAAAATCTAATAATGCTTTTATTAAAGGGTAGTCGAATTCAGTGGCGGATCCAGGAATTTATGTGATGGGGGCTATATAGAAATAATTTGGTTAAAATAGCATCTCGAACCCTATACTGAGTTTTGTTCCATTTTAGTTCGTGTATTTTCAAATGTCTGATTTTAGTTCCTACAATTTTAATAAATCTTAAAATTGGTCACTGTCGTAAATTTAAAGTTAAATTTTATCGAAATTGGTTAAAATAGAATAATAATTTTGATGCGATAAAAGACACGATGCAAACATATTTCTAATATTGAAGAAAGACTCAGAGATCAATATTTTTTTAAGAAAAATTAACAATCAACTTACTATAGGACTAATTTTAAGCTTTATTGAAAGTACATGGACTAAAATTGAACATTTGAAAGTGAAGTATTAAAATGACACAAAACCTAAATTAGAAGAATCAAAGTGATATTTTAATAAAATAATTTAACATATTCATATGTGAAGATATTGGTTTGTATATTTTAATATTAATTTGGTTATATCATTTCAAAAAATATATATATGTTCACACGAGATTTCGACAAAGGAAATTTAATTCGTGGAAATGAACTTGATTTTATTGATTTGATGTAGAAGTGTTACAGTCTCTAATATTTATCCTCTGATGCTTTCTCTCAAAATGTAGAGTCTGATCTGAGGGCTGGCGAGCTTGATCTCCGACGGAGGAAGGTTGAATCTTCAACTTGTATCTTGATGAAAAAACGGTTGATTCTTTGGAGTCTTCCAGTCGTTAGATCTTCTTAGTCTTGAGATGACCGAATTCTGAATCTTAGATCTTCTGAATTCTCTGGACTCTCTGACTTCTGAAGACTCTGGACTTTCGGAGAATGCTCTGGGCTCTGGCTTCTCTGACTCTGTCTGAATGCCCAAAATGAATGGTGGTCTCCTCTATTTATAGAGTTCGATGGACCTCATATGGGCTTGGACTTGGGCCCAACCTTTGGGCTTTGGCTCTATTTGGGCTTTAATCCAACTCATTTTTAATAAAATTGGGTTATTTTAATTTAGCCCAATTTCTTCAATGATCTCGGGTCACATTAGTCTCGGGTCCAATTGCCACGTGGCATAATTTGATTGGACTCGCCTTATGTCATTTGATGGATCAATAATAGACAAGTGACATTGTTTGATTTGCCGAATTTTAATGTCTATTAATTTAATTTAGGGACACCTGTAAATTTGTAATTGGTCCCAAAATTATTTTATCATTAATTCAAATTAATGACGTGAAAATTTGTGATTGACCGAAATTTCTCACTCAACAAATGCCCCCTTTTCGAAATTTATGCACCTATATGCGTGCATGGATTTTGAAAAGCATGGTTTGTGAGAAAAATATATGACGTTTAGTCATAACTTTAACTTGTGTCGATAGGCGAAATTAGTCAGAATATTAACTTATAATTCCAAATAATTTCGTTTTTTTTTTTTTTTTTGTTACCAACATTAATTTTGGCCAAACTTTGAATTTTGACTTCCAATATTTTTTTGAAATTGGAAAATTAATTTTAGCCAAAAGTGATACAATTTTTTTTTCCTCTACCATGGACATGAGTTTGGAGGTAGGTAGGTACTTGGAACAAAGATTGGAGGTCTCTTGGCTTGCCAATTTTATTAGGCCAAAAATTTCCCTCTTGACTCATAATTTGGAGGTAATTTTTTTTTTTTTTACCTAAATAGCAATTGTAGGAATTTCATTGTCATATTTGATTAGGCCAAAATTTCCCTAGCCACTACCAAGATTTTTTTCCTTATGTGTTTGACCTAATTCCTCCATTATAAATTGAAGAAGTTGCATAGGTCAAGACACAAAGCCATTCAAGCAAGAAGTCTAGGTAAGAAAAAATTCTCTCCTCTTTAATTTCTCTTTTCTTTCTTTCATTTGACTTCAAATGCTCATGTATTTTCTTCTTTTTGTAGGCCTTGAGTTTGAGCGAAAATGTCCCTTCGTGCCTCTTTCTCGCATCATCGATAAGTAAAAAAAAAAATCTCTTGAAACCTTTTTTTTTTCTTTCCGTCGCCACACTACCGCAAACACATATATATGCCGCTTTTTTTTTCTTGCTTTTAAGTATATTGCGGTTTGTCTTGCACCTATATATATATATATTTTTTTTTTTATTTATTTGTTTATTAGGTTAAGTGTCAGTTGCAAACTCTAACTTTCACTTTTTTTTTTTTAATTTAATTTAAGTTTTAGATATGCGTCTAGCATTAAGCACTTAAAAACAAAATGACATATGTGTCCCAGTCGCAAGATTTGACTTTTTTTTTTTTTTTTTTTTTTTTTTTTTTAATTTCAAAGTTGCCGCAACATTAGGTTTCTTCTCTTTTTTTTAATCCCAGCCGCCTGCTTCTGTCATGCACACATTTGTTTTTTAACTACGGCCGCCAATGCATTAGGGTTTTCTTTTTTTTTTTTTTATTTCCCATACTTGCTCTTTTTTTTTAATTTGCTTTACCATTACTTTTTTTGTTTGCTAATTACCGTCCTTTCTTTCTAGGATTTTGAATAACAAATTTATTTGACAATCTCTTTGGACAACATCACTCTTTGACCACCATCTAAAAGGTGTATATATATTCAAATTTTTTTCTTGCTTTTTTTTTTTTGAATATGTATATATATTCTATTGGTGTCTTTATTGTATGTGTAATTTGATTCTTTCTTGTTTGAATGTGTAAGCATCTTGCAGCAATTGTTTCCAAATTCTTCAGTGATTTCACTCCTACTAGACTAGTCCCCTATCTTATTGGGTGATCTGAGTAGCCTGTAGGGGTAGTCATCGGATTTGCCTACAGTGATGCGCTCCTGCTAGATCAGTCCCCATTTTATTGGGTGATCTGAGTAGCCTGCAGGGGTAATCACCAGATTTGCCTACAGTGATGCACTCCTGCTAGACCGGTCCCCATCTTATTGGATGATCAGAGTAGCCTGTAGGGGTAGTCACCAGACTTGCCTTCAGTGGTTCACTCCTGCTATACCGGTCCCCATTTTATTTGGTGATCTGAGTAGCCTGCAGGGGTAGTCACCATATTCGCCTACAGTGATGCACTCCTGCTAGACCAGTCCCCATTTTATTGGGTGATCTGAGTAGCCTGTAGGGGTAGTCACCAGACTCACCTAAAGTGATTTCACTCTATCTAGACCAATCGTTTTAATGACTATAGTGTCTTACAGAATTGACTACATTTTTTTTTTTGTATGATTGATGATAACTGCCCAAAAGGTAGTTATTTAGGCCTCAATTATATAAGAATTTGTCTGTCTTTAATGCTTAATAGGGTTGGTTTTAGAAAGATATTACATGATTTAACCCATTTGGAAGAATGGAAGCTTTGGAAATCATTTTGTGCAGATTATGCTGCTTAGCGACTGGAGGGAGCAAATTCTATGCTGTAGCAAAACTGGAAACATAACTGGCACATCACAGCTCGTTAGCCAACTTCATGAACCGACTTCTGTTGAGTTATTTTCGGGATAAAGGAGCAAAAATAGTCTTACACGTGTCCTAGTTGACCTAATTCAAGCCTCTCATCCTTCTATAAAAGGAAGTAGCCGTCAAAGTCAAAAGTATTCCATGTTCTCCCTTGGAAGCCGAATAGTATAGAGATATTGCAGATCATCAAGAACACCATCATTTGCAAGCTGATTAAGGAGTTTATTTTCTTTATTAACTTGTGATTATGGACATGCCTGATGTGGACTTTTCCTAACCGCAAGCGCACGGGTCAAGTAATAATATAGTGAATAGTAAATTCGAATGTCGTCCTCTGGATTGGATTTTTAAGCAAATCAAGTACTATGAATAATCTCGCTTAATTTTATTTAGGGATCAAAAAGTGATGAATGAATGATAATAAAACCAAATCAAAGCAAGTAAAAAGAATGGAAATTCAATTGGGAAAACTACTTAGGGAATTGATTTCGCCGATTTAGTTTAGGATTGATTTTAGGGAATAAGTTATTATGCACAATGAAATTATGAGCCAAAGACCCTTTAATCACAACTACCTCTCCCGAGTATAATTGATTCTCAAGCAAATTAACCAACTTGATATCCCTATCTAAGTTTATTAACATGCAAGGCAATGAGATCTTTTAACCAATTCTAAAGATAATCTAAAACCGTCAAGAATTAGAAAGTAAACTTTATTCATGCAATCTTGAGCAAGTCTAGATCAAATCCCCTCTCCCGAGCTAGATTCGAAACTTAAATCATTCAACTAATGGCCAATTAATTGAAAGCATTAAATCAAGATTACAAACACAATAACATTGCACAACTTAAACCATAAATCAATCCATAAACTTAATCAACTACATCAATCCCTAAGCTACAAGTTTAGCTACTCATGAATGTAAATACAAGCTCAACTAAACATGTGAAAGCCATAAATCTAACTAAAGAAAGGAAAGGGAAAAGAAAACTCAATGTAGGCCGAATCCCGACGTCCCCGTCACGATCCCCACGAACAATGGGTTGATTTCCAAGTCTCCCCCTTAGTTTTCAACCTCCAAATGCTCTGTTCTGTCCTCTTTACGTCTATCCAAGGTCCCAAATCGAACTCCACAAAAACCTAGCCGAAAATAAGCTTTTATTCTGATTTTTCGTCTTAGCGTCGAGACGCTGTCAAGACAGCGTCACGACGCTGCTTCTTATACGCGCGTTCTGAATAAGGAAAAACGATAGCGTCGGGACGCTTCCTATCACAGCGTCTCGACGCTGTGAGCTTTACGCGCCTAATCTGATATGGAATGTGAGCGTCGAGACGCTCAAGAGCTAGTGTCTCGACGCTAGCCTGCTGTTGACCGAGATTTGACTTTTTTCCACTTTTACTCTTTTCATTCCGATGCATCTTTTCACGCCTCGAGCACCTGATTAACTCTAATATGGTATTATAGCTCCAATCAACCATTTCCTACAAAATAAACAATAAAGCACAATAAAACGGCCCAAAAATCATAAAAGACTAGCTAAATTAAATAAGTAAAGATAGCTAGCTATGCTCGCTATCAAATACCCCCAAACTTAAGCTTTTGCTAGTCCTTGTGCAAACTAGAAATCAAACATACAATGGAAGAATGGATGCAACAATCATAACTCAATCCTCAAGGCTCAACAGTCAATAACCAAGCAAGTAAGAGATATGCACACAAGGACCAATGAGGGAGACAAATTAAAATTTTTCCGAAATTAACTTGCACAAGCGAGATCTAACTCAACAAGATCAGACTCTACTAGCTCGGGATTGGATTATTAAACTCTCAACTCATCTTCCCTCTACACTGGCACTAAGGCTTCACTAATGAGTTAATGCAACAAATTAGTTTGTTTATCTCCATACTTTGGTGCTTTTAATTAACAATTGAATTAAGCATGTAAATGTGGCACTAGCTTTCACACACCCATTGCAGGGACCCTTAACCTGAGTTTTCTCTGGTTGGCCTAACTGATCACAACAGGGGTAGCTCTTTTTGCCTTAATCTTTATTAACCAATGCATATTGCACGCATAAGTCATGACTTCTTTCTTTTTCAATAAAAACAACAAGAATGATTTTTTCGTTATGAACATAATAAGCAGATATTCTTTTCTTTTCTCCTAAGCAAGATCAAACATGCTAATTTGCAAAAAAAATTAACTCTTTAGCTCTACCCTACACCTATCGAGGTGACAACAAGCATATGAACCCAATAATTCGCTCCTAAGCATTAAAATCCAAATCTAGCCAAGACAGATACTCTACTCATGCAAGCCATCTCCTAGAAAAAATTTAAAAAGTCTCCCTTTTTGGGCACTTATGCTTACATCTCATCACAAGCTTGAAAATTGACAAGAAAGCCTATCCTAGGACATCATAATCATGCAAAAGTAGCATCCAGAAAACAACCATATGCATAATTCAAAGAAAGCTCAAAACTATAGCCCGAACTCAGATGCTCAAGGGCTCCACAAACATGCTAATCCACCCCCAAACTTAAAGTATGCATTGTCCTCAATGTATAAAGAAAATAAGGCATAAAAAAGCATGAGAACAATAAAAGAATGACAGGAGTGAATAATACTGGCCTGGAATGATGATGACTTCTTGCTTGAGAGCTTGGAATCTTGAAAGCTTGAAAGCAAAGGAGAGGAAGAAAACAAGACCTACAAAACAAAAACAAACAATAAATCAAAAACAAAAAGAAAACACACTAACTTACATGGGTTGCCTCCCATAAGCGCTTGTTTAACGTCATTAGCTCGACGTGTTGCACGTGCTTCAAGGAGGCTTTTGTTCTGTGAATCCAACAGAGGTGCTCTTTCTTGCACCTTTCATGTAGCCCATGTAAAGCACTTCATCTCTGGAGTCTTCAACTGCTTTAAAGATTTCTTTTTCGTTCTTGACTCTAATAGTGAGCTCCCTGCTCTCAATATCTATAATCACTCGCCCAGTAGCGAGGAATGGTCGTCCTGATATGACAGGCATTGAAGGATTTTCTATCATGTCCATAACATACAAGTCAATAGGGAGGAAAAATCTACCTACTCTGATTAACACATTTTCTACAATACCAACTGGTCTCACCACAGATTGATCAGCCAATTGGAGCTTTACAGGAGTAGATTTAATCTCACCTATGTCTAACTTCTTACACAAGGACAATGGGATAATATTAATGCTAGCACCTAAATCACATAATGCTCTGAAAGAATAAGTACCAAAACTACAAGGAACAGAAAAACTCCTTGGATCTGCTACTTTTTCGGGTACTTTCTGTTGTACTCTTGTGCTGCATGTGGAAGCAAGATAAACAGTGTCAACTTTCTTTTCCTTTCGTTTCTTTGCTAACCACTCCTTCATGAACCTGTTGTATTGGGGCATCTCTAATGCCTCAGCAAAAGGAATATTAATATTCAGATTCATAAAAGCATTCATAAATTCATCAAACTGAACCTGATTGTTCTTTTTCTTCTTTTTCTTTTTCTTTTCCTTGGGAACCAACAGTGTGGGAGAAGGAATAGGAGGTTCAAGGTTAGGCTTTTCAGCCTCATCTGCTGACGTGTCCTCCTCAGCTTCTCCTGTAGGCGTTTCATAGTCCTCAGATTCAGGTTCCTCTTCAGATTCCTCCTGGTGCACAGTGATTGCCTTACAGTACTCCATCTGAGGTTTCTCTTGTTCAGCTGAGGCCTTACCTTTATTCATGGTGGTTACAACATTCACCAACTGTCCCAGCTGAGTCTCAATGTTCTTTATAGCTGTACTGTGGTCATTCACTGTTGAGTTGATGGCAATGACTGTCTCCTCTAATTTGGTTGTCCTGTTACTAGACTCTGCAACGAAAGCTCCAACAAGATCTTCTAACTTTTTATTATCTTGAGTTTTAGGGGCAAAACCAGGAGGATTAAGAACATTCTTAGTATTAGCATAAGAGAAATTTTCATGGTTCCTATTGTTAGGGTGATAATGTGTAGGTAGAACTATTATTATATCCCCTAGAATTAAAATTTGATACATACTTAACCTGCTCAATAGTCTCCTCCTGAGGTCTAGATGCTAAAGCAGCAGCTGATTCAATTGACTGTGCACTCCCTGTACCTGAAAATTTCATAAAAGCATTAGCGAGGGAGGTCATCTGGGCCTGGAGTGCACTTACTTTATCAACCTCAAACACTCCAGCAGCAATCTTTTTGGGTGTAGACCGCTCAGATGGCCACTGATAGCTGTTGGTGGCCATATCCTCTAAAAGTGTGCGAGTGTTTTCCACGGTCTTGGACAATAGAGTCCCACATGCAGCTGCATCAACAATCGTTTTTGTACTAGGAGTTAGACCATTATAAAACAATTGTACCTGGAGCCAATCGGGGTAACCATGCTGAGGACACTTCCTCAGTAGCTCTTTGAATCGCTCCCAAGCTTCGAACAGCTGTTCATCATATTGTTGTTGGAATGTCCCAATCTCGGTCCTCAGCTTGACCGTCTTTGTAGGAGGGAAGAATTTCTTTAAAAAGGCCTGGACCAAAGCATCCCACGTGGTGATGCTCCCAGGGGTAATAGACTGCAACCAATCTCGTGATTTTATCCTGCAAAGAAAAGGGAAATAAACGTAAGCGAATAGCATCCTCAGAGACACCATTAATCTTTACCGTCCCACAAATATCCAAGAATGATTTAAGATGAGAATTTGGATCCTCGATGGGCGATCCTCTATATGCACAGTCTCGAGCCATCTGAATGAGACCGGTTTTCAGCTCAAAGTTGTTGGCATTAATCGGGGCATAGACAATTCCCGATTGCTGTCCCTGAAACACAGGCTGAAAATAATCTCTAATAGGCCTAGGCTCCTCAGGTGGATTTTGGTCTGCCATTTGAATAATTTCTCTATTTTCCCTTCGAAGCCTATGAATTGTTCTTTCTATCTCGGGATCAAATGGTATCACTTCTCTACTACTACGCATGCAAAATTAAAACGACCCTAAAAAGAAAAGAAAAACAAATATGGAAATAAATAAAGGAAAGAAAACAACTAATTGAAGAATGGAAAGTATAATCTAGAAAAGGAAACAAAGTAACCTAATATGGAATGCAAAAATAAATATGGAAAAATGCAAGTAAGGAAACTAATCTAGAAAAGGAAAAACAAGAACAAATAAGGAAAAGATTACACAACTAAAAAGAAAACTAACCTAGAAAATTAAATATGGAAAGAAAAACAAATAAGGAAAAAATGCAATCAACCTAAAAAGTAACAATACACCCTAAATTAAGATCAAGCAATTTTTTCACAATATCAATCTAGCTAAATGTGCCAATCCCCGGCAACGGCGCCAAAAACTTGATGTGGACTTTTCCTAACCGCAAGCGCACGGGTCAAGTAATAATATAGTGAATAGTAAATTCGAATGTCGCTTAATTTTATTTAGGGATCAAAAAGTGATGAATGAATGATAATAAAACAAAATCAAAGCAAGTAAAAAGAATGGAAATTCAATTGGGAAAACTACTTAGGGAATTGATTTCGCCGATTTTGTTTAGGATTGATTTTAGGGAATAAGTTATTATGCACAATGAAATTATGAGCCAAAGACCCTTTAATCACAACTACCTCTCCCGAGTATAATTGATTCTCAAGCAAATTAACCAACTTGATATCCCTATCTAAGTTTATTAACATGCAAGGCAATGAGATCTTTTAACCAATTCTAAAGATAATCTAAAACCGTCAAGAATTAGAAAGTAAACTTTATTCATGCGATCTTGAGCAAGTCTAGATCAAATCCCCTCTCCCGAGCTAGATTCGAAACTTAAATCATTCAACTAATGGCCAATTAATTGAAAGCATTGAATCAAGATTACAAACACAATAACATTGCACAACTTAAACCATAAATCAATCCATAAACTTAATCAACTACATCAATCCCTAAGCTACAAGTTTAGCTACTCATGAATGTAAATACAAGCTCAACTAAACATGTGAAAGCCATAAATCTAACTAAAGAAAGGAAAGGGAAAATAAAACTCAATGTAGGCCGAATCCCGACGTCCCCGTCACGATCCCCACGAACAATGGGTTGATTTCCAAGTCTCCCCCCTTAGTTTTCAGCCTCCAAATGCTCTGTTCTGTCCTCTTTACGGCTATCCAAGGTCCCAAATCGAACTCCACAAAAACCTAGCCGAAAATAAGCTTTTATTCTGATTTTTCGTCTTAGCGTCGAGACGCTGCCTCTTATACGCGCGTTCTGAATAAGGAAAAACGATAGTGTCGGGACGCTTCCTATCACAGCGTCTCGACGCTGTGAGCTTTACGCGCCTAATCTGATATGGAATGTGAGCGTCGAGACGCTCAAGAGCTAGCATCTCGACGCTAGCCTGCTGTTGACCGAGATTTGAATTTTTTCCACTTTTACTCTTTTCATTCCGATGCATCTTTTCACGCCCCGAGCACCTGATTAACTCTAATATGGCATTATAGCTCCAATTGACCATTTCCTACAAAATAAACAATAAAGCACAATAAAACGGCCCAAAAATCATAAAAGACTAGCTAAATTAAATAAGTAAAGATAGCTAGCTATGCTCGCTATCAATGCCTACTCAGATTGTGATTTGTATTTCCATGCCAATTATGGACTAAGTAGCTTAGGTGTTGGTTAGGAATAATGTGATTGTCGTGCTTCATCTTTAGTAATATATTGACTATCGCATTTTGGTTAATTGTTGTACTTATTTCCATTTTAGCCAGCCGGTGTGAATAACTCTCTCTAGTTTCAGGGATGATTTAGAGTGTGTGGCAATTATCCACACTACGATCATTGTGTATTGGTGAATGCCAGTGACTGAGCTAGGGATAGCCAGTTGCCTAGTGCTTGATCGGTCGAACTTCATTGGGGTTGAAACACATCCCAAAAGATCCAGAGTTCCGGGAGGAATCCGCTAATAATACTGCGAGAAATGCATGATCAATAATATTCCTAGAGCATCTTTTAGAACAATCACTAAATGTTAACCAACGCCTGTCTTTAATCTGTCTATCTATTTGTTTACTCGTTGTTCTGTCATTTATTTTGCCTCAGCATAATTCTTATAAAACCAAATCATTTTACCATCTTTGAAACCATTAGAAAGTTACACAAAATAGGTAGAGTGGAAACTAATTCAGGACTCGGATTGATAATATTACTTGCTGCAGACTGTGTATACTTGCACAGGAATTCTAGAGTCTTTTTATACCATATTTTTACTCACTCTAGGAACCCAACAATTGATTATTTATGCATCATTTTCTTGCCTTTATAACTTCTTGGATAAGATTGACATCAAAACTGTTTTTTTTTTGTGTGTAGAGAAACTTATCTCCATCATGGTGTATTGCACAGAGAACCCTGATCCTAAGAAAAACTGCTTAGTCATCTTGAAGGATAGAGACCAGTCTGTTGAAAATGGCGTTATTCTTCCTGTAGGAGAGACAATGTGTGGTAATTTTAGGAGATCACAACCTTGTCTAGATGATTCTACCTTTTTGTCTAGATGGTCTGAAGAAAGACTTTTGAGTCACGACTCTTCCTTGAAGGCGTGGTTTTTAGAGTCTCCAATGCATAACAAGGCGCCGGGTGAAAATCCAGAATCAACTTTAGGTCGTCGCATTATTGGAGATGAACAAGTTCGCTGGAGTAGTTCAATAAGAATTCATGGAGAATTCATTTATATCCCTAATTATTGGGAATGGTTAGAGGTCGTAATTTCTTTAAATACGCCAATACTGAAGAGGGCTCGTCTGTTTGATGTTGTAATGGCTTCCCTATACACTAATGATCGCAATAATGATATAGTTCGAGCTTTTTGTGAAGCATGGTGTCCATCCACAAATACAGTTCATACATCATCAGGAGAGTTGTCTATCTCTCTATGGGACATGTGGAGATTAGGAGGTATTTCCATCAAGGGTAGGTTTTATGATGAAGTTGTTCCTTGCTGTAAAGAATTATTTGGTTCGCTTGATCAAGAGGATGAAGATTGCCCGAAAAGTTGTGAGTACATTTTTGTTGCGTACTATCACATTGCGTCTCAACAACGCGATCGCCTTCAAATTCCTATCAAATCGTGGATTTCTTTCTGGTTTAAAGGGGATTCCAAATATGAAAAACCTCCTTCCCGAAAGTCGAAGAAGACTTCTCGTCCACGTCAGACCCATAATCCGGATGGAGCTCCTATCGAGCGTCACGACTGGTCCGACAAAGAAATTGATCTATTTTGCATGTTGGGCGTAGGAGATGAATTGAAAGATAAGACATATTTGGATGCCTTTCTTTCTTGTTTGTTGTGCGTATTTGTATTTCCCGACCAACGTGCTTCCCTTCGTCCATGAGTTTTTAAAGTCGCCAGTCTTATGGTTGAAGGTTACGTTTTCAGTCTTGCTGTTCCTGTTTTAGCCAATATTTATCATGGACTCGGCCATATTCACAGTGCATCTCCTTCTGCTGGATTTTCAAAGGTTTGTTTCCCTCTGCACTATGTCCATGCTTGGCTGGCTTATTATTTTAACACGCATTATGCCGTTACAGAGAAAGTTAGGGGCCCAATGATGGTTGAGTTTTTCGGAGAGGGTGGAGCTAAATACTTTAATGATTTTGAGGCTCGTGTACATATCCACAAAGGTAAATATGTATCGTGGTATACGAATCTTCCTCCTCGCAATAAAGGCATGGTTCTGACGGATGATGACAAGCTATCATTTTGGCATTCCTCATTCTTTATAAGCATCGATCATGCTTCTTATCTTCACGATGTGGGTCTTCAATGGTCATTGAATCTTATAATCCTTGTCGATTTAGCCGACAATTTGGATTTTACCAGGACGTGCCAAACGACCTATGTGAAGAGCTTCCTAAAGCCACCTTATATAATGTATTGCGCCTTTGGATGATATGTGTTCAATCAAAAACATTGTCTCAAGTTTATCTCCCCGCACACGCGATGAAGCCACATATCCAAATTACCCAATGCTACCGGAGTTGGTGGTTGGCAAAAAATGGAAATTATCTTGAAGAAGGCATAGAAAAGTTGGTGGCTAGTGCCATTCCTCTTCCTCCCAAGCCGAAATTTCTCAAAAAGGTTGGCGATGACAACGAAGGCAAAAGAATTCGCATATTTGAGCCTGGTGAATTTCGTTCTACTGATAACAATGGTAGTCAGAGCAGTAGCAGCGATCATCATTGGAAAAGGACTAAAAAGTCCAATCAACCATCAGTATGCGAAGATGAACTTTTTGATGGAGTTCCCAGCGCATCACAATTTCCTGAACTCCCTGCACCACTGGTAAGTTTTTTTTTTTTTATTCCTTCTCCATTAATAATATTTTACTATTATTATTATAATTATTGCTTACTTTTTTTTTATTTTGCAGTCATCTTTAAATGATCCCTTTATAGAAGCCGAAGGACATCATAGTCCTCCTTCCTTTGTGAGTCCAGACGTCTTTGACTCTGTAGCTGCGCATGTGGGCAATTCCAAAGCGCCAACGGATAGAGTCGTGATTCAATCTTGTCAACCTGTAATTGATGAAATTCCTGAACAAAAGAAGACAACGATCCATGCAGCTGCGTCTGAGATCTCTAATTACTGTGCTGACGATGTTATTTCCAACTATAGGAAACAGTCTGCCCTTGCCCTGTGGGAGAGCATACACCAGAAGATCATACACACTCCGTTCGACAAAATACCTCGTCTTAAACAAGAGGCAGTCAAAATACTTCATACAATTTCTGAGATTCGTGTACCCGGCTTGGATTCTCTTAAAGAAATTGTAAGTGCGTATTTCAAGAAGGTAGAGAAGTATAATCAACTGCAGTCGTCATTTTCTTTTCAATTAACTTTGGAGAGTAAGAATCGCAAACTGGAAGAGACTAGGTTTAGCTTGGAGAAGATACTATACAGTGTAAGTGAACTACTCACTGCGAAAGGTTCACTTCAGCAACAACATCTGCAAGCATTGCAAGAAGAAGAAGAATTGGAAGCTAGGCTTGAAACTGTGAAAGCTAAGCGAGTTGAGATTTCTAAGTCGATTATCGAGAAGGATGATCTTTTAAAACAAAATCAACTCGAGGCTTCCAAACTGCGAGGAACTATAAGTAGTATTGAAGATGCTCCTGTTCTTACTGATGTTGATGCTAAACCTCAGACGATACTTCATGGAATGTTGAAAGATGCACAAGAAGAGCTGAAGAACTACAAGTGGATGCTGTGATCAGACTTCAATTTTTTTTGTAACAATTTTTTTTTTTATATCGAAGACGTATCCCTTTTTTTTTTAATAGGAAAACTTTGTCATTCAATATCAGACTTGTTTCTCATCATAATTCACTTACAATTTTTTTGTATTATTCAAGAATGAATTTTCTTTTTTACCCACATGAGATAATGATTTTTTTTTTATTTTATGGACTGAGCTTAAAGTTTCATTTAAGTTGCCTACGTACCCATTAATATATGAGATCAAGTCATAACGTAGTTCAGGGTACAATTTTGATTTATTTTTTTGGGTCGTTCACCTTTTTAACTCATGCGGGACAGAAGTATCATGTAGTTTATACTCTTACGATAAGGAGCATTACATTTTAAGCATAATATTTCTTGAGAAACTTGTCGTTGATTGGGCCAATTTTTTGTCCATCTTTGTCAACTATCTTGTATGCTCCATTTGTGTAGACTTCCTTCACAACGTAGGGTCCGTCCCATTTAGGTGTAAACTTGTGTCCTGTATGCCGAGTTATGATGATAGGTCTTCGAACTGCGAGTACGAGCTCACCAACTTGAAATGAACGAGGTCGTACCTTTTTGTTAAAAGCTTTAGACATGCGCGCTTGATAGCATTCCAAAGCTTGTTGAGCATCCAATCTTTTCTCATCTAATGCTTCTAACTCTTGAAGGCGTAACTTAGCGTTTTCTTCCACAGTCAAACCTTCTTACATCGCCATTCGCAACGATGGGATCTCTCTTTCTAGAGGGAGAGTAGGATGTGGCTCCTGTTGGAGTACGATAAGTGGTCCGGTACGCCCATAACGCTTCACCAATTCTTTCTTGCCAGTCTCTCTTCGTCTTGGAGACTACTTTCTTCAACAAGTTGCATAACGTCTTGTTGAATGCTTCAGCCAAACCATTCGCAACACCATTATACATAGACAAATTATATTATTTGAAGCCAAACTTTTCACATAACTTGTCCATCAAACTGTTAGAGAACTGTCTTCCATTATCTGTCACGATGCGATGAGGAATGCCATATCGATAAATGAGATGATTACGAACAAAATCTGCTACATTTTCTTTCTTTGCTTCTTTTAATGCAACAGCTTTAGCCCATCTTGAGAAATAATCAGTTCCTACAAGGATATAAGAGTGTCCTGCCGATAATTTGGGTGTTATAGGACCAACAAGGTCAAGTCCCCAAGCTTCAAATAGCCATGAAGCTACAGTTGGGCGGAGCGGCTCTGGCGACTGATGTATGAAGTTGGCGTGAAATTAACAAGCTTCACACCACTTTGCATATTGCATCGAATCCTGAACCATCGTAGGCCGGTAGTAGCCCATTCTCTTTAGTTGAAAATGAAGCTTTGGCCCGGATTGATGAGCTCCACAAACACCTGAATGTGCTTCCTCTAATGCCTGCACTGATTCATCTTTTCCCAAACATTGAAGATAAAGACCTTCATATGAGCGACGATATAGGGTATCTTTGTAGTAGATAAATCGAGATGCTCTTCTTCGTATCTAAGTCTTATGACGCGTCTCGACAGGAAGCTCCATGTTGTAGGTAATCTATAATCGGTTGTCGCCAATCTTCTTCTTCAATCACATAGACAAATATTGCATTAGTTTCTTGATTTTCCTTTTCAGTTGGAGACACGACCCATCTTTGACAGAGTGGAATGTTTAGAACTTCACCTTCTGAAATCGTCAGAGCAGTGGCTAAATTTTCCAATGCATCAGCCTTTGTATTTTCAGATCTTGGAACATGTTCTATCGTCACACTCTCGAAATTTTCCAATAATTGTCTGGCGTAATTGAAGTAAGGTATCAAATCTTCATGTTTTTCCTCATATTGGAGCAACAATTGATTGACTATCAATTTTGAATCTCCAAAAATTTCAATGTACGTCACCCCGATCTCTTTGGCTATTTGAAGACCAATGATGAGCGCTTGATATTCAGCGACGTTGTTCGAGCACACTTCTCCAAACGTGAAGCTATATGGAAACATATGTTTTTCAGGCCAAATGAATACTACTCTTGCCCCTGTGCCATTCCTTCGAGCTGCTCCGTCAAAATACATAGTCCAAGGCTCGACCAATTCAATGTAGAATATCTCCTCGTCAGGTAAGGCTTCAGATAATTTCCAGTCTGACGGTACTGGGTGGTCGGCTAAGAAGTCTGCCACGGCTTGCCCCTTCACCACCTTTTGCAAAACATAGACAATGTCGTATTGCTGAAGTAAGATCGCCCACTTAGCCAACCTCCCTGAGATAATTGGTCTAGACAAGACATACTTGATCGGATCAGCCCTTGCCACCAAGTGCACCGTGAAGACTTGCATGTAATGTCTCAGTTTGTCGATGGCAAAGAAAAGTGAAAGGCACATCTTCTCGATGGGTGAATAATTTAGCTCTGCCCCATTCAAAGTTCTACTTAGATAAAACAGAGCACATTCTTTTTCTTTCTCTCCCTCTTCAGCGAGCAATGCCCCAAGTGTTCTTTTTTGTGCAGCAATGTACAATATCAACGGTTTTCCTGTGATTGGAGCGCTTAAGACGAGAGGATTAAGCAAATACTTTTTAATGCTATCAAAAGCATTTTGACAAGCTTTATCCCATTCAAAGGTTGTGTGTTTTCTCATCAATCTTTGAAATGGTTGACATCGACCTGCTAGATTGGAGATGAACCTTCTGATATAGGCCAGGCGTCCTTGGAGTCTTCTTAATTCTCGCAAGTTTCGTGGTTCTGGCATTTTCTAAATGGCGTCAATCTTTGATTGGTCGATTTCAATTCCTCGATGCCTTACTACGAAACCAAGAAACTTTCCTGATGTCACACTGAAGGCGCATTTAAGAGGATTCATTTTCAACGTGTACTTTCTCAAACGATCAAAAACTATCTTCAAATCTTGCAAGTGGTCCTCTCGTTTCTTGGATTTGACCACGAGATCATCAACATAGCACTCAACAGATGTTATGCAGTTGTTTTGCGTAGTTCTTTTGGCTCTGAGGCCTCACGTACCTCACGTACCTGGGCCTCACGTACCTCCGCCGCTGGTCCAATTAGAATTATTCCATCCTTCTCTGTATTTGATGTTATGCAGTTGTTTTGCGTAGTTCTTTTGGCTCTGAGGCATGATAAAAGAAATTATCATTTTAGACATTAATTCTTTGGAGATCTTGAATTGTGTAAGACATTTGTTTTCTTTATATGTATGCTTCTTGTTGCTTGGTCAATGTATGAAAGATCTTTAGAATTCTGGACAACTGTGAATAGTCTCCCTTTTTGGGGATCTTTGTGTTGTGCTCATAAACTACTAGAAAGAGTTAGGTTGAAACTTTCAGTACTAAACAATATATGCCATGGTCCAATGCTAAAATCATTTGACTTTGAACTATAGTTTCTTATGGTTATTGGATGCTAAAAATTAAGATCTCACAAGTGAAACTACTAACTAAAAGGGTAAAAATGAAATTTCAAATTGTGAGTTGAAAAGAAACCAAAGAAAACAAAGAGAAACTAAAGGATCTAGGAAG
This sequence comes from Luffa acutangula, assembly GCA_036850905.1. Taxonomy (NCBI): domain Eukaryota; kingdom Viridiplantae; phylum Streptophyta; class Magnoliopsida; order Cucurbitales; family Cucurbitaceae; genus Luffa; species Luffa acutangula. The sequence continues at coordinate 10,341,359 of CM072087.1, forward strand.
GACATTCTTAACTATTGTTGGTTTACAAAGTAAATTCTTTATGTTTTGGTACTTCTTTTGCCTCAACAGGATGGTACCTCTTTGGGTTCACCATTCTTGGATCAGATCCAAATTTTTTTTTATTGGACCGAATACCCGTTTGGGTTTAATGGACTCTATACCATATTAGATAACATGGGCTTCCATCTCAAAACCAATTGGCAACGAGTGGAGTGACCCTTGTAACTTATAAATTGTGAGGTCTTCACCGTTTTTTTCAATGTGGAATCCTCAACAGAAAAGGAAATGTTTTTGTAGATAAATCTTCTGAAGGGAATAAGCTAAAAAATAACGAGGGATACTCAATGCCTGCTCCTGGCCCTTCTACCCTCTGTGGCAACTTGGTTAAAACATTCTTACGTCTTTTGAATTCTCCCTAAAATATTTACTTTTTATTTTTTGGTGGGAAACTTAGAGAAGTGAATGAGGTGGTGCAGGTGCAGAAAACCACGAATAAAAAGGGTTTTTTTTCTTTTCATTCTGGACAAGTGAACAGTCTCTCTTTTTGTAGGCTATGTTTTTTCCTTTTCTTTTTCATGGAAATTCTGTTTTATTTATTGGTTTAACCGTGTACATTCAATTTTCTATTTGATTCTCATACACTTATTTATAATACTCACATCTTTTTGGCCAATGTGTTTGTTAGTCTACTTTCTTAAGAAAATTTATTCTTCTTTCTTCTGTGAAGGTTGAAGTGGTATTTATTTTATTGATTTCTATGAGTATATATCTAACTAGTTGAAATAAACTTGGTTCACTATCATGACAACAAATCAATCTTTTTGCACATTTGAGCTACGAAAATAAGCATAACCCATCAATTTTGCTTTCATCGACAATATTGTGTTTTTTTAATGGTTAGTACCTTTCTTGGGTCAACCGACATTTTCTCAATATCTTTCTAGAGTTAAGAATAATATAGTAGCTATGTAAGGTTAGTTACCCTCTTTTTAAATTGTATTGTAGTAGCCTTCTCTTGTAGAATTTCTAATTTTTTCAGGTGGACATTGTATGTGACGCCCTGTGTCGTTCAGTGTATTTAAATTCCATGAATATAGTCGAAAGGAATATAATTTCTATTTTGGCTAGTACTTAGGGATTTAAATTTTAATTCCAAGGCAACGGGAAATTATTTTGGGATGTGAGCGTTAAAGTAATTAAATCCCTTCTTAACGCTCGTTAAATTCCAAGTTACTATTGTTATGAGGTTAAGTGTTGAAAAGTTTATGCTATCACAGGGGTTTAAGTTGAGTTCTATTCTTGGATTGCTATTTTGGGCATTTTGGTTGGTTATGAATTAAAAAAAAGGAGAAATATCTCAAAAAGGAAAAAAAAGCACTAAAGCCTCTTCCTTTTCTCTCACCATCATGAAGCAAGCCCCCATTCCTCCCTCTCTTTGTGCTTGCCGTGAGATCATTCCCCACCTGCCGTCGTCGCGCCTTCGCCGCCACCTTGTACACCGTTCAGTGCCGCCGCCGCCTTGCACGCTGTTCAGCGTTGCCGACGGAGCTTGTCGCGCCGCCGCCGTCATCGCGTGGGCTCCTCCATGTCGTTCTCTTCGCGAATCTCTCTCCCTCTCGTGCTGCCGTGACCAGCTGCCGCCGACTAGTCCAGTCATCGCCGCCGCGTGGGATCTCTTCCCGCGTCGTCTCTGTCTTTTCCTTGTGTTTCAGCAAGAAAACATCATGGGTAAGTCTCCATTCTCTCGATCTAGTTGATTTGAGGTCCGATCTAACTCCCTTGAGTCCTTATTGGTTAGATCTTGCGCGGACAACAGCTCGAAGCATCGTTTCCTCCGCGTTTCAGCCTAGGGAATTGTGGGTAAGCCTTTTTCCTTCCTTATCCATGAGATTTAAGGCTCGATCTAAGCTTCTCTTGGTTCAATGTTGTTAGATCTCGCGTGTCTAGCGATTCGGAGCCCTGTCGTTCCCGTTTCAGTCGATTCCGCCTCTGTCCAACAACGTTTCCGGCTGCTGTTGGTGTCATTTGGCGTTTCCGGTAAGTCTAATCCCTTACCCATGCTTGTATGGTGTTAAGATTAATTACCCATAATGTTTAGGTGCTGGAAAATCTAAGTAGACTTGAAAACTCTGATCTGCAGCGCCGTATTTGCTCAGTTCGTGAGTGGTTCGGCGTCAATTATCGTTTCCGGTAAGTCTAGGCTCTTACCCATGTTCAGTTGGTGTTAGAATCAAATGCCCAATGGTTTAGGTGCTGAAATTTTAATATTAGTGTTGATTTTCTGATTTGCAGTGCCGCCTAAGTGTTCGATTGAGTTTGACACACTTAAACTCGAATACCCACTGCCCAAGGACCATTCTAGCACGTTGGTAGAGCTTAGAATAACCCGCCTAGCGTGGAAGCGGGTCCGTTTGGTAAGTTTCTTCACTGCCCCTAGCTTGTTAGCCTTAGGTTGGGTTGCCCGTTAGTCGTTCTACCCGTAGAAGCATGATTTAGTTTGTTACCCATTGGTTACCTAGGCCCTTAAGTGTTGCCCAGTCATTATAGGTCCTAGAATATGCTTTAAAATGGACCGTTGTTGTTGTATGTGGTTTAAAAACGTGCGGTGTCAATGCCCATTAATTGTTTAGGCATTGTTAGCGTTACCCAACCCTTTTAGGTTCTTAAAGCATGATTTATTGAGTCATTTGCTTGTTGTCCGTGGTTTAGAAGCATGCCAATAGGTTCCTATTTATTATCTAAGCCTTTGTCGCAATACCCAAGCTTTAGGAGTTCTTAGAATGTCATTCTAGTGTTATTTGCTTGTTGTCCAACGGCTGAAAAGTCTTGAGCATGGTGAATGTTGAGTTTAGCTTTTGAGTCTGGCTTGCATGTTGCATGGGAGATGTGTAGCATGAGTCGGGTGTGAGCCACAACACATGGTGCGTAATTCATGTGTAGCAGAGCGTGACACAAAAATCACGTGGGTTGTGAGTACGGAGCGTGATACGGAAATCACATAAGAGTGGCGCAACACATGGCGCGGAATTCATGTGGGGTAGGTGCGGAGCATGACGCAGAAATCATGTAAGTAGCATAGCACATGGCGCAGAATTCAAGTGTAGCAGAGCATGACGCAGAAATCATGTAAGTAGTGCAACACATGGGACAGAATTCATGTGTAGCGGAGCATGACACGAAAATCATGTAGTTATAGTTAGCGGAGCATGACGCGGAAATCATGTGGAGTCTAGTGCGTGCGTTGCATAGCGTGTGGTGCAATTGCATCAGTGAGTTGTTTTTTAGCATGTGTGTAGTTTTTAGCTTGAAAGCATGTTTCTTATTGTGGTTGTGTAACCTGTTGGATGTGTGTGCCGAGCATGATGCTTGTATTGGTTGTTTGTTTGTGGTTTGGTAAGTGTGAGCTGCTTACTAGTACCACGGTTGTACTGATACCCCCTTCCCCACCTTCCCCCAACATTTTAGATGTTGCAGGTTTGGATGGAGCTGGACCATGCTGAGGAAGAGGAGAACTTCGAGGAGGAACCTTAAGGAGTTCGAGTTGTTTTCCTTTGTTTGATGGAATAGGCTAGAGTTGGCTAAAGTTTTATTTTGTGAAGCTCCGAGTAGGCTAGCTCGATTTTGTTATGTGATAATTCTGTTAGGGTTGGAGCTTTGATAGCGAGCATATCTTTAATTATTTAATTTAGCTAGTCTTTTATGATTTTTGGGCCATTTTATTGTGCTTTAATGTTTATTTTGTAGGAAAATGTTGATTGGAGCTAAAATGCAATAGTGGAGTTAATCGGGTGCTCGGGACGCGAAAAAGATGCAAAGGAAGGAAAAGAATCAAAAGGGAAAAAAGTCAAAATTTGGTCAAAAGGTGACTAGCGTCTCGACGCTAGCCCTTAGGCATTTCGACGCTAGCATTCCTTATTCGGATAGGCGCGAAATCGTCGCAGCGTCGAGACGCTGCGACCTTAGCGTCTCGACGCTACCGTAATTTCCTTTCCAGAACGCGCGTGTTTAGCGACAGCGTCTCGACGCTACGATGAAATTTCAAAATAAATAGTTATTTTCGACTAGGTTTTTTAGGGAACCAATTTTGGGGACTTCTTGGAGCCGTAAACAGAGCAAAATCATAGGAATTCAAGGCTGAAGCAAAGGGGAAAACTTGGAAATCAACCCATTGTTCGTGGGGATCGTGACGGGGACGTTCGGTCTCGGCCTACAACGAGTTTAATTCTTCTTTCCCTCACTTTAGTTAGATTTTTATGGCTTTTACATGTTTAGTTGAGCTTGTAATTTTAATCATGAGTAGCTAAACTTGTAAGCTTAGTTGATTGTGTTTATGGATTGATTTATGGTTTAAGTTGTGCAATGTTATAATGTTTGTAATCTTGATTTAATGCTTTCAATTAATTGGCCATTAGTTGGATGATTTAAGTTTCGAATCTAGCTCGGGAGAGGGGATTTGATTTAGACTTACTCAAGATTGCATGACTAAAGTTTAGTTTCTATTTCGTGACGGTTTTAGATTAACTTTAGAATTGGTTAAAAGATCTCATTGCCTTGCATGATTAATAAACTTAGATAGGGATATCAAGTTGGTTAATTTGCATGAGAATCAATTATACTCGGGAGAGGTAGTTGTGATTAAAGGGTCTTTGGCTCATAATTCCATTGTGCATAATAACTTATTCCTTAAAATCAATCCTAGACTAAATCGGCGAAATCAATTCCCTAAGTAGTTTTCCCAATTGAAATTCCACACTTTCTACGTGTTTTGATTTAGCTTTCTTATTATTCAATCATCACTTTTTGATCCCTAAATAAAATTGAGCAAGATAATTCACAATACTTGATTTGCTTAAAAATCCAATCCAGAGGATGACACTCGTTTATACGAACTCTTTATTATTACTTGACCCGTGCGCTTGCGGTAGGAAAAGTCCACATCAAGCGTCACCTCAAATGTTTTGATGTAGCCGAATATTGGCTTAGTGTTTTGTTTGTTAGTCTTATTCTTTTCAAGCCATGTGCTTGCCATGTGCTTATTGGTTAGTTAGTTTGTTAGGCTAACCGCATCTTGTATGGCCTATTTAAAGGCTCATAAGCCTTTAGTTTTGATCATTGAATATATTTTGAGGTTATTCACTTCTTCGGCTCCATCAAATTGGTATCAGAGCACTTGATTCTCAGGACGCCTTTTACCATGACAACCAAGAAAGTCTCGACTAATGTAAGTGGAGATCCTTCTTTGGTTGATAAAGAGGCGGAATCTATCCCCGTCCTCTCACCACAAGAGACAATTGTACGCTTGCTGTCAGTTGAAGACGACGTGTGTGAGATCAAGAAAATTCTAAAGCTAATGTGGGAAAATATGGGCATCCAAACCAAGCAATTAACGATAAATCCGGATGCACAAGCAACTAGAGGAAAAGAAACACAGATTCGGCAAGGGGAAAGCAGCAAGATGACAAACCAGTATGAAGACAGAACCAAATTCCAGCAAGAAAGGTGTTTTGGTGAACAAAAGATAGCCCAAGATTGGGTTGCAGCTCCAACAAAATACCAAGAATGGGAAATGGCGCATAAAAGGTTCAAAGAACTTAAGGAAAATCCATTATTTCGAAGGTATCAAGAGTGGTCAGAATCTTCAAGTGAGGACGATAAAGAACCAAGAATCTTTTATCAACAAAATCCAAGGTATGATCATGCGAAAAGAAAAGAAGATGCAAGAAATCCTTACCATCCATATGGTCATCAAGAGTTTCCAATGTATGGCCACTCGGAAGGAAGAGATGATGCAAGAATGTTTTACCATAAACAAGAAAGCGATTTCAAAATGAAGGTGGACATCCCAACTTACAATGGTAAAAGGGAAATTGAAGCATTCTTGGAATGGATACGCCATGTGGAGAATTTTTTCGACTACATGAATACCCCGGAATCAAAGAAGGTAAAATTAGTAGCCCTCAAATTGAAGGGAGGAGCACAAGCATGGTGGGATCAACTAAAATTAACCGCCAAAGATTTGGTAAAAGACCAATCCGAAAATGGGAAAGAATGAAGCGGTTGATGAAAGATAGATTTCTCCCCGCCAATTTTGAACAAATTTTATACACTCAATACCAAAATTGCCGCCAAGGGACACGCACGGTGATGGAATATACAGAGGAGTTCCACAGATTGGGGGCTCGAACAAACCTTGGTGAGAACCAACAATGCTTGGTAGCAAGATACAAAGGTGGGCTGTGACCCGATATTCAAGAACACATTTCTTTCCAACCTATAACTTTTTTAAACGAAGCCATTACCGCAGCTGCAACAGTTGAAGAACAAATAGCCAATCGATTCAAACGACAATACACTAGGAGGAATACGGGAGAACCAAACACCTACAATCCAAGAAACGCTGCACCAGACAAGAATCCATCTCAAACTTCATCGGCTACAGAAAAAGGCAAACAAATTGACATGGGAACAACAAAAGAACCGACCTCAAGGAGAAATTCAAATACATACGCCAGGCCTACTTTGGGGAAATGCTTCAGATGTAACCAGACTGGGCATTTGTCCAATGAATGTCCTCAAAGAAAGACTTTGGCTATTGCGGATTCAGTGGAATTTCAAGAAGAGGATAATTATTCAGACATTGATGAACCTACTGATTTTCTTGAACCTGACGAAGGTGAACCTGTATCTTTAGTTGTTCAACGTCTTCTTTTAGCCCCAAAAAATGATCCAAGTTATCAACGACACGCGTTGTTCAAAACAAGATGTACTATCAACGGCAAAATTTGCAATGTAATCATTGACAGTGGCAGCACAAAAAATGTTATAGCAAGCAAATTGGTTTCTACATTGAATCTTCCTCTACATCCACATCCTAACCCTTACAAGGTGAGCTGGATAAAGAAGGGCGGCGAGGTACAAGTTACACACACAAGTACTATCCTTTATCCATTGGTGCAAGCTACAAGGATCAAATCGTGTGCGATGTCCTCGACATGGATGCCTGCCATATCCTTCTCGGTCGATCGTGGCAATATGACTTACAAGCTATCCATAAGGGCCGAGACAATACATACGAATTTTCGTGGATTGGAAAGAAAATAGTTCTTCTACCACTCAATCCTTCGAAGCAAATGGCCACTCCTACAACAAAGAAAGGTCAACTCTTTACTGTTTCTCTTGGAAAAAATTTTCTCCAAGAAAAACAACTCCCTATACTTGGTTTGGTAGTTAAAAATTTTACAAATGATGATACTAACCATACAATTCCAAGTGAAATTCAACATCTTTTACAAGATTTTAAAGGGATCACAGAAACTCCACAAGAACTACCACCACTCCGGGACATTCAACACAACATAGACCTTCTACCTGGTGCAACTCTTCCCAATTTACCGCACTACAGGATGAGCCCTCGAGAGTACAAAGTCTTGCACAAGCAAATAACCGAGTTGCTGGAAAAAGACAATATACAGCCGAGCCTAAGTCCTTGTGTCGTTTCAGCCTTATTAACACCAAAGAAAGATAGATCTTGGCGCATGTGTGTGGACAACCGAGCAATAAACAAGATCACAGTGAAGTACAGGTTTCCAATCCCACGAATAAACGATCTCCTTGACCAGTTGAGTGGTGCCACAATTTTTTCCAAGATAGACCTTAAGAGCGGATACCACCAAATAAGGATTAGACCGGGAGATGAATGGAAGACGACATTCAAAACAAATGAGGGATTATTTGAATGGTTAGTTATGCCATTCGGCCTCTCCAACGCCCCGAGCACATTCATGCGGCTGATGAACCAGCCTTGAAGCAGAAGAAATGGCAGCAAGGATTCGAGATCTACATCAGCAAGTACACAAACATATAGAAGAACAGACGACAAAGTACAAAGCTGTTGCGGATAAAACACGAAGATACAAGGAATTTGCTATCGGAGATTTGGTGATGGTCCACATACGAAGGAATAGATTTCCAACTGGAACCTATAACAAACTAAAAGACAAGAAGATTGGACCGGTCCCTATACTGGAGAAATTTGGCGATAACGCCTATCGCGTGCAACTTCCAGCTGATTACAACATCAACCCCACATTCAACATTGTTGATATCTTTCCCTACAACCCTCCAGATGAGTTCGTTTTGACTACTTAACTCGTGGTCGAGTTCCTTTTTTTAGGGTGGGGAAAGCTGATGTAGCCGAATATTGGCTTAGTGTTTTATTTGTTAGTCTTATTCTTATCAAGTCATGTGCTTGCCATGTGCTTCTTGGTTAGTTAGTTTGTTAGGCTAACCACATCTTTTATGGCCTATTTAAAGGCTCATAAGCCTTTAGTTTTGTTCATTGAATATAATTTGAGGTTATTCACTTCTTCGGCTCCATCATGTTTAGTTTTCATTAACTGAAAGTTTAATTCCATTGTTTTAACATTCTTAAGAATAAAGGTTGTTTAGCTACAATTCTTTGGGGTGAGTTGTTGGTTTTAATAAAAGTTATTTCCGCTGCGTAGAGTTATTAAAGCTTGCAATAACCTGTGTTGCAAGGTGATAATGTATTGATCATGTTGTCTGTTGCTACGAGACCTGACTCGTATAGAGAAGTAGGTTGTGGATCTGAAAATGTAGTCTGGTGGAGTTGGGCTAAATTGTTTAGAAGTGTTTTTATTATTTATCAGGTGTTCGAAAATTTTGGTTCAGGTCACTTTACGTCGTTATGCTGCCGAAATTTTCGGTACGCTCGGTTTTAAAGTGGTTCAGATCCGTAGCTAAGGGTTTAGAATTGTAGTAGTGTCTCTAGGCTAGAGGTTGAAAAACCTGGGGCGTTAGATTGTATGATTAGGGACTTGACGGGAAAAAAAATAAATAATAATATGATTAGGGAGGTATTTGGCTGAGAATGCAAGTCAATAAAATTAATTGCCTCTCGATTAGTTGTAGACATAATGTAAATAACATATTTCTAGTTGGTCCTTGTCCGTTGCTTGCTTTTGATGAGGCCATGGCACCTTCCTTAGGTATACTTCTGCTACACTTTGTTTTCTTTTTCTCACAAGTTTTATGTGTTTTTCCAACATTAAACTTTCGCATAAAGGCAAGAGGTTCAAATTTCCACCACCACAAGTTGTTGAAGTAAAATGAAAGATGTGATGACATGTCTATTTTATGGAAAACTCTTCTTATGAATAGATCTCTTTAAGTAAAATCTTAGTTTTTAACATTTTGGGTCTGATCCTATCATCTGTTGGCTGGCATTCTCATTAGGCATGAAATATGAGTTTTCCTTCCTACTTTTTTGGTGGACCACCCTTTTAGAAAGGAAAAAAAGATCTTGTTGCTTAAGTCTGTCAATGCCTTTTGTGGTTATTAAAGACTAAAAGGAAGAATAAGATTTTCAACAACACATCTTCCTGTTGATAGATTTTGTGAATCAATTCTTGTTCTAGCTTATCTTGGGGTAGATCTTTTGTCCATTAACAAAAATTATAGTTTATCTAACCTTTTGGCTAATAAGACTTTTTTTTTTTTTTTTGTAATTTTCATCAACTTTCAAATTGCCTTTTCCTAAACTAGAAATCATTAGTCGAATCTTTAGTATAAGTGTGAGTTAACTGTATCTTTTAACCTGCTCATCTAATAAGATCTTGATTGATTTTTGCCTGTTTGATTTCCTCAGTTCTCTAGCAAGTTTCTTGAGTACTCGGTCAATAGTATGTTCTAATTTGTTCATCAAACATCCTATGCTTTCATGTTATGTTTCTATTCATTTTAATTATGGTTGAGAATCAATGGGGTGAGATAATGCCCAATCTTCTTGGAAATTACTTCAGTCTATGTGTATATTCTTATTGTCCACCTGCACGGTGTTGTCCTCGTTTAATGACCCTTAGTTCAATAAAGTTAATCACTTGTTTGTAGGGTTGTATGCATTTCTGATCCTCTATTTGTTGTTGTGGATTTTTGTAATGAGGGGGGTTTTGTGGTGTTTAATGTTTCTCTTTCTTGAGCAAGTTTTCTTAATCTTTTGTGTAATGGCTTACATCGCCTTGTGCCAATTGTGGGTACTCTTTGATTAGAAGAGAATATTTGTAGATCTGAAACTTTTGTCTCATAAGCATTAGCTTCGAGGATGATTCTAGTAGCTATTCTTCTTTGTTGTTGTTCTTTTTTTTATGTAGCTCTATGGCTTTCAGTTGAATTCCACTGTTCTTTCGCTTTGAATGTGATGGTACTAAACCAATACTGGGAGATAGTAGAGTGTCCTTAGCTCTTCCTTTTCATTGATTGTATTAAATGTAAGGTTTAAAGTTGGTTGTGATTATACTTTTCGTGTGAATATGAGAAATGAGAGATTTGTATTTTTTTGTTGATTGAATTCTTAAAAGCTCATGGTGAATTTTGTAATTGAGGGAATGAGTTGGAGTCTTGGTCTCAAAATGTTTCTTCTGGATTATGGGTGGTTGTATCTTGCGTGGGGGGGGGGGGGTTATTTGGTTGATTAAGGGTGTGTTTTAACTTTTCAAATGTTTAATTTTGAAAAAAAAAAATCATTTTGAAAAAAATGATAGTGTTTCGCAACCACTAAAAATGACTTATTAGAAAATAAGATTGATAAATATTCAATTTTGAGAGAAACACTTGAAACCAATTTTTTTTAAAGACTTTTTAAGTATACAATAACTGGTGTATAAAAATACTTACGAGGAAATGCAACCAAACATATAAATGTTTAAACGATAAACAATTTTTATACAAAATGTTTTTTAAAAAATGTATTCTTGAAAAAAATTTAGGGTGTGTTTCGTTTAACTTTTCAAGTGTTTAATTTTGAAAAAATTTCTCGTGTTTGGCAACCACTAAAAATGACATTAAAAAATGAGATTGGTAAATAAACCATTTTGAGAGAAACATTTGAAATCAACTTTTTTTAAAAGAGTGTTTAGTATACAATGACTTGTGTATAAAAAAAATCTATGAGGAATTGCAACCAAACATGTAAGTTTAGTTTATGAATGCTTTCTCTCTACTCCCACTCACACACACACTCAAGGACGAATCTATTAAGGGATCAGGAGGGACATTTACCCTCAATTTATTGATTTTTTCTCTTTTAGTAGTGTGTTTTTCCTCCCTGCAGGTCATTTGTTTCAAACTTTTAACTTTATAGTTTCGTTCTGCAGGGCATTGGTTTTTAAAGTCAACTATTTTTAATCTATCCCATTCCTTGCGTTCTCGTTTTCCATCTCCCCTAAGATTCAATAGTTCATCTTTTCTATATTCGACAAGTGGCTCTGGTGTTTCATTAGCTAGATATGCCAATAACATGAGATTCAAAATTTATAATCTTGACTAAAAGAAAATCTGCATGTATTAAATTTATAGATAGTGTAATATATTTGAGGTCACTTTTTTTTAATGTTTAAAAATTAGATCACATATAAAGATGTATGTTGAAAACGTATTTGACATTGTATTAGTAAATTAAAATCATTAGATTCAATAGCCATTAGTTGTGGTATGCAAGTATGTTTAGGTGATCAAATTTCATGAATAGACATGTTACTTCTTTTAGTTCATGATTATTTAATTTGTACATATATTTAAGCAATCTATATAAGCCAAACTTTGTGAGTAGATGTTGAAGATGTTTTGTTATTGTATTGGAAAAGATTGTCAGATACAAGAACTAAAAAGAGGTGATAGAGGGCGTGAGGAAAGTAGTCATAGGCGAGGTATGCTTTTTTGCTCATTTTTTTCCGTAGAAGTTTTCTTCTAAAATAAGAAAGTGATTAGATATGATAGAATGTTTGGAACAAACCCTTTGAGTTGAACCATTTTATCACTATTATAACTTATTGTCGACTTTCAATATTGATAATGTAGATATATATAATTAACCTTTCTTTGATTTTTTTTTTTAATTTGATAATTATGTGAATTCATTAAACAATTAACATTTCTTTGATTTTTTTTTTTAATTTGATAATTATGTAAATTCATTAAACAATTAACCTTTGCATGCTTGTAGCAATAGTTTTGAGAAGAATGTTTGATAAAGATTGGATTCATATAAACAGGTAAGGGTATGTCAAATCAATATTAAATTAATAATAGCTTGAGACAATCATATTAATTGGAAATATGATTTTCTAATAGAGCTACCAATGAGTATTTGAGGGGAGCATGGAACTTTGTCAAACAAGTCGAGAGCTCATTGGTTGGAATAGACAAAATTTTATGTCCATGCAAGACATGTAGCAACATGAATCATCAAACCTTTGATATTGTGTATGAACATTTTGTTATCAAAGGCATGGATCCAACTTATAAGATTTGGTACCATCACGGTGAAAAAGTACTGATAGCGACCAATGTTGGATGTTAGGATATGTTTGACGGCCAAGCCTTTTGTAGTACTTCTTGCATGAGCGGCGAAAAATCAAATGAACCTTATGTGAAGAATGATGCCACTCAAAAGGTTGTGGATGCAAACACTTCTTTATGTCTACAATGTACAAAATATACAAAAATGTCTGTTGTGGTAACCTTATATTGTTGGGTTTTATGCCATAAAACTCGTAGATAGTGAATGTAACCGTTGACCGGATATTAATGAAATAATATTGATATATTTTTCCATTAAATGTTATTAGTTATTTTATATTTGTATTTGCCTAAAATAACTCTAATCCAATAAACTAGACATCCTAGGCTATAATATGAGTCTTGAACTATATGTGGCGACATATGGGGATCACTGTTCAAGAAACAGCCTAAAGGGTCTATAGTATAGAGATAAGACTGGGTGCCTTATCCTGGTGACACTATGGCTACGACCCACTTTGTATTTGATACAAACGCTATGATCCAACGCATTTGTGTAGGAGACATGCGAGTGAGGGTATCCTATGCAATGAGTCTGCATAAGACCGGACCGTGAAATAGTAACCACTCGTTATAACACCATTAACTAGTTGGTTTTCTATTTCACTAGGACGACCTAGAAAACTTAGTCTTAATCCTAAGTTGATTATGGACTCCTGCTCATGAGGGATTGTCCTTTGATTTGTATGGGTGAGAGTGGCCAATACGCCGACTCAATAAGCCTACCATTTTGGGGACAAGACCAAATAGGGAGCTGAGAACATAATCGTACAAGATGGAATTCACTCCTTCCCGACTTTAGGGAAGCAGATGATGTTGGATTTTATGCCGTAAAACTCGTAGATAGTAAATGAAACAAATTAATCGATCTCAATAAAGCGTTATTTGAGTAATTCTGTAATTTGGTTATTGAATAGTCGAGTTTGCATTAATTAATCCTATATCCAATAAACTAAGATCCAAGGTTGTTTAAATGAAACTTTGACTAGTATGTGGGGACATACGGGGATCAGTGTCCAGGTAACAACCTAAAAGATCTATAGTATAGGCATAGGGTTGGGTACCTTATCCTGGTGACACTATGTGATACGACCCACCTTGTATTCAATACAGATGCAATGATCATAAGCAACTATGTAGGAGACATGCAGGTGGGGGTATCCTATGCAATGAGTTTGTATAAGACCGGACCGCGAAATAGTAACCACTAGATGTAACGTCGTTAACTAGTTTAGGTTTCTATTTCAATAGGATGACCTAGGTAACTCAATCTCAATCCTGAGTTTGTTATGAATCCCTTTCAGGAGGGATTGTCCTTAGATTTGTATGGGTGAGAGTGGTCAGTTCGCCGACTCAATAATCCTACCATTTCAGGGGCAAGACCGAATGGGGGCTGGGAACATAACTGTACCAGATGGAATTCACTCATTCTCCTATTGGGAAGTAGATGTGTGTTCCCTTTAAGGGCTGATTTCGGGGCTTGAACAAAGGTGCACCGTCCTCTCCTGGCCCGAGAGGAACTTTTGTTTAGTGGTTGGACCCTAAACAACTTGTTCATTAGAGGAATCAGTGGTACTTAAGGAACCATAGGTAACCCAGGGGTAAAACGGTAATTTGATCCAACTGATGTTACGAACACACGTGAAGGATTGACTTACTGCTTGGTCGATATCCGTGGACACAGAAATATTCTACAGTGAGAAGAGTGCAGTTGTGGGTTTTTAGTTTAGTGACCCACAGTTAACGAATGTTGACTAAACTTGGTTAATGAGTTTGGCCAATTAGTCTCATACCGTTGGAGCTTCTGATCTGTAGGTTCATTAGGTCCCACTGGTAGCTTGTAAAGAGACTTGAGGCAATTAAGTATAAATTGTAAATTGAAAGTGTTCAATTTATTTGGGGAATAGTATAATGTATATTGATGCATTATAATATAAAGTTTATGAAACTTTATAATATAATTTTTTAATTAATTTCAAAAATTAATTCTTGAGAAAAAATATTTGAAAGAGTTCAAATAAAGTTAATATGAATTAGATTCATATTAATCTTAATTTTAATAAAATTCCTAAGATTAAATATATGATATTTGATTGGGTAAATTAATTAATTATGGAATTAATTAATTATTTATTAAAATTATAGACATTTTCCTATAAGGAAAGAAAACATTTGAAAGAGTTCAAATACATTTAATATGAATTGGATTCATATTAATTTTAATAAAACCCCTAAGATTAAATATATGATATTTAATTAGAGAAATTAATTAATTATTGAATTAATTATTTATTTATTAAAATTTGAGACTTTTTCCTATTAGGAAAAGGTCTTCCTTTTCCTATTTACGAAAAAGAGTCTTCGTATTTACCTATAAATAGGACCCCTGGGATGGGGTGAAAGACATCCCATTTATTCTCCTACTCTCAGAGAATTCCCCTCAAGGCTTCCTCTAGACTCTTCTGTGTCTAGAAGTCTCAGAGTCATACCGGTGTAGCCATAGTGGTGGTGTTCGCACTTGTTCGTGATTAATTCACAAGCAGTTGGTGAATTTAATCTGAGTTGTCAACGAGAGTAAGTAATTTGTTACTATATAAATTAGATTTAGATCTAATATTTTTGTATGTTTAGTCTTAATATAAATCTAGAATAGTTCTAAGTTTATTGTCAATATATTGATATTTTAGATTAAACAAAATTAATTACGAATCGGTCCCAATCACGCTTCCGCTTTACAGAATTACGGAATTCTAATCCTACAATTGGTATCAGAGCCGATCGTAGATCTATTTTTTTTTTCTCTAAAATTTGCATTGGCTATTGGTGGATTGATTAATTCATAATATATGTATGGTTTCCATTGGACTGTTTAGGTTAATTTTATGTCCATAGATTTTACTGTTTCTTATGTGATTTGATCATGTAAGGGCCCGGTGTTTCGAGTATTTTATGTAAAATTGTGTTCTTTGTAAGTCCGGGTCTAGATTAAGTTTTTTATGAGATGAAAAACGTTGAATTCACGACGAGAAGAAGCTGTAGCATCACGACGCTGTCACGATGAGGCGGTACAAAGACATGTTTCAGGCGGTGCAAGGTAGCTGGCGGTCTGGTTCGCATGGTCCATCTGGACTGGGACCGATTTGGTTCGGTTCAACTAGAATTTGGCTCGGTTCGTTGTTTTCGTGGCTGGTTCGAAGTGGTTCGGGTCGGTTCAGGCGGTCTAGACCAGTATTTGGAGCTGCAGAAGGATTTTTAGGATAGAATTTAGCTAAAATTATTGTAATTTATACTTTATTTTATCCTAGGGGCCAAAAATTAACCGGTTCAATTGCTATTTATTTGCTTTATGGATGTCATATAGCTTAAATTCCCACCATAGGTTAAGCATGTTTTCATGCATATTTATGTTATAGTTGTTATAATGTTTGGTAATTATGCATGAATTTAATTTCATGAGTCATTTAATATAATCGTTATATTAAATATATGAAATTGGTGAAGCATGATGCATGACATTAATTTAGCTAAATATAATTGTTATATTCTATTAATGTAGCATGCATGCTTAGGATTATTTTCATTATAATTAATATAATTAGTTATATTAATATAATGAAAATAATCAATATATATCAATTCTTGTTTTCATGTATGATTTAATATAAAATGTTATATTAATTAAATGAAAATGGAATAACATTGAGCATGACACGAATTAGATTAATATAAGAGTTATATTATGTTAATGTCAAATTTCATGTAATTTAATTTCGTGGATGTTTAATTAATATAATCGATATTAATTAAATGAAATTGAAATTGCATTAAGCATGACACCCCTTAAGATTAATATAATCGTTATATTATCGTTATCGGTGTCATGATAATATGGTGTTTAATAATTAGAATATGATTGTTATTTTTCCAACACCATAGAAGAATGTTATAGGGCTAATCATTAAAATTTTATAATAAGTTATAAAATTGATTAGAAACTGTCAACCTATAACAAAGAGTTGCATGCAAACATAGGACATTAGGTTAAAATGAATTAATTTTAAAATGTTTAAGATTAATTTGACCTAAGCTCATTATAATTCTAATATGATTAGAATTATTTTCTTACTTAGAATTAAAAATAGTTTTAATTGACTTAGTAGGAAAAATATTACTATGATTATAAGGGAACTCTACTGGTGTCTAAGGCTGAGGGTACTTAAGATGACAGTTTACGGAACACCTCCTACCTAGGAACTAACTCGAAATACCGGAATTGAATTAATCATAGTTAAATGTTAGCATGCAATGTCACTAGGTTTATTAAAAGAGTTTAATTCACCTAGATCTTTAGAGTAAAGAGTTTACATTACTATGGTTATAAAGGAACTCTCCCGATCAAGTTCTGTCTAAGGCTGAAGGTACTTAAGATGACGGTTTACGGAACACCTGCTACCTGGGAACTGACTCGAAACTTGAGTTGAATTAACGATAGTTATGTTAGCATGCAATATCACTAGGTCAATTAAAGGAGTTTAATTCACCTAGATCTTTAGATTAAATAACTATTTGCTATAAGGGAACTCTACTGGTAAAGTTCTGTCTAAGGCTGGAGGTACTAAAGATGACAGTTTACAGAACACCTGCTACCTGGGAACTAAGTCGGAACTTGAGTTGAATTAACCATAGTTATATTAGCATGCAATGTTGTTATGAGATTTTTAATCCGCAAGCGAAGGGGTCGTCACAAGTAATATAGTGATTTTGAGTAAAGAGTATCGTCTCCACAGGGATTGGATTTATTCAATTAATTACCACAAATAATCTTGCTCAACTTTATTTAGAGAACAATATCTAATGTCGAAAAGAATAATAAAAATATAATCTAGAAAGTAAAAGATAAATGAAGACACAATTTGGAGGGATAATTCTAGAGTTGTTGATTTCGACGATTGGACCTTTAATGCCTAATCAATTAACTAATATGGATTAACTAATCATTTGATTCATAAGTCTAGAAGCCTAATAACAAGGATTCTCCTGTCGGTCTCCTCCTATCTCATACCTTTCAATAAATAATCTCCTTTCAGTCTCATCTTTATTTATTTAGCATGACATTACGACCCTTCAGTACAACCTCTAACGTTATTTATTTTATCCTGTGTCACCCGGGTAAATAACCGTCAGTCATGCATTCAGTTCTAGTCTAAGCTTCTCTCCGTCGAGTTTCCACTTAGTAACGATTCATTTAATCAGTGATCAGTTGATTAAAAGCATTACGGACAAAATGCACAAATGAAAAATAATGACAATTAAACCACATCAATTCATTAATTCAGCAAAGGTTCAACATCTAAATCAATCTCATAGAATTTAGGAATTTACTACTCATAATCACTAAAATCCAATAATTCCTAATCACAACAATTCTAGAAACTAAAACATAAAGGAAAAGGGAAGATAAATGCTCTTAAAAGTGTCGATCTCCTCGATCCCGCGCCGACCTCCATCGATCCCGAGCTCCAAAGATCTTCAACAAAGCTCCAAAACTCTCCCAAAAATCCTCAATTTTAGTGTGGATTCTAGAATGGGGTGAAAAACCCACAAATTGGCACACAATCTTCATTGCAAAAGGCTCTTTTTATAGGCTCCCAGCAGGCGTAGCGTCGCAACGCTATGTAGACAGCGTCGCGACGCTCTGACGTCATCTTTTCTTGGGCTGTAAGACGTCGCAGCGTCGAGACGCTATCTGGACAGCGTCGTGACGCTGTCACGATTCCAGAACTCTCCACACGGCTGCCTAGCGTCAGGACGCTCCAGGCTTAGCGTCTCGACGCTAGGCCTTGAATCTTCAATATTGTCCGATTTTGACTCCATTTTCGGGCCTCAAACTTTGTTTTGGCCCAAATACTTCATGTAATGAATTTTGGGCACTTTTCTTGGCCCAACTTGATAATTTAAGAATTGGAATTCATGAATTTGGGCTTCTAACTCATTCTTCTTGGCTTTTTGGATTTGGGTCTTCAATGTAATTCTCCAAATTGCTCCAAAAGCCTCCAAAATCATCCAAAATCTCTCAAAATTCCGATTTTTCTTCTTTGACTCGGTTTTCTGAAATTTAAACATAAAATTGCATTAAAGCACACAATTCATACACAAAACTAGCTAAAATTAATAGGAAAATGATGACATTTTTGCATGTCATCACACCCCCAAACTTAAACATTTGCTAGTCCCGAGCAAAGCTAAAACCCTTTATATGAATCAACTATTGCAAATGCATGACTCTAAGCTCAATGATCAAAATAATGAACTCTAACAATTAAAGGAAATATTAAAACATATTCTTTCATCATGAAATTTAAATCTAAACTCTTCATCCCTTGCATGTGTGTGTGCGAGTTTCCTTATTAGGTCTTTACTAGCCTAGAAAAGGTTTATAGAATGCTCAGTTCATCTTCCCCCTACACTGGCCCTAAGCTCTAATTATCCAGCTTCCCAACAATCAAGAAAGCAATACCCCACTAAGGTGCCTGAAACAACGGGGTATGCCTCCCCGAAACTTGCATTTTTTTATATATTTTTTTATGAGAATCATTTTAGATGTAGCGCCTTCGTTTTGGCTTGCCAACATTTGTGATGAAAGCATCTAACTACGAGCGCCTCATCTTTCAGGATGCCGAGGCATGCTCATTTCTTTCCAGCGCTTTCATGCAAAGGCAAACGATGGGTGTCATGAATGCTCCTAGTTACTAACGCTCTCAAGAAAGTGGAGCATTCTTTTTTTTTCTCTTTTCTCTTTTTTTTCATAATTTTTTTCTTTTACCTCTTTTTTTTTCATATTTATTTTCACACTTTTCTTTTCTTTGCAGGCTAATAAACACGATTTTTCTCCCAAGTAAAACATTACAGACTCTCATGTAGTTCAATCTTTCAAATAAGATCTTAAGCCTATCGGAGTGACAACAAACATCTAGATAATATATTCCAGTTCTAAGCATTCAAAACCATATAAGTAGGCTAAGTGCTCAACATGTGCAAGGAAATCAGAGAAAAAATATAAAGTTACATGAATCTTGAACATGCTTTCATATTTCACAAAAATTGAACAAAATTCATTATCTAGATCATATCATAGACCGTCCTCATCAAAACAGATGCAAAAGAATCATCATGAAAAAAAATTCAATCAGCTCAGATCAGAACAACGAAGCCTCCCCCCAAACTTAAATCATACATTGTCCTCAATGTATTAATTATTTAGACTAATTAAGCATGCATAAGGACAATTTAAAAATACAGGGAGAACAGTACTGTCCTGGAGTGCGAGAGAAACCATGGATGTCAGCCTTCAACATTCATTGGGGTTGTTTTTGGAAGAAAATGTGGTCTCGAGCTCCTTCAAATTGATCAGCAGGAACGAAAGATCAACATGCTCTAACTAAAAAAAACTGAAAAACAAAGAAAAGAAAATTAACGGAAAAATAAACTTGGGTTGCCTCCCAAGAAGCGCTTTTTTAACGTCTCTTAGCTAGACGAGTTTGTGCGGTCTTTCAAGGCACATAAAAATTCTCGTATTTCTTTGGATCCTTCTTCCTTAAATCGATGTAGCAGACTATTGCTAGTAAGCTTACTAGCTTTTCATGGGCCCCTGAAGCAGAAATATTTTTGGGATTTTTTAATAATAAAAGCATAAAAGGAGAAAGATCAAAATAAAAAGACTCTGACTCTGACTCTGACTCGTGAGAACAAGAAAAAGAACACTCATTATCAAGAGAGGATGGAGATGTTAGAACAGACAAAGGCCTTTCAACCTTAAACTCTACCTCAAGAAACTCCTCAAACACTACAGGCTCATTTTCTTTTTCTTCCTCACAATCTTGTTCTTGGTGGGTGCTAGAATTATCCAATTCTTCTTCACTATCTATACAACTCACCCCTATATGCTCATTTTTAGCCAAATCGAAAAAATTACGCTCCTGAATGTGTTCTAATGAATCCGTGGCCACATGACTCACTAGACACTCTATGGAAGTGGATACTACTTCCCTATCATCCTTTTGGTTTTGGAGTCTCTCCATAGATTTTTCTAATTCGAAATTCAAGGCTTTCGACTCTTGGATAAAATATTTTCAAGGAAACTTTCTAAGGAAGATTTTTCTTCTATGGAAGCGGATTGCACTTCACTCTCATCCTCTTGGGGATGCAATCCCCCTAGGGATTTTTCTAGAGCTAATTTAGTGGCTCTAGTATCCTCAATATAATCTTGAAGCAAATTTTTTAGGGGAGATTTTTCTTCTAAAGGGAGATAATTTGAATAGAAAAAATTGGACGATGGTGTTGGTTCTTCGGGCTCAGATTCCCTAAAGGGCCACCCAAAATTATAAAAAGCCATTTAAAACAATAAATCAACAATAATCAGGCTTTCAGTCAGATGCAAACACCAATTTAATGCACAACAAGAACAATGGACCAGGATAAAAATAAAACAAAATAAAACAAAATAAAACCTCTAATCTAAAGCAAGCAATTTCTTCACAATATTAATTGAATGAAATTAGCCAATCCCCGACAAAGGCGCCAAAAAATTGTTATAGACGAGCTTTTAATTCCGCAAACGAACGGGTCGTCACAAGTAATATAGTGATTTTGAGTAAAGAGTATCGTCTCCACAGGGATTGGATTTATTCAATTAATTACCACAAATAATCTTGCTCAACTTTATTTAGAGAACAATATCTAATGTCGAAAAGAATAATAAAAAGCTAATCTAGAAAGCAAAAGATAAATGGAGACACAATTTGGAGGGATAATTCTAGAGTTGTTGATTTCGACAATTGGACCTTTAATGCCTAATCAATTAACTAATATGGATTAACTAATCATTTGATTCATAAGTCTAGAAGCCTAATAACAAGGACTCTCCTGTCGGTCTCCTCCTATCTCATACCTTTCAATAAAGAATCTCCTTTCAGTCTCATCTTTATTTACTTAGCATGACATTATGACCCTTCAGTACAACCTCTAACGTTATTTATTTTATCCCGTGTCACCTGGGTAAATAACCGTCAGTCATGCATTCAGTTCTAGTCTAAGCTTCTCTCCGTCGAGTTTCCACTTAGTAACGATTCATTTAATCAGTGATCAGTTGATTAAAAGCATTACAGACAAAATGCACAAATGAATTATAATGACAATTAAACCACATAAATTCATTAATTCAGGAGAGGTTCAACATATAAATCAATCTCATAAAATTTAGGAATTTACTACTCATAATCACTAAAATCCAATAATTCCTAATCACAAAAATTCTAGAAACTAAAACATAAAGGAAAAGGGAAGAGAAATGCTCTTAAAAGTGTCGATCTCCTCGATCCCGCGCCGACCTCCATCGATCCCGAGCTCCAAAGATCTTCAACAAAGCTCCAAAACTCTCCCAAAAATCCTCAATTTTAGTGTGGATTCTAGAATGGGGTGAAAACCCCACAAATTGGCACACAATCTTCATTGCAAAAGGCTCCTTTTATAGGCTCCCAGCAGGCGTAGCGTCACGACGCTATGTAGACAGTGTCGCGACGTTCTAGCGTCATCTTTTCTTGGGCTCCAAGACGTCGTAGCGTCAAGACGCTGTCGCGATTCCAGAACTCTCCACGCGGCTACCTAGCGTCGAGAATCTTCAATATTGGCCCGATTTTTACTCCATTTTTTGGCCTCCAACTTTCTTTTGGCCCAAATACTTCATGTAATGGATTTTGGGTACTTTTCTTTACCCAACTTGATAATTTAAGACTTGGAATTCATGAATTTGGGCTTCTAACTCATTCTTCTTGGCTTTTTGGATTTGGGTCTTCAATGTAATTTTCCAAATTGCTCCAAAAGCCTCCAAAATCATCCAAAATCTCTCAAAAATCTGATTTTTCTTCTTTGACTCGGTTTTCTGAAATTTAAACATAAAATTGCATTAAAGCACACAATTCATACACAAAACTAGCTAAAATTAATAGGAAAACGATAACATTTTTGTATGTCATCAAATGTCTCTAGGTTATTAAAAGTGTTTAATCCACCTAGACAATAGAGAAAAGACCTATATATATATTAGTTATATACAGGCATAAACTTAGATAAATTCACTTATCCGGAATTTACATAAGTAATAGACCCTATAATTATAAAAATACTTAATGGGAGGAAATATATCAAAACAAGATTTTCATCAATCAAGTTTTGCTCTCACGTCCTCAAAAGTTCACAACGTGAGGTTTATGCTTGGCCTCGAGTCACCCTGGGAGTGACCCCCTACGGATGATGTTTGCATGGATCAATATCAAGGTGAATGAGGGAGTATTTTATAGTAAGTGGCAGCAGGACACGTGTCAACGTATCCTACAGTTTCCTCCATTAGGTTGCACTGTAAGATCCCCATGATTTTCCCGCGAGTCGCCCTGGGAGTGATCACCCTACGGAGGGCTTGATCATTGGAGTCAGAACAACACAAACTCCAAAAATGGATAGGGTTTCTTAGGTCCATTTCCAACTTTGACTTTCCCTACGATAGCATTGTTGGGGCCGACCTCTAAAATCTGAAAATGGAGGGTCACACTTACGGGAAATTGTTAAGGTGTTAATAATCTCCTTACCGAAAAAACGGTAGCTAAGAACTATTGGAATGAGTTATTCCGGGAATAGGGATTGGCTAAGATTGTCTCAATTTAGAGGAGGAGTAGCTGACTACCCTACGGTAGCTATTGTTCTAAACCTTTGAAGTATCGTTGCAAAATGAATGTTTATTCTATGGGTCGATCATTACTTTTGCTAAATTGATTGGATTAATTAAAATAATAATATTATTTTATGTAATGGGTTAATGCAACAATACTTATTAAGTTAATTTGTTTGTTCTCAGCAATGAAACGTTCTTTGTATGCCTCGAATAATGCCAACTACAAAACTAGTATTTCTAATACAACTATGAAAATAAACTTAAACATTAATTGCGTGGAATTGGTCTTAACTGAGGACGGTCCTCAAGCCCACATGTCTAATTCATCTGAAATTGTTCATGATGAATATGACATAGATTGAAACGTGTATAGTGGAAAATGATGATACAACCTGGATCCTTGATTCAGGTGCCACTCATCACGTATGCTCTTCCTTTGAGGGAATGAGCTCATGGCAACAGTTGGACTATGGGGAAATGACTCTCAGAGTTGGGACTGTGGAGCTCATTTCAGCTAAAGCAGTGGGAGATATTAAAATGTTCTTCTCCAGGGAACACTATATGTTATTAGATAATGTATAAATAGTTCCCAAAATAAAAATAAATTTGATTTATGTTTCTTGTTTGCTAGAACAAGGATATTCAGTGTCCTTTTCTGTGAATGAAGCTTTCATTACTAAAAGGGGTACTATTATCTGTGATGCAAAAATGGAGAACGATTTGTATGTTTTAAGACCAATAGAGTATAGGACTATTTTGAACAATGAAATGTTTAAAACAGCCGAGACTCAACCAAAAAGGTAGAAAGTTTCCCAAAGTACCTATCTTTTTAACTTGAGACTTGGCCACATAAATCTCAATAGGATTGGGAGATTGGTTAAAAACGGACTTCTAAGCCAGTTAGAAGATGGTACTTTACCTCCGTGTGAGTCATGTCTCGAAGGTAAGATGACCAAACGACCTTTTACTGGAAAAGGTTATTGCACCAAGGAGCCCTTAAAACTCGTACATACGGATCTCTATGGTCCAATGAATGTAAGAGCTCGAGGAGGGTATGAATATTTCATCTCTTTCATAGATGATTATTTAATGTATGACTATTTATACCTAATGAGTCAAAAGTCTGAAGCCCTTGAAAAGTTCAAGGAGTACAGGACTGAAGTTGAGAACTTGTTAGGTAAGACCATTAAAACACTTCGATCTGATCGAGGTGGAGAGTATTTAGACTTAAAATTCCAGAGCTATTTGATAGAACATGGAATCTCGTCTCAACTCTCAGCACCAGGTACACGTCAACAGAGTGATGTATCTGAAAGGAGAAGCAGAACCTTGTTGGACATGATTCGATCTATGATGAGCTATGCTCAACTGC
Source organism: Luffa acutangula (assembly GCA_036850905.1). Classification (NCBI taxonomy): domain Eukaryota; kingdom Viridiplantae; phylum Streptophyta; class Magnoliopsida; order Cucurbitales; family Cucurbitaceae; genus Luffa; species Luffa acutangula. Next base: position 10,365,829 of record CM072087.1, read on the forward strand.
CTAGTTCTTTTTGGGGTTATGCAGTAGAGACTGCAGTTTATATTTTGAATGTAGTTCCCTCAAAGAGTGTTTCTAAAACACCATTTGAGCTTTGGAAAGGGCGTAAAGCTAGTTTACGTCAATTCAAAATTTGGGGTTGTCTTGCACATGTGCTAGTAGCAAACCCAATGAAATTGGATTCATGTTCAAAATTATGCCTATTTGTAGGCTACCCAAAAGAAACAAGGGGTGGATACTTCTTCGATCCACAAGAAAATAAAGTGTTTGTTTCGACAAATGCTACTTTCTTAGAAGAAGACCACGTTCGAGAACACAAGCCACGCAGTAAAATGATGTTAAGTGAACTTTCTGGTAAGGCTACGAATGAATCAACAAGAGTTGTTGATAAGGCTGTACTTCAACAAGGGTTGTTGATGAGCCCAGTACACAAACTGAACCTTCAACAAGAGTTGTAGATAAGCCTAGTACATCTGGTCAAGCTCATCCTTCTCAACAGTTGAGAATGCCTCGACGTAGTGGGAGGATTGTTACTCAACCTGAACGCTATCTAGGTTTAGCAGAAACTCCAGCTAACATATTTGATGATGGAATCGAGGATCCATTGACCTTTAGACAGACAATGAATGATGTGGACCATGACCAGTGGGTCAAAGCTATGGACTTAGAGATGGAGTCTATGTACTTCAATCAAGTCCGGGATCTTGTAGACTTACCTGAAGGGGTTAGACCCATAGGGTGCAAATGGATCTACAAGAGAAAACGAGACGCAACTGGGAAAGTGCAGACTTTCAAAGCTCGACTGGTGGCAAAGGTTTTACTCAAATGGAGGGGGTGGACTATGAGAAAACCTTCTCCCCAGTTGCCATGTTAAAGTCAATAAGGATTCTCTTGTCCATTGTCACGTTTTATGATTATGAGATTTGGAAAATGGACGTCAAGACTACTTTTCTGAATGACAATCTTGATGAGAACATCTTTATGTCTCAACCAGCGGGGTTCATTGCTCAAGATCAGGAGCAAAACGTTTGCAAGCTTAGACGATCCATTTATGGGTTGAAGCAAGCTTCCAGATCTTGGAATATAAGGTTTGACGCTGCTGTCAAATCATATGGTTTTGACTAGAACGTTGATGAACCTTGTGTTTACAAAAGGATTATCAACAATTTAGTAGCTTTTCTGGTGTTGTATGTAGATGATATTTTACTCTTTGGGAATGATGTAGAATACCTAGTTGACATTAAAAAATGGCTATCGAAAGAGTTCCAAATGAAAGATTTGGGTGAAGCTCAGTATGTTCTAGGTATTCAAATTATCAGGAATTGTAATAACAAAACGTTAGCCCTGTCTCAAGCATCATATACAAGATGTTGTCTAGATATAAGATGCAGAATTCCAAGAGGGGTTTACTACCCTTCAGGCATGGAGTCCATTTGTCTAAGCAACAATGTCCTAAGACACCTCAAGAAATTGAGGATATGAGACGGATCCCTTATGCCTCAGCTGTGGGCAGTCTTATGTACGCCATGTTGTATACTAGGCCTGACATTTGCTATGCAGTTGGAATAGTCAGCAGGTACTAGTCCAATCCAGGGTTAGACCACTGGACTGCAGTTAAAAACATCCTCAAGTATCTTCGGAGAACGATGGACTATCAGCTTGTGTATGGCTCTAAGGATTTGATCCTTACTGGATACACAGATTCCGACTTTCAGACTGATAAGGATTCTAGGAAATCCACATCAGGGTCAGTATTTACCCTCAATGGGGGATCTGTAGTCTGGCGTAGCATCAGGCAAGGATGCATTGCAGACTCCACCATGGAGGCCGGATATGTCGCTGCTTGTGAAGCAGCTAAGGAGGTTGTATGGCTACGAAAGTTCTTGATGGATTTGGAAGTTGTTCCAAATATAAACTTGCCAATCACCCTTTATTGTGATAATAGTGGTGTAGTGGCAAATTCTAAAGAACCTCGCAGTAACAAAAAAGGCAAGCCCATAGAGCGCAAATATCATCTCATCAGAGAGATCGTGCAATGAGGGGATGTGATCGTCACAAAGGTAGCCTCTACGCACAATATTGTTGATCCATTTACGAAGGCTCTCACGGCTAAAGTGTTCGAGGGTCATCTAGAGGGTCTAGGTCTGCAAGATATGTACATAAAATAATGGAGGGCAAGTGGGAGAAGTGTAATGGGTATTGTGAATGCCCTAGTTTATTGTATTTATCTGTATTTGTACTTTTTATGTATTATACAATATTAATACAAACTATTGTTCCTACTTTAATGATTATTCATTCAATTGTGATTGTTGATGTACATTGCCCACCAGAGTTTTAGTTCAAGTGGGAGTTGTTGGGTTTTATGCCTAAAACTCATAGATAGTAAATGAAACAAATTAATCGATCTCAATAAAGCGTTATTTGAGTAATTCAGTAATTTGGTTATTGAATAATCGAGTTTGCATTAATAAACCCAAAATCCAATAAACTAAGATCCAAGGTTGTTTAAATGAAATTTGGACTAATATGTGGGGACATACGGGGATTAGTGTCCAAGTAACAGCCTAAAAGGTCTATAGTATAGGGATAAGGTTGGGTACCTTATCCTGGTGACACTATGTGATATGACCCACCTTGTATTCGATACAGATGCAATGATCCAAAGCATCCATGTAGGAGACATGCAGGTGGGGGTATCCTATGCAATGAGTTTGCATAAGACCGGACCACGAAATAGTAACCACTAGATGTAACGCTGTTAACTAGTTTAGGTTTCTATTTCAATAGGATGACCTAGGTAACTCAATCTCAATCCTAAGTCTAGTATGAACCCCTTTCAGGAGGGATTGTCCTTAGATTTTTATGGGTGAGAGTGACCAGTTCGCCGACTCAATAATCCTATCATTTCAGAGGCAAAACCGAATGGAGACTAGGAACATAACAGTACAAGAAGAAATTCACTTTTTCTCCTATTGGGAAATAGATGTGTGTTCCCTTAAGGGCTGATTTCGTTGCTTGAACAAAGGTGCGCCATCCTCTCCTGGCCCGAGAGGAACTCCTGTTTAGTGGTTGGACCCTAAAGAACTTGTTCATTAGAGAAATCAGTGGTACTTAAGGAACCAGAGGTAAAACGATAATTTGACCCAACTGGTGTTACGAAAACACGTGAAGGATTGACTTACTACTTGGTCGATATCCGTGGACACAGAAATATTCTACAGTGAGAAGAGTTCAGTTGTGGGTCTTTAGTGGAGTGACCCATAGTTAACGAATGTTGACTAAACTTGGTTAATGAGTTTGGCCAATTAGTTTCGTACCGTTGGAGCTTCTGATCTGTAGGTTCATTAGGTCCCACTGGTAGCTCGTAAAGAGACTTGAGGCAATTAAGTATAAATTGTAAATTGAAAGTGTTCAATTTATTTGGGGAATCGTATAATGTATATTGATGCATTATAATATAAAGTTTATGAAAATTTATAATATAGTTTTTGAATGAATTTAAAAAATTAATTCTTGAGAAAAAAATATTTGAAAGAGCTCAAATAGAGTTAATATGAATTAGATTCATATTAATTTTAATTTTAATAAAATCCCTAAGATTAAATATATGATATTTAATTGGGTAAATTAATTAATTATGAAATTATTTATTTATTTATTAAAATTAGAGACCTTTTCCTATTAAGAAAGAAAATATTTGAAAGAGTTGAAATAAATTTAATATGAATTGGATTCATATTAATTTTAATAAAATTCCTAAGATTAAATATATGATATTTTGTAACGCCCCCAAATTCTGAAGAGACTATCTAAAAGAACTACTAATCTTAGTCACATTATTCTTTAAGGGGCTACCGAAAATTTGGCAGCATAACGACGTAGTTTTGCTTAAACCAAAATTTTACAACCTATTAAAACATCAACATAACACTAAACAAAGATGCAACAGGATTACGAGTCAGATCTCGTAACCATTCCCATTCAATTTAAGCAATTCAAATAGAGTCTAATTGAAAGCACTAAACGAGTAAATTGATAACCATTATCCTAAACAACACCTAATGATCAACACACAAATTTGCCTCTCCTAACAATGTTTAAACAACCAGAATCTATTAAAGAATTAAACTTGTAAGCTTTGCTTTCTCAAGCCTGTTCCTCAGTATCACCAGGCTCGTAGTATTCCTCATCACCTGCAAAAATCTGGTGGTGGATCAGTACAATACAGCAGTACTGAGTAAGTGGCTCACACCTGAAGAGCCATCAAACAACGTACAACATACAAGGCAAACATCATGCTTTCCAATCATAATAACATGCCTTATGTACAAGGTGAGCAATCAACACATAGAACATACTCAACTAATACAATCGTGCAACAACCATGCACCTAACACATGAATTCCGCACCATGCAATGCACACTCAAAACACATGAATTCCGCATCATGCCATGCAACTCAGTTTTCTCTCAAGCTCCACGAGCTCACTCATCACTCGTAGCCCTCACAAAGCTCTCTGAGACTGACTCCTTCGAGTCACGCCGACCCCTGACCATATTACTTAGAGCCTCGACGCTTCTCTACGGCGCTCACCGTTCGACCCTTGACCATATTACCCAAGATCTCGAACTATACATCGCCCCTTGGCCATATTACCCAAGGCACCAGATGACTTTCACAATGTATAGACTCATCACATCGTCCCTTGGCCATATTACCCAAGGCACCTGATGCTCCTCTTAATCCATCGGTGACATACCACCCCTCGACCATTTTTACCCGAGGCACCTGGTATTCACCCAACTTTCCTTTACAACACAGACGATCCCCTGATCTCACAATCTCACTAGAATGCATGAATCATACTCATCATACTTTTAGACCATGTTTTTAAGCCAATGTCATGCTCATAGCTCAAAATGCGCATTCCACACATACTTTCTAAACCATTCGATGAGTCACAAAGCACATACAGTGAGCAGCACATTCTCTACATTATACTCATGCCTTATAGTCAATCATAAAAAAACAAAACCACATCCCAGCATAATTCAACGTAACAGCTCAACACATCAATTCAACATGTTCAATTCTTTGTCAATAACAAATAACAATCATATGCATACACCAAATAAACTAAACTGAACAACAATACATGTAACATGTTAGCATACCAACAAACAGACCCAACAGATAAAATTCCACTTACTAAATGCTAAAACGTTCCTAAGCAAACCTAACGAACTCCTGCAATAAGAAAGGAAAGGTTTCAAAGCTAACTCAACCCCAAACCTTAATAAATGTCAAAGAGGTGTTTAAAAGAAGTATGCTTACCCAAACACAACGTTAGATAGCTAGCTCGAACACCTCAGATTAGCCTGAAACTACAACAAGAGCTACCGAGAGTATGAGAATGATCCAAAACACTAACAAGGAGATCAAAAAGGTCTTAGATGAAGTTTATCACTTGAAACTCACCAAAAAATGGCTCAACACTGGCTGGAATTTGACAAACAGCACTAGAGCTCCTAGAATATGTGTTGCCGAGGTCCGAATTGGGTCCAATTGCAACTTAAGAGAACACTCATGGGTGATAGACTATTCAAATGCCAACATAATTGAATTACAAAGGTTTAAGGGCGTGGAAACTTACTGAAATCCATCAAACGAGATTTACTGCTTGCTGGTTGGTGCTCGATTTAACCTAACAACCAAGGTCCCAATCCAACAGGTTATGGGTAACATGATTTAAGGTGGTGTGGGTTATGGGCATTTGTCGAGAGCCATGTTTAAGCCCAAAAAGCTGTTGTTAAGTGTTCAAATAAGCTTAGACCGTCAAATTTAGAATCGATAAGGATTGGGTAACACAAAACTAGCACCTACTGAGAGTGGGTAATCCAATTTCGAGTACAAAAGAGCATGGGTAATAAGCCTAAAGCTTACCGAATGGGTTTGGCACGCTGGAAAGGACGCAGAACACCGGATTTGAAGCTGCTGGAACCCAAATCAAGCAAAGGACGCCTCTAGTCGTGGGTTTAAGGCTGTTGGAAACGAGGCTCGAGGTTCCTTGCGTGGGTCTTACTGCTCGGACAGAACAAAACATGTGAGAGAGATTGAGAGAGACGGCGCAAACGGAAGGAGAGAAGGGAAGAAACGCGTCGCTAGCGTGGGTGTGTCGTCGGTTTGCTACTCGAAGAGGGACAAACGCGAAAAAGCGAGATAGACCTCCGTTAAGCTTGCTGCTCGCATGCGTGGGTGCTCGCCGGAGGAATAACGGAAGGATGGAGGAGGCAGCGGCTGCGAGCGGTCCCTGTGGAGGCAGAACACGAGAGAATGAGAGAGGGAAGGGGGTTGTCACCGACTGAAGGAGAAATCGATGGGGGGGGGGGGCTGGCGGCGTGAAGAGAAGGGGATGGGGGAAGGAGATGAGATTTTAGGGTTGCCACTATTTTCTTCTCTTTTTTTTTAATTTTTTTAAACCATCTTTTCCTTTTCTTTTAAGAATGAATAGCCAAAAATAATAAAAGAAGCCTTAATTTGAATTCCACATAAAATCTCTTGTCCCAATTATAAACCCAATTAAAAATTTGAATAATTGGGTAATCCTAAATTAAAAAAAATGCGATTTGGATTTCTAGAGAAAATTAGAGATACAACAAAGAACTAAATTCCTAAATTATCGAGATTTAACTCATCGATTTTGGAACTAAATGAAGTTGTCTAATTTTCAAAATTAGAACTTGAGTGAATAGACTCAGTTACTCCAAAAAGGCTTAATTCTGAAACGTGGGCGTTACATATTTAATTAGGTAAATTAATTAATGATGAAATTAATTAATTATTTATTAAAATTGGAGACCTTTTCTTCTTTAGGAAAAAGGGTCTTGGCCTTTACCTATAAATAGCACCCCTGGGGTGGGGTGAAAGGCATCCCATTCATTCTCCTACTCTCAGAGAATTCCCCACAAGGCTTCCTCTAGACTCCCACCACTCTCTTGCCTCTAGAAGTCTCAATGTCATACTGATTTAGCCATAGTGGTGGTGTTCGCACTAGTTCGTGATTATTTCACAAGCAGTTGGTGAATTTAATATGAGTCGTCAACGAGAGTAAGTAATTTGTTACTATATAAATTAGATTTAAATCTAATATTTTTGTATGCTTAGCCTTAATATAAATCTCTAATAGTTCTAAATTTATTGCCAATGTATTGGTATTTTAGATTAAAAAAAATTAATTATGAATCGGTCCCAATCACGCTTCCGCTTTACGGAATTACGGAATTCCAATCCTACAGATGAGTGTTCCCTTAAGTGGTGACTCCGAGTCTTGAACAAAGGATCCTACCCTCTCAATGGCACAAGAGGGTTTTCTGTCTGATGGTTGGACCACAAATAGGTTGTTCATTAGAGGAGAACTGGTACTTAAGAAAGTAGAAGTAACCCAGGGGTAAAACGGTAATTTTACCCAGTTGGTGTTACGGACACTCGTGAAGGACTAACTAGTCAATATTGGTCTATATCCATGGACACAGAAAATATGTCTGGAGTGAGAAGAGTGGAACTGTGAGTCTATAGTGGAATGTACACACAGTTAACGAATATTGATTAATTTGGTTAATGAGTTTGATCAATTAATCTCACATCGTTGGAGCTTCTAATCTGCAGGTCCATTAGGTCCCACTGGCAGCTCATAAAGTAATTTGAGGCAACTAAGTAATAAATGTAAATTGAAAGTGTTCAAATTACTAAGGGAAACAATATAATATATATTGATATATTATTATGAGAGAAATTAATATTTGAAGAAATTCAAATATTAATTTGAGTCGCATTAAATTTATGGAAGTTTGAAACAGTTCAAATAATGAATTAATTAATTTTAAGGCCTAAAATCTATTTGGGCAAATTAATTAATTCAAGGCCGGAAATTAAATATGTGATATTTAATTGGTGGTTAATTAATTAAAGAATTCATTAACCGGAAATTAATCAATTATGACAATAATTAATCACTTAAGGAAGTGATTAATCATTTATGGAAATGATCTAATCACTTATGGAAGTAATTAGTCATTTGTGGAAAAGATTAATCAGTTATGGAATTGATTGATCTTGGATTGATTAAATAAGAAATAAGATTGAATCAATTTTGGAAAAGATTGATTTAATTGAATATTTTATTCATGACCTCTCTTCTATAAATAGAACACTAGACCTAATTGGTTCAGTACTCTTCTCTTGCTCTTAGACTCACAAAACAAGACCCTAGAATTCTCTCTATCCTCCCTCGTAGAGAAAGACTCCCACAAGTCTTTTGCCTCCTAGACTTAGAGACATACCGGTGTAACCTCTGTGGTTATTGTGTCTTTGAAGAATAATTTTCCAGCGAAGAAACTACAAGAAGGCTGCTGCATTTTCGTTCGTTGGAGCGTCGTTGGCGAAGAACGGTCAAGTCTACAACGAAGGTTTGTAACGGTTCTTTCTCGTTTCTTTAGGAAGGCATGAAAATAAATTAGATTTAATTTTCAAGCATGTTTTTAACAATTTCCAGTAACTTTAAAGCATGTTTAAAGTTTATTTTGTCTTTTCGTAACGATATTTTAATGTTAATTAATATACGGCGTAAGGTCCAATCGATGCGCTTCTGTTGCGTGGTTGGTTTTATCCCCTTCATACATAAGATCAAGGCTACCAATGCTTGGACCGGTAAAAGTTTCACGAGCCTTTTAGAGCTCTTACATGACATGCTTCTTCCTGAAAATGTCATGCTAAGATCTACTTATGAAGTAAAGAAAATTTTGAAAGTATTTGATTTAGGATATGAAAGATTCACGCTTGAGTAAATGATTTTTGCTTATTTACGAAGGAGAACAAAGACTTAGAGAGTTGTCCAGTTTGTTCACATTCACGATGGAAAGTGGATAAGCATACTAAACTAATGAAACATGGTGTTCCTGCAAAAGTTTTGAGATACTTTCCTCTTGTTCCAAGATTGGAATGAATGTTCCAAATGCATGATGTAGTTGAATTCCTAAGATGGCATATGAACCATAAAAGTAATGATGGAAAGATGCATCATCTGGTTGATTGCGTGTCATGGGAGTCAATTGATGTGAAGTGGCCAGATTTTGCTAGTGATCCATGTAACCTAAGATTTGGTCTTGCTACAGATGGTTTCAACCCATTTTCTAACCTTAGTAGTAGATATAGTTGTTGGTCAGTCATGATTGTAACATACAACCTACCTCCTGGGTCATGTATGACAAAAGAAAATATAATGCTAGCATTATTGATTCCTGGTCCTAAACAACCTGGTAATGACATTGACGTTTATGTACTACCATTAATTGATGACTTGAAATATTTATGGAATGGGGTGGAAGTTTATGATGTAGTAAGCAAATAAAACTTCAATTTGAGAGTTGTGCTTATGTGGACTATCAATGATTTTCCCGCTTATGGAAATCTTGTGGGTTGCACAACAAAGGGCAAGACGACATGTCCAATTTGTGGGGAGCACACACATTCTGAATGGTTGTATCATATAAAGAAATTAGTGTACATGGGTCATAGACAATTCTTACCTTTACCTCATCGATATAGAAGGAAGAAGTCATGGTTTGTTGGTAAAGTTGAAGAACGACAAGCTCCTAGAATTAAAAATGGGATTACAATCTATACCAAACTACAAAATATTCAAAATTGTTGGGGAAAATATGAGAAGAAAAAACGAAAGTAGAAAGAGACCAACGAAATGTGGAAAAAACGATCCATCTTCTTTGATTTACCATATTGGAAGGTGCATATGTCTTCTCCACATTGTCGTCTATTTGATTTGGCTTGAAGATGTACTTTATATTGATAAGTTGTTACACCAATGTAGGAACTTGTACTACGTCACAACTTGGATGTTTTGCATGTTGAGAAGAATGTATGTGAGAGCATGATAGGCACATTGTAAGATATTAATGGAAAGTAAAAAGATGGACACAATGCTCGAAAAGATTTGCAAAGCATGAATATACGACATGACTTACACCCACAAGAGCGTGAGAGTAGAGTTTGCCTTCCTCCAGCTCTGCACACTTTGTCAAGATCTGAAAAGCAATTATTTTGCAAGAGATTGTACGAGTTCAAGTTACCTGGCTGCTATAGTTCAAACATTTCGAATTGTGTTTTAGTGGAGGAATGCAAGGTAATGGGATTAAAGTCTCATGAATATCATGTGTTAATGCAACAACTTCTACCAGATGTTATCAGAGGAATGCTTCCAAAGGGTCCAAGACATTCAATAACCCGTATATGTGCATTTTTCAATAATATTTGCCAACGTGTAATTGATCGAGAACATATGTTGGATATTGAAAAAGAAGTAGTTGATACATTATGCCTTTTCGAGAGATTTTTTTCTCCTTTCTTTGACATCATGACTCATTTGGTTGTTCATTTCGGACGTGAAGTGCGCTTATGTGGACCAGTTCAATTTCGCTTGATATATCCATTTGAAAGGTATCGTATTTATCATATTACATACTATAAATGACAATTATTTGAAAATCTTAAGAAATCTACAATTGTTATGATGTTTGTAGATACATGAAAACACTAAAAGGGTACGTTAAAAATCAATCACGTCCAGAAGGGTGCATTGCAGAACGTTATTTAGCTGATGAATGCATTTTTTTTTTATAATAATTGTGTTCAAGATTCAATTGGACTTGGTACAAATGAACATCGAAATGAGGAGTTTTGCAGTAATATCATCCTTGAAGGTCGTCCTATATCATTTAGATTATAAGTTACATTATCTGATGATGTGCTCGCACTAGCACATCAATATGTGTTATTTAACACAGCTGATGTGGAACTGTATATAGAGTGAGTACTTTAATCAACCCTATGTAGTTTCTTTCGAATACTGTATCAAAATTTGAAGTATTAAAATTTCAGGATGCATAAAAATGAGTTGCTACTCTCAAATAGAAGGCTTGCAAACAATGATAGTCTATTAATGAAGGTTCACTCGAAACAATTTCCACTTTGGTTGAAAGACAAGGTAATATGTTACATGTTTTAAAAAATAATGTAGTTATAACTAATTAATCTAAGTATATGTTTTTTGTTTTTTATTTGAACATATTTCGTTAGATTCTTGTAATACAGAAGACTCGAATTTATTAAAATGACTTGCAAATGGATGTCGTAAGACTGCAATGTCATATTCAGGGCACCTTATAAATGGTCAGAGATTTCATGTAAAAAATGTAGAAAGGTCGACTCAAAATAATGGTGTTTCTATTGATGATGTGGCTACGTATTATGGAGTCTTGACCGAAATAATTTTATTAGATTACTATATCTATCGACTCACACTCTTTAAGTGTGATTGGGCTTAAATTCATAATGGTGTGAAAGTAGAAGATGAATTTACACTTGTTAACTTGCATCAAAATCAAAGTCAATTTGAAAGAGAACCATATATTCTTTTATCACAAGCCAAACAAGTTTTTTATGCAAGAGAACATGACACTTTTAATTGGTATGTTATGTTAAAAGCTCCCCCTAGAGGATTTCATGAATTGGACAAATATGATGAGAATGTTGACCAAAACTTCATGGGGGAAGGATCATTTGTAACACTTGATGAAATTGATGAAGAGTTTGAACGTCGTAATAATCGAAGAGACGATTGTGAAGGCATATTCTTATAATAACATAGAACTTGAGGCCATTTTATGCACTAACATAGAACTAGTGGCCATTTTGTAAATTTGCAGTACATAGTGCATACTTGAAGATATTTTGTAGTTTACTCAAATATTGTGCTAGTGGTCCTTTTGTGAGTTTGCACTAACATAGAACTAGTGGTCATTTTGTATATTTGCACTACATAGTGCATACTTGAAGATATTTTGTAGTTTACTCAAATATTGTACTAGTGGTCATTTTGTGAATTTGCACTAACATAGAACTAGTGGTCACTTTGTAAGTTTGCACTACATAGTTCTAATATCACATATATTTTAGGGAAAAATACACTTTTAGTCCCTGAGGTTTGGGTTAAGTGACAGTTTGGTCCCTGAGTTTTCAAACTCAACAAAAATACCCCTGAGTTTTGAGATAAGGAGCATTTTGGTCCCTGCCGTCAACTTTTCTATTAAATTTTAACAGTTGCTGACGTGACACTATTATTTTAATAAAAAAAATTATTTTTTAAATTTTTTAAAATAAAAAAATAAAAAAATATTAAAATATTATTATTTTTTTAATTATTTTATTTTTTCTCCATCTCTTTACTTCCCTTCTTCTTCTCCATCTTCTTCCTCTTCATCCTTTCATTCTTCTTCTTCATATCTCCGGTGGCCGGCGGCCGGCGGCCACCGCTCCCCGGCGCCGGCACTCTATTTTTTTTTTCCTCCCTCTCCTTTTCTTTTTCTTCCTCCCTCTTTTTACTGTTAAAAAAAAAAAACAAAACGAAGGGGGAAAACCCCCTTCGATTCCGGCGCCGGAATCGAAGGGGGTTTTCCCCCTTCGTTTTGTTTTTTTTTTTAACAGTAAAAAGAGGGAGGAAGAAAAAGAAAAGGAGAGGGAGAAAAAAAAAACAAAAAAAGAGAGAGCCGGCGCCGGCGAGCGGTGGTCGCCGGCCGCCGGCCACCGGACATATGAAGACGAAGAATGAAAGGATGAAGAGGAAGAAGATGGAGAAGAAGAAGGGAAGTAAAGAGATGGAGAAAAAATTAAATAATTAAAAAAATAATAATATTTTAATATTTTTTTATTTTTTTATTTTAAAAAATTTTAAAAATAATTTTCTTTATTAAAATAATAGTGTCACGTCAGCAACTGTTAAAATTTAACAGAAAAGTTGACGGCAGGGACCAAAATGCTCCTTATCTCAAAACTCAGGGGTATTTTTGTTGAGTTTGAAAACTCAGGGACCAAACTGTCACTTAACCCAAACCTCAGGGACTAAAAGTGTATTTTTCCCTATATTTTACATGTGTATAATTGTCATTGTGAATACAAATACTCTTTATGCTCATTCACTCTAACTTGATATTATGCAATTCAGTGTTCTTTATTTCAGGTTTTAATTGTACCTCCAAGAACTTAATACATTGTTGCATCATGGAGACAAATGTGTCGGTAAGTTATCTTTAAATATATCTTTATATAGAAAAGTATTATGAATGTAATATTATATCTTTGTTTTACTTCTTAGAATTTGGCTAAGGAAAAGTGTGCACCAAATAAAGCAAAGAAATTAAAAAGACCTCGTATTATATTGCATACAATTGAAAGACGACAATCTGAACGCAGTCTGAAGACAACATCGTGGAGATTTGCTAAGTCATTTAGTATGAATTTAACTAATATGAGGGAGGATGAGGAACCACCTTCTTCTGATCCACATCACCATAACAATAATAATTCTTCACTCACTACTCCTCCTCCTTCCCCATCTTCCCCACATGACCATGAACTAGTCCATCCTAACGCTAAAGAGCCTGTCAAAAGCTCCAATAGACCACAAATAAACCCATTAGATTCTCCTACTGCTCGTACTAGAGCAACCATTCGTAGGTTAACAACAATTGAAGAGGTTCAAAATCCTATTGAGGAAAATGTAGAAAGTGTCGTTGAACATCCTATTGAGGAACCAAAACCCAAGAAAACAAGAGGTCGTAGCAAAATGCAAACAATAGCGATTGAGCCAGAAAAGAAATTAGACATAAGCTTCAATCAATATGGACGACCTATTGGAGACACTTCAGTTGGGTTAGCTTCTTTTTTTGGCTCACTTGTCAGAGATTGAAGGTGTTCATATAAAACATGCGGGAGCAATTGAAGATCGGAAGCACCTAACTACATCAATTTTGCACCTAAAGCATGCTTGTTCTAGAAAATCAGAACAGAGAGAAAGAAGACACCAACCTTTTTGTAGCTCAACTTTGTGATGCTCCTTGTTGTGTCTTCTTCTCCAACCTTTCTTGGACAACCTCTAGAGTCTTCCCTACTAGCCTCCGAGCCAAGAACAACTTGTGGGAGTCTATATAAGATAGGGAATGGGAAGAGAATGCTTGAAGGATCAAGCTATGGAGGAGTATGAGAGATGAGAGAGCTTGAGTCCAAATTCCAGCAGCATAACAGTAAGGAAAAAGACTTTTTTTTTTTTTAATCTGATTCATACTTCATTTATAGAGAGTTCTCATGCAAGGAGAAGCCTCATGAAGCAAGACACATGGTGAATTTGCAAGCCAAAATGGATTCTAGGTGTTTGATTCACAACACATGCATCTAGTGCATGGTTGTGCTGTTTTCCACTATGCATCAACATGCAAGAGTGGGAATGCCACTAAATCCACTAAATTGAATCTCCATTCTGAATTTTCAGCTTGCTATTTCATCTAATTCAATTCTAAATTGAATTTGATTTCTAGGTTATTAATTGGGACATTTCCAAGTAATTGTCATGATTAATCTAATTAATCATTGTCACCTAGTGCCATTAATTATATATGATTCCTAATGCATATATATGGTATTTAAAACACTTTTAAATACTTTATCTCTCAATTCCTAATTTAATTCATAATTAAATAATTGTGTCAAACACAATTTACGTTAATGCCCTATTTCCAGTTTTTGAACGATTCAAAGAATCCTATCTTTTTGTTCTAGGCTTTAATCTGATATGAGCTAGTAGGGGGACCTAATGGACCTATAGATCATGGGCTCCAATGATTCAAGGCTAACCGACTAATCTCATTAACCAAGCTTAACCAACATTCGTTAACTACTGGGACACTCCACTATAGCCCGATAGTTGCACTCCCCTCACTATAGATATATTTTCGTCCACTTGATTTAACCATGATTAGTAAGTCGATCCTTCACAGGTTGTTCGTAGCTATAGCTAGGTCAAAAAAGTCGTTTCACCCCTATAGTACTTCTAGTTTTTTAAGTCTCACTGATCCTCTAATGAACAATTGGTTTATGGTCCAACCAATAAACCGAGTCCCTCTCGGGCCAGTGAGAGGGCGGGATCCCTTTGTTCAAGCATCGGAGTCAGCACTTAAGGGAACAACCTCTCTACTATCCCTAATTCGGGTAGGAGCGAATTCTTTCTTGCACAACTATGTCCCCAGCTATCTACCCGTTTATATCCCTGAAATGGGAGGCTTATTGAGTCAGTGATACTAAGCCACTCTCACCTATGTAGATCAAAGGATAAGCCCGAATAAACAGGAGTTCATAGTTAGCTCAGGATTAAGATCGAGTTACCTAGGTCATCACATGAAATAGTTAGTCTCGTCAATAAACAGTGTTATAAAGCGAGAGTGACTTATTTCTCGGTCCTGGTCTTATGCAAACTCATTGCATAGGACGCCCCCACTCGCATGTCTCAACATGGACGATTTAGGATTACATCATCCATGCCATCTATAAAGTGGGTCGCGTCTCATAGTGTCTTTAGAATAAGGTACCCAGCCCTATCCCTATACTATAGACCGTTTTGGCTATTACTCAAGCTTGATCCACTTTTATGTCACTACATAAAGCTCAAATGTTCATCCTATAGCCATGGATCTTAGTTTATTGGATTTGGGTTATTATATGTGCAATTTACTTTATTCAGTAATAACTTTACTGAATTAATCTCGATAATGCCTTTATCGAATAAGTATATAATTTTGTTTAACATTCAATATCTACGAGTTTTAGGGCACCAATCCCAACAGAGAAGTGGTGCCAGTAAATGTTGAAACTTGGAAGAAACTCTCAACAAGACAAAAAGAAGTATTGTGGCAGTCTATTCAGGTATGTAGAAAATAAGCATATATAATATATTAAACATATTTTAAACTCTCTTATGTGGTTAATATATCAATAGTGTTTTTACTATCCTTAAGATTATTTTTGTTCTGTGACTTATTGGTTAGGAACGATATAATGTTGATCAAGCATGACAAAAAAAATACTTTTTTCAAAAAATGGGTGACTTGTGGAGAGCAAGCAAATCACGGTTGGTGAGTAAGATTCAAAGTGCTTCAAATGATGAAGAGTTAGAAAAACTTAAGCCATATAATATTTCTTCAATGCATGATTGGAATGACTTCATCAAAGATAAAACAAGTGCAAAATTTAAGGTATGTGACATTTTTTGAGTAATTTTTGTATAGCTATAATTATGGTTCAAATTTTTTTATTAGACAAACCATTTTCATTGCATAATTCTAGGTTTTATTGCATTGTTGATATGTAACTTCTTATGCCAATATTCTCTATTTCACTTCGAGTTGTTATTAAGCAAGTAATTTCTATAGGTTAAGTTAGAAACATTTTTTTTTTGTGAATTTGTTTGGAATACTTTGTTGGATATCATTTTAGGCAAAAAGCAAAAAGTTTAGAGAGATGAAAAAAAGACAACTTCCTCACACGTGTAGTCGTAGAGGTTATGCTCGACTGGCTGAAGACATGGTATGATTTTATATAATAATAATGTTATACTTAGAAGAATATAATGTATAATTATATGGTTAACTTTTTATTGCTTAACCATGTAGAAAAATAGTTGCTCTGATTCAACTACAATTACTCGAGTAATGGTTTGGATAAAGGCACATATGAAGAAAGATGGACAACCTATTAACTCATAAGTAGCCAACATATTGGTATGATCCTAAAGAACACTAAACTTAGTTAACTTATATATTGTAAATTCTGATATGAATATTACGTGGAGTGTGTTGATACTTACATATTGCCAACTTTCTAGTATGGTTATTATACCTTACATATTTAGTTTTCTATCTGAGTTTTGACTAATGACCTTTTACCCGCTAATTGTATATTGTATGTTATATTGAATATGTGATTGATTACTGTAGGATTCTTGATTTTTTGTGTAGGATCCTCATGTATCGATTTTAATAATAGTTTTGAATTATGACCCCCCCCCAACTTGAAAGTTGTATGTTATGTTGAATATGTGATTGTTTCTACCATTGTGCATTGGTTTGTTTTAATCGTCCCATAAGTTTTGATCACTACTACAAAATTGACCTTTGTTGACGGCTAAAAAGTATCAACTATCTCATTCATTTACACTTTTTCAAAGTCAATAATAGTGGTATCAATAAAACTAAAGCGTCAATATTACTGTTATCATTGACGTTTATAGGACCTAAATGAACATGTCTTTGTTGATGTTTATAAGCTGTCAACAAAGACATTATTGACACGTTTTATCCGTCAATGATATTCATAAAGCGTCAACGTAGCCACATTTGTTGACGTTTAATAACCATCAACAAATCTTATTATTGACACGTTTTATTCGTCAATGATATCCATAAAGCGTCAATGTTTCCACATTTATTGATATTTATAAACCGTCAATATAGACTTATGTCGACGTTTTTTCATTATCAATTATAGGATTGGAAATGTCAATATATATATCTTTATTGACATCTTTACATTGTCAATATATCCTTTTATTGATGTTTATGAGCCGTCAAGTTACCATGTTAAATTGTCAAATTGTACTTTCATTGACGGTTAATATCCATCAATAATTATATTTGTAGTGAATTTTTTTAACCGCCAACGATACGTATTTGAAAAAATAACAAAAAACCTCCTGATACAAAAGTAACATTTATACAAAAGTAACAAGCTACCAATTGAAATGCTCCCAAAAGACCCAGTTGCAAACCATCCACAACCCTCGCCATACAAGCAAGCAGAACACCATTGGTGGACTTTTGTATTATTCACTGCATAACTGGCCAATGAGAATTTCAATCTTCATGTATTAAGAGATCAATACTTATAGAAATGAACAACCAAATTCAATAATAAACACCATCATCAAAGATTCACTAGTGTTGTGAAATACATTCCCCAACAAATTTAAGTCAGCCAACTGATTTGACCAGATTTATGGATAAGCCATTTATCAACTAATCATGGACACTCTTATGTGGATAAGTCATTTATCTAGCAAATTGTTATATATAAAGAGACATTCAATTTAGAAGTTACCATGTCATTACACAAGCATATGAAGAAATGAAGACCCTTTACACTAAACACCACTTGGTACATGACCTCAATTCCATAATCTTGATGGGGTATATCAGCTAGCAAATATTTTGAAGCAGCAACAGCGCAATTAAAGTAAAAGTTGCAGGGATTTTGAAGACCAAGATTATTGATAATTCTCCTAGTTCGTGAGGATCTAGTTTGGTGTTCCAAGTAGTAAGTACCAGGATGAGGCAGTGAGACCGTTGTTAAACCAGTAATCCATCTAGGGTGATCAAACGAAGTGAAGAATCAATAATTTAGCCAACAAGATATCAGATCACGAGGATGGAAACAACTGTCATCTCCAAAATTAGCTGGCAACATTCAAATGTCATGCATTTTTGTCTATATTCCTTATATTTCCAACAGTTTGTCATTTTATTTTTTCCATTTCCAATGTTTTGTCAGTTTAGCTTTTTTCATTTCCAAGTATTTTGTATGCTTTGCACTTTGCCATTTTATCTTTTCATTTCCAAGACTTACATTTCCAACTTTTGTCTTTAAATATTTTCAAGGTTTGTCTTTTATTTTTTGTATTTTCTAGATTTGTCTTTTCCCTTTTGGATAATATTTATATTTCCAACGAATCTATCAAGGGTCCTGTCCTGATGTTTCGATCTTAGCTTTTAATTTTTTGTATTCAATTCAGTTTGAAGTCCGGGGTCTATAAAAGACTTCCAAGTTGTAATACAATGGCACAATTCGAAATCCTTTGAACTTCTTGCTATCCTCTTGTACTATCGATCCTGATTCTGATTTTCTCGTTGCGGTTTAGCATCGAGCGATTGGTATCAGAGCCTTATTCAAATAAAATCATCCTCTTTTTCAATTGTTGATTTCAAACTTTCTCCCCAGGGGAAGAGATTAGTAGGTTTGATTATCATTCAATTACTGTGACATTCAAAAAATTACTCAATCCACTTGAAGTCATTCTTCAAGAGAAACGATCGTTGGCGAAGTATTTCGCTCAATCACTTGAATGGACTGTTGCGGAGGACTGTTGTGTGGTCGGGTGTTCCAGGTCGTAAGACGCGTTGAAGCGCAGTAAAGCCGTTGGTAAGCCTACCTTGCCTTCTTGCCAAAAAAGTGATTAGGGGTAATACTTTTCTGATAATCTATCTTTAGAAGTTTATCTTTATTTGGTTGATAATTATTTGAATTGACACCTTAATTAAATGGTAGTCTATAACTAAATCAATGTCTCTTTTAAAAAAGATTTTGTTTATAAAATTTCCCTCAAAAGAACTTACTCAAGATGAGGTAGAGGACCAACATATGGCCTCTTCAAATTCTGGAGAAATCTCAAATGAAGCCTTGCATATAGCAAAGATTGAAAATAATCTTAAAAAATGGGGTTTACCCAAACTTGATAATAAAACTATCTATCTTCATAATACTTTTAATTTCAGAGAACAACAATGTATTAAAATTGTTGAAAGGAAAATCCATGTATATGGAGATATAGATTCAATTCAATTGTTTCCAAAGGACGAAATAATTAAATATCGAAAAGAATTCCAATTTCTTCATATAGGAGCAGTCCAAGTTGCTCTTAGACCTATGTTCCAAACAGGACTAGACACGTCAGTATTAGCTATCCTTAGAGATAAACGTCATAAAGACTTTACAAATTCCCTAGTAGGAATTATTGAGTCAAACTTAGCAGAAGAACCAGTTTATTTTACTTGCTATCCCAATTTTATGGGGGCTCTTGATGATCCCCATATTCTCAAAACTTTGAGCCTTGATATTACAGGTCAAGGATTAAATTTAGAGGAAGGTGTTAAAAAGATGACACTTATTTACAATATCACTTATAAAACTTTAACATCTTCAATGGAACCAAAGCCATTAGTTCAATCCCCAAAAGGAAAAACAATGCTTATTGAGACCAATATCAATAAATCCACTGTTAGTATCCCTAAGATGCTCTCATGGGATGACATAACAAGAAATCCAAAGTGGACAATCAATAATGCCTTTACTCCTCAGAAAAAGGACAAGGAATTATCTCATATAGTTGAACATCCTGATGGGAGAGTAGATATTAAATTCGAAGATGAAATTCCTCAATTCCCGGTGATTAAAGAAAACATAAATAGAAAAGAATTCATGAGTTCAAGAACAAGTATTTCTGGTGTTAAACTAGAATCTCATTCTAACACTATTGGGACTAATCCCTTAAGAATAAAATCTGTAAGACTGGAACACGGAGTTCCAAATCTCCAATATGAAGAAGAAAAACCACCATCTCCAACTCAAACAGATATGGAGACAGAGTCAATATTTATAAGTCAATTGAATGTCATAATATCAGAAAATGAGTTCAAAATAGATAAACAAGCTCTTCAAAAGGAGTTCATGGCTCAAGAAAATAAAGAAGATAGGAAACTCTTCTTCAAAACACATACAGAAACACAAAGAAAAAACTTTAAGGAAGAATACTTTACAATTTTAGAAAAACTACAAGAAAACATATCCTTTTTCAGATGGTTTAATCAAAGAGAATAATATTCTTAGATATGCACAATCAAAGAAAAAGAGAAATGGAAAACCATGAGAAGAGGAGAAATCCAAGGAAATTTCCCTCCAATGGAAGATATTGAATTTGACAGTTTCTATAATGAGAAAATAGTTGCAAAACCTTTTCAATTAATAAAGGAGTCAGAAGAAAATAAGTCTCCTACAAATAAAGAGATTAAAAGTTTACAAGTTCAAAATAACTATTCAAACAGAATGTTAACCTCAGTAGCAGAACAAATTTATAAGTTAGAGGAAATAATAGAACCTCCAAAACAAACAATCAAGCCATTGTTTAATCCACCAGAAAAAGTGAAGTTTAAAACACCAAAAACTCATATAATAAACGAAATAGATAGAAGGTTAAAAGCCTTAAATCTATCAGGAGAATCTTCAAAACAGGTTAATGTTCTCAATGATCGTGGCGTAGAATCTTTAATAGAACAATTTTCATCCCTCAAAAATGAAGAACCACTAAATTTGGATCGAATAAGAAATTTCAAACCAATCAATGAAAATGATAGAATAAATTGGTATCATAGACCAACAATGCCAAACTTGAATTATGAACAAAATTAGAAATTCCATAGAAACACTCAGTATGATGGCAATTCCATATATGTATGGAATATAGATGGAATGTCAGACAAACAAATAGAAAGTATTCTCCATGAGATACTTATGGCCGCAGTGGCCTATGAAGCAAATGATCACTCAAACAATATCGCAGCAAAGTTCATTATCAATGGATTCACTGGAATGCTTAAAGCATGGTGGGATTGTTGCTTAAACGAATCCGATAGAACCTGTATCAAAGAACATAAGAATAAAGTCAAAAAGACTAAAGAAATAAAAGTAGAAGCCACCGATATAAAATCTAGTGGACCAAGTACCTCTACTATGAAAACGATAGAGGTAGAAAAGGAAATAGAAGACGCAGTACCAACATTAATTTACGCCATAGCCGTACATTTTACACCAAGAAGTAGCACAGTAGGTGCAGAAAATCAAAGGACAATTTTAAAAAATTTAAGATGTACAAACTTAGCCAATTTTAAATGGTATAAAGACATGTTCTTAGCCAGAGTTTTCTTTATGCCTAATTGCAACACACAACATTGGAAAGAAAACTTTATCGATGGTCTTCCAAGTTATATTGCAGAAAGAGTGTATAACTCTCTTAATAAAAAACATGATCATAAAATCCCATGGAACGAGGTAACATATGGACAAATCACAACCTACATAATAGATAGTGGATTACAAATTTGCAATGAAATAAAAGTACAAAAGAAAGTACAACAGAATAATAAACTACAAAAAAGAGAAATGAAAACTTTTTGTTCTCAATATGGATGTGAGAGAATAGAGGAACCAAACACCTCTAGAAAACGAGTTGTTGAACGACATAATAGTAGGAGACATTATAAAGACAATTATCAAAGACCATATAGGCCTCCTCAAAGGGAATATATCCCAAAAAATATTATAAAAGGAAAAGTCGAAAAGAAAACTTTTGTCGAACTCACTCTCGCTTAACTAAAAATACTAAATCAAAAAGTAAACGAAAAGTCTCTTGTTACAAATGTAACAAAGAAGGACATTATGCAAATAACTGCCCAAATAGAAAAATAAATGAATTACACATCAATGAAGAATATTTGTCAGAATATTCTGATAGTTCTGAAGAAGAACTGAGAATACAAGAATTAGAAGAAACTGACTCTGAAATATCAAGTCAAAGTGAAAGTGATATTGTGGAAGGAGTTAAAGCATGTGCATGTGAAGAACAATGCATAAACGTTCTAACGAACGAGCAAGAAGCTCTTTTTCAATCAATAGATCATATAAATGACGAAGAAATGAAAAGGACAATTCTTAAAACTCTAAAACAATCTATAGAGTCTTCTAGTAGTCCAACGGAACCAGTCAAAAAGAAAGAAATAAGAGTAAGGAGTCTCTATGAAATTCTTCAAAGAAAAGAAGAATCGAAACCAGCTTCAATTCAAGATTTACAATTTGAAATCAACAATCTCAAGAGAGAAATCCAACAGAATAAAGAAGAAATTCAAGAAATAAAACAGGAGATAAATAGTCTTAAAATAAATAGAGAACTTCAAAATTTTGAAGAAGGAACAGATGAAGGAGAAAACTTCCTAATAAATAAAGTTACAAAATCACAATACCAAAAATGGTATTCCCTTGTAACATTAAAAATAGAAGATTTTAAAATAACTCTAAAAGCCTTGATAGATTCAGGAGCAGGTCAAAATTGCATACAACAAAGACAAATACCAACTAAATATTTTGAGAAAACTACTGAAAAATTAAGTAGTACTAAAGGACAAAGTTTAAATATCCAATTTAAGCTGCCAAATGTACATATTTGTAATGAAGAATTATGTTTTATAAATTCCTTTCTCCTAGTAAAGGATCTAAAACAATAACTGATTTTAGGAATCTCATTCTTAACTCAGTTATACCCAATAAAAATAACTGAAAAAGGATTAGTCAGTAAAATACATGATAAGGAAACAATTTTTGAATTCATAACTCTAAATCCTTCCATATGAAATTATGGAAATACGTGAATTAGAAAATGAAGAAATACAAAGAAAACAAAAACAAATCAAATTTCTGAAAGAAGAAATTAGTTACAAAAGAATAGAAGAAAATCTCAATGATCCTTCTATTAAAATAAAAATAAAAGAAATAGAGCATAAAATCGAAAAAGAAATATGTTCAAATCTACCTTATGCATTTTGGGATAGAAAAAAACACATAGTAAACCTTCCATATATAAAAGACTTTAAAGAATAAAATATTCCCACAAAGGCAAGACCAATTAAAATGAATGCATAATTGCTAACATTTTGTAAGAAAGAAATACAGGAATTAGTCAACAACGGACTAATAAGACCATCAAAGAGCCCCTGGTCATGTGCAACCTTTTATGTCAACAATGCAGCTGAACAGGAGCGTGGTGTGCCAAGGTTAGTAATCAATTATAAACCTTTAAATAAAGTTTTAGAATGGATAAGATATCCAATTCGAAATAAACAAGATTTACTTAAAAGAATATCCAACGCTAAAATATTTTCAAATTTTGATATGAAATCTGGATTTTGGCAAATTCAAATTTCCGAAAAAGATAAATACAAGACGTTTTTTAACGTTCCATTTGGACAATATGAATGGAATGTTATGCCTTTTGGGCTAAAAAATGCCCCATCAGTATTTCAAAAAATCATGAATGATATTTTCAATGATTTTCAAAATTTTACAATAGTTTATATTGACGATGTTTTGGTATTTTTCATCTAACATCAATCAACATTTCAAGCATCTTAATATCTTTATAAATATAGTCAAAGAAAATGGTTTAGTTGTATCTTTGCCTAAAGTCAAACTGTTTCAAACCGAAATTAGATTTTTGGGCTTGGACATTCATATGGGCCTTATAAAACCCATCCAAAGATCAATAAATTTTGCATCCAATTTCCCATATAAAATTCTAGATAAAACCCAACTACAAAGGTTTTTGGGCTGTCTAAATTATGTGTCTGATTTTATCCAAAACCTCAGACCCATCTGTAAACCACTTTTTCAAAGGCTTACAAGCCTTGGTCAAAACAACAAACTAAAGTAATCCAAAAGATAAAGACTTTAGTAAAATCAATACCGTGTTTGAGTCTTATAAATCCAAAAGATAGTTTGATAGTAGAAACAAATTCGTCATGTAACGACAAGCTTCTTTTTTTTTTTAAAAAAAAAAGAAAAAAAAGGAGGGGAGTGGGGGGAAGTTTTCCCCCCACATTTTCGGTCAAAGGGGGGTTTTTTAAAAAAAACAAAAGAGAGAGAACCCATCTCTCTCTCACCCGATACTCTCTCTCCCTCCCTCGGCAATCTCTCTCTCCCTCTCGTCTCCCTCTTTCTCTCCGCCTGCAACCTCGTCTGCGCCGCCTCAATCGCCGTCACACGTCGCCGCGCACATATCGCCACTGGTGAGTGTTGCTTTTTCTCTCTCACTCTCTCTCGTTTCTTTCTCTCTCTAACCCGTTTCCCTTTCTCTCTCTCTCGCAACTTTCTCTCTCGGGTTGTAGGTCCGCCGCCGCTCGTCTCCTTGTTGCCCACAAGCAGCCGCCGCACGCTGCCGCCATCTCGCCGCCGTGAACCGCCACCATTTGCCGTCTCCCGAAGTGCCGCCAGCCACGAGCAGCCACTGCCACCCCTTGTTCGTCTTTCGTTTCAGATTTGTCTGACGCCTTCAGCAATGGGTAAGTGAATTAAGCCTAGTTTTGGTTGTTTAAAGTAATTTAGAGGAATACCCATTGACCTTAGCTATTGTTTTTAAGGTACCCATTGTATTTGGAGGCAGATTATTGATTTGGAGCGAAATTTAGAGCCCGGACAGCAAGCATCGATCTCTTTTTAGTGAGTCGTGGCCTCCTTATTTTAAGTTGGATCTAAAGAAAATTATGAGAATTTGATGCCCCTAATTTTTAGACCTTTCTTGTGATTTTTAGATTTGAGTTGCTTGTGGCGTGAGCGGTGTCGCATTTAATTAGTGGGTTGGTGCTTAAATCAAGTATATTCTTCACTATGTAAGTAACCTTACTACTTGGAAAGCCTTGGCTAGGCTAGACTGCTTATTATGAATTGTTACAAGCTTTGAATGGTATAACACAGGAGACAACGATTATGTATGGTTGGAATATGGAATGTTGGATATTGTGTGTTCTGGCGATACTAAATCTTTTGGTTATGCGTGTGTTTGTCACTATTGAACGCTCTGAATATTTTGTGTTGGTAAATATGAAATGTTCTGTTTGGGTAAACCCTGAATGCTCTGAATGTTTTATGTTGGGGAGGATAGGATGTTTTAAATGGTTGAGTTGTGGATGCGAGACCTGACTCGCTTTTTTTTGGAAATTCGGAGTCTATTATGTTGATTGGAAGTGTTGTGGAAGTTTGCAGTTGGGCAGTTTTGAATATTGAAGTGTATTCTCTTGGTTACAGGTGATAAGAAGTTTGGGAACAGCTATACGAATGTTGTTATGCTGCCGAATTTTCGGTAGCATTACAGGGAATAACGAGGCTAAGATTCGTGATATCGCTTAGATTACGATGTGCTATTATTGGTTGTTGGTTGTTTAAAATATGTTCCTTTTCAACTTAGTGTTTTAGATGTTGGTTACGATAATTATGCTTGAATGAGATGAAAGACGAGGTAGCTAGAACATGTTAGATTAGCCCTCCAAAAACCTTTATGGGAAGGAAACTTGATGGTTAAGTTGCAAGTTAAACTTGCTAATAGGGGCCCTAATGCGAAATGAGGACAAATTATTTATTCCGGTAGGTACCGTGGCAATTAAACACCTACGACTAAAATGTTTATAGACTGAGATGAGGAGCTAAATGGGCGGGACTCTGCTTCGCAGACTAGGTGCCATCTACTATCTGTGGGAGTAAAGTTTCGACTACAAACCCAATGGACGCCCCACCAGTGAGTTGGTAGTTATAGTGCTATGCACACATAGGTGCCTTGATGGGTGAGACTTGGCTTCACTGACTGGGTGCCTTCTACCATCAGTAGGAGTAGAGATCTCTTGCGATTCCCACTTGTGTACCTCCAGTGAGTTGGTAAGCATGTGACAGGCTGGTTAATTGTCCACGTGACCCGTACGTCATGATAGATGAAATGAAATGACTCGTACGTCATAAGATGAAATGAAATGAAATGACTCATACGTCATAAGATGAAATGAAATGAAATGACTATTAGGCCCTTTAATAGCAACTAACCTCCAAATATCCTTGTAATGCTTGTAAATCTCCTTCCGATAGTAGTGTTATTTACTGAGTATTTTTAATACTCATTCTTTTCAAAATGTTTCCTTTCAGGTACAAGCAATGACATACAGAACGCGTGACGGACTGCTGCTGACGAGCCATGGATTTCCTTAGGATAGACTTCCGCATTTTATGCTTTCAAATTTCTTCTTTTGGGACTTGTTATGCGATGTTTTTAAGATTTATTTCGCTTAAAGTCTTTTGCTTGAATGACTAAAATTTCTTCTTGTTCTGTTTTAACTGGGATCCCTAATTGAAAAGTTTCGCGTATTTTCTAAGCTTATTTTGCTTTGAATGTCATTTCATCGTTGTTCTTAGAAGAAAAATGAAATGTATGTGGTAATGGCCCTAGGAATTTGTCATGAGATGTTGGGTCGTTACACGTCAGGTATAGGATATGGAGGAATCCTCAAACAGTGTCTAGATAAGAACGAATCAATTATCAGTTTTCACTCAGGAATCTGGAACAATACTCAGAAAAATTACTCCACAGTAAAAAAATGAATTACTTGCTATTGTTCTTTGTGTCAAAAAATTTCAAGGTGAATTAATTAATAAAAAATTCACTCTCAAAATTGATTCCAGAGAATCAAAATTTGTTCTTGAAAAAGATGTTAAAAACCTAGTTTCAAAACAAATTTTTGCCAGATGCCAAACAATTTTATCTTGTTTTGATTTTGAATTTTTCCCTATAAAAGGGGAACAAAATGCCTTAGCTGATTACCTCTCAAGGGAGTTTCTAACTCCAAAGCTCTCTTCTTTATCTCCCTCTCTTTGAGCGAAAAAAGTGCGAATGCGTGAAAAAAAGGCAAAAGCCTCATCTTCAAAGGGCAAAAACCCATCTTCATCCTCAGCACCTCCACCGATGAGTGCTGATCAATACGCTATGGATCTCGGGTTTACTCCGGTAACCCGTTCTAGAGCAAGATCTGTCGGTACACAACCCGAATTGACCACGGAGTCATCGACTCCACCAAGGCATTCGGCCAATTTAGTCCGTCCTTCTGGCGGAATCGTTCAAATGAGACCTCCTGTCTCACCTGATACAAGGATAGGGTCATCGACCCCATCACCCTCTTCATATTCTCAGGCGGTTACTCCTAAAAAGAGGATTGTACCTCGTCCTGAAATTAAAGCTTACTTTCAAAAATCACTGGTCATCAATGAACCCATCATTGAACCAGAATTCAAAGGTCTCAACCTTGAAGATACCGTTTCAAACATGTACCCTTCAGGCTTCAACTTTATGCCTGAAGATCTGAGGAAAACTCGAATTTTCTATGAGTTTATTCTTGTCGACACAAAGTCAGCAGAAATAACTAATATTCCAGACAAAAAATGATAATTAAAAAACTGCATATTCAAAGCTTAAAATATTCAAAGCCTTGAATCCAACCCATTGGAACCAAGGTCTCTATACTGAAAAAATCATTCTCAAAACCCTTTGCACCACAAACATATTCATATCGGGACTACATAAAAGCTTGGTAATAATGTTATGTGGTATTCAAATTATAACCATTCATGGTTCATTTCTTTTTGTCAAAATGCCTACAAAATTAATTTTCCCCTTTGGTTCATTCAATGGTTGAGTACATTCGGTATGACAGATGATATTTTGCCAACACCCTTGCAGGAATCATATTATCATTTCACAAGAAACATTCAAAAAACAACATTTCATAATTCTATGAGATTTTGTTTGTAGATTAAAATTCCATGGATTTTCTACTGGAATTTCTCAACCAGAAACCATCCTCAATACAAGACGATTACAAAGATCTTAAAAATCAAATGGTGGGATAAATATGAAGGGATAAAAGCCCTTACGCAGCGGAAGATTTTAACAGAACCAAACACTGTATTAAAAAATGTTTTAAATACCAATACAGAGGCAAATAATCACAACAGTAAAATTCACAATAAAACTACTGAGAAAGTTATTAAACATGCTTTCAAAGGTATTATGAATCCTCTAGATCTAATCTAAAGAGGATCCTAACGATCCAAGATCGAAAACTACTTACTATAAGATGCGTTCTTGATCGTTTCGCCTTTTCTCCAGAGGACTGAAGAAAATTCAGCAACCTCCAAGGTTTGATCTTGCTGAATTTTAAGGACAACACCACAAAATCTTCACCGGTATTCTGACAGGGAATGATTGGTTGTTTGCTTGTGGGAGCAAGGCAAAATTTGGGAATTTTCTTCTTGGTCTCTGTACTCTAAGAGAAAAATGCAGAGAGTAAAAATGAGAAAGAGAGTTTTTATGTGAGCGTGAATGAGAGAGTGAGAGTCCAACCTAACTGAAGAGGTGAGTCCCCGTAAAAATACCAGAACTACCTCCTAACTTCCCTCTCAATCGTGCATTCAACTAGGTTAGTGGGGAAACAACTTCTCATCAGTTACAATTAACTGATAAATTAATTATATATTAAATAAAATAAATAATTAATCAAATAATAATAAGATTACTAATTAATCTTAATATAACTTACATAAATCACATTTATGTAAACAACCCACATAACCTATAGTTTTAATGTAGTTCAATTAAATCGAATTTAATTAAACTAAATTAAAACAATAATTAATTAATTCTCTAATTAATTAATATTAGAATTAAATATCACATATTTAATTACATTTTTCTCTCAAATAAACTATAGTATTAATGTACATCAAATGTACATTAATTATAACCTATAGTTTTAATATGAATCCAATTCATATTTTAATCTTAACATTCGAACTCTTTCGAATATCCAATTCCCTTCTAGAAATTTACCTCAACGCCCCTAGTGACCTACCGGTGGGACCTAATGGACCTAAAGATCAGAAGCTCCAACAATGTGAGATTAATTGGCTAAACTCATTAACAAAATTAATCAATATTCGTTAACTGTGGTTCACTCCACTAAAGAACCACATCTGCACTCTTCTCACCGCAGATATATTTCTGTGTCCACAGATATCGACTATCAAAAGCAAGTTAGCCCTTCACGTGTGTTCGTACCCCAGCTAGGTCAAATTACCGTTTTACCCCTTGGCTACCTCTTCATCCTTAAGTACCAGTGCTCCTCTAATGAACAACCTGTTTGAGGTCCAACCAACAAACAAAAGTCTCTCTCCTGCCATAGAGAGGGTAGGGCCCATTGTTCAAGACCTGAAGACACCACTTAAGGGAACATACCTCTACTTACCCTGAAGTTGGGAAGGAGTGAATTCCATCTTGTAAGACTATGTTCCCAGCTCCCCACTCGGTCTTGTCCCAAAAATGGTAGGCTTATTGAGTCGGCGAACAGGCCACTCTCACCCGTACAAATCAAAGGACAATCCCTCATGAACAGGAGTCCATAATCCACTCAGGATTAAAGCCAAGTTGCCTAGGTCATCCTAGTGAAATAGAAACCGAGCTAACTAACGGTGTTATAGTTAATGGTTAACTATTTCGCGATCTGGTCTTTGTGCAAACTCATTGTACACGATACCCCCACTCGCATGTCAACTACATGAACGCGTTGGATCAATACGTTTGTATCAATATACAAAGTGGGTCGTATCCATAGTGTCACCAGGATAAGGTACCCAGCCTTATCCCTATACTACAGACCCTTTAGGCTAAAACTTGAACATTGATCCCCGTATGTCTCTACATACTAGTTCAAGCCTCATTCTATTAGCCTTGGATGTTTAGTTTATTGGATTAGGGTTAATAAGAAAAGATATAATACAAACATTGAATAATACATCACTTTTATTAATGTTCGGTCAAATGTATATTCACTATCTACGAGTTTTAGGGCATAAAACCCAACAAACTCCCACTTGAAATAAAACTCAAGTTTAAGGGAAAGTATATACAAAATAATCCAACGCTTGGAAATGGTACATGTATGTTGTACATTACATGAAAAGTAAATATACATAATACAATAAACTAGGGCATCCTTACACCCATTACACATCTCCCACTTGCCCTAGATTACGCTATATACATGTCTCGCAGACCTAGACTTTCTAGATGACCCTCGAACACTTTAGCCGAGAGGGCCTTTGTAAACGGATCAAAAATGTTGTGCTCTGAAGCGATCTTGGTCACGACCACATCTCCTTTTTGCACAATCTCTCGAATGAGATGATACTTCCTCTCTGCGAGGTTCCTTTGAATTGGCTACAGCCCCACTGTTGTCACAGTATAACATAATGGGCAAGTTCATATTTGGAACAACTTCCAAATCTGTCAAGAACTTCCTTAGCCAAACAACTTCCTTAGCTGCTTCACAAGCAGCTACATACTCAGCCTCCATCGTGGAGTCTGCTATGCACCCTTGCTTTATACTTCTCCAAACTACAGCTCCCCCGTTAAGGGTGAACACTGACCCTGACGTAGATTTCCTAGAATCCTTGTCAGACTGAAAGTCAAAATTGGTGTATCCAATGAGAACTAACTCTTTAGCCCCAAACACCAGCATGTATTCCCTCGTTCTTCGAAGATACTTGAGGATTCCTTTAACAGCGGTCCAGTGGTCTAACCCTGGATTTGACTGATATCTGCTGATAATCCCTACTGCATAACAGATGTGAGGCCTCGTGCAGAGCATAGCATACATTAAGCTACCCACTACAGAGGCATAGAGAATCCGTCTCATATCCTCAACCTCTTGAGGTGTCTTAGGAGACTGTTCCTTAAATAGGTGAACCCCATGCTTGAAAGGCAACAAGCCCTTCTTGGAGTTCTGCATCGAATATCGGGCCAACATCTTGTCAATATAGGTTGCTTGAGACAGAGCTAGCATTTTATTCTTTCTATCCCGAATAATCTGGATGCCAAGAACATACTGAATCTCACCCAAATCTTTCATTTGGAATTGAGCTGCTAGCCATTTTTTTACGTCAGATAGATACCCTACATCATTCCCAATGAGGAGGATGTTGTCAACATAAAGTACGAGGAAAGTTACTTTATTTTTTGTTGATCTTCTTGTATACACACGGCTCATCAACATTCTGATCAAATCCAAAAGATTTGATCGCCGTATCAAACCTAATATTCCAAGATCGAGAGGCCTGGTTCAACCCATAAATGGATCGATTCAGTTTACAAACCTTTTGCTCCTGACCCTGAGTTATGAACCCTTCGAGTTGAGACATAAAAATACTCTTGTCAAGATTATCATTCAAAAAAGCTGTCTTGACATCCATTTGCCATATTTCATAGTCATAAAACGTGGCAATGGATAAGAGAATTCTTATGGACTTAAGCATAGCAACTGGTGAAAAGGTTTCTTCATAGTCCACCCCTTCTCGTTGGGTATAACTCTTTTGCTACAAGTCTTGCTTTGAAATTCTGTACTTTCCCAGCAACATCTCTTTTCCTCTTATAGATCCATTTACACCCAATGGGTTTGACCCCTTCAGGTGGATCTACAAGTTCCCAAACTTGATTGAAGTACATAGACTCCATTTCAAGGTCCATGGCTTTGGCCCACTCGTCCTTATCTACATCATTCATTGCCTGATGATAAGACAATGGATCTTCTACGCCGTCATCAGGTATGACTACTTGAGTCTCTGTTAAACCTAAGTAGCGGTTAGGTTGTATTACAATCCTCCCACTGCGTCGAAGCTCTCCCGCTACGTGAGGAGGACTAGATTGACGAGAAGAACTGGATTCTCCAACAACTCTTGTTGAAGGACCAGGTTCATCAACAACCCTTGTTGATCCTTCTGTAGCTTCTCCTAATAATAACTTACTTCGTGGTCTACGATCTCGAATGTGGTCTTCCTCCAAGAATGTTGCATTTGTCGATACAAAAACTTTATTATCTTGAGGGTCGTAGAAAAGACCACCTCTCGTTTCTTTCGGGTATCCAACAAATTGGCATATTCTCGTACGTGGCTCGAATTTCTTAGGATTAGTCACTAACACACGTGCAGGACAACCCCACATACGAAAGTAACACAAACTAGGTTTACGCCCCCTCCATAACTCAAAAGGAGTTTTAGAAACACTTTTTGAGGGAACGGTGTTAAGAATATGTATTGCAGTCTCTACTGCATACCCCCAAAACGAGCTAGGCAATTGAGCATAACTCATCATAGATCGAACCATGTCTAACAAGGTTCTATTTCTCCTTTCTGATACACCATTCTGCTGAGGTGTACTAGGTGCTGAGAGTTGGGATTGGATTCCATGTTCTATCATATAGTCTTGGAATATTTGATCCAATTACTCTCCACCTCGATCTGATCGAAGTGTTTTAATTGTTTTACCCAGCGGGTTTTCTACCTCAGCCTTAAACTCTTTGAACTTTTCAAGAGCTTCAAACTTATGGCCCATTAGGTATAAGTAACCGTATCGACAATAGTCATCTATGAAAGAGATAAAATATTCAAAACCACCTCGAGCCTTTACATTCATTGGACCACAAAGATCTGAATGTATTAGTTCAAGTGGTTCTTTCGCCCTATAACCTTTTCTAGTAAAAGGCCTCTTGGTCATTTTACCCTCGAGACACAATTCACAGGGTGGTAAAGATGTATCTTCTACATCAGTTAGAAGTCCATTTTTAACCAAACGATCGGTCCATTCGATGTTAATATGACCGAGACGAAGGTGCCAAAGATACGTATTGTTACTTAGAGGAGAAATCTTTTGCCTTTTGTTTTGTGTTTCGGCCGTTTTAAACATTTCATGACTTAAAATAGCCTTAGCATCAGTCGGTCTTAACACAAATAAATTATTCTCACGCTGAGCAGAACAAATAAAAATACCATTTCTTAAAATAATAACTTCATTAAGCAGGAAAGAAATTGAGTATTCATGTTCTAACAAAGCGGAAACAGAAATAAGGTTCCTTTTAATTATAGGAACCAAAAACAAGTTCTCTAAAATCAAAAACTTATTTCTAAAGAATAATTTTGCAGCTCCCACTACACGAGCTGAAACAACCTCTCATGTTCCAACCTTGAGAGTCATTTCACCATCCGCCAGTTGCTGGAAATCATTTCCCTGAAAAGAAGAGCAAACATGATTAGTGGCTCCCGAATCCAATATCCAGAAAAACTCATCATGTTCGATGAGACAAGTCTCTAATACAAGTAAATCAAATTTACCTTCTTTTTCTCTCTTCTTCTCAGCGAGGTAACGGGGACAGTTGTGTTTCCAATGACCATCTGCATTGCAGTGGAAGCATCTGCCTTTGTCGGCCACAACCTTGGCCTTTCCCTTACCTTGCACACCTTGTGCAGGAGCCTTCCCCTTGTTTCCCTTCCTCTTCTGGATTTGCTTCAATGAAGAAGCCTGAGGTACAGATTTAGTCCCTGAGGATGAACCCTTCAGGAACTTCTTTTTGGAATGGGCCACATTGGAGGTGTTCCAAATCAGTTCCCAGGTAGGAGGTGTTTCGTATACCGTCAACTTAAATACCTCCAATCCTTAGACAATACTTCACTTGTAGAGCTCCCTTATAATCTCAGGAATGTTTGTCCTACTTAGTTCATTAAAATTATTTTAAAACTAAGTAAGAATTTCTAATCCTATTAGAAAATGATCTTAGGTCTAATTAATTTTATCTCATTAAAATTAATTCATTTTAACCTAAGATCCTATGTGAGCATGCATATCTTGATTATAGATTGACGGTTTCTAATCATAAATTTTTAACTATTTCAAAATTTTAATGATTAGCCCTATAATCTTGCATAATAAAGTTTTAATAACAATTAACAATCATATTATAGTTAATGAAATTAAAACTATATAACAGCATTGCATGTATTTAATATAACTCTTATATCAAACTATGGATGTAACATGCTCAATGCTTCTTTGATTTCCATTTTTAATATATAAACAATTTAATTATTGCCAAAAATGGTAAATCAAATTAGCATGCTGCAAACAATTCATTTTTAATATAACTCTTATATTAAAACTATGTAATTGCATGCTTCATACTTTTCCATTTTCATGAATTTAATATAACTAACTATATATTAAATAAATCATGAAAATCAATGCATTATCCCATACATCATAATCATATTATAACATACATAATGCATGAGCATGCTTTATAACCTAAGGTGGGATTAATAATCTAAATGACATCCATAAAGCATTTAGATAGCTAATGAACCAGTTAATTGGCCCCTAGGATAAAATTAAAACATAAAATTACATTAATTTTATAAATCATATCCTATTGAGTCTTCCGTCGCTCCTGAACCGGAGAAAACAACCCGAACCGCCTCAAACCAGTCCCAAAACAGGTGAATCAAGCCAATAACACAGAAAATCGGGTTGATCCAGCA
Organism: Luffa acutangula; assembly: GCA_036850905.1. Lineage (NCBI taxonomy): Eukaryota > Viridiplantae > Streptophyta > Magnoliopsida > Cucurbitales > Cucurbitaceae > Luffa > Luffa acutangula. Next base: position 10,400,612 of record CM072087.1, read on the forward strand.
AAAAACCAAACCAGACCGATTTCCCGGTCATGATCCCGATCTGGAATTTCTCGATCTCGATCCTGGTCGGGATCCCGACCGGGAAATTTTCTAGCAAACCCTAATATCGTCGATTCCTCTGTTCTGCACTCTGTCTTTCCAATTTCCAGCGTCGTTCTTCATGACTTTCGCCCAAAATGATCTCGATCTCCATCGATAACAACCCTAAATCTAGTCACGGACTTACAAAGACTCGATTTACATAAATTTGCCCAAAACGCAGGGGCCATTACATGATCAGATCACATAAAAAACGTAAATCTATTGGCCAATTTAACAAAAACAGCTCATAACAAAACCCATACATTATGCATTTAATCCAACCTATCAAGAAACCATCTGCAAATTTAAAACAATTTTTAAAGGGACGGAGATGGCTCTGATACCAATTGAAGGGATAAAAGCCCTTACGCAGCGGAAGATTTTCACAGAACCAAACACTGTATTAAAAAATGTTTGAAATACCAATACAGAGGCAAATAATCACAACAGTAAAATTCACAATAAAACTACTGAGAAAGTTATTAAACATGCTTTCAAAGGTATTATGAATCCTCTAGATCTAATCTAAAGAGGATCCTAACGATCCAAGATCGAGAACTACTTACTATAAGATGCGTTCTTGATTGTTTCGCCTTTTCTCCAACGGACTGCAGAAAATTCAGCAACCTTCAAGGTTTGATCTTGTTGAATTTTAAGGACAACACCACAAAATCTTCACCGGTATTCTCACAGGGAATGATTGATTGTTTGCTTGTGGGAGCAAGGCAAAATTTGGGAATTTTCTTCTTGGTCTCTGTACTCTAAATAGAAAATCGCAAAGAGTAAAAATGAGAGAGAGAGTTTTTCTGTGAGCGTGAATGAAAGAGTGAGAGTCCAACCTAACTGAAGAGGTGAGTCCCCGTAAAAATACCAGAACTACCTCCTAACTTCCCTCTCAATCGTGCGTTCAACTAGGTTAGTGGAGAAACAACTTCTCATCAGTTACAATTAACTGATAAATTAATTATATGTTAAATAAAATAAATAATTAATCAAATAATAATAAGATTACTAATTAATCTTAATATAACTTACATAAATCACATTTATGTAAACAACCCACATAACCTATAATTTTAATGTAGTTCAATTAAATCGAATTTAATTAAACTAAATTAAAACAATAATTAATTAATTCTCTAATTAATTAATATTATAATTAAATATCACATATTTAATTACATTTTTCTCTCAAATAAACTGTAGTATTAATGTACATCAAATGTGCATTAATTATAACCTATAGTTTTAATATGAATCCAATTCATATTTTAATCTTAACATTCGAACACTTTCGAATATCCAATTCCTTTCTAGAAATTTACTTCAATGCCCCTAGTGAGCTATCGGTGGGACCTAATGGACCTAAAGATCAGAAGCTCCAACGATGAGAGATTAATTGGCTAAACTCATTAACTAAATTAATCAATATTCGTTAACTGTGGTTCACTCCACTAAAGAACCACAACTGCACTCTTCTCACCACAGATATATTTCTGTGTCCATGGATATCGACCATCAACAGCAAGTTAGCCCTTCACGTGTGTTGGTACCCCAGCTAGGTCAAATTATCGTTTTACCCCTAGGCTACCTCTTCATCCTTGAGTACCAGTGCTCCTCTAATGAACAACCTGTTTGAGGTCCAACCAACAAACAGAAGTTCCTCTCGTGCCATAGAGAGGGTAGGGCCCATTGTTCAAGACTCGGAGACACCACTTAAGGGAACACACCTCTACTTACCCTGAAGTTGGGAAGAAGTGAATTTCATCTTGTAAGACTATGTTCCCAGCTCCCCACTCGGTCTTGTCCCCAAAATGGTAGGCTTATTGAGTCGGCGAACAAGTCAATCTCACCCGTACAAATCAAAGGACAATCCATCATGGTCAGGAGTCCATAATCCACTCAGGATTAAGGCCAAGTTGCCTAGGTCATCCTAGTGAAATAGAAACCGAGCTAACTAACGGTGTTACAATTAGTTGTTAACTATATCGTGGTCCGGTCTTTGTGCAAACTCATTGCACAGGATACCCCCACTTGCATGTCAACTACATGAACGTGTTGGATCAATACGTTTGTATCAATATACAAAGCGGGTCGTATCCATAGTGTCACCTGGATAAGGTACCCAGCCTTATCCCTATACTACAGACCCTTTAGGCTAAAACTTGAACATCGATCCCCGTATGTCCCTACATACTAGTTCAAGCCTCATTCTATTAGCCTTGGATGTTTAGTTTATTGGATTAGGGTTAGTAAGACAAGATATAATACAAACATTGAATAATACATCACTTTTATTAATTTTCGGTCAAATGTACATTCCCTATCTACGAGTTTTAGGGCATAAAACCCAACAAAATACAATTTTCAGCATGCCACCCTCAAACAAATAAAGTAATTGTTTGCACGGAACAAATATCTCCAAGATATCGACATAAAAAGGAATGTCGAATTCCTAAATGATAAGTCCAAGCTTCTGGCAGCTCTTGCTCAAACGACATCTGATGCAGACTTCTAGAGGATTCTTCAAATGGCAACTTCATCAAGAAGTGAATCTCCAACTTCTTCTGCAAAAGGAGAAGAGAACGAGCCAGACTACGAACTGGATGATCCATGCCTTGACTCACAACCCATGTAAGCTCCGAATCAATTAAAATTTCATGTGTTTACAAAGGAACAAATGATGTTAAAAAAAGGTTGCTTCATAAATAAGTATAAACATCATGATTGTATTAAAAAAGGGATATTTAAAGAAAAAAGAAAAAAAAATTAAAAAAACGTGTATATCCTCATCTTTCTAGACTTAATGTGTGTAAACTCTGTACATATTCTAGTTTACAGTGTAAACTAGAATATGTACAGAGTTTACACACATTAAGTCTAGAAATATGAGGATATACACGATTTTTTTTTGTTTATTTGAATAAGGCTCTGATACTAATCGCTTGATGCTAAACCGCAAAGAGAAAATCAGAATCAGAATCGATAGTACAAGAAGATGGCAAGAAGTTCGAAGGATTTCGAATCGTGCCTTTGTTTTACAACTTGGAAGTCTTTTATAAACCCCAAACTTCCAACTGGATTGAATAAAGAAAATTAATAGCTAAGATTGAAACATTAGGACAGGACCCCTAATAGATTCGTTGGAAATACAAATATTATCTAAAATGGAAAAGAAAAATCTAGAAAATACAAAAATATAAAAGGCAAACCTTGAAAATATTCAAAGACAAAAGTTGGAAATGTAAGTCTTGGAAATTAAAAGATAAAATGACAGAATGCAAAGCAAACAAAATACTTGGAAATGAAAAAAGCTAAATTGACAAAACATTGGAAATGGAAAATATAAAATGACAAAGTGTTGGAAATATAAGGAATATAGAAAAAAATGCATGGAATTTGAATGTTGCCAGCTAATTTTGGAGATGACAGCTGTTTCCATCCTTGTGATCTGATATCTTGTCGGCTAAATTATTGATTCATAACTTCGTTTGATCACCCTAGACTGATTACTGGTTTACCAACGGACTCACTGCCTCATCTTGGTGAAGGATTGGAATTCCCAATTCCGTTAAAGCGGAAGCAATTGGACCGTTCATAAATTAATTTTGTTCTACAAAATACCAAAACATTGGCAAAAGGTTAAACGATGAAAAACATACCTCCGTTGACGACTCTGAATACTTCAACGGATGATTCTTGATTGCTCTGCAACAACGAAGAACACCACCATTTGATCTTCCTCGCTATAACTCTGAGATTAGGAATGTAGTTGTGGGCTACCTAATCTTGAAAGAATGGGAAAAACTCTGGAGAGAAAATTCTCCATCGAGTTCTTGAGTTGGGAGAATATGAGAAGGTCTTATGGTGGCCATCTGTTGTGGTACCTAAACCCTAGGGTTAGTGTTCTATTTATAGGAGAAAGGCCATGAATAAAATATTCATTTAAAATCAATTATTTCCATAACTGATTTAGTCTTTTCCATAATCAATCAATTCCATAACCAATCAATTCCATAATTGATTAATCTTTTCCATAAATGATTGATCACTTCCATAAGTGATTAATCATTTCCATAATTGATTAATTTTCAATTAATTAATTCTTTAATTAATTAATCACTAATTAAATATCATATATTTAATTTCAGATCTTCTATTAGTTAATTAATTAATTACCCAATTAAATATCATATATTTAATTTTAGGCCTTCAATTAATTAATTCTATAATATGAATCAAATTCATATTAAAATTTGAACTCCTTCAAATTCTCTTATATCCTATAAATTTAATATGAATCAAATTCATATTAATATTTGAACTTCTTCAAATATTTATTTCTCTCATAGACTATAGTTTAATTAAATCTCATTTCATTTAAACTAAATTGAATAATTAATTAATTCATAATTAATTAATTCATCTTCTAATTAAATACCATATATTTAATTAGACATATATTTGAACTCTTTCAAATATATCAATCTCTCAATATAATAAAGTTTAATCTCAAATTAGACTTTATATTTTAATGTATCTCTATACATTATATTAATTTGTATCTCATACAATTAACTTAATTCCCAATATGAATTTGAACCATTCAAATTCTCTCAAGATATATTTGTTCCCAACTAATCTTTACGAGCTAGCAGGGGGACCTAATGGACCTACAGATCAGAAGCTCCAATGATATGAGGTTAATAGATTAAACTAATTAATCAGGTTAACCAATATTCATTAATTGTGGGTCATTCCACTAAAGACCCACAGCTGAACTCTTCCCACTGTAGAATATTTCTGTGTCCATGGATATAGACCTATGTCGGTAAGTCAATCCTTCACGAGTGTTCGTAATCACGACTGGGTCAAATTACCGTTTTACCCTTGTGTTATACATGTCTCCTTAAGTACCAGCGCTCCTCTAATGAACAACCTGTTTATGGTCCAACCATTAAACAGAAAGTCCCTCTCGGGCCAGTGAGAGGGCGAGATCGCTTTGTTCAAGTCCCAGAGTCACCACTTAAGGGAACACTCATCTACTTCTCCTAGATGTGGGAAGGAGTGAATTCCTTCTTGTGTTGTCATGTCCCCAGCCTCCCACTCGGTCTTGTCCCCAAAAAGGAAGGCATATTGAGTCGACGTATTGGCCACTCTCACCCATGCTAATCAAAGGACAATCCCTCATGAGAAGGAGTTCATGACACACTCAGGATTAAGACTGAGTTACCTAGGTCATCGTATTGAAACAGTAACCTAACTAGTTAACGATGTTACATCTAGTGGTTTACTATTTCGTGGTCCGGTCTTATGCAAACTCATTGCATAGGATACCCCTCCTCGTATGTCTCCTACATGGACGCCTTGGATTAATACGCCTGTATCGAATATAAAGCGGACCGTATCACATAGTGTTACCAGGATAAGGTATCCAGCCTTATCCTTGTACTATAGACCTTTTAGGTTGTTACTTGAACACCAATCCCCGTATGTCCCCACATACTAGTTCAAGTCACATGTAAACAACCTTGGATCTTAGTTTATTGGATTTGAGTCAAATCATGCAATATTTAACAATAACACTTTATTGTAGAAACTCAATAACACTTTATTGAAACAAGTATACAATTTGTTTACATTCACTATCTACGAGTTTTAGGGCATAAAACCCAACACTTGGGACTTACTGCCTGGAACACCAAACTAGGTCCTCACGAACTAGGAGAATTATCAATAATCTTCGTCTTCAAAATCTCTAAATCTTTTACTTTTATTGCGCTACTGCTGCTTCAAAATATTTGCTAGCTGATATTTACAGTGTAAACTAGAATATGTACAGAGTTTACACCCATTAAGTCTATAAAGATGAGGATATACACATTTTTTTTTCTAATATCGTTTTTTTTTAAATATGCCTTTTTTTATACAATCATGATGGTTATACTTCTTTATGAAGCAACCTTTTTTAACATCATTTGTTCCTTTGTGAAATAGGAAATTTTAATTGATTCGGAGCTCACATTGGTTGTGAGTCGGGGCATGGATCATCCAGTTCGTAGTATGGCTCGTTCTCTTCTCCTTTTGCAGAAGAAGCTGGAGATTCACTTCTTGATGAAGTTTCCATTTGAAGAATCCTCTGGAAGTCTGCATCAGATGTCGTTTGAGCAAGAGCTGCCAGAAGCTTGGACTTATCATTTAGGAATTCGACATTCCTTTTGATGTCGATGTCTTGGAGATATCTGTTCTGTGCAAACCATTCCTTTATTTGTTTGAGGGTGGTATGCTGAAAATTGTATTTATCCCACCATTTGATTTTTAAGATCTTTGTAATGGTCTTGTATTGAGGATGGTTGCTGGTTGAGAAATTCCAGCAGCAAATCCATGGAATTTGAAAATACAAATAGAATCTCATAGAATTGTGAAATGTTGTTTTTTGAACATTTCTTGCAAAATGATAATATGATTCCTGCAAGGGTGTTGGCAAAATGTCATATGTCATACCGAATGTATTCCACCATTGAATGAACCAAAGGGGAAAATTAATTTTGTAAGCATTTTGACAGAAAGAAATGAACCATGAATGGTTATAATTTTAATACCACATAACATTATACCAAGCTTTTATGTAGTCCCGGTATGAATATGTTTGTGGTGCAAAGGGTTTTGAGAATGATTTTTCAGTATAGAGACCTTGGTTCCAATGGGTTGGATTCAAGGCTTTGAATATTTTAAGCTTTGAATATGCAGTTTTTGAAGGATCATTTTTGTCTGGAATATGAGTTATTTCTGTTGACTTTGTGTCGAAAAGAATAAACTCATAGAAAATTCGAGTTTTCCTCAGATCTTCAGGCATAAAGTTGAAGCCTGAAGGGTACATGTTTGAAACGGTCTCTTCAAGGTTGAGACCTTGGAATTCTTGTTCAATGATGGGTTCATTGATATTTTAGGATGAGGTACAAACCTCTTTTCAGGAGTAACCGCCTGAGAATATGAAGAGGGTGATGGGGTCGTTGACCATATCCTTGTATCAGGTGAGACAGGAGGTCTCATTTGAACGATTCCGCTAGAAGGACGGACTAAATTGCCGAATGCCTTTGTGGAGTCGATGACTTTGTGGTCGATCCGGGTGTGTACCGATGGATCTTGCTCTGGAACGGGTTACCGGAGTAAACCCGAGATCCATAGCGTATTGATCAACACTCATCGGTGGAGGTGCTGAGGATGAAGATGGGTTTTTGCTCTTTGAAGATGAGGATTTTGCCTTTTTGTCACTCATTCGCACTTTTTTCACTCCAAGAGAGGGAGATAAAGAAGAGAGCTTTGGAGTTAGAAACTCCCTTGAGAGGTAATAAGCTAAGGCATTTTGTTCCCCTTTTATAGGCAAAATTTCAAAATCAAAACAAGATAAAATTGCTTGCCATCTGGAAAAAATTTGCTTTGAAACTAGGTTTTTAACATCTTTTTTAAGAACAGATTTTGATGCTCTGGAATCAGTTTTGAGAGTGAATTTTTTATTAATTAATTCACCTTGAAATTTTTGGACACAAAGAACAATAGCAAGTAATTCCTTTTTTACTATGGAGTAATTTTTTTGAGTATTGTTCCAGACTCCTGAGTGAAATCTGATAATTGATTCATTCTTATGTAGACACTTTTTGAGGATTCTTCCATATCCTATATCTGACGCATTTGTTTCTACTATTAGACTAGCTTTTGGATTTATAAGACTCAAACAGGGTATTGATTTGACTAAAGTCTTTATCTTTTGGATGGCTTTGGTGTGTTTTTCTGACCAAGGCTTTGGATTTTTTCTAAGCCTTTGAAAAAGTGGTTTACAGATGGGTCTGAGGTTTTGGATAAAATCAGACACATAATTTAGACAGCCCAAAAACCTTTGTAGTTTGGTTTTATCTATAATTTGATATGGGAAATTGGATGCAAAATTTTTTGATCTTTGGATGGGTTTTATATGTAATTGCAGGTAAAGGCAAGGGTGTATAGAACGCGTGACGGAGTGCTGCTGAGCCATGGATTTCCTTAGGATAGTCTTCCGCATTTTATGTTTCGAAATTCTTCTTTTGAACTTGTATTGCGATGTTTTATGGTTTATTCCGCTTTAAGTTTTTGCTTGTATGACTAAAGATTTTTTTGTTCTGTTTTAATTGGGATCTCAGGCTGAAAAGTTTCACGTATTTTCTAAGCATGTTTTACTCCAATGTTATTTCTTATTCATTGTTTGAAAGTATAATGAAATGCACGTAGTAATGACCCTAGGATCTAGGCATGAAATGTAGGGTCGTTACTGGTCCCTTCGTTCAGTTTTTTTTTTTTTTTTTGTTAATAACTAATAAAATGCTGACGTGACACTAATTTTTTAATTAAAAATTCTTTTAATTTTTTAAAATAAAAATATATTAAAGTAATAAAAATATTATTTTTTATTTATATTTTATTTCTTCTCTCCCTTCTTCTTCTTCGATAGCACCACTACCACCGAGCCTCCTACCAACAGCCACCGACCGTCTTTCTCCTCTCTCTTCATTTTCTTTTTTCTTTTTTTCAAGTGAAAAGAGTGAGAGGGAGGAGGAGCTCTCCTCCCGTCACCGATGTCGGAAAGGGAGGAGAGAGTTCCTCCTTCCTATCCCTCTTCTCTATTAAAAAAACAAAAGAAAAGGAAGAGAACAGAGAAGAAAAGAAAAAAAATGGTTGGCATTGGCGGAAGGTTGGGTGGTGGTGGTGTTGTTGAAGAAGAAGAGAGAATAAATAAGAATATATAAAAAAGTAATATTTTTCATAATTTTAATGTATTTTTTATTTTAAATTTTTAAAAAATAATAAAAAAATTAGTATCACGTAAGCAATTCATTAGTTATTAACGAAATTCAAACCTACTAAATTGTTGAGTTTGAAAACTAAGGAATTAAAATGAAACCTAACCCAAACCTCAAGAACTTATGAGTTTTAAAAGAAAAGAACCAAATTAGAAAGAACAAAAGTTATAGTGGACGAGTTCTTTTAATGATCAAATTTAAGAAATGTCCTTAATTAACATTATTATCATTGGTAGGTTTTTATCCATTAATTAGTATATTTCTCTTATCAAAATACCCTTGCATGTAATGAATGAAATCAAAATTAGTTTAATATTATATTTTATGATTTAAGGTTGGTACTGATTTTCTTTTCCATTTGTCATTATTATTACTTTTTCATTTTTTTATATCCCATAGTATTTTTTTTTGTATATATGTTATACATTAAGAGGCGATGTGATGAGTCTATACGTTGTGCATGTCATTGGGTGCCTTGGGTAATATGGCCAATGAGCGATGTATAGTTTCTTTGTGAAGTCATTGGGTGCATGGGGTAATATGGCTAAGGGGCGATGAACAGTTTGATGCCTTGCGTAATATGGTCAAGGGTCGAACACTGAGCACTGTAGATAAATGTCGAGGCCCTAGGTAATATGGTCAGGGGTCATCGTGACTCGAAGGAGTCACTCACATAGAGCTTGTGAGGGCTACGAGTATTGATTGAGCATGTTTCGCTTGAGTGGAAACTTAGTGTGTACGACATAGTATAGAATTCATGTGTCAGGTGCATGGTTAGTTGCATGTTTACATAATTGAGTATGTTACCATGGATATATTGTTCATCTCGTATATGAAGCATGTTATTGGAGTTGAAAAGTATGTTACCTGCTTTACATATGTATGTTGCTTGTTGGCTCTTCAAGTGTGAGCCACTTACTCAGTATCGTGGTTTTGTACTTACCCACCACCAGATTTTGCAAGTGATGAGGAATACTACGAGCCTGGTGATGCTAAGGAGAAGGCCTGAGAAAGAATGAGACATTAGATAAATTTTAATACTTTGTAATCGGGTTTTTTCTTTTTATGGTCTTGTTTTCTCCCATTCTATGTGCACGTCTTTAGGCTTAAAATTGAGTTGAATTGTGTTGTAGTTGTTGTTCCGTTTCGTAATGTAATATTGAGTAAAGGTTGGTGATATTTGAAGTTAGTGTTGTTTGAAAGTTGAGAGTTTGTTTTAGGATTTCTACTTTTACTCGGTAGTTGTTAAAGTTGTATAATTGGGAGTTTTTGGATGTTGTGTTGTGCCTGATGTGAAATAGAGATGTTGGTTGGTTATTTAGAACTATAGGAGTGTATAAATCTTGTTTTCAGGTAATAATTAAATTTTTGGATGGTTATAGTTACGGCGTTATGCTGCTGAAATTTTCGGAGCAATAGGTTGTCATGAGAGTAAATATTTAGTAACGTTTCCTTTGGTTAAATTTTTGGGGGCATTACAAAAGGTGAAAAAAAAACTATGGAATGTTTTTAACAAAGCGTGCAATACACATTGCTAGAATGAATGAAAAAAAAAACAATAGATGAAAAGTAAAATTAATAATAATAATAAAAATAAATAAATACATAGATAAATATTGCCTAACTTAGAACGAAAACTTCAAAGAATGATGAGTTTACTCATTTTTGGAAATAATACTGCAAAAATATGAAATATTGTGAGCAATGATAAGTGCAAAAATTGAATGAAAAATTACCAAAAGAAACCAGAGAAACGTCATGAAAAAATGAAGGAGAAAAAATTCAGAAAATCGAGAGCCAAAGATTAAAAAGAAATGGAGCAACGTAACACCAAAGGAGAGAAATATAATTTGTGATAATAATTGTTAGATATACAAATTTTATTAAAATAGATTTACAGTAATTGACTCCCTTGATTACCTTCCTTTCATGCAATATAAAGTATGTGAAAAAAAAAAAAAATACTCACTTTGAAACCCACGGTTTCCGCTTCTTTCTATTTTTTGTTTATCTAATTTTTTATTATAAATTTATACTAAAGGATGGTATGGTAATTTGAATATATTGTTGTAGACATTTATGAAACTTTAGAGAAAATTAGACATTTATATAATATGAGTCCTTAAAATGGGTATAGTTGTGTAGTTATCCCTAGAAAGGAAAGAAAGAAAACCGTGGAGTCTACTTATCCTTTTCATTTCTTGTGTCAAGTCGTTCCCCCCTTCCTTTCCTTTTCATTCTACCCGAATCTACCGCCTCTTTTCTTCAGATTCCCCTTCATGCTACTCTCTTTCAATTTTGATGAGGCATCAACGTTGCCAAGAGTTCTTTTTCCAACAGCAACGAACACAAGGATTCATGGGTTTTTCGGTGAGGTGCTCTTTTTTCTTCCAATGGTCGGGTCATTAATTGCGAACAAGGAACCACACGAGTAGCACGTCAACAACACTTTCCTTTCTTTCATGTTTCTTTGGATTTTTGCCAACATTGTTAGGCTAGTAAGTCACGAATTGGACCCCAACGTGCGTGGCCTGCACCTTCCAGCTAGCAGTCGTGACTCTCCTCCCTTTTGGTAAGGTTTGACACTTAACCATTTATATTGAGTCTTCAATCTGAGTTAGCTACCCTTTAACGATCTCGTTTATGTAGTTTTACGCACCGACCAACAAACAACAAGGATTTGAGGCAGCCAAGTCAGTGGCAACAAGCTATATAAGTAATCTTGTACTCAATTATCTGCTGTAAATTGGTCTCTAACTTTTGGATACGATTTATTTTAGGTTCAGGGAAATATTGCAGAGTCCCAATAATGTGCAGAGTGATTTTCTATTACTTTGTTTTTGTAAGGAACAACAAGTGTTATGCTTCGTTTCGTCTCAACAAATGTGTGTTGTAACTTAGTTGTTAAGCCATGGGTACCCCTTGTTGTAGGTCCAGTTAGATTTTTGTACCTTAAAATGAGATTTAAAGTACAGTTTGTGTAAGAACAACTCCGTTAAGAAATTTCCATTTCAAAATTAGCATTTGAACTGATTTATAATCTTTAAGGCTGCCTATGTTACTTAGTATGGGTGTAAAAAATTCACGTCGGTTAGGTTGTACGACAAAATTGATCCGACCTGACCCACATCGTTTGTGCAGAAGACCCAAGCCGACTTGACCTAACCCGATCGGGTCGGGTCGAGTCAGGGAACCTTTTCCTCTATTGAATCATTCTATCTCGATTTTGGTTAGAGACTTAATTGTGAGAGTGAGAAGCTGGGACATAAGTGAAAGAGAGGAGTTGGGACAGTAGCGCTTGCTCGATGACGGAGTGAGCGGTAGAGGGGAGAAATTACAAGCTTCGGAAACAAAGCGGCGGAGAGGGGAGAAGAAGGCCCAAAAGGAAACAAAAGGATGAAGAACAAAGTGAGAGATATTAGAGGCTTCGGTAGGGTCTAGGGAGCTTCGTTTCATGGGAGTGTGACGGGATGGAGTTGTCGAGGCTCTTGTTTGTCAAATAAATTTATAATCCACGACATTATAACTATTTTGTAGAAATAGTGGTTAGGGTCAAACATAGGGAAAGGGACCTAGCAGATGTAGAATTTTGTGCTTATGAAGATAGGGGGATTTTGTAAAGTAGGGCAAAGCAAAGAAAATAAATTTAGAATTTAAAGGAGACAAAATAAAGCATGCAGACGAGAAATAAGGCAAAAATCTATAACATGAAAGGGATCGTTGAATTGGGATTTCTTATGATTGACTCTATTTCGTTTGGCTTCCTAGTTTTCTCTAATAATTGTTCTACGCTGATTTCATTAGTCCAGTTTGCTTCTTGGTTACTCGGAGGACCCCCTACACTAACCTGTGCGAATTAACTTGCTAACCGAGAATTGTGCAATTAACAAGATTAATTAATTTATTCTTTATCGCTCGCCACTTCTCACACATAAAGTAGCAACCATCTGAGACCTCGCAACGGTCACTAAATTATATCTAACTAATTTATAACAAGAAATTTCACAATCACCTACTTAAACTAGCTGCTTTGGGATTGTGGGTCCGGAATTGTAATAACCAAATTTAAATACAATTTAAATCTAATTCATACAACCTTTAACATGCATCCTAGGCCTATCAAGGGTCGTCTCGCGTAGAGAGTTACTTTCCTCGACCTAGTGGCTATTTAAAATTAACTGATTGAATACACAAGTGGTATTCACATAGGGTCGTCAATCCTAATAGACTAGCCTAATGTATTGGTTTAAACGAGATGACATGCAAAACATAATGAACGCACACTAAGAAAAGTGCAATAAACTCCAGAAAACTCAGCCAAAGTAGATAGAAATCAATCCATAATCTCAATCCAACGATCTAAATATGATTAGCTACTCATAAACAAAGTAGAAACAAAAATAGACATGAAAGAGTACATGAGATATGACCTAAAAAGATCTAAAACAGTACTGGAAAGTAAAAGAGGCGAAATGAATCGTGAAAGGACCAAATTTCTAACCTAACGACGGACTAAATCGAGACTACATATTTATAGAAAACTCGGTGGCGTTGAGACGCCAAGGGCAGCGTCTCGACACTGCGAACTTGATGCTCCGCCTTTATTTCACGTCGGTGTTGAGATGTCAGAGGCAGTGTCTCGACGCCATCACTTATCCGTCCCTTGCTGTTTTTTGTCTCGATCTTGTCTCATTTTTTCTTGGTACAGGGTTTCAATCTTCGAATTTTGTTGTCATTCTTCAGGCCTGCTTCAGCAGAATTGGGTCTTTTCACCTCCTCGTCGTCCAAGACACCGAGATGGCTCGAAAACTCCGTAACTGGCCCGAATTAACACCAAATTAGCGTGATTGGCTCCCAACATCGCCTAAGCTCAAATATCCTATAAATAAGGCAAGTAAAGCATAAAATAACTCTAACAAGCTTAGATCAGAGGTGATAAAATAGGACTATTTAGGTCCTATCAGAGTGGCGGCAGAGTGAGGTTGACAACGAGACTACATGAAGAACATATTGGACGCCGACGAGGAGAGACAAAAAGACGAAAAGATGGAAAGAGACGAAAATGCTTCGTTTCATCAATATGCTCTTCTGGAATACTGTTTTGAACACTGTTCTAAATCAATGAAAATTCACATCTGTAGATTTAGGCAACCAGAAAGACATACTGACAAGTGAAAATGAAATTTAGGGCAAAAGGTTGTATGGTTTAGGAAAAGACAAATCGAAACCGAACTAAACTTGTAATGCCCGGACTTTTTAAAACCTAAAGACTGACTAGGGACATTACCACAGCATGAATGATTCAAACAAAGAAACTATAAAGTTAAATTTTTCCTTGAAGTCTATAGTGCTTAAAATAAAGAAATATTTTTATTAAATAATTTATTTTGGATCCCAAGAAAACATTGCAAAGCATAAAGAAAACATTTGGAATGCTCAAGTGCAACAAATGAATTAAATCTTTGAACAACTACACGGAAAAAGCTCAAATAAAGAACTAGTATGCAGAAGTAAAAGTTGTGCTGACATCGCCCACCATGGCACCACCAACAATTATCCTTGATCAATCGCCTATCACATCCTTACCCTTGCCTAAAAGAAATGAAATAAACAAAGAATGAGTATTGAAAAATACCCAGTAAGTAACCCCTCTACCAGGATTGTTATGCAAGCACACACATCATGGCCATATAGCCAAGTTTTGATAATAAGCACTGAAATCATCCTCTTGACCATATCGCCATGTTTTAAGAAATTTAATAAAATATATCTTGATCATATTGCCAAGTTTCAAGAAAAATTATTTTAAATAGTGTCTTGACCCTATTGTCAAGTTTTTCAGTGTTAAAATTTTAAGAACGTTCGTACCATGAGTCCAACATATGCAATGTGAGGTCCCCAACTAACTTTATGATAATACAACACATGGAAATTCATATTTCATTCGTATAACATTCCACAACAAATTGCATATTTCTAATTTACATGCCCAACATTCCAAATACAAAACATATATGTCCTAGCACATTTCACATAATCAATTTCAACACAAGCGCCACAACCAAAACAGATAAGCACCCAACGATTTCACAATTATCATGGCATCTAACAATTTGTACAACTAAACAAATAAAGTTCCAACGTGTTGTAGGGAAGCCACTTTATTTGCCTTATTAACTCTTGATTTATTTAGCTCCAATTAAATCGACGGCGGCGATGTGAGTGGCGGGAGTGGCGGCGCTGGAGATCTGTCGAGCGGCAGTGCGACTGGTTCCTCTTTTTTTTTTTTTACTTCTTGTCGAGAAATACAGAGACAGAAAGGGAGTTGAGGAAGAGAGAGAAGCGTGAAGGGGAAGCTTGGTTGCTCTTAAAAAAATATCTCCTTTTTGTTTAATTTTTTTTAAAGAACCAACTAACCTGAATTTTTTTTTGGGGGGGGGGGGGGTTGGCGTGGATTTCACCGCCCTCACTCCCTCCTTTTTGCTTATTCTTTTTTTTTCAAAAATAAATATTTTCCAAAGAAAGGGGTGTCGCTACATCATACTAACCTTAAAAGAACTTTCGTCCTCGAAAGTTGTCTCTTAATAATAAAAATATTATAATTCTCCTTAATTGAAATCTATAGTTAGAACTCATCTCATAGACACTTATACCTTACAACCCTTATCACCAAAAATTGACAGTTGGCCCAATCTTAACATTCAATAAGCTTCCATACTTTCTTATTCAATAATTTCAATCGAACATGCATACACGGAGACAACAACTAAAACTAGCTTCACTAGGATAAGAAATTGATACAAGTGAAGGTGTAGGGAAAGGTTTTGTCCATAAAACGAACTAGCATTTTTTTTTCTAAGTAGCAGAGTTTCTTCCTCGAGTGTTCTTCTGGGGGCAGTTTGATGCCATATGACCCTCTTGGCCACATCAAAAACACACGCGAGCTCCCAACAAGCAACGCCCCGAGTGGCGCTTTCCATAGTTATTGCACATCGACTTCTCGCAAACAGTATTTTGTTGGTTAGTTTGTTGTCCCTGTGCTTGGGCCTGAGGTGGATTCCCAACTATGTCCTGGGACTATTGTACGATATCTGTTGTTTGGTCGAACCTCCTCTTCTAACCTGAGGAGGGTTTTTGTTCCGAGGTCGCTCAAGGCGTAGTTGCTGGTCAACGATCTATTAACTCAGCCACACTGACTGTCGTGGCAT
Source organism: Luffa acutangula (assembly GCA_036850905.1). Lineage (NCBI taxonomy): Eukaryota > Viridiplantae > Streptophyta > Magnoliopsida > Cucurbitales > Cucurbitaceae > Luffa > Luffa acutangula. The sequence goes on from CM072087.1 coordinate 10,416,735, forward strand.
AATCCGGTGGTTGATGGGCTGCCACACTGCCCTGTATCTCTTCCTTTAAGCCCGTGATAAATCGTTCTACCTTATCAGGCTCTACAACTACCAAGGTAGGAGCAAATCGAGACAGTCTGGCAAACTCTGTCTACGGTTCGACTTCCCTGCGTAAGAGCCACAAACTCTTTTTGCTTCTTGAAACGTGCATTTGCAGGGTAATATTTCTTGAAGAACGCTTCCCTGAATTGACGCCATGTCACAGGTCCATTACTGGTGTCTATGGTTCTTTCGGCCGACTGCCACCAAATCAAGGCATTTTCTTCCAACAGAAAAGCGGCACAATAAACCTTCTGGTCTTCCAGACAATTCATGTGACGAAAGACGGTCTCAAAAAGGGAGTTGTTACTAGGCTTTCACGGGATAGAATGAGTCTTATCTTGTAACGACCTGACTTCTTAATAAGCCTTTAAGGGGTTGTTACGACAATGCATGCTTTGGAGGCTTTTTAAAATAAAAATATTGTAAAACATAAACACTTGATTTAAGTAAAAACTTTAAAACAAAACTTTTCTTCGGGATCCCTAAATTCAAAGGTTTTAAATAAGCTTAAATAATTTCTAAAATATAAATTTGCATGACCTCTAGAAAATTTCTCAAACAAATTTACAATAAAGTATATTAGAGTACTTAAAGCGGAAGAAAAATAAAAATATGAAATTCAAAATAGTTTCGTCCTTGCTGCCTTTCAGATTCTCATCTATCGCCTTTCACCTGCCCTTGCCTATACCTGAAAAAAAATATTTTTGAAAAGAATGAGTATTTTAAAATACTCAGTAAGTGACTCTACTATTGAGGTTGGCTCACGCTTTAAAAACATTTTAAAAATCAACAACAAATATAATTTTGGTGGCTCTAAACTTTATTTTAACTTACTAATGAAAGATGATATACATCAATTTCATGTATATCCTATACACATCAATTTCATGTTTCTTTCTAATCAGAGAGAATATACATCAATTTCATGCATATCCTAGACACATCAATTTCATTTGTCTCCTACGGAGATCGTCAATTTCACGAAACCTTGAGGTCGTCAATTTCACAAACCTCGACTTAGGTACATCAATTTCATGTCCCTAAGCCCTGTATAGGCATCTCTGAATGTACATCAATTTCATGTACACTAATTTAAACTATTCCTTTAATGGAATTTAAACTCAATCCCATTAATGGGATTTTGAGAGACCACCAACTCAACTATTTTAAACATTAACGTATGCAAGCAATGATAATCAATTCCATGCTTTCAATAACTTTTCATAAACCCATACATAATGAAAATAACAAATTTTCATGCTCAATTTCTGTAACGCCCAGTGCACATTTGGGTGTGTTTAAATTCCATGTTTCAAGTTGAAAGAAATGTAAACTTTATTTTAGCTTGAACTTAGGGGTTTAGTTTTAAACCAAAGTGTAGGGAATTAAGCGTTATTAAAAGTAAATCTCTCCCTAGAGGTTGTTGAATTTTGTTTAAATTATACGTTGAATGTCAGGTGGTTGTTGGGAGAAATCCTACTCTTGGGTTATTTGGAAAAACGAAAAGGAAGGAAATTCAAGAGATTAAAAACAAAGAAAACCCTAGAGCTCTCTCTTCATCTCTCTATTCTCTCTTATGCGTGAGCCCCTAATCGAGAGCCTCAGCCAGTCACCACCTCCCCCGTTCAGCCGCGCTGCCGCCGTCCCTAGTCGTCGCCGTCGTCGTGCTGGCGCCGCCTGGTACGTGGTCGTCTTGCTGCCACCGTTCGAAGTCGCGCAGCACACCGTCTCTCTCTCTGCGCCATCTCTCCCTCTTCCCGCAGATCTCTCTCCCTCCGTCAAAGCCGAGCGCGTGCTGCCGTTGTCATTTGTCGAGCCGAGCGCAGCCGTCCGGGAGTCAGAGCCCGAACGCAGCCGCCAGCCTCGATCCCTCTGCCTCTCCGCGCGATTCTCCTCTTGTGGGTTTTAGATTCGTGGCTCTCTCTCTCTGTCTTTGCGTTTTTCAGCCAAAGACATCAGTGGGTAACCTTTTTCTTCCTCAATCTCAGTTGTTTTAGGCCTGATCTAAGAGTCCCTTGCATTGTTTTTGTTAGATATCGTGCAGGGCAGCAGTTCGGGAGCCCATCTTTCGCGTTTTTGCCTCTGTCCTGCAGTTGTTTCGGGTGTTTTCGACGTTTGGCGTTTTGGTAAGTCTAATCGCTTACCCATGCACCTTTAGACCTTTTGTTCTAGTTTGAGCAATTGCCCAATTTGTTATGGACTCCGTATTTAAGGATATAAGCCCGACTAGTTGCTGTCTGAAGCCGTCTTTGCTTAGTTCCTGAATGTTTTGGTGTCAATTAGCGTTTCCGGTAAGTTGAGCCCTTACCCATTCTTGTTTGGAGCTTTTAGTAGGATTCCCATTCATTTTAGATGCGGAAAAATTAAAGTGTGTTCGATATTTTGATCTGCAGCGCCATCTAGGTGATCGTTTGGGGTTCGAATCATTTCGACTTGAACACCCACTGCCCAAGGACCGTTATGATTCACAGGTTGTGGTTTGTATAACCCGCCTAGCGTTGAAATGAGATCGTTTGGGTAAGATCCGCTGCTGTCCTTAGTTTATTAGTATCGAGGTTTTTGGGTCACTAAGTGTTTTAGCTTTAGAAGCATGGAATTATCTTTGCCCTTTAGTTGTTTAGGTCATAGAAGGTTCCCAACCTCTTAAAGGTCCGTAGAAAGTGATATAAAAGGGTTGATTGCTTGTTGTCCCTTGGCTTTTAGTGTTAAAGGTGAAGGATTGGAATTCCGTAATTCCGTAAAGCGGAAGCATGATTGGGACCGATTCGTAATTAATTTTGTTTAATCTAAAATACCAATGCATTGGCAATAATATTAGAACTATTCTAAGTATATATTGAGGCTAAGCATACGAAAATATTAAATTTAAATCTAATATGTACAGTAACAAATTACTTACTCTCGTTGACGACCCATATTAAATTCACCAACTGCTTGTGAATTAATCAAGAACTAGTGCGAACACCACCACTATGGCTACACTGGTATGACACTGAGACTTCTAGAGGAAGGAGACTTGTGGGATTCTAGAGGAAGCCTTGAGAGGATTTCTCTGAGAGTAGGAGAATGAATGAGATGTCTTTCACCCCATCCCAGGGGTCCTATATATAGTAAAGGTCAAGACCTTTTCGTAATTGGAAAATGTCTCTAATTTTAATAATTAATTAATTAATTCCATAATTAATTAATTTTCCAATTAAATATCATATATTTAATCTTAGGGATTTTATTAAAATTAAAATTAATATGAATCCAATTCATATTACATTTATTTGAACTCTTTCAAATATTTTCTTTCCTAATAGGAAAATGTCTCTAATTTTAATAAATAAATAATAATTCCATAATTAATTAATTACCCAATTAAATATCATATATTTAATCTTAGGGATTTTATTAAAAATTTATATGAATCCAATTCATATTGAATTTATTTGAACTCTTTCAAATATTTTCTCTCAAGAATTAATTTTTTAAATTAATTTAAAAATTATATTATAAAGTTTCATAAACTCTATATTATAATGCACCAATATACATTATACAATTCCCCAAATAAATTGAACACATTCAATTTACAATTTATACTTAATTGCCTCAAGTCTCTTTGCGAGTTACCAGTGGGACCTAATTGACCTACAGGTCAAAAGCTCCAACGATACGAAACTAATTGGCCAAACACATTAACCAAGTTAGTCAACATTCGTTAATTGTGGGTCACTCCACTAAAGACCCACAGCTGCACTCTTCTCACTGTAGAATATTTCTGTGTCCACGGATATCGACCAAGCAGTAAGTTAATCCTTCACGTGTGTTCGTAACACTAGTTGGGTCAAATTACCGTTTTACCCCTGGGTTACCTCTGGTTCCTTAAGTACCACTGATTCCTCTAATGAACAAGTTGTTTAGGGTCCAACCACTAAACAGGAGTTCCTCTCAGGCTGGGAGAGGAGGACACACCTTTGTTCAAGCCTCGGAATCAGCCTTTAAGGGAACACACATCTACTCACCCCAATAGGGAAGAAGTGAATTCTATCTTGTACTTTTATGTTCCCAACCCCCATTCGGTCTTGCCCCTGAAAAGGTAGGATTATTGAGTCGGCGAACTGGCCACTCTCACCCATACAAATCTAAGGACGATCCCTCCTGAAAGGGATTCATAACAGACTCAGGATGGAGATTGAGTTACCTAGGTCATCCTATTGAAATAAAAACCTAAACTAGTTAACGACGTTACATCTAGTGGTTACTATTTCGCGATCCGGTCTTATGCAAACTCATTGCATAGGATACCCCCACCCGCATGTCTCCTACATGGATACTTTGGATCATTGCATCTGTATCGAATACAAGGTGGGCCGTATCGCATAGTGTCACCAGGATAAGGTACCCAACCATATCCCTATACTATAGACCTTTTAGGTTGTTACTTGGACACTGATCCCTGTATGTCCCCACATACTAGTCGAAGTTTCATTGAAACAACCTTTGTTCTTAGTTTATTGGATTTAAGGTTTATTAATGCAAACTCCATTATTCAATATCCAAATTACTGAATTACTCAAATAACACTTTATTGAGATCAAACACTTTAGTCGTGAGAGCCTTCGTAAATGGATCAACAATATTGTGCGCAGAGGCTACCTTCGTGACGATCACGTCCCCTCGTTGCACGATCTCTCTGATGAGATGATATTTTCGCTCTATGTGCTTGCCTCTTTTGTGACTGGGAGGTTCTTTAGAATTTGCCACTGAACCACTATTATCACAGTAAAGGGTGATTGGCAAGTTCATATTTGGAACAACGTCCAAATCCATCAAGAACTTCCGTAGCCATACAGCCTCCTTAGCTGCTTCACAACCAGCGACATATTCGACCTCCATGGTGGAGTCTGCAATGCATCCTTGCTTGATGCTACGCCTGACTACAGCTCCCCCGTTGAGGGTAAATACTGACCCTGATGTGGATTTCCTAGAATCCTTATCAGTCTGAAAGTCAGAGTTTGTGTATCCTGTAAGGATCAAATCCTTAGAGCCATGCACAAGCTGATAGTCCCTCGTTCTCCGAAGATACTTGAGGATGTTTTTAACTGCAGTCCAGTCGTCTAACCCTGGATTGGACTGGTACCTGCTCACTATCCCAACTGCATAGCAAATGTCAGGCCTAGTACACAACATAGCGTACATAAGACTGGCCGCAGCTGAAGCATAAGGGGTCCGTCTCATATCCACAATTTCTTGAGGTGTCTTACGACATTGTTCCTTAGAAAAATGAACTCCATGCCTGAAGGGTAGTAAACCCCTCTTGGAATTCTTCATCTTATATCTAGACAACATCTTGTCTATATATGATGCTTGAGACAGGGCTAACGTTCTGTTTCTACGATTCTTGATAATTTGCATCCATAAAACATACTAAGCTTCACCCCAATCTTTCATTTGGAACTCAGTCGATAGCCATTTTTTAATGTCATATAGATATTCTACATCATTCCCAATGAGTAAAATATCATCTACATACAACACTAGAATAGCTACTAAACTGTTGATAATCATTTTGTAAACACAAGGTTCATCAACGTTCTGGTCAAAGCCATAAGATTTGACAGCAGTGTCAAACCTTATATTCAAAGATCTGGAAGCTTGCTTCAACCCATAAATGGATCGTCTAGGCTTGCAAACTTTTTGCTCCTGATCTTGAGCAATGAACCCCTCTAGTTGAGACATAAAGATGTTCTCATCAAGATTGCCATTCAGAAAAGCAGTCTTGACGTCCATTTGCCAAATCTCATAATCATAAAACGTGGCAATGGACAAGAGAATCCTTATTGACTTTAACATGGCAATTGGGGAGAAGGTTTCCTTATAGTCCACCCCCTCCATTTGGGTATAATCCTTTGCCACCGGTTGAGCTTTGAAAGTCTGCACTTTCCCAGCTGCGTCTCGTTTTCTCTTGTAGATCCATTTGCACCCTATGGGTTTAACCCCTTCAGGTAGGTCTACAAGATCACAGACTTGATTTAAGTACATAGACTCCATCTCTAGGTCCATAGCTTTGACCCACTGGTCATGGTCCACATCATTCATTTCCTGTCTAAAGGTCAATGGATCCTCAACCCCATCATCAGGTATGAAAGTTGGAGTTTCTGCTAAACCCAGATAGCGTTCAGGTTGAATAACAACCCCTCCACTACATCGAGGCATTCTCAACTCTTGAGAATGATGGGCTTGACCAGATGTACTGGGCTCATCAAGAACTCTCGTTCAAGGTCCAACCTCTGAACTGGGCTCATCAACAACTCTTGTTGAAGGTCCAGCCTCATCAATAATTCTTGTTGATTCATTTGTAGCTTTACCAGAAAGTTCATTAAACACAATTTTACTGCATGGTACGTGTTCTTTAACGTGGTCTTCTTCCAAGAAAGTAGCATTGGTCGATACAAACACTTTGTTTTCTTTTGGATCGAAGAAGTATCCACCTCTTGTTTCTTTTGGGTAGCCTACGAATAGGCATAATTTTGAACGTGAATCCAATTTCTTTGGGTTTGCTACTAACACATGTGCAGGGCAGCCCCAAATTCCGAAATGACGTAAACTAGCTTTACGCCCTTTCTAGAGCTCAAATGGTGTTTCAGAAACACTCTTTGAGGGAACAACATTCAAAATATAAACTGTAGTCTCTTCTGCATAACCCCAAAAAGAACTAGGCAACTGAGCATAGCTCATCATAGATCGAACCATGTCTAACAATGTTCTGTTTCTCCTTTCAGATACACCATTCTGCTGAGGTGTACCTGGTGCTGAGAGTTGGGACGAGATTCCATGTTCTATCAAATAGTTTTGGCATTTTAAGTCTAAATACTCTCCACCTCGATCAGATCGAAGTGTTTTAATGGTCTTACCTAAAAAGTTCTCAACTTCAGTTCTGTACTCCTTGAACTTTTCAAGGGCTTCAGACTTATGAGTCATTAGATATAAATAACCATACCTTGAATAATCATCTATAAAAGAGATGAAATATTCATACCCTCCTCGAGCTCTTACATTCATTGGACCACAGAGATCCGTAAGTACGAGTTCTAAGAGCTCCTTGGCACGATAACCTTTTTAAGTAAAAGGTCGTTTGGTCATCTTACCTTCGACACATGACTCACATGGAGGTAAAGTACCATCTTCTAACTGGCTTAGAAGTTCATTCTTAACCAATCTCCCAATCCTATTGAGATTTATGTGGCCAAGTCTCAAGTGCCAAAGCTAGGTACATTGAGAAACTTTTTGCCTTTTTGGTTTAGTATCAGCTGTTTTAAACATTTCATTGTTCAAAATAGCACTAGACTCTATTGGTTGTAAAACATACAAATTGTTCTCCATTTTTGCAAAACAGATATCAGTACCCTTTTTAGTAATGAAAACTTCATTCACAGAAAAGGACACTGAATATCCTTGTTCTAGCAAACAAGAAACATAAATCAATTTTTTATTTTTATTTTGCGAACTATATATACATTATCTAATAACATATAGTGTTTCATGGAGAATAACATTTTAATATCTCCCACTGCTTTAGTTGAAATGAGCTCCACAGTCCCAACTCTGAGAGTCATTTCTCCAGCATCCAACTGTTGCTAGGAGCTCATTCCCTCAAAGGAAGAACATATGTGATGAGTGGCACCTGAATCTAGGATCCAGGCTGTATCATCATTTTCCACTATACACGTTTCAATGATCAATAAATCAAATTTATTTTCTTTGAGATGTGCTAAGAAATCTATGTCATATTCATCATGAACAATTCCGGATAAATTAGAATATGGGCTTGAGGACCATCCTCAGTTAAGATCAATTCCACGCATTTAGTGTTTAAGTTCATTTTCTTAGTGGTATTAGAAATACCAGTTTTGTAATTGGTGTTATTCGAGGTATACAAAGAACGTTTCATTGCTGAGAACAAACAAATTAACTTAATAAGTATTGTTTCATTAACCCATTACAAAAAAATAATAATATTATTTTAATCAAATCAATTTAGCGAAAGTAATGATCAACCCATAAAATAAACATTCATTTTGCAACGATACTTTAGAGGTTTAGAACAACAGATACCATAGGGTAGTTAGCTACTCATCCTCTGAATTGAGACAATCTCAGCCAATCCCTATTTCCAATAGTTCTTAGCTACTGTTTTTTCGGTCAGGAAATTATTAACACCTTAACAATTTAACGTAAGTGTGATCCTCCATTTTTCAGATTTATGAGGTCGGCCCCAACAATGCTAACATAGGGAAAGTCAAAGTTTGAAATGGACCTAAGAAACCCTATCCATTTCTGGAGTTTGCGTTGTTCCGACTCCCATGATCAAGCCCTCCGTAGGGTGATCGCTCCTAGGGCAACTCGCAGGCAGATCATGGGGATCTCACGGTGCAACCTAATGGAGGAGGCCGTAGGATACGTTGACACGTGTCCTACTCCCACTTACTATAAAATACTCCCTCATTTACCTTGATATTAATCCATGCAAACACCATCCATAGGGGGTCACTCCCAGGGTGACTCAAGGCCAAGCATGAACCTCACGTTGTGAATTTTTTAGGACGTGAGAGCAAAACTTGATTTATGAAAATCTTTTTTTGATATATTTCCTCCCACTAAGTATTTTTATAATTATAGGGTCTATTACTTAGGTAAATTCCGGCTAAGTGAATCTATCTAAGTCTATGTATGTATATAACTTTTATATATATAGGTATTTTCTCTGATGTCTAGGTGAATTAAACATTTTTAATTACCTAGAGACATAGCATGCTAATATAGCTATGGTTAATTCAACTCAAGTTCTAGCTCAGTTCCCAGTAGCAGGTGTTCCGTAAACCGTCATCTTAAGTACCTCCAGCCTTAGACAGAACTTTAGTGGTAGAATTCCCTTATAACCATAGTAATGTAAACTCTTTACTCTAAAGATCAAGGTGAATTAAACTCTTTTAATAAACCTAGTGACATTGCATGCTAACATTTAACTATGATCAATTCAACTCCAGTATTCCAGGTTAGTTCCCAGGTAGGATGTGTTCCGTAAACCGTCATCTTAAGTACCCCCATCCTTAGACAAAACTTAACCGGTGGAGTTCCCTTATAATCATAGTAATGTTTTTCCTACTTAGTCCATTAAAACTATTTTTAATTCTAAGTAAGAAAATAGTTCTAATCTTATTAGAATTATAATGAGCTTAGGTCTAATTAATTTTAAAATTTTTAAAATTAATTCATTTTAACCTAAGGTCCAATGTTTGCATGCAACTCTTTGTTATAGGTTGACGGTTTCTAATCAATTTTATAACTTATTATAAAATTTTAATGATTAGCCCTATAACATGCTTCTATGGTGTTGGAAAAATAAAAATCATATTCTAATTATTAAACACCATATTATTATGACGCGGATAACGATAATATAACGATTATATTAATCTAAAGTGGTGTCATGCTTCATGCAATTTCAATTTCATTTAATTAATATCGATTATATTAATTAAACATCCATGAAATTAAATTACATGAAACTTGACATTAATATAATATAACTCTTGTATTAATCTAATTAATGTCATGCTCAATGCTATTCCATTTTCATTTAATTAATATAATATTTTATATTAAATCATACATAGAAACAAGTATTGATTTATATTTATTATTTGGGAAAAATACACTTTTGGTCCCTGAGGTTTGGGTTAAGTAACACTTTGGTCCCTGAGTTTTCAAACTCAACAATTTAGTCCCTCAGGTTTGAATTTTGTTTCATTTTGGTCCCTCCATCCACTTTTCCGTTAACTTTTAAACTTTTGGTGACGTGTCATTTATTTTTTTTATTAAAAATTTTATTTTCTTAATTTTTAAAATAAAACAATTATAAATTAATTAAAAATATATATTTTTATTATTATTTCTTATCTTCCCCTCCTTCTTCTCCAACCTTCTCTTCTTCTTCCCCAACCCTACCGCCGGCAGCAGCCGACCGCCGTCGGCCGTCGCTCGCCGGCGCTGGCGGTTTTTTTTTTTTTTTTTTTTTTTTTTTTTTTTTTTCCCTTCTTCACTTTCTTCCTTCGCCCAACCCACAAACCAACGTTCGGTTTCATTCCCACGATGCTGTTTCGCCCAGATCGTTTTCAGTCGCCCAGATTGAACGTGTTGTTTCGCCCAGATCGTCTTCAGTCGCCCACACCCGTCTTCAGTTGCCCAGATCGAACGTTCTGTTTCGTCCAGATCGAACGTTTTGTTTCGTCCAGATCGAACCCACGAACCAACGTTCGGTTTCGTTCCAGATCAAACGTCGGTGGTAGGTCGATTTCGTTCCACGAACCCACACCCAGATCGAACGCCCTTCTTCTTCCTCTTTGCCCAGATCGAACGCCCAGCCACTCCCTCCTTCTTCTTTGCCCAGATCTGAGCGAAGACGGGTGTGGGCGAGCTGTGAGCGACGAACTTCCAGATCTGAGCAAAGACAAGAGTGGGTGAAGGACTACGAACGGGCGGCGAAAGACTACAAATGGGCGAAACGGCGGCGAAAGACTACAAAAGGGCAGAACGGCGGCGAAAAAAATGAGAAGAAACGAAAAAAAAAATGTTACCGCCGGCGACGGCCGGTCGCCGGCGGTAGGTTGGTGATGGGAGTTTGGAGAAGGAAGATGTTGGTGATGGAAGTTGAAGAAGATGAACAAAAAATAAAAATATATTAGAGAAAATATTTTTAAAAAAATAATAAAATAATAAAATTTTATTATTTTAATATGTTTTTATTTTAAAAAATAAAAAAATAATTTTTTTTATTAAAATATTAGTGCCACGTCAGTAGCTGTTAGAATTTAACGGAAAAATTAACGGTAGGGACCAAAGTGCTACTTATCTCAAACCTCAAGGGTATTTTTGTTGAGTTTGAAAACTCAAGGACCAAAGTGTCACTTAACCCAAACCTCAGGGACCAAAAGTGTATTTTTCCCTTATTATTTTCATTCATAATATAACTAATTGTATTAATTCCCATGAAAATAATCCTAAGCATGCATGCTACATTAATTAAATATAAGAATTATATTTAGCTAAATTAATGTCATGCATCATGCTTCACCAATTTCATATATTTAATATAATAATTATACTAAATAACTCTTGAAATTAAATTCATGCATAATTATCATACATTATAACAATTATAACATAAATATGCATGAAAACATGCTTAACCTATGGTGGGAATTTAAGTTATATGACATCCATAAAGCAAATAAATAGCAATTGAACCGGTTAATTTTGGCCCCTAGGATAAATAATAAAGCATAAATTACAATAATTATAGCTAAATTTCATCCTAAAAGTCCTTATGCAGCTCCAAATACTAGTCTAGACCGGGCGAACCGACCCGAACCACTTCGAACCAATTACAAAAACCACGAATCGAGCCAAATTCCAGCTGAACCGGATCAAATCGGTCCCAGCCCAGCCAGACCGCATGAACCAGACCGTCCAACCACCTTGAACCGTCCTGTTGCGAATCCTTAACGCGTGCTGTGATCGTGACAACGTCTTTTGGCCTCGATTTTTTTTCTCGCGATTTCTCCGATTTTGATCTCATAAAAACCTATTCTAGACATGGACTTACATAGGACTCGATTTTACATAAAATACCTGAAACACCGGTCCCTTACATGATCAAATCACATAAAAACAGTAAAATCTATGGCCATAAAATTAACCTAAACAGTTCAATGCAAACCATACATACATTATGCAATAATCAATCCCACCAATAGCCAATGCAAATTTTAGATAAACAAAATTAGATCTATGATCGACTCTGATACCAATTGAAGGATTGGAATTCCATAATTCCGTAAAGCGGAAGCATGATTGAGACCGATTCGTTATTAATTTTGTTTAATCTACAATACCAATACATTGACAATAATATTAGAACTATTCTACATATATATTAAGGCTAAACATACAAAATATTAGATTTAAATCTAATATGTGTAGTAACAAATTACTTACTATCGTTGACGACTCAGAGTAAATTCACCAACTGCTTGTGCATTAATCACAAACTAGTGCGAACACCACCACTATGGCTACACCGATATGACTCTGAGACTTCTAGAGGCAGGAGACTTGTGGGAGTCTAGAGGAAGCCTTGAGGGGACTTCTCTGAGAGTAGGAGAATGAATCAGATGTCTTTCACCCCATCCTAGGGGTCCTATATATAGTAAAGGCCAAGACCTTTTTCCTAATAGGAAAAAGTCTCTAATTTTAATAATTAATTAATTTTCCAATTAAATGTCATATATTTAATCTTAGGGATTTTATTAAAATTAAAATTAATATGAATCCAATTCATATTAAATTTATTTGAACTCTTTCAAATATCTTCTTTCCTAATAGGAAAAGGTCTCTAATTTTAATAAATAATTAATTAATTCCATAATTAATTAATTACCCAATTAAATATCATGATTTTATTATAAATTAATATGAATCAAATTCATATTAAATTTATTTGAACTCTTTCAAATATTCTCTCTCAAGAATGAATTTTTGAAATTAATACAGAAATTATATTATAAAGTTTCATAAACTTTATATTATAATGCATCAATATACATTATACGATTCCCGAAATAAATTGAACACATTCAATTTACAATTTATACTTAATTTCCTCAAGTCTCTTTACGAGTTACTAGTGGGACCTAATGGACCTACAGATCAAAAGCTCCAACGATACGAAACTAATTGGCCAAACTCATTAACCAAGTTAGGCAACATTCGTTAATTGTGGGTCACTCCACTAAAGACCCACAGCTGCACTCTTCTCACTGTAGAATATTTATGTGTAAACGGATATCGACCAAGCAGTAAGTCAATCCTTCACGTGTGTTCGTAACACCAGCTGGGTCAAATTACCGTTTTACCCCTGGGTTATCTCTGGTTCCTTAAGTACCACTGATTCCTCTAATGAACAACTTGTTTAGGGTCCAAACACTAAACAGGAGTTCCTCTCAGGCTAGGAGAGGACGGCGCGCCTTTGTTCAAGCCTCGGAATCAGCCTTTAAGGGAACACACATCTACTCACCCCAATAGGGGAAGGAGTGAATTCCATCTTGTACTTTTATGTTCCCAACCCCCATTCGGTCTTGCCCCTGAAATGGTAGGATTATTGAGTCGGCGAACTGGCCACTCTCACCCATACAAATCTAAGGACGATCCCTTCTGAAAGGGGTTCATAACAGACTCAGGATGGAGATTGAGTTACCTAGGTCATCCTATTGAAATAAAAACCTAAACTAGTTAACGACGTTACATCTAGTGGTTACTATTTTGCGGTCCGGTCTTATGCAAAGTCATTGCATAGGATACCCCCACCCGCATGTCTCCTACATGGATGCTTTGGATCATTGCATCTGTATCGAATACAAGGTGGGCCGTATCACATAGTGTCACTAGGATAAGGTACCCAACCTTATCCCTATACTATAGACCTTTTAGGTTGTTACTTGGACATTGATCCTCGTATGTCCCCACATACTAGTCCAAGTTTCATTTAAACAACATTGGATCTTAGTTTATTGGATTTTGGGTTTATTAATGCAAACTCGATTATTCAATAACCAAATTATTGAATTACTCAAATAACACTTTATTGAGATCGATTAATTTGTTTCATTTACTATCTACGAATTTTAGGGCATAAAACCCAACAAAAGGTTGTTGTCCACTAGTTATTTTAGCCTTAGAATCATGATCTTATCGTTACCCATCGCATATCTAGGCTCGTAGGAGTTGCCTGATCTTTATATGTCCTAGTTTATGTTTAAATGAGTTATCATGGCTATTTTGGTTAAAATCAAGTAGTTCTTCAATGCTCATTAAGCCTTGTTGCCTTAATATGTTCCCGACCTTTGTAGGTTCGTAAAGCATGGATTTATGAGCTTTTGGTTGTTGTCCTTAGTTTAAAAAGTTTGCTAAATAGGTTTCCAATAATTACCTAGGCCTTATTTGCATTGCCTAAGTTTTAGGAGCTCTTAGAATGTCGTTCATGCGATTTAGGTGGTTGTTGTTTTAGGGATAAAGCCCCAACGCAGCAGAAACGATCATAAAACCATACTGTGTTTTCTCAAGATTAAAATACCGATACAATTTGCAAAGGCTTTTTTCCAGCAGGAAAAACACACATAAATCATGTTGTAAAACTATATAACTTGCTTTAAAACATTAGGAACAATCTAGACCTAATATAGAATGGATCCTATTGATTCTAGATCAAGAATTACCTACCGTAGATAAAGTTCTTGATCGATTTGCCTAATTCCCTTTTGATTGCAAAAAATTCCAGCAGCAAGTAACTCTTGTTTTCGCTGCAAATCCCACACGAACACCACCACGAGGATTCACCAGTGGACTCTAAAGGATATCAGTGAGGGAGATTGTGGGAACTCTTTTTCTAAGGAATAATGTTGAGAGAATCAAAGTGAGAGCTTAGGATTTCTCTGGAGAGAACTCTTCTGTAAACTAGAGAGCCACACCACAAAACAAATGAACGGCCTCCAAATAAATCCGTAACCTCTCTCCTTAGTAGGCGTGTGAGGGATAAAAAATAGGTCATACACCCACGATCTTATAACTGATAAAATATTAGTTGATTTAATTTTAAAATTCAAATTAATTAATTAGAAAATTAATTAAATTAAATTAAAATAAAGTTATTCAATTCATAATTAAATAACTAACTCATTTAAACAATATTTAAATGATTATCCCTCGCATAACCCATAGTTTGAATATAATTAAATCTAAATTTAATTAAATTAAAACAACAATTAATAAATTCTATAATTAATTAATATTATAATTAAATATCGCATATTTAATCATAATTCCCTCATAGAAACTATAGTATTAACGCACATCTAATGCACATTAATTATAATCTATAGTTTTAATATGAATCAAATTCATATTTTACCTTTTTATTCGAACCCTTTCGAATACTCAATTTTCCCTAGAAATTAACCTCAACACCTTATTTGAGTCATCGGTGGGACCTAATGGACCTACAGATCAGAAGCTCCAACGATATGAGATTAATTTGCTAAACTCATTAACCAAGTTAATCAATGTTCGTTAACTGTGGTTCACTCTGCACTAAAGAACCACAGCTGCACTCTTCTCACTGAAGATATATTTCTGTGTCCACAGATATCGACCATCAACAGCAAGTTAGCCCTTCAAGTGTGTTCGTACCCCAGCTAGGTCAAATTACTGTTTTACCTTTCGGCTACCTCTTCATCCTTAAGTACCAGTTCTCCTCTTATGAACAACCTGTTTGAGGTCCAACCAACAAACAAAAGTCTCTCCCGTGCCATAAGGAGGGTAGGGCCCATTGTTCAAGACCCAGAGACACCACTTAAGAAAACACACCTCTACTTACCCTAAAGTCAGGAATGAGAGAATTCCATCTTGTAAGATCGTGTTCCCAACTCCCCACTCGGTCTTGTCCCCAAAATGGTAGGCATATTGAGTCGGCGAATAGGCCACTATCACCCGTACAAATCAAAGGACAATCCCTCATGGACAAGAGCCCATAATAAACTCAAGATTAAGGCCAAGTTTCCTAGGTCATCCTAGTGAAATAGAAACCGAGCTAACTCACGGTGTTATAGTTAGTGGTTAACTATTTCACGATCCGGTCTTTGTGTAAACTCATTGCACAGGATACCCCCACTCGCATGTCAACTACATGAACGCGTTGGATCAGTACGTTTGTATCAATATGCAAAGCGGCCCGTATCCATAGTGTCACCAGGATAAGGTACCCAACCTTATCCCTATACTACAGACCCTTTAGGCTAAAACTTGAACATTGATCCCCGTATGTCCCTACATACTAGTTCAAGCCTCATTCTATTAGCCTTGGATGTTTAGTTTATTGGATTAGGGTTGAAAAGACAATATATAATACAAACATTAAAAAATACATTACTTTTATTAATGTTCGGTCAAATGTACATTTACTATCTACCAGTTTTAGGGCATAAAACCCAAGAAACTCCCACTTGAACTAAAACTCAAGTTAAAGGGAAAGTATATACAATATAATCCAAAGCTGGAAATGGTACATGTATGTTGTACATTACATGAAAAGTAAATATACAAAATACAATAAACTAGGACATCCTTACACCCATTACACATCTCCCACTTGCCCTAGATTATGCTATATACATATCTCGTAGACCTAGACTTTCTAGATGACCCTCGAACACTTTAGCTGAGAGGGTATTCGTAAATGGATCAGTAATGTTGTGCTCTGAAGTGATCTTGGTCACGACCACATCTCCTCTTTGCACAATCTCTCGAATTAGATGATACTTTCTTTCTATATGTTTACCTCGTTTGTGGCTGCGATGTTCTTTTGAATTGGCTACAGCTCCACTGTTGTCACAGTATAACGTAATGGGCAAGTTCATATTTGGAACAACTTCCAAATCTGTCAAGAACTTCCTTAGCCAAACAGCTTCCTTAGCTGCTTAACAAGCAGCTACATACTCAGCCTCAATCGTGGAGTCTACTATGCATCCTTGCTTTATACTTCTCCAAACTACAGCTCCCTCGTTAAGGGTGAAAACTGACCCTGACGTGGATTTCCTAGAATCCTTGTGAGACTGAAAGTCAGAGTTGGTGTATCCAGTGAGAACTAACTCTTTATCCCCTAAAACCAACATGTAGTCCCTCGTTCTCCTAATATACTTGAAAATTCCTTTAACGACGGTCCAGTGGTCTAACCCTGGATTTTACTGATATCTGCTGACAATCCCTACAGCATAACAGATGTTAGGCCTTGTGCAGAGCATGGCATACATTAAGCTACCCATTGCATTGACATAGGGAATCCGTCTCATATCCTCAACCTCTTGAGGTGTCTTAGGAGTCTGTTCCTTAGACAGGTGAACTCCATTCCTGAAAGACAATAAGCCATTCTTTGAGTTCTGCATCGAATGTCGGGCCAACATCTTGTCGATATACGTTGCTTGAGACAGAGCTAGCGATTTGTTCTTTCTATCCCGAATAATCTGGATGCCAAGAACATACTAGGCCTCACCCAAATCTTTCATTTGGAATTGAGCTGCTAGCCATTCTTTTACGTCAGACCGATACCCTACATCATTCCCAATGAGTAGGATGTCGTCAAGATAAAGTACGAGAAAAGCTACTTTATTCTTGTTGATTTTCTTGTATACACAAGGCTCATCAACATTCTGGTCGAAGCCAAAAGATATGATCGCAGTATCAAATCTAATATTCCAAGATCTGGAGGCCTGTTTCAACCCATAAATGGATCGATTCAGCTTACAAACCTTTTGCTCCTGACCTTGGGTTATGAACCCTTCGGGCTGAGACATAAAAATACTCTCGTCAAGATTGCCATTCAAAACGGTTGTCTTGACATCCATTTGCCATATTTCATAGTCATAAAATGTGGCAATGGATAAGGGAATTCTTATGGACTTAAGCATAGCAACGGGAGAAAAGGTTTCTTCATAGTCCACCCCTTCTCGTTGGGTATAACCCTTTGCTACAAGTCTTGCTTTGAAAGTCTGTACTTTCCCAGCAGCATTTCTTTTCCTCTTATAGATCAATTTACACCCAATGGGTTTGACCCCTTCAGGTGGATCTACAAGTTCCCAAACTTGATTGAAGTACATAGGCTCCATCTCAAGGTCCATGTCTTTGGCCCAGTCGTGTTTATCTACGTCATTCATTGCCTTGCGATAAGACGATGGATCTTCTATGCCGTCATCAGGTATGACTACTTGTGTTTCCGTTAAACCCAAGTAGCGGTTAGGTTGTATCACAACCCTCCCACTGCGTCGAAGCTCTCCCACTACGTGAGGAGGACTAGATTGACGAGAAGAACTGGAATCTCCAACAACTCTTGTTGAAGGACCAGGTTCATCAACAACCCTTGTTGGTCCTTCTGTAGCTTCTCCTAATACTAACTTACTTTGTGGTTTATGATATCGAATGCGGTTTTCCTCCAAGAAAGTTGCATTTGTTGATACAAATACTTTATTGTCTTGAGGGTCGTAAAAAAGACCACCTCTCGTTTCTTTTGGGTATCCAACAAATTCGCATAATCTCGTACGTGGTTCCAATTTCTTAGGATTTGTCACTAACACATGTACATGACAACCCCAGATACGAAAGTAACGCAAAGTGGGTTTATGCCCCCTTCATAACTCAAAAGGAGTTTCAGAAACACTTTTTGAGGAACATTGTTAAGAATATGTACTGTAGTCTCTACTGCATACCCCCAAAACGAGCTAGGCAATTGAGCATAGCTCATCATAGATCGAACCATGTCTAACAAGGTTCTATTTATCATTTCTAATACACCATTCTGCTGAGGTGTACCAAGTGCTAAGAGTTGGGATTGGATTCCATGTTCTATCATATAGTCCTGGAATCTTTGATCCAAATACTCTCCACCTCGGTCTGATCGAAGTGTTTTATTTGTCTTACCTAACATGTTTTCTACCTCAGACTTAAACTCTTGGAACTTTTCAAGAGCCTTAGACTTATGGCCCATTAGGTATAAGTAACCGTATCGAGAATAATCATCTATAAAAGAGATGAAATATTCATAACCACCTCGAGCCTTTACATTCATTGGACCACAACGATCCGAATGTATCTGTTCAAGAGGTTCTTTTGCCCTATAACCTTTTCCAGTAAAAGGCCTCTTGGTCATTTTACCCTCGAGACACGATTCACATGGTGGTAAAGATGTATCTTCTAAATCAGTTAGAAGTCCATTTTTAACCAAATGATCGATCCGATCGATGTTAATATGACCAAGACGAAGGTGCCAAAGATACGTATTGTTACTTAAAGGATAAATCTTTTGCCTTTTGTTTTGCGTTTCGGTCATTTTAAACATTTCATGACTTAAAATAGCCTTAGCATCAGTTGGTCTTAACACAAATAAATTATTTTCACGCTTAGTTGAACAAATATAAATTCCATTCCGATAAATTAAAGCTTCATTAAGCAAGAATGAAATAATATAATCTTGTTCAAGTAAAGCAGAAACAGAAATAAGATTCCTTTTAATTTTAGGAACCAAATACAAGTCCTCTAAAATCAAATACTTATTTCTAAAAAATAATTTTGCAGCTCCCACTACACGAGCTGAAACGACCTCTCCTATTCCAATCTTGAGAGTCATTTCACCATCAGCCAGCTGCTGGAAATCATTTCCCTGAAAAGAAGAGCAAACATGATTAGTGGCTCCCGAATCCAATATCCAAGCAAACTCACCATGTTCGACGAGACAAGTCTCTAATACAAGTAAATCGAATTTACCTTCTTTTTCTCTCTTCTTCTCAGCGAGGTAACGGGAATAGTTGCGCTTCCAATGACCATCTGCATTGCAGTGGAAGCATCTGCCTTTGTCGGCCACGACCTTGGCCTTGCCCTTACCTTGCACAGCTTGCGCATGAGTCTTCCCCTTGTCTCCCTTCTTCTTCTGGATTTGCTTCGATGAAGAAGCCTAAGGTACAGATTTAGTCATTGAGGATGAACCCTTCAGGAGCTTCTTCTTGGAATGGGCCACATTGACTTCTCCTTTTACCACATTCTTGCCTTTGCTTTTCTGCATGGACTCATAAATCTGTAACTCTGAGAGGAGGGTAGTCAGATTGAATTGAATTTTGTTCATACTCGCGTTTTTCCTAAACGACATATAGCTTGTAGGAAGCGAGTGAAGGATGAACGCAACCTGACTGCGCTCGCAGACTACCCCGCCATTCGCCTCAACAAAGTTGAACTGGTTAATAATGTCAAGGACATGTTCCCGGACAGACTGACCCTCTTGCATCTTGGCGTTGAAGGCGTTCTTCAAGGCATCGTGGTGGAGCTAATAGGACAGGAGTCCAAATATCTCCTGTAGGGAATTCATAATCTTCCTCGCAGTTTCCACGTTCTCGTAACGCTTGGCCAAAACTTCAGATAAGCTAACCAAAATATAGACTTTGACCTTTTCATTGGCCTTTGTCCAGCGTTCGTGGGCATCCTTTACTGCCTAAGTGGCAGTGCGTGGGGGAACGGGAGGACATTCCTCCGTTAATACGAACCTAAGATCCTATACCACGAGTATGGTATTTAGATTCGATTTCTATGTTGAAAAATTCTCGCCCGTTAGTTGTTCGTTTTTAAACAAGGAGATTATAGAGGAAGACATTGCTGAAAAACAAACAATTGACCGTATTAGTTATCTTTGCCTTAACCCATCACACAAGCAATACAAACAATTGCATACATCCAATCAATTTTGCAAACAAACAATCAAAGAACCCTAATCAAACTATGATTGTGTTTTGCAACGATGCTTTAGAGGTTTAGAAGAACAGCCACCGAAGGGTGATTAGTTGTTCCTCCTCTAAAATGAGACTCTTCTCAGTCAATTTCTATTAAAAGAATAACTCATATTCCATTAGAAATTAACCACCGTTGTTCGGTGAAGGATTTGTTAACAATTAACTCCTCCCCGTAAGTGTAACCCTCCCACTTGCAGATCTCACATGCAAGGACCAACAGGCTACCGTTAGGAAAGACAACTGTTGGCAATTAGCCTAAGCAATCCTATCCTATTTAGGAGTTCACGGTGTTTCAAATCCTATGATCAAGCCCTCCGAAGGGATGGCTGCTCCAAGGCAACATGCAGGCAGATCATAGGAATCTCACGTTGTGACCTAGGGGTGGAGACCGAGGGATACGTTGACACGCGTCCCGCTTTCACTTACTATAGTTACTTTCCCCATTCATCTTGGTATTGACCCATTCAAACACTTTCCGAAGGGAGGCCACGCTAAAACGACACGAAGCCGAGCATGGATCTCACGGTGTGAACTACACAGGACGTAGGAGCAAAACTCAATTTAAATTAAGTCTTGTAATTTTCCTCCCACTAAAGTAACCTATTAGGTATATAAGGGTTTGATTAGACCTAGATAAATCCGGCTAAGTCATTTATCTAAGTCTGGTCCTATTATAACTATTATAACAAGACCTAATGTCTAGGTCCAATAAACCAATTTAATTTACCTAGCAACATTATTCTACCATTAACATGTGATTAATTCAACTCCGGTGTTCCAGATCAGTTCCCAGGTAGGAGGTGTTCCATATACCATCAACTTAAATACCTCCAATCCTTAGACAAAACTTCACTGGTAGAGTTCCCTTATAATCTCAAGAATGTTTGTCCTACTTAGTTCACTAAAACTATTTTAAAACTAAGTAAGAATTTCTAATCCTATTAGAAAATTATCTTAGGTCTAATTAATTTTAAATCATTAAAATTAATTCATTTTAACCTAAGATCCTATGTGAGCATTGATGTGGAATTTTCCTACCGCAAGCGCACGGGTCAAGTAATAATAAAGTGATTGTAAAAACGAGTGCTGTCCTCTGGATTGTGAATAATCTCGCTCAATTTTATTTAGGGAACACAAAGTAGTGAGTGATAGATAGAAAACTAGATCAAAGCAAATAACAATGGAGATTCAATTGAAAGAACACTTAGGGAATTGATTTCGCCAATTTAGTCTATGATTGATTTTAGGGAATAAGTTATCATGCACAATGGAATTATGAGCCTGAGAACCTTTAATCACAACTACCTCTCCCGAGTATAATTGATTCTCATGCAAATTAACCAACTTGATATCCCTATCTAAGTTTATTAACATGCATGGTATTTAGTTCTTTTCGACCAATTCTAAAGTTAATCTAAAATTCGTCACGAACTTAGAATAAAAACTTTAGTCATGCAACCTTAATAAAGTCTACGCTAAATCCCCTCTCCCGAGCAAGATTCAACACTTGAATCATTCAACTAATGGCCAATTAATTGAAAGCATGAAATTAAGATTGCAAACATAACATCCATTGCACAACTCATACCATAAATCAATCCATAAGCTAAAAAGACTACATCAATCCCTAAGCCACAAGTTTAGCTAGTCATACATGGCGTTACAAGCTCAACTAAACATGAAAAAGTCATTAAGTGTAGCTAGAGATAAGGAAAAGGAAAGGAAACACTTAATGTCGTCGAACCCGGCACGTCCCCGTCTCGATCACCGCACCACCAAGTGAGATTCCCGGTCCTCGTCCTTGCTTCAGCTCCCACAATAGGTCTCTAGTTGAAATTAGGGCTAAAATATCTCAATTTGGCATCTCCCCAATCCGTAGCATGAAAAGAAATATATATATGAAATTCTGCTGATAGCGTCGAGACGCTGTCGACATAGTGTCTCGATGCTATGTCCTGCCGCGTGTTTTGATTATGGAAAAACCGAGAGCGTCGAGACGAGACGCTGTGACTCTGCCTCCCAAATTAATTAAGGAAAGACAGCGTCGAGACGCTCCAAGAGTGGTGTCTCGACGCTGATATGCAGGTTGCCCTCTCTTAGCTCCTTGTTACTTGAATCTTTTTGGTTCTTTGGCATCTTTCCACGTCCCGAACACCCGATTAACTCCAATTCCACGCTTTAGCTCTAATCGACACTTTCCTATAAAATAAACAATTAAGTGCAATAAAATGACCAATAAATCGTAAAAGACTAGCTAAATTGAATAGGGAAAACTAGCTAGCTCTGCTCGCTATCAAGCATGCATTTCTTGATTATAGATTGGCGGTTTCTAATCATAAATTTTAAACTATTTCAAAATATTAATGATTAGCCCTACATTCATGCATACTATAGTTTAAATCAATTAACAATCATATTCAAATTAATCAAATTTAAACTATACAACTTTGCATTGCATGAAAATTAATATAACTTTTATATAAACCTATGGATGTTTCATGCTCAATGCAACTTGATTACCATTTTTAATAAATTAATAATTAATTATTGCCAAAAATGGTAAATCATAGTAGCATGCTGCAAACAATTCATTTTAAATATAACTCTTATATTAAAACTATGTACTTGCATGAGTCATGCTATCAAATTTTCATGATAATTATATAACTCAAATATATATAAATCAATCATGAAAAACCATGCATAATCCCATACATCATAATCATATTATAACGTACATAATGCATGTGCATGCTTTATAACCTAAGGTGGGATTAAAATTTAAATGACATCCACAAAGCATTTAAATAGCGAATAAACCGGTTTAATTGACCCCTAGGATAATTAAAGCAAAAATTACTCTAATTAAAGCTTTAAATCTATCCTATTACATAATGTACAGTTCCATAACTGGTCTAGAAACCACGAACCGACCCGAACCGCTTCGAATCGGCCTTGAAAATCCCGAACCGCCCAAGAAACGAGTTAAACCGGACCAAACCGGTCCCAGCTCAACCCTAACCACATGAATCGGACCACCCATTAGGGTTTCAGGGCACGTCCTCACGAAGGCTGAACTGTCGCACGAAATCGCGACAGCGTCGAGACGTTGTAGGCCAAGCGTCTGAAGCTCGATTCTGGGCAGAAACAGCGTCTGATGACATCAATTGGCCTCAAATTTGATCGTGTTCTTCGCAGATCTTCAACTTATTCTAGGTTCGGACTGTACGGACACTATTTACAGAATTTTGCCCAAAAACCAATACATACATTATGCAATTAATCCCACCATAATAGGAAATTGCAAATTTTAATCAAAGAGAAAAAAATCACAGAGATGGATAAGATACCAATTGTAGGGATAAAGCCCCAACGCAGCGGAAACGATCATAAAACCATACTGTATTTTCTCAAGATTAAAATACCGATACAATTTGCAAAGGCTTTTTACAGCAGGAAAAACACACATAAATCATGCAATAAAACTATATAAAACATGCTTTAAAACATTAGGAACAATCAAGACCTAACCTAGAATGGATCCTATTGATCCTAGATCAAGAATTACCTACCGTAGATGAAGTTCTTGATCGATTCGCCTAATTCCCTTTGGATTGCAGAAAATTCTAGCAGCAAGTAACTCTTTTTTTTACTGCAAATCCCACACGAACACCACCACAAGGATTCACCAATGGACTCTAAAGGATATCAGTGATGGAGATTGTGGGATCTCTTTTTCTAAGGAATAATGCTGAGAGAATCAAAGTGAGAGCTTAGGATTTCTCTGGAGAGAACTCTTTTGTAGACTAGAGAGCCACACCACAAAACAAATGAACGGCCTCCACAAAAATCCGTAACCTCTCTCCTTAGTAGGTGTGTGAGGGAGAGAAAATAGGTCATACACCCACGATCTTATAATTGATAAAATATCAGTTGATTTAATTTTAAAATTCAATTTAATTAATTAGAATATTAATTAAATTAAATTAAAATTAAGTTATTCAATTCATATTTAAATAACTAACTCATTTATTTTTTGAAAGAAAATAACTAACTCATTTAAACAATATTTAAATGATTATCCCTCAAATAACCTATCGTTTTAATATAATTAAATCTAAATTTAATTAAATTAAAACAACAATTAATAAATTATATAATTAATTAATTTTATAATTAAATATCACATATTTAATCATAATTCCCTCATAGAAACTATAGTATTAACGCACATCTAATGTACATTAATTATAACCTATGGTTTTAATATGAATCAAATTCATATTTTACCTTTTTATTCGAAACCTTTCGAATACTCAATTTTCCCTAGAAATTAACCTCAACACCTTATTTGAGTCATCGGTGGGACCTAATGGACCTACAGATCAGAAGCTCCAACGATATGAGATTAATTGGCTAAACTCATTAACCAAGTTAATCAATATTCGTTAACTGTGGTTCACTTCGCACTAAAAAACCACAGCTGCACTCTTCTCACTGAAGATATATTTTTGAGTTCATAATCCACTCAGGATTAAGGCCAAGTTGCCTAGGTCATCCTAGTGAAATAGAAACCGAGCTAACTCAGGGTGTTATAGTTAGTGGTTAACTATTTCGCGGTCCGGTCTTTGTGCAAACTCATTTAGTTCAGACTTCCTTTAATAGTTGGTAGTTTATTTGTAGCTAGAAGCTCGTTTTGGAGCGTAGTTGTGCAGTTCCAGCTAGCCTTGGTATTTAAAAGTGATTTGTAACTTGTTTCTACTTGCTGGTTGTGTTTGATTGCATGAAACATGTTTTTTTTGTTTTCTTGCTTTATTTTTATACTTGCAAAAAACATGATATGTTGTGTTGATATGCGTTGTAATGCTTGAGATGAGCTTTTTCTATTTCGTGTTTGGGTTAACCATGTGTTATTGTTAAAGCATGAAATATGTGACTGTTGAGTCATGGATATTGATTAAGCATGTGTGTTTGGGACAAGCATGTTTGGTTCGGCTAGCATGTGTCACGGGAAGTGTAGCCTGAGTCTAGCGGTAGCGTTGCATGACGCGTAATTCATGTGTAGGTGCGGAGTGTGGCACGTAATTCACGTGTTTGGTTTTGCGCAGCATGACACGTTATGCATGTGAATGGTTTTGCGTAGCGTAGCGCGTAATGCACGTGTAAGGTTTTGCGTAGCATGGCGTTTAATGCATGCAATTGGTTTGCACAGCATGGCGTGTAAGTCGTGCGTTAGGTGCAGAGCACGACGCGTAAATCATGTGTGGTCTAGTAACGTGTGGGTGCATAATGTGAGAGGCATATGCATGATGTGGTTTTAGTGCTTTGTGAGCATGATGTGGTTGATTGCTTGGGAGCATGTTTGTTTTACTGCTTTGGAAGCATGATGTATGCGTGTGAGAAACATGTTGTTTGAAATTGTTTGATGTTTGTGAGCTAGCTCGTGTGAGCTACTTATCAGTACCGCAGTTGTACTGTGATGTACAAATTGCTTATCGCAAGTGTACGGGTGAAGTTATAATATAATGAATGTGAAATTCGAATGTCGTCCTCTGGATTGGGGTCTAATCAATTTTAATTATCGGAAAGACTCTTGACCAAATTTATTTAGGGAATCGAATTGAGTGAGAATGAAATTAAATCAAACACAAAACAATGCAAATAATGACAATCAAATGGAAATATTGGTCTTAGGGATATGATTTCACCAATTGGGATTATGGATTAATTAATGGATTAACACATGCTATGATTCATAAATCTTTGTAAACTAAAATCACACATACCTCTCCCGAGCATACATGATTCTCCCACATGCAATTGAACCCGATATCCCTATCTAAATTCAATAAGCATACAAGGCAATAAGGATAACCTTTTTAACGATTTCTAGAATTAACCATAATCTCTCGATTTCTAGCTAAATCCTAGATATGCAATATGATTTCCAAGCTAAATCCTCTCTCCCGAGTTAGATTCAAGCACAAACATCAATCAATTTATGGGCAGTAAATTGAAAGCATTAAGGATACAAAAATGCATAAATGAATCAATAACATAAAATTCATAACATCAATCCATAACTGCCCCAACGGCTACATCAATCCCTAAGAGTAAAGACCTAGCTACTCATACAACACGTTACAATATAGCTACGATCTAAAACAGCCATAAACACTAACTAAAGTAAGGGAAAGAAGAATTAAACTCTATGTAGGTCGAGACCGAACGTCCCCGTCACGATCCCCACGAACAATGGGTTGCTTTCCACCTTGCTCCTCTTTGTTTAGCTCTAAATGCTCTGTTCTTCCTCTGTTTTACGGCTCCAAAGTGTCCAAAAGAAGTCCCCAATTCAGCCCTAATCACAAATTACTTAAGGCTCCAAAGTCTCAACGCTATCGCCTTATCGCGCGCGTCTGGAATGGAAAACACGCAGCGTCAAGACGGGTTGCAGCGTCTCGACGCTGTGACCCGCTCGCGTCTATTCAGATATGGAATGGTAGCGTTGAGACACTTAAGGAGTAGCGTCTCGACGCTAGTCTGTGGTTGACCATATGTTGACTTTTTCTTCTTTGATTCTTTTTTCATTCCTTGACCTTTTTTCACCCCCCGAACATCCAATTGGCTCCAATATTAATTTCCTACAAATACAACATGAAAATGCATAAAATTTGGCCAATAAATCATGAAAGACTAGCTAAATTAAATAAGGAAAAATAGCTAGCTATGATCGCTATCATACTGATACCCTCTTCCCCATCTTTCCTCCAACATTTTAGATGTTACAGGTATCGAGGATGATCCGGACCTTGGTGGCAAGGAGGAGAACCGCGAGGAAAGATTCATAGAGTGATGGTTTCCATTTTGTTATGTTTTCTTAGTGTTGTAATAAGTTAGCTGGAGAATGGTTTGTTTTCGAGTTTATAAACTATATTGGATAGTTTGGTTGGGTTTAATAATATGTATAGCTAGTGGACTAGCTCTTTTGTTAAGAAAATGTCTTTATTTTTCCACTGCATGATTTTTTGTTATTGCATATTGCCATAGGTCTGTCTCGTCTAGAGGAGATAGGTTTGTGAAATCTGGTTGTAGTTTTGTGGAGTTTGGCCTTTTGCATATATTGAAGTGTTAAATGCCTTAATCAGGTGTTTTAAAATTTTGGGATAACCAGTTTTACGCCGTTATGCTGCTGAAATTTTTGGTACATTCGGTATAGAGTGAGTTGTCCTAGTTGCTTAAGAGTCTACAGTAAGTGGTAACGTCGCTAGGCTAGAGGTTACTGAACCTGGGGCGTTACAATTTCAATGCTTTTTATAATCATAATAAACTTCAAGAACAACTCATAAAACACGAATATTTTAGAAAATCCAATATTCACACCCAATTAAAAAGGGTTCAACAGTAAGTTCACTTACCTCGATTTATAAGCCTTCAATTTCAAACTCTTGCCCAAATATTCAAACTTCAACTCCAACGAGTAACTATATTCAAGCCCAAATTCTCATGGATAAATCGTTAAAGGATGAAATTGACTCATCAATCCATGGAATCTTGTTGTTTAACACTTACCCAAAGTCAAAATCGCATAAAAGCACCTAAGGTTTGAAGCATACAGCCGCTGGATCGCAAGATTTCGCCCCCAAACACTGCTATCACCTGAAACAGCCACACCCACTACTGAAAACTGAGCAAAATGAAGAAAAAGAGAGAGAGAGACTGAATGAGAAGCCGATGGGAAAGAGAAGCAAACCGAGATCTAGGCTGAAACACGAGACCCACGCCTACCTTTGCCTGAAACCACCGCGGGATTGCCGGAAAACACGCAGGGACGAAGCCAACGATGACACGATGCTCGCGATTGTACGAAGACGTTGCTACACTGCCTTGGGTTCACCTGAGGAGTCGCATGCCGCCTTGCTTGCTTGAAACTCGAGGTGACGCCGCCGGAGATAACTACTATCATCTGAGGAAGAAAATAAAAGAAATAAAAAATGGGGAGGCTGTCGTCGGGTGAAGAAGGAAGAAGAAGAATGGGATGAAGAAGGTCTGGCCTAGGGCTGCGTGCATAACAATATAAAAACCTAATGGTCTTGGGCTTGGCTCTAAATTCACCTTAATTTCTAAAATGCCCCTCTAGCTTTGAATTACTAAAACTCCACCAATTTCCCTCATTTTAATCTTTGAAAATTTCCATCTTAACTCCAAATCAACTCCAAACTAAGAAAATTTGAATTTTCTTTAAATTTTGGGCGTTACATATCTAGTGCTAAGTGAATATAATTATTACTTAAATTCTACAGTCCCGTTTGATAACCATTTAGTTTTTGGCTTTTTGTTTTAAAAAATTATGCTTGTTTTCTCCCAATTTACTTGCCATGGTTTTCATGTTTGTCAATGACACAATTGAATTCCTAGTATAATTCCAAAAACAAAAACAAGTTTTTGAAAACTACTTTTTTTAGTTTTCGAAAATTGGCTTGGTTTTTAAAAACATGTGAATAAGGTAGTTTTTTTAGTTTTAAAAAATGACACATTTTAGATGTCGGGTCGTGACAATAGTGAACCATTCAGCCTTTCTTTCTTTGATATCCACCATTTCAGGGGCAAAATTTGGATAACTTTGTGAATTCTTGTTTGAACGCCTCTACTGACTTGTTGCCTTGCTTTAGGTTTAGAAACATATCCGGCTTCGTGTATCTGATGATCGTACAATAGTACTTCTTGAAGAAATCTTCCTTAAAATAGAGCCAAGTGACTGGCCACGCACTGACGTCGAAGGATCTTTCTGTGCATTCCCACTAGAGGAAGGTGTCCTCCTTTAACATAAAATTGTGCACTAAACTTGTTGTGCCTTGATTGAAGACATCCACGCTTCCGACGCAAATGGGTATTCCGCGTCCCCATTAAATGATTCGGCATCATATTTCACGAAGTCTCACAGGTATCTTGCTTCCTTAGTGCATCTCACTTGAATATTGATTACATGGCCCGTCTAGTTGGCAAATGCATTTTACATGAGCATCTACAAAGCCTTCAGTGTTAAGGTTACTGCAGCTGCTTGTGCTGGGGGCATTGATTGACAAGGCATATGACTGATGGGCTGATTACCAATCTAGGATCCATGGGAGGATCTGTTTGTGTTGGGTGTTAGTCCTCTGCCACGCCTGCAACATCCTCGTCCTTGTCTTGGTGAACCTCTTCTTCGAAGAGGTATTATCTAACACATGAGTTATTATAGGGTTAAGCTACAATCTTGCATATATGAGTCCTCGTCCTTGTTTCACATCGTTAGATTTGTCATCATAGGCTACAATGATAGACACTCTTGAATGGCAGTCGTCCATGTCTGACTTTAATTTGTAAGGTAATGTGATGTTAATAGTCGTCCATTTTCTTCTCTGATAAAGAGTTTAATACCAAATTAAATATTGTTCTTTACAAAAAAAAGAAAGCAAAAAAGAGAAAATAATATCAACAAACATTGAATCAAGTACACTAGCACGTCGCACGATGGTACAACCTTGCACCTGCACCAGATGTGTCAACCTTGATCCTTCTACTTACACATAATGCAGGTTGCTCCACTACCTTGCCTAACAATTTTTCAGGCACTCTTATGCAAATGTCACACTTGACACGTTGATTCTGAGACGCCTTCGAATGCCCTAAAATGTCGTGACGCCTCACATTTTGAAATTAAGCATTTTTAGGACATGAACAGTTGTTGGGTTTAAATTAAAATTTAATTCAAGCAATTTTATTTTCAGATTTTTAAATCCACAATCTTGTAGTTATGGAAATAAAGTTACCCAAGATTTTCTCATGAAATAAAGGAAATTAAGGCTGCGATTTAGGTTTTAGAAGATTGGAATTAGTGGGTAATTAATCTTTGGGAAAATACACTTTTAGTCCCCGAGGTTTTGGTTAGGTTTAATTTTGGTCCCGAAGTTTTCCAACTCGACAATTTAGCTCTTGAGGTTTCGATTTCGTTTCATTTCAGTCCCTCCGTTCAATTTTTTTTTTGTTAATAACAAACAGAATGCTGACGTGGAACTAATTTTTTAATTAAAAATTATCTTTTAAATTTTTAAAATAAAAATATTATTTTTTATATATATTTTATTTCTTCTCTCCCTTCTTCTTCTTCTTCAATAGCACCACTACCACCAAGCCTGTTGCCAACAGCCACCGACCGTCGTTCTCCTCTCTCTTCATTTTCTTTTTCTTTTGTCAAGTGAAAAGAGTGAGAGGGAGAAAACAGAGAGAAAAGGAAGAGAAAGGAGAAGAAAAGAAAAAAAAAATGGTTGGCACTGGTGGAAGGTTGGGTGGTGGTGGTGTTGTTGAAGAAGAAGAAGAGAGAATAAATAAGAATATATATAAAAAAGTAATAATATTTATAATTTTAATATATTTTTTATTTTAAAAATTAGAAGAATAATAAAAAACTAGTGTCGCGTCAACCATCCCTTAGTTATTAACGGAAGATTTAACGAATTGACAAAACGAAAACGAAATCCAAACCTGCTAAATTGTCGAGTTTTAAAACTAAGGAACCAAAATGAAACCTAACTCAAACCTTAAGAACTTATGGGCTTTAAAAGAAAAGAACAAAATTAGAAAGAACAAAAATGACAGAGGTCGAGTTCCTTTAATGATCAAATTTAAGAAATGTCCTTAATAAACATTATTATCATTGGTAGGTTTTTATCCATTAATTAGTTCATTTCTCTTACCAAAATACCCTTGCATCTAATGAATGAAATCAAAATTAGTTTAATATTATATTTTATGATTTAAGGTTGAAACGTTTTTGAAATCAGGAAAACTGGCAAACATTTTCAATTTATTTTTTTTCTTAAAGTTATATCCCATAACAAAATTTGCATTAAATGTTTAGTTTTATTCTCTTTAATTTGGTACAGATTTTTTTTTTCCATTTGTCTCTATTATTACTTTTTTATTTTTTTTATATCCCATAGCCATTTTTTGTATATATGTTATACATTAAGGGCGATGTGATGAGTCTATACGTTGTGCAATTCATCGGGTGCCTTGGGTAATATGGTCAAGGGGCGATGTATAGTATCTTTGTGAAGTCATCAGGTGCCTTGGGTAATATGGCTAAGGGGCGATGAACAGTTTGAGACCTTGGGTAATATGGTAAAGGGTCGAACGCCGAGCACCGTAGAGAAATGTCGAGGGTTTGGGTAATATGGTCAGGGGTCGGCCTGACTCGAAGGAGTTAGTCTCAGAGAAATTGTGAGGGCTACAAGTATTGATTCAGCTTGTGTAGCTTGACTGGAAACTTAGTGTGTATGGCATGGTGCGGGATTCATGTGTCAGGTGCATGATTAGTTGCACGATTACATAATTGAGTATGTTACCATGGATATGTTGTTCATCTCGTATATGAAGCATGTTATTATGAAGCATGTTATTGGAGTTGAAAAGTATGTTACCTGCTTTACATATGTATGCTGCTTGTTGGCTCTTCAGGTGTGAGCCACTTACTCAGTACTGTGGTTTTGTACTTACCCACCACCAGATTTTGCAAGTGATGAGGAATATTACGAGCCTGATGATGCAGAGAAGAAATCCTGAGAAAGAACGAAACATTAGATAAATTTTAATACTTTGTAGTCGGGTTTTGTCTTCTTATAGTCTTGTTTTCTCCCATTCTATGTTAAATGTCTTTAGGCTTCGACAGGGTCTAGGGAGCTTCGTTTCATGGGAGTGTGACGGGGTGGAATTGTCGACGCTCGTGTTGGTCAAATAAATTTATAATCCACGACACTATAACTAGTTTGTAGAAATAGTGGTCGGGATCAAACACAGGGAAAGGGATGTAGCAGATGTAGAATTTTGTGCTTATGAAGATAGGGGGATTTTGTAAAAGTAAGGCGAATCAAAGAAAATAAATGCAGAATTTAAAGGAGACAAAATAAAGCATGCAGACGAGAAATAAGGCAGAAATCAATAACATGAAAAGGATCGTTGGATTGGGTTTTCTTATGCTTGACTCTATTTCGTTTGGCTTCATAGTTTTCTCTAATAATTGTTCTATACTGATTTCATTAGTCCAATTGGCTTCTTGGTTACTCGGAGGACCCCCTACACTAACTTGTGCTAATTAACTTGCTAACCGTGAATTCTGCAATTAACAAGATTAATTAATTTATTCTTTATCGCTCGCCACCCTTCAAACATGAAATGGAAACCATCCGAGACCTCGCAACGGTCACTAAATTATATCTAACTAATTTATAATAAGAAATTTCACAATCACATACTTAAACTAGCTGCTTTGGGATCGTGGGTCTGGAATCGTAATAACCAAATTTAAATATAATTTAAATCTAATTCATACAACCTTTAACATGCATCATATGCCTATCAAGGGTAGTCTCGCATAGCGAGTGACTTACCTCGACTTAGTGGCTATCTAAAAATAACTGATTGAATACACAAGCGATATTCACATAGGGTCGTCAATCCTAATCGAATAACCTAATGTATTGGTTTAAACATGATGACATGCAAAACTTAATGAACGAACAACAAGAACAGTGCAATAAACCCCAAAAAATTCCACCAAAGTAGATAGAAATCAAAGCATAATCCCAATACAATGATCTAAATACTATTAGCTACTCATAAACAAAGTAGAAACATAAATAGACATGAAAGAATACATGAGATGTGACCTAAAAAGATCTAAAACAGTACTAGAAAGTAAAAGAGGCGAAAGAAATCGTGAAAGGACCAAATTTCTAACCTAACGGCGGACTAAACCGAGACTACATATTTATAGAAAACTCGGCGACGTTGAGACGCCAAGGGCAGCGTCTCGACGCTGCGAATTTGATGCTCCGCCTTTATTTCACGTTGATGTTCAGACGCTAGGGGCAGCGTCTCGGCGCCATCCCTGATTTGTCCCTTGTTGTTTTATTTATCGGTCTTGTCTCATTTCTTAGTACGGGGCTTCAATCTTCGACTTTCGGTGTCATTCTTCAGGCCCGCTACAGCACAATTGAGTCTTTTCACCTCCTCACCGTCCAAGACATCGAGATGGCTTGAAAACTCCGTAAGTGGTCCGAATTAACATCAAATTATCGTGATTGGCTCCCGACATCGCCTAAGCTCAAATATCCTGTAAATAAGACAAGTAAAACAAAAAAGAACTCTAACAAGCTTGGATTAGAGGTGATAAAATAAGACTATTTAGGTCCTATCAGAGTGGCGGCAGAGTGAGGTTGACGGCAACTGCATGAAGAACGTATTGGGCGCCGACGAGGAGAGACGAAAAGATGAAAAAAAGGAAAAAGACGAAAATGCTTCGTTTCATCAATATGCTCTTCTGGTTTTTGACGAGGAGAGACGGTATGAGAGAGTAGACGCCGACGAGGAAAGAGAAAAAGAGAGAGTAGACGTCGACGGTGAGAGACAAAAAGAGAGAGATGTCATCTGAGACGGTTTTGTGAGAATAAAGGTGAAGAAAGGTGGAACAATGTTCACCCTATTCGAAGATGTAGGAGATGAATAGCACTTTTCTAAATCAGTGAAAATGACAACATGGTAAACTTTAATGTTCTAGCTGGCAAAGTACTTATATATATATATATATATATATATATTTGAATAAAGTACCATCCTTATTTCTTTTTTACTGCTACAATGGATAAAGCTGGAATACTGTTCTGAACACTGTTCTAAATTAGTGAAAATTTACATCTGCAGATTTAGACAACCAGAAAGACATACTGACAAGTGAAATTAACAATTAGGGCAAAAGGCTGTATGGTTTCAAAAAAGACAAATCGAAAGTTTGATTTGGTTTTTTCTGTAATAGTCTTTAAAACCGAACCAAACTAAACCGGTTCGGTTTGTTACACCCCCTATTACTTAGGACCTTTTTTGGACCTTTAGAAGCACCTTAACACCTTATAGTAAGTTGATTTCTACCTGTTGAGTTTGTTTAATATGTGTTAGTATGTCGTGTGTTTATTTATGTAGCCCCAATGTACAATGTATATATTTATAAACGGTCCTATTTTGGTTGAGTTCTTAATATGCTTAGTTGTTGAGCATGTTTCTATGCCTTGGAATGGTCTAACATGTTTTTTTTTTTTTTTATTGAAATTGTCTAGAAAAGAGCATCATGTTTATGTTGAGAGTTTGTTGTTCATTTTAAGTGTTTTACGACTTAATACATGGGTTAGAAAATATGGTTAAAAATGTGTGTTCTTTGTTGTGAGCATGTCCTTGGCATTAAGCATGGTGTATAAGCATGATGAGTAGGATTATGCATTATAGTGAGATTGTGAGCTACAAGAACCATGTGTGTTGATAACTCTCCATAAGGGAGTTGTTACTAGGCTTTCAGGGGATAGAATGAGTCTTATCTAGTGCTAAATGAACATAATTATCACTTAAATTCTACGGCCCCGTTTGATAACCATTTGGTTTTTGGCTTTTGGTTTTAAAAAATTATGCTTGTTTTCTCACAATTTACTTACCATTGTTTTCATGTTTGTCAATGACACAGTTGAATTCCTAGTCAAATTCCAAAAACAAAAACAAGTTTTTGAAAACATTTTTTTTAGTTTTCAAAAATTGGCTTGGTTTTTTAAAAACATGGGAATAAGGTATTTTTTTTAGTTTTCAAAAATGACACATTTTAGATGTCGGTTCGTTACAGTAGTGAACCATTCTGCCTTTCTTTCTTTGATATTCACCATTTCAGGGGCAAAATTTGGATAACTTTTTGAATTCTTGTTTGAACGCCTTTACTGACTTGTTGCCTTGCTTTAGGTTTAGAAACATAACATGCTTCGTGTATCTAATGATATTTCAATAGTACTTCTTGAAGAAATCTTCCTTAAAATACATTCAAGTGATTGGCCCCACACTGACGTCGAATGATCTTTTTGTGCATTCCCACTAGAGGAAAGGCGTCATCCTTCAAAGTAAAATTTTGCACTAAACTTGTTGTGCCTTGATTGAATACATCCATGCTTTCGTCGCAAATGGGTACTCTTCGTCCCCATTAAACGATTTGGGATAATATTTCACGAAGTCTCACAAGGATCATGCTTCCTTAGTCCATCTCACTTGAATATTGATTGCATGGCCCGTCTAGTTGGCAAATGCATTTTACATGAGCATCTACAAAGCCTCCCATGTTAAGGTTACTGCAGCTGCTTCTGCTGGGGGCATTGACTGACAAGGCATATGACTGATGGGCTGATTACCAATATGGGATCCATGGGAGGATATGTTTGCGTTGGGTGTTAATCCTCTGCCACGCCTGCCACATCCTCGTCCTTGTCTTGGTAAACCTCTTATTCGAAGAGGTATTATCTAAAACATATGAATTATCATAGAGTTAAGCTACAATCTTGCATATATGAGTCCTCATCCTTGTTTCACATCGTTAGATGTGTCATCGTAGGCTACAATGACAGACACTTTTGAATGGCAGTCGTCCATGTCCGACTTTAATTTGTAAGGTAATTTGATGTTAAAAGTTCGTTAGTTTGAAAAATTGAAGCTAAATTTAGTTCTTAGGTTTATTAGGTTTGAGAAATTAGTTAAATTTTGAGGTATTTATTCGATTAAAGTTTAATTGGGGACTCATCACGTGTTTA
This sequence comes from Luffa acutangula, assembly GCA_036850905.1. NCBI lineage: Eukaryota > Viridiplantae > Streptophyta > Magnoliopsida > Cucurbitales > Cucurbitaceae > Luffa > Luffa acutangula. The sequence continues at coordinate 10,452,889 of CM072087.1, forward strand.
AAAAGTGAGTTTGAGTGCATTTGTGTGATTAAATTATGATTTTGAGTTTAGTGTGTGTTTAAAGTTTCAATTGAAGCTTATTTGTATGTTTTATGTTATGGGTAATTTTGGACCACCATGACGTACAAGGAGCTGACGAGGACAACCGGGCGGAGGCAGGACCAGGGTTCGACTCAGAGCAAGACCGGGCCAAATGGGTCAGGCCAATTGGGCCCGACCCACATGGTCGGCCTCGACCTTGGGCCGAGGCCGAGCTCGCTAGCTTCCTATCGGTCTCTACTGCCTCCGTCTGCCCCGGTTTTGCCTGGTTTGACCTAAAACGCCTCAGAATCCCTAAAAACCCTAGGGGGAGGAGCAAGTATTTATACCCCTCTTCGCTATTGAAGAAAGGGACCCGAACTCTCTACTCTCTTCTCTTACTCTCTAGCCCTCCTACCTCCGTTTTCTAACTTAAGCATCGGAGTCGGTGTGACTAGCACCACACCAGTGTGCAGGTTTTCCGTTTTGCAGGCCACGTCTTCCCTGACTCTCAAACAAATTCACTGTCGATTATCACGTGGAGTGAAGGTAATTTACCTAGCGAAATTTGATCATCAACAATTTAAGTGACAGATTATTTTGAGTGTAAACGAGGTGGGTGCGCGAAACTTGATTTAACTTGCAAAAATATTAATATATTCGTAAGTTTAGATTTTAGTTAAGTTTAGTTTTAATGTTATGTTTATAAATTTAGATAAGTTCATTATGTTTAGAGATGTTATGTTCACAAATTTTGATGATTTTGTTAGTTTCCATAGGCTTATTTTATTTTCGTGAATATTTATATTGTAATTTTAATTTTATTTTGAGCACAAACTTTATACAAATGAATTGCCGAAGTAAATTTGATTCGATAAACTTTATTTTATATCATTAGTGCATACACGATTACTTACGGTAAAAAAAAAAAACTTTGGATTATAATGAAATAGAAAGAAAATAATTGATATTTTATTAAAAAAAATGTAAAAGAAGAATCGTTGACGCTTTTCATTTTGGCATCGCCAAAATTTCTCTTGAAGAGGTCTAATTTTTTACTTTCTCTGACGTTTTTTTAAAACTCTAAATTCTGGCGACATGAAACAAATAACATATATCACTTTAAAAAGGCAAAATTGAAACAAATCGAAATGAATAATAGTGTTTATATAATTAATCTACTTCATTAAAAATGCATGGAAGTAATTGTTTTTTTCCCTTTAATTTAAAATATTATACATTGACATATCTAATTTTGCAAATGTCGAAAGTGGATGAAAAGTTGTGTGAATTTCTGAATTTGAAAAACTTTAAAACTTCTCTTCGTTTTTTAACATGAATCAAATTGCATTCTTTCATTATAATGGACCCAACTTCCATTCAAGTCATTGTTATTTCCCTAAATGTATGGTGCAATATAGTAAAATACACGATACAAAAAGAAATTAAAATGAAATGGAGTAGAGGAAAATATATCGAAATAATAAATGGATAATTAAGCAACAATACATATAAGTACAAGGTATTTATGAGTTTTTAAGTCCATAGAGGGTTTTTAGCACATGGGCACATTTTTATTACGGATTGGATTGGGAGCAACAAATCTAATTGGACCTTTAGGCTTGCAACTTAGAATGGCTGAATGGTCTATTTGTGGACTCGTGCTTGTTTCCTCCGAAATGTATAAATTGTGGAAATGATCAACAGAACTTGGAGCCTCATTAGTTGCCTGTTGAGATGATGGTTCATTGACTGGTGTTGTATTAGTAGGTGTTGTCTCTTTTAAAACTTTCAAATTGGGTATTGAAGCAAGGATGACTCTAGAAGTTGTCGTGGGTGTGAAAGGAAAACACATGGTAAGGAGGAGAAAGGAGGAGAAAAGGAAAGAACCACGTTGCGAAGCCAGTAATGGATAACAAATAATTTCAAATAATAGATGAGTTATTTGAATCGAGTTTTTGGGTTAATTGAAATTTCAATTAATTTCAAACAACATAATTAAATAGGAATGCCTGATAAATTTTGTATGTAGATTTACAAATTTACCATTTTCTTCTCTGATAAAGAGTTTAATACCAAATTAAATATTCTTCTTTACGAAAAAGAAAGCAAAAAAGAGAAAATAATATCAACACGTGTTGAATCGAGTACAGTAGCACGTCGCACGATGGTACCAACTTGCACCTGCACCAGATGTGTCGACCTTGATCCTTCTAGTTACACATAATGTAGGTTGTTCCACTACCTTGCCTAACAATTTTTCAGGCACTCTTATGCAAATGTCACACTTGACACGCTGATTCTGAGACGCCTTCGAATGCCCTAAAATGTTGTGACGCCTCCCATTTCGAAATTAAGCATTTTTAGGACATGAACAATTGTTGAGTTTAAATTAAAATTTTAGTTGAAGCAATTTTATTTTGAGAATTTTGAATCCACAATATTGTAGTTATGGAAATAAAATTACCCAAGATTTTTTCATGAAAGAAAGGAAATTAAGCCTGCAATTTAGTTTTTAGAAGATTGGAATTAGTGGGTAATTAATCTTTGGGAAAATAAACTTTTAGTCCCTGAGGTTTTGGTTAGGTTTCATTTTGGTCCCTAAGTTTTCAAACTCGACAATATAGCTCCTAAGGTTTGGATTTCATTTCATTTTTGTCCCTTCGTTCAGTTTTTTTTTTTTTTTTTTTTTTTTTTTTTTTTTTGTTAATAACAAACAGAATGCTGACGTGGAACTAATTTTTTAATTAAAAATTATCTTTTAATTTTTTAAAATAAAAATATTATAAAGAAATAAAAATATTATTTTTTTTATATATTTTATTTCTTCTCTCCATTTTTCTTCTTCTTCAATAGAACCACTACCACCGAGCCTACTGCTAACAGCCACCGATCGTCGTTCTCCTCTCCCTTCATTCTCTTTTTTCTTTTTTCAAGTGAAAAGAGTGACAGGGAGGAGGAGCTCTCCTCCCGTCACCGATGTCAGAAAGGGAGGAGAGAGTTCCTCCTTCCTATCCCTCTTTTCTATTAAAGAAAAAAAAAAGAGAAAATGAAGAGAAATGAGAAGAAAAGAAAAAAAAAATGGTTGGCACTAGCAGAAGGTTGGGTGGTGGTAGTGTTGTTGAAAAAGAAGAAGATAGAATAAATAAGAATATATATAAAAAAGTAATATTTTTTTATAATTTTAATATATTTTTTATTTTAAAATTAAAAGAATAATAAAAAACTAGTGTCACGTCAGCAATCCATTTGTTATTAACGGAAAAGTTAACGAATTGAAAAAAATAAAACGAAATCCAAACCTGCTAAATTTTCGAGTTTGAAAACTAAGGAACCAAAATGACACCTAACCCAACCCTCAAGAACTTATGGGCTTTAAAAGAAAAGAACCAAATCAGAAAGAACAAAAATTATTGGTGGTCGAGTTCTTTTAAGAGAAATTTTTGTAGATAGACTGTTTTATATACATATTTGCATATATGTCCATAGTTTTGTAGATTTCCAAAATTAGATTTTCAGCACTTTTTGCTTACCATTTTACCCTTATTGTCATATTTTAGAAGATTTTATAAGATATTATCTTAACTAAATCCTTAATATTTTGAAAATATGATTCTTGAGATTTGATTTCTTGCCATAATGATATCAACGTATTTTCCTTTTATTTCATTCAATTACTGACAATTTTCATCCTTTTTCGTTCTCTTGTTTGGTAATTTTCGGTTGATCCATTTTTTTCTCTATTTTTTTCTTTAATTTTCGGTTGATCCATTTTTCTCTCTTTTTTTTTCCTTCTTTATCGATTTATTCCTCCACGTTTTTCTTCGTGACAACAGTTTTCTATTTTCTTCATTAACCGAACAAAAGCTAATCGATTTTTTTCTTCCCGTTTTTTTTTCCAGACAGCAGTATATATAATATATTCGCTGGAATATCTAAAATATGTGTATATATTTCGATTAATATTCATTTTATTGACATAACTATTTCGGTTATATATATATATATATATATATATATATATATATATATATATATATATATATATATATATATTCCCAATAATATACTGTTTATAATATATGCATGTATTGCATTGATTATTATATATTCAGGTTAATATTCAATATGTAATAGTTTAGTATATATTTCACATAGTCTACGTACTTTTTTTTTTTTTTAGATTTTTGCATTTTACAGAAAAACATTTATATTCATATATAAATTCATATATACCAGCTTATATACACTATGTACATAAGTTTTCATTTTTTTACTCATTATTGTAGGCACGTATACCGAGTTTTTTTTTGTCTCATTACTATAGTATTAAATATACACTTGTATACTTAGTTATTTGCCAATACATATTATATATATACATGTATGTATGCATATTAAATATACCAATGCATTTAGGAGAAATATAGATATTGGGAAAAAAAAAGCCTGTATATAACTATAAAAAACCTTATTTTTAAAATGATATATACATATGTATATAATAAATATACCACGGTGGTGATAAAATTCAACGATACCCTTGAGAAAACAACGACAATTTGAGGGCAATAACTAGGCTGGTGGTATCCATTGATGCATGGGTGCTGCTTATTCGAGTTTGCAATGACGATGGTTGGACGGCGACAACGCTTCCGGTGGTGGTTGGTCGTCGACCACAAGAAAAGGATTGGAGATGAAGAGGGAAAGAGAGGTCGAGAAACCATGAGGGAGGAATGAAGGAAGAATGAAACCGTGTGTGAATTGGGAAAAATGCCCAGGCCCACGGTTCGGAATTCGGTTTCGTCACCTCACGGCCCCGACATTCCCATACATCCCCTACGGCCTGGCGACGTAACCCATACTCGTCTTTAAACCGCTTCTAAGAGTGAAGATTATCCCCACAAACCAACACGTGGTGTCCTTTTAGCATGTTTTGTCCTCACTCACATGCTTCCTAAGAAAACTCCCAGGAGGTCACCCAACATAGAACTTCTCCAAGCTAAGCACGCTTAACTTCAAAGTTCGTATGATTGAGCCACCGGAAAAGGTAGGTGCACCTTGTTGGTATAGGTAGTATCTATCAATTCTTTTAAGCTTATCTTGACCATACTTTCATGTCCTCAGGATCCCTCTCATTCGGATGTGGCCTCGGTTCATTCATGCACCCCTCCTAACTCGGGTGTTACATGCCCACCACCTTCTGCCTTGGTTCGTCAACGAACCACATCTTACTGGGAGAGGTTCTGCTCTTATACCATCTGTAACACCCCAGGCCCAGGATTCGAAATCTGGAACCAGCACCTCACGACCTCGACATTCCCCTGCATCCCATACGGCCTGGCGACGTCACCCATACTCGTCTTTAAACCGATTCTAAGAGTGAACACTCTTCCCACAAACCAACACAGGGTCCTTTCAGCATGATTTGTCCTCACTCACATGTTTCCTAAGAAAATTCCCAGGAGGTCACCACACATAGAACTTCTCCAAGCTAAGCACATTTAACTTCAAAGTTCCTATGATTGAGCCACCGAAAAGGAAGGTGCACCTTGTTGGTATAGGTAGTATCTATCAATTCTTTTAAGCTTATCTTGACCATACTTTCATGTCCTCAGGATCCCTCTCATTCGGATGTGGCCTCGGTTCATTCATGTACCCCTCCTAACTCGGGTGTTACATGCCCACCAGCTTCTGCATTGGTTCGTCCCCGAACCACATATTACTGGGAGAGGTTCCACTCTGATACTATCTGTAACGCCTCAGGCCCACGATTATAAAACTGGATTCGGCACCTCACGGCCCGACATTCCCCTACATCCCCTACGGCTTGGTGGCGTCACCCATACTCGTCTTTAAACCACTTCAAAGAGTGAAGACTATCCCCACAAACCAACACGGGGAACTTTTAGCATGATTTGTCCTCACTCACATGCTTCCTAAGAAAATTCTCAGGAGGTCATCCAAAATAGAACTTCTCCAAGCTAAGCACGCATAATTTCAAAGTTCCTATGATTGAGCCACCAAAAAGAAAGGTGCACCTTGTTGGTATAGGTAGTATCTATCAATTCTTTTAAGCTTATCTTGACCATACTTTCATGTCCTCAGGATCTCTCTCATTCGGATGTCGTCTCGGTTCATTCATGTACCCCTCCTAACTCGGGTGTTACATGCCCACCAGCTTTCGCCTTGGTTAGTCCCCGAACCACATCTTACTAGGAGAGGTTCCGCTCTGATACCATCTGTAACGCCCCAGGCCCAGGATTCGAAATCCGGATTCGGCACCTCACAGCCCCGACATTCCCCTACATCTCGTACGGCCTGGCGACGTCACCCATACTCATCTTTAAACCGCTTCTAAGAGTGAAGACTATCCCCACAAACCAACACGGGTCCTTTTAGCATGTTTTGTACTCACTCACATGCTTCCTAAGAAAATTCCCAGGAGGTCACCCAACATAGAACTTCTCCAAGCTAAGCACGCTTAACTTCAAAGTTCCTATGATTGAGCCACCAAAAAGAAAGGTGCACCTTGTTGGTATAGGTAGTATCTATAATTTCTTTTAAACTTATCTTGACCATACTTTCATGTCCTCAGGATCTCTCTCATTCGGATGTCGTCTCGGTTCATTCATGTACACCCCTCCTAACTCGGGTGTTACATGCCCACCAGCTTCCACCTTGGTTCGTCCCCGAACCACATCTTACTGGGAGAGGGTCCGTTCTGATATCATCGGTAACGCCCCAGGCCCAAGATTCAAAATCCGGATTCGGCACCTCATGGCCCCGATATTCCCCTACATCCCCTACGGCCTGGCGACGTCACCCATACTCGTCTTTAAACCGCTTCTAAAAGTGAAGACTATCTCCACAAACCAACACGGGGTCCTTTTAGCATGTTTTGTACTCACTCACATGCTTCCTAAGAAAATTCCCAGGAGGTCACCCAACATAGAACTTCTCCAAGCTAAGCACGCTTAATTTCAAAGTTCCTATGATTGAGCCACCGAAAAAGAAGGTGCACCTTGTTGGTATAGGTAGTACCTATCAATTCTTTTAAGCTTATCTTGGCCATACTTTCATGTCCTCAGGATCCCTCTCATTCGGATGTGGCCTCGATTCATTCATGTACCCCTCCTAATTCGGGTGTTACATGGATGTAACAGCCAGTTTTGGAAAAAAAAATGAAAATGAGCAAGTGAGCAGTTGCCCGGTCAAAGAGGGGAAAAGGGAAAAAATAAGTTTTCCTTCTTCTCCCTCACGCTTTCTCTCTCCCCGATACCCTCTCTCTCTCCATCTCGGTTCTCTCTCTATCTCAGCCCACTCTCCCTCGTTGTCGGCTGCATGCCACCCGCCACCGTCACTCGCCGCTCGCTGTCGCGTCGCCGTCGCCGGTAAGTACTTTCTCTCTCTCTCGTTTTTGTCTCACACTCTCTCTCTCTCTCTGTCTCTTTCTCTCTCACTCTCTCTCTGTCTCAGCCATCTCTCCCTCCGTCACACGCTGCCCGCCGACGCACGCCACGCCGCCGCCGCTCCCTCATCCCTCTCAACTCTCTCTCGTCTCCCTTTGTATCTCGTCGTCGCCATCGGCGCGAATCGCCTCCGACCGAATGCAAGCCGCCGTGCCGTCGCGGATTTGAAGCTCTACTGCCACCACTTTCAGCCGATCTGCCGCTCGTCACCGCCGCAGCCAGATCAGGTTGTGTTATTTGTCGCTCTGATCTGATCACCGTCGCCGCTACCGTAAGAAAAACAGTCGCGCGCCTCTTGAATGTTCGACAATTTAAGTTAGTGGTAAGGGAGTTGTAAGTAAGAGTTTATTGGTCTTTTATGCCTTAATGAAATACCCATTAACGTTGGATCTTAATCTATGGTGTCCGTAGTAGGTGGTGGTCGAATCGTCAAAGGCAGAGCGAAACTTGGAAGCTGGACAGCAAGCGTTAGGTTCGTTTGGGTGAGTTTTCGACTTCCTTAATCTCGTGTTCTTAAGAAAAAATTATTGGAACTGGAGTGCATCTGATGTGAGACTTTTTTTTATACGTGTTAATAGATTACATTTTCGCATAACGTGGTTGGTCTTGTATCGAGTTGTTTGGGGTGATTTCAATCAAGCATAGTATCTCAAGTAAGTAACGTGCTGCATTGGAATGAAATGTTTATGTTTTGAAATGACTGTTTACTCTTGGCATGAGAATGTGTATATGTTGTTCGGATTGAGACTGAGGTGATATGTTGCGTTAATTTCAAGAATATGGCTACTATATATATGTGTTGTGTGATAGAAGCGAGTGTGTGTCTGATGTATATTTTATAAGTTGACTGGCATTGTTTGTGGATAACGGGAGGCTTGTGGTTTCTCTATTTAGGAGGGAGTGTTGGTTGTCGCCTCCATTTCTCGTTCTTGAGATGTGACTGAGTTGGGATGGTACATACCAGTTAGCCTGTCAGTAATCTATGAAAAGGAACCGATTGTATTAAATAGGATGCAGTTAAAAATTAGTAAGTGTTAAGGGGACCTAAAGGGTAAAGGATTAAGAAAGGAAAAGAATAGGCTAGTTGCCTTGGTAGGGGATCGTGTCAATTAAACACCTAGGATTGAGATGTATTAGACTGAAATGAGGGGTTTAATGGGCGGAACTTGGCTTCGCAGACTAGGTGCCATTTACTAACTGTGGAAGTTAGTTTCTGACTTAAACCCATGAACGCCCCACCAGTGAAATGGTAGTTTAGAGCGCTACGTGCCCATTAGTGCCTTGAGGGATGAGACTCAACTCCACTGACTGGGTGTCTTCTACCATCAGTAGGAGTAGAGACCTCCCAAAACACCCACCTGTGCACTACTAGTGTGTTGGCAAACTTTATATATAGGTGAGTTAATTGATCACGAGCCCCAAACTACATATAAATGAAATGAAATGAAATGAAACGAATAAGAATGAGATGACCTAACCCTTAGACCCTTAGCTCGAATAAAATGTTGAAACCTTGGTTGTTGCAAGTGTCTAGCAGTATTGCTACTTACTTAGTATTTTCTTAAATACTCATTTTTTTCCCTTACATATAACTGCAGGTAGAGGTAAAGGTGTACAAAACGCGTGACGGAGTGCCGCTGAGCCATGGATTTCCTTAGGATAGTCTTCCGCATTTTATGTTTTCGAAATTCTTCTGTTGAACTTGCACTGCAATGTTTTATTGTTTATTCCGCTTTACGTTTTGCTTGCATGGCTAAAAGATTATTTTGTTCTGTTTTAACTGGGATCCCAGGCTGAAAAGTTTCGCAAAAATTTCTAAGTATGTTTTCTTTAATGTCATTTCTTCGCTGTTCTTAGAAGTAGAATGATATGTATGTGGTAACGACTCTAGGACCTAGTCATGAAAAGTAGGGTTGTTACATAGTGAGTGGTTTTAGAGATTATTTTTGTTGAAAAATTGGGAGTGATTGTAGGGATCTTTCAAAATTAGAAAGTAATTAAAAAATCTCTTTCCTTTACCGTTCACTATCTCTCACCCACGGTTTGTGTTTCTTTTTTTTTTTTGTTTTATTTTATTTTTAAATAGTTAATAGTGGATAGGAGGGTTGAATCGTAAAAGGGTCATGATTTTTATGAAAGAAAGTTGGGCCATAAGGCCTTTTCTGTAAAAAAAAAATGGGAAACTTGGACATTTATGAAATATAGGGCCCAAATTTGGGCTATCTATGTACTTTTCCCTTCTTTTAATGAACAAATTTAAGAAATGTCCTTAATTAACAATATTATCATTGGTAGGTTTTTATCCATTAATTAGTTTATTTCTCTTACCAAAATACCCTTGCATGTAATGAATGAAATCAAAATTAGTTTAATATTATATTTTATGATTTAAGGTTGGAACGTTTTTCAAATAAGGAAAACTGACAACATTTTCAATTTATTATTTTTCTTAAAGTTATATCCCATAGTCATTATTTTGTATATATGTTATACATTAAGAGGCGATGTGATGAGTCTATACGTTGTGCAAGTCATCGGGTGTCTTGGGTAATATGGCCAATGAGCGATGTATAGTTTATTTGTGAAGTCATCGGGTGCCTGGGGTAATATGGCTAAGGGACGATAAACAATTTGAGGCCTTGGGTAATATGGTCAAGGGTCGAACACTGAGTACTGTAGAGAAATGTCGAGGCCCTGGGTAATATGGTCAGGGGTCGGCGTGACTCGAAGGAGTCAGTCTCATAGAGCTTGTGAGGGCTACGAGTATTGATTGAGCATGTTTAGCTTGAGTGGAAACTTAGTGTGAACGACATGGTACGAAATTCATGTGAAAGGGGCATGGTTAGTTGCACGTTTACATACTTGAGTATGTTACCATGGATATATTGTTCATCTCGTATATGAAGTATGCTACTATGAAGCATGTTATTGGAGTTGAAAAGTATGTTACCTGCTTTACATATGTATGTTGCTTGTTGGCTCTTCTGGTGTAGCAGCCAGTCTTTTCAAAAAAAAAAAAAAAAACAAAAAAGAAAAAAAGGAGTGGGCATTGCCCGGTCAAAGGGGAAGTGGGGGGAAAATTTCCCCCCACATTTTCGGTCAATTGACCAATTAAAAAAAAAAAAAAAATTAAAATCTTAACTCTCTCTCCCTCTCACGATCACTCTCTCTCTACTCCACCTCTCTCTCTCTCTCTCTCTCTCGGCAATCCCTCTCTCTCCCTCTCACGATCACTCTCTCCCTCGCTCCCTCTCAGCCGCCGCAAGTCGACGCCGCCGCCGCCTCCACCGTCGCTCGAGCCGCACGCCGCCGCGAATCGCCGCCGCCGGTAACGTCTCTTTCTCTCTCTCTCTCATCTCTTTCTCCCTCGATCTCTCTCTCTCTCAGCCACTCTCTCTTTGTGTAGCAGATCTGACGCGCCGCTGCCTGCAACCCACTCACGAGCCGCCGTCGATCTGGTCGTCGTCGCCACTGTAGGCGCGGACAGCAGCGAGGAGGGACCATTTTTCCACGTTTTCGGCTGTTTTAGGTGAGTTCCCGCATTGGGTAAGTTGATTTGAAACTTGTGTGGGTTAGTTCTTGCATTTAAACGATTACCCATTCACTTTTTCTCCCGTTCAGCAAGCGTACCCATTCAATTCCGACGATTCAAGCAGTGGGTCTTCAAGTTTCAGCGTGTTTAAGCAATTCCGGCAGTGGGTAAGTGAGATTTAAGGTGCTTTGGGTCTACTTAACGTTTAATCATGGATGCCCATTGAGTTTAGCTTCCGATTTCAAGGTGCCCGTGGTGTTTGGAGGCCGAATTATAAAATTTGAGCGATTTGGGACTGCTGGACAGCAAGCTGTGGTTCTGTTTGGGTAAGCTTTAGTTGTTAATTTTACCCCAAATGTAATGGGTTCTTAGTTGAATGCTTGGTTAGAGTCCATAGTTAATTAAGAATTCATTTCCTTGTTGTAGCTTGCGTAAGAACCTTGGAGTTAAGGAATTTCTTGGAGGTTAATCAAGTATCTCCTTCACTAAGGTAAGTAGCTAGTTGGATTCAAATTTTATGTCTTAGACTAATTGACCCTTGTTTGTTAATTGAGAATTTAAGGTGGATGGTTGGATTGAAGTGCCATTTGTTTTTAACCAAGTTGGTCCTTAAGCTTAAGTAAAGTGTGTTGGGTTAACTCTTGAAGCATGATTGAGCATGTTGAGATTGCCATTATTTGGGCATTAAATGAGAAGCGTGGATTATGGAATAATTGGAGTTTGGGCTAAGTGTTCTTGTTTGTGTTGAGGCCGTGATTTTCATATTTTATTTGGTTAGCCATGAACTGAAATGCTTGGGATTAATGTATATGTAGTCGTTGGATTTAGTTATATGCTTTGGCTTAATTTTCTTTGAAAAGTTAATATGTTAGCATGTATAAGATTTGCGCCTTGAGTTTTGATTGTGGAATCATGATAAGCTTCATTATAAGACATGTTGATAGCACGAGGATCTTAAAGTTAACTTAGCATCTCTTGGTTTATTTTAAAGCATGTTTGGCTTGGATGGCTATGTGTTTCTCTGGATTTATTTGTGATGTCGGGAAATGGGTTAAATGTCTGTTGGAGTTTGGATTGAAGTTGGATGCGACATCTGACCCGTTGTGACTATAGAAGTGCATTATATTGTTTCCAGGTGTATAGAAAAATTTTGGGTTCCCTCTACGTACGTCGTTATGCTGCCGAATTTTCGGTAGCCTCATGACGGCTTAGGAATCATATTTACCTTGAGGGAAAGGATTAGGAAAGAGAAGGGAATAGACTGAAATGAGGGGCTTAATGGGCGGGACTTGGCTTCGCAGTCTAGGTGCCATTTACTAACTGTGGAAGTAAATTCCTGACTTAAACCCATGAACGCCCCACCAGTGAAATGGTAGTTTAGAGCGCTACGCGCCTATTAGTGCCTTGAGGGATGAGACTTAGCTCCACTGACTGGGTGCCATCTACAAACAGTAGGAGTAGGACCTCCCAAAACTCCCACTTGCGCACTATCAGTGAGTTGGCAAACCTATATATATTTAAAGGTGTACTAATTGAACACGAGACCCGAACTGAAATGAAATGAAATGAAATGAAATGAAATGAACTGAAATGAGATGACCTAACCCTAAAGCCCTTAACTCGAATAAAATGTTAAAGCCTCGATTGCTACTTACTGAGTATTTTCTTAAATACTCATTCTTTTCCCTTACATACAACTGCAGGTAGAGGTAAAGGTGTGCAGTACGCGTGACGGAGAGCTGCTGAGCCATGGATCTCCTTTAGGATAGTCTTCCGCGTTCTTTTTTTTACGTTTTGAAATTCTCCTTTGAACTTGTATTGAATGACTTACATTTTATTCCGCTTTAAGTTTGTTTGATTTACTAAAGGTTTTGTTTGTTCTGTTTTAAACCGGGATCCCATATTGAAATGTTTCGCAAATTTCTAAGTATAGTTTCTTTAAATGGAAATTTTCCGCTGTTCTTAGAAGTAAAATGAAATGCACGAAGTAACGGCCTTAGGATCTAGGCCTGAAAAGTAGGGTCGTTACAGTTGGTATCAGAGCTCTAGGTTATAGGTTCTGTAGACTGGTTTACATCGTAAACCTTAGATATGTCCATGGCTTATCAGCAAGCATCCGGTCACGCCAGGTACACGTTTGATTACTTTGTAGCTTGTAAATGTTATATGTTATATATGTTCGGAAAAGATTCATGATGTGGGAAAGATATGCATAAGGTTTAGTACCTGTGAATTGTTTAAAGGATTCAAGCCTGTTAGTAAGATGATAAATTTTTGTGAAATAGATCATGCCTCCCCGAGCACAAGGACGTGGAAGAGGTCGAGGAAGAGGTCGTGGTAGGGGTCGTACAGCCCCTGAGCAAGTCGTGCCACCTGTAGAGCAAGAAGGAAACCTACCAGAAAACCCACAAGTGGAACAGCCGGGGCCTGCGGTAGGACCTGTCCCGGTGGATATTCAGGCAATAGTTCAGACCGCAGTGCAGGCTGCAGTTGCAGGCGTGCTTGCAGGGCGACAGGCCCAAGCGCCTCAGAACAACGAAACCGCCTTATCACGGGAGGCTAGGTGCTTAAGAGATTTCTGGAAGTGGGACCCATGTTCGTTCGATGGAGCCTCAAGGGACCCCACGGTAGCAGAGTTGTGGCTGTCCTCCATCGAGACTGTTTTTCGCCACATGAATTGTCCGGAGGACCAGAAAGTGTACTGCGCCGTGTTCTTGTTACGAGATAACGCCCTGATTTGGTGGCAATCGATCGAAAGGACCTTAGACGTCAGCAACGGACCTGTCACATGGACTCAGTTCAGGGGGGAGTTTTACAGGAAGTATTACCCTGCCGCCTCCCGATTCAAGAAGCAATCAGAGTTCGTGGCTCTTACGCAGGGAAACCGAACGGTAGAGGAGTACGAGACTGAATTTGCCAGACTGTCACGGTTTGCCCCTGCCTTGGTAGCTGTAGAGGCGGATAAGGTGGAACGTTTCATCACAGGCTTAAAGGAAGAGATTCAGGGCAATGTGGCAGCTCATGAACCCCAAGACTATGCCACGGCAGTTAGGGTGGCACAGCTGGTTGATCGACGACCGTCAGCTGTCTCTTCAGAACCTTCCTCAGGTCATAAGCGAAGGTATGATCAGATGAGCTCGAACACACAGAGGGGTCACCGTTACCCTAGACGAGGTCCGCCCCAGGACCGTCGACAGAGAGCACAGAATCAGCCAGGGCCTAATAAGGATAGGCCATTATGTCAGACCTGTAGGAAGTACCACTGGGGTCGTTGCTTGACAGGGACCCGTGTTTGTTTCAAGTGTGGTCGGGAGGGGCATATTGCTCCGAATTGTAATCAGAAGAGAGCTAATTATGCCGACCAGCCGTCCAGTTCAAATCAGGCATCTGGGGTGAGACCAGCACAACATCAGGGCAAGATATTTGCCACCACCCGACAAGAGGCCGAGGACCTTAACGCAGTAGTGACAGGTACCATCCCTATCCTCGGCCACTATGCTTTTGTGTTGTTTGATTCGGGTTCTACGCATTCCTTTATTTCTGCATCATTTGTAAGTCAAGCCAACCTAGAACTAGAGCCGCTAGGCTATGTTTTGTCAGTCTCAACCCCTGCGGGGGTAACACTACTAGCTAGTGAAGCGGTGAAAGCCTGCCAAATGTTAGTGTCTGATCGATCGATGGATGTGACATTGATCGCCCTGGATATGAGTGATTTTGATGTTATTTTGGGAATGGAATGGTTGGCTTCTAATTATGCCAACATAGACTGTCATCGTAAGGAGGTGATCTTTAACCCTCCGTCAGAGGCAAGCTTCAAGTTTAAAGGATCGATGATCAAAGGTGCTCCTAAAGTGGTCTCTGCAATAAAGGCGAGAAAATTGATTAGCCAAGGAGCCTGGGGCTTATTGGCTAGCGTGGTTGACACAAGGAAAACCGAGGCATCAATGACCTCAATTCCGGTAGTAAGGGAGTTCACAGATGTGTTCCCTGAAGATCTGACAGGACTACCACCAGCACGAGAGGTTGACTTCTGCATTGAGCTTGAGCCAGGTACTAATCCGATTTCTAAAGCTCCATACAGGATGGTTCCAGCGGAATTGAAAGAGCTTAAGGTCCAGATTCAGGAGCTGTTGGACAAAGGTTATATACGCCCCAGTGTTTCGCCGTGGGGTGCTCCAGTTTTATTCGTGAAAAAGAAGGATGGGACAATGCGTTTGTGCATCGACTACCGGGAGCTGAACAAAGTAACAATAAAGAACAGATATCCTCTGCCCAGGATTGATGACCTTTTTGATCAGCTTCAAGGTGCAGCAGTATTCTCTAAAATAGATCTACGGTCAGGTTATCATCAGTTGAGGATTAGAGAGGACGATATACCCAAGACAGCTTTCCGAACCAGGTATGGGCATTACGAATTCACTGTGATGTCCTTTGGGCTTACTAATGCTCCCGCAGTTTTCATGGAATTGATGAACAGGGTATTCAAGGAATTCCTAGATTCATTCGTGATTGTTTTTATCGACGACATTCTTATCTACTCCAAGACAGAAGAGGAACATGAGGATCATCTCAGGAGAACTCTAATTACCTTAAGAACGAACAAGTTGTATGCCAAATTCTCTAAATGTGAGTTTTGGTTACAACGAGTTTCCTTCTTAGGGCACGTGGTGTCGAAGGAAGGTGTCACAGTAGATCCATCCAAAATAGAGGCAGTGACCAATTGGTCTCGACCTACTTCAGTCAGCGAGATTCGGAGTTTCTTGGGGTTAGCAGGCTATTATCGTCGTTTTGTGCAAGGTTTTTCCAGTATAGCCGCACCTCTAACTCAGTTGACTCGAAAGGGTATTCCCTTCGCGTGGAATGAAGCTTGTGAGGCAAGCTTCCAAGAGCTTAAGCAGAGACTAGTTTCAGCACCAGTACTTACAGTACCTGATGGTTCAGGAGAATTTGTTATTTACAGTGATGCTTCAAAGAAGGGACTGGGTTGTGTGTTAATGCAGCATGGTAAGGTCATTGCTTATGCGTCTCGTCAGCTGAAAGATTATGAGAAGAACTACTCGACTCATGACTTAGAATTGGCAGCAGTGGTTTTTGCCTTGAAGATTTGGAGACATTATTTATACGGAGAGAAAATCCAAATCTTCACGGACCACAAAAGTCTGAAATACCTCTTCACCCAGAAAGAGTTGAATATGAGGCAGCGGAGATGGTTAGAGTTAGTAAAAGATTATGATTGTGACATCCAGTACCACCCGGGCAAGGCAAATGTGGTTGCAGATGCCCTCAGCAGGAAGACCACTCATGCGTCTGCTTTGATTACTACTCAGGCTCATATATTGGATGACTTGGAACGTGCAGAGATTATGATTGCAGTGGGCGAAGTTACAGCACGCCTAGCTCAGTTGACAGTTAAGTCGAGCTTGAGACAGAGGATCATAGATGAACAACCAAATGACCCTGACCTTGTTGTTAAACGCAGTCAAGTAGAGGCGGGGCAGGTGAGCGAGTTCTCCTTATCTTCAGACCTCGACTTGTGTTACCAGGGTCGCTTATGTGTACCTGAGAATGCCGAACTCAAACAAGAATTATTAGCAGAGGCACATAGTTCACATTTTTCAATCCATCCAGGAAGTACGAAGATGTACCATGATTTGAAACAGTATTACTGGTGGCAGGGCATGAAAAGAGAGATAGCGGATTTTTTCAGTAAATGCCTTGTTTGCCAACAGGTGAAAACCCCGAGACAGAAACCAGCAGGCTTGTTGCAGCCGCTGAGTGTCCCAGAATGGAAGTGGGAGCATATATCTATGGACTTCATCACAGGATTGCCTAGAACGGCCAAGGGTTACACCGTGATTTGGGTCATTATCGACAGACTCACCAAGTCAGCGCACTTTCTCCCTGGAAAGCCTACTTACACTGTTGAAAAGTGGGCACAGTTATACATGACGGAGATAGTCAAGCTTCATGGGGTGCCGGTATCAATCGTGTCAGATAGAGACCCTCGATTCACATCTAATTTTTGGAGGAGTTTGCAAAGAGCTTTGGGTACTCAGTTGCGTTTCAGTACAGCTTTTCACCCCCAGACAGATGGTCAAACTGAGCGATTGAACCAAACTCTAGAGGATATGTTGCGAGCATGTGTCTTGGATTTCTCAGGTAGTTGGGATGCACACCTGCACTTAATGGAATTTGCTTATAACAATAGTTATCAAGCAACCATCAGGATGTCACCGTTTGAGGCCCTCTATGGGAAGAGATGCAGGTCCCCTGTTTATTGGGATGAGGTCGGTGAACGTCAGTTGTTGGGACCTGAATTGATCCAAGCCTCCAGCGAGGCTATTCGCACAATCAGGTCGAGGATGTTAACAGCTCAAAGCCGACAGAAGAGCTATGCTGATACAAGGAGAAGAGATTTAGAGTTTGACGTGGGTGATCATGTTTTCTTGAAGGTAGCTCCGATGAAAGGAGTATTGAGGTTTGGAAGGAAAGGCAAGCTCAGCCCACGTTTCATTGGTCCGTTTGAGATTTTAGAACGGATTGGTCCGGTAGCTTATCGTCTAGCGTTGCCGCCTTCGCTTTCGGCGGTACACAATGTTTTTCATGTCTCCATGCTGCGAAAGTATTTGACAAATCCAACCCACAGAGTGGACTTTGAACCCTTACAACTCAGCGAGAACTTGACTTATGAGGAGGAACCTGTGCTAATTCTTGACAGAGAGGTGAAGGTCCTTCGCAATCGCGAGATAGCTCTCGTGAAGGTCCTTTGGCGAAACCATTTGACCGAAGAGGCAACGTGGGAGAGAGAAGACGAAATGATGGCCAAGTACCCAGAGTTGTTCTAGTACTAGCAACTTTCGAGGACGAAAGTTCTTTTAAGGTTAGTATGATGTAGCAGCCAGTCTTTTCAAAAAAAAAAAAAAAAAAAAAAAGAAAAAGAAAAAAGGAGTGGGCATTGCCCGGTCAAAGGGGAAGTGGGGGGAAAATTTCCCCCCACATTTTCGGTCAATTGACCAATTAAAAAAAAAAAAAATTAAAATCTTAACTCTCTCTCCCTCTCACGATCACTCTCTCTCTACTCCACCTCTCTCTCTCTCTCTCTCTCTCTCGGCAATCCCTCTCTCTCCCTCTCACGATCACTCTCTCCCTCGCTCCCTCTCAGCCGCCGCAAGTTGACGCCGCCGCCGCCTCCACCGTCGCTCGCGCCGCACGCCGCCGCGAATCGCCGCCGCCGGTAACGTCTCTTTTTCTCTATCTCTCGTCTCTTTCTCCCTCGATCTCTCTCTCTCTCAGCCACTCTCTCTCTGTGTAGCAGATCTGATGCGCCGCTGCCTGCAACCCACTCACGAGCCGCCGTCGATCTGCAAGTCGTCGTCGCCACTGTAGGTGCGGACAGCAGCGAGGAGGGACCATTTTTCCGCGTTTTCGGCTGTTTTAGGTGAGTTCCCGCATTGGGTAAGTTGATTTGAAACTTGTGTGGGTTAGTTCTTGCATTTAAACGATTACCCATTCACTTTTTCTCCGGTTCAGCAAGCGTACCCATTCAATTCCGGCGATTCAAGCAGTGGGTCTTCAAGTTTCAGCGTGTTTAAGCAATTCCGGCAGTGGGTAAGTGAGATTTAAGGTGCTTTGGGTCTACTTAACGTTTAATCATGGATGCCCATTGAGTTTAGCTTCCGATTTCAAGGTGCCCGTGGTGTTTGGAGGCTGAATTATCAAATTTGAGCGATTTGGGACTGTTGGACAGCAAGCTGTGGTTCTGTTTGGGTAAGCTTTAGTTGTTAATTTTACCCCAAATGTAATGGGTTCTTAGTTGAATGCTTGGTTGGAGTCCATAGTTAATTAAGAATTCATTTCCTTGTTGTAGCTTGCGTAAGAACCTTGGAGTTAAGGAATTTCTTGGAGGTTAATCAAGTATCTCTTTCACTAAGGTAAGTAGCTAGTTGGATTCAAATTTTATGTCTTAGACTAATTGACCCTTGTTTGTTAATTGGGAATTTAAGGTGGATGGTTGGATTGAAGTGCCATTTTTTTTTAACCAAGTTGGTCCTTAAGCTTAAGTAAAGTGTGTTGGGTTAACTCTTGAAGCATGATTGAGCATGTTGAGATTGCCATTATTTGGGCATTAAATGAGAAGCGTGGATTATGGAATAATTGGAGTTTGGGCTAAGTGTTCTTGTTTGTGTTGAGGCCGTGATTTTCATATTTTATTTGGTTAGCCATGAACTGAAATGCTTGGGATTAATGTATATGTAGTCGTTGGATTTAGTTATATGCTTTGGCTTAATTTTCTTTGAAAAGTTAATATGTTAGCATGTATAAGATTTGCGCCTTGAGTTTTGATTGTGGAATCATGATAAGCTTCATTATAAGACATGTTGATAGCACGAGGATCTTAAAGTTAACCTAGCATCTCTTGGTTTATTTTAAAGCATGTTTGGCTTGGATGGCTATGTGTTTCTCTGGATTTATTTGTGATGTCGGGAAATGGGTTAAATGTCTGTTGGAGTTTGGATTGAAGTTGGATGCGACATCTGACCCGTTGTGACTATAGAAGTGCATTATATTGTTTCCAGGTGTATAGAAAAATTTTGGGTTCCCTCTGCGTACGTCGTTATGCTGCCGAATTTTCGGTAGCCTCATGACGGCTTAGGAATCATATTTACCTTGAGGGAAAGGATTAGGAAAGAGAAGGGAATAGGCTAGTGCCTTAGACAAGGGTCGTGTCAATTAAACACCTAGGACTGAGATGTAATAGACTGAAATGAGGGGCTTAATGGGCGGGACTTGGCTTCGTAGTCTAGGTGCCATTTACTAACTGTGGAAGTAAATTCCTGACTTAAACCCATGAACGCCCCACCAGTGAAATGGTAGTTTAGAGCGCTACGCGCCTACTAGTGCCTTGAGGGATGAGACTTAGCTCCACTGACTGGGTGCCATCTACCAACAGTAGGAGTAGAGACCTCCCAAAACTCCCACTTGCGCACTATCAGTGAGTTGGCAAACCTATATATATTTAAAGGTGTACTAATTGAACACGAGACCCGAACTGAAATGAAATGAAATGAAATGAACTGAAATGAGATGACCTAACCCTAAAGCCCTTAACTCGAATAAAATGTTAAAGCCTCGATTGCTACTTACTGAGTATTTTCTTAAATACTCATTCTTTTCCCTTACATACAACTGTAGGTAGAGGTAAAGGTGTGCAGTACGCGTGACGGAGAGCTGCTGAGCCATGGATCTCCTTTAGGATAGTCTTCCGCGTTGTTTTTTTTTACGTTTTGAAATTCTCCTTTGAACTTGTATTGAATGACTTACATTTTATTCCGCTTTAAGTTTGTTTGATTTACTAAAGGTTTTGTTTGTTCTGTTTTAAACCGGGATCCTAGATTGAAATGTTTCGCAAATTTCTAAGTATAGTTTCTTTAAATGGAAATTTTCCGCTGTTCTTAGAAGTAAAATGAAATGCACGAAGTAACGGCCTTAGGATCTAGGCATGAAAAGTAGGGTCGTTACATCAGGTGTGAGCCACTTACTCAGTATCGTGGTTTTGTACTTACCCACCACCAGATTTTGCAAGTGATAAGGAATCCTACGAGCCTGGTGATGCTAAGGAAAAGGCCTGAGAAAGAATGAGACATTAGATAAATTTTAATACTCTGTAGTCGGGTTTTGTCTTTTTATGGTCTTGTTTTCTCGCATTTTATGTTACATGTCTTTAGGGTTAAAATTGAGTTGAATTGTGTTGTAGTTGTTGTTCCGTTTCGAAATGTAATATTGAGTAAAGGTTGGTGATATTTGAAGTTAGTGTTGTTTGAAAGTTGAGAGTTTGTTTTAGGATTTCTACTTTTACTCGGTAGTTGTTAATGTTGTATAGTTGGGAGTTTTTGGATGTTGTATTGTGCCTAATGTGAAATCGAGATGTTGGTTGGTTATTTAGAATTATAGGAGTGTATAAATCTTGTTTTCAGGTAAAAACTAAATTTTTGGATGGTTATAGTTACGGCGTTATGCTGCTGAAATTTTCGGAGCAACAGGTTGTCATGAGAGTAAATATTTAGTAACGTTTCAATTGGTTAAATTTTTGGGGGCATTACAAAAGGTGAAAAAAAAACTATGGAATGTTTTTAACAACTCGTGCAATACACATTGCTAGAACGAATGAAAAAAAAAATAGATGAAAAGTAAAATTAATAATAAAAATAATAATAATAAATAAATAAATACATAGATAAATATTGCCTAACTTAGAACGAAAACTGGAAAGAATGATGAGTTTACTCATTTTTGGAAATAATACTGCAAAAATATGAAATATTGTGAGCAATGATAAGTGCAAAAATTGAATGAAAAATTACCAAAAGAAACCAGAGAAACGTCATGAACAAATGAAGGAGAAAAAATTCAGAAAATCGAGAGCCAAAGATTAAAAAGAAATGGAGCAACGTAACACCAAAGGAGAGAAATATAATTTGTGATAATAGTTGTTAGATATACAAATTTTATTAAAATAGATTTACAATAAATGACTCTCTTGATTACCTTCCTTCCATGCAATATAAAGTAAGTGAAAAATAAAAAGAAAATACTCACTTTGAAACCCACGGTTTCCTCTTCTTTCTATTTTTGGTTTATATATTTTTTTTATTATAAATTTATACTAAAGGATGGTATGGTAAGTTGAATATATTGTTGTAGACATTTATATAATATGAATCCTTAAAAAGGCATATTTGTGTAGTTATCCATAGAAAGGAAAGAAAGAAAACCGTGGAGTCTACTTCTCCTCTTCATTTCGTGTGTCAAGTCGTTCCCCCCTTCGTTTCCTTTTCTTTCTACCTGATTCTATCGCCTCTTTCCTTCAGGTTCCCCTTCATGCTACTTTCTTTCAATTTTGATTAGGCATCAACGTTGCCAAGAGTGCTTTTTCGAATGGCGACGAACACAAGGATTCATGGGTTTTTCGGTGAGGTGTTGTTTTTCCTTCCAATGGTCGGGTCATCAATTGCGAACAAGGAACCACACGAGCAACACGTCAACAACACTTTCCTTTATTTCATGTTTCTTTGGATTCTTGCCAACATTGTTAGGCTAGTAGGTCACGAATTGGACACCAACGTGCGTGGTTTGCACCTTCCAGCTAGCAGTCACGACTCTCCTCCCTTTTGGTAAGGTTTGACACTTCACCATTTATATTGAGTCTTTAAAGGAGACAAAATAAAGCATGCAGACGAGAAATAAGGCATAAATCTATAACATGGAAGGGATCGTTGGATTGGGATTTCTTATGTTTGACTCTATTTCGTTTGGCTTCCTAGTTTTCTCTAATAATTTTTCTATGCTGATTTCATTAGTCCAGTTTGCTTCTTGGTTACTCAGAGGTCCCCCTTACACTAACCTGTGCGAATTAACTTCCTAACTGAGAATTCTGAAATTAACAAGATTAATTAATTTATTCTTTATCGCTCGCCACCCCTCACACATAAAATAACAACCATCTGAGTCCTCGCAACAATCACTAAATTATATCTAACTAATTTATAATAAGAAATTTCACAATCACCTACTTAAACTAGCTGCTTTGGGATCGTGGGTCCGGAATCGTAATAACCAAATTTAAATACAATTTAAATCTAATTCATACAACCTTTAACATGCATCCTAGGCCTATCAAGGGTTGTCTCGCATAGAGAGGGACTTTCCTCGACCTAGTAGCTATCTACAATTAACTGATTGAATACACGAGTGGTATTGAAATAGGGTTGTCAATCCTAATAGACTAGTCTAATGTATTGGTACCAACTGATTGAGTACACTAGCACGTCGCACGATGGTACCAACTTGCATCTACACTAGATGTGTCAACCTTGATCCTTCTACTTACACATAATGCTGGTTGCTCTGCTACCTTGCCTAACAATTTTTCAGGCACTCTTATGCAAATGTCACACTTGACACGTTGATTCTGAGACGTCTTCAAATGCCCTAAAATGTTGTGACGCCTCGCATTTCGAAATTAAGCATTTTTACGACATGAACAGTTGTTGATTTTAAATTAAATTTTAGTTCAAGCAATTTTATTTTAAGATTTTTGAATCCATAATCTTGTAGTTATGGAAATAAAGTTACCCAAGATTTTCACATGAAAGAAAGGAAATTAAGGCTGCGATTTAGGTTTTAGAAGATTGGAATTAGTGGCCAATTAATCTTTGGGAAAATACAGTTTTAGTCCCCGAGGTTTTGGTTAGGTTTCATTTTGGTCCCTAAGTTTTCAAACTCGACAATTTAGCTCTTGAGGTTTGGATTTCGTTTCATTTCGGTCCCTCCATTCAGTTTTTTTTTTTTTTTTTTTTTTTGTTAATAACAAAAAGAATGCTGACGTGGAACTAATTTTTTAATTAAAAATTATCTTTTAATATTTTAAAATAAAAATATTATTTTTTATATATATTTTTTTTCTTCTCTCACTTCTTCTTCTTCTTCAATAGCACCACTACC
The DNA here is from genome assembly GCA_036850905.1 of Luffa acutangula. Lineage (NCBI taxonomy): Eukaryota > Viridiplantae > Streptophyta > Magnoliopsida > Cucurbitales > Cucurbitaceae > Luffa > Luffa acutangula. The sequence continues at coordinate 10,476,412 of CM072087.1, forward strand.
ACCGAGCCTGCTGCCAACAGCCACCGACCGTCGTTCTCCTCTCTCTTCATTCTCTTTTTTCTTTTTTCAAGTGACAAGAGTGAGAGCTCTCTCTTCATTCTCTTTTTTCATTTTCAAGTGAAAAGAGTGAGAGGGAGGAGGAGCTCTCTCCTCCGGTCACCGACGTCGGAAAGGGAGGAGAGAGTTCCTCCTTCCTATCCCTCTTTTCTATTAAAAAAAAGAGAGAAAAGGAAGAGAAAGGAGAAGAAAAGAAAAAAAAATGGTTGGCATTGGCGGAAGGTTGGGTGGTGGTGGTGTTGTTGAAGAAGAAGAAGAGAGAATAAATAAGAATATATATAAAAAAGTAACATTTTTAATAATTTTAATATATTTTTTATTTTAAAAATTAGAAGAATAATAAAAAAAAACTAGTGTCACGTCATAAATCCATTAGTTATTAACGGAAATTTTAACGAATTGAAAAAAATAAAACGAAATCCAAACCTGCTAAATTGTCGAGTTTGAAAACTAAGGAACCAAAATGAAGCCTAACTCAAACCTTAAGAACTTATAGGCTTTAAAAGAAAAGAACAAAATTAGAAAGAACAAAAATGACAGTGGACAAGTTCGTTTAATGATCAAATTTAAGAAATGTCCTTAATTAACATTATTATCATTGGTAGGTTTTTATCCATTAATTAGTTTATTTCCCTTACCAAAATACCCTTGCATGTAATGAATGAAATGAAAATTAGTTTTAATATTATATTTTATGATTTAAGGTTGGAACGTTTTTCAAATAAGGAAAACTAACAACATTTTCAATTTATTTATTTTTTCTTAAAGTTATATCCCATAACAAGATTTGCATTAAATGTTTAGTTTTATTCTCTTTAATTTGGTACTGATTTTTCTTTTCCATTTGTCTTTATTATTACTTTTTTATTTTTGTATATCCCATAGCCATTTTTTGTATATATGTTATACATTAAGGGGCGATGTGATGAGTGTATACGTTGTGCAAGTCATCGGGTGCCTTGGGTAATATGGCCAAGGGGCGATGTATAGTTTCTTTGTGAAGTCCTCGGGTGCCTTGGGTAATATGGCTAAGGGGCGATGAACAGTTTGAGGCCTTGGGTAATATGGTCAAGGGTCGAACGTTGAGCACCGTAGAGAAATGTTGAGGGCCTGGGTAATATTGTCAGGGGTCGGCTGGACTCGAAGGAGTCTGTCACAGAGAACTTGTGAGGGCTACGAGTATTGATTGAGCTTGTGTAGATTAACTGGAAACTTAGTGTGTATGGCATGGTGCGGAATTCATGTGTCAGGTGCATGATTAGTTGCACGTTTACATAATTAAGTATGTTACCATGGATATGTTGTTCATCTCGTATATGAAGCATGCTATTATGAAGCATGTTATTGGAGTTGAAAAGTATGTTACCTGCTTTACATATGTATGCTGCTTGTTGGCTCTTTAGGTGTGAGCCAGTTACTCAGTACCGTGGTTTTGTACTTACCCACAACCAGATTTTGCAAGTGATGAGGAATACTACGAGACTGATGATGCAGAGGAGAAATCCTGAGAAAGAATGAGACATTAGATTGTTAACGCTATCGATGAACGATTTTTCTGCAAGCGCACGGGTCGTCACAAGTAATATAAAACGGTAGTAATACCGAGTATCGAATCCACAGGGAGGCGAAGCGAAACTTAAGCAAAAAAATTAAAATCTCTTGAGCACTAAAAATACTTAGGCGAAATAATATTTAGGGACCACTTCATGCAATAAAAAGGATTCAAATTCAAGACAATTAACGAAAATAAATTGATCAATGGAAAATAAAATATGGAGAAAGAGTTTTCTTTAAATGGGGAGAGGGGTCTTGAAAATTAATGATTAGCTAAATAGTTGTTATAATTATCCTATCTCATTGCCCAACTAATTATAATCCTAGAATCTTCGTTAATCACATAGGTTCTCCTGTCGGTTTCCCCTAATTGTAATTAATTCATTTTAACAACCTAAGTGTCCTTAGCGCTATTAAAAATCATTAATTATTACGCTCTGATTCATTTTAGGAATCTAAGTTTAATCAACTAATCCCGGTGTCACAACGGGCAATTAAACTAGTTGCATGGATTATGATCTATCCTAATTTCTCTCCGTCGAGTTTCCATTAAGAATCGAATCATTACACAATTGGCCAGATTGAGTAAAGCATTAGCACATCCATACAAATAATTATGACATGGGCAAGAGACAAGAAATTATAACAATATTTGAACTATCATTTCATTTCAAGACCCCAATTTGGGGTTTTAGCTACACATGGCTAAAATATACATAATAATTACACAGGAAAGCATAATAAAGAGCATAAAAGGAAAGCAATTGACCGTCGAAAAAACCCCTCGCTGACGCTTGGAGCCCCGCTGACTACTCCTTGAGCCTCTAAGATGCTCCCCAAAATTCCCAAATTTTTTTCCACTAAAAGAATCCTCTCAAAAAGGCTTGAAAGCCTTGAGAGGGGCTCCAAAGGAGCCTAAGGAAGAGAGAAAGGAAGAAATTCCTTGTTGGAATGGTGATTGATGCAAAATGAGGCACCTTGGGGCGCTTTTTATAGGCCTGGAATAGGGGTACCGTCGTGACGCTACCTTGCTCAGCGTCGCGACGTTGTTGCGCACGCGGCTTGGGCAACACGAAAGGGTAGCGTCGCGACGCTGCCCCAAAATTCCAGATTTTCAGCTTCCTTTTGGGCTGATTTTTGGGCCTTCTTCTTCATTTCTTTTGGTCATTTCTTCATGATTGTCTTCTTTGGGCCTCCAATTGCTTCAAGCTTGGATTTGGGCTTCAATTGCTTCAATTTTGGCACTTTTTCTCCCAAAATCACCACTTTTGCTCCTAAAGACCAAATAACAAAATTCTTTAAATATTTTCATTAAAAACACGATTAAAGCACCAAAAAGCTTAATAAATTGAGACTAAAATAGCGACATTTCTGCTCGCTATCATAGATAAATTTTAATACTTTGTAGTCGGGGTTTGTCTTCTTATGGTCTTGTTTTCACCCATTCTATATAAAATGTCTCTTGGCTTAAAGTTGAGTTGAATTGTGTTATAGTTGTTGTTTCGTTTCGAAATGTAATTGAAATGTAACGCCCAAGATTTTATATAACTATCCTAGCGACATTACTAACTCTAAAAACCAATCTAACTGAGTGCTCCGAAAATTTTGGCGACATAACGACATACATCGAACTAAACAAAAGTTTTTCAAACACCTGTTAGAACAAGATTAACACTTCTATAACATTTTCAACAACACCACCATACTACAAACATCATACGAGTCAGGTTTCGTATCAGCAACTTTCTAACCAGAAACACAACCATAAGAAAGCTTACAACTTTAGTTCATTCGAACCGAACTTAATTGCAAAATCTCGTAGTTGGGGGGAGAGATGGGAGGGGGTCAGTACAACTATGGTACTGGTAAGCAGCCCCTACCTGAAAAGCCATCAACCAACAACCAGGAAAACAACATGCTTTTCACATGCAAACAATATACGTCTTAAAGTTGTAAAGACATCAACATGCTCAAAATCGAGTAAAATGAATGACTCTCCTAAGTTAAACCTCATGCATCTCTTTATGCAACCCATTAACCACCCATGCTCCACGAGCTTACTCAACAATCATGTTTAGCTCTCACATGGTTCTCCACACGTGATTTCCGCGTCAGGCTCCGCAAAACTCTCCAAGACTGACCCTTCGAGTTGCACCAACCCCTGACCATTTATACCCAAGGCCTTGACACTTCTCTACAGAGCTCGGTGTATGACCCTTAACCATTTATACCGAAGGCGTCGAACTGTGCATCGACCCTTGACCATTTACACCCAAGGCCTCGATGACTAAGCAACGTATTGACCCTTGACCATTTATACTCAAGGCCTCAATACTCATCACATCGACCCTTGACCATTTATACCCAAGGCCTTGATGCTCCTCTTTATCTTGTTGGGTTTTATGTCCTAAAACTCGTAGATAGTGAATGTAACCGTTGACCGGATATAAATGAAATAATATTGATATATTTTTCCATTAATTGTTATTAGTTATTTTATATTTGTCTTTGCCTAATAATAACCCTAATCCAATAAACTAGACATCCAAGGCTGTAATATGAGTCTTGAAATATATGTAGTGACATATGGGATCATTGTTCAAGAAACAGCCTAAAGGGTCTATAGTATAGGGATAAGACTGGGTGCCTTATCCTGGTGACACTATGGATAGGACCCACTTTGTATTTGATACAAACGCTGCGATCCAACGCGTTCGTGTAGGAGACATGCGAGTGGGGGTATCCTATGCAATGAGTTTGCATAAGACCGGACCGGGAAATAGTAACCACTGGTTATAACACCGTTAACTAGTCGGTTTTCTATTTCACTAGGACGACCTAGACAACTTAGTCTTAATCCTGAGTTGATTATGGACTCCTACTCATGAGAGATTGTCCTTTGATTTGTATGGGCGAGAGTGGCCAATACGCCGACTCAATAAGCCTACCACTTTGGGGACAAGACCAAATGGGGAGCTGGGAACATAACCGTACAAGATGGAATTCACTCCTTCCCGACTTTAGGGAAGCAGATGAGTGTTCCCTTAAGTGGTTACTCCGAGTCTTGAACAAAGGGCCCTACCCTCTCAATGCCACGAGAGGGTTTTTTGTTTGATGGTTGGACCACAAACAGGTTGTTCATTAGAGGAGAATTGGTACTTAAGGAAATAGAGGTAACCCAGGGGTAAAACGCTAATTTGACCCAGCTGGTGTTAGGGACACTCGTGAAGGACTAACTAGTCGTATTGTTCTAGATCCGTGGACACAGAAAATATGTCTGCAGTGAGAAGAGTGCAACTGTGAGTCTATAGTGGAATGTACACACAGCTTACGAATATTGATTAATGTGGTTAATGAGTTTGACCAATTAATCTCACATCGTTGGAGCTTCTGATCTGCAAGTCCATTAGGTCCCACTAGTAGCTCGTAAAGTAGTTTGAGGCAACTAAGTAATAAAAGTAAATTGAAAATGTTCAATTCATTAAGGGAAACAAATATAATATATATTGATATATTATTATGAGAGAAATTAATATTTGAAAAGTTCAAATATAAATTTATGGAAGTTTGAAAGAGTTCAAAATAATGAATTAATTAATTTAAGGCCTAAAATGTGTTTGGGCAAATTAATTAATTCTAGGCCGGGAATTAAATATGTGATATTTAATTGGTGGTTAATTAATTAAAGAATTCATTAATCGGGAATTAATCAATTATGGAAATAATTAATCACTTAAGGAAGTGATTAATCATTTATGGAAATGATCTAATCACTTATGGAAGTAATTAGTCATTTGTGGAAAAGATTAATCAATTATGGAATTGATTGATCATGATTGATTAACTAAGGAATAAGATTGAATCAATTATGGAAAAGATTGATTTAATTGAATATTTTATTCATGGCCTCTCTTCTATAAATAGAACACTAGACCTAATTGGTCATGACATTTGACACTCTTGAAAGACAAGACCTAGAATTCTCTCTAGCCTCCCTCTTAGAGAAAGACTCCCACAAGTCTTTTGCCTCCTAGACTCAGAGACATACCGGTGTAACCTCTGTGGTGATTGTGTCAATCAAAGAAGAAATTTTCAGCGAAGAAATACCAAAGACGGCTGCTGCGTTTTGATCGTTGGAGCATCATTGGCGAAGAACGGTCAAGTCTACAACGGAGGTTTGTAACGGTTCTTCCTCTTTTCTTTAGAAAAGCATGAAAATAAATTTAGATTTATTTTTAAGCATGTTTAAACCAATTTTACAACAGCTTTAAAGTTTGTTTAAAGTTTGTTTGAGTTTTCGTAACGGTATTTTAATGTTAATTAATATACGGCGTAAGGTCCAATCGATGCGCTTCCGCTGCGTGGGGACTTTTATTCCCTTCAATCGGCATAAGAGCCATCGCTGTCCCTATTAATTAATTTTAAAAGTTGCGATAGGCTCTAATAGGTGGGATTTATGCATAATGTATGTTCGGTTTGCGTTGAACTGTTTGGGTTAATTTTATGGCCATAGATTGTATTTTCATGTGATTTTGATCATGTAAGGCCCGGTGTTTCGGGTATTTTATGTAAAATCGAGTCCTATGTAAGTCCGGGTCTAGAATAGGCTTTTATGAGATGAAAATCGACGAAATCGCCGCTGAAATCCGAGGCCAAAACCGAGAACAAGCTGTTGTTTTTGCCCAGAAATCGATTCCAGACGCAACAGCGTCGAGACGCTGTGTCGATACCGCAGGCGCCAGACATGAAAAGCGTACAGCGTCGAGATGCTATCAACACAGCGTCGAGACGCTGTCACGATGGAGGCGCGCATTAGGGTTTCAAAAGGCGCGGTTCAAGGGGTGGCCGGTCCGGTTCGGACCGGTTCGGCTGGGCTGGGACCTATTTGGTCCGGTTCAGCCAATTTTTGGCATGGTTCGTGATTTTCGAAGCCGGTTCGAGGTGGTTCGGGGCGGTTCGTGTTGTCTAGACCAATGCCGGAGCTTTACAAGATTTTTTTAGGATAGAATTTAGCTAAATTAATGTAATTTAATGCTTTATTTTATCCTAGGGGCCAAAATTAACTGGTTCAATTGCTATTTATATGCTTTATGGATGTCATATAGAATATTTAATCCCACCTTAGGTTATAAACATGCCCATGCATTTTTATATATTATAAAATGTTATAATTTATGTTTAAATGCATGGATTTGTTTACATATTTTTTAATATAAGTGTATATTAATTATATGAAAAATTGGAAGGCATGAAGCATGTCATTACTTAAATTAAATATAAATGGTTATGTTTAATGTAATGAATGAAGCATGCTTGATTGATTTTCTTGATTGGCTTATAATTGTTATAATAAAAGAAAATCAAAATTGCATGAAGCATGAAACATCCATAGTTAATAATATAATTGTTATATTATTCATGCAATTAATGTGGTTTAATTATTTAATTTGAATGAGATTGTTGAATGAATTAAACCCTAGATTCTTGATTATAGGATTAATCATTAAAATTTGAAATAGTTCTTTAATATTAATGATTAGAAACTGTCAATCTATAATCAAGATTTGCATGCAATCATAAGATCATAGGATAAATTGGATTAATTTTAAATTGTTTAAAATTAATTAGACCTAGATCGATTTCTAATAGGATTAGAATCTTTTCTTACTTAGAATTAAAAATAATTTTAATTGACTAAGTAGCAAAAACATTGCTATGATAATAAAGGAACTCCACCGGTAATGTTCTGTCTAAGGCTGGGGGTATTTAAGTTGACGGTTTACGGAACACCTCCTACCTGGGAACTGACCTGGAATACCAGAGTTGAATTAATCATAGTTAAATGTTAGCATGCAATGTCACTAGGTTTATTAAAAGTGTTTAATGCACCTAGATCTTTAGAGTAAAGACCTTACATTACTGAGGTTATAAGGGAACTCTCTCGGTAAAGTTCTGTCTAAGGTTGGGGGTATTTAAGTTGACGGTTTACGGAACACCTCCTACCTAGGAACTGACCCGAACATTGAGTTGAATTAACCATAGTAATGTTGACTTGCAATATTGGGTTTATTAAAAGAAGTTTAATTCACCCAAAAGATTGCAGTTGAATCCTTTCCATAATTGTTATAATAGGATCAGACTTAGATAGTTTGACTTAGCCGAATACTTTCTAAGTTTAACAACCCTAAATTAACCGTATGACATTTTCAGTGGGAGGAAAGTTACAAAACGAGATTTAAATAAAGTTTTGCTCCTATGTCCCTATATTCACAACGTGAGATTCATGCTCGGCTTCGAGTCGCCTTAGGAGCGGCCTCCCTTCGAAAAGTGTTTGCATGAATCAATATCAAGGTGAATGGGAAAGTCTAGAGTAAGTGGGAGTGGGACACGTGTCAACGTATCCCTCGGTCTCCGCCCATAGTTCACACCGTGAGAGTCCTATGATCCGCCTGCAGGTTGTCCTGGCGCAACCATCCCTGCGGAGGGCCTGATCATAGGATTCTGAACATCGTGAACTCCTGAAAAGGATAGGAGCTCTTAGGCTAATCACCAACAGTTGTCTTTCCCTTCGGTAGCCTGTTGGTGCGTGCCTCTGAGATCTGAAAGTGGGAGGGTTACACTTACGAGGATGAGTTAAAAGTGTTAACAAATCCTTGACCGAACAACGGTGGCTAATGTCTATAGGAATATGAGTTATTCTGGAATTAGAATTAGCTGAGAGGTGTCTCATTTCAAAGGAGGAGTACCTGATCACCCTTCGGTGGCTGATATTCTAAACCTCTAAAACATCGTTGCAAAACTAAATCGATAGTTTTAGGGTTTTGTGATTGTCTGTTTTGCTTAATTGATTGGATTGTGTGCAATTGCTTGCTTGTATGATGGGTTAAGGCAAAGATAACTAATACGATCATTGTTTGTTTAAATTTCAGCAATGTCTTCCTCAATATTGGATTGTGTGCAATTGCTTGCTTGTATGATGGATTGTGTGCAATTGCTTGCTTGTATGATGGGTGAAGGACTAACTAGTCGATATTGGTCTAGATCCGTGGACACAAAAAATATGTCTGCAGTGAGAAGAGTACAACTGTGAGTCTATAGTGGAATGTACACACAGTCAACGAATATGGATTAATGTGGTTAATGAGTTTGACCAATTAATCTCACATCGTTGGAGCTTCTGATCTGCAGGTCCATTAGGTCCCACTGGTAGCTCGTAAAGTACTTTGAGGCAACTAAGTAATAAAAGTAAATTGAAAATGTTCAATTTATTAAGGGAAACAAATATAATATATATTGATATATTATTATGAGAGAAATTAATATTTGAAAAGTTCAAATATAAATTTATGGAAGTTTGAAAGAGTTCAAAATAATGAATTAATTAATTTAAGGCCTAAAATGTTTTTGGGAAAATTAATTAATTCTAGGCCGGGAATTAAATATGTGATATTTAATTGGTGGTTAATTAATTAAAGAATTCATTAACTGAGAATTAATCAATTATGGAAATAATTAATCACTTAAGGAAGTGATTAATCATTTATGGAAATGATCTAATCACTTATGGAAGTAATTAGTCATTTGTGGAAAAGATTAATCAATTATGGAATTGATTGATCATGATTGATTAATTTAGGAATAAGATTGAATCAATTATGGAAAAGATTGATTTAATTGAATATTTTATTCATGGCCTCTCTTCTACAAATAGAACACTAGACCTAAATGGTCATGACACTTGACACTCTTGAAAGACCTGCGTTTTGATCGTTGGAGCATCGTTGGCGAAGAACGGTCAAGTCTACAACGGAGGTTTATAACGGTTCTTTCTCTTTTCTTTAGAAAAGCATGAAAATAAATTTAGATTTATTTTTAAGCATGTTTAAACCAATTTTACAGTAGCTTTAAAGTTTGTTTAAAGTTTGTTTGAGTTTTCGTAACGGTATTTTAATGTTAATTAATATACGGCGTAAGTCCAATCGATACGCTTCCGCTGCGTGGGGACTTTTATTCCCTTCATATCTAACATTGGCATATCGACCCTCGACCATTTATACCTGAGGCATCGACATCCAATAGTGACATATCAATCCCCGACCATTTATACCTGAGGCCCTGAAAATCACTTTACTTTCCTCGAAACAATATCAATCCGCGACCATTTATACCCGAGGCACTGATATCTCAATAACAATGTTAGTCCTCTTTAAACCCATGGTGACATGTCACCCCTCGACCATTTGTACTCGAGGTGCACCGACATTCACCCATCTTGCCCTTTTTCACATTTTAGGTCCCTGGCCTCTTTTCTCACACCTATCTGGAATGCATATGCCCTGCAATATGCTTCTAAACTCAAGTACTATGCCCACCAAGCATATACATACAGTAACATGTTCTCACCTCACACATAACTCATGAGCTCACAACAGAACTAGCATGCTTTCAACAAAACATCACAAACAACGTTCATATATTTCAGAACTACATGTAGATATAACATATAAGCAACATAACAAGTATAAAGCGAGTAAACAAACAACGTGCATCATGCAATCAAACAGACCTCAACAGATAGAAACTACTTACCTATAGCTTACGAGCGCTCCTAAAGAACTCCCTAAAAAAGCTTTGAAACCAAACTTGGATTCGAACCTACAAAGCTAGATCGACAACCAAGAATAAGATTAATTCCTAAAACAATAATTATTAGAGCACTGAGAACTAGCCTAAGGCACCAAGCCAAGATTGAAAGAATTTAAATAGCATTGATACCTACTAAGCTCCACCAAGCAGAACAAGTTCTTTGCTGGAAATAACTCAAGTAAGCTATAATTGATCCCAAGCTACAAGTAAACGACTTTAAGCATCAGGGACTAATTAGTGAAGCCTAACAAGAGTTCTAACAATGCTTAAATGGTGAAGAAACTTATCGAACCACGCTAAACGAGCCTAAAAGCTTCCTACCCAGTGATCGAAAAGCTCCAAGAATGGCGATCTAACGTCGTCGAACCATGAACCCTTCGATTCAAGGTCAATTGACTTGTGGGTAATCATCCAAATCCCACCTTAGGCCCAAATGGTTGTTGGACAACGGATAAATTGAGCTTAATCCTGCAAGTTTGAAGCCGAACAGGAATAGATAAACCATAATCGAACTCAAAAAAGCATGGGTTATGTTTCAAAGAGAATTCTAAGTCCAAAATCGAATGGGTATTTTCTTAAAACTTGCGAACATAGCGTGGATTTTCAACACAACTTACCAGAAAGCTGAAACGACGAAGAATGGCACTAGAATTCACAGATTGAAGCCAAACGAAAGGCCAAAATAGCACCATACACACGTAACAACTGTTGTCGTTGCGTGGATTTGATGTTGGAGGCGTCGATGGCTGCTCACGTGGGCAATAAAAAACACAGAAGAGGGAGAAGGAGACGAATCAAAGGTTGCTCGCTGCGAGAAGGAGCGGGAGAGTTAGAATCTATGGCGTGGACTGCTTGCTTGTGGCTAGCCGACGACACATGAAAGAGAGAGAGAAACAGCTGGTGTCGTGGGTCATGCTGAAACAGAGAGAGAGATGCACGCCGCCAAAGAAGGAGGCCGATAATGGAGGAAACGGCGTCGAAGGAAGGCTATGCGCGCGACTGTATTCGCTGGAGAAAAGATCGACATTGTGGGTCTTGCTCGCCGAAAGAAGAATCGAGAGAGGGAGAGTTGTGGTGGCTGGTCGATTGATGAAAAACGTGGGGGGGGGGGGTTGTACGGCTGGATGAGGAAGAAGAAAGAGATGAGGTGCTTGGGGCTTCATTTTTTTCTTTTTCCTTTTCTTTTAAAATTACACCTTAAGAAAATAAAATCCCATTTTAAATAGGAATTAGATGTTATCTAGGATTTAATTTAAAATCTCAAACTTAAATCCTAAAAGTTTTGGGAAAGAAAATAACCCAACTGATTTGAGATTTGGGTCTTTTGATATTTGAAATAAACATCGAATATTAACCTCCGAACTTTAGTAAATTAAAGATTTAATTTAAAAATCTTTTTTCCCTAAATTATAGAAATTTAACTTAACGACCAAGGCTGAGCTTAAATTCTAAATTTTCAAATTATAATAAAAAGCTCAACAGATCTCAAAATAGCTGGAATTCGAAACGCGGGAGGTTACATGAAAAGTAAAATTAATAATAATAATAATAATAATAAATAGATAAACATTGCCTAACTTAAAATGAAAACTTGAAAGAATTATGAGTTTACTCATTTTTTGGAAATAATACTGCAAAAATATGAAATATTGTGAGCAATGATAAGTGCAAAAATTGAATGAAAAATTACAAAAAGAAACTAGAGAAACTTCATGAACAAATGAGTTACGAACACACAGATAGCAAGAGAGAACAGAATATGAGGAAGAACCTTCTCAATATTATTACCTCAGCTTGAAGAATTACACCACAGAGGGCAAGAATAAATAGGGAAGAGAACTAACAATAAAAGATTCTTTACCTATACAAGAATGCCACGTATATACATTTAGACAAATAGAAATAACAGACCCATGTGCTATGAAACGGCATCGCTTTGATCTTTAGGAGAGTCCTCAGAATTTCCACAGTGAGTGATTGTCCTAACAAAATGAAGGAGAAAAAATTCAGAAAATCAAGAGCCAAAGATTAAAAAGAAATGGAGCAATGTAACACGAAAGGAGAGAAATATAATTTGTGATAATAATTGTTATATATACAAATTTTATTAAAACAGATTTACAATAAATGACTACCTTGATTACTTTCCTTGAATGCAATATAAAGTAAGTAAAAAAAAAATACTCACTTTGAAACCCTCAGTTTCCTCTTCTTTCTATTTTTGTTTTATCTAATTTTTTATTATAAATTTATACTAAAGGATGGTATGGTAATTTGAATATATTGTTGGGCTTTTTTGGGTCTACCTGTAGACATTTCTGAAACTTTAGAGGCAATTAGACATTTATATAATACGAGTCCTTAAAAAGGCATATTTGTGTAGTTATCCCGAGAAGGAAAGAAAGAAAACCATGCAGTCTACTTCTCCTCTTCATTTCGTGTGTCATGTCGTTCTCCCCTTCCTTTCCTTTTCTTTCTTCCCGAATCTACCGCCTCTTTCCTTCAGGTTCCCCTTCATGCTACTTTCTTTCAATTTTGATGTGGCATCAACGTTTCCAAGAGTGCTTTTTCGAACGACGACGAACACGAGCATTCATGGGTTTTTCGGTGAGGTGTTGTTTTTTCTTCCAATCATCGGGTCATCAATTGCGAACAAGGAACCACGCGAACAACACGTCAACAACACTTTCCTTTCTTTCGTGTTTCTTTGGATTTTTACCAACATTGTTAAGCTAGTAGCTGACGAATTGGACCCCAACGTGCATGGTCTGCACTTTCCAGCTAGCAGTTGCGACTCTCCTCCCTTTTGGTAAGGTTTGACACTTGACCACTTATATTGAGTCTTGGATCTGAGTTACCCACCCTTTAACGATCTCGTTTATGCAGTTTTAGACACCGACCAACAAACAACAAGGATTTGAGGCAGCCCAGTCAGTGGCAACAAGCTATATAAGTAATCTTGTACTCAATTATCCGCTGTAAATTTGTCCCTAACTTTTGGATACATTTTTTTTAGGTTCAGGGCAATATAGTAGAGTCCCAATAACGTGCAGGGTGATTTTCTATTAATGTACTATACATCGAATTATTCATTTTTTAACACTCTACAACTTATCTGAAGAAATGAAAACGAGATTCCCAACGGATTTGTCCAGAAATACCCTGAACATAGGCAACACAGATTCGAGGTTCTCTTCTACCCTTTATCTTTCTTCTGAAATTAAACCTACTTCAAGTCATTTTTGGCTCACATATTCTTCATGAAAGTTATAGGAAATTGAATAAGCTTTCCAACCATACCAAATAGAACTTCAGATTAAACTTGTACACCCCAAAATGCTAAAAAAACCAGAGAAAACCAGAGATCCTTCTAGTTTGCTCGAAAATCCTGTGCTCTGTTTTCCATTTCAAAAACCATTAACTTATCATCAGATTTAGCTCAAGCTTCCTGCATGAAATTTGTTAGAAAATGGACTAACTTTCAAGAAAACCAAACCTCACTTCTTAGTTTCTTCTGTGTAGCTCAAACCGAAAAACAATCGACCCGACCTGAACCACGTCGGTTGTGTAGACGACCCAAGCCGACTTTACCCAACCCGATCGGGTCGGGTCGGGTCAGGGAACCTTTTCCTCTACTGAATAATTCTCTCCAATTTTGGTTAGAGAATGTGAGAGTGAGAAGCTGGGACAGAAGTGAAAGGGAGGAGTTAGGACAGTAGCGCTTGCTCGATGACGGAGTGAGCGGCAGAGCGGAGAAATTATAGGCTTCGGAAACAGAGCGGCGAAGAGGGGAGAAGAAGGCCCAAAAGGAAAAAAATGATGAAGAACAAAGTGAGAGATATTAGAGGCTTCGACAGGGTCTAGGGAGCTTTGTTTCATGGGAGTGTGACAGGGTGGAATTGTTGAGGCTCGTGTTGGTCAAATAAATTTATAATCCACGACACTATAACTATTTTGTAGAAATAGTGGTCGAGGTCAAACACAGGGAAAGGGACGTAGCAGATGTAGAATTTTGTGCTTATAAAGATAGTGGGGTTTTTTAAAGTAGGGCGAAGCAAAGAAAATAAATGCAGAATTTAATGGAGACAAAATAAAGCATGCAGACGAGAAATAAGGCAAAAATCAATAACATGAAAGGGATTGATGGATTGAGATTTCTTATGTTTGACTCTATTTCTTTTGGCTTCCTAGTTTTCTCTAATAATTGTCCTATGCTGATTTCATTAGTCCAGTTGGCATCTTGGTTACTCGGAGGACCTCCTACACTAACCTGTGCTAATTAACTTGCTAACCGTGAATTATGCAATTAACAAGATTAATTAATTTATTCTTTATTGCTCGCCACCCCTCAAACATAAAATAGCAACCATCCGAGACCTCGAGACGGTCACTAAATTATATCTAACTAATTTATAATAAGAAATTTCACAATCACCTACTTAAACTAGCTGCTTTGGGATCGTGGGTTTGGAATCGTAATAGCCAAATTTAAATACAATTTAAATCTAATTCATAAAACCTTTAACATGCATCCTAGGCCTATCAAGGATCGTCTTGCATAGAGAGTGACTTGTCTCGACCTAGTGGCTATCTAAAAATAACTGATTGAAAACACAAGCGATATTCACATAGGGTCGTCAATCCTAATCGAATAGTCTAATGTATTGGTTTAAACAGGATGACATGCAAAACTTAATGAGCTCATGTTGGGTTCCTAGAGTGAGTAAAAATATGATATAAAAGACTCTAGAACTCTGTGCAAGTATACACAGTCCGCAACAAGTAATAAGTATTATCAATCCAAGGTCTGAACTAGCTTCCACTTTATCTATTTTGTATAAATCTTTTAATGGGTTCAAGGTAGTAAAAATGATTGGTTTTAATAGGAATAATGCTGAATCAAAGTAAATGACAGAACAAAAAATAATCAAATAAGCAGACAGATAAGAAACAGGCGTTGGTCAGGTTCTAGTAATTGTTTTAAAAGATGTTCTAGCAATATTATTGATCATTCAAAACTCTCGCAGTCTTATTAGAAGATTCCTCCCGGAACTCCGAATCTTTTGGAATGTGTCTCAACCCCAATGAAGTACTACCGATCGAGCACTAGGCAACTGGTTATCCCTAGCTCAGTCACTGGCGTTCACCAATACACAATGATCGTAGTGATCAATTGCCACACACTCTCTAAATCATCCCTGAAACTAGAGAGAGGTATTCATACCGACTGGCCAGGCGGGCATAAAATAGAAACAAGCACAACAATTAACCAAGATGCAATAATCAATATTTTACTAAAGTTAAGCACGACAATCACATTATTCCTGACCAACGCCTAAGCTACTTAGTTCATAATATGCATGGAGATGCACGCTACAATCTGAGTAGGCATGCCCATAATTACAAGATACTAAAAGGAAATGCTAATCTCCTGGATAACCTTCAAATGATGGTCTTCTAGGTGGTCTCCAATCTCTCTTCACTATTTGGCTCCCAAAGATGGAAGGAACTATCCATGAATGGAATGTTTTCTCCCAAAAGTGGAATGAATTTGACTTAGGCGGCTACTCCCTTTTATAGAAGGATATGAGGCTTGACTTAGGTCAACCTGGACACGTGTAGGGCTCTCCTTGCTCCTTTATCACGAGAATAACTCAACAGAATTCGGTTTGTCAACTTATCTAACGAGCTGTGACGTGACAGTTTTTGCTCCCAGTTTTGCTGCAGCACAGAATTTGCTCCCTCCAGTCGCCCAGCAGCATAATCTGCACAAAATAATTTCCAAGGCTTCCATTCTTCCAAATGGGTTAAAACATATAACATCTATCTAAAACCAACCCTAATAAACACAAAAGACACACAAATCCTTATATAAATGAGGCCTAAATAACTACCTTTTGGGCAGTTATCACACCCCCAAACTTGAACTATTGCGCGTCCCAAGCAATACTAACCAACCTTCTCTTAAGAATTCAAAACATTAGACAAAGAATAGCTTAATCAAACCAAACAATTCAACACTACCTTTAGCCTTTACCTGAGCACTCTGCAAAACCAAGCTCTGCTGCAGCAAAATAATTCTTCCGGCATGGACAAATAATCACCACTTTTTAGCTCAATTCTAAGAACTTACCACAATCTAGCTCTGTTATCAAACATTCAAAAAACATTTTCAAGGGTTTTTATTTTTGTTTTTCAAACTTAAAGCAGCTCTACAGTCATAAGCTTTTAAGCATGGGATGACCCACTTTATGGTGCAGTATACCCTTGTCTCAAACTCATCACCCACTAGGCTCAATACTCTTTGTAAAGCTCAAAACTCCTTAGTCATTCCATCTCTTGTCCCTCAGAATGGCGACATTTTGTGATGAAGCTCACCTAAGTTCTGGGAGACAGAAAAACTGTTGGATCATCATTCATCCTTCAATACTTTTGCTACATGAATTATTTTCAGCAAAATTTTCAACAATCAAAATTTTTTTAGCAAATAATTTTTCACATTTTTCACATTTCCTAGGTCATCTTTTGACTCGAAGACAAATTGTGGGTATCACAAATTTCCCCGGTTACTCAATAACCTAACAATTTTTTTAAATGAAGGAGAGGAATGCTCGAGCAAAACAATTGGAGTAGCAAAAAGTCCCCCAAACTTGAATTACTCATTGTCCCCAATGAATCATTAATTTTACAATTATACCCCCAAACTTAAATTTTTCTATCTGAAATTTAAACTAAGCATGGGACTAGAACTAAGCTTAAAGGGGATCATAAAAGTCAACACTACCTCCAAAATCTTCTTTGTCGCAGCAACAGACCAGGCTAGAAGAAATGCTCAAGCAAAAGGTTTCTGGAGATCAGAATACCTTGATCTAATTAAGTTTAACCAGTCCAAGCTTCAAAATTCAGAAGAAAATTAGTTAAGTCAGAGTTACTCAGTGCTCATAGAACAGAAACATCTAGAAATTTCATTAAAAA
This sequence comes from Luffa acutangula, assembly GCA_036850905.1. Classification (NCBI taxonomy): domain Eukaryota; kingdom Viridiplantae; phylum Streptophyta; class Magnoliopsida; order Cucurbitales; family Cucurbitaceae; genus Luffa; species Luffa acutangula. The sequence goes on from CM072087.1 coordinate 10,493,644, forward strand.
CATGAAAAAGAAATTACAAAGCAGATATATTTTTTCAGCAGCAGAAAAAAATTTAAAAAAAAGAAGCAAACATATCATTTAACAGAAAAGGAGATTAGAAAATGCGCGAGCAAACAAATATGTAAGAACAAAAATTATGCTCGTTCAAGGCCACTTCATCCTTCAGTCCTCTTGGCCCGACTCATTTTCATCATCCTCTTCTCCTCTTTCAACTGGTGGGGGTGGAATCGAGGGGTTCAACAGATCTTTAGGCAATGCAGGAAGGGCTGGATACGGTTTCGAAAAATTCTCTTGCAGCGCCTTCTTTAAACTGGCATCACAATTCTTAACATAGTTCCAGAAAGTGCCAGTTGTTCTAAAATCGTGTTGATGCCGTAGACAAGTCCACCTTGACGTACCTACTGTACGCTGGAGCCGTACCAAGTTAGGCGTGTTGATAATTCCCTTGTCAAGCAAAATTATATCCTCTGGAACCCTGGGCACTCCTGCCCTGCTGCATAGCATCGTGATCCTGTTCGGAAAAAACAGTTTCCCCACTTCCTTTTTCCAACATCCAGAAATTTCACTAGCAATGATCTTCCCTACGTCAATACTGAGAGACTGCAAGATTGCAAAAGCTAGAAGAACTCGTTCCCTGGAGATTGTCAAGTCATGTGTCGCTGGAAGCATCCTCTGTCTGATAAATCCCATCCACGTGTTCGCTTCCCTTTTCAAATAAGCCGACTGGAACGTCCTCTTCTCAGTCTTGGACAACTGCCACTGTGCCCCTTCAATACCTACCTCCCGCACAGCATCGCTTAACTGCTCATTAGATGGCGCTACAACCATCTCAATATATGCTGCATGGGGGAAATTCTGAAGGTTATACAGTGCATTGATAGCACTAGGACTCCAGTCTACGTCGACTCCTCGAACAATCACCTGAAAACCATATTCTTTGTCAATGTTAGCATAAAATTCGCGCACCACTTGCGCGTTTACAGACTCAGGCTTCGCACAAAACAACTCCCAGCCGTGGTCTGCAATACCGGTCCTTAGAAAATGCGGAAGATCACCGCTGAACCCTCTCTCAACCAGGAAGTCTCTTTTCAGAAGCTCAACGTATTTTGCTCTTGAAAAATTGTTGACGAAGCGATCATACGACAATTGTTGTTCTTCTATTTCATCGTGTTCCGTCGATGCTTCAGAAACACTTTTTCCCTTTTCTGCCCTTCGCTTGAGCAACCACTCTTCCTCAGCCTTCTTCTCTGCTTCTTCTCGCTCTGCCTTCTCTTTCTCTGAATCCGACGATGGTGGTGATGGGGTATCAGTCCTAATCATCTGAACGCGCCCAACCTACCGCTTAATGCGGTGACGACTCGGAGGTTCGGGCATGATGACCTCAACACGAGCCTCCTAAACTGGCTCTTTTTTAGTCGCAACCTCTGCCTGCACATCCTCATTCTGTTTCTCTTGAATTTCTTTTCGAACTTCTTATGTATCCGCCATTCTCGGCTCATCCTCCTCTGGGTTCTGTACATCAGCTTCTTGCGGGTCTCCTTCTTCTACTGTGACAGCCTCATCCTTTGTTGCCTTTTCTTGTTCCTCAGCCCTCTGTTGTCGTCTTCTTCGCTTAGCTTCTTTCTCCTCCGGTGTCTTTTTCTTCTTCGCCTTTACCTTCTGCACCTCAAGGATAATCGGTATCTCTAATTCCTCATTCTCTCTTTCTTTCCTCGCTCTTGTTTTTGCCATGAAGGATTCAAGGGTTTTACAGAGAATGAAAGCGAAAAAGAAAGCAGAAGATCGAAGCAAGAAGATGAAGTAAGAGAAACGTACCGAGGGTTGCCAATAAATAAGGCTTCAGCAAAATAAAATCCTAACAGAAAGATCTTGCTCTCATTAAATTGAAATTACCGTTTTAAATCGCATGCAATCGGTAGAATTAAACCATCAAACGGAAAAATCTTAAATTCAAATGCCCATGGGAAATAATTATGTGTTGTCAAATAGCCACACCGTTGGATCATCCCTGCATGACACGTGGCCGCAACCATGCAATCTACCTGCGACAAAAAATTCAAAATTCCAAACAGTAGAAAGTAATTAATTCTCAACAAAACCCTTCCTACTCGAACGAATTGCTCCAGCCGGAACTTTGCCGCAACAACCTTCGGAACCTGAAGAATCTTAGATACGAAATTCAAATTTTTCAACAGAAAAATCAAATTATCAAATTCAAATTTAAATTTAACCGATCAAATCAAATCTAATCCCTTTTTTATTTTTTTTAAGCCGAACTAATTAGAGGAAAATCTTTAAAAACATAATTTTAAAAACAATCGAAAATAAAATATAAATCTAAAATCTAAATAATTAAAAGATAATTCAAAGATAATTTAAATAAATAAACCGAAAATAAAATCAAATAAAATTCAAATCGACATAGATAAAATCTAAAATAAATTCTACGGAATTAAAAATACCAACGGACAGAAAATAAATCGTGCAAAATTTAAATAAACCAAATCTAACCTAATCGAAATTAAAAATAAATCATCGAAAAATCAAAACGACCACTGGGAGCTCAAAAATTTGCCCTGTACAATGCTCCTGCAAACATCTTGATCTCTCAATCATCAACCAATTTTAGGGAAGGATATTTCGTCTGGAACTCCTTACCCCAATAATGTTTCACACGTTGTCCATTCACCTTGAACACTCTCCCATCTTTTTCATCCTGCAAAATAATTGCTCCATGGGGGAAAACCTCAATCACAATAAATGGTCCTGACTATTTAGATTTTAGCTTCCTAGGAAATAATTTTAATCTAGAATTATAAAGCAAGACTTTCTGACCCTTGACAAACTCTTTAGATTTTATTTTCTTGTCATGCCACAGCTTAGCCTTTTCTTTATTCATTTTCGCATTTTCATAAGAAAATTGGCGAAATTCCTCTAATTCATTAAGCTACAGCATTCTTATTGCTCCTGCACGACTCAGATCAAAATTTAATTTCTTCAAAGCCCAAAATGTTTTATGCTCTAGCTCTAGTGGTAAATGGCAAGCTTTCCCATATACTAACCTATCGGGAGACATACCTAGAGGAGTCTTATAGGCTGTCCTATAAGCCCAAAGAGCCTCATCCAACCTAAAAGACCAATCCTTTCTAGATGGATGGACTACTTTTTCTAGAATAAACTTTATTTCCCTATTACTAATTTCCGCTTGACCATTTGCTTGTGGGTGATAAGGGGTAGCTATCCTATGCTTAATCCCATACTTAGCAAAAAGCTTAGTTAAGACGTTATTAACAAAATGCGTACCTTCATCACTCACCAGAGCCCTAGGTGTCCCAAACCGCGCAAAGATGTGCGATTGAAGGAACCTTGCTACTGTCTTGGCATCACTCTGATGGCATGCAATGTCCTCAACCCACTTGGACACGTAATTAGCTGCCAATAAGATAAAAATATTGCCATTAGAAGGGAGAAATGACCCCATAAAATCAATACCCCATACATCGAATAATTCAACTTCTAAAATGTAAGTAAGAGGCATTTCATCTCTAGGCCCTAAGTTTCCTCTCCTTTGGCAAGCATCACACTGCTTGTAAAACCAATGGGCATCCTTGAATAAGGTAGGCCAGAAGAATCCACAATGCAAAATCGTCATAGCCGTCCTCTGACCGCTGAAATGACCTCCATACGGCGAAGAGTGACATTGCTCTAGGATTTCCTTTGCTTCATCACCTGAAACACACCTACGAATAATACCGTCAGAGCATTGCTTATACATAAATGACTCATCCCAATAGAAAAATTTCGCATCATGCTTAAACTTTTTCTTCTGCCTCCAATCCATGTCAATAGGAGTGACTCCTTTTACCAAAAAGTTGGCAATATCAGCATGCCAAGGGGCATCCCTGACTACCTTTACCTCAACAGCAAAAAGTTGTTCATCCGGAAAAACATCTGAAATGGTCGATTGCTTCAGCAAAGATGATGATGGATCAAGACGAGACAAGTGATCTGCAATGACATTTTCTGATCCCTTCTTATCCTTTATCTCCAAGTCGAACTCCTGCAATAATAAAACCCAACGAATTAGTCTAGGCTTTGCATCCTTCTTACACATTAAATACCTTATTGTTGCATGATCCGTGAACACTGTGACTTTGGATCCAACCAAATATGGTCGGAATTTCTCAAAAGAAAACACAACAGCTAACAACTCCTTTTCAGTAGTTGTATAGTTGACTTGTGCCTCATTTAAAACCATGCTTGCATAATATATAGGATGGATAAATTTGCCCTGCTTTTGCCCCAGCATAGCACCTACCGCAGCATCATTCACATCACACATTACCTCAAATGGTAAATTCCAATTAGGTGCACAAAGAATGGGTGATGAGATTAAAGCAGCCTTTAAAGTTTCAAAAGCCTTCCTACAATCTACATTAAAGTCAAAAACACGATCAATACACATTAAGTTACAAAGAGGTTTACTGATTTTGGAAAAATCTTTTATGAACCTCCTATAGAATCCAGCATGTCCTAAAAAACTCCGAATTCTTGTCACTGAATTCGGTGGTTCTAGTCTTTCAATCACCTCCATTTTTGCTCTATCAACTTCTAGACCATTCTTAGAGATCCTATGACCTAACACTATGCCCTCTTTCACCATGAAGTGGCATTTCTCCCAATTAAGAACTAGATGGGTATCCTCACATCTTTTTAATACCATACCTAAATTATCTGAATAATTCTGAAAATATCCTCCAAGAACTGAAAAATCGTCCATAAATACCTCAATAGTGGACTCAATCATATCAGAAAAAATTGCTAACATACACCGCTGAAATGTTGCTGGAGCATTGCAAAGACCAAAAGGCATTCGCCTAAAAGCAAATGTCCCATAAGGGCAGATGAAAGTGGTTTTTTCCTAGTCCTCAGGAGCAGTAGTAATCTGATTATACCCCGAATAACCATCTAAGAAACAGTAGTAGGCCTGACCAGCCAATCTATCCAACATATGGTCAATAAATGGTAGAGGGAAATGGTCCTTACGGGTGGCTTTATTAAGCCTCCTGTAGTCCATGCAAACCCTCCAGCCAGTTACTGTCCTGGTTGGGATCAACTCATTGTCTTTATTGCTTACCACAGTGACACCTCATTTCTTAAGAACACATTGGACAGGGCTTACCCTATTGCTATCTGCAATTGGATAAATGATCCCGACATCCAACCATTTAATCACCTCCTTTTTAACAACCTCTTTCATAGAAGAGTTAAGCCTTCTTTGTTGCTCAATACTCCTAAAGGATCCCTCCTCAAGAGTGATTTTGTGCATGCCAGCCAATGTCCAACCTATTGCCATGTGGTATTGCTGCAACAATTTTATTAAGGCCTCTTCATGCTCCAGCATTAAATATGATGCAACAATAATGGGCAACGTCTCACCTTCCCCAGGATACACATACTTTAGATGATCCGACAAGGGCTTCAAATCTAAAGTGGGTGCCTCAATCAGGGATGGCTTAATAGGAGGAGCCTTCGTTCGATCTAAATCTAAAGACTCAGAAACATCCTCACACCTAAACAATTCTTTTTCATTTTTTCTTTTTAACAAACAAACTTGTAAATCCTCTATCATAACCTTTCCATGCTCTTCCAAATGCTTACTAGCTGAATCCTGTATTGTTGTCTCAATAACTGTGCTCTCCAGAATCCTAATGAAGGAGCAATCCTCCATTTCGTCTAGATACTTCATGGCTTTAAACACGTTAAATTTTACTTCCTTGTTAATTCCCCTTTTTGAACATCTATTAACGTCCTACCAGTAGCCAAAAATGGACGACCTAGAATAATTGGGACATCTTTATCAGCCTCAAAGTCTAAAATAATAAAATCAACAGGAAATATGAATTTATCCACTTTCACTAAGACATCCTCAATTGTACCCTCTAGATATGTGATAGATTTATCAGCTAGTTGGAGTGTTACTGTGGTAGGCCTAGCTTCACCAATACCTAGCTTTCGATAGACCGAAAGAGGCATAAGGTTAATGCTTGCACCTAAATCACAAGTGCTCTACCTAACTCGTTTCCACTTATAGACACAGGTATGGTAAATGATCCTGGATCCTTAGCCTTGGGTGGTAGCCCATTCTTAAGAATAACACTACACTCCTCAATAAGAGATACAGTTTCAAACTCACCTAACCTCTTCTTTTTAGTTAAAATATCCTTAATAAATTTAGCATAATTAGGCATTTGCTCTATAGCTTCTACTAAAGGGATATTTATATGCAATTGCTTAAGAATCTCTAGAAACATTTTAAATTGACTGATCTTGGTTCTTAGGCTTTTGCCTTTCTGGAAAAGGTAGAGGTGGTACATAAGGTGGGGGCGGCACATAAGGTGGTTCCACATCTGGAACAGAACCAGATGCTCCAGCATCGTTATTGCTGCCTCCAACACCCTGACCAGACTCCAACTCTTTCTCAACAACAACATTTTTATCACCATTTTTATCTATATCCTGGGTCTTATTAGGCTCTTTCCTTACCTCTAATGGCTTACCGCTCCTAAGAGTCACTGCCTTTACCTGCTCCTTACCTTCCCTTCTAGGGTGTTCAGTATCTGAGGGATGTTTCCCTTGAGGTCTTGCCTTCAGCTCATTAGCTAGCTGACCCACTTGCAATTCCAAGGCTCTCATTGAAGCTTGATTACTTTGAATTGCGGCATCTGTACAAGCCATAAATTCCTTCATCATTGCCTCAAGAGAACTCCTCGAATTTCGCTGGGGCAAAGCCTGCTTGTTTTGCAGGGGCAATACCTGTGCTTTAGCAAATCCGGACTGGTTCACCTTTTGGTTTGTTTGCATATTGCTTCCTTGTCCTCCCAAGAGAAGTTTGCGCCAACCTGGATTATAAAAGTTAGAATAAGGGTTATTCCTATGATTACCTACAAAAAACAGAGAAGCTGGATTGCTGGGGCAAAACTCGTAGTTGTGATTTTCACCACAATAGACACAAGCTTCCTCTGCGACTTGGTTCACCACTGCAGCAGGCTCCATAGCTGGTGGCTGCTAATGACTAATCACTGTCACATTCTTACGAGCGTTAGCAATCATTGCAAGATCAACCCTAATGGTGGACACACCATCAACCTCTAACACACTCTTAACCATTTTATTTGTCCCTCTAACATCCGACCACTGACAACTATTAGTAGATATTCTTTCTAAAATTTCGTAGGCTTCATTGAAAGTTTTTGCCAAAAGGGCCCCTCCAGCCGAAGCATCCACCATACCCTGGGTTACTGTTGGGTTCCTAGAGTGAGTAAAATTATGATCTAAAAGTACCCTAGGTGCAAGTATACACAGTCTGCAGCAAGTAATAAGTATTATCAATTCGAGGCCTGAATTAGCTTCCACTTTATCTATTTCGTGTAACTATCTAATGGTTTCAAAGAAGGTAAAAATGATTGGTTTTTATAATGTTGAAGTAAAATAAATGACAAAGCAAAGAATAAATGAATAGGCAGAAAGATTAGAAACAGACGGTGGTCAGGTTTTAGTAATTGTTTATAAAGATGCTCTAGCAATATTATTGATCATGCAAACTCTCGCAATATTATTAGCGGATTCCTTCCGAAACTCCAGATTTTTTGGAATGTGTTTAAACCCCAATGAAGTACGACCGATCAAGCACTAGGCAACTGGTTATCCCTAGCTCAGTCACTAGCGTTCACCAATACACAATGATCGTAGTGAAGGTGTACATACTACACATGCGGAAGCAATTGAAGATCGAAAGCACTTAAGACATTCAATTTTACTCCTAAAGCATGCATGTTCTAGAAAAGACAGAATAAAGAGTTTAGAAAACACCAACCTTTGTAGCTCACTTATGTTGAACTCCTTGTGGTGTTTGCCTCTCCTATGCTCCTTGGACAACCTCTAGAGTCTTCCCTACTATACTCCGGACCAAGAACGACTTGTGGGAGTCTATATAAGATAGGGAATGGGAAGGGAATGCTTGAAGCATCAAGCAATGGAGAAGAATGAGAGATGAGAGAACTTTGAGTCCAAATTCCAGCAGCATAACATTAAGGAAATGGCTCTCTTATGTTTGAATATGATTCAAACTCCTTTTAAAGACATTCTCCATGCAAAGCCAAGCCTCAAGACACAAGACACATGGTGTATTTGCAAGCTCAAGTGGATTCTAGGTGTACATTACACAAGACATGCAACAATGCATGAGTGAGTTGTCTTTCCACTTTGAATGATCATGCATTAAGTGGATTTGCAACTAAATCCACTAAATTCAAATTGAAATCCAATTTCAAGTTTGCAAATTATCCCCAATTTCAATTCTAAATTGAAATTGGTTGCTTGGTAATTAATTTGAAAAATTTCAAATTAATTTTGATATGATTAATCTAATTAATCATTGATATCTTGTGCAATTCCATATATATTATTCCTAATACATATATATAGTATTCAAAACACTTTTAAATACTTCATCTCTCATTTTCTAATTTAATTCATAATTAAATTATTGTGTCAAACACAATTTACGATAATACCCTTTTTTCCGATTTTGAACGATTCAAAGCTTCCTATCTTTTGTTCTAGGCTTAATTTCGATATGAGCTAGTAGGGGGACCTAATGGACCTATAGATCATGGGCTCCAACGATTCGAGGCTAACCGACTAATCTCATTGTCCAAGCTAGCCAACATTCGTTAACTATCGGGACACTCCACTATAGCCCGATAGTTGCACTCTCCTCACTATAGATATATTTTCATCCACTTTATTTAACCATGATTAGTAAGTCGATCCTTCAAAGGTTGTTCGTAGCTATAGCTAGGTCAATAAGCCGTTTTACCCCTATAGTACTTCTAGTTCCTTAAGTCCCACTGATACTCTAATGAACAATTGGTTTATGGTCCAACCAATAAACCGAGTCCCTCTCCAGCCAATGAGATGGCGGGATCCCTTTGTTCAAGCCTCAGAGTCAGCACTTAAGGGAACAACCTCTCTATTATCCCTAATTCGGGTAGGAGTGAATTCCTTCTTGCACGACTATGTCCCCAGCTATCTACCCGTTCCTATCCCTGAAATGGGAGGCTTATTGAGTCGGCGATACTGAGCCACTCTCACCTATGCAGATCTAAGGATAAGCCCGAATAAACAGGAGTTCATAGTTAGCTTAGGATTAAGATCGAGTTACCTAGGTCATCACATGAAATAGTCAGTCTCGTCAGTAAACGGTGTTATAAAGCGAAAACGACTTATTTCTCGGTCCTGGTCTTATGCAAACTCATTGCATAGGACGCCCCCACTCGCATGTCTCTACATGGACGATTTAGGATCACATCTTCTATACCATCTATAAAGTGGGCCACGTCTCATAGTGTCTCCAGAATAAGGTACCCAACCCTATTCCTATACTATAGACCGTTTTGGCTATTACTCAAGTTTGATCCACTTTTATGTCTTTACATAAAGCTCAAGTGTTCATCCTATAGCCATGGATCTTAGTTTATTGGATTTGGGTTATTATATGTGCAATTTACTTTATTCAGTAATGAATTTTACTGAATCAATCTCGATAACACCTTTATCGAATAAGTATATAATTCGTTTAACATTCACTATCTACGAGTTTTAAGGCACCAATCCCAACACGTAGTGTGGTTAATCGCCTCACACTCTCTAATTCATCCCTAAAACAAGAGAGAGGTATTCATACCGGCTGGCCAGGCGAGCATAAAATAGAAATAAGCACAACAATTAACCAAGATGCAATAATAAATATATACTATTAGAGTTAAGCACGACAACTACATATTCCTAACCAACGCCTAAAGCTACTTAGTTCATAATAAGCATGGAAACATTAATTACAACTTGAGTAAGCATGTCCATAATTGCAAGATACTAAAAGGAAATATTAAACTCCTCGGCCAGCTTGCAACGATGGTCTTCTTGATAGTTCCAACCTCCCTTTCCTATTCGGCTCCCAAGGAAAAATGGAATCCATTTGACTTAGGCGTCTACTCCCTTTTATAGAAGAATAGGAGGCTTGACTTAGCTCAACTTGGACACGTGTAGGGCTCTCCTTGCTCCTTTATTACGAAAATAACTCAACAGAAATCGGTTCATGAAGTTGGCTAACGAGCTGTGACGTGGTAGTTTTTGCTCCTAGTTTTGCTGCAGCACAGAATTTGCTCCCTTCAGTCGCCAGGCAACATAATCTGAACAAAATAATTTTCAAAGCTTCCATTCTTCCAAATGGGTTAAAAAATGTAATATCTATCTAAAACCAACCCTATTAAGCATAAAAGACACACAAATCCTTATATAAATGAGGCCTAAATAACTACCGTTTCATCATCGCCAAATCCTCGTTCGAACCAGTAGCCAAAAATGGACGACCTAGAATAATTGGGACATCTTTATCAGCCTCATTATCTAAATAATAAAATCAACTGGAAATATGAATTTATCTACCTTTACTAAGACATCCTCAATTTTACCCTCTAGATATGTGATAGACCTATCAGCTAGTTGGAGTGTGACTGTGGTAGGCCTAGCTTCACCAATACCTAGCTTCCGGTAGACCGAAAGAGGCATAAGGTTAATGCTTGCACCTAAATCACAGAGTGCTCTACCTAATTCTTTTCCACCTATAGACACGGGAATGTTAAATGACCCTGAATCCTTAGCCTTGGGTGGTAGCCCATTCTTAAGAATAGCACTACACTCCTCAGTAAGAGATACAGTTTCAAACTCACCTAACCTCTTCTTTTTAGTTAAAATATCCTTAAGAAATTTAGCATAATTAGGCATTTGCTCAATAGCTTCTACTAAAGGGATATTTATATGCAATTTCTTAAGAATCTCTAAAAAAATTTTAAATTGACCATCCTGATTCCTAGGTTTTTGCCTTTGTGGAAAAGGTAGAGGTGGTACATAAGGTGGGGGCGACACATAAGGTGGTTCCACATCTGGAACAGAACTAGATGCTCCAGCATCTTTATTGCTGCCTCCAACACCTTGACCAATCTCCAACTCTTTCTCAACAATATTTTTATCACTATTCTTTTCTACAACCTGGGTTTTACTAGTTTCTATTCTTTCTTCTAGGGGCTTACCACTCCTAAGAGTTACTGCCTTTACCTGCTCCTTACCTTCCCTTCGAGGGTGTTCAGTATCAGAAGGAAGGTTCCCTTGAGGCCTCGCCTTCAGCTCGTTAGCTAGCCGTCCCACTTGCAATTCCAGGACTCTCATTGAAGCTTGATTACTTTGAATTGCGACATCTGTACGAGCCATAAATTCATTCATCATCGCCTCGAGAGAAGTTCCCAAATTTTGCTAGGCAAAGCCTGCTTATTTTGCTGGGCAATACCTATGCTTTAGCAAATCCCGATTGGTTCACCTTTTGTTGCGCTTGCGTACTGCTTCCTTGTCCTCCCAATGCAAAGTTGGTGTGGTTGCGCCAACCTGGATTATAAAAGTTAGAGTAAGGGTTATTCCTCTGATTACCTACAAAAAACACAGAAGCTGGATTGCTGGGGCAAAACTTGTAGTTGTGATCTTCACCACAATAGACACATGCTTCTTCTGCAACTTGGTTCACCACTGCAGCAGGCTCCACAGCTGGTGGCTGCTGATGACTAATCACTATCACATTCTTAAGAGCGTTAGCAATCATTGCAAGATCAGCCCTAATGGTGGACACACCATCAACCTCTAACACACTCTTAACCTTTTTATTTGTGCCTCTAACATCCGACCACTGACAACTATTAGTAGATATTCTTTCTAAAATTTCATAGGCTTCATTAAAAGTTTTTGACAAAAGGGCCCCTCCAGCCGAAGCATCAACCATACCCTGGGTTACTCCATTTAACCCATTGTAAATTGTTTCCATTTGAACACATTGTGGTAACCCATGGTGGGGACACTTTCACAAAAGCTCCTTAAACCTCTCCCAAGCCTCACTAAAAGTCTCATCTTCAAGTTGCCTAAACCCTACTATTTCACTCCTTAATTTAGCATTTCTATTTGGTTGAAAATATTTACTCAAAAAATTTTCAGCTAACTCATTCCATGTCCTAATTGATCCTGGAGCAAAAGAATTTAACCACGCCTTTGCTCCATCTCTAAGAGAATACGGGAACAAAGTTAATCTCAGGGCATCTATCGGCACTCCTTGAATTACAAAAGAATCACTAACTGCTAGAAAAGACTTAAGATGTAAATGATGATCTTTAGATGACAAACCATGGAATTGCCCCACGGTTAATTCAACTCAAGTTTCGGGTCAGTTCCCAGGTAGGAGGTGTTCCGTAAACCGTCAACTTAAATACCCCCAACCTTAGACAGAACTTCACCGAGAGAGTTCCCTTATAACCACAGTAATGTAAGGTCTTTACTCTAAAGATCTAGGTGCATCAAACACTTTTAACAAACCTAGTGACATTGCAAGCTAACATTTAGCTATGATTAATTCAACTCCGGTATTCCAGGTCAGTTCCCAGGTAGGAGGTGTTCCGTAAACCGTCAGCTTAAATACCCCCAGCCTTAGACAGAACTTTACCGGTGGAGTTCCCTTATAATCATAGCAATGTTTTTTCTACTTAGTCAATTAAAACTAATTTTAATTCTAAGTAAGAATAATTCTAATCCTATTAGAAATATGATCTTAGGTCTAATTAATTTTAAACATTTTAAAATTAATTCATTTATCCTAAGATCCTATGTTTGCATGCAATTCTTTGTTATAGGTTAACGGTTTCTATTCATTAATTTTATAACTATTATAAATTTTAATGAATTAACCCTATAACATGCTACTATGGTGAATAAATTAACAATCAAATTCTAATTAATATATAAACCATATACTAGCATACATGACATACCAAAAATATAACAATTATATTAATCTAAGGTAATGTCATGCTCAATGCAATTTAATTTCCTTTTAATTAACCTAACTCTTAAATTAATTATACAAGAAAATTAAAATTAAGCATTACCATTTTCATACATTAACATAACATTTATATTAATAGCTCATGAGAATGAAGCATGTAAATTACTAATATAAATATAACTTTTATATTTTTAAACTAAAGTAATTACATGCTTAATGCAAATTATTTTTCTTCAATTAATTTAACTCTTAAATTAATTACCCAAGAAAAATAAAATAAACATTCACATTTTCATACATCAACATAACACTTTATATTAATAGTCATGAAAATAAATAAGCATATAAATTACTCTCATAAATATAACTTTTTATATTTTTAAACTAAAGTAATTTTATGCTCAATGCTTCTCAATTTTCATCCATTTAACCATAACAATTTATATTAAATACCCATGAAAATTAAATTCATGCATAATACTTATATTATAACAATTATAATTGAAAATGCATGAATATGCTTAACCTATGGAGGGATTTTAAGCTATATGGCATCCATAAAGCAAAATAAATAGCTAAGTAGACGGGTTTTGGCATCCTAGGACTCAAAACAATAGAAAAATTACAATAATTAGTCTATCTAAGTCCTATCTAGCCGTGAACCAGCTCAAAACAGTCTCAAACCGTATCAAACCGGTCAAAATAACGAGAACCGGACCGCTTGGAACCGCCGAACCGCACGAACCTCACTTGAACCGTGTCTCCTCAATTGGACCGCTCACGAAATCGAATAGATACAAAAGATGGCAAATTTTTCAAAAAACTATGCATGGCTCAGTTGTTAATGAGTGCAAGCTGAGTGTGTGAAATACATGCGCGTGCGCGCATGAGTTCGATCCTGACTTATGCCTCTTTTTTTTATTATTTAAAAAAAAAATCTGCCCGCGACCAGGCTCGAACCTCCGCACTTGAAGCCTCCGCTGCGCGCGCGCGTCTTACCCAACCAGCCACGAAGACGCGATCGAACGCGTTTTCCTTTTTTTCTTCTTTTCGATTTTTTTCGTTATTCCGATTGTTCTTCCGCACCAACTAGTTTTCAGCACTGTTTTCTTCGATTTTGGCCTCAAATTTCAGCAAATCTTCATGGAATTTCACCAAAAACTATTGACACGGACTTACAGACTCGATTGCAATTAAAATACTCAAAACAAAGGGCCCTTACATTGATCAAATCAACTTAAAATTGCAAAAACTAATGCCAAAACCTTAAAAATCTACTAGCAAACCTACATCAAATGCATAATTTAATCCCACCAATCAACCAATGCAAATTTCGTAAAACAAAATAATACATACGATCGGCTCTGATACCAATTGAAGGATTGGAATTCCCAATTCCGTTACAGCGGAAGCAATTGGACCGTTCGTAAATTAATTTTGTTTTACAAAATAACAATGCATTGGCAAAAGGTTAAGCGATGAGAAACATACCTTCGTTGACGACTCTGAATTCTTCAAGAACGCCTTTCTTGACTGCTCTGCAACAACGAAGAACACCACCATTTGATCTTCCCCGCTATAACTCTGAGATTAGGAACGTAGTTGTGAGACTACCTAATCTTGAATGGGAAAAACTCTCAGAGAGAAAATTCTCCCTAGAGTTCTTGAGTTGAGAGAATATGAGAGGGCCTTATGGTGGCCATATGTTGTGGTACCTAAACCCTAGGGTTAGTGTTCTATTTATAGGAGAAAGGTCATGAATAAAATATTCATTTAAAATCAATTCCATAACCAATCAATTCCATAATTGATTAATTTTGTCCATAATTAATCAATTCCATGATCAATCAATTCCACAATTGATTAATCTTTTCCATGAATGATTGATCACTTCCATAAGTGATTAAATCATTTCCATAAATGATTAATTACTTCCATAAGTGATTAATCATTTTCATAATTGATTAATTTCCAATTAATTAATTCTTTAATTAATTAATCACCAATTAAATATCATATATTTAATTTCAGACATTCTATTAGTTAATTAATTAATTACCCAATTAAATATCATATATTTAATTTCAGGCCTTCAATTAATTAATTCTATAATATGAATCAAATTCATATTAAAATTTGAACTCCTTCAAATTCTCTTATATCCTATAAATTTAATATGAATCAAATTCATATTAATATTTGAACTCCTTCAAATATTTATTTCTCTCATAGACTATAGTTTAATTAAATCTCATTTAATTTAAACTAAATTGAATAATTAATTAATTCATAATTAATTAATTCATCTTCTAATTAAATACCATATATTTAATTAGACATATATTTGAACTCTTTCAAATATATCAATCTCTCAACATAATAAAGTTTAATCTCAAATTAGACTTTATATTTTAATGCATCACTATACATTATATTAATTTGTATCTCATACAATTAACTTAATTCCTAATATGAATTTGAACTATTTAAATTCTCTCAAGATATATTTGTTCCTAATTACTCTTTACGAGCTAGCAGGGGGACCTAATGGACCTACAGATCAGAAGCTCCAATGATATGAGATTAATAGATTAAACTCATTAATCAGGTTAACCAATATTCATTAACTGTGGGTCATTCCACTAAAGACCCACAGTTGAACTCTTCTCACTGTAGAATATCTCTGTGTCCATGGATGTAGACTTATACTGGTAAGTCAATCCTTCACGAGTGTTCGTAATCACGGCTGGGTCAAATTACCGTTTTACCCCTGTGTTACATCTGTCTCCTTAAGTACCAGCGCTCCTCTAATGAACAACCTGTTTATGGTCCAACCATTAAACAGAAAGTTCCTCTCGGGCCAGTGAGAGGACGGGATCCCTTTGTTCAAGTCCCGGAGTCACCTCTTAAGGGAACACTCATCTACTTCTCTTAGAAGTGGGAAGGAGTGAATTCCTTCTTGTGTTGTCATGTCCCCAGCCTCCAACTCGGTCTTGTCCCCAAAAAGGAAGGCATATTGAGTCGGCGTAGTGGCCACTCTCACCCATGCTAATCAAAGGACAATCCCTCATGAGAAGGAGTTCATGACACACTCAGGATTAAGACTGAGTTACCTAGGTCATCGTATTGAAACAGTAACCTAACTAGTAAACGGTGTTACATCTAGTGGTTTACTATTTCGTGGTCCGGTCTTATGCAAACTCATTGCATAGGATACCCCCGCTTGCATGTCTCCTACATGGACGCCTTGGATTAATACGTCTGTATCGAATACAAAGCGGACCGTATCACATAGTGTTACCAGGATAAGGTACCCAGCCTTATCCTTGTACTATAGACATTTTAGGTTGTTACTTGAACACCAATCCCCGTATGTCCCCACATACTAGTTCAAGTCACATGTAAACAACCTTGGATCTTAGTTTATTGGATTTGGGTCAAATTGTGCAATATTTAACAATAACACTTTATTGTAGAAACTCAATTACACTTTATTGAAACAAGTATACAATTTGTTTACATTCACTATCTACGAGTTTTAGGGCATAGAACCCAACAAACTCCCACTTGAACTAAAACTCTAGTTTAGTGGGATGTACAATAATCTATACAGCATTGGGTGTATAAATACATGTATAAAACATATACAATGTACAAATACAATAAACTAGGGCATCACTATACCCATTACATTTCTCCCACTTGCCCTAGATTACACCTTTGTACATATCTCGTAGATCTAGACCTTCTAGATGACCCTCAAACACTTTAGCCGAGAGAGTCTTTGTAAATGAATCAGCAATATTTCATTCAATGTAATGTGTCTACTTGTCTTAGGTTGCAATGTTCTTTTGAATTTGCCACAACACCACTATATCACTATAAAGTGTGATGGGTAAGTTCACATTTGGAGCATATTCCAAATCAATTAAGAACTTTCTAAGACATACAGTCTCTATCACTGCTTCACAAACAGCTAATTTTTCGGCCTATACGGTCAAGACTGTAACTATGTCATACTATAGCTCCATCGTAAAGAGTGACCACAAATACTGATGTAGATTTCCTCAAATCCTTATCAGTCTTAAAATCTGTGTCAGTGTATCCTTTAAGGATCAATTCCTTAGTCCCATACACGAGCATATAGTTCCTCGTTCTCCTCGAATACTTGAGGATATTCTTAACGGTTTTCCAATGATTAAATCTTGGATTAGTTTGATACTTACTGACAATCTCTATTGCATAGGGCATTCGTCTCATTTCCTCAACTTCTTGAGGTGTCTTAGGAAACGGTTTCTTAGACAAAAAAAATTCCACGGCTGAAAGGTAGTGAACCCTTCTTGGAATTCAGTATCTTATATCTAAATGACATCTTGTAGATATAAGTCACTTGAGACAAGGCTAGCTTTTTGTTCTAACGATTTGGATTCCAAGAACAAACTCGGCTTCTCCCAAATTTCCATTTGGAAATGAGCTGCTAGCTCCTTTAATGTCAGTAAGATAACCTACATCATTCCCAATGATTAGGATATCAATTATATACAACACTAAGTAAGCTACTGAACTATTGATGATTACTTGTAAACACAAGACTCATCAATGTTCTGATTAAAGCCAAAAGATTTGGTCACTATATCAAATCTTATATTTCAAGATCGAAATGCTTAGGTCAATCCATGAATGGATCACTTAAGCTTGCAAACCCTTTTGCTTTCGATCTTGTTGTATGAACCCTTCTGGTTAAGACCTTTAATGTCTCGTTTTCTCTTGTAAATCCACTTGTAACTAATAGGTGTTACCCATTAAGCAGATCTACCAGATCCCATATGGAAGTGAAATACAAAAGACTTCATTTCTAGGTCCATGACTTTAATCAATTGATCCTTGTTAACATCATTCATTTTCTTTCTAAAAGATAATGAACCCACTATGGCATCATCACGTATGATGACCTAGGCTTCAAATAAGCCCATGTAACGTTCAGGTTATAAAACAACTCTCCCACTACATCGAGGCACTCTCAACTATTGTGATGAATGTGTCTGACCAGATGCACTGGTCCATCAACAACTTTTGTTGAACAACCAACCTCATCAACAACTCTTGTGGATGTTATTGTAGCTTCATTAGTTAACTTACTTAAACCGACCTTACTCTGTGGTTTTTTATGTGGACTTCTTCTGAGAATTTAGCATTTGTCCATACAAATTCTTTATTCTCTTGTGAATTGAAGAAGTATCCACTTCTCGTTTCCTTTGGGGTTGCCTAGTGCAGTATGCAATGCAGTCAACACTGCATGACCCAAAAAACGAGCCAGACAATTGAGCATGGCTCAACATAGAATGAACCATATCCAATAGGGTTCTATTTCTCCTAAATGAAATTTAGGGTGTGATCCCATGTACTATCAAATAGTCCTGGAATCTCAAATCCCTATACTCAACACTTTGATCGGATCGAAGTGTTTTTATCATCTCACCTAACAAGTTTTCAACTTCAGTCCTAAGCCCCTTCGAATATCTCAAGAGTTTCAGACTTAAGTTGCATTAGGTAAAGATACTCATACCTTTGAATAATCATCCAAAAAGGATGAATTATTCATGCCCTCCCACTGCTTTAATATATTGAACCACAAGGATCCAAATGTACAAGCTCCAAGGGCTCTTTGGCTCTTAGATCTTTTCTAGTAAAAGACCTATCAGTCATATTGCCCATAAGGCATGACTTACAAGGTAGTAGAGTGTCATCTTCTAACTTGCTTAGAAGTTCACTCTTGACCAATCTCCCAATCAAATTGAGATTAATATGGTCTACCTTAAAACCAAAGAAATGTATTTTTCTTTTGGAGAAATCCTTTGCCTCTTTTCACATTGAGTAGTAGCAGTCTTAAACAACTCAGTGTTCATGACTGCTTTACTCTTGATTAGTCTTAAAACATTTAGGTTACTTTTCAGTAAAGCTAAACAAGTGTCAACTCCCTTTCTTGAAATAAAACTGCGTTAGCAGAGAAAGGTAAAGAGTAACATTGTTCCAGCAAATAAGACACAGAAATCAAATTTCTTTTGATCTTAGGAATCACATACACATTATCTAATAATATGTATTTTCTCCCACTGAGAAAAATAACTTAATGTTCCCCACTGCTATAACCAATATAACCTCTCTAATTCTAACTTTGAGAGTTATTACACAAGCAACAAGCTGCTTCCAGGAGCTTATTCCTTTAAAATAAGAACACACATGATTTGTTGCTCCTGAATCAAGTATTCAGGGGGAATCACTATTCTTCACTAATCACGTTTTCAAGACAAGTAAATGAAAATTACGGTCTTGAACAAGTTCTCTTTTTGCTAAGCAAGGTTCTATGTCATATTCATCAAGAACAATTCTTAATGAATTAAACATATGGGGCATGAGGACATTCCTCAGTTAAGAATAATCCTAGACTTATTTACCACAATTTGTCGTTTAAGCCTGTTGTATTACCGTTATTCATAAAGTGACGTAAGACAATACACATAAAATTATTATATAATTGTTGAAGTAACAAATTACTTGTATTATTAATTGCACTAACCCATCACAAAAAATCCAATCAAATTCTGCAAAAACAAATAAGCAATCAAAGAAACCCTATAAAACTATTGATTTAGTTTTTGCAACGATACTTCAAAGGTTTAGAACAACAGCCACCAAAGGGTGGTCAACTACTCCTCCTCTGAATTGAGACAATCTCAACCAAACTCTAACACCAGAATAACTCATATTCCGTCAGCGTTTAGTTATCGTTGTTCGGTCAAGGGTTAGTTAACACATTTAACTCATCCCCGTAAGTGTAACCCTCCCACTTTCAGATCTCAGAGGCACGCACCAACAGGCTACCGAAAAGAAAGACAACTGTTGGTGATTAGCCTAAGTGACCCTATCCTATTCAGGAGTTCACGGTGTTCCGAATCCTATGATCAGGCCCTCCGAAGGGATGGTTGCGCCAGGACAACCTGCAGGCGGATCATAGGACTCTCACGGTGTGAACTAGGGGTGGAGACCGAGGGATACGTTGACACGTGTCCCGCTCCCACTTACTCTAGACATTTTTCCCATTCACCTTGTTATTGATCCATGCAAACACTTTCCGGCCGCTCCTAGGGCGACTCGAAGCCGAGCATGAACCTCACGTTGTGAATATAGGGACGTAGGAGCAAAACTTGATTTAAATATCATTTTGTAATTTTCCTCACACTGAAAATGTCCTAAGGTTAATTTAGGATTGTTTAACTTAGATAAAATTCGGCTAAGTCAATCTATCTAAGTCTGATCCTATTATAACAATTATGGAAAGGATTCAACCACAATGTTTTAGGTGAATTAAACTTCTTTTAATAAACCCAACATTGCAAGTCAACATTACTATGGTTAATTAACCTCAAGTTTCGGGTCAGTTCCCAGGTAGGAGGTGTTCCGTAAACCGCCAACTTAAATACCCCCAACCTTAGACAGAACTTCACCGAGAGAGTTCCCTTATAACCACAGTAATGTAAGGTCTTTACTCTAAAGATCTAGGTGCATCAAACACTTTTAACAAACCTAGTGACATTGCAAGCTAACATTTAGCTATGATTAATTCAACTCCGGTATTCCAGGTCAGTTCCCAGGTAGGAGGTGTTCCGTAAACCGTCAGCTTAAATACCCCCAGCCTTAGACAGAACTTTACCGGTGGAGTTCCCTTATAATCATAGCAATGTTTTTTCTACTTAGTCAATTAAAACTAATTTTAATTCTAAGTAAGAATAATTCTAATCCTATTAGAAATATGATCTTAGGTCTAATTAATTTTAAACATTTTAAAATTAATTCATTTATCCTAAGATCCTATGTTTGCATGCAATTCTTTGTTATAGGTTAACGGTTTCTATTCATTAATTTTATAACTATTATAAATTTTAATGAATTAACCCTATAACATGCTACTATGGTGAATAAATTAACAATCAAATTCTAATTAATATATAAACCATATACTAGCATACACGACATACCAAAAATATTCCTAACCACGCCTAAAGCTACTTAGTTCATAATAAGCATGGAAACATGAATTACAATATGAGTAAGCATGTCCATAATTGCAAGATAGTAAAAGGAAATATTAAACTCCTCGGCCAGCTTGTAACGATGGTCTTCTTGATAGTTCCAACCTCCCTTTCCTATTCGACTCCCAAGGGAAAATGGAATCCATTTGACTTAGGCGGCTACTCCCTTTTATAGAAGAATAGGAGGCTTGACTTAGGTCAATTTGGACACGTGTAGGGCTCTCCTTGCTCCTTTATCATGAAAATAACTCAACATAAGTCGGTTCATGAAGCTGGCTAACAAGCTGTGACGTGGCAGTTTTTGCTCCTAGTTTTGCTGCAGCACAGAATTTGCTCCCTCCAGTCGCCAGACAACATAATTTGCACAAAATAATTTCCAATGCTTCCATTCTTCCAAATGGGTTGAAACATGTAATATCTATCTAAAACCAACCCTATTAAGCATAAAAGACACACAAATCCTTATATAAAGGAGGCCTAAATAACTACCTTTTGGGTAGTTATCAGTTACTTCATTTAACCCATTGTAAAATGTTTCCATTTGAACAGAATGTGGTAAACCATGGTGGGGACACTTTCACAAAAGCTCCTTAAACCTCTCCCAAGCCTCACTAAAATTCTCGTCTTCAAGTTGCCTAAACCCTACTATTTCACTCTTTAATTTAGCATTTCTATTTGGTGGGAAATATTTACTCAAAAATTTTTCAGCTAACTCATTCCATGTCCTAATTGATCCTGGAGCAAAAGAATTTAACCACGCCTTTGCTCCATCTCTAAGAGAATACGGGAACAAAGTTAATCTCAGGGCATCTCTCGACACTCCTTGAATTACAAAAGAATCACTAACTCCTAGAAAAGACTTAAGATGCAAATGAGGATCTTTAGATGGCAAACCATGGAATTGCCCCACTGTTTGCAACATCTGAAACATTATCGGCTTCATTTCAAAGTTTGTCGCTTGAATTTGAGGACGTGCAATCCCTAGATTCAACTCATCAAACATTGGGACAGTACGCTCGGATGGCTCCGGTCCTATCGTTCGCTACCAAGATAGGATTCTCAGCCTGATTATTTTGCTGCTCATTTTGCTCCAGCGGCGGATTTTGCTGCAGCAAACGATTCTGGGGGTTTGCTGGATCTTCAGGACCCTGCGGGAGACGCGACACATTATCCATTTGATTCTGGTTTCTACGCTGCTCTCTCCTTCTTCTCCTGAATGTCCTCTCGATTTCTAGATCAAGCTCAAACTGTACCCCAGGCGGATCGCTCATGCACCAAACTCACACCTGCAAAAACAAAAGAAACAATAAAAAAGTTCTAGCACCAAACCACTAAAACACATACACAAAACAGATCAAATAAAAACTTATTCAAGTCTCCGGCAACGGCGCCAAAAACTCGTTGGATTCCTAGAGTGAGTAAAAATATGGTATAAAAGACTCTAGAACTCTGTGCAAGTATACACAGTCCGCAACAAGTATTAAGTATTATCAATCCAAGGTCTGAACTAGCTTCCACTTTGTCTGTTTTGTATAAATCTTTTAATGGTTTCAAGGTAGTAAAAATGATTGGTTTTAATAGGAATAATGTTGAAGCAAAGTAAATGAAAGAACAAAAAATAATCAAATAGGCAGACACATTAGAAACAGGCGCTGGTCAGATTCTAGTAATTGTTTTCAAAGATGCTCTAGCAATATTATTGATCATACAAAACTCTCGCAGTCTTATTAGCAGATTCCTCCCCAGAACTCTGAATCTTTTGGAATGTGTTTCAACCCCAATGAAGTACTATCGACCGAGCACAAGGCAACTGGCTATCCCTAGCTCAGTCACTGGCGTTCACCAATACACAATGATCGTAGTGTGATTAATTGCCACACACTCTCTAAATCATCCCTGAAACTAGAGAGAGGTATTCATACCAGCTGGCCAGGCGGGCATAAAATAGAAACAACCACAACAATTAACCAAGATGCAATAATCAATATATTACTAAAGTTAAGCACGACAATCACATTGTTCCTAACCAACGCCTAAGCTACTTAGTTCTTAATATGCATGGAGATGCACGCTACAATCTGAGTAGGCATGCCCATAATTACAAGATAATAAAAGGAAATACTAATCTCCTTGATCAACTTGCAATGATGATCTTCTAGGTGGTCTCCAATCTCTCTTCACTATTCGGCTCCCGAAGATGGAAGGAACTTTCCAAGAATGGAATGTTTTCTCCCAAAAGTGGAATGAATTTGACTTAAGCGGCTACTCTCTTTTATAGAATGATATGAGGCTTGACTTAGGTCAACATGGACATGTATAGGGCTCTCCTTGCTCCTTTATCACGAGAATAACTCAACAAAATTTGGTTTCTAAATTTGGCTAACAAGCTGTGACGTGACAGTTTTTGCTTCCAGTTTTGCTGCAGCACAGAATTTGCTCCCTCCAGTCCCCCAGCAGCATAATCTGCAAAAAATAATTTTCAAGGCTTCCATTCTTCCAAATGGGTTAAAACATATAACATCTATCTAAAACCAACCCTATTAAACACAAAAGACACACAAATCCCTATATAAATGAGGCCTAAATAACTACCTTTTGGGCAGTTATCAGCGCACAACAAGAACAGTACAATAAACCCCAGAAAATTCTGCCAAAGTAGATAGAAATCAAAGCATAATCCCATACAATGATCTAAATACGATTAGCTACTCATAAACAAAGTAGAAACATAAATAGACATGAAAGAATACATGAGATATGACCTAAAAAGATCTAAAACAGTACTGGAAAGTAAAAGAGGCGAAAGAAATCGTGAAAGGACCAAATTTCTAACCAAACGACAGACTAAACCGAGAGTACATATTTATAGAAAACTCGGCGGCGTTGAGATGCCAAGGGCAGCGTTGAGACGCTGCGAATTTGATGCTCCACCTTTATTTCACGTCGATGTTGAGACGCTAGGGGCAGCGTCTCGACGCCATCCATGATTCGTCCCTTGCTGTTTTATTTATCGATCTTGTCTCATTTCTTGGTACGGGGCTTCAATCTTCGGCTTTTGGTGTCGTTCTTCAGACCCGCTACAGCACAATTGGGTCTTTTCACCTCCTCGCCGTCCAACACACCGAGATGACTCAAAAACTTCGTAACTGGCCCGAATTAACACCAAATTAGCGTGATTGGCTTCTGACATCGTGTAAGCTCAAATATCCTGTAAATAAGACAAGTAAAACAAAAAATAACTCTAACAAGCTTGGATTAGAGGTGATAAAATAAGACTATTTAGGTACTATCAGAGTGGCGGTAGAGTGAGGTTGACGGCGGCTGCATAAAGAACGTATCGGACGCCGACGAGGAAAGATGAAAAGACGAAAAGATGGAAAAAGACGAAAATGCTTTGTTTCACATCAATATGCTCTTCCGGTTTTTGACAAGGAGAGACGGTATGAGAGAGTAGACGCCGACGAGGACAGACAGAAAGAGAGAGTAGACATCGGCGGTGAGAGACAAAAAGAGAGATGTCATCTGAGACGGTTTTGTTGAGAATAAAGGTGAAGAAAGGTGGAACATTGTTCACCCTATTCGAAGATGTAAGTGTTCAAGAACACTGTTCTAAATCAGTGAAAATGACAACATGGTAAACTTTAATGTTCTAGCTGGCAAAGTACTTTCATTATATATATATATTTCTGAATAAAGTACCATCCTTATTTCTTATTTACTACTACAATGGATAAAGTTGGAATACTGTTCTGAACACTATTCTAAATCAGTGAAAATTTACATCTGCAAATTTAGACAACTTGAAATACATACTGACAAGTGAAAATAAAAATTAGGGCAAAAGGTTGTATGGTTTCGAAAAAGACAAATCGAAACCGAACTGAACTGATCGGTTCGGTTCAGTTTTTTCTGTAATAGTCTTTAAAATCGAACCAAACTGAACCAGTTCGATTTGTTACACTCCCTATTAGTTAGGACCTTTTTTTGGACCTTTAGAAGCACATTAACACCTTATAGTAAGTTGATTTCTACCTGTTGAGTTTGTTTGTTATGTGTTAGTATGACGTGTGTTTATTTATGTAGCCCCAATGTACAACGTATATATTTATAACCGGTCCTATTTTGGTTGAGTTCTTAATATGCTTAGTTGTTGAGCATGTTTCTATGCCTTGTAATGGTCTAACATGTTTTTTTTTTATTGAAATTGTCAAGAAAAGAGCATGATGTTTATGTTGAGAGTTTGTTGTTCATTTTATGTGTTGTATGTCTTAATACATGGGTTAGAAAATATAGTTAAAAATGTGTGTTCTTGGCTGTGAGCATGTCCTTGGCATAAAACATGGTGTTTAAGCATGATGAGCAGGATTCATGCATTATAGTGAGATTGTGAGCTAAAAGGTCCATGTGTGTTGATAACTCTCCAAAAGGGAGTTTTTACTAGGCTTTCAGGGGATAGAATGAGCCTTATCTAGTGCTAAATGAACATAATTATCACTTAAATTCTACGGCCCCGTTTGATAACCATTTTGTTTTTGGCTTTTGGTTTTCAAAAATTATACTTGTTTTCTCACAATTTACTTACCATGGTTTTCAAGTTTGTCAATGACACAATTGAATTCCTAGTCAAATTCCAAAAACAAAAACAAGTTTTTGAAAACTGTTTTTGTTTAGTTTGCAAAAACTGGCTTGGTTTTTAAAAACATGGGAATAAGGTAGTTTTTTTAGTTTTAAAAAATTACAAATTTTAGATGTCGGGTCGTTACAATAGTGAACCATTCTGCCTTTCTTTCTTTGATATTCACCATTTCAAGGGCAAAATTTGGATAACTTTGTGAATTCTTGTTTGAACGCCTCTACTGACTTGTTGCCTTGCTTTAGGTTTAGAAACATAACCTGCTTCGTGTATCTGATGATAGTTCAATAGTACTTCTTGAAGAAATCTTCCTTAAAATACAGTCAAGTGATTGGCCCCACACTGACGTCGAAGGATCTTTCTGTGCATTCCCACCCAAGGAAAGGTTTCATCCTTCAACATAAAATTGTGCACTAAACTTGTTGTGCCTTGATTGAAGACATCCATGCTTCCGTCGCAAATGGGTATTCTGCGACCCCATTAAATGATTTGAGATCATATTTCACGAAGTCTCACAGGTATCTTGCTTCCTTAGTCCATCTAACTAGAATATTGATTGCATGACCCGTCTAGTTGGCAAATACATTTTACATGAGCATCTGCAAAGCCTCCAGTGTTAAGGTTACTGCAGCTGCTTGTGCTGGGGGCATTGACTGGCAAGGCATATGACTGATGAGTTGATTACCAATCTGGGATCCATGGGAGGATATGTTTGCGTTGGGTGTTAGTCCTCTGCCACGCCTGCCACATCCTCGGCCTTGTCTTGGTGAACCTCTTCTTCGAAGAGGTATTATCTAACACATATGAGTTATCATAGGGTTAAGCTACAATCTTGCTTGTATGAGTCCTCGTCCTTGTTTCACATCGTTAGATGTGTCATCGTAGACTACAATGACGGACACTCTTGAATGGCAGTCGTCCATGTCCAACTTTAATTTGTAAGGTAATGTGATGTTAAAAGTTCGTTAGTTTGAAAAATTGAAGCTACATTTAGTTCTTAGGTTTATTAGCTTTGAGAAATTAGTTAAGTTTTGAGGCTATTTATTTGATTAAAGTTTAATTGGGGACTCATCACGTTATTAAAATGTGAGTTTGAGTGCATTTGTGTGATTAAATTATGATTTTGAGTTTAGTGTGTGTTTAAAGTTTCAATTGAAGCTTATTTGTATGATTTAAGTGACAGATTATTTTGAGTGTAAAGGAGGTGGGTGTGCGAAACTTGATTTAACTTGCAAAAATATTAATATATTCACAAGTTTAGATTTTAGTTAAGTTTAGTTTTAATGTTATGTTTATAAATTTAGATAAGTTCATTATGTTTAAAGATGGCATGTTCACAAATTTTGATGAGTTTGTTATGTTTTGATATTATGTCTATGTCTTCGTTAAGTTTATTAAGGATTTTTTTTCTTTTTTTAATTTTGAAATTTGATGAGTGTATTATATTATATGGGCTTCCATCTCAAAATCAATTGGCAATGGGTGGAATGACCCTTGTAGCTTATATATTGTGAGGTCTCCACCAATCTTTTCAATGTGGGATCCTCAATAGAGTGTTAGTATTCAATTCCATGATGAGAATAAAGTTTTGTTTGTAGTTTACATATTATTTTATTTTCGTGAATATTTATATAGTAATTTTAATTTTATTTTGAGCACAAACTTTATACAAATGAATTGTAGAAGCAAAATTGATTCGATAAACTTTATTTTATATCATTAATACATACATGATTATTTAAAGCAAAAAAAAGCTTTGGATTATAATGAAATAGAAATAAAATAATTGATATTTTATTAAAAAAATGTAAAAGAAGAATTGTTGACGCTTTTCATTTTGGCATCACCAAAATTTCTCTTGACGAGGTCTAATTTTTTACTTTCTCTGACGTTTTTTTAAAACTCAAAATTCTGGCGACATGAAACAAATAACATATGTCGCTTTGAAAAGGAAAAATAGTGTTTATATAATTAATGTACTTCATTAAAAGTTTCAAATTAGGTATTGAAGCAAGGATGACTCTAGAAGTTGTCGTTGGTGTGAAAGGAAAACACATGGTAAGGAGGAGAAAGGAGGAGAAAAGGAAAGAATCACGTTGCGAAGTCATTAATGGATAACAAATAATTTCAAATAATAGATGAGTTATTTGAATCGAGATTTTGGGTTACTGGCCTATCACATGGATGAATTATGGTGTGGTGCATTAAGTCATAAATAGGTTTGCAAATAGATGAGGAAGAAAGTCCGTTGTAGAAATTTGGTGAATGCAACTGTGGTTTTGGTGTTTCTTTTTCTATATTTGTGCATTTCCTAATTGGAGTTTTACCAAATTCATAAAAAACTAAACAACTTAAACAACATAATTCAATAGGAATGCGTGATAAATTTTGTATGTAGATTTATAAATTTACCATTTTCTTCTCTGATAAAGAGTTTAATACCAAATTAAATATTGTTCTTTACAAAAAAAGAAAGCAAAAAAGAGAAAATAATATCAACAGACGTTGAATCGAGTACACTCGCACGTCGCACGATGGTACCAACTTGCACCTGCACCAGATGTGTCGACCTTGATCCTTCTAGTTAAACATAATGTAGGTTTTTCCACTACCTTCCCTAACAAATTTTCAGGCACTCTTATGCAAATGTCACACTTGACACGCTGATTCTGAGACGCCTTCGAATGCCCTAAAATGTTGTGACGCCTCCCATTTCGAAATTAAGCATTTTTAGGACATGAACAATTGTTGAGTTTAAATTAAAATTTTAGTTCAAGCAATTTTATTTAGAGCATTTTGAATCCACAATCTTGTAGTTATGGAAATAAAATTACCCAAGATTTTCTCATGAAAGAAAGGAAATTAAGGTTGCAATTTAGGTTTTAGAAGATTGGAATTAGTGGGTAATTAATCTTTGGGAAAATAAACTTTTAATCCCCGAGGTTTTGGTTAGGTTTCACTTTGGTCCCTAAGTTTTCAAACTGGACAATTTAGCTCCTTAAGTTTGGATTTCGTTTCATTTTGGTCTCTTCGTTCAGTTTTTTTTTTTTTTTTTTTTTTTTGTTAATAACTAACAGAATGGTGACGTGTCACTAATTTTTTAATTAAAAATCATATTTTAATTTTTTAAAATAAAGATATATTAAAGAAATAAAAATATTATTTTTTTATATATTTTATTTCTTCTCTCCCTTCTTCTTCTTCTTCAATAGCACCACTAACACCGAGCCTGCTGCCAACAACCATCGACCGTCGTTCTCCTCTCTCTTCATTTTCTTTTTTCTTTTTTCAACTGAAAAGAGTGAGAGGGAGGAGGAGCTCTCCTCCCGTCGGTGACGTCAGAAAGGGAGGAGAGAGCTCCTCCTTCCTATCCCTCTTTTCTATTAAAAAAACAAAAGAAAAGGAAGAGAGAGGATAAGAAAAGAAAAAAAAAATTGGTTGGCATTGGCGGAAGGTTGGGTGGTGGTGTTGTTGTTGAAGAAGTAGACGAGAGAATAAATAAGAATATATAAAAAAGTAATATTTTTTATAATTTTAATGTATTTTTTTATTTTAAAATTAAAAAAATAATAAAAAATTAGTTTCACGTCAGCAATCCATTAGTCATTAACGGAAAATTTAACGAATTGACAAAAATAAAACGAAGTCCAAACCTACTAAATTGTTGACTTTGAAAACTAAGGAACCAAAATGAAACCTAACCCAAACCTCAAGAACTTATGAATTTTAAAAGAAAAGAACCAAATTAGAAAGAACAAAAATTATAGTGGACGAGTTCTTTTAATGATCAAATTTAAGAAATGTCCTTAATTAACATTATTATCATTGGTAGGTTTTTATCCATTAATTAGTTTATTTCTCTTCCCAAAATACCCTTGCATGTAATGAATGAAATCAAAATTAGTTTAATATTATATTTTATGATTTAAGGTTGGAACGTTTTTCAAATAAGGAAAACTGACAACATTTTCAATTTATTTATTTTTTCTTAAAGATAGTTATATCCCATAACAAGATTTGCATTAAATATTTAATTTTATTCTCTATAATTTGGTACTGATTTTTCTTTCCCATTTTTCATTATTATTACTTTTTTATTTTTTTATATCCCATAGTCAATTTTTTTGTATATATCTTATACATTAAGGGGCGATGTGATGAGTCTATACGTTGTGCAAGTTATCGGGTGCCTTGAGTAATATGACCAAGGGGCGATGTACAGTTTCTTTGTGAAGTCATTTGGTGCCTTGGGTAATATGACTAAGGGGTGATGAACAGTTTGAGGCCTTGGGTAATATGGTCAAGGGCCGGCGTGACTCGAAGTAGTCATTCTCAGAGAGCTTGTGAGGGCTACGAGTATTGATTGAGCTTGTGTAGCTTGAGTGGAAACTTAGTGTGCATGGCATGGTATGAAATTCTTGTGTCAAGTGCATGGTTAGTTGCACGTTTACATAATTGAATATGTTACCATGGATATTTTGTTCATCTCGTATATGAAGCATGCTATTATGAAGCATGTTATTGGAGTTGAAAAGTATGTTACCTGTTTTACATATGTATGCTGCTTGTTGGATTTTCAGGTGTGAACCACTTACTCATTACTGTGGTTTTGTACTGACCCACCAACGGAGACATTAGGTTTAAAGTCGGGTTTTGTCTTCTTATGGTCTTGTTTTCTCCCATTCTATGTTACATGTCTTTAGGCTTAAAGTTGAGTTGAATTGTGTTGTAATTGTTGTTCCGTTTCGAAATTTAATTGAGTAAAGGTTGGTGATTTTTGAAGTTAGTGTTGTTTGAAAGTTGAGAGTTCGTTTTAGGATTTCTACTTTTACTCGGTAGTTGTTAAAGTTGTATAGTTGAGAGTTTTTGAATGTTATGTTGTGCCTGATGTGAAATAAAGATGTTGGTTGGTTATTTAGAATTATAGGAGTAGTGTATAAATCTTATTTTAAGGTAATAACTAAATTTTTGGATTGTTATAGTTAAAGCGTTATGCTGCCGAAATTTTCGGAGCATCAGGTTGCCATGAGAGTAAACATTTAGTAACGTTTCCTTTGGTTAAATTTTTGGGGGCATTACAAAAGGTGAACAAAAACTATGGAATGTTTTTAACAAAGCATGCAATACACATTGCTGGAACGAATGAAAAAAAGAAACAATAGATGAAAAGT
Organism: Luffa acutangula; assembly: GCA_036850905.1. Lineage (NCBI taxonomy): Eukaryota > Viridiplantae > Streptophyta > Magnoliopsida > Cucurbitales > Cucurbitaceae > Luffa > Luffa acutangula. Next base: position 10,524,478 of record CM072087.1, read on the forward strand.
AAAATTAATAATAATAATAATAATAATAAATACATAGATAAATATTGCCTAACTTAAAACGAAAACTTGAAAGAATGATGAGTTTACTCATTTTTTGAAATAATACTGCAAAAATATGAAATATTGTGAGCAATGATAATTGCAAAAATTGAATGAAAAATTACCAAAAGAAACCAGAGAAACGTCATGAACAAATGAAGGAGAAAAAATTCAGAAAATCGGGAGCCAAAGATTAAAAAGAAATGGAGCATTGTAACACCAAAGGAGAGAAATATAATTTTTTATAATAATTGTTAGATATACAAATTTTATTAAAATAGATTTACAATAAATGACTCGGTTGATTACTTTCCTTCAATGCAATATAAAGTAAGTGAAAAAAAAAAAAAAGAAAATATTGTTGTTTTCTCTTCTTTCTGTTTTTGTTTTATCTAATTTTTTTATTGTTGATGGTCGATTTTGGCCAGAGAATCTCACCTGACCTTCACGTGCCACCAACGGTAAATTTGTAGATGAGGGGGGAAGACGTGGCCTGCAAGACAGTAACCTGCACACCGGTGTGGTGCTCGCCACACCGGCTCCGATGCTTAAGTCAGCACACAGAACGGTAGGGTGTGGAAAAGTAAGAGCAAGAGGAGAAAGCAGAGAATAGAGTGTAGAGTTTAGGGATAGAATTCGGGATCCCCTCTTCAGTGGCGAAGAGGGATATAAATACCTGCTCATCCTCCTAGGGTTTTTAGGGATTCGGACGCGTTTTAGGTCAAACCAGGCGAAACCGAGGCAGCCAAAGGCGGTGGGGACCAAACGGCATCGAACGGACTCGGCCCGCGCAACCGGGCCGAATGGTCGGCCTTGGCCTTTTGCCGAGGCCGACCATATGCTCGGCCTTGGCAAAAGGCCAAGGCCGACCATATGGGTCGGGCCATGTTGGCCCGACCCTTTGGCCCGGTCTTCCTCTGGGTCAGTCTTTTGGTCCTACCTCTGCCCGTTTGTCCTCGTCAGCTCCTTGTGTGGTCCAAAATCACCTATAACATTAAGCCCCCACTCTTGAATTGGGATTCAGGTGCGACTTTAGTGGTATCGGTTGAGCTCCTTAAGCCTGATTTAAGAGTATAACTCTCCTTCCATGCCGACTTATGTATGATTCCTTGTTATCCTGCAAGATAAGACAAACTGGACAAAGTAGACACTCCCTAAATAGCGGTTAGATGAAATGAAAATGAGAAAAGTTGAGAGATTACAACAATGGCTCTGGTCGGCCTCGGGAAGAGGCCGAGCACAACAATCTCCCCCTTTAGCTTATCTGGCCGGCCTCGGCCTCGGCCTCGGGAAGAGGCCGAACACAGCAGCTTCCCATTTTGGGTTATCTGGTCGGCCTTGGGAAAAGGCCGAGCACAACAGCTAGACCCCTGAACTTGGTCATTCGGAATGCTTCATTCAAGATCCGGGGCTTATCCACAAGTAAAAAATAGGAGAAGCAAAAGATTTCACAATCCTGCATTGAAAAGTTAATCTCTGCAAAAGAAGAATGAGAGAAGAGGCTAGGGTCGGCCTCGGCCTCGAACCTCTGTTAGCTCAAAATCTAGCTCCCTGCATTCATACGTTAGTCCTTGTAGGAAAATAATGAGTGGTTAAGCTAGAACATGTAACTATTGGTTAGACATGCCAAACTAGTGTGCTTTTTGTTTAATAGGGAGTGCATATCCCCTTTGTAGCCCCCAATTTTAAGTAAAGCTTCATTAAAACATAAAGTATAAAATAGGGGAATACCTTTAAAGTTCGTGCTCGGCCTCGGCAATAGGTGCTCGGCCTTGGCAAGAGGTGCTCGGTCCTGGCTCCTGCAGGGCGAGCTTGACTTAGATGAAGTGTATGGACTCATGCCAGGTGAGGTGAGGTAGACTCGTTGGTCCAGGCTCACATGGTCTCACTCTGGATGAGACGAGGTAGACTCGGCAGTCCCGGCTCGCCTGATGTAAAGATGCTCAGGCCAGAGGAGGTGAGGTAGACTCGTTGGTCCAGGCTAACATGGTCTCACTCTGGATGAGGCGAGGTAGACTTCGGCAGTCCAGGCTCGCCCGGTGTAAAGATGCTCAGGCCAGAGGAGGTGAGGTAGACTCGTTGGTCCAGGCTCACATGGTCTCACTCTGGATGAGGCGAGGTAGACTTCGGCAGTCCAGGCTCGCCCGGTGTAAAGATGCTCAAGCCAGAGGATGTGAGGTAGACTCGTTGGTCCAGGCTCACATGGTCTCACTCTGGATGAGGCGAGGTAGACTTCGACAGTCCAGGCTCGCCCAGTGTAAAGATGCTCAGGCCAGAGGAGGTGAGGTAGACTCGTTGGTCCAGGCTCACATGGTCTCACTCTGGATGAGGCGAGGTAGACTTCGGCAGTCCAGGCTCGCCCGGTGTAAAGATGCTCAGGCCAGAGGAGGTGAGGTAGACTCGTTGGTCCAGGCTCACATAATCTCAATCTGGCTGAGGCGAGGTAGACTTCGGCAGTCCAGGCTCGCCTGTAGGCGTGGGCACTATAGGCTCGCTGAAGCGTGGGCACTATAGGATCGCATGTAGGCGTGGGCACTATAGGCTCGCTGAAGCGTGGGCTCTATAGGCTGGCATGTATGAGCGTGGGCACTATAGGCTGGCATGTATGAGCGTGGGCACTATAGGCTCGCATGTATGAGCGTGGGCTCTATAGGTTCTCGCATGTGTTCGATCTCGCTTGAAATAAGAGAATTGGTCTCAGTCACAACCATGGTCATGGTCGGCCTCGGCCTCAGGTCGGCCTCGGTCTTGGCCTCGATCATATCTGGGGTCGGCCTCGGCCTCAGCCATATCTAGGGTTGGCTTAGGCCTTGGCCTCGAACAATCGGTTGTCTCTCGTATCTGGTTCCTTCGCTTCGATCTGGATCTTGTCTTCTGTTCAACGACATTGACAATCGGATTTGTCTTGATTATGTGATCTTCGGGTCACTTTTGAAGTATTGGATAGTCGGCTTCGGCTTTGGCCTAGGGTCGGCCTTGGCCTTGGGATGACCATAGCTGTGGGTCACCCTCGGCCTCGACCAAAGGATGACCGTAGCTTAGAGTTGGCTTTGGCCTAGGGTCGGCCTCGACCTCGGGATGACCATAGCTGTGGGTTGGTCTCGACCTCAGCCAAAGGATGACCGTAGCTTAGAGTTGGCTTTGGCCTAGGGTCGGCCTCGGCCTTGGAATGACCATAGTTGTGGGTCGGCCTCGGCCTCGGCCAAAGGATGACCGTAGTTCAGGATGACGACATTCTTTTCCTTGTGTCTTCAATCTTGTCAAAGTCTCTGTTTGTTGTTGATTTGTCCTCCAAAGGGGTTTCTGATCTCTTGTGGGGTTTCCTCCTAATCGGTCTGGATGAACACCTTCGGTTGGCCTCGGCATGGTTCGTCTGGTAGTCGTTGTTTAGCTTGGAGTCATTTAGCTTCTGCAGGTCTCCTTGATGATTTCCGAGTTCTTTTTGGGTGTCCAGAAGCTCGGTCGTTATAGGGAGATCATCTTTTCTGGCCTCGGCCTCGACAAATTTAGCCTCGGCCTCGGCCTGCGCTGGTCACGGGCTTGGCAGCCCTGGCTTCCGCTTCGACAGTTTTGGCACTTCTGCGTTTATCCTCGATCAGATTCCTCTGGTCTATCTTAGTATGACCGTAGCTTGGTGTTGAAACTGTGTGGTCATGACCCTTTAGCATGCTTGGTTCTGGGCTCCTCGTAATTATGTGATCTGTAGGTTTGAGCCCCCTGATCTTATTGGTCATGCTGTCAGTCTTCTCGTGACCTCCGCTGGTGGCGGTCACCATCCGAATTATCTGCATTTGTGTCCTGGTCTTTCTTCTCCATCCCCTTACTCATGGAATGATCGGTGTGCAGATTTGGCAAGCTTTCTTCCCCACAGACGGCGCCAACTGTTGATGGTCGATTTTGGCCAGAGAATCTCACCTGACCTTCACGTGCCACCAACGGTAAATTTGTAGATGAGGGGGGAAGACGTGGCCTGCAAGACAGTAACCTGCACACCGGTGTGGTGCTCGCCACACCGGCTCCGATGCTTAAGTCAGCACACAGAACGGTAGGGTGTGGAAAAGTAAGAGCAAGAGGAGAAAGTAGAGAATAGAGTGTAGAGTTTAGAGATAGAATTCGGGATCCCCTCTTCAGTGGCGAAGAGGGATATAAATACCTGCTCATCCTCCTAGGGTTTTTAGGGATTCGGACGCGTTTTAGGTCAAACCAGGCGAAACCGAGGCAGCCAAAGGCGGTGGGGACCAAACGGCATCGAACGGACTCGGCCCGCGCAACCGGGCCGAATGGTCGGCCCCGGCCCTTTGCCGAGGCCGACCATATGCTCGACCTTGGCAAAAGGCCGAGGCCGACCATATGGGTCGGGCCATGTTGGCTCGACCCTTTGGCCCGGTCTTCCTTTGGGTCGGTCTTTTGGTCCTACCTCTGCCCGTTTGTCCTCGTCAGCTCCTTGTGTGGTCCAAAATCACCTATAACATTTATTATAAATTTATACTAAAGGATGGTTGATGTGGACTTTTCCTACCGCAAGCGCACGGGTCAAGTAATAATATAGTGAATAGTAAATTCGAATGTCGTCCTCTGGATTGGATTTTTAAGCAAATCGAATATTATGAAAAATCTCGCTCAATTTTATTTAGGGATTAAAAAGTGATGAATAGGTGATGATAAAAACAAATCAAAGCAAATAAAAAGAATGGAAATTCAATTGGGAAAACTACTTAGGGAATTGATTTCGCCGATTTCGTTTAGGATTGATTTTAAAGAATAAGTTATTATGCACAATGAAATTATGAGCCAAAGACCCTTTAATCACAACTACCTCTCCCGAGTATAATTGATTCTCATGCAAATTAACCAACTTGATATCCCTATCTAAGTTTATTAATATGCAAGGCAATGAGATCTTTTAACCAATTCTAAAGTTAATCTAAAACCGTCAAGAATTAGAAATTAAACTTTATTCATGCAATCTTGAGTAAGTCTAAATCAAATCCCCTCTCCCGAGCTAGATTCGAAACTTAAATCATCCAACTAATGGCCAATTAATTGAAAGCATTAAATCAAGATTACAAACACAATAACATTGCACAACTTAAACCATAAATCAATCCATAAACTTAATCAACTACATCAATCCCTAAGCTACAAGTTTAGCTACTCATGAATGTAAATACAATCTCAACTAAACATGTGTAAGCCATAAATCTAACTAAAGAAAGAAAAGGGAAAAGAAAACTCAATGTAGGCCGAGTCCCGACGTCCCCGTCACGATCCCCACGAACAATGGGTTGATTTCCAAGTTCCTCCTTTGTTTTCAGCTCCAAAAGTGCTCTATTCTGTCCTCTTTACGGCTCCAAAAGGTCCCAAATTGATCTCCCAAAAACCTAGCCGAAGTGAAGCTTTTATTCTGATTTTTCGTCTTAGCGTCGAGACGCTGTCAAGACAGCGTCGCGACGCTGCCTCTTAAACGCGCGTTCTGAATAAGGAAAAACGGTAGCGTCGGGACGCTTCCTATCATAGCGTCTCGACGCTGTAAGCTTTACGCGCCTAATCTGATATGGAATGTGAGCGTCGAGACGCTCAAGAGCTAGTGTCTCGACGCTAGCCTGCTGTTGACCGAGATTTGACTTTTCTCCACTTTTACTCTTTTCATTCCTTTGCATCTTTTCACGCCCCGAGCACCCGATTAACTCTGATATCGCATTATAGCTCCAATCAACCATTTCCTACAAAATAAACATTAAAGTGCAATAAAATGGCCCAAAAATCATAGAAGACTAACTAAATTAAATGAGTGAAGATAGCTAGCTATGCTCGCTATCAAATACCCCCAAACTTAAGCTTTTGCTAGTCCTCGAGCAAACTCTAAATCATACATACAATGGAAGAATGGATGCAATAATCATAACTCAATCCTCAAGGCTCAAAAGTCAATAACCAAGCAAGCAAGAGATATGCACATAAGGACCAATGAGGGAGACAAATTAAAATTTTTCCAAAATTAACTTGCGCAAGCGAGATCTAACTCAACAAGATCAGACTCTACTAGCCCGGGATTGGATTATTAAACTCTCAGCTCATCTTCCCTCTACACTGGCACTAAGGCTTCACTAATGAGTTAATGCAACAAATTAGTTTGTTTATCTCCATACTTAGGTGCTTTTAATTAACAATCAAATTAAGCATGTATATGTGGCACTAGCTTTCACACACCCATTGCAGGGACCCTTAACCTGAGTTTTCTCTGGTTGGCCTAACTGATCACAACAGGGGTAGCTCTTTTTGCCTTAATCTTTATTAAACATTGCAAACTGTGCACAGGCCATGGCATAATAATTTTCTTTTCAACAGTAACTACAAGAATGATTTTTTCGATATGAGCATAAATAGCAGATATTCTTTTCTTTTCTCCTAAGCAAGATCAAACATGCTAATTTGCAAAAAATTAACTCTTTAGCTCTACCCTACACCTATCGAGGTGACAACAAGCATATGAACCCAATAATTCGCTCCGAAGCATTCAAATCCAAATCTAGCCAAGACAGAAACTCTACTCATGCAAGCCATCTCCTAGAAAAATTTTAAAAAGTCTCCCTTTTTGGGCACTTATGCTTACATCTCATCACAAGCTTGAAAATTGACAAGACAGCCTATCCTAGGACATCATAATCATGCAAAAGTAGCATCCAGAAAACAACCATATGCATAATTCAAAGACAACTCAAAACTATAGCCCGAACTCAGATGCTCAAGGGCTCCACAAACATGCTAATCCACCCCCAAACTTAAAGTATGCATTGTCCTCAATGTATAACGAAAATAAAGCATAAACAAGCATGAGAACAATAAACGGATGAAAGGAGTGAATAATACTGGCCTGGAATGATGATAACTTCTGGACTGAAAGCTTGGAATCTTGAAAGCTTGAACGCAAAGGAGAGGAAGAAAACAAGACCTACAAAACAAAAACAAACAATAAATCAAAAACAAAAGGGAAAACACACTAAACTTACTTGGGTTGCCTCCCATAAGCGCTTGTTTAACGTCATTAGCTCGACGTGTTGCACGTGCTTCAAGGAGGCTTTTGTTCTGTGAATCCAACAGAGGTGCTCTTTCTTGCACCTTTCCTGTAACCCATGTAAAGCACTTCATCTTTAGAGTCTTCAACTGCTTTAAAGATTTCTTTTTCGTTCTTGACTCTAATGGTGAGCTCTCTACGCTCAATATCTATGATCGCTCGCCCAGTAGCGAGGAATGGTCTTCCTAATATGACAGACATTGAAGGATTTTCTATCATGTCCATAACATACAAGTCAATAGGAAGGAAAAATCTACCTACTCTGATCAACACATTTTCTACAATACCAACTGGTCTCACCACAGATTGATCAGCCAATTGGAGCTTTACATGAGTAGATTTAATCTCACCTATGTCTAACTTCTTACACAAGGACAATGGGATAATATTAATGCTAGCACCTAAATCACATAATGCTCTAAAAGAATAAGTACCAAAACTACAAGGAACAGAAAAACTCCCTGGATCTGCTACTTTTTCAGGTACTTTCTGTTGTACTCTGGTGCTGCATGTGGAAGCAAGATATACAGTGTCAACTTTCTTTTCTTTTCGCTTCTTTGCTAACCACTCCTTCATAAACCTGTTGTATTGGGGCATCTCTAATGCCTCTGCAAAAGGAATATTAATGTTCAGATTCATAAAAGCATTCATAAATTTATCAAACTGAACCTGATTATTCTTTTTCTTCTTTTTCTTTTTCTTTTCCTTGGGAACCATCAGTGTGGGAGAAGGAATAGGAGGCTCAAGGTTAGGCTGTTCAGCCTCATCAGATGATGTGTCCTCCTCAGCTTCCCCTGTAGGCGCTTCATAGTCCTCAGATTCAGGTTCCTCTTCAGATTCCTCCTGGTGCACAGTGATTGCCTTACAATACTCCATCTGGGGTTTCTCTTGTTCAGCTGGGGCTTTACCTTTATTCATGGTGCTTACAACATTCACCAACTGTCCCAACTGAGTCTCAATATTCTTGATGGCTGCACTGTGGCCATTCACTGTTGAATTGATGGCAATGACTGCCTCCTCTAATTTGGTTGTCCTGTTACTAGACTCTGCAATGAAAGCTCCAACAAGATCTTCTAACTTTTTATTATCTTGAGTTTGAGGGGCAAAACCAGGAGGATTAAGAACATTCTTAGTATTAGCATAAGAGAAATTTTCATGGTTCCTATTGTTAGGGTGATAATGTGTAGGTGTAGAACTATTATTATATCCCCTAGAATTAAAATTTGATACATACTGAACCTGCTCGATGGTCTCCTCCTGAGGTCTAGATGCTAAAGCGGCAGCTGATTCAATTGACTGTGCACTCCCTGTACCTGAAAATTTCATAAAAGCATTGGCAAGGGAAGTCATCTGGGCCTGGAGTGCACTTACTTTATCAACCTCAAACACTCCAGCAGCAATCTTTTTAGGTGTAGACCGCTCAGATGGCCACTGATAGCTGTTGGTGGCCATATCCTCTAAAAGTGTGCGAGCGTTTTCCACGGTCTTGGACAACAGAGTCCCACCTGCAGCTGCATCAACAATCGTTTTTGTACTAGGAGTTAAACCATTATAAAACAATTGAACCTGAAGCCAGTCGGGGTAACCATGCTGAGGACACTTCCTCAGTAGCTCTTTGAATCGCTCCCAAGCTTCGAACAACTGCTCATCATATTGTTGTTGGAATGTCCCAATCTCGGTCCTCAGCTTGACCGTCTTTGCAGGAGGGAAAAATTTCTTTAAAAAGGCCTGGACCAAAGCATCCCAAGTGGTGATGCTCCCAGGAGTAATAGACTGCAACCAATCTCGTGCTTTATCCTGCAAAGAAAAGGGAAATAAACGTAAGCGAATAGCATCCTCAGAGACACCATTAATCTTTACCGTCCCACAAATATCCAAGAATGATTTAAGATGAGAATTTGGATCCTCGGTGGGCGATCCTCTATATGCACAGTCTCGAGCCATCTGAATGAGACCGGTCTTCAGCTCAAAGTTGTTGGCATTAATCGGTGCATAGACAATTCCCGACTGTTGCCCCTGAAACACAGGCTAAAAATAATCTCTAATAGGCCTAGGCTCCTCAGGTGGATTTTGATCTGCCATTTGAATAATTTCTCTATTTTCCCTTCGAAGCCTAAGAATTGTTCTTTCTATCTCGGGATCTAAAGGTGCTAAAATTAAATCTTTATCCCTACGCATAAACAAACAAAACTACCCTAAAAAGGAAAGAAAACAATAATGGAAAGCAACAAAGAAAAGAAAACAACTAATCTAAATATGGAAAATATAATCTAGGAAAGGAAACAAAATAACCTAATATGGAATGTAAAAAAAATAAATATGGCAAAACACAAATAAGGAAACTAATCTAGAAAAGGAAAAACAAGAACAAAAAAAGAAAAGATTGTACAACTAAAAGAAAAACTAACCTAGAAAATCAAATATGGAAAGAAAAACAAACAAGGAAAAATGCAATCAACTAAAAAAAAAAATAAGAATACACCCTAAATTAAGATCAAACAATTTTTTCACAATATCAATTTAACTAAATGTGCCAATCCCCGGCAACGGCGCCAAAAACTTGATGTGGACTTTTCCTACCGCAAGCGCACGGGTCAAGTAATAATATAGTGAATAGTAAATTCGAATGTCGTCCTCTAGATTGGATTTTTAAGCAAATCGAATATTATGAATAATCTCGCTCAATTTTATTTAGGGATTAAAAAGTGATGAATAGGTGATGATAAAAACAAATCAAAGCAAATAAAAAGAATGGAAATTCAATTGGGAAAACTACTTAGGGAATTGATTTCGCCGATTTCGTTTAGGATTGATTTTAAAGAATAAGTTATTATGCACAATGAAATTATGAGCCAAAGACCCTTTAATCACAACTACCTCTCCCGAGTATAATTGATTCTCATGCAAATTAACCAACTTGATATCCCTATCTAAGTTTATTAATATGCAAGGCAATGAGATCTTTTCACCAATTCTAAAGTTAATCTAAAACCGTCAAGAATTAGAAATTAAACTTTATTCATGCAATCTTGAGTAAGTCTAAATCAAATCCCCTCTCCCGAGCTAGATTCGAAACTTAAATCATCCAACTAATGGCCAATTAATTGAAAGCATTAAATCAAGATTACAAACACAATAACATTGCACAACTTAAACCATAAATCAATCCATAAACTTAATCAACTACATCAATCCCTAAGCTACAAGTTTAGATACTCATGAATGTAAATACAATCTCAACTAAACATGTGTAAGCCATAAATCTAACTAAAGAAAGAAAAGGGAAAAGAAAACTCAATGTAGGCCGAGTCCCGACGTCCCCGTCACGATCCCCACGAACAATGGGTTGATTTCCAAGTTCCTCCTTTGTTTTCAGCTCCAAAAGTGCTCTATTCTGTCCTCTTTACGGCTCCAAAAGGTCCCAAATTGATCTCCCAAAAACCTAGCCGAAGTGAAGCTTTTATTCTGATTTTTCGTCTTAGCGTCGAGACGCTGTCAAGACAGCGTCGCGACGCTGCCTCTTAAACGCGCGTTCTGAATAAGGAAAAACGGTAGCGTCGGGACGCTTCCTATCATAGCGTCTCGACGCTGTAAGCTTTACGCGCCTAATCTGATATGGAATGTGAGCGTCGAGACGCTCAAGAGCTAGCGTCTCGACGCTAGCCTGCTGTTGACCGAGATTTGACTTTTCTCCACTTTTACTCTTTTCATTCCTTTGCATCTTTTCACGCCCCGAGCACCCGATTAACTCTGATATCGCATTATAGCTCCAATCAACCATTTCCTACAAAATAAACATTAAAGTGCAATAAAATGGCCCAAAAATCATAGAAGACTAACTAAATTAAATGAGTAAAGATAGCTAGCTATGCTCGCTATCAATGGTATGGTAATTTGAATATATTGTTGGTCTTTTTGGAGTCTAGTTGTAGACATTTCTGAAACTTTAGAGAAAATTAGATATTTATATAATATGAGTCCTTAAAAAGACATATCTGTGTAGTTATCCCTCGAATAGAAGGAAAGAAAGAAAACCGTGGATTCTACTTCTCCTCTTCATTTCGTGTGTCAAGTCGTTTCCCCCTTCCTTTCCTTTTCTTTCTTCCCGAATCTACTGCCTCTTTCCTTCAGGTTCCCCTTCATGCTACTTTCTTTCAATTTTGACGAGGCATCCACATTGCCAAGAGTGTTTTTTCAAACGACGACGAACACGAGCATTCATGGGTTTTTCAGTGAGGTGTTGTTTTTTCTTCCAATGGTCGGTCATCAATTGCGACCGAGGAACCATGCGAGCAGCACGTCAACAACACGTTCCTTTCTTTCGTGTTTCTTTGGATTTTTGCCAACATTGTTAGGCTAGTAGGTCAAGAATTGGACCCCAACATGCATGGTTTGCACCTTCCAGCTAGCAGTCGCGACTCTCGTCCCTTTTGGTGAGGTTTGACACTTAACCACTTATATTGAGTCTTGGATCTGAGTTACCTACCCTTTTACGATCTCATTTATGCAGTTTTAGGCACCGACCAACAAACAACAAGGATTTTAGGCATCCCAGTCAGTGGCAGCAAGCTATATAAGTAATCTTGTACTAAATTATCTCCGGTAAATTGGTCCCTAACTTTTAGACACATTTTTTTAGGTTCAGGGCAATATTGCATTGTCCAAATATCATGTAGGGTGATTTTCTGTTACTTTGTTTTTGTAAGGAACAACAAGTGTTATGCTCGTTTCATCTCAAATGTGTGTTGTAACTTAGTTTTTAAGCCATTAGTACCCCTTGTTGTAGGTCCAATTAGATTTTTGTACCTTAAAATGAGATTTAAAGTAACGTTTGTGTAAGAACAACTCTGTTAAGAAATTTTCCATTTCAAAATTTAACATTTGAACTGATTTCTAATCTTTAAGGCTGCCCATGTTACTTAGCAAGGGTGTAAAAAATTCAGGTCGGTTAGGTTGTACGGCAATATCGACCCGACCTGACCCACGTCGGTTGTGTAGAAGACCCAAGCTGACTTGACCCAACCCGATCGGGTCGGGTCGGGTCAGGGAACCTTTTCCTTTATTGAATCATTCTCTCCTGATTTTGGTTAGAGACTTAACTATGAGAGTGAGAAGCTGGGACAGAAGTGAAAGGGAGGAGTTAGGACAGTAGCACTTGCTCGATGACGGAGTGAGCGGCAGAGGGGAAAAATTACAAGCTTCGGAAACAGAGCGGGGGAGAGGGGAGAAGAAGGCCCAAAAGGAAAGATATTAGAGACTTCGGTAGGGTCTAGGGATCTTCGTTTCATGGGAGTGTGACGGAGCAGAGTTGTCGAGGCTCCTATTGGTCAAATAAATTTATAATCGACGACACTATAACTATTTTTTAGAAATAGTGGTCGGGGTCAAACACAAGGAAAGGGACCTAGCAGATGTAGAATTATGTGCTTATGAAGATAGGGGGATTTTGTAAAGTAGGGCGAAGCAAAGGAAATAAATGCAGAATTTAAAGGAGATAAAATAAAGCATGCAAACGAGAAATAAGGCAGAAATCAATAACATGAAAGGGATCGTTAGATTGAGATTTCTTTTGCTTGACTCTATTTCGTTTGGCTTCCTAGTTTTCTTTGATAATTAATTAATCGTTGGATTTGGAATAAATTAATTAATCTTGTTAATTGCAGAATTCACGATTAGCAAGTTAATTAGTACAGGTTAGTGTAGGGGGGTCCTCCGAGTAACCAAAAACCCAACTGGACTAATGAAATCAACATAGAAATCCCAATCTAACGATCTAAATACGATTAGCTAATCATAAACAAAGTATAAACAAAAAATAAACATGAAAGAATACATGAGATATGACCTAAAAAGATCTAAAATAGTAGTGGAAAGTAAAAGAGGCGAAAGGAATCGTGAAAGGACCAAATTTCTAACCTAACGTCAGACTAAACTAAGACTACATATTTATAGAAAACTCGATGGCGTTGAGATGCCAAGGGCAGCGTCTCGACACTACAAAATTGATGCTCCACTTTTATTTTGTGGTGTGACTGATGCATGGTAGTAGGGTTAGGATGCTATCATAGTTCCTAGATAGATTGCATGTTCCTTCTTGCATGTCTGCGTGCCTTCTAATCTAGGTGGTTGCTTCAATTGAGGTTAGTCCCTCATAGTCTAGTTATAAGGAGTGTTCCTTAAGTGAGTTTATCGTTTCCTTTCAGCGATGAGTTCAAGTAACAGTCAAGGAAGTGAGCGTTCTGGCCCTCCAGACGTTCCTGAGGTTAATTCGCATTCTGAGGCGAATCCTCTTGTTCTTCCCCCAGCACCTCTTGTGCTGACAGTAGAGGCATTGCAAGCTATGCTTGGCAATGCAATCAAGAACAACCTGCAGCACGTCGGTGCGAATGAAGCCCCTGCCCGTGGTAAAGATGTGCAGTTTTTCAAGAGCTTCATGAAAGCGAAACCTCCTTCGTTCGATGGTCATTCAGAAAGTTCTGAAGCAGTAGAAGAATGGACTGCAGCGTTTGAAGCGCTCTTCCAACTTCTTGGAGCTGATGACCAACAACAAGTCCAAGGAGCTGCCTTCATGCGTAGGGGCTATGCTCGCACTTGGTGGAAGGTAGTGGGTCAAACCGAGAACCGCCTAGAGAATCCCATTTCATGGTCAGGGTTTAAAGGTCTTGTGTGAGACCATTTTTGCTGTCGTTTTGCTGATGTTGAGCTAGAAGCGGATTTGTCTCGTTTGTTCAAGGGACCTTGTCCGTGGGGCAGTACGTCAGAAGGTTCGAGGGGTTGTCCTGCCGTGTCCCAGAGTTGGTCGCCACCGAAGAAAGCAGGATCAACCAATTCGTTAATGGCCTCCGTGTAGAAATTTGAGGTTTCGTCAAGCTTGGTCGACCAACCACATTCACAGCAGCTCTTGCCAGCACTCGGATGCTAGATGAACATACCCCTAGGGCTGAGCAGTCCTAGGAAGTGGGCACGTCATCTGGTGCCAAGAAGAAGCACGAAGAGGAAGTGTCTGCACCTAGACAGAAGGTCAGAAGATCCACGTCAGGGTCTCGTGCGTGCATTGAGGAGTTCTTTCCCTGGGTCACCGATGAGGAGCTTAAGGCAGAATACCCAGAGCTTTATGATGTCGATGATTCTGATGCAGAAGATAGCTCCTAAGGTGGGGAGTCAGCGCACCCCTCGCTCAAGGTTAGTAATCTCTTCTCAGTCTATATTCTTTGGCTCTAAAATCTCTTTTCTTGTGATTTATGCTTGTCTTGTGCATATCTGTTGGTTGTTGTGTGTATGCATGAGTCATTCCTTCTTTTTGTGGCATTGTTTGTCAAGCAAATCTTGAATCTAGAATTGCTAGGGTATCCTCCTTTTTGGTGCCTTGTTATTTAAACCTCCCTGTATAGGCTAGCTTCAAGGAAAAAAAAAAAAGATCTTCCTATAATAGTTTTGTTATCTAGCTTCTTAAGTTGAGCTCATGGAATTATCATTCCGAAGTTGCTTTCAAAACCAAGTTCGAGTGTTGCAAGCTTACTGTGAGGTCTTTCGGCTAAAATAGCTTTGCAACTCTTATGGATGATAAGTAGTGCTTAGATTCTTTGTTCTTTAGTTCGTTTCAAGGCTCTGTCGGTGTTGCCTAGTTTCTAAGGAGTTAAGAAATTCCTTTGAGTTTAGTAGAAGGTTTCCTTAGGATAGTTATGTATCAAGTCTCTCTAGTCGAAGGTCAAGGAGTAGCTTTTCAAGGTTGCCTAATAATCAGAGTTTGAATGTTGCAAGCTTCTGTTATGTCTTTGGACTCATGGATAGCCTTGTCGCTGTTTGGATCTCATGAATCAAATCTCAAGGTGTGTGGACTTGCTCGTGACGATGGTCTCAATGGTGTCAGTTTCTCAAACAAAGAGTTAGAGCATTTCCCTCACGCAATAAGATTCCAATCCAAGCCAAGGTGATGTGAGAATCAGTTACGAGTCATGACTGCAGCGTCAGTTGTCGTCACGACGAAGTTACCTTGGTATGCAGTTATAGGGAAGTGCCAACGGTGGTGTTAGTGTCATCTCTTAGTCGTTTTTGAAGGATGGTTTGAAAAGGTGAGTTGGTGCAGCAGAAGCCGTTTCAAAGTAGTTATTTCTTACTTAGTGATGCCTAGTTGAAGTTTGTGGTTGAACTAATTGGGTTTAAAGTTGGTGAAGTCGCTGACGAAGCTTTCTACAAGTTTAAGTTGTGTTTAAGTCGTTGAGGGTGAGTTGTAAAGTGCCTAGCCCAAGGTTTAAGTTGGCATTGACAACGTATGTGGTGTTAGTAGCAACAGTGAATAAAAGTTCCTTGTAGGTCGTGCAAGATCGAAGTTTGGATTCAATCTCGTTAGGCCGTTTGAGTTTTTGGTGCAAAGTCAGGTTGCTTGTACGCAAGCTTTGCTTCAAGTGTTGTATGTTCAACACGACTTGTCTCAAGAGTTGTTGTTATGCATACACATCACCTATTCCTCTTGTGCCTCAGTTTTAAGCTTTGGGATACTAGAGGAAAATGGTTCAGTGAGCAAAAGCCTCTGGTGTTAAGTGCCTTGTGGAGCGTGAGTTGGAATCAAGGCCAGTCAACTAGTGTAGTTAAGCGAGCACTTTCAAGAATCTGGAGTTCAGTTTTGGACATCGAGTGTTCTTGCACGAGATGTCATTGGAAAAGGGTTTATCGCTTGCTAGCAGAAGTTACCTGGAAGAAGTAGGTGAAGTTTGGGCCTGGTTTCTTGGATTGTTCGAGTTGGAGTCTTTCGAGGACGAAAGCTTTCAAGGTGGGGAGAATGTAACGCCCCCTGCACATTTGGGTGCGTTTAAATTCCATGCTTCCAGTTGAAATAAATCTAAACTCTATTTTGGCTTGAACTTATGGGTTTAATTTTAAACCAAAGTTTTGGGAATTAATCGTTATTAAAAATAAATCTCTTCGTAGAGGTTGTTGGATTTGGTTTGTGTTCGGTTGAGAAATGTCAGCAGTATAATTTAAATTATACGCTGAATGTCAGGTGGTTGTTGGGAGAAATCCTACTCTTGGGTTATTTGGAAAAAGGAAAAGGAAGGAAATTCCAGAGATTAAAAAAAATAAAACACCCTAGAGCTCCCTCTCCATCTCTTTTTTTTCTCTTATGCGTGAGGCCTTAGCCAAGAGCCTCAGCCAGTCGCCGCCTCCCCCGTTCAGCCGTGCCGCCGTCGTCTGAAGTCGTGCAGCGCACCGTGTCTCTCCGCGAGCTCTCTCTCTCTACGCCCTCTCTCCCTCTTTCCGCATATCTCCCTCCCTCCGTCCCAGACGAGCGCGTGCTGCTGCTGTCGTTCGTCGAGTTGAGCGCCGTCGTCTGTGAGTCGTAGCCCGAACGCCGCCGCCAGCCCTGATCCCTCTGCCTCTCCGCACGATTCTCCGTCCGTGGGTTTTAGATTGTGGCTCTCTCTTTGTCTTTGCGTTTTCAGCTAAAGACATACGTGGGTAACCTCTTTCTTCCTCAATCTGAGTTGTTTTAGGCCCGATCTAAGAGTCCCTCACATTGTTTTGGTTAGATTTCGCGCAGGCAGCAGTTCGGAACCCCGTCTTTCGTGACTGTTTGGGTAAGATTCGCTGCTATCCTTAGTTTATTAGTATCGAGGTTTTTGGGTCGCTAAGTTTTTTAGCTTTAGAAGCATGGAATTATCTTTGCCCATTAGTTGTTTAGGTCATAGAAGGTTCCCAACCTCTTAAAGTTCCTTAGAAAGTGATATAAAAGGGTCTAATGCTTGTTGTCCCTTGGCTTTTAGTGTTAAAGGTTGTTGTCCATTAGTTATTTTAGCCTTAGAATCATGATCTTATCGTTACCCATTGCATATCTAGGCTCGTAGGAGTTGCCTAATCTTTATATGTCCTAGATTATGTTTAAATGAGTTATCATGGCTATTTTGGTTAAAATCAAGTAGTTCTTCAATGCCCATTAAGCCTCGTTGCCTTAAAATGTTCCCGGCCTTTGTAGGTTCTTAAATCATGGATTTATGAGCTTTTGGTTGTTGTCCTTAGTTTAAAAAGCTTTATAAATAGGTTTCCAATAATTACCTAGGCCTTATTTGCATTGCCTAAGCGTTAGAAGCTCTTAGAATGTCGTTCATGCGTTTTAGGTGGTTGTTGCTTGTTGTCTAGTGGCTATATAGCCTTAATATCGACAAATAACAAATACCCACCGCCCGTAACACCTTATACATGGTTGGCCATGGTTTAATGGCGTTGGGTTTTCAATTTGGGTTATGTAGGTGTTCTCCAACAAGAAAATAAACCATTATTGGTTTAGTTTTGCCCTTAGCATCTTGTTTTAGGGTGCTTCCATTTAGTTTAGACTTCCTTTAATGGTTGGTAGTTTATTTGTAGTTGGAAGCTCGTTTTGGAGCGTGGTTGTGCAGTTCTAGCTAGCCTTGATATTTAAAACTGATTTGTAAGTAGTTTCTACTTGTTGGGTTGTGTTTGATGGCATGAAACATGTTGTGTTGTTTTCTTGCTTTACTTTTATACTTGCAAAAAACAAGATATGCTGTGTTGATATGCGTTGTAATGCTTGAAATGAGCTTTTTTCTGTTCAGTGCTTGGGTTAAGCATGTGTTATTGTTAAAGCAAAAAATATGTGTCGGTTGAGTCATGGATATTGATTAAGCATGTATGTTTGGGTCAAACATGTTTGGTTAGGCTAGCATGTGTCACGAGAATTGAAGTGTAGCATGTGTCTAGCGGTAGCGTTGCATGATGCGTAATGCATGCAAATGGTTTTACGTAGTGTGGCGCATAATGCACGTGTATGGTTTTGCGTAGCATGGTGCGTAATGCATGCGATTGGTTTGTGCAGCATGGCGCGTAACTCATGCGTTATGTGCGGAGCATGACGCGTAAATCATGTGTGGTCTAGTAAAGTGTGGGTGCATAGTGTGGGAGGCATAGTGTCGTGATGTTTGTGATCTAGCTCATGTGAGCTACTTACCAGTACCGCAGTTGTACTGATACCCCCTTCCCCACCTTCCCCCAACATTTTAGATGTTGCAGGTATCGAGGATGATCCAGACCTTGGTGGTGAGGAGGAGAACTGCGAGGAAAGATTCCTAGAGTGATGGTTTCCAAGTTGTTATGTTTTCTTAGTGCTGTAATAAGTTAGCTTGAGAATGGTTTGTTTTCGAGTTTATAAACTAGATTAGATAGTTTGGTTGAGTTTAATAATATTTATAGCTAGTGGACTAGCTCTTTTGTTAAGAAAATGTCGTTATGATTTCGCTGCATGATTTTTGGTTATTGCATGTTTCCATTGGTCTGTCTCGTTGAAAGGAGATAGGTTTGTGAAATATGGTTGTAGTTTGGTGGAGTTTGGCCTTTTGCATATATAGAAGTGTTAAATGTCTTAATCAGGTGTTTTAAAATTTTTGGATAACCAGTTTTACGTCATTATACTGCCAAAATTTTCGGTACCTTCGGTCTAGAGTGAGTTGTCCTAGTTGCTTAAGAGTCTAGAGTAAGTAGTAACGTCGCTAGGCTAGAGGTTAGAGAACCTGGGGCGTTAGCTTTTTATAATCATAATAAACTTCAAGAACAACTCATAAACACGAATATTTTAGAAAATCCAATATTACCTCGATTTATAAGCCTTCAATTTCAAACTCCAACCCAAAGATTCAAACTTCAATTCCAACGGGTAACTATATTCATCCCAAATTCTCATGGGTAAATCGTTAGAGGATGAAATTGACTCACAAATCCATGGAATCTTCTTGTTTCACACTTACCCAAAGTCAAAATCGCATAAAAGCACCTAAGGTTTGAAGCTTACAGCCTCTGGAACATCGGATTTCGCCCCCAAACACTACTGTCACCGGAAACAGCCACACCCACTGCTGAAAATGAGTAAAATGAAGAGAAAGAGAGAGAGAGATACTGAATGAGAAGTCGACGGGAAAGAGAAGCAAACTGAGATCTAGGCTGAAATGCGAGACCCACGCCTACCTTTGCCTGAAATCGTCGCGAGACTACCAAAAACACACAGGGACGAAGCCGATGATAACATGACGCTCGCGACTGTACGAAGACACTGGTACACTTCCGTGGGTTCGCCTGATGAGTAGCACACCGCCTTGCTTGCCGGAAACTCGACGTGACGCCGTCGGAGTTAACTGTTGTCGCCAAAGGAAGAAAAGAAAAGAAATAAAAAAAGGGGAGGCTGTCGTCGAGTGAAGAAGGAAGAAAAAGAATGGGATGAAGAAGGTCTGACTTAGGGTTGCGTGTATAACAATATAAAAACCTAATGGGCTTCGGCTTGGCTCTTAATTCACCTTAATTTCAAAAATGCCCCTCCAACTTTGAAGTACTAAAACTCCACCAATTTCCCTCCTTCTAATCTTTTAAAATTTCCAAATAAACTCCAAACAAAGGAAATTTGAATTTTCCTTAAATTATGGGCGTTACATATCAAGTGCTAAATGAACATAATTATCACTTAAATTCTACAACCCCGTTTGATAACCATTTGGTTTTTTGCTTTTTGTTTTAAAAAATCATGCTTGTTTTCTCCCAATTTACTTACCATGGTTTTCATGTTTGTAAATGACACAGTTGAATTCCTAGTCAAATTCCAAAAACAAAAACAAGTTTTTGAAAACTATTTTTTTTAGTTTTCAAAATTTTTCTTGGTTTTTAAAAACATGGGAATAAGGTAGTTTTTTTAGTTTTCAAAAATGACACATAACCTGCTTTAGGTATTTGGATAACCACCATTTCAGGGGCAAAATTTGGATAACCTACTGACTTGTTGCCTTGCTTTAGGTTTAGAAACATAACCTGCTTCACGTATTTGATGATCGTTCAATAGTACTTCTTGAAGAAATCTTCCTTAAAGTACAACCAAGTTATTGGCCCCGCACTAACGTCGAAGGATCTTTTTGTATAGTCCCACCAGTGGAAGGTGTCATCCTTCAACATAAAATCGTGCACTAAAACACGTTGTGCCTTGATTGAAGACATCCACGCTTCCGTCGCAAATGGGAATTACGCGTCCCCATTAAACGATTCGAGATCATATTTTACGAAGTCTCACAGGTATCTTGCTTCCTTAGTCCATCTCACTTGAATATTGATTGCATGGCCCATCTAGTTGGCAAATGCATTTTACATGAGCATCTACAAAGCCTCCAGTGTTGAGGCTACTGCAGCTGCTTGTGCTGGGGGCATTGACTGACAAGGCATATGAATGATGGTTGATTACCAATTTGGGATCCATGGGAGGATATGTTTGTGTTGGGTGTTAGTCCCCTGCCACACCTGCCACACCTGCCACATCCTCGTCCTTGTCTTGGTAAACCTCTTCTTCGAAGAGGTATTATCTAAAACATATGAATTATCATAGGGTTAAGCTACAATCTTGCATATACGAGTCCTCGTCCTTGTTTCACATCGTTAGATGTGTCATCGTAGGCTACAATGACAGACACTCTTGAATGGCAGTCGTCCATGTCCGACTTTAATTTGTAAGGTAATGTGATGTTAAAAGCAGGGGTGGATCCATGAAGGGGCCAGGGGGGCACGTGCCCCCTAAAATTTTCCAGTCTTTATATTTTTAATATAATATAATGGAACTGTTATAATATTAATATATATAAATCGTATATTTTAACAAAGTTGAAGCTTGGATTGTTGGTTAGGGGGGCTCCAGTCATTCATGAGTTACAGGTATCAAAACACGCGGGATTTAAATTTTTTTTCCGAAATTTCCCCCTTTTCAAACCTGCGCATCATGATTTCAGATTTCTCCCTTGATGGCCTTAATTAAATGCCCCAAGCCAAATTTACAGTCCAACCAGCAGTTTCAAAATATATATATATATATATATTTGAAATGAGCCTTTAGTTGTTATAATATAATTTTTAGTTAAAATCATTTTTCGTTTTGAACTTTCATGAAAGTAACAATTTAATCCCTAAATTTTGATATGGATTTGTAACGATTTAGTCCCTGTACTTTTTAATTTTGTAACAATTTAGTCTTTGTACTTTCAAATTTGTAACGATTTAGTCCCTATCGTGAAATAGTAATGTAAAGATTTAATGAAATATCTTACCTAGATAGATTAATAAACTAATTTTGGACCCAATATGTTAAGAAGCTACAAAGTTTCTTTTATCTATGTATCTCAAAATTGTAATAGGAGAGCAGATTATTTGGCTAGACATGCTCTAGCAAAGAAGAGATCCATGTTGTGGCTGGATAATTTTCCAGATGAGTTACAGTACATTGCAAGTGTACTATTACATGTATTGATTTGAAGTAATGAAATGGTTCATTTTCTTCTCAAAAAAAAAAAAAAAAAAAAAAGCTACAAATTTAATCATTAAATCATAAAAAACGACATTTAATTTTGATGATTTTTTTTGTGCGATAACGATTAAATTGTTACAAATTTGAAAGTATAGGGATTAAATGGTTACAAATTTGCAAGTATAGGGGTTAAATTATTACAAATTTGAAAGTATATGGACAGTCTTGGTTTAAGAACTAAAATTAATTCATTTATGAAGATATGCATAATTTTTAAATTTTCATTATAATTTTTTTTATTACATTTTTATGTATATTGTGCCTCTCCTATATGGAATTCCTAGATCCGCCACGGGTTAAAAGTTCGTTAGTTTGAAAAATTGAAGCTAAATTTAGTTCTTAGGTTTATTAGGTTTGAGAAATTAGTTAAATTTTGAGGCTATTTATTTGATTAAAGTTTAATTGAGGACTCATCACGTGATTAAAATGTGAGTTTGAGTGCATTTGTGTGATTAAATTATGATTTTGAGTTTAGTGTGTGTTTAAAGTTTCAATTGAAGCTTATTTGTATGATTTAAGTGACAGATTATTTTGAGTGTAAAGGAGGTGGGTGTGCGAAACTTGATTTAACTTGCAAAAATATTAATATATTCATAAGTTTAGATTTTAGTTAAGTTTAGTTTTAATGTTATGTTTATAAATTTAGATAAGTTCATTATGTTTAGAGATGGTATGTTCACAAATTTTGATGAGTTTTTTATGCTTCGATATTATGTCTATGTCTTCGTTAAGTTTAGTAAGGATTTTTTTTCTTTTTTTAATTTTAAATTTGATGAGTGTTAGTATTCAATTCCACAATGAGAATGAAGTTTTATTTGTAGTTTATGTTGATGCCAAAATTTGGCCAAGCGACTCATTTGACCTTCACGTGACATCAACGGTGAATTTGTTTGAAGGGAAAAGACGTAGCCTACAAAATAAGAGAAAAGTGAGCACTGGTGTGGTGTTTGCCACACCGACTCCGGTGCTTAAGTCAGTTGGGAGATCCTAAGTGAAACCAGTAAAATAATAATATAGAAGCAGAGAATAGATACCAAGTTTAGTCCCCTTATCTTGGGGTGAACCTCTTCTATTTATAGTTGAAATTAGGGTTTTTTCCTTCCTTTTAGGAGAGGGAGTAGTCCTAGAGATTGATTAAGGTCCATCGGGCCTCCGCGGGCTTGTTTCTCCTCTAGGCTTCTATCATTCTGACTTTCTTAGAGCTAGGTCCAAATTCACCCATATCATTAAGCCCCCACTCTTGAATTGGGATTCAGGGGTGACCTATTGCTTTAAGTTAAACACTTTAACCCCAATTTAAGAGTATAGTTCTCACTTGTGTCGATTTATGTGTTGATTTCCTCTTCACTTTACTTGGGCAGTTACACAGGTTCTTCTGAATTCAAATATTCCAAGGCTAGCCCCAGATGCTTTATCGTGAGGATATCCTCTATATGGATGAAAATCGATTTCCCGATGAGTCTTTTTTATCACCAATCGGATATCTGACTTTTCGCTTGTAACTAATTTAATATCCTGCAAAGAGATTGTTCTGGTTTTTGCCACTCACTTTGCTTGTGTGAAATGACTTAGGTCTTAACATCAACCATAAGTGTAGTTTACTATTTTAAAGCCCCCTGTGTGAGTGTTTTTCTCACTTAGTCATCTATGTGGCACCCATGATAAGACCATAGGGTCGGCCTCGACCTCAAGTCCCTTAAATATAGAAATATGGACTCTCACCTTCATTTGGTTATGGTCGGCTTCGAGCTTCGGATGATCAGCTTCAGCCCTCAGAGGGTTAGTCTCGGTTCCGTTTTCTAACTTCCTCGGTCAACTCCTATTGCCTTTTGTTTGGCAGGGAGACATATCCCTTCTTGCCTTTTGTTTGATAGGGAGTGCATATCCCCTCTTGCTTTTTGTTTGATAAGGAGTTATATCCCCTCTTGCTTTTTGTTTAATAGGGAGTGCATATCCCCTCTTGCTTTTTGTTTGATAGGAAGGCATATCCCCTTTGCAACCCCCAATCTCAAGTAAAGCTTCAATTAAACATAAAGTGTAGTTGGGTAAAGAGAAGAATACCTTTAGGGTTTGTGCTCGGACTCGACAAGATGTGCCCAACCAGATGAGTTGAGATAACCTGTGGCCTTGAGAAGGTTGTGGAGATGCGTCAAATCCTATGGAAAAATGTTGGGCGTTTGAGGGTGGAGCTCGACCTTGGCCTCTGGATGGTCGGCCTCGACCTTGGCATGAGGTCAACTAGCTCCTCTGCGTTTTTTGCTTGCTCGTTTTCCATCCCACGGGTACCTGCACTCAGTTGGGGACTTGTGGAGGTTGAGGGCATGCGTCAACCTCTCTTCAAGTGTTGTGTCCATCCCAGGCGTGCGTATACTCTTCTGGGGAAAAAGCTTGGGGAGGCCTAGGAAGTTCTCGGGCCTCTCTTCAAGCATCGTGGTCATCCTAGGGGTGCGTACACTCTTCTGGGGAAAAAAGCTTGGGGAGGCCAAGGAACTTCTCAAGCCTCTTTTCAAGCAACTTGGTCATCCCAGGGGTGCGTACACTCTTCTGGGAAAAGCTTGGGGAGGCCTAGGAAGTTCCCGGGCCTCTCTTCAAGCATCGTGGTCATCCCAGGGGTGCGTACACTCTTCTGGGGAAAAGCTTGGGGAGACCTAGGAAGTTCTTGGGCCTCTCTTCAAGCATCGTTGTCATCCCAGGGTGCGTACACTGATCAAGGGAAAAGCTTGGGGAGGCCTAGGAAGTTCTCGGGCCTCTCTTCAAGCATCGTGGTCATCCTAAGGGTGCGTACACTCTTCTGGGGAAAAGCTAGGAGAGAGCTAGGAAGTTCCCGGGCCTCTCTTCAAGCATCATGGTCATCCAAGGGGTGCGTACACTCTTCTGGGGAAAAGCTTGGGGAGCCCTAGGAAGTTCCCTAACCTCTCTTCAAGCATCGGGGTCATCCCAGGGGTGCATACACTCTTTTGGGGAAAAACTTGGGATCTTATCTCGAGGGTGCGTACACTCAGTCGAGGTCTTGAAATTTCATCTCGATGGTGCGTACACTCAGTCGAGGTCTTGGAATCTAATCTCGAGGGTGCGTACACTCAGTCGAGGTCTTTGAATTTCATCTCGAGGGTGCGTACACTCAGTCGAGGTCTTGGAATCTCATCTCGATGGTGCGCACACTCAGTCGAGGTCTTGGAAAGCTAGGTTGAAAATATGAAAGACTCAACCTCTACAAGGATTAGTCTACAGATATGCTTTTCACAAGCGAGTGTATGATTAAGCTTCTAGCCAATCATGCTATTAGAAGAGCACATACTAAAAAAAAAAGTACTAGCTCAAGAATATTATTCTAGACATAAAAATAGAATCAAGTAGCTTATGAACAAAAATGCTAAATCTTTGGAGATGCAGATGGCATAAATACCTGGATCAAGTTCATTTTGACCACAAAGATGCAGATGGCATAAATACCTGGATCAAGTTCTTTATGACCACAAAGTCAAAAGGCCAACTTTGTTGCCTTTTTTACTGTTAATTAGGGAAGCATATTCCCTGTGCAGCCCCCTACTCAAGCAAGGTTTTTCTCGAAGTAAAAGTTACGCTTGAGTAATCGATGTTGACATACCTTAACGTTTTCATGTCCCATAACCCTCCTTATTCGCATTTGTGGGCGTCAGCCTCCTACGGGTCAACATCAGCTCATTGCATGTCGGCTCTGTCGTTGTCACTGAGACATTCAACATTATCACACTACAACAAATTGGTCTTTTAATGTCGGACGTAAAAAATCACGCGTGGCTTTCAATGTCGGACACTTAAAAAAGACACGGGTTGTTGGGTTACAATTTTCCTTAGGCCTTTAATGTCGGGCTATGCCTGACATTGTATGTTGGATTTAATGTCGGTCATTTACCTTTAAATAGAATATCTACGCTTTATTTTCTCTCTCCCCGAAAAAACCCACTATTCGTTCCTCTGTTCTCTCCCAACGGCGGCACTTGTTTTTTTCCCTTCCTTCATTTCGATCTTTTCCCCTCAACGTCGATCAAAGACCAGAGCGGTTCCTTAGTCCATCTCATTCTCGAGCGTTTGTCGACTCTGCTAAGGTCGTTCCACAAATTTAATGCCTTGGAGAGTTTAGGTTTTTTTCACTCTTCCAATGACATTTTGTTGACTTAACTACTCAGGCTTTCAGGAGCTCCATTTTTCCTCCTCGTGAAATAACGTTAGTAGATAACATTATGTAGATATGAGGAAAAGACTAGTCATTGATAAAAAATACACGTATGTCATGAGTAGCATGCAAATTATGAATAGTTTGCATTCAATAAATCAATAGATACACATAAAGTAATAAAAGTGTATCAGAATTCGCAATTACGAATTGAGTAATTGACATTTAGTAAATAGGCGTAGGTAGAGAACATACCCAGAATAAAATGGTAAAGACCCTTTGTTAGGATAATATGAGCTATCTTCGAACCATTTGAATTTCTCACTCCATATTGTTAAACTTGTAATTCACAAGCCATTAAGAACATTATTCGTTGGGAGATATATGGCATTTGTATTGTAGTTAAGCAAAGCATTAGAAGCTTTGACGGGGAGAGAGAATTTTCAGAGCCTACATCTTGACAGCTTTGTACACCACCTTTCCCATTTGCATGAACTTTTGTGATCAGCCTTGGTTTCCATGTGATATCCTGGAGAGTGCCATGCAACTTCCAAAAATACCCAACTGGCTTCTAGGATGCAGAATATTGAACTTATCCAGCTCCAACAATAATTTGTAAAAAAATTATCGGATCAAGCACATACACAAAAATATCAATTAACTATTAGGAAAAATTTAATAAGCAACAACCATGGAGGTAGTAGGATACTAGAAGTATAAAATCCTAATGCAGCAGAGAATGAAATTAGCAAATAATGGCTATTTTAGAGAATTTGGAGAAGGTGATCACTTTCTCTCTCCCGAGTTTATCATCTGAAGGTGTACATATTACACATGCGGAAGCAATTGACGATCGAAAGCACTTAAGACATTCAATTTTACTCCTAAAGCATGCATGTCTAGAAAAGACAGAATAGAGAGTTTAGAAAACACCAACCTTTGTAGCTCACTTATGTTGAACTCCTTGTGGTGTTTGCCTCTCCTATGCTCCTTGGACAACCTCTAGAGTCTTCCCTACTATACTCTGGGCCAAGAACGACTTGTGGGGGTCTATATAAGATAGAGAATGGGAAGGGAATGCTTGAAGCATCAAGCAACGAAGAAGAATGAGAGATGAGAGAACTTTGCGTCCGAATTCCAGCAGCATAACATTAAGGAAATGGCTCTCTCATGTTTGAATCTGATTCAAACTCCTTTTAAAGACATTCTCCATGCAAAGCCAAGCCTCAAGACACAAGACACATGGTGTGTTTGCAAGCTCAAGTGGATTCTAGGTGTACATTACACAAGACATGCAACAATGCATGAATGAGTTGTCTTTCCACTTTGAATGATCATGCATTAAATGGTTTTCCAACTAAATCCACTAAATTCAAATTGAAATCAAATTTCAAGCTTGCAAATTATCCCCAATTTCAATTCTAAATTGAAATTGATTGCTTGGTAATTAATTTGAAAAATTTCAAATTAATTTCGATATGATTTATCTAATTAATCTTTGTTATCTTGTGCAATTCCATATATATGATTCCTAATACATATATTGTTGGGATTGGTGCCCTAAAACTCGTAGATCGTGAATGTTAAACAAATTATATACTTATTCGATAAAGGTGTTATCGAGATTGATTCAGTAAAAGTCATTACTGAATAAATTTAGTTGCACATATAATAACCCAAATCCAATAAACTAAGATCCATGACTATAGGATGAACACTTGAGCTTTATGTAGAGACATAAAAGTGGATCAAGCTTGAGTAATAGCCAAAACGGTCTATAGAATAGGAATAGGGTTAAGTACCTTATTTTGGAGACACTATGAGACGCGACCCACTTTATAGATGGTATAGGCGATGTGATCCTAAATCGTCCATGTAGAGACATGCGAGTGGGGGCGTCCTATGCAATGAGTTTGCATAAGACGAGGACTGAGAAATAAGTCGCTCTCGCTTTATAACACCGTTTACTGACGAGACTGACTATTTCATGTGATGACCTAGGTAACTCGATGTTAATCATGAGCTAACTATGAACTCCTGTTTATTCGGGCTTATCCTTAGATCTGCATAGGTGAGAGTGGCTTAGTATCTCCGACTCAATAAGCCTCCCATTTCAGGGATAGGAACGGGTAGATAGCTGGGGACATAGTCGTGCAAGAAGGAATTCACTCCTACCCGAATAAGGGATAGTAGAGAGGTTGTTCCCTTAAGTGCTGACTCCGGGGCTTGAACAAAGGGATCCCGCCATCTCATTGGCCCGAGAGGGACTCAGTTTATTTGTTGGACCATAAACCAATTGTTCATTAGAGGATCAGTGGGACTTAAGGAACTAGAAGTACTATAGGGGTAAAACGGCTTATTGACCTAGCTATAGCTACGAACAACCTGTGAAGGATCGACTTACTAATCATGGTTAAATCAAGTGGATGAAAATATATCTATAGTGAAGGGAGTGCAACTATCGGGCTATAGTGGAGTGTCCCGATAGTTAACGAATGTTGGCTAGCTTGGAAAATGAGATTAGTCGGTTAGCCTCGAATCGTTGGAGCCCATGATCTATAGGTCCATTAGGTTCCCCTACTAGCTCATATCAGAATTATGTCTAGAACAAAAGATAGGAAGCTTTGAATCGTTCAAAATCGGGAAAAAGGGTATTATCGTAAATTGTGTTTGACACAATAATTTAATTATGAATTAAATTAGAAAATGAGAGATGAAGTATTTAAAAGTGTTTTGAATATTATATATATGTATTAGGAATCATATATATGGAATTGCCCAAGATAACAAAGATTAATTAGATTAATCATATCAAAATTAATTTGAAAATTTTCAAATTAATTACCAAGTAATCAATTTCAATTTAGAATTGAAATTGGGGTAATTTGGAAGCTTGAAATTTGATTTCAATTTGAATTTAGTGGATTTAGTTGGGTATCCACTTAATGCATGATCATTCAAAGTTCTCTCATCTCTCATTCTTCTCCATTGTTTGATGCTTCAAGCATTCCCTTCCCATTCCCTATCTTATATAGACTCCCACAAGTCGTTCTTGGCCCGGAGTATAGTAGGGAAGACTCTAGAGGTTGTCCAAGGAGCATAGGAGAGGCAAACACCACAAGGAGTTCAACATAAGTGAGCTACAAAGGTTGGAGTTTTCTAAACTCTCTATTCTGTCTTTTCTAGAACATGCATGCTTTAGGAGTAAAATTGAATGTCTTAAGTGCTTTTGATCTTCAATTGCTTCCGCATGTGTAACATGTACACCTTTAATTGGTATCAGAGCATGATTAGAGCATATAATTCGTTTTAATTTTGCTTTGGTGGGTACCATTTTGAAATTGAATTTTCTGTGTGCTAAAATGGAAGTGTTCTGGTTTGGCAATTTTTTGAGCATTCAAACCTTCATGAAATTGTAATTTCTCGGATATGTAAGAGCGTTAATGTGCGTACTATAGTTTGTAATTTTTATAGTCATTAGAGTCCATATAGGCTGTAAAATTGAAGAAAAACCGGAGACGACGCAGCAGAAAATGAAAATTCCAGCAAGCTGTTTTTTAATTCTAGCAGCAGTTTTTTTTTTTAATTTCGGTTCAGCTGCTGCCTTTTGGTCCGGCTCGGTCTGTTGCAGCCTCACTTCACTCATTGCATGACCAGTTCATTGCTTGGATGAGCGGTTCAGGATGGTTCGTGAAGCTCGGGCGTGTTGCAAGTTTATTTATTAATTATTATTGTAATAATTAGTGAAACTGCTTGTGTTTTTTTTTTTTTTAAATTGCCAAACTATTCCATTTTAGCTTGATTTAATTACTTTATGCATTGTGAATGTATGATTTAATTAAATGGATGTATGTGCATTATGAGCATGCCATATAGTTTTAAAACCCCACCATAGGAAAGCATGTTCATGCATTTGTTTAATTTTAATAAGTGTTATTGATTAATTCAAATGCATGAGGGAAATTTCATGTTTAATTAATATAAGTGTTGTATTAATTTAGGGAGATTCATGCTTGAATGGTTAATTAAAATTGATTATTCTTATAATAGTTATAATTATTAATTGATAAAATTAACCAAGCATGAAGCATGAAATTTCATTAGTTTGATTATAAGTGTTATTCTCAAATTAGGCTTGTTATGGATTGTTTTTATAATTGTTATAAAAAGAGATAGAAATCTAAAATCTATAACAAGATTAAGTGCATGCTCACTTAGGTTAATGAACCTTCAACGATTCGATCAACTTGCATAATTTAGGTCGATATCTTGTAAAACAATGGTTACGAGAGAACTCACCCGACAAGATGCTGTCTAAGGCTGGAGGTATTTAAGTTGACGGTTTACGGAACACCTCCTACCTGGGCATCAAGTCGGTTCTTGAGTTAAGTTAACTCGAGTTTTATGAGCATGCGTGAGCGGTGTGAGGTTTTAAAGTGTTATCACCTAGACATCGTAGTATAAAGCGTTATACAAACCTAGACATAGGTTGTTTCTAAATGGTGCTTTTCTTATAACTTGAATGATTGATTGTTATATGCTTTTAAACACCATTAGAAAGCATGTTATAGGGTTAATTCATTAAAAGTTATAAGAGTTATAATAGTTAATGAATACAATTCATAAAACCTATAACAAAGAGTTGCATGCTAACATAGGATCTTGGGATCTTATCATTCTTTAAATGGTTTAAAATGAAATAGATCTAAGATCGCCTTTTCTAATAGGATTAGAAATATGTCTTACTTAGTTTTTTTTTAAAAATAGTTTTAAAATTTGAGTAAGTAGGACATGAGACCTTTGTTATAAGGGAACTCTCCTGGCAAATGGTTCGGAACCTGAGTTGAATTAACCAAAGTCTTACTAGCATGCAATGTCACTAGGTTATTAAAAGAGTTTAATTCACCTACACATTTAGTGTAAAGACCTTGTTTAATAAGGCATAGACTTAGATAGATTCATTTAGCCGGAATTTACCTAAGTAATAGACCCTAAAACTTTACGACACTTTAGTGGGAGGAAAAGTATAGAAACAAAATATTCATATTAAGTTTCTACTCTCACGTCCCCCTGAGTTCACACCGTGAGATCCATGCTTGGCCTCGAGGCGCCCTGGGAGCGTCCCCCTACGGATGGTGTTTGCATGGGTTAATATCAAGGTGAATGGGGAAAGTGTTCATAGTAAGTGGGAGAAGGAAACGTGTGAAACGTATCCTGCGGTCTCCATCATTAGGTTTCACCGTGAGATTCCTATGCGCTGCCTGTGAGTCGCCCTGGGAGCGATCACCCTACGGAGGGCCTGTGCATGGGATTCAGAACAACGCAAACTCCAAAAATGGATAGGGTTTCCTAGGGCCATTCCCAACATTAGCTCTTCCCTACGGTGGCATTGTTGGGGCCGCTCTCTGCAATCTGAAAATGATAGGTAACACTTACAAGATGGTCTTGACCAAATTAACGTTAGCTAATAACCATTGGAGTAAGAGTTATTCTGGGAATAGTATTTGGTCGAGATTGTCTCGATTCAGAGGAGAAGTAGCTGACTGCCCTACGGTAGTGGTTATTCTAAACCCCTGAAGTATCGTTGCAAAATAAATCAATTGTATATATGGGTCGATGATTGCTTTTGCTAAATCTGATTGGATAAATGTGATTAATGGGTTTAGTGCATGTTTCTAATAGAGATTAATTTGTTTGTTTCAGCAATATGTCGAAAAACGTATGTGCTTTGTCAAATGCCAAATTAAACGGTTTAGTACATTCGACTAAGAATACTTGCTTAAACGCTAAACACGTGGCAAAGAATTTAGGTTTGGTCTCAACTGAGGAATGTCCTCAAACTAACTGCGTAGCCAAGAAAAACATGATCAACGACTCTAAATGAGATTTATTAGTCTTGGAAACGTGTTTAGTGGAAAACGACGATTCTGCCTGGATACTTGATTCAGGTGCCACTAATCACGTATGTTCTTCATTTCAAGGAATGAGTTCCTGGCAAAAACTAATAGTTGGAGAGATGACTCTTAAAGTTGGAACAGGAGAAGTCATCTCGGCTATTGCAGTGGGAGACATAAAATTATTCTTCACCAAGGAACGCTACATGATTTTAGATAATGTGTACATAGTTCCGAAGATTAAAACAAATTTGATTTCTTTATCTTGTTTATTAGAACAAGGTTACTCAATTTCTTTTTCTGTTAATGATGCGTTCATAACTAAAAGAGGTATTGATGTTTGCTCTGCAAACTTGAAGAATCAATTATATGTTTTGAGACCAATTGAGTCTAAAGCTATTTTAAATCACGAGATGTTTAAAACCGCTGAGACTCAACCTAAAAAGCGAAGAGTTTCTCAAGATACCTATCTCTGGCACTTGAGGTTAGGCCATATCAACCTCAATAGGATTGGAAGATTGGTCAAGAGTGGACTTCTAAACAAGTTAGAAGACGACTCGTTGCCTCCTTGTGAATCATGCCTTGAGGGCAAGATGACAAAACGACCTTTTACCGGAAAAGGTTATCGTGCCAAAGAGCCCTTAGAGCTCATTCATTCGGACCTCTGTGGACTAATGAACATCAGAGCTCGAGGAGGGTACGAATATTTCATCAGTTTCATTGATTATTATTCGAGGTATGGCTATCTCTACCTGATGCATCATAAGTCCGAAGCTTTTGAAAAGTTCAAGGAGTATAAGGCCGAGGTTGAGAACCTATTAGGTAAGACGATAAAAACACTTCGATCCGATCGAGGTGGAGAGTATATGGACTTAAGTTTTCAAGACTATTTGATAGAGCATGAAATTACGTCCCAACTCTCAGCCCCTGGTACACCTCAGCAAAATGGTGTATCAGAAAGGAGAAACAGAACCTTGTTGGACATGGTTCGTTCGATGATGAGTTATGCTCAGTTGCCTAACTCGTTTTGAGGTTATGCAGTAGAGACTGCAGTTTATATCTTGAACGTAGTTCCCTCAAAGAGTGTTTCTGAAACACCATTTGAGCTCTGGAAAGGTCGTAAAGCTAGTTTGCGACATTTCAGAATTTGGGGATGTCCTGCATACGTGCTAGAAGCAAACCCAAAGAAATTGGAGCCTCGTTCTAGATTTTGCCTATTTATAGGCTATCCCAAAGAAACGAGAGGTGGATACTTCTTCGATCCAGAGGAAAATAAAGTACTTGTATCGACAAATGCTACATTCCTAGAAGAAGACCACCTCAGAGATCACAAGCCACGTAGTAAAGTCGTTTTAAGTGAACTATCTAACGAAGCTACAGAAACATCAACAAGAGTTGTTGATGATACTGGCACCTCGAGTCAATCACGTCCTTCTCAAGAAATAAGAGAACCTCGACGTAGTGGGAGGGTTGTTAGACAGCCTGATCGCTATTTGGGTTTAACTGAAACTCCAGTCGTCATACCTGATGACGGGATCGAGGATCCATTAACCTTTAAACAGGCAATGGATGACGTTGACAATAATGAGTGGATTAAAGCCATGGACTTAGAGATCGAGTCCATGCATTTTAATTCAGTATGGGATTGACTATGAAGAAACCTTCTCCCATGTTGCCATGTTAAAGTCGATCCAGATACTTTTATCCATTGCCACGTTTTACGATTATGAAATATGGCAAATGGATGTCAAGACTGCCTTTCTGAACGGTAATCTTGAAGAAAGTATCTACATGTCTCAGCCAGAGGGGTTCATAGCTCAGGATCAAGAGCAAAAAGTTTGCAAGCTTAAACGATCCATTTATGGATTTAAACAAGCGTCTAGATCCTGGAATATGAGATTTGATACTGCGATCAAATCTTATGGCTTTGAACAAAACGTTGATGAGCCTTGTGTTTACAAAAGGATCATCAACAGCTCTATAGCTTTCTTAGTACTGTATGTGGATGATATCCTACTCATCGGGAATGATGTAGGTTATCTAACTGACATTAAACTATGGCTAGCAACTCAATTCCAAATGAAAGATTTGGGTGAGGCACAATTTGTTCTATGAATCCAAATTGTTCAAAACCGAAAGAACAAAACGCTAGCCCTGTCTCAAGCGTCTTATATCGACAAATTGTTGGTTAGATATAAAATGCAAAATTCCAAGAAAGGACTATTACCTTTCAGGCACGGAATTAACTTGTCTAAGGAACAGTGTCCTTAGACACCTCAAGAAGTTGAGGACATGAGACGTTTTCCCTATGCCTTTGCAGTAGGTAGCCTAATGTATGCCATGTTGTGTATAAGGTCTAACATTTGTTATGCAGTATGGATTGTTAGTAGATATCAATCCAATCCAGGATTTGATCACTGGACAACCGTTAAAAGTATCCTCAAATATCTAAGGAGAACGAGGGACTATATGCTCGTGTATGGTTCGAAGGATTTGATCCTTACAGGATACACTGATTCTGACTTTCAAACTGATAAAGATTCGAGAAAATCTACATCGGGGTCAGTATTCACTCTAAATGGAGGAGCAATAGTATGGCGCAGCATCAAGCAAGGATGCATTGCAGACTCGACCATGGAGGCCGAATATGTAGCCGCTTGCGAAGCAGCAAAAGAGGCAGTATGGCTCAGGAAGTTCCTAACTGACTTGGAAGTCGTTCCAAATATGCATCTGCCTATCACCTTGTATTGTGATAATAGCGGTGCAGTTGCAAACTCAAAGGAACCTCGTAGCCATAAGAGAGGCAAGCACATCGAAAGGAAATACCATCTCATTAGGGAGATTGTGCACCGAGGAGACGTGATCGTCACGAAGATATCGTCGGAGCACAACATTGCTGATCCATTCACGAAGGCTCTCACGGCTAAAGTGTTCGAGAGTCATCTAGAACGTCTAGGTCTGCGAGATATGTACGAGAAATAATCCAGGTCAAGTGGGAGAATTGTAACCGGTATATCGATACCTTAGTATACTGGGTATTTAGATGCCCTAGTTTATTGTATTTTTACTCCGTTATTAATACAAGTATTTATTCATCCACTGCTGTTATAGATTATAGTACATCCCACTAAACTAGAGTTTTAGTTCAAGTGGGAGATTGTTGGGATTGGTGCCCAAAAACTCGTAGATCGTGAATGTTAAACGAATTATATACTTATTCGATAAAGGTGTTATCGAGATTGATTCAGTAAAAGTCATTACTGAATAAATTAAATTGCACATATAATAACCCAAATCCAATAAACTAAGATCCATGGCTATAGGATGAACACTTGAGCTTTATGTAGAGACATAAAAGTGGATCAAGCTTGAGTAATAGCCAAAACGGTCTATAGAATAGGAATAGGGTTGGGTACCTTATTTTGGAGACACTATGAGACGCGACCCACTTTATAGATGGTATAGGCGATGTGATCCTAAATCGTCCATGTAGAGACATGCGAGTGGGGGCGTCCTATGCAATGAGTTTGCATAAGACCAGAACCGAGAAATAAGTCGCTCTCGCTTTAAAACACCGTTTACTGACGAGACTGACTATTTCATGTGATGACCTAGGTAACTCGATCTTAATCCTGAGCTAACTATGAACTCCTGTTTATTCGGGCTTATCCTTAGATCTGCATAGGTGAGAGTGGCTCAGTATCGCCGACTATTTCATGTGCACGACTATGTCCCCAGCTATCTACCCGTTCCTATCCCTGAAATGGGAGGCTTATTGAGTCGGCGATACTGAGCCACTCTCACCTATGCAGATCTAAGGATAAGCCCGAATAAACAGGAGTTCATAGTTAGCTCAGGATTAAGATCGAGTTACCTAGGTCATCACATGAAATAGTCAGTCTCGTCAGTAAACGGTGTTATAAAGCGAGAGCGACTTATTTCTCGGTCCTAATCTTATGCAAACTCATTGCATAGGACGACCCACTCGCATGTCTCTACATGCACGATTTAGGATCACATCGTCTATACCATCTATAAAGTGGGCCGCGTCTCATACTGTCTCCCGAACAAGGTACCCAACCCTATTCCAATACTATAGATCGTTTTGGCTATTACTCAAGCTTGATCCACTTTTATGTCTCTACATAAAGCTCAAGTGTTCATCCTATAGCCATGGATCTTAGTTTATTGGATTTGGGTTATTATAAGTGCAATTTACTTTATTCAGTAATGACTTTTACTGAATCAATCTCGATAACACCTTTATCGAATAAGTATATAATTCGTTTAACATTCACTATTTACGAGTTTTAGGACACCAATCCCAACATCATCTTCTTACAAAGGTTCAAAAATGTGTATTGGATGATAGGTGTGAGTAATTGCACTTTGATATTAAAATTTTAGTTATTTGTGTTTATTTGTTAATATACTTAATATCTGGAATTTTATTGTCTTGATCTTCCTGAAACAAGTCGAAGGCCAAAATATTTTTAAAAAAGATGAAAGGAAAAGATAAAGACTTATCTTTGCAGATCTTGATCTTATCCTCCTCGGCAACACTCTCAAGCTCATAACCCACAAGAAAGAGTTGTAAGAACATAAGCTAGATTTATGATATGGTAAGTTAAATAAGTTACAATGTTTAAACTTTTGTGAGTTACTACTTAATTAAGTATACCATTTAAAAGTAGGAGAGTTATGCAACGTGTTAAAGTACAAGTTAAGTTTGTAAATTTAGATTGGGAGTTTTTTTTTTTTTTTTGTTCTAGAGTCCTATAAATAGGATGTATTTTCTTATGCTTAAAGCAAGTCAAGTAAAGCAATTCAAAGAGAACAATTTTCTTCTCTTGTGTGTTCTTGAGTTTTGTAAGGGAACAACTTTCTTCTCTACAAAATTGTGAGTTTTAGAGTGATTATTATCGTGGGCTCATCGACGTTTCCAACAAAGTGGTATCAGAGAGAAGGTAGAAGATGTCATCCAACAATATGTTGTAACCTCAACTTCCTCGTTTTGAAGGAAAGAATTATAGACGATGGAGTCAACAAATGAAAGTTCTTTATGGATCTGAAGATCTTTGGGACATTGTTGAAAATGGATATGTGGAGCAAGAACGTGAGGAAGGTCTTTCACAACAACAACTCAATGAGTTGAAAGATGCTAGAATGAAAGACAAGAAGGCATTATTTTTTATCTACCAAGCTGTAGATGAAAATATTTTCGAAAGAATTTCAGGAGTCTCAACTGCTAAAGCAGCATGGGATGCATTACAGAGTCTATATGAAGGAGAAGAGAAGGTAAAAATGGTAAGATTGCAAGCACTTCGAGCTGAATTTGATACCATTCGAATGAAAGATGCTGAAACTATTGAAGAATTTTTTAATCGTGTTCTCTTAATTGTTAACCAATTGATATCAAATGGAGAAACAATTGGAGATCAAAGAGTGGTAAAAAAGATCCTTAGAAGCATGACTATAAAATATGAACACATTGTCGTAGCAATTGAAGAATCTAAAGATTTGTCGACTCTCTCCATTAATAGCATAATGGGATCTCTCCAATCTCATGAGCTTAGATTGAAGCGGTTCAATTCTACTTCTTCAGAATAAGCTTTTCATATGCAAACTTCTTCTAGAGGGAGATCTAGTGGAATAAGAGGTGGACGTGGTGGTCGAGGAAATGGTAGATCCAACGACTCCAAAAATTTTGAGTCCGAAAGAAGTGATAATCAAACTTCTTCAAATAGAGGAAGAGGAAGAAGTTCAAGCAAAGGAAGAAATACAGGTAGAGGCCATGGAGATTTTTCTCACATTAAATGTTTCAATTGTGGACGCTACGGGCATTTTCAAGCAGATTGTTGGTCCAAAAAGACTAATCAGGCAGAGACAACCCTAATGCATGAACAACAGGATAATGAACAAGGTCTTCTTTTCCTCACCTTAAATGTCCAAGAAACAAGCACTGAAGATATATGGTATCTTGATAGTGGTTGCAGTAATCACATGACAGGAAAGAAGGATATTTTCGTAACTTTGGATGATTCTCTCCATAATGAGGTGAAGACTGGTGACAATAAGAAGCTCGAAGTTAAAGGAAGAGGAGATATCCTTGTTAAGACAAAGAATGGAGCAAAAAGAATCATTGATGTATATTTTGTTCCAGGTCTTAAACACAATCTCTTAAGTGTTGGGCAACTTTTATTGAAAGGGCATGATGTAATATTCAAAGATAGCATGTGCGAGATCAGAACCAAGAATGGAGGTCTCATAACAAAGGTACATATGACTACAAACAAGATGTTTCCTATCAAAATGTCGTATGTTTTGAGATGTTGGTAAAAGATACTTCATGGCTTTGGCATTATCGATATGGACACTAGAGTTTTGACACTTTATCGCACATGTGTCAACAACATATGGTGAGAGGAATGCCAAACATTCGAAAGGATGATCAACTTTGTGAAGCATGTATTTTGGGGAAGCATCATCGAAATCCATTTCCAATAGGAAATGCTTGGAGAGCATCAAAACCTCTCGAGCTTGTCCATACAGATTTATGTGGACCCATGCGAACTACTACACATGGAGGTAATCATTATTTTCTCACATTTATTGATGACTATAGTCAGAAGACATGGATTTACCTACTAAAGGAAAAGAGCTCTACTTTTGAGTGTTTCAAAGCATTCAAAGCAATGGTTGAAAATGAAAGCAACTTGAAGTTGAAAACATTGCGTTCTGATCGTGGAGCAGAATATATTGTTTTTGAAAATTTCTTGAAGGAAAATGGAATCAAGCACCAGAAGACAGTTCGAAGAACTCCTCAACAAAATGGAGTTGCAGAGAGAAAGAACAGGATAATAATGGAGCTTGCAAGGAGTATGTTGAAAGCTAAGAAACTTCCTAATGAATTTTGGGGAGATGCAGTGACGTGTGCTATTTATCTCTTGAATCGACCTTCAACCAAAAGTGTTCAGGGCCTTACACCTCAAGAAGCATGGAGTGGATTAAAGCCAACTGTTAGTCACCTAAGAGTATTTGGTTGCATTGCTTATTCTCACATATCTGATGAGAAGAGAGGTAAGCTCAATGATAAGTCAGAGAAATGCATCTTTGTTGGGTACAGTGAAAACTCCAAGGCTTATAGATTATACAATCCTATAAGCAAGAAAATCATTATTAGTGGAGATGTCAAATTCAATGAAGCATAATTTTGGAGATGGGATTCAGCAAATGAAGACCAAAATCCATTACTTGTGGACATGGATAACAAAAGAGGTGATCAAGATTTGGACTTGAAGAGACTCAACCAATGGCTTCATCTTCATCTTCATCTCCACGTCCCACAAGTGTTGAAGAAACTCCGCCAAGGAAAACAAGAAGTATTCAAGAGATTTATGATGCTTCAAGAAGGATGACAGAAGATGATCATGTTGATTTTGCTTTATTTGCAGACGTGGATCCTGTATATTTTGAGGAAGCGATTCAATATGAAAAATGGAAAGCTGCAATGGATCAAGAGATCGATGCAATAAAAAGAAATGAAACATGGGAGTTAGTACAACTACCAGAGAGCAGAAAAACTCTTGGAGTAAAATGGGTGTATAGAACAAAGCTGAAGCAAAATGGTGAAGTTGAGAAGTACAAGGCAAGATTCGTTGTCAAAGGGTATAAGCAAAAGTACGGTGTGGATTATGAAGATATATTTGCTCCTGTGACTCGCTTAGAGACTGTTCGTTTGCTTCTAGCTCTTGCAGCACATAATGACTGGAAAATACATCAAATGGATGTAAAGTAAGCTTTTCTAAATGGGTATTTGGAGGAAGAAATATATGTTGAACAACCCCCTGGTTATGTCAAGATTGGAGAAGAAAATAATGTTTGTCGATTGAAGAAAGCATTGTATGGGCTGAAGCAAGCACCAAGAGCCTGGTACAGTCGTATTGATAGTTTCTTCCTGAAGAATGGTTTTAGAAGATGTCCATATGAACATGCTCTCTATACCAAAGAAGATAGAAATGGTAATTTTCTAATAATTTGTCTTTATGTTGATGATCTAATTTTTACGGGAACTTCAACCATGATGCTTGAAGATTTCAAAGAGAGCATGAAGAAGGAATTTGAGATGACCGATATGGGCCTACTTCATTACTTCCTTGGTATTGAAGTTAAGCAAGGTGATCATGGGATCAACATTTCTCAAAAGAAGTATGCAAAAGATTTGATGGTAAAGTTCAAAATGGAGAATGCTTATCCTGCCAATACTCCTATGGAAGTAGGTTTGAAATTGAGCAAACATGATGGGAGTGAAGATTTTAATGCCACCGTTTATAGAAGTCTTGTTGGTAGTTTGATGTATTTAACTACAACTAGACCTGATCTTATGTTCTCAGTCAGTTTGTTGAGCAGGTTTATGGCATCACCAAAGAGAAGTCATTGGGAAGCTGGAAAAGGAGTGCTTCGATATGTTCTTGGAACAATTGATCATGGAATTCACTACAAAAAGAACATGGATAATGTTCTAGTTGGTTATAGTGATAGTGATTGGGGAGGAAATATTGATGATTACAAAAGCACTTCTGGATATGTGTTTAACATTGGTTCCGGTGGAATTTCATGGGCATCAAAGAAGCAGGATGTTGTAGCCTTGTCAACAACCGAAGCTGAATATATTTCTTTGTCCACTGCTAGTTGTCAAGCGCTTTGGCTGAGAAGGGTACTACAAGAACTGAAGTGTCCTCAAGAAAAGGAGACAACCATGTTTTGTGACAATAGTTCATTAATTGCTCTAGCGAAGAATCCAGTTTTTCATGGAAGGAGTAAACATATAAAGATCAAGTATCATTTCATCAGAGAATTGATCAAAGATGGAGAAGTATGCATCAACTATTGCAAGACACAAGAGCAGGTAGCAGACATATTCACAAAAGCATTAAAAGTTGATTTGTTTTTGAAAATGAAAGAGAAGCTTGGAGTCATGGAAGTCTAGCTTAAGGGAGGATGTTAGAACTTAAGCTAGATTTATGATATGGTAAGTTAAATAAGTTACAATGTTTAAACTTTTGTGAGTTACTACTTAATTAAGTATACCATTTAAAAGTAGGAGAGTTATGCAAGGTGTTAAAGTACAAGTTAAGTTTGTAAATTTAGATTGGGAGTTTTTTTTTTGTTCTAGAGTCCTATAAATAGGATGTATTTTCTTATGCTTAAAGCAAGTCAAGTAAAGCAATTCAAAGAGAACAATTTTCTTCGCTTGTGTGTTCTTGAGTTTTGTAAGGGAACAACTTTCTTCTTTACAAAATTGTGAGTTTTAGAGTGATTATTATCGTGGGCTCATCGACGTTTCCAACAAGAGCCACTTTGTGCCAATGCATGGAGCCTGTCATGGGGTTGGGTTGTGGTTCAAAGTTTTGACCGTTCTTCCAATCGTGGGGCCACAACACCACTACACACTCGACATGGCTGCCTCCAACACCGATCCGCACCAAGCAAAGGAACTATTGGCCCCTTCCAATTATTTTGAGTCGCTGACGGAGTTCATGGCGGTTGTTTCTTCATATGTAAGGGTGGTCCTCATCGGTCACAGCTTCGGTAGGTGGGGCTTTGCCTGTAGAGGCTCTTTCGAACAAGATCTTTGTAGCTATTTTTATCGCCGTCGCCATGCATGGTCCCTAGTCTCAATGCTATGTATTTCTTCATCATATATTTCAAATCATGTAAAATTTTAACCAGCAAGCTTTCTCCCCACAGACGGCGCCAACTGTTGATGCCAAAATTTGGCCAAGAGACTCACCTGACCTTCACGTGACATCAACGGTGAATTTGTTTGAAGGGGAAAGACGTAGCCTGCAAAATAAGAGAAAACTGAGCACCAGTGTGGTGTTTGCCACACCGACTCCGATGCTTAAGTCAGTTGGGAGATCGTAAGTGAAACAAGTAAATTAATAATATAGAAGCAGAGAATATATACCAAGTTTAGTCCCCTTATCTTGGGGTAAACCTCCTCTATTTATAGTTGAAATTAGGGTTTTCCCTTCCTTTTAGGAGAGGGAGTAGCCCTAGAGATTGATTAAGGTCCATCGGGCCTCCGCGGGCTTGTTTCTCCACTAGGCGTCTATCATTCTGACTTACTTAGAGCTAGGTCCAAATTCACCCATAACAATTTACATAGGTTTATTTTATTTTCGTGAATATTTATATTGTAATTTTAATTTTATTTTGAGCACAAACTTTATACAAATGAATTGTAGAAGCAAATTTCATTCGATAAACTTTATTTTATATCATTAGTGCATACACGATTACTTAAGGTAAAAAAAAACTTAATTTTGTATGTAGATTTATAAATTTACCATTTTCTTCTCTGATAAAGAGTTTAATACCAAATTAAATATTGTTCTTTACAAAAAAGAAAGCAAAAAAGAGAAAATAATATCAACAGACGTTGAATCGAGTACACTAGCACGTCGCACGATGGTACCAACTTGCACCTGCACCAGATGTGTCAACCTTGATCCTTTTTTTTTTTTTTTGAAATAGGACTTCATTAATAAGAAATCAACTACAAACCAACCCTCCTACCCTTATAAATCGTAGGGTAGAACCAGTGAGGGAAAAAAGGAGCCCAAAAAAATTGCCCTGATTCCCGTGAGAAGTCTTCAGGATCAACATCCCCTGACTCAAAATTACAAGAAAAAGTAGCGATGCGGTGGGCAATAGAGTTCACAGACCTACTGCAATGGCCGAAGGAGGTGACATTCATCTTCGCTGCGAGCTTGCCGATGGTGTCTGTGATGAATTTCGTTTCCGACAGATCTACCGTCGAGCCCAACAAAATGGAGACGACTTCCAACGAGTCTAATTCCACTTCCAGGGGGATATGGTTTTGAGCACAGGTATTGACAATCCTTCTAATTCCTTCCAACATGGCTTTGGCTTCCAAAGCTTTGATATCCCATTTTTGATGAATTTGCATCCAACCAAAGCAGATCGGGGATCCTGACGAGTCATGCACCACGAAGCCTAATCCTCCTCTTCCATTCTTGTCACCCCAGGAAGCATCAGAGTTTAATTTCCAGTGGTTCGACTTTGGATGATTCCAAGTCGCTTGACTAGCAAGGCTCCTAGGCCTCTTTAATTGGGGCTTCAAGAGGTATAAATCTTCCCATTCTGAGATGCTGATATTTATTGATTTTTGGATCTGGTCTGCTAGATTTCTTTTGTTGAGAATGTCTGCTCTGTTCCTCACGTTCCACACATCCCACATGATTATCGAGCCTCTTGCTAAATCTTCTTTGCTTAAATTCTTTACCATCCAGCTCCAATAATCCACTGGGCTCCAATCTCTTCTGCATAAAGAAAACAGATTTAGGGATTTAGGAATGAAAATTAACCAAGAATTTTTAGAGACTTTACACTCCCATATTAGGTGGGAAGTTGATTAAAAGTGTCTTTTGCAAAAAGAACAAAGAGGGTTAAGAGAAACTCCCTTCTTGCAGATGTTGAGCTTGCTCGGGATGATGTTGTTAACTATCTTCCAAGTGCAAATTTTTATTCTAGGGAGCACCTTCGTAGTCCAGATGCTTTTCCAAACTTTAGAAGAATTACTATTGTCAGATTGAGAGGCTTGCTCTTGGGACTCAATTTCTATGGCTAGGTGGTAGGCACTCTTGAACGAAAACACACGTTTTTTGTCGGGGTGCCATATAATTTCATCTCTAGAAGTGACCTCCCCAGTTGGAATATTGATAATATCCTCCGCATCTTGTTGATGAAAGATTCGGAAGATAAGGTCCTTTTTCCAACTGTTGTTCTCATCTAGAAGTCTATTGACTCTTTGCCCCTTAAGCGGGTCTTTCGTATAAATAGGTCTTGGGTTACCTATCCTTTTGATCCAGGGATCCTTATAAATTGTGATTAGTCTATTGCAGCCTCTAGAAATTTTCCATCTTTGTAGTATCTTCCTCTCAGGATTTTGGACAACAAGCTTCCTGGGTTTCGGATAATTCTCCAGCTTTGTTTGGCAAGCATTGCTTTCTTGAAGAGGGAGATCTACCTGAAGCCCATGCCCCCTAACTCTTTGTTTTTGCACATCTTGGACCAACTCATCCAGTGGTTTTTGTTTTTATCGCCATGAGTCCCCCACCAGAATCTCGCAC
This sequence comes from Luffa acutangula, assembly GCA_036850905.1. Lineage (NCBI taxonomy): Eukaryota > Viridiplantae > Streptophyta > Magnoliopsida > Cucurbitales > Cucurbitaceae > Luffa > Luffa acutangula. Next base: position 10,568,135 of record CM072087.1, read on the forward strand.
ATAACCTGTCAATTTCCAAACAAATACTGTTAGGAATGCGAAATCAGCTCATAGTATAGATAGGAATAGCCTGGGCCACCGATTTTATAAGAACTTCTTTTCCTCCCAGGGAGAAGAGCTTTTGTTTCAATCCTTGAAGGGTCTTTTCAACTCGATCTTTAATCCTTTTGAATGCATCTCTTATGTTTATTCCAACGTGGGAAGGCATCCCTAGGTACTGGCCCAGAGATTCCTCTCGTTTAATCCCGAGTACTTTCTCGCATTCGTCCATTGCCTCCTTGTTCAAATTCTTGCTGGTCATGAAGGTTGACTTTTCAAGATTGATTATCTGCCCCGACTCTTCTTCATACTCCTTCAGGACTCTTTTGAGAGCTTGGATGTCCTTGTCTTCTACTTTGAGGAATATCATGCTATCATCTGCAAAAAAGAGATGGGTTAAGGAAGGGCAATATTTGTTAATTTGAAACCCAGAGAGATTAGAAAGAGATTCCTCCCTTCTTAAAAGTGCCGAAAAACCTTCTGCACATAACATAAACAGATAGGGTGACAGCGGGTCTCCTTGTCTAAGCCCCCTACTTGGCTTGAACTCGTCTTGGGGAGATCCATTAACCAGGACAACGTAGTTGACCGAGGAAATACAAGCCATCACTTTCCTGATGCAATTTTCACTAAAGTTCATCTTTCTCATCACCTCCTCCAGGAAACTCCACTCAACCCTGTTGTACGCTTTACTAATATCAAGTTTTATTGCCATATGACCAACCTTTCCTCTTTTCTTTCTGGTGAGAGCGTGGATGCATTCATATCCTACCAGGACGTTATTAGAGATTTACCTACTTGGGACAAAGGCCGATTGAGCAGGTGATATTATGTCCTCCAACACTATTCTCATTCTGTTCGCAATAGTTTTGGCTATGACCTTGTATAACACGTTGCAAAGGCTAATTGGCCTGAACTCGTGCATCTTTTTGGGATCCTTAGTTTTCGGAATTATAGAGATATAATTTTGTTCAAAGGATCAATCACCTCTCTGTCATTTAAAATCCCGAGACAAACTTTGGAAGTGTCATCACCTATAATTTCCCAATACCTTTGGTAAAGCATGGCGTGAGCCCCGTTAGGACCCGAGGCTTTTCAAGGGTTCATGCTTTTGATGGCCTTCTCGATCTCTTTTTTAGTAAAAGGAGCATCCAGCCTCCGTTTTTGCCTTTTAGAGATTTTTGTATCTATGGCTTCAGAGACCTTGGCTAAACTATCCTTGGTGGGGTTACTAGAGCTGAGTAGGGTTTTGAAAAACTTTGATGCAACTTTTCCAATATCTTGCTCATTATCCACCCAATTATTGCTCTCATCAAGGATGCCATCAACCTCGATCCTTCTACTTACACATAATGCAGGTTGCTCCACTACCTTGCCTAACAATTTTTCACACTTGACACGCTGATTGTGAGACGCCTTCGAATGCCCTAAAATGTTGTGACGTCTCGCATTTCGAAATTAAGCATTTTTAGGACTTGAACAGTTGTTGAGTTTAAATTAAAATTTTAGTTCAAGCAATTTTATTTTGAGATTTTTGAATCCACAATCTTGTAGTTATGGAAATAATGTTACCCAAGATTTTCTCATGAAAGAAAGCAAAATTTAGGTTTTAGAAGATTGTAATTAGTGGGTAATTAATCTTTGGGAAAATACACTTTTAGTCCCTGAGGTTTTGGTTAGGTTTGATTTTGGTCCCTAAGTTTTCAAACTCGACAATTTAGCTCATGAGGTTTGGATTTCATTTCATTTTGGTCCCTCCGTTCAGTTTTTTTTTTTTTTTGTTAATAACAAACAGAATGCTGACGTGGAACTAATTTTTTAATTAAAAATTATCTTTTAATTTTTTAAAATAAAAATATTATTTTTTATATATTTTTTATTTATTTTCTCCCTTCTTATTCTTCTTCAATAGCACCACTACCACCGAGCCTGCTTCTAACAGCCACCGACCGTCGTTCTCCTCTCACTTCATTTTCTTTTTTCTTTTTTCAAGTGAAAAGAGTGATAGGGAGGAGGAGCTCTCCTCCCGTCACCGACGTCGGAAAGGGAGGAGAGAGTTCCTCCTTCCTATCCCTCTTTTCTATTACAAATAATAATAATAATAATAAGAGAAATGAGAAGAAAAGAAAAAAAATGGTTGGCACTGGCGGAAGGTTGGGTGGTGGTGGTGTTGTTGAAAAAGAAGAAGATAGAATAAATAAGAATATATATAAAAAAAAGTAATATTTTTATTTTAAAAATTAAAAGAATAATAAAAAACTAGTGTCACGCCAGCAATGCATTAGTTATTAACGAAAAAGTTAACAAATTAACAAAAATAAAACGAAATCCAAACCTGCTAAATTGTCGAGTTTGAAAACTAAGGAACCAAAATGAAACCTAACCCAAACCTCAAGAACTTATGGGCTTTAAAAGAAAAGAACCAAATTAGAAAGAACAAAAATTATAGTGGACGAGTTCTTTTAAGAGAAATTCTTGTAGATAGACTGTTTTATATACATATTTTCATATATGTCCTTAGTTTTGTAGATTTCCAAGATTAGATTTTTCAGCATTTTTTCCTTACCATTTTACCCTTATTGTCATATTTTTGAAGATTTTATAAGATATTATCTTAACTAAATCCTTAATATTTTGAAAATATGATTCTTGATATTTGATTTCTTGCCATAAAGATATCAACGTATTTTCCTTTTATTTCATTCAATTACTGACAATTTTCATCTTTTTTCGTTCTCTTGTTTGGTAATTTTTGGTTGATCCATTTTTTTCTCTATTTTTTTTTCTTCAATTTTCGGTTGATCCATTTTTCTCTCTTTTTTTTCCTTCTTTATCGATTTATTCCTCCACGTTTTTCTTCGTGACAACAGTTTTCTATTTTCTTCATTAACCGAACAAAATCTAATTGATTTTTTTCTTCCCGTTTTTTTCTTCCCGGCAGCAGTATATATAACACATTTGCTGGAATATCTAAAATATGTGTATATATTTCGATTAATATTCATTTTATTGACATAACTATTTCGGTTATATATATATATATATTCCCAGTAATATACCGTTTATATTCAAATGTACATTTACTATCTACGAGTTTTATGGCATAAAACCCAACAGTTGTTTGTCGTCCAGTGGCTATATAACCTTAATATCGACAACTAACAAATACCCACTTCCCGTAACGCCTTAGACGTGGTTTCCCATGGTTTAATGGCGTTGGGTTTTCAATTTGTGTTATGTTTAGTTGTTTTCCAGCAAGGAAATAAACCGTTATTGGTTTAGTTTCGCCCTTAGCATCTTGTTTCAGGGAGCTTCCATTTAGTTCAGACTTCCTTTAATGGTTTGTAGTTTATTTGTTGCTGGTAGCTCGTTTTGGGGCGTGGCTGTGTAGTTCCAGCTAGCCTTGGTATTTAAAAGGGATTTGTAAGTAGTTTCTACTTGCTGGGTTGTGTTTGATTGCATGAAACATTTATGTTTTGTTGTTTTCTTGCTTTATTTTTATACTTGCAAAAAACATGATATGTTGTGTTGATATGTGTTGTAATGCTTGAGATGAGCTTTTTCTATTTAGTATTTGGGTTAAGCATGTGTTATTGTTAGAGCATGAAATATGTGACTCTTGAGTCATGGATATTGATTAAACATGTGTGTTTGGGTCAAGCATGTTTGGTTAGGCTAGCATGTGTCACGGGAAGTGTAGCATGAGTCTAACGGTAGCGTTGTGATAACTGCCCAAAAGGTAGTTATTTAGGCCTCATTTCTATAAGGATTTGTGTGTCTTTTGTGCTTAAGAGGGATGGTTTTAGATGGATATGAAATGTTTTAACCCATTTGGAAGAATGGAAGCATTGGAAATTATTTTGTGCAGATTATGCTGCTGAGCGACTGGATCCAAATTCTGTGCTGCAGCAAAACTGGGAATAAAACTGCCACATCACAGCTCGTTAGCCAGCTTCATGAACCAACTTTTGTTGAGTTATTCTCGTGATAAGTGATCAAGGAGAGTCTTACACGTGTCCTAGTTGACCTAATTCAAGCCTCCCATCCTCTATAAAAGGAAGTAGCTGTCAAAGTCAAGAGCATTCCATCTTTGTTTGGAAGTCGAGTAGTATAGAGAGATTAGATATTACCAATAACACCATTGTTCACAAGCTGGTTGAGGAGATTGTTATTTTCTTTATTGTCTTGTAACTATGGACATGCCTACTCAGATTGTAATTCATGTTTCCATGTTTATTATGAACTAAGTAGCTTAAGGTGTTGGTTAGGAATATGTAGTTGATGTGCTTAAACTTTAGTAATATATTGATTATTGCATCTTGGTTAATTGTTGTGCCTATTTACATTTTATGCCCGCCTGGTCAGCCGGTGTGAATATCTCTCTCTAGTTTCAGGGATGATTTAGAGAGTGTGTGGCAATTATCCACACTACGATCATTGTGTATTGGTGAACGCCAGTGACTGAGCTAGGGATAGCCAGTTGCCTAGTGCTTGATCGGTCGCACTTCATTGGGGTTGAAACACATTCCAAAAGATCCGGAGTTCCGGGAGGAATCCGCTAATAATACTGCGAGAGTTGCATGATCAATAACATTGCTAGAGCATCTTTTTAAACAACTATTAAGCCTAACCAACGTCTGTCTTTAATCTGTCTGTCTATTCGTTTATTCATTGTTCTGTCTTTTACTTTGCTCCATCATAATTCTTATAATACCAAATCATTGTTACCATCTTTGAAACCATTAGAAAGTTACACGAAATAGATAAAGTGGAAGCTAATTCAGGGCTCCGATTGATAATATTACTTGTTGCAGACTGTGTATACTTGCACAAGAATTCTATAGTATTTTTATACCATATTTTACTCACTCTAGGAATCCAACAAGTTTTTGGCGCCGTTGCCAGGGAACTGAATAAGTTTTTATCTGATTTGTTTTGTGTATGTGTTTTAGTGCTTTGGTGCTAGAACTTTTTGATTGTTTCTTTTGTTTTTACATGTGTGAGCTTGGTGCATGAGCGATCCGCCTGGGGTAAGGTTCGAGCTTGATCCATAAATTGAAATAACATTCAGGATAAGAAGGAGAGAGCAACGCAAAAACCAGATGGAGAACGTGTAGCGCCTTCCGGAGGGTCCTGAAGGTCCAACAGACCCCCAGAATCGTTTGCTGCAGCAAAACCCGCTGTTTGAACAAAATGAGCAGCAAAATAATCAGACTGAGAATTCTATCTTGATAGCGAAGGATAGGACCAGAGCCATTCGAGCGTATGTTGTCCCAATGTTTAATGAGTTGAATCCAGGGATTGCACGTCCCCAAATCCAAGCGGCAAATTTTGAAATGAAACCGGTAATTTTTCAGATGTTGCAAACCGTGGGGCAATTCCATGGTTTGTCATCTGAAGACCCTAATTTACATCTTAAGTCTTTTCTAGGAGTTGTGATTCTTTTGTAATTCAAGGAGTGCCTAGAGATGCTCTTAGATTAACTTTGTTCCCGTATTCTCTTAGAGATGGAGCAAAGTCATGGTTTAACTCTTTTGCTCTAGGATCAATTAGGACATGGGATGAGTTAGCTGAAAAAGTTTTGAGTAAATATTTCCCACCTAATAGAAATGCTAAATTAAGGAGTGAAATAGTAGGGTTTAGGCAACTTGAGGTTGAGACTTTTAGTTAGGCTTGGGAAAGGTTTAAGGAGCTTTTGTGAAAGTGTCCCCACCATGGTTTACCTCATTGTATTCAAATGGAAACATTTTACAATGGTTTAAATGGAGTAACCCAAGGTATGGTCGATGCTTCGGCTGGAGGGGCCCTTTTGGCGAAGACTTTTAATGAAGCTTATGAGATTTTAGAAAGAATATATATTAATAGTTGTCAGTGGTCAGATATTAGAGGCACGAATAAAAAAGTTAAGAGTGTATTAGAGGTTGATGGTGTGTCCACCATTAGGGCTGATCTTGCTATGATTGCTGATGCTCTTAAGAATGTGACAGTGATTAGTCATCAGCAGCCACAAGCTATGGAGCCTACTGCAGTGGTGAACCAAGTGGCAGAGGAAGCATATGTCTATTGTGTTGAAAATCACAACTACGAGTTTTGCCCCAGCAATCCAGCTTCTGTGTTTTTTGTAGGTAATCAGAGGAATAACCCTTACTCTAACTTTTATAATCCAGGTTGGCGCAACCACCCCAACTTCTCATGGGGAGGACAAGGAAGTAATGTGCAAGCACAACAAAAGGTGAACCAGCCGGGATTTGCTAAAGCGCAGGTATTGCCCTTGCAAAATAAGCAGGCTTTGTCCCAGCAAAATTCGAGAAGTTCTTTTGAGGCGATGATGAAAGAATTTACGGCTCGTATAGATGGCGCAATTCAAAGTAATCAAGCTTCGATGAGGGCTCTGGAGTTGCAAGTGGGTCAGCTAGCTAATGAGTTGAAGGCAAGGCCTCAAGGGAAACTTCCCTTGGATACTGAACACCCTCGAAGGGAAGGTAAGGAGCAGGTAAAAGCGGTAACTCTTAGGAGTGGTAAGCCATTAGAAGAGCCTAGTAAAACCCAGATTATAGATAAAAATGGTGATAAAAATGTTGTCGTTGAGAAAGAGTTGGAGTCTGGTCAGGGTGCTGGAGGCAGCAATAAAAATGCTGGAGCATCTGGTTCTGTTCCAGATGTGGAACCACCTTATATGCCGCCCCCACCTTATGTACCACCTCTACCTTTTCCACAAAGGCAAAAGCCTAAGAATCAGGATGGTCAATTTAGGAAATTTTTAGAGATTCTTAAGCAGTTGCACATAAATATCCCTTTAGTAGAAGCTATAGAGCAAATGCCTAATTATGCTAAATTTCTTAAGGATATTTTAACTAAAAAGAAGAGGTTAGGTGAGTTTGAAACTGTATCTCTTACTGAGGAATGTAGTGCTATTCTGAAGAATGGGCTACCACCCAAGGCTAAGGATCCGAAATCATTTACTATACCTGTATCTAAAGGTGGAAAAGAGTTAGGTAGAGCACTCGGTGATTTAGGTGCAAGCATTAACCTTGTACCTCTTTCGGTCTATCGAAAGTTAGGTATTGGTGAAGCTAGGCCTACCACAGTCACACTCCAACTAGCTGATAGGTCTATCACATATCCAGAGGGTAAAATTGAGGATGTCTTGTAAAAGTGGATAAATTCATATTTCCTGTTGATTTTATTATTTTAGACTATGAGGCTGATAAAGATGTCCCAATAATTCTAGGTCGTCCATTCTTGGCTACTGGTAGGGCGTTAATAAATGTTCAAAAGGGGGAGTTAACAATGAGAGTCTGTAATGAGGAAGTGAAATTTAATGTGTTTAAAGCCATGAAGTATCCAGACGAAATGGAGGATTGCTCCTTCATTAGGATTCTAGAGAGCACAGTTATTGAGACAACAATACATGATTCGGCTAGTAAGCATTCAGAAGAGCATGGAAAGGTTAATGTAGAAGGTTTAGAAGTTTGTTTGTTAGAAAGGAAAAATGAAAAAGAGTTGTTTAGGTGTGAGGAGGGTTTTTAGTCTTTAGATTTAGATCAAAGGAAATCTCCTCCTATTAAGCCATCCCTGATTGAGGCGCCTACTTTAGATTTGAAGCCCTTGCCGGATCATCTAAAGTATGTGTATCTTGGGGAAGGAGAGACGTTGCCCATTATTGTTGCGTCAGATTTAATGCCAGAGCATGAGGAGGCCTTAATAAGATTGTTGTAGCAATACTGCAAGGCTATAGGTTGGACATTGGCTAACATTCAGGGAATTAGCCCATCTTTTTGTATGCACAAAATCACTCTAGAGGAGGGATCCTTTAGGAGTGTTGAGCAACAAAGAAGGCTTAACCCTGCAATGAAAGAGGTTGTTAAAAAGGAGGTGATTAAATGGTTGGATGTTGGGATCATTTATCCAATTGCCAATAGAAATTGGGTGAGCCTTGTCCAATGTGTTCCTAAAAAAGGAGGTGTCACTGTGGTAAGTAATAAAGACAATGAGTTGATTCCAACCAGGACAATAACTGGCTGGAGGGTTTGTATGGACTACAGGAGGCTTAATAAGGCCACCTGTAAGGACCATTTCCCTCTACCATTTATTGACCAGATGTTGGATAGATTGGCTGGTCAGGCCTACTACTGTTTCTTAGATGGTTACTCTGGGTATAACCAGATTACTATTGGTCCTGAGGATCAGGAGAAAACCACTTTCACCTGCCCTTATGGGACGTTTGCTTTTAGGCGAATGCCTTTTGGCCTTTGCAATGCTCCATCAACATTTCAGCGGTGTATGTTAGTAATTTTTTCTGATATGATTGAGTCCACTGTTGAGGTATTTATGGACGATTTTTTAGTGTTTGGAGGGTTTTTCAGAGTTGTTTAGATAATTTAGGTCAGGTGTTAAAGAGATGTGAGGATACCCATCTAGTTCTTAATTGGGAAAAATGCCACTTCATGGTAAAGGAGGGCATAGTGTTAGGTCATAGGATTTCTAAGAATGGTCTAGAAGTTGATAGAGCAAAAATAGAGGTGATTGAAAGACTAGAACCACCGAATTCAGTGAACGGAATTCGAAGTTTTTTAGGACATGTTGGATTTTATAGGAGGTTCATAAAGGATTTTTCCAAAATCAGTAAACCTCTGTGTAACTTATTGTGTACTGATCATGTTTTTTACTTTAATGCAGATTGTAGGAAGGCTTTTGAGACTTTAAAAGCTGCTTTACTCTCAGCACCTATTCTTTGTGCACCTAATTTGAATTTACCATTTGAGGTAATGTGTGATGCGAGTGACGTTGCGGTAGGTGCTATGCTGGGGCAAAAGTAGGGCAAATTCATCCATTCTATATATTATGCAAGCAGGGTTTTAAATGAGGCACAAGTCAACTATACAACTACTGAAAATGAGTTGTTAGCTGTGGTGTTTGCTTTAGAGAAATTTCGGCCATATTTGGTTGGATCCAAAGTCACAGTGTTCACGGATCATGCAGCAATAAGGTATTTAATGACTAAGAAAGATGCAAAGCCTAGACTAATTCGTTGGGTCTTGTTATTGCAGGAGTTCGACTTGGAGATAAAGGATAAGAAGGGATCAGAGAATGTTATTGCAGATCACTTATCTCGTCCTTATCCATCATCATCTTTGCTGGAGCTATCTGCCATTTCAGATTCTTTTCCAAATGAACAACTTTTTGCTGTTGAGGTAAAGGTAATCAGGGATGTCCCTTGGTATGCTGATATTGCCAACTTTTTGGTAAAGGGAGTCACTCCTATTGACATGGACTGGAGGCAGAAGAAAAAATTTAAGCATGATGCAAGATTTTTCTATTGGGATGAGCCATTTATGTATAAGCAATGCTCTGACGGTATTATTCGTAGGTGTGTTTCAGGTACTAAAGCAAAGGAAATCTTGGAGCAATGTCACTCTTCGTCGTATGGAGGTCATTTTAGCGGTCAGATGACAGCTATGAGGATTTTACTTTGTGGATTTTTCTGGCCCACCTTATTCAAGGATTCCCATTGGTTCTACAAGCATTGTGATGCTTGCCAAAGGAGAGGAAACTTGGGGCCTAGAGATCAAATTCCTCTTACTTATATTTTAGAAGTTGAATTATTTGATGTATGGGGTATTGATTTTATGGGGCCATTTCCCCCTTCTAATGGCAATGTTTTTATCTTATTGGCAATTGATTACGTGTCGAACTGGGTGGAGGCCATTACATGCCATCAGAGTGATGCCAAGACAGTTACAAGGTTTCTTCAATCGCACATCTTTACGCGGTTTGGGACACCTAGAGCTCTAGTGAGTGATGAGGGTACACATTTTGTTAATAATATCTTAACTGAGTTGTTAGCTAAGTATGGTATTAGGCATAGGATAGCTACTCCATATCACCCACAAGCAAATGATCAAGCTGAAATTAGTAATAGGGAAATTAAAGCATTTCTAGAGAAAGTAGTCCATCCATCTAGGAAGGATTGGTCTTTTAGGTTGGATGAGGCTCTTTGGGCTTATAGGACAGGCTATAAGACTCCTGTAGGTATGTCTCCCTATAGGTTAGTATATGGGAAAGCTTGCCATCTACCATTGGAGCTAGAGCATAAAACGTTTTGGGCTTGGAAAAAGTTAAATTTTGATCTAAGTCGTGTAGGAGCAATCATAATGTTGCAGCTTAATGAATTGGAGGAATTTCGCCAGTTTTCTTATAAAAATGCGAAAATGTATAAAGAAGAGACTAAGATGTGGCATGACAAGAAAATAAAATCTAAAGAGTTTGTCAAGGGTCAGAAAGTCTTCCTTTATAATTATAGATTGAAGTTATTTCCTGGGAAACTAAAATCTAAATGGTCAGGACCATTTACTGTGGTTGAGGTTTTTCCCCATGGAGCAATTACTTTGAAGGATGAAAAAGATGGGAGAGTGTTCAAGGTGAATGGACAGCGTGCGAAGCATTATTGGGAGGAGTTTCAGTTGAAATATCCTTCCCTAACGTTGATTGATGATTGATGGAGCAAGTTTTTTGCGGGAGCATTTCACAGAGAAAAATTTTGAGCTTCTAGTGTTTGTATTTATTTTATTTTTTGCTGATTTGTTTTTAATTTCGATTAGATTAGATTTGATTTTGAATGATTTATTTGCAGTCCGGTGGTGTTTTTAATTCCGTAGAAGTTATTTTAGATTTTATCTATTTCATTTTGATTTGATTTTCGGGTTATTTATTTCAATTATCTTTGGATTATCTTTTATTTAGATTTTATTAGATTTATCTTCAGTTATTTGAATTCTGTTTAGTCTTAATTAATAAAGATTTTTCTCTACTTTATTTGGCTTCGAGAATAAAAAGGAATTAGGATTGATTTGATCGGTTAAATTTAAATTAGAAAGATTTGATTTTCCTATTTTGAAATTCAAATTCCATATCCAAGATTCTTCAGGTTGTTGTGGCAAAAATCTGGCTGAAGCAAATCATCCGAATAGGAAGGGGTCGTTAAAGATTAATTACTTTTTACCGTTGGATTTTTTAATTTTCTGTGAGCAGGAAAATTGTATGGAGTCATCTGGTGAAGCCACGTGTCACACAGAGATCATCCAAGGGCTGGGATAGTGGACAACACATGAGGATTTACTGTGGGCGATTGAACTTCATGATTTTTACCGTTGCTGGTTTCAGATTTTCAGGTTGCATGCGATTTAAAACGATAATTTGAATTTAATGGGAGCAAGATCTTTCGGTTAGGATTCGATTTGCTGGAGCCCCATTTATTAACAGCATCTGGTAGGTAAGTTTCACTTCATCTTCTTGATTTGAATCTTTGTTGTGTGCATTCGTTTTTCTTTGTTGGTATTCTCTGTCAATCCCTTGAACCTTCAATGGCCAAAACGAGAGCGAGAAAAGAGAGAGATAACGAGGAAGAGGAGGTACCTGTTACCCCCGAGGTTCAGAAAGCGAAAACGAAAAAGAAGAGGACACCGGAGGAAAAAGAAACGAAGAGAAGGAGGAGGCAGCAAAGGGTTGCAGATCAAGAAGAGGTCCAGGAGGCAGCAGATGAGGTTGCTGCCACAGTAGTTGAAGAAGACCCGAAAGAACCAGAAGAACAAAACCCAGAACAAGTTGAGCAGAGAGTTGCGGGTATAGAGGAAGTTCAAGAAAAACAAAATGAGGATGTGCAGATAGATGGTGCGACTGATAATGAGCCAGTTGAGGTGGAGGTGATCATGCCGGAGGTACCTAAGCGTCGCCACATTAAGCGAAAAGCGAGCCGTATTCAGGTAGTACGAACTGATACCCCCTTGCCTCAAACTACTGACTCTGAAAAAGACAATAAAGAGAGAGAGGAACAAAAGAAGAAGGAAGCTGAAGAAAAAACGAGAGAAGAAGAAGCAAAAAGGGCTGATGAAGAGATTCTGCCCAAGCGAAGAGAAGACAAGGGCAAAGGAATTGTTGAGGCATCGGGTGAGACTGGCGAGATTGAGGAACCAAGGTTTCCTTTTATTCGTTTCGTCAACGACCTTGCTCGAGCAAAATACCAGGAGGTTCTAAAACGTGACTTCTTGTTCGAACGAGGATTTGGCAGTGATTTGCCGAGGTTCTTAGAGTCTGGAATAGCGAACCTTGGGTCGAGGCATTTTTGTGCGAAACCAGAACCTGTCAATTTCAACATTGTTCGGGAATTTTACGCTAATCTTGACGTTAAGGATGACTTTGAGGTTATAGTTTGAGGAGTGCTTGTACAGTGGAGATCAGAAGCCATTAATAATTTGTTTAATCTTCAGGATTTTCCGCATGTAGTTTTTAATGAAATGATGGTTGCACCATCGAACGACCAATTAAGTGCGGCTGTCCGAGAGGTAGGCATTGAGGGGGCTCAATGGAGGGTGTCGCAGACGCGGAAGCATACGTTTCAGGCTGCTTATTTGAAGAGTGAAGCCAACACTTGGATGGGTTTCATTAGGCTACGCTTTATGCCGACAACACACGACTCCACAGTATCTTGGGACAGAGTACTGATGTAGGAAAAATAATTTCTTTTGAGATTGTTGACTGCTAGAAAAAGAAGGTGGGGAAGTTGTTCTTCCCAAATACAATTACTATGGTGTGCAGAAATGCAGGGGTTCCAGTGGATGAGAATGATGTAATTTTATTTGATAAGGAAATCATTGATACGCCCAATTTGGTGTGACTCCAGCGTACGCAGGAGATACGACAAGGAGGGCTAATCTACGACATGAATACGATTATAGAACAACTGGCACTGTTGGCCAGCAGGCAGGAGTTTGCTGAAAGGCAAACTTTAACCTTCTGGACCTATGTTAAGAATCGTGATGCTGGTTTAAAGAAGGTGTTGCAAGAAAATTTTTCAAAACCATACCCAACCCTTCCCATATTCCCTGACGATCTGTTGAACCCCTGGATTCCGCCCCCACCTGCTGAAAGAGGAGAAGAGAATGATGATGAAGAGTAGGGTCAGGATGATTGATGGATGAGATGATCTTCAGCGAGCATTACTTTTGTTCCTAAAATTTTGTTTGCTTGCACATATTTGACCCCGTTTGCTTGTTTCTTTTTAATTTTTCTGCTTTAAAAATATATCTCGGCTATGTACTTTCTTTTCTTATGTTTTTAATGAAATTTCTAGATGTTTTTATTCCATGAGCACTCACTAACTCTCACTTAACTTCTGAATTTTTGAAGCTTGGACTGATTACGCTTAATTAGATCAAGGTATTCTGATCTCCGGAAACCTTTTCCTTGAGCATTTCTTCTAGCCTGGACTGTTGCTGTGGCAAAGAAGATTTTTGAGGTAGTATTGACTTATATGATCCGCTTTAAGCTTAGTTCTAGTCCCACGCTTAGTTTTAAATTCAGAAAGAAAAATTTAAGTTTGGGGGTATAATTTGCAAAATTAATGATTCATTAGGGACAATGAATAATTCAAGTTCGGGGGACTTTTTGCTACTCCAATTGTTCTGGTCGAGCATTCCTCTCCTTCTAGTAAAAATTTGCTAGGTTGTTGAGTAACCGGGGACATTTGTGATACCCACAGTTTGTCTTCGCGTCAAAAGGTAACCTAGGAAATGTGGAAAAAATGAGAAAAAAATTATTTGCTGAAAAAAAATTATTTGTTGAAGATTTTGCTGAAAAAATTGATGGAGCAAAAGTTTTGAAGGATGAATGATGATCCAGTAGTTTTTCTGTCTCCCAGAACTTAGGTGAGCTTCATCATAAAATGTCGCCAATCTGAGGGGTAAGAGATGGAATAACTAAGGATTCTTGAGCTTTATAAAGAGTATTGAGCCTAGTTAGTGATGAGTTTGAGGCAAGGGTATACTGCACCATAAAGTGGGTCATCCCATGCTTAAGAACTTATGACTGTAATGCTGCTTTAAGTCTGAAAAACAAAAACAAACTCCTTGAAAATATGTTTTAAGATGACTGATAATAGAGTTAGGCTGTGGTAAGTTCTTAGAATTAAGTTAAAAGTGGTGATTATTTGTCCATGCTGGAGGAATCATTTTGCTGCAGCAGAGCTCGGTTTTGCAGAGTGCTCAGGTAAAGGTCAAAGGTAGTATTGCATTGTCTGATATTATTAAGCTAATTCTTTGTCGAATGTTTTTAAATTCTCAAGGGAATGTGAGTTAGTATTGCTCGGGACGCGCAATAGTTCAAGTTTGAGGGTGTGATAACTGCCCAAAAGGTAGTTATTTAGGCCTCATTTCTATAAAGATTTGTGTGTCTTTTGTTCTTAAGAGGGTTGGGTTTAGATGGATATTACATGTTTTAACCCATTTGGAAGAATGGAAGCATTGGAAATTATTTTGTGCAGATTATGCTGCTGAGCGACTGGAGGGAGCAAATTATGTGCTGCAACAAAACTGGGAACAGAACTGCCACATCACAGCTCGTTAGCCAGCTTCATGAACCGACTTTTGTTGAGTTATTCTCGTGATAAAGGATCAAGGAGAGCCTTACACGTGTCCTAGTTGACCTAATTCAAGCCTCCCATCCTTCTATAAAAGGAAGTAGCCGTCAAAGTCAAGAGCATTCCATCTTTGTTTGGAAGCCGAGTAGTATAGAGAGATTAGAGATTACCAAGAACACCATTGTTCACAAGCTGGTTGAGGAGATTGTTACTTTCTTTATTATCTTGTAACTATGGACATGCGTACTCAGATTGTATTTCATGTTTCCATTTTTATTATGAACTAAGTAGCTTAAGGTGTTTGTTAGGAATATGTAGCTGCTGTGCGTAAACTTTAGTAATATATTGATTATTGCATCTTGGTTAATTGTTGTGCCTATTTACATTTTATGCCCGTCTGGCCAGCCGGTGTGAATATCTCTCTCTAGTTTCAGGGTTGATTTAGAGAGTGTGTGGCAATTATCCACACTACGATCATTGTGTATTGGTGAACGACAGTGACTAAGCTAGGGATAGCCAGTTGCCTAGTGCTTGATCGGTCGCACTTCATTGGGGTTGAAACAAATTCCAAAAGATTCGGAGTTCCGGGAGGAATCCGCTAATAATACTGCGAGAGTTGCATTAATTATCAATAACATTGCTAGAACATCTTTTTGAACAACTATTAAGCTTAACCAACGCCTGTCTTTAATCTGTCTGTCTATTCGTTTATTCTTTGTTCTGTCTTTTACTTTGCTCCAACATAATTCTTATAAAACCAAATCATTGTTACCATCTTTGAAACCATTAGAAAGTTACACAAAATAGATAAAGTGAAAGCTAATTCAGGGCTCGGATTGATAATATTACTTGTTGCAGACTGTGTATACCATATTTTACTCACTCTAGGAATCCAACACGTTGCATGACGCGTAATTCATGTGTAGGTGCGCAGCGTGGCACGTAATTCACGTGTTTTGTTTTGTGCAACCTAATGCGTAATGCATGCAAATGGTTTTGCATAGCGTGGCGCGTAATTCACGTGTAAGCTTTTGCGTAGCATGGTGCGTAATGCATGCGATTGGTTTGCACAGCATGGTGTGTAAGTCGTGCGTTAGGTGAGAAGCATGACGTGGAAATCATGTGTGGTCTAGTAAAGTGTTGGTGCATAGTGTGAGAGGCATGTGCATGATGTGGTTTTAGTGCTTTGTGAGCATGATGTGGTTGATTGCTTGGGAGCATGTTTGTTTTACTGCTTTGGAAGCGTGATGTATGCGTGTGAGAAGCATGTTGTTTGAAATTGTTTGATGTTTGTGAACTAGCTCGTGTGAGCTACTTATCAGTACCGCAGTTGTACTGATACCCTCTTCCCCACCTTTCTCCCAACATTTTAGATGTTGCAGGTATCGAGAATCATCTGGACTTGGTGGCGAGGAGGAGAACTGCGAGGAAAGATTCATAGAGTGACGGTTTGCATGTTGTTATTGTTTCTTAGTGTTGTAATAAGTTAGCTGGAGAATGGTTTGTATTCGATTTTATAAACTATATTGGATAGTTTGGTTGAGTTTAATAATATGTATAGCTTGTGGACTAGCTCTTTTGTTAACAAAATGTCTTTATGATTCTGCTGCATGATTTTTGGTTATTGCATGTTGCCATAAGTCTGTCTCGTATAGAGGAGATAGGTTTGTGAAATCTGGTTGTAGTTTGGTGGAGTTTGGCCTTTTGCATATATAGAAGTGTTAAATGTCTTAATCAGGTGTTTTAAAGTTTTGGGATAACCAGTTTTACGTCGTTATGCTATTGAAATTTTCGGTACATTCGGTCTAGAGTGAGTTGTCCTAGTTGCTTAAGAGTCTAGAGTAAGTGGTAACGTCGCTAGGCTAGATGTTAGAGAACCTGGGGCGTTACAATTTCAACGCTTTTTATAATCATAATAAACTTCAAGAAATATTCATAAAACACGAATAATTTAGAAAATCCAATATTCGCACCCAATTAAAAAGGGTTCAACAGTAAGTTCACTTACCTCGATTTATAAGCCTTCAATTTCAAACACATACCCAAATATTCAAACTTCAACTCCAACGGGTAACTATATTCAAGCCCGAATTCTCATGGGTAAATCGTTCAGGGATGAAATTGACTCAAAAATCCATGGAATATTGTTGTTTAACACTTACCGAAAGTCAAGATCGCATAAAAGCACCTAAGGTTTGAAGTTTACAGCCACTGGATCGCCGGATTTCGCCCCCAAACACTGTTGTCACCGGAAACAGCCACACCCACTGCTAAAAACGGAGCAAAATGAAGAGAAAGAGAGAGAGAGAGACTGAATGAGAAGCCGACGGGAAAGAGAAGCAAACCGAGATCTAGGCTGAAACGCGAGACCCACGCCTACCTTTGCCTGAAACCACCGTGAGACTGCCGGAAAACATGCAGGGACGAAGCCGACGATGACACGACGCTCGCAATTGTACGAAGAGGTTGCTACACTGTCGTGGGTTCGCCTGAGGAGTCGCAGGCCGCCTTGCTTGCCGGAAACTCGAGGTGACGTCGTCGGAGTAAACTGCTGTCGTCAGAGGAAGAAAATAAAAGAAATCGAAAAAGTGGAGGCAGTCATCGGGTGAAGAAGGAAGAAGAAGAATGGGATGAAGAAGGTCTGACCTAAGGCTGCGTGCATAACAATATAAAAACCTAATAGTCTTGGGCTTGGCTCTTAATTCACCTTAATTCACCTTAATTTCTAAAATGCCCCTCCAGCTTTGAATTACTAAAATTCCACCAATTTCCCTCCTTTTAATCTTTGAAAATTTCCATCTTAACTCCAAATCAACTCCAAACTAAGAAAATTTGATTTTTTTTTTAAATTATGGGTGGTATATATCTAGTGCTAAGTGAATATAATTATCACTTAAATTCTACAGCCCCGTTTGATAACCATTTAGTTTTTGGCTTTTGATTTTAAAAAATTATGCTCGTTTTCTCCCAATTTACTTGCCATGGTTTTCATGTTTGTCAATGACACAGTTGAATTCCAAGTCAAATTCCAAAAACAAAAACAAGTTTTTGAAAACTAATTTTTTTTAGTTTTCAAAAATTGGCTTGGTTTTTAAAAACATAGGAATAAGTTAGTTTTTTTAGTTTTAAAAAATGACACATTTTAGATGTCGGGTCGTTACAAAAGTGAACCATTCTGCCTTTCTTTCTTTGATATCCACCATTTCAGGGGCAAAATTTGGATGACTTTGTGAATTCTTGTTTGAACGCCTCTACTGACTTGTTGCCTTGCTTTAGGTTTAGAAACATAACCTGCTTCGTGTATCTAATGATCGTACAATAGTACTTCTTGAAGAAATCTTCCTTAAAATAGAGCCAAGTGATTGGCCCCACACTGACGTCGAAGTATCTTTCTGTGCATTCCCACTAGAGGAAGGCGTCCTCCTTTAACATAAAATTTTGCAGTAAACTTTTTGTGCCTTGATTGAAGAAATCCACGCTTCCGACGCAAATGGGTATTCCGCGTCCCCATTAAATTATTCGGGATCATATTTCACGAAGTCTTGCAAGTGTCTTGCTTCCTTAGTCCATCTCACTTGAATATTGATTGCATGGCCCGTCTAGTTGGCAAATACATTTGACATGAGCATCTACAAAGCCTCCAGTGTTAAGGTTACTGCAGCTGCTTGTGCTGGGAGCATTGATTGACAAGGCATATGACTGATGGGTTGATTACCAATCTAGGATCCATGGGAGGATCTGTTTGCGTTGGGTGTTAGTCCTATGCCTCGTTTGCCACATCCTCGTCCTTGGCTTGGTGAACCTCTTCTTCGAAGAGAAATGTAACGCCCCGCATTTCCAGGTGCGAATAATTCTGCTAAATTTTTATTTAATTCGGAGTTTTAGTACCTGTTGGATGCTTAAGATTGATTATTATTTATTTTTTGTTGGTTGCTTGGAGTGGGTAAATTTTTATTTTAGCTAAGAAATTCTTTTCTTCCGAGAGTTAAATTTCTAAAATGCGCTTAGGTCCTTATGGATTTATTAAGATTTAATTCGGGTTTTAAAGACCTTAGTTAAGTCTTTAAAATTGAGGCTTAGGTTATGTTTTTTAATTCAAGCTTTTAAGGAAGGAGTAAGCAAGGAAGCCTTAGAGAATTAATCTCTTTTTCCTCCTCCTTTTCGTGAGCAGCAGCCAAAAACACCCCCCGCTTTTTCTTTTACGTTTTTCTTCTCCCCTGCGCAGCCGCCCAGCCCCGCCGCCGATCTGTGCGCCGCCGTCGCCGTCGTGTTCCTCGTCTCAACGTCGTCGCCAGCGCACCCCTGCCTTCTCGCACTCTCTCTCTCTCGTTGGTCTCTCTCCCTCTCAAGTCGCGCCGCCCGTCCAGCCGCAGCCTCCTCGACGCGTCGTCACCACTGCAACAAGGTGTGTCGCCGCCGCCGCCGCCGCTTCACCGCTGTTCGGATCTGCAGTTTTAGGTTCGTTTCTTGTGGGTTTTCGCCAAGAAGAGAATAAACTCGTGCGTAAGCTTCTTTCCTCCCCATTCCTTGTGATTTAAGACCAATTTGAGGTTCCCTTGTTCTATTTTAGTTTAGTGATGAGTTTTTTTTCCGCAGCGCCGTCTAAGTGATCGATTGGTTTCGAATCACTGTAAACTTGAATACCCACTGCCAAAGGATCGTTCTAGTGCGTTGTTCGAGGTTATTATAACCCGCCTTGCATGAAGTCGGGTCCGTTGGGTAAGGTTCAATGTTGTTTTTATTTTTTATAGCTTAAGTGTTTGATACCCACTAGAGATTAAAGCCTTAAAATCATGTTTTAATCGATACCTATTAGTTGTTTAGGCTTTTAAAGTGTTGCCCAACCTTTATAGGTCCTTAGAATGTAAAATAAATGGGTTTTGCTTGCTGGTTATGGTTTAAAAAGCTTGCTAATTGATACCTATTTATTATCTGCACCTTAGAAGAGTTGCCCTATCGCTAGGAGTCCTTAGAATGCTATTTGCGTGTTATTTATTTGTTGTCCAACGGCTGAAAAACCTTTATTACAGTCATTCGAATACCCATTGCCCGTTGTGCCTTGGACATGGTTGCCCATGGTCTAAAGGTTTTTGGTTTTTATTTTGGCGAATTTTGAATGGTTTTCCAACAAGGAAGACTTTCCTCAGGTTATTTAGGCCCTTCTAGCATGTTTAAAGTATTTAGTAGGCTGGTTCTAATTTTTAGAAGTTATTCCTGTTGTTTAGGAGCTTATCTGAAATTCTTGAGCGGTTTAAAGAGTTCTTAGAAGTGCTCGTATGCGTTTTGGTAAGTAGTTCTTACTTGCAGAAGTCTGTTTGACTATTGATAACTGCCCAAAAGGTAGTTATTTAGGCCTCATTTCTATAAGGATTTGTGTGTCTTTTGTGCTTAAGAGGGCTGGTTTTGGATGGATATAACATGTTTTAACCCATTTGGAAGAATGGAAGCATTGGAAATTATTTTGTGCAGATTATGCTGTTGAGCGACTAGAGAGAGCAAATTTTGTGTTGCAACAGAACTGGGAACAGAACTGGCACATCACAGCTTGTTAGCCAGCTTCATGAACCGACTCTTGTTGAGTTATTCTCTTGATAAAGGGTCGTTAAAGATTAATTACTTTTTACCATTGGATTTTTGAATTTTCTGTGAGCAGGAAAATTGCATCGAGTCATTTGGTGAAGCCACGTGTCACACAAAGATCATCCAAGGGCTGGGATAGTGGACAACACATGAGGATTTACTGTGGGCGATTGAACTTCATGATTTTTACCGTTGCTGGTTTCAGATTTTCAGGTTGCATGCGATTTAAAACGATAATTTGAATTTAATGGGAGCAAGATCTTTCGGTTAGGATTCGATTTGCTGGAGCCCTATTTATTAACAGCATCTGGTAGGTAAGTTTCACTTCATCTTCTTGATTTGAATCTTTGTTGTATGCATTCAGTTTTCTTTGTTGGTATTCTCTGTCAATCCCTTGAACCTTCATTAGCCTAAACGAGAGCGAGAAAAGAGAGAGATAACGAGGAAGAGGAGGTACCCGTTACCCCCGAGGTTCAGAAAGCGAAAACGAAAAAGAAGAGGACGTCAGAGGAAAAAGAAGCGAAGAGAAGGAGGAGGCAGCAAAGGGTTGCGAATCAAGAAGAGGTCCAGGAGGCAGCAGATGAGGTTGCTGCCACAGTAGTTGAAGAAGACCCGAAAGAACCAGAAGAACAGAACCCAGAGCAGGCTGAGCAGAGAGTTGCGGGTACAGAGGAAGTTCAAGAAAAACAAAATGAGGATGTGCAGACAGAGGATGCGACTGAGAATGAGCCAGTTAAGGTGGAGGTGATCATGCCTGAGGTACCTAAGCGTCGCCGCATTAAGCGAAAAGCCGACCATATTCAGGTAGTACGAACTGATACCCCCTCGCCTCCAACTACTAAATCTGAAAAAGACAATACAGAGAGAGAGGAACAAGAGAAGAAGGAAGCTGAAGAGAAAACGAGAGAAGAAGAAGCAAAAGGGGCTGAGGAAGAGATTCTGCCCAAGCGAAGAGAAGACAAGGGCAAAGGAATTGCTGAGGCATCGGATGAGACTGGCGAGATTGAGGAACCAAGGTTGCCTTTTATTCGTTTCGTCAACGACCTTGCTCGAGCAAAATACCAGGAGGTGCTGAAACGTGACTTCTTGTTCGAACGAGGATTTGGCAGTGATTTGCCCAGGTTCTTAGAGTCTGGAATAGCGAACCTTGGGTGGAGGCAGTTTTCTGCGAAACCAGAACCTGTCAATTCCAACATTGTTTGGGAATTTTACACTACTCTTGACGTTAAGGATGACTTTGAGGTTATAGTTCGAGGAGTGCCTGTACAGTGGAGCCTAGAAGCCATTAATAATTTGTTTAATCTCCAGGATTTTCCGCATGCAGTTTTTAATGAAATGATGGTTGCACCATCGAGCGACCAATTGAGTGCGGCTGTCCGAGAGGTAGGCATTGAGGGGGCTCAATGGAGGGTGTCGCAGACGCGAAAGCACACGTTTTAAGCTACTTATTTGAAGAGTGAAGCCAACACTTGGATGGGTTTCATTAGGCTACGCTTACTGCTGACAACACACGACTCCACAGTATCTTCGGACAGGGTATTGCTTGCCTTTGCCATTCTTCGCTCGATGAGTATTGATGTAGGAAAAATATTTTCTTCTGAGATTGTTAATTGCTGGAAAAAGAAGGTGGGGAAGTTGTTCTTCCCAACTACAATTACTATGCTGTGCAGAAACGCCGGGGTTCTAGTGGATGAGAATGATGTAATTTTATTTGATAAGGGAATCATTGATACGCCCAATTTGGCGCGACTCCAGCGTATGCAGGAGATACGACAAGGAGGGCTAATCTACGGCATGAATATGATTCTAGAACAACTGGCACTGTTGGCCAGCAGACAGGAGTTTGCTGAGAGGCAAACTTTAACCTTCTGGACCTATGTTAAGAATCGTGATGCTGGTTTGAAGAGGGCGCTGCAAGAAAATTTGTCAAAGCCATATCCAGCCCTCCCTGCATTCCTCGAAGACTTACTGAACCCCTAGATTCCACCGCCGCCTGCTGAGAAAGAAGATGAAGAAGAAGATTTGGGTCAGGAAGATTGAAGGAGGATTTGGGCGCACACTATTTTTGCTGACATATTTTATTTGCTGGCACATTCCTAACCACATCTTCTTATATAATTGCTTGTCTGTTTTTTTTTTTAAAAATTTCTGATGGTAAAAAATATATCTGCTTTGTAATGTTTTTCTTAAATGTTTTTAATGAAATTTCTAGATATTTCCATTCCATGAGCACTGACTAACTCTAACTTAACTATTTTCTTCTGAATTTTTGAAGCTTGGACTGATTAAGCTTAATTAGATCAAGGTATTCTGATCTCCAGAAACCTTTTGCTTCAACATTTCTTCTAGCCTGGACTGTTGCTGCGGCAAAGAAGATTTTTGAAGTAGTATTGACTTATATGATCCACTTTAAGCTTAGTTCTAGTCCCATGCTTAGTTTAAAATTCAGAAAAAAAATCTAAGTTTGGGGGTATAAATTGCAAAATTAATGATTCATTGGGGACAATGAATATTTCAAGTTTGGGGGACTTTTTGCTACTCCAATTGTTTTGCTCGAGCATTCCTCTCTTTCGTGTAAAAATTTGCTAGGTTGTTGAGTAACTGGGGACATTTGTGATACCCTCAGTTTGTCTTCGCGTCAAAAGGTAACCTAGGAAATGTGGAAAAAATGAGAAAAAAATTATTTGCTGAAAAAAAATATTTATTTGTTGAAGATTTTGCTGAAAAAATAGATGGAGCAAAAGTTTTGAAGGATGAATGATGATCCAACAGTTTTTCTGTCTCCCAGAACTTAGGTGAGCTTCATCATAAAATGTCGCCAATCTGAAGGGCAAGAGATGGAATAACTAAGGATTCTTGAGCTTTATAAAGAGTATTGAGCCTAATTGGTGATGAGTTTGAGGCAAGGGTATACTTCACCATAAAGTGGGTCATGCCATGCTTAAGAACTTATGACTGTAAGACTGCTTTAAGTCTGAAAAACAAAAATAAACTCCTTGAAAATATGTTTTAAGATGTCTGATAATAGAGCTAGGTTGTGGTAAGTTCTTAGAATTAAGTTAAAGGTGGTGATTATTTGTCCATGCCGGAGGAATCATTTTGCTGCAGCAGAGCTCGATTTTGCAGAGTGCTCAGGTAAAGGTCAAAGGTAGTATTGGATTATTGGATTTGATTAAGATAATTCTTTGTCTAATGTTTTTAAATTCTTAAGGGAAGGTGAGTTAGTATTGCTCGGGACGCACAATAGTTCAAGTTTGGGGGTGTGATAACTGCCCAAAAGGTAGTTATTTAGGCCTCGTTTGTATAAGGACTTGTGTGTCTTTTGTGCTTAAGAGTGTAGGTTTTAGATGGATATTACATGTTTTAACTCATTTGGAAGAATGAAAGCATTGGAAATTATTTTGTGCAGATTATGCTGCTGAGCGACTGGAGGGAGCAAATTCGTGTTGCAGCAAAACTGGGAACATAACTGCCACATCACAGCTCGTTAGCCAGCTTCATGAACCGACTTTTGTTGAGTTATTCTCGTGACAGAGGATCAAGGAGAGCCTTACACGTGTCCCAGTTGACCTAATTCAAGCCTCCCATCCTTCTATAAAAGGAAGTAGCCGTCAAAGTCAAGAGCATTCCATCTTTGTTTGGAAGCCGAGTAGTATAGAGAGATTAAAGATTACCAAGAACACCATTGTTCACAAGCTGGTTGAGGAGATTGTTATTTTCTTTATTATCTTGTAACTATGGACATGCCTACTGAGACTGTAATTCATGTTTCCATGTTTATTATGAACTAAGTACCTTAAGGTGTTGGTTAGGAATATGTAGTTGCTGTGCCTAAAGTTTAGTAATATATTGATTATTACATCTTGGTTAATTGTTGTGCCTATTTACATTTTTTGCCCGCCTGGCCAGCTGGTGTGAATATCTCTCTCTAGTTTCAGGGATGATTTAGAGAGTGTGTGGCAATTATCCACACTACGATCATTGTGTATTGGTGAACGCCAGTGACTGAGCTAGGGATAGCCAGTTGCCTAGTGCTTGATCGGTCGCACTTCATTGGGGTTGAAACACATTCCAAAATATTCGGAGTTTCGGGTGGAATCCGCTAATAATATTGCGAGAGTTGCATGATCAATAATATTGCTAGAGCATCTTTTTAAACAACTATTAAGCCTAACCAGTGCCTGTCTTTAATATGTCTGTCTATTTGTTTATTCTTTGTTCTGTCTTTTACTTTGCTCCAACATAATTCTTATAAAACCAAATCATTGTTACCATCTTTGAAACAATTAGAAAGTTACACAAAATAGATAAAGTGGAAGCTAATTCAGGGCTCGAATTGATAATATTACTTGCAGCAGACTGTGTATACTTGCACAAGAATTCTAGAGTCTTTTTATACCATATTTTACTCACTCTAGGAATCCAACAACTGTGTGATGCATGCTGTTTGATTTCTCGCTTTATAATTGTTCCCATGTTTCTTGTTTCTGTGGATATATATGTATATATAAGAATCTTTGAAAAGCATGAACTGCATTGTGTGATGATTGGGTGAAAAGCATGAACTGTGTTGCGTGATGATTGGGTGAAAAACATGTTCGTTATGTTTTGCATTAGTGAGTTAAGCATGAGTCGAGAGCATGTAGTTGCATGTTTATGCTTGGTGGGCATAGAACATGAGTCTAGAAGCGTGTTGCAGGGCAAATGCATTCTAGATAGATGTTAGATAGAGATCATGGACCTAAAGTGTGAAAGAAAGGAAAGTTGGGTAAGTGTCAGTGCACCTCAGGTACAAATGGTCGAGGGGTGGCACATCACCATTGGTTTAAGAGGAGCATCGAGGCCTTGGGTACAAATGGTCAAGGGTCGGTGTGATGAGTCTAGAAAGCGAGTGTTGGGCGCCTGGGGAAGGGCCAATACTTTGCTAAGTCATCGGTGCACCTTGGGTACAAATGGTCAAGGGGCGATGCACAATTCGAGACCTTGGGTACAAATGGTCAAGGGTCGAACGTCGAGCTCCGTAGAGAGCACTGTGGCCCTGGGTACAAATGGTCAGGGGACAGTGCGACTCGAAGGATCAGTATTGGAGAGCCATCTGAGGGCTAAATATTAGCATTGAGTGAGCTCGTGGAGATTGTGTGGTTAGCAAGTTGCATAAAGAGATGCATGAGTCATGGCTTAGGAGAGTCATTCGCTTCGTTAGTTTCTGAGCATGTCGTTGTGCTTATCGCTTTAAGAAGCATGTTGTTTGCGCATGAAAAACATGTTGTTTTTTGTTTGTTGTTTGATCGCTTCTCAGGTAGGGGCTGCTTGTACCTTAGTGTACTGACCCCCTCCCCTCTCTCTCTCCCCAACTACCAGATTTTGCAGGTTATGAGGACTGCGTGGACCATGGTGATGCAGAGGAGGCATATCAGGAAGGACCTTAGCTAGTTGTGCTATTTCCATTTTATTTTTTGTATTGGATAGTTGTTGCTTAATTTGCCTAGACAGTTGTTGTCCTGTTAGGTTTAGTTCTGTGATTATTCTTGTTAACTCTAGGTCTAGTTGTCTTGTTTGAAAGATCTCTATTTATTCATTCAGTTATTAATTATTAGGTTTGTTCTGGATGAGCTAATGTTATAAGCTTGGTTAAACTCATGTTCCTGGTTAGTTAGTAGTTGAAAATGCGAGACCTGACCCGCAACTGGTTTTGTGAATGTTCTGTTGGGTTGTAGTTTGGTGGAAGCGTTAATAATGTTATATAGAAGTGTTTTATGCTTAGCAGGTTAAAGAAAAAAATTGGGTTAGTCCTATGTATGTCGTTATGATGTCGAAATTTTCGGCGCACACGATTAGTTTGGGGTTAAGAGTTAGTAATGTCGCTAGGATAACTACTAAAATCCTGGGGCGTTACAAGGTATTATCTAACACATATGAGTTATTATAGGGTTAAGCTACAATCTTTCATATATGAGTCCTCGTCCTTGTTTCACATCTTTAGATTTGTCATCGTAGGCTACAATGACGGACACTCTTGAATGGCAGTCGTCCATGTCTGACTTTAATTTGTAAGGTAATGTGATGTTAAAAGTTCGTTAGTTTGAAAAATTGAAGCTAAATTTAGTTCTTAGGTTTATTAGCTTTGAGAAATTAGTTAAATTTTGAGGCTATTTATTAGATTAAAGTTTAACTGGGGACTCATCACGTGATTAAAATGTGAGTTTGACTGCATTTGTGTGAATTATAATGGACCCAACTTCCATTCAAGTCATTTTTATTTCCCTACATGTATGGTGCAATATAATAAAATACACGATACAAAAAGAAATTAAAATGAAATGGAGTAGAGGAAAATATATCAAAATAAGAAATGGATAATTAAGCAATAATACATATAAGTACAAGGTATTTATGAGTTTTTAAGTCCATAGAGGGTTTTTAGCACATGGGCACATTTTTATTACGGATTGGATTGGGAGCAACCAATCTAATTGGACCTTTAGGCTTGCAACTTATAATGGCTGAATGGTCTATTTGTGGACTCGTGCTTGTTTCCTTCGAAATGTATAAAGTGTGGAAAGGATCATCAGAACTTGGAGCCTCATTAGTTGCCTGTTAAGATGATGGTTCATTGACTGGTGTTGTATTAGTAGGTGTTGTCTCTTTTCAAACTTTCAAATTGGGTATTGAAGCAAGGATGACTCTAGAAGTTGTCGTGGGTGTGAAAGGAAAACACATGGTAAGGAGGAGAAAGGAGGAGAAAAGGAAAGAACCATGTTGCGAACTCATTAATGGATAACAAATAATTTCAAATAATAGATGAGTTATTTGAATCGAATTTTTGGGTTACTGGCCTATCACATCGATGAATTATGGTGTGGTGCATTAAGTCTTAAATAGGTTTGCAAATAGATGAGGAAGAAAGTCCGTTGTAGAAATTTGGTGAATGCAGCTGTGGTTTTGGTGTTTCGTTTTCTATATTTGTGCATTTCCTAATTGGAGTTTTACCAAATTCATAAAAAACTAAACAACTTAAACAACATAATTAAATAGGAATGCATGATAAATTTTGTATGTAGATTTATAAATTTACCATTTTCTTCTCTGATAAAGAGTTTAATACCAAATTAAATATTGTTCTTTACAAAAAAGAAAGCAAAAAAGAGAAAATAATATCAACAGACGTTGAATCGAGTACACTAGCACGTCGCACGATGGTACCAAGTTGCATCTACACCAGATGTATCAACCTTGATCCTTCTATGTACACATAATGCAAGTTGCTCCGCTACCTTGCCTAACAATTTTTCAGGCACTCTTATGCAAATGTCACACTTGACACGTTGATTCTGAGACGTCTTCGAATGCCCTAAAATGTTGTGACTCCTCGCATTTCGAAATTAAGCATTTTTAGGGCATGAACAGTTGTTGAGTTTAAATTAAAATTTTAGTTCAATAAATTTTATTTTGAGATTTTTTAATCCACAATCTTGTAGTTTGGAAATAAAGTTACCCAAGATTTTCTCATGAAAGAAAGGAAATTAAGGCTGCAATTTAGGTTTTAGAAGATTGGAATTAGTGGGCAATTAATCTTTGGGAAAATACACTTTTAGTCCCCGAGGTTTTGGTTAGGTTTCATTTTGGTCCCTAAGTTTTCAAACTCGACAATTTAGCTCCTGAGGTTTGGATTTCGTTTTATTTCGGTCCCTTCGTTCAATTTTTTTTTTTTTTTGTTAATAACAAACAGAATGCTGACATGGAACTAATTTTTTTAATTAGAAATTATCTTTTAATTTTTTAAAATAAAAATATTATTTTTTATATATATTTTATTTATTCTCTCCCTTCTTCTTCTTCTTCAATAGCACCACTACCACCGAGCCTGCTGCCAACAGCCACTGACCGTCATTCTCCTCTCTCTTCATTCTCGTTTTTCCTTTTTCAAGTGACAAGAGTAAGAGCTCTCTCATCATTCTCTTTTTTCATTTTTCAAGTGAAAAGAGTGAGAGGGAGGAGGAGCTCTCTCCTCCCGTCACTGACGTCGGAAAGGGAGGAGAGAGTTCCTCCTTCCTATCCATCTTTTCTATTAAAAAAAAAAAGAGAGAAAAGGAAGAGAAAGGAGAAGAAAAGAAAAAAAAAATGGTTGGCACTGGCGGAAGGTTGGGTGGTGGTGGTGTTGTTGAAGAAGAAGAAGAAGAATAAGAGAGAAGAAATAAGAATATATATAAAAAAGTAATATTTTTTATAATTTTAATATATTTTTTATTTTAAAAATTAGTAGAATAATAAAAAAAACTAGTGTCACGTCAGCAATCCATTAATTATTAACGGAAATTTTAACGAATTGACAAAAATAAAACGAAATCCAAACCTGCTAAATTGTCGAGTTTGAAAACTAAGGAACCAAAATGAAACCTAGCTCAGACCTTAAGAACTTATGGGCTTTAAAAGAAAAGAACAAAATTAGAAAGAACAAAAATGACAATGGACAAGTTCGTTTAATGATGAAATTTAAGAAATGTCCTTAATTAACATTATTATCATTGGTAGGTTTTTATCCATTAATTAGTTTATTTCTCATACCAAAATACCCTTGCATGCAATGAATGAAATCAAAATTAGTTTAATATTATATTTTATGATTTAAGGTTGGAACGTTTTTCAAATAAGGAAAACTGACAACATTTTAAATTTATTTTTTTTTTCTTAAAGTTATATCCCATAACAAGATTTGCATTAAATGTTTAGTTTTATTCTCTTTAATTTGGTACTGATTTTTCTTTTCCATTTGTCTTTATTATTACTTTTTTATCTTTTTATATCTCATAGCCATTTTTTGTATATATGTTATACATTAAGGGGCGATGTGATGAGTCTATACGTTGTGCAAGTCATCGGGTCCCTTGGGTAATATGGCCAAGGGGCGATGTATAGTTTCTTTGTGAAGTCATCGGGTGCCTTGGGTAATATGACTAAGGGGCGATGAACAGTTTGAGGCCTCGGATAATATGGTCAAGGGTCGAACGTTGAGCACCGTAGAGAAATGTCGAGGGTCTGGGTAATATGGTCAGGGGTCAGCTTGACTAGAAGGAGTCTGTCTCAGAAAACTTGTGAGGGCTACAAGTATTAATTGAGCTTGTGTAGCTTGACTGGAAACTTAGTGTGTATGGTATGGTGCAGAATTCATGTGTCAGGTGCTTGATTTGTTGCACGTTTACATAATTGAGTATGTTACCATGGATATGTTGTTCATCTCGTATATGAAGCATGCTATTATGAAGCATGTTATTGGAGTTGAAAAGTATGTTACCTGCTTTACATACGTATGTTGCTTGTTGGCTCTTTAGGTGTGAGCCACTTACTCAGTACCGTGGTCTTGTACTTACCCACCACCGGATTTTTCAAGTGATGAGGAATACTACGAGTCTGATGATGCAGGGGAGAAATCCTGAGAAAGAATGAGACATTAGATAAATTTTAATACTTTGTAGTCGGGTTTTGTCTTCTTATGGTCTTGTTTTCTCCCATTCTATGTTAAATGTCTTTAGGCTTAAAGTTGAGTTGAATTGTGTTGTAGTTGTTGTTCCATTTCGAAATGTAATTTAAATGTAACGCCCAAGATTTTATATAACTATCCTAGCGACATTACTAACTCTAAAAACCAAACTAACTGAGTGCTCCGAAAATTTCGGCGGCATAACGCATACATCGAACTAAACCAAAATTTTTCAAACACCTGTTGGAACAAGATTAACACTTCTATAACATTTTCAACAACACCACCATACTACAAACATCATACGAGTAAGGTTTCGTATCAGCAACTTTCTAACCAGAAATACAACCTTAAGAAAGCTTACAACTAAGTTCATTTGAACCAAACTTAATTATTATTAACTAAATGAATAGATAGAGTTCTTTAAAACAAACACAACTAGACCTAGAGTTTAACAAGAGTAATCAGAAATAAACCTAACAGGACAACAATTGTCCAACAAAATTAAGCAGCAAACTACGCAACATGAAAATAAAATGGAAAACAACGTAGACTAGCTATGGTTCTTCCTCATATGCCTCCTCTACATCACCATGGTCCACACAATCCTCATAACCTGCAAAATCTGGTAGTTGGGGGGAGAGAGGGAAGGGGGTCAGCGCAACCATGGTACTGGTAAGCAGCCCCTACCTGAAAAGCCATCAACCAACAACCAGGCAGACAACATGCTTTTCACACGCAAACAACATACGTCTTAAAGTTGTAAACACATCAACATGCTCAAAATCGAGTAAAACGAATGACTCTCCTAAGTCAAACCTCATGCATCTCTTTATGCAACCCATTAACCACCCATGCTCCACGAGCTTACTGAACAATCATGTTTAGCTCTCACATGGTTCTCCACACGTGATTTCCGCGTCAGGCTCCGTAAAACTCTCCAAGACTGCCCCTTCGAGTTGCACCGACCCCTGACCATTTATACCCAGGGCCTCGACACTTCTCTACAGAGCTCGGTGTTTGACCCTTGACCATTTATACCCAAGGCCTCGAACTGTGCATCGACCCTTGACCATTTACACCTAAGGCCTCGATGACTAAGCAACGTATTGACCCTTGACCATTTATACTCAAGGCCTTAATACTTGCCTCAAGACTCATCACATCGACCCTTGACCATTTATACCCAAGGCCTCGATGCTCCTCTTTATATAACATTGGCATATCGACCCTCGACCATTTATACCCGAGGCATCGACATCCAATAGTGATATATCAGTCCCTGACCATTTATACCCGTGGCCCTGATAGTCACTTTACTTTCCTCGAAACAATATCAATCCTCGACCATTTATACCAGAGGCACTGATATCTCAATAACAATGCTAGTCCTCTTTAAACCCATGGTGAGATGTCTGTTTGGTTTTATGCCCTAAAACTCGTAGATAGTAAATGTACATTTGACCGAACATTAATAAACGTGATGTATTATTCAATGTTTGTATTATATCTTGTCTTATTAACCCTAATCCAATAAACTAAACATCCAAGGCTAATAGAATGAGGCTTGAACTAGTATGTAGGAACATACAGGGATCAATGTTCAAGTTTTAGCCTAAAGGGTCTGTAGTATAGGGATAAGGCTGGGTACCTTATCCTGGTGACACTATGGATACCGCCCGCTTTGTATATTGATACAAACGTAATGATCCAACGCGTTCGTGAAGTTGACATGCGAGTGGGGGTATCCTGTGCAATGAGTTTGCACAAAAACCGGACCGCGAAATAGTTAACCACTAACTGTAACACCGTTAGTTAGCTCGGTTTCTATTTCACTAGGATGACGTAGGAAACTACGCCTTAATCCTGAGTGGATTATGGACTCCTGTCCATGAGGGATTGTCCTTTGATTTGTACGGGTGAGAGTGGTCTGTTCGCCGACTCAATAAGCCTCCCATTTTTGGGACAAGACCGAGTGGGGAGCTGGGAACATATTCTTACAAGATGGAATTCACTCCTTCCCGATATTAGGGTAAGTAGAGGTGTGTTCCCTTAAGTGGTGTCTCCGGGTCTTGAACAATGGGCCCTACCCTTTTTATGGCACGAGACGGGTTTTTGTTTGTTGGTTGGACCTCAAACAGGTTTTTCATTAGAGGAGCACTAGTACTTAAGGACCAAGAGGTAGCCTAGGGGTAAAACGATAATTTGACCTAGCTGGGGTACGAACACACGTGAAGGGCTAACTTGCTGTTGATGGTCGATATCCATGGACACAGAAATATATCTGCAGTGAGAAGAGTGCAGTTGTGGTTCTTTAGTGGAGTGAACCGCAGTTAACGAACATTGATTAATTTGGTTAATAAGTTTAGCCAATTAATCTAATATCGTTGGAGCTTCTGATCTGCAGGTCCATTAGGTCCCACCGGTAGCTCCATTGGGGCATTGAGGTAAATTTCTAAGGGGAGTTATATATATTTGAAGGGGTTCAAATATTTTATTAAAGTATGAATATGATTCATAATAAAAACTATAGGTTATAATTAATACTCATATAATGAATATTATTTCTATAGTTTATTTGAGAGAAACATGATTAAATATATGATATTTAATTGAAATATTAATTAATTGGTGAATTAATTAATATTAATGTTTTAATTTAATTTTAATTAAATTAAATTAATACTCTGGGTTAAGTGGAATATGCACATAAAAATGTTTTATGTATTAATAATTAAATTAAATATTAATTTAATTATCCATTATTTATTAACTGATCAGTCAAAAACCAAGCCCTTAACCCTACACGCGTGAAATGCCTTTTTTTAAGGGAGTGGGAGGTTATTCATCAGTAGCATTCTCAGGCTAACTCCTTCTCTCTTTCTCTCTCACGCAAATTCACTCTCTCTGTGGGTGGAAAAATTCTTTGTGGTTTCCAAGGTTTTACAGAGGCCAAGATTCACACAAAAATCCCTTAGACTTTTTTGTTCCCACTAGCCGCTCAACACTTATCCTAAGGAGAATATCTGTGTAACTCTTTGGTGGTGTTCATAAAAGATTTGCAGCATCAAAAGAAGAATTCTTGCTGCTGGAATTTTCGGATTCAACAAGAATTTGTTGGTGAAACGATGGAGAACGACTACTAAACTAAGTGTTACTCAATCTCTTGATCACTAGGGTCTGTTAGTTTAATTTATAATTATTTCTAATAGATTTACAGCATGATAAATTCTATGTATTGTTGTTGTAAAAAAAATTGTGTTTGTGATCCATATTGGTATTTTAATCTTGGTTGAAAATCAGTGTGGTTCTCTGAACGTTTCCACTGCCAAGGGCTTTTATCCCTTCAATTGGTATCAGAGCCATCTCTGATTTTTTTTTTTCCATTGATTGAAATTTGTGGATTCACTTTTATGGTGGGATTAATTTGCATTGTGGATTTTAATTTGCATTGAACTAGTTAAGTTTAATTGGCCATAGAAATTCATGTTATTTTTTATTCGATCAATTGTAAAGGCCCCTGCGTTTTGGGCAATTTTTTCATGAATTTCGAGTCTGTAAAGTTCGGGTCTAGTTAAGGCTTGAAAATCGATGAAGATCGCAGCAGATTTTGACAAAAATAGTGAAGATCAGTCGCGGTTCTGCCCAGAAAACAGCTCTAGACGCTTTAGCGTCAGGACGCTTGGCGTATTGCGTCCTGATGCTGTCGCGATTTCATGCTACGGATGGTTAAAATCGCGTTAGCGTCCCGACGTTATCGCTAAAGTGTCTCGACGCTGTCACGATTTCACGCGGCGCAGCAGTTTTCGTGAAAATGTGAAGTTGCCCTAATTATGTCAGTCCGGTTCGTGAATTCTGGGTTAGTTGGGACCAGTTTTGTCCGGTTCAACCCATTTTGGGTGCGGTTCGAGTTTTTCAAGCCCGGTTCAAAGTGGTTCGGGTCGGTTGAAGGCTTGTAGACCGGATTTGGAGCTGCAGATTTGTGTAATAGGATAGTATTAAAGCTTTATTAGAGTAATTTTGCTTTAGTTTATCTTAGGGGCCAATTAAATCGGTTCAATTGCTATTTAAATGCTTTATGGATGTCATTTAAATTTTAATCCCACCTTAGGTTATAAAGCATGCTCATGCATTATGTATGTTATAATATGATTATAATATTTGGAAGATAATGCATGGTTTTTTTTCATGATTTATTTAATATATAGCTGAGTTATATTAAATTCATGAAAATAGAAAAGTATGATGCATGCAATTACATAGTTTTAATATAAGACTTATATTAAAAATAAATTGTTTGCAGCATGCTAATATGATTTACCATTTTTGGCAATAACTAAATTGTTTATTTATTAAAAATTGAAATCAAGTTGCATTGAGCATGATACATCCATAGTTTAATATAATTGTTATATTAAATTCATGCAATGCAAAGTTATATAGTTTAAATTTGATTAATTTGAATATGATTGTTAATTGATTTAAACTATAGTATGCATGATTATAGGGCTAATCATTAAAATTTTGAAATAGTTTAAAATTTATGATTGGAAACAGTCAATCTATAATCAAGACATGCATGCTCACATAGGATCTGAGGTTAAAATGAATTAATTTTAATGAGTTAAAATTAATTAGACCTAAGATAATTTTCTATTAGGATTAAAAATTCTTAGTTTTAAAAATTATTTTAATGTACTAAGTAGGACAACATTGCTGTGATTATAAGGGAACTCTACCAGTGAAGTTTTGTCTAAGGATTGGAGGTATTTAAGTTGATAGTATACGGAACACCTCCTACCTTGGAACTGATCTGGAACACCAGAGTTGAATTAATCACAGGTTAATGTTAGAATAATGTCGCTAGGTAAATTAAATTGGTTTAATACACCTAGACATTAGGTCTTATTATAATAGTTATAATAGGACTAGACTTAGATAAATGACTTAGCCGGATTTATCTAGGTCTAATCAAACCCTAAAAATATCTGATAGGTTACTTTAGTGGGATGAAAATTACAAAACTTTATTTAAATTGAGTTTTGCTCCTACGTCCCTAAATAGTTCACACCGTGAGATCCATGCTCGGCTTCGTGTCGTCGTAGAGCGGCCTCCCTTCGGAAAGTGTTTCCATGGGTCAATACCAAGGTGAATGGGGAAAGTGACTATAGTAAGTGGGAGCGGGACGCGTGTCAACGTATCCTTCGGTCTCCACCCCTAGGTCACAACATGAGATTCCTATGATCCGCCTGCGTGTTGCCCTGGAGCAACCATCCCTTCGGAGGGCCTGATCATAGGATTCGGAAAGTGTGCATGGGTCAATACCAACTTGAAAGATCTCTATTTATTCATTCAGTTATTAATTATTAAGTTGGTTCTGAATGAGCTAATGTTATAAGCTTGGTTAAACTCATGTTCCTGGTTAGTTGGTAGTTGAAAATGCGAGACCTGACCCGCAACTGGTTTTGTGAATGTTCTGTTGGGTTGTAGTTTGGTGGAGGCGTTAATAATGTTATATAGAAGTGTTTTATGCTTAGCAGGTTAAAGAAAAAAATTGGGTTACTCCTATGTCTGCCGTTATGATGTCAAAATTTTCTGCGCACACGATTGGTTTGCGGTTAAGAGTTAGTAATGTCGCTAGGATAACTACTAAAATCCTGGGGCGTTACAAGGTATTATCTAACACATATGAGTTATTATAGGGTTAAGCTACAATCTTGCATATATGAGTCCTCGTCCTTGTTTCACATCGTTAGATTTGTCATCGTAGGCTACAATGACGGACACTCTTGAATGGCAGTCGTCCATGTCCGACTTTAATTTGTAAGGTAATGTGATGTTAAAAGTTCGTTAGTTTGAAAAATTGAAGCTAAATTTAGTTCTTAGGTTTATTAGCTTTGAGAAATTAGTTAAATTTTGAGGCTATTTATTTGATTAAAGTTTAACTGGGGACTCATCACGTGATTAAAATGTGAGTTTGACTGCATTTGTGTGAATTATACAT
The DNA here is from genome assembly GCA_036850905.1 of Luffa acutangula. Classification (NCBI taxonomy): domain Eukaryota; kingdom Viridiplantae; phylum Streptophyta; class Magnoliopsida; order Cucurbitales; family Cucurbitaceae; genus Luffa; species Luffa acutangula. The sequence continues at coordinate 10,603,649 of CM072087.1, forward strand.
ATCTAATGCCACAATTTTGCAAATGTCGCAAGTGGATGAAAAGTTGTGTGAATTTCTGAATTTGAAAAACTTTAAAACTTCTCTTCGTTTTTAACATGAATCAAATTGCATTCTTTCATTATAATGGACCCAACTTCCATTCAAGTTATTTTTATTTCCCTACATGTATGGTGCAATATAATAAAATAATACACGATACAAAAAGAAATTAAAATTAAATGGAGTAGAGGAAAATATATCAAAATAAGAAATGGATAATTAAGCAATAATACATATAAGTACAAGGTATTTATGAGTTTTTAAGTCCATAGAGGGTTTTTAGCACATGGGCACATTTTTATTACGGATTGGATTGGGAGCAACCAATCTAATTGGACCTTTAGGCTTGCAACTTAGAATGGCTGAATGGTCTATTTGTGGACTCGTGCTTGTTTCCTTCGAAATGTATAAAGTGTGGAAATGATCATCAGAACTTGGAGCTTCATTAGTTGCCTGTTGAGATGATGGTTCATTGACTGGTGTTGTATTAGTAGGTGTTGTCTCTTTTAAAACTTTCAAATTGGGTATTGAAGCAAGGATGACTCTAGAAGTTGCCGTGGGTGTGAAAGGAAAACACATGGTAAAGAGGAGAAAGGAGGAGAAAAGGAAAGAACCACGTTGCGAAGTCATTAATGGATAAAAAATAATTTCAAATAATAGATGAGTTAATTGAATCGAGTTTTTGGGTTACTGGCCTAAAACATGGATGAATTATGGTGTGGTGCATTAAGTCTTAAATAGGTTTGCAAATAGATGAGGAAGAAAGTCTGTTGTAGAAATTTGGTGAATGCAGCTGTGGTTTTGGTGTTTCTTTTTCTATATTTGTGCATTTCCTAATTGGAGTTTTACCAAATTCATAAAAAACTAAACAACTTAAACAACATAATTCAATAGGAATGCATGATAAATTTTGTATGTAGATTTATAAATTTACCATTTTCTTCTCTGATAAAGAGTTTAATACCAAATTAAATAATGTTCTTTACAAAAAAGAAAGCAAAAAAGAGAAAATAATATCAATAGACGTTGAATCGAGTACACTAGCACGTCGCACAATGGTACCAACTTGCATCTACACCAGATGTGTCAACCTTGATCCTTCTACTTACACATAATGCAGGTTGCTCCGCTACCTTGCCTAATAATTTTTCAGGCACTCTTATGCAAATGTCACACTTGACATGTTGATTTTGAGACGTCTTCGAATGCCCTAAAATGTTGTGAGGCCTCGCATTTCGAAATTAAGCATGTTTGGGAAATGAACAGTTGTTGAGTTTAAATTAAAATTCTAGTTCAAGCAATTTTATTTTGAGATATTTGAATCCACAATCTTGTAGTTATGGAAATAAAGTTACCCAAAATTTTCTCATGAAAGAAAGGACATTAAGGCTGCGATTTAGGTTTTAGAAGATTGGAATTAGTGGCCAATTAATCTTTGGGAAAATACACTTTTAGTCCCCGAGGTTTTGGTTAGGTTTCATTTTGGTCCCTATGTTTTCAAACTCGACAATTGAACTCGTGAGGTTTGGATTTCGTTTCATTTCGGTCCCTCCATTCAATTTTTTTTTTTGTTAATAACAAACAGAATTTTGACGTGACACTAATTTTTTAATTAAAAATTATCTTTTAATTTTGAGTTTCAAACCCATAAGTGCTAGAGGTTTCATGTGTCAAGTGCATGGTTAGTTGCACGTTTACATAATTGAGTATGTTACCATGGATATGTTGTTCATCTCGTATATGAAGCATGCTATTATGAAGCATGTTATTGGAGTTGAAAAGTATGTTACCTGCTTTACATATGTATGTTGCTTGTTCGCTCTTTAGGTGTGAGCCACTTACTCATTACTGTGGTTTTGTACTGACCCACTTACTCATGACCGTGGTTTTGTACTGACCCACCACCGGATTTTGCAAGTGATGAGGAATACTACGAGCCTGGTTATGCTTAGGAGAAGGCTTGAGAAAGAATGAGACATTAGATAAATTTTAATACTTTGTAGTCGGGTTTTGTCTTCTTACGGTCTTGTTTTCTCTCATTCTATGTTACATGTCTTTAGGCTTAAAGTTGAGTTGAATTGTGTTGTAGTTGTTGTTCTGTTTCGAAATTTAATCGAGTAAAGGTTTGTGTTATTTGAAGTTAGTGTTGTTTGAAAGTTGAGAGTTCGTTTTAGGATTTCTACTTTTACTCGGTAGTTGTTAAAGTTCTATAGTTTGGAGTTTTTGGATGTTATGTTGTGTCTGATATGAAATAAAGATGTTGGTTGGTAATTTAGAATTATAGGAGTGTATAAATCTTGTTTTCAAGTAATAACTAAATTTTATGATGGTTATAGTTACAGCGTTATACTGCCGAAATTTTCGGAGCATCAGGTTGTCATGAGAGTAAACATTTAGTAACGTTTCCTTTGGTTAAATTTCTGGGGGCATTACAAAAGGTGAACAAAAACTATGAAATGTTTTTAACAAATCGTGCAATACACATTGCAGGAACGAATGAAAAAAATCAATAGATGAAAAGTAAAATTAATAATAATAATAATAATAATAATAAATACATAGATAAATATTGCCTAACTTAAAACGAAAGCTTGAAAGAATGATGATTTTACTCATTTTTTGAAATAATACTGCAAAAAATATGAAATATTGTGAGCAATGATAAGTGCAAAAATTGAATGAAAAATTACCAAAAGAAACCAGAGAAACGTCATGAACAAATGAAGGAGAAAAAAATCAGAAAATCGTGAGCCAAAGATTAAAAAGAAATGGAGCAATGTAACACCAAAGGAGAGAAATATAATTTGTGATAATAATTGTTAGTTATACAAATTTTATTAAAATAGATTTACAATAAATGACTCTGTTGGGTTTTATGCCCTAAAACTTGTAGATAGTGAATGGTGACAGATTGTTCACTTGTCTCAACAATAAAGAGTTATTGTTACTAAAATTGCACAATTTGGCCCAAATCCAATAAACTAAGATCCAAGGTTGTTTAGATGAAATTTGGACTAGTATGTGGGGACATACGGGGATCAGTGTTCAAGTAACAACCTAAATGGTCTATAGTATAGGGATAAGGTTGGGTATCTTATCCTGGTGACACTATGTGATACGATCCACTTTGTATTCGATACAGATGCAATGATCCAAGGCATCCATGTAGAAAACATGTGGGTGGGGGTATCCTGTGCAATGAGTTTGCATAAGACCGGACCGCGAAATAGTAACCACTAGATGTAACACCGTTGACTAGTTTAGGTTTCTATTTCAATAGGATAACCTAAGTAACTCAATCTCAATCCTGAGTCTGTTATGAACTCCTTTTCAGGAGGGATTGTCCTTAGATCTATATGGGTGAGAGTGGCCAATTCGCCGACTCAATAATCCTGTCATTTCAGGGGCAAGACCGAATGAGGGCTGGGAACATAACAGTACAAGATGAAATTCACTCCTTCCCCTATTGGGGCAAGTAGATGTGTGTTCCCTTAAGGGCTGATTCCGGGTCTTGAACAAGGGTGTCCATCCTCTCCTGGCCCAAAATAGCGGTCTTTATAGCTATTTAATACTTTATGAATGTCATTTAGCTTGATCCCACCTTAGGTTAAGCATATTTATGTTATAAATGTTATAATATATGGTAATTATGCATGAATTTAAATTTCATGAGTTATTTAGTATAATTGTTATATTAAATATATGAAATTGGTAAAGCATGATGCATGACATTAATTAGATAAATATAAAATGTTATATTTTATTAATGTAGCATGCATGCTTAGATTTATTTTCATGACTAAGCTAGGGATAGCCAGTTGCCTAGTGCTTGATCGGTCGCACTTCATTGGGGTTGAAACACATTCCAAAAGATCCGGAGTTCCGGGAGGAATCCGCTAATAATACTGCGAGAGTTGCATTAATTATCAATATAACATTGCTAGAACATCTTTTTAAACAACTATTAAGCCTAACCAACGCCTGTCTTTAATCTGTCTGTCTATTCGTTTATTCTTTGTTCTGCTTTTACTTTGCTCCAACATAATTTTTATAAAACCAAATCATTGTTACCATCTTTGAAACCATTAGAAAGTTACACAAAATAGATAAAGTGAAAGCTAATTCAGGGCTCGGATTGATAATATTACTTGTTGCAGACTGTGTATATTTGCACAAGAATTCTAGAGTCTTTTTATACCATATTTTACTCACTCTAGGAATCCAACACGTTGCATGACGTGTAATTCATGTGTAGGTGCGCAGCGTGACACGTAATTCACGTGTTTTGTTTTGTGCAACATGATGCGTAATGAATGCAAATGGTTTTGCATAGCGTGGCGCGTAATTCACGTGTAAGCTTTTGCGTAGCATGGTGCGTAATGCATGCGATTGGTTTGCACAGCATGGCATGTAAGTCGTGCGTTAGGTGAGGAGCATGACGCGGAAATCATGTGTGGTCTAGTAAAGTGTGGGTGCATAGTGTGAGAGGCATATGCATGATGTGGTTTTAGTGCTTTGTGAGCATGATGTGGTTGATTGCTTTGGAGCATGTTTGTTTTACTGCTTTGGAAGCGTGATGTATGCCTGTGGGAAGCATGTTGTTTGAAATTGTTTGATGTTTGTGAACTAGCTCGTGTGAGCTACTTATCAGTACCGCAGTTGTACTGATACCCTTTTCCCCACCTTTCCCCCAACATTTTAGATGTTGCAGGTATCGCGAATCATCTGGACCTTGGTGGCGAGGAGGAGAACTGCGAGGAAAGATTCATAGAGTGACGGTTTGCATGTTGTTATTGTTTCTTAGTGTTGTAATAAGTTAGCTGGAGAATGGTTTGTTTTCGATTTTATAAACTATATTGGATAGTTTGGTTGAGTTTAATAATATGTATAGCTAGTGGACTAGCTCTTTTGTTAAGAAAATGTCTTTATGATTCTGCTGCATGATTTTTGGTTATTGCATGTTGCCATAAGTCTGTCTCGTCTAGAGGAGATAGGTTTGTGAAATCTTATTGTAGTTTGGTGGAGTTTGGCCTTTTGCATATATAGAAGTGTTAAATGTCTTAATCAGGTGTTTTAAAATTTTGGGATAACCAGTTTTACGTCGTTATGCTATCGAAATATTCGGTACATTCGGTCTAGAGTGAGTTGTCCTAGTTGCTTAAGAGTCTAGAGTAAGTGGTAACGTCGCTAGGCTAGAGGTTAGAGAACCTGGGGCGTTACAATTTCAACGCTTTTTATAATCATAATAAACTTCAAGAAATATTCATAAAACACGAATAATTTAGAAAATCCAATATTCGCACCCAATTAAAAAGAGTTCAACAGTAAGTTCACTTACCTCGATTTATAAGCCTTCAATTTCAAACACATACCCAAATATTCAAACTTCAACTCCAACGGGTAACTATATTCAAGCCCAAATTCTCATGGGTAAATCGTTCAGGGATGAAATTGACTCACAAATCCATGGAATATTGTTGTTTAACACTTACCGAAAGTCAAGATCGCATAAAAGCACCTAAGGTTTGAAGTTTACAATCACTGGATCGCCGGATTTCGCCCCCAAACACTGCTGTCACCGGAAACAGCCACACCCACTGCTGAAAACGGAGCAAAATGAAGAGAAAGAGAGAGAGAGACTGAATGAGAAGCCGACGGGAAAGAGAAGCAAACCGAGATCTAGGCTGAAACGCGAGACCCATGCCTACCTTTGCCTGAAACCACCGTGAGACTGCCGGAAAACACGCAGGGACGAAGCCGACGATGACACGACGCTCGCAATTGTACGAAGACGTTGCTACACTGTCGCGGGTTCGCCTGAGGAGTTGCAGGCCGCCTTGCTTGCCGGAAACTCTAGGTGACGCCGCCGGAGTTAACTGCTGTCGTCAGAGGAAGAAAATAAAAGAAATCGAAAAAGTGGAGGCTGTCATCGGGTGAAGAAGGAAGAAGAAGAATGGGATGAAGAAGGTCTGACCTAAGGCTGCGTGCATAACAATATAAAAACCTAATGGTCTTCGGCTTGGCTCTTAATTCACCTTAATTTCTAAAATGCCCCTCCAACTTTGAATTACTAAAATTCCACCAATTTCCCTCCTTTTAATCTTTGAAAATTTCCATCTTAACTCCAAATCAACTCCAAACTAAGAAAATTTGATTTTTTTTTTTTTTTAAATTATGGGTGGTATATATCCAGTGCTAAGTGAATATAATTATCACTTAAATTCTACAGCCCCGTTTGATAACCATTTAGTTTTTGGCTTTTGATTTTAAAAAATTATGCTCGTTTTCTCCCAATTTACTTGTCATGGTTTTCATGTTTGTCAATGACACAGTTGAATTCCAAGTCAAATTCCAAAAACAAAAACAAGTTTTTGAAAACTAATTCTTTTTAGTTGTCAAAAATTGGCTTGGTTTTTAAAAACATAGGAATAAGTTAGTTTTTTTAGTTTTCAAAAATGACACATTTTAGATGTCGGGTCGTTACAATAGTGAACCATTCTGCCTTTCTTTCTTTGATATCCACCATTTCAAGGGCAAAATTTGGATAACTTTGTGAATTCTTGTTTAAACGCCTCTACTGACTTGTTGGCCCCACACTGACGTCGAAGTTTCGCCTTTTTCAACATGCTTTTCACACGCAAACAACATACGTCTTAAAGTTGTAAACACATCAACATGCTCAAAATCGAGTAAAATGAATGACTCTCCTAAGTCAAACCTCATGCATCTCTTTATGCAACCCATTAACCACCCATGCTCCACGAGCTTACTCAACAATCATGTTTAGCTCTCACATGGTTCTCCACACTTGATTTTGGCGTAAGGCTCCGCAAAACTCTCCAAGACTGCCCCTTCGAGTTGCACCGACCCCTGACCCTTTATACCCAGGGCCTCGACACTTCTCTACAGAGCTCGGTATTTGACCCTTGACCATTTATACCCAAGGCCTCGAACTGTGCATTGACCCTTGACCATTTACACCCAAGGCCTCGATGACTAAGCAACGTATTGACCCTTGACCATTTATACTCAAGGCCTTAATACTTGCCTCAAGACTCATCACATCGACCCTTGACCATTTATACACAAGGCCTCGATGCTCCTCTTTATCTAACATTGGCATATCGACCCTCGACCATTTATACCCGAGGCATCGACATCAAATAGTGATATATCAGTCCCTGACCATTTATACCCGTGGCCCTGATAGTCACTTTACTTTCCTCAAAACAATATCAATCCTCTACCATTTATACCCGAGGCACTGATATCTCAATAACAATGCTAGTCCTCTTTAAACCCATGGTGAGATGTCTGTTTGGTTTTATGCCCTAAAACTCGTAGATAGTAAATGTACATTTGACCGAACATTAATAAACGTGGTGTATTATTCAATGTTTGTATTATATCTTGTCTTATTAACCCTAATCCAATAAACTAAACATCCAAGGCTAATAGAATGAGGCTTGAACTAGTATGTAGGAACATACAGGGATCAATGTTCAAGTTTTAGCCTAAAGGGCCTGTAGTATAGGGATAAGGCTGGGTACCTTATCCTGGTGACACTATGGATACCGCCTGCTTTGTATATTGATACAAACGTAATGATCCAACGCGTTCGTGTAGTTGACATGTGAGTGGGGGTATCCTGTGCAATGAGTTTGCACAAAGAACGGACCGCGAAATAGTTAACCACTAACTGTAACACCGTTAGTTAGCTCGGTTTCTATTTCACTAGGATGACCTAGGCAACTTGGCCTTAATCCTGAGTGGATTATGGACTCCTGTCCATGAGGGATTGTCCTTTGATTTGTACGGGTGAGAGTGGTCTGTTCGCCGATTCAATAAGCCTACCATTTTTGGGACAAGACCGAGTGGGGAGCTGGGAACATATTCTTACAAGATGGAATTCACTCCTTCCCGATATTAGGGTAAGTAGAGGTGTGTTCCCTTAAGTGGTGTCTCCGGGTCTTGAACAATGGGCCCTACCCTTTTTATGGCACGAGACGGGTTTCTGTTTGTTGGTTGGACCTCAAACAGGTTGTTCATTAGAGGAGCACTAGTACTTAAGGACCAAGAGGTAGCCTAGGTGTAAAACGGTAATTTGACCTAGCTGGGGTACGAACACACGTGAAGGGCTAACTTGCTGTTGATGGTCGATATCCCTTGACACAGAAATATATCTGCAGTGAGAAGAGTGCAGCTGTGGTTCTTTAATGGAGTGAATCGCAGTTAACGAACATTGATTAATTTGGTTAATGAGTTTAGCCAATTAATCTAATATCGTTGGAGCTTCTGATCTGCAGGTCCATTAGGTCCCACCGGTAGCTCCATTGGGGCATTGAGGTAAATTTCTAAGGGGAGTTATATATATTTGAAGGGGTTCAAATATTTTATTAAAGTATGAATATGATTCATAATAAAAACTATAGGTTATAATTAATACTCATATAATGAATATTATTTCTATAGTTTATTTGAGAGAAACATGATTAAATATATGATATTTAATTGAAATATTAATTAATTGGTGAATTAATCAATATTAATGTTTTAATTTAATTTTAATTAAATTAAATTAATACTTTGGGTTAAGTGGAATATGCACATAAAAATGTTTTATGTATTAATAATTAAATTAAATATTAATTTAATTATCCATTATTTATTAACTGATCAGTCAAAAACCAACCCTTTAACCCTACACGCGTGAAATGCCTTTTTTTAAGGGAGTGGGAGGTTATCCATCAGTAGCATTCTCAGGCTAACTCCCTCTCTCTTTCTCTCTCACGCAAATTCACTCTCTGTGGGTGGAAAAATTCTCTGTGGTTTCCAAGGTTTTACAGAGGCCAAGATTCACACAAAAATCCCTTAGAATTTTTGGTTCCCACTAGCCGCTCAACACTTATCCTAAGGAGAATATCTGTGTAACTCTGTGGTGGTGTTCATAAAAGATTTGCAGCATCAAAAGAAGAATTCTTGTTGTTGGAATTTTCGGATTCAACAAGAATTTGTTGGGGAAACGATGGAGAACGACTACTAAACTAAGTGTTACTCAATCTCTTGATCACTAGGGTCTATTAGTTTAATTTATAATTATTTCTAATAGATTTACAGCATGATAAATTCTCTGTATTGTTGCTGTAAAAAAAAATTGTGTTTGTGATCCATATTGGTATTTTAATCTTGGTTGAAAATCAGTGTGGTTCTCTTAACGTTTCCACTGCCAAGGGCTTTCATCCCTTCAATTGGTATCAGAGCCATCTCTGAAATTTTTTTTTCCATTGATTGAAATTTGCGGATTCACTTTTATGGTGGGATTAATTTGCATTGTGGATGTTAATTTGCATTGAACTAGTTAGGTTTAATTGGCCATAGAAATTCATGTTATTTTTTATTCGATCAATTGTAAAGGCCCCTGCGTTTTGGGCAATTTTTTCATGAATTTCGAGTCTGTAAAGTCCGGGTTTAGTTAAGGCTTGAAAATCGATGAAGATCGCAGCGGATTTTGAAAAAAATAGTGAAGATCAGTCGCGGTTCTGCCCATAAAACAGCTCTAGACGCTTCAGCGTCGGGACGCTTGGCGTATTGCGTCCTGACGCTGTCGCGATTTCATGCTACGGATGGTTAAAATCGCGTTAGCGTCGAGACTCTATCGCTAAAGTGTCTCGACGCTGTCACGATTTCACGCGGCGCTGCAGTTTTCGTGAAAATGTGAAGTTGCCCTAATTATGCCGGTCCGGTTCGTGAATTTTTGGTTAGTTGGGACCAGTTTGGTCCGGTTCAACCCAGTTTGGGTGCGGTTCGAGTTTTTCAAGCCCGGTTCGAAGTGGTTCGGGTCGGTTGAAGGCTTGTAGACCGGATTTGGAGCTGCAGATTTGTGTAATAGGATAGTATTAAAGCTTTATTAGAGTAATTTTGCTTTAGTTTATCTTAGGGGCCAATTCAATCGGTTCAATTGCTATTTAGATGCTTTATGGATGTCATTTAAATTTTAATCCCACCTTAGGTTATAAAGCATGCTCATGCATTATGTATGTTATAATATGATTGTAATATTTGGAAGATAATGCATGGTTTTTTTTCATGATTTATTTAATATATAGTTGAGTTATATTAAATTCATGAAAATGGAAAAGTATGATGCATGCAATTACATAGTTTTAATATAAGACTTATATTAAAAATAAATTGTTTGCAGCATGCTAATATGATTTACCATTTTTTGCAATAACTAAATTGTTTATTTATTAAAAATTGAAATCAAGTTGCATTGAGCATGATACATCCATAGTTTAATATAATTGTTATATTAAATTCATGCAATGCAAAGTTATATAGTTTAAATTTGATTAATTTGAATATGATTGTTAATTGATTTAAACTATAGTATGCATGATTATAGGGCTAATCATTAAAATTTTGAAATAGTTTAAAATTTATGATTGGAAACAGTCAATCTATAATCAAGATATGCATGCTCACATAGGATCTGAGGTTAAAATGAATTAATTTTAATGAGTTAAAATTAATTAGACCTAAGATCATTTTCTATTAGGATTAGAAATTCTTACTTAGTTTTAAAAATTATTTTAATGTACTAAGTAGGACAACATTGTTGTGATTATAAGGGAACTCTACCAGTGAAGTACTGTCTAAGGATTGGAGGTATTTAAGTTGACGGTATACGGAACACCTCCTACCTGGGAACTGATCTGGAACACCGGAGTTGAATTAATCACAGGTTAATGTTAGAATAATGTCGCTAGGTAAATTAAATTGGTTTAATACACCTAGACATTAGGTCTTATTATAATAGTTATAATAGGACTAGACTTAGATAAATGACTTAGCCGGATTTATCTAGGTCTAATCAAACCCTAAAAATATCTGATAGGTTACTTTAGTGGGAGGAAAATTACAAAACTTTATTTAAATCGAGTTTTGCTCCTACGTCCCTAAATAGTTCACACCGTGAGATCCATGCTCGGCTTCGTGTCGTCGTAGAGCGGCCTCCCTCCGCCTACGTGTTGCCCTGGAGCAACCATCCCTTCGGAGGGCCTGATAATAGGATTCGGAAAGTGTTTGCATGGGTCAATACCAATTTGAAAGATCTCTATTTATTCATTCAGTTATTAATTATTAAGTTTATTCTGAATGAGCTAATGTTATAAGCTTGGTTAAACTCATGTTCCTGGTTAGTTAGTAGTTGAAAATGCGAGACCTGACCCGCAACTGGTTTTGTGAATGTTCTGTTGGGTTGTAGTTTGGTGGAGGCGTTAATAATGTTATATAGAAGTGTTTTATGCTTAGCAGGTTAAAGAAAAAAATTGGGTTAGTCCTATGTATGCCGTTATGATGTCGAAATTTTTTGCGCACACGATTAGTTTGGGGTTAAGAATTAGTAATGTCGCTAGGATAACTACTAAAATCCTGGGGCGTTACAAGGTATTATCTAACACATATGAGTTATTATAGGGTTAAGTTACAATCTTGCATATATGAGTCCTCGTCCTGGTTTCACATCGTTAGATTTGTCATCGTAGGCTACAATGACGGACATTCTTGAATGGCAGTCGTCCATGTCTGACTTTAATTTGTAAGGTAATGTGATGTTAAAAGTTCGTTAGTTTGAAAAATTGAAGCTAAATTTAGTTCTTAGGTTTATTAGCTTTGAGAAATTAGTTAAATTTTGAGGCTATTTATTTGATTAAATTTTAACTGGGGACTCATCACGTGATTAAAATGTGAGTTTGACTGCATTTGTGTGAATTATACATATCTAATGCCACAATTTTGCAAATGTCGCAAGTGGATGAAAAGTTGTGTGAATTTCTGAATTTGAAAAACTTTAAAACTTCTCTTCGTTTTTAACATGAATCAAATTGCATTCTTTCATTATAATGGACCCAACTTCCATTCAAGTTATTTTTATTTCCCTACATGTATGGTGCAATATAATAAAATACACGATACAAAAAGAAATTAAAATGAAATGGATAATTAAGCAATAATATATATAAGTACAAGGTATTTATGAGTTTTTAAGTCCATAGAGGGTTTTTAGCACATGGGCACATTTTTATTACGGATTGGATTGGGAGCAACCAATCTAATTGGACCTTTAGGCTTGCAACTTAGAATGGCTGAATGGTCTATTTGTGGACTCGTGCTTGTTTCCTTCGAAATGTATAAAGTGTGGAAATGATCATCAGAACTTGGAGCTTCATTAGTTGCCTGTTGAGATGATGGTTCATTGACTGGTGTTGTATTAGTAGGTGTTGTCTCTTTTAAAACTTTCAAATTGGGTATTGAAGCAAGGATGACTCTAGAAGTTGCCGTGGGTGTGAAAGGAAAACACATGGTAAGGAGGAGAAAGGAGGAGAAAAGGAAAGAACCACGTTGCGAAGTCATTAATGGATAACAAATAATTTCAAATAATAGATGAGTTATTTGAATCGAGTTTTTGGGTTACTGGCCTATCACATGGATGAATTATGGTGTGGCGCATTAAGTCTTAAATAGGTTTGCAAATAGATGAGGAAGAAAGTCTGTTGTAGAAATTTGGTGAATGCAGCTGTGGTTTTGGTGTTTCTTTTTCTATATTTGTGCATTTCCTAATTGGAGTTTTACCAAATTCATAGAAAACTAAACAACTTAAAAAACATAATTCAATAGGAATGCATGATAAATTTTGTATGTAGATTTATAAATTTACCATTTTCTTCTCTGATAAAGAGTTTAATACCAAATTAAATATTGTTCTTTACAAAAAAGAAAGCAAAAAAGAGAAAATAATATCAACAGACGTTGAATCGAGTACACTAGCACGTCGCACGATGGTACCAACTTGCGTCTACACCAGATGTGTCAACCTTGATCCTTCTACTTACACATAATGCAGGTTGCTCCGCTACCTTGCCTAATAATTTTTCAGGCACTCTTATGCAAAGGTCACACTTGACACGTTGATTCTGAGACGTCTTCGAATGCCCTAAAATGTTGTGACGCCTCGCATTTCAAAATTAAGCATGTTGAGGAAATGAACAGTTGTTGAGTTTAAATTAAAATTTTAGTTCAAGCAATTTTATTTTGAGATTTTTGAATCCACAATCTTGTAGTTTTGGAAATAAAGTTACCCAAGATTTTCTCATGAAAGAAAGGACATTAAGGCTGCGATTTAGGTTTTAGAAGATTGGAATTAGTGGCCAATTAATCTTTGGGAAAATACACTTTTAGTCCTCGAGGTTTTGGTTAGGTTTCATTTTGGTCCCTATGTTTTCAAACTCGACAATTTAACTCGTGAGGTTTGGATTTCGTTTCATTTCGGTCCCTCCATTCAATTTTTTTTTTTTTTGTTAATAACAAAGAGAATTTTGACGTGACACTAATTTTTTAATTAAAAATTATCTTTTAATTTTGAGTTTCAAACCCATAAGTGCTAGAGGTTTCATGTGTCAAGTGCATGGTTAGTTGCACGTTTACATAATTGAGTATGTTACCATGGATATGTTGTTCATCTCGTATATGAAGCATGCTATTATGAAGCATGTTATTGGAGTTGAAATGTATGTTACCTGCTTTACATATGTATGTTGCTTGTTGGCTCTTTAGGTGTGAGCCACTTACTCATTACTGTGGTTTTGTACTGACCCACTTACTCATTACCGTGGTTTTGTACTGACCCACCACCGGATTTTGCAAGTGATGAGGAATACTACGAGCTTGGTTATGCTCACGAGAAGGCTTGAGAAAGAATGAGACATTAGATAAATTTTAATACTTTGTAGTCGGGTTTTGTCTTCTTACGGTCTTGTTTTCTCTCATTCTATGTTACATGTCTTTAGGCTTAAAGTTGAGTTGAATTGTGTTGTAGTTGTTGTTCTTTTTCGAAATTTAATCGAGTAAAGGTTGGTGTTATTTGAAGTTAGTGTTGTTTGAAAGTTGAGAGTTCGTTTTAGGATTTCTACTTTTACTCGGTAGTTGTTAAAGTTCTATAGTTTTGAGTTTTTGGATGTTATGTTGTGTCTGATATGAAATAAAGATGTTGGTTGGTAATTTAGAATTATAGGAGTGTATAAATATTGTTTTCAAGTAATAACTAAATTTTATGATGGTTATAGTTACAGCGTTATACTGCCGAAAATTTCGGAGCATCAGGTTGTCATGAGAGTAAACATTTAGTAACGTTTCCTTTGGTTAAATTTCTGGGGGCATTACAAAAGGTGAACAAAAACTATGAAATTTTTTTAACAAATCGTGCAATACACATTGCAGGAACGAATGAAAAAAATCAATAGATGAAAAGTAAAATTAATAATAATAATAATAATAATAATAAATACATAGATAAATATTGCCTAACTTAAAACGAAAGCTTGAAAGAATGATGATTTTACTCATTTTTGGAAATAATACTGCAAAAATATGAAATATTGTGAGCAATGATAAGTGCAAAAATTGAATGAAAAATTACCAAAAGAAACCAGAGAAACGTCATGAACAAATGAAGGAGAAAAAATTCAGAAAATCGTGAGCCAAAGATTAAAAAGAAATGGAGCAATGTAACACCAAAGGAGATAAATATAATTTGTGATAATAATTGTTAGTTATACAAATTTTATTAAAATAGATTTACAATAAATGACTCTGTTGGGTTTTATGCCCTAAAACTTGTAGATAGTGAATGGTGACAGATTGTTCACTTGTCTCAACAATAAAGAGTTATTGTTACTAAAATTGCACAATTTGGCCCAAATCCAATAAACTAAGATCAAAGGTTGTTTAGATGAAACTTGGACTAGTATGTGGGGACATACGTGGATCAGTGTTCAAGTAACAACCTAAATGGTCTATAGTATAGGGATAAGGTTGGGTATCTTATCCTGGTGACACTATGTGATACGACCCACTTTGTATTCTATACAGATGCAATGATCCAAGGCATCCATGTAAGAAACATGTGAGTGGGGGTATCCTGTGCAATGAGTTTGCATAAGATCGGACTGTGAAATAGTAACCACTAGATGTAACACCGTTGACTAGTTTAGGTTTCTATTTCAATAGGATGACCTAAGTAACTCAATCTCAATCCTGAGTCTGTTATGAACTCCTTTTCAGGAGGGATTGTCCTTAGATCTGTATGGGTGAGAGTGGCCAATTCGCCGGCTCAATAATCCTGTCATTTCAGGGGCAAGACCGAATGGGGGCTGGGAACATAACTGTATAAGATGGAATTCACTCCTTCCCCTATTGGGGCAAGTAGATGTGTGTTCCCTTAAGGGCTGATTTCGGGTCTTGAACAAGGGCGTCCATCCTCTCCTGGCCCGAGAGGAACTGCTGTTTATTGATTGGATCATAAACAGATTGTTCATTAGAGGAATCAGTGGTACTTAAGGATCTAGATGTAACCCAGCGGTAAAACGGTAATTTGACCCAGCTGGCGTTACGAACATTCATGAAGGATTGACTTACTGCTATTGGTCGATATCCGTGGACACAAAAATATTCTACAGTGAGAAGAGTGCAGATGTGGGTCTTTAGTGGAGTGACTCACAGTTAACAAATGTTGACTAACTTGGTTAATGAGTTTAGCCAATTAATCTTGTATCGTTGGAGCTTCTGATCTGTAGGTCCATTAGGTCCACCTGCTAACTCGTAAAGGGTTCTGAGGTTAAATAGTCTTGAATAGAATTTGAAGTGTGTTCAAATTCGTTAAGGGAATTTGATTGTATTTGATACAATTAAGATAATGTATGAAGATACATTATATAATATAAGTTTAATTGGTGAATTAAACTTTATAGTATAAAATTAATTTTGGATGTTATTCAAAATTAATTAATGAGAGAATTAAATATTTGAAAGAGTTCAAATATTAAATATGAATTAGATTCATATTGAAACTATAGGTTAAATTTAATGTGAATGAGATTCATATTAAAACTATAGTATATGAGAGAATTATTTGAATAATGATTCAAATAGTAAATTAATTAAATATATGATATTTAATTAATGAATTAATTAATCGGAGAATTAATTAATTTATTTTAATTAAATGTGATTTAATTAAATTAATTACAAAGTTAATATTAATGTACATTATGATGCACATTAAAACTATAGGTTAATTGAGAGAGATTAAAATTTGAATCATATTAAATTGAATTAAATTGACCATTCAATTAATCTCATTTTAATGTACTTTTATATTATTTTTGCCCTAGGATGCCAAAATACCGGTCTTTATAGCTATTTAATACTTTATGAATGTCATTTAGCTAGATCCCACCTTAGGTTAAGCATATTTATGTTATAAATGTTATAATATATGGTAATTATGCATGAATTTAAATTTCATGAGTTATTTAGTATAATTGTTATATTAAATATATGAAATTGGTAAAGCATGATGCATGACATTAATTAGATAAATATAAAATGTTATATTTTATTAATGTAGCATGCATGCGTAGATTTATTTTCATGAGTATTAATATAATAGTTATATTATGAATGGAAATAAATTTCAATGCTTGATTTTCATGTATTATTTTAATATAAATTGTTATATTATTTTAAATGAAAATGGAAAAACATTGAGCATGACATTAATTAGATTAATATAAGAGTTATATTATATTAATGTCGACAATCATTTTTTTTTTTGATAAACATGACACATGTATTACTTGGGAAAAACAAAAGGAACATACAAATGGCTATCCTTGAGTGTCATCTTTTCCATCCATTCAGGAAAATCACCTAACCATAAGCATGGTGGTGTCAAATAGCCTTGACTGGCCATTTTATGAGCAAACATATTATAGCGACGACTAACATAAGTGAAATTTACAATCTCAAAAGAAGCCAGGATCGCCTTGATGTCCCATAGTGTCGTAGATATACTTGACTGTCCTTGAAGTTGACCGTTTATAGACTTTATTAGATTTGAACAATCTGAAAGAACTGTTAACCACCGCACCTTCAAGTCTTTTGCTAGTTGAAGTCCTGTCAGAATGGCAAGTGCTTCAGCCCCCAATGGGGAATGACAACCTGAAATAGAGTGATTTTGCGCTGCCTTCAAAAGACCTCCCTTTGTACGCAGTATTATGCCAATTCCACATTTGGTCGTAGCATCTAAAAAGGTAGCATCAGTATGCATAATGACTTCCTCCCCTTCAGAAAGAATCTAAATCACATAAGCCTCTGATTGAGCCAAAGATCCTCATATAGGGTTTGCCTCCCAATATTCCGTTAAGTAGTCCTGAATCCATTCACGTCGACACATAGGTGTTGGAATTGGACGGTTATGGAGCATACCATTTGTGTCATTCCAAATTGCCCAAGCACCAACATAAATACATGCTAATATAATATCCATTTGATCAGCAAAGCTCAGCCACCGATCCTTGATCTCTAACATGTCCCATCGATCAATCAAAATATTTGATGTGAACTTTTCCTAACCGCAAGCGCACGGGTCAAGTAATAATAAAGAGTTCGTATAAACGAGTGTCGTCCTCTGGATTGGATTTTTAAGCAAATCAAGTATTGTGAATTATCTTGCCCAATTTTATTTAGGGATCAAAGAGTGATGAATGAATGATAAGAAAACCAAATCAAAGCAAGTAAAAAGTGTGGAATTTCAATTGGGAAAACTACTTAGGGAATTGATTTCGCCGATTTAGTTTAGGATTGATTTTAAGGAATAAGTTATTATGCACAATGAAATTATGAGCCAAAGACCCTTTAATCACAACTACCTCTCCCGAGTATAATTGATTCTCATGCAAATTAACCTACTTGATATCCCTATCTAAGTTTATTAATCATGCAAGGCAATGAGATCTTTTAACCAATTCTAAAGTTAATCTAAAACCGTCACGAATTAGAAACTAAACTTTAGTCATGCATTCTTGAGTAAGTCTAAATCAAATCCCCTCTCCTGAGCTAGATTCGAAACTTAAATCATCCAACTAATGGCCAATTAATTGAAAGCATTAAATCAAGATTACAAACATAATAACATTGCACAACTTAAACCATAAATCAATCCATAAACCCAATCAACTACATCAATCCCTAAGCTTACAAGTTTAGCTACTCATGATCAAAATTACAAGCTCAACTAAACATGTAAAAGCCATAAAAATCTAACTAAAGTGAGGGAAAGAAGAATTAAACTCGTTGTAGGCCGAAACCGAACGTCCCCGTCACGATCCCCACGAACAATGGGTTGATTTCCGAATTTTCCCCTTTTCTTCAGCCTTGAACTGCTCTGTTTTTCCTCTGTTTACAGCTCCAAGAAGTCCCAAAATTTTTTCCTCCAAAAACCTAGCCGAAAGGATGCTTATATTGCAAATTTTTGCCGTAGCGTCGAGACGCTATCAAGACAGCGTCTCGACGCTGCCTCTAAACACGCGTGATCTGGAAAGGAAGTTACACAGCGTCGAGACGCTAACGTCACAGCGTCGAGACGCTGCGAAAGTTTCGCGTCTCCTCTGATATGGAATGCCAGCATCGAGACGCTAAAGAAGCAGCGTCTCAACGCTGGTCTATATTTGACCAAATGTTGACTTTTTTCCTTTTTGATTCTTTTTCCTTCCTTTGCATCTTTTCGCGTCCCGAGCACCTGATTAACTCCATTATTGCATTATAGCTCCAATCAACCATTTCCTACAAAATAAACATTAAAGCCCAATAAAATGGCCCAAAAATCATAAAAGACTAGCTAAATTAAATAAGTAACGATAGCTAGCTATGCTCGCTATCAATATTCGGTTGAAGAATCCTCCATATCTCTTGAGCTCTAGGGCACCGGAAAAGAGCGTGATCCGTAGTTTCTAGCTCCTCATGGCATACTGGGCAAATCATATTGACTGGAACATGATGTCTGTTTAAATTAACCATAGACGGAATATCACTATGAAACGATTTCCACACAAAATTTTTTACTTTGTTTGGAATTCGCAACTTCCAAACTTTTTTCCACCACCTAACTTCCAATCCACGTTCAGACATTGACGGTTCCATCGGTCGCAACATGCAAAGTTTATAACCACTCTTAACGGAATATTCTCCACTACTATCGTAGTGCCAAAACCACCTGTCTGGAGCATTTAGACTAATTGGTAATCCTTTAATTATCTCCACATCCTCCCCTGTCAAATATTGTCGGAGCTTCACCTCATCCCATTGTACGCTTGGAGTAATAAACTCCGCAACCATGATATTCGCCGAACTTGGATCAACCTGTGACAGCACCTTAAAACTGAAAGGGTGAGGAATCCAAGGGTCTTTGAACATAAGAATAGTTTGAACATTTCCCAAATTTTTCCGAATTCCTTTTTTCAATAGCTCCATGCCCCACACAAAACCCTTCCAAAAAAAGAAGACGAGGTTGAATATGAGACATTTAGCACTGAAGAATGAGGAAAATACTTTCCACATAACACTCTTGATAATGTAAGATAAGGATTAGTTAGCACTCTCCAGGCTTTTTTAGCAAGCATAGCTTGGTTGAAACTAACCAAATCACGAAAATTCAACCCCCCCCCCACCTCTTTTGGTTTACAAATTCAACCCCCCCAACCCTTAGAACCCCACCAGAATCTAGCACACGAAGTCGTAATCTTTGTCAGAATACCTTTTGGAATCCGGAAACACTGCATTGCATAGGTTTGAATCACTTGAATAATAGATTTTATCAACACCTCTTTCCCTCCTTGAGAAAAAAATTGGCTCTTCCATCCTTGAAGCACCGTCCATACCCTATCCAAAATGAACTGGAAATCTCGAGTTTTCCCTCTATGGAATGTTGATGGCAATCCAAGGTAGGATCCCAAGGACTCAGATATAGTCATAGACAAAATTGGACTAAGATATTGTTTGGTGTCACTTGGAATATTCCCCGAGAAGAACACGATTGATTTTGCAAAATTAACACACTGCCCAGAAGCCTTTTCATAAACTAACAAAATAGATTTGAAATATCCAAACTCCTCCGCCTTGGCTTTAAAAAAAACCAGGCTATCATCCGCAAAGAATAAATGCGAAATTTTAGGACACTCACGTGCTATGGACACCCCCGCCATTGAATTATTCCTCGCATCCACCAACAAAGCCGATAGCCCTTCGGAACATAGTAAAAATAGATAACGTGATAAAGGATCACCTTGGCGAATTCCACGAGTTGGTCTACAGAATCCAAAAGTTTCCCCATTTAAAATGATAGAAAAAGAGGCAGTTGTAATACATTTCAAAGCTAACCTGATCCAACAATCATGAAAACGCAACTTTTCCATGATTTGTCTCAAATATGTCCACTCCACCCTATCATAGGCCTTGCTCATATCTAATTTTAGTGCAGCATAACCAACTTTTCCCTTCCGCTTTTTATTTAGAAAATGAAGCGTCTCATGACTCAAAATAATGTTATCAGATATCGACCGACCAGGAATAAACGCAGATTGACATTCATCGATTATCTCATTTAACACACCTTTAAGTCCATTAGCTATGACCTTAGTAATTATTTTTAAGAGACATTGCATAGACTAATTGGGCGATAATCTGACACTAACCTGGGCAGCCGGCCTTTGGGGATAACCACTATATTGGTATGATTCCAGTCCTCTATCGATCCCTCTGAATTGAGAATTGCCAAGCAATTATACATCGTTTTGTTTCCCACGACGTCCCAATATTTCTGATAAAATAATGCTGGAATTCCGTCCGGTCCCGGGGCCTTCGTTGGATGAAAATTTCGCATTACAGTAATAACTTCCTCTCTCGTATAAGGAGCTAACAACATCTGATTCATTTCATTAGTTACCTTTCAGGGTATATGACTAAGTACACTTTGTATATCACTTTGGTCCGGCTGAGCTGAAGAGAATAACGTCGAAAAATAATTCTCAAAAGACTTTTGAATTTAAGGTAGATCAGATTGCCAGATTCCATCAATATCCTCCACACCATGAACCCAATTTTTACGTCGTCTCATGGTCGCCTTTTGATGGAACCACTTCGTATTGCAGTCTCCCCATTTAAGCCAACTCTCCCTCGATCGTTGTTTCCAGTACATCTCCTCCTCCAACAACAAGTTGTCCAGTTGCCGCTCCAATCGATGAATCTCAACAAAATCAATAGGTCCACGATACTCATGAGAGACTTTAATTTTGCTCTTTCTTTCCTTATTCTCATTTTTCAATCTCCAATTCTGTCTAACCCCCCATCCTTTTAGGGCGATGGCACATTGTTCCAATGTCCGATGCAACGATGGATTGTCATCACATCCCTCTCTCCAATTTCCATTCCGTCTAATAATATTACGACATTCCTCATGTCTTGTCCACCACTCCTCAAATTTAAACTTCCAATTTTTCCTACTCCTATTCACATCCAAACTGCTCCCCAATAAATTGAGCTCTATGGGTTTATGATCTGATTTCGCCCAATCCTTATTAACAACTTGGAGATTCTCGAAAAGAGAGCAGAAATTCTGATTAGCGACAAACCGATCAAGCCTCAGACTTACTTGATCTCCCAAGCTTCTTCGATTGCACCATGTAAAAACTCCCCTAGAATAACCCAAATCTCTTAGCATACAATCATCTATGACTTCTCTAAAATCTTCAATTTGTTGGGTATCCCTCTCAGGGCCACCCAACTTTTCATTTTGCCATAGAATTTCATTAAAATCG
This sequence comes from Luffa acutangula, assembly GCA_036850905.1. Taxonomy (NCBI): domain Eukaryota; kingdom Viridiplantae; phylum Streptophyta; class Magnoliopsida; order Cucurbitales; family Cucurbitaceae; genus Luffa; species Luffa acutangula. The sequence continues at coordinate 10,625,398 of CM072087.1, forward strand.
CCCCCAATCACCCAAGCATTATCATTAAAATCATACAAACGTCTGATTAAATTCTATGAATGACGACGAAGTGAGGAGTCAGGATTTCCATACACACCAGTAAACCTCTAGCACTTATCATTCCACACTATATTAGCATCTATATGATGAATAGAGTAACTGCGAATACTAACGTCCACATCCTCTTTCCAAAGTAAGCACAAACCCCCGCTCATCCTAGCCCGATTAACGACAAAACACCCAGAAAACTTTAAACGAGCTTTTAATTTATTCAAAGTAAATGACGAAGATTTCGTCTCAGACAGAAAACATAAATTGGGATTTAAAATAGACAGCTCGTTACAAACATTTCGGAATGCCCATGGACTCCCCAATCCACAAACATTCCAGCATAATGTTTTCATAATGACTGGTGGGGCTGCTTAGTAGTCCCCGCCTGTCCACCATCGTCAATTTTGGGGCACTTAATATTCCACGGAGAGAACAACAATGACCCATCCTTTCGCTTTTTAGCTTCTTCCCCATCATCCACATTAACACCAAGAGGAACAAAATTTTAATTTCGTGGATGATTAATTAATATAATCGATATTAATAAATGAAACTGAAATTGCATGAAGCATGACACCACTTTAGATTAATACAATAGTTATATTATTGGCGTCATGAGCGTTATGGTGTTTAATAATTTGAATTAGATTGTTATTTGGAAACACCATAGAAGCATGTTATAGGGCTAATTGTTAAAATTTTATAACAGTTATAAAATTGATTAGAAACCGTCGACCTATAACAAAGAGTTGCATGCAAACATAGGACCTTAGGTTAAAATGAATTAATTTTAAATTGTTTAAAATTAATTAGACCTAAGCTCATTTTAATTCTAATAGGATTAGAATTATTTTCTTACTTAGGATTAAAATAGTTTTAATGCACTAAGTAGGAAAAACATTACTATGGTTATAAGGGAACTCTCCCGGTGAAGTTTTGTCTAGGCTGGGGGTATTTAAGTTGACGGTTACGGAACACCTCCTACCTGGGAACAAATCCGGAACCTGAGTTGAATTAATCATAGTCTAATGTTAGCATGCAATGTCACTAGGTAATTAAAAGAGTTTAATTCACCTAGACATTAGAGTAAAGACCTCTATATAAGAGTTATATTAAGGCATAAACTTAGATAGATTCATTTAGCTGGAATTACCTAAGTAATAGACCCTTAAATTATAAAAATACGTAGTGAGAGGAAATATATGAAAACAAGATTTTCATAAATCAAGTTTTGCTCTCACGTCCTCAAGAGTTCACAACGTGAGGTCCATGCTAGGCCTCGAGTCACCCTGGGAGTGACCCCCTACGGATGGTGTTTGCAATGGATTAATATCAAGGTGAATGCGGGACTATTTTATAGTAAGTGGGAGCAGAACATGTGTCAACGTATCCTACGGTCTCCTCCATTAGGTTGCCCCGTGAGATTCCTATGATCTACCTACGAGTCGCCCTGGGAGCGATCACCCTACGGTGGGCTTGATCATGGGATTCGGAACAACGCAAACTCCAGAAATGGATAGGGTTTCTTAGGTCCATTCCCAACTTTGACTTTCCCTGTGGTAGCATTGTTGGGGCCGACCTCTGGAATCTGAAAATGGAGGGTCACACTTATGGGAAATTTTTATGGTGTTAATGATTTTCTGACCGAAGAACGGTAGCTAAGAGCTATTGGAATATGAGTTATTATGGTAATAGGGATTGGCTGAGATTGTCTCAATTCAGGGGAGGAGTAGTTGACTGTCCTACGGTAGCTATTGCTTTAAACCTCTGAAGTATCGTTGCAAATATGTATCATATATTTTGGTCGATGATTACTTTTGCTAAATTGATTGGATTAAAACAATATAATTTTGTGTAATGGGTTTAGTGCAAAACAAGTAATTTGTTGTTTCAATGATAATTTCTATGTGCATTGTCTTACGCCAATTGATAACGGTTTTAAATACAACTAGCTTAAACTACAAACTTGTGGTAAATGATTTTAGATTAGTCTTGAGTGAGGAATGTCCTCAGGTCCAAATGTCTAGTTCATCTTCAATCATTTATGATGATTATGACATTAACTGCCTAGACAATGTTGATGACAATGAATGTGATTTATTGGTCATTGAAACGTGCATAGTGGAAAATGAGGATACAACCTGAATTTTTAATTAAGGTGCCACTTATCACGTTTGTTTTTCCTTTTAAGGAATAAGCTCATGGCAATTGTTGCAAATAGGTGAGTTGACTCTCAGATTTTGATCTGGAGAGTATATCTCGGCTTTGGTAGAGGGAACATTAAGTTATTTTATCTAGTGGGAGAAAATACACATTATTAGATAATGTGTATGTATTTCCTAAAGATTAACAGAGATTTGATTTCTATAACGTATATGCTGGGACAATGCTACTCTAAACCTTTCTCTGTTTATTTTAAGAAAGGGAGTTGACATTTGTTTAGCTTTACTGGAAAATAACTTATGTGTTTTAAGACTAATTGAGAGTAAAGCAAGTCATGAGCACTGAGTTGCTTAAAATTGCTTATACTCAAAGAAATAAAGGCAAATGATATCTCCTAAAGGAAATACCTTTCTTTGGTTCTTAAGGTTAGGCTATTTTGATCTCAATATGATTGAGAGCTTAGTCTAGAGTATACTTCTAAGTTAGTTAGAAGAAGACTCTCTAATACCAATAAAGTCATGCCTTATGGGCAATATGACTGATAGATCTTTTACTGGAAAAGAGCTAAAAGAGCCAAAGAACCCTTGGAGCTTTTACATTTGGATCCTTGTGGTCTAGTATGTTAAAGCAGTGGGAGGGTATGAATAGTTTATCTCTGTTATAGATGATTATTCATAGATATGAATATCTCTACCTAATGCAACTTATGTCTGATCTCTTGAGATATACGAAGGGCTTAAGACTAAAGTTGAAAACTTGTTAGGTGAGATAATAAAAACACTTTGATCTGATCAATGTGTTGAGTATAGGGACTTGAGATTCTAGGACTATTTGATAGTTCATGGAATCACATCCTAAATATAAGTTAGGAGTAATAGAACCCTATTGGATATGGTTCAACCCATATTGAGCTATGTTCAATTGCCTGACTCTTTTTGGGGTCATGAAGTGTTGACTTCATTACATACTTTGTAGGTTACCTCAAAGGAAACAAGGAGTGGATATTTCTTCAATCCACAAGAGAATTACGAATTTGTATTTGACAAATGCTTCATTCTCAGAAGAAGAAAATATGAGAAATCATAAGCCACAAAGTAAAGTCAGTTTGATTGTATTAACAAATGAAGCTACAGAAAAATCAACAAGAGTTGTTGATAAGACTGGTTATTCATTAAGAGTTGTGGATAAGGCCAATGTTTTTTTGGTCAAGTCACATCCATCTCAAGAGTTGAGAATTCCTTGATGTAGTGGGAGGGTTGTTTTATAACATGACCTTTACATAGGCTTATTTGAAGCTCAAGTCGTCATTCTTGACGATGACATAGAGGATTCATTATCTTTTAGAAAGAAAATGAATGATGTTGACAAGGACCAATGGTTTAAAGCCATGGACCTGGAAATGAAGTCTTTGCATTTCAATTCCATTTGAGATCTTGTAAATTTTCTTGATAGGGTAACACCTGTAGGTTACAAGTGGATTTACAAGAGGAAATGAGACATTTAAGGTCTCAACTAGAAGGGTCCATTGAGCAAGATCAGAAGCAAAAGGGTTTGCAAGTTTAAGTGATCCATTCATGGATTGACCTAAGCATTTCGATCTTGGAATATAAGATTAGATATAGTGGTCAGATCATTTGGCTTTAATCAGGACATTGATGAGTCTTGTATCTACAAGAAGATCGTCAGTAGTACAGTAGCATTCTTCATGTTGTATGTGATTGATATCCTACTCATTTGGAATGAAGTAGGGTAACTTATTGACATTAAATGTGACTGGCAGCTCATTTCCAAATAAAAGTTGGCAGAAGCTTAGTTTGTTCTTATGTTCTAAATTGTTTAAAACAGTAAAAAAAAATGCTAGCCATGGTTCAAGCGTTTTATATCTATAAATGTTGATTAGATATGAGATCCAGAATTCTAAGAAGGGTTCACGACCTTTCAGGGTAGAATTCTTTTGTCTAAGGAACTGTGTTCTTAGACACCTCAAGGAGTTGAGGAATGCCCTATGCAATGGTCATTGTTAGTGAGTATCAATCTAATTCAGGATATGATCACTGGAGAACCGTTAATTATATTCTCAAGTATCTTTGGAGAACGAGGATTTATATGCTCGTATATGACACTAAGGATTTTATCCTTACAGGATACACTGACACAGATGTTTTAACTAGTAAGGATTTGATGAAATCTACATCAGTGTCTATCTTCACTCTTAAATAAAAGAGATATAATATGATAGTGCATCAAGCTAGGATGCTATGCAACCTCAGCCGTATAGGCCAAAAACTACGCTATTTGTGAAGCAGCGATCGAGGCTGTAAGATTTGGAACGTTTGAGGCTGATTTGGAAAGTGTTTCAAATATGACCTTTCCTAATGCAAGACAAGCATGCACATTGAATTGAATGAAAGTATTGCTGATCATTCACGAAGGCTCTCTCGGCTAAAGTGTATGAGGGTAATCTAGATGGTCTAGATCTACGAGATAAGTACAAAGATGTAATCTAGGATAAGTGGGAGAAATGTAATAGGTATAGTGGATGCCCTACTTTATTGTATTTGTACAATGTATATATACATTTTATGTATTTTACATGTATCGATACACCCATTGCCATAATAGATTCTTGTACATCCCACTAAACTAGAGTTTTAGTTCAAGTGGGAGTTGTTGGGTTTTATGCCCTAAAACTCGTAGATTGTGAATGGTGACAAATTGTTCACTTGTCTCAACAATAAAGAGTTATTGTTACAAAAATTGCATAATTTGACCCAAATCCAATAAACTAAGATCCAAGGTTGTTTAGATGAAACTTGGACTAGAATGTGGGGACATATGGGGATTAGTGTTCAAGTAACAACCTAAATGGTCTATAATATAGGGATAAAATTGGGTACCTTATCCTGGGGACACTATGTGATACGACCCACTTTGTATTCGATACGGATGCAATGATCCAAAGCATCCATGTAAGAGACATGTGAGTGGGTGTATCCTGTGCAATGAGTTTGCATAAGACCGGACCGCAAAATAGTAACCACTAGATGTAACACCGTTGACTAGTTTAGGTTTCTATTTCAATAGGATGACCTAGGTAACTCAATCTCAATCCTGAGTCGGTTATGAACTCCTTTTCAGGATGGATTGTCCTTAGATCTGTATGGGTGAGAGTGGCCAGTTGGCCGACTCAATAATCCTACCATTTCAGGGGCAAGACCGAATGGGGGCTGGGAACATAACAGTACAAGATGGAATTCACTTCTTCCCCTATTGGGGCAAGTAGATGTGTGTTCCCTTAAGGGCTGATTCCGGGTCTTGAACAAGAGCGCCCATCCTCTCCTAGCCCGAGAGGAACTGCTGTTTATTGATTGGATCATAAACAAATTGTTCATAGAGGAATTAGTGGTACTTAAGGATCCAGAGGTAACCCAGGGGTAAAACGGTAATTTGACCTGGCTGGCGTTACGAACACTCGTGAAGGATTGACTTACTGTTATTGGTCGATATCCGTGGACATAGAAATATTCTACAGTGAGAAGAGTCCAGCTGTGGGTCTTTAGTGGAGTGACTCACAGTTAACAAATGTTGACTAACTTGGTTAATGAGTTTAGCCAATTAGTCTCGTATCGTTTGAGCTTCTGATCTGTAGGTCCATTAGGTCCACCTACTAGCTGGCAAAGGGTTCTGAGGTTAAATAGTCTTGAATAGAATTTGAAGTGTGTTCAAATTCGTTAAGGGAATTTTATTGTATTTGACACAATTAAGATAATGTATGAAGATACATTATATAATATAAGTTTAATTGGTGAATTAAACTTTATAGTATAAAGTTAATTTTGGATGTGATTCAAAATTAATTAATGAGAGAATTAAATAATTGAAAGATTTCAAATATTAAATATGAATTAGATTCATATTGAAACTATAGGTTAAATTTAATGTGAATGAGATTCATATTAAAACTATAGTATATGAGAGAATTATTTGAATAATGATTCAAATAGTAAATTAATTAAATATATGATATTTAATTAACGAATTAATTAATTGGAGAATTAATTAATTTATTTTAACTAAATGTGATTTAATTAAATTAATTATATAGTTAATATTAATGTACATTACGATGCACATTAAAACTATAGGTTAAATGGGAGAGATTAAAATTGAATATGATTCAATTGTAATTAAATATTGGATATTTAATTAATGTGGATTCAATTAATGAGATTAATTGAATGACCAATTTAATTCAGTTTAATATGATTCAAGTTGAATTAAATACCTTATGTTATAATTGAGTTAATTAATATTGTTTAAATTAAATTAATTATAATTAATTAATTAAATGATTATTATTTTTTAATTAATAAACGGCCAATATCGTTTGGATTAGATCCAATGATCGAGATTAAGTAGGGTAATAACTTCCTCCCCACTTATCGTAAAGTGGAGAGGGGTTACCCAGGGGGTCTCCCTCATTCTCTCAGTTTAACGAAAGACAGAGAAGTGAATTCTCTGAGTTTTCTCTCTTCTCTCTCTCAATATTCCAGCAATCTTTTTTTGCTGAAAATTCCCTTTCCAAGAAGATTGAGATCCCACAATCTCTACCTCATGGATCCAGAGAATAGCGGGTGTTCGCGATTGGTCGTGTTCTTGGAAGAAAATGTCGCTGTACAATTATTGGAGCATCGTGCAGTGAATCTCGGTCTCCAACATGTAAGTTTTCATGAATCTAAAATTGTTTTAGATTTGTAATTGCACTTAATCTAGTTTAGAAAATAAGTTTCTTATTTTGCCCAACGTAACGGTTTTCTTTAATTGAAATTAAATCACACTCGATTTAATTTGCTTCCGCTAGAGGATTCAATTCCTTCACCTTCAATACAATATAAAGTATGTGAAAAACAAAAAGAAAATACTCACTTTGAAACCCATGGTTTCCTCTTCTTTCTGTTTTTATTTTATCTAATTTTTTTATTGTAAATTTATACTAAAGGATGGTATGGTAATTTGAATATATTGTTGGGCTTTTTGGGGTCTAGCTGTAGACATTTCTGAAACTTTAGAGAAAATTAGACATTTATATAATACGAGTCCTTAAAAAAGCATATTTGTGTAGTAATCCCTAGAAGGAAAGAAAGAAAACCGTGGAGTTTACTTCTCCTCTTCATTTCGTGTGTCAAGTTGTTCCCCCCTTCCTTTCCTTTTCTTTCTTCCCGAATCTACCGCCTCTTTCCTTCAGGTTCCCCTTCATGCTACTTTCTTTCAATTTTGATGAGGCATCAACGTTGCCAAGAGTTTTTTTTCGAACGACGACGAACACGAGCATTCATGGGTTTTTCGGTGAGGTGTTGTTTTTTCTTCCAATGGTCGGGTCATCAATTGCTAACAAGGAACCACGCGAGCAACACGTCAACAACACTTTCCTTTCTTTCGTGTTTCTTTGGATTTTTGCCAACATTGTTAGGCTAGTAGGTCACGAATTGGACCCCAACGTGTGTGAGCTGCACCTTCCAGCTAGTAGTCACGACTCTCCTCCCTTTTGGTGAGGTTTGACACTTAACCACTTATATTGAGTCTTCGATCTGAGTTACCTACCCTTTAACAATCTCGTTTATGCAGTTTTAGGCACCGACCAACAAACAACAAGGATTTGAGGCAGCCCAGTCAGTGGCAGCAAGCTATATAAGTAATCTTGTACTCAATTATCTCCTGTAAATTGGTCCCTAACTGTTGGACACATTTGTTTTTGGTTCAGGGCAATATTGCATTGTCCAAATAACGTGCAGGGTGATTTTCTGTTACTTTTTTTTTTGTAAGGGACAACAAGTGTTATGCTCGTTTCGTCTCAAATGTGTGTTGTAACTTAGTTGTTAAGCCATTAGTATCCCTTGTTGTAGGTCCAATTAGATATTTGTACCTTAAAATGAGATTTAAAGTAACGTTTGTGTAAGAACGGCTCTGTTAAGAAATTTTCCATTTCAAAATTTAGCATTTGAACTAATTTCTAATCTTTAAGGCTGCCCATGTTACTTAGCAGGGGTGTAAAAAATTCAGGTCGGTTAGGTTGTACGACAAAATCGACCCGACCTGACCCACGTCGGTTGTGTAGAAGACCCAAGCCGACTTGACCCAACCCGATCGGGTCGGGTCGGGTCAGGGAACCTTTTCCTCTATTGAATCATTCTCTCGTGATTTTGGTTTGAGATTTAACTGTGAGAGTGAGAAGCTGGGACAGAAGTGAAAGGGAGAAGTTAGGATAGTAGCGCTTGCTCGATGACGGAGTGTGCGGCGGAGGGGAAAAATTACAAGCTTCGGAAACAGAGCGGGGGAGAGGGGAGAAGAAGGCCCAAAAGGAAATAAAAGGATGAAGAACAAAGTGAGAGATATTAGAGACTTCGGTAGGGGTCTAGGGAGCTTCGTTTCATGGGAGTGTGATAGGGTAGAGTTGTCGAGGCTCCTATTGGTCAAATAAATTTATAATCCACGACATTATAACTATTTTTAGAAATAGTGGCGGGGGTAAAACACAGGGAAAGGGACCTAGCAGATGTTGAATTTTGTGCTTATGAAGATAGGGGGATTTTGTAAAGTAGGGCGAAGCAAAGAAAATAAATGCAAAATTTAAAGGAGATAAAATAAAGCATGCAAACGAGAAATTTGGCATAAATCAATAACATGAAAGGGATCGTTGGATTGAGATTTTTTATGCTTGACTCTATTTCGTTTGGCTTCCTGGTTTTCTCTGATAATTAATTAATCGTTGGATTGGGAATATATTAATTAATCTTGTTAATTGCAGAATTCACGGTTAGCGAGTTAATTAGCACAGGTTAGTGTAGGGGGTCCTCCGAGTAACCAAAAACCCAACTGGACTAATGAAATCAACATAGAAATCCCAATCCAACAATCTAAATATGATTAGCTACTCATAAACAAAGTAGAAACAATAATAGACATGAAAGAATACATGAGATATGACCTAAAAAGATCTAAAATAGTAGTGGAAAGTAAAAGAGGCGAAAGGAATCGTGAAAGGACAAAATTTCTAACATAGCGGCAGACTAAACTAAGACTACATATTTATAGAAAACTCGACAGTGTTGAGACGCCAAGGGCAGCGTCTCGACACTGAGAAATTGATGCTCCGCTTTTATTTTGTGGCGTGCCTGATGCATGGTAGTAGGATTAGGATGCTGCCATAGTTCCTAGATAGATTGCATGTTCCTTCTTGCATGTTTGCGTGCCTTCTAATCTAGGTGGTTGCTTCAATTGAGGTTAGTCCCTCATATTCTAGGTCTAAGGAGTGTTCCTTAAGCGAGTTCATCGTTTCTTTTCAGCGATGAGTTCCAGTAAAAATCAAGGAAGTGAGCGTTCTTGCCCTCCAGACGTTCCTGAGGTTAATTTGCATCCTGAGGCGAATCCTCTTGTTCTTCCCCCAGCACCTCTTGTGCTGATAGCGGAGGCATTGCAAGCTATGCTTGGAAATGCAATCCAGAACAACCTGCAGCACGTCGGTGAAAATGAAGCCCCTGCCCGTGGTAAAGATGTGCAGTTTTTTCCAGAGCTTCATGAAGGCGAAACCTCCTTCGTTCGATGTTCATTGAGAAAGTTCTGAAGCAGTGGAAGAATGGACTGCAGCGTTGGAAGCACTATTCCAACTTCTTGGAGCTCGTCTCAAGAGTTGTTGTTATGTAAACACATCATCTATTCCATGCTTATTATGAACTAAGTAGCTTTAGGCGTTGGTTAAGTAATATGTAGGTTTCGTGCTTCATCTCTAATAATATATTGATTATTGCAACATGATTAATTGTTGTGCTTATTCTTATTTTATGTCTGCCTGGCCAGGCGGTGTGAATATCTCTCTCTAGTTTCAAGGATGATTTAGAGAGTGTGTGGCAATCAATCACACTACGATCATTGTGTATTGGTGACTGCCAGTGACTGAGCTAGGGATAGCCAGTTGCCTAGTGTTTGATCGGTCGTTCTTCATTGGGGTTGAAACACATTCCAAAAGATCCGGAGTTCAGGGAGGAATCCACTAATAATACTGCGAGAGTTTGCATGATCAATAATATTGCTAGAGCATCTATTAAAACAATTACTAAACTTGACCAGCGTCTGTCTTTAATCTGTCTGCGTATTTGTTTACTTGTTTTTCTGTCATTTATTTTGCTTCAACATAATTCTTATAAAACCAAATCATTTTTACCATCTTTTAAACCATTAGAAAGTTACACAAAATAGGTAAAGTGGAAACTAATACAGGACTCGGATTGATAATATTACTTGTTGCAGACTGTGTATACTTGCACAGGAATTCTAGAGTCTTTTATACCATATTTCTACTCACTCTAGGAATCCAACAAGTTTTTGGCGCCGTTGCCGGGGACTTGAATAAGTTTTTATCTGATTTTTTTTGTGTATGTGTTTAGTGGTTTGGTGCTAGAATTTTTTGATTTGTTTCTTTTGTTTTTCAGGTGTGAGCTTGGTGCATGAGCGATCTACCTGGGGTAGGGTTTGAGCTTGATCCAGAAATTGAGAGGACATTCAGGATAAGAAGGAGAGAGCAACGTAGAAACCAGATGGAGAACGTGTCGCGTCTTCCAGAGGTTCTTGAAGATCCAGCAGACCCCAGAATCGTTTGTTGCAGCAAAACCCACTGTTTGAACAAAATGAGCAGCAAAATAATCAGGCTGAGAATCCTATCTTGATAGCGAACGATAGGACTAGAGCCATTCGAGCGTATGCTGTCCCAATGTTTAATGAGTTGAATCCAGGGATTGCACGTCCCCAAATCCAAGCGGCAAATTTTGAAATGAAACCGGTAATGTTTCAGATGTTGCAAACCGTGGGTCAATTCCATGGTTTGTCATCTGAAGACCCTCATTTACATCTTATGTCTTTTCTAGGAGTTAGCGATTCTTTTGTAATTCAAGGAGTGCCTAGAGATGCTCTGAGATTAACTTTTTTCCCGTATTCTCTTAGAGATGGAGCAAAGGCGTGGTTAAATTCTTTTGCTCGAGGGTCAATTAGGACATGGGATGAGTTAGTTGAAAATTTTTTGAGTAAATATTTCCCACCTAATAGAAAGGTAAATTAAGGAGTGAAATAGTTGGGTTTAGGCACTTGAAGATGAGACTTTTAGTGAGGCTTGGGAAAGGTTTAAGGAGCTTTTACGAAAGTGTCCCCACCATGGTTTACCTCATTGTATTCAAATGGAAACATTTTACAATGGTTTAAATGGAGTAACCCAAGGTATGGTCGATGCTTCGGCTGGAGGGGCCCTTTTGGCAAAGACTTTTGATGAAGCTTATGAGATTTTAGAAAGAATATCGATTAATAGTTGTCAATGGTCGGATGCTAGAGGAACAAATAAAAAGGTTAAGAGTGTATTAGAGGTTGATGGTGTGTCCACCATTAGGGCTAATCTTGCTATGATTGCTAATTCTCTTAAGAATGTGACAGTGATTAGTCATCAGCAGCCACCAGCTATGGAGCCTGCTGCGGTAGTGAACCAAGTCGCAGAAGAAGCATGTGTCTATTGTGGTGAAAATCACAACTACGAGTTTTGCCCCAACAATCCAGCTTCTGTGTTTTTTGTAGGTAATCAGAGGAATAACCCTTATTCTAACTTTTATAATCCAGGTTGGCGCAACCACCCCAACTTCGCATGGGGAGCACAAGGAAGCAATGCGCAAGCACAACAAAAGGTGAACCAGTCGGGATTTTCTAAAGCACAGGTATTGCCCCAGCAAAATAAGCAGGCTTTGCCCCTACAAAATTCGGGAATTTCTCTCAAGCTGATGATGAAAGAATTTATGGCTCGTACAGATGCCGCAATTCAAAGTAACCAAGCTTTGATGGGAGCTCTGGAGTTGCAAGTGGGTCAGCTAGCTAATGAGCTGAAGGCAAGGCCTCAAGGGAAACTCCCCTCGGATACTGAACACCCTCGAAGGGAAGGTAAGGAGCAGGTAAAGGCAGTGACTCTTACGAGTGGTAAGCCATTAGAAGAAAAAAAATGAGCCTAGTAAGACCCAGGAATTAGATAAAAATGGTGATAAAAATGTTGTCGTTGAGAAAGAGTTGGAGTCTGGTCAGGGTGCTTGAGGCAGCAATAAAAATGCTGGAGCATCTGGTTCTGTTGCAGATGTGGAACCACCTTATGTGCCACCCCCACCTTATGTACCACCTCTACCTTTTCCACAAAGGCAAAAGCCTAAGAATCAGGATGATCAATTTAAAAAGTTTTTAGAGATTCTTAAGCAATTTCATATAAATATCCCTTTAGTAGAAGCTATTGAGCAAATGCCTAATTATGCTAAATTTCTTAAGGATATTTTAACTAAAAAGAAGAGGTTAGGTGAGTTTGAAACTGTATCTCTTACATAGGAGTGTAGTGCTATTCTTAAGAATGGGCTACCACCCAAGGCTAAGGATCCAGGGTCATTTATTATACCTGTGTGTATAGGTGGAAAAGAGTTAGGTAGAGCACTCTGTGATTTAGGTGCAAGCATTAACCTTATGCCTCTTTCGGTCTATCGAAAGCTAGGTATTGGTGAAGCTAGGCCTACCACAGTCACACTCCAACTAGTTGATAGGTCTATCACATATCCAGAAGGTAAAATTGAGGATGTCTTGGTAAAAGTGGATAAATTCATATTTCCTATTGATTTTATTACTTTAGACTATGAGGCTGATAAAGATGTCCCAATTATTATAGGTCGTCCATTGTTGGCTACTGGTAGGGCATTCATAGATGTTCAAAAAGGGGAATTAACAATGAGAGTCTGTAATGAGGAAGTAAAATTTAATGTGTTTAAATCCATGAAGTATCCAGACGAAATGGGGGATTGCTCCTTCATTAGAATTCTGGAGAGCACAGTTATTGAGACAGCAATACACGATTCGACTAGCAAGCATTCAGAAGAGCATTGAGAGGTTATTGTAGAGGATTTGCAAGTTTGTTTGTTAGGAAAAGAAAATGAAAAGGAGTTGTTTAGGTGTGAGGATGTTTTTGAGTCTTTAGATTTAGATCAAAGGAAAGCTCCTCCTATTAAGCCATCCCTGATTGAGGCACCAATTTAATATTTGAAACCCTTGTCGGATCATCTAAAGTATGTGTATCTTGGGGAAGGTGAGACGTTGCCCATTATTGTTGCATCAGATTTAATGCCGGAGCATGAAGAGGACTTAATAAAACTGCTGCAGCAATACCGCAAGGCTATAGGTTGGACATTGGCTGACATTCAGGGAATTAGCCCATCTTTTTGTTTGCACAAAATCACTCTAGAGGAAGGATCCTTTAGGAGTGTTGAGCAACAAAGAATGCTTAACCCTGCAATGAAAGAGGTTGTTAAAAAGGAGGTGATTAAATGGTTGGATGCTTTGATCATTTATCCAATTGCTGATAGCAATTGGGTGAGCCCTGTCCAATGTGTTCCTAAGAAAGGAGGTGTTACTGTGGTGAGCAATAAAGACAATGAGTTGATCCCAACAAGGAAAGTAACTGGGTGGAGGGTTTGCATCGACTACAGGAGGCTTAATAAAGCTACCTGTAAGAACCATTTTCCTCTACCATTTATTGACAAGATGTTGGATAGATTGGCTGGTCAGGCCTATTACTGTTTCTTAGATGGTTACTCTGGGTATAACCAGATTACTATTGCTCCTGAGGATTAGGAGAAAACCACTTTCACCTGCCCTTATGGGACGTTTGCTTTTAGGCGAATGCCTTTTGGCCTTTGCAATGCCCCAACAACATTTCAGCAGTGTATGTTAGCAATTTTTTCTTATATGATTGAGTCCACTGTTGAGGTATTTATGGATGATTTTTCAGTATTTGGAGGGTCTTTTCAGAGTTGTTTAGATAATTTAGGTAAGGTATTAAAAAGATGTGAGGATACCCATCTAGTCCTTAATTGGGAAAAATGCCACTTCATGGTGAAGGAAGGCATAGTGTTAGGTCATAAGATTTCTAAGAATGGTCTAGAAGTTGATAGAGCAAAAATAGAGGTGATTGAAAGATTAGAACCACCGAATTCAGTGAAGGGAATTCGGAGTCTTTTAGTACATGTTGGATTTTACAGGAGGTTCATGAAAGATTTTTCCAAAATCAGTAAATCTCTTTGTAACTTATTGTGTACTGATCATGTTTTTTACTTTAATGCAGATTGTAGGAAGGGTTTTGAGACTTTAAAGGCTGCTTTAAACTCAGCACCCATTCTGTGTGCACCTAATTGGAATTTACCATTTGAGATAATGTGTGATGCGAGTGATGTTGCGGTAGGTGCTATGCTGGGGCAAAAACAGGGCAAATTTATCCATCCTATATATTATGCAAGCAGGGTTTTAAATGAGGCACAAGACAACTACACAACTACTGAAAAGGAGTTGTTAGCTGTAGTGTTTGCTTTTGAGAAATTCCGGCCATATTTGGTTGGATCCAAAGTCACGGTGTTCACGGATCATGCAGCAATAAGGTATTTAATGTCTAAGAAAGATTCAAAGCCTAGACTAATTCGTTGGATTTTATTATTGCAGGAGTTCGACTTGAAATAAACGATAAGAAGGGATCATAAAATATCATTGCAAATCATTTATCTCGTCTTGATCCATCATCATCTTTGCTGGAGTAATCTGCCATTTCCAATTCTTTTCCAGATGAACAACTTTTTGCTGTTGAGGTGAAGGTAGTTAGGGATGTCCCTTGGTATGCTGATATTGCCAACTTTTTGGTAAAGGGAGTCACTCCTATTGACATGGATTGGAGGCAGAATAAAAACTTTAAGCATGATGCGAAATTTTTCTATTGGGATGAGCCATGTATGTATAAGAAATCCTCTGACGGTATTATTCGTAAGTGTGTTTCAGGTGCTAAAGCAAAGGAAATCCTAGAGCAATGTCACTCTTCGCCGTATGGAGGTCATTTCAGCGGTTAGAGGACAACTATGAAGATTTTACATTGTGGATTTTTCTGGCCTACCTTATTCAAGGATGCCCATTGGTTCTACAAGCAATGTGATGCTTGCCAAAGGAGAGGAAACTTAGGGCCTAGAGATGAAATGCCTCTTACTTATATTTTAGAAATTGAATTATTCGATGTATGGGGTATTGATTATATGGGGCCATTTCCCCATTCTAATGGCAATGTTTTTATCTTATTGGCAGTTGATTACGTGTCTAGTGGGTTGAGGTCATCGCATGCCATCAGAATGATGCCAAGACAGTAGCGAGGTTTCTTCAATCGCACATCTTTGTGCGGTTTGGGACACCTATGGCTCTAGTGAGTGATGAGGGTACACATTTTGTTAATAATATCTTAACTAAGCTTTTAGCTAAGTATGGGGTTAAGCATAGGATAGCTACCCCTTATCACCCACAAGCAAATGGTCAAGCGGAAATTAGTAATAGGGAAATAAAATCGATTTTAGAGAAAGTAGTCCATCCATCTAGGAAGGATTGGTCTTTTAGGTTGGATGAGGCTTTTTGGGCTTATAGAACAGCCTATAAGACTCCTCTAGGTATGTATCCTTATAGGTTAGTAGCCTTCCATTTACCACTAGAGCTTGAGCATAAAACGTTTTGGACGTTGAAAAAGTTAAATTTTGATCTGAGTAGTGCAGGAGCAATAAGAATGCTGCAACTTAATGAATTAGATGAATTTCGCCAATTTTCTTATGAGAATGCGAAAATGTATAAAGAAAAGACTAAGTTGTGGCATGACAAGAAAATAAAATCTAAAGAGTTTGTCAAGGGTCAGAAAGTCTTGCTTTATAATTCTAGATTGAAATTATTCCCTGGGAAACTAAAATCTAAATGGTCATGACCGTTTATTGTGATTGAGGTTTTCCCCCATGGAGCAATTACTTTGCAGGATGAAAAAGATGGGAGAGTGTTCAAGGTGAATGGACAGCGTGTGAAGCATTATTGGGGTGAGGAGTTTCAGTCGAAATATCCTTCCCTAAGGTTAGTTGATGATTGAGAGAGCAAGATTTTTGCGGGAGCATTTCACAGAGCAAAATTTTGAGCTCCCAGTGATTGTATTGATTTTATGTTTCGCTGATTTGTTTTTAATTTCGATTACGTTAGATTTGATTTTTGCATGCTTTATTAGATTTTATCTTTAAGTATTTTTATTATTTTTTGGTAGTTTAGATTTTATCTTTTTCATTTTGAATTTAGTTTGATTTTATTTTCGAGTTATTTATTTAAATTATCTTTAAATTATCTTTTAATTAGTTAGATTTTATTTTATCTAGATCTTATTTTTAGCTATTTGAATTCTGTTTAAATTAATAAAGATTCTCTCTAATTTATTTGGCTTCTCTTGAAAAAGATTAAATTTGATTTGGTCGGTTAAAATTAAATTTAAATTTAAAAGATATGATTTTCCCACTTCGAAATTTGAATTATGTATCGGAGATTCTTCAGGATTCAGCAGGTTGTTGTAGCAAAAGTTATGGTTGGAGAAAATCGTCTGAATAGGAAGGGTTTGTTGGGGTAATTATTATTTTTACCGTTGGGATTTTTCTTTGAATTTTTGCAGGTAAAATTTGCATGAGTCATCTGATGAGGCCACGTGTCACACAACAATCATCCAAGGTCTTTGATGGTGGACAGCGCATCGTGAATTACCATGGGCGATTGAGATTCATAAATTACCGTTGATGGTTTGAAATTCCGAATTTGCATGCAATTAAAATTAAAAGGTAAGATAATTTAAGAAGAGCAAATCTTTTTGGTAGGGATTTCAATTTGCTGAAGCCCTATTTGTTAGCAGCCTCTGATAGGTAAGTTTACTTCGTCTTCTTGATTCGAATCTTTGTTGCGTGCATTCTTCTTCTTTCTTTCTTTGTATTCTCTATCAAACCCCTTGCACCTTCAATGGCATAAACGAGAGCTAGAAAAGAGAGGGAGAGTGAGGAGGAAGAGATATTCGTTACCCCCGAAGCTCGAAAAGTAAAAACCAAGAAGAAAAGAACACCGGAGGAGAAAGAAGCTAAATGAAGAAGACGACAACAGAGGGCTGAAGAACAAGAAAAGGCAACAGAGGATGAGGTTGTTGCAATAGAAGAAGGAGACTCGAAAGAATCTGATAAACAGAATCCAGAAGAGGATGAGCAGGGAATGACGGCTATAGAAGAAGTTCGAGAGGAAATTCAAGAGAAACAATGTGAGGATGTACAGGCAGAGGCTAAGATTGAAAGACAACCAGTTCAGGAGGCTCATATTGAGGTTATCATGCCTGAACCTCCGAAACGTCGTCGCATTAAGCGGAAAGCTGGGCGCGTTCCGGTGATCAGGACTGATACCCCATCGCCTCCATCATCGGATTCCGAGAGAGAGAAAGGAGAGCGAGAGGAACGATAGAAAAAAGAGGATGAGGAAAGAATGCGAGAAGAAGGCTGAGAAGGAACAGTTGCTCAAGCGAAGGGCATAAAAGGGCAAAAATATTGCTAAAGCATTGGAGGAACATGATGAAATAGAAGAACGACAGTTGCCATTCGATCGCTTCGTCAACAATTTTGCTAGAGCAAAATACGTTGAGTTGCTGAAAAGAGATTTTCTGTTCGAAAGAAGATTTAGCGGCGATCTTCCTCCATTTCTGAGGACCGGAATAGCATACCACAGCAGGAAGTTGTTTTGTGCGAAGCCGGAGTCTGTAAACGCACAGGTGGTGCGTCAATTCTATGCCAACATAGATAAAGAGGATGGTTTCCAGGTAATTGTCAGAGGAGTCGAGATAGATTGGAGTCCTAGTGCGATCAACGCACTGTACAATCTTTAGAACTTCCCCCATGCGGCATATAATGAGATGGCTGTGGCGCCATCTAATGCGCAGTTAAGTGATGCTGTGATGGAGGTAGGTATTGAAGGAGCACAGTGGCAGTTGTCCAAGACTCAGAAGAGGACATTCCAATCGACTTATTTGAAAAAGGAAGCGAACGCGTGGAAGGATTTTATCTGGCAAAGATTGCTTCCGACAACACACGACTCGACAGTCTCTAGGGAACGAATTCTTCTAGCTTTTGCGATCTTGCAGTCTCTCAGCATTGACATAGGAAAAATTATTTGTAATGAAATTTCTTGTTGCTGGAAAAAGAAGGTGGGGAAGCTGTTCTTCCCAAATACAATTACAATGCTTTGCAGAAGAGCAGGGGTTCCAGTGGATGAAGGAGATGTGATTCTGTTTGACAAGGGGATCATAGACACACCCAATTTGGCACGGCTCCAGTGCATGCAAGAGGTACGTCAAGGTGGGCTTATCTACGACATTAACACGATTCTAGAACAACTGGCACTTTCGGCCAGTAGGCAGGAGTTTGCTGAAAGACAAACTTTAACCTTCTGGACCTATGTTAAGAATCGTGATGCCGGTTTGAAGAGGGTGTTGCAAGAAAATTTTTCAAAGCCATATCCAGCCCTTCCTGCATTCCTTGAGGACCTACTGAACCCCTGGATTCCACCGCCACCTGTTGAGAAGGAAGATGAAGAAAAAGACTTGGGTCAGGAAGATTGAAGGAGGAAAATTTGGGTGCAATCTTTTTGTTGAAATATTTTGTTTGCTCGCGCATTCCTGACCGCATCTTCTTCTATTTCTGCTTGTTTTGTCTGCTGCTTTTTAAATTTTTCTGCTTAAAAAAAATATATCTCTGCTATGTAATTCCTTTTAGGGAAAAATACACTTTTGGTCCCTGAGGTTTGGGTTAAGTGACACTTTGGTCCCTGAGTTTTCAAACTCAACAAAAATACCCCTGAGGTTTGAGATAAGGAGCACTTTGGTCCCTGCTGTCAAATTTTCTGTTAACTTTTAACAGTTGCTGACGTGGCACTATTATTTTAATATAAAAAATTATATATTTTATTTTTTTAAATAAAAAATATTAAAAAATAAAATATTAATATTTAATTATTTTTTTTATTCTTTCTCCCTTTCCTTTCTCTCTCTCTCTTCTTCTTCTTCTTTTCCATCTTCTCTACCTTCTCCTTCCTCCTTCTTCTTCTTCCTCTGTCCGGCGACCGGCGACCGGCAGCCACCGCTCACCGCCGGCCGCCGGCGACCTTTTTTTTTTCTTTTCTTTCTTTTTCCTTTTCTCTTATTTCCTCTTTTTCTCTTCTTTCTTTTTCTCTTCTTTCTTTTTCTCTTTCTTTCTTCACTAATTTTAAAAATAAAAATAAAAAAAAGAAAGGGGAGGGAGGAGGCCCAGGCGCCATTCTTGCTGCCATCTCTGTTTCCATGGTCTTCTTCTCTTACCTTCTTGGCAAGCACCATTCAAAGGATCGTTCGAGGAAGAAGACAAAACCCTTCTCTGTATCGAAGAAAACTCCAAGAGATGGCCTTGTAGGTGCTATTGGCAACACCCTTTTGATTCGGATTAACAGCCTCTCTGACGCCACCGGCTGTGAGGCAAGTTCCATTTCTGTCCTTCACTCTTGAATCCGTTTGATCGCTTCAAGTTTTTCTTCTGTTTTCTGATTTCTTGATCGGGTTTTGGTTCAGTTCGTGTAATGGGGTTTTAGTTCGTGAGATTTGTTGCTCATTTGAACTGATTGTTTCCGTGTTATTGGTTGGGTTTGATGGTTTACTTCGGATTTCAGATTCTTGGGAAGTGCGAGTTCTTGAATCCGGGTGGAAGTGTGAAAGATCGAGTTGCAGTTAAGATCATTGAAGAGGTAAGTTGAAATTTTCATGATGCTGCTTCTGGATTTGTGATGGATGAACTGGGAATTCTGAAAAATTGCCGTTCTTATTGGGTTAATTAGATTACAATGTTGGTTTTGTTGAAATATTAGTCGGTCGTTTTTTATTCTTTGGAAACAGCTCGGAAGAAACTTCAAAAATTCTTTATTTTTTTTTATTTTATTTTTTTAAAATCAGTGAAGAAAGAAAGAGAAAAAGAAAGAAGAGAAAAAGAGGAAAGAAGAGAAAAGGAAAAAGAAAAAGAAAAAAAAAAAAGGTCGCCGGAGGCCGGCGGCGGCGGCGAGCAGTGGCCGCCGGTCGCCGGTCGCCGGACATAGGAAGAAGAAGGAGGAAGGAGAAGGTAGAGAAGATGGAAAAGAGGAAGAAGAAGAAGAGAGAGAAAGGAAAGGGAGAAAGAATAAAAAAATAATTAAATATTAATATTTTATTTTTTTAATATTTTTTATTTAAAAAAATAAAATATATAATTTTTTATATTAAAATAATAGTGCCACGTCATCAATTGTTAAAAGTTAACAGAAAATTTGATGACAGGGACCAAAGTGCTCCTTATCTCAAACCTCAGGGGTATTTTTGTTGAGTTTGAAAACTTAGGGACCAAATTGTCACTTAACCCAAACCTCAGGGACCAAAAGTGTATTTTTCCCTTCCTTTTAATATGTTTTTAATGAAATTTCTGGATGTTTCTGTCCCATGAGCACTGAGTGACTCTAACATAACTAACTTTTCTTCTGAATTTTTGAAGCTTGGACTGATTACGCTTAGTTAGATCAAGGTATTCTCATATCAAGAAACCTTTTGCTTGAGCATTTCTTCTAGCCTGGACTGTTGTTGCGGCAAAGAAGATTTTAGAGGTAATGTTGACTCATATGATCCACCTTAAGGTTAGTTCTAGTCCCACGCTTAGTTTAAAATTTAGATAGAAAAATTTAAGTTTAGGGGTAAAATTGCTTAATTAATGATTCATTGGGGACAATGAATAATTCAAGTTTGGGGGACTTTTTGCTACTCCAATTGTTTTGCTCGAGCATTCCTCTCCTTCAAGTTAAAATTTGCTAGGTTGTTGAGTAACCGGAGACATTTGTGATACGCACAATTTGTTTTCGGGTCAAAAGATGACCTAGGAAATGTGAAAAAATGAGAAAATTTATTTGCTGAAAAAATTATTTGTTGAAAATTTTGCTGAGAAAATTCATGGAGCAAAAGTTTTGAGGGATGAATGATGTTCCAGAAGTTTTTCTGTCTCTTAGAACTTAGGTGAGCTTCATCATAAAATGTCACCATTATAAGGGGCAAGAGATGGAATAACTAAGGATTTTTTAGCTTTATAAAGAGTATTGAGCCTAGTTGGTGATGAGTTTGAGGCAAGGGTATACTGCACCATAAAGTGGATCATCCCATGCTTAAGAGCTTATGACTGTAAGGCTGCTTTAAGTCTGAAAAGCAAAAATAAACTCCTTGAAAATATGTTTTAAGATGTCTGATAGTAAAGCTAGGTTGTGGTAAGTTCTTAGAATTAAGTTAAAAGTGGTGATTATTTGTCCTTGCTAGAGGAATCATTTTGCTGCAGTAGAGCTCGGTTTTGCAGAGTGCTCAAGTAAAGGTCTAAGGTAATGTCGGACTGTCTTGATTGGATTAAGTTATTCTTTGTCTAATGTTTTGAATTCTTGAAGGAAGGTTGGTTAGTATTGCTCGGGACGCGCAGTAGTTCAAGTTTGGGGGTGTGATAACTGCCCAAAAGGTAGTTATTTAGGCCTCATTTATATAAGGATTTGTGTGTCTTTTGTGCTTAATAGGGTTGGTTCTAGATAGATATTACATGTTTTAACCCATTTGGAAGAATGGAAGCTTTGGAAGTCATTTTGCGCAGAATCTATTACTGGGCGACTTGATGGAGCAAATTCATTGCTGCAGCAAAACTGGGAGCAGAACTGCCACATCACAGCTCGTTAGCCAACTTCATGAACCGGCTTCTGTTGAGTTATTTTCGGGATAAAGGAGCAAGGAGAGCCCTACACGTGTCCAAGTTGACCTAATTCAAGCCTCCTATCCTTCTATAAACGGAAGTAGCCGTCCAAGTCAAAAGCATTCCAATTTCCCTTAGAAGCTGAATAGTATAGAGAGATTGGAGACCACCAAGAACACCATCATCCGCAAGCTAATTAAGGAGATTATTATTTTCTTTATTATCTTGTTATTATGGACATGCCTACTCAGATTGTAATTCGTGTATCCATGCTTATTATGAACTAAGTAGCTTTAGGCATTGGTTAAGTAATATGTAGTTGGCGTGCTTCATCTCTAATAATATATTGATTATTGCAACTTTATTAATTGTTGTGCTTATTCTTATTTTATGCCCACCTGGCCAGCCGGTGTGAATATCTCTCTCTAGTTTCAGGGATGATTTAGAGAGTGTGTGGCAATCAATCACACTACGATCATTGTGTATTGGTGAACGCCAGTGACTGAGCTAGGGATAACAAGTTGCCTAATGCTTGGTCGGTCGTTCTTCATTGGGGTTGAAACACATTCCATAAGATCCAGAGTTCCGGGAGGAATCCGCTAATAATACTGCGAGAGTTTGCATGATCAATAATATTGCTAGAGCATCTTATAAAACAATTACTAAACTTGACCAGCGCCTGTCTTTAATCTGTCTGCCTATTTGTTTACTTGTTGTTCTGTCATTTATTTTGCTTCAGCATAATTCTTATAAAACCAAATCATTTTTACCATCTTTGAAACCATTAGAAAGTTACACAAAATAGGTAAAGTGGAAACTAATTCAGGACTCGGATTGATAATATTACTTGCTGCAGACTGTGTATACTTGCACAGGAAATCTAGAGTCTTTTATACCATATTTCTACTCACTCTAGGAACCCAACATTAGGCGAGCACTTTCGAGAATCTGGAGTTTAGTTTTGGTGATCGTGTGTTCTTGCACGTGTTGTCATTGGAAAAGGGTTTGTCGCTTGCTAGCATAAGCTACCTGGAAGAAGTAGGTGAAGTTTGAGCCTGGATTCCTGGATTGTTCGAGCTGGAGTCTTTCGAGGATGAAAGCTTTCAAGGTGGGGAGAATGTAACGCCCCGTGCACATTTGGGTGCGTTTAAATTCCATGCTTCAAGTTGAAAGAAATGTAAATTCTATTTTGGCTTGAAGTTATGGGTTTAATTTTAAACCAAAGTTTTGGGAATTAAGCGTTATTAAAAATAAATCTCTCCGTAGAGGTTGTTCGGTTGAGAAATGTTAACGGTATAATTTAAATTATACGATGAATGTCAGGTGGTTGTTGGGAGAAATAATACTCTTGGGTTCTTTGGATAAAGGAAAAGGAAGGAAATTCAAGAGATTAAAAAACGGAAACCCTAAAGCTCTCTCTCCATCTCTCTTTTCTCTCTTATGGGTGAGGCCTTAGCCGAGAGCCTTAGTCAGTCGTCGCCTCCCCCGTTCAGCCGCGTCGCCGCCGTCTGAAGTCGCGCAGCGCACCATCTCTCTCCGTGAGCTCTCTCTCTCTGCGCCCTCTCTCCCTCTTCCCGTCGATCTCTCTCCCTCCGTCCAAGACGAGCGCGTGTCGCCGCTGTTGTTCGTCGAGCTGAGTTCCGTCATCCGTGAGTCGTATCTCGAACGCCGCCACCAGCCCTGATCCCTCTGCCTCTCCGCACGATTCTCCGTCCATGGGTTTTAGATTCGTGGCTCTCTCTCGTTGTCTTTACGTTTTCAGCCAAAGACATCCGTGGGTAACCTCTTTCTTCCTCAATCTTAGCATATTGTTTTAGGGTGCTTCCATTTAGGTGTTGTCCAGCAAGAAAATAAACCATTATTGGTTTAGTTTTGCCCTTAGCATATTGTTTTAGGGTGCTTCCATTTAGTTTAGACTTTCTATAATGGTTAGTAGTTTATTTGTAGTTGGAAGCTCGTTTTGGAGCGTGGTTGTGCAGTTCCAGCTAGCCTTGATATTTAAAAGTGATTTGTAAGTAGTTTCTACTTGTTGGGTTGTGTTTGATTGCATGAAGCATGTTGTGTTGTTTTGTTGCTTTATTTTTATACTTGCAAAAAACAAGATATGCTGTGTTGATATGCGTTGTAATGCTTGAAATGAGCTTTTTTTGTTCAGTGCTTGGGTTAAGCATGTGTTATTGTTAAAGCATGAAATATGTGACTGTTGAGTCATGGATATTGATTAAGCATGTATGTTTGGGTCAAACATGTTTGGTTAGGCTAGCATGTGTCACAGGAAGTGTAGCATGTGTCTAGCAGTAGCGTTGATGACGCGTAATGCATGCAAATAGTTTTGCGTAGCGTGGCGCATAATGCACGTGTAAAGTTTTGCGTAGCATGGTGCATAATGCATGTGATTGGTTTGAGCAGCATGGCGCATAACGTATGCGTTATGTACGGAGCATGACGCGTAAATCATGTGTGGTCTAGTAAAGTGTGGGAGGTATAGTGTCGTGATGTTTGTGATCTAGCTCGTGCGAGCTACTTACAAGTACTGCAGTTGTACTGATACCCCCTTCCCCACCTTCCCCCCAACAATTTAGATGTTGCAGGTATCGAGGATGATCTTGACTTTGGTGGTGAGGAGGAGAACTGCAAGGAAAGATCCCTAGAGTGATGGTTTCTATGTTGTTATGTTTTCTTAGTGCTGTAATAAGTTAGCTAGAGAATGGTTTGTTTTCGAGTTTATAAACTAGATTGGATAGTTTGGTTGAGTTTAATAATATGTATACCTAGTGGACTAGCTCTTTTGTTAAGAAAATTTCTTTATGATTCCGCTACATGATTTTTGGTTATTGCATGTTGCCATAGGTCTGTCTCGTTTAGAGGAGATAGGTTTGTGAAATATGGTTGTAGTTTGGTGGAGTTTGGCCTTTTGCATATATAGAAGTGTTAAATGTCTTAATCAGGTGTTTTAAAATTTTTGGATAACCAGTTTTACGTCATTATGCTGCCAAAATTTTCGGTACATTCGGTCTAGAGTGAGTTGTCCTAGTTGCTTAAAAGCCTAGAGTAAGTAGTAACGTTGATAGGCTAGACATTAGAGAACCTGGGGCGTTACAATTTCCATGCTTTTTATAATCATAATAAACTTCAAGAACAACTCATAAACATGAATATTTGAGAAAATCCAATATTACCTCGATTTATAAGCCTTCAATTTCAAACTCCAACCCAAAGATTCAAACTTCAATTCCAACGGGTAACTATATTCAAGCCCAAATTCTCATGGGTAAATCGTTAGAGGATGAAATTGACTCACAAATCCATGGAATCTTCTTGTTAAACACTTACCCAAAGTCAAAATCGCATAAAATCACCTAAGGTTTGAAGCTTACAACCTCTGGAACATCGAATTTCACCCCCAAAAACTACTGTCACCAGAAACAGCCACACCCATTACTGAAAACTGAGTAAAATGAAGAGAAAGAGAGAGAGAGAGACTGAATGAGTAGCCGACGGGAAAGAAAGAAGCAAACTGAGATCTAGGTTGAAACGCGAGACCCACGCCTACCTTTGCCTGAAATCGTCGCGAGACTGTCGGAAACAAGCAGGGACGAAGCCGACGATGACACGACACTCGCGACTGTACGAAGACAGTGTTACACTGTCGTGGGTTCGCCTGAGGAGTCGCACACCGCCTAGCTTGCCGGAAACTTGAGGTGACGCCGTCGGGGTTAACTGTGAAGGGAATAAAAGTCCCCACGCAGCGGAAGCGCATCGATTGGACCTTACGCCGTATATTAATTAACATTAAAATACCGTTACGATAACTCAAACAAAACTTTAAACTAAGTTTAAAGTCGCTGTAAAAAAGGTTTAAACATGCTAAAACAAATCTAAATTTATTTTTAAAACTTTTCTAACGAAAAGAGGAAGAATCGTTACAAACCTCCGTTGTAGACTTGACCGTTCTTCGCCAACGACGCTCCAACGAACGAAAACGCAACAGCCTCCTCGCCTATTGATCGCTGGAATTTTCTTCTTTGAATGACAAAATAACCACAGAGGTTACACCGGTATGTCTCTAAGTCTAGGAGGCCAAAGACTTGTGGGAGTCTTTCTCTAAGAGGGAGGCTAGAGAGAATTCTAGGTCTTGTCTTTCAAGAGTGTCAAGTGTCAAAAGTGTCATGACCAATTAGGTCTAGTGTTCTATTTATAGAAGAGAGACCATGAATAAAATATTCAATTAAATCAATCTTTTCCAAAATTGATTCAATCTTATTCCTTATGATCAATCAATTCCCCAATTGATTAATCTTTTCCATAAATGACTAATTACTTCCATAAGTAATTAGATCATTCCCATAAATGATTAATCACTTCCTTAAGTGATTAATTATTTACATAATTGATTAATTCATGGTTAATGAATTCTTTAATTAATTAACCACCAATTAAATATCACATATTTAATTTCTGGCCTTGAATTAATTAATTTTGCCCAAACACTTTTAGGACTTAAATTAATTAATTCATTATTTGAACTCTTTCAATCTTCCATAAATTTATATTTGAACTTCTTCAAATATTAATTTCTCTCATAATAATATATCAATCTATATTATATTTATTTCCCTTAGTAAATTGAACATTTTCAATTTACATTTAATTACTTAGTTGCCTCAAATTACTTTACGAGCTACCAGTGGGACCTTATGGACCTGCAGATCAGAAGCTCCAACGATGTGAGATTAATTGGTTAAACTCATTAACAACAATAATCAATATTCGTTAACTGTGTGTACATTCCACTATAGACTCACAGTTGCACTCTTCTCACTGCAGACATATTTTCTGTGTCCACGAAACTTAGACCAATATCGACTAGTTAGTCCTCCACGAGTGTCCGTAACACCAGCTGGGTCAAATTACCGTTTTACCCCTGGTTACCTCTATTTCTTTAAGTACCAATTCTCCTCTAATGAACAACCTGTTTGTGGTCCAACCATCAAACAAAAAACCCTCTCGTGCCATTGAGAGGGTAGGGCCCTTTGTTCAAGACTCGGAGTAACCACTTAAGGGAACACTCATCTGCTTCCCTAAAGTCGGGAAGGAGTGAATTCCATCTTGTACGATTATGTTCCCAGCTCCCCATTCGGTCTTGTCCCCAAAGTGGTAGGCTTATTGAGTCGGCGTATTGGCCACTCTCACCCATACAAATCAAAGGACAATCTCTCATGAGCAGGAGTCCATAATCAACTCAGGATTAAGACTAAGTTGTCTAGGTCTTCCTAGTGAAATAGAAAACCAACTAGTTAACGGTGTTATAACCAGTGGTTACTATTTCGCGGTCCGGTCTTATGCAAACTCATTGCATAGGATACCCCCACTCGCATGTCTCCTACACGAACGCGTTGGATCATAGCGTTTGTATCAAATACAAAGTGGGTCGTATTCTTAGTGTTGCAAGGATAAGGCACCCAATCTTATCCCTATACTATAGACCTTTTAGGCTGTTTCTTGAACAATGATCCCATATGTCGCTACATATAGTTCAAGACTCATATTACAGCCTTGGATGTCTAGTTTATTGGATTAGGGTTATTATTAGGCAAAGACATATATAAAATAACTAATAAAAATTAATGGAAAAAATATATCAATATTATTTCATTAATATCCGGTCAACGATTACATTCACTATCTACGAGTTTTAGGGCATAAAACCCAACAAACTCCCACTTGAACTAAAACACTTAGTTAGTGGGATGTAAATGCAATAATCTAAAGCTGGAAATACAATGAACTAGGGCATCCTTATACCCATTATACATTTCTCCCACTTGCCCTAGATTAGATGGCATACATATCTCGTAGACCTAGACCTTCTAGATGACCCTCAAACACTTTAGTCGTGAGAGCCTTTGTAAATGGATCAACGATGTTGTGCTCCGAGGCGATCTTAGTGACGATCACATCTCCTCTTTGCACAATCTCCCGTATCAGGTGATACTTCCTCTCGATGTGTTTACCCCGTTTGTGGCTTCGAGGTTCTTTTGAGTTGGCTACAGCCCCACTGTTATCACAGTATAGTGTTATGGGCACGTTCATATTCGGAACGACTTCCAAATCAGTCAAGAACTTTCTGAGCCATACTGCCTCTTTAGCTGTTTCGCAAGCTGCTACATACTCAGCCTCCATGGTTGAGTCTGCTATGCATCCTTGTTTGATGCTTCTCCACACTACTGCTCCTCCATTGAGGGTGAATACTGACCCTGATGTGGATTTCCTAGAATCCTTATCAGCTTGAAAGTCAGAATCAGTGTATCCAGTAAGAATCAAATCCTTAGCTCCATACACAAGCATGTAGTCCCTCGTTCTCCGAAGATACTTGAGGATATTCTTAACCGCTCCCCAGTGGTCCAACCCTGGATTAGAGTGATACCTACTGACTACTCCCACTGCATAACATATGTCAGGCCTAGTGCAGAGCATGGCATACATTAAGCTGCCCACAGCTGAGGCGTAGGGAATGTGTCTCATGTTCTCAACTTCTTGAGGTGTCTTAGGAGATTGTTCCTTAGACAAGTGTACCCCATGTCTGAAGGGTAGGAGTCCCTTCTTGGAGTTTTGCATCGAATATCGAGACAACATCTTGTCAATATACGTTGCTTGAGACAGAGCTAGCGTTTTGTTCTTACGATCCCTAATTATTTGGATTCCTAGAACATACTGAGCCTCTCCCAGATATTTCATTTGGAATTGGGCTGCTAGCCATTTCTTAATGTCAGTGAGGTATCCTACATCATTCCCAATGAGTAGGATATCGTCTACATAAAGTATTAGAAAATCTACTTTCCTTTTGGTTACTTTCTTGTATACACAAGGCTCATCAACGTTTTGGTCAAAGCCAAAAGATTTGATTGCAGTATCAAATCTAATGTTCCATGATCTGGATGCTTGTTTCAATCCATAAATGGATCGATTTAGCTTACAAACCGTTTGTTCCTGACCTTGGGCTATGAACCCTTCGGGTTGAGACATAAAGATATTCTCTTCAAGATTACCATTCAGAAAGGCAGTCTTGACGTCCATTTGCCATATTTCATAGTCATAATATGTGGCAATGGATAAAAGAATTCTTATGGACTTTAACATGGCTACAGGAGAAAAGGTTTCCTCATAGTCAACCCCTTCCTTTTGGGTATAACCCTTTGCCACTAGTCTAGCCTTGAAGGTCTATACCTTTCCAGCTGCATCTCTTTTTCTCTTATAGATCCATTTGCACCCTATGGGTTTTACCCCATTTGGTAGATCTGCAAGTTCCCATACAGAATTGGAGTACATTGACTCCATTTCCAGGTTCATGGCTTTGACCCATTCATCCTTATCTTCGTCATTCATTGCCTATCGATAGGTCAATGGATCCTCAATGCCATCATTAGGTATGACAACCTGAGTTTCAGTTAAACCCAAGTAGCGATAAGGTTGTAACACAACCCTCCCACTGCGTCGAGGCATTCCCAACGTTTGAGATGGACGGGATGGATCTGAAGAACTAGTTCCTTCATCAACCCTTGTTGAAGGTCCAACTTCATCAACAACTCTTGATGATTCTTCAGTAGCTTCTCCTAATATTATTTTGCTTTGTGGTTTATGATCTCTCATGTGGTCTTCCTCTAAGAAAGTGGCGTTTGTCGATACAATCACCTTATTTTCTTGTGGGTCGTAGAAATAACCACCTCTCGTTTCTTTAGGGTAACCAACAAATTGGCACAGTTTTGAACGAGGTTCCAGTTTCTTAGGATTCGTCACAAGCACGTGTGCTGGACAACCCCAGATGCGAAAGTGATGCAAACTAGGTTTACGCCCCTTCCATAACTCGAAAGGTGTTTCAGAAACACTTTTCGAGGGAACATTGTTCAAGATGTATACTGCAGTCTCTACTGCATATCCCCAAAACGAGCTAGGCAATTGAGCATAGCTCATCATTGATCGAACCATGTCTAACAAGGTTCTATTTCTCCTTTCTGACACACCATTCTGCTGAGGTGTACCAGGGGCTTAGAGTTGAGATTGGATTCCATGTTCTATCATATAATCCTGGAATCTTTGATCCATATACTCCCCTCCTCGATCAGATCGAAGTACTTTAATAGATTTACCTAATAGGTTTTCAACTTCAGCCTTAAACTCCTTAAACTTTTCAAGGGCTTTAGACTTATGTCCCATTAGGTATAAGTAACCATATCTTGAATAATCATCTATAAATGAGATGAAATATTCGTACCCTCCTCGAGCTTTTACATTCATTGAACCACATAGATCCGAATGTATTAACTCTAAGGGTTCTTTGGCTCTATAACCTTTTCTAGTAAAGGGTCTTTTGGTCATTTTTCCCTCGAGACAAGATTCACAAGGTGGTAGTGAATCATCTTCTAACTTGTTTAGAAGTCCATTCTTTACCAAACGATCGATCCTATCGATGTTTATATGACCAAGTCTAAGATGCCAAAGATGAGTATTGTTACTTGATGGAGAAATCTTTTACCTTTTACTTTGAGTTTCAGCAGTTTTAAATAATTTGTGATTTAAAAGTGCTTTGTTTTCGGTTGGTCTTAAAACATACAAGTTATTTTCCAATTTGGCTGAACAAATAAGTACACCATTTTTATAAATGAACGCTTCATTCATATCAAAAGTAACTGTATACGATTGTTCAATCAAACATGAAATAGAAATCAAGTTCCTCTTAATCTTGGGAACGATTAACAAACTTTCTAAAAGTAAGAATCTATTTCTAAAAAATAACTTCGCAGCTCCCACTGCTTTAGCTGAAATGACTTCTCCAGTTCCGACCCTGAGTGTCATTTCCCCATCGTTCAACTGCCGAAAGGAACTATTTTCCTGAAAAGAAGAGCAAACATGATTAGTTGCTCCTGAATCAAGTATCCAGGTAAACTCGTCATGTTCTACCAGGCATGTTTCTAAAACCAGTAAATCAAATTTACCTTCCTTTTCCTTCTTTTTCTCAGCAAGGTACTTTGGGCAGTTTCTCTTCCAATGTCCATCTACATTGCAGTGAAAACACTTGCCCTTGTCTTCCACAACTTTGGCTTTTCCCTTGCTTTTAGCAGCAGTACTGGGAGCTTTCCCCTTGTTTCCTTTCTTCTTCTGCGTTTTCTTTGAAGAAGTGGCTACAGATTTAGTTCCAGAGGATGAACCCTTCTCGAACTTTCTTTTGGAGTGAACAACGTTTGCCTCTCCTTCTATCTGTCCCTTGTTCTTAAGAAGAGACTGATAGAGCTGTAGCTCATTAAGGAGGCTAGTCAGGTTGAATGTTATTTTATTCATCATTGCATTGCTTCGAAACTGTAGAAAACTCTTCGGAAGAGATTCTAAGATGAATGCAACCTGACTACGCTCATCTATGACCGCCCCGTTTGCCTCTGCCACGTTGAATTGGACCATCATATCCAGGACATGCTCCCGAACAGACGTGCCCTCTTTCATGCGACAGCTATAAACGTATTTGAGAGCGTCATGGTGGAGTTGGTAGGACGGTTGTCCAAACATCTCCTGGAGAGAGTTCATAATCTCCCTCGCTGTTACCATGCCCTCATGCCTTTTAGCCAAAACTTCAGATAAGCTGGTTAAGATATAACGCGAGTCTTATCATTGGCCTTTGTCCAGCGGTCATAAGCATCCTTAACTGCCTGGGATGCATTACGAGCAGGGGCTGGAGGACAATCCTCCGTTAAGACGAACCGCAGATCATCGACAACAAGAATCGTATTCAAGTTCGACTTCCACGTAGCATAATTTTCGCCGGTTAATTTCTCATTTTTAAGCAGAGAGAAAATTGAGGAAGACATTGCTGAAATTTAAACAAACCATGACCGTATTAGCTATCTTTGCCTTAACCCATCATACAAGCAAACAATTGCACACAATCCAATCAATTTAGCAAAACAGACAATCACAGAACCCTAAAACTATTGATTTAGTTTTGCAACGACGTTTCAGAGGTTTAGAATATCAGCCACCGAAGGGTGATCAGGTACTCTTCCTTTGAAATGAGACACCTCTCAGCTAATTCTAATTCCATAATAACTCATATTCCTATAGACATTAGCCACCGTTGTTCGGTCAAGGATTTGTTAACACTTTTAACTCATCCTCGTAAGTGTAACCCTCCCACTTTCAGATCTCAGAGGCACGCACCAACAGGCTACCGAAGGGAAAGACAACTGTTGGTGATTAGCCTAAGAGCTCCTATCCTTTTCAGGAGTTCACGATGTTCTGAATCCTATGACCAGGCCCTCCGAAGGGATGGATGCGCCAAGGCAACCTGCAGGCGGATCATAGGACTCTCACGGTGTGAACTATGGGCGGAGACCGAGGGATACGTTGACACGTGTCCCGTTCCCACTTACTCTAGACATTTTTCCCATTCACCTTGATATTGATCCATGCAAACACTTTCTGAAGGGAGGCCGCTCCTAGGGCGACTCGAAGCCGAGCATGAATCTCACGTTGTGAATATACGGACGTAGGAGAAAAACTTGATTTAAATCTCGTTTTGTAATTTTCCTCCCACTGAAAATGTCCTAAGGTTAATATAGGGTTGTTTAACTTAGATAGTATTCGGCTAAGTCAATCTATCTAAGTCTGATCCTATTATAACAATTATGGAAAGGATTCAACTGCAATTTTTTGGGTGAATTAAACTTCTTTTAATAAACCCAATATTGCAAGTCAACATTACTATGGTTAATTCAACTCAATCCGGTTAGTTCCCAGGTAGGAGGTGTTCCGTAAACCGTCAACTTAAATACCCCCAACCTTAGACAGAACTTTCACTGGAACAATTTTGGCTTTTAATGTCGGGCAATGCCCGACATTAAAGGCCTTTAATGTCGGTCAACGACCGACATTAAAAACACCGACATTAAAAGTTTTAATGTCGGTCACTTTTAATGTCGGTCAATGCCCGACATTAAAGACCCTGTCCGACATTAAAAGTACACTTATAATGTCGGTCTTGCCCGACATTAAAAGAATGTTTTGTTGTCTGGTTGACCGACATAAATAGCACGGTTTTAATGTCGGTCGCTTGTAATGTCGGTCATTGCCCGACATTAAAAGCGTTGTCCGACATTAAAAGTGTACTTATAATGTCGGTCCTGCCCGACATTAAAAGACTGTTTTGTTTTTTGGTTGACCGACATAGATAGCATGGTTTTAATGTCGGTCGCATTTAATGTCGGTCATTGCCCGACATTAAAAGCGTTGTCCGACATTAAAAGGTCGGTCCTGCCCGACATTAAAAGTGGCGACATCAGAAGCGTGCGACATTAAATGTGTGACATTAAAAGTTTGCAGATTTTAATTTTCCTATATAATATGTCCGACATTAAAAATCCGTTTTTGTATGTTTCAATGACAGGCAATGCCCGTCATCATTTTCATTCAATATTAAATAAAAAAAATTGTTGGTTGCAAACGTAGCTAACCAACAATACTATTTCTTCCTTCCTGTAAACAAAAATAGAAACTGCAATTTATAATTTCCAATACAAATAGGTCAATCCAAACACAATTTTTTCATGTCACAACCAATTTGAAATACAAACACTTCCATATATCATTTACAATATAATACTTGGACCACCCGTCCCTCCACAAATTAGATCCAACCAAATATTCCAGAATGAAGCATTTTCAGATCAAGAGAGAACACATATGAACATTCACTATTGAAAAGTATGTACACCTAAACAAATCATCCACTATATATAAACACATTTCAAGCTAATTAATGTATATTCAAGTACATCTAGATTACACAAATCCTCCAACAAAATTTGCCCATTCTATACGAACCTCGTCAATCTCGTCTTGTGTAAATGCATTCTTTGTGTTAAACTACAACAAAACAAAAACAATTACATGATAAAAGAATGAAACGAAACATAAATTATAATATGTAAGGATAGTGATACTACTTACAAGTTTAGTTATAGGGGTAGTAGAGTTGTGCATTATTTCTCTTATATATTTTTGCACAAAATACCCACACTCTGTCGAACCTGTTTGACGAGGACACTACAATGAAAAAGAACATACTTGAGTATGCATACAATATTTCACTGTCTATAATATCATGAATGTGAATTTACCTTCACTAGTTTCCAACTAATAGCAGATCGATATTGAGGAAGCGAGTGCTTAGCTTGCCACATTCTCAACCCCCTAAATAATTTAAAACATTAGAACAATTCAAGTTATATTTTTCCTTTTAAACACTACAAATACTTGAGACACACTTACGTATTTATAGTTCCACTAAACTCTTCTTCAACTTTACTACGCAGAGAATTCAATATATACACAGTGTTTTCTCGAGGCTGGATCGCGATCAACATCCAATGACGACTACGTAGAATCACAATTTTGATCATATTATTATTTATGAATAAGAAAAGTTACAATGGAGTAAATGTCGCTAGTAAGAATTACTTACCCAGTGTTAAAAGGAATGAGAACTAGTTGATCCAAATCAACCATATCTAGTCTGTTAGATAGATTTCTAGAACGAAGTTCTTGAGACTTCACGTACGATGAGATTGTTGTTTGATCAACCAGAAAAAACTTATTTGTTATTTCGGGATCAAGTACAGTCCAAAGGTACCTAAAGAAAATAATACAAGTATTCATCAACTCAACACTTCCATAAAGCATAATACATTCCCCCCCCCCCCCTCCCTACCAAACTCAACTAAACTTTTAAAGCAACACCTCCAATAATACAACTTAAGTCAAGCATTTTTCAAGAGCATAATACATAAGTATTCATCAACTCAAACACTTCCATAAAGCATAATACATTCCCCCCCCCCCCTCCCTACCAAACTCAACTAAACTTCTAAAGCAACACCTCCAATAATACAACTTAAGTCAAGCATTTTTCAAGAGCATAATACATAAGTATTCATCAACTCAAACACTTCCATAAAACATAATACATCACCCCCCCCCCTCCCTACCAAACTCAACTAAACTTCTAAAGCAACACCTCCAATAATACAACTTAAGTCAAGCATTTTTCAAGAGCATAATACATAAGTATTCATCAACTCAAACACTTCCATAAAACATAATACATCACCCCCCCCCCCTCCCTACCAAACTCAACTAAACTTCTAAAGCAACACCTCCAATAATACAACTTAAGTCAAGCATTTTTCAAGAGCATAATACATAAGTATTCATCAACTCAAACACTTCCATAAAACATAATACATCACCCCCCCCTCCCTACCAAACTCAACTAAACTTCTAAAGCAACACCTCCAATAATACAACTTAAGTCAAGCATTTTTCAAGAGCATAATACATAAGTATTCATCAACTCAAACACTTCCATAAAACATAATACATCACCCCCCTCCCTACCAAACTCAACTAAACTTCTAAAGCAACACAAGTATAAAACAACATAAGTCAAATTGTGTAATAACTTTGTTTACTTACGTAATGTACGTGAGTATGCACGAGTAACCTATCTCCACATTCCCACAATATTGTTGGATGTCTTCGCGATGTAAAAATACCGATGCTTCCTTTCCCAAGATACGCTCGGGCATTGTGATCATTAGTGTATCTTCTTGTCTCATCGAAAACACTGCATATCTATTTAGGAGCTTAATAGTAACATGGGCCTCTGTGTGTTTGCTCGATTGTACTACGGGCTTAGCTTTGGCAGGAGGCTCCTATAAAAGATATGAAGTCACTATCTTTCTTTTAAAAAAATTATTTCAATAGAAAATAAACATACCTCTTTGTCATCTACAGTAATAACAAATCTGCGAGGCCATCCCACAAAATTACCGACCGCTTGATACAACGTTTGTAGTTCATCGTTCACAGGAATCGGTAATTCACAATCAGCACCTATCACCATGTCCACCACAACGCGGACATTTTCTACTCCTAATGGAACTCCATGGATGGTTGCATTTTGTGAATGCGACTCATACATTGTGCCTACGACAACAATATTATCCATAGAGACCATCGCTAGGTGACAAGGTGTTCCAGCCTACAAAAGTTTAAAACGTCGAAGCTAAGTATATACATATATATAAAATTCCAACAAGGATAATAATAATTTACCTCTTTATTCTCAGATATCTCACGAACAACATCTTTTCCTTTTGACTTCTTATGCGTGGCACTCGAAGCGTCGCTTTGTGGTGTCTTTCGGCGAGGGGCTTCGGTCTTCACACTCGAAGCTTCGCTTTGCGGTTGTTGACTCAAGTTTGACTTCTCTCTTGCAACGTTGTAGTACACAGAGGGCGTTACGAACTCGCCCACTCCCCTTACACGCCCTCTATGTTCTGGCGTGCCCAACGCTTCAGTTAAGATGTCCCTACCTTCATTTAGTGCAGCTAATTCGTCCTATCATAAACATTTCAATAAGATTTTTTCAATTACTAAAGTATCACATAATCCAAAACTTCTTTCAAATATATATATAAAAACTTACAATTCGATTGACACGTGCCACAGTGACCTCATCGCAATATTCTTTATTTTTTCCTTTGCGTGCTTCCTTCCATAGAATTGCACGATTGGAAGGATCCTCGGTCAATTCCTGTACAAATATACATATTATTGAAGGTATACACAAATTTTCATGTCATTTACTTCAAATAGTCGTACTTACTAAGTCTTTGGCAAGATTTGCATATCCCTTACGAGAGATGTGATGATTATACAAGCATCTCTCTCGTCTTTCTTTCTGAGCCTTACTTAACGCCTGTATATTTAATTTGAATGACAAAAACAACAAATTGAATGCATGAATATTTAATTTACAAAATAATTTCACTAATCTAAAGTTTATATACCTCCCACTCTGATGTTAGTCTACTACTCACAAATGTCTCCCAATCCTTTTGTTCAATATGTGAGTATTTAGAAGGAGGAGTTGCCAAACGCTCTGGTTCATCTTTTAATGGATTGACATACTTCTGCGTTAGGTATGTCTTGAATGTTCGAAATTTTCTAGACGCAGATTGAAGTATACTACTCTTGGACCTAGGGTCCACCACGAACAACATCTGCATAAAAAAAATACCAAAGTAATTAGCAAAACAAGTAAACTAAATAAGCTATTCACTCCTATAGATCAATAAACTTTTTACCTCTATACAATCAAAAATTTTATCCTTCATTTCCTTAGGCACATCCTTCCAGTTTTCGTATGTTATTGGGATTTGTTGTCTCACACAAACCCCTATGTAACTTTGCATCTGGTTAGCATTATCTCCAACAGCTTGACCTTGATTGTTGTAAACAATCGTCAAGCGTTCTCCATTATTTCTTAGGCGTGCCAATCTATGCATCGTAGTAGGCCCTCGTCCTGGCACTCGTGGTTGGATAAACACATTTCTTTCATCTCCACTACTACTACTTTCTTCACTCATTGTAACAATCTGCAAGAAAGACACAAAACATACATTAATGAGATATATAAACTTATAAGATCTATTAACTTATAGAAAATATAATAAATAAATGAATTTGAGATAATACCATATTCAACACACTATTTATCAACCCATATACCCTCACAATCATTTCTAGCATATGTTGATGACATTTCATCGTCATCCTGAAATACATCAAGATTAGGCATTCTTTCTAGGACCCCATAACCACAATCTTGGACAATATCTCCAACTTCATCTTCATAGAAATCTTCTTCAACTATTCTTTGAGGTGGTGTTAAAACCACTGACCAACGTGGATTTAGGGGATCTTTTACGTAGAATACTTGCTTGACTTGAGAGGCCAAAATAAATGAGTCTGATTTATGCCCAATGCGATTAAGATCTACAGTAGTGAACCCAAACTCGTCTATTTTAAGTCCGTTATTGTTCTCAACCCAGTCACATTTGAATAAAATAACAGTTAAATCGTGATAATCAAGTTCCCATATTTCTTGTATGACACCATAAAATGTCATGTCCGACATGATAGGATTTTTGTCTTTAGCACTAGAAACTTGCATTGTATTCGCTGTTACCATAACTCCACTGTTTTGGACATTCCTAATGTCATCACGTTTCTTTGCATGATAGCAAATACCATTTATCACGTAATCAGCATATGTGGCGACATCTGGACGAGGCCCATGAGCTATCCATCTTAAAGATGATGGTATGGAGTTTCTTGGCACCTCAAGGGCAAGTGCAACCTGAGTTTTATATTTAAATGATTAGTTACTAACTTTGTATTGTAACTAAAAGAGTTTGGCTCTAGTAATTACCCGAGTGCGCAACCAACTACTAAATGTGCGATTATGCTCGTCTTGAAGCCATTTTTTGTTTTTAGATTTACTGGGATTGATTCTGGACAAAGTGTTCATGTGTTGCCTATTGGATTCATTTAAATAACAAAGTTAGTACATCATCACATAATCAGAAAATTGTGTAAGGACTTGGATTAGTGTGCATACCCTACATATGGAAGCACGTCGTTTACATTTTGAAGAACATAAAGATGAGCTTGATTTAACTGATCCTTACTCGGTCTGAAATAGGAAGCAACAGACAATGGTCTATCAATTTCTGGATTCTCTTTCCTTGTCGATGAGCGCAATCCAATACTTTCAATTCCAGAGATAAATTCAGAACAAAATTCTACGGCCTCTTCTACGATATAATTTTCTCCAATGCATCCTTCAGGACGATTTTTATTTCTTACATAACTTTTCAGTACTTTCATATATCGTTCAAAAGGATACATCCATCTCAAATACACTGGTCCACAAAATTCTACCTCTCTTACAAGATGCACCACAAGGTGCATCATTATTGTGAAGAATGCCGGTGGAAAATATTTCTCTAACAGGCATAATGTGACCACTATATCCTCTTGCAAGCCTTTTAACTTGGATGAATCAATTGTCTTACTACATATAGCATTGAAGAAGAAACATAGGCGAATGATTGCGAGTCTAACATGCTTTGGTAAAATGCCACGAATTGCCACAGGCAATAATTGTTGCATAAGAACGTGATGATCGTGCGACTTGAGTCCATAAACTTTTAAATCTGTGAGCGACACTAGATTTTGTATGTTGGATGAATAGCCCTCAGGTACTTTGATTTCGGATAGTGTCTTACACAAGTTCAATTTCTCCATTCGTGATAGTGTATAACATGCTGGGGGTAAGAAGATCTTTTTCTCTCCCAACTGAGGAGCCAATTCTGATCTAATGTTCAATTCAACCAAATCCAAACGAGTTTTTAATCCATCTTTTGTTTTGCCAGGAATATCAAGTAGCGTACCAATAATATTTGCACAAACATTCTTTTCGATGTGCATCACATCTAAACAATGTCGCACCTGAAAATATTTCCAATATTCTAACTCAAAGAAAATGGACTTCTTCTTCCAATAGCTACTTGCAAGATCTCCATTGTTTTTTTCCTTTCCTGCTTTCTTACCAAATGAATATCTGAATTCGCTTGTTTTTGCAAAAATTTCCTCTCCATTTAATGGTTCGGGAGCGAAACTCAATTCTTGTTCGCCATTGAAATGTTTCTTTTGCTTTCTAAATGGATGGTTATGGGGTAAAAACTTTCGATGCCCAAGATACGCCATCTTTTTTCCTTTAGGCAAATAAGTAGATGCAGTTTTCTCCCCACAAATTGGACATGCATGATATCCTTTTACTGTACAACCACTCAAATTGCCATACGCAGGAAAATCATTAATAGTCCACAATAAAATAGCTTTGAGAGTGAAAAATTTTTCTTCATGTATGTCATAACATTCCACACCCTCATTCCAAAGCATTTTCAAATCGTCAACTAGTGGAGCTAAATAAACATCAATGTCATTTCCTGGTTGTTTAGGGCCAGATATTAAAGCAGTTAACATAAAAAATTTTCGTTTCATGCACAACCATGGAGGTAGATTATACGTCACCAACATAACTGGCCAACAACTATATCTACTACTAAGATCACCATGTGGATTGACACCATCCGTAGAAAGAGCCAGACGAAGATTTCTAGGTTCTAAACCAAACTCTGGCCACATATTGTCTACTTGTTTCCACGATAGTGCATCCGCAGGATGTCGTAAGTGTCCATCACTTTCTCGTTTTTTAGCATGCCACTTCAGCAAATTCGATATTTCTTTACTTCGAAACATCCGTTGAAATCTTGGAACAGGTGAGAAATACCACATAACTTTTGCTGGAACATTTTTCATCACATGGTTCGAATTTTTTCGAAGCTTCCATCTTGATGTTCCGCATATAGGGCATACTTCTGCATCAGATAGTTCCTTTCTAAACAAA
Organism: Luffa acutangula; assembly: GCA_036850905.1. Classification (NCBI taxonomy): domain Eukaryota; kingdom Viridiplantae; phylum Streptophyta; class Magnoliopsida; order Cucurbitales; family Cucurbitaceae; genus Luffa; species Luffa acutangula. Next base: position 10,665,652 of record CM072087.1, read on the forward strand.
CAACAATCATTAATACACGCATGTATCTTCTCATACTTCATTCCAAGAGTACACAAAGTCTTTTTTGCTTGATATGTTGAAATTGGAATTTCATTAGGGCTTGGTAAGATGGCACGGAGTATTGTCAATAACTCAGTGAAACTTTTATCGCTCCATCCAAATTTTGCCTTCAAATTATAAAACTTTATCAAAGTAGATATCTTGGTAAAATTCTTACAACCCGTATATAATGGTTTCTTGGCATCTTCTAATATATCCTCAAAAACCTTAGATTTGTCATTAAAATAATCATGTGCAGCCTCAAACATTCCTATTGTGTCCTCAACATCATCGTCATCTTCAACTTCAACTTTTCCACTAATAGACGCATTTCCATTGTCTTCCTTATTTGATTGTGATTCACCATGCCAAATCCATGTCTTATAGCTTTGATCGATACCATGAACAAACAAGTGGTGTCTTACTATATTCACATTTTGAAACTTTACATTCACACACTTCAAACATGGACAACGAATGATATTCGGTCTATTCGAATGTCGTAATCCATTTTCAATAAACATCTCAACTCCGAAGCAATATTCTTCTGACATTCGACTTTTTGTCATCCACGACTTATCCATTACTATAATTGTGTTGCTTGAGAGGTTAATCTACAAAGAAGAACAATTATTACTTAAACTTGTGTACTTTTTAGTTCATTAAGAAGAAAATGAGTGAAATTTGAACTACTAACGAGTTCCTTGTTCACTCAAGTCCACGATCTTGACAATAAAAGTCAAGATCATGATATATTATATATCTCAGTTGCAAGAGATAACTCAACAAACCATTTCAAAACATCACTAAAGTATTTATCAACTTCCACCTAAACTCAACTAAAACTATAAACTAAAACAACAAACTTTAAAATCCTAATTAAAGCATTTGATCTCAACTTCTCCTCCACTAAATTCAAGTAAAATAACGAATTATAACAAAAAATTTCAAGAGATATCTTAAGTATCAATCAACTTCTCATAAAACTAAACTCAAACAAACCATAAACTCAAACAAACCATAAACTCAAACAAACCATTTCACAACATGACTTAAATCCATCAAATTCCCAATAAATCCAAATAAGAACATAAACTCACAAACACCTTCAAACCATAACACAAGTATTTCTCAACCCCCCCCCCCCCCACCCAACTAAACTTATAAATCAACACAAACAAACAATTTCAAACCATAAATAAGTATTTCTCAACCCTCAACTTAACTAAACTTACAAACTAACACCAACAATTTCAAAATTTAATTCAAGTATTTATCAACTTCCACCTAAACTCAACTAAAACCATAAACTAAAACGACCAACTTTAAAATCTTAATTAAAGCATTTCTCAACTTCTCCTCCACTAAACTCAAGTAAAATAACGAATTATAAAAAAAAAATTCAAGAGATATCTTAAGTATCAATCAACTTCCCATAAAACTAAACTCAAACAAACCATAAACTCAAACAAAACATTTCACAACATGACTTAAGTATCCATCAAATTCCCAATAAATCCAACTAAGAACATAAACCATAACACAAGTATTTCTCAACCCCCCACCACCCAACTCAACTAAACTAATAAGCACACACAAACAAACAATTTGAAACCATAAATCAGTATTTCTCAACCCTCAACTTAACTAAACTTACAAACTAAGACCAACAATTTCATAATTTAATTTAAGTATTTATCAACTTCCACCAAAACTCAACTAAAACCATAAACTAAAACAACCAACTTTAAAATCCTAATTAAAGCATTTGATCTCAACTTCTCCTCCACTAAACTCAAGGAAAATAACGAATTATAACAAAAAATTTCAAGAGATATCTTAAGTATCAAACAACTTCCCATAAAACTAAACGAAAACCATAAACTCAAACAAACCATTTCAGAGCATGACTTAAGTATCCATCAAATTCCCAATAAATCCAACTAAAACATAAACTCACAAACACCTTCAAACCATAACACAAGTATTTCCCACCCCCCCCACCCCCCCCCCCCCACTAAACTAAACTTATAAATCAACAAACAAACAATTTCAAACCATAAAGAAGTATTTCTCAACCCTCAACTTGACTAAACTTACAAACTAACACCAACAATTTCAAAATTTAATTCAAGTATTTATCAACTTCCACCTAAACTCAACTAAAACCATAAACTAAAACAACCAACTTTAAAATCTTAATTAAAGCATTTCTCAACTTCTCCTCCACTAAACTCAAGTAAAATAACGAATTATAACAAAAAATTTCAAGAGATATCTTAAGTATCAATCAACTTCCTATAAAACTAAACTCAAACAAACCATAAACTCAAACAAACCATTTCACAACATGACTTAAGTATCCATCAAATTCCCAATAAATCCAACTAAAACATAAACCATAACACAAGTATTTCTCAACCCCCCAACTCAACTCAACTTATAAGCACACACACACAAACAATTTGAGAGTGGGAAGAATTCTTAAGTTAGTTTATCCAAACTCTTTGCCCTTTAATTAAGTTTCCCATCTATGCTATATGCTTTCTATTTTCTTAACGGCTACAAACTCTTTAGTTCTTGTGCTTTCACCCCACTAACAAATTTAAACTTTTTAACTTTAATTACATCCAAATTTCTAAGAATTTACTTCTATCATGAAAAATGTCAATAAAGAGCTAATTAGTTTCTTGCCTTGCCTAGGTTGATTGATAAAAAGGACTATAAATGTGTCTTTTATATAATCCTCAAAGTTGAAGAACCAAACCTAAAACTCAACCTTTCTCTTTTAATATTTGAAATGAGTTTTTTGTTTACCTTAAAATCCATGTGTTTGTTGCTTGCTATCTTTCTTTAGTTTTAGTAACAAAAATTAACATTCCCAAACAAAAACAAGTATTTCAAAACTACCTTTCTTTAGTTTTAGTAAAAAGGAACAACATTATAGCAACTATCAACATTATAGAGTAAAAAGGAACTAAATTTATCAACTAACACCAACAATTTCAACATTATAATTTCTCAACTATTTTTCCTACAATATTTTCTATCCATCATCCAATCCAAGACAAAAATAAACTTAAGCAACTAATCAATTAAATTTAACTCTACATTTTTATAAAATTAAAAAGAAGCAAAAAATTTTACCAAGTAATCTCACTCAAATCTCAAGAATTCGGTGTCGGATTTGCTACCCACGACCACGACCACCTCAGATCTACCCACGAACAGTGACGAACACCACTGATTTGTTACCCAAAAACAGAGATCTAGCCCACGAAGAAGTGCTGGCCGACGGTCTGTAAGTTTGGAGAAAACCCACTTGCTGAAGATGAGCTTGAGCTTGAGCTTCACGAAAATGGCACTTGGCGACGGTCTTTTGAGTTTGAGCTCACAGATCTGAAACTCTCCACAGATCTGAAATGCTGACCATCGATGAGGGAAGAAATTCGAGAGAGGTTGCCGGCGATGATGGAAGAAATGCTCGCCGGCGATGATGGAAGAAATGCTCGCCGGCGATGATGGAAGAAAGTCGAGAAAAATGGAAGAAAAACGACCGCCCGTCGATGAGAAAAAGGGAAGAAATGTCCGTTAGCTCGCCGTCGCCGTCCGTTAGCTCGCCGTCGAGGAGGGAGGAAGCCGCCGCCGTTGATGAGGGAGGAAGCCGCTGCCGTCGATGATGGAGGAAGCCGCCGCCGTCGATGAGGGGTTTTCGTTTTCGTGGGTTTCGTTCGGTTTTCGAGCAGAGAGGACTTAGGGCAGAAATGTCGGGGAGAGAGAAAGTTATTTCATTTTTACTGTTTTTTAAATTTAAAAAAAAAATAAAATAAAATAACTTTTAATGTCGGGCAATGCCCGACATTAAAGGCATCTTTTGATGTCGGGCAATGCCCGACATAAAAAGTTCGAAAATTTTAAAAAACGCGCGTCCGACATTAAAAGGCCCGCGCATTTTTTTGTCCGACATTAAAGCCTCCGCGCCTATTTTTCTGTCCGACATTAAAACTATAATTTGTTGTAGTGTTTACCGAGAGAGTTCCCTTATAACCTCAGTAATGTAAGGTCTTTACTCTAAAGATCTAGGTGCATTAAACACTTTTAATAAACCTAGTGACATTGCATGCTAACATTTAACTATGATTAATTCAACTCCGGTATTCCAGGTCAGTTCCCAGGTAGGAGGTGTTCCGTAAACCGTCAACTTAAATACCCCCAACCTTAGACAGAGCATTACCGGTGGAGTTCCCTTATAATCATAGCAATGTTTTTCCTACTTAGTAAATTAAAACTATTTTTAATTCTAAGTAAGAAAAGATTCTAATCCTATTAGAAATCGATCTAGGTCTAATTAATTTTAAACAATTTAAAATTAATCCCATTTATCCTATGATCTTATGTTTGCATGCAAATCTTGATTATAGATTGACGGTTTCTAATCATTAATATTGAAGAACTATTTCAAATTTTAATGATTAATCCTATAATCAAGAATCTAGGGTTTAATTCATTCAACAATCTCATTCAAATTAAATAATTAAACCACACTAATTGCATGAATAATATAACAATTATATTATTAACTATGGATGTTTCATGCTTCATGCAATTTTGATTTTCTTTTATTATAACAATTATAAGCCAATCAAGAAAATCAATCAAGCATGCTTCATTCATCACATTAAACATAACTATTTATATTTAATTTAAGTAATGACATGCTTCATGCTTTCCAATTTTTCATATAATTAATATACACTTATATTAAAAATATGAAAACAAATCCATGCATTTAAACATACATTATAACAATTTATAATATATAAAAAATGCATGAGCATGTTTATAACCTAAGGTGGGATTAAATAATCTAAATGACATCCATAAAGCATATAAATAGCAATTGAACGGGTTAATTTTGGCCCCTAGGATAAAATAAAGCATTAAATTACATTAATTTAGCTAAATTCTATCCTAAAAAATCCATGTACAGCTCCGGAATTGGTCTAGACAGCACGAACCGCCCCGAACCACCTTGAACCGGCCTCCAAAATCACGAACCATGCCAAAAATTGGCTGAACCGGACCAAATAGGTCCCAGCCCAGCCGAACCGGTCCGAACCGGACCGGTTACACCTTAAACCGCGCCTTTTGAAACCCTAGGTCGCGCCTCCATCGTGATAGCGTCGAGACGCTGTGTTGATTAGCGTCCTGACGCTGTGCGTTTTCCATATCTGGCGCCTGCGTAATCGAGACAGCGTCGAGACGCTGTTGAGGTAGCGTCCCGACACTGTGTGCTTTCCTTACCGAGTGCCTTCGGTATCGAGACAGCGTCGAGACGCTGTTGAAGGAGCGTCCCGACGTTGTTGCTTCTGGAGGCAGAATCTGGGCAAAACAGCAACGATTTCTTCGATTTCGGCCCCGATTTCAGCGGCGATTGCTCCGATTTTTATCTCATAAAAACCTATTCTAGACCCGGACTTACATAGGACTCGATTTTACATAAAATACCCGAAACACCGGGCCTTACATGATCAAAATCACATAAAAATAAAATCTATGGCCATAAAATTAACCCAAACAGTTCAATGCAAAGCGAACATACATTATGCATAAATCCCACCTATAGAGCCTATCGCAACTTTTTAAAATTAATTAATAGGGACAGCGATGGCTCTGATGCCGATTGAAGGGAATAAAAGTCCCCACGCAGCGGAAGCGCATCGATTGGACCTTACGCCGTATATTAATTAACATTAAAATACCGTTACGATAACTCAAACAAAACTTTAAACTAACTTTAAAGTCGCTGTAAAAACGGTTTAAACATGCTAAAACAAATCTAAATTTATTTTTCAAACTTTTCTAACGAAAAGAGGAAGAATCGTTACAAACCTCCGTTGTAGACTTGACCGTTCTTCGCCAACGACGCTCCAACGAACGAAAACGCAGCAGCCTCCTCGCCTATTGATCGCTGGAATTTTCTTCTTTGAATGACACAATAACCACAGAGGTTACACCGGTATGTCTCTAAGTCTAGTAGGCCAAAGACTTGTGGGAGTCTTTCTCTAAGAGGGAGGCTAGAGAGAATTCTAGGTCTTGTCTTTCAAGAGTGTCAAGTGTCAAAAGTGTCATGACCAATTAGGTCTAGTGTTCTATTTATAGAAGAGAGTCCATGAATAAAATATTCAATTAAATCAATCTTTTCCAAAATTGATTCAATCTTATTCCTTAATTAATCAATCATGATCAATCAATTCCCCAATTGATTAATCTTTTCCATAAATGACTAATTACTTCCATAAGTAATTAGATCATTCCCATAAATGATTAATCACTTCCTTAAGTGATTAATTATTTACATAATTGATTAATTCATGGTTAATGAATTCTTTAATTAATTAACCACCAATTAAATATCACATATTTAATTTCTGGCCTTGAATTAATTAATTTTGCCCAAACACTTTTAGGACTTAAATTAATTAATTCATTATTTGAACTCTTTCAATCTTCCATAAATTTATATTTGAACTTCTTCAAATATTAATTTCTCTCATAATAATATATCAATCTATATTATATTTATTTCCCTTAGTAAATTGAACATTTTCAATTTACATTTAATTACTTAGTTGCCTCAAATTACTTTACGAGCTACCAGTGGGACCTTATGGACCTGCAGATCAGAAGCTCCAACGATGTGAGATTAATTGGTTAAACTCATTAACAACAATAATCAATATTCGTTAACTGTGTGTACATTCCACTATAGACTCACAGTTGCACTCTTCTCACTGCAGACATATTTTCTGTGTCCACGGAACTTAGACCAATATCGACTAGTTAGTCCTCCACGAGTGTCCGTAACACCAGCTGGGTCAAATTACCGTTTTACCCCTGGATTACCTCTATTTCCTTAAGTACCAATTCTCCTCTAATGAACAACCTGTTTGTGGTCCAACCATCAAACAGAAAACCCTCTCGTGCCATTGAGAGGGTAGGGCCCTTTGTTCAAGACTCAGAGTAACCACTTAAGGGAACACTCATCTGCTTCCCTAAAGTCGGGAAGGAGTGAATTCCATCTTGTACGATTATGTTCCCAGCTCCCCATTCGGTCTTGTCCCCAAAGTGGTAGGCTTATTGAGTCGGCGTATTGGCCACTCTCACCCATACAAATCAAAGGACAATCTCTCATGAGCAGGAGTCCATAATCAACTCAGGATTAAGACTAAGTTGTCTAGGTCTTCCTAGTGAAATAGAAAACCAACTAGTTAACGGTGTTATAACCAGTGGTTACTATTTCGCGGTCCGGTCTTATGCAAACTCATTGCATAGGATACCCCCACTCGCATGTCTCCTACACGAACGCGTTGGATCATAACGTTTGTATCAAATACAAAGTGGGTCGTATCCATAGTGTTGCCAGGATAAGGCACCCAGTCTTATCCCTATACTATAGACCTTTTAGGCTGTTTCTTGAACAATGATCCCATATGTCGCTACATATAGTTCAAGACTCATATTACAGCCTTGGATGTCTAGTTTATTGGATTAGGGTTATTATTAGGCAAAGACATATATAAAATAACTAATAACAATTAATGGAAAAAATATATCAATATTATTTCATTAATATCCGGTCAACGATTACATTTACTATCTACGAGTTTTAGGGCATAAAACCCAACAAACTGTTGTCGCTGGAGGAAGAAAAGAAAAGAAATAAAAAAAGGGGAGGTTATCGTCGAGTGAAGAAGGAAGAAGAAGAATGGGATGAAGAATGTTTGACTTAGGCCTGCGTGCATAACAATATAAAAACCTAATGGTCTTGGGCTTGGCTCTTAATTCACCTTAATTTCAAAAATACCCCTCAAACTTTGAATTACTAAAACTCCACTAATTTCCCTCCTTTTAATCTTTGAAAATTTCCAAATCAACTCCAAACAAAGGAAATTTGAATTTTCCTTAATTTATTGGTGTTACATATCTAGTGCTAAATGAACATAATTATCACTTAAATTCTACAACCCCGTTTGATAACCATTTGTTTTTTGGCTTTTGGTTTTAAAAAATTATGCTTGTTTTCTCCCAATTTACTTACCATGGTTTTCATGTTTGTCAATGACACAGTTGAATTCCTAGTCAAATTCCAAAAACAAAAACAAGTTTTTGAAAACTTCTTTTTTTAGTTTTAAAAAATTGTCTTGGTTTTAAAAAACATGGGAATAAGGTAGTTTTTTTAGTTTTCAAAAATGACACGTTTTAGATGTCGGGTCGTTACAATAGTGAACCATTCTGCCTTTCTTTCTTTGATATCCACCATTTCAGGGGCAAAATTTGGATAACTTTGTGAATTCTTGTTTGAAGGCCTCTACTGACTTGTTGCCTTTCTTTAGGTTTAGAAACATAACCTGCTTCGTGTAGTTGATGATCGTTCAATAGTACTTCTTGAAGAAATCTTCCTTAAAGTACAACCAAGTGATTGGCCCCGCACTGACGTCGAAGGATCTTTTTGTGCATTCCCACTAGACGAAGGTGATAGCTCTTAGAAATAAGAGCTATTGGCTTTCTTTTGGGCTTAAAAACTCTACACTTTGATGTGTTTGAGCTTTGGTTTGTGCTTGAAAATGAGTATTCTTTGGTGAACACTTTTTACATATCAGTAGGCCAAGCTTGAGTTTAATTTGGTGCAGATTTCTTTTGTTTCTAACTGATTTTTCTGGTGTATGGTCACTCAGGTTGTGCTATAGCGACTGATTTCACAAGCAGAAGGCAGAAAGTATGGAATTTAAAAGACTGCACGTGCTGAACCCATGGGATCTCTCATTAATTGAGCTGGCAGCCATGTGGAGCTGATTTGTACCTTCTTAGCCAATTAGGGAAGATCCATGTGGAAACATATGCCCAATCAGCCTTGAATTCAATGCAAAGAGATGGTATAAATAGTTCTTTGGCCCAAAATGAGAGGGAATCAGCTGGAGAAGTTGGACCTGAAGTTGCTGCTAACGGTGAAGGGGAAACGACATGGAGGATGCTGTTTGGAGGATTTCCAGCTTGGGAAAGTTGGTATTTAAGGTTGTAATCATAATTGATATGGTAGTTTGCTGCTGTATTTTCATTATTTTCACCTTGAACATGAGCTAAATCCTCTTAGGTGAGGATTAGGGTGCTTAAACTTGAACTTGTTGTTTGTTTTTAGTGGAACTTTATATATTGCAACTTAAAGTAAAGTGTTCTTCATGATTAAAGCTGGAATTTCATTTGGCCAATCATTTTCTAGCAATGTTATTGAGTGTTTGGGAATACAATTGATAACCGATTACTTTGCTTTACCTTATCCTTTCTAGGTCATGAAAATGAGTGGGTATTTAGGGATAAATAACCACCTAAGGCACTAAATCATTTGAGTTAAAAAGAAGGGGTTAAATGGAAGTTTAATCACCTAAACTAAAGGAGAATTGGAAAATTCCCGTAGAAAATACTGGGTGAGTTGTAAATATAGAGTTCTGCTACAGCAAACAACTTGTGAGAGTAGACAGTCCCTAATCTGAACCTAGGCTTCTCTGTGTTGATTCACTGTTTTTATTAAAATTTACTTAAGTTTTTGTCATTTGAAGCTTGTTTACCATTTTAATCTCTCGCACTTAGTTAAGGAAAAATATTTGATCCTTGGTTATTTTGAATTTCATTGAAATTAGGCTTAGAAATAGTGATTTTCGTTGCATCAATCCCTGTGGAAACGATATAAAAATACTTATCACTTGTTGTTGATCGTGTGCACTTTCACCTGTGTTTGTGAGTTTTTCTTGCATATTTAGAATCACTTTACACAAGGCAACAAGTTCTTGGCACCGTTGTCGGGGATTGAGTTGATTTTTTCTATTTTTGAGCTGAAATTTTGTGAAATTGGTGCTAAAAACAGCTTCTAACTTGGTTGTTTGATTTTGCAGGGGCTGGTAGTTGTGTATGAACAAATTTCCTGACTTAGAATTCAATTTGGACCCAGAAATTGAAAGGACTTTTCATAGGAGGAGAAAGGAACAAAGGGAGAGAAACAATAGGATGGATCCACCACCTCTTTTACCCTTGTACCTCCTGGAAATCAAAAAAACCAAAACAACCAGCAGCCTAATCTTGAGATAAATCAGCAACCTAGGGTAGAAAATCAAGCTGAAAACCCTGTCCTTATAGCCAATGATAGGGGAAGAGCTATTAGAGCCTATGTCGTCCCTACCTTTAATGAGTTGTACCCTGGGATAGCTAGACCCGAGATACAGGCACACAATTTTGAAATGAAGCCTGTTATGTTCCAAATGTTACAAACGGTGGGACAATTTCATGGATTACCTTCTAAGGACCCACATCTACACTTTAAATCCTTTTTGGGAGTGAGGGACTCATTCAAAATTCAAGGAGTTTCTCAAGATGCTTTGAGGTTAACCTTGTTTCCTTATTCTTTGAGAGATGGTGCCAAAGCTTGGTTAAATAACTTTGCTCCTGGTTCCATCACTACATCGAATGAGTTAGTAGAGAAATTCCTCATTAAGTACTTTCCTCCCATAAGAAATGCCAAGCTTAGATCGGATATAGTGTCTTTTAGACAATTTGATGATGAATCTTTTAGTGAAGCTTGGGAAAGATTCAAAGAGTTGTTGAGAAAATGCCCTCACCATGGTTTGCCCCATTGCATTCAAATGGAGACTTTTTATAATTTGTTGAATTGGGCCACTCAAAACATGGTAGATGCTTCAGCTAATGGTGCTTTATTATCCAAGACTTATGATGAAGCTTATGCCATTTTGGAGAGAATTTCCACAAATAGTTGTGATAACTGCCCAAAAGGTAGTTATTTAGGCCTCATTTATATAAGGATTTGTGTGTCTTTAATGCTTAATAGGGTTGGTTTTAGAGAGATATTACATGATTTAACCCATTTGGAAGAATGGAAGCTTTGGAAATCACTTTGTGCAGATTATGCTGCTGAGCGACTGGAAGGAGCAAATTCTATGCTGCAGCAAAACTGGGAGCAAAAACTGCCACATCACAGCTCGTTAGCCAACTTCATGAACCGACTTCTATTGAGATATTTTCGGGATAAAGGATCAAGGAGAGCCTTACACGTGTCCTAGTTGACCTAATTCAAGCCTCCCATCCTTCTATAAAAGGAAGTAGCCGTCAAAGTCAAATTCATTCCATGTTTTCCCTTGGAAGCCGAATAGTATAGGGAGATTGAAGATTATCAAGAACACCATCATCCGCAAGCTGATTAGGGAGTTTACCTTCTTTATTAACTTGTAGTGATGGACATGCATACTCAAATTCATTCCATGTTTTCCCTTTGGCGCCGTTGCCGGGGACTTGAATAAGTTTTTATCTGATCTGTTTTGTGTATGTGTTTTAGTGGTTTGGTGCTAGAACTTTTTGATTGTTTCTTTTGTTTTTGCAGGTGTGATTTTGGTGCATGAGCGATCCGCCTGGGGTACGGTTTGAGCTTGACCCAGAAATTGAAAGGACATTTAGGAACAGAAGGAGGGAGCAGCGCAGAAACCAGATGGAGAACGTGCCGCAATTCCCGCAGGTTCCTGAAGGTCCAGTAGCAGTGAACCCCCAGCAGAATCCGTTGCTGCAGCAAAACCCACTGTTTGAGCAAAATGAGCAGCGAAATAACCAGGCTGAGAATCCTATCTTGATAGTGAACGATAGGACCAGAGCCATAAGAGCATATGTTGTCCCGATGTTTAATGAGTTGAATCCAGGGATTGCACGTCCCCAAATCCAAGCGGCGAATTTTGAAATGAAACCGGTAATGTTTCAGATGTTGCAAACCGTGGGGCAATTCCATGGTTTGTCATCTGAAGACCCTCATTTACATCTTAAGTCTTTTCTAGGAGTTAGTAATTTTTTTGTAATTCAGGGAGTGTCGAGAGATGCTCTTAGATTAACTTTGTTCCCGTATTCTCTTAGAGATGGAGCAAAGTCATAGTTAAACTCTTTTGCTCCAAGATCAATTAGGACATGGGATGAGTTAGCTAAAAAAATTTTGAGTAACTATTTCCCACCTAATAGAAATGCTAAATTAAGAAGTGAAATAGTAGGGTTTAGGCAACTTGAAGATGAGACTTTTAGTGAGGCTTGGGAGAGGTTTAAGGAGCTTTTGCGAAAGTGTCCCCACCATGGGTTACCTCATTGTATTCAAATGGAAACATTTTACAATGGTTTGAATGGAGTAACCCAAGGTATGGTCGATGCTTCGGCTGGAGGAGCCCTATTGGCAAACACTTTTGATGAAGCCTATGAAATTTTAGAAAGAATATCTATTAATAGTTGTCAGTGGTCGGATGTTAGAGGCACAAATAAAAAGGTTAAGAGTGTGCTAGAGGTTGATGGTGTGTCCACCATTAGGGCCGATCTTGTTATGATTGCTAACGCTCTTAAGAATGTGACAGTGATTAGTCATCAGCAGCCACCAGCTATGGAGCCTGTAGCAGTGGTGAACCAAGTCACGGACGAAGCATGTGTCTATTGCGGTGAAGATCACAACTACGAGTTTTGCCCCAGCAATCCAGCTTCGTGTTTTTTGTAGGTAATTATAGGAACAACCCTTATTCTAACTTCTATAATCCAGGTTGGCGCAACCACCCCAACTTCTCATGGGGAGGTCAAGGAAATAACATGAAAGCGCAACAAAAGATGAACCAGCCAGGATTTGCTAAAGCGCAGGTAATGCCCCAGCAGAATAAGTCAGCTTTGCCCCAGCAAAATTCGGGAAATTTTCTCGAGGCAATGATGAAAGAATTTATGGCTCGCACAGACGCCGCAATTCAAAGTAATCAAGCTTCAATGACGGCCCTGGAATTGCAAGTGGGTCAGCTAGCTAATTAGCTAAAGGCGAGGCCTCAAGGGAAACTTCCTTCGGATACTGAACACCCTCGAAGGGAAGGTAAGGAGCAGTTAAAGGCAGTAACTCTTAGGAGTGGTAAGACATTAGAAGAGTCTAGAAAGACCCAGGATTTAAATAGTAATAGTGATAATAATATTGTTGTTGAGAAAGAGTTGGAGTCTGGTCAGGGTGCTGGAGGCAGCAAAGAAAATGCTGGAGCATCTGGTTCTGTGCCAGATGTAGAACCACCATATGTGCCGCCCCCACCTTATGTACCACCTCTACCATTTCCACAAAGGCAAAAGCCTAAGAATCAGGATGGTCAATTTAAAAAGTTTTTAGAGATTCTTAAGCAGTTGCATATAAATATCCCTTTAGTAGAAGCTATTGAGCAAATGCCTAATTATGCTAAATTTCTTAAGGATATTTTTGAAGGGAATAAAAGTCCCCACGTAGCGGAAGCGCATCGATTGGACCTTACGCCGTATATTAATTAATATTAAAATACCGTTACGATAACTCAAACAAAACTTTAAACTAACTTTAAAGTCGCTGTAAAAACGGTTTAAACATGCTAAAATAAATCTAAATTTATTTTAAAAACTTTTCTAACGAAAAGAGGAAGAACCGTTACAAACCTCCGTTGTAGACTTGACCGTTCTTCGCCAACGACGCTCCAACGAACGAAAACGCAGCAACCGCCTTTGTTTTTCTTCACTGGAAATTCCTTCTTGATTGACACAATAACCACAGAGGTTACACCGGTATGTCTCTAAGTCTAGGAGGCCAAAGACTTGTGGGAGTCTTTCTCTAAGAGGGAGGCTAGAGAGAATTCTAGGTCTTGTCTTTCAAGAGTGTCAAGTGTCATGACCAATTAGGTCTAGTGTTCTATTTATAGAAGAGAGGCCATGAATAAAATATTCAATTAAATCAATCTTTTCCAAAATTGATTCAATCTTATTCCTTAATTAATCAATCATGATCAATCAATTCCCCAATTGATTAATCTTTTCCATAAATGACTAATTACTTCCATAAGTAATTAGATCATTCCCATAAATGATTAATCACTTCCTTAAGTGATTAATTATTTACATAATTGATTAATTCATGGTTAATGAATTCTTTAATTAATTAACCACCAATTAAATATCACATATTTAATTTCCGGCCTTGAATTAATTAATTTTGCCCAAACACTTTTAGGACTTAAATTAATTCTTTCAATCTTCCATAAATTTATATTTGAACTTCTTCAAATATTAATTTCTCTCATAATAATATATCAATATATATATTATATTTATTTCCCTTAGTAAATTGAACATTTTCAATTTACATTTAATTACTTAGTTGCCTCAAATTACTTTACGAGCTACCAGTGGGACCTTATGACATGCAGATCAGAAGCTCCAACGATGTGAGATTAATTGGTTAAACTCATTAACCACAATAATCAATATTCGTTAACTGTGTGTACATTCCACTATAGACTCACAGTTGCACTCTTCTCACTGCAGACATATTTTCTGTGTCCACGGAACTTAGACCAATATCGACTAGTTAGTCCTCCACGAGTGTCCGTAACACCAGTTGGGTCAAATTACCGTTTTACCCCTGGGTTACCTCTATTTCCTTAAGTACCAATTTTCCTCTAATGAACAACCTGTTTGTGGTCCAACCATCAAACAGAAAACCCTCTCGTGCCATTGAGAGGGTAGGGCCCTTTGTTCAAGACTCGGAGTAACCACTTAAGGGAACACTCATCTGCTTCCCTAAAGTCTTGAAGGAGTGAATTCCATGTTGTACGATTATGTTCCCAGCTCCCCATTCGGTCTTGTCCCCAAAGTGGTAGGCTTATTGAGTCGGCGTATTGGCCACTCTCACCCATACAAATCAAAGGACAATCTCTCATGAGCAGGAGTCCATAATCAACTCAGGATTAAGACTAAGTTGTCTAGGTCGTCCTAGTGAAAATAGAAAACCAACTAGTTAACGGTGTTATAACTAGTGCTTATTAACTCTAAGGGTTCTTTGGCTCTATAACCTTTTCCAGTAAAGGGTCGTTTGGTCATTTTTCCCTCGAGACAAGATTCACAAGGTGGTAGTGAATCATCTTCTAACTTGCTTAGAAGTCCATTCTTTACCAAACGACCGATCATATCGATGTTTATATGACCAAGTCTAAAATGCCAAAGATGAGTATTGTTACTTGATGGATAAATCTTTTGCCTTTTACTTTGAGTTTCAGCAGTTTTAAATAATTCGTGATTTAAAAGTTCTTTGTTTTCGGTTGGTCTTAAAACATACAAGTTATTTTCCAATTTGGCTGAACAAATAAGTACACCATTTTTATAAATGAACGCTTCATTCATATCAAAAGTAACTGTATACGATTGTTCAATCAAACATGAAATAGAAATCAAGTTCCTCTTAATCTTGGGAACGATTAACAAACTTTCTAAAAGTAAGAATCTATTTCTAAAAAATAACTTCGCAGCTCCCACTGCTTTAGCTGAAATGACTTCTCCAGTTCCGACCCTGAGTGTCATTTCCCCATCGTTCAACTGCCGAAAGGAACTATTTTCCTGAAAAAGAAGAGCAAACATGATTAGTTGCTCCTGAATCAAGTATCCAGGTAAACTCATCATGTTCTATCAGGCATGTTTCTAAAACCAGTAATTCAAATTTACCTTCCTTTTCCTTCTTTTTCTCAGCAAGGTACTTTGGGCAGTTTCTCTTCCAATGTCCATCTACATTGCAGTGAAAACACTTGCCCTTGTCTTAGCTTTGGCTTTTCCCTTGCTTTTAGCAGCAGTACTGGGAGCTTTCCCCTTGTTTCCTTTCTTCTTCTGTGTTTTCTTTGAAGAAGTGGCTACAGATTTAGTTCCAGAGGATGAACCCTTCTCGAACTTTCTTTTGGAGTGAACAACGTTTGCCTCTCCTTCTATCTGTCCCTTGTTCTTAAGAAGAGACTGATAGAGCTGTAGCTCATTAAGGAGGCTAGTCAGGTTGAATGTTATTTTATTCATCATTGCATTGCTTCGAAACTGTAGAAAACTCTTCGGAAGAGATTCTAAGATGAATGCAACCTGACTACGCTCATCTATGATCACCTCGTTTGCCTCTACCACGTTGAATTGGACCATCATATCCAGGACATGCTCCCGAACAGACGTGCCCTCTTTCATGCGACAGCTATAAACGTATTTGAGAGCGTCATGGTGGAGTTGGTAGGACGGTTGTCCCAACATCTCCCGGAGAGAGTTCATAATCTCCCTCGCTGTTACCATGCCCTCATGCCTTTTAGCCAAAACTTCAGATAAGCTGGCTAAGATATAGACGCGAGTCTTATCATTGGCCTTTGTCCAGCGGTCATAAGCATCCTTAACTGCCTGGGATGCATTACGAGCAGGGGCTGGAGGACAATCCTCCGTTAAGACGAACCGCAGATCATCGACAACAAGAATCGTATACAGGTTCGACTTCCACGTAGCATAATTTTCGCCGGTTAATTTCTCATTTTTAAGCAGAGAGACAATTGAGGAAGACATTGCTGAAATTTAAACAAACAATGACCGTATTATTTATCTTTGCCTTAACCCATCATACAAGCAAACAATTGCACACAATCCAATCAATTTAGCAAAACAGACAATCACAGAACCCTAAAACTATTGATTTAGTTTTGCAACGACGTTTCAGAGGTTTAGAATATCAGCCACTGAAGGGTGATCAGGTATTCCTCCTTTGAAATGAGACACCTCTCAGCTAATTCTAATTCTAGAATAACTCATATTCCTATACACATTAGCCACCGTTGTTCGGTCAAGGATTTGTTAACACTTTTAACTTATCCTCGTAAGTGTAACCCTCCCACTTTCAGATCTCAGAGGCACGCACCAACAGGCTACCGAAGGGAAAGACAACTGTTGGTGATTAGCCTAAGAGCTCCTATCCTTTTCAGGAGTTCACGATGTTCCGAATCCTATGACCAGGCCCTCCGAAGGGATGGATGCGCTAGGGCAACCTGCAGGCGGATCATAGGACTCTCACGGTGTGAACTATGGGCGGAGACCGAGGGATACGTTGACACGTGTCCCGCTCCCACTTACTCTAGACATTTTTCCCATTCACCTTGATATTGATCCATGCAAACACTTTCCGAAGGGAGGCCGCTCCTAGGGCGACTCGAAGCCGAGCATGAATCTCACGTTGTGAATATAGGGACGTAGGAGCAAAACTTGATTTAAATCTTGTTTTGTAATTTTCCTCCCACTGAAAATGTCCTAAGGTTAATATAGGGTTGTTTAACTTAGATAGTATTCGGCTAAGTCAATCTATCTAAGTCTGATCCTATTATAACAATTATGGAAAGGATTCAACTGCAATCTTTTGGGTGAATTAAACTTATTTTAATAAACCCAACATTGCAAGTCAACATTACTATGGTTAATTCAACTCAATCTGGTTAGTTCCCAGGTAGGAGGTGTTCCGTAAATCGTCAACTTAAATACCCCCAACCTTAGACAGAACTTTACCGAGAGAGTTCCCTTATAACCTCAGTAATGTAAGGTCTTTACTCTAAAGATCTAGGTGCATTAAACACTTTTAATAAACCTAGTGACATTGCATGCTAACATTTAACTATGATTAATTCAACTCCGGTATTCCAGGTCAGTTCCCAAGTAGGAGGTGTTCCGTAAACCGTCAACTTAAATACCCCCAGCCTTAGACAGAACATTACCGGTGGAGTTCCCTTATAATCATAGCAATGTTTTTCCTACTTAGTGAATTAAAACTATTTTTAATTCTAAGTAAGAAAAGATTCTAATCCTATTAGAAATCGATCTAGGTCTAATTAATTTTAAACAATTTAAAATTAATCCAATTTATCCTATAATCTTATGTTTGCATGCAAATCTTGATTATAGATTGACGGTTTCTAATCATTAATAATAAAGAACTATTTCAAATTTTAATGATTAATCCTATAATCAAGAATCTAGGGTTTAATTCGTTCAACAATCTCATTCAAATTAAATAATTAAACCACACTAATTGCATGAATAATATAACAATTATATTATTAACTATGGATGTTTCATGCTTCATGCAATTTTGATTTTCTTTTATTATAACAATTATAAGCCAATCAAGAAAATCAATCAAGCATGCTTCATTCATCACATTAAACATAACTATTTATATTTAATTTAAGTAATGACATGCTTCATGCTTTCCAATTTTTCATACAATTAATATACACTTATATTAAAAGTATGAAAACAAATCCATGCATTTAAACATACATTATAACAATTTATAATATATAAAAAAATGCATGAGCATGTTTATAACCTAAGGTGGGATTAAATAATCTATATGACATCCATAAAGCATATAAATAGCAATTGAACCGGTTAATTTTGGCCCCTAGGATAAAATAAAGCATTAAATTACATTACTTTAGCTAAATTCTATCCTAAAAAATCCATGTACAGCTCCGGAATTGGTCTAGACAGCACGAACCGCCCCGAACCACCTCGAACCGGCCTCCAAAATCACGAACCATGCCAAAAATTGGCTGAACCGGACCAAATAGGTCCCAGCCCAGCCGAACCGGTCCGAACCGGACCGGTTACACCTTGAACTGCGCCTTTTGAAACCCTAGGTCACGCCTCCATCGTGACAGCGTCGAGACGCTGTGATGATTAGCGTCCCGACGCTGTGCGTTTTCCATATCTGGCGCCTGCGTAATCGAGACAGCGTCGAGACACTGTTGAGGTAGCGTCCCGACGCTGTGCGCTTTCCTTACCGAGCGCCTTCGGTATCGAGACAGCGTCGAGTTGCTGTTGAAGGAGCGTCCCGACGCTGTTGCGTCTGGAGGCAGAATCTGGGCAAAACAACAACGATTTCTTCGATTTCGGCCCCGATTTCAGCGGCGATTGCTCCGATTTTTATCTCATAAAAACCTATTCTAGACCCGGACTTACATAGGACTCGATTTTACATAAAATACCCGAAACACCGGGCCTTACATGATCAAAATCACATAAAAATAAAATCTATGGCCATAAAATTAACCCAAACAGTTCAATGCAAACCGAACATACATTATGCATAAATCCCACCTATTAGAGCCTATCGCAACTTTTTAAAATTAATTAATAGGGACAGCGATGGCTCTGATGCCGATTGAAGGGAATAAAAGTCCCCACGCAGCGGAAGCGCATCGATTGGACCTTACGCCGTATATTAATTAATATTAAAATACCGTTACGATAACTCAAACAAAACTTTAAACTAACTTTAAAGTCGCTGTAAAAACGGTTTAAACATGCTAAAATAAATCTAAATTTATTTTAAAAACTTTTCTAACGAAAAGAGGAAGAACCGTTACAAACCTCCATTGTAGACTTGACCGTTCTTCGCCAACGACGCTCCAACGAACGAAAACGCAGCAGTCGCCTTTATTTTTCTTCGCTGGAAATTCCTTCTTGATTGACACAATAACCACAGAGGTTACACCGGTATGTCTCTAAGTCTAGGAGGCCAAAGACTTGTGGGAGTCTGTCTCTAAGAGGGAGACTAGAGAGAATTCTAGGTCTTGTCTTTCAAGAGTGTCAAGTGTCATGACCAATTAGGTCTAGTGTTCTATTTATAGAAGAGAGGTCATGAATAAAATATTCAATTAAATCAATCTTTTCCAAAATTGATTCAATCTTATTCCTTAATTAATCAATCATGATCAATCAATTCCCCAATTGATTAATCTTTTCCATAAATGACTAATTACTTCCATAAGTAATTAGATCATTCCCATAAATGATTAATCACTTCCTTAAGTGATTAATTATTTACATAATTGATTAATTCATGGTTAATGAATTCTTTAATTAATTAACCACCAATTAAATATCACATATTTAATTTCCGGCCTTGAATTAATTAATTTTGCCCAAACACTTTTAGGACTTAAATTAATTCTTTCAATCTTCCATAAATTTATATTTGAACTTCTTCAAATATTAATTTCTCTCATAATAATATATCAATATATATATTATATTTATTTCCCTTAGTAAATTGAACATTTTCAATTTACATTTAATTACTTAGTTGCCTCAAATTACTTTACGAGCTACCAGTGGGACCTTATGGACCTGCAGATCAGAAGCTCCAACGATGTGAGATTAATTGGTTAAACTCATTAACCACAATAATCAATATTCGTTAACTGTGTGTACATTCCACTATAGACTCACAGTTACACTCTTCTCAGTGCAGACATATTTTCTGTGTCCACGGAACTTAGACCAATATCGACTATTTAGTCCTCCACGAGTGTCCGTAACACCAGCTGGGTCAAATTACCGTTTTACCCCTGGGTTACCTCTATTTCCTTAAGTACCATCAAACAAAAAACTCTCTCGTGCCATTGAGAGGGTAGGGCCCTTTGTTCAAGACTCGGAGTAACCACTTAAGGGAACACTCATCTGCTTCCCTAAAGTCGGGAAGGAGTGAATTCCATGTTGTACGATTATGTTCCCAGCTCCCCATTCGGTCTTGTCCCCAAAGTGGTAGGCTTATTGAGTCGGCGTATTGGCCACTCTCACCCATACAAATCAAAGGACAATCTCTCATGAGCAGGAGTCCATAATCAACTCAGGATTAAGACTAAGTTGTCTAGGTCGTCCTAGTGAAAATAGAAAACCAACTAGTTAACGGTTTTATAACTAGTGGTTACTATTTCGCGGTCCGGTCTTATGCAAACTCATTGCATAGGATACCCCCACTCGCATGTCTCCTACACGAACGCGTTGGATCGCAGCGTTTGTATCAAATACAAAGTGGGTCGTATCCATAGTGTCACCAGGATAAGGCACTACATATAGTTCAAGACTCATATGTCATATGTCACTACATATAGTTCAAGACTCATATTACAGCCTTAGATGTCTAGTTTATTGGATTAGGGTTATTATTAGGCAAAGACAAATATAAAATAACTAATAACAATTAATGGAAAAATATATCAATATTATTTCATTAATATCCGGTCAACGGTTACATTCACTATCTACGAGTTTTAGGGCATAAAACCCAACAATTTTGACTAAAAAGAAAAGGTTAGGTGAGTTTGAAACTGTATCTCTTACTGAGGAGTGTAGTGCTATTCTTAAGAATGGGCTACCCCCCAAGGCTAAGGATCCAGGGTCATTTACTATACCTGTGTCTATAGGTGGAAAGGAGTTAGGTAGAGCACTCTGTGATTTAGGTGCAAGCATTAACCTTATGCCTCTTTCGGTCTATCGGAAGTTAGGTATTGGTGAAGCTAGACCTACCACAGTTACACTCCAATTAGCTGATAGGTCTATCACATATCAAGAGGGTAAAATTGAGGATGTCTTAGTAAAAGTTCCTGTTGATTTTATTATTTTAGACTATGAGGCTGATAAAGATGTCCTAATTATTCTAGGTCGTCCATTTTTGGCTACTGGTAGGGCATTAATAGATGTTCAAAAAGGAGAATTAACAATGAGAGTCTGTAATGAGGAAGTGAAATTTAATGTGTTTAAAGCCATGAAATATCCAGACGAGATGGAGGATTGCTCCTTCATTAGGATTCTGGAGAGCACAGTTATTGAGACAGCAATACGGGATTCAGCTGATAAGCATTCAGAAAAGCATGGAGAGGTTAGTATAGAAGATTTTGAGTTTTGTTCTTTAGATAGAAAAAATGAAAAAGAATTGTTTATGTGTGAGGATGTTTTTGAGTCTTTAGATTTAGATCAAAGAAAGGCTCCCCCAATTAAGCCATCCCTAATTGAGCCACCCACTTTAGATTTGAAACCTTTACCGGATCATCTAAAGTATGTGTATCTTTGGGAAAGTGAGACGTTGCCCATTATTGTTGCATCAGATTTAATGCCGGAGCATGAGGAGGCCTTAATAAAATTGCTGCAGCAATACCGCAAAGCTATAGGTTGGACATTGGCTGATATTCAGGGAATTAGCCCATCTTTTTGTATGCACAAAATCACTCTAGAGGAGGGATCCTTTAGGAGTATTGAGCAACAAAGAAGGCTTAACCCTGCAATGAAAGAGGTTGTTAAAAAGGAGGTAATTAAATGGTTGGATGCTGGGATCATCTATCCGATTGCCGATAGCAATTGGGTAAGCCCTGTCCAATGTGTTCCTAAGAAAGGAGGTGTCACTGTGGTGAGCAATAAAAATAATGAGTTGATCCCCACAAGGACAGTGACTGGCTGGAGGGTTTGTATGGATTACAGAAGGCTTAATAAAGCCACCCGAAAGGATCATTTCCTCTACCATTTATCGACCAGATGTTGGATCGATTGGTTGGTCAGGCCTATTACTGTTTCTTGGATGGTTATTCTGGGTATAACCAGATTACTATTGCTCCTGAAGATCAGAAGAAAACCACTTTCACCTGTCCTTATGGGACATTCGCTTTTAGGAGAATTCCTTTCGGCCTTTGCAATGCTCCAGCAACATTTCAGCAGTGTATGCTAGCAATTTTTTCTGATATGATTGAGTCCACTGTTGAAGTCTTTATGGACGATTTTTCAGTGTTTGGAGGGTCTTTTCAGAGTTGTTTAGATAATTTAGGGAAGGTATTAAAAAGATGTGAGGATACCCATCTAGTATTTAATTGGGAGAAGTGCCATTTCATGGTGAAGGAGGGCATAGTGTTAGGTCATAGGATTTCTAAAAATGGTCTAGAAGTTGATAGAGCAAAAGTTGAGGTTATTGAAAGACTAGAGCCACCGAGTTCAGTGAAGGGAATTCAGAGTTTTTTAGGACATGCTGGATTTTATAGGAGGTTCATAAAGGATTTTTCCAAAATCAGTAAACCTCTTTGTAACTTATTGTGCACTGATCATGTTTTTGACTTTAATGCATATTGTAGGAAGGCTTTTGAAACATTAAAGGCTGCTTTAATCTCAGCACCCATTCTTTGCGCGCCTAATTGGAATTTGCCATTCGAGGTAATGTGTGATGTGAGTGATGCCGCGGTAGGTGCGATGCTGGGGCAAAAGCAGGGCAAATTTATTCATCCTATATATTATGCAAGCAAGGTTTTAAATGAAGCACAGGTCAACTACACAACTACTGAAAAGGAGTTGTTAGCTGTTGTGTTTGCTCTTGAGAAATTTCGGCCATATTTGGTTGGCTCTAAAGTCACGGTGTTCACGGATCATGCAGCAATAAGGTATTTAATGTCTAAGAAAGATGCAAAGCCTAGATTAATTCGTTGGATTTTATTACTGCAGGAGTTCGACTTGGAGATAAAAGACAAGAAGGGATCAGAGAATGTTATTGCAGATCATTTATCTCGTCTTGATCCATCATCATCTTTGCTGGAGCAATCTGCCATTTCCGATTCTTTTCCAGATGAGCAACTTTTTGCTGTTCAGGTAAAGGTAGTCAGGGATGTCCCTTGGTATGCTGATATTGCAAACTTTTTAGTAAAGGGAGTCACCCCTATTGATATGGATTGGAGGCAGAAGAAAAAGTTTAAGCATGATGCGAAATTTTTCTTTTGGGATGAGCCGTTTATGTATAAGCAATGCTCTGACGGTATTATTCGTAGGTGTGTTTCAGGTGCTGAAGCAAAAGAAATCCTGGAGCAATGTCACTCTTCGCCGTATGGAGGTCATTTCAGCGGACAGAGGACGGCTATGAGGATTTTGCATTGCGGATTTTTCTGGCCTACGTTATTTAAGGATGCCCATTGGTTCTACAAGCAATGTGACACTTGCCAAAGGAGAGGAAATTTGGGGCCTAGAGATGAAATGCCTCTTACTTATATTTTAGAAGTTGAATTATTTGATGTATGGGGTATTGACTTTATGGGGCCATTTCCCCCTTCTAATGGCAATGTTTTTATCTTATTGGCAGTTGATTATGTGTCCAAGTGGGTGGAGGCCCTCGCATGTCATCAGAGTGATGCCAAGACAGTAGCAAGGTTTCTTCAATCGCACATCTTTGCGCGGTTTGGGACGCCTAGGGCTCTAGTGAGTGATGAGGGTACACATTTTGTTAATAATATCTTAACTAAGCTTTTAGCTACGTATGGGATTAAGCATAGGATAGCTACCCCTTATCACCCACAAGCAAATGGTCAAGCTGAAATTAGTAATAGGGAAATGAAAGCTATTCTAGAGAAAGTAGTCCATCCATCTAGAAAGGATTGGTCCTTTAGGTTGGATGAGGCTCTTTGGGCTTATAGGACAGCTTATAAGACTCCTCTAGGTATGTCTCCCTATAGGTTAGTATATGGGAAAGCTTGCCATTTACCATTAGAGCTAGAGCATAAGACGTTTTGGGCTTTGAAAAAGTTAAATTTTGATCTGAGTCGTGCAGGAGCAATAAGAATGCTGCAGCTTAATGAGTTAGAGGAATTTCGCCAATTTTCTTACGAGAATGCGAAAA
Source organism: Luffa acutangula (assembly GCA_036850905.1). Taxonomy (NCBI): domain Eukaryota; kingdom Viridiplantae; phylum Streptophyta; class Magnoliopsida; order Cucurbitales; family Cucurbitaceae; genus Luffa; species Luffa acutangula. The sequence goes on from CM072087.1 coordinate 10,690,034, forward strand.
TGTATAAGGAGAAGACTAAGCTTTGGCATGACAAGAAAATAAAGTCTAAGGAGTTTGTAAAGGGTCAAAAAGTTTTGCTTTATAATTCTAGATTAAAATTATTTCCTGGAAAATTAAAATCTAAATGGTCAGGACCGTTTATTGTGATTGAGGTTTTCTCCAATGGAGCAATTACTTTGCAGGATGAAAAAGATGGGAGAGTATTCAAGGTGAATGGACAGCGTGTGAAGCATTATTGGGGTGAGGAATTTCAGTCGAAATATCCTTCCCTACGATTGGTTGATGATTGAGAGAGCAGGACTTTTGCGGGAGCATTTCACAGAGTAAAATGTTGAGCTCCCAGGATTTGAATTGATTTTATTTTCCGTTAATTTGATTTTGTTTTTCGGTTAGGTTAGATTTAATTTTGCATGAGTTGTTAGATTTTATCTTTTAAGCATTTTTGTTGGTAGATTAGGTTTGAGTTATTTTTTTTATTTATTTGATTTGATTTTCGGGTTCTTTATTTAAATTATCTTTGGATTATCTTTTAGTTAGTTAGATTTTATTTTATCTGGATTTTATTTTCAGTTATTTGAATTGTAGTTTTAATTAATAGAGATCTTCTCTAATATATTCGGCTTCTTTTGAAAAATAAGAGATTGGGATGTTTGGTTAAATTTAATTTAAAGAAAAAACCTTTGATTTTTCTGTTTTTGAAATTTGACTTCCGTATCTAAGATTCTTCAGGACCAACAGATTGTTGCGGCAAAGATTTTGCTGGAGCAAAATATTCCGAGTTAAAAGGGTTTCCGTTGGAATTTATTATTGTTACCGTTAGATTTAGTTTTGAATTCTTGCAGGTAAATGTGCGTGCATCGTCTGATGAGGCCACGTGTCCCAGAGCAATTATCCGAAGGCTTCAATAATGAAAGCACGTCGATTTTACCATGGGCGTTTGGAATCCGAAATTTTACCGTTGGTAATTTTTGACTCTCAGGTTTGCATTTTTAAATTTACAACGGTAATATTAGTTATGACAGGACAAATCTTTTCGGTTAGGATTCTTGTTTGCTGGAGCCTTATTTATTCGCAAACGCTGGTAAGCTTCTCCCACTTCGTCTTCTTGATCAAATCTTCGTGTGAGTGTTATTCTTTCTTTCTTCGCATTCTCTGTCAAAACCCTTTTACACCTCCAATGGCTAAAACAAGAGCTCGAAAAGAGAGAGAAAGTGAAGAGGAAGAGGTGCGGGTTACACCGGAAGTGCAGAAAGGAAAAACGAAGAAAAAGAGAACGCCGGAGGAAAAAGAGGCTAAACGAAGAAGGAGGCAGCAGAGGGCTGCGAAGCAAGAAACGATTCAAGAAGAGACGGTGAATGTCGCGGATACAGAGGGAACTACACATCCTGAGACAGGACCGATAATTTTTGTTGCGGTTCAAGAAGGGAATGTCGAGAAAAATCAAGAAACAGAGGGTGAAGAGCAGGTCGAAGGTGAGCCTGGCGAGGAGAAAACACCGGAGCAGGAGGCTCATGTTGAAATCATTATGCCTGAACCACCAAAGCGCTGCCGCATCAAGAGGAAGGCAGGTCGCGTGAAGGTGGTTCGGAACACGCCATCGCCTCCGGCATCGGACTCTGAGGAAGAAAAAAGGGAAGCTGAGAATAAGGAAAAAGAAGAAGAGGCAAGAAAGGCGGAAGAAGAACGTTTGCGCAAACAGAGAGAAAGCAAGGGCAAAGGAATTGCCGAAGCATCCGGAGAAATTGAGGAGCCGAGGGCACCATTCATTCGCTTCGTCAACGAACTTGCCAGAGCAAAATATCAAGAAGTACTGAAGCGTGATTTGTTATTCGAGCGAGGATTTGGCACTGATTTGCCCAGGTTCTTGGAGTCAGGAATAGCGAGCCTTGGGTGGAGACAGTTTTGTGCGAAGCCTGATCCTGTCAATGCCAATATCGTTCGGGAATTCTATGCTAATCTTGATGTGAAGGATGATTTTGAAGTCATAGTGCGAGGAGTGCCTGTCCAATGGAGCCCAGAGGCCATTAATAATTTGTTTGATCTTCAGGACTTTCCACACGCAGTTTTCAATGAAATGGTGGTTGCCCCATCTAGTGACCAACTGAGTGCGGCTGTCCGGGAGGTAGGCATTGAGGGGGCCCAATGGAGGGTGTCGCAGACGCGAAAGCATACGTTTAAAGTTGCTTATTTGAAGAGTGAAGCCAACACTTGGATGGGCTTCATTAGGCTCCGTTTGCTGCCAACAACGCATGACTCCACAGTGTCTCGGGACAGGGTATTGCTTGCCTTTGCTATTCTTCGCTCGATGAGTATTGATGTAGGAAAAATTATTTCTTCTGAGATTGTTGATTGCTGGAAAAAGAAGGTGGGGAAGCTGTTCTTTCCGAACACGATTACGATGTTATGCAGCAGGGCAGGAGTGCCCACGGTTCCAGAAGATATGATCATGACTGATAAGGGAATCATTGACACACCTAATCTGGCGCGGCTTCAGCGTATGCAAGAGGTTCGCCAGGGAGGGCTGGTGTATGGCGTTAATCAAATCCTAGAGCAACTGACAGTGTTGACTAGTAGGTTAGAATTTGCTGAAAGGCAAGCTCAGACCTATTGGACTTATGCTAAAAGGAGAGATGATGCGCTAAGGGGGGCCTTGCAAAGCAATTTTTCAAGACCGTATCAGGCCTTCCCAGTGTTTCCCGATGATTTATTTAATCTTTGGATACCAACCCCGCCTGTTGAACGAGAAGAGGATGTTGATGAGGAACAGGGTCAGGAAGAGTGATTGATCGGATGACCTGGAGCGAGCATTACATTTGTTTTCTCATTTTTGTTTGCTCGCGCAAAATTGACCCTGCTCATTGTTATAACTGCTTGTCTTTCTTTTTAATCTTCTGCTTCTTTGACAAAAATATATATCTGCTCTGTAATATTTTTCTATGATTTTAATGAAATTTCTAGATGTTTCTATTCCATGAGCACTGACTGACTCTAACTTAACTATTTTCTTCTGAATTTTTGAAGTTTGGACTGATTACGCTTAGTTAGATCAAGGTATTCTGATCTCCAGAAACCTTTGCTTTAGCATTTCTTCTAGCCTGGATTGTTGCTGCGGCAAGAAGATTTTTGACGGTAGTATTGACTTATATGATCCACTTTAAGCTTAATCTAAGTCCCATGTTTAGTTTAAAAATTCAGATAGAAAAATTTAAGTTTGGGGGTATAATTGCTTAATTAATGATTCATTGGGGACAATGAATAATTTAAGTTTGGGGGACTTTTTGCTACTCCAATTATGTTGCTCGAGCATTCCTCTCCTTCAAATTAAAATTTTCTAGGTTATTGAGTAACCGGGGACATTTGTGATACCCACAGTTTGTCTTCGCGTCAAAAGATGACCTAGGAAATATGAAAAAATGAGAAATAGTAAGAAAAATTATTTGCTGAAAAAAAATTATTATTATTTGTTGAAGATTTTGCTGAAAAAAATTGACAGAGCAAAAGTTTTGAGGGATGAATGATGATCCAGCAGTTTTCTGTCTCCCATAACTTAGGTGAGCTTCATCATAAAATGTCGCCATTCTGAGGGGAAAGAGATGGAATAACTAAGGATTTTTGAGCTTTATAATGAGTATTGAGCATAGTTGATGATGAGCTTGAGGCAAGGGTATACTGCACCATAAAGTGGGTCATCCCATGCTTAAGAGCTTATGACTGTAAGGCTGCTTTAAGTCTGATAAATAATGTTATAAACCCCTTTAAAAATATGTTTTGAAATGTCTGATAATAGAGCTAGGCTGTGGTGAGTTCTTAGAATTAAGTTGAAAAGTGGTGATTATTTGTCCCTGCTGAAGGAATCATTTTGCTGCAGCAGAGCTTGGTTTTGCAGAGTGCTCAGGTAAAGGTTAAAGGTAGTGTTGGACTGTCAGGTTTGATTAAGCTAATTCTTTGTCTAATGTTTTTAAATTCTTGAAGGAAGGTTGGTTAGTATTGCTCGGGACGCGCAATAGTTCAAGTTTGAGGGTATGATAACTGCCCAAAAGGTAGTTATTTAGGTCTCATTTATATAAGGATTTGTGTGTCTTTAATGCTTAATAGGGTTGGTTTTAGAGAGATATTACATGATTTAACCCATTTGGAAGAATGGAAGCTTTGGAAATCACTTTGTGCAGATTATGCTGCTGAGCGACTGGAAGGAGCAAATTCTATGCTGCAGCAAAACTGGGAGCAGAAACTGCCACATCACAGCTCGTTAGCCAACTTCATGAACCGACTTCTATTGAGATATTTTCGGGATAAAGGATCAAGGAGAGCCTTACACGTGTCCTAGTTGACCTAATTCAAGCCTCCCATCCTTCTATAAAAGGAAGTAGCCGTCAAAGTCAAATTCATTCCATGTTTTCCCTTGGAAGCCGAATAGTATAGGGAGATTGAAGATTATCAAGAACACCATCATCCGCAAGCTGATTAGGGAGTTTACCTTCTTTATTAAGTTGTAGTGATGGACATGCATACTCAGATTGTAATTCGTATTCCTATGCCTATTATGAACTAAGTAGCTTAAGGTGTTGGTTAGGAATAATGTGATTACTGTGCTTCATCTCTAGTAATAAATTGACTATTGCATTTTGGTTCATTGTTGTGCTTATTCTTATTTTATGCCCGCCTGGCCAGCCGGTATGGATAGCTCTCTCTTGTTTCAGGGATGATTTAGAGAGTGTGTGGCAATTCTCCACATTACGATCATTGTGTATTGGTGAACGCCAATGACTGAGCTAGGGATAGCCAGTTGCCTAGTGCTCGATCGGTCGCTCTTTATTGGGTTTGAAACATATCCCAAAAGATCCGGAGTTCCGGGAGGAATCTGCTAATAATACTGCGAGAGATGCATGATCAATAATATTGCTAGAGCATATCTTAGAATAATCACTAAAGCCTAACCAGCGCCTGTCTTTAATCTGTCAGTCTATTTGTTTACTCGTTGTTCTGTCATTTATTTTGCTTCAGCATTATTCCGATAAAACCCAACATTTTTATTATCTTTGAAACCATTAAAAAGTTATACAAAATAGGTAAAGTGGAAACTCATTCAGACCTTGGATTGATAATATTACTTGCTGCAGACTGTGTATACTTGCACAGGAATTCTAGAGTATTTTATACTATATTTTTACTCACTCTAGGAACCCAACAAGTTGCCAATGGTCTGATTCTAGAAGTGTGGCTGGGAAGAAAAATAAGGGTATGCTTGAGGTTGACACTGTTACATCTTTTAATGCAAGGTTTGATTCCATGGAAAGTATGATGAAAAAGTTGACCGTGGGGCTTGAAAATTTGAATATGTTGAATTCTGGTGCAAAACAGACTGCTGCAATAATCAATATAAACCAGAATTCCACAGATTCATGTGTTTATTGTGGAGAGGATCACACTTTTGAGTTTTGTCCAAGTAATCCAGCTTCAGTGTACTATGTTGGAAACCAAAATGCCCAATGGAATAACCCCCATTCCAATACCTATAATCCGGGTTGGAGAAATCATCCTAATTTTGCTTGGGGAAGTCAAGGAAGTAATTCCAACACCCAACAAGCTCAACAAAAGATGAATGGTCCACTTGGATTTGGGCAAAAAAACCAACAAGCTAATGCTCAATACCAAAACACCATGAACCAACATATTCCAGGTACTTCTTTAGAGAGCTTGTTCAAGGAATACATGGCTAAAACTGATGCCACAATTCAAACTCATCAAGCATCTCTAAGAAATCTGGAAGTGCAAATGGGCCAAATAGCCAGTGAATTGAAAGTTAGGCCACATGGTAAACTTCCTTCTGACTCTGAAAATTCAGAAAGGGAAAGAAAAGAGCAAGTTCAAGCTGTGGAATTGAGAAGTGGTAGGACATTGGTTGAAAGGAAAGAACCCACCCAACCAAATAAAGTTGGACATCAAGTTGATGTGCAAAATGACAATGAAAAAAGTGCAGAAAAGCCAACTGAAAAAGTGGCTAAAGATGAGGAAATTGAAGAAATCCCTAGAGCAGCCCGTGTAGCTCCTCCTAAGTCAATTCCTACACCTTCCCCAACATTTAAACCACCCCCACCACCTTTTCCCCAAAGGCTTAAGCAGAAAAATCAAGATGGTCAGTTTAAGAAATTCCTTGAGGTTTTGAAGCAACTTCACATTAATATACCACTAGTTGAGGCCTTGGAACAAATGCCCAACTATGTAAAGTTCCTCAAGGATATTTTGACCAAGAAAAGGAGATTGGGTGAGTACGAAACCGTGTCTTTTACTGGGGAGTGTAGTGCCATTTTGACAAACAAAATTCCACCCAAAGTGAAAGACCCTGGAACTTTTACCATTCCTGTTTCTATAGGAGGTAAGGAGTTGGGGAGAGCTCTTTGTGACTTGGGAGCTAGCATAAATCTCATGCCTTTATCCATTTTCAAGAAATTATGCATATAAGCCAACCACGGTTACATTACAGCTTGCTGATAGGTCTATCACTTATCCCGAAGGAAGGATTGAGGACATTTTGGTGCAAGTAGATAAGTTTATCTTCCCAGTTGATTTTATCATTTTGGACTATGAAGCGGACAAGGATGTCCCCATAATTCTAGGAAGACCCTTTTTAGCAACCGGGATAACCTTGATTGATGACCAAAAGGGTGAGCTAACTATGAGGGTGAATGACAAAGAAGTGAAGTTTAGTGTCTTTGATGCCATAAAGTCCCCCACTGACATTGAAGAGTGTTCTGTCATTCAAGTGAAAGATAGTTGTAAACACATCAGCATGCTCAAAATCGAGTAAAATGAATGACTCTCCTAAGTCAAACCTCATGCATCTCTTTATGCAACCCATTAACCACCCATGCTCCACGAGCTTACTCAACAATCATGTTTAGGTCTCACATGGTTCTCCACACGTGATTTCCGCGTCAGGCTCCGCAAAACTCTCCAAGATTGCCCCTTCGAGTTGCACCCACCCCTGACCTTTGACCATTTATACCCAAGGCCTCGAACTGTGCATTGACCCTTGACCATTTACACCCAAGGCCTCGATGACTAAGCAACATATTGACCCTTGACCATTTATACTCAAGGCCTCAATACTTGCCTCAAGACTCATCACATCGACCCTTGACCATTTATACCCAAGGCCTTGATGCTCCTCCTTATCTAACATTGGCATATCGACCCTCGACCATTTATACCCGAGGCATCGACATCCAATAGTGATATATCAGTCCCCGACCATTTAAACCCGTGGCCCTGATAGTCACTTTACTTTCCTCGAAACAATATCAATCCTAGTCCTCTTTAAACCCATGGTGAGATGTTTGTTTGGTTTTATGCCCTAAAACTCGTAGATAGTAAATGTACATTTGACCGAACATTAATAAACGTGACGTATTATTCAATGTTTGTATTATATCTTGTCTTATTAACCCTAATCAAATAAACTAAACATCCAAGGCTAATAGAATGAGGCTTGAACTAGTATGTAGGAACATACAGGGATCAATGTTCAAGTTTTAGCCTAAAGGGTCTGTAGTATGGGGATAAGGCTGGGTACCTTATCCTGGTGACACTATGGATACCGCCCGCTTTGTATATTGATACAAACGTAATGATCCAACGCGTTCGTGTAGTTGACATGCGAGTGGGGGTATCCTGTGCAATGAGTTTGCACAAAGACCGGACCGCGAAATAGTTAACCACTAATTGTAACACCGTTAGTTAGCTCGGTTTCTATTTCACTAGGATGACCTAGGCAACTTGGCCTTAATGCTGAGTGGATTATGGACTCCTGTCCATGATGGATTGTCCTTTGATTTGTACGGGTGAGAGTGGTCTGTTCGCCGACTCAATAAGCCTACCATTTTTGGGACAAGACCGAGTGGGGAGCTGGGAACATATTCTTACAAGATGGAATTTGATGTGCAATTTGCTTACCGCAAGTGTACGGGTCAAGTAATAATATAGTGATTTTGCAATCGAATGTCGTCCTCTGGATTGGTGTCTAGCCAAATTTTAATTATCGAAAATACTTTTGACCAATTTTATTTAGAGAATCAAATTGAATGAGAATATGAATTAATCAAATACAAAACTAAAGTAAAAAGTGACAATCTAATGGGAAAAATTGGTCTTAGGGATTTGATTTCACCAATTGGAGTTATGGATTAAAAAACTCCGAATTCCCTTCACTGAATTCGGTGGCTCTAGCCTTTCAATAACCTCAACCTTTGCTCTATCAACTTCTAGACCATTTTTAGAAATCCTATGACCTAACACTATGCCCTCCTTCACCATGAAGTGGCACTTCTCCCAATTAAGAACTAGATGGGTATCCTCACATCTTTTTAATACCTTTCCTAAATTATCCAGACAACTCTGAAAAGACCCTCCAAAAACTGAAAAATCGTCCATAAAGACTTCAACAGTGGACTCAATCATGTCAGAAAATATTGCTAGCATACACCGCTGAAATGTTGCTGGAGCATTGCAAAGGCCAAAAGGCATTCTCCTAAAAGCAAATGTCCCATAAGGGCAGGTGAAAGTGGTTTTCTCCTGATCTTCAGGAGCAATAGTAATCTTGTTATACCCAGAATAACCATCAAAGAAACAGTAATAGGCCTGACCAGCCAATCGATCCAACATCTGGTCGATAAATGGTAGAGGGAAATGATCCTTTCGGGTGGCTTTATTAAGCCTTCTGTAATCCATACAAACCCTCCAGCCAGTTACTGTCCTTGTGGGAATCAGCTCATTATCTTTATTGCTCACCACAGTGACACCTCCTTTCTTAGGAACACATTGGACAGGGCTTACCCAATTGCTATCGACAATTGGATAAATGATCCCAGCATCCAACCATTTAATTACCTCCTTTTTAACAACCTCTTTCATTGCAGGGTTAAGCCTTCTTTGTTGCTCAATGCTCCTAAAGGATCCCTCCTCTAGAGTGATTTTGTGCATACAAAAAGATGGGCTAATTCCCTGAATATCAGCCAATGTCCAACCTAAAGCTTTGCGGTATTGCTGCAGCAATTTTATTAAGGTCTCCTAATGCTCTGGCATTAAATCTGATGCAACAATAATGGGCAACGTATCACTTTCCCCGAGATACACATACTTTAGATGATCTGGTAAAGGCTTCAAATCTAAAGTAGGTGCCTCAATCAGGGATGGTTTAATTGGGGGAGCCTTTCTTTGATCTAAATCTAAAGACTCAAAGACATCCTCACACCTAAACAATTATTTTCCACTTTTTCTAACTAAAGAACAAAATTTAAAATCTTCTATAGTAACCTCTCCATGCTTTTCTGAATGCTTATCAGCCGAATCCTGTATTGCTGTCTCAATAACTGTGCTCTCCAGAATCCTGATGAAGGAGCAATCCTCCATTTCATCTGGATATTTCATGGCTTTAATTGGGACATCTTTATCAGCTTCATAGTCTAAAATAATAAAATCAACAGGAAATATGAACTTATCCACTTTTACTAAGACATCCTCAATTTTACCCTCTGGATATGTGATAGACCTATCAGCTAGTTGGAGTGTAACTGTGGTAGGTCTAGCTTCACCAATACCTAACTTCCGATAGACCGAAAGAGGCATAAGGTTAATGCTTGCACCTAAGTCACAGAGTGTTCTACCTAATTCCTTTCCACCTATAGACACACGTATAGTAAATGACTCTGGATCCTTAGCCTTGGGGGGTAGCCCATTCTTAAGAATAGCACTACACTCCTCAGTAAGAGATACAGTTTCGAACTCACCTAACCTTTTCTTTTTAGTCAAAATATCCTTAAGAAATTTAGCATAATTAGGCATTTGCCCAATAACTTCTACTAAAGGGATATTTATATGCAACTGCTTAAGAATTTCTAAAAATTTTTAAAATTGACCATCCTGATTCTTAGGCTTTTGCCTTTGTGGAAAAGGTAGAGGTGGTACATAAGGTGGGGGCGGCACATATGGTGGTTCTACATCTGGCGCAGAACCAGATGCTCCAGCATTTTCTTTGCTGCCTCCAGTACCCTGACCTGACTCCAACTCTTTTTTCAACAATAACAATATTATCACTATTACTATTTAAATCCTGGGTCTTTCTAGACTCTTCTAATGGCTTACCAGTCCTAAGAGTTACTGCCTTTACCTGCTCCTTACCTTCCCTTCGTGGGTGTTCAGTATCCGAAGGAAGTTTCCCTTGAGGCCTCGCCTTTAGCTCATTAGCCAGCTGACCCACTTGCAATTCCAGGGCCCTCATCGAAGCTTGATTACTTTGAATCGCGGCGTCTGTGCGAGCCATAAATTCTTTCATCATTGCCTCGAGAGAATTTCCCGAATTTTGCTGGGGCAAAGCCGGCTTATTTTGCTGGGGCATTACCTGCGTTTTAGCAAATCCTGGCTGGTTCATCTTCTGTTGCGTCTGCACGTTATTTCCTTGACCTCCCCATGAGAAGTTGGGGTGGTTGCGCCAACCTGGATTATAGAAGTTAGAATAAGGGTTGTTCCTCTGGTTACCTACAAAAAACACAGAAGCTGGATTGCTAGGGCAAAACTCGTAGTTGTAATCTTCACCGCAATAGACACATGCTTCGTCCGTGACTTGGTTCACCACTGCTGCAGGCTCCATAGCTGGTGGCTGCCGATGACTAATCACTGTCACATTCTTAAGAGCGTTAGCAATCATAGCAAGATCAGCCCTAATGGTGGACACACCATCAACCTCTAACACACTCTTAACCTTTTTATTTGTGCCTCTAACATCCGACCACTGACAACTATTAATAGATATTCTTTCTAAAATTTCATAGGCTTCATCAAAAGTTTTTGCCAAAAGGGTCCGTCCAGCCGAAGCATCAACCATACCTTGGGTTACTCCATTCAAACAATTGTAAAATGTTTCCATTTGAATACAATGAGGTAACCCATGGTGGGGACACTTTCGCAAAAGCTCCTTAAACCTCTCCCAAGCCTCACTAAAAGTCTCATCCTCAAGTTGCCTAAACCCTACTATTTCACTCCTTAATTTAGCATTTCTATTAGGTGGGAAGCTGGGAACATATTCTTACAAGATGGAATTTGATGTGCAATTTGCTTACCGCAAGTGTACGGGTCAAGTAATAATATAGTGATTTTGCAATCGAATGTCGTCCTCTAGATTGGTGTCTAGCCAAATTTTAATTATCGAAAATACTTTTGACCAATTTTATTTAGAGAATCAAATTGAATGAGAATATGAATTAATCAAATACAAAACTAAAGTAAAAAGTGACAATCTAATGGGGAAAATTTGTCTTAGGGATTCGATTTCACCAATTGGAGTTATGGATTAATAAACGAATTAACAAATACTATGATTCATAAATCTTGGCAACAAAAATCACACATATCTCTCCCGAGCAGACATGATTCTCCCATATGCAATTGAACCCAATATCCCTATCTAAATCCAATAAGCATACAAGGCAATAAGGCTAACCTTTATAACAATTTCTAGAATTAACCTTAATCTCTCGATTCTTAGCTAAATTCTAGTTATGCATATTGATTACTAATTTAAATCCTCTCTCCCGAGTTAGATTCAAATATAAACATCAATCAATTTATGGCCAATAAATCGAAAGCATTAAGGATACAACATAAGCATAAATGACATCAATAGCATAAATACCGTAAATCAATCCAAAACGTGCCCAACGGCTACATCAATCCCTAAGAATTAAACTTAGCTACACATAATCATGATTACAATATAAACTAAGTCTAAATAAGCCATAAAAACTATCTAAAGTAAGGGAAAAAAGAAATAGACTCGTTGTAGGCCGAGACCGAACGTCTCCGTCACGATCCCCACGAACAATGGGTTGATTTTCGACTCGCCCCCTTTGCTTCAGCTCAAAAATCCCTCAATTCTGTCCTATTGTCGGCTCCAAAAGTCCCCAAATCGAAGTCCCTTCAAACCTAGCCGAAAATAAGCTTATATAGCAGATTTTTCATCTTAGCGTCGAGACGCTGCCTTCAAAACGCGCGTTTCTGTAAGCGAAATAACACAGCGTCGAGACGCTAAGGTCGCAGCGTCGAGACGCTGTGACCTTTACGCGCCTAATCAGATATGGAATGTGAGCGTCGAGACGCTCAAGAGCTAGCGTCGAGACGCTAGCCTGCTGTTGACCGAAATTTGACTTTTTTCCTCTTTTACTCTTTTCATTCCTTTGCATCTTTTCACGTCCCGAGCACCTGATTAACTCTAATATTGCATTATAGCTCGAATCATCCATTTCCTACAAAATAAACAATAAAGCACAATAAAATGGCCCAAACATCATAAAAGACTAGCTAAATTAAATAAGTAAAAGTAGCTAGCTATGCTCGCTATCAGAATTCACTCCTTCCCGATATTAGGGTAAGTAGAGGTGTGTTCCCTTAAGTGGTGTCTCCGGGTCTTGAACAATGGGCCCTACCCTTTTTATGGCACGAGAGGGATTTCTGTTTGTTGGTTGGACCTCAAACAGGTTGTTCATTAGAGGAACACTAGTACTTAAGGACCAAGAGGTAGCCCAGGGGTAAAACGGTAATTTAACCTAGCTGGGGTACAAACACACGTGAAGGGCTAACTTGCTGTTGATGGTCGATATCCATGGACACAGAAATATATCTGCAGTGAGAAGAGTGCAACTGTGGTTCTTTAGTGGAGTGAACCGCAGTTAACAAACATTGATTAATTTGGTTAATGAGTTTAGCCAATTAATCTAATATTGTTGGAGCTTCTGATCTGCAGGTCCATTAGGTCCCACCGGTAGCTCCATTGGGGCGTTGAGGTAAATTTCTAAGGGGTGTTATATATATTTGAAGGGGTTCAAATATTTTATTAAAATATGAATATGATTCATAATAAACACTATAGGTTATAATTAATACTCATATAATGAATATTATTTCTATTGTTTATTTGAGAGAAACATGATTAAATATATGATATTTAATTGAAATATTAATTAATTGGTGAATTAATTAATATTAATGTTTTAATTTAATTTTAATTAAATTATGATTTAATTAAGTTAAATTAATACTTTGGGTTAAGTGGAATATGCACATAAATGTGTTTTATGTATTAATAATTAAATTAAATATTAATTTAATTATCCATTATTTATTAACTGATCAGTTGAAAACCAACCCTTTAACCCTACACGCGTGAAATGCCTTTTTTTAATGGAGTGGGAGGCTATTCATCAGTATCATTCTCAAGCTAACTCCCTCTCTCTTTCTCTCTCACGCAAATTCCCTCTCTCTGTGTGTGGAAAAATTCTTTGTGGTTTCCAAGGTTTTACAGAGGCCAAGATTCACACAAAAATCCCTTAGAATTTTTGGTTCCCACTAGCCGCTCAACACTTATCCTAAGGAGAATATCGGTGTAACTCCGTGTTGGTGTTCATAAAAGATTTGCAGCATCAAAAGAAGAATTCTTGCTGCTGGAATTTTTGGATTCAACAAGAATTTGTTGGTGAAACGATGGAGAATGACTACTAAAGTAAGTGTTACTCAATCTCTTGATCACTAGGGTCTATTAGTTTAATTTATGATTATTTCTAATAGATCTAGCATGACTTATAACCAATTTACAACATGATAAATTCTATGTATTGTTGCTGTAAAAAAAAATTGTGTTTGTGATCCATATTGATATTTTAATCATGGTTGAAAATCAGTGTGGTTCTCTGAACGTTTCCAATGCCAAGGACTTTTATCCCTTCAATTGGTATCAGAGCCATCTCTGAATTTTTTTTTTTCCATTGATTGAAATTTGCGGATTCACTTTTATGGTGGGATTAATTTGCATTGTGGATGTTAATTTGCATTGAAGTAGTTAGGTTTAATTGGCCATAGAAATTCATGTTATTTTTTATTCGATCAATTGTAAAGGCCCCTGCATTTTGGGCAATTTTTTCATGAATTTCGAGACTGTAAAGTCCGGGTCTAGTTTAAGGCTTAAAAATTGATGAAGATCGCAGTGGATTTTGACAAAAATAGTGAAGATCAGTCGCGGTTCTGCCTAGAAAACAGCTCAAGACGCTTCAGCGTCGGGACGCTTGGCGTATTGCGTCCCGACACTGTCGCGATTTCACGCTACGGATGGTTGAAATCGCATCAGCGTCGGGACGCTATCGCTAAAGCGTCTCGACGCTGTCACGATTTCACGCGGCGCAGCAGTTTTCGTGAAAATGTGAAGTTGCCCTAATTATGTCGGTCCGGTTCGTGAATTTTGGGTTAGCTGGGATCAGTTTGGTCCGGTTCAACCCAGTTTCGGTGCGGTTCGAGTTTTTCAAGCCCGGTTCGAAGCGGTTCGGGTTAGTTCAAGGCTTGTAGACCAGATTTGGAGCTGCAGATTTGTGTAATAGGATAGTTTTAAAGCTTTATTAGAGTAATTTTGCTTTAATTTATCCTAGGGGCCAATTAAATCGGTTCAATTGCTATTTAAATGCTTTATGGATGTCATTTAAATTTTAATCTCACCTTAGGTTATAAAGCATGCTCATGCATTATGTATGTTATAATATGATTATAATATTTTGATGATAGTGCATGGTTTTTCATGATTTATTTAATATATAGTTGAGTTATATTAAATTCATGAAAATGGAAAAGTATGATGCATGCAATTACATAGTTTTAATATAAGACTTATATTAAAAATAAATTGTTTGCACCATGCTAATATGATTTACAATTTTTGGCAATAACTAAATTGTTTATTTATTAAAAATGGAAATAAAGTTGCATTGAGCATGATACATCCATAGTTTAATATAATCGTTATATTAAATTCATGCAATGCAAAGTTATATAGTTTAAATTTGGTTAATTTGAATATGATTGTTAATTGATTTAAACTATAGTATGCATGATTATAGGGCTAATCATTAAAATTTTCAAATAGTTTAAAATTTATGATTAGAAACCGTCAATCTATAATCAAGATATGCATGCTCACATAGGATCTTAGGTTAAAATGAATTAATTTTAATGAGTTAAAATTAATTAGACCTAAGATCATTTTCTATTAGGATTAGAAATTCTTACTTAGTTTTAAAAAAGTATTTTAATGTACTAAGTAGGACAACATTGCTATGATTATAAGGGAACTCTACCAGTGAAGTTCTGTCTAAGGATTGGAGGTATTTAAGTTGACGGTATACGAAACACCTCCTACCTGGGAACTGATCTGGAACACCAGAGTTGAATTAATCACAGTTTAATGTTAGAATAATGTTGCTAGGTAAATTAAATTCGTTTAATACACCTAGACATTAGGTCTTATTATAATAGTTATAATAGGACTAGACTTAGGTAAATGACTTAGCCGGATTTATCTAGGTCTAATCAAACCCTAAAAATATCTGATAGGTTACTTTAGTGGGAGGAAAATTACAAAACTTGATTTAAATCGAGTTTTGCTCCTACGTCCCCAAATAGTTCACACGGTGAGATCCATGCTCGGCTTCGTGTCGTCGTAGAGCGGCCTCCCTTCGGAAAGTGTTTGCATGGGTCAATACCAAGGTGAATGGGGAAAGTGACTATAGTAAGTGGGAGCGGGACGCGTGTCAACGTATCCTTCGGTCTCCACCCCTAGGTCACAACATGAGATTCCTATGATTCGCCTGCGTGTTGCCCTGGAGCAACCATCCCTTAGGAGGGCATGATCAGAGGATTCGGAACACCATGAACTCCTAAATAGGATAGGATCGCTTAGGCTAATTACCAACAGTTGTCTTTCCTAACGGTAGCCTGTTGGTCCATGCCTCTGAGATCTGAAAGTGGGAGGGTTACACTTACAGGGAGGAGTTAATTGTTAACAAATCCTTGACCGAACAACGGTGGTTAATATCTAATGGAATATGACTTATTCTGGTATTAGAAATTGACTGAGAAGAGTCCAATTTTAGAGGAGGAACAGTAGACCACCCTTCGGTGGCTGTTCTTCTAAACCTCTAAAGCATCGCTGCGAAACACAATCATAGTTTTATTAGGGTTCTTTGATTGCTTGTTTGCAAAATTGATTGGATGTATGCAATTGTTTGTATTGCTTGTGTGATGGGTTAAGGCAAAGATAACTAATACGGTCAATTGTTTGTTTTTCAGCAATGTCTTCCTCAATTATCTCCTTGCTTAAAAATGAAAAACTTACTAGCGAAAACTTTCCACAATGGAAATCGAATCTTAATACCATTCTCGTGGTAGAGGATCTAAGGTTCGTCTTAACGGAGGAGTGTCCTCCCGTTCCCCCTCACACTGCCGCTCAGGCAGTAAAAGATGCCTACGAACGCTGGACTAAGGCCAATGAAAAGGTCAAAGTCTATATACTGGTCAACTTGTCTGAAGTTTTAGCCAAACGTTACGATAACGTGGAAACTGCCAGGGAGATTATAAATTCCCTGCAGGAGATGTTTGGAATTTCGTCCTATCAGCTCCACCACGATGCCTTGAAGAACATCTTCAATGCCAAGATGCAGGAAGGTTAATCTGTTCGAGAACACGTCCTGGACCTGATTAACCAGATCAATATTGCTGAGGTAAATGGCGGGGTAGTCTGTGAGCGCAGTCAGGTCGCGTTCATCCTTCACTCGATTCCAGCGAGCTATCTGTCTTTCAGGACCAACGCGAGCATGAATAAGATTCAGTTCAACCTGAATATCCTCCTCTCGGAGTTACAGATTTATGAGTCCTTGCTGAAAAGTAAGGGCAAAAGTGTGGTTAAAGGAGAGGCCAATGTGGCCCATTCCAAAAAGAAGTTCCTCAAGGGTTCATCCTTGGGGACTAAATCTGTACCCCAAGCTCTTCATCGAAGCAAATACAGAAGAGGAAGGGAGACAAGGGGAAGACTCCTGCACAGGCTGTGCAAGGTAAGGGAAAGGCCAAGGTCGTGGGCGACAAAGGTAGATGCTTCCACTGCAACGCAGATGGTAATTGGTAGCGCAACTGTCCCCGTTACCTCGTAGAGAAGAAAAGAGAAAAAGAAGGTAAATTCGATTTACTTGTTTTAGAGACTTGTCTCGAGAACATGATGAGTTTGCCTGGATACCTGATGACAGTGTAGAAGATCGATTGTCTTATCGTCAGGTAATTAATGACATAGATAAGGACGACTGGGCCAAAGCCATGAACCTTGAAATGGAGTCTATGTACTTCAATCAAGTTTGGGAACTTGTAGATCCACCTGAAGGGGTTAAACCCATTGGGTGTAAATGGATCTATAAGAGGAAAATAGATGCTGCTGGGAAAGTACAGACTTTCAAAGCGAGACTTGTAGCAAAGGGTTATACCCAACGAGAAGGGGTGGACTATGAAGAAACTTTTTCTCCAGTTGCTTTGCTTAAGTCCATAAGAATTCTCTTATCCTTTGCCACGTTTTATGACTATGAAATATGGTAAATGGATGTCAAGAAAGCTTTTTTGAATGACAACCTTGACGAGAGTATTTTTATGTCTCAGCCCGAAGGGTTCATAACCCAAGGTTAGGAGCAAAAGGTTTGTAAACTGAATCGATCCATTTATGGGTTGAAGCAGGCCTCCAGATCTTGGAATATTAGGTTTGATACAGCGATCAAATGTTTTGGTTTTGACCAGAATGTTGATGAGCCTTGTGTATACAAGAAACAACCCCGTTTGATAACCATTTGGTTTTTTGCTTTTGGTTTTAAAAAATCATGCTTGTTTTCTCCCAATTTACTTACCATGGTTTTCATGTTTGTCAATGACACAGTTGAGTTCCTAGTCAAATTCCAAAAACAAAAACAAGTTCTTGAAAACTATTTTTTTTAGGGCCCGTTTGATAACCATTTCGTTTTCTGTTTTCTGTTTTTGTTTTTCATTTTTAAAAAACAGGGGTGTTTGATAACCATTTCTATTTTCTGTTTTCTGTTTTTTAAAAAAGTTTTTGAAATTATAAGTAAAATTCAAAAACCAAAAAAAGTTGTTTTTAGAAACAGATTTATGTTTTTCAAAAACTCATTTTTCTTCTAATGCTTACTTTTCTCCCCTTTTACCTCTCTTTCCAAAAAAATTCTTTCTCTTTTTTTTCTCTCTCTAAAATTTATTTTTCTCTCTCTAAAATTTTCTCTCTCAAAACTTTTTTTTCTCTATAACTTGTCTATTTCTAAAAATATGTCAATACCTTTTCTCTTCCCAATAAACATGTTCTAATTTTTCTTTTGGAAAAAAAAGTCACCAAAATTTTCTATCGCTACAACTTTTCTTTATTTTTCTAATTTATCGTTAGTTTTT
Organism: Luffa acutangula; assembly: GCA_036850905.1. Lineage (NCBI taxonomy): Eukaryota > Viridiplantae > Streptophyta > Magnoliopsida > Cucurbitales > Cucurbitaceae > Luffa > Luffa acutangula. The sequence goes on from CM072087.1 coordinate 10,708,334, forward strand.
TAGCATATCTTTTACTCTTAACTTTATTATCTCTCTAAATTTTCTTTTTTTATTTAATTTTTTAATCTAAAATTTATCGCTGTTACTCTAATTTGTTTTCTGTTTTTTCTCTAACTAATATCTTTTCTCGAGTCTAACTAATATTCTTTCTCTAAACATTTTCTTTCATCTCTCTAAATTTTCTATGTTTAACTTTTCTCTCATCTTAAAAAAAAAAAAAAAATCTCTTGAAAACATTTATATTTGTGTCTCTAAATTTTTGTTTCAACGTCTTTAAACATTTTTCTCTCTCTAAAATATCTTTTCATCTTTCTAATTTTTAAAAAACAGAAAACCAAAAACAGTTATCAAACAATGTTGGTTTTCTTTTTTTTTTTTTTAAACAGAAAACAAAAAACAGTTATCAAACATATGTGATTTTTGTTTTTAAAAAACAGGAAACCAAAAACCAAAAACCAAAAACAGAAAAACCAAAAACAAAAAACTGAAATGGTTATCAAACGGGCCCTTAGTTTTCAAAATTTTTCTTGGTGTTTAAAAACATGGGAATAAGGTAGTTTTTTTAGTTTTAAAAAATGACACATTTTAGCTGTCGGGACGTTACAATAATGAACCATTATGCCTTTCTTTCTTTGATATCCACCATTTCAGGGGCAAAATTTGGATAACTTTGTTAATTGTTGTTTGAAGGCCTCTACTGACTTGTTGCCTTGCTTTAGGTTTAGAAACATAACCTGCTTCAGGTATTTGATGATCGTTCAATAGTACTTCTTGAAGAAATCTTCCTTAAAGTACAACCAAGTTATTGGCCCCGCACTAACGTCGAAGGATCTTTTTGTGCATTCCCACCAGTGGAAGGCGTCATCCTTCAACATAAAATCGTGCACTAAAACATGTTGTGCCTTGATTGAAGACATCCACGCTTCCGTCGCAAATGGGTATTACGCGTCCCCATTAAACGATTCGAGATCATATTTTACGAAGTCTCACAGGTATCTTGCTTCCTTAGTCCATCTCACTTGATTATTGATTGCATGGCCCATCTAGTTGGCAAATGCATTTTACATGAGCATCTACAAAGCCTCCAGTGTTGAGGTTACTGCAGCTGCTTGTGCTGGGGGCATTGACTGACAAGGCATATGAATGATGGGTTGATTACCAATTTGGGATCCATGGGAGGATATGTTTGTGTTGGGTGTTAGTCCCCTACCACACCTGCCACATCCTCGTCCTTATCTTGGTAAACCTCTTCTTTGAAGAGGTATTATCTAAAACATATGAATTATCATAGGGTTAAGCTACAATCTTGCATATACGAGTCCTCGTCCTTGTTTCACATCGTTAGATGTGTCATCGTAGGCTACAATGACGGACACTCTTGAATGGCAGTCCTCCATGTCTGACTTTAATTTGTAAGGTAATGTGATGTTAAAAGCAGGGGTGGATCCATGAAGGGGCCAGGGGGGCACGTGCCCCCCTCAAATTATCCCATCTTTATATTTTTAATATAATATAATGGAACTGTTATAATATTAATATATATAAATCGTATTTTTTTACCAAAGTTGAAGCTTGGATTGTTTGTTAGGGGGGCTCCAGTCATTCATGAGTTACAAGTATCAAAACACGCGGGATGTAAATTTTTTTTCCGAAATTTCCCCCTTCTCAAACCTGCGCATCATGATTTCAGATTTCTCCCTTGATGGCCTTAATTAAATGCCCCAAGCCAAATTTACAGTCCAACCAACAGTTTCAATATATATATATATATATATATATATATATATATATATATATATATATTTGAAATCAGCCTTTAGTTGTTATAATATAATTTTTAGTTAAAATCATGTTTCGTTTCGAACTTTCATGAAAGTAACAATTTAATCCCTAAATTTTGATATTGATTTGTAACGATTTAGTCCCTGTACTTTAAATTTTGTAATGATTTAGTTCCTATTGTACTTTCAAATTTGTAACGATTTAGTCCCTATCGTGAAATAGTAATGTAAAGATTTAATGAAATATCTTACCTAGATAGATTAATAAACTAATTTTGGACCCAATATGTTAAGAAGCTACAAAGTTTCTTTTATCTATGTATCTCAAAATTGTAATAGGAGAGCAGATTATTTGGCTAGACATGCTCTAGCAAAGAAGAGATCCATGTTGTGGCTGGATAATTTTCCAGATGAGTTACACTACAGTACTCATTGCAAGTGTACTATTCCATGTATTGATTTGAAGTAATGAAATGGTTCATTTTCTTCTCAAAAAAAAAAAAAAAAAAAAAAGCTACAAAGTTTAATCATTAAATAATAAAAAAACGACATTTAATTTTGATGAACTTTTTTTTGCGATAACGATTAAATTGTTACAAATTTGAAAGTATAGGGACTAAATGGTTACAAATTTGCAAGTATAGGGGTTAAATTATTACAAATTTGAAAGTATATGGAAAGTCTTGGTTTAAGAACTAAAATTAATTCATTTATGAAGATATGCATAATTTTTAAATTTTCATTATAATTTTTTTATTACATTTTTATGTATATTATGCCTCTCCTATATGGAATTCCGGGATCCGCCACGGGTTAAAAGTTCGTTAGTTTGAAAAATTGAAGCTAAATTTAGTTCTTAGGTTTATTAGGTTCGAGAAATTAGTTAAATTTTGAGGCTATTTATTTGATTAAAGTTTAATTGGGGACTCATCACGTGATTAAAATGTGAGTTTGAGTGCATTTGTGTGATTAAATTATGATTTTGAGTTTAGTGTGTGTTTAAAGTTTCAATTGAAGCTTATTTGTATGATTTAAGTGACAGATTATTTTGAGTGTAAAGGAGGTGGGTGTGCGAAACTTGATTTAACTTGCAAAAATATTAATATATTCATAAGTTTAGATTTTAGTTAAGTTTAGTTTTAATGTTATGTTTATAAATTTAGATAAGTTCATTATGTTTAGAGATGGTATGTTCACAAATTTTGATGAGTTTGTTATGTTTCGATATTATGTCTATGTCTTCGTTAAGTTTAGTAAGGATTTTTTTTTTCTTTTTTTAATTTTAAATTTGATGAGTGTTAGTATACAATTCCACAATGAGAATGAGAAGTTTTATTTGTAGTTTATGTTGATGCCAAAATTTGGCCAAGCGACTCATTTGACCTTCACGTGACATCAACGGTGAATTTGTTTGAAGGGGAAAGACGTAGCATGCAAAATAAGAGAAAAGTGAGCACCGGTGTGGTGTTTGCCACACCGACTCCGGTGCTTAAGTTAGTTGGGAGATCCTAAGTGAAACCAGTAAAATAATAATATAGAAGCAGAGAATAGATACCAAGTTTAGTCCCCTTATCTTGGGGTGAACCTCTTCTATGTATAGCTGAAATTAGGGTTTTTTCCTTCCTTTTAGGAGAGGGAAGTGTCCTACAAATTGATTAAGGTCCATCGGGCCTCCGCGGGTTTGTTTCTCCTCTAGGCTTCTATCATTCTGACTTTCTTAGAGCTAGGTCCAAATTCACCCATAACATTAAGCCCCCACTCTTGAATTGGGATTCAGGGGTGACCTATTGCTTTAAGTCAAACACTTTAACCCCAATTTAAGAGTATAGTTCTCACTTGTGTCGATTTATGTGTTGATTTCCTCTTCACTTTACTTGGGCAGTTACACAGGCTCTTCTGAATTCAAATATTCCAAGGCTAGCCCCAGATGCTTTAATTTATCGTGAGGATATCCTCTATATGGATGAAAATCGATTTCCCGATGAGTCTTTTTTATCACCAATCGGATATCTGACTTTTCGCTTGTAACTAATTTAATATCCTGCAAAGAGATTGTTATGGTTTTTGCCACTCACTTTGCTTGTGTGAAATGACTTAGGTCTTAACATCAACCATAAGTTTAGTTTACTATTTTAAAGCCCCCTGTGTGAGTGTTTTTCTCACTTAGTCATCTATGTGGCACCCGTGATAAGACCATAGGGTCGGCCTCGACCTCAAGTCCCTTGAATATAGAAATATGGACTCTCACCTTCATTTGGTTATGGTCGGCTTCGAACTTCGGATGATCAGCTTCAGCCCTCAGAGGGTTAGTCTCGGTTCTGTTTTCTAACTTCCTCGGTCAACTCCTATTGCCTTTTGTTTGGCAGGGAGACATATCCCTTCTTGCCTTTTGTTTGATAGGGAGTGCATATCCCCTCTTGCTTTTTTTTTTTATAAGGAGTTATATCCCCTCTTGCTTTTTGTTTAATAGGGAGTGCATATCCTCTCTTGCTTTTTGTTTGATAGGGAGGCATATCCCCTTTGCAGCCCCCAATCTCAAGTAAAGCTTCAATTAAACATAAAGTGTAGTTGGGTAAAGAGAAGAATACCTTTAGGGTTTGTGCTCGGACTCGGCAAGATGTGCCCAACCAGATGAGTTGAGATAACCTGTGGCCTTGAGGAGGTTGTGGAGATGCGTCAAATCCTATGGAAAAATGTTGGGCCTTTGAGGGTGGAGCTCGACCTTGGCCTCTAAATTGTCGGCCTCGGCCTTGGCATGAGGTCAACTAGCTCCTCTGCGTTGTTTGCTTGCTCGTTTTCCATCCCACGGGTACCTGCACTTAGTTGGGGACTTGGGGAGGTTGAGGGCATGCATCAACCTCTCTTCAAGTGTTGTGTCCATCCCAGGCGTGCGTACACTCTTCTGGGGAAAAAGCTTGGGGAGGCCTAGGAATTTCTCGGGCCTCTCTTCAAGCATCGTGGTCATCCTAGGGGTGCGTACACTCTTCTGGGGAAAAAAGCTTGGGGAGGCCTAGGAAGTTCTCGAGCCTCTCTTCAAGCAACTTAGTCATCCCAAGGGTGCGTACACTCTTCTGGGAAAAGCTTGGGGAGGCCTAGGAAGTTCCCGGGCCTCTCTTCAAGCACCGTGGTCATCCTAGGTGTGCGTACACTCTTCTGAGGAAAAGCTTGGGGAGACCTAGGAAGTTCCTGGGACTCTCTTCAAGCATCGTTGTCATCCCAGGGGTGCGTACACTGATCAAGGGAAAAGCTTGGGGAGGCCTAGGAAGTTCTCGGACCTCTCTTCAAGCATCGTGGTCATCCCAGGGGTGCGTACACTCTTCTGGGGAAAAGCTGGGGGAGAGCTAGGAAGTTCCCAGGCCTCTCTTCAAGCATCGTGGTCATCCAAGGGGTGCGTACACTCTTTTGGGGAAAAGCTTGGGGAGGCCTAGGAAGTTCCCTGACCTCTCTTCAAGCATCGGGGTCATCCCAGGGGTGCGTACACTCTTTTGGGGAAAAACTTGGGATCTTATCTCGAGGGTGCGTACACTCAGTCGAGGTCTTAGAATCTAATCTCGAGGGTGCGTACACTCAGTCGAGATCTTTGAATTTCATCTCGAGGGTGCGTACACTCAGTCGAGGTCTTGGAATCTCATCTCGAGGGTGCGCACACTCAGTCGAGGTCTTGGAAAGCTAGGTTGAAAATATGAAAGACTCAACCTCTACAAGGATTAGTCTACAAATATGTTTTTCACAAGCGAGTGTATGATTAAGCTTCTAGCCAATCATGCTATTAGAAGAGAACATACTAAAAAAAAAAAGTACTAGCTCAAGAATATTATTCTAGACATAAAAACAGAATCAAGTAGCTTATGAACAAAAATGCTAAATCTTTGGAGATGCAAATGGCATAAATACCTGGATCAAGTTCTTTTTGACCATAAAGATGCAGATGGCATAAATACCTGGATCAAGTTCTTTATGACCACAAAGTCACAAGGCCAACTTTGTTGCCTTTTTGACTGTTAATTAGGGAAGCATATTCCCTGTGCAGCCCCCTACTCAAGCAAGGTTTTTCTCGAAGTAAAAGTTACGCTTGAGTAATCGATGTTGACATACCTTAACGTTTTCATGTCCCATAACCCTCCTTATTCGCATTTGTGGGCGTCGGCCTCCTACGGGTCAACCTCAACTCCTTACATGTCGGCTCTGTCGTTGTCCCTGAGACCTTCTACATTATCATTCTCAAGCGTTTGTCGACTCTGCTAAGGTCGTTCCACAAATTGAATGCCTTGGAGAGTTTAGGTTTTTTTTCACTCTTCCAATGACATTTTGTTGACTTAACTACTCAGGCTTTCAGGAGCTCCATTTTTCCTCCTCGTGAAATAATGTTAGTAGATAACATTATGTAGATATGAGGAAAAGACTAGCCATTGATAAAAAATACACGTATGTCATGAGTAGCTTGCAAATTATGAATAGTTTGCATTCAATAAATCAATAGATACACATAAAGTAATAAGAGTGTATCAAAACTCGCAATTACGAATTGAGTAATTGACATTTATTAAATAGGGGTAGGTAGAGAACATACCCAGAATAAAATGATAATAAAGACCATTTGTTAGGGTAACATGAGCTATCTTCGAACCATTTGAATTTCTCACTCCATATTGTTAAACTTGTAATTCACAAGCAATTAAGAACATTATTCGTTGGGAGATATATCGCATTTGTATTGTAGTTAAGCAAAGCATTAGAAGCTTTAACGGGGAGAGAGAATTTTCAGAGCCTACATCTTGACAGCTTTGTACACCACCTTTCCCATTTGCATGAACTTTTGTGATCAGCCTTGGTTTCCATGTGATATCCTGGAGAGTGCCATGCAACTTCCAAAAATACCCAACTGGCTTCTAGGATGCAGAATATTGAACTTATCCAGCTCCAACAATAATTTGTAAGAAAATTATCGGATCAAGCACATACACAAAAATATCAATTAACTATTAGGACAAATTTAATAAGCAACAACCATGGAGGTAGTAGGATTCTAGAAGTATAAAATCCTAATGCAGCAGAGAATGAAATTAGCAAATAATGGCTATTTAGAGAATTTGGAGAAGGTGATCACTTTCTCTCTCCCGAGTTTATCATCTGAAGGTGTACATATTACACATGCGGAAGCAATTGAAGATCGAAAGCACTTAAGACATTCAATTTTACTCCTAAAGCATGCATGTTCTAGAAAAGACAGAATAGAGAGTTTAGAAAACACCAACCTTTGTAGCTCACTTATTTTGAACTCCTTGTGGTGTTTTCCTCTCCTATGCTCCTTGGACAACCTCTAAAGTCTTCCCTACTATACTCCGGGCCAAGAACGACTTGTGGGGGTCTATATAAGATAGGAAATGGGAAGGGAATGCTTGAAGAATCAAGCAATGGAGAAGAATGAGAGATGAGAGAACTTTGAGTCCAAATTCCAACAGCATAACATTAAGGAAATGGCTCTCTCATGTTTGAATCTGATTCAAACTCCTTTTAAAGACATTCTCCATGCAAAGCCAAGCCTCAAGACACAAGACACATGGTGTGTTTGCAAGCTCAAGTGGATTCTAGGTGTACATTACACAAGACATGCAACAATGCATGAATGAGTTGTCTTTCCACTTTGAATGATCATGCATTAAATGGATTTCCAACTAAATCCACTAAATTCAAATTGAAATCAAATTTCAAGCTTGCCAATTATCCCAAATTTCAATTCTAATTTGAAATTGATTGCTTGGTAATTAATTTGAAAATTTTCAAATTAATTTCGATATGATTAATCTAATTAATCTTTGTTATCTTGTGCAATTCCATATATATGATTCCTAATACATATATATAGTATTCAAAACACTTTTAAATACTTCATCTCTCATTTTCTAATTTAATTCATAATTAAATAATTGTGTCAAACACATTTTACGATAATACCCTTTTTCCCGATTTTGAACGATTCAAAGCTTCCTATCTTTTGTTCTAGGCTTAATTCTGATATGAGCTAGTAGGGGGACCTAATGGACCTATAGATCATGGGCTTCAACGATTCGTGGCTAACCGACTAATCTCATTGTCCAAGCCAGCCAACATTCGTTAACTATCGGGACACTCCACTATAGCCCGATAGTTGCACTCCCCTCACTATAGATATATTTTCGTCCACTTGATTTGACCATGATTAGTAAGTCGATCCTTCACAGGTGATGACATGCAAAAATGTCATCATTTTCCTATTAATTTTAGCTAGTTTTGTGCATAAATTGTGAGCTTTAATATAATTTTATGTTGATTTTTCAGAAAACCGAGTTCGGGCAGCAAAACTGAGATTTTAAGAGAATTTGGGTAAATTTGGAGACTTTATGGGCAATTTGAAGAATAATCATTGAAGATCAAAGCCCTAAGGTCCAAGAAAAGAAGACAATTGAAGAAGGAAGCCCAAAAAGCCCAAAAGATTAAAGAAAGGAGGCAAAAATCTGCAAATCAGGCTTCTAGAAGGCCTAGCGTCGAGACGCTAGAACCGTAGCGTCTCAACGCTAGGTGGTCAGATTAGCGCGTGCAAAAATCGCGACAGCGTCGCGACGCTGTCTGTGTAGCGTCTCGACGCTGCGACAACTTCTGCCCCAAGACAACATGACGTCACAGCGTCGAGACGCTGTGACGTAGCGTCTCGACGCTGTCGACTTGTTCAGCAAGAAAATTCCAGCCCCTTGCACTATAAAAAGACCCCTTCCCTTTGGTTCAAATCATCCCAAATTTGGGGGAGCTCTCCCCTAGCTCAATAGAGAGAAAAAGTGAGAAGAATTGTGGAGAAAAAGTGGGAATTAAGAGAGATTCTAAGGCTCGAGATTCGAGATGATCGTAGCGGGAGCTTGGGATCGACTTATCGGTTATTTCTTCCTTACTTCTTTATAATTCCGTGTTGTAATTTGAGTTAGGTCTATGGATCAAGATCATTTTGGCAAAATTATTTCCATTTGTGAGTAGATCTTGAGACCTAGGGTCGTTATTCTAGTTAATTGGATATTGTAGCGCAATTACTTGGATTATGTAATAAAATTCTCCATATTTCATCTATGCAATTCTTGCTTAATGCTTTTAATCTCTTCATCACGGATTAATTGTTATGATGGTCTAAATTGATACTCGACAGAGAGAAATTAGATTAGATCCTAATTGCATGGCTAACGATTGCTTGGAACACGAGAGTGAAAGAGAATTGTTAGAAATTGATTATGAAGTTGCTTAATGTCATACTATGATTAACTAAGGAGATGGACACATAAATTAGTTATGTTAGCATGAGATGTGGAGGAGCTTGAAAGAGAAATCCGCTTAAAATTACTTCTAGATTTATGGAATTGAAGATTATTAGTTACATACATCCATGTAATTGAGCTACAAATCCAAGAAAGCTAGATAACACCCTAGGTCAAGTTCCCTTATTTGGTTATTTTCATTTCATTTCATTATTGCATGTTTATTTTCATTAATTCCTTAAAATTTCGCACTATAATTCGAGTTGATCTTCTAAATAAAATTAAAACATGATGATTCTCGATGCTTAATGGATTTAATTCAATTTCCCTGAGGATTCGATACTCGGAATACTTTCCGTTTTATATTACTTGTGACGACCCGTGCGCTTGCGGAAAATCGTACAACCACCAAGTTTTTGGCGCCGTTGCCGGGGAAATTGTAATTTTTTTTCCATTAATATTGAGAATTAAGTGTTTGATTTTAATTTGGAAATTTATTTTTCTGCATTTTATTTTTTTTGTGGAGCTATAAGGTGGATAATCTGTTCTTTTAAGATTTAATCATGGCAGAAGACAAAGCAATCCGAGATTATTTTTTGCCTGAATTTCCATTAAACTATTCTGGAATAGCTTATGAGCCAGTCACTGTTGATAATTTTGAGCTCAAAGCTAGTCTCATTCAAATGGTAAGAGAGAATGCTTTCAAAGGCCATCCATCAGAAGATCCACACAATCACCTAAGATCGTTTTTGAATATCTGTGGAACGGTAAAAATGGGAGGAGTTAGCCCTGACTCAATTCGGTTGCAGTTATTCCCATTTTCTTTACAAGACAAGGCTAGAGATTGGTTAAACTCGTTGACCTCAAATAGCATCCTTGGTTGGAATGATTTAGTCAAAGCCTTCCTTGCAAAAATTTTCCCATTAGAAAAGATTACCAAGCTTAGAGCTGAAATTGGAAAATTTCAACAATTGGAGGAAGAGCAATTATATGAATCTTGGGAGAGATATAAGGATTTGTTAAGAAAATGCCCACAACATGGATATCCGGATTGGCTTCAAATTCAACTTTTCTACAGTGGGTTAAATAGGAATTTAAAGACAATTCTTGACACTACGGCTGGAGGAAACTTTTTAGCCAAAACTGTCAAGGAAGCACGAACTATAGTAGAAGAGTTGGCTTTGACAAGTTACCAATGGCAACCAGAGTCCAAAAGTAAGGAGGAGCTATGTGAAAATCAAGAAGTGAGTGCTTTAAGGGTGCAAGTCGAAGCTCTAACCAAGGCTCTAAACAAGCTCACAGGATCAGAAATTCCGAGCTCTCCTAAAGCCAAATTAAAAGAGGAAGTTAAACCTAAAGAAAAGAAAAACCCTTTGGAAGAAATGATAAGAAACTTCATGAATGAGACTAGAAGTTTGAATAAAAATGTTCAAACCAAGGTAGATATTGTCATTAATAAGATGGAGGCAAAAATGGATCAAATGACAATATTTATGAAGGAAATCCAGCAAGGAAATATCACCATGGACCCACACGAACAATGCCCCGCCATATCTCTTAGAAGTGGGAAGCAGTTAAGAGAAACTTAAAGAAAAGAAGAAACAAACCCTGTCACTAGAAGGACAGTGGATGAGGAAGATGAACACAAACCAGAGGAAGAGTCAGCACCATCAGTGCCAGATAAGTCTTCTGATTCTATTCCTTTAGTTCTTAACGAGATTCCTTATCCTCAGAGATTTCAAAAGAAAAAGTTGGATGCCGAATTTTCAAAGTTTCTTGATATTTTTAAACAGCTTCATATTAACATTCCTTTTGCTGATGCTTTGGAACAGATGCCACATTATGCCAAGTTTATGAAGGAAATTTTGTCAAAGAAAAAGAAATTTGAGAACCATGAGACAGTAAATACGACAGCCGAGTGCAGTGCCATAATCCAGAAACATCTGCCGCCAAAATTAAAGGATCCAGGGAGTTTTACTCTTCCCTGTACTGTTGGTAGTTTGTTTATAAAAAAAGCTCTGTGTGATTTAGGGGCAAGTATAAACCTAATGCCATTCAGTGTTTACAGGAAACTTGGTTTGGGGGAATTAAAGTCAACTACAATTGCTCTGCAATTGGCAGATCGTTCAATGACATACCCCAAAGGTGTGTTAGAAGATGTCCTGATCAATATCGACAAATTCATATTCCCTGCGGACTTTGTAGTTTTAGACATGGAGGAAGACCCTGAAGTCCCGATCATTCTTGGGAGACCATTTTTGGCAACCGCTCGTGCCCTAATTGAGGTACAAAAAGGAACCCTGACTCTCAGAGTGGAAGACGACGAGGTAGTGTTCAACCTTTTTAATGCATTAAAACATCCAGAAGAGGTTAGCTCCTGCTTCTCAATTAATTTAGTTGACGCTATTATCAATGCATGTGTAGAGTCAGAGTCTCCTGTTGATCATTATGAAATAAGCATGCCTGACGTATTTGGAGATGAATTATTAGATGTTGATCAGAAAAATGCTCTAATTGATAGATCTTTAGGAAGGGAAGAAACGTTGACATTAGAAATTTGTGCTCAAGTTAATGCCCCTTCCCCTGAATTAAAACAATTGCCTGCCCACTTGCACTATGCATTCTTAGGAGACTCTACTACTTTTCCCGTTATCATTTCTGCTGATTTAAGTAAAGTAGAAGAGGAAAAATTGTTGGATACTTTGAAAAAGCATAAATCTGCCGTAGGATGGTCCATTAGTGATATTAAGGGTATTAGTCCTTCGATTGTCATGCATAAAATTTTAATGGAAGATGCCTTTAATCCTACAGTAGAACACCAAAGGAGATTAAATCCAGCAATGAAAGAAGTGGTAAAAGCCGAGGTGTTAAAATTATTAAATGCAGGAATTATTTATGCTATATCTGACAGCCCTTGGGTGAGTCCTGTTCAAGTAGTGCCTAAGAAAGGGGGGATGACTGTTGTTAAGAATGAGAAAGATGAATCCATTTCTACTAGGACAGTTACCGGTTGGCGTGTGTGTATTGATTATAGGAAGTTAAACAAGGCCACCATAAAAGACCATTTTCCTCTCCCTTTTATTGATCAAATGCTTGATAGGCTAGCTGGGTATCCATATTACTGTTTTCTTGATGGTTATTCGGGCTATAATCAAATCGCAATTGCACCCGAAGACCAAGAGAAAACAACATTTACGTGTCCCTATGGCACTTATGCTTTTCGGCGTATGCCATTTGGGCTATGTAATGCTCCAGCTACCTTTCAACGTTGTATGATGGCCATATTTTCAGACTTTGTGGAAGAAATCATGGAAGTATTTATGGATGATTTCTCTGTTTTTGGTTCATCCTTTGATAACTGTTTGCATAATCTCTCTCGTGTTTTGCAAAGATGCCAAGAGACTAACCTTGTTTTAAATTGGGAAAAATGCCATTTTATGGTGAAAGAAGGGATAGTCTTAGGTCACAAGGTGTCTGAAAAGGGTTTGGAGGTTGATAAAGCCAAGATTTCAGTTATTGAGCAACTTCCTCCACCCATTAAGGTTAAAGGAGTTCGTAGTTTTTTAGGCCACGCAGGGTTTTACAGGCGTTTTATAAAAGATTTCTCAAAAGTGGCTAAACCCCTGTGCCATTTGCTTGAAAAGGATGCTCCATTTGTGTTTTCAAAAGAATGTTTGCTAGCATTTAATCTTTTGAAGGAAAAATTGATTTCTGCACCCATCATTGTTGTTCCTGACTGGAGTCAACCATTTGAAATCATGTGCGATGCTAGTGATTATGCTTTGGGAGCTGTCTTAGGGCAACGTCGAGATAAGTTCTTTAGGGCGATCTATTATGCAAGCAGAACTTTAGATAATGCTCAGCAAAACTACACCACTACAGAGAAGGAGATGCTTGTTGTTGTGTTCGCTTTCGATAAGTTTAGGCCCTATTTACTCGGTACAAAGGTTATAGTGCATACCGACCACGCTGCTATTCGTTATTTGAGTAGTAAAAAGGATTCCAAGCCCAGACTCATAAGATGGATTCTGTTATTGCAAGAATTTGACTATGAGATCAAGGATAGAAAAGGTTGCGAGAATGTAGTCGCAGATCATTTGTCTCGGATAAAGCATGAAAAGAACATTGCAACCTTTCCTATTAAAGAAGTTTTTCCTGATGAAAGGTTATATGCTGTTAAAACTTCTTTTCCTTGGTACGCCGATTTTGTAAACTTTCTTGCAGGAAAAGAAATACCTCCAGACTTAAATGCTCAGAAAAGAAAGAAGTTTTTCCATGATGTGAAGTCCTATCTGTGGAATGACCCATTTCTCTTTAAAGTATGTTCTGACCAAATCATTCGAAGGTGCATTCCAGCAGAAGAAGTAGGTAAAATTATACATGATTGTCATGCCTCTCCTTATGGTGGTCATTTTGGACCAACTCGTACTGCCGCAAAGGTACTTCAATCTGGTTTTTATTGGCCTACTTTATTTAAAGATTGTTATACCTTCGTGAGAACATGTGATAGATGTCAAAGGACAGGAAATATTTCTAGACGCCATGAAATGCCTTTAACCCCTATTCTCGAAGTTGAACTTTTTGATGTGTGGGGCATGGACTTTATGGGCCCTTTTCCCTCTTCCAATGGATACTCGTACATCCTAGTTGTTGTTGATTACGTATCTAAATGGGTAGAGGCAGTAGCCACAAAGACTAATGATGCTCGTGTTGTGTTACGTTTCTTGCATAAAAATATTTTCACTAGATTTGGCACACCACGAGCTATAATTAGTGATGAGGGGTCTCATTTTTGCAATAAATTGTTTGAATCATTACTGAGGAAATATGGTGTCAAGCATAAGACTTCTTTAGCTTATCGTCCACAAACTAACGGGCAAGCTGAGATTTCTAACAGGGAGATTAAGCAAATTCTAGAGAAGACAGTTCATATCAACAGAAAGGACTGGGCATACAAGTTGGACGATGCTTTGTGGGCCTACCGGACAGCTTTCAAAACTCCAATCGGTACATCCCCGTATCGATTAGTGTATGGTAAGGCCTGTCACCTGCCTGTGGAGCTTGAGCACAAAGCATATTGGGCTATCAAGAAGATAAACTTGGATGCGGAGAAGGCTGGGGAACAACGTCTTCTGCAGCTCAACGAATTAGAAGAATTCAGGAGCCAGGCATATGAAAACGCAAAGCTCTATAAGGAAAGAACCGCAAGATGGCATGATAATATAATCCAAAAGCGTTCTTTTGAGCCAGGGCAGCAAGTTCTTCTATTCAATTCTCGATTGCGATTGTTCCCAGGAAAACTGAAGTCAAGATGGTCCGGTCCATTCATTATCAAGGAAGTATCCCCATATGGACCAATTGAATTAATGGATAACAGCGGGTTAACTTTTAAAGTTAATGCTCAAAGAGTGAAGCACTATTGTGGATTCGAAGAGCGCAAGGTCGAAAAAATGATTTTAACGGATCCAGGGTGACCAAGCCCCGTCTAGCTTAGGACGTTAAACAAGCGCTTCTTGGGAGGCAACCCAAGCTGTTTAAAGTTTTTAGATTTCATATGTTTGTTTTTTGTGTTGATCCTAATGTTCCCTTGAGATTGATCCTTATGCAGGAGGTTCGCTAAATCATGCCTAGCTTCTCATTCTTTCCTCGGGCAACAATTCAAGACGTTTTGGATTCTCTCGCTTTTTCAGGGCAGTATCGATCTCTCTTTATCTGATTAAATGTTCATACATTGGGGACAATGTATATTTTAAGTTTGGGGGGGAGATTTGCTCTGCTTAGGTTTTGCTTAAGCAAAGTAATGCTTATGATGAATTAAATGCATGTTGATGATAATGACGTCTGATGATTTGCTTTTAGCCATGATTCTCTCTTATTGTTGCAAATTTGGAAGCATGTCTAAATTCAAGAAAATTTAAAATTTATCTTTGATCCCCTTGCAAAGTATGTTGATTCACTTGTTTTATTATGATTTTGAAAGCCTAGATGAAAGTTATATGCTTTGGAAGTTTGTTGTCACTCCGATAGGTGTAAAGTTTGTCTAGATAGCTTTCCTGCGTAATAGTTAGTAATACTGAGCTTTGGGAAAAAGAAATGAATTGCTCAAAGGATAATAATAATAATAATAATAAATGCTCCACTTTCTTGAAAGCGTTAGTAACCAGGGGCATTCATGACACCCATCGTTTGCCTTTGCATGAAAACGCTGGAAAGAAATGAGCATGCTTCGGCATCCTGAAAGATAAAGCGCTCGTAGTTGGATGCTTTCATCACCAATGTTGGCAAGCTAGAACGAAGGCGCTACATCTAAAAGGATTATATGCAAAAAAAAAAAAAAAAAAAAAAAAAAAAAAAAAGAGAAAAGTTTGGGGGACGCCTCAAGAATTTTGGGCACCTTAGTAAGGTAGTGCTTGCTAGATAAGTATGATGGCTAAAAGGACGAGCTTTAGTGCCAGTGTAGGGGGAAGATGAATGGAGGAGTATATAAATGATTCCGGGCTAGTAAAGATTATGATAAGACAAATGATGATTCGTTTTTGCAAGGGAGGATAGGATTAAATTTTAAACTTCTTGATATTTGTTCATGCTTACTTATTTGTTTCAATAGTTTGCATTCATGGCCAGAAGCATTGAGGATAGAGTTGTTAGCATGCAAGTTATGATTCATATGTATCACTTTATTTTGCTCGGGACTAGCAAAACTTTAAGTTCGGGGGTGTGATGACATGCAAAAATGTCATCATTTTCCTATTAATTTTAGCTAGTTTTGTGCATAAATTGTGAGCTTTAATATAATTTTATGTTGATTTTTCAGAAAACCGAGTTCGGGCAGCAAAACTGAGATTTTAAGAGAATTTGGGTAAATTTGGAGACTTTATGGGCAATTTGAAGAATAATCATTGAAGATCAAAGCCCTAAGGTCCAAGAAAAGAAGACAATTGAAAAGGAAGCCCAAAAAGCCCAAAAGATTAAAGAAAGGAGGCAAAAATCTGCAAATCAGGCTTCTAGAAGGCCTAGCGTCGAGACGCTAGGACCGTAGCGTCTCAACGCTAGGTGGTCAGATTAGCGCGTGCAAAAATCGCGACAGCGTCGCGACGCTGTCTGTGTAGCGTCTCGACGCTGCGACAACTTCTGCCCCAAGACAACATGACGTCACAGCGTCGAGACGCTGTGACGTAGCGTCTCGACGCTGTCGACTTGTTCAGCAAGAAAATTCCAGCCCCTTGCACTATAAAAAGACCCCTTCCCTTTGGTTCAAATCATCCCAAATTTGGGGGAGCTCTCCCCTAGCTCAATAGAGAGAAAAAGTGAGAAGAATTGTGGAGAAAAAGTGGGAATTAAGAGAGATTCTAAGGCTCGAGATTCGAGATGATCGTAGCGGGAGCTTGGGATCGACTTATCGGTTATTTCTTCCTTACTTCTTTATAATTCCTTGTTGTAATTTGAGTTAGGTCTATGGATCAAGATCATTTTGGCAAAATTATTTCCATTTGTGAGTAGATCTTGAGACCTAGGGTTGTTATTCTAGTTAATTGGATATTGTAGCGCAATTACTTGGATTATGTAATAAAATTCTCCATATTTCATCTATGCAATTCTTGCTTAATGCTTTTAATCTCTTGATCACGGATTAATTGTTATGATGGTCTAAATTGATACTCGACAGAGAGAAATTAGATTAGATCCTAATTGCATGGCTAACGATTGCTTGGAACACGAGAGTGAAAGAGAATTGTTAGAAATTGATTATGAAGTTGCTTAATGCCATACTATGATTAACTAAGGAGATGGACACATAAATTAGTTATGTTAGCATGAGATGTGGAGGAGCTTGAAAGAGAAATCCGCTTAAAATTACTTCTAGATTTATGGAATTGAAGATTATTAGTTACATACATCCATGTAATTGAGCTACAAATCCAAGAAAGCTAGATAACACCCTAGGTCAAGTTCCCTTATTTGGTTATTTTCATTTCATTTCATTATTGCATGTTTATTTTCATTAATTCCTTAAAATTTCACACTATAATTCGAGTTGATCTTCTAAATAAAATTAAAACATGATGATTCTCGATGCTTAATGGATTTAATTCAATTTCCCTGAGGATTCGATACTCGGAATACTTTCCGTTTTATATTACTTGTGACGACCCGTGCGCTTGCGGAAAATCGTACAACCACCAACAGGTTGTTCGTTGCTATAGCTAGGTCAATAAGCCGTTTTACCCCTATAGTACTTCTAGTTCCTTAAGTCCCACTGATCCTCTAATGAACAATTGGTTTATGGTCCAACCAATAAACCGAGTCCCTCTCAGGCCAATGAGAGGGCGCGATCCCTTTGTTCAAGCCCCGGAGTCAGCACTTAAGGGAACAACCTCTCTGCTATCCCTAATTCAGGTAGGAGTGAATTCCTTCTTGCACGACTATGTCCCCAGCTATCTACCCGTTCCTATCCCTGAAATGGGAGGCTTATTGAGTCGGCAATACTGAGCCACTCTCACCTATGCAGATCTAAGGATAAGCCCGAATAAACAGGAGTTCATAGTTAGCTCAGGATTAAGATCGAGTTACCTAGGTCATCACATGAAATAGTCAGTCTCGTCAGTAAACGATGTTATAAAGCGAGAGCGACTTATTTCTCGGTCCTGATCTTATGCAAACTCATTGCATAGGACGCCCCCACTCGCATGTCTCTACATGGACGATTTAGGATCACATCGTCTATACCATCTATAAAGTGGGTCGCGTCTCATACTGTCTCCAAAACAAGGTACCCAACCCTATTCCAATACTATAGATCGTTTTGGCTATTACTCAAGCTTGATCCACTTTTATTTCTCTACATAAAGCTCAAGTGTTCATCTTATAGCCATGGATCTTAGTTTATTGGATTTGGGCTATTATAAGTGCAATTTACTTTACTCAGTAATGACTTTTACTGAACCAATCTCGATAACACCTTTATCGAATAAGTATATAATTCGTTTAAAATTCACTATCTACGAATTTTAGGACACCAATCCCAACATCATCTTCTTACAAAGGTTCAAAAATGTGAATTGGATGATAGGTGTGAGTAATTGAACTTTGATATTAAAATTTAAGTTATTTGTGTTTATTTGTTAATATACTAAATATCTGGAATTCTATTGTCTTGATCTTCCTGAAACAAGTCGAAGGCCAAAATATTTATAAAAAAGATGAAAGGAAAAGATAAAGACTTATCTTTGCAGATCTTGATCTTATCCTCCTCGGCAACACTCTCAAGCTCATAACCCACAAGAAAGAGCTGTAAGAACTTAAGCTATATTTATGATATGGTAAGTTAAATAAGTTACAATGTTTAAACTTTTGTGAGTTACTACTTAATTAAGTATACCATTTAAAAGTAGGAGAGTTATGCAACGTGTTAAAGTACAAGTTAAGTTTGTAAATTTAGATTGGGAGTTTTTTTTGTTATAGAGTCCTATAAATAGGATGTATTTTCTTATGCTTAAAGCAAGTCAAGTAAAGCAATTCAAAGAGAACAATTTTCTTCTCTTGTGTGTTCTTGAGTTTTGTAAGGGAACAACTTTCTTCTCTACAAAATTGTGAGTTTTAGAGTGATTATTATCGTGGGCTCATCGACGTTTCCAACGAAGTGGTATCAGAGAGAAGGTAGAAGATGTCATCCTACAATATGTTGCAACCTCAACTTCCTCGTTTTGAAGGAAATAATTATAGACGATGGAGTCAACAAATGAAAGTTCTTTATGGATCTCAAGATCTTTGGGACATTGTTGAAAATGGATATGTGGAGCAAGAACGTGAGGAAGGTCTTTCACAACAACAACTCAATGAGTTGAAAGATGCTAGAAAGAAAGACAAGAAGGCATTATTTTTTATCTACCAAGTTGTAGATGAAAATATTTTCGAAAGAATTTCAGGAGTCTCAACTGCTAAAGCAGCATGGGATGCATTACAGAGTCTATATGAAGGAGAAGAGAAGGTAAAAATGGTAAGATTGCAAGCACTTCGAGCTGAATTTGATACCATTCGAATGAAAGATGCTGAAACTATTGAAGAATTTTTTAATCGTGTTCTCTTAATTGTTAACCAATTGATATCAAATGGAGAAACAATTGGAGATCAAAGAGTGGTCGAAAAGATCCTTAGAAGCATGACTAGAAAATATGAACACATTGTCGTAGCAATAGAAGAATCTAAAGATTTGTCGACTCTCTCCATTAATAGCTTAATGGGATCTCTCCAATCTCATGAGCTTAGATTGAAGCGAATCCATTCTACTTCTTCAGAAGAAGCTTTTCATATGCAAAATTCTTCTAGAGGGAGATCTAGTGGAAGAAAAGGTGGACGTGGTGGTCGAGGAAATGGTAGATCCAACGACTCCAAAAATTTTGAGTCCGAAAGAAGTGATAATCAAACTTCTTCAAATAGAGGAAGAGGAAGAAGTTCAAGCAGAGGAAGAAATACAGGTAGAGAACATGGAGATTTTTACGCTACGAGCATTTTCAAGCAGATTGTTGGTCCAAAAAGACTAATCAGGCAGAGACAACCCTAATGCATGAACAACAGGATAATGAACAAGGTCTTCTTTTCCTCACCTTAAATGTCCAAGAAACAAGCATTGAAGATATATGGTATCTTGATAGTGGTTGCAATAATCACATGACAAGAAGGAATGATATTTTCGTAACTTTGGATGATTCTCTCCATAATGAGGTGAAGACTGGTGACAATAAGAAGCTCGAAGTTAAAGGAAGAGGAGATATCCTTGTTAAGACAAAGAATGGAGCAAAAAGAATCACTGATGTATATTTTGTTCCAGGTCTTAAACACAATCTCTTAAGTGTTGGGCAACTTTTATTGAAAGGGCATGATGTAATCTTCAAAGATAGCATGTGCGAGATCAGAACCAAGAATGGAGGTCTCATAACAAAGGTACATATGACTACAAACAAGATGTTTCCTATCAAAATGTCTTATGAGAAACTTTAATGTTTTGAGATGTTGGTAAAAGATACTTCATGGCTTTGGCATTATCGATATGGAAACTTGAGTTTTGACACTTTATCGCACATGTGTCAACAACATATGGTGAGAGGAATGCCAAACATTCGAAAGGAAGATCAACTTTGTGAAGCATGTATTTTGGGGAAGCATCATCGAAATCCATTTCCAATAGGAAATGCTTGGAGAGCATCAAAACCTCTCGAGCTTGTCCATACAGATTTATGTGGACCCATGCGAACTACTACCCTTGGAGGTAATCATTATTTTTTCACATTTATTGATGACTATAGTCGGAAGACATGGATTTACCTACTAAAGGAAAAGAGCTCTACTTTTGAGTGTTTCAAAGCATTCAAAGCAATGGTTGAAAATGAAAGCAACTTGAAGTTGAAAACATTGCGTTCTGATCGTGTAGGAGAATATATTGTTTTTGAAAATTTCTTGAAGGAAAATGGAATCAAGCACCAGAAGACAGTTCAAAGAACTCCTCAACAAAATGGAGTTGCAGAGAGAAAGAACAGGATAATAATGGAGCTTGCAAGGAGTATGTTGAAAGCTAAGAAACTTCCTAATGAATTTTGGGGAGATGCAGTGACATGTGCTGTTTATCTCTTGAATCGGGCTTCAACCAAAAGTGTTCAGGGCCTTACACCTCAAGAAGCATGGAGTGGATTAAAGCCAACTGTTAGTCACCTAAGAGTATTTGGTTGCATTGCTTATTCTCACATATCTGATGAGAAGAGAGGTAAGCTCAATGATAAGTTAGAGAAATGCATTTTTGTTGGGTACAGTGAAAACTCCAAGGCTTATAGATTATAGAATCCTATAAGCAAGAAAATCATTATTAGTCGAGATTTCAAATTCAATGAAGCAGAATTTTGGAGATGGGATTCAGCAAATGAAGACCAAAATCCATTACTTGTGGACATGGATAACAAAAGAGGTGATCAAGATTTGGAGCTTGAAGAGACTCAACAATGGCTTCATCTTCATCTTCATCTCCACGTCCCACAAGTGTTGAAGAAACTCCGCCGAGGAAAACAAGAAGTATTCAAGAGATTTATGATTCTTCAAGAAGGATGACTGAAGATGATCATGTTGATTTTGCTTTATTTGCAGACGTGGATCCTGTATATTTTGAGGAAGCGATTCAAGATGAAAAATGGAAAGCTGCAATGGATCAAGAGATCGATGCAATAAAAAGAAATGAAACATGGGAGTTAGTACAACTACCAGAGAGCAGAAAAACTCTTGGAGTAAAATGGGTGTATAGAACAAAGCTGAAGCAAAATGGTGAAGTTGAGAAGTACAAGGCAAGAGTCGTTGTCAAAGGGTATAAGCAAAAGTACGGTGTGGATTATGAAGAAATATTTGCTCCTGTGACTCGCTTAGAGACTGTTCATTTGCTTCTAGCTCTTGCAGCACAGAATGACTGGAAAATACATCAAATGGATGTAAAGTCAGCTTTTCTAAATGGGTATTTGGAGGAAGAAATATATGTTGAATAACCCCTTGGTTATGTCAAGATTGGAGAAGAAAATAAAGTTTGTCGATTGAAGAAAGCATTGTATGGGCTGAAGCAAGCACCAAGAGCCTGGTACAGTCGTATTGATAGTTTCTTCCTGAAGAATGGTTTTAGAAGATGTCCATATGAACATTCTCTCTATACCAAAGAAGATAGAAATGGTAATTTTCTAATAATTTGTCTTCATGTTGATGATCTAATTTTTACGGGAACTTCAACCTTGATGCTTGAAGATTTCAAAGAGAGCATGAAGAAGGAATTTGAGATGACCGATATGGGCCTACTTCATTACTTCCTCGGTATTGAAGTTAAGCAAGGTGATCATGGGATCAACATTTCTCAAAAGAAGTATGCAAAAGATTTGATGGTAAAGTTCAAAATGGAGAATGCTTATTCTGCCAATACTCCTATGGAAGTAGGTTTGAAATTGAGCAAACATGATGAGAGTGAAGATTTTAATGCCACCGTTTATAGAAGTCATGTTGGTAGTTTGATGTATTTAACTACAACTAGACCTGATCTTATGTTCTCAGTCAGTTTGTTGAGCAGGTTTATGGCATCACCAAAGAGAAGTCATTGGGAAGCTGGAAAAAGAGTGCTTCGATATGTTCTTGGAACAATTGATCATGGAATTCACTACAAAAAGAACATGGATAATGTTGTAGTCGGTTATAGTGATAGTGATTGGGGAGGAAATATTGATGATTACAAAAGCACTTCTGGATATGTGTTTAACATTGGTTCCGGTGCAGTTTCATGGGCATCAAAGAAGCAGGATGTTGTAGCCTTGTCAACAACCGGAGCTGAATATATTTCTTTGTCCACTGCTAGTTGTCAAGCACTTTGGCTGAGAATGGTACTACAAGAACTAAAGTGTCCTCAAGAAAAGGAGACAACCATGTTTTGTGACAATAGTTCATCAATTGCTCTGGCGAAGAATCAAGTTTTTCATGGAAGGAGTAAACATATAAAGATCAAGTATCATTTCATCAGAGAATTGATCAAAGATGGAGAAGTATGCATCAACTATTGCAAGACACAAGAGCAGGTAGCAGACATATTCACAAAAGCATTAAAAGTTGATTTGTTTTTGAAAATGAAAGAGAAGCTTGGAGTCATGGAAGTCTAGCTTAAGGGAGGATGTTAGAACATAAGCTAGATTTATGATATGGTAAGTTAAATAAGTTACAATGTTTACACTTTTGTGAGTTACTACTTAATTAAGTATACCATTTAAAAGTAGGAGAGTTATGCAACGTGTTAAAGTACAAGTTAAGTTTGTAAATTTAGATTGGGAGTTTTTTTTTTTTTTTTTGTTCTAGAGTCCTATAAATAGGATGTATTTTCTTATGCTTAAAGCAAGTCAAGTAAAGCAATTCAAAGAGAACAATTTTCTTCTCTTGTGTGTTCTTGAGTTTTGTAAGGGAACAACTTTCTTCTCTACAAAATTGTGAGTTTTAGAGTGATTATTATCGTGGGCTCATCGACGTTTCCAACAAGAGCCACTTTGTGCTAATGCATGGAGCCTGTAATGGGGTTGGGTCGTGGTTCAAAGTTTTGACCGTTCTTCCAATCGTGGGGCCACAAGACCACTACACACTCGACATGGCTGCCTCCAACACCGATCTGCACAAAGCAAAGGAACTATTGGCCCCTTCCAATTATTTTGAGTCGCTGACGGAGTTCATGGCGATTGTTTCTTCATATGTAAGGGTGGTCCTCATCGGTCACAACTTCGGTAGGTGCGGCTTTGCCTGTAGAGGCTCTTTCGAACAAGATCTCTGTAGCTATTTTTATCGCCGTCGCCATGCCTGGTCCCTAGTCTCAATGCTATGTATTTCTTCATCATATATTTCAAATCATGTAAGATTTTTACCAGCAAGCTTTCTCCCCACAGACGGCGCCAACTGTTGATGCCAAAATTTGGCAAAGAGACTCACCTGACCTTCACGTGACATCAACAGTGAATTTGTTTGAAGGGGAAAGATGTAGCCTGCAAAATAAGAGAAAACTGAGCACCGGTGTGGTGTTTGCCACACCGACTCCGATGCTTAAGTCAGTTGGGAGATCCTAAGTGAAACAAGTAAAATAATAATATAGAAGCAGAGAATAGATACCAAGTTTAGTCCTCTTATCTTGGGGTAAACCTCTTCTATTTATAGTTGAAATTAGGGTTTTCCCTTCCTTTTAGGAGAGGGAGTAGCCCTAGAGATTGATTAAGGTCCATCGGGCCTCCGCGGGCTTCTTTCTCCTCTAGGCGTCTATCATTCTGACTTACTTAGAGCTAGGTCCAAATTCACCCATAACAGTTTACATAGGTTTATTTTATTTTCGTGAATATTTATATTGTAATTTTAATTTTATTTTGAGCACAAGCTTTATACAAATGAATTGTAGAAGCAAATTTCATTCGATAAACTTTATTTTATATCATTAGTGCATACACGATTACATAAGGTAAAAAAAAACTTAATTTTGTATGTAGATTTATAAATTTACCATTTTCTTCTCTGATAAAGAATTTAATACCAAATTAAATATTGTTCTTTACAAAAAAAGAAAGCAAAAAAGAGAAAATAATATCAACAGACGTTGAATCGAGTACACTAGCACGTCGCACAATGGTACCAACTTGCACCTGCACCAGATGTGTCAACCTTGATCTTTTTTTTTTTCTTTTTTTTTGAAATAGGACTTAATTAATAAGAAATAAACTAACAACCAACCCTCCTACCCTTATAAATCGTAGGGTAGAACCATTGATGGAAAAAATGAGCCCAAAAAAATTGCCCTGATTCCCGCGAGAAATCTTCAGGATCAACATCCCCTGACTCAAAATTACAAGCAAAAGTAGCGATGCAGTGGGCAACAGAGTTCGCAGACCTACTGCAATGGCCGAAGGAGGTGACATTCATCTTCGCTGCGAGCTTGCTGATGGCGTTTGTGATGAATTTCGTTTCCGACAGATCTACCGTCGAGCCCAACAAAATGGAGACGACTTCCAACGAGTCTGATTCCACTTCCAGGGGGATATGGTTTTGAGCACAGGTATTGAAAATCCTTCTAATTCCTTCCAACATGGCTTTGGCATCCAAAGCTTTGATATCCCATTTTTGATGAATTTGCATCCAACCAAAGCAGATCGGGGATCCTAACGAGTCATGCACCACCCAGCCTAATCCTCCTCTTCCTTTCTTGTCACTCCAGGAAGCATCGGAGTTTAATTTCCAGTGGTTCGGCTTTGGATGATTCCAAGTCGCTTGACTCGCAAGGCTCCTAGGCTTCTTTAATTGGGGCTTCAAGAGGTATAAATCTTCCCATTCTGAGATGCTGATATTTATTGATTTTTGGATCTGGTCTGCTGGATTTCTTTTGTTGAGAATGTCTGCTCTGTTCCTCACGTTCCACACATTCCACATGATTATCGAGCCTCTTGCTAAATCTTCTTTGCTTAAATTCTCTACCATCCAGCTCCAATAATCCACTGGGCTCCAATCTCTTCTGCATAAAGAAAACAGATTTAGGGATTTAGGAATGAAAATTAACCAAGAATTTTTAGAGACTTTACACTCCCATATTAGGTGGGAAGTTGATTAAAAGTGTTTTTTTTTTGCAAAAAGAACAAAGAGGGTTAAGAGAAACTCCCTTCTTGCAGATGTTGAGCTTGCTCGGGATGATGTTGTTAACTATCTTCCAAGTGCAAATTTTTATTCTAGGGAGCACCTTCGTAGTCCAGATGCTTTTCCAAACTTTAGAAGAACTACTGTTGTCAGATTGAGAGGCTTGCTTTTGGGACTCAATTTATGTGGTTAGGTGGTAGGCACTCTTGACCGAGAACACACGTTTTTTGTCGGGGTGCCATATAATTTTGTCTCTAGAAGTGACCTCCCCAGTTGGAATATTGATAATATCCTCCGCATCTTGTTGATGAAAGATTCGGAAGATAAGGTCCTTTTTCCAACTGTTGTTCTCATCTAGAAGTTTATTGACTCTTTGCCCCCTAAGCGGGTCTTTCGTATAAATAGGTCTTGGGTTACCTATCCTTTTGATCCAGGGATCTTTATCAATTGTGATTAGTTTTCCATTACCCACTCGCCATCTGTACCCTTTAGAGAAGAGTTCTCTGCCCCAGCAGATACTCTTCCAGGTCATGGACGAAGACTTTCCTATTGAAGCCTCTAGAAATTTTCCATCTTTGTAGTATCTGCCTCTCAGGATTTTGGACAACAAGCTTCCTGGGTTTCGGATAATTCTCAAGCTTTGTTTGGCAAGCATTGCTTTCTTGAAGAGGGAGATATGCCTGAAGCCCATGCCCCCTAACTATTTGTTTTTGCACATCTTGGACCAACTCATCCAGTGGTTTTTGTTTTTATCGCCATGAGTCCCCCACCAGAATCTCGCACATAACCTGTCAATTTCCAAACAAATACTGTTAGGAATGCGAAAACAGCTCATAGTATAGATAGGAATAGCCTGGGCCACCGATTTTATAAGAACTTCTTTTCCTCCAAGGGAGAAGAGCTTTTGTTTCAATCCATGAAGGGTCTTTTCAACTCGATCTTTAATCTTTTTGAACGCATCTCTTCTGTTTCTTCCAACGTGGGAAGGCATCCCTAGGTATTGGCCCAGAGATTCCTCTCGTTTAATCCCGAGTACTTTCTCGCATTCGTCCATTGCCTCCTTGTTCAAATTCTTGCTGGTCATGAAGGTTGACTTTTGAAGATTGATTATCTGCCTCGACGCTTCTTCATACTCCTTCAGGACTCTTTTGAGAGCCTGGATGTCATTGTCTTCTGCTTTGAGGAATACAATGCTATCATCTGCAAAAAAAAAGAGATGGGTTAAGGAAGGGCAATATTTGTTAATTTGAAACCCAGAGAGATTAGAAAGAGATTCCTCCCTTCTTAAAAGCGCCGAAAAACCTTCTGCACATAACCGAAACAGATAGGGTGACAGCGGGTCTCCTTGTCTAAGCCCCCTACTTGGCTTGAACTCGTCTTGGGGAGATCCATTAACCAGGACAGCGTAGTTGACCGAGGAAATACAAGCCATCACTTTCCTGATCCAATTCTCACTAAAGTTCATCTTTCTCGTCACCTCCTCCAGGAAACTCCACTCAAACCTGTCGTACGCTTTACTAATATCAAGTTTTATTGCCATATGACCAACCTTTCCTCTTTTCTTTCTAGTGAGAGCGTGGATGCATTCATATCCTACCAGGACGTTATCAGAGATTTACCTACCTGGGACAAAGGCCGATTGAGCAGGTGATATTATGTCCTCCAACACTATTTTCATTCTGTTCGCAATAGTTTTGGCTATGACCTTGTATAACACGTTGCAAAGCCTAATTGGCCTGAACTCGTGCATCTTTTTGGGATCCTTAGTTTTCAGAATTATAGAGATATAATTTTGTTCAAAGAATCCATCACCTCTCTGTCATTTAAAATCCCGAGACAAACTTTGGAAGTGTCATCACCTATAATTTGTGACGTCTCGCATTTCGAAATTAAGCATTTTTAGGACATGAACAGTTGTTGAGTTTGAATTAAAATTTTAGTTCAAGCAATTTTATTTTGAGATTTTTGAATCCACAATCTTGTAGTTATGGAAATAATGTTACCCAAGATTTTCTCATGAAAGAAAGAAAAATTTAGGTTTTAGAAGATTGGAATTAGTGGGTAATTAATCTTTGGGAAAATACACTTTTAGTCCCTGAGGTTTTGGTTAGGTTTCATTTTGGTCCCTAAGTTTTCAAACTCGACAATTTAGCTCCTGAGGTTTGGATTTCATTTCATTTTGGTCCCTCCGTTCAGTTTTTTTTTTTTTTTTTGTTAATAACAAACAGAATGCTGACGTGGAACTAATTTTTTAATTAAAAATTATCTTTTAATTTTTTAAAATAAAAATATTATTTTTATATATTTTTTATTTCTTTTCTCCCTTCTTCTTCTTCTTCAATAGCACCACTACCACCGAGCCTGCTTCTAACAGCCACCGACCTTCGTTCTCCTCTCACTTCATTTTCTTTTTTCTTTTTTCAAGTGAAAAGAGTGATAGGGAGGAGGAGCTCTCCTCCCGTCACCGACGTCGGAAAGGGAGGAGAGAGTTCCTCCTTCCTATCCCTCTTTTCTATTAAAAAAAATAATAATAATAAGAGAAAGGAGAAGAAAAGAAAAAAAATGGTTGGCACTGGCGGAAGGTTGGGTGGTGGTGGTGTTGTTGAAAAAGAAGAAGATAGAATAAATAAGAATATATATAAAAAGAGTAATATTTTTATTTTAAAAATTAAAAGAATTATAAAAAAACTAGTGTCACGTCAGCAGTGCATTAGTTATTAACGGAAAAGTTAACGAATTAACAAAAATAAAACGAAATCCAAACCTGCTAAATTGTCGAGTTTGAAAACTAAGGAACCAAAATGAAACCTAACCCAAACCTCAAGAACTTATGGGCTTTAAAAGAAAAAAACCAAATTAGAAAGAACAAAAATTATAGTGGACGAGTTCTTTTAAGAGAAATTCTTGTAGATAGACTGTTTTATATACATATTTTCATATATGTCCTTAGTTTTGTAGATTTCCAAGATTAGATTTTTCAGCATTTTTTCCTTACCATTTTACCCTTATTGTCATATTTTAGAAGATTTTATAAGATATTATCTTAACTAAATCCTTAATATTTTGAAAATATGATTCTTGATATTTGATTTCTTGCCATAATGATATCGACGTATTTTCTTTTTATTTCATTCAATTACTGACAATTTTCATCTTTTTTCGTTCTCTTGTTTGGTAATTTTTGGTTGATCCATTTTTTTCTCTATTTTTTTTCTTTAATTTTCGGTTGATCCATTTTTCTCTCTTTTTTTTTCCTTCTTTATCGATTTATTCATTCACGTTTTTCTTCGTGACAACAGTTTTCTATTTTCTTCATTAACCGAACAAAAGCTAATTGATTTTTTTCTTCTCGTTTTTTTCTTCCCGACAGCACTATATATAACACATTTGCTGGAATATCTAAAATATGTGTATATATTTCGATTAATATTCATTTTATTGACATAACTATTTCGGTTATATATATATATATATATATATATTCCCAGTAATATATCGTTTATAATCTATGCATATATTGCATTGATTATTATATATTTTGGTTAATATTCAATATATAATAGTTTAGTATATATTTCACATAGTCTACGTACTTTTTTTTTTTAGATTTTTGCATTTTACAGAAAAACATTTATATTCATATATAAATTCATATATACCAGCTTATATATATACTATGTACATAAGTTTTCCTTTTTTTACTCATTATTATAGTCACGTATACCGAGTTTTTTTTTTTTGTCTCATTACTATAGTATTAAATATACACTTGTATATTTAGTTATTTTCCAATCTATATTATATATACATACATGTATGCATGCATATTAAATATACCAATGCATTTAGGAGAAATATAGATATTGGGAAAAAAACCTGTATATAACTATAAAAAACCTTATTTTTTAAATAATATATACATATGTATATATTAAATATACCACGGCGGTGATAAAATTCAACGATATCCATGATAAAACAATGACAATTTGAGCGCAATAACTAGGCTGGTGGTATCCATTGATGCATGGGTGCTACTTATTCGAGTTTGCAATGATGATGGTTGGACGACGACAACGCTTCCAGTGGTGGTTGGCGTCGACAACAAGAAAAGGATCGGAGATGAAGAGGGAAAGAGAGGTCGAGAAACCATGAGGGAGGAATGAAGGGAGGATGAAACCGTGTGTGAATTAGGAAAAATAGTGACTGGTTTTAGGGATTTTTTTTGTTGAAAAATTGGGAGTGATTTTAGGGATCTTTCAAAATTGGAAAGTAATTAAAAAATCTCTTTCCTTTACCGTTCACTATCTCTCACCCACGGTTTGTGTTTCGTTTTTTTTGCTTTTATTTTATTTATTTTATTTTTTTTAAATAGTTAATAGTGGATATGCGGGTTGAATCGTAAAAGGACCATGATTTTTATGAAAGAAAGTTGGGTCATAAGACATTTTCTGAAAAAAAAAAAAAAAAAAAAAAGGAAACTTGGACATTTATGAAATATAGGGCCCAAATTTGGGCTATCTATGTACTTTTCCCTTCTTTTAATGATCAAATTTAAAAAATGTCCTTAATTAACATTATTATCATTGGTAGGTTTTTATCGATTAATTTGTTTATTTCTCTTACCAAAATACCCTTGCATATAATGAATGAAATCAAAATTAGTTTAATATTATATTTTATGATTTAAGGTTGGAACGTTTTTCAAATAAGGAAAACTGACAAAATTTTCAATTTATTATTTTTCTTAAAGTTTTATCTCATAACAAGATTTGCATTAAATGTTTAGTTTTATTTTCTTTAATTTGGTACTGAGTTTTCTTTTCCATTTGTCATTATTAATACTTTTTTATTTTTTTATATCCCATAGTCATTTTTTTTATATATGTTATAGATTAAGAGGCGATGTGATGAGTCTATACGTTGTGCAAGTCATCGGGTGCCTTGGGTAATATGACCAATGAGCGATGTATAGTTTCTTTGTGAAGTCATCGGGTGCCTGGGGTAATATGACTAAGGGACGATGAACAGTTTGAGGCCTTGGGTAATATGGTCAAGGGTCGAACACTGAGCACTGTAGAGAAATGTCGAGGCCTTGGGTAATATGGTTAGGGGTCGGCGTGACTCGAAGGAGTCAGTCTCATAGAGCTTGTGAGGGCTACGAGTATTGATTGAGCATGTTTAGCTTGAGTGGAAAATTAGTGTGTACGACATGGTATAGAATTCATGTGAAAGGGGCATGATTAGTTGCACGTTTACATACTTGAGCATGTTACCATGGATATATTGTTCATCTCGTATATGAAGTATGCTACTATGAAGCATGTTATTGGAGTTGAAAAGTATGTTAGCTGCTTTACATATGTATGCTGCTTGTTGGCTCTTTAGGTGTGAGCCACTTACTCGGTACCGTGGTTTTGTACTTACCCACCACCAGATTTTGCAAGTGATGAAGAATACTACGATCCTGGTGATGCTAAGGAGAAGGCCTGAGAAAGAATGAGACATTAGATAAATTTTAATACTTTGTAGTCGGGTTTTGTCTTTTTATGGTTTTGTTTTCTCCCATTCTATGTTACATGTCTTTAGGGTTAAAATTGAGTTGAATTGTGTTGTAGTTGTTGTTCCGTTTCGAAATGTAATATTGAGTAAAGGTTGGTGATATTTGAAGTTAGTGTTGTTTGAAAGTTGAGAGTTCGTTTTAGGATTTCTACTTTTACTCGGTAGTTGTTAAAGTTGTATAGTTGGGAGTTTTTGGATGTTGTGTTGTGACTGATGTGAAATAGAGATGTTGGTTGGTTATTTAGAACTATAGGAGTGTATAAATCTTGTTTTCAGGTAATAACTAAATTTTTGGATGGTTATAGTTACGGCGTTATGCTGCTGGAATTTTCGGAGCAACAGGTTGTCATGAGAGTAAATATTTAGTAACGTTTCCTTTGGTTAAGTTTTTGGGGGCATTACAAAAGGTAAAAAAAAAACTATGGAATGTTTTTAACAAAGCATGCAATACACATTGCTAGAACGAATGAAAAAAAAACAATAGATGAAAAGTAAAATTAATAATAATAATAAATAAATAAATAAATACATAGATAAATATTGCCTAACTTAGAATGAAAACTTGAAAGAATGATGAGTTTACTCATGTTTGGAAATAATACTGCAAAAATATGAAATATTGTGAGCAATGATAAGTGCAAAAATTGAATGAAAAATTACCAAAAGAAACCAGAGAAATGTCATGAACAAATGAAGGAGAAAAAATTCAGAAAATCAAGAGCCAAAGATTAAAAAGAAATGGAGCAACGTAACACCAAAGGAGAGAAATATAATTTGTGATAATAATTGTTAGATATACAAATTTTATTAAAATAGATTTACAATAAATGACTCCCTTGATTACCTTCCTTCCATGCAATATAAAGTAAGTAAAAAATAAAAAAAAAAAAATACTCACTTTGAAACCCACGGTTTCCTCTTCTTTCTATTTTTGGTTTATCTATTTTTTTTATTTATAAATTTATACTAAAGGATGGTATGGTAAGTTGAATATATTGTTGTAGACATTTATATAATATGAGTCCTTAAAAAGGCATATTTGTGTAGTTATCCATAGAAAAGGAAAGAAAGAAAACCGTGGAGTCTACTTCTCTTCTTCATTTCGTGTGTCAAGTCGTTCCCCCCTTCCTTTCCTTTTCTTTCTACTCGAATCTACCGCCTTTTTCCTTCAGGTTCCCCTTCATGCTACTTTCTTTCAATTTTGATGTGGCATCAACGTTGCCAAGAGTGCTTTTTCAGAACGGTGAAAAACACAAGGATTCATGGGTTCTTAGGATTCATTTTGGTCCCTAAGTTTTCAAACTCGACAATTTAGCTCCTGAGGTTTGGATTTCATTTCATTTTGGTCCCTCCGTTCAGTTTTTTTTTTTTTTTTTTTTGTTAATAACAAACAGAATGCTGACGTGGAACTAATTTTTTAATTAAAAATTATCTTTTAATTTTTTAAAATAAAAATATTATTTTTTATATATTTTTTATTTCTTTTCTCCCTTCTTCTTCTTCTTCAATAGCACCACTACCACCGAGCCTGCTTCTAACAGCCACCGACCTTCGTTCTCCTCTCACTTCATTTTCTTTTTTCTTTTTTCAAGTGAAAAGAGTGATAGGGAGGAGGAGCTCTCCTCCCGTCACCGACGTCGGAAAGGGAGGAGAGAGTTCCTCCTTCCTATCCCTCTTTTCTATTAAAAAAATAATAATAATAAGAGAAAGGAAAAGAAAAGAAAAAAAATGGTTGGCACTGGCGGAAGGTTGGGTGGTGGTGGTGTTGTTGAAAAAGAAGAAGATAGAATAAATAAGAATATATATAAAAAGAGTAATATTTTTATTTTAAAAATTAAAAGAATTATAAAAAAACTAGTGTCACGTCAGCAGTGCATTAGTTATTAACGGAAAAGTTAACGAATTAACAAAAATAAAACGAAATCCAAACCTGCTAAATTGTCGAGTTTGAAAACTAAGGAACCAAAATGAAACCTAACCCAAACCTCAAGAACTTATGGGCTTTAAAAGAAAAAAAACCAAATTAGAAAGAACAAAAATTATAGTGGACGAGTTCTTTTAAGAGAAATTCTTGTAGATAGACTGTTTTATATACATATTTTCATATATGTCCTTAGTTTTGTAGATTTCCAAGATTAGATTTTTCAGCATTTTTTCCTTACCATTTTACCCTTATTGTCATATTTTAGAAGATTTTATAAGATATTATCTTAACTAAATCCTTAATATTTTGAAAATATGATTCTTGATATTTGATTTCTTGCCATAATGATATCGACGTATTTTCTTTTTATTTCATTCAATTACTGACAATTTTCATCTTTTTTCGTTCTCTTGTTTGGTAATTTTTGGTTGATCCATTTTTTTCTCTATTTTTTTTCTTTAATTTTCGGTTGATCCATTTTTCTCTCTTTTTTTTTCCTTCTTTATCGATTTATTCATTCACGTTTTTCTTCGTGACAACAGTTTTCTATTTTCTTCATTAACCGAACAAAAGCTAATTGATTTTTTTTCTTCTCGTTTTTTTCTTCCCGACAGCACTATATATAACACATTTGCTGGAATATCTAAAATATGTGTATATATTTCGATTAATATTCATTTTATTGACATAACTATTTCGGTTATATATATATATATATATATATATTCCCAGTAATATATCGTTTATAATCTATGCATATATTGCATTGATTATTATATATTTTGGTTAATATTCAATATATAATAGTTTAGTATATATTTCACATAGTCTACGTACTTTTTTTTTTTAGATTTTTGCATTTTACAGAAAAACATTTATATTCATATATAAATTCATATATACCAGCTTATATATATACTATGTACATAAGTTTTCCTTTTTTTACTCATTATTATAGTCACGTATACCGAGTTTTTTTTTTTTGTCTCATTACTATAGTATTAAATATACACTTGTATATTTAGTTATTTTCCAATCTATATTATATATACATACATGTATGCATGCATATTAAATATACCAATGCATTTAGGAGAAATATAGATATTGGGAAAAAAACCTGTATATAACTATAAAAAACCTTATTTTTTAAATAATATATACATATGTATATATTAAATATACCACGGCGGTGATAAAATTCAACGATATCCATGATAAAACAATGACAATTTGAGCGCAATAACTAGGCTGGTGGTATCCATTGATGCATGGGTGCTACTTATTCGAGTTTGCAATGATGATGGTTGGACGACGACAACGCTTCCAGTGGTGGTTGGCGTCGACAACAAGAAAAGGATCGGAGATGAAGAGGGAAAGAGAGGTCGAGAAACCATGAGGGAGGAATGAAGGGAGGATGAAACCGTGTGTGAATTAGGAAAAATAGTGACTGGTTTTAGGGATTTTTTTTTGTTGAAAAATTGGGAGTGATTTTAGGGATCTTTCAAAATTGGAAAGTAATTAAAAAATCTCTTTCCTTTACCGTTCACTATCTCTCACCCACGGTTTGTGTTTCGTTTTTTTTGCTTTTATTTTATTTATTTTATTTTTTTTAAATAGTTAATAGTGGATATGCGGGTTGAATCGTAAAAGGACCATGATTTTTATGAAAGAAAGTTGGGTCATAAGACATTTTCTGAAAAAAAAAAAAAAAAAAAAAGGAAACTTGGACATTTATGAAATATAGGGCCCAAATTTGGGCTATCTATGTACTTTTCCCTTCTTTTAATGATCAAATTTAAAAAATGTCCTTAATTAACATTATTATCATTGGTAGGTTTTTATCGATTAATTTGTTTATTTCTCTTACCAAAATACCCTTGCATATAATGAATGAAATCAAAATTAGTTTAATATTATATTTTATGATTTAAGGTTGGAACGTTTTTCAAATAAGGAAAACTGACAAAATTTTCAATTTATTATTTTTCTTAAAGTTTTATCCCATAACAAGATTTGCATTAAATGTTTAGTTTTATTTTCTTTAATTTGGTACTGAGTTTTCTTTTCCATTTGTCATTATTAATACTTTTTTATTTTTTTATATCCCATAGTCATTTTTTTTATATATGTTATAGATTAAGAGGCGATGTGATGAGTCTATACGTTGTGCAAGTCATCGGGTGCCTTGGGTAATATGACCAATGAGCGATGTATAGTTTCTTTGTGAAGTCATCGGGTGCCTGGGGTAATATGACTAAGGGACGATGAACAGTTTGAGGCCTTGGGTAATATGGTCAAGGGTCGAACACTGAGCACTGTAGAGAAATGTCGAGGCCTTGGGTAATATGGTTAGGGGTCGGCGTGACTCGAAGGAGTCAGTCTCATAGAGCTTGTGAGGGCTACGAGTATTGATTGAGCATGTTTAGCTTGAGTGGAAAATTAGTGTGTACGACATGGTATAGAATTCATGTGAAAGGGGCATGATTAGTTGCACGTTTACATACTTGAGCATGTTACCATGGATATATTGTTCATCTCGTATATGAAGTATGCTACTATGAAGCATGTTATTGGAGTTGAAAAGTATGTTAGCTGCTTTACATATGTATGCTGCTTGTTGGCTCTTTAGGTGTGAGCCACTTACTCAGTACCGTGGTTTTGTACTTACCCACCACCAGATTTTGCAAGTGATGAAGAATACTACGATCCTGGTGATGCTAAGGAGAAGGCCTGAGAAAGAATGAGACATTAGATAAATTTTAATACTTTGTAGTCGGGTTTTGTCTTTTTATGGTTTTGTTTTCTCCCATTCTATGTTACATGTCTTTAGGGTTAAAATTGAGTTGAATTGTGTTGTAGTTGTTGTTCCGTTTCGAAATGTAATATTGAGTAAAGGTTGGTGATATTTGAAGTTAGTGTTGTTTGAAAGTTGAGAGTTCGTTTTAGGATTTCTACTTTTACTCGGTAGTTGTTAAAGTTGTATAGTTGGGAGTTTTTGGATGTTGTGTTGTGACTGATGTGAAATAGAGATGTTGGTTGGTTATTTAGAACTATAGGAGTGTATAAATCTTGTTTTCAGGTAATAACTAAATTTTTGGATGGTTATAGTTACGGCGTTATGCTGCTGGAATTTTCGGAGCAACAGGTTGTCATGAGAGTAAATATTTAGTAACGTTTCCTTTGGTTAAGTTTTTGGGGGCATTACAAAAGGTAAAAAAAAAACTATGGAATGTTTTTAACAAAGCATGCAATACACATTGCTAGAACGAATGAAAAAAAAACAATAGATGAAAAGTAAAATTAATAATAATAATAAATAAATAAATAAATACATAGATAAATATTGCCTAACTTAGAATGAAAACTTGAAAGAATGATGAGTTTACTCATGTTTGGAAATAATACTGCAAAAATATGAAATATTGTGAGCAATGATAAGTGCAAAAATTGAATGAAAAATTACCAAAAGAAACCAGAGAAATGTCATGAACAAATGAAGGAGAAAAAATTCAGAAAATCAAGAGCCAAAGATTAAAAAGAAATGGAGCAACGTAACACCAAAGGAGAGAAATATAATTTGTGATAATAATTGTTAGATATACAAATTTTATTAAAATAGATTTACAATAAATGACTCCCTTGATTACCTTCCTTCCATGCAATATAAAGTAAGTAAAAAATAAAAAAAAAAAAATACTCACTTTGAAACCCACGGTTTCCTCTTCTTTCTATTTTTGGTTTATCTATTTTTTTTATTTATAAATTTATACTAAAGGATGGTATGGTAAGTTGAATATATTGTTGTAGACATTTATATAATATGAGTCCTTAAAAAGGCATATTTGTGTAGTTATCCATAGAAAAGGAAAGAAAGAAAACCGTGGAGTCTACTTCTCTTCTTCATTTCGTGTGTCAAGTCGTTCCCCCCTTCCTTTCCTTTTCTTTCTACTCGAATCTACCGCCTTTTTCCTTCAGGTTCCCCTTCATGCTACTTTCTTTCAATTTTGATGTGGCATCAACGTTGCCAAGAGTGCTTTTTCAGAACGGTGAAAAACACAAGGATTCATGGGTTTTTCGGTGAGGTGTTGTTTTTTCTTCCAATGGTTGGGTCATCAATTGCGAACAAGGAAACACGCGAGCAACACGTCAACAACACTTTCCTTTCTTTCATGTTTCTTTGGATTTTTGCCAACATTGTTAGGCTAGTAGGTCACGAATTGGACCCCAACGTGCGTGGTCTGCACCTTCCAGCTAGCAGTCGCGACTCTCCTCCCTTTTGGTAAGGTTTGACACTTAACCATTGATATTGAGTCTTCGATCTGAGTTAGCTAGCCTTTAACAATCTCGTTTATGTAGTTTTAGGCACCGACCAACAAACAACAAGGATTTGAGGCAGCCCAGACAGTGGCAACAAGCTATATAAGTAATCTTGTACTCAATTATCTATTGTAAATTGGTCTTTAACTTTTGGATACAATTTATTTTAGGTTCAGGGCAATATTGTAGAGTCCCAATAACATGCAGGGTGATTTTCGGTTACTTTGTTTTTGTAAGGAACAACAAGTGTTATGCTCGTTGTCGCAACGTCATAGCGACGCGGAGCGGCCGACATCCTTTCTTGGGTTTTTTTTAAGAAAATTGGAATCGCCACCAATCATTGAGGATGTGATTGGTCACCTTTAAAATAAAAAACAAAACTAGTCTTAGAAAACCAGAAATTAGGTTCGGGAGTCGTTTGAGTGTAGGGAAGGTATTAGCACCATACAACACCCGTTTAAGAAAACGATTACCACAGTATCTTAAATTGTCCAATTAAATGAATAAAAACAGTCCTTTATTTTATTTTTCTTAAAAAAATGATCAATATGAAAATAAAAACTCAAAATGCAATAATGAACACAAGATGTCTCATTCGTTTTTACCTTAACTTTAGAAATAAAGCAAGGATTAAACATTATGAGTTGGATATCCAATTTAATATAAATCATGCCTAATCTCCCTTTTAATTAAAGGAACATGGGTGTACATGATTATGTTTACTAAAAATATTTTTTTAAAATAAAAAGGATGTAAAAGAAGAAAAATTATTCAAAGAGTAAATTCTTTTAAAAGGGAAAATGAGAATTTTCATACGCCTACACGGGAGTTGGACTCCACGAAAGCACATTACTCAGTTCCCATAATCCCTTTCAAAAGAAAATCAAAACAATAACAATAATTGAAATTGACCAAGCAGAATTAAAGATTAGATTAAAGCAATTTGGAGAATGAAAGGAAAAAACAAATAAATTATAAAGTTTAAAAAAATGAAGTTGGCAAAGTGCAAAAAGTGAACTAAAATGAGAGAGAAATTAAAAATGATAATCATAATGATGACGATAATAATAATAATAATAATAATAACAACAACAATAATAACAAAACAAAAAACAAAGGAAATAGAAAAACAAAACCCCACCTTTTTTACTTCTCTCTTCCTTCTTTTTTCCTTCTTTCTTACCCAATGTTTTCTCGCCCCGTATACTCCTTCCTCCCCCTCTTTTTTCCTCTTTTCCTCTTCCACTTTCTTTTCTCTCTTTTTCTATCACTCTCTAAGCTAAACTCTTATTCAAATGCCTAAACTCTCTCAAGCTCACTTTTACTCTAAACTTCTTCTCTTTTTTTCTCTCATTTTCTATCACTCTCTAAGCTAAACTCTTATTCAAATGCCTAAACTCTCCCAAATGCCTAAACTCTCTCAAGCTCACTTTTACTCTAAACTTCCTCTCCTTCTTCTTGTTTTCCGTCCTTTTCATCCTCCATCTCCCCCCTTTTTATACTTGAAGGGTTACTAAATTAGGGGAGGATGGATGAGAAAATGGTGGAAAAAAGAAAAAAAATAAAAAAAATAAAAAAAATGAGAGCCATGGAAAGACTTTTGAATAGGTAAACTTCCCCTTGAATAGGAATGGGGAAGACCAAAAAAAAAAAAAAAAAAAAAAAAATTAAATAAATAAATAAATAAAAAAAAAGAAAAACGAATTTTTTATAAAAACATGAAAGAAGAGGGGTTTGAACCACAGACCTCGTGGTTATCAATGCGACTTTATGCCAGTTGAGCTATGCTCTTGTTGACATACAAGAAAAAACAAATTGACCACCAAATATTAGAAACCTTCAAACATTATTACTAAAAATCAAGCCGGACCAAATACGGTGTCTACAGTTTGCCCCCCTTTGTGTATCCTTGAAGGATTGAAAGGGTAGACAAAGGAAAGAGACTAAGTACTGGGGAGGCAAAGATTTGTTTGGTAAGAATTTGAATCAGGTATCGACCACAATTCAATAATCAGGTTTGGTTCAACCGAGAGAAAAACTTAAAACAGACTGGATTGACACAGGCTTCGACCTCGACTGAATAGTCGAGTTCGATTTAACCGAGATAAAAATTGAAAACGGACCTGGATTGACACAGGCTTCGACCTCACTGAATAGTCGGGTTCAATTTAACCAAAAGAAAAAATTAAAATGGACCTAGATTGACACAGGCTTCGACCTCGACTGAATAGTCGGGTTCGATTTAACCGAGATAAAAATTGAAAACGGACCTGGATTGACACAGGTTTTGACCTCACTGAATTGTCGGGTTCGATTTAACCAAAAGAAAAAATTAAAATGGACCTGGATTGACACAGGATTCGACCTCGACTGAATAGTCGGGTTCGATTTAACCGAGATAAAAGTTGAAAACGGACCTGGATTGACACAGGCTTCGACCTCACTGAATAGTCGAGTTCGATTTAACCAAAAGAAAAAATTAAAATGGACCTGGATTGACACAGGCTTCGACCTCGACTGAATCGTCGGGTTCGATTTAACAGAGAGAAAAACTAAAAACAGACCTGGATTGACACAGGCTTCGACCTCGATTGAATAGTCGGGTTTGATTTAACCGAGATAAAAATTTAAAACGGACCTGGATTGACACAGGCTTCGACCTCACTGAATAGTCGGGTTCGATTTAACCAAAAGAAAAAAATTAAAATGGTCTTGGATTGACACAGGCTTCGACCTCGACTGAATAGTCGAGTTTGATTTAACCGAAAGAAAAAATGAAAATGGACCTTGATTGACACAGGCTTCGACCTCGACTGAATAGTCGGGTTTGATTTAATCGAAAGAAAGAAAAAAAACTGGAAATGGACCTGGATTGACACAGGCTTCGACCTCGACTGAATTGTCAGGTTCGATTTAACTGAAAATTAATTTTCTTTGCAATGCACGCTAAACTCTAATGCTTGAATGCATGGGATGAAGATTTAGCACTATTCGAAAACTATGATACAGACTTCTTTAAAAGATATTTGATAGCTCGAGCACCCCATTCACATCACCCTTGGTAATAGACCTTAATTGGATCATGAACTCACTAAACAACTTGCTCTTTGTTTGATGAACAAAAATGTATCCAGAACGACTTTACTCCTGTGATAATAATGGTTTTGCCCCAGTTTGAGAAGACGAAAAATAATGGTTTTGCCCCAGTTTAAGACTTTGTCATGTTGAAATGACGGTTTTGTCCTCCATGATGACATTCCATCAACCTTCATGATCACGGTGCTCTTGGAAAAATATTGCCTTTGGATTCTTTGTTTGGACATATGTATTTCACATCGAATCGCTTAAGTTACCACCATTGATTTGAAATATCGCGTTTATGTAACTTTTTGTTTATTCAATTGTAATGATAATAAAGGTAAACATGCCAAACATTCATAGTTGAGGAGATATTATGGAGAGTGGGGGAGAAAAATGGACAAGATATGCCATGCTTCGAGAAGGGAGCTTTGATTTATGACTAAAATTCAATAGACATATGTGTCAATGTTAAGGTTCTAGAATTTGAGACAAAAGTAACCTCTTAAACATGATATAGAAATTGAAGAGTAATTCTCCTAGACACTTGTTGAATTCCCGCAACTTTGCTGAATCCTTTGATACACAAGTAGCCTATGCATAATATCTTCGAACTTGATCTAAATTTACTAGACTTGGCAGCTCATTACCATCCATGTTAGTCAAGACTAAAGCTCCTCCAGAGAAAGCTTTCTTCACCACGAATGGTCCTTCATAGTTTGGGGTCCACTTGCCTCGGTGATCTTTTAGAAAAGGAAGAATTCGTTTTAAGACTAAATCCCCTTCTCTGAATACTCTAGGACGCACTTTCTTATCATAGGCTTTCATCATTCGTCTTTGGTAAAGTTGACCTCTGCACAATGCTGTCAATCTCTTTTCTTCAACAAAGTTGAGCTGCTCATAGCGGTTTTGGATCCATTCAGCCTCTTCTAAATTAGTCTCCATGAGGACCCTTAATGATGAAATTTCCACTTCAATGGGAAGAACAGGTTCCATACCATAAACTAAAGAAAATGGTGTTGCCCCAGTTGAAGTGCGAACCGATGTGCGATATCCATGTAATGCAAAAGGAAGCATTTCATGCCAATCTTTATACGTCACCGTCATTTTTTGCACAATCCTTTTTATGTTTTTATTGGCAGCTTCCACCGCTCCATTCATCTTTGGTCTATACGGAGTTGAGTTGACATGCTTGATCTTGAATTGCTCACATAACTCAGTCATCAGTTTATTGTTCAGATTTCGTGCATTATCAGATACTATGGTCTCAGGAAGACCATAGCGACATATAATCTCCTTCTTGATGAATTTGATCACAACTCCTTTTGTCACCTCTCGATAGGACATTGCTTCTACCCATTTGGTAAAATAATCTATTGCCACCAAGATGAATCGATGTCCGTTTGAGGCTTTTGGGTCAATAGGGCCTATAACGTCCCTTCCCCACATGGAAAATGGCCATGGTGTCGTCATAACGTGCAACTGAGATGCTGGAGCATGAGCTTTATCTGCGTAAATCTGACATTTGTGGCATTTTCGGGCATATTTGATACAGTCAGCTTCCATGGTTAACCAGTAATAGCCAGCCCTTCTGTCTGGCCATCATGTGTCCATTTGCATGGGTGCCGCAAATTCCCCCATGAATTTCTTTCATAATCGTGTTGGCTTCATTTGTATCTACACACCTTAGAAGTACCATATCATGATTTCTTTTGTAAAGTATTTCTCCATTTAGGAAGAACTTCATTGCTAACTTTCTAAGTGTGCGCTTGTCATTTTCTAAGGCATTCAGAGGATAGGTTCCACATTTCAAATAATGTTTGATGTCTTGAAACCACGGCTTGTCATCAAACTCTTCTTCTATATTCATGCAGGAGGCTGAAACATCTACTCTTCCCATCTTAATAGGTTGTACCTCATGATTGGGGTCTATGTTGAACATGACTGCAAGCGTAGCCAAGGCGTCTGCTATCTGATTACTCTCCCTTGGTAAATAGTCAAAAGTGATTTCTTCAAATTTATGAGACAAATCTAATATAAGCTTTTTATAAGGCCGTAGCTTAGTGTCTCTTGTTTCCCATTCTCCTCTCAATTGGTGAATCACCAACATAGAATCTCCCAAGACTCGAAGATTCTTTATCTTCATATCCAATGCAGTTTGGATACCCATAGAACAAGCTTCATATTCAGCCATATTATGAGTACAATCAAAACTTAGTTTGGCGGTGAGAGGGAACAACTTTCCTTCAGGCGATATTAATACAACACCTATCCCATGACCTAACTCATTGGAGGCCCTATCA
Organism: Luffa acutangula; assembly: GCA_036850905.1. Classification (NCBI taxonomy): domain Eukaryota; kingdom Viridiplantae; phylum Streptophyta; class Magnoliopsida; order Cucurbitales; family Cucurbitaceae; genus Luffa; species Luffa acutangula. The sequence continues at coordinate 10,750,737 of CM072087.1, forward strand.
AACAACATGGTCCATGTTTCCAAGTCTGATATTTCTTTTTCCACCATTATAGTGGAGACAAATTCATCAGGGAAATCAAATTTCATTGGTTCATAATCGTCTATAGGTTGCTCGGCCAAATGATCAGCTAGTGCACTTCCTTTTATTGACTTTCGAGTAACATAGACAATATCATACTCGGATAAAAGAACCTGCCATCTAGCAATTCTACCAGACAAAGACGGCTTTTCAAAGATGTATTTGATAGGATCCATCTTTGAGATAAGCCATGTTGTGTAGTACAACATATATGGTCTCAAACGACGAGCGGCCCAAGCTAGAGCACAACAAGTTCTTTCTAAAAGAGAATATCTGGTTTCGCAATCAGTGAACTTTTTGCTTAAATAATATATGGCTTGCTCTTTTCTGCCTGAACTGTCATGCTGCCCCAGTACACACCCCATTGAATTTTCCGTCCCTGTAAGATATAGGATAAGTGGACGATTTGGAGTTGGAGGTACAAGAACAGGAGGGTTTTGTAGGTATTGCTTGATCTTTTCAAATGCTTTTTGACAGTCGTCATTCCATATGCATGTATTGTTCTTACGAAGTAGCTTGAAGATTGGTTCACATGTTGCTGTAAGATGTGATATGAATCTTGCAATATAATTCAATCTTCCCAAGAAACCTCTGACTTCTTTTTGAGTACGTGGTGGTGGCATTTCTAGAATGGCTTTGACTTTGTCTGGGTCAACTCTAATTCCCTCATGGCTTACGACGAAACCCAACAACTTGCCAGAAGTGACCCCAAATGTGCATTTACTCGGATTCAGTTTCAACTTGAATTTTCTCAATCGCTCGAATAACTTTCGGAGAATGGTTGCATGCTCTTCCCCTGGTTTTGACTTAGCAATCATGTCATCAACATACACTTCGATCTCCTTATGCATTAGGTCATGGAAGAGAGTAACCATGGCCCGTTGGTAGGTTGCCCCAGCATTTTTCAATCTGAACGGCATGACCTTATAACAAAAGGTTCCCCATAATGTGATGAATGTAGTTTTCTCTTGATCTTCAGGTGCCATTTTGATTTGATTGTAACCTGAGAATCCATCCATAAAGGAAAACGTTGAGAATCCAGCTGTATTATCTACCAGTACATCAATATGAAGAAGTGAGAAGTTATCCTTTGGGCTTGCTCGATTCAAATCTCTATAATCAACACACATTCGGACCTGTCCATTTTTTTTAGGTACTGGCACAATGTTAGCTACCCATTCTGGATAATTAGCAACTGTTAAGAATCCTGCATCAATTTGTTTCATGACTTCCTCTTTTATTTTGATTAACATGTCTGGCTTCATCTTGCGTAACTTCTGTCTCACTGGCTTGTATTCAGGCTTAAGTGGCAAATGATGCACCACAATACTTGTGTCTAAACCAGGCATATCTTGATAAGACCAGGCAAAAACATCAATGTATTCATGAAGCAATGTTATTAACCCTTGACGGCTTTCAGCAGACATGTTGGTCCCGATTTTAACTTCTTTAATCTCTACTTGAGATCCCAAGTTAATCGTCTCTATCAACTCTTCATGTGGTCCCAATATCCTCTCTTCTTCTTCAATCATTCTCAACAATTCAGGAGTAAGTTCTAGATCTTCCTCATTACCACTTGTTCTCTCATTGGACTCAACATCGTATGTAGGAGAATCAAGTTCGTATTTAAGATCATTAACGCTTTCAATCCCAATTTCGCTGTTTAAGAAAGGGATTATTAAGTGTGATGAAAGAAGGTAAAAGGAAGGAATGGAATAAATGAAATCAATGCTAAAAGAAGTAGACACAAGAGAGATTCATTGGATGATAGGAAAGAAAGGGGAAAAAAATGCTTCTTCATTAACAAATGAAATATTGACATAGAACACATAAATCATCAAAACAAAAAACAAACAAAAAGTTTAAAAATTACTTTGATATCTCATTAACAAATGATGGTAACTCCATTACAGTCCAATTATTGAGTTCGAAGTCTTCTGGGCACAGATAAACTAAGGGACCGGCTTCTTTTTTCTGTTCGATTATAGCCATGACTGCAGGGTCTTGAGATTCTGAATGAATTATTCCAGCAAAGATGAAGGTATCATGAAGATGAGGAATGATATTCATTTGATACTTCAGCTCACGGTTCTCCAATCTAGCCAGTCGTTTTTCTTTCTCCTGCCTGTGTGCTTTAATCATATCTTTTTTGCTTGGTTTATATCCCAAATCAAACCTCTTCATATTTTTCGACATATTCAACAAATTTTCGAGGCTTTGGTTGCTTCCTGTTAAGGAGAGTTTTGAAAGTTGCAGCTCCATTTTCCCTATCTCTCCGTATAAAGTTGTGGCATTTGCAATCTCAAAAGCTTGAAATGATGACTCAAAAACCTCTTCTGCTGCTTCTATGTAGGGCATTGAAGAGGGTCTTGACACTAAGATATCCTCTTGTCCAGATATGATTACTAGTTTGCGGTCGACCACAAATTTAAGTTTTTGGTGTAATGATGATGGGACCACTCCAGCTGAGTGAATCCAGGGACGCCCTAACAAGAAGCTGTAGGCCGAATTAATGTTCATGACCTGAAAGGTTATATCGAAGGTGCATGGACCTATCTGGATGGGCACTTCTATGTCTCCAACAACTTCACTACGTGCCCCATCAAAAGCTCGTACGATCATAGTGCTGGGCCTTATATGAGACATATCAACAGGCAATTTCTCCAACGTGGATTTAGGCATTATGTTCAAGGAGGAACCATTATCAACTAGAACTTTTGCCACAACAAAATTTTTGCACTTAACTGTAATGTGCAAGGCTTTAGTGTGTTCGGTGCCTTCTGGTGGTAACTCATCATCTGTGAAGGTTACTGAACTGGATGCAGTTATGTTTCCAACAATGTTATCCAAGTTGTCCACCGTAATATCCTGCGGAACATAAGTTTGATTCAAAATGTCCAACAAAGTCTTACGATGCGTATCTGAAGCCAATAACAAAGCCAGTATGGAAATCTTTGCAGGGGTTCGACCTAACTGTTCAACCACTTTATAATCACTTTGCTTAACCAACTTCAAAAATTCTTGGATGTCCTCTTCAGATGCTGGCTGTTTAACATCTAGGCTCTTCGCTACAATGGGCTCTTCTATTTTCTCCTTGATATCTTCAGTGATCTTGGCTTTTCCTTTTTCTTTACCCTTGGGTTTCAATAGGTCTTCTGGTGTATAGCACTTCCCGCTTCGTGTTAGACCTCCCATCCCACTGATATTATGGATTGGAAGGGGTTCAGAATCAACAGTTACCTTATATTCATAGTTCCAAGGTACTGCTTTTGAACTTTTATATTCAAATGGAGTCGGAATCTGGATGGTAATCGGTCTTGGCTTGGAATTTGGGGTACTGGGCTTCTCGCGATAAGAAATTGTTAACGGTTTTGGCTTGAGAGACAACCTTGAGCATTCTTCTATAATATCAACTTCCCCATACTGAGGGAGCTGAGTCATCTTTTGAGAAACTGTTAAAAAATGTGAATCTAACAACTCCTGGACCTTCAGACGAAAATGAGAACATTGGTCGATAGAATGCCCTTTTGCCCCAGTGTGATAAGAACACATCAAACTGTCATCGTATGTTCTGACACCCAAATCTGATTGGAAGCGCTCTACTCCAATGTATCCATTACTGAATAATATTTCGAATAGTTCTCCCATGGGAGTCACTACACTCTCAACATTCTTTTTCAAATCAGCTTCATGAACCTCTATCGCATTTACTTGTGCATTCTGATGGTTTGGCAGAGGATTGTTGTTGACATCTGACCCATCTTCTTTCTTAAAGTTCAACCATCCTGCCTTGATCAATGCTTGCACCCTATGCTTGAGTGCAGTACAGTTTTCAGTGGAATGTCCAATTGCTCTTGCATGGTAGTCGCAACGGGAATTTGGGTCATACCACTTTGGGTAAGGTGGTTTTACTGGGTCTATTGGCACGGGTGCCAGCTGATTATTCTGGAAGAGTTGGGGAAGAAGTTCAGTATATGTCATAGGAATCGGATCAAAATGAGTCTGTCTACGGACACCTTTATTGTTTTGGTGTCCTAGGACATAAGGAGTGTTCTGTTGATTCCGAGGCTGGTAGCCTTGAGTAGGACGCGGATTTTGGACGTAAGGTGATGAGTATTGGGCTGACGTATTATTGATATAGGGTTGAGGGTAAACATATGGAGGTGGATAGTGATATTGTGGCACTCCGGCATTAGGGTATGGTTGTCTTGAATTGAAACCAATCATCTGAACTTCTCCCTCTTTTTTCTTCGATGGAACCCTCTTTTTCGTTGTTGATGATCCAGCCGTATCAGTTATCTTTCCATGCTTAATTCCGTACTCGATTCTCTCTCCAATTGTCATTATGTCAGAGAAATTGGTAGAGGCACTCCCAATCATCTTATCATAGAAAGGAGATTTGAGAGTATTAATAAACATGGTTGACAGCTCCTTATCTGCTAAAGGTGGTTGCACCTGAGCAGCAGTATCCCTCCACCTTTGGGCATACTCTTTAAAGCTTTTTGTGCTCTTATTTTCCATCCTCTGGAGGTCTAGGCGGTCAGGAGCCATATCTATGTTGTGCTTATATTGCTTTAAAAATGAATCGGCTAGATTCTTCCATGAACATATATGAGTGCTGTCTAACTGCATATACCATCGAGATGCTGGACCAGTAAGACTGTCCTGGAAGCAGTGAATTAACAGCTTGTCATTTTGGACGTATGCTGCCATCTTCCTACAATACATGATGAGATGGTTCTTAGGACAGGATGCTCCATCATACTTTTCAAACTCGGGCACCTTGAATTTTGGAGGGAGGATTACATCTGGTACCAAGCATAGTTTGGTTGCATCTATATTTCCGAAGACGTCTGTTCCTTCTACTGCCCTTAATCTTTCCTCCAGGACTTCAAGCTTTTCACTAGAAGAAACTTTCTCTCCTCTCGTTAGCTCTTTTCTGATTTTAGTATCATCTAAATTGGGAACTGTAATGGTCACCTTGGGAGGTACCTCTGTGGGTAGTGAAAATCCAGGTTGATTGTGTACAGGCACTTGCTCACTCTTGAAAAATGGAAACGGGTGCTGCTCTACTGGAATATTGTACAATGGATGATATTTTGGAGTAGTACCCTCTGTTGATTGCCGGATTGGAGGGTTGTTCATTGTATTGCTGGACTGAGCAATATCAGGTATTATTTTGCCTCTTTCTAGGGCGACAAGAATGGCATCCATTTTTTCTCGTAACTCCTCAATATCTTTCCTTGTTTTCTCCATCTCAGTACTCTGCTCTTCCATGATCCTTGTCCTGTATCTTGTGACGTAGGTGCAGTGGATTCGAGGTGGCCGAGCTATCTTATGATTCTTTTTTACTTTTAATGAAAAGAGATTTTAGTGTAAAAAAAGAGAAAGACAAAACGAAAAAAAAAAAAGTGATAGAAGAGAAGGAAAAAAATGGCTTTGATATTAAATTGGAAAATTATAAAACAATGTAGCAGCAAAATTTGTGCAAAATTGAATTACAAGATATTTCAACTATCTAAATAAAACATAAACTAAAGTAAAGAGTTAATAAAATTGCCCCCAATACTCTAAACTTATACGAAGTTTTCCCATAAACTTGAGCACATTCTTGCTATTCGGCTGTGTAGGTGTTATGACTTTAGAGAGAGTACGTGCATCTTCTGCTAGTTCATCTGCCCTTCGAGTGACTCTCCTAATCTGAGTGAGCATATGTTCCGCTTTACTTCGTAGCGTCGCGTGGTTCTGTCTCGCAAACCCAAAGTCATCGCTTAATCTGTCGTACTGCTCCTTTAAATAGGTATAGTCTTTCATTAATCTATCAGTGGCATCCTGATACTTACCGAGGCGAACATTAAGTGACTGAACGGACTCTCTTAGACCATTGTTGTCGTTGATGAGGTCCCCTAGTTGATCTTCTCTAATCTTGAGCGTTAATTGTAGGTCGTCAATTGTTCGACATAGCGTTCCATTTTTTTCTTCTACCTCAGTAATCGTTTGGTTCCTCAAACTAATGCAATCTTCGAGCTCTTTCATCAACTCATGAAGTGAGGCAATCTCAGATTGTTGCTTCAAAACTTGGTCATTCCTTGACTTGAGAGTTGCTTGGGAGACTTCATTATCCCTTCTTAATCGATGCATTCTTCTGTTCAGGTCGCGGGCCTCTGTGTCTAATGCTGAAATTTCTTTTTCTAACTGTTCTTGTTTGCTAACACTGCCCTTTAATCGGTTCAACTCTTTTTCTAGTTCAACATTGCGCAACAAACCTTGCTTTACCTCTAATTGCAACCTTTCATTTTCTTGAACCAATGATGAATTCGCTTTTCTCAATTCATCACATTCCTTTTCGCGTGCTGCTTGTTCTGTCTGTTGATCTGGTATCACCTTTGCATTAAGTTTGATCTTGGTTTTCATTTTTGGTGACACAAGCACGGTTTTAGCTCTGTTCGCATGCCATGTTTTGTACGCCTCTGTGGTATCATCATGAAACTGACCACTCTGGATTTTAGTGGTCATTTTCCATGCTCTCACAATTTTCTGAATTCTATCTTTACAGAAGCCTTTATCATAAGCAAATTCGAAATCCTTCAACTCATGCGTAGCAGGGATGAATTGTCGGACCCAAATTTGGCGTACTACCAATAAAGGAGCATAAGATATACATCCCCAAGGACCCAAAAGAGGTAAACTTTGAAATTTACCACATTTATAGATCATTGGCCTAGTTGACATCCAAGGGGCTCTCCATATTACATCTTCTATCTTTAGTTCGGAGAAAAAGGCTTCCCAAGCGCTCCTTTCAGGGGAGGATGAACTCCAACCTGATTGCACGAACTCTGAGATGGGATTTTGCTGCTTATTCCAGGAACTTGAAAATTTGATCTCTGGACATTTGAATTCGGGTGGACACTTCACATGACTAAGGACCCAAATGTACAATAATGGTGCACACCCTATAAATCTTCCTGTTCCTTTTGTTCTGCAATAATTCAATGAACGAAAAGTTTCTGCCAATACAGGAATAATGGGATCAACTCCTATTTCTATCTTAGCAAACAACTTGACCACGCGTTCCTCAACATATCCACATACTTTAGGAAACAAAACAACATTAAAGATACACAATGCCAGTAAAGTTAACTCCTTGTCTTCATTTGCAAATTTTTGTTGAAGAGTAAGGATGTAGTCTAAGGGTAGACATGTGTTCTCTCCTTTTATCTTTACTTGTTTCTCAATGTCGCTCGTACGAATCTTGCCCAAAAGAGTAGATAATGCTCTTTTCATTGTAAGCTCTTGATCGTAAGAATAAGCTTCAACCTCTGTTCGTGTTGGCATATGCAGAAGGGATTGATATCCCTCTATTGTAGGAGTCATGTCAATTGAGCCAAATGTGAAACATCTGTAGGCTGGATCCCAATGTCGAATCAAAGCTTTTAATACAGAATAATTAACTTGTACATACATGAGCTGAGCTAGATAGCCATATTTGCTTGTAAATTTAGCCTTCCTATCTACAGTTAATTTTTCCCAAGCCTGTTTCACTGCTTCTAATTGACTTTCTGGAAAACTGACATCCTTAAATTGAGAAATAACATTTTCTACTAAAGAATCTCCGTGGATTTGTTGTACCTTTTCTGACCATTGGCGTACTGTTGCTTGATCTTCTATACCCATTTCTTGTATTGGAGGGGGTGATTTTATTTTACTCATACTTTAGTTTCTGCCAATGCAAATAATCGAAAAATCTTGTTAATTTAATTTGCACAATTTTCTTAACTACATTAAAAGAGATTTCAAAGGATACTTTCAATGAGCGAAAATTGAAAATTGATATAAGATACAAGGGAAAGAAGAAAAATAAATAAATAAATAAACTTTGACAATAATGCATGTAATAAGTCAAATCCTAGAACTATATGAGTGGAGTTTAACTCTAAGGCATCCTAGAAAAGGTCCCCAAGCTTACCCACCGATTTAACGATGTAGTAGGCTTGAGTGGAGAATTTCATGCGCCTGCACGGGAATCGAAATTCCACGAAGGTCACACTACTCAGTCTCCGAGTCTAGTCCTAAGGTAGAGCCCGGGTAGAAGGCTAGTGAAAGTGTGTGAAATGCATGATTAATAAGATGACATACAAATGAATGACATAACAATTACAACATAAAAAAAAATGGTAACAATAAGATGACATGCAAATGAATGGCATAACTAAGATAAAGTAATTACAACATAAAAAAAAATGGTAATAGACAAGTGAATAACAATATGCCAAACAAATCATAATATAAAGGAAAACAAAATAAATAAATAACAAAACAATAACAAAAGGACCTGAAGAAAAATTCAATTCAAAGGACAATAAAGATATTCATGGCTTGACCCTCAAAATCCCCAGTTGAGTCGCCAAGCTGTCGCAACGTCATAGCGACGCGGAGCGGCCGACATCCTTTCTTGGGTTTTTTTTTTAAGAAAATTGGAGTCGCCACCAATCATTGAGGATGTGATTGGTCACCTTTAAAATAAAAAACAAAACTAGTCTTAGAAAACCAGAAATTAGGTTCGGGAGTCGTTTGAGTGTAGGGAAGGTATTAGCACCCTACAACACCCGTTTAAGAAAACGATTACCACAGTATCTTAAATTGTCCAATTAAATGAATAAAAACAGTCCTTTATTTTATTTTTCTTAAAAAAATGATCAATATGAAAATAAAAACTCAAAATGCAATAATGAACACAAGATGTCTCATTCGTTTTTACCTTAACTTTAGAAATAAAGCAAGGATTAAACATTATGAGTTGGATATCCAATTTAATATAAATCATGCCTAATCTCCCTTTTAATTAAAGGAACATGGGTGTACATGATTATGTTTACTAAAAATATTTTTTTAAAATAAAAAGGATGTAAAAGAAGAAAAATTATTCAAAGAGTAAATTCTTTTAAAAGGGAAAATGAGAATTTTCATACGCCTACACGGGAGTTGGACTCCACGAAAGCACATTACTCAGTTCCCATAATCCCTTTCAAAAGAAAATCAAAACAATAACAATAATTGAAATTGACCAAGCAGAATTAAAGATTAGATTAAAGCAATTTGGAGAATGAAAGGAAAAAACAAATAAATTATAAAGTTTAAAAAAATGAAGTTGGCAAAGTGCAAAAAAGTGAACTAAAATGAGAGAGAAATTAAAAATGATAATCATAATGATGACGATAATAATAATAATAATAATAACAACAACAATAATAACAAAACAAAAAACAAAGGAAATAGAAAAACAAAACCCCACCTTTTTTACTTCTCTCTTCCTTCTTTTTTCCTTCTTTCTTACCCAATGTTTTCTCGCCCCGTATACTCCTTCCTCCCCCTCTTTTTTCCTCTTTTCCTCTTCCACTTTCTTTTCTCTCTTTTTCTATCACTCTCTAAGCTAAACTCTTATTCAAATGCCTAAACTCTCTCAAGCTCACTTTTACTCTAAACTTCTTCTCTTTTTTTCTCTCCTTTTCTATCACTCTCTAAGCTAAACTCTTATTCAAATGCCTAAACTCTCCCAAATGCCTAAACTCTCTCAAGCTCACTTTTACTCTAAACTTCCTCTCCTTCTTCTTGTTTTCCGTCCTTTTCATCCTCCATCTCCCCCCTTTTTATACTTGAAGGGTTACTAAATTAGGGGGAGGATGGATGAGAAAATTGTGGAAAAAAGAAAAAAAAGAAAAAAAATAAAAAAATGAGAGCCATGGAAAGACTTTTGAATAGGTAAACTTCCCCTTGAATAGGAATGGGGAAGACAAAAAAAAAAATAAAAAATAAAAAAAAAATAAATAAATAAATAAATAAATAAATAAAAATTAAAAAAAAAACGAATTTTTTATAAAAACATGTAAGAAGAGGGGTTTGAACCACAGACCTCGTGGTTATCAATGCGACTTTATGCCAGTTGAGCTATGCTCTTGTTGACATACAAGAAAAAACAAATTGACCACCAAATATTGGAAACCTTCAAACATTATTACTAAAAATCAAGTCGGACCAAATACGGTGTCTACACTCGTTTCGTCACAACAAATGTGTGTTGTAACTTAGTTGTTAAGCCATGGGTACCCCTTGTTGTAGGTCCAGTTAGATTTTTGTACCTTAAATGAGATTTAAAGTACAATTTGTGTAAGAACAACTCCGTTAAGAAATTTCCATTTCAAAATTAGTATTTGAACTGATTTCTAATCTTTAAGGTTGCCTATGTTACTTAGCAAGGGTGTAAAAAATTCAAGTCGGTTAGGTTGTACGACAAAATCGACCCAAGCCGACTTGACCCAACTCGATCGGGTCGGGTCGAGTAAGGGAACCTTTTCCTCTATTGAATCATTCTCTCTCGATTTTGGTTAGAGACTTAATTGTGAGAGTGAGAAGATGGGACATAAGTGAAAGGGAGGAGTTGGGACAGTAGCGCTTGCTCGATGACGGAGTGAGCGGCGGAGAGGAGAAATTACAAGCTTCGGAAACAAAGTGGTGGAGAGGGGAAAAGAAGGTCCAAAAGGAAACAAAATGATGAAGAACAAAGTGAGAGATATTAGAGGCTTCGGTAGGGTCTTGGGAGCTTCGTTTCATGGGAGTGTGACGGGGTGGAGTTGTCGAGGCTCTTGTTTGTCAAATAAATTTATAATCCACGTCACTATAACTATTTTGTAGAAATAGTGGACAGGGTCAAACACAGGGAAAGGGACCTAGCAGATGTAGAATTTTGTGCTTATTAAGATATGGGGATTTTGTAAAGTAGGGCGAAGCAAAGAAAATAAATCCAGAATTTAAAGGAGACAAAATAAAGCATGCAGACGAGAAATAAGGCATAAATCTATAACATGAAAGGGATCGTTGGATTGAGATTTCTTATGCTTTACTCTATTTCGTTTGGCTTCCTAGTTTTCTCTAATAATTGTTCTATGTTGATTTCATTAGTTCAGTTTGCTTCTTGGTTACTCGGAGGACCCCCCTACACTAACCTGTGCGAATTAACTTGCTAACCGAGAATTCTGCAATTAACAAAATTAATTAATTTATTATTTATCGCCCGCCACTCTCACACATAAAATAGCAACCATCTGAGACCTCACAACAATAACTAAATTATATCTAACTAATTTATAATAAGAAATTTCACAATTACCTACTTAAACTAGCTGCTTTGGGATCATGGGTTTGGAATCGTAATAACCAAATTTAAATACAATTTAAATCTATTTCATACAACGTTTAACATGCATCCTAGGCCTATCAAGGGTCGTCTCGCGTAGAGAGTGACTTTCCTCGAGCTAGTGGCTATCTAAAATTAACTAATTGAATACACAAGTGGTATTCACATAGGGTCGTCAATCCTAATAGACTAGCCTAATGTATTGGTTTAAACGGGATGACATGCAAAACTTAATGAACGCACACCAAAAACAGTGCAATAAAAGCATAATCTAGAAATAAAAGTAGATAGATTAGGCTAGTCAAAGTAGATAGAAATAAAAGCATAATCTCAACCCAACGATCTAAATACGATTAGCTACTCATAAACAAAGTAGAAACAAAAATAGACTTGAAAGAGTACATGAGATATGACCTAATAAAATCTAAAACAGTACTGAAAAGTAAAAGAGGCGAAAGGAATCGTAAAAGGACCAAATTTCTAACCTAACGACGGACTAAATTGAGACTACATATTTATAGAAAACTCGGTGGCCTTGAGACGCCGAGGGCAGTGTCTCGACGCTGCGAACTTGGTGTTTCGCCTTTATTTCGCGTCGGTGTTGAGACGCCAGAGGCAGCGTCTCGACGCCATCACTAATCTGTCCCTTGCTGTTTTGTGTCCCGATCTTGTCTCATTTCTTCTTGGTATAGGGCTTCAACCTTCGACTTTTGTTGTCGTTCTTCAAGCCCGCTTCAGCACAATTGGGTCTTTTCACCCCCTCGTCGTCCAACACACCGAGTTGGCTCGTCGTCCAGCATAACTTATTCCTTAAAATCAATCCTAGACTAAATTGGCGAAATCAATTCCCTAAGTGTTCTTTCAATTGCATCTCCACTGTTTGCTTGTTTTGATTTAGTTTTCAATTTATCACTCACTACTTTGTGTTCCCTAAATAAAATTGAGCAAGATAATTCGCAATACTTGATTTAGCTTAAAAATCCAATCCAGAGGACGACACTCGTTTTTACGATCACTTTATTATTACTTGACCCGTGCGCTTGCGGTAGGAAAATTCCACATCACTTGTATGGTTTAGGAAAAGACAAATCGAAACCGAACTAAACTGGTAATGCCCCGACTTTTTAAAACCTAAAGACTGACTAGGGACGTTACCACATGCATGAATGATTCAAACAAAGAAACTATAAAGTTAAATTTTTCCTTGAAGTCTAGAGTGCTTCAAATAAAGATATAATTTTATTAAATCATTTATTTGGGATCCCAAGAAAACATTGCAAAACACAAAGAAAACAGTTGGAAGGCTCAAGTGCAACAAATGAATTAAATCTTTGAACAACTACACGCAAAAAGCTCAAATAAAGAACTAGTATGCGGAAGTAAAAGTTATGCTGACATCGCCCACCATGGCGCCACCAACAAGTATCCTTGATCAATCGCCTATCACATCCTTACCCTTGCCTAAAAAAAATGAAATAAACAAAGAATGAGTATGGAAAAATACCCAATAAGTAACCCCTCTACCAGGGTTGTTATGCAAGCACACACATCATGGCCATATCGCCAAGTTTTGATAATAAGTACTGAATCATCCTCTTGACCATATCGCCAAGTTTTAAGAAATTTAATAAAATATGTCTTGATCATATCGCCAAATTTCAAGAAAAATTATTTTAAATAGTGTCTTGACCCTATTGCCAAGTTTTTCAGTGTTAAAATTTTAAGAACGTTCGTACCATGAGTCCCACATATGCAATGTGAGGTCTGCAACTAGCTTTATGACAATACAACACATGAAAATTCGTATTTCATTCGTATAACATTCCACAACAAATAGCATATTTCTAATTTGCATGCCCAAGATTCCAAATACAAAACATATATATCCTGGCAAATTTCACATAATCAATTTCAACACAAGCGCCACAACCAAACAGATAAGCACCCAACGATTTCACAATTATCATGACATCTAACAATTTTTACAACTAAACAAATGAAGTTCCAACGTGTTGTAGGGGAGCCACTTACATTGGCTTATTAACTCTTGATTCTTATAGCTCCAATTAAATCGATCAGAACCTCGACCTTGCCTTGACTTAAAAGTTTGGTTAGCAAACTTAACAAAAGTTATGACTAACTTCTTAGATTCCAAGTCCTTGGACAAACCCAAAATGGAGTCACCTAACTTGCTGGACAGATTCTTAATTTTTGACAAAATCACACAAATTCAACACTAAATTCGAATAGGTAGGCTGCAACAAACCCAAATGGTCATGGGTAAATTTCTTTTACCAAATAGATTAGTAATGGAACTGAAACGAGGAAAGAGACTTACCTAAATTTCTAATCCTTTGTTGGACAGCGGCTTACACGATGCTAACTCTTGGATTAAACGCCAAGGAGGGTCAACGAAACTCAAACTAATTGAATTAAAAAACGTGAAGACAAGATTCCATTATGGATCCCCAATGGCAGCGACGCTGCTAAGATCGGCGAGGAATCTGGCGTAACAGTGCTAGAGAAAGAGATGTTAGAGAGAGAGAGAAACGCTAAGGAGAGAGAGAGAAAAATGTTATAGAGTGAGAAAATGCTAAAGAGAGAGAGAGAGAAACGTTAGAGAGAGGGAGAGACTCACGAAGGCAAGACCTGGCTCGACGACGGCGGGGATGCGAGTGGCGGGAGTGGCGGCGTTGGAGATTGTCGAGCGGCAGTGCGACTGGTTCCACTTTTTTTGTTTACTTCTTGCCGAGAGATACAAAAAAAGAAAGGGAGTTGAGGAAGAGAGAGAAGCGTGAAGGGGAAGCTTGGTTGCTTTTAAAAAAATATCTCCTTTTTGGTTATTTTTTAAAGAACCAACTAACCTGAATTTGGTCGGGCTGGCGTGGATTTCGCCCCCCCCCCCCCTCAGTGAAAAGGTGAAAAGGTGTAGGGAAAGGTTTTGTCCATAAAACGAACTACATTTTTTTCTAAGTAGCAGAGTTTCTTCCTCGAGTGTTCTTCTGGGGGCAGTTTGATGCCATATGACCCTCTAGGCCACATCGAAAACACACGCGAGCTCCCAACAAGCAACGCCCCCAGTGGCGCTTTAAACAGTTATTGCACACCGGCTTCTCGCGGACAGTATTCTATTGGTTAGTTTGTTGCCATTGTGCTTGGGCCTGAGGTGGATTCCCAACTATGTCCTGGGACTGTTGTACGATATCTGTTGTTTGGTCGAACCTCCTCTTCTAACCTAAGGAGGGTCTTCGTTCCGAGGTCGCTCGAGGCATAGTTGCTGGTCGACGATCTATTAACTCAACCACTCTGACTGCCGTGGCATAGTCTGGTGGTTGATGGGTTGCCACACTGCCTTGTATCTTTTCCTTTAAGCCCGTGATAAATTGTTCTACCTTATCAGGCTCTACAGCTACCAGGGTAGGAGAAAATCGAGACAGTCTGGCGAACTCTATCTATGGTTCGGTTTCCCTGCGTAAGGGCCACAAACTCCGCTTGCTTCTTGAAACGTGCATTTGCTGGGTAATATTTCTTGAAGAACGCTTCCCTGAACTGGGCCATGTCACAGGTCCATTACTGGTGTCTATGGTTCTTTCGGCCGACTGCCACCAAATCAAGGCATTGTCTTGCAACAGAAAAGCGGCACAATAAACCTTTTGGTCTTCCAGACAATTCATGTGACAAAAGACGGTTTCAAAAGGGAGTTGTTACTAGGCTTTCACGAGATAGAATGAGTCTTATCTTGTAACGACCCAACTTCTTAATAAGCCTTTAAGGGACCGTTACGACAATGCATGCTTTGGAGGCCTTTTTAAATAAAAATATTTTAAAACATAAACACATGATTTAAGTAAAAACTTTAAAACAAAACTTTTCTTCGGGATCCCTAATTTCAAAGGTTTTAATTAAGCTTAAATAATTTCTAAAATATAAATGTACATGGCCTCTAGAAAATTTCTCAAACAAATTTACAATAAAGTAAATCAGAGTTCTTAAAGCGGAAGAAAAATAAAATATGAAATTAAAAATAGTTCTGTCATGGCTGCCTTTCGAATTCTCATCAACCGCCTTTCACCTGCCCTTGCCTATACCTGAAAAAAATATTTTTGAAAAGAATGAGTATTTTAAAATACTCAGTAAGTGACTATACAATTGAGGTTGGGTCACACTTTAAAAACACTTTAAAAATCAACAACAAATATAATTTTGGTGGCTCTAAACTTTATTTTAACATACTAATGAAAGATGATATACATCAATTTCATGTATATCCTATACACATCAATTTCATGTTTCTTTATAATGAGAGAGAATATACATCAATTTCATGCATATCCTAGACACATCAATTTCATGTGTCTCCTACGGAAGCCGTCAATTTCACGAAACTTTGAGGTCGTCAATTTCACAAACCTCGACTTAGGTACATCAATTTCATGTCCCTAAGCACTGTACAAGCATCTCCAAATGTACATCAATTTCTTGTACACTAATTTAAACTCATTCGTTTAATGGAATTTAAACTCAATCCCATTAATGGGATTATTAGAGACCACCAACTCAACTATTTTAAACATTAACGAATGCAAGCAATGATAATCAATTTCATGCTTTCAATAACTTTTCATAAACTCATACATAATTAAAATAAAAAATTTTCATGCTCAATTTCTGTAACGCCCCGTGCACATTTGGGTGTGTTTAAATTCCATGTTTCAATTTGAAGGAAATGTAAACTTTATTTTGGCTTGAACTTAGGGGTTTAATTTTAAACCAAATTGTTGGGAATTAAGCGTTATTAAAAATAAATCTCTCCCTAGAGGTTGTTGAATTTGGTTTAAATTATACGCTGAATGTCAGGTGGTTGTTGGGAGAAATCCTACTCTTGGGTTATTTGGAGAAAGGAAAAGGAAGGAAATTCAAGAGATTAAAAAAAAAAACCCTAGAGCTCTCTCGTCATCTCTCTTTTCTCTCTTATATGCGTGAGCCCCTAACCGAGAGCCTGAGCTAGTCGCCACCTCCCCCGTTCAGCCGTGCCGCCACCTTCCTAAGTCGCCGCCGTCGTCGTACCGGCGCTGCCTGGAACGTGGTCGTCATGCCGCCATCGTGTGAAGTCGCGCAACACACCGTCTCACTCCGCGAGCTCTCTCTCTCTTCACCGTCTCTCCCTCTTCTCGCGGATCTCTCTCCCTCTGTGCAAGCCGAGTGCGTGCCGTCATTGTTGTTCGTCGAGCCGAGCGCAGCCGTCCATGAGTCGAAGCCCGAACGCAGCCGCCAGCCCCGATCCCTCTGCCTCTCCGCGCGATTCTCCTCCCGTGGATTTTAGATTTGTGGCTCTCTCTCTTTGTCTTTGCGTTTTCAGCCAAAGTCATCCGTGGGTAACCTCTTTCTTCCTCAATCTTAGTTGTTTTAGGCCTGATCTATGAGTCCCTTGCATTGTTTTGGTTAGATATCGTGCAGGCAACAATTCGGGAGCCCATCTTTCGCGTTTTCGCCTCTGTCCAGCAGTTGTTTCGGGTGTTTTCGAGGTTGTTTGGTGTTTTGGTAAGTCTAATCCCTTATGCATGAACCTTGAGACCTTTTTTTCTAGTTTGAGCAATTTCCCAATTTGTTATGGACTCCGTATTTAAGGATTTAAGCCCGACTAGATGCTGTCCGACGCCGTCTTTGCTTAATTCCTGAGTGTCAATTGGTGTCAATTAGCGTTTCCGGTAAGTTGAGCCCGTACCCATTATTTTTTGGAGCTTTTAGTAGCATGACCATTCATTTTAGGTGCTAAAAAATTAAAGTGTGTTCGATATTTTGATCTGCAGCGCCATCTAGGTGATCGTTTGGGGTTCGAATCACTTGGACTTGAACACCCACTGCCCAAGGAGCGTTCTGACTCGTTGGTTGTGGTTTGCATAACCCGTCTAGCATTGAAACGGGATCGTTTGGGAAACATCCGCTGCTGTCCTTAGTTTATTAGTATCGAGATTTTTTGGTCGCCAAGTGTTTTAGCTTTAGAAGCATGAAATTATCTTTGCCCATTAGTTGTTTAGGTCATAGAAGGTTCCAAACCTCTTAAAGGTCCTTAGAAAGTGATATAACAGGGTTGAATGCTTGTTGTCCCTTGGCTTTTAGTGTTAAAGGTTGTTGTCCACAAGTTATTTTAGCCTTAGAATCATGATCTTATCGTTACCCATCACATATCTAGGCTCGTAGGAGTTGTCCAATAGTAATATGTCCTAGTTTATGTTTACATGAGTTATCATGGCTATTTTGGTGAAAATGAAGTAGTTCTTCAATGCTCATTAAGCCTCGTTGCCTTAAAATATTCCCGACCTTTGTAGGTTCTCAAAGCATGGATTTATGAGCTTTTTGTTGCTGTCCTGAGTTTAAAAACTTTGCTAAATAGGTTTCCAATAATTACCTAGGCCTTATTTGCATTGGCTAAGCTTTAGGAGCTCTTAGAATGTCATTCATGCGTTTTCGGTGGTTGTTGCTGTAGGGATAAAGCCCCAACGCAGCAGAAACGATCATAAAACCATACTGTGTTTTCTCAAGATTAAAATATCGATACAATTTGCAAAGGCTTTTTACAGCAGGAAAAACACACATAAGTCATGCTGTAAAACTATATAAAACATGCTTTAAAACATTAGGAACAATCTAGACCTAATCTATAATGGATCCTATTGATCCTAGATCAAGAGTTACCTACTGTAGATGAAGTTGTTGATCTATTCGCCTAATTCCCTTTGGATTGCAGAAAATTCAAGCAGCAAGTAACTCTTGTTTTCGCTGCAAATCCCACACACGAACACCACCACGAGGATTGACCAATGGACTCTAAAGGATATCAGTGAGGGACATTGTGGGATCTCTTTTTCTAAGGAATAATGCTGAGAGAATCAAAGTGAGAGGTTAGGATTTCTCTAGAGAGAACTCTTCTGTAAACTAGAGAGCCACACCACAAAACAAATGAACGGCCTCCACAAAAATCCGTAACCTCTCTCCTTAGTAGGCATGTGAGGGAGAGAAAATAGGTCATACACCCACGATCTTATAACTGATAAAATATCAGTTGATTTAGTTTTAAGATTCAATTTAATTAATTAGAAAATTAATTAAATTAAATTAAAATTAAGTTATCCAATTCATAATTAAATAACTAACTCGTTTAAACAATATTTAAATGATTATCCCTCACATAACCTATAGTTTTAATATAATTAAATCTAAATTTAATTAAATTAAAACAGCAATTAATAAATTCTATAATTAATTAATATTATAAATAAAGATCGCATAGATAATCATAATTCCCTCATAGAAACTATAGTATTAACGCACATCTAATGCACATTAATTATAACCTATAGTTTTAATATGAATCAAATTCATATTTTACCTTTTTATTCGAACCCTTTTGAATACTCAATTTTCCCTAGAAATTAACCTCAACACCTTATTTGAGTAATCAGTGGGACCTAATGGACCTACAGATCAGAAGCTCCAACGATATGAGATTAATTCGCTAAACTCACTAACCAAGTTAATCAATGTTCGTTAACTGTGGTTCACTCCACTAAAGAACCACAACTGCACTCTTCTCACTGCAGATATATTTCTGTGTCCACGGACATCGACCATCAACTGCAAGTTAGCCCTTCACGTGTGTTCGTACCCCAGCTAGGTTAAATTACCGTTTTACCCCTAGGCTACCTCTTGATCCTTAAGTACATGTTCTCCTCTAATGAACAATCTGTTTGAGGTCCAACCAACAAACAGAAGTCCCTCTCGTGCCATAAAGAGGGTAGGGTACATTGTTCAAGACCCAGAGACACCACTTAAGAGAACACACCTCTACCTACCTTAAAGTCGGGAAGGAGTGAATTCCCTTGTAAGACTATGTTCCCAACTCCCCACTCGGTCTTGTCCCCAAAATGGTAGGCATATTGAGTCGGCGAACAGGCCACTCTCACCCGTACAAATCAAAGGACAATCCCTCATGGACAGGAGTCCATAATCCACTCAGGATTAAGGCCAAGTTGCCTAGGTCATCCTAGTGAAATAGAAACCGAGCGGTCCAACGGTGTTATAGTTAGTGGTTAACTATTTCGCGGTCCGGTCTTTGTGCAAACTCATTGCACAGGTTACCCCCACTCGCATGTCAACTACATGAATGCGTTGGATCAGTACGTCTGTATCAATATACAAAGCGGGTCGTATCCATAGTGTCACTAGGATAAGGTACCCAGCCTTATCCCTATACTACAGACCCTTTAGGCTAAAACTTGAACATTGATCCTCGTATGTCCCTACATACTAGTTCAAGCCTCATTCTATTAGCCTTGGATGTTTAGTTTATTGGATTAGGGTTGAAAAGACAAGATATAATACAAACATTGATGAATACATTACATTTATTAATGTTCGGTCAAATGTACATTTACTATCTACGAGTTTTAGGGCATAAAACCCAACAGTTGCTTGTTGTCCAGTGGCTATATAACCTTAATATCGACAACTAACAAATAGCATCTTCCCATAAAGCCTTAGACGTGGTTTCCCATGGTTTAATGGCGTTGGGTTTTCAATTTGGGTTATGTTTAGGTGTTGTACAGCAAGGAAATAAACCGTTATTGGTTTAGTTTCGCCCTTAGCATCTTGTTTCAGGGAGCTTCCATTTAGTTCAGACTTCCTTTAATGGTTGGTAGTTTATTTGTTGCTGGTAGCTCGTTTTGGAGCGTGGCTGTGTAGTTCCAGCTAGCCTTGGTATTTAAAAGTGATTTGTAAGTAGTTTCTACTTGCTGGGTTGTGTTTGATTGCATGAAACATGTATGTTTTGTTGTTTTCTTGCTTTATTTTTATACTTGCGAAAAACATGATCTGTTGTGTTGATATGTGTTGTAACGCTTGAGATGAGCTTTTTCTATTTAGTATTTGGGTTAAGCATGTGTTATTGTTAAAGCATGAAATATGTGACTGTTGAGTCATGGATATTGATTAAGCATGTTTGTTTGGGTCAAGCATGTTTTGTTAGGCTAACATGTGTCACGGGAAGTGTAGCATGAGTCTAGTGGTAGCGTTGTGATAACTGCCCAGAAGGTAGTTATTTAGGCCTCATTTCTATAAGGATTTGTGTGTCTTTTGTGCTTAAGAGAGTTGGTTTTAGATGGATATGAAATGTTTTAACCCATTTGGAAGAATGGAAGCATTGGAAATTATTTTGTGCAGATTATGCTGCTGAGCGACTCGAGGGAGCAAATTCTGTGCTGCAGCAAAACTGGGAATAGAACTGCCACATCACAGCTCGTTAGCCAGCTTCATGAACCAACTTTTGTTGAGTTATTCTCGTGATAAATGATCAAGGAGAGCCTTACACGTGTCCTAGTTGACCTAATTCAAGCCTTCCATCCTCTATAAAAGGAAGTAGCTGTCAAAGTCAAGAGCATTCCATCTTTGTTTGGAAGCCGAGTAGTAAAGAGAGATTAGAGATTACCAATAACACCATTGTTCACAAGCTGGTTGAGGAGATTGTTATTTTCTTTATTATCTTGTAACTATGGACATGCCTACTCAGATTGTAATTCATGTTTCCATGTTTATTATGAACTAAGTAGCTTAAGGTGTTGGTTAGGAATATGTAGTTGTTGTGCTTAAACTTTAGTAATATATTGATTATTGCATCTTGGTTAATTGTTGTGCCTATTTACATTTTATGCCCGCCTGGCCAGCCGGTGTGAATATCTCTCTCTAGTTTCAGGGATGATTTAGAGAGTGTGTGGCAATTATCCACACAACGATCATTGTGTATTGGTGAACGCCAGTGACTGAGCTAGCGATAGCCAGTTGCCTAGTGCTTGATCGGTCGCACTTCATTGGGGTTGAAACACGTTCCAAAAGATCCAGAGTTCCGGGAGGAATCCGCTAATATTACTGCGAGAGTTGCATGATCAATAACATTGCTAGAGCATCTTTTTAAACAACTATTAAGCCTAACCAACGTTTGTCTTTAATCTGTCTGTCTATTCGTTTATTCTTTGTTCTATCTTTTACTTTGCTCCATCATAATTCTTATAATACCAAATCATTGTTACCATATTTGAAACCATTAGAAAGTTACACGAAATAGATAAAGTGGAAGCTAATTCAGGGCTCGGATTGATAATATTACTTGCTGCAGACTGTGTATACTTTCACAAGAATTCTACAGTCTTTTTATACCATATTTTACTCACTCTAGGAATCCAACAAGTTTTTGGCGTCGTTGCCAGGGAACTGAATAAGTTTTTATCTGATTTGTTTTGTGTATGTGTTTTAGTGGTTTGGTGCTAGAACTTTTTTATTGTTTCTTTTGTTTTTACAGGTGTGAGCTTGGTGCATGAGCGATCCGCCTGGGGTAAGGTTTGAGCTTGATCCAGAAATTGAAAGAACATTCAGGATAAGAAGGAGAGAGCTGCACAGAAACCAGATGGAGAACGTGTCGCGCCTTCCGGAGGGTCCTAAAGGTCCAACAGACCCCCAGAATCGTTTGCTGCAGCAAAACCCGCTGTTTGAACAAAATGAGCAGCAAAATAATCAGGCTGAGAATTCTATCTTGATAGCGAAGGATAGGACCAGAGCCATTCGAGCGTATGTTGTCCCAATGTTTAATGAGTTGAATCCAGGGATTGCACGTCCCCAAATCCAAGCGGCAAATTTTGAAATGAAACCGGTAATGTTTCAGATGTTGCAAACCGTGGGGCAATTCCATGGTTTGTCATCTGAAGACCCTCATTTACATCTTAAGTCTTTTCTAGGAGTTAGTGATTCTTTTGTAATTCAAGGAGTGCCTAGAGATGCTCTTAGATTAACTTTGTTCCCGTATTCTCTTAGAGATGGAGCAAAGTCATGGTTGAACTCTTTTGCTCCAGGATCAATTAGGACATGGGATGAGTTAGCTAAAAAATTTTTGAGTAAATATTTCCCACCTAATAGAAAAGGTAAATTAAGGAGTGAAATAGTAGGGTTTAGGCAACTTGAGGATGAGACTTTTAGTGAGGCTTGGGAAAGGTTTAAGGAGCTTTTGTGAAAGTGTCACCACCATGGTTTACCTCATTGTATTCAAATGGAAACATTTTACAATGATTTAAATGGAGTAACCCAAGGTATGGTCGATGCTTCGGCTAGAGGGGCCCTTTTGGCGAAGACTTTTGATGAAGCTTATGAGATTTTAGAAAGAATATCTATTAATAGTTGTCAGTGGTCAGATATTAGAGGCACGAATAAAAAAGTTGAGAGTGTATTAGAGGTTGATGGTGTGTCCACCATTAGGGATGATCTTGTTATGATTGCTAATGCTCTTAAGAATGTGACAGTGATTAGTCATCAGCAGCCACAAGCTATGGAGCCTACTGCAGTGGTGAACCAAGTGGCAAAGGAAGCATGTGGCTATTGTGCTGAAAATCACAACTACGAGTTTTGCCCCAACAATCCAGCTTCTATGTTTTTTGTAGGTAATCAAAGTAATAACCCTTACTCTAACTTTTATAATCCAGGTTGGCGCAACCACCCCAACTTCTCATGGGGAGGACAAGGAAGTAATGTGCAAGCACAACAAAAGGTGAACCAGCCGGGATTTGCTAAAGCGCAGGTATTGCCCCTGAAAAATAATCAGGCTTTGCCCCAGCAAAATTTGGGAAGTTCTCTTGAGGCGATGATGAAAGAATTTATGGCTCGTACAGATGCCGCAATTCAAAGTAATTAAGCTTCGATGAAGGCTCTGGAGTTGCAAGTGGGTCAGCTAGCTAATGAGCTGAAGGCAAGGCCTCAAGGGAAACTTCCCTCGGATACTGAACACCCTCGAAGGGAAGGTAAGGAGCAGGTAAAAGCGGTAACTCTTAGGAGTGATAAGCCATTAGAAGAGCCTAGTAAACCCAGATTATAGATAAAAATGGTGATAAAAATGTTGTCGTTGAGAAAGAGTTGGAGTCTGGTCAGGGTGCTGGAGGCAGCAATAAAAATGTTGGAGCAACTGGTTCTGTTCCAGATGTGGAACCACCTTATGTGCCGCCCCCACCTTATGTACCACCTCTACCTTTTCCACAAAGGCAAAAGCCTAAGAATCAGGATGGTCAATTTAAGAAATTTTTAGAGATTCTTAAGCAGTTGCACGTAAATATCCCTTTAGTAGAAGCTATAGAGAAAATGTCTAATTATGCTAAATTTCTTAAGGATATTTTAACTAAAAAGAAGAGGTTAGGTGAGTTTGAAACTGTATCTCTTACTAAGGAATGTAGTGCTATTCTGAAGAATGGGCTACCACCCAAGGCTAAGGATCCGGGATCATTTACTATACCTGTATCTATAGGTGGAAAAGAGTTAGGTAGAGCACTCGGTGATTTAGGTGCAAGTATTAACCTTATGCCTCTTTCGGTCTATCGAAAGTTAGGTATTGGTGAAGCTAGGCCTACCACAGTCACACTCCAACTAGCTGATAGGTCTATCACATATCCAGAGGGTAAAATTGAGGATAAATTCATATTTCCTGTTGATTTTATTATTTTAGACTATGAGGCTGATAAAGATGTCCCAATAATTCTAGGTCGTCCATTCTTGGCTACGGGTAGGGCGTTAATAAATGTTCAAAATGGGGAGTTAACAATGAGAGTCTGTAATGAGGAAGTGAAATTTAATGTGTTTAAAGCCATGAAGTATCCAGACGAAATGGAGGATTGCTCCTTCATTAGGATTCTAGATAGCACAGTTATTGAGACAGCAATAAAGGATTTATCTAGTAAGCATTCGGAAGAGCATGGAGAGGTTAGTGTAGAAGGTTTAGAAGTTTGTTTGATAGAAAGGAAAAATGAAAAAGAGTTGTTTAGGTGTGAGGATGTTTTTTAGTCTTTGGATTTAGATCAAATGAAATCTCCTCCTATTAAGCCATCCCTTATTGAGGCACCTACTTTAGATTTGAAGCCCTTGCCGGATCATCTAAAGTATGTGTATCTTGGGGAAGGAGAGACGTTGCCCATTATTGTTGCGTCAGATTTAATGCCAGAGCATGGGGAGGCCTTAATAAGATTGATGCAACAATACCGCAAGGCTATAGGTTGGACGTTGGCTGACATTCAGGGAATTAGCCCATCTTTTTGTATGCACAAAATCACTCTAGAGGAGGGATCCTTTAGGAGTGTTGAGCAACAAAGAAGGCTTAACCCTGCAATGAAAGAGGTTGTTAAAAAGAAGGTGATTAAATGGTTGGATGCTGGGAGCATTTATCCAATTTCCAATAGAAATTGGGTGAGCCCTGTCCAATGTGTTCCTAAAAAAGGAGGTGTCACTGTGGTAAGTAATAAAGAGAATGGGTTGATTCCAACCAGGACAATAACTGGCTGGAGGGTTTGTATGGACTACAGGAGGCTTAATAAGGCCACCCGTAAGGACCATTTCCCTCTACCATTTATTGACCAGATGTTGGATAGATTGGCTGGTCAGGCCTACTACTGTTTCTTAGATGGTTACTTTGGGTATAACCAAATTACTATTGTTCCTGAGGATCAGGAGAAAACCACTTTCACCTGCCCTTATGGGACGTTTGCTTTTAGGCGAATGCCTTTTGGCCTTTGCAGTGCTCAATCAACATTTCAGCGGTGTATGTTAGCAATTTTTTCTAATATGATTGAGTCCACTGTTGAGGTATTTATGGACGATTTTTTAGTGTTTGGAGGGTCTTTTCAGAGTTGTTTAGATAATTTAGGTCAGGTGTTAAAGAGATGTGAGGATACCCATCTAGTTCTTAATTGGGAAAAATGCCACTTCATGGTAAAGGAGGCATAGTGTTACGTCATAGGATTTCTAAGAATGGTCTAGAAGTTGATAGAGCAAAAATAGAGGTGATTGAAAGACTAGAACCACCGAATTCAGTGAAGGGAATTCGGAGTTTTTTAGGACATGTTGGATTTTATAGGAGGTTCATAAAGAATTTTTCCAAAATCAGTAAACCTCTGTGTAACTTATTTTGTATTGATCATGTTTTTTACTTTAATGCAGATTGTAGGAAGGCTTTTGAGACTTTAAAAGCTGCTTTAGTCTCAGCACCTATTCTTTGTGTACCTAATTGGAATTTACCATTTGAGGTAATGTGTGATGCGAGTGACGCTGTGGTAGGTGCTATGTTGGGGCAAAAGTAGGGCAAATTCATCCATCCTATATATTATGCAAGCAGGGTTTTAAATGAGGCACAAGTCAACTATACAACTACTGAAAAGGAGTTGTTAGCTGTGGTGTTTGCTTTTGAGAAATTCCGGCCATATTTGGTTGGATCCAAAGTCACAGTGTTCACGGATCATGCAGCAATAAGGTATTTAATGACTAAGAAAGATGCAATGCCTAGACTAATTCGTTGGGTTTTGTTATTGCAGGAGTTCGACTTGGAGATAAAGGACAAGAAGGGATCAGAGAATGTTATTGCAGATCACTTATCTCGTCTTGATCCATCATCATCTTTGCTGGAGCAATCTGCCATTTCAGATTGTTTTCCAAATGAACAACTTTTTGCTGTTGAGGTAAAGGTAGTCAGGGATGTCCCTTGGTATGCTGATATTGCCAACTTTTTGGTAAAGGGAGTCACTCCTATTGACATGGACTGGAGGCAGAAGAAAAAATTTAAGCATGATGCAAGATTTTTCTATTGGGATGAGCCATTTATGTATAAGCAATGCTCTGACGGTATTATTCGTGTAGGGATAAAAGCCCTTTGCGCAGCGGAAACTTACAGAACCTTTACTCAGTATTTAATTCGGAATAAAATACCAATACGTTTGGCAAATAAAATACAGTAGTAAAATCAAAATAAAACTACTGAATTTTAATTATAAAACATGCTAGTTCTTTAATTTAGATCTAATCTAAATTGGATCCTATTGATCCAAGATCAAGAACACTATACCTTTGAAGAGGTTCTTGACACGTATCACCAAAATCTCTTGGTTCTCCACCCAAAAACAGCAGCAAAAATCCCTTTTCTTCGCTGGAAATTAGTCACGAACACCACCAAAATGGTTGCACCGGTATTCTCTTGAAGGATGTGCGAAAAGTGCTTGTGGGAGCGAAATTTTCTAAGGGTTAGGAGAATTTTTCTTCTCTGTATTCTTGAGAGAAATTGCAGAGAGATCTAGAGCGTGAGAGGGAGAGAATGGCGTGGGAAAAAAGTTGCGTAACCAACTCAACAAAATGGGATTAAATTGGGGAGTGGTTATTCTACCGATAAAACTTCCCACTCCCTAATTTAACTCCCCTTCACACGTACACACTTATCAGTTCAACTAACTGATAAATAAATTAATTAATAATTCTAAATTATTAACCAATTTATAATAATATAATTAATTTAACAATTAAACTAACTAATTATTATAATTAATGTAAATCATATATTTACATAACATTCCCACATAACCTAAAGTTTTAATCTAATTCAATTAAATCAAATTTAATTGAATTGAATTAAAACAATAATTAATTAATTCTCTAATTAATTAATATCATAATTAAATATCTCATATTTAATTATATTCCTCTAAAAAATAAACTATAGTATTAATGTACATCTAATGTGCATTAATTATAACCTATAGTTTTATAATATGAATCAAATTCATATTTTATTTTACTATTCAAACCTCTTCGAATATTCAATTTTCCCTTAGAAATTTACCTCAACGCCCTTATAGAGCTACTGGTGGGACCTAATGGACCTACAGATCAGAAGCTCCAACGATGTGAGATTAATTGGCTAAACTCATTAACCAAATTAATCAATGTTCGTTAACTGTGGTTCACTCCACTATAGAACCATAGCTGCACTCTTCTCACTGCAGATATATTTCTGTGTCCACGGATATCGACCGTCAACAACAAGTTAGCCCTTCACGTGTGTTCGTACCCCAGCTAGGTCAAATTACCGTTTTACCCCTGGGCTACCTCTTGGTCCTTAAGTACCAGTGCTCCTCTAATGAACAACCTGTTTGTGGTCCAACCAGCAAACAGAAATCCCTCTCGTGCCATAAAGAGGGTAAGGCCCATTGTTCAAGACCCGGAGACACCACTTAAGGGAACACACCTCTACTTACCCTAATATCGGGAAGAAGTGAATTCCATCTTGTAAGACTACGTTCCCAGCTCTCCACTCGGTCTTGTCCCCAAAATGGTAGGCTTATTGAGTCGGCGAACAGGCCACTCTCACCCGTACAAATCAAAGGACAATCCCTCATGGACAGGAGTCCATAATCCACTCAGGATTAAGGCCAAGTTGCCTAGGTCATCCTAGTGAAATAGATACCGAGCTAACTAACGGTGTTATAGTTAGTGGTTAACTATTTCGCGGTCCGGTCTTTGTGCAAACTCATTGCACAGGATACCCCCACTCGCATGTCAACCACATGAACGCGTTTGATCACTACGTTTGTATCAATATACAAAGCGGGCCGTATCCATAGTGTCACCAGGATAAGGTACCCAGCCTTATCCCTATACTACAGACCCTTTAGGCTAAAACTTGAACATTGATCCCCGTATGTCCCTACATACTAGTTCAAGCCTCATTCTATTAGCCTTGGATGTTTAGTTTATTGGATTAGGGTTATTATGACAAGATATAATACAAACATTGAATACTACATCACTTTATTAATGTTCGGTCAAATATACATTTACTATCTACGAGTTTTAGGGCATAAAACCCAACAATTCGTAGGTGTGTTTCAGGTACTGAAGCAAAGGAAATCCTGGAGCAATGTCACTCTTCGTCGTATGGAGGTCATTTCAGCAGTCAAAGGACAGCTATGAGGATTTTACTTTGTGGATTTTTCTGGCCCACCTTATTCAAGGATTCCCATTGGTTCTACAAGCATTGTGATGCTTGCCAAAGGAGAGGAAACTTGGGGCCTAGAGATGAAATGCCTCTTACTTATATTTTAGAAGTTGAATTATTCGATGTATGGGGTATTGATTTTATGGGGCCATTTCCCCCTTCTAATGGCAATGTTTTTATCTTATTGGCAGTTTTACGTGTCCAACTGGGTGGAGGCCATTGCATGCCATCAGAGTGATGCTAAGACAGTTACAAGGTTTCTTCAATCGCACATCTTTACGCGGTTTGGGACACCTAGAGCTCTAGTGAGTGATGGGGGTACACATTTTGTTAATAATATCTTAACTAAGTTGTTAGCTAAGTATGAGATTAGGCATAGGATAGTTACTCCTTATCACCCACAAGCAAATGGTCAAGCTGAAATTAGTAATAGGGAAATTAAAGCATTTCTAGAGAAAGTAGTCCATCCATCTAGGAAGGATTGGTCTTTTAGGTTGGATGAGGCTCGTTGGGCTTATAGGACAGCCTATAAGACTCCTCTAGGTATGTCTCCCTATAGGTTAGTATATGGGAAAGTTTGCCATCTACCATTGGAGCTAGAGCATAAAACGTTTTGGGCTTTGAAAAAGTTAAATTTTGATCTAAGTCGTGCAGGAGCAATCAGAATGCTGCAGCTTATTGAATTGGAGGAATTTCGCCAGTTTTCTTATGAAAATGCGAAAATGTATAAAGAAAAGACTAAGTTGTGGCATGACAAGAAAATAAAATTTAAAGAGTTTGTCAAGGGTCAGAAAGTCTTCCTTTATAATTATAGATTGAAGTTATTTCCTGGGAAACTAAAATCTAAATGGTCAGGACCATTTACTGTGGTTGAGGTTTTTCCCCATGGAGCAATTACTTTGCAAGATGAAAAAAATGGGAGAGTGTTCAAGGTGAATGGACAGCGTGCGAAGCATTATTGGGGTGAGGAGTTTCAGTTGAAATATCCTTCCCTAAAGTTGATTGATGATTGATAGAGCAAGATTTTTGCGGGAGCATTTCATAGAGCAAAATTTTGAGCTCCTAGTGTTTGTATTGATTTTATTTTTCGCTGATTTGTTTTTAATTTCGATTAGATTAGATTTGATTTTGAATGATTTATTTGCAGTCCGGTGGTGTTTTTAATTCCGTAGAAGTTATTTTAGATTTTATCTATTTCATTTTGATTTGATTTTCGGGTTATTTATTTCAATTATCTTTGGATTATCTTTTATTTAGATTTTATTAGATTTATCTTCAGTTATTTGAATTCTGTTTAGTCTTAATTAATAAAGATTTGATTTTCCTATTTTGAAATTCAAATTCCATATCCAAGATTCTTCAGGTTGTTGTGGCAAAAATCTGGCTGAAGCAATCCGTCCGAATAGGAAGGGGTCGTTAAAGATTAATTACTTTTTACCGTTGGATTTTTGAATTTTCTGTGAGCAGGACAATTGCATGGAGTCATCTGGTGAAGCCACGTGTCACATAGAGATCATCCAAGGGTTGGGATAGTGGACAACACATGAGGATTTACTGTGGGCGATTGAACTTCATGATTTTTACCGTTGCTGGTTTCAGATTTTCAGGTTGCATACGATTTAAAATGATAATTTGAATTTAATGGGAGCAAGATCTTTCGGTTAGGATTCGATTTGTTGGAGCCCTATTTATTAACAGCATCTGGTAGGTAAGTTTCACTTCATCTTATTGATTTGAATCTTTGTTGTGTGCATTCGTTTTTCTTTGTTGGTATTCCCTTTCAATCGCTTGAACCTTCAATGGCAAAAACGAGAGCGAGAAAAGAAAGAGATAATGAGGAAGAGGAGGTACCTGTTACCCCCGAGGTTCAGAAAGCGAAAACGAAAAAGAAGAGGACGCCAGAGGAAAAAGAAGGAAAGAGAAGGAGGAGGCAGAAAAGGGCTGCGGATCAAGAAGAGCTCCAGGAGGCAACAGATGAGGTTGCTGCCACAGTAGTTGAAGAAGACCCGAAAGAACCAGAAGAACAGAACCCAGAACAGGCTGAGTAGAGAGTTGCGGGTACAGAGGAAGTTCAAGAAAAACAAAATGAGGATGTGCAGACAGATGATGCGACTGAGAATGAGCCAGTTAAGGTGGAGGTGATCATGCTGGAGGTACCTAAGCGTCGCCACATTAAGCGAAAAGCCAGCCGTATTCAGGTAGTACGAACTGATACCCCCTTGCCTCCAACTACTGACTCTGAAAAAGACAATACAGAGAGAGAGGAATAAGAGAAGAAGGAAGCTGAAGAGAATACGAGAGAAGAAGAAGCAAAAAAGGGCTGATGAAGAGATTCTTCCCAAGCGAAGAGAAGGCAATGGCAAAGGAATTGCTGAGGCATCGGGTGAGACTGGCGAGATTGAGGAACCAAGGTTTCCTTTTATTCGTTTCGTCAACGACCTTGCTTGAACAAAATACCAGGAGGTGCTGAAACGTGACTTCTTGTTTGAACGAGGATTTGGCAGTGATTTGCCCAGGTTCTTAGAGTCTGGAATAGCTAACCTTGGGAGGAGGCATTTTTGTGCGAAACCTGAACCTGTCAATTTCAACATTGTTCGGGAATTTTACGCTAATCATGACATTAAGGATGACTTTGAGGTTATAGTTCGAGGAGTGCCTGTACAGTGGAGCCCAGAAGCCATTAATAATTTGTTTAATCTCCAGGATTTTAATGAAATGATGGTTGCACCATCGAACGACCAATTAAGTGCGGCTGTCCGAGAGGTAGGCATTGAGGGGGCTCAATGGAGGGTGTCGCAGACGCGGAAGCACACGTTTCAGGCTGCTTATTTGAAGAGTGAAGCCAACACTTGGATGGGTTTCATTAGGCTACGCTTTCTACCGACAACACACGACTCCACAGTATCTCGGGACAGAGTATTGATGTAGGAAAAATAATTTCTTTTGAGATTGTTGACTGCTCGAAAAAGAAGGTGGGGAAGTTGTTCTTCCCAAATACAATTACTATGTTGTGCAGAAATGTAGGGGTTCCAATGGATGAGAATGATGTAATTTTATTTGATAAGGGAATCATTGATACGCCCAATTTGGCGCGACTCCAGCGTACGTAGGAGATACAACAAGGAGAGCTAATCTACGACATGAATACGATTCTAGAACAACTGGCACTGTTGGCCAGCAGGCAGGAGTTTGCTGAAAGGCAAACTTTAACCTTCTGGACCTATGTTAAGAATCGTGATGCTGGTTTAAAGAAGGCGTCTCAAGAAAATTTTTCAAAACCATACCCAACCCTTCCCATATTCCCTGACGATTTGTTGAACCCCTTGATTCCGCCCCCACCTGCTGAAAGAGGAGAAAAGAATGATGATGAAGAGTAGGGTCAGGAAGATTGATGGATGACATGATCTTCAACGAGCATTACTTTTGTTCCTAAAATTTTGTTTGCTTGCACATATTTGACCCCGTTTGCTTGTTTCTTTTTAATTTTTCTGCTTTATAAATATATCTCGGCTATGTACTTTCTTTTCTTATGTTTTTAATGAAATTTCTAGATGTTTTTATTCCATGAGAACTTACTAACTCTCACTTAACTTCTGAATTTTTGAAGCTTGGACTGATTACGCTTAATTAGATCAAGGTATTCTGATCTCCGGAAACCTTTTGCTTGAGCATTTCTTCTAGCCTTGATTGTTGCTGTGGCAAAGAAGATTTTTGAGGTAGTATTGACTTATATGATCCGCTTTAAGCTTAGTTCTAGTCCCACGCTTCGTTTTAAATTCAGAAAGAAAAATTTAAGTTTGGGGGTATAATTTGCAAAATTAATGATTCATTGGGGACAATGAATAATTCAAGTTTGGGGGACTTTTTGCTACTGCAATTGTTTTGGTCGAGCATTCCTCTCCTTCTAGTAGAAATTTTCTAGGTTGTTGAGTAACCAAGGACATTTGTGATACCCACAGTTTGTCTTCGCGTCAAAAGGTAACCTAGGAAATGTGGAAAAAATGAGAAAAAAATTATTTGCTGAAAAAAAATTATTTGTTGAAGATTTTGCTGAAAAAATTGATGGAGCAAAAGTTTTGAAGGATGAATGATGATCCAATAGTTTTTCTGTCTCCCAGAACTTAGGTGAGCTTCATCATAAAATGTCGCCAATCTGAGGGGCAAGAGATGGAATAACTAAGGATTCTTGAGCTTTATAAAGAGTATTGAGCCTAGTTAGTGATGAGTTTGAGGCAAGGGTATACTGCACCATAAAGTGGGCCATCCCATGCTTAAGAACTTATGACTGTAAGCCTGCTTTAAGTCTGAAAAACAAAAATAAACTCCTTGAAAATATGTTTTAAGATATCTGATAATAAAGCTAGGCTGTGGTAAGTTCTTAGAATTAAGTTAAAAGTGGTGATTATTTGTCCATGCCGGAGGAATCATTTTGCTGCAACAGAGCTCGGTTTTGCAGAGTGCTCAGGTAAACGTCAAAGGTAGTATTGCATTGTATGATATTATTAAGCTAATTCTTTGTCTAATGTTTTTAAATTCTTAAGGGAAGGTGAGTTAGTATTTCTCGGGACGCGCAATAGTTCAAGTTTGGGGGTGTGATATCTGCCCAAAAGGTAGTTATTTAGGCCTCATTTCTATAAGGATTTGTGTGTCTTTTGTGCTTAAGATGGTTGGATTTAGATGGATATTACATGTTTTAACCCATTTGGAAGAATAGAAGCATTGGAAATTAGTTTGTGCAGATTATGCCGCTGAGAGACTGGAGGGAGCAAATTATGTGATGTAGCAAAACTGGGAACAGAACTGCCACATCACAGCTCGTTAGCCAGCTTCATGAACCGACTTTTGTTGAGTTATTCTCGTGATAAAGGATCAAGGAGAGCCTTACACGTGTCCTAGTTGAACTAATTAATGCCTCCCATCCTTCTATAAAAGGAAGTAGCCGTCAAAGTCAAGAGCATTCCATCTTTGTTTGGAAGCCGAGTAGTATAGAGAGATTAGAGATTACCAATAACACCATTGTTCACAAGTTGGTTGAGGAGATTGTTATTTTCTTTATTATCTTGTAACTATGGACATGCGTACTCAGATTGTATTTCATATTTCCATTTTTATTATGAACTAAGTAGCTTAAGGTGTTGGTTAGGAATACGTAGCTACTGTGCGTAAACTTTAGTAATATATTGATTATTGCATCTTGGTTAATTGTTGTGCCTATTTACATTTTATGCCCGTCTGGCCAGCCGGTGTGAATATCTCTCTCTAGTTTCAGGGATGATTTAGAGAGTGTGTGGCAATTATCCACACTACGATCATTGTGTATTGGTGAACGCCAGTGACTAAGCTAGGGATAGCTAGTTGCCTAGTGCTTGATCGGTCCCACTTCATTGGGGTTTAAACACATTCCAAAAGATCCGGAGTTCCGGGAGGAATCCGCTAATAATACTGCGAGAGTTGCATTATCAATAACATTGCTAGAGCATCTTTTTAAACAACTATTAAGCCTAACTAACGCATGTCTTTAATCTGTTTGTCTATTCGTTTATTCTTTGTTCTGTCTTTTACTTTGCTCCAGCATAATTCTTATAAAACCAAATCATTGTTACCATCTTTGAAACCATTAGAAAGTTACACAAAATAGATAAAGTGGAAGCTAATTCAGGGCTCGGATTGATAATATTACTTGCTGCAAACTGTGTATACTTGCAAAAGAATTCTAGTCTTTTTATACCATATTTTACTCACTCTAGGAATCCAATATGTTGCATGACGCGTAATTCATGTGTAGGTGCGCAGCGTGGCACGTAATTCACGTGTTTTGTTTTGTGGAACATGATGCGTAATGCATGCGAATGGTTTTGCATAGCGTGGCACGTAATGCACGTGTAAGCTTTTGCGTAGCATGGTGCGTAATGCATGCGATTGGTTTGCACAGCATGGCGTGTAAGTCGTGCGTTAGGTGAGGAGCATGACGCGAAAATCATGTGTGGTCTAATAAAGTGTGTTGCATAGTGTGAGAGGCATATGCATGATGTGGTTTTAGTGCTTTGTGAGCATGATGTGGTTGATTGCTTGGGAGCATGTTTGTTTTACTGCTTTGGAAGCATGATGTATGCGTGTGAGAAGCATGTTGTTTGAAATTGTTTGATGTTTGTGAACTAGCTCGTGTGAGCTACTTATCAGTACCGCAGTTGTACTGATACCCTCTTCCCCACCTTTCCCCCAACATTTTAGATGTTGCATGTATCGAGAATCATCTGGACCTTGGTGGCGAGGAGGAGAACTGCGAGGAAAGATTCATAGAGTGATGGTTTGCATGTTGTTATTGTTTCTTACTGTTGTAATAAGTTAGCTGGAGAATGGTTTGTTTTCGATTTTATAAACTATATTGGATAGTTTGGTTGAGTTTAATAATATGTATAGCTAGTGGACTAGCTCTTTTGTTAAGAAAATGTCTTTATGATTCCGCTGCATGATTTTTGGTTATTGCATGTTGCCATAAGTCTGTCTCGTCTAGAGGAGATAGGTTTGTGAAATCTGGTTGTAGTTTGGTGGAGTTTGGCCTTTTGCATATATAGAAGTGTTAAATGTCTTAATCAGGTGTTTTAAAATTTTGGGATAACCAGTTTTACGTCGTTATGCTGTCAAAATTTTTGGTACATTCGGTCTAGAGTGAGTTGTCCTAGTTGCTTAAGAGTCTAGAGTAAGTGGTAACGTCGCTAGGCTAGAGGTTAGAGAACCTGGGGCGTTACAATTTCAACGCTTTTTATAATCATAATAAACTTCAAGAAGTATTCATAAAACACGAATATTTTAGAAAATCCAATATTCGCACCCAATTAAAAAGGGTTCAATAGTAAGTTCACTTACCTCGATTTATAAGCCTTCAATTTCAAACACATACCCAAATATTCAAACTTCAACTCCAACGGGTAACTATATTCAAGCCCAAATTCTCATGGGTAAATCGTTCAGGGATGAAATTGACTTACAAATCCATGGAATCTTGTTGTTTAACACTTACCGAAAGTCAAGATCGCCTAGAAGCACCTAAGGTTTGAAGTTTACAGCCGCTGGATCGCCGGATTTCGCCCCCAAACACTGCTGTCACTGGAAACAGCCACACCCACTGCTGAAAACGGAGCAAAATGAAGAGAAATAGAGAGAGGGACTGATGTGGACTTTTCCTACCGCAAGCGCACGGGTCAAGTAATAATATAGTGAATAGTAAATTCGAATGTCGTCCTCTGGATTGGATTTTTAAGCAAATCAAGTATTGCGAATTATCTTGCCCAATTTTATTTAGGGATCAAAAAGTGATGAATAGGTGATGTTAAACACAAAACAAAGCAAGTAAAAAATATGGAAATTCAATTGGGAAAACTACTTAGGGAATTGATTTCGCCGATTTCGTTTAGGATTGATTTTAAAGAATAAGTTATTATGCACAATGAAATTATGAGCCAAAGACCCTTTAATCACAACTACCTCTCCCGAGTATAATTGATTCTCATGCAAATTAACCAACTTGATATCCCTATCTAAGTTTATTAATAAGCAAGGCAATGAGATCTTTTAACCAATTCTAAAGTTAATCTAAAACCGTCAAGAATTAGAAAGAAAACTTTATTCATGCAATCTTGAGCAAGTCTAGATCAAATCCCCTCTCCCGAGCTAGATTCGAAACTTAAATCATCCAACTAATGGCCAATTAATTGAAAGCATTAAATCAAGATTACAAACACAACAACATTGCACAACTTAAACCATAAATCAATCCATAAACTTAATCAACTACATCAATCCCTAAGCTACAAGTTTAGCTACTCATGAATGCACATACAAGCTCAACTAAACAAGTGAAAGCCATAAATCTAACTAAAGAAAGAAAAGGGAAAAGAAAACTCAATGTAGGCCGAGTCCCGACGTCCCCGTCACGATCCCCACGAACAATGGGTTGATTTCCAAGTTCCTCCTTTGTTTGCAGCTCCAAAAGCCCTCTGTTCTTTCCCCTTTACGGCTCCAAAAGGTCCCAAATTGATCTCCCCAAAACCTAGCCGAAGTGGAGCTTTTATTCTGATTTTTCGTCTTAGCGTCGAGACGCTGTCAAGACAGCGTCGCGACGCTGCCTCTTAAACGCACGTTCTGAATAAGGAAAAACGGTAGCGTCGGGACGCTTCCTATTATAGCGTCTCGACGCTGTAAGCTTTACGCGCCTAATCTGATATGGAATGTGAGCGTCGAGACGCTCAAGAGCTAGCGTCTCGATGCTAACCTGCTGTTGACCGAGATTTGACTTTTCTCCACTTTTACTCTTTTCATTCCTTTGCATCTTTTTACGCCCCGAGCACCTGATTAACTTTGATATTGCATTATAGCTCCAATCAACCATTTCCTACAAAATAAACAATAAAGCACAATAAAATGGCCCAAACATCATAAAAGACTAGCTAAATTAAATAAGTAAAAGTAGCTAGCTATGCTCGCTATCAGGGACTGAATGAGAAGCCGACGGGAAAGAGAAGAAAACTGAGATCTAGGCTGAAACGCGAGACCCACGCCTACCTTTGCCTGAAACCACCGTGAGACTGCCAGAAAACACGCAGGGACGAAGCCGACGATGACACGACGCTCGCAATTGTACGAAGACGTTGCTACACTATCGTGGGTTCGCCTGAGGAGTCGCAGGCCGCCTTGCTTGCCGAAATCTCGAGGTGACGCCGCCGGAGTTAACTGTTGTCGTCAGAGGAAGAAAAGAAAAGAAATCAAAAAAGTGGAGGCTGTCGTCGGGTGAAGAAGGAAGAAGAAGAATGGGATGAAGAAGGTCTGACCTAGGGCTGCGTGCAGAACAATATAAAAACCTAATGGTCTTGGGCTTGGCTCTTAATTCACCTTAATTTCTAAAATGCCCCTCCAGCTTTGAATTACTAAAATTCCACCAATTTCCCTCCTTTTAATCCTTGAAAATTTCCATCTTAACTCCAAATCAACTCCAAACTAAGAAAATTTGATTTTTTTTTTTTAAATTATGGGTGGTACATATCTAGTGCTAAGTGAATATAATTATCACTTAAATTCTACAGCCCCGTTTGATAACCATTTAGTTTTTGGCTTTTGGTTTAAAAAAATTATGCTCGTTTTCTCCCAATTTACTTGCCATGGTTTTCATGATTGTCAATGACACAGTTGAATTCCAAGTCAAATTCCAAAAACAAAAACAAGTTTTTCAAAACTAATTTTTTTTTTTAGTTTTCAAAAATTGGCTTGGTTTTTAAAAACATAGGAATAAGGTAGTTTTTTTAGTTTTAAAAAATGACACATTTTAGATGTCGGGTCGTTATAATAGTGAACCATTCTGCCTTTCTTTCTTTGATATCCACCATTTCAGGGGCAAAATTTTGATAACTTTGTGAATTCTTGTTTGAACGCCTCTATTGACTTGTTGCCTTGCTTTAGGTTTAGAAACATAACCTGCTTCTAGTATCTGATGATCGTACAATAGTACTTCTTGAAGAAATATTCCTTAAAATAGAGCCAAGTGATTGGCCCCACACTGACGTCGAAGTATCTTTCTGTGCATTCCCACTAGAGAAAGGCGTCCTCATTTAACATAAAATTCTGCAGTAAACTTTTTGTGCCTTGATTGAAGAAATCCACGCTTCCGACGCAAATGGGTATTCCGCGTCCCCATTAAATTATTCGGGATCATATTTCACGAAGTCTCACAAGTGTCTTGCTTCCTTAGTCCATCTCACTTGAATATTGATTGCATGGCCCGTCTAGTTGGCAAATACATTTGACATGAGCATCTACAAAGCCTCCAGTGTTAAGGTTACTGCAGCTGCTTGTGCTGGGGGCATTGATTGACAAGGCATATGACTGATGGGCTAATTACCAATCTAGGATCCATGGGAGGATCTGTTTGCGTTGGGTGTTAGTCCTCTGCCACGTCTGCCACATCCTCGTCCTTGGCTTGGTGAACCTCTTCTTCGAAGAGATATGTAACGCCCTGCATTTCCAGGTGCGAATAATTCTGTTAAATGTTTATTTAATTCGGAGTTTTAGTACCTGTTGGATGCTTAAGATTGATTATTATTTATTTTTTTGTGGTTTCTTGGAGTGGGAAAATTTTTATTTTAGCTAAGAAATTCTTTTCCTCCGAGAGTTAAATTTCTAAAATGTGCTTAGGTCCTTATGGATTTATTAAGATTTAATTCGGGTTTTAGAGACCTTAGTTAAGTCTTTAAATTTGAGGATTAGGTTATGTTTTTTAATTCAAGCTTTTAAGGAAGGAGTAAGCAAGGAAGCCCTAGAGAATTAATCTCTTTTTCCTCCTCCTTTTCGTGAGCAACAGCCGCAAACACCCCCCGGTTTTTCTTTTACATTTTTCTTCTCTCCTGCGCAGCCGCCCAGCCCTGCCGCCGATCCGTGCGCTGCCATCGCCGTCGTGTTCCGAGCTCTCAACGTCGTCGCCAGCGCACCCCTGCCTTCTCGCACTCTCTCTCTCTCTCGTTGGTCTCTCTCCCTCTCAAGTCGCGCCGCCTGTCCAGCCGCCGCCTCCTCGACGCGTCGTCACCTATGCAACAAGGTGTGTCGTCGCCGCCGCCGCTTCACCGCTGTTCGGATCTGCAGTTTTAGGTTCGTTTCTTGTGGGTTTTCGCCAAGAAGAGAATAAGCTTGTGGGTAAGCTTCTTTCCTCCCCATTCCTTGTGATTTAAGACCAATTTGAGGTTCCCTTGTTCTATTTTGGTTAGATCTTGTGTGACCAGCCTCTCGGAGTGTGTTGTTCTTGCGTCTTTGCCTCTGCCCAGCAACATTCTTGGGCGTTTCCAGCAATGATTGCCAGATTCGGTAAGCTTAGGCACTTACCTATTTTTGGTTAATGCTAGAACTAAAATGCCCAATGGTTTATGTGCTGGAAATTTAGTTTAGTGATGAGTTTCTTTTCCGCAGCGCCGTCTAAGTGATCGATTGGTTTCGAATCACTGTAAACTTGAATACCCACTGCCAAAGGATCGTTCTAGTGCGATGTTCGAGGTTATTATAACCCGTCTTGCGTGAAGTCAGGTCCGTTGGGTAAGGTGCAATGTTGTTTTTATTTTTTATAGCTTAAGTGTTTGATACCCATTAGAGATTAAAGCCTTAAAATCATGTTTTAATCGATACCTATTTGTTGTTTAGGCTTTTAAAGTGTTGCCCAACCTTTATATGTCCTTAGAATGTAAAATAAATGGGTTTTGCTTGCTGGTTATGGTTTAAAAAGCATGCTAATTGATACATTTTTATTATCTGCACCTTAGAAGAGTTGCCTTATCACTAGGAGTCCTTAGAATGCTATTTGCATGTTATTTATTTGTTGTCCAACGACTGAAAAACCTTTATTACAGTCATTCGGTGAATACCCATTGCCCGTTGTGCCTTAGACATGGTTGCCCATGGTCTAAAGGTTTTTGGTTTTTATTTTGGGGAATTTTGAATGGTTGTCCAACAAGGAAGACTTTCCTAAGGTTATTTAGGCCTTTCTAGCATGTTTAAAGTATTTAGTAGGTTGGTTCTAATTTTTAGAAGTTATTCCTGTTGTTTAGGAGCTTATCTGAAGTTCTTGAGCGGTTTAAGAAGTTCTTAGAAGCGCTCGTATGCGTTTTGGTAAGTAGTTCTTACTTGCTGAAGTCTGTTTGACTGGTGATAACTGCCCAAAAGGTAGTTATTTAGGCCTCATTTCTATAAGGATTTGTGTGTCTTTTGTGCTTAAGAGGGTTGGTTTTGGATGGATATTACATGTTTTAACCCATTTGGAAGAATGGAAGCATTGGAAATTATTTTGTGCAGATTATGCTGCTGAGCGACTGGAGGGAGCAAATTCTGTGCTGCAGCATAACTGGGAACAGAACTGGCACATCACAGCTCGTTAGCCAGCTTCATGAACTGACTTTTGTTGAGTTATTCTCTTGATAAAGGGTCGTTAAAGATTAATTACTTTTTACCATTGGATTTTTTAATTTTCTATGAGCAGGAAAATTGCATGGAGTCATCTCGTGAAGCCACGTATCACACAAAGATCATCCAAGGGCTGGGATAGTGGACAACACATGAAGATTTACTGTGGGCGATTGAACTTCATGATTTTTACCGTTGCTGGTTTCAGATTTTCAGGTTGCATGCGATTTAAAACGATAATTTGAATTTAATGGGAGCAAGATCTTTCGGTTAGGATTCGATTTGTTGGAGCCCTATTTATTAACAGCATCTGGTAGTTAAGTTTCACTTCATCGTCTTGATTTGAATCTTTGTTGTGCGCATTCGTTTTTCTTTGTTGGTATTCTCTGTCAATCCCTTTAACCTTCAATGGCCAAAACGAGAGCGAGAAAAGAGAGAGATAACGAGGAAGAGGAGGTACCCGTTACCCCCGAGGTTCAGAAAGCGAAAACAAAAAAGAAGAGGACGTCGGAGGAAAAAGAAGCGAAGAGAAGGAGGAGGCAGCAAAGGCTTGCAGATCAAGAAGAGGTCCAGGAGGCAGCAGATGAGGTTGCTGCCACAGTAGTTGAAGAAGACCCGAAAGAACCAGAAGAACAGAACCTAGAACAGGCTGAGCAGAGAGTTGCGGGTACAGAGGAAGTTCAAGAAAAACAAAATGAGGATGTGCAGACAGAGGATGCGACTGAGAATGAGTCAACTACTAAATCTGAAAAAGACAATACAGAGAGAGAGGAACAAGAGAAGAAGGAAGCTGAAGA
This sequence comes from Luffa acutangula, assembly GCA_036850905.1. NCBI lineage: Eukaryota > Viridiplantae > Streptophyta > Magnoliopsida > Cucurbitales > Cucurbitaceae > Luffa > Luffa acutangula. The sequence continues at coordinate 10,791,574 of CM072087.1, forward strand.
GAAGACGAGAGAAGAAGAAGCAAAAGGGGCTGAGGAAGAGATTCTGCCCAAGCGAAGAGAAGACAAGGGCAAAGGAATTGCTGAGGCATCGGGTGAGACTGGCGAGATTGAGGAACCAAGGTTGCCTTTTATTCGTTTCGTCAACGACATTGCTCGAGCAAAATACCAGGAGGTGCTGAAACGTGACTTCTTGTTCGAACGAGGATTTGGCAGTGATTTGCCCAGGTTCTTAGAGTCTGGAATAGCGAACCTTGGGTGGAGGCAGTTTTCTGCGAAACCAGAACCTGTGAATTCCAAAATTGTTCGGGAATTGTACGCTACTCTTGACGTTAAGGATGACTTTGAGGTTATAGTTCGAGGAGTGCTTGTACAGTGGAGCCTAGAAGCCATTAATAGATTGTTTAATCTCCAGGATTTTCCGCATGCAGTTTTTAATGAAATGATGGTTGCACCATCGAGCGACCAATTGAGTGCGGCTGTCCGAGAGGTAGGCATTGAGGGGGCTCAATGGAGGGTGTCGCAGACGCGAAAGCACACGTTTTAAGCTACTTATTTGAAGAGTGAAGCCAACACTTGGATGGGTTTCATTAGGCTACGCTTACTGCCCACAACACATGACTCCACAGTATCTTGGGACAGGGTATTGCTTGCCTTTGCCATTCTTCGCTCGATGAGTATTGATGTAGGAAAAATAATTTCTTCTGAGATTGTTGACTGCTGGAAAAAGAAGGTGGGGAAGTTGTTCTTCCCAAATACAATTACTATGCTGTGCAGAAACGCAGGGGTTCTAGTGGATGAGAATGATGTAATTTTATTTGATAAGGGAATCATTGATACGCCCAATTTGGCGCGACTCCAGCATATGCAGGAGATACGACAAGGAGGGCTAATCTACGGCATGAATACGATTCTAGAATAACTGGCACTGTTGGCCAGCAGACAGGAGTTTGCTGAGAGGCAAACTTTAACCTTCTTGACCTATGTTAAGAATCATGATGCTGGTTTGAAGAGGGCGCTGCAAGAAAATTTGTCAAAGCCATATCCAGCCCTCCCTGCATTCCCCGAAGACTTACTGAACCCCTAGATTCCACCGCCGCCTGCTGAGAAGGAAGATGAAGAAGAAGATTTGGGTCAGGAAGATTGAAGGAGGATTTGAGTGCGCACTATTTTTGCTGACATATTTTGTTTGCTGGCGCATTCCTGACCACATCTTCTTATATAATTACTTGTCTGTTTTTTTTTTTTTTAAATTTTCTGATGCTAAAAAATATATTTGCTTTGTAATGTTTTTCTTAAATGTTTTTAATGAAATTTCTAGATATTTCCATTAAATGAGCACTGACTAACTCTAACTTAACTATTTTCTTCTGAATTTTTGAAGGTTGGACTGATTAAGCTTAATTAGATCAAGGTATTCTGATCTTCAGAAACCTTTTGCTTCAACATTTCTTCTAGCCTGGACTGTTGCTGCGACAAAGAAGATTTTTGAAGTAGTATTGACTTATATGATCCACTTTAAGCTTAGTTCTAGTCCCACACTTAGTTTAAAATTTAGAAAGAAAAATTTAAGTTTGGGGGTATAAATTGCAAAATTAATGATTCATTGGGGACAATGAATATTTCAAGTTTGGGGGACTTTTTGTTACTCCAATTGTTTTGCTCGAGCATTCCTCTCCTTCATGTAAAAATTTGCTAGGTTGTTGAGTAACTGGGGACATTTGTGATACCCACAGTTTGTCTTCGCGTCAAAAGGTAACCTAGGAAATGTGGAAAAAATGAGAAAAAAATTATTTGCTAAAAAAAAAATACTATTTGTTGAAGATTTTGCTGAAAAAATAGATGGAGCAAAAGTTTTGAAGGATGAATGATGATCCAGCAGTTTTTCTGTCTCCAAGAACTTAGGTGAGCTTCATCATAAAATGTCGCCAATCTGAGGGGCAAGAGATGGAATAACTAAGGATTCTTGAGCTTTATAAAGAGTATTGAGCCTAGTTGGTGATGAGTTTGAGGCAAGGGTATACTGCACCATAAAGTGGGTCATCCCATGCTTAAGAACTTATGACTGTAAGGCTGCTTTAAGTCTGAAAAACAAAAATAAACTCCTTGAAAATATGTTTTAAGATGTATGATAATAGAGCTAGGTTGTGGTCAGTTCTTAGAATTAAGTTAAAAGTGGTGATTATTTGTCCATGCCGGAGTAATCATTTTGCTGCAGCAGAGCTCGGTTTTGCAGAGTGCTCAGGTAAAGGTCAAAGGTAGTATTGGATTATCTGATTTGATTAAGCTAATTCTTTGTCTAATGTTTTTATATTCTTAAGGGAAGGTGAGTTAGTATTGCTCGGGACGCGCAATAGTTCATGTTTGGGGTGTGATAACTGCCCAAAAGGTAGTTATTTAGGCCTCATTTCTATAAGGATTTGTGTGTGTTTGGTGCTTAAGAGGGTTTGTTTTAGATGGATATTACATGTTTTAACCCATTTGGAAGAATGGAAGCATTGGAAATTATTTTGTGCAGATTATGCTGCTGAGCGACTGGAGGGAGCAAATTCTGGCTGCAGCAAAACTAGGAACAGAATTGCCACATCACAGCTCGTTAGCCAGCTTCATCAACCGACTTTTGTTGAGTTATTCTCGTGACAAAGGATCAAGGAGAGCCTTACACGTGTCCCAGTTGACCTAATTCAAGCCTCCCATCCTTCTATAAAAGGAAGTAGCCATCAAAGTCAAGAGCATTCCATCTTTGTTTGGAAGCCGAGTAGTATAGAGAGATTAAAGATTACCAAGAACACCATTGTTCACAAGCTGGTTGAGGAGATTGTTGTTTTCTTTATTATCTTGTAACTATGGACATGCCTACTCAGATTGTAATTCATGTTTCCATGTTTATTATGAACTAAGTAGCTTAAGGTGTTGGTTAGGAATATGTAGTTGCTGTGCCTAAAGTTTAGTAATATATTGATTATTGCATCTTGGTTAATTGTTGTGCCTATTTACATTTTATGCCCGCCTGGCCAGCCGGTGTGAATATCTCTCTCTAGTTTCAGGGATGATTTAGAGAGTGTGTGGCAATTATCCACACTGCGATCATTGTGTATTGGTGAACGCCAATGACTGAGCTAGGGATAGCCAGTTGCCTAGTGCTTGATCGGTCGCACTTCATTGGGGTTGAAACACATTCCAAAAGATCCGGAGTTCCGGGTGGAATCCGCTAATAATCTTGCGAGAGTTGCATGATCAATAATATTGCTAGAACAGCTTTTTAAACAACTATTAAGCCTAACTAGCGCCTGTCTTTAATCTGTCTGTCTATTTGTTTATTCTTTGTTCTGTCTTTTACTTTGCTCCAGCATAATTCTTATAAAACCAAATCATTATTACCATCTTTGAAACCATTAGAAAGTTACACAAAATAGATAAAGTGGAAGCTAATTCAGGGCTCGAATTGATAATATTACTTGTTGTAGACTGTGTATACTTGCACAAGAATTCTAGAGTCTTTTTATACCATATTTTACTCACTCTAGGAATCCAACAACTGTGTGATGCATGCTGTTTGATTTATCGCTTTATAATTGTTCCCATGTTTCTTGTTTCTATGGATATATATGTATATATAAGAATCTTTGAAAAGCATGAACTGTGTTGCGTGATGATTGGGTGAAAAGCATGTTCGTTATGTTTTGCATTAGTGAGTTAAGCATGAGTCGAGAGCATGTAGTTGCATGTTTATGCTTGGTGGGCATAGAACATGAGTCTAGAAGCGTGTTGCAGGGCAAATGCATTCTAGATAGATGTCAGATAGAGGTCAGGGACCTAATGTGTGAAAGAAAGGAAAGTTGGGTGAGTGTTAGTGCACCTCATGTACAAATGGTCGAGGGGTGGCACGTCACCATTGGTTTAAGAGGAGCATCGAGGCCTTGGGTACAATTGGTCAAGGGTCGGTGTGATGAGTCTAGAAAGCAAGTGTTGGGCGCCTGGGGAAGGGCCAATACTTTGCTAAGTCACCGGTGCGCCTTGGGTACAAATGGTCAAGGGGCGATGCACAGTTCGAGGCCTTGGGTATAAATGGTCAAGGGTCGAACGTCGAGCTCCGTAGAGAGCACTATGGCCTTGGGTACAAATGGTCAGGGGACAGTGCAACTCAAAGGATCAGTCTTGGAGAGCCATGTGAGGGCTAAATATTAGCGTTGAGTGAGCTCGTGGAGATTGTGTGGTTAGCGAGTTGCATAAAGAGATGCATTTGTCATGGCTTAGGAGCATATCGTTGTAAATTGTCAGGGCTAAATATTAGTTTCTGAGCATATCGTTGTGCTTATCGTTTTAAGAAGCATGTTGTTTGCGCATGAAAAGCATGTTGTTTGTTGTTTGTTGTTTGATGGCTTTTCAGGTAGGGGCTGCTTGTACCTTAGTGTACTGACCCCCTCCCCTCTCTCTCCCCCCAACTACCAGATTTTGCAGGTTATGAGGACTGCATGGACCATGGTGATGCAGAGGAGGCATATCAGGAAGGACCTTAGCTAGTTACACTATTTCCATTTTATTTTTTGTATTGGATAGTTGTTGCTTAATTTGCCTAGACAGTTGTTGTCCTGTTAGGTTTAGTTCTGAGATTATTCTTGTTAACTCTAGGTCCAGTTGTCTTGTTTGAAAGATCTCTATTTATTCATTCAGTTATTAATTATTAAGTTTGTTCTGAATGAGCTAATGTTATAAGCTTGGTTAAACTCATGTTCCTGGTTAGTTAGTAGTTGAAAATGTGAGACCTGACCCGCAGCTGGTTTTGTGAATGTTTTGTTGGGTTGTAGTTTGGTGGAGGCGTTAATAATGTTATATAGAAGTGTTTTATGCTTAGCAGGTTAAAGAAAAAAATTGGGTTAGTCCTATGTATGCCGTTATGATGTCGAAATTTTCGGCGCACACGATTAGTTTGGGGTTAAGAGTTAGTAATGTCGCTAGGATAGCTACTAAAATCCTGGGGCGTTACAAGGTATTATCTAACACATATGAGTTATTATAGGGTTAAGCTACAATCTTACATATATGAGTCCTCGTCCTTGTTTCACATCGTTAGATTTGTCATCGTAGGCTACAATGACGGACACTCTTGAATGGCAGTCGTCCATGTTCGACTTTAATTTGTAAGGTAATGTGATGTTAAAAGTTCGTTAGTTTGAAAAATTGAAGCTAAATTTAGTTCTTAGGTTTATTAGCTTTGAGAAATTAGTTAAATTTTGAGGCTATTTATTTGATTAAAGTTTAACTGGGGACTCATCACGTGATTAAAATGTGAGTTTGACTGCATTTGTGTGAATTATACATATCTAATGCCACAATTTTCCAAATGTCGCAAGTGGATGAAAAGTTGTGTGAATTTCTGAATTTGAAAAACTTTAAAACTTCTCTTCGTTTTTAACATGAATCAAATTGCATTCTTTCATTATAATGGACCCAACTTCCATTCAAGTTATTTTTATTTCCCTACATGTATGGTGCAATATAATAAAATAATACACGATACAAAAAGAAATTAAAATGAAATGGAGTAGAGGAAAATATATGAAAATAAGAAATGGATAATTAAGCAATAATACATATAAGTACAAGGTATTTATGAGTTTTTAAGTCCATAGAGGGTTTTTAGCACATGGGCACATTTTTATTACGGATTGGATTGGGAGCAACCAATCTAATTGGACCTTTAGGCTTGCAACTTAGAATGGCTGAATGGTCTATTTGTGGACTCGTGCTTGTTTCCTTCGAAATGTATAAAGTGTGGAAATGATCATCAGAACTTGGAGCCTCATTAGTTGCCTGTTGAGATGATGGTTCATTGACTGGTGTTGTATTAGTAGGTGTTGTCTCTTTTAAAACTTTCAAATTGGGTATTGAAGCAAGGATGACTCTAGAAGTTGTCGTGGGTGTGAAAGGAAAACACATGGTAAGGAGGAGAAAGGAGGAGAAAAGGAAAGAACCACGTTGCGAAGTCATTAATGGATAACAAATAATTTCAAATAATAGATGAGTTATTTGAATCGAGTTTTTGGGTTAGTGGCCTATCACATGGATGAATTATGGTGTGGTGCATTAAGTCTTAAATAGGTTTGCAAATAGATGAGGAAGAAAGTTCGTTGAAGAAATTTGGTGAATGCAGCTGTGGTTTTGGTGTTTCTTTTTCTATATTTGTGCATTTCCTAATTGGAGTTTTACCAAATTCATAAAAAACTAAACAACTTAAACAACATAATTAAATAGGAATGCATGATAAATCTTGTATGTAGATTTATAAATTTACCATTTTCTTCTCTGATAAAGAGTTTAATACCAAATTAAATATTGTTCTTTACAAATAAGAAAGCAAAAAAGAGAAAATAATATCAACAGACGTTGAATCGAGTACACTAGCACGTCGCACGATGGTACCAACTTGCATCTACACCAGATGTGTCAACATTGATCCTTCTACGTACACATAATGCAGGTTGCTCCGCTACCTTGCCTAACAATTTTTCAGGCACTCTTATGCAAATGTCACACTTGACACTTTTATTCTGAGACGTCTTCGAATGGCCTAAAATGTTGTGACTCCTCGCATTTCGAAATTAAGCATTTTTAGGACATGAACAGTTGTTGGGTTTAAATTAAAATTTTAGTTCAAGAAATTTTATTTTGAGATTTTTAAATCCACAATCTTGTAGTTTGGAAATAAAGTTACCCAAGATTTTCTCATGAAAGAAAGGAAATTAAGGCTGCGATTTAGGTTTTAGAAGATTGGAATTAGTGGCCACTTAATCTTTGGGAAAATACACTTTTAGTCCCCAAGGTTTTGGTTAGGTTTCATTTTGGTCCCTAAGTTTTCAAACTCGACAATTTAGCTCCTGAGGTTTGGATTTCGTTTTATTTCGGTCCCTTCGTTTAATTTTTTTTTTTTGTTAATAACAAACAGAATGCTGACGTGGAACTAATTTTTTAATTAAAAATTATCTTTTAATTTTTTAAAATAAAAATATTATTTTTTATATATATTTTATTTCTTCTCTCCCTTCTTCTTCTTCTTCAATAGCACCACTACCACCGAGCCTGCTGCCAACAGCCACTGACCGTCGTTCTCCTCTCTCTTCATTCTCTTTTTTCTTTTTTCAAGTGACAAGAGTGAGAGCTCTCTCTTCATTCTCTTTTTTTCATTTTTCAAGTGAAAAGAGTGAGAGGGTCTCTCCTCCCGTCACTGACGTCAGAAAGGGAGGAGAGAGTTCCTCCTTCCTATCCCTCTTTTCTATTAAAAAAAAAGAGAGAAAAGGAAGAGAAAGGAGAAGAAAAGAAAAAAAATATGGTTGGCACTGGCGGAAGGTTGGGTGGTGGTGGTGTTGTTGAAGAAGAAGAGAGAAGAAATAAGAATATATATAAAAAAGTAATATTTTTTTATAATTTTAATATATTTTTCATTTTCAAAATTAGTAGAATAATAAAAAAAAACTAGTGTCACGTCAGCAATCCATTAGTTATTAACCGAAATTTTAACGAATTGACAAAAATAAAACGAAATCCAAACCTGGTAAATTGTCGAGTTTGAAAACTAGGGAACCAAAATGAAACCTAGCTCAAACGTTATGAACTTATGGGCTTTAAAAGAAAAGAACAAAATTAGAAAGAACAAAAATGACAGTGGACAAGTTCGTTTAATGATCAAATTTAAGAAATGTCCTTAATTAACATTATTATCATTGGTAGGTTTTTATCCATTAATGAGTTTATTTCTCTTACCAAAGTACCCTTGCATGTGATGAATGAAATCAAAATTAGTTTAATATTATATTTTATGATTTAAGGTTGGAACGTTTTTCAAATAAGGAAAACTGACAACATTTTAAATTTATTTATTTTTTCTTAAAGTTATATCCCATAACAAGATTTGCATTAAATGTTTAGTTTTATTCTCTTTAATTTTGTACTGATTTTTCTTTTCCATCTGTCTTTATTATTACTTTTTTATTTTTTTATATCTCATAGCCATTTTTTGTATATATGTTATACATTAAGGGGAGATGTGATGAGTCTATACGTTGTGCAAGTGATCGGGTCCCTTGAGTAATATGGTCAAGGGGCGATGTATAGTTTCTTTGTGAAGTCATCGGGTGCCTTGGGTAATATGACTAAGGGGCGGTGAACAGTTTGAGGCCTCGGATAATATGGTCAAGGGTCGAACGTTGAGCACCGTAGAGAAATGTCGAGGGTCTGGGTAATATGGTCAGGGGTCAGCTTGACTCGAAGGAGCCAGTCTCAGAGAACTTGTGAGGGCTACGAGTATTAATTGAGCTTGTGTAGCTTGACTGGAAACTTAGTGTGTATGGCATGGTGCAGAATTCATGTGTCAGGTGCATGATTTGTTGCACGTTTACATAATTGAGTATGTTACCATGGATATGTTGTTCATCTCGTATATGAAGCATGCTATTATGAAGCATGTTATTGGAGTTGAAAAGTATGTTACCTGCTTTACATATGTATGTTGCTTGTTGGCTCTTTAGGTGTGAGCCACTTACTCAGTACCGTGGTTTTGTACTTACCCACCACCAGATTTTGCAAGTGATGAGGAATACTACGAGCCTGATGATGCAGGGGAGAAATCCTGAGAAAGAATGAGACATTAGATAAATTTTAATACTTTGTAGTTGGGTTTTGTCTTCTTATGGTCTTGTTTTCTCCCATTCTATGTTAAATGTCTTTAGGCTTAAACTTGAGTTGAATTGTGTTGTAGTTGTTGTTCCATTTCGAAATGTAATTGAAATGTAACGCCCAAGATTTTCTATAACTATCCTAGCGACATTACTAACTCTAAAAACCAAACTAACTGAGTGCTCCGAAAATTTCGGCGGCATAACGACATACATCGAACTAAACAAAAATTTTTCAAACACCTGTTGGAACAAGATTAACACTTCTATAACATTTTCGACAACACCACCATACTACAAACATCATACGAGTCAGGTTTCGTATCAGCAACTTTCTAACCAAAAACACAACATTAAGAAAGCTTACAACTAAGTTCATTTGAACCAAACTTAATTATTATTAACTAAATGAATAGATAGAGTTCTTTAAAAAAAACACAACTAGACCTAGAGTTTAACAAGAGTAATCAGAAATAAACCTAACAGGACAACAATTGTCCAACCAAATTAAGCAGCAAACTACGCAACATGAAAATAAAATGGAAAACAACGTAGACTAGCTATGGTTCTTCCTCATATGCCTCCTCTACATCACCATGGTCCACGCAATCCTCATAACCTACAAAATCTGGTAGTTGGGGGGAGAAAGGGGAGGGGGTCAGTACAACCATGGTACTGGTAAGCAGCCCCTACCTGAAAAGCCATCAACCAACAACCAGGCAAACAACATGCTTTTCACACGCAAACAACATACGTCTTAAAGTTGTAAACACATCAACATGCTCAAAATCGAGTAAAATGAATGACTCTCCTTAGTCAAACCTCATGCATCTCTTTATGCAACCCATTAACCACCCATGCTCCACGAGCTTACTCAACAATCATGTTTAGCTCTCACATGGTTCTCCACACGTGATTTCCGTGTCAGGCTCCGCAAAACTCTCCAAGACTGCCCCTTCGAGTTGCACCGACCCCTGACCATTTATACCCAGGGCCTCGACACTTCTCTACAGAGCTCGGTGTTTGACCCTTGACCATTTATACCCAAGGCCTCGAACTGTGCATCGACCCTTGACCATTTACACCCAAGGCCTCGATGTCTAAGCAACGTATTGACCCTTGACCATTTATACTCAAGGCCTTAATACTTGCCTCAAGACTCATCACATCGACCCTTGACAATTTATACCCAAGGCCTCAATGCTCCTCTTTATCTAACATTGGCATATCGACCCTCGACCATTTATACCTGAGGCATCGACATCCAATAGTGATATATCAGTCCCCGACCATTTATACCCGTGGCCCTGATAGTCACTTTACTTTCCTCAAAACAATATCAATCATCGACCATTTATACCCGAGGCACTGATATCTCAATAACAATGCTAGTCCTCTTTAAACCCATGGTGAGATGTCTGTTTGGTTTTATGCCCTAAAACTCGTAGATAGTAAATGTACATTTGACCGAACATTAATAAACGTGATGTATTATTCAATGTTTGTATTATATCTTGTCTTATTAACCCTAATCCAATAAACTAAACATCCAAGGCTAATAGAATGAGGCTTGAACTAGTATGTAGGAACATACAGGAATCAATGTTCAAGTTTTAGCCTAAAGGGTTTGTAGTATAGGGATAAGGCTGGGTACCTTATCCTTGTGACACTATGGATACCGCCCGCTTTGTATATTGATACAAACATAATGATCCAACGCGTTCTTGTAGTTGACATGCGAGTGGGGGTATCCTGTGCAATGAGTTTTCACAAAGACCGGACCGCGAAATAGTTAACCACTAACTGTAACACCGTTAGTTAGCTCGGTTTCTATTTCACTAGGATGACCTAGGCAACTTGGCCTTAATCCTGAGTGGATTATGGACTCCTGTCCATGAGGGATTGTCCTTTGATTTGTACGGGTGAGAGTGGTCTGTTCGCCGACTCAATAAGCCTACCATTTTTGGGACAAGACCGAGTGGGGAGCTGGGGACATATTCTTACAAGATGGAATTCACTCCTTCCCGATATTAGGGTAAGTAGAGGTGTGTTCCTTTAAGTGGTGTCTCCGGGTCTTGAACAATGGGCCCTACCCTTTTTATGGCACGAGACGGGTTTCTGTTTGTTGGTTGGACCTCAAACAGGTTGTTCATTAGAGGAGCACTAGTACTTAAGGACCAAGAGGTAGCCCAGGGGTAAAATGGTAATTTGACCTAGCTGGGGTACGAACACACGTGAAGGGCTAACTTGCTGTTGATGTCGATATCCATGAACACATAAATATATCTGCAGTGAGAAGAGTGCAGCTGTGGTTCTTTAGTGGAGTGAACCGTAGTTAACGAACATTGATTAATTTGGTTAATGAGTTTAGCCAATTAATCTAATATCGTTGGAGCTTCTGATCTGCAGGTCCATTAGGTCCCACCGGTAGCTCCATTGGGGCATTGAGGTAAATTTCTAAGGGGAGTTATATATATTTGAAGGGGTTCAAATATTTTATTAAAGTATGAATATGATTCATAATAAAAACTATAGGTTATAATTAATACTCATATAATGAATATTATTTCTATAGTTTATTTGAGAGAAACATGATTAAATATATGATATTTAATTGAAATATTAATTAATTGGTGAATTAATTAATATTAATGTTTTAATTTAATTTTAATTAAATTATGATTTAATTAAGTTAAATTAATACTGTGGGTTAAGTGGAATATGCACATAAGAGTGTTTTATGTATTAATAATTAAATTAAATATTAATTTAATTATCCATTATTTATTAACTGATCAGTAAAAAACCAACCCCTTAACCCTACACATGTGAAATGCCTTTTTTGAAGGGAGTGGGAGGTTATTCACCAGTAGCATTCTCAAGCTAACTCCCTCTCTCTTTCTCTCTCACGCAAATTCACTCTCTCTGTGTGTGGAAAAATTCTCTGTGGTTTCCAAGGTTTTACAGAGGCCAAGATTCACACAAAAATCCCTTAGAATTTTTGGTTCCCACTAGCCGCTCAACACTTATCCTAAGGAGAATGTAGCAACTGGTGGTTTTTTTTTTTAAAAAAAAAAAAAAAAGAAAAAAAAAAGAAAAAGGGGAGTGGGCAGCCCGGTCAAAGGGGGAAATGGGGGGGAAAATTTCCCCCCACATTTTCGGTTAATTGACCAAATAGAAAAAAAAAAAAAAAGAAAAGAAAATTTGACTCTCTCTCCCTCCCACGAATGTTCTCTCTCTCTCTCTCTCTGCTCCATTCTCTCCCTCGCTCGGCAATCTCTCTCCCTCTCTCTCATCCGCACGCTCACCGCCGACGCCGCCTCAGTGCCGCACGCCGCCGCCCGTCTGTCGACGCCGCCGCCACTCGACCGTCGTCGCCGCTGCCGTAAGCAACCGCCGCCGGTAACGATTCTCTCTCTCTAACCCGTTTCTCTTATCTCTCTCTCGATTTTGTTTCTCTCGTCTCTTTCTCTCTCTCTCTCAGCCACTCTCTCTCTGTGTAGCAGATTCGACGCGCCGCCGCCTGCAACCCACTCACGAGCTACCGTCGATCTGCAAGTCGCCATCGCCACTGTAGGCTGTTTTAGGTGAGTTTCCGCATTGGGTAAGTTGGTTTGAGGCTTATGTGGGTTAGTTCTTGCATTTAAACGATTACCCATTCGCCTTTTCTCCCGTTCAGCAAGCGTACCTATTCAATTCCGACGATTCAAGCAGTGGGTCTTCAAGTTTCAGCGTGTTTGAGCAATTCCGGCTTGGGGTAAGTGAACTAAGTTAAGTTTTGAATGATTTAATTGTGTTAAAGGAGTACCCATTGATTTTGGCATGTGGTTGCAAGGTTCTCTTAGCTTTTGGGGATTTAATCGTCGGTTTGGAGCGTTGTTGGATCATTGGACAGCAAGCGGTGTTTCTATTTTGGGTAAGTGAATTAAGTTAAGTTTTGGAATGATTTAAGTGTGTTAGGTGATTACCCATTGAATTTGGCTATTAAATTTAAGATGCCCATTGCGTTTGGTGATTAAATTGTTGGTTTTAGGTGGATTCGAGAGCTCGGACAGCAAGCTAAGTTCTGCTTTGGTTGCTTGAAGTCTTGGAATTTTAAGGGAAATTGGTTAGAAGCCGATCAAGGATTTGTTGGGCTAAGTAAGTAGTTTTCTTTGGTTTATGTCGTATGCTATGGAATCATGTGCTCATTATGTCACCATGCTAGCATGAGATAGGTATGAATGATTTGCCTTAAAGTTGGGGAACATGATTGTTATGATTTTGACCCACTGCGCGATTGATAGTTGATATGTAGCCTTTGTTTGGGTTTTCATGCTCTAGTTTAATTTTCTTGGGAATTTGTCATGCTTGCGTGGATAAGATTTAAGCATCAGTCTTTACTTGTGGAATGTAAATGGGGATGATGAGCTTCTTTTCAAGGCATGTCAATATGTGGTAATCTTGATATTCGCTATGACATATTTATTTTTGTATGGTTGGTTGGATAATCTATGGCTTGCCTTAGTGTTAAGATAATGGAGGATGGGATTAAATGGTTGTTGGAGTTGTGTATGGTTTGTGTTTGCGAGGTTTGGCTCGTTGTGGTCATAGGAGTGTATATTCTTATTTTCAGGTGCAAGGAAAAATTTTGGGTTCCCTCTGCGTACGTCGTTATGCTGCCGAATTTTCGGTAGCCTCATGACGGCTTAGGAATCATATTTACCTTGAGGGAAAGGATTAGGAAAGAGAAAGGAATAGGCTAGTGCCTTAGACGAGGGTCGTGTCAATTAAACACCTAGGACTGAGATGTAATAGACTGAAATGAGGGGCTTAATGGGCGGGACTTGGCTTCGCAGTCTAGGTGCCATTTACTAACTGTGGAAGTAAATTCCTGACTTAAACCCATGAACGCCCCACCAGTGAAATGGTAGTTTAGAGCGCTACGGAGAGCTGCTGAGCCATGGATCTCCTTTAGGATAGTCTTCCGCATTTTTACGTTTTGAAATTCTCCTTTGAACTTGTATTGAATGATTTACATTTTATTCCGCTTTAAAGGTTTCGTTTGTTCTGTTTTAAACTGGGATCCCAGATTGAAAAGTTTCACAAATTTCTAAATATGGTTTGTTTAAATGGAAATTTTCCGCTGTTCTTAGAAGTAGAACGAAATGCATGAAGTAACGGCCTTAGGATCTAGGCATGAAAAGTAGGGTCGTTATAGGGAATATCTGTGTAACTCCGTGGTGGTGTTCATAAAAGATTTGCAGCATCAAAAGAAGAATTCTTGCTGCTGGAATTTTCGGATTCAACAAGAATTTGTTGGTGAAACGATGGAGAACGACTACTAAAGTAAGTGTTACTCAATCTCTTGATCACTAGGGTCTATTAGTTTAATTTATAATTATTTCTAATAGATTTAGCATGACTTATAACCAATTTACAGCATGATAAATTCTCTGTATTGTTGCTATAAAAAAAATTGTGTTTGTGATCCATATTGGTATTTTAATCTTGGTTGAAAATCAGTGCGGTTCTCTGAACGTTTCCACTGCCAAGGGCTTTTATCCCTTCAATTGGTATCAGAGCCATCTCTGAATTTTTTTTTTTCCATTGATTGAAATTTGCGGATTCACTTTTATGGTGGGATTAATTTGCATTGTGGATGTTAATTTGCATTGAACTAGTTAGGTTTAATTGGCCATAGAAATTCATGTTATTTTTTATTCGATCAATTGTAAAGGCCCCTGCGTTTTGGGCAATTTTTTCATGAATTTCGAGTCTGTAAACTCCGGGTCTAGTTAAGGCTTGAAAATCGATGAAGATCGCAGCAGATTTTGATAAAAATAGTGAAGATCAGTCGCGGTTCTTCCCAAAAAATAGCTCGAGACGCTTCAGCGTCGGGACACTTGGCGTATTGCGTCCTGACGCTGTCGCGATTTCATGCTACGGATGGTTAAAATCGCGTTAGCGTCGGGACGCTATCGCTAAAGCGTCTCGACGCTGTCACGATTTCACGCGCAGCAGTTTTCGTGAAAATCTGAAGTTGCCCTAATTATGCCGGTCTGGTTCGTGAATTTTGGGTTAGTTGGGACCGGTTTGGTCCGGTTCAACCCAGTTTGGGTGCGGTTCGAGTTTTTCAAGCCCGGTTCGAAGCGGTTCGGGTCGGTTCAAGGCTTGTAGACCGGATTTGGAGCTGCATATTTGTGTAATACTATAGTTCTAAAGCTTTATTAGAGTAATTTTGCTTTAGTTTATCTTAGGGGCCAATTAAATCGGTTCAATTGCTATTTAAATGCTTTATGGATGTCATTTAAATTTTAATCCCACCTTAAGTTATAAAGCATGCTCATGCATTATGTATGTTATAATATGATTATAATATTTGGATGATAATGCATGGTTTTTTTTCATGATTTATTTAATATATAGTTGAGTTGTATTAAATTCATGAAAATGGAAAAGTATGATGCATGCAATTACATAGTTTTAATATAAGACTTATATTAAAAATAAATTGTTTGCAGCATGCTAATATGATTTACCATTTTTGGCAATAACTAAATTGTTTATTTATTAAAAATTGAAACAAGTTGCATTGAGCATGATACATCCATAGTTTAATATAATCGTTATATTAAGTTCATGCAATGCAAAGTTATATAGTTTAAATTTGATTAATTTGAATATGATTGTTAATTGATTTAAACTATAGTATGCATGATTATATGGCTAATCATTAAAATTTTTAAATAGTTTAAAATTTATGATTAGAAACAGTCAATCTATAATCAAGATATGCATGCTCACATAGGATCTGAGGTTAAAATGAATTAATTTTAATGAGTTAAAATTAATTAGA
The DNA here is from genome assembly GCA_036850905.1 of Luffa acutangula. Lineage (NCBI taxonomy): Eukaryota > Viridiplantae > Streptophyta > Magnoliopsida > Cucurbitales > Cucurbitaceae > Luffa > Luffa acutangula. The sequence continues at coordinate 10,807,081 of CM072087.1, forward strand.
CCTAAGATCATTTTCTATTAGGATTAGAAATTCTTACTTAGTTTTAAAAATTATTTTAATGTACTAAGTAGGACAACATTGTTGTGATTATAAGGGAACTCTACCACTGAAGTTCTGTCTAAGGATTGAAGGTATTTAAGTTGACGGTATACGGAACACCTCCTACCTGGGAACTGATCTGGAACACCGGAGTTGAATTAATCACAGGTTAATGTTAGAATAATGTCGCTAGATAAATTAAATTGGTTTAATACACCTAGACATTAGGTCTTATTATAATAGTTATAATAGGACTAGACTTAGATGAATGACTTAGCCGGATTTATCTAGGTCTAATCAAACCCTAAAAATATCTGATAGGTCACTTTAGTGGGAGGAAAATTATAAAACTTGATTTAAATCGAGTTTTGCTCCTACGTCCCTAAATAGTTTACACCGTGAGATCCATGCTCGGCTTCGTGTCGTCGTAGAGCGGCCTCCCTTCGGAAAGTGTTTCCATGGGTCAATACCAAGGTGAATGGGGAAAGTGACTATAGTAAATGGGAGCGGGACGCGTGTCAACGTGTCCTTCGGTCTCCACCCCTAGGTCACAACATGAGATTCCTATGATCCGCCTGCGTGTTGCCCTGGAGCAACCATCCCTTCGGAGGGCCTGATCATAGGATTCGGAACACCATGAACTCCTAAATAGGATAGGATCGCTTAGGCTAATTACCAACAGTTGTCTTTCCTAACGGTAACCTGTTGGTCCGTGCCTCTGAGATCTGAAAGTGGGAGGGTTACACTTACAGGGAGGAGTTAATTGTTAACAAATCATTGACCGAACAAAGGTGGTTAATATCTAATGGAATATGAGTTATTCTGGTATTATAAATTGACTGAGAAGAGTCTCATTTTAGAGGAGGAACAACTGACCACCCTTCGGTGGCTGTTCTTCTAAACCTCTAAAGCATCGTTGCGAAACACAATCATAGTTTTATTAGGGTTCTTTGATTGCTTGTTTGCAAAATTGATTGGATGTATGCAATTGTTAGTATTGCTTGTGTGATGGGTTAAGGCAAAGATAAGTAATACGGTCAATTGTTTGTTTTTCAGCAATGTCGTCCTCAATTATCTCCTTGCTTAAAAATGAACAACTTATTGGCGAAAACTTTCCACAATGGAAATCGAATCTTAATACCATTCTCGTGGTAGAGGATCTAAGGTTTGTCTTAACGGAGGAGTGTCCTCTCGTTCCCCCTCGCACTCTCGCTCAAGCAGTAAAAGATGCCTACGAACGCTGGACTAAGGCCAATGAAAAGGTCAAAGTCTATATACTGGTCAACTTGTCTGAAATCTTGGCCAAGCGTTACGAGAACGTGGAAACTGTCAGGGAGATTATAAATTCCCTACAGGAGATGTTTGGACGTTCGTCCTATCAGAAAGAAAATCGTGCAGTCTACTTCTCCTCTTCATTTCGTGTGTCAAGTCGTTCCCCCCTTCATTTCCTTTTCTTTCTTCCCGAATCTACCGCTTCTTTCCTTCAGGTTCCCCTTCATGGTACTTTCTTTCAATTTTGACAACGCATCAACATTTCCAAGAGTGCTTTTTCGAACGACGACGAACACGAGCATTCATGGGTTTTTCGGTGAGGTGTTGTTTTTTCTTCTAATGGTCAGGTCATCAATTGCGAACAAGGAACCACGCGAACAACACGTCAACAACACTTTCCTTTCTTTCGTGTTTCTTTGGATTTTTGCCAACATCGTTAAGCTAGTAGCTGACGAATTGGACCCCAACGTGCATGGTCTGTGAAGGAGTGAAGAACACTCGAGCGGAAGCGTTAGCATATCTTGGGCCTTGATTTTCATTAATTTCTAAGATTGAAGCATGTTAAAAACATGAACGAAAAACAGAGCGTTAGAAAACTAACCTTTGAAGCTTCAAATTCGTGGATCTCTTTGGATGATTCTTTACACGAACAGCTCATGGACGACCACCAAGATCTTCCCCACTATTCTCTGGCCTTAGAACGGGCTTGTGGGAACCCGAGCATGATGAATTTGAGAAAGGGAGATATGGGTTTTAAGCTTGAATCCCATGGTTTTTGAGAGAATTTCTTTTTGCATGTAACTTGCTGTATATCTCCATCATCAACTTCATACTTCAGCTGAAGGATATATACACTTATATATGAGGGAGGTGGGTAATTATGAGGATTGATTCATCACCAATTTAGGTGTCAAGTAATGGACTATGCATGAAACTCCTTTCATGTCAAAATTGAAATTTGAATTTCAAATTCAATTTAAATTTACCAAATCAATTTTCTTGATTAAAGTTAATTCAAAATTAATTTTAATTAAACAAATTAATTATATTTATTTAATTTAATATCAAATATTTAAATCAAATAATTATACCAAACCTGATATCTCTATAACCCGATATATTTGAATCACTATTCAAATTTAAACCGAAATGTATCAAATACATTTTTAAATATTTAAATCATATTTAAATAATTCTAACTCTCTTTAATAGTTTAATTCAAAAATTAAACTAAAACACGTTAAGTACATCGTATATAGTTAACGTTAACTCCCTAATTAAAATTTGAACGACTTTCAAATTCTTTCATCACTCTGTTCTAAGGTTTCATCCGTTTGAGCTAGCAGGGGGACCTAATGGACCTACAGATCATGGGCTCCAACGATCCAAGATTAACCGACTAAACTCTTTAAATCCAAGTTAACCAACATTCGTTAACTAACGGGACACTCCACTAAAGCCCGTAGCTGAACTCCCCTCACTGTCGATATATTTCTGTCCACCTGAAATAACCGTGATCAGTAAGTCAATCCTTCACAGGTTGTTCGTAACTATAGTAAGGTCAAAAGTCCGTTTTACCCCTATAGCACTTATTGTTCCTTAATCCTTAACTGAGTCCCTAATGAACAATTGGTTTGTGGTCCCACCACTAAACCTGAAACCTCTCAGGCCAATGAGAGGGCGGCGCGCCTTTGTTCATGTTCCGGAGTCAGTACTTAAGGGAACAACCTTTCTACTATCCCAAAAGATGGGTAGGAGTGAATTCCATCTTGCAGGACTATGTCCCCAGCTATCTATCTGGTCTTATCCCCAAAGTGGAAGGTTTATTGAGCGGCGCTTATGGACCACTTTCACCTATGCAAATCAAAGGATAATCCCGAATAAACAGGAGTTCATAGTTAGCTCAAGATTAAGATCGAGTTACTTAGGTCATCACTTTGAAATAATCAGTTTCACAGTAAACGGCGTTATAAAGTGAAAGTGACTTATTTCAAGGTCCGGTCTTATACAGACTTCTTTTGCATAGGACGCCCCCACTCACATGTCTCTACATGAACTATTTAGGATCACATCGTTTGTATTAAAACAAAGTGGGCATCGTCACATAGTTTTTTCTAGGATAAGATACCTAGTCTTATCCCTATACTATAGACCGTTTTAGGCTATGTACTTGAACCTGATCCACTTTTATGTCACTACATATAGTTCAAGCATTCATCTCATAGCCATGGATTCTAGTTTTATTGGATTTGGGTTAATAAATACATAGTTAAACAAATCTTTTGACAACCATAATAAAAATCTTCTAATAAGTTTTATATATAAATTTGTTACATTTACTATCCACGAGTTTTAGGACATAAACCCCAACAATCTCCCACTTGGACTAAAACTTCAGTGGGCTGTTCAACTCGTAGACCAAGACCATCTAGATTTCCCTCGAACACTTTTAGCCGTGAGGGTCTTCGTAAATGTTTCAGCAATATTTTATTCTTGAGGATTTCCTCGTGACAATCACATCCCCTTAACTCATTAATCTCCTAGATGAGATGTACGTTTCTGTTCTATACACTCACCTCATATTTGGAACAACTTTCCAAATGAATTTCCTAAGTCCTACAGACTATTGAATTTTCTTTATAAGTAGCAACTTATTTGGCCTTCAAGATAAAGTCTATGATACGTCCGTACTTGATGTTATGCTAACATATAGTTCCCTGTTAAGGGTGAATTCTGATGTCGATGTGGATTTCCATGAATCTTGATCGGTGTGCTAATCAGAATTAGTGTATCCTGTAAGGATCAGATCCTTAAAGCATACACAAGCCTATAAACCCTCGTTCTCGTAAGATACTTGAGGGTATTTGTACTATAGTCCACCGGCCTTACCCTGGACTGAATTGGTATCTACTGACAATCCCTACTGCATACCTTATGCTTAGTGTCACAGTCGCGGTCTTTAGGGTCTCGAAAGGCGACTGTGCGGCACTTACTTTCGCTCACAAGTAAGTCAGCCAACTTGGAAACGGATCGCCGGTGGCACAACGGGCGAATATCGCAACCTCTACCCCCGTTCCTTGGAAAACGGTTTTAGAAAACGGGGTTAGAGAAAAGGTTTTGGAAAACGTTCGAAGACATTTTTTTGAAAGTATATTTGTTGCACAGACTATCAAGTAAGCAAAGGCACAACAACAGCTTGATAGCATACAACTCTCGGGTAGGAAGGATTGACAACTAGTCGTACCCCCCTATAGTACATTATAAAGCATTTTAGCCTTGGCAGGCTTAAACATGAAAATCACGAGGAGTCATACACTTGAGAAATGCAAAGGAAAGTAAACAAGCGATACAAAGGAAATACATATAATGAAAGCATGAGGGGAAAGGGTTGACATGGGCATGCGGCCATAGGCAACACGCCTTGGACGAGCATGACCGTGACATCCTCCCCCACTTAAATGGTTGACGTCTCTGTCAACCGACGCTGCTCGAATTCTGCGATCTGGAGGGCAGCAGTCTTCAGGTCTTCGGCGCGCTCCCAACTGATTTCGGCCTCTGGGAGCCCTTTCCACTTCACTAAGAACTCTTGTAGATCCCGTCGTGGGTTGCCGATGCGACGGGTCCTTTCTGCTAACACTTCCTCGACTTCTTTATCGGCGACGTTCTTCATGGTGACGGGTGGTCGAGTGACTTCATTGCGGGCGGTATCCTCGAGGTCGGGGTGATAGGGTTTCAAATTACTGACATGAATGACAGGATGGATTTTCATCCATGCAGGAAGTTGAACCCTATATGAGGCTTTCCCGACCTTTTGGATAACATCGACTGGACCTTCATATCTCCGGATGAGGCGCTGGTCTCGACTTCCCCGGAAACGAAGTTGCTCGGGTTTCAGCTTGATTAGCACTTTGTCCCCTTCTTGGAACTCTAGAGGACGCCGCTTCTGATCTGCCCATTTCTTCATGCGCTTTGACGCCTTCTCTAGATAAGCCCGAGCGACCTCAGAGGTTTGTCTCCACTCTTTGGTGAAATTATACGCTTGGGGGCTTTTGCCTGCGTACGGGTGATCGACGACATGAGGCATCATGGGCTGCCGCCCGCAAACAACTTCGAACGGAGTCTTGCCTGTCGAGGTGCTCTTTTGGCAATTGAAACTAAATTGAGCCACATCGAGCATCTCGACCCAATTTTCCTGTCTTGCATCGATGAAGTGGCGCAGATATTCTTCAAGCATGCTATTGAATCTCTCTGTCTGTCCATCCGTCTGGGGGTGATAGCTGGAAGAAATATTCAGGTTAGAGCCTAATAGCCTGAATAATTCCGTCCAGAAAGTACCGGTGAATCGCGCATCTCTGTCGCTAATGATGCTGGCAAGGACACCCCATAGCTTGACTACATGTTTAAAGAATAACTGTGCCGTCATCTCAGCTGAACACAACTTCTTGACTGGAATGAACGTCGCATATTTAGAGAACCTGTCGATGACCACCAATATGGCCTCAAATTCCCCAACTTTCGGCAGGTGGGTGATGAAGTCGAGGGAGACGCTTTCCCACGGCCTTGCAGGAACAGGCAAGGGTTCCAGCAATCTCGCTATCTTGGCCCTTTCGACCTTGTCTTGTTGGCAGATAAGACAAGTCTTTGTGAATTGCATGACGTCGTCGCGGAGGTTTGGCCAGTAATAGCCCTGTTTCAGAAGGACATAAGTTCTTTGCCACCCTGTGTGACCTGCCCACAGAGTGTCGTGACATTCTTCCAGCAGGAGTCTTCGTAAGTTCCCTGAACGAGGGACGTATAGGCGGTTACCTCTAGTGAACAGTAGGTCATCCTCTATCCAATACTGGCGTGTCTTCCCTTCTTTCGCCAGTTGAATAATGGCCTGCGCGGCCGTATCGTTCGACAAATGTTTCTTGATGGTCTCGCGGATGGTTCCGTTCAACCTGCTTGCTTTCAAATGGGCTAGCATGCACAGGGCCGCATGCTCGCTCTTCCGACTCAGCGCATCTGCCGCCTGGTTGGCCTTACCCGCCTTATGTTCGAACTGAAAATCATACTCTGCGAGACATTCTTGCCATCTCGCTTGCTTGGAGGACAGCTTCGGCTGACTGAAGAAGTGACAGATGGAGCTGTTATCGGTCTTGACGACGAATTTGGCTCCGAGGAGGTACTGTCTCCAAGCTCTCAAGCAGTGAACCACTGCTAACATCTCCTTCTCTGAGACGACGTATCTCTTCTCTGCGTCATTCAGTTTCCGACTTTCATATGCGATGGGGTGTCCATCCTGGGTTAGAACACCACCCAACGTGTAGTCTGACGCATCGGTCTCTACTACGAAAGGTTTAGTAACATCGGCAATTCTGAGTACCGGGCCTTCCATCATTGCTCGTTTCAACTCATCAAACGCAGTTTGGCAATCTGGAGTCCAACTCCACGTCTTGTCTTTCTTCAACAACTCTGTTAAGGGACTGGCACGATTCGAGAATCCCTCTACGAATCGTCGATAGTAATTGGCCAGTCCCAAGAAGGAACGTAGTTTTGTTACTGTCGTCGGGACTTCCCAATCCCTGATGGCTGCCACCTTTCCTTCTTCCATACCAATACGACCGGCTTCGATCACGTGTCCGAGGAAATTAATGCGCTGTTGTGCGAAGGCGCATTTCTCTCTTTTCACATACAGTTGATTTTTCTTCAATTTCTCAAAAACCAAGTGCAAGTGAAGTTCATGTTCTTCCATGGTCGGGCTGTAGACTACTATGTCGTCGAGGTAAACCACCACAAACTTGTCGAGGTACTCATGGAACACTTGGTTCATTAGTGTACAAAAGGTAGCCGGAGCGTTCGTCAGGCCGAATGGCATGACGAAGAACTCGAAGGCCCCATACCTTGTGACACACGTTGTCTTGGGTTCATCTCCTTCGGCGATGCGTACTTGATAGTATCCCGATCTGAGATCTAATTTCGAGAAATACTTTGCCCCGTGGAGCCGGTCAAACAAGTCGGTGATAATGGGAAGTGGATACTTATTACGCACCGTGAGCTTGTTGAGGGCTCGATAGTCAATGCATAACCGTAGGCTTCCGTCTTTCTTCTTCTGGAACAACACTGGGGCCCCATATGGAGCCTTCGCGGGCCTAATGAACCCAGCATTCAGTAACTCATCTAGCTGTTTTCGCAGCTCTGCTAATTCAGGCGGCGCCATGCGGTAGGCATTTTTAGCGGGCGGTCTCGCCCCTGGTAACAGTTCGATTTCGTGATCTATCCCCCGTCGTGGAGGTAGGTTCCTGGGCAAACTTTCTGGCATTACATCACAATACTTGTCCAACACACGTTGGATCTCACTGGGGACTGGTGCTTCCAAATTTCCGTCTTCTGTCATTGGGATGGCCATGAATGTGGGTTCATCGTGCGCAAGACCTTTCTTTAACTGGAGGGCTGATATCATTTTCACCCCAGTCGGTTGTCTGATACTGGTCGTCACGACCGTGGGGTTGGTTCCTGTGATCACCAAGCATTTTGCTAGGGGCATTGGAATGACCTTGTGTTCGAGAAGGAATTCCATTCCCAACACCACGTCGAAATCATCCATCTTTACAATCACAAAATCTGCATGGCCATTCCAATCCCCCAGCTTGACAGTCGCTCTCTTAGCAATTCCCATGATCGGTAGGGCGGCTGAGTTTACCGCTTTCATCTTCCCTGGATCCCTGTCCCACTTTAGGTTCAATCGTCGTGCTTCAGTTTCAGTCATGAAGTTGTGGGTGGCACCAGAGTCGACCATTGTACTCTTGGTCTGCTTCTGATTAACCCACGCCTCGACATACATGAGACCCCTTTCGAGCGGCTCTTTGGCCCCTTCGGATTTCCTTTGGAGGGCGGATAGGAATTTCAAGGCCCCCATGCGAGGGTTGTCCTCATTCGCCTCATTCGTTGTGGTAGTCTCAACACTCTCAGTTTCGGGACCCACGTTGCCCGTCAATGAAGCTTGAAAGGCGTTGAATGCTGTTTTACTAGGACACTGGTACGATCGATGTGCCCCTTTACAGATGTAACAATAAGGTTTGTCGTTGTTGACCTGCTGATTCGGGCCTCGATATGAACTTCCGCCTCTTGGCTGGAAGTAGTTGCGGTTACTTCCCCCACCTTTGTCTCCTCCCCCACTTTTGGGAGAGCTGGATCGCACAGATCTATTTCCCCCACTCGAGGGGGCTTGATTCCGTCTCTGTTCTTGCGGCTGGTCGTTGCTAAGATCGAACAGACGTTCTGCGGCTGCATAAGCGTCTGATAGTGACTGTACTCTCTGTTCATACAGCTTTGACTTCGCCCACGATTTCAATCCCTCTATAAAACATAAGACCTTGTCTTTCTCTGACATGTCTCGTATGTCCAACATCAATCCAGAAAACTGCTTGACATACTCTCGGATCGTTCCTGTGTGTTTCAACTCGCGTAACTTACGACGCGCCAAAATCTCAACATTCTCTGGGAAGAACTGTGAACGTAACTCTTGTTTCAGTCTTTCCCATGTGTCAATGACACATCGACCTTCTTGAACGTCCCTGTAGCGGGACCTCCACCACAACTTGGCGTCATCTGCCAGGTGCATAGTCGCCAAGGTGATTTTCGACTCCTCTGTTGTCGTATTTGTGGCCCTGAAGTACTGTTCCAGATCAAAGATAAAGTTCTCCAGGGCTTTGGCGTCTCGAACCCCACAGAAGGGTTTCGGCTCGGGGACTTTCACTTTGTTTAATTGGACCGCACCCCCTGTCGGGGTTTGGTTTCCCACCGCTCTCATGGTGAGATTTAGTCTGGCGCTTAAATCCGCCACTTCGGCTCTGACGACGTCAAGGGCCGCTTTCACATCTTCAGACAGTTCTGTGACCATCTGAACTATTGCTTTTTGGGAGCTGTCCAGACCATCGACACGCTCCTCCATCTGGGCAACAGAGCCCGTCGAGCTGTCCCCACGCTCGAAGCTGCTAGGTTTCACAGCTCTGTTCTCGAGGTTTTCAACCCTCATAATCAATTCTTGGATGGGCATTCCATCCACGCGGCCAGCTACCGCATCAATCTGGTCTGTCCTCGTCGCAATTTCTTCAAGACGAGATTCTAGGAAGCGCACCGAATCGGGGACTTCCCTCAGGTAGAGCATCTGTTCTTCGATCTCTACCAATCTTTCTACATGGGTCTTGCCCAACTGTTTTACTGCCGACATGATTTCGGACTTCTCTTTCAGGAGCCAACTGGGCTCTGATACCAACTGTCACAGTCGCGGTCTTTAGGGTCTCGAAAGGCGACTGTGCGGCACTTACTTTCGCTCACAAGTAAGTCAGCCAACTTGGAAACGGATCGCCGGTGGCACAACGGGCGAATATCGCAACCTCTACCCCCGTTCCTTGGAAAACGGTTTTAGAAAACGGGGTTAGAGAAAAGGTTTTTGAAAACGTTCGAAGACATTTTTTTGAAAGTATATTTGTTGCACAGACTATCAAGTAAGCAAAGGCACAACAACAGCTTGATAGCATACAACTCTCGGGTAGGAAGGATTGACAACTAGTCGTACCCCCCTATAGTACATTATAAAGCATTTTAGCCTTGGCAGGCTTAAACATGAAAATCACGAGGAGTCATACACTTGAGAAATGCAAAGGAAAGTAAACAAGCGATACAAAGGAAATACATATAATGAAAGCATGAGGGGAAAGGGTTGACATGGGCATGCGGCCATAGGCAACACGCCTTGGACGAGCATGACCGTGACACTTAGCCTGATAACTGATTGTTGAGGCACGAGAATTTCGTCTCAAGTTCTCAATATCTTGAGACGTCTCAGGACATTACTCCTGTGACAAATGAATTCCATATTTGAAAGGTAAACAACCTTTCTTGGAATTTTAATCTTATATCTAGCCAACACTTTTGCCATATGAGATACTTGAGATAGAGCTAGCGATCTTTGTTCCTGTGATCCCGATCGTGTTAGATTTTAAGAACAAATCAAGCCTTTCCAAATCAATAGTTTGGAACTACATTGCTAGCTAATTTCTAATGTCAGTTGGACAACCTATATCATTCCTAATGAATAGGATATCAATCATATACTAATAAAGCTACCAAACAATTTGTAATTCTTCGGCTGACACAAGACTTGTCAATACTCTAGTCTAAAACCATAAGTTTAACAATGCATTAAATCTTATGTTTCAAGATCGAAACCTTCAATTCAAACCATAAATCGATCCGTTAAAGGTTGCAAGTCTTTTGCTCTAGATCTTGGACTATGAACTTCTTTTGGTATATACCAAAATGAATTGAAATATACGTATTCCATTCCCAGGTTCATAGTTTAGACTTAATTATCCTTATCCATGTCATTCATTACTTCGTTAAAGGTCAATGAATCCTCCATATTGTCATCAGGCATGACAATCGGAGTTTCAGTTAAACTCACACAGTTTTCATTAGGTTGTTTAACAACCCTCCCACTGCATTGAGGCTTGATGACAAGCAAAAATGTCATCATTTTCCTATTAATTTTAGCTAGTTTTGTGCATGAATTGTGAGTTTTAATGTATTTTTATGTTGATTTTACAAAAAATCGAGTTCGAGCAGCAAAACTGAGATTTGAAGAGAATTTGGGTAAATTTGGAAACTTTGTGGGCAATTTGAAGAATAATCATTTAAGATCCAAGCCCTAAGGTCCAAATAAAAAAAAAAAAAAGACAATTGAAGTGGGAGGCCCAAAAAGCCCAAAAGTTTGAAGAAAAGATGCAAAAATCTGCAATTAGGGCTTCTAGAAGGCCTAGCGTCGAGATGCTAGGATTAGGTTGTATTGCAAAATCGACCCGACCTGACCCATGTCGGTTGTGCATATGACCCAAGCCGACTTGACCCAACCCAATCGGGTTGTGTTGGGTTAGGGAACCTTTTCCTCTATTGAATCATTCCCTCCCGATTTTTGTTAGAGATTTAACTATGAGAGTGAGAAACTGGGACAGAAGTGAAAGGGAGGAGTTAGGACAGTAGCGCTTGCTCGATGACAGTGTCACACCCCCTCTCGGACCACCTGCTAGCTCAATCTGGAAGATCTCGTGAAGCCAACGAACGTCGTCCTCCTCTATCGATACTCGTCGACCCTCCTATAACGTTGAACCTGATAAACATACCAATCTTAGATATAAAATATTCTACATGAAACACAACACAACGGAATCCCTGAAAACCTTTTAACATACACGAGGTGCAGCCCTGACATAACTCGGTTTGGAAAAATAACCTGATATAGATATCACAACCCAAAAAATATTCAACTGGGGTTTATACAACCATGACCTCTAGAACCTAAATTATTTAATCCTTACAAAACATTTACAATATAGGCAGACTCAATATACAACTCCACCCACGTACTGGAGCTTGATCTAGAACTTTCAGCAGACGTTGACTATCATACACCAGGAGCTCGATCTCTACCTGAAAAGTGGGAAAACATTTTGAAAGAGGGTTAGCTACGAAGCCCAGTGAGTGACTAAATTTAAAACTGTAAATCTGAAAACCAGAACACGTGGTAAAACGTTAAACGTATAAAGCTGCTCAACCAAGGCGTTAAAAATAAACGTGCAATGATAAAAGCTTTCTCAAAAACATTACAGGTACGTCATTAAAAATCTAGCAAGGCATATCAAGTACATTGATGGACCGCAAAGTGCACGGGCCGCAAGCAATATAAAACGGTAAGTATTCCGAGTATCGAATCCTCAGGGATTGGATTTATTCAATTAAGTACCACGAATAATCTTGCTTAGCTTTATTTAGAGAACAAAATCTAATGCTGAAAAGAATAATAAAAAGCTAATCTACAAAGCAAAAGATAAATGGTGACGCAATTTGATGGGATAATTCTAGAGTTGTTGATTTCATCAATTGGACCTTTAATGCATAATCAATTAACTAAGATGGATTAAAAAATCATTTGATTCATAAGTCTAGAAGTCTAATTTCAAGGACTCTCCTGTCGGTCTCCTCCTATCTCATACCTTTCAATAAAGAATCTCCTTTCAGTCTCATCTTTATTTACTAAGCATGGCATTACGACCCTTCAGTACAACCTCTAACGTTATTTATTTTGTCCCGTGTCACCCAGGTAAATAACCGTTAGTCATGCATTCAGTTTTAGTCTAAGCTTCTCTCCGTCGAATCTCCGCTTAGTAACGATTCATTTAATCAGTGATCAGTTGATTAAAAGCATTACGGACAAAATGCACAAATGAACAATAATGACAATTAAACCACATCAATTCATTAATTCAGCAGAGGTTCAACATCTTAATCAATCTCATAGAATTTAGGAATTTACTACTCATAATCATAAAATTCAATAATTCCTAATCACAACAATTCTAGAAACTAAAACATAAAGGAAAAGGGAAGAGAAATGCTCATAAAAGTGTCGATCTCCTCGATCCCGCGCCGACCTCCTTCGATCCCGAGCTCCAAAGATCTTCAACAAAGCTCCAAAACTCTCCCAAAAATTCCCAATTTTAGAGGAAACTCTAGAATGGGGTGAAAACCCACAAATTGGCACCCAAAATATGGATGCAAAAGGCTCCTTTTATAGGTTCCCAGCAGGCGTAGCGTCGAGACGCTACAAGGACAGCGTCGAGACGCTCTGACGTCATCTTTTCTTGGGCTCCAAGACGTCGCAGCGTCGAGACGCTATTTGGACAGCGTCGCGATGCTGTCGCGATTCTGGATCTTTCCACGCGGCTACCTAGCGTCGGGAAGCTCCAAGCTTAGCGTCTCGACGCTAGGCCCTGAATCTTCAATAATGGCCCGATTGTTACTCCATTTTTGGGCCTCCAACTTTCTTTTGGCCCAAATACTTCTTGTAATGGATTTTGGGCACTTTTCTTGACCCAAATTGATACTTTAAGATTTGAAATTCATGAATTTGGGCTTCTAATTCATTCTTCTTGGCTTTTTGGACTCGGATCTTCAATGTAATTCTCCAAATTGCTCAAAAAGCCTCCAAGATCATCTAAAATCTCTCAAAATTCCAGTTTTTCTTCTTTCACTCGATTTTCTGAAATTTAAACAGAAAATAGCATTAAACCACACAATTCAAGCATAAAACTAGCCAAAATTAATAGGAAAATGATGACATTTTTACATGTCATCATACATCAAACGTTTTAACTAACATGACCGATCTACGTAGTGTAGGGCACGCCCAGTACAACAAACGTTTACTAGTCCTACGATGTAGTGGGGCCCACCCAACACTCCCAACATCGTTGTCACGGAGTACACTCAACGTCAACAACGAAATATAACGTGTGTGCACACGGTACTATATAGTCTCGGGCTCAATATCTCAGTCATGTAGTCAATAGAAATCTCAGAAAATCACATGAAAACATTAAAACATGCCTGCTTATCGTTATCTTTCGTAAAACTTAAACTTACTTTAAAAGATATCGTTTCAACTACTTTTCATAAAGTCATTAACCACGTGCTCGTACATGAACCCCATTAGAAAATCTAAGCTCAAAACTTATGCTTGAAACCATTCATAAAAAATCATGTATCATTCATAGAAATCATGTAAAACATCTAATCAGGAACAACCGCTTAGAAACAATTTTCGAAATTTGTTTTGTCACTCACAATCTTAGATAGTTTCCTGGTCTGTAGACTCGACCTACTTCCTCTTGGCCTATCAAACAACCAAAATCGAGTATTAGAACCATAAGTAGTTTTGTCTTTCCATGCTCAAGAATTCTAAACACTTGAATCAATAATCACACTTCACATTCTACTTTTCCAGATTTTCCAGATTCTATACCCTAAATTACAACACCCATAACATCCTCAATACTTAACCAAAATTAATGTACTATAAATCGAATTCTTCATTTTCGAACACTATACAACTTATCTGAAGAAATGAAAACGAGATTCCCAACGGATTTGTCCAGAAATGCCCTGAACACAGACAACACAGATTCAAGGTTCTCTTCTACCCTTTATCTTTCTTTTGAAATTAAACCTACTTCAAGTCATTTTTTGGCTCACAAGTTCTTCATGAAAGTTATAGGAAATTGAATAAGCTTTCCAACCATACCAAATAGAGCTTCAGATTCAACTTGTACACCCCAGAATGCTAAAAAAACCAGAGAAAACCAGAGATCCTCCTGGTTTGCTCGAAAATCATGTGCTCTGTTTTCCATTTCAAAAACCATTAACTTATCATCAGATTTAGCTCAAGCTTCATGCAAGAAATTTGTTAGAAAATGGACTAAATTTCAAGAAAACCAAACCTCACTTCTTAGTTTCTTCTTTGTAGCTCAAACCGAATCAAAAATCGACCCGACCTGAACCACGTCGGTTGTGTAGATGACCCAAGCCGACTTGACCCAACCCGATCGGGTCGGGTCTGGTTAGGGAACCTTTTCCTCTATTTAATAATTCTCTCCAATTTTTGTTAGAGACTTAACTGTGAGAGTGAGAAGCTGGGATAGAAGTGAAAGGAAGGAGTTAGGATAGTAGCGCTTGCTTGATGACGAAGTGAGCGGTGGAGGGGAGAAATTACAGGCTTCGGAAACAGAGCGGTGAAGAGGGGAGAAGAAGGCCCAAAAGGAAAAAAAAGGATGAAGAACAAAGTGAGAGATATTAGAGGCTTCGACAGGGTCTAGGGAGCTTTGTTTCATGGGAGTGTGACGAGGTGGAATTGTCGAGGCTCGTGTTGGTCAAATAAATTTATAATCCACGACACTCTAACTATTTTGTAAAAATAGTGGTCGGGGTCAAACACAGGGAAATGGACGTAGCAGATGTAGAATTTTGTGCTTATAAAGATAGGAGGATTTTTTAAAGTAGGGCGAAGCAAAGAAAATAAATGCAGAATTTAAAGGAGACAAAATAAAGCATGCATACGAGAAATAAGGCAGAAATCAATAACATGAAAGGGATCGACGGATTGAGATTTCTTATGCTTGACTCTATTTCTTTTGGCTTCCTAGTTTTCTTTAATAATTGTTCTATGCTGATTTCATTAGTCCAGTTGGCTTCTTGGTTACTCAGAGGATTCCCTACACTAACCTATGCTAATTAACTTGCTAACCGTGAATTCTGCAATTAACAAGATTAATTAATTTATTCTTTATTGCTTGCCACCCCTCAAACATAAAATAGCAACCATCCGAGACCTCGCAACGGTCACTAAATTATATCTAACTAATTTATAATAAGAAATTTCACAATCACCTACTTAAACTAGTTGCTTAGGGATCGTGTGTCTGGAATTGTAATAACCAAATTTAAATACAATTTAAATCTAATTCATACAACCTTTAACATGCATCCTAGGTTTATCAAGGGTCGTCTTGCATAGAGAGTGACTTGTCTCGACCTAGTGGCTATCTAAAAATAACTGATTGAAAACACAAGCGATATTCACATAGGGTCGTCAATCTTAATCAAATAGCCTAATGTATTGGTTTCAACAGGATGACATGCAAAACTTAATGAGCGCACAACAAGAACAGTGCAATAAACCCCAGAAAATTCCGTCAAAGTAGATAGAAATTAAAGCATAATCCCAATACAACGATCTAAATACGATTAGCTACTCATAAACAAAGTATAAACATAAATAAACATGAAAGAATACACGAGATATGACCTAAAAAGATCCAAAACAGTACTGGAAAGTAAAAGAGGCGAAAGAAAATGTGAAAGGACCAAATTTCTAACCTAACGGCAGACTAAACCGAGACTACATATTTATAGAAAACTCAGCGGCGTTGAGACGCCAAGGGCAACATTGAGACGCTGCGAATTTGATGCTCCACCTTTATTTCACGTCGATGTTGAGACTCTAGGGACAGCGTCTCGACGCCATCACTTATTCGTCCCTTGCTGTTTTATTTATCGGTCTTGTCTCAGGCCCGCTACAGCACAATTGGGTCTTTTCACCTCCTCGCTGTCCAAGACACCGAGATGACTCGAAAACTTCGTAACTGGCCCGAATTAACACCAAATTAGCGTGATTGGCTTCTAACATCGCCTAAGCTCAAATATCCTGTAAAGAAGACAAGTAAAACAAAAAATAACTCTAACAAGCTTGGATTAGAGGTGATAAAATAGGACTATTTAGGTACTATCAGAGTTATTTTTTGTTTTACTTGTCTTCTTTACAGGTTGACGGCGGCTGCATGAAGAACGTATTGGACGTCGATGAGAAGAGACGAAAAGACGAAAAGACGGAGAAAGACGAAAATGCTTCGTTTCACATCAATATGCTCTTCTGGTTTTTGACAAGGAGAGACGGTATGAGAGAGTAGACGCCGACGAGGATAGGCAGAAAGAGAGAGTAGACGTGGGCGGTGAGAGACAGAAAAAGAGAGATGTCATCTGAGACTGTTTTGTGGAGAATAAAGGTGAAGAAAGGTGGAACAATGTTCACCCTATTTGAAGATGTAAGTGTTGAAGAACACTGTTCCAAATCACTGAAAATGACAACATGGTAAACTTTAATGTTCTAGCTGGCAAAGTACTTTCATTATATATATATATATATTTCTGAATAAAGTACCATCCTTATTTCTTCTTTACTGCTACAATGGATAAAGTTGGAATACTGTTCTGAACACTGTTCTAAATCAGTGAAAATTTACATTTGCAGATTTAGACAACCAGAAAGACATACTGACAAGTGAAAATAACAATTTGGGCAAAAGGTTGTATGGTTTTGAAAAAGACAAATCGAAACCAAACTGAACTGATCGGTTCGGTTCAGTTTTGTCTGTAATAGTCTTTAAAACCGAACCAAACTGAACCGGTTCGATTTGTTACACCCCCTATTACTTAGGACCTTTTTTTGGACCTTTAGAAGCACCTTAACACCTTATAGTAAGTTGATTTCTACCTATTGAGTTTTTTTTGTTATGTGTTAGTATGACGTGTGTTTACTTATGTAGCCCCAATGTACAATGTATATAATTATAAACGATCCTATTTTGGTTGAGTTCTTAATATCCTTAGTTGTTGAGCATGTTTCTATGCCTTGGAATGGTCTAGCATGTTTTTTTTTTTTTTTATTGAAATTGTCAAGAAAAGAGCATGATGTTTATGTTGAGAGTTTGTTGTTCATTTTATGTGTTTGATGACTTAATACATGGGTTAGAAAATATGGTTAAAAATGTGTGTTCTTGGTTGTGAGCTTGTCCTTGGCATAAAACATGGTGTATAAGCATGATGAGTAGGATTCATGCATTATAGTGAGATTGTGAGTTAAAAGGTCTATGTGTGTTGATAACTCTCCAAAAGGGAGTTGTTACTAGGCTTTCAGGGGATAGAATGAGTCTTATCTAGTGCTAAATGAACATAATTATCACTTAAATTCTATGGCCCGTTTGATAACCATTTGGTTTTTTGCTTTTGGTTTTAAAAAATTATACTTGTTTTCTCACAATTTAATTACCATGGTTTTTATGTTTGTCAATGACAGTTGAATTCCTAGTCAAATTCCAAAAACAAAAACAAGTTTTTAAAAACTGTTTTTCTTTTTAGTTTTCAAAAACTGGCTTGGTTTTTAAAAACATGGGAATAAGGTAGTTTTTTTAGTTTTAAAAAATTACAAATTTTAGATGTCGGGTCGTTACAATAGTGAACCATTCTGCCTTTCTTTCTTTGATATTCACCATTTCAGGGGAAAAATTTGGATAACCTTGTGAATTCTTGTTTGAACGCCTCTACTGATTTGTTGCCTTGCTTTAGGTTTAGAAACATAACCTGCTTCGTGTATTTGATGATAGTTCAATAGTACATCTTGAAGAAATCTTCCTTAAAATACAGTCAACTGACTATTTCAAAGTGATGACCTAGGTAACTCGATCTTAATCCTGAGCTAACTATGAACTCCTGTTTATTCGGGATTATCCTTTGCTTTGCATAGGTGAGAGTGGCCCATAAGCGCCGCTCAATAAACCTGCCACTTTGGGGATAAGACCGGATAGATAGCTGGGGACATAGTCCTGCAAGATGGAATTCACTCCTCCCCGTCTTTAGGGATAGTAGAAAGGTTGTTCCCTTAAGTGCTGACTCCAGAACGTGAACAAAGGCGCGCCACCCTCTCATTGGCCCGAGAGGTTTTAGTTTTAGTGGTGGGACCACAAACCAATTGTTCATTGGGGACTCAGTTGAGGCTTAAGGAACAAGAAGTGCTATAGGGGTAAAACGGACTTTTGACCTGACTATAGTTACGAACAACCTGTGAAGGACTGACTTACTAATCACGGTTATATAGGGTGGACAAAAATATATCTACAGTGAGGGGAGTTCAGCTACGGGCTATAGTGGAGTGTCCCGTCAGTTAACGAATGTTGGTTAACTAGGATTGAAAGAGTTCAAACAGTTAATCTCGGATCGTTGGAGCCCATGATCTGTAGGTCCATTAGATCCCCCTGCTAGCTCAAACGGATTAACCTTAGAACAGAGTGATGAAAGAATTTGAAAGTCGTTCAAATTCGGTTTTGGGAGATATCATTAATTATATTCGATATAATTTAACTCGTTGGTTTAATTACGAATTAAAAAATATTTAGAGAGTCGGAAATATTTAAATAGGATTTAAATATTGTAAATATGTATTCAATACATAGTTGGTTTAAATTTGAATTGTGATTCAAAAAAAAAATTGGGTTTTTTAGAAGGTTCGGGTATGGTGTATTTGTTTAAATTAATTTAATATTTTGATAATAAAATTAAACAAATATAAATTAATTAAATTAGTTTAATTAATTTAGAAATAAATTAATTGATTAACTTTAAAAGAAATTCAGAATTTTAAAGTTAATGGATTAATTTGAAAATCAATTTTGAAATTGATTTCATGCAAAATTCAATACCAAGACACCAAGCTTTTGCCTTTGCCATTCATCTTTGAGTTGTCAACACATGGTGAACACAAAGCATCATAACCTCCATATATATATATGGTTTAAGAGGTGGAGAAAGATGAAAAAAGGATGATGAAAAATGGAGCTTGCTGGAAGTTCAATTTTTCACAAAAACCCACATATCTCTCAAGTTTTCTTTCTCTCAATTCATCATGCTCGGGTTCCCACAAGCCTGTTCTAAGGCCGGAGAATAGCGGGGAAGATCACAGTGGTCGTCCATGTCAAGTTCGTGAGGAGAAACATCCAACGACACGCTTGAATTCGGAGCTCCAAGAGGTTTGTTATTCTTGCTCTGTTTTCGTTCTTATTTTCAGCATGCTTTAATCTTAGAAATTAACGAAAATTGGTGCCGATGATCCGCTAACGCTTCCGCTCGAGTGTTCTTCACTTCTATCAATTGGTATCAGAGTGTGGTTTGGGCACTTGATTTCCATTAATTCGAGTTTGGAGGGTGAATTTTTATTATTGAATCTGTTATGGTTGCTAAAGTGGATGAACTCGGTTTTGGCATCAATTTCTCATTCAATTCGTTCGTTTAAATTATAATTGCCTATACGAATATGGGCTTTAATGTGTTGCCAAGAGTCTGTAAAGATTTGGGAGTCATTAGAGTAGTAATTAAGCTGTAATCGATCGAAGAAGACGAAGTGTTCGCTGGCCGGAAAAACAGAGCATGCAAAAATCGTGTTTTCTGGGCTGCTGGATGAACAGCGTCGAGACGCTACCGCGAAAATTCAAAAAGTTTTATTGTTATTGTAATAATTTAGCTTAGTTTGATTGTTTAGATGCCAAAATCGGTCCACTTTAGTGTGTTTAATTATTTATGCATTAGGAATGTATGTTATAATTAAATTAGAATTAAATATGCATAATGTATGTCATATAGATTTAAAATCCCACCATAGGAAAGCATGATCATGCATTGGTAAATAATTATAAGGGTTATAATAAAATGAATGCATGTTAGGCTTCATGTTAGATTCATGTTTGATTGTTTTATTTTTCGTTTATGAATGATTATTTATAAGCGTTATATTAATAAACGAAAACGGACAAGCATGCAGCATGAAACCACCTTAGCATAGATGAATGTTATAGGTTGTCTACATTATAAATTGTTATAAAAATCGAGATAGACGTTAAAACCTATAACAAAGATAAATGCATGCTCACTTAGGGTTAATGAAATCCAATTTCGAATGATTCGCATAGAATAGGTCGATTTCTTGTAAAGCTAAGGTTACAAGAGAACTCACCCGACAGGATGCTGTCTAAGGCTGGAGGCATTTAAGTTGACGGTTTACGGAACACCTCCTACCTGGGCATCGAGTCGGTACTTGAGTTAGGTTAACCCGGTTTTATGAGCATGCGTGAGAGATGTGAGGCTTTATCACCTAGACATCATAGCGTAATAGTTATGCCGTTTGAAATCACCTAGATTTAGGTTGTTTCAAAATGTTTTAAGCTTTTTAAATGGTGATTTATTTTATAACTTTAATTTTGATTGTTATATGCTTTCATCACCATTAGAAGCATGTTATAGGATTAATTCATTAAAAGTTATAAATAGTTATAAGGTTAATGAATAGAAACCGTCAAACCTATAACAAAGAGTTGCATGCTAACATAGGATCTTAGGTAGCTCGAATTAATTTTAAAATCATTTAAAATCAATTAGACCTAAGATCATTATTTTCTAATAGGATTAGAAGAGCTTCCTACTTAGTGTTTTAATAGAGTTAAAATTCGATAGGTAGGATATAAGACTTTGGTTATAAGGGAACTCTCCCGGTAATCCGGTACCTGAGTTGAATTAACAATAGTCTTATTAGTATGCAATGTCGCTAGGAAATTAAAAGGGTTTAATTCGCCTAGACATTAGAATAAAGACCTTATTTAAAATAGTTTTTTATAAGGCATTAACTTAGATAAATTCATTTAGTCGGGATTTACCTAAGTAAAAGACCCTAATCGTTAAAATACTTAGTGGGAGAAAAAAGGTCTATGAAAAAACGTTTTCTTCTCAAGTTCTCCATAGAGTTCACACGGTGAGATTTATGCATAGCCTCTTGTTACTTACTAACGTAACCATTCCATTCGGAAGGTGATGGCATAAATCAATATCAAGGTGAATGGAGAAAGTATTTATAGTAAGTGGGAGAAGGAAGCGTGTCAATGCATCCTACGGTCTCCTCCATTGGTTTACATCGCGAGATCTCTATGTTCGCCTGCTAAGCACGCCCTCGAGCTGCTACACCATTCGGAGAGTTGTAACATAGAGATTGTAGCACAGTGAACACCCCATAAGGATAAAGGATTTCTTAGGGTCGTTCCCAGCATTAGCTTTTCCATTCGGTAGCATTGTTGGGATCGTTCTTTGAGATCTAAAAAATGGAGGGTCACACTTACAAGATAAAACTAATGGTTAGCTTATTCTTGACCAAACAACGGTAACTAAACGAAATAACAAGATATGAGCAATTATGGTGTTAACGTTTAGTTGAGAATGTCTCAGTTCAAAGGAGGACTAGCTGACCACCCCTCGGTGGCAGTTACTCTGAACCTCTGAAGTATCGTTGCAAAAGAATTATGATTATAGGGCGTGTAATTGCTTTTGCTAAATTCATTGGATTAGTAAAAGTGTCAAAACCTTTAAAAGACAACCGATTTTAAAGTTTATTTGTTTATTTTTAGCGATTAGTAAAGATTCTATAAAATGCCTCTTTAAATACGCCAAAATTCGTCATTGGTATAGAAATATACTACTAAACAATCCTTATACTCTATAATCGTGGAAAAGTGATATGTAAACAATCTTAAAATGTAATATGTCCTCTGTTGGGTTTTATGCCCTAAAACTCGTAGATAGTGAATGTAACCGTTGACCGGATATTAATGAAATAATATTGATATATTTTTCCATTAATTGTTATTAGTTATTTTATATATGTCTTTGCCTAATAATAACCCTAATCCAATAAACTAGACATCCAAGGCTGTAATATGAGTCTTGAACTATATGTAGCGACATATGGGATCATTGTTCAAGAAACAGCCTAAAGGGTCTATAGTATAGGGATAAGATTGGGTGCCTTATCCTGGTGACACTATGGATACGGCCCACTTTGTATTTGATACAAATGCTGCGATCCAACGCGTTCATGTAGGAGACATGCGAGTGGGGGTATCCTATAAAATGAGTTTGCATAAGACCGGACCGCGAAATAGTAACCACTAGTTATAACACCGTTAACTAGTTGGTTTTCTATTTCACTAGGACGACCTAGACAACTTAGTCTTAATCCTGAGTTGATTATGGACTCCTGCTCATGAGAGATTGTCCTTTGATTTGTATGGGTGAGAGTGGCCAATACGCCGACTCAATAAGCCTACCACTTTGGGGACAAGATCGAATGGGGAGCTGGGAACATAATCGTACAAGATGGAATTCACTCATTCCCGACTTTAGGGAAGCAGATGAGTGTTCCCTTAAGTGGTTACTCCGAGTCTTGAACAAAGGGTCCTACCCTCTCAATGGCACGAGAGGGTTTTCTGTTTGATGGTTGGACCACAAACAGGTTGTTCATTAGAGGAGAATTGGTACTTAAGGAAATAGAGGTAACCCAGGGGTAAAACGGTAATTTGACCCAGCTGGTGTTACAGACACTCGTGGAGGACTAACTAGTCGATATTGGTCTAAGTTCCGTGGACACAGAAAATATGTCTGCAGTGAGAAGAGTGCAACTGTGAGTCTATAGTGGAATGTACACACAGTTAACGAATATTGATTATTGTGGTTAATGAGTTTAACCAATTAATCTCACATCGTTGGAGCTTCTGATCTGCAGGTCCATAAGGTCCCACTCGTAGCTCGTAAAGTAATTTGAGGCGACTAAGTAATTAAATGTAAATTGAAAATGTTCAATTTACTAAGGGAAATAAATATAATATATATTGATATATTATTATGAGAGAAATTTATATTTGAAGAAGTTCAAATATAAATTTATGGAAGATTGAAAGAATTAATTAATTTAAGTCCTAAAAGTGTTTGGGCAAAATTAATTAATTCAAGGCCGGAAATTAAATATGTGATATTTAATTGGTGGTTAATTAATTAAAGAATTCATTAACCATGAATTAATCAATTATGTAAATAATTAATCACTTAAGGAAGTGATTAATCATTTATGGGAATGATCTAATTACTTATGGAAGAAATTAGTCATTTATGGAAAAGATTAATCAATTGGGGAATTGATTGATCATGATTGATTAATTAAGGAATAAAGATTGAATCAATTTTGGAAAAGATTGATTTAATTGAATATTTTATTCATGGTCTCTCTTCTATAAATAGAACACTAGACCTAATTGGTCATGACACTTGACACTCTTGAAAGACAAGACCTAGAATTCTCTCTAGCCTCCCTCTTAGAGAAAGACTCCCACAAGTCTTTGGCCTCCTAGACTTAGAGACATACCGGTGTAACCTCTGTGGTTATTGTGTCATTCAAAGAAGAAAATCCAGCGATCAAGAGGCGAGAAGGCTGCTGCGTTTTCGTTCGTTGGAGCGTTGTCGGTGAAGAACGGTCAAGTCTACAACGGAGGTTTGTAACGGTTCTTCCTCTTTTCGTTAGAAAAGTTTTTCAAAATAAATTTAGATTTATTCTAGCATGTTTAAACCGTTTTTTCAGCGACTTTAAAGTTAGTTTAAAGTTTTGTTTGAGTTATCGTAACGGTATTTTAATGTTAATTAATATACGGCGTAAGGTCCAACCGATGCGCTTCCGCTGCGTGGGGACTTTTATTCCCTTCAATTGGTATCAGAGCCATCGCTGTCCCTATTAATTAATTTTAAAAAGTTGCGATAGGCTCTAATAGGTGGGATTTATGCATAATGTATGTTCGGTTTGCATTGAACTGTTTGGGTTAATTTTATGGCCATAGATTTTATTTTTATGTGATTTTGATCATGTAAGGCCCGGTGTTTCGGGTATATTATGTAAAATCGAGTCCTATGTAAGTTCGGGTCTAGAATAGGTTTTTATGAGATGAAAATCGGAGCAATCACCGCTGAAATCGGGCCGAAATCGAAGAAATCGTTGCTGTTTTGCCCAGATTCTGCCTCCAGACGCAACAGCGTCGGGACGCTCCTTCAACAGCGTCTCGACGCTGTCTCGATACCGAAGGCGCTCGGTAAGGAAAGCGCACAGCGTCGGGACGCTACCTCAACAGCGTCTCGACGCTTCTCGATTACGCAGGCGCCAGATATGGAAAACGCACAGCGTCGGGACGCTAATCAACACAGCGTCTCGACGCTGTCACGATGGAGGCGCGACCTAGGGTTTCAAAAGGCGCGGTTCAAGGTGTAACCGGTCCGGTTCGGACCGGTTCGGCTGGGCTGGGACCTATTTGGTCCGGTTCAGCCAATTTTTGGCATGGTTCGTGATTTTGGAGGCCGGTTCGAGGTGGTTCGGGGTGGTTCGTGCTGTCTAGGCCAATTCCGAAGCTGTACATAGATTTTTTAGGATAGAATTTAGCTAAATTAATGTAATTTAATGCTTTATTTTATCCTAGGGGCCAAAATTAACCGGTTCAATTGCTATTTATATGCTTTATGGATGTCATATAGATTATTTAATCCCACCTTAGGTTATAAACATGCTCATGCATTTTTTATATATTATAAATTGTTATAATGTATGTTTAAGTGCATGGATTTGTTTTCATATTTTTTAATATAAGTGTATATTAATTTATATGAAAAATTGGAAAGCATGAAGCATGTCATTACTTAAATTAAATATAAATAGTTATGTTTAATGTGATGAATGAAGCATGCTTGATTGATTGTCTTGATTGGCTTATAATTGTTATAATAAAAGAAAATCAAAATTGCATGAAGCATGAAACATCCATAGTTAATAATATAATTGTTATATTATTCATGCAATTAGTGTGGTTTAATTATTTAATATGAATGAGATTGTTGAATGAATTAAACCCTAGATTCTTGATTATAGGATTAATCATTAAAATTTGAAATAGTTCTTTATTATTAATGATTAGAAACCGTCAATCTATAATCAAGATTTGCATGCAAACATAAGATCATAGGATAAATTGGATTAATTTTAAATTGTTTAAAATTAATTAGACCTAGATCGATTTCTAATAGGATTAGAATCTTTTCTTACTTAGAATTAAAAATAGTTTTAATTTACTAAGTAGGAAAAACATTGCTATGATTATAAGGGAACTCCACCGGTAATGTTCTGTCTAAGGTTGGGGGTATTTAAGTTGACGGTTTACGGAACACCTCCTACCTTGGAACTGACCTGGAATACCGGAGTTGAATTAATCATAGTTAAATGTTAGCATGCAATGTCACTAGGTTTATTAAAAGTGTTTAATGCACCTAGATCTTTAGAGTAAATACCTTACATTACTGAGGTTATAAGGGAACTCTCTCGGTAAAGTTCTGTCTAAGGTTGGGGGTATTTAAGTTGACGGTTTACGAAACACCTCCAACCTGGGAACTAACCAGATTGAGTTGAATTAACCATAGTAATGTTGACTTGCAATGTTGGGTTTATTAAAAGAAGTTTAATTCACCCAAAAGATTGCAGTTGAATCCTTTCCATAATTGTTATAATAGGATCAGACTTAGATAGATTGACTTAGCCGAATACTATCTAAGTTAAACAACCCTATATTAACCTTAGGACATTTTCAGTGGGAGGAAAATTACAAAACGAGATTTAAATCAAGTTTTGCTCCTACGTCCCTATATTCACAACGTGAGATTCATGCTCGGCTTCGAGTCGCCCTAGGAGCGGCCTCCCTTCGGAAAGTGTTTGCATGGATCAATATCAAGGTGAATGGGAAAAATGTCTAGAGTAAGTGGGAGCGGGACACGTGTCAACGTATCCCTCGGTCTCCGCCCATAGTTCACACCGTGAGAGTCCTATGATCCGCCTGCAGGTTGCCATGGCGCATCCATCCCTTCGGAGGGCCTGATCATAGGATTCGGAACATCGTGAACTCCTGAAAAAGGATAGGAGCTCTTAGACTAATCACCAACAGTTGTCTTTCCCTTCGGTAGCCTGTTGGTGCGTGCCTCTGAGATCTGAAAGTGGGAGGGTTACACTTACGAGGATAAGTTAAAAGTGTTAACAAATCCTTGACCGAACAACGGTGGCTAATGTCTATAGGAATATGAGTTATTCTGGAATTAGAATTAGCTGAGAGGTGTCTCATTTCAAAGGAGGAGTACCTGATCACCCTTCGGTGGCTGATATTCTAAACCTCTGAAATGTCGTTGCAAAACTAAATCAATAGTTTTAGGGTTCTGTGATTGTCTGTTTTGCTAAATTGATTGGATTGTGTGCAATTGTTTGCTTGTATGATGGGTTAAGGCAAAGATAACTAATACGGTCATTGTTTGTTTAAATTTCAGCAATGTCTTCCTCAATTGTCTCTCTGCTTAAAAATGAGAAATTAACCGGCGAAAATTATGCTACGTGGAAGTCAAACTTGAATACGATTCTTGTTGTCGATGATCTGCGGTTAGTCTTAACGGAGGATTGTCCTCCAACCCCTGCTCGTAATGCATCCCAGGCAGTTAAGGATGCTTATGACCGCTGGACAAAGGCCAATGATAAGACTCGCGTCTATATCTTAGCCAGCTTATCTGAAGTTTTGGCTAAAAGGCATGAGGGCATGGTAACAGCGAGGGAGATTATGAACTCTCTCCGGGAGATGTTTGGACAACCGTCCTACCAACTCCACCATGACGCGCTCAAATACGTTTATAGCTGTCGCATGAAAGAGGGCACGTCTGTTCGGGAGCATGTCCTGGATATGATGGTCCAATTCAACGTGGCAGAGGCAAACGGGGCGGTCATAGATGAGCGTAGTCAGGTTGCATTCATCTTAGAATCTCTTCCGAAGAGTTTTCTGCAGTTTCGAAGCAATGCAATGATGAATAAAATAACATTCAACCTGACTAGCCTCCTTAATGAGCTACAGCTCTATCAGTCTCTTCTTAAGAACAAGGGACAGATAGAAGGAGAGGCAAACGTTGTTCACTCCAAAAGAAAGTTCAAGAAGGGTTCATCCTCTGGAACTAAATCTGTAGCCACTTCTTCAAAGAAAACTCAGAAGAAGAAAGGAAACAAGGGGAAAGCTCCCAGTACTGCTGCTAAAAGCAAGGGAAAAGCCAAAGCTGTGGCAGACAAGGGCAAATGTTTTCACTGCAATGTAGATGGACATTGGAAGAGAAACTGCCCAAAGTACCTTGCTGAGAAAAAGAAGGAAAAGAAAGGTAAATTTGATTTACTGGTTTTAGAAACATGCCTGGTAGAACATGATGAGTTTACCTGGATACTTGATTCATGAGCAACTAATCATGTTTGCTCTTCTTTTCAGGAAAATAGTTCCTTTCGGCAGTTGAACGATGGAGAAATGACACTCAGGGTCGGAACTGGAGAAGTCATTTCAGCTAAAGCAGTGGGAGCTGTGAAGTTATTTTTTAGAAATAGATTCTTACTTTTAGAAAGTTTGTTAATCGTTCCCAAGATTAAGAGGAACTTGATTTCTATTTCATGTTTGATTGAACAATCGTATACAATTACTTTTGATATGAATGAAGCGTTCATTTATAAAAATGGTGTACTTATTTGTTCAGCCAAATTGGAAAATAACTTGTATGTTTTAAGACCAACCAAAAACAAAGCACTTTTAAATCACGAATTATTTAAAACTGCTGAAACTCAAAGTAAAAGGCAAAAGATTTCTCCATCAAGTAACAATACTCATCTTTGGCATCTTAGACTTGGTCATATAAACATCGATAGGATCGGTCGTTTAGTAAAGAATGGACTTCTAAGCAAGTTAGAAGATGATTCACTACCACCTTGTGAATCTTGTCTCGAGGGAAAAATGACCAAAAGACCCTTTACTGGAAAAGGTTATAGAACCAAAGAACCCTTAGAGTTAATACATTTGGATCTATGTGGTCCAATGAATGTAAAAGCTCGATGAGGGTACAAATATTTCATCTCATTTATAGATGATTATTCAAGATATGGTTACTTATACCTAATGGGACATAAGTCTGAAGCCCTTGAAAAGTTTAAGGAGTTTAAGGCTGAAGTTGAAAACCTATTAGGTAAATCTATTAAAGTACTTCGATCTGATCGAGGAGGGGAGTATATGGATCAAAGATTCCAGGATTATATGATAGAACATGGAATCCAATCTCAACTCTCAGCCCCTGGTACACCTCAGCAGAATGGTGTGTCAGAAAGGAGAAATAGAACCTTGTTAGACATGGTTCGATCAATGATGAGCTATGCTCAATTGCCCAGCTCGTTTTGGGGGTATGCAGTGGAGACTGCAGTATACATCTTGAACAATGTTCCCTCGAAAAGTGTTTCTGAAACACCTTTCGAGTTATGGAAGGGGCGTAAACCTAGTTTGCATCACTTTCGCATCTGTGGTTGTCCTGCACACGTGCTTGTGACAAATCCTAAGAAACTGGAACCTCGTTCAAAATTGTGTCAATTTGTTGGTTACCCTAAAGAAACGAGAGGTGGTTATTTCTACGACCCACAAGAAAATAAGGTGATTGTATCGACAAACGCCACTTTCTTAGAGGAAGACCACATGAGAGATCATAAACCACGAAGCAAAATAATATTAGGAGAAGCTACTGAAGAATCATCAAGAGTTGTTGATGAAGTTGGACCTTCAGCAAGGGTTGATGAAGGAACTAGTTCTTCAGATCCATCCCGTCCATCTCAAACGTTGGGAATGCCTCGACGCAGTGGGAGGGTTGTATTACAACCTGACCGCTACTTGGGTTTAACTGAAACTCAGGTTGTCATACCTAATGACAGCATTGAGGATCCATTATCCTATCGACAGGCAATGAATGACGAAGAAAAGGATGAATGGGTCAAAGCCATGAACCTGGAAATGGAGTCAATGTACTCCAATTCTGTATGGGAACTTGCAGATCTACAAAATGGGGTAAAACCCATAGGGTGCAAATGGATCTATAAGAGAAAAAGAGATGCAGCTGGAAAGGTACAGACCTTCAAAGCTAGACTAGTGGCAAAGGGTTATACCGAAAAGGAGGGGGTTGACTATGAGGAAACCTTTTCTCCTGTAGCCATGTTAAAGTCCATAAGAATTCTTTTATCCATTGCCACATATTATGACTATGAAATATGGCAAATGGACGTCAAGACTGCCTTTCTAAATGGTAATCTTGAAGAGAATATCTTTATGTCTCAACCCGAAGGGTTCATAGCCCAAGGTCAGGAACAAAAGGTTTGTAAGCTAAATCGATCCATTTATGGATTGAAACAAGCATCCAGATCATGGAACATTAGATTTGATACTGCAATCAAATCTTTTGGCTTTGACCAAAACGTTGATGAGCCTTGTGTATACAAGAAAGTCAACAAAAGGAAAGTAGCTTTTCTAATACTTTATGTAGACGATATCCTACTCATTGGGAATGATGTAGGATACCTCACTGACATTAAGAAATGGCTAGCAGCCCAATTCCAAATGAAAGATCTGGGAGAGGCTCAATATGTTCTGGGAATCCAAATCATTAGGGATCGTAAGAACAAAACGCTAGCTCTGTCTCAAGCAACGTATATTGACAAGATGTTGTCTCGATATTCGATGCAAAACTCCAAGAAGGGACTCCTACCCTTCAGACATGGGGTACACCTGTCTAAGGAACAATCTCCTAAGACACCTCAAGAAGTTGAGAACATGAGACACATTCCCTACGCCTCAGCGGTGGGCAGCTTAATGTATGCCATGACATATGTTATGCAGTGGGAGTAGTTAGTAGGTATCAGTCTAATCCAGGGTTCGACCACTGGGGAGCGGTTAAGAATATCCTCAAATATCTTCGGAGAACGAGGGACTACATGCTTGTGTATGGAGCTAAGGATTTGATTCTTACTGGATACACTGATTCTGACTTTCAAGCTGATAAAGATTCTAGGAAATCCACATCAGGGTCAGTATTCACCCTCAATGGAGGAGCAGTAGTGTGGAGAAGCATCAAACAAGGATGCATAGCAGACTCAACCATGGAGGCTGAGTATGTAGCAGCTTGCGAACCAGCTAAGGAGGCAGTATGGCTCACAAAGTTCTTGACTGATTTGGAAGTGGTTCCGAATATGAACGTGCCCATAACACTATACTGTGATAACAGTGGGGCTGTAGCCAACTCAAAAGAACCTCGAAGCCACAAACGGGGTAAACACATCGAGAGGAAGTATCACCTGATACGGGAGATTGTGCAAAGAGGAGATGTGATCGTCACTAAGATCGCCTTGGAGCACAACATCGCTGATCCATTTACAAAGGCTCTCACGGCTAAAGTGTTTGAGGGTCATCTAGAAGGTCTAGGTCTACGAGATATGTATGCCATCTAATCTAGGGCAAGTGGGAGAAATGTATAATGGGTATAAGGATGCCCTAGTTCATTGTATTTCCAGCTTTAGATTATTGCATTTACATCCCACTAACTAAGTGTTTTAGTTCAAGTGGGAGTTTGTTGGGTTTTATGCCCTAAAAACTCGTAGATAGTGAATGTAACCGTTGACCGGATATTAATGAAATAATATTGATATATTTTTCCATTAATTGTTATTAGTTATTTTATATATGTCTTTGCCTAATAATAACCCTAATCCAATAAACTAGACATCCAAGGCTGTAATATGAGTCTTGAACTATATGTAGCGACATATGGGATCATTGTTCAAGAAACAGCCTAAAGGGTCTATAGTATAGGGATAAGACTGAGTGCCTTATCCTGGTGACACTATGGATACGGCCCACTTTGTATTTGATACAAACGCTGCGATCCAACGCGTTCATGTAGGAGACATGTGAGTGGGGGTATCCTATGCAATGAGTTTGCATAAGACCGGACCGCGAAATAGTAACCACTAGTTATAACACCGTTAACTAGTTGGTTTTCTATTTCACTAGGATGACCTAGACAACTTAGTCTTAATCCTGAGTTGATTATGGACTCCTGCTCATGAGAGATTGTCCTTTGATTTGTATGGGTGAGAGTGGCCAATACGCCGACTCAATAAGCCTACCACTTTGGGGACAAGATCGAATGGGGAGCTGGGAACATAATCGTACAAGATGGAATTCACTCCTTCCCGACTTTAGGGAAGCAGATGAGTGTTCCCTTAAGTGGTTACTCCGAGTCTTGAACAAAGGGCCCTACCCTCTCAATGGCACGAGAGGGTTTTCTGTTTGATGGTTGGACCACAAACAGGTTGTTCATTAGAGGAGAATTGGTACTTAAGGAAATAGAGGTAACCCAGGGGTAAAACGGTAATTTGACCCAGCTGGTGTTACGGACACTCGTGGAGGACTAACTAGTCGATATTGGTCTAAGTTCCGTGGACACAGAAAATATGTCTGCAGTGAGAAGAGTGCAACTGTGAGTCTATAGTGGAATGTACACACAGTTAACGAATATTGATTATTGTGGTTAATGAGTTTAACCAATTAATCTCACATCGTTGGAGCTTCTGATCTGCAGGTCCATAAGGTCCCACTGGTAGCTCGTAAAGTAATTTGAGGCAACTAAGTAATTAAATGTAAATTGAAAATGTTCAATTTACTAAGGGAAATAAATATAATATATATTGATATATTATTATGAGAGAAATTGATATTTGAAGAAGTTCAAATATAAATTTATGGAAGATTGAAAGAATTAATTAATTTAAGTCCTAAAAGTGTTTGGACAAAATTAATTAATTCAAGGCCGGAAATTAAATATGTGATATTTAATTGGTGGTTAATTAATTAAAGAATTCATTAACCATGAATTAATCAATTATGTAAATAATTAATCACTTAAGGAAGTGATTAATCATTTATGGGAATGATCTAATTACTTATGGAAGAAATTAGTCATTTATGGAAAAGATTAATCAATTGGGGAATTGATTGATCATGATTGATTAATTAAGGAATAAAGATTGAATCAATTTTGGAAAAGATTGA
Source organism: Luffa acutangula (assembly GCA_036850905.1). Taxonomy (NCBI): domain Eukaryota; kingdom Viridiplantae; phylum Streptophyta; class Magnoliopsida; order Cucurbitales; family Cucurbitaceae; genus Luffa; species Luffa acutangula. Next base: position 10,839,423 of record CM072087.1, read on the forward strand.
TTTAATTGAATATTTTATTCATGGCCTCTCTTCTATAAATAGAACACTAGACCTAATTGGTCATGACACTTGACACTCTTGAAAGACAAGACCTAGAATTCTCTCTAGCCTCCCTCTTAGAGAAAGACTCCCACAAGTCTTTGGCCTCCTAGACTTAGAGACATACCGGTGTAACCTCTGTGGTTATCGTGTCATTCAAAGAAGAAAATCCAGCGATCAAGAGGCGAGAAGGTTGCTGCGTTTTCGTTCGTTGGAGCGTTGTCGGTGAAGAACGGTCAAGTCTACAACGGAGGTTTGTAACGGTTCTTCCTCTTTTCGTTAGAAAAGTTTTTCAAAATAAATTTAGATTTATTCTAGCATGTTTAAACCGTTTTTTCAGCGACTTTAAAGTTAGTTTAAAGTTTTGTTTGAGTTATCGTAACGGTATTTTAATGTTAATTAATATACGGTGTAAGGTCCAATCGATGCGCTTCCGCTGCGTGGGGACTTTTATTCCCTTCAATTGGTATCAGAGCCATCGCTGTCCCTATTAATTAATTTTAAAAAGTTGCGATAGGCTCTAATAGGTGGGACTTATGCATAATGTATGTTCGGTTTGCATTGAACTGTTTGGGTTAATTTTATGGCCATAGATTTTATTTTTATGTGATTTTGATCAAGTAAGGCCCGGTGTTTCGGGTATATTATGTAAAATCGAGTCCTATGTAAGTTCGGGTCTAGAATAGGTTTTTATGAGATGAAAATCGGAGCAATCACCGCTGAAATCGGGCCGAAATCGAAGAAATCGTTGCTGTTTTGCCCAGATTCTGCCTCCAGACGCAACAGCGTCGGGACGCTCCTTCAACAGCGTCTCGACGCTGTCTCGATACCGAAGGCGCTCGGTAAGGAAAGCGCACAGCGTCGGGACGCTACCTCAACAGCGTCTCGACGCTTCTCGATTACGCAGGCGCCAGATATGGAAAACGCACAGCGTCGGGACGCTAATCAACACAGCGTCTCGACGCTGTCACGATGGAGGCGCGACCTAGGGTTTCAAAAGGCGCGGTTCAAGGTGTAACCGGTCCGGTTCGGACCGGTTCGGCTGGGCTGGGACCTATTTGGTCCGGTTCAGCCAATTTTTGGCATGGTTCGTGATTTTGGAGGCCGGTTCGAGGTGGTTCGGGGTGGTTCGTGCTGTCTAGGCCAATTCCGAAGCTGTACATAGATTTTTTAGGATAGAATTTAGCTAAATTAATGTAATTTAATGCTTTATTTTATCCTAGGGGCCAAAATTAACCGGTTCAATTGCTATTTATATGCTTTATGGATGTCATATAGATTATTTAATCCCACCTTAGGTTATAAACATGCTCATGCATTTTTTATATATTATAAATTGTTATAATGTATGTTTAAGTGCATGGATTTGTTTTCATATTTTTTAATATAAGTGTATATTAATTTATATGAAAAATTGGAAAGCATGAAGCATGTCATTACTTAAATTAAATATAAATAGTTATGTTTAATGTGATGAATGAAGCATGCTTGATTGATTGTCTTGATTGGCTTATAATTGTTATAGTAAAAGAAAATCAAAATTGCATGAAGCATGAAACATCCATAGTTAATAATATAATTGTTATATTATTCATGCAATTAGTGTGGTTTAATTATTTAATATGAATGAGATTGTTGAATGAATTAAACCCTAGATTCTTGATTATAGGATTAATCATTAAAATTTGAAATAGTTCTTTATTATTAATGATTAGAAACCGTCAATCTATAATCAAGATTTGCATGCAAACATAAGATCATAGGATAAATTGGATTAATTTTAAATTGTTTAAAATTAATTAGACCTAGATCGATTTCTAATAGGATTAGAATCTTTTCTTACTTAGAATTAAAAATAGTTTTAATTTACTAAGTAGGAAAAACATTGCTATGATTATAAGGGAACTCCACCGGTAATGTTCTGTCTAAGGATGGGGGTATTTAAGTTAACGGTTTACGGAACACCTCCTACCTGGGAACTGACCTGGAATACCGGAGTTGAATTAATCATAGGTAAATGTTAGCATGCAATGTCACTATGTTTATTAAAAGTGTTTAATGCACCTAGATCTTTAGAGTAAAGACCTTACATTACTGAGGTTATAAGGGAACTCTCTCGGTAAAGTTCTGTCTAAGGTTGGGGGTATTTAAGTTGACGGTTTACGAAACACCTCCTACCTGGGAACTAACCAGATTGAGTTGAATTAACCATAGTAATGTTGACTTGCAATGTTGGGTTTATTAAAAGAAGTTTAATTCACCCAAAAGATTGCAGTTGAATCCTTTCCATAATTGTTATAATAGGATCAGACTTAGATAGATTGACTTAGCCGAATACTATCTAAGTTAAACAACCCTATATTAACCTTAGGACATTTTCAGTGGGAGGAAAATTACAAAACGAGATTTAAATCAAGTTTTGCTCCTACGTCCCTATATTCACAACGTGAGATTCATGCTCGGCTTCGAGTCGCCCTAGGAGCGGCCTCCCTTCGGAAAGTGTTTGCATGGATCAATATCAAGGTGAATGGGAAAAATGTCTAGAGTAAGTGGGAGCGGGACACGTGTCAACGTATCCCTCGGTCTCCGCCCATAGTTCACACCGTGAGAGTCCTATGATCCGCCTGCAGGTTGCCATGGCGCATCCATCCCTTCGGAGGGCCTGATCATAGGATTCGGAACATCGTGAACTCCTGAAAAAGGATAGGAGCTCTTAGACTAATCACCAACAGTTGTCTTTCCCTTCGGTAGCCTGTTGGTGCGTGCCTCTGAGATCTGAAAGTGGGAGGGTTACACTTACGAGGATAAGTTAAAAGTGTTAACAAATCCTTGACCGAACAACGGTGGCTAATGTCTATAGGAATATGAGTTATTCTGGAATTAGAATTAGCTGAGAGGTGTCTCATTTCAAAGGAGGAGTACCTGATCACCCTTCGGTGGCTGATATTCTAAACCTCTGAAACGTCGTTGCAAAACTAAATCAATAGTTTTAGGGTTCTGTGATTGTCTGTTTTGCTAAATTGATTGGATTGTGTGCAATTGTTTGCTTGTATGATGGGTTAAGGCAAAGATAACTAATACGGTCATTGTTTGTTTAAATTTCAGCAATGTCTTCCTCAATTGTCTCTCTGCTTAAAAATGAGAAATTAACCGGCGAAAATTATGCTACGTGGAAGTCAAACTTGAATACGATTCTTGTTGTCGATGATCTGCGGTTCGTCTTAACGGAGGATTGTCCTCCAACCCCTGCTCGTAATGCATCCCAGGCAGTTAAGGATGCTTATGACCGCTGGACAAAGGCCAATGATAAGACTCGCGTCTATATCTTAGCCAGCTTATCTGAAGTTTTGGCTAAAAGGCATGAGGGCATGGTAACAGCGAGGGAGATTATGAACTCTCTCCGGGAGATGTTTGGACAACCGTCCTACCAACTCCACCATGACGCGCTCAAATACGTTTATAGCTGTCGCATGAAAGAGGGCACGTCTGTTCGGGAGCATGTCCTGGATATGATGGTCCAATTCAACGTGGCAGAGGCAAACGGGGCGGTCATAGATGAGCGTAGTCAGGTTGCATTCATCTTAGAATCTCTTCCGAAGAGTTTTCTGCAGTTTCGAAGCAATGCAATGATGAATAAAATAACATTCAACCTGACTAGCCTCCTTAATGAGCTACAGCTCTATCAGTCTCTTCTTAAGAACAAGGGACAGATAGAAGGAGAGGCAAACGTTGTTCACTCCAAAAGAAAGTTCGAGAAGGGTTCATCCTCTGGAACTAAATCTGTAGCCACTTCTTCAAAGAAAACTCAGAAGAAGAAAGGAAACAAGGGGAAAGCTCCCAGTACTGCTGCTAAAAGCAAGGGAAAAGCCAAAGCTGTGGCAGACAAGGGCAAATGTTTTCACTGCAATGTAGATGGACATTGGAAGAGAAACTGCCCAAAGTACCTTGCTGAGAAAAAGAAGGAAAAGAAAGGTAAATTTGATTTACTGGTTTTAGAAACATGCCTGGTAGAACATGATGAGTTTACCTGGATACTTGATTCATGAGCAACTAATCATGTTTGCTCTTCTTTTCAGGAAAATAGTTCCTTTCGGCAGTTGAACGATGGAGAAATGACACTCAGGGTCGGAACTGGAGAAGTCATTTCAGCTAAAGCAGTGGGAGCTGTGAAGTTATTTTTTAGAAATAGATTCTTACTTTTAGAAAGTTTGTTAATCGTTCCCAAGATTAAGAGGAACTTGATTTCTATTTCATGTTTGATTGAACAATCGTATACAATTACTTTTGATATGAATGAAGCGTTCATTTATAAAAATGGTGTACTTATTTGTTCAGCCAAATTGGAAAATAACTTGTATGTTTTAAGACCAACCAAAAACAAAGCACTTTTAAATCACGAATTATTTAAAACTGCTGAAACTCAAAGTAAAAGGCAAAAGATTTCTCCATCAAGTAACAATACTCATCTTTGGCATCTTAGACTTGGTCATATAAACATCGATAGGATCGGTCGTTTAGTAAAGAATGGACTTCTAAGCAAGTTAGAAGATGATTCACTACCACCTTGTGAATCTTGTCTCGAGGGAAAAATGACCAAAAGACCCTTTACTGGAAAAGGTTATAGAACCAAAGAACCCTTAGAGTTAATACATTTGGATCTATGTGGTCCAATGAATGTAAAAGCTCGAGGAGGGTACAAATATTTCATCTCATTTATAGATGATTATTCAAGATATGGTTACTTATACCTAATGGGACATAAGTCTGAAGCCCTTGAAAAGTTTAAGGAGTTTAAGGCTGAAGTTGAAAACCTATTAGGTAAATCTATTAAAGTACTTCGATCTGATCGAGGAGGGGAGTATATGGATCAAAGATTCCAGGATTATATGATAGAACATGGAATCCAATCTCAACTCTCAGCCCCTGGTACACCTCAGCAGAATGGTGTGTCAGAAAGGAGAAATAGAACCTTGTTAGACATGGTTCGATCAATGATGAGCTATGCTCAATTGCCCAGCTCGTTTTGGGGGTATGCAGTGGAGACTGCAGTATACATCTTGAACAATGTTCCCTCGAAAAGTGTTTCTGAAACACCTTTCGAGTTATGGAAGGGGCGTAAACCTAGTTTGCATCACTTTCGCATCTGTGGTTGTCCTGCACACGTGCTTGTGACAAATCCTAAGAAACTGGAACCTCGTTCAAAATTGTGTCAATTTGTTGGTTACCCTAAAGAAACGAGAGGTGGTTATTTCTACGACCCACAAGAAAATAAGGTGATTGTATCGACAAACGCCACTTTCTTAGAGGAAGACCACATGAGAGATCATAAACCACGAAGCAAAATAATATTAGGAGAAGCTACTGAAGAATCATCAAGAGTTGTTGATGAAGTTGGACCTTCAGCAAGGGTTGATGAAGGAACTAGTTCTTCAGATCCATCCCGTCCATCTCAAACGTTGGGAATGCCTCGACGCAGTGGGAGGGTTGTATTACAACCTAACCGCTACTTGGGTTTAACTGAAACTCAGGTTGTCATACCTAATGACAGCATTGAGGATCCATTATCCTATCGACAGGCAATGAATGACGAAGAAAAGGATGAATGGGTCAAAGCCATGAACCTGGAAATGGAGTCAATGTACTCCAATTCTGTATGGGAACTTGCAGATCTACAAAATGGGGTAAAACCCATAGGGTGCAAATGGATCTATAAGAGAAAAAGAGATGCAGCTGGAAAGGTACAGACCTTCAAAGCTAGACTAGTGGCAAAGGGTTATACCGAAAAGGAGGGGGTTGACTATGAGGAAACCTTTTCTCCTGTAGCCATGTTAAAGTCCATAAGAATTCTTTTATCCATTGCCACATATTATGACTATGAAATATGGCAAATGGACGTCAAGACTGCCTTTCTGAATTGTAATCTTGAAGAGAATATCTTTATGTCTCAACCCGAAGGGTTCATAGCCCAAGGTCAGGAACAAAAGGTTTGTAAGCTAAATCGATCCATTTATGGATTGAAACAAGCATCCAGATCATGGAACATTAGATTTGATACTGCAATCAAATCTTTTGGCTTTGACCAAAACGTTGATGAGCCTTGTGTATACAAGAAAGTCAACAAAAGGAAAGTAGCTTTTCTAATACTTTATGTAGACGATATCCTACTCATTGGGAATGATGTAGGATACCTCACTGACATTAAGAAATGGCTAGCAGCCCAATTCCAAATGAAAGATCTGGGAGAGGCTCAATATGTTCTGGGAATCCAAATCATTAGGGATCGTAAGAACAAAACGCTAGATCTGTCTCAAGCAACGTATATTGACAAGATGTTGTCTCGATATTCGATGCAAAACTCCAAGAAGGGACTCCTACCCTTCAGACATGGGGTACCCCTGTCTAAGGAACAATCTCCTAAGACACCTCAAGAAGTTGAGAACATGAGACACATTCCCTACGCCTCAGCGGTGGGCAGCTTAATGTATGCCATGACATATGTTATGCAGTGGGAGTAGTTAGTAGGTATCAGTCTAATCCAGGGTTCGACCACTGGGGAGCGGTTAAGAATATCCTCAAATATCTTCGGAGAACGAGGGACTACATGCTTGTGTATGGAGCTAAGGATTTGATTCTTACTGGATACACTGATTCTGACTTTCAAGCTGATAAAGATTCTAGGAAATCCACATCAGGGTCAGTATTCACCCTCAATGGAGGAGCAGTAGTGTGGAGAAGCATCAAACAAGGATGCATAGCAGACTCAACCATGGAGGCTGAGTATGTAGCAGCTTGCGAACCAGCTAAGGAGGCAGTATGGCTCAGAAAGTTCTTGACTGATTTGGAAGTGGTTCCGAATATGAACGTGCCCATAACACTATACTGTGATAACAGTGGGGCTGTAGCCAACTCAAAAGAACCTCGAAGCCACAAACGGGGTAAACACATCGAGAGGAAGTATCACCTGATACGGGAGATTGTGCAAAGAGGAGATGTGATCGTCACTAAGATCGCCTTGGAGCACAACATCGCTGATCCATTTACAAAGGCTCTCACGGCTAAAGTGTTTGAGGGTCATCTAGAAGGTCTAGGTCTACGAGATATGTATGCCATCTAATCTAGGGCAAGTGGGAGAAATGTATAATGGGTATAAGGATGCCCTAGTTCATTGTATTTCCAGCTTTAGATTATTGCATTTACATCCCACTAACTAAGTGTTTTAGTTCAAGTGGGAGTTTGTTGGGTTTTATGCCCTAAAACTCGTAGATAGTGAATGTAACCGTTGACCGGATATTAATGAAATAATATTGATATATTTTTCCATTAATTGTTATTAGTTATTTTATATATGTCTTTGCCTAATAATAACCCTAATCCAATAAACTAGACATCCAAGGCTGTAATATGAGTCTTGAACTATATGTAGCGACATATGGGATCATTGTTCAAGAAACAGCCTAAAGGGTCTATAGTATAGGGATAAGACTGAGTGCCTTATCCTGGTGACACTATGGATACGACCCACTTTGTATTTGATACAAACGCTGCGATCCAACGCGTTCATGTAGGAGACATGTGAGTGGGGGTATCCTATGCAATGAGTTTGCATAAGACCGGACCGCGAAATAGTAACCACTAGTTATAACACCGTTAACTAGTTGGTTTTCTATTTCACTAGGATGACCTAGACAACTTAGTCTTAATCCTGAGTTGATTATGGACTCCTGCTCATGAGAGATTGTCCTTTGATTTGTATGGGTGAGAGTGGCCAATACGCCGACTCAATAAGCCTACCACTTTGGGGACAAGATCGAATGGGGAGCTGGGAACATAATCGTACAAGATGGAATTCACTCCTTCCCGACTTTAGGGAAGCAGATGAGTGTTCCCTTAAGTGGTTACTCCGAGTCTTGAACAAAGGGCCCTACCCTCTCAATGGCACGAGAGGGTTTTCTGTTTGATGGTTGGACCACAAACAGGTTGTTCATTAGAGGAGAATTGGTACTTAAGGAAATAGAGGTAACCCAGGGGTAAAACGGTAATTTGACCCAGCTGGTGTTACGGACACTCGTGGAGGACTAACTAGTCGATATTGGTCTAAGTTCCGTGGACACAGAAAATATGTCTGCAGTGAGAAGAGTGCAACTGTGAGTCTATAGTGGAATGTACACACAGTTAACGAATATTGATTATTGTGGTTAATGAGTTTAACCAATTAATCTCACATCGTTGGAGCTTCTGATCTGCAGGTCCATAAGGTCCCATGGTAGCTCGTAAAGTAATTTGAGGCAACTAAGTAATTAAATGTAAATTGAAAATGTTCAATTTACTAAGGGAAATAAATATAATATATATTGATATATTATTATGAGAGAAATTGATATTTGAAGAAGTTCAAATATAAATTTATGGAAGATTGAAAGAATTAATTAATTTAAGTCCTAAAAGTGTTTGGGCAAAATTAATTAATTCAAGGTCGGAAATTAAATATGTGATATTTAATTGGTGGTTAATTAATTAAAGAATTCATTAACCATGAATTAATCAATTATGTAAATAATTAATCACTTAAGGAAGTGATTAATCATTTATGGGAATGATCTAATTACTTATGGAAGAAATTAGTCATTTATGGAAAAGATTAATCAATTGGGGAATTGATTGATCATGATTGATTAATTAAGGAATAAATATTGAATCAATTTTGGAAAAGATTGATTTAATTGAATATTTTATTCATGGCATCTCTTCTATAAATAGAACACTAGACCTAATTGGTCATGACACTTGACACTCTTGAAAGACAAGACCTAGAATTCTCTCTAGCCTCCCTCTTAGAGAAAGACTCCCACAAGTCTTTGGCCTCCTAGACTTAGAGACATACCGGTGTAACCTCTGTGGTTATCGTGTCATTCAAAGAAGAAAATCCAGCGATCAAGAGGCGAGAAGGCTGCTGCGTTTTCGTTCGTTGGAGCGTTGTCGGTGAAGAACGGTCAAGTCTACAACGGAGGTTTGTAACGGTTCTTCCTCTTTTCGTTAGAAAAGTTTTTCAAAATAAATTTAGATTTATTCTAGCATGTTTAAACCGTTTTTTCAGCGACTTTAAAGTTAGTTTAAAGTTTTGTTTGAGTTATCGTAACGGTATTTTAATGTTAATTAATATACGGCGTAAGGTCCAATCGATGCGCTTCCGCTGCGTGGGGACTTTTATTCCCTTCATCCTCAAGATGTTATATCTATTTCATTCTCGCAATGATCATGATAAATATAACATAGAAAATTGTCTAGCCAAAACAACATGATTCAAGACTTTTATTCACTAAATCACGTATGTTCTTTTCCAGGAATAATTTCCTAGTACTAGTTGTGAACTAGTTAAGATAACTCTTAGACTTTAAATAAAGAGTTCATCTCGGCTAAGGCAGTGGGAGACATAAAGTTATTCTTTCAAGGAACGATACATATGGTTCCTAAGATTAAAAGAAATTTGATTTCAAAATCTTGTTTTCTAGAACAAGGCTATTATATTACCTTTTATGTATGAACCGTTCATATCGAAAAGGATGCCAATATTTGTTCTGCAAACATAAAGAATAACATATACATTTTAAAACTGATGGAGCCCAGAGCGTTTTTAAATTATGAGATATTTAAACCTCTGTGACTCAAAAGAAAAAGGCGAGATGTTTCTCAAGGCACCTATCTTTTGCACTTGAGGTTATGCCGAACTAAATTTCAATAGGATTGAAAGCTAGTCTAAAATGAACTTCTAAACAGGTTAGAAGACGACTCATTACCTCCCTATAAGTCATGCCTTAAAAGTAGACTGACTTAATGACCTTTTTTCACGAAAAAGATTATCATGCAAAAAGAAACCTTAGAGCTAATACATTCTGAATGTTATTACTCTAACAGGTATGAATAATTCATTTGTTTCATTAATGATTATTCAAAGGTGCTCTATGTTTACCTAGTGCGTCATTTATCTGGACACTTGAAGTTTAGATAGCATAACGCTGAGGATAAGATCTGAATTAGGTAGAACATTAAAGACATTTCGATTCGATCTTAGTAGAGAGTATATGGACTCGAGATTCCAAGTTTATTTGATAGAGTATGGAATTTGGTCCTAAACTCTCAAAACCTTATACACCATAATAGAATGATGTATAGGTAAGGAGAAACAGAACATTGTTTGACATTGTTCATTAGATAATGAGTTGCCTATACTCGTTTTGGGATATGCTGTATTGACTGCAATTTAAAATACGAAAATGGTTCTTTCAAAAGAATGTTTCTGAAACATTGCTTGAATTTTGAAAAAGCATAAAATGTGTTTATGTTGTTTCATAACTTAGGGATATCCTCATTTGAGATAATCCCGAAGGATATAGAACCTCATTCAAAATTGTGCCCAGATATAGGTTATTCCATAGAAACGAGTTATGGATACTTCTTTGTTTAAAAGAAAGTATTTGTATGGACAAATGTTACTTTCTTAAAAGAAGGTAAGTTACAAATCACAACCACGCAGTAAGAAAAGGTTAAGTTATAACCTACAAATATATCAACAAAGAGTTGTTAATAAGATTTGTTCTTCAATAAAGGGTTGTTGATCAAACTGACACATTAAGTTAGCCCTATCCTTCTCAATTGTTGAGAGAGCCTCAATGCAGTGGGAGGATTGTTAAACAACCTAATGAAAACTGTGTGAGTTTAACTGAAACTCTGATTGTCATACCTGATGACAATATCGAGGATCCACTGACTTTTAACAAGGTAATGGATAACGTGGATAAAGGACAATTAAGTCAAAACTATGAAACTTGAATTGGAGTATGTGTACTTCAATTCATTTTGGTATTGACAAGAAGAGTTCATAATCCAAAATCTAGAGCAAAAGGTTTGCAACCTTAACCAATCCATTTATGGATTGAACTAAGGTTTCGATCTTGGAACATAAGATTTAATGTATGATTAAAACTTATGGTTTTGATCATATTATTGTAAGCCTTGTGTCGGCGGAAGAATTATAAATAGTGTAGTAGCTTTCTTAGTTTAGTATTGATTGATATCCTATTCATTAGGAATGACTTAGGTTATCAATACTGACATATAAAAGTGAGCTAGCAGCCTAGTTCCAAATAGTGTATTTGGAGAGGCTCAATATGTTCTTAGAATCCAACCTATTTGGAATCATAAGAACAAAGATCGCTAGCTCTGTCTCAAGTATCTTAGATGGACAAAAGTGTTGGCTAGATATAAGATTAAAATTCCAAGAAAGGTTGTTTACTTTTCAAATATGGAATTCATTTGTCACAGGAGTAGTGCCCTGAGATGCCTCAAGAGGTTGAGAACTTGAGACGAAATTCCCGTGCCTAGACAATCAATTGTCAAGCTTAGCATAAGGTATGCAGTAGGGGTTGTCAGTAGATACCAATTTAGTCCAGGGTAAGGTCATTGGACTATAGTACAGATATTCTCAAGCATCTTAAGAGAACGAGGGTTTATAGGCTCATGTATGGTATTGAGGATTTGATCCTTACAGGATACACTAATTCTGATTAGCACACCGATTAGGATTCATGGAAATCCACATCAGCATCAGAATTCACCCTTAATAAGGAGCTATATGTTGGCATAACATTGAGTAAGGATATATCACAAACTTCATCTTAAAGGCCAAGAATGTTGCTACTTATGAAGCGAACTCAGGAGTCTGTAGGACTTAGGAAGTTCATTTGGAAAGTTGTTTCAAATATAAGGCGAGTGTATAGAACAGAAACGTACATCTCATCTAAGAGATTACGAGTTGAGGGGATGTGATTGCCACGAGGAAATCCTCAAGAATAAAATATTGCTGAAACATTTACAAAGGCCCTCACGGCTAAAAGTGTTCAAGGGAAATCTAGATGGTCTAGGTCTACGAGTTGAACAGCCCACTAGAGTTTTAGTCCATGTGGGAGATTGTTGGGGTTTATGTCCTAAAACTCGTGGATAGTAAATGAAACAAATTTATATATAAAACTTATTAGAATAGTTTTTATTATGGTTTTCGAAAGATTTGTTTAACTATGTTTTTATTAACCCAAATCCAATAAAACTAGAATCCTTGGCTATGAGATGAATGCTTGAACTTTATGTAGTGACATATAAGTGGATCATGTTCAAGTACATAGCCTAAAATGGTCTATAGTATAGGGATAAGAATGGGTATCTTATCCTAGGAAAAACTATGTGACGAGGCCCACTTTGTTTTAATACAAACGATGTGATCCTAAATCGTTCATGTAGAGACATGTGAGTGGAGACGTCCTATGCAAAAGAAGTTTGTATAAGACCGGACCGTGAAATAAGTCACTTTCACTTTATAATGTCGTTTACTGTGAAACTGACTATTTCAAAGAGATGACCTAGGTAACTCGATCTTAATCCTGAGCTAACTATGAACTCCTGTTTATTCGGGATTATCCTTTGATTTGCATAGGTGAGAGTGGCCCATAAGCGCCGCTCAATAAACCTACCACTTTGGGGATAAGACCGGATAGATAGTTGGGGACATAGTCCTGCAAGATGGAATTCACTCCTACCCGTCTTTCGGGATAGTAGAAAGGTTGTTCCCTTAAGTGCTGACTCCGGAACGTGAACAAAGGCGTGCCGCCCTCTCATTGGCCCGAGAGGTTTTAGTTTTAGTGGTGGGACCACAAACCAATTGTTCATTGGGGACTCAGTTGATGCTTAAGGAACAAGAAGTGCTATAAGGGTAAAACGAACTTTTGACCTGACTATAGTTACGAACAACCTGTGAAGGATTGACTTACTAATCACGGTTATATCAGGTGGACAGAAATATATCTACAATGAGGGGAGTTCAACTACGGGCTATAGTGGAGTGTCCCGTCAGTTAACGAATGTTGGTTAACTAGGATTGAAAGAGTTCAAACAGTTAATCTCGGATCGTTGGAGCCCATGATCTGTAGGTCCATTAGATCCCCCTGCTAGCTCAAACGGATTAACCTTAGAACATAGTGATGAAAGAATTTGAAAGTTGTTCAAATTCGGTTTAGGGAGATATCGTTAATTATATTCGATATAATTTAACTCGTTGGTTTAATTACGAATTAAAACATATTTAGAGAGTCGGAAATATTTAAATAGGATTTAAATATTATAAATATGTATTCAATACATAGTCAGTTTAAATTTGAATTGTGATTCAAAAAAAAAATTCGGGTTTTTAAGAAGGTTCGGGTATGGTGTATTTGTTTAAATTAATTTAATATTTTGATAATAAAATTAAACAAATATAAATTAATTAAATTAGTTTAATTAATTTAGAAATAAATTAATTGATTAACTTTAAAAGAAATTCAGAATTTTAAAGTTAATGGATTAATTTGAAAATCAATTTTGAAATTGATTTCATGCAAAATTCAATACCAAGACACCAAGCTTTTGCCTTTGCCATTCATCTTTGAGTTGTCAACACATGGTGAACACAAAGCATCATAACCTCCATATATATATATGGTTTAAGAGGTGGAGAAAGATGAAAAAAGGATGATGAAAAATGGAGCTTGCTGGAAGTTCAATTTTTCACAAAAACCCACATATCTCTCAAGTTTTCTTTCTCTCAATTCATCATGCTTGGGTTCCCACAAGCTTGTTCTAAAGCTGGAGAATAGGGGGGAAGATCACAGTGGTCGTCCATGTCAAGTTCATGAGGAGAAACATCCAACGACACGCTTGAATTCGGAGCTCCAAGAGGTTTGTTATTCTTGCTCTCTTTTCGTTCTTATTTTCAGCATGCTTTAATCTTAAAAATTAATGAAAATCGGTGCCGATGATCCGCTAACGCTTCCGCTCGAGTGTTCTTCACTCCTATCAGCCTCCAGTGTTAAGGTTACTGCAGCTACTTATGCTGGGGGCATTGACTGACAAGGCATATGACTGATGGGTTGATTATCAATCTGGGATCCATGGGAGGATATGTTTGCGTTGGGTGTTAGTCCTCTGCCACGGCTGCCACATCCTCGACCTTGTCTTGGTGAACCTCTTCTTCGAAGAGGTATTATCTAACACATATGAGTTATCATAGGGTTAAGCTACAATCTTGCATATATGAGTCCTTGTCCTTTTTTCACATCGTTAGATGTGTCATCGTAGACTACAATGACAGACACTCTTAAATGGCAGTTGTCCATGTCCGACTTTAATTTGTAAGGGAATGTGATGTTAAAAGTTCGTTAGTTTGAAAAATTGAAGCTACATTTAGTTCTTAGGTTTATTAGCTTTGAGAAATTAGTTAAGTTTTGAGGCTATTTATTTGATTAAAGTTTAATTGGGGACTCATCACGTGATTAAAATGTGAGTTTGAGTGCATTTGTGTGATTATGTCTATGTCTTCGTTAAGTTTAGTAAGGATTTTTTTTTTCTTTTTTTAATTTTAAAATTTGATGAGTGTTAGTATTCAATTCCACAATGAGAATGAAGTTTTATTTGTAGTTTACATAGGTTTATTTCATTTTCGTGAACATTTATATTGTAATTTTAATTTTATTTTGAGCCCAAACTTTATACAAATGAATTGTAGAAGCAAATTTGATTGGATAAACTTTATTTTATATCATTAGTGCATACACGATTACTTAAGGTAAAAAAAAAAACTTTGGATTATAAGGAAATAGAAAGAAAATAATTGATATTTTATTAAAAAAAAATGCAAAAGAAGAATTGTTGACGCTTTTCATTTTGGCATCACCAAAATTTCTCTTGACGAGGTCTAATTTTTTACTTTCTCTGACGTTTTTTTAAAACTCTAAATTCTGGCGACATGAAACAAATAGCATATATCGCTTTGAAAAGGAAAAATTGAAACAAATTGAAACAAATCGAAACAAATCGAAATGAATAATAGTGTTAATATAATTAATCTACTTCATTAAAAATGCATGGAAGTAATTGTTTTTTTCCCTTTAATTTAAAATATTATACATTGACATATCTAATTTTGCAAATGTCGAAAGTGGATGAAAAGTTGTGTGAATTTCTGAATTTGAAAAACTTTAAAACTTCCCTTCATTATAATGGACCCAACTTCCATTCAAGTCATTGTTATTTCCCTAAATGTATGGTGCAATATAGTAAAATACACAATACAAAAAGAAATTAAAATGAAATGGAGTAGAGGAAAATATATCGAAATAATAAATGGATAATTAAGCAATAATACACATAAGTACAAGGTATTTATGAGTTTTTAAGTTCATAGAGGGTTTTTAGCACATGGGCACATTTTTATTACGGATTGGATTGGGAGCAACCAATCTAATTGGACCTTTAGGCTTGCAACTTAGAATGGCTGAATGGTCTATTTGTGGACTCGTGCTTGTTTCCTTTGAAATGTATAAAGTGTGGAAATGATCATCAGAACTTGGAGCCTCATTAGTTGCCTGTTGAGATGATGGTTCATTGACTACTGGTGTTGTATTAGTAGGTGTTGTCTCTTTTAAAACTTTCAAATTGGGTATTGAAGCAAGGATGACTCTAGAAGTTGCCGTGGGTGTGAAAGGAAAACACATGGTAAGGAGGAGAAAGGAGGAGAAAAGGAAAGAACCACGTTGCGAAGTCATTAATGGATAACAAATAATTTCAAATAATAGATGAGTTATTTGAATCGAGTTATTTTTGGGTTACTGGTCTATCACATGGATGAATTATGGTGTGGTGCATTAAGTCTTAAATAGGTTTGCAAATAGATGAGGAAGAAAGTCCGTTGTAGAAATTTGGTGAATGCAGCTGTGGTTTTGGTGTTTCTTTTTCTATATTTGTGCATTTCCTAATTGGAGTTTTACCAAATTCATACAAAACTAAACAACTTAAACAACATAATTCAATAGGAATGCATGATAAATTTTGTATGTAGATTTATAAATTTACCATTTTCTTCTCTGATAGAGAGTTTAATACCAAATTAAATATTGTTCTTTACAAAAAAGAAAGCAAAAAGGAGAAAATAATATCAACGGACGTTGAATCGAGTACACTAGCACGTCGCACGATGGTACCAACTTGCATCTACACCAGATGTGTCAACCTTGATCCTTCTACTTACACATAATGCAGGTTGCTCCGCTACCTTGCCTAACAATTTTTCAGGCACTCTTATGCAAATGTCACACTTGACACGTTGATTCTGAGACGTCTTCGAATGCCCTAAGATGTTGTGACGCCTCGCATTTCGAAATTAAGCATGTTTAGGACATGAACAGTTGTTGAGTTTAAATTAAAATTCTAGTTCAAGCAATTTTATTTTGAGATTTTTGAATCCACAATCTTGTAGTTATGGAAATAAAGTTACCCAAGATTTTCTCATGAAAGAAAGGACATTAAGGCTGCGATTTAGGTTTTAGAAGATTGGAATTAGTGGCCAATTAATCTTTGGGAAAATACACTTTTAGTCTCCGAGGTTTTGGTTAGGTTTCATTTTGGTCCCTATGTTTTCAAACTCGACAATTTAACTCGTGAGGTTTGGATTTCGTTTCATTTTGGTCCCTTCGTTCAATTTTTTTTTTTAATAACAAACAGAATTTTGACGTGACACTAGTGTTCACACGTAACTTCGGGGATGGAGACACGTGGAATAAATAATATATTTGTATTAATGTTGTATCTGTGTGGGTGTACAATCTCTAACTTTAATCCTCTGATTCTCTCTCTTGTGTGTGAATGTGTTTCACTCGAGGGCTGGAACGCTTGATCCCGAGTCTGAAGCTTCAATGGATTCTTGGAGCTTGGAGTCTTCTAGCCTTGAAGGAGTCTTTAATCTTCAAGAAGTGTTGATGTCCTGAAGAGTCTTTGATCTTCAAGGAGTGTTGAAGTCTTGAAGAGTGTTGGGTCTTCAAGAAGTGTCGATGTCCTGAAGAGTCTTTGATCTTCAAGGAGTGTTGATGTCCTGAAGAGTTTTTGATCTTCAAGGAGTGTTATAGTCTTGAAGAGTGTTTGGCCTTCAAGAAATGTTGTAGTCTTGAAGAGTGTTTGGTCTTCAAGAAGTGTTCAACACTTGGACTTGTGGATTGCAGAGAGTCTTCGGTCTTCAGACTTGGTGGAGTCTCTCTGAATTCTCTGGTTATGCTTGAGAGCTTTGAAAACTCTGAACTCTTGTCTTTGTGAGAGTGTAGAATTTTTCAACTCCTGAAATGGAGGAGAACCCCTCTATTTATAGAGTTCTCGCTGGATGGGCCCTGGTGACTTTTGGGCCTAACAACTTGGGCTTGGGCTTTTATTGGGCTTGGGTCTGGTTTATATTTGACCCAAAACCATATGACCCAAATATTTAAAAGACCCAAATTTGATCCAATTAATTATTTTCTTTAATTAATTGGTCAAATCAATTAATCTGATCAAAATAATTTATTTTTAATTAATTGATCAAATGGACATTTGGCCCTAAAAATTTATAATTGGCCAACTTTGTCTTCAAATTAAATTTGGGACACATGTCGATTTATAATTGGTCCCAAATTTAATTAATTATAATTTTGTCATTAATTTTAAATAATGACGTGGCAATTTGTCATTGGTCAAAATTTCTCCTTCAACAAATGCCCCCTTTTCGAGAGTTAGTCACAAGTTATGTGTGAGTGAATCTCGAAAAAGATATTTTGGGATCAAAATGCAAGATATTTGTTCTTGATTTTGACTCCCTTTGGTGTGTCAATTTAATCAAGATATGAATTTTGGTCAAAATTTTGATTTTTTTTTTTTATTTGACACACTTTTATCGCCAATTAATCAAAATTTGAAGTTTGGTCAAAATTTTGATTTTTTTTCTTATTTGGCAGCAAACTTTGATTTGAAGTTTGAGCAAATTTTGGTTTATACCCAAATTTTGATTTGAGGTAAAATCCTACTCAATTTTAACTCGCATTTGGAATAGAATTTGAGGTTTTGACTTTGGTTCATTTGGGATAAAATTTGGATTATGCCGAAAATTTAATTTAAGTAAATTTAAGGCTGCATCCAAAATTTGGTGGGAATCTGGAATAAAATTGTCATATGGAACTTAGAAAATTTGATTTGGGATAAGAGTTTAATTATATTCAAATTCAGTTGAATTCAATCCAAATCTATTTAAGAGTTTATCAAATCAATTTGAATTTATCTCCCAATATTATTTAAATCAAATCTCATACTTTGGATTAAAATTTGAAACAAAATCTCCAAATTTTTATCTTTCAATTTGATTTAAATCAAATCTCATATCTTTGGGTTAAACTTTGAACCAATCTCAGAGTTGATGAAGACTGTCGTTGAAGATAAGATTTATATTTGAACTTATCCCAAAATTGATGAAGATTGCCGTTGGAGATAAGATTTATATTTGAACTGAAGGGAATAAAAGTCCCCACGCAGCGGAAGCGCATCGATTGGACCTTACGCCGTATATTAATTAACATTAAAATACCGTTACGATAACTCAAACAAAACTTTAAACTAACTTTAAAGTTGCGGTAAAATCGGTTTAAACATGCTAAAATAAATCTAAATTTATTTTAAAAAACTTTTCTAACGAAAAGAGGAAGAACCGTTACAAACCTCCGTTGTAGACTTGACCGTTCTTCGCCAACAACGCTCCAACGAACGAAAACGCAGCAGCCTTCTCGCCTCTTGATCGCTGGATTTTTCTTCTTTGAATGACACAACAACCACAGAGGTTACACCGGTATGTCTCTAAGTCTAGGTGGCCAAAGACTTGTGGGAGTCTTTCTCTAAGAGGGAGGCTAGAGAGAATTCTAGGTCTTGTCTTTCAAGAGTGTCAAGTGTCATGACCAATTAGGTCTAGTGTTCTATTTATAGAAGAGAGGCCATGAATAAAATATTCAATTAAATCAATCTTTTCCAAAATTGATTCAATCTTATTCCTTAATTAATCAATCATGATCAATCAATTCCCCAATTGATTAATCTTTTCCATAAATGACTAATTACTTCCATAAGTAATTAGATCATTCCCATAAATGATTAATCACTTCCTTAAGTGATTAATTATTTACATAATTGATTAATTCATGGTTAATGATTTCTTTAATTAATTAACCACCAATTAAATATCACATATTTAATTTCCGGCCTTGAATTAATTAATTTTGCCCAAACACTTTTAGGGCTTAAATTAATTAATTCATTATTTGAACTATTTCAATCTTCCATAAATTTATATTTGAACTTCTTCAAATATTAATTTCTCTCATAATAATATATCAATATATATTATATTTATTTCCCTTAGTAAATTGAACATTTTCAATTTACATTTAATTACTTAGTTGCCTCAAATTACTTTACGAGCTACCAGTGGGACCTTATGGACCTGCAGATCAGAAGCTCCAACGATGTGAGATTAATTGGTTAAACTCATTAACCACAATAATCAATATTCGTTAACTGTGTGTACATTCCACTATAGACTCACAGTTGCACTCTTCTCACTGCAGACATATTTTCTGTGTCCACGGAACTTAGACCAATATCGACTAGTTAGTCCTCCACGAGTATCCGTAACACCAGCTGGGTCAAATTACCGTTTTACCCCTAGGTTACCTCTATTTCCTTAAGTACCAATTCTCCTCTAATGAACAACCTGTTTGTGGTCCAACCATCAAACAGAAAACCCTCTCGTGCCATTGAGAGGGTAGGGCCCTTTGTTCAAGACTCGGAGTAACCACTTAAGGGAACACTCATCTGCTTCCCTAAAGTCGGGAAGGAGTGAATTCCATCTTGTACGATTATGTTCCCAGCTCCCCATTCGGTCTTGTCCCCAAAGTGGTAGGCTTATTGAGTCGGCGTATTGGCCACTCTCACCCATACAAATCAAAGGACAATCTCTCATGAGCAGGAGTCCATAATCAACTCAGGATTAAGACTAAGTTGTCTAGGTCTTCCTAGTGAAATAGAAAACCAACTAGTTAACGGTGTTATAACCAGTGGTTACTATTTCGCGGTCCGGTCTTATGCAAACTCATTGCATAGGATACCCCCACTCGCATGTCTCCTACACGAACGCGTTGGATCATAGCGTTTGTATCAAATACAAAGTGGGCCGTATCCATAGTGTTGCCAGGATAAGGCACTCAGTCTTATCCCTATACTATAGACCTTTTAGGTTGTTTCTTGAACAATGATCCCATATGTCGCTACATATAGTTCAAGATTCATATTACAGCCTTGGATGTCTAGTTTATTGGATTAGGGTTATTATTAGGCAAAGACATATATAAAATAACTAATAACAATTAATGGAAAAAATATATCAATATTATTTCATTAATATCCGGTCAACGGTTACATTCACTATCTACGAGTTTTAGGGCATAAAACCCAACAAACTCTCACTTGAACTAAAACACTTAGTTAGTGGGATGTAAATGCAATAATCTAAAGCTGGAAATACAATGAACTAGGGCATCCTTATACCCATTATACATTTCTCCCACTTGCCCTAGATTAGATGGCATACATATCTCGTAGACCTAGACCTTCTAGATGACCCTCAAACACTTTAGCCGTGAGAGCCTTTGTAAATGGATCAGCGATGTTGTGCTCCGAGGCGATCTTAGTGACGATCACATCTCCTCTTTGCACAATCTCCCGTATCAGGTGATACTTCCTCTCGATGTGTTTACCCCGTTTGTGGCTTCGAGGTTCTTTTGAGTTGGCTACAGCCCCACTGTTATCACAGTATAGTGTTATGGGCACGTTCATATTCGGAACCACTTCCAAATAAGTCAAGAACTTTCTGAGCCATACTGCCTCCTTAGCTGCTTCGCAAGCTGCTACATACTCAGCCTCCATGGTTGAGTCTGCTATGCATCCTTGTTTGATGCTTCTCCACACTACTGCTCCTCCATTGAGGGTGAATACTGACCTTGATGTGGATTTCCTAGAATCCTTATCAGCTTGAAAGTCAGAATCAGTGTATCCAGTAAGAATCAAATCCTTAGCTCCATACACAAGCATGTAGTCCCTCGTTCTCCGAAGATACTTTAGGATATTCTTAACCGCTCCCCAGTGGTCCAACCCTGGATTAGACTGATACCTACTGACTACTCCCACTGCATAACATATGTCAGGCCTAGTGCAGAGCATGGCATACATTAAGCTGCCCACAACTGAGGCGTAGGGAATGTGTCTCATGTTCTCAACTTCTTGAGGTGTCTTAGGAGATTGTTCCTTAGACAGGTGTACCCCATGTCTGAAGGGTAGGAGTCCTTTCTTGGAGTTTTGCATCGAATATCGAGACAACATCTTGTCAATATACGTTGCTTGAGACAGAGCTAGCGTTTTGTTCTTACGATCCCTAATGATTTGGATTCCCAGAACATACTGAGCCTCTCCCAGATCTTTCATTTGGAATTGGGTTGCTAGCCATTTCTTAATGTCAGTGAGGTATCCTACATCATTCCCAATGAGTAGGATATCGTCTACATAAAGTATTAGAAAAGCTACTTTCCTTTTGTTGACTTTCTTGTATACACAAGGCTCATCAACGTTTTGGTCAAAGCCAAAAGATTTGATTGCAGTATCAAATCTAATGTTCCATGATCTGGATGCTTGTTTCAATCCATAAATGGATCGATTTAGCTTACAAACCTTTTGTTCCTGACCTTGGGCTATGAACCCTTTGGGTTGAGACATAAAGATATTCTCTTCAAGATTACCATTCAGAAAGGCAGTCTTGACGTCCATTTGCCATATTTCATAGTCATAATATGTGGCAATGGATAAAAGAATTCTTATGGACTTTAACATGGCTACAGGAGAAAAGGTTTCCTCATAGTCAACCCCTTCCTTTTGGGTATAACCCTTTGCCACTAGTCTAGCCTTGAAGGTCTGTACCTTTCCAACTGCATCTCTTTTTCTCTTATAGATCCATTTGCACCCTATGGGTTTTACCCCATTTGGTAGATCTGCAAGTTCCCATACAGAATTGGAGTACATTGACTCCATTTTCAGGTTCATGGCTTTGACCCATTCATCCTTATCTTCGTCATTCATTGCATGTCGATAGGACAATGGATCCTCAATGCCATCATTAGGTATGAAAACCTGAGTTTCAGTTAAACCCAAGTAGCGATCAGGTTGTAACACAACCCTCCCACTGCGTCGAGGCATTCCCAACGTTTGAGATGGACGGGATGGATCTGAAGAACTAGTTCCTTCATCAACCCTTGTTGAAGGTCCAACTTCATCAACAACTCTTG
The DNA here is from genome assembly GCA_036850905.1 of Luffa acutangula. Lineage (NCBI taxonomy): Eukaryota > Viridiplantae > Streptophyta > Magnoliopsida > Cucurbitales > Cucurbitaceae > Luffa > Luffa acutangula. The sequence continues at coordinate 10,861,721 of CM072087.1, forward strand.
ATGATTCTTCAGTAGCTTCTCCTAATATTATTTTGCTTCGTGGTTTATGATCTCTCATGTGGTCTTCCTCTAAGAAAGTGGCGTTTGTCGATACAATCACCTTATTTTCTTGTGGGTCGTAGAAATAACCACCTCTCGTTTCTTTAGGGTAACCAACAAATTGGCACAGTTTTGAACGAGGTTCCAGTTTCTTAGGATTCGTCACAAGCACGTGTGTTGGACAACCCCAGATGCGAAAGTGATGCAAACTAGGTTTACGCCCCTTCCATAACTCGAAAGGTGTTTCAGAAACACTTTTCGAGGGAACATTGTTCAAGATGTATACTGTAGTCTCTACTGCATATCCCCAAAACGAGCTAGGCAATTGAGCATAGCTCATCATTGATCGAACCATGTCTAACAAGGTTCTATTTCTCCTTTCTGACACACCATTCTGCTGAGGTGTACCAGGGGCTGAGAGTTGAGATTGGATTCCATGTTCTATCATATAATCCTGGAATCTTTGATCCATATACTCCCCTCCTCGATCAGATCGAAGTACTTTAATAGATTTACCTAATAGGTTTTCAACTTCAGCCTTAAACTCCTTAAACTTTTCAAGGGCTTCAGACTTATGTCCCATTAGGTATAAGTAACAATATCTTGAATAATCATCTATAAATGAGATGAAATATTTGTACCCTCCTCGAGCTTTTACATTCATTGGACCACATAGATCCGAATGTATTAACTCTAAGGGTTCTTTGGCTCTATAACCTTTTCCAGTAAAGGGTCTTTTGGTCATTTTTCCCTCGAGACAAGATTCACAAGGTGGTAGTGAATCATCTTCTAACTTGCTTAGAAGTCCATTCCTTACCAAACGACCGATCCTATTGATGTTTATATGACCAAGTCTAAGATGCCAAAGATGAGTATTGTTACTTGATGGAGAAATCTTTTGCCTTTTACTTTGAGTTTCAGCAGTTTTAAATAATTCGTGATTTAAAAGTGCTTTGTTTTCTGTTGGTCTTAAAACATACAAGTTATTTTCCAATTTGGCTGAACAAATAAGTACACCATTTTTATAAATGAACGCTTCATTCATATCAAAAGTAACTGTATACGATTGTTCAATCAAACATGAAATAGAAATCAAGTTCCTCTTAATCTTGGGAACGATTAACAAACTTTCTAAAAGTAAGAATCTATTTCTAAAAAATAACTTCGCAGCTCCCACTGCTTTAGCTGAAATGACTTCTCCAGTTCCGACCCTGAGTGTCATTTCCCCATCGTTCAACTGCCGAAAGGAGCTATTTTCCTGAAAAGAAGAGCAAACATGATTAGTTGCTCCTGAATCAAGTATCCAGGTAAACTCATCATGTTCTACCAGGCATGTTTCTAAAACCAGTAAATCAAATTTACCTTCCTTTTCCTTCTTTTTCTCAGCAAGGTACTTTGGGCAGTTTCTCTTCCAATGTCCATCTACATTGCAGTGAAAACACTTGCCCTTGTCTGCCACAACTTTGGCTTTTCCCTTGCTTTTAGCAGCAGTACTGGGAGCTTTCCCCTTGTTTCCTTGTTTCCCCTTGAGAGGGTAGGGCCCTTTGTTCAAGACTCGGAGTAACCACTTAAGGGAACACTCATCTGCTTCCCTAAAGTCGGGAAGGAGTGAATTCCATCTTGTACGATTATGTTCCCAGCTCCCCATTCGGTCTTGTCCCCAAAGTGGTAGGCTTATTGAGTCGGCGTATTGGCCACTCTCACCCATACAAATCAAAGGACAATCTCTCATGAGCAGGAGTCCATAATCAACTCAGGATTAAGACTAAGTTGTCTAGGTCTTCCTAGTGAAATAGAAAACCAAATAGTTAACGGTGTTATAACCAGTGGTTACTATTTCGCGGTCCGGTCTTATGCAAACTCATTGCATAGGATACCCCCACTCGCATGTCTCCTACACGAATGCGTTGGATCATAGCGTTTGTATCAAATACAAAGTGGGCCGTATCCATAGTGTTGCCAGGATAAGGCACCCAGTCTTATCCCTATACTATAGACCTTTTAGGCTGTTTCTTGAACAATGATCCCATATGTCGCTACATATAGTTCAAGATTCATATTACAACCTTGGATGTCTAGTTTATTGGATTAGGGTTATTATTAGGCAAAGACATATATAAAATAACTAATAACAATTAATGGAAAAAATATATCAATATTATTTCATTAATATCCGGTCAACGGTTACATTCACTATCTACGAGTTTTAGGGCATAAAACCCAACATGAACTTATCCCAAAATTGATGGAGATTGTCGTTGGAGATAAGATCTATATTTGAACTCACCCCAAAATTGATAAAGATTGTCGTTGGAGATAAGATTTATCTATTTGAATCCAACTTTCCATTTTATAAATAAGGTTGAACCTTAGCAGGGGAGAGCACACATCAATTGCAGGGAACATTCAGGTAGGAAACTTTCTTCTCCTTCTTTTTTTTTTTTTTGAATTTTCGTTTTTTTCCTCTTTTTTTTTCTTTTTTCGTTTTTTTTAATTTTCGATTTTTTTTTTAATTTTCGATATTTTTTTAATTTTCGTTTTTTTTTTTTTTAAACCTTGCCTATATTTTAATTACAAGCACAAGGCCTTCATCCACCATACAAAAGGTAAGTACGTAGGTAAGTGATTTTTTATTTATTTTTTTTTTTTGTGGCATACATATCCTTATTGTCTTCAATTTGCAGGTACAATGTCTTTCAGCATGAGTACAGGGACATGTTCCTCGCTTTGGGACATGTTCCTCGGACTTGTGTCGCCGCCACGCCTTTTAAGCATGAGTACAGGGACATGTTCCTCGCTTTGGGAAATGTTCCTCGGACTTGTGTCGCTGCCACGCCCTTTTCAGCATGAGTATAGGGACATGTTCCTCGCTTTAGGGCTTGTTCCTTGGACTTGTGTCGCCGTCATGCCCTTTTCAGCATGAGTACAGGGACATGTTCCTCGCTTTGGGACATGTTCCTCGGACTTGTGTCGCCGCCACGCCCTTTTTAGCATGAGTACAGGGACATGTTCCTCGCTTTGGGGCATGTTCCTTGGACTTGTGTCGCCGCCAGGCCCTTTTCAGCATGAGTACAGGGACATGTTCCTCGCTTTGGGACATGTTCCTCGGACTTGTGTCGCCGCCACGCCCTTTTCAGCATGAGTACAGGGAAATGTTCCTCGGACTTGTGTCGTCGCCACGCCTTTTCAGCATGAGTACAGGGGCATGTTCCTCGCTTTGGGACATGTTCCTCGGACTTGTGTCGCCGCCACGCCCTTTTCAGCATGAGTACAGGGACATGTTCCTCGCTTTGGGGCATGTTCCTTGGACTTGTGTCGCCGTCATGCCCTTTTCAGCATGAGTACAGGGACATGTTCCTCACTTTGGGACATGTTCCTTGGACTTGTGTCGCCGCCACACCTTTTTCAGCATGAGTAGAGGGACATGTTTCTCGCTTTGGGGCATGTTCCTTGGACTTGTGTCGCCGTCATGTCCTTTTCAGCATGAGTACAGGGACATGTTCCTCGCTTTGGGACATGTTCCTCGGACTTGTGTCGCCGCCACGCCTTTTAAGCATGAGTACAGGGACATGTTCCTCGCTTTGGGAAATGTTCCTCGGACTTGTGTCGCTGCCACGCCCTTTTCAGCATGAGTATAGGGACATGTTCCTCGCTTTAGGGCTTGTTCCTTGGACTTGTGTCGCCGTCATGCCCTTTTCAGCATGAGTACAGGGACATGTTCCTCGCTTTGGGACATGTTCCTCGGACTTGTGTCGCCGCCACGCCCTTTTTAGCATGAGTACAGGGACATGTTCCTCGCTTTGGGGCATGTTCCTTGGACTTGTGTCGCCGCCAGGCCCTTTTCAGCATGAGTACAGGGACATGTTCCTCGCTTTGGGACATGTTCCTCGGACTTGTGTCGCCGCCACGCCCTTTTCAGCATGAGTACAGGGAAATGTTCCTCGGACTTGTGTCGTCGCCACGCCTTTTCAGCATGAGTACAGGGGCATGTTCCTCGCTTTGGGACATGTTCCTCGGACTTGTGTCGCCGCCACGCCCTTTTCAGCATGAGTACAGGGACATGTTCCTCGCTTTGGGGCATGTTCCTTGGACTTGTGTCGCCGTCATGCCCTTTTCAGCATGAGTACAGGGACATGTTCCTCACTTTGGGACATGTTCCTTGGACTTGTGTCGCCGCCACACCTTTTTCAGCATGAGTAGAGGGACATGTTTCTCGCTTTGGGGCATGTTCCTTGGACTTGTGTCGCCGTCATGTCCTTTTCAGCATGAGTACAGGGACATGTTCCTCGCTTTGGGACATGTTCCTCGGACTTGTGTCGCCGCCACGCCCTTTTCAGTATGAGTACAGGGACATGTTCCTCGCTTTGGGACATGTTCCTTGGACTTGTGTCGCCGCCAGGCCCTTTTCAGCATGAGTACAGGGACATGTTCCTCGCTTTGGGGCATGTTCCTCGGACTTGTGTCGCCGCCAGGCCCTTTTCAGCATGAGTAAAGGGACATGTTCCTCGCTTTGGGACATGTTCCTCGGACTTGTGTCGCCGCCACACCCTTTTCAGCATGAGTATAGGGACATGTTCCTCCCTTTGGGACATGTTCCTCGGACTTGTGTCGCCGTCACGCCTTTTCAGCATGAGTACAGGGACATGTTCCTCGGACTTGTGTCGCCGCCACGTCCTTTTCAGCATGAGTACAGGGACATGTTCCTCGCTTTGGAGCATGTTCCTTGGACTTGTGTCGCCGCCATGTCCTTTTCAGCATGAGTACAGGGACATGTTCCTCGCTTTGTGACATGTTCCTCGCACTTGTGTCGCCGCCACGCCCATTTCAGCATGAGTACAGGGACATGTTTCTCGCTTTGGGGCATGTTCCTTGGACTTGTGTCGCCGCCATGCCCTTTTCAGCATGAGTACAGGGACATGTTCCTCACTTTGGAACGTGTCCTTGGACTTGTGTCGTAGCCACGCCTTTCCAGCATGAGTACAGGGACATGTTCCTCGCTTTGGGACATGTTCCTCGAACTTGTGTCGCCGCCACGTCTTTTTCAGCATAAGTACAAAGACAATTGACGTCTTTGGACTTTAGAAAGTAGAATAGCAGTGCAGCCAAGCGTAGCATGAGGACCTTTGAACTTTGAGAAGGAAGCAGCGCAGCATGAGGACAATTGACGTCTTTGGACTTTAAGAAGTAGCGCATGAGTGCAGCCGAGCGTAGCATGAGGACCTTCGAACTTGGAGGAAGGAACTGCAACGAAGCGCGTTAGAACCTTCAAACTTGGAGGAAGGAACTGCAACGAAGCGCGTGAGAACCTTTGAACTTGGAGGAAGGAACTGCAACGAAGCGCGTGAAAACCTTCGAACTTGGAGGAAGGAACTGCATCGAAGCGCGTGAGAACCTTTGAACTTGGTGGAAGGAACTGCACGAAGCGCATGAGAACCTTCGAACTTGGGGGAAGGAATTGCAGAGCGAAGCGCGTTAGAACCTTCGAACTTGGAGGAAGGAACGCAGCGAAGCGCGTGAGCGAAGCGAAGCGATGTGAGAACCTTCAAACTTGGAGGAAGGAACTGCAGCGAAACAACGTGAGAACCTTCGAACTTGGGGGGAAGGAACTGAAGCGAAGCGCGCGAGAACCTTCGAACTGTGAGGAAGGAACTGCAGCGAAGCGCGTGAGAACCTTCGAACTTGGAGGAATGAACTGCAGCGAAGCGTGTGAGAACCTTCGAACTTGGGGGGAAGGAACTGCAGCGAAGCGCGTGAGAACCTTCAAATTTGGAAGGAAAGAACTGCAGCGAAGCGCGTGAGAACCTTCGAACTTGGAGGAAGCAACTTCCATTCGCTGTGTTGCCCCCACTAGTGATGAATTTCCTCAATTTATATCGTCGTGCTTCAATATTTGTTGCATTTCTTTTTTTTTTTGTTTGCAGAGACTAAACTTAAAGTTTTCTTTAAGCTGCCTACGTACCCTTTGAAGAAAAGGGATCAAGTCATAACGTAGTTCAAAAGTTTTTTGCACTCACCTTTTAAGCTCGTGTGGGCTAGGAGCGTCATGCAGTTTAGGCTCTTGCGACAAGGAGATTTTACATTTTAAAAGCCCTTATCTTCATCATGGTCTTGATCAGATCCTTGACTATTAGGATTGGTCAAGATAATGAGATTTGGTTTCACCTTCAAGGAACCTTCTGTATTTATGAGAACAGATAACTTCCTCTTCATACGTGACGGGATGCTACTTTGAAGCTTCTTGTCGTTGTTTACTTCATCAAAAAGTTTCATCTCCAAGTTATCCATCTTTCTTTTAGATTGACCGCTTGTTACTTTGAGGCGATCAAAAACAGATGTCGAAGGTTGACTTTTCTTCGATGTGGAGACACTTAGCCTTTGGAAAGCTGAAGGTCGAGTGAAGGTGGACACCGAACATTGATTTTCTTCTTCTGTCGCAGCCATACTCATTCTTTGGAATACTGAAGGACGAATAGTTGGAGGCTTGATGTGATCGAAGACAGAGGTCCTTTGTTCACCCTTCTTAGAATTGTCAGTTCACCCTTCTCAGAATTGTCAACTTCGTCTACGTCGATGCAGTACGAAGTCGCAAAGTTCTTTTTTTCCTTTTTGTGGAAATTTTTGGAGAAAGATTTATTCAACATCACCCGTTGTTGAGGTTGAGAAAATTTTTTACTTCTCTTCCTCTTGGGTTGAAGTTTCTTAGGATCTTTCTTTCTTTGATGTTTGCTCTTTCCTTTGATTGTAGCAAGATTTGATTGGGCTACTTCATCAAGGTGGAGCTCAATTTTGCCTTCCTTAGCCAGCTTTAAAATTAAGTCCTTTAGGACAAAACATCTTTCCACTGGATGACCAATAACTCGATGATACTTGCAATACTTGGGATCATCGACTTTCTCCATCTCTTCTGGTCGTTTACACTTAGGAAGCTTTATCAGCTGCGCTTCCAGTAGTTGTTCCAACACATCAGGGATGTCGTCATCAGGGAAAGGATAGATTTTCTTCTGTCTTTCCTTTAAAGTTAAGTGATGCGTTCCATTCATTTGTCGCTTTCCTTTCGGAGACGACTTATGAAGGGTTGTGTTTACAACCATAGATTCTTCTATAGTCTCTTCGTCGTTCCTTCCTTCTTTCCTCATGTCAGGGAGTATAAGGTCTTGGTTTTTTCGACTAGCAATACTTAGCTCCATATCGTGGGCGCGAGTTGCTAGTTCCTCAAAGGTGCGAGGCTTTATACCTTTAAGGATGTAGAGGAGTTCCCAGTGCATGCCTTGAATGGACATCTCGACGGAAGAGAGTTCAGTGAGACGATCTTTGCAATCTAGACTCATGGCTCTCCAGCGATTTATATAGTTAACAACGAGTTCACCTTTTCGTTGTTTAGTGTTGGTGAGCTCGAACATGCTAACGGTTCTTTTAGTGTTGTAGAAGCGATTCAAAAACTCTCTTTCGAGTTCCTCCCAACTGTCTAATGACTCAGGTTCTATATCAGTGTACCAGTCAAAAGCATTTCATTTAAGTGTTCGAACGAACTGCTTGACTAGTAGGTCCCCTCGAGTACCAGCATTCTCGCATGTCTCAACGAAGTGGACAATATGTTGTTTAGGATTGCCTTTTCCATCAAACTGCTGAAATTTTGGTGGCTGATACCTGATTGGCGTTCTGAAGTTATCGATCCTCTTAGTATAACGTTTGGAATAAAAGAGGGAATCTTGAGTAGGTCCACCGTACTGGACTCTAATACAGTTTGTGATCATATCTTGGAGCTTGTCGGGTTCCTAGAGTGAGTAAAAATATAGTATAAAATACTCTAGAATTCCTGTGCAAGTATACACAGTCTGCAACAAGTAATATTATCAATCCGAGCCCTGAATGAGTTTCCACTCTACCTATTTTTGTGTAACTTTTTAATGGTTTCAAGAATAATAAAATGATTGGGTTTTATCGGAATTATGCTGAAGCAAAATAAATGACAGAACAATAAGTAAACAAATAGATAGACAAATTAAAGGCAGGCGCTGGTTAGGTTTAGTGATTATTCTAAAATATTCTCCAGCAATATTATTGATCATGCATTTCTCGCAGTATTATTAGCGGATTCCTCCCGGAACTCCGGATCTTTTGGGATATGTTTCAAACCCAATGAAGTATGACCGATCAAGCACTAGGCAACTGGCTATCCCTAGCTCAGTCACTGGCGTTCACCAATACACAATGATCGTAGTGTGGATAATTGCCACACACTCTCTAAATCATCCCTGAAACTAGAGAGAGCTATTCGCACCGGCTGGCCAGGCGGGCATAAAATAAGAATAAGCACAACAATTAACCAAAATGCGATAGTCAATTTATTACTAGAGATGAAGCACAGTAATCACATTTTTCCTAACCAACACCCTAAGCTACTTAGTTCATAATAGGCATAGAAATACGGATTACAATCTGAGTATGCATGTCCATAACCACAAGTTAATAAAGAAAATAAACTCCCTAATCAGCTTGCGGTAGATGGTGTTCTTGATGATCTTCAATCTCCCTATACTATTCGGCTTCCAAGGTAAAACATGGAATTAATTTGACTTTGACGGCTACTTCCTTTTATAGAAGGACAGGAGACTTGAATTAGGTCAACTTGGACACGTGTAGGGCTCTCATTGCTCCTTTATCCTGAAAATAACTCAACAGAAGTCGGTTCATGAAGTTGGCTAACGAGCTGTGATGTGGCAGTTTCTGCTCCCAGTTTTGCTGCAGCATAGAATTTGCTCCCTCCAGTCGCTCAGCAGCATAATCTGCACAAAATAATTTCCAATGCTTCCATTCTTCCAAATGGGTTAAATCATGTAATATCTATCCAAAATCAACCCTAATAAGCATAAAGGACACACAAATCCCTATACAATCGAGGCCTAAATAACTACCTTTTGGGCAGTTATCATACCCCCAAACTTAAATTATTGCGCGTCCCGAGCAATACTAACTCACCTTCCTTCAAGAATTTAGAATATTAGACAAAGAATAGCTTAATCAACCCAGACAGTCTAACACTACCTTTAACCTTTACCTGAGCGCTCTGCAAAACCAAGCTCTGCTGCAGCAAAATGATTCCTTAAGCAGGGACAAATAATCACCACTTTCAACTCAATTCTAAGAACTCTCCACAGCTTAGCTCTATTATCAGACATTTCAAAACATATTTTTAAAGGGGTTTATATCATTGTTTATTAGACTTAACGCAGCCTTACAGTCATAAACTCTTAAGCATGGGATGACCCACTTTATGATGCAGTATACCCTTGCCTCAAGCTCATCACCAACAAGGCTCAATACTCATTATAAAACTAAAAAATCCTTAGTTATTCCATCTCTTGCCCCTCAGAATGGCGACATTTTGTGATGAAGCTCACCTAAGTTATGGGAGACAGAAAAACTATTGGATCATCATTCATCCTTCAAAACTTTTGCTCCATCAATTTTTTCAGCAAAATCTTCAACAAATAATTTTTCAGCAAATAATTTTTTTCTCATATTTCTCATTTTTTCACATTTCATAGGTCATCTTTTGACGCAAAGACAACTTGTGGGTATCACAAATGTCCCCGGTTACTCAATAACCTAGCAAATTTTAATTTGAAGGAGAGGAATGCTCGAGCAAAATAATTGGAGTAGCAAAAAGTCCCCCAAACTTGAATTATTCATTGTCCCCAATGAATCATTAAATAAGCAAGTATACCCCCAAACTTAAATTTTTCTATCTGAATTAGTAAACTAAACATGGGACTTAGATTAAGCTTAAAGTGGATCATATAAGTCAATACTACCTTCAAAATCTTCTTTGCCGCAGCAACAGTCCAGGCTAGAAGAAATGCTCAAGCAAAAGGTTTCTGGAGATCAGAATACCTTGATCTAATTAAGCGTAATCAGTCCAAGCTTCAAAAATTCAGAGAAAAATTAGTTAAGTTAGAGTTGCTTAGTGCTCATGGAACGGAACATCAAGAAATTTCATTAAAAAGAAATTACACATCAGATATATTTTTTTAAAGCAGCATAAAAGTAAAAAGAAAAGCAAACATAACAATAATAGAAAAGGAGGTTAGAAAATGCATGAGCAATCAAAAATTTAAGAAAAAAAATTATGCTCGCCCATGGCCACTTCATCCTTCAGTCCTCTTGGCCCGGTTCATTTTCATCATCCTCTTCTCCTCTTTCAACAGGTGGGGGCGGAATCCAGGGGTTCAACAAATCGTCAGGGAATGCTGGAAGGGCTGGATAAGGTTTTGAAAAATTCTCTTGCAGCGCCTTCTTCAAGCTGGCATCCCGATTCTTAACATAGTTCCAGAAGGTTAAAGTTTGCCTTTCAGCAAACTCCTGCCTACTGGCCGAAAGTGCCAGTTGTTCTAGAATCGAGTTGATGCCATTGATAAGCCCACCTTGACGTACCTCCTGCACACGCTGGAGCCGTGCCAAATTGGGCGTGTCTATGATCCCCTTATCAAACAGGATCACATCTCCCTCATCCACCGGAACCCCTGCTCTTCTGCACAACATCGTGATTGTGTTTGGAAAGAATAGTTTCCCCACCTTCTTTTTCCAACATCCAGAAATCTCATTCGCAATGATCCTCCCTACATTAATACTGAGAGACCATAAGATGGCAAAAGCTAGGAGAACCCGTTCCCTGGAGATTGTCGAGTCATGTGTTGTTGGAAGCATCTTCGGTCTAATAAATCCCATCCATGTGTTCGCTTCCCTTTTCAAATAAGCCGACTGGAATGTCCTCTTTTGAGTCTTGGATAACTACCACTGTGCCCCTTCAATTCCTACCTCCCTTACAGCCTCACTTAGTTGCTCATCAGATGGCGCCACAACGATCTCATTATATGCCGCATGGGGGAAGTTTTGAACGTTGTACAGTGCATTGATAGCACTTGGACTCCAATCCACCTCGACTCCTCGGACAATTACCTGGAAATCATCCTCCTTGACAATGTTAGCATAAAATTCACGCACCACTTGTGCATTTACAGATTCCGGCTTCGCACAAAACAGCTCCCAGTCGTGGTCTGCAATACCAGTCCTCAGAAACTGTGGAAGATCACCACTGAAACCGCGCTCGAACAAGAAATCCCTTTTCAGAAGCTCAGCGTATTTTGCTCTGGCAAAATTGTTGACGAAGCGATCAAATGGAACCTGCTGCTCTTCTATCGCCTCGTATTCTTCCGATGCTTCAGCAACATTTTTGCCCTTCTCTGCCTGCGCTTGAGCAACTGCTCTTCCTCAGTCTTCTTATCTGTTTCGTCTCTTTCTTTGTCATCAGCTTCTTTCTTCTCTCTTTCCTCTCGCTCTGCCTTTTCTCTCTCAGAATCTGATGATGGTGGTGATGGGGTATCAGTCTGAATCACCTGAATACGGTCGGCCTTTCTTTTTATGCGGCGGCGTTTCGGCGGTTCGGGCATGATTACCTCAACACGAGCTTCTTGGTCCTACTCGTTTCCTCTTTCAGACACTGCGTCTACCTGCTCGTCTCTCACCATCTCAGCCTGCTGTTCTTGATTCTCCTCAACATTTTCCTCTCGAGTCGTATCTGTATCTGCAAGTCTCTGATCAACCTCTCCTAGGGTCTGTTCTTGCGGTTCTTCCAGGTTTTCTTCAACCACTGCAGCAGCCTCATCCTCTATCACTTTTTCCTGTTCTTCCGCCCTCTGTTGTCACCTTCTTCTTTTAGCTTCTTTCTCCTCCGGTGTTCTTTTCTTCTTAGTTTTCACTTTCGGAACTTCGGGGGTAATGGGTATTTCCTCTTCACTCTCTCTCTCTCTTTCTTTCCTCGCTCTTGTTTTGGCCATGGATAACTCAAAGGGTTTTGCAAAGAATGAAAAGGAGAAAGAAAGAATGTAGATGGCAAGATAGAATCAAGAAGACGAAGTAGAACGAAGACTTACCAATGTCTGCAAATAAATAAGGCTCCAGCAATTTGAAATCCTAACCGAAAGGATTTGCTCCGTAATAAATGGTTTTACCGTTCACAATTAAGTTGCAATTCAAATCCCTAACGGTAAAATTGTTGAACTCCAATCATCTATGGGAAATAACGGCATGTTGTCAACGGCTAAACCGTTGGATTGTCCCTTCACGACATGTGGCAACATCCCTGCAATTCACCTGCCCATAGAAATTCAAAAATCCCAATGGTAAAAATAATTACTCACACTAAAATCCTTCCTATGCATACGAGAAATTTGCTCCAGCATTATCTTTGCTGCAACAATCTTCTGAACCTGCCGAATCTTAGATATGGAATTTAAATTTCAAAATAGGCAAATCAAATCTTTTAAATTCAAATTAAACTTTAACCGATCAAATCAAACTTAATCTGTTATTCTCAAAAGAAGCCGAATAAATTAGAGAAAATCTCAATTAATTAAAACTAGAATTCAAATAACTGGAAATAAAATCTAGATAAAATCTAATAAAATCTAACTAATTAAAAGATAATTGAAAGATAATTTAAATAAATAACCCGAAAATCAAATCAAATTCAAAACAAAATAGATAAGATCTAATCAAATATTTAAAGACAAAATCTAATAAATCTCGCAAAATCAAATCTAACCTAACCGCAATTAAAATCAAATCAACGAAAAATAAAATCAATACAAATCCTGGGAGCTCAAAATTTTGCTCTGTGAAATGCTCCCGCAAAAATCCTGCTCTCTCAATCATCAACCAACCTTAGGGAAGGATATTTTGACTGAAACTCCTCTCCCCAATAATGCTTGACACGCTGACCATTCACCTTGAATACTCTCCCATCTTTTTCATCTTGCAAAGTAACTGCTCCATGGGGGAAAACCTCAATCACAACAAACGGACCTGACCATTTGGACTTTAGTTTCCCAGGAAACAATTTTAATCTAGAATTATAAAGCAAAACTTTTTGACCTTTGACAAATTCTTTAGGTCTAATTTTCTTGTCATGCCACAACTTAATCTTTTCTTTATAAATTTTCGCATTCTCATAAGAAAAGTGGCAAAATTTTTCCAATTCGCTGAGCTGCAGCATTCGCATTGCTCCTGCACTACTCAGATCAAAATTCAACTTTTTCAAAGCCCAAAACGTTTTATGTTCCAGCTCTAATGGTAAATGACAAGCTTTCCCGTATACCAACCGATAGGGAGACATACCTAGAGGAGTCTTATAGGCTGTCCTATAAGCCCAAAGAGCCTCATCCAACCTAAAAGACCAATCCTTTCTAGATGGATGGACTACTTTTTCTAGAATTGATTTAATTTCCCTATTACTTATCTCAGCCTAACCATTAGCCTGTGGGTGATAGGGGGTAGCTATCTTGTGCTTGATTCCATACTTAGCTAAAAGCTTAGTTAAGATATTATTAACAAAATGTGTACCCTCATCACTTATTAGAGCTCTAGGTGTCCCGAACCATGCAAAGATGTGCGATTGGAGAAACCTTGAAACTGTCTTGGCATCACTCTGATGGCATGCGATGGCCTCCACCCACTTGGACACGTAATCTACTGCCAATAAGATAAAAACCTTGCCATTAGAAGGGGGAAATGGCCCCATAAAATCAATACCCCATACATCAAATAGTTCAACTTCTAAAATGTAAGTAAGAGGCATTTCATCTCTAGGCCCCAAGTTTCCTCTCCTTTGACAAGCGTCACATTGCTTGTAGAACCAGTGGGCATCCTTAAACAAGGTAGGCCAGAAGAATCCGCAATGCAAAATCCTCATAGCTGTCCTTTGACCGCTGAAATGGCCTCCATACGGCGAAGAGTGACATTGCTCCAAGATTTCAGTTGCTTCATCACCTGAAACGCACCTACGAATAATACCGTCAGAGCATTGCTTATACATAAATGGCTCATCCCAATAGAAAATTTATGCATCATGCTTAAACTTTTTCTTCTGCCTCCAATCCACATCAATAGGGGTGACTCCCTTCACTAAAAAGTTGGCAATATCAGCATACCAAGGGACATCCCTGACTACCTTTACCTGAACAGCAAAAAGCTGTTCATCTGGAAAAGAATCGGAAATGGCAGATTGCTCCAGCAAAGATGATGATGGATCAAGACGAGACAAGTGATCTGCAATGACATTCTCTGATCCCTTCTTGTCCTTTATCTCCAAGTCGAATTCCTGCAGTAATAAAACCCAACGAATTAGTCTAGGCTTTGCATCTTTCTTTGACATTAAATACCTTATTGCTGCATGATCCGTGAACACCGTGACTTTGGATCCAACCAAATATGGCCGGAATTTCTCAAAAGCAAACACAACAGCTAACAACTCCTTTTCTGTAGTTGTGTAGTTGACCTGTGCCTCATTTAAAACCTTGCTTGCATAATATATAGGATGAATAAATTTACCCTGCTTCTGCCCCAGCATTGCACCTACTGCAGCATCACTCGCATCACACATTACCTCGAATGGCAAATTCCAATTAGGTGCGTAGAGAATGGGTGCTGAGATTAAAGTAGCCTTCAATGTTTCAAAAGCCTTCCTACAATCTGCATTACAGTCAAAAACATGATCAGTGCACAATAAGTTACAAAGAGGTTTATTGATTTTGGAAAAATCCTTTATGAACCTCCTATAAAATCCAGCATGCCCTAAGAAGCTCCGAATTCCCTTCACTGAATTCGGTGATTCTAATCTTTCAATAACCTCAACTTTTGCTCTATCAACTTCTAGACCATTCTTAGAAATCCTATGACCTAACACTATGCCCTCCTTCACCATGAATTGGCACTTCTCCCAATTAAGAACTAGATGGGTATCCTCACATCTTTTTAACACCTTCCCTAAATTATCTAAACAACTCTGAAAAGACCCTCCAAAAACTGAAAAATCGTCCACAAAGACCTCAACAGTGGACTCAATCATATCAGAAAAAATTGCTAACATACACCGCTGAAATGTTGCTGGAGCATTGCAAAGGCCAAAAGGCATTCGCCTGAAAGCAAACGTCCCATAAGGGCAGGTGAAAGTGGTTTTTTCCTGATCTTCAGGAGCAATAGTAATCTGGTTATACCCAGAATAACCATCCAAGAAACAGTAGTAGGCCTGACCAGCCAATCGATCCAACATCTGGTCAATAAATGGCAAAGGGAAGTGGTCCTTACGGGTGGCTTTGTTAAGCCTCCTTTAATCCATGCAAACCCTCCAACCAGTTACTGTCCTAGTTGGGATTAACTCATTGTCTTTATTGCTTACCACAGTGACACCTCCTTTCTTAGGAACACATTGAACAGGGCTCACCCACAGTGACACCTCCAGCATTTTTATTGTTGCCTCCAGCACCCTGACCAGACTCCAACTCTTCCTCGACAACAACATTATTATTTTTATCACCATTTTTATCTATAACCTAGGTTATACTAGGCTCAATTCTTTCTTCTAATGGCTTACCACTCCTAAGAGTAACTGCCTTTACCTGCTCCTTACCTTCCCTTCTAGGGTGTTCAGTATCTGATGGAAGTTTCCCTTGAGGCCTTTCCTTGAGCTCATTAGCTAGTTGACCCACATGCAATTCCAGGGCTCTCATTGAAGCTTGATTACTTTGAATTGCAGCGTCTGTACGAGCCATAAATTCTTTCATCATTGCCTCGAGAGAATTCTCCGAATGTTGTTGGGGCCAAGCCTGCTTATTTTGCTGGGGCATTACCTGCGCTTTAGCAAATCCCGGCTGGCTCATTGCTCCTTTATCCCGAAAATAACTCAACAGAAGTCAGTTCATGAAGTTGGCTAACGAGCTGTGATGTGGCAGTTTCTGCTCCCAGTTTTGCTGCAGCATAGAATTTGCTCCCTCCAGTCGCTCAGCAGCATAATCTGCACAAAATAATTTCCAATGCTTCCATTCTTCCAAATGGGTTAAATCATGTAATATCTATCCAAAACCAACCCTAATAAGCATAAAGGACACACAAATCCCTATACAATCGAGGCCTAAATAACTACCTTTTGGGCAGTTATCAGAGCTGTTGGATGGATAGTGAAACGATCGAAGTAGAACACTGTGGCTGATCATCTTGCACTATAGTCTTTCCTTTGTCATGATTTTTTTATGACTTGGGTTTGATTTGATTCGGCGATATGTTGGTTCTCAATTTGGCACTTTAGTTGCGCGATTTGAGAATCTTTTTCTTCAATCGCCTTCATCAAGTTGTTGATGTGCTCTTGCATCTCAGTCACTCTTTCTTCCATAGTTATTGTCTCAGTCATCATGACAGTCACTACGTCAGAATCAGGTTCAAACAGAGGGTTATACTTAACAAGAAATTTGTCATTAGTATATGTCCCCTGCAAGGTTGTTTCTTGGCCTCCAGCGATAGAAGCTTTATCTTCTTGCAACGTCAGTTCATTGAAGCAACAATGGGCAGTAGAACCCATGTAAGACTTGTTCATGACAGGGACCATTGAAGAAGTCTTGAACGACATGTTTACACTTGTGTTTTGAGATAAGAGAGAGATGAGAGGTAGAGATTGTCCCACTAGACGTTCCAATTTGTTCACACGTAACTTCGGAGATGGAGACACGTGGAATAAATAATATATTTGTATTAATGTTGTATGTGTGTGGGTGTACAATCTCTAACTTTAATCCTCTGATTCTCTCTCTTGTGTGTGAATGTGTTTCACTCGAGGGCTGGAACGCTTGATCCCGAGTCTGAAGCTTCAATGGATTCTTGGAGCTTGGAGTCTTCTAGCCTTGAAGGAGTCTTCAATCTTCAAGAAGTGTTGATGTCCTGAAGAGTCTTTGATCTTCAAGGAGTGTTGAAGTCTTGAAGAGTATTGGGTCTTCAAGAAGTGTTGATGTCCTGAAGAGTCTTTGATCTTCAAGGAGTGTTGATGTCCTGAAGAGTTTTTGATCTTCAAGGAGTGTTAAAGTCTTGAAGAGTGTTTGGTCTTCAAGAAATGTTGTAGTCTTGAAGAGTGTTTGGTCTTCAAGAAGTGTTCAACACTTGGACTTGTGGATTGCAAAGAGTCTTCGATCTTCAGACTTGGTGGAGTCTCTCTGAATTCTCTGGTTCTGCTTGAGAGCTTTGAAAACTATGAACTATTGTCTTTGTGAGAGTGTAGAATTTCTCAACCCCTGAAATGGAGGAGAACCCCTCTATTTATAGAGATCTTGCTGGATGGGCCCTGGTGACCTTTGGGCCTAAAAACTTGGGCTTGGGCTTTTATTGGGCTTGAGTCTGGTTTATATTTGACCCAAAACCATATGACCCAAATATTTAAAAGACCCAAATTTGATCCAATTAATTACTTTCTTTAATTAATTGGTCAAATCAATTAATCTGATCAAAATAATTTATTTTTAATTAATTGATCAAATGGACATTTGGCCCTAAAAATTTATAATTTGCCAACTTTGTCTTCAAATTAAATTTGGGACACATGTCGATTTATAATTGGTCCCAAAATTAATTAATTAAAATTTTGTCATTAATTTTAAATAATGACGTGGCAATTTGTCATTGGCCAAAATTTCTCCTTCAACAACTAGTTTTCTAATTAAAAACTATCTTTTAATTTTTTAAAATAAAATATATTAAAGAAATAAAAATATTATTTTTTTTATATATTTTATTTCTTATATCCCTTCTTCTTCTTCAATAGCACCACTACCACCGAGCCTGCTGCCAACAGCCACCGACCGTCGTTCTCCTCTCTCTTCATTTTCTTTTTTCTTTTTTCAAGTAAAAAGAGTGAGAGGGAGGAGGAGCTCTTCTCCCGCCACCGACGTCGGAAAGGGAGGAGAGAGTTCCTCATTCCTATCCCTCTTTTCTATTAAAAAAACAAAAGAAAAGGAAGAGAACGAAGAAGAAAAGAAAAAAAATGGTTGGCATTGGCGGAAGGTTGGGTGGTGGTGGGGTTGTTGAAGAAGAAGAGAGAATAAATAAAAATATATAAAAAAGTAATATTTTTTTATAGTTTTAATGTATTTTTTATTTTAGAAATTAAAAAAAAATAAAAAAACTAGTATCACGTCAGCAATCCATTAGTTATTAACGGAAAATTTAACGAATTGACAAAAATAAAACGAAATCCAAACCTACTAAATTGTTGAGTTTGAAAACTAAGGAACCAAAATGAAATCTAACTCAAACCTCAAGAACTTATGGGTTTTAAAAGAAAAGAACCAAATTGGAAAGAACAAAAATTATAGTGGACGAGTTCTTTTAATGATCAAATTTAAGAAATGTCCTTAATTAACATTATTATCATTGGTAGGTTTTTATCCATTAATTAGTTTATTTTTCTTACCAAAATACCCTTGCATGTAATGAATGAAATCAAAATTAGTTTAATATTATATTTTATGATTTAAGATTGGAACGTTTTTCAAATAAGGAAAACTGACAACATTTTCAATTTATTTATTTTTTCTTAAAGCTAGTTATATCCCATAACAAGATTTGCATTAAATGTTTAGTTTTATTCTCTTTAATTTGGTACTGATTTTTCTTTTCCATTTGTCATTATTATTACTTTTTTTTTTTATATCCCATAGTCATTTTTTTGTATATATGTTATACATTAAGGGACGATGTGATGAGTCTATACGTTGTGCAAGTTATCAGGTGCCTTGGGTAACATGGCCAAGGGGCGATGTACAGTTTCTTTGTGAAGTCATCTGGTGCCTTGGGTAATATGGCTAAGGGGCGATGAAAAGTTTGAGGCCTTGGGTAATACGGTCAAGGGTCAGCGTGACTCGAAGTAGTCATTCTCAGAGAGCTTGTGAGGGCTACGAGTATTTATTGAGCTTGTGTAGCTTGAGTGGAAACTTAGTGTGCATGGCATGGTACGAAATTCATGTGTCAAGTGCATGGTTAGTTGCACGTTTACATAATTGAGTATGTTACCATGGATATGTTGTTCATCTCGTATATGAAGCATGCTATTATGAAGCATGTTATTGGAGTTGAAAAGTATGTTACCTGCTTTACATATGTATGTTGCTTGTTGGCTCTTCAGGTGTGAGTCACTTACTCATTACCGTGGTTTTGTACTGACCCACCACCGGATTTTGCAAGTGATGAGGAATACTACGAGCCTGGTTATGCTAAGGAGAAGGCTTGAGAAATAATGAGACATTAGATAAATTTTAATACTTTGTAGTCGGATTTTGTCTTCTTACGGTCTTGTTTTCTCTCATTCTATGTTACATGTCTTTAGGCTTAAAGTTGAGTTGAATTGTGTTGTAGTTGTTGTTCTGTTTCGAAATTTAATTGAGTAAAGGTTGGTGTTATTTGAAGTTAGTGTTGTTTGAAAGTTGAGAGTTCGTTTTAGGATTTCTACTTTTACTCGGTAGTTGTTAAAGTTCTATAGTTTGGAGTTTTTGGATGTTATGTTGTGTCTGATGTGAAATAAAGATGTTGGTTGGTTATTTAGAATTATAGCAGTGTATAAATCTTGTTTTCAAGTAATAACTAAATTTTTGGATGGTTATAGTTGTCGCAACGTCATCGCGACGCGGAGCGGTCGACGTCCTTCCCTAAGGGTCTCTTTTGAGGTGAGAGGTTTGGAGTCGCCACCAATCATCTTGGGGTGTGATTGGTCACCCATTTTAAAAAAAGTGGTCTTTGAAAACCAAAAATTAGGTTCGGGGATCAGTTGTGTGTAGGGAAGATGTTAGCACCCTACAACACCCGTTTGAAAACATTTTATTTTATTTTATTACTCGAATTCATTAAACAAAAGGTCCGTGTCTTAACGAAAATTAAAAAAAAAATGAAAATTGAAAATTAATTGTCTCACTAATTTCACCTTATCTTTAAATAAAGTAAGGATTTAATTTTGTGAGTGGGGTTAACCCATGACTTTATTATCATGTAAAAATTTCCTAATTAAAGAAAATCTTTCACCTCAAGAATTTGAAAATCATTTCAACTCCGTCATAGGCTATACATGAGCTAATTTGTCTCTCAACTATTACCTCACATTTCAAAAATAAAATATGACGTAATAATCATGAGTGGTAATGACACCATTCAATGGAAAAATATTTTTTCATTTTTAAATCAAATTCAATTAGAAATTCATTTGGAATTACCAAAGTAAAACTATTTTGAAGTTCATTTGGAAAATCCAATTTAGAATCAAATCGAAGTTGATTTGAAAATTTTATAATTTAAGATCCAATTGAAATTTTGATTGCCAAAATAATTGACTAGTTAAAGTTTAGACTAATTTCCAGGCAGGGTGTTCCCTTTCGGTCAGCTTAAATACCCGTTCTTAGACAAAATTAGCATTAAAGTTTTCATAATCAATCTATTTTAACCATTCAACATATTAAATAATGTTTTTGAAATTTGATTTAACCTTTCCAAAATCGAAATTGATTTCCAATTTAGTTTAAAATTGAAATTGATTTTCAATCTAAGACCAAAAGACATTGACTTGGAAACTTTAATTTCGAACCAAATTGTCATTTATTGAAAAATTCCAAATCACTTTGAAACTCCATGAATTCAAGATTAAAACCAATTGAGGGTGAAAATTCAAATAAAATTCCAATTGAAATTCATTTGGGCAATTCCAAATTGAAATTCATTTGTAAATGTCAAAATGAAATCAAATTAAAAACAAACAAAAGTTGAAATCCCAAATTAAATCCAATTAAAAATTTATTATAAAATTCCAAATTAATTATTGAAACCAATGGAAGGAAAGTTTAAAATCGTCTTTTAAAAAAAAAAAAATCAAGTGAAAATCAAATTGAAAATCTTAGTTCAAATGTCATTTGTTTGAAATTCATTTGAGCATTTCAAAACCCTTTGAAATTCATTTGAACAATTCAAATTAAAGTAAAATTCAAAACATTAAAATTTCCATTTTAAAGAAAATTGAATTTTCTAATTACAAACTAGTGAACATTTATTAGGAAAATACAAATTCAAATTCAAATTAGAAATTTTATGTTAGAATCCAACTAAAATTAATAAGAAAGACAATTAAAGTTGAAAATGTCATATTAAAATCAAATTGAAATTGGTAATAACAATTCAATTTAAAGCCAATTAAAATTAGTTTGGAAACTCCCAAATAAACTCTAATTGAAATTAGATAAAAAAAACTTTCAACTAATATCCAATTAAAGTTCTTTAGAAATCTAAAATAAATCAATTTAAATTTCTAATTAGAAAATGAAATAAAATAAATTGCAATTGATTTGGGAAACTCAAATTCATAGCCAAAATGAAAAATGGAAAAATTTGGATACATAAAAAAAATAAAAAAAAATAATAAAAGAATTTAAAAATGTGGGACCCACCTTATTCACTTTCCTCTTTCTTCTTCCCCAACTTCCTTCCCTCTCTTTTTCTTTTTTTCTCTTCCACTTTCCCTCACTTAGGAGCCTTGTTGGAAATAAAAAAAAAGCGGCGGCACGGTGGCGGTACGACAGTGGCGGCGGCGACAGTGGTGGCGGCAACGGCAGTACGGCAGTGAGTGGCGGCGTCGGTACGGCGGTGAGTGGCGGCGGCGGTACGGTGGTTGAGTGGCGGCGGTAGCTTTGGTTTTTGGAAAATCCTTCTCCAAACTCTATTTTCCCTCTCAAACTCACTTTTTCTCTCTAAGCTCTCTCACTATTCTTCTTTTTTTTCTTGTGTCCTTGTTGTTCTTCCTTTTTCCCTCCATCCTCCATAAGCTCTCATTATATAGTAGAGCTTGGAGGAAGGGGTTGAGAAAAATGGGGAAAGAATGAGAGGTTGGGAGAAAGAGGGGGAGTGAGTTGAGAAAGATGGGGAAAGAATGAGAGGTTGGGAGGAAGAGGGGGAGTGAGTTGAGAAAGATGGGGAAAGAATGGGAGGTTGGGAGAAAGAGGGGGAGTGAGTTGAGAAAGATAGGGAAAGAATGAGAGGTTGGGAGAAGGAAGGGGGAGAGTTGAGAAAGATGGGGAAAGAATGGGACGTTGGGAGAAGGAAGGGGAATGGAGAAGAAAAAAGGGAGGGGAGAAAGAATAGGAGAGGTTGGGAGAATGAGGGGGGATGGAGAACGTGGAAAGAGGAGTGAAGGAAAAAAATGAATAAAATAAAATAATAAAATAAATAAAAATAAAATAAATAAACAAAAATAAAATAAACAAAATAAATAAATAAAATAAATAAAACAAAAAAAAAAGAAAATAAGATGAAAATGAAAATAAATCATGAAAACTAAAAAACAAATTTTGATAATATGCAAGAAGAGAGATTCGAACCAAAGACCTTATGATTGTTAATACAACTTTATGCCACTTGAGCTATGCTCTTGTTGACATATAAAAAACAAATTGACTTCCAAATATTGAAAAACTTCAAACATTATTACTAAAATCAAGCCGGACCAAATACGGTGTCTACAGTTTGCCCCCCGTTGTGTATCCTTGAAGGATTGAAAGGGTAAACAAAGGAAAAAGACAAAGTATTGGGAAGGTGAAGATTTTCGTTAAAAATAAAAGAAAGGGCTTCATGCTTAAAACAAACATAGCCTATAATTGGGAAAGGAAAATGAACCTCACTTTGACCAGATTTTCATTCTCTAATCAAAGATAAAGTCCGATTTAACCAAAAGGAAAGGGGAATGGACCTGGCTCAGACCAGGCTTCGACCTCTACTGACTAGCAGGGTTCGATTTAACCAAAAGAAAAGGGGAATGGACCTGGCTCAGACCAGACTTCGACCTCTACTGACTAGCAGGGTTCGATTTAACCAAAAGAAAAGGGGAATGGACCTGGCTCAGACCAGGCTTCGACCTCTACTGACTAGCAGGGTTCGATTTAACCAAAAGAAAAGGGGAATGGACCTGGCTCAGACCAGGCTTCGACCTCTACTGACTAGCAGGGTTCGATATAACCAAAAGAAAAGGGGAATGGACCTGGCTCAGACCAGGCTTCGACCTCTACTGACTAGCAGGGTTCGATTTAACCAAAAGAAAAGGGGAATGGACCTGGCTCAGACCAGGCTTCGACCTCTACTGACTAGCAGGGTTCGATTTAACCAACCAATAAAACATGAAATGGACCTGACTCCAACCAGGCTTCGACCTCTACTGACTAGCAGGGTTCGATTTAACCAATCAAAATAAAACATGAAATGGACCTGACTCCAACCAGGCTTCGACCTCTACTGATTAGCAGAGTTTGATTTAACCAAAAGAAAAGGGGAATGGACCTGGCTCAGACCAGGCTTCGACCTCTACTGACTAGCAGGGTTCGATTTAACCAACCAAATAAAACATTAAATGGACCTGACTCCAACCAGGCTTCGACCTCCACTAACTAGCAGTGTTCGATTTAACCAACCAAATAAAACATTAAATGGACCTGACTCCAACCAGGCTTCGAGCGGGGTTCGATTTAACCATCAAAGAAGTGAATCATAGACTTGCAAAATCTCAAAATGTAGAGTATGCTTAAATGTATGAGATTCAAATTTACATGCAGCATGAAAATGTGCAGGGCACAAGTTTCAAAAAACACAAACTTCAAAATTAGCGAGTTTTGAAAACCAGAACTATAAAGTAGCTCATTTCTTGTGTTCCACATTTATGATTGAGAGACATAGACGAAGTGAAGTAAGCTGTTTTGCTGGCGATGAACCAAAATACTTTGAGGTCTTGATTTAAATACTTCCAAACGTCTCATAGCAAAACGCCCTGTGAGTGGAATTTTCCAATGCTCCTCCCACTAAACCCTTTGCACTTCGGATTCTCTTCTATCGAAGTCTATTGAATAAATGACATTGCTTTAGATGTCGCAGACATTGAAAACTTTCAATTGGTATTGCATTGACAATAAAAACATTAAGCCACCCATGAATATAATGAGAGGAAATAAAGATTTATCAGTCAAGGAAGCTTTCAAAATATATAACAATAGACATCTTCAGATCTTGATTGCCTCTCTTTCTCTTTCTTTTCCTTTTTCTTTTCCTTTTTCTTTTCTTTTTCTTTTCTTTTTGATGCTTTCAACACTCGAGAGAAATTGTATGTGTCAATCAAAGTTGCTCGACCTAAACGAGATCATGTATGTTAATCAAAGATTGCTCAATCATATAGAGTATGGTAGGTTTTTTAGAAGTGTCTCATGTGCTAGCTTAGAGAGCTATCAATGGTAATTCATAGCATTAAACATCTTACCTGATTCAAACGCTTGATAACCTTAGCCTTGTAGTGGACAAAAAAAAAAAGGTTTGATACAAGAAGATGAATTTGGCCTAGAGACAAATGGGAATGGTAGTCAACAAAGAAAGAGAGAAATGACTGAAGGAAGAAAACATGGGTCACAAATGCCTTCATAAGAAATCTCTTGAACAATAAGAGATTGAACATAATTCAAATGAAAATATTTGTTAAGGTGACCCCAATTCCTTGGACAACCACTACGAGAACAAGGAGTAGCTCCTCAAGGGATTATCTCATATATCTCTTTCTTTCTTCAAGTCAGCTCGAAATCTTTGATGAAAAACACATATTACTGTGATTGTCATTTATCTGCATGTGATTCTTCTATGAAAATGTGATTCAACTTTCTATTCTTGAATGTAGAGAACTGCTCGAGATTGGAAGATTCTTCATAAGAGAAGCGTGATTCTCTTAACTTGGCTCTTGCCCCAGTCTAAAACAGTTTACATAAATGGTAAAATGACTTTACTGTAGTATAGTGGTGAAGACCCTTTGTCCCAATTTAATAATAACGGTTTTGCCCCAGTATAATGATGAAAGCTTTGCCCCAGATGATAATTGACAAAGAAAATCTCCAAATCGTTTGGAGGTGTGACCTCTTGATCTACATTGATTGCCCCAATCATGCATTTCAAGAATTATCTTGGCCTTGTACATTTCTTTTCCTTTTTTCTTTTTCTTTTTTCTGTTTTTCATAACTCTTTTTTTTAGGCCAAATACATGCTTTCATGACTAGCAGATGATACAATCACATGTAGAAGATCAACCATTTGTTAAGTCATCACTCCATTTTGTTTCTTTGTCAGCGCTCCTTGATACCATGATAGAGTTATTTCTCACGCAAAACTTATTGAAAGGATTTGAGACTTCGAGACCCCTTCTCAAGTTACTAAGTCCAAATTCTCAAGATTATCGTCTTTAGTCTTGGAGTCACCTTCCAATAAAAGGAGAGAAGATAAACGATAGAAATGGTAGGAAAAGTGTAGACTGAACAAAGTTGAAATATAGGAATACTCAAAGAACTACAAGTCTTAATTATGAAGCATTAAATCATAAGAGTTTAATCCCTATTTCATTACCACTGAAGGTCCCTTGGTAATATTGGGTGGATATTTTGAAATATTTGCCACATGGTTAGATGTGACAGGCTTAGCAAAAGGCTCTCAAGTGGGTAGACAAATATGGAGATTCAACTCAGTTATACGCGATGAGTTTAGCAAAGGGTTCAATTGTGAATCAGTAATTCATGTTGGCCTACCACAAAAATCACGCGTGGTGGGCTAGGCTCAAGGTTTCATAGTAAGTAATTTCGAATTCTTACTTTACGAGGGGGTGCTTTGCCCCAGTATGATAATTGGAACCTTGTCTGGGAAGAAATGGTAACTTGAAACTTTGCACATGAACGATGGTCAAAATAAAGGTTGTAGTTGATTGAGAGTATAGCTGATAACAACGAACATACTTTCCATGAAAAAGGTAAAATAGGCAAGAATTGACCAATTTTCCTCAACGATTATAGTGAAAGCATCTATTTTCTTTCTTTTTCTTTTTCTCTTTTTCTTTTCTCTTCTTTCTTTTTTCTTTTTTCTTTTTTTTTTTTTGAAAGAGAGTGGAGAGGCTGGACAATGAAATACCCGAACTTGAGATGTAACATGCATAATTTGCATTTGTGATTAACATAAAAATAATAACTATACTGGTCAAAATGGAGGAAGCAAATCTTTTATTAATCAATAAAGTACACAATGAAGAAAAGAAATATCTCCAAATTGAGAGGGTGGAGATGGTGAGGGATAAACAACCCTTTTTTAAACAAAATACTGAGACTGAAATGAAACTTTCCAAAACACTTATTGAGTACTCTGCAACTTTATTTAGCCTCCTTAGGAAGGGTAGTCAGGCAATCTATGCATAATACTTCCGAACATAGTCTGAATTGACTGGGCTTGATAATTCACAGCCATCCATATTGGTTAAGATTAATGCCCCACCAGAGAAAGCCTTTTTCACCACAAATGGTCCTTCATAATTTGGAGTCCATTTTCCTCGATGATCCTTTTGAAATGGAAGGATCCTTTTCAGCACCAGATCTCCCTCTCTGAATCTTCTTGGGCGAACTTTCTTATCATATGCTCTCATCATCCTTCT
This sequence comes from Luffa acutangula, assembly GCA_036850905.1. Lineage (NCBI taxonomy): Eukaryota > Viridiplantae > Streptophyta > Magnoliopsida > Cucurbitales > Cucurbitaceae > Luffa > Luffa acutangula. Next base: position 10,888,098 of record CM072087.1, read on the forward strand.
TTGATAGAGCTGACCTCTACTCAATGCTGTTAATCTCTTCTCTTCAACGAAATTGAGTTGTTCATAATGATTCTGGACCCATTCAGCCTCTTCCAATTTAGCTTCCATAAGAACTCTTAGTGATGAAATTTCCACCTCAATTGGGAGCACAACCTCCATACCATATACTAAGGAAAAAGGTGTTGCCCCAGTTGATGTACGAACTGACGTGCGATAGCCGTGTAGAGCGAAGGGGAGCATTTCATGCCAATCTTTGTACGTTATAGTCATCTTTTCAACAATTCTTTTTATGTTTTTGTTTGCAGCTTCAACAACCCCATTCATTTTTGGTCTGTAGGGGGTGGAATTGAGATGTTTAATCTTGAATTGTTCACATAGCTCACTCATCATCTTATTGTTCAAGTTTCTAGCGTTATCTGATATTAGGGTCTCAGGGAGGCCGTATCGACAAATGATCTCCTTCTTGATGAATTTGATCACGACCCCTTTTGTCACATCACGATAAGAGGTTGCCTCCACCCATTTGGTAAAGTAATCTATGGCCACCAAGATAAATCGATGTCCATTTGAAGCTTTAGGATCAATGGGTCCAATCACATCTATTCCCCACATAGAGAAAGGCCAAGGAGCAGTTAAAATGTGTAACTCGGATGAAGGAGCATGAGTCTTGTCTGCATAAATTTGACATTTATGACATTCTCTTGCATACTTAATGCAATCCGTTTCCATAGTCAGCCAATAATAACCAGCTCTCAAAACTTGTCTAGCCATCATATGCCCATTTGCATGGGTACCACAAATTCCCTCATGGATTTCTTTCATAATCTGGTTAGCCTCTGTGACGTCCACACATCTTAACAGTACCATGTCATAATTTCTTTTGTAAAGTATCTCCCCATTCAAGAAGAATTTCATTGCCAACCTTCTCAGAGTTCGCTTGTCATTTTCTAATGCATTAGGAGGATAGGTTCCACATTTCAGATATCGTTTGATGTCTTGAAACCACGACTTTTCATCTGACTCATTCTCAATATTCATGCAGGAGGCGGGAACATCTCGCTTTTCGATTTTAATTGGTTGGACCCCTTCATCAAAATCCACATTAAACATGACTGCTAGAGTAGCCAATGCATCTGCTATCCGATTATTCTCTCTTGGGGAATAATCAAAAGTAATTTGATCAAACTGTTGAGATAATCTTGTTATAAGTTTCTTGTAAGGCAATAATTTAGCATCTCCGGTTTCCCATTCTCCTCTTAGCTGATGAATCACTAGCAAAGAGTCCCCCAAGACCTGAAGCCTTTCAATCTTCATATCTAGAGCAGCTTGAATGCCCATTGAACAAGCTTCGTATTCAGCCATGTTGTGCGTGCAATCAAAACACAACTTAGCAGTGAGAGGGAATAATTCTCCTCGAGGCGATATTAATATTGCGCCTATTCCGTGACCCAATTCATTTCAAGCCCCATCAAAGAACATGGTCCACATATCTGGATTCGATATTTCTTTCTCTGTTGCTACAGTGAGGATATGCTCATCAGGGAAGTCGAACTTCATCGGCTCATAGTCCTCTATAGGTTGTTGTGCCAGATAATCAGCTAGAGCGCTCCCCTTTACCGACTTTCGAGTCACATATGTGATGTCATACTCGGATAAAAGAACTTGCCACCTTGCAATTCGTCCCGATAAAGATGGCTTCTCGAAGATGTATTTCACAGGATCCATTTTTGAAATAAGCCATGTCGTGTAATACAACATGTATTGCCTTAAGCGACGTGCAGCCCAAGCAAGAGCACAACAAGTTTTTTCCATCGAGGAGTACCTGGTTTCACAACTGGTGAACTTTTTGCTCAAATAGTATATAGCTCGCTCTTTCCTACCAGAGTCATCATGCTGCCCCAGTACACATCCCATTGCACTTTCTGTTACAGTGAGATACAAAATGAGCGGACGTCCAGGCACTGGTGGTACGAGGATTGGTGGATTTCGTAAATACTGCTTAATTTTATCAAATGCTATTTGACAATCTTCATTCCAAATGCCATCATTGTTTTTGCGAAGCAGCTTGAAAATAGGCTCACATGTTGTGGTCAATTGCACTATGAACCTGGCAATATAATTTATCCGACCCAAAAATCCTCTAACTTCTTTCTGTGTTTGCGGAGGCGGCATTTCCAGAATTGCCTTAACTTTGTCAGGGTCGACCTTGATACCTTCTTGGCTAACCAAAAATCCTAACAATTTACCAGAGGTTGCCCCGAATATACATTTGCTCGGATTGAGCTTGAGTTGGAACTTTCTCAATCGATCGAACAACTTGCGGAGAACGATTGTGTGTTCTTCCTCCTCTTTCGACTTGGCAATCATATCATCTACATACACTTCAATCTCCTTGTGCATCAAATCATGGAATAAAGTAACCATGGCTCGCTGGTAGGTGGCCCCAACATTTTTCAAACCAAACGACATAACTTTGTAGCAAAATGTTCCCCACAATGTAATAAATGTAGTTTTTTCCTGATCTTCAGGTGCCATTTTTATTTGATTGTAGCCTGAAAAACCATCCATAAAAAAGAAGGTAGAAAAACCAGCAGTGTTATCTACCAACACATCAATGTGAGGGAGTGGAAAATTATCTTTAGGGCTTGCTTTGTTTAAATCCCTATAATCCACACACATCCTAACTTGCCCATTCTTCTTTGGCACAGGAACAATGTTTGCAACCCATTCAGGGTAATTGGACACAGTCAGAAATCCAGCATCAATTTGTTTCCTGACTTCATCCTTTATCTTAATTAACATATCTGGCTTCATCTTTCGCAACTTTTGCCTTACTGGTTTGCACTCAGGTTTGAGTGGTAAATGATGCATTACAATATTCGTGTCTAGTCCAGGCATGTCTTGATAGGACCAAGCAAAGATATCGACATATTCTGTGAGCAAATCAATAAGCTTTTTGCAAGTTTCTGTAGAGACATTAGTGCCAATTTGAACCTCCTTGACTTCTGCTTGTGATCCCAGGTTAATTATCTCTGTTAACTCTTCATGGGGGCCCAACGCTTTTTCCCCTTCCTCTATCATTTCTAACAACTCAGCATTAGGTTCAAAATCTTCTTCTTCCTCGTCAGACTCAACATTGTGTATAGGAATATCAAGTTCGTATTGAGAATCGTTTGCACACTCAATCTCAGTATTACTGCTTAAGACGTTGATAATTTGGAAAAAAGAAGAAAAGAAGAGTAAATATTTTGCCCTGGAGAGTGTAATTATGCAATAGCAAAAGAAAATGAACTAAAACCTTCATTGAATGATGAAATTTACTATTGAATGATGAAATTTACTTGAACACATAGAAAGAAGTCTGGAAAATGAAATGAGTAAAATGACTAACCTAACTTGATATTGAAAATTGAAATTGCAAAAAACAATAAAAAAGTGGTCAATTACGTTGACATCTTAACAGCAAATGACGGTAATTCAATAGTACTCCAATTGTTGAGCTCGAAGTTTTCTGGGCACGGGTAGATCCATGGACCCAATTCTTCCTCTTTAGTCACTACTGCAACTGCAAAATCTCTTGGACGAATTATACCAGAACTTTCAAATGAGTGGTAGAGATGAGGAATGACTTTTTCTCCATATTCTGGTTCGCAACTTTGAAATCTGGCCAAACGCCTCTCTTTTTCTCTCTTCTATACCCTGATCATATCTGCTTTATCCGGCTTATACCCAAGCCCAAATCTTTTTGTATTTTTTGATAGGCTTAAAACATCATCTAAACGACTGTTGCTTTCTTTGAACGCCTTGACTACAGATCGAGATTTAGATTTCTTGCCTTCCCCATATAGTGTCGTAGCACTTGCTACCTCAAATGTTTGAAATGATGACTCGAAAGCTTCCTCTGCTGCATCAATATATGGCATTGAAGCTGGCCTAGAAACCAAGATATCCTCCTGACCAGATACAATTACTAGGCTCATTCCAATTGAAAATTTAAGTTTCTGGTGCAGCGATGATGGGACAGCTCCTGCAGAATGTATCCAAGGTCGCCCTAATAAGAAACTGTAAGCAGAGGGGATATCCATAACTTGGAAGGTTATGTTAAATGTGCATGGGCCGATTTGTATTGGAATCTCAATGTCACCCAACACCTGACTGCGTGCTCCATCGAAGGCCCTTACTACTACGGTACTTGACCTCATATGGGACATATCCACTGGCAATCTTTCGAGCGTTGATTTTGGCATTATGTTCAAAGAAGACCCATTATCCACCAGGACTTTTGCTACTAAAAAGTTCTTGCACTTGACTGAAATATGAAGTGCCTTCGTGTGTCCTGTGCCTTCGGGCGGTATCTCATCATCAGTGAAAGTTATGGTGTTGTGAGCAGTTATATTCCCCACGATATTATCTAGACCATCTGAAGTGATGTCTTTGGAAACATATGCTTGATTCAAAGCTTCCAATATCGTGTCTCGATGCGAATCAGAGGATAACAACAAAGATAATATGGAAATCTTAGCAGGTGTCTGAGCTAGTTGTTCCACTACTTTGTATTCACTCTGCTTAACCAACTTTAGAAATTCTTGAGTTTCTTCTTCGGACACAGTCTGTTTGCCCCTTGATTTCTTCATCACTGTTGTTTCTTTAGGTTTGACATTGCTACCTGTGTTACTTTCGACTTTCTCATTTTTCTCTTCTATTGTATTCTTTGAGCACTTCAATAACTGATCTGGAGTGTAGGATTTCCCACTCCGTGTTACACCTCCCGTTCCGGAAATGTTGTCAACTGGAAGTGAGGGCGTTTCTGAGTTAATAGTTACTTTGTACTCATAACTCCATGGTACTGCCTTAGAACACTTGTACTTGAAAGGAGTCGGCACCTAAATGGTGATCGACTTTGGATCATGAGTAGTAGTTTTCTCACGGTAATAGATCGTGAGTGCCTTTAGTTTGAAAGATGGATTCAAATTTTCTTTAGGCAACAATTCTTCCACGGCGCCTATTTCATTATCCTGGTGATGGGCTTGGGCAACCACAAGAAATTTTGAATCCACCAGTTCTTGGATCCTTTTATGAAAACGATGGCATTGTTCCAAAGAATGTCCCTTTGCCCCAGCATGAAATAGGCAAGTCAGATTATCATCAAATTCTTCTTGAACAAGGTCCTTGTGTGCATACTCAATTGATACATATCCGTTAACGAGGAGAATCTCAAAAAGCTTCTCCTTGGGAGTCTTGATCTCTGTAACATCTGTCTTCTTGATAATATCCTGACACTGATCTATTGCATTCACCTGGTGGTTTGGTAAAGGATTATTATCAACATTGGGCCCCTCCTCCTTTTTGAAATTTAACCATCCGGCCTTAATGAGCTCTTGCACCCTATACTTCAAAGCAGTGCAATTTTCTGTAGAATGCCCAACGGCACCTGCAAGGTAATCACACCTTGCATTGGGATCATACCATCTTGGATAAGGGGGTTGCAGTGGAGCAACAGGCTTGGGTGCCAACTGATGGTTCTGAATTAAGTGAGGCAAGAGCTCAGTATATGTCATCGAAATCGGATCAAATTGGGCTTGCTTATAAGGTGCTCGATTATTTTGCTGACCTGGAGTGACTGGTTGTTGTTGCCTTCGAGACTGAAAGTTTTGATTCATTTGAGTACTGCGCTGATGCATTATTCACCTGGTGTGGATAATATCCGTACGTAGGTAAATAATTCGATGGGTTGGTGGATTTGTCGATGGGACTTATCCACCTTCCCTATCATCTGTACTTCTCCCTCCTTCTTTTTTGAAGTATTGCTCTTCTTCGTGCTTGAGGATTCAGCAGTTTTGGCTATCCTACCATGTTTGATCCCGTACTCAATTCTTTCTCCAATTGTCATGATATCAGAGAAATTGGTTGACGCACTTCCAACCATATGTTCATAGAATGGGGACCTTAAGGTATTGATGAACATGGCAGAAAGCTCCTTATCCGTTAAAGGGGGGTGGACTTGAGCTGCCGTATCCCGCCACCTTTGAGCATAATCTTTAAAGTCTTCAGTACTCTTCTTTTCCATCCTCTGTAAGTCCAGTCGGTCGGGAGCCAAATCAATATTGTGCTTGTACTGTTTGAGGAAGGAATCAGCCAAGTTCTTCCATGTGACAACATGTGAACTATCCAACTGCATATACCAACGGGCAGCTGGACCCTTTAAGCTATCCTGAAAGCAATGTATGAGCAGCTTATCATTATGAACGTGCGCTGCCATCTTCCTATAGTACATAACAATGTGACTTTTAGGGCATGTTGTCCCGTCATATTTTTCAAATTCAGGAAGTTTGAATTTTGGTGGGATCACAACGTCTGGAACTAAACATAATTGAGTGGCATCCATGTTTCCAAAAACACTAGTGCCCTCAACCGCCCTTAACCTTTCCTCTAGAACTTCAAGATTTTCATTAGAGGGTGTGGCTAACTCGTTTTTTACTTCTGGGTCATCCAAGTTGGGGACCGCAAAAGGTATTTTTGAAAATTCTGGCTTGAAATAAGAAGCACCAGCTTGGCTTGCCATGGGTAATTGGGGAATTTGACCTTCTTTAAATGATGAAAAAGGGTATTGCCCAACAGGTATGTCATATAAGGGGTTGTAGGAAGTATGTTGTGGCATGGACGTTTCTGCTGTCGTACGAATATGTGAAGCGAAACTGGGTGGAAATGGTAGGCCAGCTTGAGGGTTTCCAATCGGAGTGTCTGGTGCAGTTGTATCTGCAATCATTTTACCCTTTTCCAAAGCGGCAATGATTGCATCAACCTTTTCCCTGATTTCCTCGATGTCCCGCTTAGTCTTCTCTTGTTCACCCTTTTCTTCCATAATCCTTGTTCTACGCCTAGTGTGGTAGACTCTTGTTGAACGAGCTATTTTATTGTTCTGTTTTTATTTTTAAAAGAAAAGTTTTAGAGAAAGTAAAAAGAAATAGAAGAAAGAAAAGTATGAGATGCATGAATGAATGAAATTTTATTATTGAAGGAAAAAAAACAATGAATATATCTAGAAAATAAACAATTGGAGAATTGGAAAACAAGAAGACAGGAAACATTAATGAAAGTGACCAAAGTACCCAAGGTCTCTACGAATCATCCCTAAAAACTCAAACAACTCCTCCGCATTAGAGGCCATAGGTGATGTATTCTCTCACAGATCCCTTGCCCATTTTGAAAATCCTCGGGCTCTCCTAGCCATGATCTTGATAGTGTTCATGGTTCGACTTACTTTCCCAAGAATTATCTGCATGTCGTCTCTCATAGTGGCATAATCACCCCTTAATGAGGAGTATTTCTCCTCTAATTGTCCTCTCTCTAGTGACAAATGTTCGCTTGCCCTTTGAAATGCTTGGAGCTGACGTTCCAACGAGCTTGAATAACTTTTAAAAGCTTCAGACTCTTCTGACTGAGCCTGTATATTCACGCGTAGATTGTCCAGCGTTCGCCTTAGAGCAGTATTGGCTTCTTCAAACTCGATAAGTTGTGTTTTCTGCTTGTTGATGGTTTCGTTTAATTCCGCAACTAACTCTAAGAGAGTCTCTTTGCCTCTTGAAAGGTCTTTGATCTTATCCTCTTGTGAACGAGTTGCCCTTCGCAATGCAGTATTTTCATTCCTCAAAGCGTGATTCTCCTTAATCAATCTTCTATTCTCCTCGTCCAATATATCATAATCTCTTTCCCGCTTGGCTCGGTTTTTTGAAACTCTCTACTTTTTTGAGTTTTCCACTAGCTTGAGTTACCTGGTCCATCAAACGTTTGACCTCTTGCTGTAATTTTTCATTTTCTAGTTTCAATGTTTGATTTCTTCCCACTAACTCATTTCGCTCTGTCGCTAGCTGGCTAGGCTTATCTACTGCTGTACTGGATGATTCTCCCACATTATCACGAGTCGTAATTGGGATCTTACTCCTCTTAATGCGCCATTGCAGATATTCTGGAGTAACTCCCTCAGAGTGACTATTGCCATTTATCCTTCTAACTATTCTCCAGGAAGTTAGCACTTGTCGCTTCTTCTCGCTAGAATCCTCGCAACTGTAGGAAAATTCTAATTTATGCAGACCATGAGTTGTTGGTATGAATTGTTTAAACCAACTTTGTCGCAAGGCCAACAACGGAGCATAATGGACGCATCCCCAAGGGCCTACTAGAGGAACTGTGTGGAAGCTCCCGCATCTGTAGATTAAGGCTTTTAGGGGCATCCAATGTGCCTTCCAAATCACATGCTCTAATTTGGAATTCGAAAAGAAAGACACCCATGCTTCTTTCCTCGGAAAACTTGAGTTCCATGGGGCCGTGCCAAATTCTTCAATTGTACTCCTTGTTAGATTCCATGTGCTGCTGAAGTTGATTTTTGGACAACCAAAATCTTCTGGGAACTTAAAATGACTATGCACCCAAATATAGAGTAAGGGCACACGGCATCTCAACTTCCCGCCTTTGTTGGACTTACAGTAATTGAGCGCCCGAACCGTTTCCGCTAGAAGAGGTATGGCTGGATCCACCCCTTGCTCAATGCCGAAGAATAGCTTCAAAACATCACCGTCCACATATCCTTTAACTCTGGGATACAAGACCATCCTGTAGATGCACAAAGCTAACAACACCAGGCCCCTTTCTTCATTTATGTGTTTGCGAGCGAGTTCTGTTAGATAATATGCAGATATAGACTCTTCAACCCCTTTCACTTTCACATTTTTCTGCACTTCCTTTAGGTGTACAGCTAGAAATCTGGATAAAGTTCTCTTTGCAGTTAGTTGTGGGTTGAAACAATAGATCATTTCTCCACCTTTTTCTTCAATGTTCAACATCGTATGGTATTCCTCAATGGTCGGGACTAAGTCGAAATCTTGGAATACGAAACACCTGTAGGCCGGGTCCCAGAATTCTAACACAGCCTGGACGGTGAACCGATTAACTGGAATATACATGAGGTCTGCAATATGGCCGTATCTCTTTGAGAACAAAAATCTTCTCTCTGGCGTTAAACCTTCTCAAATGGCTTTCAGCTCCCCTAGCTCGTTAGCAATGATCTGAACTTGACTTGAGAAGGATGACGACACGGGGCTTTTAAAAGGCAGATTATCCCCATGCTTTAGTTGTGTATGCTCTGCCCATTGTAGCACAGTACTCAACTCATCATACTCAGAGGAAGATGACCGTATCGACTCTATGGGTACGTTGGCATTCATTTTGTTCCCTTTTGGAGAAAAAGAAAATGTAAGAAAATAATAATTAACTACCGCTTTAAATTAAAATAGATTTTTCATGCGCCTACACGGGAGCATTCGCAATCCTCTCGAAGGTCGACATTACTTCATCTAAAAAAGCAAGATAGTACCATGAAGAAATGAATTTAATTTGAAAATGTGAGAAAACTACTTAATGTCATGAAAAATGGGGAGGACTTTTCATGTGCCTACACGGGAGCATTCGCAATCCCCTCGAAGGTCGACACTACTAATTCCAAAACATGATGCAGGACCCAAACTAAATGGTATGGCTAAACTAAATACTAAATTCGACTTCAAATGGAGTAAAGGGAAAAAAACGCTTCTTGGGATAAACTCTTTTTTAGGAAAATAAAAAAAGAAAATGGAGAGTAAAAAAAAAAAATGGAAAGAATGTAGAAATATTTACTTCTCCAATTAAACAAAATAGAAAGACTTTTTTAGAAAACAAGTTTTTCCTCTTAAAGAAAGTTTTTTGTTTTGGCAAGACTTCAATTTCCTAAAAACTCTTTTTAAACAAAAAAAAAAAAAAATGAACTCTTTAACCAATCTTACAAAAACTTCTTTGTCTTGTCAAAATTAAACTTTTTTATTAAAAGAAAACTCCTCTTTCAAAACAAAGATTAAGCTAAAAAAAAAAAATAAATAAATAAATAAAAAAAAATTCATCTAAACAAAACTTTAACTTTTATTTTGACAGAACTTTTAACTCTTTAGAATTTCAAGCAAAGTCTTAATTTTAAACTTCAAAGAATTTCTATTCATGACAAAACTTAAATTCTTTTTTTTAAAAAAAACATTTTTTTTAAAAAAAAACAAAGTTCAAATTTAGTTTTCAAAGATTTTTTCTCTTGACAAAACTTAAAATGTTTGAAAAGAAAACAGTTTTTTTTTTAAAACAAAGTTAAACTTTTTTAAAGAACTTTCTTTGAAAAAAACTTTACTCCTTTAAAAGAGAACTTTTTTTTTACAAAGTCTAAGCTTTTTTTTTTTAAATAATTTTTATTCTTGACAAAAACTTAAATTTTTGAAAAGAAAGCCCTTTTTTTTTAAAAAAGGTTTAAACTTTATTTTAAAAGAATTTTCTTTTACAAAAACTTAAATTCTTGAAAAGAAAACTTAAAGTTTAAGCCCTTTTTTTAAAAAAACAAGAAAAAAAAACAAGTGAAGTGGACTTTGAAACCTATGACAATACAAAATGATGACATGAATATGAAGTGAGGTAGAGAAATTCTAACCCTAATGGATAAAAAGGTCCCAAAATTAATCCAAGTGTTATAAAATAACAAATGAACTAACTTGAGTGAGGATTTTTCATGCGCCTGCACGAGGGCAATTATGTCCCTCCGAAGGTCGACACTACTACATCCTCGATCCTAATCCTAAAGGTAAAGCCCGGGTATAGAGTTGTGGTTGTGTGTGATATGCATGACAATATAATATGAATTAACCATGCATTCGTTAAAGCACAAAATATATTCACACAAGTCACTCCAATAATAACTATGCATAAAATAAGATGGACCACATAATAAATAAATAAATAACAAAATCAATCGAATAACAAATAATAAAAAAAAATGAAAACGACATTGACCCTTTTAAGAAAAGTCCCTAGTGGAGTCGCCAAGCTGTCGCAACGTCATCGCGACGCGGAGCGGCTGGCGTCCTTCCCTAAGGGTCTCTTTTGAGGTGAGAGGTTTGGAGTCGCCACCAATCATCTTGGGGTGTGATTGGTCACCCATTTTAAAAAAAAGTGGTCTTTGAAAACCAAAAATTAGGTTCGGGGATCAGTTGTGTGTAGGGAAGATGTTAGCACCCTACAACACCCGTTTGAAAACATTTTATTTTATTTTATTACTCGAATTCATTAAACAAAAGGTCCGTGTCTTAACGAAAATAAAAAAAAAAATGAAAATTGAAAATTAATTGTCTCACTAATTTCACCTTATCTTTAAATAAAGTAAGGATTTAATTTTGTGAGTGGGGTTAACCCATGACTTTATTATCATGTAAAAATTTCCTAATTAAAGAAAATCTTTCACCTCAAGAATTTGAAAATCATTTCAACTCCGTCATAGGCTATACATGAGCTAATTTGTCTCTCAACTATTACCTCACATTTCAAAAATAAAATATGAAGTAATAATCATGAGTGGTATGACACCATTCAATGAAAAAATATTTTTTCATTTTTAAATCAAATTCAATTAGAAATTCATTTGGAATTACCAAAGTAAAACTATTTTGAAGTTCATTTGGAAAATCCAATTTAGAATCAAATCGAAGTTGATTTGAAAATTTTCTAATTTAAGATCCAATTGAAATTTTGATTGCCAAAATAATTGACTAGTTACACTTTAGACTAATTTCCAGGCAGGGTGTTCCCTTTCGGTCAGCTTAAATACCCGTTCTTAGACAAAATTAGCATTAAAGTTTTCATAGTCAATCTATTTTAACCATTCAAAATATTAAATAATGTTTTTGAAATTTGATTTAACCTTTCCAAAATCGAAATTGATTTCCAATTTAGTTTAAAATTGAAATTGATTTTCAATCTAAGACCAAAAGACATTGACTTGGAAACTTTAATTTAGAACCAAATTGACATTTATTGAAAAATTCCAAATCACTTTGAAACTCCATGAATTCAAGATTAAAACCAATTGAGGGTGAAAATTCAAATAAAATTCCAATTGAAATTCATTTGGGCAATTCCAAATTGAAATTCATTTGTAAATGTCAAAATGAAATCAAATTAAAAACAAACAAAAGTTGAAATCCCAAATTAAATCCAATTAAAAATTTATTATAAAATTCCAAATTAATTATTGAAACCAATGGAAGGAAAGTTTAAAATCGTCTTTTTAAAAAAAAAAAAAATCAAGCGAAAATTGAAAATCTTAGTTCAAATGTCATTTGTTTGAAATTCATTTGAGCATTTCAAAACCCTTTGAAATTCATTTGAACAAATCAAATTAAAGTAAAATTCAAAACATTAAAATTTCCATTTTAAAGAAAATTGAATTTTCTAATTACAAACTAGTGAACATTTATTAGGAAAATACAAATTCAAATTCAAATTAGAAATTTTATGTTAGAATCCAACTAAAATTAATAAGAAAGACAATTAAAGTTGAAAATGTCATATTAAAATCAAATTGAAATTGGTAATAACAATTCAATTTAAAGCCAATTAAAATTAGTTTGGAAACTCCCAAATAAACTCTAATTGAAATTAGATAAAAAAAACTTTCAACTAATATCCAATTAAAGTTCTTTGGAAATCTAAAATAAATCAATTTAAATTTCTAATTAGAAAATGAAATAAAATAAATTGCAATTGATTTGGGAAACTCAAATTCATAGCCAAAATGAAAAATGGAAAAATTTGGATACATAAAAAAAATAAAAACAAAATAATAAAAGAATTTAAAAATGTGGGACCCACCTTATTCACTTTCCTCTTTCTTCTTCCCCAACTTCCTTCCCTCTCTTTTTCTTTTTTCTCTTCCACTTTCCCTCACTTAGGAGCCTTGTTGGAAATAAAAAAAAGCGGCGACACGGTGGCGGTACGACAGTGGCGGCGGCGACAGTGGTGGCGGCAACGACAGTACGGCAGTGAGTGGCGGCGGCGGTACGGCGGTGAGTGGCGGCGGCGGTACGGTGGTTGAGTGGCGGCGGTAGCTTTGGTTTTTGGAAAATCCTTCTCCAAACTCTATTTTCCCTCTCAAACTCACTTTCTCTCTCTAAGCTCTCTCACTATTCTTCTTTTTTTTCTTGTGTCCTTGTTGTTCTTCCTTTTTCCCTCCATCCTCCATAAGCTCTCATTATATAGTAGAGCTTGGAGGAAGGAGTTGAGAAAAATGGGGAAAGAATGAGAGGTTGGGAGAAAGAGGGGGAGTGAGTTGAGAAAGATGGGGAAAAAATGAGAGGTTGGGAGAAAGAGGGGGAGTGAGTTGAGAAAGATGGGAAAAGAATGGGAGGTTGGGAGAAAGAGGGGGAGTGAGTTGAGAAAGATGGGGAAAGAATGAGAGGTTGGGAGAAGGAATGGGGAAAGTTGAGAAAGATGCGGAAAGAATGGGAGGTTGGGAGAAGGAAGGGGAATGGAGAAGAAAAAGGGAGAGGGAGAAAGAATAGGAGAGGTTGGGAGAATGAGGGGGGATGGAGAACGTGGAAAGAGGAGTGAAGGAAAAAAAATGAATAAAATAAAATAATAAAATAAATAAAAATAAAATAAATAAACAAAAATAAAATAAAATAAAATAAACAAAATAAATAAATAAATTAAATAAAACAAAAAAAAAAAAAAAGAAAATAAGATGAAAATGAAAATAAATCATGAAAACTAAAAAACAAATTTTGATAATATGCAAGGAAAGAGATTCGAACCAAAGACCTTGTGATTGTTAATACAACTTTACGCCACTTGAGCTATGCTCTTGTTGACATATAAAAAACAAATTGACTTCCAAATATTGAAAAACTTCAAACATTATTACTAAAATCAAGTCGGACCAAATACGGTGTCTACAATAGTTACAGCGTTATACTGCCGAAATTTTCGGAGCATCAGGTTGTCATGAGAGTAAACATTTAGTAACGTTTCCTTTGGTTAAATTTCTGGGGGCATTACAAAAGGTGAACAAAAACTATGAAATGTTTTTAACAAATCATGCAATACACATTGCAGGAACGAATGAAAAAAAATCAATAGATGAAAAGTAAAATTAACAATAATAGTAATAATAATAATAATAAATACATAGATAAATATTGCCTAACTTAAAACGGAAGCTTGAAAGAATGATGATTTTACTCATTTTTGGAAATAATACTGCAAAAATATGAAATATTGTGAGCAATGATAAGTGCAAAAATTGAATGAAAAATTACCAAAAGAAACCAGAGAAACGTCATGAACAAATGAAGGAGAAAAAATTCAGAAAATCGTGAGCCAAAGATTAAAAAGAAATGGAGCAATGTAACACCAAAGGAGAGAAATATAATTTGTGATAATAATTGTTAGTTATACAAATCTTATTAAAATAGATTTACAATAAATGACTCTGTTGGGTTTTATGCCCTAAAACTTGTAGATAGTGAATGGTGACAAATTGTTCACTTGTCTCAACAATAAAGAGTTATTGTTACTAAAATTGTACAATTTGGCCCAAATCCAATAAACTAAGATCCAAGGTTGTTTAGATGAAACTTGGACTAGTATGTGGGGACATACGGGGATCAGTATTCAAGTAACAACCTAAATGGTCTATAGTATAGGGATAAGGTTGGGTACCTTATCCTGGTGACACTATGTGATACGACCCACTTTGTATTCGATACAGATTCAATGATCCAAGGCATCCATGTAGGAAACATGTGAGTGGGGGTATCCTGTGCAACGAGTTTGCATAAGACCAGACCGCGAAATAGTAACCACTAGATGTAAAACCGTTGACTAGTTTAGGTTTCTATTTCAATAGGATGACCTAGGTAACTCAATCTCAATCCTGAGTCTGTTATGAACTCCTTTTCAGGAGGGATTGTCCTTAGATCTGTATGGGTGAGAGTGGCCAATTCGCCGACTCAATAATCCTGCCATTTCAGGGGCAAGACCGAATGGGGGCTGGGAACATAACAGTACAAGATGGAATTCACTCCTTCCTCTATTGGGGCAAGTAGATGTGTGTTCCCTTAAGGGCTGATTCCGGGTCTTGAACAAGGGCGTCCATCCTCTCCTGGCCCGAGAGGAACTGCTGTTTATTGATTGGATCATAAACAGATTGTTCATTAGAGGAATCAGTGGTACTTAAGGATCTAGAGGTAACCCAGCGGTAAAACGGTAATTTGACCCAGCTGGCGTTACGAACATTCGTGAACGATTGACTTACTGCTATTGGTCGATATCCGTGGACACAGAAATATTCTACAGTGAGAAGAGTGCAGATGTGGGTCTTTAGTGGAGTGACTCACAGTTAACGAATGTTGACTAACTTGGTTAATGAGTTTAGCCAATTAATCTCGTATCGTTGGAGCTTCTGATCTGTAGGTCCATTAGGTCCACCTGCTAACTCGTAAAGGGTTCTGAGGTTAAATAGTCTTGAATAGAATTTAAAGTGTGTTCAAATTCGTTAAGGGAATTTGATTGTATTTGATACAATTAAGATAATGTATGAAGATACATTATATAATATAAGTTTAATGGGTGAATTAAACTTTATAGTATAAAATTAATTTTGGATGTTATTCAAAATTAATTAATGAGAGAATTAAATATTTGAAAGAGTTCAAATATTAAATATGAATTAGATTCATATTGAAGCTATAGGTTAAATTTAATGTGAATGAAATTCATATTAAAACTATAGTATATGAGAGAATTATTTGAATAATGATTCAAATAGTAAATTAATTAAATATATGATATTTAATTAATGAATTAATTAATTGGAGAATTAATTAATTTAATTTAATTTAATTTGATTTAATTAAATTAATTACAAAGTTAATATTAATGTACATTATGATGCACATTAAAACTATAGGTTAAATGAGAGAGATTAAAATTTGTATCATATTAAATTGAATTAAATTGGCCATTCAATTAATCTCATTTTAATGTAATTTTTCATTATTTTTGCCCTAGGATGCCAAAATACCGGTCTTTATAGCTATTTAATGCTTTATGAATGTCATTTAGCTAGATCCCACCTTAGGTTAAGCATATTTATGTTATAAATGTTATAATATACGGTAATTATGCATGAATTTAAATTTCATGAGTTATTTAGTATAATTGTTATATTAAATATATGAAATCTGTAAAGCATGATGCATGACATTAATTAGATAAATATAAGATGTTATGTTTTATTAATGTAGCATGCATGCTTAGATTTATTTTCTTGAGTATTAATATAATAGTTATATTATGAATGAAAATAAATTTCAATGCTTGATTTTCATGTATTATTTTAATATAAATTGTTATATTATTTTAAATGAAAATGGAATAGCATTGAGCATGACATTAATTAGATTAATATAAGAGTTATATTATATTAATGTCGACAATCAATTTTTTTTTTTTTTGATAAACATAACACATGTATTACTAGGGAAAAACAAAAGGAACATACAAATGGCTATCCTTGAGTGTCATCCTTTCCATCCATTCAAGAAAATCACCTAACCATAAGCATGGTGGTGTCGAATAGCCTTGACTGGCCATTTTATGAGCAAACATATTATAGCGACGACTAACATAAGTGAAATTTACAATCTCAAAAGAAGCCAGGATCGTCTTGATGTCCCATAGTGTCGTAGATATACTTGACTGTCCTTGAAGTTGACCGTTTATAGACTTTATTAGATTTGAACAATCTGAAAGAACTGTTAACCGCCGCACCTTCAAGTCTTTTGCTAGTTGAAGTCCTGTCAGAATGGCAAGTGCTTCAGCCCCCAATGGGGAATGACAACCTGAAATAGAGTGATTTTGCGCTGCCTTCAAAACACCTCCCTTTGTACGCAGTATTATGCCAATTCCACATTTGGTCGTAGCATCTAAAAAGGTAGTATCAGTATGCATAATGACTTCCTCCCCTTCAGAAAGAATCTGAATCACATTAGCCTCTGATTGAGCCAAAGATCCTCCTGCAGGGTTTGCCTCCCAATATTCCGTTAAGTAGTCCTGAATCCATTCACGTCGACACATAGGTGTTGGAATTGGACGGTTATGGAGCATACCATTTCTATCATTCCAAATTGCCCAAGCACCAACACAAATACATGCTAATATAATATCCATTTGATCAGCAAAGCTCAGCCACAGATCCTTGATCTCTAACATGTCCCATCGATCAATCGAAATATTCGGTTAAAGAATCCTCCATATCTCTTGAGCTCTAGAGCACCGGAAAAGAGCGTGATCCATAGTTTCTAGCTCCTCATGGCATACTGGGCAAATCATATTGACTGGAACATGATGTCTGTTTAAATTAACCATAGACGGAATATCACTATGAAACGATTTCCACACAAAATTTTTTACTTTGTTTGGAATTCGCAACTTCCAAACCTTTTTCCACCACCTAACTTCCAATCCACGTTCAGACATTGACGGTTCCATCGGTCGCAACATGCAAAGTTTATAACCACTCTTAACGAAATATTCTCCTCTACTATCGTAGTGCCAAAACCACCTGTCTGGAGCATTTAGACTAATAGGTAATCCTTTAATTATCTCCACATCCTCCCCTGTCAAATATTGTCGGAGCTTCGCCTCATCCCATTGTACGCTTGGAGTAATAAACTCCACAACCATGATATTCGCCGAACTTGGATCAACCTGTGACAGCACCTTAAAAGTGAAAGGGCGAGGAATCCAAAGGTCTTTGAACATAAGAATAGTTTGACCATTTCCCAAATTTTTCCGAATTCCTTGTTTCAAGAGCTCCATGCCCCACACAAAACCCTTCCAAAAAAAGAAGACGAGGTTGAATACGAGACATTTAACACTGAAGAATGAGGAAAATACTTTCCACATAACACTCTGGATAATGTAAGATGAGGATTAGTTAGCACTCTCCAGGCTTTTTTAGCAAGCATAGCTTGGTTGAAACCAACCAAATCACGAAAATTCAACCCCCCCCCCCCACCTCTTTTGGTTTACAAATTCAACCCCCCCAACCCTTAGAACCCCACCAGAATCTAGTACATGAAGTCGTAATCTTTGTCAGAATACCTTTTGGAATCCGGAAACACCGCATTGCATAGGTTTGAATCGCTTGAATAATAGATTTTATCAACACCTTTTTCCCTCCTTGAGAAAAAAATTGGCTCTTCCATCCTTGAAGCACCGTCCAGACCCTATCCAAAATGAACTGGAAATCTCGAGTTTTCCCTCTGTGGAATGTTGATGGCAATCCAAGGTAGGATCCCAAGGACTCAGATATAGTCATAGACAAAATCTAACTAAGATATTGTTTGGTGTCACTTAGAATATTCCCCGAGAAGAACACAATCGATTTTGCAAAATTAACACACTGCCCAGAAGCCTTTTCATAAACTAACAAAATAGATTTGAAATATCCAAACTCCTCCGTCTTGGCTTTCAAAAAAACCAGGCTATCATCCGCAAAGAATAAATGCGAAATTTTAGGACACTCACGCGCTATGGACACCCCCGCCATTGAATTATTCCTCGCATCCACCAACAAAGCCGATAGCCCTTTGGAACATAGTAAAAATAGATAAGGTGATAAAGGATCACCTTGGCGAATTCCACGAGTTGGTCTACAGAATCCAAAAGTTTCCCCATTTAAAATGATAGAAAAAAAGGCAGTTGTAATACATTTCATAGCTAACCTGATCCAACAATCATGAAAACCTAACTTTTCCATGATTTGTCTCAAATATGTCCACTCCACCCTATCATAGGCCTTGCTCATATCTAATTTTAGTGCAGCATAACCAACTTTTCCCTTCCGCTTTTTATTTAGAAAATGAAGCGTCTCATGACTCAAAATAATGTTATCAGATATCGATCGACCAGGAATAAACGCAGATTCACATTCATCGATTATCTCGTTTAACACACCTTTAAGTCCATTAGCAATGACCTTAGTAATTATTTTATAAGAGACATTGCATAGACTAATTGGGCGATAATCTGACACTAACCTGGGTTGCCGGCCTTTGGGGATAACCACTATATTGGTATGATTCCAGTCCTCTATCGATCCCTCAGAATTGAGAATTGCCAAGCAATCATACACCGTTTTGTTTCCCAAGACGTCCCAATATTTTTGATAAAATAATGCTGGAAATCCGTCCGGTCCCCATCCTTTGAGGGCGATGGCACATTGTTCCAATGTCCGATGCAACGATGGGTTGTCATCACATCCCTCTCTCCAATTTCCATTCCGTCTAATAATATTACGACATTCCTCATGTCTTGTCCACCACTCCTCAAATTTAAACTTCCAATTTTTCCTACTCCTATTCACATCCAAACCGCTCCCCAATAAATTGATCTCTATGGGTTTGTGATCTGATTTCGCCCAATCCTTATTAACAACTTGGAGATTCTCGAAAAGAGAGCATAAATTCTGATTAGCGACAAACCGATCAAGCCTCAGACTTACTTGATCTCCCAAGCTTCTTCGATTGCACCATGTAAAAACTCCCCCAGAATAACCCAAATCTCTTAGCATACAATCATCCAAGACTTCTCTAAAATCTTCAATTTGTTGGGTATCCCTCTCAGGGCCGCCCATCTTTTCATTTTGCCATAGAATTTCATTCAAATCGCCCCCAATCACCCAAGCATTATCATTAAAATCATACAAACGTCTGATTAAATTCCATGAATGACGACGAAGTGAGGAGTTAGGATTTCCATACACACCAGTAAACCTCTAGCACTTATCATTCCACACTATATTAGCATCTATATGATGAATAGAGTAACTGCGAATACTAACGTCCACATCCTCGTTCCAAAGTAAGCACAAACCCCCGCTCATCCCAGCCCGATTAACGACAAAACACCCAGAAAACTTTAAACGAGCTTTTAGTTTATTCAAAGTAAATGACGAAGATTTCGTCTCAGACAGAAAACATAAATTGGGATTTAAAATAGACAGCTCGTTACAAACATTTCAGAATGCCCATGGACTCCCCAATCCACACACATTCCAGCATAATGTTTTCATAATGACTGGCGGGGCTGCTTAGTAGTCCCCGCCTGTCCACCATCGTCAACTTTGGGGCGCTTAATATTCCTCGGAGAGAACAACAACGACCCATCCTTCCGCTTTTTAGCTTCTTCCCCATCATCCACATTAACACCAAGAGGAACGAAATTTTAATTTCGTGGATGATTAATTAATATAATCGATATTAATTAAATGAAATTGAAATTGCATGAAGCATGACACCACTTTAGATTAATATAATCGTTATATTATTGGCGTCATGAGCGTTATGGTGTTTAATAATTTGAATTAGATTGTTATTTGGAAACACCATAGAAGCATGTTATAGGGCTAATTATTAAAAATTTATAATAGTTATAAAATTGATTAGAAACCGTCAACCTATAACAAAGAGTTGCATGCAAACATAGGACCTTAGGTTAAAATTAATTAATTTTAAATTGTTTAAAATTAATTAGACCTAAGCTCATTTTAATTCTAATAGGATTAGAATTATTTTCTTACTTAGGATTAAAATAGTTTTAATGAACTAAGTAGGAAAAACAATACTATGGTTATAAGGGAACTCTCCCGGTGAAGTTTTGTCTAGGCTGGGGGTATTTAAGTTGACGGTTACGGAACACCTCCTACCTGGGAACAAATCCGGAACCTGAGTTGAATTAATCATAGTCTAATGTTAGCATGCAATGTCACTAGGTAATTAAAAGAGTTTAATTCACCTAGACATTAGAGTAAAGACCTCTATATTAGAGTTATATTCAGGCATAAACTTAGATAGATTCATTTAGCCGGAATTACCTAAGTAATAGACCCTTAAATTATAAAAATACGTAGTGGGAGGAAATATATGAAAACAAGATTTTCATAAATCAAGTTTTGCTCTCACGTCCTCAAGAGTTCACAACGTGAGGTCCATGCTAGGCCTCGAGTCACCCTGGGAGTGACCCCCTACGGATGGTGTTTGCAATTGATCAATATCAAGGTGAATGAGGGACTATTTTATAGTAAGTGGGAGCAGAACACGTGTCAACGTATCCTACGGTCTCCTCCATTAGGTTGCCCCGTGAGATTCCTATGATCTGCCTACGAGTCGCCCTGGGAGCGATCACCCTACGGTGGTCTTGATCATGGGATTCGGAACAACGCAAATTCCAAAATTGGATAGGGTTTCTTAGGTCCATTCCCAACTTTGACTTTCCCTACGGTATCATTGTTGGGGCCGACCTCTGGAATCTGAAAATGGAGGGTCACACTTATGGGAAATTGTTATGGTGTTAATGATTTTCTGACCGAAAAACGGTAGCTAAGAGCTATTGGAATATGAGTTATTCTGGTAATAGGGATTGACTGAGATTGTCTCAATTCAGGGGAGGAGTAGTTGACTGTCCTACGGTAGCTGTTGCTTTAAACATCTGAAGTATCGTTGCAAATATGTATCATATATTTGGGTCGATGATTACTTTTGCTAAATTGATTGGATTAAAACAATATAATTTTGTGTAATGGGTTTAGTGCAAAACAAGTAATTTGTTGTTTCAATGATAATTTCTATGTGCACTGTCTTAAACCAATTGATAACGGTTTTAAATACAACTAGCTTAAACTACAAACTTGTGGTAAATGATTTTAGATTAGTCTTGAGTGAGGAATGTCCTCAGGCCCAAATGTCTAGTTCATCTTCAATCGTTTATGATGATTATGACATTAACTGCCTAGACAATGTCGATGACAATGAATGTGATTTATTGGTCATTGAAACATGCATAGTGGAAAATGAGGATACAACCTGAATTTTTAATTAAGGTGCCACTTATCACGTTTGTTTTTCCTTTTAAGGAATAAGCTCATGGCAATTGTTGCAAATATGTGAGTTGACTCTCAGATTTTGATCTGGAGAGTATATCTCGACTTTGGCAGAGGGAACATTAAGTTATTTTATCTAGTGTGAGAAAATACACATTATTAGATAATGTGTATGTATTTCCTAAAGATTAACAGAGATTTGATTTCTATAACGTATATGCTGGGACAATGCTACTCTATACCTTTCTCTGCTAACGCAGTTTTATTTTAAGAACGGGAGTTGACATTTGTTTAGCTTTACTGGAAAATAACTTATGTGTTTTAAGACTAATTGAGAGTAAAGCAAGTCATGAGCACTGAGTTGCTTAAAATTGCTTATACTCAAAGAAATAAAGGCAAATGATATCTCCTAAAGGAAATACCTTTCTTTGGTTCTTAAGGTTAGGCTATTTTGATCTCAATATGATTGGGAGCTTAGTCTAGAGTATACTTCTAAGTTAGTTAGAAGAAGACTCTCTAATACCAATAAAGTCATGCAACTGAAGGTGTTACCTTATGGGCAATATGACTGATAGATCTTTTACTAGAAAAGAGCTAAAAGAGCCAAAGAGCCCTTGGAGCTTGTACATTTGGATCCTTGTGGTCTAGTATGTTAAAGCAGTGGGATGGTATGAATAGTTTATCTCTGTTATAGATGATTATTCATAGGTATGAATATCTCTACCTAAGGCAACTTAAGTCTGATCTCTTGAGATATACGAAGGGCATAAGACTAAAGTTGAAAACTTGTTAGGTGAGATAATAAAAACACTTTGATCTGATCAATGTGTTGAGTATAGGGACTTGAGATTCTAAGACTATTTGATAGTTCATGGAATCACATCCTAAATATCATTTAGGAGTAATAGAACCCTATTGGATATGGTTCAACCCATATTGAGCTATGTTCAATTGCCTGACTCGTTTTGGGGTCATGATGTGTTGACTTCATTACCTACTTTGTAGGTTACCTCAAAGGAAACGAGGAGTGGATATTTCTTCAATCCACAAGAGAATTATGAATTTGTATTTGACAAATGCTTCATTCTCAGAAGAAGAACATATGAGAAATCATAAGCCACAAAGTAAAGTCAGTTTGAGTGTATTAACAAATGAAGCTACAGAAAAATCAACAAGAGTTGTTGATAAGACTGGTTATTCATTAAGAGTTGTGGATAAGGCCAATATTTTTTTGGTCAAGTCACATCCATCTAAAGAGTTTAGAATGCCTTGATGTAGTGGGAGGGTTGTTTTATAACATGACCTTTACATGGGCTTATTTGAAGCTCAAGTCGTGACACGACCCGCCCCAGATTATCCTAACCAACCTAGGACGTGACGTGTCGACAATGTAATTCCAACATAACTATGAACTTCATTGTAAATTGTATCTGAACTAGTTTGACCAAAAAAAAAAAAAATTGAAACGTGGCTAGCACTAGTTTATTAAATAAAAAGAAACCATAAAAATTTCGGCAGAGTTTCCTCTGAAATTTGGATATAAACCCACCTGAAATCAAAATTTAACACTTCCAGATAACAATACGATCAAATACTCCAGCACTAATACCCAAATCAGTTCAGAAATTGACAATCATGGCCTAGTCGTACAACAACAAAACGACATAGAAGTTCAATCACCAAAACCATCACAACAACCATGATTATACATTGGCATGTATGATGCTAGCCATCCTAGTTACAAAAAATGCATCTATAAGTAATGCGAATGACATGCAACCTATCGAGTCCGGTGGCAGATATCAACTCTGGTAGGCTCGTCGGGAACTCAAACGTTACCTGGTGGAAGAAAAAATTTAGGAAGAAAAATGGGTGAGCTAACAAGCCCAATGAGTGGTAAGAGTTCATAAAAGAAAAATATTTGCTAAAAGCTATAACATACTAAACACTTTGTAAGAGCTTTTAAAAACATTTTAGTAAGAACCTCTTTCATTTAACTTACTTGAAGGTAGTCACACCAAGAGTTCAGTAAAACATAATTTTTAAAACGTAATAACATGGCTAAACAAACACACCACTGAACATGTACCCAAACTAGTCATACTGTCGTAGAGTAATCTCGATACGCACAGCAGAGCAACTAGTCATACTATGTACCGAGTGATCTCAAGGCACATAGCAAAGCGAATCTAGTCATACTATACACCGAGTAGTCTCCAGATGTATAGCAGAGTAGCTAGTCATACGCGCGCAGAGCAACCCCTAAAGGGAAAACACCCCCAACACACATCTCAAGGCCTATGTGTGTGCCATAGTGGGTTCGAAAGACCTCATATACATATATCACATCATACATACACTTCGGAAACACATTCACGTAAGTGTATCGAGAAATATCCATGGGTACACCATCCAATGACTTAAAAACAATTTTATTTTCTTTTCAATACTACACATAATTTTCATCCATGCTACAATCATGATTCTTATCGAAACTAAGCCTCATAAACTATTAGTCATAAATCAAAGTTCAATTGTCATAACCAATTTCCAACAATCACAACTTGAGTTATGCCTCAAGCAATTTATAAAACAGTTAATTAAAATAAGGATTTAGAAACTAACCACTTCTAAACATCCACCAGAATTTTAAATAGATAAACACAAAGCTTGAAAGGAAAAAAAATAGGAGGAACTAAATCAAGAGGCTTCTCAAATTCCGTTAATTTCGAATCCAACCACAAAATCCGACATAATACATAATCATAAATTTCTCCAAAACTCATGCTTCTAACTTGTAAAATCATTCGGTAAAACCGAATCATTTTCTTTCTTTTTTTTTTATGTGGAAATCAATTAATTTGTAAAATAACCACTCACAGTACTATTGGCAAGAGAAACTCGGGTCGTAGGCCTTCCCGATCTCCGCTTGACCTGAAACAATTATTTTACCAAGCATTAGCAATGCTTACCTCTCCAAATTTGAACACAAAACCTCTAAATTATACAAGCCCGCAATATTTACTTAACACTTGAGTTAGGCCATAATTCTCATGGATTTAAACTCTAAATAGCTTGTAGCTATGACCATACTTTCCGAATAAAGTTTCAAATAGCTTCGTTATGCCCGTCTCCATAACTAGCTTAATTCTTTTTATTCTTTCTCTTTCTCCCCATGAACATTATCTCTTTGTTCTCCAAGAACTTTATCCCTTAAAAGCTTACATATCAACAACCTATGAATAACCACTATCAATTTCCCTTTTGATTTAAACTATGGGTTTTTATCACGTTTTCCTCTCTTTGAACTCAACCCATTTTGTCCCTTTTAGTTTTCAAACTAATCCATGGAGTATTCAAGTCAAAGAAGAAAAACCCACAAATAAAACTCATTTCTTTAGCTTCTCAACTCGTGCAAAAGCTTAAACTAAGAACAAAAACTTACCCAATACTTGAATCCAAGGTTGTGTGCTTCTTGATTTGTTTTTCCTTGCAAAAATCGCTCAAGAATGCCCTAGGTTTTGCTTCCCCTTCATTTTCGTCTCCTTTGTTCCCTCTCTCTGTTTTTCTTTTCTTTTTTTTCTTTTTTTCTTTTTTTTTTCACTTCCCACTTCCCACGTCTGACTTCTCCTTTTTTTTTCTCTTTTTTTTTTTTAAGTAAAGCTTCCACTGGAAGCTTTACCTTTCTTTTCTTGTTTTATATATATTTTTTTTAAACTTTCTAAAGCTTCCGCTGGAAGCTTGTTTTTTTTTTTGTTTTTTTTTCTTTTATTATTATTATTATTATTATTATTATTATTATTATTATTATTATTACTACTACATAAAGAAATAAGTATTACAAGTCGTCATTCTTGATGACGACATAGAGGATTCATTATCTTTTAGAAAGAAAATGAATGATGTTGACACGGACCAATGGTTTAAAGCCATGGACCTAGAAATGAAGTCTTTGCATTTCAATTCCATTTGGGATCTTGTAAATTTTCTTGATAGGGTAACACCTATAGGTTACAAGTGGATTTACAAGAGGAAACGAGACATTTAAGGTCTCAACTAGAAGGGTCCATTGAGCAAGATCAGAAGCAAAAGGGTTTGCAAGTTTAAGTGATCCATTCATGGATTGACCTAAGCATTTCGATCTTGGAATATAAGATTTGATATAGTGATCAGATCATTTGGCTTTAATCAGGACATTGATGAGTCTTGTATCTACAAGAAGATCGTCAGTAGTACAGTAGCTTTCTTCATGTTGTATGTGATTGATATCCTACTCATTTGGAATGAAGTAGGTTAACTTATTGACATTAAATGTGACTAGCAGCTCATTTCCAAATAAAAGTTGGGAGAAACTTAGTTTGTTCTTATGTTCTAAATTGTTTAAAACAGTAAAAATAAAATGCTAGCCATGGTTCAAGCGTTTTATATCTATAAATGTTGATTAGATATGAGATGCAGAATTCTAAGAAGGGTTCACGGCCTTTTAGGGTAGAATTCTTTTGTCTAAGGAACTGTGTTCTTAGACACCTCAAGGAGTTGAGGAATGCCCTATGCAATAGGCATTGTTAGTGAGTATCAATATAATTCAGGATATGATCACTGGAGAACCGTTAATTATATTCTCAAGTATCTTTGGAGAATGAGGAACTATATGCTCGTATATGACACTAAGGATTTTATCCTTACAGGATACACTGACACAAATGTTTTAACTAGTAAGGATTTTATGAAATCTACATCAGTGTCTGTCTTCACTCTTAAATAGAGGAGATATAATATGATAGCGCATCAAGCTAGGATGCTATGCAACCTCGGCCGTATAGGCCGAAAACTACGCTATTTGTGAAGCAGCGATCGAGGCTGTAAGATTTGGAAAGTTTGAGGCTGATTTGGAAAGTGTTCCAAATATGACCTTTCCTAATGCAAGACAAGCATGCACATTGAATTGAATGAAAGTATTGCTGATCATTCACGAAGGCTCTCTCGGCTAAAGTGTATGAGGGTCATCTAGATGGTCTAGATCTACGAGATAAGTACAAAGATGTAATCTAGGATAAGTGGGAGAAATGTAGTAGGTATAGTGGATGCCCTACTTTATTGTATTTGTACATTGTATATATACGTTATATGTATTTTACATGTATCGATACACCCATTGCAATAATAGATTCTTGTACATCCCACTAAACTAGAGTTTTGGTTCAAGTGGGAGTTGTTGGGTTTTATGCCCTAAAACTCGTAGATTGTGAATGGTGACAAATTGTTCACTTGTCTCAACAATAAAGAGTTATTGTTACTAAAATTGCACAATTTGACCCAAATCCAATAAACTAAGATCCAAGGTTGTTTAGATGAACTTGGACTAGAATGTTGGTACATACGGGGATTAGTGTTCACGTAACAACCTAAATGGTCTATAATATAGGGATAAAGTTGGGTACCTTATCCTGGTGACACTATGTGATACGAACCACTTTGTATTCGATACGGATGCAATGATCCAAAGCATCCATGTAAGAGACATGTGAGTGGGTGTATCCTATGCAATGAGTTTGCATAAGACCGGACCGCAAAATAGTAACCACTAGATGTAACACCATTGACTAGTTTAGGTTTCTATTTCAATAGGATGACCTAGGTAACTCAATCTCAATCCTGCGTCTGTTATGAACTCCTTTTCAGGAGGGATTGTCCTTAGATCTGTATGGGTGAGAGTGGCCAGTTGGCCGACTCAATAATCCTACCATTTCAGGGGCAAGACCGAATAGGGGCTGGGAACATAACAGTACAAGATGGAATTCACTCATTCCCCTATTGGGGCAAGTAGATGTGTGTTCCCTTAAGGGCTGATTCCGGGTCTTGAACAAGAGCGCCCATCCTCTCCTGGTCCGAGAGGAATCAGGGGTACTTAAGGATCCATAGGTAACCCAGGGGTAAAACGGTAATTTGACCCGGCTGGCGTTACGAACACTCGTGAAGGATTGACTTACTGTTATTGGTCGATATCCGTGGACATAGAAATATTCTACAGTGAGAACAGTGCAGCTGTGGGTCTTTAGTGGAGTGACTCACAATTAACGAATGTTGACTAACTTGGTTAATGAGTTTAGCCAATTAGTCTCGTATCGTTTGAGCTTCTGATCTGTAGGTCCACCTACTAGCTGGTAAAGGGTTTAGGTCCATTAAATAGTCTTGAATAGAATTTGAAGTGTGTTCAAATTCGTTAAGGGAATTTTATTGTATTTGACACAATTAAGATAATGTATGAAGATACATTATATAATATAAGTTTAATTGGTGAATTATACTTTATAGTATAAAATTAATTTTGGATGTGATTCAAAATTAATTAATGAGAGAATTAAATGTTTGAAAGATTTCAAATATTAAATATGAATTAGATTCATATTGAAACTATAGGTTAAATTTAATGTGAATGAGATTCATATTAAAACTATAGTATATGAGAGAATTATTTGAATAATGATTCAAATAGTAAATTAATTAAATATATGATATTTAATTAACGAATTAATTAATTGGAGAATTAATTAATTTAATTTAACTAAATGTGATTTAATTAAATTAATTATATAGTTAATATTAATGTACATTACGATGCACATTAAAACTATAGGTTAAATGGAAGAGATTAAAATTGAATATGATTCAATTGTAATTAAATATTGGATATTTAATTAATGTGGATTCAATTAATGAGATTAATTGAATGACCAATTTAATTCAGTTTAATATGATTCAAGTTGAATTAAATACCTTATGTTATAATTGAGTTAATTAATATGTTTAAATTAAATTAATTATAATTAAATGATTATTATTATTTAATTAATAGACGACCAATATCGTTTGGATTAGATCCAATGATCGAGATTAAGTAGGGTAATAACTTCCTCCCCACTTATCGTAAAGTGGAGAGGGGTTACCCAGGGGGTCTCTCTCATTCTCTCAATTTAACGAAAGACAAAGAAGTGAATTCTCTGAGTTTTCTCTTTTCTCTCTCTCAATATTCCAGCAATCTTTTTTGCTGAAAATTCCTTTTCCAAGAAGATTGAGATCCCACAATCTCTACCTCATGGATCCAGAGAATAACGGGTGTTCGCGATTGGTCGTGTTCTTGGAAGAAAATGTCGCTGTACAATTATTGGAGCATCGTGCAGAGAATCTCGGTCTCCAACATGTAAGTTTTCATGAATCTAAAATTGTTTTAGATTTGTAATTGCATGCTTAATCTAGTTTAGAAAATAAGTTTCTTATTTTGCCCAATGTAATGGTTTTCTTTAATTGAAATTAAATCACACTCGATTTAATTCGCTTCCGCTAGACGATTCAATTCCTTCACCTTCAATGCAATATAAAGTAAGTGAAAAACAAAAAGAAAATACTCACTTTGAAACCCATGGTTTCCTCTTTTTTCTGTTTTTATTTTATCTAATTTTTTTATTATAAATTTATACTAAAGGATGGTATGGTAATTTGAATATATTGTTGGGCTTTTTGGGGTCTAGCTGTAGACATTTCTGAAACTTTAGAGAAAACTAGACATTTATATAATACGAGTCCTTAAAAAGGCATATTTGTGTAGTTATCCCTAGAAGGAAAGAAAGAAAACCGTGGAGTTTACTTCTCCTCTTCATTTTGTGTGTCAAGTTGTTCCCCCCTTCCTTTCCTTTTCTTTCTTCCCGAATCTACCGCCTCTTTCCTTCAGGTTCCCCTTCATGCTACTTTCTTTCAATTTTGATGAGGCATCAACGTTGCCAAGAGTGTTTTTCCGAACGACGACGAACACGAGCATTCATGGGTTTTTCGGTGAGGTGTTGTTTTTTCTTCCAATGGTCGAGTCATCAATTGCGAACAAGGAACCACGCGAGCAACACGTCAACAACACTTTCCTTTCTTTCGTGTTTCTTTGGATTTTTGCCAACATTGTTAGGCTAGTAGGTCACAAATTGGACCCCAACGTGTGTGAGCTGCACCTTCCAGCTAGTAGTCACGACTCTCCTCCCTTTTGGTGAGGTTTGACACTTAACCACTTATATTGAGTCTTCGATCTGAGTTACCTACCCTTTAACAATCTCGTTTATGCAGTTTTAGGCACCGACCAACAAACAACAAGGATTTGAGTCAGCCCAGTCAGTGGCAGCAAGCTATATAAGTAATCTTGTACTCAATTATCTCCTGTAAATTGCTCCCTAATTGTTGGACACATTTTTTTTGGTTCAGGGCAATATTGCATTGTCCAAATAACGTGCAGGGTGATTTTCTGTTACTTTTTTTTTGTAAGGAACAACAAGTGTTATGCTCGTTTCGTCTCAAATGTGTGTTGTAACTTAGTTGTTAAGCCATTAGTATCCCTTGTTGTAGGTCCAATTAGATTTTTGTACCTTAAAATGAGATTTAAAGTAACGTTTGTGTAAGAACGGCTCTGTTAATAAATTTTCCATTTCAAAATTTAGCATTTGAACTAATTTCTAATCTTTAAGGCTGCCCATGTTACTTAGCAGGGGTGTAAAAAATTCAGGTCGGTTAGGTTGTACGACAAAATCGACCCGACCTGACCCACGTCGGTTGTGTAGAAGACACAAGCCGACTTGACCCCACCCGATCGGGTCAGGTCGGGTCAGGGAACCTTTTCCTCTATTGAATCATTCTCTCCTGATTTTGGTTTGAGACTTAACTGTGAGAGTGAGAAGCTGGGACAGAAGTGAAAGGGAGAAGTTAGGACAGTAGCGCTTGCTCGATGACGGAGTGTGCAGCGGAGGGGAAAAATTACAAGCTTCAGAAACAGAGCGGGGGAGAGGGGAGAAGAAGGCCCAAAAGGAAATAAAAGGATGAAGAACAAAGTGAGAGATATTAGAGACTTCGGTAGGGGTCTAGGGAGCTTCGTTTAATGGGAGCTTCGTTTAATGAGACTTCGGTAGAGTTGTCGAGGCTCCTATTGGTCAAATAAATTTATAATCCACGACATTATAACTATTTTTTAGAAATAGTGGTCGGGGTCAAACACAGGGAAAAAGACCTAGCAGATGTTGAATTTTGTGCTTATGAAGATAGGGGGATTTTGTAAAGTAGGGCGAAGCAAAGAAAATAAATGCAAAATTTAAAGGAGATAAAATAAAGCATGCAAACGAGAAATGTGGCATAAATCAATAACATAAAAAAGATCGTTGGATTGAGATTTCTTATGCTTGACTCTATTTCGTTTGACTTCCTAGTTTTCTCTGATAATTAATTAATCGTTGGATTAGGAATAAATTAATTAATCTTGTTAATTGCAGAATTCACGGTTAGCGAGTTAATTAGCACAGGTTAGTGTAGGGGGTCCTCCGAGTAACCAAAAACCCAACTGGACTAATGAAATCAACATAGAAATCCCAATCCAACAATCTAAATATGATTAGCTACTCATAAACAAAGTAGAAACAATAATAGACTTGAAAGAATACATGAGATATGACCTAAAAAGATCTAAAATAGTAGTGGAAAGTAAAAGAGGCGAAAGGAATCGTGAAAGGACCAAATTTCTAACATAACGACAGACTAAACTAAGACTACATATTTATAGAAAACTCGACAGCGTTGAGACGCCAAGAGCATCGTCTCGACACTGAGAAATTGATGCTCCGCTTTTATTTTGTGGCGTGCCTAATGCATGGTAGTAGGATTAGGATGCTGCCATAGTTCCTAGATAGATTGCATGTTCCTTCTTGCATGTTTGCGTGCCTTCTAATCTAGGTGGTTGCGTCAATTGAGGTTAGTCCCTCATATTCTAGTTTTAAGGAGTGTTCCTTAAGCGAGTTCATCGTTTCTTTTCAGCGATGAGTTCCAGTAAAAATCAAGGAAGTGAGCGTTCTTGCCCTCCAGACGTTCCTGAGGTTAATTCGTATCCTGAGGCAAATCCTCTTGTTCTTCCCCCAGCACCTCTTGTGTTGACAGCGGAGGCATTGCAAGCTATGCTTGGAAATGCAATCCAGAACAACCTGCAGCACGTCGGTGAAAATGAAGCCCCTGCCCGTGGTAAAGATGTGCAGTTTTTCAAGAGCTTCATGAAGGCGAAACCTCCTTCGTTCGATGTTCATTGAGAAAGTTCTGAAGCAGTAAAAGAATGGACTGCAGCTTGTCTCAAGAGTTGTTGTTATGTAATCACATCATCTATTCCTCTTGTGCCTCAGTTTTAAGCTTTGGGATCCTAGAGGAAAATGGTTCAGTGAGCAAAAGCCTCTGGTGTTAAGTGCCTTGTGGAGCGTGAGTTGGAATCATGGCCAGTCAACCAGTGTAGTTAGGTGATAACTGCCCAAAAGGTAGTTATTTAGGCCTCATTTATATAAGGATTTGTGTGTCTTTTGTGCTTAATAGGGTTGGTTCTAGATAGATATTACATGTTCTAACCCATTTGGAAGAATGGAAGCCTTGGAAATCATTTTGTGCAAAATCTGTTGCTGGGCGACTTGATGGAGCACATTCTGTGCTGCAGCAAAACTGGGAGCAAAACTGCCACATCACAACTCGTTAGCCAACTTCATGAACCGACTTCTGTTGAGTTATTTTCAGGATAAAGGAGCAAGGAGAGCCCTACACGTGTCCAAGTTGACCTAATTCAAGCCTCCTATCCTTCTATAAAAGGAAGTAGCCGTCCATGTCAAAAGCATTCCAATTTCCCTTGGAAGCCGAATAGTATAGAGAGATTGGAGACCACCAAGAACACCATCATCCGCAAGCTGATGATTATGGACATGCCTACTCAGATTGTAATTCGTGTATCCATGCTTATTACGAACTAAGTAGCTTTAGGCGTTGGTTAAGTAATATGTAGTTGTCGTGCTTCATCTCTAATAATATATTGATTATTGCAACTTGATTAATTGTTGTGCTTATTCTTATTTTATGCCCGCCTGGCTAGCCGGTGCGAATATCTCTCTCTAGTTTCAGGGATGATTTAGAGAGTGTGTGTCAATCAATCACACTACGATCATTGTGTATTGGTGAACGCCAGTGACTGAGCTAGGGATAGCCAGTTGCCTAGTGCTTGATCGGTCGTTCTTCACTGGGGTTGAAAAAGATTCCAAAAGATCCGGAGTTCAGGGAGGAATCCGCTAATAATACTGCGAGAGTTTGCATGATCAATAATATTGCTAGAGCATCTTTTAAAACAATTACTAAACTTGACCAGCGTTTGTCTTTAATCTGTCTGCGTATTTGTTTACTTGTTGTTTTGTGTATGTGTTTTAGTGGTTTGGTGCTAGAACTTTTTTATTGTTTCTTTTGTTTTTGCAGGTGTGAGCTTGGTGCATGAGCGATCTGCCTGGGGTAGGGTTTGAGCTTGATCTAGAAATTGAGAGGACATTCAGGATAAGAAGGAGAGAGCAACGCAGAAACCAGATGGAGAACGTGTCACATCTTCTGGAGGTTCCTGAAGATCCAGCAGACCCCCAAAATCGTTTGCTGCAGCAAAACCCACTGTTTGAACAAAATGAGCAGCAAAATAATAAGGCTGAGAATCCTATCTTGATAGCGAACGATAGGACTAGAGCCATTCGAGCGTATGCTGTCCCAATGTTTAATGAGTTGAATCTAGGGATTGCACGTCCCCAAATCCAAGCGACAAATTTTGAAATGAAACTGGTAATGTTTCAGATGTTGCAAACCATGGGACAATTTCATGGTTTGTCATCTAAAGACCCTCATTTACATCTTATGTCTTTTCTAGGAGTTAGCGATTCTTTTGTAATTCAAGGAGTTCCTAGAGATGCCCTGAGATTAACTTTTTTCCCGTATTCTCTTAGAGATGGAGCAAAGGCGTGGTTAAATTCTTTTGCTCGAGGGTCAATTAGGACAAGGGATGAGTTAGCTGAAAATTTTTTTAGTAAATATTTCCCAGCTAATAGAAATGCTAAATGAAGGAGTGAAATAGTAGGGTTTAGGCAACTTGAAGATGAGACTTTTAGTGAGGCTTGGGAAAGGTTTAGGGAGCTTTTGCGAAAGTGTCCCCACCATTGTTTACCTCATTGTATTCAAATGGAAACATTTTACAATGGTTTAAATGGAGTAACCCAAGGTATGGTCGATGCTTCGGCTGGAGGGGCCCTTTTGGCAAAGACTTTTGATGAAGCTTATGAGGTGTTAGAAAGAATATCGATTAATAGTTGTCAGTGGTCGGATGTTAGAGGCACAAATAAAAAGGTTAAGAATGTATTAGAGGTTGATGGTGTGTCCACCATTAGGGCTAATCTTGCTATGATTGCTAATTCTAACTTTTATAATCCAGGTTGGCGCAACCACCCCAACTTCGCATGGGGAGGACAAGGAAGCAATGCGCAAGCACAACAAAAGGTGAACCAGCCGGGATTTTCTAAAGCACAGGTATTGTCCCAGCAAAATAAGCAGGCTTTGCCCCTACAAAATTCGGGAATTTCTCTCGAGGTGATGATGAAATAATTTATGGCTCGTACAGATGCCGCAATTCAAAGTAACCAAGCTTCTATGAGAGCTCTGGAGTTGCAAGTGAGTTAGCTAGCTAATGAGCTGAAGGCAAGGCCTCAAGGGAAACTCCCCTCGGATACTGAACACCCTCGAAGGGAAGGTAAGGAGCAGGTAAAGGCAGTGACTCTTACGAGTGGTAAGCCATTAGAAGAAAAAAAAATGAGCCTAGTAAGACCCAGGAATTAGATAAAAATGGTGATAAAAATGTTGTCGTTGAGAAAGAGTTGGAGTCTGGTCAGGGTGCTGGAGGCAGCAATAAAAATGCTGGAGCATCTGATTCTATTCCAGATGTAGAACCACCTTATGTGCCGCCCCCACCTTATGTACCACCTCTACCTTTTCCACAAAGGCGAAAGCCTAAGAATAGAGATGGTCAATTTAAAAAGTTTTTAGAGATTCTTAAGCAATTTCATATAAATATCCCTTTAGTAGAAGCTATTGAGAAAATGTCTAATTATGCTAAATTTCTTAAGAATATTTTAACTAAAAAGAAGAGGTTAGGTGAGTTTGAAACTGTATCTCTTACTGAGGAGTGTAGTGCTATTCTTAAGAATGGGCTACCACCCAAGGCTAAGGATCTAGGGTCATTTATTATACCCGTGTCTATAGGTGGAAAAGAGTTAGGTAGAGCACTCTGTGATTTAGGTGCAAGCATTAACCTTATGCCTCTTTCGGTCTATCGAAAGCTAGGTATTGGTGAAGCTAGGCCTACCACAGTCACACTCCAACTAGCTGATAGGTCTATCCCATATCCAGAAGGTAAAATTGAGGATGTCTTGGTAAAAGTGGATAAATTCATATTTCCTATTGATTTTATTACTTTAGACTATGAGGCTAATAAAGATGTCCCAATTATTCTAGGTCGTCCATTGTTGGCTACTGGTATGGCATTAATAGATGTTCAAAAATGGGAATTAACAATGAGAGTTTGTAATGAGGAAGTAAAATTTAATGTGTTTAAAGCCATGAAGTATCCAGACGAAATGGAGGATTGCTCCTTCATTAGAATTCTGGAGAGCACAGTTATTGAGACAACAATACAGGATTCGGCTAGCAAGCATTCGGAAGAGCATGGAGAGGTTAGTGTAGAGGATTTGCAAGTTTGTTTGTTAGGAAGAGAAAATGAAAAAAAGTTGTTTAGGTGTGAGGATGTTTTTGAGTCTTTAGATTTAGATCAAAGGAAAGCTCCTCCTATTAAGCCATCCCTGATTGAGGCACCTATTTTAGATTTGAAACCCTTGCCGGATCATCTAAAATATGTGTATCTTGGGGAAGGTGAGACGTTGCCCATTATTGTTGCATCAGATTTAATGCCGGAGCATGAAGAGGCCTTAATAAATTGCTGCAGCAATACCGCAAGGCTATAGGTTGGACATTGGCTGACATTCAGGGAATTAGCCCATCTTTTTGTATGCACAAAATCACTCTAGAGGAGGGATCCTTTAGGAGTGTTGAGCAACAAAGAAGGCTTAACCCTGCAATGAAAGAGGTTGTTAAAAAGGAGGTGATTAAATGGTTGGATGCTGGGATCATTTATCCAATTGCCGATAGCAATTGGGTGAGCCCTGTCCAATGTGTTCCTAAGAAAGGAGGTGTTACTGTGGTGAGCAATAAAGACAATGAGTTGATCCCAACCAGGAAAGTAACTGGGTGGAGGGTTTGCATCGACTACAGCAGGCTTAATTGATGTGGACTTTTCCTACCGCAAGCGCACGGGTCAAGTAATAATATAGTGAATAGTAAATTCGAATGTCGTCCTCTGGATTGGATTTTTAAGCAAATCAAGTATTGCGAATTATCTTGCCCAATTTTATTTAGGGATCAAAAAGTGATGAATAGGTGATATGAAAACTAAATCAAAGCAAGTAAAAAGTATGGAAATTCAATTGGGAAAACTAAATCAAGTATTGCGCGTTCTGAATAAGGAAAAACGGTAGCGTCGGGACGCTTCCTATCATAGCGTCTCGACGCTGTAAGCTTTACGCGCCTAATCTGATATGGAATGTGAGCATCGAGACGCTCAAGAGCTAGCGTCTCGACGCTAGCCTGCTGTTGACCGAGATTTTACTTTTCTACACTTTTACTCTTTTCATTCCATTGCTTCTTTTCACGCCCCGAGCACCCGCTTAACTCTGATATTGCATTATAGCTCCAATCAACCATTTCCTACAAAATAAACATTAAAGCACAATAAAATGGCCCAAAAATCATAAAAGACTAACTAAATTAAATGAGTAAAGATAGCTAGCTATGCTCGCTATCATTAATAAAGCTACCTGTAAGGACCATTTTCCTCTACCATTTATTGACAAGATGTTGGATAGATTGGCTGGTCAGGCCTATTACAGTTTCTTAGATGGTTACTCTAGGTATAACCAGATTACTATTGCTCCTGAGGATTAGGAGAAAACCACTTTCTCCTGCCCTTATGGGACGTTTGCTTTTAGGCGAATGCCTTTTGGCCTTTGCAATGCCCCAACAACATTTCAGCGGTGTATGTTAGCAATTTTTTCTGATATGATTGAGTCCACTGTTGAGGTATTTATGGATGATTTTTCAGTATTTGGAGGGTCTTTTCAAAGTTGTTTAGATAATTTAGGTAAGGTATTAAAAAGCTGTGAGGATACCCATCTAGTCCTTAATTGGGAAAAATGCCACTTCATGGTGAAGGAAGGCATAGTGTTAGGTCATAAGATTTCTAAGAATGGTCTAGAAGTTGATAGAGCAAAAATAGAGGTGATTGAAAGATTACAACCACCGAATTCAGTGAAGGGAATTCGGAGTCTTTTAGGACATGCTAGATTTTACAGGAGGTTCATAAAAGATATTTCCAAAATCAGTAAATGTCTTTGTAACTTATTGTGTACTGATCATGTTTTTTACTTTAATGCAGATTGTAGGAAGGGTTTTGAGACTTTAAAGGCTGCTTTAATCTCAGCACCCATTCTGTGTGCACCTAATTGGAATTTACCATTTGAATTAATGTGTGATGCGAGTGATGCTGCGGTAGGTGCTATGCTGGGGCAAAAGCAGGGCAAATTTATCCATCCTATATATTATGCAAACAGGGTTTTAAATGAGGCACAAGTCAACTACCCAACTACTAAAAAGGAGTTGTTAGTTGTAGTGTTTTCTTTTGAGAAATTTCGGCCATACTTGGTTGGATCCAAAGTCACGGTGTTCACGGATCATGCAGCAATAAGGTATTTAATGTCTAAGAAAGATGCAAAGCCTAGACTAATTCGTTGGATTTTATTATTGCAGGAGTTCGACTTGAAATAAAGGATAAGAAGGAATCAGAAAATATCATTGCAAATTATTTATCTCGTCTTAATCCATCATCATCTTTGCTAGAGCAATCTGCCATTTCCAATTCTTTTCCAGATGAACAACTTTTTGCTGTTGAGGTAAAGGTAGTTAGGGATGTCCCTTGGTATGTTGATATTGCCAACTTTTTGGTAAAGGGAGTCACTCCTATTGATATGGATTGGAGGCAGAATAAAAAGTTTAAGCATGATGCGAAATTTTTCTATTGGGATGAGCCATGTATGTATAAGAAATCCTCTGACGGTATTATTCGCAAGTGTGTTTCAGGTGCTAAAGCAAAGGAAATCCTAGAGCAATGTCACTCTTCGCCGTATGGAGGTCATTTCAGCGGTTAGAGGACACCTATGAGGATTTTACATTGTGGATTTTTCTGGTCTACCTTATTCAAGGATGCCCATTGGTTCTACAAGCAATGTGATGCTTGCCAAAGGAGAGGAAACTTAGGGCCTAGAGATGAAATGCCTCTTACTTATATTTTAGAAATTGAATTATTCGATGTATGGGGTATTGATTTTATGGGGCCATTTCCCCATTCTAATGGCAATGTTTTTATCTTATTGGCAGTTGGATTACGTGTCTAGTGGGTTGAGGCCATCGCATGCCATCAGAATGAAGCCAAGACAGTAGCGAGGTTTCTTCAATCGCACATCTTTGCGCGGTTTGGGACACCTAGGGCTCTAGTGAGTGATGAGGGGACACATTTTGTTAATAATATCTTAACTAAGCTTTTAGCTAAGTATGGGGTTAAGCATAGGATAGCTACCCCTTATCACCCACAAGAATATGGTCAAGCGGAAATTAGTAATAGGGAAATAAAATCGATTTTATAGAAAGTAGTCCATCCATCTATGAAGGATTGGTCTTTTAGGTTGGATGAGGCTTTTTGGGCTTATAGAACAGCCTATAAGACTCCTCTAGGTATGTCTCCTTATAGGTTAGTATATGGGAAAGCTTGCCATTTACCACTAGAGCTTGAGCATAAAACGTTTTGGGCGTTGAAAAAGTTAAATTTTGATCTGAGTAGTGCATGAGCAATAAGAATGCTGCAGCTTAATGAATTAGATGAATTTCGCCAATTTTCTTATGAGAATGCAAAAATGTATAAAGAAACGACTAAGTTGTGGCATGAAAAGAAAATAAAATCTAAAGAGTTTGTCAAGGGTCAGAAAGTCTTGCTTTATAATTCTAGATTGAAATTATTCCCTGGGAAAATAAAATCTAAATGGTCAGGACCGTTTATTGTGATTGAGGTTTTCCCCCATGGAGCAATTACTTTGCAGGATGAAAAAGATGGGAGAGTGTTCAAGGTGAATGGACAGCGTGTGAAGCATTATTGGGATGAGGAGTTTCAGTCGAAATATCCTTCCCTAAGGTTAGTTGATGATTGAGAGAGCAGGATTTTTGCGGGAGCATTTCACAGAGCAAAATTTTGAGCTCCCAGTGTTTGTATTGATTTTATGTTTCGCTGATTTGTTTTTTATTTCGATTACGTTAGATTTGATTTTTGCATGGTTTATTAGATTTTATCTTTAAGTATTTTTATTATTTTTGGTAGTTTAGATTTTATCTTTTTCATTTTGAATTTAGTTTGATTTTATTTTCGAGTTATTTATTTAAATTATCTTTAAATTATCTTTTAATTAGTTAGATTTTATTTTATCTAGATCTTATTTTTAGCTATTTGAATTCTGTTTAAATTAATAAAGATTCTCTCTAATTTATTTGGCTTCTCTTGAAAAAGGTTAAATTTGATTTGGTCGGTTAAAATTAAATTTAAATTTAAAAGATATGATTTTCCCACTTCGAAATTTGAATTATGTATCAGAGATTCTTCAGGATTCAGCAGGTTGTTGCAGCAAAAGTTATGGCTCGAGCAAATCGTCTTAATAGGAAGGGTTTGTTGGGGTAATTATTATTTTTACCGTTGGGATTTTTCTTTGAATTTTTGCAGGT
Source organism: Luffa acutangula (assembly GCA_036850905.1). Classification (NCBI taxonomy): domain Eukaryota; kingdom Viridiplantae; phylum Streptophyta; class Magnoliopsida; order Cucurbitales; family Cucurbitaceae; genus Luffa; species Luffa acutangula. The sequence continues at coordinate 10,927,663 of CM072087.1, forward strand.
AAAATTTGCAGGAGTCATCTGATGAGGCCACGTGTCACACAACAATCATCCAAGGGCTTTGATGGTGGACAGCGCATCGTGAATTACCATGGGCGATTGAGATTCATAAATTACCGTTGATGGTTTGAAATTCTGAATTTTCATGCAATTAAAATTAAAAGGTAAGATAATTTAAGAAGAGCAAATCTTTTTGGTAGGGATTTCAATTTGCTGAAGCCCTATTTATTAGCAGCCTCTGATAGGTAAGTTTACTTCGTCTTCTTGATTCGAATCATTGTTGTGTGCATTCTTCTTCTTTCTTTCTTTGTATTCTCTATCAAACCCCTTGCACCTTCAATGGCATAAACGAGAGCTACAAAAGAGAGGGAGAGTGAGGAGGAAGAGATATCCGTTACCCCCGAAGCTCAGAAAGTAAAAACCAAGAAGAAAAGAACACCGGAGGAGAAAGAAGCTAAGAGAATAAGACGACAACAGAGGGCTGAAGAATAAGAAAAGGCAACAGAGGATGAGGCTATTGCAATAGAAGAAGGAGACCCGAAAGAATCTGATAAACAGAATCCAGAAGAGGATGAGCAGGGAATGACGGCTACAGAAGAAGTTCGAGAGGAAATTCAGGAGAAACCACGCGAGGATGTACAGGCAGAGGCTAAGATTGAAAGAGAACCAGTTCAGGAGGCTCATATTGAGGTTATAATGCCTGAACCTCCGAAACGTCGTCGCATTAAGCGGAAAGCTGGGCGCGTTCCGATGATCAGGACTGATACCCCATCGCCTCCATTATCGGATTCCGAGAGAGAGAAAGGAGAGCGAGAGGAACGATAGAAAAACGAGGCTGAGGAAAGAATGCGAGAAGAAGCAGAGAAGAAGGCTGAGGAGGAACAGTTGCTCAAGCGAAGGACAGAAAAGGGCAAAAATATTGCTAAAGCATCGAAGGAACATGATGAAATAGAAGAACGACAGTTGCCATTCGATCGCTTCGTCAACAATTTTGCTAGAGCAAAATACGTTGAGTTGCTGAAAAGAGATTTTTTGTTCGAAAGAGGATTTAGCGGCAATCTTCCGCCATTTCTGACGACCGGAATAGCAAACCACAGCTGGGAGTTGTTTTGTGCGAAGCCGGAGTCTGTAAACGCACAGGTGGTGCGTGAATTCTATGCCAACATAGATAAAGAGGATGGTTTCCAGGTAATTGTCAGAGGAGTCGAGATAGATTGGAGTCCTAGTGCGATCAACGCACTGTACAATCTTCAGAGCTTCCCCCATGCGGCATATAATGAGATGGTTGTGGCGCCATCTAATGCGCAGTTAAGTGATGCTGTGAGGGAGGTAGGTATTGAAGGAGCACAGTGGCAGTTGTCTAAGACTCAGAAGAGGACATTCCAGTCGGCTTATTTGAAAAAGGAAGCGAACACGTGGAAGGGTTTTATCAGGCAAAGATTGCTTCCGACAACACACGACTCGACAGTCTACAGGGAACGAATTCTTCTAGCTTTTGCGATCTTGCGGTCTCTCAGCATTAACGTAGGAAAAATTATTTGTAATGAAATTTCTGGTTGCTGGAAAAAGAAGGTGGGGAAGTTGTTCTTCCCAAATACAATTACAATGCTTTGTAGAAGAGCAGCGGTTCCAGTGGATGAGGGAGATGTGATTCTGTTTGACAAGGGGATCATAGACACTCCCAATTTGGCACGGCTCCAGTGCATGCAGGAGGTACGTCAAGGTGGGCTTATCTACGACATTAACACGATTCTAGAACAACTGGCACTTTCGGCGAGTAGGCAGGAGTTTGCTGAAAGGCAAACTTTAACCTTCTGGACCTATGTTAAGAATCGTGATGCTGGTTTGAAGAGGGTGTTGCAAGAAAATTTTTCAAAGCCAAATCCAGCCCTTCCTGCATTCCTCGAGGACCTACTGAACCCCTTAATTCCATCGCCGCCTGTTGAAAAGGAAGATGAAGAAGAAGACTTGGGTCAGGAAGATTGAAGGAGGAAAATTTGGGCGCAATCTTTTTGTTGAAATATTTTGTTTGCTCGCCCATTCTTGACCGCATCTTCTTCTATTTCTGCTTGTTTTGTCTGCTGCTTATTAAATTTTTCTGCTTAAAAAAAATATATCCCTGCTATGTAATTCCTTTTAATATGTTTTTAATGAAATTTATGGATGTTTCTGTCCCATGAGCACTGAGTGACTCTAACTTAACTAACTTTTCTTCTGAATTTTTGAAGTTGGACTGATTATGCTTAGTTAGATCAAGGTATTCTGATCTCAAGAAACCTTTTGCTTGAGCATTTCTTCTAGCCTGGACTGTTGTTGCGGCAAATAAGATTTTGGAGGTAGTGTTGACTCATATGATCCACCTTAAGGTCAGTTCTAGTCCCACACTTAGTTTAAAATTCAGATAGAAAAATTTAAGTTTAGGGGTAAAATTGCTTAATTAATGATTCATTGGGGACAATGAATAATTCAAGTTTGGGGGACTTTTTGCTACTCCAATTGTTTTGCTCGAGCATTCCTCTCCTTCGAGTTAAAATTTGCTAGGTTGTTGAGTAACCGAGGAAATTTGTGATACCCACAGTTTGTCTTCGGGTCAAAAGATGACCTAGGAAATGTGAAAAAATGAGAAAATTTATTTGCTGAAAAAAATTATTTGTTGAAAATTTTGCTGAGAAAATTCATGGAGCAAAAGTTTTGAGGGATGAATGATGATCCAGCAGTTTTTCTGTCTCCCAGAACTTAGGTGAGCTTCATCATAAAATGTCGCCATTATAAGGGGCAAGAGATGGAATAACTAAGGATTTTTTAGCTTTATAAAGAGTATTGAGCCTAGTTGGTGATGAGTTTGAGGCAAAGGTATACTGCACCATAAAGTGGGTCATCCCATGCTTAAGAGCTTATGACTGTAAGGCTGCTTTAAGTCTGAAAAACAAAAATAAACTCCTTGAAAATATGTTTTAAGATGTCTGATAATAGAGCTAGGTTGTGGTAAGTTCTTAGAATTAAGTTAAAAGTGGTGATTATTTGTCCTTGCCAGAGGAATCATTTTGCTGCAGCAGAGCTCGGTTTTGCAGAGTGCTCAGGTAAAGGTCTAAGGTAGTGTCAGACTGTCTGGATTGGACCAAGCTATTCTTTGTCTAATGTTTTGAATTCTTGAAGGAAGGTTGGTTAGTATTGCTCAGGACGCGCAGTAATGCAAGTTTGGGGATGTGATAACTGCCCAAAAGGTAGTTATTTTGGCCTCATTTATATAAGGATTTGTGTGTCTTTTGTGCTTAATAGGGTTGGTTCTAGATAGATATTACATGTTTTAACCCATTTGGAAGAATGGAAGCTTTGGAAATCATGTTGTGCAGAATCTATTACTGGGCGACTTGATGGAGCAAATTCTGTGCTGCAGCAAAACTGGGAGCATAGCTGCCACATCACAGCTCGTTAGCCAACTTCATGAACCGACTTCTGTTGAGTTATTTTCGGGATAAAGGAGCAAGGAGAGCCCTACACGTGTCCAAGTTGACCTAATTCAAGTCTCCTATCCTTCTATAAAAGGAAGTAGCCGTCCAAGTCAAAAGCATTCCAATTTCCCTTTGAAGCCGAATAGTATAGAGAGATTGGAGACCACCAAGAACACCATCATCCGCAAGCAGATTAAGGAGATTATTATTTTCTTTATTATCTTGTTATTATGGACATACCTACTCAGATTGTAATTAGTGTATCCATGCTTATTATGAACTAAGTAGCTTTAGGCGTTGGTTAAGTAATATGTAGTTGTCGTGCTTCATCTCTAATAATATATTGATTATTGCAACTTGATTAATTGTTGTGCTTATTCTTATTTTATGCCCACCTGGCCAGCCGGTGTGAATATCTCTCTCTAGTTTCAGGGATGATTTAGAGAGTGTGTGGCAATCAATCACACTACGATCATTGTGTATTGGTGAACGCCAGTGACTGAGCTAGGGATAGCAAGTTGCCTAGTGCTTGATCGGTCGTTCTTCATTGGGGTTGAAACACATTCCATAAGATCCGGAGTTCCGGGAGGAATCCGCTAATAATACTACGAGAGTTTGCATGATCAATAATATTGCTAGAGCATCTTATAAAACAATTACTAAACTTGACCAGCGCCTGTCTTTAATCTGTCTGCCTATTTGTTTACTTGTTGTTCTGTCATTTATTTTGCTTCAGCATAATTCTTATAAAACCAAATCATTTTTACCATTTTTGAAACCATTAGAAAGTTACACAAAATAGGTAAAGTGGAAACTAATTCAGGACTCGGATTGATAATATTACTTGCTGCAGACTGTGTATACTTGCACAGGAATTCTAGAGTCTTTTATACCATATTTCTACTCACTCTAGGAACCTAACACTAGGCGAGCACTTTCGAGAATCTGGAGTTTAGTTTTGGTGATCGTGTGTTCTTGCACGTGTTGTCATTGGAAAAGGGTTTGTTGCTTGCTAGCAGAAGCTACCTGGAAGAAGTAGGTAAAGTTTGAGCCTGGATTCCTGGATTGTTCGAGCTGGAGTCTTTCGAGGATGAAAGCTTTCAAGGTGGGGGAATGTAACGCCCCGTGCACATTTGGGTGCGTTTAAATTCCATGCTTCAAGTTGAAAGTAATGTAAACTCTATTTTGGCTTGAACTTATGGGTTTAATTTTAAACCAAAGTTTTGGGAATTAAGCGTTATTAAAAATAAATCTCTCCGTAGAGGTTGTTGGAATTGGTTTGTGTTCGGTTGAGAAATGTTAGCAGTATAATTTAAATTATACGCTGAATGTCAGGTGGTTGTTGGGAGAAATCCTACTCTTGGGTTCTTTGGAAAAAGGAAAAGGAAGGAAATTCAAGAGATTAAAAAAATGGAAACCCTAGAGCTCTCTCTCCATCTCTCTTTTCTCTCTTATGGGTGAGGCCTTAGCCGAGAGCCTTAGTCAGTCCTCGCCTCCCCCGTTTAGCCGCGTCGCCGCCGTCTGAAGTCGCGTAGCGCACCGTCTCTCTCCGTGAGCTCTCTCTCTCTGCGTCCTCTCTCCCTCTTCCCGTCGATCTCTCTCCCTCCGTCCAAGACGAGTGCGTGTCGCCGCTGTTGTTCGTCGAGCTGAGTGCCGTCGTCCGTGAGTCGTAGCTCGAACGTCGTCGCCAGCCCTGATCCCTCTGCCTCTCTGCACGATTCTCCGTCCGTGGGTTTTAGATCTGTGGCTCTCTCTCGTTGTCTTTGCGTTTTCAGCCAAAGACATCCGTGGGTAACCTCTTTCTTCCTCAATCCTAGTTGTTTTAGGCCCGATCTAAGAGTCCCTCACATTGTTTTGTTTAGATTTTGGGCAGGCAGCAGTTCGGGACCCCATCTTTCGAGACTGTTTGGGTAAGATTCGTTGTTGTCCTTAGTTTATTAGTATCGAGTTTTTTGGGTCGCTAAGTGTTTTAGCTTTAGAAGCATGGAATTATCTTTGCCCATTAGTTGTTTAGGTCATAAAAGATTCCCAACCTCTTAAAGGTCCTTAGAAAGTGATATAAAAGGGTCAAATGCTTGTTGTCCCTTGGCTTTTAGTGTTAAAGGTTGTTGTCCATTCGTTATCTTAGCCTTAGAATCATGATCTTATCGTTACCCTTTGCATATCTAGGCTCGTAGGAGTTGCCTAATCTTTATATGTCCTAGTTTATGTTTAAATGAGTTATCATGACTATTTTGGTTAAAATCAAGTAGTTCTTCAATGCCCATTAAGCCTCGTTGCCTTAAAATGTTCCCGACCTTTGTAGGTTCTTAAAGCATGGATTTATGAGCTTATGGTTGCTGTTCTTAGTTTAAAAAGCTTCCTAAATAGGTTTCCAATAATTACCTAGGCCTTATTTGCATTGCCTAAGAGTTAGAAGCTCTTAGAATGTTATTCATGCGTTTTAGGTGGTTGTTGCTTGTTGTCCAGTGGCTATATAGCCTTAATATCGACAACTAACAAATACCCACTGCCTGTAACACCTTAGACGTGGTTGCCCATGGTTTAATGGCGTTGGGTTTTCAATTTGGGTTATGTTTAGGTGTTGTCCAGCAAGAAAATAAACCATTATTTGTTTAGTTTTGCCCTTAGCATCTTGTTTTAGGGTGCTTCCATTTAGTTTAGACTTTCTTTAATGGTTGGTAGTTTATTTGTAGTTGGAAGCTCGTTTTGGAGCGTGGTTGTGCAGTTCCAGCAAGCCTTGATATTTAAAAGTGATTTGTAAGTAGTTTCTACTTGCTGGGTTGTGTTTGATTGCATGAAGCATGTTGTGTTGTTTTGTTGCTTTATTTTTATACTTGCAAAAAACAAGATATGTTGTGTTGATATGCGTTGTAATGCTTGAAATGAGCTTTTTTTGTTTAGTGCTTGGGTTAAGCATGTGTTATTGTTAAAGCATGAAATATGTGACTGTTGATTCATGGATATTGATTAAGCATGTATGTTTGTGTCAAACATGTTTGGTTAGGCTAGCATGTGTCACGGGAAGTGTAGCATGTGTTTAGCGGTAGCGTTGATGACGCGTAATGCATGCGAATAGTTTTGCATAGCGTGGCGCATAATGCACGTGTAAAGTTTTGCGTAGCATGGTGCGTAATGCATGTGATTGGTTTGAGCAGCATGGCGCATAACTTATGCATTATGTACGGAGCATGACGCGTAAATCATGTGTGGTCTAGTAAAGTGTGGGTGCATAGTGTGGGAGGCATAGTGTTGTGATGTTTGTGATCTAGCTCGTGTGAGCTACTTACCAGTACCGCAGTTGTACTGATACCCCCTTCCCCACCTTCCCCCCAACATTTTAGATGTTGCAGGTATCGAGGATGATCCGGACTTTGGTGGTGAGGAGGAGAACTGCGAGGAAAGATCCCTAGAGTGATGGTTTCTATGTTGTTATGTTTTCATAGTGTTGTAATAAGTTAGCTAGAGAATGGTTTGTTTTCGAGTTTATAAACTAGATTGGATAGTTTGGTTGAGTTTAATAATATGTATAGCTAGTGGACTAGCTCTTTTGTTAAGAAAATGTCTTTATGATTCCGCTACATGATTTTTGGTTATTGCATGTTGCCATAGGTCTGTCTCGTTTAGAGGAGATAGGTTTGTGAAATATGGTTGTAGTTTGGTGGAGTTTGGCCTTTTGCATATATAGAAGTGTTAAATGTCTTAATCAGGTGTTTTAAAATTTTTGGATAACCAGTTTTACGTCATTATGCTGCCAAAATTTTCGGTACATTCGGTCTAGAGTGAGTTGTCCTAGTTGCTTAAAAGTCTAGAGTAAGTAGTAACGCCGCTAGGCTATACATTAGAGAACCTGGGGCGTTACAATTTCCATGCTTTTTATAATCATAATATACTTCAAGAACAACTCATAAACACGAATATTTTAGAAAATCCAATATTACCTCGATTTATAAGCCTTCAATTTCAAACTCCAACCCAAAGATCCAAACTTCAATTCCAACGGGTAACTATATTCAAGCCCAAATTCTCATGGGTAAATCGTTAGAGGATGAAATTGACTCACAAATCCATGGAATCTTCTTGTTAAACACTTACCCAAAGTCAAAATCGCATAAAAGCACCTAAGGTTTGAAGCTTACAACCTCTGGAACATCGGATTTCACCCCCAAACACTACTGTCACCGGAAACAGCCACACCCACTACTGAAAACTGTGTAAAATGAAGAGAAAGAGAGAGAGAGAGACTGAATGAGTAGCCGACGGGAAAGAAAGAAGCAAACTGAGATCTAGGTTGAAACGCGAGACCCACGCCTACCTTTGCCTGAAATCGTCGCGAGACTGTCGGAAACAAGCAGGGACGAAGCCGGCGATGACACGACGCTCGCGACTGTACGAAGACACTGCTACACTGCCGTGGGTACGCCTGAGGAGTCGCACACCGCCTAGCTTGCCGGAAACTCGAGGTGACGCCGTCGGAGTTAACTGTTGTTGCTGGAGGAAGAAAAGAAAAGAAATAAAAAAGGGGAGGTTATCGTCGAGTGAAGAAGGAAGAAGAAGAATGGGATGAAGAAGGTCTGACTTAGGCCTGCGTGCATAACAATATAAAAACCTAATGGTCTTGGGCTTGGCTCTTAATTCACCTTAATTTCAAAAATACCCCTCAAACTTTGAATTACTAAAACTCCACTAATTTCCCTCCTTTTAATCTTTGAAAATTTCCAAATCAACTCCAAACAAAGGAAATTTGAATTTTCCTTAATTTATGGGTGTTACATATCGAGTGCTAAATGAACATAATTATCACTTAAATTCTACAACCCCGTTTGATAACCATTTGTTTTTTGGCTTTTGGTTTTAAAAAATTATGCTTGTTTTCTCCCAATTTACTTACCATGGTTTTCATGTTTGTCAATGACACAGTTGAATTTCTAGTCAAATTCAAAAAACAAAAACAAGTTTTTGAAAACTACTTTTTTTAGTTTTCAAAAATTGTCTTGGTTTTTAAAAACATGGGAATAAGGTAGTTTTTAGTTTTAAAAAATGACACGTTTTAGATGTCGGGTCGTTACAATAGTGAACCATTCTGCCTTTCTTTCTTTGATATCCACCATTTCAGGGGCAAAATTTGGATAACTTTGTGAATTCTTGTTTGAAGGCCTCTACTGACTTGTTGCCTTGCTTTAGGTTTAGAAACATAACCTGCTTCGTGTAGTAGATGATCGTTCAATAGTACTTCTTGAAAAATCTTCCTTAAAGTACAACCAAGTGATTGGCTGTTGGTGTACGATTATCCGCAAGCACACGGGTCGTGACAAGTAATATAAAACGGAAAGTATTCCGAGTATCGAATCCTTAGGGAGGCGAAGCGAAACTTAAGCAAATAATTAAAATTCTCTTGAGCACTGAAAATACTTAGGTGAAATAATATTTAGGGACCATGTTCATGCAATAAAAGGATTTAAATTCAAAATGACTTAATGAAAACAAATTGATCAATCAGAAATAAAATGTGGAGAAAGAGTTTTCTTTAAGCGGGAAGAGGGGTCTTGAAAATCAATGATTAGCTAAATAATTGCTATAATTATCCTATCTCATTGCCCAACTAATTATAATCCTAGAATCTCCGTTAATCACATAGGATCTCCTGTCGGTTTCCCCTAATTGTAATTAATTCATTTTAACAACCTAAGTGTCCTTAGCGCCATTAAAAATCATTAATTATTACGCTCTGATTCATTTTAGGAATCTAAGTTTAATCAACTAATCCCGGTGTCACAACGGGCAATTAAACTAGTTGCATGGATTATGACCTATCCTAATTTCTCTCCGTCGAGTTTCCATTAAGAATCGAATCATTACACAATTGGCCAGATTGAGTAAAGCATTAAGCACATCCATACAAATAATTAGGACATGGGCAAGAGACAAGAAATTATAACAATACTTCAACTATCATTTCATTTCAAGACCCCAAATTGGGGTTTAGCTACACATAATATCCACAATAATTACAAGGGAAAGCATATTAAAGAGCATAAAAGAAAAGGAATTGACCGTCGAAAAACCCCTTGCTGACGCTTGGAGCCCCCGCTGACTACTCCTCGAGCCTCTAAGATTGCTCCCCAAAATTCCCAAAAATTTCCCACTAGAAGAATCCTCTCAAAAGGCTTAAAAGCCTTGAGAGGGGCTCCAAGAAAGGAGCCTAAGAGAGGAAAGAAAGGATGAATTGGTTGATGGGTTGATTGATGAGAAATGAGGCACCCAAGGGCGCCTATTTATAGGCCTGGAATAGGGGTAGCGTCGCGACGCTGCCTTGCTAACCGTCGCGACGCTGCTGCCCACGCGGCTTGGGCAACAAGAAAGGGCAGCGTCGCGACGCTCCTTGCTAAGTGTCTCGACGTTGTCCAGATTTTCCAAAAAAATCAGCTTCCTTTTGGGCTGATTTTTGGGCCTTCTTCTTCATTTCTCTTGGTCTTTTCTTCATAGATGTCTTCTTTGGGCCTCCAATTGCATGAAGCTACGATTTGGGCTATAATTACTTTAATTTTGGCTCTTTTTCTCCCAAAATCACCAACTTAGCTCCTAAGGACCAAATAACAAAATTCATTAAATATATTCATTAAAAACACGATTAAAGCACCAAAAAGCTTAATAAATTGAGACTAAAATAACGACATTTCTGCTCGCTATCATTGCCCTGCACTGACGTCGAAGGATCTTTTTGTGCATTCCCACTAGAGGAAGGTGATAGCTCTTAAAAATAAGAGCTATTGGCTTTCTTTTGGGCTTATAAACTCTACTCTTTGATGTGTTTGAGCTTTGGTTTGTGCTTGAAAATGAGTATTCTTTGGTGAACACTTTTTACATATCAGTAGGCCAAGCTTGAGTTTTATTTGGTGCAGATTTCTTTTGTTTCTAGCTGATTTTTCTGGTGTATGGTCACTTAGGTTGTGCTATAGCAACTGATTTCACAAGCAGAAGGCAGAAAGTATGGAATTTAAAAGACTGCACGTGCTGAACCCATGAGATCTCTCATTAATTGAGCTGGCAACCATGTGGAGCTGATTACCATCTTAGCCAATTAGGGAAGATCCATGTGGAAGCATATGTCCAATCAGCCCTGAATTCAATGCAAAGAGATGGTATAAATAGTTCTTTGGCCCAAAATGAGAGGGAATCAGCTGGAGAAGTTGGACCTAGAAGTTGCTGCTAACGGTGAAGGGGAAACGACATGGAGGCTGCTGTTTGGAGGATTTCCAGCTTGGGAAAGCTGGAATCTCCCTTGGAAGCTTCTTCTCTTCTCTTCCCTCCTTTTATTCTTCTTTCTTCTAGTGATTAGTTGGTATTTAAGGTTGTAATCATAATTGATATGGTAGATTGCTGCTGTATTTTCATTATTTTCACCTTGAACATGAGCTAAATCCTCTTAGGTGAGGATTAGGGTGCTTAAACTTGAACTTGTTGTTTGTTTTTAGTGGAACTTTATATATTGCAACTTAAAGTAAAGTGTTCTTCATGATTAAAGCTGAAATTTCGTTTGGCCAACCATTTTCTAGCAATGTTATTGAGTGTTTGGGAAAACAATTGATAACCGATTACTTTGCTTTACCTTAGCCTTTCTAGGTCATGAAAATGAGTGGGTATTTAGGGATAAATAACCACCTAAGGCACTAAATCAGTTGAGTTAAAAAGAAGGGGTTAAATGGAAGTTTAATCACCTAAACTAAAGGAGAATTGGAAAATTCCCGTAGAAAATACTGGGTGAGTTGTAAATATAGTGTTCTGCTACAGCAAACAACTTGTGAGAGTAGACAGTCCCTAATCTGAACCTAGGCTTCTCTGTGTTGATTTACTGTTTTTATTAAAATTTACTTAAGTTTTTGTCATTTGAAGCTTGTTTACCATTTTAATCTGTTGCACTTAGTTAAGGAAAAATATTTGATCCTTGGTTATTTTGAATTTCATTGAAATTAGGCTTAGAAATAGTGATTTTCGTTGCATCAATCCCTGTGGAAACGATATAAAAATACTTATCACTTGTTGTTGATCGTGTGCACTTTCACATGGGTTTGTGAGTTTTTCTTGCATATTTAGAATCACTTTGCACAAGGCAACAAGTTCTTGGCGCCGTTGCCGGGGATTGGGTTGATTTTTGCTATTTTTGACCTGAAATTTTGTGAAATTGGTGCTAAAAACAGCTTCTAACTTGGTTGTTTGATTTTGCAGGTGCTGGTAGTTGTGTATGAACGAATTTCCTGACTTAGAATTCAATTTGGACCCAGAAATTGAAAGGACTTTTCATAGGAGGAGAAGGGAACAAAGGGAGAGAAACAATAGGATGGATCCACCACCTCTTTTACCCCATGTACCTCATGGAAATCAAGAAAACCAAAACAACCAGCAGCCTAATCTTGAGATAAATCAGCAACCTAGGGTAGAAAATCAAGTTGAAAACCCTGTCCTTATAGCCAATGATAGGGGAAGAGCTATTAGAGCCTATGTCGTCCCTACCTTTAATGAGTTGTACCCAGGGATAGCTAGACCCGAGATACAGGCACACAATTTTGAAATGAAGCCTGTTATGTTCCAAATGTTACAAACGGTGGGACAATTTCATGGATTACCTTCTGAGGACCCACATCTACACTTTAAATTCTTTTTCAGAGTGAGGGACTCATTCAAAATTCAAGGAGTTTCTCAAGATGCTTTGAGGTTAACCTTGTTTCCTTATTCTTTGAGAGATGGTGCCAAAGCTTGGTTAAATAACTTTGCTCCTGGTTCCATCACTACATCGAATGAGTTAGCAGAGAAATTCCTCATTAAGTACTTTCCTCCCACAAGAAATGCCAAGCTTAGATCGGATATAGTGTCTTTTAGACAATTTGATGATGAATCTTTTAGTGAAGCTTGGGAAAGATTCAAAGAGTTGTTGAGAAAATGCCCTCACCATGGTTTGCCCCATTGCATTCAAATGGAGACTTTTTATAATGGGTTGAATTGGGCTACTCAAAACATGGTAGATGCTTCAGCTAATGGTGCTTTATTATCCAAGACTTATGATGAAGCTTATGCCATTTTGGAGAGAATTTCCACAAATAGTTGCCAATGGTCTGATTCTAGAAGTGTGGCTGGGAAGAAAAATAAGGGTATGCTTGAGGTTGACACTGTTACATCTTTTAATGCAAGGTTTGATTCCATGGAAAGTAATATGAAAAAGTTGACCGTGGGGCTTGAAAATTTGAATATGTTGAATTCTGGTGCAAAACGGACTGCTGCAGCAATCAATATAAACCAGAATTCCACAGATTCATGTGTTTATTGTGGAGAGGATCACACTTTTGAGTTTTGTCCAAGTAATCCAGCTTCAGTGTGCTATGTTGGAAACCAAAATGCCCAATGGAATAACCCCCATTCCAATACCTATAATCCGGGTTGGAGAAATCATCCTAATTTTTCTTGGGGAAGTCAAGGAAGTAATTCCAACACCCAACAAGCTCAACAAAAGATGAATGGTCCACTTGGATTTGGGCAACAAAACCAACAAGCTAATGCTCAATACCAAAACACCATGAACCAACATATTCCAGGTACTTCTTTAGAGAGCTTGTTCAAGGAATACATGGCTAAAACTGATGCCACAATTCAAACTCATCAAGCATCTCTAAGAAATCTGGAAGTGCAAATGGGCCAAATAGCCAGTGAATTGAAAGCTAGGCCACATGGTAAACTTCCCTCTGACTCTGAAAATTCAAAAAGAGAAAGAAAAGAGCAAGTTCAAGCTGTGGAATTGAGAAGTGGTAGGACATTGGTTGAAAGGAAAGAACCCACCCAGCTAAAGAAAGTTGGACAGCAAGTTGATGTGCAAAATGACAATGAAAAAAGTGCAGAAAAGCCAAGTGAAAAAGTGGCTGAAGATGAGGAAATTGAAGAAATCCCTAGAGCAACCCGTGTAGCTCCTCCTAAGTCAATTCCTACACCTTCCCCAACATTTAAACCACCCCCACCACCCTTTCCCCTAAGGCTTAAGCAGAAAAATCAAGATGGTCAGTTTAAGAAATTCCTTGAGGTTTTGAAGCAACTTCACATTAATATACCACTAGTTGAGGCCTTGGAACAAATGCCCAACTATGTAAAGTTCCTTAAGGATATTTTGACCAAGAAAAGGAGATTCTGTGAGTATGAAACCGTGTCTTTGACTGGGAAGTGTAGTGCCATTTTGACAAACAAAATTCCACCCAAAGTGAAAGACCCTTGAACTTTTACCATTCATGTTTCTATAGGAGGTAAGGAGTTGGGGAGAGCTCTTTGTGACTTGGGAGCTAGCATAAATCTCATGCCTTTATCCATTTTCAAGAAATTATGCATAGGAGAAGCTAAGCCAACCACGGTTACATTACAGCTTGCTGATAGGTCTATCACTTATCCCGAAGGAAAGATTGAGGACATTTTGGTGCAAGTAGATAAGTTTATCTTCCCGATTGATTTCATCATTTTGGACTATGAAGCGGACAAGGATGTCCCCATAATTCTAGGAAGACCCTTTTTAGCAACCGGGAGAACCTTGATAGATGTCCAAAAGGGTGAGCTAACTATGAGGGTGAATGACGAAGAAGTGAAGTTTAGTGTCTTTGATGCCATAAAGTCCCCCACTGACATTGAAGAGTGTTCTGTCATTCAAGTGAAAGATAAGTTGGTTGATGATCAAGTTGAGAAGGAAATGAGAGAGCAAAACATACAACAGTTTGGAAAAAGTGGAATTGAGGCTTTGGAATTAGACAAATTGGAGCTTGAGCTTGAAAGTAGTGCATGTGAAGTTTTTGGTTTTAATAGGATTTTTGGATCCTTAGAGTTGATTGATAAGAAAAATCCACCTATACAACCATTCAGTTCATTGGAATTGTTTCAACAACTTGAGTTTGAAAATTATTTCCTTGATGAGTTGTTTTTTACAGTAGCTCACACTAAAAAAATGAAAACACTTTGGTATGTTGATCTTACCAATTACCTTGCTTTCGGAACATTGCCCCATGGTTTATCAAAGCAACAATTGAAAAAGTTTTTCCATGAGATTAAGTTTTATTTTTGGGATGATTCATTTGTGTTTAAACAATGTGTTGATAATGATGGGAGAGAGTTTAAATTGAATGGGCAAAGGCTAAAACACTATTGGGGAGAAGAATTCCAAAGGTGTTATGCCTTTTGCAATTTGTTGGAAACTTTAAATTTGAAGAAAAAGGGCAGTGTGCTTTCAAGTTACAGATTCTATGTTGAGCCTTGGAGGTGGTCTGAATAGCAAGTTTAAATTTCTGTTGTGATGTCTTTAATTTGTAGCCATTAGTTGTTAGTTAATATTTTAAAGTTAGTTTCTCTTTTATTGATAATTTGCACTAGTTATTGAGTTTAATGTTTTCGTCAAGCTAGGGTTTTTGGTAGGGAATCTCATGCAAAATGGAAGAAAATCTTGATGCAGCAGATTTTGGGGTATTGGGAATTGACAGCCATGGAAAGAATTGATTTGATGGAAAAATGAATCAAAATATTGCTCTATTTAAGAAGGAAAGTCTGCAGGTTGCAATTTTTTCAAGGAATGAAATTCTGATGAGTTGCAGCAGATTGACAGCAAGCTCATATCAGAAGATGCAGCAGGCATGACAGAAAAGGCAGTGGGCTAACTGTGATTTGATGGGAGGAATTTTCAGATTTTGCTATAATCAAGGGAGGAAGTTTTAAGTTTGCGTGTCTGTTATCTATCATGCTTTCTGTAGCTTTTGTTGTGGAGAAAAAGAAAATGTGTATGAATGAAAGTTCCATAGGTGTGCATATTTTAATGTTTAAATCAATCAAATGCATATCAAATTTGGATAATGCTATGGTGCAAAGGCTGAAGTAGTGGAAATCATGCAAAATTTCTAGCATTCCTCAAAGTGTAATTTGAAAAATGTATGAAGGGCTGAGATCCCTCAAGTAAGCTGTTTTATAATGTTCAAATCAATGGAAAGCATTTAGTCATAAAAAAATTTCATGCCCTGCTGCGTTTTTTTTCCTCATCGATATTGAGCTGCTGTCTTAAGTTGCCTGCTGCATCGAGTTTGGAGGTTTTAAATTGTTGGCTGCTATGATGATGCACTATTAATTATTAGACAGTGTTATGCTTCCTTGAAATGCTAAATGAGCCATATGGTGCATGATTATTGAAATTTCTGCTAGAAAATTAGAGTTAACGATTTTGAGCATGCTTCAGCTAGTCTATATCGTGTTTGATTGAGAAATATGGATTTTCCAGCTTGTTTAGAATTAATTTAGGGCCTAGCTGTAGCTCTTGGCTGTTCTTTTGGTTAAGCCTAGCCTTGTTGAATATTGCAGCAACAATTGTTCTTGGTAAAAAGAAAAATTTATGTTTTAATGCAAAGACAATATTCTTTTTAATGATCCCCAATAGCTTAGCCTTTTTGCTTAGTTAGATTATCGTATTGTGCTTTAAGTCCTTAGTTGGATAGGAAGCTTCCTAATTTTCCTCCTTAGCTTAGCTCAAATCTTAGGAAAGCTTGTTCCTAGTCCTTTGCCCAAACCTTATAATCCTCCTAAGCAATAAGCCTTAGCTTCTCTAAAAAATAAGTTTGGGGGTCCTTGCCTTGCTTCCTCACTCATTGGGGACAATGAATGGATTAAGTTTGGGGGTGAGGTAACCCTTGTAAAAAAAAAGAAGAAAAAAAAAGCATGAAAAAGAAATAGAAAAGACAATTTAGAATGCATTCCTCTTTCTCTTAGTTGTGCCTAGGATGCAGTCCTCTCCCTTTTTGAAGGTTTTATGTTTTCATTGAGCTTGCCTAGTAACCAGGAGGATTTATGATACCCATAGTTTGCCCCTGCGTCAAAAAGTAGCTCAAGGGAAGAGAAAGCGTTTTAAAAAAAATTGAAGTAGAAAAGAAAAGTTCAAATGAGTTGGATAAAGGGATGAGTGTTAGCTTGAAGGTTTCAATCTTCCCCAAGGCTTAGGTGAGCTTCACCAAAAAGTGTTGCCACTCTGAGAAGCAAGGAAAAAGTTGTTAGAGAGCAAATCTTAGTCAACTCTAAGGGAAATGAGTGTAACTCTCGTTAGGTGATGAACTTGGAGGCTAAGGTGAGTTTCACCAAAAAGTGTTGTCATTCTTGGACCAAAGAGCTATGACCGATGAGATTTTCTAAGTTGGTAAAAAAAAAAAGGAGAATGAAAAGTTAAGAGAGAAGTTTAGGTTGAGTTTAGAAGCTTTAGAGGTTAGGCAAAGAGACTGTAGGATTGCTTTACAAGCTTTAGGATTGAGGTTTGAGCTAAGTTTAGGCTCGTAGGTTAGTGGCTTCCTTGATGTCAATAGGCTGGTATAATGTGATATGATGACTTTTGTAAATAGGTTGAGCTAGAGGATCATTAGAAGAGCACTAAAAAAATTGAGAATGCCAAGTTGAAAGGGTATTTTAAAAGAGTAGTGCTTTGTTGAGTAGTTGTATGCATTCTGAGGTGCAAGCTTGTCAAGAAGTAGCTATGTGTTATAGTTAGGCCATGTTGACTGCAAGCTTGATATGGGATGATGAGTTAGAGTTTTTGTAGGCTACCATTGCTCAGGGACGAGCAATGATTCAAGTTTGGGGGTTTGATAGCTCTTAGAAATAAGAGCTATTGGCCTTCTTTTGGGCTTACAAACTCTACTCTTTGATGTGTTTGAGCTTTGGTTTGTGCTTGAAAATGAGTATTCTTTGGTGAACACTTTTTACATATCAGTAGGCCAAGCTTGAGTTTAATTTGGTGCAAATTTCTTTTGTTTCTAGTTGATTTTTCTGGTGTATGGTCACTCAGGTTGTGCTACAGCAACTGATTTCACAAGCAGAAGGCAGAAAGTCTGGTATTTCAAAGACTGCACATGCTGAACCCGTGGGATCTCTCATTAATTGAGCTGGCAGCCATGTGGAGCTGATTTGTACCATCTTAGCCAATTAGGGAAGATCCATGTGGAAGCATATGTCCAATCAGCCCTGAATTTAATGCAAAGAGATGGTATAAATAGTTCTTTGGCCCAAAATGAGAGGGAATCAGCTGGAGAAGTTGGACCTAGAAGTTGCTGCTAACGGTGAAGGGGAAACGACATGGAGGCTGCTGTTTGGAGGATTTTCAGCTTGGGAAAGCTGGAATCTCCCTCGAAAGCTTCTTCTCTTCTCTTCTCTTCTTTTATTCTTCTTTCTTCTAGTGATTAGTTGGTATTTAAGGTTGTAATCATGATTTATATGGTAGTTTGCTGCTGTATTTTCATTATTTTCACCTTGAACATGAGCTAAATCCTATTAGGTGAGGATTAGGGTGCTTAAACTTGAAATTGTTGTTTGTTTTTAGTGGAACTTTATATATTGCAACTTAAAGTAAAGTGTTCTTCATGATTAAAGCTGGAATTTCGTTTGGCCAACCATTTTCTAGCAATGTTATTGAGTGTTTGGGAAAACAATTGATAACCGATTACTTTGCTTTACCTTAGCCTTTCTAGGTCATGAAAATGAGTGGGTATTTAGGGATAAATAACCACCTAAGGCACTAAATCAGTTGAGCTAAAAAGAAGGGGTTAAATGGAAGTTTAATCACCTAAACTATAGGAGAATTGGAAAATTCCCGTAAAAAATACTGGGTGAGTTGTAAATATAGAGTTCTGCTACAACAAACAGCTTGTGAGAGTAGACAGTCCCTAATCTGAACCTAGGCTTCTCTGTTTCACTGTTTTTATTAAAATTTACTTATGTTTTTGTCATTTGAAGCTTGTTTACTATTTTAATCTCTTGCACTTAGTTAAGGAAAAATATTTTATCCTTGGTTACTTTGAATTTCATTGAAATTAGGCTTAGAAATAGTGATTTTCGTTGCATCAATCCCTGTGGAAACGATATAAAAATACTTATCACTTGTTGTTGATCGTGTGCACTTGCACGTGTCTTTGTGAGTTTTTCTTGCATATTTAGAATCACTTTGCACAAGGCAACAGAAGGCGTCATCCTTCAAAATAAAATTGTGCACTAAAACTTGTTGTGCCTTGATAGAAGACATCCACGCTTCCGTCGCAAATCGGTATTCCGCGTCCCCATTAAACGATTTTAGATCATATTTCACGAAGTCTCACAGGTATCTTGCTTCCTTAGTCCATCTCACTTGAATATTGATTGCATGGCCCGTCTAGTTGGCAAATGCATTTTACATGAGCATCTACAAAGACTTCAGTGTTAAGGTTACTACAGCTGCTTGTGCTGGGGGCATTGACTGACAAGGCATATGACTGATGGGCTGATTACCAATCTGGGATCCATGGGAGGATCTGTTTGCGTTGGGTGTTAGTCCTCTGCCACGCCTGCCACATCCTCATCCTTGTCTTGGTAAACCTCTTCTTCGAAGAGGTATTATCTAAAGCATATGAATTATCATAGGGTTAAGCTACAATCTTGCATATATGAGTCCTCGCCCTTGTTTTATCTAAAGCATATGAATTATCATAGGGTTAGGCTACAATCTTGCATATATGAGTCCTCGTCCTTGTTTCACATCGTTAGATGTGTCATCGTAGGCTACAATGACAGACACTCTTGAATGGCAGTCGTCCATGTCCGACTTTAATTTTTAAGGTAATGTGATCTTACAAGTTCGTTAGTTTGAAAAATTGAAGCTAAATTTAGTTCTTAGGTTTATTAGGTTTGAGAAATTAGTTAAATTTTGAGGCTATTTATTTGATTAAAGTTTAATTGGGGACTCATCACGTGATTAAAATGCGAGTTTGAGTGCATTTTTGTGATTAAATTATGATTTTTAGTTTAGTGTGTGTTTAAAGTTTCAATTCAAGCTTATTTGTATGATTTAAGTGAGATTATTTTGAGTGTAAAGGAGGTGGGTGTGCGAAACTTGATTTAACTTGCAAAAATATTAATATATTCATAAGTTTAAATTTTAGATAAGTTTAGTTTTAATGTTATTGTAAGGGACTACCGGACATGACACAGATCTCCACAATGGTATGATATTGTCCACTTTGGGCATAATCCCTCATGGGCTTTGTTTTTGGATCACCCCAAAAGGCCTCATACCAATGGAGATACTAGTCCTCCCTTATATACCCATGATCATCCCCTTATCTAGCCAATGTGGGACTTTGGGCACACTCCCAACAATCCTCCCCTCGAACAAAGTACCACTGAGCCTCCCCTCAAATAGTCATCTATCCGTCCAACTCTCTAGGCTTCACCGCTTTACCGAGAGTTCTTGCTCTTATCTAGGACGACTCCTCTTCTCCGGAGTATACCTGCCTATCCAGAGCTCAACCATGGACCTCCACCATGACTATTAAGGCTCACAACTTCTTTGTTCGGCACCCGAGGATTCCACCCAACACGACTACTCTCGGGGCATGGCTCTGATACCACTTGTAAGGGACTACCAGACACACAGATCTCCATAATGGTATGATATTGTCCACTTTGGGCATAAGCCCTCATGGCTTTGCTTTTGGTTCACCCCAAAAGGCCTCATACCAATGGAGATACTAGTCCTCCCTTAAAAAAATGCAAAAGAAGAATTGTTGACGCTTTTCATTTTGGCATCACCAAAATTTCTCTTGACGAGGTCTAATTTTTTACTTTCTTGACGTTTTTTTAAAACTCTAAATTCTAGCGACATGAAACAAATAACATATATCGCTTTGAAAAGGAAAAATCGAAACAAATTGAAACAAATCGAAATGAATAATAGTGTTAATATAATTAATCTACTTCATTAAAAATGCATGGAAGTAATTGTTTTTTTCCCTTTAATTTAAAATATTATACATTGACATATCTAATGCCACAATTTTGCAAATGTCGAAAGTGGATGAAAAGTTGTGTGAATTTCTGAATTTTAAAAACTTTAAAACTTCTCTTCGATTTTAACATGAATCAAATTGCATTCTTTCATTATAATGGACCCAACTTCCATTCAAGTCATTGTTATTTCCCTAAATGTATGGTGCAATATAGTAAAATACACGATACAAAAAGAAATTAAAATGAAATGGAGTAGAGGAAAATATATCGAAATAATAAATGGATAATTAAGCAATAATACATATAAGTACAAGGTATTTATGAGTTTTTAAGTCCATAGAGGGTTTTTAGCACATGGGCACATTTTTATTACGGATTGGATTGGGAGCAACCAATCTAATTGGACCTTTAGGCTTGCAACTTAGAATGGCTGAATGGTCTATTTGTGGACTCGTGCTTGTTTCCTTCGAAATGTATAAAGTGTGGAAATGATCATCAGAACTTGGAGCCTCATTAGTTGCCTGTTGAGATGATGGTTCATTGACTACTGGTGTTGTATTAGTAGGTGTTGTCTCTTTTAAAACTTTCAAATTGGGTATTGAAGCAAGGATGACTCTAGAAGTTGCCGTGGGTGTGAAAGGAAAGCACATGGTAAGGAGGAGAAAGGAGGAGAAAAGGAAAGAACCACGTTGCGAAGTCATTAATGGATAACAAATAATTTCAAATAATAGATGAGTTATTTGAATCGAGTTTTTGGGTTACTGGTCTATCACATGGATGAATTATGGTGTGGTGCATTAAGTCTTAAATAGGTTTGCAAATAGATGAGGAAGAAAGTCCGTTGTAGAAATTTGGTGAATGCAGCTGTGGTTTTGGTGTTTCTTTTTCTATATTTGTGCATTTCCTAATTGGAGTTTTACCAAATTCATAAAAAACTAAACAACTTAAACAACATAATTCAATAGGAATGCATGATAAATTTTGTATGTAGATTTATAAATTTACCATTTTCTTCTCTGATAAAGAGTTTAATACCAAATTAAATACTGTTCTTTACAAAAAAAGAAAGCAAAAAAGAGAAAATAATATCAACAGACGTTGAATCGAGTGCACTAGCACGTCGCACGATGGTACCAACTTGCACCTGCACCAGATGTGTCGACCTTGATCCTTCTAGTTACACATAATGTAGGTTGTTCCACTACCTTGCCTAATAATTTTTCAGGCACTCTTATGCAAATGTCACACTTGACACGCTGATTCTGAGACGCCTTCGAATGCCATAAAATGTTGTGATGCCTCCCATTTCGAAATTAAGCATTTTTAGGACATGAACAATTGTTGAGTTTAAATTAAAATTTTAGTTCAAGCAATTTTATTTTGAGCATTTTGAATCCACAATCTTGTAGTTATGGAAATAAAATTACCCAAGATTTTCTCATGAAAGAGAGGAAAATAAGGTTGCAATTTTGGTTTTAGAAGCTTGGAATTAGTGGGTAATTAATCTTTGGGAAAATACACTTTTAATCCCCGAGGTTTTGGTTAGGTTTCACTTTGGTCCCTAAGTTTTCAAACTGGACAATTTAGCACCTAAGGTTTGGATTTCGTTTCATTTTGGTATCTTCGTTCAATTTTTTTTTTTTTTTTTGTTAATAACTAACAGAATGGTGACGTGTCACTAATTTTTTAATTAAAAATCATATTTTAATTTTTTAAAATAAAGATATATTAAAGAAATAAAAATATTATTTTTTATATTTTTTATTTCTTCTCTCCCTTCTTCTTCTTCTTCAATAGCACCACTAACACCGAGCCTGCTGCCAACAACCACCGACCGTCGTTCTCCTCTCCCTTCATTTTCTTTTTTCTTTTTTCAAGTGCAAAGAGTGAGAGGAAGGAGGAGCTCTCCTCCCGTCGGTGACGTCGGAAAGGGAGGAGAGAGCTCCTCCTTCCTATCCCTCTTTTCTATTAAAAAAAACAAAAGAAAAGGAAGAGAAAGGAGAAGAAAAAAAAAATGGTTGGCATTGGCGGAAGGTTGGGTGGTGGTGGTGTTGTTGAAGAAGAAGAGAGAATAAATAAGAATATATAAAAAAGTAATATTTTTTATAATTTTAATGTATTTTTTATTTTAAAATTAAAAAATAATAAAAAATTAGTTTCACGTCAGCAATCCATTAGTTATTAATGGAAAATTTAACGAGTTGACAAAAATAAAACGAAATCCAAACCTACTAAATTGTTGAGTTTGAAAACTAAGTAACCAAAACGAAACCTAACCCAAACCTCAAGAACTTATGGGTTTTAAAAGAAAAGAACCAAATTAGAAAGAACAAAAATTATAGTGGACGAATTCTTTTAATGATCAAATTTAAGAAATGTCCTTAATTAGGTTTTTATCCATAAATTAGTTTACTTCTCTTCCCAAAATACCCTTGCATGTAATGAATGAAATCAAAATTAGTTTAATATTATATTTTATGATTTAAGGTTGGAACGTTTTTCTAATAAGGAAAATTGACAACATTTTCAATTTTTTTTTCTTAAAGCTAGTTATAGCCCATAACAAGATTTGCATTAAATGTTTAATTTTATTCTCTTTAATTTGGTACTGATTTTTCTTTCCCATTTTTCATTATTATTACTTTTTTATTTTTTTATATCCCATAGTCATTTTTTTGTATATATGTTATACATTAAGGGGCGATGTGACGAGTCTATACGTTGTGCAAGTTATCGGGTGCCTTGGGTAATATGACCAAGGGGCGATGTACAAGTTCTTTGTGAAGTCATCTGGTGCCTTGGGTAATATGGCTAAGGGGTGATGAACAGTTTGAAGTCTTGGGTAATATGGTCAAGGGTCGGCACGACTCGAAGTAGTCATTCTCAGAGAGCTTGTGAGGGCTACGAGTATTGATTGAGCCTGTGTAGCTTGAGTGGAAACTTAGTGTGCATGGCATGGTATGAAATTCATGTGTCAAGTGCATGGTTAGTTGCACGTTTAACATAAGTGAGCTACAAAGGTTGATGTTTTCTAAACTCTCTATTCTGTCTTTTCTAGAACATGCATGCTTTAGGAGTAAAATTGAATGTCTTAAGTGCTTTCGATCTTCAATTGCTTCCGCATTTGTAATATGTACACCTTCAATTGGTATCAGAGAAAGATTAGAGCACTTAATTCTTTTTAATTTTGCTTTGGTGGGTAGCATTTTGAAATTGAATTTTCTGTGTGCTAAAATGGAAGTGTTCTGGTTTGTCAATTTTTTGAGCATTCAAACCTTTATGAAATTTTAATTGCTCGGATATGTAAGAGCGTTAATGTGTGTACTATAGTTTGTAATTTTTATAGAGTCATTAGAGTCCATATAGGCTGTAAAATCGAAGAAAAACCGGAGAAGACACAGCAGAAAATGAAAATTCCAGCAAGCAGTTTTTTTTCTTCTTCTATTCCAGATTTTTGGTCCGGTTCAGCTGCTGCCTTTTTGTCTGGTTCGGTCTGTTGCAGCCTCATTTCACTCATTGCATGGTCGGTTCATTGCTTGGATGAGCGGTTCGGGATGGTTCGTGAAGCTCGGGCGTGTTGCAAGTTTATTTATTAATTATTATTGTAATAATTAGTGAAATTGCTTGTGTTTTTTTTTTAAATTGCCAAACCAATCCATTTTAGCTTGATTTAATTACTTTATGCATTGTGAATGTATGATTTAATTAAATGGATGTATGTGCATTATGAGCATGCCATATATATTAAAATCCCACCATAGGAAAGCATGTTCATGCATTTGTTTAATTTGAATAAGTGTTATTGATTAATTCAAATGCATGAGGGAAATTTTGTGTTTAATTAATATAAGTTTTGTATTAATTTAGGGAGATTCATGCTTGAATGGTTAATTAAAATTGATTATTCTTATAATAGTTGTAATTATTAATTGATCAAATTAACCAAGCATGAAGCATGAAATTTCATTATAAGTGTTATTCTCAAATTAGGCTTGTTATGGATTGTTTTTATAATTGTTATACAAAGAGATAGAAATCTAAAACAAGATTAAGTGCATGCTCACTTAGGTTAATGAACCTTCAACGATTCGATCAACTTGCATAGCTTAGGACGATATCTTGTAAAACAATGGTTACGAGAGAACTCACCCGACAAGATGCTGTCTAAGGCTGGAGGTATTTAAGTTGACGGTTTACGAAACACCTCCTACCTGGGCATCGAGTCGGTTCTTGAGTTAAGTTAACTCGAGTTTTATGAGCATGCGTGAGCGGTGTGAGGTTTTAATGTGTTATCACCTAGACATCGTAGTATAAAGCGTTATACAAACCTAGACATAGGTTGTTTCTAAATGGTGTTTTTCTTATAACTTGAATGATTGATTGTTATATGCTTTTAAACACCATTAGAAAGCATGTTATAGGGTTCATTCATTAAAAGTTATAAGAGTTATAATAGTTAATGAATAGAATCCATAAAACCTATAACAAAGAGTTGCATGCTAACATAGGATCTTAGGATCTTATCATACTTTAAATGGTTTAAAATGAAATAGATCTAAGATCGCCTTTTCTAATAGGATTAGAAATATGTCTTACTTAGTTTTTTAAAAATAGTTTTAAAATTTGAGTAAGTAGGACATAAGACCTTGTTTATAAGGGAACTCTCCCGGCAAATGGTTCGGAACCTGAGTTGAATTAACCAAAGTCTTACTAGCATGCAATGTCACTAGGTTATTAAAAAAGTTTAATTCACCTAGATATTTAGTGTAAAGACCTTCTTTAATAAGTCATACACTTAGATAGATTCATTTAGCCGGAATTTACCTAAGTAATAGACCCTAAAACTTTACGACACTTAAGTGGGAGGAAAAGTATAGAAACAAAATATTCATATTAAGTTTCTACTCTCACGTCCCCCTGAGTTCACACCGTGAGATCCATGCTTGGCCTCGAGGTGCCCTGGGAGCGTCCCCCTACGGATGGTGTTTGCATGGGTTAATATCAAGGTGAATGGGGAAAGTGTTCATAGTAAGTGGGAGAAGGAAACGTGTCAAACGTATCCTGCGGTCTCCATCATTAGGTTGCACCGTGAGATTCCTATGCGCTGCCTGCGAGTCGCCCTGGGAGCGATCACCCTACGGAGGGCTTGCGCATGGGATTCGGAACAACGCAAACTCCATAAATGGATAGGGTTTCCTAGGGTCATTCCCAACATTAGCTCTTCCCTACGGTGGCATTGTTGGGGCCGCCCTCTACAATCTGAAAATGATGGGTAACACTTACAAGATGGTCTTGACCAAATTAACGTTTGCTAATAACTATTGGAATAAGAGTTATTATGGGAATAGTATTTGGCCGAGATTGTCTCGATTCAGAGGAGGAGTAGCTGACTGCCCTACGGTAGCGGTTATTCTAAACCCTAAAGTATCGTTGCAAAATAAATCAATTGTATATATGGGTCGATGATTTCTTTTGCTAAATATGATTGGATAAATGTGATTAATGGGTTTAGTGCATGTTTCTAATAGAGATTAATTTGTTTGTTTCAGCAATATGTCGAAAAACGTATGTGCTTTGTCAAATGCCAAATTAAACGGTTTAGTACATACAACTAAGAATACTTGCTTAAACGCTAAACACGTGGCAAAAAATTTAGGTTTGGTCTCAACTGAGGAATGTCCTCAAACTAACTGTATAGCAAAGAAAAACATAATTCACGACTCTAAATGCGATTTATTAGTCTTGGAAACGTGTTTAGTGGAAAACGACGATTCTGCCTGGATACTCGATTCAGGTGCCACTAATCACGTATGTTCTTCATTTCTAGGAATGAGTTCCTGGGAACAACTAAAAGGTGGAGAGATGACTCTTAAAGTTGGAACAGGAGAAGTCATCTCGGCTATTGCAATGGGAGACATAAAATTATTCTTCACCAAGGAACGTTACATGATATTAGATAATGTGTACATAGTTCCAAAAATTAAAAGAAATTTGATTTCTTTATCTTGTTTATTAGAACAAGGTTACTCAATTTCTTTTTCTGTTAATGAAGCGTTCATAACTAAAAGAGGTATTGATGTTTGCTCTGCAAACTTGAAGAATAAATTGTATGTTTTGAGACCAATTGAGTCTAAAGCTATTTTAAATCACGAGATGTTTAAAACCGCTGAGGCTCAACCTAAAAAGCAAAGAGTTTCTCAAGATACCTATCTCTGGCACTTGAGGTTAGGCCATATCAACCTCAATATGATTGGGAGATTGGTCAAGAGTGGAATTCTAAACAAGTTAGAAGACGACTCGTTGCCTCCTTGTGAGTCATGCCTTGAGGCCAAGATGACAAAACGACCTTTTACCGGAAAAGGTTATCGTGCCAAAGAGCCCTTAGAGCTCATTCATTCAAACCTCTGTGGACCAATGAACATTAGAGCTCGAGGAGGGTACGAATATTTCATCAGTTTCATTGATGATTATTCGAGGTATGGTTATCTCTACCTGATATATCATAAGTTCGAAGTTTTTGAAAAGTTCAAGGAGTATAAGGCCGAGGTTGAGAACCTATTAGGTAAGACGATAAAAACACTTCGATCCGATCGAGGTGGAGAGTATATGGACTTAAGTTTTCAAGACTATTTGATAGAGCATGGAATTACGTCCCAACTCTCAGCCCCTGGTACACCTCAGCAAAACAGTGTATCAGAAAGGAGAAACAAAACCTTGTTGGACATGGTTCGTTCGATGATGAGTTATGCTCAGTTGCCTAACTCATTTTGGGGTTATGCAGTAGATACTGCAGTTTATATCTTGAACGTAGTTCCCTCAAAGAGTGTTTCTAAAGCACCATTTGAGCTCTGGAAAGGTCGTAAAGCTAGTTTACGACATTTCAGAATCTGGGGACGCCCTGCATACGTGCTAGAAGCAAACCTAAAGAAATTGGAGCCTCGTTCTAGATTTTGCCTATTTGTAGGCTATCCCAAAGAAACGAGAGGTGGATACTTCTTCGATCCAGAGGAAAATAAAGTACTTGTATCGACAAATGCTACATTCCTAGAAGAAGACCACCTCACAGATCACAAGCCACGAAGTAAAGTCGTTTTAAGTGAACTATCTAACGAAGCTACAGAAACATCAACAAGAGTTATTGATGATGTTGGCACCTCGAGTCGATCGTGTCCTTCTCAAGAAATAAGAGAACCTCGACGTAGTGGGAGGGTTGTTAGACAGCCTGATCGCTATTTGGGTTTAACTGAAACTCCAGTCGTCATACCTGATGACGGGATCGAGAATCCATTAACCTTTAAACAGGCAATGGATGATGTTGACAAGAACGAGTGGATTAAAGCCATGGACTTAGAGATCAAGTCCATGCATTTTAATTCAGTATGGGATCTTGTAGATCAACCTGAAGGGGTTAGACCCATAGGGTGCAAATGGATCTACAAGAGAAAACGAGACGCTGCTGGAAAGGTACAGACCTTTAAGGCACGACTTGTGACAAAGGGTTTTACCCAGCGGGAGGGGATTGACTATGAAGAAACCTTCTCCCCTGTTGCCATGTTAAAGTCGATCCGGATACTTTTATCCATTGTCACGCTTTACGATTATGAAATATGGCAAATGGATGTCAAGACTGCCTTTCTGAACGGTAATCTTGAAGAAAGTATCTACA
Source organism: Luffa acutangula (assembly GCA_036850905.1). Lineage (NCBI taxonomy): Eukaryota > Viridiplantae > Streptophyta > Magnoliopsida > Cucurbitales > Cucurbitaceae > Luffa > Luffa acutangula. The sequence continues at coordinate 10,955,578 of CM072087.1, forward strand.
TGTCTCAGCCAGAGGGGTTCATAGCTCAGGATCAAGAGCAAAAAGTTTGCAAGCTTAAACGATCCATTTATGGATTAAAACAAGCGTCTAGATCCTGGAATATGAGATTTGATACTGCGATAAAATCTTATGGCTTTGAACAAAACGTTGATGAGCCTTGTGTTTACAAAAGGATCATCAACAGCTCAATAGCTTTCTTAGTACTGTGTGTGGATGATATCCTACTCATCGGGAATGATGTAGGTTATCTAACTGACATTAAACTATGACTAGCAACTCAATTCCAAATGAAAGATTTGGGTGAGGCACAATTTGTTCTAGGAATCCAAATTGTTCGAAACCGAAAGAACAAAACGCTAGCCCTGTCTCAAGTGTCTTATATCGACAAATTGTTGGTTAGATATAAAATGCAAAATTCCAAGAAAGGACTATTACCTTTCAGGCACGGAATTAACTTGTCTAAGGAACAGTGTCCTCAGACACCTCAAGAAGTTGAGGACATGAGACGTTTTCCCTATGCCTCTGCAGTAGGTAGCCTAATGTATGTCATGTTGTGTACAAGGCCTGACATTTGTTATGCAGTAGGGATTGTCAGTAGATATCAATCCAATCCAGGATTTGATCACTGGACAGCCGTTAAAAGTATCCTCAAATATCTAAGGAGAACGAGGGACTATATGCTCGTGTATGGTTCGAAGGATTTGATCCTTACAGGATACACTGATTCTGATTTTCAAACCGATAAAGATTCGAGGAAATCTACATCAAGGTCAGTATTCACTCTAAATGGAGGAGCAATAGTATGGCGCAGCATCAAGCAAGGATGCATTGCAGACTCGACCATGGAGGCCGAATATGTAGCCGCTTGTGAAGCAGCAAAAAAGGCAGTATGGCTTAGGAAGTTCCTAACTGACTTGGAATTCGTTCCAAAATATGCATCTGCCTATCACCTTGTATTGTGATAATAGCGGTGCAGTTGCAAACTCAAAGGAACCTCGCAGCCATAAGAGAGCCAAGCACATCGAAAGAAAATACCATCTCATTAGGGAGATTGTGCACTGAGGAGACGTGATCGTCACGAAGATAGCGTCGGAGCAAAACATTGCTGATCCATTCACGAAGGCTCTCACGGCTAAAGTGTTCGAGAGTCATCTAGAAGGTCTAGGTCTGCGAGATATGTACGAGAAATAATCTAGGTCAAGTGGAAGAATTGTAACCGGTATATCGATACCTCAGTATACTGGGTATTTAGATGCCCTAGTTTATTGTATTTTTACTCTGTTATTAATACAAGTATTTATTCATCCACTGCTGTTATAGATTATAGTACATCCCACTAAACTAGAGTTTTAATTCAAGTGGGAGATTGTTGGGATTGGTGTCCTAAAACTCGTAGATAGTGAATGTTAAACGAATTATATACTTATTCGATAAAGGTGTTATAGAGATTGATTCAGTAAAAGTCATTTCTGAATAAAGTAAATTGCATTTATAATAACCCAAATCCAATAAACTAAGATCCATGGCTATAGGATGAACACTTGAGCTTTATGTAGAGACATAAAAGTGGATCAAGCTTGAGTAATAGCCAAAACGGTCTATAGTATAGGAATAGGGTTGGGTACCTTATTATGGAGACACTATGAGACGTGACCCACTTTATAGATGGTATAGACGATGTGATCCTAAATCGTCCATGTAGAGACATGCGAGTGGGGGCGTCCTATGCAATGGGTTTGCATAAGACCAGGACCGAGAAATAAGTCGCTCTCGCTTTATAACACCGTTTACTGACGAGACTGACTATTTCATGTGATGACCTAGGTAACTCGATCTTAATCCTGAGCTAACTATGAACTCCTGTTTATTCGGGCTTATCCTTAAATCTGCATAAGTGAGAGTGGCTCAGTATCGCCGACTCAATAAGCCTCCCATTTCAGGGATAGGAACGGGTAGATAACTGGGGACATAGTCGTGCAAGAAGGAATTCACTCCTACCCGAATTAGGGATAGTAGAGAGGTTGTTCCCTTAAGTGCTTACTCCAGGGCTTGAACAAAGCGATCCCGCCCTCTCATTGGCCCGAGAGGGACTCGGTTTATTGGTTGGACCATAAACCAATTGTTCATTAGAGGATCAGTGGGACTTAAGGAACTAGATGTACTATAGGGGTAAAACGGCTTATTGACCTAGCTATAGCTACGAACCATCTGTGAAGGATCGACTTACTAATCATGGTTAAATCAAGTGGACGGAAATATATCTGTAGTGAGGGGAGTGCAACTATCGGGCTATAGTGGAGTGTCCCGATAGTTAACGAATGTTGGCTAGCTTGGACAATGAGATTAGTCGGTTAGCCTTGAATCGTTGGAGCCCATGATCTATAGGTCCATTAGGTCCCCCTACTAGCTCATATCGGAATTAAGCCTAGAACAAAAGATAGGAAGCTTTGAATCGTTCAAAATCGGGAAAAAGGGTATTGTCGTAAATTGTGTTTGACACAATAATTTAATTATGAATTAAATTAGAAAATGAGAGATGAAGTATTTAAAAGTGTTTTGAATACTATATATATGTATTAGGAATCATATATATGGAATTGCACAAGATAACAAAGATTAATTAGATTAATCATTTCAAAATTAATTTGAAAATTTTCAAATTAATTACCAAGAAATCAATTTCAATTTAGAATTGAAATTGGGGATAATTTGCAAGCTTGAAATTCGATTTCAATTTGAATTTAGTGGATTTAGTTGGAAATCCATTTAATGCATGATCATTCAAAGTGGAAAGACAACTCATTCATGCATTATTGCATGTCTTGTGTAATGTGCACCTAGAACCCACTTGAACTTGCAAATACACCATGTGTCTTGTGTCTTGAGGCTTGGATTTGCATGGAGAATGTCTTTAAAAGGAGTTTGAATAAGAGTCAAACATGAGAGAGTCATTTCCTTAATGTTATGTTGCTGGAATTTGGACTCAAAGTTCTCTCATCTCTCATTCTTCTCCATAGCTTGATGCTTCAAGCATTCCCTTCCCATTCCCTATCTTATATAGACTCCCACAAGTCGTTCTTGGCCCGGAGTATAGTAGGGAAGACTCTAGAGGTTGTCCAAGGAGCATAGGAGAGGCAAACACCACAAGGAGTTCAACATAAGTGAGCTACAAAGGTTGGTGTTTTCTAAACTCTCTATTCTGTCTTTTCTAGAACATGCATGCTTTAGGAGTAAAATTGAATGTCTTAAGTGCTTTCGATCTTCAATTGCTTCCGCATGTGTAATATGTACACCTTCGGACATGACGCTCGCGACTGTACGAAGACACTGGTACACTTCCGTGGGTTCGCCTGAGGAGTCGCACACTGCCTTGCTTGCCGGAAACTCGACGTGACGCCGTCGAAGTTAACTTTTGTCGCCAAAGGAAGAAAAGAAAAGAAATCAAAAAATGGGAGGCTATCGTCGAGTGAAGAAGGAATAAAAAGAATGGGATGAAGAAGGTCTGACTTAGGGTTGCGTGCATAACAATATAAAAACCTAATGGGCTTGGGCTTGGCTCTTAATTCACCTTAATTTCAAAAATGCCCCTCCAACTTTGAATTACTAAAACTCCACCAATTTCCCTCCTTCTAATCTTTTAAAATTTCCAAATAAACTCCAAACAAAGGAAATTTGAATTTTCCTTAAATTATGGGCGTTACATATCAAGTGCTAAATGAACATAATTATCACTTAAATTCTTCAACCTCGTTTGATAACCATTTGATTTTTTGCTTTTGGTTTTAAAAAATCATGCTTGTTTTCTCCCAATTTACTTACCATTGTTTTCATGTTTGCTAATGACACAGTTGAATTCCTAGTTAAATTCCAAAAACAAAAACAAGTTTTTGAAAACTATTTTTTTTAGTTTTCAAAATTTGTCTAGGTTTTTAAAAACATGGGAATAAGGTAGTTTTTTTAGTTTTAAAAAATGACACATTTTAGATGTCGGGACGTTACAATAGTGAACCATTCTGCCTTTCTTTCTTTGATATCCACCATTTCAAGGGCAAAATTTGGATAACTTTGTGAATTCTTGTTTGAAGGCCTCTACTGACTTGTTGCCTTGCTTTAGGTTTAGAAACATAACCTGCTTCATGTATTTGATGATTGTTCAATAGTACTTCTTGAAGAAATCTTCCTTAAAGTACAACCAAGTGATTGGCACCGCACTGACGTCGAAGGATCTTTTTGTGCATTCCCACCAGTGGAAGGTGTCATCCTTCAACATAAAATTGTGCACTAAAACATGTTGTGCCTTGATTGAAGACATCCACGCTCCCGTCGCAAATGGGTATTACGCGTCCCCATTAAACGATTCGAGATCATATTTTACGAAGTCTCACAGGTATCTTGCTTCCTTAGTCCATCTCACTTGAATATTGATTGCATGGCTCGTCTAGTTGGCAAATGCATTTTACATGAGCATCTACAAAGCCTCCAGTGTTGAGGTTACTGCAGCTGCTTATACTGGGGGATTGACTTACAAGGCATATGAATGATGGGTTGATTACCAATCTGGGATCCATGGGAGGATATGTTTGTGTTGGGTGTTAGTCCCCTGCCACACCTACCACATCCTCGTCCTTGTCTTGGTAAACCTCTTCTTCGAAGAGGTATTATCTAAAACATATGAATTATCATAGGGTTAAGCTACAATCTTGCATATACGAGTCCTCGCCCTTGTTTCACATCGTTAGATGTGTCATCGTAGGCTACAATGACGGACACTCTTGAATGGCAGTCGTCCATGTCCGACTTTAATTTGTAAGGTAATGTGATGTTAAAAGCAGGGGTGGATCCATGTAGGGGCCAGGGGGGCACGTGCCCCCCTCAAATTATCCCGTCTTTATATTTTTAATATAATATAATGGAACTGTTATAATATTAATATATATAAATCGCATTATTTACCAAAGTTGAAGCTGGGATTGTTGGTTATGGGGGCTCCATTCATTCATTAGGTACAGGTATCAAAACATGCGAGTGGTAAGTTTTTCCAAAAAAAAAATATATATATATATATATTTGAAATGAGCCTTTAGTTGTTATAATATAATTTTTAGTTAAAATCATGTTTCGTTTTGAACTTTCATGAAAGTAACAATTTAATCCCTAAATTTTGATATTGATTTGTAACGATTTAGTCCCTGTACTTTAAATTTTGTAACGATTTAGTTCCTATACTTTTTAATTTTGTAACAATTTAGTCTCTGTACTTTCAAATTTGTAACGATTTAGTCCCTATCGTGAAATATTAATGTAAAGATTTAATGAAATATCTTACCTATAGATAGATTAATAAACTAATTTTGGACCCAATATGTTAAGAAGCTACAAAGTTTTTTTTATCTTGTATCTCAAAATTGTAATAAGAGAGCAGATTATTTGGCTAGACAGGCTCTAGCAAAGCAGAGATCCATGTTGTGGCTGGATAATTTTCCAGGTGAGTTACACTACAGTACTCATTGCAAGTGTACTATTCCATGTATTGATTTGAAGTAATGAAATGGTTCATTTTCTTCTAAAAAAAAAAAAGAAGCTACAAAGTTTAATCATTAAATAATAAAAAACGACATTTAATTTTGATGATTTTTTTTTTTTGCGATAACGATTAAATTGTTACAAATTTGAAAGTATAGGGACTAAATGGTTACAAATTTGCAAGTATAGGGGTTAAATTATTACAAATTTGAAAGTATATGGATAGTCTTGGTTTAAAAACTAAAAATAATTCATTTATGAAGATATGCTTAATTTTTAAATTTTCATTATAATATTTTTTTTATTACATTTTTATGTATATTGTGCCCCTCCTATATGGAATTCATGGATCCGTCGGTTAAAAGTTCGTTAGTTTGAAAAATTGAAGCTAAATTTTGTTCTTAGGTTTATTAGGTTTGAGAAATTAGTTAAATTTTGAAGCTATTTATTTGATTAAAGTTTAATTGGGGACTCATCACGTGATTAAAATGTGAGTTTGAGTGCATTTGTGTGATTAAATTATGATTTTGAGTTTAGTGTGTGTATAAAGTTTCAATTGAAGCTTATTTGTATGATTTAAGTGACAGATTATTTTGAGTGTAAAGGAGGTGGGTGTGCCAACCTTGATTTAACGTGCCACAATGAGAATGAAGTTTTATTTGTAGTTTATGTTGATGTCAAAATTTGGCCAAGCGACTCACCTGACCTTCACGTGACATCAACGGTAAATTTGTTTGAAGGGGAAAGATGTAGCCTGCAAAATAAGAGAAAACTGAGCACCAGTGTGGTGTTTGTCACACTGACTCCGATACTTAAGTCAGTTGGGAGATCCTAAGTGAAACCAGTAAAATAATAATATAGAAGCAGAGAATAGATACCAAGTTTAGTCCCCTTATCTTGGGGTGAACCTCTTCTATTTATAGCTGAAATTAGAGTTTTTCCCTTCCTTTTCGGAGAGGGAGTAGCCCTAGAGATTGATTAAGGTCCATCGGACCTCCGCAGGCTTGTTTCTCCTCTAGGCTTCTATCATTCTGACTTTCTTAGAGCTAGGTCCAAATTCACCCATAACAGTTTACACAGGTTGATTTTATTTTCGTGAATATTTATATTGTAATTTTAATTTTATTTTGAGCACAAACATTATACAAATGAATTGTAGAAGCAAATTTCATTCGATAAACTTTATTTTATATCATTAGTGCATACACAATTACTTACGGTAAAAAAAAACTTAACTTTGTATGTAGATTTATAAATTTACCATTTTCTTCTCTGATAAAGAGTTTAATACCAAATTAAATATTGTTCTTTACAAAAAAGAAAGCAAAAAAGAGAAAATAATATCAACAGACGTTGAATCGAGTACACTAGCACAAAGCACAATGGTACCAACTTGCACCTGCACCAGATGTGTCAACCTTGATCCTTTTACTTACACATAATGCAGGTTGCTCCACTACCTTGCCTAACAATTTTTCACACTTGACACGCTCATTGTGAGACGCCTACGAATGTCCTAAAATGTTGTGACGTCTCGCATTTCGAAATTAAGCATTTTTAGAACATGAACAGTTGTTGAGTTTAAATTAAAATTTTAGTTCAAGCAATTTTATTTTGAGATTTTTGAATCCACAATCTTGTAGTTATGGAAATAATGTTAACCAAGATTTTCTTATGAAAGAAATGAAATTAAGGCTGCAATTTAGGTTTTAGAAGATTGGAATTAGTGGGTAATTAATCTTTGGGAAAATACACTTTTAGTCCCTGAGGTTTTGGTTAGGTTTCATTTTGGTCCCTAAGTTTTCAAACTCGAAAATTTAGCTATTGAGGTTTGGATTTCATTTCATTTTGGTCCCTCCGTTCAGTTTTTTTTTTTTTTTTTTTTTTTGTTAATAACAAACAGAATGCTGACGTGGAACTAATTTTTAATTAAAAATTATCTTTTAATTTTTTAAAATAAAAATATTATTTTTTATATATTTTTTATTTCTTTTCTCCCTTCTTCTTCTTCAATAGCACCACTACCACCGAGCCTGCTGCTAACAGCCACCGACCATCGTTCTCCTCTCACTTAATTTTCTTTTTTGTTTTTTCAAGTGAAAAGAGTGACAGGGAGGAAGAGCTCTCCTCCCGTCATCGACGTCGGAAAGGGAGGAGAGAGTTCCTCCTTCCTATCCCTCTTTTCTATGAAAAAAAAAAAGAGAAAATGAAGAGAAATGAGAAGAAAAGAAAAAAAAATGGTTGGCACTGGCGGAAGGTTGGGTGGTGGTGGTGTTGTTGAAAAAGAAGAAGATAGAATTAATAAGAATATATATAAAAAAGTAATATTTTTTATTTTAAAAATTAAAAGAATAATAAAAAACTAGTGTCACGTCAGCAATCCATTAGTTATTAACGGAAAAGTTAACAAATTGACAAAAATAAAACGAAATTCAAACCTGCTAAATTTTCATGTTTGAAAACTAAGGAACCAAAATGAAACCTAACCCGAACCTCAAGAACTTATGGGCTTTAAAAGAAAAGAACCAAATTAGAAAGAACAAAAATTATAGTGGACGATTTCTTTTAAGAGAAATTTTGGTAGATAGACTGTTTTATATACATAATGTCCATAGTTTTGTAGATTTCCAAGATAAGATTTTTCAGCATTTTTCCTTACCATTTTACCCTTATTGTCATATTTTAGAAGATTCTATAAGATATCATCTTAACTAAATCCTTAATATTTTGAAAATATGATTCTTGAGATTTGATTTCTTGCCATAATGATATCAACATATTTTCCTTTTATTTCATTCAATTACTGACAATTTTCATCATTTTTCGTTCTCTTGTTTGGTAATTTTCGGTTGATCCATTTTTTTATCTATTTTTTTCTTTAATTTTCGGTTGATCCATTTTCTCTTTTTTTTTTCCCTTCTTTATCGATTTATTCCTCCACGTTTTTCTTCGTGACAACATTTTTCTATTTTCTTCATTAACCGAACAAAAGCTAATCGATTTTTTTCTTCCCGTTTTTTTCTTCCCGACAGCAGTATATATAACATAATTGCTGGAATACCTAAAATATGTGTATATATTTTGATTAATATTCATTTTATTGACATAACTATTTCGGTTATATATATATATATATATATATATATATATATATATTCCCAGTAATATATCGTTTATAATCTATGCATATATTGCATTGATTATTATATATTTTGGTTAATATTCAATATATAATAGTTTAGTATATATTTCACATAGTCTACGTACTTTTTTTTTTAAAGATTTTTTCATTTTACAGAAAAAAATTTATATTCACATATAAATTCATATATACCAGCTTATATACACTATGTACATAAGTTTTCCTTTTTTTACTAATTATTGTAGCCATGTATACCGAGTGTTTTTTTTTTTGTCTCATTACTATAGTATTAAATATACACTTGTATATTTAGTTATTTGTCAATATATATTATATATATATACATGTATGTATGCATATTAAATATACAAATGCATTTAGGAGAAATATAGATATTGGAAAAAAAAACCTGTATATAACTATAAAAAACCTTATTTTTAAAATAATATATACATATTTATATATTAAATATACCATGGTGGTGATAAAATTCAACGATATCCATGATAAAACAATGACAATTTGAGGGCAATAACTAGGCTGGTGGTATCCATTGATGCAGGGGTGTTGCTTATTCGAGTTTGCAATGACAATGGTTGGACGGCGGCAACGCTTCCGGTGCTGGTTGGTCGTCGACGACAAGAAAAGGATCAGAGATGAAGAGGCAAAGAGAGGTCGAGAAACCATGAGGGAGGAATGAAGGGAGGATGAAACCGTGTGTGAATTGGGAAAAATAGTGAGTGGTTTTAGGGATTTTTTTTGTTGAAAAACTGGGAGTGATTTTAAGGATCTTCCAAAATTGGAAAGTAATTAAAAAATCTCTTTCCTTTACCGTTCACTATCTCTCACCCACGGTTTGTGTTTCCTTTTTTTGGTTTTATTTTATTTATTTTATTTTTTGTAAATAGTTAATAGTGGATATGAGGGTTGAATCGTAAAAGGGCCATGATTTTTATGAAAGAAAGTTGGGTCATTAGGCATTTTATGCAAAAAAAAAAAAAAAAAAAAAAAAAAAAAAAAGGAAATTTGGACATTTATGAAATATAGGGCCCAAATTTGGGCTATCTATGTACTTTTCCCTTCTTTTAATGATCAAATTTAAGAAATGTCCTTAATTAACATTATTATCATTGGTAGGTTTTTACCCAATTATTAGTTTATTTCTCTTACCAAAATACCCTTGCATGTAATAAATGAAATCAAAATTAGTTTAATATTATATTTTATGATTTAAGGTTGGAACGTTTTTCAAATAAGGAAAACTGACAACATTTTCAATTTACACTACAACAAATTTGGCTTTTAATGTCGGGCATTGCCCGACATTAAAAGTTTTAATGTCGGTCACTGACCGACATTAAAAACACCGACATTAAAAGTTTTAATGTCGGTCGCATATAATGTCGGGCATTGCCCGACATTAAAAGCATCTTTTAATGTCGGACACTTTTAATGTCGGGCATTGCCCGACATTAAAGGCTGTGACCGACATTAAAAGGGTACTTTTAAAAGGGTACTTTTAATGTCGGTCATTGCCCGACATTAAAAGTAGGTTTTTAATGTCGGTCAACTACTCTTTGTCCGACATTAAAAGCTTTTGATGTCGGTCATTGTCCGACATTAAAAGTGTCCGACATTAAATGTGCGACATTAAATTAAAAAAAAAATTGTTGGTTGCACACGTGGCTAACCAACAATACTATTTCTTTCTTTTGTAAAAACCTGTAAATAAACTAGAATTTCAACATATACACAAAATAAAATCCCAAAAGTATTTTTACACAACTAACTTAACGAACATGGATTCCATTAATAAAATATAATAGTGTATATAATACATGAAACTTTCCATCCATCCCAAATCACATCCATGGTCCAATTTACAAAGAAAAAGTAAAATTACTAAACAAAAATAAGTACACAACTAAGGAGACTAGAGACAACAACTTTATGGGCATTATCCCTCACTTTTTGAGCAACAAGACGACGAAAAAAAATATGGGAATTTCTATTTCTTCAACGAGTACTGATTGATGTATGGTCCCTGACCATCAAATACACCGCAAAAGATTGAGTCCTTCAACATGAAATCCTATAAAACAAGAAAAACCAGAAAGAATAAACCTTTATAAACAAAAACTGGATGCAACTAGTTGTATGTAAAAGAAGAGAAATAGAAAATACTTCTCACACATCAACTAAACTGAAGGGAAAAGAAAACAGAAATAAAAGATCATTCAAGAAGGACATGAACAAAATGGATTCAAGTATGCCATAGTGATATTCTCTAACATCAAGCAAAGTAAGTTTAATCAAATTTTAGCATTTGACACAACAACATTGGAAGAAAAACCACCTGGAAATTAATTTAAGAGATATATAATTCAATATGCTTCAGAAGATAAGTGAAATTTATTGAAAACAATTATTGCATTAAACATAAACATTAGTTCACCAACCTAAAATGTGGACCCTCCTTTAGGAATCACATAAGTAGCTTCTACACAAATGAAGGCGGCATCCTCTTTGTTGAGAGTTCCCATAGTTGCACAACCCTAAAGAGCATTCCAATTCTGGAGAGACAAAAGCAATGAATGAAACTTGTTCAATATTCATAGTCCCTATTGACAATCTTCCACAATTTGATTTTCTAAGAGGGGTACCTTATCCTCCACATTTCTGTAATGAATAGAGACACATAACTTTTTGTTTTCAACTTTTACCCCAACAATTCCCTTGATAATTTCAATCAAGGATTTATAGACCTGTCCTAATTTCGAATGGATTAAAAAAATCTTTAGGTAGAGTGAAAAGAAAATTAAGACGGTTGATAACATGATGATTTTGGCCTAATTTCGAATGGATTAACTGAAAAAAGAAAACGTTGTACCATGTCCTTGCATGAATAAGAATTTACTTTGATAAAGTTCCTAAAACAAGATTGAATAATTCACAGAGAGCAAGCAAGAATCAATAAGTCATAAAGTACCCATCCACATCCTCCAATACATACACCAAAAAAGGAAGCCAACTCATTAATTGCTTCCCATAACTCATGAACTTAACTTTATTCAATACTGTATTAGAGAGAAGAAGAGAATAATGAAACGATACTTAAAGAAAATTGGTTTTGATATGGTTTAACATTATCACAAAGCCAGTGTGACAAGCAAGAAAAACTTAATCTAAGCCTAACAAACAATGTTTCAGCGAGAAAAAAAAAAAGGCACAATAAGTCCAAATTTGAGTCATACCGTTAATAAGAACAAGGATGGAAATGTTGGGCAGTAAAGCTGCAGAAATAATCTTGGGTTCAATATTTTCACCACTTGAAATGCAGAAGAGTAATTCCTCTTGTCGTTTCAACCAATTAGTTTTAAATAGACTTCCTTGGGTGCATTTACTTTTCTCTTCATACTGCGACAGAGAAGTGTTGGTCCAGTTTTTCATTCAGTTAAGCAAGGAACTTTCTCCTGTCCATCATTACCTGCAAAAGCTTTAAAAAAAATGTTAAAACCCCCAAGTCTCAGTAGTTTTTCATTTTCAAGTAGCTTATTTCCAGCCATGAATAATGAGGTTTTATTCAAAGAAAGTGCAGTCTACGTTACATTAATTTCAGATAGAGTCACATCATATCTAAAAACACCTTCAAACAATCCCTCTTCCCACTGCAATGTGGACGAACCATTATACATACATCCAAAACACCAAGAAATAAAAATGCTCTTTAAAGCATATTAGCATACCTTGGCAAGAAGTAGGGACTCCAATATGGTTTGTTCTCCCAGAGGAACTAACACATGAAGGTGTGTTGAAGGAAGTAATCTCCAGAGGAGAATGCCTACCAAATTGATAAAGGGGAATTCTAATACCTGATTTTTTTTTTTATTTTTTTTTTTTTGGTTACCAATTGCTTTGCATAAGAATAAGATTAAGATACAAAGTAATATAATTCTTGATATTATATTAGCCATACAAACAAACACTAAAGAATAATGACAACAAAGTTGAAGGTAGTAATCTTGGTTATCAGTCAAGAATGGCGGTGAAATACACCAAACAAACAATCAAGCTAGAGCACCTAACATTTAACAAAAGGTCATCGTCCCTGATATTCTAATGAAGAGAACTCTTCCTCACAGTGTCTACAAATGACATAACACCAGTACACATCTCTCCAACTCAGTCTTGCTTCTTAAGGCTTTTTCCCCTCCCATTCTCACTCTTTTCATTTCATACTCAGTGCTGGTAACACCTTACTCCAATACAAAACTTCCATTCCAAGCACCTCCATTTCAATTCCTAGGAACCCCTCAAAAATCATTGCCACAAAACCAATGCCATTCCACTTCTTTGACCCAAAGCAAAAGTAAACTCTACATCACAATTTGGTAACTCTGTTTGGCTGTTTCTAAATAGAAAGACAAGAACAATAAAATAAAATAAAAGTTCTAAAAACAATCTGTAAAATCAATTCTAATCAATTAGGCGTTTGAGTAAAAATAACTGTATTTTTTATCCAAATTTCACAACAAAAACAGCAGAGTGCACAGGTGAAATCTCTCTATATTGCTTGAAAATTAGGCCAATTTCAAATCTATTGGGATGTCTGTTGAGAAGTAATAAGCTAAAGATAAAGCAAATGGAGAGGTTACATACCTTTAAAGCCTTGAGGCGCTTTGGGTATGGCCACCTAATGGAGAAAGAGAATCATCGTTCACGAGAGGCCATGACGACGCCAAGACAGAGAGTTAGGAGGCGCAGCAGTAGTAGATGTAGAGAATGAAGAACTCGGGCATGATAAGTAGCCATTTTAATGCAATTGGGAGTCAAGTAAGGGAGGATCAAGACGAGGAGTTTTCGAGATCGACATTCGCATTTTTCCGAGCCAAGGAAGAGAAGATCGAGAGGAAGAAGATGGAGATGAGAGACAAGGTGGAGGCCCACCTTGGACGAGCTGAAGAAGTGATGAAGCGATTGACAGAGATTCGCGAAGTAAGTTTGATCGAGCATTGATGGTTGTGTTCACACGTAACTTCGAAGATGGAGACACGTGGAATAAATAATATATTTGTATTAATGTAATATGCGTGTGGGTGTACAATCTCTAACTTTAATCCTCTGATTCTCTCTCTTGTGTGTGAATGTGTTTCACTCGAGGGCTGGAACGCTTGATCCCGAGTCTGACGCTTCAATGGATTCTTGGAGCTTGAAGTCTTCTAGTCTTGAAGGAGTCTTCAGTCTTCAAGAAGTGTTGATGTCCTGAAGAGTCTTTGATCTTCAAGGAGTGTTGAAGTCTTGAAGAGTGTTTGGTCTTCAAGGAGTGTTGAAGTCTTGAAGAGTATTTGGTCTTCAAGAAGTGTTGAAGTCTTGAAGAGTGTTTGGTCTTCAAGAAGTGTTCCACACTTGGACTTGTGGATTGCAGAGAGTCTTCGGTCTTCAGACTTGGTGGAGTCTCTTTGAATTCTCTGGTTCTGCTTGAGAGCTTTGAAACTCTAAACTCTTGTCTTTGTGGGAGTGTAGAATTTCTGAACCCCTGAAATGGAGGAGAACCCCTCTATTTATAGAGTTCTCGCTGGATGGGCCCTGGTGACTTTTGGGCCTAACAACTTGGGCTTGGGCTTTATTGGTCTTGGGTCTGGTTTATATTTCACCCAAAACCATATGACCCAAATATTTAAAATACCCAAATTTGATCCAATTAATTATTTTCTTTAATTAATTGGTCAAATCAATTAATCTGATCAAAATAATTTATTTTTAATTAATTGATCAAATGGACATTTGGCCCTAAAAATTTATAATTGGCCAACTTTGTCTTCAAATTAAATTTGGGACACATGTCAATTTATAATTGGTCCCAAATTTAATTAATTATAATTTTGTCATTAATTTTAAATAATGACGTGGCAATTTGTCATTGGCCAAAATTTCTCCTTCAACAAATGCCCCCTTTTCGAGAGTTAGTCACAAGTTATGTGTGAGTGAATCTCGAAAAAGATATTTTGGGATCAAAATGCAAGATATTTGTTCTTGATTTTGACTCCCTTTGGTGTGTCAATTTAATCAAAATATGAATTTTGGTCAAAATTTTGATTTTTTTTTTGACACACTTTTATCGCCAATTAAACAAAATTTGAAGTTTGGTCAAAATTTTGATGATTTTTTTTTTCTTATTTGGCAGCAAACTTTGATTTGAAGTTTGGGCAAATTTTGGTTTATACCCAAATTTTGATTTGAGGTAAAATCCTACCCAATTTTAACTCGCATTTGGAATAGAATTTGAGGTTTTGACTTTGGTTCATTTGGGATAAAATTTGGATTATGCCAAACTTTTGGCTTGAGGTAAAATTCTATCCAGTTAATTTTGTTGAGAATAATATGAGTTGACCGAATAGCATATATGTATATATGAGCAAGCAAATGTTAATCAAAAGACTTGAATGGTCTATTGGTTTAATAGCAAAGCTGCATATTTAAAGGTCATGGGTTCGAGTCCCAAAATTGTTAATCTTAAATTTTAAGATTCATATTTCTCATGAGAGCCTTTGAAGCCTAGGAGAAACCTTTCAAACTTGGAGGAAGGAGTTCGAAAGGAACTATGGCGAAAGCGCGCGTGTGAACCTTTGAACTTGAACTTGGAGGAAGGATTCGAACTTGGAGGAAGGAACTGTGGCGATGCGCGTGAGAACCTTCGAACTTGGAGGAAGGAACTGTGGCGATGCGCGTGAGAACGAGGGAGGAACTGTGGCGATGCGCGTGAGAGAACCTTCGAACTTGGAGGAAGGAGAACTGTGGCGATGCGCGTGAGAACCTTCGAACTTGGAGGAAGGAGAACTGTGGCGATGCGCGTGAGAACCTTCGAACTTGGAGGAAGGAGAACTGTGGCGATGCGCGTGAGAACCTTCGAACTTGGAGGAAGGAGAACTGTGGCAAGCGCGGAGAACTGTGGCAAGCGCGTGTGTGAACCTTCGAACTTGGAGGAAGGAGAACTGTGGCGATGCGCGTGTGTGAGTGAGTGAACCTTCGAACTTGGAGGAACGTGAGAACGAGGGAGGAACTGTGGCGATGCGCGTGAGAGAACCTTCGAACTTGGAGGAAGGAGAACTGTGGCGATGCGCGTGAGAACCTTCGAACTTGGAGGAAGGAGAACTGTGGCGATGCGCGTGAGAACCTTTCGAACTTGGAGGAAGGAGAACTGTGGCAAGCGCGGAGAACTGTGGCAAGCGCATGTGTGAACCTTCGAACTTGGAGGAAGGAGAACTGTGGCGATGCGCGTGTGTGAGTGAACCTTCGAACTTGGAGGAATGTGAGAACGAGGGAGGAACTGTGGCGATGCGCGTGAGAGAACCTTCGAACTTGGAGGAAGGAGAACTGTGGCGATGCGTGTGAGAACCTTCGAACTTGGAGGAAGGAACTGTGGCGATGCGCGTGAGAACCTTCGAACTTGGAGGAAGGAACTGTGGCGATGCGTGTGAGAACCTTCGAACTTGGAGGAAGGAGAACTGTGGCGAAGCGCGTGTGTGAACCTTCGAACTTGGAGGAAGGAGAACTGTGGCGAAGCGCGTGTGTGAACCTTCGAACTTGGAGGAAGGAGAACTGTGAACCTTCGAACTTGGAGGAAGGAGAACTGTGAACCTTCGAACTTGGGGAGAAAGAACTGCAACGCAGCAAGTGAGAACCTTCGACCTTGGAAAGAAGGAACTGCAACGGAGTGCGTGAGAACCTTTGAACTTGGGGGAAGGATCGCAGCGAAGCGCGTGAGCGAAGCGAAGCGATGTGAGAACCTTCAAAATTGGAGGAAGGAACTGCAGCGAAACGCGTGAGCGCAGCGAAGCGACGTGAGAACCTTCGAGCTTTGGGGGGAAGGAACTGCAACGAAGCGTGTGAGAACCTTCGAACTGTAAGGAAGGAACGACAGCGAAACGTTTGAGAACCTTCAAACTTGGAGGAAGGAACTGCAGCGAAGTGCGTGAGAACCTTCGAACTTGGGGGGAAGGAACCGCACAGCGAAGCGTGTGAGAACCTTCGAATTTGGGGGGAAGGAAATGCAGCGAAGTGCGTGAGAACCTTCGAATTTGGAGGAAGGAACTGCACGAAGCGCCTGAGAACCTTCGAACTTGGGGGAAAGAATTGCAGAGCGAAGTGCGTGAGAACCTTCGAACTTGGAGGAAGGTTCGCAGCGAAGCAATGTGAGAACCTTCAAACTTGGAGGGAAGGAACTGCAGCGCGAAGCGCATGAGAACCTTCGAATTTGGGAGAAGGAACTGGAGCGAAGTGTGTGAACCTTCGAACTTGGGGAGAAAGAACTGCAACGCAGCGAGTGAGAATCTTCGACCTTGGAAAGAAGGAACTGCAACGGAGGGCGTGAGAACCTTCGAACTTGGGGAGAAGAAACTCCAGCAAAGCTGCGTGAGAACCATCGAACTTGAGAGAAGAGGGAACAATGCAACAACGCACCACATAAGATCATTCGCACTTGGAGGAGGAACAACGTAGCAGTTGTACAACTGAGAACCCTCGAACTTGGAGAAAGAACAACGCAGCAGGATACAACGAAGAACCTTCGAACTTGGAGAAGGAACAACGCAATAGCGTACAGTGTAAGGACCCTCGAACTTGGAGAGAAGGAACTGCAGCGAAGAACCCTTTTTTTTTTTTTGTTTATAGGGACTGAACTTAAAGTTTTCTTTAAGCTGCCTACGTACCCTTATGGAATAGGGATCAAGTCATAACGTAGTTCAAGATTTTTATTTTTTTTTGCTCTCACCTTTTAAGCTCGTGTGGGCTAGGAGCATCATGCAGTTTAGGCTCTTGCGATAAGGAGCTTTTACATTTTAAAAGCTCTTATCTTTATCATGGTCTTGATCAGATCCTTCATTTATAGGATTAGTCAAGACAATGAGATTTGGCTTCACCTTCAAGGAACCTTCTGTAGTTATGAGAACAGAGAATTTCCTCTTCATACGTGACGGGACGCTACTATGAAGCTTCTTGTCGCGGTTTACTTCATCGAAAAGTTTTACCTCAAAGTTGTCCATTTTTCTTTTAGGTTGATCGCTTGTTACTTTGAGGCGATCAAAAACAGATGTCGAAGGTTGACTTCTCTTCGATGTGGAGACACTTAGCCTTTGGAAAGCTGAAGGTCGAGTGGAGGTGGACATCGAACATTGATTTTCTTCCTCTGTCGCGGCCATACTCATTCTTTGGAATACTGAAGGACGAGTAGTTGGAGGCTTGATACGATCGAAGACAAAAGTCCTTTGTTCACTTTTCTTGGAATTGTCAACTTCTTCTACGTCGATGCAGTAGGAAGTTGCAAGGTTCTCTTTTTTCTTTTTGTGGAAAGTTTTGGAGAAGGATTTATTCAACATCACCAGTTGTTGAGGTTGAGAAAACTTTTTACTTCTCTTCCTCTTGGGTTGAAGTTTCTTAGGATCCTTCTTTCTTTGATGTTTGTTATTTCCTTTGATTGTAGCAAGATTTGATTGGGCTACTTCATCAAGGTCGAGCTCGATTTTGCCTTCCTTAGCCAGCTTTAAAATTAAGTCCTTTAGGACGAAACATCTTTCCACTGGATGACCAATAACTCGATGATACTTGCAATACTTGGGATCATCGACTTTCTCCATCTCTTCTGGTCGTTTACACTTAGGAAGCTTTATCAGTTGCGCTTCCAATAGTTGTTCCAACATATCAGGGATGTCGGCATCAGGGAAATGATAGATTTTCTTCTGTCTTTCCTTTAAAGTTAAGTGATGCGCTCCATTAGTTTGTCGTTTTTCTTTCGAAGACGACTTGGGAAGGGTTGTGTTTACAACCATGGATTCTTCTATAGTCTCTTCATCATTCCTTCCTTCTTTTTTCATGTTAGGGAGGAGAAGGTCTTGGTTTTCTCGACTAGCAATACTTAGCTCCATATCGTGGGCACGAGTTGCTAGTTCCTCAAAGGTGCGAGGCTTTATACCTTTAAGGATGTAGAGGAGTTCCCAGTGCATGCCTTGAATGCACATCTCAACGGAAGAGAGTTCAGTGAGGCGATCTTTGCAATCTAGACTCATAGCTCTCCAGCGATTTATATAGTTAACAACGAGTTCACCTTTTCGTTGTTTAGTGTTTGTGAGCTCGAACATGCTAACGGTTCGTCTAGTGCTGTAGAAGCGATTCAAAAACTCTCTTTCGAGTTCCTCCCAACTGTCTACTGACTCAGGTTCTAGATCAGTGTACCAGTCAAAAGCATTTCCTTTAAGTGTTCGAACGAACTGTTTGACTAGTAGATCCCCTCGAGTACCAGCGTTCTCGCATGTCTCAACGAAGTGGGCAATATGTTGTTTAGGATTGCCTTTTCCATCAAATTGTTGAAATTTCGGTGGCTGATACCTGATTGGCGTTCTCAAATTATCAATCCTCTTAGTATAAGGTTTGGAGTACAAGAGGGAATCTTGAGTAGGTCCACCGTACTGAGCTCTGATACAGTTTGTGATCATATCTTGGAGTTGTTGGATGGATAGTGAAGCGATCGAAGTAGAACACTGTGGTTGATCATCTTGCACTATAGTCTTTCCTTTGTCGTGATTTTTTACGACTTGGGTTTGACTTGATTCGGCGATATGTTGGTTCTCAATTTGGCTCTTTAGTTGCTCAATTTGAGAATCTTTTTCTTCAATCGCCTTCATCAAGGTGTCGATATGCTCCTGCATCTCAGCCATTCTTTCTTCCATAGTTCTAGTCTCAGTCATCATGACAGTCACTACGTCAGAATCAGGTTCAAACAAAGGGTTATACTTAATAATAAACTTGTCATTAGTATATGCCCCCTGCAAGGTTGTTTCTTGGCCTCCAGCGATAGAAGCTTTATCTTCTTGCAACGTCAGTTCACTGAGGCAACAATGGGCAGTAGAACCCATGTAAGACTTGTTCATGACAGCGACCATTGAAGAAGTCTTGAACGACATGTTTACACTTGTGTTTTGAGATAAGAGAGAGAGATGAGAGGTAGAGATTGTCCCACTGGGCGTGCCAATTTGTTCACACGTAACTTCGAAGATGGAGACACGTGGAATAAATAATATATTTGTATTAATGTAATATGCGTGTGGGTGTACAATCTCTAACTTTAATCCTCTGATTCTCTCTCTTGTGTGTGAATGTGTTTCACTCGAGGGCTGGAACGCTTGATCCCGAGTCTGAAGCTTCAATGGATTCTTGGAGCTTGAAGTCTTCTAGTCTTGAAGGAGTCTTCAGTCTTCAAGAAGTGTTGATGTCCTGAAGAGTCTTTGATCTTCAAGGAGTGTTGGAGTCTTGAAGAGTGTTTGGTCTTCAAGGAGTGTTGAAGTCTTGAAGAGTATTTGATCTTCAAGAAGTGTTGAAGTCTTGAAGAGTGTTTGGTCTTCAAGAAGTGTTCCACACTTGGACTTGTGGATTGCAGAGAGTCTTCGGTCTTCAGACTTGGTGGAGTCTCTCTGAATTCTCTGGTTCTGCTTGAGAGCTTTGAAACTCTAAACTCTTGTCTTTGTGGGAGTGTAGAATTTCTGAACCCCTGAAATGGAGGAGAACCCCTCTATTTATAGAGTTCTCGCTGGATGGGCCCTGGTGACTTTTGGGCCTAACAACTTGGGCTTGGGCTTTATTGGTCTTGGGTCTGGTTTATATTTCACCCAAAACCATATGACCCAAATATTTAAAATACCCAAATTTGATCCAATTAATTATTTTCTTTAATTAATTGGTCAAATCAATTAATCTGATCAAAATAATTTATTTTTAATTAATTGATCAAATGGACATTTGGCCCTAAAAATTTATAATTGGCCAACTTTGTCTTCAAATTAAATTTGGGACACATGTCAATTTATAATTGGTCCCAAATTTAATTAATTATAATTTTGTCATTAATTTTAAATAATGACGTGGCAATTTGTCATTGGCCAAAATTTCTCCTTCAACAGGTTGTTCTGAGGTTCCATTGGTTAGGGTTTCTGGATTTCAAATGGAATGAAATTACAGGAACTTGAAGGAATGACAAATCCAATGAGGAAGGAAGAAGATTGATTTCGTGAACAAAGAGTTGAAACCATTAGGTTTCACACCGGTGAGAGGAACATCCAGTCGCCATCGATGAGAAGTGGAAAAATGCTTCGAGAGAGGGAGAGAGTGGTGCAACAAGGGAAAGAGGGCTTCTTCGAAGAGAGATAAATTTTCAACGCACTTCTTGAGGCGTCCGACATTGTATGTCCCGCGCATTTTTTGTCCGACATCAAAAGTCCAGTGCATTTTTTTTTGTCCGACA
Source organism: Luffa acutangula (assembly GCA_036850905.1). NCBI lineage: Eukaryota > Viridiplantae > Streptophyta > Magnoliopsida > Cucurbitales > Cucurbitaceae > Luffa > Luffa acutangula. The sequence continues at coordinate 10,976,532 of CM072087.1, forward strand.
TCAAAAGTGCAATTTGTTGTAGTGTTATTATTTTTCTTAAAGTTATATCCCATAACAAGATTTGCATTAAATGTTTAGCTTTATTTTCTTTAATTTGGTACTGAGTTTTCTTTTCCATTTGTCATTATTATTACTTTTTTATTTTTTTATATCCCATAGTCATTTTTTTTTGTATATATGTTATAGATTAAGAGGGGATGTGATGAGTCTATACGTTGTGCAAGTCATCGGGTGCCTTGAGTAATATGGCCAATGAGCGATGTATAGTTTCTTTGTGAAGTCATCGGGTGCCTGGGGTAATATGGCTAAGGGACGATGAACAGTTTGAGGCCTTGGGTAATATGGTCAAGGGTCGAACACTGAACACTGTAGAGAAATGTCGAGGCCCTGGGTAATATGGTCAGCGGTCGGTGTGACTCGAAGGAGTCAGTCTCATAGAGCTTGTGAGGGCTACGAGTATTGATTGAGCATGTTTAGCTTGAGTGGGAACTTAGTGTGTACGGCATGGTACAAAATTCTTGTGAAAGGGGCATGGTTATTTGCACGATTACATACTTGAGTATGTTACCATGGATATATTGTTCATCTCGTATATGAAGTATGCTACTATGAAGCATGGTATTGGAGTTGAAAAGTATGTTAGCTGCTTTACATATGTATGTTGTTTGTTGGTTCTTTAGGTGTGAGCCACTTACTCAGTACCGTGGTTTTGTACTTACCCACCACAAGATTTTACAAGTGATGAGGAATACTACGAGCCTGGTGATGCTAAGGAGAAGGCCTGAGAAAGAATGAGACATTAGATAAATTTTAATACTTTGTAGTCGGGTTTTGTCTTTTTATGGTCTTGTTTTCTCCCATTCTATGTTACATGTCTTTAGGGTTAAAATTGAGTTGAATTGTGTTGTAGTTGTTGTTCCATTTCGAAATGTAATATTGAGTAAAGGTTGGTGATATTTGAAGTTATTGTTGTTTGAAAGTTGAGAGTTCATTTTAGGATTTCTACTTTTACTCGGTAGTTGTTAAAGTTGTATAGTTGGGAGTTTTTGGATGTTGTGTTGTGACTGATGTGAAATAGAGATGTTGGTTGGTTATTTAGAACTATAGGAGTGTATAAATCTTGTTTTCAGGTAATAACTAAATTTTTGGATGGTTATAGTTACGACGTTATGCTGCTGGAATTTTCGGAGCAACAGGTTGTCATGAGAGTAAATATTTAGTAACGTTTCCTTTGGTTAAATTTTTGGGGGAATTACAAAAGGTGAAAAAAAAACTATGGAATGTTTTTAACAAAGCATGCAATACACATTGCTAGAACGAATGAAAAAAAAAACAATAGATGAAAAGTAAAATTAATAATAATAAAAATAAATAAATAAATACATAGATAAATATTGCCTAACTTAGAACGAAAACGTGAAAGAATGATGAGTTTACTCATTTTTGGAAATAATACTGCAAAAATATGAAATATTGTGAGCAATGATAAGTGCGAAAATTGAATGAAAAATTACCAAAAGAAACCAGAGAAACGTCATGAACAAATGAAGGAGAAAAAATTCACCAACGTAACACCAAAAGAGAGAAATATAATTTGTGATAATAATTGTTAGATATACAAATTTTATTAAAATAGATTTACAATAAATGACTCCCTTGATTACCTTCCTTCCATGCAATATAAAGTAAGTGAAAAATAAAAAGAAAATACTCACTTTGAAACCCACGGTTTCCTCTTCTTTCTATTTTTGGTTTATCTATTTTTTTTATTATAAATTTATACTAAAGGATGGTATGGTAAGTTGAATATATTGTTGTAGACATTTATATTATACGAGTCCTTAAAAAGGCATATTTGTGTAGTTATCCATAAAAAGGAAAGAAAGAAAACCGTGGAGTCTACTTCTCCTCTTCATTTCGTGTGTCAAGTCGTTCCCCCCTCCATGCTACTTTCTTTAAATTTTGACGAGGCATCAACATTGCCAAGAGTGGTTTTTAGAACGGCGACGAACACAAGGATTCATGGGTTTTTTGGTGAGGTGCTGTTTTTTCTTCCAATGGTTGGGTCATCAATTGCGAACAAGGAACCAAGCAAGCAACACGTCAACAAAACTTTCCTTCCTTTCATGTTTCTTTGGATTTTTGCCAACATTGTTAGGCTAGTAGGTCACGAATTGGACCCCAACGTGCATGGTCTGCACCTTCCAACTAGCAGTCGCGACTCTCCTCCCTTTTGGTAAGGTTTGACACTTAACCATTTATATTGAGTCTTCGATCTGAGTTAGCTACCCTTTAATGATCTCGTTTATGTAGTTTTAGGCATCGACCAACAAACAACAAGGATTTGAGGCAACCCAGACAGTAGCAACAAGCTATATAAGTAATCTTGTACTCATGTTATGACGAAAACAGTAACAACGTAACAAGAACGAAAGGGCGAAGAGAAACAACACACAGATATACGTGGTTCACTAACGGTGTGTTAGCTACGTCCACGGGCAGAGGGAGAGAACAATCTTATTATGTGAGGAGTATTCAGAATACAGAGAGATTCGGGCAAAGAATAGGTTAAGAGGGTTTATATATGGCACCACTCTTAACCCTAACATAATAGGCCCAAAATAAAAGCCCAAAATGGAAATATCATATCTAATCCCTATACATAATTTAGCTTAGGGGGCGTTGCCCCCGAAACCCCCACCAGGCGCTTCGCCCCTGGACCCCGACTCGCTGACCGGGCAGCGAGACCCCCGTACTGGGTCGTTCGGAGCGCTTCATATCAGATTCAAGGCATATCAACAAATCTCCACCTTGACTTGAACTCTCTCACACATAACAGATGAACCAGATGTACCCAAAGAAAAGTACCAGATGCAATTTAAAAAAAAGTCACCAGATTCTCCCTCTGCTTCATAAGGTCCCATAGGGACCACTTAGCAATTCAGAACATTTAGCAAGTCCAAACAATGTTGGAACTTGCCACTTGGGACTGCCTTGGTGAACATATCAGCGGGGTTATCAGCTGTCCCAACTTTCATCACCTTAATCCTCTTCTCATCTCTCAGGAAATGATATCTAACATCTATATGTTTAGTCCTCTCATGATGAACTTTATCCTTGGCTAAGCATATTGCACTCAAACTATCACAATATACAACAGCCTGATCATGATGAAGACCAAGGTCACCAACTAGTCCTTTCAACCATATTGCTTCTTTAGCAGCTTCTGTTAGTGCCATATACTCAGCCTCAGTAGTAGACAAAGTAACTGTAGGCTGTAGGGTTGCCTTCCAACTAACAACAGAACCACCAAGGGTAAACACATAACCAGTCATGGACCTTCTACTGTCAACATCCCCAGCATAGTCAGAATCAGAATAACCAGTCACTAAACATTCTGTATCACTTCCATAAACGAGACCTATATCAGATGTACCTCTAAGGTAACGAAAAATCCTCTTCACAGCTTGCCAATGTTCCTTTCTAGGTTGCCCCATGAACCTACTGACAACACTCACAACATGTGCAAGATCAGGCCTAGTGCATACCATAGCATACATCAAACTTCCTACTGCACTAGCATATGGGACTCGAGACATGTATTCCTTCTCAGCTTCAGATTGTGATGCAAGTACAGAAGACAAACGAACACTTGCAGCACTAGGAGTATCTATAGGCTTAGCTCAAGACATCCCAAACCTGGACAATATCTTCTGAATATATCCTTTCTGTGACAAGAAAAGCTTCTTTTTATCTCTTTCCCTATAAATCTCCATACCCAAAATTTTCTGAGCAGCACCCAAATCTTTCATCTCAAATTCAGCACTGAGAAGGTCTTTCAACTTCATAATATCAGACTTGGACTTAGCAGCTATCAACATGTCATCTACATACAGAACCAGATAAATCTTCAATCCATCACCAAGCTCGTTGTGATACACACAACAATCATACGGACTTCTGTTGTAGCCTAACTCAATCATATAACTGTCAAACCTCTTATACCACTGTCGTGGAGACTGCTTGAGCCCATATAAAGACTTCTTCAACTTGCAAACATAGTCTTCCTTACCAGGACATTGAAACCCCTCTGGTTGGGTCATATAAATCTCCTCTTTCAACTCTCCATGTAAGAAAGCTGTCTTCACATCTAGTTGCTCAAGTTCTAAATTCTGATGTGCAACCATGGCTAGAAGCACCCTGATGGAAGTATGTCTGACCACTGGTGAAAATATTTCATTGTAGTCAACTCCTTCTCTCTGTGTAAACCCTCTTGCAACAACTCGAGCTTTAAACTTAATACCCTCTGTAGGTGAGATTCCTTCCTTTTTCTTAAAGACCCATTTGCAAGTAACAATCTTTCTTTCCTTAGGTCGTCTGACTAGCTCCCAAGTCTGATTTTTGTCAAGTGACTCAATCTCATCTCCCATTGCAGCAAGCCATTGAGCAGACTCACTACTCGAAACAGCTTCTCTATAGGTGGACGGCTCATGGGGATCCACCTCTTCAGCAACCTGTAGTGCATAAGCAATCATATCCTCAAAACCATACCTCTGTGGGGGTCGAATGCCAACTCTCCTAGCTCTATCAAGAGCTATACTTGGCTGACGTGCTGTTTCTGAACTAGAAGACTCTAGCTCATCTATTCTTGTACATGTATCAACAACTGACACATCAGTTTCTATAGCAGTTTCTATAGCAGCATGTTGATCTTCTCCACCTTGGTGCTGTAAATCATCCTGGCCAGAGGTGAATTGCAGCTCCACCTGTTTATCAACATCACTACTTTCTTCTGCAATAGCGGGCTTCACAACAGAGTTAAACATAGAATTTTCATCAAACACAACATTTCTACTAAGTATATCTCTATTTTCAGAAGGTGACCAGATCCTATAACCTTTGACCCCATCACCAAATCCCACAAATATACCTCTTTTAGCTCTAGGTTCTAATTTACCCTCATTTACATGATAATAAACTGAACAACCAAAAACTCTCAGCAAAGAGTAATCTGCAGGCTTACCAGACCACACCTCATAAGGTGTTTTGCAATCAATACCTGTATGAGGTCCTCGATTAATCAAATAACACGTTGTGCTTACTGCTTCTGCCCAAAATCTTCTAGGTAACCCAGCATTAGAAAGCATACATCTTGCTCTCTCAAGAAGTGTCTGATTCATTCGTTCTGCCACCCCGTTTTGCTGTGGCGTATCTCTAACGGTGCGATGACGGGCAATCCCCTCATTCTTGCAAAACTCATTGAACTCAGACCCACAGAATTCCAGACCATTATCAGTTCGTAGCCTTTTGATCTTCTTCCCAGTTTGATTTTCTACTAAGGTCTTCCACTGCTTGAAATTCTTGAAGGCTTCACTTTTGTGCTTCATCATAAAAACCCAAGTCATTCTTGAGTAGTCATCAATGATAGACAGAAAATATCTACTACCTCCAATAGATTCAACTTGAGAAGGACCCCAACAATCAGAGTGAACATAATCAAGTGTTCCCTTCGTACTGTGAACACCCTTTGGAAACTTACTGCGATGAAGCTTTCCAAACACACAATGCTCACAAAATCCCAGATCCTGCACCTTGTGTCCACAAAGAAGATCTCTCTTTGACAAAATTTGCATCCCTCTTTCACTCATATGACCAAGTCTCATATGCCACAGCTTAGTCATATCATCTCTGCAAACTGTAGAGGATGCAACAGCAGCAAAACCAGTCAGCGTAGAACCTGCCAGATAATACAGAGTTCCACGCTTGACACCTTTCAGAACCACCTTGGAACCCTTACAGACATGAGTAACTCCACCTTCACCTCTGAAACTGAAACCCTTACTGTCTAAAACACTCAAAGATATCAGACTCTTGGTCATTAGTGGAACATGTCTAACCTCATCCAAAGTGCAGAAAAAACCATCATGTGTCCGTATCCTGACTGAGCCTATCCCAACTACCTTACAGACAGCGTTGTTAGCCATAGTGACATTACCACCATCTACCTGCTGATAAGTCGAAAACCACTCTCTATTTGGACACATGTGATACGACGCCCTAGAATCAAGAACCCACAGATCTTTAAGACACGGTTCTTCATTTACAGCTAGGGCTAAGTCATCATCTGAATCAGTATTAGCTTCTGCCACAGCGGCAGAACCTTCCTTCTTTTTATACATATTACCCTTCCTTTTACAGTCATATTTCCAATGCCCCTTTTCTTTACAGTAATTACAGATGTCATTCGCTCTAGGATTAGCTTCATTAGGCTTCGAAATCTTACCATTAGACTTCTTTTTACCAGATTTCCTATGTCCCTTACTACTCGAAGCAACCAACCCAGATGCATGATTTTCTGTAACCGAACTTGCTACTTTATGACGGACTTCTCTAGTCAGAAGAGCAGTTTTTACTTCTTCTAGAGACAATTTATCTTTACCACTAATAAAAGAATCTACAAAATTCTCATACGACAACGGCAAAGATACTAACAGAATCAAAGCAGCATCCTCATCATCTACCTTAACCTCAAGATTACGTAGATCTAACAGAATAGAGTTCAACTGGTCTATGTGATCTCTAAGGGGCGTACCTTCCTGCATTCGCAAACTGAACAGACGTTGCTTCAAGAGCAACTTCTTAGTCAAAGACTTCGTCATGTAGAGGCTCTCGAGCTTAGACCAGAGCCCGGCGGCAGTATCCACATTCGCGACCTCGATGATGACGTCATCGGCCAGACATAACATAATCGTGGAATGGGCCTTCTCCTCCAAGGTTTTCCATTCTTCTTCATCAGCGTCCGCCTTCTTCGTACCAGACAGCGGCGCCCATAATCCCTGCTGCTTTAGCAGAGATCGCATCTTGATCTGCCACAGACCAAAACTGTTCCTCCCGGTGAATTTTTCGATCGTCACGTTCATGGCTGACATCCTTGTACGCTGAAAAACTGTTGCGGAAAAACACGAACCGTAGCTCTGATACCACTTGTTATGACGAAAACAGTAACAACGTAACAAGAACGAAAGGGCGAAGAGAAACAACACACAGATATACGTGGTTCACTAACGGTGTGTTAGCTACGTCCACGGGCAGAGGGAGAGAACAATCTTATTATGTGAGGAGTATTCAGAATACAGAGAGATTCGGGCAAAGAATAGGTTAAGAGGGTTTATATATGGCACCACTCTTAACCCTAACATAATAGGCCCAAAATAAAAGCCCAAAACGGAAATATCATATCTAATCCCTATACATAATTTAGCTTAGGGGGCGTTGCCCCGAAACCCCCACCGGGCGCTTCGGAGCGCTTCATATCAGATTCAAGGCATATCAACAACTCAATTATCTATTGTAAATTGGTCTCTAACTTTTGGATACAATTTATATTAGGTTCAGGGCAATATTGCAGAGTCCTAATAACGTGCAGGGTAATTTTCTGTTACTTTGTTTTTTGTAAGGAACAACAAGTGTTATGCTCATTTCGTCTCAACAAATGTGTGTTGTAACTTATTTGTTAAGCCATGGGCACCCCTTGTTGTAGGCCCAGTTAGATTTGTGTACCTTAAAATGAGAATTAAAGTACAGTTTGTGTAAGGACAACTCCTTTAAGAAATTTCCATTTCAAAATTAGCATTTGAACTGATTTCTAATCTTTAAGGCTGCCTATGTTACTTAGCAGGGGTGTAAAAAATTCAGGTCGGTTATGTTGTACGACAAAATCGACCCGACCTGACCCACATCGGTTGTGCAGACGACCCAAGCCGACTTGACCTAACTCGATCGGGTCGGGTCGAGTAAGGGAACCTTTTCCTCTATTGAATCATTCTCTCTCGATTTTGGTTAGAGACTTAATTGTGAGAGTGAGAAGATGGGACAAAAGTGAAAGGGAGGAGTTGGGACAATACCGCTTGCTCGATGACGGAGTGAGCGGCGGAGGGGAGAAATTACAAGCTTCGGAAACAAAGCGCTGGAGAGGGGAGAAGAAGGCCCAAAAGGAAACAAAAGGATGAAGAACAAAGTGAGAGATATTAGAGGCTTCAGTAGGGTCTAGGGAGCTTCGTTTCATGGGAGTGTGACGGGGTGGAGTTGTTGAGGCTCTTGTTTGTCAAATAAATTTATAATCCACGTCACTATAACTATTTTGTAGAAATAGTGGCCAGGGTCAAACACAGGGAAAGGGACCTAGGAGGTGTAGAATTTTGTGCTTATGAAGATAGGGGGATTTTGAAAAGTAGGGCGAAGCAAAGAAAATAAATTCAGAATTTAAAGGAGACAAAATAAAGCATGCATACGAGAAATAAGGTAGAAATCTATAACATGAAAGGGATCGTTGGATTGAGATTTCTTATGCTTGACTCTATTTCGTTTGGCTTCCTAGTTTTCTCTAACAATTGTTCTATGCTGATTTCATTAGTTCAGTTTGCTTCTTGGTTACTCGGAGGACCCCCCTTCACTAACCTGTGCGAATTAACTTGCTAATCGAGAATTCTGTAATTAACAAAATTAATTAATTACAACCGTCTGAGACCTCGCAACAGTCACTAAATTACATCTAACTAATTTATAATTAGAAATTTCACAATCACCTACTTAAACTAGTTGCTTTGGGATCGTGGGTTCGGAATCGTAATAACCAAATTTAAATACAATTTAAATCTAATTCATACAACCTTTAACATGTATCCTAGGCCTATCAAGGGTCGTCTTGCGTAGAGAGTGACTTTCCTCGACCTAGTGGCTATCTAAAATTAACTGATTGAATACACAAGTGGTATTCACATAGGGTCGTCAATCCTAATAGACTAGCCTAATGTATTGGTTTAGACGGGATGACATGCAAAACTTAATGAACACACACCAAGAACAGTGCAATAAACTTTAGAAAACTCAGCCAAAGTAGATAGAAATAAAAGCATAATCTCAATCCACCGATCTAAATACGATTAGCTACTCATAAACGAAGTAGAAACAAAAATAGACATGAAAGAGTACATGAGATATGACCTAAAAAGATCTAAAACAGTACTGGAAAGTAAAAGAGGCGAAAGGAATCGTAAATGGACCAAATTTCTAACCTAACGGCGGACTAAATCGAGACTACATATTTATAGAAAACTCGGTGGCCTTGAGACGCCAAGGGCAGCGTCTCGACGCTGCGAACTTGGTGTTCCGCCTTTATTTCGCGTCGGTGTTGAGACGTCAGAGGCAGCGTCTCGACGCCATCACTAATCCGTCCTTTGCTGTTTTTTGTCTCGATCTTTTCTCATTTCTTCTTGGTATAGGGCTTCAATCTTTGGCTTTTGTTGTCGTTCTTCAGGACCACTTCAACACAATTGGGTATTTTCACCTCCTCGCGTCCAACACACCGAGATGGCTCAAAAACTCCGTAACTAGCCCGAATTAACACCAAATTTGCGTGATTGGCTCCCAACATCGCCTAAGCTCAAATATCCCATAAGACAGGTAAACCATAAAATAAATCTAACAAACTTAGATTAGAGGTGATAAAATAGGACTATTTAGGTCCTATCAGAGTGGCAGCAGAGTGAGGTTGATGGCGGCTGCATGAAGAACAGAAAAATCGAAAAGACGGAAAGAGACGAAAATGCTTCGTTTCATCAATATGCTCTTCTGGAATAATGTTTTGAACACTGTTCTAAATCAATGAAAATTTACTTCTGCAGATTTAGACAACCAGAAAGACATACTGATAAGTGAAAATGACATTTAGGCTAAAAGGTTGTATGGTTTAGGAAAAGACAAATCGAAACCGAACTAAACTTGTAATGCCCCGACTTTTTAAAACCTAAAAACTTACTAGGGACGTTACACATGCATGAATGATTCAAACAAAGAAACTATAAAGTTAAATTTTTCCTTGAATTCTAGAGTGCTTAAAATAAATAAATAATTTTATTAAATCATTTATTTGGGATCCCAGGAAAACATTGCAAAACATAAAGAAAACATTTGGAAGGCTCAAGTGCAACAAATGAATTAAATATTTTGAACAACTACACGAAAAAAGCTCAAATAAAGAACTAGTATGCGGAAGTAAAAGTTGTGCTGACATTGCCCACCATGGCGCCACCAACAAGTATCCTTGATCAATCGCCTATCACATCCTTACCCTTGCCTAAAAAAAATGAAATAAACAAAGAATGAGTATTGAAAAATACACAGTAAGTAACCCCTCTACCAGGGTTGTTTTGCAAGCACACACATCATGGCCATATCGCCAAGTTTTGATAATAAGTACTGAAATCATCCTCTTGACCATATCGCCAAGTTTTAAGAAATTTAATAAAATATGTCTTGATCATATCGCCAAGTTTGAAGAAAAAATATTTTAAATAGTGTCTTGACCCTATTGCCAAGTTTTTCAGTGTTAAAATTTTAAGAACGTTTGTACCATGAGTCCCACATATGCAATGTGAGGTCCGCAACTAGCTTTATGATAATACAACACATGGAAATTTGTATTTCATTCGTATAACATTCCACAACAAATAGCATATTTCTAATTTACATGCCCAAGATTCCAAATACAAAACATATATGTCCCAGCAAATTTCACATAATCAATTTCAACACAAGCACCACAACCAAACAGATAAGCACCCAATGATTTCACAATTATCATGTCATCTAACAATTTTTACAACTAAACAAATAAAGTTCCAACGTGCTGCAGGGGAGCCACTTACATTGGCTTATTAACTCTTGATTTATATAGCTCCAATTAAATCGATCAGAACCTCGGCCTTGCCCTGACTTAACAGTTTGGTTAGCAAACTTAAAAAAAGTTATGACTAACTTCTTAGATACCAAGTCCTTGGACAAACAAAAAATGGAGTCACCCAACATGCTGGACAGATTCTTAATTTTGGACAAAATTGCACAAATTCAACGCTAAATTCGAATAGGTAGGCTGCAACAAACCCAAATGGTCATGGGTAAATTTCTTTTACCAAATAGATTAGTAAAGGAACTGAAACGGGGAAAGAGACTTACCTAAATTTCTAATCCTTTGTTGGACAGCGGCTTACACGATGCTAACTCTTGGATTAAACGCCAAGGAGGGTCAATGAAACTCAAACTAATTGAATTAAAAAACGTGAAGACAAGATTCCATTATGGATCCCCAATGGCGGCAACGCTGCTAAGATCGGCGAGGAATCTGGCGTAACGGTGCTAGAGAAAGAGATGTTAGATAGATAGAGAAACGCTAAAGAGAGAGAGAGAAAAACGTTATAGAGTGAGAAAATGGTAAAGAGAGAGAGAGAGAAACGTTAGAGAGAGGGAGAGACTCACGAAGGCAAGACCTGGCTCGAGGACGGCGGCGATGTGAGTGGCGGGAGTGGCGGCGCTGGAGATTGTCGAGCGGCAATGCGACTGGTTCCACTTTTTTTTGTTTACTTCTTGGCGAGAGATACATAAAAAAAAGAAAGGGAGTCGAGGAAGAGAGAGAAGCGTGAAGGGGAAGCTTGGGGACAATTTTTATTAATATTATAATTTTTAAAACTTATTATTAAAATATAGTTAGTTTGAAACTTATTATTTAAATATTGCAGTTTTAAATTTTCGGTCAAAGGTCATGACCTTGAAACACGTGTCAACCATCAGCTGACATAGAATAAATTAAAAAAAAAAACAAAATTCTCAGAGGTCGCCTCTTCAAGAGACGACCTCTGCACTATTATTCAAAAAAATTACTTCTGGCAAGGTGGTGAATGTGGGTTCTTCCAACTTCCCCTTCCCATGTTCGAATCTCAGCAACTGCATTCTTTTTGTTTTCTTTTTTTTTTCGTTTTCTTTCTTTTCTCGTTTTTTTTTGCTTTCTAGTTTTTTTGTGTTTAAAAAATATGAGCACTTTTTTATTTTCTTTTTTCTTGTTTCACTTTTCTTTGAAATTTGAAGTTTGAAATAGGATAATTGTAATGGGTGGCAACATGAAGGTAAATAATTACAAATATAGCAATTTTTAAAAATATTTGCAAATATGGCAAAATTTTTTAATTAATTTTTTATATTCCTAAATTGCCCCTGTGTGCCCATCTTCTTCTTCCTCGTCAGTTTTTTTTTTTTTTTTTTTTTTACTGATAGAAAGTCTTTTTATTACTGATAGATTCTATCAGTGGTAGAAAAATTTTCTATCAGTGATAATAGAATAAAGTTTCTATCAGTGATATTTCTATCACTGATAGATTCTATCAGTGGTAGAAAAATTTTCTATCGGCGATAGAAAGTTTCTATCACTAATAATTCTATGACTGATAGATTCTATCAGTGTAGAAAAATTTTCTATCAGTGATAGAAAGTTTCTATCACTGATAGAATAGAAGATTTCTATCACTAATAGAAACTTTTTCTATCAGTGATAAAAGATTTCTATCACTGAGATAGGTTCTATCAGTGATAAAAAAAACTTTTTATAGAAAATAATAGAAAAACTTTTGATAAAAAATCTTTCAATCTCTGATCACCCATAAAAATCTTTCTATCTCCGATAGAAATCTTTCTATCACCGATATAATCTATAAGTGATAGAAAAACTTTCTATCACCGATAGAAAAGCTTTCTATCAGTGATAAAAGATTTCTATCACTGATAGAAATTTTTACTATTCTATCAGTGAAAGAAAGATATTCTATCAATGATAGAAAATCTTTCAATCCCTGATAGAACCTATCAGTGATAGAAATCTTCTATCACTTATAGAAATTTTTTCTATGAGTGATAGAAAAAATTTCTATCATTCATAGAAAATCTTTCTATGAGTGATAGAAAAACTTTCTATCTCTATCACTGAGACTGATAGAAAAACTTTTCGTGAGTTATAGAAAATCTTTCTATCACTGATACTTTTCTATCAGTGATAGAAGATCTTTTGTTTCTATCAGCGATGGTGATACATGGTGAAATCGAGCATTGAAAAATAAAGCAAAAACGAACTATTATAGAAATCAAACACTGAAAAGCAATTATTTTGGCCCATATTGCTATCCTTGCAACCGGCCCTTTGAAATATACTTCAACATTTTTATACCATTTTCTTTATATTTTTATTTTGGATTATAAAATTATTATAACCAATTTTTTAATTTAGATAATTGAGATAAAAGAAAAATAAAAAAGAGAAATATGACAAATAAATCAAATTGTTGTTATCTTTATACCAATAAATTAATTTAATATATAAAATACACATTTTATTTTTTCACTCTTCATTGAAACCATTGTTATTGGTATAAAAATAACAACAATTTGATTTATTTGTCATATTTCTCATTTTTATTTTTCTTTTATCTCAATTAGCTAAATTTAAAAGTTGGTTATAATAATTTTATAATTCAAAATAAAAAATATAAAGAAAATGGTATAATTTTTTATTTTATTTTTAAGTATATTTCAAACTTCAAATTTCTTTTTTCAAAAGAAAAAAAAGTTGCAAATTAAAAAAAAAAAAAAAAAAAAAGTGAAACAAGAAAAAAAAAAATAAAAAACTACTAATATTTTTAAAAATAAAAAACTAGAAAAAAAAAAAGAAAAAGGAAAAGAAAAGAAAGAAAACGAAAAAACTGCAACTATTGGTTTCAAACCTGGGAAGGGGAGGAAGGAAGATTTCACATTCACCACCTTGCCAGAAGTAGATTTTTGAAAAAAAGTGCATAGGTCGTCTCTTTAAGAGACGACCTCTTAGAATTTTGTTTTTTGTTATTTTAAATTTATTCTATGTCAGCTGATGGTGGACACGTGTTTCAAGGTCGTCTCTTCAAGAGACGACCTTTGACCGAAAATTTAAAACTGCAATATTTAAATAATAAGTTTCAAACTAACTATATTTTAATAATAAGTTTTAAAAATTATAATATTAATAAAAATTGTCCGAAGCTTGGTTGCTTTTAAAAAAATATCTCCTTTTTTGTTATTTTTTAAAGAAGAAACTAACCTGAATTTGGCTGGGCTGGCGTGGATTTCGCCCGCCCCCCCCCCCTCACTCCCTCTTTCTTACTTTTTTTTTTAATAATAAATATTTTCCAAAGAAAGGGGTGTCGCTACATCATACTAACCTTAAAAGAACTTTCGTCCTCCAAAGTTGTCTCTTTATAATAAAAATATTATAATTCTCCTTAATTGAAATCTATTGTTAAAACTCTTCTCATAGACATTTATACCTTACAACCCTTATCGCCAAAAATTGACAGTTGACCCAATCTTAACATTCAATAAGCTTCCATACTTTCTTATTCAATAATTTCAATCCAACATGCATACACGGAGACAACAACTTAAACTAGCTTCACTAGAATAAGAAATTGATACAAGTGAAAAGGTGTAGGGAAAGGTTTTGTCCATAAAACGAAGTAGCATTTTTTTTTCTAAGTAGCAGAGTTTCTTCCTCGAGTGTTCTTCTGGGGGCAGTTTGATGCCATATGACCCTCTTGGCCACATCAAAAACACACTCGAGCTCCCAACAAGCAACGCCCCCAGTGGCGCTTTAAACAGTTATTGCACACCGGCTTCTCGCGGATAGTATTCTGTTGGTTAGTTTGTTGTCCTTGTGCTTGGGCCTGAGGTGGATTCCCAACTATGTCCTGGGACTGTTGTACGATATCTGTTGTTTGGTCGAACCTCCTCTTGTAACATGAGGAGGGTCTTCGTTCCGAGGTCGCTCGAGGCATAGTTGCTAGTCGACGATCTATTAACTCAGCCACTCTGACTGCCGTGGCGTAGTCCGGTGGTTGATGGGTTGCCACACTGCCTTGTATCTCTTCCTTTAAGTCAGTGATAAATTGTTCTACCTTACCAGGCTCTACAGCTACCAGGGTAGGAGAAAATCGAGACAGTCTGGCGAAATCTATCTACGGTTTGGCTTCCCTGCGTAAGAGCCACAAACTCCGCTTGCTTCTTGAAACGTGCATTTACAGGGTAATATTTCTTAAAGAACGCTTCCCTGAACTGGGCCATGTCACAGGTCCATTACTGGTGTCTATGGTTCTTTCGGTCGACTGCCACCAAATCAAGGAATCTAGACCTAGTCTATAATGGATCCTATTGATCCTAGATCAAGAATTACCTACCGTAGATGAAGTATTGTTGATCGATTCGCCTAATTCCCTTTGGATTGCAAAAAAATCAAGCAGCAAGTAACTCTTGTTTTCGCTGCAAATCCCACACGAACACCACCACGAGGATTCACCAATGGACTCTAAAGGATATCAGTGAGGGAGATTGTGGGATCTCTTTTTCTAAGGAATAATGCTGAGAGAATCAAAGTGAGAGGTTAGGATTTCTCTAGAGAGAACTCTTTTGTAAACTAGAGAGCCACACCACAAAACAAATGAAGGGCCTCCACAAAAATCCGTAACCTCTCTCATTAGTAGGTGTGTGAGGGAGAGAAAATAGGTCATACACCCACGATCTTATAACTGATATTGATTTAGTTTTAAAATTCAATTTAATTAATAAGAAAATTAATTAAATTAAATTAAAATTAAGTTATTCAATTCATAATTAAATAACTAACTCATTTAAACAATATTTAAATGATTATCCCTCACATAACCTATAATTTTAATATAATTAAATCTAAATTTAATTAAATTAAAACAAAAATTAATAAATTCTAAAATTAATTAATATTATAATTAAAGATCGCATATTTAATCATAATTCCCTCATAGAAACTATAGTATTAACACACATCTAATGCACATTAATTATGACCTATAGTTTTAATATGAATCAAATTCATATTTTACCTTTTTATTCGAACCCTTTCGAATACTCAATTTTCCCTAGAAATTAACCTCAACACCTTATTTGAGTCATCGGTGGGACCTAATGGACCTATAGATCAGAAGCTCCAATGATATGAGATTAATTGGCTAAACTCATTAACCAAGTTAATCAATGTTCGTTAACTGTGGTTCACTCCACTAAAGAACCACAACTGCACTCTTCTCACTGCAGATATATTTTTGTGTCCACGGATATCGACCATCAACAGCAAGTTAGCCCTTCACGTATGTTCGTACCCCAGCTAGGTTAAATTACTGTTTTACCCCTAGGCTACCTCTTGATCCTTAAGTATAAGTTTTCCTCTAATGAACAATCTATTTGAGGTCCAACCAACAAACAGAAGTCCCTTTCGTGCCATAAAGAGGGTAGGGTACATTGTTCAAGATCCGGAGACACCACTTAAGAGAACACACCTCTACCTACCCTAAAGTTGGGAAGGAGTGAATTTCATCTTGTAAGACTATGTTCCCTGCTCCCCACTCGGTCTTGTCCCCAAAATTGTGGGCATATTGAGTCGGTGAACAGGCCACTCTCACCCGTACAAATCAAAGGACAATCCCTCATGGACAGGAGTCCATAATCCACTCAGGATTAAGGCCAATTTGCCTAGGTCATTCTAGTGAAATAGAAACCGAGCTAACTCACGGTGTTATAGTTAGTGGTTAACTATTTTGCGGTCTGATCTTTATGCAAACTCATTGCACAGGTTACCCCCACTCGCATGTCAACTACATGAATGCGTTGGATCAGTACGTTTGTATCAATATACAAAGTCGGTCGTATCCATAGTGTCAATAGGATAAGGTACCCAACTTTATCCCTATACTACAGACCCTTTACGCTAAAACTTGAACATTGATCCCCGTATGTCCCTACATACTAGTTCAAGCCTCATTCTATTAGCCTTTGATGTTTAGTTTGTATGATTAGGGTTGAAAAGACAAGATATAATACAAACATTGATGAATACATTACATTTATTAATGCGGTCAAATGTACATTTACTATCTACGAGTTTTAGGGCATAAAACCCAACAGTTGATTGTTGTCCAGTGGCTATATAGCCTTAATATCGACAACTAACAAATACCCACTGCCCGTAACGCCTGAGACGTGGTTTCCCATGGTTTAATGGCGTTGGGTTTTCAATTTGGGTTATGTTTAGGTGTTGTCCAGCAAGGAAATAAACCGTTATTGGTTTAGTTTCGTGATAACGCTCCAAAAGGTAGTTATTTAGGCCTCATTTCTATAGGGATTTGTGTGTCTTTTGTGCTTAATAGGGTTGCTTTTAGATGAATATTATATGTTTTAACCCATTTGGAAGAATTGAGGCTTTGAAAGTTATTTTGTGCAAAAAATATTGTTGAGCGACTGGAGGGAGCAAATTCTATGCTGCAGCAAAACTGGGAGCAAAACTCCCACGTCACAGCTCGTTAGCCAGGTTGACAAACCGACTTCTGTTGAGTTATTTTCGGGATAAAGGAGCGAGGAGATCCTGCCATGTGTCCAATTTAACCTAATTCTCATCTTATAAAAGGAGGAGCCGTCAAAGTTAAAGACATTCACGATTTGGAGACCGAATCAATCGTCCGGAGGCCGAATTGACGGCGGAATGGAGATCTAAGAAGACCATTTGCGATTCCACTCAAGGAAACGAAGTTCTTCCATGTTCTTGGTGGTTTCGAGCAGCCGTTTCATCCCCATTTGCTGAAAAGGATTAGTATTTCTTGTGTATTTCGTAATATGGATGTGCTTATTGAGATTGTAACGTGTTTTATGTTTTCAATCATTAACTAATTGCTTTGTAGGCATAGGTTAAGAATTATGTGATTGTTATATTTATAAATCTGGAAATTCTATTTGATCATGATCATCTTGAATTATTGTTAATCTTTAATTTCATTATTTGCCCGCCTAGCTAGCTGGTATGTATAGCTTCTCCTAGTTTCAGGGATGATTTAGGAGTTGTGTGGTAATAATTCACGCTAGATCATTGTGTATTGGTGAACACACGTGACTGAGTTAGGGATAATCAGTTGCCTAGTGCTTGATCGGTAGAGCTTCCTTGGTTTTGAAACATATTCCAAAAAATCTGGAGTTCCGGGAGGATCCCGCTAATAATACTGCATGAGATTGACAGATCAAAAGAATTGTTGGAGCATATTTATAAACAATTACAGAAGTCTTAACTTGTGTCTGTTTTCATTTTGTTTTCTCTGTCGTAATCATTTACTGCTTTCGCATATCTTTTGTTTCAAGCATTTTAAAAACCCAATCAATTTTACCAACCTTTTGAAATCACTAAAAAGGCAAATTAAATCAATAGAGGTAGGCATTTCAAGACCCTATGGATACGATAAATACTTATCACTTGCTGCTAGATTGTGTATACTTGCACAGTATTTTGGAGTCAATTTATCTCATATTTTTAACCACTCCAGAATTGCAACATTTCTCCCTTAACATCTTGTTTCAGGGTGCTTCCATTTAGTTTAGACTTCCTTTAATGGTTGGTAGTTTATTTGTTGCTGGTAGCTCGTTTTGGAGCGTTGTTGTGCAGTTCCAGCTAGCCTTGGTATTTAAAAGTGATTTGTAAGTAGTTTCTACTTGCTGGGTTGTGTTTGATTGTATGAAACATGTTTTGTTGTTTTCTTGCTTTATTTTTATACTTGCGAAAAACATGATATGCTGTGTTGATATGCGTTGTAATGCTTGAGATGAGCTTTTTCTATTTAGTATTTGGGTTAAGCATGTGTTATTGTTAAAGCATGAAATATGTGACTATTGAGTCATGGATATTGATTAAGCATGTGTGTTTGGGTCAAGCATGTTTGGTTAGGCTAGCATGTGTCACGGGAAGTGTAGCATGAGTCTAGCGGTAGCGTTGCATGACGTGTAATTCATGTGTAGGTTCGCAGCGTGGCGCGTAATTCACGTGTTTGGTTTTGTGCAACATGACGCGTAATGCATGCGAATGGTTTTGTGTAGCATGGCGCGTAATGCACGTGTAAGCTTTTGCGTAGCATGTCGCATAATGCATGCGATTGGTTTGCACAACATGGCGTGTAAGTCGTGCGTTAAGTGAGGAGCATGACGCGAAAATCATGTGTGGTCTAGTAAAGTGTGGGTGCATATTGTGAGAGGCATATGCATGATGTGGTTTTAGTGTTGTGTGAGCATGATGTGGTTGATTGCTTGGGAGCATGTTTGTTTTATTGCTTTGGAAGCATGATGCATGCGTGTGAGAAGCATGTTGTTTGAAATTGTTTGATGTTTGTGAACTAGCTCGTGTGAGCTACTTATCAGTATCGTAGTTGTACTGATACCCTTTTCCCCACCTTTCCCCCAACATTTTAGATGTTGCAGGTATCGAGGATGATCTGGACCTTGGTGGCGAGGAGCAGAACTGCGAGGAAAGATTCATAGAGTGATGGTTTCCATGTTGTTATTGTTTCTTAGTGTTGTAATAAGTTAGCTGGAGAATGGTTTGTTTTCGAGTTTATAAACTATATTGGATAGTTTGGTCGAGTTTAATAATATGTATAGCTAGTGGACTAGCTCTTTTGTTAAGAAAATGTCTTTATGATTCCGCTGCATGATTTTTGGTTATTGCATGTTGCCATGATTTTTGGTTATTGCATGTTGCCATAGGTTTGTGAAATCTGGTTGTAGTTTGGTGGAGTTTGGTCGTTTGCATATATAGAAGTGTTAAAGTTCTTAATCAGGTGTTTTAAAATTTTGGGATAACCAGTTTTACGCCGTTATGCTGTCGAAATTTTCGGTACATTCGGTCTAGAGTGAGTTGTCCTAGTTGCTTAAGAGTCTAAAGTAAGTGGTAACGTCGCTAGGCTAGAGGTTAGAGAACCTAGGGCGTTACAATTTCAATGCTTTTTATAATCATAATAAACTTCAAGAACAACTCATAAAAGACGAATATTTTAGAAAATCCAATATTCGCACCCAATTAAAAAGGGTTCAACAGTAAGTTTACTTACCTCGATTTATAAGCCTTCAATTTCAAACACTTACCATAATATTCAAACTTCAACTCCAACGGGTAACTATATTCAAGCCCAAATTCTCATAGGTAAATCGTTCAGGGATGAAATTGACTCACAAATCCATGGAATCTTGTTGTTTAACACTTACCGAAAGTCAAAATTGCATAAAAGCACCTCAGGTTTGAAGTTTACAGTCGCTGGATCGTCGGATTTCGCCCCCAAACACTGCTGTCACCGGAAACAACCACACCCACTACTGAAAACTGAGCAAAATGAAGAGAAAGAGAGAGAGAGACTGAATGAGAAGCCGACGGGAAAGAGAAGCAAACCGAGATCTAGGCTGAAACGCAAGACCCACGCCTACCTTTGCCTCAAACGACCGTGAGACTGCCGGAAAACACGCAGGGACGAAGCCGACGATGACACGACGCTCGCAATTGTACGAAGACGTTGCTACACTGTTGTGGGTTCGCCTGAGGAGTCGCATGCCGCCTTGCTTGCCGGAAACTCGAGGTGACGCCGCCGGAGTTAACTGCTGTCGTCAGAGGAAGAAAAGAAAAGAAATCGAAAAAGGGGAGGCTGTCGTCGGGTGAAGAAGGAAGAAGAAGAATGGGATGAAGAAGGTCTGACCTAGGGCTGCGTGCATAACAATATAAAAACCTAATGGTCTTGGGCTTGGCTCTTAATTCACCTTAATTTCTAAAATGCCCCTCGAGCTTTGAATTACTAAAATTCCACCAATTTCCCTCCTTTTAATCTTTGAAAACTTCCATCTTAACTCCAAATCAACTCCAAACTAAGAAAATTTGAATTTTCTTTAAATTATGGGTGTTACATATCTAGTGCTAAGTGAATATAATTATCACTTAAATTCTACCGCCCCGTTTGATAACCATTTAGTTTTTGGCTTTTGGTTTTAAAAAATTATGCTCGTTTTATCCCAATTTACTTGCCATGGTTTTCATGTTTGTCAATGACACAGTTGTATTCCTAGTCAAATTCCAAAAACAAAAACAAGTTTTTGAAAACTAATTTTTTTTTTTTAGTTTTAAAAAATTTGCTTGGTTTTTAAAAACATAGGAATAAGGTAGTTTTTTTAGTTTTCAAAAATGACAAATTTTAGATGTCGGGTCGTTACAATAGTGAACCATTCTGCCTTTCTTTATTTGATATCCCCCATTTCAGGGGCAAAATTTGGATAACTTTGTGAATTCTTGTTTGAACGCCTCTACTGACTTGTTGCCTTGCTTTAGGTTTAGAAACATAACATGCTTCTTGTATCTGATGATCGTACAATAGTACTTCTTGAAGAAATCTTCCTTGAAATAGAGCCAAGTGATTGGCCCCGCACTGACGTCGAAGGATCTTTCTGTGCATTCCAACAAGAGGAAGGTGTCCTCCTTTAACATAAATTGTGCAGTAAACTTGTTGTGCCTTGATTGAAGAAATGATTCGGGATCATATTTCACGAAGTCTCACAAGTGTCTTGCTTCCTTAGTTCATCTCACTTGAATATTGATTGCATGGCCCGTCTAGGTTGCAAATGCATTTTACATGAGCATCTACAAAGCCTTCAGTGTTAAGGTTACTGCAGTTGCTTGTGCTGGGGGCATTGATTGACAAGGCATATGACTGATGGGTTGATTACCAATCTAGGATCCATGGGATGATCTGTTTGTGTTGGGTGTTAGTCTTCTGCCACGCCTACCACATCCTCGTCCTTGGCTTGGTGAATCTCTTCTTCGAAGAGGTATGTAACGCCCCGCATTTCCAGGTGCGAATATTTCTGTTAAATTTTATTTAATTCAGAGTTTTAGTACCCGTTGGATGCTTAAGATTGATTATTATTTATTTTTTGGTGGTTGCTTGGAGTGGGTAAATTTTTATTTTAGCTAAGAAATTCTTTTCCTCCGAGAGTTAAATTTCTAAAATGTGCTTAGGTCTTTATGGATTTATTAAGATTTAATTCGGGTTTTAGAGACCATAGTTAAGTCTTTAAATTTGAGGCTTCGGTTATGTTTTTTAATTCAATCTTTTAAGGAAGGAGAAAGCAAGGAAGCCTAGAGAATTAATCTCTTTTTCCTCCTCCATTTCGTGAGCAGCAGCCGCAAACACCCCCCCTTTTTCTTTTACATTTTTCTTCTCCCCTGCGCAGCCGCCCAGCCCCGCCGTCGATCCGTGTGCCGCTGTCACCGTCGTGTTCCTCGTCTCAACGTCGTCGCCAACGCACCCCTGCCTTCTCGCACTCTCTCTCTCTCGTTGGTCTCTCTCCCTCTCAAGTCGCACCGCCCGTCCAGCCGCTGCCTCCTCGACGCGTCGTCACCACTGCAACAAGGTGTGTCGCCGCCATTGCCACTTCACCGCTGTTCTGATTCGCGATTTTAGGTTCATTTCTTGTGGGTTTTCGCCAAGAAGAGAATAAACTCGTGGGTAAGCTTCTTTCCTCCCCATTCCTTGTGATTTAAGACAAATTTGAGGTTCCCTTGTTCTATTTTGGTTAGATCTTGTGTGACCAGCCTCTCGGAGTGTCTTGTTCTCGCGTCTTTGCCTCTATCCAACAACATTCTTGGGCGTTTCCAGCAACGATTACCAGTTTCGGTAAGTTTAGGCACGTACCTATTCTTGGTTAATGCTAGAACTAAAATGCCCAATGGTTTATGTGCTGGAAATTTAGTTTAGTGATGAGTTTCTTTTCCGCAGCGCTGTCTAAGTGATCGATTGGGTTCGAATCACTGTAAACTTGAATATCCACTGCCAAAGGATCGTTCTAGTGCGTTGTTCGAGGTTATTATAACCCGTCTTGCGTGAAGTCGGGTCCGTTGGGTAAGGTTCAATGTTGTTTTTATTTTTTATAGTTTGAGTGTTTGATACCCATTAGAGATTAAAGCCTTAAAATCATGTTTTAATCGATACCTATTAGTTGTTTAGGCTTTTAAAGCGTTGTCCAACCTTAGGTCCTTAGAATGTAAAATAAATGGGTTTTGCTTGTTGGTTAGGGTTTAAAAAGCATGCTAATTGATACCTATTTATTATCTGCACCTTAGAAGAGTTGTTCTATCGCTAGGAGTCCTTTGAATGCTATTTGCGTGTTATTTATTTGTTGTCCAACGGCTGAAAAGCCTTTATTACAGCTATTCAGTGAATACCCATTGCCCGTTGTGCCTTAGACATTGTTGCCCATGGTCTAAAGGTTTTTGGTTTTTATTTTGGGGAATTTTTTTGTGGTTGTCCAACAAGGAAGACTTTCATCAGTTGATTTAGGCCCTTCTAGCATGTTTAAAGTATTTAGTAGGTTGGTTCTGATTTTTAGAAGTTATTCCTGTTGTTTAGGAGCTTATCTGAAGTTCTTGAGCGATTTAAGGAGTTCTTAGGAGCGCTCGTAAGCGTTTTGGTAAGTAGTTCTTACTTGTTGAAGTCTATTTGACTGTGTGATGCATGTTGTTTGATTTCTCGCTTTATAATTGTTCCCATGTTTCTTGTTTCTATGGATATATATGTATTGTTGGGTTTTATGTCCTAAAACTCGTAGATAGTGAATGATTAACAAATTATACACTTGTATCAATATATAAGAATCTTTGAAAAGCATGAACTGTGTTGCGTGATGATTGGGTGAAAAACATGTTCGTTATGTTTTGCATTAGTGAGTTAAGCATGAGCCGAGAGCATGTAGCTGCATGTTTATTCTTGGTGGGCATAGAACATGAGTCTAGAAGCGTGTTGTAGGGCAAATGCATTCTAGATAGATGTGAGATAGAGGTCAGGGACCTAAAGTGTGAAAGAAAGGAAAGTTGGGTGAGTGTCAGTGCACCTCGGGTACAAATGGTCGAGGGGTGGCACGTCACCATTGGTTTAAGAGAAGCATCGAGGCCTTGGATACAAATGGTCAAGGGTCGGTGTGATGAGTCTAGAAAGCGAGTGTTGGGCGCCTGGGGAAGGGCCAATACTTTGCTAAGTCATCGGTGCGCCTTAGGTACAAATGGTCAAGGGGCGATGCACAGTTCTAGGCCTTGGGTACAAATGGTCAAGGGTCGAACGTTGAGCTCCGTAGAGAACATTGTGGCCCTGGGTACAAATGGTCAGGGGACACTGCGACTCGAAGGATCAGTCTTGGAGAGCCATGTGAGGGCTAAATATTAGCGTTGAGTGAGCTCGTGGAGCTTGTGTGGTTAGCGAGTTGCATAGAGAGATGCATGAGTCATGGCTTAGGAGAGTCATTCGCTTCGTTAGTTTCTGAGCATGTCATTGTGCTTATTGAAGGTGTACATATTACACATGCGGAAGCAATTGAAGATCGAACGCACTTAAGACATTCAATTTTACTCCTAAAGCATGCATGTTATAGAAAAGACAGAATAGAGAGTTTAGAAAACACCAACCTTTGTAGCTCACTTATGTTGAACTCCTTGTGGTGTTTGCCTCTCCTATGCTCCTTGGACAAC
Source organism: Luffa acutangula (assembly GCA_036850905.1). Lineage (NCBI taxonomy): Eukaryota > Viridiplantae > Streptophyta > Magnoliopsida > Cucurbitales > Cucurbitaceae > Luffa > Luffa acutangula. The sequence goes on from CM072087.1 coordinate 11,000,779, forward strand.
CTCTAGAGTCTTCCCCACTATACTCCGGGCCAAGAACGACTTGTGGGAGTCTATATAAGATAGGGAATGGGAAGAGAATGCTTGAAGCATCAAACAATGGAGAAGAATGAGAGATGAGAGAACTTTGAGTCCAAATTCCAGCAACATAACATTAAGGAAATGGCTCTCTTGTGTTTGAATATGCTTCAAACTCCTTTTAAAGACATTCTCCATGCAAAGCCAAGCCTCAAGACACAAGACACATGGTGTATTTGCAAGCTCAAGTGGATTCTAGGTGTACATTACACAAGCCATGCAACAATGCATGAGTGAGTTGTCTTTCCACTTTGAATGATCATGCATTAAGTGGATTTCCAACTAAATCCACTAAATTCAAATTGAAATCAAATTTCAAGCTTGCAAATTACCCCCAATTTCAATTCTAAATTGAAATTGATTGCTTGGTAATTAATTTGAAAATTTTCAAATTAATTTTGATATGATTAATCTAATTAATCTTTGTTATCTTGTGCAATTATATATATATGATTCCTAATACATATATATAGTATTCAAAACACTTTTAAATACTTCATCTCTCATTTTCTAATTTAATTCATAATTAAATTATTGTGTCAAACACAATTTACGACAATACCCTTTTTCCCGATTTTGAACGATTCAAAGCTTCCTATCTTTTGTTCTAGGCTTAATTCCGATATGAGCTAGTAGGGGGACCTAATGGACCTATAGATCATGGGCTCCAACGATTCGAGGCTAACCGACTAATCTCATTGTCCAAGCTAGCCAACATTCGTTAACTATCGGGACACTCCACTATAGCCCGATAGTTGCACTCCCCTCACTATAGATATATTTCCGTCCACTTGATTTAACCATGATTAGTAAGTCGATCCTTCACAGGTTGTTCGTAGCTATAGCTAGGTCAATAAGCCGTTTTACCCCTATAGTACTTCTAGTTCCTTAAGTCCCACTAATCCTCTAATGAACAATTGGTTTATGGTCCAACCAATAAACCGAGTCCCTCTCGGGCAAAGGAAAGGGCGGGATCCCTTTGTTCAAGCCCCAGAGTCAGCACTTAAGGGAACAACCTCTCTACTATCCCTTATTCGGGTAGGAGTGAATTCCTTCTTGCACGACTATGTCCCCAACTATCTACCCGTTCCTATCCCTTAAATGGGAGGCTTATTGAGTCGGCGATACTGAGCCACTCTCACCTATGCAGATCTAAGGATAAGCCCGAATAAACAGGAGTTCATAGTTAGCTCAGGATTAAGATCGAGTTACATAGGTCATCACATGAAATAGTCAGTCTCGTCAGTAAACGGTGTTATAAAGCGAGAGCGACTTATTTCTCGGTCCTGGTCTTATGCAAACTCATTGGATAGGACACCCCCACTCGCATGTCTCTACATGGACGATTTAGGATCACATCGTCTATACCATCTATAAAGTGGGCCGCGTCTCATAGTGTCTCTAGAATAAGGTACCCAACTCTATTCCTATACTATAGACCGTTTTGGTTATTACTCAAGCTTGAGCCACTTTTACGTCTCTACATAAAGCTCAAGTGTTCATCCTATAGCCATGGATCTTAGTTTATTGGATTTGGGTTATATATGTGCAATTTAATTTATTCAGTAATGACTTTTACTGAATCAATCTCGATAACACCTTTATCGAATAAGTATATAATTCGTTTAACATTCATTATCTACGAGTTTTAGGGCACCAATCCCAACACTTATCGCTTTAAGAAGCATGTTGTTTGCGCATGAAAAAAGCATGTTGTTTGTTGTTTGTTGTTTGATGGCTTCTCAGGCAGGGGCTGCTTACCAGTACCTTAGTGTACTGACCCCCTCCCCTCTCTCTCCCCCCAACTACCAGATTTTGCAGGTTATGAGGACTAAGTGGACCATGGTGATGCAGAGGAGGCATATGAGGAAGGACCTTAGCTAGTTGCGCTATTTCAATTTTATTTTTCGTATTGGATAGTTGTTGCTTAATTTGCCTGGACAGTTGTTGTCCTGTTAGGTTTAGTTCTGAGATTATTCTTGTTAACTCTAGGTCTAGTTGCCTTGTTTGAAAGATCTCTATTTATTCATTCAGTTATTAATTATTAAGTTTGTTCTGAATGAGCTAATGTTATAAGCTTTGTTAAACTCATGTTCTTGGTTAGTTAGTAGTTGAAAATGCGAGACCTGACCCGCAACTGGTTTTGTGAATGTTCTGTTGGGTTGTAGTTTGGTGGAGGCGTTAATAATGTTATATAGAAGTGTTCTATGTTTAGCAGGTTAAAGAAAAAAATTGGGTTAGTCCTATGTATGCCGTTATGCTGCCGAAATTTTCGGCGCACACGATTAGTTTGGGGTTAAGAGTTAGTAATGTCGCTAGGATAGCTACTAAAATTCTGGGGCGTTACAAGGTGTTATCTAACACATGAGTTATTATAGGGTTAAGCTACAATCTTGCATATATGAGTCCTCGTCCTTGTTTCACATCGTTAGATTTGTCATCGTAGGCTACAATTATGGACACTCTTGAATGGCAGTCGTCCATGTCCGACTTTAATTTGTAAGGTAATGTGATGTTAAAAGTTCGTTAGTTTGAAAAATTGAAGCTAAATTTAGTTCATAGGTTTATTAGCTTTGAGAAATTAGTTAAATTTTGAGGCTATTTATTTGATTAAAGTTTAATTGGGGACTCATCACGTGATTTAAATGTGACTTTGAGTGCATTTGTGTGAATTATACATATCTAATGCCACAATTTTGCAAATGTCGAAAGTGGATGAAAAGTTGTGTGAATTTCTGAATTTGAAAAACTTTAAAACTTCTCTCCGTTTTTAACATGAATCAAATTGCATTCTTTCATTATAATGGACCCAACTTCCATTCAAGTCATTTTTATTTCCCTAAATGTATGGTGCAATATAGTAAAATACACGATACAAAAAGAAATTAAAATGAAATGGAGTAGAGGAAAATATATCGAAATAATAAATGGATAATTAAGCAATAATACATATAAGTACAAGGTATTTATGAGTTTTTAAGTCCATAGAGGGTTTTTAGCACATGGGCACATTTTTATTACGGATTGGATTGGGAGCAACCAATCTAATTGGACCTTTAGGCTTGCAACTTAGAATGGCTGAATGGTCTATTTGTGGACTCGTGCTTGTTTCCTTCGAAATGTATAAAGTGTGGAAATGATCATCAGAACTTGGAGCCTCATTAGTTGCCTGTTGAGATGATGGTTCATTGACTACTGGTGTTGTATTAGTAGGTGTTGTCTCTTTTAAAACTTCCAAATTGCGTATTGAAGCAAGGATGACTCTAGAAGTTGCCGTGGGTGTGAAAGAAAAACACATGGTAAGGAGGAGAAAGGAGGAGAAAAGGAAAGAACCACGTTGCGAAGTCATTAATGGATAACAAATAATTGCAAATAATAGATGAGTTAATTGAATCGAGTTTTTGGGTTACTGGCCTATCACATGGATGAATTATGGTGTGGTGCATTAAGTCTTAAATAGGTTTGCAAATAGATGAGGAAGAAAGTCCGTTGTAGAAATTTGGTGAATGCAGTTGTGGTTTTGGTGTTTCGTTTTCTATATTTGTGCATTTCCTAATTGGAGTTTTACCAAATTCATAAAAAACTAAACAACTTAAACAACATAATTAAATAGGAATGCATGATAAATTTTGTATGTAGATTTATGCAAATGTCACACTTGACATGTTGATTCTGAGTCGTCTTCGAATGCCCTAAAATGTTGTGACGCCTCGCATTTCGAAATTAAGCATTTTTAGGACATGAACAGTGGTTGAGTTTAAATTAAAATTTTAGTTCAAGCAATTTTATTTTGAGATTTTTGAATCCACAATCTTGTAGTTATGGAAATAAAGTTACCCAAAATTTTCTCATGAAAGAAAGGAAATTAAGGCTGCGATTTTGGTTTTAGAAGATTGGAATTAGTGGCCAATTAATCTGGGTAAATACACTTTTAGTCCCCGAGGTTTTGGTTAGGTTTCATTTTGGTCCCTAAGTTTTCAAATTCGACAATTTAGCTCATGAGATTTGGATTTTGTTTTATTTCGGTCCCTCCATTCAGTTTTTTTTTTTTTTTTTGTTCATAACAAACAGAATGTTGACATGGAATTAATTTTTTAATTAAAAATTATCTTTTAATTTTTAAAAATAAAAATATTATTTTTTATATATATTTTATTTATTCTCTCCCCTTCTTCTTCTTCTTCAATAACACCACTACCACCGAACCTGCTGCCAATAGCCACCGACCGTCGTTCTCCTCTCTCTTCATTCTCATTTTTCTTTTTTCAAGTGAAAAGAGTGAGAGCTCTCTCTTCATTCTCTTTTTTTCATTTTTCAAGTGAAAAGAGTGAGAGGGAGGAGGAGCTCCCTCCTCCCGTCACCGACTTCGGAAAGGGAGGAGAGAGTTCCTCTTTCCTATCCCTATTTTCTATTAGAAAAAAAAAGAGAGAAAAGGAAGGGAAAGGAGAAGAAAAGAAAAAAAAAAATAAAAAATGGTTGGGTGGTGGTGGTGTTTTTGAAGAAGAAGAAGAGAGAATAAATAAGAATGTATATAAAAAAGTAATATTTTTTATATTTTTAATATATTTTTTATTTTAAAAATTAGAAGAATAATAAAAAAAAACTAGTGTCACGTCAGCAATCCATTAGTTATTAACAGAAATTTTAACGAATTGACAAAAATAAAACGAATTCCAAACCTGCTAAATTGTCGAGTTTGAAAACTAAGGAACCAAAATGAAACCTAACTCAAACCTTAAGAACTTATGGGCTTTAAAAGAAAAGAACAAAATTAGAAAGAACAAAAATGACCGTGGACAAGTTCGTTTAATGATCAAATTCAAGAAATCTCCTTAATTAACATTATTATCATTGGTAGGTTTTTATCCATTAATTAGTTTATTTCTCTTACCAAAATACCCTTGCATGTAATGAATGAAATCAAAATTAGTTTAATATTATATTTTATGATTTAAGGTTGGAACGTTTTTCAAATAAGGAAAACTGACAGCATTTTCAATTTATTTATTTTTCTTAAAGTTATATCCCATAACAAGATTTGCATTAAATGTTTAGTTTTATTCTCTTTAATTTGGTACTGATTTTTCATTTCCATTTGTCTTTATTATTAATGTTTTTATTTTTTTATATCCCATAGCCATTTTTTTGTATATATGTTATACATTAAGGGACGATGTGATGAGTCTATATGTTGTGCAAGTCATCGGGTGCCTTGGGTAATATGGCAAAGGGGCGATGTATAGTTTCTTTGTGAAGTCATCGGGTGCCTTGGGTAATATGACTAAGGGGCGATGAACAGTTTGAGGCCTTGGGTAATATGGTCAAGGGTCGAACGTTGAGCACCATAGAGAAATGTCGAGGGTCTGGGTAATATGGTCAGGGGTCAGCTTGACTCGAAGGAGTCAGTCTCAGAGAACTTGTGAGGGCTACGAGTATTAATTGAGCTTGTGTAGCTTGACTAGAAACTTAGTGTGTATGGCATGGTGCAGAATTCATGTGTCAGGTGCATGATTTGTTGCACGTTTGCATAATTGAGTATGTTACCATGGATATGTTGTTCATCTCGTATATGAAGCATGCTATTATGAAGCATGTTATTGGAGTTGAAAAGTATGTTACCTGCTTTACATATGTATGCTGCTTGTTTGCTCTTTAGGTGTGAACCACTTACTCATTATCGTGGTTTTGTACTTACTCACCACCAGATTTTGCAAGTGATGAGGAATATTATGAGCCTGATGATGCAGAGGAGAAATCCTGAGAAAGAATGAGACATTAGATAAATTTTAATACTTTGTAGTCGGGTTTTGTCTTCTTATGGTCTTGTTTTCTCTCATTCTATGTTAAATGTCTTTAGGCTTAAAGTTTAGTTGAATTGTATTGTAGTTGTTGTTCTGTTTCAAAATGTAATTGAAATGTAACGCCCAAGATTTTATATAACTATCCTAGCGACATTAATAACTCTAAAAACCAAACTAACCGAGTGCACCGAAAATTTTGGCGGCATAACGACATACATCGATCTAAACCAAAAATTTTCAAACACCTGTTAGAACAAGATTAACACTTCTATATCATTTTCAACAACACCACCATACTACAAACATCATACGAGTCAGGTTTCGTATCAGCAACTTTCTAACCAGAAACACAACCTTAAGAAAGCTTAAAACTTTAGTTCATTCGAACCAAACTTAATTATTATTAACTAAATGAATAGATAGAGTTCTTTAAAGAAAAACACAACTAGACCTAAAGTTTAACAAGAGTAATCAGAAATAAACCTAACAGGACAACAATTGTCCAACCAAATTAAGCAGCAAACTACCCAACATGAAAATAAAATGGAAAACAACGTAGACTAGCTATGGTTCTTCCTCATATGCCTCCTCTACATCACCATGGTCCACGCAATCCTCATAACCTGCCAAATCTAGTAGTTGGGGGGAGAGAGGGGAGGGGGTCAGTGCAACCATGGTACTGGTAAGCAACCCCTACCTGAAAAGGCATCAACCAACAACCAGGCAAACAACATGCTTTTCACACACAAACAACATACGTCTTAAAGTTATAAACACATCAACATGCTCAAAATCGAGTAAAATGAATGACTCTCCTAAGTCAAACCTCATGCATCTCTTTATGCAACCCATTAACCACCCATGCTCCACGAGCTTACTTAACAATCATGTTTAGCTCTCACATGGTTCTCCACACGTGATTTTCGCGTCTGGCTCTGCAAAACTCTCCAAGATTGCCCCTTCGAGTTGCACCGACCCCTGACCATTTATACCCAGGGCCTCGACACTTCTCTACAGAGCTCGGTGTTTGACCCTTGACCATTTATAACCAAGGCCTCGAACTGTGCATCGACCCTTGACCATTTACACCTAAGGCCTCGATGACTAAGCAACGTATTGACCCTTGACCATTTATACTCAAGGCCCCAACTTGCCTCAAGACTCATCACATCGACCCTTGACCATTTATACCCAAGGCCTCGATGCGCCTCTTTATCTAACATTGGCATATCGACCCTCGACCATTTATACCCTAGGCATCAACATCCAATAGTGTTATATCAGTCCCTAAGCATTTATACCCGAGGCCCTGATAATCACTTTACTTTCCTCGAAACAATATCAATCCTCGACCATTTATACCCGAGGCACTGATATCTCAATAACAATGCTAGTCCTCTTTAAACCCATGGTGACATGTCTGTTGGGTTTTATGCCCTAAAACTCGTAGATAGTAAATGTACATTTGACCGAACATTAATAAACGTGATGTATTATTCAATGTTTGTATTATATCTTGTCTTATTAACCCTAGTCCAATAAACTAAACATCCAAGGCTAATAGAATGAGGCTTGAACTAGTATGTAGGGACATACGGGGATCAATGTTCAAGTTTTAGCCTAAAGGGTCTGTAGTATAGGGATAAGGTTGGGTACCTTATCCTGGTGACACTATGGATACGACCCAATTTGTATATTGATACAAACGTAATGATCCAACGCGTTCGTGTAGTTGACATGCGAGTGGGGGTATCCTGTGCAATGAGTTTGCACAAAGACCGGACCGCGAAATAGTTAACCACTAATTGTAACACCGTTAGTTAGCTCGCTTTCTATTTCACTAAGATGACCTAGGCAACTTGGCCTTAATCCTGAGTGGGGAGCTGGGAACATATTCTTACAAGATGGAATTAACTCCTTCCCGATATTAGGGTAAGTAGAGGTGTGTTCCCTTAAGTGGTGTCTCCGGGTCTTGAATAATGGGCCCTACCCTCTTTATGGCACGAAAGGGATTTCTGTTTGTTGGTTGGACCTCAAACAGGCTGTTCATTAGAGGAGCACTGGTACTTAAGGACCAATAGGTAGCCTAGGGGTAAAACTGTAATTTGACGTAGCTGGGGTACGAACACACATGAAGGGCTAACTTGCTGTTGATGGTCGATATCCGTGGACACAAAAATATATCTGCAGTGAGAAGAGTGCAGCTGTGGTTCTTTAGTGGAGTGAACCACAGTTAACTAACATTGATTAATTTGGTTAATGAGTTTAGCCAATTGATCTCTTTTGCAGGATTTTCCATTCCGCAAGCGCACGGGTCGTCACAAGTAATATAAAACGGAAAGTATTCCGAGTATCGAATCCTCAGGGATTGGATTTATTCAATTAATTACCACGAATGATCTTGCTTAGCTTTATTTAGAGAAAAAAAACTAATGCCGGAAAGAATAACAAAAAGCTAATCTAGAAAGCAAAAGATAAATGGTGACACAATTTGGAGGGATAATTCTAGAGTTGTTGATTTCGACAATTGGACCTTTAATGCGTAATCAATTAACCAATATGGATTAACAAATCATTTGATTCATAAGTCTAGAAGTCTAATGACAAGGACTCTCCTGTCGGTCTCCTCCTATCTCTTACCGTTCAATAAAGAATCTCCTTTCAGTCTCATCTTTATTTACTTAGTATGGCATTACGACCCTTCAATACAACCTCTAACGTTATTTATTTTATCCCGTGTCACCCGGGTACATAACCGTTAGTCATGCATTCAGTTCTAATCTAAGCTTCTCTCCGTCGAGTTTCCACATAGTAACGATTCATTTAATCAGCGATCAGTTGATTAAAAGCATTACGGACAAAATGCACAAATGAACAATAATGACAATTAAACCACATCAATTCATTAATTCAGCAGAGGTTCAACATCTAAATCAATCTCATAGAATTTAGGAATTTACTACTCATAATCAGTAAAATTCAATAATTCCTAATCACAACAATTCTAGAAACTAAAACATAAAGGAAAAGGGAAGAGAAATGCTCATAAAAGTGTCGATCTCCTCGATCCCGCGCCGACCTCCTTCGATCCCGAGCTCCAAAGATCTTCAACAAAGCTCCAAAAACTCTCCCAAAAATCCCATATTTTAGTGTAGACTCTAGAATGGGGTGAAAACCCACAAATTGGCACACAAAATATGGATGCAAAAGGCTCCTTTTATAGGCTCCCAGCAGGCGCAGCGTCGAGACGCTACAAGGACAGCATCGAGACGCTCTGACGTCATCTTTTCTTGGGCTCCAAGACGTCGCAGCGTCGAGACACTACTTGGACAGCGTCGCGACGCTCTCGCGATTCTGGATCTTTCCACGCAGCTGCCTAGCGTCGAGATGCTCCAGGCTTAGCGTCGAGACGCTAGGCCCTGAATCTTCAATAAAGGCCCGATTTTGACTCCATTTTTGGGCCTCCAACTTTCTTTTGGCCCAAATACTTCTTGTAATGGATTTTGGGCACTTTTCTTGACCCAAATTGATACTTTAAGACTTGAAATTCATGAATTTGGGCTTCTAATTCTTTCTTCTTGGCTTTTTGGACTCGGATCTTCAATGTAATTATCCAAATTGCTCAAAAAGCCTCCAAAATCATCCAAAATCTCTAAAAATTCCGGTTTTGCTTCCTTGACTCGGTTTTCTGAAATTTAAACAGAAAATGGCATTAAAGAACACAATTCAAGCATAAAACTAGCTAAAATTAGTAGGAAAATGATGACATTTTTGCATGTCATCAATCTCATATCGTTGGAGCTTATGATCAGCAGATCCATTAGGTCCCACCGATAGCTCCATTGGGGCGTTGAGGTAAATTTCTAAGGGGAGTTATATATATTTGAAGGTGTTCAAATATTTTGTTAAAGTATGAATATGATTCATAATAAAAACTATTGGTTATAATTAATACTCATATAATGAATATCATTTCTATAGTTTATTTGAGAGAAACATGATTTTTTTTAAAAGAGATAAACATGATTAAATATATGATATTTAATTGAAATATTAATTAATTGGTGAATTAATTAATATTAATGTTTTAATTTAATTTTAATTAAATTATGATTTAATCAAGTTAAATTAATACTTTGGGTTAAGTGGAATATGCACATAAAAGTGTTTTGTGTATTAATAATTAAATTAAATATTAATTTAATTATCCTTTATTTATTAACTAATCAGTTGAAAACTGATCAGTCAAAAACCAACCCTTTGACCCTACACGCGTGAAATGCCTTTTTTTTTAAGGGAGTGGGAGGTTATTCATCAGTAGCATTCTCAGGCTAACTCCCTTTCTCTTTCTCTCTCACGCAAACTCACTCTCTCTATGTGTGGAAAAATTCTTCGTGGTTTCCAAGGTTTTACAAAGGCCAAGATTCACACAAAAATCCCTTAGAATTTTTTGTTCCCACAAGCCGCTCAACACTTATCCTAAGGAGAATATCGGTGAAACTCCGTGGTGGTGTTCATAGAAGATTTGCAGCATCAAAAGAAGAACTCTTGCTGCTTGAATTTTCGTATTCAACAAGAATTTGTTGACGAAACAATTGAGAACGACTACTAAAGTAAGTGTTACTCAATCTCTTGATCACTAGGGTCTATTAGTTTAATTTATAATTATTTCTCATAGATATAGCATGACTTATAACCAATTTACAACATGATAAATTCTCTATATTGTTGGTGTAAAAAAAAAAATTGTGTTTGTGATCCGTATTAGTATTTTAATCTTGGTTTAAAATCAGTGTGGTTCTCTGAACATTTCCGCTGCCAAGGGCTTTTATCCCTTCAATTGGTATCAGAGCCATCTCTGATTTTTTTTTTTTTCCGTTGATTGAAATTTGCGGATTCACTTTTATGGTGGGATTAATTTGCATTGTGGATGTTAATTTGCATTGAACTAGTTAGGTTTAATTGGCCATAGAAACTCATGTTATTTTTTATTCCATCAATTGTAAAGGCCCCTGCGTTTTGAGAAATTTTTTCATGAATTTCGAGTCTGTAAAGTCCGGGTCTAGTTTAAGGCTTGAAAATCGATGAAGATCGCAGCGGATTTTGACAAAAACAGTGAAGATTAGTCGCGGTTCTGCCCAGGAAACAGCTCTAGACACTTGGCATATTGTGTCCCGACGCTATCGCGATTTAACGCTAACGATGGTTGAAATCGCGTCATTGTCAGGACGTTATCGCTAAAGCGTCTCGACGCTGTCACGATTTCACGCGGCCAAGCAGTTTTCGTGAAAATGTGAAGTTGCCCTAATTATGCCTGTCCGGTTCGTGATTTTGGGTTGGCTGGGACCGGTTTGGTCCAGTTCAACCCGGTTTGGGTGCGGTTCGAGTTTTTCAAGCCCGGTTCGAAGCGGTTCGGGTCGGTTCAAGGCTTGTAGACCGGATTTGGAGCTGCAGATTTGTGTAATAGGATAGTTTTAAAGCTTTATTAGAGTAATTTTGCTTTAATTTATCCTAGGGGCCAATTAAATCGGTTCAATTGCTATTTAAATGCTTTATGGATGTCATTTAAATTTTAATCCCACCTTAGGTTGTAAAGCTTGCTCATGCTATGTATGTTATAATCCTATGTATGTTATAATATGATTATAATATTTGGATGATAATGCATTGTTTTTTTTTTCATGATTTATTTAATATATAGTTGAGTTATATTAAATTCATGAAAATGGAAAAGTATGATGCATGCAATTACATAGTTTTAACATAAGAGTTATATTAAAAATAAATTGTTTGCAGCATGCTAATATGATTTACCATTTTTTGCAATAACTAAATTGTTTATTTATTAAAAATGGAAATCAAGTTGCATTGAACTATAGTATGCATGATTATAGAGCTAATCATTAAAATTTTGAAATAGTTTAAAATTTATGATTAGAAACCGTCAATCTATAATCAAGATATGCATGCTCACATAGAATCTTAGGTTAAAACGAATTAATTTTAATGAGTTCAAATTAATTAGACCTAAGATCATTTTCTAATAGGATTAGAAATTCTTACTTAGTTTTAAAAATGATTTTAATGTACTAAGTAGGACAACATTCCTGTGATTATAAGGGAACTATACCAGTGAAGTTCTGTCTAAGGATTTGAGGTATTTAAGTTGACGGTATACGGAACACCTCCTACTTGGGAACTGATCTGGAACACCGGAGTTGAATTAATCACAGGTTTAATGTTAGAATAATGTCGCTAGGTAAATTAAATTGGTTTAATACACCTAGACATTAGGCCTTATTATAATAGTTATAATAGGACTAGACTTAGATAAATGACTTAGTCGGATTTATCTAGGTCTAATAAAACACTAAAAATATCCGATAGGTTACTTTAGTGGGAGGAAAATTACAAAACTTGATTTAAATCGAGTTTTGCTCCTACGTCCCTAAATAGTTCACACCGTGAGATCCATGCTCGGCTTCGTGTTGTCGTAGAGCGGCCTCCCTTCGGAAAGTGTTTGCATGGGTCAATACCAAGGTGAATGGGGAAAGTGACTATAGTAAGTGGGAACGGGACGCGTGTCAACGTATCCTTCGATCTCCACCCCTAGGTCACAACGTGAGATTCCTATGATCTGCCTGCGTGTTGCCCTGGAGAAACCATCCCTTCGGAGGGCCTGATCATAGGATTCGGAACATCGTGAACTCCTGAATAGGATAGGATCGTTTAGGCTAATTACCAACAGTTGTCTTCCCTAACGGTAGCCTGTTGGTCTGTGCCTCTAAGATCTGAAAGTGGGAGGGTTACACTTGTAGGGACGAGTTAATTGTTAACAAATCCTTGACCGAACTACGGTGGTTAATATCTAATGGAATATGAGTTATTCTTGTATTAGAAATTGACTGAGAAGAGTCTCAGTTTAGAGGAGGAACAACTGACCACCCTTCGGTGGCTGTTCTTCTAAACCTCTAAAGCATTGTTGCGAAACACAATCATAGTTTTATTAGGGTTCTTTGATTTCTTGTTTGCAAAATTGATTGGATGTATGCAATCGTTTGTATTGCTTGTGTGATGGGTTAAGGCAAAGATAACTAATACGGTCAATTTTTTGTTTTTCACCAATGTCTTCCTCAATTATCTCCTTACTTAAAAATGAACAACTTACTGGCGAAAACTTTCCACAATGGAAATCGAATCTTAATACCATTCTCGTGGTAGAAGATCTAAGGTTCGTCTTAACGGAGGAGTGTCCTCCCGTTCCCCCTCGCACTGCCACTCAGGCAGTAATAGATGCCTACGAACGCTGGACTAAGGCCAATGAAAAGGTCAAAGTCTATATACTGGTCAACTTGTCTGAAGTCTTGGCCAAGAGTTACGAGAACGTGGAAACTGCCTGAGAGATTATGAATTCCCTGCAGGAGATGTTTGGACTTTCGTCCTATTAGCTCCACCATGATGCCTTGAAGAACGTCTTCAATGCCAAGATGCAGGAAGGTCAATATGTTCGGGAACACGTCCTGGAGATGATTAACCAGTTTAATATTGCTGAGGCTAATGGCGGGGTAGTCTGCGAGTGCAGTCAGGTTGCGTTCATCCTTCACTCACTTCCAGCGAGCTATCTGTCTTTCAGGACCAACGCGAGCATGAATAAGATTCAGTTCAACCTGACTACCCTCCTCTCAGAGTTACAGATTTATGAGTCCTTGCAGAAAAGCAATGGAAAAAGTGTGGTTAAAGGAGAGGCCAATGTGGCCCATTCATCGAAGGGTTCATCCTTGGGGACTAAATCTGTACCCCAAGCTTCTTCATCGAAGCAAATACAGAAGAGGAAGGGAGACAAGAGGAAGGCTCCTGCACAGGCTGTGCAAGGTAAGGGAAAGGCCAAGGTCGTGGCTGACAAAGGCAGATGCTTCCACTGCAACGCAGATGGTCATTAGAAGCGCAACTGTCCTCGTTACCTCGCAGAGAAGAAGAGAGAAAAAGAAGGTAAATCTGATTTACTTGTTTTAGAGACTTGTCTCGTAGAACAAGATGAGTTTGCCTGGATACTAGATTCGGGAGCCACTAATCATGTTTGCTCTTCTTTTCCGGGAAATGATTTCCAGCAACTGACAGATGGTGAAATGACTCTCAAGGTTGGAACAGGAGAAGTCGTTTCAGCTCGTGCAGTGGGAGCTGCAAAATTATTTTTTAGAAATAAGTATTTAATTTTAGAGAACTTGTATTTGGTTCCTATAATTAAGAGGAATCTTATTTATGTTTCTGCTTTACATGAACAAGGTTACAATATTTCATTCTTGCTTAATGAAGCTTTGATTTCTTGGAATGGAATTTATGTTTGTTCAGCTAAGCGTGAAAATAATTTATTTGTGTTAAGACCAATTGATGCAAAGGCTATTTTAAGTCATGAAATGTTTCAAATGGCCGAAACGCAAAATAAAATTCAAAAGATTTCTCCTCTAAGTAACAATATGTATCTTTGGCACCTTTGTCTTGGTCATATTAACTTCGATCAGATCGATCGTTTGGTTAAAAATGGACTTCTAACTGATGTGGAAGATACTTCTTTACCACCCTGTGAATCGTGTCTCGAGGGTAAAATGACCAAGAGGCCTTTTACTGGAAAAGGTTATAGGGCCAAAGAACCACTTGAACTGATACATTCAGATCTTTGTGGTCCAATGTATGTAAAGGCTCGAGGTGGTTATGAATATTTCATCTCTTTTATAGATGATTATTCTTGATACGGTTACTTATACCTGATGGGTCATAAGTCTGAGGCTCTTGAAAAGTTCAAAGAGTTTAAGGCTGAGGTAGAAAACCTGTTAGGTAAAACTATTAAAACACTTCGATCAGGTCGAGGTGGAGGGTATCTGGATCAGAGATTCCAGGACTATATGATAGAACATGGAATCTAATCCCAACTCTCAACACCTGGTACACCTCAACAGAATGGTGTATCAGAAAGGAGAAATAGAACCTTGTTAGACATGGTTCGATCTATGATGAGCTATGCTCATTTGCCTAGCTCGTTTTGGTGGTATGCAGTAGTGACTGCAGTACATATTCTTAACAACGTTCCCTAAAAGAGTGTTTCTGAAACTCCTTTTGAGCTATGGAAGGGGCGTAAACCTAGTCTGCGTTACTTTCGTATCTGGGGTTGTCCTGCACATGTGTCAGTGACAAATCCTAAGAAATTGGAACCTCGTACGAGAATATGCAAATTTTTTGGATACCCGAAAGAAACGAGAGGTGGTCTTTTCTATGACCCTCAAGATAATAAAGTATTTGTATCGAAAAATGCAACTTTCTTATAGGAAGAAGCTACAGAAGGGTCAACAAGAGTTGTTGATGAACCTGGTCCTTCAACAATAGTTGTTGGAGAATCCAGTTCATCTCGTCAATCTAGTCCTCCTCACGTAGTGGGAGAACTTCGACACAGTGGGAGGGTTGTGATACAACCTAACCGTTACTTGGGTTTAACAGAAACACAAGTAATCATACCTGATGACGACGTAGAAGATCCATTGTCTTATCGTCAGGCAATGAATGACGTAGATAAGGATGAGTGGGCCAAAGCCATGAACCTTGAAATGGAGCCTATGTACTTCAATCAAGTTTGGGAACTTGTAGATCCACCTGAAGGGGTTAAACCCATTGGGTGTAAATGGATCTATAAGAGGAAAAAAATGCTGCTGGGAAAGTACAGACTTTCAAAGCGAGACTTGTAGCAAAGGGTTATAACCAACGAGAAGGGGTGGACTATGAAGAAACTTTTTCTCCAGTTGCTATGCTTAAGTCCATAAAAATTCTCTTATCCTTTGCCACATTTTATGACTATGAAATATGGCAAATGGATGTCAAGACAGCTTTTTTGAATGGCAACCTTGACGAGAGTATTTTTATGTCTCAGCCGGAAGGGTTCATAACCGAAGGTCAGGAGCAAAAGGTTTGTAAACTGAATCGATCCATTTATGGGTTGAAGCAGGCCTCCAGATCTTGGAATATTAGGTTTGATACAGCGATCAAATCTTTTGGTTTTGACCAGAATGTTGATGAGCCTTGTGTATACAAGAAAATCAACAAGAATCAAGTAGCTTTCTTAGTACTTTATGTTGACGACATCCTACTCATTGGGAATGATGTAGGGTATCTGTTTGACGTAAAAGAATGGCTAGCAGGTCAATTCCAAATGAAAGATTTGGGTGAGGCCCAGTATGTTATTGGTATCCAGATTATTCGGGATAGAAAGAATAAAACGCTAGCTCTGTCTCAAGTAACGTATATCGACAAGATGTTGGCCCGATATTCGATGCAGAACTCCAAGAAGGGCTTATTGCCTTTCAGGCATGGGGTTCACCTGTCTAAGGAACAGTCTCCTAAGACACCTCAAGAAGTTGAGGATATGAGACGGATTCCCTACGCCTCTGCAGTGGGTAGCATAATGTATGTCATGCTATGCCCGAGGCCTGACATCTGTTATGCTGTAGGGATTGTCAGCAGATATCAGTCAAATCCAGGGTTGGACCACTGGACCGCCGCTAAAGGAATCCTCAAGTATATTAGGAGAACGAGGGACTACATGCTGGTGTTTGGGGCTAAAGAGTTAGTTCTAGGTGGATACACCGATTCTGACTTCCAAACTGACAAGAATTCAAGGAAATCCACATCAGGGTCAGTTTTCAAGCTGTCAGGGTCATCCTAGGGGTGCGTACACTCTTCTGGGGAAAAGCTTGGGGAGGCCTAGGAAATTCCCGAGCCTCTCTTCAAGCTGTCACGGTCATCCCAGGGGTGCGTACACTCTTCTGGGGAAAAGCTTGGGGAGGCCTAGGAAATTCCCGAGCCTCTCTTCAAGCGTCATGGTCATCCCAGGGGTGCGTACACTCTTCTGGGGAAAAGCTTGGGGAGGCCCAGGAAATTCCCGAGCCTCTCTTCAAGCTGCTGTATTCATCCCGAGGGTGCGTACACTCAGTCGGGGAAAGTGATGTGGACTTTTCCTACCGCAAGCGCACGGGTCAAGTAATAATATAGTGAATAGTAAATTCGAATGTCGTCCTCTGGATTGGCTTTTTAAGCAAATCAAGTATTGTGAATTATCTTGCCCAATTTTATTTAGGGATCAAAAAGTGATGAATAGGTGATGATAAAACAAATCAAAGCAAGTAAAAAGAATGGAATTTCAATTGGGAAAACTACTTAGGGAATTTATTTCGCCGATTTCGTTTAGGATTGATTTTAAGGAATAAGTTATTATGCACAATGAAATTATGAGCCAAAGACCCTTTAATCACAACTACCTCTCCCGAGTATAATTGATTCTCATGCAAATTAACCAACTTGATATCCCTATCTAAGTTTATTAATAAGCAAGGCAATGAGATCTTTTAACCAATTCTAAAGTAAATCTAAAACCGTCAAGAATTAGAAAGTAAACTTTATTCATGCAATCTTGAGTAAGTCTATATCAAATCCCCTCTCCCGAGCTAGATTCGAAACTTAAATCATCCAACTAATGGCCAATTAATTGAAAGCATTAAATCAAGATTACAAACACAATGACATTGCACAACTTAAACCATAAATCAATCCATAAACTTAATCAACTACATCAATCCCTAAGCTACAAGTTTAGCTACTCATGAATGTTAATACAAGCTCAACTAAACACGGGAAAGCCATAAATCTAACTAAAGAAAGAAAAGGGAAAAGAAAACTCAATGTAGGCCGAGTCCCGACGTCCCCGTCACGATCCCCACGAACAATGGGTTGATTTCCAAGTTCCTCCTTTGTTTGTAGCTCCAAAAGCCCTCTGTTCTGTCCTCTTTACGGCTCCAAAAGGTCCCAAATTGATCTCCCCCAAAAACCTAGCCGAAGTGAAGCTTTTATTCTGATTTTTCGTCCTAGCGTCGAGACGCTGCCTCTTAAACGCGCGTTCTGAATAAGGAAAAACGGTAGCGTCGGGACGCTTCCTATCATAGCGTCTCGACGCTGTAAGCTTTACGCGCCTAATCTGATATGGAATGTGAGCGTCGAGACGCTCAAGAGCTAGCGTCTCGACGCTAGCCTACTGTTGACCGAGATTTGACTTTTCTCCACTTTTACTCTTTTCATTCCTTTGCATCTTTTCACGCCCCGAGCACCCGATTAACTCTGATATTGCATTATAGCTCCAATCAACCATTTCCTACAAAATAAACATTAAAGTGCAATAAAATGGCCCAAACACCATAAAAGACTAGCTAAATTAAATAAGTAAAGATAGCTAGCTATGCTCGCTATCAGGAAGTGCGGAAGTTTGGCCTCTACAAGGATCATTCTCGTCTGGCCACACGCGTTACATCCTATGGAAAAAGCACTTTATGCGAAACACAATGCAAAGAACTTTATTAAATTCGCAAGTGTCGACATCGTACCACGAAGAAGCGCCATGGACATGTGTTATACAAAACGAAAGGAAAATCAAAATTGTCGCCACATGACCATGGACTCGACCTGTCCTTACCCCTACCCCCCACTCAAAATGTGCATTCAATATCTTGGACATGCATTTTTTGAGTAAGGAAAAACTAACTTCGTACCTGGGCCTCTAAGGGTGGAGCTCGGCCTTGGCCTCTGGATGGTCGGCCTCGACCTTGGCATGAGGTCGACCAGTTCCTCTGTGCTGTTCGTTTGCTTGTTTTCCATCCCAAGGGTGCATGCACTTAGTCGGAGAAAACTTGGGGAGGTCGAGGAAATTTCCGAGCCTCTCTTCAAGCTGTTGTATTCATCCTAGGAGGTGCATACATTCTGTTGGGGACCCTGGGAGGTTGAGGGCATGTGTCAACCTCTCTGCAAGAATTTTTTCTCTGCAAGAATCATTCTTATGCAAAACACAATATAATAGTTTTTATTGAATTTGCAAATGTTTGTGTGTTTTACAATGAGATAAATGACGGACAGTTTCTATGTAAAGTAAACATAAGTAGAGAAAGCCATTGTTCCTGGTCGGCCTCGGCCTTCCTGCAGAGGTGGCGTTGCCTGCCACTTGTTTCTGCTATGGCTACTGATAGTAAATCTTCAAGTGTTCTGCATTCCATGGGTGTGGAGTTGGTTTCCCGTTTTCATCAACCAAGGCATAGGTGCCGGGGCGGACCACTTTGCTAACTTGATAAGGTCCTTCCCATGACTTTCCTCAGTACTAGGTCTCCTTCTTTGAAGGTGCGCCTTTTCACTCTTGCGTTATAATATCTGGCAACCCTGTTTTTATACTCTGCGACCCGGAGTTGAGCTATTTCACGATGCTCGTCTAGGAGGTCCAGGTTCAACCTCATTGCTTCGTCATTCCCTTGCACACTAAACTATTCTGTCCTGGGGGAGGGGATGCCGACCTCCACTGGGACTACCGCCTCTGCCCCGAATGGAAGGGAAAATGGTGTTTCTCCTGTTGAGGTTCGTGCTGTTGTCCGATACGCCCACAGTACACGTGGGAGCTCTTCGGCCCATGCCCCTTTTAGTCATTCAAGCTTCGTTTTAAGATTCTGCTTGATTATTTTATTCACAGCCTCCACCTGGCCGTTAGCTTGCGGATGGGCTGGGGATGAACAACGATGTGCTATGCCCAAATCTGAGCAGAACTTCCTGAAAGCGGCATTGTCGAACTGCCTACCATTATCTGATATAATGGTGTTAGGAATCCCAAAACGGCACACAATATTCTTCCATACAAAGTCAGTGACCTTCTTTTCAGTTATAGTTGCTAGTGATTCTGTCTCTGCCCATTTTATGAAGTAATCCACAGCCACAATTGCATACTTGGTCTGCCCTTTACCTTGGGGGAGAGGTCCGATCAAATCGATTCCCCATTGCGCGAACGGCCACGGGCTGATAATGCTCGTTAAAGGCTCAGGTGGTTGCCTTGGAGTGGGTGCAAACCTTTGGCATTGATCGCAAGATCTAGTGAAGTGCCTAGCGTCTTGCAACATGGTTGGCCAATAGTAACCTTGCCTGACTATCTTGTGACACAACGACCTTGCTCCTGAGTGATTTCCACACACCCCCTCATGTATCTCTCTCATAACGTAATTAGCATCACTAGGGGGAAGGCACCTCAACAACGGCATCGAGTAGCCTCTTTTATACAGTCTCCCTTCCCTTAACACAAAATGCGATGCTCGCCTCTGAACCTTTTTAGCCTCTGTCCTCTCTGTTGGCAGCTCGCCTTTCCCTAAGTAATAAAGGATCGGATCCATCCATGAAGCTTCCCCTGCTTCTGGGGAGGGCTTAGTTTCAATTGATGGGATACCCTCCCCATCTGCAGGATCACCGACCTCAAGCCTCGGTTCTTCCGCCTCGGCCTCGAACTTATCCTCAGGCTCGGCCTCGGACATATCCTCAGGCTCGGCCTCGGACTTATCCTCAGCCTCGGCCTCGGACTTATCCTCAGGCTCGGCTTCGACCTCGGGCTTGTCCTTAGGCTCGACCTCGGCCTCTGCTCAGCCATCTGTCTCGAGAATCTCCTCTGCACATACCGCAGGCTCTGACAAAACCTCAACTGGCACTGTCCTGCTCAACTCTGTATCATAGGCAGCCGCCAAGCGAGCCAGTGAATCTGCGTTGGCGTTCTGAGACCTCGGGATTTGTTTGATCTCCCACTTCTCAAAGTGGGACAGCAGTTCCCTGGCCTTGGATAAGTACCTACTCATTCTCTGTTCCCTAGTCTGGTATTCTGCCAACACCTGCTTCACGATTAGCTTTAAATCGCTTTGAACCATGATGTCTGAAACTCCGATCTCCCTTGCCAACTTCAATCCTGCCAGGAGTGCCTCGTATTCAACCTCATTATTCGAGGCCTTGAAATTGAATCTCAGGGCATACTCAAATCTTCCTCCATCAGGGGATTCTAGCAAAATTCCTACTCCACAACCCTTGGTGTTAGAAGACCCGTCTACAAAGAGTGTCCAAGTCTGTTTCACCTCCCTTACACTCAGCATATTGACCTCTGTACCTGACTTGCTCTGCTCGGCCTCGGACCTCCGAGGGTCGGCCTTCTCCTCAGCAGTCGTTAATTCTGCCAGGAAATCTACCACAGCTCGCTCTTTCATGGCAGTTCGAGGTTTGTAATGGATGTCATACTCACTCAGCTCAACTGCCCACTTCATGAGGCGACCAGAGGCTTTTGGCCTCTGCAACACCTGTTTTAGAGGAAAGTTGGTCAAAACTGTTACCTTATGGGCTTGGAAATACGGACGCAACCTTCTGGCCGACGTAACTAGGGCCAGAGCGAGCTTCTCCACTTGGGGGTATCTAGTCTCTGCTCCAACCATCGACTTGCTGGTGTAATACACAGGTCGTTGGAGCTTCTCTTCTTCTTTGATCAGTGCCGAACTTACAGTCATATCTGAGGCCGCGACATAGAGCAACAGCTCGTCGCCAGGGAGCGGCTTGGCCAAGAGCGGGGCCGAGCTCAAATAGTCCTTCAGCTCCTGGAAAGCCTTTTCGCATTCTCCAGTCCATTCGAAACGTGATCCCTGTCTCAAAATTTTAAAGAAGGGAAACACCTGTCAGTTGATCTACTAACAAACCTGTTCAAGGCGGCGATCCTCCCGTTCAAGCTTTGAAGTTGCTTGAGATTGGTTGGGGAGGACATTTGCATGATTGCTCTGATATTGTCTGGGTTTGCTTCTATCCCCCTCTGATGCACCATGAACCCTAGGAATTTTCCTGATGTCACCCCAAAAGCGCACTTACTCGGGTTTAGTTTCATTCGATACTTCTGGAGGATCTGGAAAGCTTCATTAAGGTCGGACTCATGGCATTGAGACTTTAAGCTCTTTACCAACATATCATCCACGTACACCTCCATGTTCTTTCCCAGTAACGGAGCAAACATGCGGTTTACCATTCGCTGGTATGTCGCCCCAGCGTTCTTCAAACCGAACGACATGACCTTATAGCAATACAACCCTCGGCTGGTGATGAATGAAGTCTTTTTCTGATCGGGCTCGTGCATTCTAATCTGGTTGTACCCTGAATATGCATCCATAAAACTCAGCATCTCGTGCCCTGCTGTTGCGTCAACCAACTGGTCGATCATGGGCAAAGGATAGCTGTCCTTTGGGCACGCCTTATTCAGGTCGGTGAAGTCGATGCACATCCGCCACTTCCCGTTAGCCTTCTTTACTAGTACCACATTGGACAACCATTGGGGATAATGAACTTCCCTGATGAACCCTGCTTTAAGCAGCTCATCTACTTGACTGGCAACAACCTCATTCCTCTCCGAGTTAAATGCCCTTCGTCTCTGCTTTACTGGCTTAAAATCCCTATCCACGTTCAACTGGTGAACCATCACTCCCGGGTCAATTCCTGGCATATCCTCGTGTGACCACGCAAACAGATCCGCGTTAGCCCTCAAGAGGATAGAGGTTTGAGTCCCTCCCAAACATCAAGGTTGTAAGTGAATTAAGTTTTCTTGGCGCTTGGTGGTGAGGAAATGAGGCCTGAGGAAGAGATCAGTAGCTAGTAGCCATTTTTTAGTTTTAAATAGTTGAATTAATGTTGTCTCTGGTTGGCTAATGCATTTCGTTCTGTTAACCTGTTATTTTGGATGTTGAGCAGAGATTTGTGGTAGTTTTGGTTGCTGTTTTACCGTAGAGTTTTTGCATTGAGGTTTATTAGTCTTGTAATGTGCCTTGAGATACTCTTGAATGTGTAATAAGTACAATGCCTTTCTCTTAGGTGTTGTGGCCTTATTGACTGAATCAGGTTCTGCTTGACACGAGGTCTTACTCATCTTTATTTTTTGGAAGTTTGGATATGTGATGTTGTTCTGAAGTGATGTGGAAAATTGTTGTATGGATCATCTTGGTTGTAGAAGTGTTTTAATCTTATGTATCAGGTGCAAAGTAAAACTTGGTAGTTATTGTGGTTACGTCGTTATGTTGTCGAAATTTTCGGGACGTTACACTGTTCATGGGTCATTGTTAAGAAAGTGTAGCGAGAACCCTTCCAATATGACAGATCTAGAAATTTCAACAACATGAGAATTTGGTAAAAAAAAATTGTTAGGAGTATGGCTTAAGGAGCTATTATGCCGAGGGATTAAATACTTGATTTGGTAAAAGATTTATACTGAGATTAGCGGGCAAAAAAAAAAAATGGCTTGAGAAAGAGAAGATGAAATGATGGTCAAATATCCAGAGTTGTTACAGGGCTAGCAACTTTCGAGGACGAAAGTTCTTTTAAGGTTAGTATGATGTAACAACCCAAAAAAAAAAGAGGGAAAAGGGGGGGACTTTTTCCCCCAAAAATTTCGGTAAAGACAAAAAAATGGCAAATCTCTCTCCCTCTCACGCTCTCTCTCTCCCTCTCGGATCTCTCTCCCTCTCGGCCTCTATCCCTCTCACGCTCTTTCTCTCTCCCTCTCGGCTCTCTCTCCCTCTCGACCTCTCTCCCTCTCACGCTCTCTCTCCCTCTCGGCTCTCTCTCCCACTCTTGGTCTGCAGCGTGCCGCCGTCCTTCTCTGTTGCAGATCTGCACGTTGCTGTCTTCGCCCCTCCGTCGTCGCCTTTCGCTGCACCGCCACTGTAGACACCGTATTTGGTCCGGCTTGATTTTAGTAATAATGTTTGAAGTTTTTCAATATTTGGAAGTCAATTTGTTTTTAGTATGTTAACAAGAGCATAGCTCAAGTGGCATAAAGTCGTATTAACAATCACAAGGTCTTTGGTTCGAATCTTTCTCCTTGCATATTATCAAATTTTGTTTTTTAGTTTTCATGATTTATTTTCATTTTCATCTTATTTTCTTTTTTTTTTGTTTTATTTAATTTATTTCTTTATTTTGTTTATTTTATTTTATTTTATTTTTGTTTATTTATTTTATTTTTATTTATTTTATTATTTTATTTTATTCATTTTTTTTCTTCACTCCTCTTTCCACGTTCTCCATCCCCCCTCATTCTCCCAACCTCTCCTATTCTTTCTCCCTCTCCCTTTTTCTTCTCCATTCCCCTTCCTTCTCCCAACCTCCCATTCTTTCCCCATCTTTCTCAACTCTCCCCCTTTCTTCTCCCAACCTCTCATTCTTTCCCATCTTTCTCAACTCACTCCCCCTCTTTCTCAACTCACTCCCCTTCTTTCTCCCAACCTCCCATTCTTTCCCCATCTTTCTCAACTCACTCCCCCTCTTTCTCAACTCACTCCCCTTCTTTCTCCCAACCTCCCATTCTTTCCCCATCTTTCTCAACTCTCCCCCCTTCCTTCTCCCAACCTCTCATTCTTTCCCCATCTTTCTCAACTCACTCCCCCTCTTTCTCCCAACCTCTCATTCTTTCCCCCTTTTTCTCAACCCCTTCCTCCAAGCTCTACTATATAATGAGAGCTCATGGAGGATGGAAAAAAGAAAAGAGAACAACAAGGACACAAGAAAAAAGAGAAGAATAGTGAGAGAGCTTAGAGAGAGAAAGTGAGTTTGAGAGGGAAAATAGAGTTTGGAGAAGGATTTTCCAAAAACCAAAGCTACCGTCACCACCGTACCGCCGCCGCCACTCACCGCCGTACCAACGCCGCCACTCACTGCCGTACCGACGCCGCCACTCACTGCCGCCGCCGCCACTCACCGCCGTACCAACGCCGCCACTCACTGTCGTACCGCCGTTGCCGCCACCACTGTCACCGCCGCCACCGTGCCGCCGCTTTTTTTTTTTTCCAACAAGGCTCCTAAGTGAGGGAAAGTGGAAGAGAAAAAAGAAAAAGAGAAGGAAGGAAGTTGGGGAAGAAGAAAGAGTAAAGCGAATAAGGTGGGTCCCACATGTTTAAATTCTTTTATTATTATTATTATTTTTTTATGTATCCAAATTTTTCCATTTTTCATTTTGGCTATGAATTTGAGTTTCCCAAATCAATTGCAATTTATTTTATTTCATTTTCTAATTAGAAATTTAAATTGATTTATTTTAGACTTCTAAAGAACTTTAATTGGATATTAGTTGAAAGTTTTTTTTTATCTAATTTCAATTAGAGTTTATTTGGGAGTTTCCAAACTAATTTTAATTGGCTTTAAATTGAATTGTTATTACCAATTTCAATTTGATTTTAATATGACATTTTCAACTTTAATTGTCTTTCTTATTAATTTTAGTTGGATTCTAACATAAAATTTCTAATTTGAATTTGAATTTGTATTTTCCTAATAAATGTTCACTAGTTTGTAATTAGAAAATTCAATTTTCTTTAAAATGGAAATTTTAATGTTTTGAATTTTACTTTAATTTGAATGGTTCAAATGAATTTCAAAGGGTTTTGAAATGCTCAAATGAATTTCAAACAAATGACATTTGAACTAAGATTTTCAATTTGATTTTCACTTTTTTTTTAAAAAAAAAAGACGATTTTAAACTTTCCTTCCATTGGTTTCAATAATTAATTTGGGATTTTATAATAAATTTTTAATTGGATTTAATTTGGGATTTCAACTTTTGTTTGTTTTAATTTGATTTCATTTTGACATTTACAAATGAATTTTAATTTGGAATTGCCCAAATTAATTTCAATTGGAATTTTATTTGAATTTTCACCCTCAATTGGTTTTAATCTTGAATTCATGGAGTTTCAAAGTGATTTGGAATTTTTCAGTAAATGTCAATTTGGTTCTAAATTAAAGTTTCCAGTCAATGTCTTTTGGTCTTAGATTGAAAATCAATTTCAATTTTAAACTAAATTGGAAATCAATTTCGATTTTGGAAAGGTTAAATCAAATTTCAAAAACATTGTTTAATATTTTGAATGGTTAAAATAGATTGATTATGAAAACTTTAATGCTAATTTTGTCTAAGAACGGGTATTTAAGCTGACCGAAAGGGAACACCCTGCCTGGAAATTAGCCTAAAGTTTGACTAGTCAATTATTTTGGCAATCAAAATTTCAATTGGATCTTAAATCAAATCAACTTTGATTTGATTCTAAATTGGATTTTCCAAATGAACTTCAAAATAGTTTTACTTTGGTAATTCCAAATGAATTTCTAATTGAATTTGATTTAAAAATGAAAAAATATTTTTCCATTGAATGGTGTCATACCACTCATGATTATTACTTCATATTTTATTTTTGAAATGTGAGGTAATAGTTGAGAGACAAATTAGCTCATGTATAGCCTATGACGGAGTTGAAATAATTTTCAAATTCTTGAGGTGAAAGATTTTCTTTAATTAGGAAATTTTTACATGATAATAAAGTCATGGGTTAACCCCACTCACAAAATTAAATCCTTACTTTATTTAAAGATAAGGTGAAATTAGTGAGACAATTAATTTTTAATTTTCATTTTTTTTGTTTATTTTCGACACGGACCTTTTGTTTAATGAATTTGAGTAATAAAATAAAATGTTTTCAAACGGGTGTTGTAGGGTGCTAACACCTTCCCTACACACAACTGATCCCCGAACCTAATTTTTGGTTTTCAAAGACCACTTTTTTTAAAATGGGTGACCAATCACACCCCAAGGTGATTGGTGGCGACTCCAAACCTCTCACCTCGAAAGAGACCCTTAGGGAAGGACGTCGGCCGCTCCGCGTCGCGATGACGTTGCGACAGCTTGGCGACTCCGCTGGGGACTTTTTTTTTAGAGGGTCAATGCCGTTTTCATTTTTTTTTATTTATTATTCGATTCATTTTGTTATTTATTTATTTATTATGTGGTCCATCTTATTTTATGCATAGTTATTATTGGAGTGACTTGTGTGAATATATTTTGTGCTTTAATGAATGCATGGTTAATTCATATTATATTGTCATGCATATCACACACAACCACAGCTCTATACCCGGGCTTTACCTTTAGGATTAGGATCGAGGATGTAGTAGTGTCGACCTTCGAAGGGACATAATTGCCCTCGTGCAGGCGCATGAAAAATCCTCACTCAAGTTAGTTCATTTGTTATTTTATAACACTTGGATTAATTTGGGGACCTTTTTATCCATTAGGGTTAGAATTTCTCTACCTCACTTCATATTCATGTCATCATTTTGTATTATCATAGGTTTCAAAGTCCACTCTTTTAGGTGTCACTTGTTTTTTTCTTGTTTTAAAAAAAAGCTTAAACTTTAAGTTTTCTTTTCAAGAATTTAAGTTTTGTAAAAGAAAATTCTTTTAAAATAAAGTTTAAACTTGTTTTTAAAAAAAAAGGTTTTCTTTTCAAGAATTTAAGTTTTTGTCAAGAATAAAAATTATTTGAAAAATAAAGTTTAAACTTGTTTTAAAAAAAAAGGTTTTCTTTTCAAGAATTTAAGTTTTTGTCAAGAATAAAAATTATTTTAAAAAAAAAGCTTAGACTTTGTAAAAAAAATTTCTCTTTTAAAGGATTAAATTTTTTTTTTTTCAAAGAAAATTCTTTGAAGAAGTTTAACTTTGTTTAAAAAAAAACTGTTTTCTTTTCAAGCATTTTAAGTTTTGTCAAGAGAAAAATTATTTGAAAACTAAATTTGAACTTTTTTTTTAATGTTTTTTTTAAAAAAATTGAAGTTTTGTCATGAATAGAAATTCTTTGAAGTTTAAAATTAAGACTTTGCTTGAAATTCTAAAGAGTTAAAAGTTCTGTTAAAATAAAAGTTCAAGTTTTGTTTACATGAATTTTTTATTATTTTTTATTATTTTTTTTAGTTTAATTTTTGTTTTGAAAGAGGGGTTTTCTTTTAATAAAAAAGTTTAATTTTGACAAGACAAAGAAGTTTTTGTAAGATTGGTTAAAGAGTTCAATTTTTTTTTTTTTTTGTTTAAAAAGAGTTTTTAAGAGATTGAAGTCTTGCCAAAACAAAAAACTTTCTTTAAGAGGAAAAACTTGTTTTCTAAAAAAGTCTTTCTATTTTGTTTAATTGGAGAAGTAAATATTTCTACATTCTTTCCATTTTAGATTTTTACTCTCCATTTTCTTTTTTTTATTTTATTATTTTTTATTTTATTATTTTTTTCCCTAAAAAGAGTTTATCCCAAGCGTTTTTTTTTTCCCCTTTACTCCATTTGAAGTCGAATTTAGTATTTAGTTTAGCCATACCATTTAGTTTGGGTCCTGCATCATGTTTTGGAATTAGTAGTGTCGACCTTCGAGGGGATTGCGAATGCTCCCGTGTAGGCACATGAAAAGTCCTCCCCATTTTTCATGACATTAAGTAGTTTTCTCACATTTTCAAATTAAATTCATTTCTTCATGGTACTATCTTGCTTTTTTGGATGAAGTAATGTCGACCTTCGAGGGGATTGCGAATGCTCCCGTGTAGGCGCATGAAAAATCTATTTTAATTTAAAGCGGTAGTTAATTATTATTTCCTTACATTTTCTTTTTCTCCAAAAAGGAACAAAATGAATGCCAACGTACCCATAGAGTCGATACGGTCATCTTCCTCTGAGTATGATGAGTTGAGTACGGTGCTACAATGGGCAGAGCAGACACAACTAAAGCATGGGGATAATCTACCTTTTAAAAGCCCTGTGTCGTCATCCTTCTCAAGTCAAGTTCAGATCATTGCTAACGAGCTAGGGGAGCTGAAAGCCATTTGGGAAGGTTTAACGCCAGAAAGAAGATTTTTGTTCTCAAAGAGATACGGCCATATTGCAGACCTCATGTATATTCCAGTTAATCGGTTCACCGTCCAGGCTGTGTTAGAATTCTGGGACCCGGCCTACAGGTGTTTCGTATTTCAAGATTTCGACTTAGTCCCGACCATTGAGGAATACCATACGATGCTGAACATTGAAGAAAAAGGTGGAGAAATGATCTATTGTTTCAACCCACAACTAACTGCAAAGAGAACTTTATCCAGATTTCTAGCTGTACATCTAAAGGAAGTGCAGAAAAATGTGAAAGTGAAAGGGGTTGAAGAGTCTATATCTGCAGATTATCTAACAGAACTCTCTCGCAAACACATAAATGAAGAAAGGGGCCTGGTGCTGTTAGCTTTGTGCATCTACGGGATGGTCTTGTATCCCAAAGTTAAAGGATATGTGGACGGTGATGTTTTGAAGTTATTCTTCGGCATTGAGCAAGGGGTGGATCCAGCCATACCTCTTCTAGCGGAAACGGTTCGAGCGCTCAATTACTGTAAGTCCAACAAAGGCGGGAAGTTGAGATGCTGTGTGCCCTTACTCTATATTTGGGTGCATAGTCATTTTAAGTTCCCAGAAGATTTTGGCTGTCCAAAAATCAACTTCAGCAGCACGTGGAATCTAACAAGGAGTACAATTGCAGAATTTGGCACGGCCCCATGGAACTCAAGTTTTCCGAGGAAAGAAGCATGGGTGTCTTTCTTTTCGAATTCCAAATTAGAGCATGTGATTTGGAAGGCACATTGGATGCCCCTAAAAGCCTTAATCTACAGATGCGGGAGCTTCCACACAGTTCCTCTAGTAGGCCCTTGGGGATGCGTCCATTATGCTCCGTTGTTGGCCTTGCGACAAAGTTGGTTTAAACAATTCATACCAACAACTCATGGTCTGCATAAATTAGAATTTTCCTACAGTTGCGAGGATTCTAACGAGAAGAAGCGACAAGTGCTGACTTCTTGGAGAACAGTTAGAAGGATAAATGGCAATAGTCACTCTGAGGGAGTTACTCCAGAATATCTGCAATGGCGCATTAAGAGAAGTAAGATCCCAATTACGACTCGTGACAATGTGGGAGAATTATCCAGTAGAGCAGTAGATAAGCCTAGCCAGCTAGCGACAGAGCGAAATGAGTTAGTGGGAAGAAATCAAACATTGAAACTAGAAAATGAAAAATTACAGCAAGAGGTCAAACGTTTGATGGACCAGGTAACTCAAGCTAGTGGCAAACTCGAAAAAGTAGAGAGAGTTTCAAAAAACCGAGCCAAGCGGGAAAGAGATTATGATATATTGGACGAGGAGAATAGAAGATTGATTAAGGAGAATCACGCTTTGAGGAATGAAAATACTGCATTGCGAAAGGCAACTCGTTCACAAGAGGATAAGATCAAAGACCTTTCAAGAGGCAAAGAGACTCTGTTAGAGTTAGTTGCGGAATTAAACGAAACCATCAACAAGCAGAAAACACAACTTATCGAGTTTGAAGAGGCCAATACTGCTCTAAGGCGAACGCTGGACAATCTACGCGTGAATATACAGGCCCAGTCAGAAGAGTCTGAAGCTTTTAAAAGTTATTCAAGCTCGTTGGAACGTCAGCTCCAAGCATTTCAAAGGGCAAGCGAACAGTTGTCACTAGAGAGAGGACAATTGGAGGAGAAATACTCCTCATTAAGGGAAGATTATGCCACTATGAGAGATGACATGCAGATAATTCTTGGGAAAGTAAGTCGAACCATGAACACTATCAAGATCATGGCTAGGAGAGCCCGAGGATTTTCAGAATGGGCAAGGGATCTGCGAGAGAATACATCACCTATGGCCTCTAATGCGGAGGAGTTGTTTGAGTTTTTAGGGATGATTCGTAGAGACCTTGGGTACTTTGGTCACTTTTATTAATGTTTCATGTCTTCTTGTTTTCCAATTCTCCAATTGTTTATTTTGTAGATATATTCATTGTTTTTTTTTTTCCTTCAATAATAAAATTTCATTCATTCATGCATCTCATACTTTTCTTATTTCTTTTTACTTTCTCTAAGACTTTTCTTTTAAAAATAAAAACAGAACAATAAAATAGCTCGTTCAACAAGAGTCTACCACACTAGGCGTAGAACAAGGATTATGGAAGAAAAGGGTGAACAAGAGAAGACTAAACGGGACATCGAGGAAATCAGGGAAAAGGTTGATGCAATCATTGCCGCTTTGGAAAAGGGCAAAATGATTGCAGATACAACTGCACCAGACACTCCGATTGGAAACCCTCAAGCTGGCCTACCATTTCCACCCAGTTTCGCTTCACATATTCGTACGACAGCAGAAACGTCCATGCCACAACATACTTCCTACAACCCCTTATATGACATACCTGTTGGGCAATACCCTTTTCCATCATTTAAAGAAGGTCAAATTCCCCAATTACCCATGGCAAGCCAAGCTGGTGCTTCTTATTTCAAGCCAGAATTTTCAAAAATACCTTTTGCGGTCCCCAACTTGGATGACCCAGAAGTAAAAAACGAGTTAGCCACACCCTCTAATGAAAAACTTGAAGTTCTAGAGGAAAGGTTAAGGGCGGTTGAGGGCACTAGTGTTTTTGGAAACATGGATGCCACTCAATTATGTTTAGTTCCAGACGTTGTGATCCCACCAAAATTCAAACTTCCTGAATTTGAAAAATATGACGGGACAACATGCCCTAAAAGTCACATTGTTATGTACTGTAGGAAGATGGCAGCGCACGTTCATAATGATAAGCTGCTCATACATTGCTTTCAGGATAGCTTAAAGGGTCCAGCTGCCCGTTGGTATATGCAGTTGGATAGTTCACATGTTGTCACATGGAAGAACTTGGCTGATTCCTTCCTCAAACAGTACAAGCACAATATTGATTTGGCTCCCGACCGACTGGACTTACAGAGGATGGAAAAGAAGAGTACTGAAGACTTTAAAGATTATGCTCAAAGGTGGCGGGATACGGCAGCTCAAGTCCAACCCCCTTTAACGGATAAGGAGCTTTCTGCCATGTTCATCAATACCTTAAGGTCCCCATTCTATGAACATATGGTTGGAAGTGCGTCAACCAATTTCTCTGATATCATGACAATTGGAGAAAGAATTGAGTACGGGATCAAACATGGTAGGATAGCCAAAACTGCTGAATCCTCAAGCACGAAGAAGAGCAATACTTCAAAAAAGAAGGAGGGAGAAGTACAGATGATAGGGAAGGTGGATAAGTCCCATCGACAAATCCACCAACCCATCACACAATATCCTTCGAATTATTTACCTACATACGGATATTATCCACACCAGGTGAATAATGCATCAGCGCAGTACTCCCCATTTTATGGCCAAAATACCAGACCCCAAATGAATCAAAACTTTCAGTCTCGAAGGCAACAACAACCAGTCACTCCAGGTCAGCAAAATAATCGAGCACCTTACAAGCAAGCCCAATTTGATCCGATTCCGATGACATATACTGAGCTCTTGCCTCAGTTAATTCAGAACCATCAGTTGGCACCCAAGCCTGTTGCTCCACTGCAACCCCCTTATCCAAGATGGTATGATCCCAATGCAAGGTGTGATTACCATGCAGGTGCTGTTGGGCATTCTACAGAAAATTGCACTGCTTTGAAGTATAGGGTGCAAGAGCTCATTAAGGCCGGATGGTTAAATTTCAAAAAGGAGGAGGGGCCCAATGTTGATAATAATCCTTTACCAAACCACCAGGTGAATGCAATAGATCAGTGTCAGGATATTATCAAGAAGGCAGATGTTACAGAGATCAAGACTTCCAAGGAGAAGCTTTTTGAGATTCTCCTCGTTAACGGATATGTATCAATTGAGTATGCACACAAGGACCTTGTTCAAGAAGAATTTGATGATAATCTGACTTGCCTATTTCATGCTGGGGCAAAGGGACATTCTTTAGAACAATGCCATCGTTTTCATAAAAGGATCCAAGAACTGGTGGATTCAAAATTTCTTGTGGTTGCCCAAGCCCATCACCAAGATAATGAAATAGGCGTCGTGGAAGAATTGTTGCCTAAAGAAAATTTGAATCCATCTTTCAAACTAAAGCCACTCACGATCTATTACCGTGAGAAAACTACTACTCATGATCCAAAGTCGATCACCATTCAGGTGCCGACTCCTTTCAAGTACAAGAGTTCTAAGGCAGTACCATGGAGTTATGAGTACAAAGTAACTATTAACTCAGAAACGCCCTCACTTCCAGTTGACAACATTTCCGGAACGGGAGGCGTAACACGGAGTGGGAAATCCTACACTCCAGATCAGTTATTGAAGTGCTCAAAGAATACAATAGAAGAGAAAAATGAGAAAGTCGAAAGTAACACAGGTAGCAATGTCAAGCCTAAAGAAACAACAGTGATGAAGAAATCAAGGGGCAAACAGACTGTGTCTGAAGAAGAAACTCAAGAATTTCTAAAGTTGGTTAAGCAGACTGAATACAAAGTAGTGGAACAGCTAGCTCAGACGCCTGCTAAGATTTCCATATTATCTTTGTTGTTATCCTCTGATTCGCATCGAGACACGATATTGGAAGCTTTGAATCAAGCATATGTTTCCAAAGACATCACTCCAGATGGTCTAGATAATATCGTGGGGAATATAACTGCTCACAACACCATAACTTTCACTGATGATGAGATACCGCCCGAAGGCACAGGACACACGAAGGCACTTCATATTTCAGTCAAGTGCAAGAACTTTTTAGTAGCAAAAGTCCTGGTGGATAATGGGTCTTCTTTGAACATAATGCCAAAATCAACGCTCGAAAGATTGCCAGTGGATATGTCCCATATGAGGCCAAGTACCGTAGTAGTAAGGGCCTTCGATGGGGCACGCAGTCAGGTGGTGGGTGACATTGAGATTCCAATACAAATCGGCCCATGCACATTTAACATAACCTTCCAAGTTATGGATATCCCCTCTGCTTACAGTTTCTTATTAGGGCGACCTTGGATACATTCTGCAGGAGCTGTGCCATCATCGCTGCACCAGAAACTTAAATTTTCAATTGGAAGGAGCCTAGTAATTGTATCTGGTCAGGAGGATATCTTGGTTTCTAGGCCAGCTTCAATGCCATATATTGATGCAGCAGAGGAAGCTTTTGAGTCATCATTTCAAACATTCGAGGTGGCAAGTGCTACAACACTATATGGGGAAGGCAAGAAATCTAAATCTCGATCTTCAGTCAAGACGTTCAAAGAAAGCAACAGTCGTTTAGATGATGTTTTAAGCCTATCAAAAAATACAAAAAGATTTGGGCTTGGGTATAAGCCGGATAAAGCAGATATGATCAGGGTACAGAAGCGAGAAAAAGATAGGCGTTTGGCCAGATTTGAAAGTCGTGAACCAGAATATGGGGAAAAAGTCATCCCTCATCTCTACCACTCATTTGAAAGTGCTGGTATAATTCGTCCAGGAGATTTTGCAGTTGCAGTAGTGACTAAAGAGGAAGAATTTGGTCCATGGATCTACCCGTGCCCAGAAAACTTCGAGCTCAACAATTGGAGTACTATTGAATTACCGTCATTTGCTGTTAAGATGTCAAAGTAATTGACCACTTTTTTATTGTTTTTTGCAATTTCAATTTTCAATTTCAAGTTAGGTTAGTCATTTTACTCATTTCATTTTCCAGACTTCTTTCTATGTGTTCAAGTAAATTTCTTCATTCAATAGTAAATTTCATCATTCAATGAAGGTTTTAGTTCATTTCCTTTTGCTATTGCATAATTACACTCTCCAGGGCAAAATATTTACTCTTCTTTTCTTCTTTTTTCCAAATTATCAACATCTTAAGCAGTAATACTGAGATTGAATGTGCAAACGATTCTCAATACGAACTTGATATTCCTATACACAA
The DNA here is from genome assembly GCA_036850905.1 of Luffa acutangula. Taxonomy (NCBI): domain Eukaryota; kingdom Viridiplantae; phylum Streptophyta; class Magnoliopsida; order Cucurbitales; family Cucurbitaceae; genus Luffa; species Luffa acutangula. The sequence continues at coordinate 11,035,121 of CM072087.1, forward strand.
TGTTGAGTCTGACGAGGAAGAAGAAGATTTTGAACCTAGTGCTGAGTTGTTAGAAATGATAGAGGAAGGGGAAAAAGCGTTGGGCCCCCATGAAGAGTTAACAGAGATAATTAACCTGGGATCACAAGCAGAAGTCAAGGAGGTTCAAATTGGCGCTAATGTCTCTACAGAAACTCGCAAAAAGCTTATTGATTTGCTCACAGAATATGTCGATATCTTTGCTTGGTCCTATCAAGACATGCCTGGACTAGACACGAATATTGTAATGCATCATTTACCACTCAAACCTGAGTGCAAACCAGTAAGGCAAAAGTTGCGAAAGATGAAGCCAGATATGTTAATTAAGATAAAGGATGAAGTCAGGAAACAAATTGATGCTGGATTTCTGACTGTGTCCAATTACCCTGAATGGGTTGCAAACATTGTTCCTGTGCCAAAGAAGAATGGGCAAGTTAGGATGTGTGTGGATTATAGGGATTTAAACAAAGCAAGCCCTAAAGATAATTTTCCACTCCCTCACATTGATGTGTTGGTAGATAACACTGCTGGTTTTTCTACCTTCTCTTTTATGGATGGTTTTTCAGGCTATAATCAAATAAAAATGGCACCTGAAGATCAGGAAAAAACTACATTTATTACATTGTGGGGAACATTTTGCTACAAAGTTATGCCGTTTGGTTTGAAAAATGCTGGGGCCACCTACCAGCGAGCCATGGTTACTTTATTCCATGATTTGATGCACAAGGAGATTGAAGTGTATGTAGATGATATGATTGCCAAGTCAAAAGAGGAGGAAGAACACACAATCGTTCTCCGCAAGTTGTTCGATCGATTGAGAAAGTTCCAGCTGAAGCTCAATCCGAGCAAATGTATATTCGGGGCAACCTCTGGTAAATTGTTAGGATTTGTGGTTAGCCAAGAAGGTATCGAGGTCGACCCTAACAAAGTTAAGGCAATTCTGGAAATGCCGCCTCCGCAAACACAGAAAGAAGTTAGAGGATTTTTGGGTCGGATAAATTATATTGCCAGGTTCATAGTGCAATTGACCACAACATGTGAGCCTATTTTCAAATTGCTTCGCAAAAACATTGATGGCATTTGGAATGAAGATTGTCAAATAGCATTTGATAAAATTAAGCAGTATTTACGAAATCCACCGATTCTCGTACCACCAGTGCCTGGACGTCCGCTCATTTTGTATCTCACTGTAACAGAAAGTGCAATGGGATGTGTACTGGGGCAGCATGATGACTCTGGTAGGAAAGAGCGAGCTATATACTATTTGAGCAAAAAGTTCACCAGTTGTGAAACCAGGTACTCCTCGATGGAAAAAACTTGTTGTGCTCTTGCTTGGGCTGCACGTCGCTTAAGGCAATACATGTTGTATTACACGACATGGCTTATTTCAAAAATGGATCCTGTGAAATACATCTTCGAGAAGCCATCTTTATCGGGACGAATTGCAAGGTGGCAAGTTCTTTTATCCGAGTATGACATCACATATGTGACTCGAAAGTCAGTAAAGGGGAGTGCTCTAGCTGATTATTTGGCACAACAACCTATAGAGGACTATGAGCCGATGAAGTTCGACTTCCCTGATGAGCATATCCTCACTGTAGCAACAGAGAAAGAAATATTGAATCCAGATATGTGGACCATGTTCTTTGATGGGGCTTCAAATGAATTGGGTCACGGAATAGGTGCAATATTAATATCGCCTCGAGGAGAATTATTCCCTCTCACTGCTAAGCTGTGTTTTGATTGCACGCACAACATGGCTGAATATGAAGCTTGTTCAATGGGCATTCAAGCTGCTCTAGATATGAAGATTGAAAAGCTTCAGGTCTTGGGGGACTCTTTGCTAGTGATTCATCAGCTAAGAGGGGAATGGGAAACCAGAGATGCTAAATTATTGCCTTACAAGCAACTTATAACAAGATTATCTCAACAGTTTGATCAAATTACTTTTGATTATTCCCCAAGAGAGAATAATCGGATAGCAGATGCATTGGCTACTCTAGCAGTCATGTTTAATGTGGATTTTGATGAAGGGGTCCAGCCAATTAAAATCGAAAAACGAGATGTTCCCGCCTCCTGCATGAATATTGAGAATGAGTCAGATGAAAAGCCGTGGTTTCAAGACATCAAACAATATCTGAAATGTGGAACCTATCCCCCTAATGCATTAGAAAATGACAAGCGAACTCTGAGAAGGTTGGCAATGAAATTCTTCTTGAATGGGGAGATACTTTACAAAAGAAACTATGACATGGTACTGTTAAGATGTGTGGACGCCACAGAGGCTAACCAGATTATGAAAGAAATCCATGAGGGAATTTGTGGTACCCATGCAAATGGGCATATGATGGCTAGACAAGTTTTGAGAGCTGGTTATTATTGGCTGACTATGGAAACGGATTGCATTAAGTATGCAAGAGAATGTCGTAAATGTCAAATTTATGCAGACAAGACTCATGCTCCTTCATCCGAGTTACACATTTTAACTGCTCCTTGGCCTTTCTCTATGTGGGGAATAGATGTGATTGGACCCATTGATCCTAAAGCTTCAAATGGACATCGATTTATCTTGGTGGCCATAGATTACTTTACCAAATGGGTGGAGGCAGCCTCTTATCGTGATGTGACAAAAGGGGTCGTGATCAAATTCATCAAGAAGGAGATCATTTGTCGATACGGCCTCCCTGAGACCCTAATATCAGATAACGCTAGAAACTTGAACAATAAGATGATGAGTGAGCTATGTGAACAATTCAAGATTAAACATCTCAATTCCACCCCCTACAGACCAAAAATGAATGGGGCTGTTGAAGCTGCAAACAAAAACATAAAAAGAATTGTTGAAAAGATGACTATAACGTACAAAGATTGGCATGAAATGCTCCCCTTCGCTCTACACGGCTATCGCACGTCAGTTCGTACATCAACTGGGGCAACACCTTTTTCCTTAGTATATGGTATGGAGGTTGTGCTCCCAATTGAGGTGGAAATTCCATCACTAAGAGTTCTTATGGAAGCTAAATTTGAAGAGGCTGAATGGGTCCAGAATCGTTATGAACAACTCAATTTCGTCGAAGAGAAGAGATTAACAGCATTGAGTAGAGGTCAGCTCTATCAAAGAAGGATGATGAGAGCATATGATAAGAAAGTTCGCCCAAGAAGATTCAGAGAGGAAGATCTGGTGCTGAAAAGGATCCTTCCATTTCAAAAGGATCATCGAGGAAAATGGACTCCAAATTATGAAGGACCATTTGTGGTGAAAAAGGCTTTCTCTGGTGGGGCATTAATCTTAACCAATATGGATGGCTGTGAATTATCAAGCCCAGTCAATTCAGATTATGTTCGGAAGTATTATGCATAGATTGCCTGACTACCCTTCCTGAGGAGGCTAAACAAAGTTGCAGAGTACTCAATAAGTGTTTTGGAAAGTTTCATTTCAGTCTCAGTATTTTGTTTAAAAAAGGGTTGTTTATCCCTCACCATCTCCACCCTCTCAATTTGGAGATATTTCTTTTATTCATTGCGTACTTTATTGATTAATAAAAGATTTGCTTCCTCCATTTTGACCAGTATAGTTATTATTTTTATGTCAATCACAAATGCAAATTATGCATGTTACATCTCAAGTTCGGGTATTTCATTGTCCAGCCTCTCCACTCTCTTTCAAAAAAAAAAAAAAAAGAAAAAAGAAAGAAGAGAAAAGAAAAAGAGAAAAAGAAAAGAAAGAAAATAGATGCTTTCACTATAATCGTTGAGGAAAATTGGTCAATTCTTGCCTATTTTACCCTTTTCATGGAAAGTATGTTCGTTGTTATCAGCTATACTCTCAATCAACTACAACCTTTATTTTGACCGTCGTTCATGTGCAAAGTTTCAAATTACCATTTCTTCCCAGACAAGGTTCCAATTATCATACTGGGGCAAAGCACCCCCTCGTGAAGTAAGAATTCGAAATTACTTACTATGAAACCTTGAGCCTAGCCCACCACGCTTGATTTTTGTGGTAGGCCAACATGAATTACTGACAATTGAACCCTTTGCTAAACTCATCGTGTATAACTGCGTTGAATCTCCATATTTGTCTACCCAGTTGAGAGCTTTTTTGCTAAGCCTGTCACATCTAACCATGTGGCAAACATTTCAAAATATCCACCCAATATTACCAAGGGACCTTCAGTAGTAATGAAATAGGGATTAAACTCTTATGATTTAATGCTTCATAATTAAGACTTGTAGTTCTTTGAGTATTCCTATATTTCAACTTTGTTCAGTCTACACTTTTCCTACCATTTCTATCGTTTATCTTCTCTCCTTTTATTGGAAGGTGACTCCAAGACTAAAGACGATAATCTTGAGAATTTGGACTTAGTAACTTGAGAAGGGGTCTCGAAGTCTCAAATCCTTTCAATAAGTTTTGCGTGAGAAATAACTCTATCATGGTATCAAGGAGCGCTGACAAAGAAACAAAATGGAGTGATGACTTAACAAATGGTTGATCTTCTACATGTGATTGTATCATTTGCTAGTCATGAAAGCATGTATTTGGCCTAAAAAAAGGAGTTATGAAAAACAGAAAAAAAGAAAAAAGAAAAAGAAAAAAGAAAAAGAAAAAGGAAAAGAAATGTACAAGGCCAAGATAATTCTTGAAATGCATGATTAGGGCAATCAATGTAGATCAAGAGGTCACACCTCCAAACGATTTGGAGATTTTCTTTGTCAATTATCATCTGGGGCAAAGCTTTCATCATTATACTGGGGCAAAACCGTTATTATTAAATTGGGACAAAAGGTCTTCACCACTATACTACAGTAAAGTCATTTTACCATTTATGTAAACTGTTTTAGACTGGGGCAAGAGCCAAGTTAAGAGAATCACGCTTCTCTTATGAAGAATCTTCCAATCTCGAGCAGTTCTCTACATTCAAGAATAGAAAGCTGAATCACATGTTCATAGAAGAATCACATGCAGATAAATGACAATCACAGTAATGTGGGTTTTTCATCAAAGATTTCGAGCTGACTTAAAGAAATAAAGAGATATATGAGATAATCCCTTGAGGAGCTACTCCTTGTTCTCGTAGTGGTTGTCCAAGGAATTGGGGTCACCTTAACAAATATTTTCATTTGAATTATGTTTAATCTCTTATTGTTCAAGAGATTTCTTATGAAGACATTTTTGACCCATGTTTTCTTCCTTCAGTCATTTCTCTCTTTCTTTGTTGACTACCATTCCCATTTGTCTCTAGGCCAAATTCATCTTCTTGTATCGAACCTTTTTTTGTCCACTACAAGGCTAAGGTTATGAAGCGTTTGAATCAGGTAAGATGTTTGATGCTATGAATTACCATTGATAGCTCTCTAAGCTAGCACATGAGACACTTCTAAAAAACCTACCATACTCTATATGATTGAGCAATCTTTGATTAACATACACGATCTCTTTTAGGTCGAGCAACTTTGATTGACACATACAATTTCTCTCGAGTGTTGAAAGCATCAAAAAGAAAAGAAAAAGAAAAGAAAAAGGAAAAGAAAGAGAAAGAGAGGCAATCAAGATCCGAAGATGTCTATTGTTATATATTTTGAAAGCTTCCTTGACTGATAAATCTTTATTTCCTCTCATTAGATTCATGGGCGGCTTAATGTTTTTATTGTCAATGCAATACCAATTGAAAGTTTTCAATGTCTGCGACATCTAAAACAATGTCATTTATTCAATAGACTTCGATAGAAGAGAATCCGAAGTGCAAAGGGTTTAGTGGGAGGAGCATTGGAAAATTCCACTCACAGGGCGTTTTGCTATGAGACGTTCGGAAGTCTTTAAATCAAGACTTCAATGTATTTTGGTTCATCGTCAGCAAAACAACTTACTTCACTTCGTCTATGTCTCTCAATCTATAAATGTGGAACACAAGAAATGAGCTACTTTATAGTTCTGGTTTTCAAAACTCGCTAATTTTGAAGTTTGTGTTTTTTGAAACTTGTGCCCTGCACATTTTCATGCTGCATGTAAATTTGAGTCTCATACATTTAAGCATACTCTACATTTTGAGATTTTGCAAGTCATTGATTCATTTCTTTGATGGTTAAATCGAACCCCACTAGTCAGTGGAGGTCGAAGCCTGGTTGGAGTCAGGTCCATTTCATGTTTTATTTGGTTGGTTAAATCGAACCCTGCTAGTCAGTGGAGGTCGAAGCCTGGTTGGAGTCAGGTCCATTTAATGTTTTATTTGGTTGGTTAAATCGAACCCTGCTAGTCAGTAGAGGTCGAAGCCTGGTCTGAGCCAGGTCCATTCCCCTTTTCTTTTGGTTAAATCAAACTCCACTAATCAGTAAAGGTCGAAGCCTGGTTGGAGTAAGGTCCATTTCATGTTTTATTTTGATTGGTTAAATCGAACCCTGCTAGTCAGTAGAGGTCGAAGCCTGGTTGGAGTCAGGTCCATTTCATGTTTTATTTTGGTTGGTTAAATCGAACCCTGCTAGTCAGTTGAGGTCGAAGCCTGGTCTGAGCCAGGTCCATTCCCCTTTCCTTTTGGTTAAATCGAACTTTATCTTTGATTAGAGATGAAAATCTGGTCAAAGTGAGGTTCATTTTCCTTTCCCAATTATAGGCTATGTTTGTTTTAAGCATGAAGCTCTTTCTTTTATTTTTAACGAAAATCTTCGCCTTCCCAATACTTTGTCTTTTTCCTTTGTTTACCCTTTCAATCCTTCAAGGATACACAACGGGGGGCAAACTGTAGACACCGTATTTGGTCCGGCTTGATTTTAGTAATAATGTTTGAAGTTTTTCAATATTTGGAAGTCAATTTGTTTTTAGTATGTTAACAAGAGCATAGCTCAAGTGGCATAAAGTCGTATTAACAATCACAAGGTCTTTGGTTCGAATCTTTCTCCTTGCATATTATCAAATTTTGTTTTTTAGTTTTCATGATTTATTTTCATTTTCATCTTATTTTCTTTTTTTTTTGTTTTATTTAATTTATTTCTTTATTTTGTTTATTTTATTTTATTTTATTTTTGTTTATTTATTTTATTTTTATTTATTTTATTATTTTATTTTATTCATTTTTTTTCTTCACTCCTCTTTCCACGTTCTCCATCCCCCCTCATTCTCCCAACCTCTCCTATTCTTTCTCCCTCTCCCTTTTTTTTCTCCATTCCCCTTCCTTCTCCCAACCTCCCATTCTTTCCCCATCTTTCTCAACTCTCCCCCTTTCTTCTCCCAACCTCTCATTCTTTCCCATCTTTCTCAACTCACTCCCCCTCTTTCTCAACTCACTCCCCTTCTTTCTCCCAACCTCCCATTCTTTCCCCATCTTTCTCAACTCACTCCCCCTCTTTCTCAACTCACTCCCCTTCTTTCTCCCAACCTCCCATTCTTTCCCCATCTTTCTCAACTCTCCCCCCTTCCTTCTCCCAACCTCTCATTCTTTCCCCATCTTTCTCAACTCACTCCCCCTCTTTCTCCCAACCTCTCATTCTTTCCCCCTTTTTCTCAACCCCTTCCTCCAAGCTCTACTATATAATGAGAGCTCATGGAGGATGGAAAAAAGAAAAGAGAACAACAAGGACACAAGAAAAAAGAGAAGAATAGTGAGAGAGCTTAGAGAGAGAAAGTGAGTTTGAGAGGGAAAATAGAGTTTGGAGAAGGATTTTCCAAAAACCAAAGCTACCGTCACCACCGTACCGCCGCCGCCACTCACCGCCGTACCAACGCCGCCACTCACTGCCGTACGGACGCCGCCACTCACTGCCGCCGCCGCCACTCACCGCCGTACCAACGCCGCCACTCACTGTCGTACCGCCGTTGCCGCCACCACTGTCACCGCCGCCACCGTGCCGCCGCTTTTTTTTTTCCAACAAGGCTCCTAAGTGAGGGAAAGTGGAAGAGGAAAAAGAAAAAGAGAAGGAAGGAAGTTGGGGAAGAAGAAAGAGTAAAGCGAATAAGGTGGGTCCCACATGTTTAAATTCTTTTATTATTATTATTATTTTTTTATGTATCCAAATTTTTCCATTTTTCATTTTGGCTATGAATTTGAGTTTCCCAAATCAATTGCAATTTATTTTATTTCATTTTCTAATTAGAAATTTAAATTGATTTATTTTAGACTTCTAAAGAACTTTAATTGGATATTAGTTGAAAGTTTTTTTTATCTAATTTCAATTAGAGTTTATTTGGGAGTTTCCAAACTAATTTTAATTGGCTTTAAATTGAATTGTTATTACCAATTTCAATTTGATTTTAATATGACATTTTCAACTTTAATTGTCTTTCTTATTAATTTTAGTTGGATTATAACATAAAATTTCTAATTTGAATTTGAATTTGTATTTTCCTAATAAATGTTCACTAGTTTGTAATTAGAAAATTCAATTTTCTTTAAAATGGAAATTTTAATGTTTTGAATTTTACTTTAATTTGAATGGTTCAAATGAATTTCAAAGGGTTTTGAAATGCTCAAATGAATTTCAAACAAATGACATTTGAACTAAGATTTTCAATTTGATTTTCACTTTTTTTTTTTTTAAAAAAAGACGATTTTAAACTTTCCTTCCATTGGTTTCAATAATTAATTTGGGATTTTATAATAAATTTTTAATTGGATTTAATTTGGGATTTCAACTTTTGTTTGTTTTAATTTGATTTCATTTTGACATTTACAAATGAATTTTAATTTGGAATTGCCCAAATGAATTTCAATTGGAATTTTATTTGAATTTTCACCCTCAATTGGTTTTAATCTTGAATTCATGGAGTTTCAAAGTGATTTGGAATTTTTCAGTAAATGTCAATTTGGTTCTAAATTAAAGTTTCCAGTCAATGTCTTTTGGTCTTAGATTGAAAATCAATTTCAATTTTAAACTAAATTGGAAATCAATTTCGATTTTGGAAAGGTTAAATCAAATTTCAAAAACATTGTTTAATATTTTGAATGGTTAAAATAGATTGATTATGAACACTTTAATGCTAATTTTGTCTAAGAACGGGTATTTAAGCTGACCGAAAGGGAACACCCTGCCTGGAAATTAGCCTAAAGTTTGACTAGTCAATTATTTTGGCAATCAAAATTTCAATTGGATCTTAAATTAGAAAATTTTCAAATCAACTTCGATTTGATTCTAAATTGGATTTTCCAAATGAACTTCAAAATAGTTTTACTTTGGTAATTCCAAATGAATTTCTAATTGAATTTGATTTAAAAATGAAAAAATATTTTTCCATTGAATGGTGTCATACCACTCATGATTATTACTTCATATTTTATTTTTGAAATGTGAGGTAATAGTTGAGAGACAAATTAGCTCATGTATAGCCTATGACGGAGTTGAAATAATTTTCAAATTCTTGAGGTGAAAGATTTTCTTTAATTAGGAAATTTTTACATGATAATAAAGTCATGGGTTAACCCCACTCACAAAATTAAATCCTTACTTTATTTAAAGATAAGGTGAAATTAGTGAGACAATTAATTTTCAATTTTCATTTTTTTTGTTTATTTTCGACACGGACCTTTTGTTTAATGAATTTGAGTAATAAAATAAAATGTTTTCAAACAGGTGTTGTAGGGTGCTAACACCTTCCCTACACACAACTGATCCCCGAACCTAATTTTTGGTTTTCAAAGACCACTTTTTTTAAAATGGGTGACCAATCACACCCCAAGATGATTGGTGGCGACTCCAAACCTCTCACCTCGAAAGAGACCCTTAGGGAAGGACGTCGGCCGCTCCGCGTCGCGATGACGTTGCGACAGCCACCATTGACAGTTACCCACGACGCCGCCGCCACTGGTAAGCCTTTTTTTTGGTGCTCTCTCTCTCGTCTCCTCCCTCTTCACGTTTTGGTGATTGGCACGGCATAAAACAACTTTCTTTCTTAAATTTCAGCGATCTAGCAATGCTATTGGGCTGTTTTTGGCATTTTTCGGTGAGCTTCAGCAGTGGGTAAGTGAATTAAGCCTGGTTTTGGTTGTTTAAAGTAATTTAGATGAATACCCATTGACTTTAGCTATTGATTTTAAGGTACCCATAGTATTTGGAGGCAGATTTGTCGATTTAGAGCGAAATTTAGAACCTGGACAACAAGCTTAAGGTTCTATTTTGGTGAGTTTTGGGTGTGAAATGTATCTCCATGATTATTTGGCTCCTAGATGTATGCTTGCAATAATCTCCTTTTGGTTTTAGAATTCTTTTCACCTTGTGTAAATTAGCATTTGGCAAACATTATTTAGTAAGTAACCTTACTACTTGGAAAGCCTTAGCTAGGCTAGGCTATTTATTATGAATTGTTACATGCTTTGAATAGTACAGAACGGGAGACATCGATTATGTATGGTTGGAATATGGAATGTTGGATATTATGTGTTATGGCGATAATAAATCTTATGGTTATGCGTGTGTTTGTCTATATTGAATGCTCTGAATGTGTTGTGTTGGTAAATATAGAATATTCTGCTTGGATAAACCTTGAATGCTCTGAATGCTCTATGTTGGATAAGATAGGATGTTCTATCTGGTTGGGTTGTGGATGTGAGACCTGACTCGCTTTGTTTTGGGGAAGTTCGGAGTCTATTCTATTGTTCAGAAGTGCTGTGGAAGTTTGTAGTTGGGCCGTTTTGAATATTGAAGCGTATTCTCTTGTTTACAGGTGATAAGAAATTTGGGAACAACTATACGTAGGTCGTTATGCTGTCGAATTTTGGGTGGCATTACAGGGAATAACAAGGCTAAGTTTCGTGATATCACTTGGGTTATGATGCGCTAATATTTGTTGCTAGTTGTTTAAAATATGTGTCTTTTCTACTTAGTGTTTTGGATGTTAGTTATGATAATTATGCTTGGATGAGATGAAAGGCGATGTAATTAGAACATGTTAGATTAGCCCTTCAGAAACCTTTATGGGAAAGAAACTTGATGGTTAAGTTGCAAGTTAAACTTGCTAATAGGGGCCCTAATACGAAATGAGGATAGGTTACTTATCCTAGTAGGGACCGTGGCAATTAAACACCTATGATTGAGATTTTTATAGACTGAGATGAGGAGCTAAATGGACGGGACTCGGCTTTGCAGACTAGGTGGCATCTACTATCTGTGGAAGTAAAGTCCCGACTAAAAACCCATGGACTCCCCACCACTGAGTTGGTAGTTAGAGTGCTACGCACACATAGGTGCCTTGATGGGTGAGACTTGGCTGCACTGACTGGGTGCCTTCTACCATCAGTAGGAGTAGAGATCTCCCACGATTCCCACTTATGCACCTCCAGTGAGTTGGTAAGCATGTGACATGCTGGTTAATTGTCCACGTGACCCGTACGTCATGATAGATGAAAAAAAATGAAATGAAATGACCCCGTACGTCATGATAGATAAAACAAAATGAAATGAAATGATCCCGTACGTCATGATAGATGAAACGAAATGAAATGAAATGATCCCGTACGTCATGATAGATGAAACGAAATGAAATGAAATGACCCCGTACATCATGATAGATGAAACGAAATGAAATGAAATGAGAATTAGCCCCTTAGCAACAACTAACCTCAAGTTATCCATGTAATGCTTGTAAATCTCCTCCCAATAGTAGTGTTACTTACTGAGTATTTTTAATACTCATTCTTTTCAAAATGTTTCCTTTCAGGTACGAGCAAGGACATACAGAGCTCATGGCGGATTGCTGCTGACGAGCCATGGAAAATAAGTGATCATGACTTCTGCATAGTCTAGCTTCTCATTTTGCTTTTAGTTAGTTTTGTATATGGTGGTTCTTAAGGTTTAAAATGTCTTCGTGTTTTCCTTAGGAAACATTTGTTTTAATGAAGTTTTTGCAAGGTTTCTTGTTTTATTTGGGATCCCAGGCTGAAAGGCTTCTTTTCTCTAAAATGTCGTATATTTTGTGTTAATGTTTCTTTCAAAATAAGTTTTTAAATAAGTTTTTTCATAAAAGTAAGTAGGCATGCATGTGGTAACGACCCTAGGAAGTAGTAATGAGAAGTGGGGTCGTTACAAATAATAATAATAATAATAATAATAATAATAATAATAAATACATAGATAAATATTGCCTAACTTAAAACGAAAACTTGAAAGAATGATGAGTTTATTCATTTTTTGAAATAATACTGCAAAAATTTGAAATATTGTGAGCAATGATAAGTGCAAAAATTGAATGAAAAATTACCAAACGAAACCAAAGAAACGTCATGAACAAATGAAGGAGAAAAAATTTAGAAAATTGTGAGCCAAAGATTAAAAAGAAATGGAGCAATGTAACACCAAAGGAGAGAAATATAATTTGTGATAATAATTGTTAGATATACAAATTTTATTAAAATAGATTTACCATAAATGACTCTGTTGGGTTTTATGCCCTAAAACTTGTAGATAGTGAATGGTGACAAATTGTTCACTTGTCTCAACAATAAAGAGTTATTGTTACTAAAATTGCACAATTTGACCCAAATCCAATAAACTAAGATCCAAGGTTGTTTAGATGAAACTTGGACTAGTATGTGGGGACATGCGGGGATCAGTGTTCAAGTAACAACCTAAATGGTCTACAGTATAGGAATAAGGTTGGGTACCTTATCCTGGTGACACTATGTGATACGACCCACTTTGTATTTGATACAGATGCAATGATCCAAAGGATCCATGTAGGAGACATGTGAGTGGGGGTATCCTGTGCAATGAGTTTGCATAAGACCGGATCGCGAAATAGTAACAACTAGATGTAACACCGTTGACTAGTTTAGGTTTCTATTTCAATAGGATGACCTAGGTAACTCAATCTCAATCCTGAGTCTGTTATGAACTCCTTTTCAGGAGGGATTGTCCTAAGATCTGTATGGGTGAAAGTGGTCAGTTCGCCGACTCAATAATCCTACCATTTCAGGGGCAGGACCGAATGGGGGCTAGGAACATAACAGTACAAGATGAAATTCACTTCTTCCCCTATTGGGGCAAGTAGATGTGTGTTCGCTTAAGGGCTGATTCCGGGTCTTGAACAAGGGTGTCCATCCTGTTGGCCTGAGAGGAACTGCTGTTTATTGATTGGATCATAAACAGATTGTTCATTAGAGGAATCAGTGGTACTTAAGAATCCAGAGGTAACCCAAGGGTAAAACCGTAATTTGACCCAGCTGGCGTTACAAACACTCGTGAAGGATTGGCTTACTGCTATTGGTCGATATCCGTGGACACAGAAATATTCTACAGTGAGAAGAATGCAGCTGTGGGTCTTTAGTGGAGTGACTCACAGTTAACGAATGTTGACTAAATTGGTTAATGAGTTTAGCCAATTAGTCTCGTATCATTGGAGCTTCTGATCTGTAGGTCCATTAGGTCCACCTGCTAACTCGTAAAGGGTTCTGAGGTTAAATAGTCTTGAATAGAATTTGAAGTGTGTTCAAATTCGTTAAGGGAATTTGATTGTATTTGATAAAATTAAGATAATGTATGAAAATACATTATATAATATAAGTTTAATTGGTGAATTAAACTTTATAGTATAAAATTAATTTTGGATGTTATTCAAAATTAATTAATGAGAGAATTAAATATTTGAAAAAGTTCAAATATTAAATATGAATTAGATTCATATTGAAGCTATAGGTTAAATTTAATGTGAATGAGATTCATATTAAAACTATAGTATATGAGAGAATTATTTGAATAATGATTCAAATAGTAAATTAATTAAATATATGATATTTAATTAATGAATTAATTAATTGGATAATTAATTTAATTTAATTTAATTTAATTTGATTTAATTAAATTAATTACAAAGTTAATATTAATGTACATTATGATGCACATTAAAACTATAGGTTAAATGAGAGAGATTAAAATTTGAATCATATTAAATTGAATTAAATTGGCTATTCAATTAATCTCATTTTAATGTAATTTTTCATTATTTTTGCCCTAGGATGCCAAAATACCGGTCTTTATAGCTATTTAATGCTTTATGAATGTCATTTAGCTAGATCCCACCTTAGGTTAAGCATATTTATGTTATAAATGTTATAATATATGGTAATTATGCATGAATTTAAATTTTATGAGTTATTTAGTATAATTGTTATATTAAATATATGAAATTGGTAAAGCATGATGCATGACATTAATTAGATAAATATAAGATGTTATATTTTATTAATGTAACATGCATGCTTAGATTTATTTTCTTGAGTATTAATATAATAGTTATATTATGAATGAAAATAAATTTCATTGCTTGATTTTCATGTATTATTTTAATATAAATTGTTATATTATTTTAAATGAAAATGGAATAGCATTGAGCATGACATTAATTAGATTAATATAAGAGTTATATTATATTAATGTCGACAATCAATTTTTTTTTTTTTTTTTTTTGATAAACATAACACATGTATTACTAGGGAAAAACAAAAGGAACATACAAATGGCTATCCTTGAGTGTCATCCTTTTCATCCATTCAGGAAAATCACCTAACCATAAGCATGGTGGTGTCGAATAGCCTTGACTGGCCATTTTATGAGCAAACATATTATAGTGACGACTATCATAACTGAAATTTACAATCTCAAAAGAAGCCAAGATCGCCTTGATGTCCCATAGTGTCGTAGATATACTTGACTGTCCTTGAAGTTGACCGTTTATAGGCTTTATTAGATTTGAACAATCTGAAAGAACTGTTAACCGCCGCACCTTCAAGTCCTTTGGTAGTTGAAGTCCTGTCAGAATGGCAAGTGCTTCAGCCCCCAATGGGGAATGAAAACCTGAAATAGAGTGATTTTGCTTTGCCTTCAAAACGCCTCCCTTAGTACGCAGTATTATGCCAATTCCACATTTGGTCGTAGCATCTAAAAAGTATGCATAATGACCTCTTCTCCTTCAGAAAGAATCTGAATCACATCAGCCTCTGATTGAGCCAAAGATCCTCCTGCAGGGTTTGCCTCCCAATATTCTGTTAAGTAGTCCTGAATCCATTCACATCGACACATAGATGTTGGAATTGGACGGTTATGGAGCATACCATTTTTGTCATTCCAAATCGCCCAAGCACCAACACAAATACATGCTAATATAATATCCATTTGATTAGCAAAGCTCAGCCACCGATCCTTGATCTCTAACATGTCCCATCGATCAATCGAAATATTCGGTTGAAGAATCCTCCATATCTCTTGAGCTCTAGAGCACCGGAAAAGAGCGTGATTCGTAGTTTATAGCTCCTCATGGCATACCGGGCAAATCATATTGACTGGAACATGATGTCTGTTTAAATTAACCATAGACGGAATAGCACTATGAAACGATTTCCACAAAAATTTTTACTTTGTTTGGAATTTGCAACTTCCAAACCTTTTTCCACCACCTAACTTCCAATCCACGTTCAGACATTGACGGTTCCATCGGTCGCAACATGCAAAGTTTATAACCACTCTTAACGGAATATTCTCCTCTACTATCGTAGTGCCAAAACCACCTGTCTGGAGCATTTAGACTAATAGGTAATCCTTTAATTATCTCCACATCCTCCCCTGTCAAATATTGTCGGAGCTTCGCCTCATCCCATTGTACGCTTGGAGTAATAAACTCCGCAACCTTGATATTCGCCGAACATGGATCAACCTGTGACAGCACCTTAAAAGTGAAAGGGTGGGGAATCCAAGGGTCTTTGAACATAAGAATAGTTTGACCATTTCCAAAATTTTTCCGAATTCCTTGTTTTAAGAGCTCCATGCCCCACACAAAACCCTTCCAAAAAAAAGAACACAAGGTTGAATATGAGACATTTAACACTGAAGAATGAGGAAAATACTTTCCACATAACACTTTGGATAATATGAGGATTAGTTAGCACTCTCCAGGCTTGTTTAGCAAGCATAGCTTGGTCGAAACTAACCAAATCACGAAAATTCAACCCCCACCTCTTTTGGTTTACAAAGCTCTTCCCATCTCTTCCAGTGCATACTTCGCTTTTCACCCTTAGAACCCCACCAGAATCTAGTACATGAAGTCGTAATCTTTGTCAGAATACCTTTCGAAATCCGAAAACACCCCATTGCATAGGTTGGAATCGCTTGAATAATAGATTTTATCAACACCTCTTTCCCTCCTTGAGAAAAAAATTGGCTCTTCCATCCTTGAAGCACCGCCCAAACCCTATCCAAAATGAACTGGAAATCTCGAGTTTTCCCTCTGTGGAATGTTGATGGCAATCCAAGGTAGGATCCCAAGGACTCAGATATAGTCATAGACAAAATCTGACTAAGATATTGTTTGGTGTCACTTGGAATATTCCCCGAGAAGAACACGGTTGATTTTGCAAAATTAACACACTGCCCAGAAGCCTTTTCATAAACTAACAAAATATATTTGAAATATCCAAACTCCTCCGCCTTGGCTTTCAAAAAAACCAGGCTATCATCCGCAAAATAATAAATGCGAAATTTTAGGACACTCACGCGCTATGGACACCCTCACCATTGAATTATTCCTCGCATCCACCAACAAAGCCGATAGCCCTTCGGAACATAGTAAAAATAGATAAGGTGATAAAGGATCACCTTGGCGAATTCCACGAGTTGGTCTACAGAATCCAAAAGTTTCCCCATTTAAAATGATAGAAAAAGAGGCGGTTGTAGTACATTTCAAAACTAACCTGATCCAACAATCATGAAAACCCAACTTTTCCATGATTTGTCTCAAATATGTCCACTCCACCCTATCATAGGCCTTGCTCATATCTAATTTTAGCGCAGCATAACCAACTTTTCCCATCCGCTTTTTATTTAGAAAATGAAGTGTCTCATGACTCAAAATCATGTTATCAGATATCGATCGACCAGGAATAAATGCAGATTGACAATCATCGATTATCTCGTTTAACACACCTTTAAGTCTATTAGCTATGACCTTAGTAATTATTTTATAAGAGACATTGCATAGACTAATTGGGCGATAATCTGACACTAACCTGGGCTGCCGGCCTTTGGGGATAAGCACTATATTGGTATGATTCCAGTCCTCTATCGATCCCTCAGAATTGAGAATTGCAAAGCAATCATACACCGTTTTGTTTCCCACGACGTCCCAATATTTCTGATAAAATAATGTTGGAAATCCGTCCGGTCCCGGGGCCTTCATTGGATGAAAATTTCGCATTACAGTAATAACTTCCTCACTGGTATAAAGAGCTAACAACATCTGATTCATTTCATTAGTTACCTTTCGGGGTATATGACTAAGTACACTTTGTATATCACTTTGGTCCGGCTGAGCTGAAGAGAATAACGCCGAAAAATAATTCTCAAAAGACTTTTGAATTTAAGGTAGATCATATTGCTAGATTCAATCAATATCCTCCACACCATGAACCCAATTTTTACGTTGTCTCATAGTCGCCTTTTAATGGAACCACTTCGTATTGTGGTCTCCCCATTTAAGCCAACTCTCCCTCGATCGTTGTTTACAGTACATCTCCTCCTCCAACAACAAGTTGTCCAGTTGCCGGTCCAATCGATGAATCTCAACAAAATCAATAGGTCCACGACACTCATAAGAGACTTTAATTTTGCTCTTTATTTCCTTAATCTCATTTTTCAATCTCCAATTTTGTCTAACCCCCCATCCTTTGAGGGCGATGGCACATTGTTCCAATGTCCGATGCAACGACGAATTGTCATCACATCCCTCTCTCCAATTTCCATTATGTCTAATAATATTACGACATTCCTCATGTCTTGTCCACCACTCCTCAAATTTAAACTTCCAATTTTTCCTACTACTATTCACATCCAAACCGCTCCCAATAAATTGAGCTCTATGGGTTTGTGATTTGATTTCGCCCAATCCTTATTAACAACTTGGAGATTCTCGAAAAGAGAGCAAAAATTTTGATTAGCGACAATCCGATCAAGCCTCAGACTTACTTTATCTCCCAAGCTTCTTCGATTGCACCATGTAAAAAATCCCCCAGGATAACCCAAATCTCTTAGCTTACAATCATCCAAGACTTCTCTAAAATCTTCAATTTGTTGGGTATCCCTCTCAGGGCCGCCCATCTTTTCATTTTGCCATAGAATTTCATTCAAATCGCCCCCAATCTCCCAAGCATTATCATTAAAATCATACAAACGTCTGATTAAATTCCATGAATGACTACGAAGTGAGGAGTCAGGATTTCCATACACCAGTAAACCTCTAGCACTTATCATTCCACACTATATTAGCATCTATATGATGAATAGAGTAACTGCGAATACTAACGTCCACATCCTCTTTGCAAAGTAAGCACAAACCCCCGCTCATCCTAGCCCGATTAACGACAAAACACCCAGAAAAATTTAAACGAGCTTTTAATTTATTCAAAGTAAATGACAAAGATTTCGTCTCAGACAGAAAACATAAATGGGGATTTAAAATAGACAGCTCGTTACAAACATTTCAGAATGCCCATGGACTCCCCAATCCACGCACATTCCAAAACTGTCAACCTATAACAAAGAGTTGCATGCAAACATAGGACCTTACGTTAAAATGAATTAATTTTAAATTGTTTAAAATTAATTAGACCTAATCTCATTTTAATTCTAATAGGATTAGAATTATTTTCTTGCTTAGGATTAAAATAGTTTTAATGCACTAAGTAGGAAAAACATTACTATCGTTATAAGGGAACTCTCCCGGTGAAGTTCTGTCTAAGCTAGGGGTATTTAAGTTGACGGTTACGGAACACCTCCTACCTGGGAACAGATCCGGAACCTGAGTTGAATTAATCATAGTCTAATGTTAACATGCAATGTCACTAGGTAATTAAAAGATTTTAATTCACCTAGACATTAGAGTAAAGACCTCTATATAAGAGTTATATTCAGGCATAGACTTAGATAGATTCATTTAGCTAGAATTACCTAAGTAATAGACCCTTAAATTATAAAAATATGTAGTGGGAGGAAATATATCAAAACAAGATTTTCATAAATCAAGTTTTGCTCTCACGTCCTCAAGAGTTCACAACGTGAGGTCCATGCTTGGCCTCGAGTCACCCTGGGAGTGATCCCCTACGGATGGTGTTTGCAATGCATCAATATCAAGGTGAATGACAGACTATTTTATAGTAAGTGGGAGCAGGACACGTGTCAACGTATCCTACGGTCTCCTCCATTAGGTTGCCCCGTGAGATTCCTATGATCTGCCTGCGAGTCGCCCTGGGAGCGATCACCCTTTGATCATGGGATTCGGAAAAACGCAAACTCCAGAAATGGATAGGGTTTCTTAGGTCCATTCCCAACTTTGACTTTCCCTGCGGTAGCATTGTTGCGGCCGACCTCTGGAATCTGAAAAATGGAGGGTCACACTTATGGGAAATTGTTATGGTGTTCATGATTTCCTGACCGAAAAACGGTAGCTAAGAACTATTGGAATATGAGTTATTCTTGTAATAGGGATTGGTTGAGATTGTATCAATTCAGGGGAGGAGTAGCTGACTGCCCTACGGTAGCTGTTTCTTTAAACCTCTGAAGTATCATTGCAAATATGTATCATATATTTGGGTCGATGATTACTTTTGCTAAATTGATTGGATTAAAACAATATTATTTTGTGTAATGGGTTTAGTGCAAAACAAGTAATTTGTTGTTTCAATGATAATTTCTATGTGCATTGTCTTACGCCAATTGATAACGGTTTTAAATACAACTAGCTTAAACTACAAACTTGTGGTAAATGATTTTAGATTAGTCTTGAGTGAGGAATGTCCTCAGGCCCAAATGTCTAGTTCATCTTGAATCGTTTATGATGATTATGACATTAACTGCCTAGCCAATGTCGATGACAATGAATGTGATTTATTGGTCATTGAAACGTGCATAGTGGAAAATGAGGATACAACATGAATTTTTAATTAAGGTGCCACTTATCACGTTTGTTTTTCCTTTTATGGAATAAGTCATGGCAATTGTTGCAAATAGGTGAGATGACTCTTAGATTTTGATCTGGAGAGTATATCTCGGCTTTGGCATAGGGAACATTAAGTTATTTTATCTAGTGGGAGAAAATACACATTATTAGATAATGTGTATGTATTTCCTAAAGATTAACAGAAATTTGATTTCGATAACGTACATGCTGGAACAATGCTACTCTATACCTTTCTCTGCTAACGCAGTTTTATTTTAAGAAAGGGAGTTGACATTTGTTCAGCTTTACTGGAAAATAACTTATGTGTTTTAAGACTAATTGAGAGTAAAGCAAGTCATGAGCACTGAGTTGCTTAAAATTGCTTATACTCAAAGAAATAAAGGCCAATGATATCTCCTAAAGGAAATACCTTTCTTTGGTTCTTAAGGTTAGACTATTTTGATCTCAATATGATTGAGAGCTTAGTCTAGAGTATACTTCTAAGTTAGTTAGAAGAAGACTCTGTAATACCAATAAAGTCATGCCTTATGGGCAATATGACTAATAGATCTTTTACTGGAAAAGAGCTAAAAGAGCCAAAAAGCCCTTGGAGCTTGTACATTTGGATCCTTGTGGTCTAGTATGTTAAAGTAGTGGGAGGGTATGAATAGTTTATCTATGTTATAGATGATTATTCATAGGTATGAATATCTCTACCTAATGCAACTTAAGTCTGATCTCTTGAGATATACGAAGGGCTTAAGACTAAAGTTGAAAACTTGTTAGGTGAGATAATAAAAACACTTTGATCTGATCAATGTGTTGAGTATAGGGACTTGAGATTCTAGGACTATTTTATAGTTCATGGAATCACATCCTAAATATCAGTTAGGAGTAATAGAACCCTATTGGATATGGTTCAACCCATATTGAGCTATGTTCAAACTCCTGACTCTTTTTGGGGTCATGAAGTGTTGACTTCATTACATACTTTGTAGGTTACCTCAAAGGAAACGAGGAGTGGATATTTCTTCAATCCACAAGAGAATTACGAATTTGTATTTGACAAATGTTGCATTCTCAAAAGAAGAACATATGAGAAATCATAAGCCACAAATTAAAGTTAGTTTGAGTGTATTAACCAATGAAGCTACAGAAAAATCAACAAGAGTTGTTGATAAGACTGGTTATTCATTAAGAGTTGTTGACAAGGCCAATGTTTTTTTGGAAAAGTGACATCCATCTCAAGAGTTGAGAATTTCTTGATGTAGTGGGAGGGTTGTTTTATAACCTGACCTTTACATGGGCTTATTTGAAGCTCAAGTCGTCATTCTTGGTGATGACATAGAGGATTCATTATCTTTTAGAAAAAAAATGAATGATGTTGACAAGGACCAATGGTTTAAAGCCATGGACTTGGAAATGAAGTCTTTGCATTTCAATTCCATTTGGGATCTTGTAAATTTTCTTGATAGGATAACACCTATAGGTTACAAGTGGATTTACAAGAGGAAACGAGACATTTAAGGTCTCAACTAGAAGGGTCCATTGAGCAAGATCAGAAGCAAAAGGGTTTGCAAGTTTAAGTGATCCATTCATAGATTGACCTAAGCATTTCGATCTTGGAATATAAGATTTGATATGGTGATCCGATCTTTTGGCTTTAATCAGGACATTGATGAGTCTTGTATCTACAAGAAGATCGTCAGTAGTACAGTAGCTTTCTTCATGTTGTATGTGATTGATATCCTACTCATTTGGAATGAAGTAGGTTAACTTATTGACATTAAATGTGACTAGTAGCTCATTTTCAAATAAAAGTTGGGAGAAGCTTAGTTTGTTCTTATGTTCTAAATTGTTTAAAACAGTAAAAACAAAATGCTAGCCATGGTTCAAGCGTTTTATATCTATAAATGTTGATTAGATATGAGATGCAGAATTCTAAGAAGGGTTCACGACCTTTAAGGGTAGAATTCTTTTGTCTAAGGAACTGTGTTCTTAGACACCTTAAGGAGTTGAGGAATGCCCTATGCAATAGGCATTAATAGTGAGTATCAATCTAATTCAGGATATGATCACTGGAGAACCGTTAATTATATTCTCAAGTATCTTTGGAGAATGAGGAACTATATGCTCATATATGACACTAAGGATTTTATCCTTACAGGATACACTGACACAGATGTTTTAACTAGTAAGGATTTGATGAAATCTACATCAGTGTCTGTCTTCACTCTTAAATAGAGAAGATATAATATGATAGCGCATCAAGCTAGGATGCTATGCAACCTCGACCGTATAGGCCGAAAACTACGCTATTTGTGAAGCAGCGATCGAGGCTGTAAGATTTGGAAAGTTTGAGGCTAATTTGGAAAGTGTTCCAAATATGACCTTTCCTAATGCAAGACAAGCATGCACATTGAATTGAATGAAAGTATTGCTGATCATTCACGAAGGCTCTCTCGGCTAAAGTGTATGAGGGTCATCTAGATGGTCTAGATCTACGAGATAAGTACAAAGATGTAATCTAGGACAAGTGGGAGAAATGTAATGGGTATAGTGGATGCCCTATTTTATTGTATTTGTACATTGTATATATACGTTTTATGTATTTTACATGTATCGTTACACCCATTGCCATAATAGATTCTTGTACATCCCACTAAACTAGAGTTTTAGTTCAAGTGGGAGTTGTTGGGTTTTATGCCCTAAAACTCGTAGATTGTGAATGGTGACAAATTGTTCACTTGTCTCAACAATAAAGAGTTATTGTTACTAAAATTGCACAATTTGACCCAAATCCAATAAACTAAGATCCAAGGTTGTTTAGATGAAACTTGGACTAGAATGTGGGGACATACGGAGATCATTGTTCAAGTAACAACCTAAATGGTCTATAGTATAGGGATAAAGTTGGGTACCTTATCCTGGTGACACTATGTGATACGGCCCACTTTGTATTCGATACAGATGCAATGATCCAAAGCATCCATGTAAGAGACATGTGAGTGGGTGTATCATGTGCAATGAGTTTGCATAAGATCGGACCGCAAAATAGTAACCACTAGATGTAACATCGCTGACTAGTTTAGGTTTCTATTTCAATAGGATGACCTAGGTAACTCAATCTCAATCCTGAGTCTGTTATGAACTCCTTTCCAGGAGGGATTGTCCTTAGATCTGTATGGGTGAGAGTGGCCAGTTGGCCAACTCAATAATCCTACCATTTCAGGGGCAAGACCGAATGGGGGCTGAGAACATAACAGTACAAGATGGAATTCACTCCTTCCCATATTGGGGCAAGCAGATGTGTGTTCCCTTAAGGGCTGATTCCAGGTCTTGAACAAGGGCGCCCATCCTCTCATGAACCGAGAGGAACTGCTGTTTATTGATTGGATCATAAACAGATTGTTCATAGAGGAATTAGTGGTACTTAAGTTGTAACCCAGGGGTAAAACGGTAATTTGACCCGACTGGCGTTACGAACACTCGTGAAGGATTGACTTACTGTTATTGGTTGATATCCATGGACATAGAAATA
Source organism: Luffa acutangula (assembly GCA_036850905.1). Taxonomy (NCBI): domain Eukaryota; kingdom Viridiplantae; phylum Streptophyta; class Magnoliopsida; order Cucurbitales; family Cucurbitaceae; genus Luffa; species Luffa acutangula. The sequence goes on from CM072087.1 coordinate 11,058,583, forward strand.
TTCTACAGTGAGAAGAGTCCAGTTGTGGGTCTTTAGTGGAGTGACTCACAATTAACGAATGTTGACTAACTTGGTTAATGAGTTTAGCCAATTAGTCTCGTATCGTTGGAGCTTCTTATCTGTAGGTCCATTAGGTCCACCTGCTAGCTCGTAAAGGGTTCTGAGGTTAAATAGTCTTGAATAGAATTTGAAGTGTGTTCAAATTCGTTCAGGGAATTTTATTGTATTTGACACAATTAAGATAATGTATAAAGATACATTATATAATATAAGTTTAATTGGTGAATTAAACTTTATAGTATAAAATTAATTTTGGATGTGATTCAAAATTAATTAATGAGAGAATTAAATATTTGAAAGATTTCAAATATTAAATATGAATTAGATTCATATTGAAACAATAGGTTAAATTTAATGTGAATGAGATTCATATTAAAACTATAGTATATGAGAGAATTATTTGAATAATGATTCAAATAGTAAATTAATTAAATATATGATATTTAATTAATTAATTAATTAATTGGAGAATTAATTAATTTAATTTAACTAAATGTGATTTAATTAAATTAATTATATAGTTAATATTAATGTACATTACGATGCACATTAAAACTATAGGTTAAATGAGAGAGATTAAAATTGAATATGATTCAATTGTAATTAAATATTGGATATTTATAAATATTATATTAAATTAATGTGGATTCAATTAATGAGATTAATTGAATGACCAACTTAATTCAATTTAATATGATTCAAGTAATTGAATTGAATACCTTATGTTATAATTGAGTTAATTAATATTGTTTTAATTAAATTAATTACAATTAATTAATTAATTAAATGATTATTATTATTTAATTAATAGACTGCGAATATCGTTTGGATTAGATCCAATGATCAAGATTAAGTAGGGTAATAACTCCCTCCCCACTTATCGTAAAGTGGAGAGGGGTTACCCAGGGGGTCTCCCTCATTCTCTCAGTTTAGCGAAAGACGGAGAAGTGAATTCTCTGAGTTTTCTATCTTCTCTCTCTCAATATTCCAGCAATCTTTTTTGCTGAAAATCCACTTTCCAAGAAGATTGAGATCCCACAATCTCTACCTCATGGATCCAGAGAATAGCGGGTGTTCGCGATTGGTCGTGTTCTTGGAAGAAAATGTCGCTGTACAATTATTGGAGCATCGTGCAGTGAATCTCGGTCTCCAACATGTAAGTTTTTATGAATCTAAAATTGTTTTAGATTTGTAATTGCATGCTTAATCTAGTTTAGAAAATAAGTTTCTTATTTTGCCCAACGTATCGGTTTTCTTTAATTGAAATTAAATCACACTCGATTTAATTCGCTTCCGCAAGAGGATTCAATTCCTTCACCTTCAATGCAATATAAAGTAAGTGAAAAACAAAAAGAAAATACTCACTTTGAAACCCATGGTTTCCTCTTCTTTCTGTTTTTATTTTATCTAATTTTTTTATTATAAATTTATACTAAAGGATGATATGGTAATTTGAATATATTGTTGGGCTTTTTTGGGGTCTAGCTGTAGACATTTCTGCAACTTTAGAGAAAATTAGACATTTATATAATACGAGTCCTTAAAAAGGCATATTTGTGTAGTTATCCCTAGAAGGAATGAAAGAAAACCGTGGAGTCTACTTCTCTCTTCATTTCGTGTGTCAAGTCGTTCCCCCCTTCCTTTCCTTTTCTTTCTTCCCAAATCTACCGCCTCATTCCTTCAGGTTCCCCTTCATGCTACATTCTTTCAATTTTGATGAGGCATCAACGTTGCCAACAGTGTTTTTTCGAACGACGACGAACACGAGCATTCATGTTTTTTCGGTGAGGTGTTGTGTTTTCTTCCAATGGTTGGATCATCAATTGTGAACAAGGAACCACGCGAGCAGCACGTCAACAACACTTTCCTTTCTTTCGTGTTTCTTTGGATTTTTGCCAACATTGTTAGGCTAGTAGGTCACGAATTGGACCCCAACGTGTGTGGTCTGCACCTTCCAGCTAGTAGTCGCGACTCTCCTCCCTTTTGGTGAGGTTTGACACTTAACCACTTATATTGAGTCTTCGATCTGAGTTACCTACCCTTTAACAATCTCTTTTATGCAGTTTTAGGTACCGACCAACAAACAACAAGGATTTGAGGCAGCCCAGTCAGTGGTAGCAAGCTATATAAGTAATCTTGTCTCAATTATCTCCTATAAATTGGTCCCTAACTGTTGGACACATTTTTTTTGGTTCAGGGCAATATTGCATTGTCCAAATAACGTGCAGGGTGATTTTCTGTTACTTTTTTTTTGTAAGGAACAACAAGTGTTATGCTCGTTTCGTCTCAAATGTGTGTTGTAACTTAGTTGTTAAGCCATTAGTACCCCTTGTTGTAGGTCCAGTTAGATTTTTGTACCTTAAAATGAGATTTAAAGTAACATTTGTGTAAGAACAGCTCTGTTAAGAAATTTTCCATTTCAAAATTTAGCATTTGAACTGATTTCTAATCTTTAAGCCTACCCATGTTACTTAGTAGGGGTGTAAAAAATTCAGGTCGGTTAGGTTGTACGACAAAATCGACCCGACCTGACCCACGTCGGTTGTGTAGAAGACCCAAGCTGACTTGACCCAACCCGATCGGGTCGGGTCGGGTCAGGGAACCTTTTTCCTCTATTGAATCATTCTCTCCTGATTTTGGTTTGACTTATCTGTGAGAGTGAGAAGCTGGGACAGAAGTGAAAGGGAGGAGTTAGGACAGTAACGCTTGCTCGATGACGGAGTGTGCGGCGGAGGGGAAAATTACAAGCTTCGAAAATAAAGCAGGGGAGAGGGGAGAATAAGGCCCAAAAGGAAATAAAAGGATGAAGAACAAAGTGAGAGATATTAGAGACTTTGGTAGGGGTCTAGGGAGCTTCGTTTCATGGGAGTGTGATAGGGTAGAGTTGTCGAGGCTCCTATTGGTCAAATAAATTTATAATCCACGACACTATAACTATTTTTTAGAAATAGTGGTCGGGGCAAACACAGGGAAAAGGGACCTAGCAGATGTGGAATTTTGTGCTTATGAAGATAGGGGGATTTTGTAAAGTAGGGCGAAGCAAAGAAAATAAATGCAAAATTTAAAGGAGATAAAATAAAGCATGCAAACGAGAAATAAGGCAGAAATCAATAACATGAAAGGGATCGTTGGATTGAGATTTCCTATGCTTGACTCTATTTCATTTGGCTTCCTAGTTTTCTCTGATAATTAATTAATCGTTGGATTGGGAATAAATTAATTAATCTTGTTAATTGCAGAATTCATGATTAGCGAGTTAATTAGCACAGGTTAGTGTAGGGGGTCCTCCGAGTAACCAAAAACCCAACTGGACTAATGAAATCAACATAGAAATCCCAATCCAACGATCTAAATACGATTAGCTACTCATAAACAAAGTAGAAACAAGAATAGACATGAAAGAATACATGAGATATGACCTAAAAAGATTTAAAATAGTAGTGGAAAGTAAAAGAGGCGAAAGGAATCGTGAAATGACCAAATTTCTAACCTAACGGCAGACTAAACTAAGACTACATATTTATAGAAAACTCGACGACGTTGAGACGCCAAGGGCAGCGTCTCGACACTGAGAAATTGATGCTCCGCTTTTATTTGTGGCGTGCCTGATGCATGGTAGTAGGATTATGATGCTGCCATAGTTCCTAGATAGATTGCATGTTCCTTCTTGCATGTTTGCGTGCCTTCTAATCTAGGTGGTTGCTTCAATTGAGGTTAGTCCCTCATATTCTAGTTTTAAGGAGTGTTCCTTAAGTGAGTTCATCGTTTCCTTTCAGCGATGAGTTCCAGTAAAAGTTAAGGAAGTGAGCGTTCTTGCCCTCTAGACGTTCCTGAGGTTAATTTGCATCCTGAGGCGAATCCTCTTGTTCTTCCCCCAGCACCTCTTGTGCTGATAGTGGAGGTATTGCAAGCTATGCTTGGAAATGCAATCCAGAACAACCTGCAGCACGTTGGTGAAAATGAAGCCCCTGCCCATGGTAAAGATGTTCAGTTTTTCAAGAGCTTCATGAAGGCGAAACCTCCTTCGTTCGATGTTCATTGAGAAAGTTCTGAAGCAGTAGAATAATGGACTGCAGCGTTGGAAGCGATATTCCAACTTCTTGGAGCTAATGCCCAACAACGAGTCTAAGAAGCTACCTTCATGCGTAGGGGCTATGCTCGCACTTGGTGGAAGGTAGTGGGTCAAACCGAGAACCGCCTACAGAATCCCATTTCATAGTCAGGGTTTAAAGGTCTTGTGCGAGACCATTTTGGCGGTCGTTTTGCTGATGTTGAGCTAGAAGCGGAGTTTGTCTCGCTTGTTCAAGGGACCTTGTCCGTGGAGCAGTACGTCAGAATGTTCAAGGAGTTGTCTTGCCGTGTCCCGGAGTTGGTCGCCACCGAAGAAAGCAGGATCAACCGTTTGGTTAATGACCTCCGTGTAGAAATCCGAGGTTTGGTCAGGCTTGGTCGACCAGCCACATTCACAGCAGCTCTTGCGAGCGCTCGGATGCTGGATGAAGACACCTGATAACTGCCCAAAAGGTAGTTATTTAGGCCTCAATTATATAGGGATTTGTGTGTCTTTTATGCTTATTAGGGTTGGTTTTGGATAGATATTACATGTTTTAACCCATTTGGAATAATGGAAGCATTGGAAATTATTTTGTGCAGATTATGCTGCTGAGCGACTAGAGGGAGCTAATTCTATGTTGCAGCAAAAATGGGAACAGGACTGCCACATCACAGCTCGTTAGCCAACTTCATGAACCGACTTTTGTTGAGTTATTCTCGTGATAAAGTATCAAGGAGAGCCTTACACGTGTCCTAGTTGACCTAATTCAAAGCCTCTCATCCTTCTATAAAAGGAACTAGCCGTCAAAGTCAAAAGCATTCCATGTTTTCCCTTGGAAGCCGAATATTTTAGAGAGATTGAAAATTGTCAAAAACACCATCTTCCGCAAGTTGATTAGGGAGTTTATTTTCTTTATTAACTTGTGGTTATGGACATGCCTACTCAGATTGTAATTCGTATTCCTATGCCTATTATGAACTAAGTAGCTTAAGGTGTTGGTTAGGGATAATGTGATTACTGTGCTTCATCTCTAGTAATATATTGACTATTACATTTTTGTTAATTGTTGTGCTTATTCTCATTTTATGCCCGCCTGGCCAGTCGGTATGGATATCTCTCTCTAGTTTCAGGGATGATTTAGAGAGTGTGTGGCAATTATCCACACTACGATCATTGTGTATTGGTGAACGCCAGTGACTGAGCTCTTCATTTTCTTTTTTCTTCTTTTCAAGTGAAATGAGTGAGAGGGAGGAGGAGCTCTCCTCCCGTCGGTGACGTCGGAAAGGGAGGAGAGAGCTCCTCCTTCCTATCCCTATTTTCTATTAAAAAAAACAAAAGAAAAGGATGAGAAAGGAGAAGAAAAGAAAAAAAAAATGGTTGGCATTGGCAGAAGGTTGGGTGGTGGTGGTGTTGTTGAAGAAGAAGAAGAGAGAATAAATAAGAATATATAAAAAAGTAATATTTTTTATAATTTTAATGTATTTTTTATTTTAAAATTAAAAAAATAATAAAAAATTAGTTTCACGTCAGCAATCCATTAGTTATTAAAGGAAAATTTAACGAGTTGACAAAAATAAAACGAAGTCCAAACCTACTAAATTGTTGAGTTTGAAAACTAAGGAACCAAAATGAAACCTAACTCAAACCTCAAGAATTTATGGGTTTTAAAAGAAAAGAACCAAATTAGAAAGAACAAAAATTATAGTGGACGAATTCTTTTAATGATCAAATTTAAGAAATGTCCTTAATTAGGTTTTTATCCATTAATTAGTTTATTTATCTTCCCAAAATACCCTTGCATGTAATGAATGAAATCAAAATTAGTTTAATATTATATTTTATGATTTAAGGTTGGAACGTTTTTCAAATAAGGAAAACTGACAACATTTTCAATTTATTTTTTTTATCTTAAAGCTCGTTATATCCCATAACAAGATTTGCATTAAATGTTTAATTTTATTCTCTTTAATTTGGTACTGATTTTTATTTCCCATTTTTCATTATTATTACTTTTTTATTTTTTTATATCCCATAGTCAATTTTTTGTATATATGTTATACATTAAGGGGTGATGTGATGAGTCTATACGTTGTGCAAGTTATCGGGTGCCTTGGGTAATATGACCAAAGGGCGATGTACAGTTTCGTTTTGAAGTCATCTGGTGCCTTGGGTAATATGGCTAAGGGATGATGAACAGTTTGAGGCCTTGGGTAATATGGTCAAGGGTCGGCGTGACTCGAAGTAGTCATTCTTAGAGAGCTTGTGAGGGCTACGAGTATTGATTGAGCTTGTGTAGCTTGAGTGGAAACTTAGTGTGCATGGCATGGTATGAAATTCATGTGTCAAGTACATGGTTAGTTGCACGTACGTTTACATAATTGAATATGTTACCATGGATATTTTGTTCGTCTCGTATATGAAGCATGCTATTATGAAGCATGTTATTGGAGTTGAAAAGTATTTTACCTGCTTTACATATGTATGCTGCTTGTTGGATCTTCAGGTGTGAACCACTTACTCATTACTGTGGTTTTGTACTGATCCACCACCGGATTTTGCAAGTGATGAGGAATACTATGAGCCTTGTTATGCTGAGGAGAAGGCTTGAGAAAGAATGAGACATTAGGTTTAAAGTCTAGTTTTGTCTTCTTATGGTCTTGTTTTCTCCCATTCTATGTTACATGTCTTTAGGCTTAAAGTTGAGTTGAATTGTGTTGTACTTGTTGTTCCGTTTCGAAATTTAATTGAGTAAAGGTTGGTGATTTTTGAAGTTATTGTTGTTTTAAAGTTGAGAGTTCGTTTTAGGATTTCTACTTTTACTCGGTAGTTGTTAAAGTTGTATAGTTAGGAGTTTTTGAATGTTATGTTGTGCCTAATGTGAAATAAAGATGTTGGTTGGTTATTTAGAATTATAGGAGTAGTGTATAAATCTTATTTTTAGGTAATAACTAAATTTTTGGATTGCTATAGTTACAGCGTTATGCTGCCGAAATTTTCGGAGCATCAGGTTGTCATGAGAGTAAACATTTAGTAACGTTTCCTTTGGTTAAATTTTTGGGGGCATTACAAAAGGTTAACAAAAACTATGGAATGTTTTTAACAAAGCGTGCAATACACATTGCTGGAACGAATGAAAAAAAAAACAATAGATGAAAAGTAAAATTAATAATAATAATAATAATAATAATAATAATAAATACATAGATAAATATTGCCTAACTTAAAATGAAAACTTGAAAGAATGATGAGTTTACTCTTTTTTTGAAATAATACTGCAAAAATATGAAATATTGTGAGCAATGATAAGTGCAAAAATTGAATGAAAAATTACCAAAAGAAACCAGAGAAACGTCATGAACAAATGAAGGAGAAAAAATTCAGAAAATCGAGAGCCAAAGATTAAAAAGAAATGGAGCATTGTAACACCAAAGGAGAGAAATATAATTTTTTATAATAATTGTTAGATATACAAATTTTATTAAAATAGATTTACAATAAATGACTCCGTTGATTACCTTCCTTCAATGCAATATAAAGTAAGTGAAAAAAAAAAAAAGAAAATACTCACTTTGAAACCCATGGTTTCCTCTTCTTTCTGTTTTTGTTTTATCTAATTTTTTTATTATAAATTTATACTAAAGGATGGTATGGTAATTTGAATATATTGTTGGGCTTTTTGGGTCTAGTTGTAGACATTTCTGAAACTTTAGAGAAAATTAGATATTTATATAATACGAGTCCTCAAAAAGGCATATTTGTGTAGTTATCCCTAGAATAGAAGGAAAGAAAGAAAACCGTGGAGTCTACTTCTCCTCTTCATTTCGTGTGTCAAGTCGTTTCCCCCTTCCTTTTCTTTCTTCTCGAATCTATCGCCTCTTTCCTTCAGGTTCCCCTTCATGCTACATTCTTTCAATTTTGACGAGGCATCAACGTTGCCAAGAGTGTTTTTTCGAACGATGACGAACACGAGCATTCATGGGTTTTTCGGTGTTGTTTTTTCTTCCAATCGTCGGGTCATCAATTGCGAACAAGGAACCATGCGAGCAGCACGTCAACAACACTTTCATTTCTTTCGTGTTTCTTTGGATTTTTGCCAACATTGTTAGGCTAGTAGGTCAAGAATTGGACCCCAACATGCATGGTCTGCACCTTCCAGCTATGTGGTGTTAGTAGCACCAATGAATAAAAGTTCCTTGTAGGTCGTGCAAGATCGAAGTTTGGATTCAATCTCGTTAGGCTGTTTGAGTTTTCGGTGCAAAGTCAGGTTGCTCGTACGCAAGCCTTGCTTCAAGTGTTGTATGTTCAACACAACTTGTGTCAAGAGTTGTTGTTATGCATACACATCACCTATTCCTCTTGTGCCTCAGTTTTAAGCGTTGGGATCCTAGAGGAAAATGGTTCAGTGAGCAAAAGCCTCTGGTGTTAAGTGCATTGTGGAGCGTGAGTTGGAATCAAGGCAAGTCAACCAGTGTTGTTAGGCGAGCACTTTCAAGAATCTGGAGTTCAGTTTTGGTGATCGAGTGTTCTTGCACGAGATGTCATTGGAAAAGGGTTTATCGCTTGCTAGCAGAAGCTACCTGGAAGAAGTAGGTGAAGTTTGAGCCTGGTTTCTTGGATTGTTCGAGCTAGAGTCTTTCGAGGACGAAAGCTTTCAAGGTGGGGAGAATGTAACGCCCCGTGCACATTTGGGTGCGTTTAAATTCCATGCTTCCAGTTGAAATAAATGTAAACTCTATTTTGGCTTGAACTTATGGGTTTAATTTTAAACCAAAGTTTTGGAAATTAATCGTTATTAGAAATAAATCTCTCCGTAGAGGTTGTTGGATTTGGTTTGTGTTCGGTTGAGAAATGTCAGCAATATAATTTAAATTATACGCTGAATGTCAGGTGGTTGTTGGGAGAAATCCTACTCTTGGATTATTTGGAAAAAGGAAAAGGAAGGAAATTCAAGAGATTAAAAAAAAGAAAACACCCTAAAGCTCTCTCTCCATCTCTCTTTTCTCTCTTATGCGTGAGGCCTTAGCCGAGAGCCTCAGCCAGTCGTCGCCTCCCCCGTTCAGTCGCGCCGTCGCCGTCTGAAGTCAGTGCACCGTGTCTCTCCGCGAGCTCTCTCTCTCTACGCCCTCTCTCCCTCTTTCAGCAGATCTCTCTCCCTCCGTCCAAGACGAGCCCGTGCTGCCGCTGTCGTTCGTCGAGTTGAGCGCCGTCGTCTGTGAGTTGTAGCCCGAACGCCGCCGCCAGCCCTGATCCCTCTGCCCCTCCGCACGATTCTCCGTCCGTGGGTTTTAGATTTGTGGCTCTCTCTTTGTCTTTGCGTTTTCAGCCAAAGACATACGTGGGTAACCTCTTTCTTCCTCAATCTCTGTTGTTTTAGGCCCGATCTAAGAGTCCCTAGCATTGTTTTGGTTAGATTTCGTGCAGGCAGAAGTTCGGGACCCCGTCTTTCGTGACTGTTTAGGTAAGATTCGCTGCTATCCTTAGTTTATTAGTATCGAGGTTTTTGGGTCGCTAAGTGTTTTAGCTTTAGAAGCATGGAATTATCTTTGCCCATTAGTTGTTTAGGTCATAGAAGGTTCCCAACCTTTTAAAGGTCCTTAGAAAGTGATATAAAAGGATCAAATGCTTGTTGTCCCTTGGCTTTTAGTGTTAAAGGTTGTTGTCCATTAGTTATTTTAGCCTGAGAATCATGATCTTATCGTTACCCATTGCATATATAGGCTCGTAGGAGTTGCCTAATCTTTATATGTCCTAGTTTATGTTTGAATGAGTTATCATGGCTATTTTGGTTAAAATCAAGTAGTTATTCAATGCCCATTAAGCCTCGTTGCCTTAAAATGTTCCCGACCTTTGTAGGTTCTTAAATCATGGATTTATGAGCTTTTGGTTGTTGTCCTTAGTTTAAAAAGCTTGCTAAATAGGATTCCAATAATTACCTAGGCCTTATTTGCATTGCCTAAGCATTAGAAGCTCTTCGAATGTCGTTCATGCGTTTTAGGTGGTTGTTGTTTGTTGTCCAGTGGCTATATAGCCTTAATATCGACAACTAACAAATACCCACCGCCCGTAACACCTTAGACATGGTTGCCCATGGTTTATTGGCGTTGGGTTTTCAATTTTGGTTATGTTTAGGTGTTGTCCAACAAGGAAATAAACCATTATTGGTTTAGTTTTGCCCTTAGCATCTTGCTTTAGGGTGCTTCCATTTAGTTTAGACTTCCTTTAATGGTTGGTAGTTTATTTGTGGTTGGAAGCTCGTTTTGGAGCGTGGTTGTGCAGTTCCAGCTAGCCTTGATATTTAAAACTGATTTGTAAGTAGTTTGTACTTGTTGGGTTGTGTTTGATTGCATGAAACATGTTGTGTTGTTTTCTTGCTTTATTTTTATACTTGCAAAAAACAAGATATGTTGTGTTGATATGCGTTGTAATGCTTGAAATGAGCTTTTTTCTGTTCAGTGCTTGGGTTAAGCATGTGTTATTGTTAAAGCAAAAAATATGTGACGGTTGAGTCATGGATATTGATTAAGCATGTATGTTTGGGTCAAACATGTTTTGTTAGGCTAGCATGTGTCACGAGAATTGAAGTGTAGCATGTGTCTAGCGGTAGCGTTGCATGACGCGTAATCCATGCAAATGGTTTTGTGTAGCGTGGCGCATAATGCACGTGTATGGTTTTGCGTAGCATGGTGCGTAATGCATGCGATTGGTTTGTGCAGCATGGCGCGTAACTCATGCGTTATGTGCGAAACATGACGCGTAAATCATGTGTGGTCTAGTAAAGTGTGGGTGCATAGTGTGGGAGGCATAGTGTCGTCATGTTTGTGATCTAGCTCGTGTGAGCTACTTACCAGTACCGCAGTTGTACTGATACCCCCTTCCCCACCTTCCCCCAACATTTTAGATGTTGCAGGTATCGAGGATGATCCGGACCTTGGGGGTGAGGAGGAGATCTGCAAGGAAAGATTCCTAGAGTGATGGTTTCCATGTTGTTATGTTTTCTTAGTGTTGTAATAAGTTAGCTTGAGAATGTTTTGTTTTCGAGTTTATAAACTAGATTGGATAGTTTGGTTGAGTTTAATAATATTTATAGCTAGTGGACTAGCTCTTTTGTTAAGAAAATGTCTTTATGATTCCGTTGCATGATTTTTGGTTATTGCATGTTTCCATTGGTCTGTCTCGTTTAGAGGAGATAGGTTTGTGAAATATGGTTGTAGTTTGGTGGAGTTTGGCCTTTTTCATATATAGAAGTGTTAAATGTCTTAATCAGGTGTTTTAAAATTTTTGGATAACTAGTTTTACGTCATTATGCTGTCGAAATTTTCGGTACATTCGGTCTAGAGTGAGTTGTCCTAGTTGCTTAAGAGTCTAGAGTAAGTAGTAACGTCGCTAGGCTAGAGGTTAGAGAACCTGGGGCGTTAGCTTTTTATAATCATAATAATCTTCAAGAACAACTCATAAACACGAATATTTTAGAAATTCCAATATTACCTCGATTTATAAGCCTTCAATTTCAAACTCCAACCCAAAGATTCAAACTTCAATTCCAACGGATAACTATATTCATCCCAAATTCTCATGGGTAAATCGTTAGAGGATGAAATTGACTCACAAATCCATGGAATCTTCTTGTTTAACACTTACCCAAAGTAAAAATCGCATAAAAGCACCTAAGATTTGAAGCTTACAGCCTCTAGAACACCGGATTTCACACCCAAACACTACTGTCACCGGAAACAGCCACACCCACTGCTGAAAACTGAGTAAAATGAAGAGAAAGAGAGAGAGAGAGACTGAATGAGAAGCCGACGGGAAAGAGAAGCAAACTGAGATCTAGGCTGAAACGCGAGACCCACGCCTACCTTTGCCTGAAATCGTCGCGAGACTGCCGGAAATACGCAGGGACGAAGCCGATGATGACACTGTTGGGATTGGTGTCCTAAAACTCGTAGATAGTGAATGTTAAACGAATTATATACTTATTCGATAAAGGTGTTATAGAGATTGATTCAGTAAAAACCATTACTGAATAAAGTAAATTGCACTTATAATAACTCAAATCCAATAAACTAAGATTCATGGCGATAGGATGAACACTTGAGCTTTATGTCGAGACATAAAAGTTGATCAAGCTTGAGTAATAGCCAAAACGGTCTATAGTATAGGAATAGGGTTGGGTACCTTATTATGGAGACACTATGAGACGCGGCCCACTTTATAGATGGTATAGACGATGTGATCCTAAATCGTCCATGTAGAGACATGCGAGTGGGGGCGTCCTATGCAATGAGTTTGCATAAGACCAGGACCGAGAAATAAGTCGCTCTCGCTTTATAACACCGTTTACTGACGAGACTGACTATTTCATGTGATGACCTAGGTAACTCGATCTTAATCCTGAGCTAACTATGAACTCCTGTTTATTCGGGCTTATCCTTAGATCTGCATAGGTGAGAGTGGCTCAGTATCGCCGACTCAATAAGCCTCCCATTTCAGGGATAGGAACGGGTAGATAGCTGGGGACATAGTCGTGCAAGAAGGAATTCACTCCTACCCGAATTAGGGATAGTAGAGAGGTTGTTCCCTTAAGTGCTGACTCCGGGGCTTGAACAAAGGGATCCCGCCCTCTCATTGGCCCGAGAGGGACTCAGTTTATTGGTTGGACCATAAACCAATTGTTCATTAGAGGATCAGTGGGACTTAAGGAACTAGAAGTACTATAGGGGTAAAACAGCTTATTGACCTAGCTATAGCTACGAACAACCTGTGAAGGATCAACTTACTAATCATGGTTTAATCAAGTGGACGGAAATATATCTATAGTGAGGGGAGTGCAACTATCGTGCTATAGTGGAGTGTCCCGATAGTTAACGAATGTTGGCTAGCTTGGACAATGAGATTAGTCGGTTAGCCTCGAATCATTGGAGCCCATGATCTATAGGTCCATTAGGTCCCCCTACTAGCTCATATTGGAATTAAGCCTAGAACAAAAGATAGGAAGCTTTGAATCGTTCAAAATCGGGAAAAAGGGTATTATTGTAAATTGTGTTTGACACAATAATTTAATTATGAATTAAATTAGAAAATGAGAGATGAAGTATTTAAAAGTGTTTTGAATACTATATATATGTATTAGGAATCATATATATGGAATTGCACAAGATAACAAAGATTAATTAGATTAATCATATCAAAATTAATTTGAAAATTTTCAAATTAATTACTAAGCAATCAATTTCAATTTAGAATTGAAATTGGGGATAATTTGCAAGCTTGAAATTTGATTTCAATTTGAATTTAGTGGATTTAGTTGGAAATCCATTTAATGCATGATCATTCAAAGTGGAAAGACAACTCATTCATGCATTGTTGCATGTCTTGTGTAATGTACACCTAGAATCCACTTGAGCTTGCAAATACACCATATGTCTTGTGTCTTGAGGCTTGGCTTTGCATGGAGAATTTCTTTAAAAGGAGTTTGAATAAGATTCAAACATGAGAGAGTCATTTTCTTAATGTTATGCTGTTGGAATTTGGACTCAAAGTTCTCTCATCTCTCATTCTTCTCCATTGCTTTATGCTTCAAGCATTCCCTTCCCATTCCCTATCTTATATAGACTCCCACAAGTCGTTCTTGGCCCGGAGTATAGTAGGGAAGACTCTAGAGGTTGTCCAAGGAGCATAGGAGAGGCAAACACCACAAGGAGTTCAACATAAGTGAGCTACAAAGGTTGGTGTTTTCTAAACTCTCTATTCTGTCTTTTCTAGAACATGTATGCTTTAGGAGTAAAATTGAATGTCTTAAGTGCTTTCGATCTTCAATTGCTTCCGCATGTGTAATGTGTACACCTTCAATTGGTATCAGAGCATGATTAGAGCACTTAATTCGTTTTAATTTTGCTTTGGTGGGTAGCATTTTGAAATTGAATTTTCTGTGTGCTAAAATGGAAGTGTTCTGGTTTTGCAATTTTTTGAGCATTCAAACCTTCATGAAATTGTAATTGCTCGGATAGGTAAGAGCGTTAATGTGTGTACTATAGTCTGTAATTTTTATAGAGTCATTAGAGTCCATACAGGCTGTAAAATCGAAGAAAAACCGGAGAAGACACAACAGAAAATGAAAATTCCAGCAAGCAGCTTTTTTTTCTTCTTTTATTCCAGATTTTTGGTCCAGTTCAGCTGCTGCCTTTTTGTCCGGTTCAATCTGTTGCAGCCTCATTTCACTCATTGCATGGTCGGTTCATTGCTTGGATGAGCGGTTCGGGATGGTTCGTGAAGCTCGGGCGTGTTGCAAATTTATTTATTAATTATTATTGTAATAATTAGTGAAATTGCTTGTGTTTTTTTTTTTTAAAATTTCCAAACCATTCCATTTTATCTTGATTTAATTACTTTATGCATTGTGAATGTATGATTTAATTAAATGGATGTATGTGCATTATGAGCATGCCATATAGATTAAAATCCCACCATAGGAAAGCATGTTCATGCATTTATTTAATTTGAATAAGTGTTATTGATTAATTCAAATGCATGAGGGAAATTTCGTGTTTAATTAATATAAGTGTTGTATTAATTTAGGGAGATTCATGCTTGAATGGTTAATTAAAATTGATTATTCTTATAATAGTTATAATTATTAATTGATAAAATTAACCAAGCATGAAGCATGAAATTTCATTAGTTTGATTATAAGTGTTATTCTCAAATTAGGCTTGTTATGGATTGTTTTTATAATTGTTATAAAAAGAGATAGAAATCTAAAATCTATAACAAGATTAAGTGCATGCTCACTTAGGTTAATGAACCTTCAACGATTCGATCAACTTGCATAGCTTAGGTCGATATCTTGTAAAACAATTGTTACGAGAGAACTCACCCGACAAGATGCTGTCTAAGGCTGGAGGTATTTAAGTTGACGATTTACGGAACACCTCCTACCTAGGCATCGAGTCGGTTCTTGAGTTAAGTTAACTCGAGTTTTATGAGCATGCGTGAGCGGTGTGAGGTTTTAATGTGTTATCACCTAGACATCGTAGTATAAAGCGTTATACAAACCTAGACATAGGTTGTTTCTAAATGGTGCTTTTCTTATAACTTGAATGATTGATTGTTATATGCTTTTAAACACCATTAGAAAGCATGTTATAGGGTTCATTCATTAAAAGTTATAAGAGTTATAATAGTTAATGAATAGCATCCATAAAACCTATAACAAAGAGTTGCATGCTAACATAGGATCTTAGGATCTTATCATTCTTTAAATGGTTTAAAATGAAATAGATCTAAGATCGCATTTTCTAATAGGATTAGAAATATGTCTTACTTAGTTTTTTAAAAATAGTTTTAAAATTTGAGTAAGTAGGACATAAGACCTTGGTTATAAGGGAACTCTCCCGACAAATGGTTCGGAACCTGAGTTGAATTAACCAAAGTCTTACTAGCATGCAATGTCACTAGGTTATTAAAAAAGTTTAATTCACCTAGACATTTAGTGTAAAGACCTTGTTTAATAAGGCATAGACTTAGATAGATTCATTTAGCCGGAATTTACCTAAGTAATAAACCCTAAAACTTTACGACACTTAAGTGGGAGGAAAAGTATAGAAACAAAATATTCATATTAAATTTCTACTCTCACGTCCCCCTGAGTTCACACCGTGAGATCCATGCTTGGCCTCGAGGCGCCCTGGGAGCGTCCCCCTACGGATGGTGTTTGCATGGGTTAATATCAAGGTGAATGGGGAAAGTGTTCATAGTAAGTGGGAGAAGGAAACGTGTCAAACGTATCCTGCGGTCTCCATCATTAGGTTGCACTGTGAGATTCCTATGCGCTGCCTGCGAGTCGCCCCGGGAGCGATCACCCTACGGAGGGCTTGCGCATGGGATTCGGAACAACGCAAACTCCAGAAATGGATATGGTTTCCTAGGGCCATTCCTAACATTACCTCTTCCCTACTGTGGCATTGTTGGGGCCGCCCTCTGCAATCTGAAAATGATGGGTAACACTTACAAGATGGTCTTGACCAAATTAACGTTAGCTAATAACTATTGGAATAAGAGTTATTCTGGGAATAGTATTTGGCCGAGATTGTCTCGATTCAGAGGAGGAGTAGCTGACTGCCCTACGGTAGCGGTTATTCTAAACCCCTGAAGTATCTTTGCAAAATAAATCAATTGTATATATGGGTCGATGATTGCTTTTGCTAAATCTGATTGGATAAATGTGATTAATGGGTTTAGTGCATGTTTCTAATAGAGATTAATTTGTTTGTTTCAGCAATATGTCGAAAAACGTATGTGCTTTGTCAAATGCCAAATTAAACGGTTTAGTACATACAACTAAGAATACTTGCTTAAACGCTAAACACGTGGCAAAGAATTTAGGTTTGGTCTCAACTGAGGAATGTCCCCAAACTAACTGCATAGCAAAGAAAAACATAATCCACTACTCTAAATGCGATTTATTAGTCTTGGAAACGTGTTTAGTGGAAAACGACGATTCTGCCTGAATACTCGATTCAGGTGCCACTAATCACGTATGTTCTTCATTTCTATGAATGAGTTCCTGGGAACAGCTAAAAGCTGGAGAGATGACTCTTAAAGTTGGAACAGGAGAAGTCATCTCGGCTATTGCAGTGGGAGACATAAAATTATTCTTCACCAAGGAACGTTACATGATATTAGATAATGTGTACATAGTTCCAAAAATTAAAAGAAATTTAATTTCTTTATCTTGTTTATTAGAACAAGGTTACTCAATTTCTTTTTCTGTTAATGAAACGTTTATAACTAAAAGAGGTATTGATGTTTGCTCTGCAAACTTGAAGAATAAATTGTATGTTTTGAGAACAATTGAGTCTAAAGTTATTTTAAATCACGAGATGTTTAAAACCGCTGAGGCTCAACCTAAAAAGCAAAGAGTTTCTCAAGATACCTATCTCTGGCACTTGAGGTTAGGCCATATCAACCTCAATAGGATTGGGAGATTGGTCAAGAGTGGACTTCTAAACAAGTTAGAAGACGACTCGTTGCCTCCTTGTGAGTCATGCCTTGAGGGCAAGATGACAAAACGACCTTTTACCGGAAAAGGTTATCGTGCCAAAGAGCCCTTAGAGCTCATTCATTCGAACCTCTGTGGACCAATGAACATTAGAGCTCGAGGAGGGTACGAATATTTCATCAGTTTCATTTATGATTATTTGAGGTATGGTTATCTCTACCTGATGCATCATAAGTTCGAAGCTTTTGAAAAGTTCAAGGAGTATAAGGCCGAGGTTGAGAACCTATTAGGTAATACGATAAAAACACTTCGATCCGATCGAGGTGGAGAGTATATGGACTTACGTTTTCAAGACTATTTGATAGAGCATGGAATTACGTCCCAACTCTCAGCCCCTGGTACACCTCAGCAAAACGGTGTATTAGAAAGGAGAAACAGAACCTTGTTGGACATGGTTCGTTCGATGATGAGTTATGCTCAGTTGCCTAATTCATTTTGGGGTTATGCAGTAGATACTGCAGTTTATATCTTGAACGTAGTTCCCTCAAAGAGTGTTTCTAAAACACCATTTGAGCTCTGGAAAGGTCGTAAAGCTAGTTTACGACATTTCAGAATTCGGGGATGCCCTGCACACGTGCTATAAGCAAACCCAAAGAAATTGTAGCCTCGTTCTAGATTTTGCCTATTTGTAGGCTATCCCATAGAAACGAGAGGTGGATACTTCTTCGATCAAGAGGAAAATAAAGTACTTGTATCGACAAATGCTACATTCCTAGAAGAAGACCACCTCAGAGATCACAAGCCACGGAGTAAAGTCGTTTTAAGTGAACTATCTAACGAAGCTACAGAAACATCAACAATAGTTGTTGATGATGCTGGCACCTCGAGTCGATCGTGTCCTTCTCAAGAAATAAGAGAACCTCGACATAGTGGGAGGGTTGTTAGACAGCCTGATCGCTATTTTGGTTTAACTGAAACTCCAGTCATCATACCTGATGACGGGATCGAGGATCCATTAACCTTTAAACATGCAATGGATGATGTTGACAAGAACGAGTGGATTAAAGCCATGGACTTAGAGATCGAGTCCATGCATTTTAATTCAGTATGGGATCTTGTACATCAACCTGAAGGGGTTAGACCCATAGGGTGCAAATGGATCTACAAGAGAAAACGAGACGTTGCTGGAAAGGTACAGACCTTTAAGGCACGACTTGTGGCAAAGGGTTTTACCCAGCGGGAGGGGATTGACTATGAAGAAACCTTCTCCCCTGTTGCCATGTTAAAGTCGATCCGGATACTTTTATCCATTGCCACGTTTTACGATTATGAAATATGGCAAATGGAGTTCAAGACTGCCTTTCTGAACGGTAATCTTGAAGAAAGTATCTACATGTCTCAGCCAGAGGGGTTCATAGCTCAGGATCAAGAGAAAAAAGTTTGCAAGCTTAAACGATCCATTTATGGATTAAAACAAGCGTCTAGATCCTGGAATATGAGATTTGATACTGCGATTAAATCTTATGGCTTTGAACAAAACGTTGATGAGCCTTGTGTTTACAAAAGGATCATCAACAGCTCTATAGCTTTCTTAGTACTGTATGTGGATGATATCCTACTCATCGGGAATGATATAGGTTATCTAACTGACATTAAACTATGGCTAGCAACTCAATTCCAAATGAAAGATTTGGGTGAGGCACAATTTGTTCTAGGAATCTAAATTGTTCGAAACCGAAAGAACAAAACGCTAGCCCTGTCTCAAGCGTCTTATATCGAAAAATTGTTGGTTAGATATAAAATGCAAAATTCCAAGAAAGGACTATTACCTTTCAGGCACGGAATTAACTTGTCTAAGGAACAGTGTCCTCAGACACCTCAAGAAGTTGAGGACATGAGACGTTTTGCCTATGCCTCTGCAGTAGGTAGCCTAATGTATGTCATGTTGTGTACAAGGCCTGACATCTGTTATGCAGTAGGGATTGTCAGTAGATATCAATCCAATCCAGGATTTGATCACTGGACAACCGTTAAAAGTATCCTCAAATATCTAAGGACAACGAGGGACTATATGCTTGTGTATGGTTCGAAGGATTTGATCCTTACAGGATACACTGATTCTGTTTTTCAAACCGATAAAGATTCGAGGAAATCTACATCAGGGTCAGTATTCACTCTAAATGGAGGAGCAATAGTATGGCGCAACATCAAGCAATGATGCATTGCAGACTGGACCATGGAGGCCGAATATGTAGCCGCTTGTGAAGCAGCAAAAGAGGCAGTATGGCTCAGGAAGTTCCTAACTGACTTGGAAGTCGTTCCAAATATGCATCTGCGTATCACCTTTTATTGTGATAATAGCGGCGCAGTTGCAAACTCAAAGGAACCTCGCAACCATAAGAGAGGCAAGCACATCGAAAGGAAATACCATCTCATTAGGGAGATTGTGCACTGAGGAGACGTGATCGTCACGAAGATAGCGTCGGAGCACAATATTGCTGATCCATTCACGAAGGCTCTCACGGCTAAAGTGTTCGAGAGTCATCTAAAAGGTCTAGGTCTGCGAGATATGTACGAGAAATAATCTAGGTCAAGTGGAAGAATTGTAACCGGTATATCGATACCTCAGTATACTGGGTATTTAGATGCCCTAGTTTATTGTATTTTTACTCTGTTATTAATACAAGTATTTATTCATCCACTGCTGTTATAGATTATAGTACATCCCACTAAACTAGAGTTTTAGTTCAAGTGGGAAATTGTTGGGATTGGTGTCCTAAAACTCGTAGATAGTGAATGTTAAACGAATTATATACTTATTCGATAAAGGTGTTATCGAGATTGATTCAGTAAAAGTCATTACTGAATAAAGTAAATTGCACTTATAATAACCCAAATCCAATAAACTAAGATCCATGGCTATAGGATGAACACTTGAGCTTTATGTAGAGACATAAAAGTGGATCAAGCTTGAGTAATAGCCAAAACGATCTATAGTATAGGAATAGGGTTGGGTACCTTATTATGGAGACACTATGAGACGCGACCCACTTTATAGATGGTATAGACGATGTGATCCTAAATCGTCCATGTAGAGACATGCGAGTGGGGGCGTCCTATGCAATGGGTTTGCATAAGACCAGGACCGAGAAATAAGTCGCTCTCGCTTTAAAACACCGTTTACTAACGAGACTGACTATTTCATGTGATGACCTTGGTAACTCGATCTTAATCCTGAGCTAACTATGAACTCTTGTTTATTCGGGCTTATCCTTAGATCTGCATAGGTGAGAGTGGCTCAGTATCGCCGACTCAATAAGCCTCCCATTTCAGGAATAGGAACGGGTAGATAGCTGGGGACATAGTCGTGCTAGAAGGAATTCACTCCTACCCGAATTAGGGATAGTAGAAAGGTTGTTCCCTTAAGTGCTGACTCCGAGGCTTGAACAAAGGGATCCCACCCTCTCATTGGCCCGAGAGGGACTCGGTTTATTGGTTGGACCATAAACCAATTGTTCATTAGAGGATCAATGGGACTTAAGGAACTAGAAGTACTATAGGGGTAAAACGGCTTATTGACCTAGCTATAGCTACAAACAACCTGTGAAGGATCGACTTACTAATCATGGTTAAATCAAGTGGACGGAAATATATCTATGTGAGGGGAGTGCAACTATCGGGCTATAGTGGAGTGTCCCGATAGTTAACGAATGTTGGCTAGCTTGGTCAATGAGATTAGTCGGTTAGCCTTGAATTGTTGGAGCCCATGATCTATAGGTCCATTAGGTCCCCCTACTAGCTCATATCGTAATTAAGCCTACAACAAAAGATAGGAAGCTTTGAATCGTTCAAAATCGGGAAAAAGGGTATTACCGTAAATTGTGTTTGACACAATAATTTAATTATGAATTAAATTAGAAAATGAGAGATGAAGTATTTAAAAGTGTTTTGAATACTATATATATGTATTAGGAATCATATATATGGAATTGCACAAGATAACAAAGATTAATTAGATTAATCATATCAAAATTAATTTGAAAATTTTCAAATTAATTACCAAGCAATCAATTTCAATTTAGAATTGAAATTGGGGATAATTTGCAAGCTTGAAATTTGATTTCAATTTGAATTTAGTGGATTTAGTTGGAAATCCATTTAATGCATGATCATTCAAAGTGGAAAGACAACTTATTTATGCATTATTGCATGTCTTGTGTAATGTACACCTAGAATCCACTTGAGCTTGCAAATACACCATGTGTCATTTGTCTTGAGGCTTGGCTTTGCATGGAGAATGTATTTAAAAGGAGTTTGAATAAGATTCAAACATGAGAGAGCAATTTCCTTAATGTTATGCTGCTGGAATTTAGACTCAAAGTTCTCTCATCTCTTATTCTTCTCCATTGCTTGATGCTTTAAGCATTCCCTTCCCATTCCCTATCGTATATAGACTCCCACAAGTCGTTCTTGGCCTAGAGTATAGTAGGGAAGACTCTAGAGGTTGTCCAAGGAGCATGGGAGAGGCAAACACCACAAGGAGTTCAACATAAGTGAGCTACAAAGGTTGGTGTTTTCTAAACTCTCTATTCTGTCTTTTCTAGAACATGCATGCTTTAGGAGTAAAATTGAATGTCTTAAGTGCTTCCGATCTTCAATTGCTTCTGCATGTGTAATATGTACACCTTCAGACACGACGCTCGCGACTGTACGAAGACACTGGTACACTTCTGTGGGTTCGCCTGAGGAGTCGCACACCGCCTTGCTTGCCGGAAACTCGACGTGACGCCGTCGGAGTTAACTGTTGTCGCAAGAGGAAGAAAAGAAAAGAAATCAAAAAAGGGGAGGCTATCGTCGAGTGAAGAAGGAAGAAAAAGAATGGGATGAAGAAGGTCTGACTTAGGGTTGCGTGCATAACAATATAAAAACCTAATGGGTTTGGGCTTGGCTCTTAATTCACCTTAATTTCAAAAATGCCCCTCCAACTTTGAATTACTAAAACTCCACCAATTTCCCTCCTTCTAATCTTTTAAAATTTCCAAATAAACTCCAAACAAAGGAAATTTGAATTTTCCTTAAATTATGGGCGTTACATATCAAGTGCTAAATGAACATAATTATCACTTAAATTCTACAACCTCGTTTGATAACCATTTGGTTTTTTGCTTTTGGTTTTAAAAAATCATGCTTGTTTTCTCCCAATTTACTTACCATGGTTTTCATGTTTGTCAATGACACAGTTGAATTCCTAGTCAAATTCCAAAAACAAAAACACGTTTTTGAAAACTATTTTTTTAGTTTTCAAAATTTGTCTAGGTTTTTAAAAACATGGGAATAAGGTAGTTTTTTTAGTTTTCATAAATGACACATTTTAGATGTCGGGACATTACAATAGTGAACCATTCTGCCTTTCTTTCTTTGATATCCACCATTTCAAGGGAAAAATTTGGATAACTTTGTGAATTCTTGTTTGAAGGCCTCTACTGACTTGTTGCCTTGCTTTAGGTTTAGAAACATAACCTGCTTCAAGTATTTGATGATCGTTCAATAGTACTTCTTGAAGAAATCTTCCTTAAAGTACAACCAAGTGATTGGCACCGCACTGACGTCGAAGGATCTTTTTGTGCATTCCCACCAGTGGAAGGCGTCATCCTTCAACATAAAATTTTGCACTAAAACATGTTGTGCCTTGATTGAAGACATCCACGCTTCCGTCGCAAATGGGTATTACGCGTCCCCATTAAACGATTCGAGATCATATTTTACGACGTCTCACAGGTATCTTGCTTCCTTAGTCCATCTCACTTGAATATTGATTGCATGGCCCGTCTAGTTGGCAAATGCATTTTACATGAGCATCTACAAAGCCTCCAGTGTTGAGGTTACTGCAGCTGCTTATGTTGGGGGATTGACTTACAAGGCATATGAATGATGGGTTGATTACCAATCTGGGATGCATGGGATGATATGTTTGTGTTGGGTGTTAGTCCCCTGCCACACCTGCCACATCCTCGTCCTTGTCTTGGTAAACCTCTTCTTCGAAGAGGAATTATCTAAAACATATGAATTATCATAGGGTTAAGCTACAATATTGCATATACGAGTCCTCGTCCTTGTTTCACATCGTTAGATGTGTCATCGTAGGCTACAATGACGGACACTCTTGAATGGCAGTCGTCCATGTCCGACTTTAATTTGTAAGGTAATGTGATGTTAAAAGCAGGGGTGGATCCATGAAGGGGCCAGGGGGGCACGTGCCCCCCTAAAATTATCCCGTCTTTATATTTTTAATATAATATAATGGAACTGTTATAATATTAATATATATAAATCGTATTATTTACCAACGTTGAAGCTTGGATTGTTGGTTAGGGGGGCTCCATTCATTCATTAGGTACAGGTATCAAAACACGCGGGATGTAAATTTATTTTCCAAAATTTCCCCCTTCTCAAACCTACGCATCATGATTTCAGATTTCTCCCTTGATGGCCTTAATTTTAATTAAATGCCCCAAGCTTAATTTACAGTCGAGCCAACAGTTTCAAAATATATATATATATATTTGAAATGAGTCTTTAGTTGTTATAATATAATTTTTAGTTAAAATCATGTTTCATTTTGAACTTTCATGAAAGTAACAATTTAATCCCTAAATTTTGATATTGATTTGTAACGATTTAGTCCCTGTACTTTAAATTTTGGAACGATTTAATTCCTATACTTTTTAATTTTTTAACAATTTAGTTTTTGTACTTTCAAATTTGTAACGATTTAGTCGCTATCGTGAAATATTAATGTTAAGATTTAATGAAATGTCTTACCTAGATAGATTAATAAACTAATTTTGGACCAAATATGTTAAGAAGCTACAAAGTTTCTTTTATCTATGTATCTCAAAATTGTAATAAGAGAGCAGATTATTTGGCTAGACATGCTCTAGCAAAGCAGAGATCCATGTTGTGGCTGGATAATTTTCCAGATGAGTTACACTACAATACTCATTGCAAGTGTACTATTCCATGTATTGATTTGAAGTAATGAAATGGTTCATTTTCTTCTCAAAAAAAAAAAAAAAAAAGAAGCTACAAAGTGTAATCATTAAATAATAAAAAACGACATTTAATTTTGATGAATTTTGTTTTTTGCGATAACGATTAAATTGTTACAAATTTGAATGAATAGGGACTAAATGGTTACAAATTTGCAAGTATAGGGGTTAAAGTATTACAAATTTGAAAGTATATGGATAGTCTTGGTTTAAAAACTAAAATTAATTCATTTATGAAGATATGCATAATTTTTAAATTTTCATTATAATTTTTTTATTACATTTTTATGTATATTGTGCCCCTCCTATATGGAATTCCTGGATCCGCCACTGGTTAAAAGTTCGTTAGTTTGAAAAATTGAAGCTAAATTTAGTTCTTAGGTTTATTAGGTTTGAGAATTTAGTTAAATTTTGAAGCTATTTATTTGATTAAAGTTTAATTGGGGACTCATCACGTGATTAAAATGTGAGTTTGAGTGCATTTGTGTGATTAAATTATGATTTTGAGTTTAGTGTGTGTATAAAGTTTCAATTGAAGCTTATTTGTATGATTTAAGTGACAGATTATTTTGAGTGGAAAGGAGGTGGGTGTGCCAAACTTGATTTAACGTGCCACAATGAGAATGAAGTTTTATTTGTAGTTTATGTTGATGCCAAAATTTGGCCAAGCGACTCACCTGACCTTCACGTGACATCAACGGTGAATTTGTTTGAAGGGGAAAGACGTAGCCTGCAAAGTAGGAGAAAACTGAGCACCGGTGTGGTGTTTGTCACACCGACTCCGATGCTTAAGTCAGTTGGGAGATCCTAAGTGAAACCAGTAAAATAATAATATAGAAGCAGAGAATAGATACCAAGTTTAGTCCCCTTATCTTGGGGTGAACCTCTTCTATTTATAGCTGAAATTAGGGTTTTTTTCCTTCTCTTTAGGAGAGGGAGTAGCCCTAGAGATTGATTAAGGTCCATCGGGCCTCCGCGGGCTTGTTTCTCCTCTAGGCTTCTATCATTCTGACTTTCTTAGAGCTAGGTCCAAATTCACCCATAACATTAAGCCCCCACTCTTGAATTGGGATTCAGGGGTGACCTATTGCTTTAAGTCAAACACTTTAACCCCAATTTAAGAGTATAGTTCTCACTTGTGTCGATTTATGTGTTGATTTCCTCTTCACTTTAACCCCAAGGCTAGCCCCAGATGCTTTATCGTGAGGATATCCTCTATATGGATGAAAATCGATTTCCCGATGAGTCTTTTTTAGTCACCAACCGGATATCTGACTTTTCGCTTGTAACTAATTTAATATCCTGCAAAGAGATTGTTCTGGTTTTTGCCACTCACTTTGCTTGTGTGAAATGACTTAGGTCTTAACATCAACCATAAGTGTAGCTTACTATTTTAAAGCCCCCTGTATGAGTGCTTTTCTCACTTAGTCATCTTTGTGGCACCCGTGATAAGACCATAGGGTCGACCTCGACCTCAAGTCCCTTAAATATAGAAATATGGACTCTCACCTTCATTTGGTTATGGTCGGCTTCGAACTTCGGATGATCAGCTTCAGCCCTCAGAGGGTTAGTCTCGGTTCCGTTTTCTAACTTCCTCGGTCAACTCCTATTGCCTTTTGTTTGGCAGGGAGGCATATCCCTTCTTGCCTTTTGTTTGATAAGGAGTGCATATCCCCTCTTGGTTTTTGTTTGATAAGGAGTTATATCCCCTCTTGCTTTTTGTTTAATAAGGAGTGCATATCCCCTCTTACTTTTTGTTTGATAGGGAGGCATATCCCCTTTGCAGCCCCCAATCTCAAGTAAAGCTTCACTTAAACATAAAGTGTAGTTGGGTAAAGAGAAGAATACCTTTAGGGTTTGTGCTCGGACTCGGCAAGATGTGCCCAACCAGATGAGTTGAGATAACCTGTGGCCTTGAGGAGGTTGTGGAGATGCGTCAAATCCTATTGAAAAATGTTGGGAATTTGAGGGTGGAGCTCGATCTTGGCCTCTGGATGGTCGGCCTCGGCCTTGGCATGAGGTCAACCAGCTCCTTTGTGTTGTTTGCTTGCTCGTTTTCCATCCCACGGGTACCTGCACTCAGTTGGGGACTTAGGGAGGTTGAGGGCATGCGTCAACCTCTCTTCAAGTGTTGTGTCCATCCCAGACGTGCGTACACTCTTCTGGGGAAAAAGCTTGGGGAGGCCTAGGAAGTTCTCGGGCCTCTCTTCAAGCATCGTGGTCATCCTAGGGGTGCGTACACTCTTCTGGGGAAAAAAGCTTGGGGAGGCCTAGGAAGTTCTCGGGCCTCTCTTCAAGCAACTTGGTCATCCTAGGGGTGCGTACACTCTTATGGGAAAAGCCTGGGGAGGCCAAGGAAGTTCCCGGGCCTCTCTTCAAGCATCGTGGTCATCCCAGGGGTGCGTACATTCCTTTGGGGAAAAGCTTGGGGAGACCTAGGAAGTTCCTAGACCTCTCTTCAAGCATCGTTGTCATCACAGGGGTGCGTACACTCATCTGGGGAAAAGCTTGGGGAGGCCTAGGAAGTTCTCGGGTCTCTCTTCAAGCATCGTGGTCATCCTAGGGGTGCGTACACTCTTCTGGGGAAAAGCTGGGAGAGAGCTAGGAAGTTCCCGGGCCTCTCTTCAAGCATCGTGGTCATCCAAGGGGTGCGTACATTCTTATGGGGAAGAGCTTGGGGAGGCCTAGGAAGTTCCCTGGCCTCTCTTCAAGCATCGGGGTCATCCCAGGGGTGCGCACACTCTTTTGGGGAAAAACTTGGGATCTCATCTCGAGGGTGCGTACACTCAGTCGAGGTCTTGAAATTTCATCTCGAGGGTGCGTACACTCAGTCGAGGTCTTGGAATCTAATCTCGAGGGTGCGTACACTCAGTCGAGGTCTTGGAATTTCATCTCGAGGGTGCGTACACTCAGTCGAGGTCTTGGAATTTCATCTCGAGGGTGCGCACACTCAGTCGAAGTCTTGGAAAGTTAGGTTGAAAATATGAAAGACTCAACCTCTACAAGGATTAGTCGACAAATATGCTTTTTACAAGCGAGTGTATGATTAAGCTTCTAACCAATCAAGCTAGTAGAAGAGCACATACTAAAAAAAAAGTACTAGCTCAAGAATATTATTATAGACATAAAAACAGAATCAAGTAGCTTATGAACAAAAATTCTAAATCTTTGGAGATGCAGATGGCATAAATACCTGGATCAAGTTCTTTCTTACCACAAAGATGCAGATGGCATAAATACATGGATCAAGTTCTTTATGACCACAAAGTCACAAGGCCAACTTTGTTGCCTTTTTGACTGTTAATTAGGGAAGCATATTCCCTGTGCAGCCCCCTACTCAAGCAAGGTTTTTCTCGAAGTAAAAGTTACGCTTGAGTAATCGATGTTGACATACCTTAGCGTTTTCATGTCCCATAACCCTCCTTATTCGCATTTGTGGGCGTCGGCCTCCTACGGGTCAACCTCAGCTCCTTGCATGTCGGCTCTGTCGTTGTCACTGAGACCTTCAACATCATCATTCTCGAGCGTTTGTCGACTCTGCTAAGGTCGTTCCACAAATTGAATGCCTTGGAGAGTTTAGGTTTTTTTCACTCTCCCAATGACATTTTGTTGACTTAGCTACTCAGGCTTTCAGGAGCTCCATTTTTCCTCCTCTTGAAATAACGTTAGTAGATAACATTATGTAGATATGAGGAAAAGACTAGCCATTGATAAAAAATACACGTATGTCATGAGTAGCTTGCAAATTATGAATAGTTTGCATTCAATAAATCAATAGATACACATAAAGTAATAAGAGTGTATCAGAACTCGCAATTACGAATTGAGTAATTGACATTTAGTAAATAGGGGTAGGTAGAGAACATACCCAAAATAAAATGGTAAAGACCATTTGTTAGGGTAATATGAGCTATCTTCGAACCATTTGAATTTCTCACTCCATATTGTTAAACTTGTAATTCACAAGCCATTAAGAACATAATTCGTTGGGAGATATATGGCATTTGTATTGTAGTTAAGCAAAGCATTAGAAGCTTTGACGGGGAGAGAGAATTTTCAGAGCCTACATCTTGACAGCTTTGTACACCACCTTTCCCATTTGCATGAACTTTTGTGATCAGCCTTGGTTTCCATGTGATATCCTGGAGAGTGCCATGCAACTTCCAAAAATACCCAACTGGCTTCTAGGATGCAGAATATTGAACTTATCCAGCTCCAACAATAATTTGTAAAAAAATTATCGGATCAAGCACATACACAAAAATATCAATTAACTATTAGGAAAAATTTAATAAGCAACAACCATGGAGGTAGTAGGATTCTAGAAGTATAAAATCCTAATGCAGCAGAGAATGAAATTAGCAAATAATGGCTATTTTAGAGAATTTGGAGAAGGTGATCACTTTCTCTCTCCCGAGTTTATCATCTTCTTACAAAGGTTCAAAAATGTGTATTGGATGATAGGTGTGAGTAATTGCACTTTGATATTAAAATTTAAGTTATTTGTGTTTATTTGTTAATATACTAAATATCTGGAATTCTATTGTCTTGATCTTCCTGAAACAAGTCGAAGGCCAAAATATTTTTAAAAAAGATGAAAGGAAAAGATAAAGACTTATCTTGGCAGATCTTGATCTTATCCTCCTCGGCAACACTCTCAAGCTCATAACCCACAAGAAAGAGCCACTTTGTGCTAATGCATGGAGCCTGTCATGGGGTTGGGTCGTGGTTCAAAGTTTTGACCGTTCTTCCAATCGTGGGGCCACAACACCACTACACACTCGACATGGCTGCCTCCAACACCATCCGCACCAAGCAAAGGAACTATTGGCCCCTTCTAATTATTTTGAGTCGCTGACGGAGTTCATGGCAGTTGTTTCTTCATATGTAAGGGTGGTCCTCATCGGTCACAGCTTCGGTAGGTGGGGCTTTGCCTGTAGAGGCTCTTTCGAACAAGATCTCTGTAGCTATTTTTATCGTCGTCGCCATGCCTGGTCCCTAGTCTCAATGCTATGTATTTCTTCATCATATATTTCAAATCATGTAAAATTTTTACCAGCAAGTTTTCTCCCCACAGACGGCGCCAACTGTTGATGCCAAAATTTGGCCAAGAGACTCACCTGACCTTCACGTGACATCAACGGTGAATTTGTTTGAAGGGTAAGAGAAACCTGAGCACCGGTGTGGTGTTTGCCACACCGACTCCGATGCTTAAGTCAGTTGGGAGATCCTAAGTGAAACCAGTAAAATAATAATATAGAAGCCGAGAATAGATACCGAGTTTAGTCCCCTTATCTTGGGGTGAACCTCTTCTATTTATAGCTGAAATTAGAGTTTTTCCCTTCCTTTTAGGAGAGGGGGTAGCCCTAGAGATTGATTAAGGTCCATCGGGCCTCCGCAGGCTTGTTTCTCCTCTAGGCTTCTATCATTCTGACTTTCTTAGAGCTAGGTCCAAATTCACCCATAACAGTTTACACAGGTTTATTTTATTTTCGTGAATATTTATATTGTAATTTTAATTTTATTTTGAGCACAAACTTTATACAACTGAATTGTAGAAGCAAATTTCATTCAATAAACTTTATTTTATATCATTAGTGCATACACGATTACTTATGGTTCGATCTATGATGAGCTATGCTCATTTGCCTAGCTCGTTTTGGGGGTATGCAGTAGCGACTGCAGTACATATTCTTAACAACGTTCCCTAAAAGAGTGTTTCTAAAACTCCTTTTGAGCTATGGAAGGGGCATAAACCTAGTTTGCGTTACTTTCGTATCTGGGGTTGTCCTGCACATGTGTCAGTGACAAATCCTAAGAAATTGGAACCTCGTACGAGAATATTCCAATTTGTTGGATACCCGAAAGAAACGAGAGGTGGTCTTTCCTATGACCCTCAAGATAATAAAGTATTTGTATCGACAAATGCAACTTTCTTGGAGGAAGACCACATTCGAGATCATAAACCACGAAGTAAGTTAGTATTAGGAGAAGCTACAGAAGGGTCAACAAGAGTTGTTGATGAACCTGGTCCTTCAACAATAGTTGTTGGAGAATCCAGTTCTTCTCGTCAATCTAGTACTCCTCACGTAGTGGGAGAACTTCGACACAGTGGGAGGGTTGTGATACAACCTAACTGTTACTTGGGTTTAACGGAAACACAAGTAGTCATACCTGATGACGGCGTAGAAGATCCATTGTCTTATCGTCAGGCAATGAATGACGTAGATAAGGACGAGTGGGCCAAAGCCATGAACCTTGAAATGGAGTCTATGTACTTCAATCAAGTTTGGGAACTTGTAGATCCACCTGAAGGGGTTAAACCCATTGGGTGTAAATGGATCTATAAGAGGAAAAAAAATGTTGCTGGGAAAGTACAGACTTTCAAAGCGAGACTTGTAGCAAAGGGTTATAACCAACGAGAAGGGGTTGATTATGAAGAAACTTTTTCTCCAGTTGCTATGCTTAAGTCCATAAAAATTCTCTTATCCTTTGCCACGTTTTATGACTATGAAATATGGCAAATGGATGTCAAGACAGCTTTTTTGAATGGCAACCTTGACGAGAGTATTTTTATATCTCAGCCCGAAGGGTTCATAACCCAAGGTCAGGAGCAAAAGGTTTGTAAACTGAATCGATCCATTTATGGGTTGAAGCAGTCCTCCAGATCTTGGAATATTAGGTTTGATACAACGATCAAATCTTTTGGTTTTGACCAGAATGTTGATGAGCCTTGTGTATACAAGAAAATCAACAAGAATAAATTAGCTTTCTTAGTACTTTATGTTGACGACATTCTACTCATTGGAAATGATGTAGGGTATCTGTTTGACGTAAAAGAATGGCTAGCAGCTCAATTCCAAATGAAAGATTTGGGTGAGGCCCAGCATGTTATTGGTATCCAGATTATTCGAGATAGAAAGAATAAAACACTAGCTCTGTCTCAAGTAACGTATATCGACAAGATGTTGGCCCGATATTCGATGCAGAACTCCAAGAAGGGCTTATTGCCTTTCAGGCATGGGGTTCACCTGTCTAAGGAACAGTCTCCTA
Organism: Luffa acutangula; assembly: GCA_036850905.1. Classification (NCBI taxonomy): domain Eukaryota; kingdom Viridiplantae; phylum Streptophyta; class Magnoliopsida; order Cucurbitales; family Cucurbitaceae; genus Luffa; species Luffa acutangula. The sequence continues at coordinate 11,089,796 of CM072087.1, forward strand.
AGACACTTCAAGAAGTTGAGGATATGAGACGGATTCCCTACGCCTCTGCAGTGGGTAGCTTAATGTATGTCATGCTATGCCCGAGGCCTGACATCTGTTATGCTGTAGGGATTGTCAGCAGATATCAGTCAAATCCAAGGTTGGACCACTAGACCGCCATTAAAGGAATCCTCAAGTATATTAGGAGAACGAGGGACTACATGCTGGTGTTTGGGGCTAAAGAGTTAGTTCTCAGTGGATACACCGATTCTGACTTCCAAACTGACAAGAATTCAAGGAAATCCACGTCAGGGTCAGTTTTCACCCTTAACGGGGGAGCTGTAGTTTGGAGAAGTATAAAGCAAGGATGCATAGCAGACTCCACGATGGAGGCTGAGTATGTAGCTTCTTGTGAAGCAGCTAAGGAAGCTGTTTGGCTAAGGAAGTTCTTGACAGATTTGGAAGTTGTTCCAAATATGAACTTGCCCATTACGTTATACTGTGACAACAGTGGGGCTGTAGCCAATTCAAAGGAACCTCACAGCCACAAACGAGGTAAACACATAGAGATGAAGTATCATCTGACTCGAGAGATTGTGCAAAGAGGAGATGTGGTCTTGGCAAAGATCGCTTTCGAGCACAATATTGTTGATCCGTTTACGAAGGCCCTCTCGGCTAAAGTGTTCGAGGGTCATCTAGAAAGTCTAGGTCTGCGAGACATGTATATAGCGTAATCTGGGGCAAGTGGGAGATGTGTAATGGGTGTAAGGATGCCCTAGTTTATTGTATTTTGTATATTTATTTTTCATGTAATGTACAACATACATGTACCATTTCCAACTTTGGATTATATTGTATATACTTTCCCTGTAACTTGAGTTTTAGTTCAAGCGGGAGTTTGTTTGGTTTTATGCCCTAAAACTCGTAGATAGTAAAAGTACATTTGACCGTACATTAATAAACGTGATGTATTATTCAATGTTTGTATCATATCTTGTCTTATTAACCCTAATCCAATAAACTAAACATCCAAGGCTAATAGAATGAGGCTTGAACTAGTATGTAGGGACATACGGGGATCAATGTTCAAGTTTTAGCCTAAAGGGTCTGTAGTATAGGGATAAGGTTGGGTACCTTATTCTGGTGACACTATGGATACGACCCGCTTTGTATATTGATACAAATGTAATGATCCAACGCGTTCGTGTAGTTGACATGCGAGTGGGGGTATCCTGTGGAATGAGTTTGCACAAAGGCCCGACCGCGACATAGTTAACCACTAACTGTAATACCGTTAGTTAGCTCAGTTTCTATTTCACTAGGATGACCTAGGCAACTTGGCCTTAATCTTGAGTGGATTATGGACTCCTGTCCATGAGGGATTGTCCTTAGATTTGTACGGGTGAGAGTGGCCTGTTCGCCGACTCAATAAGCCTACCATTTTGGGGACAAGACCGAGTGGGGAGCTGGGAACATATTCTTACAAGATGGAATTCACTCCTTCCCGATATTAGGGTAAGTAGAGGTGTGTTCCCTTAAATGGTGTCTCCGGGTCTTGAACAATGGGCCCTACCCTCTTTATGGCACGAGAGGGGTTTCTGTTTGTTGGTTGGACCTCAAATAGGTTGTTCATTAGAGGAGCACTGGTACTTAAGGACCAAGAGGTAGCCTAGGGGTAAAACGATAATTTGATCTAGCTGGGGTACGAACACACGTGAAGGGCTAACTTGCTGTTTATGGTCGATATCCGTGGACACAAAAATATATCTACAGTGAGAATAGTGCAGTTGTGGTTCTTTAGTGGAGTGAACCACAGTTAACGAACATTGATTAATTTGGTTAATGAGTTTAGCCAATTAATCTCATATCGTTGGAGCTTATGATCTGCAGGTCCATTAGGTCCCACCGATAGCTCCATTGGGGCGTTGAGGTAAATTTCTAAGGGGAGTTATATATATTTGAAGGGGTTCAAATATTTTATTAAAGTATGAATATGATTCATAATAAAAACTATAGGTTATAATTAATACTCATATAATGAATATTATTTCTATAGTTTATTTGAGAGAAAAATGATTAAATATATGATATTTAATTGAAATATTAATTAATTGGTGAATTAATTAATATTAATGTTTTAATTTAATTTTAATTAAATTATGATTTAATTAAGTTAAATTAATACTTTGGGTTAAGTGGAATATGCACATAAAAGTGTTTTATGTATTAATAATTAAATTAAATATTAATTTAATTATCCATTATTTATTAACTGATCAGTTGAAAACTGATTAGTCAAAAACCAACCCCTTAACCCTACACGCGTGAAATGCCTTTTTTTTTTTAAGGGAGTGGGAGGTTATTCATTAGTAGCATTCTCAGGCTAACTCCTTCTCTCTTTCTCTCTCACGCAAACTCACTCTCTCTGTGTGTGGAAAAATTCTCTATGGTTTCCAAGGTTTTATAGAGGCCAAGATTCACACAAAAATCCCTTAGAATTTTTGGTTCCCACAAGCCGCTCAACACTTATCCTAAGGAGAATATCGGTCTAACTCTGTGGTGGTGTTCATAGAAGATTTGCAACATCAAAAGAAGAATTCTTGCTGCTGGAATTTTCGGATTCAACAAGAATTTGTTGGTGAAACGATCGAGAACGACTACTAAAGTAAGTGTTACTCAATCTTTTGATCATTAGGGTCTATTAGTTTAATTTATAATTATTTCTAATAGATCTAGCATGATTTATAACCAATTTACAGAATGAAAAATTCTCTGTATTATATTGTTGCTGTAAAAAAAAAAATTGTGTTTGTGATCCGTATTTGTATTTTAATCTTGGTTGAAAATCAGTGTGGTTCTCTGAACGTTTCCGCTGCCAAGGGCTTTTATCCCTTCAATGTCACCCCTCGACCATTTGTACTCGAGGTGCACTGACATTCACCCATCTTGCCCTTTTTCACATTTTAGGTCCCTGGCCTCTTTTCTCACACCTATCTAGAATGCATATGCCCTGCAATATGCTTCTAGACTCAAGTACTATGCCCACCAAGCATATACACACAGTAACATGCTCTCACCTCACACATAACTCATGAGCTCACAACAGAACTAGCATGCTTTCAACAAAACATCACAAACAACGTTCATATATTGCAGAACTACATGTAGATATAACATATAAGGAACATAACAAGTATAAAGCGAGTAAACAAACAACGTGCATCATGCAATCAAACAGACCTCAACAGATAGAAACTACATACCCATAGCTTACGAGAGCTCCTAAAGAACTCCCTAAAAAAGCTTCGAAACCAAACTTGGATTCGAGCCTACAAAGCTAGATCGACAACCAAGAATAAGATTAATTCCTAAAACAATAATTATTAGAGCACTGAGAACTATCCTAAGGCACCAAGCCAAGATTGAAAGAATTTAAATAGCATTGATACCTACTAAGCTCCACCAAGCAGAACAAGTTCTTTGCTGGAAATAACTCAAGTAAGCTATAATTGATCCCAAGCTACAAGTAAACGACTTTAAGCATCAGGGACTAATTAGTGAAGCCTAACAAGAGTTCTAACAATGCTTAAATGGTGAAGAAACTTATCGAAAAGCTCCAAGAACGACGATCTAACGTCGTCAAACCATGAGCCCTTCGATTCAAGGTCAATTGACTTGTGGGTAATCATCCAAATCCCACCTTAGGCCCAAATAGTTGTTGGACAGCGGATAAATTGAGCTTAATCCTGCAATTTTGAAGCCAAAAAGGAATAGATAAACCATAATCGAACTCAAAAAAGCATGGGTTATGTTTCAAAGAGAATTCTAAGTCCAAAATCGAATGGGTATTTTCTTAAAACTTGCGAACATAGCGTGGATTTTCAACACAACTTACCAGAATGCTGAAACGACGAAGAATGGCACTAGAATTCACAGATTGAAGCAAAACGAAAGGCCAAAATAGCACCATACACACGTAACAGCTGTTGTCGTCGCGTGGATTCGATGTTGGAGGCGTCGATGGTTGCTCACGTGGGCAATAAAAAACACGGAAGAGGGAGAGGGAGACGAATCAAAGGCTGCTCGTTGCGAGAAGGAGCGGGAGAGTTAGAATCTATGGCGCGGACTGCTTTCTTGCGACTAGTCGACGTCACATGAAAGAGAGAGAGAAATGGCTGGTGTCGTGGGTCATGTTGAAACAGTGAGAGAGATGCACGCCGCCAAAGAAGGAGGCCGAGAAAGGAGGAAACGACGTCGAAGGAAGGCTATGCAGGCGACTATATTCGCCGGAGAAAAGATCGACACCGTGGGTCTTTCGCCGAAAGAAGAATCGAGAGAGGGAGAGTTGTGGTGGTTGGCCGGCTGATGAAAAACGTGGGGGGGGGGGTTCTACGGCTGGATGAGGAAGAAGAAAGAGATGAGTTGCTTGGGGCTTCATTTTTTTCTTTTTCCTTTTCTTTTAAAATTACACCTTAAGAAAATAAAATCCCATTTTAAATGGGAATTAGATGTTATCTATGATTTAATTTAAAATCTCAAACTTAAATCCTAAAAGTTTTGGGAAAGAAATTAGCCCAACTGATTTGAGATTTGGGTCTTTTCATATTTGAAATAAATATCGAATATTAACCTCTGAACTTTAGTAAATTAAAGATTTAATTTACAAATCTCTTTTCCCTAAATTATAGAAATTTAACTTAACGACCAAGGCTGAGCTTAAATTCTAATCTTTCAAAGTAGAATAAAAAGCTCAACAGATCTCAAAATAGCTGGATTTCGAAACACGGGACGTTACATGAAAAGTAATATTAATAATAATAATAATGAATAGATAAACATTACCTAACTTAAAACGAAAACTTGAAAGAATTATGAGTTTACTCATTTTTGGAAATAATACTGCAAAAATATGAAATATTGTGAGCAATGATAAGTGCAAAAATTGAATGAAAAATTACAAAAAGAAACTAGAGAAACTTCATGAACAACTGAAGGAGAAAAAATTAAGAAAATAAAGAGCCAAAGATTAAAAAGAAATGGAGCAATGTAACACCAAAGAAGAGAAATATAATTTGTGATAATAATTGTTATATATACAAATTTTATTAAAATAGATTTACAATAAATGACTACCTTGATTGCATTCAACTTCCTTGAATGCAATATAAAGTAAGTCACAAAAAAAAAAAAAAAAAAAAAAAGAAATACTCACTTTGAAACCCACGGTTTCCTCTTCTTTCTATTTTTGTTTTATCTAATTTTTTATTACAAATTTATACTAAAGGATGGTATGGTAATTTGAATATATTGTTGTAGACATTTATATAATGTGAGTCCTTAAAAAGGCATATTTGTGTAGTTATCCCTAGAAGGAAAGAAAGAAAACCGTGTAGTCTACTTCTCCTCTTCATTTCGTGTGTCAAGTCGTTCCCCCCTTCCTTTCCTTTTCTTTCTTCCCGAATCTACCGACTCTTTCCTTCAGGTTCCCCTTCATGGTACTTTCTTTCAATTTGTACGAGGCATCAACGTTTCCAAGAGTGTTTTTTCGAACGACAACGAACACGAGCATTCATGGGTTTTTCGTGAGGTGTTGTTTTTTCTTCCAATGGTCGGGTCATCAATTGCGAACAAGGAACCACGCGAACAACACGTCAACAACACTTTCCTTTCTTTCGTATTTCTTTGGATTTTTGCCAACATTGTTAAGGTAGTAGCTGACGAATTGGACCCGAACGTGCATGGTCTGCACCTTCCAGCTAGCAGTTGCGACTCTCCTCCCTTTTGGTAATGTTTGACACTTGACCACTTATATTGAGTCTTGGATCTGAGTTACCTACCCTTTAACGATCTCGTTTATGCAGTTTTAGACACCGACCAACAAACAACAAGGATTTAAGGCAGCCTAGTCAGTGGCAGCAAGCTATATAAGTAATCTTGTACTCAATTATCTGCTGTAAATTTGTCCCTAACTTTTGGATACATTTTTTTTAGGTTCAGGGCAATATTGCAGAGTCCCAATAACGTGCAGGGTGATTTTCTGTTACTTTGTTTTTGTAAGGAACACCAAGTGTTATGCTCCTTCCGTCTCAAATGTGTGTTGTAACTTAGTTGTGAAGCCATGGGTACCCCTTGTTGTAGGTCCATTTAGATTTTTGTACCTTAAAATGAGATTTAAAGTAACGTTTGTGTAAGAACAGCGCCGTTAAGAAATTTTCCATTTCAAAATTTAGCATTTGAACTGATTTCTAATCTTTAAGGTTGCCTATGTTACTTAGCATGGGTGTAAAAAATTCAGGTCGATTAGGTTGTATGGCAAAATCGACCCGACCTGACCCACGTCGGTTGTGCATATGACCCAAGCCGACTTGACCCAACCCAATCGGGTCGGGTTGGGTCAGGGAACCTTTCCCTCTATTGAATCATTCCCTCCCGATTTTGGTTAGAGACTTAACTGTGAGAGTGAGAAGCTGGGACAAAAGTGAAAGGGAGGAGTTAGGACAGTAGCGCTTGCTCGATGACGGTGTCACACCCCCTCCCAGACCACCTGCTAGCTTAGTCTGGAAGATCTCGTGAAGCCAACGAACATCGTCCTCCTCTATCGATACCCGTTGACCCTCCTGTAACGTTGAACCTGATAAACATACCAATCTTAGATATAAAATATTCTACATGAAACACAACACTGCGGAATCCCTGAAAACCTTTTAACATACACGAGGTGCAGCCCTGACATAACTCGGTTTGGAAAAATAACCTGATATAGATATCACAACCCAAAACATATTCAACTGGGGTTTATACAACCATGAGCTCTAGAACCTAAATTATCCAATCCTTACAAAACATTTACAATATAGGCAGACTCAATATACAACTCCACCCACGTACTGCAACTTGATCTAAAACTTTCAGCAGACGTTGGCAGTGTATCAGACACCAGGAGCTCGATCTCTACCTGAAAAGTGGGAAAACATTTTGAAAGAGGGTTAGCTACGAAGCCCAATGAGTGACTAAATTTAAAACTGTAAATCCGAAAATCAAAACACGTGGTAAAACGTTAAACGTATAAAGCTGCTCAACCAAGGCATTAAACATAAACGTGCAATGATAAAAGCTTTCTAAAAAACATTGCAGGTACGTCATTAAAAATCTAGCAAGGCATATCAAGTACATCAAACGTTTTAACTAACATGACCGATCTACGTAGTGTAGGGCACGCCCAGTACAACCAACGTTTACTAGTTCTACGATGTAGTGGGGCTCGCCCAGCACTCCCATCGTCTTTGTCGTAGTGGGGCCCATCCAACACTCACGATAGTATCGTTGTCACGGAGTACACTTAACGTCAACAACAAAATATAACGTGTGTGCACACGGTACCATATAGTCTCGGGCTCAATATCTCAGTCATGTAGTCAATAGAAATCTCAGAAAATCAAATGAAAACATTAAAACATGCCTGCTTATCGTTTTCTTTCATAAAACTTAAACTTACTTAGCTTGCTCGTGAAAAACTGAAAATCTTTAAAAAGTACTTTACTTGAAAAGATATCGTTTCAACTACTTTTCATAAAGTCATTAACCACGTGCTCATACATGAAGCTCATTAGCAAATCTAAGCTCAAAACTTATGCTTGAAACCATTCATAAAAATCATGTATCATTCATAGAAATCATGTAAAACATCTAATCATGAACAACCGTTTAGAAACAATTTTCGAAATTTGTTTTGTCACTCACAGTCCTAGATAGTTTCCTGGTCTCTGTAGACTCGACCTACTTCCTCTTGGCCTATCCAACAACCAAAATCGAGTACTAGAGCAATAAGTAGTTTTGTCTTTCCATGCTCAGGAATTCTAAACACTTGAATCAATAATCACACTTCACATTCTACTTTTCCATATTTTCCAGATTCTATACCCTAAATTCCAACACCCATAACATCCTCAATACTTAACCAACATTAATGTACTATACATCGAATTCTTCATTTTCGAATACTCTACAACTTATCTCAAGAAATGAAAACGAGATTCCCAACGGATTTGTCTAGAAATGCCCTGAACACAAACAACACATATTCGAGGTTCTCTTCTACCCTTTATCTTTCTTCTGAAATTGAACCTACTTCAAGTCATTTTTGGGTCACAAATTCTTCATGAAAGTTATAGGAAATTGAATAAGCTTTCCAACCATACCAAATAGAGCTTCAGATTCAACTTGTACACCCCAGAATGCTAAAAAAGCCAGAGAAAACCAGAGATCCTCCTGGTTTGCTCGAAAATCCTGTGCTCTTTTTTCCATTTCAAAAACCATTAACTTATCATCAGATTTAGCTCAAGCTTCCTGCATGAAATTTGTTAGAAAATGGACTAACTTTCAAGAAAACCAAACCTCTTCTTAGTTTCTTCTGTGTAGCTCAAACCGAATAAAAAATTGACCCGACCTGAACCACGTCGGTTGTGTAGACGACCCAAGCCGACTTGACCCAACCCGATCGGGTCGGGTCGGGTCAGGGAACCTTTTCCTCTATTGAATAATTCTCTCTGATTTTGGTTAGAGACTTAACTGTGAGAGTGAGAAGCTGGGACAGAAGTGAAAGGGAGAAGTTAGGACAGTAGCGCTTGCTCGATGACGGAGTGAGTGGCGGAGGGGAGAAATTACAGGCTTCGGAAATAGAGCGGCGAAGAGGGGAGAAGAAGGCCCAAAAGGAAAAAAAAGGATGAAGAACAAAGTGAGAGATATTAGAGGCTTCGATAGGGTCTAGGGAGCTTTGTTTCATGGGAGTGTGACGGGGTGGAATTGTCGAGGCTCGTGTTGGTCAAATAAATTTATAATCCACGAAACTACAACTATTTATGAAGATAGGGGGATTTTTTAAAGTAGGGCGAAGCAAAGAAAATAAATGCAGAATTTAAAGGAGACAAAATAAAGCAAGCATACGAGAAATAAGGCAGAAATCAATAACATGAAAGGGATTGGTGGATTGATATTTTTTATGCTTGACTCTATTTCTTGTGGCTTCCTAGTTTTCTTTAATAACTGTTCTATGTTGATTTCACTAGTCCAGTTGGCTTCTTGGTTACTCAGAGGACCCCCTACACTAACCTGTGCTAATTAACTTGCTAACCGTGAATTTTGCAATTAACAAGATTAATTAATTTATTATTTATTTCTCGCCACCCCTCAAACATAAAATAACAACCATTCGAGACCTCGCAACAGTCACTAAATTATATCTAACTAATTGATAATAAGAAACTTCACAATCACCTACTTAAACTAGCTGCTTTGGGAACGTGGGTCTAGAATCGGAATAGCCAAATTTAAATACAATTTAAATCTAATTCATACAACCTTTAAGATGCATCCTAGGCCTATCAAGGGTCGTCTTTCATAGAGAGTGACTTGTCTCGACCTAGTGGCTATATAAAAGTAACTGATTGAAAACACAAGCGATATTCACATAGGGTCGTCAATCCTAATCGAATAGCCTAATGTATTTGTTTAAACAGGATGACATGCAAAACTTAATGAGCGCACAACAAGAACAGTGCAATAAACCCCAGAAAATCCCGCCAAAGTAGATAGAAATCAAAGCATAATCCCAATACAACGATCTAAATACGATTAGCTACTCATAAACAAAGTAGAAACATAAATAAACATGAAAAAATACATGAGATATGACCTACAAAGATCTAAAACAGTACTGGAAAGTAAAAGAGGCGAAAGAAATCGTGAAAGGACCAAATTTCTAACCTAACAACAGACTAAACTGAGACTACATATTTATAGAAAACTTGGCGGCGTTGAGACGCCAAGGGCAGCGTTGAGAAGCTCCGAATTTGATGCTCCACCTTTATTTCACGTCGATGTTGAGACCCTAGGGGCAGCGTCTCGACGCCATCACTGATTCGTCCCTTGCTGTTTTATTTATTGATCTTGTCTCATTTCTTATTGGTATAGGGCTTCAATCTTCGACTTTTGGTGTCATTCTTCAGGCCCGCTACAGCACAATTGCGCCTTTTCACCTCCTCGCCGTCCAAGACACCGAGATGACTCGAAAACTTCGTAACTGGCTTGAATTAACACCAAATTAGCGTGATTGGCTTCTGACATCGCCTAAGCTCAAATATCCTGTAAATAAGACAAGTAAAACAAAAAATAACTCTAACAAGCTTGGATTAGAGGTGATAAAATAGGACTATTTAGGTACTATCAGAGTGGCGACAGAGTGAGGTTGACGGCGGCTGCATGAAGAACGTATTGGACGCCGACGAGAAGAGACGAAAAGACAAAAAGACGGAGAAAGACAAAAATGCTTCGTTTCACATCAATATGCTCTTCTGGTTTTTTGACAAGGAGAGACGGTATGAGAGAGTAGACGCCGACGAGGACAGACATAAAGAGAGAGTAGACGTCGGCGGTGAGAGACAGAAAAAGAGAGATGTCATCTGAGATGGTTTTGTTGAGAATAAAGGTGAAGAAAGGTGGAACAATGTTCACCCTATTCGAAGATGTAAGTGTTGAAGAACACTGTTCTAAATCAGTGAAAATGACAACATGGTAAACTTTAATGTTCTAGCTGGGAAAGTACTTTCATTATATATATATATATATATATATATATATATATATATATATTTCTGAATAAAGTACCATCCTTATTTCTTCTTTACTCCTACAATGGATAAAGCTCGAATACTGTTTTGAACACTGTTCTAAATCAGTGAAAATTTACATCTGTAGATTTAGACAACCAGAAAGACATGCTGACAAGTGGAAATAACAATTAGGGCAAAAGGTTGTATGGTTTTGAAAAAGACAAATCGAAACCGAACTGAACTGATCGGTTCGGTTCAGTTTTGTCTGTAATAGTCTTTAAAACCGAACCAAACTGAATCGGTTCGATTTGTTACACCCCCTATTACTTAGGACCTTTTTTTGGACCTTTACAAACACCTTAACACCTTATAGTAAGTTGATTTCTACCTATTGAGTTTGTTTGTTATGTGTTAGTATGACGTGTGCTTACTTATGTAGCCCCAATGTACAATGTAGAAAATTATAAACGATCCTATTTTTGTTGAGTTCTTAATATGCTTAGTTGTTGAGACTGTTTCTATGCCTTTGAATGGTCTAACATGTTTTTTTTTTTTATTGAAATTGTCAAGAAAAGAGCATGATGTTTATGTTGAGAGTTTGTTGTTCATTTTATGTGTTTGATGACTTAATACATGGGTTAGAAAATATGGTTAAAAATGTGTGTTCTTGGTTGTGAGCATGTCCTTGTCATAAAATATGGTGTATAAGCATGATGAGTAAGATTCATGCATTATCATGAGATTATGAGCTAAAAGGTCCATGTGTGTTGATAACTCTCCAAAAGGGAGTTGTTACTAGGCTTTCAGGGGATAAAATGAGTCTTATCTAGTGCTAAATGAACATAATTATCACTTAAATTCTACGGCCCTGTTTGATAACCATTTGGTTTTTGGCTTTTGGTTTTCAAAAATTATATTTGTTTTCTCACAATTTACTTACCATGGTTTTCATGTTTGTCAATGACACAATTGAATTCCTAGTCAAATTCGAAAAATAAAAACAAGTTTTAAAAAACTATTTTTTTTAGTTTTAAAAAACTGGCTTGCTTTTTAAAAACATGGGAATAAGGTAGTTTTTTTTAGTTTTAAAAAATTACACATTTTAGATGTCGGGTCGTTAGTCCTCTGTTTTTAACATGAATCAAATTGCATTCTTTCATTATAATGGACCCAACTTCCATTCAAGTCATTTTTATTTCCCTAAATGTATGGTGCAATATAGTAAAATACACGATACAAAAAGAAATTAAAATGAAATGGAGTAGAGGAAAATATATCGAAATAATAAATGGATAATTAAGCAATAATACATATAAGTACAAGGTATTTATGAGTTTTTAAGTCCATAGAGGGTTTTTAGCACATGGGCACATTTTTATTACGGATTGGATTGGGAGCAACCAATCTAATTGGACCTTTAGGCTTGCAACTTAGAATGGCTGAATGGTCTATTTGTGGACTCGTGCTTGTTTCCTTCGAAATGTATAAAGTGTGGAAATGATCATCAGAACTTGGAGCCTCATTAGTTGCCTGTTGAGATGATGGTTCATTGACTACTGGTGTTGTATTAGTAGGTGTTGTCTCTTTTAAAACTTTCAAATTGGGTATTGAAGCAAGGATGACTCTAGAAGTTGTCGTGGGTGTAAAAGGAAAACACATGGTAAGGAGGAGAAAGGAGGAGAAAAGGAAAGAACCACGTTGCGAAGTCATTAATGGATGACAAATAATTTCAAATAATAGATGAGTTATTTGAATCGAGTTTTTGGGTTACTGGCCTATCACATGGATGAATTATGGTGTGGTGCATTAAGTGTTAAATAGGTTTGCAAATAGATGAGGAAGAAAGTCCGTTGTAGAAATTTGGTGAATGCAGCTGTGGTTTTGGTGTTTCGTTTTCTATATCTATGCATTTCCTAATTGGAGTTTTACCAAATTCATAAAAAACTAAACAACTTAAACAACATAATTAAATAGGAATGCATCATAAATTTTGTATGTAGATTTATAAATTTACCATTTTCTTCTCTGATAAAGAGTTTAATACCAAATTAAATATTGTTCTTTACAAAAAAGAAAGCAAAAAAGAGAAAATAATATCAATAGACGTTGAATCGAGTACACTAGCATGTAGCACGATGGTACCAACTTGCATCTACACCAGATGTGTCAACCTTGATCCTTCTACTTACACATAATGAAGGTTGCTGCGCTACCTTGCCTAACAATTTTTCAGGCACTCTTATGCAAATGTCACACTTGACATGTTGATTCTGAGACGTCTTCGAATGCCCTAAAATGTTGTGACGCCTCGCATTTTGAAATTAAGCATTTTTAGGACATGAACAGTTGTTGAGTTTAAATTAAAATTTTAGTTCAAGCAATTTTATTATGAGATTTTTGAATCCACAATCTTGTAGTTATGGAAATAAAGTTACCCAATATTTTCTCATGAAAGAAAGGACATTAAGGTTGCGATTTAGGTTTTAGAAGATTGAAATTAGTGGCCAATTAATCTTTGGGAAAATACACTTTTAGTCCCCGAGGTTTTGGTTAGGTTTCATTTTGGTCCCTATGTTTTAGGTTTGAATTTCGTTTCATTTCGGTCCCTCCGTTCAATTTTTTTTTTTTTTGTTAATAACAAACAGAATGTTGACGTGACACTAATTTTTTAATTAAAAATTATCTTTTAATTTTTTAAAATAAAAATATATTAAACAAATAAAGATATTATTTTTTATATATTTTATTTCTTATCTCTCTTCTTCTTCTTCTTCAATAGCGCCACTACCACCGAGCCTGCTGCCAACAGCCACCGACCGTCGTTCTCCTCTATCTTCATTTTCTTTTTTCTTTTTTCAAGTAAAAAGAGTGAGAGGGAGGAGAAGCTCTTCTCCCGCCACTGACGTCGGAAAGGGAGGAGAGAGTTCCTCCTTCCTATCCCTCTTTTCTATTAAAAAAAACAAAAGAAAAGGAAGAGAACGGAGAAGAAAAGAAAAAAAAAATGGTTGGCATTGGCGGAAGTTTGGGTGGTGGTGGTGTTGTTGAAGAAGAAGAGAGAATAAATAAAAATATATAAAAAAGTAATATTTTTTATAGTTTTAATGAAAATAATAAAAAATTAGTATCACGTCAGCAATCCATTAGTTATTAACGAAAATTTAACGAATTGACAAAAATAAAACGAAATCCAAACCTACTAAATTTTTGAGTTTGAAAACTAAGGAACCAAAATGAAAACTAACCCAAACCTCAAGTAGTTATGGGTTTTAAAAGAAAAGAACCAAATTAGAAAGAACAAAAATTATAGTGGACGAGTTCTTTTAATGATCAAATTTAAGAAATGTCCTTAATTAACATTATTATCATTGGTAGGTTTTTATCCATTAATTAGTTTATTTCTCTTACCAAAATACGCTTGCATGTAATGAATGAAATCAAAATTAGTTTAATATTATATTTTATGATTTAAGGTTGGAACGTTTTTCAAATAAGGAAAACTGACAACATTTTCAATTTATTTTTTTTTTTCTTAAAGCTAGTTATATCCCATAACAAGATTTGCATTAAATGTTTAGTTTTATTCTCTTTAATTTGGTACTGATTTTTCTTTTCCATTTGTCATTATTATTACTTTTTTATTTTTTTTATATCCCATAGTAATTTTTTTGTATATATGTTATACATTAAGGGACGATGTGATGAGTCTATACGTTGTGCAAGTTATCGGGTGCCTTGGGTAATATGGCCAAGGGGCGATGTACAGTTTCTTTGTGAAGTCATCTGGTGCCTTGGGTAATATGGCTAAGGGGCGATGAACAGTTTGAGGACTTGGGTAATATGGTCAAGGGTCAGCGTGGCTCGAAGTAGTCATTCTCAGAGAGCTTGTGAGGGCTACGAGTATTTATTGAGCTTGTGTAGCTTGAGTGGAAGCCTAGTGTGCATGGCATGGTACGAAATTCATGTGTCAAGTGCATGGTTAGTTGCACGTTTACATAATTGAGTATGTTACCATGGATATGTTGTACATCTCGTATTTGAAGCATGCTATTATGAAGCATGTTATTGGAGTTGAAAAGTATGTTACCTGATTTACATATGTATGTTGCTTGTTGGCTCTTCAGGTGTGAGCCACTTACTCATTACCGTGGTTTTGTACTGACCCACCACCGGATTTTGCAAGTGATGAGGAATACGACGAACCTGGTTATGCTCAGGATAAGGCTTGAGAAAGAATGAGACATTAGATAAATTTTAATACTTTGTAGTCGGGTTTTGTCTTCTTACGGTCTAGTTTTCTCTCATTCTATGTTACATATCTTTAGGCTGAAAGTTGAGTTGAATTGTGTTGTAGTTGTTGTTCCGTTTCGAAATTTAATTGAGTAAAGCTTGGTGTTATTTGAAGTTAGTGTTGTTTGAAAGTTGAGAGTTCGTTTTAGGATTTCTATATACTTTTACTCGGTAGTTGTTAAAGTTCTATAGTTTGGAGTTTTTGGATGTTATGTTGTGCCTGATGTGAAATAAAGATGTTGGTTGGTTATTTAGAATTATAGGAGTGTATAAATCTTGTTTTCAGGTAATAACTTAATTTTTGGATGGTTATAGTTACAGCATTATGCTGCCGAAATTTTCGGAGCATCAGGTTGTCATGAGAGTAAACATTTAGTAACGTTTCCTTTGGTTAAATTTTTGGGGGCATTACAAAAGGTGAAAAAAAACTATGAAATGTTTTTAACAAAGCATGCAATACACATTTCAGGAACGAATGAAAAAAAAAACAACAGATGAAAAGTAAAATTAATAATGTAACAACCAAAAAAAAAAAAAAAAGAGGGAAAAGGGGGGGGGACTTTTTCCCCCCAAAATTTCGGTAAAGACAAAAAAAAGGCAAATCTCTCGCCCTCTCACGCTCTCGGTAAACATCCAAGGCTAATAGAATGAGGCTTGAACTAGTATGTAGGGACATACGAGGATCAATGTTCAAGTTTTAGCCTAAAGGGTCTGTAGTATAGGGATAAGGCTGGGTACCTTATCTTGGTGACACTACTGATACAGCCCGCTTTGTATATTGATACAAACGTACTGATCCAACACGTTCATGTGGTTGACATGCGAGTGGGGGTATCCGGTGCAATGAGTTTGCACAAAGACCGGACCGCGAAATAGTTAACCACTAACTGTAACAACGTTAGTTAGTTTGGTTTCTATTTCACTAGGATGACCTAGGCAACTTGGTCTTAATCTTGAGTGGATTATGGACTCCTTTCCATGAGGGATTGTTCTTTGATTTGTACGGGTGAGAGTGGCCTGTTCGCCGACTCAATAAGCCTACCATTTTGGGGACAAGACTGAATGGGGAGCTGGGAACGTAGTCTTACAAGATGGAATTCACTCCTTCCCAGTATTAGGGTAAGTAGAGGTGTGTTCTCTTAAGTGGTGTCTCCGGGTCTTGAACAATGGGCCCTACCCTCTTTATGGCACGAGAGGGATTTCTGTTTGCTGGTTAGACCACAAACAGGTTGTTCATTAGAGGAGCACTGGTACTTAAGAACCAAGAGGTAGCCCAGGGGTAAAACGGTAATTTGACCTAGCTGGGGTACGAACACACGTGAAAGGCTAACTTACTGTTGACGGTCGATATCCGTGGACACATAAATATATCTGCAGTGAGAAGAGTGGCGCTGTGGTTCTTTAGTGGAGTGAACCACAGTTAACGAATATTGATTAACTTGGTTAATGAGTTTAGCCAACTAATCTCATATCGTTGGAGCTTCTGATCTGTAGGTCCATTAGGTCCCACCGGTAGCTCATTTAGGGTGTTGAGGTAAAATTCTAAGGGAGAATTGAATATTCGAAGGTGTTCGAATATTAAACTTGAATATGAATTTGATTCATATTAAAACTATAGGTTATAATTAAAGTACATTAGATGTGCATTAATTCTATAGTTTAAGATAGAGAGAGAAACATAATTGAATATTTGATATTTAATTATTAAATTAATTAATTGTTGAGTTAATTAATTGTTTGTTTCAATTTAATTTGATTAAATTTGATTTAATTGAATTTCATTAAAACTATCGGTAAAAGTGGTTATACACATATAAATGTGATTTATATGGTTTCATTAAATTAATTAGTTAATTTAATATTATTATTAATTAATTAATTTTGAATAATTAATTAATTACTCAATCAGTTGTTTAAACTGATTGAGTCTTCCACTATCCCAGCAACTGATCGTTGAGGGAGAGATTTTTTAGGGAAGTTACTCCCAATCGTTGGTGAATAGCAGAGGGAAGACTCTTTCATTGGGTCAGTACGCTCAAGATAAATTTTTACAGACGCTCTCTCTTGGATTCTCCTATCTGCAATACAGAAGAGTTTTTTTTTCTCCCTAGAAACCTGAGGATCCCACCATCCACCTCAATATTCATCCTGTGAGAATACCAGTGCTACTGTGTGGTAGTGTTCGTGGTGAATTTGCAGCATCAAAGGAAGGATTGGCTGCTGGAATTTTCGCTTTCAAGGCAATTCGGTTGGTCAAACGATCAAGAACAACTTCAAAAGTAAGTTTTCTTAATCTAGGATCATTAGGGTCCAATTCTAGATTTGATCTAGAATTTTTTCTCTTTTTTCCAGCATGCTTATATCACTTTTACAGCATTTATTTTGTTTATGTCTTGCTGTAATTTTATGGTTTTTTTGTCGTCGTATTTGTTTCCCAAACGTTTTTTAAAACCGATAAGGTCTCTGTACGTTTCCGCTACGCTAGGGCTTTAATCCCTGCAATTGGTATCAGAGCCAATCGTGTTTTGAATATTGATTTGGGATTTGCGATTGGCTGTTCGGTGGGATTAATTTTGCATTATGAATGTGGGTTTGCAATAAACTGTTTAGATTTAATTTGGCCATAAGATTTACAGTATTTTCATTGATTTGATCATGTAAGGCCTCTGCGTTTTGGGCCAAAATTCTGTAAATCGAGTCTGTACTAGTCCGGGTCATGTTTAGGCTTGAAATCGATGAAGATCGTGGAAGAAATCGATGAAAATCATGAAGAACAGTCGCGGTTCTGCCCAGAAATCAGCTCTAGACGCAACAGCGTCGGGACGCTAGGCGTTGTGCGTCTCGACGCTGTTGCGATTCCACGCTCCAGACGGTCGAAATCGCGCCAGCGTCGGGACGCTAATTGCTCAGTGTCTCGACGCTGTCACGATTTCATGCGGCGCAAGTTTTACGTGAAAACAGATGTGGTGCCCTAATTTGACCGGTCCGGTTTGTGGTTTATGGGTTAGCTGGGACCAGTTTGGTCCGGTTTAACCCGGTTTGGGCGCGGTTCGAGTTTTTTCAAGTCTGGTTCGAAGTGGTTCGGGCCGTTTCGTGGATCCTAGACTAGTTTTTGGAGCTGTACTTTATGTAATTGGATAGTTTAAAGCTTTAATTAGTGTAATGTTTGCTTTATTTATCCTAGGGGCCAATTAAATCGGTTTATTCGCTATTTAAATGCTTTGTGGATGTCATTTAAATTTTAATCCCACCATAGGATATAAAGCATGCTCATGCATTATGTGTGTTATAATGTGATTATAATATTTGATGATAATGCATGGATTTTCATGATTTATTTAATATATAGTAGAGTTATATTAAATTCATGAAAACGGAAAACTATGATGCATGCAATTACATAGTTTTAATATAAGAGTTGTATTAAAAATAAATTGTTTGCAGCATGCTAAGGTGTTTTTCCATTTATGGCAATAATAAATTGTTTATTTATTAAAAAAATGGTAATCAAGTTGCATTGAGCATGATACATCCATAGGTTAATATAAGAGTTATATTAATTTCATGCAATGCAATGTTTGTATAGTTTAAATTTGATTAATTAGAATATGATTGTTAATTGATTTAAACTATAGTATGCATGATTGTAGGGCTAATCATTAAAATTTTGAAATAGTTTAAAATTTTATGATTAGAATCCGTCAATCTATAATCAAGATATGCATGTTCACATAGGATCTTAGGTTGAAAAGAATTAATTTTAATGGGTTAAAATTAATTAGACTTAAGATCACTTTCTAATAGGATTAAAATATCTTACTTAGTTTTAAAATAGTTTTAATGAACTATGTAGGACGAACATTAATTCCTGAGATTGTAACGGAACTCTACCAGTGAAGTTCTGTCTAACGATTGGAGGTATTTAAGTTGACGGTATACGAAACACCTCCTACCTGGGAACTGATCTGGAACACCGGAGTTGAATTAATCTGAGGTTAATGTTAGAATAATGTCGCCAGGTAAGTTAAAATTGTTTAATACACCTAGACATTAGGTCTTATTATAATAGTTATAATAGGACTAGACTTAGATAAATGACTTAGCCGGATTTATCTAGGTTTCATCAAACCCTAAAATATCTAATAGGTTACTTTTGTGGGAGGAAAATTACAAAACTTAATTTAAATTGAGTTTTACTCCTACGTCCCCGTGACGTTCACACCGTGAGATCCATGCTCGGCTTCGTGTCGTCGTAGAGCGGCCTCCCTTCGGAGAGTGTTTGCATGGGTCAATACCAAGGTGAATGGGGAAAGTGACTATAGTAAGTGGGAGCGGGACGCGTGTCAACGTATCCTTCGGTCTCCACCCCTAGGTCACAACGTGAGATTCCTATGATCCGCCTGCGTGTTGCCTTGGAGCAACCACCCCTTTGGAGGGCCTGATCATAGGATTCGGAACACCGTGAACTCCTGAATAGGAAAGGTTCGCTTAGGCTAATTACCAACAGTTGTCTTTCCTAACGGTAGCCTGTTGGTGCGTGCCTTTGAGATCTGAAAGTGGGAGGGTTACACTTACGGGGAGGAGTTAATTTGTTAACAAATCCTTGACCGAAAAACGGTGGTTAATATCTAATGGAATATGAGTTATTCTGGTACTAGAAATTGACTGAGAAGAGTCTCATTTTAGAGGAGGAACAACTGATCACCCTTCGGTGGCCGTTCTTCTAAACCTCTAAAGCATCGTTGCGAAACACAATCATAGTTTTATTAGGGTTCTTTGATTGTTTGTTTGCAAAATTGATTGGATGTATGCAATTGTTTGTATTGCTTGTGTGATGGGTTAAGGCAAAGATAACTAATACGGTCACTTGTTTGTTTTTTCAGCAATGTCTTCCTCGATTATCTCCTTGCTTAAAAATGAACAATTAACAGGGGAAAACTTCCCACAATGGAAATCTAACCTTAATACAATACTCGTGGTTGAGGACTTAAGGTTTGTCTTAACGGAGGAATGTCCTCCTGTTCCCCCTCGCACTGCCGCTCAGGCAGTTAAGGACGCCTACGAACGCTGGACCAAGGCCAATGAAAAGGTCAAAGTCTATATTTTGGTCAGCTTATCTGAAGTATTGGCCAAGCGTTACGAGAACGTGGAAACTGCCAGGGAAATTATGAATTCCTTGCAGGAGATGTTTGGACTTCCATCCTACCAGCTCCACCACGACGCCTTGCAGAACGTCTTCAATGCCAAGATGCTGGAAGGTCAATCTGTTCGGGAACATGTCCTGGACATGATTAACCAATTCAACATAGCTGAGGCAAATGGCGGGGTTGTCTGCGAGCGCAGTCACGTTGCGTTCATCCTTCACTCGCTCCCGGCGAGCTATCTGTCTTTCAGGACGAACGCGAGCATGAATAAGATTCAGTTAAACCTGACTACCCTCCTCTCGGAGTTACAGATTTATGAGTCCCTGGAAAAGAGCAAGGGCAATAATGTTGTTAAAGGAGAGGCCAACGTGGCCCATTCCAAGAAGAAGTTCCTGAATGGTTCATCCTCAGGGACTAAATCTGTACCCCAGGCTTCTTCATCGAACCAGATCCAAAAGAGGAAGGGAGACAAGGGGAAGACTCCTGCACAGGCTGTGCAAGGAAAGGGGAAGGCCAAGGTCGTGGCCAACAAAGGCAGATGCTTCCACTGTAATGCAGATGGTCACTGGAAGCGCAACTGTCCCCGCTACCTTGTTGAGAAGAGAAGAGAAAAAGAAGGTAAATTCGATTTACTTGTGTTAGAGACTTGTCTCGTGGAACATGATGAGTTTGTCTGGATATTGGATTCGGGAGCCACTAATCATGTTTGTTCTTCTTTTCAGGGAAATAATTTCCAGCAGTTGGCAGAGGGTGAAATGACGCTCAAGGTTGGAACGGGAAACGTCGTTTCAGCTCGTGCAGTGGGAGCTGCAAAATTATTCTTTAGAAATAGGTTTTTAATTTTAGAGAACTTGTACTTGGTTCCTAGAATTAAAAGGAACCTTATTTCTGTTTCAGCTTTACTAGAACAATGTTATTCAGTTTCCTTCTTGCTTAACGAAGCTTTAATTTCAAAGAATGGAGTTTACATTTGTTCAGCTAAGCGTGAGAATAATTTATTTGTGTTAAGACCAAATTATGCTAAGGTTATTTTAAGTCATGAAATGTTTAAAACGGCCGAAACGCAAAACAAAAGGCAAAAAGTTTCTCCTTTAAGTAACAACACGTATCTTTGGCATCTTCGTCTTGGTCATATTAACATCGATCAGATCGATCGTTTGGTCAAAAATGGACTTCTAAGTGACATAGAAGATACATCTTTACCACCCTGTGAATCGTGTCTCGAGGGTAAAATGACCAAGAGGCCTTTTACGGGAAAAGGTTATAGGGCCAAAGAACCACTTGAACTAATACATTCGGATCTTTGTGGTCCAATGAATGTAAAGGCTCGAGGTGGTTATGAATATTTCATCTCTTTCATAGATGATTATTTTCGATACGGTTACTTGTACCTGATGGGCCATAAGTCTGAAGATCTTGAAAAGTTCAAAGAGTTTAAGGCTGAGGTAGAAAACCTGTTAGGTAAAACGATTAAAACACTTCGATCAGATCGAGGTGCAGAGTATTTAGATCAGCGATTCCAGGACTATATGATAGAACATGGAATCCAATCACAACTCTCAGCACCTGGTACACCTCAGCAGAATGGTGTATCAGAAAGGAGAAATAGAACCTTGTTAGACATGGTTCGATCTATGATGAGCTATGCTCAGTTGCCTAGCTCGTTTTGGGGGGTATGCAGTAGCGACTAGAGTACATATTCTTAACAACGTTCCCTCAAAAAGTGTTTCTGAAACTCCTTTTCAGCTATGGAAGGGGCGTAAACCTAGTTTGTGTTACTTCCGTATCTGGGGTTGTCTTGCACATGTGTTAGTGACAAATCCTAAGAAATTGGAACCACGTACGAGAATATGCCAATTTGTTGGGTACCCGAAAGAAACGAGAGATGGTCTTTTCTACGACCCTCAAGATAATAAAGTATTTGTATCGACAAATGCAACTTTCTTGGAGGAAGACCACATTCGAGATCATCGACCACGAAGTAAGTTAGTATTAGGAGAAGCTACAGAAGGATCAACAAGGGTTGTTGATGAACCTGGTCCTTCAACAAGAGTTGTTGGAGAATCCAGTTCTTCTCGTCAATCTAGTCCTCCTCACGTAGTGGGAGAGCTTCGACGCAGTGGGAGGATTGTGATACAACCTAACCGCTACTTGGGTTTAACAGAAACACAAGTAGTCATACCTGATGACGGCGTAGAAGATCCATTGTCTTATTGTCAGGCAATAAATGACGTAGATAAGGACGAGTGGGCCAAAGCCATGGACCTTGAGATTGAGTCTATGTACTTCAATCAAGTTTGGGAACTTGTAGATCTACTTGAAGGGGTCAAACCCATTGGGTGTAAATGGATCTATAAGAGAAAAAGAGATGCTGCTGGGAAAGTACAAACTTTCAAAGCAAGACTTGTAGCAAAGGGTTATACCCAACGAGAAGGAGTGGACTATGAAGAAACTTTTTCTCCAGTTGCTATGCTAAAGTCCATAAGAATCCTCTTATCCATTGCAACATTTTATGATTATGAAATTTGGCAAATGGATGTCAAGACAGCTTTTCTGAATGGCAATCTTGACGAGAGTATTTTTATGTCTCAACCCGAAGGGTTCATATCCCAAGGTCAGGAGCAAAAGGTTTGCAAACTGAATCGATCCATTTATGGGTTGAAACAGGCCTCTCGATCTTGGAATATTAGATTTGATACTGCGATCAAATCTTTCGGCTTTGACCAGAATGTTGATGAGCCTTGTGTATACAAGAAGATCAACAAAAATAAAGTAGCTTTCCTCGTACTTTATGTTGACGACATCCTACTCATTGGGAATGATGTAGGGTATCAGTCTGACGTAAAAGAATGGCTAGCAGCTCAATTCCAAATGAAAGATTTGGGTGAGGCCCAGTATGTTCTTGGCATCCAGATTATTCGGGATAGAAAGAACAAATCGCTAGCTCTGTCTCAAGCAACGTATATCGACAAGATGTTGGCTCGATATTCGATGCAGAACTCCAAAAAGGGCTTGTTGCCTTTCAGGCATGGGGTTCACTTGTCAAAGGAATAGTCTCCTAAGACACCTCAAAAAGTTGAGGATATGAGACGGATTCCCTACGCCTCTGCAGTGGGTAGCTTAATGTATGTGATGTGGACTTTTCCTACCGCAAGCGCACGGGTCAAGTAATAATATAGTGAAAGTAAATTCGAATGTCGTCCTCTGGATTGGATTTTTAAGCAAATCAAGTATTGTGAATTATCTTGCCCAATTTTATTTAGGGATCAAAAAGTGATGAATTAATGAAGATAAAACCGAATCAATTGAGAAAACTACTTAGGGAATTGATTTCGCCGATTTAGTTTAGGATTGATGTTAAGGAATAAGTTATTATGCACAATGAAATTATGAGCCAAAGACCCTTTAATCACAACTACTTCTCCCGAGTGTAATTGATTCTCATGCAAATTAACCAACTTGATATCTCTATCTATGTTTTTTAATCATGCAAGGCCATGAGATCTTTCAACCAATTCTAAAGTTAATCTAAAACCGTCATGAATTAGAAAGTAAACTTTATTCATGCAATCTTGAGTAAGTCTAAATCAAATCCCCTCTCCCGAGCTAGATTCGAAACTTAAATCATCCAACTAATGGCCAATTAATTGAAAGCATTAAATCAAGATTACAAACACAATAACATTGCACAACTTAAACCATAAATCAATCCATAAACTTAATCAACTACATCAATCCCTAAGCTACAAGTTTAGCTACTCATGAATGTAAATACAAGCTCAACTAAACATGTGAAAGCCATAAATCTAACTAAAGGAAGAAAAGGGAAAAGAAAACTCAATGTAGGCTGAGTCCCGACGTCCCCGTCACGATCCCCACGAACAATGGGTTGATTTCCAAGTCTCTCCCTTAGTTTTCAGCCTCCAAGTGCTCTGTTCTGCCCTGTTTACGGCTCTCAAAGGTCCCAAATCGAACTCCCCAAAAACCTAGCCGAAAATAAGCCTTTATTCTGTTTTTTCGTCTTAGCGTCGAGACGTTGCCTCTTATACGCGCGTTCTGTATAAGGGAAAAATGGTAGCGTCGGGACGCTTCCTATCATAGCGTCTCGACGCTGTGAGCTTTACGCGCCTAATCTGATATGAAATGTGAGCGTCGAGACGCTCAAGAGCTAGCGTCTCGACGCTAGCCTGCTGTTGTCCAAGATTTGACTTTTTTCCTCTTTTACTCTTTTCATTCCTTTGCATCTTTTCACGTCCCGAGCACCCGATTAACTCTAATATGGCATTATAGCTCCAATCAACCATTTCCTACAAAATAAACAATAAAACACAATAAAACGGCCCAAACATCATAAAAGACTAGCTAAATTAAATAAGTAAAAGTAGCTAGCTATGCTCGCTATCAAATACCCCCAAACTTAAGCTTTTGCTAGTCCTCGAGCAAACTCTAAATCAGACATACAATGGAAGAATGGATGCAACAATCATAACTCAATCCTCAAGGCTCAAAAGTCAATAACCAAGCAAGCAAGAGATATGCACAGAAGGACCAATGAGGGAGACGAATTAAAATTTTTCCAAAATTAACTTGCACAAGCGAGATCTAACTCAACAAGATCAGACTCTACTAGCCCGGGATTGGATTATTAAACTGTCAGCTCATCTTCCCTCTACACTGGCACTAAAGTTTCACTAATGAGTTAATGCAACAAATTAGTTTGTTTATCTCCATACTTAGGTGCTTTTAATTAACAATTGAATTAAGCATGTAAATGTGGCACTAGCTTTCACACACCCATTGTAGGGACCCTTAACCTGAGTTTTCTCTGGTTAGCCTAACTGATCACAACAGGGGTAGCTCTTTTTGCCTTAATCTTTATTAACCAATGCATATTGCGTGCATAAGTCATGACTTTTTTTCTTTTTCAACAATAACAACAAGAATGATTTTTTCGTTATGAACATAATAAGCAGATATCCTTTTCTTTTCTCCTAAGCAAGATCAAACATGCTAATTTGCAAAAAAATAACTCTTTAGCTCTACCCTACACCTATCGAGGTGACAACAAGCATCTGAACCCAATAATTCGCTCCTAAGCATTCAAATCCAAGTCAAGCCAAGACAGATACTCTACTCATGCAAGCCATCTCCTAGAAAAATTTTAAAAAGTCTCCCTTTTTGGGCAGTTATGCTTACATCTCATCAGAAGCTTGAAAATTGACAAGAAAGCCTATCCTAGGACATCATAATCATGCAAAAGTAGCATCCAGAAAACAACCATATGCATAATTCAAAGAAAGCTCAAAACCATAGCCCGAACTCAAATGCTCAAGGGCTCCACAAACATGCTAATCCACCCCCAAACTTAAAATATGCATTGTCCTCAATGTATAAAGAAAATAAGGCATAAACAAGCATGAGAACAATAAAAGAATGACAGGAGTGAATAATACTGGCCTGGAATGATGATGACTTCTTGCTTGAGAGCTTGGAATCTTGAAAGCTTGAAAGCAAAGGAGAGGAAGAAAACAAGACCTACAAAACAAAAACAAACAATAAATAAAAAACAAAAAGAAAACACACTAACTTACTTGGGTTGCCTCCCATAAGCGCTTGTTTAACGTCATTAGCTCGACGTGTTGCACGTGCTTCAAGGAGGCTTTTGTTCTGTGAATCCAACAGAGGTGCTCTTTCTTGCACCTTTCCTGTAGCCCATGTAAAGCACTTCATCTTTGGAGTCTTCAACTGCTTAAAAGATTTCTTTTTCGTTCTTGACTCTAATAGTGAGCTCCCTGCTCTCAATATCTATAATCACTCGCCCAGTAGCGAGGAATGGTCGTCCTAATATGACAGGCATTGAAGGATTTTCTATCATGTCCATAACATACAAGTCAATAGGGAGGAAAAATCTACCTACTCTGATTAACACATTTTCTACAATACCAACTGGTCTCACCACAGATTGATCAGCCAATTGGAGCTTTACAGGAGTAGATTTAATCTCACCTATGTCTAACTTCTTACACAAGGACAATGTGATAATATTAATGCTAGCACCTAAATCACATAATGCTCTGAAAGAATAAGTACCAAAACTACAAGGAACAAAAAAACTCCCTGGATCTGCTACTTTTTCAGGTACTTTCTGTTGTACTCTGGTGCTGCATGTGGAAGCAAGATAAACAGTGTCAACCTTCTTTTCTTTTCGCTTCTTCGCTAACCACTCCTTCATAAACCTGTTGTATTGGGGCATCTCTAATGCCTCTGCAAAAGGAATATTAATATTCAGATTCATAAAAGCTTTCATAAATTTATCAAACTGAACCTGATTATTCTTTTTCTTCTTTTTCTTTTTCTTTTCCTTGGGGACCATCAGTGTGGGAGAAGGAATAGGAGGCTCAAGGTTAGGCTGTTCAGCCTCATCTGTTGATGTGTCCTCCTCAGCTTCCCCTGTAGGCGTTTCATAGTCCTCAGATTCAGGTTCCTCTTCAGATTCCTCCTGGTGCACAGTGATTGCCTTACAGTACTCCATCTGAGGTTTCTCTTGTTCAGCTGGGGCCTTACCTTTATTCATGGTGCTTACAACATTCACCAACTGTCCCAGCTGAGTCTCAATGTTCTTTATAGCTGCACTGTGGCCATTCACTGTTGAGTTGATGGCAATGACTGCCTCCTCTAATTTGGTTGTCCTGTTACTAGACTCTGCAATGAATGCTCCAACAAGATCTTCTAACTTTTTATTATCTTGAGTTTGAGGGGCAAAACCAGGAGGATTAAGAACATTCTTAGTATTAGCATAAGAGAAATTTTCATGGTTCCTATTGTTAGGGTGATAATGTGTAGGTGTAGAACTATTATTATATCCCCTAGAATTAAAATTTGATACATACTGAACCTGCTCAATAGTCTCCTCCTGAGGTCTAGATGCTAAAGCAACAGCTGATTCAATTGACTGTGCACTCCCTGTACCTGAAAATTTCATAAAAGCATTAGCAAGGGAGGTCATCTGGGCCTGGAGTGCACTTACTTTATCAACCTCAAACACTCCAGCAGCAATCTTTTTAGGTGTAGACCGCTCAGATGGCCACTGATAGCTGTTGGTGGCCATATCCTCTAAAAGTGTGTGAGCGTTTTCCACGGTCTTGGACAACAGAGTCCCACCTGCAGCTACATCAACAATCGTTTTTGTACTAGGAGTTAAACCATTATAAAACAACTGTACCTGAAGCCAATCGGGGTAACCATGCTGAGGACACTTCCTCAGTAGCTCTTTGAATCGCTCCCAAGCTTCGAACAGCTGCAAATCATATTGTTATTGGAATGTCCCAATCTCGGTCCTCAGCTTGACCGTCTTTGCAGGAGGGAAAATTTTCTTTAAAAAGGCCTGGACCAAAGCATCCCAAGTGGTGATGCTCCCAGGGATAATAGACTGCAACCAATCACGTGCTTTATCCTGCAAAGAAAAGGGAAATAAACGTAAGCAAATAGCCTCCTCAGAGACACCATTAATCTTTACCGTCCCACAAATATCCAAGAATGATTTAAGATGAGAATTTGGATCCTCAGTGGGCGATCCTCTGTATGCACAGTCTCGAGCCATCTGAATGAGACCGGTCTTCAACTCAAAGTTGTTGGCATTAATCGGGGCATAGACAATCCCCGACTATTGTCCCTGAAACACAGGCTGAAAATAATCTCTAATAGGCCTAGCCTCCTCAGGTGGATTTTGGTCAGCCATTTGAATAATTTCTCTATTTTCCCTTCGAAGATTATGAATTGTTCTTTCTATCTCGGGATCCAAAGGTGCTAAAATTAAATCTTTATCCCTACGCATAAACAAACAAAACTACCCTAAAAAGGAAAGAAAGTAATTATGGAAAGCCACAAAGAAAAGAAAACAACTAAACTAAATATGGAAAAAATAATCTAGAAAAGGAAACAAAATACCTAATATGGAATGCAACAATAGATATGACAAAACACAAATAAGGAACTAAACTAGAAAAGGAAAAACAAGAACAAATAAAGAAAAGATTACACAACTAAAAGAAAAACTAACCTAGAAAATCAAATATGGAAAGAAAAACAAATAAGGAAAAAAATGCAATCAACTAAAAAAAGTAAAAATACACCCTAAATTAAGATCAAACAATTTTTTCACAATATCAATCTAGCTAAATGTGCCAATCCCCGGCAACGGCGCCAAAAACTTGATGTGGACTTTTCCTACTGCAAGCGCACGGGTCAAGTAATAATATAGTGAAAGTAAATCCGAATGTCGTCCTCTGGATTGGATTTTTAAGCAAATCAAGTATTGTGAATTATCTTGCCCAATTTTATTTAGGGATCAAAAAGTGATGAATTAATGAAGATAAAACCGAATCAAAGCAAGTAAAAAGAATGGAAATTCAATTGAGAAAACTACTTAGGGAATTGATTTTGCCGATTTAGTTTAGGATTGATTTTAAGGAATAAGTTATTATGCACAATGAAATTATGAGCCAAAGACCCTTTAGTCACAACTACCTCTCCCGAGTGTAATTGATTCTCATGCAAATTAACCAACTTGATATCCCTATCTAAGTTTATTAATCATGCAAGGCCATGAGATCTTTCAACCAATTCTAAAGTTAATCTAAAACCGTCATGAATTAGAAAGTAAACTTTATTCATGCAATCTTGAGTAAGTCTAAATCAAATCCCCTCTCCCGAGCTAGATTCGAAACTTAAATCATCCAACTAATGGCCAATTAATTGAAAGCATTAAATCAAGATTACAAACACAATAACATTGCACAACTTAAACCATAAATCAATCCATAAACTTAATCAACTACATCAATCCCTAAGCTACAAGTTTAGCTACTCATGAATGTAAATACAAGCTCAACTAAACATGTGAAAGTCATAAATCTAACTAAAGGAAGAAAAGGGAAAAGAAAACTCAATGTAGGCCGAGTCCCGACGTCCCCGTCACGATCCCCACGAACAATGGGTTGATTTCCAAGTCTCTCCCTTTGTTTTCAGCCTCCAAGTGCTCTGTTTTGCCCTGTTTACGGCTCTCAAAGGTCCCAAATCGAACTCCCCAAAAACCTAGCCGAAAATAAGCCTTTATTCTGTTTTTTCGTCTTAGCGTCGAGACGCTGTCAAGACAGCGTCGCGACGCTGCCTCTTATACGCGCGTTCTGAATAAGGGAAAAACGGTAGCGTCAGGATGCTTCCTATCATAGCGTCTCGACGCTGTGAGCTTTACGCGCCTAATCTGATATGGAATGTGAGCGTCGAGACGCTCAAGAGCTAGCGTCTCGACGCTAGCCTACTGTTGTCCAAGATTTGACTTTTTTCCTCTTTTACTCTTTTCATTCCTTTGCATCTTTTCACGCCCCGAGCACCCGATTAACTCTAATATGGCATTATAGCTCCAATCAACCATTTCCTACAAAATAAACAATAAAGCACAATAAAACGGCCCAAACATCATAAAAGACTAGCTAAATTAAATAAGTAAAAGTAGCTAGCTATGCTCGCTATCAGTATGCCATGCTATGCACGAGGCCTGACATTTGTTATGCTGTAGGGATTGCCAGCAGATATCAGTCGAATCCAGGGTTAGACCACTGGACCGCCGTTAAAGGAATCCTCAAGAATCTTAGGAGAACGAGAGATTACATGTTGGTGTTTGGGGCTAAGGAGTTAGTTCTCACTGGTTACACCGACTCTGACTTCCAAGCTGACAAGGATTCTAGGAAATCTACGTCAGAGTCAGTTTTCACCCTTAACGGGGGAGCTGTAGTTTGGAGGAGTATAAAGCAAGGATGCATAGCAGACTCCACGATGGAGGCTGAGTATGTAGCTGCTTGTGAAGCAGCTAAGGAAGCTGTTTGGCTAAGGAAGTTCTTGACAGATTTGGAAGTTGTTCCAAATATGAACTTGCCCATTACGTTATACTGTGACAACAGTGGGGCTGTAGCCAATTCAAAGGAACCTCGCAGCCACAAAAGAGGTAAACACATAGAGAGGAAGTACCATCTAATTCGAGAGATTGTGCAAAGAGGAGATGTGGTTGTGACCCAGATCGCTTCCGAGCACAACATTGCTGATCCGTTTACGAAGGCCCTCTCGGCTAAAGTGTTCGAGGGTCATCTAGAAAGTCTAGGTCTACGAGACATGTATATAGCGTAATCTAGGGCAAGTGGGAGATGTGTAATGGGTGTGTGAGGATGCCCTAGTTTATTGTATTTTGTATATTTACCTTTTATGTAATGTACAACATACATGTACCATTTCCAGCTTTGGATTATATTGTATATATTTTCCCTGTAACTTGAGTTTTAGTTCAAGTGGGAGTTTGTTGGGTTTTATGCCCTAAAACTCGTAGATAGTAAATGTACTTTTGACCGAACATTAATAAAGTGATGTATTATTCAATGTTTGTATTATATCTTGTCTTATTAACCCTAATCCAATAAACTAAACATCGAAGGCTAATAGAATGAGGCTTGAACTAGTATGTAGGGACATACGGGGATCAATGTTCAAGTTTTAGCCTAAAGGGTCTGTAGTATAGGGATAAGGCTGGGTACCTTATCCTGGTGACACTATGGATACGACCCGCTTTGTATATTGATACAAACGTACTGATCCAACGCGTTCATGTGGTTGACATGCGAGTAGGGGTATCCTGTGCAATGAGTTTGCACAAAGACTGGACCGCGAAATAGTTAACCACTAACTGTAACACCGTTAGTTAGTTTGGTTTCTATTTCACTAGGATGACCTAGGCAACTTGGCCTTAATCCTGAGTGGATTATGGACTCTTGTCCATGAGGGATTGTTCTTTGATTTGTACGGGTGAGAGTGGCATGTTCGCCGACTCAATAAGCCTACCATTTTGGGGACAAGACCGAATGGGGAGCTTGGAACGTAGTCTTACAAGATGGAATTCACTCATTCCCAGTATTAGGTTAAGCAGAGGTGTGTTCCCTTAAGTGGTGTCTCCGGGTCTTGAACAATGGGCCCTACCCTCTTTATGGCACGAGAGGGATTTTTGTTTGCTGGTTGGACCACAAACAGGTTGTTCATTAGAGGAGCACTGGTACTTAAGGACCAAGAGGTAGCCCCGGGGTAAAAAGGTAATTTGACCTAGCTGGGGTACGAACACACGTGAAGGGCTAACTTGCTGTTGACGGTCGATATCCGTGGACACAAAAATATATCTGCAGTGAGAAGACTGCAGCTGTGGTTCTTTAGTGGAGTGAACCACAGTTAACGAATATTGATTAACTTGGTTAATGAGTTTAGCCAACTAATCTCATATCGTTGGAGCTTCTGATCTGTAGGTCCATTAGGTCCCACCGGTAGCTCATTTAGGGCGTTGAGGTAAAATTCTAAGGGAGAATTGAATATTCGAAGGTGTTCGAATATTAAACTTGAATATGAATTTGATTCATATTAAAACTATAGGTTATAATTAAAGTACATTAGATGTGCATTAATTCTATAGTTTAAGATAGAGAGAGAAACATAATTGAATATTTGATATTTAATTATTAAATTAATTAATTGTTGAGTTAGTTAATTGTTTGTTTCAATTTAATTCGATTAAATTTGATTTAATTGAATTTCATTTAAACTATGGGTAAAAGTGGTTATACACATATAAATGTGATTTATATGGTTTCATTAAATTAATTAGTTAATTTAATATTATTATTAATTAATTAATTTTGAATAATTAATTAATTACTCAATCAGTTGTTTAAACTGATTGAGTCTTCCACTATCCCAGCAACTGATCGTTGAGGGAGAGATTTTTTAGGGAAGTTACTCCCAATCGTTGGTGAATAGCAGAGGGAAGACTCTCTCATTGGGTCAGTACGCTCAAGATCAATTTTTACAGACGCTCTCTCTTGGATTCTCCTCTCTGCAATACAGAAGAGTTTTTTTTCTCCCTAGAAACCTGAGGATCTCACTATCCACCTCAATATTCATCCCATGAGAATACCGGTGCTAATGCGTGGCAGTGTTTGTGGTGAATTTGCAGCATCAAAGGAAGGATTGGCTGCTGGAATTTTCGCTTTCAAGGCAATTCGGTTGGTCAAACGATCAAGAACAACTTCAAAAGTAAGTTTTCTTAATCTAGGATCATTAGGGTCCAATTCTAGATTAGATCTAGAATTTTTTCTCTTTTTTCCAGCATGCTTATATCACTTTTACAGCATTTATTTTGTTTATGTCTTGCTGTAATTTTATGGTTTTTTTACCGTCGTATTGGTTTCCCAAACGTTTTTTAAAACCGATAAGGTCTCTGTACGTTTCCGCTACGCTAGGGCTTTAATCCCTGCAAATGAAACGTCTCATGACTCAAAATCATGTTATCAGATATCGATCGACCAGGAATAAACGCAGATTGACATTCATCGATTATCTCGTTTAACACACCTTTATGTCTATTAGCTATGACCTTAGTAATTGTTTTATAAGAGACATTGCATAGACTAATTGGGCGATAATCTGACACTAACCTGGGTTGCCGACCTTTGGGGATAAGCACTATATTGGTATGATTCCAGTCCTCTATCGATCCCTCAGAATTGAGAATTGCCAAGCAATCATACACCGTTTTGTTTCCCACGACGTCCCAATATTTCTGATAAAATAATGCTGGAAATCCGTCCGGTCCCGGGGCCTTCGTTGGATGAAAATTTCGCATTACAGTAATAACTTCCTCTCTGGTATAAGGAGCAAACAACATCTGATTCATTTCATTAGTTACCTTTCGGGGTATATGACTAAGTACAATTTGTATATCACTTTGGTCTGGCTGAGCTGAAAAGAATAACGCTAAAAAATAATTCTCAGAAGACTTTTGAATTTAAGGTAGATCAGATTGCCAAATTCCATCAATATCCTCCACACCATGAACCCAATTTTTACGTCGTCTCATGGTCGCCTTTTGATGGAACCACTTCGTATTGTGGTCTCCCCATTTAAGCCAACTCTCCCTCGATCGTTGTTTACAGTACATCTCCTCCTCCAACAACAAGTTTTCCAGTTGCCGGTCCAATCGATGAATCTCAACAAAATCAATAGGTCCATGACACTCATAAGAGACTTTAATTTTGCTCTTTATTTCCTTAATCTCGTTTTTCAATCTCCAATTTTGTCTAACCCCCCATCCTTTGAGGGCGATGGCACATTGTTCCAATGTTCGATGCAACGACGGATTGTCATCACATCCCTCTCTCCAATTTCCATTCTGTCTAATAATATTACGACATTCCTCATGTCTTGTCCACCACTCCTCAAATTTAAACTTCCAATTTTTCCTACTACTATTCACATCCAAACCGCTCCCCAATAAATTGAGCTCTATGGGTTTGTGATCTGATTTCGCCCAATCCTTATTAACAACTTGGAGATTCTCGAAAAGAGAGTAGAAATTCTGATTAGCAACAAACCGATCAAGCCTCAGACTTACTTGATCTCCCAAGCTTCTTCGATTGCACCATGTAAAAACTCTCCCAGAATAACCCAAATCTCTTAGCTTACAATCATCCAAGACTTCTCTAAGATCTTCAATTTGTTGGGTATCCCTCTCAGGGCCGCCCATATTTTCATTTTGCCATAGAATTTCATTCTAATCGCCCCCAATCACCCAAGCATTATCATTAAAATCATACAAACGTCTGATTAAATTCCATGAATGACGACGAAGTGAGGAGTCAGGATTTTCATACACACCAGTAAACCTCTAGCATTTATCATTCCACACTATATTAGCATCTATATGATGAATAGAGTAACTGCGAATACTAACGTCCACATCCTCTTTCCAA
The DNA here is from genome assembly GCA_036850905.1 of Luffa acutangula. Lineage (NCBI taxonomy): Eukaryota > Viridiplantae > Streptophyta > Magnoliopsida > Cucurbitales > Cucurbitaceae > Luffa > Luffa acutangula. The sequence continues at coordinate 11,123,651 of CM072087.1, forward strand.
AGTAAGCACAAACCCCCGCTCATCCTAGCCCGATTAACGACAAAACACCCAGAAAAATTTAAACGAGCTTTTAATTTATTCAAAGTAAATGATGAAGATTTCGTCTCAGACAGAAAACATAAATGGGGATTTAAAATAGACAGCTCGTTACAAACATTTCGGAATGCCCATGGACTCCCCAATCCACGCACATTCCAAAACCGTCAACCTATAACAAAGAGTTGCATGCAAACATAGGACTTTAGGTTAAAATGAATTAATTTTAAATTGTTTAAAATTAATTAGACCTAAGCTCATTTTAATTCTAATAGGATTAGAATTATTTTCTTACTTAGGATTAAAATAGTTTTAATGCACTAAGTAGGAAAAACATTACTATGGTTATAAGGGAACTCTCCCGGTGAATTTCTGTCTAGGCTGGGGGTATTTAAGTTGACGGTTACGGAACACCTCCTACCTGGGAACAGATCCGAAACCTGAGTTGAATTAATCATAGTCTAATGTTAGCATTCAATGTCACTAGGTAATTAAAAAAGTTTAATTCACCTAGACATTATAGTAAAGACCTCTATATAAGAGTTATATTCAGGCATAGACTTAGATAGATTCATTTAGCCGAAATTACCTAAGTAATAGACCCTTAAATTATAAAAATATGTAGTGGGAGGAAATATATCAAAACAAGATTTTCATAAATCAAGTTTTGCTCTCACGTCCTCAAGAGTTCACAACGTGAGGTCCATGCTTGGCCTCAAGTCACCCTGGGAGTGACCCCCTACGGATGGTGTTTGCAATGGATCAATATCAAGGTGAATGAGGGACTATTTTATAGTAAGTGGGATCAGGACACGTGTCAACGTATCCTACGGTCTCCTCCATTAGGTTGCCCCGTGAGATTCCTATGATCTGCCTGCGAGTCGCCCTGGAAGCGATCACCCTTTGATCATGGGATTCGGAACAACGCAAACTCCAGAAATGGATAGGGTTTCTTAGTTCCATTCCCAACTTTGACTTTCCCTACGGTAGCATTGTTGGGGCCGACCTCTAGAATCTGAAAAATGGAGGGTCACACTTATGGGAAATTGTTTTGGTGTTAATGATTTCCTGACCGAAAAGCGGTAGCTAAGAACTATTGGAATATGAGTTATTCTGGTAATAGGGATTGGTTGAGATTGTCTCAATTCAGGGGAGGAGTAGTTGACTGCCCTACTGTAGCTGTTGCTTTAAACCTCTGAAGTATCGTTGCAAATATGTATCATATATTTGGGTCGATGATTACTTTTGCTAAATTGATTGGATTAAAACAATATTATTTTGTGTAATGGGTTTAGTGCAAAACATGTAATTTGTTGTTTCAATGATAATTCCTATGTGCATTGTCTTACGCCAATTGATAACGGTTTTAAATACAACTAGCTTAAACTACAAACTTGTGGTAAATTATTTTAGATTAGTCTTGAGTGAGGAATGTCCTCAGGCCCAAATGTCTAGTTCATCTTGAATTGTTTATGATGATTATGACATTAACTGCCTAGCCAATGTCGATGACAATGAATGTGATTTATTGGTCATTGAAACGTGCATAGTGGAAAATGAGGATACAGCCTGAATTTTTAATTAAGGTGCCACTTATCACGTTTTTTTTTTCCTTTTAAGGAATAAGCTCATGGCAATTGTTGCAAATAGGTGAGATGACTCTCAGATTTTGATCTGGAGAGTATATCTCGGCTTTGGTAGAGGGAACATTAAGTTATTTTATCTAGTGGGAGAAAATACACATTATTAGATAATGTGTATGTATTTCCTAAAGATTAACAGAAATTTGATTTCGATAACGTACATGCTGGGACAATGCTACTCTATACCTTTCTCTGCTAACGCAGATTTATTTTAAGAAAGGGAGTTGACATTTGTTCAGCTTTACTGGAAAATAACTTATGTGTTTTAAGACTAATTGAGAGTAAAGCAAGTCATGAGCACTGAGTTGCTTAAAATTTCTTATACTCAAAGAAATAAAGGCAAATGATATCTCCTAAAGGAAATACCTTTCTTTGGTTCTTAAGGTTAGACTATTTTGATCTCAATATGATTGGGAGCTCAGTCTAGAGTATACTTCTAAGTTAGTTAGAAGAAGACTCTGTAATACCAATAAAGTCATGCCCTTATGGGCAATATGACTGATAGATCTTTTACTGGAAAAGAGCTAAAAGAGCCAAAAAGCCCTTGAAGCTTGTACATTTGGATCCTTGTGGTCTAGTATGTTAAAGTAGTGGGAGGGTATGAATAGTTTATCTATGTTATAGATGATTATTCATAGGTATGAATATCTCTACCTAATGCAACTTAAGTCTGATCTCTTGAGATATACGAAGGGCTTAAGACTAAAGTTGAAAACTTGTTAGGTGAGATAATAAAAACACTTTGATCTGATCAATGTGTTGAGTATAGGGACTTGAGATTCTAGGACTATTTGATAGTTCATGGAATCACATCCTAAATATCAGTTAGGAGTAATAGAACCCTATTGGATATGGTTCAACCCATATTGAGCTATGTTCAATTGCCTGACTCTTTTTGGGGTCATGAAGTGTTGACTTCATTACATACTTTGTAGGTTACCTCAAAGGAAACGAGGAGTGGATATTTCTTCAATCCACAAGAGAATTACGAATTTTTATTTGAAAAATGTTGCATTCTCAGAAGAAGAACATATGAGAAATCATAAGCCACAAATTAAAGTTAGTTTGAGTGTATTAACCAATGAAGCTACAGAAAAATCAACAAGAGTTGTTGATAAGACTGGTTATTAATTAAGAGTTGTTGATAAGGCCAATGTTTTTTTGGTCAAGTCACATCCATCTCAAGAGTTGAGAATTTCTTGATGTAGTGGGAGGGTTGTTTTATAACCTGACCTTTACATGGGCTTATTTGAAGCTCAAGTCGTCATTCTTGGTGATGACATAGAGGATTCATTATCTTTTAGAAAAAAAATGAATGATGTTGACAAGGACCAATGGTTTAAAGTCATGGACTTGGAAATGAAGTCTTTGCATTTCAATTCCATTTGGGATCTTGTAAATTTTCTTGATAGGATAACACCTATAGGTTACAAGTGGATTTACAAGAGGAAACAAGAAATTTAAGGTCTCAACTAGAAGGGTCCATTGAGCAAGATCAGAAGCAAAAGGGTTTGCAAGTTTAAGCGATCCATTCATAGATTGACCTAAGCATTTCGATCGTGGAATATAAGATTTGATATGGTGATCAGATCTTTTGGCTTTAATCAGGACATTGATGAGTCTTGTATCTACAAGAAGATCGTCAGTAGTACAATAGCTTTCTTCCTGTTGTATGTGATTGATATCCTACTCATTTGAAATGAAGTAGGTTAACTTATTGACATTAAATGTGACTAGCAGTTCATTTCCAAATAAAAGTTGGGAGAAGCTTAGTTTGTTCTTATGTTCTAAATTGTTTAAAACAGTAAAAACAAAATGCTATCCATGGTTCAAGCGTTTTATATCTATAAATGTTGATTAGATATGAGATGCAGAATTCTAAGAAGGGTTCACGACCTTTCCGGGTAGAATTCTTTTGTCTAAGGAACTGTGTTCTTAGACACCTCAAGGAGTTTAGGAATGCCCTATGCAATAGGCATTAATAGTGAGTATCAATCTAATTCAGGATATGATCACTGGAGAACTGTTAATTATATTCTCAAGTATCTTTGGAGAATGAGGAACTATATGCTCGTATATGACACTAAGGATTTTATCCTTACAGGATACACTAACACAAATGTTTTAACTAGTAAGGATTTGATGAAATCTACATCAGTGTCTGTCTTCACTCTTAAATAGAAAAGATATAATATGATAGCGCATCAAGCTAGGATGCTATGCAACCTCGACCGTATAGGCCGAAAACTACGCTATTTGTGAAGCAGCGATCGAGGCTGTAAGATTTGGAAAGTTTGAGGCTGATTTGGAAAGTGTTCCAAATATGACCTTTCCTAATACAAGACAAGCATGCACATTGAATTGAATGAAAGTATTGTTGATCATTCACGAAGGCTCTCTCGGCTAAAGTGTATGAGGGTCATCTATATGATCTAGATCTACGAGATAAGTACAAAGATGTAATCTAGGACAAGTGGGAGAAATGTAATGGGTATAGTGGATGCCCTAGTTTATTGTATTTGTACATTGTATATATATGGTTTATGTATTTTACATGTATTGATACACCCATTGCCGTAATAGATTCTTGTACATCCCACTAAACTAGAGTTTTAGTTGAAGTGGGAGTTGTTGGGTTTTATGCCCTATAACTCGTAGATTGTGAATGGTGACAAATTGTTCACTTGTCTCAACAATAAAGAGTTATTGTTACTAAAATTGAACAATTTGACCCAAATCCAATAAACTAAGATCCAAGGTTGTTTAGATGAAACTTGGACTAGAATGTGGAGACATACGGGGATCAGTGTTCAAGTAACAACCTAAATGGTCTATAGTATAGGGATAAAGTTGGGTACCTTATCCTGGTGACGCTATGTGATACGGCCCACTTTGTATTCGATACAGATGCAATGATCCAAAGCATCCATGTAAGAGACATGTGAGTGGGTGTATCATGTGCAATGAGTTTGCATAAGACCGGACCGCAAAATAGTAACCACTAAGTGTAACATCGTTGACTAGTTTAGGTTTCTATTTCAATAGGATGACCTAGGTAACTCAATCTCAATCCTGAGTCTGTTATGAACTCCTTTCCAGGAGGGATTCTCCCTAGATCTGTATGGGTGAGAGTGGCCAGTTGGCCAACTCAATAATCCTACCATTTCAGGGGCAAGACCGAATGGGGGCTGGGAACATAACAGTACAAGATGGAATTCACTCCTTCCCCTGTTGGGGCAAGTAGATGTGTGTTCCCTTAAGGGCTGATTCCGGGTCTTGAAGAAGGGCGCCCATCCTCTCATGGCCCGAGAGGAACTGTTGTTTATTGATTGGATCATAAACAAATTGTTCATAGAGGAATTAGTGGTACTTAAGGATCCAGAGGTAACCCAGGGGTAAAACGATAATTTTACCCGGCTGGCGTTACGAACACTCGTGAAGGATTGACTTACTGTTATTGGTTGATATCCGTGGACATAGAAATATTCTACAGTGAGAAGAGCCCAGTTGTGGGTCTTTAGTGGAGTGACTCACAATTAACGAATGTTGACTAACTTGGTTAATGAGTTTAGCCAATTAGTCTCGTATCGTTGGAGCTTCTGATCTGTAGGTCCATTAGGTCCACCTGCTAGCTCGTAAAGGGTTCTGAGGTTAAATAGTCTTGAATGGAATTTGAAGTGTGTTCAAATTCGTTAAGGGAATTTTATTGTATTTGACACAATTAAGAAAATGTATAAAGATACATTATATAATATAAGTTTAATTGGTGAATTAAACTTTATAGTATAAAATTAATTTTGGATGTGATTAAAAATTAATTAATGAGAGAATTAAATATTTGAAAGATTTCAAATATTAAATATGAATTAGATTCATATTGAAACTATAGGTTAAATTTAATGTGAATGAGATTCATATTACAACTATAGTATATGAGAGAATTATTTCAATAATGATTCAAATAGTAAATTAATTAAATATATGATATTTAATTAATGAATTAATTAATTGGAGAATTAATTAATTTAATTTAACTAAATGTGATTTAATTAAATTAATTATATAGTTAATATTAATGTACATTACGATGCACATTAAAACTATAGGTTAAATGAGAGAGATTAAAATTGAATATGATTCAACTGTAATTAAATATTGGATATTTAATTAATGTGGATTCAATTAATTAGATTAATTGAATGACAAATTTAATTCAATTTAATATGATTCAAGTAATTGAATTGAATACCTTATGTTATAATTGAGTTAATTAATATTGTTTTAATTAAATTAATTACAATTAATTAATTAATTAAATGATTATTATTATTTAATTAATAGACTGCCAATATCGTTTGGATTAGATCCAATGATCGAGATTAAGTAGGGTAATAACTCCCTCCCCACTTATCGTAAAGTGGAGAGGGGTTACCCAGGGGGTCTCCCTCATTCTCTCAGTTTAACGAAAGACGAAGAAGTGAATTCTCTGAGTTTTCTATCTTCTCTCTCTCAATATTCCAGCAATCATTTTTGCTGAAAATCCTCTTTCCAAGAAGATTGAGATCCCACAATCTCTACCTCATGGATCCAGAGAATAACGGGTGTTCGCGATTGGTCGTGTTCTTGGAAGAAAATGTCGTTGTACAATTATTGGAGCATCGTGCAGTGAATCTCGGTCTCCAACATGTAAGTTTTTATGAATCTAAAATTGTTTTAGATTTGTAATTGCATGCTTAATCTAGTTTAGAAAATAAGTTTCTTATTTTGCCCAACGTATCGGTTTTCTTTAATTGAAATTAAATCACACTCGATTTAATTTGCTTCCGCTAGAGGATTCAATTCCTTCACCTTCAATGCAATATAAAGTAAGTGAAAAACAAAAAGAAAATACTCACTTTGAAACCCATGGTTTCCTCTTCTTTCTGTTTTTATTTTATCTAACTTTTTTATTATAAATTTATACTAAAGGATGGTATGGTAATTTGAATATATTGTTGGGCTTTTTGGGGTCTAGCTGTAGACATTTCTGAAACTTTAGAGAAAATTAGACATTTATATAATATGAGTCCTTAAAAAAGCATATTTGTGTAGTTATCCCTAGAAAGAAAGAAAACCGTGGAGTCTACTTCTCTCTTCATTTCGTGTGTCAAGTCGTTCCCCCCTTCCTTTCCTTTTCTTTCTTCCTGAATCTACCGCCTCTTTCCTTCAGGTTCCCCTTCATGCTACATTCTTTCAATTTTGATGAGGCATCAACGTTGCCAAGAGTGTTTTTTCGAACGACGACGAACACGAGCATTCATGTTTTTTCGGTGAGGTGTTGTGTTTTCTTCCAATGGTTGGGTCATCAATTGTGAACAAGGAACCACACTAGCAGCACGTCAACAACACTTTCCTTTCTTTCGTGTTTCTTTGGATTTTTGCCAACATTGTTAGGCTAGTAGGTCACGAATTGGACCCCAACGTGTGTGGTCTGCACCTTCCAGCTAGTAGTCGCGACTCTCCTCCCTTTTGGTAAGGTTTGACACTTAACCACTTATATTGAGTCTTCGATCTGAGTTACCTACCCTTTAACAATCTCGTTTATGCAGCTTTAGGTACCGACCAACAAACAACAAGGATTTGAGGCAGCCCAGTCAGTGGTAGCAAGCTATATAAGTAATCTTGTCTCAATTATCTCCTGTAAATTGGTCCCTAACTGTTGGACACATTTTTTTTGGTTCAGGGCAATATTGCATTGTCCAAATAACGTGCATGGTGATTTTCTGTTACTTTTTTTTTGTAAGGAACAACAAGTGTTATGCTCGTTTCGTCTCAAATGTGTGTTGTAACTTAGTTGTTAAGCCATTAGTACCCCTTGTTGTAGGTCCAATTAGATTTTTGTACCTTAAAATGAGATTTAAAGTAACGTTTGTGTAAGAACAACACTGTTAAGAAATTTTCCATTTCAAAATTTAGCATTTGAACTGATTTATAATCTTTAAGGCTGCCCATGTTACTTAGTAGGGGTGTAAAAAATTCAGGTCGGTTAGGTTGTACGACAAAATCGACCTGACCTGACCCACGTCGGTTGTGTAGAAGACCCAAGCTGACTTGACCCAACCCGATCGGGTCGGGTCGGGTCAGGGAACCTTTTCCTCTATTGAATCATTCTCTCCTGATTTTGGTTTGAGACTTAACTGTGAGAGTGAGAAGCTGGGATAGAAGTGAAAGGGAGGAGTTAGGACAATAGTGCTTGCTCTATGACGGAGTGTGCGACGGAGGGGAAAAATTACAAGCTTCGGAAATAGAGCGGGGGAGAGGGGAGAATAAGGCCCAAAAGGAAATAAAAGGATGAAGAACAAAGTGAGAGAAATTAGAGACTTCGGTAGGGGTCTAGGGAGCTTCGTTTCATGGGAGTGTGATAGGGTAGAGTTATCGAGGCTCCTATTGGTCAAACAAATTTATAATCCACGACACTATAACTATTTTTTAGAAATAGTGGTCGGGGTCAAACACAGGGAAAGGGACCTAGCAGATGTGGAATTTTGTGCTTATGAAGATAGGGGGATTTTGTAAAGTAGGGCGAAGCAAAGAAAATAAATGCAAAATTTAAAGGAGATAAAATAAAGCATGCAAACGAGAAATAAGGCAGAAATCAATAACATGAAAGGGATCGTTGGATTGAGATTTCCTATGCTTGACTCTATTTCATTTGGCTTCCTAGTTTTCTCTGATAATTAATTAATCGTTGGATTGGGAATAAATTAATTAATCTTGTTAATTGCAGAATTCACGATTAGCGAGTTAATTAGCACAGGTTAGTGTAGGCAGTCCTTCGAGTAACCAAAAACCCAATTGGACTAATGAAATCAACATAGAAATCCCAATCCAATGATCTAAATACGATTAGCTACTCATAAACAAAGCAGAAACAAAAATAGACATGAAAGAATACATGAGATATGACCTAAAAAGATTTAAAATAGTAGTGGAAAGTAAAAGAGGCGAAAGGAATCGTGAAAGGACCAAATTTCTAACCTAACAGCAGACTAAACTAAGACTACATATTTATAGAAAACTCGACGGCGTTGAGACGCCAAGTGCAGCGTCTCGACACTGACAAATTGATGCTCCGCTTTTATTTGTGGCGTGCCTGATGCATGGTAGTAGGATTAGGATGCTGCCATAGTTCCTAGAAAGATTGCATGTTCCTTCTTGCATGTTTGCGTGCCTTCTAATCTAGGTGGTTGCTTCAATTGAGGTTAGTCCCTCATATTCTAGTTCTAAGGAGTGTTCCTTAAGGGAGTTCATTGTTTCCTTTCAGCGATGAGTTCCAGTAAAAGTCAAGGAAGTGAACGTTCTTTCCCTCTAGAAGTTCCTGAGGTTAATTCGCATCCTGAGGCGAATCCTCTTGTTCTTCCCCCAGCACCTCTTCTGCTGATAGCGGAGGCATTGCAAGTTATGCTTGGAAATGCAATTCAAAACAACCTGCAGCACGTTGGTGAAAATGAAGCCCCTGCCCGTGGTAAAGATGTTCAGTTTTTCAAGAGCTTCATGAAGGCGAAACCTCCTTCGTTCGATGTTCATTGAGAAAATTCTGAAGCAGTAGAAGAATGGACTGCAACGTTGGAAGCGCTATTCCAACTTCTTGGAGCTAATGCCCAACAACGAGTCTAAGAAGTTGCCTTCATGCGTAGGGGCTATGCTCGCACTTGGTGGAAGGTAGTGGGTCAAACCGAGAATCGCCTACAGAATCCCATTTCATGGTCAGGGTTTAAAGGTCTTGTGCGAGACCATTTTGGCTGTCGTTTTGCTGATGTTGAGCTAGAAGCGGAGTTTGTCTTGCTTGTTCAAGGGACCTTGTCCGTGGAGCAGTACGTCAGAATGTTCAAGGAGTTGTCCTGCCGAGTCCCGGAGTTGGTCGCCACCGAAGAAAGCAGGATCAACCGTTTGGTTAATGACCTCCGTGTAGAAATCCGAGGTTTGGTCAGGCTTGGTCGACCAGCCACATTCACAGCAGCTCTTGCGAGCGCTCGGATGCTGGATGAAGACACCTGATAACTGCCCAAAAGGTAGTTATTTAGGCCTCAATTATATAGGGATTTGTGTGTTCTTTATGCTTATTAGGGTTGGTTTTGGATAGATATTACATGTTTTAATCCATTTGGAAGAATGAAAGCATTGGAAATTATTTTGTGCAGATTATGCTGCGGAGCGATTGGAGGGAGCAAATTCTATGCTGCAGCAAAACTGGAAACAGGACTACCACATCACAGCTCGTTAGCCAACTTCATGAACCGACTTTTGTTGAGTTATTCTCGTGATAAAGGATCAAGGAGAGCCTTACACGTGTCCTAGTTGACCTAATTCAAAGCCTCCCATCCTTCTATAAAAGGAAGTAGCCGTCAAAGTCAAGAGCATTCCATGTTTTCCCTTGGAAGCCGAATATTTTAGAGATTGAAGATTGTCAAAAACACCATCTTCCGCAAGCTGATTAGGGAGTTTATTTTCTTTATTAACTTGTGGTTATGGACAGGCCTACTCAGATTGTAATTCGTATTCCTATGCCTATTATGAACTAAGTAGCCTAAGGTGTTGGTTAGGGATAATGTGACTACTGTGCTTCATCTCTAGTAATATATTGACTATTGCATTTTGGTTAATTGTTGTGCTTATTCTCATTTTATGCCCGCCTGGCCAGCCGGTATGGATAGCTCTCTCTAGTTTCAGGGATGATTTAGAGAGTGTGTGGCAATTATCCACACTACGATCATTGTGTATTGGTGAACACCAGTGACTAAGCTAGGGATAGCCAGTTGCCTAGTGCTTGACCGGTCGTACTTCATTGGGGTTGAAACATATCCCAAAAGATCCGGAGTTCCGGGGGGAATCCGCTAATAATACTGGGAGAAATGCATGATCAATAATATTGCTAGAGCATATTTTAGAACAATCACTAAATCCTAACCAGCGCATGTCTTTAATCTGTCTATCTATTTGTTTACTTGTTGTTCTGTCATTTATTTTGTGTCAGCATAATTCCGATAAAACCAATCATTTTACTATTCTTGAAACCATTGGAAAGTTACACAAAAATAGGTAGAGTGGAAACTAATTCAGGGCTTAGATTGATAATATTACTTGCTGCAGACTGTGTATACTTGCACAGGAATTCTAGAGTGTTTTATATCATATTTTTACTCACTCTAGGAACCCAACAACACCCCTAGGGCAGAGCAGTCCTAGGAAGTGGGCACGTCATCTGGTGCCAAGAAGAAGCACGAAGAGGAAGTCAGAAGATCCACGTCAGGGTCTAACGCGTGCACTGAGGAGTTCTTGCCCTGGGTCACCGATGAGGAGCTCAAGGCAGAATACCCAGAGCTTTATGATGTCGATGATTCTGATGCAGAAGATAGCTCCTAAGGTGGGGAGTCAGCGCACCCCTGGCTCAAGGTTAGTAATCTATTCTCAGTCTTTATTCTTTGGCTCTGAAATCTCTTTTCTTGTGATTTTTGCTTGTCTTGTGCATATCTGTTGGTTGTTGTGTGTATGCATGAGTCATTCCTTCTTTTTGTGGCATTGTTTGTCAAGCAAATCTTGAATCTAGAATTGTTAGGGTATCCTCCTTTTTGGTGCCTTGTTATTTAAAGCTCCCTGTATAGGCTAGCTTCAAGGAAAAAAAAAAACGAGATCTTCCTATAATAGTTTTGTTATCTAGCTTCTTAAGTCGAGCTCATGGAATTATCGTTCTGTGAGGTCTTTGGGCTAAAATAGCTTTGCAACTCTTATGGATGCTTCGTAGTGCTTAGATTCTTTGTTCTTTAGTTCGTTTCAAGGCTCTGTCGGTGTTGCCTAGTTTCTAAGGAGTTAAGAAATTCCTTTGAGTTTAGCAGAAGGTTTCGTTAGGATAGTTCTGTATCTAGTCTCTCTAGTCGAAGGTCAAGGAGTAGCTTTTCAAGGTCGCCTAAGAATCCAAGTTTGAACGTTGCAAGCTTCTGTTATGTCTTTCGACTCATGGATAGCCTTGTCGTTGTTTGGATCTAAGGAATCAAATCTCAAGGTTTGTGGACTTGCTCGTGACGATGCTCTCAATGGTGTCGGTTCTCAAACAAAGAGTTAGAGCATTTCCCTCATGCAGTAAGATCCCAATCCAAGCCAAGGTGATGTTAGAATCAGTAACGAGTCATGACTGCAGTGTCAGTTGTCGTCACGACGAAGTTACCTTGGTATACAATTATAAGTAAGTGCCAACGATGGTGTTAGTGTCATCTCTTAGCCATTTTTGAAGGATGGTTTGAAAAGGTGAGTTGGCGCAACAGAAGCCGTTTCAAAGTAGTTGTTTCTTCCTTAGTGATGCCTAGTTGAAGTTGGTGGTTGAAACTTACCAACTAATTGGGTTTAAAGATGGTGAAGTCGCTAACGAAGCTTTCTGCAGGTTTAAGTTGTGTTTAAGTCGTTGATGGTGAGTTGTAAAGTGCCTAGCTCAAGGTTTAAGTTGGCATTGACAACCTATGTGGCGTTAGTAGCACAAGTGAATAAAAGTTCCTTGTAGGTCGTGCAAGATCAAAGTTTGGATTCAATCTCGTTAGGCTGTTTGAGTTTTTGGTGCGAAGTCAGGTTACTCGTAAGCAAGCTTTGCTTCAAGTGTTGTATGCTCAACACAACTCGTCTCAAGAGTTGTTGTTATGTAAACACATCACCTATTCCTCTTGTGCCTCAGCGTTAAGCTTTGGGATCCTATAGGAAAATGGTTCAGTGAGCAAAAGCCTCTGGTGTTAAGTGCCTTGTGGAGCGTGAGTTCGAATCAAGGCCAGTCAACCAGTGTAGTTAGGCGAGCACTTTCGAGAATCTGGAGTTCAGTTTTGGTGATCGTGTGTTCTTGCACGTGTTGTCATTGGATAAGGGTTTATCGCTTGCTAACAGAAGCTACCAGGAAGAAGTAGGTGAAGTTTGAGCCTGGTTTCTTGGATTGTTCGAGTTGGAGTCTTTCGAGGATGAAATCTTTCAAGGTGGGGAGAATGTAACGCCCCGTGCACATTTGGGTGCGATTAAATTCCATGCTTCAAGTTGAAAGAAATGTAAACTCTATTTTGGCTTGAACTTATGGGTTTAATTTTAAACCAAAGTTTTGGGAATTAAGCGTTCTTAAAAATAAATCTTTCCCTAGAGGTTGTTGGATTTGGTTTGTGTTTGGTTGAGAAATGTTAGAGGTATAATTTAAATTATACGCTGAATGTCAGGTGGTTGTTGGGAGAAATCCTACTCTTGGGTTATTTGGAAAAAGGAAAAGGAAGGAAATTCAAGAGATTAAAAAACTGAAAACCCTACAGCTCTTTCTCCATCCCTCTTTTCTCTCTTATGGGTGAGGCCTTAGCCGAGAGCCTTAGTCAGTCGTCGCCTCCCTCTTTCAGACGCGCCGCCGCCGTCTGAAGTCGCGCAGCGCACCGTCTCTCTCCTCGAGCTCTCTCTCTTTCTGCGCCCTCTCTCCCTCTTCCCGCCGATCTCTCTCCCTCCGTCAAAGACGAGCGTGTGTTGCCACTATCGTTCGTCGAGCTAAGTGCCGTCATCCGTGAGTCGTAGCCCGGTCGCTGCCGCCAGCCCTGATCCCTCTGCCTCTCCGCACGATTCCCCGTCCGTGGGTTTTACATTCGTGGCTCTCTCTCTTTGTCTTTGCGTTTTCAGCCAAAGACATCCGTGGGTAACCTCTTTCTTCCTCAATCTCAGTTGTTTTAGGCCTGATCTAAGAGTCCCTCACATTGTTTATTTTAGATTTCGCGCAGGCAGCAGTTCGGTACCCCATCTTTCGAGACTGTTTGGGTAAGATTCGTTGTTGTCCTTAGTTTATTAGTATCGAGGTTTTTGGGTCGCTAAGTGTTTTAGCTTTAGAAGCATGGAATTATCTTTGCCCATTAGTTGTGTACGTCATAGAAGATTCCCAACCTCTTAAAGGTCCTTAGAAAGTGATATAAAAGGGTCAAATGCTTGTTGTCCCTTGGCTTTTAGTGTTAAAGGTTGTTGTCCATTAGTTTTTTTAGCCTTAGAATCATGATCTTATCGTTACCCATTGCATATCTAGGCTCGTAGAAGTTGCCTAATCTTTATATGTCCTAGTTTATGTTTAAATGAGTTATCATGGCTATTTTGGTTAAAATCAAGTAGTTCTTCAATGCCCATTAAGCCCTGTTGCCTTAAAATGTTCCCGACCTTTGTAGGTTCTTAAAGCATGGATTTATGAGCTTTTGGTTGCCGTTCTTAGTTTAAAAAGCTGCCTAAATTGGTTTCCAATAATTACCTAGGCCTTATTTGCATTGCCTAAGAGTTAGAAGCTCTTAGAATGTCGTTCATGCGTTTTAGGTGGTTGTTGCTTGTTGTCCAGTGGCTATATAGCCTTAATATCGACAACTAACAAATACCCACTGCCCGTAACACCTTAGACGTGGTTGCCCATGGTTTAATGGCGTTGGGTTTTCAATTTGGGTTATGTTTAGGTGTTGTCCAGTAAGAAAATAAACCATTAATGGTTTAGTTTTTCCCTTAGCATCTTGTTTTAGGGTGCTTCCATTTAGTTTAGACTTCCTTTAATGGTTGGTAGTTTATTTTTAGTTGGAAGCTCGTTTTGGAGCGTGGTTGTGCAGTTCTAGCTAGCCTTGATATTTAAAAGTGATTTGTAAGTAGTTTCTACTTGGTGGGTTGTGTTTGATTGCATGAAGCATGTTGTGTTGTTTTGTTGCTTTATTTTTATACTTGCAAGAAACAAGATATGCTGTGTTGATATGTGTTGTAATGGTTGAAATGAGCTGTTTCTGTTCAGTGCTTGGGTTAAGCATGTGTTATTGTTAAAGAATGAAATATGTGACTGTTGAGTCATGGATATTGATTAAGCATGTATGTTTGGGTCAAACATGTTTGGTTAGGCTAGCATGTGTCCCGGGAAGTGTAGCATGTGTCTAGCGGTAGCGTTGATGACACGTAATGCATGCGAAAAGTTTTGCGTAGCGTGGCGCATAATGCACGTGTAAAGTTTTGCGTAGCATGGTGCGTAATGCATGCGATTGGTTTGCGCAGCATGGCGCGTAACTTATGTGTTATGTGCGAAGCATGACGCGTAAATTATGTGTGGTGTAGTAAAGTGTGGGTGCATAGTGTGGGAGGCATAGTGTCGTGATGTTTGTGATCTAACTCGTGTGAGCTACTTACCAGTACCGTTGTTGTACTGATACCCCCTTCCCCACCTTCCCCCCAACATTTTAGATGTTGCAGGTGTCGAGGATGATCGGGACCTTGGTGGTGAGGAGAAGAACTGCGAGGAAAGATTCCTAGAGTTATGGTTTCTATGTTGTTATGTTTTCTTAGTGTTGTAATAAGTTAGGTAGAGAATGGTTTGTTTTCGAGTTTATAAACTAGATTGGATAGTTTAGTTGAGTTTAATAATATGTATAGCTAGTGGACTAGCTCTTTTGTTAAGAAAATGTCTTTATGATTCTGCTGCATGATTTTTGGTTATTGCATGTTGCCATAGGTCTGTCTCATTTAGAGGAGATAGGTTTGTGAAATATGGTTGTAGTTTGGTGGAGTTTGGCCTTTTGCATATATAGAAGTGTTAAATGTCTTAATTAGGTGTTTTAAAATTTTTGGATAACCAGTTTTACGTCATTATGCTGCAAAAAGTTCCGGTACATTCGATCTAGAGTGAGTTGTCCTAGTTGCTTAAAAGCCTATAGTAAGTAGTAACGTCGCTAGGCTAGAGGTTAGAGAACCTGGGGCGTTACAATTTCCATGCTTTTTATAATCATAAAAAACTTCAAGAACAACTCATAAACACGAATATTTTAGAAAATCCAATATTACCTCGATATATAAGCCTTCAATTTCAAACTCCAACCCAAAGATTCAAACTTCAATTCCAACGGGTAACTATATTCAAGCCCAAATTCTCATGGGTAAATCGTTAGAGGATGAACTTAACTCACAAATCCAAGGAATCTTCTAGTTAAACACTTACCCAAAGTCAAAACCGCATAAAAGCACCTAAGGTTTGAAGCTTACTGATAACTGCCCAAAAAGTAGTTATTTAAGCCTCATTCATATAGGGATTTGTGTGTCTTTTGTGCTTAATAGGGTTGGTTTTAGATAGATATTACATGTTTTAACCCATTTGAAAGAATGGAAGCTTTGGAAATCATTTTGTGCAGAATCTGTTGCTGGGCGACTTGAGGGAGCAAATTCTATGCTACAGCAAAGTTGGGAGCAAAAACTGCCACATCACAGCTTGTTAGCCAACTTCATGAACCGACTTCTATTGAGTTATTTTCGGGATAAAGGAGCAAGGAGAGCCCTACACGTGTCCATGTTGACCTAATTCAAGCCTCATATCCCTCTATAAAAGGAAGTAGCCGTCCAAGTCAAAATCATTCCACTTTTGGGAGAAAACATTCCATTCTTGGAACGTTCCTTCCATCTTTGGGAGCCGAGTAGTGTAGAGAGATTGGAGATCACTGTTGGGTTCCTAGAGTGAGTAAAAATATGATATGAAATACTCTAGAATTCCTGTGCAAGTATACACAGTCTGCAGCAAGTAATATTATCAATCCAAGGTCTGAATGAGTTTCTACTTTATCTATTTTGTATAACTTTCTAATGGTTTTAGAGATAATAAAAATGTTGGGTTTTATCGGAATTATGCTGAAGCAAAATAAATGAAAGAACAACGAGTAAACAAATAGATAGATAGATTAAAGACAGGTGCTGGTTAGGTTTTAGTGATTTTTTTCTAAGATATGCTCTAGCAATATTATTGATCATGCATTTCTCGCAGTATTATTAGCGGATTCCTCCCGGAACTCCGGATCTTTTGGGATATGTTTCAACCCCAATGAAGAGCGACTGATCGAGCACTAGGCAACTGGCTATCCCTAGCTCAGTCACTGGCGTTCACCAATACACAATGATCGTAATGTGGAGAATTGCCACACACTCTCTAAATCATCCCTGAAACTAGAGAGAGCTATCCATACCGGCTGGCCAGACGGGCATAAAATAAGAAAAAGCACAACAATTAACCAAAATGCAATAGTCAATTTATTACTAGAGATGAAGCACAGTAATCACATTATTCCTAACCAACACCTTAAGCTACTTAGTTCATAATAAGCATAGGAATACGAATTACAATCTGAGTATGCATGTCCATCACTACAAGTTAATAAAGAAGGTAAACTCCCTAATCAGCTTGCGGTTGATGGTGTTCTTGATGATCTTCAATCTCCCTATACTATTCGGCTTCCAAGGGAAAACATGGAATGCTTTTGACTTTGACGGCTACTTCCTTTTATAGTAGGATGGGAGGCTTGAATTAGGTCAACTAGGACACGTGTAAGGCTCTCCTTGATCCTTTATCCCGAAAATATCTCAATAGAAGTCGGTTCATGAAGTTGGCTAACGAGCTGTGATGTGGCAGTTTCTGCTCTCAGTTTTGCTGCAGCATAGAATTTGCTCCCTCCAGTCGCTCAGCAGCATAATCTGCATAAAGTGATTTCCAAAGCTTCCATTCTTCCAAATGGGTTAAATCATGTAATATCTCTCTAAAACCAACCCTATTAAGCATTAAAGACACACAAATCCTTATATAAATGAAGCCTAAATAACTACCTTTTGGGCAGTTATCATACCCCCAAACTTTAACTATTGCGCGTCCCGAGCAATACTAACCAACCTTCCTTCAAGAATTTCAGAACATTAGACAAAGAATTAGCTTAATCAAACCAGACAGTCCAACACTACCTTTAACCTTTACCTGAGCACTCTACAAAACCAAGCTCTGCTGCAGCAAAATGATTCCTTCAGCAGGGACAAATAATCACCACTTTTCAACTTAATTCTAAGAACTCACCACAGCCTAGCTCTATTATCAGACATTTCAAAACATATTTTTAAAGGGGTTTATAACATTATTTATCAGACTTAAAGCAGCTTTACAGTCATAAGCTCTTAAACATGGGATGACCCACTTTAGGTGTAGTATACCCTTGCCTCAAGCTCATCACCAACTAGGCTCAATACTCATTATAAAGCTAAAAAATCCTTAGTTATTCCATCTCTTGCCCCTCAGAATGGCGACATTTTATGATGAAGCTCACCTAAGTTATGGGAGACAGAAAAACTGCTCGATCATTATTCATCCTTCAAAAACTTTTGCTCCATCAATATTTCAGCAAAATCTTCAACAAATAATTTTTATTTTTTATTTTTTTTCATTTCCTAGGTCATCTTTTGACGCGAAGACAACCTGTGGGTATCACAAATGTCCCCAGTTACTCAATAACCTAGCAAATTTTAATTTAGAAGGAGAGGAATGCTCGAGCAAAATAATTGGAGTAGCAAAAAGTCCCCCAAACTTGAATTATTCATTGTCCTCAATGAATCATTAATTAAGCAATTATACCCCCAAACTTAAATTTTTCTATCTGAATTTTTAAACTAAACATGGGACTAGGATTAAGCTTAAAGTGGATCATATAAGTCAATACTACCGTCAAAAATCTTCTTGCCGCAGCAACAGTCCAGGCTAGAAGAAATGCTCAAGCAAAAGGTTTTGGGAGATCAGAATACCTTGATCTAACTAAGCGTAATCAGTCCAAGCTTAAAAAATTCAGAAGAAAATAGTTAAGTTAGAGTCAGTCAGTGCTCATGGAATACAAACATTCAGAAATTTCATTAAAATCATAGAAAAATGTTACAAAGCAGATATTTTTTTCAAAGTAAGAATTAAAAAGATTAGAAAGAAACAAGATAAGCAGTTATAACAGTGAGCAGGGTCAATATGCACGAGCAAACAAAAATGGAAAAACAAAAGTAATGCACGCTCCAGGTCATCCCATCAGTCAATCTTCCTGACCCTGGTCCTCATCAACATCCTCTTCTCGTTCAACAGGCGGGGGTGGTATCCAAAGATTAAACAAATCATCGGGAAACATTGGAAAGGCCGGATACGGTGTTGAGAAATTGGTTTGCAAGGCCCCCCTGAGCGCATCATCTCTCCTCTTAGCATAAGTCCAGTAGGTCTGAGCTTGCCTTTCAGCAAACTCTAACCTACTGGTCAACACTGACAGTTGCTCTAGGATTTGATTGACGCCATACACAAGCCCACCTTGGCGAACCTCTTGCATACGCTGAAGCCGCACCAGATTAGGTGTGTCAATGATTCCCTTATCAGTCATGATCATATCTTCTGGAACCGTGGGCACTCCTGCCCTGCTGCATAATATCGTAATCGTGTTCAGAAAGAACAGCTTCCCCACCTTCTTTTTCCAGCAATCAACAATCTCAGAAGAAATAATTTTTCCTACATCAATACTCATCGAGCGTAGAATGGCAAAAGCAAGCAATACCCTGTCACGAGATACTGTGGAGTCGTGTGTTGTCGGCAGCAAGCGTAGCCTGATGAAACCCATCCAGGTGTTTGCTTCACTCTTGAAATAAGCAGCTTGAAATGTATGCTTCCTTGTCTGCGACACCCTCCACTGGGCCCCCTCAATGCCTACCTCCCGGACAGCCGCACTCAGTTGATCACTAGATGGTGCAGCCACCATCTCATTAAAAACGGCATGCAGAAAATCTTGGAGATCGAACAATTCATTAATGGCTTCAGGACTCCACTGTACAGGCAGTCCTCGAACGATGACCTCAAAATCATTCTTAACGTCAAGATTGGCGTAAAATTCGCGAACAATGTTGGCATTCATAGGTTCTGACTTCACACAAAATTGCCTCCAACCGAGGTTCACTATTCCAGACTCCAAAAACCTAGGTAAATCATTGCCAAATCCACGTTCGAACAAGAAGTCCCGTTTCAGCACCTCCTGGTATTTTGCTCGGGCAAGATCGTTGACGAAGCGAATGAATGGCGCCCTCGGCTCCTCAATTTCTCCTGATGCTTCGGCAATTCCTTTGCCCCTGCTTTCTCTCTGGATGCGCAAACGTTCTTCTTCTGCCTTTCTCGCCTCTTCTTCTTTTTCCTTATTCTCAGCTTCCCTTCTTTCTTCCTCAGAGTCCGACGTCGGAGGTGATGGCGTGGTCCGAACCACCCTCACGCGACCCGCCTTCCTTTTGATGCGGCGGCGCTTGGGCGGTTCAGGCATAATGATTTCAACATGGTCCTCCTACACCAGCTCCGGTGTTTTCTCCTTGTTATGCTCACCTTCATTCTCTGTTTCTTGATTTTTCTCAGCAATCTGTTCTTGAACCGTATCTGGGTTTTGTATTGCAGGTTCTTGAGTACTTCCTTCCTCCGCAGTAGTGGCAACAACGTCCGCCACCTCCTGAACTTCCTTCTGTTCTGTAGCCCTCTGTTGCCTTCTTCTTCTCTTTGCTTCCTTTTCCTCTGGCGTCCTCTTCTTCTTAGACTTTCCTTTTTGAACTTCCGGTGTGACCGGTATCTCTTCCTCCTCACTCTCCCTTTCTTTCCGCGCTCTCGTCTTAGCCATGGAAGGTATAATAGGGTTTTGCAAAGAAAGAAAGAATAACACACGCACAAGAATTTGATCAAGAAAACGAAGTGAAATGTACTTACCAGAGATTGCGAATAAATAGGGCTGCAGCAAACAAGAATCCTAACCGAAAGGATTTGCCCGGTCATAACTAATATTACCGTTGCAATTAAAAATGCAAACTTTGCGCCATGTGGCCTCAACAGACGATGCACGCACATTTACCTGCAAGAATTCAAAGTCAAATCCAACGGTAACAATAATAAATTCCAACAGAAACCCTTCTAACTCGGCATATTTTGCTCCAGCAATATCTTTGCCGCAACAATCTGCCGAACCTGAAGAATCTTAGATACGGAATTTGAATTTTAAAATAGACAAATCAAATCCTTTCAAATTAAACCAATCAAAGCAAACTTAACCTGTTATTCTCAAAAGAAGCTGAATAACTTAGAGAAAATCTCTATTAATTAAAACTAGAATTCAAATAACCGAAAATAAAATCTAGATAAAATAAAATCTAACTAACTAAAAGATAATTGCAAGATAATTTAAATAAAGAACCCGAAAATCAAATCAAATAAAAAAAAAATTAGATCAAATCTAACCTACCAAAAATATAAAAATACTTAAAAGATAAAATCTAATACATCATTCAAAATTACATCTATCCTAACCGAAATCAAATTACCGAAAAATAAAATCAATTCAAACTTCGGGAGCTCAAAATTTTACTCTGTGAAATGCTCCCGCAAAAGTCCTGCTCTCTCAAACATCGACCAACCTTAGGGAAGGATATTTCGACTGAAACTCCTCACCCCAACAATGCTTCACACGCTGTCCATTCACCTTGAATACTTTCCCATCTTTTTCATCCTGCAAAGTAATTGCTCCATTGGAGAAAACCTCAATCACAATAAACGGTCCTGACCATTTAGATTTTAATTTTCCAGGAAATAATTTTAATCTAGAATTATAAAGCAAAACTTTCTGACCCTTGACAAACTCCTTAGATTTAATTTTTTTGTCATGCCACAGCTTAGTCTTTTCCTTATACATTTTCGCATTTTCGTAAGAAAATTGACGAAATTCTTCTAACTCATTAAGCTGCAGCATTCTGATTGCTCCTGCACGACTCAGATCAAAATTTAACTTTTTCAAAGCCCAAAATGTTTTGTGCTCAAGCTCTAATGGTAAATGACAAGCTTTCCCATATACTAACCTATAGGGAGACATACCTAAAGGAGTCTTATAAGCTGTCCTATAAGCCCAAAGAGCCTCATCCAACCTATAGGACCAATCCTTTCTAGATGGATGGACTACTTTCTCTAAAATAGCTTTAATTTCCCTATTACTAATTTCAGCATGACCATTTGCTTGTGGGTGATAAGGGGTAGCTATCCTATGCTTAATCCCATACTTAGCTAAAAGCTTAGTTAAGATATTATTAACAAAATGTGTACCCTCATCACTCACTAGAGCCCTAGGTGTCCCAAACCGCGCAAAGATGTGCGATTGAAGAAACCTTGCTACTGTCTTGGCATCACTCTGATGGCATGCGATGGCCTCCACCCACTTGGACACATAATCAACTGCCAATAAGATAAAAACATTGCCATTAGAAAGGGGAAATGGTCCCATAAAGTCAATACCCCATACATCAAATAATTCAACTTCTAAAATGTAAGTAAGAGGCATTTCATCTCTAGGCCCCAAATTTCCTCTCCTTTGGCAAGCGTCACATTGCTTGTAGAACCAATGGGCATCCTTAAATAACGTAGGCCAGAAAAATCCGCAATGCAAAATCCTCATAGCCGTCCTCTGTCCGCTGAAATGACCTCCATACGGCGAAGAGTGACATTGCTATAGGATTTCTTTTGCTTCAGCACCTGAAACACACCTACGAATAATACCGTCAGAGCATTGCTTATACATAAACGGCTCATCCCAAAAGAAAAATTTCGCATCATGCTTAAACTTTTTCTTCTGCCTCCAATCCATATCAATAGGGGTGACTCCCTTTACTAAAAAGTTGGCAATATCAGCATACCAAGGGACATCCCTGACTACCTTTACCTGAACAGCAAAAAGCTGCTCATCTGGAAAAAGAATCGGAAATGGCAGATTGCTCCAGCAAAAATGATGATGGATCAAGACGAGATAAATGATCTGCAACGACATTCTCTGATCCCTTCTTGTCCTTTATCTCCAAGTCAAATTCCTGCAGTAATAAAATCCAACGAATTAGTCTCGGCTTTGCATCCTTCTTAGACATTAAATACCTTATTGCTGCATGATCCGTGAACACCGTGACTTTAGATCCAACCAAATATGGCCGAAATTTCTCAAAAGCAAACACAACAGCTAACAACTCCTTTTCAGTAGTTGTGTAGTTGACCTGTGCTTCATTTAAAACCTTGCTTGCATAATATATAGGATGAATAAATTTGCCATGCTTTTGCCCCAGCATCGCTCCTACCGCAGCATCACTCGCATCACACATTACCTCGAATGGCAAATTCCAATTAGGCGCGCAGAGAATGAGTGTTGAGATTAAAGCAGCCTTTAATGTTTCAAAAGCCTTCCTACAATCTGCATTAAAGTCAAAAATATGATCAGTGCACAATAAGTTACAAAGAGGTTTACTGATTTTGGAAAAATCCTTTATGAACCTCCTATAAAATCCAGCATGTCCTAAAAAACTCTGAATTCCCTTCACTGAATTCGGTGGCTCTAGTCTTTCGATAACCTCAACTTTTGCTCTATCAACTTCTAGACCATTTTTAGAAATCCTATGACCTAACACTATGCCCTCCTTCACCATGAAGTGGCACTTCTCCCAATTAAGTACTAGATGGGTATCCTCACATCTTTTTAATACCTTTCCTAAATTATCTAAACAACTCTGAAAAGACCCTCCAAACATTGAAAAATCGTCCATAAAGACTTCAACAGTGGACTCAATCATATCAGAAAAAATTGCTAGCATACACCGCTGAAATGTTGCTGGAGCATTGCAAAGGCCGAAAGGCATTCTCCTAAAAGTGAATGTCTCATAAGGGCAGGTGAAAGTGGTTTTCTTCTGATCTTCAGGAGCAATAGTAATCGGGTTATACCCAGAATAACCATCCAAGAAACAGTAATAGGCCTGACCAGCCAATCGATCCAACATCTGGTCGATAAATGGTAGAGGGAAATGATCCTTTCGGGTGGCTTTATTAAGCCTTCTGTAATCCATACAAACCCTCCAGCCAGTTACTGTCCTGGTTGGAATCAGCTCATTATCTTTATTGCTCACCACAGTGGCACCTCCTTTCTTAGGAACACATTGGACAGGGCTTACCCAATTGCTATCGGCAATTGGAAAAATGATCCCAACATCCAACCATTTAATTACCTCCTTTTTAACAACCTCTTTCATTGCAGGGTTAAGCCTTCTTTGTTGCTCAATACTCCTAAAGGATCCCTCCTCTAGAGTGATTTTGTGCATACAAAAAGATGGGCTAATCCCTTGAATATCAGCCAATGTCCAACCTATAGCTTTGCGGTATTGCTGCAGCAATTTTATTAAGGCCTCCTCATGCGCCGGCGTTAAATCTGATGCAACAATAATGGGCAACGTATCACTCTCCCCAAGATACACAAACTTTAGATGATCCGGCAAAGGTTTCAAAACTAAAGTGAGTGGCTCAATTAGGGATGGCTTAATTGGGGGAGCCTTTCTTTGATCTAAATCTAAAGACTAAAAAACATCCTCACATCTAAACAATTCTTTTTCATTTTTTCTATCTAAAGAACAAAACTCAAAATCTTCTATACTAACCTCTCCATACTTTTCTGAATGCTTATCAACCGAATCCTGTATTGCTGTCTCAATAACTGTGCGCTCCAGAATCCTGATGAAGGAGCAATCCTCCATTTCATCTGGATATTTCATGACTTTAAACACATTAAATTTCACTTCCTCATTACAGACTCTCATTGTTAATTCTCCTTTTTGAACATCTATTAATGCCCTACCAGTAGCCAAAAATGGACGACCTAGAATAATTGGGACATCTTTATCAGCCTCATAGTCTAAAATAATAAAATCAACAGGAAATATGAATTTATCAACTTTTACTAAGACATCCTTAATTTTACCCTCTGGATATGTGATAGACTTATCAGCTAATTGGAGCGTAACTGTGGTAGGTCTAGCTTCACCAATACCTAACTTCCGATAGACCGAAAGAGGCATAAGGTTAATGCTTGCACCTAAATCATAGAGTGCTCTACCTAATTCCTTTCCACCTATAGACACAGGTATAGTAAATGACCCTGGATCCTTAGCCTTGGGGGGTAGCCCATTCTTAAGAATAGCACTACACTCCTCAGTAAGAGATACAGTTTCGAACTCACCTAACCTTTTCTTTTTAGCCAAAATATCCTTAAGAAATTTAGCATAATTAGGCATTTGCTCAATAGCTTCTACTAAAGGGATATTTATATGCAACTGCTTAAGAATCTCTAAAAACTTTTTAAATTGACCATCCTGATTCTTAGGCTTTTGCCTTTGTGGAAAAGGTAGAGGTGGTACATAAGGTGGGGGCGGCACATATGGTGGTTCTACATCTGGCACAGAACCAGATGCTCCAGCATTTTCTTTGCTGCCTCTAGCACCCTGACCAGACTCCAACTCTTTTTCAATAACAGCAATATTATCACTATTACTATTTAAATCCTGGGTCTTTCTAGACTCTTCTAATGGCTTACCACTCCTAAGAGTTACTGTCTTTACCTGCTTCTTACCTTCCCTTCGAGGGTGTTCAGTATCCGAAGGAAGTTCCCCTTGAGGCCTCGCCTTTAGCTCATTAGCTAGCTGACCCACTTGCAATTCCAGGGCCCTCATCGAAGCTTGATTACTTTGAATTGCGGCGTCTGTGCGAGCCATAAATTCTTTCATCATTGCCTGGAGAGAATTTCCCGAATTTTGTTGGGGCAAAGCCGGCTTATTTTGCTGGGGCATTACCTGCGCTTTAGCAAATCCCGACTGGTTCACCTTTTGTTGCGCTTGTACATTATTTCCTTGACCTCCCCATGAGAAGTTGGGGTGGTTGCGCCAACCTGGATTATAGAAGTTAGAATAAGGGTTGTTCCTCTGCTTACCTACAAAAAACACAGAAGCTGGATTGCTGGGGCAAAACTCGTAGTTGTGATCTTCACCGCAATAGACACATGCTTCGTCCGTGACTTGGTTCACCACTGCTGCAAGCTCCATAGCTGGTGGCTGCTGATGACTAATCACTGTCACATTCTTAAGAGCGTTAGCAATCATAGCAAGATCGGCCCTAATGGTGGACACACCATCAACCTCTAACACACTCTTAACCTTTTTATTTGTGCCTCTAACATCCGACCACTGACAACTATTAATAGATATTCTTTCTAAAATTTCATAGGCTTCATCAAAAGTTTTTGCCAAAAGGGCCCCTCCAGCCGAAGCATCGACCATACCTTGGGTTACTCCATTCAAACCATTGTAAAATGTTTCCATTTGAATACAATGAGGTAACCCATGGTGGGGACACTTTCGCAAAAGCTCCTTAAACCTCTCCCAAGCCTCACTAAAAGTCTCATCTTCAAGTTGCCTAAACCCTACTATTTCACTCCTTAATTTAGCATTTCTATTAGGTAGGAAATATTTACTCAAAAAATTTTTAGCTAACTCATCCCATGTCCTAATTGATCCTGGAGCAAAAGAGTTTAACCATGATTTTGCTCCATCTCTAAGAGAATACGGGAACAAAGTTAATCTAAGAGCATCTCTCGGCACTCCCTGAATTACAAAAGAATCACTAACTCCTAGAAAAGACTTAAGATGTAAATGAGGGTCTTCAGATGACAAACCATGGAATTGCCCCACGGTTTGCAACATCTGAAACATTACCGGTTTCATTTCAAAATTCGCCGCTTGGATTTGGGGACGTGCAATCCCTGGATTCAACTCATTAAACATCGGGACAGCATATGCTCGAATGGCTCTGGTCCTATCGTTCGCTATCAAGATAGGATTCTCAGCCTGATTATTTCGCTGCTCATTTTGATCAAACAGTGGGTTTTGCTGCAGCAACGGATTCTGCTGGGGGTTCACTGCTACTGGACCTTCAGGAACCTGCGGGAGTTGCGGCACGTTCTCCATCTGGTTTCTGCGCTGCTCCCTCCTTCTGTTCCTAAATGTCCTTTCAATTTCTGGGTCAAGCTCAAACCGTACCCCAGGCGGATCGCTCATGCACAAAAATCACACCTGCAAAAACAAAAGAAACAATCAAAAAGTTCTAGCACCAAACCACTAAAACACATACACAAAACATATCAGATAAAAACTTATTCAGTTCCCCGGCAACGGCGCCAAAAACTTGTTGGGTTCCTAGAGTGAGTAAAAATATGATATGAAATACTCTAGAATTCCTATGCAAGTATACACAGTCTGCAGCAAGTAATATTATCAATCCAAGGTCTGAATGAGTTTCTACTTTATCTATTTTGTATAACTTTCTAATGGTTTCAGAGATAATAAAAATGTTGGGTTTTATCGGAATTATGCTGAAGCAAAATAAATGACAGAACAACGAGTAAACAAATAGATAGATAGATTAAAGACAGGTGCTGGTTAGGCTTTAGTGATTTTTTTCTAAGATATGCTCTAGCAATATTATTGATCATGCATTTCTCGCAATATTATTAGCGGATTCCTCCCGGAACTCTGGATCTTTTGGGATATGTTTCAACCCCAATGAAGAGCAACCGATCGAGCACTAGGCAACTGGCTATCCCTAGCTCAGTCACTGGCGTTCACCAATACACAATGATCGTAATGTGGAGAATTGCCACACACTCTCTAAATCATCCCTGAAACTAGAGAGAGCTATCCCTACCGGCTGGCCACGCGGGCATAAAATAAGAAAAAGCACAACAATTAACCAAAATGCAATAGTCAATTTATTACTAGAGATGAAGCACAGTAATCACATTATTCCTAACCAACACCTTAAGCTACTTAGTTCATAATAAGCATAGGAATACGAATTACAATCTGAGTATGCATGTCCATCACTACAAGTTAATTAAGAAGGTAAACTCCCTAATCAGCTTGCGGTTGATGGTGTTCTTGATGATCTTCAATCTCCCTATACTATTCGGCTTCCAAGGGAAAACATGGAATGCTTTTGACTTTGAAGGCTACTTCCTTTTATAGAAGGATGGGAGGCTTGAATTAGGTCAACTAGGACACGTGTAAGGCTCTCCTTGATCCTTTATCCCGAAAATATCTCAATAGAAGTCGGTTCATGAAGTTGGATAACGAGCTGTGATGTGGCAGTTTCTGCTCTCAGTTTTGCTGCAGCATAGAATTTGCTCCCTCCAGTCGCTCAACAGCATAATCTGCATAAAGTGATTTCCAAAGCTTCCATTCTTCCAAATGGGTTAAATCATGTAATATCTCTCTAAAACCAACCCTATTAAGCATTAAAGACACACAAATCCTTATATAAATGAAGCCTAAATAACTACCTTTTGGGCAGTTATCAATCACCTAGAAGACCATCATTGCAGGCTGAACAAGGAGATTAACATTTCCTTTTATTATCTTGTAATTATGGGCATGCCTACTCAAATTGTAGCGTGCATCTCCATGCATATTATGAACTAAGTAGCTTAGGCGTTGGTTAGGAACAATGTGATTGTCGTGCTTAATGATAGCGCAATTTATTGTGCTACATTTTATATGATTTTATCGTTAGTCTTGGGTACTTTTTGGCCAATTTTATGTCTATTTGGTTTTGTTTTGTAGGAATCAAGCATTTTAATGGAAATCGATGTTTTTGAACACTACCGATGATTTAGGAGCTAAAGAATGAGTACGAGCCAAGAAAACAACAAAGGAAACAAAATTTGAGGCCTAGCATTGAGACGTTAGCCCTTGGAGCGTCTCAACGCTAGGTACATGGCTGGAGGCGCGCGAATTCGAGGCAGTGTCGAGACGCTACATCCACAACATCTCGACGCTGCGAACTTTCCAGATTAAATTAGGGCACGCGCGTTACAGCGTCGCGACGCTGTGTCCTCATCGTCTCGACGTTGTCACACAGAATGAGCAGTATATATATTTCGCGATGCAATATGATGGGGGAGCTGTTTTGGAGAGAAAAACACGACTTTTAGGGAGAGAAAACGAACAGAACAGGGCAGAGACAGTGGGAGCTTGATTTCGGGAGCTTGGATCGGGACGATCGTGAAGGGAACGCACGGGAATCACGGCTAGCGAGTTTAATCTTTCTCCCTATTTCTTGTACTGATTTTTAGCATGTATTGGGCTGATTTTGCTTGTATTTTAGAGACCATGTGTAGCTAAATTTCGTTTCGTAGGGGCTTGATGTTGCCATTAGCTTGTATGAATTAATTTACAGATTTTTTAGGACTTTTCGTAACGTGGTTTATTTATGCAATTGTATGCTTATTGCTTATAATCCGTTGATCACAGATTGTATAATTTTCATTTCTGAACTAATTGCTCGTGAGAGGGTAGTTTAGATTAGACCATCAATTGCATAACTTAGGTAATTCTTTAATCGGGAGATTTGGGATTGCTTGAGAAACCGTCATGAGGATTGTTCTTATTGCTTATGCTTATTGTTGAAATTAGATAGGGATATCAATTTTTTAATTTGCATAAAGGATTAATTGTACTCAGGAGAGGCTTTTAATTATTCATAATCCTTGGTTTATAAACTTGTTACGAGTTTGTTCCCAATTATTCTATGAATTAATTCATGCATCTAATAGGTGAAATCAATTCCCTAAGGCCTTTCTCCATTGAGTTTCCATATTTTATTGCTTTTATTTGTTTTTCCTTGATTTGCATACTTCTCGATTATTTTCTCTAAATAAAATTGGGCGAATATATCATTAATAATTAGGAGAACTAGAAAACCAATCCAGAGGACGACATTCGATTTTTAATCACTATATTATAACTTGGGCACGTACACTTGCGGTTAGCAATTTGCGCATCAAGTTTTTGGTGTCGTTGACGGGGATTGACAATTATTTAGTTCGCTTAATATTTTGGGGAATTTGCTTGGTCTTACTTTAGAGTGTATTTTATTGTGTTTGTCTTATTTTTCCTTTTATTCTTTATTTTTTTTGTTTTTGTTTTATTTTTGGTTTTGTTTTTGTTATTTATTTTAGGTTGTGATTGGGTATGTGAAAGGATAAGGACGCTCTGTTAGTGCGCTTTGATTTGGCAATCGAAAAAACTTGCAAAAAGAACAGGAAAGAGAAAAGGGAAAGACTTGCATCCATGGCCAATCCAAATCCACAAGATGAGTAGAAGCCGATACGGGACTATTTCCAGCCTACTTTTCTTAATCAACAATCTGGAATAGTCTACGCACCGATTAATGCAAATAATTTCGAGCTCAAAATTGACCTCATCCAGATGGGTAGAGATAGTGCATTCAGAGGATTCCCCTCTGAGGATCCTAACTCTCATTTAAAATCTTTTCTTGACATCTGTGGGACTGTGAAGTTGAATGGTGTTTCTGAAGATGCCATACGCTTAAGATTATTTCCTTTTTCATTACAGGACAAAGCTAGAGACTGGCTCCGATCACTTCCATCTGGAAGCATCACTACGTGGGACGCGTTGGTTCAGGCTTTTCTTGCCAAATATTTCCCACCTGCAAAGACAGTCAAGCTTAGGACAGAGATTTGGACATTCCAGCAGCTAGGCGATGAACAATTATTTGAGGCTTGGGAGCGCTATAAGGAGTTACTGAGGAAGTGCCCTCAACATGGATACCCAGATTGGTTGCAGATCCAATTGTTTTACAATGGTCTAAATCCGAATACTAAAACTATTGTTGATGCAGCTGCAGGTGGGACTTTATTGTCCAAGACTATGGAGAATGCACGTACTTTATTGGAGGACATGGCTACGAACAGTTACCAGTGGCCAACTGAGCGGTCTACACCTAAGAAGATTGCAGCTGGGATCTATGAGATTGACAATGTAAGTTCTCTTCAAGCCCAGATGACCTCCCTTGCTAATGCTTTCTTGAAATTCTCAGGTACAAGGAGTGCACAATCTATTGAGTCAGCTGCTCTTGCATCTCAGTGTCAGGAGGAGACCACTACTGAACAGGTTCATTATGTTGATAGAAATTCTAACTATAGGGGACACCATAATTCTGCACCCACACACTACCACCCTAAAGTTAGAAATCATGAAAGTTTCTCATATGCTAACACTAAGAATATCTTGAACCCTCCTGGATATACATCTCAAAAGGCTGAAAATAAACCTTCTCTTGAAGATATGGTTGGAGCTTTTATTGCAGAGTCTAGCAAAAGGACCAACAAGCTGGAGGAAGTAGTGATCGCAATAAATACCACTGTGACAGGCCACGGTGCAGCAATTAAAAACATAGAAACTTAGTCGGGTCAGTTGGTGAATGTTGTAAACACTATGCAGAAAGGTAAAGCCACGACTGAGCCAGAGAAAACCCAAATGGAGTATTGCAAGGCCATCACTGTGCATCAAGTGGAGGAAGTTCAAGTAGTTGAGGCACAGGAGATTCATGAGCCTGAAGTAACTGAGGAAAAAGTTGAAGAGGGATCGTCTTCAAACGAAGCTGAAAAGCTTACTTCTTACCCTCTTATACCTTCTCCGACTGTTCTTGTTCCAAAGCCCAAGAAAAAGAAGAAAAAGAATTACTCAGCTCAATTTAAGAAGTTTCTTGATATTTTAATGAGTTTAAATATTAATTTACCATTTGCAGAGGCTTTGGAGCAGATGCCCAAATATGTACAATTTATGAAGAAATGACTTTCGAGGAAAAAGAGGGAAAAGAAAGTAGAGACAATATTTCTCACCTCTACATGCAGTGCTCGACTTCAAAAGAATGATCCTGACAAACTTGCTGATCCAGGGAGTTTTTCCTTTCCCTGCAATTTTGGTACTCATTCTTTTCGTGCTTTGTGTGATTTAGGCGCTAGCATTAACATAATTCCTTTATCTTTATGTAAAAAGTTAAACATAGGAGAGATTAAACCTACTCCAGTGAAACTCTAGTTAGCTGACCAATCTGTAGTTAGTCCATACGGAGTAGTGGAAAATGTTTTAATTCAAGTAGGGAAATTTTTTCTGCCAGTTGACTTCTTTGTAATGGATGTAAAGGAAAATCCGTTAGTGCCTGTTATTTTAGGGAGACCATTCCTCGCAACTGGGCGAGTTATTATTGACATCGAGCGTAGGGAGCTGACTGTGCGAGTCTTACACGAAAAAGAAAATTTCAAAGCAGTCAGACCTTCTACAGATCAGGATGAAGTAATGATGGTCAGTTACAGAAAATGTGCAAACAAGAGCACCTCCGGTGGAGCCCGTGAAAATAGACCTCCTTGAAGCATATACGGTCAAAACGTCAAGCTAACGACGTTAAACAAGCGCTTTTGGGAGGCAACCCAAGTGTTTTTATTCTTTTATTATTTTTTTTTATGTGATTCTTTCGTTTATATTTTCTTACTTTTTTCTTTCTTTTTGATGTAGGTGAAGATGTATTTTTTATGAAGAAAAGAAAGAAGAGAAAAAAAAAATGAATGAAATGCGCGTTTGGGCTAAAAAGGTGACAGCGTCGCGACGCTGTGCACCTTAGCATCGTGACGCTGTCGCAATTTTGGAACAAAAATTCCATAATCGCAAACCAGTGGGTTTTGTGTGTTTCCTCAAGCCCTAGCCGCCGTTCTCTTCTTCCTCTCATCTCCCTACATTTTTACTTCAATCTCTAAGTGTTTTTCTTCAAATCTCTTGCTGAATCTCACGTATTTGGCCCTCTCCTTCCTGATGTTTTTCCGTTTTGAAGCGATTTGGTCGTGGGTTTGCTTGATTTTTTGCCGTTTGCAGCCGATTTCACTGGGGGTCTTGAGTTCGTGGAAATTTTCTAGCGGTAGCAGTGGGTTTCAGCATTTTTTGGAGTGTTTTTTTCATCGTGGGTTGCAAGGTGTCGGGATTTTGTGCATTGTTGGGGCGTTTTTTCAGCTTGGTTTGGCCGTGGGTAAGCGTATTTTGGTATTGTTCTTCGAACTTCAGCACCATTTTTGCCTTAGATTTATGATTAAGTTGATTTAGAAGTTCACATACTTGATTTTTGGGCTATTGGGGTCATGTTTTAAGATTATTGGGTGTTGGACTGAATTTAGAGAACTCGTAGCTGCTGATTTTTGTTTATTTCAACCCATATTCGCTGCTTTGTTGCTGGTTTTTGGTGTCTTGGAGCGTAGAATTAGTTGGGTTTTCTGTTGTACATCATTTTGTTGGTTGTAGTACGCTCTTGTGCATTATTTAGAGCTGGTGGACTCATTTGCTGCTGAATTAAGCTCTCTTGCTGCTGTTTTTACATTATATCTGTGGCGGACGGGATATCTTTGTAGTTTGTGGTTGTGTTTTGTGGCTTGGGACTGTTTAGAGCTTACTTTCTCACCTAGATTTTTCGTATCATTCCCTTTTCCCACCATGAACAAAAGATCTAGGAGACACGATGCTGCTTCCTCCTCCTCTTCCGCTCCTTTTGACCCTGCTATGTTCATAAATAGAGAAGCATATGAGCGATTTGAAAAATATGTTCAGAGTAGGAATTTTATTCGTGAGCGAGGTTTTAGCCCTGACCCTGAGAGGCAACCAAACTTAGTGAACAATATCGTTGCGAGGGGTTGGGGCGACTTTGTTCATCATCCTGCGCCCGGGGTAGCATCTATAGTGAGGGAGTTCTATGCTAACATGGAAGACTCTTCTTCTTCATCCTTTGTTCGAGGACACCGTGTCCCTTACGACCCCCTCACCATCAATAGGTTTTATAGGCTGCCCGACTTTGAGAGGGATGACTATAGTACATACCTTCATGGCCACTTAGAAGTTAATGATGTCATTCAGACAGTTTGTAGGCCAGGGGCCGAATGGGCTATGATAGGAGCGGAGATGGTGAGATTCAAGACCACCGATCTGTTTGTAGACTACAGGGTGTGGCACACTTTCCTCTGCGCCAACTTGATGCCTGTGGCGCATCTAAGTGATGTTACCAAGAGTCGTACCATCTTTCTATTCGCTATCGCCATAGGCCACTCGGTGAATGTCGGACAGGTTATTCATCAGTCTATGCGCCACATCCGCCGTCGTCACACGACAGTAGGGCTCGGGCATCCATCATTGATCACAACCCTTTGTCGAGCTGCTGGTGTCGTTTGGGACGCCCAGGAGGAGTTGGTCCACCCCGAGGCGATTATAGATAGGAATTTCATCAGTCGCTACCGAGGGCCTGAACCACAGGGTGCACAGCCAGTTTTTCCCATCCATGTAGAGTCAGAGCATCCTGAGCAGCCTGCAGAGCCTGAGCAGCATCGTGGAGCAGCTGAAGCAGCTGCGCATGGAGTTCCAGAGTCACCGGTTGGAATTCCAGACTCTCTAGCAGGGGTTCTAGAGTCATAGCTAGAGAACGGTTTGTTTTCGAGTTTATAAACTAGATTGGATAGTTTTGTTGTGTTTAATAATATGTATAGCTAGTGGACTAGCTCTTTTGTTAAGAAAAGTTCTTAACAAAATCATTTTGTTAGGAACAATGTGATAACTGCCCAAAAAGTAGTTATTTAAGCCTCATTTATATAGGGATTTGTGTGTCTTTTGTGCTTAATAGGGTTGGTTTTAGATAGATATTACATGTTTTAACCCATTTGGAAGAATGGAAGCTTTGAAAATCATTTTGTGCAGAATCTGTTGCTGGGCGACTTGAGGGAGAAAATTTTGTGGTGTAGCAAAGTTGGAAGCAAAAACTGCCACATCACAGCTCGTTAGCCAACTTCATGCACCGACTTCTGTTGAGTTATTTTTGGGATAAAGTAGCAAGGAGAGCCCTACATGTGTCCATGTTTACCTAATTCAAGCCTCATATCCCTCTATAAAAGGAAGTAGCCGTCCAAGTCAAAATCATTCCACTTTTGGGAGAAAACATTCCATTCTTGGAACGTTCCTTCCATCTTTGGGAGCCGAGCAGTGAAGAGAGATTGGAGATCACCTAGAAGACCATCATTGCAAGCTGAACAAGGAGATTAGCATTTCCTTTTATTATCTTGTAATTATGGGCATGCCTACTCAAATTGTAGCGTGCATCTCCATGCATATTATGAACTAAGTAGCTTAGGCGTCGGTTAGGAACAATGTGATTGTCGTGCTTAATGATAGCGCAATTTATTGTGCTACATTTTATATGATTTTATCGTTAGTCTTGGGTACTTTTTTGCCAATTTTATGTCTATTTGGTTTTGTTTTGTAGGAATCAAGCATTTCAATGGAAATCGACGTTTTTGAACATTACCGATGATTTAGAAGCTAAACAATGAGTTCGAGCCAAGAAAACAAGAAAGGAAACAAAATTTGAGGCCTAGCGTTGAGACGTTAGCCCTTGGAGCGTCTCAACGCTAAGTACATGGCTTGAGGCGCGCGAATTCGAGGCAGCGTCGAGACGCTACCTCCACAGCGTCTCAACGCTGCGAACTTTCCAGATTAAATTAGGGCACGCGAGTGACAGCGTCGCGACGCTGTGTCCTCAGCGTCTCGACGTTGTCAAGCAGAATGAGCAGTATATATCTTTTGCGATGCAATCTGATGGTGGAGCTATTTTGGAGAGAAAAACATGACTTTTAGAGAGAGAAAACAGACAGAACAGGGTAGAGACAGTGGGAGCTTGGTTTCGGGAGCTTGGATCGGGAGGATCGTGACGGGAACGCACGGGAATCACGGCTAGTGAGTTTAATCTTTCTCCCTATTTCTCGTACTGATTTTTAGCATGTATTGGGCTGATTTTGCTTGGATTTTAGAGACCATGTGTAGCTAAATTTCGTTTCTTAGGGGCTTGATGTAGCCATTAGCTTGTGTGAATTAATTTACGGATTTTTTAGGACGTTTCGTGACGTGGTTTATTTATGCAATTGTATGCTTATTGCTTATAATCCCTTGATCAAGGATTGTATGATTTTCATTTCTGAACTAATTGCTCGTGAGAGGGTAGTTTAGATTAGACCATCAATTGCATAACTTAGGTAATTCTTTAATCGGGAGATTTGGGATTGCTTGAGAAACCGTCATGAGGATTGTTCTTATTGCTTATGCTTATTGTTGAAATTAGATAGGGATATCAATTTATTAATTTGCATAAAGGATTAATTGTACTCGGGAGAGACTTTTAATTATTCACAATCCTTTGTTTATAAACTTGTTACGAGTTTGTTCCCAATTATTATGTGAATTAATTCATGCATCTAATAGGTGAAATCAATTCCCTAAGGCCTTTCTCCATTGAGTTTCCATATTTTATTGCTTTGATTAGTTTTTCCTTGATTTGCGTACTTCTCGATTATTTTCTCTAAATAAAATTGGGCGAATATACCATTAATAATTAGGAGAACTAGAAAACCAATCCAGAGGACGACATTCGATTTTTAATCACTATATTATAACTTGGGCCCGTACACTTGCGGTTAGCAATTTGCGCATCACTTAACTTTAGTAATATATTGATTATTGCATCTTGGTTAATTGTTGTGCTTGTTTCTATTTTTTGCCCGCCTGGCCAGCCGGTATGAATACCTCTCTCTAGTTTCAGGGATGATTTAGAGAGTGTGTGGCGATTAATCACACTACGATCATTGTGTATTGGTGAATGCCAGTGACGAGCTAGGGATAGCCAGTTTCCTAGTGCTTGATCGGTCGTACTTCATTGGGGTTGAAACACATTCCAAAAAATCCGGAGTTCCGGGAGGAATCCAGTAATAATACTGCGAGAGTTTGCATGATCAATAATATTGCTAGAACATCTTTTAAAACAATTACTGAATCCTGACCAGCGTCTGTTTCTAATCTGTCTGCCTATTTGTTTATTTTATGTTCTGTCATTTACTTTGCTTCAGTATTATTCTTATAAAACCCAATCATTTTTACCAACTTTGGAACCATTAAAGAGTTATACAAAATAGATAAAGTGGAAGCTAATTAAGGCCTTGGATTGATAATACTTAGTACTTGCTGCGGACTGTGTATACTTGCACAGAGTTCTAGAGTCTTTTTATACCATATTTTTACCCACTCTAGGAACCCAACAAGTTTTTGGCGCCGTTGCCGGGGGACTTGAATAAGTTTTTATCTTATTTGTTTTGTGTATGTGTTTTAGTGGTTTGGTGCTAGAACTTTTTGATTGTTTCTTTTGCTTTTGCAGGCGTGAGTTTGGTGCATGAGCGATCCGCCTGGGGTAAGGTTCGAGCTTGATCCAGAAATCGAGAGGACATTCAGGAGAAGAAGGAGAGAGCAGCGCAGAAATCAGATAGAGAACGTGTCGCGTCTTCCGCAGGTTCCTGAAGATCCAGCAGACCCCCAGAATCGCTTGCTGCAGCAAAATCTGTCGCTGGAGCAAAATGAGCAGCAAAATAATCAGGCTAAGAATCCTATCTTGGTAGCGAGCGATAGGACCAGAGCCATCCTAGCGTATGTTGTCCCAATGTTTGATGAGTTTAATCCAAGGATTGCACGTCCTCAAATTTAAGCGAAAAATTTTGAAATGAAACCGGTAATGTTTCAGATGTTGCAAACCGTGGGTCAATTCCATGGTTTGTCATCTGAAGACCCTCATGTACATCTTAAGTCTTTTCTAGGAGTTTGTGATTCTTTTGTAATTCAAGGAGTGCCTAGAGATGCTCTTAGATTAACTTTGTTCCCGTATTCTCTTAGAGATGGAGCAAAGGCATTGTTAAATTCTTTTGCTCCAGGATCAATTAGGACATAGAATGAGTTAGCTGAAAAATTTTTTAGTAAATATTTCCCACCTAATAGAAATGCTAAACTAAGAAATGAAATAGTAGGGTTTAGGCAACTTGAAGATGAGACTTTTAGTGAGGCTTGGGAGAGGTTTAAGGAGCTTTTGTGAAAGTGTCCCCACCATGGGTTACCACATTGTGTTCAAATGGAAACATTTTACAATGGGTTAAATGGAGTAACCCAGGGTATGGTTGATGCTTCGGCTGGAGGGGCCCTTTTGGCAAAAAATTTTAATGAAGCCTATGAAATTTTAGAGAGAATATCTACTAATAGTTGTCAGTGGTCGGATGTTAGAGGAACAAATAAAAAGGTTAAGAGTGTGTTAGAGGTTGATGGTGTGTCCACCATTAGGGCTGATCTTGCAATGATTGCTAACGCTCTTAAGAATGTGACAGTGATTAGTCATCAGCAACCACCAGCTATGGAGCCTGCTGCAGTGGTGAACCAAGTCACAGAGGAAGCATGTGTCTATTGTGGTGAAGACCATAATTACGAGTTTTGCCCCAACAATCCAGCTTCTGTGTTTTTTGTAGGTAATCAGAGGAATAACCCTTACTCTAACTTTTATAATCCAGGTTGGTGCAACCACCCCAACTTCTCATGGGGAGGACAAGGAAGTAATGTGCAAGCGCAACAGAAGGTGAACCAGTCGGGATTTGCTAAAGCGCAGGTATTGCCCCAGCAAAATTCAAGGAGTTCTCTCGAGGCAATTCAAAGTAATCAAGCTTCGATGAGAGTAAAGGTAGTGACTCTTAAGAGTGGTAAGCCATTAGAGGAAAGAAAGGAGCCTAGTAATATCCAGGATGTAAATAAGAATGGTGATGAAAATGTGGTTGTTGAGAAAGAGTTGGAGATTGGTCAGGGTGCTGGAGGCAGCAATAAAGATGCTTGAGCATCTGGTTCTGTTCCAGATGTGGAACCACCTTATGTGCCGCCCCCACCTTATGTACCACCTCTACCTTTTCCACAAAGGCAAAGGCCTAAGAATCAGGATGGTCAACTTAAAAAGTTTTTAGAGATTCTTAAGCAATTGCATATAAATATCACTTTAGTAAAAGCTATTGAGCAAATGCCTAATTATGCTAAATTTCTTAAGGATATTTTAACTAAAAAGAAGAGGTTAGGTGAGTTTGAAACTGTGTCTCTTACTGAGGAGTGTAGTGTTATTCTTAAGAATGGGCTACCACCCAAGGCTAAGGATCCATGATCATTCACCATACCTGTGTCTATAGGTGGAAAAGAGTTAGGTAGAGCACTCTGTGATTTAGGTGCAAGCATTAACCTTATGCCTCTTTCGGTCTATCGAAAGTTAGGTATTGGTGAAGCTAGGCCTACAACAGTCACACTCCAACTAGCTGATAGGTCTATCACATATCCAGAGGGTAAAATTGAGGATGTCTTAGTAAATGTAGATAAATTCATATTTCCAGTTGATTTTATTATTTTAGACTATGAGGCTGATAAAGATGTCCCAATTATTCTAGGTCGTCCATTTTTGGCTACTGGTAAGGCGTTAATATATGTTCAAAAAGGGGAATTAACAATGAGAGTCTGTAATGAGGAAGTGAAATTTAATGTGTTTAAAGCCATGAAGTATCCAGATGAAATGGAGGATTGCTCTTTCATTAGGATTCTGTAGAGCACAGTTATTGAGACAACAATACAGGATTCGACTAGTAAGCATTTTGAAGAGCATGGAGAGGTTAGTGTAGAGGATTTACAAGTTTTCTTGTTAGAAAGAAAAAATGAAAACGAGTTGTTTAGGTTTGAGGATGTTTTTGAGTTTTTAGATTTAGATCAAAGGAAAGCTCCTCCTATTAAGCCATCAATGATTGAGGCACCTACTTTAGTTTTGAAGCCCTTGCCGGATAATTTAAAGTATGTGTATCTTGGGGAAGGTGAGACGTTGCCCATTATTGTTGCATTAGATTTAATGCCGGAGCATGAGGAGGCCTTAATAAAATTGCTGCAGCAATACCGTAAGGCTATAGGTTGGACATTGGCTGACATTTAGGGAATTATCCCATCTTTTTGTATGCACAAAATCACTCTAGATGAGGGATCCTTTAAGAGTATTGAGCAACAAAGAAGGCTTAACCCTGCAATGAAAGAGGTTGTTAAAATGGAGGTGATTAAATGGTTGGATGTTGGGATCATTTATCCAATTGCAGACAGCAATTGGGTAAGCCCTGTCCAATGTGTTCCTAAGAAAGGAGGTGTCAGTGTGGTAAGCAATAAAGACAATGAGTTGATCCCAACTAGGACAGTAACTGGCTGAAGGGTTACCATGGACTACCGGAGGCTTAATAAAGCCACCCGTAAGGACCATTTCCCTCTACCATTTATTGACCAGATGTTGGATAGATTGGCTGATCAGGCCTACTACTGTTTCTTAGATGGTTATTCTGGGTACATTCAGATTACTATTGCTCCTGAGGATCAGGAAAAAACCACTTTCACCTGCCCTTATGGGACGTTTGCTTTTATGCGAATGCCTTTTGGCCTTTGCAATGCTCCAGCAACATTTCAGCGGTGTATGTTAGCAACTTTTTCTGATATGATTGAGTCCACTGTTGAGGTATTCATGGACGATTTTTCAGTGTTTGAAGGGTCTTTTTATAGTTGTTTAGATAATTTAGGTAAGGTGTTAAAAAGATGTGAGGATACCCATCTAGCTCTTAATTGGGAAAAATGTCACTTCATGGTGAAAGAGGGCATAGTGTTAGGTCATAGGATTTCTAAGAATGGTCTAGAAGTTGATAGAGCAAAAATAGAGGTTATTGAGAGACTAGAACCACCGAATTCAATGAAGGGAATTCGAAGTTTTTAAGGACATGTTGAATTTTATAGAAGGTTCATAAAAGATTTTTCCAAATTCAGTAAACCTCTTTGTAACTTATTGTGTACTGATCATGTTTTTTTGACTTTAATGCAGATTGTAGGAAGACTTTTAAAACTTTAAAGGCTGCTTTAATCTCAGCACCCATTCTTTGTGCACCTAATTGGAATTTACCATTTGAGGTAATGTGTGATGCAAGTGATGTTGCAGTAGGTGCGATGCTGGGGCAAAAGCAGGGAAAATTTATCCATCCTATATATTATGCAAGCAAGATTTTAAATGAGGCACAAGTCAACTACACAACTACTGAAAAGGAGTTGTTAGCTGTTGTGTTCGCTTTTGAGAAATTTCGGCTATATTTGGTTGGATCCAAAGTCACAGTATTCACGGATCATGCAGCAATAAGATATTTAATGACTAAAAAAGATGCAAAGCCTAGACTAATTCGTTGGGTTTTATTATTTCAGGAGTTCGACTTGGAGATAAAGGATAAGAAGGGATCAGAAAATGTCATCGCAGATCACTTGTCTCGTCTTGATCCATCATCATCTTTGCTGAAGCAATCTGCCATTTCAAATGCTTTTCCAGATGAACAACTTTTTGCTGTTGAGGTAAAGGTAGTCAGGGATGTCCCTTGGTATGCTGATATTGCCAACTTTTTGGTAAAGGGAGTCACTCCTATTGACATGGACTGGAGGCAGAAGAAAAAGTTTAAGCATGATGCAAATTTTTTCTATTGGGATGAGCCATTTATGTATAAGCAATGCTCTGACGGTATTATTCGTAGGTGTGTTTCAGGTTCTGAAGCAAAGGAAATCCTGGAGCAATGTCACTCTTCGCCGTATGGAGGTCATTTCAGCGGTCATAGGACAACTATGAGGATTTTGCACTATGAATTCTTCTGGCCTACCTTATTTAAGGATGTCCATTGGTTTTACAAGCAATGTGATGCTTGCCAAAGGAGAGGAAATTTAGGGCCTAGAGATGAAATGCCTCTTACTTACATTTTAGAAGTTGAATTATTCGATGTATGGGGTATTGATTTTATGGGGCCATTTCCCCCTTCTAATGACAATGTTTTTATCTTATTGGAAGTGGATTATGTGTCCAAGTGGGTGGAGGCCATCGCATGCCATTAGAATGATGCCAAGATAGTAGCAAGGTTTCTTCAATCGCACATCTTTGCGCGGTTTGGGACACCTAGAGCTCTTGTGAGTGATGAGGGTACACACTTTGTTAATAATATCTTAACTAAGCTTTTAGCTAAGTATGGGATTAGGAATAGGATAGCTACTCCTTATCACCCACAAGAAAATGGTCAATCTGAAATTAGTAATAGGGAAATTAAATCGATTTTAGAGAGTAGTCCATCCATCTAGAAAGGATTGGTCTTTTAGGTTGGATGAGGCTCTTTGGGCTTATAGGACAGCTTATAAGACTCCTCTAGGTATGTCTCCCTATAGGTTAGTATATGGGAAAGCTTGTCATTTACCATTGGAGCTAGAGCATAAAACGTTTTGGGCTTTGAAAAAGTTAAATTTTGATCTGAGTCGTGGAGGAGCAATAAGAATGTTGCAGCTTAATGAATTAGAAGAATTTCGCCAATTTTCTTATGAAAATGTGAAAATGTATAAAGGAAAGACTAAGTTGTGGCATGACAAGAAAATAAAATCTAAAGAGTTTGTCAAGGGTCAGAAAGTCTTGCTTTATAATTCTAGATTAAAATTATTTCCTGGGAAGTTAAAATCTAAATGGTCAGGGCCATTTCTTGTGATTGAGGTTTTCCCCCATGGAGCAATTACTTTGCATGATGAAAAAGATGGGAGAGTGTTCAAGGTAAATGAACAGCGCGTGAAACATTATTGGGGAGAGGAGTTTCATACAAAATATCCTTTCCTAAGGTTGATTGATGATTGAGAGATGTTTGCGGGAGCATTGTACAGAGCAAAATTTTGAGCTCCCAGTGTTCGTTTTGATTTTTCGCTGATTTATTTTTAATTTCGATTAGGTTAGATTTGGTTTATTTAAATTTTGCATGATTTATTTTCAGTCCGTTGGTATTTTTAATTCCGTAGAGTTTATTTTAGATTGTTTGATTTGAATTTTATTTGATTTTATTTGATTTTGTTTTCGGTTCATTTATTTGAATTATCTTTGAATTATCTTTTAATTAGTTAGATCTTAGATTCAGATTTTATTTTCGATTGTTTTTAAAATTCTGTTAATAAAGTTTTTCTCTAATTTATTTGGCTGCAATTGAAAGTAGAAGATAAGATTTGATTTGATCGGTTAAATTAATTTGAATTTAAAGGAGTTGATTATTGCAGAAGGGTGTTGCGACAAAGTTAAAGCTGAAGCAAATCTTTCGTTCGAATAGGAAGGGTTTTATTGTGAGTTAATTATTTTTACCGTTGAGATTTTTGAATTTATGTGGCAGGTAAATTGCAGGGATGCTACCACATGTCGTGCAAGGATAATCTAACGGTTTATCCGTTGACAGCACGCAGTTATTTACCATGGATGATTGAAATTCAAAGATTTTACCGTTAGGAATTTGATTTGTAAATTAAATGTGAACGGTAACCCATTTAATACGGAGAAAAATCTTTCGGTTTCGATTTGATTTGCTGCAGCTATTTATTCACAAACCTTCGGTAAGTTCTTCTCACTTCATCTTCTTGATTCATCCCTTGCCATTTTTATTTTCTTTCGTTCTCTGTGTGTGCTATAGAATTCATTTTGAAACTCTTCAATGGTTAAAACGAGAGCGAGAAAAGAGAGAGATAATGAGGAAGAGAAGGTACCCGTTACCCCCGAGGTTCAGAAGGTAAAAACGAAGAAAAAAAGAACGCCAGAGGAAAAAGAAGCCAAGAAAAGGAGAAGTCAGCAAAGGGCTGCGGAACAATAAGAAGTCCAGGAGGCAATAGAGGTTGTTGCCACAGTGATCGAAGAAGACCCGCAAGAACCACAAGAACAGATCCCAGAGGAGGCTGAGTAGAGAGTTGCGGATACAACAAAAGTGCGAGAGGAGGTTCGAGAAACGCAGGATGAGGATGTGAGAAAAGAACGTGTAGAGGTTGTGCCTGAAGGAGATAATGAGCCAGTGCAGGAGGCTCGGGTGGAGGTGGTCATGTCGGAGGTGCCCAGACGTCGTCGCATTAAGCGGTAGGCTGGGCGCGTTCACGTAATTAGGACTGATACCCCGTCACCGCCATCATCAGATTCTGAGAGAGAGAAGGCAGAGCAAGAGGAACGAGAGAAAAAAGAAGCTGAAGAAAATGCGAGGGAAGAAGTAGAGAAGAAGGCTGAGGAAGAGCGGTTGCTCAAGCAAAGAGCGGAGAAGGGCAAAAATATTGTTGAAGCATCGGAGGAACACGATGAAATAGAAGAACAGAAATTGTCGTATGATCGCTTCTTCAACAAGTTTGCCAGAGCAAAATACGCTGAGCTTCTGAAAAGGGATTTCTTATTTGAGCGAGGTTTCAGCGGTGATCTTCCACAGTTTCTGAGGACCGGAATTGCAGACCACGGTTGGGAGTTGTTTTGTGCGAAGCCTGGGTCTGTAAACGCGCAGGTGGTGCGCGA
Organism: Luffa acutangula; assembly: GCA_036850905.1. Lineage (NCBI taxonomy): Eukaryota > Viridiplantae > Streptophyta > Magnoliopsida > Cucurbitales > Cucurbitaceae > Luffa > Luffa acutangula. Next base: position 11,167,112 of record CM072087.1, read on the forward strand.
ATTTTATGCTAACATTATGAAAGAAGATGGTTTCCAGGTGATTGTCCGAGGAGTCGAGGTAGATTGGAGTCCTAGTGCTATCAACGCACTGTACAATCTTCAGAACTTCCCCCATGCCGCATATAATGAGATGGTTGTAGCGCCATCTAATGAGCAGTTATGTGATGCTGTGCGGGAGGTAGGTATTGAAGGAGCACAGTGGAAGCTATCCAAGACTTAGAAGAGGACATTCCAGTCGGCTTATTTGAAAAGGGAAGCGAACACGTGGATGGGATTTATCAGACAAAGGATGCTTCCAACAACACACGACTCGACAATCTCCAGGGAACAAGTTCTTCTAGCTTTTGCAATCTTGCGATCGCTCAGCATTGACGTAGGGAGGATCATGGCTAGTGAAATTTCTGGATGTTGGAAAAAGAAAGTAGGGAAATTGTTCTTTCCGAACACAATCACGATGTTGTGCAGAAGAGTAAGGGTACCAGTGGATGAGGGGGATGTGATTCTATTTGATAAGGGAATCATCGACACACCCAATTTGGCACGGCTCCAACGTATGCAGGAGGTACATCAAGGTGGACTTATCTACGGCATCAACTCGATTCTAGAACAACTGGCACTTTCGGCCAGTAGGCAAGAGTTTGCGGATAGGCAAACTTTAACCTTCTGGAACTATGTTAAGAATCGTGATGCCGGCTTAAAGAAGGCGCTGCAAGAAAATTTTTCGAAACCATATCCAGCCCTTCATGCATTCCCTGAGGACCTGCTGAACCCCTGGATTCCCCCGCCGTTTGTTGAAAAAGAGGGAGATGAAGAAGAAGAGCCGAGTCAGGAAGACTGAAGGAGGAGAATTTAAGCACGCAGTCTTTTTGTTGAAATATTTTTGTTGCTCGCGCATTTCTGACCGCATCTTCTTCTATCTTTGCTTGTTTTGTCTGTTTCTTTTTAATTTTTCTGCTGAAAAAAAAATATATTCTTGCTTATGTAATTTCTTTTAATGTTTTTAATGAAATTTCCTAGATGTTTCTATTATATGAGCACTGAGTTTCTCTAACTGAACTAATTTCTTCTGAATTTTTGAAGCTTGGACTGGTTAAGCTTAATTAGATCAAGGTATTCTGATCTCCAGAAACCTTTTGCTTGAGCATTTCTTCTAGTCTGGTCTGTTGCTGCGACAAAGAAGATTTTGGAGGTAGTGTTGACTTTTATGATCTACTTTAAGCGTAATTCTTGTCCCACACTTAGTTTAAAATTTAGATAGAGAAATTTAAGTTTGGGGGTATAATTGTAAAAATAATGATTCATCGAGGTCAATGAATAATTCAAGTTTGGGGGACTTTTTGCTACTTCAATTGTTTTGCTCGAGCATCCTCTCCTTCATTTATTTTTGCTAGGTTGTTGAGTAACCGGGGACATTTGTGATACCCACAGTGTGTCTTCGCGTCAAAAGATGACCTAGGAAATGTGAAAAAAAAAAATGAGAATTATTATTTGCTAAAAAAATTGATTGTTGAAAATTTTGCTGAAAAAATTCATGGAACAAAAGTTTTGAAGGATGAATGATGATCCAGCAGTTTTCTGTCTTCCAGAACTTAGGTGAGCTTCATCATAAAATTTCCCATTCTAAGGGGCAATAGATGGAATGACTAAGGATTTTTTAGCTTTATAATGAGTATTGAGCCTAGTTGGTGATAAGTTTGAGGCAAGGGTATACTGCACCATAAAGTGGGTCATCCCATGCTTAAGAGCTTATGGTTGTAGGGCTGCTTTAAGTCTAAAAAACCAGAATATAAACCCCTTGAAAATGTGTTTTGAATGTCTAATAATAGGGCTAGGTTGTGGTGAGTCCTTAGAATTGGGTTAAAAGTGGTGATTATTTGTCCATGTCGGAGGAATCATTTTGCTGCAGCAGAGCTTGGTTTTGCAGAGTGCTCAGGTAAAGGTTGGTAGTGTTGGACTGTCTGGTTTGATTAAACTATTCTTTGTCTAATGTTTTGAATTCTTGAAGGATGGTTGGTTCCTATTGCTCGGGACGCGCAATAGTTCAAGTTTGGGGGTGTGATAACTGCCCAAAAGGTAGTTATTTAAGCCTCATTTATATAGGGATTTGTGTGTCTTTTATGCTTAATAGGGTTGGTTTTAGATAGATATTACATGTTTTAACCCATCTGGAAGAATGGAAGCTTTGGAAATTATTTTGTGCAGAATCTTTTGCTGGGCGACTTGAGGGAGCAAATTCTGTGCTGCAGCAAAGCTGGGAGCAAAAACTACCACATCACAGCTCGTTAGCCAACTTCATGAACCGACTTCTGTTGAGTTATTTTCGGGATAAAGGAGCAAGGAGAGCCCTACACATGTCCAGGTTGACCTAATTCAAGCCTCATATCCTTCTATAAAAGGAAGTAGCCGTCCAAGTCAAAATCATTCCACTTTTGGAAGAAAACATTCCATTTTTGGAAAGTTCCTTCCATCTTTGGCAGCCGAGTAGTGAAGAGAGATTGGAGATCACCTAGAAGACCATCATTGCAAGCTGAACAAGGAGATTAGCATTTCTTTTTATTATCTTGTAATTATGGGCATGCCTACTCAGATTGTAGCGTGCATCTCCATGCATATTATGAACTAAGTAGCTTAGGCGTTGGTTAGGAACAATGTGATTGTCGTGCTTATCTTTAGTAATATATTGATTATTGCATCTTGGTTAATTGTTGTGCTTGTTTATATTTTATGCCTTCCTTGCCAGCCGGTATGAATACCTCTCTCTAGTTTCAGGGATGGTTTAGAGAGTGCGTGGCGATTAATCACACTACGATCATTATGTATTGGTGAACATCAGTGACTGAGCTAGGGATAGCCAGTTGCCTAGTGCTTGATCGGTCGTACTTCATTGGGGTTGAAACACATTCAAAAAAATATGGAGTTTCGGTAGGAATCTGCTAATAATACTACGGGAGTTTGCATGATCAATAAGATTGCTAGAGCATCTTTTAAAACAATTACTGAATCTTGACCAGCGCCTATTTCTAATCTGTCTGCAATTCTTAAGTGGTTAAAAATATGAGATAAATTAACTCCAGATTACTGTGCAAGTATACACAATCTAACAGCAAGTGATAAGTATTTATCGTATCCACAGGGTCTTGAAATGCCTACCTCTATTGATTTAATTTGTCTTTTAAGTGATTTTAAAAGGTTGGTTAAATTGATTGGGTTTTTAAAATGCTGAAACAAATGAAATACGAAAGCAGTAAGTGATTACGACTAGAAAAAACAGAATGGAAACAGACACAGGTTAAGACTTCTGTAATTGTTATAAAGATGCTCCAGCAATTATTTTGATCCGTCAATCTCCTGCAGTATTATCGGTGGGATCCTCCCGGAACTCCGAATTTTTTGGAATATGTTTCAAAACCAATGAAGCTCTACCGATCAAGCACTAGGCAACTGGCTATCCCTAACTCAGTCACTGGCGTTCACCAATACACAATGATCAAGCGTTAATTATCGCCACACAACTCCTAAATCATCCCTGAAACTAGGAGAAGCTATACATACCGGCTAGCTAGGCGGGCACATAATGAGATTAAAGATCAACAATAATTCAAGATGATCATGATCAAATAGAATGTCCAGATTTATAAATATAACAATCACATAATTCTTAACCTATGCCTACAAAGAAATTAGTTCATGATTGGAAACATAAAATACGTTACAATCTATATAAGCACATCCATAATGCGAAATAAACAAGAAATACTAATCCTTTTGGTAATTGGGGAGATGAAACGGCTGCTTCAAACCACCAAGAACATGGAAGAACTTCGTCTCCTTGAGTGGAATCGCAAATGGTCTTCTTAGATCTCCATTCTGCCGTCAATTCGGCCTCCGGCCGATTGATTCGGTCTCCAAATCGTGAATCAATTTATCTTTGACGGCTCCTCCTTTTATAAGATGAGAATTAGGTTAAATTGGACACATGGCAGGCTCTCCTTGCTCCTTTATCTCGAAAATAACTCAACATAAGTCGGTTTGTCAACTTGGCTAACGAGCTGTGACGTGGCAGTTTTTCTCCCAGTTTTGCTGCAGCATAGAATTTGCTCCCTCATGTCGCTCAGCAGTATTTTCTGCACAAAATAACTTTCAAAGCCTCCATTCTTCCAAATGGGTTAAAACATATAATATATATCTAAAAGCAACCCTATTAAGCACAAAAGACACACAAATCCCTATAGAATTAAGGCCTAAATAACTACCTTTCGGACATTTATCAGTCGTCCATGTCCGACTTTAATTTGTAAGGTAATGTGATGTTAAAAGTTCGTTAGTTTGAAAAATTGAAGCTAAATTTAGTTCTTAGGTTTATTAGGTTTGAGAAATTAGTTAAATTTTGAGGCTATTTATTTGATTAAAGTTTAATTGGGGACTCATCACGTGATTAAAATGTGAGTTTGAGTGCAATTGTGTGATTAAATTATGACTTTTCGTTTAGTGTGTGTTTAAAGTTTCAATTCAAGCTTATTTGTATGATTTAAATGACAGATTATTTTGAGTGTAAAGGAGGTGGGTGTGCGAAACTTGATTTAACTTGCAAAAATATTAATATATTCATAAGTTTAAATTTTAGTTAAGTTTAGTTTTAATGTTATTGTAAGGGACTACCGAACATGACACAGATCTCCACAATGGTATGATATTGTCCATTTTGGGCATAATCCCTCATGGGCTTTGTTTTTGGATCACCCCAAAAGGCCTCATACCAATGGAGATACTAGTCCTCCCTTATATACCCATGATCATCCCCTTATCTAGCCAATGTGGGACTTTGGGCGCACTCCCAACAATCCTCCCCTCGAATAAAGTACCACCGAGCCTGCCCTCAAATAGTCATCTATCCGTCCAACTCTCTAGGCTTCACCGCTTTACTGAGAGTTCTTGCTCTTATCTAGGACGACTCCTCTTCGCCGGAGTATACCTGCCTACCCAGAGCTCAACCACGAACCTCCACCATGACTATTAAGGCTCACAACTTCTTTGTTCGGCACCCGAGGATTCCACCCAACACGACTACTCCCAGGGCATGGCTCTGATACCACTTGTAAGGGACTACCAGACACACAGATCTCCACAATGGTATGATATTGTCCACTTTGGGCATAAGCCCTCATGGCTTTGTTTTTTGATCGCCCCAAAAGGCCTCATACCAATGGAGATACTAGTCCTCCCTTATATACCCATGATCATCCCCTTAGGCTCTATTGGGTAGGCGTTTGGCCTAGATAAGAGTAAACTCCTTGGTAAAAGCCTTGGTGAAGGAGTGTTTGACGGATAGATGACTATTTGAGGGGAGGCTCGTTCGTGGTACTTTGTTCGAGGGGAGGATTGTTGGGAATTAGAGAGTGCAACCAAAGTCCCACACTGAGTAGATAAGGAGATGATCATGGGTTTATAAGGGAGGACTAGTATCTCCATTGGTATGAGGCCTTTTGGGGTGAACCAAAAGCAAAGCCATGAGGGCTTATGCCCAAAGTGGACAATATCATACCATTGTGGAGATATGTGTATGTCCTTAGTCCCTTACAGTTATGTTTATAAATTTAGATAAGTTCATTATGTTTAGAGATGGTATGTTCACAAATTTTGATGAGTTTGTTATGTTTCGATATTATGTCTATGTCTTCGTTAAGTTTAGTAAGGATTTTTTTTCTTTTTTTAATTTTAAAATTTGATGAGTGTTAGTATTCAATTCCACAATGAGAATGAAGTTTTATTTGTAGTTTACATAGGTTTATTTCATTTTCGTGAATATTTATATTGTAATTTTAATTTTATTTTGAGCCCAAACTTTATACAAATGAATTGTAGAAGCAAATTTGATTGGATAAACTTTATTTTATATCATTAGTGCATACACGATTACTTAAGGTAAAAAAAAAAAAAAACTTTGGATTATAAGGAAATAGAAAGAAAATAATTGATATTTTATTAAAAAAAAAAATGCAAAAGAAGAATTGTTGACGCTTTTCATTTTGGCATCACCAAAATTTCTCTTGACGAGGTCTAATTTTTTACTTTCTCTGACGTTTTTTTAAAACTCTAAATTCTGGCGACATGAAACAAATAACATATGTCGCTTTGAAAAGGAAAAATTGAAACAAATTGAAACAAATCGAAACAAATCGAAATGAATAATAGTGTTAATATAATTAATCTACTTCATTAAAAATGCATGGAAGTAATTTTTTTTTCCTTTTAATTTAAAATATTATACATTGACATATCTAATGCCACAATTTTGCAAATGTCGAAAGTGCATGTAATTGTTTTTTACATGAATCAAATTGCATTCTTTCTTTATAATGGACCCAACTTCCATTCAAGTCATTTTTATTTCCCTAAATGTATGGTGCAATATAGTAAAATACACTATACAAAAAGAAATTAAAATGAAATGGAGTAGAAGAAAATATATCGAAATAATAAATGGATAATTAAGCAATAATACATATAAGTACAAGGTATTTATGAGTTTTTAAGTCCATAGAGGGTTTTTAGCACATGGGCACATTTTTATTACGGATTGGATTGGGAGCAACCAATCTAATTGGACCTTTAGGCTTGCAACTTAGAATGGCTGAATGGTCTATTTGTGGACTCGTGCTTGTTTCCTTCGAAATGTATAAAGTGTGGAAATGATCATCAGAACTTGGAGCCTCATTAGTTGCCTGTTGAGATGATGGTTCATTGACTACTGGTGTTGTATTAGTAGGTGTTGTCTCTTTTAAAACTTTCAAATTGGGTATTGAAGCAAGGATGACTCTAGAAGTTGCCGTGGGTGTGAAAGGAAAACACATGGTAAGGAGGAGAAAGGAGGAGAAAAGGAAAGAACCACGTTGCGAAGTCATTAATGGATAACAAATAATTTCAAATAATAGATGAGTTATTTGAATCGAGCTTTTGGGTTACTGGCCTATCACATGGATGAATTATGGTATGGTGCATTAAGTCTTAAATAGGTTTGCAAATAGATGAGGAAGAAAGTCCGTTGTAGAAATTTGGTGAATGCAGCTGTGGTTTTGGTGTTTCTTTTTCTATATTTGTGTATTTCCTAATTGGAGTTTTACCAAATTCATAAAAAACTAAACAACTTAAACAACATAATTCAATAGGAATGCATGATAAATTTTGTATGTAGATTTATAAATTTACCATTGTCTTCTCTGATAAAGAGTTTAATACCAAATTAAATATTGTTCTTTACAAAAAAGAAAGCATAAAAGAGAAAATAATATCAACAGTCGTTGAATCGAGTACACTAGCATGTCGCACGATGGTACCAACTTGCACCTGCACCAGATGTGTCGACCTTGATCCTTCTAGTTACACATAATGTAGGTTGTTCCACTACCTTGCCTAACAATTTTTCAGGCACTCTTATGCAAATGTCACACTTGACACGCTGATTCTGAGACGCCTTCAAAAACTCTAAAATGTTGTAACGCCTCCCATTTCGAAATTAAGCATATTTAGGACATGAACAATTGTTGATTTTAAATTAAAATTTTAGTTCAAGCAATTTTATTTTGAGAATTTTGAATCCACAATCTTGTAGTTATGGAAATAAAGTTACCCAAGATTTTCTCATGAAAGAAAGGAAATTAAGGTTGCAATTTAGGTTTTAGAAGATTGGAATTAGTGGGTAATTAATCTTTGGGAAAATACACTTTTAGTCCCCGAGGTTTTGGTTAGGTTTCATTTTGGACCCTAAGGTTTCAAACTCGACAATTTAGCTCCTGAGGTTTGGATTTCGTTTCATTTCGGTCCCTCCGTTCAGTTTTTTTTTTTTTTTTTTTTTTGTTAATAACAAACAGAATGCTGACGCAGAACTAATTTTTTAATTAAAAATTAACTTTTAATTTTTTTAAAATAAAAATATTATTTTTTATATATATTGTATTTGTTCTCTCCCTTCTTCTTCTTCTTCAATAACACCACTACCACCGAGCCTGCTGCCAACAGCCACCGACCGTCGTTCTCCTCTCTCTTCATTTTCTTTTTTCTTTTTTCAAGTGAAAAGAGTGAGAGGGAGGAGGAAAAATAAAGCTAATATATCTAATTCTTTATTGATGAAGTATATCAAAGATATCTAAACTAATGAAAGCTCATGTGTAAAGTATATTATATTCACGAAATATACATCTGATATACTATATATTTAGTATATCAATTGATTGATATACCGCATATCTAATACATTATATTCACGAAATATACATCTGATATACTATATATTTACTATATATTTAGTATATCAGTTGATTGATATACCAAATATCTAGTATATTTTTAGGGTTTAATATACTAGATATTTGGTATATCAGTGGACGACGAGCTGAGGTTATTTTAGTCTTTTTGTGTTATTGTCTGGGCTGGGCCAAACGTTTTTTGCTATATCTGAAAACCCAATAAATCAAAGACACGCCTCCAATTACTGATTTATTTTTTTCTATTGATGCAAATGCCCCTACAACAAACATCATACGAGTTACGTCTCGTATCAGCAACTTTCTAACCAGAAACACAACCTTAAGAAAGCTTACAACTTTAGTTCATTCGAACCAAACTTAATTATTATTAACTAAATGAATAGATAGAGTTCTTTAAAACAAACACAACTAGACCTAGAGTTTAACAAGAGTAATCAGAAATAAACCTAACAGGACAACAACTATCCAACCAAATTAAGCAGCAAACTACCCAACATGAAAATAAAATGGAAAATAGCGTAGAATAGCTATGGTCCTTCCTCATATGCCTCCTCTACATCACCATGGTCCACGCAATCCTCATAACCTGCAAAATCTTGTAGTTGAGGGGAGAGAGGGGAGGGGATCAGTACAACCATGGTACTGGTAAGCAGCCCCTACCTGAAAAGCCATCAACCAACAACCAGGCAAACAACATGCTTTTCACACGCATACAACATGCTTTTTAAAGTTGTAAACACATCAACATGCTCAAAATCGAGTAAAATGAATGACTCTCCTAAGTCAAACCTCATGCATCTCTTTATGCAACCCATTAACCACCCATGCTCCACGAGCTTACGCAACAATCATGTTTAGCTCTTACATTGTTCTCCACACGTGATTTCCGCGTCAGGCTCCGCAAAACTCTCCATGACTAACCCTTCGATTTGCACCGACCCCTGACCATTTATACCCAGGGCCTCGACACTTCTCTACAGAGCTCGGCGTTTAACCCTTGACCATTTATACCCAAGGCCTCGAACTGTGCATCGACCCTTGACAATTTACACCCAAGGCCTCGATGACTAAGGAACGTATTGACCCTTTACAATTTATACTCAAGGCATCAATACTTGCCTCAAGACTCATCACATCGACCCTTGACCATTTATACCCAAGGCCTCGATGCTCCTCTTTATCTAACATTGGCATATCGACCCTCGACCATTTATACCCGAGGCATCGACATCCAATAGTGACATATCAGTCCCCAACCATTTATACCCGAGGCCCTGATAATCACTTTACTTTCCTCGAAACAATATTAGTCCTCGACCATTTATACCCGAGGCACTGATATCTCAATCACAATGCTAGTCCTCTTTAAACACATGGTGACATGTCACCCCTCGACCATTTGTACCTGAGGTGCACTGACATTCACCCATCTTGCCCTTTTTTCCATTTTAGGTCCCTGACCTCTTTTCTCATACCTATCTAGAATGCATATGCCTTGCAAAATGCTTCTAGACTCAAGTACTATGCCCACCAAGCATATACATACAATAACATGCTCTCACCTCACGCATAACTCATGAACTCACAACAGAACTAGCATGCTTTCAACAAAACATCACAAACAACGTTTATATATTTCAGAACTACATGTATATGTTGGGTTTTATGCCCTAAAATTCGTAGATAGTAAATGTACATTTGACCAAACATTAATAAAAGTGATGTATTATTCAATGTTTGTATTATATCTTGTCTTATTAACCCTAATCCAATAAACTAAACATCCAAGGCTAATAGAATTAGGCTTGAACTAGTATGTAGGGACATACGGGGATCAATGTTCAAGTTTTAGCCTAAAGGGTCTGTAGTATAGGGATAAGGCTGGGTACCTTATCCTGGTGACACTATGGATACGGTCTGCTTTGAATATTGATACAAACGTAGTGATCCAACGCGTTCATGTGGTTGACATGCGAGTGGGGGTATCCTGTGCAATGAGTTTGCACAAAGATCGGACCGCTGTTGGGGCGATTTTCCATTCTGCAAGCGCACGGGTCGTCACAAGTAATATAAAACGGAAAGTATTCCGAGTATCGAATCCTCAGGGAAATTGAATTAATTCCATTAAGTACCGAGAATCATCATGTTTTAATTTTATTTAGAAGATCAACTCGAATTATAGTGCGAAAATTTAAGGAATTAATAAAAATAAACATGTAATAATGAAATGAAAATATCCAACTAGGGGGGGGGGGGGCGTGACCTAGGGTGTTATCTAGTTTTCTTGGATTTATAGCTCAAATACGTGGATGCATGTAACTAATAATCAACAATCCCATAAATCTAGAAGTAATTACAAGCGGATTTCTCTTTCAAGCTCCTCCACATCTCATACTAACATAACTAATTTATGTGTCCATCTCCTTAGTTAATCATAGTATGGCATTAAGCAACTTCATAATCAATTTCTAACAATTCTCTTTCACTCTCGTGTTCCAAGCAATCGTTAGCCATGCAATTAGGATCTAATCTAATTTCTCTCTATCGAGTATCAATTTAGACCATCATAACAATTACTCCGTGATCAAGAGATTAAAGGCATTAAGCATGAATTGCATAGATGAAATATGAAGATATTCATTACATAATCCATGTAATTGCGCTACAATATCCAATTAACTAGAATAACGACCCTAGGTCTCAAGATCTACTCACAAATGGAAATAATTGTGCCCAAATGATCTTGATCCATAGGCCTAACTCAAATTACAGCAAGGAATTATAAAGAAGTAAGGAAGAAATAACCGATAAATTGATCCCAAGCTCCCGCTATGATCATCTCGAATCTTGAGCCTTAGAATCTCGCTTAAATCCCAGTTTTTCTCCACAATTCTTCTCACTTTTTCTCTCTATTGAGCTAGGGGAGAGCTCCCCCAAATTTGGGATGCTTTGAACCAAAGGGAAGGGGTCTTTTTATAGTGCAAGGGGCTGGAATTTTCTTGTTGAACAAGTCGACAGCGTCTCGACGCTACGTCACAGCGTCTCGACGCTGTGACGTCATGTTGTCTTGGGGCAGAAGTCGTCGCAGCGTCGAGACGCTACGCAGACAGCGTCGCGACGCTGTCGCGATTTTTGCACGCGCTATTCTGACCACCTAGCGTCTCGACGCTACGGTCCTAGCGTCTCGACGCTAGGCCTTCTAGAAGCCTGATTTGCAGATTTTTGCCTCCTTTCTTCAAACTTTTGGGCTTTTTGGGCCTCCCACTTTAATTATCTCTTGGACTTTAGGGCTTGGATCTTCAATGATTATTCTTTAAATTGCCCAAAAGGTCTCCAAATTTACCCAAATTCTCTTAAAATCTCAGTTTTGTTGCCCGAACTCGGTTTTCTATAAAATCAACATAAAAATATATTAAAGCTCACAATTTATGCACAAAACTAGCTAAAATTAATAGGAAAATGATGACATTTTTGCATGTCATCACACCCCCAAACTTAAAGTTTTGCTAGTCCCGAGCAAAATAAAGTAATGCATATGAATCATAACTTGCATGCTAACAACTCTATCCTCAATGCTTCTAGCCATAAATGCAAACTATTAAAACAAATAAGTAAGCATGGTCAACCATCAAGAAGTTTAAAATTTAATCCTATCCTCCCTTGCAAAAATGAATCATCATTTGTCTAATCATAATTTTTACTATCCCGGAATCATTTATATACTCCTCCATTCATCTTCCCCCTACACTGGCACTAAAGCTCGCCCTTTTAGCCATCATACTTATCTAGCAAGTACTACCTTACTAAGGTGCCCAAAATTCTTGAGGCGTCCCCCAAACATTTTCTCTCCTTTTTTTTTTTTTTTTTTTTTAAGATGAAGATGGCGATAATCCTTTTAGATGTAACGCCTTCGTTCTGGCTTGCCAACATTGGTGATGAAAGCATCCAACTACGAGCGCTTCATCTTTCAGGATGCCGAAGCATGCTCATTTCTTTCCAGAGTTTTCATGCAAAGGCAAACGATGGGTGTCATGAATGCCCCTGGTTACTAACACTTTCAAGAAAGTGGAGCATTTATTATTATTATTATCCTTTGAACAATTCATTTTCTTTTTCCCAAAGCTCAGTATTACTAACTATTACGCATGAAAGCTATCTAGACAAACTTTACACCTATCGGAGTGACAACAAACTTCCAAAGCATATAACTTTCATCTAGGCTTTCAAAATCATAATAAAACAAGTGAATCATCATACTTTGCAAGGGGATCAAAGAAAAATTTTAAATTTTCTTGAATTTAGACATGCTTCCAAATTTGCAACAATAAGAGAGAATCATGGCTTAAAAACATATCAGCAGACATCATTATCATCAGCATGCATTTAATTCATTATAAGCATTACTTTGCTTACACAAAACCTAAGCAGAGCGAACCTCCCCCCCAAACTTAAAATATACATTGTCCCCAATGTATGAACATTTGATCAGATAAAGAGAGATCGATACTGCCCTGAAAAAGCGAGAGAGTCTGAAACGTCTTGAATTTTCATCCGAAGAGAGAATGAGCTGATAGGCATGATTTCACGAACTTCCTACATAAGGATCAATCTCAAGGGAGCATTATGATCAATACAAAAAACAAAAATGAGACCTAAAAACTTAAACAGCTTGGGTTGCCTCCCAAGAAGCGCTTTGTTTAACGTCCTGAGCTAGATGGGGCTTGGTCACCCTGGATCCGTTAAAATCATTTTTTCGACCTTGCGCTCTTCGAATCCACAATAGTGCTTCACTCTTTGAGCATTAACTTTAAAAGTTAACCCGCTGTTATCCATTAATTCAATTGGTCCATATGGGGATACTTCCTTGATTATGAATGGACTGGACCATCTTGACTTCAATTTTCCTGGGAACAATCGCAATCGAGAATTGAATAGAAGAACTTGCTGCCCTGGCTCAAAAGAACGCTTTTGGATTATATTATCATGCCATCTTGCGGTTCTTTCCTTATAGAGCTTTGCGTTTTCATATGCCTGGCTCCTGAATTCTTCTAATTCGTTGAGCTGCAGAAGACGTTGTTCCCCAGCCTTCTCTGCGTCCAAGTTTAGCTTATTGATAGCCCAATATGCCTTGTGCTCAAGTTCCACAGGCAGGTGACAGGCCTTTCCATACACTAATCGATACGGGGATGTACCGATTGGAGTTTTGAAAGCTGTCCGGTAGGCCCAGAAAGCATCGTCCAACTTGTATGCCCAGTCCTTTCTGTTGATACGAACTGTCTTCTCTAGAATTTGCTTAATCTCCCTGTTAGAAATCTCAGCTTGCCCGTTAGTCTGGGGATGATAAGCTAAAGAAGTCTTATGCTTGACACCATATTTCCTCAGTAATGATTCAAACAATTTATTGCAAAAATGAGACCCCTCATCACTAATTATAGCTCGTGGTGTGCCAAATCTAGTGAAAATATTTTTATGCAAGAAACGTAACACAACCCGAGCATCATTAGTCTTTGTGGCTACTGCCTCTACCCATTTAGATACGTAATCAACAGCAACTAGGATGTAAAGTAACCATTGGAAGAGGGAAAAGGGCCCATAAAGTCCATGCCCCACACATCAAAAAGTTCAATTTCGAGAATAGGGGTTAAGGGCATTTCATGGCGTCTAGAAATATTTCCTGTCCTTTGACATCTATCACATGTTCTTACGAAGGTATAACAATCTTTAAATAAAGTAGGCCAATAAAAACCAGATTGAAGTACCTTTGCTGCAGTACGAGTTGGTCCAAAATGACCACCATAAGGAGAAGCATGACAATCATGTATAATCTTACCTACTTCTTCTGCTGGAATGCACCTTCGAATGATTTGGTCAGAACACACCTTGAAGAGAAATGGGTCATTCCACAGATAGGACTTCACATTATGGAAAAACTTCTTTCTTTTCTGAGCATTTAAGTCTGGAGGTATTTCTTTTCCTGCAAGAAAGTTTACAAAATCGGCGTACCAAGGAAAAGAAGTTTTAATAGCATATAACCTTTCATCAGGAAAAATTTCTTTAATAGGAAAGGTTGCGATGTTCTTTTCATGCTCTATTCGAGACAAATGGTCTGCGACTACATTCTCACAACCTTTTCTGTCCTTGATCTCATAGTCAAATTCTTGCAATAACAGAATCCATCTTATGAGTCTGGGCTTGGAATCCTTTTTACTACTCAAATAATGAATAGCAGCGTGGTCAGTATGCACTATAACCTTTGTACCAAGTAAATAGGGCCTAAACTTATCGAAAGCGAACACAACAACAAGCATCTCCTTCTCTGTAGTGGTGTAGTTTTGCTGAGCACTATCTAAAGTTCTACTTGCATAATAAATTGCCCTAAAGAACTTATTTCGACGTTGCCCTATGACAGCTCCCAAAGCATAATCACTAGCATCGCACATGATTTCAAATGGTTGACTCCAGTCAGGAACAACAATGATGGGTGCAGAAATTAGTTTTTCTTTCAAAAGATCAAAAGCTAGGAAACATTCTTTTGAAAACACAAATGGAGCATCTTTTTCAAGCAATTGGCACAGGGGTTTAGCAACTTTTGAAAAATCTTTTATAAAACGCCTGTAAAACCCTGCGTGGCCTAAGAAACTACGAACTCCTTTAACATTAATAGGCGGAGGAAGTTGCTCAATAGCAGAAATCTTAGCTTTATCAACCTCCAAACCCTTTTCAGACACCTTGTGACCTAAGACTATCCCTTCTTTTACCATAAAATGGCACTTTTCCCAATTTAAAACAAGGTTAGTCTCTTGGCATCTTTGCAAAACACGAGACAGATTATGCAAACAGTTATCAAAGGATGAACCAAAAACAGAGAAATCATCCATAAATACTTCCATGATCTCTTCTACAAAGTCTGAAAATATGGCCATCATACAACGTTAGCTGGAGCATTACATAGTCCAAAGGGCATACGCCGAAAAGCATATGTGCCATAGGGACACGTAAATGTTGTTTTCTCTTGGTCTTCGGGTGCAATTGCGATTTGATTATAGCCCGAATAACCATCAAGAAAACAATAATATGGATACCCAGCTAACCTATCAAGCATTTGATCAATAAAGGGGAGAGGAAAATGGTCTTTTCTGGTGGCCTTGTTTAACTTCCTATAATCAATACACACACGCCAACCAGTGACTGTCCTAGTAGAAATGGATTCATCTTTCTTATTCTTAACAACAGTCATCCCCCCTTTCTTAGGCACTACTTGAACAGGATTTACCCAAGGGCTGTCAGATATAGCATAAATAATTCCTGCATTTAATAATTTTAACACCTCGGCTTTTACCACTTCTTTCATTGCTGGATTTAATCTCCTTTGGTGTTCTACTGTAGGATTAAAGGCATCTTCCATTAAGATTTTATGCATGACAATTGAAGGACTGATTCCCTTAATATCACTAATAGACCATCCTAAGGCAGATTTATTCTTTTTCAAAACACCCAACAATTTTTCCTCTTCTACCTTACTTAAGTCAGCAGAGATAATAACCGGAAAAGTAGAAGAGTCTCCTAAGAATGCATAGCGCAAGTGGGCAGTCAATTGTTTTAATTCAGGGGAAGGGACATCAACTTGAGCACAAATATCTAATGATAATGTTTCTTCCCTTCCTAAAGATCTATCAATTAAAGCATCTTCTTGATCAACTTCTAATAATTCATCTCCAAAGACGTCAGGCATGCTTATCTCATAATGATCAACAGGAGACTCTGACTCTACACATGCATTGATAATAGCGTCAACTGAATCAATCGAGAAGCAGGAGCTAACCTCTTCTGGATGTTTTAATGCATTAAAAAGGTTGAACACTACCTCGTCGTCTTCCACTCTGAGAGTCAGGGTTCCTTTTTGTACCTCAATTAGAGCACGAGCGGTTGCCAAAAATGGTCTCCCAAGAATGATCGGGACTTCAGGGTCTTCTTCCATGTCTAAAACTACAAAGTCTGCAGGGAATATGAATTTGTCGACATTGATCAGAACATCTTCTAACACACCTTTGGGGTATGTCATTGAACGATCTGCCAATTGCAAGACAATTGTGGTTGACTTTAATTCCCCCAAGCCAAGTTTCCTGTAAACACTGAATGGCATTAGGTTTATACTTGCCCCTAAATCACACAGAGCCTTTTTTATAAACAAACTGCCAAAAGTACAAGGAAGAGTGAAACTCCCTGGATCTTTTAATTTTGGCGGTAGATGTTTCTGGATTATGGCACTGCACTCGGCTATCATATTTACTGTCTCATGGTTCTCGAATTTCTTTTTCTTTGACAATATTTCCTTCATAAACTTGGCATAGTGTGGCATCTGTTCCAAAGCATCTGCAAAACGAATGTTAATATGAAGTTGTTTAAAAATATCAAGAAACTTTGAAAATTCAGCATCCAACTTTTTCTTTTGAAATTTCTGAGGATAAGGGATCTGGTTAAGAACTAAAGGAATAGAATCAGAAGACTTATCTGGTACTGATGGTGCTGACTCTTCCTTTGGTTTGTGTTCATCTTCCTCATCCACTATCCTTCTAGTGATGGGGTTTGTTTCTTCTTTTCTTTCAATTTCTCTGAACTGTTTCCCACTTCTAAGAGATATGGCGGGGCATTTTTCGTGTGGGTCCATGGTGACGATATTGGATAAATTTCCTTGCTGGATTTCCTTCATAAATATTGTCATTTGGTCCATTTTTGCCTCCATCTTATTAATGACAATATCTACTTTGGTTTGAACATTTTCATTCAAATTTCTAGTCTCATTCATGAAGTTTCTTAGCATTTCTTCCAAAGGGTTTTTCTTTTCTTTAGGTTTAAACTCCTCTCTTAATTTGGCTTTAGGCGAACTTGGAATTTCTGATCCTGTGAGCTTGTTTAGAGCCTTGGTTAGAGCTTCAACTTGCAACCTTAAAGCACTCACTTCTTGATTTTCACATAGTTCCTCCTTACTTTTGGACTCTGGTTGCCATTGGTGACTTGTCAATGCCAACTCTTCTACTATGGTTCGTGCCTCCTTGACAGTTCTGGCTAAAAAGTTTCCTCCAGCTGTAGTGTCAAGAATTGTCTTTAAATTCCTTTTTAACCCACTGTAGAAAAGTTGAATTTGAAGCCAATCAGGATATCCATGTTGTGGGCATTTCCTTAACAAATCCTTATATCTCTCCCAAGCTTCATATAATTGTTCTTCCTCTAATTGTTGAAATTTTCCAATTTCAGCTCTAAGCTTGGTAATCTTTTCTAATGGGAAAAATTTTGCAAGGAAAGCTTTGACTAAATCATTCCAACCAAGGATGCTATTTGAGGTTAACGAGTCTAACCAATCTCTAGCCTTGTCTTGTAAGGAAAATGGGAATAACTGCAACCGAATTGAGTCAGAGCTAACTCCTCCCATTTTTACCGTTCCACAGATATTCAAAAATGATCTTAGAGGATTGTGTGGATCTTCTGATGGATGGCTCTTGAAAGCATTCTCTCTCACCATTTGAATGAGACTAGCCTTGAGCTCAAAATTATCGACAGTGACTGGCTCGTAAACTATTCCAGAATAGTTTAATGGAAATTCAGGCAAGAAATAATCTCGGATTGCTTTGTCTTCTGCCATGATTAAATCTTAAAAGAACAGATTATCCACCTTATAACTCCTTAAAAAATGCAGAAAAATAAATTTCTAAATTAAAATCAAACACTTAATTCTCAATATTAACGGAAAAAATTACAAATTCCCCGGCAACGGTGCCAAAAACTTGTTGGGGCGATTTTCCATTTTGCAAGCGCACGGGTCGTCACAAGTAATATAAAACAGAAAGTATTCCGAGTATCGAATCCTCAGGGAAATTGAATTAATTCCATTAAGTACCGAGAATCATCATGTTTTAATTTTATTTAGAAGATCAACTCGAATTATAGTGCGAAAATTTAAGGAATTAATAAAAATAAACATGTAATAATGAAATGAAAATATCCAACTAGGGGGGGGGGGGCGTGACCTAGGGTGTTATCTAGTTTTCTTGGATTTATAGCTCAAATACGTGGATGCATGTAACTAATAATCAACAATCCCATAAATCTAGAAGTAATTACAAGCGGATTTCTCTTTCAAGCTCCTCCACATCTCATACTAACATAACTAATTTATGTGTCCATCTCCTTAGTTAATCATAGTATGGCATTAAGCAACTCCATAATCAATTTCTAACAATTCTCTTTCACTCTCGTGTTCCAAGCAATCGTTAGCCATGCAATTAGGATCTAATCTAATTTCTCTCTGTCGAGTATCAATTTAGAGCATCATAACAATTACTCCGTGATCAAGAGATTAAAGGCATTAAGCATGAATTGCATAGATGAAATATGAAGACATTCATTACATAATCCAAGTAATTGCGCTACAATATCCAATTAACTAGAATAACGACCCTAGGTCTCAAGATCTACTCACAAATGGAAATAATTGTGCCAAAATGATCTTGATCCATAGGCCTAACTCAAATTACAACAAGGAATTATAAAGAAGTAAGGAAGAAATAACCGATAAATTGATCCCAAGCTCCCGCTATGATCATCTCGAATCTTGAGCCTTAGAATCTCGCTTAAATCTCACTTTTTCTCCATAATTCTTCTCACTTTTTCTCTCTATTGAGCTAGGGGAGAGCTCCCCAAAATTTGGGATGCTTTGAACCAAAGGGAAGGGGTCTTTTTATAGTGCAAGGGGCTGGAATTTTCTTGCTGAACAAGTCGACAGCGTCTCGACGCTACGTCACAG
The DNA here is from genome assembly GCA_036850905.1 of Luffa acutangula. Classification (NCBI taxonomy): domain Eukaryota; kingdom Viridiplantae; phylum Streptophyta; class Magnoliopsida; order Cucurbitales; family Cucurbitaceae; genus Luffa; species Luffa acutangula. The sequence continues at coordinate 11,186,177 of CM072087.1, forward strand.
CGTCTCGACGCTGTGACGTCATGTTGTCTTGGGGCAGAAGTCGTCGCAGCGTCGAGACGCTACGCAGACAGCGTCGCGACGCTGTCGCGATTTTTGCACGCGCTATTCTGACCACCTATCGTCTCGACGCTAGGCCTTCTAGAAGCCTGATTTGCAGACTTTTGCCTCCTTTCTTCAAACTTTTGGGCTTTTTGGGCCTCCCACTTTAATTATCTCTTGGACTTTAGGGCTTGGATCTTCAATGATTATTCTTTAAATTGCCCAAAAGGTCTCCAAATTTACCCAAATTCTCTTAAAATCTCAGTTTTGTTGCCCGAACTCGGTTTTCTATAAAATCAACATAAAAATATATTAAAGCTCACAATTTATGCACAAAACTAGCTAAAATTAATAGGAAAATGATGACATTTTAGCATGTCATCAACCGCGAAATAGTTAACCACTAACTGTAACACCATTAGTTAGCTTGGTTTCTATTTCACTAGGATGACCTAGGAAACTTGGCCTTAATCCTGAGTGGATTATGGACTCTTGTCCATGAGGGATTGATTTGTACGGGTGAGAGTGGCCTGTTCGCCGACTCAATTAGCCTACCATTTTGGGGACAAGACCGAATGGGGAGCTGGTAACGTAGTCTTACAAGATGGAATTCACTCTTTCCCAATATTAGAGTAAGTAGAGGTGTGTTCCCTTAAGTGGTGTCTCTGGGTCTTGAACAATGGGCTCTACCCTCTTTATGGCACGAGAGGGATTTCTGTTTGTTGGTTGGACCACAAACAGGTTGTTCATTAGAGGAGCACTAGTACTTAAGGACCAAGAGGTAGCCCAGGGGTAAAACGGTAATTTGACCTAGCTGGGGTACGAACACACGTGAAGGGCTAACTTGCTGTTGACGGTCGATATCCGTGGACACAGAAATATATCTGCAGTGAGAAGAGTGCAGATGTGGTTCTTTAGTGGAGTGAACCACAGTTAACGAATATTGATTAACTTGGTTAATGAGTTTAGCCAACTAATCTCATATCGGTTGAGCTTCTGAATTGTAGGTCCATTAGGTCCCACCGGTAGCTCATTTAGGGCATTGAGGTGAAATTCTAAGGAAGGATTAAGTATTTGAAGGGGTTCGAATATTAAACTAAAATATGAATTTGATTCATATTAAAACTATAGGTTATAATTAATGTGCATTGGATGTATATTAATACTATAGTTTTGAGAGAGAGAATAATAATTGAATATGTGATTTTCAATTTCATTTAATTAATTTTGAATTAATTAATTATTTAAGTTTGATTAAATTTGATTTAATTAAACTGTAGGTAAAAGAGGGATATTAATTTAAATAAGATTTAAATTAATGATATTTTAATTAATATTGATTAATTGAAATTTAATTAACTATAATTTAAAATTTTGAATTTTAAATTAATATAATTAATTATATCAGGTAACTGAACTTCAGTTACCTGAAGTTATGCGTGCAGTTGCCCTATTTTTAATCTGTTGGACGATAGGAAAAGGGGTCATGTGATTTTGGGCAGTTGGATCTCTCAGAGGCTCACGCAAACTCTCCCTCTCTCTTACTCTCTCGTTTTCCCCTCTCTGTAATCGACAGAAAAGTGAAAATCCTCCAGAGAAGCCTTAGATTTTTTTTGCTCCCACAAGCTCCCAACGTGTACTCCCTTTGAGAATACCGGTGCAACCAAGTGGAGGTGTTCGTGACCATTTTCCAGCAAAGAAGAGGCGTTCTTGCTGCTGTATTTTGGGGAGAATCAAGAGTTTTTTTGGAGAAACGTTCAAGAATTTCTTCAAGGGTAAGTTTTTCTTGAACTAGGATCAATAGGATCCATTTTTATAGATTAGATCTATAAGTTTTATGCTATTTTAGCATGATTTATTTCTGTTTTACAGCATATATTTTGTTTATTTTGCTTGCTGTAAAATATATTTGTTTTGCCGTCGTATTGGTTTCCCAATCGATTTTCAAACCGATAAGGTTTCTGATCGTTTCCGCTGCACTAGGGCTTTCATCCCTGCAGTATATATAACATATAAGCAACAGAACAAGTATAAAGGGAGTAAACAAACAGCATGCATCATGCAATCAAACAGACCTCAACAGATTGAAACTACTTACTTATAGCTTACGAGCGCTCCTAAAGAACTCCCTAAAAAAACTTCGAAACTAAACTTGGATTCGAGCCTACAAAGCTAGATCGACAGCCAAGAATAAGCTAGATCGGGATTGGATTAGTGGCAAAGTTCGTCGGAGTGGCGGCGGCGTAGGTCTTCAACGGCGGCGACGATGTGGTGAGCGGTGGCGGCGAAGCAACGAGCAACTCAATCTTTCAAAAGATTAAAATTTCTCTCCCTCTCTCAAATTTCACCCTTGTCTCTCTCAAACTTCACATTTTTCTCTCCTCGTTCTCCCATTTCCCACCACCTTTTGTTCTTTGTTCATAGTATTTTTTTCCCAAGTAGTTCTTGTCTTCATTCTACTCCACAAGCTCTCCTTTTATACGAGAGCTTCAAGAGTGGTTGGAGAGAATAGGGTGGGGAGTTGAGAAAAGGGGGGAGTGAGGTTACAAAGTTAGAGAAAGAGGGGGAGAAGGAAGGTTGGGAGGAGAAGGGGGAGAGGGAGAAGGAGAAGGAAAGGGGAGTGGAAGACCAAAGAAAAAAAAATAAAAAAAAGAAAGAAATTAAATAAAAAAATGAAAATTAAAATAAACAATGAAAACCAAAAGATAAATTTAATTTTACAATATGTTGAGAAAAACTCTCAGAGAGAAAATTCTCCCTAGAGTTCTTGAGTTGAGAGAATATGAGAGGGCCTTATGGTGGCCATATGTTGTGGTACCTAAACCCTAGGGTTAGTGTTCTATTTATAGGAGAAAGGTCATGAATAAAATATTCATTTAAAATCAATTATTTCCATAACTGATTTAATCTTTTCCATAATTAATCAATTCCATGACCAATCAATTCACAATTGACTAATCTTTATATAAATGATTGATCACTTCCATAAGTGATTAAATCATTTCCATAAATGATTAATTACTTCCATAAGTGATTAATCATTTCCATAATTGATTAATTTCCAATTAATTAATTCTTTAATTAATTAATCACCAATTAAATATCATATATTTAATTTCAGACCTTTTATTAGTTAATTAATTAATTACCCAATTAAATATCATATATTTAATTTCAGGCCTTCAATTAATTAATTCTATAATATGAATCAAATTCATATTAAAATTTGAACTCCTTCAAATTCTCTTATATCCTATAAATTTATTATGAATCAAATTCATATTAATATTTGAACTTCTTCAAATATTTATTTCTCTCATATACTATAGTTTAATTAAATCTCATTTAATTTAAACTAAATTAATTCATAATTAATTAATTCATCTTCTAATTAAATACCCTATATTTAATTAGACATATATTTGAACTCTTTCAAATATATCAATCTCTCAATTTAATAAAGTTTAATCTCAAATTAGACTTTATATATTAATGCATCATTATACATTATATTAATTTGTATCTCATACAATTAACTTAATTCCCAATATGAATTTAAACTATTCAAATTCTCTCAAGATATATTTGATCCTAATTACTCTTTACGAGCTAGCAGGGGGACCTAATGGACCTACAGATCAGAAGCTCCAATGATATGAGGTTAATAGATTCAACTCATTAATCATGTTAACCAATATTCATTAACTGTGGGTCATTCCACTAAAGACCCATAGCTGAACTCTTCTCACTGTAGAACATTTTTGTGTCCACGGAGATAGACTTATACTGGTAAGTCAATCCTTCACGAGTGTTCGTAATCACGGCTGGGTCAAATTACCGTTTTACCCCTGTGTTACATCTGTCTCCTTAAGTACCAGCGCTCCTCTAATGAACAACCTGTTTATGGTCCAACCATTAAACAGAAAGTTCCTCTCGGGCCAGTGAGAGGACGGGATCCCTTTGTTCAAGTCCCAGAGTCACCTCTTAAGGGAACACTCATCTACTTCTCGTAGAAGTGGGAATGAGTGAATTCCTTCTTGTGTTGTCATGTCCCTAGCCTCCCACTCGGTCGTGTCCCCAAAAAGGAAGGCATATTGAGTCGGCGTATTGGCCACTCTCACCCATGCTAATCAAAGGACAATCCCTCATGAGAAGGAGTTCATGACACACTCAGGATTAAGACTAAGTTACCCAGGTCATCGTATTGAAACAGTAACCTAACTAGTTAACGGTGTTACATCTAGTGGTTTACTATTTCGTGGTCCGGTCTTATGCAAACTCATTGCATAGGATACCCCCGCTCGCATGTCTCCTACATGGACGCCTTGGATTAATACGTCTATATCGAATACAAAGCGGGTCGTATCTTATAGTGTTACCAGGATAAGGTACCCAATCTTATCATTGTACTATAGACCTTTTAGGTTGTTACTTGAACACCAATCCCCGTATGTCCCCACATACTAGTTCAAGTCACATGTAAACAACCTTGCATCTTAGTTTATTGGATTTGGGTCAAATTGTACAATATTTAACAATAACACTTTATTGAAACAAGTATACAATTTGTTTACATTCACTATCTACGAGTTTTAGGGCATAAAACCCAACACTAGGATCCATGGGAGGATTTGTTTGCGTTGGGTGTTAGTCCTCTGCCATGCCTGCCACATCCTCGTCCTTGTCTTGGTAAACCTCTTATTCGAAGAGGTATTATCTAAAACATATGAATTATCATAGGGCTAAGCTACAATCTTGCATATATGAGTCCTCGTCATTGTTTCACATCGTTAGATGTGTCATCGTAGGCTACCATGATGGACACTCTTGAATGCCAGTCGTCTATGTCCGACTTTAATTTGTAAGGTAATGTGATGTTAAAAGTTCGTTAGTTTGAAAAATTGAAGTTAAATTTAGTTCTTAGGTTTATTAGGTTTGAGAAATTAGTTAAATTTTGAGGCTATTTATTTGATTAAAGTTTAATTGGGGACTCATCACGTGATTAAAATTTGAGTTTGAGTGCATTTGTGTGATTAAATTATGATTTTTAGTTTATTAGAATATGTGGGCTTCCATCTCAAAACCAATTGGCAATGAGTGGAGTGACCCTTGTAGGTCACTTCAATGTGGGATCCTCAACATGCTCCCTGAAGATGGTGCCTCTTTGGGTGCACCATTCTTGGCTCGGATCCCAATTTCTTTTTATTGGACCAAATACTCGTTTGGGTTTAATGGGCTCTAATACCATATAAATAACAGAGATGTGTTGGAAATTTTGGCTTGCTTTCATTCACAGAAAATGAACCTTAAGTATACATATGAATAACCTAAATCAAGGCAAAAATCATTCTGAAATAAATGTACAAATATTTACAATAATGGTGCTACAATTAAGACAAAATTGATGAAGATGATTCTGCTCTAATATGCCCCCTCAAACTGAAGGCTGATATGAAGTCAGAAGTTTGCTCCAGAGAAATAAGAATGTCTGAGAAGAAAGTGGTTTGGTAAGTAGATCAGCAAGTTGATCTTTGGATGAAATAAAACATACTGATATATCTTTCCGAACCACTTTCTCATGAACAAAATGATAATCTATCCAATGTACTTCGTTCGAGCATGAAAAACAGGATTATTAGCCAAAGAAATTGCTGAGACATTTTCACACCATAGCGTTGGAGCAGAAGTCAAAGGTATATGGAGGTCACGGAGGAGTTGGCGCAGCCAATACAGATCAGCCGTCGTTGTCGCTAGGGATCGATATTCAGCCTCTGTTGAAGAGCGAGAGACTGTTGGTTTCTTTTTAGCAGACCAAGAAATAGGATTGGAGCCAAGAAAGGCAATGAAGCTAGATGTAGATCGACGATCAGATGTATCACCAGCCCAATCAGAGTCACAATATGCAGTGAGCGACATATCACCTTTGTGAAATAAGATCTCAAGTTTCTTCGAGCCAGATAGATAGCGTAATGTACGTTTGACAGCAGAAAAATGAATGGTTGTAGGGCGATGCATGAACTAACTGACTCTGTTGACTGCAAACGTGATGTCCGGTCTTGTGAACGTAAGGTACTGAAGAGAACCAACTAACTGTCGATAGAGAGTGACATCATTGACTAAGGGTGCAGAAGCATATAGATCAATAGAGGTAAACATAGGGGTCAGACAAGATTTAGCAGATGTCATGCCAGATGTGTGAAGGAGATCATTGAGGTACTTGGCCTGATTAACAAAAATACCATCTACTGAGGAGTGGACTTCTAAACCAAGAAAATAGTTTACTGTGATAAGGTCTGAGATCTGAAATTCAAGAGCCAATTGTGTCTTTAATTAAGAAATATAAGCAGAGTCAAAGCCTGTGACAATAATATCATCCACATACAACAATAAATATGCTAGTGATGTACCAACTAAACGTACAAATAAGGATGGATCAGCAGTGGAAGCAATAAACCCCAATGTTAATAAATGCGATGTGAACAAATCAAACCAAGCCCGAGGTGCCTGTTTAAGACCATAAAGACTCTTATGGAGTAAACAAACATCTTTTGGACATGATTTGTCTAAAAATCGTGGTGGTTGTGACATAAATACTTCTTCTTTGAGGTGACCATGGAGAAAAGCATTTTTGACATCCAACAGATTTAAGGGCCATTGATACTGAGCAGCTATAGTTAGAATTACCCGAATTGTAGGCTTTTTGATAACCGGACTGAAGATCTCCTTAAAGTCAAAACCTTCAACTTGATGATAACCTTTTGCAACCAAACGGGCCTTGTATCGAGCAACAGAGCCATCCAAGTTGTATTTACTTCGAAAGACCCATTTGCAACCTACAACATTCATCGAAGGTAAGTGAGGTACCAAAGTCCACGTACCTTGTTCTTGAAGGGCATTGAATTCTTCACACATGGCAGTTCTCCATTCAGGATAGTTTGAAGCTTCATTATAAGACATAGGATCAGTTGGGACGGCGATCGCCATGGTGGATAAAAATGTCTTGGGCTTGAAAATTCCAGACTTAGCCTGAGTCTACATGGAGTGAGTATTAGTAGGTGGTAGAGAAGTATCAACAGGCGGTATACTCACATTGGCATTATTAACGTTCGTAGTTTGACTAACTCTATCTGCAATCTGACAAAGAGAATCAGTACAAGTAATGTTATCATGTAACTCAACTATGGATGGACCAGAATCGTTAACAGTGGGTAATTGGGTATGGATAGTGAAAGTGGTATGGTATTGATTTGGAGGACTAGGTGTGGAGAGGTTTAAAATAGTAAGAAATGGGTTGGGATCAGTGGTATTGGAAGAAGGTGACAAGATGGGTGTGGAGGAGGGTTGCGCAAAAGGAAAAACAGTTTCATGGAAAATGACATGGCGAGAAACTATGGATTTCTTTCTGTGAGGGTTATAGCAGATGTAACCTTTAAAGTCAATACCCAAGAAAAATATGTTGAGATGTTTTGGGTTCAAGCTTATGTTTGGTAGTTGGTTTTAACAAAGGATAACATGCACGCCCAAAAACTTTCAAATGATGCAAATCAAGAGTGTAACCAAAAAGTGTTTCAAATGGTGAGGACATATGGAGAGACAAGGAAGGCATTCGATTAATGAGAAAAAACTGCAGTGGAGAAGGCATATGGCCAAAATTCAAGAGGAACAGAAGAATGGAAAATTAATGACATTGAAGTTTCAACAATATGACGCGATGTTTACGTTCTGCAACCCTATTTTGTTCAGGAGTATATGGGCATGATTTTTTATGCAAAATTCCTTTGGATTCGAAAAAAACACGAACAGAATTATTTGTAAATTCATCACCACCATCAGATTGAAAAACTTTTAACTTTTGGGATAAAAGATTTTCAACAAATGGTACAAATTTATGGAGAATGACAGTGACATCAGATTTGCTATCCAAAGGAAAAAGCCAAATGAATTTACATAAATTATCAATAAAACTGACGTAATAGCGATATCCATTAAATGAGGTGATTGGAGAAGGTCCCCATAGATCACTATGAATAAGTTGAAGTGGTGCAAAAGAAGTTGAAAGCGACATAGGAAATGAAAGCTTAGACATTTTTGCTTTTAAACAACTGGGACATTCATGAGTAGACATATATGAAGATAAAGACAGATTTAGACGAGAAAGACTATAACGTAAAATTTTAGGAGCAGGATGTCCAAACCGACGGTGCCACAAGGAACATTCCTGTTTTGCATGAAAGTTGAAATTTTTGGGGTGCATGTTGGGACTAGAGAGCAGACGGACTTGGAATAGGGTAGAGGCCATTGATGTTTGCGCCAGTATATAGGATTTTGCCAGAAACTTTATCCTGAATGAGGAACCAGTTAGTATCAAAGATAAAAATGCAGTTATTATCATGGAAAAATTTATGAACAGATAATAAGTTAGCAGTAAGTTGAGGAGAATGGAGAATTTTAGAAAGAGTAAAGGTATGAGATGGAGTAGGAAGAAGACCACTACCAGTGTGTTGGATATTTAAGGGTTGACTGTTACCCACTGTGACTGAATCTTCGCCATTATAGTTGTTCGATAAATTGAGATTGGCCAAGTCATTTGTAATGTGAACGTTGCATACACTATCAGGTAACCAAAAATTATTAGAATTGTCAGAAGATTGCTCCGGGTTGATTGAATTTACTGCCATAACTGCTAATTGGATTGGAGGATGACAACCCTGGTAAGAGAAATTCATTCGATAGTAACAATCAAGGGTAGTATGACCAAATTTTGAGCAAATTTGATAAGAAATTTGATTGCCATTCATGTTGTTTTGCCCAGACCCATTTGAATACCAATATCCGGTTTGTTGACCCGCTCCAAGAATACCACGTGCAGGAAAATATCCATTCGGCTGGCCATTAAAACCACGTAAATTGGGCCCATTTCCAGTCAATTGAGGCGCATGAGATCCACGCATATTGGGCCCATATGAGTGCATGGTTCGTGGCCCAAAACCATTATTGTGATAATTGAAATTAGGGTTGGATATTTGCGCCGCACGACCCCTGTTGTTAAACTGTCTTCCTCGCCCTCGATTTCTGGTGTTATTTGCAGAAGGCTGTTGAAAAACAGCCATGGCGGTCAGCAAGGTTTCTTGTTTGGGATGATTTTTTAGCATTTTTTCTTCAACAACAAGGAGCGCATGAAGTTCTTCCAAGGATAGAGAACCACTCCGAGTTCGAATAGAGGTCTGAAATGCACTGAATTCATCCGGTAAGCCGTTCAATGTGTGAACCAATGTCTCCTCTTCTTCGATCGAAACTGAGGCTGCAGCGAGCTTATCAACAAGATCTTTGATTCGACAGGTATACTGATCAATAGTTTCAGAAGAAATTTTCTTAATAGTATAGAGAACCGATCTTAATTCAAGAATGTTAGATCGGGTTTTGGATGAATAACGTTTTTCAAGTGAAAACCATATGTCTTTGGTAGAGTCAGATCCAACAACATGAGCAAGGGCTGAGGGAGATAAAGTAGCGTTGATCAACGTAAGAAGAGCTTGATCTCGAGAAATCCATTGAAGGTAATCGATACTGACCTCTGTTGTGTCTGTGTTTGTTGATGTACGGACAAATTTGTGGGGACAAGGGAGAGACTCATCAATGTGGCCAAACAATGAATGTGCCTTCAAGATGGAAGACACTTGATACTTCCACAAAACATAGTTGGTGGAATCAAGACGAAGAGGAACCAAATTGCATATGTTGGAGAGAAGAAACAGGGGGAGGACAAAGAAGAATTCGTGGCAGAATTGGTAGAAGAAGAAGATGATGCCATAGAAACGAAAAAAAAAAAAAGGTAAGCTCTGATACCATATTAGAATATGTGGACTTCCATCTCAAAACCAATTGGCAATGAGTGGAGTGACCCTTGTAGGTCACTTCAATGTGGGATCCTCAACAAGTGTGTGTTTAAAGTTTCAATTGAAGCTTATTTGTAAGATTTAAGTGACATATTATTTTGAGTGTAAAGGAGGTGGGTGTGCGAAGCTTGATTTAACATGCAAAAATATTAATATATTCATAAGTTTAAATTTTAGTTAAGTTTAGTTTTAATGTTATGTTTATAAATTTAGATAAGTTCATTATGTTTAGAGATGATATGTTCACAAATTTTGATAATTTTGTTAGTTTACATAGGCTTATTTTATTTTCGTGAATATTTATATCGCTTTGAAAAGGAAAATTTGAAACAAATCGAAATGAATAATAGTGTTAATATAATTAATGTACTTCATTAAAAATGCATGAAAGTACTTTTTTTTTCCCTTTAATTTAAAATATTATACATTGACATATCTAATGCCACAATTTTGTAAATGTCGCAAGTGGATGAAAAGTTGTGTGAATTTCTAAATTTGAAAAACTTTAAAACTTCTCTCCGTTTTTATCATGAATCAAATTGCATTCTTTCATTATAATGGACCCAACTTCCATTCAAGTCATTTTTATTTCCCTAAATGTATGGTGCAATATAGTAAAATACACTATACAAAAAGAAATTAAAATGAAATGGAGTAGAAGAAAATATATCGAAATAATAAATGGATAATTAAGCAATAATACATATAAGTACAAGGTATTTATGAGTTTTTAAGTCCATAGAGGGTTTTTAGCACATGGGCACATTTTTATTACGGATTGGATTGGGAGCAACCAATCTAATTGGACCTTTAGGCTTGCAACTTAGAATGGCTGAATGGTCTATTTGTGGACTCGTGCTTGTTTCCTTCGAAATGTATAAAGTGTGGAAATGATCATCAGAACTTGGAGCCTCATTAGTTGCCTGTTGAGATGATGGTTCATTGACTACTGGTGTTGTATTAGTAGGTGTTGTCTCTTTTAAAACTTTCAAATTGGGTATTGAAGCAAGGATGACTCTAGAAGTTGCCGTGGGTGTGAAAGAAAAACACATGGTAAGGAGGAGAAAGGAGGAGAAAAGGAAGGAACCACGTTGCGAAGTCATTAATGGATAACAAATAATTTCAAATAATAGATGAGTTATTTGAATCGAGCTTTTGGGTTACTGGCCTATCACATGGATGAATTATGGTGTGGTGCATTAAGTCTTAAATAGGTTTGCAAATAGATGAGGAAGAAAGTCCGTTGTAGAAATTTGGTGAATGCAGCTGTAGTTTTGGTGTTTCTTTTTCTATATTTGTGCATTTCCTAATTGGAGTTTTACCAAATTCATAAAAAACTAAACAACTTAAACAACATAATTTAATAGGAATGCATGATAAATTTTGTATGTAGATTTATAAATTTACCATTTTCTTCTCTGATAAAGAGTTTAATACCAAATTAAATATTGTTCTTTACAAAAAAGAAAGAAAAAAAGAGAAAATAATATCAACAGACGTTGAATCGAGTACACTAGCACGTCGCACGATGGTACCAACTTGCATCTACACCAGATTTGTCAACCTTGATCCTTCTACTTACACATAATGCAGGTTGCTCCGCTACCTTGCCTAACAATTTTTCAAGCACTCTTATGCAAATGTCACACTTGACACGTTGATTCTGAGACGTCTTCGAATGCCCTAAACTGTTGTGACGCCTCGCATTTCGAAATTAAGCATTTTTAGGACATGAACAGTTGTTGAGTTTAAATTAAAATTTTAGTTCAAGCAATTTTATTTTGAGATTTTTGAATCCACAATCTTGTAGTTATGGAAATAAAGTTACCCAAGATTTTCTCATGAAAGAAAGCACATTAAGGCTGCGATTTAGGTTTTAGAAGATTGGAATTAGTGGTCAATTAATCTTTGGGAAAATACATTTTTAGTCCCCGAGGTTTTGGTTAGGTTTCATTTTGGTCCCTAAGTTTTTAAACTCGACAATTTAGCTCCTAAGGTTTGGATTTTGTTTCATTTCGGTCCCTCCGTTCAACTTTTTTTTTTGTTAATAACAAACAGAATGTTGACGTGAAACTAAATTTTTAATTAAAAATTATCTTTTAATTTTTTAAAATAAAAATATATTAAAGAAATAAAAATATTATTTTTTTATATATTTTATTTCTTATCTCCCTTCTTCTTCTTGTTCAATAGCACAACTACCACCGAGCCTGCTGCCAACGGCCACCGACCGGCGTTCTCCTCTCTCTTCATTTTCTTTTTCCTTTTTTCAAGTAAAAAGAGTGGGAGGGAGGAGCAGCTCTTCTCCCGCCACCGACGTCGGGAAGGGAGGAGAGAGTTCCTCCTTCCTATCCCTCTTTTCTATTAAAAAAACAAAAGAAAAGGAAGAGAAGGGAGAAGAAAAGAAAAAAAAAATGGTTGGCATTGGCGGAAGGTTGGGTGGTGGTGGTGTTGTTGAAGAAGAAGAGAGAATAAATAAAAATATATAAAAAAGTAATATTTTTTTATAGTTTTAATGTATTTTTTATTTTAGAAATTAAAAAAAAATAAAAAATTAGTATCACGTCAGCAATCCATTAGTTATTAACGCAAAATTTAACGAATTGACAAAAATAAAAGGAAATCCAAACCTACTAAATTGTTGAGTTGGAAAACTAAGGAACCAAAATGAAACCTAACCCAAACCTCAAGAACTTATGGGTTTTAAAAGAAAAGAACCAAATTAGAAAGAACAAAAATTATAGTGGACGGGTTCTTTTAATGATCAAATTTAAGAAATGTCCTTAATTAACATTATTATCATTGGTGGGTTTTTATCCATTAATTAGTTTATTTTTCTTACCAAAATACCCTTGCATGTAATGAATGAAATCAAAATTAGTTTAATATTATATTTTATGATTTAAGGTTGGAACGTTTTTCAAATAAGGAAAATTGACAACATTTTCAATTTATTATTTTTTTCTTAAAGCTAGTTATATCCCATAACAAGATTTGCATTAAATGTTTAGTTTTATTCTCTTTAATTCGGTACTGATTTTTCTTTTCCATTTGTCATTATTATTACTTTTTTATTTTTTTATATCCCATAGTCATTTTTTTGTATATATGTTATACATTAACGGACTATGTGATGAGTCTATACGTTGTGCAAGTTATCGGGTGCCTTGGGTAACATGGCCAAGGGACGATGTATAGTTTCTTTGTGAAGTCATCTGGTGCCTTGGGTAATATGGCTAAGGGGCGATGAACAGTTTGAGGCCTTGGGTAATATGGTCAAGGGTCAGCGTGACTCGAAGTAGTCATTCTCAGAGAGCTTGTGAGGGCTACGAGTATTGATTGAGCTTGTGTAGCTTGAGTGGAAACTTAGTGTGCATGGCATGGTACGAAATTCATGTGTCAAGTGCATGGTTAGTTGCACGTTTACATAATTGAGTATGTTACCATGGATATGTTGTTCATCTCGTATATGAAGCATGCTATTATGAAGCATGTTATTGGAGTTGAAAAGTATGTTACCTGCTTTACATATGTATGTTGCTTGTTGGCTCTTCAGGTGTGAGCCACTTACTCATTACCGTGGTTTTGTACTGACCCACCACCGGATTTTGCAAGTGATGAGGAATACTACGAGCCTAGTTATGCTCAGGAGAAGGCTTGAGAAAGAATGAGACATTAGATAAAATTTAATACTTTGTAGTCGGGTTTTGTCTTCTTACGGTCTTGTTTTCTCTCATTCTATGTTACATGTCTTTAGGCTTAAAGTTGAGTTGAATTGTGTTGTAGTTGTTGTTCTGTTTCGAAATTTAATTGAGTAAAGGTTGGTGTTATTTGAAGTTAGTGTTGTTTGAAAGTTGAGAGTTCGTTTTAGGATTTCTACTTTTACTCGGTAGTTGTTAAAGTTCTATAGTTTGGAGTTTTTGGATGTTATGTTGTGCCTGATGTCAAATACAGATGTTGGTTGGTTATTTAGAATTATAGGAGTGTATAAATCTTGTTTTCAGGTAATAACTAAATTTTTGGATGGTTATAATTACAGCGTTATGCTGCCAAAATTTTCGGAGCATCAGGTTGTCATGAGAGTAAACATTTAGTAACGTTTCCTTTGGTTAAATTTCTAGGGGCATTACAAAAGGTGAACAAAAACTATGAAATGATTTTAACAAAGCGTGCAATACACATTGCAGGAACGAATGAAAAAAAAAACAACAGATGAAAAGTAAAATTAATAATAATAATAATAATAATAATAATAATAAATACATAGATAAATATTGCCTAACTTAAAACGAAAGCTTGAAAGAATGATGAGTTTACTCATTTTTGGAAATAATACTCCAAAAATATGAAATATTGTGAGCAATGATAAGTGCAAAAATTGAATGAAAAATTACCAAAAGAAACCAGAGAAACGTCATGAACAAATGAAGGAGAAAAAATTCAGAAAATCGTGAGCCAAAGATTAAAAAGAAATGGAGCAATGTAACACCAAAGGAGAGAAATGTAATTTGTGATAATAATGGTTAGATATACAAATTTTATTAAAATAGATTTACAATAAATGACTCTGTTGGGTTTTATGCCTTAAAACTTGTAGATAGTGAATGGTGACAGATTGTTCACTTGTCTCAACAATAAAGAGTTATTGTTACTAAAATTTCACAATTTGACCCAAATCCAATAAACTAAGATCCAAGTTTGTTTAGATGAAACTTGGACTAGTATGTGGGGACATACGGGGATCAGTGTTCAAGTAACAACCTAAATGGTCTATAGTATAGGGATAAGGTTGGGTACCTTATCCTGGTGACACTATGTGATACGACCCACTTTGTATTTGATACAGATTCAATGATCCAAAGCATCCATGTATGAGATATGTGAGTGGGGGTATCCTGTGCAATGAGTTTGCATAAGACCGGACCGCGAAATAGTAACCACTAGATGTAACACCGTTGACTAGTTTAGGTTTCTATTTCAATAGGATGACCTAGGTAACTCAATCTCAATCCTGAGTCTGTTATGAACTCCTTTTCAGGAGGGATTGTCCTTAGATCTGTATGGGTGAGAGTGGTCAGTTCGCCGACTCTATAATCCTGCCATTTCAGGGGCAAGACCGAATGGGGGCTGGGAACATAACAGTACAAGATGGAATTCCCTCCTTCCCCTATTGGGGCAAGTAGATGTGTGTTCCCTTAAAGGCTAATTCTGGGTCTTGAACAAGGGCGTCCATCCTCTCCTGGCCCGTGAGGAACTGCTGTTTATTGATTGGATCATAAACAGATTGTTCATTAGAGGAATCAGTGGTACTTAAGGATCCAGAGGTAACCCAGCGGTAAAACGGTAATTTGACCCAGCTGGCGTTACGAACACTCGTGAAGGATTAACTTACTGCTATTGGTCGATATCCGTGGACATAGAAATATTCTACAGTGAGAAGAGTGCAGTTGTGGGTCTTTAGTGGAGTGACTCACAGTTAACAAATGTTGACTAACTTGGTTAATGAGTTTAGCCAATTAGTCTCGTATCGTTGGAGCTTCTGATCTGTAGGTCCATTAGGTCCACTTGCTAACTCGTAAAGGGTTTTGAGGTTAAATAGTCTTGAATAGAATTTGAAGTGTGTTCAAATTCGTTAAGGGAATTTGATTGTATTTGATACAATTAAGATAATGTATGAAGATACTTTATATAATATAAGTTTAATTGGTGAATTAAACTTTATAGTATAAAATTAATTTTGGATGTTATTCAAAATTAATTAATGAGAGAATTAAATATTTGAAAGAGTTCAAATATTAAATATGAATTAGATTCATATTGAAACTATAGGTTAAATTTAATGTGAATGAGATTCATATTAAAACTATAGTATATGAGAGAATTATTTGAATAATTATTCAAATATTAAATTAATTAAATATATGATATTTAATTAATGAATTAATTAATTGGAGAATCAATTAATTTAATTTAATTTAATGTGATTTAATTAAATTATTTACAATGTTAATATTAATGTACATTATGATGCACATTAAAACTATAGGTTAAATGAGAGAGATTAAAATTTGAATCATATTAAATTGAATTAAATTGATCATTCAATTAATCTCATTTTAATGTAGTTTTTCATTATTTTTGCCCTAGGATGCCAAAATACCGGTCTTTATAGCTATTTAATGATTTATGAATGTAATTTAGCTAGATGTCACCTTAGGTTAAGCATATTTATGTTATAAATGTTATAATATATGGTAATTATGCATGAATTTAAATTTCATGAGTTATTTAGTATAATTGTTATATTAAATATATGAAATTGGTAAAGCATGATGCATGACATTAATTAGATAAATATAAAATGTTATATTTTATTAATGTCGACAATCATTTTTTTTTTTTTTTTTTGATAAACATAACACATGTATTACTAGGAAAAACAAAAGGAACATACAAATGGCTATCCTTGAGTGTCATCCTTTCCATCCATTCAGGAAAATCACCTAACCTTAAGCATGTTGGTGTCGAATAGCCTTGACTGGCCACTTTATGAGCAAACATATTATAGCGACGACTAACATAACTGAAATTTACAATCTCAAAAGAAGCCAGGATCGCCTTGATGTCCCATAGTGTCGTAGATATACTTGACTGTCCTTGAAGTTGACCGTTTATAGACTTTATTAGATTTGAACAATCTGAAAGAACTGTTAACCGCCGCACCTTCAAGTCTTTTGCTAGTTGAAGTCCTGTCAGAATGGCAAGTGGTTCATCCCCCAATGGGGAATGACAACCTGAAATAGAGTGATTTTGCGCTGCCTTCAAAACACCTCCCTTAGTACGCAGTATTATGCCAATTCCACATTTGGTCGTAGCATCTAAAAAGGTAGCATCAGTATGCATAATGACTTCCTCCCCTTCAGAAAGAATCTGAATCACACCAGCCTCTGATTGAGCCAAAGATCCTCCTGCAGGGTTTGCCTCCCAATATTCCGTTAAGTAGTCCTGAATCCATTCACGTCGACACATAGGTGTTGGAATTGGACAGTTATGGAGCATACCATTTCTGTCATTCCAAATCGCCCAAGCACCAACACAAATACATGCTAATATAATATCCATTTGATCAGCAAAGCTCAGCCACCGATCCTTGATCTCTAACATGTCCCATCGATCAATCGAAATATTCGGTTGAAGAATCCTCCATATCTCTTGAGCTCTAGAGCACCGGAAAAGAGCGTGATCCGTAGTTTCTAGCTCCTCATGGCATACTGGGCAAATCATATTGACTGGAACATGCTGTCTGTTTAAATTAACCATAGACGGAATAGCACTATGAAACGATTTCCACACAAAACATTTTACTTTGTTTGGAATTCGCAACTTCCAAACCTTTTTCCACCACCTAACTTCCAATCCATGTTCAGACATTGATGGTTCCATCGGTCGCAACATGCAAAGTTTATAACCACTCTTAACGGAATATTCTCCTCTACTATCGTAGTGCCAAAACCACCTGTCTGGAGATTTTAGACTAATAGGTAATCCTTTAATTATCTCCACATCCTCCCCTGTCAAATATTGTTGGAGCTTCGCCTCATCCCATTGTACGCTTGGAGTAATAAACTCCGCAACCTTGATATTCGCCGAACTTGGATCAACCTGTGACAACACCTTAAAAGTGAAAGGGCGAGGAATCCAAGGGTCTTTGAACATAACAATAGTTTGACCATTTCCCAAATTTTTCCGAATTCCTTGTTTTAAGAGCTCCATGCCCCACACAAAACCCTTCCAAAAAAAAGAAGACGAGGTTGAATATGAGACATTTAACACTGAAGAATGAGGAAAATACTTTCCACATAACACTCTGGATAATGTAAGATGAGGATTAGTTAGCACTCTCCAGGCTTGTTTAGCAAGCATAGCTTGGTTGAAACTAACCAAATCACGAAAATTCAACCCCCCCCACCTCTTTTTGTTTACAAAGCTCTTCCCCTCTCTTCGAATGCATACTTCGCTTTTCACCCTTAGAACCCCACCAGAATCTAGCGCATGAAGTCGTAATCTTTGTCAGAATACCTTTTGGAATCCGGAAACACCGCATTGCATAGGTTGGAATCGCTTGAATATTAGATTTCATCAACACCTTTTTCCCTCCTTGAGAAAAAAATTGGCTCTTCCATGCTTGAACCACCGCCCAGACCGTATCCAAAATGAACTGGAAATCTCGAGTTTTCCCTCTATGGAATGTTGATTGCCATCCAAGGTAGGATCCCAAGGACTCAGATATAGTCATAGACAAAATCTGACTAAGATATTGTTTGGTGTCACTTGGAATATTCCCCGAGAAGAACACGGTTGATTTTGCAAAATTAACACACTGCCCAGAAGCCTTTTCATAAACTAACAAAATAGATTTGAAATATCCAAACTCCTCCGCCTTGGCTTTCAAAAAAACCAGGCTATCATCTGCAAAGAATAAATGCGAAATTTTAGGACACTCACGTGCTATGGACATCCCTGCCATTGAATTATTCCTCGCATCCACCAACAAAGTCGATAGCCCTTCGGAACATAATAAAAATAGCTAAGGTGATAAAGGATCACCTTGGCAAATTCCACGAGTTGGTCTACAGAATCCAAAAGTTTCCCCATTTAAAATGATAGAAAAAGAGGCGGTTGTAATACATTTCAAAACTAACCTGATCCAACAATCATGAAAACCCAACTTTTCCATGATTTGTCTCAAATATGTCCACTCCACCCTATCATAGGCCTTGCTCATATCTAATTTTAGCGCAACATAACCAACTTTTCCCTTCCGCTTTTTATTTAGAAAATGAAGCGTCTCATGACTCAAAATCATGTTATCAAATATCGATCGACCAGGAATAAATGCAGATTGACATTCATCGATTATCTCGTTTAACACACCTTTAAGTCCATTAGCTATGACCTTAGTAATTATTTTATAAGAGACATTGCATAGATTAATTGGGCGATAATCTGACACTAACCTGGGTTGCCGGCCTTTGGGGATAAACACTATATTGGTATGATTCCAGTCCTCTATCGATCCCTCAGAATTGAGAATTGTCAAGCAATCATACACCGTTTTGTTTCCCACGACGTCCCAATATTTCTGATAAAATAATGCTGGAAATCCGTTCGGTCTCGTGGCCTTCGTTGGATGAAAATTTCGCATTACAGTAATAACTTCCTCTCTGGTATAAGGAGCTAACAACATCTGATTCATTTGATTAGTTACCTTTCGGGGTATATGACTAAGTACACTTTGTATATCACTTTGGTCCGACTGAGTTGAAGAGAATAACGCCGAAAAATAATTCTCAAAAGACTTTTGAATTTAAGGTAGATCAGATTGCCAAATTCCATCAATATCCTCTACACCATGAACCCAATTTTTACGTCGTCTCATGGTCGCCTTTTGATGGAACCATTTCGTATTGCGGTCTCCCCATTTAAGCCAACTCTCCCTCGATCGTTGTTTCCAGTACATATCCTCCTCCAACAACAAGTTGTCCAGTTGCCGCTCCAATCGATGAATCTCAACAAAATCAATAGGTCCACGACAGTCATAAGAGACTTTAATTTTTCTCTTTATTTCCTTAATCTCATTTTTCAATCTCCAATTCTGTCTAACCCCCCATCCTTTGAGGGCGATGGCACGTTGTTCCAATGTCCGATGCAACGACGGATTGTCATCACATCCCTCTCTCTAATTTCCATTCCGTGTAATAATATTACGACATTCCTCATGTCTTGTCCACCACTCCTCAAATTTAAACTTCCAATTTTTCCTACTCCTATTCACATCCAAACCGCTCCCCAGTAAATTGAGCTCTATGGGTTTGTGATCTAATTTCGCCCAATCCTTATTAACAACTTGGAGATTCTCGAAAAGAGAGCAGAAATTCTGATTAGCGACAAACCGATCGAGCCTCAGACTTACTTGATCTCCCAAGCTTCTTCGATTGCACCATGTAAAAACTCACCCAGAATAACCCAAATCTCTTAGCTTACAATCATCCAAGACTTCTCTAAAATCTTCAGTTTGTTGGGTATCCCTCTCAGGGCCGCCCATCTTTTCATTTTGCCATAGAATTTCATTCAAATCGCCCCCAATCACCCAAGCATTATCATTAAAATCATACAAACGTCTGATTAAATTCCATGAATGACGACGAAGTGAGGAGTCAGGATTTCCATACACACCAGTAAACCTCTAGCACTTATCATTCCACACTATATTAGCATCTATATGATGAATAGAGTAACTGTGAATACTAACGTCCACATCCTCTTTCCAAAGTAAGCACAAACCCCAGCTCATCCCATCCCAATTAACGACAAAACACCCAGAAAACTTTAAACGAGCTTTTAATTTATTCAAAGTAAATGACGAAGATTTCGTCTCAGACAGAAAACATAAATTAGGATTTAAAATAGACAGCTTGTTACAAACATTTCGGAATGCCCATGGACTCCCCAATCCACACACATTCCAGCATAATGTTTTCATAATGACTGGCGGGGCTGCTCAACAGTCCCCGTCTGTCCATCATCGTCAACTTTGGGGCGCTTAATATTCCCCGGAGAGAACAACAACGACCCATCCTTCCGCTTTTTAGCTTCTTCCCCATCATCCACATTAACACCAAGAGGAACAAAATTTTAATTTCGTGGATGATTAATTAATATAATCGATATTAATTAAATGAAATTTAAATTGCATGAAGCACGATACCACTTTAGATTAATATAATCGTTATATTATTGGCGTCATGAGCGATATGGTGTTTAATAATTTGAATTAGATTGTTATTTGGAAACACCATAGAAGCATGTTATAGGGCTAATTATTAAAATTTTATAATAGTTATAAAATTGATTAGAAACCGTCAACCTATAACAAAGAGTTACATGCAAACATAGGACCTTAGGTTAAAATGAATTAATTTTAAATTGTTTAAAATTAATTAGACCTAAGCTCATTTTAATTCTAATAGGATTAGAATTATTTTCTTACTTAGGATTAAAATAGTTTTAATGCACTAAGTAGGAAAAACATTACTATGGTTATAAGGGAACTCTCCCGGTGAAGTTCTGTCTAGGTTGGGGGTATTTAAGTTGACGGTTACGGAACACCTCCTACCTGGGAACAAATCCGGAACCTGAATTGAATTAATCATAGTCTAATGTTAGCATGCAATGTCACTAGGTAATTAAAAGAGTTTAATTCACCTAGACATTAGAGTAAAGACCTCTAAGAGTTATATTCAGGCATAGACTTAGACAGATTCATTTAGCCAGAATTACCTAAGTAATAGACCCTTAAATTATAAAAATACGTAGTGGGAGGAAATATATGAAAACAAGATTTTCATAAATCAAGTTTTGCTCTCACGTCCTCAAGAGTTCACAACGTGAGGTCCAGGCTTGGCCTCGAGTCACCCTGGGAGTGACCCCCTACGGATGGTGTTTGCAATGGATCAATATCAAGGTGAATAAGGGACTATTTTATAGTAAGTGGGAGCAGAACACGTGTCAATGTATCCTACGGTCTCCTCCATTAGGTTGCCCCGTGAGATTCCTATGATCTGCCTGCGAGTCGCCCTGGGAGCGATCACCCTACGGTGGGCTTGATCATGGGATTCGGAACAACGCAAACTCCAAAAATGGATAGGGTTTCTTAGGTCCATTCCCAACTTTGACTTTCCCTACGGTAGCATTGTTGGGGCCGGCCTCTGGAATCTGAAAAATGGAGGATCACACTTATGGGAAATTGTTATGGTGTTAATGATTTCCTGAACGAAAAACGGTAGCTAAGAACTATTGGAATATGAGTTATTCTGGTAATAGGGATTGGCTGAGATTGTCTCAATTCAGGGGAGGAGTAGCTGACTGCCCTACTGTAGCTGTTGCTTTAAACCTCTGAAGTATCGTTGCAAATATGTATCATATATTTGGGTCGATGATTACTTTTGCTAAATTGATTGGATTAAAACAATATTATTTTGTGTAATGGGTTTAGTGCAAAACAAGTAATTTGTTGTTTCAATGATAATTTCTATGTGCATTGTCTTACGCCAATTGATAACGGTTTTAAATCCAACTAGCTTAAACTACAAACTTGTGGTAAATGGTTTTAGATTCGTCTTGAGTGAGGAATGTCCTCAGGCCCAAATGTCTAGTTCATCTTGAATCGTTTATGATGATTATGACATTAACTGCCTAGCCAATGTCGATGACAATGAATGTGATTTATTGGTCATTGAAACGTGCATAGTGGAAAATGAGGATACAGCCTGAATTTTTAATTAAGGTGCCACTTATCACGTTTGTTTTTCCTTTTATGGAATAAGTTCATGGCAATTGTTGCAAATAGGTGAGATGACTCTCAGATTTTGATCTGGAGAGTATATCTAGGCTTTGGCAGAGGGAACATTAAGTTATTTTATCTAGTGGAAGAAAATACACATTATTAGATAATGTGTATGTATTTCCTAAAGATTAACAGAAATTTGATTTCGATAACGTACATGCTGGAACAATGCTACTCTATACCTTTCTCTGCTAACGCAGTTTTATTTTAAGAAAGGGAGTTGACATTTATTCAGCTTTACTGGAAAATAACTTATGTGTTTTAAGACTAATTGAGAGTAAAGCAAGTCATGAGCACTGAGTTGCTTAAAATTGCTTATACTCAAAGAAATAAAGGCAAATGATATCTCCTAAAGGAAATACCTTTCTTTGGTTCTTAAGGTTAGACTATTTTGATCTCAATATGATTGAGATCTTAGTCTAGAGTATACTTCTAAGTTAGTTAGAAGAAGACTCTGTAATACCAATAAAGTCATGCCTTATGGGCAATATGACTAATAGATCTTTTACTGGAAAAGAGCTAAAAGAGCCAAAAAGCCTTTGGAGCTTGTACATTTGGATCCTTGTGGTCTAGTATGTTAAAGTAGTGGGAGGGTATGAATAGTTTATCTATGTTATAGATGATTATTCATAGGTATGAATATCTCTACCTAATGCAACTTAAGTCTGATCTCTTGAGATATACGAAGGGCTTAAGACTAAAGTTGAAAACTTGTTAGGTGAGATAATAAAAACACTTTGATCTGATCAATGTGTTGAGTATAGGGACTTGAGATTCTAGGACTATTTGATAGTTCATGGAATCACATCCTAAATATCAGTTAGGAGTTATAGAACCCTATTGGATATGGTCCAACCCATATTGAGCTATGTTCAATTGCCTGACTCTTTTTGGGGTCATGAAGTGTTGACTTCATTACATACTTTGTAGGTTACCTCAAAGGAAACGAGGAGTGGATATTTCTTCAATCCACAAGAGAATTACGAATTTGTATTTGACAAATGTTGCATTCTCAGAAGAAGAACATATGAGAAATCATAAGTCACGAATTAAAGTTAGTTTGAGTGTATTAACCAATGAAGCTACAGAAAAATCAACAAGAGTTGTTGATAAGACTGGTTATTCATTAAGAGTTGTTGATAAGGCCAATGTTTTTTTGGTTAAGTCACATCCATCTCAAGAGTTGAGAATTTCTTGATGTAGTGGGAGGGTTGTTTTATAACCTGACCTTTACATGGGCTTATTTGAAGCTCAAGTCGTCATTCTTGGTGATGACATAGAGGATTCATTATCTTTTAGAAAAAAAAATGAATGATGTTGACAAGGACCAATGGTTTAAAGCCATGGACTTGGAAATGAATTCTTTTCATTTCAATTCCATTTGGGATCTTGTAAATTTTCTTGATAGGATAACACCTATAGGTTACAAGTGGATTTACAAGAGGAAACGAGACATTTAAGGTCTCAACTAGAAGGGTCCATTGAGCAAGATCAGAAGCAAAAGGGTTTGCAAGTTTAAGTGATCCATTCATAGATTGACCTAAGCATTTCGATCTTGGAATATAAGATTTGATATGGTGATAAGATCTTTTGGCTTTAATCAGGACATTGATGAGCCTTGTATCTACAAGAAGATCGTCAGTAGTACAGTAGCTTTCTTCATGTTGTATGTGATTGATATCCTACTCATTTGGAATGAAGTAGGTTAACTTATTGACATTAAATGTGACCAGCAGCTCATTTCCAAATAAAAGTTGGGAGAAGCTTAGTTTTTTCTTATGTTATAAATTGTTTAAAACAGTAAAAACAAAATGCTAGCCATGGTTCAAGCATTTTATATCTATAAATGTTGATTAGATATGAGATGCAGAATTCTAAGAAGGGTTCACGACCTTTCAGGGTAGAATTCTTTTGTCTAAGGAACTGTGTTCTTAGACACCTCAAGGAGTTGAGGAATGCCCTATGCAATAGGCATTCTTAGTGAGTATCAATCTAATTCAGGATATGATCACTGGAGAACCGTTATTTATATTCTCAAGTATCTTTGGAGAATGAGGAACTATATGCTCGTATATGACACTAAGGATTTTATCCTTACAGGATACACTGACACAGATGTTTTAACTAGTAAGGATTTGATGAAATCTACATCAGTGTCTGTCTTCACTCTTAAATAGAGAAGATATAATATGATAGCGCATCAAGCTAGGATGATATGCAACCTCGACCGTATAGGCCGAAAACTACGCTATTTGTGAAGCAGCGATCGAGGCTGTAAGATTTGGAAAGTTTGAGGTTGATTTGGAAAGTGTTCCAAATATGACCTTTCCTAATGCAAGACAAGCATGCACATTGAATTGAATGAAAGTATTGCTGATCATTCACGAAGGCTCTTTCGGCTAAAGTGTATGAGGGTCATCGAGATGGTCTAGATCTACGAGATAAGTACAAAGATGTAATCTAGGACAAGTGGGAGAAATGTAATGGGTATAGTGGATGCCCTAGTTTATTGTATTTGTACATTGTATATATATGTTTTATGTATTTTACATGTATCGTTACACCCATTGCCATAATAGATTCTTGTACATCCCACTAAACTAGAGTTTTAGTTCAAGTGGGAGTTGTTGGGTTTTATGCCCTAAAACTCGTAGATTGTGAATGGTGACAAATTGTTCACTTGTCTCAACAATAAAGAGTTATTGTTACTAAAATTGCACAATTTGACCCAAATCCAATAAACTAAGATCCAAGGTTGTTTAGATGAAACTTGGACTAGAATGTGGGGACATACGGGGATCAGTGTTCAAGTAACAACCTAAATGGTCTATAGTATAGGGATAAAGTTGGGTTCCTTATCCTGGTGACACTATGTGATACGGCCCACTTTGTATTCGATACAGATGCAATGATCCAAAGCATCCATGTAAGAGACATGTGAGTGGGTGTATCATGTGCAATGAGTTTGCATAAGACCGGACCGCAAAATAGTAACCACTAGATGTAACATCGTTGACTAGTTTAGGTTTCTATTTCAATAGAACGACCTAGGTAACTCAGTCTCAATCCTGAGTCTGTTATGAACTCCTTTCCAGGAGGGATTGTCCTTAGATCTGTATGGGTGAGAGTGGCCAGTTGACCAACTCAATAATCCTACCATTTCAAGGGCAAGACCGAATGGGGGCTGGGAACATAACAGTACAAGATTGAATTCACTTCTTCCCATATTGGGGCAAGTAGATGTGTGTTCCCTTAAGGGCTGATTCCGGGTCTTGAACAAGGGCGCCCATCCTCTCATGGCCCGAGTGGAACTGCTGTTTATTTATTGGATCATAAACAGATTGTTCATAGAGGAATTAGTGGTACTTAAGGATCCAGAGGTAACCCAGGGGTAAAACGGTAATTTGACCCGGCTGGCGTTACGAACACTCGTGAAGGATTGACTTACTGTTATTGGTTGATATCCGTGGACATAGAAATATTCTACAGTGAGAAGAGTCCAGTTGTGGGTCTTTAGTGGAGTGACTCACAATTAACGAATATTGACTAACTTGGTTAATGAGTTTAGCCAATTAGTCTCGTATCGTTGGAGCTTCTTATCTGTAGGTCAATTAGGTCCACCTGCTAGCTCGTAAAGAGTTCTGAGGTTAAATAGTCTTGAATAGAATTTGAAGTCTGTTCAAATTCGTTAAGGGAATTTTATTGTATTTGACACAATTAAGATAATGTATAAAGATACATTATATAATATAAGTATAATTGGTGAATTAAACTTTATAGTATAAAATTAATTTTGGATGTGATTCAAAATTAATTAATGAGAGAATTAAATATTTGAAAGATTTCAAATATTAAATATGAATTAGATTCATATTGAAACTATAGGTTAAATTTAATGTGAATGAGATTCATATCAAAACTATAGTATATGAGAGAATTATTTGAATAATGATTCAAATAGTAAATTAATTAAATATATGATATTTAATTAATGAATTAATTAATTGGAGAATTAATTAATTTAATTTAACTAAATGTGATTTAATTAAATTAATTATATAGTTAATATTAATGTACATTACGATGCACATTAAAACTATAGGTTAAATGGGAGAGATTAAAATTGAATATGATTCAATTGTAATTAAATATTGGATATTTAATTAATGTGGATTTAATTAATCAGATTAATTGAATGACCAATGTAATTCAATTTAATATGATTCAAGTTGAATTAAATACCTTATGTTATAAATTAGTTAATTAATATTGTTTTAATTAAATTAATTATAATTAATTAATTAATTAAATGATTATTATTATTTAATTAATAGACGGCCAATATCGTTTGGATTAGATCCAATGATCGAGATTAAGTAGGGTAATAACTCTCTCCCCACTTATCGTAAAGTGGAGAGGGGTTACCCAGGGGGTCTCCCTCATTGTCTCAGTTTAACGAAAGACAGAGAAGTGAATTCTCTGAGTTTTCTCTCTTCTCTCTCTCAATATTCCAACAATTTTTTTTTTTTTTTGCTGAAAATTCCCTTTCCAAGAAGATTGAGATCCCACAATCTCTACCTCATGGATCCAGAGAATAGCGGGTGTTCACGATTGGTCGTGTTCTTGGAAGAAAATGTCGTTGTACAATTATTGGAGCATCGTGCAGTGAATCCCGGTCTCCAACATGTAAGTTTTCATGAATCTAAAATTGTTTTAGATTTGTAATTGCATGCTTAATCTAGTTTAGAAAATAAGTTTCTTATTTTGCCCAACGTATCGGTTTTCTTTAATTGAAATTAAATCACACTCGATTTAATTCGCTTCCGCTAGAGCATTCAATTCCTTCACCTTCAATGCGATATAAAGTAAGTGAAAAACAAAAAGAAAATACTCACTTTGAAACCCATGGTTTCCTCTTCTTTCTGTTTTTGTTTTATCTAATTTTTTTATTATAAATTTATACTAAAGGATGGTATGGTAATTTGAATATATTGTTGGGCTTTTTGGGGTCTAGCTGTAGACATTTCTGAAACTTTAGAGAAAATTAGACATTTATATAATACGAGTCCTTAAAAAGGCATATTTGTGTAGTTATCCCTAGAAGGAAAGAAAGAGAACTGTGGAGTCTACTTCTCCTCTTCATTTCGTGTGTCAAGTTGTTCCCCCTTCCTTTCCTTTTCTTTCTTCCCGAATCTACCTCCTCTTTCCTTCAGGTTTCCCTTCATGCTACTTTCTTTCAATTTTGATGAGGCATCAACGTTGCCAAGAGTGTTTTTCGAACGACGACGAACACGAGCATTCATGGGTTTTTCGGTGAGGTGTTGTTTTTTCTTCCAATGGTCAGGTCATCAATTGCGAACAAGGAACCACACGAGCAGCACGTCAACAACACTTTCCTTCCTTTCGTGTTTCTTTGGATTTTTACCAACGTTGTTAGGCTAGTAGGTCACGAATTGGACCCAAACGTGTGTGAGTTGCACCTTCCAGCTAGTAGTCACGACTCTCCTCCCTTTTGGTGAGGTTTGACACTTAACCACTTATATTGAGTCTTCGATCTGAGTTACTTACCCTTTAACAATCTCGTTTATGTAGTTTTAGGCACCGACCAACAAACAACAAGGATTTGTGGCAACCCAGTCAGTGGCAGCAAGCTATATGAGTAATCTTGTACTCAATTATCTCCTGTAAATTGGTCCCTTACTGTTGGACACATTTTTTTTTTTTGTTCAGGGCAATATTGCATTGTCCAAATAACGTGCATGGTGATTTTCTGTTGCTTTTTTTTTTGTAAGGAACAACAAGTGTTATGCTCGTTTCGTCTCAAATGTGTGTTGTAACTTAGTTGTTAAGCCATTAGTACCCCTTGTTGTAGGTCCAATTAGATTTTTGTACCTTAAAATGAGATTTAAAGTAACGTTTGTGTAAGAACAGCTCTGTTAAGAAACTTTCCATTTCAAAATTTAGCATTTGAACTGATTTCTAATCTTTAAGGCTGCCCATGTTACTTAGCAGGGGTGTAAAAAATTCAGGTCGGTTAGGTTGTACGGCGAAATCGACCCGACCTGACCCACGTCGGTTGTGTAGAAGACCCAAGCCGACTTGACCCAACCCGATCGGGTCGGGTCGGGTCAGGGAACCTTTTCCTTTATTGAATCATTCTCTCCTGATTTTGGTTTGAGACTTAACTATGAGAGTGAGAATCTGGGAAAGAAGTGAAAGGGAGGAGTTAGGACAGTAGCGCTTGCTCGATGACGGAGTGTGCGGCGGAGGGGAAAAATTACAAGCTTCGAAAACAGAGCGGGGGAGAGGGGAGAAGAAGGCCCAAAAGGAAATAAAATGATGAAGAACAAAGTGAGAGATATTAGAGACTTCGATAGGGGTCTAGGGAGCTTCGTTTCATGGGAATGTGATGGGGTAGAGTTGTCGAGGCTCTTATTGATCAAATAAATTTATAATTCATGACACTATAACTATTTTTTAGAAATAATGGCCGAGGTCAAACACAGGGAAAGGGACCTAGCAGATGTGGAATTTTGTGCTTATGAAGATAGGGGGATTTTGTAAAGTAGGGCGAAGCAAAGAAAATAAATGCAAAATTTAAAGGAGATAAAATAAAGAATGCAAGCGAGAAATAAGGCAGAAATCAATAACATGAAAGGGATCATTGGATTGAGATTTCTTATGCTTGACTCTATTTTGTTTGGCTTCCTAGTTTTCTCTGATAATTAATTAATCGTTGGATTGAGAATAAATTAATTAATCTTGTTAATTGCATAATTCACGGTTAGCGAGTTAATTAGCACATGTTAGTGTAGGGGGTCCTCCGAGTAACCAAAAACCCAACTGGAATTATGAAATCAACATAGAAATCCCAATCCAACGATCTAAATACGATTAGCTACTCATAAACAAAGTAGAAACAAGAATAGACATGAAAGAATACATGAGATATGACCTAAAAAGATCTAAAATAGTAGTGGAAAGTAAAAGAGGCGAAAGGAATCGTGAAAGGGCCAAATTTCTAACCTAACGGCAGACTAAACTAAGACTACATATTTATAGAAAACTCGACGGCGTTGAGACGCCAAGGGCAGCGTCTCGACACTGAGAAATTGATACTCCGCTTTTATTTTGTGGCGTGCCTGATGCATGGTAGTAGGATTAGGATGCTGCCATATTTCCTAGATAGATTGCATGTTCCTTCTTGCATGTTTGCGTGCCTTCTAATCTAGGTGGTTGCTTCAATTGAGGTTAGTCCCTCATATTCTAGTTCTAAAGAGTGTTCCTTAAGCGAGTTCATCGTTTCTTTTCAGCGATGAGTTCCAGTAAAAGTCAAGGAAGTGAGCGTTCTTGCCCTCCAGACGTTCCTGAGGTTAATTCGCATCTTGAGGCGAATCCTCTTGTTCGTCCCCCAGCACCTCTTGTGCTGACAGCGGAGGCATTGCAAGCTATGCTTGGAAATGCAATCCACAGCAACCTGCAGCACGTCGGTGAAAATGAAGCCCCTGCCCGTGGTAAAGATGTACAGTTTTTCAAGAGCTTCATGAAGGTGAAACCTCCTTCGTTCGATGTTCATTGAGAAAGTTCTGAAGCAGTAGAAGAATGGACTGCAGCGTTGGAAGCGCTATTCCAACTTCTTGGAGTTGATGCCCAACAACGAGTCCAAGGAGCTGCCTTCATGCATAGGGGCTATGCTCGCACTTGGTGGAAGGTAGTGGGTCAAACCGAGAACCGCCTAGAGAATCCCATTTCATGGTTAGGGTTTAAAGGTCTTGTGCGAGACCATTTTGGTTGTCGTTTTGCTGATGTTGAGCTAGAAGCGGAGTTTGTCTCGCTTGTTCAAGGGACCTTGTCCGTGGAGCAGTACGTCAGAAGGTTCGAGGAGTTGTCCTGCCGTGTCCCGGAGTTGGTCGCCACCAAAGAAAGTAGGATCAACCGATTGGTTAATGACCTCCGTGTAGCAATCCGAGGTTTTGTTAGGCTTGGTCAACCAGCCACATTCGCAGCAGCTCTTGCGAGCGCTCGGATGCTAGATGAAGACACCCCTAGGGCAAAGCAGTCCCAGGAAGTGGGCACGTCATCTGGTGCCAAGAAGAAGCACGAAGAGGAAGTGTCTGCACCTAGACAGAAGGTCAGAAGATCCACGTCAGAGTCTAGCGCGTGCACTGAGGAGTTCTTGCCCTGGGTCACCGATGAGGAGCTCAAGGCAGAATACCCAGAGCTTTATGATGTCGATGATTCTAATGCAGAAGATAGCTCCTAAGGTGGGGAGTCAGGTCACCCCTCGCTCAAGGTTAGTAATCTCTTATCAGTCTATATTCTTTGGCTCTGAAATCTCTTTTCTTGTGATTTATGCTTGTCTTGTGCATATCTGTTGGTTTTGTGTGTATGCATGAGTCATTCCTTCTTTTTGTGGCATTGTTTGTCAAGCAAATCTTGAATCTAGAATTGTTAGGGTATCCTCCTTTTTGGTGCCTTGTTATTTAAAGCTCCCTGTATAGGCTAGCTTCAAGGAAAAAAAAAAAGATATCTTCCTATAATAGTTTTGTTATCTAGCTTCTTAAGTTGAGCTCATGGAATTATCGTTCTATGAGGTCTTTGGGCTAAAATAGCTTTGCAACTCTTATGGATGCTTCGTAGTGCTTAGATTCTTTGTTCTTTAGTTCGTTTTAAGGCTCTGTCGGTGTTGCCTAGTTTCTAAGGAGTTAAGAAATTCCTTTGAGTTTAGCAGAAGGTTTCGTTAGGATAGTTCTGTATCTAGTCTCTCTAGTCGAAGGTCAAGGAGTAACTTTTCAAGGTTGCCTAAGAATCCAAGTTTGAACGTTGCAAGCTTCTGTTATGTCTTTGGACTCATGGATAGCCTTGCCATTGTTTGGATCTCAGGAATCAAATCTCAATAGTGTCGGTTTCTCAAACAAAGAGCTAGAGCATTTCCCTCACGCAGTAAGATCCCAATCAAAGCCAAGGTGATGTTAGAATCAGTAACGAGTCATGATTGCAGTGTCAATTGTCGTCACGACGAAGTTACCTTGGTATACAATTATAAGGAAGTGCCAACGATGGTGTTAGTGTCATCTCTTAGCCATTTTTGAAGGATGGTTTGAAAAGGTGAGTTGGCGCAGCAGAAGCCGTTTCAAAGTAGTTGTTTCTTCCTTAGTGATGCCTAGTTGAAGTTGGTGGTTGAAACTTACCAACTAATTGGGTTTAAAGTTGGTGAAGTCGCTAACGAAGCTTTCTGCAGGTTTAAGTTGTGTTTAAGTCGTTGATGGTGAGTTGTAAAGTGCCTAGCTCAAGGTGTAAGTTGGCATTGAGAACCTATGTGGTGTTAGTAGCACCAGTGAATAAATGTTCCTTGTAGGTCGTGCAAGGTCAAAGTTTGGATTCAATCTCGTTAGGTTGTTTGAGTTTTTGGTGCGAAGTCAGGTTGCTCGTAAGCAAGCTTTGCTTCAAGTGTTGTATGTTCAACACAACTCGTCTCAAGAGTTGTTGTTATGTAAACACATCATCTATTCCTCTTGTGCCTCAGTTTTAAGCTTTGGGATCCTAGAGGAAAATGGTTCAGTGAGCTAAAGCCTCTGGTGGTAAGTGCCTTGTGGAGCGTGAGTTGGAATCAAGGCCAGTCGACCAGTGTAGTTAGGTGATAACTGCCCAAAAGGTAGTTATTTAGGCCTCATTTATATAAGGATTTGTGTGTCTTTTGTGCTTATTTAGGCCTCATTTATATAAGGATCTATTGTTGGGCGACTTGATGGAACAAATTTTGTGCTGCAGCAAAACTGGGAGCACAACTGCCACATCACAGCTCGTTAGCCAACTTCATGAACCGACTCCTGTTGAGTCATTTCCGGGATAAAAGAGCAAGGAGAGCCCTACACGTGTCAAAGTTGACCTAATTCAAGCCTCCTATCCTTCTATAAAAGGAAGTAGCCGTCCAAGTAAAAAACATTCCAATTTCCCTTGGAAATCGAATAGTATAGAGAGATTGGACACCACCAAGAACACCATCATCCACAAGCTGATTAAGGAGATTATTATTTTCTTTATTATCTTGTGATTATGGACATGCGTACTCAGATTGTAATATGTGTATCCATGCTTATTATTAACTAAGTAGCTTTAGGCGTTGGTTAAGTAATATGTAGTTGTCGTGCTTCATCTCTGATAATATATTGATTATTGCAACTTGATTAATTGTTGTGCTTATTCTTATTTTATGTCTGCCTGGCAAGTCGGTGTGAATATCTCTCTCTAGTTTCAGCGATGATTTAGAGAGTGTGTGGCAATCAATCACACTACGATCATTGTGTATTGGTGAACGCCAGTGACTGAGCTAGGGATAGCCAATTGTCTAGTGCTTGATCGGTCGTTCTTCATTGGGGTTGAAACACATTCCAAAAGATCTGGAGTTTCGGGAGGAATCCGCTAATAATACTGCGAGAGTTTGCATGATCAATAATATTGCTAGAGCATCTTTTAAAAAAATTACTAAACTTGACCAGCGCCTGTCTTTAATCTGTCTGCCTATTTGTTTACTTGTTGTTCTGTCATTTATTTTGCTTCAGCATAATTCTTATAAAACCAAATCATTTTTACCATCTTTGAAACCATTAGAAAGTTACACAAAATAGGTAAAGTGGAAACTAATTCAGGACTCGAATTGATAATATTTCTTGCTGCAGACTGTGTATACTTGCACAGGAATTCTAGAGTCTTTTATACCATATTTCTACTCACTCTAGGAACCCAAAAAATTTTTGGCGTCGTTGCCGGGGACTTGAATAAGTTTTTATCTGATTTGTTTTGTGTATGTGTTTTAGTGGTTTGGTGCTAGAACTTTTTTATTGTTTCTTTTGTTTTTGCAGGTGTGAGCTTGGTGCATGAGCGATCCGCCTGGGGTACGGTTTGAGCTTGATCCAGAAATTGAGAGGACATTCAGGATAAGAAGGAGAGAGCAGCGCAGAAACCAGATGGAGAACGTGTCGCGTCTTCCGGAGGTTCCTGAAGGTCCAGCAGACCCCCAGAATCGTTTGCTGCAGCAAGACCCACTGTTGGAACAAAATGAGCAGCAAAATAATCAGGCTGAGAATCCTATCTTGATAGCGAACGATAGGACCAGAACCATTCGAGCGTATGTTGTCCCAATGTTTAATGAGTTGAATCCAGGGATTGCACGTCCCCAAATCCAAGCGGCAAATTTTGAAATGAAACCGGTAATGTTTCAGATGTTGCAAACCGTGGGTAAATTCCATGGTTTGTCATCTGAAGACCCTCATTTACATCTTAAGTCTTTTCTAGGAGTTAGTGAATCTTTTGTAATTCAAGGAGTGCCTGGAGATGCCCTGAGATTAACTTTGTTCCCGTATTCTCTGAGAGATGGAGCAAAGGCGTGGTTAAATTCTTTTGCTCCAGGGTCAATTAGGACATGGGATGAGTTAGCTGAAAAATTTTTGAGTAAATATTTCCCACCTAATAGAAATGCTAAATTAAGGAGTGAAATACTAGGGTTTAGGCAACTTGAAGATAAGACTTTTAGTGAGGCTTGGGAAAGGTTTAAGGAGCTTTTGCGAGAGTGTCCCCACCATGGTTTACCTCACTGTATTCAAATGGAAACATTTTACAATGGTTTAAATGGAGTAACCCAAGGTATGGTCGATGCTTCGGCTGGAGGGGCCCTTTTGGCAAAGACTTTTGATGAAGCATATGAGATTTTAGAAAGAATATCGATTAATAGTTGTCAGTGGTCGGATGTTAGAGGCACAAATAAAAAGGTTAAGAGTGTATTAGAGGTTGATGGTGTGTCCACCATTAGGGTTGATCTTGCTATGATTGCTAATGCTCTTAATAATGTGACAGTGATTAGTCATCAGCAGCCACCAGCTATGGAGCCTGCTACAGTAGTGAACCAAGTCACAGAAGAAGCATGTGTCTATTGTGGTGAAAATCAGAACTACCAGTTTTGCCCCAGCAATCCAGCTTCTGTGTTTTTTGTAGGTAATTAGAGGAATAACCCTTATTCTAACTTTCATAATCTAGGTTGGCGCAACCACCCCAACTTCGCATGGGGAGGACAAGGAAGCAGTGCACAAGCACAACAAAAGGTGAACCAGTCGGGATTTGCTAAAGCGTAGGTATTGCCCCAGCAAAATAAGCAGGCTTTGCCCCAGCAAAATTCGGGAAGTTCTCTCGACGTGATGATGAAATAATTTATGGCTCGTACAGATGCCTCAATTCAAAATAATCAAGCTTCGATGAGAGTTCTGGAGTTGCAAGTGGGTCAGCTAGCTAGTGAGCTGAAGGCAAGGCCTCAAGGGAAACTCCCCTCGGATACTGAACACCCTCGAAGGGAAGGTAAGGAGCAGGTAAAGGCAGTGACTCTTAGGAGTGGTAAGCCATTAGAAGAAAACAATGAGCCTAGTAAGACCCAGGAATTAGATAAAAATGGTGATAAAAATGTTGTCGTTGAGAAAGAGTTGGAGTATGGTCAGGGTGCTGGAGGCAGCAATAAAAATGTTGGAGCATCTGGTTCTGTTCCAGATGTGGAACCACCTTATGTGCCGCCCCCACCTTATGTACCACCTCTACCTTTTCCACAAAGGCAGAAGCCTAAGAATCAGGATGGTCAATTTTAAAAAGTTTTTAGAGATTCTTAAGCAATTGCATATAAATATCCCTTTAGTAGAAGCTATTGAGCAAATGCCTAATTATGCTAAATTTTTTAAGGATATTTTAACTAAAAAGAAGAGGTTAGGTGAGTTTGAAACTGTATCTCTTACTGAGGAGTGTAGTGCTATTCTTAAGAATGGGCTACCACCCAAGGCTAAGGATCCAGGGCCATTTACTATACATGTGTCTATAGGTGGAAAAGAGTTAGGTAGAACACTCTGTGATTTAGGTGCAAGCATTAACCTTATGCCTCTTTCGGTCTATCGAAAGCTAGGTATTGGTGAAGCTAGGCCTACCACAGTCACACTCCAACTAGTTGATAGGTCTATCACATATCCATAAGGTAAAATTGAGGATGTCTTGGTAAAAGTGGATAAATTCATATTTCCTGTTGATTTTATTATTTTAGACTATGAGGCTGATAAAGATGTCCCAATTATTCTAGGTCGTCCATTTTTGGCTACTGGTAGGACGTTAATAGATGTTCAAAAAGGGGAATTAACAATGAGAGTCTGTAATGAGGAAGTAAAATTTAATGTGTTTAAAGCCATGAAGTATCCAGACGAAATGGAGGATTGTTCCTTCATTAGAATTCTAGAGAGCACAATTATTGAGACAGCAATACAAGATTCGGCTAGCAAGCATTCAGAAGAGCATGGAGAGGTTAGTGTAGAGGATTTGCAAGTTTGTTTGTTAAGAAGAGAAAATGAAAAAGAGTTGTTTAGGTGTGAGGATGTTTTTGAGTCTTTAGATTTAGATCAAAGGAAAGCTCCTCCTATTAAGCCATCCCTGATTGAGGCACCTATTTTAGATTTGAAACCCTTGCCGGATCATCTAAAGTATGTGTATCTTGGGGAAGGTGAGACGTTGCCCATTATTGTTGCATCAGATGCCGGAGCATGAAGAGGCCTTAATAAAATTGCTCCAGCAATACCGCAAGGCTATAGGTTGGACATTGGCTGACATTCAGGGAATTAACCCATCTTTTTGTATGCACAAAATCACTCTAGAGGAGGGATCCTTTAGGAGTGTTGAGCAACAAAAAAGGCTTAACCCTACAATGAAAGAGGTTGTTAAAAAGGAGGTGATTAAATAGTTGGATGCTTGGATCATTTATCCAATTGCCGATAGCAATTGGGTGAGTCCTATCCAATTTGTTCCTAAGAAAGGAGGTGTTACTGTGGTGAGCAATAATGACAATGAGTTGATCCCAACCAGGAAAGTAACTGGCTGGAGGGTTTGCATGGACTACAGGAGGCTTAATAAAGCTATCCGTAAGGACCATTTCCCTCTACCATTTATTGACTAGATGTTGGATAGATTGGTTGGTTAGGCCTATTACTGTTTCTTAGATGGTTACTCTGGGTATAACCAGATTACTATTGCTCCTGAGGATCAGGAGAAAACCACTTTCACCTGCCCTTATGGGACGTTTGCTTTTAGGCGAATGCCTTTTGGCCTTTGCAATGCTCCAACAACATTTCAGCAGTGTATGTTAGCAATTTTTTCTGATATGATTGAGCCCACTTTTGAGGTATTTATGGATGATTTTTCAGTATTTGGAGGGTTTTTTCAGAGTTGTTTAGATAATTTAGGTAAGGTATTAAAAAGATGTGAGGATACCCATCTAGTCCTTAATTGGGAAAAATGCCACTTCATGGTGAAGAAAGGCATAGTGTTAGGTCATAGGATTTCTAAGAATGATCTAGAAGTTGATAGAGCAAAAATAGAGGTGATTGAAAGATTAGAACCACCGAATTCAGTGAAGGGAATTCAGAGTCGTTTAGGACATGCTGGATTTTACAGGAGGTTCATAAAAGATTTTTCTAAAATCAGTAAACCTCTTTGTAACTTATTGTGTAGTGATCATGTTATTGACTTTAATGCAGATTGTAGGAAGGCTTTTGAGACTTTAAAGGCTGCTTTAATCTCAGCACCCATTCTGTGTTCACCTAATTGGAATTTACCATTTGAGGTAATGTGTGATGCGAGTGATGCTGCGGTAGGTGCTATGCTGGGGCAAATGCAGGGCAAAATTATCCATCCTATATATTATGGAAGCAGAGTTTTAAATGAGGCACAAGTCAACTACACAACTATTGAAAATGAGTTGTTAGCTGTAGTGTTTGCTTTTGAGAAATTCGAGCCATATTTGGTTGGATCCAAAGTCATGGTGTTCACGGATCATGCAGCAATAAGGTATTTAATGTCTAAGAAAGATGCAAAGTCTAGACAAATTCGTTGGATTTTATTATTGCAGGAGTTCGACTTGGAAATAAAGGATAAGAAGGGATCAGAAAATGTCATTGCAGATCATTTATCTCATCTTGATCCATCATCATCTTTGCTTGAGCAATCTGCCATTTCCGATTCTTTTCCAAATGAACAGCTTTTTGATGTTGAAGTAAAGGTAAAGGGATGTCCCTTGGTATGCTGATATTGCCAACTTTTTGGTAAAGGGAGTCACTCCTATTGACATGGATTGGAGGCAGAAGAAAAAGTTTAAGCATGATGCAAAATTTTTCTATTGGGATGAGCCATTTATGTATAAGAAATGCTCTGACGGTATTATTCGCAGGTGTGTTTCAGGTGCTGAAGCAAAGGAAATCCAAGAGCAATGTCACTCTTCGCCGTATGGAGGTCATTTCAGCGGTCAGAGGACAGCTATGAGGATTTTACATTGTGGATTTTTCTGGTCTACCTTATTCAAGGATGCCCATTGGTTCTACAAGCAATGTGATGTTTGCCAAAGGAGAAGAAACTTAGGGCCTAGAGATGAAATGCCTCTTACTTATATTTTAGAAATTGAATTATTCGATGTATGGGGTATTGATTTTATGGGGCCGTTTCCCCCTTCTAATGGCAATGTTTTTATCTTATTGGCAGTTGATTACGTGTCTAAGTGGGTTGAGGCCATCGCATGCCATTAGAGTGATGCCAAGACAGTAGCGAGGTTTCTTTAATCGCACATCTTTGCACGGTTTGGGACACCTAGGGCTCTAGTGAGTGAAGAGGGTACACATTTTGTTAATAATATCTTAACTAAGCTTTTAGCTAAGTATGAGATTAAGCATAGGATAGCTACCCCTTATCACCCACAAGCAAATGGTCAAGCGGAAATTAGTAATAGAGAAATAAAATCAATTTTAGAGAAAGTAGTCCATCCATCTAGGAAGGATTGGTATTTTAGGTTGGATGAGGCTCTTTGGGCTTATAGGACAGCCTATAAGACTCCTCTAGGTATGTCTCCCTGTAGGTTAGTATATGGGAAAGCTTGCTATTTACCACTAGAGCTTGAGCATAAAACGTTTTGGGCGTTGAAAAAGTTAAATTTTGATCAGAGTAGTGCATGAGCAATAAGAATGCTGCAGCTTAATGAATTAGAGGAATTTCGCCAATTTTCTTATGAGAATGCAAAAATGTATAAAGAAAAGACTAAGTTGTGGCATGACAAGAAAATAATATCTAAAAAGTTTGTCAAGGGTCAGAAAGTCTTGCTTTATAATTCTAGATTGAAATTATTCCCTGGGAAACTAAAATGTAAATGGTCAGGACCGTTTATTGTGATTGAGGTTTTCCCCGATGGAGCAATTACTTTGCAGGATGAAAAAGATGGGGGAGTGTTCAAGGTGAATGGACATCGTGTGAAGCATTATTGGGGTGAGGAGTTTCAGTCAAAATATCCTTCCCTAAAGTTAGTTGATGATTGAGAGAGCAGGATTTTTGCGGGAGCATTTCACAGAGCAAAATTTTGAGCTCCCAGTGTTTGTATTGATTTTATGTTTCGCTGATTTGTTTTTAATTTCGATTAGGTTCGATTTGATTTTTGCATGGTTTATTAGATTTTATCTTTAAGTATTTTTATTATTTTTTGTAGTTTAGATTTTATCTTTTTCGTTTTGAATTTAGTTTTATTTTATTTTCGGGTTATTTATTTAAATTATCTTTAAATTATCTTTTAATTAGTTAGATTTTATTTATCTAGATCTTATTTTCAACTATTTGAATTCTGTTTAAATTAATAAAGATTCTCTCTAATTTATTTGGCTTCTCTTGAAAAAGATTAAATTTTATTTGGTCGGTTAAAATTAAATTTAAATTTCAAAGATATGATTTTCCCACTTCGAAATTTGAATTCTGTATTAGAGATTCTTCAAGATTCAGCAGATTGTTGCAGCAAAAGTTATGGTTGGAGCAAATCGTCCGAATAGGAAGGGTTTGTTGGGGTAATTATAATTTTTACCGTTGGGATTTTTCTTTGAATTTTTGCAGGTAAAATTTGCATGAGTCATCTGATGAGGCCACGTGTCACACAACAATCATCCAAGGGCTTTGATGGTGGACAACGCATCGTGAATTACCATGGGCGATTGAGATTCATAAATTACCGTTGATGGTTTGAAATTTCGAATTTGCATGCAATTAAAATTAAACGGTAAGATCATTTAAGAAGAACAAATCTTTTTGGTTGGGATTTCAATTTGTCGAAGTCCTATTTATTAGCAGCCTCTGATAGGTAAGTTTACTTTGTCTTCTTGATTCGAATCTTTGTTGTGTGCATTCTTCTTCTTTCTTTCTTTGTATTCTCTGTCAAACCCCTTGCACCTTCAGTGGCAAAAACGAGAGTTAGAAAAGAGAGGGAGAGTGAGGAGGAAGAGATATTTGTTACCCCCGAAGCTCATAAAGTAAAAACCAAGAAGAAAAGAACACCGAAGGAGAAAGAAGCTAAAATAAGAAGACAACAACAGAGGGTTGAAGAACAAAAAAAGGCAACAGAGGATGAGGCTGTTACAATAGAAGAAGGAGACCCGAAAGAATCTGATAAAAAGAATCCAGAAGAGGATGAGCAGGGAATGACGGCTACAGAAGAAGTTCAAGGGGAAATTCAAGAGAAACAACGTGAGGATGTACAGGTAGAGGCTAAGATTGAAAGAGAACCAGTTTAGGAGGCTCATATTGAGGTTATCATGCCTGAACCTCCGAAACGTCGCCGCATTAAGCGGAAAGCTGGGCACGTTCCGGGGATCAGAACTGATACCCGATCGCCTCCATCATCGGATTCCGAGAGAGAGAAGGCAGAGCGAGAGGAACGAGAGAAAAAATAGGCTGAGGAAAGAATGCGAGAAGAAGCAGAGAAGAAGGCTGAGGAGGAACATTTGCTCAAACGAAGGGCAGAAAAGGGCAAAAATATTGTTGAAGCATCGGAGGAACACGATGAAATAGAAGAACGACAGTTGCCATTCGATCGCTTCGTCAACAATTTTGCTAAAGCAAAATACGCTGAGTTGCTGAAAAGAGATTTTCTGTTCGAATGAGGATTTAGCGGCGATCTTCCACCATTTCTGAGTACCGGAATAGTAGACCACGGCTGAGAGTTGTTTTGTACGAAGCCGGAGTCTGTAAACGCACAGGTGGTGCATGAATTCTATGCCAACATAGATAAAGAGGATGGTTTCTAGGTAATTGTCAGAGGAGTCGAGATAGATTGGAGTCCTAGTGCGATCAACGCACTGTACAATCTTCAGAACTTCCCCCATGCGGCATATAATGAGATGGTTGTAGCACCATCTAATGCACAGTTAAGTGATGC
Source organism: Luffa acutangula (assembly GCA_036850905.1). Taxonomy (NCBI): domain Eukaryota; kingdom Viridiplantae; phylum Streptophyta; class Magnoliopsida; order Cucurbitales; family Cucurbitaceae; genus Luffa; species Luffa acutangula. The sequence continues at coordinate 11,226,771 of CM072087.1, forward strand.
TGTGAGGCGTATTGAAGGAGCACAGTGGCAGCTGTCCAAGACTCAGAAGAGGACATTCCAGTCGGCTTATTTGAAAAAGGAAGCGAACACTTGGATGGGTTTTATCAGGCAAAGATTGCTTCTGACAACACACGGCTCGACAGTCTCCAGGGAACGAATTCTTCTAGATTTTGCGATCTTGCGGTCTCTCAGCATTGACGTAGGAAAAATTATTTGTAATGAAATTTCTGGTTGTTGGAAAAAGAAGGTGGAGAAGTTGTTCTTCCCAAATACAATTACAATGCTTTGCAGAAGAGCAGGGGTTCTAGTGGATAAGGAAGATGTGATTCTGTTTGACAAGGGGATCATAGACACGCCCCATTTGGCACGGCTCCAGCGCATGCAGGAGGTACGTCAAGGTGGGCTTATCTACGTCATTAACACGATTCTAGAACAACTGGCACTTTCGGCCAGTAGGCAGGAGTTTGCTGAAAGGCAAACTTTAACCTTTTGGACCTATGTTAAGAATCGTGATGCTGGTTTGAAGAGGGCATTTCAAGAAAATTTTTCAAGGCCATATCCAGCCCTTCCTGCATTCCCCGAGGACCTACTGAACCCCTGGATTCCACCGCCGCCTGTTGAGAAGGAAGATGAAGAAGAAGACTTGGGTCAGGAAGATTGAAGGAGGAAAATTTGGGCGCACAATCTTTTTGTTGAAATATTTTGTTTGCTCGCGCATTCCTGATCGCATCTTCTTCTATTTCTGCTTGTTTTGTCTGCTGCTTTTTAAATTTTTCTGCTTAAAAAAATATATCTCTGCTATGTAATTCCTTTTAATATGTTTTTAATGAAATTTCTGGATGTTTCTGTTCCATGAGCACTGAGTGACTCTAACTTAACTAACTTTTCTTCTGAATTTTTTAAGCTTGGACTGATTAAGCTTAGTTAGATCAAGGTATTCTGATCTCCAGAAACCTTTTGCTTGAGCATTTCTTCTAGCCTGGACTGTTGTTGCGGCAAAGAAGATTTTGGAGGTAGTGTTGACTCATATGATCCACCTTAAGCTTAGTTCTAGTCCCACGCTTAGTTTAAAATTCAGATAGAAAATTTTAAGTTTAGGGGTAAAATTGCTTAATTAATGATTCATTGGGGACAATGAATAATTCAAGTTTGGGGGACTTTTTGCTACTCCAATTTTTTTGCTCGAGCATTCCTCTCCTTCAAGTTAAAATTTGCTCGGTTGTTGAGTAACCGGGGACATTTGTGATACCCACAGTTTGTCTTCGCGTCAAAAGATGACCTAGGAAATGTGAAAAAATGAGAAAAATTATTTGCTGAAAAAATTATTTGTTGAAAATTTTGCTGAGAAAATTCATGGAGCAAAAGTTTTGAGGAATGAATGATGATCCAGTAGTTTTTCTGTCTCCCAGAACTTAGGTGAGCTTCATCATAAAATGTCGCCATTCTGAGGGGCAAGAGATGAAATAACTAAGGATTTTTTAGCTTTATAAAGAGTATTGAACCTAGTTGGTGATGAGTTTGAGGCAAGGGTATACTGCACCATAAAGTGGGTCATCCCATGCTTAAGAGCTTATGACTGTAAGGCTGCTTTAAGTCTGAAAAAAAAATAAACTCCTTGAAAATATGTTTTAAGATGTCTGATAATAGAGCTAGGATGTGGTAAGTTCTTAGAATTAAGTTAAAAGTGGTGATTATTTGTCCTTGCTGGAGGAATCATTTTGCTGCAGCAGAGCTCGGTTTTGCAGAGTGCTCAAGTAAAGGTCTAAGGTAGTGTCGGACTGTCTGGATTGGACTAAACTATTCTTCGTCTAATGTTTTGAATTCTTGAAGGAAGGTTGGTTAGTATTGCTCGGGGCGCGCAATAGTTCAAGTTTGGGGTGTGATAACTACCCAAAAGGTAGTTATTTAGGCCTCATTTATATAAGGATTTGTGTGTCTTTTGTGCTTAATAGGGTTGGTTCTAGATAGATATTACATGTTTTAACCCATTTGGAAGAATGGAAGCTTTCGAAATCATTTTGTGCAGAAGCTGTTGTTGGGCGACTTGATGGAGCAACTTCTGTGCTGCAGAAAACTGGGAGCAGAACTGCCACATCACAGCTCGTTAGCCAACTTCATGAACCGACTTCTGTTGAGTTATTTTTGTGATAAAGGAGCAAGGAGAGCCCCACACGTGTCCAAGTTGACCTAATTCAATCCTCCTATCCTTCTATAAAAGGAAGTAGTCGTCCAAGTCAAAAGCATTCCAATTTCCCTTGGAAGTCGAATAGTATAGAGAGATTGGACACCACCAAGAACACCATCATCCGCAAGCTGATTAAGGAGATTATTATTTTCTTTATTATCTTGTGATTATGGACATGCCTACTCAGATTGTAATTCGTGTATCCATGCTTATTATGAACTAAGTAGCTTTAGGCGTTGGTTAAGTAATATGTAGTTGTCGTGCTTCATCTCTAATAATATATTGATTATTGTAACTTAATTAATTGTTGTGCTTATTCTTATTTTATGCTCGCCTGGCCAGCCAGTGTGAATATCTCTTTCTAGTTTTAGGGATGATTTAGAGAGTGTGTGACAATCAATCACACTACGATCATTGTGTATTGGTGAACGCCAATGACTGAGCTAGGGATAGCCATGTGTCTAGTGCCTGATCGGTCGTTCTTCATTTGGGTTGAAACACATTCCAGAAGATCCAGAGTTCCGGGAAGAATCCGCTAATAATACTGCGAGAGTTTGCATGATCAATAATATTGTTAGAGCATCTTTTAAAACAATTACTAAACTTGACCAGCGCCTGTCTTTAATCTGTCTGCCTATTTGTTTACTTGTTGTTCTGTCATTTATTTTGCTTCAGCATAATTCTTATAAAACCAAATCATTTTTACCATCTTTGAAACCATTAGAAAGTTACACAAAATAGGTAAAGTGGAAACTAATTTAGGACTCGGATTGATAATATTACTTGTTGCAGACTGTGTATACTTGCACAGGAATTCTAGAGTCTTTTATACCATATTTCTACTCACTCTAGGAACCCAACATTAGGCGAGCACTTTCGAGAATCTGGAGTTCAGTTTTGGTGATCGTGTGTTCTTGCACGTGTTGTCATTGGAAAAGGGTTTGTCGCTTGCTAGCAGAAGCTACCTGGAAGAAGTAGGTGAAGTTTGGGCCTGGTTTCCTGGATTGTTCGAGCTGGAGTCTTTCGAGGATGAAAGCTTTCAAGGTGGGGAGCATGTAACGCCCCGTGCACATTTGGGTGCGTTTAAATTCCATGCTTCAAGTTGAAAGAAATGTAAACTCTATTTTGGCTTGAACTTATGGGTTTAATTTTAAACCAAAGTTTTGGGAATTAAGCGTTATTAAAAATAAATCTCTCCCTAGAGGTTGTTGGATTTGGTTTGTGTTCGGTTGAGAATTGTTAGCGGTATAATTTAAATTATACGCTGAATGTCAGGTGGTTGTTGGGAGAAATCCTACTCTTGGGTTATTTGGAAGAAAGAAAAGGAAGGAAATTCAAGAGATTAAAAAAACGGAAACCCTAGAGCTCTCTCTCCATCTCTCTTTTCTCTTTTATGGGTGAGGCCTTAGCAGAGAGCCTTAGTTAGTCGTCGCCTCCCCCGTTCAGTCGCACCGCCGCCTTCTGAAGTCGCGCAACGCACCGTCTCTCTCCGCGAGCTCTCTCTCTCTACGTCCTTTCTCCCTCTTCTCGTCGATCTCTCTCCCTCCGTCCAAGACGAGCGCGTGTCGCCGCTGTCGTTCGTCGAGCTGAGTGCCATCGTCCGTGAGTCGTAGCCCGAACGCCGTCGCCAGCCCTGATCCCTCTGCCTCTCCGCACGATTCTCCGTCCGTGGGTTTTAGATTCGTGGCTCTCTCTCTTTGTCTTTGCGTTTTCAGCCAAAGACATCCGTGGGTAACCTATTTTTTCCTCAATCTCAATTTTTTTAGGCCCGATCTAAGAGTCCCTCACATTGTTTTGTTTAGATTTCGCGCAGGCAGCAGTTCGGGACCCCATCTTTCGAGACTGTTTGGGTAAGATTCGTTGTTGTCCTTAGCTTATTAGTATCGAGGTTTTTGGGTCGCTAAGTGTTTTAGCTTTAGAAGCATGGAATTATCTTTGCCCATTAGTTGTTTAGGTCATAGAAGATTCCCAACCTCTTAAAGGTCCTTTGAAAGTGATATAAAAGGGTAAAATGCTTGTTGTCCCTTGGCTTTTAGTGTTAAACGTTGCCCATTAGTTATCTTAGCCTTAGAATCATGATCTTACCGTTACCCATTGCATATCTAGACTCGTAGGAGTTGCCTAATCTTTATATGTCCTAGTGTATGTTTAAATGAGCTATCATGGCTATTTTGGTTAAAATCAAGTAGTTCTTCAATGCCCATTAAGCCTCGTTGCCTTAAAATGTTCCCGACCATTGTAGGTTCTTAAAGCATGGATTTATGAGCTTATGGTTGTTGTTGTTAGTTTAAAAAGCTTCCTAAATAGGTTTCCAATAATTACCTAGGCCTTATTTGCATTGCCTAAGAGTTAGAAGCTCTTAGAATGTCGTTCATGTGTTTTAGGTGGTTGTTGCTTGTTGTCCAGTGGCTATATAGCCTTAATATCGACAACTAACAAATACCCACTACCCGTAACACCTTAGACGTGGTTGCCCATGGTTTAATGACGTTGAGTTTTCAATTTGGGTTATGTTTAGGTGTTGTCCAGCAAGAAAATAAACCATTATTGGTTTAGTTTTGCCCTTAGCATCTTGTTTTAGGGTGCTTCCGTTTAGTTTAGACTTTCTTTAATGGTTGGTAGTTTATTTGTAGTTGGAAGCTCGTTTTGGAGCGTGGTTGTGCAGTTCCAGCTAGCCTTGATATTTAAAAGTGATTTGTAAGTAGTTTCTACTTGCTAGGTTGTGTTTGATTGCATGAAGCATGTTGTGTTGTTTTGTTGCTTTATTTTTATACTTGCAAAAAACAAGATATGCTGTGTTGATAGGGTTAACCATGTGTTATTGTTAAAGCATGAAATATGTGACTGTTGAGTCATGGATATTGATTAAGCATGTATGTTTGGGTCAAACATGTTTGGTTAGGCTAGCATGTGTCACGGGAAGTGTAGCATGTGTCTAGCAGTAGCGTTGATGACGCGTAATGCATGTGAATAGTTTGGCGTAGCGTGACGCATAATGCACGTGTAAAGTTTTGCGTAGCATGGTGCGTAATGCATGCGATTGGTTTGCGCAGCATGGCGCGTAACTTATGCGTTATGTGCGGAGCATGACGCGTAAATCATGTGTGGTCTAGTAAAGTGTGGGTGCATAGTGTGGGAGGCATCGTGTCGTGATGTTTGTGATCTAGCTCGTGTGAGCTATTTACCAGTACCGCAGTTGTCCTGATACCCCCTTCCCCACCTTCCCCCCAACATTTTAGATGTTGCAGGTATCGAGGATGATCCGGACTTTGGTGGTGAGGAGGAGAACTGCGAGGAAAGATTCCTAGAGTGATGGTTTCTATGTTGTTATGTTTTCTTAGTGTTGTAATAAGTTAGCTAGAGAATGGTTTGTTTTCGAGTTTATAAACTAGATTGGATAGTTTGGTTGAGTTTAATAATATGTATATAGCTAGTGGACTAGCTCTTTTGTTAAGAAAATGTCTTTATGATTCCGCGACATGATTTTTGGTTATTGCATGTTGCCATAGGTCTGTCTCGTTTAGAGGAGATAGGTTTGTGAAATATGGTTGTAGTTTGGTGGAGTTTGGCCTTTTTGCATATATAGAAGTGTTAAATGTCTTAATCAGGTGTTTTAAAATTTTTGGATAACCAGTTTTACGTCATTATGCTGCCAAAATTTTCGGTACATTCGGTCTAGAGTGAGTTGTCCTAGTTGCTTAAAAGTCTAGAGTAAGTAGTAACGTCGCTAGGCTAGAGGTTAGAGAACCTGGGGCGTTACAATTTCTATGATAATAAACTTCAAGAACAACTCATAAACACGAATATTTTAGAAAATCCAATATTACCTCGATTTATAAGCCTTCAATTTCAAACTCCAACCCAAAGATTCAAACTTCAATTCCAACGGGTAAATATATTCAAGCCCAAATTCTCATGGGTAAATCGTTAGAGGATGAAATTGACTCACAAATCCATGGAATCTTCTTGTTAAACACTTACCCAAAGTCAAAATCCCATAAAAGCACCTAAGGTTTGAAGCTTACAACATCTGGAACACCAGATTTCACCCCCAAACACTACTGTCACCGGAAACAGCCACACCCACTGCTGAAAACTGAGTAAAATGAAGAGAAAGAGAGAGAGAGGCTGAATGAGAAGGCGACGGGAAAGAGAGAAGCAAACTGCGATCTAGGTTGAAACGCAAGACCCACGCCAACCTTTGCCTGAAATCGTCGCGAGACTGTCGGAAACAAGTAGGGACGAAGCCGGCGATGACACGACACTTGCGACTGTACGAAGACACTACTACACTGCCGTGGGTTCGCCTGACGAGTCGCACACCGCCTAGCTTGCTGGAAACTCGAGGTGACGCCGTCAGAGTTAATTGTTGTCGCCGGACGAAGAAAAGAAAAGAAATAAAAAAAGGGGAGGTTATCGTCGAGTGAAGAAGGAAGAAGAAGAATGGGATGAAGAAGGTCTGACTTAGGTGCGTGCATAACAATATAAAAACCTAATGGGCTTGGGCTTGGCTCTTAATTCACCTTAATTTCAAAAATGCCCCTCAAACTTTGTATTACTAAAACTCCACTAATTTCCCTCCGTTTAATCTTTGAAAATTTCCAAATCAACTTCAAAGAAAGGAAATTTGAATTTTCCTTAATTTATGGGTGTTACATATCTAGTGCTAAATGAACATAATTATCACTTAAATTCTACAACCCCGTTGGATAACCATTTTGTTTTTTGCTTTTGGTTTTAAAAAATTATGCTTGTTTTCTCCCAATTTACTTACCATGGTTTTCATGTTTGTCAATGACACAGTTGAATTCCTAGTCAAATTCCAAAAACAAAAACAAGTTTTTGAAAACTACTTTTTTTAGTTTTCAAAATTTGTCTTGGTTTTTAAAAACATTGGAATAAGATAGTTTTTTTAGTTTTAAAAAATGACACATTTTAGATGTCGGGTCGTTACAATAGTGAACCATTCTGCCTTTCTTTCTTTGATATCCACCATTTCAGGGGCAAAATTTGGATAACTTTGTGAATTCTTGTTTGAAGGCCTCTACTGACTTGTTGCATTGCTTTAGGTTTAGAAACATAACCTACTTCGTGTATTTGATGATCGTTCAATAGTACTTCTTGAAGAAATCTTCCTTAAAGTACAACCAAGTGATTGGCCCCGCACTGACGTCGAAGGATCTTTTTGTGCATTCCCACTAGAGGAAGGTGATAGCTCTTAGAAATAAGAGCTATTGGCTTTCTTTTGGGCTTAAAAACTCTACTCTTTGATGTGTTTGAGCTTTGGTTTGTGCTTGAAAATGAGTATTCTTTGGTGAACACTTTTTACATATCATCTCCTTAGGCTCTATTGGGTAGGCGTTTGGCCTAGATAAGAGCAAACTCCTTGGTAAAAGTCTTGGTGAAGGAGTGTTTGACGGATAGATGACTATTTGAGGGGAGGCTCGTTTGTGGTACTTTGTTCGAGGGGATGATTGTTGGGAATTAGAGAGTGCAACCAAAGTCCCACACTGGCTAGATAAGGAGATGATCATGGGTTTATAAGGGAGGACTAGTATCTCCATTGGTATGAGGCCTTTTGGGGTGAACAAAAAGCAAAGCCATGAGGGCTTATGCCCAAAGTGGACAATATCATACCATTGTGGAGATATGTGTGTATCCTTAGTCCCTTACAATTATGTTTATAAATTTAGATAAGTTCATTATATTTAGAGATGGTATGTTCACAAATTTTGATGAGTTTGTTATGTTTCGATATTATGTCTGTCTTCGTTAAGTTTAGTAAGGATTTTTTTTCTTTTTTTAATTTTAAAATTTGATGAGTGTTAGTATTCAATTCCACAATGAGAATGAAGTTTTATTTGTAGTTTACATAGGTTTATTTCATTTTCGTGAACATTTATATTGTAATTTTAATTTTATTTTGAGCCCAAACTTTATACAAATGAATTGTAGAAGCAAATTTGATTCGATAAACTTTATTTTATATCATTAGTGCATACACGATTACTTAAGGTAAAAAAAAAAACTTTGGATTATAAGGAAATAGAAAGAAAATAATTGATATTTTATTAAAAAAAAATGCAAAAGAAGAATTGTTGACGCTTTTCATTTTGGCATCACCAAAATTTCTCTTGACGAGGTCTAATTTTTTACTTTCTCTGACGTTTTTTTAAAACTCTAAATTCTGGCGACATGAAACAAATAACATATATCGCTTTGAAAAGGAAAAATTTAAACAAATCGAAATGAATAATAGTGTTAATATAATTAATCTACTTCATTAAAAATGCATGGAAGTAATTGTTTTTTTCCCTTTAATTTAAAATATTATACATTGACATATCTAATGCCACAATTTTGCAAATGTCGAAAGTGCATGTAATTTTTTTTTACATGAATCAAATTGCATTCTTTCTTTATAATGGACCCAACTTCCATTCAAGTCATTTTTATTTCCCTAAATGTATGGTGCAATATAGTAAAGTACACGATACAAAAAGAAATTAAAATGAAATGGAGTAGAAGAAAATATATCGAAATAATAAATGGATAATTAAGCAATAATACATATAAGTACAAGGTATTTATGAGTTTTTAAGTCCATAGAGGGTTTTTAGCACATGGGCACATTTTTATTACGGATTGGATTGGGAGCAACCAATCTAATTGGACCTTTAGGCTTGCAACTTAGAATGGTTGAATGGTCTATTTGTGGACTCGTGCTTGTTTCCTTCGAAATGTATAAAGTGTGGAAATGATCATCAGAACTTGGAGCCTCATTAGTTGCCTGTTGAGATGATGGTTCATTGACCACTGGTGTTGTATTAGTAGGTGTTGTCTCTTTTAAAACTTTCAAATTGGGTATTGAAGCAAGGATGACTCTAGAAGTTGCCGTGGGTGTGAAAGGAAAACACATGGTAAAGAGGAGAAAGGAGGAGAAAAGGAAAGAACCACATTGCGAAGTCATTAATGGATAACAAATAATTTCAAATAATAGATGAGTTAATTGAATCAAGTTTTTGGGTTACTGGCCTATCACATCGATGAATTATGGTGTGGTGCATTAAGTCTTAAATAGGTTTGCAAATAGATGAGGAAGAAAGTCCGTTGAAGAAATTTGGTGAATGCAGCTGTGGTTTTGGTGTTTCTTTTTCTATATTTGTGCATTTCCTAATTGGAGTTTTACCAAATTCATACAAATCTAAACAACTTAAACAACATAATTCAATAGGAATGCATGATAAATTTTGTATGTAGATTTATAAATTTACCATTGTCTTCTCTGATAAAGAGTTTAATACCAAATTAAATATTGTTCTTTACAAAAAAGAAAGCAAAAAAGAGAAAATAATATCAACAAACGTTGAATCGAGTACACTAGCACGTCGCACGATGGTACCAACTTGCACCTGCACCAGATGTGTCGACCTTGATCCTTCTAGTTACACATAATGTAGGTTGTTCCACTACCTTACCTAACAATTTTTCAGGCACTCTTATGGAAATGTCACACTTGACACGCTGATTCTGAGACGCCTTCGAAAACCCTAAAATGTTGTGACGCCTCCCATTTCAAAATTAAGCATTTTTAGGACATGAACAATTGTTGAGTTTAAATTAAAATTTTAGTTCAAGCAATTTTATTTTGAGAATTTTGAATCCACAATCTTGTAGTTATGGAAATAAAATTACCCAAGATTTTCTCATGAAAGAAAGGAAATTAAGGCTGCAATTTAAGGTTTTAGAAGATTGGAATTAGTGGGCAATTAATCTTTGGGAAAATACACTTTTAGTCCCCGAGGTTTTGGCTAGGTTTCATTTTGGTCCCTAAGTTTTCAAACTCGACAATTTAGCTCTTGAGGTTTGGATTTCGTTTCATTTCGGTCCCTCCGTTCAGTTTTTTTTTTTTTTTTTTTTTAATAACAAACAGAATGTTGACGTGGAACTAATTTTTTAATTAAAAATTATCTTTTAATTTTTAAAAATAAAAATATTATTTTTTATATATTGTATTTCTTCTCTCCCTTCTTCTTCTTCAATAGCACCACTACCACCGAGCCTGCTGCCAACAGCCACCGACCGTCGTTCTCCTCTCTCTTCATTTTCTTTTTTCTTTTTTCAAGTGAAAAGAGTGGGAGGGAGGAGGACCTCCCTCCTCCCGTCACCGACGTCGGAAAGGGATGAGAGAGTTCCTCCTTCCTATCCCTCTTTTCTATTAAAAAAAAAGAGAGAAAATGAAGAGAAAAGAGAAGAAAAGAACAAAAAAGGTTGGCACTGGCGGAAGGTTGGGTGGTGGTGGTGTCGTTAAAGAAAAAGAAGAGAGAATAAATAAGAATATATATAAAAAAGTAATATTTTTATAATTTTAATATATTATTTATTTTTAAAATTAAAAGAATCATAAAAAACTAGTGTCACGTCAGCAATCCATTAGTTATTAACGAAAAATTTAACGAATTAAAAAAAATAAAACGAAATCCAAACCTGCTAATTGTCGAGTTTGAAAACTAAGGAACCAAAATGAAACCAAACTCAAACTTTAAGAACTTATGGGCTTTAAAAGAAAAGAACCAAATTAGAAAGAACAAAAATGTCCTTAATTAACATTATTATCATTGGTAGGTTTTTATCCATTAATTAGTTTATTTCTCTTACCAAAATACCCTTGCATGTAATGAATGAAATCAAAAGTAGTTTAATATTATATTTTATGATTTAAGGTTGGAACGTTTTTCAAATAAGGAAAACTGAAAACATTTTCAATTTATTTTTTTTCTTAAAGTTATATCCCATAACAAGATTTGCATTAAGTGTTTAGTTTTATTCTCTTTAATTTGGTACTGATTTTTCTTTTCCATTTGTCTCTATTATTACCTTTTTATTTTTTTATATCCCATAGCCATTTTTTTGTATATATGTTATACATTAAGGGGCGATGTGATGAGTCTATACGTTGTGCAAGTCATCGGGTGCCTTGGGTAATATGGCCAAGGGGCGATGTATAGTATCTTTGTGAAGTCATCGGATGCCTTGGGTAATATGGCTAAGGGGAGATGAACAGTTTGAGGCCTTGGGTAATATGGTCAAGGGTCGAACGCTGAGCACCATAGAGAAATGTCGAGGGTCTGGGTAATATGGTCAGGGGTCAGCTTGACTCGAAGGAGTCAGTCTCAAAGAACTTGTGAGGGCTACGAGTATTAATTGAGCTTGTGTAGCTTGACTGGAAACTTAGTGTGTATGGCATGGTGCAGAATTCATGTGTCAGGTGCATGATTTGTTGCACGTTTACATAATTGAGTATGTTACCATGGATATGTTCTTCATCTCGTATATGAAGCATGCTATTATGAAGCATGTTATTGGAGTTGAAAAGTATGTTACCTGCTTTACATATGTATGCTGCTTGTTGGCTCTTCAGGTGTGAGCCACTTACTCAGCACCGTGGTTTTGTACTTACCCACCACCAGATTTTGCAAGTGATGAGGAATACTACGAGCCTGATGATGTAGAGGAGGAATCCTGAGAAAGAATGAGACATTAGATAAATTTTAATACTTTGTAGTCGGGTTTTGTCTTCTTATGGTCTTGTTTTCTCCCATTCTATGTTAAATGTCTTTAGGCTTAAAGTTGAGTTGAATTGTGTTGTAGTTTTTGTTCCATTTCAAAATGTAATTGAGTAAAGGTTGGTGATATTTGAAGTTAGTGTTGTTTAAAAGTTGAGAGTTCGTTTTAGGATTTCTACTTTTATTCAGTAGTTGTTAAAGTTGTATAGTTGGGAGTTTTTGGATGTTATGTTGTGCCTAATGTGAAATAGAGATGTTGGCTGGTTATTTAGAACTATAGGAGTGTATAAATCTTGTTTTCAGGTAATAACTAAATTTTTTTATGGTTATAGTTACGACGTTATGCTGCCGAAATTTTCGGAGCATCAGGTTTTCATGAGAGTAAATATTTAGTAATGTTTCCTTTGGTTATATTTTTGGGGCATTACAAAAGGTGAACAAAAACTATGGAATGTTTTTAATAAAGCGTGCAATACACATTGTTGGAACGAATGAAAAAAAAAAAACAATAGATGAAATGTAAAGCCGAAGATTTTATATAACTATCCTAGCGACATTACTAACTCTAAAAACCAAACTAACCGAGTGCTCCAAACAAACATCATACGAGTCAGGTCTCGTATCAGCAACTTTCTAACCAGAAACACAACCTTAAGAAAGCTTACAACTTTAGTTCATTCGAACCAAACTTAATTATTATTAACTAAAAGAATAGATAGAGTTCTTTAAAACAAACACAACTAGACCTAGAGTTTAACAAGAGTAATCAGAAATAAACCTAACAGGACAACAACTGTCCAACAAAATTAAGCAGCAAACTACCCAACATGAAAATAAAATGGAAAACAACGTAGACTAGCTATGGTCCTTCCTCATATGCCTCCTCTACATTACCATGGTCCCCACAATCCTCATAACCTGCAAAATCTTGTAATTGGGGGGAGAGAGGGGAGGTGATCAGTACAACCAGGGTACTGGTAAGCAGCCCCTACCTGAAAAGCCATCAACCAACAACCAGACAAACAACATGCTTTTCACACGCAAACAACATGCTTCTTAAAGCTGTAAACACATCAACATGCCCAAAATCGAGTAAAATGAATGACTCTCCTAAGTCAAACCTCATGCATCTCTTTATGCAACCCATTAACCACCCATGCTCCACGAGCTTACGCAACAATCACGTTTAGCTCTCACAAGGTTCTCCACACGTGATTTCCGCGTCAGGCTCCGCAAAACTCTCCAAGACTGACCCTTCGAGTTGCACCGACCCTTGACCATTTATACCTAGGGCCTCGACACTTTTCTACAGAGCTCGGCGTTTGACCCTTGACCATTATTATCAAAGGCCTCGAACTGTGCATCGACCCTTGACCATTTACACCCAAGGCCTCGATGACTAAGCAACGTATTGACCCTTGACCATTTATACTCAAGGCATCAATACATGCCTCAAGACTCATCACATCGACCGTTGACCATTTATACCCAAGGGCTCGATGCTCCTCTTTATCTAACATTGGCATATCGACCCTCGACCTTTTATACCCGAGGCATCGACATCCAATAGTGATATATCAGTCCCCAACCATTTATACCCGAGGCCCTGATAATCACTTTACTTTCCTTGAAACAATATCAGTCCTCGACCATTTATACCCGAGGCACTGATATCTCAATCACAATGCTAGTCCTCTTTAAACCCATGGTGACATGTCACCCCTCGACCATTTGTACCCGAGGTGCACTGACATTCACCCATCTTGCCCTTTTTCCCATTTTAGGTCCCTAGCCTCTTTTCTCACACCTATCTAGAATGCATATGCCCTGCAATATGCTTCTAGATTCAAGTACTATGCCCACCAAGCATATACATACAGTAACATGCTCTCACCTCACGCATAACTCATGAACTCACAACAGAACTAGCATGCTTTCAACAAAACATCACAAACAACGTTTATATATTTCAGAACTACATGTATATATAACATATAAGCAACAGAACAAGTATAAAGCGAGTAAACAAACAACATGCATCATGCAATCAAACAGACCTCAACAGATAGAAACTACTTACCTATAGCTTACAAGCGCTCCTAAAGAACTCCCTTAAAAAACTTCGAAACCAAACTTGGATTCGAGCCTACAAAGCTAGATCGACAGCCAAGAATAAGATTAATTCCTAAAACAATAATTATTAGAACACTGAGAACTAGCCTAAGGCACCAAGCCAAGATTGAAAGAATTTAAATAGCATTGATACCTACTAAGCTCCACCAAGCAGAACAAGTTCTTTGTTGGAAATAACTAAAGTAAGCTATAATTGATCCCAATATACAAGTAAACGACTTTAAGCATCAGGGACTAATTAGTGAAGCCTAACAAGAGTTCCAACAATGCTTAAATGGTGAAGAAACTTACCGAACCACGCTAAACGAGCATAAAAGCTTGCTGCCCAGTGATCGAAAAGCTCCAAGAACGGCGATCTAACATCGTCAAACCATGAGCCCTTCGATTCAAGGTCAATTGACTTGTGGGTAATCATCCAAATCCCACCTTAGGCCTAAATGGTTGTTGGACAACGGATAAATTGGGCTTAATCCTGCAATTTTAAAGCCGGAAAGGAATAGATAAACAATAATCGAACTCAAAAAAGCATGGATTATGTTTCAAAGAGAATTCTAAATCCAAAATCGAATGGGTATTTTCTTAAAACTTGCGAACATAGCGTGGGTTTTCAACACAACTTACCAGAATGCTGAAACGACGAATAATCGCACTAGAATTCATATATTGAAGCCAAATGAAAGGCCATAATAGCACCATACACACCTAACAACTGTTGTTCTCGCGTGGATTTGATGTTGGAGGCATCGATGGCTGCTCACGTGGGCAATAAAACACACGGAAGAGGGAGAGGGAGACGAATCAAAGGCTGCTCGCTGCGAGAAGGAGCGGGAGAGTTGGAATCGATGGCCTGGACTGCTTGTTGCGACTAGCCAACGACACACGAAAGAGAGAGAGAAACGGTCGGTGTCGTGGGTCTTGCCGAAACAGAGAGAGAGATGCACGCCGCCGAAGGAGGCTGAGAATGGAGGAGACAGCGTCGAAAGAAGGCTATGCGCGCGACTGTATACGCCGGAGAAAAGATCGACACCGTGGGTCTTGCTCGCTGGGAGAAGAATCGAGAGAGGGAGAGTTGTGGTGGCTGGCCGGCTGAAGAAAAACGTGGGGGGGGGGGGTTCTACGGCTGGATGAGGAAGAAGAAAGAGATGAGGTGCTTGGGGCTTCATTTTTTTTCTTTTTCCTTTTCTTTTAAAATTGTACCTTAAGAAAAGAAAATCCCATTTTAAATAGGAATTAGATGTTATCTAGGATTTAATTTAAAATCCCAAACTTAAATCCTAAAATTTTTGGGAATGAAAATAGCCCAACTGATTTTGGATTTGGGTCTTTTCATATTTGAAATAAATATCGAATATTAACCTCCGAACTTTAGGAAATTAAAGATTTAATTTAAAAATCTCTTTTCCCTAAATTATAGAAATTTAACTTAACAACCAAGGCTAAGCTTAAATTCTAATTTTTCAAATTAGAATAAAAAACTCAACAGATCTCAAAATAGCTGGGTTTCAAAACGCGGGACGTTACATGAAAAGTAAAATTAATAATAAAAATAATAATAATAATAAATAAATAGATAGATAAATATTGCCTAACTTAAAACGAAAACTTGAAAGAATTATGAGTTTACTCATTTTATGAAATAATACTGAAAAAATATGAAATATTGTGAGCAATGATAAGTGCAAAAATTGAATGAAAAATTACCAAAAGAAAACCAGAGAAACTTCATGAACAAATGAAGGAGAAAAAATTCAGAAAATCGAGAGCCAAAGATTAAAAAGAAATGGAGCAATGTAACACCAAAGGAGAGAAATATAATTTGTGATAATAATTGTTAGATATAGAAATTTTATTAAAGTAGATTTACAATAAATGACTACCTTGATTATCTTCCTTGAATGCAATATAGAGTAAGTCAAAAAAAAAAAAAATGAAGAAAATACTCACTTTGAAACCCACGGTTTCCTCTTATATCTAGAGTAATTGTAGTGTGTGGCAAATTAATTATCTATAATAGCAAATTTAGCACAAAATAAAAAGAATTGCAAATATGACAAAAAACTTAGAATATTCCCATTTTACCCTTCTCTTTCTCTCCCTTCCCATTTACCCTGATTTCTTCTTCTTCTTCTTTTTTCTTGTGCATACGATTTCTTCTTCTTCTTTTTTTTTTTTGTTTTCTTCTTTTTTTTTTTTTTTTTTTTTTTTGCATTTATGAGCTGATTTCTTCTTCTTCTTTTTTCTTTTTTTATTTTTGATTTCTTCTTCTCTTTTTTTTTTGTTGTGCATTTATGAGCTGTTATGATTTTTTTTTTTATTATTATTATTTTTTATTTTTTGTGCACCATTTCTCTTCTTTTTTTTTTGTTTTTCTTTTTTCTTTATTTGCCGCATCATTTCTCTTTTTTTTTTCTTTATTTCTTCCCTCGCATCACCATTTCTCTCTTTTTTTTTTTTTCTTTCTTTCTTCCCTCTTCTACCACACAATTTTTTTTTTAATTTTTTTTATTTTTTGTGCATTTATGAGGTTGGAGTTCTTGTGTGATTAAAATGCTTTTTTTTCCGTCTGTTTGTCAATTGAGCTAAGCTCTTGTTGCTCTTCTTTTTAATTCAAGAATGTCAAGAATACAAAAATAGCAATTTTGGTGAGTGTTTGTATAGGTATATCAAAGTATATCACTGATATACTCCGATTAATCGTAGTCTATCACTAACTATCACTGATCGAAGTCTATCACGGACTATAATTGATAGATAATGAAATACAAAGAATACAAGAATAGCAATTTTATGGTGGTGGTCACGGAGCTTGTGTGCTAGACTTTAAAAATTATATTGCTGATTAAGAGTCCCTTGTTTGTAATGGTTATTTTTGGATTTTATGTTCTAATTACCACAAGAGACTTAAATTTGTTGTTCAATTTATGATTGTAGTATAATAATTTTGGATGAGTTTCTAATTACCGAGATGATTGCAATGGAAAGTAATTTACTGATAGATTTCAATTAAATTGATTTCTATCAGTGAAAATCATTGGTAGACTTCAATTAATTGATAATTAACTGATTTCTATCAGGGATAGAAACTGATAGACTTCAATTAACTGATTTCTATCATCGATAGAAAATGATAGATTTCAATTAAACTAATTTCTATCAGTGATACAAGTCAATAAACTTCAATTAAATTGATTTCTGATAGAAACTAATAAACTTCAATTAAATTGGTGTTTCTATCGGTGATAGAAATTAATAGTCTTGAATTGAATTGATTTCTATCAGTGATAGAAACTAATAACCTTGAATTAAAATTGAATTGATTTCCATCAGTGATAGAAACTGATAACCTTGAATTAAACGATTTTCTATTAGTGATTATCACTGATAGACTTAAATTAAACTGATGGATAGAAACTGATAGCCTTGAATAAACTGAACTAATAGCCTTGAATTAAATTGTTTTCTATCAGTGGCTATCACTGATAGGCTTGAATTAAACACGATAAAAATTTATAGATTATGATTATCAGAGCCTATTAGTGATACACACTGATAGACTTCAATTAATCAAAGTCTATCAATGTCTATCACTAATAGACTCTGATTAATCAAAGTCTATCAGTGTCCATCACTAATAGACTCCGATTAATCAAAGTCTATCAGTGACTATCAATAATAGGGGTTGATAGACTATTGGAGATACTAAGGGTATTTTTGTAATTTAACGTATTTTTTGCTATTTCCGCAAATAATTTTAGTTTTTTGCTATGTTTGCAAGATGTTTGCCGATTTTTGCTATATGTGCAAAGCCCCCTTATATCTATTTTGTTTTTACGTAATTTTTTATTATAAATTTATACTAAAGGATGGCATGCTAATTTGAATATATTGTTGGGCTTTTTGGGGACTAGCTGTAGACATTTCTGAAACTTTAGAGAAAATTAGACATTTATATAATACGAGTCCTTAAAAAGGCATATTTGTGTAGTTATCCCTAGAAGGAAAGAAAGAAAATTGTGGAGTCTACTTCTCCTCTTCATTTCGTGTGTCAAGTCGTTCCCCCCTTCCTTTCCTTTTCTTTCTTTCCGAATCTCCCGCCTCTTTCCTTCAGGTTCCCCTTCATGCTACTTTCTTTCAATTTTGACGAGGCATCAACGTTGCCAAGAGTGTTTTTTCGAACGACGACGAACACGAGCATTCATGGGTTTTTCGGTGAGGTGTTGTTTTTTCTTCCAATGGTCGGGTAATCAATTGCAAACAAGGAACCATGCGAGCAGCACGTCAACAACACTTTCCTTTCTTTCGTGTTTCTTTGGATTTTTGCCAACATTTTTAGTCTAGTAGGTCACGAATTGCACCCCAACGTGCGTGGTCTGCACCTTCCAGCTAGCAGTCGCGACTCTCCTCCCTTTTGTTAAGGTTTGACACTTAACCACTTATATTGAGTCTTGGATCTGAGTTATCTACCCTTTAACGATTTCGTTTATGCATTTTTAGGCACCGACCAACAAACAACAAGGATTTGAGGCAGCCCAGTCAGTGGCAGCAAGCTATATAAGTAATCTTGTACTCAATTATTTGCTGTAAATTGGTCCATAACTTTTGGACACAATGTTTTTTTTAGGTTCACGGCAATATTGCATTGTCCAAATAACATGCAGGGTGATTTTCTATTACTTTGTTTTTGTAAGGAACAACAAGTGTTATGCTCGTTTCGTCTCAAATGTGTGTTGTAACTTAGTTGTTAAGTCATGGGTACCCCTTGTTGTAGGTCCAGTTAGATTTTTGTACCTTAAAATGAGATTTAAAGTAACGTTTGTGTAAGAACAACGCCGTTAAGAAATTTTCCATTTCAAAATTTAGCATTTGAACTGATTTCTAATCTTTAAGGATCCCTATGTTACTTAGCAGGGGTGTAAAAAATTCAGGTCGGTTAGGTTGTATGGCAAAATCGACCCGACCTGACCCACGTCGACCCAAGCCGACTTGACCCAACCCAATCGGGTCGGGTTGGGTCAGGGAACATTTTCCTCTATTAAATCATTCTCTCCCAATTTTGGTTAGAGACATAACTTTGACAGTGAGAAGCTGGGACAGAAGTGAAAGGGAGGAGTTAGGACAGTAGCACTTGCTCGATGACGGTGTCACACCCCCTCCCGAACCACCTGCTAGCTCTATCTGGAAGATGGCGTGAAGCCAAAGAACATCGTCCTCCTGTAACGTTGAACCTGATAAACATACCAATCTTAGATATAAAATATTCTACATGAAACACAACACAGCGGAATCCCTGAAAACCTTTTAACATACACGAGGTGCAGCCCTGACATAACTCGGTTTGGAAAAATAACCTGATATAGATATCACAACCCAAAACATATTCAACTGGGGTTTATACAACCATGACCTCTAGAACCTAAATTATCCAATCCTTACAAAACATTTATAATATAGGCAGACTCAATATACAACTCCACCCACGTACTGGAGCTTGATCTAGAACTTTCAGCAGACGTTGGCAGTGTATCAGACACCAGGAGCTCGATCTCTACCTGAAAAGTGGGAAAACATTTTGAAAGAGGGTTAGCTACGAAGCCCAGTGAGTGACTAAATTTAAAACTGTAAATCCGGAAATCAGAACACGTGGTAAAATTTTAAACGTATAAAGCTGCTCAACAAGGGTGTTAAACTTAAACATGCAATGATAAAAGCTTTCTAAAAAACATTGCAGGTACGTCATTAAAAATCTAGCAAGGCATATCAAGTACATTAAACGTTTTAACTAACATGACCGATCTACATAGTGTTGGGCACGCCCAATACAACCAACGTTTACTAGTCCTACGGTGTAGTGGGGCCCGCCCAACACTCCCATCGTCTTTGTCGTAGTGGGGCCCGCCCAACACTCACGACAGCATCGTTGTCACGGAGTACACTCAACGTCAACAACGAAATATAACCTGTGTGCACACGGTACCATATAGTATAAGGCTCAATATCTCAGTCATGTAGTCAATAGAAATCTAAGAAAATCACATGAAAACATTGAAATATGCATGCTTATTGTTATCTTTCGTAAAACTTAAACTTACTCAGCTTGCTCGTGAAAAACTGAAAATCTTTAAAAAGATATTGTTTCAACTACTTTTCATAAAGTCATTAACCACGTGCTCGTCTATGAAACTCATTAGAAAATCTAAGCTCAAAACTTATGCTTGAAACCATTCATAGAAATCATGTATCATTCATAGAAAGCATGTAAAACATCTAAAATCATGAACAACCGTTTAGAAACAATTTTCGAAATTTGTTTTGTCACTCACAGTCTTAGATAGTTTCCTGGTCTGTAGACTCGACCTACTTCCTCTTGGCCTATCAAACAACCACAATCGAGCATTAGAACCATAAGTAGTTTTTGTTGGGATTGGTGCCCTAAAACTCGTGGATAGTGAATGTTAAACGAATTATATACTTATTCGATAAAGGTGTTATCGAGATTGATTCAGTAAAAGTCATTACTGAATAAATTAAATTGCACATATAATAACCCAAATCCAATAAACTAAGACCCATGGCTATAGGATGAACACTTGAGCTTTATGTAGAGACATAAAAGTGGATCAAGCTTGAGTAATAGCCAAAACGGTCTATAGTATAGGAATAGGGTTGGGTACCTTATTCTAGAGACACTATGAGACGCGACCCACTTTATAGATGGTATAGATGATGTGATCCTAAATCATCCATGTAGAGACATGCGAGTGGGGGTGTCCTATGCAATGAGTTTGCATAAATGTGTTTTTGTTGGGATTGGTGCCCTAAAACTCGTAGATAGTGAATGTTAAACGAATTATATACTTATTCGATAAAGGTGTTATCGAGATTGATTCAGTAAAAGTCATTACTGAATAAATTAAATTGCACATATAATAACCCAAATCCAATAAACTAAGATCCATGGCTATAGGATGAACACTTGAGCTTTATGTAGAGACATAAAAGTGGATCAAGCTTGAGTAATAGCCAAAACGGTCTATAGTATAGGAATAGGGTTGGGTACCTTATTCTAGAGACACTATGAGACGCGACCCACTTTATAGATGGTATAGACGATGTGATCCTAAATCGTCCATGTAGAGACATGCGAGTGGGGGCGTCCTATGCAATGAGTTTGCATAAGACCAGGACCGAGAAATAAGTCGCTCTCGCTTTATAACACCGTTTACTGACGAGACTAACTATTTCATGTGATGACCTAGGTAACTCGATCTTAATCCTGAGCTAACTATGAACTCTTGTTTATTCGGGCTTATCCTTAGATCTGCATAGGTGAGAGTGGCTCAGTATCGCCGACTCAATAAGCCTCCCATTTCAGGGATAGGAACGGGTAGATAGCTGGGGACATAGTCGTGCAAGAAGGAATTCACTCCTACCCGAATAAGGGATAGTAGAGAGGTTGTTCCCTTAAGTGCTGACTTCGGGGCTTGAACAAAGGGATCCCGCCCTCTCATTGGCCCGAGAGGGACTCGGTTCATTTGTTGGACCATAAACCAATTGTTCATTAGAGGATCAGTGGGATTTAAGGAACTAGAAGTACTATAGGGGTAAAACGGCTTATTGACCTAGCTATAGCTACGAACAACCTGTGAAGGATCGACTTACTAATCATGGTTAAATCAAGTGGACGGAAATATATCTATAGTGAGGGGAGTGCAACTATCGGGCTATAGTGGAGTGTCCCGATAGTTAACAAATGTTGGCTAGCTTGGACAATGAGATTAGTCGGTTAGCCTCGAATCGTTGGAGCCCATGATCTATAGGTCCATTAGGTCCCCCTACTAGCTCATATCGGAATTAAGCCTAGAACAAAAGATAGGAAGCTTTGAATCGTTCAAAATCGGGAAAAAGGGTATTATCGTAAATTTTGTTTGACACAATAATTTAATTATGAATTAAATTAGAAAATGAGAGATGAAGTATTTAAAAGTGTTTTGAATACTATATATATGTATTAGGAATCATATATATCGAATTGCACAAGATAACAAAGATTAATTAGATTAATCATATCAAAATTAATTTGAAAATTTTCAAATTAATTACCAAGCAATCAATTTCAATTTAGAATTGAAATTGGGGGTAATTTGCAAGCTTGAAATTTGATTTCAATTTGAATTTAGTGGATTTAGTTGGAAATCCACTTAATGCATGATCATTCAAAGTGGAAAGACAACTCACTCATGCATTGTTGCATGTCTTGTGTAATGTACACCTAGAATCCACTTGAGCTTGCAAATACACCATGTGTCTTGTGTCTTGAGGCTTGGCTTTGCATGGAGAATGTCTTTAAAAGGAGTTTGAATCATATTCAAACACAAGAGAGTCATTTCCTTAATGTTATGCTGCTGGAATTTGGACTCAAAGTTCTCTCATCTCTCATTCTTCTCCATTGTTTGATGCTTCAAGCATTCCCTTCCCATTCCCTATCTTATATAGACTCCCACAAGTCGTTCTTGGCCCGGAGTATAGTAGGGAAGACTCTAGAGGTTGTCCAAGGAGAAGAGGAGAGGCAAACACCACAAGGAGTTCAACATAAGTGAGCTACAAAGGTTGGTGTTTTCTAAACTCTCTATTCTGTCTTTTCTAGAACATGCATGCTTTAGGAGTAAAATTGAATGTCTTAAGTGCTTTCGATCTTCAATTGCTTCTGCATGTGTAATATGTACACCTTCAATTGGTATCAGAGCATGATTAGAGCACTTAATTCGTTTTAATTTTGCTTTGGTGGGTACCATTTTGAAATTGAATTTTCTGTGTGCTAAAATGGAAGTGTTCTGGTTTGACAATTTTTTGAGCATTCAAACCTTCATGAAATTGTAATTGCTCGGATATGTAAGAGCCTTAATGTGTGTACTATAGTCTGTAATTTTTATAGAGTCATTAGAGTCCATATAGGCTGTAAAATTTAAGAAAAACCGGAGAAGACGCAGCAGAAAATGAAAATTCCAGCAAGCTGTTTTTTAATTCCAGCAGCAGTTTTTTAAATTTCGGTTCAGCTGCTGCCTTTTGGTCCGGCTCGGTCTGTTGCAGCCTCCTTTCACTCATTGCATGGCCGGTTCATTGCTTGGATGAGCGGTTCGGGATGGTTCGTGAAGCTCGGGCGTGTTGCAAGTTTATTTATTAATTATTATTGTAATAATTAGTGAAATTGCTTGTGTTTTTTTTAAAATTGCCAAACTATTCCATTTTAGCTTGATTTAATTACTTTATGCATTGTGAATGTATGATTTAATTAAATGGATGTATGTGCATTATGAGCATGTCATATAGTTTTAAAACCCCACCATAGGAAAGCATGTTCATGCATTTGTTTAATTTTAATAAGTGTTATTGATTAATTCAAATGCATGAGGGAAATTTCATGTTTAATTAATATAAGTGTTGTATTAATTTAGGGAGATTCATGCTTGAATGGTTAATTAAAATTGATTATTCTTATTATAGTTATAATTATTAATTGATAAAATTAACCAAGCATGAGCATGAAATTTCATTAGTTTGATTATAAGTGTTATTCTCAAATTAGGCTTGTTATGAATTGTTTTTATAATTGTTATAAAATGAGATAGAAATCTAAAATCTATAACAAGATTAAGTGCATGCTCACTTAGGTTAATGAACCTTCAACGATTCAATCAACTTGCATAGTTTAGGTCGATATCTTGTAAAACAATGGTTACGAGAGAACTCACCCGACAAGATGCTGTCTAAGGCTGGAGGTATTTAAGTTGACGGTTTACGGAACACCTCCTACCTGGGCATCGAGTCGGTTCTTGAGTTAAGTTAACTCGAGTTTTATGAGCATGCGTGAGCGGTGTGAGGTTTTAAAGTGTTATCACCTAGACATCGTAGTATAAAGCGTTATACAAACCTAGACATAGGTTGTTTCTAAATGGTGCTTTTCTTATAACTTGAATGATTGATTGTTATATGCTTTTAAACACCATTAGAAAGCATGTTATAGGGTTAATTCATTAAAAGTTATAAGAGTTATAATAGTTAATGAATACAATCCATAAAACCTATAACAAAGAGTTGCATGCTAACATAGGATCTTAGGATCTTATCATTCTTTAAATGGTTTAAAATGAAATAGATCTAAGATCGCCTTTTCTAATAGGATTAGAAATATGTCTTACTTAGTTTTTTTTTTTAAATAATTTTAAAATTTGAGTAAGTAGGACATAAGACCTTGGTTATAAGGGAACTCTCTCGGCAAATGGTTCGGAACCTGAGTTGAATTAATCAAAGTCTTACTAGCATGCAATGTCACTAGGTTATTAAAAGAGTTTAATTCACCTAGACATTTAGTGTAAAGACCTTGTTTAATAAGGCATAGACTTAGATAGATTCATTTAGCCGGAATTTACCTAAATAATAGACCCTAAAACTTTACGACACTTTAGTGGGAGGAAAAGTATAGAAACGAAATATTCATATTAAGTTTCTACTCTCACGTCCCCCTGAGTTCACACCGTGAGATCCATGCTTGGCCTCGAGGCGCCCTGGGAGCGTCCCTCTACGGATGGTGTTTGCATGGGTTAATATCAAGGTGAATGGGGAAAGTGTTCATAGTAAGTGGGAGAAGGAAACGTGTCAAACGTATCCTGCGGTCTCCATCATTAGGTTGCACCGTGAGATTCCTATGCGCTGCCAGCGAGTCGCCCTGGGAGCGATCACCCTACGGAGGGCTTGCGCATGGGATTCGGAACAACGCAAACTCCAGAAATGGATAGGGTTTCCTAGGGCCATTCCCAACATTAGCTCTTCCCTACGGTGGCATTGTTGGGGTCGCCCTCTGCAATCTGAAAATGATGGGTAACACTTACAAGATGGTCTTGACCAAATTAACGTTAGCTAATAACTATTGGAGTAAGAGTTATTCTGGGAATAGTATTTGGCCGAGATTGTCTCGATTCAGAGGAGGAGTAGCTGACTGCCCTACGGTAGCGGTTATTCTAAACCCCTGAAGTATCGTTGCAAAATAAATCAATTGTATATATGGGTCGATGATTGCTTTTGCTAAATCTGATTGGATAAATGTGATTAATGGGTTTAGTGCATGTTTCTAATAGAGATTAATTTGTTTGTTTCAGCAATATGTCGAAAAACGTATGTGCTTTGTCAAATGCCAAATTAAACGGTTTAGTACATTCGACTAAGAATACTTGCTTAAACGCTAAACACGTGGCAAAGAATTTAGATTTGGTCTCAACTGAGGAATGTCCTCAAACTAACTGCGTAGCCAAGAAAAACATGATCCACGACTCTAAATGTGATTTATTAGTCTTGGAAACGTGTTTAGTGGAAAACGACGATTCTGCCTGGATACTTGATTTCGGTGCCACTAATCACGTATGTTCTTCATTTCAAGGAATGAGTTTCTGGCAACAGCTAATAGCTGGAGAGATGACTCTTAAAGTTGGAACAGGAGAAGTCATCTCGGCTATTGCAGTGGGAGACATAAAATTATTCTTCACCAAGGAACGCTACATGATATTAGATAATGTGTACATAGTTCCGAAGATTAAAAGAAATTTGATTTCTTTATCTTGTTTATTAGAACAAGGTTACTCAATTTCTTTTTCTGTTAATGAAGCGTTCATAACTAAAAGAGGTATTGATGTTTGCTCTGCAAACTTGAAGAATAAATTATATGTTTTGAGACCAATTGAGTCTAAAGCTATTTTAAATCACGAGATGTTTAAAACCGCTGAGACTCAACCTAAAAAGCGAAGAGTTTCTCAAGATACCTATCTCTGGCACTTGAGGTTAGGCCATATCAACCTCAATAGGATTGAGAGATTGGTCAAGAGTGGACTTCTAAACAAGTTAGAAGACGACTCGTTGCCTCCTTGTGAATCATGCCTTGAGGGCAAGATGACAAAACGACCTTTTACCGAAAAGGTTATCGTGCCAAAGAGCCCTTACAGCTCATTCATTCGGACCCCTGTGGACCAATGAACATTAGAGCTCGAGGAGGGTACGAATATTTCATCAGTTTCATTGATGATTATTCGAGGTATGGCTATCTCTACCTGATGCATCATAAGTTCGAAGCTTTTGAAAAGTTCAAGGAGTATAAGGCCGAGGTTGAGAACCTATTAGGTAAGACGATAAAAACACTTCGATCCGATCGAGGTGGAGAGTATATGGACTTAAGTTTTCAAGACTATTTGATAGAGCATGGAATTACGTCCCAACTCTCAGCCCCTGGTACACCTCAGCAAAACGGTGTATCAGAAAGGAGAAACTGAACCTTGTTGGACATGGTTCGTTCGATGATGAGTTATGCTCAGTTGCCTAACTCGTTTTGGGGTTATGCAGTAGAGACTGTAGTTTATATCTTGAACGTACTTCCCTCAAAGAGTGTTTCTGAAACACCATTTGAGCTTTGGAAAGGTCGTAAAGCTAGTTTACGACATTTCATAATTTGGGATGTCCTGCATACGTTCTAGAAGCAAACCCAAAGAAATTGGAGCCTCGTTCTAGATTTTGCCTATTTATAGGCTATCCCAAAGAAACGAGGGGTGGATACTTCTTCGATCCAGAGGAAAATAAAGTACTTGTATCGACAAATGCTACATTCCTAGAAGAAGACCACCTCAGAGATCACAAGCCACGTAGTAAAGTCGTTTTAAGTGAAATATCTAATAAAGCTACAGAAACATCAACAAGAGTTGTTGATGATACTGGCACCTCGAGTCAATCACGTCCTTCTCAAGAAATAAGAGAACCTCGACGTAGTGGGATGGTTGTTAGACAACCTGATCGCTATTTGGGTTTAACTGAAACTCCAGTCGTCATACCTGATGACGGGATCGAGGATCCATTAACCTTTATACAGGCAATGGATGACGTTGACAAGAACGAGTGGATTAAAGCCATGGACTTAGAGATCGAGTCCATGCATTTTAATTCAGTATGGGATCTTGTAGATCAACCTGAAGGGGTTAGACCCATAGGGTGCAAATGGATCTACAAGAGAAAACGAGACGCTGCTGGAAAGGTATAGACCTTTAAGGCACGACTTGTGGCAAAGGGTTTTACCCAGCGGGAAGGGATTGACTATGAAGAAACCTTCTCCCCTGTTGCCATGTTAAAGTCGATCCGGATACTTTTATCCATTGCCACGTTTTACGATTATGAAATATGGCAAATGGATGTCAAGACTACCTTTCTGAATGGTAATCTTGAAGAAAGTATCTACATGTCTCAGCTAGAGGGGTTCATAGCCCAGGATCAAGAGCAAAAAGTTTGCAAGCTTAAATGATCCATTTATGGATTAAAACAAGCGTCTAGATCCTGGAATATGAGATTTAATTCTGCGATCAAATCTTATGGCTTTGAACAAAACGTTGATGAGCCTTGTGTTTACAAAAGGATCATCAACAGCTCTATAACTTTCTTAGTACTGTATGTGGATGATATCCTACTCATCGGGAATGATGTAGGTTATCTAACTGACATTAAACTATGGCTAGCAACTCAATTCCAAATGAAAGATTTGGGTGAGGCACAATTTGTTATAGGAATCCAAATTGTTCGAAGCCGAAAGAACAAAACGCTAGCCCTGTCTCAAGCTTCTTATATCGACAAATTGGTTGTTAGATATAAAATGCAAAATTCCAAGAAAGGACTATTACCTTTCAGGCACGGAATTAACTTGTCTAAGGAACAGTGTCCTCAGACACCTCAAGAAGTTGAGGACATGAGACGTTTTCCCTATGCCTCTGCAGTAGGTAGCCTAATGTATGCCATGTTGTGTACAAGGCCTGACATTTGTTATGCAGTAGGGATTGTCAGTAGATATCAATCCAATCAAGGATTTGATCACTGGACAACCGTTAAAAGTATCCTCAAATATCTAAGGAGAACGAGGGACTATATGCTCGTGTATGGTTCGAAGGATTTGATCCTTACAGGATACACTGATTCTGACTTTCAAACTGATAAAGATTCGAGGAAATCTACATCGGGGTCAGTATTCACTCTAAATGGAGGAGCAATAGTATGGCGCAGCATCAAGCAAGGATGCATTGCAGACTCGACCATGGAGGCCGAATATGTAGTCGCTTGCGAAGCAGCAAAAGAGGCAGTATGGCTCAGGAAGTTCCTAACTGACTTGGAAGTCGTTCCAAATATGCATCTGCCTATCACCTTGTATTGTGATAATAGCGGCGCAGTTGCCAACTCAAAGGAACCTCGCAGCCATAAGAGAGGCAAGCACATCGAAAGGAAATTCCATCTCATTAGGGAGATTGTGCACCGAGGAGACGTGATCGTCATGAAGATAGCGTCGGAGCAAAACATTGTTGATCCATTCACGAAGGCTCTCACGGCTAAAGTGTTCGAGAGTCATCTAGAAGGTCTAGGTCTGCGAGATATGTACAAGAAATAATCTAGGTCAAGTGGGAGAATTGTAACCGGTATATCGATACCTTAGTATACTGGGTATTTAGATGTCCTAGTTTATTGTATTTTTACTTCGTTATTAATACAAGTATTTATTCATCCACTGCTGTTATAGATTATAGTACATCCCACTAAACTAGAGTTTTAGTTCAAGTGGAAGATTGTTGGGATTGGTGCCCTAAAACTCGTAGATAGTGAATGTTAAACGAATTATATACTTATTCGATAAAGGTGTTATCGAGATTGATTCAGTAAAAGTCATTACTGAATAAATTAAATTGCACATATAATAACCCAAATCCAATAAACTAAGATCCATGGCTATAGGATGAACACTTGAGCTTTATGTAGAGACATAAAAGTGGATCAAGCTTGAGTAATAGCCAAAACGGTCTATAGTATAGGAATAGGGTTGGGTACCTTATTCTAGAGACACTATGAGACGCGGCCCACTTTATAGATGGTATAAACGATGTGATCCTAAATCGTCCATGTAGAGACATGCGAGTGGGGGCGTCCTATGCAATGAGTTTGCATAAGATCAGGACCGAGAAATAAGTCGCTCTCGCTTTATAACACCGTTTACTGACGAGACTAACTATTTCATGTGATGACCTAGGTAACTCGATCTTAATCCTGAGCTAACTATGAACTCCTGTTTATTCGGGCCTATCCTTAGATCTGCATAGGTGAGAGTGGCTCAGTATCGCCGACTCAATAAGCCTCCCATTTCAGGGATAGGAACGGGTAGATAGCTGGGGACATAGTCGTGCAAGAAGGAATTCACTCCTACCCGAATAAGGGATAGTAGAGAGGTTGTTCCCTTAAGTGCTGACTTCGGGGCTTGAACAAAGGGATCTCGCCCTCTCATTGGCCCGAGAGGGACTCGGTTTATTTGTTGGACCATAAACCAATTGTTCATTAGAGGATCAGTGGGACTTAAGGAACTAGAAGTACTATAGGGGTAAAACGGCTTATTGACCTAGCTATAGCTACGAACAACCTGTGAAGGATCGACTTACTAATCATGGTTAAATCAAGTGGACGAAAATATATCTATAGTGAGGGGAGTGCAACTATCGGGCTATAGAGGAGTGTCCCGATAGTTAACAAATGTTGGCTAGCTTGGACAATGAGATTAGTCGGTTAGCCTCGAATCGTTGGAGCCCATGATGTATAGGTCCATTAGGTCCCCCTACTAGCTCATATCGGAATTAAGCCTAGAACAAAAGATAGGAAGCTTTGAATCGTTCAAAATCGGGAAAAAGGGTATTATTATAAATTTTGTTTGACACAATAATTTAATTATGAATTAAATTAGAAAATGAGAGATGAAGTATTTAAAAGTGTTTTGAATACTATATATATGTATTAGGAATCATATATATCGAATTGCACAAGATAACAAAGATTAATTAGATTAATCATATCAAAATTAATTTGAAAATTTTCAAATTAATTACCAAGCAATCAATTTCAATTTAGAATTGAAATTGGGGGTAATTTGCAAGCTTGAAATTTGATTTCAATTTGAATTTAGTGGATTTAGTTGGAAATCCACTTAATGCATGATCATTCAAAGTGGAAAGACAACTCACTCATGCATTGTTGCATGTCTTGTGTAATGTACACCTAGAATCCACTTGAGCTTGCAAATACACCATGTGTCTTGTGTCTTGAGGCTTGGCTTTGCATGGAGAATGTCTTTAAAAGGAGTTTGAATCGTATTCAAACATTAGAGAGCCATTTCCTTAATGTTATGCTGCTGGAATTTGGACTCAAAGTTCTCTCATCTCTCATTCTTCTCCATTGTTTGATGCTTCAAGCATTCCCTTCCCATTCCCTATCTTATATAGACTCCCACAAGTCGTTCTTGGCCAGGAGTATAGTAGGGAAGACTCTAGAGGTTGTCCAAGGAGAAGAGGAGAGGCAAACACCACAAGGAGTTCAACATAAGTGAGCTACAAAGGTTGGTGTTTTCTAAACTCTCTATTCTGTCTTTTCTAGAACATGCATGCTTTAGGAGTAAAATTGATTGTCTTAAGTGCTTTCGATCTTCAATTGCTTCCGCATGTGTAATATGTACACCTTCAGTTTTGTCCTTCCATGCTCATGAATTCTAAACACTTGAATCAATAATCACACTTCACATTCTACTTTTCAAGATTTTCAAGATTCTATACCCTAACTTCCAACACCAATAACATCCTCAATACTTAACCAAAATTCATTTACTATACATTGAATTCTTCCTTTTCAAACACTCTACAACTTACCTGAAGAAATGAAAACGGGATTCCCAACGGATTTGTCCAGAAATGCCCCGAACACAGACAACACAGATTCGAGGTTCTCTTCTACCCTTTATCTTTCTCCTGAAAGTAAACCTACTTCAAGTCATTTTTGGCTCACAAATTCTTCATGCAAGTTATAGGAAATTGAATAAGCTTTCCAACCATATCAAATAGAGCTTCTTATTCAATTTGTACACCCCATAATGCTCGAAAAACAAGAGAAAACCAGAGATCCTCCTGGTTTGCTTGAAAATCCTGTGCTTTGTTTTCCATTTGAAAACCATTAACTTATCATCAGATTCAGCTCAAACTTCCTACATGAAATTTGTTCGAAAATGGACTAACTTTCAAGAAAACCAAACCTCACCTCTTAGTTCCTTCTGTGTAGCTCAAACCGAATAAAAAATCGACCCGACCTGAACCACGTCGGTTGTGTAGACGACCCAAGCCGACTTGACCCAACCCGATCGGGTCGGGTCGGGTATAGGAACCTTTTCCTCTATTGAATAATTCTCTCCCGATTTTGGTTAGAGACTTAACTGTTAGAGTGAGAAGCTGGGACAGAAGTGAAAGGGAAGAGTTGGGACAGTAGCGCTTGCTCGATGACAGAGTGAGCGGCGGAGGGGAGAAATTACAAGCTTCGGAAACAGAGCGGCGAAGAGGGGAGAAGAAGGCCCAAAAGGAAAAAAAAGGATGAAGAACAAAGTGAGAGATATTAGAGGCTTCAGTATGGTCTAGGGAGCTTCGTTTCATGGGAGTGTGACGGGGTGGAACTGTCGACGCTCGTGTTGGTCAAATAAATTTATAATCCACGACACTATAACTAGTTTGTAGAAATAGTGGTCGGGGTCAAACACAATGAAAGGGATGTAGCAGATGTAGAATTTTGTGCTTATGAAGATAGGGGGATTTATTAAAGTAGGGTGAAGCAAAGAAAATAAATGCAAAATTTAAAGGAGACAAAGTAAAGAATGCAGACGAGAAATAAGGCAAAAATCAATAACATGAGAGGGATCGTTGGATTGGATTTTCTTATGCTTGACTCTATTTCGTTTGGCTTCCTAGTTTTCTCTAATAATTGTTCTATGTTGATTTCATTACTCCAGTTGGCTTCTTGGTTACTTGGAAGACCCCCCTACACTAACCTATGCTAATTAACTTGCTAACCGTGAATTCTTCAATTAACAAGATTAATTAATTTATTCTTTATCGCTCGCCACCCCTCAAAAATAAAATAGCAACCATCCGAGACCTCGCAACGGTCACTAAATTATATCTAACTAATTTATAATAAGAAATTTCACAATCACCTACTTAAACTATCTGCTTTGGGATCGTGGGTCTGGAATCGTAATAACAAAATTTACATACAATTTAAATCTAATTCATACAACCTTTAACATGCATCCTAGGCCTATCAAGGGTCGTCTCGCATAGAGAGTGACTTGCCTCGACCTAGTGGCTATCTAAAAATAACTAATTGAATACACAAGCGATATTCACATAGGGTCTTCAATCCTAATCGAATAGTCTAATGTATTTGTTTAAACAAGATGACATGCAAAACTTAATGAACGAACAACAAGAAAAGTGCAATAAACCCCAAAAAAATTCGCCAAAGTAGATCGAAATCAAAGCATAATCCCAATACAATGATCTAAATACAATTAGCTACTCATAAACAAAGTAGAAACATAAATAGACATAAAAGAATACATGAGATATGACTTAAAAAGATCTAAAACAATACTGGAAAGTAAAAGAGGCGAAAGAAATCGTGAAAGGACCAAATTTCTAACCTAACGGCGAACTAAACTGAGACTACATATTTATAGAAAACTCGGCGACGTTGAGACATTAAGGGTAGCGTCTCGATGCTGCGAATTTGATGCTCTGCCTTTATTTCATGTCGATGTTGAGACGCTAGGGGCAGCGTCTCGACGCCATCACTGATTTGTCCCTTGCTATTTTATTTATCGGTCTTGTCTCATTTCTTCTTGGTACAGAGCTTCAATCTTCGGCTTTTGGTGTCGTTCTTCAGGCCCGCTACAACACAATTGGGTCTTTTCACCTCTTCACCGTCCAAGACACCGAGATGGCTCGAAAACCCTGTAACTGGTCCGAATTAACACCAAATTAGTGTGATTGGCTCCCGACATCGCCTAAGCTCAAATATCCTGTAAATAAGACAAGTAAAACAAAAAATAACTCTAACAAGCTTGGATTAGAGGTGATAAAATAGGACTATTTAGGTCCTATCAGAGTGGCAGCAGAGTGAGGTTGACGGCAGCTGCATGAAGAACGTATTGGACGCCGGCGAGGAGAGACAAAAAGACGTAAAGACGGAAAAAGACGAAAATGCTTCGTTTCATCAATATGCTCTTCTGGTTAATGACGAGGAGAGACAGTATGAGAGAGTAGACGCCGACGAGGAGAGACAGAAAGAGAGAGTAGACGTCGGCGGTGAGAGACAGAAAGAGAGAGATGTCATCTGAGACGGTTTTGTTGAGAATAAAGGTGAAGAAAGGTGGAACAATGTTCACCCTATTCGAAGATGTAGGAGATGAAGAGCACTTTTCTAAATCAGTGAAAATGACAACATGGTAAACTTTAATGTTCTAGTTGGCAAAGTACTTTCACTATATATATATATATTTCCAAATAAAGTACCATCCTTATTTCTTCTTTACTGCTACAATGGATAAAGCTGGAATACTGTTCTGAACACTGTTCTAAATCAGTGAAAATTTACATCTATAAATTTAGACAACCAGAAAGACATACTGACAAGTGAAAATAACAATTAGGGCAAAAGGTTGTTTGGTTTCGAAAAAGACAAATCGAAACCGAACTGAACTGATCGGTTCGATTCGGTTTTGTCTGTAATAGTCTTTAAAATCGAACCAAGTTGAACCGGTTTTGTTTGTTACACCCCCTATTACTTAGGACCTTTTTTGGACCTTTAGAAGCACCTTAACACCTTATAGTAAGTTGATTTCTACCTGTTGAGTTTGTTTGTTATATGTTAGTATGACGTGTGTTTATTTATGTAGCCCCAATGTACAATGTATATATTTATAAACGATCCTATTTTGGTTGAGTTCTTAATATGCTTAGTTGTTGAGCATGTTTCTATGCCTTGGAATGGTCTAACATGTTTTTTTTTTATTGAAATTGTCTAGAAAAGAGCATGATGTTTATGTTGAGAGTCTGTTGTTCATTTTATGTGTTTTATGACTTAATACATGTGTTAGAAAATATGGTTAGAGCATGTCCTTGGCATAAAACATGGTGTATAAGCAGGATGAGTAGGATTCATGCATTATAGTGAGATTGTGAGCTAAAAGGACCATGTATGTTGATAACTCTCCAAAAGGGAGTTGTTACTAGGCTTTCAGGGGATAGAATGAGTCTTATCTAGTGTTAAATGAACATAATTATCACTTAAATTCTACTGCCCCGTTTGATAACCATTTGGTTTTTGGCTTTTGGTTTTCAAAAATTATGCTTGTTTTCTCACAATTTACTTACCATTGTTTTCATGTTTTTCAATGACACAGTTGAATTCCTAGTCAAATTCCAAAAACAAAAACAAGTTTTTGAAAACTACTTTTTTTAGTTTTCAAAAATTGTCTTGGTTTTTAAAAACATGGGAATAAGGTAGTTTTTTTAGTTTTAAAAAATGACACATTTTAGATGTCGGGTCGTTACAATAGTGAACCATTCTACCTTTCTTTCTTTGATATCCTCCACCATTTCAAGGGCAAAATTTGGATAACTTTGTGAATTCTTGTTTGAAGGTCTCTACTGACTTGTTGCCTTGCTTTAGGTTTAGAAACATCACCTGCTTCGTGTATTTGATGATCGTTCAATAGTACTTCTTGAAGAAATCTTCCTTAAAGTACAACCAAGTGATTGGCTCCGCACTGACGTCGAAGGATCTTTTTGTGCTTTCCCACCAGAGGAAGGCATCATCCTTCAACATAAAATTGTGCACTAAACTTGTTGTGATTTGATTGAAGACATCCACGCTTCCGTCGCAAATGGGTATTCCGCGTCCCCATTAAACGATTCGAGATAATATTTCACGAAGTCTCACAGGTATCTTGCTTCCTTAGTCCATCTCACTTGAATATTGATTGCATGGCCCGTCTAGATGGAAAAAGCATTTTACATGAGCATCTATAAAGCCTCCAGTGTTAACGTTACTGCAGCTGCTTGTGCTGGGGGCATTGACTGACAAGGCATATGACTAGTGGGCTGGTTACCAATATGGGATCCATGGGAGGATTTGTTTGCGTTGGGTGTTAGTCCTCTGCCATGCCTGCCACATCCTCGTCCTTGTCTTGGTAAACCTCTTATTCGAAGAGGTATTATCTAAAACATATGAATTATCATAGGGTTAAGCTACAATCTTGCATATATGAGTCCTCGTCCTTGTTTCACATCGTTAGATGTGTCATCGTAGGCTACAATGATGGACACTCTTGAATGGCAGTCGTCTATGTCCGACTTTAATTTGTAAGGTAATGTGATGTTAAAAGTTCGTTAGTTTGAAAAATTGAAGCTAAATTTAGTTCTTAGGTTTATTAGGTTTGAGAAATTAGTTAAATTTTGAGGCTATTTATTTGATTAAAGTTTAATTGGGGACTCATCACGTAATTAAAATTTGAGTTTGAGTGCATTTGTGTGATTAAATTATGATTTTTAGTTTATTAGAATATGTGGGCTTCCATCTCAAAACCAATTGGCAATGAGTGGAGTGACCCTTGTAGGTCACTTCAATGTGGGATCCTCAACATGCTCCCTCAAGATGGTGCCTCTTTGGGTTCACCATTCCTTGCTCAGATCCCAATTTCTTTTTATTGGACCAAATACTCGTTTGGGTTTAATGGGCTCTAATACCATATAAAAAACAGAGATGTGTTGGAAATTTTGGCTTGCATTCATTCACAGAAAATGAACCTTAAGTATACATATATTTACAATAACGGTGCTACAATTAAGACAAAATTGATGAAGATGATTCTACTCTAATATGCCCCCTCAAACTGAAGGCTGATATGAAGTCGGAAGTTTGCTCCAGAGAAATAAGAATGTCTGAGAAGAAAGTGGTTTGGTAAGTAGATCAGCAAGTTGATCTTTGGATGAAATAGAACATACGGATATATCTTTTCGAACCACTTTCTCACGAACAAAATGATAATCTATCCAATGTGCTTCGTTCGAGCATGAAAAACAGGATTATTAGCCAGAGAAATTGATGAGACAGTGTTACACCATAGCGTTGGAGCAGTAGTCAAAGGTATATGGAGGTCACGGAGGAGTTGGCACAGCCAATACAGATCAGCCGTCGTTGTCGCTAGGGATCGATATTCAGCCTCTGTTGAAGAGCGAGAGACTGTTGGTTGCTTTTTAGCAGACCAAGAAATAGGACTGGAGCCAAAAAAGGCAATGAAGCCAGATGTAGATCGACGATCAGATGTATCACCAGACCAGTCAGAGTCACAATATGCAGTGAGAGACATATCACCTTTGCGAAATAAGATCCCAAGTTTCTTCGAGCCAGATAGATAGTGTAATATACGTTTGACAGCAGAAAAATGAATCGTTGTAGGGCGATGCATGAACTGACTGACTCTGTTGATTGCAAACGTGATGCCCGGTCTTGTGAATGTAAGGTACTGAAGGGAACCAACTAACTGAAGAGAGTGACATCATTGACTAAGGGTGCATAAGCATATAGATCAATAGAGGTAGACATAGGGGTCATACAAGATTTAGCAGATGTCATGCCGGATGTGTGAAGGAGATCATTGAGGTACTTGGCCTTATTAACAAAAATACCATCTACTGAGGAGTGGACTTCTAAACCCAGAAAATAGTTTAGTGTGCCAAGGTCTGAGATCTTAAATTCAAGAGCCAATTGTGTCTTTAATTCATAAATATAAGCAGAGTCAGAGCCTGTGACAATAATATCATCCACATACAACAATAAATATGTCAGTGATGTACCAACTGAACGTACAAATAAGGATGGATCAGCAGTGGAAGCAATAAACCCCAAAGTTAATAAATGGGATGTGAACCAATCAAACCAAGCCTGTGGTGCCTGTTTAAGACCATAAAGACTCTTATGGAGTAAACAAACATCTTTTGGACATGATTTGTCTAAAAATCCAGGTGGTTGTGACATAAATACTTCTTCTTTGAGGTGACCATGGAGAAAAGCATTTTTGACATCCAATTGATTTAAGGGTCATTGATACTGAGCAGCTAGAGTTAGAATTACCCGAATTGTAGGCTTTTTGACAACCGGACTGAAGGTCTCCTCAAAGTCAAAACCTTCAACTTGATGATAACCTTTTGCAACCAAACGGGCCTTGTACCGAGCAATAGAGCCATCCGAGTTGTATTTAGTTCGAAAGACCCATTTGCAACCTACAACATTCATCGAAGGTAATCTAGGTACCAAAGTCCACGTACCTTTTTCTTGAAGGGCATTGAATTCTTTACACATGGCAGTTCTCCATTCAGGATATTTTCAAGCTTCATTATAAGACATAGGATCAGTTGGGACGGCGATCGCCATGGTGGATAAAAATGTCTTGGGCTTTAAAATTCCAGACTTAGCCCGAGTCTGCATGGAGTGAGTATTGGTAGGTGGTAGAGACGTATCAACAGGCAGTATACTCACATTGGCATTATCAACGTTCGTAGTTTGACTAACTCTATCTGCAATCTGACAAGGAGAATCAGTACAAGTAATGTTATCGTGTAACTCAACTATGGATGGACCAGAATCATTAACAGTGGGTAATTGGGTATGGATAGTGGAAGTGGTAGGGTATGGATTTGGAGGACTAGGTGTGGAGATATTTAAAATAGTAAGAAATGGGTTGGGATCAGTGGTATTTGAAGAAGGTGACAAGATGGGTGTGGAGGAGGGTTGCGCAAAAGGAAAAACATTTCATGGAAAATGACATGGCGAGAAACTATGGATTTCTTTGTGTGAGGGTTATAGCAGATGTAACCTTTAAAGTCTAGAGGATACCCAAGAAAAATATGTTGAGATGTTTTAGGTTTAAGCTTATGTTTGGTAGTTGGTTTTAACAAAGGATAACATGCACACCCAAAAACTTTCAAATGATGCAAATCAGGAGTGTAACCAAAAAGTGTTTCAAATGGTGAGGACATATGGAGAGACGAGGAAGGCATTCGATTAATGAGAAAAACTGCAGTGGAGAAGGCATATGGCCAAAATTGAAGAGGAACAGAAAAGTGGAAAATTAATGACATTGTAGTTTCATCAATATGACGATGTTTACGTTCTGCAACCCCATTTTGTTCAGGAGTATATGCGCATGATGTTTTATGCAAAATTCCTTTGGATTCGAAAAAAACACGAACATAATTATTTGTAAATTCACCACCACCATCAGATTGAAAAACTTTTAACTTTTGGGATAAAAGATTTTCAACAAATGGTAAAAATGTATGGAGAATGACAATGACATCAGATTTGCTAGCCAAAGGAAAAAGCCAAATGAATTTACTGAAATTATCAATAAAAATGACGTAATAGCGATATCCATTAAACGAGGTGATTGGAGAAGGTCCCCATACATCACTATGAATAAGTTGAAGTGGTACAAAAGAAGTTGAAAGCGACATAGGAAATGAAAGCGTATACATTTTTGCTTTTAAACAACTGGGACATTCATGAGTAGACATAGATGAAGATAAAGACAGATTTAGACGAGAAAGACTAGAACGTAAGATTTTAGGAGCAAGATGTCCAAACCGATGGTGCCACAAGGAACATTCCTGTTTTGCATGAAAGTTGAAATTTTTGGGGTGCATGTTGGGACTAGATAGAGTAGACGGACTTAGAATAGGGTAGAGGCCATTGATGCTTGCGCCAGTATATAGGATTTTTCCAGAAACTTTATCCTGAATGAGGAACCAGTCAGTATCAAAGATAAAAATGCAGTTATTATCATGGCAAAATTTATGAACATATAATAAGTTAGCAGCAAGTTGGGGAGCATGGAGGATTTTAGAAAGAGTAAAGGTATGAGATGGAGTAGGAAGAAGACCACTACCAGTGTGTTGGATATTTAAGGGTTGACCGTTACCCACTGTGACTGATTCTTCGCCATTGTAGTTGCTCGATAAATTGAGATTGGCCAAGTCATTTGTAATGTGAACGTTGCATCCACTGTCAGATAACCAAAAATTATTAGAATTGTCAGAAGATTGCTCCGGGTTGATTGAATTTACTGCCATAGCTGCTAATTGGGCTGGAGGATGACGACCCTGGTAAGAGAAATTCGTTCGATTGTAACAATCAAGGGCAGTATGACCAAATTTCGAGCAAATTTGACAAGAAATTTGATTGCCATTCATGTTGTTTTGCCCAGACCTTTTTGAATACCCATATCCGGTTTGCTGACCCGCTCCAAGAATACCACGTGCAGGAAAATATCCATTCGGCTGGCCATTAAAACCACGTAAATTGGGCCCATTTCCAGTCAATTGAGGCGCATGAGCTCCACGCATATTGGGCCCATATGAGTGCATGGTTTGTGGCCCAAAACCATTATTGTGATAAGTGAAATTAAGGTTGGATATTTGCGCTGCACGACCCCTATTATTAAACTGTCTTCCTCGCCCACGATTTCTGGTGGTATTTGCAGAAGGCTGTTGAAAAACATCCATGGCGGTCGCCAAGGTTTCTTGTTTGGGATGATTTTTTAGCATTTTTTCTTCAACAACAAGGAACGCATGAATTTCTTCCAGGGATAGAGAACGACGCCAAGGTCCGAAATGCACTGAATTCATCCGGTAAGTCGTTCAATGTGTGAACCAATGTCTCCTCTTCTTCGATCGAAACTGAGGGTGCAGCGAGCTTATCAACCAAATCTTTGATTCGACAGGTATACTGATCAATAGTTTCAGAAGAAATTTTCTTAATAGTATAGAGAGTCGATCTTAATTCAAGAATGTTAGATCGGGTTTTGGATGAATAACGTTTCTCTAGTGAAAACCATAGGTATTTGGCAGAGGCAAATCCAATAACATGAGCAAGGGCTGAGGGAGATAAAGTAGCGTTGATAAACATAATAAGAGCTTGATCTCGAGAAATCCATTGAAGGTAATCGATACTAACCTCTATTGTGTCTGTGTTTGTTGATGTACGGACAAATTTGTGGGGACAAGGGAGAGACTCATCAATGTGGCCAAACAATGAATGTGCCTTCAAGACGAAGAGGAACCAAATTGCATATGTTTGAGAGAAGAAACAGGGGGGAGGACAAAGAAGAATTTGTGGCAGAATTGGTAGAAGAAGAAGACGATGCCATAGAAACGAAAAAAAAAAAAAAAAAGGTAAGCTCGAATACCATATTAGAATATGTGGGCTTCCATCTCAAAACCAATTGGCAATGAGTGGAGTGACCCTTGTAGGTCACTTCAATGTGGGATCCTCAACAAGTGTGTGTTTAAAGTTTCAATTGAAGCTTATTTGTATGATTTAAGTGACAGATTATTTTGAGTGTAAAGGAGGTGGGTGTGCGAAACTTGATTTAACTTGCAAAAATATTAATATATTCACAAGTTTAGATTTTAGTTAAGTTTAGTTTTAATGTTATGTTTATAAATTTAGATAAGTTCATTATGTTTAGAGATGGTATGTTCACAATTTTTGACGATTTTGTTAGTTTACATAAGCTTATTTTATTTTCGTGAATATTTATATCGCTTTGAAAAGGAAAAATTGAAACAAATCGAAATGAATAATAGTGTTAATATAATTAATGTACTTCATTAAAAATGCATGGAAGTAATTGTTTTTTCCCCTTTAATTTAAAATATTATACATTCACATATCTAATGCCACAATTTCGCAAATGTCGCAAGTGGATGAAAAGTTGTGTGAATTTATGAATTTGAAAAACTTTAAAACTTCTCTTCGTTTTTTAACATGAATCAAATTGCATTCTTTCATTATAATGGACCCAACTTCCATTCAAGTCATTTTTATTTCCTTAAATGTATGGTGCAATATAGTAAAATACACGATACAAAAAGAAATTAAAATGAAATGGAGTAGAGGAAAATATATCGAAATAATAAATGGATAATTAAGCAATAATACATATAAGTACAAGGTATTTATGAGTTTTTAAGTCCATAGAGGGTTTTTTAGCACATGGGCACATTTTTATTACGGATT
This sequence comes from Luffa acutangula, assembly GCA_036850905.1. Classification (NCBI taxonomy): domain Eukaryota; kingdom Viridiplantae; phylum Streptophyta; class Magnoliopsida; order Cucurbitales; family Cucurbitaceae; genus Luffa; species Luffa acutangula. Next base: position 11,267,658 of record CM072087.1, read on the forward strand.
GGATTGGGAGCAACCAATCTAATTGGACCTTTAGGCTTGCAACTTAGAATGGCTGAATGGTCTATTTGTGGACTCGTGCTTGTTTCCTTCGAAATGTATAAAGTGTGGAAATGATCATCAGAACTTGGAGCCTCATTAGTTGTCTGTTGAGATGATGGTTCATTGACTACTGGTGTTGTATTAGTAGGTGTTGTCTCTTTTAAAACTTTCAAATTGGGTATTGAAGCAAGGATGACTCTAGAAGTTGTCGTGGGTGTGAAAGGAAAACACATGGTAAGGAGGAGAAAGGAGGAGAAAGGAGGAGAAAAGGAAAGAACCACGTTGCGAAGTCATTAATGGATAACAAATAATTTCAAATAATAGATGAGTTATTTGAATCGAGTTTTTGGGTTACTGGTCTATCACATGGATGAATTATGGTGTGGTGCATTAAGTCTTAAATAGGTTTGCAAATAGATGAGGAAGAAAGTCCGTTGTAGAAATTTGGTGAATGCAGCTGTGGTTTTGGTGTTTCGTTTTCTATATTTGTGCCTTTCCTAATTGGAGTTTTACCAAATTCATAAAAAAATAAACAACTTAAACAACATAATTAAATAGGAATGCATGATAAATTTTGTATGTAGATTTATAAATTTACCATTTTCTTCTCTGATAAAGAGTTTAATACCAAATTAAATATTCTTCTTTACAAAAAAAAAAAAAGCAAAAAAGAGAAAATAATATCAACAGACGTTGAATCGAGTACACTAGCACGTCTCACGATGGTACCAACTTGCATCTACACCAGATGTGTCAACCTTGATCCTTCTACTTACACATAATGCAGGTTGCTCCACTACCTTGCCTAATAATTTTTCAGGCACTCTTATGCAAATGTCACATTTGACACGTTGATTCTGAGACGCCTTCGAATGCCCTAAAATGTTGTGACGCCTCGCATTTCGAAATTAAGCATTTTTAGGACATTAACAGTTGTTGAGTTTAAATTAAAATTTTAGGTCAAGCAATTTTATTTTGAGATTTTTGAATCCACAATCTTGTAGTTATGGAAATAAAGTTACCCAAGATTTTCTCATGAAAGAAAGGAAATTAAGGCTGCGATTTAGGTTTTAGAAGATTGGAATTAGTGGGTAATTAATCTTTGGGAAAATACACTTTTAGTCCCCGACGTCGGAAAGGAAGGAGAGAGTTCCCCCTCCCTATACCTCTTTACTATTAAAAAAAAAGAGAGAGAAAAGAAAGAGAAAGGAGAAGAAAAGAAAAAAAAATGGTTGGCACAGGCAGAAGGTTGGGTGGTGGTGGAGTTGTTGCAGAAGGAGAAGAGAGAATAGATAAGAATATATATAAAAAAGTAATATTTTTTTATAATTTTAATATATTTTTTTTAAAAAAAATTAAAAGACTAGTGTCACGTCAGCAATCCATTAGTTATTAACGGAAAATTTAACGAATTGAAAAAAAATAAAACCAAATCCAAACCTGCTAAATTGTCGAGTTTGAAAACTAAGGAACCAAAATGAAACCTAACTCAAACTTTAAGAACTTATGGGCTTTAAATGAAAAGAACCAAATTAGAAAGAACAAAAATTATAGTGGACGAGTTCTTTTAATGATCAAATTTAAGAAATGTCCTTAATTAACATTATTATCATTGGTAGGTTTTTATCCATTAATTAGTTTATTTCTCTTACCAAAATACCCTTGCATGTAATGAATGAAATCAAAATTAGTTTAATATTATATTTTATGATTTAAGGTTGGAACGTTTTTCAAATAAGGAAAACTGACAACATTTTCAAATTTTTTTTTCTTAAAGTTATATCCCATAACAAGATTTGCACTAAATGTTTAGTTCAATTCTCTTTAATTTGGTACTCATTTTTCTTTTCCATTTGTCTCTATTATTACTTTTTTATTTTTTTATATCCCATAGCCTTTTTTTGTATATATGATATACATTAAGGGGCGATGTGATGAGTCTATATGTTGTGCAAGTCATCAGGTGTCTTGGGTAATATGGCCAATATGGCCAAGGGGCGATGTATAGTATCTTTGTGAAGTCATCAGGTGCCTTGGGTAATATGGCTAAGGGGCGATGAACAGTTTGAGGCCTTGGGTAATATGGTCGAGGGTCGAACGTTGAGCACCGTAGAGAAATGTTGAGGGCCTGGGTAATATGGTCAGGGGTCGGCTTGACTCGAAGGAGTCAGTCTCATAGAACTTGTGAGGGCTACGAGTATTGATTGAGCTTGTGTAGCTTGACTGGAAACATAGTGTGTATGGCATGGTGCGGAATTCATGTGTCAGGTGCATGATTAGTTGCACGTTTACATAATTGAGTTTGTTACCATGGATATGTTGTTCATGTTGTATATGAAGCATGCTAATATGAAGCATGTTATTGGAATTGAAAAGTATGTTACCTGCTTTACATATGTATGCTGCTTGTTGGCTCTTCAGGTGTGAGCCACTTACTCAGTATTGTGGTTTTGTACTTACCCACCACCAGATTTTGCAAGTGATGAGGAATACTACGTGCCTGCTGATGCAGAGGAGAAATCCTGAGAAAGAATGAGACATTAGATAAATTTTAATACTTTGTATTCGGGTTTTGTCTTCTTATGGTCTTGTTTTCTCCCATTCTATGGTAAATGTCTTTAGGCTTAAAGTTGAGTTGAATTGTGTTGTAGTTGTTGTTTCGTTTCGAAATGTAATTGAGTAAAGGTTGGTGATATTTGAAGTTAGTGTTGTTGGAAAGTTGAGAGTTCGTTTTAGGATTTCTACTTTTACTCAGTAGTTGTTAAAGTTGTATAGGTGGGAGTTTTTGGATGTTATGTTGTGCCTGATGTGAAATAGAGATGTTGGTTGGTTATTTAGAACTATAGGAGTGTATAAATCTTGTGTTCAGGTAATAACTAAATTTTTGGATAGTTATAGTTACGACGTTATGCTGCCGAAATTTTCGGAGCATCAGGTTGTCATGAGAGTAAATATTTAGTAACGTTTCCTTAGGTTAAATTTTTGGGTGCATTACAAAAGGTGAACCAAAACTATGGAATGTTTTTAACAAAGCGTGCAATACACATTGCTCGAATGAATGAAAAAAAACAATAGATGAAAAGTTAATTAATTAATAATAATAATAAATAATAATAAATTAATAAATATTGCCTAACGTAAAACGAAAACTTGAAAGAATGATGAGTTTACTCATTTTTGGAAATAATAGTGCAAAAATATGAAATATTGTGAGCAAAGATAAGTGCAAAATTTGAATGAAAAATTACCAAAAGAAACTAGAGAAACGTCATGAACAAATGAAGGAGAAAAAAATCAGAAAATTGAGAGCCAAAGATTAAAAAAAAATTGAGCAATGTAACACCAAAGGAGAGAAATATAATTTGTGATAACAATTGTTAGATATAGAAATTTTATTAAAATAGATCGACAATAAATGACTCTCTTGATTGCCTTCCTTAAAAGCAACATAAAGTAAGTGAAAAAAAAAAAAATACTCATTTTGAAACCCATGGTTTCCTTTTCTTTCTATTTTTGTTTTATCTAATTTTTTTTTTTTATAAATTTATAGTAAAGGATGGTATGGTAATTTGAATATATATTGTTGGGCTTTCAAGGGTCTAGTTGTAGACATTTCTGAAAATTTGGAGAAAATTAGACATTTATATAATATGAGTACTTAAAAAGGCACATTTGTGTAGTTATCCCTAGAAAGGGAAGAAAGAAAACTGTGGAGTCTACTTCTCCTCTTCATTTCGTGTGTCAAGTCGTTCCCCCCTTGCTTTCCTTCTCTTTCTTCCCGAATCTACCGCCTCTTTCCTTCAGTTCCCCTTCATGCTACTTTCTTTCCATTTTGACGAGGCATCAGCATTGCCAAGAGTGCTTTTTCGAACGGCGACGAGCACCAGCATTCATGGGTTTATCGGTGAGGTGCTGTTTTTTCTTCCAATGGTCAGGTCATCAATTGCGAACAAGGAACCACGCGAGCAGCACGTCAACAACACTCTCCTTTCTTTCGTGTTTCTTTGGATTTTTTCCAACATTGTTAGGCTAGTGGCTCACAAATTGGACCCCAACATGAATGGTCTGCACCTTCCAGCTAGCAGTCGCGATTCTCCTCCCTTTTGGTAAGGTTTGACACTTAACCACTCATATTCAGTCTTAGATCTGAGTTACCTACCCTTTATCGATCTCGTTTATGCAGTTTTAGGCTCCAACCAACAAACAACAAGGATTTGAGGAAGCTCAGTCAATGGCAGCAAGCTAGATAAGTAATCTTATACTCATTTATCTGTTGTAAATTGGTCCCTAACTTTTGGATACAATTTTTTTTAGGTTCAGGGCAATATTGCAGAGTCCCAATAAGGTGAAGGGTGATTTTCTGTTAGTATTTTTTTTGGTAAGGAACAACAAGTGTTATGCTCTTTCCGTCTCAAATGTGTGTTGTAACTTAGTTGTTAAGCCATGGGTACCCCTTGTTGTAGGTCCAGTTAGATTTTTGTACCTTAAAATGATATTTAAAGTAACGTTTGGGTACGAACAGCTCCATTAAGAAATTTTCCATTTCAAAATTTAGCATTTGAACTGATTTCTAATCTCTAAGGCTACCTATGTTACTTAGTAGGGGTGTAAAAAATTCAGGTCGGTTCGGTTGTACGGAAAAATCGACCTGACTTGACCCACGTCGGTTGTGCGGACGACCCAAACTTGACCCAACCCGATCGGGTTGGGTCACCTTTTCCTCTATTTAATCATTCTCTCCCAATTCGGGTTAGAGACAAAACTGTGAGAGTGAGAAGCTGGGACAGAAGTGAGAGGGAAGAGTTCGGACAATAGCGCTTGCCCGACGATGGAGTGAGCAGCGGAGGGGAGAAATTACAAGCTTCGGAAACAGAGCGACAGAGAGGGGAGAAGAAGGCCCAAAAGGAATCAAAAGGATGAAGAACAAAGTGGGAGATATTACGGGCTTCGGTAAGGTCTAGGGAGCATCGTTTCACAAGAGTATGACGGGGCAAAGTTATTGAGGCTCCTATTGGTCAAATAAATTTATAATCCACGACACCATAACTATTTTGTAGAAATAGTGGTCGGGGTCGAATAAAGGGAAATGGACCTAGCAGATGTAGAATTTTGTGCTTATGAAAATAGGTGGGATTTTGGAAAGCAGGGTAAAGCAAAGAAAATAAATGAAGAATTTAAAGGAGACAAAATAAAGCATGCAGACGAGAAATAAGGCAAAAATCAATAACATGAAAGGGATCGCTGGATTGGGATTTCTTATGTTTGACTCTATTTTGTTTGACTTCTAGTTCTCTCTAATAATTTTTATATGTTGATTTCATTGGTCCAGTTGGCTTCTTGGTTACTTGAAGGACCCCCCTACACTAACCTGTGTTAATTAACTTACTAACCGTGAATTCTGCAATTAACAAGATTAATTAACTTTTTCTTTTTCGCTCGCCACCCCTCATACATAAAATATCAACCATCATAAACCTCGCAACTGTCACTAAATTATATCTATCTAATTTATAATAAGAAATTTCACAATCACCTACTTAAACTTGTCGTTTTGGGATCGGGGGTCTGGAATACTAATAACCAAATTTAAATACAATTTAAATCTAATTCATACAACCTTTAACATGCATCCTAGGCCTATCAAGGGTCGTCTCGCCTAGAGAGTGGCTTGCCTCTGTTGGGTTTTATGCCCTAAAACTCGTAGATAGTGAATGTCAACAAATTTTATACTTGTATTTAATAAAGTGTTATTTAGTTTCTGCAATAAAATGTTATTGTTAAATATTGCACTATTTGACCCAAATCCAATAAACTATGATCCAAGGTTGTTTGTATGTAACTTGAACTAGTATGTGGGGACATACGGGGATCGATATTCAAGTAACAACCTAAAAGGTCTATAGTACAACGATAGGGTTGGGTACCTTATCCTGGTGACACTATGGATACGGCCCGCTTTGTATTATGATACAAACACAATGATCCAACGTGTTCATGTAGTTGACATGCGAGTGGGAGTATCCTATGCAATGAGTTTGCATAAGACCGGATCGCGAAATAGTTAACCACTGACTGTAACACCGTTAGTTGGCTTGGTTTCTATTTCACTAAGATGACCTAGACAACTCAGTCTCAATCCTGAGTGGATTATGGACTCCTGTTCACGAGGGGTTGTCCTTTGATTTTAATGGGTGAGAGTGGCCAGTACGCCGACTCAATAAGCCTACCATTTTGGGGACAATACCGAGTGGGGAGCTGGGAACATAATCACACAAGATGGAATTCACTCCTTCCCGACTCTAGGGTAAGTAGAGGTGTGTTCCCTTAAGTGGTGCCTCCAGGACTTGAACAATGGGCCCAACCCTCTCTATGGCACGAGAGGGACTTCTGTTTGTTGGTTGAACCTCAAACAGGTTGTTCATTAGAGGAGCACTGGGACTTAAGGACAAAGTTGTAAACTAGGTGTAAAATGGTAATTTGACCCAGCTGGAATACGAACACACGTGAAGGACTGACTTGTAGTATTGGTCGATATCCGAGGACACAGAAATATTCTGCAGTGAGAAGAGTGCATCTGAGGGTCTTTAGTGGAGTGACCCACAGTTAACGAATGGAGACTAACTTGGTTAATGAGTTTAAGCTGATTAGTCTCGTATCGTTGGAGCTTCTGATCTGTAGGTCCATTAGGTCCCACTGGTAGCTCGTAAAAAGACTTGAAGCAAACAAATATAAATTGTAAATTGAAAGTGTTCAATTTATTTGGGAATCGTATAATGTATATTGATGCATTATAATTATAAAGTTTAAACTTTATAATATAATTTTTGAAAATAATTTCAAAAATTAATTCTTGAGAGAAAATATTTGAAAGAGTTCAAATAAATTTAATATGAATTGGATTCATATTAATTTTAATAAAATCCCTAAGATTAAATATGTGATATTTAATTGGGTAATTAATTAATTATGTAATTAATTATTTATTTATTAATTAGAGACCTTTTCCTATTAGGAAAGAAAATATTTGAAAGAGTTCAAATAAATTTAATATGAATTTGAGTCATATTAATTTTAATAAAATCCCTAAGATTAAATATGTGATATTTAATTGGGTAATTAATTAATTATTTATTAAAATTAGATATTGTTCAGATAATAGTTTTGAACTTATTCCTATACCTTTTCCTATTAGGAAAAGGTCTTGGTCTTTACCTATATATAGGACCCCTGGGGTGGGGTGAAAGGATCTCATTGTCTCTCCTTCTCTCAGAGATCTCTCCCAAAAGACTCCTACAAGTCTTCTGCTACAAGAAGTCTTAGAGATATACTGGTGTAGCCGATTGGTAGTGTTCGCACAAGAGGGTTGCTGCGTTTTCAATCTTATTGGCAAGAAAAGGCAAATTGATCAAGGCTTTCTACAAAAGTAAGTTTTCTATGAAATCCATGATCACTAGGATCAATCTAGTTGATCTTTTATCATGTTTATAGCCTATGTACATCCCATTAAATATAGATTTATTGTTGTAATATTTTGCAAATTGTATTGGTATTTCAATTAGAATCTATGACTCTGAGTAGGTTCGGTAATACTTTCCGCTGCGTGGGGCTTTTATCCCTTCAGTCTCAACCTAGTGACTATCTTATAATAACTGATTGAATACACAAGCAGTAATCACATAGGGTCGTCAATCCTAATAGACTAGCCTCGTGTATTGGTTTAAACTAGGTGACATGCAAAACTTAATGAACACACAGAAAGAACAGTTCAATAAACTCCAGAAAACTCAGCCAAATTAGATAAAAATAAAAGCATAATCTCAATTCAACGATCTAAATACGACTAGCTACTCATAAACAAAGTAGAAACACAAATAGACATGAAATATGACCTACAAAGATCTACAACAGTACTGGAAAGTAAAAGAGGTGAAAGGAATCGTAAAAGGACCAAATTTCTAACCTAACGGCGAACTAAACCGAGACTACATATTTATAGAAAACTCGGCGACGTCGAGATGTTGCCCTTGGTTTCGCCGTGATTTCTAACCTAATAGCGAACTCTATGCTCCGTCTTGATTTCGCATCTTTGTTAAGATGCCAGGGGCAGCGTCTCGATGCCATCCCTGATTCGTCCCTTGCTGTTTTATTTCTCGGTCTTGTCTCATTTCTTCTTGGTACGAGGCTTCAATCTTCGGCTTTTGGTGTCGTTCTTCAGGCCCGCTTCAGCACAATTGGGTCTTTTCACCTCCTCCTCGTCCAAGACACCGAGATGGCTCCAAAACTCCGTAATTGGCCCGAATTAACACCAAATTAGCGTGATCGGCTCCCGACATCGCCTAAGCTCTCAAATATCCTATAAATAAGATAAGTAAAGCATAAAATAACTCTAGCAAGCTTAGATTAGAGGTGATAAAATAGGACTATTTAGGCCTTATCAGAGTGGTGGAGGAGTGAGGTTGACGACGGCTGCATGAAGAACATAGTGGACGCCAACGAGGAGAGACGAAAAGACGAAAAGACGGAAAGAGACGGAAATGCTTTGTTTCATCAAAATTCTCTTCTGGTTTTTTACGAGGAGAGACAGTAAGAGAGAGCAGACGCCGGTGAGGAAAGACGGATAGAGATAGTAGACACCGGTGGTGAGAGATAGAAAGAGATAGATGTCATCTGAGACAGTTTTGTTGAGAAGAAAAGTGAAGAAAGGTGGAACACTGTTCAACCTATTCGAAGATGTAGGAGATGAAGAACACTGTTCTAAATCAGTGAAAATGACAGCATGGCAAACTTAATGTTGTAGCTGGTAAAGTACTATCATTATTTCTTGTTTTTTTTTTTTTTTTTGAATAAAGTACCAGCATGGTAGAGTAAATTTCTTTTAAAGTACTTGAAGGGATAAAAGCCCTACGCAGCGGAAAGAATCACTGAACCTACTTATACTCTTTGATTTTTATTTGAAATACCAATACAATTTGCAAAAGATTACAACAATAAAACTATGTTTAAAGTGTTGTACAACGACAATAAACATGCTTAATAATAGCCTAAATCTAATCTAGATGATCCTAATGATCAAGGTTCAAGAATACTTACTATTGGAAGAAGCCTTGACCGAAAAACTGCCTTTTTCACGATCTTGCAAAAATTTCCAGCAACCTTCTCTTGTGCGAACACCACCAATTGGTTAAACCGGTATATCTCTAAGACTTCTTAAAGCAGGAGACTGGTGGGAGTCTTTTCGGAGAGATCTCTGAGAGAAGGAGAATGAATGAGATGCCTTTCACCCCACCCCAATGGTCCTATTTATAGGAAAAGACCAAGACCTTTTCCTAATAGGAAAAGGTCATGAATAAGATCAAATTTCTTATCTTATTCATATCTGATTTTAATAAATAATTAATTAATATCATAATTGATTAATTACCCAATTAAATATCATATATTTAATATTAGGGATTTTATTAAATTATTTATATTAATACAAATCCAATTCATATTAATTATTTGAACTCTTTCAAATGTTTTCTCTCACGAAATAATTTTGAAATTAATTCAAAAATTATATTATAAAGTTTTATAAACTTTATATTATAATGTATCAATATACATTATATGATTCCCCTAAATAAATTGAACACTTTCAATTTACAATTTATACTTAATTGCCTCAAGTCTCTTTACGAACTACTAGTGGGATCTAATAGACCTACAAATCAAAAGCTCCAACGATATGAAACTAATTGCCTAAACTCATTAACCAAGTTAGTCAACATTCGTTAACTGTGAGTCATTCCACTAAAGACCAACGGTTGCACTCTTCTCACTGTAGAATATTTCAGTGTCCACAGATATCGACCAATAACGGCAAGTCAGTCCTTCACGAGTGTTCGTAACTCCAGCTGGGTCAAATTATCGTTTTACCCCTGAGTTACCTCTACCTCCTTAAGTTCCAGTGCTCCTCTAATGAACAACCTATTTGTGGTCCAACCATCAAACAGAAACTCCTTTCGGGCTAGTGAGAGGGTAGGGCCCATTGTTCAAGACCCGGAGACACCACTTAAGGGAACACTCATAACCTTCCTCAAAAGTCAGGAAGGAGTGAATTCTATCTTGTGTGATTATGTTCCCAACTCCCTACTCGGTCTCGTCCCCAAAATGACAGGCTTATTGAGTCGGCGTACTGGCCACACTCACCCATACAAATCAAAGGACAATCCCTCATGAACAGGAGTCCATAATCCACTCAGGATTCAGACTAAGTTGTCTAGGTCACCCTAGTGAAATAGAAACCTAACTAGTTAACGGTGTTACAGCTAGCGGTTACTATTTCGCGGTCCGGTCTTATACAAACTCATTGCATATGATACCCCACTCGCATGTCTACTACATGGTTGTTTTGGATCAATACGTCTGTATCAAATACAAAGCGGATCGTATCACATAGTGTTACCAGGATAAGGTACCCAGTCTTATCCTTGTACTATAGACCTTTTAGGTTGTTACTTGAACATCGATCCTAGTATGTCCCCACATTCTACTTCAACTTACATACAGACTACCTTGGATCTTAGTTTATTGGATTTGGATCAAATTTTGCAATATTTAACAATAACATTTTATTGCAGAAAACTCAATAACACTTTATTAAAACAAGTATTCAATTTGTTTACATTCACTATCTATGAGTTTTAGGGCATAAAACCGAACAGTAGCATCATTATTTCTTTTTCTTTTTTTTTTGAATAAAGTACCATCATTATTTCTTCTTTACTACTACAATGGATAAAGCTGGAATACTGTTCTGAACACTGTTCTAAATCAATGAAAATTTACATCTGCAAATTTAGACAACCCGAAAGACATACTGACAAGTGAAAATGACATTTAGGGCAAAAGGTTGTATGGTTTAGGAAAAGACAAACTTAAACCAAACTGAACCGATTGATCTGGTTCGGTTTTGTCTGTAATAGTCTTTAAAACTGAACTAAACCGGACCGGTTCGGTTGGTTACACCCCATTACTTAGGACCTTTTTTTAGACCTTTAGAAGCACCTTAAGACCTTATAGTAAGTTGATTTCTACCTGTTGAGTCTGTTTGCTACGTGTTTGTATGACGCGTGTGTATTTATGTAGCCACAATGTACAATGTATATATTTATAAACGGTCCTATTTTGGTTGAGTTCTTAATATGTTTGGTTGTTGAGCATGTTTCTATGCCTTGGAATTCAAACATGTCTTTTTTTTTATTGAAATTGTCTAGAAAAGAGCTTGATGTTTATGTTGAGAGTTTGTTGTTCATTTTATGTGTTTTATGACCTAATACATGGGTTAGAAAACATGGTTAAAAATGTGTGTTCTTGGTTGTGAGCATGTCCTTGGCATAAAACATGATGTAGAAGCATGATGAGTAGGATTCACGCATTCTAGTGAGATTGTGAGGTCAAAGGACCATGTGTGTTGATAACTCTCCAAAAGGGAGTTGTTACTAGGCTTTCAAACGATAGAATGAGTCTTATCTAGTGCTAAATGAACATAATTATCACTTAAATTCTACATGTTTTTAATTATTTTAGGACACAGATGCCTTGTACCTACTTTGCAGGAAACCAGTCATGTTGATAAAATGCCGCAACAAAAGAAATGATCGAGCAAAATATGTGCAAAGTACGCACGTGATCATTTAATGAGGTCGTACTCGGGTTGGAAATCTAAGAGAAATCAAGTGTTGAAAATTGTCCACAAACAATAGTTTTACCTAAATAGGCAAGGTTCTCTCATTATAAATTGGAGAAGGTGCAAGAAATGATGGGAGACTACTGATTGGAGAAATTAAAACATCATTCATGACTTCACTCAAGTCGATTCTTCCTTGTTCGTGGTGGCTAGGAGCAGTGGAGACATTGGATTACAGCCTTCATTCACTTGGGAAATTGCTTTACTTCATGTAGTATGGATGCTTATATCGAGATTGTCTGATTTATTTCTTGTGTGATAATGTATCAAATCATAAACTAATCGCTCGTAGGCATAGGTTGAGACTAATGTTATTGTTTAACCTTTTATTTCCTTGAAATTCAGTTGATTGATCTTCTTGAATTGATGTTGATCTCATTTTTATTATGTATTTGTCTGGTCAATCGGTATGTATACCTTTCTCTAATTCAGGAATGAATCAGGGAGTGTGTGGCATAATTTTACATTAGATTATAGATAATTAGCGACTGCTAGTAAATAAGTTAGGGATAACTAATTACCTAATTCACGAAAGATAGAGATTAAAGTGAGTTCAAACACATTCCTCAAAATTCGGATGTCTGGGAAGATCCCACTGATAAGACTGTATGAGGATGATCGATCAAAAAAATTGCAAGAGCATCTTTTCAATAAACAATAGTATGTCTTAACCTTTGTTTGTTTTCCGTTCTGTTTTTACCTTGCTATTTTATCGCTTTCTTTTTTGATTTGGTTCAACGTTTTAATATTATAGAATTTGATTGAACAACACTTGAAATCATTAGAATTTATTTATTCATTCAAATAAGAATTACTAATCTTCATGAGGGACAATAATTTACTTACCACTTGTGAGATTGTGTACACTTGCACATAATTTGAGGTGGAATTTGTGAGTTTATTTATTCCATCTTCAGAGGATAGAAGTTTTTGGTGTTGTTGCTTGGGATTAGTGAAGTGTGTATTCGATTGAATTCTTTATTCTTGGTTATTTGGTGTATAATTCCAATGACTGAATTTTTGCTATATTTCAAGTGTTAGTTTGGCACATGAGTTATGTGGCGTGCGTGCTGCAAGCACAACACCCTGCTCAAGTGCAAGTATACACTATCAAGTAATAAGTGGAAAGTATTCTGGATATCGAACCCAAGGGAGATGATGACTAGCCGAAAAACACAAGATTCTACAAAACAAGAACCTCCTCTAAATTTGCAACCAAAGATGGTAACCAAAGAAATATTTTGAATGGGGTTTTGATTTAAGACAAAAATAAAATGACACAAGTAAATGAAAACGATAAAAATATATGAGATAAGCAGAGATAGTCAAATAGTATCAACCAGGAGCGTAGGATTGCACCCACCTTTGCGCTCGCAACTTACTCAGACATTGCAAACGGCTGAAAAAAACTATCTATGTTGTCTACATAGACATGGTGCAGATAGAATACTCCAGTTCAGCCCGCAAATGCCCTTACAACTAGATTGTGAGTTAAGTTCTACTTCTATTCAACTCTGCGGTAGGTGCCTTTAGAAGACTAAGCAAACTACACATCTATTTTTAGGGCTAGCTGAAACTTAGATGAATAATCCTCACGACTCTTAAAACTCTAGTGGTTCTAGTCTTATTTCTAGGATGCAACAAGACAAAGTCCTATTTCTAGGATTTTTCCACTATTGTTTTGCCAATCCACGCATTTAACTCCAACCTTTCGGCCATCAGCTAAACACAAACTATGCTAACTTAAGTCATTAGTTTAAGCTACCAATGAAACTTAAACTTCAGCAAAAACAAACAATGCTAAGAGGAAACAAGGTTGCTTTTGCATAGGTGGGGCTTTCTTAAACTCAAGGTATCTACATATTTGAATCCCTGAGAAGAAGCTTAGCTCAATGATGAAAGTAAAACGCAAGGCAAAAAGTAAAGGGAGCACAAAATAGAAAAACAACTTGAATTCATATTAATTAAAAGAAGTGAGTACAAGAATGATAAACTTGCAACCGATTACCTACAAAAAACACAGAAGCTGGGTTGTTGGGGCAAAACTCGTAGTTGTGCTCTTCACCACAATAAACACATGATTCCTCTACAACTTAGTTCACCACCACAACAGGCTCCACAGCTGGCGGCTGCTGATGACTAACCACTATCACATTCTTAAGAGCGTTAGCTAACATTGCAATATCAACCCTAATGGTGGACACACCTTCAACTTCTAACACACTCTTAACTTTTTTTATTTGAGCCTCTAACATCTTTCCACTAACAACTATTAGTTGATATTCTTTCTAAAATTTCATGGGCTTCATTAAAAGTTTTTGCCAAAAGGGCCCCTCCAGCCGAAGCATCAACCGTACCCTGGGTTGCTCCATTTAACCCATTGTAAAATGTTTCCATTTGGAAACAATGTTGTAAACCATGGTGGGGGCACTTTCACAAAAGCTCCTTAAACCTTTCCCAAGCCTCACTAAAAGTTTCATCTTCGAGTTGCCTAAACCCTACTATCTCACTCCTCAATTTGGCATTCCTAGTTGGTGGAAAATATTTACTAAGAAATTTTTCCGCTAACTCATTCCATATCCTAATTGATCCTGGAGCAAAAGAATTTAACCATGTCTTTGCTCCATCTCTAAGAGAATACAGGAACAAAGTTAATCTAAGGGCATCTCTAGACACTCCTTGAATTACAAGCGAATCACTAACTCCTGGAAAAGACTTAAGATGTAAATGAGGGTCTTCATATGACAAACCATGGAACTGACCCATGGTTTGTAACATCTGAAACATTGTCGGTTTCATTTCAAAATTTTCTGCCTCAATTTGAGGACGTGCAATTCCTGGATTTAACTCATCAAACATCGGAAAAGTATACGCTCGAATGGCTCTAGCCCTATCGTTCGCTACAAAGATAGGATTCTAAGTCTGATTATTTTGTTGTCCATTTTGCTCCAGTAGTGGATTTTGCTGCAGCACACGATTTTGGGGATCAACTGGATCTTCTGGAACCTGCGGGAGGCGTGGCTAATGTGGAATTTTCCTACCGCAAGCGCACGGGTCAAGTAATAATAAAGTGATTTTGCAATCGAGTGTCATCCTCTGGATTGGATTTTTAAGTTAGATTAACTACCATGAATATTCTTGTTCAATTTTATTTAGGGACCAAAAAGTTGTAAGTTATGGAAACAAAGAATATGCAAAATAAAGATGTGAAATTCAATTGAGAGAATACTTAGGGAATTGATTTCGTCAATTTAATCTAGGGTATTGATTTTAGGGAATGAATTATAATGCACAATGGTTTTATGAGTCTTAGAACCTTTAATCACAACTACCTCTCCCGAGTATAATTGATTCTCAAGCAAATTAACTAACTTGATATCCCTATCTAAGTTCTTTAATATGCAAGGCATTTAGTTCTTTTTGACCAATTCTAAAGCTACTCTAAATTCCATCAAGATTTTAGAAATTCTACATTAGTCATGCAATCTTAATTAAGTCTACGCTAAATCCTCTCTCCTGAGCAAGACTCAACACTTAGATCATTCAACTAATGGTCAATTAATTGAAAGCATTAAATTAAGAATGCAAACATAAAACAATTGTACAAATTCGACCCATAAATCAATCCATAAACTAAAAAGACTTCAATCCCTAAGTAACAAACTTAGCTACTCATATGGTGTTACAAGATAAACGAAGCATGAAAAAGCCATTAAAAAGTAAGAGGGAAAGAAGATTAAACACTAGATGGTCGAGACCGCCCGTCCCCGTCACGATCTCCACCAACAAAGTCTTCAATCTCACTCTCCACCACTTGCTTCAGCTTCCAAAGAGGGTTTTTTCTCTCTATTTTCGGCTCAAAATCTCCCAAAAAAAAGTCCCCCAATCAGCCCCAATTGCAATCTTTAAATAAGGCAAAAATTGGTCGTAGCGTCGAGACGCTATAGGGGTAGCGTCGCAACGCTCTCGCGATATTACGAATCTGGAAAATTCACCGAGAGCGTCGCGACGCTATGATTTTTTTTTTTTTAGATTGAACTCCATTTGACTCCAATTTCTCAATTAAGCTTCAAACACATACTTCCTACAAATAAAACATATAAATGCATAAATTTAGCCAAATAATTGTAAAAGACTAGCTTAATTAATTAGAGAAAAATAGCTTGCTATGCTCGCTATCAGTGGAGCATTATCCATTGGATTTTGATTTCTACACTGCTCTCTCCTTCTTCTCCTGAATGTCCTCTCAATTTCTGGATCAAGCTCGAACTTCACCCCAGGCAGATCGCTCATGCACCAAACTCACATCTGCAAAAACAAAAGAAACAATCAAAAAGTTATAGCACCAAACCACCAAAATACATACACAAAGTAGATCAGATAAAAACTTATTCAAGTCCCTGGTAACGGCGCAAAAAGCTTGTTGGGTTTCCAGAGTGGGTAAAAATGTAGTAAAAATAAACTCTAGAACACTGTGGAAGCATACACAATCCGCAACAAGTAATAAGTATTTATCGAATCCACGGGGCTGAATAACTCTCACTTTATCTATTTTTTATAACTCTTTAATGGTTTCAAAAGTGTTAAAATGATTGATTTTGATATAATGTTGAAGTAAAAGAAATGACAGAACAGAAAGTAAACAAATAAAGCAGACAAATTAGAAACAGGCGTTGGTCAGGATTTAGTAATTGTTTTAAAAGATACTCTAGCAATATTATTGATTAGGCAGAACTCTTGCAGTCTTATTATTAGGATCCTCTAAGAACTCTGGATTTTTTGGAATGATTTTCAACTCCAATGACGCTCTACCGATCAAGCACTATGCAACTGGCTATCCCTAACTCAGTCACTGGTGTTCACCAATACACAATGATCTAGTGTGATTAAATGTCACACACTTCTCAAATCATCCCTGAAACTAAGAAGTGGTATTCATATTGGCTGGCCGGTCGGGCACAAAATATAAATATGAACAACAATTAATCAAGATGCTCAAATCAACATATATTGCATAGAGAATAAAGCACGACAATTACATCACTCCTAACCAACCCCTAAGTAAATTTAGCTCATAAAACTCATGACAACACACGCTACAATCTGAGTATGTGCATCAATAACTACAAGAAATTACAAGAAAATACTAATTCCCTTGGACAAATCCGTAATTGATGGTCTTCTTGAAGTCTCCAATCTTTCCTCCTCTATTTGGCTCCCAAAGATGGAAATGAGAAATGATCTCTTCCCCAAAAGTGGAATGTTTTTTACTTGGATGGCTTTTCCCTTTTATAGAATGAAGGCAAGCCCAAATTAGGTCAATCTGTACACGTGGATGTCTCTCCTTGCTTCCTAAATCCGAAAATAGCTCAACTAACTTCAATTAATTAAAATGGATAACGAGTTGTGACGTGGCAGTTTTGCTCCATGCTTTGCTGGATCACAGATTTTGCTCCCTCAAGTCGCTCAGCAATATATTCTGCACAAAATAACTTCCAAAGCATTCATTCTTCCAAATGGGTTAAAACATATAATATTGGGGGATTTGCACAAATAGCAAAAACCGGTAAAAGTATTGCAAAAGTAGCAAAAAAATAAAATTATTTGCGGAAATAGCAAAAAATACGTTAAATTACGAAAATACCCACAGTATCTCCAATAGTCTATTAGTCCCTATTATTGATAGTCACTAATAGACTCCGATTAATCGAAGTCTATCAGTGATAAATACTAATACACTTTGATGATAAGCTTCAATTAATCGGAGTCTATTAGTGATAGACAATAATAGACTTTGATTAATCGGAGTCTATCAGTGTGTATCACTGATAGACTCTGATAATCATAATCTATCATTTTTTGTCGTGTTTAATTCAAGCCTATCAGTGATAGCCACCGATAGAAAACAATTTAATCCAAGGTTATTAATTCAATTTAATTCAAGGCTATCAGTTTATATCCATCAGTTTAGTTTAAGTCTATCAGTGATAATCACTAATAGAAACTTGTTTAATGTAAGGTTATCAGTTTCTATCACTGATAGAAATCAATTTAATTCAAGACTATTAGTTTCTATCACTGATAGAAACCAATTTAATTGAAGTTTATTAGTTTCTATCATAAATCAATTTAATTGAAGTTTATTGACTTGTATCCCTGATAGAAATTAGTTTAATTCAAATCTATCATTTTCTATCGATGATAGAAATCAGTTAATTGAAGTCTATCAGTTTCTATCCCTGATAGAAATCAATTAATTATCAATTAATTGAAGTCTACCAATGATTGTTACTGATAGAAATCAATTTAATTGAAATCTATCAGTAAAGTACTTTCCATTGCAATCATTTCGGTAATTAGAAACTCATCCAAAATTATTATACTACAATCATAGATTGAACAAAAAATTTAAGTCCCTTATGGTAATTAGAACGTAAAATCCAAAAATAACCATTACGAACAAGCGACTCTCAACCAACAATATAATTTTTAAAGCTTAGCACACAAAAACAGGTATGATTTGCAAATTGAAAAGCAGGTTGATGAATGGATGCAAGAACTACAGTTTAGAAGATGCGGTATGATCGGCAAATTGATCATGATAAACTATATATTGATCTATTTGTATTACGTAAAATAGGTTATTACTTCCTCATCACTAATACAAATTAAAGCGTGACTCTAGATTACAAATTAAATCACAATGTCGGATATATACAGCCTCCAATCTTGGGTTCATCTCTGATTAAATGATCCACAACTCGTCTTCTCCAATTGCTACCACCCAATCGCACCCAAAAAACTGAAATTCGAGCATTCATCAAAGTTTCAGTAATTATGTTTTAGTCGATCATAAAAATTGGGACTAAAATCACAGATAAATCCTAGAGAAGGGAAAGAGGAAAAATGAATTTTCTTAGACTACCGCCCTTCTGGAGTGAAATTTGATCATATAGATCAAGTGATAGAACATCAAGAAGCAAAAGTTAAAGCTAAAGACATGATATCTCACTTTTTTTTTAATCATAAATGACATTGGTTCTTGGCAGCTAAAACGATTAACGAAGAAGCTCAAGCTTTGGTTGTAGTGTAGAGCTTCAACGAACTGGAAGAAGACGAAGAAGAAAGCAAAATAAAAAAGAGAAATGAAAAATTAAGAATAAAGAAAAAGATGAAGAAGAAAAGAAAAATTAAAAAAAAAGGAATGGAAAAATTAAGAAGAAAGAAAGAGATGAAGAAGGAAAGCAAAATAAAAAAAAAAAAAAAAAAAAAAAAAAAAAAAAAAAGAGGAATGAAAAGTTAAGAAGAAAAAAAAGTTGAAGAAAAAAGGCAAAATAAAAAAAGAGGAAGAAAAAATCAAGAAGAAAGAAACGCATGGCAATTTAGAAGTAGGGGTAAAAACGGAATAAAAAAAGTCCATTTTGAAAAATTGCTATATTTGCAATTCTTTTTACCTTGTGCTAAATTTTCAATTATAGATATTAAATTTGTCACCCACTGCAATTACTCTATAATATTCATCTAAAAGCAACCCTATTTAGCACAAATGACACACAAATCACTATAAAACTAAGGCCTAAATAACTCTCTTTTGGAGAGTTATCATTTTCCCTGCTGCAATCTCATCAAGTTTTTATTGCTCTACCTCGTTTGTGTTTCCATCACATTGTGTTAAAATTTAGAAATACTAGCGCATTCTTAGAAACCCTTCCACAGAGTGCAAACCAAGTTTGGGGGTCCAATGAGGACATTGTCCATTTTACCTTTTGGGGAATTGGCTTCGCTGTTTGGAGAAAGAATTCAATGGTTGCATGTTTTGGTGGCAATGACGGCCTAGGATTTGATTCATTTGTTTCTTTGATTAATATAGTTTATATAATTAGTGAAATTTGGGAGCATAGCTAAAAATTGAGAAATTTTAAATTTTTTTGCCGGGAATTTTTGTCTAAAGCATGTGATTATCTTATTTCTCGTGAACTTTGAAAACATAGATTTTTCTTATGGCTTTTATAAGTTTGTTGTGACTTCGATAGGCTTAATACCTAATACTAAGAATCCATGTTTGATTGTGCATTTAAGAGCTAGGTGGAAGAAAAAGAAAAATATGTTATGCCTACAAAAGAACAACTAAAAAAGAAAATTTGTTGAAAAAAAATATATCAGGTTAGCTTGCAAAAAGAATTAACATTATTAGGGGTAAAAAGAGATACCTCTGTTGTGATTAGTTAGGTCATCCAAGAGTTAAACTCGAGATATGGGTCCTTGCAGCGATGTGTGAAAGCTAGTGTCCTTAATATTCAATAAAATGCAAGTTTGGGGGAGTATCCACCCATGGAAAAAAGCAAAACAAAATCAGGCACCCTAAGCTTCTTTGTTTTGCATGACTCCTAGGTTCTAAAATATTAGATTCTTAGCCAGTGAAGGGAGAAAACAAATGGATAAAAACCATAAAACTAATCTAGGTTAGTAGGAGTGCCTTTGGATAAGTTTTGAGCATGCTATTCATTAATTCTAAGTTTTATTTGAAATTTCTCTTGAGTAATATGCTATGCTTGCATGATTCACAATTATGTTTTCAATATTTTTCTAAAAATTGAATCAAAGAGGTTTAAGTCAAATGTTTTCCTTATCCATTCAATTTTTGCTTGGGACGAGAAAAAGTTTAAGTTTGGGGGTATTTGATAGCATGCAAAAATGCTATTTTTTTAGTCCTAAATTTGAGCTTATTCCATGCTTAATTCGGTACTTAATTGCATTAATTTATTGATTTCAACATTCTTAGTCCCAAAGGGAGCAATTGATGCAATTTTGAGAAATTGATGCTAATTGGGCCCAATTTGGAGATTATTTGATGAGTTAGAAGCCTGGCGCATGGGAAGCATGATGAGCTAGAGCATGATGAGGTAGAAGTCTGGCGCATGGAAACATGATGAGCTAGAGCATATGAGCTAGAGCATGAAAAGCTTAATGAGGTGGCGAATAGTATTAAGTGGGGAGCAAGTTTGTGTTGAGTAGGAAGCAAGTTTCTATCCATATGATGATCCTTTGGCTCGAAGTATTATCCCTTGGCTTTAAGTATTCCCCTTTGGCTCCAAGAAATAAGAGATTATAAATAGAGGGGAGATGAAAGGAGAAAATCATCTCATAATTATCCAAGGCATTACTACGTTTTTATGTTTTATTGAATTGTGTGTTTTATATTGTAGCTTCAAGTAATTTCTTTATATCAAGGATTAGCCTAGGCGCCCATGTGGCTTTTGGATTATTTTTGCATGCTCTAAATGAATCAATGATATTGATGCTTTCTATTTATATGCGTTAATTTTTCTAATACTAATGCCCGTTCGGCCAGCCGGTTGCGGTAGCAGCATGATAAATCCTGGAAGGGTAACACATGTGCAAATGTCTAAGTAGAGCAAGATAATGCATTTCATGTAGTCTAGGTTGGGTTAGAGTTAGCTCTGTCGCAAGAGATAATTCATGAATGTGTTTAGATAGTTTTAGGCATAATTCAGTTGCTTGCAAGTAAACAGAGAACTGCTCTAACGCATGAATTAAGTGAACAAAAACGTTCTTAATTCTACGCCAAATGCATGTGTAATACCGTAAGGGAATCACATGATTATTTCTCGCTTAGACATCAGTATTGTGTCGATTCATTGTTATGCATTACACTAATATCTTATTTGTCATATGGGGTTGTTGCAGTGAAAGCCTTGATCGGTCATCCCTCACTATTTTTCCTTTATCGCATAGTTTCTATTTCTATATTATCGCATGTTTATTTCACCGCATCTCAACCTCTTTTGTGTTTCCTAACGCCCATGCATTAGAATAGGATTTAAGGAAAGAAACTTATACTACTCGCCCCTTCCCTATGGATCTGACCTTGGAATATTCCAGGTATTACTTGGTAGTGCATAATTTATACTTGGATTTATGCACAACAACGACATATTCTTTAATTAATTCAATAAAATTAGAAGTGCATACAGTTCCAACCAGGTACAGTCCACTATAGACCCACAGCTACACTCTTCTCACTGCAGATATATTTCTGTGTCCATGGATTTTGATCTATAACAGCAAGTTAGTCCTTCACGAGTGTTCGTAACACCAGTTGAGTCAAATTATCGTTTTACCCCTAGGTTACCTCTACATCCTTAAATACTAGTGCTCCTCTAATGAACAACATGTTTGAGGTCCAACCATCAAATAGAAATCCCTCTCGTGCCATTGAGAGAACATGGCTCTTTGTTCAAGACCCGGAGACACCACTTAAGGGAACACTCATCTACTTACTCTAAAGTCGGGAAGTAGTTAATTTCATCTTATGTGATTATGTTCCCAGCTCCCCACTCGATCTCTTCCCCAAAATGGTAGGCTTATTGAGTCAGTGTGCAGGCCACTCTCACCCATAAAAATCAAAGGACAATCCCTCGTAAACAGGAGTCCACAACCCACTCAAGATTGAGACTAAGTTGTGTAGGTCATCCTAGTGAAATAGAAATCTAACTAGTCAACAGTGTTACAACTAGTGGTTACTATTTTGCAGTCCGCTCTTATGCAAACTCATTGCATTGGATACCCCCACTCGCATGTCCCCTACACGAACGCGTTGGATCATTTCATTTGTATCAAATACAAAGTGGGTCGTATCCATAGTATCACCAGGATAAAGTATCCAACATTATCCCTATACTATAGACCTTTTAGGCTATATCTTGAACAATGATCCCCGTATGTCCCCACATACAATCAAGACTCATACATCAACCTAGGTTGTTAGTTTATTGGATTAGGATTATTTAGGCAAGACAAATATAATACAAACAATAATACTTTATTGAATAATTCATCAATATCATTTTATTAATGTTCAGTCCATTGTTACATTTACTATCTACGAGTTTTAGGTCATCAAACCCATCATTATGAACTTGTTTTGAGAATTCTTTTGAGTCCATGTTTGAATTTTAGATTGGAAAATATTTGAGAACATTTTATTGACTTTAAATTTAGGGATCACAAATAAAAGGTTTTATTTTGAGGTTTTTACTTAAATTATGAGTTTATGTTTTAAAATGTTTTGTTTCGAAAGGCCTCCACAGGATGCATGTGGTAACGATTTTGAATAGGTTCATTTTAGATGTTTGTTCGTTACAATAGTGAACCATTCTGCCTTTCTTTCTTTGGTATCCACCATTTTAGGGGCAAAAATGGGATAACTTGGAGAATTCTTGTTTGAACGAATGCCTCTACTGACTTGTTGCCTTGCTTTCGGTTCAGAAACATAACCTACTTCGTGTATCTGATGATCGTTCAATAGTACTTCTGGAAGAAATCTTCCTTAAACAACAGCCAAGTGATTGGCCCCGCATTGACGTCAAAGGATCTTTCTGTGCATTCCCACCAAAGGAAGGTGTCATCCTTCAGCATAAAATTGTGCACTAAACTTGTTGTGCCTTGATTGAAGACATCCACGCTTCCGTCTCAAATGGGTCTTCCGTGTCCCCATTAAACGATTTGGGATCATATTTCATGAAGTCTCACAGGTATCTTGCTTCCTTAGTCCATCTCACTTGAATATTGATTGCATGGCCCCACTAGTTGGCAAATGCATTTTACACTAGCATCTAATAAGCCTCCAGTGTTAAGGTTACTACAGCTGCTTGTGTTGGGGGCATTGACTGACAAGGAATATGACTGATGGGTTGATTACCAATCTGGGGTCCATGGGAGGATATGTTTGCGTTGGGAGTGTTATAGTCCTCTGCCACGCCTGCCACATCCTCATCCTTGTCTTGGTGAACCTCTTCTTCGAGGAGGTATTATCTAACACATATGAGTTATCATAGGGTTAAGCTACAATCTTGCATATTTGAGTCCTCATCCTTGTTTCACATCGTTACATGTGTCATCGTAGGCTACAATGACGGACACTCTTTAATGGCAGTCATCAATATCTGACTTTAATTTGTAAGGTAATGTGATGTTAAAAGTTCGTTAGTTTGAAAAATTGAAACTAAATTTAGTTTTTAGGTTTATTAGCTTTGAGAAATGAGTTAAATTTTGAGGCTATTTATTTGATTAAAGTTTAATTGGAGACTTATCATGTGATTAAACTGTGAGTTTGAGTGTATTTGTGTGATTAAATTATGATTTTGAGTTTAGTGTCAGTTTAAAGTTTCAATTGAAGCTTATTTGTATGATTTAAGTGAAAAATTATTTTGAGTGTAAAGGAGGTGGGTGTGCGGTAAGAGATGTTCAAAAGTATGAAACTTGATTTAAGTTGCAAAAATATTATAATATTCATAAGTTTAAATTTTAGTTAAGTTTAGTTTTAATGCTCAGTTTATAAATTTAGATAAGTTCATTATGTTTAGAAATCTTATGTTCACAAATTTTGATGAGTTCGTTATGTTTTGATATTATGTCTATGTCTTCGTTAAGTTTAGTAAGGATTTTTTTTTTCTTTTTTTAATTTTACAATTTGATGAGTGTCAGTATTCAATTCCATGATGAGAATGAAGTTTTATTTGTAGTTTACATAGGCTTATTTTATTTTCGTGAATATTTATATTGTAATTTTAATTTTATTTTGAGCTCAAACTTTATACAAATGAATTGTAGAAGCAAATTTGATTCGGTAAACTTTATTTTATATCATTAGTGCATACACGATTACTTAAGGTAAAAAAAAAACTTTGGATTATAATGAAATAGAAAGAAAATAATTGATATTTTATTAAAAAAAATAAAATTATTTGTGGAAATAGCAAAAAAAATACGTTAAATTACGAAAATACCTTTAGTATCTTCAATAGTCTATCAGTGATAAATACTGATAGACTTTGATGATAAACTTCAATTAATCGGAGTCTATTAGTGATAGACACTAATAGACTTTGATTAATCGGAGTCTATCAATGTGTATCACTGATAGACTGATAATCATAATCTATCAGTTTTTATCGTGTTTAATTCAAGTCTATCAGTGATAACCACTTATAGAAAACAATTTAATTCAAAGCTATAAATTCAGTTTAATTCAAGGCTATCAGTTTCTATCCATCAATTTAATTTAAGTCTATCAGTGATAATCACTAATAAAAAACCGTTTAATTCAAAGTTATCGGTTTCTATCACTGATAAAAATCAATTTAATTCAAAACTATTAGTTTCTATCAGTTATTAGCTTCTATCATTGATAGAAACCAATTTAATTGAAGTTTATCAGTTTCTATCCGAAATCAATTTAATTGAAGTCTATTGACTTGTATCACTCATAGAAATTAGTTTAATTCAAATCTATTATTTTCTATCGAGGATAAAAATCAGTTAATTGAAATCGATCAGTTTATATCCCTGATAGAAATCAGTCAATTATCAATTAATTGAAGTCTACCAATGATTGTTACTGATAGAAATTAATTTAATTGAAATCTATCAGTAAAGTATTTTCCATTGCAATCATTTTGGTAATTAGAAACTCATCCAAAATTATTATACTTCAATCATAAATTGAACAAAAATTGTAAGTCTCTTGTGGTAATTAGAACATAAAATCCAAAAATAACCATTACGAACAAGTGACTCTCAACCAACAATATAATTTTTTAAGCCTAGCACACAAAAACAGGTATCATCTGCAAATTGAAAATCAAGTTGATGAATGGATACAAGAACTACAGTTCAGAAGTTGCGATATGATCTGCAAATTGATGATGATAAACTATATATTGATTTCTTTGTATTACATAAAATAGCTTATTACTTCATCATCACTAATACAAATTAAAGCGTGACTCTAGATTACAAATTAAATCACAATGTCGGATATATACAGCCTCCATTCTCGAGTTCATTTCTGATTAAATGATCCACAACTCGTCTTCTCCAATTGCTACAATCCAATCACACCCAAAAAACTGAAATTCAAGCATTCATCAAAGTTTTAGTAATTATGTTTCAGTCGATCATAAAAATTGGGACTAAAATCACAGATAAATCCTAGAGAAAGGAGTGAGGACAAATGATTTTCTTAGACTACCGCCTTCCGGAGTGAAATTTGATCCAATAGATCAAGTGATAGAACATCTAGAAGCAAAAGTTAAAGATAAAGACATGATATCTCACTTTTTTTTTTAATCATAAATGACTTTGTTTCTTCGCAACTAAAACGATTAACGAAGAAGCGTGAGCTTTGGCTATAGTGTAGAGCTTCAACGAACTGGAAGAAGATGAAGAAGAAAAGCAAAATCAATAAAGAGGAATGAAAAATTAAGAAGAAAGAAAAGGATGAAGAAGAAAAGCAAAATAAAAAAAGATGAATGAAAAATTAAGAAGAAAAAAAGATGAAGAAGAGAAGCAAAATAAAAAAAAATAAAAAAAAATAAAAAAAAATAAAAAAAAAAAAGAGGAAGGAAAAATTAAGAAGATAGAAATGCACGGCAATTTGGGATAAAAACAGAATAAAAAAAGTTCATTTAGAAAAATTGTTATATTTGCAATTTTTTTTCTAAAAATGCTAAATCTGCTATTTTCTTAATTATTTTAGTCACCGAATACAATTATCCTAAAAAAAAATGTAAGAGAAGAATCGTTGACGCTTTTCATTTTGGCATCGGCAAAATTTCTCTTGACGAGGTCTAATTTTTTACTTTTTCTGACATTAAACTCTAAATTATGGCGACATGAAACAAATAACATAAATCACTTTAAAATGGTAAAATTGAAACAAATCAAAATGAATAGCGTTAATATAATTAATCTACTTCATTAAAAATGCATGGAAGTAATTGTTTTTTTATCCTTTAATTTAAAATATTATACATTGACATATCTAATGCCACAATTTTGTAAATGTCGCAAGTGGATGAAAAGTTGTGTGAATTTCTGAATTTGTAAAACTTTAAAACTTCTCTTCGTTTTTAACATGAATCAAATTGTATTCTTTCATTATAATGGACTCAACTTGTAACGTCCCGTGTTTCGAAATCAAATCATTTTGAGATTTGTAAGCGTTCTTATTCTAATTTGGGGAATTAGAATTTAAGTTTGGCCTTGGGTCGCTAAACTAAATTTCTAAAATTTAGGGGAAAGAGATTTTTAATTAAATCTTTAAATTTCCTAAAGTTAGAGGTTGAATATTTGATATTTATTTTAAATATCAAAAGACCCAAACTCTTCCTAATCAGTTTAAATCTCGAATTCTTTAGGAGCTAAGATTTGGATTAAAATTCAAAGTGACGTTTTAAAATCGAATCTTAGATAATCCTAATTCCTTTTTTATATTGGGTCTTCAATTCTTAGGGTTTTATGTAAGGAAAAGAGAAAAGAAAAGAATAAGGAAAAAAAAAAGGAAAACCCTAAAGCAAAGCCATCTCATCCTCTCATTCTCCTTCTTCGTGAAACAGCTATCTCCCCCCCTTGAGTTTTTAGCCTCACGTCCCCATTCTCTCTCTCTCTCGTTTGCGCCGTCGTCCAGCCGTCGAAGTCGCGTCGTGCCACCATCTATCGAAGCGCCATTGTCTCCCTCTCTGCCAAGTGTTGCGCCGCCGCCAGCAGTCAAGCCTCACGTCCCCTTCGTCTCTTCCTCTCTTCGTGCGTTGCCTGCTGCACTGTGCGTTGTCTTCATCGATCTCCCTCTCTCTCGCGTTGTCGTTCGTCTCGAGCAGCAAGACCTGCGAGTACCAACTCTCTTTCTCTCTTTCCCATGTGCCTTCACCGCCAGCTGCAGACTGTGCCGCCCTGCAGTTCGTGTCATCTCACTTCCTCGCGACGTAAGGTTCCTTTTCCCCTGTGCTTGTTCGTCCTCAATAGCTCAGCCTGAAATCGATCTCTTTTCCTCTTGTTTTCGGAAAGATTTGTGGGTATAGGATCGAATCTTCGTCGTTCTGGCGTTTTGTGCACGTTCGAGCTGATTTAAAGTTTGTTTCAGCGTGTTTGGGCTCTTTCGGTAAGTCTTCATCGTTACCCATGCTTATTTGAGTTTGATTTTAGTTTACCCATTTGTTATCGACTTCAAATCGCAAGTAATCCTTGTTTATGTGTTGTCCAGCTGTAAATTAAACCCAAAGCGAGCTTTTGGCGATTACCCACAATCTGTGCGACCTTGAACTGAAGCGCTCTTGGTCCAACAACTTTAGATTGTTGTTTTTGGAGTGTCTTGATCATTGGGCAGCAAGTTTCAAGGTCGTTTAGGTGTTGTTCAGTGAGTTTCCTCGTCCTTAGACCTTGGTAATTAATTATGTTGCCTCTTGAATAGCCTATAATCCATGGGTGTTTCGTTAGTTGCAGTTGGACCCAATTCGAACCCTGGGCAGCACGTGTTCAAAGGCGTTTAGTGTTGGTCAGTGAGTTCCAACAAGCTTTTGGACTCGTTTCGCGTTGTTCGGTAAGGTTCAGTGACTCTTAGCATACTTGGCTCATTCTGGTCTTGTTTAGAGTATTCTAAAGTATGTTAGATCGGTCGCTAATCCTTAGAAACTCTATGTTTTATAGATTTGAATTCCGTTGGACGTTTTTAGCAAAGGCCCAAGTTTCCTTTGGGAAGTTAAGGCGATTAGTCCCTTTTATTTCCTTGAATTTAATTTAGGGTGTTTTAGAGTCGCCTCTAACTCTTAGGTTTTCTTTGTTCGAAGTTTGATCCAACGTGAACCGTTTCGTATACTTCCAAGCAAGGATTAAGTTCGCTAGGCGGTAAGGTTTACTTAAATCTCTCTAATTGTGATTAGCTGCCTTGGCTAGCTTTTGATGCTTGAATGTCTTTGGGTTAGGAAATTAGTCTTGCTCCAAGTCGTCGAGCCAACGTTCAAGCTTGCATTGAGGTTGTTTGGTAAGAAACTCTTCCCTATGTACCTTTAAAGTCCTAATAGGGTGGTTAAGCTCGATTCTAATCTTTTTATGTTATCCTTGCTGATTAGGAGCTTGCCTAGATTGGTTTAGGAGCTTTTGGATTATCTTTGAAGCTTTACATCTAGTTTCGAAGCGTTTAGAGCTTTCGGTAAGTAGTTCTTACTTGCTGACGTCTGTTTGACTGTGTGATTCACGCTGAATGTTTTCTCGCTTTATAACTATTCTCTTGTTCCTGTTTCTTTGAATATATATATATGTATATATATATATATATATATATATATGTATGTATATGATTCCGTGGGAAAGCATGAATTGTTGTTGCATGTTGAATGTAATAATGTATATGTATCTGATATTATATTCTGTTATTATTTAGTTTCAATTAGTTGTTTTGTTAAATATTCTTCTCCTCTGTGCACAGTGTATATATATATCAGTATTATCAGTCTAAATAATATGAGGAGATTATCATAGTTTCTTGAGTATCTTTATGGTATCAGAGCGCACGATTGACTAGCGTTATTTTTTTCGATCTCCACGCGTCCGCTCTTCATACGTGTTTATCATTCTCCTCGTCAATTCTCCTCTCTTCGATGGAAACTACCACCGATCAAGCCCTAATTTCCAGTTCGAATTCGAATTCGAACACGTTTGTCTCACTTCTCAACAATATCTGCAATTTAGTCTCTATTCGCTTGGATTCTACGAATTACGTGCTATGGTGTTTTCAAATTTCGCCCCTTCTCAAGTCACACAAGCTATTCAAGTATGTTGATGGCTCAATTGAAGCTCCTGATGCGATTCTTCGCACTGAAGGACAACCTTCTCGGATTAATCCAGCCTATGAGCAATGGTATGAGAGAGATCAAGCCCTCATCACTCTAATCAATGCAACCTTGACGCAAACAGCCCTGTCGTGTATGTCATCGGGTGCAAAACGGCGAAGGAGGTATGGGACAGATTGGAGAAGCACTTTTCCTCTTCAACGCGTACGAATATCGTTGGATTAAAGTCTGAATTACAAAGTGTTATGAAGAAAACTGGTGAAACTGTCGATCAGTATGTGCAGCGTGTTAAAGATATCGTAAATCGATTGGCTATTGTCTCAGTTGTTATCGATTCAGAGGATTTGATCATTTACACTGTCAACAGATTGCCTTCTGTTTATAATGTCTTCAAGACGTCTTTGCGTACGAGATCTGACAAACTGACCTTTGATGAATTACACATTCTTATGAAAACTGAGGAGACTGCCCTTGAAAAGCAATCCAAGATCGATGATAACAATTCTGCTGCACATCTTGCTATGGCCGCAAGTCTTGAGACACAGAACAGAGGAAACTGGCAAAATCATGGAACTAGTGCCCGAGGTCGTGGTCAATTCGATAACAGTCGAAACAGTGGGCGTGGTCGTGGTAACTCTTTTTCGCCTAATCCTCACGCTCCTCCTCAAGGTCAAGGTAAGTTCTCTTATTCTTCCAATATCTCTGGTCAATTTTCGAGTAAAGTTCACTGTCAGATTTGTCAAAGATACGGCCACAACGCTCTTGACTGCTACAACCGGATGAATTACTCGTACCAAGGACGCCATCCTCCTGCTAAGCTTGCAGCCATGGCAGCGTCTGTTTTATCTAATTCTAATGGCTCCTCTTCCAGTTCTTTTCCTCAAGAATCTCAGGTTTGGCTCTCAGACACTTGTTGTAATGCACATCTGACTCATGATTTGGCTAATCTCAGTGTTTCTACGACTTACAATGGTGAGGATAACATCACGGTTGGAAATGGTCAGTCTCTCCCTATCTCTCATCATGGCTCTGGTCATTTCTCTGTTTCTAATTCTTCTTTTGCTCTCTCCAATCTGTTTCGTGTTCCGAATATCACTACCAATTTGCTTTCGGTCCATCAATTCTGTATTGACAACAATTGTTGTTTCATATTTGACTCGTCTTCGTTCACTATCCAAGACAAGGCATCGGGCAAGGTTCTGTTCCACGGCCCTAGTGTTAATGGCCTTTATCCCATCTCTGTTTCACCCAAAGCTTCAACACAAGTAACGTTTACAGCCCAGGTTGGAGCCAAGGTTTCTACCTCTGTATGGCACAACTGGTTAGGTCATCCTTGTCCTTCTGTCCTTCGCAATGCTTTAAATTTGTCTTGCCTTGTTGCTTCTGATTCTCATATTCCTATATGTACTTACTGTTTAGATGAGAAAATGTCTAAACTACCTTTCCCTTTGTCTTCTACTACCTCTAGTGTACCTCTTGAAATTTTGCATAGTGATGTATGGGGCCCTGCCCCTGAAAACTCAATAAATGGTCATAGATATTATGTTTCATTTGTTGATGATTTCTCCCGTTATACTTGGGTGTATCCTTTGTGCTTTAAGTCTGAAGT
The DNA here is from genome assembly GCA_036850905.1 of Luffa acutangula. Taxonomy (NCBI): domain Eukaryota; kingdom Viridiplantae; phylum Streptophyta; class Magnoliopsida; order Cucurbitales; family Cucurbitaceae; genus Luffa; species Luffa acutangula. Next base: position 11,298,685 of record CM072087.1, read on the forward strand.
ATACTCTGCTTTTACTAAGTTTTTACCATTTGCTGAGAATTTGCTATCCTCGAAACTTAAAACTTTTCGTAGTGACGGTGGGGGTGAGTTCATTAGCCAAAATCTTCAAACCTTTCTAGCTCATCGTGGTATCCTCCATCAGAAATCGTGTCCTTATACACCCGAGCAAAATGGTGTTGCCGAACGCAAACATAGACACATCATTGATATGGCCCTTTCTTTACATTTTAAGTCGTTTGTGCCTCTAAAATTCTGATATTTTGCTGTTGCCACTGCTGTCTTTCTTATAAACAGACTTCCTTCACCTAACCTTCAAAATAAGTCTCCTTTTGAAGTCCTATTCAATACCATTCCTGACTATTCGTTTCTTCGTGTTTTTGGTTGCGCCTGTTATCCCTTACTTTGCCCTTACAATCGTCATAAACTTCAACCTCGTACTTCACAGTGTGTGTTCCTTGGTTACCCCCTAGGCTATAAAGGTTACTTGTGCTACAACATTCCTCTTGACAAATTTTACATATCTCGGCATGTCTTGTTTGATGAGTCATTGTTTCCTTTTGCCTTATCTTCCCAAAAGTCTCTGGAATCTCCTTTATCCTCTCAAAAGCCTTTGTTTCCCTCCTCCTCTGATTTTTCTAGTCCAATACATACTTCCTCTGATATTTCCTTTTCCTTACCCAGTTCACCCTTAAGTTCTGCTCCTTCATCTTCTGCACAACTACTGCCTGTACCAAATTCCAGTTCTGCTTCTTCATCAAACTTAAGTTTTTCTTCTTCTTCGTCTCGAATTTCCCAGTCAAATGACCATTCTTCTCATTCTCTTCAACCTGTTGCATCTAACCAAACTGTTACTAGGGAGACTGATCAAGCCACTATGATTGCATCTGAGCCATTGTCTGCTTGTCCTCCTGTGCATAACACTCATCCGATGCAAACTAGATCTAAGTCTGGTATTTCTAAGAAAAAAGTATTTGTGGCCAATGTGTCTTCTATGTCTGAGTCTGAGGAGCCTACTTCGTACACCCAAGCATCAAAATCACTTCACTGGAAGCTTGCTATGCAAGATGAATTCGATGCCTTGGTTAAACAGGATACATGGTCTTTAACCCCTTTGCCGCCTAACAAACGAGCCATTGGATGTAAATGGGTTTATCGTATCAAACGACATCCCGATGGAAGTATTGCTCGTTATAAAGCTCGTCTTGTGGCTAAGAGGTATGATCAAGAGGAGGTTATTGATTATTTTGATACTTTTAGCCCGGTTGTTAAGAAACCCATAGTCCGTATAGTTCTTTCATTGGCAGCCACTTTTGGATGGACTCTTAGACAGTTAGATGTCAAAAATGCTTTTCTACATGGTGAATTAGAAGAAGAAGTGTATATGAAGCAACCTCAAGGCTTTATCAACAAATATTTTCCTTCATTTGTTTGCAAGTTACATAAGTCTCTTTACGGTCTAAAACAAGCGCCACGCGCTTAGTTTCATTGCTTTACCTCAAACCTCCTCACACATGGTTTTGCTGCATCTCATGCTGATCCTTCACTTTTTGTGCGCAATGTTCGTGGGTCCATTACTTATCTTCTTCTTTATGTGGAGGATATCATCCTTACTGGAAATGATCCTATGTTCATTGATACTCTTGTTTCTCGATTGAAGACCACATTTGATATGACTGATCTAAGTGTTCTTACCTATTTCTTGGGCTTGGAAGTTAAATATCAGCCTACTGGTATTATGGTTACTCAGTCTAAATATGCAACTGATATCTTGAAAAAGTTTGGAATGGATGCATCCAAACCATGTACTACTCCCTGTTCAGCTGCCTCCTTGGATGATGCTTCCCCTTTATGTAATATTGATGATGCTAAGGCTTATCGAAGCATGGTTGGGGCTCTTCATTACCTTACTTTTACTCGACCCGATATTTCTTTTGTTCTTAGTCGGGTATCACAGTATATGCATTCTCCCTCTTGTGCTCAGCTTGCTGCTGTTAAACGGATTTTTCGATATATTCGTGGGACTGTGTCTGCTGGTTTGTTGTTCCAAAAGTGTTCTTTTGATCTTTTAGCCTTTTCAGATTCTGACTGGGCTGGCAGTCGTCTTGATAGGCGTTCTACAACAGGATTTGTAATTTTTCTAGGCAGCAATCCGATTTCTTGGGTCTCCAAAAAGCAGTCCACTGTTTCCAGGAGTTCCACGGAAGCTGAGTACAGAGCTCTCGCCATAGCCACTGCTGAACTTTCTTGGGTTCGTCAGCTTCTAAAGGATCTGTATGTTTATGTTCCTAAGGCTCCTGTGCTGCACTGTGACAACCAATCTGCTCTCCAGCTTGCCAAAAATCCTGTGTTTCATGGAAGAACAAAGCATGTTGAAATCGATTTTCACTTTGTTCGGGAGCGCGTTGCTTCTAAAGATCTTCAGCTGCAGTTCATTACTTCGGTTCATCAACCAGCTGACTTGTTCACCCAAGGTCTCTCGGCTGAGCACTTGTCCTTCTTGTTGGGTTTTATGCCCTAAAACTCGTAGATAGTGAATGTAACCTTTGACCGGATATTAATGAAATAATATTGATATATTTTTCCATTAGTTGTTATTAGTTATTTTATGTTTGTCTTTGCCTAATAATAACCCTAATCAATTAAACTAGACATTCGAGGCTGTAATATGAGTCTTGAACTATATGTAGCGACATATGGGATCATTGTTCAAGAAACAGCCTAAAGGGTCTATAGTATAGGGATAAGACTGGGTGCCTTATCTTGGTGACACTATGGATACGACCCACTTTGTATTTGATACAAACGCTGCGATCCAACGCGTTCGTGTAGGAGACATGCGAGTGGGGGTATCCTATGCAATGAGTTTGCATAAGACCGGACCGAGAAATAGTAATCACTAGTTATAACACCGTTAACTAGTTGGTTTTCTATTTTCACTAGGACGACCTAGACAACTTAGTCTTAATCCTGAGTTGATTATGGACTCCTGCTCATGAGAGATTGTCCTTTGATTTGTATGGGTGAGAGTGGCCAATACACCGACTCAATAAGCCTACCACTTTGGGGACAAGATCGAATGGGGAGCTGGGAACATAATCGTACAAGATGGAATTCACTCCTTCCCGACTTTAGGGAAGCAGATGAGTGTTCCCTTAAGTGGTTACTCCGAGTCTTGAACAAAGGGCCCTACCCTCTCAATGGCACGAGAGGGTTTTCTGTTTGATAGTTGGACCATAAACAGATTGTTCATTAGAGGAGAATTGGTACTTAAGGAAATAGAGGTGACCCAGGGGTAAAACGGTAATTTGACCCAGCTGGTGTTACGGACGCTCGTGAAGGACTAACTAGTCGATATTGGTCTAAGTTCCGTGGACACAGAAAATATGTCTGCAGTGAGAAGAGTGCAACTGTGAGTCTATAGTGGAATGTACACACAGTTAATGAATATTGATTATTGTGGTTAATGAGTTTAACCAATTAATCTCACATCGTTGGAGCTTCTGATCTGCAGGTCCATAAGGTCCCACTGGTAGCTCGTAAAGTAATTTGAGGCAACTAAGTAATTAAATGTAAATTGAAAATGTTCAATTTACTAAGGGAAATAAATATAATATATATTGATATATTATTGTGAGAGAAATTAATATTTGAAGAAGTTCAAATATAAATTTATGGAAGATTGAAAGAGTTCAAATAATGAATTAATTAAATTAAGTCCTAAAATGTGTTTGGGCAAAATTAATTAATTCAAGGCCGGAAATTAAATATGTGATATTTAATTAGTGGTTAATTAATTAAAGAATTCATTAACCATGAATTAATCAATTATGTAAATAATTAATCACTTAAGGAAGTGATTAATCATTTATGGGAATGATCTAATTACTTATGGAAGAAATTAGTCATTTATGGAAAAGATTAATCAATTGGGGAATTGATTGATCATGATTGATTAATTAAGGAATAAGATTGAATCAATTTTGGAAAAGATTGATTTAATTGAATATTTTATTCATGGCCTCTCTTCTATAAATAGAACACTAGACCTAATTGGTCATGACACTTGACACTCTTGAAAGACAAGACCTAGAATTCTCTCTAGCCTCCCTCTTAGAGAAAGACTCCCACAAGTCTTTGGCCTCCTAGACTTAGAGACATACCGGTGTAACCTCTGTGGTTATTGTGTCAATCAAGAAGGAATTTCCAGCGAAGAAAAACAAAGGCGGCTGCTGCGTTTTCGTTCGTTGGAGCGTCGTTGGCGAAGAACGGTCAAGTCTACAACGGAGGTTTGTAATGGTTCTTCCTCTTTTCGTTAGACAAGTTTTTTAAAATAAATTTAGATTTATTTTAGCATGTTTAAACCGATTTTACAGCAACTTTAAAGCATGTTTAAAGTTTTGTTTGAGTTATCGTAACGGTATTTTAATGTTAATTAATATACGGCGTAAGGTCCAATCGATGCGCTTCCGCTGCGTGGGGACTTTTATTCCCTTCACTTCTTACGGTGCAAACTCATTCCATCCATGGCATTTGTTTGAGGGGGGATAATAATGTATATGTATCTGATATTATATTATGTTATTATTTAGTTTCAAGTTAGTTGTTTTGTTAAATATTCTTCTCCTCTGTGCACAGTGTATATATATATCAGTATTATCAGTCTAAATAATATGAGGAGGTTATCATAGTTTCTTGAGTATATTTAGAATGGTTGCAAGCATGTTGGTTCTATTTGCATTTCGGAGTCAAGCATGAGTGGAGAGCATGTGGTCATACGTATATGCTTGGTGGGCATAGTATGTGATTCTAGAAGCATGTTGCAAGGCATATGCATTCTAGATAGATGTGAGATAGAGGTCAGGGACCTAAAGCATGAAAGAAAGGAAAGTTGGGTGAGTGTCAGTGCACCTCGGGTACAAATGGTCGAGGGGTGGCACGTCACCAGTGGGTTAAGAGGAGCATCGAGGCCTTGGGTACAAATGGTCAAGGGTTGGTGTGATGAGTCTAGAAAGCAAGTGTTGGGCGCCTGGGGAAGGGTGAATGCTTTGCTAAGTCATCGGTGCGCCTTGGGTACAAATGGTCAAGGGGCGATGCACAGTTCAAGGCCTTGGGTACAAATGGTCAAGGGTTGAACGCCGAGCTCCGTAGAGAGCATTGTGGCCCTGGGTACAAATGGTCAGGGGACAGTGCGACTCGAAGGATCAGTCTTGGAGAGCCATGTGAGGGCTAAATATGAGGGTTGAGTGAGCTCGTGGAGCTTGTGTGGTTAGCGAGTTGCATAGAGAGATGCATGAGCCATGGCTTAGGAGAGTCATTCGCTTCGTTAGTTTCTGAGCATGTTGTTGTGTTTATCGCTTTAAGAAGCATGTTGTTTGCGCATGAAAAGCATGTTGTTTGTTGTTTGCTGTTTGATGGCTTCTCAGGTAGGGGTTGCTTACCAGTACCTTAGTGTACTGATCCCCCTTAGTGTACTGACCCCCTCCCCTCTCTCTCCCCCAACTACCAGATTTTGCAGGTTATGAGGACTGTGTGGACCATGGTGATGCGGAGGAGGCTTATGAGGAGGAACCATAATTAGTTGCAATGTTCTTGCTTTTATTTTCTTAGGTTTTAGTTAGGGCAGTTGTGTTTGCTACTATTGAAAGTTGTTGGGTTTAGGAGTTAGTAATGTCGCTAGGATAGTTATTGGAAATCCTGGGGCGTTACACAACTTCTATTATATTATATGGGCTTCCATCTCAAAACCAATTGGCCATGAGTGGGGTGACCCTTTTAGGGTATATATTGTGAGGTCTCCACCAATCTTTTCAATGTGGGATCCTCAACAACTTCCATTCAAGTCATTTTTATTTCCCTAAATGTATGGTGCAATATAATAAAATACATAATACAAAAAGAAATTAAAATGAAATGGAGTAGAGGAAAATATATCGAAATAATCAATGGATAATTAAGTAATAATACATATAAGTACAAGGTATTTATGAGTTGTTAAGTCCATGGAGGGTTTTTAGCACATGGGCATATTATTATTACGGATTGGATTGGGAGCAACCAATCTAATTGGATGATGTGCAAATTGCTTACCGCAAGTGTACGGGTCAAGTAATAATATAGTGATTTTGCAATCGAATGTCGTCCTCTGGATTGGTGTCTAGCCAAATTTTAATTATCGAAGATACTTTTGACCAATTTTATTTAGGGAATCAAATAGAATGAGAATATGATTTAATCAAACACAAAACTAAAGCTAAAAGTGACAATCTAATGGGAAAAGTGGTCTTAGGGAATTGACTTCACCAATTGGGATTATGGAATAATTAATGGATTATTAACATGCAATGATTCATAAATCTTGGAAACCTAATATCACACATACCTCTCCCGAGCATACATGATTCTCCCACATGCAATTGAACCCGATATCCCTATCTAAATTCAATAAACATACAAGGCATTAAGGATACCCTTTTTAACGATTTCTAGAATTAACTATTATCTCCCGATTTCTAGCTAAATCCTAGTTATGCACAATGATTTCTAAGCTAAATCCTCTCTCCCGAGTTAGATTTAAGCAAACATAACATTCAATTCATGGCCGGTAAATTGAAAGCACTAAGGATACAATTATGCATAAAAGAATCATTAACAATAAATCATCAAATTAATCCATAACTTGCCCAACGGCTACATCAATCCCTAAGAGTCAAAATCTAGCCAATCATACACTGCGTTACAATATGACTATGATCTAAAACTGCCATAAAAACTAACTAAAGAAAGGGAAAAGAGAAATAAACTCGTTGTAGGCCGAGACTGAACGTCCCCGTCACGATCCCCACGAACAATGGGTTGACTTCCACCTCGCTCCCTTTGTTTCAGCCTCTATAGCCTCTATTCTATCCTGTTTTTCGGCTCCAAGAAGTAAAAAATCGAAGTCCCCAAAAACCTAGCTGAAAATAAACTTATATAGCAGATTTTCGTTGTAGCGTCGAGACGCTATTAAGACAGCGTCTCGACGCTGCCTCTTGTACGCGCGTGTCTGAAAAGGAAATGCGGTAGCGTCGGGACGCTTCCTATCACAGCGTCGAGACGCTGTGAGTCTGCCGCATATTCTCATTAAGGAAACGTAGCGTCGAGATGCTCCAAGAGTGGCGTCTCGACGCTAATGGGCAGAATGCCCTCTCTTGGCTCCTTGTTACTTGAATCTTTTCGGTTCTTTGGCATCTTTTCACGTCCCGAACACCCGATTAATTCTTATTCCACGTTTTAACTCTAATCAATGCTTTCCTACAAAATAAACAATTAAGTGCAATAAAATGGCCAATAATCATCAAATACTAGCTAAATTTAATACGTAAAGATAGCTAGCTATGCTCGCTATCAAATACCCCTAAACTTAAGTTTTTGCTAGTCCTCGAGCAAACTACAAATCAAACATACAATGGAAGAATGGATGCAACAATCATAACTCAATCCTCAAGGATCAAAAGTCAATAACCAAGCAAGCAAGAGACATGCACACAAGGACCAATGAGGGAGACAAATTAAAATTTTTCCAAAATTAACTTGCACAAGCGAGATCTAACTCAACAAGATCAGACTCTACTAGCCCGGGATTGGATTATTAAACTCTCAGCTCATCTTCCCTCTACATTGGCACTAAGGTTTCACTAATGAATTAATGGAACAAATTAGTTTGTTTTCCTCCATACTTAGGTGCTTATAATTAATAATTAAATTAAGCATGTAAATGTGGCACTAGCTTTCACACACCTATTGCAGGGACCCTTAACCTGAGTTTTCTCTGGTTGGCCTAACTGATCACAACAGGGGTAGCTCTTTTTGCCTTAATCTTTATTAACCATTGCATATTGTGCACAAGCCATGACATTATTTTTTTTTTCTCAACAATAACAACAAGAATGATTTTTCGTTATGAACATGATAAGCAGATATTCTTTTCTTTTCTCCTAAGCAAGATCAAACATGCTAATTTGCAAAAAATTAACTCTTTAGCTCTACCCTACACCTATCGAGGTGACAACAAGCATATGAACCCAACAATTCGCTCCTAAGCATTCAAATCCAAATCTAGCCAAGACAAATACTCTACTCATGCAAGCCATCTCCTAGAAAAAGTTTAAAAAGTCTCCCTTTTTCGGCACTCATGCTTACAACTCATCACAAGCTTGAAAATTGACAAGAAAGCCTATCCTAGGACATCATAATCATGCAAAAATACATCCAGACAACAACCATATGCATAATTCAAAGAAAGCTCAAAACTATAGCCCGAACTCAGATGCTCAAGGGCTCCACAAACATGCTAATCCACCCCCAAACTTAAAACATGCATTGTCCTCAATGTATAAAGAAAATAAGGCACAAACAAGCATGAGAACAATAAAAGAATGAAAGGAGTGAACAATACTGGCCTGGAATAATGATGACTTCTTGACTGAAAGCTTGGAATCTTGAAAGCTTGAAAGCAAAGGAGAGAAAGAAAACAAGACCTACAAAACAAAAACAAACAATAAATAAAACTCAAAAGAAAGAAATAACTAACTCACTTGGGTTGCCTCCCATAAGCGCTTGTTTAACGTCATTAGCTCGACGTGTTGACCAAATATGCATCAGGGTGGTCTCCTGTCAGATTTTCCATCACTGGTTCTCTTCCTAGCACCTCTCCTGTAGCCCACCATCATTGTATCTGATGTGTTCTAGGGGGCCTCAAAAGCTTTTAAAACTTCCTTCTCCTGTTGGACTCTTATGATTAGCTCCTTGCTTTCAATATCAATTATAACCCTCCCTGTAGCAAGGAATGGTCTCCATAATATGATAGGCATTGCAGGATTCTCTTTAATATCTAGCACAAAGAAATCAACAGGAAGGAAAAATCTACCTACTTTAATCAGAATATTATCAACAATTCCATATGGACTAACCACAGACTGGTCAGCCAACTGAAGTCTAACAGAGGTAGATTTTATTTCTCCTATATTAAGCTTTTTGCACAGAGATAATGGAATAACGTTTATGCTAGCCCCTAGATCACATAGTGCTCTACAAGAATAAGTACCAAAATTATAAGGAATAGTAAAACTCCCTGGATCAGTCAATTTCTCTGGTACTGTCTGCTGAACATGAGCACTGCATGTTGATGCTAAGTATACAGTCTCCAACTGCTTTTCCTTTTTCTTCTTATTGAGCCATTCCTTCATGAATTTTCTGTAATGAGGCATCTGCTCTAGAGCATCTGAAAAATGAATATTAACATGCAAACTCATAAAAACATCTAGAAATTTGTCAAACTTAACCTTAGAATTTTTCTTTTTCTTTGATTTATGGACTAAAATAGTAGGAGAAGGGATAGAAGGCTCAGGATTAACCTTTTCAGCTTCGTTTGAGGTGGTGCCTTCTTCAACTCCTCCTGTGAGTTCCTCTGGTTCAGTAGTTTTCTCCTCTTCAGCTAATTTAGTCTCCTCCTCATAATGCACAGATACGGCCTTGCAGTACTCCAAAGAAGATTTCTCCTGTTCAACTGGGACTTTACCTTTATTCATAGAGTTGACAACACTTACCAGTTGTCCCAGCTGAGTCTCTATATTCTTGATTGTTGTAGAATGACCATTGACAGTAGTGTTTATTGCAATCACGACCTCCTCAAGCTTATTTGACCTGTTACTTGATTCTGCAATAAAAGCTCCAACAAGGTCTTCTAAAGATTTCTTATTTTCTTGACTTTGAGGAGTGAAGCCAGGAGGATTCAAAACATTCTTATTATTAGCATAGGAAAAATTCTCATGATTTCTATTGCTAGGGTGATAATGTGTAGGTGTGGAATTATTATTATACCCCCTAGAATTAAAATTCGAAACATACTGAACCTGCTCGAGATTTTCCCCCTGAGTCTGGGATGCAAGGGCAGCTGCAGACTCAATTGATTGAGCATTCCCTGAACCTAAAAACTTTAAAAATGCATTAGCCAAGAAAGACATCTGAGCCTGAAGTGCACTTACGTTGTCAACCTCGAATACTCCAGCAGCAATCTTTTTGGGTCCCGACCGCTCAGATGGCCACTGATAGGTGTTGGTGGTCATATCTTCTAACAAAGTCCTAGCACTCTCAACAGTTTTGGACAACAGAGTTCCACCTGCAGCTGCATCAACAATAGTTTTCGTGCTAGGAGTTAATCCATTGTAAAATAATTGAACCTGTAGCCAGTCAGGTTATCCGTGCTGAGGGCACTTCCTTAGCAGCTCTTTAAATCTCTCTCAAGCCTCGAACAGCTGCTCATCGAATTGTTGCTGGAATGTCCCAATTTCGGTCCTCAGCTTGACCGTCTTGGCAGGAGGAAAGAACTTATTTAAGAATGCCTGGACCAAAGCATCCCAAGTGGTAATGCTCCCAGGTGGAATAGATTGTAACCAGTCCCTCGCTTTGTCCTACAACGAAAAAGGAAATAAACGTAAGCGAATGGCATCATCAGAAACACCATTTAACTTTACCGTCCCACAGATGTCTAGGAAGGATTTCAGATGAAAATTTGGATCCTCCATGGGTGATCCCCTGTAGGCACAGTCTCGAGCCATCTGAATGAGACCTGTTTTCAACTCAAAATTATTAGCATTAATTGGGGCATAGACAATCCCCGACTGTTGCTCTTGAAAGATCGGCTGAAAATAGTCCCTGATGGGCTTAGGTTCTTCAGGATTAGGATTTGCCATTTGGATGTTTTCTTGATTTTCCCTTCGAAGTCTATTGAAAGTTCTTTCGATCTATGGATCTAAGGGAACTAAGGCCAATTCCCTAATCTTTCGCATGCACAATCTAACCTAACCTAAAAAGGTAAATAAAAGAAAAAGGAACGAAATTAAATTAGGAAAGAAACAAGAACAGAAAATAATGAATCTAAATAAGGAAAATATAATCTATAAAAGGAAAAAAAATAAACTAATATGGAATGCAAAAAATAGATAAGACAAAAACCAATAAGGAAACTAACAAATAAGGAAAAACTAAAGGAAAAAAACTAAAAATCTATCAATGGAAAATTCAAACAAATACGGGAAAATCTAAATATGGAAAAATTTAAGAATGGAAAAGAAAAACAATAAAGGAAAAATGCAATTTACCTAAAAACAAAAATAACAAAAATAACAAAAATAAAATACACCCTAAACTAAGACCGGACAATTTTTCTACGATATTAAAATTGACTAAATATGTCAATCCCCGGCAACGGCGCCAAAAACTTAGCTGAAAATAAACTTATATAGCAGATTTTCGTCGTAGCGTCGAGACGCTATTAAGACAGCGTCTCGACGCTGCCTCTTGTACGCGCGTGTCTGAAAAGGAAATGCGGTAGCGTCGGGACGCTTCCTATCATAGCGTCGAGACGCTGTGAGTCTGCCGCATATTCTCATTAAGGAAACGTAGCGTCTCGACACTCCAAGAGTGGTGTCTCGACGCTAATGGGTAGAATGCCCTCTCTTGGCTCCTTGTTACTTGAATCTTTTCGGTTCTTTGGCATCTTTTCACGTCCCGAACACCCGATTAATTCTTATTCCACGTTTTAACTCTAATCAACGCTTTCCTACAAAATAAACAATTAAGTGCAATAAAATGGCCAATAATCATCAAAGACTAGCTAAATTTAATACGTAAAGATAGCTAGCTATGCTCGCTATCATTGGACCTTTAGGCTTGTAACTTAGAATGGTTGAATGGTCTATTTGTGGACTCGTGCTTGTTTCCTTCGAAATGTATAAAGTGTTGAAATGATCATTAGAACTTGGAGTCTCATTAGTTGCCTGTTGAGATGATGGTGAAGGGAATAAAAGTCCCCACGCAGCGGAAGCGCATCGATTGGATCTTACGCCGTATATTAATTAACATTAAAATACCGTTACGAAAACTCAATCAAACTTTAAAAATACTTTAAAGTCGCTGAAAATCAGTTTAAACATGCTGAAAAATAAATCCAAATTTATTTTCATGATTTTCTGAAGAAAAGGGGAAGAACCGTTACAAACCTCCGTTGTAGACTTGACCGTTCTTCGCTAACGATGCTCCAACGAACAAAACGCAGCAGCCTCCCTTGTCTTGTGATCGCTGGAAAATTCTTCTTGAATGACACAATAACCACAGAGGTTACACAGGTATGACTCTCGGTCTAGGAGGCAAAAGACTTGTGGGAGTCTTTTTCTAAGAGGGAGGCTAGAGAGAATTCTAGGTCTTGTCTTGAGAGTCTAAGAGCAAGAGCAAAAAGTGTCAAGTGTCTAGGACCAATTAGGTCTAGTGTTCTATTTATAGGAGAGAGGTCATGAATAAAATATTCAATTAGTTCAATCTTTTCCAAAATTGATTCAATCTTTTCCACAAATGACTAATTACTTCCATAAGTGATTAGATCATTTCCATAAATGATTAATCACTTCCTTAAGTGATTAATTATTTCCATAATTGATTAATTCCCGGTCAATGAATTCTTTAATTAATTAACCACCAATTAAATATCACATATTTAATTCCCGGCCTAGAATTAATTAATTTTCCCAAACACATTTTAGGCCTTAAATTAATTAATTCATTATTTGAACTCTTTCAAACTTCCATAAATTTATATTTGAATTTCTTCAAATATTAATTTCTCTCATAATAATATATCAATATATATTATATTTGTTTCCCTTAGTAAATTGAACATTTTCAATTTACATTTATTACTTAGTTGCCTCAAATTACTTTATGAGCTACCAGTGGGACCTAATGGACCTGCAGATCAGAAGCTCCAACGATGTGAGATTAATTGGTCAAACTCATTAACCACATTAATCAATATTCGTTAACTGTGTGTTCATTCCACTATAGACTCACAGTTGCACTCTTCTCACTGCAGACATATTTTCTGTGTCCATGGATATAGACCAATATCGACTAGTTAGTCCTTCACGAGTGTCCGTAACACTAGCTGGGTCAAATTACCGTTTTACCCCTGGGTTACCTCTATTTCCTTAAGTACCAATTCTCCTCTAATGAACAACCTGTTTGTGGTCCAACCATCAAACAGAAAACCCTATCGTGCCATTGAGAGGGTAAGGCCCTTTGTTCAAGACTCGGAGTAACCACTTAAGGGAACACTCATCTGCTTCCCTAAAGTCGGGAAGGAGTGAATTCCATCTTGCACGATTATGTTCCCAGCTCCCCATTCGGTCTTGTCCCCAAAATGGTAGGCTTATTGAGTCGGCGTACTGGCCACTCTCACCCATGCAAATCAAAGGACAATCTCTCATGAGCAGGAGTCCGTAATAAACTCAAGATTAAGACTAAGTTGTCTAGGTCTTCCTAGTGAAATGGAAAACCAACTAGTTAACAGTGTTATAACCAGTTGTTACTATTTCGCGGTCCGGTCTTATGCAAACTCATTGCATAGGATACCCCCACTCGCATGTCTCCTACATGAACGCATTGGATCGCAGCGTTTGTATCAAATACAAAGTGGGTCGTATCCATAGTGTCACCAGGATAAGGCACCCAGTCTTATCCCTATACTATAGACCCTTTAGGCTGTTTCTTGAACAATGATCCCATATGTCGCTACATATAGTTCAAGACTCATATTACAGCCTAGGATGTCTAGTTTATTGGATTAGGGTTATTATTAGGCAAAGACAAATATAAAATAACTAATAACAATTAATGGAAAAATATATCAATATCATTTCATTAATATCTGGTCAACGGTTACATTCACTATCTACGAGTTTTAGGGCATAAAACCCAACAAACTCCCACTTGAACTAAAACACTAGTTAGTGGGATGTAAATGCATTAATCTAAAGCTGGAAATGTCATGTATATTAAAATAATACAATGAACTAGGGCATCCTTATACCCATTATACATTTCTCCCACTTGCCCTAGATTAGATGGCATACATATCTCGTAGACCTAGACCCTTTAGATGACCCTCAAACACTTTAGTCGTGAGAGCCTTCGAAAATGGATCAACAATGTTGTGCTCCGAGGCGATCTTAGTGACGATCACATCTCCTCTTTGCACAATCTCCCGTATCAGGTGATACTTCCTCTCGATGTGTTTACCCCGTTTGTGGCTTTGAGGTTCTTTTGAGTTGGCTACAACCCCACTGTTGTCACAGTATAGTGTTATGGGCACGTTCATATTCGGAACCACTTCCAAATCAGTCAAGAACTTTCTAAGCCATACTGCCTCCTTCGCTGCTTCGCAAGCTGCTACATACTCAGCCTCCATGGTTGAGTCTGCTATGCATCCTTGTTTGATGCTTCTCCACACTACTGTTCCTCCATTGAGGGTGAATACTGACCCTGATGTGGATTTCCTTGAATCCTTATCAGCTTGAAAGTCAGAGTCAGTGTATCAAGTAAGAATCAAATCCTTAGCTCCATACACAAGCATGTAGTCCCTCGTTCTCCGAAGATACTTGAGGATATTCTTAACCGCTCCCCAGTGGTCCAACCCTGGATTATACTGATACTTACTGACTACTCCCACTGCATAACATATGTCAGGCCTAGTGCAGAGCATAGCATACATTAAGCTGCCCATAGCTGAGGCGTAGGGAATGTGTCTAATGTTCTCAACTTCTTGACATGTCTTAGGAGATTGTTCCTTAGACAGGTGTACCCCATGTCTGAAGGGTAGTAGTCCCTTCTTGGAGTTTTGAATCGAATATCGAGACAACATCTTGTCAATATACGTTGCTTGAGACAGAGCTAGCGTTTTGTTCTTACGATCCCTAATGATTTGGATTCCCAGAACATATTGAGTCTCTCCCAGATCATTCATTTGGAATTGGGCTGCTAGCCATTTCTTAATGTTAGTGAGGTATCCTACATCATTCCCAATGAGTAGGATATCGTCTACATAAAGTATTAGAAAAGCTACTTTCCTTTTGTTGACTTTCTTGTACACACAAGGCTCACCAACGTTTTGGTCAAAGCAAAAAGATTTGATTGCAGTATCAAATCTAATGTTCCATGATCTGGACGCTTGTTTCAATCCATAAATGGATCGATTGAGCTTACAAACTTTTTGTTCCTGACCTTGGGCTATGAACCCTTCGGGTTGAGACATGAAGATATTCTCTTCAAGATTACCATTCAGAAAGGATGTCTTGACGTCCATTTGCCATATTTTATAGTCATAATATGTGGCTATGGATAAGAGAATTCTTATGGACTTTAACATGGCTACAGGAGAAAAGGTTTCCTCATAGTCAACCCCTTCCTTTTGGGTATAACCCTTTGTCAATAGTCTAGCTTTGAAGGTCTATACATTTCCAGCTGCATCTCTTTTTCTCTTATAGATCCATTTGCACCCTATGGGTTTTACCCCATTTGGTAGATTTGTAAGTTCCCATATAGAATTGAAGTGCATTGACTCCATTTCCAGGTTCATGGCTTTGACCCATTCATCCTTATCTTCGTCATTCCTTGTCTGTCGATAAGACAGTGGATCCTCAATGCCATCATTAGGTATGACAACCTGAGTTTCAGTTAAACCCAAGTAGCGGTCAGGTTGTAATACAACTCTCCCACTGCGTCGAGGCATTCCCAACGTTTGAGATGGACGGGATGGATATGAAGAACTAGTTCCTTCATCAACCCTTGTTGAAGGTCCAACTTCATCAACAACTCTTGATGATTCTTCAGTAGCTTCTCATAATATTATTTTGCTGTGTGGTTTATGATCTCTCATGTGGTCTTCCTCTAAGAAAGTGGCGTTTGTCGATACAATCACCTTATTTTCTGTGGGTCGTAGAAATAACCACCTCTCGTTTCTTTAGGGTAACCAACAAATTGGCACAGTTTTGAACGAGGTTCCAGTTTCTTAGGATTTGTCACAAGCACATGTGCTAGACAACCCCATATGCGAAAGTGATGCAAACTAGGTTTACGCCCCTTCCATAATTCGAAAGGTGTTTCAGAAACACTTTTCGAGGGAACATTGTTCAAGATGTATATTGCAGTCTCTACTGCATACCCCCAAAACGAGCTAGGCAATTGAGCATATCTCATCATTGATCGAACCATGTCTAACAAGGTTCTGTTTCTCCTTTCTGACACACCATTCTGCTGAGGTGTACCAGGGGCTGAGAGTTGAGATTGGATTCCATGTTCTATCATATAATCCTAGAATCTCTGATCCATATACTCCCCTCTTCGATCAGATCGAAGTACTTTAATAGATTTACCTAATAGGTTTTCAACTTCAGCCTTAAACTCCTTAAACTTTTCAAGGGATTCATACTTATGTCCCATTAGGTACAAGTAACCATATCTAGAATAATCATCTATAAATGAGATGAAATATTTGTACCCTCCTCGAGCTTTTACATTCATTGGACCACATAGATCCGAATGTATTAACTCTAAGGGTTCTTTGGCTCTGTAACCTTTTCCAGTAAGGGTCTCTTGGTCAATTTTCCCTCGAGACAAGATTCACAAGGTGGTAGTGAATCATCTTCTAACTTGTTTAGAAGTCCATTCTTTACTAAACGACCGATCCTATCGATGTTTATATGACCAAGTCTGAGATGCCAAAGATGAGTATTGTTACTTGATGGAGAAATCTTTTGCCTTTTACTTTCAGTTTCAGCAGTTTTAAATAATTCATGATTTAAAAGTGCTTTGTTTTCGGTTGGTCTTAAAACATAAGAGTTATTTTCCAATTTGGCTGAACAAATAAGTACACCATTTTTATAAATGAACGCTTCATTCATATCAAAAGTAATTGTATACGATTGTTCAATCAAACATGAAATAGAAATTAAGTTCCTCTTAATCTTGGGAACGATTAACAAACTTTCTAAAAGTAAGAATCTATTTCTAAAAATAACTTCGCACCTCCCACTGCTTTAGCTGAAATGACTTCTCCAGTTCCGACCCTAAGTGTCATTTCCCCATCGTTCAACTGCCGAAAGGAACTATTTTCCTGAAAAGAAGAGCAAACATGATTAGTTGCTCCTGAATCAAGTATCCAGGTAAACTCATCATGTTCTACCAGACATGTTACTAGAACCAGTAAATCAAATTTACCTTCATTTTCCTTCTTTTTCTCAGCAAGGTACTTTGGGCAGTTTCTCTTCCATTGTCCATCTACATTGCAGTGGAAACGCTTGCCCTTATCTGCCATAGCTTTGGCTTTTCCCTTGCTTTTAGCAGCAGTACTGGGAGCTTTCCCCTTGTTTCCTTTCTTCTTCTGAGTTTTCTTTGAAGAAGTGGCTACAGATTTAGTTCCAGAGGATGAACCCTTCTCGAACATTCTTTTAGAGTGAACAACGTTTGCCTCTCCTTCTATCTGTCCCTTGTTCTTAAGAAGAGACTGATAGAGTTGTAGCTCATTCAGGAGGCTAGTCAGGTTGAATGTTATTTTATTCATCATTGCATTGCTTCGAAACTGCAGAAAACTCTTCGGAAGAGATTCTAAGATGAATGCAACCTGACTACGCTCATCTATGACCGCCCCGTTTGCCTCTGCCACGTTGAATTGGACCATCATATCCAGGACATGCTCCTGAACAGACGTGCCCTCTTTCACGCGACAACTATAAACGTATTTGAGAGCGTCATGGTGGAGTTGGTAGGACGGTTGTCCAAACATCTCCTGGAGAGAGTTCATAATCTCCCTCGTTGTTACCATGCCCTCATGCCTTTTAGCCAAAACTTCAGATAAGCAGGCTAGGATATAAACGTGAGTCTTATCATTGGCCTTTGTCCAGAGGTCATAAGCATCCTTAACTGCTTGGGATGCATTACGAGCAGGGGCTGGAGGACAATCCTCCGTTAAGACGAACCGCAGATCATCGACAACAAGAATCGTATTCAGGTTCGACTTCCACGTAGCATAATTTTCGCTGGTTAATTTCTCATTTTTAGGCAAAGAGACAATTGAGGAAGACATTGCTGAAATTTAAACAAGCAATGACCGTATTAGTTATCTTTGCCTTAACCCATCATACAAGCAAACAATTGCACACAATCCAATCAAGTTAGCAAAACAGACAATCACAGAACCCTAAAACTATCGATTTAGTTTTGCAACGATGTTTCAGAGGTTTAGAATATCAGCTACCGAAGGGTGATCAGGTACTCCTCCTTTGAAATGAGACACCTCTCAGCTAATTCTAATTCCAGAATAACTCATATTCCTATAGACATTAGCCACCTTTGTTCGGTCAAGGATTTGTTAACACTTTTAACTCATCCTCGTAAGTGTAACCCTCCCACTTTCAGATCTCAGAGGCACGCACCAACAAGCTACCGAATCGAAAGACAAATGTTGGTGATTAGCCTAAGAGCTCCTATCCTTTTCAGGAGTTCACGATGTTCCGAATCCTATGACCAGGCCCTCCGAAGGGATGGTTGCGCCAGGACAACCTGCAGGTGGATCATAGGACTCTCACGGTGTGAACTATGGGCGGAGACCGAGGGATACGTTGACACGTGTCCCGCTCCCACTTACTCTAGACATTTTCCCATTCACCTTGATATTGATTTATGCAAACACTTTCCGAAGGGAGGCCGCTCCTAAGGCGACTCGAAGCCGAGCATGTATCTCACGTTTTGAATATAGGGACATGGGAGCAAAACTTGATTTAAATCTTGTTTTGTAACTTTCCTCCCACTGAAAAATGTCATAAGGTATATGGTTGTTCAACTTAGATAGTATTCGGCTAAGTCAATCTATCTAAGTCTGATCTTATTATAACAATTATGGAAAGGATTCAACTGCAATCTTTTGGGTGAATTAAACTTCTTTTAATAAACCCAACATTCCAAGTCAACATTACTATGGTTAATTCAACTCAATGTTCGGGTCAGTTCCCAGGTAGGAGGTGTTCCGTAAACCGTCAACTTAAATACCCCCAGCCATAGACAGAACTTTACCGAGTGAGTTCCCTTATAACCTTAGTAATGTAAGGTCTTTACTCTAAAGATCTAGGTGCATTAAACACTTTTAATAAACCTAGTGACATTGCATGCTAACATTTAACTATGATTAATTCAACTCCGGTATTCCAGGTCAGTTCCCATGTAGGAGGTGTTTCGTAAACCGTCAACTTAAATACCCCCAGCCTTAGACAAAACATTACCGGTGGAGTTCCCTTATAATCATAACAATGTTTTTCCTACTTAGTCAATTAAAACTATTTTTAATTCTAAGTAAGAAAAGATTCTAATCCTATTAGAAACTGATCTAGGTCTAATTAATTTTAAACAATTTAAAATTAATCCAATTTATCCTACGATCTTATGTTTGCATGCAAATCTTGATTATAGATTGACGGTTTCTAATCATTAATATTAAAGAACTATTTCAAATTTTAATGATTAATCCTATAATCAAGAATCTAGGGTTTAATTCATTCAACAATCTCATTCAAATTAAATAATTAAACCACACTAATTGCATAAATAATATAACGATTATATTATTAACTATGGATGTTTCATGCTTCATGCAATATTGATTTTCTTTTAATATAACAATTATAAGCCAATCAAGAAAATCAATCAAGCATGCTTCATTCATCACATTAAACATAACTATTTATATTTAATTTAAGTAATGACATGCTTTATGCTTTCCAATTTTTCATATAATTAATATACACTTGTATTAAAAAATATGAAAACAATTTCATGCATTTAAACATACATTATAACAATTTATAATATATGAAAAATGCACGAGCATGTTTATAACCTAAGGTGGGATTAAATATTCTATATGACAACCATAGAGCATATAAATAGCAATTGAACAGGTTAATTTTGGCCCCTAGGATAAAATAAAGCATTAAATTACATTAATTTAGCTAAATTCTATCCTAAAAAATCCTTGTACAGCTCCGAAATTTTGTCTAGACATCACGAACCGCCCCGAACGACCTCGAACCGGCCTCCAAAATCACGAACCATGCCAAAAATTGGCTGAACCGAGCCAATAACACAGAAAATCGGATTGATCCAGCAAAATAAAACGAACCAGACCGATTTCCCGGTCAAGATCCCGGCCGGGAATTTCTCGATCTCGATCCCGGCCAGGATCTCGGTCGGGAAATTTTCCAGCAAACCCTAAATCGTCGATTCCTCTATTCTGCACTCTGTTTTTCTGATTTCAAACGCCGTTCTTCATGATTTTCGCCCAAAATCATCTCGATCTACATCGATAACAACCCTAAATCTAGACACGGACTTACAAAGACTCGATTTACATAAAATACCCGAAACACCAAGCCTTACATGATCAAAGTCACATAAAAATAAAATCTATGGCCATAAAATTAACCCAAACAGTTCAACGCAAACCGAACATACATTATGCATAAATCACATCTATTAGAGCCTATCGCAACTTTTAATATTAATTAATAGGGACAGTGATGTCTCTCATGCCGATTGAAGGGAATAAAAGTCCCCATGCAGCGGAAGCGCATCGATTCGACCTTACGCCGTATATTAATTAACATTAAAATACTGTTACGAAAACTCAATCAAACTTTAAAAATACTTTAAAGTCGCTGAAAAATCAGTTTAAACATGCTGAAAAATAAATCCAAATTTATTTTCATGCTTTTCTAAAGAAAATGGGAAGAACCGTTACAAACCTCCGTTGTAGACTTGACCGTTCTTCGCCAACGATGCTCCAACGAACAAAACGCAGCAGCCTCCTTTGTCTTGTGATCTCTGGAAAATTCTTCTTGAATGACACAATAACCACAGAGGTTACACAGGTATGACTCTAGGTCTAGGAGGCAAAAGACTTGTGGGAGTCTTTTTCTAAGAGGGAGGCTACAGAGAATTCTAGGTCTTGTCTTGAGAGTCTAAGAGCAAGAGCAAAAAGTGTCAAGTGTCTAGGACCAATTAGGTCTAGTGCTCTATTTATAGAAGAGAGACCATGAATAAAATATTTAATTAGATCAATCTTTTCCAAAATTGATTCAATCTTATTCCTTATTTAATCAATCATGATCAATCAATTCCACAATTGATTAATCTTTTCCACAAATGACTAATTACTTCCATAAGTGATTAGGTCATTTCCATAAATGATTAATCACTTCCTTAAGTGATTAATTATTTCCATAATTGATTAATTCCCGATCAATGAATTCTTTAATTAATTAACCACTCCCGACCTAGAATTAATTAATTTGCCCAAACACATTTTAGGCATTAAATTAATTAATTCATTATTTGAACTCTTTCAAACTTCCATAAATTTATATTTGAATTTCTTCAAATATTAATTTCTCTCGTAATAATATATCAATATATATTATATTTGTTTCCCTTAGTAAATTGAACATTTTCAATTTACATTTATTACTTAGTTGCCTCAAATTACTTTATGAGCTACCAGTGGGACCTAATGGACCTGCAGATCAGAAGCTCCAACGATGTGAGATTAATTGGTCAAACTCATTAACCACATTAATCAATATTCGTTAACTGTGTGTTCATTCCACTATAGACTCACAGTTGCACTCTTCTCAATGCAGACATATTTTCTGTGTCCACGGATCTAGACCAATATCGACTAGTTAGTCCTTCACGAGTGTCCGTAACACCAGCTGGGTCAAATTATCGTTTTACCCCTAGGTTACCTCTATTTCCTTAAGTACCAGTTCTCCTCTAATGAACAACCTGTTTGTGGTCCAACCATCAAACAGAAAACCCTCTCGTGCCATTGAGAGGGTAGGGCCCTTTGTTCAAAACTCGGAGTAACCACTTAAGGGAACACTCATCTGCTTCCCTAAAGTCGGGAAGGAGTGAATTCCATCTTGCACGATTATGCTCCCAACTCCCCATTCGGTCTTGTCCCCAAAATGGTAGGCTTATTGAGTCGGTGTACTGGCCACTCTCACCCATGCAAATCAAAGGACAATCTCTCATGAGTAGGAGTCCATAATCAACTTAGGATTAAGACTAAGTTGTCTAGGTCGTCCTAGTGAAATGGAAAACCAACTAGTTAACGGTGTTATAACCAGTGGTTACTATTTCGCGGTCCGGTCTTATGCAAACTCATTGCATAGGATACCCCCACTCGCATGTCTCCTACACGAACGCGTTGGATCGCAGCGTTTGTATCAAATACAAAGTGGGTCGTATCCATAGTGTCACCAGGATAAGGCACCCAGTCTTATCCCTATACTATAGACCCTTTAGGCTGTTTCTTGAACAATGATCCCATATGTCGCTACATATAGTTCAAGACTCATATTACAGCCTAGGATGTCTAGTTTATTGGATTATGGTTATTATTAGGCAAAGACAAATATAAAATAACTAATAACAATTAATGGAAAAATATATCAATATTATTTCATTAATATCCGGTCAACGGTTACATTCACTATCTACGAGTTTTAGGGCATAAAACCGAACAGATGGTTCATTGAATGGTGTTGTATTAGTAGGTGTTGTCGCTTTTAAAACTTTCAAATTGGGTACCGAAGCAAGGATGACTCTAGAAGTTGTCGTGGGTGTGAAAGGAAAACACATGGTAAGGAGGAGAAAGGAGATGAAAAGGAAAGAACCACGTTGCGAAGTCATTAATGAATAACAAATAATTTCAAATAATAAATGAGTTATTTGAATCGAGTTTTTGGGTTACTGGCTTATCACATGGATGAATTATGGTGTTGTGCATTAAGTCTTAAATAGGTTTGCATATAGATGAGGAAGAATGTCCGTTATAGAAATTTGGTGAATGCAACTATGGTTTTGGTGTTTCTTTTTCTATATTTGTGCATTTCATAATTGGAGTTTTACCAAGTTCATAAAAAACTTGATACGCAAATTGCTAACCGCAAGTGTACGGGCCCAAGTTGTAATATAGTGATTTAAAATCGAATGTCGCCCTCTGGAATGGTTTTCTAGTTCCCCTAATTATTAAAGGTATATTTGCCCAATTTTATTTAGAGAAAATAAACGAGATATATGCAAATCTATGAAAAACTAATCAAAGCAATAAAATATGGAAACTCAATGGAGAAAGTCCTTAGGGAATTGATTTCACCTATTAGATGCATGAATTAATTTAACGAATAACTAAGAAAAAATTCGTAACAAATTTATAAACCAAGGATTATGAATAATTAAAAGCCTCTCCCGAGTACAATTAATCCTTTATGCAAATTAAGAAATTGATATCCCTATCTAATTTCAACAATAAGCATAAGCAATAAGAACAATCCTCATGACGGTTTCTCAAGCAATCCCAAATCTCCCGATTAAAGAATCACCTAAGTCATGCAATTGAGAGTCTAATCTAAACTACCCTCTCCCGAGCGATTAGTTCAGAAACAAAAACATACAATCCGTGATCAAGAGATTATAAGCATTAATCATACAATTGCATAAATAAACCGCGTTACGAAACGTCCTAAAATGCTGTAAATTAATCCATACAAACTAATGGCTACATCAAGCCCCTAAGAAACGAAATCTAGCTACTCATGTCTCTAAAAAACAATCCAAATCAGTCCAATACATGCTAAAAATCAGTACAAGAAATAAGGGAAAAAGATTAAACTCGTTGGCCGTGATTCCCGTGCGTTCCCGTCACGAACCTCTCGATCCAAGCTCCCAAAATCAAGCCTCTTCAGTTTTTCCACTGTTATGTGTGTTTTTCTCTCTCTAAAGTCGTGTTTCTCTCTCCCAATCGGCTCCCTGGATCTGAAAGCATTGTTTTCTTTATATACTGTCGATTCTGCGTGACAGCGTCGAGAAGCTGCCGACATAGCGTCTCGACGCTGTCGCGGTGCGCGCCCTAGTAAATGCGAAAAGTCTCGCAGCGTCGAGACGCTGTGGAGGTAGCATCTCGACGCTGCCTCGTATGCGCGCGCCTCCTGACTTGCGCCCAGCGTTCAGACGCTCCAAGGGCTAGCGTCTCAACGCTAGGCCTTTAATTTCATTTCCTTAGCTTATTTTCTTGGCCCGAACTTATTCTTTCGCTCCTAATTCATCGGTAATGCTCAAAAATGTCGAATTCCATTGAAATGCTCGATTCCTACAAAACAAAACCAAATAGACATAAAATTGGCCAAAAAGTGCCCAAGACTAACGATAAAAGCATATGAAATATAACACAATAAATTGCGCTATCAAAACTAAACAACTTAAACAACCTAATTAAATAGAAATGCATGATAAATTTTGGAGAAAAATACACTTGTAGTCCCTGAGGTTTGAATTAGGTTTCATTTTGGTCCTTGAGTTTTCAAACTCAACAATTTAGTCCCGGAGTTTTGATTTTAGTTTCATTTTGGTCCCTCCATCCATTTTTCCGTTAAAAACTAACGGACTGACGTGTCATTATTTTTTTATTTAAAAAAATTATTTTAAAGAATTTTTTATTGAAAATATATTAAAATAATTTCTTTTTATTACTTCTTTCTCTCTTCCTCTCTCTACTTCTTTCTACCTCACATCTTCATCCATGACCGGCGGCCGGTGACAGTTTTTTCTTTTTTTTTCCTTCTCTTCTCCTTCTCTTTTCCCTTAATTGGATGGTAATTGCAAGTAGAATGAGTTTGTGGTTTTCAAAGCTCTTAATTCTTGAAACTCCTTTTAAATTCGTTCGCTCTCTTCTGTTAATGTCTCACAGCATCTTTTCAAATACTCACAACCCACCTCCGTTTGCTTCAATTTCGTCCTGAAAATTTCATCAGATTAGAACAAATTTATAGGTGAATCTTTTCTGTAACGACTCAACGAATTATATGGCTCTTCTGTTTTGAAACAAGACTTCCACTTGGCGGGGACGAAGATTCAATTGCTTGGCCAGTGCCAGTTTCTGTTTTTGCACAAATCGGAACATCGAGAATCAGATTCGAAGTTTGATAAAATCAATCGCAGGGTTTCTTTGAAATTTAAGCTTACAGAGTTCAAGGTGTTGTGTTCTTTGAAGCTTTCTTCGAGAAAAGCGGATTGTTCTTTTGAGAGTCATAGTTTCTTCCTCGTTGAGCCATTTTCGTCTTCATCGCTAACTCGTGATGACGCTCTCTTAGATTCGCCCACTTTGTGTTAGAAGAAATTAGAGAAAACAAAATTGTTGTGTCGTGGAGATAACCACTGCCTTGAAAGCAATTTCGGCACAACCACGGTGCTAAATCGTTTACGCCGGTTGCTCTCCAAGGTTAACACAACACCCTCCTCGTTCGTGCACTCGGGACAGAAGGATTGGAATTAGAAGAGAAAGTAAGAAGAATGAGAGTGAATTCGATATCTTCCACTCTACTCAGAGGTTGTATTTATAGGCCAATCGAAAACTGCTTTCCCACAAAAGAAGATAAGGGTGTCACGTCTGGAGCAGTCCACGCAGGCGAAGTTGATGGTCAGCGGACGAAACTAACGCTTCCAACAGTGAAAACGGAACGGACGGTAACGTGCAACGAGTCATACGGACGGACTGCTTCTCACCCAACCGGATATTTTGACAAAATAGGTAAAACTCGGCTCTTTATTTCGCGCAAGCGTGTGGGAAAAAGTCTAGGTACCACCCTTAACCACTTTTACAAGAATAAGAAAGAGTGATTGTATAAAAGCACTCTTTCCAACTCCAAATCTTTCCATGTGGGACAAGAAAAAAAACACATGGAAAAGCCAAAAATACCCAAGTAGATATGCTTAGTCATTCCCAACACTTTGTTCATCACGCCATTTTCCATTTGATCTCGCCGGCAAGAAATGTTCCCTCCGCCGCCGTACAGTCCAAATTCCATCTGAAAAAATGGCGCAGCGCTGTTCGACGATGCAGCTCGGTCTTCGCCCTCATATGAAAATAATAGATTTCGATTAGAAAAATTAGGGGAAATGATTTTGTGATTTCGGAGTTGGTTACAGTTAGGGTTTTGAACTTTCGAGAATCTTACTGTTTTCGGACGACGACCATGGGAATTCTTGGTATGCATTAGTTAGGTTTTGAGGAACGGGATTGTGAGGGAGAAGATCGAGTTGAATCGGTGGATCTTCATTTCCGTCGGATTCGTCTTCTCTCTGATTAGGTTTTTCTTCGTCGTCTTATTTCTCTCCGGCAACCGAACGGTCGATCGTTAGGTCGACGCAGAACCTTGCAACGGAGAATAGAAGGAGAAGACAAGAAAAAAAAAGTCGCCGGAGAGTGGTGGTCGTCGGTCGCCGGCCATGGATGAAAGTGCGTTGAAGATGAAGAAGTGGTAGAAGAAGAATGAGGAGGAAGAGAGAGAATGAGGAAGAGAGAAGTAATAAAAAGAAATAAAAATAGTAATATTTTTATTATTTAAATATGTTTTTAATTAAAAAATCTTAAAAATAATTTTTTTAAATAAAAAAATAGTACCACTTCATCGATCGGTTAGTTTTTAACGAAAAAAGGGATGGAGGAACCAAAATGAAACTAAAATCAAACCTTTGGGACTAAATTGTTGAGTTTGAAAACTCAAGGACCAAAATGAAACCTAACTCAAACCTTAAGGACTAAAAGTGTATTTTTCCCTAAATTTTGCATGTAGATTTACAAATTTACCATTTTTATTTATTGTGTAATCATTTTCTTCTCTGATATAGAGTTTAATATCAAATTAAATATTGTTCTTTACAAAAAAAAAAAACAAAAAAGAGAATAATATCAACAGACATTGAATCGAGTACACTAGCACGTCGCACGATGGTACCAACCTGCACCTACACCAGATGTGTCAACCTTGAATATTATAGTTGTCTGATTGAAATGTCTCTTTATGGTTGTTTAGATTTCGCCCATGTTGATGCAAGATTTGACTTTCTTGTTTATGGAGTTTAGAGTTTTATTGTGAATTTGTGATGTTGTGGTCTGTGAAGTTGTGGGCTGTTTGATTTATAGAAGTGTGTTTTCTTGTTAAACCAATGGAGAAAAAAATTGGTTTAGTCCTATGTATGTTGTTATGTTGTCAAAATTTTTGGAGCATTCGGTTAGTTTAAACCAGAGGTTTAGTAATGTCGCTAGGTTAGTTAAATTAAATAAAACTTGGGGCATTACAATGATCCCATATATGTCTCCACATATTGTTCAAGCCTCATTAAATAACCTTGGATGTTAGTTTATTGGATTTCAATCCTGCAATTCTAAAATCAATTCCAATAACAACTTTATTATATAAACTTTAATAATCACTTTATTGATTAGATATAATTTATTTACATTTACTATCTACAATTTTTAGGGCACAAAACCCAACAGAAATGATTTTTTTTTAGTTCGCTACGTATTGAACATGGACATTTAAAAATTTGTCAAATTTAACGAGAGAGAGTTTATAGTTGAACAAAAGCTCGAAATATATCAAATAGTTCTTAATCTTTTAGGTGATTGTCAAATTGGTCCTTAACCTTCTAAAATTCTTAGTTTTTTTTTTTTAGTACTTCGTTTTATCCTTAAGGGGACATTTGTTTTATGGGAATTTAGATAGGCAAAATGTCCATGTAATGCCCCAGGCCCAAGATTCGGAATCCGGATTCGACACCTCACTGGCGACGTCACCATACTCGTCTAAAACTGCTTCTAAGAGTGAAAACTGTCCCCACAAACCAACACGGGGTCCTTTTAGCATGCTTTGTCCTCACTCACATGCTTCCTAGGAAAATTCCCAGGAGGTCACCCAACATAGAACTTCTCCAAGCCAAGCACGATTAACTTCAAAGTTCCTATGAATGAGCCACCGAAAAGGAAGGTGCACCTTGTTGGTATAGGTAGTACCTATAAATTCTTTTTAAGCTTTATCTCGACCGTTTCCATGTCCTCATGATCCCTCTCATTCGGATGTGATCTCGGTTCATTCATGTACCCCTCCTAACCTCGAGCGTCACATGATTTCAACAGAGAATTGATAAAGCTTAAAAAGAATTGATAGGTACTACCTATGCCAACAAGGTGCACCTTCCTTTTTGGTGGCTCAATTATAGGAACTTTAAAGTTAAGCGTGCTTGGCTTGGAGAAGTTCTATGTTGGGTGATCTCCTGTGAATTTTCCTACGAAGCATGTGAGTGAGGACAAAGCATGCCAAAAGGACCCCGTGTTGGTTTGTGGGGACAGTCTTCACTCTTAGTAGCAGTTTCAGACAAGTATGGTGACGTCACCAGGTCGGAGGGGATGTAGGGGAATGTCGGGCCGTGAGGTGCCGAAAGTAGGGAAATGTCGGGGCCGTGAGGTGCCGAATCTGGATTCCGAATCCTAGGCCTGGGGCGTTACAGATGGTATCAGAACGGAACCTCTCCCAGTAGGATGTGGTTCGAGGACGGACCAAGGCGGAAGCTGGTGGGCATGTGATGCCCGAGTTTAGGAGAGGTACATGAATGAACCGAGATCACATCCGAATGAGAGGGGGATCCTGAGGACATGGAAGCGGTCAAGATAAAGCTTAAAAATAATTGATAGGTACTACATATACCAACAAGGTGCACCTTCCTTTTCGGTTGCTCAATCATGGGAATTTTCATAGGAAGCATGCGAGTGAGGACAAAGCATGCTAAAAGGACCCCGTGTTGGTTTGTGGGGACAATTTTTACTCTTAGAAGCAGTTTCAGACGAGTATGGTGACGTCGCCAGGTCGGAGGGGATGTAGGGGAATGTTGGGGCCGTGAGGTGCCATGCCGAATCCGGATTCCGAATCCTGGGCCCGAGGCATTACAGTTCAAATGCCCGAAAATATAGATACTCGACATTATAGATAACCATATTTGTTATGAATGAATAATTTATAAGAATGTATGAGGATATTAAGATAACTTTGTTTGTTTTATAGAATTTTTGTATGGGAATGTCTTTAGATTGTGTATTGTACCAATAATACCCTTACTAACTTTTAGCTAATTTACCTATTAGTTTAATATAAATTAAATTTATATAACCATTTTTTTCTGTTTATTAATTTAATGTTTTATTTCTATATCACTTTAATTTATACTAGTTTTATTTGTTATTTTATATAACAAATTCTTTATATTAGCTTAAGGTTTTCCTAAAATATTTACTATTAAAAATTAATTTCACTTTTAATTTTTCTTCAAAACAGGACGATTAGTATAATTCATGGTGCTTTTAGTGGATTATTTTGATCACATTATCAAATTTGAAATTTTTAAAGAATATTTGTTTGTAATGGATTTTATGTGTGTTTTGAAATTTACAATTAGTTTTAATTTTAAGAGAAATTATAGATAAATAACTAAAAGAAATCATTTAGTAGATGCATAAGAGAAAAAAAAACTCACTAATACAAAAATTTTGGACAACTATTGAAAAAGTAAAATAAAATGAATATTGAAAAATAAAAAATAAAAAACTGGTTAATTACATATGATCGTTTATTAGGGTATGAATAAATTAATTTATTTTTAAATAAAAATAAAAATTATAAAATAGAGAAAAAATATATTAAAGACAAGTGGAGGGTAAAAAAGTTAATAGTGCCCTCGACCTGAGAATATTAGAAACCCATCTATCCGGAGGACATAAAAAAATTATCAAATACCTTCCGTATCGGCATCCTAGGTTGTCAGGGCATCACACGATGCCTGGATATCCTACATTACTACAAAACAAACGGGGTAATCCAAATATCCATCTCCTGGGAATCTTGGTTTACCACAAAACAAACGGTCCCTAAATGCATCAAAACCACACAATTAAGTCCTTGTATGAAAAATAAGTAAATAGGAAGTTAGCATGCCATTAAAAAATTTTATTAACATACTTGGACACTTCATTTTACTAATAGAGTTAGTTAAATTTTGTTGATGGATGAAATATGTTCATCGGTTAAATAGCATAGGCTTAATATATTAATTAAACGATAATTTAATGGCAAATTTTAAAATTTAAAATACTTTTAACCTTTTTTTATGGAAAGACCTCATTAAGTTTTTTTTTTTTTTTTTTTTTTTAATAAAGCTAAGGATAAAATAAAAAATTTTAAACCATTGATGAACAAATTAAAATTATCAAAAAGATTAGAAACTATTTGGTATATTTAACCTAGAATAATTGAATAAACAAAATAAAGAAGAGAATGAATTTAAAAAAATAGAAAAAAAGAAACAAAGAGAGAGAGAACATTGAAAGTGAAAGAGCCCAATAATTTGCTTTCACAATTTAGTCTGGTAAACCTTGATTCCATTTGCTTGATAATGGCCTTCCGTCCCCATCTCTTCGTCTCCTTCTTCACTCTCTCGATTCTCCTTCTGGTTCACAAAAAGATCAAACTCTCCATCGACGACGTTCTTCTTCATCGACGACTGCCACGCCCCCTGCCCTCCAAATTGCTCCGCCATAAACCCGTTTTCGTTAAACTTCTCAGCCCTCTCCTCCGCATCCACATCCCCTTGTTGCACCACCAGCAGAGACACATTCGTCGCAAAGCTTGACGTCACTAGTGCATCCCCTAGCACCCCCAGCTCCGGTGAGTCGCTCCACTCCGACAACCCCGACACTAGCGCCGACACCGTCCCTCTGTTCCTCCCAACAATGTACAGGTTGAACTCGTTTTCCAGTGTGCTTATTGTCTTGAGCGTTTCATCCCCATTGTTCACCACCGCTTCTGCATATCCGATGGATGGATTGCTCGAGATTTGCAACCGGAAGTTTTGTATATACTCATTGTCAATCACCTTTTCCTTCTCTGCTCCTGCTAATGCTGTAAGAATCTCCACGTTTTCTTCTCCGGGGAAGTCTGTTATGCTCAATTCCTTCACTTCATCGCCGGGGAGGAATCTTACGACTGTTACGAGGATGCCCGGATGCTCTGACATTCGCCATGCGTAAGCTAGAGCTTCTCTGTCGTCGGGGCCGCCGATGAAGAATAGGGCAAAGCGTTGTTGCAGGCGGTTGGAACGGTTGGAGTCTGTGAGGGTGTTGGCGGAGAGGCCACGATCGACAAGGACAGCGACAGAGCAAGGGGCATTGGCCATCACATTGTTGTTGACGAGCCCGATTGATGGGTTGCCGTCTTCCAATCCACCATCCAGGGTGGGTTGCTTGTGAAATGGGACGATGATCAAGTGAACTCGCTTCTCCGCCGCAATGCCACAAATGTCGTCGTGCATTGTGGCATACGGCGACACTGCTGTGAGGGAATGTACAGTGACACCGGTGTTCTGATTCTCGAACTTGTCGAAAGCGTTAATAATGTGGTCGGTCTGGACCTTGGCTTTGGCGGAACTGGCTTTGCATTGGCCATGGACGATCAGCATTGCCGTGGCGCGACCGGCAAGCTCGACCAGGTGAATAGCAAAGACTAAGAGTGGCGATTGCTTGGTGGGGTTGGACGCTCCGAGGAGATGGATGATGCCATAGACATTGCGGGTGGAGTGGACACAAGCAACCACTCGGAACTCTGCCTCTGGTTTGATGCTTTGAATGGTTCTGTACCTATTTTTTCTCGATGTCTTGATTGATTTATAGGTAAAAGCCAATGTTGGTCCGATCAGAGCCGTCATTACCCAGAAAGACATGATCATGACTGTGAACGTTAGACGACCCAAAACCTAGCAAAAGATAGGAAAGTTCAGTCATTTGAAATTCATTATTCATTTTGAAAGCTTAAACTGTTTGCAAGTTTATAATTTTACCTGCATATCTCGTCCGGCACTGATGATTATCAAGGCAAGTAAGCCTTTGGTATTCATGAGTGAGCCAAGAGTCAAGCCCTCTCGCGGTGGCATGTTGCAGAAGATAGCCACAAGGAAAGTGCTGACAATTTTGGCGGAGGCAGCCAAGAAGACGATCAACAACACCAACACCCAATCCGAGTCTTTAGAAATGCTATTCCAATCCACTCTGAGGCCAGTCACTAAGAAAAACGTGGGCATCAGAATTGATTTAACCAAATCTTCCACCTTCCCCATAATCATGTCCTTCAGCTCACCCTTGGGCATGATAACTCCCCACATGAATGCCCCAACAATGGAATGCGAGCCACATGCATCGGTAAGCAAGCCACATGCCACAACGCCAGTCATCACAAAACAGATATGGAACTCATTGTAGTTCCCATCCTTGCTGCTGACGCGAATGAGCCACTTGAGAGCTGGGCGGAAGAGGAAAAGGCACATACAGACAAAAACAAAAGTTGAGGAAACTGCGTAGTATTTGCCTACATTGCTTATTGACATGGTGACCACAAGAAGCACCCAAGAGCAGAGGTCTGTGATAACAGCGGCAGACAAAGCCGTTCTTCCGATCTCGGAATGTAGAAGCTTGACGTCGGAGAGGATTCGCGACAGGTCTGGGAAGTTGGTCGTGGCTAAGGAAATGCCCCAAAACAAAGGCCCATGGGTGGCCGCCTCTCCCATCTTTGGTTTCTTCAGGCTACTGTTGATGAGGTGATGCAAGCCAATGCCAACAGGAATTGGAAGAAGAATACCAAGCAAAGCAATGCTTATGGACTTCCCTCCAGCACGCACAATTGGGGTCATGTCCAGCTCCAGACCAACCAGAAATATGTAATAAACAAGACTCAAATTTGCTACAGTTTCCAACGCCAACAAACTCTTCAAAGCAAATACGTATTTTGTAAAAAACTCAGTATGCCCCAGTACCGACGGCCCCAGCAACACCCCAGCCTTCATTTAAAAAAAAAACAGCAGTCAATATTTCTCTCAGGCAAATCATCAAACACGTAGTGGGAATAACCAAAACACGAATATAAGAGACCAAATTGAAACTTACAAGAATCTCAGCTACAATGGGGGGCTGGCGCAGGGGTCTCAAGACGAAAATGAGGACACGAGAAAAGAAAATAATAAGGCAAAGTTGAAGAGCAAACATTGGAAGAGTTGATTGCACAGGATTCTCGGCCCGCCATAGAGAACCTTGGTTGGATAGAGTGGTATTGTAACATACCAATGTATGATCATTAAACGTACGTTTTGTGTAATACTCAACGGGTTGTGGCCACTGCATTCTGGTGCCGGTCGCAACCACCGAATACGGTTGTTTCCGTCACCGGCGAGACCGCGACCACCCGATGAGGAGGCAACACAGAGGAAGACAAAAATCGATGGATTGTTGTAAAAACTCCAGGCGAATGAGGAATTGAGAGATGGATTGATGCTCAAATACCAAAACCAATTGGTTATTATCGATTTCCCTCCACAACTTTTTTTGTTTTTTTCTGTTGTTTCCAGCGATATTGATTTGTTGCGTTGCTTAATCAACAACTTTCAGAAACCAAATCGGGAAATTTCAAGTTTCAACAATATTACAACTAAAATCCAAAACTAAAGTAGTTCTTAAAATAACATTCTAAATAATAATGTACAGAGAATAACAACAACTTATCTTTTTTTAGAACCAACAGAATGTTGGTGCATTTTAAAGAGGTGATGATTGAAGAAGTATAACTACTATGAATATAAATATTAACAATGAGATTTAGACTTATTTAAAAAATAAAACTAACTTATTTGTTTATTGTTGGTTAACGTAAATATTCGTCCATATATCAATATTTTAACAAGGCATCTATCGACATATTTGTAAAATTAAGATTAAAATTTTTTTATTGGCATGAATATTTTAATCCCGACCGATGCTTAAAATGGACAAATATTAGACAAAATTTGGATATATATATATATATTTTGATGTGACTTGAGCTTAAAATCTACTAATATTATTTAAATTTGAAGATAAATATATTGTGAGGAACACATCCTATGTAATTGACTAAAAGATTGGGAGATATTTTAATTTTAATTGTTTTAATTAAATATATAATTTAATAATTTTTTGTAATTAATTAATTGTGAGCAACATCTGTTTCGTTATTTTTAAATATAAAAAAGAAAAAAAAAAGTTGTTGTATTTGTTGATTGGCTAAAAGATTTTAACTTTGAGTGTTGAAGTAAAATAAAACATTGAATTTTAAAACAGCGCTCTACCATTTGAGCTACATCCCCATCTTTATTTATATCTATTATAAATTGAGATGGAGAATTGTTTTAAAAAAAAATAAACATAAAAAGAAGATTGGAGATGCGGGGGATTGAACCCCGTACCTCTCGCATGCAAAGCGAGCGCTCTACCATTTGAGCTACATCCCCTATTGTTATAGGAAATTGTTCAGTTTTTATTTGTTGTTGACGAGAGTGTAGAATTTGTCTTATATTTTACTAATTTGATAGTACTATTATACAACAACTCAATATTATAATGTTTTTGCATTTTTACTCTCCATATCTTAAAAATATCCTGGAAGTCAATATTTTATAGTGATGTAAGGGAAAATGTCGATGTCGACGAAAATGTCGAGGTCTCAATTTAATAGAAATGTCGATGGAAATATTGACAAAATGTCGATGTCGATGGATATTCTGAGAAAAATATTCAAAACAAAAAAAAAGAAAACAAAAATATTTAAATTAACAAATAAATGTTTTACACTTTTAAAATAAGTCAAAATACGTATGATAAATATTATCTCCACATTAGTTACATTTTTTTATTATTTTGTTTACATTTTATCTGTTTTTTTACGATATAATGGAAATGTCGATTCACCCTGCATGTTGATGTCGAACCCATGGAAATGTGAAAATATCGATGGAAATGTCGACATGTCGATGGAAATTTAATACATTGATGTAGAGTAAAAAAACTATTATAGAAGTACTTGTTTAAAAAAAAAAAGGTTTAAGGAAAAATATTACAAATGCATTAATTAAAGATGTACTTCATTTATTAATTTTTTCTTTAAGACCAGTGATGTGGAACTACTAGGGGTGATCATCGGTCTATCAGCGGCGATTTTGGACTCAAACTGTCGTCGACCACCAACAAGTCGGTTTTGTTCGGTGAGCGGTAGTCGGTCTCGAAGATGTTCATAAAACCAACCGACCGACCATATGTAAACCGGTTTCGATCGATTTTGAAAGTTAGCCATAGTTGAGAATGAGAGAAGACGTTGAGAGAGAAAAATAAAATAGTGTGTTAGGAACC
Organism: Luffa acutangula; assembly: GCA_036850905.1. Taxonomy (NCBI): domain Eukaryota; kingdom Viridiplantae; phylum Streptophyta; class Magnoliopsida; order Cucurbitales; family Cucurbitaceae; genus Luffa; species Luffa acutangula. The sequence continues at coordinate 11,333,696 of CM072087.1, forward strand.
AACAAAGAGATGAAAAAAAGGTGAAGAGAGATCATAAGGTTTTAGCAAAGAGAAAGAAACAACCTTCGTGACAGCGATAAACTCTGGCAAAGAGGCGGTTCCGGTGAAGAGATCAAAGACAAAAAGAAAAAGACATAGGAAATGGGATGAGAGTGGGAAGAAGAGAAAGAAATAGGAAAAGAAAAAGAGAGTGGAAATAATATGAGAGTGAGAAGAAGAGAAAGAAAGAAGAAAGTCTGACAAAGGGAATGGGAAGAAAACGTGAGATGTGATGAAGAAAGAAAAAATAAGAAATAAGTTTTTAAAAATAAATAATGATTACCTAAAAATTAGGTAATCATTATCATTACCTATGTAAAAGGTGATAAGATTGATGCAAGTTGGCTTTTCCGTCCTTTCAAAATAAAGATGACACTTCTGCAAGTTTTTTTTTTAAAAAAAATACGAAATCGATCGATTTGGTCGGTTTGAGCCTTTTTTTGGCTCACCGACTGTCTGAATGGTCGATTTTTCCTATGAAAAAATCGATTCGACCAGCACAGCTAGAAAATCGACCGACCAACATCGGTTTGGTTGGTTTCGTTCGGTCAACTCGATTTTTCGGTTTGTGATGCTCACCCCTAGAAACTACAATGAAAACGACCATGATCATCACCATATATAGGAAATGGTGTTTCAACTTTTTCTTTTTAATTAATTGTTTAACTAATTTTTTATTTTTATTTTTTTTTAGTTCTTAAACAGTTTTGATCCAACACAACGGATAAACACTTCCCACATACACATGTATATCTACATCTATCTATAGATATGTTATTTGAGAGAAGTTTGAGAGAAAAAAACATTTGGCATTTTCGGTTTTTTCGTTTTCATAAGTATTATATTATTTTATTTAATTATAAATAATAAATTCTAAATTATTTATGAACATATAAATTATAGAGCAAAATGCACTTTTGGTCCCTGAAGTTTGAGCTTGATGTTTATTTGGTCCCTAAATTTTAAAAAGTGACACTTTTGTCCTCGAGGTTTGAAAAATAGTTCTAAATGGTCCCTGAGTTAATTTGGTCGTTAGTTGACTAACGGAAAAATGATGTGACATGTTAAGGTGACATATTTTAATTGAGGTGGTCAATTTAATAATTTTATATTATTATTTTTTAGGAAAAAATACCTCTTTAGTCCCTGAGTTTTAAGGTATAGGTGTGTTTGGTCCCTGAGTTTTCAAAATGGACCTTTTTAGTCCCTGAGTTTTGAGAAATGCGTTTAAAAAGTCCCGTACTATTTTTTATTAATTTTTTCAATTTTTTTATATAAAATTAATAATTTTTAATTAATTTTTAATATTGAATGATTTTATTAAAATAAAAAAAAAAACAAACTTCTCTCTCTTCTCTCTCCTCCCTCCACGTTCTTTTTTCCTCTTCTTCATCTTTTCCCCTTTCTCCCTATCATCGTCTTCTTCCTTTCCCCTCCTCCCTCTCAATGTGCTGCAACAACATTAGCGGTGATGGGTCGAGATATTCATATTTTTCCTCCTCTTCCAACAAATGGCCGCTACGCGTTCTGTTTTGATCGGAATCGCGAGAGTTCCGCTGAATGAGATAGTGAGGAAGAGATGAGAAATCAGAGTAATTTGCTTTGATTTTAGAGTAGCCATCGATCATTTTTTTGGTCTCTTGAGTTTGGGGGTTGGGAAAAGATTATCGTGGAAAATGGTGAGAAATGATTGGAGATTTCTCAAGATTGATGGTGAAAAAAATCAAAAGATGCGACAAAAATATCAGTAGAGAGATTCAAATGGCAGATCAAATTTCATTTGACAATCAACAAAAGAAAACTAATGAAGATCTAGGAGAAAGAAAAATGGTTGATCTCAATTGTGGCAAGGTTTAAAATTTTCTTTGGAAATGGGTGGTTGTAGCGCATTAAGAGGGAGGAGGGCAAAGGAAGAAGAAACAGTGGTGAGGAGGGGAAAAGGCAAAGAGGAAAAAACGAAGAAAATGAAAGGAGGGAGGAGGGAGGAGAGAGAATGGGATAGGGAGTTGATTTTTTTTTTTTTGTTAATTTTTAAAAATCATTGAATATTAAAAATTAATTAAAAAATATTAATTTTGTATAAAATTTTGAAAAAATTAATAAAAATAGCATAAGGGATCTTTTAAACCTATTTCTCAAAAACTCAGGGACTAAAAAGGTCCATTTTGAAAACTCAGGGACCAAACACACCCTCTCTCTTCCCTTATCTTCCTTCTCCCTCCGTTCTCCTTCTTCTTCCCTTCCCTTCCCCTTTCCTCTATTCCCCTCTTTGAAACTAGAATTAGATCTCTTGGCTCCCTCTATTTGAATTTTTGGCACACCAAGCGGCGAGACGGTTCTCTTTTTGTCAACGAAGCAATCTCTTGAAATTGCAGGCAACAAGGTTGGCGGTGGAGGAGGAAGTTGATGGGATTTGGCTTGAAGAGATCCCAGAGGCTTTGTGGATGCTGTCAGAAAGGAGATGTGAGAAGATGAGGAGGTTCTTGTTGTTTAGCTTATTTTCTTTTACGATGTTGTCTTAAAAAAATGATAGATACACTTATAATAGAATAAAATTAAAAAAAAAAAATCAAACTTTGTGTAGAAGAAATCAATCTTGGCACACCAGGCGGCGAGGAGTTCAACCAATGTCGCGATGGCTCTTACCTTCATCTCTAAAGTCGGTATATAATCGATCGTTTCTTCCAGAAAGTTAGAGAAAGAGACTTTCCGGCAACCCGGAATCAACCGGCCGAGAATTTTTGCCTTCCTCTGCACCGCCAGCAACTTCCCACTTTTCTCAGCCTTCGCGTTCGCCTCCACCGCGTGCAACGGTTTACATGTCAATTTATTCGTCCTCCGACGCCGCACAAGCCTCTGGTGGAATCGACTCGCCAGAATCCATTGTGTCCTCCCCTTGGTCGCGACGGTGAGGATGCCATATGCGGTTTCAAGAACTAGCCGCGGTGAGGATTGTCGATGGCTGTCTAGTTTCAAAGAGGGGAATAGAGGAGAGGGGAAGGGAAGAAGAAGGAGAACAGAGGGATAAGGAAGATAAAGGAAGAGAGAGAGGGAAAGAGGGAAAAAAAGAAAATGACATGTAATAAAGAATAATAATATAAAATTATTAAATTGACCACCTCAATTAAAATATGCCACCTCAACATGCCACATCATTTTTTCGTTAGTCAACTAACGGTCAAATTAACCCCGGGACCATTTAGAACTATTTTTCAAATCTCGAGGGCTAAAGTTTCACTTTTTAAATTTCAGGGACCAAATAAACATCAAGCTCAAACTTCAGGGACCAAAAGTGCATCTTGCCCTAAATTATATTATAATGAGCACAATGTAATTTTCCGCAGGTTTGAAAGAAACATAAAGATATATTAAAAGGAGTAAGAAAAATGGATAGACAAAATAGTTATATGAAAAGTCAAGCTATATAAGGGATGGTGTGTAGGCAATGTGAAAGAGACGGAGGCCCCGTTTGATAACCATTTGGTTTTTTGTTTTTTATTTTTGAAAATTAAGTTTATACACACCTACTTCCACCTATAAATTTCTTTGTTTTAATATCAATCTTCTTCCTTGTTTTCAAAAACCAAGTCCAATTTCGAAAACAAAAAAAAATAGTTTTCAAAAACTTGTTTTTGTGTTTTAGAATTTGGCTAGGAATTCAAATGGATCCTTAATAAGGATGTAAGTCATGGTAGAGAATTTAGGAAAAAACAAGCATAATTTTCAAAAACCAAAAACAAAAAATTACTAAATGATTATCAAACGGGACTTAAATATGTTGGTGTGAGAATAATGGAAGCTTGTTGTGGTCTAGGAGAAATAATTCCATCGAGAAGACCATCTCATATTAAGACTAATAGTTTTGCATGCATGGTTGGGTGTAAGAGAGATCGTAAAAGTTCTTCAATTTTGTATCCAATGGGGGTATGAAGATTTTTTAATCCATATTCTAAGTTTGTTCTTAGTGACAGCCATGTTGAATAATTTTTCGTAGTTCGAAGAATAATCCACTTAAATATTTTTTTTTTGGCAGTAAAAAGAGGGGGGATAACTGGAAAAAAAATATTTTTTCTACTTAATTACAGTATTATAAATAAGAAAGCAAGTATAGCCATACAAACCAATGCTTGAATAAAGAGAAAACGGTAGAAAATCAAACTTAGAGAACCAAACCAGCGCAGGCTCAGCTAAAGAATCTGGCAATACCTAATGCAAATACATAATGGTTCCACAATCTCAAAGTTTGGCATTAACACCTCACAAAATTTGTGGTTTTGTTTGGCAGGTAGAATTTATTTCTTTATTGGACACAAATCTGAAAATTTCACAAAGTTTTTGAGTTTGAAGAGAATGACAGAAAGAAAATTTTTTCACTAAGAAACTTTAGGGAAAGAAAATTTTTTCACTAAGAAACTTTAGGGATTTTGACAACATGTGGAGATGGAGGATTTGAACCACAGACCTCTTTGTCACAAGTATAAACTTTATTCCAATTATGTCCAGATTCACAAAAAGTTTAGGGGCACTACTACAAAAATCACTTTTAATGACGGGCAATGCCAGTCATTAAAGACTTTTCATGACGGGCGGCGTCCGTGATCTATACGAGTGTCATGGTAACTTTTCATGACAGACTGCTTTTAATGACGGGCAATGTCCGTCATTAAAAGCCGTCCGTCATTAAAAGTTACAATGACGGACAGTTTTAATGACGGGCATTGCCCCTCATTAAAAGGCGTCCGTCATCGAAAGTGTATTTTCCAACCAAATGTCCGTCATTAAAGGTGTCCGTCATTAAATATATTTTTTAATGATAGGCATTGCCCGTCATCATTTCGTTCATAATTTAATAAAAAAAATTGTTGGTTGCCCGGTGGGCATACGAACAATATTTTTTTCATTTGTCAATCTGTAAAGAAATTAATATTAATCTTAAATGTGCAAAATTGTATAGAAATCAAATATTTGTCAAATTTCATTCTAATAAGCCAATGAACCAAATTTGTTCATACAATTTTTATTCATATAAGTTTGATATAAAAATAAAATCACAAACACTCACACTTAAAAGCCTCAAAATTACTAAACACCTATGATTTAAAGTCTACACCTACACCAAAAAACAAAAATTCTCATACATGCCGCTTTCATTCCTGTCACCATAATATTGCTCGTACATCAAACTTGAAGAACCTAAGAAAAACAAATTGTAATTAGGTTCGATACAACGCCAAAACAAGAACTCACATAACAAACATATGTCCAACAACTCGAAGAACCTAAGAAAAACAAATTTAGTTAACAATAAAATACACAAAAAAAAAACCAATCTCGATGAGTATCGGAAAAAAATGTTAGAAAACTCAATAAACTCCAAAAGCTTACAAACTTCAAAGATATCAAGATACCTGTAATGCTCTAGGTTTCTATACTTAACCTAGAGACATTACTAAATCATCTATCCTAATTCTAACCGGTTGCTCTAAAAATTTCGACAGCATAACGACATACATATGACTAACCCAAAAATCTTAAAACTTATGATACAATACAGCTACAACATCAAGTACATCTTGAATCTTCAATGCAATTCCAAAGTGGTTGAGTATCCATAAAATTTCTCAAGACATAAAGCAACAGGATGAGACATACAGGTAGAAGATGAGAAGTTAACACAGTACTAGCACATCTTATCATAATATCATAAAATTCCTTTGCAGATAAATCAAAATATTATCACCTGAACATGTGCAACTACTGGATAACATAACAAAATGGGAATTGTTATTGGAACTTTATATTGATATGATTTAACTAGTACTTGTTGATAAGATTCCATAAACCACTACTGCACGCACTGTTTTTTTTTTTTTTTTAATAATAGAAGGTGACATGATAAAAAAAAATCCTTGATATAGCAACGTCAGTATCATGACTCATGAATCAAATTTAAATTATGTACATGTCAAACAAAATGATGGAAAAGAGAAATCTACCATGAATATTCATTTGCACATAATACTAATGGAAATTATAGAACAAAATTACACATACCTTTCCCGTCTTCTCATTCAGAACAAACCATCTTTTACTCTATCCATTTGTTTTAGCGCTTTTCTTTAACAGAAAACCAAAAATATTTGAAAGTTTCAAAGTTAATTGGTATTATCATAGTAAACAAAACAGACCTTCGCCAAAAATGTAAGCCTCCAACATCCAATCCATTCTACAGATTTTGAATTTAGCCTTACAATAAAAGGAATAAAATGTTTATCCAAAGTCCAAACAAATGATTATCTGGCAACAACTATTGACGTGAGAAGTACATGATTATCAAACAGACACCATTCTAGTGAGAAGTTATATAGTCAAGGTTTTAAAAAGAGCTTTTTAGGCTAACAACCTGATACTCGTCTTTAAGTGAGGCTCAAATTTTTGGCTTGAAAGTTTATACCACATATCGAGGAGGCTTGTACCTCCACAAAAGAACATAGTGTCTTTTGGCCTCAAAAAATGACTAGAATAATATCAATTTTCTACCCATCCTCCAAAGTTATAGAAGTTCCCAATGTGAGGTAATATACCATGAGATGTGATAGTTTAGCCCATTAATGAAACCACCAAAGCTTAAAAATATTGAAGATAAAAAATAAAGAATAAGATGATTCTATAAGTGATAAAATAATATTGTTCAGTATGATCTTTAAGAGTCTTTATCTGAAAAAGTGGTCATGGTAGAAGTGAGTTCTTTTAACATTTATATGATCATTTCAATTAGTAATACTTTGACTTTACATTTTTGTTACATTTTTCTATGTTTTTATATTTAAATGGAGGCTTACAACTCAAATCTTCGAAGCCTTGTAACCACTTTTTGGTCCTTTTAAAACACTAATGAAAAATCAAACTCAAGCATTAGCTACTTTCATCAATTTCCTAATCAATTTCCTAAGTTTGAAAGCATATTTTGGCCTAAGCGAATCCCCAATCACAGCAACAAAATTAAATTTACTACCAAAAATTAGTAACTCTAGTGCCTCCTAGTTTGGTTCCTCTTGTCCAACAAAAGGTTCGCCACAAGATAAGATGTTTTAATAGATTAAGCAAATTACAAGTTTATATAAAGTAACGGGGATCAATTGCACGAGAGAGCAAACAGAGAGGTCCACTAACAATTTGCAGAACTGATAAAGTACACATATACATACCTACTGTTATTTCCCCTTCTGGACCCGCAGTCTTCAAACCGAAATTTTCCTGTACTTCTTTGTCCTCTTTGCACTACTACAAAAATCACTTTTAATGACGGGCAATTAATGTCTAAAATATTTCCACAATTCATGACTAAGTCATTATATCCCAGAGGCCAGGATACATAATCTAATACCTTCTAAATTACTATACATCGTCAATGGTAGGTTTTGCATTCTCATTCCAGTGTGTTGTGATAAAAAACTGCAAAGAGATAAACCTTTAGAATTCCAAATAAAAGTCAGGGGTGGGAACAAAATACAAGAGCATTACCTGAAAATGGCCATAATGGGAAGCAAGCCAAGGCGGGAGCCACACACCATGAACTTGATGACAAAATAAAGTTAGCATCACCCTCATAATTGAATTTTATCTAAATTAACATTCATCACTCTAGATTATTCATACACATCACCTCTGTTAATTCTTTCATTTTTGAAGCAGCCCCAAACCTTGCCTTCCAGCATTTTCAAGCCTAGCCTACAAAGTGTACCACACCAATAGAAAAAATAAGTAGACGGGTAAATATCTTAGTATACTTTGTGGACTAAAAATAGACTTTCTACTTTCTATAAACGGGTTGTCTTGGTTTTTCATAGGAGACAAAGTAGAATGTTTGGAAGTAATTATTACAGAATAATTCGTGACACTTCTGAACACTTGCCTTAAAAGAGAGAATTAATGATGATAATGAATAAGAAAAAAGCAAATTAACCAATTTGGATGCGTTTTTCTTTTCTCATTCATATGTTTTTAAAGGGAGAAAAACACACATTGGAGACTTTAATTATAATGGAGAGCTAAACTTGGAAAAAATTAATTGAACTTTTGGGTGAAAGAATTGGTATAAAGTCTATCTATCATACAAGGCATTTTAAAATAATACTTCACTATAAACTCTCAGTTGAGGGGGATGTAATAGAATATCAGAAAATAGATGTTCATCCACTCTGGCAAACAAGGTAAAAGTAGAAAGGTGGGAGAGAAAATTTGTTGCAAAAAACTGACACTTGAGTAGGTATAAATCCGAGTGGTCTTTCAGGATGAGGAGTCTAATTCCCTTCAGATTTGTGATTATTGAGTTAGAATGCATTGCAGAAGATTGATCAATTTCCTTTCTAGATGCCTCCAAAAGCTGTTGTTCTACTCCAAGCTTTCTGAGCTTTACAAGACCTCGTTCACCTGCCAAAAATAAATGAGACTTTAAGCTATTTCATGAAGTTATATATAACTGTGCTAGAAAATATAAGTTACATTCCAAATGATAGAAATCGCATAATCTGAGGCTTCCAGACAAACAAATTACATATACATTTATCATCTTTTTAGATAGAGTCCAACTCCCTATATTGATGATTAGAGCATTTGTTGGTTTTATTAAATCTAAAATCGCAAAACACTGTGCCCACTCACATTATCATCAAGCGCAGTCTTCAACCTAGATTCTGCTTCCTGGTTCGCGTGATTGAGGCGAGACAAGTTCTCCTGCAGGTTGTAGATGGCTCTTTCCTTCTCCTTAAGCTTTTTCTTCATCCTTACCATGTCAGCTTCAAGATTTTACGCGCAAGATCGAGTTTATCGTATGGATTCGTCGTTAATCACCGCCAGAATCTCATCCGATAGATTGAAATCAGGCCCACTGGTCTGCGACATTCTCGATCCCTCTATGAATCACAAACAAGAATCGGAAGCGAAGACGATTCCTAACAGGAAAATTAGGGCTTACCATAAACATAAATTCTTCAGAAAGAGTATATTGAGATCGATCAAGTAATTGTCGCGCTGCTCCTTTTTCTTATTGGTTTGATCTGATTTTCAAATTGGAGTAGGTAGGTTTGTTCTATCGGCGGTTCAAACTTCTAAAAGAAATGCCAAACATGTTTGGGTTGGAACTTGTTTCCACCCCCTGACTTTTAGAAGTTATTTAGAGATATCAAAGCCAGTAACAGTAGTAACGGAAAACATGTTTCGTACCACATCCACACTCCACAGCATCATGTGAAGTCGGAGGTTGTCCACTACGACTGATCCAAAACTGAAGTCGCTCATCTGCAACATCCTCATCTACACCATATGCCTTGGCTCGAGGGAGAAAACGCACAACGAGAACAACAACAGAGAGAAAACCAAGAACAGCGGCGAGGAGAAAAACGATCCACACGAGAAAAACACACACATGAACGGAGAAGAACGACGGTGGTGATAGTGAGAGAACGGAAAAGACGAGGCGAGGTGCTTGAGGGAGATGAATGTCGGAGAAAACTAAGAAGAAGGAAAGAAAGAATAGGCTCGGGGAGAGAGAAAAAACCTAAAAAATGAGTAAAGCTGCATAACTTTTAATGGCGGTCATTGAGTATACCTAAAAAATTTCGGACTTTTAATGACGGGCATTGCCCCTCATTAAAAGTGTTTTTAATGACGGGTAATGCCCGTCATTAAAAGTCCGAAATTTTTTAAAAAAGCCGCGCGTTTTTTGTCCGTCATTATTGATGTGCAAATTGCTAACCGCAAGTGTACGGGTCAAGTAATAATATAGTGAAAGTAAATTCGAATGTTGTCCTCTGGATTGGATTTTTAAGCAAATCAAGTATTGTGAATTATCTTGCCCAATTTTATTTAGGGATCAAAAAGTGATGAATAGGTGATATGAAAACTAATTCAAAGCAAGTAAAAAGAATGGAAATTCAATTTGGAAAACTACTTAGGGAATTGATTTCGCCGATTTAGTTTAGGATTGATTTTAAGGAGCAAGTTATTATGCACAATGAAATTATGAGCCAAAGACCCTTTAATCACAACTACCTCTCCCGAGTATAATTGATTCTCATGCAAATTAATGTACTTGATATCCCTATCTAAGTTTATTAACATGCAAGGCAATGAGATCTTTTAACCAATTCTAAAGTTAATCTAAAACCGTCACGAATTAGAAATAAACTTTATTCATGCAATCTTGAGTAAGTCTAAATCAAAGCCCCTCTCCCGAGCTAGATTCGAAACTTAAATCATTCAACTAATGACCAATTAATTGAAAGCATTAAATCAAGATTTCAAACACAATAACATTGCACAACTTAAACCATAATTCAATCCATCAACTTAATCAACTACATCAATCCCTAAGCTACAAGTTTAGCTACTCATGAAAGTAAATACAATCTCAACTAAACGTGTGAAAACCATAAATCTAACTAAAGAAAGGAAAGGGAAAAGAAAACTCAATGTAGGCCGAATCCGACGTCCCCGTCACGATCCCCACGAACAATGGGTTGATTTCCAAATTCCTCCCTTTGTTTTTTGCCTCCAAATCCTCTATTCTGTCCTCTTTACGGCTCCAAAAGGTCCCCAAATCGAACTCCCCCAAAACCTAGCCGAAGAGAAGCTTATATTGCAGATTTTTCGTCTTAGCGTCGAGACGCTGTCAAGACAGCGTCGCGACGCTGCCTTCAAAACGCACGTTCTGAATAAGGAAAAACGGTAGCGTCGGGACGCTTCCTATCACAGCGTCTCGACGCTGTGAGCTTTACGCGCCTAATCTGATATGGAATGTGAGCGTCGAGACGCTCAAGAGCTAGCGTCTCGACGCTAGCCTGCTGTTGACCGAGATTTGACTTTTTTTTCTCTTTTAGTCTTTTCATTCCTTTGCATCTTTTCACGCCCCGAGCGATTAACTCCAATATTGCGTTATAGCTCCAATCAACCATTTCCTACAAAATAAACATTAAAGCACAATAAAATGACCCAAAAATCATAAAAGACTAGCTAAATTAAATAAGTAAAGATAGCTAGCTATGCTCGCTATCAATTATAAGGTCCGTGAATTTTTTTTCGTCCGTCATTAAAACTCATTTTTGTAGTAGTGGGGGTTGAAGAAGAAGTTTCGGTCTAATACCACGTTCAAGATCTAATGTGTAATGACCCCAATTTTTATATATATTTAATTGACTTAATATGGGATAATTACTCATAAAAGTATTTTTTTTTTAGATTAGAGCGGAAATTACAAAATAAATAAAAAAAAACATGTCCTTAATATTATAAACTTAAACTAAAATAAGTGGCAATAAATTAATTAAATTTTAAAAATTCCGACACATCTCATGGTTCTTGCTCTTCAATATAATGCCAAAACCATTTCCAACTCGTCTACATGACTATCTGAAAACAATAAAACCACGAGAGGTAGTATAAAAATACTCCGTAAGCGGTTCCCATTATAAGAAACGTCATTCATGCTCAAACACACACATATAAACCATGAGACAACCTAACTTAACATACTTGTTCTTGCTTACATAACCTTACATACATAGTTAATTAATCCTTGATTTGGTGTTATGCTAAGCAGAAATACCTCATACCCCATAATCGTCAATCCCGCATGTAATATTTATAAGGTAATTTTCCCTTATAAATACCATTAACATGAACAAATTTTGTTTCCTAGAGCCCAACCCGTTCGTAAAAACCATACTTGTCATATCATACATCTAGATGCATGACGTAACTGCTTAATTTGGGTATTTCATGCATAACATATTCTTATCTAGGAGAATAAAACTTATCTAGGATTTAATTTAAATCTCCAATACAATTTTTAAATCCAAATTTAACTCCTAAAAGATCTTGGAAAAGAGAATATCCTAATTGATTTGGGATTTGGATCTTTTAAGATTTGAAATAAATATCAAATACTAAACCTCGAAATTAAAGATTTAATTAATTTTTTTTTTCAAATTATAGAAATTTAATTTAACGACCCAAGACTAAGCTTAAATTATAATTTGTCAAATTAGAATAAGAACGCGCAACAAATTCCAAAATGATTTTATTTCGAAACACGGGGCGTTACAATTAAGGTAGGTGCTAGAGAAGAAATTTTCAGATTTCTCTAGACTCTCTTGGAAGAAAATGGAATTACACTTAGAAAACTATTGGAATATTAAACAATCTCTTCTTCTCCCTCTTTCCATGCATGACCAAAATGGCTTAAAATGAGCCTTTTGGCTCTTCATATCATCCACATTAACTCCAAGTAACCCTTGGTAAAAATCCCAAGTGTTTTTTTTTTTTTTGTTTTTTTTGTTTTTTACAATGGTAAAAATCCCAAAGGTTGGGTATATATTAAACCTAACTATGATTACAGAAATTAAACCTAATGAGTTAAGTAATGTAACGACCCGACTCCTTACAAGAGTCTTTTCGGGATCGTTACGACATGCATGCTTTGGAGGCTTTTTTAAATAACAACATTTTAGAACATAAATACCAATTTAAGTAAAAACCTCAAAGTAAAACGGTTGTTTGGGATCCCTGATTTTAAAGGTTTAAAATTAAAATATTCTTAAATGATTCCAACACTATAAACATACATGACCTCTAAGTTTTGTCAAGCAAGTTACAAATCAAAATAAAGTAAAACAAAGTTCTTAAAGCGAAAAAAAACATGAAGTTCATGAGTCATAGTCCTCCCATGGCTGCCTAATGATTCTCATCAATTGCCTTTCACTTTCCCTTGCCTTTACTTGAAAGAAAACATTTTAGAAAAAGAATGAGTATTTAAAATACTCAGCAAGTGACCCTACTGTTGAGGTTGGGTCACGCTTATGCACGTTTCTAAAATCGGTGACGTTTATATTTTGGTGGCTCTAAATTTTATCTTAAACTTATTAAGTATGGGATATACATCAATTTCATGCATATCCTAGACACATCAATTTCATGTATTGCCTATGGAGGGATGTCAATTTCACGAACCTCGACTCAGGTGCATCAATTTCATGTCCCTATGTCTTGTATAAGCATCTATTAAAGTACATCAATTTCATGTACACTTTCTAAATTTTAGAAGCTGAAAGGCCGTATAAATTCATGCTGGAGGTGTTCATATAACACATGCGGAAGCAATTTTAGGATCAGATGCACTTAACTACATCAATTGTAGAAAATGAAAGCATGTTGTCCAAATACCATAAACAGAGAGCAGAATTTGTACAAACCTTTTTGGACACCGATTCAGCAACTCCCTTTGATTCCTTTGATCACGAACGGTGAGTGGACCACCTCTAGTGTCTTCCTTGCTATCCTCCGGCCTTAGAACGACTTGTGGGAGTCTATGGGTGATAGGGATTGACAAGCTTTTAGAGAGTATTGAGAGAGTGAGGTTGAGAGTGAATTTTGACAGCATAACATTACTCAGAAATTCCATACTTCTCCATCTTCTAATCCCCTATTTATAGAGGTTTTTCATGCATCTTAGATTCACCAATGTAAGACACATGGAGAGGATAATGACCTTAGTGGATTCACGGTGTTCTATGGAGATTACATGCAAGATTGCATGTGGGAGGTGTTATTCCACTTTCTTCATCCATGCAAGAGTGGATTTAGTTGTGTAATTCCACTATCTCCATCCATGCAAGAGTTAATTTACACTCTTGGATTTAATTTAAAATGCAATTCTAAATTGTCTTTCAAATTATCAATTAATTGAACTATTTCAACTAATCATATGACATTAATCAAATTAATTCATATCACCTAATTCAATCCACTAATCTTGAATTTCCATAAATTCAAGATTGAAATCTCTATCTCAATTTTAATTAAAAACAATTCATAATCATTTTTAAATTAAAACAATAATTAATTAAACAATTTAATCGATTATGTAATATTAATTTAATATCATGTATCAAATTAATATTATGCACCTAATATGAATCCCTATTCATATATTTTGTATTTAAATCATATTTAAATACTTTACTCTCTCAATTAATAGTTTAATTCATAAATAAACTATTGTGTTGATAATATCGTATATAATCGACATTAATTCCCTAAATCGAATTTGAACGATTCAAACTTTCCTATCACTTTGTTCTAAGGTATAATCTGTATGAGCTAGTAGGGGGACCTAATGGACCTACAGATCATGGGCTCAAACAATTCGAGGTTAACCGGCTGATCTCATTAACCTAGCTAACCAACATTCGTTAACTACGGGGACACTCCACTATAGCTGTGTTGTTGCACTCCCCTCACTGTAGATATATTTCTGCCACTTGATATAACCATGATTAGTAAGTCGATCCTTCACAGGTTGTTCGTAACTATAGCTAGGTCAAATATCTGTTTTACCCTTATAGTCCTTCTTGTTTCTTAAGTCCCACTGATTTTCTAATGAACAATCGCTTTATAGTCCAACCAACAAACCGAGTCCCGCTCGGGCCAATGAGAGGACGGATCCCTTTATTCAAGCCCCGGATACAATACGTAAGGGAACAACCTCTCTACTATCCCTAATTCGGGTAGGAGCGAATTCCTTCTTGCAGGACTATGTCCCCAACTATCTACCCGTTCCTATCACTGAAATGGGAGGCTTATTGAGTCGGCGATGCCAAGCCACTCTCACCCATGTAGATCTAAGAATAAGTCCGAATAAACAGGAGTTCATAGTTAACTCAGGATTAAGATTGAGTTACCTAGTCATCACATGAAATAGTCAGTCTTGTCAGTAAACAACGTTATAAAGCAAGAGTGACTTATTTCTCGGTCCTGGTCTTATGCAAACTCATTGCATAGGACGTCTCCACTCGCATGTCTCTACATGGACGATTTAGGATCACATCGTTTGTACTATCTACAAAGTGGGTTGCATCTCATAGTGTCCCCAAGATAAGGTACCCAACCCTATCCCTATACTATAGACCGTTTTGGCTATTACTCCAACCCGATCCACTTTTATGTCTCTACATAAAACTCAAGTGTTCATCCTATAGCCATGGATCTTAGTTTATTGGATTTTGATTTTTTAACGAGCAATTTACTTATTCAGTAATGACTTTACTGAATGAATCTCGACAACGACTTTATCGATCAAGTATATAATTCCTTTAACATTCATTATCTACGAGTTTTAGGGCACCAATCCCAACAATCTCCCACTTTAACTAAAACTCTAGTTTAGTGGGATGTACTATAATCCATAACAACAATGGGTGAATAAATACATGTATTAATAATAGAGTAAAAATACAATAAACTATGGCATCTAACTAACTAGTATACTAAGGCATCGATATATCGGTTACAATTCTCCCACTTGTCCTAGATTGTTTCCCGTACATATCTCCCAAACCTAGACCTTCTAAATGACTCTCGAATACTTTAGCCATGAGAGCCTTCGTGAATGGATCAGCAATGTTGTGCTCCGACGCTATCTTCGTGATGATCACCTCTCCTCGGTGCACAATCTCCCTGATGAGATGATATTTCCTTTCGATGTGCTTGCCTCTCTTATGGCTGTGAGGTTCCTTTGAATTTGCAACTACGCTGCTATTATCACAATATAGGGTGATAGGCAGATGCATATTTGGAACGACTTCCAAGTCAATCAGGAACTTCCTGAGCCATACTGCATCTTTCGCTGCTTCACAAGCAGCTACATATTCGACCTCCATGGTCCAGTCTGCAATGCATCCCTACTTGATGCTACGCCATGCTATTGCTCCTCCATTCAGAGTGAATACTAACCCCGAAGTAGATTTCCTCTAATCTTTATCGGTTTGAAAGTCAGAATGAGTGTATTATATAAGGATCAAATCCTTAGAGCCATACACGAGCACATAGTCCTTCGTTCTCCTAAGATACTTAAGGATATTCTTAATGGTTGTCCAGTGATCGAGTCATGGATTGGATTGATATCTACTGACAATCCCTACTGCATAACAAATATTAAGCCTAGTAAAAAACATGGCATACATTAGGCTGCCTACTGCAGACGCATAGGAATTTGTCCCATGTCCTCAACTTCTTGAGGTGTCTGAGGACACTGTTCCTTAGACAAATTAATTTCATGCCTGAAAGGTAATAGTCCATTCTTGGAATTTTGCATCTTATATCTAACAAATAATTTGTTGATATAAGACGCTTGAGACAGGGCTAACGTTTTGTTCTTTCGGTCCCGAACAATTTGGATCCCTAGAACATATTGTGCCTCACCCAAATCTTTCATTTGGAATTGAGTTGCTAGCCATAGTTTAATGTCAGTAAGATAACCTACATCATTCCCGATGAGTAGGATATCATCCACATACAGTACTAAGAAAGCTATGGAGTTGTTGATGATTCTTTTGTAAACACAAGGCTCATCAACGTTTTGTTCAAAGCCATAAGATTTGATTGCAGTATCAAATCTCATATTCTAGGATCTAGACGCTTTTTTTAATCCATAAATGGATCGTTTAAGCTTGCAAACTTTTTGCTCTTGATCCTGAGCAATGAACCCCTCTGGCTGAGACATGTAGATATTTTCTTCAAGATTGTCGTTCAGAAAGGCAGTGTTGACATCCATTTGCCATATTTCATAATAATAAAATGTGGTAATGGATAAAAGTATCCGGATCGACTTCAACATGGCAATAGGGGAGGAGGTTTCCTCATAGTAAATCCCCTCTCGTTGGGTAAAACCCTTTGCCACAAGTCGTGCCTTAAAGGTCTGTACCTTTCCAGCAGCGTCTCGTTTTCTTTTGTAGATCCATTTACACCCTATGGATCTAACCCCTTCAGGTTGATCTACAAGATCCCATAGTGAATTAAAATGCATGAACTTGATTTCCAAGTCCATGGCTTTAATCCACTAGTTCTTGTCAACGTCATCCATTGCCTGTTTAAAGGTTAATGGATCCTCGATCCCGTCATCAGGTATGACGACAGGAGTTTCAATTAAACCCAAATAGCGATCAGGCTGTGGGACAACCCTCGCACGACGTCGAGGTTCTCTTATTTCTTGAAAAGGGCGCGATTGACTCGAGGTGCCAATTTCATCAACAACTCTTGTTGAAGTTTTTGTAGCTTTGTTAGAAATTTCACTTAAAACGACTTTACTTCGTGGCTTGTGGTCTCTAAGGTGGTCTTCTTCTAGAAATGTAGCATTTGTCGATACAAGTACTTTATTTTCCTTTGGATCGAAGAAGTATCCACCTCTCGCTTCTTTGGGATAGCCTACAAATAGGCAAAATCTAGAATGAGACTTCAATTTCTTTGGGTTTGCCTCTAGCACGTATGCAGGTCATCCCCAAATTCTGAAATGTTGTAAACTAGCTTTATGACCTTTCCAGAGCTCAAACGTGAAGGAATGAAAATCCTTTGCAGCGGAAGCGTGTATCAGATCGTTTCGTTCTTAATTGGGTTTCATAGAAATACCGATACATTGGCCTTAAAATTACAGAACAATTCTATAATTTAAACAGATTAAGCATGCAATTTTAAATTCTAAACGATTTAGAATTTGAGAAACTTACTTGTTGATGCACAAAGCGTCTCAGCATTATGCGCCAAAACTACGAACGATTCGTCATTGACCTCTCCAAGAACACCACCATCAAAGAACACCCACTATCCGCTGGATTACTGAAGTAGAGATTGTGGGATCTCGTTTGTCTCGGAAAAGGGAAAAAAGTTTCAGCATCAACCTTGCTGTAATTTCTTGAGAGAAATTGAGAGAGATCTTGGGAGCAAATTTTCAAGAGAGAGTCTTGTGAGTATGCAGAATTCCATCTGCATAATGCCCATCCACCGTTGGTTGAAGGAGGGTGGGGAGTTACAATCGTGTAACTCCCCAATGAGGTGTCAAAACCTCATTTCTCAATCCATATCAATTTAACCATTAAATTAATATATGTTTAAACTATATGTTATACAAATTAAATTAAATTAATTTAACCAAATCAATATTCAATTAAATTAATTTTAACATATAGTTTTAAATTCAATTAAATCATATTTAATCGAATTAATTCAACCAACTAATTAAATATCATATATTTAATTTAATATAATATTTGAATCAAATTCAAATATGTCTCTCTCACTTAACTTATAGTTTCGATGTGCATCCAATGTACATTAATTATGAACTATATAATAGATTTAATTAAATCAATTTTAATTAAATTAAATTAATTAATTCTCCAATTAATTATTTCATTAATTAAATATCATATATTTAGTTAATTTACTATTTGAATCATATTCAAATAATTCTCTCATAAACTATAGTTTTAATATGATTCTTATTCACATTAAATATAACATATAGTTCCAATACGAATCTAATTCATATTTAATATTTGAACCCCTTCAAATATTTAATTCTCTCATTAATTAATTTTGAATCACATCCAAAATTAATTATAAAGTTTAATTAAGTAATTAAACTTATATTATAATGTATCTTCTTACATTATTTTAATTGTATCAAATACAATATAATTCCCTTAATGAATTTGAACACACTTCAAATTTTATTCAAGACTATTTAACCTTAGAATCCTTTACGAGCTAGCAGGTGGACCTAATGGACCTACAGATCAAAAGCTCCAACGATACAAGACTAATTGACTAAACTCATTAACCAAGTTAGTCAACATTCGTTAACTGTGGGTCACTCCACTAAAGACCCACAACTGCACTCTTCTCAATGTAGAATATTTCTGTGACCACGGATATTGACCAATAACGGTAAGTCAATCCTTCACGAGTGTTCGTAACGCCAGCTGGGTCAAATTACCGTTTTACCCCTAGGTTACCTCTGGATCCTTAAGTACCACTGATCCCTCTAATGAACAAGTTGTTTAGGGTCCGACCACTAAACAGGAGTTCCTCTCGGGCCAGGAGAGGATGGCGCGCCTTTGTTTAAGACCTGGAATCAGCCCTTAAGGGAACACACATCTACTTGCCCCAATAGGGGAAGAAGTGAATTCCATCTTGTATTGTCATGTCCCCAGCCTCCCACTCAGTCTTGTCCCCAATAAGGTAGGATTATTGAGTCGGCGTGCAGGTCACTCTCACCTGTACTAATCAAAGGACAATCCCTCATGAGAAAGAGTTCATGACACACTCAGGATTAAGATTGAGTTACCTAGGTCATCCTATTGAAACAGTAACCTAACTAGTTAACGGTGTTACATCTAGTGGTTTACTATTTCGTGGTCCGGTATTATGCAAACTCATTGCATAGGATACCCCGCTCGCATGTCTCCTACATGGACGCCTTGGATCAATACGTCTGTATCGAATACAAAGCGGGTCGTATCACATAGTGTTACCAAGATAAGGTACCCAGCCTTATCCCTGTACTATAGACCTTTTAGGTTGTTACTTGAAGGATTGGAATTCCATAGTTCCGTAATGCGGAAGCGTGATTGGGACCGATTCGTAATTAATTTTGTTTAATCTAAAATACCAATACATTGGAATTAATATTAGAACTATTCTAAATATATATTAAGGCTAAGCATACAAAAATATTAGATCTAAATCTAATTTATAAAGTAACAAATTACTTACTCTCGTTGACGACTCAAATTAAATTCACCAACTGCTTGTGAATTAATCACGAACTAGTGTGAACACCACCACTATGGCTACACCGGTATGACTCTGAGACTTCTTGAGGCAGGAGACTGGTGGGAGTCTAGAGGAAGCCTTGAGGGGAATTCTCTGAGAGTAGGAGAATGAATGAGATGCCTTTCACCCCACCCTAGGGGTCCTATTTATAGGAAAAGAAATACATTTTCAAGGAAGACATTTTCCTAATAGGAAAAGGTCTCTAATTTTAATAAATAATTAATTAATTCCATAATTAATTAATTTCCCTAATTAAATATCATATATTTAATCTTAGAGATTTTATTAAAATTAAAATTAATATGAATCCAATTCATATTAACTTTATTTGAACTCTTTCAAATATTTTCTTTCCTAATAGGAAAAGGTCTCTAATTTTAATAATTAATTAATTAATTCCATAATTAATTAATTTACCCAATTAAATATCATATATTTAATCTTAGGGATTTTATTAAAATTAAAATTAATATGAATCCAATTCATATTAAATTTATTTGAACTCTTTCAAATATTTTCTCTCAAGAATTAATTTTTTGAAATTAATTCAAAAATTATATTATAAAGTTTCATAAACTTTATATTATAATGCATCAATATACATTATACGATTCCCCAAATAAATTGAACACTTTCAATTTACAATTTATACTTAATTGCCTCAAGTCTCTTTACGAGTTACTAGTGGGACCTAATGGACCTATAGATCAGAAGTTTAAACGATACGAGACTAATTGGCCAAACTCATTGACCAAGTTTAGTCAACTTTCGTTAACTGTGGGTCACTCCACTAAAGACCCACAACTGCACTCTTCTCACTGTAGAATATTTCTGTTGAAGGGAATAAAAGTCCCCACGCAGCGGAAGCGCATCGATTGGACCTTACGCCGTATATTAATTAACATTAAAATACCGTTACGAAAACTCAATTAAACTTTAAAAAAACCTTTAAAGCTGCTGGAAAATAGGTTTAAACATGCTTAAAAATAAATCTAAATTTATTTTCATGCTTTTCTAAAGAAAAGGGAAAGAACCGTCACATACCTTCGTTGAAGACTTGACCGTTCTTCGCCAACGACGCTCCATGAACGAAAACGCAGCAGCCGCCTTTGTTTTTCTTCGCTGGAAATTCCTTCTTTGAATGACACAATAACCACAGAGATTACACCGGTATGTCTCTGAGTCTAGGTAGCAAAAGACTTGTGGGAGTCTTTCTCTAAGAGGGAGGCTAGAGAGAATTTTAGGTCTTGTCTTTGAGAGTCTAAGAGCAAGAGCAAAATTTCAAGTGTCATGATCAATTACGTCTAGTGTTCTATTTATAGAAGAGAGACCATGAATAAAATATTCAATTAAATCAATCTTTTCCAAAATTGATTCAATCTTATTCCTTAATTAATCAATCATGATCAATCAATTCCATAATTGATTAATCTTTTCCACAAATGACTAATTATTTCCATAAGTGATTAGATCATTTCCATAAATGATTAATCACTTCCTTAAGTGATTAATTATTTCCATAATTGATTAATTCCCGGTTAATGAATTATTTAATTAATTAACCACCAATTAAATATCACATATTTAATTTCCGGCCTAGAATTAATTAATTTGCCCAAACACATTTTAGGCCTTAAATTAATTCATTATTTGAACTCTTTCAAACTTCCATAAAATTTATATTTGAACTTCTTTAAATATTAATTTCTCTCATAATAATATATCAATATATATTATATTTGTTTCGCTTAGTAAATTGAACATTTTCGATTTACATTTATTACTTAGTTGCCTCAAATTACTTTATGAGCTACCAGTGGGACCTAATGGACTTACAGATCAGAAGCTCCAACGATGTGAGATTAATTGGTCAAACTCATTAACCACATTAATCAATATTCGTTTACTGTGTGTTCACTCCACTATAGACTCACAGTTGCACTCTTCTCACTGCAGATGATGTGCAAATTGCTAACCGCAAGTGTACGGGTCAAGTAATAATATAGTGATTATGCAATCGAATGTCGTCCTCTGGATTGGTGTCTAGCCAAGTTTTAATTATCCAAAATACTCTTGGCCAATTTTATTTAGGGAATAAAAAAGAATGAGAATATGAATTAATCAACACAAAACTAAAGTAAAAAGTGACAATCAAATGAGAATAATTGGTCTTAGGGAATTGATTTCACCAATTGGAGTTATGGATTAATAAACGGATTAACACATGCTATGATTCATAAATCTTGGCAACTAAAATCACACATATCTCTCCCGAGCATACATGATTCTCCCATATGTAATTGAACCCGATATCCCTATCTAAATCCAATAAACATACAAGGCAATAAGGCTAACCTTTATGACAATTTCTAGAATTAACCTTAATCTCCCGATTTTTTAGCTAAATTCTAGTTATGCATATTGATTACTAATTTAAATCCTCTCTCCCGAGTTAGATTCAAATATAAACATCAATCAATTTATGGCCAGTAAATCGAAAGCATTAAACATACAACATATGCATAAATGACATCAATAGCATAAATACCGTAAATCAATCCAAAACTTGCCCAACGGCTACATCAATCCCTAAGAATTAAACTTAGCTACACATAATCCTCATTACAATATAAACTAAGTCTAAATAAGCCATAAAAAGTGTCTAAAGTAAGGGAAAAGAGAAATAGACTCGTTGTAGGCCGAGACCGAACGTCCCCGTCACGATCCCCACGAACAATGGGTTGACTTCCAACTAATCCCCTTTGCTTCAGCTCAATTCTGTCCTCTTTCTGCTCTAATGTCGGCTCCAAAAGTCCCCAATTCGAAGTCCCCAAAAACCTAGCCGAAAAGATGCTTAAATAGAAAAATTTCGTTGTAGCGTCGAGACGCTGTCAAGACAGCGTCGCGACGCTGTCCCGATCCGCAAATTTGGAAAATTTTCTATAGCGTCGCGACGCTATGAATTTTTTTTTTTTTTTAAGATTGGAAGCTCCATTTGACTCCAATTGCTGAATTAAACTTCAAGCACATACTTCCTACAAATAAAACATAAAAATGCATAAATTTGGGCAAATAATTGAAAAAGACTACCTTAATTAATCAGAGAAAAATAGCTAGCTATGCTCGCTATCAAATACCCCCAAACTTAAGCTTTTGCTAGTCCTCGAGCAAACTAAAAATCAAGCATACAGTAGAAGAATGGATGCAATAATCATAACTCAATCCTCAAGGCTCAAAGGTCAATAGTCAAGCAAGCAAGAGACATGCACATAAGGACCAATGAGGGAGACAAATTAAAATTTTTTCAAAATTAACTTGCACAAGCGAGATCTAACTCAACAAGATCAGACTCTACTAGCCCAGGATTGGATTATTAAACTCTAAACTCATCTTCCCTCTACACTGGCACTAAGGTTTCACTAATGAGTTAATGGAACAAACTAGTTTGTTTATCTCCATACTTAGGTGCTTATAATTAACAATTAAATTAAGCATGTATATGTGGCACTAGCTTTCACACACCCATTGCAGGGACCCTTAACCTGAGTTTTCTCTGGTTGGCCTAACTGATCACAACAGGGGTAGCTCTTTTTGCCTTAATCTTTATTAACCATTGCATATTGTGCACAAGCCATGACATTATTATCTTATTTCAACAGTAACAACAAGAATGATTTTTCTTTATGAGCATAAATAGCAGATATTCTTTTCTTTTCTCCTAAGCAAGATCAAACATGCTAATTTGCAAAAAATTAACTCTTTAGCTCTGCCCTACACCTATCGAGGTGACAACAAGCATATGAACCCAATAATTCGCTCCTAAGCATTCAAATCCAAATCTAGCTAAGACAAATACTCTACTCATGCAAGCCATCTCCTAGAAAAATTTTAAAAAGTCTCCCTTTTTGGGCACTTATGCTTACAACTCATCACAAGCTTGAAAATTGACAAGAAAGCCTATCCTAGGACATCATAATCATGCAAAAGTAGCATCCAGAAAATAACCATATGCATAATTCAAAGAAAGCTCAAAACTATAGCCCGAACTCAGATGCTCAAGGGCTCCACAAACATGCTAATCCACCCCCAAACTTAAAATATGCATTGTCCTCAATGTATAACGAAAAGAAAGCATAAACAAGCATGAGAACAATAAACGAATGAAAGGAGTGAACAATACTGCCCTGGAATGATGATGACTTCTTGACTGAATGCTTGGACTCTTGACAGCTTGAAAGCAAAAGAGAGAAAGAAAACAAGACCTACAAAACAGACACAAAAATAAATAAAACTCAAAATAAAGAAATAACTAACTCACTTGGGTTGCCTCCCATAAGCGCTTGTTTAACGTCATTAGCTCGACGTGTTGACCAACTATGCATCAGGGTGGTCTCCTGTCAGATTTTCCATCACTGGTGCTCTTCCTAGCACCTCTCCTGTAGCCCACCATCATTGTATCTGATGTGTTCTTTGGGTTCTCAAAAGCTTTTAAAACTTCCTTCTCCTGTTGGACTCTTATGATTAGCTCCCTACGTTCAATATCAATTATAACCCTCCCTGTAGCAAGGAAAGGTCTCCCTAATATGATAGGCATAGCAGGATTCTCTATAATATCTAGCACAAAGAAATCAACAGGAGGGAAAAATCTACCTACTTTAATCAGAATATTCTCAACAATCCCATATGGACTAACCAGAGACTGGTCAGCCAACTGAAGTCTAACAGAGGTAGATTTTATTTCTCCTATATTAAGCTTTTTGCATAGAGATAATGGAATAATATTTATGCTAGCCCCTAGATCACATTGTGCTCTACAAGAATAAGTACCAAAATTACAAGGAATAGTAAAACTCCCTGGGTCAGACAATTTCTCTGGTACTCCCTGTTGGACACGAGCACTGCACGTCGATGCAAGATATACAGTCTCCAACTGCTTTTCCTTTTTCTTCTTGTTGAGCCATTCCTTCATAAATTTTCTGTAGTGAGGCATCTGCTCCAAGGCATCTGAAAAAGGAATATTAACATGCAAACCCATAAAAGCATCTAAAAATTTGTCAAACTTAACCTTAGAATTTTTCTTTTTCTTTGATTTAGGAACTAAAACAGTAGGAGAAGGAATAGAAGGCTCAGGATTAAGCTTTTCAGCTTCGTTTGAGGTGGTGCCTTCTTCAACTCCTCCTGTGAGTTCCTCTGGTTCAGTTGTTTTCTCCTCTTCAGCTAATTTAGTCTCCTCCTCATAATGCACAGATACGGCCTTGCAGTACTCCAAAGAAGATTTCTCCTGTTCAACTGGGGCTTTACCTTTATTCATAGAGTTGACAACACTTACTAGTTGTCCCGACTGAGTCTCTATATTCTTGATTGCTGCAGAATGACCATTGACAGTAGTGTTTATTGCAATCACGGCCTCCTCAAGCTTATTTGACCTGTTACTTGATTCTGCAATAAAAGCTCCAACAAGGTCTTCTAAAGATTTCTTATTTTCTTGACTTTGAGGAGTGAAGCCAGGAGGATTCAAAACATTCTTATTATTAGCATAGGAAAAATTCTCATGATTTCTATTGCTAGGGTGATAATGTGTAGGTGTGGAATTATTATTGTACCCCCTAGAATTAAAATTCGAAACATACTGAACCTGCTCGAGATTTTCCCCCTGAGTCTGGGATGCAATGGCAGCTGCAGACTCAATTGATTGAGCATTCCCTGAACCTGAAAACTTTAAAAATGCATTAGCCAAGGAAGACATCTGAGCCTGAAGTGCACTTACGTTGTCAACCTCGAACACTCCAGCAGCAATCTTTCTGGGTCCCGACCGCTCAGATGGCCACTGATAGCTGTTGGTGGCCATATCCTCTAACAACGTCCTAGCATTCTCAACAGTCTTGGACAACAGAGTCCCACCTGCAGCTGCGTCAACAATAGTTTTCGTGCTAGGAGTTAAACCATTATAAAATAACTGAACCTGGAGCCAGTCAGGGTATCCGTGCTGAGGGCACTTCCTTAGCAGCTCTTTAAATCTTTCCCAAGCCTCGAACAGCTGCTCATCGAATTGTTGCTGGAATGTCCCAATTTCGGTCCTTAGCTTGACCGTCTTGGCAGGAGGAAAGAACTTCCTTAAGAATGCCTGGACCAAAGCATCCCAAGTGGTAATGCTCCCAGGTGGAATAGATTGTAACCAGTCCCTCGCTTTGTCCTGCAAAGAAAAAGGAAATAAACGTAAGCGAATGGCATCCTCAGAAACACCATTTAATTTTACCGTCCCACAGATGTCTAGGAAGGATTTCAGATGAGAATTTGGATCCTCCATGAGTGATCCTCTGTAAGCGCAATCTCGAGCCATCTGAATGAGACCTGTTTTCAACTCAAAATTATTAGCATTAATTGGGGCATAGACAATCCCCGACTGTTGCTCCTGAAAGACCGGCTAAAAGTAGTCCCTAATAGGCTTAGGCTCCTCAGGATTAGGATTGGCCATTTGGATATGATTTTCTTTACTTTCCCTTCGAATTCTACTTAAAGTTCTCTCGATTTCTGGGTCAAAGGGAACTAAGGCCAATTCCCTAGCCTTTCGCATACACCGACACAACTAACCTAAAAAGGAAAACAAAAGAAAAGGAAAGAAAATAAATTAGGAAAGAAACAAGAAAAGGAAATAAATGAATCTACAATGGGAAACTATAATCTACAAAAGGAAAAGATAAACTAATATGGAATGCAAAAACAAATATGGCAAAAACAATTAAGGAAACTAACAAATAAGGAAAACTAATCTAAAAAGGAAAGAAAACACTAAAAAGGAAAAAATCTATCTATCAATAGAAAATTCAAACAAATATGGAAAAAATATAAATATGGAAATTAATCAACAAAGGAAAAAATGCAATCTACCTAAAAACAAAAATAACAAAAAATAAAATACACCCTAAACTAAGACCGGACAATTTTTCTTCAATATTAAAATTGACTAAATATGCCAATCCCCGGCAACGGCGCCAAAAACTTGATGTGCAAATTGCTAACCGCAAGTGTACGGGTCAAGTAATAATATAGTGATTATGCAATCGAATGTCGTCCTCTGGATTGGTGTCTAGCCAAGTTTTAATTATCGAAAATACTCTTGGCCAATTTTATTTAGGGAATCAAAAAGAATGAGAATATGAATTAATCAACACAAAACTAAAGTAAAAAGTGACAATCAAATGGGAATAATTGGTCTTAGGGAATTGATTTCACCAATTGGAGTTATGGATTAATAAACGGATTAACACATGCTATGATTCATAAATCTTGGCAACTAAAATCACACATATCTCTCCCGAGCATACATGATTCTCCCATATGCAATTGAACCCGATATCCCTATCTAAATCCAATAAACATACAAGGCAATAAGGCTAACCTTTATGACAATTTCTAGAATTAACCTTAATCTCCTGATTTTTTAGCTAAATTCTAGTTATGCATATTGATTACTAATTTAAATCCTCTCTCCCGAGTTAGATTCAAATATAAACATCAATCAATTTATGGCCAGTAAATCGAAAGCATTAAACATACAACATATGCATAAATGACATCAATAGCATAAATACCGTAAATCAATCCAAAACTTGCCCAACGGCTACATCAATCCCTAAGAATTAAACTTAGCTACACATAATCCTCATTACAATATAAACTAAGTCTAAATAAGCCATAAAAAGTGTCTAAAGTAAGGGAAAAGAGAAATAGACTCGTTGTAGGCCGAGACCGAACGTCCCCGTCACGATCCCCACGAACAATGGGTTGATTTCCAACTAATCCCCTTTGCTTCAGCTCAATTCTGTCCTCTTTCTGCTCTAATGTCGGCTCCAAAAGTCCCCAATTCGAAGTCCCCAAAAACCTAGCCGAAAAGATGCTTAAATAGCAAAATTTCGTTGTAGCAACGAGACGCTGTCCCGATCCGCAAATTTGGAAAATTTTCTATAGCGTCGCGACGCTATGAATTTTTTTTTTTTTTTTTTTTTTTTTTTTTTTTTTTTTTTTTTTTTTTTTTTTTAAAGATTGGAAGCTCCATTTGACTCCAATTGCTGAATTAAACTTCAAGCACATACTTCCTACAAATAAAACATAAAAATGCATAAATTTGGGCAAATAATTGAAAAAGACTAGCTTAATTAATCAGAAAAAAATAGCTAGCTAAGCTCGCTATCAGTAGACATATTTTCTGTGTGCACGGATACAGACCAATATCGACTAGTTAGTCCTTCACGAGTGTCCGTAACACCAGCTGGGTCAAATTACCGTTTTACCCCTGGGTTACCTCTATTTCCTTAAGTACCAGTTCTCCTCTAATGAACAACTTGTTTGTGGTCCAACCATCAAACATAAAACCCTCTCGTGCCATTGAGAGGGTAGGGCCCTATGTTCAAGACTCGGAGTATCCACTTAAGGGAACACTTATCTGCTTCCCTAAAGTCGGGAAGGAGTGAATTCCATCTTGTACGATTATGTTCCCAACTCCCCATTCGGTCTTGTCCCTAAAATGGTAGGCTTATTGAGTCGGCGTATTGGCCACTCTCACCCATACAAATCAAAGGACAATCTCTCATGAGCAGGAGTCCATAATCAACTCAGGATTAAGACTAAGTTGTCTAGGTCGTCCTAGTGAAATAGAAAACCAACTAGTTAACGGTGTTATAACCAGTGGTTACTATTTCGATGTCCTGTCTTATGCAAACTCATTGCATAGGATACCCCCACTCGCATGTCTCCTACACGAATTCGTTGGATCGCAGCTGTTGTATCAAATACAAAGTGGGCCGTATCCATAGTGTCACCAGGATAAGGCACACAGTCTTATCCCTATACTATAGACCCTTTAGGTTGTTTCTTGAACAATGATCCCATATGTCGCTACATATAGTTCAAGACTCATATTACAACCTTGGATGTCTAGTTTATTGGATTAGGGTTATTATTAGGCAAAGACAAATATAAAATAACTAATAACGATTAATGGAAAAAATATATCAATGTTATTTCATTAATATTCGGTCAACGGTTACATTCACTATCTACGAGTTTTAGGGCATAAAACCCAACATCTGTGTCCACGGATATCGACCAAGCAGTAAGTCAATCCTTCACGTTTGTTTGTAACACCAACTAGGTCAAATTACCGTTTTACCCCTGGGTTACCTCTTGTTTCTTAAGTACCACTGATTCCTCTAATGAACAAGTTGTTTAGGGTCCAACTACTAAACAGGAATTCCTCTCGGGCTAGGAGAGGATGATGCGCCTTTGTTCAAGCCCCGGAATCAGCCCTTAAGGGAACACACATCTACTTACCCCAATAGGGGAAGGAGTGAATTCCATCTTGTACTGTTATGTTTCCAGCCCCCATTCTGCCTTGCTCGTGAAATGGTAGGATTATTGAGTCGGCGAACTGGCCACTGTCACCGATACAAATCTAAGGACAATCCCTTCTGAAAGGATTTCATAACAGACTCAGGATTGAGATTGAGTTACCTAGGTCATCCTATTGAAACAGAAACCTAAACTAGTTAACGACGTTACATCTAGTGGTTACTATTTCACGGTCCGGTCTTATGCAAACTCATTGCATAGGATACCCCCACCCGCATGTCTCCTACATGGATGCTTCAGATCATTGCATCTGTATCGAATACAAGGTGGGTCGTATCACATAGTGTCACCAGGATAAGGTACCCAACCTTATCCCTATACTATAGACTTTTTAGGTTGTTATTTGGACACTGATCCCCGTATGTCCCCACATACTAGTCCAAGTTTCATTTAAACAACCTTGGATCTTAGTTTATTGGATATAGGGTTAATTAATGCAAACTTGATTATTCAATAACCAAATTACTGAATTACTCAAATAACGCTTTATTGAGATCGATCAATTTGTTTCATTTACTATCTACGAGTTTTAGGGCATAAAACCCAACGAACACCAATCTCCGTATGTCCTCACATACTAGTTCAAGTTACATGTAAACAACCTTGGATGTTAATGTTGGGTTTTATGGCCTAAAACTCGTAGATAGTATATGTACATTTGACCGAACATTAATAAAAGTGATGTATTGTTCAATGTTTGTATTATATCTTGTCTTTTCAACCCTAATCCAATAAACTAAACATCTAAGGCTAATAAAATGAGGCTTGAACTAGTATGTAGGGACATACGGGGATTAATGTTCAACTTTTAGCCTAAAGGGTCTATAGTATAGGGATAAGGCTGGGTACCTTATCCTGGTGACACTATGGATACGACCCGCTTTGTATATTGATACAAACGTAATGATCCAACGCGTTCATGTAGGTGACATGCGAGTGGGAGTATCTTGTGCAATGAG
The DNA here is from genome assembly GCA_036850905.1 of Luffa acutangula. Classification (NCBI taxonomy): domain Eukaryota; kingdom Viridiplantae; phylum Streptophyta; class Magnoliopsida; order Cucurbitales; family Cucurbitaceae; genus Luffa; species Luffa acutangula. The sequence goes on from CM072087.1 coordinate 11,363,767, forward strand.
TTTGCACAAAGACCGGACTGCGAAATAGTCAACCTCTACCTGTAACACCGTTAGTTAGCTTGGTTTCTATTTCACTAGGATGACCTAGGCAACTTGGCCTTAATCCTGAGTGGATTATGGACTCCTGTCCATGAGAGATTGTCCTTTGATTTGTACGAGTGAGAGTGGCCTATTCACCGACTCAATAAGCCTACCATTTTGGGGATAAGACTAAGTGGGGAGCTGGGAACATAGTCTTACAAGATGAAATTCACTCATTTCCAACTTTAGGGTAAGTAGAGGTGTGTTCCCTTAAGTGGTGTCTCCGGGTCTTGAACAATGGGCCATACCCTCTTTATGGCACGAGAGGGACTTTTGTTTGTTGGTTGGACCTCAAACAGGTTGTTCATTAGAGGAGCATTGGTACTTAAGGACTAAGAGGTAGCCCAGGGGTAAAACGGTAATTTGGCCTAGTTGGGGTACGAACACACGTGAAGGACTGACTTGCTGTTGATGGTCGATATCTGTGGACACATAATTAAATATATCTGCAGTGAGAAGAGTGCAATTGTGGTTCTTTAGTGGAGTGAACCATAGTTAACGATCATTGATTAACTTGGTTAATGAGTTTAGCCAATTAATCTCATATCGTTTGAGCTTCTGATCTATAGGTCCATTAGGTCCCACCAGTAGCTCCATTGGGGCATTGAGATAAATTTCTAAGGGGAATTAAATATTTGAAGGGGTTCAAATATTTTATTAAAATATTAATATGATTCATAATAAAAACTATAGGTTATAATTAATGCACATATAATGTATATTAATTCTATGGTTTATTTGAGAGAAACATAATTAAATATATGATATTTAATTGAAATATTAATTAATTGGTGAATTAATTAATATTAATGTTTTAATTTAATTTTAATTAAAGTATGATTTAATTAAGTTATATTAAAACTATGAGTTAAGTGGGATACGTGCATGAAAGTGTTCATGTAATAGTAATTAAATTAAATGTTGATTTATATTTTAATTTAAATAACTAATCAGTTAAGAAATTGATCAGTTAACCACTCCCCTAACCCTACACGCGTGAAGAGAAGAGAATTAAGGGAGTGAGGCTTTTTCATCGTTGGTTTTTATCTCCCATCCCTTAATTCATTCTTGGTTCGTTAATTCAGCACTCTCAATCTCTTCCTCTCTCAATCACACAATCTCTCTCTCTCCGTAGCTCTCTGAGTTTTGTTTTCTCCAAGAAACACAGAGACCTAGAATCCTCCATAAAAGCTTAGAGATTTTAGTTGGCTCCCACAAGCCACTCAACTCCAAATCCCAGGAGAATATCGGTGATACTACGTGGTGGTGTTCGTGAGTGATTTGCAGCATCAAAAGAAGAGTTCTCGCTGCTGGAATTTTCTGTCAAATCGAGTTTTTTGGCGAAACGTATCAAGAACGACCTCAATAGTAAGTAGTTCTTAACATTGGATCAATAGGATCCCCTCTAGATTAGATCTAGAATTTTTTAATTCATGTTTATGCATGTTTTATAACTATGTTACAACATGTTTTATTTATTTTTATGCTGTAAGTTTGTTTGCCATCGTATTGGTATCCCAATCGGCGTTTAAATCGAAAAGGTTTCTGACGTCTTCCGCTGCCTAGGGTTCTTTATCCCTACACTTAATTTATTGGATTTGGGTCATATTGTGCAATTCTAGACTCAATATGACAATAACACTTTATTGCATAAACCACAATAACACTTTATTGATACAAGTGTATAATTCATTAATCATTCACTATCTACGAGTTTTAGGATATAAAACCCAACAAAACGGTGTTTCAAAAACACTATTTGAGGGAAGTACGTTCAAAATATAAACTGCAGTCTCTACTGCATAACCCCAAAACGAGTTAGGCAACTGAGCATAACTCATCATCGAACGAACCATGTCCAACAAGGTTATGTTTCTCCTTACCGATACACTATTTTGCTGAGGTGTACCAGGGGCTGAGAGTTGGGACGTAATTCCATGCTCTATCAAATAGTCTTGAAATCTCGAGTCCATATACTCTCCACCTCGATCGGATTAAAGTGTTTTTATCGTCTTACCTAATAGGTTCTCAACCTCGGCCTTGTATTCCTTGCACTTTTCAAGGGCTTCGAACTTATGATGCATCAGGTAGAGATAGCCATACCTCGAATAATCATCAATGAAACTGATGAAATATTCGTACCCTCCTCGAGCTCTAATGTTCATTGGTCCACAGAGGTCCGAATCTATGAGCTCTAGGGGCTCTTTGGCACGATAACCTTTTTCGGTAAAAGATCGTTTAGCCATCTTTGCCTCAAGGCATGACTCACGATAACCTCTTCAATGCATCCTTGCTTCATGATACGCCAAACTACAACTCCCCTGTTGAGGGTAAATATTGACCCTGATGTAGATTTCCTAGAATCCTTATCAGTTTGAAAGTCAGAGTTTGTGTATCCTGTAAGGATCAAATCCTTAGAGCCATACACAAGCTGACAGTCCATCGTTCTCCAAAGATACTTGAGGATGTTTTTAACTGTAGTCCAATGGTCTAACACTAGATTGGACTGGTACCTACTGACTATCCCAACTGCATAGCAAATGTCAGACCTAGTACACAACATGACATACATAAGACTGCCCACTGCTGAAGCATAAGGGATCCGTCTCATATCCTCAATTTCTTGAGGTGTCTTAGGACACTGTTCCTTAGACAAATGAACTACATGCTTGAAGGGTAGTAACCCTTCTTGGAATTATGCATCGTATATCTAGACAACATCTTGTCTATATATGATGCTTAAGACAGGGCTAATGTTATATTCTTATGATTCCTGATAATTTGAATCCCTAGAACATATTGAGCTTCACCCAAATCTTTCATTTGGAACTCAGTCGATAGCCATTTTTTAATGTCAGCAAGATATTCTACATCATTCCCAATGAGAAGAATATCATCTACATACAACACCAAAAATGCTACTGAACTGTTGATAATCCTTTTGTAAACATAAGGCTCATCAATGTTCTGGTCAAAGCCATAAGATTGGACAGTAGTGTCAAACCTTATATTCCAAGATCTGGAAGCTTGCTTCTACCCATAAATGGATCGTCTAAGCTTGCAAACTTTTTACTCCTGACCATGAGCAATGAACCCCTCTGGTTGAGACATAAAGATGTTCTCATCAAGATTGCCATTCAGAAAGGCAGTCTTGACGTCTATTTTCCAAATCTCATAATCATAAAACGTGGCAATGGACAAGAGAATACTTATCGACTTTAACATGGCAATTGGGGAGAAGGTTTCCTCATAGTCCACCCCCTCCTTTTGGGTATAACCCTTTGCCACAAGTCGAGCTTTGAAAGTTTGTACTTTTCCAGCAGCGTCTCGTTTTCTCTTGTAGATCAATTTTCACCCTATGGGTTTAACCCCTTTAGGTAGGTCTACAAGATCCCAGACTTGATTGAAGTACATAGACTCTATCTCTAGGTCCATAGCTTTGACCTACTGGTCATGGTCCACATTATTCATTGCTTGTCTAAAGGTCAATGGATCCTCAACTCCATCATCAGGTATGACAGCTAGATTTTCTGCTAAATCCAGATAGCGTTCAGGTTGAGTAACAATCCTCCCACTACGTCGAGGCATTCTCAACTGTGGAGAAGGATGGGCTAGACCAGATGTACTGGGCTCATCTACAACTTTTATTGAAGGTCCAGTATGTGTACTGGGCTCATTAACAACCCTTGTTGAATGTCCAACCTCATCAACAACTCTTGTTGATTCATTTGTAGCTTCACCAGAAAGTTCACTTAACACATTTACTGTTTGGCTTGTGTTCTCGAACGTGGTCTTCTTCTAAGAAAGTAGCATTTGTCGAAACAAACACTTTATTTTCTTGTGGATAGAACAAGTATCCACCTTTTGCTTCTTTTGGGTAGCCTACTAATAGGCATAATTTTGAACGTGAATCCAATTTCTTTGGGTTTGCTACTAGCACATGTGCAAGGCAGCCCCAAATTCTGAAATGACGTAAACTAGTTTTACGCTGTCTCCAGAGCTCAAATGGTGTTTCAGAAACACTCTATAAGGGAACTACACTCAAAATATAAACTGCAGTCTACTGCATAGCTCATCATAGATCGAACCATGTCCAACAAGGTCCTGTTTCTCCTTTCAGATACACCATTCTGTTGAGGTGTACCTGGTGTTGAGAGTTGAGACGAGATTTCATGTTCTATCAAATAGTTCTAGAATTTTAAGTCCAAATACTCTCCACCTCGATCAGATCGAAGTGTTTTAATCGTCTTACCTAACAAGTTTTCAACTTCAGTCCTGTACTCCTTGAACTTTTAAAAGGCTTCAGACTTATGAGTCATTAGGTATAAATAACCATACCTTGAATAATCATCTATTAAAGAGATGAAATATTCATACCCTCCTCGAGATTTTACATTCATTGGACCACAGAGATCCGTATGTACGAGTTCTAAGGGCTCCTTGGCACAATAACCTTTTCCAGTAAAAGGTCGTTTGGTGATTTTACCTTCGAGACATGACTCACATGGAGGTAAAGTACCATCTTCTAACTGGCTTAGAAGTCCGTTCTTAACCAATCTCCCAATCCTATTGAGATTTATGTGGTCAAGTCTCAAGTGCCAAAGATAGGTATTTTGAGAAACTTTCTACCTTTTTGGTTGAGTCTCAACTGTTTTAAACATTTCATTGTTCAAAATAGTCCTAGACTCTATTGGTCTTAAAACATACAAATTGTTCTCCATTTTTGCAGAACAAATATCAGTACCCCTTTTAGTAAAGAGAGCCTCATTCACAAAAAAGGACACTGAATATCCTTGTTCGAGCAAACAAGAAATAGAAATCAATTTTCCTTTTATTTTGGGAACTATATGTACATTATCTAATAACATATAGCGTTCCCTAGAGAAGAACATTTTAATATCTCCCACTGCTTTAGCTGAAATGAGATCCTCAGCATCCAACTATTGCCAGGAGCTCATTCCCTCAAAGGAAGAGCATATGTGATGAGTGACACCTAAATCAAGGATCCATGTTCTATCATCATTTTCCACTATACACGTTTCAATTAACAATAAATCAAATTTATTTTCATTGAGATGTGCTAAGCAGTCCATGTCATATTCATCATGAACAATTTTAGATAAATTAGACATGTGGACTTGAGGATCGTCCTTAGTTAAGACCAATTCCACGCAATTAATGTTTAAGTTCATTTTCTTAGTTGTATTAGAAATACCAGTCTTGTAATTGGTGTTATTTGAGGCATACAAAGAACGTTTCATGTTGAGAACAAACAAATTAACTTAATAAGTGATGTTGCATTAACCCATTACACAAAATAATAGTATTATTTTAATCCAATCAATTTAGCAAAAGTAATGATCAACCCATAGAATAAACATACATTTTGCAACGATACTTCAGAGGTTTAGAATAACAGCTACTGTAGGGCAATCAACTCCTCCTCCTCTGAATTGAGACAATCTCAGCCAATCCATATTCACAGAATAACTCATATTCCACTAGAATAACTCATAACTCATAAAATCCAACAAACGCTTCATTAACAGAAAAAGAAATTGAATAACCTTGTTCAATTAAACAAGATAAAGAAATCAAATTTCTTTTTATTTTTGGAACTATGTACACATTATCTAATATAATGTAACATTCCTTAGTGAAGATTAATTTTATGTCTCCTACTGCAATAGCCGAGATGACTTCTCCTGTTCTGACTTTAAGAGTCATCTCTCCAGCTCTTAGCTATTGCCAGGAACTCATTCCTTGAAATGAAGAGCATACATGATTAGTGGCACCTGAATCAAGTATCGAAGCAGAATCATCGTTCTCCACTAAACATGTTTCGAAGACTAATAAATCTTATTTAGAGTCATGGATCATGTTTTTCTTGGCTAAGCAGTTAGCCTGAGGACATTCCTCAGTTGAGACCAAACCTAAATCATTTGCTACGAGTTTAGAGTTTAATTTTGTTTTCTTAGTTGTATGTACTAAACCGTTTAACTTGGCATTTGACAAAGCACATACGTTTTTGGACATATTGCTGACATAAACACATCATTTTGAATTAGAAACTTGCACCAAACCCATTATACATATTATCCAATTAGAATTAGCAAAAGTAATTATCGACCCATATATTATTGATTTATTTTGCAACGATACTTCAGAGGTTTAGAATAACCGCTACCGTAGGGCAGTTAGCTACTCCTCCTCTAAATCGAGACAATCTCGACCAAGTACTATTACCAGAATAACTCTTACTCCAATAGTTATTAGCTATCGTTAGTTCGGTCAAGACAATCTCGTAAGTGTAATCCTTCATTTTCAGATCGCAGAGGACGGCCCCAACAAAGCCACCATAGGGAAGAGCTAATGTTGGGAATGGCCCTAGGAAACCCTAACCATTTCTGGAGTTTGAGTTGTTCTGAATCCCATGCGCAAGCCCTCCATAGGGTGATCGCTCCCAGGAGGACTCGCAGGCGACGCATGGGAATCTCACGGTGAAACCTAATGGTGAAGACCGTAGGATAGTTTGACACATTTCTTTTACCCACTTACTATGAACACTTTTCCCATTCACCTTGATATTAACCCATGCAAACACCATCCGTAGGGGGACGCTCCCAGGGCGCCTCGAGGCCAAGCATGGATCTCAATGGGTGAACACAGGGGTGAAGGGAATAAAAGTCCCCACGCAGCGGAAGCGCATCGATTGGACCTTACGCCGTATATTAATTAACATTAAAATACCGTTACGAAAACTCAATTAAACTTTAAAACCCTTTTAAAGCTGCTGGAAAAATTGGTTTAAACATGCTTAAAAATAAATCTAAATTTATTTTCATGCTTTTCTAAAGAAAAGGGAAAGAACCGTCACATACCTTCATTGAAGACTTGACCGTTCTTCGCCAACGACGCTCCAACGAACGAAAATGCAGTAGCCTCCTTGCCTCTTGATCGTTGGAATTTTCTTCTTGATCGACACAATAACCACAGAGGTTACACCGGTATGTCTCTAAGTCTAGGAAGCAAAAGACTTGTGGGAGTCTTTCTCTAAGAGGGAGACTAGAGAGAATTCTAGGTCTTGTCTTTCAAGAGTGTCAAGTGTCATGACCAATTACGTCTAGTGTTCTATTTATAGAAGAGAGGCCATGAATAAAATATTCAATTAAATCAATCTTTTCCAAAATTGATTCAATCTTATTCCTTAATTAATCAATCATGATCAATCAATTCCATAATTGATTAATCTTTTCCACAAATGACTAATTACTTCCATAAGTGATTAGATCATTTCTATAAATGATTAATCACTTCCTTAAGTGATTAATTATTTCCATAATTGATTAATTCCCGGTTAATGAATTCTCTAACTAATTAACCACCAATTAAATATCACATATTTAATTCCCGGCCTAGAATTAATTAATTTGCCCAAACACATTTTAGGCCTTAAATTAATTAATTCATTATTTGAACTCTTTCAAACTTCCATAAATTTATATTTGAACTTTTCAAATATTAATTTCTCTCAGAATAATATATCAATATATATTATATTTGTTTCCCTTAATAAATTGAACATTTTCAATTTACTTTTATTACTTAGTTGCCTCAAATTACTTTACGAGCTACCAGTGGGACCTAATGGACCTGCAGATCAGAAGCTCCAACGATGTGAGATTAATTGGTCAAACTCATTAACCACATTAATCAATATTCGTTAACTGTGTGTACATTCCACTATAGACTCACAATTGCACTCTTCTCACTGCAGACATATTTTCTGTGTCCACGGATCTAGACCAATATCGACTAGTTAGTCCTTCACGAGTGTTCGTAACACCAGCTGGGTCAAATTATCGTTTTACCCCTGGGTTACCTCTATTTCCTTAAGTACCAATTCTCCTCTAATGAACAACCTGTTTGTGGTCCAACCATCAAACAGAAAACCCTCTCGTGCCATTGAGAGGGTAGGGCCCTTTGTTCAAGACTCGGAGTAACCACTTAAGGGAACACTCATCTGCTTCCCTAAAGTCGGGAATGAGTGAATTCCATCTTGTACAATTATGTTCCCAGCTCCCCATTCGGTCTTGTCCCCAAAGTGGTAGGCTTATTGAGTCGGCGTATTGGCCACTCTCACCCATACAAATCAAAGGACAATCTCTCATGAGCAGGAGTCCATAATCAACTCAGGATTAAGACTTAGTTGTCTAGGTCGTCCTAGTGAAATAGAAAACCAACTAGTTAACGGTGTTATAACCAACTAGTTAACGGTGTTATCTCCTACACGAACGCGTTGGATCGCAGCGTTTGTATCAAATACAAAGTGGGCCGTATCCATAGTGTTACCAGGATAAGGCACCTGGTCTTATCCCTATACTATAGACCCTTTTGGATGTTTCTTGAACAATGATCCCATATGTCGATACATATAGTTCAAGACTTATATTACAGCCTTGGATGTCTAGTTTATTGGATTATGGTTATTATTAGGCAAAGACAAATATAAAATAACTAATAACAATTAATGGAAAAATATATCAATATTATTTCATTAATATCCGGTCAACGGTTACATTCACTATCTACGAATTTTAGGGCATAAAACCCAACAATTTCAAAATCAATCATTTTAACAACCTTAAAACCATTAAAAAGTTACATAAAATTGGTAGAGTGAAAGCTATTCAAAACCTCGTGGATACGATAAATTACTTATCACTTGCTACAGACTATGTGCACTTGCATAGTATTATAGGGATCATTTTTATCATATTTTTAACCCACTCTAGAAGGCAACAGAACCGTAGAGCTGATGGACCAGTAAGGCATGCATTTCAAGGTGAATGGACAAAGAATTAAACCCTATTGGAGGAAGAATATTCACTACTACAAATTTGACCTTTATTGACACTTGCCTTTTTAGGTTTGTTGACGCTTGTATCAAGAAAACATCAATAAAGGTATCATTTGTACTTTAAAATAAATTATTAATAAATAAATAGGTCTATTGAAGGTTATATTGTGTCAACAAATGATCTAGTTTATGTTGACAGTTAAAAAACGTCAATGAATGTGACTAGAAGATTAATTTACGTAGATTTTCGTCCAACTTCGCCTTTTCACATAGTTGGTTTTCTATTTCACTAGGACGACCTAGACAACTTAGTCTTAATCCTCAGTTGATTATGAACTCTTGCTCATGAGAGATTGTCCTTGGATTTGTATGGGTGAGAGTGACCAATACGTCGACTCAATAAGCCTACCACTTTGGGGACAAGACCGAATGGGGAGCTGGGAAAATAATCGTACAAGATGGAATTCACTCCTTCCGACTTTAGGGAAGCAGATGAGTGTTCCCTTAAGTGGTTACTCCGAGTCTTGAACAAAGGGCCCTACCCTCTCAATGGCACGAGAGGGTTTTCTATTTGATGGTTGGACCACAAACAGGTTGTTCATTAGAGGGGAATTGATACTTAAGGAAATAGAGGTAACCCAGGGGTAAAACGGTAATTTGATCCAGCTGGTATTACTGACACTCATGAAGGACTAACTAGTCGATATTGGTCTAGATCCGTGGACACAGAAAATATGTCTGCAGTGAGAAGAGTGCAACTGTGAGTCTATAGTGGAATGTACACATAGTTAACGAATATTGATTAATATGGTTGATGAGTTTGACCAATAATTAATCTCACATCGTTGGAGCTTCTGATCTGCAGGTCCATTAGGTCTCACTGGTAGCTCGTAAAGTAATTTGAGGCAACTAAGTAATAAAAGTAAATTGAAAATGTTCAATTTATTAAGGGAAACAAATATAATATATATTGATATATTATTATGAGAGAAATTAATATTTGAAAAGTTCAAATATAAATTTATGGAAGTTTGAAAGAGTTCAAAATAATGAATTAATTAATTTAAGGCCTAAAATGTGTTTGGACAAATTAATTAATTCTAGGCCGGGAATTAAATATGTGATATTTAATTGGTGGTTAATTAATTAAAGAATTCATTAACCGGGAATTAATCAATTATGGAAATAATTAATCACTTAAGGAAGTGATTAATCATTTATGGAAATGATCTAATCACTTATGGAAGTAATTAGTCATTTGTGGAAAAGATTAATCAATTATGGAATTGATTGATCATGATTGATTAATTAAGGAATAAGATTGAATCAATTTTGGAAAAGATTGATTTAATTGAATATTTTATTCATGGTCTCTCTTCTATAAATAGAACACTAGACCTAATTGGTCATGACACTTGACACTCTTGAAAGACAAGACCTAGAATTCTCTCTAGCCTCCCTCTTAGAGAAAGACTCCCACAAGTCTTTTGCTTCCTAGACTTAGAGACATACCGGTGTAACCTCTCTTCTATAAATAGAACACTAGGCGGCTCGTTATCCCTAACTCAGTCACTGGTGTCCACCAACACATAATGGTCTAGTGTGATTAAATGTCACACACCTCTCAAATCATGCCTGAAACTAAGAGGTGATATTCATACCGACTGGCTAGGCGGACACAAAATAGTAATATGTACAACAAATAATCAAGATGCTCAAATCAATATAAATTGCATAGAGTATAAACACAACAACTACATAGATCCAAACCAACACCTAAGTACATTTAGTTCATGGAGTACAAGGTAACACACGCTGCAATCTGAGTATGTGCATCCATAACTATAAGAATTTTACAGGAAAAGATTAATTCCCTTGAAGAAATCCGTAGCTAATGGTCTTCTTGAAGTCTTCAATCGTTCCTCTCTTTAAACGGCTTCCAAAGATGGAAAGTAAGTCTCCAAAGATGGAATTAGACTTTCCCCTGTAGAATGATTTGACTTGAGACGACTACTTCCTTTTATAGAGTGGAGTCAACCCTAATTAGGTCAAAGATTACATGTGGAAGGCTCTCCAAGCATCCTAGATCTGAGATTGGTTCAGAAAACCTCACCTCATTAATGAATCACGTGCAGCTCACGTGGCAGTTTTGCTCCTAACTTTGCTGGATCACAGATTTTGCTCCCTCAAGTTGCACAACATTACTTTTTCTTCGAAATAACTTCCAAAGCATCCATTCTTCTAAGTATGTTAAAACATATAATATTCATTTAAAGCCACACCTATTTGGCACAAAAGAAACACAAAACACCATAGAAACAAGGCCTAAATAACTCCCTTTTGGGGAGTTATCATACCCTCAAACTTTAACCATTGCGCGTCTCGAGCAATACTAACTCACCTTCCTTGAGAATTCAAAACACTTGTCATAGCATAACTCAATGAAAATAGATAATCCAACACTACCTTAAACCTTTACCTGAGCACTCTGCAAAACCAAGCACTGCTGCAACAAAAAAATTCTTTCAGCATTGAACAAATAATCACCACCTTGAACTCAATCCTAAGAACTTACCACAACTCAATTCTATTATCACACATTTGAACACACATTTTAGGGGATTTATTCTTTTGTTCTTCATACTTAAAGCAACCCTACAGTCATAAGCTCTTAAGCATGAGATGACCTACTTTATGCTGCAGTATACCCTTGCCTCAAACTTATCACCAACTAGACTAAATACTCATTGTTAAGCCCAAAACTCCTTAGTTATTCTATCCCCTGCTTCTCATAATGGCGACATTTTATGATGAAGCTCACCTAAGCCCTAGGAGACAGAAAGCTGCTAGATTTTCATTAATCCTTTAAAAGTTTTGCTCTATGAATTTTCTCAGCAAAATTTTCACAATTCGTTTTTCAGCAAATATATATATATATATTATCATTTTTCAATATTCTCGAGGTCATCTTTTGATACAAAGACAAACTGTGGGTGTCAAAAATTTCCCTGGTTACTCAACAACCTAGAAGAATTATAATGAAGGAGATGAATGCTCGAGCAAAATAAGCAGAGTAGCTAAAAGTCCCTCTAACTTAAATTATTCATTGCCCCCAATGAATTAGCAAAATAACAATTATACACCCAAACTTCATTCTTTTTCTATTTGAATTTTAAAATAAGCGTGAGACTAAGATTAACCTTAAGGTGGATCAAAATAAGTCCATACTATCTCAGAATTTTCTTGCCCGAGTGATGACCAGGCTAGAAGAAATGCTCAAGCAAAAGGTTTTTGGAAATCAGAACACCTTGATATAATTAAGCTAACGAGTCAAAAATTAAGAAGAAAATGTTAAGTTAGGAATGCTCAGAGTGCTATAGAACAAAAAAACTTCAGAAATTTCATTAAGAAAACAGAAAATGATTACAATATCAGAATAAAATTTTGATAGGCCAGCAGAACAGAAAAATAAAAACAAAGAAGCAGGAATATTAAAAGCAGACAAATTTTGGTAAGGGTAATGAGCGAGCAACAAAAATGATCTATAAAAAAAACTCGCTCAATTCGGTTTCTTTTAATCCTCCTGACCAGCATTTTCATCCTCATCTCCTTCTCTTTCTATCAACGGTGGTGGGATCCAAGGGTTCAATAGATCATTAGGGAATAAAGGAAAGGCTTGATAAGGCTTGGAAAAATTGGATTGCAAGGCCCTCCTCAGTGTTGCATCCCTCCGTTTAACATAATTCTAGTAGGTTTGGAATTGCCTTCGGCAAACTCCATTCGGCTGGAATGCATTTGCAGTTGTTCATGTATTTGGTGGATGCCACAAACCAAACCGCTTTGGTGTGCTTCCTGAGTTCTTTGGAGCCTTGCCAGGTTTGGTGTGTCTATTATTCCCTTATCTATAAGGTTAACATCTTCTGCACTCGCGGGAACCCCAACTCTTTGACACAACATAAGTTATTGGGTTCGAGAAAAAGAACTTACCCACCTTCTTCTTCCAGAAGAACTCGATCACGGGAGACAGTAGAGTCGTGGGTTGTTGGCAGCAGGCACAGTTTGATGAATCCTAACCAAGTGTTGGCTTCACTCTTGAGATAAGCCGATTGGAAGGTCCTCTATCCTGTCTTTGACAATCACCACTGGGCCCCCTCAATTCTCACCTCTCAAACAGAACCGCTTGGCTTCTTTTTTCCTCAGGCGTTCTTCTTCTCTTCGTTTTCTTGTTCGGTGCCTCGGGTGTAATAGGCACTTCCTCCTCTTCAGCATCTATTTCTCTTCTTCCTCTAGTCTTATCCATCTCAGACTTTGAGCGTTTCACAGTAATAGAAGAAAGATGGAGATAAATAAGAAGCAGAGAATGGAAGCAAAAAGACGAAGTGAATAGAAAACGTACCAGAAGTCTTGATTACATAGGGCTCCAGCACTTTAAATCGTAACCGAAAAAATCTGCCCAAATTAAATAAAATTACCGTTTAACCTTGCATGTAATCATGAGAGTTAAATCCCCATAAACGATAAAATTTGCCAAGTGGTAAATGCTCTCTGTGCTGGCTAACTGATTGATCGTTCGATCAACACTGTGCGACACATGGAAGCTTTAGATGCTCCACGCCTTTTACCTGCCCACGGAAAAATTAAATTTCAAACGGTAAAAATATTTAATTCACAAACAATCCCCTTAGAATATGACGAAATATTTGATCCTACCAACAGGTTGCAAAAACAAATTGATCAGCAAAGATTTTCTTCTAGAAGAATCTTTTATATGGAAAAATTCAAATTAAAATCTAAACCGCCAAAATCAACTCAAATCTTATTTCAACCGAATAAATTAAGAAATATATTATTAAAAAACTAATCTATACATAAATTAAAATAACAAAGGCAACTAAATTGAAAATAAATCCGATTAAATTAAAATTTAAATCAGCAAAAATAAAAATAAATAAATCGAAAATAAAATCTACGAAAATCTAAAAATACCAGCGAATTAAAATAAATCAGATAAAATTGAAATCAATAAAATCTACTTTAAAATAATTCAAATCAGAATCAAATAAAATCGCAACAAACATTGGAAGCTAAAAATATTGCAATATGAAATGCTCCTGCAAAACTCTCGCTCGCTCATTCATCGACCAATTTTAGGGAAGAATATTTCGAAAAAAATTCCTCTCATCAATAATGCTTCACTCGCTGTCCATTAACCTTGAACACTCGCCCATCTTTTTCATCTCTCAAAGTAATTGCTCCTTGAGGAAAAACTTCAATCACAGCAAACAGTCCAGACCATTTAGATTTAATTTTCCAGGAAACAATTTTAATCTAGAGTTGTATAGAAGACTCTCTGATCCTTAACAAATTCATTAGGTTTTATCTTCTTATCATACCACCGCTTTGTTTTCTCTTTATACATTTTCACATTTTCATAAGAAAATTGACGAAATTCCTCTAACTCATTAAGCTGCAGCATTCTAATTGCACCTGCACGACTCAAATCAAAATTCAGTTTCTTTAAAGCCCAAAATGTTTTATGCTCAAGCACTAATAGTAAATGGCAAGCCTTTCCATACACTAACCTATAGGGAGACATACCTAGAGGAGTCTTGTAGGCTTTCCTATAAGCCCATAGAGCCTCATCTAACCGAAAAGACCAATCTTTCCTAGATGGATGGACTACTTTCTCTAAAATAGGTTTAATTTCCCTATTACTAATTTCAGCTTGACCATTTTCTTGCGGGTGATAAGGGGTGGTGGTGAAGGGGATAAAAGCCCCTACACAGCGGAACCGCACCGATTGGACCTTACGCCGTATATTAATTAACATTAAAATACCATCACGAAAAGGCAAAATATAAACTTTAAACATGCTCTAAAGTTGCTGTAAATAGCTATAAACATGCTTGAAAATTAAATCTAATTTATTTTCATGATTTTCTAAAGAAACGGGAAAGAACCGTTACAAACCTTCGTTGTAGACTTGACCGTTCTTCGCCAACGACGCTCCAACGGACAAAAAACGCAGCAGCCCTCTTGTCTTTTAATCGCTGGAAATTTCTTCTTGAATGACACAATAGCCACAGAGGTTACACCGGTATGTCTTTAAGTTTAGGAGGCAAAAGACTTGTGGGAGTATTTCTCTAAGAGGGAGGCTAGAGAGAATTCTAGGTCTTGTCTTGTGAGTCTAAGAGCAAGAGGAGAGTCCTGAACCAATTAGGTCTAGTGTTCTATTTATAGAAGAGAGGCCATGAATAAAATATTCAATTAAATCAATCTTTTCCAAAATTGATTCTATCTTATTCCTTATTTAATCAATCCATGATCAATCAATTCCATAATTAATTAATCTTTTCCACAAATGACTAATTACTTCCATAAGTGATTAGATCATTTCCATAAATGATTAATCACTTCCTTAAGTGATTAATTATTTCCATAATTGATTAATTCCCAGTTAATGAATTCTTTAATTAATTAACCACCAATTAAATATCACATATTTAATTTCCAGCCTTGAATTAACTATTTTCCCCAAATAGAGTTTAGTCCTTAAAATTAATTAATTCATTATTTGAACTCTGTCAAACTTCCATAAATTTAATGTGACTCAAATTAATATTTGAATTTCTTCAAATATTAATTTCTCTCATAATAATATATCAATATATATTATATTGTTTCCCTTAGTAAATTGAACATTTTCAATTTACATTTATTACTTAGTTGCCTCAAATTACTTTATGAGCTATCAGTGGGACCTAATGGACCTACAGATCAGAAGCTCCAACGATGTGAGATTAATTGGTCAAACTCATTAACCACATTAATCAATATTCGTTAACTGTGTGTACATTCCACTATAGACTCACAGTTGCACTCTTCTCACTGCAGACATATTTTCTGTGTCCACGGATCTAGACCAATATCGACTAGTTAGTCCTTCACGAGTGTCCGTAACACCAGTTGGGTCAAATTATTGTTTTACCCCTAGGTTACTTCTATTTCCTTACGTACCAGTTCTCCTCTAATGAACAACCTGTTTGTGGTCCAACCATCAAACAGAAAACCATCTCGTGCCATTGAGAGGGTAGGGCCCTTTGTTCAAGACTCGGAGTAACCACTTAAGGGAACACTCATCTGCTTTCCTAAAGTCGGGAAGGAGTGAATTCCATCTTGTACAATTATGTTCCCAGCTCCCCATTCGGTCTTGTCCCCTAAATGGTAGGCTTATTGAGTCGGCGTATTGGCCACTCTCACCCATGCAAATCAAAGGACAATCTCTCATGAGCAGGAGTCCATAATCAACTCAGAATTAAGACTAAGTTGTCTAGGTCGTCCTAGTGAAATAGAAAACCAACTAGTTAACGGTGTTATAACCAGTGGTTACTATTTCACGGTCCGGTCTTATGCAAACTCATTGCATAGGATACCCCCACTCGCATGTCTCCTACACGAACGCGTTGAATCATAGCGTTTGTATCAAATACAAAGTGGGTCGTATCCATAATGTTACCAGGATAAGGCACCCAATCTTATCCCTATACTATAGACCCTTTAGGTTGTTTCTTGAACAATGATCCCATATGTCGCTACATATAGTTCAAAACTCATATTACAGCCTAGGATGTCTAGTTTATTAGATTAAGGTTATTTTTAGGAAAAGACAAATATAAAATAACTAATAACATTTAATGGAAAAATATATCAATATTATTTCATTAATATGATGTCAACTGTTACATTCACTATCTACGCGTTTTAGGCCATAAAACCCAACAGGTGGTGCATGTGTGAACTAAATGGATGGAATGTGAGATGAGATGGATAATAATAAGAAAGAAATATTCAGCCAACACTTAAGTGCATGTATACACTGTCACACGTAGTAATAAAAAACCTCAGAAAGTATTCCAAGGGTATCGATCCTATGAGGACTAAACTGGAAATTCATATTTGATGAAGAAACTGCTCAAATGATTGCTTTTGAAAAAGGTAACTCAAGAAAATAAGTTTATTGATTAGGTTTTTGAAAGATAAATAAAACAAACAAGTGGATAATAAAGAATAACAAATAATAAACAAACGAGGTATTCAACATGGATTCATCCCTAGGGTAACAACCATACTTATGCAATATCTAACTTATGAGTGTTTAATGCATTGGGTAAGATTTAACTTCCATTTGGCCTTTGTTTCCAAAAACCGTAAGAAGGCTAAGCGAGTACCGTTATGCACATTTATGACTCGACTCTGACATAGATAATTCACGAATGCAACCTATAACCCTATAGTCGATATCGGGTGCCTTAGGCAGCTTGCCCTGTACCGCCGAAACAATCTCTTTCGAGCTTTTTCTCCTATATCACCTTTATGAGAACGATATCGTTTGTCCCTTTCGAGATCAAACTCACATAGCATGCAAAGTCTAAGTGATCAAATTAAACTCAACAAGATCATAATGATATTCAATAAAGAATGACATGCATTAAACCCTACTTAAGCAAATAAAACACTTTCAAGCCATTAAACCCTAAGGGAATTCACCACATTGAACCCCTCAACGAGATTTAGATACTCACGATTGGATAAAAACCAAATGAACACATTTTCATTGAAATAATGATGTAAGGAATACAAAGTAATGAAAAGATTCAAGAGTTGGAAATAAAGGAGATAGCTAAATAATATGGGTTTTGTTTTTACACAATCATTCTAGAGTTGGCTAAGACACTCCACTCTCTCACTTTTACAAGATGGGAATGGGTGAAACTCTCTACAAACCACAAGGTTTGATGTCTAACTCTCTCTCGGGTTAGAATTTGGTCATCTAAGAAGGACCTTGGGCATCCCTACTCATTGGCGTCGAGCCAGGGTTCTGTCACCACCATTTTCTTCCAAGTGAGTTATGCTTGCATTTGACTTCAAATCCCGAGCTTATATAGTGTAGAAATTGGTTGAGGAGCTGCGAAATAGATGTTGGAAGGTTGCCCAGTCAGTTTCGGGGTCAAAACAATCGGTTAGGTGCAAAGAAGACTCGTCAACAACGACCCGCGTGAGACTCGGAACGACCTCTGTTTTTCTAGAAATGCGGTCGTATTTCATTTTTGCCTTCCCAGAAATGCGGTCGCATTTCTGGGGATTTCCAACTTCTCATCTATTTTTTTGCACAACAGCAAACTAAGTCAAATTTGCTTCAAATCAAGTCTTTTAAGCATAAATAAGCATAATTCAACAAAAGTGACTTTCGACACCCTAACTTCATCAAATTAACTTATTTTGAGCTCAGAAATAGTAAAATTGACCTCAACACTCAATATTTGACCAAGAAATGAGCTAAATATAAGGGTAAAATAGGTATATTTTGTACCCTTATCATACCCCCAAACCTAACTCATTGCTTGTCCTCAAACAATTGCCAATCGAAATGTTAGAGATCAACTTTCTTAATTGCCAACCAGAACGTGAGAGCTCAATATTGATTGCAAACCAAAACGTTAGAGATCATGTATAGTAATGAATCATGGTACTAGTATCAACTTTTCATTTCAAATCAAGTGACATCGAATCAAGTAAACATGTATTCAAGATCGTTTCCTCAAAAGATTGCCTTTCAGGAGAGGGTTCTACTCTAGCGCCAGTCACAACGTCTGAGTTTCCTAGGCATGGAGATTTCTATTGTTCTTTTTTCAAAGAAAAACTCTCTCTAATCCATCCTAACCAATGTGCTTAAACTACAAAAATTCTACTCATAGAGCCTAGTGTAGTCCTTTCAGTTTAAGAAAACAATCTTTAGGAAAACAAAAGCATATATGAATTACTAGACCTTTTCCATCTCCCCCAAAGTTATTTGACTGCTGGTGCTCCTTTTATTCGACTTCTTTTTCTCCCAAGAGCATCCTTGCTGTCATCTTTACCTTCGTTCTAGCTTATTGACACTTTGTGGTGAATATATCTAGCTACGAGCAAAGTTCACAAGCTCGGAGTGATACTCACTTCCCTAGGCAAATCTTTCATGCAATGGCAAACCATGGGTGTCATGAATGCCCCTGGTTACTCAGTAAACCCTAGAAAGGAGGAGCAACTCTCGATTTTTTTCTGAGATATATACTGAGCACATATTCTTTCCAGCAGTACAAATTTACAAAAGATATTTACATAAAGCATAAAGCACCCCCCCCCCCCCCCAGACTTAAAGGTAGACAATGTCCTCATTTGCTTGTTTTTTAGGCATGGGCTTAACATGAGGCTGTTTTGTTTTCAAAACTTCAAGGCTAAACTCTCATAGAGTGTCAGAAAGGTTAAACACGAGGAAGTTTAGACTGTAAGACAAATTTGTAAAGAAAAAGACTAATGGAAAGCCTATGACTAGAAAACAACTCAATTGAGACGGTGACACTTTTGAGATAGAACAAAGCTCTAGTTTTCATCATCAAGGACTTAAAAGAAAACTCCTTTGAAACATGCTTTTTCTTCCAAAACATTTTTAAAGCACTTTTTCTCTACAGTTTATTTTTTCTTCAAACTATCATAGGTAAAGCTAAAAAAAACAGCAAGCAGATTTTTCAAGAAAATATCCAAAAACCCAAGCGTTTCTAACCTAAAATATCCATAAACTATCTAAAATTATCTTATGATAAAAAACTATCAACAACTAAACATTAAAAAGAAGAAAAAAAAATACTAAACACTAAAGACAAAATGCACACATGCTAAAACTAAAAAGACAAAAAAAAAAAAAAAAAACAGCAAACAATCAAAAACAGTAAAATAGTATTATTCACAAAAACTTTAAGTCAAATGGGATCAGAAAACTCCCATATTCCTCGTCTGAGGAACTCTCTTTCTCTTCATCCTCTTTATCTTCCTCTTCATCAGAATCCTCTTCTTCTTGGGGCAGCAACGACTGATGGAAATTTGGAAAGACTGGAGCAATGCTTGGGGCGATAGAGAGATAAAACTCTCTAATAGCTTCATCCCTCTCCTTGGCATATGTCCAGTATGTCTTTAGGTTCTCCCTGATGCGATCAAGCTGGTGGTGGACCATGCCTAGGGCTTCTGATTCTGGTGAAGGCCCTGTAAAAGGAGTGTGCTGGGATGGACAGGCTACATTCGGCCCTGAATGAGGTGTGGCCTGTGATGTGGAGGCTTTATCCTTCATCTGGATGTTGTTCTAATGAAATCGTGCTATCGTGGGTGGTTGGCATCAAACGGTTCTTGATGAAGTGAAGCCACACTGCCGATACTGGCTTTAAGTCGCTTGACACTAATGACTTCACTTTTGTTTGTGACTCTTTCCATTGGACCCCTTTGTTGGCCACAAGTTTAAGTGATTCCTTCATCTGCTTGGCCGAAGGGTTCCTGATAACATCATTCCCTCTTGGGTTCAAGGGTGCCTTGATCCTGTACACCCTGTTAATGTCGACTGAGGAGAATCTGACCATCTTCCCTCTCACCACCGCCATGCTAATGCTCTCCTCCCTCAGGCCGACATAGAATTCACGAACTAGAGGCACAACAACCTCCTGAGGGTGAGCACAAAACTCCTACCACTTGTATTGAGATATGATCCTGCTCACGAACTCTGGCAGCGCTCCTGCTCTGTTAGAGAATCCTTTTTCATTGAGGAAATCTCGTTTCTTCCTGATCTCCATCCTTTCCTGAAAAATAAAATCTTTAAATACCTTAGGGAAGGGATTTTTGGGAGATGCGGCCATGGGTTATTTGCCCTTTTGCTTCGCGGGTGAGATGGTCGGAGGAACTGCAAGAGAGGCGTCCATGGACCTTGTCCTCGACCTCTTGGAAAAGATTGGGTCATTCTTGTTCTTTGTCCACTCCTTTCAGCCTTAATCTCTCTCTTTCTCTTTCTTCTTAATGTTGCAGAGATAGGGACTTGGTCATCATCCAGCTCTCTTACCTCTGAATCAAATTATGTGTCAGAGCCGGTATCACTAGAGGTCTCAGCCTCCTCGTCTTCTTTTTCCTCTTCAACCCTCTTCTCTCCCGAAGAGGTGCTGTCATCAGCTGGTGGGTCATGTGTGAATAAAGGCTCTAAAACCTCTTCAGCTGGCTGATCAATGGTGGCCTCGGCTAGGCCTTACTCAGAATGCGGCCCAGATGCGGTCGCATTCTGGCCTTCGTTCTCTACTTCTCCTTTTTTTTTTCTGTTTCTTCTTCTTTTTCTAAATTTTCTTCTCTTGGCTCATGTTGAGTCTTTTCTTCTACCCTTCCTTGCAATAGTTCAACCTCACTTTGAGCCTTATGGAATGGCTCAAAGGTTGCAAGGAAGTCTTCAGCTTCCTTCCTTCTTTTTTCATCTTCTTTTATTTCTTCCCTTCGCTTTTTCTCTTCCTCAAGGAGCTGCAAATTCATAGCTACCTGATAACTGCACAAAAGGTAGTTATTTAGGCCTCAATTATATAGAGATTTGTGTGTCCTCTATGCTTATTAGGGTTGGTTTTGGATAGATATTACATGTTTTAACCCATTTGGAAGAATGGAAGCATTGAAAATTATTTTGTGCAGATTATGCTGCTGAGCGACTGGAGGGAGCAAATTCTGTGCTGCAGCAAAACTGGGAACATAACTGCCACATCACAGCTCGTTAGCCAACTTCATAAACTGACTTCTGTTGAGTTAATTTCGTGATAAAGGATCAAGGAGAGCCTTACACGTGTCCTAGTTGACCTAATTCAAGTCTCCTCTCCTTCTATAAAAGGAAGTAGCTGTCCAAGTCAAACTCATTCCATGTTTTCCCTTTGAAGCCGAATATTTTAGAGAGATTGAAGATCATCAAGAACACCATCTTCCGCAAGCTGATTAGGGAGTATATTTTCTTTATTAACTTGTGATTATGGACATGCATACTCAGATTGTAATTCGTATTTCTATGCCTATTATGAACTAAGTAGCTTAAGGTGTTGGTAAGGAATAATGTGATTACTATGCTTCATCTCTAGTAATAAATTGACTATCGCATTTTGGTTAATTGTTGTGCTTATTTCCATTTTATGCCCGCCTGGCCAGCCGGTGTGAATAGCTATCTCTAGTTTCAAGGATGATTTAGAGAGTGTGTGGCAATTATCCACACTACGATCATTGTGTATTTGTGAACGCTAGTGACTGAGCTAGGGATAGCCAGTTGCCTAGTGCTTGATCGGTCGCTCTTCATTGGGTTTGAAACATATCCCAAAAGATCCGGAGTTCCGGGAGGAATCCACTAATAATACTGCGAGAAATGCATGATCAATAATATTGCTAGAGCATATCTTAGAACAATCACTAAAACCTAACCAGTGCCTGTCTTTAATCTGTCTATCTATTTGTTTACTCGTTGTTCTGTCATTTATTTTGCTTCAGCATAATTCCGATAAAACCATTTTATTTTACTATTCTTGAAACCATTGGAAAGTTACACAAAAATAGGTAGAGTAGAAACTAATTCAGGGCTCGGATTGATAATATTACTTGTTGCAGACTGTGTATACTTGCACAGGAATTCTAGAGTATTTTATATCATATTTTTACTCACTCTAGGAACTCAACACTACCCTCCTGAGGTTTTCCTCATATTTTCTTTCTTCTTCAGCTTCTAAGGCGCTCTCGGCCTCTTGTTCTTCTTCTCTCCTTCTTTTCTCATCTTTCTCATCTCTTTCCTTTGCAAACGCATCCTCCTCAGTCATTGTTGGGTTCCTAGAGTGAGTAAAAATAAGATATAAAAAGACACTAGAACTCTGTGCAAGTATACACAGTCCGCAGCAAGTAATAAGTATTTATTGAATCTAGGGTCTTAATTAGCTTCCACTTTATCTATTTTGTTTAGTTTTTCAATTGTTTCAAAGGTGGTTAAAATGATTGGTTTTTATAGAATGCTGAAGCAAAAGAAATGACATAACAAAAAATAAACAAATAGGCAGACAGATTAGAAACAGGCGCTGGTCAGGATTTAGTAATTGTTTTAAAAGATGCTCTAGCAATATTATTGAGCAGGCAAACTCTCGCAGTCTTATTAGCAGATTCCTCCCGAAACTCCGGATTTTTTAGAATATGTTTCAACTCCAATGAAGCTCTACCGATCAAGCACTAGGCAACTGGCTATCCATAGCTCAGTCACTGGTGTTCACCAATACACAATGATCTAGTGTGATTAACTGCCACACACTCCCTAAATCATCCTTGAAACTAGAGAGAGGTATTCATACCGGCTGGCTAGGCGGGCACAAAATAGAAATGAGCACAACAATTAATCAAGATGCATCAAATCAATGGTTATTACTATGAATTAAGCACGACAATTACATGTTCCCTAACCAACGCCTAAGGTTACTTAGTTCTTAAAATGCATAGAGACACACGTTACAATCTGAGTAAGCATATCCATAATCAGAAAATAATACAAGAAAATATTAATTCCCTTGATCAGCTTGCAATTGATGGTCTTCTTGTAGGTCTCCAATCTTTCTCCTCTATTCGGCTCCCAAAGGTGGAAGTAAACTTTCCAAGAATGGAATGTTCCTCCCAAAGATGGAATGTATTTGACTTGGGTGGCTATCTCCTTTTATAGAGTGATAGGAGGCTTGAATTAGGTTGACCTAGACACGTGGATGGCTCTCCTTGCTCCTTTATCTCGAGAATAGCTTAACAAAATTCAGTTCATTCAATTGGCTAACGAGTTGTGACGTGGCACTTTTGCTCCTCACTTTGCTCCAGCACAAATTTTGCTCCGTCAAGTCGCTCAACAATACATTCTGCACAAAATGATTTCCAAAGCATCCATTCTTCCAAATGGGTTAAAACATATAATATCTATCGAATAGCAACCCTATTTAGCACAAAAGACACACAAATCCCTGTAGAAATAAGGCCTAAATAACTCCCTTTTGGAGAGTTATCAGCCATCTATTGATTTTCCATCTCTCTCTCTGCTTCAACCTCTTTCAAAGCATCTTGTTCAGCCTTGTACCCCTGATGACATGCAAAAATGTCATCATTTTCCTATTAATTTTAGCTAGTTTTGTTCATGAATTGTGAGATTTAATATATTTTTATGACGATTTTACAGAAATCCGAGTTCGAGCGGCAAGACTGAAATTTTAAGAGAATTTGGGTGAATTTGGAGACTTTTTGGGCAATTTGAAGAATAATCATTGAAGATCCAAGCCCCAAGGTCCAAGAAAAGTAGACAATTGAAGTGGGAGGCCCAAAAAGCCCAAAAGTTTGAAGAAAGGAGGCAAAAATCCGCAAATAAGGCTTCTAGAAGGCATAGCGTCTCGACGCTAGGACCATAGCGTCTCGACGCTAGGTGATCAGCAAAACGCGCTCCAAAATCGCGATAGTGTCGCGACGCTGCGACGACTTCTGCCCCAAGACAACATGACGTCACAGCGTCGAGACACTGTGACGTAGCGTCTCGACGCTGTCGACTTGTTCAGCAAGAAAGGTCCGGATTTTGCACTATAAAAAGGGCCCTTCCCTTTGGTAATCATCATCCCATTTTTGGGGAGCTCTCCCGTAGCTCAATAGAGAGAAAAAGTGAGAAGAATTGTGGAGGAGAAGGTTGGAATTGAGCGAGATTCCAAGGCTCAAGATTCGAGATGAGCATAGCGGGAGCTTGGGATCGACTTATCGGTTATTTCTTCCTTACTTCTTTATAATTCCTTGTTGTAATTTGAGTTAGGCCTATGGATCAAGATCACTTGGGCAAAATTATTTCCATTTGTGAGTAGATCTTGAGACCTAGGGTCGTTATTCTAGTTAATTGGATATTGTAGCGCAATTACTTGGAGTATATAATGAATTTCTTCATATTTCATCTATGCAATTTTTGCTTAATGCCTTTAATCTCTTGATCACAGATTAATTGTTATGTTGCTCTAAATTGATACTCGACAGAGACAATTTAGATTAGAACCTAATTGCATGGCTAACGATTGCTTGGAGCACGAGAGTGAAAAAGAATTGTTAGAAATTGTTTATGAAGTTGCTTAATGCCATACTATGATTAACTAAGGAAATGGACACATGAATTAGTTATGTTAGTATGAGATGTGGAGGAGCTTGAAAGAGGAATTCGCTTATAATTACTTCTAGATTTATGAAATTGCAGATTATTAGTTATATGCATCCATGTAATTGAGCTACGAATCCAAGAAAGCTAGATAACACCCTAGGTCAAGCCCCCTTAATTGGATATTTTCATTTCGCTATTGCATGTTTTACTTTTATTAATTTTTTGCATTATCATTCAAGTTGATCTTCTAAATAAAATTAAAACATGATGATTCTTGGTACTTAATAGAATTAATTCAATTTCCCTGAGGATTCGATACTCGGTATTACCTACCGTTTTATATTACTTGTAACGACTCGTGCGCTTGCGGTGATCGCTCAACGACCCCTCAGCAATCTCAAGGGCCTTTGCCACTGCTTGACGGATTGTTCCTTCGAATACATCGGGCGACATCTTTGCAATTTTTAGGGGCTTAATTTCAAGCGGCTTTTCAGACACATTTTTCTTTCGGCTCCTCTTTCTTGCGCTGTGAGTAACAACCGGCTTGGTCCTGCAAGATAGAGAAAGGTTAGTTGAAGGTTCGGAGACCTTACCCATTGAAGTTTCTCCTTGCCGAAAGCTTTCAGCTGCCTTGGTGGCTTTTTCTTCGTCCTGTCGATTCCCTTCTTCTTCAAGGGCAACTCTTCTCTTGGCACTCATCTCTCGGATCATTTCAAACCACTCCTGCGAACGTTTTCTGAATTGTTGAGTGGGGGGTTTTAGGTTTGATGGACAGCAGTGGCGTGCGTGAACCTTTTTGCCGTAGATTAGCTCGACTTCTCCCTCGAACTAGCCGACATTGTCGAAGAGGATGGAGTTGGAGCGTTGGGTACTTGGTTCACGACCGCCAGCGAGAATCCCGTGGGTCTCGTCCTTCGCGTGCCTTGCATGGGTGTTACGAGGTTCTCCCCTTGCCGTCTAACGTTAGCCTCGACTTTGTGGGTTGCTCGTTGATAACTGTCCGAAAGGTAGTTATTTAGGCCTTAATTCTATACGGATTTGTGTGTCTTTTGTGCTTAATAGGGTTGGTTTTAGATATATATTATATGTTTTAACCCATTTGGAAGAATGGAGGCTTTGAAAGTTATTTTGTGCAGAAAATACTGCTGAGCGACGTGAGGGAGCAAATTCTGTGCTGCAGCAAAACTGGGAGCAAAACTGCCACATCACAGCTCGTTAGCCAAGTTGACAAACCGACTTCTATTGAGTTATTTTCGGGATAAAGGAGTGAGGAGAGCCTGCCATGTGTCCAATTTAACCTAATTCTCATCTTATAAAAGGAGGAGCCGTCAAAGATAAAGGCATTCACGATTTGGAGACCGAATCAATCGGCCGGAGGCCGAATTGATGGCAGAATGGAGATCTAAGAAGACCATTTGCGATTCCACTCAAGGAGACGAAGTTCTTCCATGTTCTTGGTGTTTTGGAGCAGTCGTTTCTGTTGGGTTTTATGCCCTAAAACTCGTAGATAGTAAATGTACATTTGACCGAACATTAATAAAGTGATGTATTATTCAATGTTTGTATTATATCTTGTCTTGCTAACCCTAATCCAATAAACTAAACATCCATGGCTAATAGAATGAGACTTGAACTAGTATGTAGGGACATGCGGGGATCAATGTTCAAGTTTTAGCCTAAAGGGTCTGTAGTATAGGGATAAGGCTGGGTACCTTATCCTGGTGACACTATGGATACGGCCCGCTTTGTATATTGATACAAACGTAGTGATCCAACACGTTCATGTGGTTGACATGCGAGTGGGGGTATCCTGTGCAATGAGTTTGCACAAAGACCGGACCGCGAAATAGTTAACCACTAACTTTAACACCGTTGGTTAGCTCGGTTTCTATTTCACTAGGATGACCTAGGCAACTTGGCCTTAATCCTGAGTAGATTATGGACTCCTGTCCATGAGGGATTGTCCTTTGATTTGTACGGGTGAGAGTGGCCAGTTCGCCGACTCAATAAGCCTACCATTTTGGGGACAAGACCGAATGGGGAGCTGGGAACGTAGTCTTACAAGATGGAATTCACTCCTTCCTGATATGAGGGTAAGTAGAGGTGTGTTCCCTTAAGTGGTGTCTCCGGGTCTTGAACAAAGGGCCCTACCCTCTTTATGGCACGAGAGGGTTTTCTGTTTGATGGTTGGACCACAAACAGGTTGTTCATTAGAGGAGCACTGGTACTTAAGGACCAAGAGGTAGCCCAGGGGTAAAACGGTAATTTGACCTAGCTGGGGTACGAACACACGTGAAGGGCTAACTTGCTGCTGACGGTCAATATCCGTGGACACAGAAATATATCTGCAGTGAGAAGAGTGCAGCTGTGGTTCTTTAGTGGAGTGAACCACAGTTAACAAATATTGATTAACTTGGTTAATGAGTTTAACCAACTAATCTCATATCGTTGGAGCTTCTGATCTGTAGGTCCATTAGGTCCCACCGGTAGCTCATTTAGGGCGTTGAGGTAAAATTCTAAGGAGTGATTGAATATTCAAAGGTGTTTGAATATTATACTAAAATATGAAGTGGTTCATATTAAAACTATAGGTTATAATTAATATGCATTGGATGTATATTAATACTATAGTTTTTTGAGAGAGAAAAATAGTAATTGAATATGTGATGTTAAATTTTATTTTATTAATTAATTTCGAATTAATTAATTAATTTAGTTTAATTAAATTTGATTTAATTAAACTATAATATAAGAGGGATATTAATTTAAATTGGATTTAAATTAATATTATTTTAATTAATTTAGATTAATTAAAATATAATTAATTATAATTTAAAATTATGTTTTTAAAATTATAATTAATTAAAATATCAGATAACTGATTTATCAGTTATCTGATATTTCAATTTTAAAAAGATACGTGGTCAGTGCAGTTGCTGAGATCTCTCTCACACTCACGCTTCTCACGCCCATCCCTCCCTCTCGATTGCTCTCTCTCAATCTGCAGAGAACTCTCAGAGAAAAATCCAGAGAAATTGCCTTAGAGTTTGGTTGAGTTCCCACAAGCTCCCAACGCGTATCCTGCTGAGAATACTGGTGAAACCTCGTGGTGGTGTTTGTGGCAAACTTTTCCAGCGAAAAAGGAACTTCAAGTTGCTGTTTTTGGGAGCAAATCAGAGAATTAGGCGAAAAAGTTCAAGGATTTCTTCAAAGGTAAGGTTCTTCTTGAACTAGGGTCAATAGGACCCAATTCTAGATTAGATCTAGAATTTTTCCCTCTGATTTTATGCATGCTTGTATCTGGTTTTACAGCATGTTTTATCAATTATTGTTGCTGTAAAAATTATTGTTTTTCCCAACGTATTGGTATTTTTGTTCTTAAATTAATCCTGGTTTAAAGGTTCTGTATGATTTTCCGCTGCGCAAGGGCTTTCATCCCTTCAATTGGTATCAGAGCCAACTCTGGGTTTTAATTTAGGAATTAAAATTTGCGTTGGTTTTAGGTGGGATTTGCATTATGAATGTTTAATTTTGCGATAAACTGTTTAGGTTTAATTGGCCTTAGAATTTATGATTTTTGATGCGATCAAATGTAAAGGCCCCTGCGTTTTTGGGCAATAAATCATAAATATTGAGTCTGTACAGTCCGGGTCACAGTTAGGCTTGAAAATCGATGAAGATCGCAGAAGAAATTGGTGAAAATCGTGAAGAACAGTCGAGTTTCTGCCCAGAAATCAGCTCCAGACGCAACAGCGTCGGGACGCTTAGCCTTGCGCGTCTCGACGCTGTCGCGATTCCACGCTCCAGACGGTTGAAATCGCGCCAGCGTCGGGACGCTTTCTTCACAGCGTCTCGACGCTGTCACGATTTCGTGCGGCGCCAGGATTTTCGCGAAAACAGACGTGGTGCCCTAATTTGGCCGGTTCGGTTCGAGCGTTTTGGGTCAGCTGGGACCGGTTCGGTCCGGTTTGACCCGTTTTGGGTGCGGTTCGAGTTTTTCAAGTCCGGTTCGAAGTGGTTCGGGTCGGTTCAAGGCTAGTAGACCGGATTTGGAGCTGCAGAATTATGTAATAGGATAGATTTATTGCTTTATTAATGTAATTTTGCTTTAATCTATCCTAGGGGCCAATTAAATCGGTTTATTCGCTATTTAAATGCTTTATGGATGTCATTTAAATTTAATCCCACCTTAGGATATAAAGCATGCTCATGCATTTATGAATGTTATAATTAGATTATAATATATGTATGAAATGCATGGTTTGATTTTCATGATTTGTTTAATATATAGTAGAGTTATATTAAATTCATGAAAATGGAATTGTATGATGCATGCAATTACATAGTTTTAATATAAGAGTTATATTAAAAATTATTTGTTTGCAGCATGCTAAGTTGATTTTCCATTATTGGCTATAATAAAGTTGTTTATTATTTAAATGGAAATCAATTGCATTGAGCATGATACATCCATAGATTAATATAAGGGTTGTATTAATTATCATGCAATGCATAGTACTATAGTTTAAAATTTCATTAACTTGAATATGATTGTTAATTGTTTTAAAAACTATAGTATGCATGATTATAGGGCTAATCATTATAAAATTTTGAAATAGTTTAAAATTTTATGATTAGAAACCGTCAATCTATAATCAAGATATGCATGTTCACATAGGATCTTAGGTTAAAATTATATTAATTTTAATGGGTTAAAATTAATTAGACCTAAGATCATTTTCTAATAGGATTAGAAAATCTTACTTAGTTTTAAAATAGTTTTAATGAACTAAGTAGGACGAACATTCCTAAGATTATAAGGGAACTCTATCAGTGAGGTTCTGTCTAAGGATTGGAGGTATTTAAGTTGACGGTAAACGGAACACCTCCTACCTGGGAACTGATCTTGAATACCGGAGTTGAATTAATCTCAGGTTAATGTTAGAATAATGTCACTAGGTTAATTAAATTTGTTTAATACACCTAGACATTAGGTCTTATTATAATAGTTATAATAGGACTAGACTTAGATAAATGACTTAGCCGGATTTATCTAGGTTTAATCAAACCCTAAAATTAATATTCAGTTACTTTAGTGGGAGGAAAATTACAAAACTTAATTTAAATTGAGTTTTGCTCCTACGTCCCCGTGACGTTCACACCGTGAGACCCATGCTCGGCTTTGTGTCGTTTTAGTGCGGTCTCCCTTCGGAGAGTGTTTGCATGGGTCAATACCAAGGTGAATGGGGAAAGTGACTATAGTAAGTGGGAGCGGGACACGTGTCAACGTATCCTTTGGTCTCCACCCCTAGGTCACAACGTGAGATTCCTATGATCCGCCTGCGTGTTGTCTCGGCGCAACCACCCCTTCGGAGGGCCTGATCATAGGATTCAGAACACCGTGAACTCCTTAACAGGATAGGATCACTTAGGCTAATTACCAACAGTTGTCTTTCCTAACGGTAGCCTGTTGGTGCGTGCCTCTGGGATCTGAAAGTGGGAGGGTTACACTTACAGGGAGGAGTTAATTGGTTAACAAATCCTTGACCGAACAACGGTGGTTAATATCTAATGGAATATGAGTTATTCTGGCATTAGAAATTGACTGAGAAGAGTCTCATTTTAGAGGAGGAACAACTGATCACCCTTCGGTGGCTGTTCTTCTAAACCTCTAAAGCATCGTTGCGAAACACAATCATAGTTTTATTAGGGTTCTTTGATTGTTTGTTTGCAAAATTGATTGGATGTATGCAATTGTTTGTATTGCTTGTGTGATGGGTTAAGGCAAAGATAACTAATACGGTCACTTGTTTGTTTTTCAGCAATGTCTTCCTCTATCATATCTCTGCTTAAAAATGAACAACTAACCGGCGAGAATTTTCCACAATGGAAATCAAACCTCAATACAATACTCGTGGTTGAGGATTTAAGATTCGTCTTAACGGAGGAATGTCCTCCCGTTCCCCCTCGCACTGCCTCTCAGGCAGTCAAAGACGCCTATGAACGCTGGACCAAGGCCAATGAAAAGGTCAAGGTCTATATTTTGGTCAGCTTGTCTGAAGTATTGGCCAAGCGTTATGAGAACGTGGCAACTGCTAGGGAAATTATGAATTCCCTGCAGGAGATGTTTGGACTTCCGTCCTACCAGCTCCACCACGACGCCTTGAAGAATGTCTTCAATGCCAAGATGCTGGAAGGTCAATCTGTTCGGGAACATGTCCTGGACATGGTTAACCAGTTCAACATAGCTGAGGCAAATGGCGGGGTTGTCTGCGAGCGCAGTCAGGTTGCGTTTATCCTTCACTCGCTCCCGGCGAGCTATCTGTCTTTCAGGACGAACGCGAGCATGAATAAGATTCAGTTCAACCTGACTACCCTCCTCTCGGAGTTACAGATTTACGAGTCCCTGCAAAAGAGCAAGGGAAAGAATGTGGTGAAAGGAGAGGCCAATGTGGCCCATTCCAAGAAAAAGTTCCTGAAGGGTTCATCCTCAGGGACTAAATCTGTACCCCAGGCTTCTTCATCGAAGCAGATCCAGAAGAGGAAGGGAGACAAGGGGAAGGCTCCTGCACAGGTTGTGCAAGGGAAGGGGAAGGCCAAGGTCGTGGCCGACAAAGGCAGATGCTTCCACTGCAATGCAGATGGTCACTGGAAGCGCAACTGTCCCCGCTACCTTGCTGAGAAGAGAAGAGAAAAAGAAGGTAAATTCGATTTACTTGTGTTAGAGACTTGTCTCGTTGAACATGATGAGTTTGCCTGGATACTGGATTCGGGAGCCACTAATCATGTTTGTTCTTCTTTTCAGGGAAATAATTTCCAGCAGCTGGCAGAGGGTGAAATGACGCTCAAAGTCGGAACGGGAGACGTCGTTTCAGCTCGTGCAGTGGGAGCTGCAAAATTATTCTTTAGAAATAGGTTTTTAATTTTAGAGGACTTGTATTTGGTTCCTAGAATTAAAAGGAACCTAATTTATGTTTCAGCTTTATTAGAACAATGTTACACTGTTTCATTCTTGCTTAACGAAGCTTTAATTTTAAAGAATGGAGTTTACATTTGTTCAGCTAAGCGTGAGAATAATTTATTTGTGTTAAGACCAAATGATGCAAAGGCCATTTTAAGTCATGAAATGTTTAAAACGGCTGAAACGCAAAACAAAAGGCAAAACGTTTCTCATTTAATTAACAACACGTATCTTTGGCATCTTCGTCTTGGTCATATTAACATCGATCGGATCGATCGTTTGGTTAAAAATGGACTTCTAAGTGACATAGAAGATACATCTTTACCACCCTGTGAATCGTGTCTCGAGGGTAAAATGACCAAGAGGCCTTTTACTGGAAAAGGTTACAGGGCCAAAGAACCACTTGAACTAATACATTCGGATCTTTGTGGTCCTATGAATGTAAAGGCTCGAGGTGGTTTTGAATATTTCATCTCTTTCATAGATGATTATTCACGATACGGTTACTTATACCTGATGGACCATAAGTCTGAAGCTCTTGAAAAGTTCAAAGAGTTTAAGGCTGAGGTAGAAAACCTATTAGGTAAAACAATCAAAACACTTCGATCAGATCGAGGTGGAGAGTATTTAGATCAGAGATTCCAGGACTATATGATAGAACATGGAATTCAATCACAACTCTCAACACCTGGTACACCTCAGCAAAATGGTGTATCAGAAAGGAGAAACAGAACCTTGTTAGACATGGTTCGATCTATGATGAGCTATGCTCAGTTGCCTAGCTCGTTTTGGGGGTATGCAGTAGAGACTGCAGTACATATTCTTAACAGTGTTCCCTCAAAAAGTGTTTCTGAAACTCCTTTTGAGTTATGGAGAGGGCGTAAACCTAGTTTGCGTTACTTTCGAATCTGGGGTTGTCCTGCACATGTGTTAGTGACAAATCCTAAGAAATTGGAATGACGTACGAGAATATGCCAATTTGTTGGGTACCCGAAAGAAACGAGAGGTGGTCTTTTCTATGACCCTCAAGATAATAAAGTATTTGTATCGACAAATGCAACTTTCTTGGAGGAAGACCACATACGAGATCATCGACCACGAAGTAAGTTAGTATTGGGAGAAGCTACAGAAGGATCAACAAGGGTTGTTGATGAACCTGGTCCTTCAACAAGAGTTGTTGGAGAATGCAGTTCTTCTCGTCAATCTAGTCCTCCTCACATAGTGGGAGAGCTTCGACGCAGTGGGAGGGTTGTGATACAACCTAACCGCTACTTGGGTT
Source organism: Luffa acutangula (assembly GCA_036850905.1). Taxonomy (NCBI): domain Eukaryota; kingdom Viridiplantae; phylum Streptophyta; class Magnoliopsida; order Cucurbitales; family Cucurbitaceae; genus Luffa; species Luffa acutangula. Next base: position 11,396,957 of record CM072087.1, read on the forward strand.
TAACAGAAACACAAGTAGTCATACCTGATGACGGCGTAGAAGATCCATTGTCTTATCGTCAGGCAATGAATGATGTAGATAAGGACGAGTGGGCCAAAGCCATGGACCTTGAGATGGAGTCGATGTACTTCAATCAAGTTTGGGAACTTGTAGATCTACCTGAAGGGGTCAAACCCATTGGGTGTAAATGGATCTATAAGAGAAAAAGAGATGCTGCTGGGAAAGTACAGACTTTCAAAGCAAGACTTGTAGCAAAGGGTTATACCCAACGAGAAGGAGTGGACTATGAAGAAACTTTTTCTCCAGTTGCTATGCTAAAGTCCATAAGAATTCTCTTATCCATTGCCACATTTTATGATTATGAAATTTGGCAAATGGATGTCAAGACAGCTTTTCTGAATGGCAATCTTGATGAGAGTATTTTTATGTCTCAACCCGAAGGGTTCATATCCCAAGGTCATGAGCAAAAGGTTTGCAAACTGAATCGATCCATTTATGGGTTGAAACAGGCTTCTAGATCTTGGAACATTAGGTTTGATACTGCGATCAAATCTTATGGTTTTGACCAGAATGTTGATGAGCCTTGTGTATACAAGAAGATCAACAAGAATAAAGTAGCTTTCCTCGTACTTTATGTAGACGACATCCTACTCATTGGGAATGATGTAGGGTATCTGTCTGACGTAAAAGAATGGCTAGAAGCTCAATTCCAAATGAAAGATTTGGGTGAGGCCCAGTATGTTCTTGGGATCCAGATTATTCGGGATAGAAAGAACAAATCGCTAGCTCTGTCTCAGGCAACGTATATCGACAAGATGTTGGCTCGATATTCGATGCAAAACTCCAAGAAGGGCTTGTTGCCTTTCAGGCATGGGGTTCACTTGTCTAAGGAACAGTCTCCTAAGACACCTCAAGAGGTTGAGGATATGAGACGGATTCCCTACGCCTCTGCCGTGGGTAGCCTAATGTATGCCATGCTATGCACGAGGCCTGACATTTGTTATGCTGTAGGGATTGTCAGCAGATATCAGTCAAATCCAGGGTTAGACCATTGGACCACCGTTAAAGGAATCCTCAAGTATCTTAGGAGAACGAGAGATTACATGTTGGTGTTTGGGGCTAAGGAGTTAGTTCTCACGGGATACACCGACTCTGACTTCCAAACTGACAAGGATTCTAGGAAATCTACGTCAGGATCAGTTTTCACCCTTAACGGGGGAGCTGTAGTTTGGAGGAGCATAAAGCAGGGATGTATAGCAGACTCCACGATGGAGGCTGAGTATGTAGCTGCTTGTGAAGCAGCTAAGGAAGCTGTTTGGCTAAGGAAGTTCTTGACAGATTTGGAAGTTGTTCCAAATATGAACTTGCCCATTACGTTATACTGTGACAACAGTGGGGCAGTAGCCAATTCAAAGGAACCTCGCAGCCACAAAAGAGGTAAACACATAGAGAGGAAGTACCATCTAATTCGAGAGATTGTGCAAAGAGGAGATGTGGTCGTGACCAAGATCGCTTCTGAGCATAACATTGCTGATCCGTTTACGAAGGCCCTCTCGGCTAAAGTGTTCGAGGGTCATCTAGACAGTCTAGGTCTGCGAGATATGTATATAGCGTAATCTAGGGCAAGTGGGAGATGTGTAATGGGTGTAAGGATGCCCTAGTTTATTGTATTTTGTATATTTACCTTTTATGTAATGTACAAATATACATGTACCGTTTCCAGCTTTGGATTATTTTGTATATACTTTCCCTGTAACTTGAGTTTTAGTTCAAGTGGGAGTTTGTTGGGTTTTATGCCCTAAAACTCGTAGATAGTAAATGTACATTTGACCGAACATTAATAAAGTGATGTATTATTCAATGTTTGTATTATATCTTGTCTTGCTAACCCTAATCCAATAAACTAAACATCCATGGCTAATAGAATGAGACTTGAACTAGTATGTAGGGACATGCGGGGATCAATGTTCAAGTTTTAGCCTAAAGGGTCTGTAGTATAGGGATAAGGCTGGGTACCTTATCCTGGTGACACTATGGATACGGCCCGCTTTGTATATTGATACAAACGTAGTGATCCAACACGTTCATGTGGTTGACATGCGAGTGGGGGTATCCTGTGCAATGAGTTTGCACAAAGACCGGACCGCGAAATAGTTAACCACTAACTTTAACACCGTTGGTTAGCTCGGTTTCTATTTCACTAGGATGACCTAGGCAACTTGGCCTTAATCCTGAGTAGATTATGGACTCCTGTCCATGAGGGATTGTCCTTTGATTTGTACGGGTGAGAGTGGCCAGTTCGCCGACTCAATAAGCCTACCATTTTGGGGACAAGACCGAATGGGGAGCTGGGAACGTAGTCTTACAAGATGGAATTCACTCCTTCCTGATATGAGGGTAAGTAGAGGTGTGTTCCCTTAAGTGGTGTCTCCGGGTCTTGAACAAAGGGCCCTACCCTCTTTATGGCACGAGAGGGTTTTCTGTTTGATGGTTGGACCACAAACAGGTTGTTCATTAGAGGAGCACTGGTACTTAAGGACCAAGAGGTAGCCCAGGGGTAAAACGGTAATTTGACCTAGCTGGGGTACGAACACACGTGAAGGGCTAACTTGCTGCTGACGGTCAATATCCGTGGACACAGAAATATATCTGCAGTGAGAAGAGTGCAGCTGTGGTTCTTTAGTGGAGTGAACCACAGTTAACAAATATTGATTAACTTGGTTAATGAGTTTAACCAACTAATCTCATATCGTTGGAGCTTCTGATCTGTAGGTCCATTAGGTCCCACCGGTAGCTCATTTAGGGCGTTGAGGTAAAATTCTAAGGAGTGATTGAATATTCAAAGGTGTTTGAATATTATACTAAAATATGAAGTGGTTCATATTAAAACTATAGGTTATAATTAATATGCATTGGATGTATATTAATACTATAGTTTTTTGAGAGAGAAAAATAGTAATTGAATATGTGATGTTCAATTTTATTTTATTAATTAATTTCGAATTAATTAATTAATTTAGTTTAATTAAATTTGATTTAATTAAACTATAATATAAGAGGGATATTAATTTAAATTGGATTTAAATTAATATTATTTTAATTAATTTAGATTAATTAAAATATAATTAATTATAATTTAAAATTATGTTTTTAAAATTATAATTAATTAAAATATCAGATAACTGATTTATCAGTTATCTGATATTTCAATTTTAAAAAGATACGTGGTCAGTGCAGTTGCTGAGATCTCTCTCACACTCACGCTTCTCACGCCCATCCCTCCCTCTCGATTGCTCTCTCTCAATCTGCAGAGAACTCTCAGAGAAAAATCCAGAGAAATTGCCTTAGAGTTTGGTTGAGTTCCCACAAGCTCCCAACGCGTATCCTGCTGAGAATACTGGTGAAACCTCGTGGTGGTGTTTGTGGCAAACTTTTCCAGCGAAAAAGGAACTTCAAGTTGCTGTTTTTGGGAGCAAATCAGAGAATTAGGCGAAAAAGTTCAAGGATTTCTTCAAAGGTAAGGTTCTTCTTGAACTAGGGTCAATAGGACCCAATTCTAGATTAGATCTAGAATTTTTCCCTCTGATTTTATGCATGCTTGTATCTGGTTTTACAGCATGTTTTATCAATTATTGTTGCTGTAAAAATTATTGTTTTTCCCAACGTATTGGTATTTTTGTTCTTAAATTAATCCTGGTTTAAAGGTTCTGTATGATTTTCCGCTGCGCAAGGGCTTTCATCCCTTCAATTGGTATCAGAGCCAACTCTGGGTTTTAATTTAGGAATTAAAATTTGCGTTGGTTTTAGGTGGGATTTGCATTATGAATGTTTAATTTTGCGATAAACTGTTTAGGTTTAATTGGCCTTAGAATTTATGATTTTTGATGCGATCAAATGTAAAGGCCCCTGCGTTTTTGGGCAATAAATCATAAATATTGAGTCTGTACAGTCCGGGTCACAGTTAGGCTTGAAAATCGATGAAGATCGCAGAAGAAATTGGTGAAAATCGTGAAGAACAGTCGAGTTTCTGCCCAGAAATCAGCTCCAGACGCAACAGCGTCGGGACGCTTAGCCTTGCGCGTCTCGACGCTGTCGCGATTCCACGCTCCAGACGGTTGAAATCGCGCCAGCGTCGGGACGCTTTCTTCACAGCGTCTCGACGCTGTCACGATTTCGTGCGGCGCCAGGATTTTCGCGAAAACAGACGTGGTGCCCTAATTTGGCCGGTTCGGTTCGAGCGTTTTGGGTCAGCTGGGACCGGTTCGGTCCGGTTTGACCCGTTTTGGGTGCGGTTCGAGTTTTTCAAGTCCGGTTCGAAGTGGTTCGGGTCGGTTCAAGGCTAGTAGACCGGATTTGGAGCTGCAGAATTATGTAATAGGATAGATTTATTGCTTTATTAATGTAATTTTGCTTTAATCTATCCTAGGGGCCAATTAAATCGGTTTATTCGCTATTTAAATGCTTTATGGATGTCATTTAAATTTAATCCCACCTTAGGATATAAAGCATGCTCATGCATTTATGAATGTTATAATTAGATTATAATATATGTATGAAATGCATGGTTTGATTTTCATGATTTGTTTAATATATAGTAGAGTTATATTAAATTCATGAAAATGGAATAGTATGATGCATGCAATTACATAGTTTTAATATAAGAGTTATATTAAAAATTATTTGTTTGCAGCATGCTAAGTTGATTTTCCATTATTGGCTATAATAAAGTTGTTTATTATTTAAATGGAAATCAATTGCATTGAGCATGATACATCCATAGATTAATATAAGGGTTGTATTAATTATCATGCAATGCATAGTACTATAGTTTAAAATTTCATTAACTTGAATATGATTGTTAATTGTTTTAAAAACTATAGTATGCATGATTATAGGGCTAATCATTATAAAATTTTGAAATAGTTTAAAATTTTATGATTAGAAACCGTCAATCTATAATCAAGATATGCATGTTCACATAGGATCTTAGGTTAAAATTATATTAATTTTAATGGGTTAAAATTAATTAGACCTAAGATCATTTTCTAATAGGATTAGAAAATCTTACTTAGTTTTAAAATAGTTTTAATGAACTAAGTAGGACGAACATTCCTAAGATTATAAGGGAACTCTACCAGTGAGGTTCTGTCTAAGGATTGGAGGTATTTAAGTTGACGGTAAACGGAACACCTCCTACCTGGGAACTGATCTGGAATACCGGAGTTGAATTAATCTCAGGTTAATGTTAGAATAATGTCACTAGGTTAATTAAATTTGTTTAATACACCTAGACATTAGGTCTTATTATAATAGTTATAATAGGACTAGACTTAGATAAATGACTTAGCCGGATTTATCTAGGTTTAATCAAACCCTAAAATTAATATTCAGTTACTTTAGTGGGAGGAAAATTACAAAACTTAATTTAAATTGAGTTTTGCTCCTACGTCCCCGTGACGTTCACACCGTGAGACCCATGCTCGGCTTTGTGTCGTTTTAGTGCGGCCTCCCTTCGGAGAGTGTTTGCATGGGTCAATACCAAGGTGAATGGGGAAAGTGACTATAGTAAGTGGGAGCGGGACACGTGTCAACGTATCCTTTGGTCTCCACCCCTAGGTCACAACGTGAGATTCCTATGATCCGCCTGCGTGTTGTCTCGGCGCAACCACCCCTTCGGAGGGCCTGATCATAGGATTCAGAACACCGTGAACTCCTTAACAGGATAGGATCACTTAGGCTAATTACCAACAGTTGTCTTTCCTAACGGTAGCCTGTTGGTGCGTGCCTCTGGGATCTGAAAGTGGGAGGGTTACACTTACAGGGAGGAGTTAATTGGTTAACAAATCCTTGACCGAACAACGGTGGTTAATATCTAATGGAATATGAGTTATTCTGGCATTAGAAATTGACTGAGAAGAGTCTCATTTTAGAGGAGGAACAACTGATCACCCTTCGGTGGCTGTTCTTCTAAACCTCTAAAGCATCGTTGCGAAACACAATCATAGTTTTATTAGGGTTCTTTGATTGTTTGTTTGCAAAATTGATTGGATGTATGCAATTGTTTGTATTGCTTGTGTGATGGGTTAAGGCAAAGATAACTAATACGGTCACTTGTTTGTTTTTCAGCAATGTCTTCCTCTATCATATCTCTGCTTAAAAATGAACAACTAACCGGCGAGAATTTTCCACAATGGAAATCAAACCTCAATACAATACTCGTGGTTGAGGATTTAAGATTCGTCTTAACGGAGGAATGTCCTCCCGTTCCCCCTCGCACTGCCTCTCAGGCAGTCAAAGACGCCTATGAACGCTGGACCAAGGCCAATGAAAAGGTCAAGGTCTATATTTTGGTCAGCTTGTCTGAAGTATTGGCCAAGCGTTATGAGAACGTGGCCACTGCTAGGGAAATTATGAATTCCCTGCAGGAGATGTTTGGACTTCCGTCCTACCAGCTCCACCACGACGCCTTGAAGAATGTCTTCAATGCCAAGATGCTGGAAGGTCAATCTGTTCGGGAACATGTCCTGGACATGGTTAACCAGTTCAACATAGCTGAGGCAAATGGCGGGGTTGTCTGCGAGCGCAGTCAGGTTGCATTTATCCTTCACTCGCTCCCGGCGAGCTATCTGTCTTTCAGGACGAACGCGAGCATGAATAAGATTCAGTTCAACCTGACTACCCTCCTCTCGGAGTTACAGATTTACGAGTCCCTGCAAAAGAGCAAGGGAAAGAATGTGGTGAAAGGAGAGGCCAATGTGGCCCATTCCAAGAAAAAGTTCCTGAAGGGTTCATCCTCAGGGACTAAATCTGTACCCCAGGCTTCTTCATCGAAGCAGATCCAGAAGAGGAAGGGAGACAAGGGGAAGGCTCCTGCACAGGTTGTGCAAGGGAAGGGGAAGGCCAAGGTCGTGGCCGACAAAGGCAGATGCTTCCACTGCAATGCAGATGGTCACTGGAAGCGCAACTGTCCCCGCTACCTTGCTGAGAAGAGAAGAGAAAAAGAAGGTAAATTCGATTTACTTGTGTTAGAGACTTGTCTCGTTGAACATGATGAGTTTGCCTGGATACTGGATTCGGGAGCCACTAATCATGTTTGTTCTTCTTTTCAGGGAAATAATTTCCAGCAGCTGGCAGAGGGTGAAATGACGCTCAAAGTCGGAACGGGAGACGTCGTTTCAGCTCGTGCAGTGGGAGCTGCAAAATTATTCTTTAGAAATAGGTTTTTAATTTTAGAGGACTTGTATTTGGTTCCTAGAATTAAAAGGAACCTAATTTATGTTTCAGCTTTATTAGAACAATGTTACACTGTTTCATTCTTGCTTAACGAAGCTTTAATTTTAAAGAATGGAGTTTACATTTGTTCAGCTAAGCGTGAGAATAATTTATTTGTGTTAAGACCAAATGATGCAAAGGCCATTTTAAGTCATGAAATGTTTAAAACGGCTGAAACGCAAAACAAAAGGCAAAACGTTTCTCATTTAATTAACAACACGTATCTTTGGCATCTTCGTCTTGGTCATATTAACATCGATCGGATCGATCGTTTGGTTAAAAATGGACTTCTAAGTGACATAGAAGATACATCTTTACCACCCTGTGAATCGTGTCTCGAGGGTAAAATGACCAAGAGGCCTTTTACTGGAAAAGGTTACAGGGCCAAAGAACCACTTGAACTAATACATTCGGATCTTTGTGGTCCTATGAATGTAAAGGCTCGAGGTGGTTTTGAATATTTCATCTCTTTCATAGATGATTATTCACGATACGGTTACTTATACCTGATGGACCATAAGTCTGAAGCTCTTGAAAAGTTCAAAGAGTTTAAGGCTGAGGTAGAAAACCTATTAGGTAAAACAATCAAAACACTTCGATCAGATCGAGGTGGAGAGTATTTAGATCAGAGATTCCAGGACTATATGATAGAACATGGAATTCAATCACAACTCTCAACACCTGGTACACCTCAGCAAAATGGTGTATCAGAAAGGAGAAACAGAACCTTGTTAGACATGGTTCGATCTATGATGAGCTATGCTCAGTTGCCTAGCTCGTTTTGGGGGTATGCAGTAGAGACTGCAGTACATATTCTTAACAGTGTTCCCTCAAAAAGTGTTTCTGAAACTCCTTTTGAGTTATGGAGAGGGCGTAAACCTAGTTTGCGTTACTTTCGAATCTGGGGTTGTCCTGCACATGTGTTAGTGACAAATCCTAAGAAATTGGAATGACGTACGAGAATATGCCAATTTGTTGGGTACCCGAAAGAAACGAGAGGTGGTCTTTTCTATGACCCTCAAGATAATAAAGTATTTGTATCGACAAATGCAACTTTCTTGGAGGAAGACCACATACGAGATCATCGACCACGAAGTAAGTTAGTATTGGGAGAAGCTACAGAAGGATCAACAAGGGTTGTTGATGAACCTGGTCCTTCAACAAGAGTTGTTGGAGAATGCAGTTCTTCTCGTCAATCTAGTCCTCCTCACATAGTGGGAGAGCTTCGACGCAGTGGGAGGGTTGTGATACAACCTAACCGCTACTTGGGTTTAACAGAAACACAAGTAGTCATACCTGATGACGGCGTAGAAGATCCATTGTCTTATCGTCAGGCAATGAATGATGTAGATAAGGACGAGTGGGCCAAAGCCATGGACCTTGAGATGGAGTCGATGTACTTCAATCAAGTTTGGGAACTTGTAGATCTACCTGAAGGGGTCAAACCCATTGGGTGTAAATGGATCTATAAGAGAAAAAGAGATGCTGCTGGGAAAGTACAGACTTTCAAAGCAAGACTTGTAGCAAAGGGTTATACCCAACGAGAAGGAGTGGACTATGAAGAAACTTTTTCTCCAGTTGCTATGCTAAAGTCCATAAGAATTCTCTTATCCATTGCCACATTTTATGATTATGAAATTTGGCAAATGGATGTCAAGACAGCTTTTCTGAATGGCAATCTTGATGAGAGTATTTTTATGTCTCAACCCGAAGGGTTCATATCCCAAGGTCATGAGCAAAAGGTTTGCAAACTGAATCGATCCATTTATGGGTTGAAACAGGCTTCTAGATCTTGGAACATTAGGTTTGATACTGCGATCAAATCTTATGGTTTTGACCAGAATGTTGATGAGCCTTGTGTATACAAGAAGATCAACAAGAATAAAGTAGCTTTCCTCGTACTTTATGTAGACGACATCCTACTCATTGGGAATGATGTAGGGTATCTGTCTGACGTAAAAGAATGGCTAGAAGCTCAATTCCAAATGAAAGATTTGGGTGAGGCCCAGTATGTTCTTGGGATCCAGATTATTCGGGATAGAAAGAACAAATCGCTAGCTCTGTCTCAGGCAACGTATATCGACAAGATGTTGGCTCGATATTCGATGCAAAACTCCAAGAAGGGCTTGTTGCCTTTCAGGCATGGGGTTCACTTGTCTAAGGAACAGTCTCCTAAGACACCTCAAGAGGTTGAGGATATGAGACGGATTCCCTACGCCTCTGCCGTGGGTAGCCTAATGTATGCCATGCTATGCACGAGGCCTGACATTTGTTATGCTGTAGGGATTGTCAGCAGATATCAGTCAAATCCAGGGTTAGACCATTGGACCACCGTTAAAGGAATCCTCAAGTATCTTAGGAGAACGAGAGATTACATGTTGGTGTTTGGGGCTAAGGAGTTAGTTCTCACGGGATACACCGACTCTGACTTCCAAACTGACAAGGATTCTAGGAAATCTACGTCAGGATCAGTTTTCACCCTTAACGGGGGAGCTGTAGTTTGGAGGAGCATAAAGCAGGGATGTATAGCAGACTCCACGATGGAGGCTGAGTATGTAGCTGCTTGTGAAGCAGCTAAGGAAGCTGTTTGGCTAAGGAAGTTCTTGACAGATTTGGAAGTTGTTCCAAATATGAACTTGCCCATTACGTTATACTGTGACAACAGTGGGGCAGTAGCCAATTCAAAGGAACCTCGCAGCCACAAAAGAGGTAAACACATAGAGAGGAAGTACCATCTAATTCGAGAGATTGTGCAAAGAGGAGATGTGGTCGTGACCAAGATCGCTTCTGAGCATAACATTGCTGATCCGTTTACGAAGGCCCTCTCGGCTAAAGTGTTCGAGGGTCATCTAGACAGTCTAGGTCTGCGAGATATGTATATAGCGTAATCTAGGGCAAGTGGGAGATGTGTAATGGGTGTAAGGATGCCCTAGTTTATTGTATTTTGTATATTTACCTTTTATGTAATGTACAAATATACATGTACCGTTTCCAGCTTTGGATTATTTTGTATATACTTTCCCTGTAACTTGAGTTTTAGTTCAAGTGGGAGTTTGTTGGGTTTTATGCCCTAAAACTCGTAGATAGTAAATGTACATTTGACCGAACATTAATAAAGTGATGTATTATTCAATGTTTGTATTATATCTTGTCTTGCTAACCCTAATCCAATAAACTAAACATCCATGGCTAATAGAATGAGACTTGAACTAGTATGTAGGGACATGCGGGGATCAATGTTCAAGTTTTAGCCTAAAGGGTCTGTAGTATAGGGATAAGGCTGGGTACCTTATCCTGGTGACACTATGGATACGGCCCGCTTTGTATATTGATACAAACGTAGTGATCCAACACGTTCATGTGGTTGACATGCGAGTGGGGGTATCCTGTGCAATGAGTTTGCACAAAGACCGGACCGCGAAATAGTTAACCACTAACTTTAACACCGTTGGTTAGCTCGGTTTCTATTTCACTAGGATGACCTAGGCAACTTGGCCTTAATCCTGAGTAGATTATGGACTCCTGTCCATGAGGGATTGTCCTTTGATTTGTACGGGTGAGAGTGGCCAGTTCGCCGACTCAATAAGCCTACCATTTTGGGGACAAGACCGAATGGGGAGCTGGGAACGTAGTCTTACAAGATGGAATTCACTCCTTCCTGATATGAGGGTAAGTAGAGGTGTGTTCCCTTAAGTGGTGTCTCCGGGTCTTGAACAAAGGGCCCTACCCTCTTTATGGCACGAGAGGGTTTTCTGTTTGATGGTTGGACCACAAACAGGTTGTTCATTAGAGGAGCACTGGTACTTAAGGACCAAGAGGTAGCCCAGGGGTAAAACGGTAATTTGACCTAGCTGGGGTACGAACACACGTGAAGGGCTAACTTGCTGCTGACGGTCAATATCCGTGGACACAGAAATATATCTGCAGTGAGAAGAGTGCAGCTGTGGTTCTTTAGTGGAGTGAACCACAGTTAACAAATATTGATTAACTTGGTTAATGAGTTTAACCAACTAATCTCATATCGTTGGAGCTTCTGATCTGTAGGTCCATTAGGTCCCACCGGTAGCTCATTTAGGGCGTTGAGGTAAAATTCTAAGGAGTGATTGAATATTCAAAGGTGTTTGAATATTATACTAAAATATGAAGTGGTTCATATTAAAACTATAGGTTATAATTAATATGCATTGGATGTATATTAATACTATAGTTTTTTGAGAGAGAAAAATAGTAATTGAATATGTGATGTTCAATTTTATTTTATTAATTAATTTCGAATTAATTAATTAATTTAGTTTAATTAAATTTGATTTAATTAAACTATAATATAAGAGGGATATTAATTTAAATTGGATTTAAATTAATATTATTTTAATTAATTTAGATTAATTAAAATATAATTAATTATAATTTAAAATTATGTTTTTAAAATTATAATTAATTAAAATATCAGATAACTGATTTATCAGTTATCTGATATTTCAATTTTAAAAAGATACGTGGTCAGTGCAGTTGCTGAGATCTCTCTCACACTCACGCTTCTCACGCCCATCCCTCCCTCTCGATTGCTCTCTCTCAATCTGCAGAGAACTCTCAGAGAAAAATCCAGAGAAATTGCCTTAGAGTTTGGTTGAGTTCCCACAAGCTCCCAACGCGTATCCTGCTGAGAATACTGGTGAAACCTCGTGGTGGTGTTCGTGGCAAACTTTTCCAGCGAAAAAGGAACTTCAAGTTGCTGTTTTTGGGAGCAAATCAGAGAATTAGGCGAAAAAGTTCAAGGATTTCTTCAAAGGTAAGGTTCTTCTTGAACTAGGGTCAATAGGACCCAATTCTAGATTAGATCTAGAATTTTTTCCTCTGATTTTATGCATGCTTGTATCTGGTTTTACAGCATGTTTTATCAATTATTGTTGCTGTAAAAATTATTGTTTTTCCCAACGTATTGGTATTTTTGTTCTTAAATTAATCCTGGTTTAAAGGTTCTGTATGATTTTCCGCTGCGCAAGGGCTTTCATCCCTTCAGTTTCATCTCCCCAATTACTGAAAGGATTAGTATTTCTTATTTATTTCGTATTATGGATATGCTTATCGAGATTGTAACGTACTTTATGTTTTCAATCATGAACTAATATCTTTGTAGGCATAGGTTAAGAATTATGTGATTGTTATATTTATAAATCTGGAAATTCTATTTGATCATGTTCATCTTGAGTTATTGTTGATCTTTTATTTCATTATGTGCCCGCCTAGCTAGACGATATGTATAACTTCTCCTAGTTTCAGGGATGATTTAGGAGTTGTGTGGCGATAATCCACGCTAGATCATTGTGTATTGGTGAACGCCAGTGACTGAGTTAGGGATAGCCAGTTGCCTAGTGCTTGATCGGTAGAGCTTCATTGGTTTTGAAACATATTCAAAAAAATCTGGAGTTCCGGGAGGATCCCGCTGACAATACTGCAGGAGATTGACGGATCAAAAGAATTGCTGGAGCATCTTTATAGCAGTTACAGAAGTCTTAACCTGTGTCTGTTTCCATTCTGTTTTCTCTAGTCGTAATCACTTACTGCTTTCGTATTTCTTTTGTTCCAGCATTTTAAAAACCCAAATCAATTTAACCAACCTTTTGAAATCACTAAAAAGGCAAATTAAATCAATAGAGGTAGGCGTTTCAAGACCCTGTGGATACGATAAATACTTATCACTTGCTGCTAGATTGTGTATACTTGCACAGTATTTTGGAGTCAATTTATCTCATATTTTTAACCACTCTAGAATTGCAACACTCGTACACTCTGAGATCGAGTGTTCTTGCGTGAGGATGATCATCCTTGAGTGTTCTTCATCTTCCTTGAGCGTGGGTCTTTCGGTTTCACGATGAAGAATATGGAGTGTTGAGAGTTTGACTTGAATGCAAAGGTTTGGTGTTTAGTGAGGAGAAAAAGAGCTTAAGTCAAGCTATTTATACTTTTCTAATTACGTCACGTGTAGGTCAAACGAAAATCGTGACTCCCTTTTTATTTGGGAAAATGCGATCGCATTCCCAAATATATTGGGGAGAAATGCGGTCGCATTTCACCCAGTTTTTCTGTCTTCACTTTTCTTTTTTCTGACTTTTCATTTTTCCTATACTTTCTTCCTTCCTCTGAAACGCTTATAAACAAGTTAGAAAGCTCATATGCTTAATCATGATTTATTAGATATATTTTTCTCAATTTAAAGAGAATTAATGAAATGCTTTGATCAATTCAACTTCCAGGTAAGTCCCCAGGTAGAGGTGTTCCCTACGGTCAGCTTAAATACCTCAGCCTAGTCAGGACTTGCCTTAGACAAAGTTCCCTCTTGATCAAAAATCATTTATTAAAAAACAATCTTGCATTTTTCTCATTTTCCCGATTTAAGCTTAGAAAGGGCCCAAAAATAATATGGAATTTTCTAAACTCCAAGGTAAATCCCCAGGAAAAGGTGTTCCCAATGGTCGCCTTAAATACCCTTTCCTAGACAGGATTTTCCTAGACAGAGTTTTTACTCTTGTCTATATATTTTAGAGTTCTTGTCTAGATTATTATTTAAAAACCCAGATAATATACAAAAATTAATTCAAGGTAGTAGTCATACCAAATCAATTACGGAGACATGGGCTTCCTCATCCTCGAAGCCTCTTCCCCAATATGATTTTATCTTTTGTCGCTTCATGGTTTGACTGATTCCTTCAACCGCAATCTTTTTCCCACCTTTTTTGCCTAATTCTTCATGTCCAAGTACATCCTCCAAGGTTTCTCTTCGTACTATTTCCTACAAAGTAGATTGAGAGAGTTCATCAATTTCATCGATCATTGAACATTCCTCGAAATCTCCAAGGTACTTCATTGCATTCATCACATTAAACATGATTTGCTGATCATTGACCCTCATGGTCAATTCTTTTTTCTGCACATCTATTAAAGCTCTGCCGGTGGCTAGGAACGGTCGTCCCAAGATAATCGACACGTCTTTGTCAGATTCGCAGTCTAAGATGATGAAATCTGCAGGGAAAACAAACTTATCAGCTTCGCTATCCCGACCATCTTGATCTTAGTTTTCCCGAAAATATCTTAAGTCTGAAATTAAAGAGTAGTACTTGCTGACCCTAATGGAACTCCTTTGGATGAATTCTTCTATCAGGCCATCTCTTGACCTTCTCCTTGTACAGTTTTGCATTCTCATAGGAGAAGTGTCGGAGTTCTTGCAGTTCATTAAGTTGTAACTTTCTCTTGATTCCGACTTTCTCCATGTTGAAATTGAACTTCTTCAATGCCCAGTAGGCTTTGTGTTCTAACTCAAGCGGTAAGTGACAGGTTTTTCCAAATATGAGTCGATACGGAGACATACCTAAGGGTGCTTTGTATGCAGTTTTGTGAGCCCATAACGCCTCGTCAAGCTGTAATGATCAATCCTTTCGAGAAGGGTCCACCATATTTTCCAAAATAGCTTTGATCTCCCTGTCAGAGAGCTTTGCTTGACCATTCGTTTGAGGATGGTAAGTAGTGGCTACTTTATGTCTGATATTGTATTTGGAAAATAGATTGGCTATCATCTTGTTTAGAAAGTGAGATCCTTCATAACTTATGATGAAACTAGGAATTCCGTATCTTGTGAAAATATTCTTCATGAAAAATTTCTTCACCATCGTTGCATCATTTGTTGCTGTAGCAATGACCTCGATCCATTTTGATACGTAGTCAACTGCAAGCAAAATGATGTGTCCAAAGGACGACAGGAATGGGCCCATAAAGTCTATCCCCCATACATCAAAGATTTCCACTTCGAGTATGAAATTTAGAGGCATTTCGCTCTTGGCTGTCAGATTCCAGGTTCTTTGACATTGATCCCAGTTCTTTGTGAAGATGTGTGCATCTTTGAAGAGACTTAACTAAAAGTATCCAGATTGGAGGACTTTGGATATAGTCTTTAGTCCGACAAAGTGTCCTCCATATGGAGCCGCATGACAGGCTTCCAATATGAGTGGCATCTCTTCTTTTGTTATGCACCATCTTAGTATTTGATCTGGTCCTAGATTGTACAAGTATAACTCATCCGAGTAGTAGTCTTTGACATCTATCATAAATTTCTTAAGCTGTTGAGAGGTTGCTTTCGACGGTTTTAGTTCACTGACTAAGTAATTTACATAATCTGCAAACAATGGAAGTTCAACTATCCTAATTGCCAGAATTTGCTCATCTGCAAACAATTCTTTAATATCCAGCCCTTTCTCCACTTGTGCTTTGATAACTCTCCAAAAGGAAGTTATTTAGGCCTTATTTGTATAGTGTTTTGTGTGTCATTTGTGTTAAATAAGGTCGCTTTTAGATATATATTATATGTTTTAACCCATTTAGAAGAATGAATGCTTTGGGAGTTATTTTGTGCAGAATATAATTCTGAGCGACTTGAGGGAGCAAAATCTGTGATCCAGTAAAGTAGGGAGCAAGACTGCCACGTAAGCTGTGTGTAATCCATTTTATGAAGTGGCGTTAGCTGAATTATTTTTGGATCTAGGAAGCTTGGAGAGCCTTCCACGTGTACAATTTGACCTGATTAGGGCTTGCCTCCACTCTATAAAAGGAAAAAGCCGTCTCAAGTAAAAAATATTTCATTTTCCATATTTGGAAGTCGAATAGAGGAGGAAAGATTGGAGACTTCAAGAAGACCATCAACTACGGATCTAATCGAGGGAATTAATCTTTTCTTGTAGTTCTTGTAGTTATGGATGCACATACTTAGATTGTAACGTGTGTTATCATGAACCTTATGAACTAAATTTACTTAGGTGTTGGCTAGGGATTATGTAATTGTCGTGCTTCATTCTCTATGCAATATATGTTGATTTGAGCATCTTGATTATTTGTTGTGCATATTTCTATTTTTGCCCCCCTGTCCAGCCAGTATGAACACCACTTCTTAGTTTCATGGATTATTTGAGAAATGTGTGGAAATTAATCACACTAGACCATTATGTGTTGGTGAACGCCAATGATTGAGTTAGGGATAACCAGTTGCCTAGTGCTTGATCGGTAGCACGTCATTGGAGTTGAAACACTTTCCAAAAAATCCAGAGTTCCAGGAGGATCCTACTAATAAGACTGTAAGTTGTCTAATCAATAATATTGCTAGAGCATCTTTTAAAACAATTACTCAAACCTGACCAACGCTTCTTTCCAATCTGTCTGCTTTATTCGTTTATTTTCGGTTCTGTCATTTCTTTGGCTTTAGCATTTTACAAAATTCAATCATTTTAACAACCCTTGAAACTATTAAAGAGTTACACAAGATAGGTAAAGTGAGAGTTGTTCAACCCCGTGGATATGATAAATTACTTATCACTTGTTGCAGATTGTGTATGCTTGCACAATATTCTTGCTAGGTTTTATGCCCTAAAACTAGTAGATAATGAATGCAAACAAATTTTATACTTGTTTTAATAAAGTGTTATTTAGTTTCTGCAAAAAAAAAAAAAATGTTATTGTTAAATATTGCACAATTTGACCCAAATCCAATAAACTACGATCCAAGGTTGCTTGTATGTAACTTGAACTTGTATGTGGGGACATACGGGGATCGATGTTCAAGTAACAACCTAAAAGGTCTATAGTACAAGGATAAGATTGGGTACCTTATCCTCGTAACACTATGTGATACGACCCGCTTTGTATTTGATACAGACGTATTGATCCAAAGCGTCCATGTTGTAGACATGCGAGTGGGGGTATCCTATGTAATGAGTTTGCATAAGACCGGATCGTGAAATAGTAACCACTAGCTGTATTACCGTTGACTAGTTAGGTTTCTATTTCACTAGGATGACCTAGGCAACTGTTGGGTTTCCAGAGTGGGGTAAATATATAGTAAAAATAAACTCTAGAACACTGTGCAAGCATACGCAATATGCAGCAAGTGATAAGTAATTTATCGTATCCACAGGGCTGAACAACTCTCACTTTATCTATTTCATATACCTTTTTAATGGTTTCAAAAGTGGTTAAAATGATTGATTTTTAAAAAATGCTGAAGCAAAATAAATGACAGAACAGAAAGTAAACAAATAAAGCAGACATATTGGAAACAGGCGTTGGTCAGGATTTTAGTAATTGTTTGAAAAGATGTTCTAGCAATATTATTGATTAGGTAATTCTCTTGCAGTCTTATTAGCAGGATCCTCCCGGAACTCTGGATTTTTTGGAATCTGTTTCAACTCCAATGACGCTCTACCGATCAAGCACTAGGCAACTGGTTATCCCTAACTCAGTCACTGACATTCACCAATACACAATGATCTAGTGTGATTAAATGCTACACCCTTCTCAAATCATCCTTGAAACTAAGAAGTGATATTCATACCGGCTAGCCAAGCGGGCACAAAATAGAAATATGCTCAACAATTAACTAAGATGCTCAAATCAACATATATTGCATAGAAAATAAAGCACGACAATTACATGATTCCTAACCAACACCGAAGTAAATTTAGCTCATAAGGTTCATAACACACGCTACAATCTGAGTATGTGCAACCATAACTATAAGAAATTACAAGAAAAGGTTAATTCCCTTGAGTAGATCCGTAGTTGATGGTCTTCTTGAAGTCTCCAATCGTTCCTCTTATATTCGGCTCCCAAGGATGGAAATGGGAAATGACCTTCTCCAAAAGTGGAATGTTTTTTACTTGAGACGACTCTCTCCTTTTATAGAGTGAAAGCAAGCCCTAATTAGGTCAAATTGTACACTTGGAAGGCTTTCCCAGCTTCTCAGATCTGAAAATAACTCAACTAACTTCGGCTCATTCAAATGGATTACGAGCTGTTACGTGGCAGTTTTGCTCCTTGCTTTGCTGGATCATAGTTTTTGCTCCCTCAAGTCGCTCAGTAATATATTCTGCACAAAATACCTTCCAAGGCATCCAATCTTCCAAATGGATTAAAACATATAATATTCATCTAAACGCAACCTTATTTAGCACAAATGACACACAAAATACTATAGAACTAAGACCTATATAACTCTCTTTTGGAGCGTTATTAGCAACTTATTCCAAATCCTGAGTGGATTATGGACTCCTGTTCACGAGGGATTGTCCTTTGATTTGTATGGGTGAGAGTGGCCAGTACGCCGACTCAATAAGCCTACCATTTTGGGGACAAGACCATGTGGGGAGCTGGGAACATAATCACACAAGATGAAATTCACTCCTTCCCAACTTTTGAGGAAGTAGATGAGTGTTCCCTTAAGTTGTGTCTCCGGGTCTTGAATAAAGGGCCCTACCCTTTCGCTGGCCCGAGAGGGATTTCTGTTTGATGGTTGGACCACAAATAGGTTGTTCATTAGAGGAGCACTGGTAGTTAAGGAGGTAGAAGAAACTTAGGGGTAAAACGGTAATTTGACCCAGCTAGAGTTACGAACACTCATGAAGGACTAACTTGTTGTTATTGGTCGATATCCGTAGACACAAAAATATTCTGCAGTGAGAAGAGTGCAACTATGGGTCCTTAGTGGAGTGACCTACAATTAACAAATGTTGACTAACTAGGTTAATGAGTTTAGCCAATTAGTCTCGTATCGTTGGAGCTGCTGATATGTAGGTCCATTAGGTCCCACTGGTAGCTCTTAAAGAGACTTGAGACAATTAAGTATAAATCGTAAATTGAAAGTGTTTGATTTATTTAGGGGAATTATATAATGTATGTTGATGCGTTATAATATAATGTTTATGAAACTTTATAATATAAATTTTGAATTAATTTCAAAAATTAATAATTGAGAGAAAATATTTGAAAGAGTTTAAATAATTAATATGAATTGGATCCATATTAATATAAATAATTTAATAAAATCCCCAAGATTAAATATGTGATATTTAATTATGTAATTAATTAATTATTTATTAAATTAAATATGGATAAGATAATACCTTTACCTATAAAGGGGACCCCTTGGGTGGGGTGAAAGGTATCCCATTCATTCTACTTCTCTCAGAGATCTCTCCTAAGAGACTCCCACCAGTCTCCTGCTTCAAGATGTCTTAGAGATATACCAGTGTAACCAATTGGTGGTGTTCGCACAAGAAAGGTTGTTGCGTTTTCGATCTCACTAGCAAGAAAAGGCGAATCGATCAAGGCTTTCTACAAAAAGTAAGTTTTCTTTGAAATCCTTGATCACTAGGATCATTTAGATTAGATCTAGTTAATTATTTAGAAAATTTATAGCCGCTGTACAACCCCTTAAATATAGATTTATTGATGTATTCTTTAGCAAATTGTATTGGTATTTCAAAATAAAAATCAAAGACTATGAGTAGGTTCGGTGATTCTTTTCGCTGTGCACGACTTTCATCCTTTCAATTGATATCAGACCCAACTCAGTTGTTCTTGATTTTAAATTGAAATTTGCAAATTGTTCATGGTGGGATTTATGCATTGTGAATGTTATGGTTTGAATATAAATGGTTTCGATTAAATTGACCATAGATTTACGTTTCTTGAATGGTTCAATGTAAAAGCCCTTGCGTTTTTAGGCATAATTTTGTGAATCTATTATCCTCTGTAAGTCCAGATCTAGAATAGGGTATTCTATGATGAAGATCGAAGAAAACCACGTCAAAAAATGAGGCCAAACGCGAAGAACACCCGCTGGAACGCCCATATTCTGCCTCCAGACGCAGCAGCGTTGCGACGCTGTTCATCGAGCGTTGCGACTCTGTCTTCTCAGCATCGCAATGAAGGAGTTCTGTGATTGCATAAGCGTCGCGACGCTATCTTCTCAACATCGCGACGTTAACGCGATTTCGTGCGACGTGCGGCTAGGGTTTCATGAGGCAGCTGAAGGTGTTTTTTACAATTTGGTTCACTGCTATAGGGTCGGTTTGGTCCGGTTCAGCCCAGTTCAAGCTTGTTTTGGTGATTTGGAGTCCGGTTCGAAGCGGTTTGGGTCGGTCCGTGCGGTCTAGCCTAGTTCTGAAGCTGTAGAAGGATTTTTTTAGGATAAAATAGCTTAGATTATTGTAATTTATGTGCTTTATTTTATCCTAGGGGCCAATTAATCGGTTTATAGTCTATTTAAATGCTTTATGGATGTCATTTAGATTTAAAATCCCACCATAGGTTGTAAAGCATGCTCATGCATTTTATATATATTATAATTAGCTATAATGTATGGATTGAAATGCATGGTTTATTTTCATGAATTGTTTAATATATCGTTAAGGTATATTAAAATCATGAAAAATGGAATAGCATGATGCATGGAATTACTTAATTAAATATAAAGAGTTATATTTGATAAGTTGTTTGCAACATGCTACTTTGATTTACCTTCATTGGCAATATTATAATTTTTATAATTATTGAATAAGGAAATCATAGTTGCATTGAGCATGAAACATCCATAGCTTAATATAATTGTTATATTAAATTCATGCAATGCAATCCGGTATATATATAGTTTTATTATATTAACTTGAATATGATTGTTAATTATTTTAAGACTATAGTATGCATGCAATTAATTTTAAAATGTTTAAAATTAATTAGACCTTAGATCGTGTTAATTCTAATAGGATTATAATTAAGTCTTGCTTAGTTTTAAAATAGTTTTAATATGACTAAGTAGGACAAACATAACTATTAGTTATAAGGGAACTCTACCAGTGAAGTTCTGTCTAAGGCTGAAGGTGTTGGGTTTTATGCCCTAAAACTCGTAGATAGTGAATGTAAACAAATTGTATACTTATTTCAATAAAGTGTTATTGAGTTTCTACGATAAAGTGTTATTGTTAAATATTGCACAATTTGACCCAAATCCAATAAACTAAGATCCAAGGTTGTTTGTATGTAACTTGAACTAGTATGTGGGGACATACGTGGATCGATGTTCAAGTAACAACCTAAAAGGTCTATAGTACAAGGATAAGGTTGGGTACCTTATCCTGGTAACACTATGTGATACGATCCGTTTTGTATTTGATATAGACGTATTGATCCAAAACGTTCATGTAGTAGACATGCGAGTGAGGGTATACTATGCAATGAGTTTGCATAAGACCGGGCCATGAAATGGTAAACCACTAGATATAACACTGTTAACTAGTTAGGTTACTGTTTCAATAGGGTGACGTAGGTAACTCAGTCTTAATCCTGAGTGTGTCATGAACTCCTTCTCATGAGGGATTGTCCTTTGATTAGCATGGGTGAGAGTGGCCAAAATTCACTCCTTCCCACTTCTAGGAGAAGTAGATGAGTGTTCCCTTAAGTGGTGACTCCGGGACTTGAACAAAGGGATCCCACCCTCTCACTGGCCCTAGAGGGACTTTCTGTTTATTGGTTGGACCATAAACAGGTTGTTCATTAGAGGAGCACTGGTACTTAAGGAGACAGATGTAACATAGGGGTAAAACGATAATTTGACCTAGCTGTGATTACGAACACTCGTGAAGGATTGACTTACTAGTATAGGTCTATATCCGTGGACACAGAAATGTTCTACAGTGAGAAGAGTTCAGTTGTGGGTCTTTAGTGGAATGACCCACAGTTAATGAATATTGGTTAACCTCATTAATGAGTTTAATCGGTTAACCTCATATCATTGGAGCTTCTAATCTATAGGTCCATTAGGTCCCACTGCTAGCTCGTAAAGAGTAATTAGGAACAATTATATCTTAAGGGGATTTGAATAGTTCAAATTCATATTGGGAATTAAGTTAATTGTATGAGATACAAATTAATATAATGTATTATGATACATTAAAATGTAAAGTCTAATTTGAAATTAAACTTTATTATTATGAGAGAATAAATATTTGAAGAAGTTCAAATATTAATATGAATTTGATTCATATTAAATTTATAGGAGATAAGAGAATTGGAAGGAGTTCCAATTTTATTATTATTATGAGAGAAATAAATATTTGAAGAAGTTCAAATATTAATATGAATTTGATTCATATTAAATTTATAGGATATAAGAGAATTGGAAGGAGTTCCAATTTTAATATGAATTTGATTCATATTATTGAATTAATTAATTGAAGGTCTGAAATTAAATATATGATATTTAATTGGGTAATTAATTAATTAACTAA
Source organism: Luffa acutangula (assembly GCA_036850905.1). Lineage (NCBI taxonomy): Eukaryota > Viridiplantae > Streptophyta > Magnoliopsida > Cucurbitales > Cucurbitaceae > Luffa > Luffa acutangula. The sequence goes on from CM072087.1 coordinate 11,419,333, forward strand.
TAGAAGGTCTGAAATTAAATATATGATATTTAGTTGGTGATTAATTAATTTAAAGAATTAATTAATTGGAAATTAATCAATTATGAAAATGATTAATCACTTATGGAAATAATTAACAATTTATGGAAATGATTTAATCACTTATGGAAGTGATCAATCATTTATGAAAAAGATTAATCAATTATGGAATTGATTGGTTATAGAATTGATTAATTATGGAAAAGATTAAATCAGTTATGGAAATAATTGATTTTAAATGAATATTTTATTCATGGTCTTTCTCCTATAAATAGAACACTAACCCTAGGGTTTAGAGATACAACATATGGCCACCATAAGACCCTCTCATATTCTCTGAACTCAAGAACTCTAGGGAGAATTTTCTCTCTAGAGTTTTTCCCATTCAAGATTAGGTAGTCTCACAACTACGTTCTTAATCTCAGAGTTATAGCGGGGAAGATCAAATAGTGGTGTTCTTCGTTGTTGCAGAGCAATCAAGAATCATTCTTGATTTTCAGATACGTCAACGGAGGTTTGCTTTTTTTTTTTTGTATTATAGATTTAGATCTAAATTTTGTATGCTCAGCCTTAAGTTTCTATAAATTTTTTCTATGATTTTTGCCAGTGCCAATGTAATGATATTTTTTTGGATAAACAAAATTAACTACGAATCGGTCCCAATTACGCTTCTGCTTTATCAGAATTAGGGAATTCCAAATCCTTCAAGAGGTACTTAAGATAACGGTTTACGGAATACCTCCTACCTGGGAACTGACCCAGAACATGAGTTGAATTAACCACAGTTATGTAAGCAAGCAATGTCGCTAGGTTTATTAAAAGAGTTTAATACACCTAGATCTTTAGAGTAAAGACTTTACATTACTGTGGTTAAAAGGGGACTCTCTCGGTTAAGTTCTGTCTAAGGCTGGAGGTATTTTAGCTGACGGTTTACGAAACACCTGCTACCTAGGAACAAACCCGAAACCTGAGTTGAAATAACCATAGTCATGTTAGCATACGATGTTTCTAGGTATGTTAATAGAGTTTAATTGACCTAGAACATTTCAGTAAAATTCTCATTATAATAATTATAATAGGATTAGACTTAGATAAACTGAATTAGCCGAATTTATCTAGGTTAATAAACCCTAAAGTATACGGTAGGTCACTTTAGTGGGAGGTAAAATCAAAACTTTATTTAAATCGAGTTTTTACTCCCACATCCCTATATTCACAACGTGAGATCCATGATCGGCTTTGTGTCGTTTTAGCGTAGCCTCCCTTCGGAAAGTGTTTGCATGGGTCAATAACAAGGTGTATGGGGAAAGTGGCCATAGTAAGTGGGAGCGGGATACGTGTCAACGTATCCCTCGGTCTCCACCCATAGGTCACACCATAAGAGTTTTATGATCCGCCTACGTGTTGTCCTGGAGCAACCATCCCTTCAGAGGGCCTGATCATAGGATTCGTAACGCCCTGAACTCTTGAAAAGGATAGGGTCACTTAGGCTAATTACCAACAGTTGTCTTTTCCTTCGTTATCCTGTTGGTGTGTGCCTCTGAGATCTGAAAGTGGGAGGGTTACACTTACGAGGATGAGTTAAAGTGTGTTAACAAATCCTTGACCGAATAACAGTGGCTAATGTCTATAGGAATATGAGTTATTTCGGAATTAGAATTAGTTGAGAAGTGTCTGATTTCAAAGGAGGAGTAGCTGATCACCATTCGGTGGTTGTTGCTCTAAACTTCTGAAACATCGTTGTAAAACTAAATCTATAGTCTTACAGTTCTATGATTGCTTGTTTTTGCTAAATTGATTGGATTGTATGCAATTGTTTGTATTACTCTTTTAATAGGTTAGTGAGATAAATAATCAAGTAATTTGTTATTTCAACGATTCAATGATTAGATATGTGCATAGTCTTATGCCTTTTAATAAATAATGGTGATTATACAACAAACTTCAACGATTAATTTGTGGCGAATAATTTAAGATTAGTCTTAACAGAGAAATGTAGCTTATGTGTTTTTTGTAGGTAATCAAAGGAATAACCCTTATTCTAACTTTTATAATCTAGGTTGCCGCAACAACCCCAACTTTGCATGGGGAGAGAAAGGGAGCAATACCCAAGTCCCTCAAGCACAACAAAAGGGGAACCAGTTAGGATTTGCTAAATCACAGGTATTGCCCCAGCAAAATAAGCAGGCTTTGCCCCAGCAAAATTCAGAGAGTTCTCTTGAGGCAATGATGAAAGAATATATGGCTTGTACAGATGCCGCAATTCAAAGTAAACAAGCTTCAATGAGAGCCCTGGAATTGCAAATGGGCCAGCTAGCTAATGAGCTGAAGAAGGGAAGCTTCCTATGGATACAGAGCACCCTAGAAGGGAAGGTAAGGAGCAAGTACAAGCAGTGACTTTAAGGAGTGGTAAGCCACTAGAAGAGAAAAAAGACACTAGTAAACCCCAAGATGTAGAGAGGAATTGTGATAAAAATGTTGTTGTAGAGAAAGAGTTGGAGTCTGGTAAAAGTTCTGGAGGCAACAACAATGATGCTAGAGCATCTGGTTCTGTTCCAGATGTGAAACCACCCTATGTGTCGCCCCCACCTTATGTACCACCTCTACCTTTTCCACAAAGGCAAAGACCTAAGAATCAGGATGGTCAATTTAAGAAGTTTTTAGAGATTCTTAAGCAATTGCATATAAATATCCCTTTAGTAGAAGCTATAGAGCAAATGTCAAATTATGCTAAATTTCTTAAGGATATTTTAACTAAAAATAAGAGGTTAGGTGAGTTTGAGATTGTATCTCTTACTGAGGAATGTAGTGCTATTCTTAAGAATGGGCTACCAACCAAGGCTAAGGATCCAGGGTCATTTACTATTCCTGTCTCAATAGGAGGAAAAGAGTTAGGGAGAGCACTTTGTGATTTAGGCGCAAGCATTAACCTTATGTCTCTTTCGGTCTATCGATAGCTAGGTATTGGTGAAGCTAGGCCTACCACAGTCACACTCCAACTAGCTAATAGGTCTATCACATATCCAGAGGGGAAAATTGAGGATGTCTTAGTGAAAGTAGATAAATTCATATTTCCTGTTGATTTTATTATCTAAGGCAGATAAAGATGTCTCAATTATTCTTGGTCGTCAATTTTTGGCTACTGGTAGGGCATTGATAGATGTTCAAAAAGGGAATTAACAATGAGCGTTTATGATGAGGAAGTAAAGTTCAATGTTTTTAAGGCCATGAAGTATCCAGACGAAGTGGAAGGTTATTCTTTCATTAGGATTCTGGATAACACAATTGTTGAGACAACAATGGAGGATTTGACAATTAAGCATTTGGAAGCTCACTAAGAGATTAATGTAGAGGATTTAGAAGTTTGTTCTTTAGAAAGAAAAAGTGAAAAAGAAGTGTTTAGGTGTGAGGATGTTTTTGAATCTTTAGATTTAGATGAAAGGAAGGCTCCTCCTATTAAGCCATCACTGATTGAGGCACCCACTTTAGATTTGAAGCCCTTGCCGGATCATCTAAAATATGTGTATCTTGGAGAGGGTGAGACGTCACTCATTATTGTTGCATCATATTTAATGCTGGAGGATGAAAAGGCCTTAATAAAGTCGATGCAGCAATATCGCAAAGCAATAGGTTTGACAAGTGGCTGACATTCAAGAAATTAGCCCGTCTTTCTGTATGCATAAAATCACTCTAGAGGAGGGGTCCTTTAGGAGTATTGAGCAACAGAGAAGGCTTAACCCTGCAATGAAAGAAGTTGTTAAGAAGGAGGTGATCAAATGGTTGGATGTTGGGATTATCTATCCAATTCCCAATAGTAATTGGGTAAGCCCTGTCCAATGTGTTCCTAAGAAAGAAGGTGTTACGGTAGTGACTAATGAGGATAATGAGTTGATCCCAACCAGGATAGTAACTAGTTGGAGGGTTTGTATGGATTATAGGAGGCTTAACAAAGCCACCCGTAAGGACCATTTCCCTCTACCATTTATTGACCAGATGTTAGATAGATTGGCTGGTCAGGCCTAATACTGTTTCTTAGATGGTTATTCTGGGTATAACCAGATTACCATTGCTCATGAGGATCAGGAAAAAACCACTTTCACCTGCCCTTATGAGATGTTTGCTTTTAGGCGAATGCCTTTTGACCTCTACAATGCTCCAGCAACATTTTCGGGGTGTATGTTAGCAATTTTCTCTGATATGATTGAGTCCACTGTTGAGGTATTTATGGACGATTTTTCAATTTTTGGAGGGTCTTTTCAGCATTGTTTGGATAATTTACGTAAGGTGTTAAAAATATGTGAGGATACCCATCTAGTTCTTAATTTGGAGAAATACCACTTCTGAAGGATTTAAATTCCTCACAACGGAAGCGTGTATCAGATCAATCATTGTTAATTGGGTTAAAATGAAAACACCGATACATTGGCCAATAATTTCAGAACAATTCTCAAATTAAACCTTGGCATGCAATCCTAAGCTTTCATCTTGTTGAAGAACAAATTTTTTCACTGCACAATTCTCCTCAACGAACAATTCGACAACGATCTCCCCAACGAACACAACCATCAACGAGCACCTACTATACTCTGAGTTCTTGAGGTAGAGATTGTGGGATCTCAACTTTCATCTTGGGAATAATTAACAACAAAAAACTTTTGCTGTGTTTTTCCTTGAGAGGAAAAATTTTTAGAGAGAGAAAATTGCAAGAGAGAGTCACCCATGAGAATGCAGAAAAATCCTCCTTGGTTGAAGAAGGGTGAGGGGGAGTTACACGATTAACTCTTCCCCTGGCAACTTCTTATTCCTCAGCATAACTGCTGGGGAATTTAATTTAACAATTAAATCACCAAAATTATATAATATAATATTAATTTAATCAAATTCTAAAATTGATTTAAATTAATTTTAAGATATAGTTTTTATATAATTAATTCAATTAAATCATATTTAACTGAATTAAATAAATCAATCCAATCAATTAATTAAATATCATATATCCAATTAATTTTATATTTGAATCATATTCAAACATGTCTCTCTCTTTTAATCCATAGTTTTAATGTGCATCTAATGTATATTAAATATAAACTATAGTATTAATACAATTAAATAATATTTAAACAAATTAAATTAAACTAATTAATTAATTCTCCAATTAATTAATTCTTTAATTAAATATCAAATATTTAATTAATTTTCAATTTGAATCAAATTCAAATAATTATATCACTAATTAATTTTGAATCGCATCCAAAATTAATTTTACAGCATAAAGTTTAATTCACCAATTATACTTATATTATAATGTATCTACATACATTATCTTAATTGTATCAAATACAATATAATCCCCTTAACGAATTTGAACACACTTCAAATTCTATTCAAGACTATTTAACATCAGAACCCTTTACGAGCTAGCAGGTGGACCTAATGGACCTACAGATCAAAAGCTCCAACAATACGAGACTAATTGGCTAAACTCATTAACCAAGTTAGTCAACATTCGTTAACTGTGGGTCACTCCACTAAAGACCCACAGCTGCACTCTTCTCACTGTAGAATATTTCTATGTCCACGAATATTGACCAATAATGGTAAGTCAATCTTTCACGAGTGTTCGTAACGCCAGCTGGGTCAAATTACCGTTTACCCCTGAGTTACCTCTTGATCCTTAAGTACCACTGATTCCTCTAATGAACAATCTGTTTATGATATAATGAATAAACAACAGTTCCTCTCGGGCCAGGAGAGGATGGGCGCCCTTATTCAAGACCCAGAATCTGCCCTTAAGGGAACACACATCTGCTTACCCTAATAGGGGAAAAAGAGAATTCCATCTTGTAATGTTATGTTACTAGCCCCCACTCGGTCTTGCCCCTAAAATGGTAGGCTTATTGAGTGGGCGAACTGGCCACTCTCACCCATACAAATCTAACGACAATCCCTCCTGAAAGGGGTTCATAACATACTCAGGATTGAGATTGAGTTACCTAGGTCATCCTATTGAAATAGAAACCTAAACTAGTTAACGGTGTTACATCTAGTGGTTACTATTTTGCGGTTCAGTCATATGCAAACTCATTGCACAGGATACCCCCACTCGCATGTCTCCTACATGGATGCTTTGGATCATTGTATCTGTATCAAACACAAAGTGAGTCGTATCTCATAGTGTCACCAGGATAAGGTACCCAACCTTATCCCTATAATATAGACCATTTAGGTTGTTACTTGAACACTGATCCCCGTATGTCCCCACATACTAGTTCAAGTTTCACCTAAACAACCTAGGATCTTAGTTTATTGGATTTGGGTCAAATTGTGCAATTTTAGTAACAATAACTCTTTATTGTTGAGACAAGTGAACAATTTGTCACCATTCACTATCTATGAGTTTTAGGGCATAAAACCCAACAACTTCATGGTGAAGGAGGGCATTGTATTAGGTAATAAGATTTCAAAGAAAGGTCTAGAAGTTGATCGAGCAAAAATCGAGGTTATTGAGAGATTAGAACCATCGAATACAGTTAAGGAGGTTCGGAGTTTTTTAGGTCATGGTGGATTTTATAGAAGGTTCATTAAGAATTTTTAAAAAATTAGTAAACCTCTTTGTAACTGGTTGTGTGCTGATAGTGTTTTTTACTTTAATGTAGATTGTAGGAAGGCTTTTGAGACTTTAAAGGCTACTTTAATCTCAACCACCATTTTGTGTGCGTCTAACTCGAATTTACCATTTGAGGTAATGTGTGATGCGAGTGATGTTGCAATAGGTGCAATGATGGAGCAAAAGCTGGGAAATTTTATCCATCCTATATATTATGCAAGAAGGGTTTTGAATGAGGCACAACTAAACTATACAACTACTGAAAAGGAGTTGTTAGCAATTGTATTTTCCTTTGAGAAATTTCGCCCATATTTGGTTGGAACAAAAGTCACGGTTTTCACAGATCATGCAGCGTTGGGTTCCTAGAGTGAATAAAAATATAGTGTAAAAAGACTCTAGAATTCCTGTGCAAGTATACACAGTCTGCAGCAAGTAATATTATCAATTCAGGGTCTGAATGAGCTTCCACTTTATCTATTTTGTGTAACTTTCTAATGGTTTCAAAGATAATAAAAATGTTTGGGTTTTATAAGAATTATGCTGAAGCAAAATAAATGACAGAACAACAAGTAAACAAATAGGCAGACAGATCAAAGACAGGTGCTGGTTAGGATTTAGTGATCGTTCTAAAAGATGCTCTAGCAATATTATTAATCATGCATTTCTCGCAGTATTATTAGCGGATTCCTCCCGGAACTCCGGATCTTTGGGATGTGTTTCAACCCCAATGAAGTACGACCAATCGAGCACTAGGCAACTGGATATCCCTAGCTCAGTCACTGGCGTTCACCAATACACAATGATCGTAGTCTGCTGCAAGTAATATTATCAATCCAGGGTCTGAATGAGCTTCCACTTTATCTATTTTGTGTAACTTTCTAATGGTTTCAAAGATAATAAAAATGTTTGGGTTTTATAAGAATTATGCTGAAGCAAAATAAATGACAGAACAACAAGTAAACAAATAGGCAGACAGATCAAAGACAGGCGCTGGTTAGGATTTAGTGATCGTTCTAAAAGATGGTCTAGCAATATTATTGATCATGCGTTTCTCGAAGTATTATTAGCAGATTCCTCCCGGAACTCCGGATCTTTGGGATGTGTTTCAACCCCAATGAAGTACGACCGATCGAGCACTAGGCAACTGGATATCCCTAGCTCAGTCACTAGCGTTCACCAATACACAATGATCGTAGTGTGGATAATTGCCACACACTCTCTAAATCATCCCTGAAACTAGAGAGAGGTATTCACACCGGCTGGCCAGGAGGGCATAAAATGGAAAGAAGCACAACAATTAACCAAAATGTGATAGTCAATATATTACTAAAGATGAAGCACAGTAATCACATTATTCCTAACCAACACCTAAGCTACTTAGTTCATAATAGGCATGGAAGCACAAATTACAATCTGAGTAGGCATGTCCATAATCATAAGATAATAAAGAAAATAATAATCTCCTTAATCAGCGTGCAGATGATGGTGTTCTTGGTAATCTCCAATCTCTCTATACTACTTAGCTTCCAAGGGAAATTGGAATCCTTTTGACTTGGACGGCTACTTCCTTTTATAGAAGGATAGGAGGCTTGAATTAGGTCAACTTGGACACGTGCAGGGATCTCCTTGCTCCTTTATCCCGAAAATAACTCAACAGAAGTTGGTTCATGAAGTTGGTTAACGAGCTGTGATGTTGAAGTTTTTCTCCTAGGTTTGCTGCAGCACAGAGTTTGCTTCCTCAAGTCGCCCAGCAACATAATCTGCACAAAGTAACTTCCATTCTTTCAAATGGGTTAAAACATGTAATATCTCTCTAAAACCAACCCTATTAAGCATTAAAGACACACAAATCCTTATATAAATGAGGCCTAAATAACTACCTTTTGGGCAGTTATCACACCCCCAAACTTAAACTATTGTGTGTCCCGAGCAATACTAACTCACCTTCCCATAAGAATTTAAAACATTAGACAAAGAATTAGCTTAATCAAATTAGACAATCCAATACTGCCTTTAACCTTTACCTGAGCACTCTGCAAAATCGAGCTCTGCCGCAGCAAAATGATTAATCCAGCAGGGACAAATAATCACCACTTTCAACTCAATTCTAAGAACTCACCACAACCTAGCTCTATTATCAGACATTCAAAACATATTTTCAAGGGGTTTATATTTTCATTTTTAAACGTAAAGCAGCCCTACAGTCATAAGTTCTTAAGCATGGGATGACCCACTTTATGGTGCAGTACACCCTTGCCTCAAACTCATCACCAACAAGGCTCAATACTCATTATAAAGCTAAAATCCTTAGTTGTTCCATCTCTTGCCCCTCAGAATGGCAACATTTTATGATGAAGCTCACCTAAGTTCTAGGAGACAGAAAAACTGTTGGATCATCATTCATCCGTCAAAACTTTTGCTCCATCAATTTTTTCAGCAAAATTTCAACAATCAATTTTTTCAGCAAATAATTTTTCTCATTTTTTCACATTTCCTAGGTCATCTTTTGACGCGAAGAAAAACTGTGGGTATCACAAATGTCCCCGGTTACTCAATAACCTAGCAAATTTTTACTTGAAGGAGAGGAATGCTCGAGCAAAACAATTGGAGTAGCCAAAAGTCCCCCAAACTTGAATTATTCATTGTCCCCAATGAATCATTAATTAAGCAATTTTGCCCCCAAACTTAAATTTTTCTTTCTGAATTTTTAAACTAAACGTGGGACTAGAACTAAGCTTAAAGTGGATCATAAAAGTCAACACTACCTCGAAAATCTTTTTTACCGCAGCAATAGTCCAGGCTAGAAGAAATGCTCAAGCAAAAGGTTTCTGGAGATCAGAATACCTTGACCTAATTAAGCGTAATCAGTCCAAGCTTCAAAAATTCAGAAGAAAATTAGTTAAGTTAGCGTTAGGCAGTGCTGATGGAACATAAACATCTAGAAATTTCATTAACAACATAAGAAAAGAAATTACATAGCGGAGATATATTTTTAAAGCAGAAAAATTAAAACAGTCATAACAAGAAAATATAGAAAAAGATGCGGTCAGGAATGCGCGAGCAAACAAAATATTTCAATAAAAAAACTGTGCGCTCAAATTCTCCTCCTTCAATCTTCCTGACCATGCTCTTCTTCTTCATCACCTTCTATTTCCACAGGCGGCAGCAGGATCCAGGGGTTCAACAAATCTTCAGGGAATGCACGAAGGGCTGGATACGGCTTGGAAAAATTCTCTTGCAGCGCCCTTCTTAAGCTGGCATCCCGATTCTTAACATAGGTCCAAAAGGTTAAAGTTTGCCTCTCAACAAACTCTTGCCGACTGGCCGAAAGTGCTAGTTGTTCTAGAATCGAGTTGATGCCGTGGATAAGCCCACCTTGACGTACCTCCTGCATGCGCTGGAGCCGTGCCAAATTGGACGTGTCTATGATTCGCTTGTCAAACAGAATCACATCCCCCTCTTCCATTGGAACCCCTGCTCTTCTGCACAACATCGTTATTGTGTTTGGAAAGAACAATTTCCCTACCTTTTTCTGCCAGCAGTCAACAATCTCAGAAGAAATTATTTTTCCTACATCAATACTCATAGAGCGAAGAATGGCAAAGGCAAGCAGTACCCTGTCCCGAGATACTGTGGAGTCGTGAGTTGTCGGCAGTAAGCGTAGCCTAATGAAACCCATCCAGGTGTTGGCTTCACTCTTCAAATAAGCAGCTTGAAACGTGTGCTTTCGCGTTTGCGACAACCTCCATTGGGCCCCCTCAATGCCAACCTCTCGGACAACCGCACTTAATTGGTCGCTAGATGGTGCAACCATCATCCCATTAAAAACTGCATGCGGAAAATCCTGGAGATTGAACAAATCATTAATGGCTTCTGGGCTCCACTGTAAGGGCACTCCTCGAACTATAACCTCAAATTCGTCCCGAACGTCAAGATTGGCGTAAAATTCCCGAACAATATTGGAATTAACAGGCTCTGGTTTTGCACAAAACTGCCTCCAACCGAGGTTCGCTATTCCAGACTCCAAGAATCGTGGCACATCATCGCCAAATCCTCGTTCGAACAGGAAGTCCTGTTTCAGCATCTCCTGATATTTTGCTTGAGCAAGGTTGTTGACGAAGCGAATAAAATGTATTCTTGGTTCGTCAATCTCATCAGCCTCACCCGATGCCTCAGCAATCCCTTTGCCCTTGTCTTCTCTTTGCTTGGGCGGAATCTCTTCCTCAGCCTTTTTCGCTTCTTCTTCTCTCGTCTTGTCTTCAGCCTCCTTCTTCTCTTGTTCCTCTCTCTCTGTATTGTCTTTTTTAGAGTCAGTAATTGGAGGCGAGGGGGTATAAGTTCGAACTACCTGAATCTGACCGACTTTTCGCTTAATGCGGCGACGCTTAGGTACCTCCGGCATGATCACCTCCACTCGAGCCTCTTGAACTGGCTCATTCTCAGTCGCAACCTCTGTCTGCACATCCTCATTCTGTTTTTCTTGAATTTCCTCTCGAACTTCCTCTGTATCCGCAACTTTCTGCTTAGCCTGTTCTGGGTTCTGTTCTTCTGGTTCTTTCGGGTCTTCTTCAACTACTGTGGCAGCAACCTCATCTGCTGCCTCCTGGACCTCTTCTTGTTCCGCAACCCTTTGCTGCCTTCTCATTCTCTTCGCTTCTTTTTCCTCCGACGTCCTCTTCTTTTTCGTTTTCGCTTTCTGAACCTCGAGGGTAACAGGTATCTCTTCTCCCTCATTATCTCTCTCTTTTTCTCGCTCTCGTTCTAGCCATCGAAAATTTTGAAAAGGAATTCTATAGCGCACACAGAGAACGAAAGAAAAATGCAAAATGTAAGGGATGGATCAAGAAGATGAAGTGGGAAGAACTTACCGAAGGTTCTTGAATAAATACCTGCAGCAAATGAAATCATAACTAAAAGATTTTGCTCCGTATTAAATGGGTTTACCGTTCATATTCAATTTGCAAATCAAATTCCCAACGATAAAATCTTTGAATTTCAATTAACCATGGTAAATAACTGCACGCTGTCAACAGCTAAACCATTGGATAATCCCTGCGTGACATGTGGCAGCATCCTGGAAATTTACCTGCTCACAGAAATTCAAAAATCCCAAAGGTAAAAATAATTAACTCACAATAAAATCTTTTTTTCTCAGACGAAATGCTCCAGCCAGACCTTTGCCGCAACAATCTTTTGAACCTGAGGAATCTTGGAGACGGGATTCAAATTTCAAAATAGAAAACCAAATCTTCTAAATTTTAAAACAACCAATCAAATCAACTTTAATCTTTCTTGAAGCCGAATTAATTTAGAGAAAATCTTTATTAACTCAAACTAAACAGAATTAAAATAACTGAAAATAAAATCTAGATCTTAATATAATAAAATCTAATTAATTCAAAGATAATTTAAAGATAATCCAAATAAATAATCCTAAAATCAAATCAAATTCAAAATCGAAATAGATAAAATCTAAACAAATACATAAAGATAAAATCTAATAAACCACGCAAAATCAAAGCTAACCTATTCGAAAATAAATCAGCGAAATATAAAACAAATACAAACACTGGGAGCTCAAAATTTTGCTCTGTGAAATGCTCCCGCAAAAATCCTACTCTCTCAAACATCAACCAACCTTAGGAAAGGATATTTCGACTGAAACTCCTCACCCCAATAATGCTTCACACGCTGTCCATTCACCTTGAACACTCTCCCATCTTTTTCATCCTGCAAAGTAATTGCTCCATGGGGGAAAACCTCAACCACAGTAAATGGTCCTGACCATTTAGATTTTAGCTTTCCAGGAAATAATTTCAATCTAGAATTATAAAGCAAGACTTTCTGACCCTGGACAAACTCTTTAGATTTTATTTTCCTGTCATGCCACAGCTTAGTCTTTTCTTTATACATTTTTGCATTCTCATAAGAAAATTGGCGGAATTCCTCTAATTCATTAAGCTGCAGCATTCTTATTGCTCTTTCACGACTCAGATAAAAATTCAATTTTTTCAAAGCCCAAAACGTTTTATGCTCTAGCTCCAATGGTAGATGGCAAGCTTTCCCATATACTAACCTATAAGGAGACATACCTAGAGGAGTCTTATAGGCTGTCCTATAAGCCCAAAAAGCCTCATCCAACCTAAAAGACCAATCCTTCCTAGATGGATGGACTACTTTCTCTATAATCGCTTTTATTTCCTGTTCGCACGATTTTAAATTCCGCAAGCGTACGGGTCGTGACAAGTAATATAGTGATTTTGAGTATAGAGTATCGTCTCCACAGGGATTGGATTTATTCAATTAATTACCGCAAATAATCTTACTTAGCTTTATTTAGAGAACAAAATCTAATGCCGGAAAGAATAACAAAACGCTAATCTAGAAAGCAAAAGATAAATGGTGACACAATTTGGAGGGATAATTCTAAGAGAGTTGATTTCAACAATTGGACCTTTAATGCGTAATCAATTAACCAATATGGATTAACAAATCATTTGATTCATAAGTCTAGAAGCCTAATTACAAGGATTCTCCTGTCGGTCTCCTCCTATCTCATACCGTTCAATAAAGAATCTCCTTTCAGTCTCATCTTTATTTACTTAGTATGGCATTACGACCCTTCAGTACAACCTCTAACGTTATTTATTTTATCCCGTGTCACCCGGGTAAATAACCGTTAGTCATGCATTCAGTTCTAGTCTAAGCTTCTCTCCGTCGAGTTTCCACATAGTAACGATTCATTTAATCAGTGATCAGTTGATTAAAAGCATTACGGACAAAATGCACAAATGAACAATAATGACAATTAAACCACGTCAATTCATTAATTCAGCAGAGGTTCAACATCTAAATCAATCTCATAGAATTTAGGAATTTACTACTCATAATCACTAAAATTCAATAATTCCTAATCACAACAATTCTAGAAACTAAAACATAAAGAAAAAGGGAAGAGAAATGCTCATAAAAGTGTCGATCTCCTCGATCCCGCGCCGACCTCCTTCGATCCCGAGCTCCAAAGATCTTCAACAAAGCTCCAAAACTCTCCCAAAAATCTCAAATTTTAGTGTAAACTCTAGAATGGGGTGAAAACCCACAAATTGGCACCCAAAATATGGATGCAAAAGGCTCCTTTTATAGGCTCCCAGCAGGCTCAGCGTCGAGACGCTACAAGGACAGCGTCGAGACGCTCTGACGTCATCTTTTCTTGGGCTCCAAGACGTCTCAGCGTCGAGACGCTACTTTGGACAGCGTCGCGACGCTCTCGCGATTCTGGACCTTTCCACCCAGCTGCCTAGCGTCGAGACGCTCCAGGCTTAGCGTCGAGACGCTAGGCCCTGAATCTTCAATAAAGGCCCGATTTTGACTCAATTTTTGGGGCCTCCAACTTTCTTTTGGCCCAAATACTTCTTGTAATGGTTTTTGGGCACTTTTCTTGACCCAAATTGATAATTTAAGACTTGAAATTCATGAATTTGGGCTTCTAATTCATTCTTCTTGGCTTTTTGGACTCGGATCTTCAATGTAATTCTCCAAATTGCTCAAAAAGTCTCCAAAATCATCTAAAATCTCTCAAAATTCTGGTTTTGCTTCCTTGACTCGGTTTTCTGAAATTTAATCAGAAAATAGCATTAAAGCACACAATTCATGCACAAAACTAGCTAAAATTAATAGGAAAATGATGACATTTTTGCATGTCATCACACCCCCAAACTTAAATCTTTGCTAGTCCCGAGCAAAGCTAAAACCATTTATATGAATCAACTATTGCAAATGCATGACTCTAAGCTCAATGATCAAAATAATGAACTCTAACAATTAAAGGAAGTATTAAAACATATTCTTTCATCACAAAATTTAAATTTAAACTCTTCATCCCTTGCGTGTGTGTGTGCGAACCTCCTTATTAGGTCTTTACCAGCCTAGAAAAGGTTTATAAAATCCTCAGTTCATCTTCCCCCTACACTGGCCTTAAGCTCTAATTATCCAGCTTCCCAACAATCAAGAAAGCAATATCCCACTAAGGTGCCTGAAACAACGAGGTATGCCTCCCCGAAACTTGCATTTTTTTTTTGAATCCTTTTAGATGTAGCGCCTTCGTTCTGGCTTGCCAACATTGGTGATGAAAGCATCCAACTACGAGCGCCTCATCTTTCAAGATGCCGAGGCATGCTCATTTCTTTCCAGCGCTTTCATGCAAAGGCAAACGATGGGTGTCATGAATGCCCCTGGTTACTAACGCTCTCAAGAAAGTGGAACATTCTTTTTTTTTTTCTTTTTTTTTTCTTTTTTTTTCATTTTCTTTTCTTTTACCTTTTTCTTTTTTTTTTTCATATATTTTTTTTTCACACTTTTCTTTTCTTTGCAGGCTAATAAACATGATTTTTCTCCCAAGTAAAACATTACAGACTCTCATGTCGTTCATCTTTCAAATTAGATCTTAAGCCTATCGGAGTGACAACAAACATCTAGATAATATAATCCAGTTCTAAGCATTCAAAACCATATAAGTAGGCTAAGTGCTCAACATGTGCAAGGAAATCAAAGAAAAAATTGAAATTTACATGAATCTTGAACATGCTTTGATATTTCACAAAAATTGAACAAAATTCATTATCTAGATCATATCATAGACCGTCTTCATCAAAACAGATGCAATAGAATCATCATGAAAAATTTCGCTCAAATCAGAACAACAAAGCCTCCCCCCCAAACTTAAATCATACATTGTCCTCAATGTATCAATTATTCAGATTAATTAAGCATGCATAAGGACAATTAAAAAATAAAGGGAGAACGGTACTGCCCTGGAATGCGAGAGAAACCATGGATGTCAGCCTTCAACATCATTGGGGTTGTTTTTGGAAGAAAATTTGGTCTCGAGCTCCTTCAAAAATTGATCAACCGGAACGAAAGATCAACATGCTCTAACTACAAAAAACTGAAAAACAAAGAAAAAGGAAATTAACGGAAAAATAATCTTGGGTTGCCTCCCAAGAAGCGCTTGTTTAACGTCTCTTAGCTAGACGAGTTTGTGCGGGCTTTCAAGGCACATAAAAATTCTCGTATTTCTTCGGGCCCTTCTTCCTTGAATCAATGAAGCATTCTATCGCTAGTAAGCTTACTAGCTTTTCATGGGCCCCTGAAGCAGAAATATTTTTGGGATTTTCTTTTAATACAAGCATAAAAGGAGAAAGATAAAAATAAATGGACTTTGACTCTGACACTGACTCGTGAGAACAAGAAAAAGAACACTCATTATCAAGAGAGGATGTGAAGGATAGAACAGACAAAGACCTTTCAACCTTAAACTCTACCTCAAGAAACTCCTCAAATACTATAGGCTCATTTTCTTTTTCTTCCTCACAAACTTGTTCTTGATGGGTGCTGGAACTATCCAATTCTTCCTCACTGCCTAAACAACTCACCCCTATATGCTCATCTCTAGCCAAATCGAAAGAATTAGGCTCCTGAATGGGCGCTAATGAATCAGTGGCCACATGACTCACTAGACACTCTATGGAAGTGGATCCTACTTCTCTATCTTCCTTTTGGGTTTGGAGTCTCTCCATAGATTTTTCTAATTCTAAATTCATGGCTCTCGACTCTTGGATAAAATTTTCAAGCAAGCTCTCTAAGGAAGATTTTTCTTCGATGGAAGCGGATTGCACTTCACTCTCATCCTCTTGGGGATGCAATCTCCCTAGGGATTTTTCTAGAGAAAAATTCATGGCTCTAGTCTCTTCAATAAAATCTTGAAGCGAACTTTCTAGGGGAGATTTTTCTTCTAAAGGGGGATAATTTGAATAAAAAAAATTGGATGATGGTGTTGGTTCTTCGGGCTCAGATTCCCTAAAGGGCCACCCAAAACTATTAAAAGCCATTTAAAATAATTAAATCAACAATAATCAGGCTTTCAGCAGATGCAAACACCAATTAAATGCACAACAAGAACAATGGACCAGGATAAAAATAAAACAAAGAAAGCAAAATAAAACCTCTAATCTAAAGCAAGCAATTTGTTCACAATATTAATTGAATGAAATTAGCCAATCCCCGGCAACAGCGCCAAAAACTTGTTCGCACGATTTTAAATTCCGCAAGCGTACGGGTCGTGACAAGTAATATAGTGATTTTGAGTATAGAGTATCGTCTCCACAGGGATTGGATTTATTCAATTAATTACCGCAAATAATCTTACTTAGCTTTATTTAGAGAACAAAATCTAATGCCGGAAAGAATAACAAAAAGCTAACCTAGAAAGCAAAAGATAAATGGTGACACAATTTGGAGGGATAATTCTAAGAGAGTTGATTTCAACAATTGGACCTTTAATGCGTAATCAATTAACCAATATGGATTAACAAATCATTTGATTCATAAGTCTAGAAGCCTAATTACAAGGATTCTCCTGTCGGTCTCCTCCTATCTCATACCGTTCAATAAAGAATCTCCTTTCAGTCTCATCTTTATTTACTTAGTATGGCATTACGACCCTTCAGTACAACCTCTAACGTTATTTATTTTATCCCGTGTCACCCGGGTAAATAACCGTTAGTCATGCATTCAGTTCTAGTCTAAGCTTATCTCCGTCGAGTTTCCACATAGTAACGATTCATTTAATCAGTGATCAGTTGATTAAAAGCATTACGGACAAAATGCACAAATGAACAATAATGACAATTAAACCACGTCAATTCATTAATTCAGCAGAGGTTCAACATCTAAATCAATCTCATAGAATTTAGGAATTTACTACTCATAATCACTAAAATTCAATAATTCCTAATCACAACAATTCTAGAAACTAAAACATAAAGAAAAAGGGAAGAGAAATGCTCATAAAAGTGTCGATCTCCTCGATCCCGCGCCGACCTCCTTCGATCCCGAGCTCCAAAGATCTTCAACAAAGCTCCAAAACTCTCCCAAAAATCCCAAATTTTAGTGTAAACTCTAGAATGGGGTGAAAACCCACAAATTGGCACCCAAAATATGGATGCAAAAGGCTCCTTTTATAGGCTCCCAGCAGGCTCAGCGTCGAGACGCTACAAGGACAGCGTCGAGACGCTCTGACGTCATCTTTTCTTGGGCTCCAAGACGTCTCAGCGTCGAGACGCTACTTTGGACAGCGTCGCGACGCTCTCGCGATTCTGGACCTTTCCACGCAGCTGCCTAGCGTCGAGACGCTCCAGGCTTAGCGTCGAGACGCTAGGCCCTGAATCTTCAATAAAGGCCCGATTTTGACTCAATTTTTGGGGCCTCCAACTTTCTTTTGGCCCAAATACTTCTTGTAATGGTTTTTGGGCACTTTTCTTGACCCAAATTGATAATTTAAGACTTGAAATTCATGAATTTGGGCTTCTAATTCATTCTTCTTGGCTTTTTGGACTCGGATCTTCAATGTAATTCTCCAAATTGCTCAAAAAGTCTCCAAAATCATCTAAAATCTCTCAAAATTTCGGTTTTGCTTCCTTGACTCGGTTTTCTGAAATTTAAACAGAAAATAGCATTAAAGCACACAATTCATGCACAAAACTAGCTAAAATTAATAGGAAAATGATGACATTTTTGCATGTCATCATTTCCCTATTACTAATTTCAGCTTGACCATTTGCTTGTGGGTGATAAGGGGTAGCTATCCTATGCTTAATCTCATACTTAGCTAACAGTTTAGTTAAGATATTATTAACAAAATGTGTACCCTCATCACTCACTAGAGCTCTAGGTGTCCCAAACTGTGCAAAGATGTGCGATTGAAGAAACCTTGCAACTGTCTTGGCATCACTCTGATGGCATGCAATGGCCTCCACCCATTTGGACACGTAATCAACTGCCAATAAGATAAAAACATTGCCATTAGAAGGGGGAAATGGCCCCATAAAATCTATACCCCATACATCGAATAATTCAACTTCTAAAATGTAAGTAAGAGGCATTTCATCTCTAGGCCCTAAATTTCCTCTCCTTTGGCAAGCACCACATTGCTTGTAGAACCAATGGGCATCCATGAATAAGGTGGGCCAGAAAAATCCACAATGCAAAATCCTCATACCTGTCCTCTGACCGCTGAAGTGACCTCCATACGGTGAAGAGTGACATTGCTCCAGGATTTCCTTCGCTTCAGCACCTTAAACACACATACGAATAATACCATCAGAGCATTGCTTATACATAAATGGCTCATCCCAATAGAAAAGTTGGCAATATCAACATACCAAGGGACGTCCCTGACTACCTTTACCTCAACAACAAAAAGCTGTTCATCTGGAAAAGCATCTGAAATGGCAGATTGCTCCAGCAAAGATGATGATGGATCAAGACGAGATAAATGATCTGCAATGACATTTTCTGATCCCTTCTTGTCTTTTATCTCCAAGTCGAACTCCTGCAATAATAGAACCCAACGAATTAGTTTAGGCTTTGCATCTTTCTTAGACATTAAATACCTTATTGTTGAATGATCCGTGAACACCGTGACTTTGGATCAAAACAAATATGGCCGGAATTTCTCAAAAGCAAACACCACAGCTAACAACTCCTTTTCAGTAGTTGTATAGTTGACTTGTGCCTCATTTAAAACCTTGCTTGCATAATATATAGGATGAATGTTTTTGCCCCAGCATAGCACCTACCGCAACATCAGTCGCATCACACACTACCTCAAATGGTAAATTCCAATTAGGTGCACAAAGAATGGGTGCTGAGATTAAAGCAGCCTTTAAAGTCTCAAAAGCCTTCCTACAATCTGCATTAAAGTCAAAAACATGATCAGTGCACAATAAGTTACAAAGAGGTTTACTGATTTTGGAAAAATCTTTTATGAACCTCCTATAAAATCCAGCACGTCCTAAAAAACTCCGAATTCCCTTCACTGAATTCGGTGGTTCTAATCTCTCAATCACATCAATTTTTGCTCTATCAACTTCTAGACCATTCCTAGAAATCCTATGACCTAACACTATGCCTTCCTTCACCATGAAGTGACATTTTTCCCAATTAAGAACTAGATGGGTATCCTCACATCTCTTTAATACCTTGCCTAAATTATCTAAACAATTTTGAAAAGACCCTCCAAAAACTGAAAAATTGTCCATAAATACCTGAACAGTGGACTCAATCATATCAGAAAAAATTGCTAACATACACCGCTGAAATGTTGCTGGAGCATTGCAAAGGCCAAAAGGCATTTACCTAAAAGCAAACGACCCATAAGGATAGGTGAAAGTGGTTTTCTCCTGATGCTCAAGAGCAATAGTAATCTGGTTATACCCAGAATAACCATCTAAGAAATAGTAATAGGCCTGACCAGCCAACTTATCCAACATCTGGTCAATAAATGGTAGAGGGAAATGGTCCTTACGGGTGGCCTTATTAAGCCTCCTGTAGTCCATGCAAACCCTCCAGCCAGTTACTATCCTGGTTGGAATCAACTCATTGTCTTTATTACTTACCATAGTGACACCTTCTTTTTTAGGAACACATTGGACAGGGTTCACCCAATTGCTATCGGCAATTGGATAAATGATCCCAGCATCCAACTATTTAATCACCTCCTTTTTAACAACCTCTTTCATTGCAGAGTTAAGCGTTCTTTGTTGCTCAATACTCCTAAAGGATCCCTCATCTAGGGTGATTTTGTGCATACAAAAAGATGGGCTAATTCCCTGAATGTCAGCCAACGTCCAACGTATAGCCTTGCGGTATTGCTGCAGCAACTTTATTAAGGCCTCTTCATGCTCTGGCATTAAATCTGATGCAACAATAATGGGCAACGTCTTACCTTCCCCAAGATACACATACTTTAGATGATCCAGCAAGGGCTTCAAATCTAAAGTAGGTGCCTCAATCAGGGATGGCTTAATTGGAGGAGCCTTCCTTTGATCTAAATCTAAAGACTAAAAAACATCCTCACACCTAAACAACTCTTTTTCATTTTTGCTTTCTAAAGAACAAACTTCTAAATCCTCTACACTAACCTCTCCATGGTTTTCCAAATGCTTACTAGCCGAATCCTGCATTGTTGTCTCAATAACTATGCTCTCCAGAATCTGAATGAAGGAGCAATCCACCATTTCATCTGGATATTTCATGGCTTTAAACACATTAAACTTTACTTCCTCATTACAGACTCTCATTGTTAATTCCCCTTTTTGAACATCTGTTAACGCCCTACCAGTAGCCAAAAATGGACGACCTAGAATGATTGGGACATCTTTATCAGCCTCATAGTCTAAAATAATAAAATCAACAGGAAATATGAATTTATCCACTTTTATTAAGACATCCTCAATTTTACCCTCTGGATATGTGATAGACCTATCAGCTAGTTGGAGTGTGACTGTGGTAGGCCTAGCTTCACCAATGCCAAGCTTCCGATAGACCGAAAGAGGCATAAGGTTAATGCTTGCACCTAAATGACAGAGTTACTCCATTTAAACCATTGTAAAATGTTTCCATTTGAATACAATGAGGTAAACCATGGTGGGGACACTTTCGAAAAAGCTCCTTAAACCTTTCCCAAGCGTCACTAAAAGTCTCATCTTCAAGTTGCCTAAACCCTACAATTTCACTCCTTAATTTAGCATTTCTATTAGGTGGGAAATATTTACTCAAAAAATTTTCAGGTAACTCATCCCATGTCCTAATTGATCCTGGAGCAAAAGAGTTTAACCATGCCTTCGCTCCATCTCTAAGAGAATATGGGAATAAAGTTAATCTAAGCGCATCTCTAGGCACTCCTTGAATTACAAAAGAATCGCTAACTCCTAGGAAAGACTTAAGATGTAAATGAGGGTCTTCAGATGACAAACCATGGAATTGACCCATGGTTTGCAACATCTGAAACATTGCCGGTTTCATTTCAAAATTTGCCGCTTGAATTTGGGGACGTGCAATCCCTGGATTCAACTCATTAAACATTGGGACCGCATACGCTCGGATGGCTCTGGTCCTATCATTCGTTATCAAGATAGGATTCTCAGCCTGATTATTTTGCTGCTCATTTTGTTCAAACAGTGGGTTTTGCTGCAGCAAACGATTCTGGGGGTCTGCTGGACCTTCAGGACCCTCTGGAAGGTGCGACACGTTCTCCATCTGGTTTTGATTCCTGCTCTCTCCTTCTAATCCTGAATGTCCTCTCAATTTCTGGATCAAGCTCGAACCTTACCCCAGGCGGATCGCTCATGCACCAAGCTCACACCTGCAAAAACAAAAGAAACAATCAAAAAGTTCTAGCACCAAACCACTAAAACACATACACAAACCAGATCAGATAAAAACTTATTCAAGTCCGCGGCAACAACGCCAAAAACTTGTTGGGTTCCTCGAGTGAATAAAAATATAGTGTAAAAAGACTCTAGAATTCCTGTGCAAGTATACACAGTCTGCAACAAGTAATATTATCAATCCAGGGTCTTAATGAGCTTCCACTTTATCTATTTTGTGTAACTTTCTAATGATTTCAAAGATAATAAAAAGGTTTGGGTTTTATAAGAATTATGCTGAAGCAAAATAAATGACAGAACAACAAGTAAACAAATAGGCAGACAGATCAAAGACAGGCGCTGGTTAGGATTTAGTGATCGTTCTAAAAGATGCTCTAGCAATATTATTGATCATGCATTTCTCGCAGTATTATTAGCGGATTCCTCCCGGAACTCCGGATCTTTGGGATGTGTTTCAACCCCAATGAAGTACGACCGATCGAGCACTAGGCAACTGGATATCCCTAGCTCAGTCACAGGCATTCACCAATACACAATGATCGTAGTGTGGATAATTGCCACACACTCTCTAAATCATCCCTGAAACTAGAGAAAGGTATGTTATTGCAGATCATTTGTCTCGTTTTGTTCCAACATCATCTTTGCTGGAGCAATCTGTCATTTTAGACTCTTTTCCAGATGACTAGCTCTTTGTTGTTAATGTACAGGTAGTCAAGGATATCCCTTGGTATGCTGATATAGCCAACTTTTTGGTAAAAGGAGTAACACCTTTTGACATGGATTGGAGGCAGATCAAAAAGTTTAAGCATGATGCAAAAGTTTTCAATTGGAACGAGCCATTTATGTATAAGCAATGCTCTAATGGTTAGAGGACATCTATGCAGATTTTGCAATGTGGATTCTTCTAGCCTTTCGTGTTTAAGGATGTCCATTGGTTCTACAAGAAATGTGATGCTTGCCAAAGGAGAGGAAAATTAGGGCCTAGAGATGAAATGCCTCTTACTTATA
Source organism: Luffa acutangula (assembly GCA_036850905.1). Classification (NCBI taxonomy): domain Eukaryota; kingdom Viridiplantae; phylum Streptophyta; class Magnoliopsida; order Cucurbitales; family Cucurbitaceae; genus Luffa; species Luffa acutangula. The sequence goes on from CM072087.1 coordinate 11,442,193, forward strand.
TTTTGGAATTGGAATTGTTCGATGTATGGGGTATTGATTTTATGGGGCAATTTCCCCCTTCTAATGGCAATGTTTTTATCTTATTGCTAGTTGACTACGTGTCCAAGTGGGGGGAGGCCATTGCATGTCACCAGAATGATGCCAAGGAAGTGTCAAGGTTTCTTCAATCGCACATTGTTTCACGGTTTGGGACGCCTAGAGTTTTAGTGAGTGACGAGGGTACACACTTTGTAAATAATGTCTTAACTAAACTTTTAGCTAAGTATGAAATTAAGCATATGATTTCTACCCCCTATCACCCACAAGCAAATGGTCAAATTGAAGTTAGTAATAGGAAAATTAAATCTATTTTAGAGAAAGTAGTCAATCCATCTAGGAAAGATTGGTCTTTTCGGTTAGATGAGGCTCTTTGGGATTATAGGACAACCTATAAGACTCCTCTAGGTATGTCTCCCGATAGGTTAGTGTATGGAAAGGCTTGGCATTTACCATTAGAGCTTGAGCATAAAACGTTTTGGGTTTTAAAGAAGTTGAATTTTGATCCAGGTCGTGCAGGTGCAATAAGAATGTTGCAGCTTAATGAATTAGAGGAGTTTCGTCAGTTTTCGTATGAAAATGCGAAAATATATAAAGAGAAGACTAAACAGTGACATGATAAGAAAATAAAGCCTAAAGAGTTTGTTAAGGGTCAGAGTGCTTTATAACTCTACATTAAAATTGTTTCGTGGAAAATTAAAATCTAAATGGTCTGGACCATTTGTTGTGATTGAAGTTTTTCCTCATGGAGCAATTACTTTGAGAGATGAAAAAGATGGGAGAGTGTTCAAGGTTAATGGACAACGAGTGAAGCAATACTGGGGAGAGGAATTTCGTTCGAAATATCCTTCCCTAAAGTTGGTTGATGAATTAGCGAGCGAGAGTTTTGCAGGAGCATTTCATATAACATTATTTTTAGCTCCCAGTGTTTGTTGTGATTTTATTTTTCTGTTGGATTTGATTTTAATTTGAATTATTTTGAATTACATTTGGTTTGTTTGAATTTTACCTGATTTATTTTAATTCGCTGGTATTTTTACTTCCTGTAGATTTTATTTTCGGTTTTTTTATTTTTAATTTGGCTGATTTAATTTTTTGGGTTAGTTTAGATTTAATTTTAATTTATATTTTTGTTATTTAAATTTCTGTGCAGATTAGGATAATAATATTTATTTCCTGATTTATTCTACTGAAGATAAAAAAAGAAGAGATTTGATTTTGGCGGTTTAAATTTGAATTGGAGTTTTCTGTATCAAAGATTCTTCTAGAAGAAAATCTTTGTTGAGTGGTTTGTTTCGGCATTCTGTTAAAAGGATCAAATATTTCGTCAGGTCTTGAGAAATTTGTTGGGGATTAAATATTTTCTACCGTTTGGATTTGAATTTCCCGTGGGCAAGTAAATTGCATGGAAGATCTAGTGCTTCCACGTGTCACGCAGGGAAATCAAACGGCAGAGCCGTTGGACAGCACACCATTAAAAGAAGATTTTACGGTTTTTGATTAGTTATTGTTACTGGTTGCATGTAGGATTAAAACGATAATATCATTGATGGAGGAAGATTATTCAGTTAGGATTTTATTTGCTGAAGCCCTATTTAAACCCCAATCAGGTTATTTTCCTTGTACTCTATCGTTCTTCTTTCAATTTTCTTCTTCTATTTCCTTTTATGTTCTTCGAGTGCGAAAATTCTTCAAGTCCTTAATGGCGAAAACAAGAGGTCGTAAGGAAAGAGACGCTGGGGAAGAAGAAGTGTCGATCACGCCTGAGGCACCAAAAACAAAGGTGAAGAAAAGGAAAACGCCAGAAGAGAGAGGCTAAGTGACGAAGAATACAACAGCGAGCTGAGGTTAAAGAGGTTGTAAGGAAAGTAGTGGAAGACATCGCCGATGAAGCGGTTGAAGAAGAACAACCAAAGGAACTAGAGGAAAAGAAGGATGTTGAACAGAGTGAACCGATAGTGGAAAATCTGCAAGAAGTGCAAGAGAAACAAGCAGAAGATGTGCAAGAACATGGGAACGATCAAGGGCAACAAATTGGAGAGGTTGTACCAGAGATTCCTCGTCGTCGCTGATCACATGCAAAAATGTCATCATTTTCCTATTAATTTAAGCTAGTTTTGTGCTTGAATTGTGTGCTTTAATGCTATTTTCTATTTAAATTTCAGAATACCGAGCCAAAGAAGTAAAATCGGAATTTTGAGAGAATTTAGATGATTTTGGAGGCTTTTTGAGCAATTTGGAGAATTCCATTGAAGATTCGAGTTCAAAAAGCCAAGAAGAATGAATTCGAAGCCCAAATTCATGAATTTCAAGTCTTAAAGTACCAAGTTGGGTCAAGAAAAAAGTCCAAAATCCATTACAAGAAGTATTTGGGCCAAAAGAAAGTTGGAGGCCCAAAAATGGAGTCAAAATCGGGCCATTATTGAAGATTCAGGGCCTAGCGTCGAGACGCTAAGCCTGGAGCGTCCCGACGCTAGGCAGCTGCGTGGAGAAATCTGGAATCGCGAGAGCGTCGTGACGCTGTCCAAATAGCGTCTCGACGCTGCGACGTCTTGGAGCCTAAGAAAAGATGACGTCAGAGCGTCTCGACGCTGCGCCTGCTGGGAGCCTATAAAAGGAGCCTTTTTCATCCATATTTTGTGTGCCAATTTGTGGGTTTTCACCCCATTCTAGAATCCATTCTAAAATTGGGGATTTTTGGGAGAGTTTTGGAGCTTTGTTGAAGATCTTTGGAGCTCGGGATCGAAGGAGGTCGGCGCGGGATCGAGGAGATCGACACTTTTATGAGCATTTCTCTTCCCTTTTCCTTTATGTTTTAGTTTCTAGAATTGTTGTGATTAGGAATTATTGAATTTTAGTGATTATGAGTAGTATATTCCTAAATTCTATGAGATTGATTTAGATGTTGAACCTCTGCTGAATTGATGCATTGATGTGATTTAATTGTCATTATTGTTCATTTGTGTATTTTGTCCGTAATGCTTTTAATCAACTGACCACTGATTAAATGAATCGTTACTAAGTGGAAACTCGACGGAGAGAAGCTTAGACTAGAACTGAATGCATGACTAACGGTTATTTACCCGGGTGACACGGGATAAAATAAATAACGTTAGAGGTTGTACTGAAGGGTCGTAATGCCATACTAAGTAAATAAAGATGAGACTGAAAGGAGATTCTTTATTGAAAGGTATGAGATAGGAGGAGACCGACAGGAGAATCCTTGTCATTAGGCTTCTAGACTTATGAATCAAATGATTTGTTAATCCATATTAGTTAATTGATTATGCATTAAAGGTCCAATTGTTGAAATCAACAACTCTAGAATTATCCCATCAAATTGTGTCGCCATTTATCTTTTGCTTTCTAGATTAGCTTTTTATTATTCTTTTCAGCATTAGATTTTGTTCTCTAAATAAAGCTAAGCAAGATTATTCGTGGTAATTAATTGAATAAATCCAATCCCTGTGGAGACGATACTCTATACTCAAAATCACTATATTACTTGTGACGACCCGTTCGCTTGCGGAATTGAAAATCGTGCAACAAGTTTTTGGCGCCGTTGCCGGGGATTGGCTAATTTTATTCAATTAATATTGTGAAGAAATTGCTTGCTTTAGATTAGAGGTTTTTGTTATTTTTGTTTTATTTTTATCCTTGTCCATTGTTCTTGTTGTGCATTTAATTGTTGTTTGCATCTGCTAGAAAGCCTGATTATTGTTGATTTATTGTTTTAAATGGCTTTCTATAATTTTGGGTGGCCCTTTAGGGAATCTGAGCCCGAAGAACCAACACCATCATCCAATTTTTTCTATTCAAATTATTCCCCTTTAGAAGAAAAATCTCCCCTAGAAAGTTTGCTTCAAGATTTTATTGAGGATACTAGAGCCATTAATTTAGCTCTAGAAAAATCCCTAGGGAGATTGTATCCCCAAGAGGATGAGAGTGAAGTGCAATCCACTTCCATAGAAGAAAAATCTTCCTTAGAGAGCTTGCTTGAAAATTTTATCCAAGAGTCGAGAGCCATGAATTTAGAATTAGAAAAATCTATGGAGAGACTCCAAACCCAAAGATAGGATAGGGAAGTAGGATCCACTTCCATAGGTTGTCTAGTGAGTCATGTGGCCGGTGATTCATTAGCACCCATTCAAGAGCCAAATTCTTTCGATTTTGCTAAGTTTGAGCATATAGGGGTGAGTTGTTTAGGCAGTGAGGAAGTATTGGATAGTTATAGCACCCATCAAGAACAAGTTTGTGAGGAAGAAAAAGAAAATGAGCCTATAGTGTTTGAGGAGTTTCTTGAGGTAGAAAGGCCTTTGTCTGTTCTATCCTCTCCATCCTCTCTTGATAATGAGTGTTCTTTTTCTTGTTCTCACGAGTCAGAGTTTGTGTCAGAGTCCATTTATTTTGATCTTTCTCCTTTTATGCTTTTATTATTAAAAAATCCCAAAAATATTTCTGCTTCAGGGTCCCATGAAAAGCTAGTAAGTATGGTAGCAATAGTCTGCTTCATTGATTCAAGGAAGAAGGGCCCGAAGAAATACGAGAATTTTTATGTGCCTTGAAAGCCCGCATAAACTCGTCTAGCTAAGAGACGTTAAACAAGCGCTTCTTGGGAGGCAACCCAAGTTTATTTTTCCGTTAATTTTCTTTTCTTTGTTTTTCCATTTTTTTTGTAGTTAGAGGATGTTGATCTTCCGTTCCCGTTGATCAATTTTTGAAGGAGCTCGAGACCACATTTTCTTCCAAAAACAACCCCAATGAATGTTGAAGGCTGACATCCATGGCTTCTCTCACACTTCAGGGCAGTACCGTTCTCCCTTTATCTTTTTAATTGTCCTTAAGCATGCTTAATTTGTTTAAAAAATTGATACATTGAGGGCAATGTATGATTTAAGTTTGGGGGGGAGGCTTTGCTGTTCTGATTTGAGCGAAATTTTTTTCATGATGATTCTATTGCATCTGATTTGATGAGGACGGTCTATGATATGATCTAGATAATGAATTTTATTCAATTTTTGTGAAATATCAAAGCATGTTCAAGATTCATGTCAATTAAAATTTTTTCTTTGATTTCCTTGCACATGTTGAGCACTTAGCCTGCTTATATGGTTTTGAATGCTTAGAACTGGATTATATTATCTAGATGTTTGTTGTCACTCCGATAGGCTTAAGATCTGATTTGAAAGATTGAACTGCATGAGAGTCTGTAATGTTTTACTTGGGAGAAAAATCATGTTTATTAGCCTGCAAATAAAAGAAAAGTGTGAAAAAAATATATATAAAAAAAAAGGTAAAAGAAAGAAAATGAAAAAAAAAAAAAAGAATGTTCCACTTTCTTGAGAGCGTTAGTAAACAGGGGCATTCATGACACCCATCGTTTGCCTTTGCATGAAAGCGCTGGAAAGAAATGAGCATGCTTCGGCATCTTGAAAGATGAGGCGCTCGTAGTTGGATGCTTTCATCACCAATGTTGGCAAGCCAAAACGAAGGCGCTACATCTAAAAGGATTCTCAAAAAAAAAAAAAAAAATGCAAGTTTCGGGGAGGCATAGCTCGTTGTTTCAGGCACCTTAGTGGGATATTGCTTTCTTGATTGTTGGAAAGCTGGATAATTAGAGCTTAGGGCCAGTGTAGGGGGAAAATGAAGTGAGGATTTTATAAACCTTTTCTAGGCTAGTAAAGACCTAATAAGGAGGCTCGCACAAACACACGCAAGGGATAAAGAGTTTAGATTTAAATTTCGTGACGAAAGAATATGTTTTAATATTTCCTTTAATTGTTAGAATTCATTATTTGGATCATTGAGCTTAGAGTCATGCGTTTTGCAATAGTTGATTCATATATATGGTTTTAGCTTTGCTCGGGACTAGCAAAGATTTAAGTTTGGGGGTGTGAGGACATGCAAAAATGTCATCATTTTCCTATTAATTTAAGCTAGTTTTGTGCTTGAATTGTGTGCTTTAATGCTATTTTCTATTTAAATTTCAGAAAACCGAGCCAAAGAAGTAAAATCGGAATTTTGAGAGATTTTAGATGATTTTGGAGGCTTTTTGAGCAATTTGGAGAATTCCATTGAAGATTCGAGTTCAAAAAGCCAAGAAGAATGAATTCGAAGCCCAAATTCATGAATTTCAAGTCTTAAAGTACCAAGTTGGGTCAAGAAAAAAGTCCAAAATCCATTACAAGAAGTATTTGGGCCAAAAGAAAGTTGGAGGCCCAAAAATGGAGTAAAAAATCGGGCCATTATTGAAGATTCAGGGCCTAGCGTCGAGACGCTAAGCCTGGAGCGTCCCGACGCTAGGCAGCTGCGTGGAGAAATCTGGAATCGCGAGAGCGTCGCGACGCTGCGACGTCTTGGAGCCCAAGAAAAGATGACGTCAGAGCGTCTCGACGCTGTCCTTGTAGCGTCTCGACGCTGCGCCTGCTGGGAGCCTATAAAAGGAGCCTTTTTAATCCATATTTTGTGTGCCAATTTGTGGGTTTTCACCCCATTCTAGAATCCATTCTAAAATTGGGGATTTTTGGGAGAGTTTTGGAGCTTTGTTGAAGATCTTTGGAGCTCGGGATCGAAGGAGGTCGGCGCGGGATCGAGGAGATCGACACTTTTATGAGCATTTCTCTTCCTTTTTCCATTATGTTTTAGTTTCTAGAATTGTTGTGATTAGGAATTATTGAATTTTAGTGATTATGAGTAGTAAATTCCTAAATTCTATGAGATTGATTTAGATGTTGAACCTCTGTTGAATTGATGCATTGATGTGATTTAATTGTCATTATTGTTCATTTGTGCATTTTGTCCGTAATGCTTTTAATCAACTGATCACTGATTAAATGAATCGTTACTAAGTGGAAACTCGACGGAGAGAAGCTTAGACTAGAACTGAATGCATGACTAACGGTTATTTACCCGGGTGACACGGGATAAAATAAATAACGTTAGAGGTTGTACTGAAGGGTCGTAATGCCATACTAAGTAAATAAAGATGAGATTGAAAGGAGATTCTTTATTGAAAGGTATGAGATAGGAGGAGACCGACAGGAGAATCCTTGTCATTAGGCTTCTAGACTTATGAATCAAATGATTTGTTAATCCATATTAGTTAATTGATTATGCATTAAAGGTCCAATTGTTGAAATCAACAACTCTAGAATTATCCCATCAAATTGTGTCGCCATTTATCTTTTGCTTTCTAGATTAGCTTTTTATTATTCTTTTCAGCATTAGATTTTGTTCTCTAAATAAAGCTAAGCAAGATTATTCGTGGTAATTAATTGAATAAATCCAATCCTTGTGGAGACGATACTCTATACTCAAAATCACTATATTACTTGTGACGACCCGTTCGCTTGTGGAATTGAAAATCGTGCAACAGTCGCCGTCGAAAGCAGAAGGCTGGGAGAATCGAGGTGATCCGGACAGACACTCCATCGCCGTTGACAACAGAATCTGTAAAAGAAAACTCTGAAAAAGAAGAACAAGAGAAAAAGGGGGCAAACGACCAAGAAAGGGAAGAAACAGAAAAGAAGGCAGAGGAAGAAACTTTGACAAAGCATCAAGAGGACAAGGGCAAGGGAGTTGCCGAAGCAACGAAAGAAGCAGACGAGGAAGAAGCAGGAATGTTATTTATTCGCTTCGTCAATGAAGTTGCTAGAGCAGAATAAAGGGAGATGCTGAAAAGGAATTTGTTGTTTGAAAGAGTCTTCGGGGAAGATTTACCGCATTTCTTGGGGACTGGAATAGCAAATCATGGGTGGAGTCAATTCTGTGCGAAGCCAGATCCACTAAATTCAAACATTGTTTGGAAATTTTACGCGAACATAGATGATCAAGAAGGATTCCAAGTCATGGTCCGAGGGGTGGCTGTCGATTGGAGCCCAGGAGCAATTAATTCTCTCTTCAACCTCTGAGATTTTCCGCAAGCTGGGTTAAATGAGATGGTGGTGGCACCATCTAACGATTGATAGCACGCATAGCGAGCTATCTTTCTCGTTACAATTTGGTTAGTCTTTGAGTAATTCGTAACCATTTTATTGCGCTTTAATGTTTATTTTGTAGGAAATTGTTATGTTGAGCTTAATTGAGAAATTGGAGTAAAATGGAGTTCAATCCTTAAAAAAAAAAAAAAAAAAATCATAGTGTCGAGACGCTAGGCGAACTTCCAGAATCTGTAATTTTGCGGTAGCGTCGCGACGCTACGACCAATTTTTGCCTTATTTAAAGATTGTGATTAGGGCTTTTTGGGGGACTTCTCTTGGACGATTTGGAGCCGTAAAACAGAGAAAAAAATGGACTTTGGATGCTGAAACAAGTGGAGGAAAGCGGGAATCAAATGATTGTTCGTGGGGATCACCACGGGGACGTGCGGTCTCGGCCTACCTAGACTTTACCCTTTACTTTTGTAGTTCTTATGGCTTGTTTGGACTTAGTTTATATTGTAATTCGGATTATGTGTAGCTAAGTTTAATTCTTAGGGATTGATGTAGCCGTTGGACACTTTATGGATTGATTTTATGGTTTTATTGTTATTGATGTCATTTATGCATAATTGTGTTTTTAATGATCTCAATTTACCGGCCATAAATTGATTGTTGTTTGTGCTTAAATCTAACTAGGGAAAGAGGATTTAGCTTAGAGATCATTATGCATAACTAGGATTTAGCTAGAAATTGGTAGATAATAGTTAATTCTAGAAATCGTTAAAAAGGTTAACCTTAATGCCTTGCATGTTTAATGAATTTACATAGGGATATCGGGTTCATTGCATGTGGGAGAATCATGAATGCTCGGGAGAGATATATGTGATTTTAGTTTCCCAAGATTTATGAATCTTAGCATGTCATTAAACCATGAATTAATCCATAATCCCAATTGGTGAAATCAAGTCCCTAAGACCGTTGTCTCCATTAGCTTGTCATACTTTTTCATTGATTTGTGTTCGATTACATTCATTCTCACTTTGATTTGTTCCCTAAATAAAATTGGGCAAGATTATTTTCGGTAATTAAAATTGATTAGAAATCCAATCCAGAGGACGACATTTGAATATCACATTCACTATATTATTACTTGACCCGTGCGTTTGCGGTAGGAAAATTCCACATCAAGTTTTTGGCACCGTTGCCAAGGATTAGCATATTTAGTCAATTTTAATATCGTATAAAAATTGTCCGGTCTTAGTTTAGGGTGTATTTTATTTATTTTTTTTTATTTTTGTTTTTAGGTAGATTGCACTTTTTTTTTTCCTTTGTTGATTGATTTCCATATTTAGATTTTTCCATATTTGTTTGAATTTTTCATAGATAGATATATTTTTTCCGTTTTAGTGTTTTCTTTCCTTTTTAGATTAGTTTTCCTTATTTGTTAGTTTCTTTATTTGTTTTTGTTATATTTGTTTTTGCATTCCATATTAGTTTATCTTTTCCTTTTGTAGATTATAGTTTCCCATTGTAGATTCATTTATTTCCTTTTCTTGTTTCTTTCCTTTTCTTTTGTTTTTCCTTTTTTAGGTTAGTTGTGTTGGTGTATGCAAAAGGCTAGGGAATTGGCCTTAGTTCCCTTTGACCCAGAAATCGAGAGAACTTTAAGTAGAATTCGAAGGGAAAGTAAAGAAAATCATATCCAAATGGCCAATCCTAATCCTGAGGAGAAACAGTCGGGGATTGTCTATGCCCCGATCAATGCTAATAATTTCGAGATGAAAACGGGTCTCATTCAAATGGCTCGAGATTTTGCTTACAGAGGATCACCCATGGAGGATCCAAATTCTCACCTGAAATCCTTCCTAGACATCTGTGGGACGGTAAAATTAAATGGTGTTTCTGAAGATGCCATTCGCTTACGTTTGTTTCCTTTTTCGTTGCAGGACAAAGCAAGGGACTGGTTACAATCGATTCCACCTAGGAGCATTACAACATGAGATGCTTTAGTTCAGGCATTTTTAAAGAAATTCTTCCCTCCTGCTAAAACGGTCAAGCTGAGGACCGAGATTGGGACGTTCCAGCAGTAGTTTGATGAGCAGTTGTTCGAGGCCTGGGAGAAATTTAAAGAGTTGCTGAGGAAGTGCCCTCAGCATGGCTATCCCAATTGGCTTCAGGTTCAATTATTTTATAATGGTTTAACTCCTAGTACAAAAACCATCATTGATGCAGCTGCAGGTGGGACTCTGTTGTCCAAAACTGTTGAGAATGCTAGGACTTTGCTAGAGGAAATGGCCACCAATAGCTATCAATGGCCATCTGAGCGATCGGGACCGAAAAGATTGCTGTTGGAGTGTTCGAGATTGACAACGTAAGTGCACTTCAGGCCCATATGTCTTCTCTTGCTAATGCATTTTTAAAGTTTTCAGGTACAGGGAGTGCTCAATCAATTGAGTCTGCAGTTACTCTTGCATCCCAAACTTAAGAGGAAAATCTCGAGCAGGTTCAGTATGTCTCTAATTTTAATTCTATGGGGTACAATAATAATTCTGCACCTACACATTATCACCCTAGTAATAGGAATGACGAGAATTTTTCGTATGCAAATAATAAGAATGTTCTGAATGCTCCTGGCTTTACCCCTCAAAGTCAAGAAAGTAAGAAATCTCTAGAGGATCTCGTTGGAGCTTTTATTGCAGAATCAAGTCACAGGTCAAATAAGCTCGAGGAGGCCGTAATTGCCATAAACACCACTGTCAATAGTCATTCTGCAGCCATCACATAGAGACTCAGCTGGGACAACTGGTAAGTGTTGTCAACACCATGAATAAAGGTAAAGCCCTAGCGGAGCAAGAGAAATCTTCACTGGAGTACTGCAAGGTCGTCACTGTGCATCACGAGGAGGAGACTCAAGTAGCTGAGGAGGATGAGACTACTGAAACTGAGGAACTCACTGGAGAAATTGAGGAGGGCACCACCTCAAACGAAGCTGAAAAGCTTATACCTGAGCCCTCTATCCCTTATCCTACTGTTTTAGTTCCTAAATCAAAGAAAAAGAAAAATTCTAAGGCTAAGTTTGACAAGTTTCTAGATGCTTTTATAGGATTGCATGTTAATATTCCTTTTTCAGATGCCTTGGAGCAGATGCCTCACTACAGAAAATTCATGAAGGAATGGCTCAACAAGAAGAAAAAGGAAAAGCAGTTGGAGACTGTATACCTTGCATCGATGTGCAGTGCTCGTGTCCAACAGAGAGTACCAGAGAAATTTTCTGATCCAGGGAGTCTCCCTATTCCTTGTAATTTTGGTACTTATTCATGTAGAGCATTATGTGACTTAGGGGCTAGCATAAACATAATTCCTCTATCATTGTGCAAGAAGCTTAACATAGGAGAAATAAAATCTACTTTTGTTAGACTCTAGTTGGCTGACCAGTCTGTGGTTAGTCCTTATGAAATTGTGGAGAATGTTTTGATTAAAGTAGGTAGATTTTTCCTTCCTGTTGATTTCTTTGTTTTAGACATTAAAGAGAATCCTGCCATGCCTATTATATTAGGGAGACCATTCCTTGCTACAGGGAGGGTTATAATTGATATTGAACGCAGGGAGCTAATCATCAGAGTCCAACAGGAGAAGGAGATCTTAAAAGCTTTTGAGGACCCTAAGAACACATCAAAGACCATGTTGATAGGGTACATGAAAGGTGCTAGGAAGAGCACTGTTGATGGGACACCTGACATTAGACCACCTTGATGCCTATTCGGTCAACACGTCGAGCTAATGACATTAAACAAGCACTTATGGGAGGCAACCCAAGTAAGTTGGGTTGTGTTTTTCTTTTTGAGTTTTATTTATTGTTTGTTTTTGTTCTGTAGGTCTTGGTTTCAGTCTCTCCTTTGCTTTCAAGCTTCCAGTCAAGAAGTCATCATCATTCCAGGGCAGTATTGTTCACTCCTTTCATTCTTTTATTGTTCTCATTCTTAATTATGCCTTATTTTCTTTATACATTGAGGACAATGCATGTTTTAAGTTTGGGGGTGGAATAGAATGTTTGTGAAGCCCTTGAGCATTTGAGTTCGAGCTATAGTTTTGAGCTTCCTTTGAATTGAGCATATGATTGTTTTCTGGATGCTATTTTTTCATGACTATGACTTCCTAGGATAGGCTTTCTTGTCAATTTTCAAGCTTGCGATGAGTTGTAAGCATGAGTGCCCAAAAAGGAAGACTTTTTAAACTTTTTCTAGGAGATGGCTTGCATGAGTGATAGCGAGCAGAAATGTCGCTATTTTAGTCTCAATTTATTAAGCTTTTTGATGCTTTAATCGTGTTTTTAATGAATATATTTAATGAATTTTGTTATTTGGTCCTTAGGAGCTAAGTTGGTGATTTTGGGAGAAAAAGAGCCAAAATTGAAGTAATTCTAACCCAAATCATAGCTTGATGCAATTGAAGGCCCAAAGAAGACATTCATGAAGAAAAAACCAAGAGAAAGGAAGAAGAAGGCCCAAAAATCAGCCCAAAAGGAAGCTGATTTTTCTGGAAAATTTGGACAGCGTCGAGACGCTTAGCAAGGCAGCGTCGCGACGCTGCCCTTTCTTGTTGCCCAAGCCGCGTGCGCAGCAGCGTCGCGACGCTTAGCAAGGCAGTGTCGCGACGCTACCCCTATTCCAGGCCTATAAATAGGCGCCCTTGGTGCCTCATTTCTCATCAATCCATCAACCAAGCCATCAATCCTTTCTTTCCTTTCTTAAGGCTCCTTTTTTGGAGCCCCTCTCAAGGCTTTTGAGCCTTTTTGAGAGGGTTCTTCTAGTGGGAAAATTTTGGGAATTTTGGGAAGCAATCCTAGAGGCTCGAGGAGTAGTCAGCGGGGGCTCCAAGCATCAGCAAGGGGTTTTTCGACGGTCAATTCCTTTCCTTTTATGTCTTTTAATATGCTTTCCCTTGTAAGTATTGTGGATATTATGTGTAGCTAAACCCCAATTTGGGGTCTTGAAATGAAATGATAGTTGAAATATTGTTATAATTTCTTGTCTTTTGCCCATGTCCTAATTATTTGTATGGATGTGCTTAATGCTTTACTCAATCTGGCCAATTGTGTAATGATTCGATTCTTAATGGAAACTCGACGGAGAGAAATTAGGATAGATCATAATCCATGCAACTAGTTTAATTGCCCGTTGTGACACCGGGATTAGTTGATTAAACTTAGATTCCTAAAATGAATCAGAGCGTAATAATCAATGATTTTTAATAGCGCTAAGGACACTTAGGTTGTTAAAATGAATTAATTACAATTAGGGGAAACCGACAGGAGAACCTATGTGATTAACGGAGATTCTAGGTTTATAATTAGTTGGGCAATGAGATAGGATAATTATAGCAATTATTTAGCTAATCATTGATTTTCAAGACCCCTCTTCCCGCTTAAAGAAAACTTTTTCTCCACATTTTATTTTTGATTGATCAAATTGTTTTTGTTAATTGTCTTATATTTAAATCCTTTTTATTGCATGAAGTGGTCCCTAAATATTATTTCGCCTAAGTATTTTCAGTGCTCAAGAAAATTTTAATTATTTGCTTAAGTTTCGCTTCGTCTCCTTGTGGATTCGATACTCGGAATACTTTCCGTTTTATATTACTTGCGGCCCGTGCGCTTTGCGGTCCATCAATGAGTAGAGTATTTGTTTTGGCTAGATTTGGATTTGAATGCTTAGGAGCGAATTATTGGGTTCATATGCTTGTTGTCACCTCGATAGGTGTAGGGAAGAGCTAAAGAGTTAATTTTTTTGCAAATTAGCATGCTTGATCTTGCTTAGGAGGAAAGAAAAGAATATTTGCTTATCGTGCTCATAAAGAAAAATCATTTTTGTTGTTACAATTTGAAAAAAAAAAAAGAAAAAGAGAGAAAGTCATGACTTATGCGCGCAATGCAATGGTTAATAAAGTTTAGGCAAAAAGAGCTATCCCTGTTGTGATCAGTTAGGCCAACCAAAGAAAACTCAGGTAAAGGGTCCCTGCAATAGGTGTGTGAAAGCTAGTGCCACATATAAATGCTTGAACGAATTTTCATTTATAAGCACCTAAGTATGGAGGAAAACAAACTAATTTGTTCCATTAACTCGTTAGTGAAACCTTAGTGTTAGTGTAGAGGGAAGATGAGCTGAGAGTTAAATAACCCAATCCCAGGCTAGTAGAGTCTGATCTCGTTGAGTTAGATCTCGCTTGTGCAAGTTAATTTTGGAAAATTTTTTAATTTGTCTCCCTCATTGGTCCTTGTGTGCATGTCTCTTGCTTGCTTGACTATTGACTTTTGAGCCTTGAGGATTGAGTCATGTTTGTTGTATCCATTCTTCCACTGTATGTTTGATTTTTAGTTTGCTTGAGGACTAGCAAAAGCTTAAGTTTGGGGGTATTTGATAGCGCGCATAGCGAGCTATCTTTCTCGTTACAATTTGGTTAGTCTTTGAGTAATTCGTAACCATTTTATTGCTCTTTAATGTCTATTTTGTAGGAAATTGTTATATTGAGCTTAATTGAGAAATTGGAGTCAAATGGAGTTCAATCCTAAAAAAAAAAAATTCATAGCGTCGAGACGCTATGTGACTAGCGTCGCAACGCTAGGCGAACTTCCAGAATCCGTAATTTCGCGGTAGCGTCGCGACGCTACCTCGACAGCGTCGAGACGCTACGACCAATTTTTGCCTTATTTAAAGATTGCGATTAGGGCTTTTTGGGGGACTTCTCTTGGACGATTTGGAGCCGTAAAACAGAGAAAAAAAGGGACTTTGGAGGCTGAAACAAGTGGAGGAAAGCGGGAATCAAATGATTGTTCGTGGGGATCATCACGGGGACGTGCGGTCTCGGCCTACCTAGCGTTCAATTCTCTTTACCCTTTACTTTTGTAGTTCTTATTGCTTGTTTAGACTTAGTTTATATTGTAATTCGGATTATGTGTAGCTAAGTTTAATTCTTAGGGATTGATGTAGCCGTTGGACACTTTATGGATTGATTTTATGGTTTTATTGTTATTGATGTCATTTATGCATAATTGTGTTCTTAATGATCTCAATTTACCGGCCATAAATTGATTGTTGTTTGTGCTTAAATCTAACTCGGGAGAGAGGATTTAGCTTAGAAATCATTATGCATAACTAGGATTTAGCTAGAAATCGGGAGATAATAGTTAATTCTAGAAAACGTTAAAAAGGTTAACCTTAATGCCTTGCATGTTTAATTAATTTAGATAGGGATATCGGGTTCATTGCATGTGGGAGAATCATGAATGCTCGGGAGAGATATATGTGATTTTAGTTTCCCAAGATTTATGAATCTTAGCATGTCATTAAACCATGAATTAATCCATAATCCCAATTGGTGAAATCAAGTCCCTAAGACCGTTGTCTCCATTAGCTTGTCATACTTTTTCATTGATTTGTGTTTGATTACATTCATTCTCACTTTAATTTGTTCCCTAAATAAAATTGGGCAAGAATATTTTCGGTAATTAAAATTGATTAGAAATCCAATCCAGAGGACGACATTTGAATATCACATTCACTATATTATTACTTGACCCGTGCGCTTGCGGTAGGAAAATTCCACAACAAGTTTTTGCAACTGAATGCGGCTGTCCGAGAGGTTGGTATTGAAGGGGTCCAATGGAGGTTGTCGAAGACGGACAAACGCACATTCCAAACAGCTTATTTAAAGAGTGAGGCTAACACATGGTTGGGCTTCATCAAGCTGCGCTTGCTTCCGACAACCCACAACTCGACAGTATCTCGGGACAGAGAGCTTTTGGTATTTGCTATCCTACGTTCTGTGAGTATCGATGTTGGAAAAATTATTTCAAGTGAAATTTATAATTTCTGGTGCAAGAAGGTGGGGAAGCTGTTTTTCCCAAATACGATTACAATGTTATGCAGTAGGGCAGGAGTGCCCACGAGTCCATAGGATGTTTTTCTACTTGACAAGGGGATAATAGACATGCCCTATTTTGCTCGGCTTCAGCTCACGCAGGAAGCACGCCAAGGTGGGCTGGTGTGCGGCATCCACCAGATTTTGGAGCAATTGGCATTGTCGGCTAGTAGGCAAGAGTATGTTGAAAGGCAAGCTCAAACCTACTGGACCTATGCGAAGAGGAGGGATGCCACACTTAGGAGGGCCTTGCAATCCAATTTTTTTAAACCATACCAGGCCTTCCCTGTCTTCCCTGATGACCTGTTTAATCCTTGGATTCCGTCACTGCCAGTAGAGAGAGAAGAAGAGGAGGAAGAAGAGTAGGGTCAGGAGGATTGATGAAGAAAAAAAGTAAGGTGAGCGTTTATTTTGTTCTTTTGATGTTTCTATTTTCTGTTTTGTTTTTCTTATTTTTTGTTTCTAGGCCACCAAAAATATCTTCTGATGTAAATCTTTTTCTATGTTTTTAATGAAAATTTCTGAAATTGTTTCTATTCTATAGCACTGAGCATTCTTAACTTAACCATTTTCTTCTGAATTTTTGAAGCTTGGACTAGTTAGCTTAATTAGATCAAGGTGTTCTTATCTCAAGAAACCTTTTGCTTGAGCATTTCTTCTAGCCTGGTCATCACTGCAGCAAGAAGATCTTGGGGTAGTGTTGACTTATGTGATCCACCTTAAGCTTAATCTTAGTCCGACACTTAGTTTAAAAATTCAGATAGAAAAAGTATTAAGTTTGGGGGTATAATTTATCATGTTAATAATTCTTTGGGGACAATGAATAATTTAAGTTTGGGTGACTTTTTGCTACTCCACTTGTTTTGCTCGAGCATTCCTCTCCTTCATAATTATTTTTCTAGGTTGTTGAGTAACCAGAGACATTTGTGACACTCACAGTTTGTCTTTATGTCAAAAGATGGCCTAGAAAATATTAAAAAAAGATGAGGAAAAAATTATTTGCTGAAAAACAAAATTTATGACAATTTTGCTGAGAAAATTCATGGAGCAAAAATTTTGAAGGATGAATGATAATCTTGTAGTTTTTCTATCTCCTATGGCTTAGGTGAGCTTCATCATAAAATGTTGCCATTCTGAGAAGCAAGGGATAGAATAACTAAGGATTTTTGAGCTAGCAATGAGTATTTAGCCTAGTTGGTTATGAATTTGAGGCAAGGGTATACTCAAGGATGAAAAAATCGGGATATTTCGGCGATATATCGCCAATATATCCAAAATCTCGTGGGTGCGATATGGATATGGGGTAAGATCGTTTTTACCAAAATATTGTGGATATATCGCAAATATCGTGGATATATCGTCGATATATCGTTTTGACGATATATCGGATGGAAGCAAGGAAAACCGCGGATATTGGAAGATATATCACGGATATATCGCGGATATATCGCAGATATATCGGTACAAAATCGGGGAAATTTCTGCGAAAAATAAAAGATAGATATTTAATAAGACCTTTTAAAAACATCTGAATTTGTAATAATTTTGTAGATAAATTTTTTATCCTCCTTTCCCTTAAACTTTGATTTAATTCCTCTTCAATTTCTTTTTGTTACATCTAACCTTCTACAATTTTCTATATTTTGTTTTTGGTATTTTCCACATTTGATTTCAATTTTCAACATTGTCATTGTTTTTCACTTCAAACATGACATTTGAAATGATCTTTACTTGTTTGTCATTATTTTGTTTTTCTTTCCTTCTTCTCTCTTTCATCATTCCACTACAATCACATTGTACTTTATATTATACCTTTTTAATACTATAATATAATTTTAAATTTAATTTATATAGAATACTTATTGTTTTTATTTTTTCATAAATAAATAGTATATTTGTAATAATTTTGTATATATTTGGTAATTTTAAATCTTGTTTGTAGATAAATTTTTTATTCTCCTTTCCCTTAAACTTTGATTTAATTCCTCTACAATTTTCTTTTGTTACATGTGACCTTCTACAATTTCCTATATATTTTTTGGTATTTCCCACACTTGATTTCAATTTTCAACATTGTCATTGTTTTTTCACTTCAAACATGACATTTGAAGTGATCTTTACTTGTTTTACATGAAAAGGAATTGATTCCTTTAATTTTCAAGAATTGTATTACAAAAAAAAAAAAAAGACAAAAAATCTCTTAATTTTTACGTATAAATACCTCCACCACCACACCACTTCTCACACCACTCTCAAGTCTTCCTTCTATCTTGCTATAATTTCCTTCTATCTTGCTAAATACCTCCACCACCACACCACTTCTCACACCACTCTCTAGTCTTGTAGAACCTCTTTCTAAGTCTTCCTTTAATCCCTCTCTTTATGGTCTATGTATTTTGTTTATTATTTAATTGCTATAATTTTAATGTTCCTCTTTATGTTTAATGTTACAAGTTTCAAATTTACTTATGTTTATTGTTATAATTTTCACATTTACTTATGTTTATTGTTATAATTTTCACATTTACTTATGTTTATTGTTATAATTTTTATATTTAATTTCCTTTATTGATATAATTTTCACCTATACTTATCTTTATCGTTATAATTTTCATATTTACTTATCTTTATTGTTCTAATTTTCACATTTACCTATGTTTATTGTTATAATTTTCAAATTTACTTATGTTTATTGTTATAATTTTTATATTTAATTTCCTTTATTGTTATAATTTTCACATATACTTATCTTTATTGTTATAATTTTCATATTTACTTATCTTTATTGTTCTAATTTTCACATTTACCTATGTTTATTGTTATAATTTTCACATTTACTTATGTTTATTGTTATAATTTTTATATTTAATTTCCTTTATTGTTATAATTTTTACATATACTTATCTTTATTGTTATAATTTTCATATTTACTTATCTTTATTGTTCTAATTTTCACATTTACCTATGTTTATTGTTATAATTTTCACATTTACTTATGTTTATTGTTATAATTTTTATATTTAATTTCCTTTATTGTTATAATTTTCACATATACTTATCTTTATTGTTATAATTTTCATATTTACTTATCTTTATTCTTCTAATTTTCACATTTACCTATGTTTATTGTTATAATTTTCACATTTACTTATGTTTATTGTTATAATTTTTATATTTAATTTTCTTTATTGTTATAATTTTGACATATACTTATCTTTATTGTTATAATTTTCATATTTACTTATCTTTATTGTTCTAATTTTCACATTTACCTATGTTTATTGTTATAATTCTCACATTTACCTATGTTTATTGTTATAATTTTTTTGTTTAATTTCCTTTATTGTTATAATTTTCATATTTACTCATCTTTATTGTTCTAATTTTCACATTTACCTATGTTTATTGTTATAATTCTTTAATTTTGAATCATTTCATCTCATTATAATTAATGTTATGAAATTTTTAATTCATATACAGTTCTCAGATCTAACATTACAATGGAAGGTGACAGCCAAACACAAGGTAGTGTAGGACGATCTGATGGTGCTTGGGCCCACTGTATGGAGATCTCGGGGAATAGAAATGGCACAGTATGTAAATATTGTGGCCAAGTCAATAAGAGTGGGGAAATTACTAGGTTCAAGTATCATCTTACTGGTACTGACCCACGTAAGAATGTTAAGAAATGTCCCAACGTTCCACCAGAAGTTAAACCTGAAATGTTTTTAAGCCTTCAAAGCAAAGAGAAGGCAAAAGAAAAAAAGAAGGCCATCATTGAAAACATACGTGAAGAGGTACGTGGAAATCTTGGACATCATGTAAATTCTGATGATTCGAACTCAGACGATGATGTATACATGTATCCGACAGATTTGCACATGGATGAACGACGTTTATATCGGGAAACAGTTTGTGCTTCAAAGGCTTCTGAATGGGAGCGTGAACAAGAAGATCGATTTCGTAAAGGAAAAGGGAAAACTGGATCATCATATAGATTTTTCCGACGTTCAAATAGCTCTAAGGAGCCATCCCTTTACAAGTCTGAAGGTGCCATCCCTTTACAAGTCTGAAGGTGCTCGTCAACGAAGTGTAAAAGATTTGTTGAAAAAAAATGTGCTGGCACACTCAATGGGCAGATTCATCTCCAAATTTTTTATATATGATAATGTTGCACCTGCAAAAGCTGCCTCACACCATTTCCAAATTTTTTATATATGATAATGTTGCACCTCAATCAAGTATATGCCACACTGTTTCCAACTAGTCCTGGAATTGCTGAATTTGGGAACGAGGTTTGTACCTTCTATTAAATTGTGTTTTTTGTTTTACAATATCTCAATATTTTTGCACTAATTAATATATGGTTTTTGTTCCTTTTTTTTTCTTATGTTTTTTTTTTTTTTTTTTGTAGTTAAGTTACTTCAGCGATGCAAAAAGAAGTTTTTCAAATAATGCTGCTATTGCATCCCGTTCTACAATGGTTCCATGTAATAATCGATATCTTAAACTTCACATTCAAATTAAGAATTACTATCTTTTACCGTTAACCATATGATACTTGTTTTAATCTATAAATGCTATTGCTTTTTAGGTGAATGGTGGCATATGTATGGATCAAGCTTTCCCACTGTTTGAGATTTAGCAATGAAAGTTTTATCTCAAACAGCTTCTTCTTCAGTATGTGAAAGAAATTGGAGCACGTTTGCATTGATACACACTAAACAACGGAATCGACTGGCATATAAAAGATTGGAACAATTGGTTTTCTGCTACTATAATATGAAGTTGAAATTAAGAGATATGGAAGCTGAGGAAGAAAAAGTTGGAGAAACTACTAATTATTTTTATTTGCTTGAGGTTGGGGCTGATCCAGGTGATGAAGAAAATGATCCACTGTACATGTGGGTTCGCCCTGCACACCTTGATGATGCACGAGGCAATCCAGATCCACAAGTTTCTAGTGCTGCACAAGAAAAAGGTATTAATGTTCAACGTGTGATAAATGAAGAGGTGATAAGTAGTAGCTCAAATAGTGGTGATGATTCTTTTATGTGGAACATGCGTGCTACACACTATAACTTGACTACTGAAGAAGAGCAACGATTAAATCAAGGTCAAGAAGGTCAAAGTCAAAGTCAAGGTCAACAAGATG
Organism: Luffa acutangula; assembly: GCA_036850905.1. Classification (NCBI taxonomy): domain Eukaryota; kingdom Viridiplantae; phylum Streptophyta; class Magnoliopsida; order Cucurbitales; family Cucurbitaceae; genus Luffa; species Luffa acutangula. Next base: position 11,463,220 of record CM072087.1, read on the forward strand.
AAGATGATGGTGATCATGGTGATGACGACGACGATGATACAGGTGATGGCGATGGTGATGGTAATAACGGTGGTAATGGTGGCCAAATGATGGAAAATGTTGGAAGAAGTGAACAACATGAAGGACTTAGCCCCTTCACTAGAGAGTCTCAATTTACTCATGCCACGCAAGACTCTAATCATGGCCATAGAGCTGGTGGACCAGGAATTGGAGCAATAGGAAAACCTTTCATCCGTAGAAGATCCACGAATTATGATGCTCAACTTGATGATGAAGTCTCACTTGTTTCAAGTATGGAAGGAATGATTTTAGACACTGAGTATAGGCATGGCCAATTTGACTATAGCAGTAGTAGTAACTATGGTTATAGCAGTAGTAATTGTGGTTATAGCAATAGTAATTACTATGGCTATAACACTAGTAACTATGGTTATAGCAATAGTAACTATAGTCATTCAAGTGATTATGGTTATAATGGAGGCCATAATACATCCATCTATACAAGGGGCCCAATACTTCCTGCTGAAGATGATGCTGACTCAGATTCAGAACCTTTGCATTATCTTCATTCTTTAGAGCATCCACATCTAGATGGAACGTGGTTTGATGAAAGGTATCCTCCTATTGGAGTCATTGGTGCAGATGTTGATACTCATGCTTGGCATACTTCAAATTATATATGTCAAGAATTTTGAGCATACCATGACTTGGGAACAATATTGTCATTACCAAATCAATTATATCAATGCCGGTCTAGTGCCTCCAAGATCGTCATGTTATTATTAAAACATGTACTTGTATGACTACAAATTTTTATCAATGAAATATTCAAGTTCATGTTCATTTTTCGATCTTCAATGTTATCTATTATTGTATTACTATTCATATTTAGGTTATAATTATTGATATATATGCTTAAACTAATAGTTTATTGTTTAAATAAGCTTAGTTCAAAGTTTCATAAAAAAATTCAGAATATTTTTATGAGTTTCCGTGATATCCGTCATTTTTACCAGAATATCCGTCGATATATCTGTAAATCTGTGTTACCGATATCGATATTTTCATCCTTGGGTATACTACACCATAAACTGGGTCATCCTATGCTTATGAGCTTATGACTGTAAGGCTGCTTTAAGTCTGAGAAACAAAAATATAAACCCCTTAAAAATGTGTTTAAATGTGTCTGATAATAGAGCTAGGTTGTAGCAAGTTCTTAGGATTGAGTTAAAGTGGTGATTATTAGTCCTTGCTGGAAGAATTATTTTGCTGCAGTAGTGCTTGGTTTTGCAGAATGCTCAGGTAAAGGTTGAAGATAGTATTGGATTATCAATTTTGATTAAGCTATGCAAAGTCTAATGTTTTGAATTCTAAGGGGAAGGTGAGTTAGTATTGCTCGGGACGCGCAATAGTTCAAGTTTGGGGGTATGATAACTCTTTATGTAACGCCCCGCGTTTCGGAATCAAGCCGTTTTTGAATTTATTGGGCGTTCTTATTCTAATAAGGAAAATTAGAATAAGTTTAGCCTTGGGTCGTTAAGCTAATTTCTAAAATTTAGGGGAAAGAGATTTTTAATTAAATCTTTAAATTCCTAAAGTTAGAGGTTTAACATTTGATATTTATTTTAAATATCAAAAAGGCCCAAACTCTTTTATCAATCGAGTTATTTTTCCTCTCAAGTCTTTTAGGGATTAAGTTAGGGTTTTTAAATAAAAATCCTAGATAAGAGCTTATTCCTAATTAAATTGGGATTTCTTCTCTTAGGTCTTTTAAAAGAAAAGAATAAGAAATAAGGGAAAAAGAAACCCTAAAGCAAGAAAGGTCATCTCATCCTCTCCCTCTCAAGTTTGTCGTGTAGTCGCCGCCCCCCCTGGCCGTGTGTTCAGCCGCCTGCTCCTTGCTGTCGTCGTCGTCGTCGTCAAGGCTGAGCCGTGGGTCGCGCGTCTCTCTCTCTGTGCGTCTCTTTCTCCCGCTGATCTCTCTCCCTCTCTGCGTCGTCGTTTTGCTCGAGTGCCGCTGCCCAAATCTGCAGCCGCCGCCGTTTAGTGTCGCAGCCGCGTGGGTCTTCTTCCCGCGTCGTTTCCCTCTCTGTTTCGTGGTTCAAGGTGCAGATCTCTCGTTTCCCTTGCATTTTCGGCCAAGAAGAGCTTGTGGGTAAGTCTCAAACTCACTCATGTGTATTCGTTAAGGCTCGATCTAACTCCTTGCCCGTATTGGTTAGATCTTGCGCGGACAGCACCTCGTAGCAACGTTTTCTCTGCGTTTCAGCCCTATAGGCTCGTGGGTAAGTCTGTTTTCCTTCGTTCTAGTTGGTTTAAGGTTCAATCTAATCTCCTATTGCTCTTTTTGGATAACCCACGCAAGAATCCGGCCGTTTCCGTCAATGGGTGTGCTGTCCAGCAGCGTTTTCGCTCTGTTTTGGGTCGTTACAGCGTCACCTAACAATTCCAGTAAGTTTAAACGCTTACCCATGTTCTGTTGATGCTTAAAATTAGGTACCCAATGGATTAGGTGCTGTAAATTCTAATATAGCATTGAAATTCTATTCTGCAGCGCCGTCTAAGTGATCGATTGGGTTCGAATCACTGTAAACTTGAATACCCACTGCCCAAGGATCGTTCTAGTGCGTTGTTCGAGGTTATTATAACCCGTCTTGCGTGATATCGGGTCCGTTGGGTAAGTTTCCTTGCTGTCCCTTTGCTTTTAGCGTCAAGGGGTGCTGCCCAATAGTTATCCAAGCCTTAAACCATGTTTTAATCGATACCCATTCGTTGTCGGCCTTATAATTGCAGAATTAGGTGTATTCGATTGCTGTTCAGCGAGCGTTTGGTCTCAAATATCGTGTTCAGTGAATACCCACAACCCGAAAGACCTTGATTTTGGTTACCCATAACCCGGTGACTTGAGATCTTGGTTGTTGGGTCGTTTCGAACACAAGTCAGCTTGTTCTCAAGGTTGTTTGAGCACTAAGCGGTAAATTCCAGCACCCTTTACCTTCCTTTATTAAGTCTCTAGGGTGTTGTTTATCAATTCCTAACTCATGGTAGTTGTTGCTTGTAGTTGGAGCTCTTTAGGCTCTTCCGGTTGTTCCATTAGTCCTTTAGGATCGTTTAGGAGCGTTAGAGATTCCGGTAAGTAGTTCTTACTTGTTGAAGTCTGCTTGACTGTGTGATGCATGCTAAATGTTTACTCGCTTTATAATTTCTCTTATGTTTCGTGCTTCTCTGAGTATACGTATATATGTATGTTACCGATGGAAAGCATGACTTTTGTTGCTTAATGACTAGTTGTGAAGCATGACTGTTGTTGCGTGTTGATTGGTTGTAAGCACGTTGGTTTGTTGCATATGAGTTAAGCATGGACGAGAGCATGTGTAGTTGCACGTATATGCTTAGTGGGCATGATGCATGAGTCTAGAAGCATGTTGCAGGGCATATGCATTCTAGTGGATGTGAGTTATAGGTCAGGGACCTAAAGTGTGAAAGAAAAGAAAGTTGGGTGAGTGTCAGTGCACCTCGGGTACAAATGGTCGAGGGGTGGCACGTCACCATTGGTTAAGAGGAGCATCGAGGCCTTGGGTACAAATGGTCAAGGGTCGGTGTGATGAGTCTAGAGAGCATGTGTTGGGTGCCTGGGGAAGGGCCAATACTTTGCTAAGTCATCGGTGCGCCTTGGGTACAAATGGTCAAGGGGCGATGCACAGTTTGAGGCCTTGGGTACAAACGGTCAAGGGTCAAACGCCGAGCTCCGTAGAGAGCATTGTGGCCCTGGGTACAAATGGTCAGGGGACAGTGCGACTCGAAGGATCAGTCTTGGAGAGCCATGTGAGGGCTAAATAGGAGCGTTGAGTGAGCTCGTGGAGCTTGAGTGGTTAGCAAGTTGCATATAGAAAGATGCATGAGTTATGGCTTAGGAGAGTCATTTGTTTTACTAGCTTTTGAGCATGATATTATGTTTACCGCTTTGAAAAGCATGTTGTTTGCGCATGAAAGGCATGTTGTTTGTTGTTTGCTGTTTGATGGCTTCTTAGGTAGGGGCTGCTTACCAGTACCTTAGTGTACTGACCCCCTCCTCTCTCCCCCCAACTACCAGATTTTGCAGGTTATGATGACTGCGTGGACCATGGTGATGCGGAGGAGGCGTATGAGGAGGAACCATAATTAGTATCGATGTTCTTGATTTTATTTTCCTTAGATTTTAGTTAGGGCAGTTGTGTTGCTGTTTTTGAAAGTTGTTAGTTTGGTTAGTCCTGATTCATTCTTGTTGATCCCTGGAATAAGTTGTTTCCGTTTTAAAAGAACTCCATTGTTTCATTCAGTTGGTGGTTTAATAAGTTGTTGCGCATGAGGTGTCGTTTCAAGATTTTGTTTAAAGATGTAGTTGGTTTTAGCTAATACTTGTTTATGCGAGATCTGTTTGTCTGTTGGTTCTGTTTATGTTCTGCTGAGATGTGAAGTGGGAAGTAGTTCAGTATTGCTTGTAGAAGTGTTTTTCTTGTTCAACAGGTGTAGAAAAAATTTTGGGTTAGTCCAATGTACGCCGTTATGCTGCCGAAATTTTCGGTGCTCACGGTTTGTTTTGGTCTAGGAGTTAGTAATGTCGCTGGGTTAGCTTTTAATCCTGGGGGCGTTACACTTTGAAAGGGAGTTATTTAGGCCTTATTTCTATAGTGTTTTGTGTGTCATTTGTGTTAAATAGGGTTGCTTTTAGATAAATATTATATATTTTAACCCATTTACAAGAATAGATGCTTTGGGAGTTATTTTGTGCAGAATATAATGTTGAGCGACTTGAGGGAGAAAAATCTGTGATCTAGTAAAGTAGGGAGCAAGACTGCCACATACGCTGTGCATAATTCATTTTATGAAGTGGCGTTAGCTGAATTATTTTCGGATCTAGGAAGTTTGGAGAGCCTTCCACATGTACAATTTTACCTAATTAGGGCTTGCCTCCACTCAATAAAAGAAAAGAGTCGTCTCAAGTAAAAAATATTCCATTTTCCATATTTGGAAGCCGAATAGAGGAGGAAAGATTGGAGACTTCAAGAAGACCATCAACTACAGATTTAATCAAGGGAATTAATCTTCTCTTGTAGTTTCTTGTAGTTATGGATTCACATACTCAGATTGCCATGCTTAGGTGTTGGTTAGGGATTATGTAATTGCCATGCTTCATTCTCTATGCAATATATGTTGATTTGAGCAACTTGATTATTTGTTGTGCATATTTCTATTTTATGCCTACCTGGCCAGTCGGTATGAATATCACTTCTTAGTTTCAGGGATGATTTGATAAGTGTGTGGCAATTAATCACACTAAACCATTATGTCTTGGTGAACGCTAATGATTGAGTTACGGATAACCAGTCGCCTGGTGCTTGATCGGTAGCACGCCATTGGAGTTGAAACACATTCCAAAAATCCAGAGTTCCGGGAGGATCCTACTAATAAGACTGCAAGAGAATTGCCTAATCAATAATATTGCTAAATCATCTTTTAAAACAATTACTCAAACCTGACCAACGCCTTTTTCCAATCTGTCTGCTTTATTTGTTTATTTTCTGTTCTGTCATTTCTTTTGCTTCAACATTTTACAAAATTCAATCATTATAACAACCCTTGAAACCACTAAAGAGTTACACAAGATATGTAAAGTGAGAGTTGTTCAACCCTGCTCTAGAAGGCAACAAGTGTTACACAAGATAGGCAAAGTATTCTAGAGCTTAATTTGATCGTATTTTTGCCACACTCTAGAAGGCAACATGCTGCCTCTCCAAGTCTTGATAGGTGGTTTGCTACCTGATTCTCGGTTCCCTTTATGTCCTTGATTTCAATGTCAAAATTCTGCAAAAGCAAAATCCAACAGATTAATCGGGGCTTGGCATCCTTTTTAGACAACAAATGTTGGAGAGCTAAATGGTCAGTATGAACTATGACTTTAGTTCCCACTAGGTAGGATCTAAATTTGTCAAAACCATATACTACAACAAGTAATACCTTCTTCGTGACAGTATAGTTCAATTGAGCCTCGTTGAGCGTTTTGCTAGCAAAGTAAATAGGTTGCACTATTTTTCCTCTTTTCTGACATAGTACTGCTCCAACTGCAAAATCACTAGCATTGCACATCAACTCGAATGGTTGGGTCCAATCAGGTTCAATCATGATCGGCGATGCACTGAGTGCATTATTCTTTAAAGTCTTGAAAGCTTGCTTACAATCTTTATTGAATTCGAACAGTCTATCTACTTCAAGTAACTTGCACAATGGCTTGGAAATTTTAGAGAAATCTTTAATCAATCTTCTGTAAAAACTTGTATTACCTAGAAAGCTCTTGATATCTCGAACTGTTTTTGGAAAGGGCAACTTGGATATGATCTCAATTTTCTCCTTGTCTACCTCAATTCCCTTTCTGGAAATGCGGTGTCCAAGGACTATGCCTCGTGTACCATGAAATGACACTTTTCCCAATTCAATACCAGGTTTGTTTCTTCACATCTTTCCAGCACTTGGTCTAAATTCTATAAACACCCTGCAAACGTTTCTCCGAAGACAGAGAAGTCATCCATAAACACTTCCAAGGTTCGTTCTACCTTATCGGAGAATATAGCCATCATACACCTTTGAAAGGTGGCTGGTGCGTTGCATAATTCGAATGACATTCTTCGAAAGGCAAATGTCCCATACAGACATGTGAATGTAGTCTTCTCTTGGTCTTCTAGGGCTATTGCTATCTTACTGTAACCTAAGTAACCATCTAAAAAAAAGTAATAATCATTCCCTACAAGTCTGCCCAACATTTGATCTATAAATGGTAACAGGGAAGTGGTCTTTCACGGTTACTTTATTGAGGTGGCGATAGTCTATGCAGACTCGCCATCCTGTGACTGTCCTTGTTGGAATCAATTTGTTTTTCTCGTTCTCCACTACAGTTATCCCACCCTTTTTGGGGACGCATTGTACTTGGCTGACCCAACTACTATCTGAAATTGGATCGATGACTCCTGCGTCCAACCATTTTAAAATATCTTTCCTAACAACTTCTTTCATAATGGGATTTAGTCTCCGCTGACTTTCAATGGAATTCTTGGCTCCTTCTTCAAGGTTGATCCTAAGCATGCAGAATGATGGGTTGATTCCTTGAATGTTTGCAATTGTCCACCCTATTGCTTTTTTATGACTAGAGAGGACCTGCAACAAAGAGATTTCATCATTGTCAGTAAGATAGGATGATATAATAACTGGTAGTGTTTTGTTTTCTCCAAGGAAACTATGTTTAAGATGTTTTGGTAGAGGTTTGAGTTCTGGATCCTAAGGGTTGATCATAGATGGCTGCAACGGCCTGACTTCTTCTTTGTTTGATTCAAAGGAATCTCTCAACGCTTCTATCCTTGCTACAGCAGAACCATTTGTGGTCGGTTCTTCTACTCCTTCAATCTTTATCCCACCTTTTTCCTCTTGTTCTTCCTCCTCAAACATGTCTTCCAGCGTCCATCCCTTTAATATTTCCTGCAAGGCAGATAAAGAAAGTTCGTCAATCTCATCTATCATTGAACATTCTTCAAGATCTCTTGGATACTTCAGTGCGTTCATGATGTTAAAGGTGACTTGCTAATCATTGACTCTCATAGTTAACTCTCCATTTTTAACGTCGATCAAGGTCCTACCAGTTGCTAAGAATGGTCGACCTAAAATAATTGGCACCTCTTTATCAGCTTCACAGTCTAATATGATGAAGTTTGGTGGGAATACAAATTTATCAACCGTGACTAACACATCCTCAATCTTGCCCATGGGTTGTGTTAGTGATCTGTCGGCTAATTGTAAAGTTACAGTTATTGGTTTAGCTTCTCCTATGCCTAGCTGCTTGAACACTGAGTGTGGCATTAGATTCATGCTTGCTCCTAGATCGTATAATGCCCTGCCAACATTCCATCTTCTAATGGAGAATGGAATGGTGAAACTTCCTGGATCCTTTAGCTTTGAAAGGATCTTGCTCTTGACTCATGCACTAGAGCATTCAGTAAGTGCAACTGTTTCATACTCTCCTAATCTTCGTTTCTTGGACAGAATGTCCTTCAGGAATTTCACGTAAGTTCGAATCTGTTCAAGCGCTTCCACCAATGGAATGTTGATGTGAAGTCGCTTAAGGATATCTAGAAACTTTTTAAATTGTGCGTCTTGTGAGGCATACTTGAATCTCTGAGGATATGGAGGTGGTGGTCGCTATTTTGGATCTATAATAAACTTTTTAGGCAATGTGGTCGCATTTTTTGCTTTTCTCTAAACGTGAACTTTCACTTTTTTCTACCAAGGCTTCTGATTCCTTTGTTTTTTCTTGATTTTCTTTATTCTGAATAACTTCTGTGGTAACTTCTGACTTCCTTTCTGGAACTTCTTTTGGAGCTTTTTCTAGGATTTTCCTTACTTTTTGATTCACGGGGTATTCTGGTCCATCGTATTCTAATTTATTTATTAAGGTGACGGCCTTGTACTGCTCTTTACCTTCTTGGTGAAGATTTTCAGTCTTGCTGGGTGTTGGGTTCTTAGAGTGAATAAAAATATAGTGTAAAAAGACTCTAGAATTCCTGTGCAAGTATACACAGTCTGCAACAAGTAATATTATCAATCCAGAGTCTGAATGAGCTTCCACTTTATCTATTTTGTTTAACTTTCTAATGGTTTCAAAGATAATAAAAATATTTGGGTTTTATAGGAATTAAGCTGAAGCAAAATAAATGACAGAACAACAAGTAAACAAATAGGTAGACAGATCAAAGACAAACACTGGTTAGGATTTAGTGATCGTTCTAAAAGATGCTCTAGCAATATTATTGATCATGCATTTCTCGCAGTATTATTAGCGTATTCCTCTCGGAACTCCGGATCTTTTGGGATGTGTTTCAACCCCAATGAAGTTCGACCGATCGAGCACTAGGCAACTGACTATCTCTAGCTCAGTCACTGGCGTTCACCAATACACAATTATCGTAGTGTGGATAATTGCCACACACTCTCTAAATCATCCCTGAAACTAGAGAGAGGTATTCACACCGGCTGGCCAGGTGGGCATAAAATGGAAATAAGCACAACAATTAACCAAAATGCGATAGTCAATATAGTACTAAAGATGAAGCACAGTAACCACATTATTCCTAACCAACACCTAAGCTACTTAGTTCATAATAGGCATGGAAGCACAAATTACAATATGAGTAGGCATGTCCATAATCACAAGATAATAAAGAAAATAATAATCTCCTTAATCAGCTTGCGGATGATGGTGTTCTTGGTAATCTCCAATCTCTCTATACTACTCGGCTTCCAAGGGAAATTGGAATGCTTTTGACTTGGACGGCCACTTCCTTTTATAGAAGGATAGGAAGCTTGAATTAGGTCAACTTGGACACGTGTAGGGCTCTCCTTGATCCTTTATCCCGAAAATAACTCAATAGAAGTCGGTTCATGAAGTTGGCTAACGAGCTGTGATGTGGTAGTCTTTCTCCCTGTTTTGCTGCACCACAAAATTTGCTCCCTCAAGTCGCCCAGCAACAGATTTTGCACAAAAGGATTTCCAAAGCTTCCATTCTTCCAAATGGGTTAAAACATGTAATATCTCTCTAAAACCAACCCTATTAAGCATTAAAGACACACAAATCCTTATATAAATGAGGCCTAAATAACTACTTTTGGGCAGTTATCACACCCCCAAACTTAAACTATTGCGCGTCCCGAGCAATACTAACTCACCTTCCCTTAAGAATTTAAAACATTAGACAAAGAATTAGCTTAATCAAATCAAACAATCCAATACTGCCTTTAACCTTTACCTGAGCACTCTGCAAAATCGAGCTCTGCTGCAGCAAAATGATTCCTCCAACAGGGACAAATAATCACCACTTTCAACTCAATTCTAAGAACTCACTACAGCCTAGCTCTATTATCAGACATTCAAAACATATTTTCAAGGGATTTATATTTTCATTTTTTAAACTTAAAGAAGCCCTACAGTCATAAGTTCTTAAGCATGGGATGACCCACTTTATGGTGCAGTATACCCTTGCCTCAAACTTATCACCAACTAGGCTCAATACTCTTTATAAAGCTAAAAAATCCTTAGTTATTCCATCTCTTGCCCCTCAGAATGACAACATTTTATGATGAAGCTCACATAAGTTCTGGAAGACAGAAAAACTGTGGATCATCATTCATCCCTCAAAACTTTTGCTCCATCAATTTTTTCAGTAAAATTTCAACAATCAATTTTTCAGCAAAATTTCACAATCAATTTTTTCAGCAAATAATTTTTCTCATTTTTTCACATTTCCTAGGTCATCTTTTGACGCGAAGACAAACTGTGGGTATCACAAATGTCCTCGGTTACTCAATAACCTAGCAAATTTTTACTTGAAGGAGAGGAATTCTCGAGCAAAACAATTGGAGTAGAAAAAAGTCCCCCAAACTTGAATTATTCATTGTCCCCAATGAATCATTAATTAAGCAATTTTACCCCCAAACTTAATTTTTTCTTTCTGAATTTTTAAACTAAATGTGGGACTAGAACTAAGCTTAAAGTGGATCATAAAAGTCAACACTACCTCCAAAATTTTTTTTACCGCAACAATAGTCCAGGCTAGAAGAAATGCTCAAGCAAAAGGTTTCTAGAGATCAGAATGCCTTGACCTAATTAAGCATAATCAGTTCAAGCTTCAAAAATCCAGAAGAAAATTAGTTAGGTTAGCGTTAGGCAGTGGTCATTGAACAGAAACATCTAGAAATTTCATTAAAAACATAAGAAAAGAAATTACATAGTAGAGATATATTTTTAAAGCAGAAAAATGAAAACAGTCATAACAAGCAAATATAGAAGAAGATGCAGTCAGGAATGCGTGAGCAAACAAAATATTTCAACAAAAAGACTGCGCGCTCAAATTCTCCTCCTTCAATCTTCCTGACCATGCTCTTTTTCTTCATCACCTTCTCTTTCCACAGGCGGCGACGGGATCCAGGGGTTCAACATATCTTCAGGGAATGCAGGAAGGGCTGGATACGGTTTGGAAAAATTCTCTTGCAGCGCCCTTCTTAAGCTGGCATCCCGATTCTTAACATAGTTCCAAAAGGTTAAAGTTTGCCTCTCATCAATCTCTTGCTGACTGGCCGAAAGTGCCAGTTGTTCTAGAATCGAGTTGATGTCGTGGATAAGCCCACCTTGACATACCTCCTGCATGCGCTGGAACCGTGCCAAATTGGGCGTGTCTATGATTCCCTTGTCAAACAGAATCACATCCCCCTCTTCCACTGGAACCCCTGCTCTTCTGCACAGCATCGTTATTGTGTTTGGAAAGAACAGTTTCCCTACCTTTTTCCGCCAGCAGTCAACAATCTCAGAAGAAATTATTTTTCCTACATCAATACTCATCAAGGGAAGAATGGCAAAGGCAAGCAGTACCCTATCACGAGATACTGTGGAGTCGTGAGTTGTCGGCAGTAAGCGTAGCCTAATGAAACCCATCCAGGTGTTGGCTTCACTCTTCAAATAAGCAGCTTGAAACGTGTGCTTTTGCGTCTGCGACAACCTCCATTGGGCCCCCTCAATGCCAACCTCTCGGACAGTCGCACTTAATTGGTCGCTAGATGGTGCAACCATCATCCCATTAAAAACTGCATGCGGAAAATCCTGGAGATTGAACAAATCATTAATGGCTTCTGGGCTCCACTGTACGGGCACTCCTCGAACTATAACCTCAAATTCGTCCCAAACGTCAAGATTGGCGTAAAATTCTCGAACAATATTGGAATTAACAGGCTCTGGTTTCGCACAAAACTGCCTCTGATCGAGGTTCGCTATTCCAGACTCCAAGAATCGTGGCACATCATCGCCAAATCCTCGTTCGAACAGGAAGTCCCGTTTCAGCATCTCCTGATATTTTGCTCGAGCAAGGTTGTTGACGAAGCGAATAAAAGGTATTCTTGGTTCCTCAATCTCATCAGCCTCACCCGATGCCTCATCAATCCCTTTGCCCTTGTCTTCTCTTTGCTTGGGCAGAATCTCTTCCTCAGCCTTTTGTGCTTCTTCTTCTCTCGTCTTGTCTTCAGCCTCCTTCTTCTCTTGTTTCTCTCTCTCTGTATTGTCTTTTTCAGAGTCAGTAGTTGGTGGCGAGGGGGTATCAGTTCGAACTACCTAAATACAACCTTTTTTTCGCTTAATGCGGCGACGCTTAGGTACCTCCGGCATGATCACCTCCACTCGAGCCTCTTGAACTGGCTCATTCTCAGTCGCAACCTCTGTCTGCACATCCTCATTCTGTTTTTCTTGAATTTCCTCTCAAACTTCCTCTGTATCCGCAACTCTCTGCTTAGCCTGTTCTGGGTTCTGTTCTTCTGGTTCTTTCGGGTCTTCTTCAACTACTGTTGCAGCAACCTCATCTGCTGCCTCCTGGACTTCTTCTTGTTCCGCAGCCCTTTGCTGCCTTCTCCTTCTCTTCGCTTCTTTTTCCTCTGGCGTCCTCTTCTTTTTCGTTTTCGCTTTCTGAACCTCGGGGGTAACAGGTATCTCTTCTCCCTCATTATGTCTCTCTTTTCTCGCTCTCGTTTTATCCATCGAAGATTTTGAAAAGGAATTATATAGCGCACACAGAGAACGAAAGAAAAATGCAAATGGTAAGGGATGGATCAAGAAGATGAAGTGGGAAGAACTTACCGAAGGTTCTTGAATAAATAGCTGCAGCAAATCAAATCATAACTAAAAGATTTTGCTCCGTATTAAATGGGTTTACCGTTCACATTCAATTTGCAAATCCAATTCCCAAAGGTAAAATCTTTGAATTTAAATTAACCATGGTAAATAATTGCACGCTATCAATTGCTAAACCGTTGGATAATCCCTGCGTGGCATGTGGCAGCATCCTGGAAATTTACCTGCTCACAGAAATTCAAAAATCCCAACGGTAAAAATAATTAACTCACAATAAAATCTTTTTTTCTCGGACGAAATGCTCCAGCCAGACCTTTGCCGCAACAATCTTTTGAACCTGAGGAATCTTGGATACGGGATTCAAATTTCAAAATAGAAAACCAAATCTTCTAAATTTAAAAATAACCAATCAAATCAACTTTAATCTTTCTTGAAGCCGAATTAATTTAGAGAAAATCTTTATTAACTCAAACTATACAGAATTAAAATAACTGAAAATAAAATCTAGATCTTAATCTAATAAAATCTAATTAATTCAAAGATAATTCGAAGATAATCCAAATAAATAATCCTAAAATCAAATCAAATACAAAACGAAATAGATAAAATATAAACAAATACTTAAAGATAAAATCTAATAAACCAAGCAAAATCAAATCTAACCTATTCGAAAATAAATCAGTGAAATATAAAACAAATACAAACACTGGGAGCTCAAAATTTTGCTCTGTGAAATGCTCCCGCAAAAATCCTGCTCTCTCAAACATCGACCAACCTTAGGGAAGGATATTTCGACTAAAACTCCCCACCCCAATAATGCTTCACACACAGTCCATTCACCTTGAACACTCTCCCATCTTTTTCATCCTGCAAAGTAATTGCTCCATGGGGGAAAACCTCAACCACAGTAAATGGTCCTGACCATTTAGATTTTAGCTTTCCAGGAAATAATTTCAATCTAGAATTATAAAGCAAGGCTTTCTGACCCTTGACAAACTCTTTAGATTTTAATTTCCTGTCATGCCACAGCTTAGTCTTTTCTTTATACATTTCCGCATTCTCATAAGAAAATTGGCGAAATTCCTCTAATTCATTAAGCTGCAACATTCTTATTGCTCCTGCACGACTCAGATCAAAATTCAATTTTTTCAAAGCCCAAAACGTTTTATGCTCTAGCTCCAATGGTAGATGGCAAGCTTTCCCATATACTAACCTATAGGGAGACATACCTAGAGGAGTCTTATAGGCTGTCCTATAAGCCCAAAGAGCCTCATCCAACCTAAAAGACCAATCCTTCCTAGATGGATGGACTACTTTCTCTAGAATCGCTTTTATTTCCCTATTACTAATTTCAGCTTGACCATTTGCTTGTGGGTGATAAGGGGTAGCTATCCTATGCTTAATCCCATACTTAGCTAACAGCTTAGTTAAGATATTATTAACAAAATGTGTACCATCATCACTCACTAGAGCTTTAGGTGTCCCAAACCGTGCAAAGATGTGCGATTGAAGAAACCTTGCAACTGTCTTGGCATCACTCTGATGGCATGCAATGGCCTCCACCCATTTGGACACGTAATCAACTGCCAATAAGATAAAAACATTGCCATTAGAAGGGGGAAATGGCCCCATAAAATCTATACCCCATACATCGAATAATTCAACTTCTAAAATGTAAGTAAGAGGCATTTCATCTCTAGGCCCTAAATTTCCTCTCCTTTGGCAAGCATCACATTGCTTGTAGAACCAATGGACATACTTGAATAAGGTGGGCAAGAAAAATCCACAATGCAAAATCCTCATAGCTGTCCTCTAACTGCTGAAGTGACCTCCATACGGTGAAGAGTGACATTGCTCCAGGATTTCCTTTGCTTCAGCACCTGAAACACACCTACGAATAATACCATCAGAGCATTGCTTATACATAAATGACTCATCCCAATAGAAAAAATTTGCATCATGCTTAAAATTTTTCTTCTGCCTCCAATCCATATAAATAGGAGTGACTCCCTTTACCAAAAAGTTGGCAATATCAGCATACCAAGGGACGTCCTGGACTACCTTTACCTCAACAACAAAAATCTGTTCATCTGGAAAAGCATCTAAAATGGAAAATTGCTCCAGCAAAGATGATGATGGATCAAGACGAGATAAATGATCTGCAATGACATTTTCTGATCCTTTCTTGACTTTAATCTCCAAGTCGAACTCTTGCAATAATAGAACCCAACGAATTAGTCTAGGCTTTGCATCTTTCTTAGACATTAAATACCTTATTGCTGCATGATCCGTGAACACCGTGACTTTGGATCCAACCAAATATGGCCAAAATTTCTCAAAAGCGAACACAATAGCTAACAACTCCTTTTCAGTAGTTGTGTAGTTGACTTGTGCCTCATTAAAACCCTACTTGCATAATATATAGGATGGATAAATTTGCCCTGCTTTTGCCCCATCATAGCACCTACCGCAGCATCACTCGCATCACACATTACCTCAAATGGTAAATTCCAATTAGGTGCACAAAGAATGGGTGCTGAGATTAAAGCAGCCTTTAAAGTCTTAAAAGCCTTCCTACAATCTGCATTAAAGTGAAAAACATGATCAGTGAACAATAAGTTACAAAGAGGTTTACTGATTTTGGAAAAATCTTTTATGAACCTCCTATAAAATCCAGCATGTCCTAAAAAAACTCTGAATTCCCTTCACTTAATTCAGTGGTTCTAATCTCTCAATCACCTCAATTTTTTCTCTATCAACTTCTAGACCATTCCTAGAAATCATATGACCTAACACTATGCCTTCCTTCACCATGAAGTGGCATTTTTCCCAATTAAGAACTAGATGGGTATCCTCACATCTCTTTAATACCTTGCCTAAATTATCTAAACAATTTTGAAAAGACCCTCCAAAAACTGAAAAATCGTCCATAAATACCTCAACAGTGGACTCAATCATATCAGAAAAAATTGCTAACATACACCGCTGAAATGTTGTTGGAGCATTGCAAAGGCCAAAAGGCATTCACCTAAAAGCAAACGTCCCATAAAGACAGGTGAAAGTGGTTTTCTCCTGATCCTCAGGAGCAATAGTAATCTTGTTATACCCAGAATAACCATCTAAGAAACAGTAATAGGCCTGACCAACCAATCTATCCAACATCTGGTCAATAAATGGTAGAGGGAAATGGTCCTTAAAATGGTCCTTATGGGTGGCCTTATTAAGCCTCCTGTAGTCCATGCAAACCCTCCAGCCAGTTACTATCCTGGTTGGAATCAACTCATTGTCTTTATTACTTACCATAGTGACACCTTCTTTTTTAGGAACACATTGGACAGGGTTCACCCAATTGCTATCGGCAATTGGATAAATGATCCCAGCATCCAACTATTTAATCACCTCCTTTTTAACAACCTCTTTCATTGCAGGGTTAAGCGTTCTTTGTTGCTCAATACTCCTAAAGGATCCCTCATCTAGGGTGATTTTGTGCATACAAAAAGATGGGCTAATTCCCTGAATGTCAGCCAACGTCCAACGTATAGCCTTGCGGTATTGCTGCAGCAACTTTATTAAGGCCTCTTCATGCTCTGGCATTAAATCTGATGCAACAATAATGGGCAACGTCTTACCTTCCCCAAGATACACATACTTTAGATGATCCGGCAAGGGCTTCAAATCTAAAGTAGGTGCCTCAATCAGGGATGGCTTAATTGGAGGAGCCTTCCTTTGATCTAAATCTAAAGACTCAAAAACATCCTCACACCTAAACAACTCTTTTTCATTTTTGCTTTCTAAAGAACAAACTTCTAAATCCTCTACACTAACCTCTCCATGCTTTTTCGAATGCTTACTTATCGAATCGTGCATTGCTGTCTCAATAACTGTGCTCTCCAGAATCCGAATGAAGGAGCAATCCTCAATTTCATCTGGATATTTCATGGCTTTAAACACATTAAACTTTACTTCCTCATTACAGACTCTCATTGTTAATTCTCCTTTTTGAACATCTATTAACGCCCTACCAGTAGCCAAAAATGGACGACCTAGAATGATTGGGACATCTTTATCAGCCTCATAGTCTAAAATAATAAAATCAACAGGAAATATGAATTTATCCACTTTTACTAAGACATCCTCAATTTTACCCTCTGGATATGTGATAGACCTATCAGCTAGTTGGAGTGTGACTGTGGTAGGCCTAGCTTCACCAATGCCAAGCTTCCGATAGACCGAAAGAGGCATAAGGTTAATGCATACACCTAAATCACAGGGTGCTCTACCTAACTTTTTTCCACCTATAGACACAGGTATGGTAAATGATCCTGGATCCTTAGCCTTGGGTGGTAGCCCATTCTTAAGAATAGCACTACATTCCTCAGTAAGAGATAAAGTTTCAAACTCACCTAACCTCTTCTTTTTAGTTAAAATATCCTTAAGAAATTTAGCATAATTAGGCATTTGCTCTATAGCTTCTACTAAATGGATATTTATGTGCAATTGCTTAAGAATCTCTAAAAACTTTTTAAATTGACCATCCTAACTCTTAGGCTTTTGCCTTTGTGGAAAAGGTAGAAGTGGTACATAAGGTGGGGGCGGCACATAAGGTGGTTCCACATCTGGAACAGAACCAGATGCTCCAGCATTTTTATTGCTGCCTCCAGCACCCTGACCAGATTCCAACTCTTTCTCAACAACAACATTTTTATCACTATTTCTATTTATATCCTGGGTCTTACTAGGCTCATTTTTTTCTTCTAATGGTTTACCACTCCTAAGAGTTACTGCCTTTACCTGCTCCTTACCTTCCCTTCGAGGGTGTTCAGTATCCGAGGGAAGTTTCCCTTGAGGCCTTGCCTTTAGCTCATTAGCTAGCTGACCCACTTGCAATTCCAGGGCCCTCATCGATGCTTGATTACTTTGAATTGCGGATCCTGTACGAGCCATAAATTCTTTCATCATCACCTTGAGAGAACTTTCTGAATTTTGCTGGGGCAATACCTGCGCTTTAGCAAATCCCGGCTGGTTCACCTTTTGTTGCGCTTGCGCACTGCTTCCTTGTCCTCCCCATGAGAAGTTGGGGTGGTTGCGCCAACCTGGATTATAAAAGTTAGAGTAAGGGTTATTCCTCTGATTACCTACAAAAAAACACAGAAGCTGAATTGCTGGGGTAAAACTCGTAGTTGTGATTTTCATCACAATAGACACATGCTTCCCCTACCACTTGGTTCACCACTGCAGCTGGCTCCATAGCTGGTGGCTGCTGATGACTAATCACTGTTACATTCTTAAGAGCATTAGCATTCATAGCAAGATCAGCCCTAATGGTGGACAAACCATCAACCTCTAATACACTCTTAACCTTTTTATTTGTGCCTCTAATATCCGACCACTGACAACTATTAATCGATATTCTTTCTAAAATTTCATAAGCTTCATCAAAAGTTTTAGCCAAAAGGGCCCCTCCAGCCGAAGCATCGACCATACCTTGGGTTACTCCATTTAAACCATTCTAAAATGTTTCCATTTTAATACAATGGGGTAAACCATGGTGGGGACACTTTCGCAAAAGCTCCCTAAACCTTTCCCAAGCGTCACTAAAAGTTTCACCTTCAAGTTGCCTAAACCCTACTATTTCACTCCTTAATTTAGCATTTCTATTAGGTGGGAAATATTTACTCAAAAATTTTCAGCTAACTCATCCCATGTCCTAATTGATCCTGGAGCAAAAGAGTTTAACCATGCCTTCGCTCCATCTCTAAGAGAATACGAGAACAAAGTTAATCTAAGTGCATCTCTAGGCACTCCTTGAATTACAAAAGAATCGCTAACTCCTAGGAAAGACTTAAGATGTAAATGAGGGTCTTCAGATGACAAACCATGGAATTGCCCCACGGTTTGCAACATCTGAAACATTACCGGTTTCATTTCAAAATTAGCCGCTTGAATTTGGGGACGTGCAATCCCTGGATTCAACTAATTAAACATTGGGACAGCATACGCTCGAATGGCTCTGGTCCTATCGTTCGCTATCAAGATAGGATTCTCAACCTGATTATTTTGCTGCTCATTTTGTTCAAACAGCGGGTTTTGCTGCAGCAAACGATTCTGGGGGTCTGCTGGACCTTCAGGACCCTCTGGAAGGTGCGACACGTTCTCCATCTGGTTTTGATTCCTCCACTGGTCTCTCCTTCTGATCCTGAATGTCCTCTCGATTTCTGGATCAAGCTCAAACCTAACCCTAGGCGGATCACTCATGCACCAAGCTCACACCTGCAAAAACAAAAGAAACAATCAAAAAGTTCTAGCACCAAACCACGAAAAAGCATACACAAAATAGATTAGATAAAAAGTTATTCAAGTCCCCGACAACGGCGCCAAAAACTTGTTGGGTTCCTAGAGTGAATAAAAATATAGTGTAAAAAGACTCTAGAATTTCTGTGCAAGTATACACAGTCTGCAACAAGTAATATTATCAATCCAGGGTCTGAATGAGCTTCCACTTTATCTATTTTGTGTAACTTTCTAATGGTTTCAAAGATAATAAAAATGTTTGGGTTTTATAAGAATTATGCTGAAGCAAAATAAATGACAGAACAACAAGTAAACAAATAGGAAGACAGATCAAAGACAGGCGCTGGTTAGGATTTAGTGATCGTTCTATAAGATGCTCTAGCAATATTATTGATCATGCATTTCTCGCAGTATTATAAGCGGATTCCTCCTGGAACTCTGGATCTTTTGGGATGTGTTTCAACCCCAATGAAGTACGACCGATTGAGCACTAGGCAACTGGCTATCCCTAGCTCAGTCAGTGGCGTTCATCAATACACAATTATCGTAGTGTGGATAATTGCCACACACTCTCTAAATCATCCCTGAAACTAGAGAGAGGTATTCACACCAGCTGGCCAGGCGGGCATAAAATGGAAATAAGCACAACAATTAACCAAAATGCGATAGTCAATATATTACTAAAGATGAAGCACAGTAATCACATTATTCCTAACCAACACCTAAGCTACTTAGTTCATAATAGGCATGGAAGCACAAATTACAATCTGAGTAGGCATGTCCATAATCACAAGATAATAAAGAAAATAATAATCTCCTTAATCAACTTGCGGATGATGGTGTTCTTGGTAATCTCCAATCTCTCTATACTACTCGGCTTCCAAGGGAAATTGAAATGCTTTTGACTTGGACGACCACTTCCTTTTATAGAAGGATAGGAGGCTTGAATTAGGTCAACTTGGACACGTGTAGGGCTCTCCTTGATCCTTTATCCCGAAAATAACTCAACAGAATTCGGTTCATGAAGTTGGCTAACGAGTTGTGATGCGGCAGTCTTTCTCCCAGTTTTGTTGCAGCACAGAATTTGCTCCCTCAAGTCGCTCAGCAACAGATTCTACACAAAATGATTTCCAAAGCTTCCATTCTTCCAAATGGGTTAAAACATGTAATATCTCTCTAAAACCAACCCTATTAAGCATTAAAGACACACAAATCCTTATATAAATGAGGCCTAAATAACTACCTTTTGGGCAGTTATCACTGGGCAATGTCACTTGTGCTCTATTTTTGATTTCTTGAGCGATCTGTCCAATTTGTACTTCCAAATTCCTGATAGCGGCAACATTTCTTTCCATGTACTCTTTCATCAGAGCCTCTAGATTTGACTCTTGATTCCGAACTTGGGTCGTTTGGAAGTTTTTTTACGGCTATTGCTGTGTAGTTTGGGAGTTGAATCCTGTTGGAGATTTCCCAAACTTATTTGTATTGGAATTACTCGTACCAGCTTGACTTTCCCAAGAGAAGTTTGTATGGTATCTCCAACCTGGGTTATATGTAGCCGAGTATGGATTCCATCTGTTCTGGTTCTGATTCCCTTCTTTTCCTACTTAAAAAACAGATGCAGGATTTAGTGGACAGTTATCAGTCACATGTTTCTCATTACAAATATCACAGCAGGGAGAAGAGATAGCATTGGCGGGGGCTATGTTAGCGTGGTATTCCATAGTCATGCCTATCATCATTTTGTGGATTGCACTGATCTGGGCTTGCATGGTTCAATTCGCCTCTGTCTCTACTTCTTTAACTTGATTCTTTAAGATTGTTGGCTCTGTCAGTCCCAATGTCAATTATTAATGGCAATTGTGTCTAATATGGTGTGTGCTTCATTTGCAGATTTCATTAAGAAGGATCCATTCGTAGTTGCATTGACTAGAACTTTTGAAGCTTGATCCAATCCACTGTAAAAACGCTCTATGATAATACATGCAGGCAATCCATGATGAGAACACTTTCTGACCAGCCTCTTGAATCTTTCCCAAGCTGCATCTAGAGGTTCATTATAAGATTGTCTGTAAGAAATAATTTCAGCTTTGTTAGAAGGAAAAAACCTCTCTAAAAACATTGCAACCAAGTCATTCCAGGATGTGATGGAGTTTGGAGGGAATGAGTCCAGCCAAGCTTTTGCATCTCCATATAATGAAAAAGCAGAAAAAGCTTCTGTTTCAATGTATCTTCAGGCACTCCTGTAACTTTAAAAGAACGAAAAATTCTCAAGAACTGCTTAATATGTTTGTGTGGATCTTCACTCGAAAGTCCAGAAAATTGGCCCATGGTATTGAGCATTTGAAACATCTGGCTCAAATGGTGGAGCTTCTATTGGTGGCTCCAGAATTCCTATATTAAGAGTTTGGAAAACGGGTAAGGCATAATCCCTTATTGCTCTATTGCGGTCTTCAGCAATATAAATTGGATTTTCATGTGGTGGCTTCGATGGAACTAGAGGTGCTGGAAGGATTCTCCCACCATTTTGCTCCATTCCACGATTCTGAGGGTCAACTCGAGGATCGACTCCAGGTTGGTCCATCGGAAACTCTTTTATATAAGAAACTTCTTCTAGAGGTTTCTGTGCGCTCAACTCTTGTTGTTCCCTTCTCTTTTGTCTTTTGCTTTCTTGACGACGACGAAAGGTTCTTTCTATCTCAGGATATATATCAAGGAGTGGACACCCCTTGTTCATGCACTAAGCTTAACCTGCAAGAGAAAAATTGCAAATCAAAGTCAAATCCTTTTTGAGATAGAAATGCGGTCGCAATCGAATCACAATCTCAAGAAACAAAACTGGTTTCACTTTTGGTCTCCGGCAACAGTGCCAAAATCTTGATGCGTTGTCAGGCTGAAATGTGGAGGTTAGAAAAGATGGTAAAAGATGGTTAAGATAAATTCAGCCAACCTAGTGCAAGTACACACTATCACATGCAGTAATAAAAACCTTAGAGGTATTCCAAGGGTATCGATCTCACGAGGACTAAATTGGAAACACATATTTGAAGAAGAAACTGTTCAAAGATTGCTTGGATAAGGTAACCAAAGAAATAGATGTTTATGATTTTTGAAAAATAACAGAAATAAACAAGTAAAGAAAAACAATGATAAATAAGCGAGGTGTTCAATATAGCTTCAACCCTAAGGTAAAATAACTGTAATCCTTGCCTATTAAACCTAAGTCTATTCATGAATTGGGTCAGATTTAACTTCTATTTGGCCTTGCTCCCAAGAACCGTTAGAAGGCTAAGCGAGTACCGTTATGCACATGTCTGTGACTCGACTCCAACATAGATAAATCGAACATGCAATCTATAACCCTATAGTTGTTATAGGGTGCCTTAGGCAGTCTCGCCCTATAACATCAAATACACTCTTTCAGCCATTTCTCCTATATCAGATTTATGAGAACCAATATCGTTTGTCTCTTTCGAGTATCAAACTCACGAAGCATGTAAAGTCTAAGTGATCAATTTAAACTCAACACGATTAAGAATGATATTCAACAAAGAATGCCATGCAATGAATAGAACTTAAGTAAATAAACACTTTCAAGCTATTTTAACCATAAGAGAATTCACTACATTGAACCCCTCAATGGGATTTAGCTACGCATGGTGGAATAAGATGCAAAAGAATAACTTTTCTTTGGCATAATGAATGTAAGAATACAAAAATAATGAAAAGAACAATTGTTGGAAATAAGGTGTAGTAGCTAAAACTAGGGTTTTTTCTTTTATCCAATCCCTCTAGGGTTCACTCGACACTCTACTCTCTTTTACAAGATGGAATAGAGTGAAAATCTCTACAAACACTCAGGTTTGATGTCTAACTACAGGTTAGAATTCAGTCATCTAAGAACCACAGGCATCCCTACTCATGGGTGTCTACTAGGGTTTTGCCACCACCCTCTTCTTCCCAGTGAGTTCTGCTTGGATTTCTTTTCGAATCAAGGGCTTACATAGTGTGTGGAGTAGTTGGGGAGCCACAAAATAGGTGTTGGTAGGTAGCTCAGTCAGTTTCGAGGTCAAAACAGCCGGTTAGGTGCGTGAAACTCTCGTTCAAAACGACCCGCAACAGACTCGAAACTGCCTCTGTCTTCCCAGAAATGCGGTCGCAATTCAATTTTGCCTTCCCAAAAATGTGGTCGCATTTCTGGGTTTTTCCAGTTTTCTTCTGTTTTTCTGCACAACACCAAATTGAGTCAAATTCATATCAAAATAAATCTTTTGAAGCACTTTTAAGCATAATTTGACTTATGTTACTCTCAACTCCCTAATTCATCAACTTTAACACTTTTAGAGCTTGGGAATTTGTTCTAAAACATGCAACTTTGACAAGGAAATGAGCTAAATATAAGGGTAAAACAGGTATAATTTTTACCCTTATCACTAAATCACAAAGTGTTCAACCCAATTCTTTTCCACCCATAGAGACAAGAATAGTAAATCATCTTGGATCCTTAGCCTTGGTTGGTAGCTCATTCTTAAGAATAGCACTACACTCCTCAGTAAGAGATACAATTTCAAATTCTCCTAACAACTTTTTTTTAGTCAAGATATCCTTAAGAAATTTTTCATAATTTGGCATTTGCTCTACTAAAGGAATATTTATATGCAATTGCTTAAGAATTTCTAAAATCTTCTTAAATTTGCCATCCTTGTTCGTGAGCTTCTTCCGTTGTGGAAAAGGTAGAGGTGGTACATAAGGTGGGGCGGTACATATGGTGGTTCTACATCTGGAACAGAACTAGATTCTCCAGCATTACTATTGCTACCACCATCATTTTTACCAGACTCCAACTCTTTTTCAACAACAACATTTTTATCACAATTCTTCTCTACATCGTGGGTTTTACTAGCCTCTCTTCTCTCTTCTAGTGGCTTACCACTCTTTAGAGTTACTGCCTGCACCTGTTCTTTGCCTTCCCTTCTAGGGTGCTCAATATTCGTAGGAAGTTTCCCTTGAGGTCGTGCATTCAACTCATTAGCTAGCTAGCCCATTTACAATTCCAGAGCTCTCATTGTAGCTTGATTACATTGAATTGCGGCATTTGTACGAGCCATATATTCTTTCATCATCGCCTAAAGAAAACTCTTTGAATTTTGCTGGGGTAAAGCCTGCTTATTTTGCTGGGGCAATGCCTGTGATTTAGCAAATCCCGACTGGTTCACCACCTTTTGCTGTGCTTGGGGGACTTATGAATTGTTTCTGTGCCATCCCCATGCAAAGTTTGGGTGGTTGCACAAACCTATATTATAAAAATTAGAATATGGATTATTCCTTTGATTACCTAGAAAAAACACAGAAGCTGGATTGTTGGGGCAAAACTCATAGTTGTGTTCTTCACCACAATAGATAACTTGATTTACCACTACAGTAGGCTCTTCACCACTGGCGGCTGCTAATGGCTAACAACTATCACAATTTTAAGAGCGTTGGCTAACATTGCAATATCAGCCCTAATGGTAGACACACCATCAACTTCTAACACACTCTTAACTTTCTTATTAGAGCCTCTAACATCTGACAACTAACAACTATTGGTTGATATTCTTTCTAAAATCTCATAGGCTTCATTGAAGGTTTTTGCCAAAAGGGCCTCTCTCGTAGAAGCATCGACCATACTTTGGGTTTAGCCCATTGTAAAATGTTTCCATTTGGATACAATGAGGTAAACCATGGTGGGGACACTTACGCAAAAGCTCCTTAAACCTCTACCAAGCCTCAGTAAAAGTTTCATCTTCGAGTTGCCTAAATCCCACTATCTCACTCCTCAACTTGGCATTCCTAGTTGGTGGAAAATACTTACTAAGAAACTTTTCTGCTAACTCGTTCCATGTTCTAATTGATCCTTGAGCAAACGAATTTAACCATGCATTTGCTCCATCTCTAAGAGAATACAAGAAAAAAGTTAATCTAAGGGTATCTCTAGACACTCCTTGAATTACAAATGAATCACTAACTCCTAGAAAAAACTTAAGATGTAAATGGAGATCTTCAGATGACAAACCATGGAATTGGCCATGGAGATCTTCAGTTTGAGGACGCGCAATTCCTGGATTTAACTCATCAAACATCGAAAAAGCATACAATCGAATGGCTTTGGCCCTATCATTCGCTACTAAAATAGGGTTCTTAGCCTGGTTATTTTGCTGTCCATTTTGCTCCAACGGTTGATTTTGCTGCAGCCTACGATTTTGCTGGGGATCAACTTGATCTTCTAGAATTTCAGGAAGACGTGACACATTATCCATTGGATTTAGATTTCTTTGCTGCTCACTCCTTCTTCTTCTTATTTTTTTTTTTCAATTTTAAGATCAAGCTCGAATCTCACTCTAGGAGGATCGCTCATGCACCAATCTCACACCTACAAAAACAAAAAGAAATAATCAAAAAGTTCTCGCACCAAACACTAAAACACATACACAAAATAAATCAGATAAAACTTATTCAAGTCCCTGACAACGGTGCCAAAAACTTGTTGCCTTATAGAGTGGGTTACAAATATTATAAAAATGATCTCTAGAATACTATGCAAGTGCACATAGTCTGCAACAAGTGATAAGTAATTTATCGTATCACGAGGTTTTGAATAACTTTCACTCTACCTATTTTATGTAGTTTTTTAGTGATTTCAAGGTTGTTAAAATGATTGGTTTTGAAATAATTTTGAAGCAAAAGAAATAACATAATAGAATGTAAGTGGATAAAGTAGACAAATTGGAAACAAGCGTTGGTTAAGATTTCTATAATTGTTTAAAAAGATGCTCTAGAAATAATATTTATTAGGCATTCTCTTGCAGTCTTATCAGCAGGATCCTCCTGGAACTCTGGATTTTTTGGAATGTGTTTTAACTCCAATGACGTTCTACCATTCAAGCACTAGGTGACTGGTTATCCCTAACTCAATTACTGGCGTCCACCAAAACATAATGGTCTAGTGTGATTACAAGCCACACACCTCTCAAATCATCCTTGAAACTGAAAGATGGTATTCATACCGACTGGCCAGGCGGGCACAAAATAAGAATAAACACAACAAGTACTCAAGATGCTGAACCTAGATTATAAAGTACGACAATTACATAGTCCTAACCAACACCTAAATTACATTTAGTTCATCGAATAAAAAGAAACACCCACTACAATCTGATCACATGCATCCATAACTACAAAGTTAACAAGAAAAGATAATTCCCTTGAAGAAATCCGTAGTTGATGGTCTTCTTGATTCACCAATTGTTCCTCCTTTATTCGGTTTCCAAAGATGGAAAGTGAGTCTCCAACTTGGTATTGGACTTTCCTCCTATAATGATTTGACTTGAGACAACTACTTCCTTTTATAGAGTGGAGTCAACCCTAATTAGGTCAGAGATTACACGTGGAGGGCTCCCCAAGCTTCCTAGATCCAAGATTGATTATGAAAATGCCACCTCATTAATGAATCATGTGCAGCTCACGTGGCCAGTTTTGCTCCTAGCTTTGCTGCATCATGGAATTTGCTCCCTCAAGTCGCTCAGCATTATTTTCTCCGCAAAATAACTTCCAAAGCATCCATTCTTCTAAATTGGATAAAATACATAATATTCATCTAAAAGCACACGTATTTGGCACAAATGACACACAAATCACTATAGAAATAAGGCCTAAATAACTCATTTTTAGAGAGTTATCAGTTATATTCAGTAAATATGTTATTGAATAAGTGAGTTGCATAATATTTAACCTAAATCCAATAAACTAAGATCTCTGGATATAGTATGAATACTCAAACTATATGTAGAGATATAAGAATGGACCAAGTTCAAGTATATAGCCAAAATGGTCTATAGTATACAGAAAGGGTTGGTGATGCGATGTGGACTGAAGACGAATGTTTGGAAAATATTGAAAATAGAAATCAAAGATGGATTCAGCCAACCAAATGCAAGTATACACTATCCATGTAGTAATAAAATCTCTGGAAGTATTCCAAAGGTATCGATCCCAAAGAGACTAAGTCTGAAACACAAATTTGAAGAAGAAACTACTCTTAAATTGCTTTTGAAAGGTAAGCAAAAGAAATAGTTGATGTTAGGTTTTGTTAAACAAATAAACAAACAAGTAAAGAAATAATAATAATAATATAGCGAGGTATTCAATATAGCTTCAACCCTAAGGCAAATAACTCTAGTAATGGTTTATTTTGCCTAACTCTACTTATGTATTGGGTCATGTTTAACTCCTATCTGGCCTTGCTCCCAAGAACTGTTATGCACATTTCTGTGACTCAACTCTGACATAGATTGTTCATGCATGCAACCTATAACCCTATATATAGTTGATATAAGGCAACCTTCCCCTATAACACCGAATACACTCTCTCGAGCCCTTTCTCCTATATCACCTTTATGAGAACCAATATTGTTTGATCCTTTCAGATTCAAACTCACATAACATGCAAAGTCTAATTTATCAAGTTAAACTCAACAAGATTTAGAATGATAATCAATAAATGATTACATGCAATAAATAGAACTTATGCAAATAAGCACTTTTAAGCTATTTAAACGATAAGGGAATTCACTATACCGAACCCCTCAACGGAATTTAGCAACACATGATGGAATATAATGAAAATGAACAACTTTTCATTGAAATAAGGAATAAAGAATATAGATTAATGAAAAGAAACATGTGCTGGAAAAATATTGTGCAGTAGCTAAAACTAGGGGTTTTTCACTTTATCCAATCCTTATAGAGTTCTCACGGCAATCTACTCTCCTTTTACAAGGTGGGAATAGGGTTAAATCTCTACAACACTCGAGTTTGATGTCTAACTAAAGGTTAGAATTTAGTCTTCTAGTAAGGACCTCGGGCCTCCCTACTCATGGGCACCTACAAGGGTTCTGTCACCATCCTCTTCTTCCCAGTGAATTCTGCTTGAATTTTCCTTCGAATCGTGGCCTTTTATAGCATGGAAAGTGGTTGTTGAGTCATGAAAATGGTGCTAGCAGGTGGCCCAATCAGTTTCGAAGTCAAAAGAGTCGGTTAGGTGCGCAAAACACTCGTTTAAAACAACCAGCAACGGACTCGGAACTGTCTAGCTCTACCCAGAAATACGGTCGCATTTCATTTTAGCTTGGCAGAAATGCGGTCGCAATTTTGAGAATTTTTCCAGATTTCTCTGTTTTCTTAAAAACACCAAAACATAGTCAAATTCATACCAAAATGAGTTTTTTTTAAGCACAAATATGCATAGTTTGACATACATGACTCTCAACATCCTAACTTATCAACTTTAGCACTTCTTAAGCTCGGGAAGAGTGTTTTTTTTATCTAAAACATACAATTTTGACAAGAGAATGAGCTAAATATAAGGGTAAAATAGGTATATTCTTTACCCTTATTGTACCCCCAAACTTAACTCATTGCTTGTCCCCAAGCAATAACAAACCAGAATGTTAAAGATCAACTCACATTGCCAATCAGAATGTTAGGGTTCAATTGTAATTGCAAATCAGAATGTTACATATCCAATGTAACTGCCAATCAGAATGTTATAGATCAATCATAGTTGCAAATCAGAGTACTGGAGCAAAACTTAATTGGAAATCAAAATTTCATGAATAAACCAAATGGAATCAAGTAAACATGTTTCTCAAGATCGCGTTCTAAAACGTTGCCTTTCAGGAGAGGTTTCTACTCTAGTGCGAGTCACAACTTCTAAGTTTCCTAAGTATGAAGATTTCTACTTTTCTTTTTCAAATCAAAACTCTCCCTAATCCATCCTAACCAATATGTTTAAACTACCTATCTACTACTCATAGAGTTTAGTGAACGCCTTTTAGTTAAGAAAAACTAATCTTGAGGTGTTTGAGCATACATGAGTTTTTTAGACCTTTTCTATCTCCCCCAAACTTATTTGACTGCTGGTGCTCTTTTTATTTCTTTTTCTCCCAAGAGAATCCTCATTGTCACCTCTACCTTCGTTCTAACTTATCGACACTCTGTGGTGAAGATATTCAGCTACGAGCAAAGATCACGAACTTGGACTAATACTCACTTCCCTAAGTTAACATTTCATGCAGTGGCAAACCATGGGTGTCATGAATGCCCTTGGTTACTCATTAAACTTTTGGGAGTAACTCTCGATTCCTTTTCCTCTTTTCTCTTTTCTTCCTTTCTTTTCATAATATATACTGAGCATATATCAGTACGAACTTACACAAAATTCATATTTACAAAGTAAAGCACCCCCCCCCAAACTTAATATAGGCAATGCCCTCATTGACTTTTGTTTGCCTTTCGTCTTTTCTTCTTTTTTTTTTTATAATATATACTGAGCATATATCTTTTCCAGTGGTACAAACTTCTACAAAATTCATATTTACAAAGTAAAGCACCCCTCCCCCCCCCCCCAAAAAAAAAAAAAAAAAAACTTAATATAGGCAATGCCCTCATTTGTTTTTTAGGCATGGGCTTAACATGAGGATTTTTGTTTCTTAAAACATCAAGGCTAAACTCTCCTAGTGTGGTAGAAAGTTTAAACATGAGGAAGTTTAGACTTAAGAAAAGTTTGTAAAGAAATAGCATAGTGGAAAGCTTATGACTAGAAAACCAATAGGTTCTGACAACAACAGTTTTTGAGATAGAAATAAGCTCTATTTGTCATCATCAAGGACTTAAAAGAAAACTCAAATGAAAACATGCTTGTTCAAAATATTTTTCAAGCCAAAAAGTTTTCATAAAGTTGATTCTTCCCAAAATTTCTTAGATTTAGTAAAAAAAAAACAGCAAACAGTTTTTTCATAAACCTATGCTAACAGCAAGCTAACATTAAACTAATCTAGAAACATAAACTACTTAGCTACTACCTATTCAAAGCAATAAAAAAACAACTAACACAAGCAAAAACAGTAAACTAACATTCTTGAAACTAAAAAAACAGCAACTAACATAAATACAAAAACAATTTTAAACATGTAAAAGGGGATCAGAAAACTCCCCTATTCCTCCTTCGAAGAAACTTCTTCAACTTCTTCTTCTTCTTCGTCAGATTCTTCTTCATCTTGAGGCAGCAAACTTTGAGGAAAATCAAGGAAAATAGGGGCGATGCTCGGGGCGATAGAGAGATAAAACTCTCTGATTGCTTCATACTCTCCTTTGTGTAGACCCAATAAGTTTTCAATCTATCTTCCATGCGGTGAAAGGACCTCCGCTGATGGTGTAGGCCTTGAAAAAGGAGTATGTGCTGCAGGTGAAGCAGGTGTCAACCTCGAAGGAGTAGCATGAGATGCAAAAGCTTTTTCTTTCCTTTGTGCATTGTTTTGCTACAACTTCCTGATCAGAGGCAAGTCAATGGTTGGTCTATAAAAATGTCGTTCATCGTCCTTCCCAGCAACAATCTGTTGGATTTTATGCCCTAAAACTCGTAGATAGTAAACGAAAGAAATTAATCGATCTCAATAAAGCGTTATTGGAGTGATTCAGTAATTTGATTATTGAATAATCGAGTTTGTATTAATAAACCCTAAATCCAATTAACTAAGACCCAAGGTTGTTTAAATGAAACTTGGACTAGTATGTGGGGACATATAGGGATCAGTGTTCAAGTAACAACCTAAATGGTCTATAGTATTGGGATAAGGCTAGCTACCTTATCCTGGTGACACTATGTGATACGGTGCACTTTGTATTAGATACAAATGCATTTATCCAAAACATTCATGTAGGAGACATGCGAGTGGGGATATCCTATGCAATGAGTTTGGATAAGACCGAACCACGAAATAGTAATCACTAAATGTAACGTCGTTGACTAATTTAGGTTACTATTTCAATAGGATTACCTAGGTAACTCAATCTCAATCTTGAGTCTGTTATTAACCCCTTTTCAGGAGGGATGGACCTTAGATTTGTATGGGTGAGAATGCCTTGTTTTCCGACTCAATAATCCTACGATTTCAGGGGCAAGACCGAATAGGGGCTGGGAATATAACAACACAAGATGGAATTCACTCCTTCCCCTATTAGGGTAAGTAGATGTGTGTTCCCTTAAGGGCTGATTTCGGGGCTTGAACAAAGGCACGTCGTCCTCTTCTGGCCCGAGAGGAACTCCTGTTAAGTGGTTGGACCCTAAACAACTTGTTCATTAAAGGAATCAGTGCTATTTAAGGATCTACAGGTAACTGATAACTCACCAAAAGGGAGTTATTTGGACCTTATTTCTATAGGGATTTGTGTGTCTTTTGTGCTAAAAAGGGTTGCTTTTAGATATATATTATATGTTTTAACCCATTTGGAAGAATGGATGCTTTGGAAGTTATTTTGTGTAGAATATATTGCTGAGCGACTTGAGGGAGCAAAATCTATGTTGGAGAAAAACTGCCACGTCATAGCTTGTTAGCCAATTTAATGAACTGAATTCTGTTAAGCTATTCTCTGGATAAAGGAGCAAGAAGAGCCATCCACGTGTCTAGGTCAACCTAATTTAAGCTTCCAATCACTCTATAAAAGGAGAAGCCGTCTAAAGTCAAATTCATTCCTTTCTTGGGAGGAACATTCCACTCTTAGGAAGTTTATTTCCACTTTTGGAAGCCGAATAGAGGAGGAAGATTAGGGATATAAAGAAGCCCATCAATTACGAAGTTGATCAAGGGAATTAGTATTTTCTTGCTTTGATTTGTAATTATGGATGTGTTTACTTAGATTGTAACGTGTGTTGCTATGCACTTTATGAACTAAGTAACTCTAGGTGTTGGTTAGGGAACATGTAATTTTCGTGCTTAATTTCTATGCAATAAATATTGATTTGATGCAACTTGATTATATGTTGTGCTCATTTCTATTTTATGCCCACCTTGCCAGTCGATATGAATATCACTTCCTAGTTTCAGGGATAATTTGGGAGGTGTGTGGCAATTAATCACACTAGATCATTGTGTATTGGTGAACGTCAGTGACTGAGCTAGGGATAGCCAGTTGTCGAGTGCTTGATCGGTAATACTTCATTGGAGTTGAAACATATTCTAAAAAATCTAGAGTTACGGGAGGAATCTGCTAATAAGACTACAAGAGTTTTGCCTGATCAATAATATTGCTAGAGCATCTTTTAAAAAAATTACTAAATCCTGACCAACACCTGTTTCTAATCTGTCTTCTTATTTGTTTACTTTATAGGGCTAATTATTAAAATTTTATAATAGTTATAAAATTGATTAGAAACCATCAACCTATAACAAAGAGTTGCATGCAAACATATGACCTTAGGTTAAATTGAATTAATTTTAAAATATTTACAATTAATTAGACCTAAGCTCATCTTAATTCTAATAGGATTAGAATTAATTTTTCTTACTTAGGATTAAAATAGTTTTAATGCACTAAGTAGGAAAAACATTACTATGATTATAAGAGAACTCTCCCGGTGAAGTTCTGTCTAGGCTGGGGTACTTAAGTTGACGGTTAAGGAACACCTCCTACCTGGGAACTAACCCAAAATCTGAGTTGAATTAATCATAGTTTAATGTTAGCATGCAATGTCACTACGTAATTAAAGGGGTTTAATTCACCTAGACATTAGAGTAAAGTCCTATATATAAGAGTTATAATAGGCATAAACTTCGATAGATTGACTTAGCTGGGTTTATCTAAGTTAAATAACCCTAAAATACAGTAGGACATTTCAGTGGGAGGAAAAATATAAAAACAAGATTTTCATATCGAGTTTTTACTCTCACGTCCCCCTGTGTTCACATCGTGAGATACATGCTCGACTTCGTATCGCCCTGGGCGCGGCCTCCCTTCGGAAAGTGTTTGCATGGGTCAATAACAAGGTGAATGGGGAGAATGTCTATAGTAAGTGGGAGCAGGACACGTGTCAACGTATCCTACGGTCTCCACCCCTAGGTCGTCCCGTGAGATTCTTAGGATCCGCCTGTGTGTCGTCCTAGAGCGACCATCCCTTCAGAGGGCCTGATCATAGGTTTCGGAACACCGCGAACTCCAGAAATGGATAGGGTCACTTAGGTTAGTTACCAACAGTTGTCTTTCCTTTTGGTAGTCTGTTGGTCAGTACATCTGGGATCTGAAAGTGGGAGGGTTACACTTACGGGGTGAGTTAAATGTGTTAACTAATCCTTGACCGAACAATGATAACTAAATGCTAACGGAATATGAGTTATTTTGGTGTTAGAATTTGGTTGAGATTGTCTCAATTCAAAGGAGGAGTAGCTGACCACCCTTCGGTGGCTGTTGTTCTAAACATCTGAAGTATCGTTGCAAAAACTAAATCAATAGTTTTATAGGGTTTCTTTGATTGCTTGTTTGTTTTTGCAGAATTTGATTGGGTTATTTGTAATGGGTTAGTGCGATTAATAATACAAGTAATTTGTTACTTCAGCAATTATATAAAATTTTATGTGCATTGTCATACGCCATTTTATTAATAACGGTTTAAGATACACCTAGCTTAAACGACAAACCTGTGGTAAATGATTTTAGATTAGTCTTGATTGAGGAATGTCCTCAGGCTCAAATGTCTAGTTCATCTTGAAATGTTCATGATGAGTATTACATTAACTGTCTAGCCAATACCAATGACAATAAATATGATTTATTGGTCATTGAAACGTGCATAGTGGAAAATGAGGATACAACCTGAATCCTTAATTCAGGTGCCACTTGTCACGTTTGCTTTTCATTTTAAGGAATAAGCTCATGGCAAGAGTTTCAATTAGGTGAGATGACTCTCAGATTTTAATCTGGAGAGTATGTCTCGGCTTTGGCATAGGGAACATTAAGTTATTTTATCTAGTGGGAGAAAATACACATCATTAGATAATGTGTATGAATTTCCTGAAGATTAACAGAAATTTGATTTCTATATCATATATGCTGGAACAATGTTACTCTATACCTTTCTCTGCTAACACAGTTTTATTTTAAGAAAGGGAGTTGACATTTGTTCACCATGACTGGAAAATAACTTATGTGTTTTAAGACTAATCGAGAGTAAAGCAAGTCATGAGCACTGAGTTGTTTAAGATTGCTTATACTCATAGAAATAAAGGCAAAGGATATCTCCTAAAGGAAATACCTTTCTTTGGTTCTTAAGGTGTTAGCTATTTTTTATCTCAATGTGATTGGGAGCTTAGTCTAGAGTGTACTTCTAAGTTAGTTAGAAGAACACTCTCTAATACCAATTAAGTCATGCCTTATGGGCAATATGACTGATAGATCTTTTACTGGAAAAGAGCTAAAAGAGCCAACGAGCCCTTGGAGCTTGTACATTTGGATCTTTGTGGTCTAGTATGTTAAAGCAGTGGGAGGGTATGAATAATTTATCTCTGTTATAGATGATTGTTCAAACGTATGAGTATCTCTACCTAACACAATTTCAGTCTAAAACTCTTGAGATATTCGAAGGGGCTTAAGACTGAAGTTGAAAACTTGTTAGGTGAGATAATAAAACATTTTGATCTTATCAATGTGTTGAGTATAGGGACTTGAGATTCTAGGATTATTTGATAGTTCATGGAATCACATCCTAAATCTCAGTTAGGAGTGACAGAAGCCTATTGGTATGGTTCAATCCAGGTTGAGCTATGCTCAATTGCCTGACTCGTTTTGGGGTCATGCAGTGTGACTGCAGCATGTATTTTGAACAACGTTCCATCAAAAGTGTTTCTAAAACACCTTTTATGTGGTGGATTGGACGTAAAGATTGTTTACGTTCCTTTAAATTTTGGGGTGTCCAGCACTTGTGCTTGTGACTAACCCAAAACAAATTGGAATACCGTTCAAAATTATGCCTAATTGTAAACAATCCCAAGGAAACGAGGAGAATATACTTCTTCAATCCATAAGAGAATAAAGAATTTGTATCGACAAATGCTTCACTCTCACAAGAACATATGAGAAATCATAAGTCATAAAGTAAGGTCGGTTTAAGTGAATTAACTAATAAAGCTACGGAAACATTACCAAGAGTTGTTAATGAATCAACAAAAGTTGTTGATAAGTTTGGTTATTCAACAAGAGTTGTTGATAAAGCTAGTGTTTTTGGTCAACCACACCCATCTCAAGAGTTGAGAATGCCTTGATGTAGTGGGAGGGTTGTTTTATAACCTGACCGTTACATGGGCTTATTTGAAGTTCAAGTCGCCATTCTTGATGATGACATAGATGATTCATTATCTTATAGAAAGAAAATGAATGATGTTGACAAGGACCAACGGTTTAAAGCCATGGACCTGGAAATGAAGTCTTTGCATTTCAATTTCATCTGGGATCTTGTAAATTTGTTTAATGGGGTAACACCTATAGGTTACAAGTGGATTTACAAGAGGAAATGAGACATTTAAGGTCTCAACCAGAAGGGTCCATTAAACAAGATCAAAAGCAAAAGGGTTTGCAAGCTTAAGTGATCCATTCATGGATTTACCTTAGCATTTTGATCTTGGAATGTAAGATTTGATACGGTGAAAAGATCTTTTGGCTTTAATAAGGACATTGATGAGCCTTGTGTCTGCAAGAAAATAGTCAGTAGTTCAGTAGCTTTATTCATGTTGTATGTGATTGATATCCTAATAATTGGGAATGATGTAGGTTATCTTACTGACATTAAAAGAGGCTAGCAGCTCATTTCCAAATGAAAATATGGGAGAAGTTGAGCTAGTCTTGTCTCTAACGTCTTATGTCTACAAGAAGTTAGTTAGATATAAGATGCAGAATTCCAATAAGGGTTTACTACCTTTTCAGGAATAGAATTCTTTTGTCTAAGGAACTGTGTCCTCAGACACCTCAAGAAGTTGAGGACATGAGACATATGCCCTATGCAGTAGGGTTGAGAGTGATTATCAATCAAATCCAGGATTTGATTTCTGGAGTGTCGTTACGTACATCCTCCAGTATCTTAGGAGAACGAGGATCTATATGCTCGTGTATGGCGCTAAGGATTTGATCCTTACAGGATACACTGACACAGATGCTTTAACTGATAAGGATTTGATGAAATCAACATCAGTCTTCACTCTTAATGGAGGAGCTATAGTAGGACTTATCTACAGTCTCGACCATATAGGCCAATAAGTAGTTGCTTATGAAGCACCAATAGAGACTATGACTTAGGAAGTTCAAGCCTAATTTGGAAGGTGTTCCAAATATGAACAAGCCTAGTGCAAGACAAGCAAGCACATTGAATCTAAAGGATATTTTGCTGATTCATTCACGAAGGCTCTCTCGGCTAAAGTGTATGAGGGTCATCTAGATGGTCTAGGTCTACGAGTTATGTACAAAGATGTAATCTAGGGCAAATGGGAGAAGTGTAATGGGTATAGTGATACCAATATGTAATGGGTATAGTGATGCCCTAGTTTATTGTATTTGTACATTGTAAATACGTATTATGAATTATACATGTATTTATACACCCACTGCTAGGGTAGATTATTGTACATTCCCACTAAACTAGTTTTTTTAGTCCAAGTGGGAGTTTGTTGGGTTTTATGTCCTAAAACTCGTAGATAGTGAATGATTAACGAATTATACACTTGTATCAATAACGTGTTATTGGGGTTTATGAAATAAAGTGTTATTGTCATATTAAGTCTACAATTGCACAATATGACCCAAATCCAATAAACTAAGATCCAAGGTTGTTTACATGAGACTTGGACTAGTATGTGGGGACATACGAGGATAAGTGTTCAAGTAACAACCTAAAAGGTCCATAGTACAGGGATAAGGCTGGGTACCTTATCCTGGTAGCACTATGTGATACGACCCGCTTTGTATTCGATACAGACGTATTGATCCAAAGCGTCCATGTAAGAGACATGCGAGCGGGGGTATCCTATGCAATGAGTTTGCATAAGACCGGACCACGAAATAGTAAACCACTAGATGTAACACCGTTAACTAGATAGGTTACTCTTTCAATAGGATGACCTAGGTAACTCAATCTTAATCCGGAGTGTGTCATGAACTCCTTCTCACGAGGGATTGTCCTTTGATTAGTACGGGTGAGAGTGGCCTGCACGCCGACTCAATAAGCCTACCTTCTTGGGGACAAGACCGAGTGGGGGGTTGAGGACATGACAATACAAGATGGAATTCACTCCTTCCCCTATTGGGGAAGTAGAAGTGTGTTCCCTTAAGGGCTGATTCCGGGGATTGAACAACGGCGCGTCGTCCTCTCCTGGCCCGAAAGGAACTCTTGTTTAGAGGTTGGACCCTAAACAACTTGTTCATTAGAGGGATCAGTTGTATTTAAGGATCCAGAGGTAACCTAGGGGTAAAATGGTAATTTGACCCAGCTGGTGTTACGAACACACGTGAAGGATTGACTTACTGCATTGATCGATATCTGTGGACACAGAAATATTCTACAGTGAGAAGAGTGCAGTTTTGGATCTTTAGTGGAGTGACCCACAGTTAACGAAAGTTGATTGACTCGGTTAATGAGTTTAGCTGATCAATCACGTATCGTTGGAGCTTCTGATCTGTAGGTCCATTAGGTCCACGTGCTAGCTCATAACGGGTTCTGAGATAACATAGTCTTGATTATTAAAGGTAATTTAAGTTAATTGTATTTTGATACAATTAATATAATGTATGTAGATACATTATAGTATAAGTTTGATTAATGAATTAAACTTTATAATAAAATTAATTTTGGATATGATTCAAAATTAATTAATGAGAGAATTATGAATTTAATTAAATATGTGATATTTGATTAATTCATGCATTAATTAATTGAGAATTAATTAATTTAATTTGGTTAATTAATAAAATTAACGA
Source organism: Luffa acutangula (assembly GCA_036850905.1). Classification (NCBI taxonomy): domain Eukaryota; kingdom Viridiplantae; phylum Streptophyta; class Magnoliopsida; order Cucurbitales; family Cucurbitaceae; genus Luffa; species Luffa acutangula. The sequence goes on from CM072087.1 coordinate 11,501,033, forward strand.
ACATTTGACCTATCTATAGTAACGAACGACCTGTGAAGGATTGACTTACTAATCACGATTATATCGAGTGGATGGAAATATGTCTATAGTGAGGGGAGTTCAACTACTAGGCTATAGTGGAGAATCCCAGTAGTTAACGGATGTTGGTTAACTAGGTTAAAAGGGTTTGGCTAGTTTAACCTCGTACTGTTGGAGCCCATGATCTGTAGGTCCATTAGGTCCCCTTGCTAGCTCGAGACTAACTTTTGGAACAATATGATGGATAAAATATAAATTACTTTAAGTTCTTGTTGAGAAAAATGAGTAGAGGTGATAGGCGGTGTCGGTACGTCGAGTTTTTTTTAGAAAACCATGTAGGTGAGTATATAATATTTAAATATGATTTAAATATTCAAAAACATGAATAGGGATTCATGATTGAAAATAACATTTAGGAAATGTTCATGATTGGTTGCAAAATATTAATTTAATATTTAATATTAAATTAATAATTAATTATTTATTTAATAATCATTTTAAAATTAATTTTGAATTAATTTAAATTTGAAAAATTTAAATAGATTTTTAGATTTTTCAGACTATTGAAAATTAGATAATTATCCAATTTAATTAGGATAATTATTGAATTTATTAAAATCATAAAAAACATGATTTTTTGGAGGTGGAGTGCATGGTGACTAAACCCATGCACTCACCTCATGTTGGACACCAAAATTCCAACTAATGTTTGGGTGATTGAGTGTCAATTGTTGGGGCTTTCCTTCATCTTTTATCCCTCTATATAAATGAGAAGAAGGCAGAAAGATCAGAGAGATTCAGATATTGAATTCTGCCAAATTGAATACTCACCAAACCCACCTCCATAGGCTTGTTCTTCAAGCTTTCTCTCTAAAATTCCATCACTTGAGGATCCCACAATCCGTTCTAAAGGGTTGAGGACAACAAGGAAGATATTTTGGTGGTTCGTGACTCATTGGTGGAGAAAAACAAGAACCCAATCCAACCAATTTCTCCATTGAAACAAGGTCGGCAATCTGTCTCTGTTTTTCTTCATATGAACAACATGTCTTTATTGATCAAATTGAGCTTATTATGTGCCTAAGATCCAAAATTGCTTCCCCTTTTTAGATATTAACAGTTTCAGATAGGACCTAAATAGTCCTATTTTATCACCTCAAATCTAAGCGTGTTAGAGTAATTTTATGCTTTACTTGCCTTATTTATAGGGTTGCGCTAATCTAAGCTTCTTAGAGTAATTTTATCACCTCTAAACTTTGAGCTTAGGCGATGTCAGGAGCTGATCATGTTAATTTGGTGTTAATTCGGGTCAATTACGGAGTTTTAGAGCCATCTCGATGTCATGGGCGACGAGGAGGTGAAAATACCCAATTGTACAGAAGCGGGCCTGAAGAACGACACCTGAAGCCTAGGCTTAGTGTTCTATTTATAGGAGAAAGGCCATGAATAAAATATTCATTTAAAATTAATTCCATAACCAATCAATTCCATAATTAATAATCTTTTCCATAAATGATTGATCACTTCCATAAGAGATTAAATCATTTCCATAGTTGATTAATTTCTAATTAATTAATTCTTTAATTAATTAATCACCAATTAAATATCATATATTTAATTTCAGACCTTCTATTAGTTAATTAATTAATTACCCAATTAAATATCATATATTTAATTTCAGGCCTTCAATTAATTAATTGTATAATATGAATCAAATTCATATTAAAATTTGAACTCCTTCAAACTCTCTTATATCCTATAAATTTAATATGAATCAAATTCATATTAATATTTGAACTTCTTCAAATATTTATTTCTCTCATAGACTATAGTTTAATTAAATCTCATTTAATTTAAACTAAATTGAATAATTAATTAATTCATCTTCTAATTAAATACCATAGATTTAATTAGACATATATTTGAACTCTTTCAAATATATCAATCTCTCAATATAATAAAGTTTAATCTAAAATTAGACTTTATATTTTAATGCATCACTATACATTATATTAATTTGTATCTCGTACAATTAACTTAATTCCCAATATGAATTTGAACTATTCAAATTCTCTCAAGATATATTTGTTCCTAATTACTCTTTACGAGCTAGCAGGGGGACCTAATGGACCTACAGATTCGAAGCTCAAATGATATGAGGTTAACCGATTAAACTCATTAATCAAGTTAACCAATATTCATTAATTGTGGGTCATTCCACTAAAGTCCCATAGGTGAACTCTTCTCACTGTAGAACATTTCTGTGTCCACGGATATAGACCTATACCGGTAAGTCAATCCTTCACGAGCGTCCGTAATCACAGCTGGGTCAAATTATCGTTTTACCCCTGTATTACATCTGTCTCCTTAAGTACAAGTGCTCCTCTAATGAACAACCTGTTTATGGTCCAACCATTAAACAGAAAGTCCCTCTCGGGCCAGTGAGAGGGCGGGATCCCTTTGTTCAAGTCCCGGAGTCACCATTTAAGGGAACACTCATCTATTTCTCCTAGAAGCGGGAAGGAGCGAATTCCTTCTTGTGTTGTCATGTCCCCAGTCTCCCACTCGATCTTGTCCCCAAAAAGGAAGGCATATTGAGTCGGCGTATTGGCCACTCTCACCCATGCTAATCAAAGGACAATCCCTCATGATAAGGAGTTCATGACACACTCAGGATTAAGACTGAGTTACCTAGGTCATCCTATTGAAACAGTAACCTAACTAGTTAACGATGTTACAACTAATGGTTGACTATTTCGTGGTCCGGTCTTATGCAAACTCATTGCATAGGATACCCCCGCTCGCATGTCTCCTACATGGACGCCTTGGATCAACACGTCTGTATCGAATACAAAGCGGGTCGTATCACATAGTGTTATCGGGATAAGGTATCCAACCTTATCCCTATACTATAGACCTTTTAGGTTGTTACTTGAACACCGATCCCCGTATGTCCCCACATACTAGTTCAAGTTACATATAAACAACCTTGGATCTTAGTTTATTGGATTTGGGTCAAATTGTGCAATATTTAACAATAACACTTTATTGTAGAAACTCAATAACACTTTATTGAAACAAGTATACAATTTGTCTACATTCACTATCTACGAGTTTTAGGGCATAAAACCCAACAAACTTTCACTTGAACTAAAACTCTAGTTTAGTGGGATGTACAATAATCTATATAGCAGCAGGTGTATAAATACATGTATAAAACATATACAATGTACAAATACAATAAACTAGGGCATCACTATACCCATTACATAATTGTATCACTATACCCATTACATTTCTTCCAGTTGCCCTAGATTACACCTTTGTACATATCTCGTAGATCTAGACCTTCTAGATGACCCTCAATTACTTTAGCCGAGAGAGTCTTTGTAAATGAATCAACAATATTTCATTCAATTTAATGTGTCTGTTTGTCTTAGGTTGCGATGTTCTTTTGAATTTGCGAAAACTCCACTATATCACTATAAAGTGTGATGGGCAAGTTCACATTTGGAACACATTCCAAAAACAATCAAGAACTTTCTAAGCCATACATTCCAAAAGAACTTTCAAGCAACTATTTTTTCGACCTATACGGTCAAGACTGTAACTATGTCATACTATAGCTCCATCTTAAAGAGTGACCACAGATACTGATGTAGATTTCCCCAAATCCTTATCAGTCTTAAAATCTGTGTCTGTGTATCCTGTAAGGATCAAATCCTTTGTCCCATACAAGAGCATATAGTTCCTCGTTCTCCTCGAATACTTGAGGATATTCTTAACGGTTTTCCAATGATTAAATCTTGGATTAGATTGATACTTACTGACAATCCCTACTGCATAGGGTATTCGTCTCATGCCCTCAACCTCTTGAGGTGTCTTAGGAAACAATTTCTTAGACAAAAAAAAACTCCATGTCTGAAAGGTAGAGAACCCTTATTCGGATTCTGCATCTTATATCTAACTAACATTTTGTAGATATAAGATATTTGAGACAATACTATCTTTTTGTTCTTACGGTTCCTAACAATTTGGATCCTAAGAACAAACTTAGCTTCTCCCAAATTTTCATTTGGAAATTGAGCTGCTAGCTCCTTTTACTAGTCAGTAAGATAACTTACATCATTCCCAATGATTAGGATATCAATCATATACAACACTAAGTAAGCTACTAAACTATTGATGATTACTTATAAGCACAAGACTCATCAATGTTCTGATTAAAGCCAAAAGATTTGGTCACTATATCAAATCTTATATTTCAAGTTCGAAATGCTTAGGTCAATCCACGAATGGATCACTTAAGCTTGCAAACCCTTTTGCTTTCGATCTTGCTGTATGAACCCTTCTGGTTAAGACCTTTAATGTCTCGTTTTCTCTTGTAAATCCACTTGTAACTAATAGGTGTTACCCATCAAACAGATCTACAAGATCCTAGATGGAAGTGAAATACAAAAGACTTCATTTCCAGGTCCATGGCTTTAATCCTTTGAACGTTGTCAACATCATTTATTTTCTTTCTAAAAGATAATAATGAATCCTCTATGTCATCATCAAGTATGATGACCTAGGCTTCAATCAAGCCCATGTAACGTTCAGGTTATAAAACAACCCTCCCACTACATCGAGGTACTCTCAACTATTGAGATGGATGTGTCTGACCAGATGCACTGGTCCATCAACAACTTTTGTTGAACAGCCAACCTCATCAACAACTCTTGTGGATGTTACTGTAGCTTCATTAGTTAACTTACTTAAATCGACTTTACTCTGTGGTTTATGATTTTTGATGCGGACTTCTTCTGAGAATTTAGCATTTTTCGATACAAATTCTTTATTCTCTTGTGAATTGAAGAAGTATCCACTTCTCGTTTCCTTTTGGGGTTGCCTACTGCAGTATGCAATACAGTCAACACTGCATGACCCCAAAACGAGCCAGACAATTGAGCATAGCTCAACATGCAATGAACCATATCCAATAGGGTTCTATTTCTCCTAAATGAGATTTAGGGTGTGATCCCATGTACTATCAAATAGTCCTTGAATCTTAAATCCCTATACTTAACACTTTGATCAGATCAAAGTGTTTTTTATCATCTCACCTAACAAGTTTTCAATTTCAGTCCTAAGCCCCTTCGAATATCTCAAGAGCATCAGACTTGAGTTGCATTAGGTAAAGATACTTATACCTTTGAATAATCATCCAAAAAAGAGATGAATTATTCATTCCCTCCCACTGCTTTATCATATTGAACCACAAGGATTCAAATGTACAAGCTCCAATGGCTCTTTGGCTCTTAGATCTTGTCCTAGTAAAAGACTTATCAGTCATATTGCCCATAAGGCATGACATACAAAGTAGTAGAGAGTCATCTTCTAACTTGCTTAGAAGTTCACTCTTGATCAATCTCCCAATCAAATTGAGATTAATATGGTCTACCTTAAAACCAAAGAAAGGTATTTTCCTTTTGGAGAAATCCTTTGCCTCTTTTCACATTGAGTAGTAGCAGTCTTAAACAACTCAGTGTTCATGACTGCTTTACTCTTTATTAGTCTTAAAACATTTAGGTTACTTTCCAGTAAAGCTAAACAAGTGTCAACTCCCTTTCTTGAAATAAAACTGCGTTAGCAGAGAAAGGTAAAGAGTAACATTGTTCCAACAAATAAGACACAGAAATCAAATTTCTTTTGATCTTAGGAATTACATACACATTATCTAATAATAGGTATTTTCTCCCACTGAGTTCTCCCACTGAGAAAAATAACTTAATGTTCCCCACTGCTATAGCCAATATAACCTCTCTAATTCTAACTTTGAGAGTTATCACTACAAGAAATCAGACATTTAGGGTCGAAACAATTTCGTCGCTAAAAGTAAATTTTCGACGCAAAGCATTATCTGCGTCGAAAAAAAATTAGTCGCACAATACGTCGCTGAAGCTGTGTCGCAAGCAGGCTTCTGCGTCGAAATTACGAAATGCGTCGCAACCTGCGACGAAACCAAAAAAAGCGTCGCAACCTGCGACGAAACAAAGAAAAAAGTCGCATCTTTGGTTTGAAAATCGTTGCGACTAGAAGGAAAAATTCGTCGCAACTACAGTGCGACGTAAACCAAAATTTCGTCGCAGCGTATGCGACTAAATATAACGTTTCGTCGCAAATTTCAATCTGTCCAAATCGCAAACATTGCGACGAAAATTAAGATTCGTCACAGATTTTAAGTTATTTGTTATTAAAACCCTAAATTCGTCTCACATTTTATACAAATTATGTCATCTAATGGCTCGATTTCATTTTAATTGTCCTGATTCACATTTTATACAAATTATAAGTATTCAACATATAGGAAATAAATATTTTACCAAAACATTCATCCACTTTATACAAATAATTAAGCATTCAACAAAAATATATTTCACACACATATGAACATTTTGCCCAAATTTTTGCTAAATTTAAGAGTTCCAAAAAAATATCCAAATACAAATACTATAGACATGTACTAAGTCTATGTTAGCTCCAAAAAAGTAATGTTCGTTTGGTCATTGTTGTCGTCAGCAAGTTTACTCAAATCCTGCAAATAAACAACATATTACATATACATAAGTACACATGAACGACAAATCGTCCTTAACCTTATTCACAAAGACCATCACAATATAACAATGACATATTAAGTCACAATTGCAATATAAGGTGTTCGTTGAAATTTTTCACCCAATCTCATGTGAACAATGTAAGTTAAAAAGTCATTTGTCAAGAACAACCACGTGGACAACTTAAATATCATTCTCAAGAACAATATTACACACCCCCTCCTCAATTCATCCTCAAGAACATGAACAACTTCAACTAAAAAGTAATAGTTCTAATCTCACCAATATTACACACCCCTTCCTCAATTCATCCTCAAGAATAAACACTCCCCCCCCCCCCTCTCCTCAATTCATCCTCAAGAACAACAAACACTCTCCCCCCAGTCAACCACAAAATATTGAGAGAATCACACATACATAGGCACGAAATATATGAAAACAAAGTCTCAAACAGTGTAATCAGAGTCCCAACCTAAAAAATGAACTTAAATTGCGAGTTCTATTCACCAATATTACACCTCATCCTCAAAACACAATAAAAACCTTTGAAAAACATATATTTGACAATCTATAATGAACAACCAACCCCCTTCCCTCCTCTTCAATAATTCATCGTCAAGAATAAACACTCACCCCCTGAATTTGTCCTCGAGAACAAACACTTTCCCCCTAGTCAACCATGAAAATAAAATATAACGATCAATCTCACATACATAGGCACGAAATATATGAAAATAAAGTCTCAAACAGTGTAATCAGAGTCTCAACCTAAAAAATGAAATTATATTGCAAGTTTTAAAAATTATACCTTCAATTCGATGAATGTGCTCCAGTGAATCTGTCCATAAGTTCTTTCATTCTTGCTTCGATTCGTTCTTCGATTCGTTTTTCCATTCTTGCATTTTCTTCCCGTTGAATCTGTAGTATTCTTGAGTCTTTTCATTTTCTTCTCGTTGACTCTGGAGTAATTCTTGAGACTTTTGAAGGTTAGCCTCGAGGGATCGGACATACTCCTGTGAGTAAGGTGCTTTCTTCTTAGGAGGTGGTGGTTTAGGTCCATATCCCATTCCTTTGACATAAGACGATCTCGTTCCAAGAATAGTGGCCATAATTTCTTCATCACTCAAAGGTGTACTTGAGCTAATATGTCATCATTATTTCGAATGGTCCGATTGAATTTTGTTTCAATTCCATGCAAGTACATTGAACAAAATGTCAATGCTTCATTTGCTATGAATGCCTCAGCTATCGAACCTTCAGGACGAGCTTTATTTTTGATATATTGCTTCAATGTTCTCAAACTCCTATAATATGTGTTATTCATATATTAACAAACATTTTGAAAAATGTACTTAATATAAAAGTTAAGGATACAAAAAATTGAAGAGATATACCTCTCTATTGGATACATCCAACTATACCCAATAGGACCAACAAGTTTGGCTTCTTCTGGTAAATGAACAGCTAGATGAACCATAACATCGAAAAATGCTGGAGGAAATATTCTTTCAAACTTACAAAGGATTATCACGATTGATTCCTATAGTCTATTCAATGTCTCCACTTTTAATTTTTTCGCAGTCAGTTCTTTGAAAAAATTCGACAGTTCAGAAACTGCACCACTGACATCCTTTGGTAAAAAAGGTCGAACTCCCACTGGTAAAAGTCTTTGTAGCAATACATGTGAGTCATGACTTTTTAGTCCATGAATCTTCCCATCTTTGACACTGACACACCTTGAGATGTTCGAAGCAAAACTATCTAGAAATTTCACTGTTTTTAAAAAACCACAAAACTTTTTTCGTTCATCAACTGTTAATGTGTAACTAGTGTGCGGCTTAACCAATTTCGTTCCAACACGTTGGAGATGTAATTCATTACGAATATTCAAATTCATTAAATCCTTACGTGCTTTATCAATGTCCTTTGTTTTTCCTTCAATATTCAATAAGGTACCCAAGACATTATCACAAATATTTTTCTCAATATGCATGACATCAAGTTTGTGTCGGATCTTAAGACTTGACCAGTACGGTAACTCAAAAAAAATACTTTTCTTCACCCAATTTAATTCAGAATGAGGTCGCTTCCTTTTCCATTGCAATGTATTTATAGTTTTCCCAGGTGGTGGAAAATCTATAGTCTCTAACTGACGAAGAACATCTAATTCCGAGAAAGATCGAGGTGCAACTCTATATTCTGCTTTGCCATTAAATTGTTTACTTTTACGCCAAGAATGATTCATAGGTAAGTAACGACGATGTCCTGTATAACATATCTTATTTTGCAATGAATCAGATGAGACGTCTTGATTACAAACTGGACATGCTTTATACCCTTTAGTGCTCCATCCTGACAAATTACCATTCGCTGGAAAGTCATTAATCGTCCACATCAAAGCTGCATGAAGACGAAAATTTTGACCACTAAAGGCATCATAAGTCTCTATGCCATTACTCCATAAATCCTTCAATTCTTTTATTAGTGGCTGTAAATAAACGTCTATCTCTTTTCCTGGGGATTTTGGCCCTGGTATAAGTAATGACATTAAGAAAAATGTCTCTTTCATGCATTTCCATGGTGGCAAGTTGTATGGAATTAATATTACTGGCCATGTACTATATGATGTACTCATGTTACCGAACGGGTTGAATCCATCAGTAGCTAGTGCTAGCCTTACATTCCTTGGATCTTTTGCAAACCAATCATATTGTATGTCAAAGTCTTTCCATGCTTCAGCATCTGCCGGATGACTTAAAACACCATCAACATTCATTCTTTTTTCCTTATGCCATCTCATATCACTAGCAGTATGCTTACAATTAAACAATCTTTGTAATCTTGACTTCAAAGGAAAATGTCTTAAAATCTTGTGTGGAATCTTTTTTCCTTTTTTGTTGTCAAGTTTATAACGAGATTCGTTGCATTGTGGACAAACTTCTATGTGCGCATTTTCTTTCCAAAATAACATGCAGTCATTCTTACAGGCATGGATGCATTCATAACCTAAACCTAAGTCACGCAGTGTCTTCTTTGCCCAATAATATGATTCTGGGATTTTGGTACCATTAGGTAAAACTTCTTTCAGTAATTGCAATAACATATCAAATGACTTATTGCTCCAATGATTAAGTACTTTGATATGCATTAGTTTTACCAAAAAAGTTAGACTTGAAATCTTAGATCCAGGGTATAATTCTGCATTGATTTCATCAAACAATGATTGAAATTTATTATTTCTATCTCCCACACCATCACTTGTTTCAACCCTAATTGAGTTCTCTTCATCCAAATATTCATTCACTCCTGCTACCTCATTCAATAATTCAACCATTTCATTTTCCTTATCTATATTTTGAGAAGTCTCAGGTTCCTTAGGTTTAGGTTCCAAATACGCAGATAAGTCTGGAGTTTCTCCATGATATACCCACCTATCATAAGTGAAAGACATCCCATACTTGTACAAATCACCTTCGACGTCATAAGGTCGTTTCATTATGATATTTTGACAATTTTTGCATGGACAACGAGTAAACCCTCTCTTATCGACATGATTCTTTGCCACACTAATAAATGATTTTATTCCATCAGTATACTCTTTGCATAATCTATTTCGAAGTTTTATCCAACTTCTATCCATAACGTATCCCTAGAAACATAAAGAACGACTTATCATTAACTTAATTCAATGAGTCTAATAAAACTAACAAAGAAGAATATAACAAAACACAATAACTATCATTAACTTAATTCATTGGGTCTGATAAAGACTTATGGTTTCACATACTATAAATCCACATTCACTAAAAAAAACTCAAACTTCAACAAAAATGCACCTATTTTAATTATGTACAAATCTTTCACCAACAAAAAAAATCAATCTACCAACAACAAAAATGCACATATTGTTTTCACAACCAAAAAGAACAATTTTAAACAAACACCAAGAACCACAAGCAAAACTTCTTTTTTTTTTTTTTTTCCAATAACCATAGCATCAATTGTCTCACTCATTCCATTTAGCATTATGTTATACTCATAATCTTGAGAAGTTTCACCTCCTCAAACCAACACCAAAAGAAACAATAGTTTTAAGTTCTTAAGTTTTCAACTCCTAAATTCACCATAACAAATAAGCTCTTTACAGTGCAACAAACAAAACTTGAACCAATAATAGACACAATAATAAACAACCTCCATCTCACCCTTCAATTCACAAATATAAACAATTACTCCCTCAAATCCACATTGAATAAAAAAAGACCACGTTTCAACAAATGAAACAACCCACCAAAAAAGAAAAATCAACAAATATACTTTACATACAAAAGGACAATAACAAACAAATTTTGAATCTTAAACAACACTTTCAAACACAATGTGATAAACACGACGTTTTTTTTCTCCAATAGTATATTTTGAACACATAATATCATTCATTCCAAAAATTTGGCTAACAAATGCACCTATTTTAATTATCTACAAATCTTTCTCCAACAAAAAATTCAATCTATCAACACAATTTCAAAAAAGAAAAAATAGAAAAATTATAAATTAAAACTAAAAATTTTATAACACATACCTATAACGACGAGTCCTTCCAATAAAAACGACTTTCTCAAGTAATCTAACAATATTTGTCCTGAAAAACCAAGAAAAAGTGGTGTAAATAATTATAAAAACAATATTAAAATAACTAAAGAAAGCTTAACCACGGGTTGGGTTGAGCGGGCTGGTGCTTGATGACAGCCCACCACCAAGAACAAAATTAAAAAGCCGAGAGAAATGCAAGCACAATGCACAAGTAGTGAAGTTGGAATTTTGGAAGGAACAAACAACACTGAACATTACAGCTGAAAAAGCAATCTTGCAGTTGACCAGAGAGCGAGTGAGAAAGGAATCATGAAAGAAGCCAACTTTGAATACCTTCTTTCTTCTTTTCCTAATTCCAATAACCCAAATCCCAAACTTTCAAACCCTAATTTGCCAACCTTTTCAAAAATGCAAACAACAAAGGCAACCCAACATGCCCCACGCAGTACGCAAAAAGAATACAAAATTTAAAACCTTTCTCTTTATTTTCCCCCTTGCTAATGCTCGCTCTTTCTCATTGGCGTGACTCATGACATGAGTAGTTTAAATATTAAGAAGCTAATCATTCTAATCACTAAGTTTTATTGTTTTCCTGGGGTTAGAGCTCTCACATGCCAACTTGCTCATTTCATGTTGAAAAACAGAGATTGGAAGAGAAGATAGAGAAGCACTCACCGACGAAGCTCCCACCGGCGGCGAAGCTCCGACTGTTCCGGCAAACTCTTCCACCGTCGGCCAACCTTCCTTCCCTTCGACATAGTCCTTCGCACACGGCCTCTCAAAGACGAAGCTCTACTCAAACGTTCAAATGAAAGTGAGAAATGGAGGGGCGTTTTAAATTGGCATGCAACGTAACCTCCATTTTCGTTGCATAGTGTACTGTACGAAGTTCCTTCAGACTTCAAATTTCGACACTCTGAATGAGGCACTGTGCGACGCAACCCCATCTTTCGTCACTGACCTGCGACTAAACCCTCCATTTTCGTCGCAGCCACATCTGTTTCAAGTCCAATCAATTAAATTTTGGACAGACACTTGCGACTAAATGACTTCTTTGGTCGCACACTCATCTGCACAAAGTCCCATCCATTAAATTTTGGACAATGACTTGCGACTAACACCACCTTTTCGTCGCACGAGTGAGCGACACACAGTCTTTTTCGTCACACTGCCTAAACCCATGGGCGGTCACCAAATTTTTTGCCGCCAATAACATGCGACGTTTTAGTTTTTCGACGCAGCGTGTGCGGTGAAACCACCATTTTCGTCGCTGAGGTGCGACTAAACACCACATTCGTCGCAAACTTGCGACTCCTTTCTATTTATCGTCGCAGACTTGTGACTTTACAGTTTTTGTCGCTAGTGTTTCGTCGCTAAATCCCTTCTTTCTTGTAGTGTATTACATAAGCAACAAACTGTTTCCAGGAACTTATTCCTTTAAAATAAGAACACACGTGATTTGTGGCTCCTGAATCAAGTATTCAGGGGAAATCACTATTCTTCACTAATCACGTTTTCAAGACAAGTAAATGAAAATTACGGTCTTGAACAAGTTCTCTTTTTGCTAAGTAGGGTTCTATGTCATATTCATCAAGAACAATTCTTAATGATTTAAACATATGGGGCATGAGGACATTCCTCAGTTAAGAATAATCCTAGACTTATTTACCACAATTTGTCGTTTAAGCTTGTTGTATTACCGTTATTTATAAAATGACGTAAGACAATATACATAAAATTATTATATAATTGCTGAAGTAACAAATTACTTGTATTATTAATCGCACTAACCCATCACAAATAATCCAATCAAGTTCTGCAAAAAATAAGCAATCAAAGAAAACCTTATAAAACTATTGATTTAGTTTTTGCAACGATACTTCAAAGGTTTAGAACAACAGCCACCGAAGGGTGGTCAGCTACTCCTCTGAATTGAGACAATCTCAACCAAACTCTAACACCAGAATAACTCATATTCCGTTAGCGTTTAGTTACCATTGTTCGGTCAAGGATTAGTTAATACATTTAACTCATTCCCGTAAGTGTAACCCTCCCACTTTCAAATCTCAGAGACACGCACCAACAGGCCACCGAAGGGAAAGACAACTGTTGGTAATTAGCCTAAGAGTTTCTATCCTATTCAGGAGTTCACGATGTTCCGAATCCTATGATCAGGCCCTCCGAAGGGATGGTTGCGCCAGGACAACCTGTAGGCGGATCATAGGACTCTCACGGTGTGAACTAGGGGCGGAGACCGAGGGATACGTTGACACGTGTCCCACTCCCACTTATTCTAGACATTTTTCCCATTCACCTTGTTATTGATTCATGCAAACACTTTTCGAAGGGAGGCTGCTCCTAGGGCGACTCGAAGCCGAGCATGAACCTCACGTTGTGAATATAGGGACGTAGGAGCAAAACTTGATTTAAATCTCGTTTTGTAATTTTCCTCCCACTGACAATGTCCTAAGGTTAATTTAGGGTTGTTTAACTTAGATCAAATTCGGCTAAGTCAATCTATCTAAGTCTGATCCTATTATAACAATTATGGAAAGATTCAACCACAATGTTTTAGGTGAATTAAACTTCTTTTAATAAACCCAATATTGCAAGTCAACATTACTATGGTTAATTCAACTCATGGTTCGGGTCAGTTCCCAGGTAGGAGGTGTTCCGTAAACCGTCAACTTAAATACCCCCAACCTTAGACAGAACTTCACCGAGAGAGTTCTCTTATAACCACAGTAATGTAAGGTCTTTACTCTAAAGATCTAGGTGCATTAAACACTTTTAACAAACCTAATGACATTGCATGCTAACATTTAACTATGATTAATTCAACTCTGGTATTCCGGGTTAGTTCCTAGGTAGGAGGTGTTCCGTAAACCGTCAGCTTAAATACCCTCAACCTTAGACAGAACTTAACCGGTGGAGTTCCCTTATAATCATAGTAATGTTTTTCCTACTTAGTCAATTAAAACTAATTTTAATTCTAAGTAAGAATAATTCTAATCCTATTAGAAATGTGATCTTAGATCTAATTAATTTTAAACTTTTTTAAAATTAATTCATTTATCCTAAGATCCTATGTTTGCATGCAATTCTTTGTTATAGGTTAACATTTTCTATTCATTAATTTTATAACTATTATAAATTTTAATGAATTAACCCTATAACATGCTACTGATGTGGAATTTTGCTTACAGCAAGCGCACGGGTCAAGTAATAATAAAGTGTTCGTATAAACGAGTGTCGTCCTCTGGATTGGATGTTTAAGCTAAATCAAGTACTATGAATTATCTTGCTCAATTTTATTTAGGGAACACAATGTAGTGAGTGAATGATATGAAAACTAAATCAAAACAAATAAAAAGTGGAAATTCAATTGGAAGAACACTTAGGGCCCGTTTGATAATCAATTCGTTTTTTGTTTTTGGTTTTTTGTTTCTTGTTTTTAAAAAACTGATCTGTTTGGTAAATAATTCAGTTTGTTGTTTTTGAAATTCTAAAAATGTTTTTAATGTCACGAAGGAATTTGAAAAACGAAAAAAAATGGTTTCCAAAAACCTGTTTCCGTTTTTCAATTGTGACGCCACCCGCTTTCTTCAGCTTTTATGTGAAACAACAAGCACCTATTTCTTTTCTTCTTCTTTTTTTATATTGTTTTTTTTTTTTGAGGAGTTCTTTTTTTATATTATTGAAATATATATTTAATTTGAAACGTTTTTAATATTGTTTTTAATTATGTTTAAATTTTATTCAAGTAGATTATATATATTTAGACTACTTTATTCATTCATTCATTTATTTATTTATTTTTTTGAGAATGTACTTTATTCATTTATTTATATACATATAAAGTTGTTAAAATTTTCTATTGTCTGATTTAACAATATATTCAAACTTAAGGTAATTTTCTTAACTAATTATTATATTAGAATAGAATTGTTGGGATGAAAATTAGCTTGAAATATATATTTATATTTAAAATCTAAAAGTAATATTTAAATTATGTTTAAACCTAAATACTACTTCTCACTCTAGATTTCAAAAAGAAATTTATTTCAGGTAAAGTGAACTACTACTTTTTAATGTCAATTATTTTAATTTGGTGAAGCACATGTTAATTTGTAATTGATTTCAAATTAACTAAATATTTTTTTCATTAATTTAAAACAATAATGCGATAAATTTTTGTTGACCAAAATTTCAAATTCAAGAACTATTGTTTAAAAAAAATTATATGATTTTATATAGATGTTAATATGGTATGTTACTTTGAAAGTTTTAGGCATATTTATTTGTATTGTTTTATGAACATACAATTTTTAAACAAATTGAAAACATGTTTTCCCATATAATATACTGTAATTTTTAAATTACAGTATATTAGATGGGAAAACATTGTAAAAGTGTTTGATTTTATTTTTTATCAATTTTTTTTCGTTTTTAAAAACAGAAAACAAAAAACAATTATCAAACATGTTGGTTTTTTGTTTTTAAAAAACAGAAAAACAGAAATTAGTTATCAAACATGTATGATTTTTGCTTTTTAAAAACTAAAAACTAAAAACAGAAAACCAAAAACCAAATAACCAAAAACAAAAAACTAAAATGGTTATCAAACGGGGCCTTAAGGAATTGATTTCACCAATTTAGTCTAGGATTGATTTTAAGGAATAAGTTATTATGCACAATGGAATTATGAGCCTAAGACCCTTTAATCACAACTACCTCTCCCGAGTATAATTGATTCTCATGCAAATTAACCAACTTGATATCCCTATCTAAGTTTATTAACAAGCAAGACAATGAGATCTTTTGACCAATTCCAAAGTTAATCTAAAAACCGTCCCAAAATTAGAAAGTAAACTTTAGTCATGCAATCTTGAGTAAGTCTAAATCAAATCCCCTCTCCCGAGCTAGATTCAAAACTTAAATCATTCAACTAATGGCCAATTAATTGAAAGCATTAAATCAAGATTACAAACATAATAACCATTGCACAACTTAAACCATAAATCAATCCATAAATTCAATTGACTACATCAATCCCTAAGCTACAAGTTTAGCTACTCATGATTGATATTACAAGCTCAACTAAACATGAAAAAGCCATAAAATCTAACTAAAGTGAGGGAAAGAAGAATTAAACTCGTTGTAGGCCGAGACCGAACGTCCCCATCACGATCCCCACGAACAATGGGTTGATTTCCACTTGCTCCAATATCCTCTGTTTTTCCTCTGTTTACGGCTCCAAAAAGTCCCCAAATCGAATCCCCAAAAACCTAGCCGAAAAGAACCATTTATTCTGATTTTTCGTCGTAGCGTCGAGACGCTACCTCTAAACACGCGTGTTGAAGAAAGGAAATTACACAGCGTCGAGACGCTAAGGTCGCAACGTCTCGACACTGTGACCGTTTCGTGCCTATTCAGTTAAGGAATGCTAGCGTCGAGACGCTCAAGGGCTAGCGTCGAGACGCTCAAGGGCTAGCGTCGAGACGCTAGTCTGCATTTGACCGAATTTTGACTTTTTTCCTCTTTGACTCTTTTTTTATTCCTTTGCATCTTTTCGCGTCTCGAGCACCCGATTGACTCCACTATTGCGTTTTAGCTCCAATCAACCATTTCCTACAACATAAACATTAAAGCACAATAAAATGACCCAAAAATCATAAAAGACTAGCTACATTAAATAAGTAAAGATAGCTAGCTATGCTCGCTATCAACTACTATGGTGAATAAATTAACAATCAAATTCTAATTAATTTATAAAACCATACATTAACATACATACCATAAATATAACAATTATATTAATCTAAGGTAATGTCATGCTCAATGCAATTTAATTTCCCTTTAATTAACCTAACTCTTAAATTAATTATACAAGAAAATTAAAAATAAGCATTACCATTTTCATACATTAACATAACATTTATATTAATAGCTCATGAAAAAATAAACATGTTAATTACTAATATAAATATAACTCTTATATTTTTAAACTAAAGTAATTTCATGCTTAATGCAAATTAATTTTCTTTAAGTAATCTAACTCTTAAATTAATAATCCAAGAAAATTAAAATAAGCATTCACATTTTCATACATTAACATAACACTTTATATTAATAGCTCGTGAAAATAAACAAGCATATAAAATACTTTCATAAATATAACTTTTTATATTTTTACTAAAGTAATTTCATGCTCAATACTTCTCAATTTTCATCCATTTAATCATAAAAAATTATATTAAATACCCATGAAAATTAAATTCATGCATAATGCTTATATTATAACAATTATAATTAAAAAATGCATGAATATGCTTAACCTATGGTGGGAATTTAAGCTATATGACATCCATAAAGCAAAATAAATAGCTAAGTAGACCGGTTTTGGCATCCTAGGACAAAATACAATAGAAAAATTACACTAATTAATCTAAACTTGTCCTATCTAGCCGTGAACCGCCTCGAAACAGCCTCAAAGCAGCTTGAACTGGCCTGAAACGTGCTGAACCAGCTCCAAAAACCACTTGAACCAGCCTAAATCCAGCAGAATCGGTCCAAAAACTGAAGAAACATAGTCAAAATACTCGAGAACCGGTCAAAATATGTTGAATCCGTCAAGAACCGCGCCTGAACCGGTCAAATTTCGAGAAAATCGTTGAAAGCTGACCAAACCGATCAAGAATCGATCATAGACCGCTGGAAACCGGCTCATCTCACGCAAATAAATTATATAATATCTAAAACCGCTAACTGTTATAACAAATCGTTGACGCCTCAGTGGTTGACGTTGTGCGTGCGCGTGCTGGAGTTCGTGTCGCTACCAGTGCTCTTCTTTTTTTTTTCTTTTTTTTTTTAATGCAGCACGCGAAAAAAAAAATCAATATGCTCAATGCACGCGTTCAATCTTGAACCCCTGACTTGGAAATTAATAGGACGCTATCCCAAACAACCTAACCACACGCACTATTAATGATTTTGAACGTCTTTTTGTTATTTTGTTTTTTATTTATTGCAATTCGATTACAACCCTCTGTTTTCCCAGAAAATACGATTTCCAGCAGCAATGTTCTTCGATTTTTGGCCCCAAATTCTTCAAATCTTCATGGAATTTCACCAAAAACCATTGACACGGACTTACAGACTCGATTGCAATTAAAATACCCAAAACAAAGGACCCTTACATTGATCAAATCAACTTAAAATTGCAAATCTATATGCCAAAACCTTAAACATCTACTAGCAAAATTTCATACATCCAATGCATAAATTAATCCCACCAATCAACCAATGCAAATTTTAGAGAAACAAAATTAAAATCTACGACCGGCTCTGATACCAATTGTAGGATTTTGGAATTCCCAATTTCATTACAGCGGAAGCAATTGGACCGTTCGTAGTTAATTTTGTTTCTACTAAAATACCAATACATTGGCAAAAGGTTAAGCGCTGAAAAACAAACCTCCGTTGACGACTCTGAATACTTCAACGGATGGTTCTTGTTTGCTCTGCAACAACGAAGAACACCACCATTTGATCTTCCCCGCTATAACTCTGAGATTAGGAACGTAGTTGTGGGACTACCTAATCTTGAATGGGAAAAACACTAGAGAGAAAATTCTCCCTAGAGTTCTTGAGTTGAGAGAATATGAGAGAGAGACTAGAGAGAATGCAAGAGTGCATTCTTGTGGCCTTATGTTGTTGTACCTAAACCCTAGGGTTAGTGTTCTATTTATAGGAGAAAGGTCATGAATAAAATATTCATTTAAAATCAATTCCATAACCAATCAATTCCATAATTGATTAATCTTTTTCATAAATGATTGATCACTTCCGTAAGTGATTAAATCATTTCCATAATTGATTAATTTTCAATTAATTAATTATTTAATTAATTAATCACCAATTAAATATCATATATTTAATTTCAGACCTTCTATTAGTTAATTAATTAATTACCCAATTAAATATCATATATTTAATTTCAGGCCTTCAATTAATTAATTCTATAATATGAATCAAATTCATATTAAAATTTGAACTCCTTCAAATTCTCTTATATCCTATAAATTTAATATGAATCAAATTCATATTAATATTTGAACTTCTTCAAATATTTATTTCTCTCATAGACTATAGTTTAATTAAATCTCATTTAATTTAAACTAAATTGAATAATTAATTAATTCGTCTTCTAATTAAATACCATATATTTAATTAGACATATATTTGAACTCTTTCAAATATATCAATCTCTCTATATAATAAAGTTTAATCTAAAATTAGACTTTATATTTTAATGCATCACTATACATTATATTAATTTGTATCTCGTACAATTAACTTAATTCCCAATATGAATTTGAACTATTCAAATTCTCTCAAGATATATTTGTTCCTAATTACTCTTTACGAGCTAGCAGAGGGACCTAATGGACCTACAGATCATAAGCTCCAATGATATGAGGTTAACTGATTAAACTCATTAATCAAGTTAACCAATATTCATTAATTGTGGGTCATTCCACTAAAGACCCACAGGTGAAATCTTCTCACTGTAGAACATTTCTGTGTCCACGGATATAAACCTATACCGGTAAGTTAATCCTTCACGAGTGTCCGTAATCACAGCTGGGTCAAATTACTGTTTTACCCATGTATTACATTTGTCTCCTTAAGTACCAGTGCTCCTCTAATGAACAACCTGTTTATGGTCCAACCATTAAACAGAAAGTCCCTCTCGGGCCAGTGAGAGGGTGGGATCCCTTTGTTCAAGTCTCGGAGTCACCATTTAAGGGAACACTCATCTACTTCTCCTAGAAGCGGAAAGGAGTGAATTCCTTCTTGTGTTGTTATGTCCCCAACCTCCCACTCGGTCTTGTCCCCAAAAAGGAAGACATATTGAGTCGGTGTATTGGCCACTCTCACCCATGCTAATCAAAGGACAATCCCTCATGAGAAGCAGTTCATGACACACTCAGGATTAAGACTGAGTTACCTAGGTCATCCTATTTAAACAGTAACCTAACTAGTTAACGATGTTACAACTAATGGTTGACTATTTCGTGGTCCGGTCTTATGCAAACTCATTGCATAGGATACCCCCGCTCGCATGTCTCCTACATGGACGCCTTGGATCAACACGTCTGTATCGAATACAAAGCGGGTCGTATCACATAGTGTTATCTGGATAAGGTACCCAACCTTATCCCTATACTATAGACCTTTTAGGTTGTTACTTGAACATCGATCCCCGTATGTCCCCACATACTAGTTCAAGTTACATATAAACAACCTTGGATCTTAGTTTATTGGATTTGGGTCAAATTGTGCAATATTTAACAATAACACTTTATTGTAGGAACTCAATAACACTTTATTGAAACAAGTATACAATTTGTCTACATTCACTATCTACGAGTTTTAGGGCATAAAACCCAACATAAAGTTCGTAGCGTCAAGAAGCTGCCCTTGGTGTCTCGACGCCGCGATGTTTTCTATAAATACTAGGTCTCGGTTTAGTCTGCCGTTAGGTTAAAAATTTGGTCCTTTTACGATTCCTTTCGCCTCTTTTACTTTCCAGTACCTTTGTAGACCTTTTTAGGTCATATTTCATGTATTCTTTCATTCTTGTTTGTGTTTCTACTTTGTTTATGAGTAGCTAAATGTATCTATATCGTTGGATTGAGATAATGTCTTGATTTCTATTTAGTTTTATTGAGTTTTCTGGCGTTTTATGCACTGTTCTTGTTGTGATTTTATTAAGTTTTTCATGTTATCCTATTTAAACCAATACATGAGGCTAGTCTATTAGGATTGACGACCCTATGTGATTACCGCTTGTGTATTCAATCAGTTATTTTTCGATAGCCACTAGGTTGTGGCAAGCCACTCTCTATGTGAGACGACCCTTGATAGGCCTAGGATGCATGTTAAAGGTTGTATGAATTAGATTTAAATTGCATTTAAATTTAGTTAATACAATTCCGAACCCACGATCCCAAAGCGGCTAGTTTAAGTAGGTGATTGTAAAATTGCTTATTCAGATTAGTTAGATATAATTTAGTGACCATTGTGACGTCTCGGATGGTTGCTACTTTATGTATGAGGGGTGGCGAGCGATAAAGAATTAAACTAATTAATCTTGTCAATTGCAGAATTCACGATTAGCAAGTTAATTAACACAGATTAGTGGAGGGGGTCCTCCAAGTTACCAAGAAGCCAACTGGACGAATGAAATCAACATAGGATAATTATTAGAGAAAATTAGGAAGCCAAACAAAATAGAGTCTGACATAAGAAATCTCAATCCTGCGATCCCTTTTATGATATTAATTTTTTTGTCTAATTTCTCATCTGCATGCTTTATTTTGTCTCCTTTAAATTCTGAATTTATTTTATTTGCTTTGCCCTGCTTTTCAAAATCCTCCTGTTTTATAAGCACAAAATTATGCATCTGCTAGGTCCCCTTCTCTTTGTTCGACCCCGACCACTATTTCTACAAAATAGTTATAGTGTCGTGGATTATAAATTTATTTGACCAACACGACCTTCGACAAGTTGGACCCGTCAGGTACTTACTATCGTTTGAAGTCTTGACCGAAAACACCAATTTTCCAGGGATTTGTAGAAAATTATAGCAACTTCAGAACCTTTTCTACGCTGGAAATTCCTCCATGGAACACCACCACAAGATGACACTAGTTTGACTCCTGAGGCCTTTTGTTGAGAGGCTTGTGGAAACCAAATGTACTAAGGGTTTTAGGAAAGGAGAAAATCTCTTTATCTTTCTCTATGATCACCCAACGAGAGAATGAGAGAGTGAGAGAGCAAAACATCCTTTTGCTTATCGACAGGAAAAGGGAGAGGCCTGCTCATAACCAATGCCCCACGTTCAAGTAACTAATTAGTCAGTTACCTGATAATTTTGATTTAAAAAATAAAACCAAAATCAATTTTTAATTAAATTAATACCAACCAATTTAAATCATATTTAAATTGGTTTATGCATTTAAATGAACTTCCTCTTTTTTATCGTATAGTTTTAATGTTACTTAATTAAATCAAATTTAATTAAACTAAATTAAAACTTTTAATATATTAATTCTAAAATTAATTAATCATAAAATTGAATAACACATATTCAATTTTTTTCTCTCATATAAACTATAGTATTAATGTGCATCCATTGCGTATTAATTTACCTCAACACCTTATACGAGCTACCAGTGGGACCTAATGGACCTGTAGATCAAAAGCTCCAATGATATGGAATTGATTGGCTAAACTCATTAACCAAGTTAATCAATATTCGTTAACTGTGGTTCACTCCATTATAAAACCACAGCTACACTCTTCTCAGTGCAAATATATTTTTGTGTCCATGAATATTTAGCAATAACAGCAAATAAGTCCTTCACGTGTGTTCGTAACCCCAGCTGGGTCAAATTACCGTTTTACCCCTAGCTTACATCTATGTCCTTAAGTCCCCAGTGCTCCTCTAATGAACAACCTATTTGAGGTCCAACCAACAAACAAACGTCCTTCTCGTGCCATAGAGAGGGCATGGCCCTTTGTTCAAGACCTGGAGACAACACTTAATGGAACACACCTCTACTTACCCTAATGTCAGGAAGGAGTGAATTCCTTCTTGTGTAATTATGTTTCCAGCTCCCCACTCGGTCTTGTCTCCAAACTGGTAGGTTTATTGAGTCGGCAAGAATTCCACTCTCACCCATACAAATCAAAGGACAATCCCTCGTGAACATGAGTCCATAATCCACTCAGGATTGAGACTAAGTTGTCTAGGTCATCCTAGTGAAATAGAAACCTATATAGTCAACGGTGTTACAGCTTGTGGTTTACTATTTCGTGCTCTGGTCTTATGCAAACTCATTGCACAGGATACCCCCACTCGCTGTCCCCTACACGAACGCATTAGATCATTGTGTTTGTATCATAATACAAAGTGGATCGTATCCATAGTGTCACCAGGATAAGGTACCCAACCTAATCCTTATACTATAGACCCTTTAGGCTGTAACTTGAACAGCGATCCCCATACGTCCCCCATACTAGTTCAAGTCTCATACTAACAGCCTAGGACGTTCAGTTTAGTCGATCAGAGTTATTTAGGCAAGATATACACAATACAAACGATAATAAATGAATAATACATGAAATATCATTATATTAATGTTCAGTCGAATGTTTACATTCACTATCCATGAGTTTTAGGGCATAAAATCCAACAAACTCCCACTTGAACTAAAACTCAAGATAATGGGATGTATATACAATAATAATCCAAAGTTTGAAATGGCAAATGTAAACTGTACATTACATGAAAAGTAAATATACAAAATACAATAAACTAGGACATCCTTTATACCCATTACACATCTCCCATGTGCCCTATATTATACAATAAACATGTCTTGCAGACTTAGACTCTCTAGATGACCCTCAAACACTTTAGCCAAGAGAGCCTTCATAAATGGATCAACAATGTTGTGCTCCGAAGCGATCTTGATAACGACCACATCTTCTCGTTGCACAATCTCCCATATCAAGTGATACTTCCTCTCGATGTGCTTTCCCCGTTTGTGGTTGTGAAGTTCTTTAGAATTGGCTACAGCTCCACTGTTGTCACAGTATAATGTAATGGGCAAGTTCATATTTGGAACGACCTCCAAATCGGTCGATTTCTCAATCTTTAAAACCATGAAAACTATTTTACAATTGGGATAAATAACCTAGAAAATTTATGCAACCAAAATAAGGATTTTTCAAGCTTTTAACGCAAAAACAAATCAATATTGACTACTTTAAAATACAAAACCAGATCTGAAAAATCCAATAAAACTGTTGTAAAAACAATGAAAACAATCCTTTTTCATGATGAAATCAAAACCATAAATCATACTTCAATTTAGCAATCAGATGACAAACTTTTCGAGCAAAAAGAATCCAATTTAAACACAAAAACAACCCCAAAATCAAAGAAATTCAAGGCTGGAAATTTCTGGAAAAAAATCATTTTCATTGAATCTTTGATTTTCAAACAAAAACTCTGAGAGGAAAATCTTTGATAAAAATTTGGGTCAAAACAAAAACCTAAAACTTTTTCGGGCCATAGGTTTGAAAACTAATTTCATCACAAATAGGACAAATAAAACTTCATACTAAAACTTTTCAAAAAGAAAAGAAAACGAAAGAAAAACTTAGAAGGGAAGAAAAACTTACTGCTTTTTCTCTGGAAAGGAAAATGCAGAATGTGTTCTTCACTTTTTTTTTTTTTTTTTTTTTTTTTTTTTTTTTTTTATTCAGGGAGTAAAAATAATTAGGGCTAAAGAAAAGGTCTTTTAAAAAGAACCCTAATTAAAACCCTAAAAGACTATTTCTTTTTTTTTAAAAAAAAAAAGTAAAAGGATAATTCAAATTTATCTCCTAAAAGGAAATAAATTCAAATCAAAGATTTTCTTGAAAAACATTACAGTAAATTAAACTTTTTTTTAATGAGCCGACCGTTACAAAAACGCTAGCTTTGTCTCAAGCAACGTAAATCGACAAGATGTTGTCTCGATATTCGTTGCAGAACTCCAAAAAGGGTTTATTGCCTTTCTGGCATGGGATTCACTTGTCTAGGGAGCAATGTCCTATGACACCTCAAGAAGTTGAGGATATGAGACGCATTTCCCATGCCTCAGCTGTGGGTAGCTTAATGTATGTTATGCTCTATACTAGGCCCTACATTTGTTATGTTGTAGGGATAGTTTGCAGGTATCAGTCTAATATGGGAGATTGTGCAACAAGGAGATGTGATCATCACCAAGATCGCTTCGGAGCACAACATTGTTGATCCATTTACGAAGGCTCTCTTGGCTAAAGTGTTTGAGGGTCATCTAGAGAATCTAGGTCTGCGAGACATGTATATTGTATAATCTAGGGCAAGTGGGAGATGTGTAATGGGTATGTGGATGCCCTAGTTTATTGTATTTTGTATATTTACTTTTCATGTAATGTACAATATACATTTGTCATTTCCAGCTTTGGACTATTTATTGTATATACATCCAATTATCTTGAGTTTTAGTTCAAGTGGGAGTTTGTTGGGTTTTATCCCCTAAAACTCGTGGATAGTAAATGTAACATTTGACCGAACATTAATAAAATGACATTTGATGTATTATTCATTTATTACTGTTAGTGTTATTTTTGTCTTGCCTAAACAACCATAATCCAATAAACTAAACATCCTAGGTTGTTAGTATGAGACCTGAACGGTATGTGGGGACATATGGGAATCACTGTTCAAGATACAACCTAAAGGGTCTATAGTATAGGGATAAGGCTGAGTAGCTTATCCTGGTGACACTATGGATATGGCCCGCTTTATATTTAATACAAACACAATAATCCAACGCGTTCGTGTAGGGGACATGCGAGTGGGGGTATCCTATGCAATGAGTTTGCATAAGACCGGACCGCGAAATAGTAACCGCTAGCTGTAACACCGTTGACTAGTTAGGTTTCTATTTCACTAGGATGACCTAGGCAACTTAGTCTCAATCCTGAATGGGTTATGAACTTCTATTCATAAAGGATTTTCATTTGATTTGTATGGGTGAGAGTGGTCTATTAATCTGATTAATTAATGAATGAACTAAATTTGATTTAATTAACTATTATTCTAATTAATTATTTATTTTTGTAATTATTAATTAAATTAAGATTCAAATTTAATATTAATTAAATTTAAATCAAAATATCTGATAACCAATTTGGTTATCAGATACGTGCTTTGAGCACTACGTGTCCTGACTCCTCTCTAACTGTAGGCTACACGTCTGGGGAGTTAGACGATCACTCCTTCAACCAGGCATGGAGGGTTATCTGAGTTAGATCTCTCTCTGCAATCAATGCTCTCAAGAATTCTCTCAAGAGTAAATTTTTTCTCCAGTAAAATTTTTCCCAACCAGTGTTAGGATCCCACCATCCTTTCCTTATAGAATCCCTATGAGAGTACCGGTGAAGGCTTTTGTGGTGGTGTCTTTGTGGCGTTGTTGTGATCTTATAAAGAAGAGTTGGTGAAGCCCTCCTGAATCTACAATGAAGGTCTTTTTTTCCTTTTTTCTTCGTTAATTAGATAGAAATCTAGGATTAGATCTTAGATTTAAATTAATTTAAAGCATGTTGTTGCCTTAATTTTACAGTAATATGAATGGTTTTTGGTTGCTGTAAATTTGCCTTTGTATTTGTTTTTAAAACGAGATTAAACACAGTGTATGGTTCTGTAATTCTTCCACTACATAAGGGCTCTCATCCCTTCAGCACTTGCGTTGACTGCTACAATTGTGGCTGCAAAGGTTGTGCAATCTTCAATTCAGTTGGGTTATTAAATCCCGATGTCCTCCTTGCCTAGCAAAACGGGTTGCGTTGGATGTGCTGACATGTTGTCCTCCCCGATATAGATTAGGGTGTTGTTTCCATCCTGGATTGAAATTGTTGGAGTAAGAAATCAATCCAGGATGTAGATTGCCTGTTATGTGCACCTATAAAATAAAGGGCAATCTACAAATAGGTGGTTTACATTGCAAATGGTACACATGGGGGTTGAAGCTTGGTTCACAGGGCAAACTTGAACTTGATTTCCTAGAGTTAGACTCATAAGCATATCCTTCATAGTTAGCATCCGTTCAGAGAGTGTCTCTAGATGATTGACTTCTTGGATCTTGACCCTACTCGAAGGTGTTTCATCCTCTCCCCATTGACAGTGGTTTGCAACAATGGCATCTAAAATTTCAGTTTCCTCATTGAAGGTTTTTTTAAGCAAAGAACCATTAGCTGATGCATTGACTACTACTTTAGAAGCTTGAGTCAAACCATTATAAGAATGATCTACAAGAAGACATGCAGGTAAGCCATGGTGTTGACATTTCGTAATTAGCTTGTTGAAATGGTGTCTACCCCTTCTTGTGGTCCTTGTTTTAAAGTGATAATTTCCCCTCGGATTTGTGCATTCTTTGTGGACGAAAAATATTTCAAGAGAAAAATTTAAGTAAGATCTTCCCATGTGGTGATTCTATCCAGTGGAAAAGAATCTAATCATGCTTCTGCATTACCCTATAAAGAAAATGGAAAAAGTTTCAAATGCAAAGTCTCATTGGATACTCCATTGAGCTTAATTGAGTTGCAGGCAAGACATGCAGGCAAGCCATGGTGCTTCGTGTGTTTGTGGGGATCTTCACTATGAAGTCCTGCAAATTGACCTATCCTCTGAAGCATTTTGAATATAATTGGCTTGAGCTCAAAATGATTTGGCATCAATGTCGGGCTCAACAATTCCTGTATTAAGGTTGTATAAAGTTACAGAGAGGGTCTCCAACACGCGGTTCCTTCGTAATTTCCTGTAGAAAAATTCCTTTTGGGGTTTCTTGTTGTTGAACTTCTCGTAGTTCCTTCAACTTTCTTCTTTGCTCCTTACAGCGCTGTCTAAAAGTCTTCTCTATCATAGCGTCAAAAGTAAATTCAGGTCTTTTGAGCATACACCAATCCAAACGGCAAAGAAATCCCTGCAAAATGAACTAATGTTCTGTGACAGAGGATTTTGCAGTTGTAAACTGGTCGCAATTCCTACTTTACAAAAACAAAAAAAATTGTGTTAATCAACCGTTTTACCAAAATATCCCCGGCAACAGCACCAAAAACTTGACATGAGTGCAAGTGTACACTATCAAGTAATAAAGTGAAAAGTATTTCGGATATCGTACCCAAGGGAGATGGTGACTAGCTAAGTTAACACACAATTATGCAAGAATAGAAACATCCTTTAAATTTGCGGCCACAATTTGTAACCAAGAAGACAAGTTTGGTTTGGGGGTTTTGGTTTTAATACAAAGAAAAATTAGCAAGAGAATAAAAACAGATAAAATCTATTAGATAAACAGGGGAAATTTGGGTTCCCAGTTGCTACATCCCAGCTTGGGTATCCTCTTGGAACTTGAGTTGACCTTCGTGCAAGACTTGAATGCTATCACATAAATTTTTAACTAGAATTTCTAAAATACCTGGACTCGATCCATGCTGCATATTCAGACATTAATCGTTCTAGAAGTGGTAATATTTTTGGTGGTCTCTCCAACCAGGATAAAAATTGTTCCCAAACCGATTTGGTGTCTGCTGGCTCTGCATCGCTTGAAATCTCTTAATGGTATTCATTTCAGATAGAGATTCTTGCTTGCAGCCAACTGACTAATGAGAGTTTTAAGCTCAGACATTTCAAATTTAAACTTACTTACCTCGCTGTCTGCGATTGTCCTCTCAGCCATAACAAATAAGAAAAATAAAAACTCAAAATAAAAAGAAAAATAACTAACCGTTTGCATGGCAACTGCGCCAATTTGAACGATCCGGAGTTGTCGACGCTCCGAGTTGTCAAATAAAATTTATAATCCACGTACACTAAACTACTTGCAGTAGTAGTGGTCGGGGTCGATAATAGGGAGTGGAGATTGGTTATTTATTTCCTATTTGCTTTGAGTTTAAAAGCAGAAAAAGGTGGATTTCATACGAGGGGGAATCACATGCAATTAATTTAAAATGCAGGAATTTAATTAACAGTAAATTAAAAGACAATAAACTAAATTGCAGGAAACATAAATTGGCAAGAAAGATAATTAAACCAGCGACGCCAATTAGGGAGATTCTTGGAGTTGAATGTTTTGCTTCGATCATTGTATTCCTACCTTTTTAAGGCTAACTTAAATTGCTTAATTGCCAAATCAATCTAATCTGAACCCAGAAGAGGCCCTAAGCCCACCTAAGCCATCTAATCCGATCATAGACCGTCCATCGAATTAGAACCTAATTGATTAACTAATTAATTTGATTAAGCCATCAAATCAAACAATCAACCAATTGCCTTAAGTCTAGTGGATTGATTAGGACATTAGAAATAATTAGGCCTAGATTTCTTCTAACGCTATTTTGGATTCTAGACCTATCATGCAGAGCAACAAAGTCAGAGAACTGCTCTTGGGACCCATGCCCATGAATCAGTCTATGTACTACACATTTAAAATATAATAAACTAATGAGCTGCAAGTTAGGGCATCAATCTATCCTACTGCACATGATTATTCTACAAACCCAATCCAAAATACAATAGTAAAGTAAATTAAAAGATGTGAATCATAACATAAAACTCACAATGAAACACATTCTATAACCCAAGAATCATCCAATTGGCTTCAACGGGTTTAGACGGCGGTAAAGCCGACTAAAACCCGTGACCCTATGCTATAATAATGAAAAAAATACAAGAGAATTTAGCTAGAAAACATACAATACCGAGGTCTGAATGTGAAAGACAGAGAGAAATCGTAAAAGGGACGAAAAATTAAAACCTTTCTAACCAAAATGGAGAAATAAAACGAGGGTGTTTATAAAGAAAATAATCGTGGCGTCAAGACGCTGGACATGGCGTCTCGACGCCATGTCGTCTGGGCCTAAGGTTTGGGAACGGGCCAGCGTCGAGATGCTGGCCACGACGTCTCGACGCTTGGCCTCTGTCCAGCGTGCTTATTTCTTTTATTTGGTCTTCTTTGTTGCTTGCTTAGTTTGGGACTCGAACCTTTGACTCCTTGGAATCATTCTTCGGGCTCGTCACGATCCTCACTATCTTCTCACCTTCTCGAGATCCATGGACTTCAAGTTAGTTCAAAAACTCTCTAAATCGCCCAAATTAGCTCCAATTTGTGTGATTCGTCCCTGATGCCTTCAATGCACAAATCATCTAAAAAATAGACAAACAAACTGTAAAGTGGACTCCAACAGGCTTAGATTAATAACAAATAAATAGGACTAATTTGGTCCTATCACTCCGCTAACCTTTTATCTCCTCTTGCGGGCGCATCCTCCTCGCAATGATTTATGCACAAAAACATTACTTGGATAATTTTCTTTAAAAAAATAATATATTTTTTAACAAATTGATTCTAAGATTTTCTTCATGATTCTACAACATGTGAAGGATTTACTTTCTAATCATGGTTATCGTGGACGAAAATATATTTACAGTGATGGGAGTTCAACTACTAAGCTATAGTGGAGTGTCCCGATAGTTAACGGATGTTGGTTAACTAGGTTAAAATGGTTTAACCGGTTAAACCTCGTACCGTTGGAGCCCATGATCTGTAGGTTCATTAGGTCCCCTTGCTAGCTCGAGACTAACCTTTGGAACAATATGATGGATTGAATTAGAATTAGTTCGAATTCAGTTTTGGAAAATTGTTGGATATGTTTCACGTTGTCGACACGTCGCATTTTAAATAAACCAAGTTGTGAGAGATTTAATATTTAAATATGATTTAAATATCAAACACATGAATAGGGATTCATGGTTGGAAAATAAAATTTCGAAAATGTTCGGGATTGATGGCAAAATATTATTTAATATTAGATATTAAATTAATTAATAATTATTTTAAATTAATTTTGAATTAATTTTAAATTGAAAAATTAAAATTACATTTTACGTTTTTTCAGATTATTAATATTAAATAATTAAAATTCAAATTCAAGATAATTTTTAATTACTAAAATTCAAAATTAAAATGAATTTTTGGAGGTGGAGTGCATGGTGACTAAACCCATGCACTCCCCTCACTTAAGCCACCAAATTTCCCACTTAAAGTGAGGTAATTTGGTGTCAATCCCTGGTGATTTTCTTCAGCATTCATCCCTCTATAAAAGGGAATGGAATTGCTAAAGAAATGAGTTCATATTCTTTAGTGAATTACTGCCAAAATATCTCCAAACCAAAAACCTTGATTCAAGCTTTTTCTTCAAGTTTTTCCCTTCAAATTCCATCCCTAGAGGATCCCACATTCTATTCCAAAGGCTTGAGGAGGAAGATCAAGTGGTAGTTCGTGGAACCTTGGAGAAGAAAAACAACCAAAGGGTTCAACAAATTTAGAGAATTAAAGAGGTCCATAAACACTACATTATTTTTCTTCCTTAGAACAACATGCATATTTTGATTAAATTGAGCTTATTAAGTGCCTAATATCCAAATTGCTTCTGCATATTAGATATTAACACTTTCATCATCTACTTACCCTAAAGTCGAGAAGGAGTGAATTCCATCTCGTGTGTTGATGTTCTCAGCTACCCACTCAGTCTTGTCCCCAAAATTGTAGGTTATTGAGTCAGCGAAAATGGCCCCTCTCACCAATACAAATCAAAGGACAATCCCTCACGAACAGGAGTTCATCATACACTCATGATTGAGACTAGGTTGCCTCGGTCATCCTATTGATATAGAAACCTAACTACTTAACAGAGTTACGTCTAACAGTTACTATTTCACGGTCCAGTCTAATGCAAACTCTGTGTATATGATACACCCACTCTCGTATCATGTACACGAACGCGTTGGATCATTGCATTTGTATCAAATACAAGCTGGGTCGTATGCATAGTGTTACCAAGATAAGGTACCTAACCTTATCCCTATACTATAGACCCTTTAGGTTGTATCTTGAACAATGATCCCCGTATGTTGATAGCGAGCATAGCTAGCTATTTTTCCTTATTTAATTTAGCTAGTCTTTTATGATTTATGGGTCATTTTATTGCAATTAATTGTTTATTTTGTAGGAAATGGTTGATTGGAGCTAAAACGCAATAGTGGAGTTAATCGGGTGCTCGGGACACGAAAAGATGCAAAGGAATGAAAAAGAGTCAAAGAGGAAAAAAGTCAAAATAAGGTCAAATGCAGATTAGCGTCTCGACGCTAGCCCTTGAGCGTCTCGACGCTAGCATTCCTTATCTGAATAGGCGCGAAACGGTCACAGTGTCTCGACGCTGCGACCTTAGCGTCTCGACGCTGTGTAATTTCCATTCCAGACGCGCGTGTTTTAGAGGCAGCGTCTCGACGCTATGACGAAAAAACAGAATATAAGCTTCTTTTCGGCTAGGTTTTTTGGGGATTTGATTTGGGGACTTTTTGGAGCCGTAAACAGAGGAAAAACAGAGCATATTGGAGCTGAAGCAAAAGGAGCAAGTTGGAAATCAACCCATTGTTCGTGGGGATCGTGACGGGGACGTTCGGTCTCGGCCTACAACGAGTTTAATTCTTCTTTCCCTCACTTTAGTTAGATTTTATGGCTTTTTCATGTTTAGTTGAGCTTGTAATACAAATCATGAGTAGCTAAACTTGTAGCTTAGGGCTTGATGTAGTCAATTGAATTTATGGATTGATTTATGGTTTAAGTTGTGCAATGGTTATTATGTTTGTAATCTTGATTTAATGCTTTCAATTAATTGGCCATTAGTTGAATGATTTAAGTTTTGAATCTAGCTCGGGAGAGGGGATTTGAATTAGACTTACTCAAGTTTGCATGACTAAAGTTTACTCTCTAATTTCGTGACGATTTTTAGATTAACTTTGGAATTGGTCAAAAGATCTCATTGTCTTGCTTGTTAATAAACTTAGATAGGGATATCAAGTTGGTTAATTTGCATGAGAATCAATTATACTCGGGAGAGGTAGTTGTGATTAAAGGGTCTTAGGCTCATAATTCCATTGTGCAAAATAACTTATTCCTTAAAATCAGTCCTAGACTAAATTGGTGAAATCAATTCCCTAAGTGTTCTTCCAATTGAATTTTCACTTTTTATTTGTTTTGATGTAGTTTTCATATCATTTACTCATCACATTTTGTTCCCTAAATAAAATTGAGCAAGATAATTCACAATACTTGATTTGCTTAAAAATCCAATCCAAAGGACGACACTCGTTTATACGAACACTTTATTATTACTTGATCCGTGCGCTTGCGGTAAGGAAAATTCCACATCATATGTCTCCACATATAGTTCAAGACTCAGACAACAACCTAGGATGTTAGTCTATTGGATTTAGCTTTATTTAAGACATAACTCATATAATAATTCGATAACTCTTTATAGAATAATAATCAATAACGCTTTATTGATAACAATCAATAGTTTACATTTACTATCTACGAGTTTTAGGGCATAAAACACAACAAAGTGTTGCACCCAGTCTTTTCTTCATGTGTAAACAACCTTTTCCAAAATACTCTTGATTTCTCGATTTGATACTTCAGCCACCCCATTGCTTTGAGGGTGATATGCAGTGGTTTATATTGTGCTTCACATTGTATTTAACCAACAACTTACTCATTATGTGATTCACAAAATGGGTCCCTTCATCACTAACAATTCTTCTGGATGTTCCATAACGCATGAATATATTCTTCTTGATGAATTTTTAAACAATTGTCGCATCATTCCTAACGCACGCTATTGCTTCGACCCACTTGGTAACATAATCTACTTCCAAGAGGATGTATTGATACCCTTGCGATGATGGGAATGGTCCCATGAAATCAATGCCCTAGACGTCGGAAGGTTCAATTTCCAAGATGAAATTTTGAAGCATTTCGTCTTTTGCGTTAACGTTTCCAGTGTGCTGACATCTGTCACATTGTATCACACACATCCTTGTGTCTCGAAAAAGAGTAGACCACCAATATCCATTTTGCAACACCTTGGCTACTATGCGTTGTCCTCCAAAGTGATCTCCATAAGTTGCTTCATGACATTCCTTCAGTATTCTTCCTGCATCTTCTTCTTCAACGCATCTTCTAATGACCTTGTCTGAACCTCAACAATAGAGAAAAGGGTCATCCCATAAATAGAATTTTAATTCATGAAAGAATTTCTTACGTTCATGCGTTGTTTACCCGTCGTTTATTATTCCTACCGCCAGGTAATTTGCCACGTAAACATACCATGGCACATTACATGTTATACTTAGGAGCTTCTCATCAAGAAATTCTTCTGCGATAAGTGCCTCTTGCACATCCACTTTTGCAGGGTTTTCTAGACGCGACATGTGGTCAGGCACCTGGTTTTCACTAGCCTTTTTGTCCTTAATTTCTACGTCAAACTTTTGCAATAACAAAATCCATCAGATCAAGCGCGACTTTGTATCTTATTTCTAAATTAAATATTTTATTGTCGCATGGCCTGTGTAAACAATAACTTTCGAACCAATCAAATATGCACGAAATTTTTCAAACGCATATTCCACAGTCAATAATTCCTTCCCGGTTGTTGTGTAACGTGTATGCACCTTATTTAATGCCTTGCTGGGGTAATAAATACGACGGATTGTCATGTCCCATTTCTGCGTCAGCAATGCACCAATGGCTGCATCGCTTGCGTCACACATGAGGACAAACGAATTATCCCAATGAAGCGTTGTGAGGATTGGCGCTGAGACTAGCGCATACTTTAGATCACTGAACGCCTTTAGGCATTCCTTAGAAAATTCAAATTTTCTATTTGCCTCTAATATAGCACATAATGTGACGGGTCTATCGCAGGATCGCCAAATAAATTTATATCCACGATACGAAACCACTCTCGTAGTAATAGCGATCGGGGTCGAACAGTGCAAAACAAACAAACAGGGGGTTTTGGATATGAAAATTTGGAAAATATGAAGTTGCAAAAATAGTGGAAAAAGCAAAAATAAGGAAATTAGGGTAAAAGTCAAAAAGAGAATGGATCGATGGATCTCGTATTTTCTACTAAACTGTTCATGGTGTGGCTTCCTAATTTGAGCTAAAGATAGTTCTATTAATTTAAAATCGAGTCTGGTAATGCTTCTTTTCTAATTGGATAATCGTTCTAATTAACATGTATCTAGTTAATCAATTAACACATAACCCCGTCATTTAATATGATTAAATATTTTAAATTATGTTCGTTGTCCCTCATCCATAACCTGAATTACCACTCAAGTTATTTCTAATTAATTTAGAATAAACAATCTGATAACCCTTGCAATTGATCACCTAAATTAACCACATTACAAATAGGGACCCGAAATTAAAGCATTTAATTCAAACATATATTCAAGTTAAATTGCAATAATCTTCTCATGCTATTAGGTTCTATCAAGAATCTATCATAGGACAGTGTTCCCTATTCGTAATGCGGTTAATTAGAGCTCAAACGCTGTCCTAATCTTAGTGAAATAGAAACCTATCATATATTTCGCGGTCCGGTCTTATGCAAACTCATTGGATAGGATACCCCCACTCGCATGTCCCCTACACTAACGCGTTAGATCATTGTGTTTGTATCAAATACAAAGTGGGTCGTATCCATAGTGTCACCAGGATAAGGTACCCAGTCTTATCTCTATACTATAGACCCTTCAGATTGTCTCTTGAACAGTGATCCTCGTATGTCTCCACATACAGTTCAAAATACATCCCATAGCCTAGGATGTTCAGTTTACTAGATTACAACTATTTAGGCAAGATACACATAATATAGACAATAACTCTTTCTTGAAAAAACATCAACTAATATTTTATTGATGTTCGATCAATTGTTACATTTACTATCTATGAGGTTTAGGGAATAAAACCCAAAAAATTCCTTCTTCAAACATGAAGTGACATTTTTCCGAGTTTATAACTAGGTTTGTCTCTTCATAGCACATCAACACATCCTCCAAATTAGTTAGGTAATCAACATAAGAATTCTCGTAGACAGAGAAATCATCCATAAAAACTTCCACTGTTTTTTCTAGTAGCTCTGAGAAAATGGCCATCATGCATCTTTGGAATGTCCCTGGTGCATTGCATAAACCAAATGACATCCTTCTTAATGCAAAGGTACCCTAGGGACATGTGAACGTTGTCTTTTCTTGGTCTTTTGGCGCAATCAAAATTTTGTTGTAACCTGAGTAACAATCCAAAAAGTAGTAGTATGCACGACCAGATAGGCGATCAAGCATTTGATCAATGAATGACAGTGGGAAATGATCCTTCTTAGTAATCGCATTGAGCTTGCGATAGTCCATGCATACGCGCCAACCGGTAACAGTACGCGATGGAATGAGCTCATTCTTTGCATTGGTGATCATTGTCATTCTACCTTTCTTTGGAACGCATTGCACAAGACTTATGTTGGGGTTTATGTCCTAGAACTCAAGTTTTGTTATCCTTTATATAAATAAAGATGTTGTTCAGTGAAATTGTTTATTTATAACTTATAATCCAATAGAAACATCCATGGTTATAACATGAGATACTCGAACTATATAGTGAATATGGACAGGGATCAAGTTCGAGTATATAACCTAAATGATCTATAGTAAATCAATAAGGTTGGGTACCATGTTCTGGTAACACTATGGATGCGGCCTACTTTACGAATAAGGCAAACGACGTGATCCTGAATCGTTCATGTAAAGACATGCGAGTAGGGGCATCCTGTGTAAAAGATGTTTAAACAAGACTGGACCGAAAAATAAGTCACTCTTACTTTATAACGTCGTTTACTGTTAAGACTGATTATTTCATGCGAGGACTTAGGTAACTCGATCTTAATCCTGAGCTTACTATGAACTCCTATTTGTTTAGGGTTATCCTTTGATCTGCATAGGTGAGAGTGGTCATAAAATTTCGTTCAATAATCCTGCCATTTTGGGGATAACATTAGATGGATGGCTAGGGACATAGTAATGCAATATGGAATTCACTCCTACCCTATTCAGGGATAGTAGAGAGGTTGTTCCCTTAAGTGCTGAATCCAAAGCTTGAACAAGGGGCCCCACCCTCTCGTTGGCCCAAGAGGGATTTTGTTTAATGGTTGGGCCATGAACAAAATTGATCATTAGAGAACCAGTGGACTTAAGGAACTAAGATGTGCTATAGGGGTAAAACGGACTTTTAACCTATCTATAGTAACAAATGACCTATGAAGAATTGACTTACTAATCATGGTTGTATCAAATGGACAGAAATATATCTACAGTGAGGGGAGTTCAACTACTAGGCTATAGTGGAGTGTCCCAGTAGTTAATAGAAGATTTCTTAACTAGGTTAAAAGAGTTTGACTAATTTAACCTTGTACCGTTGGAGCCCATGATCTGTAGGTCCATTAGGTCCCCTTGCTAGCTCGAGACTAACCTTTAGAACAATATGATGGATAAAATATTAATTACTTTAAGTTCATGTTGAGAAATATGAGTAGAGGTGATAGACGTTGACAATATGTCGCGTTTTTGTGAAACCGTTAGGTGAGTGTTTAATATTTAAACATGATTTAAATATCGATAACATGAATAACGATTCATGATTGAAAATAACATTTAGAAAATGTTCGGGATTGGTGGAAAAATATTAATTTAATATTTAATATTAAATTAATAATTATTTATTTATTTAATAATTATTTTAAATTATCTTTGAATTAGTTTAAAATCGAAAAATTGAAATTGAATTTTAATTTTTCAGATTATTAAAATTCAAATAATTATCCAACTAATTAATGATAATTATGGATTTAATTAAATTCAAAAAATGTTGAATTTTTGGAGGTGGAGTGCATGGTGACTAAACCCATGCACTCACCTCAAATTGGACACCAAAATTCCCACTAATTTTTAGTTAATTGAGTGTCAATTGCTTGAGCTTTTATTCATCTCTAATCCCTCTATAAAAGGCAAGGAGATGGCTGAAGAAATTAAGCTTCAAACATAAGAAAATGCTGCCAAATTGAAAACTCACCAAAACCCACCTTACAAGCTTGTTCTTCAAGCTTTCTTTCTCAAATTCCATCACTTGAGGATCCCACAATCTGTTCTAAAGGCTTGAGGATAGCAAGGAAGATCCTTTGGTGGTTCGTGACTCGTTGGTGAAGAAAAACAACAAAGAAATCCAACCAATTTCTCCATTGACCCAAGGTTGGTAAACATACTCTGTTTTTCTTCTTCTTGGACAGGATGCAATGTTTAATCAAATTAAACTAATTATGTGCCTAAGATCCAAAATTGCTTCTGCTTTTTAGATATTAACACTTTCAACTTACCCATCTAATGTCTGTGATGGGATAGATTACACCTGCATCAATCCACTTGATTATCTCCTTGCACACTACTTCAATCATTGCAGGGTTCAAATGCCTTTGACGCTCTACAAAACCTTTTGACTTATCCGCCAATCTGATTTTCTGCTTGAGAATGATGGACTTATGCCTTTGATGTCTTTGAGACTCCATCCTATAATGCATTTGTGTCTCTTTAGGACCTGCATCAACAATGCTTCTTGCATCAGATTCAGTTTGGGTTAGATTATAATAGGTAAGGAATTATTATTTCCTAGAAGCTTATATTTCAATTGCGAGGGGAAAGGTTTTAATTCTAGAATAGGGGGAGATATAATTGAAGGTAAGGTAAAATCCTTAATTGTGAGATCTAGCACATGAACTTCTGCTGATTCTTCAGCCAACATGCGGCATTCCTCTACTTTACTTGCGATATGATCTTCTTCCTCTGCCTTACGTGTTGCTTCTAATGCATCAAACTTTAGAATCTCAAGTGGATAGCAGATCTCTACACGCGCTACAATCTCTTTCAACTCAAATTGGTACTTTAATTCATTGAACACATTAAATACAACTTTTTGATCATTTGCTCTCATAGTAAGTTCGCCTTTTTGCACATCAATCAAAGTTTATCCTATCGCCAGAAATTGTCTTCCTAAAATGATTGGAACTTAACGATGTGCTTCATAGTCAAGAATGATAAAGTCGGTAGGAAAAATAAATTTATCCACTTTGATTAGCACATCCTCGATTTTATCTTCTAAATGTGCCACCGACCTATCTGCTAGCTGTAGGGTGACTGTTGTTGGGTGCGCTTCGCCAATGCCTAAGCGCTTGAACACTAATAAAGGCATTAGATTAATGTTTGCGCCTTGGTCGCATAGAGCTCTTCCTACATCAATTCCTCCAAAGGAGCAAGTAATAGTGAAACTTCCTGCGTCTTTCAACTTCAGGGAGATTGATAGCATGCAATTATGCTATCTATTTTCAAGTTATTTTAGCTAGTTTTATGCGTAAATTGTGAGCTTTAATGTCTTTTTATGTTGAATTTGTAGAAAGTTGAGATTGTGAAGCAAAACCGGAATTTTACTGAAAATTGGATCAATTTGGAGGCTTTTGTGAAAGTGTTAATATCTAAATTACATAAGCAATTTTGGATCTTAGGCACTTAATAAACTCAATTTAATCAATCTTTGCATTTTGTTCTTAAGAAGGAAAACATAGACAAAATACCAACCTCTTTAATTCCGTGAAATTGGTTGAATCCTCTTGATGTTTTTCTTCTCCAATCAGTCACGAACCACCACTGGATCTTTCTTACTATCCTCAACCCTTTGGAATGGATTGTGGGATCCTCTAGTGATGGAATTTGAAGGGAAAAGCTTGAAGAACAAGTTATGGAAGTGGGTTTTGGTGTGTGTATGAATTTTGGCAGCAATTATCTAAGATTCAAGCCTCATTTCTTCAACAATCTTCTTCCCTTTTAAAGAGGAAGAAAGTTGAATGTTTAAGCTAGGGATTGACACCAAATTACCCAACTCAAAGTGACTAAACCCATGCATTCCCATCAAATTAGCCACCAAATTACCCACGCTAATTTGATGGGAATGCATGGGTTTAGTCACCATGTACTCCACCTCCTAAAAATCAATTTAATTTTGAATTTCCTAATTCAAAATTATCTTGATTTTTAGTTTTTAATTATTAAATAATAATAACCTGAAAAATTCCATTTTGAATTTTTCAATTTTAAATTAATTCAAAATTAATTTAAAATCATTATTAAATAAATAATAATTAATTAATTTAATATCTAATATTAAATTAATATTTTACCATCAATCCCGAACATTTCCAAAATGTTATTTTTCCAACATGAATCCATATTCATGTTCTCGGTATTTAAATATTAAATATCTCACAACTCAGTTTTCACAAAAACGTCAACCACCTCTAACCATTTTCCTAAACTGAATTTGAATTAATTCATTTTCTATCCATCATATTGTTCCAAAGGTTAGTCTCGAGCTAGCAAGGGTACCTAATGGAAATACAGATCATGGGCTCCAACGGTACGAGGTTTAACCGACTAAACCCTTTTAACCTAGTTAACCAACATTTGTTAACTACCGGAACACTCCACTATAGCCTAGTAGTTGAACTCCCCTCACTATAGATATATCTTCGTTCACTCGAATATAACCACGATTAGTAAGTCAATCCTTCACAGGTCGTTCGTTACTATAGCTAGGTCAAATGTCTGTTTTACCCATATAGTACATCTTAGTTCCTTAAGTCCACTGGTTCTCTAATGAACAACTTGTTTAAGATCCAAGCACAATACAAAGTTCCTCTCAGGGCAACGAGAGGGTGAGACCCCTTGTTCAATCCTCGGAGTCAGCACTTAAGGGAACAACCTCTCTATTATTCCTGAATCGAGTAAGAGTGAATTTCGTCTTGCTATACTATGTCCCCAGCTATCAATCTAGTCTTATCCCAAAAATGGTAGGTTCATTGAATTGTACTATTGGACCACTCTCACCCATGTAGATCAAAAGTTAATCCTTAACGAACAGGAGTTCATAGAAAGCTCAGGATTAAGATCGAGTTATCCAGGTCATCGCATGAAATAGTTAGTCTTAACAGTAAACGACATTATAAAGTAAGAGTGACTTATTTCTCGGTCCTATCTTGTGTAAACATCTTTTACACACGATGCCCCTACTCGCATGTCTCTACATGAATGATCCAGGATCACATCGTTTGCCTTATTCGTAGAGTAGGTCGCATCCATAGTGTTACTAGGATAAGGTACCCACCCTTATCCATTTACTATAGACCATTTAGGTTATAAACTCAAACTTGATCCCTGTCTATATCCACGATATAATTCGAGTATTTCATATTATAACTATGGATGTTTCTATTGGATTTAAGATATAAAACAAACAATTTCACTCAATAACATCTTTATTATAAAAGGATAACTAAACTTGAGTTCTAGGACATAAACCCCTACATTTGGACCATAATTGAAGAAAGGAGAAGAATGCCATTGAAGAGGAGGCGCAAAATCCCAAAAGAAAGAAGTGTTGCAAATTAGAGTCCAAATGAGGCTTCTCGAAGGACTAGCGTCAAGATGTTGTCCTTAGAGCATCTCGATGCTGGATGGATTGGCTAGCAAGTTTATTACGTCACAACGTCAAGACGTTGTGACATCAGCATCTCGACGCTGGTAGGCTTGGGCAGTAAGAAAGGCTCGATTTTGCCTTTATAAATTGGCCAGTTTTCATAGCTTGAAGGTAATCCAATTCAAGGGTTTTCCCCTAGGTCAAAAGAGAGAAGAATGGTGGATTTTATCGAGAATTGAAGGGCTAAAGGCTCGAGATGATCGTGATGGGAGCTTTGGATCAACACACAACGGTTATTTCTTCTTTATTTCTCCATAATTTCTTATTACCTTTGAGTTAGGATTATGGATCAAGATTGTTAGGCTGAATTTATTCCCAGTTTAGATTAAATCTTGAGACCTAGGGTCGTTAATTTAGCTAATAGGATTATGTAGCCTAATTATTTGGATATTGTAATAAATTTCATCAAGTTTCATCTATGCAATTTGTTTAATGCTTTTAATCCCTTGATCACGGATTGATTGATTTGTTGATCTAAATTGATACTCAACAAAGGGAAGTTAGGTTAGATCCCAATTTCATGGCTCAGAATTGCTTGGATGAAGTTGCTTAATGCCATATTTTAATTAACTAAGGAGATGGACACATAAATTAGTTAATTTAGTATAAGATGTGGAGGAACTTGAAAGAAAATTCCACTTAAATTATTCTAGATTTATGAAATTGAAGATTATTAATTACATTAGTTAATTTAGTATGAGATGTTGAGGAACTTGAAAGACAAATCCACGTAAATTATTCTAGAGTTATGAAATTGAAGATTATTAATTACATGCATCCATTTAATTGAGTTACAAATCCAAAAAAGCTAATTAGCACACTAGGGTGAGTCCCCTTGATAAGATTCTCCCAATTATTTGCATGCATTTTCTAATTGTTAGTTTCTTTAATTTTCACTTAATCATTCGAGTTGGATTTCTAGATAAAATTGAGCATGACAATTCTTGGTAATTAATGGATTTAATTCAAATTCCCTAAGGATTCGATACTCAGTAATATCTACCGTTTTATATTACTTGACCCGTGCGCTTTGCGGTCATCAAGTTTTTGGTGTTGTTGTTGGGGAAACATTGATTATAATTTCAATGATATTGAGAATAAAATGTTTGATTTTAGTTTATAAATTTATTTTTGCATTTTAATTTTAAAGTTTAATTTGAGAATCTGTGGCAAAAATCATGAAGTTATAAGATGGATAGTCCTGTTCTTGGAGAATTTTTGTAGTTAATCATGGCAGATCAAGAAGACAAGGCTATTCGAGATTATTTCTTATCGGAGTTACCGTTGAACTACTCTGGGATAGCATATGAGCCAATTGTTGTTGATCTTTTGAGTTCAAGGCTAGTCTCATTCAAATGGTCTGAGGGAGTGCTTTCAAAGGACATCCATAAGAAGATCCACATAGTCATTTGAGTTCATTTCTGGATATCTGTGGAACGAACGGTCAAAATTAATGGAGTTAGCCCTGGCGCTATTCGCTTGCAATTATTCCCTTTTTCTTTACAGGAAAGGGCAAGAGATTGGTTAGATTCTTTAACTCCAAAAAGCATTCTCAATTGGACGGATATGGTTAAGGGTTTTCTTACAAAAATTTCACCATTAGCAAAAATTACAAAGCTCAGAACTTAAATTGGTTTGTTTAAACAAATGGAAGATGAGCAACAATATGAGACATGGGAATGTTATAAGGACATGTTAAGGAAATACCCACAACATGGATACCCTAACTGACTTCAAGTACAACTCTTCTATAATGGGTTGACACGTAATTTTAAAACAATTCTTGACACTGCAGCATGAGGAAACGTTTTAGCTAAAATCGTCAAGGATGCTCGAGCCTTAATAGAAGAGTTGACTCTAACAAGTTACCAGTGGCCATCTGAGCAGTTAGAGTCCAAACCAAAGGGGGGACCATGTGAAATTGATGAGGTATGTTCTTTAAAATTCCAAGGTGAAGCTCTAACAAAGGCCTTAAACAAACTTTCAGGATCAGAAATTCTAAGCTCGCCCAAAGCTTGCAAAGGAGATTCTCAAGTGGAAGTGGAGTCTCAACCAGAAGAAACAATTAATCAAGAGAAAAAGAATCCTTTGGAGGAAATGTTAGGAAAGTTTATTGAAGAGACCAAAAATTTGTCAAATAGTGTGAAGGGA
Source organism: Luffa acutangula (assembly GCA_036850905.1). Lineage (NCBI taxonomy): Eukaryota > Viridiplantae > Streptophyta > Magnoliopsida > Cucurbitales > Cucurbitaceae > Luffa > Luffa acutangula. Next base: position 11,544,540 of record CM072087.1, read on the forward strand.
GCAGTAACTACAATAAAAGCCAAACTAGAGAGACAGGAAATTGTCATTAGTAAAATGGAAGCAAAGATCGATCAAATGAAAGTTTTTATGGACAAGTTTGAGCAAGGAAAATTCTCTAATGTCTTTGCCATAGACCCACAAGAGCATTGCCCTACTATACCATTGAGAGGTGGGAAGCAATTAAAAGAAGTAGAGAGAAAAGAAGTTAAAGATTTCAACACTAGGAGGATATTGGATGAAAATGATGATCAAAACATAATAGAGGAAGAGATAGTGCAGCCAATGTCAGATAAGTCTTCTGACTCTATTCCTTTAGTTCTAAAACAAATCCCGTATCCGTAGAGATTTCAAAAGAAAAAGTTGGATGTTGAGTTCTCTAAATTTATTGATATTTTTAAACAGCTCGACATTAACATTCTTTTTGCTGATGCTTTGGATTAGATGTCACACTATGCAAAATTCATGAAGGAGATTTTGTCAAAGAAGAGGAAGTTCAAGAATCATGAAATAGTAAATATTACCGCTGAGTGTAGCACCATCATTCAGAAACATCTACCACCGAAATTAAACGATCCAGGGAGTTTTACTCTTCCCTGTACTATTGGTAGTCTATTTATTAAGAAGGCTTTGTGTGACTTAGGGGCAAACAATAACTTAATGCCTTTTAGTGTTTACATGAAACTTGGTTTGGGAGAATTGAAGTCAACCACCATTGTCCTACAATTAGCAGATCTTCAATGACATATCCAAAAGGTATATTAGAGGATGTTTTGGTTAATGTTGACAAATTCATCTTCTCTGCAGATTTTGTAGTGCTAGACATGGAAGAGGATCCCGAGGTTCCAATCATTCTTGGAAGGCTCTTTCTGGCAACCGCTCGTGCTTTAATAGAGGAACAAAAAGGAACCCTAACTCTTAAAATGAAGGACGACGAGATAGTGTTCAACATTTTTAAAGCTTTAAAACACCTAGAGGATGTTAGTTCTTGCAATAAAATTGATTCAGTTGACACTATTTTTGATGCATGTGTAGAGTCAGAGTCTCCTGTTGATCGTTATGAAATAAACATGTTTGATGTGTTTGGAGATGAACTAATAGGTGTTAATCAGGAGTGTGTTTTAATTTGTGATGATATTTATAGACCTTTAGGTCTAGGAAGGGAGGATAAACTCACACTAAATGTTTGTGCTCAAGATGACACCCCTCCCCCTGATCTTAAGCAATTAACTGCTCACCTACATTATGCTTTCTTAGGAGAATCTTCTACTTTTCCTGTTATTATATCTGCCGATTGAAATAAAGTAGAAGAGGAAAAATTGTTAGATGTTTTGAGGAAACATAAATCAGCCCTAGGATGGTCTATTAGTGATATTAAAGGTATTAGTCCTTCTATCGTAATGCATAAAATCTTAATGGAAGATACCTTTAATCCCACAGTAGAACACCAAAGAAGATTAAATCTAACAATTAAGGAAGTTGTTGTTGTGCGTCTGCAAGCATATAGTTGCCACAAGTAATATAAAACGGTAGAGTACCGAGTATCGATTTCCACAGGGAGGATCGTGTTTAGACAAGATAATGAACCAAGCACTAAAAATACTAAGACAGGATATTATTTAGGGACCTAGACATAACGAAGAATGCAATAAAAAATTTCAAGCAAACAATGAATCAAAATGATCAATCAAAATGGCAAAGATGGAGAAAGAGTCAATTAAGAGGCGGGGTCTTGAAATCTAGATTATAGCTAACTAATTATTCTAATTATCCTATCTTGTGTTCGATTAATTATAAACCTAGAATCTTCGTTTGTTAAATAGGTTCTCCTGTCGGTTTCCCCTAATTATAACTAACTCATTTTAATAACCTAAGTGTCCTTAGCTCTATTAAATGGGTTAATTAATGAGCCCTGATTCATTTTCAGTTTCTAAGCCTAACCAACCACTCTCGTTGTCACTACGAGCAGTTAAGCCTATTTGAGTGGGTTATGATCTATCTTAACTTCTCTCCATCGAGTTTCCATTAAGAATCTAATCACTATAAAATTGGCCAGATTCTATAGAGCATTACGAGCACCCACACAAATAATCAGTGTAATGGACACAAAGATAGGCAATTAAAATAATAATTAACTATAATCTTTCATTCAAGACCCGCAATCAGGATTTAGCTATACATGTGGATCAAAACTTCTCGAGTATGCATAGTAGAAAGCATAAATGAGCAATTAAAGGAGTTAAGGAGATGAACCGTAGAAAGATCCCTTGCTTGCACCTTGGATACTCTCCGTTACATGTTCCCGAGCACTCCAAAAAATGCCCACTACAATATTTCTCACTTTCCCTCATGATGACATGCAAAAATTTCATCATTTTTCCTATTAATTTTAGCTAGTTTTGTGCATGAATTGTGAGCTTTAATGCTATTTTATGTTTAAAATTCAGAAAACTTAGCCAAGAAAGCAAAACCGGAATTTTGAGAGATTTTGGAGCAATTTTTGGAGAAGTCCATTGAAGACCCAAATCCAAAAAGCCAAGAAGAATGAATTAGAAGCCAAAAATCATGGATTTCAAGCATTAAATCACCAAGTTGGGTCAAAAAAAGAGCTCAACATCTATTACATGAAGCATTTGGGCCAAAAGAAAGTTGGAGGCCCAAAAATGGAGTCAAAATCGGGCCATTATTGAAGATTCAGGGCCTAGCTTCGAGACGCTAAGCCTGGAGCGTCTTGATGCTAGGCAGCCGCGTGGAGAGTTCTGGAATCACGATAGCGTTGCGACGCTGTCCAGATAGCGTCTCGATGCCGCGACGTCTTGGAGCCCAAGAAAAGATGACGTCAGAGCATCGCGACGCTGTGACGTAGCGTCGCGACGCTACGCCTACTGGGAGCCTATAAAAGGAGCCTTTTGCAATGAAGTTGGTGTGCCAATTTGTGGGTTTTCACCCAATTCTAGAGTCTACACTAAAATTGGGGATTTTTGGGAGAGTTTTGGAGCTTTGTTGAAGATCTTTGGAGCTCGGGATCGATGGAGGTCGGCGCGGGATCGAGGAGATCGACACTTTTATGAGCATTTCTCTTCCCTTTTCCTTTATGTTTTAGTTTCTAGAATTGTTGTGATTAGGAATTATTGAATTTGAGTGATTATGAGTAGTAAATTCCTAATTTCTATGAGATTGATTTAGATGTTGAACCTTTGCGTGATTAATGAATTTATTTGGTTTAATTGTCATTTATGTTCATTTGTGCATTTTTTCCTTAATGCTTTTAATCAACTGATCACTGATTAAATGAATCGTTACTAAGTGGAAACTCGACAGAGAGAAGCTTATACTAGAACTGAATGCATGACTGACGGTTATTTACCCGGATGACACGGGATAGAATAAATAACGTTAGAGGTTGTACCGAAGGGTCGTAATGCCATGCTAAGTAAATAAAGATGAGACTGAAAGGAGATTCTTTATTGAAAGGTATGAGATAGGAGGAGACCGACAGGAGAGTCTTTGTCATTAGGCTTCTAGACTTATGAATCAAATGATTAGTTAATCCAAATTAGTTAATTGATTAGCATTAAAGGTCTAATTAATGAAATCAACAACTCTAGAATTATCCCTCCAAATTGTGTCTCCATTTATCTTTTGCTTTCTAGATTAGCTTTTAGTTTATTCTTTTCGGCATTAGATTTTGTTCACTAAATAAAGTTAAGTAAGATTATTCGTGGTAATTAATTGAATAAATCCAATCCCTGTGGAGACGATACTCTATAGTCAAAATCACTATATTACTTGTGACGACCCGTTCGCTTGCAACTCGGCCCTCAAGGGAGGCTCCAAGAGCCTTGAAAGGACTAAAGAAATAAATTGGAGAATTGATTGATGCTCAAATGGGGAGGTGAGCCTGATAGCGAGCATAGCGAGCTATATTTCTCGATAATTTATAGTTAGTCTTTGAGTAATTCTTGGTCACTTTAATGCACTTTAATGTTTATTTTGTAGAAAATTTTTATTAGAACTAAAACGAGAATTTGGAGTTGATCGGGTGTTCGGGAGGCCAAAAGAAGCCAAAGAAGCAAAGAGGAATCATGTGGGAGACCTAACAAAGTGGGCTTGGTTGGGAGCTAGGGTCGAGACGCTAGCCGTGTGGCATCTCGACACTCCAAAGTTTCCTTATCAGTATTGGGTGGCAACAGAGACAGCGTGGAGATGTTGTTCTTTAGCATCGAGACGCTGTGCAATTTTCCTATTTTGTTTTGGCGGTGGAAGGGACAGCGTCGCGACGCTACCAACAAATTTCCTATATAATCATCCTTACTTGCTACGGCCAAGGAGAGTCCAATTGGATAGAATTTAGCCCTAATTTCGACTAGAGACCTTTTGTGGGAGCTGAAGCAAGGCCAAGGAGCGGGAACCAAGCTTGAAGGCGTGGAGATCGTGACGGGGACATGTCGGTTTCGACGACTTCTAGCGTTTTCCTTTCTTTCCCTTATCTTTAGTTAGATTTAATGGCTCTATCATGCTTAGTTTATATCGTAATGCCATGTATGAGTAGCTAAGCTTGTTTCTTAGGGATTGATTTATGGGATGTTTTGTGCAATTGTTTTATGTATGCAATCATACTTGAATGCTTTCAATTAATTGGCCATTAGTTGATTGATCTAAGTGTTGAATCTTGCTCGGGAGAGGGGAATTAGCGTAGACTTATCTAAGATTGCATAACTAAAGTAGAAATTCTAAGCTCGTGACAGAATTTAGAATAACTTTAGAATTGGTCAGAAGAACTAAAAGCCTTGCATGGTAATGAACTTAGATAGGGATATCAAGTTAATTATATGCATGAGAATCAATTATGCTTGGGAGAGATAGTTTTGATAAAATTTTCATGGCTCATGAAATAAGTGCACGTTACAATTCATTCCCTTAAATTAATCCTAAACTAAACTGACGAAATCAATTCCCTAAGAATTCTTTCAATTGAATCTCACATCTTTAATTTGCATCTCTTTAGTTTCCTAAAATTCACTACTTTTCGGTCCCTAAATAAAATTGAGCAAAAGTATTCATGGTACTTAATTTAACTTAAAATCGAATCCAGATGACGACATTCGATTTACACATCACTATATTATTACTTGACCCGTGCACTTGCGGTAGGAAAAGTCCACATCAGAGTCGCAGTATTTTTAGGCCTGGAAATGGGACAGCGTCCCGAAGCTGTGACGTCACTTGCTTGGGCGGCAAGACAATGCAACGTCGAGACGCTAAGGGACAACCTCTCAACGCTGCCCTTCGATCAGACTTCCAACTTGCGTTTTTTAGGCTGAATGTCGGGCTTCTCTCCAATCTTTCACCCAAATGTCTTCCATAATGGGTCTTGGACTTCTCCCACTTGACCCAATGTGATCTTTCAATATTAAACTTCAACAATTTGGACTCTCTTTTCTTCTTTTTCTCCAATTTTCCACAAAAGCTCCTAGGGACCAAAATTAAACAATTAAACAGATTTATATAGTAAAAATACAATAAAGCACAACAAAAGCTAATAAATTTAAGGACAAAATAGCAACCTTTATGCTTGCTATCAGCGGTAAATGTCGAGGTGTTAAAATTGTTGAATGTAGGAATTGTATATTCGATATTTGACAATCCATGGGTAAGTCCTGTTCAAGTAGTACCTAAGAAATGAGGGATGACCGTTGTTACAAATAAAAAAGATATTTGATAGGACCAAAATAGTCCTATTTATTTGTTGTTAATCTAGACTTGTTAGGGTGCACTTTACGCTTTATTTGCTTGTTTTGTAGATAATTTGTGCATTTCGGGCATCAGGGTCGAACTACACAAATTGGAGTTAATTCGGGAAATTTAGTGAGTTTTCGAGCTTACTTGAGGCCCATGGATCTCAAGGAGGTGAGAAGACCGTGAGAATCGAGACGAGGTTGAAGAGTAGTTCCAAGGAGTCAAAGGTTCGACTCCGAATCGAGCAAGAAACGACGTGGAATAAAGTCGAAGCACGCTGAAAATAGGCACGGCGTCGAGACGCCGTGGCCAGCGTTGAGACGTCGTGGCCAGCGTCGAGACGTTGGCCCGTTTTCAGCCCGTGGCCCATATGGCACGATGTCGAGACGCCATGCCCAACGTCTCGGCACCACGACAAATTTTCCTATAAATCCCCTCTTTTAATTCCGCCGAATGTATCAGTTTTTAGGGTTTTATTTTTTGCCCCTCCTCTTGGTTCTCTCTGTCCTAGAAGACCAGAATTAAGAGGTGTAAGTTTTCCTTTTGATTCCTTTTGTATTTTCTTATTATTGTAGTGTTGGGTAGCGGGTTTTAGTAGGCTTAATCACCGTCTAAACCCTTTGACGCCGATTGGATGATTTTTGGGTTATAGAATGTATTTCTTTGTGAGTTTCATGTTTTGAATGTCTATTTAATTTCATATTGCTATTGTATTATGGATTCAATTCGTATTATTTACATGCGCAGTAGGTTAGATTGACGCCCTAACTTGCAGCTCGTATGTTAATAATTTGCTAAGAAATTGATTTCCAAGTAGCTAATGGAACATTGGTTTAATAGTTAGCAGATAGATTGATTCGTGGGCACGGGTCCGAAGAGCAACTCTTACTTTGTTGCTTGACACGATAGGTTTAGAATCCAAAATAGCGTTAGAAGTAATCTAAGCCAAATAATTTCTAATGTCCTAATCAATCCACTAGACTTAAGGTAATTGGTTAATTGTTTAGTTTGATAGTCCCATCGGATTAATTGATTAACTAATTAGTGTCTAATTCGATGGACGTTGTATGAACAGGTTAGATGGCTTAGGTGGGCTTTGGGTCTTTTCTGGGTTCAGATTAGATAGATTGGGAAATTGAGCAATTCAAACTAGCCTTTAATAGGTAAAGATTCAATGATCATAGTAAATCATTCAACCCCAATAATCACTCCAATCGATGTCGCCTAATTTAATTAATCTTCTCATCCTTTTATGATTTTCAGCAATTTAATTTCTTTTCCTTTAAATTTCTTTCTTATTTAAATTATTGCATTTAAAATTCCTTGCACGTTCATTTATCCAATTTTCCAATCCCCCATTTTTCGCTTTCACAACTCAAAATAAATAGAAAATAAATAATCAACTGCCACTTCCTGTGATCGACCCCGACCACTACTATTGCAAGTAGCTTAGTGTTTAGTGAATATAAATTTGCATTGTTTCGGACCTTCGACAAGTCCCGTCATGAATTAATTTCGATAAGAACGGTAGCTGGTTGGCGTGTCTGTATCGATTATTGAAAATTAAATAAAGCCACTAGGAAAGATCATTTCCTTTTCTCTTTTATTGATCAAATTCTCGATAGCTTAGCTGGCTACCCCCACTACTATTTTCTTGATGGCTACTCAAATTATAATCGAATTGCGATTGCGCCTGAGGACCATGAGAAAACGACATTCACATGTCCCTATGGCACCTATGCGTTTCGACGTATGCCATTTGGACTATGTAATGTTCTGGCTACCTTTCATGTTTTCAGACTTCGTAGAGGAGATTATGGAGGTTTTTATAGACGATTTTTCTTTGTTCGGTTCATCATTTGATATCTATTTGTATAATCTCTCTCGTTTTTTACAGAGTTACCATAAAACTAACTTTGTCCTAGATTGGAAGACATGTCATTTTATGGTAAAATGAACGGATAGTTTTGGGCCACAAAGTGTCTGAGAAAGGTTTGGAGGTAGATCGGGCAAAGATCTCAACTATTGAGCAACTGCCTCCGCCCATTAATGTGAAGGGAGTTTATAGTTTCTTAGGCCATGTCGGGTTTTATAGGCATTTTTATTAAAGATGTCTCTAAAATTTCTAAACCTCTGTGCAACCTACTTGAAAAAGATGCTCCATTTGTGTTTTCTAAAGATTGTTTGATAGCATTTAATCTGCTGAAGGAAAAATTTATTTCTGCACCTATCATTGTTGTGCCTGATTGGAATTAACCATTTGAGATCATGTGTGATGCTAGTGACTATGGTTTAGGAGCTGTTTTAGGGCAATGTCGTGATAAATTCTTTAGGGCTATATATTATGCAAGTAAAACTCTAGACAATGCTCAACAAAATTACACAACTGCTGAAAACGAGAAGCTTGTTGTTGTGTTTGCATTTGATAAATTTAGGCCCTATTTGGTTGGAAAGAAGGTAATATGGCATACTAACCATGCTGCCATTCGCTATTTGAGTAGTAAAAATGATTCAAAGCCTTGACTAATAAGATGGATTCTTCTGTTGCAAGAATTTGATTATGAGATCAATGATAGGAAAGGTTGTGAGAACCTAGTAGCAGGCCACTTGTCTAGGATAGAGCATGAAAGAATTCTCCCAACTTTTCCTATTAAAGAAGCTTTCCTAGACGAAATATTATATACAGTAAAAGCTTCTTTTCCATGGTATGTTGATTTTGTGAACTTTCTTGCAGGAGGAGAACTGCCACCTGATTCAGATGCACAAAAAAGAAAGAAGTTCTTGCATGATGCGAAGTCCTACCTGTGGAATGACCCTTTTCTCTTCAAGGTGTGTTCCGATCAAATTATTCGAAGGTGCATTCCAACAAAAGGAAGCAGGTAAGATTTTACATGGTTGTCATGTCTCTCCTTATGGTGGTCACTTTGGACCAACTCGTACTGCAACAAAGGTACTTCAATCTAGTTTTTATTGGCCTACTTTGTTTAAAGATTGTTATACCTTTGTGAAAACTTGTTATAGATGCCAGATGACAGGTAACATATCTAGACACCACGAAATGCCCCTAACCCCTATTCTTGAAGTATAACTTTTTGATGTGTGGGGCATAGATTTTATGGGCCCTTTTTGCTCTTCCAATGGATACCCCGTATATTCTTGTTGTTGTTGATTATGTATCTAAATGGGTAGAGGCGATAACTACTAAGACCAATGATGCACGTGTTGTGTTGCGTTTTTTGCACAAAAATATTTCTACTAAATTTGGCACACCACAGGCTATAATTAGTGATGAAGTGTCTCACTTTTGCAATAAATTGTCTGAAGCTATGCTTAAGAAATATGGTGTCAAGCATAAAACTTCTTTAGCCTATCATCCCCAAACTAACGATCAAGCTGAGATATCTAACAAGGAGATAGAGTAAATCTTGGAGAAGATAGTTTGCATCAACAAAAAAGATTGGACATTCAAGTTTGACAATGCTTTGTGGGCCTATCGAATGACTTTTAAAACTCCAATAGGTACATCCTCGTATCGATTGGTGTACGGTAAGGCTTGTCATATGCCAGTGGAGCTCGAGCACAAAGCATACTAGGCTATCAAAAAATTAAACCTTGACGTGCAGAAGGCTGGAGAACATCAACTGTTGCAACTCAATGAGTTAGATGAATTTAGAAGTCAAGAACGCTAAGATTTATAAAGAAAGAACGACCATATGACATGATTTTTTAATTCAAAAACGTTTTTTTATCCTTGGACAACAGGTTCTTCTTTTTAATTCTCGTTTGCGTTTGTTCCCAGGAAAATTGAAATCAAGGTGGTTGGGCTCATTAATAGTCAAGGACGTGTCTCCCTATGGTGCAATAGAGTTGTTCAATAGCAATGGTGTAACCTTTAAAGTCAATGCTTAATGTGTGAAGCACTATTGTGGATTCGAAGAGTGAAAAGTAGAAAAAATGATTTTGATGGATCCTGGATGTTCGAGCCCCGTCTAACTCAGGACGTTAAACAAGCGCTTCTTGGGAGGCAACCCCAGCTTTTAAAGTTTTGGGTAGTTTTTGTTTTGGTTTTTGTGTGTTGTTCCTTATGCTCTCGTGTGATAGATCCTTGTGCAGGAAGCTCGTGAATTCATTCTTAGCTTCTCAATCTCTTTTTGGCCGACATATTCATAATGATTTGGATTCCCTCACATTTTCAGGACAGTATTGATCTCTCATTATCTAATTAATTGTCAATAAATTTGGGACAATGTATATTTTAAGTTTGCGGGGGAGGATATATGCTTCTTCTTGGTTTTGCGTTGGTAATGCTCGTGATGATTAAAATGCATGTTGATGATGATGACGTCTGATGATTTGCTTTTAGCCATGAGTCATTCTTATTGTTGCAAATTTGAAAGCATGTCTAAAGAAAAATTTTTATTTTTATTTGAATTCCTTGCAATTTTGAAGATTCCATTGTCTTATTATGATCTTGACTGCTTAGATGAAATTTATATGCTTTTGAAATTCGTTGTCACTCCGATAGGCGTAAAGTTTGTCTAAATGTCTTTCTTGCATAATAGTGAGTGATGCTGAGCTTTGGGAAAAAAAATGCTTTGATTTTCCCAAAAAAATATGAAAGGAAAATAGTTGTTTTAGCTTGCATTATGCTTAAAAGTCTAAGGCAAAAAGAGCTACATTTGTTGTGATCAGTTAGGCCATCCAAGGGTTAAACTCGGGATATGGGTCCTTGCAGCAGTTGTGTGAAAGCTCGTGCCTTAAAAAAAAATGCAAGTTTGGGGGACACCCCGATGAATTATGGGTGCCTTAGTGAAATAGTGCTTGCTGGAAAAGTGGGTTGGCTATAAAGCGAGCTTTAGGGCCAATGTAGGGGGAAGATGAATGGGGGAGTGTATAAATTATTTCGGGCTAGTAAAAATTATGATAAGGCAAATGTTGATTCGTCTTTGCAAGGAAAGATAGGTTTTAATTTTCAATTTCTTGATGGCTGATCATGCTTACTTATTTGTTGCAGTGGTTTATATTCATGGCTAGTAGCATTGAAGTTAGAGTCATGGATTTGCAATTTATGATTCATACGCATTACCTTATTTTGCTCGGGGCTAGCAAAACTCTAAGTTTGGGGGTATTTGATAGCATGCAATTATGTTATATATTTCCTACTTATTTTTGCTAGTTTTGTACGTAAATTATGAGCCTTAATGTCATTTTATGTTCAATTTGTAGAAAGCTGAGCTTGTGAAGCAAAACCGAAATTTAACTCAAAATTGGATCAATTTGGAGGTTTTGGACCATAATTGAAGAAAGGAGAAGAATGAAATTTAAGAGGAGGCCTAAAGGCCAAAAAGATAGAAGTGTTGAAGGCCAAACTAGTGTCGAAATGAGGCATCTCAAAGGACCAACGTCGAGACTGTTGGGTTTTATGCCCTAAAACTCGTAGATTGTGAATGTAAACAAATTGTATACTTGTTTCAATAAAGTTTTATTGAGTTTCTACACTAAAGTGTTATTGTTAAATATTGCACAATTTGACCCAAATCCAATAAACTAAGATCCAAGGTTGTTTACATGTGACTTGGACTGGTATGTGGGGACATACGGGGATCGGTGTTCAAGTAACAACCTAAAAGGTCTATAGTACAGGGATAATGTTGGGTACCTTATCCTGGTAATACTATGTGATACGGCCCGCTTTGTATTTGATACAAACGTATTGATCCAAGGCGTCCATGTAGGAGACATGCGAGCGGGGGTATCCTATGCAATGAGTTTGCATAAGACCGGACCACAAAATAGTAAACCACTAGATGTAACATCGTTTACTAGTTAGGTTACTGTTTCAAAAGGATGACCTAGGTAACTCAGTCTTAATCCTGAGTGTGTTATGAACTCCTTCTCACGAGGGATTGTCCTTTGATTAGTATGGGTGAGAGTGGCCTGCACGCCGACTCAATAAGCCTACCTTCTTGGGGACGAGACCGAGTGGGGGGCTGGAGACATGACAACACAAGATGGAATTCACTCCTTCCCACTTCTAAGAGAAGTAGATGCGTGTTCCCTTAAGTGGTGACTCTGGGACTTGAACAAAGGATCCCACCCTCTGACTGGCCCGAGAGGGACTTTCTGTTTAATTGTTGGACCATAAACAAGTTGTTCATTAGAGGAGCGCTAGTACTTAAGGAGACAGATGTAACACAGGGGTAAAACGGTAATTTGACCCAGTCGTGATTACAAACACTCGTGAAGGATTGACTTACCGGTATAGGTCTATATCCGTGGACACAATAATGTTCTATAATGAGAAGAGTTCAGCTGTGGGTCTTTAGTGGAATGACCCACAGTTAATGAATATTGGTTAACTTGATTAATGAGTTTAATCGGTTAACCTCATATCATTGGAGCTTCTGATCCGCAGGTCCATTAGGTCCCCCTGCTAGCTCGTAAAGAGTAATTAGGAACAAATATATCTTGAGAGAATTTGAATAGTTCCAATTCATATTGGGAATTAAGTTAATTGTATGAGACACAAATTAATATAATGTATAGTGATGCATTAAAATATAAAGTCTAATTTGAGATTAAACTTTATTATATTGAGAGATTGATATATTTGAAAAAGTTCAAATATATGTCTAATTAATTAAATATATGGTATTTAATTAGAAGATGAATGAATTAATTAATTATGAATTAATCAATTATTCAATTTAGTTTAAATTAAATGAGATTTAATTAAACTATAGTCTATGAGAGAAATAAATATTTGAAGAAGTTCAAATATTAATATGAATTTGATTCATATTAAATTTATAGGATATAATAGAATTTGTAGGAGTTCAAATTTTAATATGAATTTGATTCATATTATAGAATTAATTAATTGAAGGTCTGAAATTAAATCTATGATATTTAATTGGGTAATTAATTAATTAACTAATAAAATGTCTGAAATTAAATATATGATATTTAATTGGTGATTAATTAATTAATTGGAAATTAATCAATTATGGAAATGATTAATCACTTATGGAAGTGATCAATCATTTATGGAAAAGATTAATCAATTATGAAATTGATTAATTATGGAAAAGATTAAATTAGTTATGGAAATAATTGATTTTAAATGAATATTTTATTCATGACCTTTCTCCTATAAATAGAACACTAACCCTAGGGTTTAGGTACTACAACATATGGCCACCATAAGACCCTCTCATATTCTCTCAACTCAAAAACTCTAGGGAGAATTTTCTCTCTAGAGTTTTTCCCATTCAATATTAGGTAGTCCCACAACTACGTTCCTAATCTCAGAGTTACAGCGGAGAAGACCAATTGGTGGTGTCCCAATTGTTGACACTCGGTCCAAAATAAAAAAAGGCGTTGAAGTATTCAGAGTCGTCAACGGACGTATGTTTCTCACCACTTAACCTTTTGCCAATGCATTGGTATTTTGTAGAATAAAATTAATTTACGAACAGTCCAATTGCTTCCGCTTTAACGGAATTGGGGAATTCCAAATCCCTACAGAGACGTTGTGCTTAGAGCGTCTCGGCGCTGGGTGGATTGGGCAACAAGCTGATTATGTCATAGCGTCGAGATGCTGTGACATCAGTGTCTCAACGTTGGTCGGCTTGGGTAGCAAGAAAGGCTCAATTTTGTCGTTATAAATTGGCCATTTTTCATAGCTTGAGGCAATCGAATTCAGGGATTTTCCTCTAGCTCAAAAGAGAGAAGAAGGGTGAATTTGATCGGGAATCCAAGGCGCTCAAGACTCGAGATGATCGTGACGGGAGCTTTGGATCAACACACAACGGTTATTTCTTTTTAATGTCTTTGTAATTTCTTATTACCTTTGAGTTAGGATTATGGATCAAGATTGTTGGGCTGAATTTGTTCCCAGTTTAGATTAAATCTTTTGACCTAGGGTCATTAATTTAGCAAATTGGATTATGTAGCTTAATTATTTGGATATTGTAATGAATTTCTTCAAGGTTCATCTATGCAATTTATGCTTAATACTTTTAATCCCTTGATCACGGATTGATTGATTTGTTGATCTAAATTGATACTCGACAAAGAGAAGTTAGATTAGATCCCAATTGCATGGTTGGTTCGAAACTATAACGATTCAATAATATGCAGGATTGTCGAAAAAGATATCATTGTTATGCACTAATCCAATTATGAATTATGCATAACCAAGTAATACCTGGAGCATTCCAGGGTCAGAACACAGGGAAGGAAAAGGAAAATCTTAGCAAGGTTGACTAACAAATACTCAAACGCATGACACTAAATGCGATGTAAAAATATGATTGATGCTTACTATGATAAAGAAATTAAAATAAAGAGCTGCAATAGAGGTCAAGAAAACAGATGAGAGAGACTATCAAGGCTTTCACTGCAGCAACCACATGCGTTGATAAACTACTCTCCATAGCATAGTATGAATAAAATGCTAATGATGCTTAAGTGAGAAATAAACATGTGATTCCCTTCCGGTATTACACAACGTTTGGCATGGGACTAGGAACGTTTTTGTTCACTTAGTTCATGCGTTAACCCAGTTCTCTAATTTACTTGCAAGTACGCATTCATGAATTATTTCTCGCAGCAGTGCTAATTCTAACACAACCTAGACTACATGCAATGCGTTAACTTGCTCCACTTAGATATTTCCACATGTGTTACCCTTCTGAGATTTATCACAATGCTACCTGCAACCGGTTGGCCAGGCGGGAATTAGTAATGAAAGTATTAAAGCATCTAAGTAGAAAACATCAATTTCATTCATTCAAACACAACACATACAAAAAGAATACATGGCGCAATACATTTATAACAAGAATGGGTTGCACTGAATGAAAATCCTTTCTTCCTTCTTTCGTCTCTGCTCCCTTCTACCTCCTCTTCACGAACACATTGGCGATGAATAAATAGGCTTTAGGATGTTGATTTCTCCAAGAAATGAGCTTGCGTGCTTGTTGGGTTTCCAGAGTGGATAGAAATGTAGTAAAAATAGACTCTAGAACACTGTGCAAGCATACACAATCTGCAGCAAGTAATAAGTATTTATCGAATCCACGGGGCTGAATAGCTCTCACTTTATCTATTTTGTATAACTTTTTAATGGTTTCAAGAGTAGTTAAAATGATTGATTTTGATATAATGCTGAAGCAAAAGAAATGACATAACAAAAAGTAAACAAATAAAGCAGACAGATTAGAAATAGACGTTGGACAAGATTTAGTAATTGTTTTTAAAAGATGCTCTAGCAATCTTATTGATTAGGCAAAACTCTTGCGGTCTTATCAGCAGGATCCTCCTAGAACTCTGGATTTTTTGGAATGTTTTTCAACTCCAATGACGTTCTACCGATCAAGCACTAGGCAACTGTCTATTCCTAACTCAGTCACTGGCGTTCACCAATACACAATGATCTAGTGTGATTAAATGCCACACACTTCTCAAATCATCCCTGAAACTAAGAAGTGGTATTCATATCGGCTGGCCAGGCGGGCACAAAATAAAGATATGCACAACAAATAATCAAGATGCTCAAATCAACATATATTGCATAGAGAAAATAAGCACAACAATTACATGACTCCTAACCAACACCTAAGCAAATTTAGTTCATAAAGCTCATGATAACACGCTACGATCTGAGTGTGTGCATCCATAATTTCAAGAAATTACAAGAAAATACTTTTCCCCTTGGTCAAATCCGTAATTGATGGTCTTCTTGAAGCCTCCAATCTTTCCTCCTCTATTCGACTCCCAAAGATGGGAAGTAAGCCTCCACGAATGGAATAGGACTTCCTTCTCCAAGTATGGAATGAATTTGACTTGAGACGACTCCTCCTTTTATAGAGTGATAGCAAACCCTAATTACATCAAATTGGACACGTGACAGGCCTTCCAAGCTTCTTAAATCCGAAAATAGCTCAACAAACTTCGGCTCATTAAAATGGATAACGAGCTGTGACGTGGCCGTTTTGCTCCTTGCTTTGCTGGATCACAGATTTTGCTCCTGCAAGTCGCTCAACAACATATTCTGCAAAAAATAACTTCCAAAGCATCCATTCGTCCAAATGGGTTAAAACATATAAGAGAAACCTGATAAGGGTAAAAAATATACGTATTTTACCCTTTTATTTAGCTTATTTCTTGGTCAAATATTGAGTGTTTAGGTCAATTTTACTATTTCTGAGCTCAAAATATGTTAATTTTATAAGTTAGGGTGTTGAGAGTCAATTTTGTTGAATTATGCTCAATTACGCGTAAAAAGACTTGATTTGAAGCAAATTTGACTTAGTTTACTATTGTGCAGAAAAACAGAGGAGAAGTTGGAATTCCCCAGAAATGCGAACGCATTTTTGGGAAGGCAAAATTGAAATGCGACCGCATTTCTGGAAAAACAGAGACTGTTCCGAGTCGTGCGAGGGTCATTGTTGACAAGTCTTCTTCGCACCGAACCAGTTGTTTTGACCCTGAAACTGACTGGGCAACCTTTCAGCACCTATTCTGCAGCTCCTCAACCAATTTCTACACTATATAAGCTCGGGATTCGAAGTCAAATTCAAGCAGAACTCGCTTGGAAGAAAAAGGTGGTGACAGAACCCTGGCTCGACGCCAATGAGTAGGGATGCCCGAGGTCCTTCTTAGATGACCCAATTCTAACCCGAGAGAGAGTTAGACATCAAACCTTGTGGTTTGTTGAGAGTTTCACCCATTCCCATTTTGTAAACGTGAGAGAGTGAAGTGTCTTAGCGAACTCTAGAAGGATTGTGTAAACAAAAAACCCATAATATTTAGCTACCTCCTTTATTTCCAGCTCTTGAATCATTTCATTATTTTGTATTCTTTACATCATTATTTCAATGAAAATGTGTTCATTTGCTTTTTATCCCATCATGAGTAGCTAAATCTCGTTGAGGGGTTCAATGTGGTGAATTCCCTTAGGGTTTAATGGCTTAAAAGTGTTTTATTTGCTTAAGTAGGGTTTAATGCATGTCATTCTTTATTGAATATCATTCTGATCTTGCTGAGTTTAATTTGATCACTTAGACTTTGCATGCTATGTGAGTTTCATCTCAAAAGGGACATACGATATCGGTTCTCATAAAGGTGATATATGAGAAAAATCTCGAAAGAGATTGTTCGGCGGTATAGGGCAAGCTGCCTAAGGCACCCTATATCGACTATAGGGTTATAGGTTGCATTCGTGAATTATCTATGTCGGAGTCGAGTCACAGAAATGTGCATAACGGTACTCGCTTAGCCTTCTAATGGTTTTTGGAAACAAGAGCCAAAATGGAAGTTAAATCTGACCCAATGCATTAAACACTCTTAAAGTTAAATATTGCATAAGTATGGTTGTTACCTTAGGGATGAATCCATGTTGAATACCTCGTTTGTCTACTATTGTTATTCTTTATTATTTACTTGCTTGTTTTATTTATCTTTTCAAAAACCCAATCAATCAACTTATTATTTTCTTCGGTTACCTTTTCAAAAGCAATCATTTGAGCAGTTTCTTCATCAAATCTAAATTTCCAATTTAGTCCTCGTGGGATCGATACTCTTGGAATACTTTCTAAGGTTTTTTTTATTACTACGTGCGACAGTGTATACATGCACTTAAGTGTTGGCTGGATATTTCTTTCTTATTGTTATCAATCTTATCTCACATTCCATCCATTCAGTCCACACACGCACCACAACCCTATTTAGCACAAATGACACATAAAACACTATAAAACTAAGGCCTAAATAACTCCCTTTTGGAGAGTTATCAGTGCTCCAATCTACTTTTGCCAGCTTGTAACTCAGCCACATGTCAGGTTCAGCGCTAAACAGGGCGTCAATGTACTTTCCACGTGCTTGGTTCAATGGCTACGTTATAAGATTACTTGGGCAAGGGAAAAAGCTACAACAACCATGCGTTAGATGATAAAGATTAGGCGTTTTCCCATCGCATTAAAGAAATGCACCTTGAAGATTCTATTACTGCAATTCTAACCTTTTATGTGCCCATTCAACGCACCGCAACTCTTTCTAACTGGTAGGACCAAAATAGTCTTATTTTATCACCTCTAATCTAAACTTGTTAGAGGAATTTTATGCTTTACTTGTCTTAATTACATGTACTTTGAACTTAGGCGATGTCGGGAGCCAACCAAACTCAATTGGTGTTAATTCGGGCCAATTATGGAGTTTTGGAGCCATTTCGGTGTTCTTGGATAGTGAGGAGGTTAAAAGACCCACGTGTATCGAAGAGGGCCTGAAGAATGACACCAAGAATCGAAGGTTGAAGCCCCGTACCAAGAAATAACGAGACAAAACCGAGAAAAAAGATAGCAAGGCTCGGATTGGAAATGGCGTCGAGATGCTGCCCCTAGCGTCTCGATGCCGACGCGATTTTAACACGGAATACAAAGTTCGTGGCGTCGAGATGTCGAGCCTGGCGTCGATACGCTGCGACGTTTTCTATAAATATAAAGCTTCGATTTAGTCCGCCGTTAGGTTAGAATTTTTTCCCTTTTTCGATTAGTTTCATTTTTTTCGTTTTCGTTACTGTATAAACCTTCTTAGGTCATATTTTATGCATTCTTTCACATTTGTTTGTAGTTTCTCTTTTTTTATGAGTAGCTAAACTCGTTTGTATCGTTGGATTGGGATTATGCTTGAATGATATCTATCTTTGGCTGAGTTTTCTAGTTTATATATTTTGTTCTTGCTGCCTTTTATTGAGTTTTACATGTAATCTTGTTTAAACAAATGCATGAGATTAGTTTCTTAGGATTGACGACCCTAGGAGATTACTATTTGTGCATTCTATTAGTTATTTTTAGATAGCCACTAGGCTGAGGCAAGACAATCTCTACAGAGTGACGATCCTTGATAGGCCTAAGATGCATGTTAAAGGTTGTATTGATTAGATTTAAATTCAATTTATATTTAGTTAATACAATTCCGAACCCAGGAGTCTAAAGCGGCTAATTTAAGTAGGCTATTGCGAGGTTTTCGAATTGTTCATTTTAGATTAGTTAGACATAATTAGTAGTCTTTGCGAGGTTTCGGATGATTGGTACTTTATGCATGAGGGGTGGCAGTCAATCATGTTAATTTAATTAATTTGTTAATTGAATGAGGGGTTATGGGTTAATTGGTTAATTAAACAAAGGTTAGTATAGGGGGTCCTCCGAGTAACCAAGAAGCTAACCGGACTAATAAAAGCTGCATAAAATGATTTTTTAGAGAAAACTAGGAAGCCAAGTCAGATAACATTCAAGCATAAGAAATCTCAATCCAATGATCCTTTTTATGATATAGATTTCCATTTTATTTCTCTCGCGTATGTTTTATTATGCAGTTTATTTTACATTCAACATTTTACTTTACTGCATCACCTTTTCAAAACCCCCCTATTTCATGAACACAAAATTCTGCATCTACTAGATCCCCTTCCCTATGTTCGACCCCGACAACTATTTCTACAAAATAGTTATAGTGTCGTGGATTACAAATTTATTTGACACAAGTCTCGACAGCTCATCCTGTCACTAGCCTTATGTAATTTAATTTTAGGTGAGAAATAACTTGCTTTTTGCAAGTTATCAATGGCTAACAATTGTTAGGAACACGAAAGTGAAAAAATAATTGTTAGAAATTTATGATGAAGTTGCTTAATGCCATATTTTAATTAATTAAGGAGATGGATATTGGGATTAGTGCCCTAAAACTCATAGATAGTGAATGTTAAAACGAATTATATACTTGTTCGATAAATTCGTTATCGAGATTCATTCAGTAAAGTCGTTACTGAATAAGTAAATTTCACATTAGATAACTCAAATCCAATAAACTAAGATCCTTGGCTATAGGATGAACACTTTAGCTTTATGTAGAGGCATAAAAGTGGATCAGGCTTGAGTAATAGCAGAAACGGTCTATAGTATAGGGATAGGGTTGCGTACCTTATCTTGGGGACGCTATGAGACGCGGCCCACTTTGTAGATAGTACAGACGATGTGATCCTAAATCGTCCATCTAGAGACATGCGAGTGGGGGCATCCTATGTAATGAGTTTGCATAAGACCAAGACCAAGAAATAAGTCACTCTTGCTTTATAACGCCGTTTACTAACAAGACTGACTATTTCATGTGATGACCTAGGTAAATCGTGAAGGGGATGAAAGCCCCCACGCAGCGGAAGCGCATCGATTGGACCTTACGCCGTATATTAATTGACATTAAAATACCGTTACGAAAAGGAAAAATAAACTTTAAACATACTTTAAAGTTGCTGAAAATTGCTATAAACATGCTTGAAAATTAAATCTAAATTTATTTTCATGTTTTTCTAAAGAAACGGGAAAGAACCGTTACAAACCTTCGATGTAGACTTGACCATTCTTCACCAACGACGCTCCAACGAACAAAAATGCAACAGCCTTCTTGTAGTTCCTTCGATGGAAATTTCTTCGTGAAAGACATAATAACCACAGAGGTTACACCGGTATGTCTCTAAGTCTAGGAGGCAAAAGACTTGTGGGAGTCTTTCTCTAAGAGGGAGGCTAGAGAGAATTCTATGGTCTTGTCTTGTGAGTCTAAGAGCAAGAGGGCTCTTAAACCAATAGGTCTAGTGTTCTATTTTTTTTTTTTTTTGAATAAAAGGTCTAGTGTTCTATTTATAGAAGAGTGATCGTGAATAAAATATTCAATTAAATTAATATTTTCCAAAATTGATTCAATCTTTATTCCTTATTAATGAATCCAAGATCAATCAATTCCATAATTGATTAATCTTTTCCACAAATGACTAATTACTTCCATAAGTGATTAGATCATTTCCATAAATGATTAATCACTTCCTAAGTGATTAATTATTTTCATAATTGATTAATTCCCGATTTAATTAACCACCAATTAAATATCACATATTTAATTTCTGGCCTTGAATTAATTAATTGTCCAAATAGATTTTCGGCCTTAAAATTAATTAATTCATATTTGAACTCTTTCAAACTTCCATAAATTTAATGTTACTCAAATTTATATTAATATTTGAATTTCTTCAAATATTAATTTCTCTCATAATAATATATCAATATATATATTATATTGTTTCCCTTAGTAAATTGAACACTTTCAATTTACATTTATTACTTAGTTGCCTCAAATTACTTTATGAGCTACCAGTGGGACCTAATGGACCTACAGATCAGACGCTTCAAGGATGTGAGATTAATCGGTCAAACTCATCAACCAAATTAATCAATATTTGTTAACTGTGTGTACATTCCACTATAGACTCACAGTTGCACTCTTCTCACTGCATACATATTTTCTGTGTCCACGGATATAGACGAATAACGACTAGTTAGTCCTTCATGAGTGTCTGTAACACCAGTTAGGTCAAATTACCGTTTTACACCTGAGTTACTTCTATTTCCTTAACTATCAGTTCTCCTCTAATGAACAACATGTTTGTGGTCCAACCATCAAACAGAAAACTCTCTCGTGCCATTGAGAGGGTAGGACCCTGTGTTCAAGACTCGGAGTCACCACTTAAGGGAGCAGTCATCTGCTTCCCTAAAGTCTGGAATGAGTGAATTTCATCTTGTATGATTATGTTCCCGGCTCCCCACTCGATCTTGTCCCCAAAATGATAGGCTTATTGGGTCGGCGTATTGGTCACTCTCACTGTTACAAATCAAAGGACAATTCCTCATGAGCAGGAGTCCATAATCAACTCAAGATTAAGACCAAGTTGTCTAGGTCGTCCTAGTGAAATAGAAAACCAACTAGTTAACGGTGTTATAACCAATGGTTATTATTTCGCGGTTCGGTCTTATGCAAACTCATTGCATAGGAGACCCCCACTTGCATGTCTCCTACACGAACGTGTTGGATCATAGCGTTTGTATCAAATACAAAGTGGGTCGTATCCATAGTGTCACCAGGATAAGGCACCCAGTCTTATCCCTATACTATAGACCCTTTAGGTTGTTTCTTGAACAGTGATCCCCATATGTCGACACATATAGTTCAAGACTCATGTTACAACCTAGGATGTCTAGTTTATTGGATTATGGTTATTTTAGGCAAAGACAAATACAAAATAACTAATAACATTTAATGGAAAAATATATCAATATTATTTCATTAATATTCGGTCAACGGTTACATTCACTATCTACGAGTTTTAGGGCATAAAACCCAACAACTTGATCTTAATCTTGAGCTAACTATGAACTCTTGTTTACTCGGGCTTATCCTTAGATCTGCATGGGTGAGAGTGGCTCAGCATCGCCGACTCAATAAGCCTCCCATTTCAAGGATAGGAGTGGGTACATAGCTGGGGACAATCCTGCAAGAAGGAATTCACTCCTACCTGAATTAGGGATAGTAGAGATGTTGTTCCCTTAAGTACTGACTCCAAGGCTTGAACAAAGGGATCCCGTTCTTTCATTGACCCGAGAGGGACTCGGTTTGTTGGTTGGACCACAAACCAATTGTTCATTAGAGGATCAGTGACTATCACTGATAGGCTCTGATTAATCAAAGTCTATCAGTGATAGTCACTGATAGATTTTGATTAATAGAAGTCTATCAGCGATGAACACTGACATACTTTGAATAATCAGAGTCAATAAGTGATAGACACGGATAAAATCTGACCACAACTTTTTGGTCTTGTACAATTAATTTTGCTATATTTGCAATTTAATTTGCAACTGTGCTATATTTGCTATTAATTTGGTTCAATTTGTCATCTATGCAACTACCCTTAAATCTTCTATCTCCATTCTTGTATCTTTTCTCGCAGGAGCAAAGATATTATCCATGCTCTAACCGACAAAATCCTGAGACTCAGGGAAATCTCCAAGAACCGACTATGCAGTCTTGAAGTCTCTCAAAAGATTAGTTACAACAACTAGTAATATACATCAGCATTAAGTCACGTTCTCATTTATTATCGAGTCTCAATCATTATAAATTCAACTCATCCCAATTGGAAGTATAATACATTCAAAACCTCATTTT
Organism: Luffa acutangula; assembly: GCA_036850905.1. Taxonomy (NCBI): domain Eukaryota; kingdom Viridiplantae; phylum Streptophyta; class Magnoliopsida; order Cucurbitales; family Cucurbitaceae; genus Luffa; species Luffa acutangula. Next base: position 11,567,331 of record CM072087.1, read on the forward strand.
TGAAAGATTCAAGTATCCCAATTGGAAGTATATATATTTGAAATCTCTAATACAAATCATACTACAATAGAACAACTAGTAATTTAAATCAGTTTTGATTAAGTCATGTTCTCATTTATTATCAAGTCTCAATCATTAATAATTCAACTCATCCCAATTGGAAGTGCGTGGGTACATATATACACACACAAAATTTCATTCATTATTTTCAACTATCCCAATTGGAAGTATAATTACATTCAAAATCTCATTTTTGAAAGATTCAAGTATCCCAATTGGAAATATATATATTTGAAATCTCTAATATAAATCATACTCAATAGAACAACTAATAATTTAAATCAGTTTTGATTATGTCCCGTTCTCAATTATTATCAAATCTCAATATTAAAAATTCAACTCATCCCAATTTGAAGTGTGTGGGTATATATACACACAAAATTTCATTCATTATTTTCAACTATCAATTGGAAGTATAATACATTATCATTCTCCATAGAACGTACAACTAGTAATTTAAAACATTGTTAATAATACTTCATAGCACAACTAACCACGCTTAAAATAATACTTAAATTTTCCATGTAATTAAGAATTACAACCGATCGGACTTTAAAATATAATTACCTCTCGCTGTTCAAGTTCAAGTTGAGCTTCGTTTATGCTATTCATTGTCCTGGTCAACTAAACCAAAGGTACTTTTGAAAGTAATTTTTCTCTTCAAATGATATAAGTTTTGAATTTGTTGTTGAACAAGCCCTTATAATGGATAATTGTAATGAGTGGCAAAATTAAGAGGCATAAGGACAAATATAGCAAGTTTTAAAATAATTGCAAATATGACAAAGTTTTTAAATGATTTTTTTTATATTTCCGAATTGTCCCTGATTGGCGCGCACATATCTTCTTCTTCCTCGTTTTTTTTATATATTGATAGATTTTATCCGTGATAGAAAGTTTTTCTATAGAAGATTTCTATAAGTGATAGAAATCTATAGAAATCTTCTATCACTGATAAAAAACCAAACAACAACAACCACTCATAGAACACAAAACACTAATAGAAGTGATAGAAAAATATCTATCACTAATAGATGTCTATCAGTAAAAGAAAATCTTTCTATCACTGATAGAATCTATCCGTGATAGATAGAAAAATGTTCTATTAATGATAGAAATCTTCCATCACTGATAGAAAAACTTTCTATCACTGATAGAATCTATCAGTGATAAAAAAAATTTCTATCATCTACCAGTGATAGAAAAACTTTTTATTTATCACTGATAGAAAATCTTCCTATCACTGATAGAATCTATCAGTGATAGAAAAACATTCCATATCTTCTATCATTGATAGAAATTTTTTTTATGAGTGATAGAATCACTTTCTATCACTAATAGAGTCTATCAGTGATAGAAAAAACTTTCTATCAGTATCACTGATAGAAAAACTTTCTATGAGTGATAAAAAAATTTTCTATCACTCATAGTTTCTATCACATATAGAAATCTATTGCCGATTGAGAGAAAAACTTTCTATCAATGATAGAAATCTTGATGGTGATACATGGTGAAATCGAGCACTGAAAAATAAAGCAAACACGAACAGTTATAGAAATCAAACACTGGAAAACAAAAACCAAACACTGATAGAAAACCAAACAACAACAACCAAACAATGATAGAACATCGAGAACACTGATAGAAGTGATAGTAAATATTTCTATCATTGGTAGAAAAATATATATCACTAATAGAAGATATAGAAAATTTTTCTATCATTGATAGAAAAATATCTATAACTGATAGAAAATTTCTATCCCTAATAAAAAGTTTTTCTATCACTGATAGAAAAAAATTCTATTAGACCATTAGATTTGAGGGAGAGGTATTTTAGTAAATCTTCGTTCCAGACCTTGAGATTTTGCCATTTTTGCAATTTGTTTTGCGGGCTCTACATTTGCAATTATTTTGGGTCAGTTTGCTACATTTGCAATCGGCCCAATTATAATGGTGAAAATTTGAATGGTGATAAATATAGAAATATATTATAATATAAAATATTTTAAATTAATGTAATACACAATTGTGTGGGTTTTTATGAAAATTAAAAACAATGATATTTTGTCTAATAATTTAGGTCACGTTTGATAACCATTTGGTTTTTTGTTTTTTGTTTTTGGTTTTTAAGCTTATAAACACTCCTAATTCTAGGTTTCTTTGTTTTTCTATCTACTTTCTTCCCATGTTTTCAAAAACCAAACCAATTTTTTAAAACTAAAAAAAGTAGTTTTCAAAAAGTAGTTTTTGTTTTTAGAATTTGGTTAGGAATTCAAGTATGTCTTTAACAAAAATGAAAATTGTTGATGGTCGATTTTGGTCAGAGGGAACTCACCTGACCTTCACGTGCCACCAACGGTAAATTTGTAGATGAGGGGGGAAGACGTGGCCTGCAAGACAGAAAACCTGCACACCGGTGTGGTGGTAGCCACACCGCCTCCGATGCTTAAGTCAGAAAACGGAAGGGAGAGCTAGAGAGTAAGAGTAGGGAGTCGAGAATAGAGTTCGGGTCCCCTTCTTCAGTGGTGAGAGAGGTATAAATACTTGCTCATCCTCCTAGGGTTTTTAGGGATTCGGAGGTGTTTTGGACCAAACCAGGCGAAACCGGGGCGGCCAAAGGCGGTAGGGATCGAATGGAGTCGGACGGGCTCGGCCTCGGCCCATGGCCGAGGTCGATCAGGGGGTCGGGCCAAAAGCCCGACCCACTTGCCGGTTTCGCCTCTTGGGCCCATCTCCCAGCCTGATTTCTCCCCGGTTGTCCTCATCAGCTCTTTGTACATGGAGGTGGTCCAAAATTGCCTATAACAAAAATCATAGCAAGGAAATTTAAAGAAAATAAAACCTAATTTTTCAAAAACCAAATAGTTATCAAACGGGCCTTAAAGATCTGATTTTGTTCTTTTCCAAAATAAAAAATAAAAATAATTTCCTTTTTGTAAAAAAAAATATATATCTAATTTTTGTATTTAACAAGAAAAAAAAAATCTAATTTTGTCTTGACTGCATGCTGGTGGTACAAGATCTTCGTTAACATATTAAAATATTGAATAGTGAGACTGACGTTTTTTTTTCTGGAAAATTGCAATGGGTAGGAAAAATATATTAAGATATTTTCAAATTTAGCTATGTTTTTTGAGATTTACAAATATAGGAAAATTTTTAAAATTTGATTTCCTTTATTTTTATTATTCCAGTTTTACCCTTTGTTGGTATATCAACTTGTATATTAGTAGTATATCTGATATACTTTTTATTTACTGATATACGAAATATAAAGTATATCAATTAATTGATATACTTTATATAAAGTACCGAATTTGATATGCTCGAATGAATACAATGTATACCTAATATACTAATGATATACCATTGATTTGATAAACGTAACCTTTGATACACCTGATTATGAGTATATATACCTGATATATGAATGATATATTTGATATATGAATGTTGATATACCAATAATGATATACTTGATATATTACTTTTGTTATGTTTCATTTTTTCGATTGTGTTATTTACCTATCTTAAACGAAATGTTTGTCTTTTATAATATAAATGTTTGTCTTCTATACCTATTACGAATTGATATACCCCATTTGTTGTATTACTCAAATAATTAATAACATTGATATACCCTATTATGAATAGCTAAATACATAGACATGTTATTTGAAAGAAAAATCATTGATATATATTTTGAACCGCGGGTGTATTATGAAGGTTGTGGAATGTAAAATTTGTTATAAACATATCAATAAGATGTAATTTTCAATATATCATTGGTGTATTAGTAATATATTAATAGTCACTAAAAAATGTAATTTCAAATATATCATTAGTGTATCAGTAGTATATTTTAAAATGATATATAGTATATCGATGATATATTTACCAACATGAGCATAGCTCATCTAGCACAGCTCAACTAGCACAAGACATACACATCCAACAAAGAGGTTAGATGTTTAAATCTCATACCATACATATTGTTCCAAAATAAAGAATATATATAATTATTTATTAATGAAGTACATCAAAGACATCTAAACTAATGAAAGTTGATGTACATACTTCGTGAATGAAATATATTATATTCACGAAATATACATATGATCTACTATATGTTAAAGTATATCAGTTGATTGATATACCAAATATGTACTATATCAATTATACTAAATAAATGAATGATGTACCTGATATACGATATATCAATAACACCATTGATATACTTTTTAAGCCTCCAATTTCCAGCGTGTTTTGTAGGGTATTTTTTTGACTTTTCAACTTTAATGTTTAAGTTGGATCCACTTTTTTTTTTTTTTTTCTATATTTGCAACAAACTGATGACATGGTTGACATAGTTGCAAATTCCATTTTTATTTTTTCTATTCTTGCAACTGCACTTGTTTTTTTTCATTTTCTATATTTCTCTTAATTGTCACCGTTACTGCAAAGAATTGTTCTTGTTCGTAGTTTTCCACTGAATGAAGGTGATGGGCTACTAAACCACAAGTCCACAGCTAATTAGTAGATTTGAATATAATATATAGATAAAATTTTCTTGCGCACTTTGATTGCTTATATATTGTGCCAAAAGAGGAAGAGTTTTACACAAGCATTTGGCTGTCTCAGAAAGCATTTTCGTTTCTCCACCCGAAACCATGGTCGGTGAAATTCTCTCCTTTGTTGGGTTAATCGTTTATAAACTAAGCCCTCTAGTTTTGGGACAAATTGAAATGTTATGGGGAGTCAAGGATGAGCTTAAGGAACTCCAAACCACTGTTTTATCCATCGAGGCTCTACTAAAGGATGCTGAGAAGCATCAACCTAAAAATCATTTTGAAAAAAATTTGCTCGAACGGCTGAAAGATGCTCTTGAAGAAGTGGAGGATGTGGCTTATGCATTCCCTTGTGTTGAGGCTCCACATCAAGAAGCGATGACAACAGATCAAAACAATGCAATGAAGCCGGTAAGCATATTCCTCTCTCGATTCAAGCATATTGTATCTGATTATGAGATGGCACGTCAAATAAAGATTGTTAGGAAGAGGTTACAAGTCATTTATGCTGAAGGACATAAATATTTAACTGAAACTCATGGGTTTGATCAAATTCAGATGAGAGTAGAGACTTACTCTTCTCGGTATAATGAAGAGATGATTGGAAGGGATCAAGTTAATTAAGGAACAAATAAAAGGTCATTTACAAAATATGGATGTCAAACACAATATTTCTTTCATTGTAATAAGTGGAATGAGTGGGATGGGCAAGACAACACTGGCTAGATCTCTCTTTAACGATACTCAAGTATCAGAATGGTTCGAGAAAAAAATTTGGGTTTGGGTTTCTCAAAATTTTCAAGTAAAAATAGTATTGGAAAAAATTATAGAATCCGCAACCAATAGTCGACCTGATGTACAAGGGATGGAATCTTTACAAAGCCGGCTCCAAGACATTATCCAAGGAAAGAGATATTTGTTGGTTATGGATGATATATGGAATGAAAGTGAACATAAATGGTTGGAATTGAAAAATTTGCTAATGGGTGGTGCAGAAGGGAGTAAGATTATGATACAAAAGCGTGAAACCGAGCCAATGATAGAGATCAAAAGCATGACCAGCACTTTGATCACTTTGGAGGGTTTATCCAAGAGTGATTCTTGGTCATTGTTTAAGAAGGTGACATGTATAGATGGCATAGAGCAGGAACTACAGAAATTCAAGAACTTGGACGAATTTAGAAGCATTATTTGGTTGATGTCGTGTAAAGGTATTCCTCTTCTAATAAGGCACTTGGGACGTTTGCCATCTATACAAAATTTAGAAGAAGAGTGGAAATCCTTCAAACCTTCAAAAGTCATTGAAGACAAGGATTTAATATCCGTATTAAGATTGAGCTATGACATCCTTCCACTAAATTTAAAGCAATGTTTTGTTTATTCATCCTTCTTACTTCAACACAGGCTCTTCCATATAGATGAATTGATCCAACAATGGGTGGCTCAAGGTTTTGTCCAATCACGAAAGGGTGGCACATCCATGGAACGTATAGGAAGAGACTATTTCATGAGTTTATGTCAGAGGTTTTTTTTGGAACATTCAGGTAAAATCTCCGATCCTGATGTTTCTATGCACGATTTGATGCATGGTCTTGCAAAGACGGTAGCAGAAAACGAATATGTATGTATTGGTTCCATAGAAGATGTTAATGAAAGAACTCGTCATGTTTCATTTGGCCAAGAAATAAAAGAATGGAAGGATCTTTTACACAAATTATGCATGAGTGAAAGATTAAGGACATTTATGTCATCATCTTCGAAATCTGATGTCAGTAAAGATGATTTGAATGCACTCTTTTTAAAATTTCCACGTTTGCGAGTATTATCTCTAAGATGCTCAAAGATTCGAATAGTGCCAGATTCTATAGGAAGGCTTACATATCTTGGATATCTAGATCTTTCTGAAAATGAGGATATGGTGTTACTCCCAAATTCTATTGGAGAGTTGAAAAATTTGCAAACACTAAATCTAAAGGGGTGTCGTTCACTCAAGGAATTGCCAAGTGGCATTAGCAATCTCGTGAATCTGAGGCATCTGCACATATCTCCTTCAGGATGTCTAACTCATATGCCAAAAGGAATGGGGAGGCTGACTTGTGTACAGACATTAAATTTCTTTGTGTTAGGCAGCAATGGGCATGGCAGTAAGTTAAGTGAATTGAATGGGCTCAACAATTTAAGTGGGTGGTTGAGTATTTATGGTTTAGATCAGTTGAGATCTAATCCAAATGAAGTCAGGTTAGCAAAACTAAAAGATAAAGGTCTTCGAATACTCGATATGAAATGGAACAAGAACGGGGAGGATGCTACTAATGATGAACAAGTACTGGAAGGTCTAGAACCACATCCAAACCTTGAAATGTTCAGCATTGATGGGTATAGTGGAAAAAGATTATCCGACTGGATATATAGCACGGAACGGAAATTAACAAACATTTTGATCGAAAACTGCGATAAATTAGAACATTTGGGTCAGTTTACCAAGCTTCCTACACTCAGAGTACTTGTTTTAAGATGCATAAAACCTCTTAAGTTGATAGATGAGAATGATCCATATTCATCATCAGAGTTTTTTCCATCTCTCAAGGTACTAAGGTTAAAAGACATGCCTAATTTGGAAGGTTGGTGGAAAATGGAATCAACGGTAGTAGAGGCTGGAAAATGTGGATCGCATCCAACGATCTGTTGGAAACGAAGTAGGCCCTCACAATACAACTCAAGAGATAAGAGAAGAAGATTGTTCTCTCACTCACACAAGATTGGAGAAACTAGAACTTGAATATAACTTTTGTTTCTTATTTGCTTTGGCTTGCATACTTACAAATGACAAATCCTACACATATATATACTAGTAGGAAACTACATCAAAAGACATCAACAATAAATGGAAATACATGTGACCTTTCACCAATACATGAACATTCATCATGTATCTTGTAATTCATGTATTCAACCATTCTTTGAATCTCAACTATTCATGTATGTAACTAAATGTGATTCATGTACCTTGAATTATGTCTAGATTAATTTTAACATCCCCCTTAATCTAGACTTGAGCAACTCCAAGTTTTTCTCTAAACTTGACAAATAAGTCAAACTTCAGCGCCTTCGTAAAAATATCAGCCACCTGATCTTGAGTCTTGCAATGCTTCACCATCACTTCTCCATCTTTAACCAAGTCTCTGATAAAATGATACTTGATTCTAATATGCTTGCTTCTTCCATGGAAGACTGGATTTTTTGATAATGCTATAGCAGAACCATTATCGCAAAATAAAACAGTCTCACTTCTTTGAGCACACTTCAATTCTTTCAACATCCATCTAAGCCATAAAGCTTGACATCCAGCTGCAGATAAAGAGATATATTCTGCTTCGGTGGTAGAAAGAGCAACAACAGGTTGTTTTTTTGAAATCCATGAAAAAACACCTGAGCCAATGCTAAAAACATAACCAGATGTACTTTTATGATCATCAACATTACCACCCCAATCACTATCACAAAAACCAACTAACACTGATTCTGGAACTTTCTTGTAATGAATTCCAAGATTTCTGGTGCCAAGAATGTAACGAAGTACTCGCTTACCTGCTTCCCAATGACTTCTTTTCGGGCTTGTCATGAATCTGCTTAACATACTTACAGCAAATAGAATATCAGGTCTTGTTGCAGTCAAGTACATCAAGCTTCCAACTAAGCTTCGATATAAGCTTGGATCAACATCTTCTCCGATATCATTTTTACTCAACTTCAAATTTGCGTCCATGGGAGTGTTGCAAGGAAAAGCATTTTCCATCCTGAATTTTTTCAACAAATCACCAGCATACTTTTGTTGTGAGATAACAATCTCTCCATCTTTTTGATTGACTTCAATTCCCAAAAAATAATGGATGAGACCCATATCACTCATCTCAAATTCCCTTTTCATGGAATTCTTAAAGTCATCACACAACATATTATCATTTCCAGTAAAAAGCAAATCATCAACATAGAGTGAAACAATAAGAAATTTGTCATACTTATCTTCTTTGACATAGAGTGCATGCTCATATGGACACCTTCGAAATCCTGTCTTTATAAAGAAACTGTCAATGCGACTGTACCAAGCTCGCGGAGCTTGCTTCAATCCATACAAGGCCTTTTTCAACTTGTACACTTTGTCTTCTTCTCCTTTTTTCACATAACCCAAAGGTTGTTCAACGAATATCTCTTCCTTCAAGTGTCCATTCAAAAAAGCGGATTTTACATCCATTTGATAAACTTTCCACTCATTTTGAGCAGCCAATGACAAAATCAATCGAACTGTCTCAATTCTTGTCACAGGAGCAAAGATCTCTTCATAGTTCACACCATATTCCTGCTTGTAGCCTTTTACAACAAGTCTTGCCTTGTATTTTTCAACTTCACCATTTGACTTCAGCTTTGTTCTGTATACCCATTTTACTCCAAGAACTTGTTTGTTTACTGGAAGATCCATCAACTCCCATGTTTCATTTCTTTTTATTGCATCAATTTCTTGATCCATTGCAATCTTCCATTTTTCATCTTGGATCGCCTCATCAAAATTTATAGGATCAACATCGGAAAATAATGCAAAATCAGCAACATCTTCGTCAATTCTGTTAGTAGCATTATAAATTTCTTGAATATTTCTCATTATCCTTGGTGACATATCATCATCACTTGTGGAAGATGGCGATGCAGATGAAGATGATGCCACTGCCTGAATATCTACTTGCTCTGAGTCGTGAGCATCTCCATTCCCGTCCATGCTAACATGAAATGGACTTTCAGCTTCTCCAACGACATCCCAGTTCCAAGATTCATCTTCATTGAAAATAACATCTCGACTGATAATAATCTTTTTCGACAAAGGATTATACAACCGATAAGCTTTAGAATTTTCACTATAGCCTACCATAATGCATTTTTCTGATTTATCATCTAACTTGCCCCTTAGCTTATCTGGTATATGAGAATAAGCTATACTCCCAAAAACTCTCAAGTGACTAACACATGGTTTCTCACCACACCATGCTTCATAAGGAGTCATACCTGGAACACTTTTTGTTGGAGCTCGATTCAAAATGTAAGCAGTACATGCAACAGCATCTCCCCAAAACTCATCTGGCATCTTTTTTGCTTTTAGCATACTTCTCGCCATCTCCATGATTGTTCTATTCTTTCTCTCTGCAACTTCATTCTACTGTGGAGTCATTCGAGCTGTCTGTTGATGATGAATACCTTGTTCCTTGAAAAATTTATCAAAAGCTATATATTCTCCACCACGGTCAGATCTCAAAGATTTTATCTTATGGCCACTTTGATTCTCGGCTAAAGCTTTGAAAGATTTAAAACATTCAAATGCTTCACTCTTTTCTTTCAAAAGAAAAATCCACAACTTTCTGCTGAAATCATCTATGAAGGTTATAAAATATCGATTACCTCCATTTGATATTGTACGCATGGGACCGCACAAATCTGTATGAATCAACTCAAGAGGTTTGGAGGCTCTCCAAGCTTTACCAGTTGGAAACGGATCTCGGTGATGTTTTGCAAGTATACACACTTCACAAATATCTGTCTCATGGTTGATATTTTGAATGCCTCTCACCATATGATTTTTGCACAAATACGATAGTGATCCAAAATTCAAGTGACCATATCGAAAATGCCAAAGCCAGGATGGATCCTTCAATATGTTGCTAAAACAGGAGATTTGACCATATGTGAATTTAAGAGGAAACATCTTATTAGCAGTCATTTTTACCTTGGCAATAAGAACACCAGTCTGGTCTTTGATTGTACACACACCACCTTCAAATGAAACTTTTAGACCTCGTTGAAGTAGTTGACCAATACTCAAAAGATTATGCTTCAAACCTGGAACATAAAACACATCCACAACTCGTTTTGTGCCTTTCTTCGTCTTAACGAGAATATCACCTCGACCTTTGACTTGCAATCTTGTATTATCACCAGTTTTCACTTCACTTTGGAGAGATTCATCCAAAGTAACAAATACACTTCTGTTTCCTGTCATGTGGTTACTAGAACCACTATCAAGATACCATGTAGACTCCACAACATCATCTTGAGCACTACATGCAAGAAATAGAACACCTTCATCACTTTTCTCCTCTTTATGGATCATGGTAGAATTTCCATCTCCATTTCTCGGTGCCCAACAATCTGCTTGAAAATGACCATACTTTTTGCAATTAAAACATTGAATGTGAGAAAAATTACCACGACCACTTCCTTGATTTCTGCCAAAGCCTTTTCCTCTTCTGCCTCCTCTTCCTCGAGATGAAGAAGAACTTTCTTGTTGATTTTCAGAATTCATACCATTTCTATTATCGTAACTTCTTCCACCTCCTCGTCTGCCACGACCACCACGTCTTCCACGAGAATCGCCTCTAAATGAAGTTTGCATTTGAAATGCTTCCTCGGGATTAACATCAAATTGCTTCAATCTAAGCTCATGGGATTGAAGAGAACCCATCAAGCTATTTACTGATAGTGTAGATAAATCTTTCGATTCTTCAATTGCAATGACAATATGCTCAAACTTTCTTGGCATACTTCTAAGAATCTTTTCAACAACTCTTTGATCACCCAATTCTTCTCCATTTGTTCTCAAACTATTGACAATCGCAAGAATACGATTGAAAAACTCTTCAACAGTTTCAGTCTCTTTCATCTTAATGCAATCAAATTCAGATCTGAGAGCTTGTAGTCTTACCATTTTTACCTTATCTTCTCCTTGATAGGTGGATTGTAAAATATCCCAAGCCGCCTTTGCAGAAGTAGCTGTTGAAATTCTTTCGAAGACATGTTCATCAACAGCTTGATAAATGAAGAACAAAGCCTTCTTGTCTTTCTTACGATTTTCTCTCAACTCGGCAAGTTGTTGATTAGTGAGCTCGTTCTGATTCTCAACTTCAGTGTATCCTCTTTCAACAATATCCCACAATTCTTGTGAGCCATATAGCACTTTCATTTGAATACTCCACTGATTAAAATTCTTCCCACTGAATCTTGGAAGTTGGGGTTGCAACATGTTACCACTGGAAGCCATCTATGAACTTAGCTCTGATACCACTTGTTGGAAACGAAGTAGGCCCTCACAATACAACTCAAGAGATAAGAGAAGAAGATTGTTCTCTCACTCACACAAGATTGGAGAAACTAGAACTTGAATATAACTTTTGTTTCTTATTTGCTTTGGCTTGCATGCTTACAAATGACAAATCCTACACATATATATACTAGTAGGAAACTACATCAAAAGACATCAACAATAAATGGAAATACATGTGACCTTTCACCAATACATGAACATTCATCATGTATCTTGTAATTCATGTATTCAACCATTCTTTGAATCTCAACTATTCATGTATGTAACTAAATGTGATTCATGTACCTTGAATTATGTCTAGATTAATTTTAACACGATCTTCCCTGAACTTATTGAACTATCAATCTCCAAGTGTCCAGATGTGACGATGAGTATCATCAGAACCTCGGATACCTCTCCATTTTCGAGTTTGAAGGTTCTAAGACTCGGAAGAATCGAGGACCTCCAAGAACTACCAGGCGAATTACTGCAAAACCTCATTTCTTTGGAGGTTCTGTATATAGCAGGATGCAACAAATTGACGACTTCAACCAGTGAGCCTGCAAAACTCGCGACTTCAAGCGGGAAGAACAAAGGTAAAGGTATCATGCAACCGAAACCACTTGATACTCTCCATTTCTTGTGTCTTGTGAATCTCCCAGAACTGGTCTCGCTGCCAATTGAAGTCCAACATTTGCCTACCCTCAAGCATCTGATAATATCAAAATGCCCCAAGTTCACGAGCTTACCAGAACGGATTGATACGCAATTAGAATCACTTTCGTCGTTGGAGCTTATCAACTGTCCATAATTGAAATCACTGCCAAATAGCATGCAGCAGCTCACCACTTTGAATTACCTTCGCATTGCGCGTTGCCCGGAATTAGAACAAAGATGCAAGCAAGGACGAGAGGATTGGCCTAAGATTAAACACGTCCCCCATATTTCAAATCATCTTCATACCTTCGAAACAGACCAAGATCATGGCGGTACAAACACTTCTTCAGGTATATATTCTTCGCACATTCCCCCATTCATATATTTATATATTACTTACTCACTTTAATAATTGATTGGGGGACAAATTAATTATATATAATAACAAATTTAGGATAAAAAGAATTGCAAATATGGCAAAAAATTAGAATACATCTTGATAATTCCCATTTTACCTTTATTGTTTTTTGAAATATTATTTCTACGATTTCTTTTTTTTTTTATATTTTTTATATTTTTTTTCATTGTCTGTTACGATTTCTTCTTCTTTTTATTATTTTTTATTTTTAGTGTATTTTTGTGCATTATCTGTTTCATCTTCTCTTTTTTTTTTTTTTTTTTTTTTTTTTTTGCATTTTCGTGTCTGTTACAATTTCTTTTTCTTTTTTTTTTTTTATTTGCTTTGCTTTGTTTTTTCTTCTTTATATATATTAGGGGCGTTTGCATCAATAGCAAAAAAGAAAATGGAAATTGCAAGCGTGTCTTCCATTTATTGGATTTGCAGATATAGCAAAAAAAGTTTGGTTTGGCCCAAACAATAACGTAAAAAGACTAAAATAACCACAGCTCGTCGTCCACTGATATACCAAATATCTAGTATATTAAACCCTAAAAATATACTAGATATTTGGTATATCAATCAACTGATATACTAAATAATATATAGTATATCATATGTATATTTCGTGAATATATCAACTGATATACTAAATATATAGTATATCAGATGTATATTTCGTGAATATACTACTAATATACCAACAAGGGTAAAATTGGAATAATAAAAAAAACGGAAATCAGATTTTTAAAATTTTTCTATATTTGCAACCCTAAAAAATCATAGCTAAATTTGCAAATATCCTAATATTTTTTGCTACCCATTGCAATTCCCCTATATATTATATATATATTTTGATAATATGTGGAGAGGGGGATTCGAACCATAGACCTTGTGGTTATAAGTACAACTTTATGTCAATTGAGTTAAGCTCTTGTTGGTCATTTTTTTTTTTAATTCAAGAATGCCAAGAATACAAAAATAACAATTCCGGTTAACCGTAGTCTATCATTGACTATCACTGGTCAAAGTCTATCACGGATTATAATTGACAGATAATTAAATACAAAGAATACAAGAATAGCAATTTTATGGTGGTGGTCACGGAGCTTGTGTGCTAGGCTTTAAAAATTATATTGTTGATCGAGAGTCGCTTGTTCGTAATGGTTATTTTTGGATTTTATGTTCTAATTACCACAAGAGACTTAAAAATTTTGTTCAATTTATGATTGTAGTATAATAATTTTGGATGAGTTTCTAATTACCGAGATGATTGCAATACAAAGTACTTTACTGATAGATTTCAATTAAATTGATTTCTATCCGTAACAATCATTGGTGTCTATTCAATTAATTGATAATTAACTGATTTCTATTCCCGATAGAAACTGATAGACTTCAATTAACTGATATCTATCCCCGATAGAAAATGATAGATTTGAATTAAGCTAATTTCTATCAGTGATACAAGTCAATAGACTTTAATTAAATTGATTTCTGGTAGAAACTGATAAACTTCAATTAAATTGGTTTCTGTCCGTGATAGAAACTAATAGTCTTTGATTAATTTGATTTCTATCAGTGATAGAAACTGATAACCTTGAATTAAATGATTTTCTATTAGTGATTATCACTGATAGACTTAAATTAAACTAATGGATAGAAACTGATAGTTTTGAATTAAACTGAACTAATAGCCTTGAATTAAATTGTTTTTTATCAGTGTCTATCACCGATAGGCTTGAATTAAACACAATAAAAACTTATAGATTATAATTATCAAAGTCTATCAGTGATACACACTGATAGACTTCGATTAATCAAAGTCTATCAGTGTCTATCACTAATAGACTCCGATTAATTGAAATTTATCATCAAAGTCTATCAGTATTTATCACTGATAAACTCCGATTAATCGAAGTCTATCAGTGACTATCAATAATAGGGACTGATAGACTATTGGAGATACTAAGGGTATTTTCGTAATTTAACGTATTTTTTACTATTTCCACAAATAATTTTATTTTTTTGCTATTTTTGCAATACTTTTGCCTCTTTTTTCTATCAGTGCAAATCCCCCATGGGATATGGAGAGAAATGGCAGAGTTAATCACCAACATTTGTTCCTTCGTTCTTACTTGCGGGTATGAAAATTCTGAACCCTAAAGCTACTTTGACTTAGAAATCTGAATGTTCCATTTCGATTTCGTTTGTACTTTCTTTTGAATTTCGTTCACATGCTTCAAATATGCACTCATTTCGTTTTTCAGTTTGGTTTAAACTATATATTTATTTATTTTATGTTGGTTAATAAACTTTTAAATATTTTATTTGAATTCACAAAATTTACCTTAATACCGTTGACAACTATATATTAATGGTGCATATCTTTTTTCATATATTTACATGTATAAATTTATGTATGGACAAATCTTTGAACCCAGGTACACAACAGGTGAAGTATTAGATTCCAAAACAAATTTAGATTTCTATAACGCTAGTTGACCTAAAACTACCTCCGTCTTTGATCTGAAATCTACGGTATTGCAATGCAACAGAACTTCTTAGAGTTGTGTTGTTGGACAAGGGAGATTGCATTAATTATGAGGCTAAAATAGACAAGGATAGACAATGACTATGGCTTAATCATGAACTGTTTTCTACTCAATGAACTGTTTTCTACTTTCTATTACACTTTGGTCATATATTTATCTAATGAATTTCGAATTGGAGCCAAAAATTTGTCCATAAATAACATTTAGATATACACCATTTTGCTTGAGTGAAAACTCTGAAATTTTTGTTGGAGAATTATCTTGTTAGCAATATGCGTTGAGGATGTGAAGCCTAGCCATTTGAACGTCCTGGACTGTAGCAGATGCTGAAACCCTAAGAGGATAGCGCGTCTCAACATTGTTCTAAGTGTCTTTAATACCATCGCAAGTTAAGAGAAGAGAAAGAGAAGACAGAGAAGACACACAGTTTATGTTATAGACTAAATGTTGATCATAACGCCGTCTTGAATAGTTTACGCCACAAGGCGTGTGTTAAGATAGTCCATTAAGTTTCCATGTGTATTACTGACTGGTTTAATTTGTACATGTCGCTATTAGGGCGAGGAATATTCTAGAGTGTCTTTTGTGTGAAAAGTTTGTAGGAGTTTTCTTCCCAAGCCTTTATATATGGCTATGGTTTTGATCAATTTTCATATATAAAAGCTAAGGGTTTTTCCTGCATTTTTTTCTATATGGAAGCATATCTTCTAATGTTACACAACTTATTATATGCTCAATGCTCTTTAAATGTTCAGTTTTCAAGCATTTAGGTTATTTGAGCTACTTTTTGGCTATTGAAGTTTCATATCCTTCAAATGGTGGTATGTTCCTTTCCACATCTAAAATACATTACACACTTATATGTCTCATGCGAAGATTGTTGGAAAAAATCCTCCAATTCTACCGCAGGAGTAAACAGAAAATAACAGAGAAATTAAAATAAAAACTACAAAAATAAGAAACGCAAGAATTTACGTTGAAACTCCAAAGCGGAGAAAAAACCATAGCCCATAGAAAGAAATCCACTATGCAAAAAATTTTACAATCACAAAGAATTCTCTCCCGACCCCAATTACAAGAAACACTCTCTCAAAGCTTTATACCACTCACACTACTAGAGTATACCAAGCTTGAAGTGATTCTAAATGGGATGCTTTGAAACCAAAGCCATAGGTTCATTTTATAGTACTTGGAGCCCATCACTTCCTTGAACCTTTTCGATGTGGGACAAACTCACTTCTAATATTTTTCCAAATATCCAACAAAGATGACTGAAGCCAAAGCTATAAACTACTCCTATGGTAAGTGGACTATTACGCTCGGCTCATCAAGGTGAACTTGCCATATATCTCACTCTTATACAGGAGCATGTGTCTTATAATGTATCTCACACTTACTCCACGAGATATATCATATAGAGTTAACAAAATTTGTCAGGTAAAATATATTTTTGGTCCCTCATGTTTCAGGTTCGTTTCCAATAGGTCCCTAGGTTTCAAAATCGAACAATCAAGTCCCTACTGTTTCGGAAATGCTTCTCTTAAGTCCCTCCACCGTTAATTTTTTTAACGGTGCTGACATGGTAGTTAAAAATAATTAAATAATAATTTTTAAATTAAAATTAAATAATACATAATTAAATGAAATAATTAAAAAAAAGAAATCTCTACTCTCTCCTCTTTCTCCTCCGAGCCGAAACCCTTCTCTCCCTCACCTTCTCTCTTCTTCTTCCCACCCAATCGCCGAAGCCTCCTCCCCCGCCGCTGGAGTCTCCCCCACCACCATTCATGCTTCTGCCCTAATCTCACTCTAGTTCTCTAATTCGCACTTTGGTTCTCTCTCCCTCGACGCTCGTTCTCTTACCATTCACTCCGTTCTCTTACCATTCACTCTGTTCTCTTACCATTCACTCCATTCTCGACCCTCAATCCCACGCTCCAATTCCATTCTCGCTTTCTCCTCCAGGTGCGATCAAAGGGTCTCTTCTCTCCGATTCGCTCTCCGGTCAGTTTTTTTCTTTTGATTCTGAGCTTTAATTTGATCATTCAAGTAGAATTTCAGATACTCAAGTACCAGTTTTCATCGTCTCTTTGACGTGTTTTTTGGGGTTTCGCCTTGGTTTTTCGAGGGTATAAGGGTTTCGTTTTTTGGTTTCTTAATCGTTATTGAGTTCGGAATTTGATGGTGCAGTTGGTGGAATTGAAGAGGGTATTTGAATTTTCGATGTGGGTTTGATTCAAATTTTCTTTTTGGGTTGGATTTTTGGAGGTGACTAATCTGTACGAGGAATAAATGTTGAGAAACTAGAAGAACTTGGAACTGTTTTGGAATTTTACTTATGGATAAGCTCTGTTGCTTTAATGCTTCATACTCTCGGGTAAGGGCTGGTTTTTCCACCTTTCTGTTTCATGATTCTTCAATTGTAATTGTATTGTTTCCTTGTGTGCCAAAAATTTGACCAAAAGTACCAAGAAATTTAGTATCCATTCTTATATGAGGAGCATTTGAGGAGAGGCTCCGACAGCGGGACGAGGCTCCGACGATAGGGTGGGAAGAAGAAAAGAGAAGGTGAGGGAGAGAAGAGAGTTTCGGCTCGGGGGAGAAAGAGGAGAGAATAGAGATTTTTTTTAATTATTTTATTTAATAATTTATTATTTATTTTTAATTTATAAAATATTATTTTATTATTTTTAACTGTCACGTCAACACTGTTAAAAAAAAATTAACGGTGGAGGGACTAAATAGAAGCATTTCCGAAATAGTAGGGACTTGATTGTTTGATTTTAAAACCTAGGAACCTATCGGAAGCGAACTTGAAACATGAGTGACCAAAAAGGTATTTTACCCAAATATGTCCATCGTGCATTCACCTACACTTTTTTATTGGCAACTTGCTCTCACTACAAGAAAAATCACATTCGATAGCATTAAAAAAAAAACGTTATCGTAAGGCTGCGATAGTGTTTTATGAAACGCTGTCATAGCCAACGTTATTGAAAGTCTGAGACTTTTAATAGCGTTTTTTCACCGTTATCCAAAACGTTATAGAATGCCTATTTTTATTGCATTGTTTTAATGTTATAGAAACCTTTCATAGCGTTGGAAAAAATGCTATGATTTCTCTTTCATAGGATTTTTTATAGCAGACATATCATAGCTTTTTTTGCAACGTTGTTGTAGCCAATGTTACAGAAAGTCTCTTACTTGTCATACCGTTTTTTCAACGCTATGGAAAAAACTATAAAAAAATTATTTTTCATTGCATAATTTTAATGTTATGGAAACTTTTCATCGCGTTAACAAAAAACTTCGAAGATGGAGACACGTGGAATAAACAATATATTTGTATTGATGTTTGTATGCGTGTGGATGTATAATCTCTAATGTTAATCCTCTGATTCTTTCTCACAAATATGTAAACTTTGGTCTCTAGCTTGTTGATCTTCTTGGACCGGTTTGTTGAGCTCCTTGGATGATCGGCCTGCTAGGTTGATGACCTCTTGGATCGACCTGCTGACTTGATGATCTCTTGGATCAACTTGTTGGCTTGTTGATCTTCTTGGATGATCGGCCTGTTGGCTTAATGATCTCTTGGATCAACTTGTTGGCTTGTTGATCTTCTTGGATGATCGACCTGTTGGCTTGATGATCTCTTGGATCGGCTTGTTGGCTTGTTGATTTTCTTAGATGATCGGTCTGTTGACTTGATGATCTCTTGGATCGGCTTGGCTTGTTGATTTGTTGGATCGACTTGTTAACTTGTTGATCCTCTTGGATGATCGGTCTGCTGACTTGTTGATCTTCTTGATCGGTCGGTTGGCTTGTTGATCTCTTCTTAGAGTCTTCTAGTCTTCAAATCTTCTGAGTCTTGAATCCTTTGAATTCTGAATCTCGAATCTCTGGACTCTTTGGCTTCTAGCGACTCTAGATTTTGGGAGAATGCTCTGGACTCTGTCCACTCTACTTCTGCCTGAACCTGAATGCCCAAAATGAATGGTGGCCTCCTCTATTTATAGAGTTTGATGGACCTCATATGGGCTTGGGCTTGGGCTGAACCTTTAGACTTAGGCTATATTTGGGCTTTAATCCAACTTATTTTTTAATAAAATTAGATTATTTTAATTTATCCCAATTTCTTTAATGATCTCGGGTTACATCAGTCTCGGGTCCAATTGCCACGTGGCATAATTTGATTGGACTCGACTTATGTCATCTGATGGATCAATAATAGACAAGTGGCATTGTTTGATTTGCCGAATTTTAATGTCTATTAATTTAATTTAGGGACACGTGTAAATTTGTAATTGGTCCCAAATTTATTTTACCATTAATTTAAATTAATGACGTGACAATTTGGGATTGACCAAAATTTCTCATTCAACAAATGCCCCCTTTTCAAGATTTATGCACAAGTATGTGTGGATGAATCTTGAAAAAGATAGTTTAAAATCAAAATGTAAGATATTTGTTCTTAATTTTGACTTTCTTGATGTGTCAAATAATCAAAATATGAATTTAGTTCAAAATTTTGATTTTGATTTTTTTTTTTAATTTGACACAGTTTAATGCCAATTAATCAAAATATGAATTTGAGTCATAATTTTGATTTTCTTGTTTAGCAACAAACCTTCATGAAAATCTCAATAGTCTTCATATTCCAAATTGTATTTTGAGTAGGATTGATATTTATACAATTTGGAGAAGAATTTAAAGTCCACTCAATTTTAATTTGGAGAAGAATTTAAATTTGAATTTTCATCAAATTTTGATTTGTGATCAAATTTGGACTATGCCAAAATTTTAATTTGAGGTGGAATTTTACCAAATTTTGACTTGAATTTGGAATGAAATTTGAATTTGAATCTCGAATTTTAATTTGGAAGAAAATTTGGAGCATGCCCAGATTTTAGTTTTAAAAATATTATATTATATGGGCTTCCATCTGAAAACCAATTGGCAATGAGTAGAGCGACCCTTGTACTTTTCAATGTGGGATCCTCAACATGCCCCCTCAAGATGGTGCCTCTTTGGGTTCACCATCCTTGGATCGGATCCCAACTTCTTTTTATTGGACCGAATACCCGTTTGGGTTTAATGGGCTCTGATACCATATTATAATATGGGCTTCTGATAACTTGCAAAAAGCAAGTTATTTGTCCTTTAAACTTAAGCTAAAACAAGGCAAAAAGATCATAAGATGTGTTATCTCAGCGCAAAAAGAAAGAGAAAAGTGATTGTTGTAGGCAGCGAGCTATGTTCATGTATGTGATAAGAAAATTATAAAATATAGGGCGCTAACGCAACTAAATCAATTGTATTTCAAAGTTTTTTCGCAGCGCAGGCACACATCCCAAGATGATCAAGAGACAAATAAGATGTATGAAAAGACAGCGCTGACACAACCGACGCAACTAACGCAAGTGGGTGGAAAAAGGGCCAAAAATCGCAAGATAACTAATGATGATCAAAGCAAGTTGCAAATTACTTAGTGAAGTCATCTTCCCTCTCCTATAAATAGAAGCCACGCACTCAAAGGGAGGACATGATTCATTCAGAAGAAATTGAATTGATCATTCATTGACGAGATCAAGAAAGGAGAAGGAAGACAAAGGAGAAAGAGAAATCACAGAGAGCTGTGATTAGGAGCAAAACTTGTGTTTGTAATATTTTATTTCATGATGTCTCGTTTTGCTCCCATGAGCTAATTTCTTTTTCAAGGCTTAGCGCACGCACCTCATGTGGTGATAAGTATATCTTGTAAGCGCATATTTTGAGTTAAATGAAACATTGACTGCTTTCTACTTAGATGCGATAATCTTTTCATTACTAACTCCCGCTTGGCCAGTCAGATGCGGTAGCAACGTGCTAAATCCCTGACAGGTAACACATGTGGAAATTGATGTGGACTTTTCCTTACCACAAGCGCACGGGTCAAGTAATAATATAGTGAATAGTAAATTCGAATGTCGTCCTCTGAATTGGATTTTTAAGCAAATCGAGTATTGCGAATAATCTTGCCCAATTTTATTTAGGGATCACAAAGTGATGAATATATGATGATAAAACCAAATCAAAGCAAATAAAAAGAATGGAAATTCAATTGGGAAA
Source organism: Luffa acutangula (assembly GCA_036850905.1). Classification (NCBI taxonomy): domain Eukaryota; kingdom Viridiplantae; phylum Streptophyta; class Magnoliopsida; order Cucurbitales; family Cucurbitaceae; genus Luffa; species Luffa acutangula. Next base: position 11,588,799 of record CM072087.1, read on the forward strand.
ACTACTTAGGGAATTGATTTCGCCGATTTCGCTTAGGATTGATTTTAAAGAATAAGTTATTATGCACAATGGAATTATGAGCCAAAGACCCTTTAATCACAACTACCTCTCCCGAGTATAATTGATTTTCATGCAAATTAACCAACTTGATATCCCTATCTAAGTTTATTAATAAGCAAGGCAATGAGATCTTTTAACCAATTCTAAAGTTAATCTAAAACCGTCAAGAATTAGAAAGTAAACTTTATTCATGCAATCTTGAGTAAGTCTATATCAAATCCCCTCTCCCGAGCTAGATTCGAAACTTAAATCATCCAACTAATGGCCAATTAATTGAAAGCATTAAATCAAGATTACAAACACAATAACATTGCACAACTGAAACCATAAATCAATCCATAAACTTAATCAACTACATCAATCCCTAAGCTACGAGTTTAGCTACTCATGAATGTAAATACAAGCTCAACTAAACATGGGAAAGCCATAAATCTAACTAAAGAAAGAAAAGGGAAAAGAAAACTCAATGTAGGCCGAGTCCCGACGTCCCCGTCACGATCCCCACGAACAATGGGTTGATTTCCAAGTTCCTCCTTTGTTTGCAGCCCCAAAAGTGCTCTATTCTGTCTTCTTTACGGCTCCAAAAGGTCCCAAATTGATCTCCCCAAAAACCTAGCCGAAAGGAAGCTTTTATTCTGATTTTTCGTCGAAGCGTCGAGACGCTGTCAAGACAGCGTCGCGACGCTGCCTCTTAAACGCGCGTTCTGAATAAGGAAAAACGGTAGCGTCGGGACGCTTCCTATCATAGCGTCTCGACGCTGTGAGCTTTACGCGCCTAATCTGATATGGAATGTGAGCGTCGAGACGCTCAAGAGTTAGCGTCTCGACGCTAGCCTGCTGTTGACCGAGATTTGACTTTTTTCCACTTTTATTCTTTTCATTCCGATGCATCTTTTCATGCCCCGAGCACCCGATTAACTCTGATATTGCATTATAGCTCCAATCAACCATTTCCTACAAAATGAACAATAAAGCACAATAAAATGGCCCAAAAATCATAAAAGACTAGCTAAATTAAATAAGTAAAGATAGCTAGCTATGCTCGCTATCAAATACCCCCAAACTTAAGCTTTTGCTAGTCCTCGAGCAAACTACAAATCAAACATACAATGGAAGAATAGATGCAACAATCATAACTCAATCCTCAAGGCTCAAAAGTCAATAACCAAGCAAGCAAGAGATATGCACACAAGGACCAATGAGGGAGACAAATTAAAATTTTTCCAAAATTAACTCTCACAAGCGAGATCTAACTCAACAAGATCAGACTCTACTAGCCCGGGATTGGATTATTAAACTCTCAACTCATCTTCCCTCTACACTGGCACTAAGGCTTCACTAATGAGTTAATGCAGCAAATTAGTTTGTTTATCTCCATACTTAGGTGCTTTTAATTAACAATCAAATTAAGCATGTATATGTGGCACTAGCTTTCACACACCCATTGCAGGGACCCTTAACCTGAGATTTCTCTGGTTGGCCTAACTGATCACAACAGGGGTAGCTCTTTTTGCCTTAATCTTTATTAAACATTGCAAACTGTGCACAGGCCATGGCATAATAATTTTCTTTTCAACAGTAACAACAAGAATGATTTTTTCGTTATGAACATAATAGCAGATATTCTTTTCTTTTCTCCTAAGCAAGATCAAACATGCTAATTTGCAAAAAAAATTAACTCTTTAGCTCTACCCTACACCTATCGAGGTGACAACAAGCATATGAACCTAATAATTCGCTCCTAAGCATTCAAATCCAAATCTAGCCAAGATAAATACTCTACTCATGCAAGCCATCTCCTAGAAAAATTTTAAAAAGTCTCCCTTTTTGGGCACTTATGCTTACATCTCATCACAAGCTTGAAAATTGACAAGAAAGCCTATCCTAGGACATCATAATCATGCAAAAGTAGCATCCAGAAAACAACCATATGCATAATTCAAAGAAAGCTCAAAACTATAGCCCGAACTCAGATGCTCAAGGGCTCCACAAACATGCTAATCCACCCCCAAACTTAAAATATGCATTGTCCTCAATGTATAACGAAAATAAAGCATAAACAAACATGAGAACAATAAACGAATGAAAGGAGTGAACAATACTGCCCTGGAATGATGATGACTTCTTGACTGAATGCTTGGACTCTTGAAAGCTTGAAAGCAAAGGAGAAAAAGAAAACAAGACCTACAAAACAAAAACAAACAATAAATCAAAAATAAAAAGAAAACACACTAAACTTACTTGGGTTGCCTCCCATAAGCGCTTGTTTAACGTCATTAGCTCGACGTGTTTGTCCAGTCTGTCAAGGCACATAAAAATTCTCGTATTTCTTTGGGCCCTTCTTCCTTGAATCAATATAACCAACAATCGCTAGTAAACTTACTAGCTTCTCATGGGCCCCTGAAACAGAATTATTTTTGGTATTTTTGGATAAAAGAAGCATAAAAGGAAAAATATCAAAATAAAGAGACTCTGACTCTAAAACTGACTCATGAGAATAGAAAAAAGAACAATCAAAATCTATAAAGGATGGAGAAGATAAAACAGACGAAGGTTTTTCAACCTCAAACTCTACCTCCTGAACTTCCTCTAACACTACAAGCTCATTTTCTTTTTTCTCCTCACAACCATGTTCTTGAAAGGTGCTCCAACTCTCCAATTCGTTTCCATTATTCATGCAACTCACCCCTAACTGCTCATCCTCATCAAGATCGAAAGAACTACGCTCAAGAATGAGTGCCAATGAGTCATCGACTACTTGACTCACTAGACAACTTATGGAAGTGGATCCCACCTCACTAACTTCCTGTGGAGCTTGAAGTCCTCTTATGATTTCATCAATTTTTAGACTCCTCGCTCTAGATTCCTCAATATAATTTTGAACTATGCTTTCCAAGGAAGAATTTTCATTTAAAGGGGTATAACTTGAAGATGAAAAATTGGAATATGGTGTTGAATAAAAAGCCATTCAAATCAATTAAAGCAACAATGATAGTTAGGCTTTCAATCAAACAATAACCTACAAGAACACATGACAAAGACTCAATTTAAATATGGAAAATATAATCTAGAAAAGGAAACAAAATAGCCTAACATGGAATGCAAAAATAAATATGACAAAATGCAAATAAGGAAACTAACCTAGAAAAGGAAAAACAAGAACAAATAAGGAAAAGATTACACAACCAAAAGAAAACTAACCTAGAAAATCAAATAATGAAAGAAAAACAAATAAGGAAAAAAAAATGCAACAAACCTAAAAAAGTAACAATACACCCTAAATTAAGATCAAGCAATTTTTCCACAATATCAATTTAACTAAATGTGCCAATCCCCGGCAACGGCGCCAAAAACTTGATGTGGACTTTTCCTTACCGCAAGCGCACGGGTCAAGTAATAATATAGTGAATAGTAAATTCGAATGTCGTCCTCTGGATTGGATTTTTAAGCAAATCGAGTATTGCGAATAATCTTGCCCAATTTTATTTAGGGATCACAAAGTGATGAATATATGATGATAAAACCAAATCAAAGCAAATAAAAAGAATGGAAATTCAATTGGGAAAACTACTTAGGGAATTGATTTCGCCGATTTCGCTTAGGATTGATTTTAAAGAATAAGTTATTATGCACAATGGAATTATGAGCCAAAGACCCTTTAATCACAACTACCTCTCCCGAGTATAATTGATTCTCATGCAAATTAACCAACTTGATATCCCTATCTAAGTTTATTAATAAGCAAGGCAATGAGATCTTTTAACCAATTCTAAAGTTAATCTAAAACCGTCAAGAATTAGAAAGTAAACTTTATTCATGCAATCTTGAGTAAGTCTATATCAAATCCCCTCTCCCGAGCTAGATTCGAAACTTAAATCATCCAACTAATGGCCAATTAATTGAAAGCATTAAATCAAGATTACAAACACAATAACATTGCACAACTTAAACCATAAATCAATCCATAAACTTAATCAACTACATCAATCCCTAAGCTACGAGTTTAGCTACTCATGAATGTAAATACAAGCTCAACTAAACATGGGAAAGCCATAAATCTAACTAAAGAAAGAAAAGGGAAAAGAAAACTCAATGTAGGCCGAGTCCCGACATCCCCGTCACGATCCCCACGAACAATGGGTTGATTTCCAAGTTCCTCCTTTGTTTGCAGCCCCAAAAGTGCTCTATTCTGTCTTCTTTACGGCTCCAAAAGGTCCCAAATTGATCTCCCCAAAAACCTAGCCGAAAGGAAGCTTTTATTCTGATTTTTCGTCGAAGCGTCGAGACGCTGTCAAGACAGCGTCGCGACGCTGCCTCTTAAACGCGCGTTCTGAATAAGGAAAAACGGTAGCGTCGGGACGCTTCCTATCATAGCGTCTCGACGCTGTGAGCTTTACGCGCCTAATCTGATATGGAATGTGAGCGTCGAGACGCTCAAGAGTTAGCGTCTCGACGCTAGCCTGCTGTTGACCGAGATTTGACTTTTTTCCACTTTTATTCTTTTCATTCCGATGCATCTTTTCATGCCCCGAGCACCCGATTAACTCTGATATTGCATTATAGCTCCAATCAACCATTTCCTACAAAATGAACAATAAAGCACAATAAAATGGCCCAAAAATCATAAAAGACTAGCTAAATTAAATAAGTAAAGATAGCTAGCTATGCTCGCTATCAAATACCCCCAAACTTAAGCTTTTGCTAGTCCTCGAGCAAACTACAAATCAAACATACAATGGAAGAATAGATGCAACAATCATAACTCAATCCTCAAGGCTCAAAAGTCAATAACCAAGCAAGCAAGAGATATGCACACAAGGACCAATGAGGGAGACAAATTAAAATTTTTCCAAAATTAACTCTCACAAGCGAGATCTAACTCAACAAGATCAGACTCTACTAGCCCGGGATTGGATTATTAAACTCTCAACTCATCTTCCCTCTACACTGGCACTAAGGCTTCACTAATGAGTTAATGCAGCAAATTAGTTTGTTTATCTCCATACTTAGGTGCTTTTAATTAACAATCAAATTAAGCATGTATATGTGGCACTAGCTTTCACACACCCATTGTAGGGACCCTTAACCTGAGATTTCTCTGGTTGGCCTAACTGATCACAACAGGGGTAGCTCTTTTTGCCTTAATCTTTATTAAACATTGCAAACTGTGCACAGGCCATGGCATAATAATTTTCTTTTCAACAGTAACAACAAGAATGATTTTTTCGTTATGAACATAATAGCAGATATTCTTTTCTTTTCTCCTAAGCAAGATCAAACATGCTAATTTGCAAAAAAAATTAACTCTTTAGCTCTACCCTACACCTATCGAGGTGACAACAAGCATATGAACCTAATAATTCGCTCCTAAGCATTCAAATCCAAATCTAGCCAAGATAAATACTCTACTCATGCAAGCCATCTCCTAGAAAAATTTTAAAAAGTCTCCCTTTTTGGGCACTTATGCTTACATCTCATCACAAGCTTGAAAATTGACAAGAAAGCCTATCCTAGGACATCATAATCATGCAAAAGTAGCATCCAGAAAACAACCATATGCATAATTCAAAGAAAGCTCAAAACTATAGCCCGAACTCAGATGCTCAAGGGCTCCACAAACATGCTAATCCACCCCCAAACTTAAAATATGCATTGTCCTCAATGTATAACGAAAATAAAGCATAAACAAACATGAGAACAATAAACGAATGAAAGGAGTGAACAATACTGCCCTGGAATGATGATGACTTCTTGACTGAATGCTTGGACTCTTGAAAGCTTGAAAGCAAAGGAGAAAAAGAAAACAAGACCTACAAAACAAAAACAAACAATAAATCAAAAATAAAAAGAAAACACACTAAACTTACTTGGGTTGCCTCCCATAAGCGCTTGTTTAACGTCATTAGCTCGACGTGTTTGTCCAGTCTGTCAAGGCACATAAAAATTCTCGTATTTCTTTGGGCCCTTCTTCCTTGAATCAATATAACCAACAATCGCTAGTAAACTTACTAGCTTCTCATGGGCCCCTGAAACAGAATTATTTTTGGTATTTTTGGATAAAAGAAGCATAAAAGGAAAAATATCAAAATAAAGAGACTCTGACTCTAAAACTGACTCATGAGAATAGAAAAAAGAACAATCAAAATCTATAAAGGATGGAGAAGATAAAACAGACGAAGGTTTTTCAACCTCAAACTCTACCTCCTGAACTTCCTCTAACACTACAAGCTCATTTTCTTTTTTCTCCTCACAACCATGTTCTTGAAAGGTGCTCCAACTCTCCAATTCGTTTCCATTATTCATGCAACTCACCCCTAACTGCTCATCCTCATCAAGATCGAAAGAACTACGCTCAAGAATGAGTGCCAATGAGTCATCGACTACTTGACTCACTAGACAACTTATGGAAGTGGATCCCACCTCACTAACTTCCTGTGGAGCTTGAAGTCCTCTTATGATTTCATCAATTTTTAGACTCCTCGCTCTAGATTCCTCAATATAATTTTGAACTATGCTTTCCAAGGAAGAATTTTCATTTAAAGGGGTATAACTTGAAGATGAAAAATTGGAATATGGTGTTGAATAAAAAGCCATTCAAATCAATTAAAGCAACAATGATAGTTAGGCTTTCAATCAAACAATAACCTACAAGAACACATGACAAAGACTCAATTTAAATATGGAAAATATAATCTAGAAAAGGAAACAAAATAGCCTAACATGGAATGCAAAAATAAATATGACAAAATGCAAATAAGGAAACTAACCTAGAAAAGGAAAAACAAGAACAAATAAGGAAAAGATTACACAACCAAAAGAAAACTAACCTAGAAAATCAAATAATGAAAGAAAAACAAATAAGGAAAAAAAAATGCAACAAACCTAAAAAAGTAACAATACACCCTAAATTAAGATCAAGCAATTTTTCCACAATATCAATTTAACTAAATGTGCCAATCCCCGGCAACGGCGCCAAAAACTTGATGTGGACTTTTCCTTACCGCAAGCGCACGGGTCAAGTAATAATATAGTGAATAGTAAATTCGAATGTCGTCCTCTGGATTGGATTTTTAAGCAAATCGAGTATTGCGAATAATCTTGCCCAATTTTATTTAGGGATCACAAAGTGATGAATATATGATGATAAAACCAAATCAAAGCAAATAAAAAGAATGGAAATTCAATTGGGAAAACTACTTAGGGAATTGATTTCGCCGATTTCGCTTAGGATTGATTTTAAAGAATAAGTTATTATGCACAATGGAATTATGAGCCAAAGACCCTTTAATCACAACTACCTCTCCCGAGTATAATTGATTCTCATGCAAATTAACCAACTTGATATCCCTATCTAAGTTTATTAATAAGCAAGGCAATGAGATCTTTTAACCAATTCTAAAGTTAATCTAAAACCGTCAAGAATTAGAAAGTAAACTTTATTCATGCAATCTTGAGTAAGTCTATATCAAATCCCCTCTCCCGAGCTAGATTCGAAACTTAAATCATCCAACTAATGGCCAATTAATTGAAAGCATTAAATCAAGATTACAAACACAATAACATTGCACAACTTAAACCATAAATCAATCCATAAACTTAATCAACTACATCAATCCCTAAGCTACGAGTTTAGCTACTCATGAATGTAAATACAAGCTCAACTAAACATGGGAAAGCCATAAATCTAACTAAAGAAAGAAAAGGGAAAAGAAAACTCAATGTAGGCCGAGTCCCGACATCCCCGTCACGATCCCCACGAACAATGGGTTGATTTCCAAGTTCCTCCTTTGTTTGCAGCCCCAAAAGTGCTCTATTCTGTCTTCTTTACGGCTCCAAAAGGTCCCAAATTGATCTCCCCAAAAACCTAGCCGAAAGGAAGCTTTTATTCTGATTTTTCGTCGAAGCGTCGAGACGCTGTCAAGACAGCGTCGCGACGCTGCCTCTTAAACGCGCGTTCTGAATAAGGAAAAACGGTAGCGTCGGGACGCTTCCTATCATAGCGTCTCGACGCTGTGAGCTTTACGCGCCTAATCTGATATGGAATGTGAGCGTCGAGACGCTCAAGAGTTAGCGTCTCGACGCTAGCCTGCTGTTGACCGAGATTTGACTTTTTTCCACTTTTATTCTTTTCATTCCGATGCATCTTTTCATGCCCCGAGCACCCGATTAACTCTGATATTGCATTATAGCTCCAATCAACCATTTCCTACAAAATGAACAATAAAGCACAATAAAATGGCCCAAAAATCATAAAAGACTAGCTAAATTAAATAAGTAAAGATAGCTAGCTATGCTCGCTATCAAATACCCCCAAACTTAAGCTTTTGCTAGTCCTCGAGCAAACTACAAATCAAACATACAATGGAAGAATAGATGCAACAATCATAACTCAATCCTCAAGGCTCAAAAGTCAATAACCAAGCAAGCAAGAGATATGCACACAAGGACCAATGAGGGAGACAAATTAAAATTTTTCCAAAATTAACTCTCACAAGCGAGATCTAACTCAACAAGATCAGACTCTACTAGCCCGGGATTGGATTATTAAACTCTCAACTCATCTTCCCTCTACACTGGCACTAAGGCTTCACTAATGAGTTAATGCAGCAAATTAGTTTGTTTATCTCCATACTTAGGTGCTTTTAATTAACAATCAAATTAAGCATGTATATGTGGCACTAGCTTTCACACACCCATTGCAGGGACCCTTAACCTGAGATTTCTCTGGTTGGCCTAACTGATCACAACAGGGGTAGCTCTTTTTGCCTTAATCTTTATTAAACATTGCAAACTGTGCACAGGCCATGGCATAATAATTTTCTTTTCAACAGTAACAACAAGAATGATTTTTTCGTTATGAACATAATAGCAGATATTCTTTTCTTTTCTCCTAAGCAAGATCAAACATGCTAATTTGCAAAAAAAATTAACTCTTTAGCTCTACCCTACACCTATCGAGGTGACAACAAGCATATGAACCTAATAATTCGCTCCTAAGCATTCAAATCCAAATCTAGCCAAGATAAATACTCTACTCATGCAAGCCATCTCCTAGAAAAATTTTAAAAAGTCTCCCTTTTTGGGCACTTATGCTTACATCTCATCACAAGCTTGAAAATTGACAAGAAAGCCTATCCTAGGACATCATAATCATGCAAAAGTAGCATCCAGAAAACAACCATATGCATAATTCAAAGAAAGCTCAAAACTATAGCCCGAACTCAGATGCTCAAGGGCTCCACAAACATGCTAATCCACCCCCAAACTTAAAATATGCATTGTCCTCAATGTATAACGAAAATAAAGCATAAACAAACATGAGAACAATAAACGAATGAAAGGAGTGAACAATACTGCCCTGGAATGATGATGACTTCTTGACTGAATGCTTGGACTCTTGAAAGCTTGAAAGCAAAGGAGAAAAAGAAAACAAGACCTACAAAACAAAAACAAACAATAAATCAAAAATAAAAAGAAAACACACTAAACTTACTTGGGTTGCCTCCCATAAGCGCTTGTTTAACGTCATTAGCTCGACGTGTTTGTCCAGTCTGTCAAGGCACATAAAAATTCTCGTATTTCTTTGGGCCCTTCTTCCTTGAATCAATATAACCAACAATCGCTAGTAAACTTACTAGCTTCTCATGGGCCCCTGAAACAGAATTATTTTTGGTATTTTTGGATAAAAGAAGCATAAAAGGAAAAATATCAAAATAAAGAGACTCTGACTCTAAAACTGACTCATGAGAATAGAAAAAAGAACAATCAAAATCTATAAAGGATGGAGAAGATAAAACAGACGAAGGTTTTTCAACCTCAAACTCTACCTCCTGAACTTCCTCTAACACTACAAGCTCATTTTCTTTTTTCTCCTCACAACCATGTTCTTGAAAGGTGCTCCAACTCTCCAATTCGTTTCCATTATTCATGCAACTCACCCCTAACTGCTCATCCTCATCAAGATCGAAAGAACTACGCTCAAGAATGAGTGCCAATGAGTCATCGACTACTTGACTCACTAGACAACTTATGGAAGTGGATCCCACCTCACTAACTTCCTGTGGAGCTTGAAGTCCTCTTATGATTTCATCAATTTTTAGACTCCTCGCTCTAGATTCCTCAATATAATTTTGAACTATGCTTTCCAAGGAAGAATTTTCATTTAAAGGGGTATAACTTGAAGATGAAAAATTGGAATATGGTGTTGAATAAAAAGCCATTCAAATCAATTAAAGCAACAATGATAGTTAGGCTTTCAATCAAACAATAACCTACAAGAACACATGACAAAGACTCAATTTAAATATGGAAAATATAATCTAGAAAAGGAAACAAAATAGCCTAACATGGAATGCAAAAATAAATATGACAAAATGCAAATAAGGAAACTAACCTAGAAAAGGAAAAACAAGAACAAATAAGGAAAAGATTACACAACCAAAAGAAAACTAACCTAGAAAATCAAATAATGAAAGAAAAACAAATAAGGAAAAAAAAATGCAACAAACCTAAAAAAGTAACAATACACCCTAAATTAAGATCAAGCAATTTTTCCACAATATCAATTTAACTAAATGTGCCAATCCCCGGCAACGGCGCCAAAAACTTGATGTGGACTTTTCCTTACCGCAAGCGCACGGGTCAAGTAATAATATAGTGAATAGTAAATTCGAATGTCGTCCTCTGGATTGGATTTTTAAGCAAATCGAGTATTGCGAATAATCTTGCCCAATTTTATTTAGGGATCACAAAGTGATGAATATATGATGATAAAACCAAATCAAAGCAAATAAAAAGAATGGAAATTCAATTGGGAAAACTACTTAGGGAATTGATTTCGCCGATTTCGCTTAGGATTGATTTTAAAGAATAAGTTATTATGCACAATGGAATTATGAGCCAAAGACCCTTTAATCACAACTACCTCTCCCGAGTATAATTGATTCTCATGCAAATTAACCAACTTGATATCCCTATCTAAGTTTATTAATAAGCAAGGCAATGAGATCTTTTAACCAATTCTAAAGTTAATCTAAAACCGTCAAGAATTAGAAAGTAAACTTTATTCATGCAATCTTGAGTAAGTCTATATCAAATCCCCTCTCCCGAGCTAGATTCGAAACTTAAATCATCCAACTAATGGCCAATTAATTGAAAGCATTAAATCAAGATTACAAACACAATAACATTGCACAACTTAAACCATAAATCAATCCATAAACTTAATCAACTACATCAATCCCTAAGCTACGAGTTTAGCTACTCATGAATGTAAATACAAGCTCAACTAAACATGGGAAAGCCATAAATCTAACTAAAGAAAGAAAAGGGAAAAGAAAACTCAATGTAGGCCGAGTCCCGACGTCCCCGTCACGATCCCCACGAACAATGGGTTGATTTCCAAGTTCCTCCTTTGTTTGCAGCCCCAAAAGTGCTCTATTCTGTCTTCTTTACGGCTCCAAAAGGTCCCAAATTGATCTCCCCAAAAACCTAGCCGAAAGGAAGCTTTTATTCTGATTTTTCGTCGAAGCGTCGAGACGCTGTCAAGACAGCGTCGCGACGCTGCCTCTTAAACGCGCGTTCTGAATAAGGAAAAACGGTAGCGTCGGGACGCTTCCGATCATAGCGTCTCGACGCTGTGAGCTTTACGCGCCTAATCTGATATGGAATGTGAGCGTCGAGACGTTCAAGAGTTAGCGTCTCGACGCTAGCCTGCTGTTGACCGAGATTTGACTTTTTTCCACTTTTATTCTTTTCATTCCGATGCATCTTTTCACGCCCCGAGCACCCGATTAACTCTGATATTGCATTATAGCTCCAATCAACCATTTCCTACAAAATGAACAATAAAGCACAATAAAATGGCCCAAAAATCATAAAAGACTAGCTAAATTAAATAAGTAAAGATAGCTAGCTATGCTCGCTATCAGAAATCTCTGAGTAGAGTCAGTTAGTACACTACTGATAAAAGATAGTGCATGCATGAGCTTAGACTGTGTTATGACTAACGCAATCCCTTGTAAGTTTTAGAAGAAACTACACCTAACACATGAACTAACCAATTAATCAATTGTTAGTTTGTGTTAAACGCATAGGGAATACCGAAAGGGAAACTTATGAGATTTTCTTACTTAGGCATTAATGGATCAATTACTCAAAGTGTGCTCTACAAGGTTCTTATAGATGGCATGAGGTTGCAACCGCAATAGCCTTGATCTTATTCTCCTTAAAGAAAATTACTTGATTTTGTCAGTTTATACTTGGATTGACTGTTATCTACGACTATATTTCTGAACATACTGACAACCAACCAGCTTCCATCTCAAAACCAATTGGCAATGAGTGGGGTGACCCTTGTAGATTATGTATTGTGAGGTCACCACTAATCTTTTCAATGTGGGATCCTCAACAAAAAAGATTTTGCCAAAATCTCCAATAGAATTTGAGCTCTATTTACCTTGGGTTGAATTTTGGGATGAAGTTTGAATTTGAATCGAATTTGGAAGAAAACTTGGAGTATGTCCAAATTTTAATTGGAAAAATTTTGCCAAAATTTTGATTTTGAATTTGAATTCTAAGCTTGAATTTTGCCTTTAATTTGAATTTGAATCAAGCGTGGAATTGAAATATATTTGATTTGAGCCAAAGTTGGAGATTTGTTTTGCTCCAAATAGGAATGGGAAAATTTTATCCATATTTAAATTGCATTTACCAAAATTTGATTTGCAATTAAATTTTTTATATGAGACCAAATCTTATTTGAAATAAAGATATTGGTTTATTCTTAATCCTCGAGTCTTTCTTTCTATATACATACTCAAGATATGGGTCTTCATCAGGTAAAGTTGGCTGGAAATAGTCTTTTTCGAGGGCGTAGTTTTGGCGAGTTCGGCTCCATTGTGACAATGCTTCCAAACGGCAGGGATTGTTTCAACCATGAGCAGGTCTGCGGTTTCCGATCAGTAGAACGAGTGTGGAGTTGCCGCCATGTGTGTCAGAGATAAAATCAGCTAGCGGCGCTGCACCAGAGTTGGGTATCATCGGGACACCGTTTTTCTACGTCATACTCGTTGCTTGCCGGCATGATGGGCTGAAGGATGGCGGCCAACAACAACGAAACACGACGACGCAAAGATTGAGACCGAGCTAAACGACGACGGTGAGGGTCTTGTTCGGACTCTTTTTTTTTGGCTGGGGGAGCTTGAGTGGCTGCCGCCAATGACACTTCTGGGCAGCGGCGTCTGCACGACAAAGGAGGAGAGAGAGCATGCGAGAGAGAGAAACTGCTGGTAGAGGGAGAAGAAATAAGCATTCATAATTTTTTTTAATGCATAAAACTTCACCTCCAGTTCATCCTATGCACACCTATATGTGTAGGTGTGAAGGCTAGCCATAAGCACTCATATTTTTATTTTTTTTTATTTTTTACTTGATCCATTAATGCTCTATTCACATCAGCATGTTTTTTCTAAAAAAAATTTTCAATACAGTTTTTTTTTAAACGATCTTCTCTCCTTTTTTTTAAATGATGTTTTTTTTTACTCATAATAATTTTTTTTCCTAATTGCACCACTTATTTTGTTGCGCTTCCCTAATCATATTTTCCTTCTGAATTGTAGGAAATAACCATGCTTGGCCATTACTTCCTTTGCCCAATTCAATTGAGATTTGCTCGCCAAATAAAAGGTAAGTACATATTAAAAACTTTTTTTTTATTATATGTACATATTCTATTTTGCGACTGTTGATGGTCGATTTTGGTCAGAGGGAATTCACCTGACCTTCACGTGCCACCAACGGTAAATTTGTAGATGAGGGGGGAAGACGTGCCCTGTAAGACAGAAAACCTGCACACCGGTGTGGTGTTAGCCACACCGACTCCGATGCTTAAGTCAGAAAACGAAAGTACGAGGGCTAAAGAGTAAGGGAAGAGAGTAGAGAGTTCGGGTCCCATTCTTCAGTGGCGAAGAGGGGTATAAATACCTGTTCATCCTCCTAGGGTTTTTAGGAATTCGGAGGCGTTTCGGGACAAACCAGGCGAAATCGGGGCAGCCAGAGGCGGTGGGGACCAAACGAAGCCAGACGGGAGGTCGAGCAGGGGGTCGGGCCAAATGCCCGACCCCTTCGGTCTTGGCCCGTCCCACTTGCCGGTTTTGCCTCTTGGTTCCATCTCCCAGTCCGATTTCTGCCCGGTTGTCCTCGCCAGTCCCTTGTGCATCGGGGTGGTCCAAAATCACCTATAACAGCGACCATTTGGTTGAATCTGCATTTATAAACTGCCACATACAACACATAGACATAGACTTTTTTGTTTGCCATATTTGAATAGGGCAAAATTTATTTGACCAAAATCAAGACGTTCCATTATGTGTTTGACCTAAAGTCTTGCATAGACCAAAACATAAAATCATGATTTTTTTCAATCTCCTTCAATTTCTCTTTTCTTTTTTTCATTTGACTTCAATGTTCATACATTTTCTTCTTTGTATAAGTTTTGAGCTCGAGCAATAATTCCCTTTCGTGCTTCTTGCTCGAATGTGTAAGCTTCGTGCAACAATCATCACCGAATTTACTTGCAGTGATTTCACCACCTGTCTGACCAGTCACTTTGATGACTGTAGTTTCCTGCAGGGGTGGTCACCACGGTCGTCATCAACTTCACTTGCGGTGATTTCACCACCTGTCTAGACCAGTCACTTTGATGATTATAGTTTCCTATAGGGGTGGTCACCAGATTTGCCTACATCGGCACATGTCTGCCAGACCAGTCCCTATTTTATTGGGTGATCTTGGTAACATTTGATGATGAAGTGAAGTTGTCAACCGTCAACCTTTGAAGAAGAAGTGAGACTTCCAACTGTCAACTTTTGAAGATGAAGCGAAAGTCGTCAACCGTCAACTTTTGAGCAAGAAACGAGGTCGCCAACTTTTGACTTGAGGTAAAATTCTATCCAATTTTAACTTGCATTTGAAATAGAATGAGTTTGGACTTTAATTGATTTTGGGTTTGACATGATTTGGATTGAGAATAATCTCAGTTGACTGAATAACATATATGTATAATATTAACAAGCGAATGTTAATCAAAATACTTGAATGGTCTATTGGTTTAATAGTCAAGCTAGATACTTTAAGGTCACGAGTTCAAGTTTCAAAACTGTCAATTTTTTAAGATACATGTTTTCAAACTTGGAGAACGTAAGAACTTTCAAACTTGGAGGAAAGGAATTGTAGCGAAGCAACTTTTGGAGAGAACGAAAGCAACGTGGGGAACCTTCAAAACCTTCGAACTTTGAGAGGAGGAGACTGCAACTGCGCAGGAACTTGGAGAGAAGGAGACTGCAACGTGAGAAACTTCGAACTTAGGGGAAATTCCTTCAACGAAGCAGGTTGAAAACCTTCAAACTTGAAGAAGAGGGAACAACGAACTTAGGGTGAGTGAAACAACGAACTTAGGGTGAGTGAAACACTGAACTTGAGCTAGAGAGACATTGAATTTGGAGGAATGAAGTCACTTCAATTTGTCGTGTTGCCCCCAGTAGTGATGAGTTTCTTCAATTTGTCTTGTCGTGCTTCAATATTTGTTGCACATTCTTTTTTTTGTTTATAGAGACTGGACTTAAAGTTTTTTTTAAGCTGCCTACGTACCCTTAAGGAACAGGGATCAAGTCATAACGTAGTTCAGGATTTTTTTCTTGCACTCACCTTTTAAGCTCATGCTGGCTAGGAGCATCATGCAGTTTAGACTCTTACGATAAGGAGTGTTTACATTTTAAATGCTCTTATCTTCATCATGGTCTGGATCAGATCCTTCACTTGTAGGATTGGTCATGATAATGAGATTTGGCTTCACCTTCAAGGAACCTTCTGTATTTATGAGAACAAAAAACTTCCTTTTCATCTGTGATGGGACAATACTTTGAAGCCTTTTGTCATTGTTTACTTCATTGAACAGTTTCACCTCTAAGTTATCTATCTTTCTTTTAGGTTGATCGTTTGTTACTTTGAGGCGATCAAAGACAGATATTGAAGATCAACTTTTCTTCGATGTGGAGACACTTGGTCTTTGGAAAGCAGAAGGTCGAGTGGAGGTGGACATCGAACATTGATTTTCTTCTTTTGTCGCGGCCATACTCGTTTTTTGGAATACCGAAGGACGAGTAGTTGAAGGCTTAATGCGATTGAAGATGGAAGTCCTTTGTTCACCCTTCTTGGAATTGTCAACTTTTTCTATGTTGGTGCAGTAGGAAGTTGCAATGTTTTCTTTTTCCTTTTTGTAGAAAGTTTTGGAGAAAAGTTCCTTCGCAGTCACCAGTTGTTGAGGTTGAGAAAACTCTTTACTTCTCTGCCTCTTGGGTTGAAGTTTCTTAGGATCTTTCTTTCTTGGATGTTTGATCTTTTCTTTGATTGTAGCAAGATTTGATTGAGCTACTTCATCAAGGTCGAACTCAATTTTGCTTTCCTTAGCTAGCTTTAGAATTAAATCCTGTAGGACAAAACATCTTTCCACTGGATGACCAATAACTCGATGATACTTGCAATACTTGGGATCATCAACTTTCTCCATCTCTTCTGGTCTTTTACACTTAGGGAGTTCTATCAATTGCGTTTCCAGTAATTGTTCCAACATATCAAGGATGTCAGCATCAGGGAAATGGTAGATTTTTTTTGTCTTTCCTTTAAAGTTAAGTGACGTGTTCCATTTGTTTGTCGCTTTTCTTTCAAAGATGACTTGAGAGGAATTGTGCTTACGACCATAGATTCTTCTGTAGTCGTTTCGACGTCCTTTCCTTCTATCTTCAAGTTAGGAAGTAGAAGGTCTTGGTTTTCTTGGCTAGAATACTTAGCTCCATATCGTGGACGCGAGTTGCTAATTCTTCAAAGGTGCGAGGCTTTATACCTTGAAGGATGTAGAGGAGTTCCTAATGCATGCCTTGAATGCACATCTCAATAGTAGAGAGTTCAGTGAGGCGATCCTTGCAATCTAGACTCATGGCTCTCCAACGATTTATGTAGTTAATAACGAGTTCACCTTTTCGCTGTTTAGTGTTGGTGAGCTCGAACATGCCAACGGTTCGTTTGGTGCTATAGAAGCGATTCAAAAACTCTCTTTCGAATTCCTCCCAACTGTCTATTGACTCAGGTTCTAGATCAGTGTACCAGTCAAAAGCATTTCCTTTAAGTGTCCGAACGAACTGCTTGACTAGTAGGTCCCCTCGAGTACCAACGTTCTTGCATGTCTCAATGAAATGGGCAATATGTTGTTTAGGATTGCCTTTTCCATCAAATTGCTGAAACTTTGGTGTCTGATACCTGATTAGCATTCTCAAGTTATCAATCCTCTTAGTATAAGGTTTAGAATAAAAGAGGGAATCTTGAGTAGCTCTGATACAATTTGTGATATTATCTTGGAGTTATTGGATGGATAGTGAAGCGATCGAAGCAGAACACTGTGGTTGATCATCTTGCAATATAGTCTGTTGGGAATTGGGAATGCAACCAAAGTCCCACATTGGCTAGATAAGGGGATGATCATGGGTTTATAAGGGAGGACAAGTATCTCCATTGGTATGAGGCCTTTTGGGTGGAACCAAAAGCAAAGCCATGAGGGCTTATGCCCAAAGTGGACAATATCATACCATTATGGAGATCTGTGATGTGTCCTCACCTTAACAAGTGGTATTAGAGCTAGACCCTGACTTAGCCATGTCGGTAGAATCCTCGGGTGTCGAACAAAAAGAATTTGTGAGCCTTGAAGAAGTAGTCATGGGGGAGACCCGTAATCTGGCTCTAAGAGCAAAAACTCCCCCGTATGAAAGGAGATTTGGATGGATACAATCCGTAATTTGGCTCTAAGAGCAAAACTCCGAATCCGTAATCTGGCTCTAAGAGCTAACTCATCCGTATGAATGGAGATCTGGATGGATAGAATTCATAATCTGGCTCTAAGAGCAAACTCCTCCGTAAGAAAGGAGATATGGACGGATAGATGACTATTTGAGGGGAGGCTCGTCTGTGGTACTTTGTTCGAGGGGAGGATTGTTGGGAATTGGGAGTGCAACCAAAGTCCCACATTGGCAAGATAAGGAGATGATCATGGGTTTATAAGGGAAGACAAGTATCTCCATTGGTACGAGGCCTTTTGGGTGGAACCAAAAGCAAAGCCATGAGGGCTTATGCCCAAAGTGGACAATATCATACCATTGTGGAGATCTGTGATGTGTCCTCACCTTAACAAGTGGTATCAGAGCTAGACCCTGACTTAGCCATGTCGGTAGAATCCCCGGGTGTCGAACAAAAAGAATTTGTGAGCCTTGAAGAAAAAGGAAGGAATATCACCTACAGAGGGTATTAAGTTTAAAGCTCGAGTTGTTGCAAGAGGGTTTACACAGAGAGAAGGAGTTGACTACAATGAAATATTTTCACCAGTGGTCAGACATACTTCCATCAGGGTGCTTCTAGCCATGGTTGCACATCAGGTAGAACTTGAGCAACTAGATGTGAAGTCAGCTTTCTTACATGGAGAGTTGGAAGAGGAGATTTATATGGCCCAACCAGAGGCGTTTCAGTGTCCTGGTAACATAGTCTTTCCTTTGTCATGATTTTTTATGACTTGGGTTTGACTTGATTCGACGATATGTTGGTTCTCAATCTGGCTCTTTAGGTGCGCGATTTGAGAATCTTTTTCTTCAATCACTTTCATCAAGATGTTGATGTGCTCCTGCATCTCAGCCATTCTTTCTTCTATAGTTATTGTCTCAGTCATCATAACAGTCACTACATCAGAATCAAGTTCAAACAAAGGGTTATACTTAACAAGAAACTTGTCATTGGTATATTCCCCCTGCAATGATAGAAGCTTTATATTCTTGCAACCTCAGTTCATTGAAGCAACAATGGGTAGTATAACTCGTGTAAAAGTCGCTTATGGCAGCAACCATTGAAGAAGTCTTGAATGACATGTTTTCACTTGTGTTTTTAGATAAGAGAAAGAGATGAGAGGTAGAGATCGTCCCACCACGCGTGCCAATTTGTTCACACGTAACTTTGAAGATAGAGACACGTGGAATAAACAATATATTTGTATGGAAAATTGCAGTGGGTAGCAAATTGGACCAAATTAATAGCAAATATAGCACCATGTAAAAAAATTGCAAATATAGTAAAATCTATCAGAGTCTATCTGATAGACTTCGATTATCAGAGTTTATCAGCGATAGACTCTGATTAATCAGAATCTATCAGTCTACTGATAGACTCCGATTATTCAGAGTCTATCAGTGTCTATCGCTGATAAACTTTGGTTAATCAAAATCTATCAGTGACTATCACTGATAGGCTCTAATTAATCAAAGTCTATCAGTGATAGTCATTGATAGATTTTGATTAATCCAAGTCTATCAGTGATAGACACTGATATACTTTGAATAATTAGAGTCTATCAGTGATAGACATGGATAGAATCCGACAAGTTTTCACGAAGGTATAACGATATTTAAATAAAGTAGGTAAAAAAAAAGTAGATTGAAGTACCTTTGTTGCAGTACGAGTTGGTCCAAAGTGACCACCATAAGGAGAGGCATGACACCATGTAAAATCTTACCTGTTTCCTTTGTTGGAATGCACCTTCGAATAATTTGATCGAAACATACCTTGAAGAGAAAATGGTCATTCCACAGGTAGGACTTCACATCATGTAAGAGCTTCTTTCTTTTCTGTGCATTTAAATCAGGTGGCAGTTCTCCTCCTGCAAGAAAGTTCACAAAATCAACAAACCAAGGAAAAGAAGCTTTTACTATATATAACCTTTCGTCTAGAAAAGCTTCTTTAATAGGAAAAGCTGGAAGATTTCTTTCATTCTCTATCCTAGACAAGTGGCCTGCTACTAGATTCTCACAACCTGTCCTATCCTTGATCTCATAATCAAATTCTTGCAACAGAAGAATCCATCTTATTAGTCGAGGCTTTGAATCATTTTTACTTCTCAAATAGACAATGACAACATGGTCAGTATGCCATATTACCTTCGTTTCAAGCAAATAGGGCCTAAATTTATCAAATGCAAACACAACAACAAGCATCTCGTTTTCAGTAGTGGTGTAATTCTGTTGAGCACTATCTATAGTTGTACTTGCATAATATATAACCCTAAAGAATTTATCACGGTGGTTCCCTAAAACAGCTCCCAAAGCATAGTCACTAGCATCACACATGATTTCAAATGGTTAATTCCAATAAGGCACCACAATGATAGGTGCAGAAATCAAATTTTCCTTAAGCAGATTAAATGCTAGCAAACAATCTTTAGAAAGCACAAATGGAGCATCTTTTTCAAGCAGGTTGCAAAGAAGTTTAGAATTTTTAGAGACATTTTTAATAAAACGCCTATAAAACCCGACATGGCTTAAGAAACTGATCGGTTGTGAGTGGTGTCAATTAATTAATACAGAATTTATCGCAGATATGTATTAATCCAAGTATAATTTAACACAATCAAGTAGTACCTAGTGAGTTCTAGGGTCGAATCCATAGGGAAGGGTGATAATAAGTCTTTAATAACTTACTGATTTAAATTCTAGGACGCATGGTATTATGAAAATTTAAAGACAAGATTTGATT
This sequence comes from Luffa acutangula, assembly GCA_036850905.1. Classification (NCBI taxonomy): domain Eukaryota; kingdom Viridiplantae; phylum Streptophyta; class Magnoliopsida; order Cucurbitales; family Cucurbitaceae; genus Luffa; species Luffa acutangula. The sequence goes on from CM072087.1 coordinate 11,609,478, forward strand.
GAGATGAATATTAATGAAATGCAGAAAAATAAAACATGCGCTGAGAGTTAAGAGAAGTAATCAATGATAATACTATCAAAGCTGTTGCGGTAGCAACCTCATGCAGTTATAAGTAACCTTGTAGCGCATACTGTGACTAATTGATCCATTAATGCCTAAGTGAGAAAAAATCATAAGATTCCCTTCCGGTACTACTTATGCGTTTGGCATAGAACTAACAACTGTTTTGCCTAATTAGTTCATGCGTAAGCTTAGTTCTCTAACAACTTACAAGAGATTGCGTTAGTCATAACATAGTCAAAGCTCATTCATGCACTATCTTATAGCAGTAGTATTTTGTTTAATGCTACCAAGACTACATGCAATGCACTAGCTTGCTCTACTTAGATATTTCCACATGCAGTACTGTTGGACTCCTAGGGCGAGTAAGAATATGGTATAAAAAGACTCTAGAATTCCTGTGTAAGTATACACAGTCTGCAACAAGTAATATTATCAATCCAAGGTCCGAATGAGCTTCCACTTTATCTATTTTGTGTAACTTTCTAATGGTCTCAAAGATAATAAAAATGTTTGGGTTTTATAAGAATTCTGCTGAAGCAAAATAAATGACAGAACAACAAGTAAACAAATAGGCAAACAGATTAAAGACAGGCGCTGGTTAGGCTTAGTAATTGTTTAAAAAGATGCTCTAGCAATATTATTGATCATGCAACTCTCGCAGTATTATTAGCGGATTCCTCTCGGAACTCCGGATCTTTTGGAATGTGTTTCAACCCCAATGAAGTGCGACTGATCAAGCACTAGGCAACTGGCTATCCCTAGCTCAGTCACTGGCGTTCACCAATACACAATGATCGTAGTGTGGATAATTGCCACACACTCTCTAAATCATCCCTGAAACTAGAGAGAGGTATTCACACCAGCTGGCCAAGCGGGCATAAAATGTAAATGGGCACAACAATTAACCAAGATGCAATAATCAATATATTACTAAAGTTTAAGCACAACAACTACATGTTCCTAACCAACACCTAAAGCTACTTAGTTCATAATAAGCATGGAAACATGAATTACAGTCTGAGTAGGCATGTCCATAATCACAAGATAACAAAGAAAATAATAATCTCCTCAACCAGCTTGTGAACAATGGTGTTCTTGGTAATCTCTAATCTCTCTATACTACTCGGCTTCCAAGGGTAATTGGAATGCCTTTGACTTGGACGACTACTTCCTTTTATAGAAGGATAGGAGACTTGAATTAGGTCAACTTGGACACGTGTAGGACTATCCTTGCTCCTTTATCCCAAAAATAACTCAACAGAAGTCGGTTCATGAAGTTGGCTAACGAGCTGTGATGTGGCAGTTCTGTTCCCATTTTTTGCTGCAGCACATAATTTGCTTCCTCAAGTCGCCCAGTAATAATCTGCACAAAGTAATTTCCAAGGCTTCCATTCTTCCAAATGGGTTAAAACATGTAATATCTCTCTAAAACCAACCCTATTAAGCATTAAAGACACACAAATCCTTATATAAATGAGGCCTAAATAACTACCTTTTGGGCAGTTATCGCACCCCCAAACTTAAACTGTTGCGTGTCCCGAGCAATACTAACTCACCTTCCCTTATGAATTTAAAACATTAGACAAAGAATTAGCTTAATCAAATCAGACAATCCAATACTGCCTTTTACCTTTACCTGAGCACTCTGCAAAACCGAGCTCTGCCACAGCAAAATTATTCCTCCAGCAGGGACAAATAATCACCACTTTCAACTCAATTCTAAGAACTCACCACAGCCTAGCTCAGACATTCAAAACATATTTTCAAGAGGTTTATATTTTCATTTTTAAACTTAAAGCAGCCCTACAGTCATAAGTTCTTAAGCATGGGATGACCCACTTTATGGTGCAGTATACCCTTGCCTCAAACTTATCACCAACTAGGCTCAATACTCTTTATAAAGCTAAAAAAATCCTTAGTTATTCCATCTCTTGCCCCTCAGAATGGGAACATTTTATGATGAAGCTCACCTAAGTTCTGGGAGATAGAAAAACTGCTGGATCATCATTCATCCTTCAAAACTTTTGCTCCATCAATTTTTTTCTTCAAAATTTCAACAATCAATTTTTTCAGCAAATAATTTTTCTCATTTTTTCACATTTCCTAGGTCATCTTTTGACGCGAAGAAAAACTGTGGGTATCACAAATGTCCCCGGTTACTCAACAACCTAGCAAATTTTAACTTGAAGGAGAGGAATGCTCAAGCAAAACAATTGGAGTAGCAAAAAGTCCCCCAAACTTGGATTATTCATTGTCCCCAATGAATCATTAATTAAGCAATTTTACCCCTAAACTTAAATTTTTCTATATGAATTTTAAACTAAGCGTGGGACTAGAACTAAGCCTAAAGTGGATTATATAAGTCAACACTACCTCCAAAATCTTTTTTGCCGCAGCAATAGTCCAGGCTAGAAGAAATGCTCAAGCAAAAGGTTTCTGGAGATCAGAATACCTTGATCTAATTAAGCGTAATCAGTCCAAGCTTAAAAAATTCAGAAGAAAATTAGTTAAGTTAGAGTTACTCAGTGCTCATAGAACGAAAACATCTTAGAAATTTCATTAAAAAACATAAGAAAAGAAATCACATAGCAGAGATATATTTTTTTAAAGCAGAAAAATTAAAAAGACAAAATAATCAAAGATAGAAAAAGATGCGGTCAGGAATGTGCGAGCAAACAAAATATTTCAACAAAAAGACTGTGCGCTCAAATTCTCCTCCTTCAATCTTCCTAACCATGATCTTCTTCTTCATCACCTTCTCTTTCCACAGGCGACGGCGGGATCCAGGGGTTCAACAGATCTTCAGGGAATGCAGGAAGGGTTGGATACGGTTTGGAAAAATTCTCTTGCAGCGCCCTTCTTAAGCTGGCATCCCGATTCTTAACATAGTTCCAAAGGTTAAAGTTTGCCTCTCAGCAAACTCTTGCCGACTGGCCGAAAGTGCCAGTTGTTCTAGAATCGAGTTGATGCCATGGATAAGCCCACCTTGACGTACCTCCTGCATGCGCTGGAGCCGTGCCAAATTGGGCATGTCTATGATTCCCTTGTCAAACAGAATCACATCCCCCTCTTCCACTGGAACCCCTGCTCTTCTGCATATAACATCGTTATTGTGTTTGGAAAGAACAGTTTCCCTACCTTTTTCCGCCAGCAGTCAAAAATCTCAAAAGAAATTATTTTTCCTACATCAATACTCATCGAGAGAAGAATGGCAAAGGCAAGCAGTACCCTGTCCCGAGATATTATGAAGTCGTGAGTTGTCGGCAGTAAGCGTAGCCTAATAAAACCCATCCAGGTGTTGGCTTCACTCTTCAAATAAGCAGCTTAAAACGTGTGCTTTCGCGTTTGCGACAACCTCCATTGGGCCCCCTCAATGCCAACCTCTCGGACAGCCGCACTTAATTGGTTGCTAGATGGTGCAACCATCATCTCATAAAAAACTGCATGCAGAAAATCCTGGAGATTGAACAAATCGTTAATGGCTTCTGGGCTCCACTGTACGGGCACTCCTCGAACTATAACCTCAAATTCGTCCCGAACGTCAAGATTGGCGTAAAATTCCCGAACAATATTGGAATTAACAGGCTCTGGTTTCACACAGAACTGCCTCCAACCGAGGTTCGCTATTCCAGACTCCAAGAATCATGGCACATAATCGCCAAATCCTCGTTCGAACAGGAAGTCCCATTTCAGCATCTCCTGATATATTGCTCGAGCAAGGTTGTTGACGAAGCGAATAAAAGGTATTCTTGGTTCCTCAATCTCATCAGCCTCACCCGATGCCTCAGCAATCCCTTTGCCCTTGTCTTCTCTTTGCTTGGGCAGAATCTCTTCCTCAGCCTTTCTTGCTTCTTCTTCTCTCGTCTTGTCTTCAACCTCCTTCTTCTTTTGTTCCTCTCTCTCTGTATTGTCTTTTTCGGAGTCAGTAGTTGGAGGCGAGGGGGCATCAGTTCGAACTACCTGAATACGGCCGACTTTTTGCTTAATGCGGCGGCGCTTAGGTACCTCCGGCATGATCACCTCCACTCGAGCCTCCTGAACTGGCTCATTCTCAGTCGCAACCTCTGTCTGCACATCCTCATTCTGTTTTTCTTGAACTTCCACTCGAATTGCCTCTGTATCCGCAACTCTCTACTCAGCCTGTTCTGGGTTTTGTTCTTCTAGTTCTTTCAGGTCTTCTTTAACTATTGTGGCAGCAACCTCATCTGCTGCCTCCTGGACCTCTTCTTGTTCCGCAGCCCTTTGCTGCCTTCTCTTTCTCTTCGCTTCTTTTTCCTCCAACGTCCTCTTCTTTTTCGTTTTCGCTTTCTGAACCTCGGGGGTAACAGGTACCTCTTCTCCCTCATTATCTCTCTCTTTTCTCGCTCTCGTTTTGGCCATCGAAGATTTTGAAAAGGAATTCTATTGCACACACAGAGAACGAAAGAAAAATGCAAATGGTAAGGGATGGATCAAGAAGATGAAGTGGGAAGAACTTACCAAAGGTTCTTGAATAAATAGCTGCAGCAAATCAAATCATAACTAAAAGATTTTGCTCCGTATTAAATGGGTTTACCGTTAACATTCAATTTGCAAATCAAATTCCCAACGGTAAAATCTTTGAATTTCAATTAACCATGGTAAATAACTGCACGCTGTCAACGGCTAAACCGTTAGATAATCCCTGCGTGACATGTGGCAGCATCCCGAAAATTTACCTGCTCACAGAAATTCAAAAATCCCAACGGTAAAAATAATTAACTCACAATAAAATCTTTTTTTTTCTCGGACGAAATGCTCCAGCCAGACCTTTGCCGCAACAATCTTCTGAACCTGGGGAATCTTGGATACAGGATTCAAATTTCAAAATAGAAAAAAAAATCTTCTAAATTTAAAAATAACCAATCAAATAAAGTTTAATCTTTCTTGAAGCCGAATTAATTTAGAGAAAATCTTTATTAACTCAAACTAAACAGAATTAAAATAACTGAAAATAAAATCTAGATCTTAATCTAATAAAATCTAATTAATTCAAAGATAATTCAAAGATAATCCAAATAAATAATCCTAAAATAAAATCAAATTCAAAACGATATAGATAAAATCTAAACAAATACTTAAAGATAAAATCTAATAAACCACACAAAAATCTAACCTATTCGAAAATAAATCAGCGAAATATAAAAAGAATACAAACACTGGGAGCTCAAAATTTTGCTCTGTGAAATGCTCCCGCAAAAATCCTGCTCTCTCAAACATCGACCAACCTTAGGGAAGGATATTTCGACTGAAACTCGTCACCCCAATAATGCTTCACATCCTGTCCATTCACCTTGAACACTCTCCCATCTTTTTCATCCTGCAAAGTAATTGCTCCATGGGGGAAAACCTCAACCACAGTAAATGGTCCTGACCATTTAGATTTTAGCTTTCCAGGAAATAATTTCAATCTAGAATTATAAAGCAAGACTTTCTTACCCTTGACAAACTCTTTAGATTTTATTTTCCTGTCATGCCACAGCTTAGTCTTTTCTTTATACATTTTCGCATTCTCATAAGAAAATTGGCGAAATTCCTCTAATTAATTAAGCTGCAACATTCTTATTGCTCCTGCCCGACTCAGATCAAAATTCAATTTTTTCAAAGCCCAAAACGTTTTATGCTCTAGCTCCAATGGTAGATGACAAGCTTTCCCATATACTAACCTATAGGGAGACATACCTAGAGGAGTCTTATAGGCTGTCCTATAAGCCCAAAGAGCCTCATCCAACCTAAAAGACCAATCCTTCCTAGATGGATGTACTACTTTCTCTAGAATCGCTTTTATTTCCCTATTACTAATTTCAGCTTGACCATTTGCTTGTGGGTGATAAGGGGTAGCTATCCTATGCTTAATCCCATACTTAGCTAACAACTTAGTTAAGATATTATTAACAAAATGTGTACCCTCATCACTCACTAGAGCTCTAGGTGTCCCAAACCGCGCAAAGATGTGCGATTGAAGAAACCTTGCAACTGTCTTGGCATCACTCTGATGGCATGCAATGGCCTCCACCCATTTAGACACGTAATCAACTGCCAATAAGATAAAAACATTGCCATTAGAAGGGGGAAATGGCCCCATAAAATCTATACCCCATACATTGAATAATTCAACTTCTAAAATGTAAGTAAGAGGCATTTCATCTCTAGGCCCTAAATTTCCTCTCCTTTGGCAAGCATCACATTGCTTGTAGAACCAATGGGCATCCTTGAATAAGGTGGGCCAGAAAAATCCACAATGTAAAATCCTGATAGCTGTCCTCTGACCGCTGAAGTGACCTCCATACGGTGAAGAGTGACATTGCTCCAGGATTTCCTTTGCTTCAGCACCTAAAACACACCTACGAATAATACCATCAGAGCATTGCTTATACATAAATGGCTCATCCCAATAGAAAAATTTTGCATCATGCTTAAACTTTTTCTTCTGCCTCCAATCCATGTCAATAGGAGTGACTCCCTTTACCAAAAAGTTGGCAATATCAGCATACCAAGGGACGTCCCTGACTACCTTTACCTCAACATCAAAAAGCTGTTCATCTGGAAAATAATATGAAATGGCAGATTGCTCTAGCAAAGATGATGATGGATCAAGACGAGATAAATGATCTACAATGACATTTTCTGATCCCTTCTTATCCTTTATCTCCAAGTCGAACTCCTGCAACAATAAAACCCAACGAATTAGTCTAGGCTTTGCATCTTTCTTAGCCATTAAATACTTTATTGCTGCATGATCCGTGAACACCGTGACTTTGGATCCAACCAAATATGGCCGGAATTTTTCAAAAGCAAACACAACAGCTAACAACTCCTTTTCAGTAGTTGTATAGTTAACTTGTGCTTCATTAAAAACCTTGCTTGCATAATATATAGGATGGATAAATTTGCCCTGCTTTTGCCCCAGCATAGCACCTACCGCAGCATCACTTGCATCACACATTACCTCAAATGGTAAATTCCAATTAGGTGCACACAGAATGGGTGCTGAGATTAAAACAGCCTTTAAAGTCTCAAAAGCCTTCCTACAATCTGCATTAAAGTCAAAAACATGATCAGTACACAATAAGTTACAAAGAGGTTTACTGATTTTGGAAAAATCTTTTATGAACCTCCTGTAAAATCCAGCATGTCCTAAAAAACTCCAAATTCCCTTCACTGAATTCGCTGGTTCTAATCTCTTAATCACCTCAATTTTTGCTCTATCAACTTCTAGACCATTCCTAGAAATCCTATGACCTACACTATGCCCTCCTTCACCATGAAGTGGCATTTTTCCCAATTAAGAACTAGATGGGTGTCCTCACATCTCTTTAATACCTTGCCTAAATTATCTAAACAATTCTGAAAAGACCCTCCAAACACTGAAAATTCATCCATAAATACCTCAATAGTGGACTCAATAATATCAGAAAAAATTGTTAACATACACCGCTAAAATGTTGCTAGAGCATTGCAAAGGCCAAAAGGCATTCACCTAAAAGAAAACGTCCCAAAAGGACAGGTGAAAGTGGTTTTCTCCTGATCCATAGGAGCAATAGTAATCTGGTTATACCCAGAATAACCATCTAAGAAACAATCATAGGCCTGACCAGCCAATCTATCCAACATCTGGTCAATAAATGGTAGAGGGAAATGGTCCTTACGGGTGGCCTTATTAAGCATCCTGTAGTCCATACAAACCCTCCAGCCAGTTACTGTCCTAGTTGGAATCAACTCATTGTCTTTATTACTTACCACAGTGACACCTCCTTTTTTAGGAACACATTGGACAGGGCTCACCCAATTGCTATAGACAATTGGATAAATGATCCCAGCATCCAACCATTTAATAAAAAGGTTAAGCCTACTTTGTTGCTCAACACTCCTAAAAGATCCCTCCTCTAGAGTAATTTTGTGCATACAAAAAGATGGGCTAATTCACTGAATGTCAGCCAACGTCCAACCTATAGCCTTGCGGTATTGCTGCAACAATCTTATTAAGGCCTCCTCATGCTCTGGCATTAAATCTGATGCAACAATAATGGGCAACGTCTTACCTTCCCCGAGATATACATACTTTAGATGATCCGACAAGGGCTTCAAATCTAAAGTAGGTGCCTCAATCAGGGATGGCTTAATAGGAAGAGCTTTCCTTTGATCTAAATCTAAAGACTCAAAAACATCCTCACACCTAAACAACTCTTTTTCATCTTTTCTTTCTAACAAACACACTTCTAAATCTTCTACACTAACCTCTCCATGCTTTTCCGAATGCTGACTAGCCGAATCCTGTATTGTTGTCTCAATAACTGTGCTCTCTAGAATCCGAATGAAGGAGCAATCCTCCATTTCATCTGGATATTTCATGGCTTTAAACACATTAAATTTTACTTCCTCATTACAGACTCTCATTGTTAATTGCCCTTTTTGAACATCTATTAACGCCCTACCAGTAGCCAAAAATGGACGACCTAGAATGATTGGGACATCTTTATCAGCCTCATAGTCTAAAATAATAAAATCAACGAGAAATATGAATTTATCCACTTTTACTAAGACATCCTCAATTTTACCCTCCTGGATCCTTAGCCTTGGGTGGTAGCCCATTCTTAAAAATAGCACTACATTCCTCAGTAAGAGATACAGTTTCAAACTCACCTAACCTCTTCTTTTTAGTTAAGATATCCTTAAGAAATTTAGCATAATTAGGCATTTGCTCAATAGCTTCTACTAAAGGAATATTTATGTACAATTGCTTAAGAATCTCTAAAAAGTTCCTAAATTGACCATCCTGATTCTTAGGCTTTTGCCTTTGTGGAAAAGGTAGAGGTGGTACATAAGGTGGGGGCGACACATAAGGTGGGGGCGGCACATAAGGTGGTTCCACATCTGGAACAGAACCAGATGCTCCAACATTTTTATTGCTGCCTCCAGCACCCTGACCAGACTCCAACTCTTTCTCAACAACAACATTATTTTTATCACCATTTTTGTCTATAACCTGGGTTTTACTAGGCTCTTCTAACGGCTTACCGCTCCTAAGAGTTACCGCTTTTACTTGCTTCTTACCTTCCCTTCGAGGGTGTTCAGTATCCGAGGGAAGTTTCCCTTGAGGCCTTGCTTTCTGCTCATTAGCTAGCTGACCCACTTGCAATTCCAAGGCCCTCATCGAAGCTTGATTACTTTGAATTGCGACATCTGTACGAGCCATAAATTCTTTCATCATCGCCTCGAGAGAACTTCCCGAATTTTACTGGGGCAAAGCCTGCTTATTTTGCTGAGGCAATACCTTTGCTTTAGCAAATCCCGGCTGGTTCACCTTTTGTTATGCTTGCACATTACTTCCTTGTCCTTCCCATGAGAAGTTGGGGTGGTTGCGCCAACCTGGATTATAAAAGTTAGAGCAAGGCTTATTCCTCTGATTACCTACAAAAAACACAGAAGCTGGATTGCTGGGGCAAAACTCGTAGTTGTGATTTTCACCACAATAGACACATGCTTCCTCTACCACTTGGTTCACCACTGCAGCAGGCTCCATAGCTGGTGGCTGCTGATGACTAATCACTGTCACATTCTTAAGAGCATTAGCAATCATAGCAAGATCAGCCCTAATGGTAGACACACCATCAACCTCTAATACACTCTTAACCTTTTTATTTGTTCCTCTAACATCCAACCACTGACAACTATTAGTCGATATTCTTTCTAAAATCTCATAAGCTTAATCACAAGTTTTTGCCAAAAGGGCCCCTCCAGCCGAAGCATCGACCATACCTTGGGTTACTCCATTTAAACCATTGTAAAATGTTTCCATTTGAATACAATGAGGTAGACCATGGTGGGACACTTTCGCAAAAGCTCCTTAAACCTTTCCCAAGCCTCACTAAAAGTCTAATCTTCAAGTTACCTAAACCCTACTATTTCACTCCTTAATTTAGCATTTCTATTAGGTGGGAAATATTTACTCAAAAATTTTTCAACTAACTCATCCCATGTCCTAATTGACCCTGGAGCAAAAGAGTTTAACCATGCCTTTGCTCCATCTCTAGGCACTCCTTGAATTACCAAAGAATCGCTAACTCCTAGAAAAGACTTAAGATGTAAATGAGGGTCTTCAGATGACAAACCATGGAATTGTCCCACGGTTTGCAACATCTGAAACATTACCGGTTTCATTTCAAAATTTTCCGCTTGGATTTGGGGACGTGCAATCCCTAGATTCAACTCATTAAACATTGGGACAACATACGCTCGAATGGCTCTGGTCCCATCGTTCGCTATCAAGATAGGATTCTCAGCCTGATTATTTTGCTGCTCATTTTGCTCTAGCGGCGGATTTTGCTGCAGCAAACGATTCTGGGGTCTGCTGGACCTTCAGGACCCTCCGGAAGACGCGACACGTTCTCCATCTGGTTTTTGCGCTGCTCTCTCCTTCTTATCTTGAATGTCCTTTCGATTTCTGGATCACGTTCAAACCTTACCCCAGGCGGATCGCTCATGCACCAAACTCATATCTTCAAAAACAAAAGAAACAATCAAAAAGTTCTAGCACCAAACCACTAAAACACATACACAAAATAAATCAGATAAAAACTTATTCAAGTCCCCGGTAACGGTGCCAAAAACTTGTTGGACTCCTAGAGCGAGTAAGAATATAGTATAAAAAGACTCTAGAATTCCTGTGCAAGTATACACAATCTGCAACAAGTAATATTATCAATCCAAGGTCTGAATGAACTTCCACTTTATCTATTTTGTGTAACTTTCTAATGGTCTCAAAGATAATAAAAATGTTTGGGTTTTATAAGAATTATGCTGAAGCAAAATAAATGACAGAACAACAAGTAAACAAATAGGCAGACAGATTAAAGACAGACGCTGGTTAGGCTTAGTAATTGTTTAAAAAGATGCTCTAGAAATATTATTGATCATGCAACTCTCGCAGTATTATTAGCGGATTCCTCCCGGAACTCCGGATCTTTTGGAATGTGTTTCAACCCCAATGAAGTGCGACCGATCAAGCACTAGGCTATCCCTAGCTCAGTCACTGGCGTTCACCAATACACAATGATCATAGTGTGGATAATTGCCACACACTCTCTAAATCATCCCTGAAACTAGAGAGAGGTATTCACACTAGCTGGCCAGGCGGGCATAAAATGTAAATGGGCACAACAATTAACCAAGATGCAATAATCAATATATTACTAAAGTTTAAGCACAACAACTACATGTTCCTAACCAACACCTAAAGCTATTTAGTTCATCATAAACATGGAAACATGAATTACAATCTGAGTAGGTATGTCCATAATCACAAGATAACAAAGAAAATAATAATCTCCTCAACCAGCTTGTGAACAATGGTGTTCTTGGTAATATCTAATCTCTCTATACTACTCGGCTTCCAAGGGTAATGGAATGCCTTTGACTTGGACGGCTACTTCCTTTTATAGAAGGATAGGAGGCTTGAATTAGGTCAACTTGGACACGTGTAGGGCACATAATTTGTTTTCTCCAGTCGCCGAGTAGCATAATCTACACAAAGTAATTTCCAAGGCTTCCATTCTTCCAAATGGGTTAAAACATGTAATATCTCTCTAAAAATCCTTATATAAATGAGGCCTAAATAACTACCTTTTGGGCAGTTATCCATTACCTGTCATGGATTTATCATGCTGCTACCTCATCCGGCTGGCCAGGCTAGAGTTAGTAATGAAAATAGTATCGCATCTAAGTAGAAGACATTAACTTATCATTGAATCAAAGTATGCACATACAGAGTAAACTTATCACCTCATGGGTGCCTGCGAAAAGCCTTGAAAAAGAAAATTAGCTCATGCGGGCAAAGGAATACACTACGTAATACATCTTTAACGCAATACAAGTCTACCCTCCGCAGTGACCTTCTGTGATTTCTCTTTCTCCTTGCTTTCTGGTCCTTTCTCTCTCCTCCATCCTCTCTCTTCTCTTTGGCAAGTGGATGCTTCTTATAGGCAGAGGAAGCTGACTTCAATAAGGAATTGGCAAACGTGCCCCAGTTATCTTCTACCAGCTAGTACATCAGCTATGTGTCAGCACGGTATTTTCATCCATCTTTCCTTTCACAAGCGTTTTGGGATTTGCACCTGCACTAAAAAAAACTTGGGCAACAAACAACTGCATTTTTAATGCTTTAGCACCTTACATTTCTATAATTTCATACCGCATCTATAAATATAGCCTCCCGCAAGAAACCATCGCATTTTCCTTCCTTACTGCATTGCACCAATGCATCAATATATCTTTTAGCCTCATTTTAGCCTAAGTTTAAAGAAGAAATAACTTGCTTTTTGCAAGTTATCAAACCCCAAAACTTAAACTATTGCTTGTCCCCAAGCAATGCCTATTGTCAACTTTGCGAGGGTAACTTAGCTCTCAATGCCTTGGATCCTTACATCCCTTTGTCTCTTCTTTGAGCATTACTTAGCAGGATTAGGCCTCTGCTAAATTTTATCATTGCTTAAGGAGAGTTCCTTACGCTTAGATTCTATCCTGCGTTAACTCAACCATTCTTCTTATGTTTTGGGCGCACTTTTTTTTTTTCTTTTTTTTTTAAGTAGAAGTTGATTGAAATCAAAACAAATGCTTTCGTTTTGGCTTACCCACATTTGTGATGAACGATATCCAACTATGGGCATTACATTTTTTTTACTGCCCTAAACGCTCATGGGATGCGGATGCGTCTTCGCGTAGTGACAAACAATGGGTGTCATGAATGTCCCTGGCTACAAACGCATCTTATACCAGAGGAACGCATAAGTATTTTATTTGTGCGCTAACTATCGCACCCCCCCCCCAAACTTAAAATGGACAATGTCCTCATTGTCACCCAAACTTAAATTGGAGCGCGTAGGCTTATGGAGATTAAGGCTGAGATGCGATGGGGTGTAAACGTGCAGGAATTTTTCTTAAGGATTGAGGAATTAAAAACAGTGGTAAATCCTTCAAACTAATGCGGCCAAGGAAACTATGAAATTGTGATGCGTGGGGCAAAACAAAGGAGCTAACACAAAGAGCTTAAGGCATTATACTAAGGCAGAAGAAAATTGCGATGATAATTAACAGCAAGCTTTATTTATTAATGCGATACAAAAGCGTGATTACAAAAGTGGGTGCATAACAAATATACTTATAAAGGAAAAGCAAAAGACAAGACAAAAAGAGATATATTTTTACTGCTGTAGTGGTGGTGGAGGCGGTGGCATCTATTGTCGCGACGCAGGTGGAGCCATGGGGGCGCGCGTTTGAGATGGGCTTGCGCTATCGGGTCTAGGTTGCGCAGGTGTTGGGTTCCTAGAGTGAGTAAAATTATGATCTGAAAAGACTCTAGAATTCCTGTGCAAGTATACACAGTCTGCAGCAAGTAATAAGTATTTGTCAATCCAAGGCCTGAACTAGCTTCCACTCTATCTATTTTGTATAAATCTTTTAATGGTTTCAAGGTAATAAAGATGATTGGGTTTTATAAGAATTACGCTGAAGTAAAGTAAATGACAGAACAACAAGTAAACAAATAGGCAGACAGATTAGAAACAGGCGTTGGTTAGGTTTTAGTAATTGTTTTAAAAGATGCTCTAGCAATATTATTGATCATGCAAACTCTCGCAGTATTATTAGCGGATTCCTCCCGGAACTCTGGATCTTTTGGAATGTGTTTCAACCCCAATGAAGTACGACCGATCAAGCACTAGGCAACTGGCTATCCCTAGCTCAGTCACTAGCGTTCACCAATACACAATGATCATAGTGTGGTTAATCGCCACACACTCTCTAAATCATCCTTGAAACTAGAGAGAGGTATTCATACCGGCTGGCCAGGCGGGCATAAAATAGAAATAAGCACAACAATTAACCAAGACGCAATAATCAATATATATTATTAGAGTTTAAGCACAACAACTACATGTTCCCTAACCAACGCCTAAAGCTACTCAGTTCATAATAAGCATGGAAACATGAATTACAATCTGAGTAGGCATGTCCATAATCACAAGATAATAAAAGAAGATACTAATCTCCTCGATTTGCTTGCAATGACGGTCTTCTAGGTGGTCTCCAATCTCTCTTTACTATTCGGCTCCCAAAGATGGAAGGAAGTTTCCAAGAATGGAATGTTTTCTCCCAAATGTGGAATGACTTTGACTTGGGCAGCTACTTCCTTTTATAGAAGGATAGGAGGCTTGAATTAGGTCAAACTGGACACGTGTAGGGCTCTCCTTGCTCCTTTATCCCAAAAATAACTCAACAGAAGTCGGTTCATGAAGTTGGCTAACGTGCTATGACGTGGCAATTTTGCTCACAGTTTTGTTGCAGAACAGAATTTGCTCCCTCAAGTCGCCCAGTAGCAGATTCTACACAAAATAATTTCCAAAGCTTTCATTATTCCAAATGGGTTAAAACATGTAATAACTATCCAAAACCAGCCCTATTAAGCACAAAAGACACACAAATGAATATAGAAATGAGGCCTAAATAACTACCTTTTGGGTAGTTATCACACCCCCAAACTTGAACTATTGCGCGTCCCGAGCAATACTAACCAACCTTCCCTTAAGAATTCAAAACATTAGACAAAGAACAGCTTAATCAAACCAGACAGTCCAACACTACCTTAGACCTTTACCTGAGCACTCTGCAAAACCGAGCTCTGCTGCAGCAAAATGATTCATCCGACATGGACAAATAATCACCAGTTTTAACTCAATTCTAGGAACTTTGCCACAGCTTAGCTTTATTACATGACATCTTAAAACATATTTTCAAGGGGTTTATTTTGTTTTTCAGACTTAAAGCAGCCTTACAGTCATAAGCTCTTGAGCATGGGATGACCCACTTTATGGTGCAGTATACCCATGCCTCAAACTCATCACCAACTACGCTTAATACTCATTATAAAGCTAAAAAATCCTTAGTTATTCTATCTCTTGCCCCTTAGAATGGCGACATTTTGTGATGAAGCTCACCTAAGTTCTGGGAGACAGAAAAACTACTGGATCATCATTCATCCTTCAAAACTTTTGCTCCATGAATTTTCTCAGCAAAATTTTCAACAAATAATTTTTTCAGCAAATATTTTTCCTCATTTTTCTTATTTCCTAGGTCATCTTTTGACGCGAAGACAAACTGTGGGTATCACAAATGTCCCCGGTTACTCAATAACCTAACAAATTTTTAAATGAAGGAGAGGAATGCTCGAGCAAAACAATTGGAGTAGCATAAAGTCCCCCAAACTTGAATTATTCATTGTCCCCAATGAATCATCAATTTAGCAATTACACCCCCAAACTTAATTATTTTTATCTGAATTTTAAACTAAGTGTGGGAGTAGAACTAAGCTTAAAGTGGATCATATAAGTCAACACTACCTCCAAAATCTTCTTGCCGCAACAATTGACCAGGCTAGAAGAAATGCTCAAGCAAAAGGTTTCTGGAGATCAGAATACCTTGATCTAATTAAGCGTAATCAGTCCAAGCTTCAAAAATTTAGAAGAAAATAGTTAATTCAGAGTTACTCAGTGCTCATAGAACAGAAACATATAAAAAGTTCATAAAAAACGTAAGAAAAGGAATTACATAGTAGATATATATTTTTTAAGCAGAAAAATTAAAAAGCAGTAGACAAAACAAGCAGAAATAGAAGAAGATTCGGTCAGAAATGCGCGAGCAACAAAATTATTTCAACAAAAAGACTGCGCGCTCAAATTTTCCTCTTTCAGTCTTCCTGACCAGGCTCTTCTTCTTCATCACCTTCTCTTTCCACAGGCGGCGGCGAAATCCAGGGGTTCAGTAAGTCATCAGGGAATATGGGTAAAGCCGGATACGGGTTGGAAAAATTCATTTGCAAGGCTACCCTTAACGCGACATCCCTCCTTTTTACATAATTCCAGAAAGTCTGAAATTGCCTTTCAGCGAATTCCATCTTGCTGGAATGCATTTGCAATTGCTCCTGTATTTGTTGGATGTCGCACACCAAACCTCCTTGGCGTGCTTCCTGTATTCTCTGAAGCCTGGCCAGATTTGGTGTGTCTATTATTCCCTTATCTGGTAAAATCACATCATCCTCACTCACTGGCACCCCTGCCCTTTGGCATAGCATTGTGATAGTGTTGGGGAAAAACAGCTACCCCACCTTTTTTCGCCAGTAGTCAAGAATCTCAAAAGAAATTATTTTTCCTACGTCAATACTCATCGAGCGAAAAATAGCGAATGCAAGCAATACTCGGTCCCGAGACACTATGGAGTCGTGAGTTGTCGGTAGTAAGCGCAGCCTAATGAAACCCATCCATGTGTTGGCCTCGCTCTTCAAATAAGCAGCCTGAAACGTGCATTTTTCCGTCTTTGACAACCTCCACTGGACCCCCTCAATGCCAACCTCTCGGACAGCCGCATTCAATTGGTCGCTAGATGGTGCAACCATCATTTCATTAAAAACCGCACGCGGAAAATCCTGGAGATTAAACAAGTCATTAATGGCTTCTGGGCTCCACTCCACGGGCATTCCCCGAACTATAACCAGAAACTCTTTCTGATCATCAAGATTCGCGTAAAATTCTCGAACAATGTTGGAATTAACAGGCTCTGGTTTCACACAAAATTGGCTCCAGCCGAGGTTCTTTATTTCAGTCCTCAAGAACCGTGGCAAATCATCGCCAAAACCTCGTTCAAACAGGAAGTCCCGTTTCAGCATCTCCTGGTATTTTGCTCGAGCAAGGTTGTTGACGAAGCGAATAAAAGGTAATCTTTGTTCCTCAACCTCGTCAGCCGCACCTGATGCCTCAGCAATACCTTTGCCCTTGTCTTCCATTCGCTTGCGCAAAATCTCTTCCTCAGCCTTCTTTGCTTCTTCTTCTTCTGCTTTGTCTTCAACGTCCTTCTTTTTTTGTTCCCTTCTCTCTTCCTCAGAATCCGACGATGGAGGCGATGGGGTATTTCGAATCACCCTGAAGCGACCTGCCTTCCGCTTAATGCGGCGACGCTTTGGTACCTCTGGCACGATTACCTCCACCTGAGCCTCATGCACCAGTTCCTGTTCATTCCCTTCCTCAGTCACTACCGCGGCCTGTTCGTCTCGTACTTCAACAACCTCTGTTTCTTGATTCTTCTCAACATTTTCTTCTTGAACCGTATCTGGGCTATCGGTTCTACTTCAGGATTTTGAACTCCCTCCGTATCTGGGACATTCACTGGTTCTTCTTGGATAATTTCTTGACCTTCAACTCTCTGTTGTTTCCTTCGCCTCTTGGCTTCCTTCTCTTTGGGTGTTATCTTCTTCTTTGTCTTTGCTTTCGGTACCTCTGACACTGTTTCCTCCTCATTATCTCTCTCTCTGTTTGCTCTCGTTTTTGCCATGGAAGACTCAGGGTTTTCCAGAGAAAAGCAACGAAGGAAGAAGAAGAAGAAATACAAGCAGGGAAGAAAGTAAATGCAAAGTCGAAGTGAAAAGAAACTTACCACTGTCCGTAAATAAATAAGGCGTCAGCAAAATCGAATCCCACCTGAAAAGATTTGCCCTGCATTTATTAATAATCCCGTTTAATTTTAATCGCATGCAAATTGGCAATTCAAAACCATCAACAGTAAGTTTATGAATTCCAATCGCCCACGGTAAATCCTCATGTGTTGTCCACCATCAAAGCCGTTGGATGATCTCTATGTGACACGTGGTCTCATCAGATGACGCATGCAAATTTACCTGCGAAAATTCAAAGAAAATCCCAACGGTAAAAATAACAAATTTTCAACGAAATCCCTTCTAATTCGGATGATTTTGCTTCAGCCATAACTTTGCTGCAACAACCTGAAAAATCGTTGACACAAAATTTGAATTTCAAAGCAATCAAATCTTTAAAATTCAAATTTAAATATAACTGATCAAATCAAACCTAATCTTTTCTTTTCAAGTGAAGCCAAATAAATTAGAGAAGATCGTTATTAATCTAAACCAAAAATAACTAAATATATAAACTAGACAAAATCTAATAAAATCTCATTAATTAAAAGATAATTCAAATAAATAACCCGAAAATCAAATCAGATTCAAAACGAAATAGATAAAATCTAAACTACCAAAAATAACAAAACTACTTAAATATAAAATTTAATAAACCATGCAAAATCAAATCTAACCTAATCGAAATTAAAAACAAATCAGAAAAATAAAATCAATACAAACACTAGGAGCTCAAAATTTTGCTCTGTGAAATGCTCCCGCAAAAGTCCTGTTCTCTCAATCATCCACCAATTTTAGGAAAGGATATTTCGACTGAAACTCCTCACCCCAATAGTGCTTCACACGTTGTCCATTCACCTTGAACACTCTTCCATATTTTTCATCTTGCAAAGTAATTGCTCCATGGGGGAAAACCTCAATCACAGTAAATGGTCCTGACTATTTAGATTTTAGCTTTCTAGGAAATAATTTCAATCTAGAATTATAAAGCAAAACATTCTGACCCTTGACAAACTCTTTAGATTTAATTTTCTTGTCATGCCATAGCTTAGTTTTTTCTTTATACATTTTCGCATTCTCATAAGAAAATTGGCGAAATTCCTCTAATTCATTAAGCTGCATCATTCTTATTGCTCTTGCACGACTCAGATCAAAATTTAACTTTTTCAAAGCCCAAAATGTTTTATGCTCAAGCTCTAATGGTAAATGACAAGCTTTCCCATATACTAACCTATAGGGAGACATACCTAGAGGAGTCTTATAGGCTGTCCTATTAGCCAAAAGAGCCTCATCCAACCTAAAAGACCAATCCTTCCTAGAAGGATGGACTACTTTCTCTAGAATCGCTTTAATTTCCCTATTACTAATTTCAGCTTGACCATTTGCTTGTGGGCGATAAGGGGTAGCTATCCTATGCTTAATCCCATACTTAGCTAATAACATAGTTAAGACATTATTAACAAAATGCGTACCCTCATCACTCACTAGAGCTCTAGGTGTCCCAAACTGTGCAAAGATGTGCGATTGAAGAAACCGTGCAACTGTCTTGGCATCACGCTGATGGCATGCACTGGCCTCCACCCACTTGGACACATAATCAACTGCCAATAAGATAAAAACGTTGCCATTGTAATTGATGGAAAGAAGGAGAAGAACTCAAGCAGGCCGAAGAACAGTGGGCTTCTAGTCGCATCATCGTTGCGACGTTGTTCTTCAGCGTCTCGATGTTGATGAGTTTTCAAAGGAGGTGCGATTTTTTCTAGATTTTGGTCGGTTCACTCATTTTCGGTTTGGCTCACTGAAATGTCAACCGGTTCAGCCCCATATGGTTCGATTCAGTGATGATCAAGCCTTGGGAGGTCCAGTTCGGTCCATTACAATCCAGTTTGAGATGGTTCGAGATTCCTGAAAGCTTCACAACACATTTGTTTATTATTATTTGTAATAATTTAGTTAATAGCTTGCTTGAATTGCCAAAACCGATCCATTTCAGTGTGGTTTAATTATTTTAGCTTTGTGAATGCATGTTATAATTAGTATGGATGTTATATGCATAAGAGTATGCCATATAGATTTAAAATCCCACCATAGGAAGCATGTTTCATGCATTTAAGTATGTTATAAAGAGTTATAATATAAGTATGCATGATTTAGGTTTCATGTTAGATGCATGCTGAATGAATAGTTCTCGTTAATTATAATCGTTCTATAACCTAAACGAAAATGAACGAGCATCCAGCATGAAGCTTCCTTAGCTCGATATTAAAACGTTAACATCGATTAGAAAGCATGTTATAGGTTGATCTCTTTTATAATCGAGCTATAAATCGAGATAGACGTATAAGCTATAACAAAGATAAAAGCATGCTCACCTAAGGTTAAAACGTTCCTAAATGATGAATCTCATAGAATAGGTCGATAACTTGTAAAGCTAAGGTTACAACAGAACTCACCCGGTTTGATATTGTCTAAGGCTGGAGGTATTTAAGTTGACGGTTTACGGAACACCTCCTACCTGGGCATTGGGTCGGTACTTGAGTTAGGTTAACCTAGGTTTTACGAGCATGCACGTGAGAGATGTGAGGTTATAAATCACCTAGACATCGTAGGTTATTTTATAACCAAGACTTAGGTAATTATTTAATTAGCCGGAATATGCCTAAGTAAACAATTTACCCAACACTGTTAAAATACTAAGTGGGAGAAAAGATAAACATAGTTTTTCTCACACTCTCCATATAAATTCACACGGTGCGTGTGAATTTATGCTTGGCCTCTTGTTGCTTACTAACGCAACTGCTCCATTAAGAAGATGTTTTCATAAGTCAATATCAAAGTGAATGGAGAAAGTATTTATAGCAAGTGGGAGAAGGAAACGTGTCAACGCATCCTACTGTCTCTTCCATTAGTTTACACCATGAGATCCTGATAGGACCTCAATAGTCTTATTTTTTCGCCTCTAATATAAGCTTGTTAGTGTCATTTTATGATTTACTTGTCCTATTTATAGGTTAATTGAGCTTAGGCTA
Organism: Luffa acutangula; assembly: GCA_036850905.1. Lineage (NCBI taxonomy): Eukaryota > Viridiplantae > Streptophyta > Magnoliopsida > Cucurbitales > Cucurbitaceae > Luffa > Luffa acutangula. Next base: position 11,630,064 of record CM072087.1, read on the forward strand.
TGTCGGGAGCTGATCACGCTAATTGGTGTTAATTCCAGCCAATTAAGGAGTTTTCGAGCCATCTCGATGTCTTGGACGACGAGGAGGTGAAGAGACTCAATTTTGCTGAAGCAGGTCTAAAGGATGGCACCGAAAGCCGAAGATTGAAGCCCCAAATCGAGAAGAAGCGAGACAAGACCGAGAAATAAAGCAGGAAGTTGGGATTAGAGGCTGACGTCGAGACGATGTGCCTTGGCGTCTCGACGTCGACGTGAATTCGGGCCGAAGTGTAATGTTCATGGCGTCGAGACGTTGCCCTTGGCGTCTCGATGCCAACATATTTTCTATATATATGAAGCCTCGATTTTAGTCCGCCGTTAGGTTAGAATTTTTGTCCCTTTTATGATTTTTTTGCCTCATTCCAACACTGTTGTAGACCATTCTTGGTCATTTTCTATGGATTCTTTTATTTTATTTGTCGCTTTTACTTCATCTATGCGTAGCTAAACTCGTTTAGATCGTTGGATTGGATGTATGTCTTGATTGTAAATAATATTGGTTGAGTTTTTTGGTTTATACTTGCTGTTCTTGCTGAGTTTTTATTAAGTTTTGCATGTAATCCCGTTTAAACCAATACATGAGGCTAGTCAATTAGGATTGATGCCCTATGCGATTACCGCTTGTGTATTCTATCAGTTATTATTAGATAGCCACTAGGTTGAGGCAAGTCACTCTCTACAGAGACGACCCTTGATAGGCCTAGGATGCATGTTAAAGGTTGTAGGAATTAGATTTAAATTTCATTTGAATTTAGTTCTTACGATTCCAAACCCACGGTCCCAAAGCGGCTAGTTTTAATAGGTGGTTGCAAAATTGCTTGTTAATAAACTAGTTAGATATAAGTAGTAACCGTTGCAGAGGTCTCGGATGGTTTCTACATTATGCATAAGGGGTGGCGAGCGATAGAGTTTATATTAATTAATCTTGTTAATTGCCGAATTCACGATTAGCAAGTTAATTAGCACAGGTTAGTGTAGGGGGGGTCCTCCGAGTAACCCAAAAGCCGACCAGACTAATGAAATCAGTTTAGAGTAATTATTAGAAGAAACTAAGAAGCCAATGAATTAGAATCAAGCATAATAAATCTCAATCCAACGATCCGTTTTTATGTTATTGATCCCGTCTAATTTCTCCTTTGCATGTTTAGTTTTGTGCCATTTAAAATTATGCATTCAATTATTTTATTATATTTTATTTTTCTTGCTTGTCTTTCATCATAAAAAAAATCTCCCCTGTTTTCATAAGCACAAAATTCTATAACTGCTAGATCCCCGTTCCCTGTCAAGAATGTCTTTGTTCAGTGAATGAGTGATTGACTACCCCTCGGTAGCAGTTATTCTGACTCACTGAAGTATCGTTGCAAATTAATTAATGAGATGGGTACATTATTACTTTTGCTAAACTTAAATTCGATTTATTAAATAATCAAATCACCGATAAAGGGTTTATTTATGTTTTTCAGTATGTCTAGCTCTTTAGTGCAACTATTAGCTTCAGAAAAACTTACAGTGACAATTATGGAACATGGAAATTAAGCTTAAACACAATATTAGTGATTGATGATCTTCAATTCGTCTTAACGGAAGAATGTCCACCTAACCCTGGCCTGACAAAAAATTGAGTAAATCGAGACGCCTATGACAGATGGACTAGCAATGATAAGACAAAGGTCTTCATCTTGACAAGCATAAGTGATGTTTTGTCTAAAAAGCATGAGGGCATGACTACGACCAAGGAAATAATGGACTCATTACAGGCGATGTTTGGGCAGCCATTCTCATCCCTTCGACTTGAGGCCCTCAAATACGTTTAGAATTCTTGGATGAAAGAAGGAACTTCTGTTCGAGAATATGTTCTGAACATGATGGTGCATTTTAATGCAGTCGAGGTAAACGGTGTTGTCATATATGAAAGTAGTCAAGTCAGTTTTATTATGGAGTCTCTCCCAAAGAGTTTCATTCCATTTTGCACAAACTATGTCATGAACAAAATTCAATATAATCTAACAACTCTCCTGAACGAGCTACAGACCCAGTCCCTAACTAAAAGTAAAGGACATGAAACTGAAACAAACGTTGTCTCAGGTCAAAAGTTCCTTAGAGGTTCTAACTCTAGAACCAAGTCTGAATCTTTTTCTTAAAAAAAAATAAGAGTGTTCAGCTGAAGGAAAAGAAGAACAAGAAAAAGGGGAAAGCTCACATCACCAAGAAAGACAAGAAAAAGAATACAGATAAAGAAACCTGCTTCCACTGTAATCAGAACGGTCACTAGAGAAGGAAATGTCTCAAATATCTTGCTGAGAAGAAAGCAGAGAAGGCTGAAGCTGCCAAACTAGGTAAGTACGATTTACTTGTCATTGAATCATGTTTAGTGTAGAATGATAACTCCATATGGAAATTAGATTCAGGAGCGACTAATTATGTATGTTATTCTATATAGGAAACTAGTTCCTGGAAGGCACTTGAAGTAGGAGAGGTGACACTCAGTGTAGGAACATGAGATGTCGACCCGGCTGAGCCAGTGGGAACAATACAATTTTGTTTTAGAGATAGTTACATTTTGTTACAAAATATTTTGTATGTTCCTAGTATAGAAAGGAACTTTGTATCTATCTCCTGCTTGTTAAAACAAATTTATAAAGTATCTTTTGAAATCAATGGGTTTATATTCAAACGAGGATATCGACTTTGTTCTGCTAAACTTGAAAACAATCTATATGTGTTAAGACTGAATGAAACGAAACCTGTTCATAATATTGAAATGTTCAAAACATCAAAGACCAAAAATAAAAGATGAAAAGTTTCTCAAGATACTCTTCTTTGGCATTTAAGACCAGGGCACATAAATCAGAAATGAATAGAAAGGTTGGTTAAGAGTGGACTTCCAAATGAGTTAGATGATGACTCATTACCACCTTGTGAGTCCTGTTTAGAAGGTAAGATGACCAAACGACCTTTCTCTAAAAAAGGTCATAGAGCCAAAGAAACCCTAGAGCTTATACATTCAGACCTATGTGGTCCTATGAATGTTAAAGCACGAGGAAGATATGAATATTTCATTACCTTTATTGATGATTATTCAAGATATAGGTATCTTTACCTAATAGTTCATAAGTCAGAAGCTCTTGAAAAATTCAAAGAGTATAAAGCTGAAGTTGAAAGTAAGTTAGGCAAAAAATTTAAAACTCTTCGATCAGATCGAGGAGGAGAGTACGTGGATTTAAAATTCCAAGACTACTTGATGGAACATGGAATTACCTCTCACCTCTCAACACCTTGTACACCACAACAAAATGGCGTATCAGAAAGGAGAAACAGAATCTTATTAGATATGGTTCGGTCAATGATGAGTTATGCTCAACTACATGATTCATTTTGGGGTTATGCAGTGGAATCCGCTGTATATATTCTAAACATGGTTCCCTCCAAAAGTATTCCAGAAACACCTTATGAGTTATGGAGAAGACGTAAAGGGAGTTTACAACACTTTAGGATTTGGGGTTGCTCGGCCCACTTGTTGGTGCAAAACCCAAAGAAATTGGAACAACGTTCTAGAATATGCCTATTTTTAGGATACCCTAAAGAAACGAAATGAGGTCTATTTTATGATCCTCAAGACAACAAGGTAATTGTTTCTACCAACACCATATTTCTTGAGGAAGATCATATAAGAAATCATCAAACGCGCAATAAACAAATACTTAAAGAAATTTCTAGGGAAACTACAAATTAACAAACAGAAGTTGTGAGTGAAGCTGGTCCTTCAAAACAATCTCAATATATGAGAATACCTCGATGTAGTGGAAGGGTTATAATACAACGTGACCGGTACATGGGTTTATCTGAAACTCAACTCATCATACCTGATTATGAAATAGAGGATCCATTGACTTATAGACAATCAATGGGTTACAAGGATAAGGACCAATGGGTCAAAGCCATGAACCTTGAGATGTAATCTATGTATTTCAACTCAGTCTGTGAACTTGTAGATCAACCGAGCGATGTTAAACCTATTGGTTGTAAGTGGATCTAGAAGAGAAAACGAGACCAAACTGGTAAGGTACAAACCTTCAAAGCCCGACTAGTGGCTAAAGGTTATACCCAAAGAGAATGAATTGATTATGATGAAACCTTCTCACCAGTAGTTTAAAATTGATAAGAATACTCCTTTCCATTGTCGCTTTCTATAACCATGAGATTTGGCAATTGGATGTCAAGACTGCATTTTTTAACGGTAATCTCGACGAGAGTATTTACATGGTCCAACCAGAAGGGTTTGTAATCCAGGGAGAAAAACAAAAGGTTTGTAAGCTTAATAGATCCATCTATGGATTGAAACAAGCTTCAAGATCCTGGAATAAAAGATTTGACACTACAATCAAATCTTATGGTTTTGAACAGAATATAGATGAACCTTGTGTATATAAAAGGATCATCGATTCTACTGTAGCTTTCTTAATTATATATGTAGATGAATGATAAGGGTAAAAAATATACCTATTTTGCCCTTATATTTAGCTCATTTCTTGGTCAAATATTGTATTTTGTGATCAATTTACTGTTCTCGAGCTCAAAATATGCTTAAATTGATAAGTTAGGGTGTTGAGATTCACTTTTGTCAAATTATACTCATTTGTGTTTATAAAGACTTGATTTTTAGAGAATTTGACTTAGTTTGTTGCTGTGTAGGAAAAGAGAGGAAAAACTGGAATTTCCCAGAAATGCGACCGCATTTCTAGGAAGGCAAAGTGAAATGTGACTGCATTTCTGGAAAAACTGAGGTCGTTCCGAGTCATCTGCGGGTCGTTGTTGACGAGTCTTCTTAGCACCTAATTGACTGTTTTGACCCCGAAACTGACTGGGCAACCTTCCAACACCTATTTCGCAGCTCCTCAACCACTTTCTACACTATATAAGCTCGAGATTCGAAGTCAAATTCAAGAAAAACTCATTTGGAAGAAGAGGGTGGTGATAAAACCTAGTTGACGCCTATGAGTAGGGATGCCTGAGGTCCTTCTTAGATGACTGAATTCTAACCTGAGTTAGACATCAAACCTTAGGGTTTGTAGGGATTTTCACCTGTTCGCACTTGTAAAAGCGAGAGAGCTGAGTGTCTTAGCGAACTCTAGAAGGATTGAGTAAATAGAAAAACTCATAATATTTAGTTATCTCCTTTATTTCCAGCTTGTGATACTTTTCATTATTCGGTATTCTTTACATTCTTATTTCAATAAAAATGTATTCATTTGTTGTTTATCCCACCATGAGTAGCTAAATTCCGTTGAGGGGTTCAATATGGTGAATTCTCTTATGGTTTAATGGCTTGAAAGTGTTTTATTTGCTTAAGTTGTGTTCAATGCATGTCATTCTTTATTGATTATCACTATAATCTTTCTGATTTTAACATGATCTCTTAGACTTTGCATGCTATGTGAGTTTGATCTTGAAAGCGACAGATAATATCAGTTCTCATAAAGGTGATATAGGAGAAAATGCTCGAAATAGATTGTTCGGCGGTATAGGGTTAGCTGCCTAAGACACCCTATATCGACTATAGGGTTATAGGTTGCATTCGTGAATTATCTATGTCGGAGTCGAGTCACAGAAATGTGCATTACGATAGTCACTTAGCCTTCTAACGGTTCTTGGGAGCAAGGGCCAAATAGGAGTTAAATCTGACCCAATGCATTGAATAAGCTTAAGTTAAATATTGCATGACTAAAGTTATTGCCTTAGGGATAAATCAATTTTCAATACCCCGTGTTTATTATTGTTATTCTTTATTATTTTTTTGCTTGTTTTATTTATCTTTTCAAAAACCCAATCAATCAACTTATTTTCTTTGGATACCTTTTTCAAAAGCAATCATTTGAGCAGTTTCTTCTTCAAATCTGAATTTCCAGTTTAGTCCTCGTGGGATCGATACCCTTGGAATACTTTGATGGTTTCTATTACTACGTGCGGCAGTGTATACTTGCACTAAAGGTTGGTTGAATTTATCTTTATTAATATTTTTCATCTTATCTCACATCCGTCCATTCTACCTCTGCCACACCAATTCTTTGGCGCCGTTGACGGGGACCAAAAGTGAAACCAGATTTATTTTTCAGATTGCGATAAGATTGCGACTGCATTTCTATCTCAAGGGAATTTGACTTCGGTTTGCATTTGTTTTGGACCCACCGATTGATGCTCCACAGTTTGAACTTAAATCAGTGATGTTCCAGATGTTGAATATAATGGGCCAATTCTTTGGACTTTAAAACGAAGATCCACACAAGCATATTAAATTTTTTTTTAGAGTTTGCAATTCTTTTAAAGTCACAGGAGTGCCAAAATATAAATTAAAACTAAAGCTTTTTCCATTCTCTCTGCAGGGAGATGCTGAAGCTTGGCTGGATTCATTTCCTCCAAACTCCATCACCTCTTGGAATGATTTTGCAAAGAAATTCTTGGAGAAGTTTTTTCCCTCCAATAAAAATGCCAAGTACAGAGCTGAAATTATTGCTTTCAGACAATCTTACAATGAACCTCTGGATGCAGCTTGGGAAAGATTCCAGAGGCTGGTTCGGAAGTGTCCACACCATGGATTGCCTGCTTGCATTATTTTTTAGCATTTTTATGGTGGATTAGATCGAGATTCAAGGGCACTAGTAAACGCATCTCCAAACGGATCTTTTCTGAAGAAGTTTGCTAATTAGGCGCATGCTATTCTAGACACAATAGCCACCAACAATCGACATTGGGGAGAAAATGAACCAACAACCATTTTGAAAAATCCAGTGAAAACAGTGGAAACAGAGGCTAACTCTTCGATGCAAGCACAGATCAAGGCTATCGATAGCATGATGATGGGCATGACCATGAACAATCAAGGCAATATAGCCCCTGCCAATGTGTTCTCTTCTCTCTGTTGTGAGATATGTGGTGAGGAACACATCGCTGAAAATTGTCCACTAAATCCAGCATCTGTTTTTTATGTAGGTCCACAACGAAATCAGAACCAGAATAGATGGAATCCTTATTCGGCCACGTACAACCCAGGATGGAGACAACATCTGAATTTTTCTTGGGGAGGACAAGACGGGTCAAGTAATTCCAACACTCATCAGTTTGGGAAGCAACCTACACAACAACAGTCGCAGAAAAACTTCCAAGAAGTTCCAGTGCAAAGCCAAGAGTCAAATCTAGAGACTCTTATGAAGGAATACATGGCAAGGAACGATGTTGCAGTAAGGAATTTAGAAGTTCAGCTTGGACAAATTACTCAGGAGATTAAGAATAGACTGCAAGGGACGTTGCCTAGCAAGACCGAGATCCCTCAGAGAGAAGGCAAGAAGCAATGCAAGGTAGTGACCTTAAGAAGTGGATTAGAATACGATGGTCCAAAGTATCCAGTAAGTCAAAAAGCAGAGATTCCAGTTGAAGCTCGAGAAAAGATTTGTGAAAAGAAGTCAGACATTACCTCGGATGTTGTACAGAATAAAGAAGACAAAAGAGAAAAGACCAAGGAGCACGAAGCCTTGGTAGAAAAAGAAGAAAAATCAAAGTTGGAGAAAAAACAGGGAAATGCGACCGCAAAACCCCAAAAAATTTTTATAGACCCAGATTATAGACCACCTCCTCCATACCCTCAGAGATTCAAACATGCCTCACAAGATGTACAGTTCAAGAAGTTTTTAGATGTATTGGAGCAGCTACACATCAATATCCCATTAAAGGAGGCACTTAAACAGATGCCTACCTATGTGAAGTTCCTGAAAAATATCCTATCAAAGAAGAGAAGGTTGGGAGAATACGAAACGGTTGCACTCACAGAATGTTCCAGTGCACTAGAGTGCACTAGTAAGAAATGAGATCCCTCCCAAGCTTAAAGATCCAGGAAGCTTCACCATTCCATGCTCTATCGGAGGCAGGGATGTAAGTGTAGCTCTGTGAGATTTAGGAGCAAGCATCAACTTAATGCCATATTCGGTTTTTAAACAGTTAGGAATAGGTGAAGCACGACCCACAACTGTGACCTTACAGTTGGCGGACAGATCACTCACACATCCTATTGGAAAAATTGAAGACGTATTGGTTAAGGTTGCTAAGTTTGTTTTCCCTGCATACTTCATCATTGTAGATTGTGAAGCTGACAAGGACGTGCCGATCATCTTAGGACGACCGTTCCTAGCCACTTGCAGAACCTTAATAGATGTGCAGAAAGGAGAATTGACCATGAGGGTCAACGATCAGCTAGTCACGTTTAACGTGATGAATGCAATAAAGTACCCTGGAGATTTCGAGGAATGTTCTATGATTGATGAAATTGATGAACTCTCCCGGTCTACTTTGCAGAAAATATTGAAAAGAGAAACTTTGGAGGATATACTTGGAGATGAAGAGTCAAAAGAAAAAGGTGGGAAAAAGATTGAAGTGGAAGAAATCAATCAACCCATGAAGCGACAAAGGATCAAACCATATTGGGGGAAAGGCTTCGAGGATGAAGAAGCCCATGTCTCCGTGATTGACTTGGTATGATTTCTGCACCTTGATAGATTAATTTTTGTATATTATCTGGATCTATAAACTAATAATCTAGACAAGAGCTCCAAAATATCTGGACAAGAGGAAAAACTCTGTCTAGGAAAAGGTACTTAAGTTGACCATTGGGAACACCTTTTCCTGGGGATTTACTTGGGAGTTTTGAAAAGTCCATATTATTTTGTGCCCTGTCTTGTGTTAAAATAAAAGCAGAAAAATGGGAAAAAAGTGTAAGTTTGTTTTGAATAAATGATTTTTGATCAAGAGGGAACTTCGTCTAAGGCAAGTCCTGACTAGGCTGAGGTATTTAAGCTGACCGTAGGGAACACCTCTACCTGGGGACTTACCTGGAAGTTGAATTGATGAAAACATTTTAATTTCTCTTCAAAAGGAATAAATAAATAAATAAATAAATCATGATTAAGCATGTGAATTTTCTAACATGTTTATGAGTGTTTCAGCAAAGAAGAAAAAGCAAAGGAAAATGAAAAGGCAAGGAAAAAAAGTGAAGGCAAAAAAACTGGGTGAAATGCGACCACATTTCTCCCCAATGTATATGAGAATGCGACCGCATTTTGAAGAATAAGTAGGGAGTCATGGTTTTCGTTTGACTTGCACGTGACCTAATTGGAAAAGTATAAATAGCTGACTTTAGTTCTTTTTCTCTTCACCAACCACAAAATACTTTGCATTCAAGTCAATACCTCAACTCTCCACATTCTCTCATTGTGAAACCGAAACCCACATCCAAGAAGATGAAGAACACCCAAAAATCATCATCGTCCGGTAAGATTACTCGTTCCCAGAGTAATCTGAACACCCACGAAGCTGAAGCTAGCGTGCGACGGCTAGAGGAGAACTCCGAAATGGCCATGCACGTCACACGAAGGACGAGACCCACGAGATTCTCGTCGACGGTTGTGAACCTTGAATCCAACGCTCAAACTCCATCTTCTTCGGCAATGTCGACCAGTTCGAGGGAGGTTTCGAGTTCGTCTACGACAAGGAGGTTCTCGCGTGCCACTATCGTCTGCCAAATCCACAAGCCCACCACTCAACAGTTCAGAAAACAGTTGCGGGATTGGTTTGCGATGATCCGAGAGATGGGATCCCAGAGACATGCTACCCTTGAAGAGGAAGGGAATGGGCGAGATGAAGAAGAAGCCGCCAAGGCAGCTGGAAGCTCTCAGCAAGGTGAAGCTTCAACGGGTAAAAGTTTCGAGGCTTCAACTAACCCCTCTTTATCTTGCAGGACCAAACCCGTTGTTACTTACAGCGCAAGAAAGAGGAGCCCTAAGAAAAAATGTGCCTGAAAAGCCACTTGAAATTAAGCCCCTCAAAACCGCAAGGATGCCTCCGAATGTATTCGAAGGAATAATTTGCCAAGATGTGGCAAAAGCTCTTGCGTTTTCTGAAGGGTACAAGGCTGAGCAAAATGCTTTGGAAGATATTGAAGCTGAAAGAAAGATGGAAAATCAGAAAATGGCTGAGGAGGACAAGTTTGCAAAAGAAAGAGAACATGAAGAAGAGAAAAGAAGGAGAGAAGAAGAGCAAGAGGCTGAGAGGGCCTTAGAAGCTGAAGAAGAAAGAAAGTATGAGGAAAACTTCAGGAAGAGAACAAGCGAAGAGAAGAACTGAAAGAAGATGAAAAAAGAAGGAAGCTGAAGATTTCCTTGCAGCCTTTGAGCCACTCCACAAGACTCAAAGTGAGGTTGAAGCGCTGCAAGGAAGGGTAGAAGAAGAGGCCCAACAGGGGCTAAGAGAAGAAGATTTGGAAAAAGAAAAAGAAAGAGAAGTGGAGAATGAAGGCCAGAATGCGACCGCATCTGGGCCGCATTCTTAAGAAGGCCTAACCGAGGCCACCATTGATCAGCCAACTGAAGAGGTTTTTGAGCCTCTATTTACGAATGACCCACCAACAGTTCAAAGCACATCTTCGAGAGATAAGAGAGATGAAGAGGAAAAAGAAGACGAGGAGGTCGAGACCCCCACTGACCTTGATACAGAATCCGATTCAGAGAAAAGGAAGCTAGATGGCGACCAAGTCCGTATCTCTACGACATTGAGGAGAAAGAGAAAAAGAGAGATTAAAGCTGAGAGCAGGACAAAGAACAAGAATGATCCAATCTTTTCCATGAGGCCGAGGACAAGGTCCATGGACGCCTCTCTTGCAGTTCCTCCTACCGTCTCACTTGCCAAGCCAAAGGGCAAATCACCCAAGGCTGCATCTCCTAAAAATCCATTCCCTGAGGTATTTAAAGATGTTAATTTTCAAGAACGGATGGAGATCATGATAACGGGAGATTTCCTCAATGAGAAGGGATTCTCTAACAGAGCAGGAGCACTGCCAGAGTTCGTAAGCAAAGTTATCTTCCAATACAAGTGGCAGGAGCTTTGTGCTCACCCTCAGGAGGCTGTAGTGCCTTTAGCTCAAGAGTTTTACGTTGGCCTGAGGGAGGGGAGTATTAGCATAGCGATGGTGAGGGGGAAGATGGTCAGTTTCTCCTCAGTTGATATCAACAAGGTGTACAGGATCAAGGCACCCCTGAATCCGAGAGGGAATGATGTGATATGGAACCCTTCGACCAAGCAGATGAAAGACGCATTAAAACTTGTGGGCAATAAAGGGGGTTCAGTGGAAAGAGTCACAGACGAAAGTGAAGTATTTAGTGCCAAGCGACCTAAAGCCAGAATCAGCAGTTTGGCTCACTTCATCAAAAACCGTTTGATGCCAACCACCCACAACAACAGTTTGGATAGAGTGATGCTACTCTATTGTATCATGAAGGGGTTGGAAATCAACGTAGGGAGTATAATCAGGGATGAGATTTTAGCCTATGGGAGAAAGCGAGCAGGCTAGCTTTTCTTTGGATCCCTCATCACCCAGCTCTGCCAAAGGGTGAAGATTGTTCCAGGCAAGGACGAGGAACGTCACTTCTTCAAGCCTACTATTGACCTATCCTTGATTGGAAAGCTCCAACAGAACAACATCCAAAGGAAAGACAAAGCTTCCACATCTCAGGCTACTCCTAAATCAGGACCGAATGTAGCTTCTCCATCCCAGCACACTTCTTTTACAGGGCCTTCACCATCTCCGGAAGCCCTAGCCATTACCTACCGACAACTAAATCAAATCAGGGAGAACCTGAAGACATATTGGACATATGCAAAGGAGCAGAATGAAGCCATTAGGGAGTTTTATCTCTCTATTGCCCCGAGTATTGCTCCGGTCTTTCCAGATTTCCCTCAATCGCTGCTGCCTCAAGAAGAGAAAGATTCTGATGAAGAGGATGAAGAGAATGATGAAGAAGAAGAGAACGATAGTTCCTTAGATGAGGAATATGGGAGTTTTCTAATCCCCTTTGACTGAATTGTTTTTGTAAATAATACTGTTTCTGTTTTTGTGCTTGCTGTTTTTTTTTAGTTTTAACATGTTTTAAATTATGTTTTTGTTGCTTAGTTGTTGTTTTGATTGTTTTAATTGTTTAGTTTGTTAATAGTTTTGATCATAGGGTAGTTTAGAGAGCTTGTTGATAGTTTAGATTAGAAAAACTTGGGTTTTTAGATCTTTTCCTGAAAACTCTGCTTGCTGTTTTGAGCTTTACATATGAAACTTTTTTAAAGAAAAAAAATCAACTTTAAGGAAGAATTTCTTTCAAAATGTTTTTGAAAAAAAGCATGTTTTCAAAGGAGTTTTCATTTAAGCCTTGATGATGAAAACTAGAGCTTTGTTCTATCTCAAAAGTGCCACCGTTTGAACTGATTTTTTTTCTAGTCATAAGCTTTCCATTAGTATTTTTCCTTACAAACTTTTCTTAAAGTTTAAACTTCCTCATGTTTAACCTTTCTAACACTCTAGGAGAGTTTAGCCTTACTGTTTTGAAAACAAAAAGCCTTATGTTAAGCCCAAGCCTAAAAAACAAGCCAATGAGGACATTGTCTACCTTTAAGTTTGAGGGGTGCTTTATGCTTACTATGTAAATATCTTTTGTAAATTTGTACTGTTGGAAAGAAGATGTGCTCAATATATTTGAAAAAAAAAAGAAAAAACAAAAAAAAAAAAGAAAATGGAAAACCGAGAGTTACTCCTCCTTCCTAGGGTTTACTGAGTAACCAGGGGCATTCATGACACCCGTGGTTTGCCAATTGATGAAAGGTTTACCTAGGGAAGTGAGTATCATTCTGAGCTAGTGAACTTTGCTCGTAGCTAGATATCTTCACCACAAAGTGTTGATAAGCTAGAACGAAGGTAAAGATGACAGCAAGGATGCTCTTGGGAGAAAAAGAAGTTGAATAAAAAGAGCACCAGCAGTCAAGTAAGTTTGGGGGAGAGAGGAAAAGGTCTAGTAATTCATGTATGCTCAATTTTACTTGAAGATTATTTTTCATAACTAACAGGACTACACTAGGCTCTATGAGTAGAATTTAGGTAGTTTAAGCACATTGGTTAGGATGGATTAGAAAGAGTTTTGCTTTGAAAAAGAACAATAGAAATCTTCGTGCCTAGGAAACTCAGACGTTGTGACTGGCACTAGAACCCTCTCCTGAAAGGCAAACTTTTTAGAAAACGATCTTGAAAAACATGTTTACTTGATTCCATGTCACTTGAGTTGAAATTAAAAGTTGATATTAGTACCATGATTGATTACTATACATGAACTCTAACGTTTTGGTTTGCAATTAAATATTGAGCTCTTACGTTCTGATTGGGAATTAAAAAGTTGATCTCTAACATTTTGATTGGCTATTGCTTCAGGACAAACAATGAGTTAAGTTTGGGGGTATAGTAAGGGTAAAAAATATACCAATTTTGCCCTTATATTTAGCTCATTTCTTGGTCAAATATTGTATGTTGTGATCAATTTACTGTTCTCGAGCTCAAAATATGATTAAATTGATAAGTTAGGGTGTTGAGATTCACTTTTGTCACATTGTATTCATTTGTGCTTAAAAAGACTTGATTTTTAGGGAATTTGACTTAGTTTGTTGTTGTGCAGGAAAATAGAGGAAAAGTTGGAATTTCACAGAAATGCGACTGCATTTCTAGAAAAACTGAGGTCATTCCGTGTCGTCCGTCCGTTGTTGTTGACGAGTCTTCTTCGCACCTAACTACCTGTTTTGACCCCGAAACTGACTGGGCAACCTTCCAGCACCTATTTCGCACCTCCTCAACCACTTTCTACACTATATAAGCTTGAGATTCGAAGTCAAATTCAAGCACAACTCATTTGGAAGAAAAGGGTGGTGACAGAACCCTAGTTGACGCCTATGAGTAGGGATGCCCGAGGTCCTTCTTAGATTACTGAATTCTAACCTGAGTTAGACATCAAACCTTCGGGTTTGTAGGGATTTTAATCCATTCCCACTTGTAAAAGTGAGAGAGTGGAGTGTCTTAGTGAACTCTAGAATGATTGAGTAAATAGAAAAACCCATAATATTTAGCTATCTCCTTTATTTCAAGCTTGTGATACTTTTCATTATTCTTTATTCTTTACATTCTTATTTCAATGAAAATGTATTCATTTTCTCTTTATCCCACTATGAGTAGCTAAATTTCGTTGAGGGGTTCAATATGGTGAATTCCCTTATGGTGTAATGGCTTGAAAGTGTTTTATTTGCTTACGTTGTGTTCAATGCATGTCATTCTTTATTGATTATCACTCTAATCTTGCTGAGTTTAACTTGATCACTTAGACTTTGCATGCTATGTGAGTTTGATCTCGAAAGGGACAGACGATATCGGTTCTCATAAAGGTGATATAGGAGAAAAAGCTCGAAAGAGATTGTTCGGCGGTATAGGGCAAGCTGCCTAAGGCACCCTATATCAACTATAGGGTTATAGGTTGCATTCGTGAATTATCTATGTCGGAGTCGAGTCACAGAAATGTGTATAACGATACTTGCTTAGCCTTCTAACGGTTCTTGGGAGCAAGGGCCAAATTGGAGTTAAATCTGACCCAATGCATTGAATTAGCTTAAGTTAAATATTGCATGAGTAAAGCTATTGCCTTAGGGAGAAATCAATATTCAATACCTCATTGTTTATTATTGTTATTCTTTATTATTTTTTTGCTTGTTTTATTTATCTTTTCAAAAACACAATCAATCAACTTATTTTCTATGGATACCTTTTTCAAACGAAATCATTTGAGCAATTTCTACTTCAAATCTGAATTTCCAGTTTAGTCCTCGTGGGATCGATACCCTTGGAAAACTTCTAAGGTTTTTATTACTACGTTCGATAGTGTATACTTGCACTAAAGGTTGGCTGAATTTATCTGTATTAATATTTCTCATCTTATCTCACATCCGTCCATTCAGCCTCTGTCGCACCAATGACATCCTACTCTTAGGGAATGAAGTGGGGGTATTGACTAACATAAAATAGTGGCTAGGAGCACAATTCCAAATGAAATATTTGAGTGAGGCTCACTTTGTTCTAGGGATCCAAATAATAAGAGATCGAAAGAACAGTTACTAGCCCTATCTCACGCATCCTATATGAGAGATCAAAATAACAGATTACTAGCCTTGTCTCAGGCATCCTTTATCGATAAAATTCTGATTCGATATTCGATGCAAAATTCCAAAAGGGGTTTTGTTACTCTTTAGACATGGAATTCACCTATTGAAGGAACAAAGTCCTATAACACCTCAAGAAGTTGAGAATATGAAATGAGTTCCTTACACGTCAGTAGTCGGTAATATAATGTTTGCAATGTTGTGCACACGACCTGACATATGCTATGCGGTAGGTATTGTCAGCAGATTTCAGTCCAATCCTTGTCAGGCACATTGGACTGCCGTTAAGAATATCCTCAAATACTGAGGAGAACAAGAGACTATTCGCTTGTGTATGGATCTAAGGATTTGATCCTTACTAGATACACTAAATCAGATTTTCAAACCGACATAGATACTAGAAGATCTTCATTGGGATCTATGTTCACTCTTAATGGAGGAGTGGCTGTGTAGAGAAGTATTAAACATGGATGTATCGTTGACTCCACAATGGAAGTTGAATATGTTGCAGCCTGTGAAGCTTTTAAGGAAGTAGTATGGCTTAGAAAATTTCTAACAGAGTTAGAAGTACTTCCTAACATGCATCTGCCATCACTCTATATTGTGACAATAGTGGAGCAGTTGCAAATTCGAAGGAACCTCGAAGCCATAAACGAGGAAAGCACATTGAACGCAAATATCATCTCATCTAAGAGATTGTATAGAGAGGAGACGTAACTGTCAACCAGTTAGGCTTAGAGCAGAACATGGTTGATCCATTTACAAAACTCGTCACGGCTAAAGTGTTTGAGGGGCATCTCCAGAGTTTAGGACTACGAGTTCTTAGCATATAATGTGTTGCTAAGTCACTTGACATATTTTAATCTCACTTGAGTTATAGTCCAAGTGGGAGTTTGTTGGGGTTTATGTCCTAGAACTCAAGTTTAGTTATCTTTTTATAATAAAGATGTTATTAAGTTAAATTGTTTGTTTTATATCTTGAATCCAATAGAAACATCCATGGTTATGATATGAAATACTCAAACTATATCGTGGATATAGACAGGGATCAAGTTTGAGTATATAACCTAAATGGTCTACAGTAAATGGATAAAGGTGGGCACCTTATCCTAGTAACACTATGGATGCGGCCTACTTTGCGAATACGGCAAACGACGACATCCTGGATCGTTCATGTAGAGACATGTGAGTAGGGGCATTCTGTGTAAAAGATATTTACACAAGACAGTACCGAGAAATAAGTCAATCTTACTTTTTAACGTCGTTTACTGTTAAGACTGACTATTTCATGCAACGACCTAGGTAACTCAATCTTAATCCCGAGCTTGCTATGAACTCCTATTCGTTTAGGATTATCTTTTGATCTACATGGGTGAGAGTGGTCCAATAGTACCATTCAATAAACCTACCATTTTGGGGATAAGACTAGATGGATAGCTGGGGACGTAGTATAGTAAGACAAAATTCACTCCTACCCAATTCAGGGATAGTAGAGAGGTTGTTCCCTTAAGTGATGACTCCAAGGCTTGAACAAGGGGCCCCACCCTCTACTTGGCCTGAGAGGGACTTTGTTTAGTTGTTGGACCATAAACAAGTTGTTCATTAGAGGACCAGTGGACTTAAGGAACTAAGATGTATTATAGGGGTAAAACAGACATTTGATCTAGCTATAGTAACAAACGACCTATGAAGGTTTGACTTACCAATCATGGTTATATCAAGTGCACGGAAATATGTCTACAGTGAGGGAGTTCAACTACTAGGCTATAGTGGAGTGTCATAGTAGTTAACGGATATTGGTTAACTAGGTTAAGGGTTTAGTTGGTTAAACCTCGTATTGTTGGAGCCCATAATCTGTAGGTCCATTAGGTCCCCTTGCTAGCTCGAGACTATCCTTTGGAACAATATGATGGATAGAAAATGAATTAATTCAAATTCGGTTTAGGGAAATGGTTAGAGGTTGTTGACGTTATCGATACGTCGGGTTTTGTGAAAACCGGGTTATGAGATATTTAATATTTAAATATGATTTAAATACCGAGAACGTGAATAAAGATTCATGTTGGAAAAATACAAAATACAAGGGAAACCAAACATTTTGGAAATGTTCGGGATTGATGGTAAATATTATTTAATATTAGATATTAAATTAATTAATTAATTATTTTAAATTAATTTTGAATTAATTGAAAATTGAAAAATTCAAAATTGAAAATGGAATTTTTCATATTATTATTATTTAATAATTAAAAACTAAAAATCAAGATAATTTTGAATTAGGAAATTCAAAATTAAATTGATTTTTAGGAGGTGGAGTGCATGGTGACTAAACCCATGCATTCCCCTAAAATTAGCCACCAAATTACCCACTTTGAGTTGGGTAATTTGGTGTCAATCCCTGGCTTAAACATTCAGCTTTCTTCCCTCTATAAAAGGGAAGAAGATTGCTGAAGAAATGAGGCTTGAATCGTAGATAATTTCTGCCAAAATTCATACACACCAAAACTCACCTCCATAGATTGTTCTTCAAGCTTTTCCCTTCAAATTCCATCACTAGAGGATCCCACAATCCGTTCCAAAGTCTTGAGGATAGCAAGGAAGATCCAGTGGTGGTTTGTGACTGATTGGAAAAGAAAAACATCAAGAGGATTCAACCAATTTCACAGACTTAAAGAGGTTGGTTTTCTGTCTCGGTTTTCCTTCTAAAGAACAACATGCAAAGATTGATTAAATTTAGCTTATCAAGTTCCTAAGATCCAAAATTGCTTCCGTAATTTAGATATTAACACTTTCACCAAATCCTCCAAATTTATCCAATTTTTAAGTAAAATTCCGGTTTTGCTTCACAAGCTCGGCTTTCTACAAATTCAACATAAAAAGACATTAAAACTCACAATTTACGCACAAAACTAGCTAAAATAACTTGAAAATAGATAGTATAATTGCATGTGATCAATCCCCCCGAAGTTGAAAGACCCAGGAAGTTTCACTATTACATGCTCCTTTGGAGGAATTGATGTAGGAAGAGCTCTATGCGACCTAGGCGCAAACATTAATCTAATGTCTTTATCAGTGTTCAACTGCCTAGGCATTGGCGAAGCACACCCAACAACAGTCACCCTGCAGCTAGCAGATAGGTCGGTGGCGCATCTCGAAGATAAAATCGAGGATGTGCTAGTCAAAGTGGATAAATTTATTTTTCCTTCCGACTTTATCATTCTTGACTATGAAGCTTATAAGGGTAAAAAATATACCTAGCTCATCTTCTTGTAAAGCTTGCATGTTTAGATCAAATTTACCATTCCCGAGCTCTAAAAGTGTTAAAGTTGATGAATTAGGGAGTTGAGAGTCATATATGTCAAATTATGCTTAATTGTCCTTAAAAAGACCTATTTTGATATGAATTTGACTTAATTTGGTGTTATGCAGAAAAACAGAGGAAAGTTGGAAAAACCCAGAAATGCGACCGCATTTCTGGGAAGCAAAAATCAAATGTGACAGCATTTTTGGGCAAATATAGGCAGTTCCGAGTTCGTCGCAGGTCATTTTGAACGAGTGTTTTACGCACCTAACTGGCTATTATGACTCCGAAACTGACTGGGCTACCTACCAACACCATTTTCGTGGCTTCTCAACTACTCTCGACACTATATAAGGCCTTGATTCGAAGAGAAAATCAAGCAGAACACACTGGGAAGAAGAGGGTGGTGACAGAACCCTAGTAGACACCCATGAGTATGCATGCCCGAGGTCCTTCTTAGATGACTGAATTCTACCCTTTAGTTAGACATCAAACCTAAGTGTTTGTAGAGATTTTCACCCTATTCCCACTTGTAAATGAGAGTAGAGTGTTGCGCAAACTCTAGAAGGATTGGATAAAAGAAAAAACACTAGTTTTAGCTACTGCACCTTATTTCCAGTACTTCTTATTTTTAATTTATTTGTATTATTTATTCTTTATTTCAATGAAAAGTTGTTCATTTGTACTATATTCCATCATGCGTAGCTAAATCCCATTAAGGGGTTCAATATACGGCGAGGCTGCCTAAGGCATCCTATAGCAACAATAGGGTTATATATTGCATGCGTGAATTATCTATGTCGGAGTCGAGTCATAGACATGTGCATAACGATACTCGCTTAGCCTTCTAACGGTACTTGGGAGTAAGGCCAAATATAAGTTAAATCTGACCTAATGCATGAATAGACTTCGTTTTAAATAAGCAATGATTATAGTTATTTTACCTTAGGGTTGAAACTATATTGAATACCTAGCTTATTTATTATTGTTTTTTTTTTTTACTTTTTTATTTTCCAAAAATCATCATCAACTATTTCTTTGGTTACCTTATTTTAAGCAATCTTTGAGCAGTTTCTTCTTCAAATATGTGTTTCCAATTTAGTCCTCGTGGGATTGATACTCTTGGAATACTTCTAAGGTTTTTATTACTGCATGCGATAGTGTATACTTGTACTAGATTGGTTGAATTATTCTTAATCCTTATTTACCATCTTTTCTAACCTCCATCATTCGACCAACACGCATTAGAAGCAGATCATTAAGTTCCAATCATTTTGGGAAGACAATTTCTGGCGACAGGACAAACTTTGATTGATGTGCAAAAAATGAACTTACTATGAGAGTAAATGATCAAAAAGTTGTATTTAATGTGTTCAACACATTCAAGTATCCATTTGAGTTGAAGGAGATTGTAGCGCGTGTAGAGATTTGCTATCCACTTGAGATTCTAAAGTTGGATGTGTTAGAAGCAGAACGTAAGGCAGAGGAAGAAAATCATATCACATGTAAAGTAGAGGAATGTCACATGCCGACTGAAGAATCAACAGAAGTTCATGTGCTAGATCTTACAAACCAGGATTTTACCTTACCTTCAATTATATCTCCCCTTATTCTAGAATTAAAACCTCTCCACTCGCATCTGAAATATAAGTTTCTAAGAAATAATAATTCCTTACCTATTATAGTCTAATCCAAACTAAATCTGATGAAAGAAGCATGTTTGATGCAGGTCCTTAAGAGACACAAATGCGCTATAGGATGGAGGCTCGTAGACATGCATAAAATAAGATTGGCAGATGAGTCAGAAGGTTTTGTAGAGCATCAAAGGCATTTGAACCCCACAATGATTGAATTAGTGCCCAAGGAGATAATTAAGTGGATTGATGCAGGTGTAATCTATCCCATCACAGAAAGTAGATGGGTAAGTCATGTGCAATGCGATCCAAAGAAAGGCAGAATGACAGTGATCACCAACGCAAAGAATGGGCTCATTCCATCGCGTACTGTTACCGGTTGGCGCGTATGCATGGACTATCGCAAGCTCAACACACCTACTAAGAAGGATCATTTCCCACTGCCATTCATTGATCAAATGCTTGATCGCCTAGGTGGTCGTGCATACTACTGCTGTTTGGATAATTACTCAGGTTACAACAAAATTTCTATAAAGAGTTATTGTCTATATTATGTGTATCTTGCCTAAATAAAATATTAGTTGATGTTTTTTCAATAAAGAGTTATTGTCTATATTATGGGTATATTGCCTAATTAACCGTAATCCAATAAACTGAACATCCTAGGCTGTGGGATGAGTTTTGAACTGTATGTGGAGACATACGAGGATCACTGTTCAATAGACAACTTGAAGGGTCTATAGTATGGAGATAAGACTGGGTACCTTATCCTGGTGACACTATGGATACGACCCACTTTGTATTTGATACAAATACAATGATTCAACGTGTTCGTGTAGGGGACATGCGAGTGGGGGTATCCTATTGTTGGGTTTTATGCCATAAAACTCTTAGATAGTGAATGTAAACAAATTGTATACTTATTTCAATGAAGTGTTATTGAGTTTCTACAATAAAGTGTTATTGTTAAATATTGCACAATTTGACCCAAATCCAATAAACTAAGATCCAAGGTTGTTTGTATGCAACTTGAACTAGTATTTTGCAACATACGGGAATCGATGTTCAAGTAACAACCTAAAAGGTCTATAGTACAAGGATAAGGTTAGGTACCCGATCCTGGTAACACTATGTGATACGACCCGCTTTTTATTTGATATAGACGTATTGATCCAAAACATCCATGTAGTAGACACGCGAGCGGGGGTATACTATGCAATGAGTTCGCATAAGACCAGACCATGAAATAGTAAACCACTAGATATAACACCGTTAACTAATTACGTTACTGTTTCAATAGGATGACATAGGTAACTCAGTCTTAATCCTGAGTGTGTCATGAACTCCTTCTCATGAAGGATTGTCCTTTGATTGGCATGGGTGAGAGAGGCCAATATGCCTTCCTTTTTGGGGATAAGATCGAGTGGGAGGCTAGGGACATGACAACACAAGAAGGAACTCACTCATTCCCACTTCTAGGAGAAGTAGATGAGTGTTCCCTTAAGTGGTGACTCCGGGACTTGAACAAAGGGATCCCGCCCTCTAACTGGCTCGAGAGGGACTTTCTATTTATTGGTTGAACGATAAATAGGTTGTTCATTAGAGGAACACTGGTACTTAAGGGACAGATGTAACACAGGGGTAAAACGGTAATTTGACCTAGCTGTGATTACGGAAACTCGTGAAGGATTGACATACCGGTATAGGCCTATATCCATGGACATAGAAATGTTCTACAGTGAGAAGGGTTCAGTTGTGGGTCTTTAGTGGAATGACCCACAGTTAATGAATATTTGTTAACGTGATTAATGAGTTTAATCAGTTAACCTCATATCATTGGAGCTTCTGATCTGTAGCTCCATTAGGTCCTCCTGCTAGCTTGTAAAGAGTAATTAGGAACAATTATATCTTGAGAGAATTTGAATTGTTCAAACTCATATTGGGAATTAAGTTAATTGTATGAGATACGAATTAACATAATGTATAGTAATATATTAAAATATAAAGTCTAATTTGAGATTAAGCTTTATTATTATGAGAGAAATAAATATTCGAAAAAGTTCAAATATTAATATGAATTTGATTCATAATAAATTTATAGGATATAAGAGAATTTAAAGGAGTTCAAATTTTAATATGAATCTGATTCATATTATAGAATTAATTAGTTGAAGGTCTGAAATTAAATATATGATATTTAATTGGGTAATTAATTAATTAACTAATAGAAGGTTTGAAATTAAATATATGATATTTAATTGGTGATTAATTAATTAAAGAATTAATTAATTGGAAATTAATCAATTATGGAAATGATTAATCACTTATGAAAGTAATTAATCATTTATGGATGTGATTTAATCACTTATGGAAGTGATCAATCATTTATGGAAAATATTAATCAATTATGGAATTGATTGGTTATGGAATTGATTAACTACGAAAAAGATTAAATCAGTTATGGAAATAATTGATTTTAAATGAATATTTTATTCATGACCTTTCTCCTATAAATATAACACTAAACCTAGGGTTTAGGGATAACAACATAAGGCCAAGAATGCACTCTTGCATTCTCTCTAGCCTCCTTAGCTACTCTCTCATATTCTCTCAACCAAGAAAACAAAGAGGAACTTTTTCCTCTTGTGTTTTTCCCACTCAAGATTGGGTAGTCCCACAACTACGTTTCTAATCTTAGAGTCATAACAGGGAAGATCAATTGGTGGTGTTCCAATTGTTGGCGCTTGGTCCCTATGAAATCAAGAAAGGCATTCTTGATATTTCAGAGACGACAACGACGACATGTATGTATGCTTCTCCCCTTTAGATTAGATCTAAGGTTGTATGTTTAGCCTTAATAAATATATTTAGAATAGTTCTAAGTTTTTTGCCAATGTATTGGTATTTTGGTAGAAACAAAATTAACTACGAATCGGTCTCAATTACGCTTCCGCTTTATCAAAATTTTGGAATTCCAAATCCTTCACCTATCCAATGAGTTTGCATAAGACCGGACCACGAAATGGTAACCGCTAGCTCTAACACTGTTAACTAGTTAGGTTTCTATTTCACTAGGATGACCTAGGCAACTTAATCTGAATCCTGAGTGGACTATGGACTCATGTTCACGAGGGATTGTCCTTTCATTTATACTGGTGAGAGTGGCCAGTACGCCAACTCAATAAATTTATCATTTTGGGGACAAGACCAATTGGGAGCTGGGAACATAATCATACATGAGTGTTCCCTTAAGTGGTGTCTCCAGGTCTTGAACAAAGGGCCCTACCCTTTCACTAGCCTGAGAGGGGTTTCTGTTTGATGGTTGGACCACAAACTGGTTGTTCATTAGAGGAGCACTGGTACTTACGATGGTAGAGGTGACCTAGGGGTAAAATGGTAATTTGACCCAACTGGAGTTACGAACACTCGTGAATGACTAACTTGTTGTTATTGGTATATATCTGTGCACACATAATTATGTCTGCATGGAGAATAGTGCAACTGTGGGTCTTTAGTGGAGTGTACCCACTGAATTTTGTTAGGACATCAAATTTCGAAAGCTGGAATTGAAGTAGACAAAGAAAAAATTGAAGTGATAGAAAAGTTGTCGCCGCCTACATCACAGTTAAGGGAATTTGTAGTTTTCTAGGCCATGTGGGCTTTTACCGCCATTTCATTAAAAACTTCTAACATATCACTAAACCATTGTGATAGAACCTAATTCGTGCTATCTTATCATCGCTAATCTAATATTGTTAGAATTATTTTATGGTTTAAATGTCTATTTTTAGGTAATCTGAGCATTGGTGACGTTGGGAGTGAACCACACGAATTAGTGCTAATTCGGGCTAATTAAAGTGTTTCAATGTCCACGAATGACGAGGAGGTGAGAAGACTCTTGCTGATGGAAACAAGTCTGAAAATGAGTGCCATGAAGTTAAAGGTTTGAGCCCCAACTGAAGAAAACCGAAGCAATTGAAAGGAAAGAAGGAAGAATGCTGAAGATTAGGACAATGTCGAGACACTGACCCTAGCGTCTCGAAGTCGCAATGAAAATTTTTGGATTACAAAACGTATAGCATCGAGACATTACATTTCAACGTCTCGATGCTACGACAATTATTATAAAAGATAGGTTACGTTCTAGTCCGCCGTTAGGTTAAAATTCCAATCGTTCTCTCGTTTTCTTTAGTTTTATCTGTTTTTTTTTTTCTGTTTCTTTAGGTTTCTATTTCATCTAGCATGTATTTCATTGATGTAATTTCGCTTTTTTCATTGATTATGCGTAGCTAAGCACTATTGTATCGTTGGACCTTGGTGACTGCTAAATTGTTCACGACCTTTGGCTGATTTTGATGAATCTTATTGAGTTTTATGAGTTTGATATGAAGTTTCTCATGTTTCTTATTTAAACAAATGCATTCTATGTTTTTCCTTTGAATTGACGCCTCTTAGGATTAGATCGAATGCATTCCATTTGTTATTTTAGATAGCCACTAGGCTAAAGCAAGACAATCGTTAAGCTACCTTAAATTCTAAGCATAGATTTTTGATAGACCTAATAGCATGAGAAGATTATTGCAATTTAACTTGAATATATGTTTGAATTAAATGCTTTAATTTCGGGTCCCTATTCGTAATGCGGTTAATTTAGGTGATCAATTGCAAGGGTTATCAGATTGTTTATTATGAATTAATTACAAATAACTTGAGTGGTAATTTAGGTTATTCATGTAGGTGTTAATATCACACATGCGGAAGCAATTTTGGATCTTAGGCATAGAATTTGATCAATTTAATCCTTAAAGTCATTTTAATCATAAGAACAAAAAACACAGTGATAAGGTACCTACCTCTTGAAGCTCCCAATTCCTATAATTCGATGCTTTATAATTCACACAAAAATATTTTGGACAACCACTTAGATCTTCTCTACTATCCTTAGGCCTTTCAACGGATTGTGGGATCCTCAATTGATAGAAATTGGAAAGGAAAGCTTATGGGTATAAACAAGTTTGAGAGTATGAATATGGAAGTTCTTGGGAGAATCTTGGCAGCATTTTAGGTTGAGAAAATCCCATTATTTCATTATCTCATCCTCTATATATAGAGGAAAATCATGCACAAGAATTGCACAAAAAATTGACAACAAATAGGGATCATTTTGAGTCACAAGATTAGGTGGTGCAATAAGGCTAATTACAAATGATTAGTCATTAAGCACCACTTCCAAAATTTGCTAACTTTTGAATTTCTTTTAGAATTCAAAATTTTCAAATAAAATTATGAATAATTTCACTTTCTTTTATTTTTATTTTAATTTAAATATCATTTATTTAATTAAAATAAAATTATTTAATTTAATATCTCATATTAAATTAATACCATTTGTGCAATCTTGGTTTCTTTCTCCCAACGAATTTTCTTGAACATGAATTCTTGTTCACGTGTTAAATATTTAAATCATATTTAAATATATAACTTTCATTTTAAGTTTAATTCATAATTAAACTAATGTGTCGTTAAATATCGTATATAAGCGACTTTTGTATCCATATCTAAATTAGAACGTTTCAAATTTTATCCTATCATATTGTTCCAAGTTTTATTCCTATTGAGCTTGTAGAGGGACCTAATGGACCTACAGATCATGGGCTCCAACGAGATGATGATAACCGGTTAATCTCATTAACCAAATCATTCATCGTTCGTTAGCTTCCGGGACACTCTACTATAGCCAGTAGCTGCACTCCCCTCACTGTAGGTATATTTCTTGTCCACTTTAGATAACCATGATTAGTAAGTCGACCCTTCACCGGTTGTTCGTAACTAGAGCTAGGTCAAATGTCTGTTTTACCCCTATAGTTACATCTTGTTCCTTAAGTTCCACTGATCCTCTAATGAACAACTAGTTCGTGATACAATCATTGAACCAAATCCCTCTCAAGGTCATGAGAGGGCGGGGCCCCTTGTTCAAGACTCGGAGTCAGCACTTAAGAGAACAACCTTTACTAACCCTAAAACGGGTAGTAGTGAATTCCGTCTTGCAAAGTTATATCCCCAGCTATCCATTTAGTCTTATCCCCAAAGTGGTAGGCTTATTGAGTCAGCGATGTTTGGCCACTCTCACCCATGCAAATCAAAGGATAATCCTAAATAGACAGGAGTTCATAATTAGCTCAAGATTAAGATCGAGTTACCTAGGTTATATGTATGAGATGTTCAGTTTCAACAGTGTTGTAAAGTGAAAGTGACTTATCTCCTGATCCGATCTCTCTGCAAACTCTTTGCATTGGACGCATTCACTCACATGTCTTATACATGAACGATTAGGATCACATCGTCTGTCGTTAAAGAACAAAGCGAGCTGCACCAATAGTGTTCCCAAGATTAAAGTACCCAATCTTATCCATATACTATAGATCGTTTAGACTATTTACTTGAACTTGGTCCAAACTTATGTCACACATAAACTTTAAGTATACATAATATAGCCATGGGTTCTTAGTTTATTGGATTTGTGGTTATATTTAGGCAAAACAAATATATAGAAATAATACTTCATTAAAGCAAGTCAAATGTTACATTGACTCCATTTCAAGGTCCATTGCTTAAACCAATTGGTCTTTATCAATTTCATTCATTGCTTGTTTAAAAGTCAATGGATCCTCGATGTCGTCATCCGGTGTGACGACCTGTGTTTCAGTTAAACCTAGTTAGCGGTCAGGTTGTATTATAACCCTCCCACTGCGTCGAGTCATACTTTAAGTTTGACCAGGATGAGGTTGATAAGAAGAACTAGCTCCAGCACTATCGTAAGCTGATGAACTAGTTTGATTAACAACTTTTGTTGATTTTTCAGTAACTTCTTTTAATACTAATTTGCTTCGTGGTTTATGAGCTCTCAAATAGTCTTCTTCTAAGAAAGTAGTGTTCGTAGAGACAAACACTCTGTTTGCTAGTGAGTCGTAGAAGAGACCACCTCTCGTTTCTTTTGGATATCCAACAAATTGGCATAATGTTGAACGTGGTTCCAATTTCTTAGGATTCGTCACTAACACATAGGCAGGACATCCCCAAATCTGGAAATATTGTAAACTAGGTTTACGTCCTTTCCATAATTCGACGGGTGTTTTAGAAACACTTTTCGAAGGAACATTGTTCAATATCTCAACTGTAGTCATTACTGCATGTCCCCAAAACGAGCTGGGCAACTGAGCATAGCTCATCATTGATCATACCATTTCCATCAATGTTTTAATTCTCCTTTCGGATACACCGTTCGGTTGGTCTTATGACATACAAGTTGTTTTTAATTTTGTTGAACAGACGAACATTCCTTTTCGAGAGATGAAAGCTTCATTAACTTCAAAATTTACAGAATATCCTTGTTCAATTATACAGGAGATAGGAACTATGTATTTTAGGAACTATATATAGATTTTCCAAAAACAAAAACCTATCTCCTATAAACAACTTGACATCTCCCACTGCAGAAGCTGAAATGACGTCTCCTGTTCCAACCTTGAGCGTCATTTCATCTTTCTTTAACTACCAAAATGAACTATTTTCCTGCAAAGAAGAACAGACATGATTAGTATCTCCGGAATAAAGTATCCAGACATCTTGATCATGTTCTAAGAGACAAGTTTCTAAAACGAGTAAATCGAATTTACCTTCTTTTTCCTTCTTCTTTTCAGCGAGGTATTTGGGGCAATTTCTCTTCCAATGCCCCTGAACGTTGCAATGGAAGCATTTGCCTTTATCAGCTTTTTTTGCTTTCTTCTTTCCTCGATTAGCAGTAGCGGGGGCCTTTCCCTTTACTCCTTCATTTTTCTGGATATTCTTAGAACCAGAATTTTGAGGTACAGACTTTGTTCCTCAGGATGAACCCTTCAGGAGTTTTCTCTTGGAATGGGTTATATTTGCCTCTCCTTCTTTCAATTCCTTACCTTTCATAAATGATTGAAATGTCTGTAACTCATTCAGGAGTGTAGTCAAATTGTATTGAATTTTATTCATTAAAGCGTTGCTTCAAAATTATATGAAGCCTTTTGGAAGTGACTCCATTATAAATGCTACTTGACTACGTTCATCGATGACCGCTCCATTTACTTCGGCAACATTGAAATGGACCATCATATCAAGAACATGTTCTCAAATAGGTTGGCCTTCTTTCATGCGACAACTGTAAATGTATTTGAGGGCTTCATGATGGAGTTGAAAGGTCAGCTGTCCAAACATTTCCTGAAGTGAATTCATGATCTCTCATGCTGAGACCATTCCCTCATGTTTCTTGGCTAAAATTTCAGATAAACTAGCCAGAATATAGACTCGGGCCTTTTCATTGGTCTTCATCCAGCAACCATATGCATCTTTAACAGATTGAGATGCAGTAAAAATAGGGACCGAAGGACATTCCTCTGTCAGGACAACCAGCAGATCATCAATAACCAGAACCGTGTTCAGGTTAGATTTCCACGTTGAATAATTTGTGCCGGTTAACTTATCGTTTTTAAGCAGTTGTAATATTGAGGAAGACATGCTTAAAATAAACAATTGACTATATTAGTTTTTGCCTTTAACCATTTAAACAATCCAATATTTTAGCAAAACTATTTAATCTAAGTAACCCTAATAAACTATCAATATAGTTTTGCAACGACACTTCAGAGGTTTAGAATAACAGCCACCGAAGGGTGATCAACTACTCCTCCATTGAATTGAGACATATCTCAACCAATATCTAAAACCAGAACATCTCATATTCTTTTAGTTACGAGTTACCGTTTGTTTGGTCAATAACTTATTCTTGTAAGTGTGACCCTCCCACTTTCAGATCCTAGAGGTATGCACCAACAGGCTACCGTTAGGAAAAGACAATTGTTGGTGACTGACCTAAGTGACCCTATCCATTCCTGGAGTTCACGACGTTCTGAATCCTATGATCAGGCCCTCCGAAGGGATGGTCGCTTCTAGGGCGACGCGAAGGCGGATCATAGGAATCTCACTATGCAACCTAGGGGTGGAGACTGTAGGATACATTGTCACGTGTCCTTCTCCCATTTACTATGAACAGTTTCCCCATTCACCTTGGTATTGATGCATGCTTAATATTTTTCGAAGGGAGGCCACTTCCACTGCAGAAGCTGAAATGACGTCTCCTGTTCCAACCTTGAGCGTCATTTCATCTTTCTTTAACTACCAAAATGAACTATTTTCCTGCAAAGAAGAACAGACATGATTAGTATCTCCGGAATAAAGTATCCAGACATCTTGATCATGTTCTAAGAGACAAGTTTCTAAAACGAGTAAATCGAATTTACCTTCTTTTTCCTTCTTCTTTTCAGCGAGGTATTTGGGGCAATTTCTCTTCCAATGCCCCTGAACGTTGCAATGGAAGCATTTGCCTTTATCAGCTTTTTTTGCTTTCTTCTTTCCTCGATTAGCAGTAGCGGGGGCCTTTCCCTTTACTCCTTCATTTTTCTGGATATTCTTAGAACCAGAATTTTGAGGTACAGACTTTGTTCCTCAGGATGAACCCTTCAGGAGTTTTCTCTTGGAATGGGTTATATTTGCCTCTCCTTCTTTCAATTCCTTACCTTTCATAAATGATTGAAATGTCTGTAACTCATTCAGGAGTGTAGTCAAATTGTATTGAATTTTATTCATTAAAGCGTTGCTTCAAAATTGTATGAAGCCTTTTGGAAGTGACTCCATTATAAATGCTACTTGACTACGTTCATCGATGACCGCTCCATTTACTTCGGCAACATTGAAATGGACCATCATATCAAGAACATGTTCTCAAATAGGTTGGCCTTCTTTCATGCGACAACTGTAAATGTATTTGAGGGCTTCATGATGGAGTTGAAAGGTCAGCTGTCCAAACATTTCCTGAAGTGAATTCATGATCTCTCATGCTGAGACCATTCCCTCATGTTTCTTGGCTAAAATTTCAGGTAAACTAGCCAGAATATAGACTCGGGCCTTTTCATTGGTCTTCATCCAACAACCATATGCATCTTTAACAGATTGAGATGCAGTAAAAATAGGGACCGAAGGACATTCCTCTGTCAGGACAACCAGCAGATCATCAATAACCAGAACCGTGTTCAGGTTAGATTTCCACGTTGAATAATTTGTGCCGGTTAACTTATCGTTTTTAAGCAGTTGTAATATTGAGGAAGACATGCTTAAAATAAACAATTGACTATATTAGTTTTTGCCTTTAACCATTTAAACAATCCAATATTTTAGCAAAACTATTTAATCTAAGTAACCCTAATAAACTATCAATATAGTTTTGCAACGACACTTCAGAGGTTTAGAATAACAGCCACCGAAGGGTGATCAACTACTCCTCCATTGAATTGAGACATATCTCAACCAATATCTAAAACCAGAACATCTCATATTCTTTTAGTTACGAGTTACTGTTTGTTTGGTCAATAACTTATTCTTGTAAGTGTGACCCTCCCACTTTCAGATCCTAGAGGTATGCACCAACAGGCTACCGTTAGGAAAAGACAATTGTTGGTGACTGACCTAAGTGACCCTATCCATTCCTGGAGTTCACGACGTTCTGAATCCTATGATCAGGCCCTCCGAAGGGATGGTCGCTTCTAGGGCGACGCGAAGGCGGATCATAGGAATCTCACTATGCAACCTAGGGGTGGAGACTGTAGGATACATTGTCACGTGTCCTTCTCCCATTTACTATGAACAGTTTCCCCATTCACCTTGGTATTGATGCATGCTTAATATTTTTCGAAGGGAGGCCACTTCCAGGTTGACGTGAATGTATCTCACGGTGTGAACACAGGGAGACGTGATAGTAAAAATTTGATTTTAAATATCTCGTTTTATTACTTTTTCTCCCACTGAAGTGTCCTATTATGTTTAGGGTTTTTAATTTTGACTTAGATAAAATCTTGCTAATAAACTTTTACCTAAGTCTAGGTGATATGTCCATAAACGGACTTATCCTACGATGCATGTCTAAGTGAAGACATCGTATTATAACCTCACATCGTTCACGCATGCTTATAAAACTGGGTTAACACAACTCAAGTACCGACTTCATGCCCATGTAGGAGGTGTTTCGTAAACCGTCAACTTAAATACCTCCAGCCATAGACAACATCTAACCGGGTGAGTTATCTTGTAACCTTTGCTTTACAAGTTATCGACCTAAAACTATTTTGCATGCTTTTAACCCTAAGTGAGCATGCTTTTATATTTGTTATAGATTTTAAATGTCTATGTCGGTTTTATAACAATTAAAAACGACATTAACCTATAACATGCATTTATTTGATCGAGACGCTTTAAATCGAGCAAAGGAAGTTTCATGCAACATGCGTTGTTCGTTTTCGTTTAATTAATATAACGATTATAAAATCGAACGATAAAGTAATTACTTCATTCAACATGCATCTATCATGAAACCTAAACATGCATTTTAATATTATAACATAATTATAACATTCTTAATGCTTGTAACATGCTTCCTATGGTGGGATTTTAAATCTATATGACATGTTTTATGCATATTGTTGGCTATTTAGTTAAAAGATACATCAATCCATGCATAATTAACTAAATCACACTAAAATGGACCGGTTTTGGCAATTCAAGCAAGCAAATAACTAAATTATTGCATTTAATAATAAAAAAAAAACTGCTTAAATTATCCCTGTCTGGTAAGCCCGACGGGTCAACCCGTCTCGTCAACCCGTCATCCATCTAGTCAGCCCGACTAGTCAACCCGTCTGGTCAGCCCGACTGGTCAACCCGTCTGGTCAGCTCGTCAACCATCTATCAGCCCGAATGGTCAGCCCCTCTGGTCAGCCTGTTGTACTTTGGCCAACTTGAGTTATTCTTCTTCTTTCGAGCAATTACAGTACTAAATGGACTCTAATGACTCTCAAATTTTACAGACTCCATACTAACTCATTTATGCCCATAAACATGTAGGAAATTACAAATTATTTCAACAAATTTGAGAGAATTAAATTGTCAAAACCGTAATATATCGATTCTAGCACCCAAAAAAAATTCAATATTCAAATGCTACCCACCATGATTAAATTAATACAAATTGGGTGCCCAAGCCTGTTAATATCACACATGCAGAATCGATTTTGGATCTTAGGCATACAATTTGATCAATTTAATCCTTAAAGTCATGTTGATCATAAGAACAAAAAACAGAGTAATAAGGTACCTACCTCTTGAAGCTCAAAATTCGTATAATCTGATGCTTTATAATTCACACGAACATCTTTTGGACAACCACTTTGATCTTCTCTACTATCCTCAAGTCTTGGAATGGATTGTGGGATCCTCAATTGATAGGAATTGGAAAGGAAAGCTTATGGGTATAAGCAAGCCTGAGAGTATGAATATGGAAGTTCTTGGCAGAATTTTGGCAGCATATTAGGTTGAGAAAATCATATTATTTTCATCAGCTCATCCTCTATATATAGAGGAAAATCATGCACAAGAATTGCACAAAAATTGACAACAAATAGGGATCATTTTGAGTCACAAGATTAGGTGGTGCAATAAGGCTAGTTACAAGTGATTAGTCATTAAGCACCACTTCCAAAATTTGCTAACTCTTGAATTTTTTTAAAAATTCAAAATTTACAAATAAAATTTTGAATAATCCCACTTTCTTTTATTTTTATTTTAATTTAAATATCATTTATTTAATTAAAATAAAATTATTTTATTTAATATCTCATATTAAATTAATACCATTTGTGCAATCTTGGTTTCTTTCTCCCAACGAATTTTCTCGAATATGAATCCCTATTCACGTGTTTAATATTTAAATCATATTTAAATATATAACTCTCATTTTATGTTTAATTCATAATTAAACTAATGTGTCGTTAAATATCGTATATAAGCGACTTTTGTATCCATATCCAAATTTGAACGTTTCAAATTTTATCCTATCATATTGTTCCAAGTTTTATTCCTATTGAGCTAGTAGAGGGGCCTAATGGACCTACAGATCATGGGCTCCAACGAGATGATGATAACAGGTTAATCTCATTAACCTAGTCATTCATCATTCGTTAGCTTCCGGGACACTCCACTATAGCTCGTAGTTGCACTCCCCTCACTGTAGATATATTTATTGTCCACTTTAGATAACCATGATTAGTAAGTCGACCCTTCACCGGTTTTTCGTAACTAGAGCTAGGTCAAATTTTCGTTTTACCCCTATAGTTACATCTTGTTCCTTAAGTTCCACTGATCCTCTAATGAACAACTAGTTCGTGATACAATCACTGAACCAAATCCCTCTCAAGGTTATGAGAGGGTGGGGCCCCTTGTTCAAGACTCGGAGTCAGCACTTAAGAGAACAACCTTTACTAACGCTAAAATGGGTAGCAGTGAATTCTGTCTTGCAAAGCTATGCCCCCAGCTATCCATTTAGTATTGTCCCCAAAGTGGTAGGCTTATTGAGTCAGCGATGTTTTGCCACTCTCACCCATAAAAATCAAAGTATAATCCTAAATAGGCAGGAGTTCATAGTTAGCTCAAGATCGAGATCGAGTTACGTAGGTTATATGTATGAGATGTTCAGTTTCAACAGTAAACGATGTTGTAAAGTGAAAGTGACTTATCTCCTCGTCTGATCTCTATGCAAACTCTTTGCACAGGACGCCCTCACTCACATGTCTTATACATGAATGATTAGGATCACATCGTCTGTCTTTAAAGAACAAAGCGAGTCGCACCAACACTGTTCTCAGTATTAAGGTACCCAACCTTATCCATATACAATAGTTCGTTTAGACTATTTACTTGAACTTGATCCCTACTTATGTCACACATAAACTTCAAGTATACATAAGTTAGCCATGGGTTCTTAGTTTATTGGATTTGTGGTTATATTTAGGAAAAACAAATATATAGAAATAATACTTCATTGAAACAAGTCAAATGTTACATTTACTATCTACGAGTTTTAGGGCATAAAACCCAACAATGCATGAGGGACAACGAACATAATTTAAATTAGTTAATCATATTAATTGACGGGGTTACGGGTTAACTGATTAACTAGATACATGTTAATTAGAACGATTATCCAATTAGCTAAAAAGCACTACTAGACTCGATTTAAATCAATAGAACTATTTTTAGATCAAATTAGGAAGCCAAACCATGAACAGTTCAGTAGAAAATACAAGATCCATTGATCCTTTCTCTTATTGATTTTCACCCCGATTTCCTTCTTTTTGCTTGTTATGCTATTTTTGCACCTTTATATTTTCCAAATTTTCATATCCAAAACCCCCTGTTTGTTTGTTGCGCAAGAGCCTAGATCCATTAGGACTCCTTCCCACTATTCGACCCCGACCGATATTACTACGAGTGTGGTTTGGTATCGTGGATATAAATTTATTTGGCGATCTCGCGATAGACATGTCACATTATGTGCGCTATTAGAGGCAAATAGAAAATTTGAATTTTCTAAGGAATGCCTAATTGCATTTAGTGATCTAATGTAGGCGCTAGTCTCAGTGCCTATCCTCACAATGCCTGATTGGGATAGTCTGCTTGTCCTCATGTATGATGCAAGCGATGTAGCCATTGGCGCAGTGCTGGTGCAGAAATGGGACATGACAATCCATCGTATTTATTACGCCAGCAAGACATTAAATAAGGCACAGATACATTACACAACAACCGAAAAGGAATTATTGGTTGTGGAATATGCGTTTGAAAAATTTCGTGCATAATTGATTGGTTTGAAAGTTATTGTTTACACAGGCCATGCGACAAAAAAATATTTGATTTAGAAGAAACATGCAGAGTCGCGCTTGATCCGATGGATTTTGTTGTTGCAAGAGTTTGACCTAGAAATTAAGGAGAAAAAGGGAAGTGAAAACCAGGTGGCTGACCACATGTCGCGTTTAGAAAACCCTGCAAAAGTGGATGCGTAAGAGGCACTTATCGCATAAGAATTTATTGATGAGAAGCTCCTAAGTATAACATGTAATGCGCCATGGTATGTTCACGTGGAAAATTACCTAGCGGTAGGAATTATGCCCGACGGATAAACGACGCATGAGCGTAAGAAATTCTTTCATGAACTAAAATTCTATTTATGGGATGACCCTTTTCTCTATCGTAGAGGTCCAGACCAGGTCATTAGAAGATGCAGGAAGAATACTGAAAGAATGTCATGAAGCACCTTATGGAGGTCACTTTGGACGACAGTTCACAACAGCCAAGGTGTTGCAAAATGGATATTGGTGGTCTACTCTTTTTTGAGACACGAGGATGTGTGTGATGCAATGTGACAGATGCCAACACACTGGAAACATTAGCGCAAATGATGAAATGCCTCAAAATCTCATCTTGGAAATTGAACCTTCCGACGTCTGGGGCATTGATTTCATGGGACCATCCCCATCATCGCGAGGGTATCAATATTGTTGGGTTTTATGCCCTAAAACTCGTAGAGAGTAAATGTAACATTTTACCGAACATTAATAAAATAGTTTATTTTGTTTGTATTTAGAAGATCTTGTCTTATTAACCCTAATCCAATAAACTAAACATTCTAGGCTGATAGTATGAAGCTTGAACTAGTATGTAGGGACATACGAGGATCAATGTTCAAGATTCAACCTAAAGGGTCTATAGTATAGGGATAAGGCTGGGTACCTTACCCTGGTGACCCTATGGATACGACCCACTTTGTATTATGATACAAATGCTATGATCCAATGCGTTCATGTAGTTGACATGCGAGTGGGGGTATCCTATGCAATGAGTTTGCACAAGACGGGACCACGAAATAGTTAATCACTAACTGTAACACCGTTAGTTGGCTTGTCCTAGTGAACTTAGTCTTAATCCTGAGTGGATTATGGACTCCTGTTCACGAGGAGTTGTCCTTTGATTTGTATGGGTGAGATGGCCAGCACGCCGACTCAATAAGCCTACCATTTTGGGGACAATACCGAGTGGGGAGCAGAGAACATAATCACACAAGATGGAATTCACTCCTTCCCGACTTTAGGGTAAGTAGAGGTGTGTTCCCTTAAGTGGTGTCTCCGGGACTTGAACAATGGGCCCAACCCTCTCTATGGCACGAGAGGGACTTCTGTTTGTTGGTTGGACCTCAAACAGGTTGTTCATTAGAGGAGTACTGGGAACTTAAGGACAAAGATGTAAACCAGGGGAAAAACGGTAATTTGACCCAGTTGGGATACGAACACACGTGAAGGACTGACTTGTAGTATTGGTCAATATCCGTGGACACAGAAATATTCTGCAGTAAGAAGAGTACAACTGAGGGTCTTTAGTGGAATGACCCACAGTTAACGAATGGAGACTAACTTGGTTAATGAGTTTAAGCGGATTAGTCTCGTATCGTTGGAGCTTCTGATCTGTAGGTCCATAAGGTCCCACTGGTAGCTGGTAAAAATACTTGAAGCAAACAAATATAAATTGTAAATTGAAAGTGTTCAATTTATCCTGGGAATCGTATAATGATGCTTTATAATATAAAGTTTATGAAACTTTATAATATAATTTTTGAATTAATTTCAAAAATTAATTCTTGAGAGAAAATATTTGAAAGAGTTCAAATAAATTTAGTATGAATTGGATTCATATTAATTTTAATAAAATCCCTAAGATTAAATATATGATATTTAATTGGGTAATTAATTAATGGGAAAAATACACTTTTGGTCCCTGAGGTTTGGATTAGGTTTCATTTTGGTCCCTGAGTTTTCAAACTCAACAATTTAGCCCCCGAGGTTTGGATTTTGTTTCATTTTAGTCCCTCCATCCATTTTTCCGTTAAAAACTAACGGATTTGCTGACGTGGCGATATTTTTTAATTAAAAGAAATTATTTTAAATTTTTTTAATAAAAATATACTAAAATAAAAATATATTATTATTTTTTAACTATTATTTCTCTCTCTCCTCTCCTCAATCTTCTTCTTCAACCTTCAACCCACCCTTTCTTCTTCAACCCACCAACCAGCACACTGCCGGCGGCCGACCGACCGCCGGCGATCTTTTTTTTTTTTTTTTTTTTTTAATCTTCTTCTTTCATCTCATTTCTTTCCTCTCTTTTTCTCCTCCATCTTCATTTTCCTTTTTTTTAATCCTTCATTTTCTTCTCCTCCGGTCGCCGCATGGGTTTTCAGCGTCGAGGAGGAGGGTCTCGCCTGAAAAACCCATGCGCTGTAAAAAGTTTTGTCCCCGTTTCGGTCTCGCCTGAAACCCGTTTCAGATCTGAATGCCAAAAAACCCACGTATTTCAGATCTGAAACGGTCTCGCCTGAAATAAGAAGAGAAGAAATGGTTTCGCTGGAAAACCCATGGCGTCGAGGAGGAGGAGGGTCTCACCGAAAAACCCACGTTTTTTCAGATTTGAAATGGTCTCGCCTGAAAACCCACGCATTCTTCAGATCTGGAACGAAACCAAATCGGAAGCGACAATATGGCAGGTTTTCAACGAGAGGCACGAGTTTTCAGCAAGGTGCGGCGACGAGTGACGTTGGGTGTTCGGCGACGGGGAGCGATTGCACAGAGAGAGTGACGGGTGTGTGAGAGAGAGAGATGAGGGATGATGGGTGAGCGGTGGAGTCCGGCGACGGCTGCGACGGTGGAGTCCGATGATGGCTGCAGTGGTGGAGTCCGACGACTCTCTGGTGATGACAATGAAGAAGAAGAAGAAGTAGAAGAAACGGAAGAAAGAAGAAAAAGAAGAGAGAGAAAGAAGAAAAAAAGAATATATATTAATAATATTTTTAATATTTTTATTTTAAAACATTAAATAATAAATTTTTAATAAAAATGATAATGTCACGTCATCTTTCCGTTAGTTTTTAACGGAAAAATGGATGGAGGGACTAAAATGAAACGAAATCCAAACCTCGGGGGCTAAATTGTCGAGTTTGAAAACTCAGGGACCAAAATGAAATCTAATCCAAACCTCAGGGACCAAAAGTGTATTTTTCCCTTAATTAATTATGGAATTAATTAATTATTTATTTATTAGAGACCTTTTCCTATTAGGAAAGAAAATATTTGAAAGAGTTCAAAGAAATTTAATATGAATTGGATTCATATTAATTTTAATAAGATCCCTAAGATTAAATATGTGATATTTAATTGGGTAATTAATTAATTATGAAATTTATTAATTATTTATTAAAATTAGATATTGTTCAGATAATAGATTTGATCTTATTCCTAGACCTTTTCCTAGGAAAAGGTCTTGGCCTTTACCTATATATAGGACCCTTGGGGTGGGGTGAAAGGCCTCACATAGTCTCTAATTCTCTCAGAGATCTCTCCCAAAAGACTCCCACAAGTCTCCTGCTTCAAGAAGTCTTAGAGATATACCGGTGTAGCCGATTGGTGGTGTTCGCACAAGAGGGTTGCTGCGTTTTCATTCTTATTGGCAAGAAAAGGCGAATTGATCAAGGCTTTCTACAAAAGTAAGTTTTCTATGAAATCCTTGATCACTAGGATCAATCTAATTGATTTTTAGCATGTTTATAGCCTATGTACAACCCATTAAATATAGATTTATTGTTGTAATATTTTGCAAATTGTATTGGTATTTCAATTAGAATCTAAGACTCTGGGTAGGTTCGATAATACTTTCCGCTGCGTGGGGCTTTTATCCCTTCAATTGGTATCAGAGCCAACTCAGTTGTTCTTGATTTTTAAATTGAAATTTACAATTTGTTCTTGGTGGGATTTATGCATTATGAATGTTATGGTTTGCGTATAAATGGTTTCGATAAATTTGGCCATAGATTTACGTTTTCTTGAATGGTTCAATGTAAAGGCCCTTGCGTTTTTGGGCATAATATGTAAATCGAGTCTCTGTAAGTCCGGGTCAATTTTTGATTGAACAACGATGAAGATTGGGACCAAATTTGGCCAAAAATCGGCGGAAAACGGCGAAGAACAGCGGCAGGAACAGTGCAGAAATTCGAATTATTAAATAAAGAAATAAGATAAATAAATACCGCAATAATTTATGCACAAAACAAAGGCGCGTCTTGGTGGTTAGTTCTCTAGTTATTATACTTGAGCCCATGGTTTCGAATCTGGACCTCTACAGATATTGGCGTTATTTTTCCCTTCACGCGTGAGTTCTCTGAAGCGGTCTGGTCTGTGCGGTTTTTGGGTATTTGACCGGTTCGTTGACTGGTTCAAGCGGTTTTGACCCATTTTTTGGCTGTTTTGACCCGGTTTGGACGGTTTTGGCACATTTGGATCGGTTTTGGTCCGATTCGGAGCTGCAGAAGGATATTTTTAGGATAAAATAGCTTAAATTATTGTAATTTATGTGCTTTATTTTATCCTAGGGGCCAATTAATTGGTTTATACGTTATTTAAATGCTTTATGGATGTCATTTAGTTTTAAAATCCCACCTTAGGTTATAAAACATGCTCATGCATTTTATATATATTATAATTAGTTATAATGTATGGATTGAAATGCATGGTTTATTTTCATGAGTTTTTAATATATAGTTGAGTTATATTAAAATCATGAAAAAGGATAAGCATAATGCATACAATTACCTAATTAAATATAAATAGTTATATTTAATAAAATTGTTTGCAACATGCTACTTTGATTTACCATTTTTTGGCAATAATTTAATTGTTATTTTATTAATAATGGATATCAAAGTTGCATTGAGCATGGAATATCCATAGTTTAATATAATTGTTATATTAATTTCATGCAATGCAAGGCTATATATATATAGTTTTATTATATTAACTTGAATATGATTGTTAATTATTTTAAAACTATAGTATGCATGACTATAGGGCTAATCATTAAAATTTTGAATAGTTTAAAATTGATGATTAGAAACCGTTAACCTATAATAAAGATTGCATGCAAACATAGGATCATAGGTAAATGAATTAATTTTAAAATGTTTAAAATTAATTAGACCTAAGATCTCATTAATTCTAATAGGATTAGAATTAAGTCTTGCTTAGTTTTTTAAAAATAGTTTTAAACCTACTAAGTAGGACAAACATTACTATGATTATAAGGGAACTCTACTGGTAAAGTTCTGTCTAAAGTTGGGGGTACTTAAGTTGACGGTTTACGGAACACCTCCTACCTGGGAACTGACCTGGAATACCGGAGTTGAATTAATCATGGTTAAATGTTAGCATGCAATGTCACTAGGTTTATTAAAAGTGTTTAGTACACCTAGATCTTTAGAGTAAATACTTTACATTACTATGGTTAAAAGGGAACTCTCCCGGTTACGTTCTGTCTAAGGCTGGAGGTATTTAAGCTAACGGTTTACGGAACACCTGCTACCTGGGAACAAACGCGGAACCTGAGTTGAAATAACCATAGTCATGTTAGCATACGGTGTTGCTAGGTTTGTTAAAAGTGTTTAATTCACCTAGAACATTATAATTCTCATTATAATAGTTTTAATAGGATT
Source organism: Luffa acutangula (assembly GCA_036850905.1). Lineage (NCBI taxonomy): Eukaryota > Viridiplantae > Streptophyta > Magnoliopsida > Cucurbitales > Cucurbitaceae > Luffa > Luffa acutangula. The sequence continues at coordinate 11,670,585 of CM072087.1, forward strand.
AGACTTAGATAAATTGAATTAGCCGGACTTATCTAGGTTAATAAACCCTAAAATATAGGGTAGGTAACTTTAGTGGGAGGTAAAAATCAAAACTTGATTTAAATCGAGTTTTTACTCCTACGTCCCTATATTCGCAACGTTAGATCCATGCTCGGCTTCGTGTCGTTTTAGCGCGACCTCCCTTCGGAAAGTGTTTGCATGAGTCAATAACAAGGCGAATGGGGAAAGTGCCCATAGTAAGTGGGAGCAGGACACGTGTCAACGAATCCCTCGGTCTCCACCCATAGGTCACACCATGAGAGTCTTATGATCCGCCTGCGTGTTGTCTTGGAGCAACCATCCCTTCGGAGGGCCTGATCATAAGATTCATAACACCGTGAACTCCTGGAAAGGATAAGGTCACTTAGGCTAATTACCAAGAGTTGTCTTTCCCTTCGGTAGCCTGTTGGTGCGTGCCTCTGGGATCTGAAAGTGGGAGGGTTACACTTACGAGGACAAGTTAATTCGTTAACGAATCCTTGACTGAACGACGGTGGTCAATGTCTACAGGAATATGAGTTATTCTGGTGATAGAATTGACTGAGAAGTGTCTCATTTTAGAGGAGTAGCTGATCACCCTTCGGTGGCTGTTTCTCTAAACCTTTAAAGCATCGTTGCTAAACACAATCGATAGTTTGTTAGGGTTCTTTGATTGATTGTTTGCAAAATTGATTGGATTTGTGCAATTGATTGTTTGTCTGTTTGATGGGTTAAGACAAAGATAACTAATACGGTAAAAGTTTATCTTTCCAGCAATGTCTTCCTCTATCATCGCTTTATTGAAAAATGAAAAATTAACCGGCAAGAACTTTCCTACGTGGAAATCCAACCTTAATACAATTCTGGTTGTTGAAGATCTCCGGTTCGTCTTAACGGAGGATTGTCCTCCAGTTCCCCCTCGCAATGCATCCCAAGCGATAAAGGATGCGCACGACCGTTGGACTAAGGCCAACGAAAAGGCCCGTGTCTATATCTTGGCTAGCTTAACAGAAGTTTTGCCCAAGAAATAGGAGAACGTGGAAAGTGCAAGGGAAATTATGAATTCCCTTCAGGAGATGTTTGGATTACCATCCTACCAGCTCCACCACGAGGCTCTACAAAAAATCCATAACTCCCGCATGGAAGAAGGACAATCTGTTCGAGAACATGTTCTCGACATGATAAACCAATTCAATGTTGCGGAAGCTAATGGTGGAGTCGTATGCGAAAGAAGTCAGGTTGCGTTTATATTGCATTCACTTCCACAAAGTTTTATGCAATTTCGAACAAACGCTAGTTTGAATAAGATTCAATTCAACCTGACTGCCCTTCTAAATGAGCTACAGGTTTATGAGTCCATGCTAAAAAGCAAGGGCAAAAATGTGGTTAAAGGAGAGGCCAATGTTGCCCATTCCAAAAAGTTCCTGAAGGGTTCATCCTCAGGAACTAAACCTGTACCTCAAGTTTCTTCTTCTTCAAAGAAGATATAGAAGAAGAAGGGTAATAAGGGGAAACCTCCTACTAAAGCTGTTCGAGGCAAGGGAAAGGCCAAGGATGTGGCTGATAAGGGCAAGTGCTTCCATTGCAATGTGGATGGTCACTGGAAAAGGAACTGCCCTCGATACCTTGCAGAGAAAAAGAAGGACAAGGAAGGTAAATTTGATTTACTAGTTTTAGAAACGTGCCTTGTTGAACATGATGAGTATGCCTGGATTTTAGATTCCAGAGGAACTAATCATGTTTGTTCTTCTTTTCAGGGAAATGATTTCCAGCAGCTTCAAGATGGTGAGATGACACTCAAGGTTGGAATGGGAGACGTCATTTCAGCAAATGTAGTGGGAGCTGTGAAGTTGTTTTTTAGAAATAAGTTTTTGTTTTTAGAAAACTTGTATGTTGTTCCTCGCATTAAGAGGAACCTTATTTCTGTTTTGGGGGTATGCATTAGAGACTGCAGTTCATATTCTAAACAACGTTCCATCAAAAAATGTTTCTGAAACACCTTTTGAGCTCTGGAGGGGGCGTAAACCTAGTTTGCGTTACTTTCGTATCTGGGGTTGTCCTGCACACGTGCTAGTAAGAAATCCTAAGAAACTGGAACCCCGTTCTAGAATATGCCAATTTGTTGGTTATCCTAAAGAAACGAGAGGTGGTTTGTTCTACAACCCTCAAGAAAACAAAGTGTTCGTATCGACAAACGCTACTTTCTTGGAAGAAGACCACATTCGAGATCACAAACCACGTAGTAAACAAGTATTAGGAGAAGCTACAGAAGAGTCAACAAGGGTTGTTGATGAAACTGCTCCTTTAACAAGAGTTGATGTAGGAGCCAGTTCTTCACGTCAATCTCATCCTCCTCCCATAGTGGGAGGGCCTCGACGCAGTGGGAGGGTTGTGATACAACCTGACCGTTACTTGGGTTTAACTGAAACACAAGTGGTCATTCCTGATGACGGTGTTGAGGATCCATTATCTTATCGACAGGCAATGAATGATGTAGATAAAGACAAATGGACCAAAGCCATGGACCTTGAGATGGAGTCTATGTACTTCAATCAAGTTTGGGAACTTGTAGATCCACCTGAAGGGGTTAAACCCATAGGGTGTAAATGGATCTATAAGAGGAAAAGAGATGCTGCTGGGAAAGTACAGACTTTCAAAGCAAGACTTGTAGCAAAGGGTTATACCCAAAGAGAAGGGGTGGACTATGAGGAAACTTTTTCTCCTGTTGCTATGTTAAAGTCAATAAGAATTCTCTTATCCATAGCCACGTTTTATGATTATGAAATATGGCAAATGGACGTCAAGACTGCCTTTCTGAATGGTAATCTTGAAAAGAATATCTTTATGTCTCACCCCGAAGGGTTCATTGAAGGGAATAAAAGTCCCCACGCAGCAGAAGCGCATTGATTGGACCTTACGCCGTATATTAATTAACATTAAAATACCGTTATGAAAACTCGAACAAACTTTAAACAAACTTTAAAGCTGCTGTAAAATTGGTTTAAACATGCTTAAAAATAAATCTAAATTTATTTTCATGCTTTTCTAAAGAAAAGAGGAAGAACCGTTACAAACCTTCGTTGTAGACTTGACCGTTCTTCGCCAAAACGCAGCAGCCGTCTTTGGTTTTTCTTCGCTGGAAATTTCTTCTTTGATTGACACAATCACCACAGAGGTTACACCGGTATGTCTCTGAGTCTAGGAGGCAAAAGACTTGTGGGAGTCTTTCTCTAAGAGGGAGGCTAGAGAGAATTCTAGGTCTTGTCTTTCAAGAGTGTCAAGTGTCATGACCAATTAGGTCTAGTGTTCTATTTATAGAAGAGAGGCCATGAATAAAATATTCAATTAAACCAATCTTTTCCAAAATTGATTCAATCTTATTCCTTAATTAATCAATCATGATCAATCAATTCCATCATTGATTAATCTTTTCCACAAATGACTAATTACTTCCATAAGTGATTAGATCATTTCCATAAATGATTAATCACTTCCTCAAGTGATTAATTATTTCCATAATTGATTAATTCCTGGTTAATGAATTCTTTAATTAATTAACCACCAATTAAATATCACATATTTAATTCCCGACCTAGAATTAATTAATTTGCCCATACACTTTTTAGGCCTTAAATTAATTAATTCAATATTTTGAACTCTTTCAAACTTCCATAAATTTATATTTGAACTTTTCAAATATTAATTTCTCTCACAATAATATATCAATATATATTATATTTGTTTCCCTTAATAAATTGAACATTTTCAATTTACTTTTATTACTTAGTTGCCTCAAATTACTTTACGAGCTACCAGTGGGACCTAATGGACCTGCAGATCCGAAGCTCCAACGATGTAAGATTAATTGGTCAAACTCATTAACCACATTAATCAATATTCGTTAACTGTGTGTACATTCCACTATAGACTCACAGTTGCACTCTTCTCACTGCAGAAATATTTTCTGTGTCCACGGATCTAGACCAATATCGACTAGTTAGTCCTTCACGAGTGTCCGTAACACCAGCTGGGTCAAATTACCGTTTTACCCCTGGGTTACCTCTATTTCCTTAAGTACCAATTCTCCTCTAATGAACAACCTGTTTGTGGTCCAACCATCAAACATAAAACCCTCTCGTACCATTGAGAGGGTAGGGCCCTTTGTTCAAGACTCGGAGTAATCACTTAAGGGAACACTCATCTGCTTCCCTAAAGCTGGGAAGGAGTGAATTCCATCTTGTACGATTATGTTCCCAGCTCCCCATTCGGTCTTGTCCCCAAAGTGGTAGGCTTATTGAGTCGGCGTATTGGCCACTCTCACCCATACAAATCAAAGGACAATCTCTCATGAGCAGGAGTCCATAATCAACTCAGGATTATGACTAAGTTGTCTAGGTCGTCCTAGTGAAAATAGAAAACCAACTAGTTAACGGTGTTATAACCAGTGGTTACTATTTCGCGGTCCGGTCTTATGCAAACTCATTGCATAGGATACCCCCACTCGCATGTCTCCTACACGAACGCGTTGGATCGCAGGGTTTGTATCAAATACAAAGTGGACCGTATCCATAGTGTCACCAGGATAAGGCACCCAGTCTTATCCCTATACTATAGACCCTTTAGTCTGTTTCTTGAACAATGATCCCATATGTCGCTACATATAGTTCAAGACTCATATTACAGCCTTGGATGTCTAGTTTATTGGATTAGGGTTATTATTAGGCAAAGACAAAAATAAAATAACTAATAAGAATTAATGGAAAAATATATCAATATTATTTCATTAATATCCGGTCAACGGTTACATTCACTATCTACGAGTTTTAGGGCATAAAACCCAACAAACTCCCACTTGAACTAAAACACTAGTTAGTGGGATGTAAATGCAATAATCTAAAGCTGGAAATGTCATGTATATAATACAATGAACTAGGGCATCCTTATACCCATTATACATTTCTCCCACTTGCCCTAGATTAGATGGCATACATATGTCGTAGACCTAGACCTTCTAGATGACCCTCAAACACTTTAGCCGTGAGAGCCTTCGTAAATGGATCAGCGATGTTGTGCTCCAAGGCGATCTTAGCGACGATCACATCTCCTCGTAGCACAATCTCCCGTATCAGGTGATACTTCCTCTCGATGCGTTTACCTCGTTTGTGGCTTCGAGGTTGTTTTGAGTTGGCTACAGCCCCACTGTTGTCACAGTATATTGTTATGGGCACGTTCATATTCGAAACCACTTCCAAATCAGTCAAGAACTTTCTGAGCCATACTGCCTCCTTAGCTGCTTCGCAAGCTGCTACATACTCAACCTCCATGGTTGAGTCTGCTATGCATCCTTGTTTGATGCTTCTCCACACTACTGCTCCTCCATTGAGGGTGAATACTGACCCTGATGTGGATTTCCTTGAATCCTTATCAGCTTGAAAGTCAGAGTCAGTGTATCCAGTAAGAATCAAATTCTTAGCTCCATACACAAGCATGTAGTCCCTCGTTCTCCGAAGATACTTGAGGATGTTTTTAACCGCTCCCCAGTGGTCCAACCCTGCATTAGACTGATACCTACTGACTACTCCCACTGCATAACATATGTCAGGCCGTGTGTAGAGCACAACATACATTAAGCTGCCCACAGCTGAGGCGTAGGGAATGTGTCTCATGTTCTCAATTTCTTGAGGTGTCTTAGGAGACTGTTCCTTAGACAAGTGTACCCCATGTCTGAAGGGTAGTAGTCCTTGGAGTTTTGGATCGAATATCGAGACAACATCTTGTCAATATACATTGCTTGAGACAGAGCTAGCGTTTTGTTCTTACGATCCCTAATGATTTGGATTCCCATAACATATTGAGCCTCTCCCAGATCTTTCATTTGGAATTGGGTTGCTAGCCATTTCTTAATGTCAGTGAGGTATCCTACATCATTCCCAATGAGTGGGATATCGTCTACATAAAGTATTAGAAAAGCTACTTTCCTTTTGTTGATTTTCTTGTACACACAAGGCTCATCAATGTTTTGGTCAAAGCCAAAAGATTTGATTGCAGTATCAAATCTAATGTTCCATGATCTGGATGCTTGTTTCAATCCATAAATGGATCGATTGAGCTTACAAACCTTTTGTTCCTGACCTTGGGCTATGAACCCTTCGAGTTGAGACATGAAGATATTCTCTTCAAGATTACCATTCAGAAAGGCAGTTTTGACGTCCATTTGCCATATTTCATAGTCATAATATGTGGTTATGGATAAGAGAATTCTTATGGACTTTAACATGGCTACAGGAGAAAAGGTTTCCTCATAGTCAACCCCTTCCTTTTTGGGTATAACCCTTTGCCACTAGTCTAGTCTTTGAAGGTCTGTACCTTTCCAGCTGCATCTCTTTTTCTCTTATAGATCCATTTGCACCCTATGGGTTTTACCCCATTTGGTAGATCTGTAAGTTCTCATACAGAATTGGAGTACATTGACTCCATTTCCAGGTTCATGGCTTTGACCCATTCATCCTTATCTTCGACATTCATTGCCTGTCGATAGGACAATGGATCCTCAATGCCATCATTAGGTATGACAACCTGAGTTTCAGTTAAACCCAAGTAGCGGTCAGGTTGTAATACAATCCTCCCACTGCGTCGAGGCATTCCCAACGTTTGAGATGGACGGGATGGATCTGAAGAACTAGTTCCTTCATCAACCCTTGTTGAAGGTCCAACTTCATCAACAACTCTTGATGATTCTTCAGTAGCTTCTCCTAATATTATTTTGCTGCGTGGTTTATGATCTCTCATGTGGTCTTCCTCTAAGAAAGTGGCGTTTGTCGATACAATCACCTTATTTTCTTGTGGGTCGTAGAAATAACCACCTCTCGTTTCTTTAGGGTAACCAACAAATTGGCACAGTTTTAAACGAGGTTCCAGTTTCTTAGGATTTGTCACAAGCACGTGTGCTGGACAACCCCATATGCAAAAGTGATGCAAACTAGGTTTACGCCCCTTCCATAATTCGAAAGGTGTTTCAGAAACACTTTTCAAAGGAACATTGTTCAAGATGTATACTGCAGTCTCTACTGCATACCCCCAAAACGAGCTAGGCAATTGAGCATAGCTCATCATTGATCGAACCATTTCTAACAAGGTTCTATTTCTCCTTTCTGACACACCATTCTGCTGGGGTGTACTAGGGGCTGAGAGTTGAGATTGGATTCCATGTTCTATCATATAATCTTTGAATCTTTGATCCATATACTCCCCTCCTCGATCAGATCGAAGTACTTTAATAGATTTACCTAATAGGTTCTTCAACTTCAGCCTTAAACTCCTTAAACTTTTCAAGGGCTTCAGACTTATGTCCCATTAGGTACAAGTAACCATATCTTGAATAATCATCTATAAATGAGATGAAATATTCGTACCCTCCTCGAGCTTTTACATTCATTGGACCACACAGATCCGAATGTATTAACTCTAAGGGTTCTTTGGCTCTGTAACCTTTTCCAGTAAATGGTCTCTTGGTCATTTTTCCCTCGAGACAAGATTCACAAGGTGGTAGTGAATCATCTTCTAACTTGCTTAGAAGTCCATTCTTTACCAAACGACCGATCCTATCGATGTTTATATGACCAAGTCTGAGATGCCAAAGATGAGTATTGTTACCTGATGGAGAAATCTTTTGCCTTTTACTTTGAGTTTCAGTAGTTTTAAATAATTCGTGATTTAAAAGTGCTTTGTTGTCGGTTGGTCTTAAAACATACAAGTTATTTTCCAATTTGGTTGAACAAATAAGTACACCATTTTTATAAATGAACGCTTCATTCATATCAAAAGTAACTGTATACGATTGTTCAATCAAACATGAAATAGAAATTAAGTTCCTCTTAATCTTGGGAACAATTAACAAACTTCCTAAAAGTAAGAATCTATTTCTAAAAAATAACTTCGCAGCTCCCACTGCTTTAGCTGAAATGACTTCTCCAGTTCCGACCCTGAGTGTCATTTCCCCATCGTTCAACTGCCGAAAGGAACTATTTTCCTGAAAAGAAGAGAAAACATGATTAGCTGCTCCTGAATCAAGTATCCAAGTTAACTCATCATGTTCTACCAAGCATGTTTCTAAAACAAGTAAATCAAATTTACCTTCCTTTTCCTTCTTTTTCTCAACAAGGTACTTTGGGCAGTTTCTTTTCCAATGTCCATCTACATTCCAGTGGAAACACTTGCCCTTATCTGCCATAGCTTTGGCTTTTCCCTTGCTTTTAGCAGCAGTACTGGGAGCTTTCCCCTTGTTTCCTTTCTTCTTCTGAGTTTTCTTTGAAGAAGTGGCTACATATTTAGTTCCAGAGGATGAACCCTTCTTGAACTTTCTTTTAGAGTGAACAACGTTTGCCTCTCCTTCTATCTGTCCCTTGTTCTTAAGAAGAGACTGATAGAGTTGTAGCTCATTCAGGAGGCTAGTCAGGTTGAATGTTATTTTATTCATCATTGCATTGCTTCGAAACTGCAGAAAACTCTTCGGAAGAGATTCTAAGATGAATGCAACCTGACTACGCTCATCTATGACCGCCCCGTTTGCTTCTACCACGTTGAATTGGACCATCATATCCAGGACATGCTCCCGAACAGATGTGCCCTCTTTCATGCGACAACTATAAACGTATTTCAGAGCGTCATGGTGGAGTTGGTAGGACGGTTGTCCAAACATCTCCTGGAGAGAGTTCATAATCTCCCTCGCTGTTACCATGCCCTCATGCCTTTTAGCCAAAACTTTAGATAAGCTGGCTAGGATATAGACGCGAGTCTTATCATTGGCCTTTGTCCAGCGGTCATAAGCATCCTTAACTGCTTGGGATGCATTACGAGCAGGGGCTGGAGGACAATCCTCCGTTAAGACGAACCGCAGATCATCGACAACAAGAATCGTATTCAGGTTCGACTTCCACATAGCGTAATGTTCGCCGGTTAATTTCTCATTTTTAAGCAGAGAGACAATTGAGGAAGACATTGCTGAAATTTAAACAAACAATGACCGTATTAGTTATCTTTGCCTTAACCCATCATACAAGCAAGCAATTGCACACAATCCAATCAATTTAGCAAAACAGACAATCACAGAACCCTAAAACTATCGATTTAGTTTTGCAACGATGTTTCAGAGGTTTAGAATGTCAGCCACCGAAGGGTGATCAGGCACTCCTCCTTTGAAATGAGACACCTCTCAGCTAATTCTAATTCCAGAATAACTCATATTCCTATAGACATTAGCCACCGTTGTTCGGTCAAGGATTTGTTAACACTTTTAACTCATCCTCGTAAGTGTAACCCTCGCAATTTCAGATCTCAGAGGCACGCACCAACAGGCTACCGAAGGGAAAGACAACTGTTGGTGATTAGCCTAAGAGCTCCTATCCTTTTCAGGAGTTCACGATGTTCCGAATCCTATGACCAGGCCCTCCGAAGGGATGGTTGCGCCAGGACAACCTGCAGGCGGATCACAGGACTTTCACGGTGCGAACTATGGGCGGAGACCGAGGGATACGTTGACACGTGTCCCGCTCCCACTTACTCTAGACATTTTTCCCATTCACCTTGATATTGATTCATGCAAACACTTTCCGAAGGGAGGCCGCTCCTAAGGCGACTCGAAGCCGAGCATGAATCTCACGTTGTGAATATAGGGACATAGGAGCAAAACGTGATTTAAATCTTGTTTTGTAATTTTCCTCCCACTGAAAATGTCCTAAGGTTAATATAGGGTTGTTTAACTTAGATAGTATTCGGCTAAGTCAATCTATCTAAGTCTGATCCTATTATAACAATTATGGAAAGGATTCAACTGCAATCTTTTGGGTGAATTAAACTTCTTTTAATAAACCCAACATTGCAAGTCAACATTACTATGGTTAATTCAACTCAATGTTCGGGTCAGTTCCCAGGTAGGAGGTGTTCCATAAACCGTCAACTTAAATACCCCCAGCCTTAGACAGAACTTTACCGAGAGAGTTCCCTTATAACCTCAGTAATGTAGGGTCTTTACTCTAAAGATCTAGGTGCATTAAACACTTTTAATAAACCTAGTGACATTGCATGCTAACATTTAACTATGATTAATTCAACTCCGACATTCCAGGTCAGTTCCCAGGTAGGAGGTGTTCCGTAAACCGTCAACTTAAATACCCCCAGCCTTAGACAGAACATTACCGGTGGAGTTCCCTTATAATCATAACAATGTTTTTCCTACTTAGTCAATTAAAACTATTTTTAATTCTAAGTAAGAAACGATTCTAATCCTATTAGAAATCGATCTAGGTATAATTAATTTTAAACAATTTAAAATTAATCCAATTTATCCTATGATCTTATGTTTGCATGCAAATCTTGATTATAGATTGACGGTTTCTAATCATTAATATTAAATAACTATTTCAAATTTTAATGATTAATCCTATAATCAAGAATCTAGGGTTTAATTCATTTAAAAATCCCATTCAAATTAAATAATTAAACCATACTAATTGCATGAATAATATAACAATTATATTATTAACTATGGATGTTTCATGCTTCATGCAATTTTGATTTTCTTTTATTATAACAATTATAAGCCAATCAAGAAAATCAATCAAGCATGCTTCATTCATTACATTAAACATAACCATTTATATTTAATTTAAGTAATGACATGCTTCATGCTTTCCAATTTTTCATATAATTAATATACACTTATATTAAAAAATATGAAAACAAATCCATGCATTTAAACATACATTATAACCTTTTATAATATATAAAAATGCATGAGCATGTTTATAACCTAAGGTGGGATTAAATATTCTATATGACATCCATAAAGCATATAAATAGCAATTGAACCGGTTAATTTTGGCCCCTAGGATAAAATAAAGCATTAAATTACACTAATTTAGCTAAATTCTATCCTAAAAAATCCTTGTACAGCTCCGGAATTGGTCTAGACAGCACGAACCGCCCCGAACCACCTCGAACCGGCTTCGAAAATCACGAACCATGCCAAAAATTGGCTGAACCGGACCAAATAGATCCCAGCCCAGCCGAAACGGTCCGAATCGGACCGCCCACAGCTTGAACCGCGCCTGTTGAAACCCTAGTGCGCGCCTCCATCGTGACAGCGTCGAGACGCTGTGTTGATAGCGTCCCGACGCTGTGCGTTTTCCATATCTGGCGCCTGCGGTATCGAGACAGCGTCGAGACGCTATTGAGGTAGCGTCCCCACGCTGTGCGCTTTCCTTACTGAGCGCCTTCGGTATTGAGACAGCGTCGAGACGTTGTTGCGTCTGGAGGCAGAATCTGGGCAAAACATAAATGATTTCTTCGGTTTTGGCCTCGATTTCAGCGGCGATTGCTTCGATTTTCATCTCATAGAAACCTATTCTAGACCCGGACTTACATAGGACTCGATTTTACATAAAATACCCTAAACACCGGGCCTTACATGATCAAAATCACATAAAAATAAAATCTATGGCCATAAAATTAACCCAAACAGTTCAATGCAAACCGAACATACATTATGCATAAATCCCACCTATTAGAGCCTATCGCAACTTTTAAAATTAATTAATAGGGACAGCGATGGCTCTGATGCCGATTGAAGGGAATAAAAGTCCCCACGCAGCGGAAGCACATCCATCGAACCTTACGCCGTATATTAATTAACATTAAAATACCGTTACGAAAACTCGAACAAACTTTAAACAAACTTTAAAACTGCTGTAAAATTGGTTTCAACATGCTTAAAAATAAATCTAAATTTATTTTCATGCTTTTCTAAAGAAAAGAGGAAGAACCGTTACAAACCTCCGTTGTAGACTTGACCGTTCTTCGCCAACGATGCTCCAACGATCAAAACGCAGCAGCCGTCTTTGGTTTTTCTTCGCTGGAAATTTCTTCTTTGATTGACACAATCACCACAGAGGTTACACCGGTATGTCTCTGAGTCTAGGAGGCAAAAGACTTGTGGGAGTCTTTCTCTAAGAGGGAGGCTAGAGAGAATTCTAGGTCTTGTCTTTCACGAGTGTCAAGTGTCATGACCAATTAGGTCTAGTGTTCTATTTATAGAAGAGAGACCATGAATAAAATATTCAATTAAACCAATCTTTTCCAAAATTGATTCAATCTTATTCCTTAATTAATCAATCATGATCAATCAATTCCATCATTGATTAATCTTTTCCACAAATGACTAATTACTTCCATAAGTGATTAGATCATTTCCATAAATGATTGATCACTTCCTCAAGTGATTAATTATTTCCATAATTGATTAATTCCCGGTTAATGAATTCTTTAATTAATTAACCACCAATTAAATATCACATATTTAATTCCCGGCCTAGAATTAATTAATTTGTCCATACACTTTTTAAGCCTTAAATTAATTAATTCATTATTTTGAACTCTCTTAAACTTCCATAAATTTATATTTGAACTTTTCAAATATTAATTTCTCTCATAATAATATATCAATATATATTATATTTGTTTCCCTTAATAAATTGAACATTTTCAATTTACTTTTATTACTTAGTTGCCTCAAATTACTTTACGAGCTACCAGTGGGACCTAATGGACCTGCAGATCAGAAGCTCCAACGATGTATGATTAATTGGTCAAACTCATTAACCACATTAATCAATATTCGTTAACTGTGTGTACATTCCACTATAGACTCACAGTTGCACTCTTCTCACTGCAGACATATTTTCTATGTCCACGGATCTAGACCAATATCGACTAGTTAGTCCTTCACTAGTGTCTGTAACACCAGCTGGGTCAAATTACCGTTTTACCCCTAGGTTACCTCTATTTCCTTAAGTACCAATTCTCCTCTAATGAACAACCTGTTTGTGGTCCAACCATCAAACAGAAAACCCTCTCGTGCCATTGAGAGGGTAGGACCCTTTGTTCAAGACTCGGAGTAATCACTTAAGGGAATACTCATCTGCTTCCCTAAAGTCGGGAAGGAGTGAATTCCATCTTGTACAATTATGTTCCCAGCTCCCCATTCGGTCTTGTCACCAAAGTGGTAGGCTTATTGAGTCGGCTTATTGGCCACTCTCACCCATACAAATCAAAGGACAATCTCTCATGAGCAGGAGTCCATAATCAACTCAGGATTAAGACTAAGTTTTCTAGGTCGTCCTAGTGAAAATAGAAAACCAACTAGTTAACGGTGTTATAACCAGTGGTTACTATTTCGCGGTCCGGTCTTATGCAAACTCATTGTATAGGATACCCCCACTCGCATGTCTCCTACACGAACGCGTTGGATCGCAGCGTTTGTATCAAATACAAAGTGGACCGTATCCATAGTGTCACCAGGATAAGGCACCCAGTCTTATCCCTATACTATAGACCCTTTAGGCTGTTTCTTGAACAATGATCCCATATGTCGCTACATATAGTTCAAGACTCATATTACAGCCTTAGATGTCTAGTTTATTGGATTAGGGTTATTATTAGGCAAAGACAAAAATAAAATAACTAATAAGAATTAATGGAAAAATATATCAATATTATTTCATTAATATCCAGTCAACGGTTACATTCACTATCTACGAGTTTTAGGGCATAAAACCCAACAAATAACCCAAGGTCAGGAACAAAAAGTTTGTAAACTGAATCGATCCATTTATGGGTTGAAACAGGCTTCCAGATCTTGGAACATTAGATTTGATACTGCGATCAAATCTTTTGGCTTTGACCAAAATGTTGATGAGCCTTGTGTATACAAGAAAATCAACAAAAACAAAGTAGCTTTCATAATACTTTATGTTGATGACATCTTACTCATTGGGAATGATGTAGGATATCTGTCTGACGTAAAACAATGGCTAGCTGCCCAATTCCAAATGAAAGACTTAGGAGAGGCCAAATATGTTCTTGGAATCCAGATCATTCGGGATCGAAAGAACAAAACACTAGCCCTATCTCAAGCAACGTATGTCGACAAAATGTTGTCTAGATATTCGATGCAGAAGTCCACGAAGGGCTTTTTGCCTTTCAGGCATGGGGTTCACTTGTCTATGGAACAATGTCCTAAGACACCTCAAGAAGTTGAGGATATGAGACGGATTCCCTACGCCTCAGCAGTGGGCAGCTTAATGTATGTGATGCTCTGCACGAGGCCTGACATTTGTTATGCTGTAGGGGTAGTCAGCAGATATCAGTCAAATCCGGGGTTAGACCACTGGGCCGCCGTAAAAAGGAATCCTCAAGTATCTTCAGAGAACGAGGGACTACATGCTGGTGTTTGGGGCTAAAGAGTTAGTTCTCACTGGATACACCGACTATGACTTCCAGTCTGACAAGGATTCTTGGAAATCCACGTCGGGGTCAGTGTTTACCCTTAACGGGGGAGCTGTAGTTTGGAGAAGAATCAAGCAAGGATGCATAGCGGATTCAACCATGGAGGCTGAGTATGTAGCGGCTTGTGAAGCAGCCAAGGAAGCAGTTTGGCTAAGAAAGTTCCTGAGATTTGGAAGTAGTTCCAAATATGGACTTGCCCATTACATTATACTGTGACAACAGTGGGGCTGTAGCCAATTCTAGAGAACCTCGAACCCCAAACGAGGAAAACACATAGAGGAAATATCACCTGATACGGGAGATTGTGCAACGAGGAGATGTGATCGTCACTAAGATCGTCTCAGAGCACAACATTGCCGATCCTTTTACGAAGGCTCTCCCGGCTAAAGTGTTTGAGGGTCATCTAGAGTGTCTAGGTCTACGAGATATGTACATTGTGTAATCTAGGGCAAGTGGGAGATGTGTAATAGGGTATGAGGATGCCCTAGTTTATTGTATTTACTATTTTCAACTTTAGATTATTTGACATGTTCTTTCCCATTATCTTGAGTTTTTAGTTCAAGTGGGAGTTTGTTGGGTTTTATGCCCTAAAACTCGTAGATAGTAAATGTAACATTTTACCGAACATTAATAAAATAGTTTATTTTGTTTGTATTTAGAAGATTTTGTCTTATTGACCCTAATCCAATAAACTAAACATCCTAGGTTGATAGTATGAAGCTTGAACTAGTATGTAGGGACATACAAGGATCAATGTTCAAGATTCAGCCTAAAGGGTCTATAGTATAGGGATAAGTCTGGGTACCTTATCCTGGTGACACTATGAATACGACCCACTTTGTATTATGATACAAACGCTATGATCCAACGCGTTCATGTAGTTGACATGCGAGTGGGGGTATCCTATGAAATGAGTTTGCATAAGACCGGAACGCGAAATAGTTAATCACTAACTGTAAAACCCTTAGTTGGCTTGGTTTCTATTTCACTAGGATGGCCTAGACAACTTAGTCTCAATCCTGAGTGGATTATGGACTCCTGTTCACGAGGAGTTGTCCTTTGATTTGTATGGGTGAGAGTGGCCAGCACACCTACTCAATAAGCCTACCATTTTGGGGACAATACCGAGTGGGGAGCTGGGAACATAATCACACAAGATGGAATTCACTCTTTCCCGACTTTAGGGTAAGTAGAGGTGTGTTTCCTTAAGTGGTGTCTCCGGGACTTGAACAATGGGCCCAACCCTCTCTATGGCACGAGAGGGACTTCTGTTTATTGGTTGGACCTAAAACAGGTTGTTCATTAGAGGAGTACTGGGAACTTAAGGACAAAGATGTAAACCAGGGGTAAAACGGTAATTTGACCCAGCTAGGATACGAACACACGTGAAGCACTGACTTGTAGTATTGGTCAATATCCGTGGACACAGAAATATTCTGCAGTAAGAAGAGTACAACTGAGGGTCTTTAGTGGAATGACCCACAGTTGACGAATGGAGACTAACTTGGTTAATGAGTTTAAGCGGATTAGTCTCGTATCGTTGGAGCTTCTGATCTGTAAGTCCATAAGGTCCCACTGGTAGCTCGTAAAAAAACTTGAAGCAAACAAATATAAATTGTAAATTGAAAGTGTTGCAACAAACAATTTATCCTGGGAATCGTATAATGATGCTTCATAATATAAAGTTTATGAAACTTTATAATATAATTTTTGAATTAATTTCAAAAATTAATTCTTGAGAGAAAATATTTGAAAGAGTTCAAATAAATTTAATATGAATTGGATTCATATTAATTTTAATAAAATCCCTAAGATTAAATATATGATATTTAATTGGGTAATTAATTAATTATGGAATTAATTATTTATTTATTAATTAGAGACCTTTTCCTATTAGGAAAGAAAATATTTGAAAGAGTTCAAAGAAATTTAATATGAATTGGATTCATATTAATTTTAATAAGATCCCTAAGATTAAATATGTGATATTTAATTGGGTAATTAATTAATTATGGAATTAATTAATTATTTATTAAAATTAGATATTGTTCAGATAATAGATTTGATCTTATTCCTAGACCTTTTCCTATTAGGAAAAGGTCTTGGCCTTTACCTATATATAGGACCCTTGGGGTGGGGTGAAAGGCATCACATAGTCTCTAATTCTCTCAGAGATCTCTCCCAAAAGACTCCCACAAGTCTCCTGCTTCAAGAAGTCTTAGAGATATACCGGTGTAGCCGATTGGTGGTGTTCGCACAAGAGGGTTGCTGCGTTTTCATTCTTATTGGCAAGAAAAGGCGAATTGATCAAGGCTTTCTACAAAAGTAAGTTTTCTTTGAAATCCTTGATCACTAGGATCAATCTAGTTGATTTTTAGCATGTTTATAGCCTATGTACAACCCATTAAATATAGATTTATTGTTGTAATATTTTGCAAATTGTATTGGTATTTCAATTAGAATCTAAGACTCTGAGTAGGTTCGGTAATACTTTCCGCTGCGTGGGGCTTTTATCCCTTCAAATACATCCTCCTGGAAGTAGACTATGTTACCAAGTGGGTCGAAGCAATTGTGTGCATTAGGAATGATGCGACAATTGTTTCAAAATTCATCAAGAAGAACATATTCATGCGCTCTGGAACACCCAGAAGAATTATTAGTGACGAAGGGACCCATTTTGTGAATTGCATAATGATTAAGTTGTTGGTTAAATACAATGTGAAGCACAATATAAGCCACCGCATATCACCCTTAAAGCAATGAGCTGGCTGAAGTATCAAATCGATAAATTAAGAGTATTCTGGAAAAGGTTGTTAACGCAAGAAGAAAAGACTGGGTGCAACACTTTGTTGTGTTTTATACCCTAGAACTCGTAGATAGTAAATGTAAACTATTGACTGTTATGAATAAAGTGCCATTGATTATTATTCTATAAAGAAATACCGAATTATTGTATTAGTTCTGTCTTAAATAACGCTAAATCCAATAAACTAACATCCTAGGCTGTTGTCTGAGTCTTGAACTATATGTGGAGACATACGGGGATTAGTGTTCAAGATACAACTTAAAGAGTCTAATGTATGGGGATAAGGATGGGTACCCTATCTCGTAACACTATGGATACGACCCACTTTGTATTTGATACAAACTTAATGATCCAACGCGTTAGTGTACATGATACGTGAGTGGGGGTATCCTATACAAAGAGTTTGCATAAGACCGGACCGTGAAATAGTAACCGCTAGACGTAACTCTGTTAACTAGTTAGGTTTATATATCAATAGGATGACCGAGGCAACCTAGTCTCAATCATGAGTGTATTATGAACTCCTGTTTGTGAGGGATTGTCCTTTGATTTGTATTGGTGAGAAGGGCCAGTTTTCCGACTCAATAGCCTACCATTTCGAGGACAAGACCGAGTGGGAGGCTGAGAACATCAACACATGAGATGAAATTCACTCATTTTCGACTTTAGGGTAAGTAGATGATGAAAGTGTTAATATCTAATATGCAGAAGCAATTTTGGATCTTAGGCACTTAATAAGCTCAATTTAATCAAACTATGCATGCTGTTCTAAGGAAGAAAAACAGGGCAGTGTTTACCAACCTCTTTATTTCTCTAAATTGGTTGAACCCTTTGGTTGTTTTTATTCTCAAAGCTATCACGAACTACCACTTGATCTTCCTTGCTTTCCTCAAGCCTTTGGAACGGATTGTGGGATCCTCTAGTGATGAAATTTGAAGGGAAAAACTTGAAGAGCAAGCTTGAATGGAGGTTTTTAGTTTGGAGAGATTTTGGCAGCAATTCACTAAAGAGGATGAACTCATTTCTTCAGCAATTTCATTCCCTTTTAAAGAGGGATGAATGTTGAAGAAAATCACCAGGGATTGACACAAAATTACCTCACTTTAAGTGAGAAATTTGGTGGCTTAAGTGAGGGGAGTGCATGGGTTTGGTCACCATGCACTCCACCTCCAAAAATTCATTTTAATTTTGAATTTTCTTAATTCAAAATTATCTTGAATTTTAATTTTAATTAATTAATATTAATAATCTGAAAAATGTAAAATCTAATTTTAATTTTTCAATTTTAAATTAATTAAAAATAATTATTAATTAATTTAATATCTATATTAAATTAATATTTTGCTATCAATCCCAGACATTTCCAAAAATGTTATTTTCCAACCATGAATTCCTATTCATGTAAGCACAAAATTCTACAACAGCTAGGTCCCTTTCCCTATGTTCGACCCCGACCACTATTTCTACAAAATAGTAGTAGTGTCTGAAGGTGTTCATATAACACATGCGGAAGCAATTGAAGATCGAAAGCACTTAAGACATTCAATTTTGCTCCTAAAGCATGCATGTTCTATAAAAGACAGATAGAGTGTTTAGAGAACACCGACCTTTGTAGCTCACTTATGTTGAACTCCTTGTGGTGTTTGCCTCTCCTATGCTCCTCGGACAACCTCTAGAGTCTTCCCTACTATTCTCTTGGGCCTAGAAAGACTTGTGGGAGTCTATAGAAGTAAGAAATAAGAAGGGAATGCTTGAAGGTACAAGCTTTAGGAAGAGATGAAATGAGAGAGTGTTTTAGGGAGAAAATCTGCAGCATAACACTAAGATAAAAGCTTAAAATCTTATTGAATTTGATTCAAGCTCCTTTTATAGGCCTCTCCCATGCAAAGACAAGCTTCATCACACTAGACACATGGTGAAAATGCAACTAAAAGTGGATTCTAAGTGTTTAATTCACAACACATGCATCTAGTGCATGGTTGTGTTGTTTTCCACTTTGCATCATGATGCAAGAGTGGAAATGCCACTAAATCCACTATGAATTGAATCCTAATTGTGAATTTTCAGCTTGCAATTCATTTCAATTTCAATTCAAAATTGAAATTGATTTCTAGGCATCTAATTGGGACATTTCCAAGTAATTTTGATATGATTGATCCAATCAATCTTTATCACCTAATGCCATGAATTATATATGATTCCTAATACATATATATCGTATTTAAAACGCTTTTATATACCTTATCTCTCAATTCCTAATTTAATTCATAATTAAATCATTGTGTCGAACACGTTTTACAATAAAATCCTATTTCCCGTTTTTGAACCGATATGAGCTAGTAGGGGGACCTAATGGACCTATAGATCATGGGCTCCAACGATTTGAGGCTAACCGACTAATCTCATTATCAAAGTTATCCAACATTCGTTAACTACCGGGACACTCCTGTAACGCCCCAGGCCCAGGATTCGGAATCCGGATTCAGCACCTTACGGCCCCGACATTCCCTTACATCCTCTGCGGCCTGGCGACGTTACCATACTCGTCTTAAACCGCTTCTAAGAGTGAAGACTGTCCCCACAAACCAACACGGGGTCCTTCAAGCATGCTTTGTCCTCACTCACATGCTTCCTAGGAAAATTCCCAGGAGGTCACCCAACATAGAACTACTCCAAGCCAAGCACGCTTAACTTCAAAGTTCCTATGATTGAGCCACCGAAAAGGAAGGTGCACCTTGTTGGTATAGGTAGTACCTATCAATTCTTTTAAGCTTTATCTTGACCGTTTCCATGTCCTCAGGATCCCTCTCATTCGGATGTGATCTCGGTTCATTCATGTACCCCCACTATAGTCCACTACTACAAAAATCACTTTTAATGACGGGCATTGCCCGTCATTAAAGACTTTTCATGATGGGCAGCTTCGTAACTTGTTATGACGAGCGACTTTTAATGACGGGCAATGCCCGTCATTAGAAGTTGTCCGACATAACAAGGTACAATGACAAACATTTTTTATGACGAGCACTGCCCATCATGAAAAGTCCGTCATTGAAAGGGTGTTTTCCAACCAAGGACATTTTTAATGACGGGCAATGCCCGTCATTAAAAGACGTCCGTCATCAAAAGTCCGTCATTAAAAGGGTATTTTCCAACCAAATGTCTGTCATTAAAGGTGCCCGTCATTAAATATCTTTTTTAATGACAGGCATTGCCCGTCATCATTTTGTTCATAATTTAATAAAAAAAAGTATTGGTTGCCCAGTGGCATACAAACAATATTTTCTTCATTTGTTAACCTGTAAAGAAAGTAATCTTAGTCTTAAATGTGCAAAATTGTATAGAAATCAAATATTTTCCAAATTTCATTCCAATAAGCCAATGAACCAAATTTGTTTATACAATTTTTATTCATATAAGTTTGATATATGAATAAAATTACAAACAATTACACTTAAAGCCTAAAAATTACTAAACACCTATGGTTAAAAGTCTACACCTACACCAAGAAACAAAAATTCTCGTAGCATTCTTGCACCATAATCTTGCTCGTACATCAAACTTGAAGAACCTAAGAAAAACAAATTGTAATTAGGTTTGATACAACGTCAAAACAAGAACTCACATAACAAACATATGTCCAACAACTCGAAGAACCTAAGAAAAACAAATTTAGTTAACAATAAAATACACAAAAAATAAAAAACCAATCTCGATGAAGTATCGGAAAAAATTGTTAGAAAACCCAATAAACTCCAAAAGCTTACAAACTTCAAGATATCAAGTTTAACCCCTTCAGAGAACCTGTAATGCTTTAGGTTTCTATACTTAACCTAGAGACATTACTAAAGCATCTATCCTAATTTTGACCGGTTGCTCTAGAAATTTCGACAGCATAATGACATACATATGACTAACCCCAAATTTTTTAAACCTGTTAAACATGAGAAACACACTTCTATATGAAAAAAAATCACCCAACTACAGCCTCACAATACTTCAGGTTCACAACAAGACCCCAAATATCCTAAAGCAATCGAAGAACAACAATGACCTTTATAATCAAAACAACACAATGCCTCATTGATCAGAATCATGGTAGCGAAACTACAAAAAGGATTTCATTCTATTAAATTTGTCTTACCACTAGGTAAACATGAACCCTAATAACAATGACCTTTATAATCAAAACAATACAATAATGCCTTAAATCAGTGTAGAAAGAACGAAATCAATTTCGCAGGAACAAAAAAACAAACCCTCAATCAAACATTAGCAAAATAACCTCTTGAAAATTGGCAACTATTAAGAAAAGAATAATGCTTGAAACCATAGATTCACACCTTGGATCAATTTTAGTCTGCAACTTCCATATCAAAACCTATGAAACAACAAAAGCAAAAGTACAGTTAACATTAGCAACACAATAAGCCCATTACAGCATAGAAGAATGCCTTTCGTTCTCATATCCAAGACATAATTCTTTTAAGATCAATATAATTTAAAAAAAGAAAAAAGAAACCTATCAAGTTGAGTATAACATGTCTAATGTTTATGCTTAACTAAGGCTTAACATGTAAAAGGGAGCCATAAAATTGTAGCAAAATCATCTGTATTATCAGCAATCCACAAATTAATCTACATTGCCAACCCCACTAATGAGAACAAAAGTAAAAATAGATTCTTTCATGGATGAAACTTCAGACACAAAAAGCCTACCAAATGCATATATTTTGATTAAAAAAACATGACTCTACAAGTCAGGCACCTATCAACTCAAGCAATCTTTTTGTCCTTCAATGGTCCTCTTGGATTTTTAGACAGCACCTTTGCATCAAATAATACATATTGCTTCTTGATCTATTTTACTGCCTTCTCTATGAAGGAGTCGACCTGATCGCTGTATGAGCAAACCAAATCAATATACACAAAAAATTTCAACTATTAATATCAAAATTTCAACTTAGTTTTTATGGACTTACTGATGAAAGGGAATAGTCCAAAACACATTGATTCGCAACACACGGATAGCACATTTGTAGCTCCATTCTTCCGAAGATAAGTGAAATTTATTGAAAACAATTCTTGCATTCGACATAAACATTAAGTTCACCAACCTCAAATGTGAACCCTCCTTTAGGAATCACATCATTAACTTCTACTTATGTACTAATTGTTAATGCATAATAAAATTTACCACCTTTGATTGAAATTAAACAAGTACTTATCTAGGAAGTAAAAAGACCACCAAATTACAACTTTGATACCTCTAGAATTTTACAAAACTAACGAGGCCCTTTCCCAAAGTTTCTAGGTTGTATGTGGGATTCTTCATCACCTCATATTCCCATTGGCAGACCTCCAACCCAACTTTTATGAATGTACTAGGAGACTTCTCTTCTCCTTATAGCTAAACCAACACCCCAATTAAATTTGACGATTACCCACCTATTCAACTTAGTTGACTTTCCACAGTTACTATTCCCTTCCAAAATTTCTAAGTTAAATATAGATTTCTAATAGATTTACTATTTTTAAGCTCTTAATGTAGCATGGAGATATAGAAAAAAAGTGTACAAACTTATCAATTTCCAAAACAGAGTGTTTTACGTAGAGATAAGAAAAGTTGCAGGAGAAAGGTATACATGTCCATCATTAAATGGAGGAATTGTTGTAGTGAATCACTCATAAATCTCACTTACTCAAGATGCACATTGTATTGAAATGCAAAGCAATAAAAAGACCAGAATGATATTGCCAAAATGTTTGTTTGGTAGCCAACTAAAGCTTTGAGAAATGATATTGATATACAGGGAGAAAATGCATTGAAATTCAAAGCAAGAATCAACATATAATGAAAAAAATATTAGAAAGTGTTAGTGCATCCAACCGTGCAATACCCTGATGACCAATTAAAAAAAACTTCATTTTAGAGAACCCCTAAATCAATCCAAAATCAAAAATAAAAATTGTAATTCTAAAGAGATAAACAACAGAGAGAAACCTTTGAGATTTGAAGGGGTTTCATCTACAAAGCCCAAAATAGACATCTTTCCTTCTCAAATTCACCGTAGCTTTCTCTTCCTGAATGAGTGCACAAATTTGGACAACACTGAAATAAAGAAAGATCAAGATGCTGCATCCATAGAAAAATTCATAGGATTTTAACAACAAATCAAAGCATAATTTATTCTAATTTAAATTGGAAAGCCCAAGAAATAAATATAATTACTTAAAGAGACCGACCAAAACATTAAAAAAATTAAAAAAGAAAAACAGATGATGCACTGGACAATGAAAACCCAACTAAATCCTAGGAAACTCATTACGATACTAAATCCTAGGTAGGTGATCATCACGGCTTGAATTCATTCTCTCGAAACTCTGTTTTATTCTTATGGCCCAAACATTCACGGATATCAAAAAAATATATTTTGATCTAGTGATAGCCGAACAATCTTAGTTTCATAATGTAATCATCAAGACATTTCTAGAACTCAGGTAAGATCGTCTTCTACATTTCACACCACTTAAAAAAATGTTAGTTTCAAGCATGCTTAGTTCAAATGTACCCTTCACTTGCACAAAGATATATCCTTCACTTCAAATGTAGCATCCAAACATCAACGATCAAAAAGTAAAATGAAAGAAAATAAATAAAGACAAAAATAGACAAAAAGGAAAATCCAAAATAATAACAATTATTGATTGGAAGAACTATATGCTTAGTTCTGTAATGATAACAGTCATGCTTAGTTATATCAACTAAACTAAACCTAGCATTTTCCCCCTTCTTTTCTGATCTTGTTTGCAGCCAAATCAAAACTACTCAAATGCTGAATTCCCTTTTGATTCCTTCCAATATATCTAAGCATTCAATCAAAACTCCCCAAAATTGAACAACAATAGCATTGCTAAAAGCCATCAATAAAGATAATTAGAAAACTTACCCTATGAATATAAAACACGCAACTGATACAGATTTGCAGGGGAAAACGAAACCCAAGGAAAATTCGATTCCGGAAAAGAAGATCAAAGAGCAGCTCTTGAGAATCAGAAGAGTCATGGTGTTTAGATAATGCACTCGAAAACCCTGAACGGGAAATTAACCAGATAGTGAAATGAAAATCCAAACGAAAGACAGAGAAAGAGAGAGAGAAAATTAAAGTTTGATGCAAGGAAAAAAAAGAGATACCCTTGAAATTTGATGTCACTGTCTCATGATCTACAAGTCACTGTCTCATGATCTACAAGTCAAAGATGTATTGTAAATTCTGGTAAAAAAGAAACCAAATTTTCCTAGATTTCCTTTATCCCAAAGTTCATGAGAACTCACCTGCCATTCACATGTTCTTCACCTCATTCTTAACTTATTTCAGCTCACCACTACCTCTTCTCTCCCTCTTCAATGCATTCACCATCCCCACGCCTAATGCATAGCAAACTCCTGCAAAAAGCTATTTCAATTGAACTTTTCAAGTCACCCAATACACTTTTCCCCACTATATAATACACCCCATAGACTCATTAATCCTCACATTAATTTCAATCTCATTCACAAATCAAACAGTAATGTTGAATTCATAGCAACTAATCTTCCATTTCCACATACCTTTTTAGCTCTTTCCCACCCTCCACTTCTCTCAAACATTTCATCGAACATGTTGCGTGCACCCACTTTGAGACTGGAAATTGCTTCCATTTTAGCCCTCGTCTCTGCTCTTCCATGGTTGACCCACTCGGCCATAACAAGTTATGTCTGAAAAGCCTGCAGTGTGACGCTACACCCAGATCTCTGCGTCTAATCGTTGTCGCCATTTTCAAGCACCGCCAAGCGAAGCCCCACGAAGTGGGCATGGGCGGGCATGTCGGTGACGATAACTGAGGCCAAAACCATGGCACTATTCTTGGGGAAGCTGAAGAACAACATGCGTATGAAGGGGAAAAACAGGGTCGCAGTTTTGGATTGTGTGGAGGTCTTCGAAGCAGCCATTGATGAGCTTCACAGGTCGCTTGGGGTTCTTAGAAGATTTGGTCGTCGTCGAGGGTTATAAGGTGAAGATGACGAGGGTTTGAGACTTTGAGTATCAGCCATGAAAACCATCGGGGGGAGAGAAAGTGTTTAGGGTTTTTTTCCTTTTTACCCCGTGTTTTTAATTTATTATTATTTTATAAAAAAAAACCCTTTAATGACGAGCTTTGCCCGCCATTAAAATGGAGCCTTTGATGACGGGCAATGCCCGTCATTAAAAGTTTGAATTTCCGGAAAAACGCACGTCCGACATTAAAAGTGGCACGTGTTTTTTGTCCGTCATTAAAGGATCTGAGCCCCTTTTTCTGTCTGTCATTAAAACCTATTTTTGTAGTAGTGGCTGATAGTTGCACTCCCCTCACTATAGATATATTTCCGTCCACTTGATTTAACAATGTTTAGTAAGTCGTTCCTTCACAGGTTGTTCGTAGCTATAGCTAGGTCAAATAACCGTTTCACCCCTATAGTACTTCTTGTTCCTTAAGTTCCACTAATCCTCTAATGAACAATCGGTTTGTGATCCAACCATCAAACCTAAGTCCCTCTCGATCCAACGAGAGGGTGGGGCCCCTTTGTTCAAGTCCTTGAGTTAGTACTTAAGAGAACAACCTCTCTACTATCCCTGAAATGGGTAGGAGTGAATTTCGTCTTGCGAAACTATGTCCCCAGCAATCTATTCGATCTTATCCCCAAAATGGTAGGCCTGTTGAGTCGGCGATCCTGGCCACTCTCACTGTTGGGCTCCTAGAGTGAGTAAAATTATGATCTAAAAAGTACTCTAGAACTCTGTGCAAGTATACACAGTCCGCAGCAAGTAATAAGTATTATCAATCGAAGGCCTAAACTAGCTTCCACTCTATCTATTTTGTATAAATCTTTTAATGGTTTCAAGGTAGTAAAAATGATTGGGTTTTATAAGAATAATGCTGAAGCAAAGTAAATGACAAAACATAAAATAATCAAATAGGCAGACAGATTAGAAAAAGGCGCTGGTCAGGTTTTAGTAATTGTTTAAAAGATGCTCTAGCAATATTATTCATCATGCAAACTCTCGCAGTATTATTAGTGGATTCCTCCCAAAACTCCGGATTTTTTGGAATGTGTTTCAACCCCAATGAAGTACGACCGAACAAGCACTAGGCAACTGGCTATCCCTAGCTCAGTCACTGGCGTTCACCAATACACAATGATCGTAGTGTGATTAACCGCCACACACTCTCTAAATCATCCCTGAAACTAGAGAGATGTATTCATACCGGCTGGCCAGACGGGCATAAAATAGAAACAAGCACAACGATTAACCAAGATCCAATAATCAATATATATTACTAGAATTGAAGCACAACAATCACATTGTTCCTAACCAACGCCTAAGCTACTTAGTCCATAATTTGCATGGAAACACAAATTACAATCTGAGTAGGCATGCCCATAATTACAAGATAAAAAAAGGAAATGTTAATCTCCTCGATCAGCTTGCAATGATGGTCTTCTAGGTGGTCTCCAATCTTCTCTCTATTCGGCTCCCAAAGATGGAATGAACTTTTCAAGAATGGAATGTTTTCTCCCAAAAGTGGAATGAATTTGACTTAGGGCGGCTACTCCATTTTATAGAAGGATAGGAGGCTTGACTTAGGTCAACCTGGACACGTGTAGGGCTCTCCTTGCTCCATTATCACGAGAATAACTCAACAGAACTCGGTTTGTCAACTTGGCTAACGAGCTGTGACGTGGCAGTTTTTGCTCCCAATTTTGCTGCAGCACAGAATTTGCTTCCTCCAGTCGCCCAGCAGCATAATCTGCACAAAAGAATTTTCATGGCTTCCATTCTTCCGAATGGGTTAAAACACATATAATATCTATCTAAAACCAACCCTATTAAGCACAAAAGACACACAAATCCCTATATAAATGAGGCCTAAATAACTACCTTTTGGGCAGTTATCACACCCCCAAACTTGAATTATTGCACGTCCCGAGCAATACTAACCAACCTTCCCTTAAGAATTCAAAATATTAGACAAAGAATAGCTTAATCAAACCAGACAATCCAACACTACCTTTAAGCTTTTCCTAAGCACTTTGAAAAACCGAGCTCTACTGTAGCAAAATGATTCCTCCAGCATGGACAAATGATCACCGCTCTTAACTCAATTCTAAGAACTTACCACAACCTAGCTCTATTATCAGACATCTTAAAATATATCTTCAAGGGGTTTATATTCTTGTTTTTCAGACTTTAAGCAGCCCTACAGTCATGAACTCTTAAACATGGGATGACCCACTTTATGGTGCAGTATACCCTTGCCTCAAACTCATCACCAACTAGGCTCAATACTCTTTATAAAGCTAAAAAATCCTTAGTCATTCCATCTCTTGCTCCTCAGAATGGCGACATTTTGTGATGAAGCTCACCTAAGTTTTGGGAGACAAAAAAATTGTTGGATCATCATTCATCCTTCAAAAATTTTGCTCCATGAATTTTCTCAACAAGATTTTCAACAAATAATTCTTTCAGCAACTAATATTTTTTCATGTTTCCTAGGTCATCTGTTTACGCGAAGACAAACTGTGAGTATCACAAATGTCCCCGGTTACTCAACAACCTAACAAATTTTTAAATGAAGGAGAGGAATGCTCGAGCAAAACAATTGGAGTAGCAAAAAGTCCCCCAAACTTGAATTATTTATTGCCCCAATGAATCATCAATTTAGCAATTATACCTCCAAACTTAAATTTTTCTATCTGAATTTTAAACTGAGCGTGGGACTAGAACTAAGCTTAAAGTGGATCATAAAAATCAACACTACCTCCAAAATCTTCTTTGCTGCAGCAACAGACCATGCTAGAAGAAATGCTCAAGCAAAAGGTTTCTGGAGATCAAAATACCTTGATCTAATTAAGCTTAACCAGTCCAAGCTTCAAAATTCAGAAGAAAATTAGTTAAGTCAGTGATACTCAGTGCTCACAGAACAGAAACATCAAGGAAATTTCATTAAAAACATATTAAAGAAATTACAAAATCAGATATATTTTTTCCAAGAAGCAGAAACATTAAAAGAAGCAAACATAATATCAACATAAAAGGAGATTAGAAAATGCGCGAGCAAACAAAAATGTAAGAACAAAAATTATGCTCTCTTAAGGCCACTTCATCCTTCAGTCCTCTTGGCCCGACTCATTTTCATCATCCTCTTCTCCTCTTTCAACTGGTGGGGGTGGAATCCAGGGGTTCAACAGATCTTCAAGGAATGCAGGAAGGGCTGGATACGGCTTCGAAAAATTCTCTTGCAGTGTCTTCTTTAAACTGGCATCACGATTCTTAACATAGTTCCAGAAGGTTAAAGCCTGCCTCTCGGTAAACTCCTGCCTGCTGGCCGAAAGGGCCAGTTGTTCTAAAATCGTGTTGATGCCGTAGACAAGCCCACCTTGGAGCACCTCCTGCATACGCTGGAGCCGTGCCAAGTTAGGCGTGTCAATGATCCCCTTGTCAAACAGTATAACATCCCCTTCATTCTCCAGTACCCCTGCTTGTTTGCAAAGCATTGTAATCGTGTTCGGAAAAAACAATTTCCCCACCTTCTTCTTCCAACAGCTAGATATTTCACTTGAAAAAAATTTTCCCACATTGATGCTGAGAGACCGCAAAATCGCAAAAGCTAGAATAACCCATTCCCTTGAGACCGTCGAGTCATGAGTCGTTGGAAGCAATCGTTGTCTGATAAAACTCATCCATGTATTTGCTTCCCTCCTCAAGTAGGCTGATTGGAATGTCCTTTTCTCTGTCTTCGACAGCTACCACTGCGCCCCTTCAACACCGACTTCCCTCACGGCATCACTCAACTGCTCATTCGATGGTGCCACAGCCATCTCATTATACGCTGCGTGGGGAAAATCTTGAAGGTTAAACAATGCGTTAATAGCACTAGGACTCCAATCTACCTCGACTCCTCGAACAATCACCTAGAACCCATCTCCTTTGTCAATGTTAGAATAAAATTTGCGCACCACCTGCGCGTTTACAGACTCAGGCTTCGCACAAAACAACTCCCAGCCGTGGTCTGCAATATCGTTCCTCAGAAAATGCAGAAGATCACCGTTGAACCCTCTATCAAACAGGAAGTCTCGTTTCAGAAGCTCAGCGTATTTTGCTCTGGCAAAATTGTTGACGAAACGATCATACGGCAATTTTGGCTTATCAATCTCATTAGGGTCTTCCACCCTTCGCTTGAGCAACCGCTCTTCCTTAGCCTTCTTCTCTGCTTCTTCTTGCACTTTTTCCTCAGCTTCATTTTTCTCTCGTTCCTCTCGCTCTGACTTCTCTTTCTCAGAATCCGACGACAGTGGTGATGGGGTATCAGTCCTAATCACTTGAACGCACCCAGCCTTCCGCTTAATGCGGCGACATCTCGGAGGTTCGGGCATGATGACCTCAACACGAGCCTCCTGAACTGGCTCTCTTTTAATCACAACCTCTGCCTGTACATCCTCATTCTATTTCTCTTGAATTTCCTCTCGAACTCCTTATGTATCCGCAACCCTCTGCTCAGTCTGCTCTGGGTTCTGTTCTTCAGGCTCTTTCGGGTCTTCTTCAACTACTGTAGCAGCGACATCATCCGTCGCGTCCTGTAGAGCCTCCTGATCCTCGACCCTTTGCTGCCTTCTCCTTCTTTTCACTTCTTTTTCCTCTGGCGTCTTCCTCTTCTACGTTTTCGCTTTCTGAACTTCAGGGGTCACGGGCACCTCTTCTTCCTCATTCTCCCTTTCTTTTCTAGCTCTCGTTTTGGCCATTGATGACGCAAGGGGTTGACAAAGAACACCAACAAAGAAAGAAGAATGAAAACAGCAAATATTCGAATCAAGAAGATGAAGTGAAACTTACCTACCAGAAGCTGTTAATAAATAGGGCTCCAGCATATTGAATCCTAACCGAAAGATTTTGCTCACATTAATTAAGTGTATCGTTTAAAACCGCATGCAATCTTGAAATTTAAATCCATCAACGGTAAATTTTTGCATGTTAATCGCCCAAGGTAAATAATCATGTGCTGTCAATTGCTAAGCCGTTTGATCACCACTAAGCGACACGTGGTAGCATCCATGTCATTTTCCTGCCCACATAAAATTCAAAAATCCAAACGGTAAAAAGTAATTAATTCTCAACAAAACCCTTCCTATTCGGACGATTTGCTTCAGCCATAAAGTTGCTTTAACAAACTTCTGAGCAAAACGAATCTTGGATACGAAATTCAAATCGAATTTTTATCAAATGTAACCGACCCAATCAAATCTTTATCTTTTATTTTAAGCCGAATAAATCAAGAAAATCTTTATTAAATCTAAACCTAAATAGAATTTAAAATAACTGAAAATAAAATCTAAATCTACACTAAAATCTAATAAAATCTAATTTAAACTAATTAAAAGATAATTCAATAAATTAACCGAAAATAAAATCCAACAAAATCAAATAAAATTCAAATCGACATAAAATCTAAAATAAATTCTACGAAATTAAAAATACCAACGGACTGAAAATAAATCATGAAAAATTTAAACAAACCTAATCTAACCTAATGGAAATTAAAAATAAATCAGCAAAAAATCAAAACGACCACTGGGAGCTCAAAATTTTGCTCTGTACAATGCTCCCGCAATCATCTTGCCCTCTCAATCATCAATCAACCTTAGGGAAGGATATTTTGTCTGAAACTCCTCTCCCCAATAATGTTTCACACGCTGTCCATTCACTTTGAACACTCTCCCATCTTTTTCATCCTGCAAAGTAATTGCTCCATGGGGGAAAACCTCAATCACAAGAAATGGCCCTGACCATTTAGATTTTAGCTTCCAGGAAATAATTTTAATTTAGAATTATAAAGCAAGACTTTCTGACCCTGGACAAACTCTTTAGATTTTATTTTCTTGTCATGCCACAGCTTAGCCTTTTCTTTATATATTTATCGCATTTTCATAAGAAAATTGGCGAAATTCCTCCAGTTCATTAAGTTGCACCATTCTTATTGCTCATGCACGACTCAGATCAACATTTAATTTTTTCAAAGCCCAAAACGTTTTATGCTCTAACTCTAATGGTTAATGGATAGATTTCCCATATACTAACCTATAGGGAGACATACCTAGAGGAGTCTTATAGGCTGTCCTGTAAGCCCAAAGAGCCTCATCCAACCTAAAAGACCAATCCTTTCTAGATGGATGGACTACTTTATCTAGAATATCTTTAATTTCCCTATTACTAATTTCAGCTTGACCATTTGCTTGTGGGTGATAAGGGGTGGCTATCCTATGCTTAATCCCATACTTAGCTAAAAGCTTAGTGAAGACATTATTAACAAAATGCATACCCTCATCACTCACTAGAGCTCTAGGTGTCCCAAACCGCCCAATGATGTGCGATTGAAGGAACCTTGCTACTGTCTTGGCATCACTCTGATGGAATGCAATGGCCTCAACCCACTTGGACACGTAATCAACTGCCAATAAGATAAAAACATTGCCATTAGAAGGGAGAAATAGCCCCATAAAGTCAATACCCCATACATCGAATAATTCAACTTCTAAAATGTAAGTAAGAGGCATTTCATCTCTAGGTCCTAAGTTTCCTCTCCTTTGGCAAGCATCACACTGCTTGTAAAACCAATGAGCATCCTTGAATAAGGTAGGCCAGAAGAATCCACAATGCAAAATCCTCATAGCTGTCCTCTAACCGCTGAAATGACCTCCATACGGCGAAGAGTGACATTGCTCCAGGATTTCCTTTGCTTCATCACCTGAAACACTCCTACGAATAATACCGTCAGAGAATTGCTTATACATAAATGGTTCATCCAAATAGAAAATTTTTGCATCATGCTTAAACTTTTTCTTCTGCCTCCAATCCATGTCAATAGGAGTGACTCCCTTTACCAAAAAGTTGGCAATATCAACATACCGAGGGACATCCCTGACTACCTTTACCTCAACAGCAAAAAACTGTTCATCTGGAAAAGCATCTGAAATGGCAGTTTGCTTCAGCAAAGATGATGATGGGTCAAGACGAGATAAATGATCTGCAATGACATTTTCTGATCCCTTCTTATCCTTTATCTCCAAGTCGAACTCCTGCAATAATAAAACCCAATGAATTAGTCTAGGCTTTGCATCTCTCTTAGTCATTAAATACCTTATTGCTGCATGATCCGTGAACACTATTACTTTGGATCCAACCAAATATGACCAGAATTTCTCAAAAGCAAACACAACAGCTAACAACTCCTTTTCAGTAGTTGTGTAGTTGATTTGTGCCTCATTTAAAACCCTGCTTGCATAATATATAGGATGGATAAATTTGCCCTGCTTTTGCCCCAGCATAGCACCTACCGCAGCATCAAGAATGTGTGTTGAGATTAAAGCAGCCTTTAAAGTTTCAAAAGCCTTCCTACAATCTGCATTAAAGTAAAAAACATGATCAGTGCACAATAAGTTACAAAGAGGTTTACTGATTTTGGAAAAATCTTTTATGAACCTCCTATAGAATCCAGCATGTCCTAAAAAACTCTGAATTCCCTTCACTGAATTTGGTGGTTCTAGTCTCTCAATAACCTCTATTTTTGCTCTATCAACTTCTAGACCATTCTTAGAAATCCTATGACCTAACACTATGCCCTCTTTCACCATGAAGTGGCATTTCTCCCAATTGAGAACTAGATCGGTATCCTCACATCTTTTTAATACCTTACCTAAATTATCTAAACAACTCTGAAAAGACCCTCCAAACACTGAAAAATCGTCCATCAACACATCAACAGTGGACTCAATCATATCAGAAAAAATTGCTAACATACACCGCTGAAATGTTGCTGGTGTTGGGTTTTATGCCCTAAAACTCGTAGATAGTAAATGTACATTTGACCGAACATTAATAAAGTGATGTATTATTCAATGTTTGTATTATATCTTGTCTTGCTAACCCTAATCCAATAAACTAAACATCCATGGCTAATAGAATGAGACTTGAACTAGTATGTAGGGACATGCGGGGATCAATGTTCAAGTTTTAGCCTAAAGGGTCTGTAGTATAGGGATAAGGCTGGGTACCTTATCCTGGTGACACTATGGATACGGCCCGCTTTGTATATTGATACAAACGTATTGATCCAACACGTTCATGTGGTTGACATGCGAGTGGGGGTATCCTGTGCAATGAGTTTGCACAAAGACCGGACCGCGAAATAGTTAACCACTAACTATAACACCGTTGGTTAGCTCGGTTTCTATTTCACTAGGATGACCTAGGCAACTTGGCCTTAATCCTGAGTAGATTATGGACTCCTGTCCATCAGGGATTGTCCTTTGATTTGTACGGGTGAGAGTGGCCAGTTCGCCGACTCAATAAGCCTACCATTTTGGGGACAAGACCGAATGGGGAGCTGGGAACGTAGTCTTACAAGATGGAATTCACTCCTTCCTGATATGAGGGTAAGTAGAGGTGTGTTCCCTTAAGTGGTGTCTCCGGGTCTTGAACAAAGGGCCCTACCCTCTTTATGGCACGAGAGGGTTTTCTGTTTGATGGTTGGACCACAAACAGGTTGTTCATTAGAGGAGCACTGGTACTTAAGGACCAAGAGGTAGCCCAGGGGTAAAACGGTAATTTGACCTAGCTGGGGTACGAACACACGTGAAGGGCTAACTTGCTGCTGACGGTCAATATCCGTGGACACAGAAATATATCTGCAGTGAGAAGAGTGCAGCTGTGGTTCTTTAGTGGAGTGAACCACAGTTAACGAATATTGATTAACTTGGTTAATGAGTTTAACCAACTAATCTCATATCGTTGGAGCTTCTGATCTGTAGGTCCATTAGGTCCCACCGGTAGCTCATTTAGGGCGTTGAGGTAAAATTCTAAGGATGGATTGAATATTCAAAGGTGTTTGAATATTATACTAAAATATGAAGTGGTTCATATTAAAACTATAGGTTATAATTAATATGCATTGGATGTATATTAATACTATAGTTTTTTGAGAGAGAAAATAATTGAATATTTGATGTTCAATTTTATTTTATTTTATTAATTAATTTCGAATTAATTAATTAATTTAGTTTAATTAAATTTGATTTAATTAAACTATAATATAAGAGGGATATTAATTTAAATTGGATTTAAATTAATGTTATTTTAATTAATTTAGATTAATTAAAATATAATTAATTATAATTTAAAATTATGTTTTAAAATTATAATTAATTAAAATATCAGATAACTGATTTATCAGTTATCTGATATTTTAATTTTAAAAAGACGTGGTCAGTAGGTTACTTAACCAACTCCCTGGTCTCACGTCTGCATCCCTCTCGATTAGCTCTCTCAGATTGGCATTCTCTTCCAGGCGTTCACACAGAGAATTCAAACAAAGGATCCAGAGAAAATCCTTAGAATTCTTGCTCCCACCAGCACCCAAAGCAAAAATCCTATCAGAGAATACCGGTGTACCCTCGTGGTGGTGTTCGTGGCAAAGTTTTTTTTCCAGCGAAAAAGGGACTTCAAGTTGCTGTTTTTGGGAGAAATTCAGAGAGTTTTGGCGAAATTTTCAAGGGTTTCTACAAAGGTAAACAGTTTTTGAACTAGGGTCAATAGGACCCAACTCTAGATTAGATCTAGAATTTTTCCATCTTAATTCTATGCATGCTTGTATATTATTTACAGCAAATTATTGTCCTTTATTGCTGCTGTAAATTTATTAGTTTTGCCGTCGTATTGGTATCCCAATCGGCGTTTTATTATTCAAAAGGTCTCTGTGTTTTTCCGCTGCGCAATAGGGCTTTTATCCCTTCAATTGGTATCAGAGCCTATTTGAATTAAAACGTTGTTTTTGAGATTTGCGAATGGCTGTATAGGTGGGATTAATTATGCATTATGAATGTGGTTTGCGATAAACTGTTTAGATTTAATTTGGCCATAGATTTACCGCAATTTCACTTGATTTGATCGTGTAAGGCCCCTGCGTTTTGGGCAAAATTGTGTAAATCGAGTCTGTATAAGTCCGGGTCGCAGTTAGGCTTGAAAATCGATGAAGATCGCAGAAGAAATTGGTGAAAATCGTGAAGAACAGTCGAGTTACTGCCCAGAAATCAGCTCCAGACGCAACAGCGTCGGGACGCTTAGCCTTGCGCGTCTCGACGCTGTCGCGATTCCACGCTCCAGACGGTTGAAATCGCGCCAGCGTCGGGACGCTTTCTTCACAGCGTCTCGACGCTGTCACGATTTCGTGCGGCGCCAGGATTTTCGCGAGAACGTGATGGTGCCCTAATCATGCCGGTTCGGTTCGAGCGGTTTGGGTCAGATGGGACCGGTTCGGTCCGGTTTGACCCGTTTTGGGTGCGGTTCGAGTTTTTCAAGTCCGGTTCGAAGTGGTTCGGGTCGGTTCAAGGCTAGTAGACCGGGTTTGGAGCTGCAGAATTATGTAATAGGATAGATTTATTGCTTTATTAATGTAATTTTGCTTTAATCTATCCTAGGGGCCAATTAAATCGGTTTATTCGCTATTTAAATGCTTTATGGATGTCATTTAAATGTAATCCCACCTTAGGATATAAAGCATGCTCATGCATTTATGAATGTTATAATTAGATTATAATATATGTATGAAATGCATGGTTTGATTTTCATGAATTATTTAATATATAGTAGAGTTATATTAAATTCATGAAAATGGAATAGCATGATGCATGCAATTACATAGTTTTGATATAAGAGTTATATTAAAAATTATTTGTTTGCAGCATGCTAAGTTGATTTTCCATTATTGGCTATAATAAAGTTGTTTATTATTTAAATGGAAATCAAATTGCATTGAGCATGATACATCCATAGATTTATATAAGGGTTATATTAATTATCATGCAATGCATAGTACTATAGTTTAAAATTTCATTAACTTGAATATGATTGTTAATTGTTTTTAAAAACTATAGTATGCATGATTATAGGGCTAATCATTATAAAATTTTGAAATAGTTTAAAATTTTATGATTAGAAACCGTCAATCTATAATCAAGATATGCATGTTCACATAGGATCTTAGGTTAAAACTATGTTAATTTTAATGAATTAAAATTAATTAGACCTAAGATCATTTTCTAATAGGATTAGAAGATCTTACTTAGTTTTTAAAATAGTTTTAATGAACTAAGTAGGACGAACATTCCTAAGATTATAAGGGAACTCTACCAGTGAAGTTCTGTCTAAGGATTGGAGGTATTTAAGTTGACGGTAAACGGAACACCTCCTACCTGGGAACTGGTCTGGAATACCGGAGTTGAATTAATCTTAGGTTAATGTTAGAATAATGTCACTAGGTTCATTAAATTGGTTTAATACACCTAGACATTAGATCTTATTATAATAGTTATAATAGGACTAGACTTAGATAAATGACTTAGCCGGATTTATCTAGGTTTAATCAAACCCTAAAATTAATAATCAGTTACTTTAGTGGGAGGAAAATTACAAAACTTAATTTAAATTGAGTTTTGCTCCTACGTCCCCGTGACGTTCACACCGTGAGATCCATGCTCGGCTTCGTGTCGTCGTAGAGCGGCCTCCCTTCGGAGAGTGTTTGCATGGGTCAATACCAAGGTGAATGGGGAAAGTGACTATAGTAAGTGGGAGCGGGACACGTGTCAACGTATCCTTCGGTCTCCACCCCTAGGTCACAACGTGAGATTCCTATGATCCGCCTGCGTGTTGCCCTGGAGCAACCACCCCTTCGGAGGGCCTGATCATAGGATTCGGAACACCGTGAACTCCTGAAAAGGATAGGATCACTTAGGCTAATTACCAACAGTTGTCTTTCCTAACGGTAGCCTGTTGGTGCGTGCCTCTGGGATCTGAAAGTGGGAGGGTTACACTTACGGGGAGGAGTTAATTTGTTAACAAATCCTTGACCGAACAACGGTGGTTAATGTCTAATGGAATATGAGTTATTCTGGTATTAGAAATTGACTGAGAAGAGTCTCATTTTAGAGGAGGAACAACTGATCACCCTTCGGTGGCTGTTCTTCTAAACCTCTAAAGCATCGTTGCGAAACACAATCATAGTTTTATTAGGGTTCCTTGATTGTTTGTTTGCAAAATTGATTGGATATATGCAATTGTTTGTATTGCTTGTGTGATGGGTTAAGGCAAAGATAACTAATACGGTCACTTGTTTGTTTTTCAGCAATGTCTTCCTCTATCATATCTCTGCTTAAAAATGAACTATTAACCGGCGAGAATTTTCCCCAATGGAAATCAAACCTTAATACAATTCTCGTGGTTGAGGATTTAAGATTCGTCTTAACGGAGGAATGTCCTCCCGTTCCCCCTCGCACTGCCTCTCAGGCAGTTAAAGACGCCTATGAACGCTGGACCAAGGCCAATGAAAAGGTCAAGGTCTATATATTGGTCAGCTTGTCTGAAGTTTTGGCCAAGCGTTATGAGAACGTGGAAACTGCCAGGGAAATTATGAATTCCCTGCAGGAGATGTTTGGACTTCCGTCCTACCAGCTCCACCACGACGCCTTGAAGAATGTCTTCAATGCCAAGATGTTGGAAGGTCAATCTGTTCGGGAACATGTCCTGGACATGGTTAACCAGTTCAACATAGCTGAGGCAAATGGCGGGGTAGTCTGCGAGCGCAGTCAGGTTGCGTTCATCCTTCACTCGCTCCCGGCGAGCTATCTGTCTTTCAGGACGAACGCGAGCATGAATAAGATTCAGTTCAACCTGACTACCCTACTCTCGGAGTTACAGATTTACGAGTCCCTGCAAAAGAGCAAGGGAAAGAATGTGGTGAAAGGAGAGGCCAATGTGGCCCATTCCAAGAAAAAGTTCCTGAAGGGTTCATCCTCAGGGACTAAATCTGTACCCCAGGCTTCTTCATCGAAGCAGATCCAGAAGAGGAAGGGAGACAAGGGGAAGGCTCCTGCATAGGCTGTGCAAGGGAAGGGGAAGGCCAAGGTCGTGGCCGATAAAGGTAGATGCTTCCACTGCAATGCAGATGGTCACTGGAAGCGCAACTGTCCCCGCTACCTTGCTGAGAAGAGAAGAGAAAAAGAAGGTAAATTCGATTTACTTGTGTTAGAGACTTGTCTCGTTGAACATGATGAGTTTGCCTGGATACTGGATTCGGGAGCCACTAATCATGTTTGTTCTTCTTTTCAGGGAAATAATTTCCAGCAGCTGGCAGAGGGTGAAATGACGCTCAAGGTCGGAACGGGAGACGTCGTTTCAGCTCGTGCAGTGGGAGCTGCAAAATTATTCTTTAGAAATAGGTTTTTAATTTTAGAGGACTTGTATTTGGTTCCTAGAATTAAAAGGAACCTAATTTCTGTTTCAGCTTTATTAGAACAATGTTATACTGTTTCATTCTTGCTTAATGAAGCTTTAATTTTAAAGAATGGAGTTTACATTTGTTCAGCTAAGCGTGAGAATAATTTATTTGTGTTAAGACCAAATGATGCAAAGGCCATTTTAAATCATGAAATGTTTAAAACGGCTGAAACGCAAAACAAAAGGCAAAAAGTTTCTCATTTAAGTAACAACACGTATCTTTGGCATCTTCGTCTTGGCCATATTAACATCGATCGGATCGATCGTTTGGTTAAAAATGGGCTTCTAAGTGACATAGAAGATACATCTTTACCACCCTGTGAATCGTGTCTCGAGGGTAAAATGACCAAGAGGCCTTTTACTGGAAAAGGTTATAGGGCCAAAGAACCACTTGAACTAATACATTCGGATCTTTGTGGTCCAATGAATGTAAAGGCTCGAGGTGGTTATGAATATTTCATCTCTTTCATAGATGATTATTCTCGATACGGTTACTTATACCTGATGGACCATAAGTCTGAAGCTCTTGAAAAGTTCAAAGAGTTTAAGGCTGAGGTAGAAAATCTGTTAGGTAAAACAATTAAGACACTTCGATCAGATCGAGGTGGAGAGTATTTGGATCAGCGATTCCAGGACTATATGATAGAACATGGAATCCAATCACAACTCTCAGCACCTGGTACACCTCAGCAAAATGGTGTATCAGAAAGGAGAAACAGAACCTTGTTAGACATGGTTCGATCTATGATGAGCTATGCTCAATTGCCTAGCTCGTTTTGGGGGTATGCAGTAGTGACTGCAGTACATATTCTTAACAATGTTCCCTCAAAAAGTGTTTCTGAAACTCCTTTTGAGCTATGGAAGGGACGTAAACCTAGTTTGTGTTACTTCCGTATCTGGGGTTGTCCTGCACATGTGCTAGTGACAAATCCTAAGAAATTGGAACCACGTACGAGATTATGCCAATTTGTTGGATACCCGAAAGAAACGAGAGGTGGTCTTTTCTATGACCCTCAAGATAATAAAGTATTTGTATCGACAAATGCAACTTTCTTGGAGGAAGATCACATACGAAATCATCAACCACGAAGTAAGTTAGTATTAGGAGAAGCTACAGAAGGATCAACAAGGGTTGTTGATGAACCTGGTCCTTCAACAAGAGTTGTTGGAGAATGCAGTTCTTCTCGTCAATCTAGTCCTCCTCACGTAGTGGGAGAGCTTCGACGCAGTGGGAGGGTTGTGATACAACCTAACCGCTACTTGGGTTTAACAGAAACACAAGTAGTCATACCTGATGACGGCGTAGAAGATCCATTGTCTTATCGTCAGGCAATGAATGATGTAGATAAGGACGAGTGGGCCAAAGCCATGGACCTTGAGATGGAGTCGATGTACTTCAATCAAGTTTGGGAACTTGTAGATCTACCTGAAGGGGTCAAACCCATTGGGTGTAAATGGATCTATAAGAGGAAAAGAGATGCTACTGGGAAAGTACAGACTTTCAAAGCAAGACTTGTAGCAAAGGGTTATACCCAACGAGAAGGAGTGGACTATGAAGAAACTTTTTCTCCAGTTGCTATGCTAAAGTCCATAAGAATCCTCTTATCCATTGCCACATTTTATGATTATGAAATTTGGCAAATGGATGTCAAGACAGCTTTTCTGAATGGCAATCTTGACGAGAGTATTTTTATGTCTCAACCCGAGGGGTTCATATCCCAAGGTCATGAGCAAAAGGTTTGCAAACTGAATCGATCCATTTATGGGTTGAAACAGGCTTCTAGATCTTGGAATATTAGATTTGATACTGCGATCAAATCTTTTGGTTTTGACCAGAATGTTGATGAGCCTTGTGTATACAAGAAGATCAACAAGAATAAAGTAGCTTTCCTCGTACTTTATGTAGATGACATCCTACTCATTGGGAATGATGTAGGGTATCTGTCTGACGTAAAAGAATGGCTAGCAGCTCAATTCCAAATGAAAGATTTGGGTGAGGCTCAGTATGTTCTTGGAATCCAGATTATTCGGGATAGAAAGAACAAATCGCTAGCTCTGTCTCAGGCAACGTATATCGACAAGATGTTGGCTCGATATTCGATGCAGAACTCCAAGAAGGGCTTGTTGCCTTTCAGGCATGGGGTTCACTTGTCTAAGGAACAGTCTCCTAAGACACCTCAAGAGGTTGAGGATATGAGACGGATTCCCTACGCCTCAGCCGTGGGTAGCTTAATGTATGCCATGCTATGCACGAGGCCTGACATTTGTTATGCTGTAGGGATTGTCAGCAGATATCAGTCAAATCCAGGGTTTGACCATTGGACCGCCGTTAAAGGAATCCTCAAGTATC
Source organism: Luffa acutangula (assembly GCA_036850905.1). Lineage (NCBI taxonomy): Eukaryota > Viridiplantae > Streptophyta > Magnoliopsida > Cucurbitales > Cucurbitaceae > Luffa > Luffa acutangula. The sequence continues at coordinate 11,711,503 of CM072087.1, forward strand.
TTAGGAGAACGAGAGATTATATGTTGGTGTTTGGGGCTAAGGAGTTAGTTCTCACTGGATACACCGACTCTGACTTCCAAACTGACAAGGATTCTAGGAAATCTACGTCAGGGTCAGTTTTCACCCTTAACGGGGGAGCTGTAGTTTGGAGGAGTATAAAGCAGGGATGTATAGCAGACTCCACGATGGAGGCTGAGTATGTAGCTGCTTGTGAAGCAGCTAAGGAAGCTGTTTGGCTAAGGAAGTTCTTGACAGATTTGGAAGTTGTTCCAAATATGAACTTGCCCATTACGTTATACTGTGACAACAGTGGGGCAGTAGCCAATTCAAAGGAACCTCGCAGCCACAAAAGAGGTAAACATATAGAGAGGAAGTACCATCTAATTCGAGAGATTGTGCAAAGAGGAGATGTGGTCGTGACCCAGATCGCTTCTGAGCATAACATTGCTGATCCGTTTACGAAGGCCCTCTCGGCTAAAGTGTTCGAGGGTCATCTAGACAGTCTAGGTCTGCGAGATATGTATATAGCGTAATCTAGGGCAAGTGGGAGATGTGTAATGGGTGTAAGGATGCCCTAGTTTATTGTATTTTGTATATTTACCTTTTATGTAATGTACAAATATACATGTACCGTTTCCAGCTTTGGATTATTTTGTATATACTTTCCCTGAAACTTGAGTTTTAGTTCAAGTGGGAGTTTGTTGGGTTTTATGCCCTAAAACTCGTAGATAGTAAATGTACATTTGACCGAACATTAATAAAGTGATGTATTATTCAATGTTTGTATTATATCTTGTCTTGCTAACCCTAATCCAATAAACTAAACATCCATGGCTAATAGAATGAGACTTGAACTAGTATGTAGGGACATGCGGGGATCAATGTTCAAGTTTTAGCCTAAAGGGTCTGTAGTATAGGGATAAGGCTGGGTACCTTATCCTGGTGACACTATGGATACGGCCCGCTTTGTATATTGATACAAACGTATTGATCCAACACGTTCATGTGGTTGACATGCGAGTGGGGGTATCCTGTGCAATGAGTTTGCACAAAGACCGGACCGCGAAATAGTTAACCACTAACTATAACACCGTTGGTTAGCTCGGTTTCTATTTCACTAGGATGACCTAGGCAACTTGGCCTTAATCCTGAGTAGATTATGGACTCCTGTCCATCAGGGATTGTCCTTTGATTTGTACGGGTGAGAGTGGCCAGTTCGCCGACTCAATAAGCCTACCATTTTGGGGACAAGACCGAATGGGGAGCTGGGAACGTAGTCTTACAAGATGGAATTCACTCCTTCCTGATATGAGGGTAAGTAGAGGTGTGTTCCCTTAAGTGGTGTCTCCGGGTCTTGAACAAAGGGCCCTACCCTCTTTATGGCACGAGAGGGTTTTCTGTTTGATGGTTGGACCACAAACAGGTTGTTCATTAGAGGAGCACTGGTACTTAAGGACCAAGAGGTAGCCCAGGGGTAAAACGGTAATTTGACCTAGCTGGGGTACGAACACACGTGAAGGGCTAACTTGCTGCTGACGGTCAATATCCGTGGACACAGAAATATATCTGCAGTGAGAAGAGTGCAGCTGTGGTTCTTTAGTGGAGTGAACCACAGTTAACGAATATTGATTAACTTGGTTAATGAGTTTAACCAACTAATCTCATATCGTTGGAGCTTCTGATCTGTAGGTCCATTAGGTCCCACCGGTAGCTCATTTAGGGCGTTGAGGTAAAATTCTAAGGATGGATTGAATATTCAAAGGTGTTTGAATATTATACTAAAATATGAAGTGGTTCATATTAAAACTATAGGTTATAATTAATATGCATTGGATGTATATTAATACTATAGTTTTTTGAGAGAGAAAATAATTGAATATGTGATGTTCAATTTTATTTTATTTTATTAATTAATTTCGAATTAATTAATTAATTTAGTTTAATTAAATTTGATTTAATTAAACTATAATATAAGAGGGATATTAATTTAAATTGGATTTAAATTAATGTTATTTTAATTAATTTAGATTAATTAAAATATAATTAATTATAATTTAAAATTATGTTTTAAAATTATAATTAATTAAAATATCAGATAACTGATTTATCAGTTATCTGATATTTTAATTTTAAAAAGACGTGGTCAGTAGGTTACTTAACCAACTCCCTGGTCTCACGTCTGCATCCCTCTCGATTAGCTCTCTCAGATTGGCATTCTCTTCCAGGCGTTCACACAGAGAATTCAAACAAAGGATCCAGAGAAAATCCTTAGAATTCTTGCTCCCACCAGCACCCAAAGCAAAAATCCTATCAGAGAATACCGGTGTACCCTCGTGGTGGTGTTCGTGGCAAAGTTTTTTTTCCAGCGAAAAAGGGACTTCAAGTTGCTGTTTTTGGGAGAAATTCAGAGAGTTTTGGCGAAATTTTCAAGGGTTTCTACAAAGGTAAACAGTTTTTGAACTAGGGTCAATAGGACCCAACTCTAGATTAGATCTAGAATTTTTCCATCTTAATTCTATGCATGCTTGTATATTATTTACAGCAAATTATTGTCCTTTATTGCTGCTGTAAATTTATTAGTTTTGCCGTCGTATTGGTATCCCAATCGGCGTTTTATTATTCAAAAGGTCTCTGTGTTTTTCCGCTGCGCAATAGGGCTTTTATCCCTTCAGCTGGAGCATTACAAAGGCCAAAAGGCATTCGCCTAAAGGCATACGTCCCATAAGGACAGGTGAAAGTGGTTTTTTCCTGGTCCTCAGGAGCAATAGTAATCTGGTCATACCCAGAATAACCATCTAAGAAACAGTATTAGGTCTGACCATCCAATCAATCCAACATCTGGTCAATAAATGGTAGAGGGAAATGGTCCTTACGGGTGACTTTATTAAGCCTCTTGTAATCCATGCAAACCCTCCAACCAGTTACTGTCCTGGTTGGGATCAACTCATTGTCTTTATTGCTCACCACAGTGACACCTCCTTTCTTAGGCACACATTGGACAGGGCTTACCCAATTGCTATTGGAAATTGGATAAATGATCCCGACATCCAACCATTTAATCACCTCCTTTTTAACAACCTCTTTCATTGCAAGGTTAAGCCTTCTTTGTTGCTCAACACTCCTAAAGGACTCCTCTTGAGTGATTTTATGCATACAAAAAGATGGGCTAATTCCCTGAATGTCAGCCAATGTCCAACCTATAGCCTTGCGGTATTACTGCAGCAACTTTATTAAGGCCTCTTCATGCTTCGACATTAAATCTGATGCAACAATAATGGGCAACGTCTCACCTTCCCCAAGATACACGTACTTTAGATGATCCGACAAGGGCTTCAAATCTAAAGTGGGATCCTCAATTAGGGATGGCTTAATAGGAGGAGCCTTCCTTTGATCTAAATCTAAAGACTCAAAAACATCCTCACACCTAAACAATTCTTTTACATTTTTTCTTTCTAACAAACAAATTTGTAAATCCTCTACATTAACCTCTCCATGCTCTTCCGAATGCTTACTAGCTGAATCCTGTATTGCTGTCTCAATAACTGTGCTGTACAGAATCCTAATGAAGGAGCAATCCTCCATTTCATCTGGATACTTCATGGCTTTAAACACATTAAATTTCACTTCCTCATTACAGACTCTCATTGTTAATTCCCCTTTTTGAACATCTATTAACGCCCTACCAGTAGCCAAAAAATGGACGACCTAGAATAATTGGGACATCTTTATCAGTCTCATAGTCTAAAATAATAAAATCAACTGGAAATATGAATTTATCTACCTTTACTAAGACATCCTCAATTTTACCCTCTGGATATGTGATAGACCTATCAGCTAGTTGAAGTGTGACTGTGGTAGGCCTAACTTCACCAATACCTAGTTTTCGATAGACCGAAAGAGGCATAAGGTTAATGCTTGCACCTAAATCACAGAGTGCTCTACCTAACTCTTTTCCACCTATAGATACATATATGGTAAATGATCCTGGATCCTTAGCCTTGGGTGGTAGCCCATTCTTAAGAATAGCACTACACTCCTCAGTAAGAGATACAGTTTCAAACTCTCCTAACCTCTTCTTTTTAGTTAAAATATCCTTAAGAAATTTAGCATAATTAGGCATTCGCTCAATAGCTTATACTAAAGGGATATTTATATGCAATTGCTTAAGAATCTCTAAAAACTTTTTAAATTAACCATCCTGATTCTTGGGCTTTTGCCTTTGTTGAAAAGGTAGAGGTGGTACATAAGATGGGGGCAGCACATAAGGTGGTTCCACATCTGGAACAGAACCAGATGCTCCAGCATCTTTATTGCTGCCTCCAGCACCCTGACCAATCTCCAACTCTTTCTCAACAACCACATTTTTATCACCATTATTATCTATATCCTGGGTCTTACTAGGCTCTTTTATTACCTCTAATGGCTTACCACTCCTAAGAGTCACTGCCTTTACCTGCTTCTTACCTTCCATTCTAGGGTGTTCAGTATCTGAGGGAAGTTTCCCTTGAGGCCTTACCTTCAGCTCGTTAGCTAGCTGACCCACTTGCAATTCCAGGGCTCTCACCGAAGCTTGATTACTTTGAATTGCGACATTTGTACGAGCAATAAATTCTTTCATCATCGCCTAAAGAAAACTTCCCGAATTTTGCTGGTGCAAAGCCTGCTTATTTTGTTGGGGCAATACTTGCGCTTTAGCAAATCCCGACTGGTTCACCTTTTGTTGCGTTTGCATTCTGCTTCCTTGTCCTCCCCATGAGAAGTTGGGGTTGTTGCACCAACCTGGATTATAAAAGTTAGAATAAGGGTTATTCCTCTGATTACCTAAAAAAAAACACAAAAGTTGGATTGCTGGGGCAAAACTCGTAGTTGTGATCTTCACCACAATGGACACATGCTTCTTCTGCGACTTGGTTCACCACTGTAGCAGGCTTCATTGCTGGTGGCTGCTGATCAGCCCTAATCACTGTCACATTCTTAAGTGTTGGGATTGGTGCCCTAAAACTCGTAGATAGTGAATGTTAAACGAATTATATACTTATTCGATAAAGGTGTTATCGAGATTGATTCAGTAAAAGTCGTTACTTAATAAATTAAATTGCACATATAATAACCCAAATCCAATAAACTAAGATCCATGGCTATAGGATGAACACTTGAGCTTTATGTAGAGACATAAAAGTGGATCAAGCTTGAGTAATAACCAAAACGATCTATAGTGAGGGGAGTGCAACTATCGGGCTATAGTGGAGTGTCCCGATAGTTAATGAATGTTGGCTAGCTTGGACAATGAGATTAGTCGGTTAGCCTCGAATCGTTGGAGCCCATGATCTATAGGTCCATTAGGTCCCCCTACTAGCTCATATCGGAATTAAGCCCAGAACAAAAGATAGGAAGCTTGTAATCGTTCAAAATCGGGAAAAAGGGTATTATCGTAAATTGTGTTTGACACAATAATTTAATTATGAATTAAATTAGAAAATGAGAGATGAAGTATTTAAAAGTGTTTTGAATACTATATATATGTATTAGGAATCATATATATGAAATTGCACAAGATAACAAAGATTAATTAGATTAATCATATCAAAATTAATTTGAAAATTTTCAAATTAATTACCAAGCAATCAATTTCAATTTAAATTGAAATTGGGGATAATTTGCAAGCTTGAAATTTGATTTCAATTTGAATTTAGTGGATTTAGTTGGAAATCCACTTAATGCATGATCATTCAAAGTGGAAAGACAACTCACTCATGCATTGTTGCATGTCTTGTGTAATGTGCACCTAGAATCCACTTGAGCTTGCAAATACACCATGTGTCTTGTGTTTTGAGGCTTGGCTTTGCATGGAGAATGTCTTTAAAAGGAGTTTGAATCATATTCAAACATAAGAGAGCCATTTCCTTAATGTTATGCTGCTGGAATTTTGACTCAAAGTTCTCTCATCTCTCATTTTTCTCCATTGTTTGATGCTTCAAGCATTCCCTTCCCATTCCCTATCTTATATAGACTCCCACAAGTCGTTCTTGGCCCGGAGTATAGTAGGGAAGACTCTAGAGGTTGTCCAAGGAGCATAGGAGAGGCAAACACCACAAGGAGTTCAACATAAGTGAGCTACAAAGGTTGGTGTTTTCTAATCTCTCTATTCTGTCTTTTCTAGAACATGCATGCTTTAGGAGTAAAATTGAATGTCTTAAGTGCTTTTGATCTTCAATTGCTTTTGCATGTGTAATATGTACACTTTCATTAAGAACATTAGCAATCATTGCAAGATCAGCCCTAATGGTGGACACACCATCAACCTCTAACACACTCTTAACCTTTTTATTTGTGCCTCTAACATCTGACCACTGACAACTATTAATAGATATTATTTCTAAAATTTCATAGGCTACATTAAAAGTTTTTGCCAAAAGGGCCCCTCCGACCGAAGCATCAACCATACCCTGGGTTGCTCCATTTAACCCATTGTAAAATGTTTCCATTTGAACACAATGTGGTAACCCATGGTGGGGACACTTTCGTAAAAACTCCTTAAACCTTTCCCAAGCCTCACTAAAAGTCTCATCTTCAAGTTGTCTAAACCCTACTATTTCACTTCTTAATTTAGCATTTCTATTTGGTGGGAAATATTTACTCAAAAATTTTTCAGTTAACTCATTCCATGTCCTAATTGATCATGGAGCAAAAGAATTTAACCACGCCTTTGCTCCATCTCTAAGAGAATACGGGAACAAAGTTAATCTAAGGGCATCTCTAGGCACCCCTTGAATTACAAAAGAATCACTAACTCCTAGAAAAGACTTAAGATGCAAATGAGGATATTTAGATGACAAACCATGGAATTGCCCCACGGTTTGCAACATCTGAAACATTACCGGTTTCATTTCAAAATTTGCCGCATGGATTTGAGGACGTGCAATCCCTGGATTCAACTCATCAAACATTGGGACAACATACGGTCGAATGGCTATGGTCCTATCGTTTGCTACCAAGATAGGATTCTTAGCCTGATTATTTTGCTGCTCATTTTTCTCCAGCAGCGGGTTTTGCTGCAGCAAGCGATTCTAGGGGTCTACTGGATCTTCAGGACCCTGCGGGAGACGCGACACGTTATCCATTTGATTATGGTTTCTACGCTGCTCTCTCCTTCTGATCCTGAATGTCCTCTCGATTTCTGGATCAAGCTCAAACCGTACCCCAGGCGGATCGTTCATGCACCAAACTTACGCCTGCAAAAACAAAAGAGACAATCAAAAAGTTCTAGCACCAAACCACTAAAACACATACACAAAACAAATAAGATAAAAACTTATTCAAGTCCCCGGCAACGGTGCCAAAAACTTGTTGGGCTCCTAGAGTGAGTAAAATTATGATCTAAAAAGTACTCTAGAACTCTGTGCAAGTATACACAGTCCGTAGTAAGTAATAAGTATTATCAATCCAAGGTTTGAACTAGCTTCCACTCTATCTATTTTGTATAAATCTTTTAATGGTTTCAAGGTAGTAAAAATGGTTGGGTTTTATAAGAATAATGCTGAAGCAAATTAAATGACAGAACATAAAATAATCAAATAGGCTGACAGATTAGAAACAAGCACTGGTCAGGTTTTAGTAATTGTTTAAAAGATGCTCTAGCAATATTATTGATCATGCAAACTCTCGCAGTATTATTTGCGGATTCCTCCCGGAACTCCAGATTTTTCGGAATGTGTTTCAACCCCAATGAATTACGACCGATCAAGCACTAGGCAACTTGTTATTCCTAGCTCAGTCACTAGTGTTCACCAATACACAATGATCGTAGTGTGATTAACTGCCACACACTCTCTAAATCATCCCTGAAACTAGACCTCAAATTGATAGGGGTAGGAATTCCTAGAAGAGTCTCTAAGGTCATTTTGTCATCAGTGGAGAAGCATGCGTGATACTCCTACTGCAATTGCAATTGGGGGCTTCTTTTAAGCCAGCCCACCAAAGAATTCCACCTTGACTCCCCTCTACCAGAGAATCCATGAATTCTGGGCACCTTCAGTAGCAGCAGGAATGGGAAAGACAAATAACCAGCCAACTATGTATGCCTTCCTCTCATCTTCCTTATGGAATGGGCTCCCCCTTAGAATTAACGAGATCGTTAGTCTTGGATGAATCTTCTGAGGTATTCATACCGGCTGGCCAGGTGGGCATAAAATAGAAACAAGCACAACAATTAACCAAGATGCAATAATCAATATATATTACTAGAATTGAAGCACAACAATCACATTGTTCCTAACCAACGCCTAAGCTACTTAGTTCATAATATGCATGGAAATACAAATTACAATCTGAGTAGGCATGCCGATAATTACAAGATAATAAAAGGAAATTTTAATCTCCTCGATCAGCTTGCAATGATGGTCTTCTAGGTGGTCTCCAATCTTCTCTCTATTCGGCTCCCAAAGATGGAAGGAACTTTCCAAGAATGGAATGTTTTCTCCCAAAAGTGGAATGAATTTGACTTGGGCGGCTACTCCCTTTTATAGAAGGATAGGAGGCTTGACTTCGGTCAACCTAGACACGTGTAGGGCTCTCCTTGCTCCATTATCACGAGAATAACTCAACAGAATTCAGTTTGTCAACTTGGCTAACGAGCTGAGATGTGGCAGTTTTTGCTCCCAGTTTTACTACAGTACAGAATTTGCTTCCTCCAGTCGCCTAGTAGCATAATCTGCACAAAATAATTTCCAAGGCTTCCATTCTTCCAAATGGGTTAAAACTTATAATATCTATCTAAAACCAACCCTATTAAGCACAAAAGACACAGAAATCCCTATATAAATGAGGCCTAAATAACTACCTTTTGGGCAGTTATCACTAACCATCTCAAAGAAGATGATATGGTGTTGTTCGGCACCTCAAGAGCAAGTGCAACTTGAGATTCATTCCTAAATTAATTAGCTATTAAACATTTAATCATATCTTTAAGAGAATGACTTATTAGATTACCCGATTGTGCAACCGACAACTAAATGTGCGATTATGCTCATTTTGAAGCCACTTTTTGTTTTTAGATCTACTGGGATTGAGTTTTGACAAAGTTTTCATGTGTTGCCTGTTGGATTCATATTAAAATGACATAGTTATTGCATTATCACACAATCATAAAAGTTATGTGAAAGGATAGAGATTTAGGTACCCTACATATGGAAGCACATCATTACATTTTGAAGGACATAAAGATGAACTTGATTTTAACTGATCCTTACTTGGTTTGATATAAGAAGCAACAGACAACGGTCTATCACTTTCTGAGTTGTCTTTCCTTGTCGATGAGTGTAATCCAATAGAATCAACTCCAGAGAGAAATTTAGAACAAAACTCTAGACCCTCCTCAACAATATAATTTTCTCCAATGCATCCTTCTGGTCGATGTCTATTTCGTACATAACCTTTAAGTACATTCATATATTGTTCAAAAGGATACATTCACCTCAAAAAAATCGATCCACAAAATTCAATCTCTCTTACAAGATGCACGACAAGGTGTACCATTATTGTGAAGAATGTCGGTGGAAAATATTTTTCTAACAAACATAAAATGACTACTACATCCTCTTGCAAGCCTTTTAGCTTAGACGAATCAATCACTTTACTACATGTAGCATTGACGATCAAGCATAAACGAATAATTGCATATTTAACATGTTTGGTCAAAATACCATGAAATGCAATAGGTAACAACTGTTGCATTAGAATGTGATGGTCGTGAGATTTAAGCCCGTAAATTTTCAAACTTTAAGCGACACTAAGCTTTGTATGTTGGACGAATAAACTTCAGGCACTTTAATTTCAGATAGTGTCTTACACAAATTCAATTTCTCAATCTTCGATAGTGTGTAACACGCTGGAGGTAAGAATGTCCTCTTCTCTCCCAATTGAGGGGCCAACTCTACTCTAATGTTTAGTTCAACCAAATCTAAACGAGTTTTCAATCCGTCTTTTGTTTTACCGGGAATATCAAGTAGCGTGCCAATAAGATTTGCACCAACATTCTTTTCAATGTGCATAACATCTAAACAATGTCACACGTGAAAATATTTCCAGTACTCTTACTCAAAGAAAATAGACTTTTTCTTCCAATAAACACTTGAAATATCTCAATTATTCTTTTCCTTACTAACTTTCTTAACAAATGAACATTGAAGTCTACTTGTTTTTGCAAGAATTTCCTCTCCACTAAATGGTTCAGGAGCGATTTCCAATTCTTGTTCACCATTAAAAGCTTTCTTCTACTTTCTATATGGATGATCATGAGGTAGAAATTTTTTATACCCAAGATACACCATCTTCTTTCCTTTCGGCAAATAAGTAGCTGACGTTTTCTCTCCACAAATCGGACATGCATGATATCCTTTTGTTGTACAACCACACAAATTGTCATATGCAAGAAAGTCATTAATAGTCTACAATAAAATAGCTCTAAGTGTGAAACATCATCCTTCATTTACATCATAACATTCAACTCCATCATTCCAAAGTTTTTTCAAGTCATCAACTAATGGAGCCAAATAAATATCTATGTCATTTTCTGGTTGTTTAGGGTTAGATATTATTGCGGCTAACATGAAATATTTTCGTTTCATGCACAACCAAGGGGGTAGGATGTATGTCACCAACATAACTGGCCAACGACTGTATTGACTTCACCATGCGGATTGACTCCATCTGTTGAAACAGCAAGACGAAGATTTCTAGGTTCTTATCCAAATTTTGGCCACTGATCATCTACTTGTTTCCACAATAGTGTGTCTCCAGGGTGTCGTAAGTATCCATCATTAACTAAGTATTTCAAAACATAACTAAGTATTTTTCAACCCACAACTCAACTATAATTTAAACTAACACCAACCATTTCAAAACTTAATTCAAGTATTTCTCAACTTCGACCTAAACTCAACTAAAAGCATAAACTAAGACAACCAAATTTAGAATCATACTCAAAGCATTCCTCAACCCCTCTCCCACTAAACTCAAGCAAAATAAAGAACTATAACACATAATTTCAAGAGAACTTAAGTATCCATCAACTTCCAACAAAAACAAACTCAAACAAACCATTTCAAAACAAGACTTAAGTATTTATATCAATTTCTTCCCAATAAATCAAACCAAAAAAATAATCTCACAAGTACATTTCCCAACCCCCCTACAAACTCAACTAAACGTATAAAACAACAGGAACAGGCAATTTCAAAACATAACAAGTGTTTCTCAATCCACAACTCAACTATACTTATAAACTAACACCAACAATTTCAAAACTTCATTCAAGTATTTCTCAATTTCCACCTAAACTCAATAAAAAACATAAACTAAAACAACTAAATTTAGAATCACACTTAAAGCATTCCTCAACCCCTCTCCCACTAAACTCAAGCTAAATAACGAACTATAACTCATAATTTCAAGAGAACTTATGTATCCATCAACTTCCCAAAAAACAGACTCAAACAAACCATTTCAAAACAATGCTTAAGTATTTATATCAATTTCATCCCAATAAATCAAACCAAAAAAATAATCTCACAAGTACATTCCTCCCCCCCCCCCCCCCACCACAAACTCAACTAAACCTATAAAACAACACAAACAGACAATTTCAAAACATAACTAAGTTTTTCTCAACCCACAACTCAACTATACTTATAAACTAAAACCAACAATTTCAAAACTTAATTCAAGTATTTCTCAACTTCCACCTAAACTCAACAAAAAAACATAAACTAAGACAACCAAATTTAAAATCATACTTAAAGCATTCCTCAACCCCTCTCCCACTAAACTCAAGCAAAATAACGAACTATAACTCATAATTTCAAGAGAACTTAAGTATCCATCAACTTCCCACAAAAACAAACTCAAACAAACCATTTCAAAACAATACTTAAGTATTTATATCAATTTCTTCCCAGTAAATTAAACCAAAAAAATAATCTCACAATTACATTTCCAACCCCCCCTACAAACTCAACTAAACTTATAAAACAACAAAAACAAACAATTTCAAAACATAACTAAGTATTTCTCAACCCACACCTCAACTCTACTTATAAACTAACACCAACAATTTCAAAACTTAGTTCAAGTATTTCTCAACTTCCACCTAAACTCAACTAAAAACATAAACTAAAACAACCAAATTTAAAATCATACTTACAGCCTTCTTCAACCCCTCTCCCACTAAACTCAAGGAAAATAACGAACTATAACTCATAACTTCAAGAGAACTTAAGTATCCATCAACTTCCCACAAAAAAAAAAAAGAAAAAAAAACTCGAACAAACCATTTCAAAACAAGACTTAAGTATTTATATCAATTTTTTCCCAATAAATCAAACCAAAAACATAATTTCACAAGTACATTTGCCAACCCCCCCCCCCCCCCCACACCCTTACAAACTCAACTAAACTTATAAAACAACACATACAAGCAATTTCAAAACATAACTAAGTATTTTTCAACCCACAACTCAACTATAATTATAAATTAACACGAACCATTTCAAAACTTAATTCAAGTTCTTCTCAACTTCCACCTAAACTCGACTAAAAGCATAAACTAAAACAACCAAATTTAAAATCATACTTAAAGCATTCCTCAACCTCTCTCCCACTAAACTCAAGGAAAATAACGAACTATAACTCATAATTTCAAGAGAACTTAAGTATCCATAAACTTCCCACAAAAACAATCTCAAACAAACAATTTCAAAACAAGACAAGTGATTATCAACGTCTTCCCAATAAATCAAACCAAAAGCATAATCTCACAAGTACATTTCCGAACCCCCCTACAAACTCAACCAAACCTATAAAACAACACAAATAAATAATTTCAAAACATAACTAAGTATTTCTCAACCCACAACTCAACTATACTTATAAACTAACACCAACCATTTCAAAACTTAATTCAAGTTTTTCTCAACTTCCACCTAAACTCAACTAAAAACATAAACTAAAACAACCAAATTTAAAATCATACTTAAAGCACTCCTAACTACTAGGCCAAGCATTAAAATTGCATTTAAAACACTCCTAACTACTAGAGAAGCAACTCAACATAAGTTATGTGAAGATGCATCAGATCAATATCGAGTATACTAAAAAATAATGTTACTTATACAAAGAAAGTCGTGATTCAATTAGTGAGAATACTATTAATTTAAGATATCCATCCTATGCATGAATTGAGATTGTAAAGAAAAATGTTTAAATAGCCATTGTATTGTCCAATGCCTATAGTTGAACTTGTGTTGCTCATGATTGATCACCTCAATAACAAACGGCTAGAAAACAACATTGGTTATACAATACTCAAGTGTACAAAAATGTTGCTATTCTTTTTCTTTTAATAAAGGAACAAGCAGAATTTTTTTTCATGTTCATCATTCAACACTCACAAGTTGTAGATATGCTGGACTGGAACCTTAAAAAAATAAAGAGAAATCAAGGGATAATAATTGAAATAAACAACAAAATAATTGAAATAAACAACAAATTCAATCTAACAATCTAACAATTGAAATAAACAACAAATTCAATCTAACAATCTAACAATTGAAATAAACATAGCCATTGAGTCGACGAAGCATAGCCATCCAGTTCTTCAATACCACAAGAACTAGCCTGTTAGAACGCGAGAAAGAAGTCGACGAAGGTGAAACCCACGTTGTCCAGTCGCCTTCGGTCGAAATGCACGCAAGATACAAGCTTTTGGTCACCGTCCAGTCGCCGTCGGTGAAGATCTTGCTGTCGTCGCTGAGGTTTGTTCGCCGCCGTGGGTTGGAGACAAGGGGAAGGAGAGCTCTGGCGGTCGAAGGTTGGAGAAGGGAAGAACGACAGCTGCAGCAGCTGAAGGTTGAAGAAGATAAGAATGATATCTGCGGCGGCCGAAGGTTGAAGAACGGAGGTCGAAAGCTGTAGTGGCCGAAGGTTGAAGAAGAATGTTGAAGAAGGGAGTTGCGGCGGGTGAAGGTTGAAGAAGCTAGGGTTTTCAAAAACCTTCGGGGAGAGAGAAAAGTGATGTGCCTTTTTACCGTTTTCATAAATTAAAATGGGCTTTTAACGGCGGGCAAGGTTGTTTTTAATGACGGGCAATGCCTGTCATTAAAAGTTCATTTTTCCAGAAAAACGTGCGTCCGACATTAAAAGTGGCGCACGTTTTCCATCCTTCATTAAAGGTCTCGCCCCCTTTTTTTGTTCGTCATTAAAGGCTGTTTTTGTAGTAGTCTTTATTCCCCGTTTCATTGAGTTTGAAATCCTATAAAATTGTAATCAATTAGAAGTTCTATGAACTAGAACTTGCATTAGTATTTAGTAGTGATTTGTTCTACGAACTAATTTTCTCTTCAAGAGTGATACTTGTGCTTGATGCACGTATTGGTGTTACACATAGTTTCCTATTTGTTTTGTGAACCTTGCTTATTTAATGCACTAGCTTCTTATGATAGGACAGATAGTTGGATTTTGAGCCACTCTGTTAGAATGTGAGTATAAGAATCAAACCAACAAACACAAACACAAAGCACAACAAACATTTGTACATGTTACCCAAACCAACAAGTTCTCATTCTTGGTTTTTTTTTCCTTATTCTTTTTTGTTATCTTTTTTTAGTGAAATGAACATATAACTATAACTGTAATTTTTAGATTGTTGTTCAAATATCAATTTACCAATTTGTTGTTTATTTGCATAGTATTACTTTTGAAAGTTGACGGATGAGTTACTTCTAGGTAGGTAGAGTTTATGTTTCTTAAAACCTTTGGTTACTAAGCAAAAAGTTGGTAAAATTTGGTTGTTTAGGTTTGTTATAAGTTTTGATGTTATGCTTCTAAAGCTTTCATTGTTTTAGCTTTTCTAGTTCATTTGCTTACCTTATTTGCATTGTTTCTTATCTTTCAAATTTGTTGTTCCTATGCATTGTCAATGGCTTCAAGTACAAATTGCACAACGTTCAATCAACCTTCAAAGAGTTATGTGGGCTTTTTTTTTTTTTTTTTTTTTTGCAATTGACAATATTGTATTTGACAAACACCATAATGTTATGGAAATTATATGTAACCATGTTATACTTATTTTATTGGATTAATAGTTCTTGTAATTTTGGAATTGTCCATATATGAATTTTGTTAATGTTATTGGTAGAAATTTGGTTGATACATCTTGAATGTGTAATGTTGTTTATTTGGTTGATGAAATTATGTCTTTTTCAATGTATCAAATTGTAGGAGATTCAAGATAATAGGGAACAACTATTATAATTGAAAAAAAAAAATCACAAACAAACATGACATGTAAAATCTGTCAAAAACTTATTAAATTGACATTTCTGAAATGTCAAGATAAAGTACCATTTGACGCGTTAGGTCTGTTGATAACTGCCCAAAAGGTAGTTATTTAGGCCTCATTTATATAAGGATTTGTGTGTCTTTAATGCTTAATAGGGTTGGTTTTAGAGAGATATTACATGTTTTAACCCATTTGGAAGAATGGAAGCCTTGGAAATTACTTTGTGCAGATTATGCTATTGGGCGACTTGAGGAAGCAAATTTTGTGCTGCAGCAAAACTGGGAACAGAACTACCACATCACAGCTCGTTAGCCAACTTCATGAACCGACTTCTATTGAGTTATTTTCGGGATAAAGGAGCAAGGAGAGTCATACACGTGTCCAAGTTGACCTAATTCAAGCCTCCTATCCTTCTATAAAAGGAAGTAGTCGTCCAAGTTAAAAGCATTCCAATTTCCCTTGGAAGCCGAATAGTATAGAGAGATTGGAGACCACCAAGAACACCATTATCCGCAAGCTGATTGAGGAGATTACTATTTTCTTTATTATCTTGTGATTATGGACATGCCTACTCAGATTGTAATTTGTGTTTCCATGCCTATTATGAACTAAGTAGCTTAGGTGTTGGTTAGGAATAATGTGATTGTTGTGCTTCATCTTTAGTAATATATTGACTATCGCATTTTTGTTAATTGTTGTGTTTATTTCCATTTTATGCCCGCCTGGCCAGTCGGTGTGAATACCTCTCTCTAGTTTCAGGGATGATTTAGGGAGTGTGTGACAATTATCCACACTACGATCATTGTGTATTGGTGAACGCCAGTGACTGAGCTAGGGATAGCCAGTTGCCTAGTGCTCGATCGGTCGTACTTCATTGGGGTTGAAACACATCCCAAAAGATCCGGAGTTCCGGGAGGAATCCGCTAATAATACTGCGAGAAATGCATGACCAATAATATTGCTAGAGCATCTTTTTAAACGATCACTAAATCCTAACCAACGCCTATCTTTAATCTGTCTGCCTATTTGTTTACTTGTTGTTCTGTCATTTATTTTGCTTCAGCATAATTCTTATAAAACCCAAACATTTTTATTATCTTTGAAACCATTAGAAAGTTACACAAAATAGATAAAGTGGAAGCTCATTCAGACCTTGGATTGATAATATTACTTGCTGCAGATTGTGTATACTTGCACAGGAATTCTAGAGTTTTTAGATCATATTTTTACCCACTCTAGGAACCCAACATTTGTCAAGTTCTAACAAAAATGATATTTAATCAATGACAAGAAATCTATATACATGACGCTTTAAAAAGGTCAACGCTGTTAATATTCTTGACGTTTAAAAAATATCAAGGAAAGAGTATCTTGACGCTTCTCGTTTGTCACATTTTGGACACCTTATTCTTGACAGTGGTTCTCTCGACGCTTTTAAAAGCATCTAGAGTATTAAAATTTGACATTCCAAAAGCATCAAGTAATATCGTTTTTGTAGTAGTGTGTGTTCAGGACAAGTACAGGCGAAAGGCTGTGGACTTTGCTCGATGACTACCCATACCGGTGATACCTGCTCTGAGATACAAGACAATGGAGAGGTGAATGCCATTGGTGAATTCAGTGGGAATCAAGGGCAATACAACCCATACACCAACACTTACAATCCAAGATGGAGAGACCATTGATGTGGACTTTTCCTACCGCAAGCGCACGGGTCAAGTAATAATATAGTGAATAGGAAATTCGAATGTCGTCCTCTGGATTGGATTTTTAAGCAAATTGAGTATTAAGAATAATCTCGCTCAATTTTATTTAGGGATTAAAAAGTGATGAATTAATGATGCTAGAAACAAATCAAAGCAAGTAAAAAGAATGGAAATTCAATTGGGAAAACTACTTAGGGAATTGATTTCGCCGATTTCGTTTAGGATTGATTTTAAAGAATAAGTTATTATGCACAATGAAATTATGAGCCAAAGACCCTTTAATCACAACTACCTCTCCCGAGTATAATTGATTCTCATGCAAATTAACCAACTTGATATCCCTATCTAAGCTTATTAATAGCAAGGCAATGAGATCTTTTAACTAATTCTAAAGTTAATCTAAAACCGTCAAGAATTAGAAAGTAAACTTTATTCATGCAATCTTGAGCAAGTCTAAATCAAATCCCCTCTCCCGAGCTAGATTCGAAACTTAAATCATCCAACTAATGGCCAATTAATTGAAAGCATTAAATCAAGATTACAAACACAATAGCATTGCACAACTTAAACCATAAATCAATCCATAAACTTAATCAACTACATCAATCCCTAAGCTACAAGTTTAGCTACTCATGATTGGAAATACAAACTCAACTAAACATATGAAAGCCATAAATCTAACTAAAGAAAGAAAAGGGAAAAGAAAACTCAATGTAGGCCGAGTCCCGACGTCCCCGTCACGATCCCCACGAACAATGGGTTGATTTCCAAGTTCCTCCTTTGTTTTCAGCTCCAAAAGCCCTCTGTTCTGCCCTCTTTACGGCTCCAAAAGGTCCCAAAATTGATCCCCCAAAAACCTAGCCGAAAGGAAGCTTTTATTCTGATTTTTCGTCGAAGCGTCGAGACGCTGCCTCTTAAACGCGCGTTCTGAATAAGGAAAAACGGTAGCGTCGGGACGCTTCCTATCGTAGCGTCTCGACGCTGTAAGCTTTACGCGCCTAATCTGATTATGGAATGTGAGCGTCGAGACGCTCAAGAGCTAGCGTCTCGACGCTAGCCTGCTGTTGACCGCGATTTGACTTTTTTCCACTTTTATTCTTTTCATTCCTTTGCATCTTTTTACGCCCCGAGCACCCGATTAACTCTGATATTGCATTATAGCTCCAATCGACCATTTCCTACAAAATAAACAATAAAGCACAATAAAATGGCCCAAAAATCATAAAAGACTAGCTAAATTAAATAAGTAAAGATAGCTAGCTATGCTCGCTATCAACCATCCCTATATTAGTTATGGGAACAACTAGAAGCCACTGATGTTCAAGCAGAATCAAGCTTCCACCTCAACTTCAGGTACATCTTTCAATGAGGAACTTAAGAAACTTACTGACAGCTCTTTACAGTTCCAGCAAGAGACCAGGAACGCCATTCAGAACTTGGGAAACCAAATCACTTAGCTGGCAACCGAAGTCAGAAAGATGAACAATAAAAGTCTGGTAAGCTACCTGTCCAACCTGAGGTAAATCCTAAGGCGAACGTGAATGCAGTGTGGAGTGGTCACACCTTACTATCCCCCTGGATTCCCTATTGTCTCTGATAAGTTTTCTATTTCTTTTGGCAAATTTTCTTCTTTAAATTTAAATGTTAAATCATTGAGTCTGCTACTCCAAGTGCGCATAACGATTTAGATGTTTTTAGAAAATTTAAGGTGAACATTCCATTACTTGAGGCAATCATGAAAATCCCAGCCTACGCTGAATTCTTAAAGACTTGGTATGAACGAAAGGAAAAGTCCTCAGGTAAAGAAGAGGTCAGTGAAAATGTAAGTGCATTACTTTCTGAAGACTTACTTGTAAAGTGTTCTAATCCTGGCATGTATACTTTACCGAGTATGATCGGAGATTGCAAGATAAAATATGCCATGTTTGATCTAGGAGCATCGATTAATGTTATACCCGTGTTTGTTTACAAAAGATTAAATTTAACTGATATTAAAACCTCTGGCATAGTTATTCAGCTAGCAGATAAGTCTTGCATTAAACCTCTAGGAATAGTTGAAAACGTTTTAGTTAGGGTGGAGCATTTGGTTTTTCCTGCTGACTTTTATGTTTTAGATACTCCTAACCCTGACTACAATCCATCTTTTGCTACGATACTTTTTGGTCGTCCCTTTATGAAGACTGCCAAGACTGTTATTGATGTGGATGAAGGTGTTGTATCAGTAGGATTTCAGGATAAAACCCTATACTTCAAAATTTTTTATGACATTGAAAATCCTCATGCATCTGTTGTTGAATACAATATGCTTGAACCTGACTCAGTGAATGATCGCACTTTAAATTCTAAATCATGCATGGTCACCAATAATGAGATGCATTCTTCTACTGTTAGATGCCCTAACTTAGACGGAGAATTGATTGATGTAGTCGATGAACACCAGATAACCCTTACTGATAAATCTGGTGGAGTCACCAAGAGTTCATCTTCTAGGATTAGGGTGGAGCGCATTTTCTGTCAGCCCGCCACTGCTTCCAATATTCTTTCTGCTTCAAATGATTGTTCTTTACAGGCCCTGAAACTACTGAAATAAGAGATTTCTAAAATCAATGTATTTTGGAGCTGTGGAGAGAAGCCTCCCTAAGAAGAAATAGAGGAGGGCATGGTCGAGCAAACAACCTTAAACATTTGGACCTTATAATTCTATTGCTTTCTGTTATTTCATTTCTTAGATAGGTTTTATCTTTATCAGTTGCTTTTATGTTTATTTCCTTGTTTTTGTTTCTCTTTTAGGAATGATGGTACCAAAGCAAAGCTTCTACATTTATAACAAAGCTTGATTCACCACCCATGAGCGCAAAATTCAGGGAAGTTCTACTCTTCCCCTATGCATTGTAGTATGAAAGCTAGTGCGCCACCCAAAGAAAAGAAAAGAAAAGAAAAAGGAATTCCTTAAACAGGCACCTAAGCAAGAGGAAGCAACCTAGTTTGTTCCATATGGGCATTTTAGCAAGACCTTAGTGCCAGTGTAGGGGGAAGATAGGATGAAAGTCAAGTAAACAAATCCCGAGCTAGTAAAGTCTTCTATAGGTAGGATAGAACTGCCCTGTGCAAGATAATGTTTGAAAAATTTTTATTTGTCTCCACATTTGTCTCTTTTGCGAATGTCTCTTGATTGCTTTAGTTTTTGGAGTATTTGAGTCTTGCTGATTAAATCACTTTTCAATTATATACACAACGTCTTTTTCTTTGGTCTGTGTGTGCCTTGCTCGAGGACTAGCAAAATTTAGGTTGGGGGTATTTGATAGAACCTAAATAGTCCTATTTTATCACCTCTAATCTAAGCTTATTAGAGTTATTTTATGCTTTACATGTCTTATTTGCAGGATATTATAGCTTAGGCTATGTCGGGAGTCGATCACGCTAATTTGTGTTAATTCAAGCAAATTATGAAGTTTTGGAGCCATCTCGGTGTCTTGGACGGCGAGGAAGTGAAAAGACCAAATTGCGTTGGAGCGGGCCTGAAGAATGACACCAAAAGCTGAAGATTGAAGCCCCGTACCGAGAAGAAGCAAGACAAGACTGAGAATTAATGCAGCAAGTCAAGTTTCAAGGTTGGCGTCGAGACGTTGCGCCTTGGCGTCGAGACGCCAACGCAAAAATATCCCGGAGTATAAAGTTCCTAGCGTCTCGACGCTGCCCTTGGCGTCTTGACGCCACTGTATTTTCTATAAATATGTAACCTCGGTTTAGTTCGTCGTTAGGTTAGAATTTTTGTCTCTTTATGATTTCCTTTGTTCCTTTTACATTCCAGCATTGTTGTAGACCATTCTTGGTCATATTTTATGGATTCTTTCATGCCTATTGTTGCTTTTACTTCATCTATGCATTTAGATCTTTGGATTGGGTTTATGTCTTGATTCATAATAAGATTGGTTGAGTTTTCTTAGTTTTTCTTGCTGTTCTTACTGTATTTTCATTAAGTTTTGCATGTTATCCCATTTAAACCAATACATGAGGCTAGTCTATTAGGATTGACGCCCTATGTGATTAGCTTTTGTATTCTATCAGTTATTTTTAGACAGCCACTAGGTTGAGGCAAGCCACTCTCTATGCGAGACGACCCTTGATAGGCCTAGGATGCATGTTAAAGATTGTAGGAATTAGATTTAAATTGCATTTGAATTTGGTTCTTACGACTCCGGACCCACGATCCTAAAGCGGCTAGTTTTAATAGGTAGTTGTGAAATTGTTTGTTATTAACTAATTAGATATAATTAGTAACTGTTGCAGAGGTCTCAAATGGTTGCTAAATTATTTATAAGGGGTGGCGAGTGATAAAGTTCTTATTAATTAATCTTGTTAATTGCAAAATTCACGGTTAGCAAGTTAATTAACACAGGTTAGTGTAGGGGGTGTCCTCCGAGTAACCTAGAAGCTAATCGGACTAATGAAATCCCCCTATTTTTGTAAGCACGAAATTCTACAACTACTAGGTCCCCTTCCTTGTGTTCGACCCCGGCCACTATTTCTACAAAATAGTAGTAGTGTCGTGGATTATAAATTTTATTTGACAACTCGGAGCCTCGACAACTCTGGCCCCGTCACAGTTCTTGGGAGCAAGACCAAATAGAAGTTAAATGTGACCCAATGCATGAATAGACTTAGGTTTAATAAGCAATGATTAGAGTTATTTTAACTTAGGGTTGAAGCTATATTGAGCACCTCGCTTATTTATCATTGTTTTCTGTACTTGTTTATTTTATTTATTTTTTTCAAAAAAATCATCATCAATTATTTCTTTGGTTACCTTATCCAAACAATCTTTGAACAGTTTCTTCTTCCAATCCGTGTTTCCAATTTAGTCCTCGTGGGATCGATACCCTTGGAATACTTCTATGGTTTTTATTACTACGTGCGATATTTTATACTTGCACGAGGTTGGTTGAATTTATCTTAATCATTATTTATCATCTTTCCTTACATCCATCATCCAGTCACTATACTCGCATGAAGTTTTTGGCGTCCTTGTCGGGGACCAAAAGTGCAACCAATTTTGTTCATTTAGATTGCATTTCGATTGCAACCACATTTCTATCTCAAGAAGGATTTGACTTTGATTTGCAATTTTTCTCTTGGAGGTTGAAGTTAGTGCATGAACAAGGGGTGTCCACTCCTTGATATAGATCATGAGATAGAAAGAACCTTTCATCGTCGTCGGAGAGAGCAAAGACGAAAGAGAAGGGAACAACAAGAGTTGAACGCACAAGAACCTCTTGAAGAAGAATCTTATATACAAGAATTTCCAATGGACCAACCTGGAGTCGATCCTCAAGTTGACCCATAGAATCGTGGAAGGGAGCAAAATGGTGGGAGAATCCCTCCAGCAGCTCTAGTTCCACTGGTGCCACCACATGAAAATCCTATTTATATTGTTGAAGATCGCAATAGAACAATAAGGGACTATGCCTTACCCGTTTTCCAAACTCTGAACCCAGGAATTCTAGAGCCACCAGTAAAAGCTCCACAATTTGAGCTGAAACCAGTGATGTTTCAAATGCTCAATACAATGGGCCTGTTTTTCGGACTTCCAAGTGAAGATCCACATAAACATATCAAGCAGTTCTTGAGAATTTGTAGTTCTTTTAAAGTTACAAGAGTGCCTGAAGATACATTGAAACTAAAGCTTTTTCCTTTTTCATTGCAGGGAGATGCTGAAGCCTAGTTGGACACATTCCCTCCAAACTCCATCACATCCTGGAATGACTTGGCTGAAAAGTTTCTAGAGAAGTTTTTTCCTTCTAATAAAAAATGCTAAGTCTAGAGCTTAGATTATTTCTTTTAGACAATCTTATAATGAGCCTTTAGATGATTCCAAAGGCTGGTCAGGAAGTGTCCTCATCATGGATTGCCTGCGTGTATCATCATAGAGCATTTTTATAGTGGATTTGATCAAGCTTCAAAAGCTCTAGTCAATGCATCTGCCAATGGATCCGTCTTAAAGAAAGGTGCAAATGAAGCACAAGCCATGTTGGACACAATTGCCACAAATAACAGACAATGGGGAGAGACAGAGCAAACAATTTTAAAGAATCCAATTAAAGTAGTAGAGATGGAGGCGAACTCAATCATGCAAGCTTAGATCAATGCCATCCACAAAATGATGATGGGCATGACTATGGCCAACAAAGCTAACATAGCCCCCGCCAATGCTATCTCTTCTCCCTGCTGTGATATTTGTAATGAGGAGCATGTTACTGATAACTATCCACTAAATCCTGCATCTGTTTTTTATGTAGGACAACAAGGGAACCAGAACCATAATTGATGGAATTCATATTTGGCTACATACAACCCAGGTTGGAGACAACATCTAAACTTCTCTTGGGGAGGTCAAGCCAGTACGAATAATTCCAATACAAATCAATTTGGAAAATCTTCAACAGGATTCAACTCCAGCCTACACAGCAGCAGCCGCAGAAGAAATTCCAACCAGTCCAAGTTCAGAGTCAAGAGTCAAATCTAGAGGCTTTGATGAAAGAGTACATGGCATGAAATGATGCCACTTCCAGGAACTTGGAAGTACAAATTGGACAGATAGCTCAAGAAATCAAAAATAGTGAAGGGATGAGAGCCCTCGGTGCAACGGACGAAGTGGGACGCGTGGACAAAACCTACTCAGAGTCTTTCATTCTAATTGAAATACCAAGACAATTTGCAAAAATATACTGCAATAAAAACATATTTAACATGCTGTAAAGAGGCTATAAACATGCTTAATAATTACCTAGATCTAATCTAGATGATCCTATGATCATGGTTTTCAAGGAAACTCACTTTCGTAGGAAGCCTTGATCGATTCGCCTTTTTCTTGCTTGTGAGATCGAAAACGCAGCAACCTTCTTATGTGAACACAACCAATTGGTTACACCGGTATATCTCTGAGACTATTGGAGGCAGGAGATTGGTGGGAGTCTTTCAGGAGAGATCTTTGAGAGAAGTAGAATGAATGAGATGCCTTTCACCCCACCCCAAGGGTCCTATTTATAGGTAAAGGCCAAGACCTTTTCCTAATAGGAAAAGGTTATGAATAACATCAAATCGTTTATTTTATTCATATCTAATTTTAATAAATAATTAATTAATTACCCAATTAAATATCACATATTTAATCTTAGGGATTTTATTAAATTATTTATATTAATATGAATCCAATTCATATTAATTATTTGAACTCTTTCAAATATTTTCTCTCAAGAATGAATTTTGAAATTAATTCAAAATTATATTATAAAGTTTCATAAACTTTATATTATAATGTATAATGCATTATATGATTCCCCTAACTAAATTGAACACTTTCAATTTACAATTTATACTTAATTGCCTCAAGTCTCTTTACGAGTTACTAGTGGGACCTAATGGACATACAGATGAGAAGCTCCAACGATACGAGACTAATTGGCTAAACTCATTAACCAAGTTAGTCAACATTCGTTAACTGTGGGTCACTCCACTAAAGACCAACAGCTGCATGAAGGTGTTCATTTAACACATGCGGAAGCAATTTTAGGATCGGAGGCACTTAACTACATCAATTTTAGGAAATGAAAGCATGTTGTCCAAATATTGTAAACAAAGAGCAGAATTTGTACCAACCTTTTGGAGACCGATTCAGCAACTCCTTTTGATTCCTTCGATCACGGATGGTGTGTGGACCACCTCTAGCGTCTTCCCCGCTATCCTCCGACCTTAGAACGACTTGTGGGAGTCTATGGTGATAGAGATTATAAGGGATATGCTTGAACACTACAAGCTTTTAGAGAGTATTGAGAGAGTGAGGTTGAGAGTGAATTTTGGCAGCATAACATTACTCCAAAATTCCATACTTCTCTATCTTCTATTCTCCTATTTATAGAGGATTTTCATGCATCTTAGATTCACCAATGTAAGACACATGGAGAGGAGAATGACCTTAGTGGATTCAAGGTGTTCTATGGAGATTACATGCAAGATTGCATGTGGGAGGTGTTATTCCACTTTCTTCATCCATGCAAGAGTGGATTTAGTTGTGTAATTCAACTATCTCCATCTATGCAAGAGTTAATTTCTACTCTTGGATTTAATTTAATATGCAATTCTCAATTGCCTTTCAAATTATTAATTAATTTAACTATTTCAACTAATCATGTGACATTAATCAAATTAATTCATATCACCTAATTCAATCCATTCATCTTTAATTTCCATAAATTCAAGATTGAAATCTCTATCTCAATTTTAATTAAAAAACAATTCATAATCATTTTTAAATTAAAACAATAATTAATAAACAATTTAATCAATTATGTAATATTATTTTAATATCATATATCAAATTACTACTATGCACCTAATATGAATCCCTATTCATATATATTGTATTTAAATCATATTTAAATACTTTACTCTCTCAATTAATAGTTTAATCCATAATTAAACTATTGTGTTGATAATATCGTATATAATCGACACTAATTCCCTAAACCAAATTTGAATGATTCAAACTTTCCTATCACTATGTTCTAAGGTATAATCCGCATGAACTAGCAGGGGGACCTAATGGACCTACAGATCATGGGCTCCAACGATCTGAGGTTAAACGACTAATCTCATTAACCTAGCTAACCAACATTCGTTAACTACCGGGACACTCCACTATAGCCTTGTAGTTGCACTCCCGTCACTGTAGATTTATTTTTGTCCACCTGATATAACCATGATTAGTCAGTCGATCCTTCACAGCTTGTTCGTAGCTACAGTTGGAAAGATTCGTTTTACCTCTATAGTACTTCTAGTTCCTTAAGTCCCACTGATCCTCTAATGAACAATTGGTTTATGGTCCAACCAATAAACCGAGTCCCTCTCGAGCCAATGAGAGGGCGGGATCCCTTTGTTCAAGCCCCGGAGTCAGCACTTAAGGGAACAACCTCTCTACTATTCCTAATTTGGGTAAGAGTGAATTCCTTCTCACAGGACTATGTCCTGAATTATCTACCCGTTCCTATCCCTGAAATGGGAGGCTTATTGAGTCGGCGATACTGAGCCACTCTCACCTATGCAGATCTAAGGATAAGCCCGAATAAACAGGAGTTCATAGTTAGCTCAGGATTAAGATCGAGTTACCTAGGTCATCACATGAAATAGTCAGTCTCGTCAGTAAACGGTGTTATAAAGCGAGAGCGACTTATTTCTCGGTCCTAGTCTTATGCAAACTCATTGCATAGGACGCCCCCACTCGCATGTCTCTACATGGACGATTTAGGATCACATCGTCTATACCATCTATAAAGTGGGTCGCGTCTCATAGTGTCTCCAGAATAAGGTACCCAACCCTATTCCTATACTATAGACCGTTTTGGCTATTACTCGAGATTGATCCACTTTTATGTCTCTACATAAAGCTCAAGTGTTCATCCTATAGCCATGGATCTTAGTTTATTGGATTTGGGTTATTATATGTGCAATTTAATTTATTCAGTAATGACTTTTATTGAATCAATCTCGATAACACCTTTGTCGAATAAGTAAATAATTCATTTAACATTCACTATCTACGAGTTTTAGGGCACCAATCCCAACAATCTCCCACTTGAACTAAAACTCTAGTTTAGTGGGATGTACTATAATCTATAACAGCAGTGGATGAATAAATACTTGTATTAATAACGGAGTAAAAATACAATAAACTAGGGCATCTAAATACCCAGTATACTAAGGTATCGATATACCGGTTACAATTCTCCCACTTGACCTAGATTATTTCTCGTACATATCTCGCAGACCTAGACCTTCTAGATGACTCTCGAACACTTTAGCCGTGAGAGCCTTCGTGAATGGATCAGCAATGTTGTGCTCCGACGCTATCTTCGTGACGATCACGTCTTCTCGGTGCACAATCTCCCTAATGAGATGGTATTTCCTTTCGATGTGCTTGTCTCTCTTATGGCTGCGAGGTTCCTTTGAGTTTGCAACTGCGCCGCTATTATCACAATACAAGGTGATAGGCAGATGCATATTTGGAACGACTTCCAAGTCAGTTAGGAACTTCCTGAGCCATGCTGCCTCTTTTGCTGCTTCGCAAGCGGCGACATATTCGGCCTACATGGTCGAGTCTGCAATGCATCCTTGCTTGATGCTGCGCCATACTATTGCTCCTCCATTTAGAGTGAATACTGACCCCGATGTAGATTTCCTCGAATCTTTATCAGTTTGAAAGTCAGAATCAGTGTATCCTGTAAGGATCAAATCCTTCGAACCATACACGAGCATATAGTCCCTCGTTCTCCTTAGATATTTGAGGATACTTTTAACGGCTGTCCAGTGATCAAATCCTGGATTGGATTGATATCTACTGACAATCCCTACTGCATAACAAATGTCAGGCCTTGTACACAACATGGCATACATTAGGCTACCTACTGCAGAGGCATAGGGAAAACGTATCATGTCCTCAACTTCTTGAGGTGTCTGAGGACACTGTTCCTTAGACAAGTTAATTCCGTGCCTGAAAGGTAATAGTCCTTTCTTGGAATTTTGCATTTTATATCTAACCAACAATTTGTCAATATAAGATGCTTGAGACAGGGCTAGGGTTTTGTTCTTTCGGTTTCGAACAATTTGGATTCCTAGAACAAATTGTGCCTCACCCAAATCTTTCATTTGGAATTGAGTTGCTAGCCATAGTTTAATGTCAGTTAGATAACCTACATCATTCCCGATGAGTAGGATATCATCCACATACAGTACTAAGAAAGCTATAGACCTATTGATGATCCTTTTGTAAACACAAGGCTCATCAACGTTTTGTTCAAAGCCATAAGATTTGATTGCAGTATCAAATCTCATATTCCAGGATCTAGACGCTTGTTTTAATCCATAAATGGATCGTTTAAGCTTGCAAACTTTTTGCTCTTGATCTTGAGCTATGAACCCCTCTGGCTGAGACATGTAGATACTTTCTTCAAGATTACCGTTTAGAAAGGCAGTCTTGACATCTATTTGCCATATTTCATAATCGTAAAACGTGGCAATGGATAAAAGTATCCAGATCGACTTTAACATGGCAACAGGGGAGAAGGTTTCTTCATAGTCAATCCCCTCCCACTGGGTAAAACCCTTTGCCACAAGTCGTGCCTTAAAGGTATGTACCTTTCCAGCAGCGTCTCGTTTTCTCTTGTAGATCCATTTGCACCCTATGGGTCTAACCCCTTCAGGTTGATCTACAAGATCCCATACTGAATTAAAATGCATGGACTCGATCTCTAAGTCCATGGCTTTAATCCATTCGTTCTTGTCAACGTCATCCATTGACTGTTTAAAGGTTAATGGATCCTCGATCCCGTCACCAGGTATGACGACTGGAGTTTAAGTTAAACCCAAATAGCGATCAGGCTGTCTAACAACCCTCCCACTACGTCGAGGTTCTCTTATTTCTTGAGAAGGACGTGATTGACTCGAGGTGCCAGTATCATCAACAACTCTTGTTGATGTTTCTGTAGCTTCGTTAGATAGTTCACTTAAAACGACTTTACTACGTGGCTTATGATCTCTGAGGTGGTCTTCTTCTAGGAATGTAGCATTTGTCGATACAAGTACTTTATTTTCTTCTGGATCGAAGAAGTATCCACCTCTCGTTTCTTTGGGATAACCTATAAATAGGCAAAATCTAGAACGAGGCTCCAATTTCTTTGGGTTTGCTTCTAGCACGTATGCAGGACATCCCCAAATTCTGAAATGTCGTAAACTAGCTTTACGACCTTTCCAGAGCTCAAATGGTGTTTCAGAAACACTCTTTGAGGGAACTACGTTCAAGATATAAACTGCAGTCTCTACTGCATAACCCCAAAACGAGTTAGGCAACTGAGTATAACTCATCATCGAACGAACCATGTCCAACAAGGTTCTGTTTCTCCTTTCTGATACACCGTTTTGCTAAGGTGTACCAGGGGCTGAGAGTTGGGATGTAATTCCATGCTCTATCAAATAGTCTTGAAAACTTAAGTCCATATACTCTCCACCTCGATCGGATCGAAGTGTTTTTATCGTCTTACCTAATAGGTTCT
This sequence comes from Luffa acutangula, assembly GCA_036850905.1. Taxonomy (NCBI): domain Eukaryota; kingdom Viridiplantae; phylum Streptophyta; class Magnoliopsida; order Cucurbitales; family Cucurbitaceae; genus Luffa; species Luffa acutangula. Next base: position 11,740,644 of record CM072087.1, read on the forward strand.
CAACCTCGGCCTTATACTCCTTGAACTTTTCAAAAGCTTCGGACTTATGATGCATCAGGTAGAGATAGCCATACCTCGAATAATCATCAATGAAACTGATGAAATATTCGTACCCTCCTCGAGCTCTAATGTTCATTGGTCCACAGAGGTCCGAATGAATGAGCTCTAAGGGCTCTTTGGCACGATAACCTTTTCCGGTAAAAGGTCGTTTTGTCATCTTGCCCTCAACGCATGATTCACAAGGAGGCAACGAGTCGTCTTCTAACTTGTTTAGAAGTCCACTCTTGACCAATCTCCCAATCCTATTGTGGTTGATATGGCCTAACCTCAAGTGCTAGAGATAGGTATCTTGAGAAACTCTTCGCTTTTTAGGTTGAGTCTCAACGGTTTTAAACATCTCGTGATTTAAAATAGTTTTAGACTCAATTGGTCTCAAAACATATAATTTATTCTTCAAGTTTGCAGAGCAAACATCAATACCTCTTTTAGTTATGAACGTTTCATTAACAGAAAAAGAAATTGAGTAACCTTGTTCTAATAAACAAGATAAAGAAATCAAATTTCTTTTAACCTTCGGAACTATGTACACATTATCTAATATCATGTAGTGTTCCTTGGTGAAGAATAATTTTATGTCTCCCACTGCAATAGCCGAGATGACTTCTCCTGTTCCAACTTTAAGAGTCATCTCTCCAGCTATTAGCTGTTGCCAGGAACTCATTCCTTGAAATGAAGAACATACATGATTAGTGGCACCTGAATCAAGTATCCAGGCAGAATCGTCGTTTTCCACTAAACACGTTTCCAAGACTAATAAATCACATTTAGAGTTGTGGATCATGTTTTTCTTGGCTACGCAGTTAGTTTGAGGACATTCCTCAGTTGAGACCAAACCTAAATTCTTTGCCACGTGTTTAGCGTTTAAGCAAGTATTCTTAGTCGAATGTACTAAACCGTTTAATTTGGCATTTTACAAAGCACATACGTTTTTCGACATATTGCTGAAACAAACAAATTAATGACTATTAGAAACATGCACTAAACCCATTAATCACATTTATCCAATCAGATTTAGCAAAAGCAATCATCGACCCATATATACAATTGATTTATTTTGCAACGATACTTCAGGGGTTTAGAATAACCGCTACCGTAGGGCAGCCAGCTACTCCTCCTCTGAATCGAGACAATCTCGGCCAAATACTATTCCCAGAATAACTCTTACTCATCATTTTCAGATTGCAGAGGGCGGCCCCAACAATGCCACCGTAGGGAAGAGCTAATGTTGGGAATGGCCCTAGGAAACCCTATCCATTTCTGGAGTTTGCGTTGTTCCGAATCCCATGCGCAAGCCCTCTGTAGGGTGATCGCTCCCAGGGCGACTCGCAGGCAGCGCATAGGAATCTCACAGTGCAACCTAATGATGGAGACTGCAGGATACGTTTGACACGTTTCCTTCTCCCACTTACTATGAACACTTTCCCCATTCACCTTGATATTAACCCATGCAAACACCATCCGTAGGGGGACGCTCCCAGGGCGCCTCGAGGCCAAGCATGGATCTCACGGTGTGAACTCAGGGGGACGTGAGAGTAGAAACTTAATATGAATATTTTGTTTCTATACTTTTCCTCCCACTAAAGTGTCGTAAAGTTTTAGGGTCTATTACTTAGGTAAATTCCGGCTAAATGAATCTATCTAAGTCTATGCCTTATTAAACAAGGTCTTTACACTAAATGTCTAGGTGAATTAAACTCTTTTAATAACCTAGTGACATTGCATGCTAGTAAGACTTTGGTTAATTCAACTCAGGTTCTGAACCATTTGCCGAGAGAGTTCCCTTATAACCAAGGTCTTATGTCCTACTTACTCAAATTTTAAAACTATTTAAAAAAAAAAAAAAACTAAGTAAGACATATTTCTAATCCTATTAGAAAAGGCGATCTTAGATCTATTTCATTTTAAACCATTTAAAGAATGATAAGATCCTAAGATCCTATGTTAGCATGCAACTCTTTGTTATAGGTTTTATGGATTGTATTCATTAACTATTATAACTCTTATAACTTTTAATGAATTAACCCTATAACATGCTTTCTAATGGTGTTTAAAAGCATATAACAATCAATCATTCAAGTTATAAGAAAAGCACCATTTAGAAACAACCTATGTCTAGGTTTGTATAACGCTTTATACTACGATGTCTAGGTGATAACACTTTAAAACCTCACACCGCTCACGCATGCTCATAAAACTCGAGTTAACTTAACTCAAGAACCGACTTGATGCCCAGGTAGGAGGTGTTCCGTAAACTGTCAACTTAAATACCTCCAGCCTTAGACAGCATCTTGTCGGGTGAGTTCTCTCGTAACCATTATTTTACAAGATATCGACCTAAACTATGCAAGTTGATCGAATCGTTGAAGGTTCATTAACCTAAGTGAGCATGCACTTAATCTTGTTATAGATTTTAGATTTCTATCTCTTTTTATAACAATTATAAAAACAATCCATAACAAGCCTAATTTGAGAATAACACTTATAATCAAACTAATGAAATTTCATGCTTCATGCTTGGTTAATTTTATCAATTAATAATTATAACTATTATAAGAATAATCAATTTTAATTAACCATTCAAGCATGAATCTCCCTAAATCAATACAACACTTATATTAATTAAACATGAAATTTCCCTCATGCATTTGAATTATTAATAACACTTATTAAAATTAAAAATGCATGAACATGCTTTCCTATGGTGGGATTTTAATCTATATGGCATGCTCATAATGCACATACAATCATTTAATTAAATCATACATTCACAATGCATAAAGAAATTAAATCAAGCTAAAATGGAATGGTTTGGCAATCCAAAAACAAACAATTAACTAACTATTACAATAATAATTAATAAAAATTGCTTGAATCAATCTCGAGCTTCACGAACCGACTCGAACCAACCCTTCATGGAGTGAACCGGCCTTCAAAAGTGTGTATAGGGGCTGAACCGGCTGCAAACAAACCGAACCGGACTGGAAAAGAAGAAGGAAAAAAAAACTGCTGCTGGAATAAAAAAAACAGCTTGCTGGAATTTTCATTTTCTGCTGCGTCTTCTCCGGTTTTTCTTCGATTTTACAACCTATATGGACTCTAATGACTCTATAAAAATTACAGACTATAGTACACACATTAACGCTCTTACATATCTGAGCAATTACAATTTCATGAAGATTTGAATGCTCAAAAAATTGCCAAACCAGAACACTTCCATTTTAGCACACAGAAAATTCAATTTCAAAATGGTACCCACCAAAGCAAAATTAAAACGAATTAAGTGCTCTAATCATGCTCTGATACCAATTGAAGGTGTACATATAACACATGCAGAAGCAATTGAAGATCGAAAGCACTTAAGACATTCAATTTTACTCCTAAAGCATGCATGTTCTAGAAAAGACAGAATAGAGAGTTTAGAAAACACCAACCTTTGTAGCTCACTTATGTTGAACTCCTTTGTGGTGTTTCCCTCTCCTATGCTCCTTGGACAACCTCTAGAGTCTTCCCTACTATACTCCGGGCCAAGAACGACTTGTGGGAGTCTATATAAGATAGGGAATGGGAAGGGAATGCTTGAAGCATCAAACAATCGAGAAGAATGAGAGATGAAAGAACTTTGAGTCCAAATTCCAGCAGCATAACATTAAGGAAATGGCTCTCTTATGTTTGAATATGATTCAAACTCCTTTTAAAGACATTCTCCATGCAAAGCCAAGCCTCAAGACACAAGACACATGGTGTATTTGCAAGTTCAAGTGGATTCTAGGTGTACATTACACAAGACATGCAACAATGCATGAGTGAGTTGTCTTTCCACTTTGAATGATCATGCATTAAGTGGATTTCCAACTAAATCCACTAAATACAAATTGAAATCAAATTTCAAGCTTGCAAATTACCCCCAATTTCAATTCTAAATTGAAATTGATTGCTTGGTAATTAATTTGAAAATTTTCAAATTAATTTTGATATGATTAATCTAATTAATCTTTGTTATCTTGTGCAATTCCATATATATGATTCCTAATACATATATATAGTATTCAAAACACTTTTAAATACTTCATCTCTCATTTTCTAATTTAATTCATAATTAAATTGTTGTGTCAAACACAATTTATGATAATACCCTTTTTCCCGATTTTGAACGATTCAAAGCTTCCTATCTTTTGTTCTAGGATTAATTCCGATATGAGCTAGTAAGGGGACCTAATGGACCTATAGATCATGGGCTCCAATGATTCGAGGCTAACCGACTAATCTCATTGTCCAAGCTAGCCAACATTCATTAACTATCAGGACACTCCACTATAGCCTGATAGTTGCACTCCCCTCACTATAGATATATTTTCATCCACTTGATTTAACCATGATTAGTAAGTCGATCCTTCACAGGTTGTTCGTAGCTATAGCTAGGTCAATAAGCCGTTTTACCCCTATAGTACTTCTAGTTCCTTAAGTCCCACTGATCCTCTAATGAACAATTGGTTTATGGTCCAACCAATAAACCGAGTCCCTCTCGGGCCAATGAGAGGGCGGGATCCCTTTGTTCAAGCCCCGGAGTCAGCACTTAAGGGAACAACCTCTCTACTATCCCTTATTCGGGTAGGAGTGAATTCCTTCTTGCACGACTATGTCCCCAGCTATCTACCCGTTCCTATCCTTGAAATGGGAGGCTTATTGAGTCGGCGATACTGAGCCACTCTCACCTATGCAGATCTAAGGATAAGACCGAATAAACAGGAGTTCATAGTTAGCTCAGGATTAAGATCGAGTTACCTAGGTCATCACATGAAATAGTCAGTCTCGTCAGTAAACGGTGTTATAAAGCGAGAGCGACTTATTTCTCGGTCCTGGTCTTATGCAAACTCATTGCATAGGACGCCCCCACTCGCATGTCTCTACATGGACGATTTAGGATCACATCGTCTATACCATCTATAAAGTGGGTCGCGTCTCATAGTGTCTCCAGAATAAGGTACCCAACCCTATTCCTATACTATAGACTGTTTTGGCTATTACTCAAGCTTGATCCACTTTTATGTCTCTACATAAAGCTCAAGTGTTCATCCTATAGCCATGGATCTTAGTTTATTGGATTTGGGTTATTATATGTGCAATTTAATTTATTCAGTAATGACTTTTACTGAATCAATCTCGATAACACCTTTATCGAATAAGTATATAATTCGTTTAACATTCACTATCTACGAGTTTTAGGGCATCAATCCCAACAAAGTTGTGCCTTAAAGGTCTGTACCTTTCCAGCAACGTCTCATTTTCTCTTGTAGATCCATTTACACCTTATGGGTCTAACCTGTTCAAGTTGATCTACAAGATCCCATACTGAATTAAGATACATGGAATCAATTTCCATGTCCATGGCTTTAATCCACTCGTTCTAGTCAACGTCATCCATTGCCTGTTTATAGGTTAATGGATCCTCGATCCCATCATCAGGTATGACGACTGGAGTTTCAGTTAAACCCAAATAGCGATCAGGCTGTCTAACAACCCTCCCACTACGTCAAGGTTCTCTTATTTCTTGAGAAGGACGAGATTGACTCGAGGTGCCAGTTTCATCAACAACTCTTGTTGATGTTTCTGTAGCTTCGATAGAAAGTTCACTTAAAACGACTTTACTTCGTGACTTGTGGTCTCTAATGAGGTCTTCTTCTAGGAATGTAGCATTTGTTGACTCGAGGTGCCAGTTTCATCAACACCTCTTGTTTCTTTGGAAAAGCCTACAAATAGGCAAAATCTAGAACGAGACTATAATTTCTTTGGGATTGCCTCTAGCACGTATGTAGGACATCCCCAAATTCTGAAATATCATAAACTAGCTTTACGTCCTTTCCAGAGCTTAAACAGTGTTTCAGAAACACTCTTTGAGGGAACTACGTTCAAAATATAAATTGCAGTCTCTACTACATACCTCAAAACGAGTTAGGCAACTGAGCATAACTCATCATCGAACCAACCATGTCAAACAAGGCTCTGTTTCTCCTTTCCGATACACCGTTTTGTTGAGGTGTATGTTGGGTTCCTAGAGTGAATAAAAATATAGTGTAAAATACTCTAGAATTCCTGTGCAAGTGTACACAGTCTGCAGCAAGTAATATTATCAATCCAAGGTCTGAATGAGCTTCCACTTTATCTATTTTTGTGTAACTTTTTAATGGTTTCAAGAATAATAAAATGATTGGGTTTTATCGGAATTATGCTGAAGCAAAATAAATGACAGAACAACGAGTAAACAAATAGATAGACAGATTAAAGGCAGGCGCTGGTTAGGTTTTAGTGATTGTTCTAAGATATGCTCTAGCAATATTATTGATCATGCATTTCTCGCAGTATTATTAGTGGATTCCTCCCGGAACTCCGGATCTTTTGGGATATGTTTCCAACCTAATGAAGAGCGACCAATCAAGCACTAGGCAACTGGCTATCCCTAGCTCAGTCACTGGCGTTCACCAATACACAATGATCGTAGTGTGGATAATTGCCACACACTCTCTAACTGATCCCTGAAACTAGAGAGAGCTATCCATACCGGCTGGCCAGGCGGGCATACAATGAGATTAAGCACAACAATTAACCAAAATGCGATTGTCAATATATTACTAGAGATGAAGCACAGTAATCACATTATTCCTAACCAACACCTTAAGCTACTTAGTTCATAATAGGCATAGGAATACAAATTACAATCTGAGTAAGCATGTCCATAACCACAAGTTAATAAAGAAAGTAAACTCCCTAATCAGCTTGCGAAAGATGGTGTTCTTGACAATCTTCAATCTCCCTATACTATTCGGCTTCCAAGGGAAAACATGGAATGCCTTTGACTTTGACGGCTACTTCCTTTTATAGAAGGATGGGAGGCTTGAATTAGGTCAACTAGGACACGTGTAAGGCTCTCCTTGATCCTTTATCACGAAAATAACTCAACAGAAGTCGGTTCATGAAGTTGGCTAACGAGCTGTGATGTGGCAGTTTATGTTCCTAGTTTTGCTGCAACATAGAATTTGCTCCCTCCAGTCGCTCAGCAGCATAATCTGCATAAAATAATTTCCAATGCTTCCATTCTTCCAAATGGGTTAAAACATGTAATATCTATCCAAAACCAACCCTAATAAGCATAAGGACACACAAATCCCTATATAATTGAGGCCTAAATAACTACCTTTTGGGCAGTTATCAGTGTACCAGGGGCTGAGAGTTGGGACGTAATTCCATGCTCTATCAAATAGTCTTGAAACCTTGAGTCCATATACTCTCCACCTCGATCGGATCGAAGTGTTTTTATCGTCTTACCTAATAGGTTCTCAACCTCGGCCTTGTACTCTTTTAACTTTTCAAGGGCTTCAGACTTATGATGCATCAGGTAGAGATAGCCATACCTCGAATAATCATCAATGAAACTAATGATATATTGGTACCCTCCTTGAGCTCTAATGTTCATTGGTCCACAGAGGTCCGAATGTATGAGCTCTAGGGGCTCTTTGGCACGATAACCTTTTCTGGTAAAAGGTCGTTTTGTCATCTTACCCTCAACGCATGACTCACAAGGAGGTAACGAGTCGTCTTCTAACTTGTTTAGAAGTCCACTTTTGACCAGTCTCCCAATCCTATTGAGGTTGATATGACCTAACCTAAAGTGCCAGAGATAGGTATCTTGAGAAACTCTTCACCTTTTATGTTGAGTCTCAACAGTTTTAAACATCTCATGATTTAAAATAGCTTTAGACTCAATTGGTCTTAAAACATACAATTTATTCTCCATGTTTGCAGAGCAAACATCAATACCTCTTTTAGTTATGAACGCTTCATTAAGAGAAAAGGAAATTGAATAAACTTGTTCAATTAAATAAGATAAAAAAATCAATTTCTTTTTATTTTCGAAACTATGTACACATTACCTAATATCATGTAACGTTCCTTGGTGAAGAATAATTTTATGTCTCCCACTGCAATAGTCGAGACGACTTCTCCTGTTCCGACTTTAAGAGTCATCTCTCCAGCTCTCAACTGTTGCAAGGAACTCATTCCTTGAGATGAAGAACATACATGATTAGTGGCACCTGAACCGAGTATCCAGGTAGAATCATCGTTCTCCACTAAACACGTTTCCAAGACTAATAAATCGTATTTAGAGTCGTGGATCATGTTTTTCTTAGCTAAGCAGTTAGTTTGAGGACATTCCTCAACTGAGACCAATCCTAAATTGTTTGCCACGAGTTTAGCGTTCAAGTTAGTTTTCTTAGTCGTATGAACTAAACTGTTTAACTTGGCATTCGACAAAGCACATGTGTTTTTTGACATATTGCTGAAATAAACAAATTAATTTGTATTAGAAACTTGCACTAAACCCATTATACATATTATCCAATCAGATTTAGCAAAAGCAATCATCGACCCATATGTACTATTTGATTTATTTTGCAACGATACTTTAGGTGTTTAGAATAACTGCTACCGTAGGGCAGTCAGCTACTCCTCCTCTGAATCGAGACAATCTCGGCCAATTATTATTACCAGAATAACTCTTACTCCAATAGTTATTAGCTAACGTTAATTCAGTCAAGACAATCTTGTAAGTGTTACCCATAATTTTTAGATCGCATAGGACGACCCCAACAATGCCACCGAGGGAAGAGCTAATGTTGGGAATGACCCAAGGAAACCCTATCCATTTCTGGAGTTTGCGTTGTTCCGAATCCCATGCGCAAGCCCTCCGTAGGGTGATCGCTCCCAGGGAGACTCGCAAGCGGCGCATGGGAATCTCACGGTGCAACCTAATGGTGGAGACCGCAAGGTACCTTTGACACATTTCCTTCACCCACTTACTATGAACACTTTCCCCATTCACCTTGATATTAACCCATGCAAACACCATCCATAGGGGGACGCTCCTAAGGCGCCTCGAGGCCAAGCATGGATCTCACAGTGTGAACACAGGGGGACGTGAGAGTAGAAACTTAATATGAATATTTTGTTTCTATACTTTCCTCCCACTAAAGTGTCCTAAGATTTTAGGGTCTATTAGGGTTTAGACCCAAGGAATTTAGCCACGCCTTTGCTTCGTCTCTAAGAGAATAAATGAACAAAGTGAATCTAAGGGCATCCTTAGACACTCCTTGAATTACAAATGAATCACTAACTCCTAGAAATGACTTAAGTTGCAAATGAAGGTCTTCAGATGATAAACCATTAAAATGACCCACGGTTTGCAACATCTGAAACATTACCGGTTTCATTTCAAAAGTTGTTGCCTCAATTTCAGGACGTGCAATTCCTGGATTTAACTCATCAAACATCGGAAAAGCATACGCTCGAATTGCTTTGGCCCTATCGTTCGCCACAAAGATAGGGTTCTCAGTCGGATTGTTTTGCTGTCCATTTTGCTCTAGTGGTTGATTAGGCTGCAGCATACGATTTTGCTGGGGATTAATTGGATCTTCTGGAACTTCTGGGAGACGCGACACATTATCCGTTGGATTTTAATCTCTATGCTGCTCTCTCCTTCTTCTCCTGAATGTCCTTTCAATTTTTGGATCAAGCTCGAACCTTACCCCAAGAGGATCGCTCATGCACCAAACTGACACCTGCAGAAACAAAAGAAACAATAAAAAAGTTATAGCACCAAACCACTAAAACACATACACAACACAGATCAGATAAAAACTTATTCAAGTCCTCGACAACGACACCAAAAACTTGTTGTCTTCTAGAGTGGGGTAAAAATATGGTAAAAGTAGGCTCTAGAACACTGTGCAAGCCTACACAATCCGCAGCAAGTGATAAGTAATTTATCGTATCCACGGGGTTGGAATAGCTCTCACTTTACCTATCTTGTGTAACTTTTTAATGGTTTCAAGGTTTGTTAAAATGATTGATTTTGGTAAAATGCTGAAGCAAAATAAATGGCAGAACAGAAAGTAAATGGATAAAGCAGACAGATCGGAAACAGGCGTTGGTCAGGATTTTAGTAATTGTTCTAAAAGATGCTCTAGCAATATCATTGATTAGGCAATTCTCTTACAGTCTTATCAGCAAGATCCTCGCGGAACTCTGGATTTTTTGGAATGTGTTTCAACTCGAATGACGTGCTACCAATCAAGCACTAGGCAACTGGTTATCCCTAACTCAGTCACTGGTGTCCACCAACACATAATGGTCTAGTGTGATTAAATGTCACACACTTCTCAAATCATCCCTGAAACTAAGAAGTGATATTCATACCGGCTGGCCAGACGGGCACAAAATAGAAATGGACACAACAAATAATCAAGATGCTCAAATCAACATATATTGCATAGAGTATGAAGCACATCAATTACATAATTCCTAACCAACACCTAAGTAAATTTAGTTCATAAGGTTCATCATAACACATGCTACAATCTGAGTATGTGCATCCAAAACTACAAGAAATTACAAGAAAAGATTAATTTCCTTGATTATATCAGTAGTTGATGGTCTTCTTGAAGTCTCCAATCTTTCCTCCTCTATTCGGGTCCCAAGATCGAAAGTAAGCCTCCACGAACTGAATAGGACTTTCCTATCTTGAAATTGGAATGTCTTTGACTTGAGACGACTCTTCCCTTTTATAGAGTGGGGTCAAGCCCTAATTAGGTCAAATTTTACACGTGGAGGGCTCTCCATGCTTCATAGATCCGAAATTAATTTAGCTAACGCCACCTCATAAAATGGATTACGTGCAGCTTACGTGGCAGTTTTGCTCATTGCTTTGTTGGATAACAAAATTTGCTCCCTCAAGTCGCTCAGCATTATTTTCTGCACAAAATAACTTCCAAAGATCCATTCTTCTAAATTGGTTAAAACATATAATATTCATCTAAAAGCAACCCTATTTAACACAAATGACACACAAAACACTATAGAACTGAGGCCTAAATAACTCCCTTTTGGAGCAGAGACGAGATTTAGAAGGCAAGCAAGAAGGAGAAGAGTTAATAATCTCGACGAGGTTGGAGCATGTTGCAATTATGGAGCGGTTAAAAATATGAGATAAATTAACTCCAGAATACTGTGCAAGTATACACAATCTAGCAGCAAGTGATAAGTATTTATCGTATCCACAAGGTCTTGAAATGCCTACCTCTATTGATTTAATTTGCCTTTTTAGTGATTTCAAAAGGTTAATTAAATTGATTTGGGTTTTTAAGATGCTGAAACAAAAGATATGTGAAAGCAGTAAATGATTACGACTACAGAAAACAGAATGGAAACAGACAAAGGTTAAGACTTCTGTAATTGTTATAAAAATGCTCCAACAATTCTTTTGATCTGTCAATCTCATGCAGTATTATCAGCGGGATCCTCCCAGAACTCCGGATTTTTTGGAATATGTTTCAAAACCAATGAAGCTCTACCGATCAGGCACTAGGCAACTGGTTATCCCTAACTTAGTCACTGGCGTTCACAAATACACAATGATCTGGCGTGAATTATCACCACACAACTCCTAAATCATCCTTGAAACTAGGAGTAGCTATACATACCGGCTAGCTAGGCGGGCACATAATGAAATTAAAGATCAACAATAATTCAAGATGATCATGATCAAATAGAATTTCAAGATTTATAAATATAACAATCACATAATTCTTAACCTATGCCTACAAAGCAATTAGTTCATGATTGAAAACATAAAATACGTTACAATCTCGATAAGCACATCCATATTACGAAATACACAAGAAATACTAATCCTTTTCAGCAAATGGGGATGAAACAACTACTCCAAACCACCAAGAACATGAAAGAACTTTGTCTCCTTAAGTGGAATTTTCAGCAAATGGTCTTCTTAGATCTCCATTCCGCCGTCAATTCGGCCTTCGGCCGATTGATTCGGTCTCCAAATCGTGAATGAATTTATCTTTAACGGCTCCTCCTTTTATAAGATGAGAATTAGGTTAAATTGGACACATGGCAGGCTCTCCTCGCTCCTTTATCCCGAAAATAACTCAACAGAAGTCGGTTTATCAACTTGGCTAACGAGCTGTGACGTGGTAGTTTTTGCTCCCAACTTTGCTGCAGCACAGATTTTGCTCCCTCACGTCGCTCAACAGTATTTTCTACACAAAATAACTTTCAAAGCCTCCATTTTTCCAAATGGGTTAAAACATATAATATATATCTAAAACCAACCCTAATAAGCACAAAAGACACACAAATCTCTATAGAATTAAGGCCTAAATAACTACCTTTCGGACAATTATCACACCCTCAAACATGAACTATTGCGCGTCCCAAGCAATACTAACTCACCTTCGCTTGAAAATTCAAAACATTAGTCATTGCACAACTCAATCAAAACAGATATTCCAACACTACCTCCAACCTTTACCTGGGCATCCTGCAAAACCAAGCACTGTTGCAGCAAAATAATTCTTTTAGCTTTGAACAAATAATCACCACCTTTAACTCAATCCTAAGAACTTACAACAACCTAGTTCTATTATCAGACATATTTAAACACATTTTTAGGGGTTTATATTTTTATGTTCTTCAGACTTAAAGCAGCCTTACAGTCATAAGCTCTTAAGCATGAGATGACCCACTTTATGGTGCAGTATACCCTTACCTCAAACTTATCACCAACTAGGCTAAATACTCATTGTTAAACCCAAAAATCTTTAGTTATTCTATCCCTTGCTTCTCAGAATGACGACATTTTATGATGAAGCTCACCTAAGCCCTGGGAGACAGAAAATTGCATGATTATCATTCATCCTTCAAAACTTTTGCTCTATGAATTTTCTCAACAAAATGTTTTCAAAATTTTTTTTTTCAGCAATTATTTTTATCATTTTTTAGTATATTCTGCTAAGTCATCTTTTGGCGCAAAGACAAACTGTGGGTGTCACAAATGTCCCTGGTTACTCAACAACCTAGAAAAATTATTATGAAGGAGATGAATGCTCGAGCAAAACAAGCGGAGTAGCTAAAGGTCCCCCAAACTTAAATTATTCATTGTCCTCAATGAATTAGCAACATGATAAGTATACCCCCAAACTTAATTTTTTCTATCTGAATTTTAAACTAAGCGTGGGACTAAGATTAAGCTTAAGGTGGATCAAATAAGACAATGCTACCTCAGAACTTTTGTTGCAGTCATGACCAGGCTAGAAGGAATGCTCAAGCAAAAGGTTTCTGGAGATCAGAACATCTTGGTCTAATTAAGCTAACTAGTCCAAGCTTCAAAAATTCAGAAGAAAAATAAGTTAGATACTCAGATGTGCCAAACAAAACAATATTTGATTTAATTAAAGATCAAGATCATAGATTTACGTAATAATGTCAGAGATAGATTTTAAAGTAGCAGATAAAAACAAAGAAACAGAACATAACATAAGCAAAAAGAACACAACACATGCAAGGCGAGCACACAAAATCATTCATCAAAATATTTGCTCGAAGAAACTAAAACTTCCCTTTAATTCTTCTTTATGTTCAGGCTCTGGGTTTCCTCCGTCCTCTCGAACGATGGGCGAGGATGGAATGCATAGGTTCACAAGATCATCAAGGAAAATTAGGAAGGCTTGATATGACTTAGAAAAATTCACTTGCATAGCCCTCCTTAGTGTGGTGTCCTTTCAACGATCATAGCTCTAGTAGGTTTTTAGTTGTCTCTCAGTGAATTCTAGCCTACTGAGAACCATCTCAAGCTGCTCCAACACTCTATGGACACCGCACAACAAACCACCCTGGTGCACCTCACCTCTCTGAAGTCTAGCCAGATTGGTAATGTCAATAATCCTCTTGTCAAAGAAGTTTATATCATTGGAGCTCTCTAGGACTCTTAACCTTCAAGTGTACTCGATCACGGAGGATAGTGGAGGCATACGTTGTAGGCAATAATCTCTGCTTGCCAAAGCTGAGCCAAGTGTTAGCCTCACACTTCAAGTATGCTGACTGGAATGTTCTTTCCCCTTTACTAGACAACCTCCACTGGACATTTAGTTGCTCATTTGAAGAAGGAACTAATATTTCGTTGAAAATTGTGTGGGGAGGTCTTGCAAATTAAATAGAGAATTAATCACTCCAAGGCTCCAGTCGACAACAACTCTATGAACAATAACCAAGAATCCTTCATTTTCATCGATGTTGGCGTAGAACTCCCATTCTAGTTGATCAACAGTGGGATCCGGCTTTGCGCACAATCGTTCCCAAACGTTATTAGTGTTGCTTGCTCAAAGAAAATCTGGAAGCTCTTTGCCACCATCGAAGTTGCGCTCCATTAGAACATTTCGCTTCAGGATTTCTTGATATTTTTTTCTTGCCTCTTCATGGATAAATCTCTCATACCAGAATTTTTCATCAAGCTCAACTCTTCACTTAGTTCCTCTTTTTCCTCTTCTAGCTATTTTTTTAGACAAAATAAACAAATGGTCAGGAGAAAGGGTTGAGGTAGGGGTTCTTACTTTTTTTTCTCTCTTAGACCTCTTCTTCTTTTCTTTGGTCTCTACGAAGCCGCTTCAACCCTCTCTTCAATCGTATCTTCATCCACCAACACTTGTTCCTTCGTCTCTCTTTCTTTCCTTGCTTGTGCTTTTTACCCTCACAATAATAATACACACATAAAGAAAAAAAATCACATCAGTAGTAATAAAAGATGAGAGTGAAAAACGTACCTGATAGGAGATCGTATAAATAGGGCACTAACTCAAAGATCTTCAACAAATAATTAGCCCCTAATTATCTCTTAATTAATTTAAGTTACCGATTTAACCGCATGGACTCATGGGAAATTTTAATATGTTAAACGATAAGATATTCCCATTTACTATTCTCCATTTGTGTGTAACAACCATAATGCCAGCTACCCTCTGCTCAACACATGACATCTTTGGTAGTTAACTGCATGCCCACTTAATTATCCTGTTAACAACAATAAAATCTCAACGGTAAAATTATAATCTTATCTCAAAAAAAATCTTAACCGAATAAAATCTCTGAGCTTCCCAACAAAACTACGAAATCAAATCTCTTTTTTTAAAATAACAGCCACAAGATATGTTGTTTTTTATTTAAATTGGAAAAATCTTTGATCTTCAAAATAAAATCTAAACTGACCAACATAAAATAAAAATAAAATAAAATAAAAATCTAATCGAATCAGAATCATATCAAATCAAAATAATATCAAAACAGACAATCAATCAAAATTAACATAAAAAAAATGAAATCAAATAATGGGAGCTTCTGATTATAATGCCGAAATTTTTGCTCCCTCAAAACTTGTGCTCCCTAAATCTGCCAGCAATTTCAAAGAAGAATATTTCAGAATTAAATCAGAAAGATATATTATTAAAAATCTAATCTAAACAGAAATTAAAAATTCAAACTGAAATTAAATCTAAACAAAACTAATCCGATTAAATTAAGAATTAAATCGGCCAAAAATAAAAATAAATAAATAAAACGAACATAAAATCTACGAAAATACCAACGAATTAAAATAAATCAGATAAAATTGAAATCAATAACATCTAATTCAAATTAATTCAAACTAGGATAAAATCCACGAGATAAAATAAAATCGCAACAACACTAGGAGATAAAAATATTGTCATATGAAATGCTCCTGCAAAACTCTTGCTTTCTCATCTATCGGCCAATTTTAGGGAAAGATATTTCGAACGAAACTCCTCCCCCAGTTAAAATCACAACCATCATCAACACATTGTCTAACCATAGATGCATCATTTAATAAATAAAACTTCACCTCATGGAAAAATTCTTTCATCTGTTCTTTTGATAAACCAGGAGGCAAATTTCCAAAATCAAGGTAATTGGAATAGTCATCATACTAAGGTGTTTTCACTGCCTTAATATGATCTACAGTAAATAACCGCTCATCAATGAAGGATTTCCTAATCTTAGGTTGCTGGAGCAATGTCAATGAACTACAAGGTTCAATAGGCTTGGATTTCTCATCTATTGGCTCTAAGGATTCAAAATTCCTCTTAAAACTAGAAATCTCCCTTCATCGTCATACTCATGCTCCAATCCACCTATTTCCAAATCCTCAATTTGGATCTCTCCAAATTTTTGGGTATGGTACTCCATCAAATCCTTCTTAAAGTGGTCCTCAACAAACTCATCCAACACCTGAATGCACAAGCAATCCTCAAAATCATTTGGATATTTCATTGCATCAAACATATTAAACTTCACCTTTTGGTCATGCACCTTTTTTGTAAGCTCCCCCTGTTGGACATCCATCAAAGATCTACCAGCTGCCAAAAATGGACAGCCAAGAATAATTGGGACATTCTTATCTACCTCATAATCTAGAATAATGAAATCGACAGGAAAAATAAATTTATCTACCTGGACTAGAACATCCTCAATTTTACCTTCAGGATATGTGATAGATTTATCTGCCAATTGGAGTGTGACTGTTGTAGGCCTAGCTTCACCTATACCTAACTTTCGATAAACCGAAAGAGGCATGAGGTTTATGCTTGTGCCTGAATCACAAAATGCTCTCCCCAACTCCTTTCCACCTATAGAGACAAGAATAGTGGATGATCCTAGATCCTTAGCCTTAGAAGGTAGCCCATTCTTAAGAATAGCACTACACTCCTCAGTAAGAGCCACAGTCTCAAACTCTCCTAATCTCTTCTTTTTAGTTAAAACATCCTTAAGAAATTTAGCATAATTAGGCATTTGCTCTATAGCTTCTACTAAAGGAATATTTATATGCAATTGCTTAAGAATCTCTAAAAACTTCTTAAATTGACCATCTTGATTCTTAGGTCTTTTCCTTTGTGGAAAAGGTCAAGATGTGTTATAGGGTGGGGGTGGTACATAAGGTGGTTCCACATCTGGAACAGAACTAGATGCTCCAGCATCATTATTGCTGCCTCCAGCACCCTGACCCGACTCCAACTCTTTTTCAACAACATTATTTTTATCACTACTTTTTTCTACTTCCTGGGGTTTACTAGGCTCTTTCCTCTCTTCCAGTGGCTTACCACTCCTTAAAGTCACTGCCTTTACCTGCTCCTTACCTTCCCTTATAAGGTGTTCGATATCTGAAGGAATCTTCCCTTGAGGTCGTGCCTTCAGCTCATTAGCTAGCTGACCCACTTGCAACTCTAGGGCTCTCAATGAAGCCTGCTGACTTTGGATTATGACATCATTACGAGCCATATAATCCTTCATCATTGACTCCAGAGAATTACCCAAATTTTGCTGGGGCAAAGGCTGCTTATTTTGTTGGGGCAATTCCTGTGATTTAGCAAATCCGGACTGGTTCACCGCCTTTTGTTCTGCTTGGGGGACTTGTGAATTGCTTCCTTGCCCTCCCCACGCAAAGTTGGGATGGTTGCGCCAACCTGGATTATAAAAGTTAGAATAAGGGTTATTCCTTTGATTATCTGCAAAAAACACAGAAGCTGGATTGTTAGGACAAAACTCATAATTATGCTTTTCACCAGAATACACACAAGATTTGGCTACCACTTGGTTTACAACTGCAGCAGGCTCCACCACTAGCAGTTGCTGAACATTGCTTACAACAGTTATGTTTTTAACAGCGTTAGCTAATTCTGCAATATCGGCCCTGATAGTAGACACACCATCAACTTCTATCACACTCTTAACTTTCTTACTAGAGTCTCTAACATTTGACCATTGACAATTGTAGGTTGATATTCTCTCTAAAATCTCATAAGCTTCATTAAAAGATTTTGCCAAAAGAGCCCCTCCCGCAGAAGCATCGACCATACACTAGGTTGTTATGTTTAACCTATTGTAAAATATTTCCATTTGAATACAATATGGCAAACAGTGGTGGGGACACTTTGGCAAAAGCTCCTTAAATCTTTCCCAAGCCTCACTAAAAGTTTCTTCCTCATTTTGCCTAAATCCCACTATTTCACTCCTCAACTTGGCACTCCTAGTTGGTGGAAAATACTTACTAAGAAATTTCTCTACTAGCTCATTCCACGTACTTATCGATGCTGGAGCAAAAGAATTCAACCACGGCTTTGCTCCATCTCTAAGGGAATAAGGAAATAGGATTAATCTAAGGGCATCTCTCGACACTCCCTGGATAACAAATGAATCACGAACTCCTATAAAAGACTTAAGATGTAAATGAGGGTCCTCATATGATAAACCATGGAATTGGCCAACCATCTCTAACATATGAAACATGACCGATTTCATTTCAAAGTTTGTTGCCTCAATAACTGGACATATTATCACTGGATTTAACTCGTCAAATATTGAAAATGCATACTCTCGAATGGCTCTGTCTCTATCATTTGCTACAAGGATAGGATTCTTAGCCTGATTATTTTGCTGTCTATTTTGCTCCAGTTGTGGATTTTGCTGCATCACACAGTTCCTCTTCGAGATTCACTTAATTTTTTTTTTAAAATCTAATCCGAAGGGGATCGCTCACACACCAAAGTCACACCTACAAAACAAAAAGAAACAATAAAAAACTCACGCACCAAATCACCAAAAATACACAAAAGAAAAAAAGTCAATCAAATAAAACAATTTCAAGTCCCCGGCAACGGTGCCAAAAAATTGTTGCAATTCTGGAGTGGTTAAAAATATGAGATAAATTAACTCCAGAATACTGTGCAAGTATACACAATCTAGCAGCAAGTGATAAGTATTTATTGTATCCACAAGGTCTTGAAATGCCCACCTCTATTGATTTAATTTGCCTTTTTAGTGATTTCAAAAGGTTGGTTAAATTGATTTGGGTTTTTAAGATGCTGAAACAAAAGATATGCGAAAGCAGTAAATGATTACGACTAGAGAAAACAGAAAGGAAACAGACACAGGTTAAGACTTCTGTAATTGTTACAAAAATGCTCCAGCAATTCTTTTGATTCGTCAATCTCATGCAGTATTATCAGCGGGATCCTCCCGGAACTCTGGATTTTTTGGAATATGTTTCAAAACCAATGAAGCTCTACCGATCAGGCACTAGGCAACTGGCTATCCCTAACTCAGTCACTGGCGTTCACAAATACACAATGATCTAGAGTGAATTATCGCCACACAACTCCTAAATCATACCTGAAACTAGGAGAAGCTATACATACCAGCTAGCTAGGCGGGCACATAATGAAATTAAAGATCAACAATAATTCAAGATGATCAAGATCAAATAGAATTTCTAGATTTATAAATATAACAATCACATAATTCTTAACCTATGCCTAAAAAGCAATTAGTTCATGATTGAAAACATAAAATACGTTACAATCTCGATAAGCACATCCATATTACGAAATACACAAGAAATACTAATCCTTTTCAGCAAATGGAGATGAAACGGCTGCTCCAAACCACCAAGAACATGGAAGAACTTCGTCACCTTGAGTGGAATCGCAAATGATCTTCTTAGATCTCCATTCCGCCGTCAATACGGCCTCTGGCCGATTGATTTGGTCTCCAAATCGAGAATGAATTTATCTTTGACGGCTCCTCCTTTTATAAGATGAGAATTAGGTTAAATTGGACACATGGCAGGCTCTCCTCGCTCCTTTATCCCAAAAATAATTCAACAGAAGTCAGTTTATCAACTTGGCTAACGAGTTGTGACGTGGTAGTTTTTGCTCCCAGCTTTGCTGCAGCACAGATTTTGCTCCCTCACGTCACTCAGCAGTATTTTCTTAACAAAATAACTTTCAAAGCCTCCATTCTTCCAAATGGGTTAAAACATATAATATATATCTAAAACCAACCCTAATAAGCACAAAAGACACACAAATCCCTATAGAATTAAGGCCTAAATAACTATCTTTCGGACAGTTATCAAAGCACCAACCATGACTGAGAGGACATTAAGGCAGCTGGCAGCGCCGGATCTAAACCAGCAGCCACTCTGTATTACCTACCCCGAGACGACAGGTAACTTTGAATTAAAGTTAGGTTTGTTATACTTACTTCCTATTCTTCGTTGTAGTGTAGGAGAGGAGTCGCACAAACATTTGCAGGAATTTCACATAGTATGTTATGGTATGAGACCTCATGGAGTGATCGAGGAAGCGCTGAACCTGAGGGTATTCCCCTTTTCGCTAAAAGTTTAATCGAAAGATTGGCTCTATTACCTTCTGATAACTCTCCAAAATGGAGTTATTTAGGCCTTAGTTCTATAGTGTTTTGTGTGTCATTTGTGCTAAATAGGGTTGCTTTTAGATGAATATTATATGTTTTAACCCATTTGGAAGAATGGACGCTTTGGAAGTTATTTTATGCAGAACATATTGTTGAGCAACTTGAGGGAGAAAAATATGTGATCAAACAAAGTAGGGAGTAAACCTACCACGTCACAGCTCATAATCCATTTTAATGAGCCAAAGGTTGTTGAGTTATTTTCAGATCTAAGAAGCTTGGAAAGCCTGCCACGTGTCCAATATGACCTAATTAGGGCTTGCTATCACTCTAAATAAAGGAGTCGTCTCAATTCAAATTCATTCCATCCTTGGAGAAGGAAGTCTTATTCAATTCGTGGAGGCTTACTTCCCATCCTTGGGAGCCGAATAGAGGAGGAACGATTGGAGACTTCAAGAATACCATCAACTACGAATTTGACCAAGGGGATTAGTATTTTCTTGTAATTTCTTGTAGTTATGGATGCACATACTCAGATTGTACCGTGTGTTATCATGAACCTTATGAGCTAAATTTTCTTAGGTGTTGGTTAGGAGTTATGCAATTGTCGTGTTTTATTCTCTATGCAATATATGTTGATTTGAGCATCTTGATTATTTGTTGTGCTTATTTATATTTTGTGCCCGCCTGGACAGCCGGTATGAATACCACTTCTTAGTTTCAAGGATGATTTGAGATGTGTGTGGCATTTAATCACACTAGATCATTGTGTATTGGTGAACGCCAATGACTGAGCTAGGGATAGCCAATTGCCTAGTGCTTGATCGGTAGCACGTCATTGGAGTTGAAACACATTCCAAAAAATCCAGAGTTCCGGAAGGATCCTGCTAATATGACTTCAAGAGAATTGCCTAATCAATAATATTGTTAGAGCATCTTTTAAAACAATTACTAAAATACTGACCAACGCCTGTTTTCAATTTGTCTACTTTATTTGTTTACTTTTTGTTCTGTCATTTCTTTTGCTTCAACATGAAGGGAATAAAAGTCCCCACGCAACGGAAGCGCATCGATTGGACCTTACGCCATATATTAATTAACATTAAAATACTATTACGAAAACTCAAACAAACTTTAAACAAACTTTAAAGCTGCTGTAAAATTGGTTTAAACATGCTTAAAAATAAATATAAATTTATTTTCATGCTTTTCTAAAGAAAAAAGGGAAGAACCGTTACAAACCTCCGTTGTAGACTTGACCGTTCTTCGCCAACGATGCTCCAACGATCAAAACGCAGCAGTCGCCTTTGGTTTTTCTTCGCTGGAAATTTCTTCTTTGATTGACACAATCACCACAGTGGTTACACCGGTATGTCTCTGAGTCTAGGAGGCAAAAGACTTGTGGGAGTCTTTCTCTAAGAGGGAGGCTAGAGAGAATTTTAGGTCTTGTCTTTTAGAGTCTAAGAGCAAGAGCAAAATTTCAAGTTTCATGACCAATTAGGTCTAGTGTTCTATTTATAGAAGAGAGGCCATGAAAAAAATATTCAATTAAATCAATCTTTTCCAAAATTGATTCAATCTTATTCCTTATTTAATCAATCATGATCAATCAATTCCACAATTGATTAATCTTTTCCACAAATGACTAATTACTTCCATAAGTGATTAGATCATTTCCACAAATGATTAATCACTTCCTTAAGTGATTAATTATTTCCATAATTGATTAATTCCCGGTCAATGAATTCATTAATTAATTAACCACCAATTAAATATCACATATTTAATTTCCAGCCTAGAATTAATTAATTTGCCCAAACACATTTGAGGCCTTAAATTATTTAATTCATTATTTGAACTCTTTCAAACTTCCATAAATTTATATTTGAATTTCTTCAAATAATAATTTCTCTCATAATAATATATCAATATATATTATATTTGTTTCCCTTAGTAAATTGAACATTTTCAATTTACATTTATTACTTAGTTGCCTCAAATTACTTTATGAGCTACCAGTGGGACCTAATGGACCTGCAGATCAGAAGCTCCAGCGATGTGAGATTAATTGGTCAAACTCATTAACCACATTAATCAATATTCGTTAACTGTGTGTACATTCCACTATAGACTCACAGTTGCACTCTTCTCACTGCAGACATATTTTCTGTGTCCACGGATCTAGACCAATATCGACTAGTTAGTCCTTCACGAGTGTCCGTAACACCAGCTGGGTCAAATTACCGTTTTACCCCTAGGTTACCTCTATTTCCTTAAGTACCAATTCTTCTCTAATGAACAACCTGTTTGTGGTCCAACCATCAAACAGAAAACCCTCTCGTGCCATTGAGAGGGTAGGGCCATTTGTTCAAGACTCGGAGTAACCACTTAAGGGAACACTCATCTGCTTCCCTAAAGTCGGGAAGGAGTGAATTCCATCTTGTACGATTATGTTCCCAGCTCCCCATTCGGTCTTGTCCCCAAAGTGGTAGGCTTATTGAGTCGGCGTATTGGCCACTCTCACCCATACAAATCAAAGGACAATCTCTCATGAGCAGGAGTCCATAATCAACTCAGGATTAAGACTAAGTTGTCTAGGTCGTCCTAATGAAATAGAAAACCAACTAGTTAACGGTGTTATAACCAGTGGTTACTATTTCGCGGTTCGGTCTTATGCAAACTCATTGCATAGGATACCCCCACTCGCATGTCTCCTACACGAACGCGTTGGATCACAGTGTTTGTATCAAATACAAAGTGGGTCGTATCCATAGTGTTACCAGGATAAGGCACCCAGTCTTATCCCTATACTATAGACCATTTAGGCTGTTTCTTGAACAATGATCCCATATGTCGCTACATATAGTTCAAGACTCATATTACAGCCTTGGATGTCTAATTTATTGGATTAGGGCTATTATTAGGCAAAGACAAATATAAAATAACTAATAACAATTAATGGAAAAATATATCAATGTTATTTCATTAATATCCGGTCAACGGTTACATTCACTATCTACAAGATTTAGGGCATAAAACCCAACACAACATTCTATCAAAATTAATCATTTTAACCACTTTTGAAACCATTAAAAAGTTATACAAAATAGATAAAGTGAGAGCTATTTAGCCCCGTGGATACAATAAATTACTTATCACTTGTTGTGGATTGTGTATGCTTGCAAGTGTTCTAGAATCTACTTTTGCTATATTTTTACCCACTCTGGAAACCCAACACCTTCCCTCCGGCTCTATCAGTACATGGAACGAGATGAATAAGCAATTTCTGGAGAAATTCATCCCTACCAGTAGAGCTGCCAACATTAGGAAAGAGATCTATGGGATTTTGCAAATCACTTGGGAGGCACTCAACGAATATTGGGAGAGATTTAAGCGCCATATATCCACATCACCAGATCTCGGATCAGATATTGATCTAATATTTTTACGAAGGGTTATTACCAATGGATCGAAGTTGGTGGATGCCGCCAGTGGAGGAGCACTAGTCAACAAGACCCCTGTTGAGGCTAGACAATTAATTTCAAGTATGGTTGAGAACTCTCAGTAATTCGGGACGAGAGGACCACCTGTAGTTGTGCAAGCTGCCACCTGTAGTTGTGAAATGCACTCTGAAATTATTGAATTAACTAAACTTGTTTGCATTTTGTGTTTAAGACTGGTGCAGGCGAAAGCTTGTGGACTTTGCTCGATGACTACCCACACCACCGATGCCTACTCTGAGATACAAGACAATGGAGAGGTGAATGTCATTGGTGGATTCAATGGGAACCAAAGACAGTACAACCCATACAACAACACTTACAATCAAGGATGGAGAGACCATCCAAATTTTAGTTATGGGAACCAACAGAAGCCACTAATGTTCAAGCAGAATCAAGCTTCCACCTCGACTTCAGGGACATCTTTTGATGAGGCACTTAAGAAACTTACTGACAGCTCTTTACAATTCCAGCAAGAGACCAAGAACGCCATTCATAATTTGGGAAACCAAATCACTCATATGGCAACCCAAGTCAGTAAGATGAACAATAAAAGCTCAGGTAAGTTGCCTGCCCAACCTGAGGTAAATCCTAAGGCGAACCTGAATGCAGTGTGGAGTGGAGTGGGCACATCTGACTATCCCCCTGGATTCCCCACTGTCTCTGATAAGTTTTCTATTTCTTCTGGCAAATTTTCTTCTTTAAATTTAAATGATAAAGATTCTTTTCTTACTTCACCTGTGAACTTCATTGACCCTGCTACTCCAAGTGCGCATTACAAATTAGATATTTTTAGAAAAGTCAAGGTGAACATTCCATTGCTTGAGGCAATCTTGAAAATCCCAGCCTACACTGAGTTCTTAAAGACTTGGTATGAAGGTAAGGAAAAGTCCTCAGGTAAAGAAGAGGTTCGTGAAAATGTAAGTGATTTACTTTCTAAAAACTTACCTATAAAGTGTTCTGATCCTGGCATGTTTACTTTACCGTGTATAATCGGAGAGTGTAAGATAAAATATGTCATGTTAGATCTAGGAGCATCGATTAATGTTATGTTTGTGTTTGTTTATAAAAGATTGAAAATGTTTTAGTTAGGGTGGAGGATTTGGTTTTTTCCTACTGACTTCTATGTTTTAGATACTCCTAACCCTGGTTACAATCCATCTTCTACTACAATACTTCTTGGTCGTCCCTTTATTAAGACTGCCAAGACTGTTATTGATGTAGATGAGGGTGTTGTATGAGTAGGATTTCAGGATAAAACCCTATACTTTAAAATTTTTTATGACATTGAAAATCCTCATGCATCTTTTGTTGAATACTATATGTTTGAACCTTACCCAGTGAATGATCGCACTTTAAACTCTAAATCATGCATGGTCACAAATAATGAGATGCATTCTTCAGTTGTTAGATGTCCTTACTTAGATGGAGAATTGATTGATGTAGTTAATGAACACCAGATAACCCTTACTGATAAACCTGGTGGAGTCACCAAGTGTTCATCTTCTAGGATTAGGGCTAAGCACATTTTCTGTTAGCCCACCTCTATTTCCAATATTCTTTCTGCTTCTACTGATTCTTCCTTACATGCCTAGAAATTACTAAAACAAGAGATTTCTAAAAACAATGTATTTTGGACCTGTGGAGAGAAGTCTCCCTAAGAAGAAATAGAGGAAAGCATGGTCGAGCAAATGACCTTAAACATTTGCACCTTATAACTTTACTGGTTTCTGTTATTTCAAATTCTTAGATAGGTTTATTTTTTTCAGTTGTTTTTAGGCTTGTTTCCTGATTTTTGTTTGTCCTTTAGGATTGGCGGTACCAAAGCGAAGTTTCTACATTTATTAGAAAGTTTGATTCACCACCCATGAGCGCAATATTCAGGGAAGTTCTACTCTTTCCCTATGTATTGTCTTCATTCTTCATGATTTATTACATTGAGGGAAATGTAAATTTTAGGCTGGGGGTGGGGAATTATACTTTACACTTTTGTTGGGCATTGAGCATTTGAGTGTCAGGCCAGCGTTTGTGCTTAATGAATGTCTTGCATGCTTGTTGTGTATATGTCTGTTTAAGTGATGATGATTTCCTAGGATTGACTCAATTTTTTTTTTTTTGAAAATTTATTGCTTTCGATGAGTTGTGACCGAGAGTGTTAAAAAAATGAGCCTTTTCAAAGCTTTTCTTGGATATGTCTTGCACTTGTTGGGTATCTTTCTTGCTTTAAAGTAGGACTTGAATGCTTAGGAGCGAGTTACTTAGCTCATATTCATATTGTCACCCTGATAGGTGTAAGGTTAATCGAGAAAGTCTAATTTTTTTTTCCAAAATAGTGTGTGGAGTTTTGCCTAGAGTAGAAAAATAAAATATGCCTGAAAAAAAATAAACAAATAATAAGTGGAAAAATAAGTCAGTGAGCGCGAGCCAAATGAAAATCATATGCTCGTCATTTTTATTTTGAAAGAAAAAGCATGCTTTCATTGAGCTTAAGTGCTTAGGGTTAAAAAAAGCTACCTGCGGTTTGATCAGTTGGGCCATCCAGGAGTAAAACTCGGGTTATGGGTCTCTGCATTGTAGTGTGAAAGCTAGTGCCTCATCCAAAAGAAATGCAGAAAGAAAAAAAAAAGAAAAAGAAAAAAAAAGCAAAGAAAAAAGAAAGAGGGATTCCTTGATCAGGCACCTAAGCAAGAGGAAGCAACCTAGTTTGTTTCATTTCGACCTTTTAGCAAGACCTTAGGGCCAGTGTAGGGGGAAGATAGGATGAGAGTTGAGTAAGTCAATCCTAGGCTAGTAAAGTCTTCTTTAGGTAGATGGAACTCTCTTGTGCAAGATAATCTTTGAAAAAATTTGATTTGTCCCCTCATTTCTCTCTCTTGCGAATGTCTCTTGATTGATTTAGTTTTTGGAGTATTTGAGTCTTGAGGATTAAACCACTTTTCAATTATATGCACAACATTTTTTCTTTGGTCTATGTGTGCCTTGCTCGGGGACTAGCAAGATTTAGGTTGGGGGTATTTGATACGACCCAAATAGTCCTATTTTATCGCCTCTAATCCAAGCTTGTTAGAGTAATTTTATGCTTTACTTGTCTTATTTGTAGGATAATTGAGCTTAGGCTATGTCGGGAGCCAATCACGCTAATTGGTGTTAATTCGGGCCAATTACGGAGTTTTGGAGCCATCTTGATGTTTTGGACGGCGAGGAGGTGAAAAGACCTAATCGTCTTGGAGCAGGACTGAAGAATGACACCAAAAAGCCAAAAATTGAATCCCCGTACCAAGAAGAAGCGGACAAGACCGCAAAAATTGGCCGGAGTAAAAAGTTTGCAGCGTCTTGACGCTGCCCTTGGCGTCTCGACGCCGCCGTATTTTTTATATATATGTAGCCTCGGTTTAGTTAGCCGTTAGGTTAGAATTTTGGTCCTTTTACGTTTTCTTTTGTCTCTTTTACATTCCAACATTGTTGTAGACCATTCTTGGTCATATTTTATGGATTCTTTCATGACTATTGTTGATTTTACTTCATCTACGCGTAGCTAATCTCATTTACATCGTTGGATTGGGTTTATGTCTTGATTCTTAATAAGTTTGGCTGAGTTTTTTTAGTTTTACTTGTTGTCCTTGCTGTATTTTTATTAAATCTTGCATGTTATCCCGTTTAAACCAATACATGAGGCTAGTCTATTAGGACTGATGTCCTATGCGATTACCGCTTGTGTATTCTTTCAGTTATTTTTAGATAGCCACTTGGTTGAGGCAAGCCAAGATGACATGCAAAAATGTCATCATTTTCCTATTAATTTTAGCTAGTTTTGTGCATGAATTGTGAGCTTTAATGTATTTTTATGTTGATTTTGTAGAAAACCAAGTTCGAGAAGTAAAACCAAGAATTTTACCAATTTTTGGGTAGAAAAAGAAGACTTTGGGCCATAAAAGAAGAAAAGAAAAGAGAACATTTGAAATGGAAGCCCAAAAGCCCAAAATAAATGAAGAAAAAGGCAGTGAAGAAAGCTCCATAATCTCGGTAGCGTCGCGACGCTGGGACAACTTTCGCTCCAATAAAACCTGACGTCACAGCGTCTCGACACTGTGACGTAGCGTCTTGGTGCTACCGACTTGTTCAGCAAGAAATTTCCAGCCCCTTTCCCTATAAAAAGCCCCCTCTCCCAAGGTTCAAATCATCCCATTTTTGGGGAGCTCTCCCCTAGCTCGATAGAGAGAAAAAATGAGAAGAATTGTGAGAAAAAGGTTGGAAATTAGGAGATTCCAAAGCTCAAGATTCGAGATGATCGTAGCGGGAGCTTAGGATCAACTTATCAGTTATTTATTCCTTACTTCTTTATAATTCCTTATTGTAATTTGAGTTAGGCCTATGGATCAA
Organism: Luffa acutangula; assembly: GCA_036850905.1. Taxonomy (NCBI): domain Eukaryota; kingdom Viridiplantae; phylum Streptophyta; class Magnoliopsida; order Cucurbitales; family Cucurbitaceae; genus Luffa; species Luffa acutangula. The sequence continues at coordinate 11,768,708 of CM072087.1, forward strand.
GATCACTTGGGCAAAATTATTCCCATTTCTGAGTAGATCTTGAGACCTAGGGTTGTTATTCTAGTTAATTGGATATTGTAGCGCAATTACTTGGATTATGTAATGAATTTCTTCATATTTCATGTATGCAATTTATTCTTAATGCTTTTCATCTCTTGATCACGGATTAATTGATGTGTTGGTCTAAATTGATACTCAACAGAGAGAAATTAGATTAGATCCTAATTGCATGGCTAACGATTGCTTGGAGCACGAGAGTGAAAGAGAATTGTTAGAAATTGATTATGAAGTTGCTTAATGTCATACTATGATTAACTAAGGAGATGGACACATGAATTAGTTATGTTAGTATGAGATGTGGAGGAGCTTGAAAGAGAAATCTGCTTAATATTACTTCTAGATTTATGAAATTGAAGATTATTAGTTACATGCATCCATGTATTTGAGATACATATCAAAAAATCTAGATAACACCCTAGGTCAAGTTCCCTTAATAGGATATTTTCTTTTATTTGCATGTTTCTTTTTATTAGTTTCTTTAATTCTTGCTTTATCATTCGAGCAGATCTTCTAAATAAAATTAAAACATGATGGTTCTTGGTAATTAATGGAATTAATTCAATTTCCCTGAGGATTCGATACTCGGAATACTTTCCGTTTTATATTACTTGCGGCCCGTGCACTTTGCGGTCAATAAGCCACTCTCTACGCGAGGCAACCCTTGATAGGCCTAGGATGCATGTTAAAGGTTGTAGGAATTAGATTTAAATTGCATTGGAATTTGGTTCTTACGATTCCGGACGCAAGATCCCAAAGCGGCTAGTTTTAATTGGTAGTTGCGAAATTTCTTGTTAATAACTAGTTAGATAGAATTAGTAACCGTTGCAGAGGTCTCAGATGATTGCTAAATTATGTATAAGGGGCGGCGAGCGATAAAGCTTATATTAATTAATCTTGTTAATTGCAGAATTCACGGTTAACAAGCTAATTAGCACAAGTTTGTCTAGGGGGTCCTCCGAGTAACCCAGAAGCCGATCGGACTAATGAAATCAGCATAGAACGATTATTAGAGAAAACTAGGAAGCCAACGAATTAGAATCAAGCATAAGAAATCCCAATCCAACGATCCCTTTTCATGTTATTGATCCCGTCTTATTTCTTTTTTTGCATGCTTAGTTTTCTGTCTTTTAAAATTCAGCATTTAATTATTTTATTATTTTTGCTTGTCCTTCATTCCAAAAATTCCCCCTGTTTTCCTTAGCACGAAATTCTTCACTTGCTAGATCCCCCAACCCTGTATTCGACCCCGACCACGATTGCTACAAAATAGTAGTAGTGTCGTGGATTATAAATTTTATTTGACAAACATGACCTTCGACAAGTCAGACCCCGTCAAAGATAAAGAGTGTGTCTAAGCATTATTTGTGGGATGCACTAATCCTTTGGAAATATTGTTCTGACCAATTAATTAGACGTTGTGTGCCTGATGACGACATCCAGTCTATTTTAGCTTTTTGCCATGATCATGCATGTGGGAGCCATTTAGCCTATGCGAACTGCTAGAACAGTCTTGGATTCTTGGTTTTATTGGGAGTCTTTGTTTAAAGATGCATATTCTTTTTGTAAGACTTGTGAAAAATGCCAGAGGATAGGAGCTATAACCCGTATGAATGAAATGCCTCAAATGCCTGTTTTAGTTTGTGAAATCTTTGATGTTTGGGGCATAGACTTTATGGGTCCTTTATCTTCATCATGTGGCTATAATTATATCTTATTGGATGTGGATTATGTGTCCAAATGGGTGGAAGTTAAAGCCATGAAAACCGACGATCCTAAAGTTGTTGTGGGTTTCTTGAAGACTAACATCTTTAACAGGTATGGAGTCCCACGAGCCATAATCAGTGACCAAGGCACACACTTTTGTAACCGGTCAGTGGAAGAACTGTTGAAAAAGTATGAAGTAAATCACCGAGTTGCAACAGCTTACTCATTGGATTTGTCAGTACGTTCTGGAATATAATCGTAGATAATAGTCAATCCAAGTATAAATTGACAAAAATCAAGCAGTACCTGGTAAATCCAGGGTCGAATCCACAGGGAAGGGATATTCACAAAGTTTTTAACAACATTTACTGATTTAAACTAAAAAACGTATGATATTATTTAAAAAGAATAAACAAGAGAGTTGGTATATTTGAAAAGTAAATATTTACATCAAACAAAAACATGTGACGAGAGTAAAAGGAAAATCTGCAATGAGAATAAAATCAAGGCTGTTGCGGTCGCAACCTCATGCGTCTACAAGAACCTTGTATCGCATACTTTGAGTACTCCTTATGCGTTTGGCACAAACTATCAATTGGTTATTTGGCTAGTTCATGCTTTAGGTGTAGTTCTCTAAAACTTACAAGGGATTGCATTAGTCACAACACAATCAAAGCTCATGCATGCACTATCTTTTAGCGGCAGTATTTTAATGCTACCAAGACTACATGTCATGCGTTAACTTGCTCTACCTAGAGATGTCCGCATGCGTTACTTATCATGGATTTAACATGCTGATACCGCATCCGGCTGGCCAAGCGGGAGTTAGTAATGAAAACAATATCGCAACTAAATAGAAAACAATTAATGGTTCATTTAACTCAAAATATGCACTTACAAAATATACTTATCACCACATAAGGCGCTTGCACTAAGCCTTGAAGAGGAATTTTGGTCATGCGAGCAAAACAAGACATCCTAAAATAAAACATTACAAACATAAGTTTACTCCCAATCACAGCTCTCTCTGTGATTCCTCTGTTGATCTTCCTTCTTCTCTCTCCCGAGCCACAAATGAATGAATGAATTCCTTGTGCCTTTGCGTGTGTGGCCTCTATTTATAGGCGAGGGAAAATGACTTCTCCAAGTAATTAGCAACTTGTGTTAATCATTATTAGTCAACTTGCTTAGCTTTTCTCCCCTTTTTCCGCCCACTTGCGTTAGTTGTGTCAGCGTTGTCTTTTCATCATTTTATCTGTCTCTTGATCATCTTGAGATGTGTGCCTGCGCTGAGAAGACCTTAAAAACAACTGAATTAGTTTGCGTTAGTGCCCTATATTTTATAATTTCTCACCGCATACATGAATATAGCTCGACGCATAAACTTATCTCATTTTCCTTTCTTTATGCGCTGAAGTAACTCATCTTTATTTCTTTTGGCCTTGTATTAGCCTAAGTTTAAAGGACTAATAACTTGCTTTTTGCAAGTTATCAAACCCCCAAACTTAAACTATTGCTTGTCCTCAAGCAATGCCTATTATCCACTCTGCGATAATTACTCAACTCTTCATTGCTTGCGATCTTGGCATCCTCCTTGCGCTAAGATTCTTCCTTGCGTTAACTCAGCCAATCATCTCCTGTATGTCCTGGGCGCATAAAAGTTATTTATATGTATACCCTTTTTTTAAAAAAATAGAAAGTAATTAATGAGGGCAATGGACATCAAAACGCATGCTTTTGTTTTGGCTTACCCACATTTGTGATGAAGGCTATCCAACTACGGGCATTGCATTTTTTTACTGTCCTCTACGCTCATGGGATGCGCTTTGTCTTCGCGTAGTGGCAAACTATGGGTATCATAAATGCCCTTGGCTACAAACATGTCGCATTCCAGAGGAACGCATGCTAAATTTATTAAATTATGCGCTAACTCCCCCAAACTTAAATTAGACAATGCCCTCATTGTCCCCAAAACTTATACTGGAGCTCATGGACTAAAATAGATCAAAGCTGAGTTGCGACAAGTTGAAAATGTGAAGGGATTTTCCTTAAGGTCTGAGGAAATGAAGACAAAGGTTAAACAAATTTAAGTAATGCGGTTAAGAAAAATCAGAAAATTAGATGCGAGGATTTAAAACAAAGGAGCTAACGTAGAGTATTTGCTAGATAAAGACATTAAAGTAAGGCAAAGAGAAAGTTGTGATGAGATAATCAGCGAGATATATTAATGTATTGCGAAACAAAATTATAAACAAGGGCACATACATTTAACAAAACAAAAGAAGATAAGGAAAGTAAATGATTGCGTCTATTCCAGCGGTGGTGGAGGTGGAGGTGCTCTTGGGTTCCTTGGCGCAGGCACAGGCATTGTTATGTGCATTTGTGATGGGCCTGCGCCAGGAGATGTTTGTTGTTCAGCTGGCCGCGTGAACAGATTTGACGTGATAGGTAAACGGCCAAAGCTTACAATCCATCGCATGAGGAAAAGGACTAAGTCGTTAACCCTTTGTGATAGTTCGAACTGTTGTTGGCGCAGCAACTCCTGCTGTTGGCACATCCTTTCTTGCGGGGGGCGCAGCAACTCCTGCTACAATCTCAAGGGCTCCACAACCTCTCGAAGTATCTGCCACATGTGGGAGAAGATCAAAGCTTCGTCTACATCAATTGTCAGATCAACCGCAGGCTGACTTGTGCTTGCAGAAGTGGAGCTTGCGGTGTTGGAGTTGGTTCAGGGATTTCATTATTGCGGGGGGGGGGGGGGGGGGGCTAGGCAGCGGTCTTCAAAAACCTTTTCTGAGCGCAAGTCTTCAGTGGGCTGCGGCGGCGGTGGGGTCAAGTTTTCTTGCGTTTGCAGCAAGGATCCCTGAGCTTAGGCGCATACAGGATTTTCCTGCGTCGATGGAGTGGATTGAGGAGTTCTTGCGGCTGGATTTCTACCTGCAGTCTGCTTGCGTCTCTTCTTCTTTTGAGGTTTAGGCGCATGCGAAGGCTCGGTGGGGTGGGATGCGGGGGCTGTTGGTTGCAATGCGCTTCCTTGCAAACGCTTATTGCAAGTACTGGTTACACGTGTCCACCACAGGTCGTCGAAATCTTTCCGCATGGTTCGGATTTCTTCGTCTGCTGCAGCCACTAGATCTGATGCGCGACATAGAGTTGTGACCAAACCTGGGCAAACATTGCGCCTTTAGGTTTTGCAGCGGTTTGGCACAACGTTTCGACGAGGATTTGACCCAAGTCAATTGGAGTTCCCTGCATAATGCAATAAACCAAATTTACCCGTTGAAGGCTTAGTGTGGCATCATGCGTTGTGGGCATGATGTGGTTCTTCACCCAATGCATCCATCAGGTTGCCTCAAAGTTTAGCAGTTGCGATTTGAGGATCCTCGCAGCTCCGTTCCCATCCCATTTGGCCCCAGGTCTGGCCACCGTAAGAAGGACTACGCTGAGGAAGTCTTCGTCGAGGCAGTCAAAGAGCACATTCCCTTCTGTGTTTGGGATGTCACGCAACTCGTAGACATTGTTGATGTGCGCTGAGGAAAATGCAACTGCGTGGCCCCGGACTGAGACTTCGTTGATTTTGTCCTGCCATTGCGCTGGGTAGAAGTAATGAACTAGCGTAGGGGCGTAGCTACGACGGTTTTGGCAGACATTTTCCCATTTGCATTGAGAAATTTGATCGGTCATAGTTTGCAAGAAAGTGCAGCTAAAACCTCGTTCCTCTTGGAATTTTCCCCAGTTGTCGCCCACCGTCTCTTTACTTGCACCCACTTTTTCTTTGCCCTTAGGTGCGGTGGGCGCTTTTCGCTTCTTGCTTGGAGTCACCGCAGGTTTTCCGAAAGGTTCTTGGATGACTACCCCTGTTGATTGGATGTTGCGACGATGAGTAAGGGGAAGCTCATCCTCTGAATCAGAAACTTCTACTTGCATGGCTGCCGCAATGATGGCTAAGTTGGATGCGGCAATTGTTGACGCGACCGGATCTTCCAATTGCTTGCTAGATCCCTCCTTTTCCTTAGCCGCATTTACATCTGTGGCGGCCTTCCGAGCGGTTTCTTCTGCGGCAGCCTTTTCTTACGCTTCCCACAGATGAATTGTTTCACGTTCTTCTCTTAGTTCTCCCATCAAGGAGTTCCATGCGGCCACTTTCCGCTCAGAAAACCGCGGTGAAGTGGGTTGTGCTGAGGTAGATGGTGGATGGGAAATGTTTGCGAAAGGAGAAGAAGATGAAGGGATAGTGTCAGATGCAAGTGAAGCTGAGAAGTTTGGTGGTGGAAGAAGAAGAGGAACAGATGGGAAGGGTGATGGAAATGGGGTTAGGTTTTGAGGGGTGGAAAGATTTAGGGCGGGTTGAAGGGTGACTGGTTGTATGGTAAGAGTCGAGGTGTTCAGAGGTGCAACATCAAGCACCTCTAGTGGGTTGGCAGTGGAGGTGGGTGGTTGCTCGAGGTCAATGAGCTCGTTTTCCTCAGTTTCCATGGGATCACGCCTTGTCTCCCCTTCGGTTTGGCTTTGGTTTTCCTCACTAGAGGAGGAACTGGCATCTTTGAACGGTCCTTCAACCTCAGGTGATGAGGGGGAAGCTTCATCTGCGTATCCGACAACTGATAGGTTCTATGAATCTGACATGGTGAAGAAAGAGAGAAGGTTTCGCAGGAAAGGGTTTAGGGTTTCAAAATTGAAGATGATGAAGTTTGAGAGAAGGAACACCCCTTTTTTATAGCTAACGCAAGGCTTGGTTACCCTAGGTAGTGATGCCATTATGCATCCATGTAGTCATGATTAACATGGGTGAATGTGAGCGGTTGCTTTGGTTATTGTGCAAAGACAGGGATTAGTGTGGCTCATTGAATGCAAACATGATTATGGTTGCGCTTCCAATGCGAGAGAAATACAGATGAATTGGGACATGGAAGTGGATTTCCCTCCTAAGGCTTTGTCGCAACAAAAGCTACTAACACAATAATTTTATCAAAATGCTAACGCAACTACACGCGCCAATCATGCGGTATGATCTAGATTACTAAAATACTAATCACAATAAAATAAACATGCGGAAAGAAACAAATAACTTCTAACCTGTTGTGTTCTTACCTTGCACTAGGTCCTGACGCAACTGAGAACACTTTTTGTCCTGGACCTATTTTCTCTTGCTCCTTTAAGGTGGATCTTTCAGAAGAATAATCTCAACTACTTCATCCAAAGTCCCTTCGATGTATGGCTTTACTCTTTGCCCATTGACTTTGAAAATTCTCTTTCCATCAATAGAATGTAGGCCCACTACCCCATATGAATATACTTTATGGATGGTATATGGGCCCGACGATCTGGATTTTAGTTTTCCTAGAAAGAGACGTAAGCAAGAATTAAATAATAGTACTTTCATACCTTCTCTGAGATTCTTCTTGCATATCCTTCGGTCATGCCATTGTTTCTATTTTTCTTTACTGATCTTGGCATTTTCATTTGCACATCTTCTGAATTCTTCCAACTCTGACAGCTGACGCAATCGTTCTTGTCCTGCCACTTCTAGATCAAAATTTAGACGTTTCATTGCCCAATGCGCCTTGTGCTCCAACTCTAAGGGCAAATGACAAGCCTTGCCAAACACCAATGCATATGGAGATGTTCCTATGGGTGTTTTGAAGGCTGTGCGATATGCCCATAGCGCATCATCTAGATGTTGCGCCCAGTCTTTCCTGCTTGAGCTGACTGATGTGGACTTTTCCTACCGCAAGCGCACGGGTCAAGTAATAATATAGTGTTCGTAAATACGAGTGTCGTCCTCTGGATTGGATTTTTAAGCAAATCAAGTATTGTGAATTATCTCGCTCAATTTTATTTAGGGATTAAAAAGGTGATGAATAAATGATGATAAAACCAAATCAAAGCAGGTAAAAAGAATGAAAATTCAATTGGCAAAACTACTTAGGGAATTGATTTCGCCGATTTAGTTTAGGATTGATTTTAAGGAATAAGTTATTATGCACAATGAAATTATGAGCCAAAGACCCTTTAATCACAACTACCTCTCCCGAGTATAATTGATTCTCATGCAAATTAACCAACTTGATATCCCTATCTAAGTTTATTAATCATGCAAGGCAATGAGATCTTTTAACCAATTCTAAAGTTAATCTAAAACCGTCATGAATTAGAAAATAAACTTTATTCATGCAATCTTGAGTAAGTCTAAATCAAATCCCCTCTCCCGAGCTAGATTCGAAACTTAAATCATTCAACTAATGGCCAATTAATTGAAAGCATTAAATCAAGATTACAAACACAATAACATTGCACAACTTAAACCATAAATCAATCCATAAACTTAATCAACTACAACAATCCCTAAGCTACAAGTTTAGCTACTCATGAATGTAAATACAAGCTCAACTAAACATGTGAAAGCCATAAATCTAACTAAAGAAAGGAAAGGGAAAAGAAAACTCAATGTAGGTCGAATCCCAACGTCCCCGTCACGATCCCCACGAACAATGGGTTGATTTCCAAGTCTCTCCCTTTGTTTTCAGCCTCCAAGTGCTCTGTTCTGCCCTGTTTACGGCTCTCCAAGGTCCCAAATCGAACTCCCCAAAAACCTAGCCGAAAATAAGCCTTTATTCTATTTTTTCGTCGAAACGTCGAGACGCTGTCAAGACAGCGTCGCGACGCTGTCTCTTATACCCGCGTTCTGAATAAGGAAAAACGGTAGCGTCGGGACGCTTCCTATCACAGCGTCTCGACGCTGTGAGCTTTATGCGCCTAATCTAATATGGAATGTGAGCGTCGAGACGCTCAAGAGCTAGCGTCTCGACGCTAGCCTGCTGTTGACCGAGATTTGACTTTTTTCCTCTTTTACTCTTTTCATTCCTTTGCATCTTTTCACGCCCCGAGCACCCGATTAACTCTAATATGGCATTATAGCTCCAATCAACCATTTCCTACAAAATAAACAATAAAGCACAATAAAATGGCCCAAACATCATAAAAGACTAGCTAAATTGAATAAGTAAAAGTAGCTAGCTATGCTCGCTATCAAATACCCCCAAACTTAAGCTTTTGCTAGTCCTCGAGCAAACTCTAAATCAGACATACAATGGAAGAATGGATGCAACAATCATAACTCAATCCTCAAGGCTCAAAAGTCAATAACCAAGCAAGCAAGAGATATGCACACAAGGACCAATGAGGGAGACAAATTAAAATTTTTCCAAAATTAACTTGCACAAGCGAGATCTAACTCAACAAGATCAGACTCTACTAGCTCGGGATTGGATTATTAAACTCTCAGCTCATCTTCCCTCTACACTGGCACTAAGGCTTCACTAATGAGTTAATGCAACAACTTAGTTTGTTTATCTCCATACTTAAGTGCTTATAATTAACAATTGAATTAAACATTTATATGTGGCACTAGCTTTCACACACCTTTTGCAGGGACCCTTAACCTGAGTTTTCTCTGGTTGGCCTAACTGATCACAACAGGGGTAGCTCTTTTTGCCTTAATCATTATTAACCATTGCAAATTGCGCGCATAAGTCATGACTTTTTTTCTTTTTCAACAATAACAACAAGAATGATTTTTCGTTATGAACATGATAAGCATATATTCTTTTCTTTCCTCCTAAGCAATATCAAACATGCTAATTTGCAAAAAATTAACTCTTTAGCTCTACCCTACACCTATCGAGGTGACAACAAGCATATGAACCCAATAATTCGCTCCTAAGCATTCAAATCCAAATCTAGCCAAGACAGATACTCTACTCATGCAAGCCATCTCCTAGAAAAATTTTAAAAAATCTCCCTTTTTGGGCACTTATGCTTATATCTCATCACAAGCTTGAAAATTGACAAGAAAGCCTATCCTAGGACATCATAATCATGCAAAAGTAGCATCTAGAAAACAACCATATGCATAATTCAAAGAAAGCTCAAAACTATAGCCCGAACTCAGATGCTCAAGGACTCCACAAACATGCTAATCCACCCCCAAACTTAAAATATGCATTGTCCTCAATGTATAAAGAAACTAAGGCATAAACAAGCATGAGAACAATAAAAGAATGACAGGAGTGAACAATACTGGCCTGGAATGATGATGCCTTCTTGCTTGAGAGCTTGGAATCTTGAAAGCTTGAAAGCAAAGGAGAGGAAGAAAACAAGACCTACAAAACAAAAACAAACAATAAATCAAAAACAAAAAGAAAACACACTAACTTACTTGGGTTGCCTCCCATAAGCGCTTGTTTAACGTCATTAGCTCGACGTGTTGCACGTGCTTCAAGGGGGCTTTTGTTCTGTGAATCCAACAAAGGTGCTCTTTCTTGCACCTTTCCTATAGCCCATGAAAAGCACTTCATCTTTAGAGTCTTCAACTGCTTTAAAGATTTCTTTTTCGTTCTTGACTCTAATAGTGAGCTCCCTGCGCTCAATATCTATAATCACTCGCCCAGTAGCAAGGAATGGCCGTCCTAATATAACAGGCATTGAAGGATTTTCTATCATGTCCATAACATATAAATCAATAGGGAGGAAAAATCTACCTACTCTGATTAACACATTTTCTACAATACCAACTGGTCTCACCACAGATTGATCAGCCAATTGGAGCTTTACAGGAGTAGACTTAATCTCACCTATATCTAACTTTTTACACAACGATAGAGGAATGATATTAATGCTAGCACCTAAATCACATAATGCTCTAAAAGAGTAAGTACCAAAACTACAAGGAACAGAAAAACTCCCTGGATCTGCTACTTTTTTAGGTACTTTCTGTTGTACTCTGGTGCTACATGTGGAAGCAAGATAAACAGTGTCAACTTTCTTTTCCTTTCGCTTCTTTGCTAACCACTCCTTCATGAACCTGTTGTATTGGGGCATCTCTAATGCCTCTGCAAAAGGAATATTAATATTCAGATTCATAAAAGCATTCATAAATTTATCAAACTGAACCTGATTGTTCTTTTTCTTCTTTTTCTTTTTCCTTTCCTTGGGAACCAACAGTGTGGGAGAAGGAATAGGAGGCTCAAGGTTAGGCTTTTCAGCCTCATCAGATGACGTGTCCTCCTCAACTTCCCCTGTAGGCGTTTCATAGTCCTCGGATTCAGGTTCCTCTTCAGATTCCTCCTGGTGCACAGTGATTGCCTTACAGTACTCCATCTGAGGTTTCTCTTGTTCAGCTGGGGCCTTACCTTTATTCATGGTGCTTACAACATTCACCAACTGTCCCAGCTGAGTCTCAATGTTCTTTATAGCTACACTGTGGCCATTCACTGTTGAGTTGATGGCAATGACTGCCTCCTCTAATTTGGTTGTCCTGTTACTAGACTCTGCAATGAAAGCTCCAACAAGATCTTCTAACTTTTTATTATCTTGAGTTTGAGGGGCAAAACCAGGAGGATTAAGAACATTCTTAGTATTAGCATAAGAGAAATTTTCATGGTTCCTATTGTTAGGGTGATAATGTGTAGGTGTAGAACTATTATTATATCCCCTAGAATTAAAATTTGATACATACTGAACCTGCTCGATGGTCTCCTCCTGAGGTCTGGATGCTAACGCAGCAGCTGATTCAATTGATTGAGCACTCCCTGTACCTGAAAATTTCATAAAAGCATTAGCAAGGGAGGTCATCTGGGCCTGGAGTGCACTTACTTTATCAACCTCGAACACTCCAGCAGCAATCTTTTTAGGTGTAGACCGCTCAGATGGCCACTGATAGCTGTTGGTGGCCATATCCTCTAGAAGTGTGCGAGCGTTTTCCACGGTCCTGGACAACAGAGTCCCACCTGCAGCTGCATCAACAATCGTTTTTGTACTAGGAGTTAAACCATTATAAAACAACTGTACCTGAAGCCAATCGGGGTAACCATGCTGAGGACACTTCCTCGGTAGCTCTTTGAATCGCTCCCAAGCTTCGAACAGCTGTTCATCATATTGTTGTTGGAATGTTCCAATCTCGGTCCTCAACTTGACCGTCTTTGCAGGAGGGAAAATTTTCTTTAAAAAGGCCTGGACCAAAGCATCCCAGGTGGTGATGCTCCCAGGAGTAATAGACTGCAACCAATCACGTGCTTTATCCTGCAAAGAAAAGGGAAATAAACGTAAGCGAATAGCATCCTCAGAGACTCCATTAATCTTTACCGTCCCACAAATATCCAAGAATGATTTAAGATGAGAATTTGGATCCTCAGTGGGCGATCCTCTGTATGCACAGTCTCGAGCCATCTGAATGAGACCAGTTTTCAGCTCAAAGTTGTTGGCATTAATCGGGGCATAGACAATCCCCGACTGTTGCCCCTGAAACACAGGCTGAAAATAGTCTCTAATAGGCCTAGGCTCCTCAGGTTGATTTTGGTCAGCCATTTGAAAATTTTCTCTAGTTTCCCTTCGAAGCCTATGGATGGTTCGCTCTATCTCCGAATCCAACGGTTCCAAAATCAAATCTTTATTACTACGCATGCAAAAATAAAACTACCCTAAAAAGAAAAACAAAACAAATATGGAAATAAGTAAAGAAAAGAAAACAACTAATTTAAGAATGGAAAGTATAATCTAGAAAAGGAAACAAAAAAAAGCCTAATATGGAATGCAAAAATAAATATGGAAAAACACAAATAAGGAAACTAATCTAGAAAAGGAAAAACAAGAACAAATAAGGAAAAGATCCCACAACTAAAAGAAAAACTAACCTAGAAAATCAAATATGGAAAGCAAAACAAATAAGGAACAAATGCAATCAACTAAAAAAAATAGAAATACACCCTAAATTAAGATCAAACAATTTTTTCACAATATCAATCTAGCTAAATGTGCCAATCCCCGGCAACGGCGCCAAAAACATGATGTGGACTTTTCCTACCGCTAGCGCACGGGTCAAGTAATAATATAGTGTTCGTAAATACGAGTGTCGTCCTCTGGATTGGATTTTTAAGCAAATCAAGTATTGTGAATTATCTCGCTCAATTTTATTTAGGGATTAAAAAGGTGATGAATAAATGATGATAAAACCAAATCAAAGCAAGTAAAAAGAATGAAAATTCAATTGGGAAAACTACTTAGGGAATTGATTTCGCCGATTTAGTTTAGGATTGATTTTAAGGAATAAGTTATTATGCACAATGAAATTATGAGCCAAAGACCCTTTAATCACAACTACCTCTCCCGAGTATAATTGATTCTCATGCAAATTAACCAACTTGATATCCCTATCTAAGTTTATTAATCATGCAAGGCAATGAGATCTTTTAACCAATTCTAAAGTTAATCTAAAACCGTCATGAATTAGAAAATAAACTTTATTCATGCAATCTTGAGTAAGTCTAAATCAAATCCCCTCTCCCGAGCTAGATTCGAAACTTAAATCATTCAACTAATGGCCAATTAATTGAAAGCATTAAATCAAGATTACAAACACAATAACATTGCACAACTTAAACCATAAATCAATCCATAAACTTAATCAACTACATCAATCCCTAAGCTACAAGTTTAGCTACTCATGAATGTAAATACATGCTCAACTAAACATGTGAAAGCCATAAATCTAACTAAAGAAAGGAAAGGGAAAAGAAAACTCAATGTAGGCCGAATCCCGACGTCCCCGTCACGATCCCCACGAACAATGGGTTGATTTCCAAGTCTCTCCCTTTGTTTTCAGCCTCCAAGTGCTCTGTTCTGCCCTGTTTACGGCTCTCCAAGGTCCCAAATCGAACTCCCCAAAAACCTAGTCGAAAATAAGCCTTTATTCTGTTTTTTCGTCGAAGCGTCGAGACGCTGTCAAGACAGCGTCGCGACGCTGTCTCTTATACCCGCGTTCTGAATAAGGAAAAACGGTAGCGTCGGGACGCTTCCTATCACAGCGTCTCGACGCTGTGAGCTTTATGCGCCTAATCTGATATGGAATGTGAGCGTCGAGACGCTCAAGAGCTAGCGTCTCGACGCTAGCCTGCTGTTGACCGAGATTTGACTTTTTTCCTCTTTTACTCTTTTCATTCCTTTGCATCTTTTCACGCCCCGAGCACCCGATTAACTCTAATATGGCATTATAGCTCCAATCAACCATTTCCTACAAAATAAACAATAAAGCACAATAAAATGGCCCAAACATCATAAAAGACTACCTAAATTGAATAAGTAAAAGTAGCTAGCTATGCTCGCTATCACTGACAACTTTCTCGAGAATTTTCTTTATCTCCCTATTCGATACTTCGGCCTGTCCATTGCTTTGCGGATGATAAGCTATTGCGATATGATGTTTAACATTGTACTTCTGCAACAACTTATTCATGACCTTATTTATGAAATGGGTCCCTTCATCACTAATCAGTCTATGTGGCACACCAAATCTCGTACAAATGTTCTTTTTGAGAAATTTATCCACTGTCGTCGCATCGTTCTTAATCGCTCTGTAATACTTTAGCCGCAGTGTGTTGACCTCCAAAGTGTCCTCCATATGGGGCTTCATGACAAGCCTCCAATATCTTCAACGCATCTTTATGGCGAACGCATCTTCTAATGATCTGGTCAGGTCCTCTGCGATAGACATAGGGGTCATCCCATGAATAAAATTTTAATTCATGAAAACATTTCTTACTGTGTTGCGCTGAATATTCCCCTGGTAACATCCCTGCAACAAGATAGTTTGCGACGTCCACAAACCAAGGTTCTTCATCTTTAATCATCAAAAGCTTCTCATCAGGAAATTCTTTTGCAATAGGGATTTTTGACACATCTACCTTCTCAGGATTCTCCAAGCGTGACAAATGATCTGCAACCAAATTCTCACTCCCTTTTTTTGTCCTTGATCTCGAGATCAAATTCTTGCAGCAATAAGATCCACCTAATCAATCTTGGTTTTGGGTCCTTTTTTGCAATTAGATACTTTATCGTCGCATGATCTGTGTATACAATGACCTTGGAGCAAATTAAATAAGCACGAAATTTGTCAAAAGCGTAAACAACCGCTAATAATTCCTTCTCGGTTGTCGTGTAATTGATTTGTGCTTCATTCAATGTCCTACTGGCATAATGAATAAGGTGCAGAATCTTTTCCTTTTTCTGTCCAAGACTGCTCCAACTGCCACATCACTAGCATCGCACATCAAGACAAAAGGTTCCTTCCAATCGGGAGTGGCAAGAATGGGTGCCCTCACTAGCCGCATTTTCCTTTTTTTGTGCCAAGACTGCTCCAACTGCCACATCACTAGCATCGCACATCAAGACAAAAGGTTCCTTCCAATCGGGAGTGACAAATGATCTGCAACCAAATTCTCACTCCCTTTTTTGTCCTTGATCTCGAGATCAAATTCTTGCAGCAATAAGATCCACCTAATCAATCTTGGTTTCGGGTCCTTTTTTGCAATTAGATACTTTATCGTCGCATGATCTGTGTATACAATGACCTTGGAGCAAATTAAATAAGCACGAAATTTGTCAAAAGCGTAAACAACCGCTAATAATTCCTTCTCGATTGTCGTGTAATTGATTTGTGCTTCATTCAATGTCCTGCTGGCATAATGAATAAGGTGCAGAATCTTTTCCTTTTTCTGTGCCAAGACTGCTCCAACTGCCACATCACTAGCATCGCACATCAAGACAAAAGGTTCCTTCCAATCGGGAGTGGCAAGAATGGGTGCCCTCACTAGCCGCATTTTCCTTTTTCTGTGCCAAGACTGCTCCAACTGCCACATCACTAGCATCGCACATCAAGACAAAAGGTTCCTTCCAATCGGGAGTGACAAATGATCTGCAACCAAATTCTCACTCCCTTTTTTGTCCTTGATCTCGAGATCAAATTCTTGCAGCAATAAGATCCACCTAATCAATCTTGGGTTCGAGTCCTTTTTTGCAATTAGATACTTTATCGTCGCATGATCTGTGTATACAATGACCTTGGAGCAAATTAAATAAACACGAAATTTGTCAAAAGCGTAAACAACCGCTAATAATTCCTTCTCGGTTGTCGTGTAATTGATTTGTGCCTCATTCAATGTCCTGCTGGCATAATGAATAGGGTGCAGAATCTTTTCCTTTTTCTGTGCCAAGACTGCTCCAACTGCCACATCACTAGCATCGCACATCAAGACAAAAGGTTCCTTCCAATCGGGAGTGGCAAGAATGGGTGCCCTCACTAGCGCAAGTTTCAGATCTTTGAATGCCTTGACGCATTCCTCTGAGAATTCAAATTTTCTATTTGTCTCCAGTAATGCGCATAGTGGCTTTTTAATATGCGAGAAGTTCCTGATGAACCTGCGATAGAATCCTGCATGTCCCAAGAAAATTCGAATTCCATTTACAGATGTTAGTGGTGGTAATTTCTCAATGACATCAATTTTTGCTTTATCAACTTCAGTACCTGCGTTAGATATGCAATGGCCTAGGACGATGCCTTTTTCCACCATAAAATGGTATTTCTCCCAATTCAGCACTAAGTGAGTCTCTTCGCATCCTTCTAACACTTGTTCCAGCTACGTCAGACAATTTGAGAATGACTTCCCATAAACTGAGAAGTCGTCCATAAAAACTTCCACAGAGTTTTCTAGTAGATCTTAAAAGATGGCCATCATACATCTCTGGAATGTTCCAGGCGCATTACACAATCCAAAAGGCATCCTTCTGAACGCAAAGGTGCCATATGGGCAGGTAAATGTAGTTTTTTCTTGGTCTTCTGACGCAATGGTTTTATTGTACCCAAAGTATCCATCAAGAAAACAATAATATGCTTGTCCCGCAAGTCGATCCAGCATCTGATCAATGAATGGAAGAGGGAAATGATCCTTCTTAGTGATTGCGTTCAACTTGCGATAATCCATGCATATGTGCCATCCTGTAGTGGTGCGAGATTGAATCAACTCATTGTTAGCGTTGGTTATCACTGTCATTCCACCTTTCTTGGGCACGCATTGTATTGGGCTCACCCATCTGCTGTCTGTAGTGGGATATATCACACCTGCGTTGAGCCACTTGATAATTTCTTTTCGCACGACTTCCATCATCGCAGGATTTAGCCTTCTTTGTCGTTCAACAAATTCATTGGATTCATCTAGCAACCGAATTTTATGCATGCAGTATGAGGGGCTAATTCCCCTAATATCTGCTAGACTCCATCCAATGGCCTTTTTGTGCTTTGCAAGAACTTGCATCAACAGGTGCTCTTGCGATGAATCGAGCTTTGATGAAATGATAACTGGAAGTGATTCTTTTTCTCCTAAAAATTTGTACTACAAATGTGTTGGCAATGGCTTGAGTTCTAGCGCAGGGGATTGTGCTATAGAGGGCAAGGTGGGGATTCTTTCTTCCCGATCCAGCACATGGATAACTTCTTCATGTTGCGTTAGGATGCAATTTTCTTCCACCTACTCTTCCTTGTTTTCTTCTTTCATGGGGTTGAACACAATTGATTGTAGCATTTCCTACAAAGAGCATACGTCAATGTGAGCTACCATGTCGCATTCTTTGTTGTCATCAGGGTATTTTAATGAAGAGAGAATATTTCAAACCACTTTCTGATCGTGCATACGCATTGTCAGTTCTCCTTTTTGCACGTATATTAGTGTTTGGTCGGTGGCAAGGAATGGTCTTCCCAAAATAATGGGAACCTCTCTGTCAACTTCATAATCTAGAATGATAAAATCTGTAGGAAAAATAAACTTGTCAACTTTGACCAAAATGTCTTCAATTTTTCCTTCTAGGTGGACCAAAGATCTGTCCGCCAATTGGAGTGTAACGGTTGTTGGTTTTGCTTCCCCGATCCCTAGGCGCTTGTAAACAGATAATGGCATCAAATTTATGCTTGCGCCCAGGTCACATAATGCTCTGCCAACATCGATTCCTCCTATTGAACAAGGAATCGTGAAACTTCCAAGGTCTTTCAATTTTGGTGGATGCTTATTGGCAAGTTTTGCGCTACACTCACTTGCCAATGCAATAGTTTTAAACTCTTTCCACGGTCGTTTATTCATCAGAATGTCTTTCACGAACTTCGCATAGCTTGGCATCTTTTCTAATGCCTCTAATAGTGGGACGTTGATATGCAGCTCTCGCAATACATTCAAAAACTTCGTAAATTGGGCCTCATCATTTTTCTTTCGCAATCTTTGGAGATAAAGGATTGTGGGCTTATATGCATCAGGTTGTGTGAGCCTCCTTATTTTTGGATTCTTCATCCTCAGCTACTTTTTCTTCTTGCGTTTGGTTATGATCTTCTACGGCTGCATTTTTAGGCCAATTGTCCTGCTTTGGCGTAGGGTCGTTTACCTTCAATTGCTTTCCACTGCGAAGAGTCACCACATGATAGTGCTCCTTCCCCTTTGGATCCTCCGTATTACTAGGCAATGTTCCAGCAGGTCTATTCTTTAACTTTGACGCAAGTTGTCCAACTTGTATTTCGAGACTACGTAGAGATGCGACCTGACTCTGAACCACCGCATCATTCTTTGCCATATACTCCTTTTGACTCGTCTTAAATTCCTTCATCATAGTTTCCAACACATTCGAGGATGATGCTCTTTGGTTCCCTCCGTTTGCGTTGCGCTGAAAATGTCCCTGCAAGGATTGATCATTGTTAGAATTAAATAATTTGGGCGTAGGGTTTATGTTACCTTGTTGTGGTTGTTTATTTGCGCCACCATTCCATGAAAAGTTCGGGTGATTTCTCCAACCTGGGTTATAAGTGTTTGAAAATGGGTTGTTGCGCACAGCTCCTTGCGGTCCAACATAGAAAACTGACTCTGGGTTTGAGGGACACTGGTCATGCGTGTGTCCTTCACCACAGATCCCGCACCCAACTGCATTGAGTTGTGCGATTAGAGGTGTTGTGCTAGCCTTTAGCGCATCCATTTTCATGGTCAACGCATCTATCTTTGTGTTTACTAAGGTGATTGGATCAACTTCAAAACTTCCCAAGCTAGTTTTAACGGGTCTCCTTCTTCTATCTTCTGTAGTGCCCCACTTATAATTATTGCGTGCAATCCGATCAAGGATTGTGTGAGCTTCGTCATACTTCTTTCTGAGTAGTGCACCATTTGCGGACGAGTCTACCAAAACTTACGAGTTCTTGTTAAGACCTACATAGAAGGTCTCTAATTGAATGCATAATGGTAGTCCATGGTGCAGGCACCTTTGTAGTAAGCTCTTGAAATGTTCCCATGCTTCACTCAACGTTTCATCTTCCATTTGCGCGAAAGTCATTATTTCCTTCCTCAATCGAGAGTTTGCGGTGGGTGGAAAGTATTTCTCTACAAATTTCTCAGCCAGATCATTCCATGTTGCGAGGGAATTTGTTGGCTGCTGATTGAGCCACACTTCCGTCGCATCTCTTAGAGAGTAAGGAAATAAGATGACTTGCAATTACTCATGCGTCACTCCTGGAAGAATAAATTTATTGCATATGTCCAGAAATGACTTAGTGAGGGTCTTCTGCCGGACTTCCTCTAAATTGTCCTGCAGCTGTCAGCATTTGAAACTTAACGGGTTTTAATTCAAACTTTTCTGTTTCCAGAGTGGGTTGAACTATCCCTTGATTAAAATTGCAATTTGCAGGAGCTGCATAGTCTCTAATCCCTCTGACCCTATCATCGGCCATCTGAATGGGATTCAATGGTCTGTTTGGTTGATTGGGTGTTGCCATTTGTCCTGATTATCTTCGTGCTCTTCGATTTCTTCTCCTTCTATGATATGTTCTATCAATTTCAGGGTCGACTTCGAAATCGATTTGTCGGGCGGCACACATACAACCTCTGGTTACCTGGAGAAAAAGTACTCAACAGGAAACACAGTAAATAATATCAACGAAGTGTCAAATCAGAAAAATTATTTAAAAAAATTCTTTGTTGCCCTTACCCGGCAACGGCGCCAAAAACTTTATTGGATTTGTCAGTATGTTCTGGAAAAATAGTCGTAGATAATAGTCAATCAAAGTATAAATTGACAAAAATCAAGCAGTACCTGGTAAATCCAGGGTCGAACCACAGGGAAGGGATATTCACAAAGTTTTTAACAACATTTACTGATTTAAACTAAAAAACGTATGATATTATTTAAAAAGAATAAACAAGAGAGTTGGTATGTTTGAAAAGTAATTATTTGCATCAAACAAAAACATGTGACGAGAGTAAAAGGAAAATTGCAAGGAGAATAAAATCAAGGTTGTTGCGGTTAAGACCTCATGCGTCTACAAGAACCTTGTATCGCAAAACTATCAATTGGTTATTTGTCTAGTTCATGCTTTAGGTGTAGTTCTTTACAACTTACAAGGGATTGCGTTAGTCACAACATAATCTAAGCTCATGCATGCACTATCTTTTAGCGGCAGTATTTTAATGCTGCCAAGACTACATGTCATGCGCTAACTTGCTCTACTTAGAGATGTCCGCATGCGTTACCTGTCAGGGATTTAGCATGTTGTTACCGCATCCGGCTGGCCAAGCGAGAGTTAGTAATGAAAACAGTACCGCAACTAAATAGAAATCAATTAATGGTTCATGTAACTCAAAATATGCACTTACAAAATATACTTATCACCGCATGAGGCGCTTGCGCTAAGCCTTGAAGAGGAATTTAGCTCATGCGAGCAAAACAAGACATCCTAAAATAAAACATTACAAACATAAGTTTACTCCTAATCACATCTCTCTCTGTGATTCCTCTGTTGATCTTCCTTCTTCTCTCTCTCGTTTCCTCATTTACCGTATTGAATGTTGTTTAAACTCCATGACTCATAAATTTAGTAATGTTAGAAGAGATTGACAGCCTCGACCTCGATTTACTAGATTCATATGCTAATTAAAGTCCATGGGTCGATTGATCGAGCCTCGAGCTTGGAGGTGCTTGTCTATGGCCAACTAAGCTCGGATCGTTGTAATCGGGACCTCGGTTTGTAAGTTTGATTCAATTTTATGAGATTTCCATTCTTCATTACTTAGTTAATTGTCTTTGTGATTTTAGTTCATTTTCTATAAATTTAGATTGTGATAGGAAAGATTGACAACCTTGACCGCGCCCTCTCTAAATTTACTTGCTAAATCTAAGGGGGAAATAGGTTAACGTTATGGTTATACACATGTGTCCCTAAAACTAAATGATTTAATCAATTGTAATTGTGGTTTCATGTCCATTGCATGTGAATTAATTTGGCTAGATCCCAATGCGGTTTAGATTAGTTAATATGCATATTAATTAATTTAAACTAGAATCAAACTTAGCATTTGCATGTTTGTGATAGTTGGATCATGGCTCTCGGTTTGTTGTCGGAGTACGCCGGACTTAGATAGTTAATTAAAATCACTTGATAATTGATGAATGAAATTAATCAAACTTAACACAGAGTTCAACCCCGATTACAGTGATCCTCGTGGTAAGATCAACAAACCCCGCCTTTACTTTCCTTGCATTTAAATTTTCCTTATTTATTTTCCCGCATTTACTGTATGTTTTAATCCTTTATCTATAAAACCCCCCTTGTTACCTAAAAAACACAAAAGAATTTAGAAATAAACCGATTGTTCCCTGTGATCGACCCCGACCACTACTGCTACAAGTTAGCTTTAGGAATCGTGGATTATAAATTTATTTGACAAGAGACCACGACAATCTCTTCCGTCAAATTGGCGCCATGGTCGGGGAACACGGTGTCTTATTTCTATTTCCTTTTGTGTTTTTCACATTTTTCTTGTTTTTTGTAGTTTGTTTCTTGTAGGCCTTCGTGACGATTCTTTAGCAAGAGCAAGCTTGTTGCAAACCAAGAAGCAAGGAAAAGGAATTGAGCTTCATGGAGATTTAGCTTTTGAGAGCAAAACCAAAATTATATCCCTTCCTTTTTTGTTTTCTTTCCTTATTTAGTTTTTTTTCCTAATTTGTTTTTGTCTCTATTTTTGGTAGGATCCCTACACCAAATCTCTACAATTTTTTTCCAAACGTAGGAGTTTCCATATTTGCGGACCTCGTGCTTAAACAAGGGAGGTTTTCTGTTCCCTTTTACTTTTTGTCCCTTACTTTCCATGTTTAATTTACATTAGGGACAATGTAACGTTTAGGTTTGGGGTGGAAGAAATATCTTGCATGTTAGATTTTCATTGAGTCTTTGAGTGCAGACTATATTTTATAAGCATGCTTGATTTATTGCTTTGTGTTTAATTGGATTGATACTTTAAGCAATTTAAAAATAAATTAGAACCTGAATCGATGAAGTTTTGTCTAAGGTTTGAGGTATTTAAGTTGACGGTTTATGGAACATTTCGTACCTGGGAACTAACACGTGGAATAATAATATATTTTTATTGATGTAATATGCGTGTGGGTGTACAATTTCTAACTTTAATCCTCTGATTCTCTCTCTTGTGTGTGAATGTGTTTCACTCGAGAGCTGTAGCGCTTGTTCTCGAGTCTGAAGCTTCATTTGATTCTTGGAGCTTCTGAAGTCTTGGAGTCTTGAAGAGTCTTTGGTCTTCAAGGATTGTTGAAGTCCTCTAGACTTGAAGGGTCTTTAGTCTTCAAGAAGTTTTGGGGTCTTGAAGTCTTAAAGAGTCTATTGTCTTCAAGGATTGTTGAAGTCTTCTAGTCTTGAAGGATTTCCAGTCTTCAAGAAGTCTTGGTGTTTTGAAGTCTTGAAGAATTTTTTGTCTTCAAGGATTGTTGAAATCTTCTAGTCTTCAAGGGCCTTCAGTCTTCAAGAAATCTTGTAGTCTTGAAGTTTTTGGTCTTCAAGGATTGTTGAAGTCTTCTAGTCTTGAAGGGTCTTCAGTCTTCAAAAAGTCTTAGGGTCTTGAATTCTTGAAGAGTCTTTGGTCTTCAAGGATTATTGAAGTCTTCTAGTCTTGAAGGGTCTTCAGTCTTTTAGAAGTCTTGGGGTCTTGAAGTCTTGAAGAGTTTTTGTTCTTCCAGGATTGTTGAAGTCTTCTAGTCTTGAAGGGTCTTCAGTCTTCAAGAAGTCTTGGGGTTTTGAACTCTTGAAGTGTTTTTCTTGGTCTTTAGGGATTGTTGAAGTCTTCTAGTCTTGAAGAGTCTTTAGTCTTCAAGAAGTCTTGGTGGAGTTTCTCTGAATTCTCTGACTCTCGCTGAGAACTTCCAAATTCTTCTACCTTTCTTTATGCTCCCATCTCCTCAAATAAGCCAAGGCCTTCTATTTATAGAGTTTTCCAAAGGCCTTTGCGGGCTTGGGCTCAAATTGGACCTGGGCCCAATTATTTAGTCTTGGGTGTTGTTTATATTTGACCCAAAACCTCCCAAATATTTAAAAGACCCAAATTTGATCCAATTAATTATTTTCTTTAATTAATTGATCAAACAAAAATTTGGCTCTATAAACCTATAATTGGCCAACATTGTCTTCAAATTAAATTTGGTACACATGTCAATTTATAACTGGTCCCAAATTTAATTATCTGTAATTTAGTCATTAATTTTAAATAATGAAGTGGCAATTTGTGATCGGTCAAAATTTCTCCTTCAACAAATGCCCCCTTTTTGCATTTAGGCACAAGCTATGTGTGAGTGAATCTCGAGAAAGATATTTTGGAATAAAAATGCAAGGTATTCGTTCTTGATTTTGACTCCGTTTGATGTGTCAATTTTAATAAAAATATGAATCTTGTTTAGATTTTCATTATTTTTTTTTATTTGACACACTTTTATTGCCAATTAATCAAAATTTGAAGTTTGGTCAAAATTTTGATTTTTCTTATTTGGCAGCAAACTTTGACTTGAACTTAAGTTTGGGAAAAATCTAGATTATGCCCAAATTTTGATTTGAGGTAAAATTCTATCCAATTTTAATTTGCATTTGGAATAGAATTTAGGTTTGGACTGTGGTCCATTTGGGATATTTGGATTATGCCAGATTTTGACTTGAGGTAAAATTCTATCCAATTTTAACTTGCATTTGGAATAGAATTTGAGTTTGGGACTTTGGTTGATTTTGGGTTTGACAAGATTTGGATTGAGAATAATATGAGTTGACTGAATAACATATATGTATATATTAACAAGCGAATGTTAATCAAAAGACTTGAATGGTCTATTGGTTTAATATTCAAGTTACATATTTTAAGTTCATGGGTTCAAATCCCAAAATTGTTAATCTTAAATTTTAAGATACATATTTCCTAGAGGAGAACCTTAAGACTTGGAGAGAAGGAAACTACAGCGAAGCGTAGGAGAAACCTTCGATTGGAAGAAGGAACTGCGAACTTGGGTGAGTGAAACACCGAACTTGGGGCTAGCGAAGACATTGAATTTGGAGGAATGAAGTCTTCTTTTATCCATCCAACTCGTTGCTTCACATTTATAACGATGTACAACTTCAATTTGTTGTGGTGCCCCCAGTAGTGATGAATTTCTTTAGTTTTCATTGTCTAGCTTCAATATTTGTTGCACTTTTTTTTTGTAGAGACTGAACTTAAAGTTTTCTTTAAGCTGCCTACGTACCCTTGAAGAATAGGGATCATGTCATAACGTAGTTCAAGATTTTTTTGGCACTCACCTTTTAAGCTCATGTGGGCTAGGAGCATCATGCAGTTTAGACTCCTTACGATAAGGAGTGTTTACATTTTAAAAGCTCTTATCTTCATCATGGTCTGAATCAGATTCTTCGCTTGTAGGATTGGTCAGGATAATGAGATTTGGTTTCACCTTCAAGGAACCTTCTGTATTTATGAGAACAAAAAACTTTTTTTTCATACGTGGCAGGACAATACTTTGAAGCTTCTTGTCACCGCTTACTTCATCAAACAGTTTCGCCTCTAAGTTATTCATCTTTCTTTTAGGTTGATCGTCTATTGCTTTGAGGCGATCAAAGACAGATATTGAAGATCGACTTTTCTTCGATGTGGAGACACTTAGTCTTTGGAAAGCTGAAGGTCGAGTGGAGGTGGACATCGAACATTGATTTTCTTCTTTTGTCGCGACCATACTCATTCTTTGGAATACCAAAGGACGAGTAGTTGAATGCTTGATGCAATCGAAGACGGAAGTCT
Organism: Luffa acutangula; assembly: GCA_036850905.1. Taxonomy (NCBI): domain Eukaryota; kingdom Viridiplantae; phylum Streptophyta; class Magnoliopsida; order Cucurbitales; family Cucurbitaceae; genus Luffa; species Luffa acutangula. The sequence continues at coordinate 11,793,442 of CM072087.1, forward strand.
TTTGTTCACCCTTCTTGGAATTGTCAATTTCTTCTACATCGATGCAATAGGAAGTTGCAAAGTTTCTTTTTCCATTTTGTGGAAAGTTTTGGAGAAGAATTCATTCAAAGTCACCGGTTGTCGAGGTTGAGAAAACTCTTTACATTTCTTCCTCTTAAGTTGAGGTTTCATAGGATTCTTCTTTCTTTGATGTCTATCATTTCCTTTGACTGCACTCTGATTTGATTTAGCTACTTCATCAAGGTCGAGCTCAATTTTTCCTTCCTTGGCTAACTTTAGAATTAAATCATTTAAGACGAAACATCTTTCCACTGGATGACCAATAACTCGATGATACGTGCAATACTTGGGATCATCGACTTTCTCAATCTCTTCCTGTCGCTTACACTTAGGAAGCTCTATTAGTTGCGCTTCTAGTAGTTGTTCCAACATATCAGAGATGTCAGAATCAGGGAAATGATATATTTTCTTCTGTGTTTCCTTTAAGGTTAAGCGACGTGTTCCATTTTCATGTTGCTTTTCTTTTGAAGATGACTTGAGAAGAATTGTGTTTACAACCATAGTTTCTTATGTAGTCGCTTCAGCGTTCTTTTCTTCTATCTTCAAGTTAGGAAGTAGAAGGTCTTGGTTTTTTTGACTAGCAATACTTAGCTCCATATCGTGGGCGCGAGTTGCTAGTTCTTCAAAGGTGCGAGGCTTTATACCTTGAAGGATGTAGAGGAGTTCCCAATGCATGCCTTGAATGCACATCTCAACAGCAGAAAGTTCAGTGAGGCGATCTTTGCAATCTAGACTCATGGCTCTCCAAAGATTTATGTAGTTAATAACGAGTTCACATTTTCGCTGTTTAGTGTTGGTAGGCTCGAACATGTTAATGGTTCGTCAGGTGCTATAGAAGCGATTTAAAAACTCTCTTTTGAATTCCTCCCAACTGTCTATTGACTCAGGTTCTAGATTAGTGTACCAGTCAAAAGCATTTCCTTTAAGTGTTCGAACGAACTGCTTGACTAGTAGGTCCCCTCGAGTATCAGCGTTCTCGCATGTCTCAATGAAATGGGCAATATGTTGTTTAGGATTGCACTTCCCATCAAATTGCTGAAACTTTGGTGGCTGATACCCGATTGGCATTCTCAAGTTATAAATCCTCTTAGTATAAGGTTTAGAATACAAGAGGGAATCTTGAGTAGGTCCACCATACTGAGCCCTGATGGAATTCATGATCATGTCTTGCAGTTGTTGGATGGACAAAGAGGCAACTGAAGCGGAGTGTTGTGGCTGGTCCTCATCCATGACAACCTTCCCCTTATCATTCTTTCCTACAGCAGGGGTTTGGCTAGACTTAGTCGTTTCTCAGTTTTGCAGCTGATTCTTCAAATAGGCAATCTCAAGATCTCTTTCATCAATTGTCTTCGTTAAGAGATTGAGTTTTCTTTCCATCTCTGCCATTCTTTCATCCTGGTCTACATCAGCCATCATGACATACATCACACCAGGATTTAGTGTATCCTTTGGCTGCTTAGATGTTGGAATAAAAAATTTGAACAGTGGGTTGTCTTTGACTGAAACCTTATCCTTAGAGGATTCTTCAATAAACTTTGAGATCCTGCTTGCAACAGCAAGAGGGGTATGATCCTCCTTGATATCTATTCCTTGGAAACGACTATGAGTGACAGGACCCGTATAAGAGTCGCTTGATGTTGTAACCTTCGCGGGAGCATTCTTTGGTGTCATCACGTTGGTTGGATCTTTCGAAAAGAAAAAGAGATGAGAGGTAGAGATGTCCCACTGGACGTGCCAATTTGTTCACACATAACTTCGAAGATGGACACACGTGGAATAAACAATATATTTTTATTGATGTAATATGCGTGTGGGTGTACAATCTCTAACTTTAATCCTTTGATTCTCTCTCTTGTGTGTGAATGTGTTTCACTCGAGGGCTGGAGCGCTTGTTCTCGAGTCTGAAGCTTCAATTGATTCTTGGAGCTTTTGAAGTCTTGGAGTCTTGAAGAGTCTTTGGTCTTCAAGGAATGTTGAAGTCCTCTAGTCTTGAAGGGTCTTCAGTCTTCAAGAAGTTTTGGGGTCTTGAAGTCTTGAAGAGTCTATTGTCTTCAAGGATTGTTTAAGTCTTCTAGTCTTGAAGGATTTTCAGTCTTCAAGAAGTCTTGGAGTTTTGTGTTAGCTTTAGGGCTTCAATCAAACCAAGTATTTTGATGATAACAATCTCCGAATTTTTGTACTAACATTTTCAATGTTTCAAAGTCACTATCTTGTAGAGCTCGAAACAACGATTCCAACACCTTTTGAATCACTCAAATCGAAGCTCACACGAAGAATTTATGGCCAAAACAAATTTGATGGAGATAATCCAACGAGGCAATGACACGTGGCAAAGTTGCTGACGTGGCACACAAACGGTCAAAAATTGCTGACGTGGCGGATGACGTGGCATTCAACTGTCAACTTTGGCTGACGTGCCAGTGATGTGGCGGCTGACGTGGATTACGTGGACCAATGGATTTATGACACGTGGCAGCTGTTAAAAATTAAAAAAAAAGGAAAAGGAGGATATATCACCGGCAGACGCGGGGATCAATAGGGCATCAACACGTGGCGCATTCTGAATGTTCCAGCCTTTATTTATTTATTATTATTAAAAAAAAAAAAAAAAGAAAATCAATCCGGCAGGTGGTCTTCTCACGCGCGAAAGCGCGCGTGTAAAGCACGCGCCTGTAACCCTCCACTGATTTGCACGCGTGGTGCTCGTTTCATCTGGAAATCTTTTTAATTTCAATTTTTATTTTCTTAATTTCCTTTGATTTCCTGATCCATTTTTTCCCAAAATTCCTCCAAATTCAAATTTTATTCTTTCCAAAATTCATCCCATAAATCCTTGATTTTATTCTTCTAATCCTAAAATTCCAATCCTTCAAAATTCTCTCTTAAATTTGAAATTCTTTCCTTTTCTAATTTTAAATTCAATATCCACCATCTATCCTTAGTTTGATCCAACGGCCTATATTCATCCTCCTCCCTATAAATTGGACTTGATTTTCACCTCTCATTCACACACCAAGGCTATCAAGTCTTTAAGCTCTCAATTTTCTCTACTCCTAAAATTCTTGTCCTCCCTGCTCCAAAATTGGCCTAGTTCTATTTTTGTGAGGATTTTTTTTAAGTGCTCAAATTGTGTTCTTAGCCTTCAAAGAGGTAATATTTGTGAGATTTTATTTTTCTTTTTGGGATTTGTATTAAGCTGTGGGTAACCTTGGGTTGTGAGAAAAATTAATTGGTTTGATTCTAAACCAGTTAAAAGGATCTTGGGTTTCTCTTTAGCCTAGGAAAAAGAGGGTCATGTGTCGGTTTAGTTCTCACCCGCAAAAGGATCACTTAGTGAAATACCCAAGAAGGAGGCTTGGGGAGTGGAGTAGGCAATTTTCCGAACCACTATAAATTTCCGGGGTTTTCTCTTTCTCTCTCTCTTTTATTTTCTACTCTTAATTATCTCATTGCTCTATTATCTTAATTTTTAATTTTTCTTAAATTGCATGATTTAATTTTAAGTGGGTTACTTAAATTTCTCTTTGACTAAATCATATTTAAATTCAAAGCTATCTTAGTGTGCATGCTATAGGTTTTATCTTGCTTAATTTTTTTTCTTAAATTGAATTTGTGGGTTAATCTTTAATTGAGCATATTTCATAGATAAAATTCTTTTTTAAAAATTGGTAGTCAACCCTATTCACCCCCCCCTTCTAGTGTTGCCTTTCGATCCTACATTTTGAAGTCTTGAAGAGTTTTTGGTCTTCAAGGATTGTTGAAATCTTCTAGTCTTGAAGGGTCTTCAGTCTTCAAAAAGTCTTGGAGTCTTGAAGTCTTTGGTCTTCAAGGATTGTTGAAGTCTTCTAGTCTTGAAGCGTCTTTAGTCTTCAAGAAGACTTAGGGTCTTGAAGTCTTGAAGAGTCTTTGGTCTTCAAGGGTTGTTGAATTCTTCTAGTCTTGAAGGGTCTTCATTCTTTAAGAAGTCTTGGGGTCTTGAAGTCTTGAAGAGTTTTTCTTCTTCAAGGATTGTTGAAGTCTTCTAGTCTTGAAGGGTCTTCAGTCTTCAAGAAGTCTTCGGGTCTTGAACTCTTGAAGAGTTTTTTTTGGTCTTCAAGGATTGTTGAAGTCTTCTAGTCTTGAAGGGTCTTTAATCTTCAAGAAGTCTTTGTGGAGTTTCTCTGAATTCTCTGACTCTGGCTGAGAGCTTCCAAATTCTCCTGCCTTTCTTTCTGCTCCCCTCTCCTCAAATGAGTCAATGCCTCCTATTTATAGAGTTTTCCAAAGGCCTTTGCGGGTTTGGGCTCAAATTGGACTTGGGCCCAATTATTTAGTCTTCGTTGTCGTTTATATTTGACCCAAAACCTCCAAAATATTTAAAAAACCCAAATTTGATCCAAAATATTTAAAAGACCCAAATTTGATCCAATTAATTATTTTCTTTAATTAATTGGTCAAATTAATTAATTTGATCAAAATAATTTATTTTTAATTAATTGATCAAACAGAAATTTTGCTCTATAAACCTATAATTGGCCAACTTTGTCTTCAAATTAAATTTGGGACACATGTCAATTTATAATTGGTCCCAAATTTAATTATTTGTTATTTCGTCATTAATTTTAAATAATGATGTGGCAATTTGTGATTGTTCAAAAATTCTCCTTCAACAGTGGCACTATTATTTTAATTAAAAAATTACTTTTTAATTTTTTAACATAAAAATATATTAAAACAATAAAATTATTATTGTTTTATTATTGTTTTTATATTTTACTTCTTCTTCTTCCTCTTCGCTACACAACCACCAAACCACCACCAAACCAACCGATCACTTGTCATCGGTGACTTTTTTTTTCTCATTTCTTTCTTCATTTCTTCTCCTTTCTTCCTCTCTCTTTTTCGCGTGCAGCGCCAGACCCCCCTGATTTTCTTTTCGCCGGCAAGGTTCACGTCGACTCCCCCTCTCGTTCGTCGTTTCTTCTCGCACGCGAATCCGCCGCCGCCCGCGAGCAAACCCCCTCGCTGGAACGACTGCAACGAGCTGAAGGTGCGTGTTCGTGGTGTTTCGGGTGAGCCCCGAACCAATGGCCTTTCTGAAGCTTCCCTTTGCAAAAACCCCCATTCCCCCGCCATTATATTGATGGCCTTTCCTCGCCATTGATATCCCTCGTCGAAGCTTCCTAAACCTAACAGCAACCCAGTTCGTGTAGATCTAAACGATTCGAGTTGAAGTTCCAAATCTGAACGATCCCAGACCAGATCTGTTTGCGTGGATCCCAGTTCGCGTAGATTTGGAATGATTCGGCTGGGATGTGACTGGGATGTTCGTGTGGGTTTGTCCCCTTAATTTTCCCCCGTCGGACCGTCGGATTCACGTGCCTTGCAAGCGGGCAACGACAGATTCGCGTGGGAGAAGAAACGACGAACGAGAGGGGGAGTCGACACGAACCTTGCTGGCAAAAAGAAAATCAAGGGGGTTTGGCGCTGAACGCAAAAAAGAGAGAGGGAGAAAGGAGAAGAAGATGAAAAGAAAGGAGAAGAAAAGAAGAAAGAAATGAGGAAAAAAAAGGTCGCTAGCGGTCGGTCGCCAGCGAGCGACGGTTGCCGACGGCCGGATGCCGGTGTCGACAACAAGTGTCTAGCTGGTTTGGTGGTGGTTTGGTGTTGGTGTAGTGAAGAGGAATAATAAGAAGTAAAGTATAACAATAATAATAAAATACGAATATTTTTATTATTTTAATATATTTTTATTTTAAAAAATTAAAACATAATTTTTTAATTAAAATAATAGTGTCACGTCAGCAAACTATTAGGGTTTAACAGAAAGTTGGACAAAGGAACCAAAAGTGTAACGAAATCCAAACCTCAGGGGTAATTTTGTTGAGTTTTAAAACTCAAGAACCAAAGTGTAAGTTAACCCAAACCTCAGGGACCAAAAGTGTATTTTTTCCAAAAAATAATTAAAAAAAACTTCAATTATTGGAGTCTATTAGATGTTGAAAAAACATAAATCAACATAAATCAGTAGAGAAACAAGATAAGTTGATTTTTTAAAATTAAAAACCACTAATTTATTTTCTCAATTGAAATGTGGAAACGAGAGTTAGGGCTTGTAGGTTAAAAACTTTCAATTGATGGGAAAAAATATTTGGTGTTAATGGACTTTGATGGACTTTTGGGTCTTTTACAACTAATTGTGCTATATATGCAATTAGTTTGCAAGTGTGCTATATTTGCTATTAATTTCGTCCAATTTGTCCTCTATGCTAACGACCCTAAAAACTATCGCAAAAGTCCTACATTTAAATAAAAAGTTTTGATTGTGAAAATGTCCAATCTACCATCCTTCTCCATTATTTTCCATCAAATGTGTCCCATCTTTCTCCATTATTTTCCAACAAATGTGTCTCTTCAAGAGACATATTCCGAGGAAGACCAAAACAAGAATCATATTTTTCTAAATAGTTTCAACTCAACCTATTTTTGCTATGTTTTTTAGCAAAATTATTTTTCTAATCAACCCCGAATAAAGGAATAATTATGCACCAATGAAACTGTAAACAACTATAACATGTTAAATCTCTAGAAATTTGATAATGGTAATAAGTGGAAACAATATTTAGAAACTGTTGATGGTCAAATTTCGCTCAGGAATCGATCCCTCGCTCCACGTGACAGACAGCAGTGAATTTGTAGATGAGCGGGAGAAACGTGACCTGCAAAACAGACAAACGCTACACACCGGTGTGGTGTCAACCACACAAGCTCCGATGCTTAAGTTAGCTTTGATCAGGAAGCATGCAGAATGTACTTTTGGGTGAAGTTTTCGGCGTACCTGAGTATGTGCATCGTTTCCTCTTTTATAAGCTCTCATTAGGGTTTGCACAGTTGCCAACCTCCTGGTCATCTTGGGCCTTTGGCCCTGGTCGGCCTCGGCTATGGGCCGAGGCCGACCTCCTCCTCGGCCTCTCCCTTGGGCCGAGGCCGAGGGGAGTTGTTGTGGGTCGGAGGGAGTTTTGACCCTCCGCTTCGTCGGTTCAACCTCTTCTGATTACGGGCCAGGCCAGTTTGGGCCTTATTCTGCATAAAACTCAATTGGACAATTTTCCCTATAACATTCAGCCCCCACTCTCCATTGGAGTTATTGGGCCTTTACTAATTTTCAATGGGGAGTAGCAATATTTTGGGAATTTCATCTGCAACAAAAGATGCATAAATACAGTGGGAAATAAAAGATACATAAATAGAATGAGAAAACATTTTTCCTGCCTTCCGTTATCAACAAGGACCAACCATTTGGGAGTTGTGGGCACAACTATCATGTTTGAGCCATTGCCATTAATTCCAAAAAGGGAACTTTATAGTTGGCTGATAACTAAGTTCAGGACTAGGGGCATTGGAATCCCGTTAGAGCATATTTGGCATGTGCAGCCAAGGAGAAGAAGACAAAATATGAAAGCTGGACCGAGGCGCTCCAGCCTCGGTCATGTCACGCCAGGCGTCTGCGTGGCGTGACTGTGCGCCTGCTGCAGTCGCAGCAGGCGCGTTCGGCCTGCCGTGGCAGGCCTAGCTCGGCGCGTGACCGAGGCGTTCCAACCTCGGTCATGTCACGCCAGGCGCCTGTCTGGCATGACTGTGCGCCTGCTGCAGTCGCAGCAAGCGCGCTCGGCCTCGGCCATTGGCCGAGGCCGAGCAGGCTAGGCCTGCCGTGGCAGGCCTAGCTCGGCGCGTGACCGAGGCGTTCCAGCCTCGGTCATGTCACGCCAGGCGCAGCAGGCACGCTCGGCCTTGGCCATTGGCCGAGGCCGAGCAGGCTAGGCCTGCCATGGCAGGCCTAGCTTTGGCTTGTCCCATCATCTCCTCCCTGTTTTTTTTTTGAATTTTTCCCGAGTTTTCCCTCCATTTTGTCCTATAAATAGCCCCCTTTCTTACCTTGTTTGGACCACTATCCCTTGCCTCCATCCTTTTTTATAGCTCTCATTTTCAAGGTAGCTTTTCCTTTCTCCCTCATTCTTGCATTATGGACAGCGATGGTACTACTTCCTCTCCAGGTGAATTTTACCCTGAGGAGGCGTCTTACAATTCTGGTTACGACGATGATTCCTCCTTCTCGGAGGATAGTGACTTTGGGCCTTCCACTCATCCTTTGGCTTTGTCATCCTCAGTAACCGCTGCTCAACTTGAGCGTATGCGGTGTGAGTATGACATCCCCGAAGATGTGCACTTAAGGGTTCCCGGTCCTCAAGAGAGTTTCGCTCATCCTCCAGAGGGTGAAGTTGCTTTTTATCCTGCTATGTTCAAATTTGTCGTTCGCCTCCCGCTTCCTCTCATTCTTCAACACTTTCTTGTTCTTACGGGTCTGGCTCCTGCCCAAATAGTACCTAACGGGTGGAGCCACCTAATCGGCTGTATTGTTTTATGGGCTTGGTGCAAACAAGGGGCTTCCATGTCCACCGATATTTTCTTTTCTCTTCATTCTATTAATCGTAATCCTAACATAGGACACTTGTTTTACTACATAAGCGCTAGGAAAGGGGCATAGTACATAACCCGACTTCTGTTAAAGATTGGCTAAAAAATTGGTTTTTTGTGAGTGGAAATTGGCGGGAGAGCGGGCCGAATTATAATCCTTTTGATGTTCCGACAGTTTTTGGAGAGTATGGTAAGTTGAGTTGTTTGTCTTTGGGTTTTTGCCGATTCTTCTAACTCACTGTTTTTGTTGTCCCTTGTACAGTTCAGAGAAGGGTGCGGCGCTCCACTGAGGCACGAGAGTTCGGTGAAATCATCCAGGAGATCGATCTCGTTCATCGTTTTGGTCCTGACCTTGTCAAGCAGGAAAATTTACTGTCAGTCGGCCTTGCTCGTCCTCGATCAGGCAAACCTCTCAATCTCTAGAGGCTCTTACTTTTACTCAATTTCTTGACTGTCTTAATATACCGACTCTCTCCTTCGTTGCAGCAGCCATGGCGCCCCGCTCCATTTTTGGGGAACGCAAGAAGGGGAAGAAAGCTGTTAATGAAGTTGGTTCATCCCGTCCTGACGTCACCATAGTCACTGAGGATGAGTCGGATGTCCCTCCACGGTCTTCTGCCGCGGGCCTGCACAGATCCACCCGCAACCGTCGCCCCCCGGTTCCCACCGCCCCTGGCGGTAGGGAGTTGGGAGTTCCAGTATTCGATCTACCGGGAGGGTATTCTGCAGCGGGGAGTGAGGCTGATGCTTTGGCTCAAGATTTCATCTACTGGCAAGGATTACACTCTCACCAGTCGGACGGCGAATCTGGCTTCAACGACCCCGCCCGTGGATTCCAAGTAGCTCAGCGCCAGCTTCGTGAGGTTGGCTTACTAACGTGCTGTCTTGCTTTCCTCTGAAGTGGTTACTAACTTTTGAGGTTCTTTCTTCTCTACAGGTTTTCTCTTTGGTTACTGCTTCATCTATTAGCATGGCCAACAGGATCAATGACCTGCAAAGGCATTATGTGCCCCGCTCCGAGCTTGCTCAAGCCCAGGAGAGCCTAGACCGCGCGAATAGGCTCCTGGCGGACGTGAAGGTGGACTTAGAGCTCAACAGGGCAGAACTCAGCAGGACCAAGGTCCAGCTTGCCGAGGCAAAGGCCCACCTTGCCGACGCAGAGTACTTGGCCGAGGCGTACAAAAAGACTGATGAGTTTGTCCTCCTGCAGAATGAGATCTGGACCGATGGGGCCAAGTGGGCATTAAAGAGCGCTAAGAAGCACGACACCTCTTTCAATCCTTCTACCATCCGTGGCGAGATATCTGGCATGCATGCCAACTCTGATTCCTACCCGGTATCTGATAGCTCCTCAAGCGGAAGGGAGGATATGGAGATTCCCTCCGAGGATGACACCCGCTGACTGGACCCTTAGTGCGCCTCTGACTTTCTGCAAATCTGATTTCTTGTATTTCTGACTTTCGGTTTCTACTCATGTACTGCTTTCCTGTTATGTGTTTGGACTTTTTTCCTATGTTTTTCTATTAATGGCAAGTCGGATTTCTCCACTTTTTAGCAACTTATTTGCCACATCGGTTACCATCTCAAGTGGTCTCAGAATTATTAAACAAGCCATTCATTGAAATAGAAAAAAGGCCACATACATAAGAAAATTCACCATAAATTTACAACAAGAAACCGAGATCATGGCAGCAAGATGATGACGATTGATAAGCCTTCCTATTCTCACATATTTATGTCATGGAATGAAAAGCAAAAATCAGCAAGATGATGACAATTGATAAGCCTTCCTATCCTCAGCCCCCACTCAAAATGTGCATTTATTATTCCTAGAATTGCATCTTTTGAGTAAATAGAATGGCGGCATACCTGGCATTTCGAGGAAGAAGTCCATGCTTGACGCGTCTCGATCGGCCTCGGCACTAGGATGCTCGGCCTCGGCTAGGGCATGAGGCCGAGCATTTCTTTCGTGTACCTCCGATACCTGGCGCGTCTCGCTTGACCTTGGCATTAGGGTGCTCGGCCTCGGCTACGGCATGAGGCCGAGCATTTCTTCCATGTACTTCCGATTAGAGGAACCTTGGGAGGTTGAGAAAATTTTCCAGCTACTGTATTTTATCTTCGAGGGAAAAACTTGGGGAGGCTTAGGGAGTCCCCAGGCCTCTCTTCAAGTCAATCCGTTCATCCCAGGGGTGCGTACACTCTGCTGGGGAAGCGAGCTTGGGGAGGCCTCGGGCGTCCCCGGGCCTCTCTTCAAGCGGCTCTGTTCATCTCAGGGGTGCGTACACTCTTCTGGGGCAAAAGCTTGAGGAGGCCTAGGGTGTCCCCGGGCCTCTCTTCAAGCGGCTCCATCCATCCCAGGGGTGCGTACACTCTTCTGGGGCAAATGCTTGGGGAGGCCTGGGGTGTGCCCGGGCCTCTCTTCAAGCGGCTTTAAACTTTTAAAACGAAATTCAAATTGCTTTATTTCAAATGAATCAACTGAGTATATTCTGAATTAACATAAAAGAAACCGGTCGTGGTCCGATGGACTGAAAAACATTATGAAAAGGAATCAATGATCCATTGGGTGGGGATAGCTTGCTCCCTCAAATGCTCGGCCTTGGCTATCCCCTTGGGCTGACTTGGTCTGAATTCTTTTGTCTACGTTCTTGAGTGCCATAAAATAGCATTCCCTTGACATCTTCTGTTCACCATATACTGTTCCTATCCCTTCTTCAGTTGGGAATTTCAGGACCTGGTGGTAGGTTGAGGGCACAGCTCTGAGTCCATGTAGGGTGGGTCGCCCCAGGATGGCATTATATGCCGGGATGCAATCGACCACCAAGAAGTTGATCATTCGTGTTACTGTCTGCAACCCTTCTCCAAATGTCACTGGCAGTTCTACGCTTCCTCTTGGGCTAATGTTTTCTCCGCCGAAACCTACTAACGGTGTAAGGCTCGGCTTTAAGCGATCATTCCCCAACTTCATGGCGTCGAACGCGGTTGTTGAGAGCACATCGGTGGAACTTCCTCCATCAATGAGGATTCGGTGAACTTTCGCGTTCGCTATCGTTAGGGTGACCACTAGCGCAACGTTGTGCGGGTGGTGTATTCCTCCGGCCTCCTTCTCTGTAAACTCCAGTTTTGGTGAGTTTTCAGCGAGTAGGAGCGAGTACATACCTTGCTCTCCGTGTTCCTGCCATGTCTCTCGGATTGTCATCTTTCGTTTTCTGCTTTATTCTCCTCCAGATGGTCCTCCTAGGATTGTCCTTATTTCGAGTGGTGGGTTATTGCCTCCCTTGCCTGGCTCTGTCTGCACCGGCCTTTTCCGCCTGTCATGTCCTACGAACTCCTTCAAGTATCCTTCTCGGATTAGGGTTTCTATCTCATCTCGTAACTGGATGCACTCTCGAGTCGTGTGGCCGTGATCTCCGTGGAACATGCAATATTTATTTTTGTTCCTCCTGTCTGGATCTGATCTCAACCTTTCTGGGCGTTTTAGTAGATTCGTATCCTGTATTGCGGCCAGGACCTGTTCAAGCGGAGCTGTTAGTGGCGTATACCTTTCGAATCTGGCTTTTGGCTCTGCCCGGCCTTGCGGCTCCTTGGAAGGTCGGCCTCGGCCATTGGCTGAGGAGGGCTCAGATCGGCTCCGGTCTCTTCCTTCGAGTTGATGTTTCTTTCCTTTGTCTTCCCGGTGCCGGTTTGATACTGGTATCCCCCGACTTTCTCTTTCTTCCTGCTTAGATCTCAACAGCTCTTCTGCGCTTATGTACCTTTGTGCTCGGGTCATAAATTCCACGTACGTTCGTGGCTGGTTCTCTCCGATTGAATTGAGCAACCTTTCATCCTGCAAACCTGAGATCACAACGGTCAGGGCAACTCCGTCATCGTATCCTTCCACCTGCAAAACTTCGTTACTGAATCTGTTAATGTAATCTTTCAAGTTTTCCCGGGGTCCCTGCTTTACTGTCAGCAGGTTGATCTGAGGTTTCTGTCGGCTGCGAGCCCCCAGGAATTGTGTAACAAACGCCCGTGCCAGCTCTCTGAATGAGCCGATCGACCGTCGTGGGATCTTACCAAACCACTGCCTTGCTAGACCTGTGAGCGTTAGTGCAAAGGCTCGGAACCTTGTTGCTTCATTCGCCCCATGAAAATCCATCCAAGTCTGGTATGCATCTAGGTGTTGTTTCGGATCCTTCTTCCCGTCATACTGTGGAAAGTTCAATATCCTGAATTTGTGGGGCACCTCCCCTCTCATTATCTCGTCGGTGAAAACTGGCCCCTCCTGTCCGATCAATCCTTCGATGTCCTCGTTCTCTACCTTCTTTTGGGAGATCTGGTGGCTGTCTTCTCCTTTTGACCATTCGGAAATCTCCCGTCCCCTTCGGCCTTGCGCAGCCTCGGATTTTGCCCTGCCATTATTTCCCATATACATACCTAATGTTTTTTTGTGCGGAGAATTCTCGTGGGCCTTTTTGCGACTTAATCCTGCTTCCTTCTGGGTCTGGTCATCTCCAAGAGGAGGCATTCGGCTGGTTACACTCTCTGAATCTCCTACTTCTTCGTCAGCTATTTTCTTACCCCTTTTCGGGTCTCTATGCGAATGCTCTACCTCGCGCCTGGCAGACTCGGGTCTTTTCAGCAAGGTTAGGATTTCACTCAGATTCTGCCCCATCTCATTCATCCTTCCCTTAATCTCTGCGATCTCGTTCTCTTGGGCCTGGATCCGAGTTAATGGATTCGCCTCGCCAATCATCGGTTCATTCTCGTGTTCCATCGCGGCGGTACTTTATCCAACAGAATAGCGTTTTCTGGTCAGCCTCTCCCCACAGACGGCGCCAACTGTTGATGGTCAAATTTCGCTCAGGAATCGATCCCTCGCTCCACGTGACAGACAGCAGTGAATTTGTAGATGAGCGGGAGAAACGTGACCTGCAAAACAGACAAACGCTACACACCGTTGTGGTGTCAACCACACAAGCTCCGATGCTTAAGTTAGCTTTGATCAGGAAGCATGCAGAATGTACTTTTGGGTGATGTTTTCGGCGTACCTGAGTATGTGCATCGTTTCCTCTTTTATAAGCTCTCGTTAGGGTTTGCACAGTTGCCAACCTCCTGGTCATCTTGGGCCGAGGCCGAGGGGAGTTGTTGTGGGTCGGAGGGAATTCTGACCCTCCGCTTCGTCGGTTCAACCTCTTCTGATTACGGGCCAGACCAGTTTGGGCCTTATTCTGCATAAAACTCAATTGGACAATTTTCCCTATAACAGAAACTTTAAGAACACAGATTAGGAAACGAAATACATTTCTATACATAAACTTTAAGCACAGGCTCGAGATATTACAATATCTATTAAAAAAAAATAAGAATGAAGACCAATAAAAAATACTTTCATTTCAAAAAGTGTACAATAAACCAACCGTGGAGGCTATTTTAAGATTTATTAAAAGTACAAAAACTAAAAACTAATAGCATGAAGTAATTTTAAAGTCTATTGAAAATATATAGCAACTAAAATTGAATCACTCTCAAAGTAAAATGAAAAAAATGATATTTTAATTAAAGAATTTTTGCAATGAGTGGCAAATAAGAATTATATAATTGTAAATATATCACAATGTAAAAAAATTGCAAATATAGCAAAATCTATCAAAGTATATTACTGATAGACACTAATAGACTCTGGTTAATTAAAATCTATCTGATAGACTTTGATTATCAGAGTTTATCAACGATGGACTCTGATTAATCAGAATCTATCAGTTTACTGATAAACTCCTATTTTTCAGAGTCTATCAGTGTCTATCGCTGACAGACTCTGGTTAATCGAAATCTATCAGTGATAGTCACTGACAGATTTTGATTAATCGAAGTCTATCACCGATAGAAATTATTAAACTTTGAATAATTAGAGTCTATCAGTGATAGACACGGATAGAATCTCATGACAACTTTTTTGTCTTGTACAATTAATTTTGCTATATATGCAATTAGTTTGCGACTGTGCTACATTTTCTATTAATTTGGTCCAATTTGCTATTTATGCAACGGCTCCTTTTAATTAACCTATTTTCAATCTCACATGAGCTGTCAGAATATATTCGATTCCATTTAAGCTTTTTGACTCAAATCAACCACACATGTTTCTAAAAGAATTTTGGAATACATTGAAAGAATCAATTTACTTATATATTCTAACTTATCAATTTATGATTTTGATGGATAAACATAGAATTTTAGCACAAAAAATATTCGATGTGAAAGAGTATAAAGCTCTTGTCTGATAAGAAAATTAGGTAACAAGTAATATAAACACTCATCCTATTATATGACGGGTAAAGAAGGTAAAGTTCAAGTCCAATCCTCATACAAAGAGAGTTTAATAAGGTAAGTTATGCTTATATCTCAATAAATTAATTAAGTTTAGATGAGAGATTGTATTGGAAGTTTACGAAATTTTTGCATGAAGTGAGAATCTCATCTACAAAAAAGGATAGAAGAAAAAAAACAATTTGAGACTCTTTGAAATATAAATAGAAATATAAATAGAAATATATTGAAATGAATATATCTTGCTATACACAGTTGTATATATGGACCAAGTCTCTCTTAAATTAAATGATTTAATTTAATACATCTTTCATTCAAATATGTGGCAAGATTCTACATTATATCGTGGCTTTGAAATATGATTTGATATCGGACTATTTCATTTTACTTTGCCCCTAATATTTTTAATTTTTTTTTAGAATATGTGAAGGGAGAGATTTGAACTTCTAACCTCTTAGTCTACCTATGTGACAATCTTATTGTTTTTATTATCATATTGTATTCTTCACTTATTTTGTACATATATATAATAGATTTTCCACATTAAAATGATATGATACTCCTATAATGGACAATTAATTGATAACGAAGGTCTCGTTTAATAATAATTTGGTTTTTTAAGATTAAGTTTATAAAAAACATTTCTGCTATTAGTTCCTTTTTTTTTTATCTATATATTACAAGTTTTAAGAAATTGAAGCTAGGTTTTGAAAGTTTAAAAAATGTAGTTTTAATTTTTTTTATTTTATCTTTTTTTTTTTTTTTTTTTTTTTGTGGAATTTGGCTTTGAATTCAAACGTTACCGTAAAAAAGATGAAAACCATTCTAAAGAAATTGTGAAAAAATAAATTCAATTTATGAAAGTCAAATGGTTATTAAACGGAGTCTTCATTATCAATCAATTCTTCATTATAGAAATAGTAAACATGAATCTAACTTAATTTGTTAAAGCATTATACGTTCGATCAAAGGTTTGGATCCTCATCCCAAATGTTAGTATCTCATATGTGATATAAATATTAGTGTCAAATTACTTTTATGTTGATTTTTAATAGAATGGTTGAGTTTACCAAATTTACACAAACTAACTAATTGGTTGTATACTCCGTCACTGCAAACCTTTCCATCTCTTGCACATGTGGGTGTGTAGACGATATTCTCAATGAAATCCAAACCATCATGCTTGTTATTGTTGAATAAGAGATCATTTTTCTACTGGTCACAACCACAAAATCCACGATAACTTTGGATAGATAGTTCAAAAGAAACTTTGTAATGATAGTTTACTCTAGGTTTCAAAGTAGTAGTTTGATGACATTGAAAGTTACTTAAACTACATGCTAAATTACATACCACGAGACATATTGATCAATCAAGATGATCGAAGAACAATTGTTCCAACTAAAGGAGTTGGATTCAAAACTATCTTCTAAGCCATGAAAATCATTATTGACCTTTTGTTTTAATGAGACTTGTAAATCAAGATTCTATGATATCAAGTTCCTTATTAAACTCTTAGACCCATGAATAAAAATTCCTTGGGGCTTACAACCACAAGACCTTATAAAATGTGAAACTACTACTTTGGACTAAGAGCAAACTACCATTGCAAAGTTTCTTTGAACTATCTATCAAAAGTTAGGATGGATTTTGAAGTTATCATTCATAGGCAAAATAATATCTTAACCAACAAGCATGAGAGGGTTGTTCAAATTTTAATGAGAATATCGTCTATATGAGTGTCTGTCTCTTCATTTTTTTTCTATTGATTAAGGACCTAACTAACTCGTCTGGATTTTATCAACTCAACAATTTCATTAAAATAATAATAATAATAATAAACAATCTAATATAAAAATAACATGACACTACAAGAATGTGTGTATATTATTAGTCAATTAATTTTGTTACTCGACAAAAACTTTGTAGTCTTTCATACCTAATATTTTTATGTGTGCTAAAAATACTTATGTTTATCTTGTTGTGTATCAATAGCTTAATTTGATAAGTTAGAATATATCTAAAGAAATCAACTGTAGATATATTCTAACTTATCAAATTAAGCTTTTGACTTGGTAAACACAACAAACCGGAGAAACACAAGTACTTTTAGAGTAATGTTACATATCTACATTAGTAATGTAGATATGAAAGACTATAACGTTTTTGCCTAATAAGGAAATACTAGTTGATTTTGTACCCTTGAGCTAAGTTCTAGATTTACTTTTTGTCTTGTTAGTAAAGTGAAAATACTAGTTTTATAAATGAGCGGGATGTTGTTACATTTAAAAAATTAAGGGCCCGTTTGATAACCATTTCGTTTTCTGTTTTCTATTTTTTTTTTTTTTTTCATTTTTAAAAAACAGGGGTGTTTGATAACCATTTCTGTTTTCTGTTTTCTGTTTTTTAAAAACGTTTTTGAAATTATAAGTAAATTTCAAAAACCAAAAAAAGTAGTTTTTAAAAACAGATTTATGTTTTTCAAAAACTCATTTTTCTTCTAATGCTTACTTTTCTCCTCTTTTACCTCTCTCTCCAACAAATTTCTTTCTTTTTTTTTTCTCTCTCTAAAATTTATTTTTCTCTCTCAAAACTTTTTTTTTTCTCTATAACTTGTCTATTTCTAAAAATATGTCAATACATTTTCTCTTCTCAATAAACATGTTCTAATTTTTCTTTTGGAAAAAAAAAAGTCACCAAAATTTTCTATCGCTACAACTTTTCTTTATTTTTCTAATTTATCACCAAAAAGTTGGTTTCAAGTGTTTATCACCAAAATTTTCTTTGTTTTTCAAAAAAAAAAATCTCTTGAAAACATTTATATTTGTGTCTCTAAATTTTTGTTTCAACGTCTTTACACATTTTTCTCTCTCTAAAATATCTTTTCATCTTTCTAATTTTTAAAAAATTGAAAACCAAAAACAGTTATCAAACAATGTTGGTTTTCTGCTTTTTAAAAACAGAAAACAAAAAACAGTTATCAAACATATGTGGTTTTTGTTTTTAAAAAACAGGAAACCAAAAACCAAAAACCAAAAATGGAAAAACCAAAAACCAAAAACTGAAATGGTTATCAAACGGGCCCTAAGTTTTTCAGGAGTATTTGGACCTATTTGTAAGAATTCTAATTTGGAAAATTAGAATTTACGAATTAATCCCTTAAAATATCTGGTAAATTAAATTTATATCATTTTGGAAAAATAGATGGTTTATTAAATCTGTAATTCATAAAATGGGAGGTTTAATATTTTGACTTTTATTCCCAAATTGAAAATGAATTTGTTTTCCAATTTATTTAGAACTTTAAGTTGAGTTGGAATATTGGAAAAGAGATGAAAATTTGAATTTAAGAAGCCTTGGTTATTTTTTCCGTGTTTTATTTGTTAGAGATTTTCTTGTGGGAGAAGATTAAAAGAAAAGAAAGAAAAGGAAAAGGAAATAGAAAAGAAAATAAAGGTGTCCAAGGTTTAGCACCTTCTTCTTCCCCTCCCTGTCTCACGTGTGTACAGTCGCACACCCCCTCCCCCTTGTCGTTTTTCTTCTTGAATCAGCCCCGAATTTGCAAGTTTAAGAAAGCTTGCAAATTGCATTATTGAACGCCAGTCAGCCAGCTTTTGGACTCGGATATCAAAGGAAAACAGTAAGGTATGCTCAGGAAATGATCACAAATTGTGCTTCCAATATATTGATCAAAAAAGGCAGTGTTCCTATATATAGAACACTGTGAAAACAGAATAAAGAACTAAATACAAACAGAAATAACAAACTCAAATAACCGAAAATACATTGATATTAATGTGCTCTCTTAACACCCCCCCTCAAGCCAATGGTGTTGGAAGAACACACATTGAGCTTGTCTTTGAGAGGTAAGAATCGAGAAGGAGAGAGCGGTTTGGTGAAGATGTCGGCAATTTGAGCTGAGGCTGGAAGATGACATACAACCAGACGTTTTTGTAGAACAAGATCACGAACAAAATATATGTCAATCTCCACATGTTTTGTTCTGGAATGGAGAACCGGATTGGCACTCAGATGAACAGCACCCAGATTGTCACACCACAAGATTGGAGGCCTCGAAATATTCAACCGTAGGTCCTTAAAAAGAGATTGGAGCCATATTAGATCTGTAGAAACATGAGCCAAGCTTCTGTATTCTGCTTCCGTACTCGACCGAGATATGATGTGCTGTTTTTTTGAAGACCAAGTAATCAGATTACCACCCAGATAAACACAATAACCAGATGTGGACTTGTGATCATCAGGGTCCGAGGCCCAGTCTGCATCAGCAAACCCCTCAAGACAAAGATTACTAGATTTGCGAAGCAGT
This sequence comes from Luffa acutangula, assembly GCA_036850905.1. NCBI lineage: Eukaryota > Viridiplantae > Streptophyta > Magnoliopsida > Cucurbitales > Cucurbitaceae > Luffa > Luffa acutangula. The sequence continues at coordinate 11,812,598 of CM072087.1, forward strand.
AAGCCATGGTCGATAGTGCCAATGAGATATCGCAGTATTCTTTTAACTGCTTGCCAATGACTTTGAGTTGGGGCATGCATGAACTGACATACTTTGTTCACGCTATAAGAGATTTCAGGTCTAGTAAGCGTTACATATTGAAGTGCCCCAACCGTACTTCTATACAAATGTGCATCAAGAAACGGTTCTCCATGATGAGCAGATAAGACATAGCCACTTATCATAGGGGTAGTAATGGGATTAGCTTCATGCATTTTGGTCTTGTGGAGAATGTCAGATATATATTTTGCTTGAGATAAAAAAAGCCCACCAGAAGGAGGATAAGAAACCTCAACTCCTAGGAAATAGCTCAACAACCCAAGGTCTTTTAATGAAAATTTCAGATGCAACATATTTATAAGCTGATCAATAGCAGTAGATGAGTTTCCAGTAATGACAATGTCATCTACATAGACTAAGATATAGCAACAGGTACCATTTCGATGGCAGACCAGCAAGGAAGAATCAGTTTTGGAATTAACAAACCCAAGAGAATGAAGGAAGGAGCTTAACCTGTCAAACCAAGCTCGTGGAGCTTGCTTTAGGCCATATAAGGCTTTCTTCAATTTGCATACCATGTGAGGATTCATCTTGTCCACCATCCCTGGAGGTTGTGTCATAAAGACCTCTTCACTGAGAAAACCATGAAGAAATGCATTATTTATATCAACTTGCCTTAAAGGCCAACCATACTTGAGAGCCATAGTGAAGATGACACGAATGGTGGCTGGTTTAACCACTGGGCTAAACGTCTCCGTGTAATCCAAGTCAGCCTCTTGATGAAACCCTTTTGCAACTAGACGGGCCTTGTATCGAGCTACTGATCCATCTGAGTTCCTCTTTATTTTAAACACCCACTTGCACCCAATGATCTTCTTGTCAATAGGAGGATTAACAAGAGACCATGTATCATTGTTCATTAGAGCTTGATATTCAGCCTTCATAGCTGCAACCCAATGGGAACTTTTTAAAGCCTCCTTAACCGTAGGTGGTTCTATCTCAGCATATTCAGTCAACAGAACCTTAGGTTTGAATATACCTGCCTTCGCTCGAGTAACAATGGGATGTCTGTTAACAACAGAGGAAGAAGTAGGCACAGGTGCAGTAATCACGTTCTCCGCAGGTTGAGAAGAAGGGGTATGTTCTGAGGTAGAGATATCTGGAGAAGACTGAGTAATGGGAGATAAAGTTTGGTCCAAAGGAGTGTTATGTACAGAAGAGACACCAGCAGGTGATGGAGCATTGATATGAGGGGACAGGTCAGTAGGTGAACTGTCATGAGGGGAAAAAGAATTTGGACAAGGCTGCATTTGATCAGAAGTTTGGGCAGAGGTCACAGGTGAAAGATTAGGTGATGGTATAGGACGGATGTCAGCTGGAAATGAGGAAAAAGATGATAGCTTAGCTGGATTGACTATTGGTAAAAAACTGGAGACATTGGGAACCTCAATACTCGAGTTTTGTGAAGGTAAAAAGGAGGAGATAGTAGTTGGAAATTTAGTCTCATCAAATTGGACATGCCTAGAAATGAATAAATGCCCAGAAAAGGAAAGGCATTTGTACCCTTTATGAGTAGTACTGTACCCAAGGAAGAGACATGGTATAGATCTAGGCTCGATTTTGTGTTTGTTGTACGGACGTAGCAAATGATAACAGAGGCAGCCAAAAATTTTAAAGAAGGAATAGTTAGGTTCGTAACCGAACAAGACTTCCAGTGGTGAGATATTCTGATGGACAATCGAAGGAAGCCTGTTTGTCAAATAAGTGGCTGTGGAAAAGGCATCATCCCAAAACTCTAAGGGTAATGAAGCTTGAGACAGAAGAGTAAGCCCCATGTCTACAATTTGCCTATGTTTTCGCTCAACGATCCCATTTTGTTGGGAAGTATAGGGACATGAAAGTCTATGTTCAATACCGTTTTTCTTGAGATAGGAGGTGAAGGAACGAAATTCACCTCCCCATCTGTTTGAAGTCGAAGAATAGGATGTTTTAGGAGTTTTTCAACATGTGTTTTGAATAGAAGGAAGGCTTGGAAAGCTTCATTTTTCGAGTTTAGAAAGTATATCCAAGTGAATCTTGAATATACATTTACAAAGCTGATATTATATCTAAAATTATTTCGGAAAGTTTTGAAAGTCGGACCCCAAACATCAGCTACAACTAGTTGAAGAGGTGAAGTATATACAGTTAATGAATCAGAAAACGGCAATTTATGGCTTTTACCAACAGCACACGCATGACACAAAGATTTTGCTTTATTATTATCAGCAAAAGAAATCTTACAGGATTGTAGAACCCTAATCTTTTGTGCCACATATCTAAAACATGAGAGTTACAGGAACTAGGTATATTAGAAATAGTACAGGAATCAGAGTATAAGGATGTGTGAAGAACTTGTGGATTGATGAAAGAAGAATAGCCACCTTTAGGAGTCAGGGATTCAACCTTTTCCAATGAGAATTGATATAGTCCATCAGTTACCTTGCCTTGGAGTAGTGTTCGGCCAGTGGAAAGGTCCTTCACAAAGCAACAAGATGGGTGAAACTCAAAGAAAACTTGATTATCATGGGCAAACTGACTGACACTTATAAGATTCTTGGTTATATTGGGGACATGTAAGAGATTTTTGAGATGAAAAACATTATTAGGATTGGTTTTAGACTTAACAGTAGAAGAACCAATATGAAGAACATTCAAACCTGCACCGTTGCCTACAAGAACCTTGTTGTCGCCAGTGTATTCAGAGCCCACGGTCAGATTGGAAAAGTCACTCGTTACATGATTGGAAGCCCCTGAGTCTGGATACCACTGATTTTCCTTGTTTAAGTCATGCTGAAGAGAATAGGCAGTATAAGCTTGTTGAGGAGATGAATAACTCCCTGGACCTGATGACTGAGGAAATTGATTCTGAGCAAAACTAGAATTGTTCGGTTGTTGTGAGTTGTTTCCATTTGGTCCTTGATACCATCTTTCAAAACGCAGATAACACCTGAGGACTGTGTGGCCAAACCGACCACACAGTTGACATTGCGGTTTGCCACCGCTGCTATTCCAATTTCTACGATTCGATCTGCCTCCATTATTGTTCCCATTGGAGCCTCTTCCAGGACCTTCGCGTTTCTGATTGCTTTCAGTGGAGGGTTGTTGCTGCGTCTTTGGAGGGGGAATGGCGGTGTAGTTTACAGATGGTAGTGATCCAATGGTGTTTATAACAGCATTCCTCTCGATTCTACTTTCTTGAGTTAAAAGAAGAGAGTAGACCTTCTGGAGTGGTGGAGTATCATCTTTCTCTGTTATGACCGACACAGTAGGATCATATTCCAAGCCCAAACCTTTCAGGATATGCATCACGTGGTCAACCTGAGAAATCTTCTTACCTGCAGCTGCTAAAAAATCAACAAGATTCTTGATCTTGACAAAGTAATCCTTGAGACTCAGGTTTCCTTTCTTGATCGTTTCGAGTTTTGACTTTATCTGCATAACTCGAGCAAGATTCCGTGAGGAAAAACGATCGTTCAGAATTTTCCAGATATCTCTGGCCGTTTCACAATCAAGAACCTCAGAAAGAATCTCGTTGGACATCGACCCTAGAAACCACGACGTGATGAGATTGTCTTGGCGTATCCATGTCTCATAATCAGGATTAGGAAGAAGTGTAGATGAATTTTCACTAGAACGAATGGTCTTCGAAGGGATAACAGCGTCATCTTCAATAAAATGCCCTAAACCGTGACCTCGAAGAACAACCCGAACTTGAATTTTCCAGTACAAAAAATTCTCTTCATCTAATTTCACAATACTAGTCTTGCTCCCAGGATTGATTACTTTCATCGGTTGAAAAGAGCTCAGAGCCTCAGATGGAGAAGTCTCATTGGAGGAATCCATATCTTCGTGGAAAAAAAAAATCGTTAGACTTTCTGCTCTGATACCATCAAAGGAAAACAGTAAGGTATGCTCAGGAAATGATCACAAATTGTGCTTCCAATATATTGATCAAAAAAGGCAGTGTTCCTATATATAGAACACTGTGAAAACAGAATAAAGAACTAAATACAAACAGAAATAACAAACTCAAATAACCGAAAATACATTGATATTAATGTGCTCTCTTAACAGGATATAGCTTTTAGTGACTACACACAACTTGTTTAGCCCCAATTTGACTTACCCATAGCCCAACAACTTCACAGATGACCCAAGTCTTTGGTAGGACTTAGGAGGTAACATCTAAAGGGAATGAAAATCCCCGAAGCGGAAGCGTATATCAAACCGTTTCTCATTTAATTTGGTTTCCTAGAAGTACCTATACATTGGCAACATAAAATTATAGAACTAATACTATAATTCTATTTCAAGATTAGGCATGCAATTTAATTTGTAGGAGCCGAAAAAAAAAAGTTTTTTTCTCTCTCTCCCCGATATCTCTCCCTCTCTCGTCCCTCGTCTCTCGCACTCTCTCTCTCTCTCGTCTGCAACATAACGCCACCACCACCTCCTTCTCTTCTCCGGTCATCGCCAGCGTCGCTAACGGTGACGCTGGCGGTAAAAATCTCTCTCTCTCTCTCTCTATCACTCTTTCTATCTCTCTTCTGTAGATCCATCACGCCAGCGCCGCTGATAACGTGCATAACGCGCTATTTTTTCTGGTAAAATATAGTTAGTCTTTGAGTACTATTTGACCAATTTATGCATTTTAATGTTTATTTGGTAAGAAATTAAGTTGTGGAATAAATTTGAGAAATTGGAATCGATCCGGTGTTCGGGACCTAAGGAAGAGCAAAGGAAGAGAAAAGAATCAAGTTGGAAGCTTAATAAAAGAGACAAACACAAGACAGGACGATTCTTTGTGCCTACCTATCCCCAATCACACAGGAATGATCGCTGCTTACCAATCCTTTCTCATAAAATTCCTCTCAGGTAGCGTCTTCCTTAGTGTCTCGACGCTACACAATTTCCTAATCTCAATATGGCGGTAAACAGGACAGCGTTGCGACGCTACCGACAAATTTCCTATAAATACATCTTATTCTTGTACGACCAAGGGGGGTCTATTTGGTTAGATTTTAGCCTTAATTTCGACTAGAGACCTTCTGTGGGAGCTGAAGCAAGACCAAGGAGTGGGAACCAAGCTTGAAGACGTGAAGATCGTGACGGGGACGTGTCGGTTTCAATGGATTCAAGAGTTTTCCTTTTCTTTTCCTTACCTCTTGTTGTTTTTATGGCTTTTCATTCAATTAGTGTTTGTAGTTTCAAGACTATGAGTTGCTAGTTGTTTGTCTTAGGGATTGATGTAGTTGTTTAGTTTGTTGGATTGATTTTTGGTATGAATGTGCTTTTGCTTTATTCATGTAATTGTGTTATAATATAATGCATTTGATTAATTGGCCATTGATTGAATGTGATTTAGTGTTGAATATAACTCGGGAGAGAGGATTTAGCTTAGACCCTAATTTGATAACTTAAGTAGAATTCTAAGATCGGGAAATCTAGAATCACTTTAGAAGTTGTTGAAAGAACTAAGCCCAAAGTCTTGCATGTTAATTAACTTAGATAGGGATGTCAAGTTTGTTGTATGCATGAGAATCAATTATGCTTGGGAGACATAGTTGTGATTTACGATTCCGAGACTTGTAAAATAATTGCTCGCTAAATCCATCTCATTGATTAATCCTCAATCTCAAATAATGAAATCAATTCCCTAAGAGTCTTTCTATTTGAATCTCCACCTTTTATTTTATGTTATTTGTCGTTAGATTTATCTTTTGCATTAAGTTTTGCTCCCAAAATAAAATTGAACAAGATTATTCACGGTAATTAATTCACTAGAAAACCAATTCCAGAGGACGACACTCGTTTCACACGAAAACACTATATTATTACTTGACCCGTACTCTTGCGGTAAGCAATTCACACATCAAGTTTTTGGCGTCGTTGTCGAGGATTGACATATTTAGTTAGATTAATACTGTGAAAAAATTGTTTAGTCTTACTTTAGGGTGTATTTTTAGTTTTTTTAGGTAGATTGCATTTTTTTTCTTTATTTTCTTTCTTTCCATATTAGTTTTTTTTCCTTTATTGTTGCTTTCCATATTTGTTATTTCTTAATTTAGTGTTTTCCTTATCCATTTAGATTTTTTCTTATTTGTTTATTTTCTTTCCTTGTTTCAGATTCTCCTTAATTAGATTTTCCTTAATTGTTTTTGCATTCCTAATTTGATTAGAGTTTCCTTTCTTAGAATTTTTTCCCTTTTTTTTAGTAGTTTCCTTTTCTAGTTTTTTTTCTTATTTGTGTTCTTTCCTTTTCTATTATTTCCTTTTTTAGGTTAGGTTAGATCGTGTATGCGAAATGATAGGGATTTGGCTTTAGTACCTTTGGACCCCGAAATCGAGAGGACGATTAGTAGGATTCGAAGGAAAACTAAAGAATCTATCCAAATGGTCAATCCAAATCCTTATGTGGAGCCCAAGCCCATTAGAGACTATTTTGAGCTCGTGTTTCAAGGACAATAGTCGGGGATTGTCTATGTCCCGATTAATGCCAACAATTTTGAGCTGAAAATCGATCTCAACCAAATGGCTCGAGATTGCACGGACAAAGGATCGCCCACAGAGGATCCAAATTCTCACTTGAAATCCTTTCTAGATATCTGTGGGATGGTAAAAATTAATGGTCTTAATGAGGATGTCATTCGCTTACGGTTGTTTCCCTTTTCTTTGTAGGATAAAGTGAGGGATTGGTTGTAGTCTATTCCACCTGGGAGCATTACCACTTGGGATGCTTTGGTCCAGGCCTTCCTGAAGAAAATTTTCCCTCCTGCTAAGACGGTCAAGTTGAGGACTGAAATTGGGACATTCCAGCAGCAGTTTGATGAGTAGTTGTTCGAGGCATGGGAGCATTATTGTAACGCCCTAGGATTTTAAAGCTATCCTAGCGACATTACTAACTCTAAAACCAAACTAACTGAATGCACCAAAAATTTCGGCAGCATAACGACATACATAGGAGTAAACCAAAATTTTCCAAAGACCTGTTAGAACAAAAATAACACTTCTAATATCATCCACTCACAACCACACCACAACGCCTCTGGTTCACACCAGAACTTCTACAACAAGCGAGTCAGATCTCGCAATAATATAATCAATAAGGCATCCACAACCAACAACTCAACTAAGCACTACTACTACACTCTAACCTAATAGAAACAAACTTAGTCATTTAAAATTGAAATAAAAGATAGAGTTTATTAAACCAGCTCAACTAGCCTAGAGTCTCAACAAGAATAAATTCAAAACTAAAGCAATTAGGACAAGCAGTTGTCCAACCAATGAAAACAAAACTACCCTATCCAAGATAAAAACAAAGGAAAAAAACATAACGTTATCCAACTACGGTCTTTCCTCATGCGTCTCCTCTGCACCATCAGGCTCATGGCAGTCCTCACAACTTGCATAATCTAAAATGTTGGGGGAAAGGAGGGGAGGGGGTCAGTACAACCACGGTATTGGTAAGCAACCCTTACCTGAAAAAGCCATCAACCACAACCAAGCAAACAACATACTTTTCATGCACAAACAACATGCTTCTTTAAGGGATAACATAATGACATGCTCAAAAGCTAATCAAGTGAGTGACTATCCTAAGTCAAGACTCATACAACCCTCTATGTAACTCACAACTAATCATCAAACGTACTTAGCCCTCACTTGGCTCTCCACACGTGATTTCCGCGTCACGCTCCCCAAAACTCTCCAAGACTGACCCTTCGAGTTGCACCGACCCCTGACCATTTATACCCAGGGCCTCGACACTTCTCTTCAGAGCTCGGCGTTCGACCCTTGACCATTTATACCCAAGGCCTCGAACTTGAAGGATTGGAATTCCCAATTCCGTTACAGCGGAAGCAATTGGACCGTTCGTAAATTAATTTTGTTTTACAAAATACCAATACATTGGCAAAAGGTTAAGCGATGAGAAACATACCTTCGTTGACGACTCTGAATTCTTCAAGAACGCCTTTCTTGATTTCTCTGCAACAACGAAGAACACCACCATTTGATCTTCCCCGCTATAACTCTAAGATTATGAACGTAGTTGTGGGACTACCTAATCTTGAATGGGAAAAATTCTTAGAGAGAAAATTCTCCCTAGAGTTCTTGAGTTGAGAGAATATGAGAGGGCCTTATGGTGGCCATATGTTGTGGTACCGAAACCCTAGGGTTAGTGTTCTATTTATAGGAGAAAGGCCATGAATAAAATATTCATTTAAAATCAATTATTTCCATAACTGATTTAATCTTTTCCATTAATCAATTCCATAATTGATTAATCTTTTCCATAAATGATTGATCACTTCCATAAGTGATTAATCATTTCCATAATTGATTAATTTCCAATTAATTCTTTAATTAATTGATCACCAATTAAATATCATATATTTAATTTGAGACATTCTATTAGTTAATTAATTAATTACCCAATTAAATATTCAGGCATTCAATTAATTAATTATATAATATGAATCAAATTCATATTAAAATTTGAACTCCTTCAAATTCTCTTATATCCTATAAATTTAATATGATTCAAATTCATATTAATATTTGAACTCCTTCAAATATCTATTTCTCTCATAGACTATAGTTTAATTAAATCTCATTTAATTTAAACTAAATTGAATAATTAATTATTTCATCTTCTAATTAAATACCATATATTTAATTAGACATATATTTGAACTCTTTCAAATATATCAATCTCTCAATATAATAAAGTTTAATCTCAAATTAGACTTTATATTTTAATGCATCACTATACATTATATTAATTTGTATCTCATACAATTAACTTAATTCCCAATATGAATTTGAACTATTCAAATTCTCTCAAGATATATTTGTTCCTAATTACTCTTTACGAGCTAGAAGGGGGACCTAATGGACCTACAGATCAGAAGCTCCAATGATATGAGGTTAATAGATTAAACTCATTAATCAGGTTAACCAATATTCATTAACTGTGGGTCATTCCACTAAAGACCCACAACTGAACTCTTCTCACTGTAGAACATTTATGTGTCCACGAATATAGACCTATGCCGGTAAGTCAATCCTTCACGAGTGTTCGTAATCACGGCTGGGTCAAATTACCATTTTACCCCTATGTTACATCAGTCTCTTTAAGTACCAGCGCTCCTCTAATGAACAACCTGTTTATGGTACAACCATTAAACAGAAAGTTCCTCTCGGGCCAGTGAGAGGACGAGATCCCTTTGTTCAAGTCCCGGAGTCACCACTTAAGGGAACACTCATCTACTTCTCCTAGAAGTGGGAAGGAGTGAGTTCCTTCTTGTGTTGTCATGTCCCCAGCCTCCCACTCGGTCTTGTCCCCAAAAAGAAAGGCATATTGAGTCGGCGTATTGGCCACTCTCACCCATGCTAATCAAAGGACAATCCCTCATGAGAAGGAGTTCATGAAACACTCAGGATTAAGACTGAGTTACCTAGGTCATCGTATTGAAACAGTAACCTAACTAGTTAACGGTGTTACATCTAGTGGTTTACTATTTCGTGGTCCGGTCTTATGCAAACTCGTTGCCTAGGATACCCTCGCTCGCATGTCTCCTACATGGACGCCTTGGATCAATACGTCTGTATCGAATACAGAGTGGGTCGTATCACATAGTGTTACCAGGATAAGGTACCCAGTCTTATCCCTGTACTATCACTACAACAAATTATGTTTTTAATGTCGGACGGAAAAAACTTTGTGGGCCTTTTAATGTCGGATGAAAAAAACGCGCGACCTTTTAATGTCGGATGGCGGGTTTGAAAATTTTCGAACTTTTAATGTCGGGCATTGCCCGACATTAAAAGTCTTTTTTAAAAAAATTAATTTGTGGTTTTTTTTAAACGAAAGTTTATCTCTCTCCGTACAACTTTACTTTCTATCTCCCCGACATTTCTCTCTTCCCCCTTCTCTCGTCTTCACTTTCCCCTTCTCTCATCTTCGCCGACTAGAAGCTTACCGACAACGACTGGAAGCTCACCGGCGGTGACTTGAAGCACTACATCTCTGGCGCGGTTCCTTCCTCTTTCCCTTTTTATTTAAACCTCAGACTGCCATACCAGAGATTTTCCCTCAAAATCGCTCTCAAATAGCTTCCATTTCAACGATTTACAGGTTCTTTCTCCCTTTTTATTTCTAGGTCTTCCTCTGTTTTTTCCCTTCTCTTCTCAATCTCTGTTGACTTGGGGAAATTTCTTTTCCAAGACTTAGGGCTAGGGTTTACATTCAGGAAAGCTAAAGATGCAGCAACCACCGAAAATGATGCCCATGATGCCTTCGTTTCCCCCCACCAATATCACCACCAGAAGATTCAAAAGGCAAACTCTTTCTCTTTCTTCTTTACTTTTTACTCAAATGCTTATATTTGCACATATGGTAGTGTAGTAATGACTTTTCCTTGATTTGATGGAGTTTTGTTTATGGCCCTGGATGTGATTTTGAAAGAAAAATGTTTTTGTTCTTGATGAGTTATTAGATTTTACATGAATGGCTCCTTTAATGGCTAGATGTCTGCGGGGAAGAACCAAGTAAAATGATTTAATTTATTTCAATTTAAATCTAGGTCATATTGGGTTATTTCAAATGTACAGGAAGTTCTACTTCCAGATGGTAGTTTTTCCAAAAGTTTGGCTAGTTGTGATAACGAAGCCATGGCCAATGATCCCACTTTGTTGCTTCTGGTGACAGAGGCCAAGACATGTATGGAGTCATTCAAGGAAGGGAGTCAGATTAATCAAACAAGGTAATAGTCGTTTCTCACGAAGCATGATTGTTGTTGGAAGATTGTTTCCAAGGTCACTCTTGGTACAAATGTAACCTTATTTATAACGTGAAAGCAAATTTGAGAAGAACAAAGTAACTTACCAAATAAGTATGGTAATTTATGTTAAGGAACATTGCCAATTCAACCTCTTATTTAAAATTAGAAATAAGGGATTTGTCCTAAAAGAAGTGGCTTTCTGTGGTTGGAAAAGTTATGTTGTCTTCAAAATGACCATTTTTCATCTTGATTGTACTTGGAAAGACTATCTCGTTCTCTTGTACTTGGTTTTACATATATACTAGACAGATTCTTGCAATTCTAAATCAGTTACATGAAAGTTGCTTCAGGAAATTATCATTTATTGTCTTCAAGGAAATCTACATCGGGGTCAGTATTCTCTCTAAATGGAGGAGCAATAGTATGGCGCAGCATCAAGCAAGGATGCATTGCAGACTCGACCATGGAGGCCGAATATGTAGCCGCTTGCGAAGCAGCAAAAGAGGCAGTATGGCTCAGGAAGTTCCTAACTGACTTGGAAGTCGTTCCAAATATGCATCTGCCTATCACCTTGTATTGTGATAATAGCGGCGCAGTTGCAAACTCAAAGGAACCTCGCAGCCATAAGAGAGGCAAGCACATCGAAAGGAAATACCATCTCATTAGGGAGATTGTGCACCGAGGAGACGTGATCGTCACGAAGATAGCGTCGGAGCACAACATTGCTGATCCATTCACGAAGGCTCTCACGGCTAAAGTGTTCGAGAGTCATCTAGAAGGTCTAGGTCTTCGAGATATGTACGAGAAATAATCTAGGTCAAGTGGGAGAATTGTAACCGGTATATCGATACCTTAGTATACTGGGTATTTAGATGCCCTAGTTTATTGTATTTTTACTCCGTTATTAATACAAGTATTTATTCATCCACTGCTGTTATAGATTATAGTACATCCCACTAAACTAGAGTTTTAGTTCAAGTGGGAGATTGTTGGGATTGGTGCCCTAAAACTCGTAGATAGTGAATGTTAAACGAATTATATACTTATTCGATAAAGGTGTTATCGAGATTGATTCAGTAAAAGTCATTACTGAATAAATTAAATTGCACATATAATAACCCAAATCCAATAAACTAAGATCCATGGCTATAGGATGAACACTTGAGCTTTATGTAGAGACATAAAAGTGGATCAAGCTTAAGTAATAGCCAAAACGGTCTATAGTATAGGAATAGGGTTGGGTACCTTATTCTGGAGACACTATGAGACACGGCCCACTTTATAGATGGTATAGACGATGTGATCCTAAATCGTCCATGTAGAGACATGCGAGTGGGGGCGTCCTATGCAATGAGTTTGCATAAGACCAGGACCGAGAAATAAGTCGCTCTCGCTTTATAACACCGTTTACTGACGAGACTGACTATTTCATGTGATGACCTAGGTAACTCGATCTTAATCCTGAGCTAACTATGAACTCCTGTTTATTCGGGCTTATCCTTAGATCTGCATAGGTGAGAGTGGCTCAGTATCGCCGACTCAATAAGCCTCCCATTTCAGGGATAGGAACGGGTAGATAGCTGGGGACATAGTCGTGCAAGAAGGAATTCACTCCTACCCGAATAAGGGATAGTAGAGAGGTTGTTCCCTTAAGTGCTGACTCCGGGGCTTGAACAAAGGGATCCCGCCCTCTCATTGGCCCGAGAGGGACTCGGTTTATTGGTTGGACCATAAACCAATTGTTCATTAGAGGATCAGTGGGACTTAAGGAACTAGAAGTATTATAGGGGTAAAACGGCTTATTGACCTAGCTATAGCTACGAACAACCTGTGAAGGATCGACTTACTAATCATGGTTAAATCAAGTGGACGGAAATATATCTATAGTGAGGGGAGTGCAACTATCGGGCTATAGTGGAGTGTCCCGATAGTTAACGAATGTTGGCTAGCTTGGACAATGAGATTAGTCGGTTAGCCTCGAATCGTTGGAGCCCCTGATCTATAGGTCCATTAGGTCCCCCTACTAGCTCATATCGGAATTAAGCCTAGAACAAAAGATAGGAAGCTTTGAATCGTTCAAAATCGGGAAAAAGGGTATTATCGTAAATTGTGTTTGACACAATAATTTAATTATGAATTAAATTAGAAAATGAGAGATGAAGTATTTAAAAGTGTTTTGAATACTATATATATGTATTAGGAATCATATATATGGAATTGCACAAGATAACAAAGATTAATTAGATTAATCATATCAAAATGAACTTGAAAATTTTCAAATTAATTACCAAGCAATCAATTTCAATTTAGAATTGAAATTGGGGGTAATTTGCAAGCTTGAAATTTGATTTCAATTTGAATTTAGTGGATTTAGTTGGAAATCCACTTAATGCATGATCATTCAAAGTGGAAAGAAAACTCACTCATGCATTGTTGCATGTCTTGTGTAGTGTACACCTAGAATCCACTTGAGCTTGCAAATACACCATGTGTCTTGTGTCTTGAGGCTTGGCTTTGCATGGAGAATGTCTTTAAAAGGAGTTTGAATCATATTCAAACATAAGAGAGTCATTTCCTTAATGTTATGCTGCTGGAATTTGGACTCAAAGTTCTCTCATCTCTCATTCTTCTCCATTGTTTGATGCTTCAAGCATTCCCTTCCCATTCCCTATCTTATATAGACTCCCACAAGTCGTTCTTGGCCCGGAGTATAGTAGGGAAGACTCTAGAGGTTGTCCAAGGGGCATAGGAGAGGCAAACACCACAAGGAGTTCAACATAAGTGAGCTACAAAGGTTGGTGTTTTCTAAACTCTCTATTCTGTCTTTTCTAGAACATGCATGCTTTAGGAGTAAAATTGAATGTCTTAAGTGCTTTCGATCTTCAATTGCTTCCGCATGTGTAATATGTACACCTTCAGTAGTGGGTGTATAAATACATGTATAAAACATATACAATGTACAAATACAATAAACTAGGGCATAACTATACCCATTACATAATGGTATCACTATACCCATTACATTTCTCCCACTTGCCCTAGATTACACCTTTGTACATATCTCGTAGATCTAGACCTTCTAGATGACCCTCAAACACTTTAGCCGAGAGAGTCTTTTTAAATGAATCAGCAATATTTCATTCAATTTAATGTGTCTGCTTGTCTTAGGTTGTGATGTTCTTTTGAATTTGCCACAACACCACTATATCACTATAAAGTGTGATGGGCAAGTTCACATTTGGAACACATTCCAAATCAATCAAGAACTTTCTAAGCCATACAGTCTCTATCGCTGCTTCACAAGCAACTATTTTTCCGGCCTATACGGTCAAGACTGTAACTATGTCATACTATAGCTCCATCGTAAAGAGTGACCACAGATACTGATGTAGATTTCCTCAAATCCTTATCAGTTTTAAAATCTGTGTCAGTGTATCCTGGAAGGATCAAATCCTTAGTCCCATACACGAGCATATAGTTCATCGTTCTCCTCGAATACTTAAGGATATTCTTAACGGTTTTCCAATGATTAAATCTTGGATTAGAATGATACTTACTGACAATCCCTATTGCATAGGGCATTCGTCTCATCTCCTCAACTTCTTGAGGTGTCTTAGGAAACAGTTTCTTAGACAAAAAGAATTTCACGCTTGAAAGGTAGTGAACCCTTCTTGGAATTCTGCATCTTATATCTAACTGACATCTTGTAGATATAAGTCACTTGAGACAAGGCTAGCTTTTTGTTCTAACGATTTGGATCCCAAGAACAAACTCGGCTTCTCCCAAATTTCCATTTGGAAATGAGCTGCTAGCTCCTTTAATGTCAGTAAGATAACCTACATCATTCTCAATGATTAGGATATCAATCATATACAACACTAAGTAAGCTACTGAACTATTAATGATTACTTGTAAACACAAGACTCATTAATGTTCTGATTAAAGCCAAAAGATTTGGTCACTATATCAAATCTTATATTTCAAGATCGAAATGCTTAGGTCAATCCATGAATGGATCACTTAAGCTTGCAAACCCTTTTACTTTTGATCTTGTTGTATGAACCCTTCTGGTTAAGACATGAATGTCTCGTTTTCTATTGTAAATCCACTTGTAACTAATAGGTGTTACCCATCAAGCAAATCTACAAGATCCCAGATGGAGGTGAAATACAAAGTACTTCATTTCTAGGTTCATGGCTTTAATCCTCTGATTGTTGTCAACATCATTCATTTTCTTTCTAAAAGATAATGAATCCTCTATGCCATCATCAAGTATGATGACCTAGGCTTCAATCAAGCCCATGTAACGTTCAGGTTATAAAATAACCCTCCCACTACATCGAGGCACTCTCAACTATTGAGATGGATGTGTCTGACTAGATGCACTGATCCATCAACAACTCTTGTTGAACAGCCAGCCTCATCAACAACTCTTGTTGAACAGCCAGCCTCATCAACAACTCTTGTGGATGTTACTGTAGCTTCATTAGTTAACTTACTTAAATCGACTATACTCTTGTGGTTTATGATTTTTGATGTGGACTTCTTTTGAGAATTTAGCATTTGTTGATACAAATTCTTTATTCTCTTGTGAATTGAAAAAGTATCCACTTCTCGTTTCCTTTGGGGTTGCCTACTGCAATATGCAATGCAGTCAACACTGCATGACCCCAAAATGAGTCAGACAATTGAGCATAGCTCAACATGGAATGAACCATATCCAATAGGGTTCCATTTCTCCTAAATGAGATTTAGGGTGTGATCCCATGTACTATCAAATAGTCCTGGAATCTCAAATCCCTATACTCAACAGTTTGATCGGATCGAAGTGTTTTTATCATCTCACCTAACAAGTTTTCAACTTCAGTCCTAAGCCCCTTCGAATATCTCAAGAGCTTTAGACTTAAGTTGCATTAGGTAAAGATACTCATACCTTTGAATACTCATCCAAAAGAGATGAATTATTCATGCCCTCCCACTGTTTTAACATATTGAACCACCAGGATCCAAATGTATAAGCTCCAAGAACTCTTTGGTTCTTAGATCTTTTCCAGTAAAAGACTTATCAGTCATATTGCCCACAAGGCATGACTTACAAGGTAGTAGAGATTCATCTTCTAACTCGCTTAAAAGTTCACTCTTGACCAATCTCCAAATCAAATTGAGATTAATATGGTCTATCTTAAAACCAAAGAAAGGTATTTTCCTTTAGGAGAAATCCTTTGCCTCTTTTCACATTGAGTAGTAGCAATCTTACACAACCAAGTGTTCATGACTGCTTTACTCTTGATTAGTCTTAAAACATTTAGGGTACTTTCCAATAAAGCTAAACAAATGTCAACTCCCTTTCTTGAAACAAAACTGCGTTAGCAGAGAAAGATAAAGAGTAACATCGTTCCAGCAAATAAGACACAGAAATCAAATTTCTTTTTTTCTTTTTTTTTTTTTTTTTTGAGGCAAGAAATCAAATTTCTTTTGATCTTAGGAATTACATACACATTATCTAATAATATGTATTTTCTCCCACTGAGAAAAATAACTTAATGTTCCCCACTGCTATAGCCAAAATAACCTCTCTAATTCTAACTTTGAGAGTTATTACGCAAGCAGCAAGCTGTTGCCAGAAACTTATTCCTTTAAAAGAATGACACACGTGATTCGTGGCCCCTGAATCAAGTATTCAGGGAGAATCACTATTCTTCACTAATCACGTTTTCAAGACAAGTAAATGAAAATTACGGTCTTGAACAAGTTCTCTTTTTGGTAAGCAGGGTTCTATGTCATATTCACCAAGAGCAATTCTTAATGAATTAAACATATGGGGCATGAGGACATTCCTCAGTTAAGAATAATCCTAGACTTATTTACCACAATTTGTCGTTTAAGCTTGTTGTATTACCGTTATTTATAAAATGACGTAAGACAATACACATAAAATTATTATATAATTGCTGAAGTAACAAATTACTTGTATTATTATTTTTGCACTAACCCATCACAAATAATCCAATCAAATTCTGCAAAAACAAATAAGCAATCAAAGAAACCCTATAAAACTATTGATTTAGTTTTTGCAACGATACTTCAAAGGTTTAGAACAACAGCCACCGAATGGTGGTCAGCTACTCCTCCTCTGAATTGAAACAATCTCAACCAAACTCTAACACCAGAATAACTCATATTCCGTTAGCGTTTAGTTACCGTTGTTCGGTCAAGTGTTAGTTAACACATTTAACTCATCCCCGTAAGTGTAACCCTCCCACTTTCAGATCTCAGAGACACGCACCAACAGGCTACCGAAGGGAAAGACAACTGTTCGTGATTAGCCTAAGTGACCCTATCCTATTCAGGAGTTCACGGTGTTCCGAATCCTATGATCAGGCCCTCCGAAGGGATGGTTGCTATTGGGTTCCTAGAGTGAGTAAAAATATGGTATAAAAAGACTCTAGAATTCCTGTGCAAGTATACACAGTCTGCAGCAAGTAATATTATCAATCCGAGTCCTGAATTGGCTTCCACTTTATCTATTTTGTGTAACTTTCTAATGGTTTCAAAGATGGTAACAATAATTTGGTTTAATGAAAATTATGCTGAAGCAAAATAAAAGACAAAACAAAGAATAAACAAATAGGTAGGTAGATTAAAGACAGGCGCTGGTTAGGCTTAGTAGTTGTTTAAAAAGATGCTCTAGCAATATTATTGATCATGCAACTCTCGCAGTATTATTAGCGGATTCCTCTTGGAACTCCGGATCTTTTGGAATGTGTTTCAACCCCAATGAAGTGCGACCGATCAAGCACTAGGCAACTGGCTATCCCTAGCTCAGTCACTGGCGTTCACCGATACACAATGATCGTAGTGTGGATAATTGTCACACACTCTCTAAATCATCCCTGAAACTAGAGAGAGATATTCACACCGGCTGGCCAGGCGGGCATAAAATGTAAATAGGCACAACAATTAACCAAGATGCAATAATCGATATATTACTAAAGTTTAAACACAGCAACTACATGTTCCTAACCAACACCTTAAGCTACTTAGATCATAATAAACATGGAAACGTGAATTACAATCTGAGTAAGCATGTCCATAATCACAAGACAATAAAGAAAATAATAATCTCCTTAATCGGCTTGCGGATGATGGTGTTCTTGGTAATCTTCAATCTCTCTATACTACTCGGCTTCCAAGGTAAGTTGGAATGCTTTTGACTTTGACGGCTACTTCCTTTTATAGAAGGATGGGAGGCTAGAATTAGGTCAACTAGGACAGGTGTAAGGCTCTCCTTGATCCTTTATCACGAGAATAACTCAACAAAAATCGGTTCATGAAGTTGGCTAACGAACTATGATGTGGCAGTTTCTGCTCCCAGTTTTCCTGCAGCATAGAATTTGCTCCCTCCAGTGGCTCAGCAATGTATTCTGCATAAAATAATTCCCAAAGCTTTCATTCTTCCAAATGGGTTAAAACATATAATATATATCTAGAACCAACCCTATTAAGCACGAAAGACACACAAATCCTTATATAAATGAGGCCTAAATAACTACCTTTTGGGCAGTTATCACACCCCCAAACTTGAACTATTGCGCGGGACGCGCAATACTAACTCACCTTCCTTTAAGAATTTAAAAACATTAGACAAAGAATTAGCTTAATCAAATCAGACAATTCAATACTGCCCTAAACCTTTACCTGAGCACTCTGCAACACCGAGCTCTGCTGCAGCAAAATGATTCCTTCAGCAGAGACAAATAATTACCACTTTCAACTCAATTCTAAGAACTCTCCACAGCTTAGCTCTATTATCAGACATCTTAAAACATATTTTCAAGCGTTTATATTTTCATTTTAAGACTTAAAGCAGCCCTACAGTCATAAGTTCTCAAGCATGGGATGACCCACTTTATGGTGCAGTATACCCTTGCCTCAAACTCATCACCAACTAGGCTCAATACTCTTTATAAAGCTCAAGAATCCTTAGTTATTCCATCTCTTGCCCCTCAGAATGGCAACATTTTATGATGAAGCTCACCTAAGTTCTGGGAGACAGAAAAAAACTGTTGGATCATCATTCATCCTTCAAAACTTTTGCTCCATCAATTTTTTCAGCAAAATTTTCCACAATCAATTTTTTCAGCAAATAATTTTTCTCATTTTTCATATTTACTAGGTCATCTTTTGACGCGAAGACAAACTGTGGGTATCACAAATGTCCCCGGTTACTCAATAACCTAACAAATTTTAAATGAAGGAGAGAAATGCTCGAGCAAAATATTTGGAGTAGCAAAAAGTCCCCCAAACTTGAATTATTCATTGTCCCCAATGAATCATTAATTTTGCAAATTATACCCCCAAACTTAAATTTTTCTATCTGAATTTTAACCTAAGCGTGGGACTAGAACTAAGCTTAAAGTGGATCATATAAGTCAATACTACCTCCAAAATCTTCTTTGCCGCAGCAACAGTCCAGGCTAGAAGAAATGCTCAAGCAAAAGGTTCCTGGAGATCAGAATACCTTGATCTAATTAAGCTTAATCAGTCCAAGCTTAAAAAATTCAGAAGAAAATTAGTAAAGTTAGAGTTACTCAGTGCCCATGAAACAAAAACATTTAGAAATTTCATTAAAAACATGAAGAAGAGATTACAAATCAGATATATATTTTTTCCAAAGAAGCAGAAAATTAAAAAGAAAACAGACACATCAAGCAAATATAGAAGAAATGCGGCCAGGAATGCGCGAGCAAACAAAATATTTCATCCAAAATATTGCGCGCCCAAATCCTCCTTCAATCGTCCTGACCCAAATCTTCTTCTTCGTCTTCCTTCTCAGCAGGGGACGATGGAATCCAGGGGTTCAGTAAGTCTTCGGGGAATGCAGGGAGGGCTGGATATGGCTTTGACAAATTTTTTTGCAGCGCCCTCTTCAAACCAGCATCACGATTCTTAACATATGTCCAGAAGGCTAAAGTTTGCCTTTCAGCAAACTCCTGTCTGCTGGCCAACAGTGCCAGTTGTTCTAGAATCGTATTCATGCCGTAGATCAGCCCTCCTTGTCGTATCTCCTGCGTACGCTGGAGCCACGCCAAATTGGGTGTATCAATGATCCCCTTATCAAATAGAATGACATCATTCTCATCCACTGGAACCCCTGCGTTTTTGCACAGCATAGTAATTGTATTTGGGAAGAACAACTTCCCCACCTTCTTTTTCCAGCAATCAACAATCTCAGAAGAAATAATTTTTCCTACATCAATACTCATCGAGCGAAGAATGGCAAAGGCAAGCAATACCCTGTCCCGATATACTGTGGAGTCGTGTGTTGTCGGCAGCAAGCGTAGCCTGATGAAACCCATCCAAGTGTTGGCTTCACTCTTTAAATAAGCAGCTTGAAACGTGTGCTTCCGCGTCTGCGACATCCTCCATTGAGCCCCCTCAATGCCTACCTCCCGGACAGCCGCACTAAATTGGTCGCTCGATGGCGCAACCATCATTTCATTAAAAACTGCATGCGGAAAATCCTGGAGATCGAACAATTCATTAATGGCCTCAAGGCTCCACTGTACAGGCACTCCTCGAACGATAACCTCAAAATCATTCTTAACGTCAAGATTGGCGTAAAATTCCCGAACAATGTTGGAATTGACAGGTTCTGGTTTCACACAAAATTGCCTCCACCCGAGGTTCACTATTCCAGACTCCAAGAACCTGGGCAAATCACTGCCAAATCCTCGTTCGAACAAGAAGTCCCGTTTCAGCACCTCCTGGTATTTTGCTCGAGCAAGGTCGTTGACGAAGCGAATAAAAGGCAACCTTGGTTCCTCAATCTCGCCAGCCTCACCCGATGCCTCAGCAATTCCTTTGCCCTTGTCTTCTCTTCGCTTGGGCAGAATCTCTTCCTCAGCCGTTTTTGCTTCTTCTTTGCTCGTCTTTTCTTCAGCTTCCTTCTTCTCTTGTTCCTCTCTCTCTGTATTGTCTTTTTCAGAGTTAGTAGTCGGGGGCGAGGGGGTATCAGTCCGAACCACCTGAATACGGTCGGCCTTTCGCTAATGCGGCGTCGTTTTGGAGGATCGGGCATGACGACCTCAACACGAGCCTCCTGGATTGGCGCTCTTTCAGTCTCTTTCTCAGGCACAGCCGCTGCCTCTTCCCCTCGAACCTCGTCAGCCTATGCTTCTTGATTTCCTTCAACATTTTCTTCGTGAACTGTATCTGGGACTATCGATTCTTCCTCAGGATTTTGAATTCCCTCTGAATCTGGGTCATTCACTGCTTCTTCTTGGATAGCTTCCTGCTCCGCAGCCCTCTGCTGCCTTCTTCTTCGCTTAGCTTCTTTCTCCTCCGGTGTTCTTTTCTTCTTCGTTTTCCCTTTTTGCACCTCCGGAGTAACCGGTACCTCCTCCTCCTCACTCTCTCTTCCTTTTCTCGCTCTCGTTTTGGCCATTGAAGGTTTTGAAAAGGATTTTTATAACGCACACAGAGAACGAAAGAAAAAAATGCAAATGGGAGGGGATGGATCAAGAAGATGAAGTGGGAAGAACTTACCGAAGGTTCTTGAATAAATAGCTGCAGCAAATCAAATCATAACTAAAAGATTCTGCTTCGTATTAAATGGGTTTACCGTTCACATTCAATTTGCAAATCAAATTCCCAACGGTAAAATCTTTGAATTTCAATCAACCATGGTAAATAACTACACGCTGTCAACGGCTAAACCGTTGGATAATCCCTGCGTGACACGTGGCAGCATCCCGAAAATTTACCTGCTCACAGAAATTCAAAAATCCAAACGGTAAAAATAATTAACTCACACTAAAATCCTTTTTCTCTGACGAAATGCTCCAGCCAAACCTTTGCCGCTACAATCTTCTAAACCTGAGGAATCTTGGATACGGGTTTTAAATTTCAAAATAGAATACCAAATCTTCTAAAAATAACCAATCAAATCAACTTTAATCTTTCTTGAAGCCGACTTAATTCAGAGAAAATGTTTATTAACTCAAACTAAACAGAATTAAATTAACTGAAAATAAAATCTAGATAAACTCAAATCTAACTAATTAAAAGATAATTTAAAGATAATTTAAATAAATTACCCGAAAATAAAATCAAATTCAAAACGAAATAGATAAAATCTAAAATAATTTCTACGGAATTAAAAATACCAACGGACTGCAAATAAATCATTCAAAATCAAATCTAACCTAATCGAAATTTAAAAAAAAAATCAGAAAAATAAAATCAATACAAACACTGGGAGCTCAAAATTTTGCTCTGTGAAATGCTCCCGCAAAAATCTTGCTCTCTCAATCATCAACCAACCTTAGGGAAGGATATTTCGCCTGAAATTCCTCTCCCCAATAATTTTTCACACGCTGTCCATTCACTTTGAACACTCTTCCATCTTTTTCATCCTGCAAAGTAATCGCTCCATGGGGGAAAACCTCAACCACAGTAAATGGTCCTGACCATTTAGATTTTAGCTTTCCAGGAAATAATTTCAATCTAGAATTATAAAGCAAGACTTTTTGACCCTTGACAAACTCTTTAGATTTTATTTTCTTGTCATGCCACAGCTTAGTCTTTTCTTTATACATTTTTGCATTTTCATAAGAAAATTGGCGAAATTCCTCTAATTCATTAAGCTGCAGCATTCTTATTGCTCCTGCACGACTCAAATCAAAATTTAACTTTTTCAAAGCCCAAAATGTTTTATGCTCTAGCTCTAATGGTAAATGGCAAGCTTTCCCATATACTAACCTATAGGGAGACATACCTAGAGGAGTCTTATAGGCTGTCCTATAAGCCCAAAGAGCTTCATCCAACCTAAAAGACCAATCCTTTCTAGATGGATGAACTACTTTCTCTAAAATCGATTTAATTTCCCTATTACTAATTTCAGCTTGACCATTTGCTTGTGGGTGATAAGGGGTAGCTATTATATGCTTCATCTCATACTTAGCTAAAAGCTTAGTTAAGATATTATTAACAAAATGTGTACCCTCATCACTCACTAGAGCTCTAGGTGTCCCTAACCGCGTAAAGATGTGCGATTGAAGAAACCTTGCAACTGTCTTGGCATCACTCTGATGGCATGCAATGGCCTCCACCCACTTGGACACATAATCAACTGCCAATAAGATAAAAACATTGTCATTAGAAGGGGGAAATGGCCCCATAAAATCAATACCCCATACATCGAATAATTCAACTTCTAAAATGTAAGTAAGAGGCATTTCATCTCTAGGCCCTAAATTTCCTCTCCTTTGGCAAGCATCACATTGCTTGTAGAACCAATGGGCATCTTTGAATAAGGTGGGCCAGAAAAATCCACAATGCAAAATCCTCATAGCTGTCCTCTGACCGCTGAAATGGCCTCCATATGGCGAAAAGTGACATTGCTCCAGGATTTCCCTTGCTTCATCACCTGAAACACACCTACGAATAATACCGTCAGAGCATTGCTTATACATAAATGGCTCATCCCAATAGAAAAATTTCGCATCATGCTTAAACTTTTTCTTCTGCCTCCAATCCATGTCAATAGGGGTGACTCCCTTTACCAAAAAGTTGGCAATATCAGCATACCAAGGGACATCCCTGACTACCTTTACCTCAACAGCAAAAAGTTTTTCATCTGGAAAAGAATCTGAAATGGCAGATTGCTCCAGCAAAGATGATGATGGATCAAGACGAGATAAATGATCTGCAATAACATTTTCTGATCCCTTCTTGTCCTTTATCTCCAAATCGAACTCATACAATAATAAAACCCAACGAATTATTCTAGGCTTTGCATCTTTCTTGGTCATTAAATACCTTATTGCTGCAAGATCCGTGAACACCGTGACTTTGGATCCAACCAAATATGGCCGAAATTTCTCAAAAGCAAACACCACAGCTAACAACTCCTTTTCAGTAGTTGTATAGTTGACTTGTGCCTCATTTAAAACCCTGCTTGCATAATATATAGGATGGATAAATTTGCCCTGCTTTTGCCCCAGCATAGCACCTATCGCAGCATCACACATTACCCCAAATGGTAAATTCCAATTAGGTGCACAAAGAATAGGTGCTGAGACTAAAGCAGCTTTTAATGTCTCAAAAGCCTTCCTACAATCTGCATTAAAGTCAAAAACATGATCAGTACACAATAAGTTACACAGAGGTTTACTGATTTTGGAAAAATCCTTTATGAACCTCCTATAAAATCCGGCATGACCTAAAAAACTCCGAATTCCCTTCACTGAACTCGGAGGTTCTAGCCTTTCAATCACCTCTATTTTTGCTCTATCAACTTCTAGACCATTCCTAGAAATCCTATGACCTAACACTATGCCCTCCTTCACCATGAAGTGGCATTTTTCCCAATTAAGAACTAGATGGGTATCCTCACATCTTTTTAATACCTTACCTAAATTTTCTAAACAATTCTGAAAAGACCCTCCAAAAACTGAAAAATCGTCCATAAATACCTCAACAGTGGACTCAATCATATCGGAAAAAATCGCTAACATACACCGCTGAAATGTTGTTGGAGCATTGCAAAGGCCAAAAGGCATTCGCCTAAAAGCAAACGTCCCATAAGGACAGGTGAAAGTGGTTTTTTCCTGATCCTCAGGAGCAATAGTAATCTGGTTATATCCAGAATAACCATCTAAGAAACAATAATAGGTCTGACCAGCCAATCTATCCAACATTTGGTCAATAAATGGTAGAGGGAAATGGTCCTTACGGGTGGCTTTATTAAGCCTCCTGTAGTCCATGCAAACCCTCCAGCCAGTTACTGTCCTGGTTGGGATCAACTCATTGTCTTTATTGCTCACCACAGTGACACCTCCTTTCTTAGGAACACATGGGATAGGGCTTACCCAATTGCTATCGACAATTGGATAAATTATCCCAGCATCCAACCATTTGATCACCTCCTTTTTAATAACCTCTTTTATTGCAGAGTTAAGCCTTCTTTGTTGCTCAATACTCCTAAAGGATCCCTCCTCTAGAGTGATTCTGTGCATACAAAAAGATGGGCTAATTCCCTGAATGTCAGCCAACGTCCAACCTATAGCCTTGCGGTATTGCTGCAGCAATTTTATTAAGGCCTCCTCATGCTCTGGCATTAAATCTGATGCAACAATAATGGGCAACGTCTCTCCTTCCCCAAGATACACATACTTTAGATGATCCGGCAAGGGCTTCAAATCTAAAGTAGGTGCCTCAACCAGGGATGGCTTAATAGGAGGAGCTGTCCTTTGATCTAAATCTAAAGACTCAAAAACATCCTCACACCTAAACAACTCTTTTTCATTTCTTCTTTCTAACAAACAAACTTCTAAATCTTCTACACTAACCTCCCCATGCTCTTCCGAATGCTTACTAGCCGAATCCTGTATTGATGTCTCAATAACTGTGCTCTCCAGAATCCTAATGAAGGAGCAATCCCCCATTTCGTCCGGATATTTCATGGCTTTAAACACATTAAATTTTACTTCCTCATTACAGACTCTCATTGTTAATTCCCCTTTTTGAACATCTATTAACGTTCTACCAGTAGCAAAAAATGGACGACCTAGAATAATTGGGACATCTTTATCAACCTCATAATCTAAAATAATAAAATCAACAGGAAATATGAATTTATCCACTTTTACTAAGACATCCTCAATTTTACCCTCTGGATATGTGATAGACCTATCACCTAGTTGGAGTGTGACTGTGGTAGGCCTAACTTCACCAATACCTAACTTCCGATAGACCGAAAGAGGCATTAGGTTAATGCTTGCACCTAGATCACAGAGTGTTCTACCTAACTCTTTTCCACCTATAGATACATGTATAGTAAATGACGCTGGATCCTTAGCCTTGGGTGGTAGCCTATTCTTAAGAATAACACTACACTCCTCAGTAAGAGATACAGTTTCAAACTCACCTAACTTCTTCTTTTTAGTTAAAATATCCTTGAGAAATTTAGCATAATTAGACATTTTCTCTATAGCTTCTACTAAAGGGATATTTATATGCAATTGCTTAAGAATCTCTAAAAACTTTTTAAATTGACCATCCTGAATCTTAGGCTTTTTCCTTTGTGGAAAAGGTAGAGGTGGTACATAAGGTGGGGGTGGCACATAAGGTGGTTCCACATCTGGAACAGAACCAGATGCTACAGCATCTTTATTGCTGCCTCCAGCACCCTTACCAGACTCCAACTCTTTCTCAACCACAACATTTTTATCACTATTTCTATTTGTATTTTGGGTCTTACTAGGCTCTTCTAATGGCTTACCACTCCTAAGAGTTACTGCCTTTACCTGCTCCTTACCTTCCCTTCTGGGATGTTCAGTATCCGAGGGAAGTTTCCCTTGTGGTCGTGCCTTCAACTCACTAGCTAGCTGACCCACTTGCAATTCCAGGGCTCTCATCGAAGCTTGATTACTTTGAATTGCAGCATCTGTACGAGCCATGAATTCTTTCATCATCGCCTCAAGAGAATTCCCCGAATTTTGCTGGGGCAAAGCCTGCTTATTTTGCTGGGGCAATACCTGCGCTTTAGCAAATCCCGGCTGGTTCACCTTTTGTTGTGCCTGCACATTACTTCCTTGTCCTCCCCATGCGAAGTTGGGGTGGTTGCGCCAACCTGGATTGTAAAAATTAGAATAAGGGTTATTCCTCTGATTACAAAAAACACAGAAGCTGGATTGCTGGGGCAAAACTCGTAGTTGTGATTTTCTCCACAATAGACACATGCTTCCTCTGCCACTTGGTTCACCACTGCAGTAGGCTCCATAGCTGGTGGCTGCTGATGACTAATCACTGTCACATTCTTAAGAGCGTTAGCAATCATTGCAAGATCAGCCCTAATGGTGGACACACCATCAACCTCTAATACACTCTTAACCTTTAACATCTGACCACTGACAACTATTAATCGATATTCTTTCTAAAATTTCATAGGCTTCATCAAAAGTTTTTGCCAAAAGGGCCCCTCCAGCCGAGGCATCAACCTTACCTTGGGTTACTCCATTTAAACCATTGTAAAATGTTTCCATTTGAATACAATGAGGTAAACCATGGTGGGGACACTTTCGTAAAAGCTCCTTAAACCTCTCCCAAGCCTCACTACAAGTCTCATCTTCAAGTTGCCTAAACCCTACTATTTCACTCCTTAATTTAGCATTTCTATTAGGTGGGAAATATTTACTCAAAAAATTTTCAGCTAACTCATCCCATGTCCTAATTGATCCTGGAGCAAAAGAGTTCAACCATGCCTTTGCTCCATCTCTAAGAGAGTACGGGAACAAAGTTAATCTAAGGGCATCTCTAGGAACTCCTTGAATAACAAAAGAATCGCTAACTCCTAGAAAAGACTTAAGATGTAAATGAGGATCTTCAGATGACAAACCATGGAATTGACCCACGGTTTGCAACATCTGAAACATTACCGGTTTCATTTCAAAATTAGCCGCTTGGATTTGGGGACGTGCAATCCCTGGATTCAACTCATTAAACATTGGGACAACATACGCACGAATGGCTCTAGTCCTATCGTTCGCTATCAAGATAGGATTCTCAGCCTGATTATTTTGCTGCTCATTTTGCTCAAACAGCGGGTTTTGCTGCAGCAACGGATTCTACTGGGGGTTTGCTGGACCTTCAGGACCCTCCGGAAGACGCGACACGTTCTCCATCTGGTTTCTGCGCTGCTCTCTCCTTCTTATCTTGAATGTCCTTTCGATTTCTGGATCAAGCTCAAACCTTACCCCAGGCGGATCGCTCATGCACCAAGCTCACACCTGCAAAAACAAAAGAAACAATCATAAAGTTCTAGCACCAAACCACTAAAACACCTACACAAAACAAATCAGATAAAAACTTATTCACATCCCCGGCAACGGCGCCAAAAACTTGTTGGGTTCCTAGAGTGAGTAAAAATATGGTATAAAAAGACTCTAGAATTCATGTGCAAGTATACACAGTCTGCAGCAAGTAATATTATCAATTTGAGTCCTGAATTAGCTTCCACTTTATCTATTTTGTGTAACTTTCTAATGGTTTCAAAGATGGTAACAATAATTTGGTTTTATGAGAATTATGCTGAAGCAAAATAAAAGACAAAACAAAGAATAAACAAATAGGTAGGCAGAT
This sequence comes from Luffa acutangula, assembly GCA_036850905.1. Classification (NCBI taxonomy): domain Eukaryota; kingdom Viridiplantae; phylum Streptophyta; class Magnoliopsida; order Cucurbitales; family Cucurbitaceae; genus Luffa; species Luffa acutangula. The sequence goes on from CM072087.1 coordinate 11,840,611, forward strand.
TAAAGACAGGCGCGGGTTAGGCTTAGTAGTTGTTTAAAAAGATGCTCTAGCAATATTATTGATCATGCAACTCTCGCAGTATTATTAGCGGATTCCTCCCGGAACTCCAAATCTTTTGGAATGTGTTTCAACCCCAATGAAGTGTGACCGATCAAGCACTAGGCAACTGGCTATCCCTAGCTCAGTCACTGGCGTTCACCAATACACAAATATCGTAGTGTGGATAATTGCCACACACTCTCTAAATCATCCCTGAAACTAGAGAGAGATATTCACACCGGCTGGCCAGGCGGGCATAAAATGTAAATAGGCACAACAATTAACCAAGATGCAATAATCGATATATTACTAAAGTTTAAACACAGCAACTACATGTTCCAAACCAACACCTTAAGCTACTTAGTTCATAATAAACATGGAAACATGAATTACAATATGAGTAAGCATGTCCATAATCACAAGACAATAAGGAAAATAATAATCTCCTTAATCGGCTTGCGGATGATGGTGTTCTTGGTAATCTTCAATCTCTCTATACTACTCGGCTTCCAAGTGAGTAAGCATGTCCATAATCACAAGACAATAAGGAAAATAATAATCTCCTTAATCGGCTTGCGGATGATGGTGTTCTTGGTAATCTTCAATCTCTCTATACTACTCGGCTTCCAAGGTAAGTTGGAATGCTTTTGACTTTGACGGCTACTTCCTTTTATAGAAGGATGGGAGGCTTGAATTAGGTCAACTAGGACACGTGTAAGGCTCTTTTTGATCCTTTATTACGAGAATAACTCAACAAAAATCGGTTCATGAAGTTGGCTAACGAACTATGATGTGGCAGTTTCTGCTCCCAGTTTTCCTGCAGCATAGAATTTGCTCGCTCTAGTGGCTCAGCAATTTATTCTACATAAAATAATTCCCAAATCTTCCATTCTTCCAAATGGGTTAAAACATATAATATATATCTAGAACCAACCCTATTTAGCACGAAAGACACACAAATCCTTATATAAATGAGGCCTAAATAACTACCTTTTGGCCAGTTATCAGTTGCGCCAGGACAACCTGCAGGCGGATCATAGGACTCTTACGGTGCGAACTAGGGGTGGAGATCGAGGGATACGTTGACACGTGTCCTGCTCCCACTTACTCTAGACATTTTTCCCATTCACCTTGTTATTGATCCATGCAAACACTTTCCGAATGGAGGCCGCTCCTAGAGCGACTCGAAGCCGAGCATGAACCTCACGTTGTGAATATAGGGACGTAGGAGCAAAACTTGATTTAAATCTCGTTTTGTAATTTTCATCCCACTGAAAATGTCCTAAGGTTAATTTAGGGTTGTTTAACTTAGATAAATTTGGCTAAGTCAATCTATCTAAGTTTGATCCTATTATAACAATTATGGAAAGGATTCAACCACAATGTTTTAGGTGAATTAAACTTCTTTTAATAAACCCAACATTGCAAGTCAACATTACTATGGTTAATTCAACTCAAGGTTCGGGTCAGTTCCCAAGTAGGAGGTGTTCCGTAAACCGTCAACTTAAATACCCCCAACCTTAGACAGAACTTTACCGAGAGAGTTCCCTAATAACCACAGTAATGTAAGGTCTTTACTCTAAAGATCTAGGTGCATTAAACACTTTTAACAAACCTAGTGACATTGCATGCTAATATTTAGCTATGATTAATTCAACTCCGGTATTCCGGGTCAGTTCCCAGGTAGGAGGTGTTTCGTAAACCGTCAGCTTAAATACCCCCAGCCTTAGACAGAACTTAACCGGTAGAGTTCCCTTATAATCATAGTAATGTTTTTCCTACTTAGTCAATTAAAACTAATTTTAATTCTAAGTAAGAATAATTCTAATCCTATTAGAAAACTGATCTTAGGTCTAATTAATTTTAAACATTTTAAAATTAATTCACTTATCCTAAGATCCTATGTTTGCATGCAGTTCTTTGTTATAGGTTAACGGTTTCTATTCATCAATTTTATAACTATTATAAATTTTAATGAATTAACCCTATAACATGCTACTATGGTGAATAAATTAACAATCAAATTCTAATTAATTTATAAAACCATACATTAGCGTACATGACATACCAAAAATATAACAATTATATTAATCTAAGGTAATGTCATGCTCAATGCAATTTAATTTCCTTTTAATTAACCTAACTCTTAAATTAATTATACAAGAAAATTAAAATTAAGCATTACCATTTTCATACATTAACATAACACTTTATATTAATTGTTCATGAAAATAAATAAGCAAATAAATTACTTTCATAAATATAACTTTTTATATTTTTACTAAAGTAATTTCATGCTCAATGCTTCTCAATTTTCATCCATTTAATCATAACAATTTATATTAAATACTCATGAAAATTAAATTCATGCATAATACTTATAATATAACAATTATAATTAAAAATATGCATGAATATGCTTAACCTATGGTGAGAATTTTAAGCTATATGACATTCATAAAGCAAAAGCTAAGTAGATAGGTTTTGGCATCCTAGGAAAAAATAAATTAGAAAAATTACAATAATTAATCTAAAAATGTCCTATCTAGCCGTGAACCAGCCCGAACCAGCTTCAAATCAGGTTAAAAACTGCTCAGACCGTCAGAACCGGGTGGAAAAACATGCAAACCGGTCAAAATCAGTCAAACTCACGCGAACCAGCTCTGAACCAGTCAAAGAATCCGAGAACCGGTCAAAATCTCGTCGAACCGGTCAAAATCGCGTGGAACCGGTCAAAACAATGGAGAACCAGTCAAAAACCGCTGACTTTCACCGTCGGTTATATGTTTATTTACATTCTGTCCGCAATGAACAACAAATAATGCTTGAGTTGCTTCGTTGGCAGAAGATTCTACACATGAAATTGATTTAAATCCTTCTGCACGCGTTCAAGCCTATCTGAACGTGTTTTTTTTCTTTTTTCTTTTTATTTTAATAATCGATTGCAGCCTTTGTTTTTTCAGTTTTCTTCTTCTTCCAGCCTTTGTTTTCTTCGTTTTTGGCCCCCAAATCTTGAGTTCTTCATGGACTTTCACCAAAATCGATTGACACGGACTTACAGACTCGGTTGCAATTAAAATACCCAAAACAAAGGGCCCTTACATTGATCAAATCAACTTAAAATTGCAAATCTAGCCAAAACCTTAAACATCTACTAGCAAAATCTCATAGATCAAATGCATAATTAAATCCCACCAATAGCCAATGAAAATTTTAGAGAAACAAGATTAAATCTACGATCGGCTCTGATACCAATTGAAGGATTGGAATTCCCAATTCCGTTACAGCGGAAGGAATTGGACCGTTCGTAAACTAATTTTGTTTTACAAAATACCAATACATTGGCAAAAGGTTAAGCGATGAGAAACATACCTTCGTTGACGACTCTGAATTCTTCAAGAACGTCTTTCTTGATTTCTTTGCAACAACGAAGAACACCACCATTTGATTTTCCCCGCTATAACTCTGAGATTAGGAACGTAGTTTTGGGACTACCTAATCTTGAATGGGAAAAACTCTCAGAGAGAAAGTTCTCACTAGAGTTCTTGAGTTGAGAGAATATGAGAGGGCCTTATGGTGGCCATATGTTGTGGTACCTAAACCCTAGGGTTAGTGTTCTATTTACAGGAGAAAGACCATGAATAAAATATTCATTTAAAATCAATTATTTTCATAACTGATTTAATCTTTTCCATTAATCAATTCCATGACCAATCAATTCCATAATTGATTAATCTTTTCCATAAATGATTGATCACTTCCATAAGTGATTAATCATTTCCATAATTGATTAATTTCCAATTAATTTTTTAATTAATTGATCACCAATTAAATATCATATATTTAATTTCAGACCTTCTATTAGTTAATTAATTAATTACCCAATTAAATATCAGACATTCAATTCATTAATTATATAATATGAATCAAATTCATATAAAAATTTGAACTCCTTCAAATTCTCTTATATCCTATAAATTTAATATGAATCAAATTCATATTAATATTTGAACTCCTTCAAATATCTATTTCTCTCATAGACTATAGTTTAATTAAATCTCATTTAATTTAAACTAAATTGAATAATTAATTAATTCATCTTCTAATTAAATACCATATATTTAATTAGACATATATTTGAACTCTTTCAAATATATCAATCTCTCAATATAATTAAGCTTAATCTCAAATTAGACTTTATATTTTAATGCATCACTATACATTATATTAATTTGTATCTCATACAATTAACTTAATTCCCAATATGAATTTGAACTATTCAAATTCTCTCAAGATACATTTGTTCCTAATTACTCTTTACGAGCTAGCAGGGGACCTAATGGACCTACAAATCAGAAGCTCCAATGATATGAGGTTAATAGATTAAACTCATTAATCAGGTTAACCAATATTCATTAACAGTGGGTCATTCCACTAAAGTCCCACAACTGAACTCTTCTTATGTGTCCACGAATATAGACCTATGCTGGTAAGTCAATCCTTCACGAGTGTTCGTAATCACGGCTGGGTCAAATTACCGTTTTACCCCTATGTTACATATGTCTCCTTAAGTACCAGCGCACCTATAATGAACAACTTGTTTATGGTCCAACCATTAAACAGAAAGTTCCTCTCGGGCCAGTGAGAGGACGAGATCCCTTTGTTCAAGTCCCGGAATCACCTCTTAAGGGAACACTCATCTACTTCTCCTAGAAGTGGGAAGGAGTGAATTCCTTCTTGTGTTGTCATGTCCCCAGCCTCCCACTCGGTCTTGTCCCCAAAAAGGATGGCATATTGAGTCGGCGTATTGGTCACTCTCACCCATGCTAATCAAAGGACAATCCCTCATGAGAAGGAGTTCATGACACACTCAGGATTAAGACTGAGTTACCTATGTCGTCGTATTGAAACAGTAACCTAACTAGTTAACGGTGTTACATCTAGTGGTTTACTATTTCGTGGTCCGGTCTTATGCAAACTCATTTCATAGGATACTCCCGCTCGCATGTCTCCTACATGGACGCCTTGGATCAATACGTCTGTATCGAATACAGAGCGGGTCGTATCACATAGTGTTACCAGGATAAGGTACCCAGTCTTATCCCTGTACTATAGACCTTTTAGGTTGTTACTTGAACACTGATCCCCGTATGTCCCCACATACCAGTTCAAGTCACATGTAAACAACCTCGGATCTTAGTTTATTGGATTTGGGTTAAAGTGTGCAATATTTAACAACACTTTATTGTAGAAACTCAATAACACTTTATTGAAACAAGTATACAATTCGTTTACATTCACTATCTACGAGTTTTAGGGCATAAAACATAACAGAACTGTGCATGGACCCTTGGGCATTTACACCTAAGGCCTCGATGACTAAGCAAAGTATTGACGCTTGACCATTTATACCCAAGGCCTCAATACTTGCCTCAAGACTCATCACACCGACCCTTGACCATTTATACCCAAGGCCTCGATGCTCCTCTTTATCTAACATTGGCATATCGACCCTCGACCATTTATACCCGAGGCATCGACATCCAATAGTGATATATCAGTCCCCGACCATTTATACCCAAGGCGCTGATAATCACTCTACTTTCCTTGAAACAATATCAGTGCTCGACCATTTATACCCGAGGCCCTAATATCTCAATCACAATGTTAGCCCTCTTTAAACCCATGGTAACATGTCACCCCTCGACCATTTGTACTCGAGGTGCATTGACATTCACCCATCTAACCCTTTTTCACATTTTAGGTCCCTGACCTCTTTTCTCACACTTATCAAGAATGCATATGCCCTGCAATATGCTTCTAGACTCAGGTACTATGCCCACCAAGCATATACATATAGCAACATGCTCTCACCTCACGCATATCTCATTAGCTCACAACAAAACTAGCATGTTTTACAACCAAACATCACAATAACAGTCACACACACACACACACACAGTGTGCATCATGCAATCAAACAGACTCAACAGATAAGAACTACTTACTTATAGCACTCCTAAGCGATCCTATAAGATCAACAGAGCTCCTAAACAACAGGATAAATGCTACGAGTCAAAACCAAGCTTCACACACACACACACACATCTAGAGAAGCAAGAAACAAGAGAACAGTTATAAAGTAAGTAAACAAACAGTGTGCATCATGCAATCAAACAGACTCAACAGATAAGAACTACTTACTTATAGCACTCCTAAGCAATCCTATAAGATCAACAGAGCTCCTAAACAACAGGATAAATGCTACGAGTCAAAACCAAGCTTAAGAACTTAATGATAAAACTAAAGAATGCTTAGAGAAGGGATTTCTTACTGAAACCACATGATTCTCAATTGGAAGAGCCTAAAAGAGCCAAACTACAAGCAACGACCTACTAAGAGTTAGGAATAAACTTCTAACACATAAATGATACGCAAATTGCTAACCGCAAGCGCACGGGTCAAGTAATAATAAAGTGTTCGTATAAACGAGTGTCGTCCTCTTGATTGGATTTTTAAGCAAATCAAGTATTGTGAATTATCTTGCTCAATTTTATTTAGGGATCAAAAAGTAATGAGTGAATGATATGAAAACTAATTCAAAGCAAGTAAAAAGTGGAAATTCAATTGGAGAAAACACTTAGGGAATTGATTTCGCCGATTTCGTCTAGGATTGATTTTAAGGGATAAGTTATTATGCACAATGGAATTATGAGCCCAAGACCCTTTAATCACAACTACCTCTCCCGAGTATAGTTGATTCTCATGCAAATTAATCTACTTGATATCCCTATCTAAGTTTATTAATATGCAAGGCAATGAGATCTTTTGACCAATTCTATAGTAATCTACAACCGTCATGAATAAATAGAAAATAAACTTTAGTCATGCAATCTTGAGTAAGTCTATATTAAATCCCCTCTCCCGAGCTAGATTCAAAACTTAAATCATTCAACTAATGGACAATTAATTGAAAGCATTAAATCAAGATTACAAACATAATAAACATTGCACAACTTAAACCATAAATCAATCCATAAACAAAATCAACTACATCAATCCCTAAGCTATGAGTTTAGCTACTCATGAATGTAATTACAAGCTCAACTAAACATAATAAAGCCATAAACTCTAGCTAAAGAAAAGGAAAGAAGAATTAAACTCGTTGTAGGCCGAGACCGAACGTCCCCGTCACGATCCCCACGAACAATGGGTTGATTTCCAACTTGCTCCCTTTGCTTCAGCTCCAATATGCTATATTTTTCCTCTGTTTACGGCTCCAAAAAGTCCCCAAATCGAATCCACCAAAACTTAGCTGCAAATAAGCTTTTATTCTGTTTTTTCGTCATAGCGTCGAGACGCTACAGACAGCGTCGCGACGCTGTCGCGATCCGCAATTTTGGAAAATTTGTCTATAGCGTCGCGACGCTATTTTTTTTTTTTTTAGGTAGAAAACTCCATTTGACTCCAATTGCTGAATTAAGCTTCAAACACGTACTTCCTACAAATAAAACATAAAAATACATAAATTTGGGCAAATAATTGTAAAAGACTAGCTTAATTAATCAGAGAAAAATAGCTAGTTTTGCTCGCTATCAATAAAAGACTTAATAAAGGAAGGAAGAGGGTGCTGGAATTTACCGATTATCACTCAAACAGCCTCGAATACAAGTGGTTTGTGCTTGAAACGACCCAACAACCAAGGTTCCAAGTCACTGGGTTATGGGTAACCAAATTCAAGGCCTTTCGAGTTGTGGGCATTCACCAAACACCAATTTTAAGCCCAAATCACCACTGCACAACAATCAAACAAAGCTTAATTCAACAATATAAGACTATTAGCGAGTGGGTATTCTAAAATTGGTGTCAATTAAGCATGGGTCCAAGCCAAATCTTACCAAACACGTCAAGCAATGCTGTTGGAGGGTTGGAACCACACCAATCTTACGAAGCTACCACTGTCGACACGCTTGTAGGTGTCAGGCCGAAGAAAACGAGAGGGAGGAGGAAAAAGGGCCACTGCTCGTGAGTCTTGTTGTCGATGGAAAAAAAAGAACAACAAACGAGAGGAGACGCCGTCGCTGATGCTTGTTGGACTCGCATGGATTCTTGGCAGCAAGGGAAACACGAGAGAAAGGACAACTCGCGGCTACTCGCGCGAAGAAGAGGACGCACGAAAGAGAGGGATTGAGAAGGACGCCGAAGAAACTAGAACAGAAGGAAAGAGCGTTCGCCGATGAAGAGAAATCATGGATCGACGGTGTTGGCGTGGGCTCCTTGCCGGCGAGGTTGATGAACAGAAAGGGAGGGGCTGGTGGTGGCTCACGCAAAAGAGAGAAAGAAAGATAGATCTCTAGGGTTTCTTTTCTTTTCTTTTGTTTCTTTTTTTTTTTTAAATAAAACCCTAAGGAAGAAAACCCAATTCAATTAGGGATTAGATCTTATCTAGGATTTTATTTAAAAGCTCAACCTTAACTCCTAAAAGATTTTGAAAAGAAAATAACCCAACTGATTTGGGATTCGAGTCTTTTGAAATTAATATCAATATTGAATCTCCAAACTTTAGGAAATTAAAGATTTAATTAAAAATCTATTTTCCCTAAGTTATAGAAATTTAATTTAACGACCCAAGGCTAAGCTTAAATTCTAATTTTCCAAATTAGAATAAGAACGCTTAACAAATCCCAAAATGTCTCGATTTCAAAACGCGGGGCGTTACAGTTACAAAGAGTTCCTGAGGAAGTGCCCTCATCATGGATATCCCGACTTGCTGCAAATCTAACTCTTTTACAATGGTTTAAATCCAAGTACTAAAATCATTGTTGATGCAGCTGTAGGTGAGACTCTGTTGTCCAAGACCGTGGAGAATGCACGTACATTACTAGAGGATATGGCCACCAACAGTTACCAGTGGCCATTTGAACGGTCTACACCAAAGAAAGTGGTAGTTGGGGTGTTCGAAATTGATAACGTAAGTGCCTGGCAAGCTCATATGTCCTCCCTTGCTAATGCTTTTTTGAAATTTTCAGGTACATGGAATGCACAATCTATCGAGACAGCAGCCGCCATTGCATCCCAGTCTCAGGAGGAGACCACTATGGAACATGTTCAGTATGTTTCAAATTCTAATTTTAGGGGATATAATATTTCTACACCTACAGATTATCACCCTAACAATAAGAACCATGAGAATTTCTTGTATGCAAATAATAAGAATGTTTTAAATCCTCCTGGTTTTGCCCCTCAAAAGTAAGAAAATAAACAATCTCTTGAAGATCTTGTTGGAGCTTTTATTTCAGAGTCTAGTAACAGGACAAATAAGCTTGAGGAGGCAGTGATCGCCATCAACACCACAGTGATTGGCCACAGCGCAACGATTAAAAACATTGAGACTCAGCTGGGATAATTGGTAAGTGTTGTTAACATAATGCGAAAAGGTAAGACCCCAGCTGAGCAGCGAGGTCTCAAAACGAATATTGTAAGGCCATCACTTTACATGACGTGGAGGAGACTCAAGAAGCTGAGAAGCCAGAAACTGATGAGTCAGATAGCCCAACTGGAGAAGCTGAAGAGGATTCATCCTCAAACGAAGTTGAAAAGCTTAATTTTGGTCCTCTTATTCCTTGTCCTACTATTTTAGTTCTAAAGCTGAAGAAAAAGAGAGAGAAAAATTTTGCAGCTCAATTTAAAAATTTCTTAGATGCTTTTATGAGTCTTAATATTAATTTACCATTTGCAGAGGCCTTGGAACAAATGGCCAACTATGTGAAGTTCATGAAGGAATGACTCTCGAGAAAGAAAAAGGAGAAAATAATGAAGACAGTGTACCTCACAGAGACTTGCAGTGCCAGACTTAAACCCGAGCGTACCAACAAAATTAACTGATCCAGGGAGTTTTTCTGTTTCTTGTAGCTTTAGTAATCATTCTTTTCGTGCTTTGTGTGACCTAGGAGCCAACATTAATGTGATTCTCTTATCATTATGCAAAAGGCTAGAAACAAGAGAAATTAAACCTACGGTTGTAAAATTGCAATTGGCTAACCAATCTATTGTTAGCCCTATTGGAATTATTAAAAATATGTTAATTAAAGTAGGTAAATTTTTTCTGCCTATTCATTTTTATGTAATGGATGTCAAAGAGAATCTCTTAATGCTAGTTATTGTAGGGAGATCATTCCTCGCTACTAGGCGAGTTATCATTGATATTGAGCACAGGGAGCTCATCATTAGGGTTCAATAGGAGAAAGAAATTCTAAAAGCATTTGAGGACCCTAAGAACCCTTCTGAGGCAATGGTGGTGGGATACAGGAAAGGTGCAAGGAAGAGCACCATTGGTGGATCCCCTGATATTAGACCTCCTTGATGCATACTCGGTCAACACGTCGAGCTAAAGACGTTAAACAAACGCTTTTGGGAGGCAACCTAAGTAAGTTTATTTTTGTTTTGTTATTTTTTATTTTATTGTTGTTTTTTTTTTTTGTAGGTCTTTTGATCCCGTGGCTCGTATCTTTGCTAGCTTTCTTGAGAAAATCATCATTCTAGGGTAGTATTGTACACCCCTTCCATTCTTTTCTTGTTCTCATGCTGAGTTTGCTTTAGTTTATATACATTGAGGACAATGCATGTTTTAAGTTTGGGGGTGGTATGCTTTACTTATTGAGCCCTTGAGCATCTAAGTTCGGGCTATATTTTTTAGCATATTGTGAAATTAGCATATGGTTTTTTTGGATGCTATTTTTGTGTGATTATGATTTCCTAGGATAGGCTCTCTCGTCAATTTTTAAGCTTTTGATGAGTTGTTAGCGTGAGTGCCCCAAAAGGGAAACTTTTTAAAAATTTTCTAGGAGATGTCTTGCATTAGTAGAGTATTTTCCTTGGTTTAGAATTGGACTTGAATGCTTAAGAGCGAATTATTAGGTACATATGCTTGTTGTTGAAGGGGTGAAGAACACCCGAGCTGAAACAATTTGGATCGAAAGCCTCTCGATTTCAATTAATTTTAGAAACAAAAGCATGTAAAAACCAAATGAGAAACAGAGCAAGAAAATGGCCAACCTTTTTGGACAAAATCAAGCTCCTCCTTCGGTGTTTTTTGGATCATGAACCGGTTGTAGACGACCACGAGAGTCTTCCTCACTATCCTCAACGAGTTGTGGGACTCATTTATGTGATGAATTAGGAGTGAAGAATACTTTAGTTGTGAGAGGAAAAAATAGGTCTTTTGAGAGAGATTTTTTTTTTCTGCTTCTTTTCCGAGAGTTTCAGCCACCTTCACCTTCTTTAAATCACCTATTTAAAGAAGAAGTATGCAAGACCAAACTCACCTAAATTTGACAGCATTTGCAAGGTGGATTGAAGAGATCATTTCCATGATATTAGTCATGCTTACAAGGTGGCAAAAAAATAGCATTTGCTCTTGGAATTTCTTAATCAAAAGAAATTCTATAAATGTAATTTTAGGTAAAATTAATTCATCAAATAAATTTTAAGTAAAGGATCCACCTAATGCCATAAAATATTGTTTGAAATATTTATCCTCCTCAAGTTCAAACTCAAACATTGAACTTGGATTCTCAATCTTTAATGCTTCACACCAAACCTCGGTAAAATTTTGTATGACTCTTCCAACAACCCATGAACAAGCTTTAGCGCTTTTTCTCTTGCTCGCCATGCTCTATCATAACTCAAGTTCACACCCAAGTCCTGACGAATATCCCCTATAATGTTCTTTAGTCTATACGTAGTACCGACATCCTGAAATTTCGCTTTAGATATTGACCAAGAACCGAACTTGTAGCTTGTCTGTGGTTGTGACTCAACATTAAATGCTGACATGTATGAATGTTACAATACTTGGAAACCTTGAGTATATCACACCCTTTCAATCTCATAGCTCGAAGTCTCCTTTTACATTCATCCGTGCGACACACAACTACATAAATATCTTTTTTGGACTTCTTAACCTTAAACTCAAAGTTTCTCCTCATCGCTAGAATAGACAATCTCATGGTCATATCTTTTTTGCACATGAATATATCTCCAACTTATACATCATCAGAACAAGAAGACTAACCAGACATGAAATTTGAGTTACCAGATGGAGTTGTCACAGAAGCTTGTGGTGCAACCAAAACTAATGCATGCATAGCCTCGGTGCATGTAACGTTCCCAATTTAAGGTAAGCTCTTATTTCTCAAATTACATGTGTAATTGAGCGAATTTTCGGTTAATTGGTTGAAGTAAAAGTTCAATTAAAAGAGTTAATTGTCTTGGAAAAGGGTTTAATTGGCTTGATGGCAATTGCGTAATTAAGATGACATTGGAGCCAAGCCAAACCCTAGGTCTTTTAGTTGCTCACAGCCCAAGAAAAGAAAATAAGAACTCAAATGGCTCATCTTCTTAATCTCTTCCCCCTCACCTACCCGATTTCCTTCCTCTTCTCCATCACAATCTTCTTGTTTTCTTCTTGTGGTGGAAGAAGCACGTCGTCAGCCACCATCCCAACTCCGACCAACGTCCGGCGAGCAGCAAATCTTCGACGTCGACCACGAGCGGGCAGAGCAACGACGTGGGTAGGTGGTGGCGTTAATAAGCAGATCTCAGGCAATTACTGCAGCAACGGTTTTTGTTCTCGGTGAAGGTGTTAATATCACACATGCAGAAGCAATTTAAGATCTTAGGCACACAATTTCATCAATTTGATCCTTGAAGTCATGTTGTTCATAAGAACAAAAAACAGAGTAATAAGGTACCTGCCTCTTGAAGCTCCCAATTCGTATAATCTGATGCTTTATAATTCACACCAACGGCTTTTGGACAACCACTTGTGTCTTCTCTACTATCCTCAGGCCTTGGAACGGATTGTGGGATCCTCAATTGATAGGAATTGGAAAGGAAAGCTTATGGGTATAAGCAAGTTTGAGAGTTTGAACTATGGAGATTTTGGGAGAATTTTGGCAGCATTTTAGGTTGCATTGTTCCACCAATTTTCATAAGCTCATCCTCTGTATATATATAGAGGAAAATCATGCACAAGAATTGCACAAAAAATTGACAACAAATAGGGATCATTTTGAGTCATAAGATTAGGTGGTGCAATAAGGCTAATTACAAGTGATTAGTCATTAAACCTCCAAAATTTGCTAACTTTTGAATTTCTTTTAAATTCAAAATTTACAAATAAAATTCTGAATAATCCCACTTTCTTTTAATTTTAATTTGAATATCATTTATTTAATTAAAATAAAATTATTTAATTTAATATCTCATATTAAATTAATACCATTTGTGCAATCTTGGTTTCTTTCTCCCAACGAATTTTCTCGAACATGAATCTCTATTCATGTGTTTAATATTTAAATCATATTTAAATATATATAACTCTCTTTTTAAGTTTAATTCATAATTAAACTAATATGTCGTTAAATATCGTATATAACCGACTTTTGTATCCTTTTCCGAATTTGAACGTTTCAAATATTAACCTATCATATTGTTCCAAGTTTTATTCCTATTGAGCTAGTAGAGGGACCTAATGGACCTACAGATCATGGGCTCCAACGAAATGATGATAACCGGTTAATCTCAATAACCTAGTCATTCATCGTTCGTTAGCTTCCGGGAAACTCCACTATAGCCCGTAGCTGCACTCCCCTCACTGTAGATATATTTCTTGTCCACTTTAGATAACCATGATTAGTAAGTCGACCCTTCACCGGTTGTTCGTAACTAGAGCTAGGTCAAATGTCCGTTTTACCCCTATAGTTGCATCTTGTTCCTTAAGTTCCACTGATCCTCTAATGAACAACTAGTTCGCGATACAATCACTGAACCATGTCCCTCTCAAGGTTATGAGAGGGTGGGGCCCCTTGTTCAAGACTCAGAGTCAGTACTTAAGGAAACAACATTTACTAACCCTAAAACAGGTAGCAGTGAATTCCGTCTTGCAAAGCTATGTCCCCCAGCTATCTATTTAGTCTTATCCCCAAAATGGTAGGCTTATTGAGTCGGCGATGTTTGGCCACTCCCACCCATGCAAATCAAAGGACAATCCTAAATAAACAGGAGTTCATAGTTAGCTCAAGATTAAGATCGAGTTACCTAGGTTATATGTATGAGATGTTTAGTTTCAACAGTAAACAGTGTTGTAAAGTGAAAGTGACTTATCTCCTGGTCCGATCTCTATGCAAACTCTTTGAATAGGACGCCCTCACTCACATGTCTTATACATGAACGATTAGGATCACATCGTCTGTCTTTAAATAACAAAGCGAGTCGTGCCAATAGTGTCCCTAGGATTAAGGTACCCAACCTTATCCATATACTATAGATCGTTTAGACTATTTACTTGAACTTGATACATACTTATGTCACACATAAACTTCAAGTTTACATAATATAGCCAAGGGTTTTTAGTTTATTGGATTTGTGGTTATATTTAGGCAAAACAAATATATAGAAATAATACTTCACTGAAGCAAGTCAAATGTTACATTTACTATCTACGAGTTTTAGGGCATAAAACCCAACAAACTCCCACTTGCACTAAAACTTTAGTGAGTGGAAATGTATATGCATTTAATAATACCAAAGCAAGGAAATGTTACAAATACAATAAACTAGGGCACTCGTATACCCTGTACACGATTGGTTCAGCAGCAGGGGATCGCGAGCTTCGAGTGAGGCATTTTCTTGGCCGAGCAGCAGCTTTTTCCGGCAGTGGAGCAGAGGGACGCAAGCGGTACTGATTTTGAGTCATTTTTAGCGTTTTCCAGCGAGCTTCAGTAGTGGGTAAGTGAAAAAAATATGTTTGGTAGATTATAGTGATTTGTAGGAATATCCAATGATTTTTTTGGGAATCTAACCCATAGAAAGTAGCTTTTCATCCGTGTTTTGAGCATTCTCTGTCGGTTCGAGCTGTGAGCTTTTGGTTTTTTGTTGTTTTTGAGAGTGGGTAAGTGTGTTTAGCAAGCTTTCATGAAATTTGGTTGATTTCTTAAGTTTTAGATGAGTACCCATTGATTTTAGCATTCAATTTCAAGGTGCCCATAGCATTGGGAAATCGAATTGTCAAATTGGAGCGATTTTGAATCGTAGGGTAGCAAGTTAAAGGTTGAGATTGGGTAAGTTTTGGGTGTCGTATTCCCCAAAATTAATGAGTTCCTTGTAGAGCAATTGATTTGTAATTCTATTTGGTTTTAGGGAATTTTTTTTTTACCTTGTTGTGTAGCTTGCTTGAAGCCTTGGAGCTAGAGTACTAATTTGGAGTTTACCAAACAATTTATTTAGTTAAGGTAAGTAGCTATTTGGATACAATTTCCATGCTTCGATCCATAACATGATTGTTGGGATAGATAAGTAGCCATTGGATTAAGTTCTATGCTTTTAACTACATTTTTTTTAGAATTTAGTATGCTAGCATGAGTTAGACTTAAGCCTTGAGCTTTGCTTTTGGATTTAAATAAGCATGATGAGTTTCATTGTGAGACATGGTGACAGTATGAGAATTTTATAGCTAATTGTCGCATGATGAGATTGCCTTTAATTGGACTAACATCGTTTGATTCATTTAGAAGCATGTTTTGTTCGGATAACTTATGGTTTGCTTTGAATGTCTGTTTGAGTTATGTTTGAGTTGTGGATGTGAGATCTGACTCGCGTTGATTGTAAAAGTTCGGAGTACCGGAAGTGTGTGGATGTTTTATTGTTGGGCAGTTTGAGTATAAAAGTGTTTTATCTTGTTTCCAGGTGATAAGAAAACTTGGGGTTGTCTGTATGTATGTCGTTATGTTGCCGAAATTTTTGTAGCATTGCAGTGGATAAAAAGACTAAGTTTAGAATTATCCCTTAGACCATGATGGACTTAAATCGTTGGCTGATTAGTATAGACCACATGTTCTCTAAGCACGTTTTAATATGGCTTTTAGAGAACCATGTATGAATGAGAATAGACTTAGAATAGGGACCTTAATCATGTTTTAGGACCTCAGGTAGACTTAAAAGATCAAGTCTTATGTTAGCTAAGGGTTATTTCTTTCCCCATCAAAGGACTAACTAGTTTGAAACTATGGGTGTTGCACGTGTTATAATATCTTTTAAAGTATAAGTAGTTAATTAGAAAATTTGAAATATGACTTAATAATGTACCAAAAAAAATATAAAAATGAATAAATAGACACGTGAATTTATAATTATTGCAAAAATTGATTCATATTTAGATGTATGTGACCAAATTGAACCATTCTAATAAAAATGGTTTATAACCAATATCATGGATATAAATCATACCTTATATGATATCAAATTTTAAAAGTTTTTTCTTTATTGCACATTTAAATTCTCAATATTATTTAGATGTATAAACTATCATATTTATTTTATTTATCATACAATTTTTAAATATAAAAAATCTCACCCGCTTAAACCTTTTTTTAAGATTGAAGATAACGAAAAGTCTTTCAAATTGCCTAGATAAGCATTTATATTTTCCAAAATCTTAATTTTGTAATCAATTAAATTACTTCCTATCATCTAGTCTAAAAAAAAATCTAAAAAATATATGAAAAATTTTGAAGGTCGGAGAAAAGCATAATGGAGAGAGATCGATTTTAAAAAAAGAAGATGAAGGTGATTGATCTTCTTTCTCATTTAAGAAAGAATAAGAAAGACAATACTAAAATGAACTCACAAAAAGGTGTACTCGCTTCTATTAAAGAAATAAACAAAAAATATTTATTATTCATATGAAACTCGTAGGGCTAGCGAAAATATAATATAAAGTAATAAAATCCCTATATAAAGAAAACTAACAAAATCTCCTAAGGATACCTTAGTCTACTTGAAAAAGAAATAAGAAAAAAAAATTATATATATTTACACTAAATGAAAAGGCTATATTTACTCACATTACTAAACATGGAGTAGGAATGAGTCTTCTCCCACTTACGTTGAGTAGGAATGGGTCTCCTTTCACTTGGTTGATGTTTTCGTCACTTTTTTTTAATTCTCATGCATCACAAAAGCTCCACCCCATCTCGGTGGTGGTTTAGACCATTATTTATAGGGTTCAAGTGAATTAGGTGGTTATTGATAAATCTTTTTAAATTAGAAATTTTGAAAATTAAAAACAATTAATTTGAATTTTAGTTTTTCAAATTTATTTTTAAAACATGATTTAATTTAATCGAAAATTAAACTCAATTATCTTTTTGTTTTTGAAAAATCAAAACAATTCAAAACAATTGATCTAAATTTAGATTTCACAAAATTTAATTTATTATAACCACCGAAAACCAAATAGAATTAATAATTAAACGTGAGGATGAAGATGGATTTTTTTTAAAAACCAATTCTTAATCTTATCAAATATGAGATTTTTTATTAAAAAAGAAAACCTAAACTAAAAAGAGATTTTTTTTAAAAAAAAAAAACCAATTCTTAATCTTACCAAAGGATGAGATGAGATTTTTTTAAAAAAACCAATTCAAAAAATCTTCTAATTTTCACCACCGAAAATTAATTAGAATTTGGAATGAATATGAGATTAAAAAAAAAAAAAAAAAAAAAAAAAAAAAAAAAAAAAAAAAAAAAAACTTAAACGTGAGAATGAAGATGAGATTTTTTTAAAAAACCAAATCTTAATGGAAAATTGCAGTGGGTGGCAAATTGGACCAAATTAATAGCAAGTATAGCATCATGTACAAAGAATTGCAAATATAGCAAAATCTATCAGAGTCTATCTGATAGACTTCGATTATCAGAGTTTATCAGTGATAGACTCCGATTAATCAGAATCTATCAGTCTATTGATAGACTCCGATTATTCAGAGTCTATCAGTGTCTATCGCTGATAAACTCTGGTTAATCAAAATCTATCAGTGACTATCACTTGTAGGCTCTGATTAATCAAAGTCTATCAGTGATAGTCACAGATAGATTTTGATTAATCGAAGTCTATCAGCGATAGACACTGATATACTTTGAATAATCATAGACACAGATAAAATCTGACAACAGCTTTTTGGTCTTGTAAAATTAATTTTGCTATATTTGCAATTAGTTTGTAACTGTGTTATATTTGCTATTAATTTGGTCCAATTTGTCATCTATGCAACTGCCCCATTCTTAAATTTATCAAACATGAGATTTTTTTAAAAACAACTTAAAGGTGGGAATCAAGATTTTTTTTTTTTTTAAAAAAAACAATTCTTAATTTGATCAAATATGAGATTTTTTTTAAAAGAACAACCTAAAGGTGGAAATCAAGATTTTTTTTCAAACCAATTCTTAATCTTATTAAAGATGAGTTTTTTTTTAAAAAAAAAAAATAACCTAAACGTGGGAATGAAGATTTCTTTTTAAACCAATTCAAAAACTTATGAGATTTTTTTTTTTAAAAAAAAAACAACAACAACACAAACGTGGGAATGAAGATTGTTTTTTAAATCAATTCTTAATTTTATCAAATATGAGATGTTTTTTAAAAAACAACCTAAAGGTGGGAATCAAGATTGAGATTTTTTTTAAAAAAAAAAAAAACAACACAAACGTGGGAATGAAGATTTTTTTTTAAACCAATTCTTAATTTTATCAAATTATCACAAAACAAACGTGAGAATAAAGATTTTTTTAAAATCAATTCTTAATTCTATCAAATTATCAAATATGAAATTTTTTTAAAAACAACACCGTAAAGGTGGGAATCAAGATTTAAAAAAAAAAAAAACAACACAAACGTGAGAATGAAGATTGTTTTTTAAACCAATTCTTAATTTTAGACTTGTGAATGATCTACCCATGGGAATTTGAATAATGAAATATTTAATAATTAAATAGGAAGGAAAAATAAGGAATTTGAAGATTAAAAATGGGCTTAAAAGGAAATCAAAAGTTTCTCCCCTTAAGCGCCTTTTAATATAGTATAGATATAGATATAGATGGAACCCAGTTTTCAAGCACGGGATTGTGCATTCTATCATCGACTGGTAGATTCCAGTCTTCAGGCACGTGATCGTGTCTTCCATCAGTCGACTGTTAGAGCCTAGTTTTCAAGCACGAGATCGTGCACTCTAATCAGTCTCAGGACAGTATTGAGCCCAGGCACGGGATCGTGCGCCAGATGGCACTCATGCATGTTTTCATGCACCAGATTGCTCCTCCGTATTTTCATGATTCAGGAGTGTTGTGTTGGGATAGGTGTAGTTCTGCTAGAGATTGCCAACTAGCCGTTAGTTTACTTGCCTTACCCAACTGACTCACATAACATTATAGTTGGCACAGGTTGGGGATAGGTAATCACCCTAGACAGAACATTTCATGAACCTAGTTATGGCCCTAGGGTTAGAAACCTGAATGACTGTTCCAATTAGGTCCCTATGATGTTAAAACCCAAATTCGAGTTTCATGCTATTAGATCTCATGCTAGTAGATTTCATATTATCAAATCTCATGTTATTAGTTTCAGTCCTTAAGTGGGCTACTTAAGTATATTCTTATATACTCACCTATGCTACATGACTTTCCTTTTCAGGTGATACATGATGACACCAGGCGAGTGCCGAGGGCAGTGACTTTGCTAGGCTATAGGGTGCAGTTCAAAATCATGTCCTTAGGGGGCCGTTTGGCCCAAGGGTTTGGAATGGGTTGGCATAGATTGGAAAGGGATGCCCATGTTTGGTTGTGTGGGTTTGGAATGAAATGGTGGGCATTTGGATTCCAACCCATTCCCACATTTTGGTGGGTCCCGCTATTTCTCTCTCTATTTTTCTTTATAATTTTGATGGGACCCACCATTTCTTTTTCTATTTTAACCACATTTTGGTGGGTCCCACTATTTCTCTCTCCATTTTTCTTCATAATTTTGATGGGACCCACCATTTCTTTTTCTATTTTCCTTATAATTTTGGTGGGTCCCACTATTTCTCTCTCCATTAATTTCAACCCAAATCCAATGCACCAAACACAAGCATGGGAATCATGATTCCAGCAAAATATTTCCATGGGCATCAGATTCCATTCTATTCCATTCCAAACTCATTCAATTCTGGTGCACCAAACAGCCCCTAGAAGTGTAGGTCTGAGTTTCCTAGTTTCATGTTTTTAGATGTTTTTAAATGTTCAATTTTATGAAACTTGTTTATCATGTTTTTTACTGATCTATTATAGTAAAACGACTTATGGTTTTGGGCCCAATTTATTAAATAAAGTTTTTTTTTTCTTATGGTCTCTTCCGCTTTAAAGTTTAAAAATTTCTACGTTTTCATGCATGTAGTAGCGACCCTCAGCATGTTTTTAACTTCCTTTTAGAAGGGTACTGTGCATTAGTAGGCAGAGCTTCAGGTGCATTAGCAAGCGGGGCCTCCCTATGACCATATCCATCTGCCTCCGGCTCATCGTGTCATTCATTTCCATCCTCATCTAGATCCTCAGAATCGTAATCTACATCCACCTTTGACTCATCATCTCCATCCACACTCCAGTCATCATCTACTTTCAACACTTCATCTCTCATTTCCCCCCAAGCATGGTCTACATCATCTCCCAAGTTATATGCAAATACATTATTGGACATTGGAGTAAGAGATGTTATTGCACTTTGTCCTTGGTTAGGGATGCCTGTGTAGGGCATATATTGTCCTTGACTATATGGGAAGGATGAGGAAGGATTACATTGATTAGGGTTATTTGATATCGTGTATGGAATGAGAAAGTGACCTATGTCTCTCGTTACTCGAAAACTTTGGCACAATTGATACATAAAGAGGTATTACAGAGACCTCTTCCCACGTCAAAAAAGTATGAAGGTCTTCATCATCTCGGATAACAAATGTTGGAGCTTTGGACTTTAGTTGGAGTACACCTTTTATCACAAGATCAAACTCAGTGGGATTTATATAGTTTATTCTATAAACCCGATCTAAGAAGTGGACATGTGTAATTCCAACGTCTACATCAAAGCCTCTCAACTCCCCACCTTCATAGTCCTTTTCACTCTCATTCCATGTCCCACTAAAACAAACCCACATACTAGACATTATCTGCATAAAATCAATAAAAATAGACATTAGAAAACAAGGAAATCTTTATGCATGGGAGCTGTCTAAAATCTACGTGCATGTGAAAATCTTGGCCAAGAACTTGACGAGGATTTAGGCCATGATCTCGACCAGGATCGAGCTCCAAAACCGAGATTTTGGACAGAAAGTTCGAAATCATGTGCACCTTGATTTGAACCAAGTTTTATGCATTTAAACAGAGATTTAGACTGAAATTGCCCAGATAAACCCAAAAAACTGAAGAAAAAAAATTAAAAAGAAAACGTGAAATCCAACCAACTATTGTGGATTAACTCATATGCTTATGAACTAAAAAAAATATTGAAGAATGTAAATGCATTTAAACATAAAAGTTAGTCATTTCAACATCAAGAGATATATTTACAAAATCAAATGACATACCTCATTCAAGTGTTCTTGACTTGAAAAAAAACTGTGGAAAAGTTGAAAAACATGGTAGTTGGGTAGAATAGAAATATTTTGGGATTATGGAATATGAACAAAACATGGAAAAAAAACGAGGTTAGTTGACATTAATTCATTCATTAAAGAGATTGGTGAACAAAATTGATGAAGGTTGGTGGAATAATTCAAATTTTCACTAGTTTTTATTGAATGAGGGTATAATTGTAATTTCAACCCCCTACTGACATCACTTTCATCAACAAGGGGTTTCCAAAAACAATTTTCTACAAAATGGACCTATTTTCTAAAACAAAAACTTAAAGGGTCCAACTTTGTCAATTTTCCAAGAAGCTTTTATAAAAGGTTCAAGCACTCCCATTAATTCACCACCAAATGGATCTGACTGAAAATCCCTACAACCATAGAAATCCATCAAAGCAACCATAATTTTTCTACCAAATTCAAAATAAACAACCGAAACAAGAAGAAATCAAGTAGAATTTCTACACATAAAAGGATTAGAGAAGGTCTAAAATAACCAACCCCTTCAACTACCAGAGGGATAAAAAAACAATCCTCGAAGTTGATATGAAAATCCAAGAAGAAAAAGAAACGAAACAAGAATTTACAAAAACAAATCTAGAAAAGAATTTGTTCCGAAAACAAAAACACTAAAACTGGATCTCGATTCTGGAAAACATCTGGCCTTTCAAGAAAAGATTTCTCAAGTTTGAGAGGAGAGAAAGGAAAAGAGAAAGAAAAAAAAAATAAGAAGAAAAAGGAAAGGAGAGGGAAGGGGAAGAAGAAGAAAATAAGAAGAAAAGAGAAGAGGGAAAAAAAAAAGTGGCCAGAAAGAATAGATTCAGGAGGAAACAAGGAAAGGATAGTGAAGAAGAGAAACAAGGGGAGGGAAGAAAGAAAATTGAAAAAAATATATATTAAAAATAAAATTTTGTTTAAAATAATTTTTAAAATAAAAAATAAGAGCCACATTTAGCCTTCTATTATTGACTAACGGAAAATTAGATGGAAGAACCATGACTATAACGAAATGCAAAACACAAGGGTTAAATTGTTGAGTTTGAAAGCTCAATGACCTAAATGCAGCATAATCCAAACCTTACAGACAAAAAATGTAATTTCTCCCTATTAAATTAACCAAAAATATTATTTACATCCCTTTAATCTCAAGGCAATTTTGATTAAAAAAAAATCTTATTTTTGTTATTAATGTGCAAAAGTACCCTATTTTAAACTTTATTTTTTCTTTTCATTTAAATTTGAAAGTACATTATTATTATTTTTTTATAATCATCATTTTTTGAGTTCATAATCAATAATGGCAGGATAGATAATCATACTATCAACCTTTAAGCTCTATAATCATACTATCAACCTTTAAGCTCTTTATCCATGAGATAAGCTTGAATATGCTATCTATCTATATATATATATATATAGTTCAAACCAATAAAGATGGGGAGATACTTTATGTCCATTGAGCAATGCTCAATTAGACTACTACATTATTTTTAAGGCAAAATCAATTTATATCCCTATGTTTTGAGTGTTGTATCAATAAAATTCCTCAACTAAAAATTATATCAATTAAAACTTTAAACTTTCAAAGTGTTGGCTTACATATGTGGAAACTTATAATTCTATCTATTAAACTCCCTAAATTGTCACAAGCAAATCAATTTAGACCTCCAATTTAAAAATCACATCAAGTCTACACAAGTGTGCAGACTTCAAAAATCTAAACCCTCCATTCCAAAATCGTCTATTATTTGAAATAGAGAGTCTAAATTGATTCACTTATGATAGTTAAATCTGCACGTGTAAACCATCATTTTTCAAATGGAATCTAACTCACATTGAACTTGTGAAAATTCAAGATTTTAATTGATACAATACAATTATTAGATTTGAGTTTTTATTGATACAACCCCAACGTTTAAGGATATAAGTTGATTTTACACTTATTTTTATTACCACTTTAAAAAATATCCAATATATTAGAATTTCTTTTTTTAACGGGGCAGTTGCATAGATGGCAAATTAGACCAAATTAATAGCAAATATAGCACAGTTGCAAACTAATTACATATATAGCAAAATTAATTGTACAAGACCAAAAAGCCGTCGTCAGATTCTATCCATGACTATCACTGATAGAATTGGATTAATCAAAGTCTATCAATGATAGTCACTTATAGATTTCGAATAACCTGAGTCTATCAGCGATAGACACTAATAGACTCTGAATAATCGAAGTCTATTGGATAGATTCTAATTAACCGGGGTATATCAGTGTCCATCAGTAATATACTCTAATAGATTTTGCTATATTTGCAAATTTTTTTAGATGGTACTATATTTGCAATTATATGATTCTTATTTGTCACCCACTACAAATTCTCTTTTTTAATTACATCCACAACATGTAAAAATGCTACAATCGTCCAATGGCCCAAATGATTCATTTCTCTGGAACGTTGGGCGGAAATATGACTTTCCAAGCCCAAGAATAAGGACAATCATGTCCATTTCTTTCCTAAAATTGTCTGGTCCAACTAAAAAACCAGCCAATCACCACACATTAAATTCAAGTGGAAGAAATGGAAGAAATTAAAATCTAGAGTTGGCTTATAGCTGAAAATCAATATTCATTCTTCTATTTTCTTCATATCACAGCCACAGAAGCACAAAATAGGGCAGACAAGTAACAACTCTCCACTACTAACTACAATTCTTAAATTAAACCAACTGCTACACCATCCTTTTAAGTTTAACTGCAACTAAGCTCCAATAAAGAAAACTAAGAGAAGATCAGAGTGCATTTTTAAATCGTTTCACTGATGATTGGCCTGCAGAATCTTGGTATTCAATTTCTATGTCCAAATTGACTTTCTATTTGATATATATAACAATATACATAACAAGTAATTATTCTTGTACAGACAGAGTCCAGAATGTACATACTCCATGAGCACAGTATTTACCTTATTGTATAGGGAATATATCGTCGTTTCCATCTTCCTCCATGTCCAGATATTTGAAGTTCACGTCGCCCCATCCATTACTCCCGTAGTTAAAACTCGGGTTGACATAGCATTTCATCTCATGAAACAGGTTCAAGTTATCCACGAGCTTGTGGTATGCATTGCATCCACAACACTACAAGAATGAAACAGAAGACTAAGCCGATGAGTTTTGTGTCAGTTCGTAAATGGTTTACCGGCAAATTTAAATCAGATTATCTACTTAAGCTTGCTTTAGGTAACACACTTTACTGGACCTAACCACTACAATAGCTGAATTCAAAGATTAACGTGTCGTGTTCAGATTATGATATCTTTGACACCAATTCTTCCCAAAAGAACATTGAATGGAACCATTTCAGCAGAAAACGAAACAAAAAAAAAAGGGAAACTAAATGCTTCTACTCAGCTGATCAACTCAAATGGTCAAATACGCACTTCCATCAATTCATTCCATGAAATATGAAATCTAACCTGCACAAACACAGTGCCATCAGTATAAGCATGGGGATTGATCGCCCGTGTCGTTCGTTGCCCACAAATGTTACAAGTAAAAGCCACAAGCATTCTTCGCCGAGGAGATTTCGTGAAAAGAGACCATGGGAATGTGGAGACATTCTCTGTGCCTGATTTGGCCTCCAACCCAGCCGGGGCTGAGGGGCCTTCCATGCCAGACCCTGTCGTCCATCCTCTTCCCGTGGCAGCACTAAGCACCACTCCCATTGCAACATCCTAATGCAGAAAGGAAAGCAGACAGGAAAACTTTACTAGAAGTTTCAATAAGACCGAATGGGCGTACAAAAAGACTATATATCTAATTTCATTCTTAATAATGTAGACTATGAATAGCATTCTTTTCTTTTCCATAGAGAAGTAAACTTCATCAATGTTGAAACGCCACTTGGGCTACTGATTTTTGATAATCCTCCATGGCTGAATATGAATAGGATTCAAGCCAGGCACCTATATAATGGTTCAGTTCATGAACTCTCTTGCTCCAGAATCATCATTTTTCATCTTACAGAAATTTAAATAAGCAATCCTCTCTAGATTTTGGGTTCTTTTTAACCACGAGATCAGAACAAGCAGTTGTATCTATAAAACAATCCATAAACATCATCTCGCAGAAAACTCTAAATACCATGAATCCTAATCATCTCAAATTTGCAGATACAAAAGGAAGGGAGCATTAATTTTTAAAAAAATAAAATAAAATAATAACAATAAGACAGAGAGGATACCTTTGAAAGAGGGGAAAGGGAGAGATGGCGTTTACTGAGAATTGGAAGGTTCTTGATATTCTTACAATCAGACTGCGAATCAGATTCGTTCTTGTTACCTAAGCACACATTCCAAGGCTTAAACAGACAATTGAAAGATCAAACCAATAACACAATAAATTGTTTCGAAGACGAATCAAAATCAAATGATAAGCAGGATCATTCAGATAGCACAAGCAACTGCTTCGACAACACAGCGATTAAAATTTTCATCAAGAAATGATGCAAACAAGTAGAAGAGAGAAAAAAAAAACTCAAAAACAGTTTGGAGATGAATACCTTTCGAGGCGTGTGGAACTTGAAAAGATCGGAGAGGAAGCATCTTGTTGGGAGAAGATATAGGAAAAGACGAAGAAGAGGAGACGATCGCAACAGAAGAAGTGTTGATTAGAGACTCCATAGCCAGAGAAATCGAGAACTCGACCGGAGAGATGCAAATCGCAGAGGAGAAGCTTCTGTGGGAGGAGTTGAGAATCAGAATCAGAATAAAAAAAAAAAGGAAAAAGAAAGAAAAAAGACAATGAAAATGAAAAGAAGAGATAGAACAGAAGCCAATTTGACGCGAAAAATATCGCGAAGACAGGGCGTAGAGTTTTTGAGGACACGAATGAGTTATGGGTTAACTCCACAAATGGCTAAAACTAAAACAATAGTTTTGTTAAATGGATAACCATTTACATTTTTGTTTTTGGTTTTTGAATTTTTTTTTTTCAAAATTGGATTTGGTTTTTGAAACAAAATAGAAGATTGATACTAATTTTCAAAAACCAAAAATCAAATGGTTATCAAATGTATGACTATAACTGTATGTTTAATATTTATATATTATTCTATATGACAAATATACCCTTGAAATAGTATTCTCTCTTTGGAAAGTAAATTTTGGAAGAAATCTCAAGAAACGAATAACTAAAAATAGGAGTCAACAAAATCTAAAATAACATTTTTTTATATTAAATATAAAATACTAAAAGTTTAAAATTTACCAACCTTATCTCATAAGAAATTAATTGTAAATACAATTAAAAATTGGTCAATGTTAATATGTCATATGAAATCAAAATTTTGTATATTATTTGAATATAGAAGTAAATTCTACTTAAAAAATCTTAAAGATAAATAATATAAAGATAATGTTAATAAAGTAAATATAGGAATCTATTGATAAAATGTTTATATTTAAATAATATAATAAGAAAATAAGAAAAGTACACCAGCTTAGGGTTTGAAAAAGGAAAGAAAAAAAAAGGCGAACTACATCTGCAACACCCCAAGTTTTATCTAACTAACCTAGCAACATTACTAAACCGCTATTTCAAAACTAACCGAATGCTCCAAAAATTTCGACAACTTAACAACATACATAAGACTAAACCAAAATTTTATTAAACTTGTTAACACAAGAATAACACTTTTATAAGTAAAACCACCCAACTACAACCTCACTTCAAATCAAATCAACCAATACAAACTCCAAACACAAACGAACAAAACGAGTCAGATCTCGCATCAATTACTAATCAAATTAAGCAAAAAAGCTAGAAGAGGTCATTTAGCTAAATAGACTTTATAACCTTAATTTATTAAACTATATGCAACAGAAAGCAATAAAATTGTTATAGGTAATTTTGGACCACGCCGAAACGCAAGAAATTGGCGAAGACAGCTAACCCGAAGGCATGACCAAGAAACAGACCCCAGAGGGAAAACGGGTCAGAAGGTTGGGCCAAGGCCGACCTTCGGCCCCGTGCATCTTCCACCTCCATTTGGTCCCTGGTGTCCCTAGACTCCTCGGTTCCACCTGGTTCAGCCCAAGTCATCTTCGAAAGCCTAGAAACCCTAAGGCAGGAAAAGGTATTTAAACTCTTCTTCGTCAATGAAGAAGGGATACCGAACTCTATTCTTTGATTCTCCTCTTACTCTTGCTCTCTTGCTTTCCATCGTTATGCTTGCTGACTTAAGCATCGGAGGCGGTGTGGCAAGCACCACACTAGTATGTAGGTTTTTCTGTTTTGCAGGCCATGTCTTCCCCCCTCTCAAACAAATTTACCATTGGTAGCACATGCAAGTCAGGAGTTCTCCTGTCTAAATTTGACCATCAACAGTTGGCGTCGTCTGTGGGGAAGAAAGCTTGCTGGTTAAATTTGTGCATCGGGCATTCAATGAGTAAGGGGATGGAGAAGAGAAACCAGGATCTGGACACAGAACATTCGGACGGTGACCGCCACCCGTGGAGGTCACGAGAAGAAAGTCGAGGTCGGCCTCAAACTCCTCAGCCTTCATCTCGAGAGAGGTAGACTGATGTCAAAATTGCTGCCCTCGAAGACAAAGTAAATGTGATGGATCATAATTTGTCTAGGATACTTCATATCTTGGATAAACTTGGTCCTAACACTAAAGTCCATGATAAAAGGTTGATTAGGGATCAACAAGGTCGGGGGGCTGAAATCTACAAATTGCACAGTGTTGAGAAGCCCAGAACCAAGCACGTACAAAGGACACGACCACACCATTTCGATGCCAAGTATCAGCCGCACAACGTGAGCGAACCTGCAAAACTTGATCGAGGAAAAGCGCAGAATGGCCAAAGCTGTTAGGGCCGAGGCCGAGGCTAGAGCTACTGAGATGGAGGTTAGGGCAGTTGAGGGCGAGACTAGATTTTTTGGGTTTTATGCCCTAAAACTCGTAGATAGTGAATATAAACAAAATGTATACTTGTTTCAATAAAGTTTATTGAGTTTCTACAATAAAGTGTTATTGTTAAATATTGCACAATTTGACCAAAATCCAATAAACTAAGATCCAAGGTTGTTTACATGTGACTTGAACTAGTATGTGGGGACAAACGGGTATCGGTGTTCAAGTAACAACCTAAGATGTCTATAGTACAGGGTTAAGGTTGGGTACCTTATCCTGGTAATACTATGTGATACGACTCACTTTGTATTCGATACAGACGTATTGATCCAAGACATCCATGTAGGAGACATACGAGCGGGGTATCCTATACAATGAGTTTGCATAAGACCGGACCACGAAATAGTAAACCACTAGATGTAACACCGTTAACTAGTTAGGTTACTGTTTCAATAGGATGACCTAGGTAACTCAGTCTTAATCCTCAGTGGGTCATGAACTCCTTCTCACGAGGGATTGTCCTTTGATTAGTATGGGTGAGAGTGGCTTACACTCCGACTCAATAAGCCTACCTTCTTGGGGACGAGACCGAGTGGGGGCTGGGGACATGACAACACTGTTGGGTTTTATGCCCTAAAACTCGTAGATAGTGAATGTAAACAAATTGTATACTTGTTTTCAATAAAGTGTAATTGAGTTTCTACAATAAAGTGTTATTGTTAAATATTGCACAATTTGACCCAAATCCAATAAACTAAGATCCAAGGTTGTTTACATGTGACTTGAACTAGTTTGTGGGGACATACGGGGATTGATGTTCAAGTAACAACCTAAAAGGTCTATAGTACAAGGATAAGGCTGGGTACCTTATCCTGGTAACACTATGTGATACGGCCCGCTTTGTATTCGATACAGACGTATTAATCCAAGGCGTCCATGTAGGAGACATGCGAGCGGGGGTATCCTATGCAATGAGTTTGCATAAGACCGGACCACGAAATAGTAAACCACTAGATGTAACACCGTTAACTAGTTAGTTTACTGTTTCAATACGATGACCTAGGTAACTCAGTCTTAATCCTGAGTGTGTCATGAACTCCTTCTCATGAGGGATTGTCCTTTGATTAGCATGGGTGAGAGTGGCCAATACGCCGACTCAATATGCCTTCCTTTTTGGGGACAAGACCGAGTGGGAGGCTGGGGACATGACAACACAAGAAGGAATTCACTCGTTCCCACTTCTAGGAGAAGTAGATGAGTGTTCCCTTAAGAGGTGACTCCGGGACTTGAACAAAGGGATCCCGTCCTCTCACTAGCCCGAGAGGAACTTTCTGTTTAATGGTTGGACCATAAACAGGTTGTTCATTAGAGGAGCGCTGGTACTTAAGGAGACAGATGTAACACAGGGGTAAAACGGTAATTTGACCCAGCCGTGATTACGAA
Source organism: Luffa acutangula (assembly GCA_036850905.1). Classification (NCBI taxonomy): domain Eukaryota; kingdom Viridiplantae; phylum Streptophyta; class Magnoliopsida; order Cucurbitales; family Cucurbitaceae; genus Luffa; species Luffa acutangula. The sequence goes on from CM072087.1 coordinate 11,870,512, forward strand.
CACTCGTTAAGGATTGACTTACCGGTATAGGTCTACATCCATGGACACAGAAATGTTCTACAGTGAGAAGAGTTCAGCTGTGGGTCTTTAGTGGAATGACCCACAGTTAATGAATATTGGTTATCCTGATTAATGAGTTTAACCGGTTAACCTCATATCATTGGAGCTTCTGATCTGTAGGTCCATTAGGTCCCCCTGCTAGCTCCTAAAGAGTAATTAGGAACAAATATATCTTGAGAGAATTTGAATAGTTCAAATTCATATTGGGAATTAAGTTAATTGTATGAGATACAAATTAATATAATGTATAGTGATGCATTAAAATATAAAGTCTAATTTGAGATTAAACTTTATTATATTGAGAGATTGATATATTTGAAAAAGTTCAAATATATGTCTAATTAAATATATGGTATTTAATTAGAAGATGAATTAATTAATTATGAATTAATTAATTATTCAATTTAGTTTAAATTAAATGAGATTTAATTAAACTATAGTCTATGAGAGAAATAAATATTTGAAGGAGTACGAATTTGATTCATATTAAATTTATAGGATATAAGGGAATTTGAAGGAGTTCAAATTTTAATATGAATTTGATTCATATTATGGAATTAATTAATTGAAGGCCTGAAATTAAATATATGATATTTAATTGGGCAATTAATTAATTAACTAATAGAAGGTCTAAAATTAAATATATGATATTTAATTGGTGATTAATTAATTAAAGAATTAATTAATTGGAAATTAATCAATTATGGAAATGATTTAAATCAGTTACAAGATGAAATTCTCTCCTTCCCACTTCTAGGAGAAGTAGATGAGTGTTCCCTTAAGTGGTGACCCCGGGTCTTGAACAAAGGGATCCCGCCCTCTCACTAGCCCGAGAGGGACTTTCTTTTTACTGGTTGGACCATAAACAAATTGTTCATTAGAGGAGCACTGGTACTTAAGGAGCCAGAGGTAACTCAAGGGTAAAATGGTAATTTGACCCAGCTGAAGTTACGAACACTCGTGAGGGAATGACTTACCGATATTGGTCAATATCCATGAACACAGAAACATTCTACAGTGAGAAGAGTGCAACTGTGGGTCTTTAGTGGAGTGACTCACAGTTAATGAATATTGATTAACCCGATTAATGAGTTTAGTCAGTTAACCTCATATCATTGGAGCTTTTGATCTGTAGGTCCATTAGGTCCCCCTGTTAGCTCGTAAAGAGTAATTGGGAACAATTTATCTTGAAAGAATTTGAATAGTTCAAATTCATCTTGGGAATCAAATTAATTATATGAGATACAATTAATATAATGTATAGTGATACATTATAATATAAAGTTTAATTTGTGATTAAACTTTAATGAGAGAATAATATATTTGAAAGAGTTCAAATATATATTCAATTAAATATATGATATTTAATTATTAAATTAATTAATTAATTATGAATTAATTAATTATTCAATTTAGTTTTAAATTAAATGAGATTTAATTGAACTATAGTCTATGAGGGAATTATTAGTGAAGGTGTACATATTACACATGCGGAAGCAATTGAATATCGAAAGCACTTAAGACATTCAATTTTACTCCTAAAGCATGCATGTTCTAGAAAAGACAGAATAGAGAGTTTAGAAAACACCAACCTTTCTAGCTCACTTATGTTGAACTCCTTGTGGTATTTGCCTCTCCTATGCTCCTAGGACAACCTCTAGAGTCTTCCCTACTATACTCCGGGCCAAGAACGACTTGTGGGAGTCTATATAAGATAGGGAATGGGAAGGGAATGCTTGAAGCATCAAGCAGTGGAGAAGAATGAGAGATGAGAGAACTTTGAGTCCAAATTCCAGCAGCATAACATTAAGGAAAAGACTCTATCATGTTTGAATATGATTCAAACTCCTTTTAAAGACATTCTCCATGCAAAGCCAAACCTCAAGACACAAGACACATGGTGTATTTGCAAGCTCAAGTGGATTCTAGGTGTACATTACACAAGACATGCAACAATGCATGAGTGAGTTGTCTTTCCACTTTGAATGATCATGCATTAAGTGGATTTCCAACTAAATCCACTAAATTCAAATTGAAATCAAATTTCAAGCTTGCAAATTATCCCCAATTTCAATTCTAAATTTAAATTGATTGCTTGGTAATTAATTTGAAAATTTTCAAATTAATTTTGATATGATTAATCTAATTAATCTTTGTTATCTCGTGCAATTCCATATATATGATTCCTAATACATATATATAGTATTCAAAACACTTTTAAATACTTCATCTCTCATTTTCTAATTTAATTCATAATTAAATTATTGTGTCAAACACAATTTACGATAATACCCTTTTTCCCGATTTTGAACGATTCAAAGCTTCCTATCTTTTGTTCTAGGCTTAATTCCGATATGAGCTAGTAGGGGGACCTAATGGACCTATAGATCATGGGCTCCAACGATTCGAGGCTAACCGACTAATCTCATTGTCCAAGCTAGCCAACATTCGTTAACTATCGGGACACTCCACTATAGCCCGATAGTTGCACTCCCCTCACTATAGATATATTTCCGTCCACTTGATTTAACCATGATTAGTAAGTCGATCCTTCACAGGTTGTTTGTAGCTATAGCTAGGTTAATAAGCCGTTTTACCCCTATAGTACTTCTAGTTCCTTAAGTCCCACTGATCCTCTAATGAACAATTGGTTTATGGTCCAACCAATAAACCGAGTCCCTCTCGGGCCAATGAGAGGGCGGGATCCCTTTGTTCAAGCCCCGGAGTCAGCACTTAAGGGAACAACCTCTCTACTATCCCTTATTCGGGTAGGAGTGAATTCCTTCTTGCACCACTATGTCCCCAGCTATCTACCCGTTCCTACCCCTGAAATGGGAGGCTTATTGAGTCGGCGATACTGAGCCACTCTCACCTATGCAGATCTAAGGATAAGCGCGAATAAACAGGAGTTCATAGTTAGCTCAGGATTAAGATCGAGTTACCTAGGTCATCACATGAAATAGTCAGTTTCATCAGTAAACGGTGTTATAAAGGGAGAGCGACTTATTTCTCGGTCCTGGTCTTATGCAAACTCATTGCATAGGACACCCCCACTCGCATGTCTCTACATGGACGATTTAGGATCACATCGTCTATACCATCTATAAAGTGGGCCGCGTCTCATAGTGTCTCCAGAATAAGGTACCCAACCCTATTCCTATACTATAGACCGTTTTGGCTATTACTCAAGCTTGATCCACTTTTATGTCTCTACATAAAGCTCAAGTGTTCATCCTATAGCCATGGATCTTAGTTTATTGGATTTGGGTAATTATACGTGCAATTTAATTTATTCAGTAATGACTTTTACTGAATCAATCTCGATAACACCTTTATCGAATAAGTATATAATTCGGTTAACATTCACTATCTACGAGTTTTAGGGCACCAATCCCAACAATTAGAATATTATTCTAATGTGTAATTAATTAAATATGGGCGATATTTAATTATGAAATTAATTAATTAATTAGTTTAATTGAATTAATTAAATGCGATTTAATTAAATTTAATTAAACTATATATTATGTGAGAGAAATACATTTAAATAAGATTTAACTGTGCATGGGATTAATTAATTAATATGATTAATTAATTAACATTTAATTAATTGATTTAATCAATTAATTAATTGATCTTGATCTAACGGTCAAGATTGTTTCCGAACCTCACATTAGGGTTTCCTCTCTTATAAAAAGAAAGGTTATGAGAACCCTAACCCTAAGGTCTCATTCTAGCCTCCCTCTCATATTCTCTCAACCCAAGAACTCTAGAGAGAATTTTTCTCTCTAAGAGTTTTTCCCCTTTCAAGATTAGGTAGTCTCACAATTACGTTCCAAATCTCAGAGTTATAATGGGGAAGCCCTTGTGGTGGTGCCCATTGAAGTATTCAGAGTCGTCAGACGGAGGTATGGTTCTCATCGTTTAACTTTTTGCCAATGTATTGGTATTTTGTAGAACAAAATTAATTTACGAACGGTCCAATTGCTTACGCTGTAACGGAATCGAAAATTCCAATCCTTCAATTGGTATCAGAGTCGATCGTATGCTTGATTTTGTTTTTACAAAATTTTCATTGGTTTATTGGTGGGATTTAATTGTGCATTTGATGTATAATGGTTTGCTAGTAGATGGTTAGGGTTTTTGGCATTGGAATTTGCAACTTTTCATTGATTTGATCATGTAAGGACCCATTGTTTTGGGCGATTTGTTGCAAATTTAAGTCTGCAAGTCCGTGTCTTTCATATTGTATCAATTGGAGAAGAATTTCAGAGCAATTTCCTGAAATTTGAGGCAAAAACGAAGAAGATAGCTGCTGGAAATCGGTTTTTCTAGGTATACAGAGGCTCTGCCATCGCGAAAGAAATTTTTAAAAAAAGGAAGGCAGAGCAGCTTCTGCTGGGATTCGAACTCCAGCACCTAAAGTGCGCGCGCGTGTAAAAAGTTTTTTTTTTCTTTCCGTGCGGTGACTTCGCGTGCTGAATTAAAAAAAAAAAGGAAAATCGTTTTTACGTCAATTGAAGCTCAAACTCGAGCATGGGGAGCTGACCGAGTGCACGGGGGTTCAAGTTTACCAACGGAGCATTGACATCGTTATGATATTTAATGCGGTTCTTTTAATTCTATTCATTCAAGCGCGGTCTGATGGAGTTGGTCCGGTTCGTGGGTTGACGCCGATTCGACCTGGTTTGTGAGATTTTGACTGGTTCAACTCGGTTTAAGCGAAAGTTGACTGGTTCAGCTGATTTTTGACTGGTTCGCGTGGTTGTTGGCTTCGTTCGTGCGAACTGGACAGATTTTTGGCCGGTTCAGTGAATTTCAGGGCGGTTCAAGCTTATTTGAGTCTGGTTTTGCACGGTTCAACATGGTTTAGCTCAATTTTTCGCCGGTTCGAAGGGTTTGGATGTAGTTTGAGGCTATTTTGGGCTGATTTACGGCAGGATAGGACTTTTATAGATAAATTAATGTAATTTTTCTATTGTTTTGAGTCTTAGGATGCCAAAACCCGTCTACTTAACTATTTAAATTGTTTTATGAATGTCATATAGTTTATAATCCCACCATAGGTTAAGCATATTCATGCATATTTATTTATAATTGTTATAATATGAATTATGCATGAATTTAATTTTCATGGATGTTTAATATAAAATGTTATATTAAATGGATGAAAATTGAGAAGCATTGAGCATGAAATTATTTTAGTAAAAAATATAAGGGTTATATTTATGAAAATAATATATATGCTTCATTTATTTTTCATGAGTTATTAATATAAAGTGTTATATGTTAATGTATGAAAATGTGAATGCTTATTTTAATTTTCTTGGGTAATTAATTTAAGAGTTAGATTAATTTAAGAAAATTAATTTGAATTGAGCATAAAATTACTTTAGTTTAAAAAAATATAAGAGTTATATTTATATAAGTAATTAACATGCTTAATTAATTTTCATGATATATTAATATAAATGTTATGTTAATGTATGAAAATGGTAATGCTTAATTTTAATTTTCTTGTATAATTAATTTTAAGAGTTAGGTTAATTAAAAGGAAATTAAATTGCATTCAGCATGACATTACCTTAGATTAGTATAATTGTTATATTTTTGGTATGTCATGTATGCTAATGTATGGTTTTATAAATTAATTAGAATTTGATTGTTAATTTATTCACCATAGTAACATGTTATAGGGTTAATTCATTAAAATTTATAATAGTTATAAAATTAATGAATAGAAACCGTTAACCTATAACAAAGAATTGCATGCAAACATAGGATCTTAGGATAAATGAATTAATTTTAAAATGTTTAAAATTAATTAGACCTAAGATCACATTTCTAATAGGATTAGAATTATTCTTACTTAGAATTAAAATTATTTTTAATTGACTAAGTAGGAAAAACATTACTATGATTATAAGGGAACTCCACTGGTTAAGTTCTGTCTAAGGCTGGGGGTATTTAAGCTGACGGTTTACGGAACACCTCCTACTTGGGAACTGACCCGAAATACCGGAGTTGAATTAATCATAGCTAAATGTTAGCATGCAATGTCACTAGGTTTATTAAAAGAGTTTAATACACCTAGATCTTTAGAGTAAAGATTTTACATTACTATGGTTATAAGGGAACTCTCTCGATGAAGTTCTGTCTAAGGCTGGAGGTACTTAAGATGACGGTTTACGGAACACCTCCTACCTGGGAACTAACCTGAACCTTGAGTTGAATTAACCATAGTCATGTTAACATGCAATATTGCTTGGTTTATTAAAAGTGTTTAATTCACCTGGAACGTTGCAATTAGATCCTCACCATAAAAGTTATAATAGGATTAGACTTAGATAGATTGACTTAGCCGAATTTATCTAAGTTAAATAACCCTAAATAAACCGTAGGACATTTTCAATGGGAGGAAAATTACAAAACGAGATTTAAATCAAGTTTTGCTTCTACGTCTCTATATTTACAACGTGAGATTCATGCTCGGCTTCATGTCGCCCTGGGCGCGGCCTCCCTTCGGAAAGTGTTTGCATGGGTCAATATAAGGGTGAATGGGGAAAGTGTCTATAGTAAGTGGGAGCGGGACACGTGTCAACGTATCCCTCGATCTCCAACCCTAGGTCACACTGTGAGATTCTTATGATCCGTCTGCGTGTCGTCCTGGAGCGACCATCCCTTCGGAGGGCCTAATCAAGGGATTCAGAACACCGTGAACTCCTGAATAGTGAAGGTGTTCATATAACACATGCAGAAGCAATTTTAGGATCGGAGGCACTTAACTACATCAATTTTAGAAAATGAAAATATGTTGTCCAAATACCGTAAACAAAGAGCAGAATTTGTACCAACCTTTTTGGAGACCGATTCAACAACTCCCTTTGATTCCTTTGATCACGAACAGCGTGTGGACCACCTCTAGTGTCTTCCCTACTATTCTCTGGGCCAAGAACAACTTGCGGGAGTCTATAGAGATAGGGAATGGGAAGGGAATGCTTGAAGGTTCAAGCATTAGAGAGATATATGGAGATGAGTGAGTTTGAGACCAAAATCCAGAAGCATAACAATATGGAAATAACTCTCTTAACTCTTAATCTGATTTTACATCTACTTATAGAGCAAATCCATGCACCTTGGAGTCTCAAGATGAAGGACACATGGTGGAGAGTCAAGTAATAGTGGATTCTAGGTGTTCATGTAATATTACATGCAAGAATGCATGGATGAGTTGTTTTTCCACTTTGAATCACCATGCAAGAGTGAGATTCCAACAAAATCCACTATCTCATCTTGATGCAAGATTACCAATTTGTCTTGTAATTTAATTTAAATTCAATTCAAAATTGAGTTTAAGTTAGTAATTGATTTGAAACCAATTTACAATCAATTTCATGTGATTAATCAAATTAATCAATCTTACCTAAAGTAATCCACTAATCATGAATCCTTATTCATGTATATAGTATTTAACACATATTTAAATACTTCTATCTCTCAATTAATAATTTAATTCATAATTAAATTATTATGTCAATAATATCAAATATGTAATTGACATTATAATTCCCTTTCTCGATTTTGAATGATTCAAACTTTCCTATCTTATTGTTCTAAGCTTTATTCCAATATGAGCTAGCAGTGAGACCTAATGGACCTATAGATCATGGGCTCCAACGATTTAAGGTTAACCGACTAATCTCATTAACCAAGCTAACCAACACTCGTTAACTACCAGGACATTCCACTATAGCCCAATAGCTGCACTCCCCTCACCGTAGATATATTTTCGTCCACTTGATATAACCATGTTTAGTAATTCGATCCTTCATAGGTTGTTCGTAGCTATAACTAGGTTAAATGAACGTTTTACCCCTATAGTACTTCTAGTTCCTTAAGTCCCACTGATCCTCTAATGAACAATTGGTTTATGGTCCAACCAATAAACCGAGTCCCTTTCGAGCCAATGAGAGGGTGGGATCCCTTTGTTCAAGCCCTGGAGTCAACACTTAAAGGAACAACCTCTCTACTATCTCTAATTTGGGTAGGAGTGAATTCCTTCTCGCACGATTATGTCCCCAACTATCTACCCGTTCCTATCCCTAAAATGGGAGGCTTATTGAGTCGGCGATACTGAGTCACTCTCACCTATGCAGATCTAAGGATAAGCCCGAATAAACAGGAGGTCATAGTTAGCTTAGGATTAAGATTGAGTTACCTAGGTCATCACATGAAATAGTCAGTTCGTCAGTAAACGGTGTTATAAAGCGATATCGACTTATTTCTCGGTCCTGGTCTTATGCAAACTCATTGCATAGGATGCCCCCACTCGCATGTCTCTACATGGACGATTTAGGATCACATCATCTCTACTATCTATAAAGTGGGTCGCGTCTCATAGAGTCCCCATAATAAGGTACCCAACCCTATCCCTATACTATAGACCGTTTTGGCTATTACTTGAGCTTGATCCACTTTTATGTCTCTACATAAAGCTCAAGTGTTCATCCTATAGCCATGGATCTTAGTTTATTGGATTTGGGCTATCTAATGTGCAATTTACTTATTCAGTAATGATTTTACTGAATTAATCTCGATAACGACTTTATCGAACAAGTATATAACTTTGTTTAACATTCACTATCTATGACTTTTAGGGCACCAATCCCAACAAATAGGATAGGGTCACTTAGGCTAATCACCAACATTTGTCTTTCCCTTCGGTAGCCTGTTGGTGCGTGCCTCTGAGATCTGAAAGTGGGAGGGTTACACTTACGGGGATGAGTTAAATGTGTTAACTAATCATTGACCAAACAACGGTAACTAAACGCTAACGGAATATGAGTTATTCTGGTGTTAGAGTTTGGTTGAGATTGTCTCAATTCAAAGGAGGAGTAGCTGACCACCCTTCGATGGTTGTTGTTCTAAACCTTTGAAGTATCGTTGCAAAAACTAAATCAATAGGTTTATAGGGTTTCTTTGATTGCTTATTTGTTTTTGCAGAATTTGATTGGATTATTTGTAATGGGTTAGTGCAATTAATAATACAAGTAATTTGTTACTTCAACAATTATATAATAAATTTATGTGTATTGTCTTACGTCATTTTATAAATAATGGTAATACAACAAGCTTAAACGAAAAATTGTGGTAAATAAATCTAGGATTATTCTTAACTGAGGAATGTCCTCATGCCCCATATGTTTAATTCATTAAGAATTGTTCTTGGTGAATAGGACATAGAACCCTGCTTAGCAAAAAGAGAACTTGTTCAAGACCATAATTTTCATTTACTTGTCTTGAAAACGTGATTAGTGAAGAATAGTGATTCTCCCTGAATACTTGATTCAGGGGCAACAAATCATGTGTGTTCTTCTTTTAAAGGAATAAGTTCATGGCAACAACTTGCTACTTGTGTAATAACTCTCAAAGTTAGAATTAGAGAGGTTATTTTGGCTATAGAAGTGGGGAACATTAAGTTATTTTTCTCAGTGGGAGAAAATACATATCATTAGATAATGTGTATGTAATTCCTAAGATCAAAAGAAAATTTATTTTTGTGTCTTATTTGCTGGAACAATGTTGCTCTTTACCTTTCTCTACTAATGCAGTTTTGTTTCAAGAAAGGGAGTTGACATTTGTTTAGCTTTACTGGAAAGTAACCTAAATGTTTCAAGACTAATCAAGAGTAAAGCAGTGATGAACACTGGGTTGTTTAAGACTGCTACTACTCAATGTGAAAAGAGGCAAATGATTTCTCCTAAAGGAAAATACCTTTATTTGGTTTTAGGGTAGACCATATTAATCTCAATTTGATTGGGAGATTGATCAAGAGTGAAGTTCTAAGCGAGTTAGAAGATGACTCTCTACTACCTTGTAAGTCATGCCTTATGGGCAATATGATTGATAGGTCTTTTACTAGAAAAGATCTAAGAGCCAAAGAGCCCTTGGAGTTTGTACATTTGGATCCTTGTGGTTTAATATGTTAAAGTAGTGGGAGGGCACGAATAATTCATCTCTTTTGGATGATTATTCAAAGGTATGCGTATCTTTACCTAATGCAACTTATGTCTGAAGCTCTTGAGATATTCGAAGGGGCTTAGGAATGAAGTTGAAAACTTGTTAGGTGAGATGATAAAAACACTTCGATCTGATCAAAGTGTTGAGTATAGGAATTTGAGATTCCAGGACTATTTGATAGTACATGGGATCACACCCTAAATCTCATTTAGGAGAAATAGAATCGTATTGGATATCGTTCATTCCATGTTGAGCTATGCTCAATTGTCTGGCTCGTTTTTGGGTCATGCAGTATTGACTGCATTGCATACTGCAGTAGGCAACCCCAAAAGGAAACGAGAAGTGGATACTTCTTCAATTCACAAGAGAATAAAGAATTTGTATCGACAAATGCTAAATTCTCAGAAGAAGTCCACATCAAAAATCATAAACCACAGAGTAAAGTCGGTTTAAGTAAGTTAACTAATGAAGCTACAGTAATATCCACAAGAGTTGTTGATGAGGCTGACTGTTCAACAAGAGTTTTTGATGGACCAGTGCATCTGGTCAGACACATCCATCACAATAGTTGAGAGTGCTTCGATGTAGTGGGAGGGTTGTTTTATAACCTGAATGTTACATGGGCTTCATTGAAGCCTAGGTCATCATACCTGATGATGACATAGAGGTTTCATTGTCTTTTAGAAAGAAAATGAATAATGTTGACAATGATCAGAGGATTAAAGCCATGAACCTAGAAATGAAGTCTTTTGTATTTCACTTCCATCTGGGATCTTGTAGATCTGCTTGATGAGTAACGCCTATTAGTTACAAGTGGATTTACATGAGGAAACGAGACATTCATGTCTTAACCAAAAGGGTTCATATAACAAGATCAAAAGCAAAAATGTTTGCAAGCTTAAGTGATCCATTCATGGATTGACCTAAGCATTTCGATCTTGAAATATAAGATTTGATATAGTGACCAAATCTTTTGGCTTTAATAAAAAAAATTGACGAGTCTTGTGTTTACAAGTAATCATCAATAGTTCAGTAGCTTACTTAGTGTTGTATATGATTGATATCCTAATCATTGGGAATGACGTAGGTTATCTTACTGACATTAAAAGAGGCTAGTAAGCTCATTTCGAAATGAAAATCTGGGAGAAGCTGAGCTGGCCTTGTCTCAAGTGTCTTATATCTACAAGATGTTAGTTAGATATAAGATGCAGAATTCCAAGAAGGGTTCACTACCTTTTAGGCATGGAATTCTTTTGTCTAAGGAACTGTGTCCTGAGACACCTCAAGATGTTGAGGACTTGAGACATAAGCCCTATGCAGTAGGGATTGTCAGTAAGTATCAATCAAATTCCAGAATTGATCTCTGGAGAGTCGTTAACTACATCCTCCAATATCTTAGGAGAACGAGGGTCTATATGCTCGTGTATGGCACTAAGGATTGGATCCGTACACGATACACTGACACAGATTTTCAAACTGATAAAGATTTGAGGAAATCTACATCAGTATCTGTGTTTGTTGGGATTGGTGCCCTAAAACTCGTAGATAGTGAATGTTAAACGAATTATATACTTATTCGATAAAGGCGTTATCGAGATTGATTCAGTAAAAGTCATTACTGAATAAAGTAAATTGCACATATAATAACCCAAATCCAATAAACTAAGATCCATGGCTCTAGGATGAACACTTGAGCTTTATGTAGAGACATAAAAGTGGATCAAGCTTGAGTAATAGCCAAAACGGTCTATAGTATAGGGATAGGGTTGGGTACCTTATTCTGGAGACACTATGAGACACGACCCACTTTATAGATGGTATAGCCGATGTGATCCTAAGTCGTCCATGTAGAGACATGCGAGTGGGGGCGTCCTATGCAATGAGTTTGCATAAGACCAGGATCGAGAAATAAGTCGCTCTCGCTTTATAACACCGTTTACTGACGAGACTGACTGAGACTGACTATTTCATGTGATGACCTAGGTAACTCGATCTTAATCCTGAGCTAACTATGAACTCCTGTTTATTCAGGCTTATCCTTAGATCTGCATAGGTGAGAGTGGCTCAGTATCGCCGACTCAATAAGCCTCCCATTTCAGGGATAGGAACGGGTAGATAGTTGGGGACGTAGTCGTGCAAGAAGGAATTCACTCCTACCCGAATTAGGGATAGTAGAGAGGTTGTTCCCTTAAGTGCTGACTCCGGGGCTTGAACAAAGGGATCCCGCCCTCTCATTGGACCGAGAGGGACTCAGTTTATTGGTTGGACCATAAACAAATTGTTCATTAGAGGATCAGTGGGACTTAAGGAACTAGAAGTACTATAGGGGTGAAATGGATTTTTGACCTAGCTATAGCTACGAACAACCTGTGAAGGATCGACTTACTAATCATGGTTAAATCAAGTGGACGGAAATACATCTATAGTGAGGGGAGTGCAACTATCGGGCTATAGTGGAGTGTCCCAATAGTTAACGAATGTTGGCTAGCTTGAATAATGAGATTAGTCGGTTAGCCTCGAATCGTTGGAGCCCATGATCTATAGGTCTATTAGGTCCCCCTACTAGCTCATATCGGAATTAAGCCTAGAACAAAAGATAGGAAGCTTTGAATTGTTCAAAATCGGGAAAAAGGGTATTATTGTAAATTGTGTTTGACACAATTATGTAATTATTAATTAAATTAGAAAATGAGAGATGAAGTATTTAAAAGTGTTTTGAATACAATATATATGTATTAGGAATCATATATAAGGAATTGCACAAGATTAGTATGATTAATTGGACTAATCATAAGAAATCATTTTGAATGTCTCAAAATCAATTACTTAATGTTAAATTCAATTTGGAATTGAAATCAACATTAAATTGCAAGCTTGAAATCAGATTTCAAAGTTGAAGATGGTGGATTAAGTTGGATTCCCACTATTGCATGAATGTACAAAGTGGAAAACAACTCACCTCATGCATAGTTGCATGTCTTGTGTAATGGACACTTAGAATCCACTTTGGCTTGCAAGACTACCATGTGTCTTGTGTCTTGAGGGTACTCCTTGCATGGAGAATGTATTTAAAAGAGCTTGAATCATATTCAAAGCAAAGGAGAGCCATTTCCTTAATGTTATGCTGCTGGAATTTGGACTCAAAACTCTCTCATCTCTCATACTTCTTCATAGCTTGATCCTTCAAGCTTTCCCTTCCCATTCTCTTTCTTATATAGACTCCCACAAGTCGTTCTTGGCCCGGAGGATAGTAGAGAAGACTCTAAGGGTTGTCCTAAGAAGATTGGAGAAGAAAAGAATCCAAGAAGGTCCACCAATTGAGCTACAAAAAGGTTGGTACTTTCACTCTCTCTGTTTCTGGATTCTTAGAACATGCATGCTTTAGGAGTAAAATTGATGTAGTTAGGTGCTTCCGATCTTCAATTGCTACCGCATGTGTTATATGAACACCTTCAATTGGTATCAGTGCATGATTAGAGCACTTAATTTGCAGTAATTTTGCTGTGGTGGGTACCATTTTGAAAATGAATTTTTCTGGGTGCTAAAGTGGACTTTTCTGGTTTGGCAATTTTTTGAGCTTTCAATTCTTCATGAAATTGTAATTGCTCTGATATGTAAGAGCGTTAATGTGTGTACTAGAGTCTGTAATTTTTATAGAGTCATTAGAGTCCATATAGTCTGAAAAATCGAAGAAGAACAGGAGAAGACGCAGCAGAAAACAGCAGCAGGAGGCTGCTGTTCGTGACAGCGTCGGGGCGCTCTTCAAGTAGCGTCCCGACGCTGATGGATAAAAATTTTGGCAGCTGATTTTCCCAGATCCGGTTCGCTCCAGCTGAGTTTTTGGGGTCCGGTTCGGTCTGGAGCAAGCCGATTCAGCTTCTTTTGACTCTTTTCAAGCCAGGTTCAATCCTTGGAGGGTCGATTCGGGGCGGTTCGAGATGCTCGGGATATTTACAAGCATTTATTTATAATTATTATTGTAATAATTAGTTAATTGCTTGTTTATAATTGCCAAACCAATCCACTTTAGGTTGTTTTTAATTTATTTATGCATTGTGAATGTGTGATTAAATTAGATTAATTATATGTGCATTATGAGCATGCCATATAGTTTTAAAACCCCACCATAGGAAAGCTTGTTCATGCATTTGTTTATTTTTAAATAAGTGTTATCAATTAATTCAAATGCATGAGGGAAATTTCATGTTTTATTAATATAAGTGTTGTATAAATTAGGGAGATTCATGCTTGAATGGTTAATTTCCAAATTGATTAATTCTTATAATTGTTATAATTATTAAAGGATAAAATTAACCAAGCATGAAGCATGAAATTTCATTAGTTTGATTATAAGTGTTATACTCAAATTAGGCTTGTTATGGATTAGTTTTATAATTGTTATAAAAGAGATAGAAATCTAAAATCTATAACAAGATAAAGAGCATGCTCACTTAGGTTAATGAACCTTCAACAATTCGATCAACTTGCATAGTTTAGGTCGATATCTTGTAAAACAACGGTTACGAGAGAACTCACCCGACAAGATGCTGTCTAAGGCTGAAGGTATTTAAGTTGACGGTTTACGGAACACCTCCTACCTGGGCATCGAGTCGGTTCTTGAGTTAAGTTAACTCGATTTTTATGAGCATGCGTGAGCGGTGTGAGGTTTTTAAAGTGTTATCACCTAGACATCGTAGTATAAGTGTTATACAAACCTAGACATAGGATGTTTCTAAATGGTGCTTTTCTTATAACTTGAATGATTGATTGTTATATGCTTTTAAACACCATTAGAAAGCATTTTATAGGGTTAATTCATTAAAAGTTATAAGGGTTATAATAGTTAATGAGTAGAATCCATAAAACCTATAACAAAGAGTTGCATGCTAACATAGGATCTTAGGTTCTTATCATTCTTAATGGTTTAAAATGAAATAGACCTAAGATCGCCATTTCTAATAAGATTAGAAATATGTCTTACTTAGTTTTTAAAATAGTTTTAAAATTTGAGTAAGTAGTGTTGGGTTTTATGCCCTAAAACTCGTAGATAGTGAATGTAACCGTTGACCGGATATTAATGAAATAATATTAATATATTTTTCCATTAATTATTATTAGTTATTTTATATTTGTCTTTTCCTAATAATAACCCTAATCCAATAAACTAGACATCCAAGGCTGTAATATGAGTCTTGAACTATATGTAGTGACATATGGGATCATTGTTCAAGAAACAGCCTAAAGGGTCTATAGTATAGGGATAAGACTGGGTGCCTTATCCTGGTGACACTATGGATACGGACCACTTTGTATTTGATACAAACGCCACGATCCAACGCGTTCGTGTAGTAGACATGCGAGTGGGGGTATCCTATGCAATGAGTTTGCATAAGACCGGACCGCGAAATAGTAACCACTGGTTATAACACCGTTAACTAGTTGGTTTTCTATTTCACTAGGACGACCTAGACAACTTAGTCTTAATCCTGAGTTGATTATGGACTCCTGCTCATGAGAGATTGTCCTTTGATTTGTATGGGTGAGAGTGGCCAATACGCCAACTCAATAAGCCTACCACTTTGGGGACAAGACCGAATGGGGAGCTGGGAACATAATCGTACAAGATGAAATTCACTCCTTCCCGACTTTAGGGAAGCAGATGAGTGTTCCCTTAAGAGGTTACTCCGAGTCTTGAACAAAGGACCCTACCCTCTCAATGGCACGAGAGGGTTTTCCGTTTGATGGTTGGACCACAAACAGGTTGTTCATTAGAGGAGAATTGGTACTTAAGGAAATAGAGGTAACCCAGGGGTAAAACAGTAATTTGACCCAGCTGGTGTTACGGACACTCGTGAAGGACTAACTAGTTGATATTGGTCTAGATCCGTGGACACAGAAAATATGTCTGCAGTGAGAAGAGTGCAACTGTGAGTCTATAGTGGAATGTACACAGTTAACGAATATTGATTAATGTGGTTAATGAGTTTGACCAATTAATCTCACATCGTTGGAGCTTCTGATCTGCAGGTCCATTAGGTCCCACTGGTAGCTCGTAAAGTAATTTGAGGCAACTAAGTAATAAAAGTAAATTGAAAATGTTCAATTTATTAAGGGAAACAAATATAATATATATTGATATATTATTATGAGAGAAATTAATATTTGAAAAGTTCAAATATAAATTTATGGAAGTTTGAAAGAGTTCAAAATAATGAATTAATTAATCTAAGGCCTAAAATGTGTTTGGGCAAATTAATTAATTCTAGGCCGGGAATTAAATATGTGAGATTTAATTGGTGGTTAATTAATTAAAGAATTCATTAACCGAGAATTAATCAATTATGGAAATAATTAATCACTTAAGGAAGTGATTAATCATTTAAGGAAATGATCTAATCACTTATGGAAGTAATTAGTCATTTGTGGAAAAGATTAATCAATTATGGAATTGATTAATCATGATTGATTAATTAAGGAATAAAGATTGAATCAATTATGGAAAAGATTGATTTAATTGAATATTTTATTCATGGCCTCCTATAAATAGAACACTAGACCTAATTGGTCATGACACTTGACACTCTTGAAAGACAAGACCTAGAATTCTCTCTAGCCTCCCTCTTAGAGAAAGACTCCCACAAGTCTTTTGCCTCCTAGACTCAGAGACATACCAGTGTAACCTCTGTGGTGATTGTGTCAATCAAAGAAGAAATTTCCAGCGAAGAAAAGCAAAGGCGGCTGCTGCGTTTTCGTTCGTGGAGCCTCGTTGGCGAAGAACGGTCAAGTCTTCAACGAAGGTTTGTAACGGTTCTTCCTCTTTTCTTTAGAAAAGTTTTAAAAATAAATTTAGATTTATTTTAACATGTTTAAACCAATTTTACAGCGGCTTTAAAGGTTGTTTAAAGTTTCGTTTGAGTTATCGTAACGGTATTTTAATGTTAATTAATATACGGCGTAAGGTCCAATCGATGCGCTTCCGCTGCGTGGGGACTTTTATTCCCTTCAAGTAGGACATAAGACCTTGGTTATAAGGGAACTCTCCCGGCAAATGGTTCGGAACCTGAGGTGAATTAACCAAAGTCTTACTAGCATGCAATGTCACTAGGTTATTAAAAGTGTTTAATCACCTAGACATTTAGGGTAGAGACCTTGTTTAATAAGGCATATATTTAGATAGATTCTTTTAGCCGGAATTTACCTAAGTAATAAGACCCTAAAACTTTACAACACTTTAGTGGGAGGAAAAGTATAGAAACGAAATATTCATGTTAAGTTTCTACTCTCACGTCCCCCTGAGTTCACACCGTGAGATCCATACTTGGCCTCGAGGCGCCCTAGGAGAGTCCCCCTACGGATGGTGTTTGCATGGGTTAATATCAAGGTGAATGGGGAAAGTGTTCATAGTAAGTGGGAGAAGGAAACGTGTCAAACGTATCCTGCGGTCTCCATCATTAGGTTGCACCGTGAGATTCCTATGCGCTGCCTGCGAGTCGCCCTGGGAGCGATCACCCTACGGAGGGCTTGCACATGGGATTCGGAACAACGCAAACTCCAGAAATGTATAGGGTTTCCTAGGGCCATTCCCAACATTAGTTATTCCCTACGGTGGCATTGTTGGGGCCGCCCTCCGAGATCTGAAAATGATGGGTAACACTTACAAGATGGTCTTGACCAAATTAACGTTAGCTAATAACTATTGGAGTAAGAGTTATTCTAGGAATAGTATTTGGCCGAGATTGTCTCGATTCAGAGGAGGAGTAGTTGACTGCCCTACAGTAGCGGTTATTATAAACCCCTGAAGTTACATTGCAAATAAATCAATTGTATATATGGGTCGATGATTGCTTTTGCTAAAATCTGATTGGATTATATGATTAATGGGTTTAGTGCATGTTTCTAATAGAGATTAATTTGTTTGTTTCAGCAATATGTCGAAAAACGTATGTGCTTTGTCAAATGCCAAATTAAACGGTTTAGTACATACGACTAAGAATACTTACTTAAACTCTAACCACGTGGCAAAGAATTTAGGTTTGGTCTCAATTGAGGAATGTCCTCAAACTAAATTCATAGCCAAGAAAAACATAATCCACGACTCTAAATGCGATTTATTAGTCTCGGAAACGTGTTTAGTGGAAAACGACGATTCTGCCTAGATACTCGATTCAGGTGCCACTAATCACGTATGTTCTTCATTTCAAGGAATGAGTTCCTGGCAACAGCTAATAGCTGGAGAGATGACTCTTAAAGTTGGAACAAGAGAAGGCATCTCGGCTATTGCTGTGGGAGACATAAAATTATTCTTCACCAAGGAACGTTACATGATATTAGATAATGTGTACATAGTTCCGAAAATTAAAAGAAATTTGATTTCTTTATCTTGTTTATTGGAACAAGGTTACTCAATTTTTTTTTCTGTTAATGAAGCGTTCATAACTAAAAGAGGTATTAATGTTTGCTCTGCAAACTTGAAGAATAAATTGTATGTTTTGAGACCAATTGAGTCTAAAGCTATTTTAAATCACGAGATGTTTAAAACCGCTGAGACTCAACCTAAAAAGCGAGTTTCTCAAGATACCTATCTCTGGCACTTGAGGTTAGGTCATATCAACCTCAATAGGATTGGGAGATTGGTGAAGAGTGGACTTCTAAACAAGTTAGAAGACGACTTGTTGCCTCCTTGTGAGTCATGCCTTGAGGGCAAGATGACAAAACGACCTTTTACTGGAAAAGGTTATCGTGCCAAAGAGCCCCTAGAGCTCATTCATTCGGACCTCTGTGGACCAATGAACATTAGAGCTCGAGGTGGGTGCGAATATTTCATCAGTTTCATTGATGATTATTCGAGGTATGACTATCTCTACCTGATGCATCATAAGTCCGAAGTTTTTGAAAAGTTCAAAGAGTACAAGGCTATTAGGTAAGACGATAAAAACACTTCGATCCGATCGAGGTGGAGAGTATATGGACTCAAGTTTTCAAGACTATTTGATAGAGCATGAAGTTACGTCCCAACTCTCAGCCCCTGGTACACCTCAGCAAAACGGTGTATCATAAAGGAGAAACAGAACCTTGTTGGACATGGTTCGTTCGATGATGAGTTATGCTCAGTTGCCTAACTCGTTTTGGGGTTATGCAGTAGATACTGCAATTTATATTTTGAACGTAGTTCCCTCAAAGAGTGTTTATGAAACACCGTTTGAGCTCTGGAAAGGACGTAAAGCTAGTTTACGACATTTCAGAATTTGGGGATGCCCTACATACGTGCTAGATGAAAACCCAAAGAAATTGGAGCCTCGTTCTAGATTTTGCCTATTTGTAGGCTATCCCAAAGAAACGAGAGGTGGATACTTCTTCGATCCTGAGGAAAATAAAGTACTTGTATCTGTTGGGTTTTATGCCCTAAAACTCGTAGATAGTAAATGTACATTTGACCGAACATTAATAAAGTGATGTATTATTCAATGTTTGTATTATATCTTGTCTTGCTAACCCTAATCCAATAAACTAAACATCCATGGCTAATAGAATGAGACTTGAACTAGTATGTAGGGACATGCGGGGATCAATGTTCAAGTTTTAGCCTAAAGGGTCTGTAGTATAGGGATAAGGCTGGGTACCTTATCCTGGTGACACTATGGATACGGCCCGCTTTGTATATTGATACAAACGTAGTGATCCAACACGTTCATGTGGTTGACATGCGAGTGAGGGTATCCTGTGCAATGAGTTTGCACAAAGACCGGACCGCGAAATAGTTAACCACTAACTATAACACCGTTGGTTAGCTAGGTTTCTATTTCACTAGGATGACCTAGGCAACTTGGCCTTAATCCTGAGTGGATTATGGACTCCTGTCCATGAGGGATTGTCCTTTGATTTGTACGGGTGAGAGTGGCCAGTTCGCCGACTCAATAAGCTTACCATTTTGGGGACAAGACCGAATGGGGAGCTGGGAACGTAGTCTTACAAGATGGAATTCACTCCTTCCTGATATGAGGGTAAGTAGAGGTGTGTTCCCTTAAGTGGTGTCTCCGGGTCTTGAACAAAGGGCCCTACCCTCTTTATGGCACGAGAGGGTTTTCTGTTTGATGGTTGGACCACAAACAGGTTGTTCATTAGAGGAGCACTGGTACTTAAGGACCAAGAGGTAGCCCAGGGGTAAAACGGTAATTTGACCTAGCTGGGGTACGAACACACGTGAAGGGCTAACTTGCTGCTGACGGTCAATATCCGTGGACACAGAAATATATCTGCAGTGAGAAGAGTGCAGCTGTGGTTCTTTAGTGGAGTGAACCACAGTTAACGAATATTGATTAACTTGGTTAATGAGTTTAACCAACTAATCTCATATCGTTGGAGCTTCTGATCTGTAGGTCCATTAGGTCCCACCGGTAGCTCATTTAGGGCGTTGAGGTAAAATTCTAAGGATGGATTGAATATTCAAAGGTGTTTGAATATTATACTAAAATATGAAGTGGTTCATATTAAAACTATAGGTTATAATTAATATGCATTAGATGTATATTAATACTATAGTTTTGAGAGAGAAAATAATAATTGAATATGTGATGTTCAATTTTATTTTAATATTTATTAATTAATTTCGAATTAATTAATTGATTTAGTTTAATTAAATTTGATTTAATTAAACTATAAGATAAGAGGGATATTAATTTAAATAGGATTTAAATTAATGTTATTTTAATTAATTTAGATTAATTAAAATATAATACAATTAATTGTAATTTAAAATTATGATTTTAAAATTATAATTAATTAAAAATATTAAAAATATCAGATAACTGATATTTCAGTTATCTGATATTATGGGTTTTAAAAAAGGAGACGTGGTTAAGGGTTCAGTGGCAGAAATTACTCTCGATCTCACGTCTCTCTCCCTCTATCTCGCTCTCTCTGTTTTTTGGTTTTCTCTGAGAAATCAGATTGTGGCTTCACAGAAGACATCCTTAGAGTTTTTTTTTGAGTTCCCACAAGCTCCCAGCGTGTATCCTGCTGAGAATACTGGTGAAACCTCGTGGTGGTGTTCGTGGCAATTTTTTCCAGCGAAAGAGGGATTTCAAGTTGCTGTTTTTGGGAGCAATTCAGAGAAATTTTGGTGAAACCATCTAGAATTTCTTCAAAGGTAACTGTTTCTCAGCCTTAGATCAATAGAATTTTTTTATGTAAATTAGATCTATGTGATAAGGGCTGTTTTAGCATGTTTTATATATTATTTCCAGCATGTTTAAACCTGTTAAATTGCTGAATTTTGCCCAACGTATTGGTATTTTTGTTCTTAAATTAATCCGGGTTTAAAGGTTCTGTATGATTTTCCGCTGCGCAAGGGCTTTCATCCCTTCAGTATCGACAAATGCTACATTCCTAGAAGAAGACCACCTCAGAGAACACAAGCCACGAAGTAAAGTCGTATTAAGTGAACTATCTAACGAAGCTACCGAAACATCAATAATAGTTGTTGATGATGCTGGCACCTCAAGTCAATCGCGTCCTTCTCAAGAAATAAGAGAACCTCGACGTACCTGATGACGGGATCGAGGATCCATTAACCTTTAAACAGGTAATGGATGACGTTGACAAGAACGAGTGGATTAAGGCCATGGACTTGGAAATCGAGTCCATGCATTTTAATTCAGTATGGGATCTTGTAGATCAAACTGAAGGGGTTAGACCCATAGAGTGCAAATGGATCTACAAGAGAAAACGAGACCCTGCTGGAAAGGTACAGACCTTTAAAGCACGACTTGTGGCAAAGGGTTTTACCCAAAGGGAGGGAATTGATTATGAAGAAACTTTCTCCCCTGTTGCCATGTTGAAGTCGATCAGGAAACTTTTATCCATTGCCACGTTTTACGATTATGAAATATGGCAAATGGATGTCAAGACTTCCTTTCTGAACGGAAATCTTGAAGAAAGTATCTACATGTCTCAGCCAGAGGGGTTTATTGCTTAGGATCAAGAGCAAAAAGTTTGCAAGCTTAAACGATCCACTTATGGATTAAAACAAGCGTCTAGATCCTGGAATATGAGATTTGATACTGTGATCAAATCTTATGGCTTTGAACAAAACGTTGATGAGCCTTGTGTTTACAGAAGGATCATCAACAACTCCGTAGCTTTCTTAGTACTGTATGTAGATGATATCCTACTCATCGGGAATGATGTAGGTTATCTAACTGACATTAAACTATGGCTAGCAACTCAATTCCAAATGAAAGATTTGGGTGAGGCACAATTTGTTCTAGGGATCCAAATTGTTCGAAACCGAAAGAAAAAACGCTAGCCCTGTCTCAAGCATCTTATATCGACAAATTGTTGGTTAGATATAAAATGCAAAATTCCAAGAAAGGACTATTACCTTTCAGGCACAGAATTATTTTGTCTAAGGAACAATGTCCTCAGACACCTCAAGAAGTTGAGGACATGAGACGTTTTCCCTATGCCTCTACAGTAGGTAGCCTAATGTATGCCATGTTATGTACAAGGCCTGACATTTGTTATGCAGTAGGGATTGTCAGTAGATATCAATCAAATCCAGAATTCGATCATTGGACAGTCGTTAAAAATATCCTCAAGTATCTATGGAGAACGAGGGACTATATGCTCGTGTATGGTTCGAAGGATCTGATCTTTACAGGATACACTGATTCTGACTTTCAAACCGATAAAGATTCGAGGAAATCTACATCAGGGTCAGTATTCACTCTAAATGGAGGAGCAATAGTATGGCACAACATCAAGCAAGGATGCATTGCAGACTCGACCATGGAGGCCGAATATGTAGCCGCTTGCGAAGCAGCAAAAGAGGCAGTATGGCTCAGGAAGTTCCTAACTGACTTGGAAGTCATTCCGAATATGCATCTGCATATCACCTTGTATTGTGATAATAGCGGCGTAGTTGCAAACTCAAAGGAACCTCGCAACCATAAGAGAGGCAAGCACATCGAAAGGAAATACCATCTCATTAGGGAGATTGTCCACCGAGGAGACGTGATCGTCACAAAGATAGCGTCGGAGCACAACATTGCTGATCCATTCACGAAGGCTCTCACGGCCAGGGGCGGATCTATGAAGGGGCCAGGGGGGCACGTGCCCCCCTCAAATTATCCCATCTTTATATTTTTAATATAATATAAATCAACTTTTATAATACTAATATATAAAAATCGTAATATCTATCAAAAAGAACGCCAAGATCACTGGTTGGGGGGGCACTTTGAGCGCGTGATGTCTTGGTATCAAGCCACGGTGAATGCACATATATATTATTTTTCCGAAATTCCATACTACGCATAAGCCCATTCGAAATTGCCGCACATTAAGGCCCATCAGACCTGTGAATTAGGTCAAAGTTTAATGTTTCTTCAGCAGCCTAGGTATAAAATTTTTAGTTTCTCCAAATCCAACAGCAGCCTACATTAAAAAATTAATGTTTCTCCAAATCCAGCAGCAACCTCTTTGAACTTTTAATGTTTCTCCAAGAGGTATGGTTTGTTTTTTTTTATTTGTATGTAATTATAATTTACTATTTACATAATTTGATATTGTATGTTTTTTTTTTAAATTTTCAGAGTTAATACTATAAGATATAAGTCATCGTCACTCGCCGTTAGAAATCATACAATTATTTGACACAACAAGTAAAATTCTAATTCTTATGAGCCTTTTAGTTCTAATTGTTATAATTTTT
Source organism: Luffa acutangula (assembly GCA_036850905.1). NCBI lineage: Eukaryota > Viridiplantae > Streptophyta > Magnoliopsida > Cucurbitales > Cucurbitaceae > Luffa > Luffa acutangula. The sequence goes on from CM072087.1 coordinate 11,894,303, forward strand.
AATCTAGGAAATTGTAATTAATGTTTTTTTATTAATATTTGTGTAGACTTAATTCGTAATCAAAATGGAGAGATATTATAAAAGAATAACAACAACAGAGTCATCATCTCCAACTCCAAGAAAGAAAAGTAATACTAGTTCTGATAGTGATAGATCTTATACAGAAGTCAATTTAGGAGAGCTACCTGCAGATCCTGGTTTAAGAACTAAAATATCTTATTATAGTTTTAATATTCAAGAGCAAGTTCGTAGGGCATATTTACAAAAAGGTCCTTGTCAGCCTCGAAATCATAATTTTCCATTCAAGAAATTTGGAGCAAAGTCAAGACGATTTAATCCAGTTTGGTTTAATGAATATTCTAATTGGTTAGAATACAGTATTTCAAAGGATGCTGCATTTTGTTTATGTTGCTATTTGTTCAATCCAGAAGTTAGTGAACAATCAGGAGGTGAATGTTTTGTAAGTGAAGGGTTTTCTAATTGGAAGAAAAAAGAGAAATTGGAAATTCATGTTGGTGGTCCCAATAGTGCACATAATCAAGCTTGGGGTAAATGTGAGGCTCTTTTGAGACAAGAGCAACATATTGAGACATTTTTTAATAGGATGTCAGATCAAGCACGAGTTGAGTATCAGACTCGATTAGGTGTATCAATTGACTGTATTCGATTTTTATTACGCCAAGGGCTTTCATTCCGTGGGCATGACGAGACTGAGGATTCAACAAATCAAGGTAATTTTCTTGAATTTTTACGATGGCTAGGCAACCACAACAAGGATATTGAAGTTGTGACTTTGGAAAATGCTCCAAATAATTTGAAGTTGATTGCACCTGATATTCAAAAAGATATTGTGAATTCCATTGCAGTCGAAATTGTTAATACAATCATGAGAGATATAGGTGATAAGTTATTTTCCATCTTGATTGACGAATCCAAAGATATATCTGCAAATGAGCAGATGTCAATTGTATTGCGATATGTGGATGAAGGTCATGTGATTGAACGATTTGTAGGAATTATACATATTGCTAATACATATGCTCTATCACTTAAGGAGGCTATTGATGGATTTTTTTTCTCAACATGGATTAAGCATTGCTAGTTTACGAGGACAAGGATATGATGGAGCAAATAATATGCAAGGTGAATTCAATGGACTGAAAGCACTTATTTTGAAAGAAAATGAATGTGCTTTTTACATTCATTGTTTTTCCCATCAGCTTCAATTAGCTCTTATAGCTACTGCAAAAAATCATATGGAAATTGCTGGTCTTTTTTTTATTGTTACAAATGTGGTTAATGTTATTGGGGCCTCAGCAAAACGTCGAGATATTCTACGAGAGAAACATAGCTTGAAAATTTTTGAAGCTTTAGATAATGGTGAACTATCAAGTGGTCGAGGATTAAATCAAGAGACAATGATTAAACGACCAGGAGACAAACGATGGGGATCACATTACAACACCTTAACGAGCTTTATTACAATATTTTCATCAGTAGTTGATGTACTTGAGACAATTGTACAAGGTGAATCAAGTTCAGAACAAAAATATGAAGCAGAGACTCTAATGAATTCGGTCCAATCATTTGACTTTGTTTTTCATATACATTTTATGAAAATTATCTTGGGAATCACAAATGAGTTGTCTCAAGCATTACAAAGAAAAGATCAAGATATTGTGAATGCAATGAATTTAGTCAAAATTTGTAAAGAAAGACTGCAAACTATGAGGGAGTCTAGTTGGGATCCATTGTTGGATGTAGTTTCTAATTTCTGCAATAGCCATGACATTCAAGTTCTTCAGATGGATAATATATTTTTGATTCGAGGACGACAAAGACGAAAATCTCAACCAATTACAAATTTGCATCATTATCGTGTTGAAGTTTTTTATGCCGTTATTGATATGCAACTTCAAGAGTTGAATAATCGTTTTACTGAAACAAGTATTGAATTACTTCTCTGTTTGGCATCTTTGAACCCAAGTAACTCATTTGCTGCTTTTGATAGACACAAGCTTAGTCGGCTTGCTCAATTTTATCCAAGAGACTTTTCAGCTATTGAGCTCTCTGTACTTGAGGATCAACTTCAAAATTACATTGTTGATGTCCACTCAAATGTTGAGTTTGTTGGACTAAAAAGAATCAGTGATCTTGCAGTAAAAATGGTCACGACGAATCGAGAAAAGGTTTATCCATTAGTTTATCGATTGTTGACCTTGACATTGATTTTACCTGTTGCAACAGCTACTGTGGATAGAACACTTTTTGTCATGAATATTGTGAAGACTCGATTGCGTAATGGAATGGGAGATCAATGGATGAATGATTGTCTCGTAGCATATATTGAGAAAGATTTGCTTGACAAGTTAGATAATGAAGTTATCATGAATCGATTTCAGAACATGAAAACTCGTAGAGGCCAATTATAATGTATTATGTATTGAATTAATTCATTTATGAAGATATGCATAATTTTTAAATTGTCATTATAAATTTTCTTATTACATTTTTATGTATATTGTGCCCCCCTGTATGAAATTCCTGGATCCGCCACTGCTCACGGCTAAAGTGTTCGAGAGTCATCTAGAAGGTCTAGGTCTGCGAGATATGTACGAGAAATAATCTTGGTCAAGTGGGAGAATTGTAACCGGTATATCGATACCTTTGTATACTGGGTATTTAGATGCCCTAGTTTATTGTATTTTTACTCTGTTATTAATACAAGTATTTATTTATCCACTGCTATTATAGATTATAGTACATCCCACTAAACTAGAGTTTTAGTTCAAGTGGGAGATTGTTGGGATTGGTGCCCTAAAACTCGTAGATAGTGAATGTTAAACGAATTATATACTTATTCGATAAAGGCGTTATCGAGATTGATTCAGTAAAAGTCACTACTGAATAAAGTAAATTGCACATATAATAACCCAAATCCAATAAACTAAGATCCATGGCTATAGGATGAACACTTGAGCTTTATGTAGAGACATAAAAGTGGATCAAGCTTGAGTAATAGCCAAAACGGTCTATAGTATAGGGATAGGGTTGGGTACCTTATTCTGGAGACACTATGAGACGTGACCCACTTTATAGATGGTATAGATGATGTGATCCTAAATCGTCCATGTAGAGACATGCGAGTGAGGGCGTCCTATGCAATGAGTTTGCATAAGACCAGGACCGAGAAATAAGTCGCTCTCGCTTTATAACACCGTTTACTGACGAGACTGACTATTTCATGTGATGACCTAGGTAACTGATGACATTCATAAATGTCATCATTTTCCTATTAATTTTAGCTAGTTTTGTGCATGAATTGTGTACTTTAATGCTATTTTCTGTTTAAATTTCAGAAAACCAAGCCAAGGAAGCAAAACCGGAATTTTGAGAGATTTTGGATGATTTTGGAGACTTTTTGAGCAATTTGGAGAATTACATTGAAGATCCGAGTCCAAAAAGCCAAGAAGAATGAATTAGAAGCCCAAATTCATGAATTCCAAGTCTTAAATTATCAAGTTGGGTCAAGAGAAGTGCCTAAAAACCATTACAAGAAGTATTTGGGCCAAAAGAAAGTTGGAGGCCCAAAAATGGAGTCAAAATCGGGCTATTATTGAAGATTTAGGGCCTAGCGTCGAGACGCTAAGCCTGGAGCATCCCGACGCTAGGCAGCTATGCGGAAAAATCTAGAATCGCGGTAGCGTCGCGTCGCTGTCTATGTAGCGTCTCGACGCTGCGACGTCTTTGAGCCCAAGAAAAGATGACGTCAGAGCGTCGCGACGCTGTCGCCTGCTGGGAGCCTATAAAAGGAGCCTTTTGCATCCATATTTTGTGTGCCAATTTGTGGGTTTTCACCCCATTCTAGAGTCTACACTAAAATTTGGGATTTTTGGGAGAGTTTTGGAGCTTTGTTGAAGATCTTTGGAGCTCGGGATCGAAGAAGGTCGACGCGGGATCGAGGAGATACACTTTTATGAGCATTTCTCTTCCCTTTTCCTTTATGTTTTAGTTTCTAGAATTATTGTGATTAGGAATTATTGGATTTTAGTGATTATGAGTAGTTAATTCCTAAATTCTATGAGTTTGATTTAATATGTTGAACCTTTGCTGAATTAATGAATTGATTTGGTTTAATTGTCATTATTGTTCATTTGTGCATTTTGTCCGTAATGCTTTTAATCAACTGATCACTGATTAAATGAATCGTTACTAAGTGGAAACTCGACGAAGAGGAGCTTAGACTGAAACTGAATGCATGACTAACAGTTATTTACCCGGGTGACACGGGACAAGATAAATAACGTTAGAGGTTGTATTGAAGGGTCGTAATGCCATGCTAAGTAAATAAAGATGAGACTGAAAGGAGATTCATTATTCAAAGGTATGAGATAGGAGGAGACCGACAGGAGAGTCCTTGTGATTAGGCTTCTAGACTTATGAATCAAATGATTGATTAATCCATATTAGTTAATTGATTAAGCATTAAAGGTCCAATTGATAAAATCAACAACTCTAGAATTATCCCATCAAATTGTGTCTCCATTTATCTTTTGCTTTCTAGATTAGATTTTTCTTATTCTTTTCGACATTAGATTTTGTCCTCTAAATAAAGCTAAGCAAGATTATTCGTGGTAATTAATTGAATAAATCCAATCCCTGAAGATTCGATACTCGGAATACTTTTCGTTTTATATTACTTGCGACCCGTGCACTTTGCGGTCAACAGTAACTCGATCTTAATCCTGAGCTAACTATGAACTCCTGTTTATTTGGGCTTATCCTTAGATCTGCATAGGTCAGAGTGGCTCAGTATCGCCGACTCCATAAGCCTCCCATTTTAGGGATAGGAACGGGTAGATAGCTAGGGACGTAGTCGTGCAAGAAGGAATTCACTCCTACCCGAATTAGGGATAGTAGAGAGGTTGTTCCCTTAAGTGCTGACTCCGGGGCTCGGTTTATTGGTTGGACCATAAACCAATTGTTCATTAGAGGATCAGTGGGACTTAAGGAACTAGAAGTACTATAGGGGTGAAACGGCTTTTTGACCTAGCTATAGCTACGAACAACCTGTGAAGGATCAACTTACTAATCATGGTTAAATCAAGTGGACGAAAATACATCTATAGTGAGGGGAGTGCAACTATCGGGCTATAGTGGAGTGTCCCAATAGTTAACGAATGTTGGCTAGCTTGGATAATGAGATTAGTCGGTTAGCCTCGAATCGTTGGAGCCCATGAACTATAGGTCCATTAGGTCCCCCTACTAGCTCATATCGGAATTAAGCCTAGAACAAAAGATAGGAAGCTTTGAATCGTTCAAAATCGGGAAAAAGGGTATTATCATAAATTGTGTTTGACACAATTATGTAATTATGAATTAAATTAGAAAATGAGAGATGAAGTATTTAAAAGTGTTTTGAATACAATATATATGTATTAGGAATCATATATAAGGAATTGCACAAGATTAGTATGATTAATTGGATTAATCATAAGAAATCATTTTGAAATGTCTCAAAATCAATTACTTAATGTTAAATTCAATTTGGAATTGAAATGAACATTAAATTGCAAGCTTGAAATCAGATTTCAAAGTTGAAGATAGTGGATTAATTTGGATTCCCACTCTTGCATGAAGATACAAAGTGGAAAACAACTCACCTCATGCATAGTTGCATGTCTTGTGTAATGGACACTTAGAATCCACTTTGGCTTGCAAGACTACCATGTGTCTTGTGTCTCGAGGGTACTCCTTGCATGGAGAATATCTTTAAAAGAGCTTGAATCAGATTCAAAGCAAAGGAGAGCCATTTCCTTAATGTTATGCTGTTGGAATTTGGACTCAAAACTCTCTCATCTCTCATACTTCTTCATAGCTTGATCCTTCAAGCTTTCCCTTCCCATTCCCTATCTTATATAGACTTCCACAAGTCGTTCTTGACCCGGAGGATAGTAGGGAAGACTCTAAGGGTTGTCCTAAGAAGATTGGAGAAGAAAAGAATCCAAGAAGGTCCACCAATTGAGCTACAAAAAGGTTGGTACTTTCACTCTCTGTTTCTGGATTCTTAGAACATGCATGCTTTAGGAGTAAAATTGATGTAGTTAGGTGCTTCCGATCTTCCATTGCTTCCGCATGTGTTATATGAACACCTTCAGTAGAGAGTCATCTTCTAACTCGCTTAGGAGTCCACTTTTGACCAATCTCCCAATCAAATTGAGATTAATATGGTCTACCTTAGAACCAAAGAAAGGTATTTTCCTTTAGGAGGAATCCTTTGTCTCTTTTCACATTGAGTAGTAGGAGTCTTAAACAACTAAGTGTTCATGAATGCTTTACTCTTGATTAGTCTTAAAACATTTAGGTTACTTTCCAGTAAAGCTAAACAAATGTCAACTCCCTTTCTTGAAACAAAACTGCGTTAGCAGAGAAAGGTAAAGAGTAACATTGTTCCAGCAAATAAGACACAAAAATCAAATTTCTTTTGATCTTAGGAATTACATACATATTATCTAATAATATGTATTTTCTCCCACTGAGAAAAAGAACTTAATGTTCCCCATTGATATAGCCAAAATAACCTCTCTAATTCTAACTTTGAGAGTTATTACACAAGTAGCAAGCTCTTGCTAGGAACTTATTCCTTTAAAAGAAGAACACACGTGATTTGTGGCCCCTGAATCAAGTATTCAAGGAGAATCACTATTCTTCACTAATCATGTTTTCAAGACAGGTAAATGAAAATTACGGTCTTGAACAAGTTCTCTTTTTGCTAAGCAGGGTTCTATATCATATTCACCAAGAACAATTCTTAACGAATTAAACATATGGGGCATGAGGACATTCCTCAGTTAAGAATAATCCTAGACTTATTTACCACAATTTGTCGTTTAAGCTTGTTGTATTACCGTTATTTATAAAATGACGTAAGACAATACACATAAAATTATTATATAATTGCTGAAGTAACAAATTACTTGTATTATTATTTGCACTAACCCATCACAAATAATCCAATCAAATTTTGCAAAAACAAATAAGCAATCAAAGAAACCCTATAAAACTATTGATTTAGTTTTTGCAACGATACTTCAAAGGTTTAGAACAACAGCCACCGAAGGGTGGTCAACTACTCCTCCTCTGAATTAAGACAATCTCAACCAAACTCTGACACCAGAATAACTCATATTCCGTTAGGGTTTAGTTACCGTTGTTCGGTCAAAGATTAGTTAACACATTTAACTCATTCCGGTAAGTGTAACCCTCCCACTTTCAGATCTTAGAGGCACGCACCAACAGGCTACCGAAGGGAAAGACAACTGTTGGTAATTAGCCTAAGAGTTCCTATCCTATTCAGGAGTTCCCGATGTTCCAAATCCTATGATCAGGCCCTCCGAAGGGATGGTTGCGCCAGGACAACCTGCAGGCGGATCATAGGACTCTCACAGTGTGAACTAGAGGCGGAGACCGAGGGATACGTTGACACGTGTCCCGCTCCCACTTACTCTAGACATTTTTCCCATTCACCTTGTTATTGATTCATGCAAACACTTTCCGAAGGGAGGCCGCTCCTAGGGCGACTCGAAGCCGAGCATGAACATCACGTTGTGAATATAGGGACGTAGGAGCAAAACTTGATTTAAATCTCATTTTGTAATTTCCCTCCCACTGAAAATGTCCTAAGGTTAATTTAGGGTTGTTTAACTTAGATAAAATTCGGCTAAGTCAATCTATCTAAGTCTGATCCTATTATAACAATTATGGAAATGATTCAACCACAATGTTTTGGGTGAATTAAACTTCTATTAATAAACCCAACATTGCAAGTCAACATTACTATGGTTAATTCAACTCAAGGTTTGAGTCAGTTCCCAGGTAGGAGGTGTTCCGTAAACAGTCAACTTAAATACCCCCAGCCTTAGACAGAACTTTTGTAACGCCCCGCATTTCCAGGTGCGAATAATTCTGTTAAATTTCTATTTAATTCAGAGTTGTAGTACCTGTTGGCTGCTTAAGGTTGATTATTATTTATTATTTTTGGTGGTTGCTTGGAGTGGGTAATTGTATTTTAAGCCAAGAAATTCTTTTCCTTCGGGAATTAAATTTAAAAATGTGCTTAGGTCCTTATAAGTTTATTAAGATTTGATTCGGGTTTTAGAGACCTTAATTAAGTCTTTAAATATGAGGCTTAGGTCATTTGTTTTAGTTTAAGAAAAGAAAAGAAGGGAAGCCCTAAAAAGGAAAAAAAAATCTTTCTCTCCCTTCCCCTCTCTTTCACGCAGCCGCAACCAGCCCCCCCCCCCCTCGCGTTTTTTCTTCAGCCGGCAGCAGGCCGTCGATCCCTCTTCCTCTCCCCCGCGCGTATCTCTTCCTCCCTCTCGCGTGTTCGTCCGCCGGCAGCAAGGCTCGCGAAGCCTTCGTCTTCCTCTCTTTTCTTCGTCCGCGTGCGTGTGGGAAGGTGTCGCGGTCGTGGGTCTTCACCAGAGCTCCTCCCCTGGCGTGTGTTGCAGCCGCCGAAAGCCGAGCCACCATCGTCTGAATCGCCGGCCGTCGTAGCCGAGCGTCGCCGCCACGTGGGCCTTGTGCTCCGCGCGTTTCTGCTCGTTGGTTCATCAGATCTGTGGTTTCTTTTCTCCTTCCTCTGTGATTCAGCCCTATAGGCTCGTGGGTAAGCCGTTTTCCTCCTCCTTATAGGTTGGTTAAGGCCTGATCTAAGAATCCTTGCGTGGGTTTGGTTGAATCTCGCGCAGGTAGCAGTTCGGGGCCCCGTCATTCGCAATTTCGCTGCTGTCCAGTGGTGTTCGACCCCGTTTTGGGTCATTGCGGCATTGTTTAGCGTTTTCGGTAAGTTTTCATCGTGACCCATGATTGTTCGAATTTAAATTTGGATTACCCACTCTTATTCGGCCTTAGAATTTAGTGTCGTGGTTGGTTTCTTGTTTTCCAGCGCTGTTCGGAGTCGTCTTGGGTTCGAAATCATTCTTGCCTTGTGACCCATCAACCATTGAGCCTTGGACTTGAACACCCAGTGCTTAGGGCCTCTAAGCAAGTGGTTTTAAACCTCTTCGCTTGCTGGACAGCACGTGTTCGAGGTCTTTCGGACGCTGAACGGTAAATTCCAGCATCCCTAGATCCTTTCCTCAAGTTTATTAGGTGTTCTAAGTTGTTCCCTAACCCTTGGTAATTGTTGCTTGTAGTTGGAGCTCTTTAGGCTCTTCCGGTTGTTTCCATTAGTCCTTTAGGATTGTTTAGGAGCGTTTGAGCTTCCGGTAAGTAGTTCTTACTTGTTGGAGTCTGCTTGACTGTGTGATGCATGCTAAATGTTTACTCGCTTATAGTTTCTCTTATGTTTCTTGCTTCTCTGAGTATACGTATATATGTATGTTACCGTTGAAAAGCATGACTGTTGTTGCGTGTTGATTGGTTGTAAGCATGTTGGTTTGTTGCGTATGAGTTAAGCATGGACGAGAGCATGTGTAGTTGCACGTATATGCTTAGTGGGCATGATGCATGAGTCTATAAGCATGTTGCAGGGCATATGCATTCTAGTAGATGTGAGTTATAGGTCAGGGACCTAAAGTGTGAAAGAAAAGAAAGTTGGGTGAGTGTCAGTGCACCTCGGGTACAAATGGTCGAGGGGTGGCACGTCACCATTGGTTAAGAGGAGCATCGAGGCCTTGGGTACAAATGGTCAAGGGTCGGTGTGATGAGTCTAGAGAGCATGTGTTGGGTGCCTGGGGAAGGGCCAATACCTTGCTAAGTCATCGGTGCGCCTTGGGTACAAATGGTCAAGGGGCGATGCACAGTTTGAGGCCTTGGGTACAAATGGTCAAGGGTCAAACGCCGAGCTCCGTAGAGAGCATTGTGGCCCTGGGTACAAATGGTCAGGGGACAGTGCGACTCGAAGGATCAGTCTTGGAGAGCCATGTGAGGGCTAAATAAGAGCGTTGAGCGAGCTCGTGGAGCTTGAGTGGTTAGCAAGTTGCATATAGAAAGATGCATGAGTTATGGCTTAGGAGAGTCATTTGTTTTACTAGCTTTTGAGCATGATATTATGTTTACCGCTTTGAAAAGCATGTTGTTTTCGCATGAAGAGCATGTTGTTTGTTGTTTGCTGTTTGATGGCTTCTCAGGTAGGGGCTGCTTACCAGTACCTTAGTGTGCTGACCCCCTCCTCTCTCCCCCCAACTACCAGATTTTGCAGGTTATGATGACTGCGTGGACCATGGTGATGCGGAGGAGGCGTATGAGGAGGAACCATAATTAGTACCGATGTTCTCGCTTTTATTTTTCTTAGGTTTTAGCTAGGGCAGTTGTGTTGCTGCTTTTGAAAGTTGTTAAGTTTGGTTAGTCCTGATTCGTTCTTGTTAATCCCTTGAATAAGTTGTTTCCGTTTTAAAGAACTCCATTGTTTCATTCAGTTAGTGGTTTAATAAGCTTGTTTCGCATGAGGTGTCGTTTCAAGATTTTGCTTAAAGATGTAATTGGTTTTAGCTAATAGTTGATTATGCGAGATCTGTTTATCTGTTGGTTCTGTTTATGTTCTGCTGAGCTGTGAAGTGGGAAGTAGTTTAGTATTGCTTGTAGAAGTGTTTTTCTTGTTCAGTAGGTTAAAGAAAATTTTGGGTTAGTCCAATGTACGCCGTTATGCTGCCGAAATTTTCGGTGCTCACGGTTTGCTTTGGTCTAGGAGTTAGTAATGTCGCTAGGTTAGCTTTTAAAATCCTGGGGCGTTACAACTTTACCGAGAGAGTTCCCTTATAACCACAGTAATGTAAGGTCTTTACTCTAAAGATCTAGGTGCATTAAACGCTTTTAACAAACCTAGTGACATTGCATGCTAACATTTAGCTATTATTAATTCAACTTCGGTATTCAAGGTCAGTTCCCAGGTAGGAGGTGTTCCGTAAACCGTTAGCTTAAATACCCCCAGCCTTAGACAGAACTTTACTGGTGGAGTTCCCTTATAATCATAGCAATGTTTTTCCTACTTAGTCAATTAAAACTAATTTTAATTCTAAGTAAGAATAATTCTAATCCTATTAGAAATGCGATCTTAGGTCTAATTAATTTTAAACATTTTGAAATTAATTCATTTATCCTAAGATCCTATGTTTGCATGCAATTCTTTGTTATAGATTAACGATTTCTATTAATTAATATTATAACTATTATAAATTTTAATGAATTAACCCTATAACATGCTACTATGGTGAATAAATTAACAATCAAATTCTAATTAATTTATAAAACCATACATTAGCATACATGACATACCATAAACATAACAATTATATTAATCTAAGGTAATGCCATGCTCTTAAATTAATTATACAAGAAAATTAAAATTAAGCATTACCATTTTCATATATTAACATAACAATTTATATTAATAGCTCATGAAAATTAAGCATGTAAATTACTAATATAAATATAACTCTTATATTTTTAAACTAAAGTAATTTCATGCTCAATGCAAATTAAGTTTCTTCAATTAATCTAACTCTTAAATTAATTGCCAAGAAAATAAACATTCACATTTTCATATATTAACATAACATTTTATATTAATATATCATGAAAATTAATTAAGCATGTTAATTACTTATATAAATATAACTCTTATATATTATTAAACTAAAGTAATTTCATGCTCAATTCAAATTAAGTTTCTTCAATTAATCTAACTCTTAAATTAATTACTCAAGAAAATTAAAATAAGCATTCACATTTTCATACATCAACATAACACTTTATATTAATTGCTCATGAAAAAAAAAATAAGCATATAAATTACTTTCATAAATATAACTTTTATATATATATATATATATATATATATATATATATATATATATATATATTACTAAAGTAATTTCATGTCCAATGCTTCTCAATTTTCATCCATTTAATCATAACAATTTATATTAAATATTCATGAAAATTAAATTCATGCATAATACTTATATTATAACAATTATAATTAAAAATGCATGAATATGCTTAACCTATGTTGGGAATTTTAAGCTAAATGACATACTTTATGCAACAATCAATTAATTTCATACATACATCACATGCATAATTAAATTAAAACTACCAAAATTGACCGGCATATTTGGCATATCCTAAGAAATTAAAAGCAATTTAAATTACAATAATTTAAATCGAAGACATATCTTGGTCTTCAAATCTTTTCCTTTTTGACATTTACAATTGATCTAATCAAAAGTATAAATCTAATACCAACAAATATGCCCAAATAATCAATTTTGTAAATTAAACCACATATCACATATATGAAATTAAAATACCCACCATTGAATCAATGCTAATTTCAGAGAAACGAAATTAAATCCACGATCGGCTCTGATACCAATTGAAAGGATTTGGAATTCCCCAATTCCGTTAAAGCAGAAGCGTAATTGGGACCGATTCGTAGTTAATTTTGTTTATCCAAAAATACTATTGCATTGGTTAAAACATAGAACAAATTGTATACAAACTTAAGGCTAAGCATACAAAAATTATTAGATCTAAATCTAAAGGGGAGAAACAAACATACCGTCGTTGACGACTCTGAATACTTCAACGGACACCTTTCTTGATTTTGGACCAAGCGTCAACAATTGGGACACCACCAATTGATCTTCCCCGCTATGACTCTGAGATTAGGAACGTAGTTGTGGGACTACCTATTCTTGAATGGAAAAATTCTCCCTAGAGTTCTTGGGTTGAGAGAATATGAGAGGAAGGCTAGAGAGAATGCAAGAGTGCATTCTTGTGGCCTTATGTTGTAGTACCTAAACCCTAGGTTTAGTGTTCTATTTATAGGAGAAAAGCCATGAATAAAATATTCATTTAAAATCAATTATTTCCATAACTGATTTAATCTTTTCCATAATTAATCAATTCCATGACCAACCAATTCCATGACCAATCAATTCCATAATTGATTAATCTTTTCCATCAATGATTGATCACTTCCATAAGTGATTAAATCATTTCCATAAATGATTAATTACTTCCATAAGTGATTAATCATTTCCATAATTGATTAATTTCCAATTAATTAATTCTTTAATTAATTAATCACCAATTAAATATTATATATTTAATTTCAGACCTTCTATTAGTTAATTAATTAATTAACCAATTAAATATCATATATTTAATTTCAGACCTTCAATTAATTAATTCTATAATATGAATCAAATTCATATTAAATTTTGAACTCCTTCAAATTCTCTTACATCCTATAAATTTAATATGAATCAAATTCATATTAATATTTGAACTTCTTTAAATATTTATTTCTCTCATAGACTATAGTTTAATTAAATCTCATTTAATAAACAAAATTGAATAATTAATTAATTCATCTTCTAATTAAATACCATATATTTAATTAGACATATATTTGAACTCTTTCAAATATATCAATCTCTCAATATAGTAAAGTTTAATCTAAAATTAGACTTTATATTTTAATGCATCACTATACATTATATTAATTTGTATCTCATACAATTAACTTAATTCCCAAAATGAATTTGAACTATTAAAATTCTCTCAAGATATATTTGTTCCTAATTACTCTTTACGAACTAGCAGGGGGACCTAATAGACCTACCGATCAGAAGCTCCAATGATATGAGGTTAACCGATTAAACTCATTAATCAGGTTAACCAATATTCATTAACTGTGGGTCATTCCACTAAAGACCCACAGCTGAATTCTTCTCACTGTAGAACATTTCTGTGTCCACGGATATAGACCTATACCGGTAAGTCAATCCTTCACGAGTGTTCGTAACTACAGTTGGGTCAAATTATCGTTTTACCCCTGTGTTACCTCTGGCTCCTTAAGTACCGTGCTCCTCTAATGAACAACCTGTTTATGGTCCAACCAGTAAACAGAAAGTCCCTCTCGGGCCAGTGAGAGGGCATGATCCCTTTGTTCAAGATCCAGAGTCACCACTTAAGGGAACACTCATCTATTTCTCCTAGAAGCGGGAATGAGTGAATTTCATCTTATGTTGTCATGTTCCTAACCCCCCACTCGATCTTGTCCCCAAGAAGGTAGGCTTATTGATTCGACGTGCAGGCCACTCTCACCCATACTAATCAAAGGACAATCCCTCGTGAGAAGGAGTTCATGACACACTCATGATTAAGACTGAGTTACCTAGTCATCCTATTGAAACAGTAACCTAAGTAGTTAACGGTGTTACATCTAGTGGTTTACTATTTCGTGGTACGGTCTTATGCAAACTCATTGCATAGGATACCCCCGCTTGTATGTCTCCTACATGGACGTCTTGGATCAATACGTCTGTATTGAATACAAAGTGGGTCGTATCAGATAGTGTTACCAGGATAAGGTACCTAGCCTTATCCCTGTACTATATAGACCTTTTAGGTTGTTACTTGAACGTCGATCTCCGTATGTCCCCACATACTAGTTCAAGTCACATGTAAACAACCTTGGATCTTAGTTTATTGGATTTGGGTCAAATTGTGCAATATTTAATAATAACACTTTATTGTAGAAACTCAATAACACTTTATTGAAACAAGTATACAATTTGTTTACATTCACTATCTATGAGTTTTAGGGCATAAAACCCAACACTTTATTATTTCATTTATCATCTTATCTCACATTGCATCCATTCAGCTAGCCACGCACCAGATAGAGGTTGGATACCTTATACTGGAGACACTATGAGACGCGACCCACTTTGTATTTAATACAAACGATGTGATCATGAATCGTTCATGTAAAGACATGCGAGTGGATGCGTCCTATGCAAAGAGTTTGCATAAGACCAGGACTAAGAAATATATCAGTTTCCCTTATAACACCGTTTACTATTAAACTGACTATTTCATGCGATGATCTAGATAACTCGATCTTAATCCTGAGCTAACTATGAACTCCTGTTTATTTGGGATTATCCTTTGATTTGCATGGGCAAGAGTGGCCCAACATCGCCGACTCAATAAGCCTACCATTTTGGGGATAAGACCGGGTAGATAGCTGGGGACATAATCTTGTAAGATGGAATTCGCTCCTACCCGCCTGTAGGGATAGTAGAGGTTGTTCCCTTAAGTGCTGACTTCGGGTCTTGAACAAAGGCACGTTGATTCTCTTCTGGCACGAGAGGATTTTATGTTTAATGGTTGGACCATAAACAAATTGTTCATTATAGGATCAGTGGTACTTAAGGAACAAGATGTAACTTCAGGGGTAAAATGAACATTTGACCTGCTGTAGTTACGAACAACCTGTGAAGGGTCGACTTACTGATTATGGTTGTATCGGGTGGACAAAAATATATCTACAGTGAGGGGAGTGCAGCTACGGGTTATAGTGGAGTGTCTCGTTAACTAACGAATGTTGGTTAATTAGGTTAATGAGATTGACCGGTTAATCTCGGATCGTTGGAGCTCATGATCTGTAGGTCCATTAGGTCCCCTTGCTAGCACATCCGAAATTAACCTTAGAACAAAGTGATGAAAGGATTTGAAAACGTTCAAATTCATTTAAGGGAATTATTGTTATATTTAACGCTAAAGTTTAATTATGAATTAAACGATAAGAGGGAGTTGGGAATGTTTAAATAATATTTAAATATTAGAATTGTGTAATTAATACACATTTCGATTTAAATATGAATAGAGATTCATACCGGTTTAAAAGAGAGATTGAAATTGGGGAAATTATTTAATTTAGTATTGGATATTAAATTAAATAATTATCATTAATTAAAAAGTTTAATTAATGATATTAATATGATATATCAATTTCATTTAAAATTAATTGTCTAATTAATTATAAAGGTTAAAATCGATTAAATTGAAATTAAGAATTTCAATTTCTTAGTGGCAATTTTCAGCATGAAAGCTTCATGCAATTCATGGAGATTTGACACCAAATTAGGTGAAAAATCAAGATCCACCATCAGTTATCCCTTCATATATAAGCCTTTGTCTTCTTCATTAAATGATGATGAAAGTTGCAGAATTTTTCAGCAAAAAGAAAGATGAAATTCTCTCAAAACAGTGGGTTTCAAGTTACTCAAAAACCCATTCTTTTTCTCCCAAATTCATCACGATTCGGTTCCCACAAGTCCGTTCTAAGACCGGAGAATAGCAGGGATGATCTCGGTGGTAGTCCACGATGTGTTTGTGTGAAGAATCATCCATGGAGTTGAAAGAATTCGAAGCTTCAAGAGGTTAGTTGTTTTTCCTCTATTTTTCGTATATTTTACAACATGCTTTCGTTTCTAAAATTGACGTAGTTAAGTGC
This sequence comes from Luffa acutangula, assembly GCA_036850905.1. NCBI lineage: Eukaryota > Viridiplantae > Streptophyta > Magnoliopsida > Cucurbitales > Cucurbitaceae > Luffa > Luffa acutangula. The sequence goes on from CM072087.1 coordinate 11,910,618, forward strand.
CTCCGATCCTAAAATTGCTTCCGCATGTGTTATATGAATATCTTCAGATCCAACATTTGACCGTCTAATCTCTGCAACATAATCCCACACTTTCTTATATTGTTCATTAAGGTTACCGTTGGTCCTCCTGTTTGCCTTACACCTTGCCCTATAGGCTTGACTTCGAGAAATTCTTACTTGATAGTCCTTCACCTCGTCAACAATTTCAGCGAGAGACCAATTAGGTTGACTCCTAAACCGTTCCAAATACATCTTGGCAACCCAATTGGAGTTCATGTTCCTGTTTACAAATTCCCTACTACATGTATGATCACCAATGTATGTCTTAATTTGGATAGTGTTATCGTTTTCAATAACACTAACATGCAACCTCCATTTACACTGTCCAGAACAAACTGCAGTGACCCTCACCTTATCATTTTTTATGAATTTGACATTGTAAGTCTTTCTTACAGCATATTCTTTTATAGCATCTTTTAAGACCTTGGGGCTGGTAAATCTCATCCCCACCCTAAACTCAACCTGGTTCATATCAGTGTCAGTCCTAAATTCAGGTCCCCTAACCTCCTCTTCTTCGTCAGACCCTATAGGTGTATTAAGATTTGAATATGATCCAATATCTGAATCTACTTCCTTTTCAGCAACATTAACATTGATATTCAATGAAGAAATAGACTCTCCAGACAGATCAGAACATTCACTATCACTTAAAGAAGACTCTTCAGACACATCTACCTCAACAAACTCATTGTAATTTACTTGGTTTTGAACTGGGTTATGCTGACCAATACGTTCCCACTCCAAAAAAATTGGTCTTTCCATCGCAAGAGGTTCAGTTAGGTCTAACACTTCAATATTGGGATCATGTTCAACGTAAATGTGGATCAGTCTACTTTGAGGAACTAGACTAACTATTTCTACAACATCAACGTCAATTAACAAAACCTTGAAACCAGTGGACAATGTATACCCAGGCCTAACATAATAAAACTCCTCAACGTTGAATACATCAAGTTTAGCCATAAACATGTGTAACTCTATCAACGACACCCTATCACAATCTATCCTTTGAAGAATCGTTTGCCTCCCACCAATGTAGTTAAGACTCGGCAGGAATACAATACGACCGTTATAATGAAAATTAATATCAAACACCTCATCCATTTTTCTGTACATTAAAAAAATCACATTAAACCCGAAATCGAACATCCAAGAAATACACACACAAAAAAACACATTCAAAACCCTCAACCAAGCAACCGAGAAGACAAAGAACTCTTTACAAAAACAACACAAGCAACTCAACAATCAGAACAAAAAATATTCACAAATAGGGACTAGAATAGGGGAGGGAAAAAGACTCACGGATCAAACAGACACTAGAATAGCAAATGGAAAAAGACTCACAGATGCCAAAAAAATTAAAGAAAAATGAAGTTGAAGAAGAAATGAAAACAAATGTGTTGAAATTTACAACATGAATAGACGAAAACGAGGTTTAAAACTTGGTTGTTGAAATCAAATAGACTGTTTGTTGGAGAGGTCTTTGTCGCCAAGTCGTTCTACACGAAATCTTCAACTTTTTCTTCTAGAATTGAAAGAGACGAGAGGTGGTAACATACGAGAAACTGTCAGGGTGAGGACGGAGAGGAAGATGAATCGAACAGCCTTGGGAGAAGGGTAGCTTCCACTAGAAGCTACTTCAAACGTCACATTCGAAGTGCACGCGTGTCTAGCTAGGGTTAAGCCACGTCGCCTTCATCATTACAATCCTCACTTTTAATTCCAAAATTTCTTTGGATTCCATGTAAAAAAAAGACGCCAAGTCACCACCCAATCAGTGTCCCGTCAGCGCTCAGTCAGCATCGCTGTCAGCCATTAGATGGAACTGTTAATCCAGGGACTCAATAGAACCATTTATGGAATAGTGGAGACTTTATTGTTCAATTTTCAAACCTAGGGACCTATTGGAAACGAACTTGAAACATGAGGGACCAAAAGATCTATCTATCTATACTTATACTTATACTTATATACTTATATATATACTATCTAAAAGGGGCTTAAGGAAGAAACTTTTGATTTCCTCTTTTGCCCCTATTTTAATATTTAAATTCCTCATTTTTCCTTTTTATTTAATTATTTAATTATTTAATTATATTAATTTGAGATTTCGTTAAAGATTGAACATTTTTTGGGATTAGATTCGCAAGTTAACGATTTGCGGGTAGAGATATCGTGCTTTAAAATAATACAATATTAGAATATTAGAATTGATCTAATTGATAAATAACATGATAATTGTTTTTAGATTTTTTTTTAGAATTAAATCAAAATTTTAAGATTAAATTTTGTGAAATCTAAATTTAGATCATTTATTTTGATTTTTGAAAACGAAAAAGATAATTGAATTTAACTTTCAGTTAGATCAAATCAAGTTGTGAAATTAAATTTGAAAAACTAAAATTTAAATCAACTGTTTAAAATTTTCAAAATTTATAATTTGAAAACATTTATCATAACCACCTAGATTCACTCGACCCCTATAAATAATGGCATAAACCAACAAATTGGAAATCATATGTGATGAGAGCTAATAAAAAAGAGTACAATTTTGAGTTTGGAGGATGAGATTTTTTTTTTTTTTTTTTTTTAATATGGTTGGTCAAAGCCCTTCTTTGATAAAAAAAAAAAAAAAACTATTATCTCATGTATCTCTCTTTCTCTCCCACTCTCCCATGTTACCACCATCTTCTTTGTTTTAATCTAAATTTCAACTAAATTTTATGTGTATAAACAATAATAAGATGTTGAAAACAATTTATTGTAATTATTAAATTAAACAATATAATTTTTTTTCTTTTTACGATTTTATTAATGTTTACATTTATTTATATTTTAAATTAAACTATAAATTTCACGTGCATAGCACGTGTTGATTACTCGTTTCATGAAATATGGACTTTACTATCAAACAATTCGTATAAAAATTTGGATGTTGTTAATTGACTAAAAGATTTCAAATGTCAAAGTGAGCATAGCTCAGCAGTAATTGGCATGTACTCTCGATTAAGAGGTCAAATGTTCGAATCTCTTCACACCCAAATGTTGATGTACTAAAAAAAGCCTAAAAGATTTTAAATATAAAATCCATGAATAAAAAAAGTTTATTTTAATTTGGGATATATTTTAAAATTAGAAAACGTTGAATTCTTATTAGTGTCAAATTTCGAAATAGTAGTACAAACACTTTATAAAATTGAAAAATGATGCTATTTTTGTTTAATGTTTTATTTATAAAAATGTAATGTTTGAATTTACTTGAAAAATAAACTTTTTGATACAACTAATCTATGGAATCTGGGGAGTTCATGAAGTTTAATTGGTATTTGAATTTGGAAAATTCATGAAATTTAGATAGACTGACAAAATGTTAAATTTAGAAAAAAAATTATAAATTGTGAAATTAAATTTAGAAAATGTTACGAGATTTGCAAATGGCTTAAAATGTTGAGAGAGAATGTAACGCCCCGCGTTTCGGAATCAAGCCATTTTTGGAATTTATTGGGCGTTCTTATTCTAATTTGGAAAAATTAGAATTTAACGTTGGCCTTGGGTCGTTAAATTAAATTTCTATAATTTTGGAAAAGAGAGATTTTTAATTAAATCTTTAATTTCCTAAAGTTTGGAGGTTTAATAGCTGATATTTATTTAAAATATCAAAAGACCCAAATTCCAAATAAGTCGGGTTATTTTCTATTTCCAAATCTTTTAAGAATTAAGTTTGGGTTTTTAAATTTGAACCTAGATAAGATCTCCTTATTTTAATGGAGATTTTCTATTCTTGGGTGTGTTTAAAAATCAAGAAAAGAAAGAAAATGGGATAGAATAAAAAAAAAGCCCTAATTCAATCTCCTTTTTTTTCCTCCCTCTTTTTCTCTCGTGAGCAGCTGCAAACCAGCCCCCCTCTTTTCCCTCTCCTTCCTCGTGTAGCCGCCACCCCCTGCCCATGTGTTCGGCCGTCAGCCCTCCCAACCGCCGCGCCGCCGCCTGGCTGTACAGCCGCCGTTGGAGGTTGCAGCACTAGTCCTTGTTCGTAGTCCTCGCGTCGCCGCCGTCGTCAAGGTCGAGCTGTGGGTCGCGCGTTTCTCTCTATTCGCGTCTCTCTCCTGCGAATCTCCCTCTCTCCCAGTTTCTGGTTCGTGTGGAAGGCGCCGACGCCCAAGCCTACCGCTGCCAGAGCTTGTGCTGCGCCGTCATCGTGTGAGTCCTCTTTTCCGCGCCGTTTTTCAGCAAGAAATTCGTGGGTAAGTCTCAAACTCACTCATGTGTATTCGTTAAGGCTCGATCTAACTCCTTCTTGCTCGTATTGGTTAGATCTTCGCGGTCAGCAGCTCGGGTCTCCTTTCCTCGCGTTTTCGTCGCTGTCCAGCAGTGTCATTGGGCGTTTCCGGCGTCAGTTAGCGTGTCCGGTAAGTTTTGGCCCTTACCCATTCTTGTTTGGAGCCTTTGGTAGAATGCCCATTCCTTTTAGGTGCTGAAAGCTAAATTGTGTTCAGTATTCTGATCTGCAGCTTTGTCTAGGTGTTCGATTAGGTTCGAAACACATCGACTTGCATACCCACTGCCCAAGGATCGTTCTAGTGCGTTGTTCGAGGTTGTTGCAACCCGTCTTGCGTGATATCGGGTCCGTTGGGTAAGGTTCAATACTGTTATTAGTTTTATAGCTTAAGTGTTCGATACCATTAGAGATTAAAGCCTTAAACCATGTTTTAATCGATATTCATTCGTTATCGGCCTTATAATTGCAGAATTAGGTGTATTCGGCTGCTGTTCAGCGAGCGTTTGATCTCAAATATCGTGTTCAACGAATACCCACAACCCGAAAGACCTTGATTTTGGTTACCCATAACCCGGTGACTTGGGATCTTGGTTGTTGGGTCGTTTTGAACACAAGTCAGCTTGTTCTCAAGGTTGTTGGAGCACTAAGCGGTAAATTTCAGCATCCCTAGATCCTTTCCTCAAGTTTATTAGGTGTTCTAAGTTGTTTTCTAACCCATGGTAATTGTTGCTTGTAGTTGGAGCTCTTTAGGCTCTTCCGGTTGTTTGCATTAGTCCTTTAGGATCGTTTAGGAGCGTTAGAGATTCCGGTAAGTAGTTCTTACTTGCTGAAGTCTGCTTGACTGTGTGATGCATGCTAAATGCTTACTCGCTTTATAATTACTCTTATGTTTCTTGCTTCTCTGAGTATACGTATATATGTATGTTACCGTTGAAAAGCATGACTGTTGTTGCGTGTTGATTGGTTGTAAGCATGTTGGTTTGTTGCATATGAGTTAAGCATGGACGAGAGCATGTGTAGTCACACGTATATGCTTAGTGGGCATGATTCATGAGTCTAGAAGCATGTTGCAGGGCATATGCATTCTAGTGGATGTGAGATATAGATCAGGGACCTAAAGTGTGAAAGAAAAGAAAGTTGGGTGAGTGTCAGTGCACCTCGGGTACAAATGGTCGAGGGGTGGCACGTCACCATTGGTTTAAGAGGAGCATCGAGGCCTTGGGTACAAATGGTCAAGGGTCGGTGTGATGAGTCTAGAAAGCATGTGTTGGGTGCTTGGGGAAGGGCCAATGCTTTGCTAAGTCATCGGTGCGCCTTGGGTACAAATGGTCAAGGGGAGATGCACAGTTTGAGGCCTTGGGTACAAATGGTCAAGGGTCGAACGCCGAGCTCCGTAGAGAGCATTGTGGCCATGGGTACAAATGGTCAGGGGACAGTGCGACTCGAAGGATCAGACTTGGGGAGCCATGTGAGGGCTAAATGTGAACGTTGAGAGCTCGTGGAGCTTGAGTGGTTAGCAAGTTGCATATAGCGAAATGCATGGGTTGTGGCTTAAAAGAGTCATATGTTTTACTAGCTTTTGAGCATGATATTGTGTTTACTGCTTTTAACAGTATGATGCTTGCGCATGAAAAGCATGTTGTTTGTTGCTTGCTGTTTGATGGCTTCTCAGGTAGGGGCTGCTTACCAGTACCTTAGTGTACTGACCCCCTCCTTTCTCCCCCCACTACCAGACTTTGCAGGTTATGACGACTGCGCGGACCATGGTGATGCGGAGGAGACCTACGAGGAGGAACCATAGCTTGTAGTTTGATCTTGTCCAATTATTTCTTTTGGCTTGTTAGGGTAGATGTGCTTGTCGCTTTTGAAGGATGTTGGACTTGGTTAATTCTGATTTACTTTTGTTAGTCTCTAGGTTTAGTTGCATTGTTTTAATGAACCCTATTGTTTCATTCAGTTAGTGATCAATAAGTTGAATTCTAGCGTTTAATGTTAAAAGCTCCGTTAACGTTGTGTTTCTGATTGGTTATTAGTTGTGATGCGTGGCCTGTCTGGCTGTTAGTTTCTGGGAAGCTCTGTTGTGTTGTAGTTGATGGAGTTTGTTGAATAATGTTGTTTAGAAGTGTTTTATGCTTAGCAGGTTAAAGTAAAAATTTTGGGTTAGTCCAATGTACGCCGTTATGCTGCCGAAATTTTCGGTGCTCACGGTTAGTTCTAGCTTAGGAGTTAGTAATGTCTCTAGGATAGTTATTTGAAATCCTGGGGCGTTACAGAGAATTTGGAAAAGAAATTGGAAAAACTATAAAAGATTTAGTTTTGATTTTGTTAACCTAACCACGTAAAAAAAAGCCACCAAAGTAGAGAGATATATGTATTTGATGGAAAGGATAACTACACATATAGGCCAATTTTATAGACTCAATCTCACTATTCACTGAGATTTGACGATTGCGGTGATAAAGCGATAGAAGCGATTTCTAGTTGGCTGCGATTTCCTGGTGTTTTTTGGGCGATTATTATTCTTGAATCGTGATTTTTAAAATTATGATCTTAAGGAAGCGGATTGCGGTAATTTTGGATGGAATTTCCGTCATACTGCGATTCTTGCTTCAGGTTTTATTGCGTTTGTATACATTTTGCAAACAGCCAGGCTGGGGATGTTGTTCATCCGTGGTTGAGCTGCTATATCAGGTGGATCAATGAAGGGCTCCTCATCAACTCTGGAGTTCATCACTTTCTCCTTGCCATCCTGCGTTTCAGTTATCTGCTTCATAGTTCAAAGTCTAGTTATGGATCCCAATTCTCTCGTTCAAGATAGGTCAAAGCTCATCCTTACCCAAGAGGAAAATGAGGTGGTTGTTGCGGCCGATAGGGCAGTAGTGGAGAGAACAGGTCTCATGTTAGGATGTTGTTTATTGAGGAAATTGCAATCCCATCGTTCCCTAGCAACTGAAGTTATGCACAAGACCTTTGCATCAGCGTGGCGAGTCGCTCAAGGTCTTCGAGTGGAATTGCTAGGTAAAAATCTGTTCATTTTCAGGTTTGACAACGAGGATGATAGAAGGCGGGTCTTGAAACAAGGTCCTTGGTTTTTCGATAAATTTCTCTTGATTTTGGAGTTTCCGATTAGGGGGCAAAAGCCTTCAGACTATGGATTCTCGCTGGTCTCTTTATGGATCTATTTTTACGACCTTCCACTGGATTGGTACAACCAAGAGATGGTCGAACGGCTAGGGAACGCTATTGGAATTTTTAAAGATGTGGACAGCCGTAATGGATTCCATCATATGGGTGCAAGTTTGAGGGTCCACATTCGGGTGAATATTACTCGACCTTTACGTCGAGGAGTGAAAATCACCCTGGAAGATGCTACTAGTAAGAGTTAGATCCCCATTCAATATGAAAAACTATTGGATTTCTGTTTTTTTTTTTTTTTTTTTTTGCGGAATCATTGGTCATAAACATAAGGATTGTGGCCAGTTCTATTCATCGGATAGGTCACACAGTGTGGTGCTGAATTACGACGAGTGGCTTCATTTTGATCATAAACGTGTGGTTTTGGCAAGTTTACTAGTGCCGGATGTGGTGCTGGAGCACAACAATTTTCCAGTTTTTGGTAATGTCCCTGTGGCAGCTCCACTATTTGAATCATTCACGGAGCACAGACTCTCGGCAGGTATCTCAATTTCTAACCATCCTGATCAGGTTCAAATCCCAAACCCAAGTCGTTCTCACGGTACATCGTTGAAGGGAGCGACGTGGTATTCTTTGTCTAGCGGTATTCACCCTTCGAAAAAAAGGAAAGCTAAAATGGTTGAAGATGTTTCTGATTTTCATATGAACGACTAGAACAATATCACAAATCATAGTTGGAAGGCTTCTTCTTCAGTCCAATCTTAGTTTCTGGCGAGTGATTTTACAGATCCGATGGTCTCTTTGCAACCGGTGGTTACTCAGAAGGCGGTTACTCAGAAGGAGACGTTACGCTTTGGAACCCTTGATTTCCTGGAGCATTATCAACGCAAATTAAAGGGTTTTAATGCAAGTTTTAATGAGATTTTAATTCTATGGCGGTTTTGGATTTCCCACTAAATAATTCATCTGACGCCTCTGATCGTAATCTGAAACCTCCTATGGGTGTTGGGCCGGTTTCGTTGGAGAGTGGGCCCACTATTAACGCAGCAGATTTGCGTCCAACAATCCAATGCAAAAAGAAATTGGATCTGGACAATGTAACACATGGCGGCCCAAATTCAAAGGAGGAGCAAGATTCAGAATTTGAAAGTTTGGAAGGTGTGGGTCTTCGGATTGGTTTGAAGAAAGATGGGCCTGTGGACTTATCTTCAAATAACAAAGTTGTTCGGTTTCCTCTTAGAAGAAATGGGCAACTGTGGGTTTTGTCCCCTCTGGACTAAATCTTTCGGTACTAGAAGAATTCAATAAGCGTAAGAATGGTCCTATTTTATTTTCTCCTGAAAATTTAAAGCGTCCTAAAATTACGCATGTTGATTGTAGTGAGGTGGGGTCTGCTAAGCAGTCCCGCCAGGAACCATGATTACCATATGTTGGAATGTCGTGGCTTGGGGAGTCCTTAGGCATTCCGGAATGTCTATAACGAGTTAAATCGTTTAAATCCCCGTCTATGTTTCCTTTCAGAGACCAAATGTTCCTTTGCTGTTTTGAATAAATTGAAAGTCCATTTGAATTACTACGAGTGTTTTGTTGTTGAAAGAATTAGGTTGAGTGGCAGTTTATCCCTTTTATGGAAGGATGATGTTGATGTGTCTATTCGTAACTTTTCCATTCATCATATTGATGCATCTATTAAATGGAATAATTTAAGCTGGCGGTTTACTGGTATATATGGCCAACCGAATACTTCTCTACGATCACAGACTTGGAATCTGATTCGTCGAATATATAATAATGATGATGCCCCATGGGTTTTAAGTGGGAATTTTAATGAAATTTTGTGGGATGAAGAGAAATCAGGTGGGCCTCCAAGGGATATGCATTTAATTCAAAACTTTCGTGATACTCTGGATTATTGTGGTCTTTTAGATCTGAAATTCAAGGGTGGAATATATACTTGGTGTAACCGGCGACAAACAGGGGATCATGTTAGTCTTCGACTGGATCGTTATGTGGCAAACTCTGCTTTCTTGGATTGCTTTCCAGATTGTCTTATCAATAATCTTGATTGGGCTAAGTCGGACCACAAGCCAATCGAACTATGTCTAGAAGGATTCCATAACAGGCATAATCAGGGGAAGGCGTTTAGATTCGAGGAATTGTGGTCCAAAGATGAAGAATGTCTCCATATTATTTCTCGGACAGGGAAATGGACAGATCCGGGAAGTAGAAATAAAGCTCTCCATCAGAAGCTGCAAAAGTGTGCGAAAGCGCTAAAAGATTGGGGTTACAGAAAGAACAAAGCCAGATGGGCTAACATCCGTCACGTTAAGGACAAAATCAAAACAGTATATGATAGGCCTTTACCAATTGATTTCACAGTTGTGCATCGTCTCAAGCGTCAACTGGATAATTTATTACTCGAGGAGGAAATGTATTGGAAACAGCGCTCGCGTGAGAATTGGCTAAAATGGGGGGACTGCAACACAAAATAGTTCCATCACCGAGCATCTTATAGATGTAAAAGGAACACTATCAATGGTGTGGAGGATGCAGATGGGGCGTGGCTTACGGAGTCGAATCATATCCACACGGTCTTTGAATCGTATTTTAAAAATATTTTCAAATCCCAATCTCCTTCTGAGGCGGTATTCGAGAAAGTGTTGAAGTACATTCCTAGAAGAGTCACCCCAAGCATGAGTCAAATTCTTACACAGGATTATTCTCGTGATGAGGTGGAACGGGTGGTTCGAAATTTTCATCCATCAAAAGCGACAGGTCCAAATGGTTTTCCTTCTTTATTCTACCAAAGATACTGGGATATGGTAGGACCTCAAACGATGGATGAATGCTTAGCAATTCTCAATCGACATCGATCGATCAAAGACTGAAACCATACTAATATTGTTCGGCCTATTAGTCTGTGTAATGTTTGTTATAAGATTGTTACTAAAGTGATTGCCAACCGATTGAAAAAAGTTCTTAACAATGTCATTGATGAGTGTCAGTCAGCATTCCTTCCTGGTAAAGCTATTTCAGATAATATGATAGTGGGTCATGAATTTTTGCATTTTCTTAATTCTCGCAAGAACGTTGAGCAAGGCTATGCCGCACTTAAGCTTGATATGAGTAAAGCTTACGATAGGGTCGAATGGTCTTTCATTAGTGCTGTTATGGACAAATTGGGATTCTCATGCGAATGGATAGATCTGGTTAAGGATTGTATTTCTACTGCTTCCTTTTCTATTCTTATTAATGGGGAGGCAAAAGGAAATTTTTCTCCTTCGAGAGGATTGAGACAAGGTGATCCTTTGCCACCGTATTTGTTTTTGCTATGTTCTGAAGGTTTGTCTGCTACGTTGGGTAATGCTAGGAGGAACGAAATCATGGGGATTGCTATGTCCCCGACATCACCAAAAATCTCCCATCTATTTTTTGTAGACGATAGCTTGATCTTTTTGAAGGCTTCAGCGGAGGAATTTGGAAATTTTAAGATTATTATGGCTGATTATGAATGTGCATCGGGTTAAAGTATTAATTTGGATAAATCACAAACCTATTTTTCTAAGAACGTGTTAAGCGATACTAAATCCTATCTTAGTTCAATGTTGCAAATGAAGTCTATGGGTAATTTGGGATCTTATCTTGGCTTTCCCTCGTCTTTCCAACGCAGTAAGAGTAAGGATTTCAAGGGAATCCTCAATCGTGTATGGTCCTATCTTCAAGGATGGAAAAAGAATTTTTTCTCCTGTGGTGGGAAAGAAATTCTTATCAAAAGTGTGATTCAGGCTATACCAACTTACGCCATGAGTTGTTTTAGGTTACTGAAAGGTTTACTAGACAATATTTCTTCTTTATGTGCAAGGTTTTGGTGGGGTTCCACCGATACTAAAAAGCGTATTCATTGGAAGAAATGGAAGGAGTTATGTAAGCCTAAAGAGCAGGGAGGACTAAATTTTCGAGATCTAGAGGTCTTCAATCAAGCAATGCTTGCAAAACAAGCTTGGCGAGTCCTGACTATGCCAGAGTCCACGGTGGCAAGAGTTCTTAAAGGGAGGTATTTTCCATCATCAGACTTGTTAGAGACAGAGGTACGCACAAACTCTTCTTATTTTTGGAAAGGTTTTATTTGGGGGTTGGATTTATTGAAATATGGAATTCGAAGACAAATTGGTGATGGAAAATTTGTTCAAGTGATGGAGGACCCATGGATTCCTCGTCTTCATACATTTAAAGTGATTGGTTATAAGGCATTCGATTCAGAGTTGAAAGTAGCAGATTGTATCCTGCCGTCTGGTCAGTGGGACATTCCAAAGTTTTCTCAATTCCTTTTGGATGAGGATGTTCAGGAGATCATAAGACTTCCAATTAGTATGTCGACTCCGGATAGATGGATTTGGCATTTGGATAAATTTGGTTGTTATACTGTCAAGAGCGGCTACAACTTGGGTATGACTCAGAAAATCGTGGCGTCTCCTTCTAATAATCATGTTTGCACAAGGTGGTGGAAGAGACTATGGAAATTAAATATTCCTCCTATAATTAAAACTTTTGTTTGGAGAACTTTCCATAATTGTATTCCTTGTACAGTCAGTCTTCGTAAACATCATGTTCCAGCTAATGTTAGTTTTCCGATTTGTTTGGAGGCTCATGAGGATACTGTTGGGTTTTATGCCCTAAAACTCGTAGATAGTGAATGTAAACGTTGACCGGATATTAATGAAATAATATTGATATATTTTTCCATTAATTGTTATTAGTTATTTTATATTTGTCTTTGCCTAATAATAACCCTAATCCAATAAACTAGACATCCAAGGTTGTAATATGAGTCTTGAACTATATGTAGCGACATATGGGATCATTGTTCAAGAAACAGCCTAAAGGGTCTATAGTATAGGGATAAGACTGGGTGCCTTATCCTGGTGACACTATGGATACAGCCCACTTTGTATTTGATACAAACGCTGCGATCCAACGCGTTCGTGTAGGAGACATGCGAGTGGGGATATCCTATGCAATGAGTTTGCATAAGACCGGACCGCGAAATAGTAACCACTAGTTATAACACCATTAACTAGTTGGTTTTCTATTTCACTAGGACGACCTAGACAACTTAGTCTTAATCCTAAGTTGATTATGGACTCCTGCTCATGAGAGATTGTCCTTTGCTTTGTATGGGTGAGAGTGGCCAATACGCCGACTCAATAAGCCTACCACTTTGGGGACAAGACCGAATGGGGAGCTGGGAACATAATCGTACAAGATGGAATTCACTCCTTCCCGACCTACTTTAGGGAAGCAGATGAGTGTTCCCTTAAGTGGTTACTCCGAGTCTTGAACAAAGGGTCCTACCCTCTGAATGGCACGAGAGGGTTTTCTGTTTGATGGTTGGACCACAAACAGGTTGTTCATTAGAGGAGAACTGGTACTTAAGGAAATAGAGGTAACCCAGGGGTAAAACGGTAATTTGACCCAGCTGGTGTTACGGACACTCGTGAAGGACAAACTAGTCGATATTGGTCTAGATCCGTGGACACAGAAAATATGTCTGCAGTGAGAAGAGTGCAACTGCGAGTCTATAGTGGAATGTTAACAGAGTTAACGAATATTGATTAATGTGGTTAATGAGTTTGACCAATTAATCTCACATCGTTGGAGCTTCTGATCTGCAGGTCCATTAGGTCCCACTGGTAGCTCGTAAAGTAATTTGAGGCAACTAAGTAATAAAAGTAAATTGAAAATGTTCAATTTATTAAGGGAAACAAATATAATATATATTGATATATTATTATGAGAGAAATTAATACTTGAAAAGTTCAAATATAAATTTATGGAATTTTGAAAGAGTTCAAATAATGAATTAATTAATTTAAGGCCTAAAATCTGTTTGGGCAAATTAATTAATTCTAGGCCGGGAATTAAATGGTGGTTAATTAATTAAAGAATTCATTAACCGGGAATTAATCAATTATGGAAATAATTAATCACTTAAGGAAGTGATTAATGATTTATGGAAATGATCTAATCACTTATGGAAGTAATTGGTCATTTGTGGAAAAGATTAATCAATTATGGAATTGATTGATCATGATTGATTAATTAAGGAATAAGATTGAATCAATTTTGGAAAAGATTGATTTAATTGAATATTTTATTCATGGCCTCTCTTCTATAAATAGAACACTAGACCTAATTGGTCATGACACTTGACATTCTTGCTCTTGCTCTTAGACTCTCAAAAGACAAGACCTAGAATTCTCTCTAGCCTCCCTCTTAGAGAAAGACTCCCACAAGTCTTTTGCCTCCTAGACCTAGAGTCATACCGGTGTAACCTTTGTGGTTATTATGTCAATCAAGAAGAAAATTCCAGCGATCAAGAGGCGAGGAGGCTGCTGCGATTTCGTTCGTTGGAGCGTCGTTGGCGAAGAACGGTCAAGTCTACAACGAAGGTATGTGACGGCTCTTCCCCTTTTCTTTAGAAAAGCATGAAAATAAATTTAGATTTATTTTTAAAGCATGTTTAAACTGAATTTCTAGCAGCTTTAAAAGAGTTTAAAGTTTGTTTGAGCTTTCGTAACGGTATTTTAATGTTAATTAATATACGGCGTAAGGTCCAATCGATGCGCTTCCGCTGCGTGGGGACTTTTATTCCCTTCAATCGGTATCAGAACCATCGTTGTCCCTATTAATTAATATTAAAAGTTGCGATAGGCTCTAATAGGTGGGATTTATGCATAATATATGTGTTGTTTGCGTTGAACTGTTTAGGTTAATTTTATGGCAATAGATTTTATTTTTATGTGATTTTGATCATGTAAGGCCCGGTGTTTCGGGTATTTTATGTAAAATCGAGTCCTATGTAAGTCTGGGTCTAGAATAGGTTTTTATGAGTGAAAATCGACAAAATCGCCGTTGAAATCGGAAGAAAAATCGAAGAATCGACGCTGTTTTTGCCCAGATTCTTCCTCCAGACGCAATAGCATCGAGACACTACCTCAACAGCGTCTCGACGCTGCCTCGATTCCGCAGGCGCCAGATAAGGAATGCGCACAGCGTCGAGACGCTATCAACACAGCGTCGAGATGCTGTCACGATGGCAGCGCGCGCTAGGGCTTCAACAGGCGCGGTTCAAGCTGGTGACCGGTCCGGTTCGGCTGGGCTGGGACCTATTTGGTCCGGTTCAGCCAATTTTTGGCATGGTTCGTGATTTTGGAAGCCGGTTCGAGGTGGTTCGGGGCGGTTCGTACTGTCTAGACCAATTTTGGAAGCTGCAGAAGGATTTTAGGATATAATTTAGCTAAAATTATTGTAATTTAATGCTTTATTTTATCCTAGGGGCCAAAATTAGCCGGTTCAATTGCTATTTATATGCTTTATGGATGTCATATAGAATATTTAATCCCACCTTAGGTTATAAACATGCTCATGCATTTTTATATATTATAAAATGTTATAATGTATGTTTAAATGCATGGATTTGTTTTCATATTTTTTAATATAAGTGTATATTAATTATATGAAAAATTGGAAAGGATGAAGCATGTCATTATTTAAATTAAATATAAATAGTTATGTTTAATGTAATGAATGAAGCATGCTTGATTGATTTTCTTGATTGACTTCTAATTGTTATAATAAAAGAAAATCAAAATTGCATGAAGCATGAAACATCCATAGTTAATAATATAATTGTTATATTATTCATGCAATTAATGTGGTTTAATTATTTAATTTGAATGAGATTGTTGAATGAATTAAACCCTAGATTCTTGATTATATGATTAATCATTAAAATTTGAAATAGTTCTTTAATATTAATGATTAGAAACCGTCATTCTATAATCAAGATTTGCATGCAAACATAAGATCATAGGATAAATTGGATTAATTCTAAATTCTTTAAAATTAATTAGACCTAGATCGATTTCTAATAGGATTAGAATCTTTTCTTAGAATTAAAAATAGTTTTAATTGACTAAGTAGGAAAAACATTGCTATGATTATAAGGGAACTCCACCGGTAATGTTCTGTCTAAGGCTGAGGGTATTTAAGTTGACGGTTTACGGAGCACCTCCTACCTGGGAACTGACCTGGAATACCGGGGTTGAATTAATCATAGTTAAATGTTAGCATGCAATGTCACTAGGTTTATTAAAAGTGTTTAATGAACCTAGATCTTTAGAGTAAAGACCCTACATTACTGAGGTTATAAGGGAACTCTCTCGTTAAAGTTCTGTCTAAGGCTGGAGGTATTTAAGTTGACGGTTTACGGAACACCTCCTACCTGGGAACTGACCCGAACATTGAGTTGAATTAACCATAGTAATGTTGACTTGCAATGTTGGGTTTATTAAAAGAAGTTTAATTCACCCAAAAGATTGCAGTTGAATCCTTTCCATAATTGTTATAATAGGATCAGACTTAGATAGATTGGCTTAGCCGAATACTATCTAAGTTAAACAACCCTATATTAACCTTAGGACATTTTCAGTGGGAGGAAAGTTACAAAACAAGATTTAAATCAAGTTTTGCTCCTATGTCCCTATATTCACAACGTGAGATTCATGCTCGGCTTCGAGTCGCCTTAGGAGCGGCCTCCCTTACAGAACACCTTGTTTGCATGAATCAATATCAAGGTGAATGGGAAAAATGTCTAGAGTAAGTGGGAGCGGGACACGTGTCAAAGTATCCCTCGGTCTCCGCCCATAGTTCGCACAGTGAGAGTCCTATGATCCGCCTGCAGGTTGTCCTGGCGCAACCATCCCTTCAGAGGGCCTGGTCATAGGATTCGGAACATCGTGAACTCCTGAAAAAGGATAGGAGCTCTTAGGCTAATCACCAACAGTTGTCTTTCCCTTCGGTAGCCTGTTGGTGCGTGCCTCTGAGATCTGAAAGTGGGAAGGTTACACTTACGAGGATGAGTTAAAAGTGTTAAAAAATCCTTGACCGAACAACGGTGGCTAATGCCTATAGGAATATGAGTTATTCTGGAATTAGAATTAGCTGAGAGGTGTCTCATTTCAAAGGAGGAGTACTTGATCACCCTTCGGTGGCTGATATTCTAAACCTCTGAAACATCGTTGCAAAACTAAATCGATAGTTTTAGGGTTCTGTGATTGTCTGTTTTGCTAAATTGATTGGATTGTATGCAATTGTTTGCTTGTATGATGGGTTAAGGCAAAGATAACTAATACGGTCATTGTTTGTTTAAATTTCAGCAATGTCTTACTCAATTGTCTCTCTGCTTAAAAATGAGAAATTAACCGGCGAAAATTATGCTACGTGGAAGTCGAACCTGAATACGATTCTTGTTGTCGATGATCTGCGGTTCGTCTTAACGGAGGATTGTACTCCAGCCTTTGCTCGTAATGCATCCCAAGCAATTAAGGATGCTTATGACCGCTGGACAAAGGCCAATGATAAGACTCACGTCTATATCCTAGCCAGCTTATCTGAAGTTTTGGCTAAAAGGCATGAGGGCATGGTAACAGCGAGGGAGATTATGAACTCTCTCCAGAAGATGTTTGGACAACCGTCCTACCAACTCCACCATGACGCTCTCAAATATGTTTATAGTTGTCGCATGAAAGAGGGCACGTCTGTCCGGGAGCATGTCCTGGATATGATGGTCCAATTCAACGTGGCAGAGGCAAACGGGGCGGTCATAGATGAGCGTAGTCAGGTTGCATTCATATTAGAATCTCTTCCGAAGAGTTTTCTGCAGTTTCGAAGCAATGCAATGATGAATAAAATAACATTCAACCTGACTAACCTCCTGAATGAGCTACAACTCTATCAGTCTCTTCTTAAGAACAAGGGACAGATAGAAGGAGAGGCAAACGTTGTTCACTCTAAAAGAAAGTTCGAGAAGGGTTCATCCTCTGGAACTAAATCTGTAGCCACTTCTTCAAAGAAAACTCAGAAGAAGAAAGGAAACAAGGGGAAAGCTCCCAGTACTGCTGCTAAAAGCAAGGGAAAAGCCAAAATTATGGCAGACAAGGGCAAGTGTTTCCACTGCAATGTAGATGGACATTGGAAGAGAAACTGCCCAAAGTACCTTGCTGAGAAAAAGAAGGAAAAAGAAGGTAAATTTGATTTACTGGTTTTAGAAACATGCCTGGTAGAACATGATGAGTTTACCTGGATACTTGATTCAGGAGCAACTAATCATGTTTGCTCTTTTTTTCAGGAAAATAGTTCCTTTCGGCAGTTGAACGATGAGGAAATGACACTCAGGGTCGGAACTAGAGAAGTCATTTCAGCTAAAGCAGTGGGAGCTGCGAAGTTATTTTTTAGAAATAGATTCTTACTTTTAGAAAGTTTGTTAATCGTTCCCAAGATTAAGAGGAACTTAATTTCTATTTCATGTTTGATTGAACAATCGTATACAGTTACTTTTGATATGAATGAAGCGTTCATTTATAAAAATGGTGTACTTATTTGTTCACCCAAATTGGAAAATAACTTGTATGTATTAAGACCAACCGAAAACAAAGCACTTTTAAATCACGAATTATTTAAAACTGCTGAAACTCAAAGTAAAAGGCAAAAGATTTCTCCATCAAGTAACAATACTCATCTTTGGCATCTCAGACTTGGTCATATATACATCAATAGGATCGGTCGTTTGGTAAAGAATGGACTTTTAAGCAAGTTAGAAGATGATTCACTACCACCTTGTGAATCTTGTCTCGAGGAAAAAATGACCAAGAGACCCTTTACTGGAAAAGGTTACAGAGCCAAAGAACCCTTAGAGTTAAGACATTCGGATCTATGTGGTCCAATGAATGTAAAAGCTCGAGGAGGGTACGAATATTTCATCTCATTTATAGATATGATTATTCAAGATATGGTTACTTGTACCTAATGGCACATAAGTCTGAAGCCCTTGAAAAGTTTAAGGAGTTTAAGGCTGAAGTTGAAAACCTATTAGGTAAATCTATTAAAGTACTTTGATCTGATCGAGGAGGGGAGTATATGGATCAAAGATTCCAAGATTATATGATCGAACATGGAATCCAATTTCAACTCTCAGCCCCTGGTACACCTCAGCAGAATGGTGTGTCAGAAAGGAGAAATAGAACCTTGTTAGACATGGTTCGATCAATGATAAGCTATGCTCAATTACCTAGCTCGTTTTGGGGGTATGTAGTGGAGACTGCAGTATACATCTTGAACAATGTTCCCTCGAAAAGTGTTTCTGAAACACCTTTCGAATTATGGAAGGGGCGTAAACCTAGTTTGCATCACTTTCGCATCTGGGGTTGTCCAGCACACGTGCTTGTGACAAATCCTAAGAAACTGGAACCTCAAAAACTGTGCCAATTTGTTGGTTACCCTAAAGAAACGAGAGGTGGTTATTTCTACGACCCACAAGAAAATAAGGTGATTGTATCGACAAACGCCACTTTCTTAGAGGAAGACCACATGAGAGATCATAAACCACACAACAAAATAATATTAGGAGAAGCTACTGAAGAATCATCAAGAGTTGTTGATGAAGTTGGACCTTCAACAAGGGTTGATGAAGGAACTAGTTCTTCAGATCCATCCCGTCCATCTCAAACGTTGGGAATGCCTCGACGTAGTGGGAGGGTTGTATTACAACCTGGCCGCTACTTGGGTTTAACTGAAACTCAGGTTGTCATACCTAATGGTGGCATTGAGGATCTTGTCCTATCGACAGGCAAGGAATGACGAAGATAAGGATGAATGGGTCAAAGCCATGAACCTGGAAATGGAGTCAATGTACTCCAATTCTGTATGGGAACTTACAGATCTACCAAATGGGGTAAAACCCATAGGGTGCAAATGGATCTATAAGAGAAAAAGAGATGCAGCTGGAAAGGTACAGACCTTCAAAGCTAGACTAGTGGCAAAGGGTTATACCCAAAAGGAAGGGGTTGACTATGAGGAAACCTTTTCTCCTGTAGCCATGTTAAAGTCCATAAGAATTCTCTTATCCATAGCCACATATTATGACTATGAAATATGGCAAAATGGACGTCAAGACTGCCTTTCTGAATGGTAATCTTGAAGAGAATATCTTCATGTCTCAACCCGAAGGGTTCATAGCCTAAGGTCAGGAACAAAAGGTTTGTAAGCTCAATCGATCCATTTATGGATTGAAACAAGCATCCAAATCATGGAACATTAGATTTGATACTGCAATAAAATCTTTTGGCTTTGACCAAAACGTTGATGAGCCTTGTGTGTACAAGAAAGTCAACAAAGGGAAAGTAGCTTTTCTAATACTTTATGTAGACGATATCCTACTCATTGGGAATGATGTAGGATACCTCACTGACATTAAGAAATGGCTAGCAGCCCAATTCCAAATGAAAGATCTGGGAGAGGCTCAATACGTTCTGGGAATCCAAATCATTAGGGATCGTAAGAACAAAACGCTAGCTCTGTCTCAAGCAACGTATATTAACAAGATGTTGTCTCGATATTCGATGCAAAACTCCAAGAAGGGACTACTACCCTTCAGACATGGGGTACACCTGTCTAAGGAACAGTCTCCTAAGACACCTCAAGAAATTGAGAACATGAGACACATTCCCTACGCCTCAGCTGTGGGCAGCTTAATGTATGTTATGCTATGCACTAGGCCTGACATATGTTATGCAGTGGGAGTAGTCAGTAGGTATCAGTCTAATCCAGGGTTGGACCACTAGGGAGCGGTTAAGAACATCCTCAAGTATCTTCGGAGAACGAGGGACTACATGCTTGTGTATGGAGCTAAGGATTTGATTCTTACTGGATACACTGACTCTAACTTTCAAGCTGATAAGGATTCAAGGAAATCCACATCAGGGTCAGTATTCACCCTCAATGGAGGAGCAGTAGTGTGGAGAAGCATCAAACAAGGATGCATAGCAGACTCAACCATGGAGGCTGAGTATGTAGCAGCTTGCAAAGCAGCTAAGGAGGCAGTATGCCTTAGAAAGTTCTTGACTGATTTGGAAGTGGTTCCGAATATGAACGTGCCCATAACACTATACTGTGACAACAGTGGCACTGTAGCAAACTCAAAAGAACCTCGAAGCCACAAACGGGGTAAACACATCGAGAGGAAGTATCACCTGATACGGGAGATTGTGCAAAGAGGAGATGTGATCGTCATTAAGATCGCCTCGGAGCACAACATCGCTGATCCATTTACGAAGGCTCTCACGGCTAAAGTGTTTGAGGATCATCTAGAGGGTCTAGGTCTATGAGATATGCATGCCATCTAATCTAGAGCAAGTGGGAGAAATGTATAATGGGTATAAGGATGCCCTAGTTCATTGTATTATATACAAGACATTTCCAGCTTTAGATTATTGCATTTACATCCCACTAACTAGTGTTTTAGTTCAAATGGGAGTTTGTTGGGTTTTATGCCCTAAAACTCGTAGATAGTGAATGTAACCGTTGACCAGATATTAATGAAATAATATTGATATATTTTTCCATTAATTGTTATTAGTTATTTTATATTTGTCTTTGCCTAATAATAACCCTAATCCAATAAACTAGACATCCTAGGTTGTAATATGAGTCTTGAACTATATGTAGCGACATATGGGATCATTGTTCAAGAAACAGCCTAAAGGGTCTATAGTATAGGGATAAGACTGGGTGCCTTATCCTGGTGACACTATGGATACGACCCACTTTGTATTTAATACGAACGCTGCGATCCAACGCGTTCGTGTAGGAGACATGCGAGTGGGGATATCCTATGCAATGAGTTTGCATAAGACCGGACCGCGAAATAATAACCACTGGTTATAACACCGTTAAATAGTTGGTTTTCTATTTCACTAGGACGACCTAGACAACTTAGTCTTAATCCTGAGTTGATTATGGACTCCTTCTCATGAGAGATTGTACTTTGATTTGTATGGTTGAGAGTGGCCAATACGCCGACTCAATAAGCCTACAACTTTTGGGACAAGACCGAATGGGGAGCTGGGAACATAATCGTACAAGATGGAATTCACTCCTTCCCGACCTACTTTAGGGAAGCAGATGAGTGTTCCCTTAAGTGGTTACTCCGAGTCTTGAACAAAGGGCCCTACCCTCTCAATGGCACGAGACGGTTTTTTGTTTCGTGGTTGGACCACAAACAGGTTGTTCATTAGAGGAGAATTGGTACTTAAAGAAATAGAGGTAACCTAGGGGTAAAACGGTAATTTGACCCAGCTGGTGTTACGGACACTCGTGAAGGACTAACTAGTCGATATTGATCTAGATTCATGGACACAGAAAATATGTCTTCAGTGAGAAGAGTGCAACTGTGAGTCTATAGTTGAATGTACACACAGTTAACGAATATTTATTAATGTGGTTAATGAGTTTGACCAATTAATCTCACATCGTTGGAGCTTCTGATCTGCAGGTCCATTAGGTCCCACTGGTAGCTCATAAAGTAATTTGAGGCAACTAAGTAATAAAAGTAAATTGAAAATGTTCAATTTATTAAGAGAAACAAATATAATATATATTGATATATTATTATGAGAGAAATTAATATTTGAAAAGTTCAAATATAAATTTATGGAAGTTTGAAAGAGTTCAAATAATGAATTAATTAATTTAAGGCCTAAAATCTGTTTGGGCAAATTAATTAATTCTAGGCCGGGAATTAAATGGTGGTTAATTAATTAAAGAATTCATTAACTGGGAATTAATCAATTATGGAAATAATTAATCACTTAAGGAAATGATTAATCATTTATGGAAATGATCTAATCACTTATGGAAGTAATTAGTCATTTGTGGAAAAGATTAATCAATTATGGAATTGATTGATCATGATTGATTAATTAAGGAATACGATTGAATCAATTTTGGAAAAGATTGATTTAATTGAATATTTCATTCATGGTCTCTCTTCTATAAATAGAATACTAGACCTAATTGGTCATGACACTTGACATTCTTGCTCTTGCTCTTAGACTCTCAAAAGACAAGACCTAGAAATCTCTCTAGCCTCCCTCTTAGAGAAAGATGTTGGGTTTTATGTCCTAAAACTCGTAGATAGTGAATGTAACTATTGACCGTATATTAATGAAATAATATTGATATATTTTTCCATTAATTGTTATTAGTTATTTTATATTTTATATTTTTCTTCGCCTAATAATAACCCTAATCCAATAAACTAGACATCCTAGGCTGTAATATGAGTCTTGAACTATATGTAGCGACATATGGGATCATTGTTAAAGAAATAGCCTAAAGGGTCTATAGTATAGGGATAAGACTGGGTGCCTTATCCTGGTGACACTATGGATACGGCCCACTTTGTATTTGATACAAACGCTGCGATCCAACACGTTCGTGTAGGAGACATGCGAGTGGGGGTATCCTATGCAATGAGTTTGCATAAGACCGGACCGCGAAATAGTAACCACTAGTTATAACACCGTTAACTAGTTGGTTTTCTATTTCACTAGGACGACCTAGACAACTTAGTCTTAATCCTGAGTTGATTATGGACTCCTGTTCATGAGAGATTGTCCTTTGATTTGTATGGTGAGAGTGGCCAATATGCCGACTCAATAAGCCTACCATTTTGGGGACAAGATCGAATGGGGAGCTGGGAACATAATCGTACAAGATGGAATTCACTCCTTCCCGACTTTAGGGAAGCAGATGAGTGTTCCCTTAAGTGGTTACTCCGAGTCTTGAAGAAAGGGCCCTACCCTCTCAATGGCACGAGAGGGTTTTATGTTTGATGGTTGGACCACAAACAGGTTGTTCATTAGAGGAGAACTGGTACTTAAGGAAATAGAGGTAACCTAGGGGTAAAACGGTAATTTGACCCAGCTGGTGTTACGGACACTCGTGAAGGACAAACTAGTCGATATTGGTCTAGATCCATGGACACAGAAAATATGCCTGCAGTGAGAAGAGTGCAACTGTGAGTCTATAGTGGATTGTACACACAGTTAACGAATATTGATTAATGTGGTTAATGAGTTTGACCAATTAATCTCACATCGTTGGAGATTCTGATCTGCAGGTCCATTAGGTCCCACTGGTAGCTCGTAAAGTAATTTGAGGCAACTAAGTAATAAAAGTAAATTGAAAATGTTCAATTTATTAAGGGAAACAAAAATAATATATATTGATATATTATTATGAGAGAAATTAATATTTGAAAAGTTTAAATATAAATTTATGAAAGTTTGAAAGAGTTCAAATAATGAATTAATTAATTTAAGGCCTAAAATGTGTTTGGGCAAATTAATTAATTCTAGGCTGGGATTTAAATATGTGATATTTAATTGGTGGTTAATTAATTAAAGAATTCATTAACCGGGAATTAATCAATTATGGAAATAATTAATCACTTAAGGAAGTGATTAATCATTTATGGAAATGATCTAATCACTTATGGAAGTAATTAGTCATTTGTGGAAAAGATTAATCAATTATGGAATGGATTGATCATGATTGATTAATTAAGGAATAAGATTGAATCAATTTTGGAAAAGATTGATTTAATTGAATATTTTATTCATGGTCTCTCTTCTATAAATAAAACACTAGACCTAATTGGTCATGACACTTGACATTCTTGCTCTTGCTCTTAGACTCTCAAAAGACAAGACCTAGAATTCTCTCTAGCCTCCCTCTTAGAGAAAGATGTTGGGTTTTATGCCCTAAAACTCGTAGATAGTGAATGTAACTGTTGACCGGATATTAATGAAATAATATTGATATATTTTTCAATTAATTGTTATTAGTTATTTTATATTTTATATTTGTCTTTGCCTAATAATAACCCTAATCCAATAAACTAGACATCCTAGGTTGTAATATGAGTCTTGAACTATATGTAGCGACATATGGGATCATTGTTCAAGAAACAGCCTAAAGGGTCTACAGTATAGGGATAAGACTGGGTGCCTTATCCTGGTGACACTATGGATACGACCCACGTTGTATTTGATACAAACGCTGCGATCCAACGCGTTCGTGTAGGAGACATGCGAGTGGGGGTATCCTATGCAATGAGTTTGCATAAGACCGGACCGTGAAATAGTAACCACTAGTTATAACATCGTTAACTAGTTGGTTTTCTATTTCACTAGGACGACCTAGACAACTTAGTCTTAATCCTGAGTTGATTATGGACTCCTGTTCATGAGAGATTGTCCTTTGATTTGTATGGGTGAGAGTGGCCAATACGCCGACTCAATAAGCCTACCATTTTGGGGACAAGACCGAATGGGGAGCTGGGAACATAATCGTAGAAGATGGAATTCACTCCTTCCCGACTTTAGGGAAGCAGATGAGTGTTCCCTTAAGTGGTTACTCCGAGTCTTGAACAAAGGACCCTACCCTCTCAATGGCACGAGAGGGTTTTCTGTTTGATGGTTGGACCACAAACAGGTTGTTCATTATAGGAGAACTGGTACTTAAGGAAATAGAGGTAACCCAGGGGTAAAACGGTAATTTGACCCAGCTGGTGTTACAGACACTCGTGAAGGACTAACTAGTCGATATTGGTCTAGATCCATGGACACAGAAAATATGTCTGCAGTGAGAAGAGTCCAACTGTGAGTCTATAGTGGAATGTACACATAGTTAACGAATATTGATTAATGTGGTTAATGAGTTTGACCAATTAATCTCACATCGTTGGAGCTTCTGATCTGCAGGTCCATTAGGTCCCACTGGTAGCTCATAAAGTAATTTGAGGCAACTAAGTAATAAATGTAAATTGAAAATGTTCAATTTACTAATGGAAACAAATATAATATATATTGATATATTATTATGAGAGAAATTAATATTTGAAGAAGTTCAAATATAAATTTATGGAAGTTTGAAAGAGTTCAAATAATGAATTAATTTAAGGCCTAAAATTTGTTTGGGCAAATTAATTAATTCTAGGCCGGAAATTAAATATGTGATATTTAATTGGTGGTTAATTAATTAAAGAATTCATTAACCTGGAATTAATCAATTATGGAAATAATTAATCACTTAAGGAAGTGATTAATCATTTATGGAAATGATCTAATCACTTATGGAAGTAATTAGTCATTTGTGGAAAAGATTAATCAATTATGGAATTGATTGATCATGATTGATTAATTAAGGAATAAGATTGAATCAATTTTGGAAAAGATTGATTTAATTGAATATTTTATTCATGGCCTCTCTTCTATAAATAGAACACTAGACCTAATTGGTCATGACACTTGAAATTTTGCTCTTGCTCTTAGACTCTCAAAGACAAGACCTAAAATTCTCTGTAGCCTCCCTCTTAGAGAAAGACTCCCACAAGTCTTTTGCCTCCTAGACCTAGAGTCATACCGGTGTAACCTTTTTGGTTATTCTGTCAATCAAGAAGAAAATTCCAGCGATCAAGAGGCGAGGAGGCTGCTACGTTTTCGTTCGTTGGAGCGTCGTTGGCAAAGAACGGTCAAGTCTACAACGAAGGTATGTGACGGTTCTTCCCCTTTTCTTTAGAAAAGCATGAAAATAAATTTAGATTTATTTTTAAAGCATGTTTAAACTGAATTTCCAGCAGTTTTAAAAGATTTTAAAGTTTGATTGAGCTTTCGTAACGGTATTTTAATGTTAATTAATATACGGCGTAAGGTCCAATCGATGCGCTTCTGCTGCGTGTGGACTTTTATTCCCTTCAGATACATCTCATGCTCTTTTTTTTGTGTTCTAGAGCGTTAGCAGTTTGGACGACAATGGGATATAGGGACATGGTGAAATCAGAGTTCATTGGGGATATTCAGGACCGGTGGATAAATATTAGCAATAATGTTTCAACAATGGACCTCGAACGGATATTTTTTTGGGATCATGGGCTATCTAGAACGATCGGAATAGTGTGCTCCATAAGTGTCTAATTCCCCCGGTGGGGGTCCGATGTGATTGGATACTGGAGTATCTTTCCGAATACCAAACAGCTCACAATTCCAGTGGACGCAAAATCCAGTTGAGGGATATGGTTTCTGATATGATCTCAGGAGGGGAGGATATTATTTTGCATGTTGATGCAGCTTGGACCAAACACAACAGGACTAGTGGAGTGGGGGCAGTTCTGCGCACAAAGATGGGAAAGTTGGTGGCCATTATGCAAAAAGGGATTCCTTTACCCTCATCTCCATTATGTGCTGAGGCAATAGCGGTTCTTGAGGGTCTTAAAATGACTTCTCTTAGGAATATTTGTAAGGTAATGGTATGCTCGGATTCCCTATCGTTGATCGTCATTCTTCGTAACTTACTATCGCATGAGCTGGCTAGTTTAGGCATGGTTTCCTCTACTCGAGTTTGGAGTAGGAATTTCCTGCATTGGGTTTTAGATTTGGCTAGTAGAGAATTGTCTTGTTTTGTATCCCCGTGAGGGAATCTTTGTTCTTGAATGAAATGTTCTTTTTCTCAAAAAAAAAAAAAAAAGGGAATTGTGGTAAATGGCTAGAAAAAATACCCCCTCTTGTTTTTTTGGCTAAGGAAGTTCAATAATTGCAGACATGGCTTCCACCTTTTTAGGAACTTCTTTTCGGAATTTTTTTTCCATTTTTACCCTTGGTATATACGTTTATACACAAATGTCGTTAACAACTGCATACAGATTTTCCCCCATTTTTCAGGTGGATGTACCTTGATTTACAGGGATTTCGGGTTTTGATATCCCTCCAACCGTCAAACAAGATTTTCCTATATTTTAGGCTTCTTCTATCTCTCTAACCGTAAGAAAAGTTTTCGTTTGTTAAGTTCAATTAATCTTCCTATATTTTTCCCTCATTTAAATATCATAGCTTAGTTTATTTGTTTTTTGCATATCATGATCAAAATAGTGGTTGTAAGTTTGTAATTAAAAGTTTTTCTCAATCTCACCCTTCAATACACAAGACAAAGTTATATCAAGATACATACATATCAATTTTAGGCTCTAGTACACATAAGCAAGTCATAAACGGTGTAAATAATATATGTATATATCAGTACATACCACTCTGACGGGGCCAACTTCTTCAACTAGATCTTTCTTAATCAAATTATAAGATGTCACAAGGGGTGGATGTAGTTGACATTTTTCACATAAATCACGAATATTGCAAAAAAAAAAAAAAAAAAAGTCCCTAAAATCAAGGGATTATCTATAAAGTAGGGGAGGCACACAACTTATATACTGACATGACTAATATGCATGTATATAAGAGTACAGACACACAACAAAGTATCATTCAATAGGCATTCCAGCACACTTTCACCATTCAATACACATGACAGAGTTATATCCAGATACATACATCTCAATTTTAGCAAGCAGGTCATAAACGGTGTAAATAATATATGTATATATCAGTACATACCGCTCTGACGTGGTCAACTTCTTCAACTACATCTTTCTTTATCCGTTTGTTCGTTTGTTTTTTCCTTGCAAGGTCCTTCTTAACAACATCCTGGACGATTTTTACAATAAAAAACAATCAAATTATAATATGTCACAAGGGTTGGATGTAGTTGGCCTTATTTACATAAATCACGAAATATTGCAAAAAAAAAAAACAAATCCCTAAAATCAAGGGATTGTCTAGAAAGTAGGGGGAGGTCATTGCAAATATAAGGGAAGGGAAATGAAGTCGTTACCTTAGTTCAAATTTTTTTGGTACTGTCCTCGCTTAGAAGAAGAATCGATTGAGCATGCAAGAGATGGTCGTAGGTGTGGCAGGGGAAGGTCATCGGCACGACGGAGGTGGGTCGCCGGCGTGATGTGAGAGGTAGGTAGCGATATACACTCTGTTTGGCGGTGGAAAATGGTGGGGAATGAAGGTTTTTGGCTATCAAGGGTTTCGAGGTGTGGAAGACGAAGATGGACTGACGGGATGGTGCGAATGCATGAGGGCGGTTCTGGTGGGAGGGTGGGCGGTGATATGACATGTCATAATCGCAACATTTAAGGTATTATCTTTTTAGTTTAAGTTCAGATTTGCTTAGTTGCAGGTAGTATATCTTCTGATTGAAAGGACTTTTTTTTTCAATTAACGCATTCCGAAGGTATTTCTCTCTACTGAGGGAGGTTGAACTTTGTACTCCTTCCCCCATAAAGGTATTGACTCCTTTTTTCGGAAAACAAATTTTTTCCAATAGAAAACGATTATTTCTTGGATTTTTTAATTTCAAACTTCAAAATAGAAACAATATGATCCATCTAGATTTTCAAATTAGTTTCTTGAATTTTTTAATTTCAAAATTCCTAAAATGTCTCCAACTTATTTTTAGGGGTGTATTTTATCTCTCTTAAACTTTGATTTTAGTTTTAAACGTTAAGAATACGTTAGACAGTTTGTTGGGGCCATTTTTGTCTCCTACAAATAGAGATTTATTAATCAGTAAATCGTTTAGCCATCTATTTAATTTATAAACGTTTTGTAGCCATTTTTCAAGCCACCTATTTATTTTTAGCCACTTTTCTTGTTGCCCAAAAAAAAATCTCACTATTGTTCATTCTCACCATAATTTTCATAAATGTCCAATAACAACAGGCTCCAATCTCAAATCCACATACATTTTACTGTTATGCTCAGAACTTTTATATTTTGTTTTTTAAAAAATAAAAAAAAAAACATAAAAGGAAATATCTTCATTTAGCATGATTTCTACCTTTTCTATTTTCATATTATTTCCAAAATTAGTTAACAACCACCTATTTTCTCTCACATTTGGAATTAGTAACCAGGTAGGTTACACATCTTCTTTGGTGATCCTCTTCAACCATCCGTTAATCATTGATTGAAGAAAATAAGAAGGTAAGAATCTTCCTTCGACTTTTTACCTTTCATCCATAATTTTGATGGTTGTAGGCTCGGTTGGGAAGATGCAGGTGGTCATAGTCATCGCTACTCATGGGTCTTGTGGGTAGACGCAAAATCAATCGTTGCACACAATAGGGAGGAGCTTGTATCGTGGGTGACACAGTCGTCGAAGAAGAGAGGATCACTGCTTGTGTTCGAACACTGCCGATGAAGGAAAGGAGTTTCAAAGTTGCTTAATGGAGTGACCCTTAAACGATGTCTAGCCACTTCTGAGCAACTCTGACGACATTAGGTTTTTTTTTTTTTCTAAAATAATATGTTGTAAGCATATATTTTATAACATGAGGTATATATTCTGTATACAATTTTTTAATATATATATATATATATATATAATCAATTTTGGACAATTTTGTCTAGTCATTTTTTCTATAATTCCCAATTTGTCCCTCACATTAACATTGCCTCTCTTTCCACTCATCTCACATCCTCTCCTCTCCCACGATTATATCTCTCGCTTCACCCCTCCATATTCCTTTTTTTTCTCTCCCACTATAGTTTGACTCCTCTTCCCACTCCTTCTCTCTCCCTTAATGTCCTTCGATTTCTCTCTCTCCCTTTATGTGGTTTCATCTCTCTCTTAAATGTTTCATCTATTTCTTTATCTTCCTTCATTTCTTAATTTCGGTTTCATCTCTCTTTATGTCCTATATCTGAATTTTATTTTCATTTCTTATATCTTAAATTCGGTTTCATCTCTCTCTTTATTTCCTATTCAAATTTTATCTTCATCATGTTTTCTATGATAATACTAATATGTATGAAAATTAAAGAAGGATGTGAAGGGTTAACAAATAGTAAATTATAATAATAAAAAAATGTTTATTAAATTAAACTTTTCAAATTTCATAACCAAAAAGTAATTTATCCATTGTAATATACATCTTCATTCTCTATTGTTAAGTATGGTTGTTAATTATGCTCCTTTAGTTAATCTTTGTTGGCCTTTCCTTTTAGCTCAGATTAAAGATGTCGCGGATAAATTTTCAGCTATCGGTGAACCATTGTCTTATCGAGACCACCTTGGTTACATTCTTGACGGGTTTGGGTATGAGTATAACCCATTTGTAACATCGATACAGAACAGAAATGATAGGACATCGCTTGCTGATGTTCGAAGTCTATTACTCGCGTATGAAGCTCGGCTTGAGAAACAAAAGTCTGTTGACAGCCTTAATTTGATTCAAGCCAACCTCGCCAACCTCTCTGTTTCTTCCCAGCCTAAACGTTCCTCACACCTTCCAAATTTCTCCAAATCCCCTCAGTTTTCGTCATTTCCTTTTCCTCCAGGTTTCTCATCTCCTTCCGCTGCCCCTGGGGTTCTTGGCAGACCACAGTCATCTCCTGTTCGCCCTAAAAAATGGACCTCCTCTAATAATAGTAAACCTCTACCACAATGCCAAATCTGTGGCAAATTAGGACATACTGCCCTGGTCTGTTACAACCGTCTACCAACTCATGTTTTGAAGTTTCGATCCCCATATGTTGTCTTATTTAATCAATCCCCCAATTATAAACTTCTAAAATCCTTCGGATGTTCGTGTTTCCCTTTTCTACGCCCTTATAATAACCATAAGCTTCAGTTTCGATCCCGGGAGTGTGTGTTTCTTGGCTAGCTCATCTCACAAAGGTTATGTATGGCTTGATAACTCCTCTGGCCGTGTTTATGTGTCTAGACACGTTATCTTCAATGAGTCTTCTTTTCCATATCGAAATTCAAGCTCTCCTCCTATTTCTTCTGTCAGTCAGTATCATGTAGACTCATCTTTTCCCCTTGGGTCCTTACTTCATTCAGTTTATCAATCCCTTTCCTCTAACCCTCTTTCGGCTGCTCCTTTTCTGTCTCCTACAGCACCATTGTCAATTGCACATTCTTCCCCTAGTATGGATACGGTTTTACCATCTACTCCATGTACCTCTCTCGCTTCATCTGCTTCTCCATCCTCCTCTACTAATTCTTCATTCTCTTCTCAGCCTCCTTCATCCTCAGCTCATTCAACATCTTCATCTCCTGTCGTACCCCAACAACCCCACCATGTTTCTTCTTCGTCCGCGGTCCCCCCCCCCCCCTCTACTACCTCTCATGCCTACTTAAATACTCATCCAATGGTCACTAGATCAAAAGTTGGTATTTTTAAACCAAAGGTGTGGTTAGCTTCGTCTCAAATTTTGGCTTTTACCCTCTGAGCCGAGATCGTATAAAGCTACCTTGAAAGATGAAAATTGGACAGCAGCTATGCAGGCAGAATTGGATGCTCTTCTTCGAAATAACACTTGGTCTTTAGTACCGATACCTCATGATAGAAAGATTATTGGCAGTAAGTGGGTGTTTCGATTGAAACTTAAACCAAATGGGGAGATTGATTGATACAAAGCTCGGTTGGTAGCTCAGGGATACAATCAAGATTATGGTATTGATTTTTTCGAAACTTTTAGCCCTGTAGTTAAGCCGGCGACTATTCGAATTGTTTTGTCCTTGGCAGTTTCGTCTGGTTGGCCTATTCGACAGCTTGATGTTCATAATGCCTTTCTACATGGCGATTTGAATGAGGAAGTTTATATGCGTCAACCACCCGGCTTTGAGTCTAGTTCTCATCCAACTCATGTGTTGCGTCTTCATAAAGCCCTATATGGTTTAAAACAAAGTCCTCGGGCTTGGTTTTTCAAACTCAGCTCATGTCTGTTAGATTGGGGTTTTGTTGCTTCAAAGGTCGATTCATCGATGTTTGTGTATAAGGTTGAGTCGAAGATAATCATTTTCCTTGTATATGTCGATGATATTTTGGTTACGGGTAGTAGTTTATCTCTCATTCAGCATTACATTTCTGCTTTACATCAGAATTTTTCTCTTAAAGATATGGGTGAATTGTCTTTTTTCCTGGGCATTCAAGTAGTAAGGCAGGGTGCTGATTTGCATTTGAACCAACAAAAGTACATCTCTGATTTGCTCTCTCGAGCTCACTTGGAATCGTCTAAGCCTGTTGCTTCTCCCATGTCTTCTGGACCCCCCTTTCTCTACATGATGGTCAGTTGCTGGACTCTACTTTCGAATATAGAAGCTTGGTGGGGGCATTGCAATATTGCACATTAACTAGACCGGACATAAGCTATTGGGTAAACAAGTTATGTCAGTTCCTTCATGCTCCAACCATGTCTCATATGAAAGCTATGAAGCGTCTCCTTCGGTATCTTAAAGGTACTTCCTCCTTTGGTATTACCTTCACTCCATCATCTTCGACTTTTATCACTTGTTATACAGATGTCGATTGGGCAAGTTGTCCTGATGACCGTTGCAGTACCAGTGGCTTTTGTACTTTCCTTGGATCCAACCTTGTCTCATGGAATTCTTCAAAACAAAAGGTTGTTTCAAGGTCAAGTGCTGAATCTAAATACCGAGGTATGTCTAACGCAGCTGCAGAACTTGCTTGGGTTCAATCCATACTAAGTGAAATCGGTATTGTTCCTTCTCCTCCGTTGCTGTTATGTGATAATATCAGTGCAACATATCTTGCTGCAAACCCTGTCATGCATAACATATCCAAGATGCACACATAGGTGCCTTGATGGGTGAGACTTGGCTTCACTGACTGGGTGCCTTCTACCATCAGTAGGAGTAGAGATCTCTTGCAATTCCCACTTGTGTACCTCCAGTGAGTTGGTAATCATGTGACAGGCTGGTTAATTGTCCACGTGACCCGTACGTCATGATAGATGAAATGAAATGACTCGAACGTCATAAGATGAAATGAAATGAAATGACTCGTACGTCATAAGATGAAATGAAATGAAATGACTATTAGGCTCTTTAATAGCAACTAACCTCCAAATATCCTTGTAATGCTTGTAAACCTCCTTCCGATAGTAGTGTTACGTACTGAGTATTTTTAATGCTCATTCTTTTCAAAATGTTTCCTTTTAGGTACAAGCAATGACATACAGAGCGCGTGACGGACTGCTGCTGACGATCCATGGATTTCCTTAGGATAGACTTCCGCATTTTATGTTTTCAAAATTCCTTCTTTTGGAACTTGTTATGTGATGTTTTTAAGATTTATTCCGCTTAAAGTCTTTTGCTTGAATGGCTAAGATTTCTTCTTGTTCTGTTTTAACTGGGATCCCAGGTTGAAAAGTTTCACGTATTTTCTAAGCATGTTTTACTTTAAATGTCATTTCATCGTTGTTCTTAGAAAAAAAATGAAATGTATGTGGTAATGGCCCTAGGAATTTTTCATGAGAAGGTGGGTCGTTACAGTTGGTATCAGAGCTCTAGGTTATAGGTTCTGTAGACTGGTTTACATCGTAAACCTTAAGTATGTCCATGGCTCATCGGCAAGCATCCGGTCACCGCCAGGTATGTCAATGTTTATGTTATGTGAAGAAAGGGAAAAAAATGGGGAGGATACATGAATGGATTTCTGAATGTGATGCTTTGTTAAATGCTTGTTGTTATGTATTATTGTGGAAATTAAAGTGTTTAGGGCTTAGAGAAAGCTTTACCATCATGAGGTATATGCTTAAGTGTGAGATTAAAGTAGTTCGTATGGACATGGAAAGAAAAGAAGATCTTAAGGGAGTAATGTTTTTTCAAAGGTCACGAAATATCAAAGATGGTGTCTCTTGAGTAAAACCTTGAAAGGAGCAAATGCATCATGACTACTCTTGTGGAGTTCAACGTTTGGGCAAACTTGTAAGGTATTTTTGGATTTTTATGAGACACTCCTAAAAGAATGAAAAGTGAAGAGGCGTTGTATGAATGATAGTATAAAGAATGCTTTTATGTTACCTTGCTTTGTTGGTGTGGCCTACGAAGAAAGTTAAATAGTTTGGAAAAAAAAAGCATGAGTTTCAAAATGGAAAAAAAAAGTGTCTTGTGGGTTTGAATTTGAAAGTTACTTCTCCAAATATCTTGAGTGGCCTTGTTTTGTTTCGTTCCATTGTTATGATAAAAAGGCCCCAATTCATTAGACCAGGAGAAAATTCTTGGAGTTTAAAAGCAATGCCACATAATTACGCAAAATCTCCTCCATCGATTCACTTCAGCACTCCAAATGAAAGGTCTATGAGAATATTAAGTGAAGACATGATTTTTTTGGTGTTGAAGATATTCCTCACTTGGAAAGGGAAGGGTGACATCTTAAGTTCGATGACAATACATGAGAAAATGAAAAGTAGTATGGAAAAGTTTTTCTATCTTGGGAGACGAAAGAAATTAATATGTTTAGACTCCAAGTTCATGAGTATGACTTGATTTCTATTATGTGATGTGTGTTTAGAAGTCCTTAAAATGGGTACAAGAAATCTTGTTACTATTTCAAAGTGGGAACCCTTGTATGTGTAGGTGAAAAGAAATTGTATAAGAGATGTTGGATACGAAACTCAACTTCAGTTTGAGAATTTTCCTCCAAAAGCAAAGGATCAAGCTAGGATGAACTAGATGTTAGAAGAGTCCTTTGACAGGCGTCTATCTGTTGACTTTCTTGTATACACAAGGCTCATCAACGTTTTGGTCAAAGCCAAAAGATTTGATTGCAGTATCAAATCTAATGTTCCATGATCTGGATGCTTGTTTCAATCCATAAATGGATCGATTTAGCTTACAAACCTTTTGTTCCTGACCTTGGGCTATGAACCCTTCGGGTTGAGACATAAAGATATTCTCCTCAAGATTACCATTCAGAAAGGCAGTCTTGACGTCCATTTGCCATATTTCATAGTCATAATATGTGGCAATGGATAAAAGAATTCTTATGGACTTTAACATGGCTACAGGAGAAAAGGTTTCCTCATAGTCAACCCCCTCCTTTTGGGTATAACCCTTTGCCACTAGTCTAGCTTTGAAGGTCTGTACCTTTCCAGCTGCATCTCTTTTTCTCTTATAGATCCATTTGCACCCTATGGGTTTTACCCCATATGGTAGATCTTCAAGTTCCTATACAGAATTGGAGTACATTGACTCCATTTCCAGGTTCATGGCTTTGACCCATTCATCCTTATCTTCGTCATTCATTGCTTGTCGATAGGACAATGGATCCTCAATGCCATCATTAGGTATGACAACCTGAGTTTCAGTTAAACCCAAGTAGCGATCAGGTTGTAACACAACCCTCCCACTGCGTCGAGGCATTCCCAACGTTTGAGATGGACGGGATGGATCTGAAGAATTAGTTCCTTCATCAACCCTTGTTGAAGGTCCAACTTCATCAACAACTCTTGATGATTCTTCAGTAGCTTCTCCTAATATTATTTTGCTTCGTGGTTTATGATCTCTCATGTGGTCTTCCTCTAAGAAAGTGGCGTTTGTCGATACAATCACCTTATTTTCTTGTGGGTCGTAGAAATAACCACCTCTCGTTTCTTTAGGGTAACCAACAAATTGGCACAGTTTTGAACGAGGTTCCAGTTTCTTAGGATTCGTCACAAGCACGTGTGCTGGACAACCCCAGATGCGAAAGTGATGCAAACTAGGTTTACGCCCCTTCCATAACTCGAAAGGTGTTTCAGAAACACTTTTCGAGGGAACATTGTTCAAGATGTATACTGCAGTCTCCACTGCATACCCCCAAAACGAGCTAGGCAATTGAGCATAGCTCATCATTGATCGAACCATGTCTAACAAGGTTCTATTTCTCCTTTCTGACACATCATTCTGCTGAGGTGTACCAGGGGCTGAGAGTTGAGATTGGATTCCATGTTCTATCATATAGTCCTGGAATCTTTGATCCATATACTCCCCTCCTCGATCAGATCGAAGTACTTTAATAGATTTACCTAATAGGTTTTCAACTTCAGCCTTAAACTCCTTGAACTTTTCAAGGGCTTCAGACTTATGTCCCATTAGGTATAAGTAACCATATCTTGAATAATCATCTATAAATGAGATGAAATATTCGTACCCTCCTCGAGCTTTTACATTCATTGGACCACATAGATCCGAATGTATTAACTCTAAGGGTTCTTTGGCTCTGTAACCTTTTCCAGTAAAGGGTCTTTTGGTCATTTTTCCCTCGAGACAAGATTCACAAGGTGGTAGTGAATCATCTTCTAATTTGCTTAGAAGTCCATTCTTTACCAAACGACCGATCCTATCGATGTTTATATGACCAAGTCTAAGATGCCAAAGATGAGTATTGTTACTTGATGGAGAAATCTTTTGCCTTTTACTTTGAGTTTCAGCAGTTTTAAATAATTCGTGATTTAAAAGTGCTTTGTTTTCGGTTGGTCTTAAAACATACAAGTTATTTTCCAATTTGGCTGAACAAATGAGTACACCGTTTTTATAAATGAACGCTTCATTCATATCAAAAGTAACTGTATACGATTGTTCAATCAAACATGAAATAGAAATTAAGTTCCTCTTAATCTTGGGAACGATCAACAAACTTTCTAAAAGTAAGAATCTATTTCTAAAAAATAACTTCGCAGCTCCCACTGCTTTAGCTGAAATGACTTCTCCAGTTCCGACCCTGAGTGTCATTTCTCTATCGTTCAACTGCCGAAATGAACTATTTTCCTGAAAAGAAGAGCAAACATGATTAGTTGCTCCTGAATCAAGTATCCAGGTAAACTCATCATGTTCTGCCAGGCATGTTTCTAAAACAAGTAAATCAAATTTACCTTCCTTTTCCTTCTTTTTCTCAGCAAGGTACTTTGGGCAGTTTCTCTTCCAATGTCCATCTACATTGCAGTGAAAACACTTGCCCTTATCTGCCACAGCTTTGGCTTTTCCCTTGCTTTTAGCAGCAGTACTGGGAGCTTTCCCCTTGTTTCCTTTCTTCTTCTGAGTTTTCTTTGAAGAAGTGGCTACAAATTTAGTTCCAGAGGATGAACCCTTCTCGAACTTTCTTTTAGAGTGAACAACGTTTGCCTCTCCTTCTATCTGTCCCTTGTTCTTAAGAAGAGACTGATAGAGCTGTAGCTCATTCAGGAGGCTAGTCAGGTTGAATGTTATTTTATTCATCATTGCATTGCTTCGAAACTGTAGAAAAACTCTTCGGAAGAGATTCTAAGATGAATGCAACCTGACTACGCTCATCTATGACCGCCCCGTTTGCCTCTGCCACGTTGAATTGGACCATCATATCCAGGACATGCTCCCGAACAGACGTGCCCTCTTTCATGCGACAACTATAAACGTATTTGAGAGCGTCATGGTGGAGTTGGTAGGACGGTTGTCCAAACATTTCCTGGAGAGAGTTCATAATCTCCCTCGCTGTTACCATGCTCTCATGCCTTTTAGCCAAAACTTCAGATAAGCTGGCTAAGATATAGACGCGAGTCTTATCATTGGCCTTTGTCCAGCGGTCATAAGCATCCTTAACTGCCTGGGATGCATTACGAGCAGGGGCTGGAGGACAATCCTCCGTTAAGACGAACCGCAGATCATCGACAACAAGAATCGTATTCAGGTTCGATTTCCACGTAGCATAATTTTCGCCGGTTAATTTCTCATTTTTAAGCAGAGAGACAATTGAGGAAGACATTGCTGAAATTTAAACAAACAATGACCGTATTAGTTATCTTTGCCTTAACCCATCATACAAGCAAACAATTGCACACAATCCAATCAATTTAGCAAAACAGACAATCACAGAACCCTAAAACTATTGATTTAGTTTTGCAACGACGTTTCAGAGGTTTAGAATATCAGCCACCGAAGGGTGATCAGGTACTCCTCCTTTGAAATGAGACACTTCTCAGCTAATTCTAATTCCAGAATAACTCATATTCCTATAGACATTAGCCACCGTTGTTCGGTCAAGGATTTGTTAACACTTTTAACTCATCCTCGTAAGTGTAACCCTCCCACTTTCAGATCTCAGAGGCACGCACCAACAGGCTACCGAAGGGAAAGACAACTGTTGGTGATTAGCCTAAGAGCTCCTATCCTTTTCAGGAGTTCACGATGTTCCGAATCCTATGACCAGGCCCTCCGAAGGGATGGATGCGCCAGGGCAACCTGCAGGCGGATCATAGGACTCTCACGGTGTGAACTATGGGCGGAGACCGAGGGATACGTTGACACGTGTCCCGCTCCCACTTACTCTAGACATTTTTCCCATTCACCTTGATATTGATCCATGCAAACACTTTCCGAAGGGAGGCCGCTCCTAGGGTGACTCGAAGCCGAGCATGAATCTCACGTTGTGAATATAGGGACGTAGGAGCAAAACTTGATTTAAATCTCGTTTTGTAATTTTCCTCCCACTGAAAATGTCCTAAGGTTAATATAGGGTTGTTTAACTTAGATAGTATTTGGCTAAGTCAATCTATCTAAGTCTGATCCTATTATAACAATTATGGAAAGGATTCAACTGCAATCTTTTGGGTGAATTAAACTTCTTTTAATAAACCCAACATTGCAAGTCAACATTACTATGGTTAATTCAACTCAATCCGGTTAGTTCCCAGGTAGGAGGTGTTCCGTAAACCGTCAACTTAAATACCCCCAGCCTTAGACAGAACTTTACCGAGAGAGTTCCCTTATAACCTCAGTAATGTAAGGTCTTTACTCTAAAGATCTAGGTGCATTAAACACTTTTAATAAACCTAGTGACATTGCATGCTAACATTTAACTATGATTAATTCAACTCCGGTATTCCAGGTCAGTTCCCAGGTAGGAGGTGTTCCGTAAACCGTCAACTTAAATACCCCCAACCTTAGACAGAACATTACCGGTGGATTTCCCTTATAATCATAGCAATGTTTTTCCTACTTAGTAAATTAAAACTATTTTTAATTCTAAGTAAGAAAAGATTCTAATCCTATTAGAAATCGATCTAGGTCTAATTAATTTTAAACAATTTAAAATTAATTCAATTTATCCTATGATCTTATGTTTGCATGCAAATCTTGATTATAGATTGACGGTTTCTAATCATTAATATTAAAGAACTATTTCAAATTTTAATGATTAATCCTATAATCAAGAATCTAGGGTTTAATTCATTCAACAATCTCATTCAAATTGAATAATTAAGCCTCATCAATTGCATGAATAATATAACAATTATATTAATAACTATGGATGTTTCATGCTTCATGCAATTTTGATTTTCTTTTATTATAACAATTATAAGCCAATCAAGAAAATCAACCAAGCATGCTTCATTCATCACATTAAACATAACTATTTATATTTAATTTAAGTAATGACATGCTTCATGCTTTCCAATTTTTCATATAAATTAATATACACTTATATCAAGAAATATGAAAACCAATCCATGCATTTAAACATACATTATAACAATTTATAATATATAAAAAATGCATGAGCATGTTTATAACCTAAGGTGGGATTAAATAATCTATATGACATCCATAAAGCATATAAAAAGCAATTGAACCGGTTAATTTTGGCCCCTAGGATAAAATAAAGCATTAAATTACATTAATTTAGCTAAATTCTATCCTAAAAAAAAATCTATGTACAGCTCCGGAATTGGCCTAGACAGCACGAACCGCCCCGAACCACCTCGAACCGGCCTCCAAAATCACGAACCATGCCAAAAATTGGCTGAACCGGACCAAATAGGTCCCAGCCCAGCCGAACCGGTCCGAACCTTACCGTCCTTGCTTGAACCGCGCCTGTTGAAACCCTAGTGCGCGCCTCCATCGTGACAGCGTCGAGACGCTGTGTAGATAAGCGTCCCGACGCTGTGCGTTTTCCATATCTGGCGCCTGCGTAATCGAGACAGCGTCGAGACGCTGTTGAGGTAGCGTCCCGACGCTTTACGCTTTCCTTACCGAGCGCCTTCGGTATCGAGACAGCGTCGAGACGCTGTTGAAGGAGCGTCCCGACGCTGTTGCGTCTGAAATCGATTTCTGGGCAGAAACAGCAACTTTTCTCCGATTTTGGCTCCGATTTCAGCGACGATTGGTCCAATTTTCATCTCATAAAAACCTATTCTAGACCCGGACTTACATAGGACTCGATTTTACATAATATACCCGAAACACCGGGCCTTACATGATCAAAATCACATAAAAATAAAATCTATGGCCATAAAATTAACCCAAACAGTTCAATGCAAACCGAACATACAATATGCATAAATCCCACCTATTAGAGCCTATCGCAACTTTTTAAATTAATTAATAGGGACAGCGATGGCTCTGATGCCGATTGAAGGGAATAAAAGTCCCAACGCAGCGGAAGCGCATCGATTGGACCTTACGCCGTATATTAATTAACATTAAAAACCGTTACGAAAACTCAAACAAAACTTTAAACTAACTTTAAAGCCGCTGTAAAATCGGTTTAAACATGCTAAAATAAATCTAAATTTATTTTTAAAACTTTTCTTAAAGAAAAGAGGAAGAACCGTTACAAACCTCCGTTGTAGATTTGACCGTTCTTCGCCAACGAAGCTCCACGAGCGAAAACGCAGCAGCCGCTTCAAAGTATTCTTCGCTGGAAATTCTTCTTTGATTGACACAATAACCACAGAGGTTACACCGGTATGTCTCTAAGTCTAGGAGGCCAAAGACTTGTGGGAGTCTTTCTCTAAGAGGGAGGCTAGAGAGAATTCTAGGTCTTGTCTTTCAAGAGTGTCAAGTGTCATGACCAATTAGGTCTAGTGTTCTATTTATAGAGGAGAGGCCATGAATAAAATATTCAATTAAATCAATCTTTTCCAAAATTGATTCAATCTTTATTCCTTAATTAATCAATCATGATCAATCAATTCCCCAATTGATTAATCTTTTCCATAAATGACTAATTTCTTCCATAAGTAATTAGATCATTCCCATAAATGATTAATCACTTCCTTAAGTGATTAATTATTTACATAATTGATTAATTCATGGTTAATGAATTCTTTAATTAATTAACCACCAATTAAATATCACATATTTAATTTCCGGCCTTGAATTAATTAATTTTGCCCAAACACTTTTAGGACTTAAATTAATTAATTCTTTCAATCTTCCATAAATTTATATTTGAACTTTTCAAATATTAATTTCTCTCATAATAATATATCAATATATATTATTTTTATTTCCCTCAGTAAATTGAACATTTTCAATTTAATTACTTAGTTGCCTCAAATTACTTTACGAGCTACCAGTGGGACCTTATGGACCTGCAGATCAGAAGCTCCAACGAGGTGAGATTAATTGGTTAAACTCATTAACCACAATAATCAATATTCGTTAACTGTATGTACATTCCACTATAGACTCACAGTTGCACTCTTCTCACTGCAGACATATTTTCTGTGTCCATGGAACTTAGACCAATATCGACTAGTTAGTCCTTCACGAGTGTCCGTAACACCAGCTGGGTCAAATTACCGTTTTACCCCTGGGTCACCTCTATTTCCTTAAGTACCAATTCTCCTCTAATGAACAATCTGTTTATGGTCCAACCATTAAACAGAAAACCCTCTCGTGCCATTGAGAGGGTAGGGCCCTTTGTTCAAGACTCGGAGTAACCACTTAAGGGAACACTCATCTGCTTCCCTAAAGTCGGGAAGGAGTGAATTCCATCTTGCACGATTATGTTCCCAGCTCCCCATTCGATCTTGTCCCCAAAGTGGTAGGCTTATTGAGTCGGCGT
Organism: Luffa acutangula; assembly: GCA_036850905.1. Lineage (NCBI taxonomy): Eukaryota > Viridiplantae > Streptophyta > Magnoliopsida > Cucurbitales > Cucurbitaceae > Luffa > Luffa acutangula. Next base: position 11,952,509 of record CM072087.1, read on the forward strand.
ATTGGCCACTCTCACCCATACAAATCAAAGGCCAATCTCTCATGAGCAGGAGTCCATAATCAACTCAGGATTAAGACTAAGTTGTCTAGGTCGTCCTAGTGAAAATAGAAAACCAACTAGTTAACGGTGTTATAACTAGTGGTTACTATTTCGCGGTCCGGTCTTATGCAAACTCATTGCATAGGATACCCCCACTCGCATGTCTCCTACACGAACGCGTTGGATCGCTGCGTTTGTATCAAATACAAAGTAGGCCGTATCCATAGTGTCACCAGGATAAGGCACCCAGTCTTATCCTTATACTATAGACCCTTTAGGCTGTTTCTTGAACAATGATCCCATATGTCGCTACATATAGTTCAAGACTCATATTACAGCCTTGGATGTCTAGTTTATTGGATTAGGGTTATTATTAGGCAAAGACATATATAAAATAACTAATAACAATTAATGGAAAATATATCAATATTATTTCATTAATATCCGGTCAACGGTTACATTCACTATCTACGAGTTTTAGGGCATAAAACCCAACATCATGGATCTCATGAACTAGGATTTTAAGAGTTTTCTAGACTTGCTCGTCATAGATAGACAACATATTCAGTTTATGCCTAGCCTAAGGAGCAACACGAGCAGTAGCTTAGGCAAGTTTGGATGACCTTGAGAAGTAGTGAGCTATTTGCCAAATTTTCTAGTACGAGTTGTGACTAGGCAATTTTCCTTTCTCAAGTATTTGGCTACTAAGGATAAATATTGTGATGGGTAAATCCCCCATGGAATAGGGGCAATTTTCGAATGAAGTTTTCTCTTAATAGATCTATTATTGTTTCTCAATATTTTTGAAGAGTGTGCGTTGTATTATTGTAAGTTCTCTGTTCTGAACGCAACAACCCTTTTAAAAGTGAAGGTAGTTGTAGTTGGTCTAAACTCAATATCGTGGTAGAGATTTGCAGCTTCTTGAGCCTAGCAAGTTACTATGTGAAGTTTTGCTCAGAACATTTCTAGCTCAGAACCCAGTTGACTCACAGAAATCACCACGCCCACGTTAAGTGAAAGTGCGAAAAGAGATTCAGGCACTCACCATTCAAAGGAATATGAAGCATTCCCTCGTGTAGGAAGGACTCAACATAAGGCAAGATGAAGGATTGTGATTGTGAGGTCAGCCTAACAAGGAGAATGTGGTAACTAATGCACTTGTAGGTGTGCGACAAGTATGATATCCTTGGTTGCATCTCTTAGTCCATTGGAGGGAGAGTTTGATCGTCTAGAAATTAAGTTGTCAGAGGAAAATACCCAAGCATGGTTGGCTCAACTCTCAATTGCGCCTAGTTTAAGACATCAAATTGTTGATGCCCAACAAGAGGACCTAAAATGGTAACTACTTGAGAGAGACAGGTCAAGGAGACCTTACCTTCACTAGTGCTCGTCGTTGAAGGACGAAGGGAGAGTTTGTCCCAATGGACTACCCATTTTATAATGAGTTGTTAAAAGAGACACATCAAGCACCTTTCTAAATTACGTCTTAGTAGTACCAAGATACAAAAGGGTTTAAAATAAAAATGTTGTTGTAAACCTTGCTAAAGGGCTACCAAGGTCAATGGAATGTTATATAACAATTTGGAAAATTGTTTACCGTCCAACAAAGTTTGTGCATTTTGTCCCTTGTAAGGCCACCCATCATGTGGAAGTGAGAGTAGCTTTGCACTAATTGAAAAGTATCCTTGACAAAGAGGTTAGAGGTTTGAGTCCCTCCCAAACATCAATGTTGTAAGTGAATTAAGTCTCCTTGATGTTTGGTGGTGAGGAAAAGGAGGCTTGAGGAGGAGACCATGAGCTAATAGTTGTTCTTAATTTTTAGTAGTTGAGTTAGTGTGGTCTTTGGCTGGTTAAAGCATTTCATTGTGCGAATCTATTTTTTTTTTTTTATGTTGGGAAGAAATTTGTGGTAGTTTTGGCGGCTGTGTTACAGTAGAGTTTTTGCATTGAGGTTTGGTCTTGTCATGTACCTTGAGATGCTCTTGAATGTGTAATAAGTACATTGCCTTTCTCTTAGGTGTTGTGGCCTTATTGACTTAGTCAGGTTATGTTTGATGAGAGGCCTGAGTCATTCTTGTTATTTGTAAGTTTGGATATGTGATGTAGCTCTCAAGTGATGTGGAAAATTGTTGTATGGATCGTTCTGGTTATGGAAGTGTGTTAATCTTGTGTATCAGGTGCAAAGTAAAATAGGGTAGCTATTGTAGTTACATCGTTGTGCTGTCGAAATTTCTGGGTGTTACAGGTTTTATGCATCAATTCTAAGAAAGTGTGTAAGGGACCTTTCAAATGTGTGGAATCTAGAAATTGTAGCAACGTGAAAGTTTGGTATATGAGGAAAAAAAATGTTAGGTTTATGACTTAAGAACCAATGTGTTGGGATCACATACTTGATTTGGTAAAAGATTTATAGTGAGATTAGCGGACAAAAAAAAAATGGCTTGAGAAAAAGAAGATGAAATGATGACCAAGTATCCAGAGCTGTTCCAGTACTAGCAACTTTCGAGGAAGAAAGTTCTTTTAAGGTTAGTATGATGTAACGACAAGCTTCTTTTTTTTTTTAAAAAAAAAAAAAAAAAAAGAAAAAAAAAAGAGGGGAGTGGGGGGAAATTTTCCCCCCACATTTTCGGTCAAAGGGGGTTTTTTTTTAAAAAAAAAAAAAAAGAGAGAACCCATCTCTCTCTCACCCGATACTCTCTCCCTCCCTCGGCAATCTCTCTCTCCCTCTCGTCTCCCTCTCTCTCTCTGCCCGCAACCTCGTCCGCACCGCCTCAATCGTCGTCACACGCCGCCGCGCACAAGTCGTCGCCGGTGAGTGTTGTTTCGGGTTTTTTTTTCTCTCTCACTCTCTCTCGTTTCTTTCTCTCTCTAACCCATTTCCCTTTCTTTCTCTCTCGCAACTTTCTCTCTCGGGTTGTAGGTCCGCCGCCGCTCGTCTCCTTGTCGCCCACAGCCAGCCGCCGCACGCTGCCGCCATCTCGTCGCCGTGAACCGCCACCATTTGTCGTCTCCCGAAGTGCCGCCAGCCACGAGCAGCCACTGCCACCCCTTGTTCTTCTTTCATTTAAGATCTGTTCGACGCCTTCAACAATGGGTAAGTGAATTAAGCCTAGTTTTGGTTGTTTAAAGTAATTTAGAGGAATACCCATTGACCTTAGCTATTGTTTTTAAGGTACCCATTGTATTTGGAGGCAGATTATTGATTTGGAGCGAAATTTAGAGCCCGGACAGCAAGCATCGATCTCTTTTTAGTGAGTCGTGGCCTCCTTATTTTAAGTTGGATCTAAAGAAAATTATGAGAATTTGATGCCCCTAATTTTTAGACCTTTCTTGTGATTTTTAGATTTGAGTTGCTTGTGGCGTGAGCGGTGTCGCATTGAATTAGTGGGTTGGTGCTTAAATCAAGTATATTCTTCGCTATGTAAGTAACCTTACTACTTGGAAAGCCTTGGCTAGGCTAGACTGCTTATTATGAATTGTTACATGCTTTGAATGGTATAACACAGGAGACAACGATTATGTATGGTTGGAATATGGAATGTTGGATATTGTGTGTTCTGGCGATACTAAATCTTTTGGTTATGCGTGTGTTTGTCACTATTGAACGCTCTGAATATTTTGTGTTGGTAAATATGAAATGTTCTGTTTGGGTAAACCCTGGATGCTCTGAATGTTTTATGTTGGGGAAGATAGGATGTTTTAAATGGTTGAGTTGTGGATGCGAGACCTGACTTGCTTGTTTTTGGAAATTCGGAGTCTATTATGTTGATTGGAAGTGTTGTGGAAGTTTGCAGTTGGGCAGTTTTGAATATTGAAGTGTATTCTCTTGGTTACAGGTGATAAGAAATTTGGGAACAACTATACGTATGTCGTTATGCTGCCGAATTTTCGGTAGCATTACAGGGAATAACGAGGCTAAGATTCGTGATATCGCTTGGATTACGATGTGCTATTATTGGTTGTTGGTTGTTTAAAATATGTGCCTTTTCAACTTAGTGTTTTAGATGTTGGTTACGATAATTATGCTTGAATGAGATGAAAGGCGAGGTAGCTAGAACATGTTAGATTAGCCCTCCAAAAACCTTTATGGGAAGGAAACTTGATGGTTAAGTTGCAAGTTAAACTTGCTAATAGGGGCCCTAATGCGAAATGAGGACAAGTTATTTATTTCGGTAGGTACCGTGGCAATTAAACACCTAGGACTGAAATGTTTATAGACTGAGATGAGGAGCTAAATGGGTGGGACTCGGCTTCGCAGACTAGGTGCCATCTACTATCTGTGGGAGTAAAGTTCCGACTACAAACCCATGGACGCCCCACCAGTGAGTTGGTAGTTATAGTGCTATGCACACATAGGTGCCTTGATGGGTGAGACTTGGCTTCACTGACTGGGTGCCTTCTACAATCAGTAGGAGTAGAGATCTCTTGCGATTCCCACTTGTGTACATCCAGTGAGTTGGTAAGCATGTGATAGGCTGGTTAATTGTCCACGTGACCCGTACGTCATGATAGGTGAAATGAAATGAAATGAAATGACTCGTACGTCATAAGATGAAATGAAATGAAATGACTATTAGGCCCTTTAATAGCAACTAACCTCCAAATATCCTTGTAATGCTTGTAAATCTCCTTCCGATAGTAGTGTTACTTACTGAGTATTTTTAATACTCATTCTTTTCAAAATGTTTCCTTTCAGGTACAAGCAATGACATACAGAGCGCGTGACGGACTGCTGCTGACGAGCCATGGATTTCCTTAGGATAGACTTCCGCATTTTATGTTTTCAAAATTCCTTCTTTTGGAACTTGTTATGTGATGTTTTTAAGATTTATTCCGCTTAAAGTCTTTTGCTTGAATGGCTAAGATTTCTTCTTGTTCTGTTTTAACTAGGATCCCAGGCTGAAAAGTTTCACGTATTTTCTAAGCATGTTTTACTTTAAATGTCATTTCATCGTTGTTCTTAGAAAAAAAATGAAATGTATGTGGTAATGGCCCTAGGAATTTTTCATGAGAAGGTGGGTCGTTGAAGAGATTGAACTTTTTTCGTCCTCTCCCTCATTTCAAAGAAAAAAAAAGGAAACAAAATATTGATGAATTCATAAGGGACTCATTTTTCCTAATATACGTAATATTGTGTAATCGAAAAATAACAATATATATATACAAAATGAAAAAAATAAATATTCAAAAGAAATTCATTCATCTACCACACATTGCTGAAGATGGAGAAGAATCTTCACCTCTTCGCTCCTTCCCCTCCACTTGATGTTTTCTGCAATTTCAAATCTTCATGTACGTACCAATGAACTTGACATATTTTGTGGCAAGGAGAGAATAGATATTTATATGTTAAAAAGTAGGGGAAGCCAAATGGTTTGAGAAGTTTAATAGTCTTCTTCATTAAATTCATACTGAATGCATAAAAAAGTTGCACAATTTTGGTTTTAATGACAAGCAAACCCACTTAGGAATGTAGGGGAAGCAAAATGGTTTGAGAAGTTTAATAGTTTTCTTCATTAAATTCATCCTCAATGCATAAAAAAGTTTAATAGTTTCATGGATTTGAATTACAAAATTGATGAATGCTATGGAAGTTGAAGAGATTGTCTCCATTGTCAAAAAAAAAAAAAAAAAAAAAAAAAAAAAAAAAAAAAAAAAAATTCTCCAACTTGAAAAATGTATAATTATAAAGGGAAATTTAAAAAGTTCTAATGGGCAAATTTCGTAACCAAAAAATTATTCTCAAAGGAAAAATTTGACATATTTTTTTGTTATAATTAAATTAATAAATTGTATAATTAATGAGATATATTTATTGATGGAGAAGAGGTTACGTGAAAATGTAAAAGTGTAAGGGTAAATTTGGTATTTAATTTTAAATGAAATGGCAAAAATGGAACACAAAGTTTCTCCCTATCGAGGCTTTTATATATACTATAGATATAGATATATATATATATAATCAATTTTGGACAATTTTGTCCAGTCATTTATTCTATAATTCCCAATTTGTCCCTCACATTAACATTGCCTCTCTTTCCACTCATCTCACATCCTCTCCTCTCCCACGATTATATCTCTCGCTTCACCCCTCCATATTCCTTTTTTTTTTCTCTCCCACTATAGTTTGACTCCTCTTACCACTCCTCTCTCCCTTAATGTCCTTCGGTTTCTCTCTCTCCCTTTATGTGGTTTCATCTCTCTCTTAAATGTTTCATCTATCTCTTTATCTTCCTTCATTTCTTAATTTCGGTTTCATCTCTCTCTTTATGTCCTATATCCGAATTTTATTTTCATTTCTTATATCTGAATTTTACCTTCCTCCATTTCTTAAATTTGGTTTCATCTCTCTCTTTATTTCCTATTCAAATTTTATCTTCATCATGTTTTCTATGATAATACTAATATATATGAAAATTAAAGAAGGATGTGAAGGGTTAAGCCAACGCGAGCTTAGCTCAGCGGTAATTGACATGTACCCTCGACCATGAGATCAGAGGTTCGAATCACCCCACCCCCAAATGTTGATGTACTAAAAAAAAAAAGATGTGAAGGGTTAACAAATAGTAAATTATCATAAAAAATGTTTATTAAATTAAACTTTTCAAATTTCATAACCAAAAAGTAATTTATCCATTGTAATATACATCTTCATTCTCTATAAATAGTTGCATCATTTGGGATGCAATTGGTAAGCAAAGTTCATTGTTTTCTTTTTGTATAAAATTAAGAATTGATTGATTTGAGAGGTATATGTGTCCTTGAAGACTTTAATTTAATTTAAATTGTTGCATTTTATTTTTAGTTCTCATTCTATTGTAGCTGTTATATCATTATTTTAATCTTAGATATTTAAAAATTGCAGGTGTCATGGAGAATATGCTAATACGAGATATGAAACATTTCCCAACAAATTGAAGTTTGAAAGCAAGTGTTATATTTGTAAAGGTTTGAGAAATCAAACTAAGAGGGGAGAAATTTTAGAGGTATTGAAACTCATTGTCGTGGATGAAGAGGTAATTATGTATTTCTTATTTTAAATTAAATTTAATGAAAATGTTCGTAATTTTTTTACAGTAATTTTAAATGTTTATCATAGTAATATTGTTATACTATATATTGTATGAATATACAAATATTCATATTCGCTTTCATGAATATATACTAATATTTTTTTTTATATAAATTATTATATATCTTAGCTTCATACATTGAAATATTCCTTTAAATATTATCTCTCTTGGTTTTTAATGGAAAAATAATTAGGAAAATTTGAAAAATATAGAAATAATAATATTAGATTAAATTCTTATTATTTTTTATGACCACTCCGATATGCAAGGAGCTGACGAGGACAACGCGATACCAGTCCGAGGAGACAGCTAGGAAACGGGGTCTGGAGGGAGAACAGGCCAAAGGGTCGGGCCAAAGCCGAAGGGATCGGGCTTTTGGCCCGACCTCGTGCTCGGCCTCGACCATGGGCCGAGTTCTTCCGCCCCCATTCGGTCCCTAGTACCCCCGGCTGCCTCGGTTCCACTCGATTCAGCCCAAATCGACTTTGAATGCCTAAAGCCCTAGGAGCATGAGCAGGTATTTAAACCACTCTTCGTGACAGAAGAGGGGATCCGAAAACTCTCTAGATCTCTTCTTTCCCGCTAGCTCTCAGATTCTGTTCAGATTCCCGCCGATTACTAACTTAAGCATCGGAGGTGGTGTGGCAAACACCACACCGATGTGCAGGTTTCCCTTATTTTGCAGGCCACGTCTTCCCCTTCAACAAATTTACCGTTGATGTCACGTGAGGGTCATGTGACTTCTCCCTGTCCGGATTTTGGCCTCAACATTACCCTCTATAATGATTTAGTTAAGAATTTCAATGACATTGTAAGAAAGGGCAAAGTTTATATCATTCGTGATGGAAAAATATGAATCGTAGATATCTGAACATTCATGATGAGTTTGAGATTACTTTCACAAGTAGTAGTAAAATAGAAGAAATCGGGAATATGTCTTTTGGTAATAAAAAGAGTAATCATGTGGATTTTACTTCCATCAACAACAATTTCGACCCTAAAGTCTTTGGTAAGCATTTTTTTTCATCTTACAAAAAAAAATTATATAGTTTCATTCTTAGATTTCCTTTCTCTAACTTTCAATTATTTGTAGATATTGTTGCAGTTGTAATAAGTGTAAAACCAACTACTCTTATCAAATCTCAAAATTTGAAAGAACATTTTACCAAGAAACGTGACATATTTCTTATTGATAAGAGATAATTTTTTCTTTAAAAGTTAATCAAATAAAATTATCTCATTCATATGTCTTATAATGTTTTGTAATGTGCATAGTTCAAATGCCATGAAGCTATTAATGTGCATGAAGGAGAATTTTAGAAAGAAAAAAAAAACAACAAAGAATGTCAAATAATTGTTGTCTCTAATGTTAAGGTCACATATTACGAAGGTATTAGTACTTTTATTGTAATACAATTATTCTTATGGGAAAAAAATATATTATTATCTACATGTCCACCTTCAGATATTTTTCATTTTAAATATATCTTATATAAATCTTATATAAATGGTATAAATGCTAGATCATAGACTAGCATTTTATTTAACAATTCTATTTTATTTTCTTCAAAACTCATATTCCTCAATTTAATATTTTATTGTTTAATCATTTTTAATAAATATATATACAAATTTTAAAAGAAAAGCTTCACACGGGCAATGCACGTTACAATGTTCTGGTAATATCTAAAAGGGACTTGAGGGGAGAAACTTTCGATTTTCCCTTTTCTCCCTTCTTAGTTTAAAAATTCATCTTTTGCTATTATTTATTTATTTATTATATTGAACAACATTTGAGTAATCCATATATATATATATATATATATATATATATATATATATATATATATATATCTATATATATATATATATATACTATCTAAAAAGGGCTTACAGGGAGAAACTTCTGATTTCCCCTTTTGCCCCTTTTGCCCCTTCTTAGTTTAAAATTTCATCTTTTGCTATTTTTCATTCATTTATTTATTTATTATATTGAACAACATTTGAATAAACTTTATAAAATCTCTATGCATAGATTCTATTTAGGGAAAAATACACTTTTGGTCTCTGAGGTTTGGGTTAAGTTACACTTTGGTCCCTGAGTTTTCAAATTCAACAAAATTACCCCTGAGGTTTGAGATAAGGAGCAATTTGGTCCCATGCCATCCATTTTTCCGTTAAATCTAACAGACTGTTGATGTGGCACTATTATTTTAATTAAAAAATTAATTTTTAATTTTTTAAAATAAAAATATATTAAAATAATACAAAAATATTATTATTTTATTATTTATTTTTATTATTTCTCCCCTTCCTCTTATTCTTCTTCTTTTCATCCATCTTCTTCATCTTCAACCTTTTATTCTTCCCTTCTTCTTCAGCATGTCATCGGTAGTCGGCAGCCGGCGACGACCACTCGCCGGCTGAGCCGCTGGTGACGACCTTTTTTTTTCTTCTTCTTCCCTCATCTTTTCTTCTTCTTTTTCTCCTTTTCTCCAATTTTTTTTCTTTTTTAACTAGGCTTTGTCGAAAAATCGAAAGAGGGACCTCCCCATTTCTCTTCTTCTTAAACCTCACTTTCCCCCTTCTCTTTCTCTATTTTTTTCCTCTAAAACTCACATTCTCTCTCTCTCTCTAAAACCCCCACGAAGTTCACAGCCGAGATTACTTTCCCCACGAAGTTCTAAAACCCACATTCTTTCTTTCTCTGTTTTGTTCACTTTCCCCACAAAGTTCGCAATCGAGATTACAGGGGGTTCGGGGTTCGCCGGCAGCTGTGGGGGATGTGTCGTCAATCTGATCGGCGATGTGGGACTCGTCAAATCTGAACGCCGTTGGAGCGTGGGGCTCGTTTGATCAGAACGTCGTGGAGCTTTTTCCCTTCTCAGATCTGGAACATCGCCCAAACTCGCTCAGCTCAGATCTGGAACGTCGTCGTCGAACTCATTGGAGCAAGCAGATTTGGAACGGGGATTGTGGTCGTGGTGGGGCGGAGGTCGGAACGGGCGTCGTCGAACTCACTGCTCACTAGAGCAAGCAAATCTTTCCCCTTCTCCTCGAACTCACGCCCACGAGCTCGACAGTGGTGGGGCGGTGGTTGGAACGGGGAGCAAAAAAAAAGTTCATATTTGCCGCCGGCAGTGGGGTGGTGGCCGGAACCGAGAGCAGTCGTCGGCGGGGGAGTGGTGGTCGGAATAGAGAGCAGCCGCCCGCGGGGGAGTGGTTGAGAAGAAGAAGAATGGGAGGGAAAAGGAAAAAGGAGGGAAAAGGAAAAAAAATTTATATATATTAATTATTTTATTTTAAAAAATCACATAATAATTTTTTTAATAAAAAAATATGTGCCACGTTAGCCTTCTGTGAGGTTTAACAGAAAATTTGACGGAAGGACCAAAAGTGTAACGAAATCCAAACCTCTGGGGTAATTTTTTTGAGTTTGAAAACTCAGGGACCAAAGTGTAACTTAACTCAAACCTCAGGGACCAAAAGTGTATTTTTCCCTTCTATGTATTTATTATATTGAACAACATTTAAATAACTATTATAAAATCTTTATGCATGGATTCTGATTGAAAAAATAATAAACTAATAAAATCTATAAAATATTTAAACAGATATGATATTAAAAATATTTGGATAAATTTTATGAAATCTATATCCATATCTTTTAAATTTGAAATTAATATAATAATTTATTAAATATTAATAATAAATTAATACATACTGTTGAAGGAAAAATTTTGACCAATCACAAATTGTCACGTCATTGTTTAAAATTAATGACGAAATTGCAAATAATTAAATTCGGGACCAATTATAAATTGCCATGTGTCCCAAATTTAATTTGAAAACAAAGTTGGCCAATTATAAGTTTATAGAGCCAAATGTCTATTTGATCAATTAATTAAAATTAAATTAGTTTAATCAAATTAATTAATTTGACCAATTAATTAAAAAAATATAATTATTTGGATCAAATTTGGGTTTTTTAAATATTTGGGTCATATGGTTTTAGGTCAAATATGAACCAGACCCAAGACTAAATAGTTGAGCCCAAGACCAATAAAGCTCAAACCTAAGTCGTTGGCCCAAAAGTCACCAGGGCCCTTCCAGCAAGAACTCTATAAATAGAGCGGTTCTTTTCCATTTGTTTGGGGGGAAGAAGTTGGAAGCTCTCAGCCAGAGTCAGAGAATTCAGAGAAACTCCACCAAGACTTCTTGAAGCCTGAAGACCCTTCAAGACTAGAAAACTTCAGCAATCCATGAAGGCCAAAGACTCTTCAAGACTTCAAGACCCCAAGACTTCTTGAAGACTGAAGACCCTTCAAGACTAGAAGACTTCAACAATCCTTGAAGACCAAAAGCTCTTAAAGACTCCAAGACTTCAAGACCCGAAGATTCTCAAAGCTTCAAGAATCAATTGAAACTCCAACCTCAGGAACAAGCTGCAAAGCCCTTGAGACAACTTAAATCTCAAGAACAAGCTGCAGAGCCCTTGAGACAACTCTAGCCTCAAGAACAAACTGCAAAGCCCTTGAGACAACTCCAACCTCAAGAACAAGCTGCAAAGCCCTTGAGACAACTTTCAGCCCTCGAGTGAAACACATTCACACACAAGAGAGAGAATCAGAGGATTATGTATTAGAGATTGTACACCCACACGCATATTACATAAATACAATATATATTTTTTATTCCACGTGTCTCCATCTCTGAAGTTACGTGTGAACAAATTGGCACGCCCCATGGGACCATCTCTACCTCTCATCTCTCTCTCTTATCTCAAAACACAAGTGTAAATTGTCACTCAAGACTTCTTCGATGACCGGTGTCAAGAACAAGTCTTACATGGGTCCAACTGCCCATCATTGCTTCAATGAATTAAGGTTGCAAGAGGATAAAACTTCTATCATTGCAAGCGAAGAAACAACCTTTCAGGGGGCATATACCAATGACAAGTTTCTTGTTAAGTATAACCCTCTGTTTGAACCTGACTCTGACGTAGTGACTGTCATGATGACTGAGACAAAAACTATGGAAGAAAGAATGACGGAGATGCAAGAGCACATCAACAACTTGATGAAGGCGATTGAAGAAAAAGATTCTCAAATTGAGTAGCTAAAGAATCAGATTGAGAACCAACATATCGCTGAATCAAGTCAAACCCAAGTTGTAAAAAATCACGACAAAGGAAAGACTATAGTGCAAGATGATCAACCACAATGTTCTGCTTCGATCGCTTCACTATCCATCCAACAGCTCCAAGATATGATCACAAACTGTATCAGAGCTCAGTACGATGGACCTACTCAAGATTCCCTCTTGTATTCCAAACCTTATACTAAGAGGATTGATAACTTGAGAACGCCAATCGAGTATCAGCCACCGAAATTTCAGCAGTTTGATGGAAAGGGCAATCCTAAACAACATATTGCCCACTTTGTTGAAACATGCGAGAATGCTGGTACTCGAGGGGACCTACTAGTCAAGCAGTTTGTTCGAACACTTAAAAGAAATGCTTTTAACTGGTACACTGATCTAGAACCTGAGTCAATAGACAGTTGGGGGGAACTCGAAATAGAGTTTTTGAATCACTTCTACAGCACTAGACGAACTGTTAGCATGTTCGAGCTCACCAACACTAAACAACGAAAAGGTGAACTCGTTGTTAACTATATAAATCGCTGGAGAGCCACGAGTCTAGATTGCAAAGATCGTCTCATTGAACTCTTTTCTGTTGAGATGTGCATTCAAGGCATGCACTGGGAACTCCTCTACATCCTTAAAGGTATAAAGCCTCGCACCTTTGAAGAATTAGCAACTCCCACCCACGATATGGAGCTAAGTATTGCTAGCCAAGAAAACCAAAACCTTCTACTTCTTAACTTGAAGATAGAAGGAAAGGGCGCCGAAACGACTACAGAAGAATCTATGGTCGTAAGCGCAATTCCTCTCAAGTCATCTTCGAAAGAAAAACGACAAACAAATGGAACACGTCGCTTAAATTTAAAGGAAAGACAAAAGAAAATTTATTCTTTCCCTGATTCTGACATCCCTGACAGTTGGAACAACTACTGGAAGCACAACTGATAGGGCTTCCTAAGTGTAAACGACCGGAAAAGATGGAGAAAGTGGATGATCCCAAGTATTGCAAGTATCATCGAGTTGTTGGTCATCCAGTGGAAAGATGCTTCGTCCTAAAGGACTTAATTCTAAAGCTAACCAAGGAAGGAAAAATTGAATTCGACCTTGATGAAGTAGCTCAATCAAATCTTGCTACAATCAAAGGAAAGAGCAAACATCAAAGAAAGAAGGATCCTAAGAAACTTCAACCCAAGAGGAAGAGAAGTAAAAAGTTTTCTCAACCTCAACAACTGGTGATGTTGAATAAATCCTTCTCCAAAATTTTCCACAAAAAGGAAAAATGAAACTTTGCGACTTCCTATTGCATCAACGTAGAAGAAGTTGATAATTCTGAGAACGGTGAACAAAGAACCTCCGTCTTCGATCGCATCAAGCCTCTAACTACTCATCCTTCGGTATTCCAAAGAATAAGTATGGTCGCGACAGAAGAAGAAAATCAATGTTCGGTGTCCACCTCCGTTCGACCTTCAACTTTCCAAAGACTGAGTGTCTCCACATCGAAGAAAAGTCAACCTTCAACATCTGTTTTTGATCGCCTCAAAGTAACAAGCGATCAACCTAAAAGAAAGATGGACAACTTGGAGGTGAAACTTTTCGATGAAGTAAACAGCGACAATAAGCTTCATAGTAGCGTCTCGTCACGTATGAAGAGGAAATTCTTTATTTTCATAACTACAGAAGGTTCCTTGAAGGTGAAGCCAAATCTCATTGTCTTGACTAACCCTATAAATGAAGGATCGGATCAAGACCATGATAAAGATAAGAGCTTTTAAAATGTAAACACTCCTTATCGTAGGAGTCTAAACTGCATGATGCTCCTAGCCCACATGGGCTTAAAAGGTGAGTGAAAAAAAAAACTTAACTACGTTATGACTTGATCCCTTTTCGTCAAAGGGTACGTAGGCAGCTTAAAGAAAACTTTAAGTTCAGTCTCTGCAAATAAATAAGAAGAAGGTGCAATAAATATTGATGCACGATAAGACAAATTGAAGAAACTCATCACTACTGGGGGCAACACAACAAATGGAAGTTGTGCACCGTTATGAATGTGAAGCTACGACGTTGTTACTGGGGGCAACACAACAAATGGAAGTTGTGCACCATTATGAATGTGAAGCTACGACGTTGTTCCTTCTCCAAGTTTGAAGGTGCACATGTTTTAAAAGTCACGCTGCGCTGATTCCTTCGTTGTTCCTTCTCCAAGTTTGAAGGTGCACATGTTTTAGAAGTCACGCTGCGCTGATTCCTTCTCTCCAAGTTCGAAGCTTCTCACGTCTCATCCGCTTTGGAGTTCTTTCTCCCCAAGTTTGAAGGTTCTCACGTTCTTCAAGTTTGAAAATATGTATCTTAAAAGTTGACAATTTTGAGACTCGAACTCATGACCTTAAAGTATCTAACTATGCTATCAAACCAATAGACCATTCAAGTATTTTGATTTTGATTAACATTCGTTTGTTAATATTATACATATATGTTATTCAGTCAACTCAGATTATTCTCAATCCAAATCATGTCAAACCCAAAATCAATTAAAGTTCAAACTCATTCTATTCCAAATGCAACTTAAAATTGGATAGAATTTTACCTCAAGTCAAAAGTTGGCGACCTCGCTTCTTTTTCAAAATTGACGGTTGACGACTTCCGCTTCATCTTCAAAAGTTGACGGTTGGCAGTCTCACTTCTTCTTAAAAAGTTGACGGTTGACAACTTCACTTCATCTTCAAATGCTACTCAGAACACCCAATAAAATAGGGACTGATCTGGCAGGCAAGCGTCGCTGTTGGCAAATCTGGTGACCACCCCTACAGGAAACTACAGTCATCAAAGTGACTGGTCTAGACAGGTGGTGAAATCTCTGCAAGAGAAGTTGATGACGATCGTGGTGACCACCCCTGCAGGAAACTACAGTCATCAAAGTGACTGGTCTAGAAAGGTGGTGAAATCACTGCAAGAGAAGTTGATGATGACCGTGGTGACCACCCCTGCAAGAAACTACAGTCATCAAAGTGACCGGTCTAGACAGGTGGTGAAATCACTGCAAGTGAAGTTGATGACGATTGTGGTGACCTCCCCTGCAGGAAACTACAGTCATCGAAGTGACAAGTCTAGAGAGGTGGTGAAATCAATGTAAGTGAAGCAAATGACGACCGTGGTGACCACCCCTGCAGGAAACTACAGTCATCGAAGTGACTGGTCTAGACATGTGGTGAAATCACTGCAAGTGAAGCTGATGACGACCGTGGTGACCACCCCTGCAGGAAACTACAGTCATCGAAGTGATTGGTCTAGACAGGTGGTGAAATCACTGTAAGTGAAGCTGATGACGACCGTGGTGACCACCCCTGCAGGAAACTACAGTCATCGAATTGACTGGTCTAGACAGGTGGTGAAATCACTGCAAGTGAAGTTGATGACGACCGTGGTGACCACCCCTGTAGGAAACTATAGTCATCAAAGTGACTGGTCTAGACAGGTGGTGAAATCACTACAAGAGAAATTGATGACGACCGTGGTGACCACCCCTGCAGGAAACTACTGTCATCAAAGTGATCGGTCTAGACAGGTGGTGAAATCACTACAAATGAAGTTTATGATGATCGTGGTGACCTCCCCTGCAGGAAACTACAGTTATCGAAGTGACTGGTCTAGACATGTGGTGAAATCACTGCAAGTGAAGCTGACGACTACCGTGGTGACCACCCCTGCAGGAAATTACAGTCATCGAAGTGACTGGCCTAGAAAGGTGGTGAAATCACTGCAAGTGAAGCTGATGATGACCGTGGTGACCTCCCCTGCAGGAAACTACAGTCATCGGAGTGACTGGTCTAGACAGGTGGTGAAACACTGCAAGTGAAGCTGATGACGACCGTGGTGACCACCCCTGCAGGAAACTACAGTCATCAAAGTTACTAGTCTAGACAGGTGGTGAAATCACTGCAAGAGAAGTTGATGACGACTGTGGTGACCACCCCTGCAGGAAACTACAGTCATCAACGTGACTGGTCTAGACAGGTGGTGAAATCATTGCAAGTGAAGTTGATGACGACCATGGTGACCTCCCCTGCAGGAAACTACAGTCATCGAAGTGACTGGTCTAGACAGGTGGTGAAATCACTGCAAGTGAAGCTGATGACGATCGTGGTGACCACCCCTGCAGGAAACTACATTCATCACTAGGAAACTACAGTCATCGAATTGACTGGTCTACACAGGTGGTGAAATCACTGCAAGTGAAGCTGATGACGACCGTGGTGACCACCCCTGCAGGAAACTACAATCATCGAAGTGACTGGTCTAGACAAGTGGTTAAATCACTGCAAGTGAAGCTGATGACGACCGTGGTGACTACCCATGTAGGAAACTACAGTCATCGAAGTGACTGGTCTAGACAGGTGGTGAAATCACTGCAAGTGAAGCTGATGATGACCGTGTTGACCACGCAGGAAACTACAGTCATCTAAGTGACTAGTCTAGACAGGTGGTGAAATCATTACAAGTGAATTTGGTGACGACTGTTGCACGAAGCTTACAAATTCAAGGAAAAAAGAAACAAATTGCAAAAAAAAAACGAAAATTAAAAAAAAAAAAAAAAAGGAAAAAGTTTTTAAAAAAAAAAAGGAAAAGAAAGTTTCCTACTTCAATCCCTTCTTGAATGCTCTTTGCAATTGATGTGTGCTCTCCCCTACTGAGGTTCAGCCCTATTTATAGAAGGGAAAGTTTGGATTCAAATAGATATATCTTATCTCCAACGACCATCTTCATCAATTTTAGGATTTTGGGTTCAAATTTTAACACAAAGATATGAGATTTGATTTAAATCAAATTAAAAGATAAAAATTTGGGAATTTTGTTTCAAATTTTAACCCAAAAGTATGAGATATTATTTAAATCAAATTGGGAGATAAATTCAAATTGATTGGGTAGACTCCTAAATTGATTTAGATTGAATTAAACTGAATTTGAGTATGATCCAACTCTTATCCCAAATCAAATTTTCTAAGTTCCATATGAAAATTTTATTCCAAATTCCCACCAAATTTTGGATGCAATCTTAAATTTACTTAAATTAAAGTTTGGGCATGATCAAAATTTTGTCTCAAACTTAAGTTCAAATTAAAGTTGCCGCCAAACAAGAAAATCAAGATTTTGTCCAAAATTAAAATTTTGGTTAATTGGCATAAAATACGTGTCAAGCAAGAAAAAAAAAATCAAAACTAAGAATTGACTTCATGTTTTGATTAAATTGGCACATCAAATAGAATCAAAATCAAGAACAAATACTCAGGATTTTGATTCTAAAGTATCTTTTTTGAGATTTACTCACACATAACTTATGCAAAAGTCTCGAAAAGGGGCATTTGTTGAAGGAGAAATTTTGACCAATCACAAATTGCCACGTCATTGTTTAAAATTAATGACGAAATTGCAAATAATTAAATTTGGGACCAATTATAAATTTCCATGTGTCCCAAATTTAATTTGAAAACAAAGTTGGCCAATTATAAGTTTATAAAGCCAAATGTCTATTTGATCAATTAATTAAAATTAAATTAGTTTGATCAAATTAATTAATTTGGCTAATTAATTAAAAAAATATAATTATTTGGATCAAATTTGGGTTTTTAAAATATTTGGGTCATATGGTTTTGGGTCAAATATGAACCAGACCCAAGACTAAATAGTTGAGCCCAAGACCAATAAAGCCCAAACCTAAGTCGTTGGCCCAAAAGTCACCAGGGCCCTTCCAGCCAGAACTCTATGGGTTCTCTTCCATTTGTTTGGGGGGGAAGAAGTTGGAAGCTCTCAGCCAGAGTCAGAGAATTCAGAGAAACTCCACCAAGACTTCTTGAAGACTGAAGACCCTTCAAGACTAGAAGACTTCAACAATCCTTGAAGACCAAAGACTCTTCAAGACTTCAAGACCCCAAGACTTCTTGAAGACTGAAGACCCTTCAAGACCAGAAGACTTCAACAATCCTTGAAGACCAAAAGCTCTTCAAGACTCCAAGACTTCAAGACCCGAAGATTCTCAAAACTCCAAGAATCAATTGAAACTCCAATCTCAGGAACAAGCTGCAAAGCCCTTGAGACAACTTAAATCTCAAGAACAAGCTGCAAAGCCCTTGAGACAACTCCAACCTCAAGAACAAGCTGCAAAGCCCTTGAGACAACTTTCAGCCCTCAAGTGAAACACATTCACACACAAGAGAGAGAATCAGAGGATTATGTATTAGAGATTGTACACCCACACGCATATTACATCAATACAATATATATTTTTTATTCCACGTGTCTCCATCTTTGAAGTTACGTGTGAACACATACATATCATGATTTATTTTAAAATAAATTAAAAAAAGATCAATTATTGCATACTTCAAAACATCACTTAATTTATTAGAAAAATATTAATGTATATTTCAAAAAAAAAAAAAATCTCACAATTTATTAAAGAAAAAATAAAAATATATACAAATATATTTAATTCATATTTCAAATTAAAATATCAAACAAAACAAAACAACTCTAATTTATTAAAAAAATTAATGCATATTTAAAAAAAAAATCTCACGTCTTATTGAAAAATTTAGAAATTAAATTAAAACATATATAAAATTAAAATATCAAACAAAAGAAAAACATCTCATAATTTATGATTGTTTTTTTTTAAAAAATTGATATTTCAAATAAATCTTACGATTTATTAAAAAATTAGAAAAAAAAAACAATTAATACAGATTTCAAATTAAAATATCATTATTTATTTATTAAAAATGAGTTTTTTTTTTAACATTTTCACAGTTTTTATATTACTTTTTATTAAAATCAATCTCAATATAAAAGAATAGATCCTGATCTATTGTGATTAGGCCATACATCATCTGTGTATATATAGTCTTCCTTCCATACAAAGTTATTTCGATATTTCCATCAACATCTCTTGAAACTATGTCTTTTTGAGGTGATTCCAATCAACCATCCTCTATTTTGTTAGAGAGAATGGACGACGCAGTGGCGATGACCTACAGATTTTAAAAAAGACAATATATAATTATTTATCTTTCACTCTTTGTTTTCTTTTACACTAACTTTATTAATCATAATGATTTTCTTTGTCTAAATTTTTTAGGGTATAAAGATTCAAGTTGTATTGTTCCATCAACAATCAATATGTAAGTGTTCATGATAAATTGAAATTAACATATTATTTTTTGCCACTAAAGTTACTGAAATTGAAGAATCAACTCCGATTGTGTCAATAATTCAAAATTTAAGTGAATTTGAAGATAAGAAAATGTTAGGTAAAATTTCTTACCCGTTCTTTTGTATAGATAGATGACATGAAGTTAATATTACTTTTCTTATCCTTAATTATTTTTGTTTTATCATCACTTTTCTCATCATTAATTATTTATTAATATTATTTTTTGTTTTATCATCTACAAACTTGATCGATATGGTTATTTCAGTAAAATCTACTCCACAAATCAAACAAACGCAATCAACCAAGTTTGTGCTGATTGAAGATCTTTCTAATGGATAATTTGTATGTTTTACATAGTTAAAAATCTGTGAAATTTTTTTCCCTGTTCGTATATATCTATCTATACTATATATAAAAGTGGATATATGGAGACACTTTATCTCCCCACTTTGCCCTCCAAATTTTAAAATATATGTCTATTTTATCTCATTCTTCTAAGTATGTATTAGAATCGAAAAAAATGTTGGGAAAGAGAAAGTGAGTGGTTCAAGATAGTGAACCACTAAGTTCTTTTTCAATTTTCAATTTACTTTATGCTAGTAATGAATGTTCCCCTCTATTTTTATTAAAAACAAATATATAGACTATTCTCATTCCGAGTACTATTGATGAGAGAATGTCATGAGAAAACTATTTTATTTTTTTTTATTTTTACTTTTGTACTTTAATTTAGAACTATAATTTTTTACGTGCATCGCACATATTCTTTACTAGTACATATAAGTATAGTATATATGTTAGATTATAATAATTTAATGTTATCATTTATATTGTGGTGTTTGTGCAAATGTGAGCATAACTTAATTGACATAAAACTTGTGATCTCGACCAAGAGGTCAAAGGTCTAAATCTTTCACCGCAAAATAATATGTATGACAAAAAACCGCAAAATAATATGTATGACAAAAAAGAACCCAGTATACGTGGCTACCATGAGCAAAATAAGAAATTAAAACTATGTATATAGTATATATATGAGGTATATAAAGAGTTATATATATAAATATCAAAATAGGGGTTTAAAAATAATATGAACGACGATGAAGTGAAAAAGAGAAGCGTGGTCAGTAAAATGGAAGGATGAAAAATGAAAATCAAAATGGAAAATTGAAATCATTAATTAAGGAGAATAAAAATCTCAGAAAATATAAATCTAATGTATAATTTTAGTGACAAGAAAATCACCCATATGCTATCAAATTTCCTTATTTGTAAAACGAAAAACCTTAAATAATAAAAATTTAATACTCTAATTTAATTTATTTCAGGTAAGGTAATTTGATAAGTAAAATATATTAATTAATGCATAAAAATCTACCAATCATAATCATATTAATTTTCGACATTTGAGAAATTTGACGGTAGAAACAACTTATATGCTATAATTATATTAATTTAGAAACAATACAAATTTACACGTGTAATAAAAAAAATAGAACAAAAAAATTTGCATGGACAAAATGTAGCATGACAGAAATCGAAATAACCTACTGAGCCGTCAAAATGAAAACATGATAAAAGATTTTATGAATTATAAAATAGAAAAAATATTTGGGTAATACTTTTCATGACTGAAGGCCAAATTCACTAATTTTTTCGGAAAGATTGGGCAGCAAATAGGGGTGAGCAAAATATTCCGATTAACCGATCCGACCGACCGAAACCGACGTCGGTCGGCGAGCCCAATGAAGGCTCAAACCGACCAAATCGACCGACATTGTATATTGTGTAAAAAAAAAATCCGAAACGTTGGGGGTTGTCTCATTAATGAAAGTTGCACATGCAACCACCTTGGACATTGTGTATTGTGTAATAAAAAGAAGAAGAAGAATAAAAGAAATTTGAAACGTTGGGCCTTGGGGCTGTCATCATTAATGAAAGCTGAACATGCAGCCCTTGGGAAGACCGACCGTTGGTGTAGTTGGTCGGTCTTCCCAAGGGCTGCATGTTCAGCCACGTTTTTCTTTTATTTTCTTTCCCTACCAAGTACCAGCCACGTTTTTCTTAAAAAAATATATTATTCTTAATTTTTATTTTCTTTTATTTTCTTTCCCTACCAAGTACCAGCCACGTTTTTCTTCTTCTTTCTCAAGTTTCTTCTTCATTTCTCTTCATCTCCATCTCTGTTCTTTTCTTCTTCTTTATTTTTTCTTTTTTCCCTGAATCAACTTCCTCTCCATTTCTCTTCTCTTCTCTCTTCCTCTCTTTTTTCTTTTCATTTTCTGAAAACGGTTGCGAACAAACTTCTTACCTCTATTTTTTTCGTTTTCTAGCTGGTCGGAGTAACAAAACCCTTCATTTCTCTTTTCTTCTTCTCTTTTTTTTTTTTTTTTCTGAATCGGTTGCGTACGGACTTCATCCTTATATTTTATTTCCACTTTTTTCGTTATTTAGCTCGTTGGAGTAACAAAACCCACATCTTTTCGTTCTCAAGTTCACTGGAGTCACAAAACCGACAAAATCCGACCGACCGTTGGTGTAGTTGGTCGGTCGACGTCACCAACCCATCAAGAACCGACAACCTCCGACCGATTCAAACCAAATGGTCGGTTTTGGCCAAAAACCGATCCCGACCGACCGCTGCATACCCCTAGCAGCAAGTTTTGAAATAGGGGAGTTAATAACAAAATTAATATATTTAATAATTTATATAATCTAATATATTATTAAATTAAAATTGTGTCAATCATTAAATGAAAATGCATTTTGGTAACAAAATTATGCCAATTAATGTGTAAAAACCTACCAATGATAATTTTGATAATTAAGGACATTTATAAAATTTAATGATCAATTTGACCAACTATAATTTTTATTGATGGAAGGGCAAAAAAGGTAAAATTATTCAAAAATACATATTAGCCAATTTTTAAAAATTTTATATTTATATGGTTTAGTCAAATTTCAAAACTGTTATTTTGATTTAGCCATACAATACAATTTCCCATGACTTATGGTCAATGTTGGCTCAATTTTCCTTCATTCAACCCATTGCGAGTGAGAATTGGATCCAGGATTTTTTTGGGATAAGTACATAGATAGCCCTTATATGAGGTCCATATTCTGTAAATGTCAAATTTAACCATTTATATTAGAAAAGGCTTGCAGACCCAATTTTTTTCACAAATTCTAGACCTCTTTTACCTTTTAGCCCTTATAGAGATTCAGGCATATTTAAAGGAAAAAAAAAACAAAATAAAAAAGGAAACTAAACTGTTTCCTTCCATATTTCAAACATAAACAAGGCATTGGGAGAGGGGACCCAAAAAATGAAAAAACATGGAGCGAGGGAAGAAGACAACCCACTGCTACTGGAAACATATCACTTTTTACTTGCCATTTTGCGAAGAAGACAAACCATGCATATTCGACGAAGAAGGAGAAGAAATCCCTGTCTACCGAATACTCATCTAGTATATTTCTATCTTAAGTGGGTCATCTTTTTCTTACCCGACAACTAGTATATTTTACCGAACACCTAGTTCATAAACGACATCACTATGATTTTTTAGGGTTTTATTCTGAAGTTTCTTGTACGACATCACTCTGTTCTTAATCGCACAACTGTTTAGCGTTGAGCGAAATGTTTAGGGTTTTTTTCTTTAGTCTAGCTAAATATTTACTGCCGACACTAGTAGAAAAAAGGGTTTTAATAGGTTACGATGGCGGACAGGCGTCCGACATCTATACGCATGTCATCATTGGTTACGATGACGGACACCCTTTAATGACAAGCATTATCGGTCATTAAAAGCATTTGTCATTGTAACCTACAATGATAGTCACTTTTTATGGCGATCGATGCAGGACATTAAAGTCAATGTTCGTTATGTCATTAAATGTGTCTGTCATTAAATGTGCATAATTAAATGTACCATGTAGAAATCAAATATTTGCAAAATTTCATTCCAATAAGCTAATGAACCAAAATTTGTTCATACAATTTTTATTCATACAAGTTTGATGTAAAAATAAAATTACAAAGCACCTACACTAAAAGTCTTCAAATTACAAAGCACCTATGATTAAATGTCAACACCTACACTTAAGAAAAAAAAAAATCTTGTACATGTAGCTTCTATTCTTGTCGGCATAATCTTGCTCTCATACATCAAACTACCGTACTTGTTTCAAGTATCCGCAAGTGTGCTTGTAACAAGGGAAAGTTTGAAATTACTTGTTAATACAATGAATATATTTTATGATCATGAAACCAATCTTTAAAAGAAAACGTCAAACATATCTCAAAAAAAGAAAAAAAAAACGTCAAATAAAGATTATGTCACTCATGAAATAGGAATAATGGGGTGAAATGTTAAAAAAATTTACATCCAGAAGTTACAAAATTAGGTGATATGTCACTCCAAGACATGGTTGGGCTCACAAGCGAAGACTTGCAAATCAATGCAGGTTTGATTTTCTTTAGTTTCTTTTAAGAAAAGAAAACAATAAAAAAAAATTATAATATGGTCTCTAATAACTTTTATTTTCAAGGCATGCAAACATTTAGAAGCTCAAAAAGCAACTCTTAATGTTGTCTCGTATTTCTCAAAAAAACGATTCGATTGATGGGATTTGGTATGATACTTATGAGATCGATGAGACTGATATTCCAATCTTTGTTCTTCGAACGTATTGATTTGACCCCATAAGCAGGACCCCCACCCCCTAGCATGTTGCCACCAGAAGCAGAACCCCATATTTCTTCTAGAGAATCTCCTAATTGTTCCAGAGCAACTAGAAAGAGATTCTTTAACCAGAAAGAATTCAGTTCAGATGTGGGATACCTATCCAGAAGTTTTCACAACTCAATCATGTATGATGGAATCATCAAAGATTTGACCTTTTCGAACTCTGTCTATAACTCACAGTACTTTGAGGAAGTAATATGGTCACTTTGTTAGGGAAGAGTCAACTAAATTGTTATTGCTTTCAGAGTTTCTTTGTTGATATCATGCAATCTGCCAACATCATGAAACATGCGGAAGCAATTTAGGATCTATAGATACTCTTATTAGAAAAATCATAACACGAGCAGAGTTGTAAGCAGGATAAAATATTAGAAATGGAACACAAAAATAAAGGAAAAGCTAGTAGAGAAGAATAACCAGAACAAAAGAAGCCATGATCTTCCTCATAAAGACCACTAGATCATTACCATCCAGAATTGATTTGTCAAATCTCACCCCTATTTTTGAGGATCCATTCTCTTGAAAAGCAAGAATAACTTTTCCTCGACAGCCATAGATGGTACCCTGCTTGAAAGAGAAATGAAACAGGAAAACAAAACTAAATATCTTCACATAATTACAAATAGATTTTACACAGCAAAAGATCTTTACATAAGACACAAATACATGTAAGATATATGAAGAAACAACATAATTGGTGGACAAGAAACAAATTATTTGCAACACATTTTCTATGTACGAACCCAAAAAAGGAGCAGAAATTTACAAATGCCAAACTCTTTCGCTAACAATAATTAAATAGTATAGAAATAACAATTAATTACTTCTAAAAACCTACAACACAACAATTATCCAGAACCTTCAGATCATCAGACACAACGCCAGAAGGGGAGGAATTACCTGAGAGGAAAACTTTGAAGCAGAGGTGAAAGCGCAGAAGATAAGATGTTGATATGCCTTGAATCTGGTATGAAGCGCTCCGAATGCCCTAATCTCTGTAATCTGCATACGTTTTACTTCTCATAATAAGACCATTCTCTCCCTCTACTCGTGGACGTAGCTAACACACCGTTAGTGAACCACGTAAATTTGTGTTGTTTTCTTCACCCTGTCATTCTTGTTACGTTGATTTATGGTTTCTGTCATGACATAAGGTATCCACAAATTTAACTTTGTCCCCTACCGATTAATGAGATATTAAATAAGATCATGCATAGGACATGTGGGAGACTGGGGATGGGCCAGTTGCCACACCAACCACAAGTCACAATAGTGACTAAAAAGAAGATACATGTCTTAAAAGTAGTGGTCTTTGATGATGCCATGGATGCTTCTTGTTTTGTAAAGCCTGTGACCTTATGGTAGATCTACCTGCAATATTAGCCACAACACTTGAAGTTGGTTTCTTGTAGACAAAATTATGAATGAATTGTGCAATCTCACAATCCATGGGTTGCCTCAATCTTATTCAATATATAGAGGATTTCATACATGGAATGTTTGTATACATGGAAATAATATTACAATGAAGGAAGGAAATAATTGCAAGAATATATCTACAGATGCCCAGTAATTGAAGGAGTGAATGGCGGTTGTGGGTTGTTTACTGAGAGAAGATTCTCACGCCAGGTTGTACAATGCCACTACGTCACCTTCATGATACCTTAACATCCCCCCTCAAACGAGGGGGTGGCTGAACCACACCGAGTTTGCCATGAAAATCAGAAAATTTACTGTTAGAGAGAGCCTTAGTAAGACAATCAGCAAGTTGATCGGCCGAGGGAACATAACGCACATCCAATTGCTTGGCGAGAACTTTATCCCGAAAAAAATGAACATCAAGTTCAACATGTTTGCTTCGAGAGTGAAAAACAGGATTAGACGCCAAAGATATAACATTAATGTTGTCACACCAAATTATAGGTGTAACGCCCCAGATTTTAATACAGAATCTAACCTAGTGACATTACTAAATTCATGTTCAAACTAACCGAGAGCTCCGAAAATTTCGGCAGCATAACGACATACATAAGACGAAACCAAAAATTTTAAATCACCTGATAAACTCAACAACACTTCTATATTGATTCATTCAACTCCACAACTCCACAGAACAACTACAAACAGGATACGAGTCAGATCTCGCATCTCCAACCAACAATAGAACCTAACTCTACCAGATCAAGCATAACCTTAACTTTCTAGAAGCAGTTCGGCTTTATTAAACATTAGCATATTTACAACCTAACGGAATCATGAAATTCTAAACGGGCCCAACAACTAAAAGAAACCAATCCCACCTATATGCAAGCTAAAGAATCAACCTATTAGCAACTAAGTAAAAGGACTACCCTATCCAACAGAAAGAAAATATCCAATACGCAAGATCCGGTGGTCATTCCTCATGAACTTCCTCGTCTACATCATCGGGCTCGAATACTCATCACCTGCAAAGTCTGAAAATGTTGGGGGGAAAGAAGGGGGGGTATCAGTACAACCACAGTACTGGTAAGTAGCTCACACCCGGTGAGCCACCAAACAACATACAGCCACAACATCATGCTAACCGCAAACACCATGCTTGGAAAGCGATAAACAACTCAACATGCTCTTAAAAATGAAACAACAATGCGACCACGTGCTCATGCAAAAATGGGACGACAACATGAATCCACGCATCATACTATGCACCACCACATGGTTTCCGCGCCATACCCGCACACTCACACATGATTTCCGCGTCACGCTCCGCACTCACAACCCACACGTGATTTCCGCGTCACGCTCCGCAAACCACTCAACACATGTATTATCACGCGCCATGCGCAGCGCCACTCACACGTGATTTCCGCATCTCCGCGTCACACTCCGCACACACACCCAACACATGATTTACACGTCATGCTCCGCCTCTCCCCAATGACCACACACTTATGCAGACACGACTCTTATGCAGCATAGATATCAACCACAGTATCTCATGCTCATGAATTAAACAAACGACATTCTTATGCATCGTCAAAGCAACATGCTTAGGAATTTAACAAAACATCATGCTTGTTCACAAAGCGAGCTACAAACATATAAACACATTATGCAGTAGCAAAGCAAGAAAAGCAATAGCAAGCTCAAACAACAAACAAGCACAACATATAGTAATAAAGCAGGTAAAGCGATAGCATGCTCAAACACACAAACAAGCCCGTCCAAGTAGAAACTATTTACCTATAACGCTTCCAAAGCAACCTTAGAGAACCAAAGCAGTCTAATAAGATCCTAAACAACAAGGATAAATCCTACTGAATTAGAATCAGCTCATAGCTCCTCTAAACATGCTTTTAATGATCAAAACCTATCGAAAGAGAACTAATTCCCTGCTGGACAGCCACTCAAAGTTTCCCAAATTAACAACCCAAAACCTTCCAACCATGGGCAACCACGTTGAAGGCACAACGGGCAATGGGTATCCACCGAATGGCTATATTCGAGGATTTTCAGCCATTGGACAACAAGTAATTAACACGAAAATAAAACTCTAATTAGGACTCCTAGCGATTGGGCAACTCTTCCAAGGTGTAGATAATAAATGGGTATCAATTAGCATGCTCTTTAATCCTTAACCAGCTAGCAAACCCATTTATTTAACATTTTAAGGACCTATAAAGGTTGGGCAATGCTTAAAAGCCTAAACAACTAATGGGTAACGATCTCTTAAGCTAATAAACTAAAGACAGCAATGATTCTTACCCAAACAAACCCGATTCCACGCTAGACGGGTTATATTAACCTTGAACAGTGTGTTAGAATACTCCTTGGCTAGTGGGTATTCGAGTTTGAAGTGTATCGAACCCAATCGAACACTTAGACGGCGCTGCAGAACAGAAAAGCAACACAATCTTAAATTTCCAGCACCTAAAACGAATGGGTATTTAAATTTAGGCTTTAACCAAGAATGGATAAGGCTTAAACTTACCCGATAAGGAGATTCGAAGCCAAATCACTTGCTGGACAGAAGCAAAATCGCACAAAAACGAGGCTCGAACTTCTGGACGCGTGCGAATCTGGCTGAACAAAACAGAGGGAGTTAGATCGACCTTATCTCATCTAAGAATGAGAGGAACAAAAGCTTACCCACGATTTTAAGGCTGAAAAACGTGGAGAAAGAGAGACCCTCGAGATTTACCTTGTTGAAACGCAAGGAAAAGAGGGGAAAAAGAGTGGCGGCGCGCGCGAGACGAGACCAGCGGCAAGCGAAAACCACGGCGCGAGGAGGAAGACGACGGTGGCGCGACGAGGCTGGGCGGCGGACTACAGCGGCTCTGTGCGGGGAGGGGCGGCGACGGCGCGGTGACGCAAGGCAGCGACGGCTTCCGTGCGGCTGGGAGAAGAAGACGGCGACGAGGCAAGGAAGGAGAGGCGACGGTGGAGAGAAAAAACGCAAAGAGGAGGGGGGCACATGCGAGGGAGGGAGAAGGAGAGAGACTGATGGGTTTTCTTTTTTTCTTTAACTCATTTCTTCTTTTTCTTTTTTAAACCCTAACCAACTCTAAAACTACCCACCTACCAGGAGAAAAAAACGCTGACCAACTCCCCCACTCAGCCTGCACGATAAACTAAAAAAAATCTTAATAACCAAGGAGAAAAATATCTGAATCGGCCCAACATAACGATTAATTAAAAACAACTTGGGTTACTTGGGATGCGGGGCGTTACAATAGGTGATAATTGCAAGGGGAGTTGGATTTCACGAAGAAGTGATTGAAGCCAAGAGAGTTCAGCCGCAACAAGGGAAAGAGCTCGATATTCAGATTTGGTGCTAGAACGGGCAACCACATGTTGTTTTCGAGATGTCCAAGAAATGAGAGAATCACCCAAGAATACACAATAGGCGGCAACAGATTTTCGATCATCAGGACAACAAGCCCAATCCGCATCACAATAGGCAGTGAGGGTGAGGGAGGTGGAGGGTTGTATATGGAGTACAAGATTAATCGTACCTTTTAGATATCGTAGAACCCGTTTGGCAGCTTGCCAATGAACAGTGGTTGGGTTCTGAAGAAATTGACTAAGTTTGTTGATAATGAATGATATCTCTGGTCGTGTGTTGGTCAAATATTGGAGCGCCCCAATGAGACTACGATACAATCTTGGACTTTCAAGTGGCACACCATCTCCTTTAGCTAAAACTTTACCAACAGCTGCAGGTGTTGCACGTGGCTTCATGTGTTGGAGATCAAAATGTAGGAGAAGGTCATTTATGTATTTTGCTTGGCTGAGATAAAGACCATTATTGTCCCTGTGTACTTAAATGCCAAAAAAATAAGTTAGATCACCAATATCCTTCAGAGCAAAGATACGATTGAGTTCAAAGATGAATTTACGTATATGCTGGGAAGATGATTGTCGGTCACAATGATATCATCAACATAAATAAGAATAAAAATAGAGGTAGTGCCTGTTGGGTTTTATGCCCTAAAACTCGTAGATAGTGAATGTAAACAAATTGTATACTTGTTTCAATAAAGTGTAATTGAGTTTCTACAATAAAGTGTTATTGTTAAATATTGCACAATTTGACCCAAATCCAATAAACTAAGATCCAAGGTTGTTTACATGTGACTTGAACTAGTATGTGGGGACATACGGGGATTGGTGTTCAAGTAACAACCTAAAAGGTCTATAGTACAAGGATAAGGCTGGGTACCTTATCCTGGTAACACTATGTGATACGGCCCGCTTTGTATTCGATACAGACGTATTAATCCAAGGCGTCCATGTAGGAGACATGCGAGCGGGGGTATCCTATGCAATGAGTTTGCATAAGACCGGACCACGAAATAGTAAACCACTAGATGTAACACCGTTAACTAGTTAGTTTACTGTTTCAATACGATGACCTAGGTAACTCAGTCTTAATCCTGAGTGTGTCATGAACTCCTTCTCATGAGGGATTGTCCTTTGATTAGCATGGGTGAGAGTGGCCAATACGCCGACTCAATATGCCTTCCTTTTTGGGGACAAGACCGAGTGGGAGGCTGGGGACATGACAACACAAGAAGGAATTCACTCCTTCCCACTTCTAGGAGAAGTAGATGAGTGTTCCCTTAAGAGGTGGCTCCGGGACTTGAACAAAGGGATCCCGTCCTCTCACTGGCCCGAGAGGAACTTTCTGTTTAATGGTTGGACCATAAACAGGTTGTTCATTAGAGGAGCGCTGGTACTTAAGGAGACAGATGTAACACAGGGGTAAAACGGTAATTTGACCCAACCGTGATTACGAACACTCGTGAAGGATTGACTTACCGGTATAGGTCTACATCCATGGACACAGAAATGTTCTACAGTGAGAAGAGTTCAGCTGTGGGTCTTTAGTGGAATGACCCACAGTTAATGAATATTGGTTAACCTGATTAATGAGTTTAATCTATTAACCTCATATCATTGGAGCTTCTGATCTGTAGGTCCATTAGGTCCCCCTGCTAGCTCGTAAAGAGTAATTAGGAACAAATATATCTTGAGAGAATTTGAATAGTTCAAATTCATATTGGGAATTAAGTTAATTGTATGAGATACAAATTAATATAATGTATAATGATGCATTAAAATATAAAGTCTAATTTGAGATTAAACTTTATTAAATTGAGAGATTGATATATTTGAAAGAGTTCAAATATATGTCTAATTAAATATAGGGTATTTAATTAGAAGATGAATTAATTAATTATGAATTAATTAATTATTCAATTTAGTTTAAATTAAATGAGATTTAATTAAACTATAGTCTATGAGAGAAATAAATATTTGAAGAAGTTCAAATATTAATATGAATTTGATTCATATTAAATTTATAGGATATAAGAGAATTTGAAGGAGTTCAAATTTTAATATGAATTTGATTCATATTATAGAATTAATTAATTGAAGGCCTGGAATTAAATATATGATATTTAATTGGGTAATTAATTAATTAACTAATAGAAGGTCTGAAATTAAATATATGATATTTAATTGGTGATTAATTAATTAAAGAATTAATTAATTGGAAATTAATCAATTATGGAATTGATTAATCACTTATGGAAGTGATCAATCATTTATGGAAAAGATTAATCAATTATGGAATTGATTGGTCATGGAATTGATTAATGGAAAAGATTAAATCAGTTATGGAAATAATTGATTTTAAATGAATATTTTATTCATGGCCTTTCTCCTATAAATAGAACACTAACCCTAGGGTTTAGGTACCACAACATATGGCCACCATAAGGCCTTCTCATATTCTCTCAACTCAAGAACTCTAGGGAGAATTTTCTCTCTAGAGTTTTTCCCATTCAAGATTAGGTAGTCCCACAACTACGTTCCTAATCTCAGAGTTATAGCGGGGAAGATCAAATGGTGGTGTTCTTCGTTGTTGCAGAGCAATCAAGAATCATTCGTTGAAGTATTCAGAGTCGTCAACGGAGGTATGTTTCTCATCGCTTAACCTTTTGCCAATGTATTGGTATTTTTGTAGAACAAAATTAATTTACGAACGGTCCAATTGCTTCCGCTGTAACGGAATTGGGAATTCCAATCCTTCAGTGCCAGCCTTTAGAAAAAATAAGGGAAAATACACTTTTGGTCCCTAAGGTTTGGGTTAAGTTACACTTTGGTCCCTGAGTTTTCAAACTCAACAAAAATGCCCCTGAGGTTTGAGATAAGGAGCACTTTGGTCTCTGCCGTCTATTTTTCTGTTAAATACTAACAGTTGCTGACGTGGCACTATTATTTTAATAAAAAAATCATTTTTTTATTTGCTAAAATAAAAATTAATAAAATAATAAAATATTATTATTTAGGGTAAAATTAGGGGTGTTCATCGGTCGGTCGGAGTCGGTTTTGGGCTAAAACCGACGCCGACCACCGACAATACGGTCGGTCGGTTTTCGTTGTCGTCGGTTTTTTAGAGGTTGGTGACGCCGACCGACCGAACTCACGGTCGGTCGGTCGGTCTTTGTCAGTTTTGTAGTTCCGGCGAAATAAAAAAAAAAGATACCAAAAGAAAGAAAAAGAAGGTGAGAAACCGGAAGAAAAAATGGCGAAATAAAAAAAAACGATCTTGAAGAAGAGGAAAAGAAAAGAGAAAGAAGAAAGAGAGAAAAAAAAGAGAGAAAAGAAGAAGAAATCGGTGAAGGAAGAGATTAGGAGAAGAGAAATGAAGAAAGAGAGAAGAAGAGAGAAAAAAAAAAAAAAAGAAAAGCTGTGAAGAAGATGAAGGAAGGAGAGAGAGAGGAGAAAAGAAAAAAGAGAGAAAGAAAGGGAAGATGATGAAATCGTGGAAGTGGAAGGGAGATAATGGAAAGAGAAGAAGAAAAAGTAAAAAGATAATGGAGAGAGAAACAAATAATAATAAATTAATAATATTTTTAAAAAGTAATTATTACATTTTAAAAGTGAAAAGACAGCACACTGCATGTGCAGTGTGCACTGCCCCATAAACGACACTAACCATGCACGGGCGCACAGTGGTCTTAATTTTTTTTTTTTTTTTTAATATTGAGATAATGATCGGTCGGTCGGTCGGTGTGGGCTGCCAATGCATGAACCGACCGACCGACCGTCGGTTTTTTAGTGGAAAAAACCGACACCGACCGAATATTAAGAAAAACCGACCGACCGAACTCAATTCGGTCGGTTTCGGTCGGTCGAGTCGGTTTTCGGTCCAACTTTGAACACCCCTAGGTAAAATACCTTTTTGGTCCCTCATGTTTCAGATAGGTTTCTAATAGGTCCATAAGTTTCAAAATTGAACAATCAAGTCCCTACTATTTCGAAAATAGTTCTATTGAGTCCCTCCACCGTTAATTTTTTTAACGGTGCTGACGTGGCACGTTTAAAAATATTAAAATATTAATTTTAAATTAAAATAATTAAATAACAAACATTTAAAAAAAATTAAAAATTAAAAAAAAAAAATCTTCCTCTTCTCTCCCCCATCTGAATTCCCCCTCTCTCTCCACTGGTTTTCTTCTTCTCTCTCTCCTCTTCTCTCTCCTCCACCCTTCCCCTTCTTGTCGGCGATATTCCCCACCCGCCGCCCAAACTCCTCCGCAAATCCACCTACGCCGGCAAAGAAATCTTCATCCCTCTCTTCTCTCACCCACATCCTCAAATCACGCCTCCATTTCTGCCATTTTCACCTTCTTCTCCTTCCTCTCCCTCTTCTCTTCCAAACCCATATCTTCGAATCCCCAATTTCACCAAACAGCTCTCTCCCTCTGTAATGGCACTCTGTACCCACACCTCTATTTCTCAAAACTCACCTATTTCCCCGAATTGGCCTCCCTCTAGTCGGAAAAGCTTGCCAGCAGCGCCCTCAACTTCACCGACGTCGAGGTCCACGGCGCCTTCCCCAATTGCACCAAGCTCAAGACCCTCCTCTATGGCAGCCTCAATCCCACCGACTGTCGCGCTCTCGATGACTGTCTCGACGGCAGCATTGTTGAGCTCGAAACTTCAATTTTCGATCTGGCACCGTCGCAATGCCCCACCAGCCACTCCCACGAACTCTTGAGTATTAATTTGGAAATGTTGAAGAAAATCCCTGGAGTTAATCGGGCTACGGCAGCGGAGGAGTTGTTGCCGGAGTATGGGGCGATGATGGGTGAGTTTCTGATGTGGGTTTCTGATGTGGGTTTCTGTTAAGGATCAGAAATTTCACTACCGTTGGTGAAGCGGTCGCCGCTGCTCCGAATTAAAGCACCACCAGGTTTGTTGTACTGGACTCTTTAATTTGTCGGCGTGGGTGGATTCGGAGGAGCTTGAGCGGTGAGAAGGGGAAGGGAGAGAGAAGAGAGAAAGAGAAGAGGGGAGAGAGGAGAAGAAAACCATTGGAGAGAGAGGGAATTCAGGATGGGGAGAGAGAAGAGGAAGATTTTTTTTTTATTTTTTGTTATTTTTTAATTTTTGTTATTTAATTATTATTTAATTAAAAAATTGATATTTTAATATTTTTAACGTGCCACGTCAGCACCGTTAAAAAAATTAACGGTGGAGGGACTCAATAGAACTATTTTCGAAATAGTAGGGGCTTGATTGTTCAATTTTGAAACTTAGGGACCTATTAGAAACTTACCTGAAACATGAGGGACCAAAAAGGTATTTTACCCTATTATTTAAATGTATATTTTTTAAATTTATTTCTTTCTCCCTCTTTTTTCCCACTGTCTTCTTCAACCCCAATTGAAGTTCTTCTTCAACCCAATTGAAGCTATGTAGTCGGCAACCGTCCATCGTCGTCGGCCGCCGGCCGACCACCGGAATTGATTATCTTTATTTTTTTTTACAAAGAAAGAAACAAACCTTCACCCCTCACCCCTCACCTCTCTCTCACACCCGCCACTCTCTCTCTCTGCAATCTCCCCGTCGCCGAACACACTGCCTTCTCGCCATCGATTCCATATCGCCGCCTCCAATCGAACGCCAGCCGCCACACCTTGTTGTTGATCATTAGTTGCTGCCCAAACAGTCTTCACAAGAAAACCCACGACCTTTAGTGTCGTCTACAACCCGATTTCGATGTCGCCACCTTCTGAGATAAACCCATGGTAGTCACGCTTTCAGATCTTGAAATCCCTTTCTGGGTTTCCCTTTCTTTTCGGATCTGGAACGAAACCAAGATCTGGGTATTGTTCCAGATATGAAACAAAGGGGATTTTCCATTCGATTCTAGCGGCGGCGCGAGGATGGAGATGCGTACACGTGAGCGGCAGCGTGAGGACAACTGGGTGGAACGAACGACGAACGAGTCGTGGGTCTGAAACGCGAGGGCGAGCGAAGAAGAAACTCGATTTTCTGGCAAGGTCTGAAACGTGAGGACTGAAACACGGGGAGTTGTCATCGGAGACCTTCGATTCCGAGCCTGAAACGCGAGGATTAAGAACTTACGGCTGATGCGCAAATTGCTAACCGCAAGTGTACGGGCCCAATTTATAATATAGTGATTTAAAATCGAATGTCGTCCTCTGGATTGGTTTTCTAGTTCCCCTAATTATTAAAGGTATATTCGCCCAATTTTATTTAGAGAAAATAAACGAGAATTATGCAAAACAATGAAAAACTAATTAAAGCAATAAAATATGGAAACTCAATAGAGAAAGGCCTTAGGGAATTGATTTCACCTATTAGATGCATGAATTAATCTAACGAATAATTAGGAATAAATTCGTAACAAGTTCATAAACCAAGGATTATCAATACTTAAAAGCCTCTCCCGAGTGCAATTAATTCTTTATGCAAATTAAGAAATTGATATCCCTATCTAATTTCAACAACAAGCATAAGCAATAAGATCAATCCTATTAACGGGTTCTCAAGCAATCCCAAATCTCCCGATTAAAGAATTACCTAAGTTATGCAATTGATGGTCTAATCTAAACTACCCTCTCCCGAGCAATTAGTTCAGAAACGAAAATCATACAATCCGTGGTCAAGGGATTATAAGCAATAAGCATAGAATTGCATAAATAAACCACGTTACGAAACGTCCTAAAAAAACCGTAAATTAATCCATACAAGCTAATGGCTACATCAAGCCCCTAAGAAATGAAATTTAGCTACACATGGTTTCTAAAATACAAGCAAAATTTGTCCTAAGCATGCTAAAAATCAGTACGAGAAGTAAGGGAGAAAGATTAAACTCGCTAGCCGTGATTCCCGTGTGTTCCCGTCACGTTCCTCCCAATCAAAGCTCCCAAAATCAAGCTCCCACTCTCTCTGCCTTGTTCTGTCCATTTTCTCTCTCTAGAAGTCGTGTTTCTCTCTCTAAAACAGCTCCCAAAATCAGATGGCACCGCAAAATATATATACTGCCCATTCTGCGTGACAGCGAAACGACGCTGTCGCGCGCGTGCCCTAATTAAATCTGGAAAGTTCGCAGCTTCGAGACGCTGTGGAGGTAGCGTCTCGACGCTGCCTCGAATTCACGCGCCTCCAGCCATATACCTAGCGTTGAGACGCTCCAAGGGCTAGCTTCTCAACGCTAGGCCTCAAATTTTGTTTCCTTCGCTTCTTTTCTTGGCTCGAACTAATTCTTCAGCTCTTAACTCACCGGTAATATTCAAAAACGTCGATTTCCATTGAAATGTTTGATTCCTACAAAACAAAATCAAATAGACATAAAATTGGCCAAAAAGTACACAGGACTAACAATAAAATCATATAAAATATAGCACAATAAATCGTGCTATCAAATACGCCCAAACTTAAGCATTTGCTAGTCCTGAGCAAAGTAAGAATCAAAATAATCTGTCAACAAAAATACATGAGGGAGTGTTGCTAATGACTCTTGCCTTAGGAATCCCAAATCAAAGATAAATCACACTGAAACATTAATGATTAAACACATTCATCATGATAAGCCTCATTTATTTCATTCATCTCTCACGTGTGTGTGTGACTAGTCCTCCCTATCTCAATCCTTTAAGCCCGGAACAGTTTTATGCAGCCCTTCACTCGTTTTCCCCCTACTCTTGTCCTAAGTCCCAATCATCAAGCCTCTCCACACTCAAGATGGTAATATGCCACTAGGGTGCCTAAATGGGGTACACAACCCCCAAACTTGGAGCTTTTTCACAATCAATAATGGTGGTCACTAGCTTTCACACACCTATTGCAGGGACCCTTAACCTGAGTTTTCTCTAGTTGGCCTAACTGATCACAACAGGGGTAGCTCTTTTTGACCTTAATTCAATTTTTCTTTAATCAGCTCATCATCATTTCTTTCTTTTCTTTCATTCATTCATTTTCATCATTTTTCATTCATTTTTTTTTTCTTTTCAATCACATGCAAGATATGGCATCATTTTCTCCTAAGTGTAACATTACTAACTATCATGCAAATTAACCATCAAATCAGTCCCTAAACCTTTCGAGGTGACAACAAGGTTTAGATCACATAATCCTACTCTAAGCTCGCCAAACTAAGACAGGAGACTACGTGCTCAAATGGTGCAAAAGATTCATGAAATAAAATCAACATATCTTGAATCCTATCTTTAGTTATTATTGCACAAGATAACTTACCTGCTTTCTGAAATTAGGTATCCTCATCGGCTGTCATAATCAAAACAACCTTTTCAAAGAAAAACAACTCAGACAGATAACACAATCAACCCAGATCTCAATGGAAATAAAAAATGATCCAAAATGATAACCTGAATATAATTACAATAATGCACCTGATAATCCAAAAAAAATGGTCAAAGGAAATAAAACAAATAATTACAGACCAAAAGTAAAAGTAAATACTTTCCGCCCCCAAACTTAAAAATTACATTGTCCTCAATGTAAAATAATAAGAGATACAGACAAATATGAGAACAAATACAATGAAAAATAGGAATGAGGGGGAAAGAAACAACCTTGTACAGAGGGAAGGCGGCAGAGCATCACTCGTCCTCGTCCTCGTCCTCAGGCGACTCGTACGGTGGTAAAGGTGGCGGCAAAGGCTGGCCCGTACTAAAAGCCACCTGACACTGATAGGAGTGGGCATGCATGCTCGTAGTGTAGAGGAAATGACGACGATCCATACGCCTCTCTCTCTGGTGCTCGCGCTGCTGACTCTGGAGCTCCTGCCGATGACTTTGGAACCCCTGCTGGAGAGTCTGGAACTCCAGCCGGTGACTCTGGAACTCCATGAGCAGCTGCTGCAGCTGCTCCTCGATGGTGGGAGGTGGAACCTCTTGCTCCTGCTGCTCAAGCTCTGCAGGCTGCTCAGGATGCTCTGGCTCTGCATGGATGGGGAAAACTAGTTGTGCACCCTGTGGTCCAGGCCCTCAGTAGCGACTGATGAAATTCTTGTCTATAATCGCCCCGGGGTGGACCAACTCCTCCTGGGCATCCCAAACGACAGCAGCGGTTCGACAAAGGGCTGTGATCAGTGATGGATGCTCGAGCCCTACTGTCGTGTGACGACGACGGATGTGGCACATAGACTGATGAATAACCTACTCGACATTCACCGAGCGGCTGATGGCGATAGCGAATAGGAGGATGGCACGACTCTTGATAACATCGCTTAGATGCGCCACAGGCATCAACTTGGCGCAGGGGAAAGTGTGCCACGCCCTGTAATCGACGAACAAGTCGGTGGTCTTGAATCTCACCACCTCCGCTCCTGTCATAGCCTTCGGCCCCTGGCCTACATACCGTTTGAATGACCTCATTGACGTCCAAGTGGCCATGAAGGTATGTACTATAGTCATCCCTCTCAAAGTCGGACAGCCTATAAAACCTATTGATAGTGAAGGGGTCGTAAGGGACACGGTGTCCTCGAACAAAGGATGAAGAAGAAGTTTCTTCCATGTCAGCATAGAACTCTCTCACTATAGATGCTACCCCGGGCACAGGATGATGAACAAAGTCACCCCAACCCCGTGCAACGATATTGTTCACTAAGTTTGGTTGCCTCTCAGGGTCAGGGCTGAAACCTCGCTCAGGAATAAAATTCCTACTCTCCACATATTTTTCAATTTGCTCTGCGGCTAAGCTACTAATGAACCTATCGGGGTCAAAAGGAGTGGAGGAGGAGGAGGAAGCGACAACGTGTCTCCTAGACCTTTTGTTAATGGTGTAAAAGGGAAGAGTGCGAAAAAAAACTAGGAAAAGAGGGTAAAGCTGAAAAACAGTCCCAATCCAACAACAATACAGCCACCAACTACAAAAATAGCCCGTTCGCCACAGATATAATATCACAACAGCAACAACAGAGCTAAAAAATAACAGCAAAAGAGTCCAAATAGCTCCAAACAGTGAAAATAATCCAATACAACCTCACCAAGAGCTCACACAAAGATGCTTAAGAGATACCCACTACTCAATACTAGCAAAACATCAAGATTTCAACATCTAAGCAGAGAATATGGGTTCAAATAAAAAAAAAAATCAGCAGTTACGAGTTCGCTAAATTCAGTCCAACACCCAATAATCTTAAAACATAAGTCCAATAGCCCCAAAATCAAGTATTTGATCTTTTAAATCAACTAAATCATGAATCTAAAGCAAAAATGGGGCTGAAATTCGAAGAATGATACCAAAATATGCACACCCACGACTAAACCAAGCTGGAAAAACGCCCCAACAATGCACAAAAGCCCGAAACCTTGCAACCCACGGCGAAAAACACTCCAAAAAATGCTGAAACCGCCGATTTTTTAGCAAACCCACGGCCAAATCGCGTCGAAACTGCAAAAATCGGGAAGAAGAGGATGAAATTTGTGAGTTTGAGCAAGAAATCCGAAGGAACCGTTTGAAATTGAAGAAGAAAGAGTAGGGAGACAAAGGGGGAGGCGAACGACGGCTAGGGTTTTCAAATTTCACACAAAACCCACTGATTCGCGATTCTGGATTGAGACAGCGTCGCGACGCTAAGGTGCATAGCGTCGCAACGCTATCACCTTTTTAGCCCAAAACGCGCGTTTTCGCCTTTTTTAAAAAAATTAAAAAGAATTCCAGCATTTTTTTTTCTTTTTCAAATATTTTTTTTTTCTTTCTCTTTTTTTTTTCCACCTATTCTTTCTTCATTAAAAATACATGTTCACCTACATCAAAAAGAAAGAAAATATAAGAAAATATAACGAAAGAATCAAATAAAATAAAATAATAAAAGAATAAAAACACTTGGATTGCCTCCCAAAAGCGCTTGTTTAACGTCATTAGCTCGACGTCCTGTTATAAGGCTACTGTGGCTCGGTGAGCTTGATGTTATCAATGTGTCGCTCTTCTGAACCAAAGTAGAGTTTAACGCGCTGTCCATTCACTTTAAAGGATCGTCCATCGTTGGCCTGCAACTCGACTGCTCCATGTGAAAACACCTCTTTGATAGTAAAAGGACCAGACCAACAAGATTTTAATTTACCTGGAAATAAACGCAAACGAGAATTAAATAAAAGAACTTGTTGTCCCGGTTTTAATGGTCTATTCTGAATTCGTTGATCGTGCCATCGAGTGGTTCACTCCTTGTAGATTTTCACATTCTCATACGCTTGAGATCGAAATTCCTCCATCTCATTGAGTTGGAGTAATCTTTGTTCCCCTGCTTTGGCCAAGTTGAAATTCAATTTTTTTTATGGCCCAATATGCTCTATGCTCTAATTCCACAGGTAAATGACACGCCTTACCAAAAACCAAGCGATATGGTGACATACCAATTGGAGTTTTAAAAGCAGTGCGATAGGCCCAGAGAGCATCATCTAACTTAAGGGCCCAATCCTTCCTATTAATGTTAACTGTCTTTTCCAAAATATGTTTAATTTCTCGGTTAGA
This sequence comes from Luffa acutangula, assembly GCA_036850905.1. Lineage (NCBI taxonomy): Eukaryota > Viridiplantae > Streptophyta > Magnoliopsida > Cucurbitales > Cucurbitaceae > Luffa > Luffa acutangula. The sequence goes on from CM072087.1 coordinate 11,993,026, forward strand.
GACCTTAGCTAGACCATTTGTCTGTGGATGATAGGCTAAAAAACTTTTATGTTTAACACCATACTTAGCAAGCAAAGAATTAAACAATTTATTATAGAAATGTGAACCCTCATCACTAATGATCGCTCGTGGTGTGCCAAATCGTGTAAAAATATTTTTATGCAGAAAATTCAAGACTACACGAGCATCATTTGTTTTCGTAGCCACAGCCTCTACCCACTTAGATACATAGTCGACAGCTAACAAGATATATAAATAACGATGCTTAAGTGGGTCATCCCATGCTTAAGAGCTTATGACTGTAAGGCTGCTTTAAGTCTGATAAATAATGAAATAAACCTCTTTAAAAATATGTTTTGAAATGTCTAATAATAGAGCTAAGCTGTGGTGAGTTCTTAGAATTAAGTTGAAAAGTGGTGATTATTTGTCCCTGCTGAAGGAATCATTTTGCTGCAGCAGAGCTTGGTTTTGCAGAGTGCTCAGGTAAAGGTTAAAGGTAGTGTTGGACTGTCTGGGTTGATTAAGCTATTCTTTGTCTAATATTCTGAATTCTTGAAGGAATGTAAGTTAGTATTGCTCGGGACGCGCAATAATTTAAGTTTGGGGGTATGATAACTGCCCAAAAGGTAGTTATTTAGGCCTCGATTGTATAGGGATTTGTGTGTCCTTTATGCTTATTAGGGTTGGTTTTGGATAGATATTACATGATTTAACCCATTTGGAAGAATGGAAGCATTGGAAATTATTTTGTGCAGATTATGCTGCTGAGCGACTGGAGGGAGCAAATTCTATGTTGCAACAAAACTGGGAGCAGAAACTGCCACATCACAGCTCGTTAGCCAACTTCATGAACCGACTTCTGTTGAGTTATTTTCGGGATAAAGGAGCAAGGAGAGCCCTACACGTGTCCAAGTTGACCTAATTTAAGTCTCTTGTCCTTCTATAAAAGGAAGTAGCCGTCAAAGTCAAATTCATTCCATGTTTTCCCTTGGAAGCCGAATAGTATAGGGAGATTGAAGATCATCAAGAACACCATCTTTCGCAAGCTGATTGGGGAGTTTACTTTCTTTATTAACTTGTGGTTATGGACATGCATACTCAGATTGTAATTCGTATTCCTATGCCTATTATGAACTAAGTAGCTTAGGGTGTTGGTTAGGAATAATGTGATTACTGTGCTTCATCTCTAGTAATATATTGACTATCGCATTTTTGTTAATTGTTGTGCTTATTCTCATTTTACTCCCGCCTGGCCAGCCGGTGTGAATAGCTCTCTCTAGTTTCAGGGATGATTTAGAGAGTGTGTAGCAATTATCCACACTACGATCATTGTGTATTGGTGAACGCCAGTGACTGAGCTAGGGATAGCCAGTTGCCTAGTGCTTGATCGGTCGTACTTCATTGGGTTTGAAACATATCCCAAAAGATCCGGAGTTCCGGGAGGAATCCACTAATAATACTGCGAGGAATGCATGATCAATAATATTGCTGGAGCATATTTTAGAATAATCACTAAACCTAACCAGCGCCTGCCTTTAATTTGTCTATCTATTTGTTTACTTATTGTTCTGTCATTTATTTTGCTTCAACATAATTCCGATAAAACCCAATCATTTTATTATTCTTGAAACCATTAAAAAGTTACACAAAAATAGGTAGAGTGGAAACTCATTCAGGGCTCGGATTGATAATATTACTTGCTGCAGACTGTGTATACTTGCACAGGAATTCTAGAGTATTTTATACTATATTTTTACTCACTCTAGGAACCCAACAAGTTTTTGGCGCCGTTGCCGGGGACCTGAATAAGTTTTTATCTGATTTGTTTTGTGTATGTGTTTTAGTGGTTTGGTGCTAGAACTTTTTGATTGTTTCTTTTGTTTTTGCAGGTGTGATTTTGGTGCATGAGCGATCTGCCTGGGGTACGGTTTGAGCTTGATCCAGAAATTGAAAGGACATTTAGGAACAGAAGGAGGGAGCAGCGCAGAAACCAGATGGAGAACGTGCCACAACTTCCACAGGTTCATGAAGGTCCAGCAGCAGCAAACCCCCAGCAGAATCCGTTGCTGCAGCAAAACCCACTGTTTGAGCAAAATGAGAAGCGAAATAATCAGGCTGAGAATCCTATCTTGATAGCGAACGATAGGACCAGAGCCATTCGAGCGTATGCTGTCCCGATGTTTAATGAGTTGAATCCAAGGATTGCACATCCCCAAATCCAAGCGGCGAATTTTGGAATGAAACCGGTAATGTTTCAGATGTTGCAAACCGTGGGGCAATTCCATGGTTTGTCATCTGAAGACCCTCATTTACATCTCAAGTCTTTTCTAGGAGTTAATGATTCTTTTGTAATTCAAGGAGTGCCTAGAGATGCTCTTAGATTAACTTTGTTCCCGTATTCTCTTAGAGATGGAGCAAAGTCATGGTTAAACTCTTTTGCTCCAGGATCAATTAGGACGTGGGATGAGTTAGCTGAAAATTTTTTGAGTAAATATTTCCCACCTAATAGAAATGCTAAATTAAGGAGTGAAATAGTAGGGTTTAGGCAACTTGAGGATGAGACTTTTAGTGAGGCTTGGGAGAGGTTTAAGGAGCTTTTACGAAAGTGTCCCCACCATGGGTTACCTCATTGTATTCAAATGGAAACATTTTACAATGGTTTAAATGGAGTAACCCAAGGTATGGTCGATGCTTCGGCTGGAGGGGCCCTTTTGGCAAAAACTTTTGATGAAGCCTATGAAATTTTAGAAAGGATATCTATTAATAGTTGTCAGTGGTCGGATGTTAGAGGCACAAATAAAAAGGTTAAGAGTGTATTAGAGGTTGATGGTGTGTCCACCATTAGGGCTGGTCTTGCTATGATTGCTAACGCTCTTAAGAATGTGACAGTGATTAGTCATCAGCAGCCACCAGCTATGGAGCCTGCAGCAGTGGTGAACCAATTCACGGACGAAGCATGTGTCTATTGCGGTGAAAACCACAACTACGAGTTTTGCCCCAACAATCCAGCGTCTGTGTTTTTTGTAGGTAATCAGAGGAACAACCCTTATTCTAACTTCTATAATCCAGGTTGGCGCATGAAGGTGTACGTATTACACATGCGGAAGCAATTGAAGATCGAAAGCACTTAAGACATTCAATTTTACTCCTAAAGCATGCATGTTCTAGAAAAGACAGAATAGAGAGTTTAGAAAACACCAACCTTTGTAGCTCACTTATGTTGAACTCCTTGTGGTGTTTGCCTCTCCTATGCTCCTTGGACAACCTCTAGAGTCTTCCCCACTATATTCCGGGCCAAGAACGACTTGTGGGAGTCTATATAAGATAGGGAATGGGAAGGGAATGCTTGAAGCATCAAACAATGGAGAAGAATGAGAGATTAGAGAACTTTGAGTCCAAATTCCAGCAACATAACATTAAGGAAAATGGCTCTCTTATGTTTGAATATGATTCAAACTCCTTTTAAAGACATTCTCCATGCAAAGCCAAGCCTCAAGACACAAGACACATGGTGTATTTGCAAGCTCAAGTGGATTCTAGGTGTACATTACACAAGACATGCAACAATGCATGAGTGAGTTGTCTTTCCACTTTGAATGATCATGCATTAAGTGGATTTCCAACTAAATCCACTAAATTCAAATTGAAATCAAATTTCAAGCTTGCAAATTACCCCCAATTTCAATTCTAAATTGAAATTGATTGCTTGGTAATTAATTTGAAAATTTTCAAATTAATTTTGATATGATTAATCTAATTAATCTTTGTTATCTTGTGCAATTCCATATATATGATTCCTAATACATATATATAGTATTCAAAACACTTTTAAATACTTCATCTCTCATTTTCTAATTTAATTCATAATTAAATTATTGTGTCAAACACAATTTACGATAATACCCTTTTTCCCGATTTTGAACGATTCAAAGCTTCCTATCTTTTGTTCTAAGCTTAATTCCGATATGAGCTAGTAGGGGGACCTAATGGACCTATAGATCATGGGCCCCAACGATTCGAGGCTAACCGACTAATCTCATTGTCCAAGCTAGCCAACATTCGTTAACTATCGGGACACTCCACTATAGCCCGATAGTTGCACTCCCCTCACTATAGATATATTTCCGTCCACTTGATTTAACCATGATTAGTAAGTCGATCCTTCACAGGTTGTTCGTAGCTATAGCTAGGTCAATAAGCCGTTTTACCCCTATAGTACTTCTAGTTCCTTAAGTCCCACTGATCCTCTAATGAACAATTGGTTTATGGTCCAACCAATAAACCGAGTCCCTCTCGGGCCAATGAGAGGGCGGGATCCCTTTGTTCAAGCCCCGGAGTCAGCACTTAAGGGAACAACCTCTCTACTATCCCTTATTCGGGTAGGAGTGAATTCCTTCTTGCACGACTATGTCCCCAGCTATCTACCCGTTCCTATCCCTGAAATGGGAGGCTTATTGAGTCGGCGATACTGAGCCACTCTCACCTATGCAGATCTAAGGATAAGCCCGAATAAACAGGAGTTCATAGTTAGCTCAGGATTAAGATCGAGTTACCTAGGTCATCACATGAAATAGTCAGTCTCGTCAGTAAACGGTGTTATAAAGCGAGAGCGACTTATTTCTCGGTCCTGGTCTTATGCAAACTCATTGCATATGACGCCCCCACTCGCATGTCTCTACATGGACGATTTAGGATCACATCGTCTATATCATCTATAAAGTGGGTCACGTCTCATAATGTCTCCAGAATAAGGTACCCAACCCTATTCCTATACTATAGACCGTTTTGGCTATTACTCAAGCTTGATCCACTTTTATGTCTCTACATAAAGCTCAAGTGTTCATCCTATAGCCATGGATCTTAGTTTATTGGATTTGGGTTATTATATGTGCAATTTAATTTATTCAGTAATGACTCTTACTGAATCAATCTCGATAACACCTTTATCGAATAAGTATATAATTCGTTTAACATTCACTATCTACGAGTTTTAGGGCACCAATCCCAACAATCTCCCACTTGAACTAAAACTCTAGTTTAGTGGGATGTACTATAATCTATAACAGCAGTGGATGAATAAATACTTGTATTAATAACGGAGTAAAAATACAATAAACTAGGGCATCTAAATACCCAGTATACTAAGGTATCGATATACCGGTTACAATTCTCCCACTTGACCTAGATTATTTCTCGTACATATCTCGCAGACCTAGACCTTCTAGATGACTCTCGAACACTTTAGCTGTGAGAGCCTTCGTGAATGGATCTGCAATGTTGTGCTCCGACGCTATCTTTTTGACGATCACGTCTCCTCGGTGCACAATCTCCCTAATGAGATAGTATTTCCTTTCGATGTGCTTGCCTCTCTTATGGCTGCGAGGTTCCTTTGAGTTTGCAACTGCGCCGCTATTATCACAATACAAGGTGATAGGAAGATGCATATTTGGAACGACTTCCAAGTCAGTTAGGAACTTCCTGAGCCATACTGCCTCTTTTGCTGCTTCGCAAGCGGCTACATATTCGGCCTCCATGGTCGAGTCTGCAATGCATCCTTGCTTGATGCTGCGCCATACTATTGCTCCTCAATTTAGAGTGAATACTGACCCCGATGTAGATTTCCTCGAATCTTTATCAGTTTGAAAGTCAGAATCAGTGTATCCTGTAAGGATCAAATCCTTCAAACCATACACGAGCATATAGTCCCTCGTTCTCCTTAGATATTTGAGGATACTTTTAATGGTTGTCCAATGATCAAATCCTGGATTGGATTGATATCTACTGACAATCCCTACTGCATAACAAATGTCAGGCCTTGTACACAACATGGCATACATTAAGCTACCTACTGCAGAGGCATAGGGAAAACGTCTCATGTCCTCAACTTCTTGAGGTGTCTGAGGACACTGTTCCTTAGACAAGTTAATTCCATGCCTGAAAGGTAATAGTCCTTTCTTGGAATTTTGCATTTTATATCTAACCAACAATTTGTCGATATAAGACGCTTGAGACATGGCTAGCGTTTTGTTCTTTCGGTTTCGAACAATTTGGATTCCTAGAACAAATTGTGCCTCACCCAAATCTTTCATTTGGAATTGAGTTGCTAGCCATAGTTTAATGTCAGTTAGATAACCTACATCATTCCCGATGAGTAGGATATCATCCACATACAGTACTAAGAAAGCTATAGAGCTGTTGATGATCCTTTTGTAAACACAAGGCTCATCAACGTTTTGTTCAAAGCCATAAGATTTGATCGCAGTATCAAATCTTATATTCCAGGATCTAGACGCTTGTTTTAGTCCATAAATGGATCGTTTAAGCTTGCAAACTTTTTGCTCTTGATCCTGAGTTATGAACCCCTCTGGCTGAGACATGTAGATACTTTCTTCAAGATTACCGTTCAGAAAGGCAGTCTTGACATCCATTTGCCATATTTCATAATCGTAAAACGTGGCAATGGATAAAAGTATCTGGATCGACTTTAACATGGCAACAGGGGAGAAGGTTTCTTCATAGTCAATCCCCTCCCGCTGGGTAAAACCCTTTGCCACAAGTCGTGCCTTAAAGGTCTGTACCTTTCCAGCAGCGTCTCGTTTTCTCTTGTAGATCCATTTGCACCCTATGGGTCTAACCCCTTCAGGTTGATCTACAAGATCCCATACTGAATTAAAATGCATGGACTCGATCTCTAAGTCCATGGCTTTAATCCACTCGTTCTTGTCAACGTCATCCATTGTCTGTTTAAAGGTTAATGGATCCTCGATCCCGTCATCATGTATGACGACTGGAGTTTCAGTTAAACCCAAATAGCGATCAGGCTGTCTAACAACCCTCCCACTACGTCGAGGTCCTCTTATTTCTTGAGAAGGACGTGATTGACTCGAGGTGCCAGTATCATCAACAACTCTTGTTGATGTTTCTGTAGCTTCGTTAGATAGTTCACTTAAAACGACTTTACTACGTGGCTTGTGATCTCTGAAGTGGTCTTCTTCTAGGAATGTAGCATTTGTCGATACAAGTACTTTATTTTCCTCTGGATCGAAGAAGTATCCACCTCTCGTTTCTTTGGGATAGCCTATAAATAGGCAAAATCTAGAACGAGGCTCCAATTTCTTTGGGTTTGCTTCTAGCACGTATGCAGGACATCCCCAAATTCTGAAATGTCGTAAACTAGCTTTACGACCTTTCCAGAGCTCAAATGGTGTTTCAGAAACACTCTTTGAGGGAACTACGTTCAAGATATAAACTGCAGTCTCTACTGCATAACCCCAAAACGAGTTAGGCAACTGAGCATAACTCATCATCGAACGAACCATGTCCAACAAGGTTCTGTTTCTCCTTTCTGATACACCGTTTTGCTGCGGTGTACCAGGGGCTGAGAGTTGGGACGTAATTCCATGCTCTATCAAATAGTCTTGAAAACGTAAGTCCATATACTCTCCACCTCGATCGGATCGAAGTGTTTTTATCGTCTTACCTAATAGGTTCTCAACCTCGACCTTATACTCCTTGAACTTTTCAAAAGCTTCGGACTTATGATGCATCAGGTAGAGATAGCCATACCTCGAATAATCATCAATGAAACTGATGAAATATTCATACCCTCCTCGAGCTCTAATGTTCATTGGTCCACAGAGGTCCGAATGAATGAGCTCTAAGGGCTCTTTGGCACGATAACCTTTTCCGGTAAAAGGTCGTTTTGTCATCTTGCCCTCAAGGCATGATTCACAAGGAGGCAACGAGTCGTCTTCTAACTTGTTTAGAAGTCCACTCTTGACCAATCTCCCAATCCTATTGAGGTTGATATGGCCTAACCTCAAGTGCCAGAGATAGGTATCTTGAGAAACTCTTCGCTTTTTAGGTTGAGTCTCAGCGGTTTTAAACATCTCGTGATTTAAAATAGCTTTAGACTCAATTGGTCTCAAAACATTTAATTTATTCTTCAAGTTTGCAGAGCAAACATCAATACCTCTTTTAGTTATGAACGCTTCATTAACAGAAAAAGAAATTGAGTAACCTTGTTCTAATAAATAAGATAAAGAAATCAAATTTCTTTTAATCTTTGGAACTATGTACACATTATCTAATATCATGTAGCGTTCCTCAGGTGAAGAATAATTTTATGTCTCCCACTGCAATAGCCGAGATGACTTCTCCTGTTCCAACTTTAAGAGTCATCTCTCCAGCTATTAGCTGTTGCCAGGAACTCATTCCTTGAAATGAAGAACATACGTGATTAGTGCTACCTGAATCGAGTATCCAGGCAGAATCGTCGTTTTCCACTAAACACGTTTCCAAGACTAATAAATCACATTTAGAGTCGTGGATCATGTTTTTCTTGGCTACGCAGTTAGTTCGAGGACATTCCTCAGTTGAGACCAAACCTAAATTCTTTGCCACGTGTTTAGCGTTTAAGCAAGTATTCTTAGTCGAATGTACTAAACCGTTTAATTTGGCATTTGACAAAGCACATACGTTTTTCGACATATTGCTTAAACAAACAAATTAATCTCTATTAGAAACATGCACTAAACCCATTAATCACATTTATCCAATCAGATTTAGCAAAAGCAATCATCGACCCATATATACAATTGATTTATTTTGCAACGATACTTCAGGGGTTTAGAATAACCGCTACCGTAGGGCAGTCAGCTACTCCTCCTCTGAATCGAGACAATCTCGGCCAAATACTATTCCCAGAATAACTCTTACTCCAATAGTTATTAGCTAACGTTAATTTGGTCAAGACCATCTTGTAAGTGTTACCCATCATTTTCAGATTGCAGAGGGCGGCCCCAACAATGCCACCGTAGGGAAGAGCTAATGTTGGGAATGGCCCTAGGAAACCCTATCCATTTCTGGAGTTTGCGTTGTTCCGAATCCCATGCGCAAGCCCTCCGTAGGGTGATCGCTCCCAGGGCGACTCGCAGGCAGCGCATAGGAATCTCACGGTGCAACCTAATGTTGGAGACCGCTGGATACGTTTGACACGTTTCCTTCTCCCACTTACTATGAACACTTTCCCCATTCACCTTGATATTAACCCATGCAAACACCATCCGTAGGGGGACGCTCCCAGGGCGCCTTGAGGCCAATCATGGATCTCACGGTGTGAACTCAGGGGGACGTGAGAGTAGAAACTTAATATGAATATTTCGTTTCTATACTTTTCCTCCCACTAAAGTGTCGTAAAGTTGTAGGGTCTATTACTTAGGTAAATTCCGGCTAAATGAATCTATCTAAGTCTATGCCTTATTAAACAAGGTCTTTACACTAAATGTCTAGGTGAATTAAACTCTTTTAATAACCTAGTGACATTGCATGCTAGTAAGACTTTGGTTAATTCAACTCAGGTTCCGAACCATTTGCCGGGAGAGTTCCCTTATAACCAAGGTCTTATGTCCTACTTACTCAAATTTTAAAACTATTAGAAAAGGCGATCTTAGATCTATTTCATTTTAAACCATTTAAAGAATGATAAGATCCTAAGATCCTATGTTAGCATGCAACTCTTTGTTATAGGTTTTATGGATTGTATTCATTAACTATTATAACTCTTATAACTTTTAATGAATTAACCCTATAACATGCTTGCTAATGGTGTTTAAAAGCATATAACAATCAATCATTCAAGTTATAAGAAAAGCACCATTTAGAAACAACCTATGTCTAGGTTTGTATAACGCTTTATACTACGATGTCTAGGTGATAACACTTTAAAACCTCACACCGCCCACGCATGCTCATAAAACTCGAGTTAACTTAACTCAAGAACCGACTCGATGCCCAGGTAGGAGGTGTTCCGTAAACCGTCAACTTAAATACCTCCAGCCTTAGACAGCATCTTGTCGGGTGAGTTCTCTCGTAACCATTGTTTTACAAGATATCGACCTAAACTATGCAAGTTGATCGAATCGTTGAATGTTCATTAACCTAAGTGAGCATGCACTTAATCTTGTTATAGATTTTAGATTTCTATCTCTTTTTATAACAATTATAAAAACAATCCATAACAAGCCTAATTTGAGAATAACACTTATAATCAAACTAATGAAATTTCATGCTTCATGCTTGGTTAATTTTATCAATTAATAATTATAACTATTATAGGTTTGAATGCTCAAAAAATTGCCAAACCAGAACACTTCCATTTTAGCACACAGAAAATTCAATTTCAAAATGGTACCCACCAAAGCAAAATTAAAACGAATTAAGTGCTCTAATCATGCTCTGATACCAATTGAAGGTGTACATATTACACGTGCGGAAGCAATTGAAGATCGAAAGCACTTAAGACATTCAATTTTACTCCTAAAGCATGCATGTTCTAGAAAAGACAGAATAGAGAGTTTAGAAAACACCAACCTTTGTAGCTCACTTATGTTGAACTCCTTGTGGTGTTTGCCTCTCCTATGCTCCTTGGACAACCTCTAGAGTCTTCCCCACTATATTCCGGGCCAAGAACGACTTGTGGGAGTCTATATAAGATAGGGAATGGGAAGGGAATGCTTGAAGCATCAAACAATGGAGAAGAATGAGAGATTAGAGAACTTTGAGTCCAAATTCCAGCAACATAACATTAAGGAAAATGGCTCTCTTATGTTTGAATATGATTCAAACTCCTTTTAAAGACATTCTCCATGCAAAGCCAAGCCTCAAGACACAAGACACATGGTGTATTTGCAAGCTCAAGTGGATTCTAGGTGTACATTACACAAGACATGCAACAATGCATGAGTGAGTTGTCTTTCCACTTTGAATGATCATGCATTAAGTGGATTTCCAACTAAATCCACTAAATTCAAATTGAAATCAAATTTCAAGCTTGCAAATTACCCCCAATTTCAATTCTAAATTGAAATTGATTGCTTGGTAATTAATTTGAAAATTTTCAAATTAATTTTGATATGATTAATCTAATTAATCTTTGTTATCTTGTGCAATTCCATATATATGATTCCTAATACATATATATAGTATTCAACACACTTTTAAATACTTCATCTCTCATTTTCTAATTTAATTCATAATTAAATTATTGTGTCAAACACAATTTACGATAATACCCTTTTTCCCGATTTTGAACGATTCAAAGCTTCCTATCTTTTGTTCTAGGCTTAATTCCGATATGAGCTAGTAGGGGGACCTAATGGACCTATAGATCATGGGCTCCAACGATTCGAGGCTAACCGACTAATCTCATTGTCCAAGCTAGCCAACATTCGTTAACTATCGAGACACTCCACTATAGCCCGATAGTTGCACTCCCCTCACTATAGATATATTTCCGTCCACTTGATTTAACCATGATTAGTAAGTCGATCCTTCACAGGTTGTTCGTAGCTATAGCTAGGTCAATAAGCCGTTTTACCCCTATAGTACTTCTAGTTCCTTAAGTCCCACTGATCCTCTAATGAACAATTGGTTTATGGTCCAACCAATAAACCGAGTCCCTCTCGGGCCAATGAGAGGGCGGGATCCCTTTGTTCAAGCCCCGGAGTCAGCACTTAAGGGAACAACCTCTCTACTATCCCTTATTCGGGTAGGAGTGAATTCCTTCTTGCACGACTATGTCCCCAGCTATCTACCCGTTCCTATCCCTGAAATGGGAGGCTTATTGAGTCGGCGATACTGAGCCACTCTCACCTATGCAGATCTAAGGATAAGCCCGAATAAACAGGAGTTCATAGTTAGCTCAGGATTAAGATCGAGTTACCTAGGTCATCACATGAAATAGTCAGTCTCGTCAGTAAACGGTGTTATAAAGTGAGAGCGACTTATTTCTCGGTCCTGGTCTTATGCAAACTCAATGCATAGGACGCCCCCACTCGCATGTCTCTACATGGACGATTTAGGATCACATCGTCTATACCATCTATAAAGTGGGTCACGTCTCATAATGTCTCCAGAATAAGGTACCCAACCCTATTCCTATACTATAGACCGTTTTGGCTATTACTCAAGCTTGATCCACTTTTATGTCTCTACATAAAGCTCAAGTGTTCATCCTATAGCCATGGATCTTAGTTTATTGGATTTGGGTTATTATATGTGCAATTTAATTTATTCAGTAATGACTCTTACTGAATCAATCTCGATAACACCTTTATCGAATAAGTATATAATTCGTTTAACATTCACTATCTACGAGTTTTAGGGCACCAATCCCAACAGCGCAATCACCCCAACTTCTCATGGGGAGGTCAAGGAAATAACGTACAAGCGCAACAGAAGATGAACCATCCGGGATTTGCTAAAGCGCAGGTAATGCCCCATCAAAATAAGCAGGCTTTGCCCCAGCAACATTCGGAGAATGCTCTCGAGGCAATGATGAAAGAATTTATGGCTCGTACAGACGCTGCAATTCAAAGTAATCAAGCTTCAATGAGAGCCCTGGAATTGCAAGTGGGTCAGCTAGCTAATGAGCTCAAGGCAAGGCCTTAAGGGAAACTTCCATCAGATATTGAACACCCTAGAAGGGAAGGTAAGGAGCAAGTAAAGACAGTTACTCTTAGGAGTGGTAAGCCATTAGAAGAAAGAATTGAGCCTAGTAAAACCCAGGTTATAGATAAAAATGGTGATAGAAATAATAATGTTGTTGTCGAGGAAGAGTTGGAGTCTGGTCAGGGTGCTGGAGGCAGCAATAAAAATGTTGGAGCATCTGGTTCTGTGCCAGATGTAGAACCACCATATGTGCCGCCCCCACCTTATGTACCACCTCTACCTTTTCCACAAAGGCAAAAGCCTAAGAATCAGGATGGTCAATTTAAAAAGTTTTTAGAGATTCTTAAGCAGTTGCATATAAATATCCCTTTAGTAGAAGATATAGAGCAAATGCCTAATTATGCTAAATTTCTTAAGGATATTTTGACTAAAAAGAAAAGGTTAGGTGAGTTTGAAACTGTATCTCTTACTGAGGAGTGTAGTGCTATTCTTAAGAATGGGCTACCCCCAAGGCTAAGGATCCACGGTCATTTACTATACCTGTGTCTATAGGTGGACAGGAATTAGGTAGAGCACTCTGTGATTAAGGTGCAAGCATTAACCTTATGCCTCTTTCGGTCTAACGGAAGTTGGGTATTGGTGAAGCTCGGCCTACCACAGTAACACTCCAATTAGCTGATAGGTCTATCACATATCCAGAGGGTAAAATTGAGGATGTCTTAGTAAAAGTTGATAAGTTCATATTTCCTGTTGATTTTATTATTTTAGACTATGAGGCTGATAAAGATGTCCCAATTATTCTAGGTCGTCCATTTTTGGCTACTGGTAGGGCGTTAATAGGTGTTCAAAAAGGGGAATTAACAATGAGAGTTTGTAATGAGGAAGTAAAATTTAATGTGTTTAAGGCCATGAAGTATCCAGACGAGATGGAAGATTGCTCTTTCATTAGGATTCTTGAGAACACAATTGTTGAGACAGCAATTCAGGATTCGACTAATAAGCATTTGGAAAATCATGGAGAGGTTAGTGTAGAGGATTTAGAAGTTTGTTCTTTAGATAGAAAAAATGAAAAAGAATTGTTTAGGTGTGAGGATGTTTTTGAGTCTTTAGATTTAGATCAAAGAAAGACTCCCCCAATTAAACCATCCCTGATTGAGGCACCTACTTTAGATTTGAAGCCCTTACCAGATCATCTAAAGTATGTGTATCTTGGGGAAAGTGAGACATTGCCCATTATTGTTGCATCAGATTTAATGTCGGAGCATGAGGAGGCCTTAATAAAGTTGCTGCAGCAATACCGCAAGGCTATTGGTTGGACATTGGCTGACATTCAGGGGATTAGCCCATCTTTTTGTATGCATAAAATCACTCTAGAGGAGGGGTCCTTGAGGAGTATTGAGCAACAAAGAAGGCTTAACCCCGCAATGAAAGAAGTGGTTAAAAAGGAGGTAATTAAATGGTTGGATGCTGGGATCATTTATCCAATTGCCGATAGCAATTGGGTAAGCCCTGTCCAATGTGTTCCTAAGAAAGGAGGTGTCACTGTGGTAAGCAATAAAGACAATGAGTTGATCCCCACAAGGACAGTAACTTGTTGGAGGGTTTGCATGGATTACAGGAGGCTTAACAAAGCCACCCGTAAGGACCACTTCCCTTTGCCATTTATTGACCAGATGTTGGATCGATTGGCTGGTCAGGCCTACTACTGTTTCTTGGATGGTTATTCTAGGTATAACCAGATTACTATTGCTCCTGAAGATCAGGAAAAAACCACTTTCACCTGCCCTTATGGGACGTTTGCTTTCAGGCGAATGCCTTTTGGCCTTTGCAATGCTCCAGCAACATTTCAGCGGTGTATGTTAGCATTTTTTTCTAATATGATTGAGTCCACTGTTGAGGTCTTTATGGACGATTTTTCAGTTTTTGGAGGGTCTTTTCAGAGTTGTTTAGATAATTTAGGTAAGGTGTTAAAAAGATGTGAGGATACCCATCTAGTTCTTAATTGGGAGAAGTGCCACTTCATGGTGAAGGAGGGCATAGTGTTAGGTCATAGGATTTCTAAGAATGATCTAGAAGTTGATAGAGCAAAAGTTGAGGTTATTGAAAGATTAGAATCACCGAATTCAGTGAAGGGAATTCGGAGCTTCTTAGGGCATGCTGGATTTTATAGGAGGTTCACAAAGGATTTTTCCAAAATCAGTAAACCTCTTTGTAACTTATTGTGCACTGATCATGTTTTTGACTTTAATGCAGATTGTAGGAAGGCTTTTGAAACATTGAAGGCTGCTTTAATCTTAGCACCCATTCTCTGCGCACCTAATTGGAATTTACCATTCGAGGTAATGTGTGATGCGAGTGATGCTGCAGTAGGTGCAATGTTGGGGCAGAAGCAGGGCAAATTTATTCATCCTATATATTATGCAAGCAAGGTTTTAAATGAGGCACAGGTCAACTACACAACTACTGAAAAGGAGTTGTTAGCTGTTGTGTTTGCTTTTGAGAAATTCCGGCCATATTTGGTTGGATCCAAAGTCACGGTGTTCACGGATCATGCAACAATAAGGTATTTAATGTCAAAGAAAGATGCAAAGCCTAGACTAATTCGTTGGGTTTTATTACTGCAGGAATTCGACTTGGAGATAAAGGACAAGAAGGGATCAGAGAATGTCATTGCAGATCATTTATCTCGTCTTGATCCATCATCATCTTTGCTGGAGCAATCTGCCATTTCTGATTCTTTTCCAGATGAACAGCTTTTTGCTGTTGAGGTAAAGGTAGTTAGGGATGTCCCTTGGTATGCTGATATTGCAAACTTTTTGGTAAAGGGAGTCACTCCTATTGACATGGATTGGAGGCAGAAGAAAAAGTTTAAGCATGATGCGAAAATTTTCTTTTGGGATGAGCCGTTTATGTATAAGCAATGCTCTGATGGTATTATTCGTAGGTGTGTTTCAGGTGCTGAAGCAAAGGAAATCCTAGAGCAATGTCACTCTTCGCCGTATGGAGGGCATTTCAGCGGTCAGAGGACAACTATGAGGATTTTGCATTGCGGATTTTTCTGGCCTACGTTATTCAAGGATGCCCATTGGTTCTACAAGCAATGTGATGCTTGCCAAAGGTGAGGAAATTTGGGGCCAAGAGATGAAATGCCTCTTACTTACATTTTAGAAGTTGAATTATTCGATGTATGGGGTATTGACTTTATGGGGCCATTTCCCCCTTCTAATGGCAATGTTTTTATCTTATTGGCAGTTGATTACGTGTCCAAATGGGTGGAGGCCATTACATGCCATCAGAGTGATGCCAAGACAGTAGCAAGGTTTCTTCAATTGCACATTTTTGTGCGGTTTGGGACACTTAGGGCTCTAGTGAGTGATGAGGGTACACATTTTGTTAATAATATCTTAACTAAGCTTTTAGCTAAGTATGAGATTAAGCATAGGATAGCTACCCCTTATCACCCACAAGCAAATGGTCAAGCTGAAATTAGTAATAGGGAAATTAAAGCTATCTTAGAGAAAGTAGTCCATCCATCTAGAAAGGATTGGTCCTTTAGGTTGGATGAGGCTCTTTGGGCTTATAGGACAGCTTATAAGACTCCTCTAGGTATGTCTCCCTATAGGTTAGTATATGGGAAAGCTTGCCATTTACCACTAGAGCTAGAGCATAAGACATTTTGGGCTTTGAAAAAGTTAAATTTTGATCTGAGTCGCGCAGGAGCAATAAGAATGCTGCAGCTTAATGAGTTAGAAGAATTTCGTCAATTTTCTTATGAAAATGCGAAGATATATAAAGAAAAGACTAAGCTGTGGCATGACAAGAAAATAAAGTCCAAAGAATTTGTCAAGGGTCAAAAAGTTTTGCTTTATAATTCTAGGTTAAAACTATTTCCTGGAAAATTAAAATCTAAATGGTCAGGACCGTTTATTGTGATTGAGGTTTTCTCCAATGGAGCAATTACTTGGCAGGATGAGAAAGATGGGAGAGTGTTCAAGGTGAATGGTCAGCGTGTCAAGCATTATTGGGGAGAGGAGTTTCAGTCAAAATATCCTTCCCTAAGGTTGGTTGATGATTGAGAGAGCAGGATTTTTGCGGGAGCATTTCACAGAGCAAAATTTTGAGCTCCCAGGATTTGTATTAATTTTATTTTTTGTTGATTTGATTTTAATTGCGGTTAGGTTAGATTTGATTTTGCGAGATTTATTAGATTTTGTCTTTAAATATTTGATTAGATCTTATCTATTTTGTTTTGAATTTGATTTGATTTTCGGGTTATTTATTTAAATTATCTTTCAATTATCTTTTAATTAGTTAGATTTTATTAGATTTTATCTAGATTTTATTTTCAGTTATTTGAATTCTAGTTTTAATTAATTGAGATTTTCTCTAATTTATTCGGCTTCTTTTGAGAAAAACAGATTAAGTTTGATTTGATCGGTTAAAGTTTAATTTGAATTTAAAAGATTTGATTTGCCTATTTTGAAATTTAAATTCCATATCTAAGATTCGGCAGGTTCAGAAGATTGTTGCAGCAAAGATAATGCTGGAGCAAATTTCTCGTATGCATAGAAAGGATTTTAGTGTGAGTAATTATTTTTACCGTTGGGATTTTTGAATTTCTATGGGCAGGTGAATTGCAGGGATGATTGCCACATGTCGTGAAGGGACAATCCGACGGTTTAGCCGTTGACAGCATGCCATTATTTCCCATAGATGATTGGAGTTCCACAATTTTACCGTTAGGGATTTGAATTGCAAATTAATTGTGAACGGTAAAACCATTTATTACGGAGCAAATCCTTTCGGTTAGGATTTCAAATTGCTGGAGCCTTATTTATTTGCAGACATTGGTACGTTTTTCCTCACTTCGTCTTCTTGATTCTATCTTGACATCTGCATTCTTTCTTTCTCCTTTTCATTCTCTACAAAACCCTTTGAGTTATTCATGGCCATAACAAGAGCGAGGAAAGAAAGAGAGAGAGAGAGTGAAAAGGAAATACCCATTACCCCCGAAGTTCCGAAAGTGAAAACTAAGAAGAAAAGAACACTGAAGGAGAAAGAAGCTAAAAGAAGAAGGCGACAACAGAGGGCGGAAGAACAGGAAAAAGTGACAGAGGATGAGGCTGCTGCAGTGGTTGAAGAAAACCTGGAAGAACTGCAAGAACAGACCCCAGGAGAGGCTGATCAGAGACTTGCGGATACAGATACGACTCGAGAGGAAAATGTTGAGGAGAATCAAGAACAGCAGGCTGAGATGATGAGAGACGAGCAGGTAGACGCAGTGTCTGAAAGAGGAAACGAGCAGGACCAAGAAGCTCGTGTTGAGGTAATCATGCCCGAACCGCCAAAACGCTGCCGCATAAAAAGAAAGGCCGACCGTATTCAGGTGATTCGGACTGATACCCCATCACCACCATCATCAGATTCTGAGAGAGAAAAGGCAGAGCGAGAGGAAAGAGAGAAGAAAGAAGCTGAGGACAAAGAAAGAGAAGAAACAGAGAAGAAGACTGAGGAAGAGCAGTTGCTCAAGCGTAGGGCAGAGAAGGGCAAAAATGTTGCTGAAGCATCGGAAGAACACGAGGCGATAGAAGAACAGCAGGTTCCATTTGATCGCTTCGTCAACAATTTTGCCAGAGCAAAATACGCTGAGCTTCTGAAAAGGGATTTCTTGTTCGAGCGCGGTTTCAGTGGTGATCTTCCACAGTTTCTGAGGACCGGTATTGCAGACCACGGCTGGGAGCTGTTTTGTGTGAAGCCGGAATCTGTAAATGCATAGGTGGTGCGTGAATTTTATGCTAACATTGTCAAGGAGGATGGTTTCCAGGTAATTGTCCGAGGAGTCGAGGTGGATTGGAGTCCAAGTGCTATCAATGCACAGTACAACGTTCAAAACTTCCCCCATGCGGCATATAATGAGATGGTTGTGGCGCCATCTGATGAGCAACTAAGTGAGGCTGTAAGGGAGGTAGGAATTGAAGGGGCACAGTGGCAGTTATCCAAGACTCAGAAGAGGACATTCCAGTCGGCTTATTTGAAAAGGGAAGCGAACACATGGATGAGATTTATTAGACAGAAGATGCTTCCAACAACACATGACTCGACAATCTCCAGGGAACGGGTTCTCCTAGCTTTTGCCATCTTACGGTCTCTCAGTATTAATGTAGGAAGGATCATTGCGAATGAGATTTCTGGATGTTGGAAAAAGAAGGTGGGGAAACTATTCTTTCCAAACACAATCACGATGTTGTGCAGAAGAGCAGGGGTTCCGGTGGATGAGGGAGATGTGATCCTGTTTGATAAGGGGATCATAGACACGCCCAATTTGGCACGGCTCCAGCGTGTGCAGGAGGTATGTCAAGGTGGGCTTATCCATGGCATCAACTCGATTCTAGAACAACTGGCACTTTCGGCCAGTAAGCAGGAGTTTGCTGAAAGGCAAACTTTAACCTTCTGGAACTATGTTAAGAATCGGGATGCCAGCTTGAAGAAGGCGCTGCAAGAGAATTTTTCAAAACCTTATCCAGCCCTTCCAGCATTCCCTGAAGATCTGTTGAACCCCTGGATTCTGCCCCCACTTGTTGAAAGAGGAGAAGAGGATGATGAAAATGAACCGGGCCAAGAGGACTGAAGGATGAAGTGGCCCTGGGCGAGCATAATTTGTGTTCTTAAATTTTTGATTGCTCGTGCATTTTCTAACCTCCTTTTCTATTACTATTATGTTTGCTTTTCTTTTTACTTTTCTGCTGCTTGAAAAAAAATATATCTGATGTGTCTTTTCTTATTTTTAATGAAATTTCCAGTTGTTTGTTTTGTTTCATGAGCACTGAGCAACTCTAACTTAACTAATTTTCTTCTGAATTTTTTAAGCTTGGACTGATTTCGCTTAATTAGATCAAGGTATTCTGATCTCCAGAAACCTTTTGCTTGAGCATTTCTTCTAGCCTGGACTGTTGCTGCAACAAAGAAGATTTTGAAGGTAGTATTGACTTATATGATCCACTTTAAGCTTAATCCTAGTCCCATGTTTAGTTTAAAAATTCAGATAGGAAAAAAATAAGTTTGGGGGTATAGTTGCTTTATTAATGATTCATTGGGGACAATGAATAATTCAAGTTTGGGGGACTTTTTGCTACTCCAATTATTTTGCTCGAGCATTCCTCTCCTTCAAATTAAAATTTGTTAGGTTATTAAGTAACCGGGGACATTTGTGATACCGACAGTTTGTCTTCGCGTCAAAAGATGACCTAGGAAATGTGAAAAAATGAGAAATATGAAAAAAAATTATTATTTGCAGAAAAAAATAAAATTATTTGTTGAAGATTTTGCTGAAAAAATTGATGGAGCAAAAGTTTTGAAGGATGAATGATGATCCAACAGTTTTTCTGTCTCCCATAACTTAGGTGAGCTTCATCACAAAATGTCGCCATTCTGAGGGGCAAGAGATGGAATAACTAAGGATTTTTGAGCTTTATAATGAGTATTGAGCCTAGTTGGTGATGAGCTTGAGGCAAGGGTATACTGCACCATAAAGTGGGTCATCCCATGCTTAAGAGCTTATGACTGTAAGGCTGCTTTAAGTCTGATAAATAATGAAATAAACCTCTTTAAAAATATGTTTTGAAATGTCTGATAATAGAGCTAAGCTGTGTTGAGTTCTTAGAATTAAGTTGAAAAGTGGTGATTATTTGTCCCTGCTGAAGGAATCATTTTGCTGCAGCAGAGCTTGGTTTTGCAGAGTGCTCAGGTAAAGGTTAAAGGTAGTGTTGGACTGTCTGGGTTGATTAAGCTATTCTTTGTCTAATATTCTGAATTCTTGAAGGAAGGTGAGTTAGTATTGCTCGGGACGCGCAATAATTTAAGTTTGGGGGTATGATAACTGCCCAAAAGGTAGTTATTTAGGCCTCGATTGTATAGGGATTTGTGTGTCCTTTATGCTTATTAGGGTTGGTTTTGGATAGATATTACATGATTTAACCCATTTGGAAGAATGGAAGCATTGGAAATTATTTTGTCCAGATTATGCTGCTGAGCGACTGGAGGGAGCAAATTCTATGCTGCAGCAAAACTGGGAGCAGAAACTGTCACATCACAGCTCGTTAGCCAACTTCATGAACCGACTTCTGTTGAGTTATTTTCGGGATAAAGGAGCAAGGAGAGCCCTACACGTGTCCAAGTTGACCTAATTCAAGTCTCTTGTCCTTCTATAAAAGGAAGTAGCCGTCAAAGTCAAATTCATTCCATGTTTTCCCTTGGAAGCCGAATAGTATAGGGAGATTGAAGATCATCAAGAACACCATCTTTCGCAAGCTGATTGGGGAGTTTACTTTCTTTATTAACTTGTGGTTATGGACATGCATACTCAGATTGTAATTCGTATTCCTATGCCTATTATGAACTAAGTAGCTTAGGGTGTTGGTTAGGAATAATGTGATTACTGTGCTTCATCTCTAGTAATATATTGACTATCGCATTTTGGTTAATTGTTGTGCTTATTCTCATTTTACTCCCGCCTGGCCAGCTGGTGTGAATAGCTCTCTCTAGTTTCAGGGATGATTTAGAGAGTGTGTGGCAATTATCCACACTACGATCATTGTGTATTGGTGAACGCCAGTGACTGAGCTAGGGATAGCTAGTTGCCTAGTGCTTGATCGGTCGTACTTCATTGGGTTTGAAACATATCCCAAAAGATCCGGAGTTCCGGGAGGAATCCGCTAATAATACTGCGAGGAATGCATGATCAATAATATTGCTGGAGCATATTTTAGAATAATCACTAAACCTAACCAGCGCCTGCCTTTAATCTGTCTATCTATTTGTTTACTTATTGTTCTGTCATTTATTTTGCTTCAGCATAATTCCGATAAAACCCAATCATTTTATTATTCTTGAAACCATTAAAAAGTTACACAAAAATAGGTAGAGTGGAAACTCATTCAGGGCTCGGATTGATAATATTACTTGCTGCAGACTGTGTATACTTGCACAGGAATTCTAGAGTATTTTATACTATATTTTTACTCACTCTAGGAACCCAACAACTGCTCCTACAGCATAATCACTAGCATCACACATAATTTCAAAAGGTTGACTGCAATCAGGTACAACAATAATAGGAGCAGTAGTCAACCTATCTTTCAACAAATTAAATGCTAGCAAACATTCATCAAAGAAAACAAAAGCAGAGTCCTTTTCAAGCAAATTACATAAGGGTTTAACAATTTTCGAAAAATCTTTAATAAAGCGCCTGTAAAACCCTGCATGTCCTAGAAAGCTCCTGACTCCCTTTACATTCGTAGGAGGAAGTAGTTGTTCAATGGCTGCTATCTTGGCTCTGTCCACCTCTAGACCTTTTTCAGATACTTTATGCCCTAAAACTATACCTTCAGTTACCATAAAATGACATTTTTCCCAGTTTAAAACAAGGTTAGTTTCTTGACAACGCTGCAAAACAAGAGAAAGATTATGTAAACAAGCATCAAAAGAAGGTCTAGAGGTGTGTCACTAGGAAACTTCTTTCCACTCTTCAAAGTAATAGCCTTACAGTGTTCTCGTGGATTTACCTCAGCTGTGTCATTAGGAAACTTACCTTTTTGCATGCCATTCAAGGAAGATGCAATTTGACTAATCTGAACCTCCATGTTTTTAATGGCAGTCTCATGACTATTAACAGTGCTACTAACAGTGTCTAGCATGTTCTCAATCTTATTAGTCCTAGACCTAGACTCATTAATAAATTGACCAACTAAGTCCTCTAAGGAAGATTTCTTTTCTTGTGGTGCAGGTGCATACATAAATCCAGGAGGTGGTTGCAAGACATTTTTATTGTTGGCATAGGAAAAATTTTCATGATTTCTGAGCCTTGGATGATAATGAGTAGGTAAAGAATTTTGGTTACCTCTAAAGCCAGAATTTCTGTTGTTCACATACTGTGCCTGCTCTATGTTTGAATCATCGAAAAATTGGGATGCCTCAGCTGCTGCAACTGACTCAATGGATTGTGAATTCCCTGTAGTAGAGAATTTCATAAAAGCATTAGCCAAAGAGTGCATTTGAGCTTGTAAAGCTGAGACATTATCTATCTCATAGATCCCAGCTACAGTTCTAGAGGATGAACGTTCAGAAGGCCACTGATAACTGTTCGTGGCCATGTCTTCTAGCAAAGTCCGAGCACTTTCCACAATTTTAGAAAGTAAAGTGCCTCATGCAGTTGCATCCAAAATAGTTTTAGTAGTACCATTCAGACCATTATAAAATAATTGAATTTGTAACCAGTCAGGATAGTCATGCTGTGGGCACTTCCTCAGTAATTCCTTGTAGCGCTCCCAAGCTTCAAACAGTTGTTCATCATCTTTTTGCTTAAAAGTCCCAATCTCAGTCCTCAACTTAGTTGTCTTTGCAGGTGGGAAATATTTGGCAAGAAAAGCCTGAACCAACGCATCCCACGTAGTAATGCTCCCAGGTGGAAGTGGTTGGAGCCAGTCCCTAGCTTTGTCCTGCAAAGAAAAGGGAAACAAGCGTAAGCGTATGACATCTTCAGTAACACTATTCAACTTCACAGTACCACAAATATCCAAAAAAGATTTTAAATGAGAGTTAGGATCCTCAGAGGGGAATCCTCTGAATGCACTATCCCTAGCCATCTGGATGAGGCCAGTTTTAAGCTCGAAATTATTTGCATTAATCGGCGCGTAGACTATCCCAGATTGTTGATCAGGAAAAGTAGGTTGGAAATAGTCCCGTATCGGCTTCTGCTCATCTTGTGGATTTGGGTTGGCCATTGATGCAAGTCTTTCCCTTTTCTCCTTCATGTTCTTTTTGCAAGTCTTTTCGATTTCAAAATCAAAGGGCACTAGCAGAGCGTCCTTATCTTTTCGCATACAAAATTACAATCTAAAATAAATAAGAAAAACAAAACCAAAAATAAAACAAAAACAACAAAAATAAAGAATAAAAGGAAAAATAAGACAAACACAATAAAATACACTCTAAAGTAAGACCACGCAAATTCCCCAAAATATTAAGCGAACTAAATAATTGTCAATCCCCGACAACGGCGCCAAAAACTTGATGCACAAATTGCTAACCACAAGTGTACGGGGCCAAGTTATAATATAGTGATTTAAAATCGAATGTCGTCCTCTGGATTGGTTTTCAAGTTCCCCTAATTATTAAAGGTATATTCGCCCAATTTTATTTAGAGAAAATAAACGAGAATTATGCAAAACAATGAAAAACTAATCAAAGCAATAAAATATGGAAACTCAATGGAGAAAGGCCTTAGGGAATTGATTTCACCTATTAGATGCATGAATTAATCTAACGAATAATTAGGAACAAATTCGTAACAAGTTCATAAACCAAGGATTATCGATACTTAAAAGCCTCTCCCGAGTGCAATTAATTCTTTATGCAAATTAAGAAATTGATATCCCTATCTAATTTCAACAACAAGCATAAGCAATAAGATCAATCCTATTAACGGATTCTAAAGCAATCTCAAATCTCCTGATTAAAGAATTACTTAAGTTATGCAATTGATGGTCTAATCTAAACTACCCTCTCCCGAGCAATTAGTTCAAAAACGAAAATCATACAATCCGTGATCAAGGGATTATAAGCAATAAGCATACAATTGCATAAATAAACCACGTTATGAAACGTCCTAAAAAAACCGTAAATTAATCCATACAAGCTAATGGCTACATCAAGCCCCTAAGAAACGAAATTTAGCTACACATGGTCTCTAAAATACAAGCGATATTCATCCCAAGCATGCTAAAAAACAGTACGAGAAGTAAGGGAGAAAGATTAAACTCGCTAGCCGTGATTCCCGTGCGTTCCCGTCACGATCCTCCCGATCAAGGCTCCCAAAATCAAGCTCCCACTCTCTCTGCCTTGTTCTGTCCGTTTTCTCTCTCTAGAAGTCGTGTTTCTCTCTCTAAAACAGCTCCCAAAATCAGATGGCATTGCAAAATATATATACTGCCCATTCTGCGTGACAGCGTTGAGACGCTGAGGACACAGCGTCGCGACGCTGTCGCGCGCGTGCCCTAATTAAATCTGGAAAGTTCGCAGCATCGAGACGCTCTGGAGGTAGTGTCTCGATGCTGCCTCGAATTCGCGCGCCTCCAGCCATATACCTAGCGTTGAGACGCTCCAAGGGCTAGCGTCTCAACGCTAGGCCTCAAATTTTGTTTCCTTCGCTTCTTTTCTTGGCTCGAACTCATTCTTCAGCTCTTAACTCACCGGTAATCTTCAAAAACGTCGATTTCCATTGAAATGTTTGATTCCTACAAAACAAAACCAAATAGACATAAAATTGGCCAAAAAGTACACAGGACTAACAATAAAATCATATAAAATATAGCACAATAAATCGTGCTATCAACGGCGTGAGACCTTTGATTCCGAGTCATGGGTCTCTCTTCGCGCGCAAGTTGTCATCGGAGTCGTGGGTCTTCTCTTCCTCCCTTTTTTTTTTAAAAAAAAAGCAGAATATTTGGAAGAAATGAGATGGAGAAAAGTAGAGAAGAAGAGGAAAAAAAGGGAAAAAAAATTAGTCGCCGCCGCTACCGGCCGGCGAGCAGCGGTCGACGGCGGCTGGCGGCTGCCGCCGGAAGGATTAGGGTTAGGGTTGAAGAGGATGAAGAAGGAGGATAAGGGAGAGGAAAAATAAGGAGTAATGGAGAAGAAGAATAAAATAAATAATAATAAAAAATATATTTTTTAAATTAATTTATTATTATTTTTATTTGGAAAATTAAGAAAATAATTTTTTTAATAAAAAAATGTTGCCACGTCAGCATTCCGTGAGAGTTTAACGGAAATTTTGACAGAGGGACCAATAATGTAAAGAAATTCAAACCTCAGGGACTAAATTGTTGAGTTTGAAAACTTAGGGACCAAAGTGTAACTTAACCCAAACCTCAGGGATCAAAAGTGTATTTTTTCCAAAAAATAAAGATGAATCAGCCTTTGAATTGGCAAAACCCCAACTAACAAGAACACCTTTGAGCTTTATCATACTAAGCACGTGGGGCCTGTTTTAAACCATAGAGCGCTTTTTGAAGTTTGCATACATGATCAGGATAGGATGGATCCACAAAACCTTCCGGTTGAGCCATGAAGACAGATTCTTCAAGAGTGCCATTCAAGAAGGCATTATTGATATCTAATTTTCGAACACACAAACACATTGAAACAACAAGGCTTAACATGATTTGAATAGTTGAGGATTTAACCACCAGACTGAAAGTTTCGAAAAATCAATTCCAGGAGTTTAGTGGAATCCTTTGGCAACAAGTCGTGCTTTGTGACGTTCAATACTACCATTGGGTTTATGCTTTATTTTAAAAACCCATTTGTTGCCAACCAAATTCTGAGATGGGTGTGAAGGAATAAGTGACCAAGTAGAGTTTCGTTTCAAAACAAGCATTTCTTCAGTCATGGCATGTTTCCATTCTGGTACTATTAAGGCAGCCTTGGCAGAAACTGGTTCTATATACTTAGAACAAGGAGTAGTGGAATGGGAGCTACGAACAACAATATAGTTGCGAATCTTGGGGCAAAATATGCCATTCTTGGCACATGTTTGCATAGGGTGAGTTGAAGTAGGTATTGGGTCAAGTGTTGGGCTGGCTAAGTTTTGTTCAAGTTGAGATGGATGGGCAATTGGTGGGTCCATGGAAGATGGGGCAGTAATGGGATTCTCTGTGGAACATGGATTGGTGGAAGATTCTAGACAAGTGGATAAATGGCTTGGTAGTCCAGTAGAGGGAATGGATATTGTTGGGTTCACCAAGTTCATGATTGCACCAGCTGAATTGGGAGTGTGGGGAGGGTTAGTGAAGGTGAAGAAATTCCATATTGTGGAGCATGAGTGGGTGAAGTTGTTGGGAGAAAAATGTGGAATACAAATAATGATAATATTATGACGACAATCAATAATATTATAACTATCTCCCCTTCCATAGGTTAAGCCAACACAAGCCAAAAATAATAGTCACAAAAATAATAGAAGAAAGGGAAAAAGAAAACGACACTGAAAAATATACTGGTTCGCCCCAAGCTCGGGACTACGTCCAGTCTTCTGCAACTGCAGGTTCTACTAGAATTTGGGAGATTACAGGAAGCCTTCAATAACGCTACAAACCAACCCTCAATAGCCCAACAATAGCTATTGACTTCCAAGTATCACAACCCGATAGCTTGGGATAAACAAATAAACAAAACCCTGACCCACAAGAGAAATAATCTTATCTCTCTCACGAAAAACCTCACTGTCGCCACTCAACTTGCTGAAAAGAAAAAACAGTTGCAAGACTACAAGAAAAGTCCCTTCAATCGGCTGCACACCTCACACACACATATATATATAGTAAAAAACCTAAAGCTAATGGGCCAAGCCCATTAACTTTCAAATCCTCTTTTCTTTCCGTGCAAGGCAGTCTGAGGAGGTGGTTTTTTGTTTGTCTCCACATATCCAACAGAAGTGAGATTTCCAAGTTGAATGGATGGAGGAGAAAACCAAGTGATAATGGTGTCTGAAGAGGATTGTGTAGGAGGAGGACCTTTAAGAAACCCAGTTTGAAAAGGAAATTCTAATTCATTGAAAACTATACTTCTAGAGATGTACAACCGACCACTTGAACTCAAACATTTGTAACCCTTGTGATGCTCACTATATCCTAAGAACACACACTTGGTTGAGTGAAATTGAAATTTGTGGGTTTGGTATGGTCGAAGGCAAGGAAAGCAAGCACAACCAAAAACCTTGAGAAATGTATAATCGGGTGACACGTTGTAGGCTTTTTCCCAAGGAGATAAATTATTTAGGACAGGTGTGGGAAGTCGATTTATAATATAGGTTGATGTGTATCCCACCAATATTTTAGAGGCATGGAGGCTTGAGCAAGAAGTGTTAGGTCATTTCAACTATATGGTGATGTTTTCTTTGGACAATACCATTTTTTTAGCTGGTGTGTGGACAAGGATGACGAAAACCTATGCCATTGTTTTTTTTTTAAGTTTCAAAGATCCTAAATTCTCCGCCCCAATCAGTTTGCAAGGTTTTAATTTTCTTTTCAAATTTTTTTTCAATGAGTTTCTTGTATTGTAAAAAGGCATGGAAAGCAGCAGATTTTTGTTTCAAGGGAAAAATAGAGGTGAGGCGGGTGAAATCATCTACAAAACTTATGTAGTACTTGTAGCCTAAAGTAGATGGAGTCGGTGAGGGTCTCCAAAGATCACAATGTATGAGCTCAAGTGGCAATGTTGTATTGGAGTGAGATTTAGTAAATGGTAAGGAATGTGATTTTCCAAGTTGACATGAATCGCAAAAACTTCTATTATTAATTGAAAAAGGAAGGACTACATGACTTAGAGATTAAATTCAAGATTTTATCTGAAGAGTGACCCAATCTCTGATGCCACATATTGGTCAGAGATGTACAATTTTTGACACTAGGACTAACTTTTTGACTCAAAAAGAAAATAGGTGTTGTTGGACTTCAACTAACCTGAATGGGCAATTGCTCTTTTGTTCTGGGAAGAGATAGAGGTTTTTGGTTGAAAAGGGTACAGCTGGTACAATCCATCACTAAGCTTGCCTTCCAATATTGTTCTCCCGGTTCTCTTTTCCTTCACATAGCAACAATTAGAGTAAAAAACCACAAGCACATGATTATCGGTTGTCAACTGAGAAATGCTTATCAGATTTCTTTTCATGCATGGCACTAGCAACATATTATTTAGAGTGAGAGATAAATCACCATGCAACTTTGAGTTCAAGGTAGTAGAGCCAATATGTGTGATTTTTAACTTTGAATCGTTACCTATTGTAAGTTGCTCATTACCATTGTATGCATTATGTTGGCCAAGATTCTAAATATCATTTGTGGTGTGATTGGTGGCACCACTGTTTAGTAGCTAGCTTGGGTCATTTATTATGTTTGGGGTTGCAATGTTAGCAGCTGCAGAGTGTTCACCTTCTTTGGGTGCGCTTCCCATGTAGCGCATATTGAGCCGATGGTAGCATTTTTCAGCAGTGTGCCCCATCTTTCCGCACACTTGACATGTGGGCTTTGAGTTTCCTCTTGGGTAGAAATTTATTCCACCTCTACCTCTACCATTATTGTTTCGTTGGCCTCTACTTTGGTCATACCCATGGTTCTGTGATCTAGTCTCTTGACTGAAATTTTTCGTAGAAACATAGTTAGCTGAAGCATTAGACAAATCCGAATTTGCACTTACTTGATTGAGATGATTGAGAGTATTCTCAAACGTGATGAGTGTTGAATAAACTTCTTGCCAAGTGATTGATTCTTTGGCATTTATCTGGCATGCTACAAGTAAATATTCAGCATCTAGACTCGTAAGTGTGCTTGTTATTAGTGAACTTTCACTTACGGGTTCACCAGCAAGGGTCAGTCCATCTGCGATCTGCTTCATTGAAGATAGGTACTAAATTACCTATTAAAACTAGCCGCTTTGGGATCATGGGTCCGAAATTATAGGAACTAAATTCATATGCAATTTAAATCTAAATTCCTACAACCTTTAACATGCATTCTAGGCCTATCAAGGGTCGTCTCACGTAGAGAGTTGATGTGGAATTTTCCTACCGCAAGCGCACGGGTCAAGTAATAATATAGTGAATGTAATATTCGAATGTCGTCCTCTGGATTGGATTTCTAATCAATTTTAATTACCGGAAATTCTCTTGCCCAATTTTATTTAGGGAACCAATCAAGGTGAGCATGAATGTAAATCAAACACAAAACAATGAAAAAGTATGACACTCTAATGGGGACAACGGTCTTAGGGATTTGATTTCACCAATTGGGATTATGGGTTAATTCATGGTTTAATGACATGCTATGATTCATAAATCTTAGGAAACTAAAATCACACATATCTCTCTCGAGCATACATGATTCTCCCACATGCAATGAACCCGATATCCCTTTCTAAATTCATTAAACATGCAAGGCATTAAGGTTAACCTTTTTAACGATTTCTAGAATTAACTATTACCTTCTGATTTCTAGCTAAATCCTAGTTATGCATAATGATTTCTAAGCTAAATCATCTCTCCCAAGTTAGATTCAAGCACAAACAACAATCAATTTATGCCCGGTAAATTGAAAGCATTAAGAACACAATTATGCATAAATGACATCAATAGCAATAAAACCATAAAATCAATCCATAAAGTGCCAACGGCTACATCAATCCCTAAGAATTAAACTTAGCTAAACATAATCCATATTACAATATAAACTAAGTCTAAACAAGCCATAAAAACTACAAAAGTAAAGGGTAAAGAGAATTAAACGCTAAGTAGGCCGAGACCGCACGTCCCCGTTACGATCTCCACGAACAATGGTTTGATTCCCGCTTTTCCTCCACTTGATTCAGCTTCAAAATCCCCTTTTTTCTCTGTTTTTCGGCTCCAAATCGTCCAAGAGAGATCCCCCAAAAAGCCCTAATTGCAAAATATAAATAGGGAAAATTTTGGTCGTAGCGTTGCGACGCTGTCGCGATACCGCGAATCTGGAAAAATCGCCGAGAGCGTCGCGGCGCTATGAATTTTTTTTTTTTTTTTTAGATTGAAAACTCCAAATATAGAATGTCAGCTGAAGGGCCTATCTTCAGTCTTCCAACTTTGATTCTTTTTTATTTTTCGACTTCTTTTCGCATCTCGAACATCCAATTGGCTCAAAACTATATTTCCTACAAATACAACACATAAATGCATAATTTTGGCCAATAAATAATAAAAAAAAACTAGCTAAATTAATTAGGGAAAAATAGCTAGCTATGCTCGCTATCAAGAGTGGCTTGCCTCGACCTAGTGGTTATCTCAAATAACTGATTGAATACACAAGCTATAATTGCATAGTCGTCAATCCTAATTGACTAACGGTCATGTATTGGTTTAAACGGGATTGCATGCAAAACTTTAATGAAAATACAACAAGAACATAAGTTATAAACCAGAAAACTCAGCCAATGTCATTAGAAATCAAAGCATAAATCCAATCCAACGATCTAAAGAAGTTTAGCTATGCATAGAAGAAATAAAAGTGATAAATAACATGAAAGAATCCATAGTAAATGACCAAGAATGATCTACAAACGTGCTGGAAAGTAAAAGAGGAGAAGAAATCGTAAAAGGGACCCCAAAATCTAACCTAACGACGGACTAAACCGAGACCTAATATTTATAGAAAATACGTCGACGTCAAGACACAAGGGCACAACGTCTCGACGCTGCGAACTATTGTCTTCGGCCCGGAATCACGTCGGCGTCAAGACGTTAAGACTGGCGTCGAGACGCTAACCTCTAATTTTGACTTCTTGCTCTTTTTCTCAATCTTGTCTCACTTCTTCTCGGTTCAGGGCTTCAATTGGGTCTTTTCACCTCCTCTCCGTCCAAGACATCGAGATGGCTCCAAAAACTCCGTAATTGGCCTGAATTAAGACCAATTATTGACTCCCGACACAGCCTAAGCTCAATTAACCTGTAAATAGGACAAGTAAAGCATAAAATAACTCTAACAAGCTTAGATTAGAGGCGAAAAAATAGGACTATTTAGGTCTTATCAATCAACCAAAAGCATTAGATTGCGCCCACCTTTTGTGCCAGCAACTTACTCAGACATTGCAAACAGTTGAAAAACACTATCTATGTTGCCCACATAGACATGGTGCAGATAGAACCTTAAGTTGTGCCTGCAAATGCCCTGACAACTAGATTGTGAGTTATGTCCTACTTCTATTCAGCTCCGATGTAGGTGCCTGATAGCGAGCATAGCTAGCTATGTTTCCCTAATTAATTAAGCTAGTCTTTTATATTTAATTGGCCAAAATTATGCAATTTTATGTTCTTTTTGTAGGAATCATGTTTCGGAGTTAAATCGAGAAATTGGAGCTAAATACGTGTTCGGGACATGAAAATTGGCTAAAGAACGGAAAAGATTCAACCAAGAAGAAGTCAAAAGAGAGCCATCCGTAGGCCAGCGTCGGGACGCTGCTCTTGGAGCGTCTCGACGCTGCCTTTCCTTTTCTGAATTAGGCGGCAACAGAGACAGCGTCGAGACTCTGTCTCCTTAGCGTCTCGACGCTGTGACAGCGTCGCGACGCTATGTACACAGTGTCGCGACGCTACCCGCAGATTTTCTATAAATTCCTCTTTTCAGCTACGGATTTGGGGAGTCCAATTGGTTAGATTTTAGCCCTAATTTCGACTAGAGACCTTTAGTGGGAGCTAAAGCAAGGCCAAGGAGCGGGAATCAAGCGAGAAGACGTGGAGATCATGACGGGGACGTGCCGGTTTCGACAGATTCGAGTTTTCCTTTCTCTTTCCCTTAACTCTTGTAGTTTTTATGGCTTTTCATTCAATTAGTGTTTGTAGTTTAAAGACTATGAGTTGCTAGTTGTTTGTCTTAGGGATTGATGTAGTTGTTTTAGTTTGTTGGATTGATTTGTGGTATGAATATGCATTTATTTTACCTATGCAATTATGGTTAAATGCTTTCAATTACTTGATCACTAGTTGAATGATTTGAGTGTTGAATCTTGCTCGGGAGAGGGGATTTGGCCTAAGACTTACTTTATTTAATTGCATGACTAAAGTAGAAATTCTAAGTTTGTGACGGGATTTGGAATAACTTTAGAAGTTGCTTGAAGAACTAAACTCAAAGCCTTGCATGTTAATGAACTTAGATAGGGATATCAAGTTGGTTGCATGCATGAGAATCAATTATGCTCAGGAGAGATAGTTGTGATAAAAGGTTCCTAGACTTGGTAGAATAATTGCATGCTAAATTCATCCCATTAATTAATCCTCAATCTTAATCAATGAAATCAATTCCCTAAGAATCTTTCCATTTGAGTCTCCACTTTTATTTTATGCTTTTTGTCTTTAGATTTATCTTTATCATTGAGTTTTGCTGATCCCTAAATAAAATTGAACAAAAGTATTCGCGATACTTAATTTTGCTAGAAAACCAATCCAGAGGACGACACTCATTTTACACGAAAACACTATATTATTACTTGACCCGTACACTTGCGGTAAGCAAAATACACATCAGTGCCTTTAAAAGACTAAGCCAACTTAGACATCTATTTCTAGGGCTAGCTGATTTAGGTAAATAATGCTCACCACTCATAAAACTCTAGTGGTTACAGTCCTATTTCTAGGATGCAAGAAGACAAAGTCCTATTTCTAGAATCTTTTCCACTATTGTTTTGCGAACCCGCGCATTTAACTCCAACATTTCAACCATCAGCTAAACACAAACTATGTTAACTTAAGTGATCAATTTAAGCAAACTATGAAACTTAAACTTCAACAAAAACAAACAATGCTAAGAGAAAGCGGGGTTGTCTTTGCATAGGTGGGGCTTTCTTCTACTTAAGATATCCACATATTTGAACCCTCGAGAAGAAGCTTAGCTCATAGATGAAAGTAAGGTGCAAGAAATAAAAGGAAGAAAACACAAGATAGAAGAATAAACTGAATTCATATTAATTATAAGGAAATGAGTACAAGAATGATAAACTTACAATTGAAAATTAAAGAAAAACAGAAAAGATACAGCAACTGAAAGTAAAGACTAGACTCGACTAAGGATCTTCCCCTCTCTATCTAGCTTGCTTCTTGACCTCTTTCAAGGGGAGACAAGCCTTTCTCTTCTTCTTCTTTTGAATGGGAGCCGACAAAGGCTGAAAGACCCTGAACTCGGAGTGGTTACAAGATGAGACGAGAGAAAAATACAAAAACTATCCTAAGAACGAATTTATGAGGTCCCATTGCTTCTTACATCTTGATCGCCTTTTATAGACCTTGGAAGGTAGAATTGGCTGTCGAGATTAGTGTGAGAGAGCTTTAAGTTGAATTTTTTAGACGTAAATTTTTTAAAAAAGAAAATCAATGTAATTGAATCAAATTGGATCCTAAACTTTCAATTTCATTAAATTTCACCTCAAACTTAGATAAGTGTTGCAATCTTAATGTTAAAC
This sequence comes from Luffa acutangula, assembly GCA_036850905.1. Taxonomy (NCBI): domain Eukaryota; kingdom Viridiplantae; phylum Streptophyta; class Magnoliopsida; order Cucurbitales; family Cucurbitaceae; genus Luffa; species Luffa acutangula. The sequence goes on from CM072087.1 coordinate 12,026,506, forward strand.
TTGAAAAAGTGTTGCAATTTTAACTCTTTATTAAATTCTCACTCCAAATATCTTTATAAAATATTTTCTCTTATACATTCGATGAATTATAAACTTTATATGCAATATGAAATTGATAAAATTTTAGAGAAAAATGATATTAAAGCTAAACCTTTTTCTTTTGTTGAATTTATGAATTTTGGCAAACTTATTTAATGATCAATTTGTGCATTTATTATAAACTTATCTTTGTGCAAAGCTTGCCAAAGTGTGCATAGCTTAGCGGTAATTAGCATATACCATCTACCAAAGAAATTAGAGGTTTGAATCCCTCATCCTCAAACGTTGTTGAACTAAAAATAAATCTAAGGAAAGCAATATTTTTATTGATTTTAGGGTCCAAATTGATACAACCTAATAAGGGTATGTTTGGGAGTGATTTTGGCATGGCCAAAATCAATTTTTTCATTGTCAAAATCACTTTCCTCTCAAATATTTTGGCAAATGTTGGAATTGATTTTAGAAAAATCTAAAATCATTTTAAATTGATTTTTCAACAATTAGGTTAGAGGTGATTCCTATTGGGTGAAGGACCGGGAATCACCCCCAACTTTTACCCCATTCTATTCAAATGTGGAAATGCCAAATTTACCCTTATATTTAAAGAGAAAATTTTTAGCCTAGATCACTTTCTTTCTCACGATTGAAAACTCTCTGTCGACTGGAAGCTCTTTTCGCAACTTGCTCGACCGCTTTCTCTTTCATTCGAGGGATCGCTTCCCATGTTCTACAGGTAGCTGTTATTTTCGTTTGTATTTGAGTTTTGGATTTGTGTTTTCTTCATTTATTTTGTTGTTTGTTTGTGTAATTTTCATTTCCATTTGTTTAGGGTTTGAGAAATTTTGTTTGAATTTTCTTGATTTGTTTGCGAAATTTTGAACCGATGAACTATATTCTTCTTGCAATGTATTCTTGAATTGCGGAAAGTCTTCTGTGGATTCTGCTTTTAGGATACTTATGCCTAGAAGATAATTAAGATTGCGTTTATGATCCAATAAGCATGAACTTGTGTTGCTAGTAAACAACAAGTATTGGGTTTAACTCTTGGTTTTTAATCTGTTTAGTTGCAGATGTAATTCTATGGAGGTAGAAGAATCTAACTGTGGGGATATTATTAATAACGCTAGCGACTTGGCTGGTGTTTGAGAGATGTGGTTACACCCTTTTGTCTTTAATTTCCAGTGTTCTGCTTCTTCTTGTTACCATTATCTTTCTATGGGCCAAATCTGCCTCCATTTTCAATAGGTAACTAATATGAGATTGCCTCATGACTTGCATGTTACAACCCATCTCTTCAACTTGAATAATATTGGTTTGAGAATGCATGTTCCTAGTGAGTTTGACATCATTCTTGAGTGATTAAGTCCTTATCAAATTCTCTAGTTTTTCAAATTTCAACAACATGATCTGTAAATTTGTCCTGACTTTCTTTTACATTTGATAAACATTTTGGGATGTATACTTCTATGTATTTCATGTCTAGCAGCAGTTTGAGTTCCAAGCCGTGTTTTAGATGTATGAGATATGTAAATGCATTTGGGAAGATGATTAACATGAGTGAGGCATTATATAGTGACAAATATAATATGCAGAATCGGCTGCCTTCGGTAGTTTCTTGTTTTTCCCAGCCAAATGTTATAGAGATGAAACGATTCGGTAGTTTTCAAGCCTTCAAAAATTTATCAATGCAAAATGTAGTATGTACTTTTTGTTTAATTGATCTCTCCTAAGTTCTTAACTAGTTTATACATTGCAGAAGTTAAAACTACTGAACTTTTGTCATTCTCAAATTTCTCCATGTGTTACCTAGCTTCCTTATTTCCAGATTAATTAAGTCTAGTTTAACTTCTGTGCACTTGGATTAAGATTACTTCTGAATCTACTGCCTTTATCTTCTTGAACATACGTTAATTGATAAGTTTTTAGATACAATATTGTCTACCTGAGAGGATTGGACAGAGTTATTGGTATCATATTACTTGACACCATTAACCTCTCCAAGTTTTCACCCTTTATGAGATAACAGGAACTTTTCTTGAAAAGATTTGGCATAATATTTGATTGGATTGATATTGAAATTATTATGTTGCCTAGCATTAGTGTAAGACAAAAACCCTTTTTCGAAAAAAAAAAAGTGTAAGAGAAAAACCATGCAACATCTAGTAGATATTGGAATTTTGAACTCTTCTTCTCTGGCAATCTTTCTTTTCTTTTCTTTTCTTTTTTCATTATGCAGCACCTAGTAGGTTGGATGATTATGTCATTTTTCTCTTTTTGTAGTGGAAATTTTGAACTGCCCTTAGCTATTTGTTTGCATGGATGATGGAATATACTTTGAAGTTTTCCTTGTTTTATTGTATTTGGTGAGATGTGTTGAATTTGAATTGAGTTTTGGGTATATGGTGATGGTTGTGGCTGAAGTTGATTTTTGATTCTATAGAATGTAATTCTTAGTGATGAAAAAGTGAAACAAACAAAGGATATAACTTATTCTATCATTTTCTTTTTTAGAATGTAATTCTTAGTGATGAAAAAGTGAAACAAACAAAGGATATAACTTTTATAAGAACTCATTCTATAACTGACTTTGAGTTCAAGCCTTATGACGATGATGAAGATTTGCTTCCTTCCAGTGATGAAAGAAACAAGTTGAGTGTTACTGAAGAAAGTGATATCATGTAAAGGAGATGGAAGCAAAGCAGAGAAAATTGCAGAATTTCGTATGTCACGTTGATGTATTTATTATATAGTTTCTATTTTAATAGATAATATCTAGTTTAAGTATTTGTAATGTTACAAACATTTCTAGATTGGATGAAATACGATTTTTGAATTTCTATTTCAATATGTATTATACATTTTTTTTTCTTACCTAACATCTTTTATAAAAGTTTAACAATAAAAAAATTTAAAAAAAATAATTAATAAAAATTGATATTTATCATAATTATTTAGTTAAATAATTTCTTGGATGTAAAATGTCCATTTTAGTAATTTGGTAATTCTAAAATCATTTTTAAACCAAACATAATATTTTAAAATCACTTTTAAATATATGAAAATCACTTTTAAAAGTTTGAACCAAACATAAATATGATTGTATAAAAATCAATTTTATAAAATCTCTTCTTCCAAAATCAATAATGCAAACATCACTCCCAAACATGCCTTAAGTTTACGGTCAAAATTGATCTTTTTCTATAATTTTCTTCACAATTTTAAGATAGCCCTTCCAAGTAAAACAAATATTATGGTTGGATCGAATTGAATTCGACACAATCAAAGTCAATCATCCCCTCGAAAATTTGAATCCAATTGAAATATTTTTTAATCCAACACAACCCAACTCATGAATGCCTTTTTAAATTAAACATTACTCACGTCCCCAAAGTGCTTCATTTGATCTAAAACTGTCCCCCAGAAAAATAGATTATTTGCAACAATGATCATCAGGCCATAACATGAATTTCTAAAATATCTAATTCACAAAATCAAAACAAATAGACTAAAAAAAAAGTATCAACATGATTTCATAAATTTTGAGCATATATTATACATTTACAATGGTAACAATTTACTTCATTTGCAATGGTAAGCCTAATTCACAAAATCATATGCCCCAAAAGGAGAAGAATGATAAAAATGATAAGTTTCATCTCTCATCTTTGAAAAGAAAATGATCAAATCCCCAATCAAACCTTAGCAATGGAATATGATAAACAATCCAACAGAATGTAAGTTAAGTAGCAGCTCCTGATGTTCCTGAAGACTCAGCCACCTCTTCAACCTTCAATGTTATAGCAACTTCCTCAACTGTTTTGCCTCTTTCCGACGATCCATCAACCGCCCTGCTCAATCTCTTCAACCATATTTCGTAGTCAACCGTGTACGGTGTTCCACAAAGGCTGTCCACATAATCAGCAAATGCCTTCAACAGGGCTGAAACCTCGCCCAACTTTTGCTGAATTATCCGCTTCGCCCAGCTGGTTTCCCTCCATTGCAATGCAGATTCTATGGAGTCTTGTTGCTCGATCGATCCGCCGCAAACAAAGTAGAGCAGATAAATGAGGCTCTCAGCATCTGAAGATGGACAAAGTTTCCCATGCTGGAGAGCGTGAGAGGATGAGAACTGCAAATTCACAGCCGGGCTGTCTCGGTCTTCCAAAACGGCACGTCCCCAAGATATTGGAATGTATAAGAAACCATTTCTTGATTCTTGAATGTCTACAACTCGTATTATATTCTCAGGGCAGATATCACCGTGCTGGACACTAGCTAGAGAAGCGCTTCTTAGAGCAGCTAGACAGTCTCTGCAACAACGAATCGCCTCTTCAGAAGAAAACGGGCCATCCCGGCCGACTATACATGAAAGTTGCTCACCAACTGGTGATGTCAAAAGCACCGGCGTCCCACACCATGGGTGGTCACATCGTCCCCTCAGGCTCTGCTTCTTACAGGGACCGGAATGTAGGATTCGGCCAGAGGCAATTATTTCAGGTAAACATCTGCTTGAAATGCCTTGTAACTTTAAGATGTTCAGTACTTTTGTTTGTCTCTGTACTTGATACCAAAGACTCATATCCTCCCAAGACGGCTCGAGCTTCGACACGTGAGCGCCCACGTAAAGTGTCAACAACTCTGCTGGATAATCTACAGAAACAGCAGTGTATAGAGAACAGTTGTTAACACCTACCAAGGATCCCTGCACCTGAAAGCTTTTTTGCCCTTGTCTTTGATCATCAACTACCAGCATTTCTCCGGGACGAAGCTTCAAACGCGATGCTTGGTTCTTGTACACATGGTTATCCATCTGCTCCAGTTCAACAATCTCTCCAAGATGATCATTAGACTGTTCAAATGGAACTATTGTATTTTCATTCTCCAAAACTCGACACTCCATCCAGCGCTTCTGTAAACGCAAACCATGGTCTGATGCTAAAGATGTAATCGACTTTCTTGGCAGACCATGCCACTGGGTGATGGAATAGAAAGTTGCCAATAGGATTTGTAGAGTTCCCAAGTCCCCCCAGTTGGCATTTCCAAGTTTGTTCCATATACGGTCGACTGGCGAAACACATACTTCAGCATAATTTCTCATCCATTCAACTGCAGATTGGTAGGGGTTAGTTGAGTTAATGTCGAGTCTGCTAAGGTCTCCGCCGAGTTTCACTACACCACCATATTTTGAATCTAATATCAAAACAAAAACAGAATCGTTGTTGTTGATAGTATTGATTTTGCTTAGACTCCTAGAAATAAGTAAATGTAAACCATAAAAGAGAGATTCACAAACAACACGTGCCGAAAACTTCAACCCATCTTCTGATAGTACATTAGGCTTGAATAAAGCAAACTGCACCACTTGATCCCAACGTACTTGCAGTTCACCTCCAGCTCTAGAAATCAAACTTAAACCCTGTACTTCTCCCAACTTTCCCCTTGATATTGCCTTTTCCACAGTATAGAACTTTGATCCTAAGTGACGAGGACAGGATACAAAGAAAGGCAACGGTCCGCTCTTATGCCAGAACGTGCGCCACAAACCGTTGATGATAGCATGAAAGAAGTCTTCAAGTGCAAGGAACTCATCTTCTATTAGATCATCAGAGAAAGGTGAACAGGGCATACGAAACAGTTGCTGAAACAAAACTCCTTCTAGCGCCAAGTCGAGCTCGTGAATTTCTTCGATCGGAAATGGGGATGGAAAATTTGGTTCCTCATCTGCGGAATGGGATGAAGTATTCTCCACAACCCAATCCTCAAGACTCTGATTAAAGATTTCAAAATCAATCAGTTTTCGTTTGTAGTCTTTCAGCACCTTATACACTCTTCTTGAAACAGGAACAAACTTGCCTGATGAGGCAGTGCCAGATGGACTATGCCCTGACTGAGCTGCAATGAATGAATGAATATTGGTATATGATTGCTTCTCATTAAAGAAAATTTCCTAAATATAAGTTTTAGTCCCTGATGTTTTGAATATTTTTTCAATTTAGTCTCTTACATTTCACCATTTTTCAACTAAACCTTGTTGTGAGTAAATATTAAATTGGTTGATGAAAAGTGTACATAGCATGATATTTGGCAAGTTAGGAGATATTTAGAAGAAAAATTAGGCTAACAGGAAGAAAGTCATATTTCTGCCAATTTTTTAGACATTTGGAGAAGAAATTATGAGATTTTCTCTGTCAGGTGGCCTAATTCCTCCTCGATTCACCAAATATAATGTCTTATAAGTTTAACATCAGCCAATTTTACATTCAACGACGAAAATGGTACAATTGAAACAGGCAAAAACGTAAGGAACCAAATTGAAACTTTTAAAATCATAGAGGTTAAACAGAAAAAATACCCAAATATTAATAACTAAACATATATTTAGCCAAGCAAATATTGAGCTAGTAATATATGAAAAATAAAAAGACATGAGAATAGTACCTAAATCAACCTAATTTTTTCTCTTTTCCATTATTCACGAGTTTATATGGGTTGGTCTCGTGGTCAAGAAGAGTCATGGAAAAATAAAGGGTTTATAGGGAATGGGTTCAACCCATGGTGGCCACCTACTAGGATTTAATATCCTATATGTTTCCTAGCAATCAAACTAACCTTAGCATCATTGTGCATCAGTTAATGAAATTCTATAAAGATTAAGCAACATTGGCCAATTTCACATAACATTATCCATATAAATAAGGTTTTTTCTTTTTTTGCGCTAAGGAACCAGGAAAAAAAAATCACAAGGACATTAAAAAAAAGTCTCACAAAAGAAGGTCTCATTAAAGAAAGGGACTTCAATAAAGTAAAATGAAACATAACCCATAATTACAAAATAACTTGTCACCAATGCCAAAAGAAAAAAATTGAATCTAAAAAGAGACTAAACATAAAAAGGCCCATCTCCACCCAATAAACACTCTATTGTTTCTCTCCCCCACAAACCCCACAATAACGCCACCCGAGCTTGCCCCAAAAACATCCCTTTCTCACGGAACTTTTTATCCATATAAGTAAGGTTTAAATCCTATACTAGTCCTTTGAACTTCCAAAATTTATTCACGTCGCCCCTCGATCGTAAAGATTAGTAAAAATAAGATTTTGATATATTGAAGATTGTATTTAAAACGCGTTTAGAGTGCACTAACGGATGGAAGATGGAAAGTATAAGAAATCGACAAGTACATACCAGAGTGTGATTTTCGAAAACTTCCATCCAAACTTTGAGCCGGAGACAAGTCTAACCCATTTTGAAGAAAACCTGTACCATAATGATGCAAGATTTGTGAGCATAAGAATGCTATTGAAGTATGCAAATTCATAGATAAATGAAACATTTAACATAATTCATCTAAAATGGTAAAAAGAAAGTTTCTCTGAACTGGAATTTAAAGAGGCAACATAGAGAAACACACGATTCAAGAGAAAAGCAGGGGATTGAAAATATTGGCATCTCACCATCTCCTCTGATGTTCAAAATAATATCAAATGTAAACATGAATGAGAATGATTATGGTTAATCAATGGATGGTGCCAAGTTGAGCTCCTTAGATATTATATCATCAACAAAAATGTTAGAGGTTTGAATCCCCACCTCCACATGTTGAACTCAACAAATAAAGTCAACTAATAATTGTTATAATTATATAATTGTTAGAGTTATTATATTAGTATAATAAGTGTAATTATATAGAGTTGTCCTTTATTGTCTTTTTACATTCTCCTACTTAGGGTTAACCTTGTACACTTGTATATATATATCTTTATGTGAATGGAATAGATCATTCTGATTCTCTCAAACCTTTAGAGTTTACATGGTATCAGAGCAGGTCTAGGGCAATTAGGGTTTTGTCTCATTTGAGATTTGTGAACCTTTAGGGTTTTGATTTGGAACATCCCTTGAGGGTTTTGGTTTGCCCGAAACGTCTGCGGCTCGAAATCGCCGTCGCCGCCACCATAACCCGCCGCCGCCGGTTTGGTCTGTCACCGGAGGAATTTTTTGTCACCGCCCAACCCAAAAGGAAGCCCACACGCCGATCCTCAAGTCCTCAAAAGTTGACGGTCAGATTCCCTGCGTGTGGCCCTCACGCACCGCCGCCACTCTCTGCGACAGATTCACGCGCCAGTGCGTGTGAGCGCGTGCGTCGCTTTTTTTTTGCTCTTTAGGTTAATCATTAATTAATGATAATTAATGACTTCGAAGCATGGACACTCTTTTCAATAGAGTGTCCGTGTCAAACGGATGTATTTGACATGTGAAAGAAAGTATCTAGACATGCAGACACACCGATCTCAAAAAATTGATGGAGAATTTAAAAAGAAAAAACATTTAACCCAGTTCATCAACTCATTACTTATCTCACTTTGATCAACCCTAAAATTTAACCTAACCTTAAAGCCCATTTGAAAGACAGAAAGAAATTATGGGGAGGTCACGCTACACACTTCTACAAGCACATTTTAATTTTTCATGTTATATTTGTGTCTTTATCTATTTTGAAGCATCAAATTTATTAGTATATATATACATATTATTTAAAAAAAAATATTCCCTACATGTTCATATTCTACATTTGTAGACAAGACATGTCACCGCATCTATGTCATGTCGTATTCATATCTCATGTTCGTGTCTGTGGATCTAGGTTAATGACTATCATATAAAAATATATGGATCACCATTATTTGAGTTATTAATCATTGATAAGATTTAAAAGTGCAACATAAAAATGTTTTAGAAGTTGTCATAATTGCGATTATTTTTTTAATAATGATATATTGTAATTATTTCCAGAATAGTACATGATAAACTAAGAAAATGAAGTTACCTGTACCACCTCAAATTTCTTTTAAAAAAAGGCTAAACATATGTTTTAGACCAACCTAACGTTTGGGTTCTTTTTAATACAGTCCTTATTGTCTAAAGAATTTCAATTTAGTCCCTTTTGTATTAATCATTTTCAATTTAGTCTCTCATTGTCAACGAAAGTTAAAATTGGTTGAGGAATTTCTTCAATGACATGATACTTCATGAGTGGATGAAAAATTATAAAGAAGCGAAATGGCTTTGCCAGATGAGACAGAAAAACATTTCTATTATCTGAGTCCACAACCAACATGCCTAAGCACCATAGATAAAATTTGAAAGGAATGTTTCCTAACCCCAAAATCAAATTAATTAAGCCCCATTTCAACCATTTGGTTTTCAGTTTCTGGTTCTTGAAACTTAAGCTTATAAACACTTTCTTTGTTTTTCATCAACTTTTTACAAATGTTTTCAAAATTCAAGCCAAGTTTTGAAAAACTAAAAAGAGTAAATTTTAAAAACTTGTTTTTGACATTGAAATTTGGCTAAGAATCAAAATGTTACCTTAGGCAGATGAAAACCATTGTAAAGAAAATGTGAGAAAATAAGCCCAATGCTCAAAAAAAAAGAGGGAAAAAAAAAAACCAAATGTCAAACAGAGCCTTAACATACTTGCTTTGATTCTGATTTAAAATTAAAAGTTCAATTACAAAACCATCCAAATTCAAGGAGCTCAACATTATTTTGAAACCATGACTATATTTATTGTACTTATGACCATGATCCATTAGAATTATGATTTTTATGGAAGACTCTCTTTAACAAAACATGGGACATGTAGACATATAATGGGGGTTCATTAAAAAAGAAATATATATATATATATATATATATATATGTATTGCAATATTTATCAGTACATACCAGAAATGAACTTTCTAAAACTGCCATCTAAACTTTGCACAGGATCTGAGTCCAAATCACCTTGCTCTACACCTGGAGAAAAAAAAACAGAGAATTTTCTTCCAATTAAATCAAGGAAAATATCAGCAATAAAAGAAGTCATATGATAGGAAAACCAGCAAAGGCAAAAGAGGAAAACTTCAAATGGAAATTATGAACCTTTTTAAATATAACAATAATAATTGATAGGATACGAGAAACCTTAAATAAAAAGTACAAAGGGAGATGAAAAAAAGCCAAGGAGAATACAAAAAAAGTTCCTCCAATAATCCAGTTTTTTTTAGTGTGTTCACCATTCACCATGCCTTTTGAAAAAAAATAATTTTAAGTGAAAATAATAAGCATTTTTAAAAAAAATATTAGTTAAATGTTTTCTTTAAAAGCACTTGAGGTGTTTTTTTTTTTTATCTGTTTATAGGATTTCTCAGAATACTTTGTATCATAAAAAAATTTACCAAGCACTTTTAATAGGAAAAAAAATTGAAAATGAACACCAAAAAGAAACTTTGAAAAAGCTCCCGAATATCACGCTCTTTCTGAAGTAGTTTTAGACTATTCAATTCAATTGTTCCCTTCCACTCACTCTCTTTTCGACTTACAAGACCATTGGAGTGTTGATGAAGGTTCTTTTTTCGACTCATGAAATACCCACTCCATATTGAACTGTCAGAGATGCAAAGATCAAAGCTTCTGAGTTACGAGACAATGAGAGAACAAGTGATTTGATCTTCCGACTTCTTTTAAGGCACCAGTTAGGTGAAGGGCACAGATGGGGTTTCCTCGTTTGAATCATATTCATTGCCAAACTTTAGATAAATTACCTTCTTAGATCCCATTAATCCTTCTTGGCAAAACCCCTCTTAATTATTATTATTTTTTTTTATAAGAAAGTAAACTTTCATTGAACAAATCAAAGAATACCAGAATCAAAACCATCCTTCCATGGGAGAGTTATATCATGGAAAACCCTGAACCTAACACCCACTAAACCTCCTCATTCGACTTCTCTTTCTAAAAAATCTGGTTGTTCCTCCCAAACCAAATACCCCACAAAATAGCAAAAAAGCTAGCCTACCACAACAACATGCCTTTCTCCCTAAAGGGCGGATGCATGAGCACCCCCTCCATCAATGACCGCCCATCTCTATTACATGCCCCGCTGGCACCGAACACATCCCTCCAGCAATTCCAAACGTAAGTAGCAAACTTGCAATCCCACAACAAATGATTCAAATCCTCATGACTCCTACAAAGAGTGCACCATTGTAGGGAACAAAACTAAAGAAATAATCTCCTCCTCAATCTCGATACCCTCCCTCAACACCCCTCCATGATCCTTCTCCAAGAAATCAATCCTATTCTTGTTTCTCCTTCCTCTAGCCCAATTGTAAAAGAAAGAAGTATTATCACCTCCATCCTTAGCACACATCACCTTAATCTTTTGTCTCAAGCTTGTATCTTCCTCCCTACAAATAATATTCTCGAACTCCACCTTCAAGGAAACACGTTTCTCTCTCTTCTCCCTAGTCAAAACCCCTTCCTCCTCCAACTCATCATAGTTCTCTCCACAATCTCCAATTTCTTGCTCCTCAGATCCTAAAAACAGAAAGATTCCACTCCTTAAGGACATCTTTAAGGCTTCTCAATTTATCAAAGAAGGAAAACCCTACCACCTTCCGTCCACTCTAACATTCCACCACGAAGACAAGGAAGTCTTAAACGAAGGATAGGACAACCACATATTCTCATATTTGAAAGGGCTCGAAGGCCAATAGGTCAGTGATCTGAAGTAAATTTCGGCCCCAACGCCTAACTAGGACTTGGGAAGAACTCCAACCAAGTCTTAGAGAGAAGAAATCTGTTCAATCTGCACTTAACCACACCTCGCCTCAAACTAGACCAAGTAAACTTACCATTTGCCTACAGAGGATCTAAAAGATTGCAATACTCAATGAACCTATTGAAAATTTTCATGGATCTAGTTACTTGACCCCACTAGACTTTTCCAAGGGTACCTTATCACAATGAAATCTCCCGTCAAACACCAATAACCTTCACAGAGCCCAAACAAACTATCCAACTCCTCCCAAAAAGCCTTCCTCCCCCTCATGGAAGGAGGGCCCATACCCTGTTAAAACCCAACCCAACCCTAAGTTAGGGAACTCAAAAGCCACCAAAACAGACAAAACACCTTGAACCACTTTGAAAGCCTTCAAAGCTTGGCCATCCCATAAAACCAAAATACCTCTTGAAGCCTCCCGTTACTCCAACCCTGCTCCCACTCCTCATGTCTATCACCCCAAATACTCCTAATGAACTCATAGCTGACATATGGCCGCTCCCACAACAATAACTCTTTGACTATCCTCCTTTTCTCCCTACCCCCAGGCTCGCTACAACATTCCAAGAGAACTTTCATTGAGAACCATTAGCATCCCCAACATCCAATGACACCTTCCACCTTCTTCCTTTCATAATTAACTCCGCACTCTAGGTTCTTTAACTCTCTTTCCCATTTCTTTTTTTGAACTCTGCCTTTCCCTTATCCTCTCCCTTCCACTGAAAATTAACTCCGCACTCTAGGTTCTTTTAACTCTCTTTCCCATTTCTTTTTTTGAACTCTGCCTTTCCCTTATCCTCTCCCTTCCACTGAAATAGGTCGGATCTCCTCTATACGCAGAAGATGCAAACTTGTCCAAGAAATCCAAATCCTCATCCCCCGCTCTAAACCATTTGACTAATAACATCCAACAAGAAAATAACTAGTTCTTCCATGATAAACCAAGTGCAATGTCTAATATCTCTATACTGGCATGATATTTTCCACTTTGAGGATAGGCTCTCGTGGTTTTGCCTTTGGTTTCACCGAAAAGGCCCCATACCAATGGAGATAATTATCCTCACTTATATACCATGGATCTTCCCCTTCTCTAAGCAATGTGGGAACTTGGTTTTCACTCTTAACGATATCTAAAGCTGCCAACAACTATTGCATGAACCATACAAATCAACCACCACTTCTTTCCAACACTCCCTCTACCCACATGAGAAGCAAAAACCATTAGACCCCAAAAATCCAACACGAAGTCTTGTCTTCAATAGATATAATTAGGGAGAGATCAAAATTCTATCACAAAGAAAGCATACCCCAGCCTTAAAGCTAGAATTCTTCCACAAAGCCCATAGAGTGATAGAACTAACAAAAAAAAAAAACAGAATGTAACACCTTTGTTGACCTTCACTAGGACTTAACAAGTATTTCATCCACTAACTTCTTTTTTTTTTGTGTGTGTGGTTTATAAATAGTCGAGCTTCAATTGAGAAAAAAAAAAACTGAAAGAATACAAGGGCATAAAAAATCAAAAAGAAAAAAAAGTAGCCCATAGAAGATGGAGGCCACCTAAAGGAAAGGGAAATAACTGCCACGTGTTTCTGGATTGGTTAAACTAGCTTGGAGTTGAAAACAACATTGTCGGTACCACTAAGTCCTACAACAGTCAAATTCAAACTCTTTTTAATGAACTTTCAGTTACAGTCTAGTGGTTTGGTTCTTATTGGAGTTTGACATTCACCACATAAAGATTAGGGTATCATCTTGCATACTCTACTCTTCACGATCTTCTTTATTTAATTCAGTCTTGTTACTTAAAGAGACGTTTCTTTCTCCATTTTTTCTATAAGAAACAAAGGAACTCATAAAGAGAGGCCACATCCAACAAGAACAGCATAAAGAACAAAGGGATAAGATGTCCCTCTTCTTTAGAAGATCCAACAAAAGCCCTCCAATCAAGATTTGTAGTGAAAGTAATATAGTTACAAAACAACTTGTGTTTGGCACTCCAATTTGAGGCCGTGTACAGTATAGGATCGTAAGGAAAAAGAAAATCCTTGCATTTCTTTCCTTCCAAAAAAAAAAGAAAAAAAATAAAGCTCGAGGCATTTTACCAAAGGCTCTAAGCTTTATCCTTGAACCACCAGTCTGATAGAACCTCAGGGAGAAAGATGAAGGTTTCTTCTTTTACACCCTATCAAGGGTATTGATCCTGTTGTGGTTTTGGGCTACTGTCCACAGGAAAATTTTGAATTGAAGGGTTTGCAAAGAATTTGAATCGCGGTAACCTATTTGATCCCTGTAGGTTGATTATAACTTAACAACTTTCACTCTAAGAAAATCTTCAATGCTACTTGGAAAGCAAAGAATATTGCTTCTTTTTAAGTTTCAAATTCCAAAGCCATCAAACTTGAGTGGGATGGAAGCAATTTTCCAATTAACAGGATGAACCTCCTTTTAAGCTAGTATCTTTTTTAAATTTCCAATACAACCTTTCCAAATCTTCCACAGTGCCAGGCGCTTCCAATACAGAGAAATAACAGGTGGGGAGATAAGAAAGCATAGAAAAGGGGTCGGCCAACCTTCTGCAAATAGGGGGGAAAATCCCTCTACAACTTAGAAGAAAGTTCCTCCAAAATAGGAACCAAAACTCTAGGATTTAGGGTTGCTGAAAAGGAAGCAAACCACGAACCTTCAAGGTGATAATTAACAAATATGGGCTACGTACATTACAATAGAGCTTCAACCTGTTTTCATTGGCTCTGATCCTAGCCTTGTAAGCATTTTACTAGGCTACATTGGTTTTCCTCTTTATTTCCTCCATGCAAATGGGAATCATATTCTGTATTGTGAAGATTGTTGCATTTTGATTGCCCCAATTTTTTAGACTTTTTCCTTAGCTGGTTTTGGCATGAGCCTTTATTATCCTAACTCAAACTGCAGAGACTTATTGGAGTAGCTTCTTTTAATTTTATATTTGCTGGACAAACGAGACTTCTTGCAGCATTACAGATTAGCTATTCTTTGGAGTATTTGGATGGAAAAGAAAACCAGAGGATTCAAGAGTTCGAGAAGGGATGAGGTTTGGGAAATAGCACATTGGAATCATTGTTTTGGGTCCCTACTTTTGAGCATTTATATTACGTTCTTGTTTTCTTTGCATTTCTTTGCCTTTTTCACCAAGGGCCAGCTAATCCACGGAGGTCCAATAAGTCCCACAATTCTTAGGCTCTAAGCTCAAGCTATTAAAAAATATATATATAATCCAGAAACTAACTCATGTATTCAGGATAAGAGCAAATGGCCCAAATACAACTGGATTCAGCTGTATGTACCCAAAAAAGAAAAAAAAAAAAAAAAAAAAAAAAAGTAACAAAAACACCAAATTCACAAAAAGGGAAAAAAAAATGAACATTAACTGAAATGCGAGAATGAATGAACAGATAAAACCAAACTCTGTATAAGCAGATGAAGAACAAATTGTTTATGAATAGAACTAATCTCAACTAAACAAAAAAAAAAAATAATCGAAGTTTCGAAGATCAATAGACATCCATCTAAACGAGTGGATCGTTATTGATCCTCGAAATGACAAATTGAAGCACCCAAACAGAGAAATGAAGAAAATGCGAATTTTCCCCATTTTCTTTCCTATAGAATATAAAAACGGACAGAGATAAACTCCATTTGAAGGCAGAACAACTCAGAAGAAGATAAACAAACAACCCATTAAATTGAAAGACGACAAAGAACAAACAAAATAAAGAATTCCCAAAAAGAGAAGAGATTCCATTTGTAGTGTCATTTTGTGCTTCAGTTGGAAGGAAGGCATGGAAGAAGAGAAGAAAAGGAAAAGAAAAAAGAGAACTGACCTGGTTTCATGGTGTTGGAAGAAGAAGAAGAAGAAGGGGGAAATGAGAAGGAAATGGCATTTCTTGGAGAAGGAGAAGAGGGAAGAAGTTTAAAGAAGAATGGAGGAAGAAAATGAGAAGGAGAAGGTTTGGTAGATTGTTGTTGTTGTTGTTGTGGCGGAAGCACGCGAGGAAGGAGTGAAGGAAAGAGAGAGAGAAGAGAAACACAGCTCTCGAGGGTGGAAAGTGGGTGTGGGCATTGGTGAGTGACCAAAAAAGAGTGCTCATTGGCCACTTCCTTCCACAGGGTCCACCTCTACCTCTGGCCTACGTTCTCAGGCTTCTGTTTCATTATTATCATTCGCCATCATCCTTCTTTCTTTCTTTCTTTTTCTTTTCTTCGTTAGTTATTCCCACTTCTTGTCTCAACTCGCCCCGCGTCTTTTTCACGCGCTTCTTATCCCTCCTTCCCTCCTTTCGCCCTTACCTGTCTTGGGTTTTGGATGAAAGTGTTTTTTTTATTTAGGGTTGGTTGCAAAAGTAGCAAGATGGCTCAAAGTAATTGCAAAAGTAGCGGCCCGAAATATTTGCAAAAATGGCAAAATCTCACCATCTGAAAAGTAAAATTACTAAAATGTCCATCACTGATAGAAAACTTTCTATCACTAATAGAAAATTTTTCTATCACTGATAGATTCTATTAGTGGTAGAAAAACTTTCTATCAGTGATAGAAACTTTATTCTATTAGTGATAGAAACTTTCTATCACTGATAGAAATTTTTTTTATCACTGATAGAATCTATCAGTGATAGAAAGACTTTCTATCATAGAAGATTTCTATTATTTTTCTACCACTGATAGAAAGACTTTCTATCATACAAGATTCCAATCAATATATATATAAAATTGACGAGGAAGAAGAAGATGCGCGCGTCAATCACTTTTTCTATCACTGATACATGATAGAAAAAGGAAGAAGAAGATGTGCGCGTCAATCAATTTTTCTATCACTGATAGATGATAGAAAAAATTTCTATCACTGATAGAAATCTTCTATCACTGATAAACAGCTTTTCTATCAGTGATAGAAACTTTCTATCACTGGATAGAATCTATCAGTGATAAAAAGACTTTCTATCACTGGTAGAAGATTTCTAAAAAAAAAACTGACGAGGAAGAAGAAGATGTCAATCAGGGGAGGGGCAATTCAGGAATATAAAAAGTTAATTAAAAAATTTTGTCATTGTTCACACGTAACTTCGGAGATGGAGACACGTGGAATAAACTTTGATTTGTATTAATATTTGTATGCGTGTGGATATACAATCTCTAATGTTGATCCTCTGATTCTCTCTCTTGTGTGTGGATGTGTTTCACTCGAGGGCTGGAACGCTTGATCTCGAGTCTGGAGCTTCCACGGATTCTTGGAGCTTGAAGTCTTCCAAATCTTGAAGGAGTCTTCAGTCTTCAGGAAGTGTTCAGCACTTTGAAACTTGTGGATTTCAAGGAGTCTTCAGTCTTCGATCTTGATGAAGTTCTCTGAATTCTTTGACTCTGGCTTCGAGCTTCAAAATTCTGACCCTTGAAATGGTGGTGAACCCTCTATTTATAGAGTTCTCGCAGGATGGGCCCTGGTAGCTTTTGGGCCTAACAACTTGGGCTTGGGTTTTATTGGTCTTGGGTTTGGTTTATATTTGACCCAAAACCATATGATCCAAATATTTAAAAGACCAAAATTTGATCCAATTAATTATTTTCTTTAATTAATTGGTCAAATCAATTAATTTGATCAAAATAATTTATTTTTAATTAATTGATCAAATGGACATTTGGCCCTAAAAATTTATAATTGGCCAACTTTGTCTTTAAATTAATTTTGGGACACATGTCAATTTATAATTGGTCCCAAATTTAATTAATTATAATTTTGTCATTAATTTTAAATAATGACGTGGCAATTTGTCATTGGCCAAAATTTGTCCTCCAACAAATGCCCCCTTTTCGAGAGTTAGTCACAAGTTATGTGTGAGTGAATCTCGAAAAAGATATTTTGGGATCAAAATGCAAGATATTTGTTCTTGATCTTGACTCCATTTGGTGTTTCAATTTAATCAAAATATGAATTTTGGTCAAAATTTTGATTTTTTTCCATTTGGCAACAAACTTTGATTTGAAGTTTGGGCAAATTTTTGTTTATACCCAAATTTCGATTTGAGGTAAAATCCTACCCAATTTTAATTCATATTTGGAATAGAATTTGAGGTTTTGACTTTGGTTCATTTGGGATAAAATTTGGATTATGCCCAAAAATCAATTTAAGTAAATTTAAGGCTGCATCCAAAATTTGATGGGAATTTGGAATAAAATTTTCATATGGATTAGAGAATTTGATTTGGGATAAGAGTTTGATTACACTCAAATTCAGTTGAATTCAATCCAAATCTATATAGGAGTTTATCAAATCAATTTGAATTTATCTCAAATTTGATTTAAATCAAATCTCATATTTTGGACTAAAATTTGAAACAAAATCTCCAAATTTTTATTTTTCAATTTGATTTAAATCAAATATCATATCTTTGGGTTAAAATTTGAACCAAAGACTCTCGTTGGAGATAAGATTTATATTCGAACCCATCCCAAAATTGATGAAGATTTCCGTTGGAGATAAGATTTATATTTGAACTTATCCCAAAATTGATGAAGATTGTCGTTGGAGATAAGATCTATATTTGAACTCATCCCAAAATTGATGAAGATTTCCGTTGGAGATAAGATTTATATTTGAACGTATCCCAAAATTGATGAAGATTGTCGTTGGAGATAAGATTTATATTTGAACTTATCCCAAAATTGATGAAGATTGTCGTTGGAGATAAGATCTATATTTGAACTCATCCCAAAATTGATGAAGATTTCCGTTGGAGATAAGATTTATATTTGAACGTATCCCAAAATTGATGAAGATTGTCGTTGGAGATAAGATTTATATTTGAACTTATCCCAAAATTGATGAAGATTGTCGTTGGAGATAAGATCTATATTTGAACTCATCCCAAAATTGATAAAGATTGTCGTTGGAGACAAGATTTATCTATTTGAATCCAACTTTCCATTCTATAAATAAGGTTGAACCTCAGCAGGAGAGAGCACACATCAATTGAGGGGAGCATTCAAGAAAGGATTCAAGTAGGAAACTTTCTTCTCTTTTTTTTTTTTAATTTTCGTTTTTTTTTTCCTTTTTTTTTTCTTTTTTCGTTTTTTTTTTTATTTTCGATTTTTTCCTTTTTTTTGATTTTTTTTTTTTGATTTTTTTTTTTACCTTGCCTATATTTCAATTACAAGCACAGTGCCTTCATCCACCATCAAAAAGGTAAGTACGTAGGTAAGTGATTTTTTTTTAGGCATACATATCCTTGTTTTCAATTTGCAGGTACAATGTCTTTCAGCATGAGTGCAAGGACGTGTTCCTTGAGTTGGGACATGTTCCTTGGACTTGTGTCGCCGCCACGCCTTTCAGCACGAGTACAGGGACGTGTTCCTTGAGTTGGGACATGTTCCTTGGACTTGTGTCGCCGCCACGCCTTTCAGCACGAGTACAAGGACGTGTTCCTTGAGTTGGGACATGTTCCTTGGACTTGTGCCGCCGCCACGCCTTTCAGCACGAGTCGCATGAGTGCACGGACATGTTCCTTGAGTTGGGACATGTTCCTTGGACTTATGCCGCCGCCGCGCCTTCCAGCACGAGTGCACGGACATGTTCCTTGAGTTGGGACATGTTCCTTGGACTTGTGTCGCCGCCACGCCTTTCAGCACGAGTTGCAAGGACGTGTTCCTTGAGTTGGGACATGTTCCTTGGACTTGTGCCGCCGCCACGCCTTTCAGCACGAGTGCACGGACATGTTCCTTGAGTTGGGACATGTTCCTTGGACTTGTGCCGCCGCCGCGCCTTTCAGCACGAGTACAGGGACGTGTTCCTTGAGTTGGGACATGTTCCTTGGACTTGTGCCGCCGCCACGCCTTTCAGCACGAGTGCACGGACATGTTCCTTGAGTTGGGACATGTTCCTTGGACTTGTGCCGCCGCCGCGTCTTTCAGCACGAGTACAGGGACATGTTCCTCGCTTTGGGACATGTCCTTGGACTTGTGTCGCCGCCATGCCCTTTTCAGCATGAGTGCAGGGACAATTGACGTCTTTGGACTTTAGGAAGTAGCGCAGCAATGTAGCCGAGCGTAGCATGAGGACCCTCGAACTTGGAGAAGGAAGCAGCGCAGTGTGAGGACAATTGACGTCTTTGGACTTTAGGAAGTAGCGCTGGAGTGCAGCGAAGCGCGTGAGAACCTTTGAACTTGGAGGAAGGAACTGCAGCGAAGTGCGTGAGAACCTTCGAACTTGGGGGGAAGGAACTGCAGCGAAGCGCGTGAGAACCTTCGAATTTGGGGGGAAGGAACTGCAACGAAGCACGTGAAAACCTTCGAATTTGGAGGAAGGAACTGCACAAAGCGCGTGAGAACCTTCGAACTTGGGGGAAGGAATTGCAGAGCGAAGCGCGTGAGAACCTTCGAACTTGGAGGAAGGAACTGCAGCGAAGCGCGTGAGAACCTTCGAATTTGGGGGGAAGAAAATGCAACGAAACGCGTGAGAACCTTCGAATTTGGAGGAAGGAACTGCACGAAGCGCATGAGAACCTTCGAACTTGGGGAAGGAATTGCAGAGCGAAGCGCGTGAGAACCTTCGAACTTGGAGGAAGGATCGCAGCGAAGCGATGTGAGAACCTTCAAACTTGGAGGAAGGAACTGCAGCGAAGCGCATGAGCGCAGCGAAGCGACGTGATAACCTTTGAACTTGGAGGAAGGAACTGCAGCGAAGCGCGTGAGAACCTTCGAACTTGGGGGGAAGGAACTGCAGCGAAGCGCGTGAGAACCTTCGAATTTAGGGGGAAGGAAATGCAGCGAAACACGTGAGAACCTTCGAACTTGGGGGGAAGGAAATGCAACGAAGCGCGTGAGAACCTTCGAATTTGGAGGAAGGAACTGCATGAAGCGCGTGAGAACCTTCAAACTTGGGGAAGGAATTGCAGAGCGAAGCGCGTGAGAACCATCGAACTTGGAGGAAGGATCGCAGCGAAGCGATGTGAGAACCTTCAAACTTGGAGGAAGGAACTGCAGCGAAGCGCATGAGCGCAGCGAAGCGACGTGAGAACCTTCGAACTCGGGGGGAAGGAACTACAGCGAAGCACGTGAGAACCTTCGAATTGTGAGGAAGGAACTGCAACGAAGCGCGTGAGAACCTTCAAACTTGGAGAAAGGAACTGCAGCGAAGCGCGTGAGAACCTTCGAACTTGGGGGGAAGGAACTGCAGCGAAGCGCGTGAGAACCTTCGAACTTGGAGGAAAGAACTGCAACGAAGTGCGTGAGAACCTTTGAACTTTGAGGAAGGAAATGCAG
The DNA here is from genome assembly GCA_036850905.1 of Luffa acutangula. Taxonomy (NCBI): domain Eukaryota; kingdom Viridiplantae; phylum Streptophyta; class Magnoliopsida; order Cucurbitales; family Cucurbitaceae; genus Luffa; species Luffa acutangula. The sequence continues at coordinate 12,047,442 of CM072087.1, forward strand.
CGCAGCGCGTGAGAACCTTCGAATTTGGGGGAAGGAAATGCAGCGAAACGTGTAAGAACCTTCGAATTTGGAGGAAGGAACTGCACGAAGCGCGTGAGAACCTTCGAACTTGGGGGAAGGAATTGCAGAGCGAAGCGTGTGAGAACCTTCGAACTTGGAGGAAGGAACGCAGCGAAGCGCGTGAGAACCTTCGAATTTGGGGGGAAGGAAATGCAGCGAAACGCGTGAGAACCATCGAACTTGGAGGAAGGATCGCAGCGAAGCGATGTGAGAACCTTCAAACTTGGAGGAAGGAACTGCAGCGAAGCGCATGAGCGCAGCGAAGCGACGTGAGAACCTTCGAACTTGGGGGGAAGGAACTACAGCGAAGCGCGTGAGAACCTTCGAATTGTGAGGAAGGAACTGCAACGAAGCGCGTGAGAACCTTCAAACTTGGAGAAAGGAACTGCAGCGAAGCGCGTGAGAACCTTCGAACTTGGGGGGAAGGAACTGCAGCGAAGCGCGTGAGAACCTTCGAACTTGGAGGAAAGAACTGCAACGAAGCGTGTGAGAACCTTTGAACTTTGAGGAAGGAACTGCAGCGCAGCGCGTGAGAACCTTCGAACTTTAAGGAAGGAACTGCAGCGAAGCGCGTGAGAACCTTCGAATTTGGGGGGAAGGAAATGCAGCGAAACGCGTGATAACCTTCGAATTTGGAGGAAGGAACTGCACGAAGCGCGTGAGAACCTTCGAACTTGGAGGAAGGAACGCAGCGAAGCGCGTGAGCGAAGCGAAGCGATGTGAGAACCTTCAAACTTGGAGGAAGAAACTCAGGGAAGCGACGTGAGAACCTTCGAACTTGGGGGGAAGGAACTGCAGTGAAGCGCGTGAGAACCTTCGAACTGTGAGGAAAGAACTGCAGTGAAACGCGTGAGAACCTTCGAACTTGGAGGAAGGAACTGCAGCGAAGTGACGTGAGAACCTTCGAACTTGGAGGGAAGGAACTGCAGCGAAGCGCGTGAGAACCTTCGAACTGTGAGGAAGGAACTGCACCGAAGCGCGTGAGAACCCTCGAATTTGGGGGGAAGGAACTGCAGCGAAGCGCGTGGGAACCTTCGAACTTGGAGGAAGCAACTTCCATTCGCTGTGTTGCCCCCACTAGTGATGAATTTCCTCAATTTATATCGTCGTGCTTCAATATTTGTTGCACTTTCCTTTTTTTTTTGTTTGCAGAGACTGAACTTAAAGTTTTCTTTAAGCTGCCTACGTACCCTTTGAAGAAAAGGGATCAAGTCATAACGTAGTTCAAGATTTTTTTTGCACTCACCTTTTAAGCTCGTGTGGGCTAGGAGCATCATGCAGTTTAGGCTCTTGCGACAAGGAGCTTTTACATTTAAAAGCTCTTATCTTTGTCATGTTCTTGATCAAATCCTTCATTTGCAGGATTGGTCAAGATAATGAGATTTGGCTTCACCTTCAAGGAACCTTCCGTATTTATGAGAACAGAAAACTTCCTCTTCATACGTGACGGGATGCTACTATGAAGCTTCTCGTCACTGTTTACTTCATCGAAAAGTTTCAACTCCAAGTTGTTCATCTTTCTTTTAGGTTGATCGTTTGTTACTTTGAGGCGATCAAAGACAGATGTTGAAGATCGATTTTTCTTCGATGTGGAGACACTTAGCCTTTGGAAAGCTGAAGGTCGAGTGAAGGTGGACACCGAACATTGATTTTCTTCTTCTGTCGCGACCATACTCATTCTTTGGAATACTGAAGGACGAGTAGTTGGAGGCTTGATGCGATCGAAGACGGAGGTCCTTTGTTCACCCTTCTTGGAATTGTCAACTTCTTCTACGTTGATGTAGTAGGAAGTTGCAAAGTTCTCTTTTTCCTTTTTGTGGAAAGTTTTAGAGAAGAGTTTCTTCGCAGTCGCCAGTTGTTGAGGTTGAGAAAACTTTTTACTTCTCTTCCTCTTGGGTTGAAGTTTCTTAGGATCCTTTTTTCTTTGATGTTTGCTCTTTCCTTTGATTGTAGCAAGATTTGATTGAGCTACTTCATCAAAGTCGAGCTCAATTTTTCTTTCCATAGCCAGCTTTAGAATTAAGTCCTTTAGGACGAAACATCTTTCCACTGGATGACCAATAACTCGATGATACTTGCAATACTTGGGATCATCGACTTTCTTCATCTCTTCTGGTCGTTTACACTTAGGAAGCTCTATCAGTTGCGCTTCCAATAGTTGTTCCAACATATCAGGGATGTCGACATCAGGGAAAGGATAGATTTTCTTTTGTCTTTCCTTTAAAGTTAAGTGATGCGCTCCATTTGTTTGTCGCTTTCCTTTCGTAGACGACTTGGGAGGGGTTGTGTTGACAACCATAGATTCTTCTATAGTCTCTTCGTCGTTCCTTCCTTCTTTTCTCATGTTAGGGAAGAGAAGGTCTTGGTTTTCTCGACTAGCAATACTTAGCTCCATATCGTGGGCGCGAGTTGCTAGTTCCTCAAAGGTGCGAGGCTTTATACCTTTAAGGATGTAGAGGAGTTCCCAGTGCATGCCTTGAATGCACATCTCAACGGAAGAGAGTTCAGTGAGGCGATCTTTGCAATCTAAACTCATAGCTCTCCAGCGATTTATATAGTTAACAACGAGTTCACCTTTTCGTTGTTTAGTATTGGTGAGCTCAAACATGCTAACAGTTCGTCTAGTGCTGTAGAAGCGATTCAAAAACTCTCTTTCGAGTTCCTCCCAACTGTCTATTGACTCAGGTTCTAGATCAGTGTACCAGTCAAAAGCATTTCCTTTAAGTGTTCGAATGAACTGTTTGACTAGTAGGTCCCCTCGAGTACCAGCGTTCTCGCATGTCTCAACGAAGTGGGCAATATGTTGTTTAGGATTGCCTTTTCCATCAAACTGCTGAAATTTTGGTGGCTGATACCCGATTGGCGTTCTCAAGTTATCAATCCTCTTAGTATAAGGTTTGGAGTACAAGAGGGAATCTTGAGTAGGTCCACCGTATTGAGCTCTGATACAGTTTGTGATCATATCTTGGAGCTGTTGGATGGATAGTGAAGCGACCGAAACAGAACATTGTGGATGATCATCTTGCACTATAGACTTTTCTTTGTCGTGATTTTTTAAGACTTGGGTTTGACTTGATTCGGCGATATGTTGGTTCTCAATTTGGCTCTTTAGTTGCTCAATTTGAGAATCTTTTTCTTCAATCGCCTTCATCAAGTTGTTGATGTGTTCTTGCATCTCAGTCATTCTTTCTTCCATAGTTCTTGTCTCAGTCATCATGACAGTCACTACGTCACAATCAGGTTCAAACAGAGGGTTATACTTCACAAGAAATTTGTCATTGGTATATGCCCCCTGCAAGGTTGTTTCTTCGCTTGCAATGATAGAAGTTTTATCTTCTTGCAACCTCAGTTCATTGAAGCAGCAATGGGCAGTTGAACCCATGTAAGACTTGATCTTGACAGCGACCATCGAAGAAGTCTTGAATGACATATTTACTTTTATGTTTTGAGATAAGAGAGAGAGATGAGAGGTAGAGATGGTCCCACTGGGCGTGCCAATTTGTTCACACGTAACTTCGGAGATGGAGACACGTGGAATAAACTTTGATTTGTATTAATATTTGTATGCGTGTGGATATACAATCTCTAATGTTGATCCTCTGATTCTCTCTCTTGTGTGTGGATGTGTTTCACTCGAGGGCTGGAACGCTTGATCTCGAGTCTGGAGCTTCCACGGATTCTTGGAGCTTGAAGTCTTCCAAATCTTGAAGGAGTCTTCAGTCTTCAGGAAGTGTTCAGCACTTTGAAACTTGTGGATTTCAAGGAGTCTTCAGTCTTCGATCTTGATGAAGTTCTCTGAATTCTTTGACTCTGGCTTCGAGCTTCAAAATTCTGACCCTTGAAATGGTGGTGAACCCTCTATTTATAGAGTTCTCGCAGGATGGGCCCTGGTAGCTTTTGGGCCTAACAACTTGGGCTTGGGTTTTATTGGTCTTGGGTTTGGTTTATATTTGACCCAAAACCATATGATCCAAATATTTAAAAGACCCAAATTTGATCCAATTAATTATTTTCTTTAATTAATTAGTCAAATCAATTAATCTGATCAAAATAATTTATTTTTAATTAATTGATCAAATGGACATTTGGCCCTAAAAATTTATAATTGGCCAACTTTGTCTTTAAATTAATTTTGGGACACATGTCAATTTATAATTGGTCCCAAATTTAATTAATTATAATTTTGTCATTAATTTTAAATAACGACGTGACAATTTGTCATTGGCCAAAATTTCTCCTCCAACCGTCATATTTGCAAATATTTTTAAAAATTACTATATTTGTCATTATTTACCCTCATGTTGCCACCCATTACAATTATCCTTTTATTTATTGTTTGATAACAATTTCGTTTTTTTAAATTAAATTTATAAATTAAAAATTTTTATTTTTTTTAATAAATTTTTCCTATGTTTTTTTTTTAAAAAAACAAATCAATTGAAAAGTACAAAAAAAAAAAATTGTAGTTTTCAAAAACTTATTTTTGTTTTGGAATTTGGCTTGGAATTCAAGTGTGTCCTTGACAAACATGATAGCTATGATGATAAGAAAATGGGGAGAAAACAAACATAATTTTCAAAAAACATAAATCAAAAACCAAATGATTATCAAACAAGGTCTTAAATATTTTTGGGACTGCTTTTTTCTTGGTCTCTCTTTGTATGATTTGGTTAATTTGGTTTTAGCTGCATGTCAATATTTTCTTCCAATTACCGTGAAACTAAAATTATACTATATGCATTCTCTTTTTTTTTTTTTTTTTTTTTTTTTGAAATAACTATATGCATTCTTTATAACCCTGATTTCTGTCATTCCCTTCATATGTCAATTTGAATAACATTAGTTAGAGTATAGAATGGTTAAATCCAAAGTAAGAGGCAATGGCAGGCATACACACCAAGGGGCTTGAGCTTCCCTTTAACTTAAAATTTTATATTAGATATTATAAACACCACTTCAAATTTTTTAATTGTCTCGCAGTGTAGTGGCTTAAGGCCCGTGTTGTTGGCATACATCTTAGTAGGGGTGTTCATCTTCAAACCGAAAACCAACATGACCGACCGAAAACCGACGGCGGCCGGTCAGCTTTAGTCTAAAACTTTTAATAATCTTTAGTCTAAAACACACAACACAACCCTTGAACCCTAACCATTTTCAAAATCCTCCTCACGTCGTCTCTCTCAGTTCTTGCCTCCATCTCATCTCAGATCTCTCTCTCACAAGGTCGCTCGTCGTCGCCTCGCCTCCCTCGACCTCACCGTCGTTGTCTCCATCCTCACGCCATCTCGATCTTTGTTCTCACTTCCCCCTCACGTCGTCTCTTACTTTTTGTTCTGAGTTCTTCCTCACACCGTCTCTCTCTCCCTTGGCCTTGCCATCGACGTCATCATCACTGTCGCCTCCTCATCGTCGTCTCTCTATTCTCCATCTCCCTCATCGCCATCAGGTTCTTGTCTCCCTCAAACCCTTGGGCAAGCAGCCAAGCACCGCAACTCAAGGTTAGTTCTCTCCATCTTTCGATATCTAATAATAGTATTTAAAATTAATATTTAAAATATTAAAAAAGAAAAAAGAAATTACCAAGACCGAACCAACCGATCGGCCTGTCAGTTGCTAGCAATCTTCGAAAGACGTCAGTTTCCAATATTCTGAAAAACCGACCGACCGATGAACACCCCTACATCTTACTTTGAGCTTGCCTACGCTTTTGAAGCCTCTTTTTCCTCACTCTTTTTAGTTACTATGTTTACCATAAGTGAATCAAATCTTGTGTTTTTTTTTCTTTTGACAATATGTGGGGTGGGGGATTCAAACCTCTACTCTCTTGTTTAGAGTGATTATTCCTTTTTCTTTTCTTTTTTTAACAAATTACTTCCACAATCTCATTTTGTTATTTTAATTTCATTCTTTTTCTTTTATATTTATTTAGAAATTTATTTATATTTCATAGTGTAAACTTAATTGAGTAAATCATAAATTTAATCCATGAACTTTGAGAGTTTGTTTTTAATATGCTCTTAAATTTAAAAGGTGTGTCAAAGCGAGCATAGCTTAGTAGTAATTGGCATATAGTCTCGATCAAGAAGTCAGGGGTTCAAATCCCCATTTAAAGACCTATTAAACACAAAATTAAAAGTTTAGAGACTTTAACTTTTTAAAATCAAAGACTTATTAGACATAATGTTAAAAATCGAATGATAATCAAACTTATAATTTAACCAATTTAATATCAAAACATATAAACCAATATCAATATAATGTCTCCAAAATTATTTTTAGGGAAACAAATCAATTTTTACCCATGATCTTGACCACTAGTATCAATTTTCACCATAAACTATCACAATTTCATCAATTTCGACCTTGAATTTAGACAAGTGTGGTAACTTTTACCATCTATTCAATTTCCACTCATTCTTTCATTAATTTTAACCAAAAAAAAGTCAAAAAAAATCCAAAAGCTCGTTAGTTTAATGAAAATTAACCTTTGCACAAATTTAATGCTCAAAATCGACTATTAAATAGCACCGGTAAAACTTACCAATTTCATAAAAAAAAAGGGCAAATTGCAAAAACCACCCCTGAAGTATGATGTTTGTAACAATTACACCCTTAAAGTTTCAATTGTAAAAATTAAACCCTCCAACTTTCAAAAGTGTAAAAATTAGAACCCTAAATTTTGAATGTTAAAATCAAACCCTCAATCTATCATAAATGTAAAAATTGGATCCATCTCATATTTTTCTTTCTCTCTCCTCTTTCCACTTTCCCTCTTCTTTCTCTCTCTACCTCCACATCCCTTCGATCACCCTCTCTCTCTACTTTTCCTTCTTTCATTTCACTCTTTCTAATTTTTACACTCTGATCGGCATCCGCCATAGTTTTTGTAGCTCCAAGGCCAGACGACTCCTTCGTCGAACAACTGATCTAGACCCAAAACTTCTGAGTCTCCAAAAAAACAGAGAAGCTCAACCATTTTCGTCTATACTGGCATGACATTTTGGGTGGGAAAAACCCAAGCGCAGTCCAAATCGTAGCGTCCACATCAACAACATTGTCATCGTAAAAACCAAAGTAGATTTATACCCAAACAACATGGATGAAATTGTGCTTTTAACTTTATTTTTAAACAAAAAAAATTATTAATCAATGATCACTAGTTTACTGGGATGTACGCTGGAGCTTCACAAAAGAATTTAAGTCTGTTAATGACGATGAATTTCGCACTTGTGAGTAGGACATACATTGGAAGCACCAACACGATCTTGGGGAGAAACCCAGTTGATGAAAAGGTGAGAGAAAGAGGTGATCAAAGGGATGGAGAGGTAGAGGTAGAGGGAGAAAGGAGAGAGAATGTGAAATATGAGATGGACCCAATTTTTACATTTATGATAGATTGAGGGTTTAATTTTAACATTTAGGGGCTGTTTGGGGTGCTGAATTGGTTATTATATCTGGTGGTTATAATAATCTGGCAATTATAATAGTCTGGGGGTTATAATAATCTGTGTTTGGAGTGCAGATTATTATAGTCTGGGATAAAATAATCTGTGTTTGGGGTGCAGATTATCATAGTCTGGGATAAAATAATCTGTGTTTGGGGTGCAGATTATCATAGTATGGGATAAAATAATCTGTGTTTGGTATGCAGATTATTTTAGTATGGGTTAAAATATCTGTGTTTGGATTGCTGATATGTTTCACATGATAATCTGAATCAAATATTCAAGTTGATTTTTTTTTCCTGACCATTTTTTTTATTCACTCAAACAACTTCGTATGTCCAATATTGTAGTTTGCAAATATGAATAAAAAATGAACATGGATTCAATTGTAACAAAAAGAAAGTATTGGGTAGACGGGTTGAATGATGTGTTTAACTTCAAATGAAACAAAAAGTCACCAAAGGTAAGGGTTCACTTTCTTTGGCTTAGGGTCATGATTTTTCCACAATTGAAGTTATTACATGATTTCATATTGAAAAACCATATTTGTTTCAATTCTGTATTTTGAACTTAAAAATGATAAATGCTTACGTACGAAGAAATTATGTAATAGAAGTCCATATTTATATATGTAGAAAGACAACCTAATATTTAACTCCCTACAGTTGCACAAAAAAAAAACATGTGGGAGGTAAGGTTGACGTCTTGTGGCCACACCCGTGGTGGCACAAAAATACCTTTTCATATACATATATGAGCACAAAATATAGATAGAAATGTCTTCGAAGAACAGATAAATGTGAAGCAGCACATTGGTCGAGGAATGGTGGCTCAACTGTGTTTGTCCAAGAGGTATTCACAATACTCCAACTTCAGAGGAGCAGGAATAGATAAGAAGCTCTCTGTCGCTTTCATGTTATTGAAAAGGATATCCATGAGCTTCACCCTTTTTCGGTTGTCCAGGTCTGGTACCTCCATCAAGTGGGAGACAATTTTATCCCGGAACTCTGTCTCTATGGCGCGTTTTTTGTCTGGCCAGTCAGCAATGGACTTAAGTTGTTCTATGAACGAGGCCATTCCTCGATTCACAACTTCTGCGATGTGCATGTTAGGCCCAGATCTCTTTCTCTTACTACCACGTGACGAATTTCCAGTTGCGTAAGTTTGACTGTTCGGCGTCACCTGAGGCTCATCCTCTGACATGTTCACATTAGGCATGGTGAACGGTTGGATGGGGATGTCGTTGTCCGGGGATCCACTAAGGTTTACTGCATCATCTGGTACGTTAGACCCCATCTCTGTCATCACCTCTGACACCCCCCCCCCCCGTGGCTCTATCCTTCCCAAATACATATGTGAGGTCCTCAAAATGGGGGAAAGGCTTGTTAAGCATGCCCTTTGCGATTGGATGATGCTGCATTCACCCGAAAGTTTATGTTAGGAAGCAATAAATTTTGAGTAGTTAACACGGTAAAATGTTCTTACCTTCACCCACAGGTTGAATGTTTCTTTCTCCGCCTCGATGCACTTAAATCCCTCGTTCCAGTCAAAGCCACTACATCTAGGACCCATCATCTCTGCAATAGCATGGTATTGTTTCTTCAGGGTGCGAACCCTGGATTCAATGCAGCTCTGTGTTGGAACGTCTCGTCCCGGCATTTTCTCCCTCATCAGGTGTTCCAGTTGCGCTTGATACCCAGATCTAAACGTCCCATTATCGGACCTCCAACCGCCCACATGAACTAAGGACACGAGGGATTCAACAAGCTTCGCGTCCTCGTTATTCGTCCACGTGTGTCTTGGAGCTCTAGACGAACTGGTCATTCTGCTATGTGAATACATACATTGTGGAAATGTTAAACTATAACGTAATACAAATCATGTACATAGATTCATGAATGAAAATTGCATTAACCAAGATAAACAATTACATTAACGATTGGAATGTAAACAGTTAATACAACTAGGGATTCTGAATACTAAACTAGAAGAAGCAATTCATAAAATCTATAAAGCAATGTTATTTCATTAGCTATGACGTAACTCCCATTCCGAAAACATCTGTTATGCCAACTCATCCCTCCACCTGCTCCATTCGTTTGTAGTCTCAATGAAATTAATATTCTCACCATCAGTTGTGGTCGATGCAGAATCCACCTCATCTAGTTCGTCGGGAATTTCACGATCACCCATCTCCCTGTTGATAAGATTGTGAAGTAAGCAGCACGCTGTGATGGTCCGTCCTTGAATTCGAACTGGATAGTACGATTTAGCTCGGAGGATAGCCCACCTTCCTTTTAGCAAATTGAACGCCTTCTCAATCACATTCCTTGCAGATGAATGCTTCATGTTGAAGAATTCCTTTGGAGTAGTTGGTGCATTCCCCGCACCACGCCATTCAGAGAGGTGATAACGTTCCCCTCTATACGGTGCTAGGAAACCCTCTACATTAGGGTACCCAGCATCGCACAGATAATAATATCCTGTGGAATGTTATAGCGGCTCAGTACATCTTCCTAAGGGTTGTATGGTGAAAGGAAAAAAAATATCTGATGATTTACCCTTCGGAACTTTGAGTCCATTCGGTCGTGATATTGCATCTCTAAGCACCCGGGAATCAGCGGCAGACCCTTCCCACCCTGGTAGGACGAATGTGAAATCTCTGTTTGTATCACAGACAACAAGCACATTTGTGGCAATTTCACCTTTCCTTGTTCTATACCTCGGACGATCGAGGACACTAACATTGACCTTGATGTATGTTCCATCCAACGCACCAAGGCAATTCTGCGTCGACATAGTAGAGACAATATTGGTTCACGTTTTTAACCCTACAAGTGAGTCTAGACTCAGATAAAGTTGGATGAATTATGATCTATACCTGAAACCATTTCCACCTAGGATCCGTACAAGAGGTAGTGACTGGTTCAGGTTTTTTCAAGAGAACTTCATGCAGTCGTAACACCCCATGAAGGACGGTGTTGAAATGCCTAGAAATTGTCTCCCCAGACCTAGCGAACTGCATACGAACTACTCGGTTCTTAACGTCGTGGGCTATGATGTGTAAGAACATGGCAACCATCTCTTCTACATCTACGACATCCGTAACGGATAAGCCGGCAACTGTTCTTAATAAGGTGCACAGTATGGCAAAACATCTTCTGTCCATCCTTGTACTCTCTCGACAACGTAAGTCAGACTCGTGTATAAGTCTGAAGAATGCTAGTTGCCTAATGTGGTGTCGGATGTAGGGTGATTCGTGTTCTATTCTCCTACGATCGTTCATATATAGATCTAATAGTAGGAGAATTTGAGTTTGAGTTGTGGTGAAGGTTGCCAATATGGCCACTAGTTCATGGGGATCCAGTTCATCGGGATCCATAATTAAACTAGGAGACAAAGAAAAAAAAAGGTCATCATGGACGAATATATCGTTTAACTAAACGTGGAAAAATGGAAAAAAGTAATAAATAAATCAGGAGGCCAAAAGGAACTTACGATCATGGATTTGTTATTAAAAGTTGAAAAGGATTTGTAAAAAACGAAAACAACATAACTTTGGGGTCCGGGTTTTCGTATAAAAATATATATAGTAAAAACATAAAAATACGTTCAAAAAGAGCGTTAGGATACGTTCAAAAAGAGTCATATGGTAACTCATTATGATTTGAAACATTTTTTTTCCAAATTTTTATTTTGTGTTCAAGATTGTGTTAAAATCATTATGTTAATTTGTGTTAAATATTGTGTTTAAAAATCCGTATAATCTTTGTTAAAATAAAATAACTCATTAATTCTCTCTTGTCCCTTGAGTAATAACGAAACATTTTTGAAGAATAAAATATAACTCGTCATGTTATACTCCAAAAAAAAATTCCCAACCAAATTGGATTTAGATTCTTGTTAGGCCAAAACATAAAAAAAGTGTCCAACTGACTTGGCATCAACTGGGTAACTAAATAACTTTTTTTAGTGGAACTTGTTTATAAAGTCTGTTTTTCTGGAAAAAAAAATATGTTATTCGAAATCTGGTTCTTTCAAAAGTTTGTGACACGTAAATATTTCTTCATTAATCTCTATTTCTTTTCTAAAACCGATTTTATTTCTTTTCTAAAACAGATTTTATTTTTTTTCTAAAACAGATTTTATTTCTTTTCTAATATCTATTTCTTTTCTAAATTTTTATTTGTAAACCAAACTCTTTTCTTTTATCTTATATTTAGCTATAACTCCTAAATCTCATTCGATAATGACTAATTCCATGCTTTCACGGAATAATTAAAACGATCCTTACAAAAATTTAAAATTTGTGTTAAAGATAGTGGTAAAATTCAGAATAAGCAAACATATATTAAAATTTGTGTTATTTGTTAAAATTATAAAATTTGTGTTAAAATTTACCTAACTTTGAACCAATATCCAAAAAAAAAGAAAATTTTTAAGCAACCTTTAGACTAAAAACTTCTGACCACCAAACATATGTAAAAAGCACAACCAAAATATAATACTTTCAACTTGCCTAATGTTCAAAATGTTTAATATACAATGCCCCACATAGAATATGAATGAAAAAGTCTATGAAATAAATACAACCATAAAAAGAAAAAACAAGGTTCAATCAATATACATGAACAAATAAAATGTGCAACATAAATAAATTACAAAAGGATCATTTGATCTTTAAGAAAAGACGAACCTCGAAGTAAGGTCGATGAAAGTATGTTTTCCAAATCCTGAAAAACAAAAAAGGATGAAGATTAGAACCTAATTATCAAATTTTTAGTACATACAGAACAAGGACACTAACCTTACTAGGAGGAGATGGGGAAGCAAAGTATGAGGCAACAACTAGTTTCCTTGGGGAAGGAGTCCGCCCCTGTTGCAAGAGAGAAGCGCATGAGTATTATGTCAAAGACCATGTACAAAAAAGTAGTTAAGAAGAAGGGAGGGAGAGAGAAGAGACTAACCTAATTGTATGTAGAGGAAGAGAAGAACAAGTTGGGGCTGCCTGAAGAACCAACGTAAAAATGATACATGTATATAAAGAATGAAAGTGAAGAGTAGTCTTCAAGGTTGGTTGGTGCACTTATTGCACCCAACCAACATTCCAATGGTAGAAGAAGGGATATTGAATAATGTCAAATCCCATTGACAATTTCAGCATTTATGAAGAGCAATCATCATTTTTTTTAAAGCAAATGTCAACTCAACCGTGTATGCAGAAGAACATTTATTACAAAGAGACCAATGCATTCATAAATAAACAGTTGTTAAAGAGTGGGAAATTTGGCCGACCTCAGGTTTTTGAAATTCCTTCATGAACATTGAATTTCATGTACAATGTTGGAAAACAAAAACAAAGATCTCAGATATGGCCATGAATTAGAGAATATACATAGGCAGACAACAATTATGCAAAAACAGGACAACCATCACAAAATTATGGTAAACATACTTAAAGAACACGTAAATCTCAGAGTAGAATTATGAAAAAAAAAATAGAAACATAGATTTCAAATATGGCCATAAATCAGAGGACATACATAAAACAAATAAGGAGTATGCAAAACAGGAAAGACAACACAAAATCATGGTGAACATTCAAACAACACAGAGATCTAAACTTATGAATCGTGAATGAAATAATTATTATGCCACAAAAAAAAAGAAGAAAAATAGGCAATAATCGTCTGAAAAAAAAGGAAGGAAATGGAAACATTCGGATCAGAGAACAACGATGCAGAAAAAAAAAGAAAAATAAAACCCATCACTGACTCGTGAATCAAAGAACTATTATGCAAAAAAAAAACAAGAAAAATACTCAGCATCGACGACAAAAAAAAAAAAAAGGAAAACGTCTCCTAGTGTAATCAGAGAACGAATATGCAAAAGGGGCAGAAAAAAACTCATCGTCGACTACAAATAAACAAGAAAAATAAAAAAAGGAACAAGAAACATTTGAATCAAACAACAATTATGCAAAGAAAAAACAAGAAACGTAAACATTCGAAAATATATATAAAAACAGAGACCAAATAAAGCAACAATAGAAGGAAAAAAACAGATCAGAGAGAGAGCCCGGAGGCATTCATCATCAGCCAGCCAAAGGATAGAGAACAAACCTTCAAACACCTCCCCCACCAGGCTCGAAAGGACTCCGACCACCCCCTACCACGCATTCCCCGAAGTCCTAACCCATCGAATCCAACATGCAACCTCGAAAAGTCGAAGGAAAGCGGCAAGAGGGGGAACCCTATTCAGAGCGGCGAGGGAATCGTGAAAACTCGTTTCAGATCTGGTGAAAAACACCGATCTGGAAACGGATAGAGAAGGGAGACAAAGAGATACGCTTGAGGAAGAAGAGGGTGACAGAGAAGACGAAGGGGCTACAGAAACCCTAGATCCAAAAGGGTGAGAGAGGCGCGGATTCGAGAGAGAGAGGGTTTGCGTAAGAAACCGATAGAGAAGAGAAACGAAGAGATCCGCTTCAGGAAGAAGAAGGAGACGGAGAAGACGACCAACGACACAAATCCTAGATCCAAAAGGGCGAGAGAAGCGACGATGAGAGAGAGAGATTACTGTGTGAATTGAATAAGGAAACAGGCGTGAACGTTGTGCAGAATGAATAAGAAAACCAGCGTGTTTTTTTAAGTTTCCCATCGTGTAAAGTAATCAGCGGGCCAAACGAGGAGTGCAATATTTTAACGTGGGTTAAAATAACCTATTCGGCGGGCCAAACGGGCCCTTAAAGTTTAGGGTCTAATTTTTACACTTTTGAAAGTTTGAGGGTTTAATTTTTACATTTGAAACTTTAAGGGTGTAATTGTTGCAAACATCATACTTTAGGAGTGCTTTTTACAATTTGCCAAAAAAAAAAAGAGTATTTTTCTTAATCCTATCAATATCATACCAAATATATATTTTATAATTGATTATAAGGCATACATGAAAATACTTTTTCAACACTTCTTTGAATGAAAATTTATCCAAAGGTAAAAATTGCAAAATTTATCCAAATTCAATGTGTAATTGGATGAAATTGAAAGTTTAGTGTAAAAATTGATACACTTTGCCGAGTTCAAATTGTCACGTCATTATTTAAAATTAATGAAGAAATTACAAATAATTAAATTTGGGACCAATTATAAATTAACATATGTCCCAAATTTAATTTGAAGACAAAGTTGGCCAATTATAAACTTATAGAGCCAAATTTTTATTTGATCAATTAATTAAAATTTAATTATTTTGACCAAATTAATTAATTTGACCAATTAATTAAAAATAATAATTATTTGGATCAAATTTGAGTCTTTTAAATATTTGGGTCATATAGTTTTGGATCAAATATGAACCAGACCTAAGACTAAATAATTGGGCCCAAAACTAATAAAGCCCCAGCCCAAGTTGTTAGCCCAAAAGTCACTAGGGCCCATCCAGCGAGAACTCTATAAATAAAGGGGTTCTCTTCCATTTTAGGGAGGAGAAGTTGGAAGCTCTCAGCCAGAGTCAGAGAATCCAGAGAAAGACTCTTTAAGATTTCAAGACTTCAAGGCTTTAAGACTTTAAGACCCCAAGACATCTTGAAGACTGAAGACCCCTCAAGACTAGAAGACTTCAACAATTCTTGAAGACCAAAGACTCTTCAAGACTTTAAGACCCCAAGACTTCTTGAAGACTGAAGACTCTTCAAGACTAGAAAACTTCAACAATTCTTGAAGACCAAGGACTCTTCAAGATTTCAAGACTACAAGGCTTCAAGGCTTCAAGACCTCAAGACCTCAAGACTTCTTGAAGACTGATGACTCTTCAAGACTCCAAGACTTTAAGACCCGAAGATTCCAAAAGCTCCAAGAATCAATTGAAGCTTCAGACTCGAGAACAAGCGTTCCAACCCTCGAGTGAAACACAATCACACACACACACAAGAGAGAGAATTAGAGGATTAAAGTTAGAGATTGTACACCCATACGCATATTACACTAATACAAATATATTGTTTATTCCACGTGTCTCCATCTTCGAAGTTACGTGTGAACAAATTGGCACGCCCAGTGGGACCATCTCTACCTCTCATTTCTTTCTCTTATCTTAAAACACCAGTGAAAACATGTCGTTCAAGACTTCTTCAATGACTGCTGCCATAAGCGACTTTTACACAGGTTCTACTACTCATTGTTGCTTCAATGAACTGACATTGCAAGAAGATAAAACTTCTATCGTTGCAGGCCAAGAAACAACCTTGTAGGGGGAATATACTAATGACAAGTTTCTTGTTAAGTATAACCCTTTGTTTGAACCTGATTCTGACGTTGTGACTGTCATGATGACCGAGACAAGGACTATGGAAGAAAGAATGGCTGAGATGCAGGAGCACATCAACACCTTGATGAAGGCGATTGAAGAAAAAGATTCTCAAATTGAGCACCTAAAGAACCAGATTGAGAACCAACATATCATCAAATCAAGTCAACCCCAAGTTATAAAAAATCATGACAAATGAAAGACTATAGTGCAAGATGATCAACCACAGTGTTCTGCTTCGATCGCTTCACTATCCATCCAACATCTCCAAGATATGATCACAAACTGTATCAGAGCACAGTGAGGTGGACCTATTCAAGATTCCCTCTTGTATTCCAAACCTTATACTAAGAGGATTGATAACTTGAGAAGGCCAATCGGGTATCGGCCACCAAAGTTTCAGCAGTTTGATGGAAAGGGCAATCCTAAACAACATATTGCCCACTTCGTTGAGACATGTGAGAACGCTGGTACTCGAGGGGACCTACTAGTCAAGCAGTTCGTTCGAACACTTAAAGGAAATGCTTGACTGGTACACTGATCTATAACCTGAGTCAATAGATAGTTGGGAGGAGCTCGAAAGAGAGTTTTTGAATCGCTTCTACAGCACTAGACGAACTGTTAGCATGTTCGAGCTCACCAACACTAAACAACAAAAAGGTGAACTTGTTATTAACTATATAAATCGTTGGAGAGCCATGAGTCTAGATTGCAAAGATCGTCTGACTGAACTTTCTGTCGTTGAAATGTGCATTCAAGGCATGCATTGGGAACTACTCTACATCCTTCAAGGTATAAAGTCTCGCACTTTTGAAGAATTAGCAACTCGCGCCCACGATATGGAGCTAAGTATTGCTAGCCAAGAAAACCAAGACCTTCTACTTCCTAACTTGAAGATAGAAGGAAAGGACGCCAAAACGACTACAGAAGAATGTATGGTCGTAAGCACAATTCCTCTCAAGTCATCTTTGAAAGAAAAGCGACAAACAAATGGAACACGTCGCTTAACTTTAAAGGAAAGACAGAAGAAAATCTACCATTTCCCTGATGCTGACATCTCTGATATGTTGGAACAACTACTGGAAGCACAACTGATAGAGCTCCCTAAGTGTAAACGACCAGAAGAGATGGAGAAAGTCGATGATCCCAAGTATTGCAAGTATCATCAAGTTATTGGTCATCCAGTGGAAAGATGTTTCGTCCTAAAGGACTTAATTCTAAAGCTAACTAAGGAAGGCAAAATTGAGCTCGACCTTGATGAAGTGGCTCAATCAAATCTTGCTACAATCAAAGAAAAGATCAAGCATCCAAGAAAGAAAGATACTAAGAAACTTCAACCCAAGATGCAGAGAAGTAAAGAGTTTTCTCAACCTCAACAACTGGTGACTGCGAAGGAACTTTTCTCCAAAACTTTCCACAAAAAGGAAAAAGAAAACTTTGCAACTTCCTACTCATCGACGTAGAAGACGTTGACAATTCCAAGAAGGGTGAACAAAGGACTTCCGTCTTCAATCACATCAAGCCTTCAACTACTCGTCCTTCGGTATTCCAAAGAATGAGTATAACCGGGACAAAAGAAGAAAATCAATGTTCGATGTCTACCTCCACTCGACCTTTAGCTTTCCAAAGGCTAAATGTCTCCACATCGAAGAAAAGTCGATATTCAATATCAGTCTTTGATCGCCTCAAAGTAACAAACGATCAACCTATAGATAACTTAGAGATGAAACTGTTCGATGAAGTAAACAGTGAAAAAAGCTTCAAAATACTGTACCGTCACGGATGAAAATGAAGTTTTTTGTTCTCATAAATATAGAATATTCCTTGAAGGTGAAGTAAAATCTCATTATCCTGACCAATCCTACAAGCGAATGATCTGATCCAGACCATGATGAAGATAAGAGCTTTTAAAATGTAAACACTCCTTATCGTAAGAGTCTAAACTGCATGATGTTCCTAGCCCACATGAGCTTAAAAGGTGAGTGCAAAAAAAAAATAAAATAAAAAAATTGAACTACGTTATGACTTGATCCCTTTTCTTCAAAGGGTACGTAGGCAGCTTAAAGAAAACTTTAAGTTCAGTCTCTATAAAAAAATGTGCAACAAATATTGAGGCATGACAATACAAATTGAAGAAATTCTTCACTACTGGGGGCAACACAACAAATTGAAGTTGTACACTGTTACAAATGTGAAGCTACGAGTTGGATGAATAAAATAAGACTTCATTCCTCCAAATTCAATGTCTCACTAGCCTCAAATTCGGTGTTTCACTCACCTTAAGTTCGTTGTTCCCTCTTCTTCAAGTTCAAAAGTTCTCACGCGCTTCGCTGTAGCTCCTTCTCTCCATGTTCGAAGGTTCTCACGATGCTTTGCTAGAGTTCGTTTTCTCCAAGTTCGAAGGTTCTTACGTTATTTGCTGCAGTTCCTTCTCCAAGTTCGAAGGTTCTCCACTACACGCTCCTCTCTCCCCCACTCACCGGTATGAAGGATGAAGTTGTATTATTCTGTTTGGGAATAATTTCTTGTATTCGATTTTGGGTTTTGAAGAAGAAAAAGGGGGTGAAAGGGTCGGATTTTGAAGAAGAAGAAGGAAATGGGATGGGGGTCCGATTATGAAGAAGAAGATGTTGGTGGAGTGGCGTTGGATTTGGAAGAAGAAGAAAAGGTGGAGTGGGTGTTGGTTGGTAGGTGTTGGGTTTGGAAGAAGAAGAATGAAAAATTTGCATGGTTGTTGGGTTTGAAACAAGAAGAAGGAGTGAAAATTTGTATGGGTGTTGGATTTGAAACAAGAAGAAGAATAAGATGTTGGGTTGGGGAGGAAGTTCTTGCAGAGAGAGGAGACGACGACGGTAAAGGGAAAAAGAAGAAGATAGAGAGAGAGATTTGGGGGTGGGGAGAGATGAGAGAGAGAAGACATGGGTGTTGGGTTTGAAACAAGAAGGAGAAAAAGATAATGTCGGGTTGGTGAGGAGGAGGCGACGACAGGGAGGAGGAGGAGGCGACAGTAAAGGGGAAAAGAAGATAGAGAAAGAGAGGGGGGATTTGGGGGTGGGGAGAGAGGAGAGAGGAGAGAGAGAGAGTTTATTGTTATTATTATTATTATTTTTATTGAAAAAAAGTTGGGCAAATTGCAAAAACCACTCCTAAAGTATGGTAGTTGTTGCAATTGCACCCTCAAACTTTGAATTGTAAAAACTAAACCCTTAAACTTACACATTTGTAAAAAATCGATATTCAAACTTTTAATTATAAAAATTAAACCCGACTTACACTATAATGGTAAAAAATGACCTTGAAACTTTTAATTTTAAAAATTAAACCCTTTTCACGGACATAATTAGAAAAATTCGGGTTTCTTTTTTTTTTGTTTTTTTTTGTTTTGTTAAAATTGTTAACTGACGGAATCACAAATCTCAATTTTTTTACGTCGACTCTATAGTTTTCCGTCCTTGCTAGCATGTCGTTCGACAAGACTGGAAGTTGCATATGAAGAAAGAGATGAGTGGTACATTATCGTCTTCACCAACTTTCTTCTCGCTGGGAGTTATAGCAGCAACCTTCGGCAACTACACAATTGCGATTGCAGCTTCTACAAGTCGATTGACTTGGTGGTTGCCCTCAGAATCTAAACTGAATTGTTTGTTTCAATTTAGAGTTTTGATTACAGATAACAAACCTAATGTTTTTGGGGCCATGCAACTGGGGGTTTTGTTTTTTATAGTAAGAAAAGCATCCAATTTTTTTAATTAGATTAGCTAAAGGGTTTAATTTTTAAAATTAAAAGTTTCAGGGTCATTTTTTTACCATTATAATGTAAGTTAAAGGGTTTAATTTTTACAATTTAAAGTTTGAGGATTCAATTTTTATAAATGTGTATGTTTAAGGGTTTAGTTTTTTCCATTCAAAGTTTGAGGGTGCAATTGCAACAACTACCATACTTTAGGGGTAGTTTTTGCAATTTGTCCAAAAAAGTTTATTATTATTATTAATTTTTAATTATTTAATTATTTAATTATATATTTTAATTAAAAATATTATTTTTTTTTAAACGTGTCATGTTAGCATTCGTTAACTGCCACGTTAACACCTTTAAAGAAATTAACGGTCCAGGGATTCAATAGAAGCATTTTCAAAACAATGGGGACTTGATTGTCCAATTTTGAAACCTAGGGACCTATAGAAACTGGCCGACCAAAAAGGTATTTTACCCTAAATAAAATTTCATAGTTTAAGCACATTTTTTACTCTTTTCTTTCCTTTTTGTGAATTGTTCAACCCTTATATAATCTTGTTGAATTTTTAGACAATTTAATAGGAAACAAGTGTTCCATCCCTTTTGAAATTTGTATTTCCTTACTCCTATTTTTTATAGCCCTTAGTTTTGTCATTTATTATATGGATTAACATGCAAATTTTCACTATAGTCCAATATTCTAATCCTGTAAGGATCAGATCCTTAGTGTCATACACGAGCTTATAATCCCTTGTTCTCCTAAGATACTTAAGGAAAATTTCACTACAGTCCAATATTTTAAATTTGGACTGAATTGATATCAACTGACAATCCCCTACTGCATACCATATGCCAAGCCTGGCTGCCTATTGCCGAGGCATAGGGAATATTTCTCATGTCCTTAATTTTTTGAGGGGTCTTAGTGTTGGGTTTTATGCCCTAAAACTCGTAGATAGCAAATGTACTTTTGACCGAACATTAATAAAAGTAATGTATTATATTCATCTATCTATGTTTGTATTATATCTTGTCTTATTAACCCTAATCCAATAAACTAAACATCTTAGGCTAATAGAATGAGACTTGAACTAGTATGTAGGGACATACGGGATCGATGTTCAAGTTTTAGCCTAAAGGGTCTATAGTATAGGGATAAGGCTGGGTACCTTTGCAGGGATTAAAGCCCTTGCGCAGCGGAAACAATCATAAACCATACTGTATTTTACTCAACATTAAAATACCAATACAATTTGCAAAAGTTTTTTACAGCAATAAAACATACACAAAACATGCTATAAAAACTGTATAAAACATGCTTAATTAGACTCTAAACACTTTAGATCTCAACAATAATGGATCCTATGGATCCGGGATTAAGAATACTCACTTTAGAAGTCGTTCTCGATCGTTTTGCCAACAAATCAACGTTGAATCTGAAAATTCCAGCAGCAAGAACGTATCCTTTTAGTGCTGCAAATCTCCTATGAACACCACCACGAAGTTACGTACACCGGTATTCTCCTTAGGAAAAGTGTTGAGCGGCTTGTGGGAACCAAAAATTCTAAGGGATTTTGGAGAATTTTGGCCTCTGTAAAAGCTTAGAAAAAACGAGAATTTTTCTAGAGAGAGAGAGATAGCGTGAGAGTGAGGGATAGAGTTGGGAGAGAGCTTCTTTGAATCAACTCAGGAATCCAGAGAATATTACGATGAATAACCTCCCACTCCCTTAAAACCCTCCTCTTCACGCGTGTAGGGTTAGGGGAGTGGTTGACTGATCAGTTCTTTAACTGATCAGTTAATTAAATTAAAAAATTATTTAATTTAATTATTGTCACATGAATACTTTCATGCACATATCCCACATAACCCATAGTTTTAATATAACTTAATTAAATCATAATTTAATTAAAATTAAATAAAACATCAATATTAATTAATTCACCAATTAATTAATATTTCAATTAAATATCATATATTTAATTATGTTTCTCTCAAATAAACTATAGAATTAATATTCATCATATGAGCATTAATTATAACCTATAGTTTTTATTATGAATCATATTCATACTCTAATAAAATATTTGAACCCCTTCAAATATATAATTCCCCTTAGAAATTTACCTCAACGCCCCAATGGAGCTACCGGTGGGACCTAAAGGACCTACAGATGAGAAGCTCCAACGATATGAGATTAATTGGCTAAACTCATTAACCAAGTTAGTTTTTCCGTAGGTTGATGCTTTGTATCACACGCTTGTTATATTTTTTTTATATAGTGTTCACACGTTGCCCCCTATGAATTAGTTCCAAGAAAGCGGCCGTTCACGTCAGAAATCTCGGTTTTTGATGTAGTTGCAATAAGTTTGCTTTTTTTCGTCGAGATTGGGTTGGTGTTCCGTGTACCGTCAGTACAAGATCGAAAAGAATGCATAGCATTCCAAGTGAGATGCCCAAGATAAAAGGAACGAGGGGAAGAATATTGATTTATTTGTATTAATGTGCTCATTTTAATTATTATCTTTGAAATTCATACAAAACTGCACTAATTCTAATTTATTGTTGCATCAGGAAAAGCTTTGCCATTTAGGCGCTAGAGCATGTCAAGCTTGGAAGCTTAAACGCTAGAGCATGATGCGCTTGGAGCATGACACGCTAGAGAATGACAAACATGGAAATCTTGTTGTTGTAGCAGCTGAAGCATGAAAAGCTTGATGCTGTAGCAGCTGGCGCATGGAAAGCTTGTTGCTGTAGCAAGGGAAGCTTGATGCTGTAGCAGTATGAAGCATGGAAAGCTTGTTGCTGTAGCAGTCTGGCGCATGGGATGCATGGTGATGCTACAAAAAGTTTCTATCCAAGCAACACCCTTTGGCTCCAAGCAACATACCCTTTGGCTCCAAGCAATACATGCTTTGGCTCCAAGCAAGAAAGGATTATAAATAGAGGGGAGATGAAGAATCCAAAAAACATCCAGGGATCCAAGGATGCAAGTCTTTCTTAGAGTTTTATATTTTATTGTATGATGTAGCATGAACTAATTTCTTTTTATCAAGGCTTAGCCTAGGCGCCAATGAGGCATTAAGATTATTTTTTGTATGCAATGCAATGAATCAATGATATTGATGCTTTCTACTTAGATGTGATAATTCATTCATTACTAATATCTGTCTGATCAACCGATAGAGGTAGTAGCATGATAAATTCCGAAAGGGTAATGCATGTGGAAATATCTAAGTAGATCAAGATAATACATTACATGTAGTCTGGTTGTGTTAGGAATAGCTCAGTCACTTAGGATATTTCAGGAATGTGTTTGGGTTGCTTTAGGGATAATTCAACCACTTGCAAGCATGTAGAGAACTGATTAAACGCATGAATTAAGCAATAGGAATATCCTTAGTTCATCGCATGTGTAATACCGGAAGGGAATCAAATTTTTATTTCTCGCTTAGGCATCAATATCTTGTCGATTCATTGTTTTGCGCTACATTAATATCTTATCTATCGCATGTGGTTGCTGCGGCGAAAGTCTTGATAGCTCATCATCCATCGTATCTTTCTATCGCATTATTATTGCTTTTCTTTATTGCATGTTCAACCTGTCGAATCCATATTTTATTACCCCAACACAACATCATTAGAATAGGATTTAATTTGAGATATTTTCTCTACTCACCCGTTCCCTGTGGATTCGACCCTGGAATACTCCGAGTATTACTTGGTAGTGCATAATTTATACTTGGATTATTGCACAACAACGATATATTCTTTAGTTAATTCAATATAAATTAGAAGTGATTAAATTTCCCTATCAAGTTTTTGGCGCCGTTGCCGGGGAAGGCAACAGTAGTTTAGAACGTCTTTTATTATTTCTTATTCTGTGTGTTGTGCTATTACAACCAAATGACTTGAGTGGGTCTTTTTCAGGTGTGTTAGATGTATACCCAAAAAAATGGCTGCACTAAACCCACAAAGTCCTCCCGTAAATCCAATACAGTTGGCTGATGACCGAGGACGTGGTATTCGAGAATATGCAGCCCCAGCTATGTGTAATTTCAACCCTGGAATTGTACGTCCCGCGCTAGACACAAAAAGGTTTGAACTTAAGCCTGTTATGTTTCAAATGCTTACTGCAATAGGACAATTTAGAGGAAGTGCATCAGAAGATCCTCACTCTCATCTAAAATCATTCCTCGATATTTGCAACAAGTTCATTATTGCAGGAGTCACCCCTAAGAAGCTTCAAGTCATACTATTTCCATACTCGCTACGAGATGCTGCTAAGGTATGGTTAAATCAGCAACCTTCAAATTCCATTGCTACATGGAATGTCTTAGCTAAATTTTTTTTGGAGAAATATTTCCCACCAACAATTAATTCTGGATTGCGCAAAGAGATTATAACTTTCTCACAACAAGAGGATGAGCCACTGAGCGATGCATGAGAACGATTCAAAAATCTTTTACAAAGATGCCCTCACCATGGACTACCTCATTGCATCTAGCTAGAAACTTTTTATGTGGGATTGAATAAAAATTCTCAAGTGTTGGTAGATTCATCGGCCAATGGATCGTTGCTAAGAAAAACATATGATGAAGCGTATGAAATCCTTGACCGCATCGCAAGGAACACTTATGAATGGGGATCAGTTGAAGACAAAAGGAAGCACCCAATGAAGACAAGTTCTAGAAGTTTTGAAGTGGACCCCATGACAGTAGTTAACGCAAAGATCGATGCGCTAACCACACGAATGGACAAATTAGCTGCAAATCAAGCTCCCATTGTAGCACATCTAGCTACGTTAGGATGTGCCATCTGCGGCGGAAGCCACACGTATGATCAATGCCCATCAAATCCAGAATCATTTTTAATGTGGGACCCCAAGGTAACACATGAAATAATTCCTTTCCAAACGCCTACAATTTCGCTTGGGGAAATCATCCAAGTTTCTCATGGAGTGGTAATGTTGGAGCATCAAAGCGATTGCAGTAGCAAGGGAGTAACAATTCTGGCCCTCAACTCTTTCATGCTAATAATGATCAAGTTTTGTAGGGACCATTCCAAGGAATTACCAGCACATCAATAATGATTGCGGTGGAGACTTTGGCACATCTTCTTCTAACTCGTTGGAGACCATGCTGAAGGATTTTATGACTAGTCAATAGGAGTATATGGCAAAGAATGATGCGTTAGTGCGAAGCCAGGCCACATCACTCAGAAACCTTGAAGTTCAATTGGGGCAATTAACGTCAGAACTGAAGAACAAGTCAGTAGGAACTCTTCCAAACAACACTGAAGCGCCAAGAGAAAAAGAGCACTGCCATGTGTTAACCTTGTGCGATGGTAAACAAGTTCCAAGCAATACAGCTACTCATGCGCCAGAAGATCCGGTAGTAAATTCAGAAGATCCAAAGAAGTGTCTGGAAGAACCCAACGCGGTTAAATCAAGCAAAGAAGGCGTTGTGAAGGAAAAAGAATAAGAAAAGACAAAAGAGCCTGACGCAACAAGCCACCTATTCCCTTTCCGTAACGCCTACAAAAAAAGAATGATGACACGGACTTCAAGAAATTTCTGATCGTGCTGAAGCAGTTGCATATCAACATTCCCCTAGTCGAGGCGCTTGAAAAAATGCCAAGCTACGCAAAATTCTTAAAGGACATATTTTCTAACAAACGCCAATGGAAAGAATTCGAGATCGTTGCGCTAATAAATGAGTGTAGTGCGATCCTCAGTAGCAAAATTCCCATAAAATTGAAGGACCCAGGAAGCTTCACTATTCCATGCTCCATTGGTGGAATTGATGTGGGGAGAACCCTATGTTACCTTGGCGTAAGCATTAACTTAATGTCTTTATCAGTATTCAAGCGCCTTGGTATTGGAGAAGTGCGTCCAACAACAGTCACTCTCCAGCTTGCAGATAGGCCGGTGGTGCATCTAGAAGGAAAAATTGAAGATGTATTGGTAAAAGTAGATAAATTTATTTTTCGAGCTGACTTTATCATTCTTGATTATGAAGCAGATAGAGAAGTCCCAATCATTTTGGGAAGTCCTTTCTTGGCTACCGGACAAACTTCGATTGATGTGCAGAAAGGCGAGCTAACCATGCGGTTCAATGATGAACAAGTAACTTTTAATGCTTTCAGCTAATTAAAATTTCCTGATAAAGCAGAAGAGTGCAATGCGTTAGAAGAAAAAGTTAGGCATCCAAAAGAAAAAGCTGCGCCCAAACATGACGCACCCACACATGATGTGCCAGCGAAATATTTTTCAACGCAGTCGGAAACAGAAAAGATGAATCTTTATGATGATGCTTCAGGGAAGGCGAAAAAAGGAAAAGGAGTTAAGTTGGGGAGTAGCACATCAAAGAAAAAAATCTCATCGTGTCAAAACACAACTACGAATGACGCTACTGAAGTAAAGGAAAAGCACAAAAGCTGTCAACCTTTGTCTTGGATAGAATGCAAACTTCGAGGGAAAGCCCAACATTGCAAGGTGTGGCAGAAAGTCCGACAGCGAAAATCATGAATAAAATCTCATGAAGGGAAAGAGATGCAGTGGGACAATGCGTCCATCATTTTTTTGGACAACACATGAAGGAAGAGCATGTTGACGCCCCAGAGCATTGAAGTCACGTCATTTTGAGGCAATTCAATCAGGGACATATTCTATCTCCTTACTTTATGTTTGTTAGGAAGTTTTCTTGCAATTATTTATTTTTCAGAAGTAGAAGAAAGCCTTAGGTTTGGGTCTATGCACTACCTTCGAGTCATGAGTAGAGAGCATGCGTTACTGTTACATTTTGCATGTTTGATATGGTTTCTCAATGCGCTTGCTTTTAGTTCAGCATGTCTCTTTAGTGCTTAAATCTTGACGGGAGAGATTGTCGCGGTCTCTTGTCAAATAAATTTATAATCCACGATTCCTAAAGCTAACTTGTAGCAGTAGTAGTCGGGGTCGATCATAGGGAACAATCGGTTTATTTCTAAATTCTTTTGTGTTTTTGATGTAACCAAAAAGGGGGGGTTTTATAGATAAAGATTAAGACATAAAGTAAAGGCGGGAAAATAAATAAGGAAAATTAAATGCAAGGAAAGTAAATGCGGGGTTAGTTGATCTTACCACGAGGATCACTGTAATCGGGGTTGAACTCAGTATTAAGTTTGATTAATTTCATTCATCGATTATCAATTGATATTTAATTAACTATCTAAGTCCGGCGTACTCCGACAACAAACCAAGAGCCATGATCCAACTATCACAAACATGCAAACGCTAAGTTTGATTCTAGTTTAAATTAATTAATTGGCCTATTAACTAATCTAAACCGCATTGGGATCTAGCCGAATTAATTCACATGCAACGAACAACAAACCACAATTACAATTGATTAAATCATTTAGTTCTAGGGACGCTTGTGTAATATCATAATGTTAGCCTATGTGCTACTTAGATTTAGCAAGTAAATTTAGACAGGGCGTAGTCAAGGTTGTCAATCTTTCCCACCACAATCTAAATTTGTATGCAAAGAACTAAAATCACAAAGACAATTAACTAAGTGATGAAGAATATAAATCTCATAAAATTGAATCAAACTTTCAAACCGAGGTCCCGATTACAACGATCCGAGCTTAGTTGGCCATAGAAAAACACCTCCAAGCTCGAGGCTCAATCAACCGAACCATGGACTAAAAAAACTTAAAAGAACTCTAGAAAAGTAAAGAGAAAGGTGGCTACAATATTGTATTTTGGGATGATTCTAAACCTACACCAAAGCCCTCTATTTATAGTGTTTCTTGGCCTTCAATTCGTGATAGAATGGTGTTGAATTGGGTCTTCAAACAAGGAAAATTTCTAGCCAAAATAGGAAAAATTCGATTATGCAAAATTGCCTAGCGTCGCGACGCTGTCCCCTTCAATTTTGGAAAATATTTCTCGGATTGTCCTAGCGTCGCGACGCTGTGGGCAAGCGTCTCGAAGCTGTAGCGTCTCGACTCTGATGACGAGCGTCTCGACGCTGATGAGGCTCCAGGGGTAGAATGGTCATTTTACGCTCCGGTTTCGCTCGTTTAAGCCCCGAATTGCTTCCAAAGCTCCGGTGAGGACCTATAGACATATTATACTCATTTTAAAGCATTTTTAGCAAGGAATTCAACTAAGATAAGCAAATTGGGAGATTCCAAGTGTATAACAAATTGATCTTATCAAATCTCTCATGAGTTTATTTGCTTGCGTTTAATATTTGTTTAATGTGTTAAATTTTTGGGTTTTTCCTGCTGCAATAGTGTTATCGCATCAAATTGTTATTGCCCCGCCTCGCTTGCGTTTCCCCTGCGTTGCTTTACATAAACCTATGATGATAATATGCACTAGATTTGACAACCAATTTTTCTTTGCTTAAGTTCTTCCTTTCCTTAGCAATTGAAAAATGTCATTTTCTCCTTATTTAGATTTGTCTCAGAGTATCTTATACTGCATTACTTCTTCTCTACTAGCCAATGCGCCAAATCTACTTGTGTAATGTAACTAACGCATTCTTAGAAACTCTTCCCCTACCGCATAGTGCAAAACAAGTTTGGGGGTCCAATGAGGACATTGTCCATTTTAAGTTTGGGGGGGTGCATAGCACATGTTTCTGTAGGTGTTAATATCACACATGTGGAAGCAATTTTGGATCTTAGGCACACAATTTGATCAATTTAATCCTAGAAGACATGTTGTCCATAAGAACAAAAATTAGAGTAATAAGATACCTACCTCTTGGAGCTCCCAATTCGTATAATCTGATGGTTTATAATTCACACAAACGGCTTTTGGACAACCACTTGAATCTTCTCTACTATCCTCAGGCCTTGGAACGGATTGTGAGATCCTCAATTGATAGGAATTGGAAAGGAAAACTTATGGGTATAAGCAAGCTTGTGAGTATGAACATGGATGTTCTTGGGAGAATTTTGACAGCATTTTAGGTTGAAGAATTCCACTAATTTTCATCAGCTCATCCTCTATATATAGAGGAAAATCATACACAAGAATTGCACCAAAAATTGACAACAATTTGGGAGTGATTTGAGTCATGGATTAGGTGGTGCAAGAAGGCTAATCTTAGGTGATTAGTCATTAAGCACCACCTCTAAAAATTACCAACTTTTTGAATTTCTTTTAAATTCAAAATTTTGTAATTTTAAATATAAAATTTGAACAATCCCACTCAATTTTGATTTTATTTTAATTTAAATAAACTTTATTTAATTAAAAATAAAATCATTTAATTTAATATCTTATATTAAATTAATACCACTTGTGCAATCTTGGTTTTTTCTCCCAACGAAATTTCTCAAACATGAATCTTTATTCACGTGTTTAATATTTAAATCATATTTAAATACATCCAACTCTCATTTTAAAGTTTAATTCGTAATTAAACTAATATGTCGTTAAATATCGCATATAAACGACTTTTGTATCCTTTTCCAATTTTGAATGTTTCAAATATTAACCTATCATATTGTTCCAAGTTTTATTCCTATTGAGCTAGTAGAGGGACCTAATGGACCTACAGATCATGGGCTCCAACGAAATGATGATAACCACTCAATCTCATTAATCTAGTCATTCATTGTTCCTTAGCTTCCGGGACACTCCACTATAGCCCGTAGCCGAACTCCCTTCACTGTAGATATATTTCTTGTCCACTTTAGATAACCATGATTAGCAAGTCGACCCTTCACCGGTTGTTCGTAACTAGAGCTAGGTCAAATGTCCGTTTTACCCCTATAGTTACATCTTGTTCCTTAAGTTCCACTGATCCTCTAATGAACAACTAGTTCGCGATACAATCATTGAACCAAGTCCCTCTCAAGGTTATGAGAGGGCGGGGCCCCTTTTTTCAAGACTCAGAGTCAACACTTAAGAGAACAACCTTTACTAACCCTAAAACGGGTAGCAGTGAATTCCATCTTGCAAAGCTATGTCCCCAGCTATCCATTTAGTCTTATCCCCAAAATGGTAGGCTTATTGAGTCGGTGATGTTTGGCCACTATCACCCATGAAAATCAAAGGATAATCCTAAATAAACAGGAGTTCATAGTTAGCTCAGGATTAAGATCGAGTTACCTAGGTTATATGTAAGAGATGTTCAGTTTCAACAGTAAACGGTGTTGTAAAGTGAAAGTGACTTATCTCCTGGTCCGATCTCTATGCAAACTCTTTGCATAGGACGCCCTCACTCACATGTCTTATACATGAACGATTAGGATCACATCGTCTGTCTTTAAAAGAACAAAGTGAGCCACACCAATAGTGTCCCCAAGATTAAGGTACCCAACCTTATCCATATACTATAGATCATTTAGACTATTTACTTGAACTTGATCCATACTTATGTTACACATAAACTTCAAGTATACACAATATAGTCATGGGTTCTTAGTTTATTGGATTTGTGGTTATATTTAGGCAAAAAAAATATATAGAAATAATACTTCATTGAAGCAAGTCAAATGTTACATTTACTATCTACGAGTTTTAGGGCATAAAACCAAACAGTTTCTATATTCCATAGTTGTTGAGCAAAGAAAGTAAAAAAAAAAAAGTATGCTCCTCTTTCTTGAAGGCGTTAGTAACCAGGGGCATTCATGACACCCATCGTTTGCCTTTGCATGAAAGTGCTGAAAAGAAATGAGCATGCCTCGGCAACCTGAAAGATGAGGCGCTCGTAGTTAGATGCTTTCATCACCAATGTTGGCAAGCCAGAACGAAGGCGCTACATCTAAAAGGATTCTCATATGAAGAAAAAAAATTTGATGGCAACGTGAGCGCTATAAGTAAATATTCTTAAAAAAGTGTTAGTGCATCCAAGTTTTGATTTAGAAGTAAGCTAGTAAAGAGGAAGAAGTGTAGGAATGAGAAATGAGAGAAATCCATTTAAGTGAGAAAAGGCATATTGAGGTAGTAAAAGCAAAGTTGACCTTAGGTTTAGAAAGTTGGATGTTGGTATTTCGCACTACTGAGGTAAATTTTCGTAGAGTGCACTAAGGAATTGTAGTGAGGCATGAGGCATTGTGGCAATCTGAGAAGCAAAAAGTGTTGTTGCAGTATTGTTTGAGGACAAACAATAATTTAAGTTTGAGGGTTTGATAACTTGAAAATATCAAGTTATTAAGCGTCTAATTTAAGCTTATTGTGAGCCTCAAGAGAGTGAAAATACCTAAGTTTTAACTAATTTATATGCTAGATGCGGTTATAATGATTTATTTGTATTAATGTGCTCGTTTTAATTATTATTTTTGAAATTCATACAAAACTGCACTAATTCTAATTTATTGTTGCATCAGGAAAGGCTTTGCCAATTAGGCGCCAAAGCATGTCAAGCTTGGAAGCATAAGAGCTAGAGCATGATGCGCTTGGGGCATGACACTCTAGAGCATGACAAGCATGGAAAGCTTGTTGCTGTGGCAGCTGAAGCATGGAAAGTTTGATGTTGTAGCAGCTGGCGCATGGAAAGCTTGTTGCTGTAGCAAGTGAAGCTTGATGTTGTAGCAGTATGAAGCATGGAAAGCTTGTTGCTGTAGCAATCTGGCGCATGGGATGCATGATGATGCTACAAAAAATTTCTATCCAAGCAACACCCTTTGGCTCCACGCAGCATACCCTTTGGCTCCAAGCAATAATGCTTTGGCTCCAAGCAAGAAAGGATTATAAATAGAGGGGAGATGAAGAATCCAAAAAACATCCAGGGATCCAAGGATCCAAGTCTTTCTTAAAGTTTTATGTTTTATTGTATGTTGTAGCATGAACTAATTTCTTTTTGTCAAGGCTTAGCCTAGGCGCCAATGAGGCATTAAGATTATTTTTTGTATGCAATGCAATGAAACAATGATATTGATGCTTTCTACTTAGATGTGATAATTCTTTCATTACTAATATTCGTCTGATCAACCAATAGAGGTAGAAGTATGATAAATCTCGGAAGGGTAATGCATGTGGAAATATCTAAGTAGATCAAAATAATACATTACATGTAGTCTGGTTGTGTTAGGAATAGCTCAGTCGCTTAGTATATTTCATGAATGTGTTTGGGTTGCTTTAGGGATAATTCAACCACTTGCGAGCATATAGAGAATTGATTAAACGCATGAATTAAGCAATAGGAATATTCTTAGTTCATCACATGTGTAATACTAGAAGGGAATCACATTTTTATTTCTCGCTAAGGCATCAATATCCTGTCGATTCATTGTTTTGCGCTACATTAATATCTTATCTATCGCATGTGGTTGCTGCGGCGAAAGTCTTGATAGCTCATCATCCATCGTATCTTTCTATCACATTTTTATTGCTTTTCTTTATCGCATGTTCAACCTGTCGCATCCATATTTTATTACCCCAGCACAACATCATTAGAATATGATTTAATTTGAGATATTTTCTCTACTCACCCCTTCCCTGTGGATTCGACCCTGGAATACTCCCAGTATTACTTGGTAGTGCATAAATTATTCTTGGATTAATGCACAACAACGATATATTCTTTAGTTAATTCAATATAAATAAGAAGTGATTAAATTTCCCTATAATACACTTACAAGGATGAGTTAATTGGTTAACAATTCCTTGACCGAACAACGGTGGTTAATATCTAATGGAATTTGAGTTATTTTGGGATTAGAGATTAACTTAGAAGAGTCTCATTTTAGAGGAGGAACAACTGATCACCGTTCGATGGCTGTTCTTCTAAACCTCAAAAGCATCGTTGCAAAACACAATCAATAGTTTTATTAGGTTTCTTTGATTGCTTGTTTGCAAAATTGATTGGATCTATGCAATTGTTTGTATTGCTTGTGTGATGGGTTAAGGCAAAGAGAACTAATACGGTCAATTGTTTGTTTTTCAGCAATGTCTTCCTCTGTAATTGCCTTGCTAAAGAATGAAAAATTAACTGGCGAGAATTTCCCCACATGGAAATCGAACTTAAACACAATACTCGTGGTAGAAGATCTGAGGTTTTCTTGACAGAGGAGTGTCCTCCAGTTCCTCCTCGCACTGCCGCTCAAGCAGTAAAGGATGCCCATGAACGTTGGACGAAGGACAACAAAAAGGCCTGAGCCTATATATTGGCCAGCTTGAATGAAGTCTTGGCCAAGCGTTATGAGAACATGGAAACTTCTAGGGAGATTATGAATTCCCTGCAGGAGATGTTTGGACTCCCGTCCTATCAACTCCACCACGACGCCTTGAAGAACGTCTTCAACGCCAGAATGCAAGAGGGACATCCTGTCCGAGAACATGTCCTGGACATGATGAACCAATTTAACATTGCCGAGACGAACGACGGGGTAGTCTGCGAGTGGAGTCAGGTTGCGTTCATTCTTCATTCGCTTCCTCCAAGCTATATGTCGTTTAGGACAAATGCGAGTATGAACAAGATACAGTTCAATCTGACCACCCTCCTTAAATAGTTACAGATTTATGAGTCCATGCTAAAAAGCAAGGGCAAGAATATGGTGAAAGGAGAGGCCAATGTGGCCCATTCCAAGAAAAAGTTCCCGAAGGGTTCATCCTCAGGAACAAAATCTGTACCTCAGGCTTCTTCATCGAAGCAAATTCAAAAAAGAAAGGGTGACAAGGGGAAGGTTCCTGCCCAAGCTGTGCAAGGTAAAGGAAAGGCCAAGGTCGTGGCCGACAAGGACAGATGCTTCCACTGCAATGTGGATGGTCACTGGAAGCGCAACTGTCCTCGTTACCTCGCTGAGAAGAAGAGAGAGAAAGAAGGTAAATTCGATTTACTGGTTTTAGAAACATGTCTCATAGAACATGATGAGTTTGCCTAGATATTGGATTCGAGAGCCACTAATCATGTTTACTCCTCTTTTCAGGGAAATGATTTCCAGCAGCTGGCCGATGGCGAAATGACTCTCATGGTTGGAACGGGAGAGGTCATTTCAGTGCGAGCAGTGGGAGCTGCCAAATTATTTTTTAGAAATAAGTGTTTAATTTTAGAGGACTTGTATTTGGTTCCTAGAATTAAAAAGAATCTTATTTCTATTTCAGCTTTGATGGAACAAGAATACTCAATTTCTTTCTTGCTTAATGAAGCTATTATTTCAAGAAATGGTATTTTTATTTGTTTTGCTAATAGTTAGAATAATTTGTATGTGTTAAGACCTACCGACACTAAAGCTATTTTAAATCATGAGATGTTTAAAACGGCTGAAACTCAAAACAAAAGGCAAAAGATTTCTCCTCTAAGTAACAACACATATCTTTGGCACTTTCGTCTCGGTCATATTAACATCGATCAGATCAATCGTTTGGTTAAAAATAGACTTCTAACTGATCTAGAAGATACATCTTTACCACCCTGTGAATTGTGTCTCGAGGGTAAAATGACCAAGAGACCTTTTATTGGAAAAGATTATATGGCCAAAGAACCACTTGAATTGATACATTCGGATCTTTGTGGTCCAATGAATGTAAAGGCTCGAGGTGGTTATGAATATTTTATCTCTTTCATAGATGATTATTCACGATACGGTTACTTATACCTAATGGGCCATAAGTTTGAAGCTCTTGAAAAGTTTAAAGAGTTTAAGACTGAGGTAGAAAACCTGTTAGGTAAAACAATTAAAATACTTCGATCTGATCGAGGTGAAGAGTATTTGGATCAGAGATTCCAGGACTATATGATAGAACATGGAATCCAATCAAAACTCTCAGCACCTGGTACACCTCAGCAAAATGGTGTATCAGAAAGGAGAAATAGAACCTTGTTAGACATGGTTCGTTCTATGATGAGCTATGCTCAGTTGCCTAGCTCGTTTTAAGGGTATGCAGTTGAGGCTTTAGTACATATTCTTAACAACGTTCCCTCAAAAAGTGTTTCTGAAACTCCTTTTGAGCTATGGAGGGGGCGTAAACCTAGTTTGCATTACTTCCGTATCTGGGGTTGTCCTGCACATGTGTTGGTGACAAACTCTAAGAAATTGGAACCACGTACTAGAATATGCCAATTTGTTGGATACCCGAAAGAAACGAGAGGTGGTCTTTTCTACGACCCTCAAGAAAATAAAGTTTTTGCATCAACAAATGCTACTTTCTTGGAGGAAGACCACATTCGAGATCATAAACCATGAAGTAAGTTAGTATTAGGAGAAACTACAGAAGAATCAACAAGAGTTGTTGATGAACCTGGTCCTTCAACAAGAGTTGTTGGAGAAGCAAGTTCTTCTCATCAATCTAGTCCTCGTCACACAGTGGGAGGATTGTAACTCAACCTGACCGCTACTTGGGTTTAATAGAAACACAAGTAGTCATACCAGATGACGGCGTAGAAGATCCATTGTCTTATCGTCAAACAATTAATGATATAGATAAAGACGAATGGACCAAAGCCATAGACCTTGAGATGGAGTCTATGTACTTCAATCAAGTTTGGGAACTTGTAGATCCACCTAAAGGGGTCAAACCCATTGGGTGTAAATGGATCTATAAGAGGAAAAGAGATGCTGCTGGGAAAGTACAGACTTTCAAAGCAAGACTTGTAGCAAAGGGATACCCAAAGAGAAGGAGTGCACTATGAAGAAACCTTTTCTCCAGTTGTTATGCTTAAGTCCATAAGAATTCTCTTATCCATTGCCACATTTTATGACTATGAAATATGGCAAATGGATGTCAAGACTACTTTTTTGAATGGCAATCTTGACGAGAGTATTTTTATGTATCAGCCCGAAGGGTTCATAACCCAAGGTCAGGAGCAAAAGGTTTGTAAACTGAATCGATCCATTTATGGGTTGAAACATGCCTCCAGATCTTGGAATATTAGATTTGATACTACGATCAAATCGTTTGGCTTTGACCAAAATGTTGATGAGCCTTGTGTATACAAGAAAATCAACAAGAATAAAATAGCTTTCCTTGTACTTTATGTTGATGACATCCTACTCATTGGGAATGATGTAGGGTATTTGTCTGACGTGAAAGAGTGGCTAGCGGCCAATTCCAAATGAAAGATTTAGGTGAGGCCCAATATGTTCTTGGAATTCAGATTATTCGGGATCGAAAGAACAAATCGCTAGCTCTGTCTCAACGTATATCGACAAGATGTTAGCCCGATATTCGATGCAGAACTCCAAGAAGGGCTTATTGCCTTTCAGGCATGGGGTTCACCTGTCTAAGGAATAGTCTCCTAAGACACCTCAAGAGGTTGAGGATATGAGACAAATTCTCTACGCCTCTGCAGTGGGTAGCTTAATGTATGTGATGCTCTGCACGAGGCCTGACATCTGTTATGCTGTAGGGATTGTCAGCAGATATCAGTTAAATCAAGGGTTAGACCACTGGACCGCCGTTAAAAGACTCCTCAAGTATCTTAGGAGAACGAGGGACTACATGCTGGTGTTTGGGGCTAAAGAGTTAGTTCTCACTGGATACACCGACTCTGACTTCCAGTCTGACAAGGATTCTAGGAAACCCACGTCAGGGTCAGTGTTCACCCTTAACTAGGGAGCTGTAGTTTGGAGAAGTATAAAGCAAGGATGCATAGCAGACTCCACCATGGAGGCCGAGTATGTAGATGTTTGTGAAGCAGCTAAGGAAGCTGTTTGGCTAAGGAAGTTCTTGACTGATTTGGAAGTTGTTCCAAACATGAACTTGCCCATTACATTATATTGTGACAACAGTGGGGCTGTAGCCAATTCAAAGGAACCTCGCAGCCAAAAACGAGGTAAACATATAGAGAGGAAGTATCATCTGATTCGAGAGATTGTGCAAATAGGAGATGTGGTCGTGACCAAGATCGCTTCGGAGCACAACATTGTTGATCTGTTTACGAAGGCCTTCTCAGGTAAAGTGTTTGAGGGTCATCTAGAAAGCCTAGGTCTGCGAGACATGTAAATAGTGTAATCTAGGGCAAGTGGGAGATGTGTAATGGGTGTAAGGATGTCCTAGTTTATTGTATTTTGTATATTTACTTTTCATGTAATGTACAACATACATGAACCATTTCCAGCTTTGGATTATTTTGTATATATGTTGGGTTCCTAGAGTGAGTAAAAATAAGTTGGAAATAGACTCTAGACTCTGTGCAAGTATACACAGTCCACAGCAAGTAATAAGTATTATCGAATCCAAGGTTTGAACTAGCTTCCCTTTATCTATTTTGTATAACTTTTCAATGGTTTCAAAGATGGTAAAAATGATTGGTTTTTATAGGAATAATGCTGAAGCAAAAGAAATGACAGAACAACAAGTAAACAAATAGGCAGACAGATTAGAAACAGGCGCTGGTCAGGATTTAGTAATTGTTTTAAAAGATGCTCTAGCAATATTATTGATAATGCAAAACTCTCGCAGTTTTATTAGCAGATTCCTCCCGGAACTCCGGATCTTTTGGAATGTGTTTCAAGCCCAATGAAGTACTATCGATCAAGCACTAGGCAACTGGCTATCCCTAGCTCAGTCACTAGCGTTCACCAATACACAATGATCTAGTGTGATTAATCGCCACACACTCCCTAAATCATCCCTGAAACTAGAGAGAGGTATTCATACCGGCTGGCCAGGAGGGCACAAAATATAAATGAGCACAACAATTAATCAAGATGCATCAATCAATATTTATTACTAGAAATGAAGCATGACAATCACATTGTTAATCACATTGTTTCCTACCAACGCCTAAGCTACTTAGTTCATAAAATGCATGGGAACACACATTACAATCTGAGTAGGCATGTCCATAACTACAAGGTAATACAAGAAAAGATTAATTCCCTTGAACAACTTGTAATTGATGGTCTTCTTGGTGGTCTCCAATCTCTCCTCTATTCGGCTCCCAAAGGTGGAAGTAACTTTCCAAGAATGGAATGTTTTCTCCCAAGGATGGAATGTTTTTGACTTGGGCGGCTATCTCCTTTTATAGAAGGATATGAGGCTTGAATTAGGCTGACCTAGACACGTGGATGGCTCTCCTTGCTCCTTTATCCCGAGAATAGCTTAACAGAATTCAGTTTGTTACATTGGCTAACGAGCTGTGACGTGGCAGTTTTGCTCTAGCACAGAATTTGCTCCCTCCAGTCGCTCAGCAATACATTCTGCATAAAATATCTTCCAAAGCTTTCATTCTTCCAAATGGGTTAAAACATATAATATATATCTAAAACCAACCCTATTAAGCACAAAAGATACAAATCCCTATAGAAATGAGGCCTAAATAACTACCTTTTGGAGAGTTATCAATATACTTTTCCAATAACTTGAATTTTAGTTCAAGTGGGAGTTTGTTGGGTTTTATGCCCTAAAACTCATAGATAGTAAATGTACTTTTGACCGAACATTAATAAAAGTAATGTATTATTCATTTATCTATGTTTGTATTATATCTTGTCTTATTAACCCTAATCCAATAAACTAAACATCCTAGGCTAATAAAATGAGACTTGAACTAGTATGTAGGGACATACGGGGATCGATGTTCAAGTTTTAGCCTAAAGGGTCTGTAGTATAGGGATAACGCTGGGTACCTTATCCTAGTGACACTATGGATACGACCCGCTTTGTATTTTGATACAAACGAAATGATCCAACGCGTTCATGTAGTTGACATGCGAGTGGGGGTATCCTGTGCAATGAGTTTGCACAAAGACCAGACCGTGAAATAGTTAACCACTAACTGTAACACCGTTAGTTAGCTTGGTTTCTATTTCACTAGGATGACTTAGGCAACTTGGCCTTAAACCTGAGTGGATTATGGACTCTTGTCCATGAGGGATTGTCCTTTGATTTGTACGGGTGAGAGTGGCTTGTTCGCCGACTCAATAAGCCTACCATTTTGGGGACAAGACCGAGTGGGGATCTGGGAACATAGTCACACAAGATGGAATTCACTCCTTTCCGACTTTAGGGTAAGTAGAGGTGTGTTCCCTTAAGTTGTGTCTCCGGGTCTTGAACAATGGGCCCTACCCGCTCTACGACACGAGATGGACTTCTGTTTGTTGGTTGGACCTCAAACAAGTTGTTCATTAGAGGAGCACTGGTACTTAAGGATATAGAGGTAGCCTAGGGGTAAAACGATAATTTGACCTAGTTGGGGTACGAACACACGTGAAGGGTTGACTTGCTGTTGATGGTCGATATCCGTGGACACATAAATATATATGCAGTGAGAAGAGTGCAACTGTGGTTCTTTAGTGGAGTGAACCACAATTAACGAACACTGATTAACTTGGTTAATGAGTTTAGCCAATTAGTCTCATATCGTTGGAGCTTCTGATCTGTAGGTCCATTAGGTCCCACCGGTAGCTCTATTGGGGTGTTGAGGTAAATTTCTAAGGGAATATTAAATATTTGAAGGGGTTCGAATATTTAGTTAAAATATGAATTTGATTCATATTAAAAACTATAAGTTATAATTAATGCGCATATGATGTATATTAATTCTATAGTTTATTTGAGAGAAACATAATTAAATATATGATATTTAATTGGAATATTAATTAATTCGTGAATTAATTAATATTACTGTTTTAATTTAATTTAATTAAATTTTGATTTAATTAAGTTTGATTTAATTTAATTCATATTAATTTATATTTAATAATTAATTAACTGATCAGTTGAAAAACTTATCAGTCTTCCACTTGCCCAACCCTATACTCGTGAAAAGGAGATAATTAAGGGGAGTGGGTATTTTTCATCCGTTAGTTTTTCAACATTACCTTAATTAGTTCACAGTTGGTTATCAAATCGATTACTCACTTTTCTCCCTCACGCAAGATCTCTCTCTGTTAGTGCTCTGTGTTTTCTCTTTAGCAATACCGAGACTAAAATTCTCAAAAACCTTAGAAGTTTTGGTTCCCACAAGTCGCTCAACTCCAATCCCTAGGAGAATACTGGTGTTACTACGTGGTTGTGTTCGTGGGAAGAATTTCCAGCAAGATAAGGTGTGCTTTTGCTGCTGATTTTGGGTGGAAAATCAAGGAGATTTGGCAAAGCGATCAAGAACTTCATCTACAGTAGGTGTTTCTTGATCTAGGATCATTAGGATCCATTCTAGATTAGATCTAGGAGTTTTTGCTTTAATTTGCAGCATGTTTGATATGGTTTGCAGTAGTATTAAATATGATTTTACTGTTGTTATTTATTTTCCAACGTACCGGTATTTTAATCCGAATTAAAAACTGAGTTAAGGTTCTGATCGTTTCCGCTGCTCAAGGGATTTTATCCCTTCACTTAGGACATTGTTCCTTAGACAATTGAACTTCGTGCCAGAAAGGCAATAAAACCATTTTTGGAATTCTGTATCTTATATCAAACCAATGGTTTGCCGATATAAGAAGCTTGAGACAGGGCTAGCTTTTTGTTTTGATGATTTCGAACTATTTGGATTCGAAGAACATATGGAGCCTTTTCCAAATCCTTTATTTGGTAATGGGTCGCTAGCTTTCTTTTAATGTCAGTGTTGATAACCTACGTCATTTCCAATGAATAGGATATCATTCATACAAAAAACTAAATGAAGGTACTAAGTTGTTGATGATCTTCTTCCAGACACAAGACTCATCAACGTTTTTTTTCAAAGCCATAAGACTTGATTGAAGTATCAAATCTTGTATTTCAGGATTTGGATACTTGTTTCAACCCATAAATAAATTGTTTTAAGTTTGCAAACCATTTGCTCCTGACCCTGGGCAATGAACCCTTCTAGTTGAGACATGTCGATACTCTCTTTAAGATTACCATTTAGAATGACAGTCTTGACATCCATATGCCATGTTTCATAATTATAAAATGTGGCAATGGATGGGAGTATCCTAATTGACTTCAGCATGGCAACAGGGGAGAAGGTTTCTTCATAGTGAATCCCCTCCCACTGGATAAAAACCCTTTGCCATAAGTCTAGCTTTAACTGTCTGTACATTTCTAGCTACGTCTCGTTTCTTCTTGTAAATACGGTTATACCTTATGGGTCATACCCCTTCAGGTTGATCTACAAGATCCCAGATTGAATTAAAGTACATGGATTCCTTTTGCAGGTCCATAACTTTAATCCATTCGTCCTTGTCAACGTCATTCATTGCCTGTTTTAAAGGTCAATGGCTCCTCGATATTGTCATCAGGTATGACAACAAGAGTTTCAGTTAAACTCAAATAGTATTCATCAGGTCGAATAACAACTCTCCCACTACATCGAGGCTCTCTCAACAATTGAGAAGGACATGACTGACTGAATGTGCTAGCTTAATTAACAACTCTTGTTTAACGACTATCCTGATCAACAATTTTTGTCGATTGCTTTGTAGCTTGACAAGATAACTTGCTTAGCACTCTCTCACTACGTGGTTTGTGATGTCTATCATGGTATTCTTCTAAGAATTTAGCATTTGTCAATACAAATACTTTATTTTCTTTTAGATTGAAGAAGTATCCACCTCTCGTTTCCTTGGGATAAATAGGCATATTTTAGAACAAGGTTCCATTTTATTTGGGTTTGTCTATAGCCCAAATGCAAGACGTTCCCAAACTCTAAGATGACATAAACTCGCTTTATGCCTTCTCTAGAGCTAAAACGGTGTTTTAGAAACACCTTTTGAGGGAACCAAATTTAGACTTTCAATTACAATCTTGATTGAATAATCCCAAAAATGAGTTAGGAAACTGAGCACATCTCATATCAAACGAACCATGACTAACAAAGTTTTATTTCTCCTTTCTGATACTTTATATTCCTGAGGTGTATTGGGTGTTGAGAGTTTTAGGACGTAATTCCATGTTCTATCAAATAATCTTGGAATTTGGAGTCCTTGATCTCTATATTGCGATCGAATCAAAGTGTGTTTATCGTCTTACCTAATTGGTTCTTAACCTCGGCCTTATTCTCTTTGAACACTTCAAGGGCTTCGGTATTAGGTAGAAATAGTGTACCTTGAATAATCAATAAAAATAATGAATTTTTTCATACTCTCTTTGAGCTTTGACATTCATTTGACCACAGGGATCTGAATGCACGAGCTTTGAGAGTTTCTTTGGCACAATAACCTTTTTCAATAAAAGGTTGTTTAGTCATCTTGCCCTTTAGGCATGACTTACAGGGAGGTAATGAGTCGTCTTCTAACCTGTTTAGAAGTTCATTCTATACCAATCACTCAATTCTATTGAGATCATTATGGCATAACCTCAAGTGCAAAAGATTGGTACTTTTGAGAAACTTGTTGCCTTTTGATTGAGTCTTAGTAGTTTTTAACATCTCATGATTTAAAATTTGCTCTAGACTCTATCGGTCTTAGAACATATATGCTATTCTTCATTTTGCAGAACAAATATCGGTATCCTTTTTGGAATGAATAGTTCATACATTAAAAGGTAATAGAATAACCTTGTTCAAGCAAACAAGATATAGAAATAAAACTTCTTTTAATCTTTGGAATTATGTATACATTATCAAATAATGTGTAATGTTCCTTGGAGAAGAATAATCTTTCATGTCTCCCACTGCCATAGCCGAGATAAACTCTCTTGTTCCAACTCTAATTCATAATTAGAATTGCCAGGATTTTATTTGTAAAAGTAAGAACATGCGTGATTAGTGTCACCTGAATAAAGGATCCAAGTTGAATCATTATTCTTCACTACTAAGCACGCGTTCAAGACAAATAAATCATATTTAGAGTCTTTGATGTTCTTTCTTTTGGCTTGGCAATGTTTTTATGTAATATTCATTACGAACATTTTGAGATGAAGTATACATAGGAGTTTTAGGACGTTGCTCAATATTAGGACCGTTTCGTAATCACTCACCACGAATTAAGTGTTTTCTTAGTTTGTATGATGTATACCAATACTGAATTTGGCGTATAAATAAGGCACTCATAGAACAATACATGCTGAAGAAACAAATTAATTTAAACTATTTGTTTTGTGCTAAATCCATTAAGAAAATTAATCCAATTAATTTAGCAAAAGTAATTAAGTACCCTATAAATCAAAATTCTTTTGCAACGATCCTTCAGAGGTTTAGAATAACTGCTACCGTAGGGCAGCCAGCTACTCCTCCTCTGAATCGACACAGTCTCAGCCAATTACTATTACCAGAATGCTATTAAGACCGTGGTTAATTCAACTCAGGTACCGGATTACCGGGAGAGTTCCCTTATAACCGAAGTCTTATCGTCCTACTTAACCATATTTTAAATCTATTAAAATACTAAGTAAGACTTTATGTTAATCCTATTAGAAAAAGTGATCTTAGGTCTAATTGATTTTAAACCGATTTTAAAATTAATTCATTTTCCTAAGATCTTATGCTAGCATGCAACTCTTTGTTATAAGATTGACGGTTTCTATTCATTTAACCCTTATAACTATTATAACTTTTAATGAATTAGTCCTATAACATGCTTTTAATGGTGATGAAAGCATATAACCATAACAATTCAAGTTATATATAAAAGCACCATTATAAAGCATAAACTTTTTGAAACAACCTATGTCTAGGTGATTTCCTAAGGCATAACAATTATGTTACGATGTCTAGGTGATAAAATATCTAAACCTTACATCGCTCACGCATGCTTATAAAACCGGGTTAACATAACTCAAGTACCGGCTCGATGCCCAGATAGGAGGTATTTCGTAAACCGTCAACTTAAATACCTCCAACCTTAGACAACATCTCACCAGGTGAGTTTTCTTGTAACCTTAGCTTTACAAGATATCGACCTATTTTATGAAAAGTTTGATCGAATTTGTGGTAAATTCACCCTAAGTGAGTATGCATTTATATGTGTTATAGGTTTTAGCATCTATCTTGTTTTTATAACAATTATAATAGAGAAAACCTATAACATACAATATAAAAATTATATAACGCTAAGGTGGTTTCATGTTGCATGTTAGTTCGTTTTCGTTTATTAATATAACGCTTATATTAAACATTCATTATTGAAAAATTAAAACATACAACATGCATCTAACATGAAACCTTAATCATGCAATTAATTTTCCTTATATGACTTTGTGGGCGCATCTTGATCGCATTCCTCACATCCTCAGGTCCAGATGCAGGCGCAATTCTTTAGCTTCACCTTCTATTGCTCCGCTAACCTTTTATCTCCTCTTGCAGGCGCATCCCCCTCGTAAAGACTTCTAAACAAAAATATTACTTGGATAAATTCTTTACAAAAATAATTTCTTTTTGTATAAATTAAGCTTAAATTCTTTAATTCTAAGATTTTCTTCATGATTCTACAACTTTTCCTAAAATGACTTAAAATGATAAGATTTTAGACACAAAGTCCTTGTTTTCCAAACAATTATCTAAACTTTTAAGGCTAAATAACGCACATAAATGAGCGTTATCACACCCCCAAACTTAAACCATTGCTTGTCCTCAAGCAATATTAACAAGCTAATAGAAACAAGAAAGAAAAGATGTGTGTTTCATAGGAAAGTTTAGTTTGTGAGTGTGCGCCTTTCAGGAAAGAACTTGGCTCCTAAAACTCTAAACTAACAACAAAGTTTCTCTAACATTAGACCTTCACTCACACCTCTCAAGATACAACATTCTCATGCATTCCCACATCTTTTTGCCTGTTATTCTACCTAACTTTTATCCTATCTCTTTCACAAGCCATCCCGACTCTCAAAAATGGAAAAAGAAAAGCTAACTTCCCTCCCCCAAACTTAAACGGATCAATGTCCCCATTAACTAACATGAAGATCATAATAGACGAGACTTAAAAAGGATTGGCAAGTTAAGATCAAGTCTATCCTTCCTATGCAAGAATAGAGCCAGAAGAAAAAGAAGAGAAAGAAGCCACCCGAACTTCGATTGACTTGAGCTTAATCAAGAAGCTCATAGTCAATTCCAAGCAAAAGGTGACTTCACCTAAAAAGAAGGCTTAAGTAACCTCTCCTGCAGCTCAAACCTTAAAATCTTATGAAGAAGTCACTGCTGCAGGAGGCGATGCGACCGCAAAATCATCACAATTTACCAGTTGCGGCCACAAGTCAACAACAATCTCCAGTCCCTCAACCACAACCTGAAAAGAATTTGGTGGTTTTGAGGAGAGGATTAGAGAAGTTGAGGAGCCGGTTTAAGGATTACCTGACTTATGCTAAAGAGCGAGATGAAGTTGTCGGGTGTATCTTGG
Organism: Luffa acutangula; assembly: GCA_036850905.1. Lineage (NCBI taxonomy): Eukaryota > Viridiplantae > Streptophyta > Magnoliopsida > Cucurbitales > Cucurbitaceae > Luffa > Luffa acutangula. The sequence continues at coordinate 12,092,133 of CM072087.1, forward strand.
AGAATATGGTGGAGGATCTCGACAACTATCTTCCACCATTCCCCGAAATAAAACTGGAATCCAACACCAGGCGATAGAGTAGGCCCTTCTAACACCTAGGGGAGTTTTCTTTTCATCCTTCTAGTGTTCTTATTGTTCTTCACATTTTATAAAACGTTATCAGCACGAGTCTTTGCCATTTTTATTCAGTTGAAGGTAGGGTTCATTTTACTATGCAAATGTCTTCAGTACGTTTCACATATACAGTGTATATGTATTACATATACCTCGTATATATACTGTGTATTGAACATTGACAACATATGTTTTATGTAAGATTATTATATTATTTGTTATTGTGCATACTATATGAGGTTAGTAAGTATCATATTTATGTATGATGATATTAACATTTGAATCATTTTTCTTGTTCATGATTCTATAATTGTCAATGATATTTATGTTAATTACATTATGCAAATAATTGAAATGTTGATAGTATATTGTTCATATACTTATCATTTCTGTAATAATCTAGAATGTTTAATGCATATTCAATGAACATGATACACATATATACCTTGTATATATCTTAATTTTAAATCATGTGCATCTTCTAAACTTTCTCATTTTGCTACAGTATATTGATTTCGTTAGTTTATGTATTCTTTGTTCAGTATAATTTTCACACGATCCTGTGTATATTTTATATAATGTGCATTTAATATATATTCAGAGTATTTGATATACTGTCACAAATTTATATACAAAACATGTTATATATACTGTTATATATCTTATACAAATATTGTAATATGTTGTTTACCAACAATTGTTTATTTGGGTACCATATATATACATTTGAATATTTTTGTTTATGTTGATTAATTTTTTAAATTCATAATTGACACATGCATTAGTTCAAATTCTCCTATGGCAAAGTTTGCAAGTCTTGTATAGTGGTTAATTATTCTTCCTAAAGCTAATTTTTACTTGATGCACACGAAGTTGCATAGAAAGTGCTCATTTTGATTTAATGCACCTGAAGTTGCATCATTTCAAATCAAGAACTGCTTATGATTAAATGCACTTGTAGTTTCACAAGCTTAAATTAAGAAATGCTCACTTTAATTACATGCACTTGTAGTTGCATAATTTTAATCAATAAGTGATTTTAAACAAGTGAGCATGTATTCAGAATAATGTTTATCTTTCTTTTCAATTGTAGAATATGTTCCTGTAGTATCAATATTGAGAAAGAAAACTTTAAATATTGTGATGAACAAACATCGTATCTTATTGAGATTAAATTAATCAAATGAACATTTGATGAAAAATCATGAATCTCAACCATTCGTTTGAATATCATTCCCTGAAATGAATATTGTAATATCGAATAATTGTTGTTAATGTCGAGATCATGATTAATAATAAAGGAAAAAACAATTACTCATCTAGTGGTGGTTACTAAAAGAAAAGTTTCATATTTTAGATATGATATAAAAGATGCATTAGTTTTGTACCCATTGTACGAAAATGAGAACCATGTGTGAAAGCAAACTTTGCAATCTCCTGAAGAGATGATTAATCTTGGAAATATAAAATAGATGTTGCAAATCTCCTTAAATCTCCTGAAGAGAAAATGAACATCATTAAAAGATCAACAAATGTTATACATCCATTTTTTTATTTTATGTTTATTTATTAAGTCTGATTTTATATTCAATTTCTTTTTTTGGGGCTCACTATGTGTTATTTTATTTTACTGAAGAAACATGAATATTTCTCATATTTTGGTTGACTCCAAGATGAACAATGAAGATATATGTTTGGCAGATAGCACAACAACACACAATATCCTTAAAAGTAGAAAATATTTTTTAGAATTGACAATGCTAGAAGCAAAAGTCAATACAATATCAGGTCCTACAAACTTGATTGAAGGTTTTGAAAAAATAAATATTATTTTACCTAGAGGAATAAAATTTACAATTGATAATGCTTTGTTCTCCAGTAAATCAAAAAGAAACCTACTGAGTTTTAAAGATATACGTGCTAATGGTTATCATATAGAGATTGATAAGAAGAATAATATAAAATATCTTTATATTATATCTACTGTCTCACATGAAAAACATATATTAGAAATGTTGTCTGCTTTTTCTTCTGGATTATATTACACATATTCGTATTATTGAAACATATGCAACAATGAACCTAAAGTTCAATAATCCAGATATATTTTCTATTTGATATGATCAATTGGGTCATTTTGGGTCAATAATGATGAGAAAAATTATTGAAAATTCACATGGACACCCATTGAAGAACTAAAAGATTCTTCAATCTAATGAATTGTCATGTGTTGCTTGCTCTCAAGGAAAATTAATTATTAGACCCTCACCAGCTAAAATTGGGATTGAATCCCTCGCATTTTTAGAACGAATTCATGGTGATATATGCAAACCTATAAATCCACCAAGTGGACCATTTAGATATTTTATGGTTCTAATTGATGCATCCAGTAGATGACATGTGTGTTTATTATCAAGTCGAAACCTTGCATTTGGAAGATTACCTGCTCAAATAATTAAGTTAAGAGCACAATTTCCTGATTATGTAATTAAGAAAATTCGTCTTCATAATGCTGGCGAGTTTACATCCCAATCATTTAATAATTATTGTATGTCAATTGGGATAAGTGTTGAACATCCTGTATCTCATGTTCATACACAAAATGGTCTAGTTGAATCATTTGTAAAACGTCTGCAATTAATTGTTAGACCAATGCTTATGAGAGCAAGGCTTCCAACATCTGTATGGGGTCATGCAATTCTACATAATGCATCACTTATACGCATTAGACCAACAACCTATGATAAGTACTCTCCAATACAATTAGCTTATAGCCAACACCCAAATATATCTCACTTATGAACTTTTGGAAGTGCAGTATATGTTCCAATTGCTTCACTAAAACGTACTAAGATGGACCCTCAAAGGAGGCTACGAATATATGTTAGATTTGATTCCCCATCAATTATTAGATATCTTGACCCCCTGACGGGTGGTGTATTTACTACACGATTTGCTGATTGTCATTTTAATAAGATAAATTTTCCAACATTAGGGGGAGAGATTAAGAAGTTAGAAAATGAAATTACATAGAATGCATTGTCATTGTCTCATTTAGATCCCCGTACAGATCAATGTGAACTAGAAGTTCAAAAGATAATTCATTTGCAAAATATTGCAAATCAAATACCATATGCATTTACAAATGCTAATAAAGTGACCAAGTCACATATACTAGCTGCAAATACACCATATAAAATTGATATCCCAACGCAACAAGTTATCATAACTAATGATTGTGCAACACGCCAGAAGCGTGGTAGACCAACAGGTTACAAAGATAAAAATCCTTGAAATAGAAAAGTAGTCAATAATCAAAATGACTTAATTTATAAAGTGGATATTCCAGAAGAAATCACGAATGTGACTACTCATAAGAATATCGAAGAAAGTCAAATACCTTAGGATAATAATGAAATTTCGATAAATTATGTAATGTCTAGAAAAGATGGAACCGAAACAAATGAGGTCACAAGATATAAAGCGAGACTTGTTGCACAAGGATTCTCGCAAAGACTTGATATTGATTATGAGGAGACATATTCTCTTGTGGTGGATGCAATGACATTGAGATATTTAATTGGTCTGATTGTGTATAAAAAGCTTGACATGCATCTTATGGATGTAGTTACACTTACAACATATTTATATGGATCTCTTGATAATGATATTTATATAAAAATCCCTGAAGGATTAAAGATACCAGAGTTATATAATTCAAATGATAGAGAATTATATTTGATCAAATTACAAAGATCTTTATATGGATTAAAACAATCATGACGAATGTGGTATAATCGTCTGAGTGAATATTTATTGAAAGAAGAATATCAAAATAACCCAATTTGTCCATGTGTTTTTATAAAGCAATCACAGTCAGGATTTGCTATTATTAATGTATATATTGATGATTTGAATATAATTGGAACTCCTGAAGAGCTTCCAAAGACAATAGAATATCTTAAGAAAGAATTTGAGATGAAAGATCTCGAAAAAACAAAAATTTTTTTTGGCTTACAAATTGAGCATCTAGCAGATGGAATATTTATTCATTAATCAACTTATACAGAAAATATCTTAAAGAGATTTTAAATGGACAAAACATATCCATTGAACATTCCAATGGTAGTTCGTTCACTCGATGTAAAGAAAGACATCTTTCGAACTCGAGAAGATAATGAAGAACTTCTTGGTCAAGAAATACCATATCTTAGTATAATTGGCGCACTTATGTATCTTGCTAATAATACACGACCTGATATAACATTTTCAGTAAATTTATTAGCTAGATATAGTTCTTCTCCAACAAAAAAACATTGAATGGAGTTAAGCATATCCTCTGTTATCTTTGAGGGACAATTGATATGAGTTTATTTTATTCTAATAAATCAAACTTTGATCTAGTTGGTTATGTCGATGCAGGTTATTTATCTGACCCACATAAAGCTAGATCTCAAACATGTTATTTATTTACCTATGGAGGAACTAATATATCATGGTGATCTATGAAGCAGACAATAACAACTACTTCCTCAAACCATGCTGAGATCCTGACAATTCATGAGGCTAGTCGAGAATGTATATGGCTAAGATCAATGACTCAACACATTTATGAAACATGCAGATTGTCCTCCAACAAAGATTGTCCAACAACGTTATATGAAGACAATACAACATGTATAGCCCAAATCAAAGGAGGATACATTAAAGGAGATATAACGAAACATATCTCACCAAAGCTCTTCTACACTCATGATCTTGAAGAAAATTGTGATATCACTGTTCAACAAATTTCTTCAAAAGACAACTTGGCAGACTTATTTATGAAGGCATTACCTACTGCAACATTTGAGAAGTCGGTGCACAACATTGGAATGCGACGACTCAGAGATCTCAAATGATGCTTCCATGAAAGAGAGTAAATATACTGCACTCTTTTTCCCTTGACTATGGTTTTTCCCACTGGGTTTTCCTAGCAAGGTTTTTAATGAGGCAGTTGTTAATGTATATAAATATTGTTCGGTTTTATGCCCTAAAACTCGTAGATAGTGAATGTAACCGTTGACCGGATATTAATGAAATAATATTGATATATTTTTCCATTAATTGTTATTAGTTATTTTATATATGTCTTTGCCTAATAATAACCCTAATCCAATAAACTAGACATCCAAGGCTGTAATATGAGTCTTGAACTATATGTAGTGACATATGGGATCATTGTTCAAGAAACAGCCTAAAGGGTCTATAGTATAGGGATAAGACTGGGTGCCTTATCCTGGTGACACTATGGATACGGCCCACTTTGTATTTGATACAAACGTCGCGATCCAACGCGTTCGTGTAGGAGACATGCAAGTGGGGGTATCCTATGCAATGAGTTTGCATAAGACCGGACCGTGAAATAGTAACCACTGGTTATAACACCGTTAACTAGTTGGTTTTCTATTTCACTAGGACGACCTAGACAACTTAGTCTTAATCCTGAGTTGATTATGGACTCCTGCTCATGAGAGATTGTCCTTTGATTTGTATGGGTGAGAGTGGCCAATACGCCGACTCAATAAGCCTACCACTTTGGGGACAAGACCGAATGGGGAGTTGGGAACATAATCGTACAAGATGGAATTCACTCCTTCCCGACTTTAGGGAAGCAGATGAGTGTTCCCTTAAATGGTTACTCCGAGTCTTGAACAAAGGGCCCTACCCTCTCAATGGCACGAGAGGGTTTTCTGTTTGATGGTTGGACCACAAACAGGTTGTTCATTAGAGGAGAATTGGTACTTAAGGAAATAGAGGTAACCCAGGGGTAAAACGGTAATTTGACCCAGCTGGTGTTACGGACACTCGTGAAGGACTAACTAGTCGATATTGGTCTAGATCCGTGGACACAGAAAATATGTCTGCAGTGAGAAGAGTGCAACTGTGAGTCTATAGTGGAATGTACACACAGTTAACGAATATTGATTAATGTGGTTAATGAGTTTGACCAATTAATCTCACATCGTTGGAGCTTCTGATCTGCAGGTCCATTAGGTCCCACAGGTAGCTCGTAAAGTAATTTGAGGCAACTAAGTAATAAAAGTAAATTGAAAATGTTCAATTTATTAAGGGAAACAAATATAATATATATTGATATATTATTATGAGAGAAATTAATATTTGAAAAGTTCAAATATAAATTTATGGAAGTTTGAAAGAGTTCAAAATAATGAATTAATTAATTTAAGGCCTAAAATGTGTTTGGGCAAATTAATTAATTCTAGGCCGGGAATTAAATATGTGATATTTAATTGGTGGTTAATTAATTAAAGAATTCATTAACCGGGAATTAATCAATTATGGAAATATTTAATCACTTAAGGAAGTGATTAATCATTTATGGAAATGATCTAATCACTTATGGAAGTAATTAGTCATTTGTGGAAAAGATTAATCAATTATGGAATTGATTGATCATGATTGATTAATTAAGGAATAAGATTGAATCAATTATGGAAAAGATTGATTTAATTGAATATTTTATTCATGGCCTCTCTTCTATAAATAGAACACTAGACCTAATTGGTCATGACACTTGACACTCTTGGAAGACAAGACCTAGAATTCTCTCTAGCCTCCCTCTTAGAGAAAGCCTCCCACAAGTCTTTAGCCTCCTAGACTCAGAGACATACCGGTGTAACCTCTGTGGTGATTGTGTCAATCAAAGAAGAAAATTCCAGCGAAGAAAACCAAAGGCGGCTGCTGCGTTTTGTTCGTTGGAGCATCGTTGGCGAAGAACGGTCAAGTCTACAACGGAGGTTTGTAACGGTTGTTCCCCTTTTCTTTAGAAAAGTTTTAAAAATAAATTTAGATTTATTTTAGCATGTTTAAACCAATTTTACAACGACTTTAAAGGTTGTTTAAAGTTTTGTTTGAGTTATCGTAACGGTATTTTAATGTTAATTAATATACGGCGTAAGGTCCAATCGATGCGCTTCCGCTGCGTGGGGACTTTTATTCCCTTCAAATATAATGTACTATTTTTCCTTCACTAGGGTTTTTCCCATTGGGTTTTTCCTAGTAAGGTTTTAGTGATGCATATATTTTATATACAATGGATATCTAAGAGCGAGTGTTGTAAATATACCTGGTATATATTATAGATATCTATTACTCCATTAGCTTTTTCAACTCATATTATAGTTATTCTTCCCCATGACTCTCCTTCTCCCATAGGAAAAACCAAGAGACTCTCCCTCCCTTCTATTTTAAGTATTTTGAAGTTGTAACCTACCCCATAGTATAAATAGAGGTTGTATGAAGTATTGAAAACACAACAATTGAATGAGAAGACATTTGCTCCATTTTCTCCCCACTTTGCTCTCTCAATTTCTCTCTTAGTGTTCTTATTGTTCTTCACGTTTTATAACATATATTGCTCTCTCAATTTCTCTCTTAGTGTTCTTATTGTTCTTCACGTTTTATAACATATATATATATATATATATAATTTGTTAATAAAATTATATATTAATAAATATGGTTTATTAACTAAAAGTAATACTTAATACTAAAATTTAATTGGTAAAAAATTAAAAATAAGTACAAATTAATTAAAATATTAATTATATGTAGATACAGTATTTGGTCTGGTTCATTTTCTTATTTTTCTTATTATTTTAGTTTATGTTTATGTTTATTATATTGTATAAGATTGTTTTTATTATTGTTGTTATTTTTGTTATTATTTATTTATTTATTTATTATTTTTATTTTTATTTTTAAATATATTTCACATAATCATTTTTTTCTAACGTTTTTTTCCCTACCATTCTCTCTCCTTATCACCATCCTCTGTAGTCTTCCCTGATGATTTGGTCTTTGTCATTAGTTTCTTCTTCCCCATCCTCTCAATTAAACAACACTTTCCTTATCTATCGACATATTGGTTGATGCTTTTTCTCACCTATTTAAACCAATATGTGGAAAAGGGGGTAAGACTCTATTAAAATTAATCTAGACATATTTCAAGTACATGAATTTCAATTAATTAGATACATGAATAGTTGAGGTTCAAGGAATGGTTGAATACATGAATTACAAGATACATGATGAATGTTCATGTATTGGTGAAAAGTCACATGTATTTGCATTTATCATTGATGCCTTTTGATGTACTTTCCTACTAGTATAAATATGTGTAGAATTTGTCATTTGTAAGCAAGCATGCAAGCCAAGAAAAGAAAGCAATATTCAAGTTCTAGTTTGTAACGCCCCGCGTTTCGAAATCGAGTTGTTTTGGATTTTACTGGGCGTTCTTATTCTAATTTGGAAAATTAAAATTAGAGTTTAGCTTTGGGTCGTTAAATTAAATTTCGACAATTTAGGGAAAAGAGATTTTTAATTAAATCTTTAATTTCCTAAAGTTTGGAAGTTTAGTATTCGGTATTTATTTTAAATATCAAAAGACCTAAATCCTAAATTAATTGGAGTATTTGTTCCAAAATTATTTAGGAGTTAAGTTTGGGATTTAAATTAAAATCCTAGATAAAGTCTAATTCCTTATTAAATTGGGATTCTTATTCTTGGGTTTTATTTAATCTAAGAAAATGAATTCAAGAAAGAGAAAAGCTCAAAAGAAAAAAAAAAAAACCCTAAGTTTCCCCCTTCTTCTTATTGAGTGTTGTCAACCCCTCATTGCGTTTTCCTCTTCAGCCGCCAGCCCCCTCTCCTTCAGCCCTTCTTGTTCGCGTGCAAGCCGTCGGCCACCACCTGAAGGTTTTCGTCCACTTCGCGTGAGGGTTGCAGCGTGGGTTCTTCTTCGTCGCCCCTCTTCATCGTCTCCCTCTCTTGCCCGTGTGTGCGCCACCGGGAGAGCATCTCCCCTCGCGATTTTCTTCAGTCGGCAGCGAGACCCATCGTCGATCTCTTTCTCTCTCTCGTTCTTCCTCGCGCTGAAGCCGCAACTCTCTCTCTCTCTCCCGTGTTCAGTCACCGACAACAACAGACCCGTGACCCCTGTATTCGCGAGCATCGGCCAGCACCTACAGCTTCGGTTTTTCACCTTCAAACCCGCGTGTAAGGTCTCTTTCTCTCTCGATTCTCTTTCAAGTTCCTTAAGCAGCGTGTTTAATCCTTTGTTTCCTCTTGTTTTCGGCTGGGCTAGTGAGTAGAAGTTGGAATCTTCGTTGTTCTGGTGTTTAGGCGTGTTCGGGATGATTTAAGGATCGTTTCGATGTGTTTAGGCTCTTTCAGTAAGCTCTCAGCATTACCCATGCTTTATAAACCTCAAATTTAGATTACCCACTCTTGTTCGATGTTTAAATTGAGTTTCGTGGTTGATTCTTGTTTTTCCAGCACTGTTCGAAGTCGTCTTGGGTTCGAAATTATCCCTGTCTTGTGACCCATCATTTGTGGAGCCTTAAACTTGAACACCCAGTGCCTAGGGTCTATAAGCAAGTGGTTTTAAACCTCTTTGCTTGTTGGACAACACGTGTTCGAGGTCTTTCGGGCGCTGAACAGTAAATTCCAGCACCCCTAGTTCCTTTCCTCAAGTTTATTAGGTGCTTTAAGTTATTTCCTAACCCTTAGAAATTGTTGGTTGTAGTTCGGGCTCCTTAGGCTCTTCTGGTTCGTCCTGTTGGTTTTTAGGTTCGCTTAGGAGTGCTTATAGGTAAGTAGTTCTTATCTGATGAAGTTTGTTTGACTGTGTGATGCATGCTGATTGATTTTTCGCTTTATAACTGTTCTCTTGTTCTCGTTTCTTTGAATATATATGTATATATATGAAATCTTGAAAAGCATGAACTGTTGTTGCATGTTGGTTGGTTGTACAACATGTTGGTTTTGTTTTGCATTTCTGGGTCAAGCATGAGTTGAGAGCATGTGGTTATATGTATATGCTTAGTGGGCAAAATACATGAGTCTAGAAGCATGTTGCAGGGCATATGCATTCTAGTTAGATGTGAGATAGAGGTCAGGGACCTAAAATGTGAAAGAAAGGAAAGTTGGGTGAGTGTCAGTGCACCTCGAGTACAAATGGTCGAAGGGTGGCACGTCACCATTGGTTTAAGAGGAGCATCAAGGCCTTGGGTACAAATGGTCAAGGGTTGGTGTGATGAGTCTTGAAAGCAGGTGTTGGGCGCCTGGGGAAGGGTCAATACTTTGCTAAGTCATCGGTGCGTCTTGGGTACAAATGGTTAAGGGGCGATGCACAGTTCGGGGCCTTGGGTACAAATGGTCAAGGGTCGAACGTCGAGCTCCGTAGAGAGCATTGTGGCCCTGGGTACAAATGGTCAGGAGACAGCGCGACTCGAAGGATCGGTCTTGGAGAGCCATGTGAGGGCTAAATATGAGCGATGAGTGAGCTCGTGGAGCTTGAGTGGTTAGCAAGTTGCATAGAGAGATGCATGAGTTATGGCTTAGGAGAGTCATTTGTTTTACTAGCTTTTGAGCATGACATTGTGTTTACCGCTTTTAAAAAGCATGTTGTTTGCGCATGAAGAACATGTTTGCTTGTTTGTTTTTTGATGGATTCTCAGGTAGGGGCTGCTTACCAGTACCTTAGTGTACTGACCCCCTCCCCTCCCTCTCCCCCCAACTACCAGATTTTGCAGGTTATGAGGACGGCGTGGACCATGGTGATGCAGAGGAGGCATATGAGGAGGGACCATAGCTAGTAGCATTGTTCTCGCCCTTTACTTTCTTTGGTTTTGGTTAGGGTAGTTGTTGCTTGTTATTGTTGGATAGTTGTTGTCCCGTTTGGTTTAGTTCTGAAATTGTTATTGTTGAACTCTAGGACTAGTCATGTTTGTTTGGAAGAACTCCATCTATTCTTTTAGTTGTTAATCATTAAGTTTGTTTCGAGTGATTAATGTTATAAGCTCTATTAAAAGTTGTGTTTTTTGTTTGAAATAATTTATAATGTGAGGCCTGTCTGGTTGTTGGTTCTGTGGAGTTCTAATGTAGTTTGGTGGAGTCATTGAAAAATATTATTTTGAAGTGTTTTGTGCTTAGTAGGTTATAGAAAAATTTTGGGTTAGTCCTATGTATGTCGTTATGCTACCAAAATTTTCGGTGCACACGGTTAGTTTTGTTTTAAGCGTTAGTAATGTCGCTAGGATAGTTATTAAAATCCTGAGACGTTTCATAGTTTCTTCAATCTTGTGTGAGTGAGAGAACAATTTTCTTCTCTTATCTCTTGAGTTGTATTGTGAGGGCCTACTTCATTTCCAACAAGTGGTATCAGAGCTAAGATCAGAGATGGCTTCAAGTGGTAACATGTTGCAACCCCAACTCCCAAGATTCGGTGGAAAGAATTTTAATCAGTGGAGTATTCAAATGAAAGTGTCATATGGCTCACAAGAATTGTGGGATATTGTTGAAAGAGGATACATTGAAGTTGAGAATCAGAACGAGCTCACTAATCAACAACTTGCTGAGTTGAGAGAAAGTCGCAAGACAGACAAAAAGGCTTTGTTCTTCATTTATCAAGTTGTTGATGAACATTTCTTCAAAATAATTTCAACAACTACTTGTGCAAAGGCGGGTTGGGATATTTTACAATCCACCTATCAAGGAGAAGATAAAGTAAAGATGGTAAGACTACAAGCTCTCATATCTGAATTTGATTGCATTAAGATGAAAGAGACTGAAACTATTGAAGAGTTTTTCCATCGTATTCTTGCGATTGTCAACAGTTTGAAAACAAATGGAGAAGAATTAGGTGATCAAAGATTTGTTGAAAAGATTCTTAGAAGTATGCCAAGAAATTTTGAGCATATTGTTGTTGCAATTAAAGAATTAAAACTACTACACATACAAAAAAAAATAGGCTAGATTATATACACTCTGACTTGTGGGGGCCGGCTAGGATAAGAACTCATGGGGGAGTAAGATACTTTTTGTCTATTATAGATGATTTTTCAAGAAAAATCTGGGTGTTCCTTCTAAAAAGCAAAGATGAAGTTTATGATAATTTTGCTGAGTGGAAAACTCGCATAGAAAACCAACTAGACAGCGAAATAAAATATCTAAGGACTGCTAATGGTCTTGAGTATCTAAATGAAAAAATTATAAATCTTTGCAAAGTATTAGGAATAACTAGACACCTAACTACTCCTAGAACCCCTCGACAAAATGGCCTAGTTGAACGTTTTAATCGAACATTGCTTGAATGTGTGAGATGCATGTTGTCAAATGCTAACCTTCCTAGGGTTTCTTGAGGTGATGCCTTAAACACTGCTGCTTATCTTATAAATAGGAGCCCCTCGACTTCATTAAACTTTAAAACACCTCAGGAGTTATGGACAGGAAATCCTCCAAACTTAAAACATTTAAGAACATTTGGTTGTGTTGCATATGCTCACATAAGTCAGGATAAACTGAAACCGAGGGCTTTAAAATGTATATTCCTAGGCTATCCAAAAGGAGCTAAAGCCTATTGCCTTTGGTCCTTAGAACCAGGGGACCATAAGTGTATTGTAAGTCGTGATGTTACCTTTAACGAGGAAGATATGCCCTGGAAAAGGATAGAAAATCAAACTACTGATACAAAATTTTTTGAGATAGAGTTGCAGCCAGTTTTTTACAAATTATGCTCCAAACTCTACTAATCAATCTGTTTTGGAAGAGGACATAACTTAAATGCAGGATGAACCTTCTCCAGAATTAGAACAAGTCCAAGAAACTCATGATCCATCATATTATCAACTTGCCCGAGACAGGACAAGGCGTGAAATCAGGAGGCCAACAAGGTATAAGGATCCAGACTTCGTTGGGTATGCATTTAATTGTTATACCGAGAGCTTTAGTTCTGAGCCATCCACATACCTGGAAGCTATAAAATCCAATGACAGTAAGTACTGGTTAGCTGCTATGAATGAAGAACTTGAATCCCTTTACCAAAATAAGACTTGGACTTTAGTTAAGAAGCCTGAAAATAAAAGGATCATAGATTGTAAATGGATTTTTAAAATCAAACCTAGTCTGAACCCTCATGACAAACCTAGATATAAAGCTAGGTTAGTTGCTAAAGGGTTTAGTCAAGTAGAAGGTTTGGACTATACTGAAGTGTTCTCACCGGTTGTTAGACACACATCCATTAGGATATTGCTCTCAATAGTTACCCAGCATATCTTAGAATTGGAACAAATGGATGTAACCACAACATTTCTTTATGGGAACCTTGAAGAAACCATTTTTATGAGGCAACCACCAAGTTTTGTGGAACATGTAAAGGAAAACTTGGTTTGCCACCTAAAGAAGTCAATTTACGGCCTCAAACAGTCCCAAGACAATGGAACAAACATTTTGATACATTCATATTGTCTCAAGATTTTGAAAAAGGGTCATATGACAGTTGTGTCTATCGTAAACACATCTCTTCCAAGGATTTTATTCTAACACTTCTCTATGTAGATGATATTCTAATTGCTTCTACTAACAAATCTTTGATCCAAAAGCTTAAAGCAACATTTTGCAAGGAATTCAAAATGAAGGATTTAGGCTTCGCCAAGAAAATCCTAAGCATGGAACTACTGAGGGACAGAGACAGAAACACATTTTTTATATCTCAGCCAGATTACTGTCGAAAACTCATCAAAAAGTTCCATATGGAAGACTCCAAAGTTGTGAAAATGCCTTTAGCACAACATTTCAAGCTGTCAATGTCTCAATCTCCTACCACTGAAGCTGAAGCTAAAGAAATGAGCAACATTCCATATGCCAACCTCGTGGGAAGCTTAATGTATAGAATGGTATGTAGCAGACCCGACTTGGCTCGTCCTCTAAGTGTGATCAGCAGATTTATGAGCAACCTAGGGAGGCCCCACTAGGTAGCTTCCAAGTGGACTGTCAGGTATCTAAAAGGTACTCAAACAAAGGGGCTTTTCTACTCTAAAACAAATCAGCTCGAAGACTACATTGAAGGCTATGTTGATTCAGACTATGCAGTGGATTTAGACAAAAGACGCTCCTTGATTGGCTATATGTTCACTTTGTATGGTAACATAATTAGTTGGAAATCTTCCTTGCAATCTGTCGTGGCTCTATCCGCCACAGAAGCTGAATACATCGTGCTGGCCGAATCAGTAAAGGAAGCACTGTGGTTAAAAGGAAGCATAGAAGAAATGTCTGCAAGAAAATTCAAATTTAGAACTCATTGTGATAGTCAAAGTGTCTTGTCACTATCAAAGGATCCTGCATTCCATGACCGCACAAAACATATCGATGTCCGGTTTCACTTCATCAGAGAACCTGTCCAAGAAGGAAAAAATCAGCTGCAGAAAATTAGAACAGAACATAATCCAGCAGACATGCTAACCAAATCTCTTCCTGGTAACCGGCTGGAATACTTGTGTCAATTGGTGAAACTTGAAAGTGGATAAACTAATCCATTTAATCAAATATATACCAGCTGAGAGGGTGCAATCCAATTTAAAATTCCAGTATACTCGTATCAAAGAAGGTGATTGTTGAGATTTGATACTCATATTCAGAATTCACTTGTCTAAAGTCTTTTTTCGTGGCTGCCAGAGTGTACCTTTCGTGGCCTTAGTCAGTTATACAGTTCAAGAAAAGCACGTGCCCAGCCTCATCCCTTGGATGTATCAGATATGTATAAATACTCCTCTGTTTACAAGGCTTTGTATGATCGATTGTATGAGTTCTACCTCATCTTGTAATTGCTGGAAATTCTCTAAATAAAATTCCCTCTCTGGTTCCAAAAGTGGATGTAGACCTAGTGTCGAACCACTATAAACTCTTGTGTCCAAATTCTCTCTTCTCTCTCGTTTATCTCTGTTTTACAATCTGTGTGTGAAATACACCTTGGAGCTGAAGGCTTTGTGATTCAACACTTTCTCTTCATTTTCCTTTTTTTAAAGAATATGGGAAAAAACATTCTAGGAGTTCTACGCAGCAACTTGTGCGAGTGCCATGGCCACTACTTCTTCTTCTTCTTTTTCTTCCTTATCGTCGTCGACATGAAAAACCTTGCCTAGAATCTCTTCGCCAACGAGGACCCCCAATTTTCGGCAAAAATCACCCCAAATCCTTCGAGCAAGTCCTCGTCAAAATTCCAGGCGCAATAGTCCATTTGATCAAAAAACAAAGCAGTGTCGTCGCCTCTCTCCTCAGCAATTTCTCTGGGCAATTGGGACTTATGGACTCATTTCATTGTTCATTTGTAAAAATAGGCCCAATTTTTAAAATCTCTTATTTTGGGACCCTTTGCTGACTTTAATGATGTCAGCAAAGGTGTAAAAAATCCATTATAGCCTATTTTCAATTTTCAAAATAGGAAAATTAGTTTTCTCATCAACCACATTAAATTTTCCACCAATTCATCCATATATAATATATTCCTAATTTTTTTCTTCAAATTTATTAAAAAATAAATAAATTTTAAGTATAATAAAGAAACTTTTAATTATTCAAAACATTAAAAAAGCAAAAAACAAAAACGAAATCTAAATCTGCCACTTACTTTAATTAACGATTTTCTAAAATAAAATAAAAAAAACAGAATCTACTTTAAAACGATTTTCTAAAAAAAAAAAAAAAAAAAAAAAAAAAAAAAAGATGTTCCTTGCGTTCCCGGCCGAATTTTGGCCGGGAATGCATGAATCCCGGCCGGGATTCATTATTTCCGCCCGAGATTCATTAATTTGGCCGGATTTGCATGATTTCCAGCCAAAATTCAACCAGAAATGCATGAATTCCGACCATTTTCAACCTGGATTTACTAAATTCGGTCGGGATTCATTAATTTTGGTCGAATTGAGTCCGTAGTTGCATGATTATTTGTCAAAATTCCATTGGGATTCAGTAAATTCTTGGGCAATCGAATTCTGTCGAGCATGAGAGAGAAGAAGAGAAAAAGACCTTTGAGAGCATGAGAATGAGTGAGAAAAGGGCAAAATAGTATTTTTGAAGCCCAAAGAGTCCCCAAATAAGAGATTTTAATAAAGGACCCCTTTTTACAAATGAAATATCAAAGGGCCCATAAAGCTCAATTGCCCAATTTCTCTCCCTCTCTCTCTCTCGTTAGTGGCGTGTGCCGCTCGCCAGCCTTGGGAAAAGCACGAACGAAATGAAGGAAATCTTTCTTCTTCTTCCTCGACCAAAACCCCCTAAAAATCCTTTTCTTCTTCGATCTGTAATTTTTAGAAATCTCATTTCACGTCTCCTCAGTAATTAACTTTTACCAGAACCTTCTAGGATTTCCCCATTCGAAGGCCTGGATCCTTCAATTTCGATGGCACTTGGTATAATTTCTTTGATCTAATCTAGAAATTAACTCATGAATCGTTCTCATTCTGTTTCTGAACGGCGATTTGGCGTACGACGATTTCGTCCGTGGGCTGGAGTAGTGATTTCCAAACCTCAGGCGAACAACGATTTCATTTGTAGGCTACAGTGGCTGGCGATTTGGCGGACAGTAAAGCGGTCGGCGACGCGACTTCAGGTGAACGGCGATTTCGTGAGCGGCTGACGCTACTGTTGTTCGAATCGTGGGTCTCTTTCTCTCGTGAGCAGCAAACGTTACTGACGAGAGAGAAAGGGTGAGAGATTGCTGAAGAGAAAGGAATTGGCGTTACTGCTATTTGTGACCAAGAGAGAAAGAGAAGAAAAGAAGAAATGAGGGAGAAGAAAAGGAGGGAAAAAAACTAAAAAAGGGTGGCTGGCGGCCGACAGCAGCCGGTGGCTGTCGACAGGATTAGTTGTTAGTGTGGAGAAGTCTTAGCTATTAGGGTTTAGGGTTGGAAGAAGAAGAAATTTAAAAAGTAATATAATAATAATATTTTAATTATTTTAATATATTTTTATTTTAAAAAATAAAAAAAAAATGATTTTTTAATAAAAAATTAATGTCACGTCAGCTATCCTTAGTAATTAGCAGAATTTTGGATGGAGAGACCAAAATGAAACGAAATCCAAACCTAGGGGCTAAATTGTCGAGTTTAAAAACTGAAGAACCAAAATGAAACCTAACCCAAACCTTAGGGACCAAAAGTGTATTTTTCCCTAAAAGATAAAATTTGATAATCGTTTTCACGGGTGTTTTAGGGTGCTAATACCTTCCTTACACACAAATGACTCCCGAACTCGAATTTGATTTACACATGTCAAATTTATTTTTTAAAAAAATTGGGTGACCAATCACATCCTTAATATGATTGGTAACGACTCCAAAACTTTTTTTAAAGAGACCCTTAAAAGAGGATGTTGGCCGTTCCGCGTCACGATCTTGTTGCGACAGCTAAATAATTGAATTAATAATAAAATTACTTGAAATAGTTAAGATGATATAAAAATTAATTATAAATGTATTAAGTATAAAAAATATATTGAAATTAATAGTTAATTACGATTAATAAGTAATACATAATTAGCTATTCTACCCTCTCTACACTTCATTTTTTTTTTTTTTTTTTAATGCACTTTCATCTCTCATCCACTCTTATTATGAAAATAATAATTATGATAGATACTACGTAAGTTTTTCCTTTTAATATTTGTGTTGATTTAATTCTTAAATTTATCTTGAAACCTATATGGTAGGTAAGAGAAGGATGAGTATTTTCATTTTCGTGGATAATAATATCTTGACTTTTAAAAAATGAAAATTTGTGAATCAAACATAGGCATTTAATATATGACCCGAGACTATTTCAAAAAAAAAATAATATATGACCCGAGACTTTAACTCAAAATAAAAAATAAAAATAATATATATATGACCCAAGACCATAGCAAAACTCATGAAATAAACAAGTCCCTTCATACGTAATAAATCACAGAGAAGCCAACAAAAGCATAGTTCAATCGGTATAAAGTTGTACTGTTGACCATGATATTTGTGGTTCGAATCCCCCATTCCACATATTGTCCAAAAAAAAAATCATAGAGAAATTTAAAACCTACAAATTACTTGTTCCACTTCCATGCTCTTTAATATAATTTCCATTACATTTCTAATTTATTTTATTACTCAAATTCTGACATGATACATTGATTAGGACCCATTTAAAATACCTTTTTAGTTTAAGTGTTTTTCAAGAATGTTGATATCGGATTTCATATCGCTAGGTCAACGATAAATTTGTAATGGATGTGGACAATCGCATGCCTTCAACAAAGAGAACCACGCATCGGAGTTGTGCTAAGCCACAAACACTTAGACGCTCAATTTAGAACAAGATTTCAGAGAGTACTTAGAGAGCTTAGACCGTAGTAAACAAGTGGGTATTTTGCACATACCTTTCCCTCTGTCAAGGCGTTCTATTTATAATACCGAGTAAAATAGTGAAACGTCTTGTTGATGGTCAAATTTGATCAGAGGAAACTCACATGACCTTCACGTGCCACCAACGGTAAATTTGTAGATGAGGGAGAAGACGTGGCCTGCAAATCTGTAAACCTGCACACCGGTGTTGTGCTAGCCACACCGCCTCTGATGCTTAAGTCAGAAAACGGAAGAAGGAGAGCTAGAGAGTAAGAGGAGAGAATAGAGAGTTCGGGTCCCTTCTTCAGTAGCGAAGAGGGATATAAATACCTGTTGGGTTTTATGCCCTAAAACTCGTAGATAGTGAATGTAACCGTTGACCGGATATTAATGAAATAATATTGATATATTTTCCATTAATTGTTATTAGTTATTTTATATATGTCTTTGCCTAATAATAACCCTAATCCAATAAACTAGACATCCAAGGCTGTAATATGAGTCTTGAACTATATGTAGCGACATATGGGATCATTGTTCAAGAAACAGCCTAAAGGGTCTATAGTATAGGGATAAGACTGGGTGCCTTATCCTGGTGACACTATGGATACGGCCCACTTTGTATTTGATACAAACGCTGCGATCCAACGCGTTCATGTAGGAGACATGCGAGTGGGGGTATCCTATGCAATGAGTTTGCATAAGACCGGACCGCGAAATAGTAACCACTAGTTATAACACCGTTAACTAGTTGGTTTTCTATTTCACTAGGACGACCGAGACAACTTAGTCTTAATCCTGAGTTGATTATGGACTCCTGCTCATGAGAGACTGTCCTTTGATTTGCATGGGTGAGAGTGGCCAATACGCCGACTCAATAAGCCTACCACTTTGGGGACAAGATCGAATGGGGAGCTGGGAACATAATCGTGCAAGATGGAATTCACTCCTTCCCGACTTTAGGGAAGCAGATGAGTGTTCCCTTAAGTGATTACTCCGAGTCTTGAACAAAGGGCCCTACCCTCTCAATGGCACGAGAGGGTTTTTTTTCTGTTTAATGGTTGGACCATAAACAGATTGTTCATTAGAGGAGAATTGGTACTTAAGGAAATAGAGGTGACCCAGGGGTAAAACGGTAATTTGACCCAGCTGGTGTTACGGACACTCGTGAAGGACTAACTAGTCGATATTGGTCTAAGTTCCGTGGACACAGAAAATATGTCTGCAGTGAGAAGAGTGCAACTGTGAGTCTATAGTGGAATGTACACACAGTTAACGAATATTGATTATTGTGGTTAATGAGTTTAACCAATTAATCTCACATCGTTGGAGCTTCTGATCTGCAGGTCCATTAGGTCCCACTGGTAGCTCGTAAAGTAATTTGAGGCAACTAAGTAATTAAATTGAAAATGTTCAATTTACTGAGGGAAATAAATATAATATATATTGATATATTATTATGAGAGAAATTAATATTTGAAGAAGTTCAAATATAAATTTATGGAAGATTGAAAGAATTAATTAATTTAAGTCCTAAAAGTGTTTGGGCAAAATTAATTAATTCAAGGCCGGAAATTAAATATGTGATATTTAATTTGGTGGTTAATTAATTAAAGAATTCATTAACCATGAATTAATCAATTATGTAAATAATTAATCACTTAAGGAAGTGATTAATCATTTATGGGAATGATCTAATTACTTATGGAAGAAATTAGTCATTTATGGAAAAGATTAATCAATTGGGAATTGATTGATCATGATTGATTAATTAAGGAATAAAGATTGAATCAATTTTGGAAAAGATTGATTTTATTGAATATTTTATTCATGGCCTCTCTTCTATAAATAGAACACTAGACCTAATTGGTCATGACACTTGACACTCTTGAAAGACAAGACCTAGAATTCTCTCTAGCCTCCCTCTTAGAGAAAGACTCCCACAAGTCTTTGGCCTCCTAGACTTAGAGACATACCGGTGTAACCTCTGTGGTTATTGTGTCAATCAAAGAAGAATTTCCAGCGAAGAATACCTTGAAGCCGCTGCTGCGTTTTCGTTCGTGGAGCTTCGTTGGCGAAGAACGGTCAAGTCTACAACGGAGGTTTGTAACGGTTCTTCCTCTTTTCTTTAGAAAAGTTTTAAAAATAAATTTAGATTTATTTTAGCATGTTTAAACCGATTTTACAGCGGCTTTAAAGTTCGTTTAAAGTTTTGTTTGAGTTTTCGTAACGGTTTTTTAATGTTAATTAATATACGGCGTAAGGTCCAATCGATGCGCTTCCGCTGCGTGGGGACTTTTATTCCCTTCAATCGGCATCAGAGCCATCGCTGTCCCTATTAATTAATTTTAAAAAGTTGCGATAGGCTCTAATAGGTGGGATTTATGCATATTGTATGTTCGGTTTGCATTGAACTGTTTGGGTTAATTTTATGGCCATAGATTTTATTTTTATGTGATTTTGATCATGTAAGGCCCGGTGTTTCGGGTATTTTATGTAAAATCGAGTCCTATGTAAGTCCGGGTCTAGAAAAGGTTTTTATGAGATGAAAATCGAAGGAATCGCCGCTGAAATCGAAGCCAAAACCGAAGAAATCGTTGCTGTTTTGCCCAGATTCTGCCTCCAGACGCAACAGCGTCGGGACGCTCCTTCAACAGCGTCTCGACGCTGTCTCGATACCGAAGGCGCTCGGTAAGGAAAGCGCAAAGCGTCGGGACGCTACCTCAACAGCGTCTCGACGCTGTCTCGATTACGCAGGCGCCAGATATGGAAAACGCACAGCGTCGGGACGCTAATCTACACAGCGTCTCGACGCTGTCACGATGGAGGCACGCACTAGGGTTTCAACAGGCGCGGTTCAAGCAAGGACGGTCCGGTTCGGACCGGTTCGGCTGGGCTGGGACCTATTTGGTCCGGTTCAGCCAATTTTTGGCATGGTTCGTGATTTTGGAGGCCGGTTCGAGGTGGTTCGGGGCGGTTCGTGCTGTCTAGGCCAATTCCGGAGCTGTTCATGGATTTTTTAGGATAGAATTTAGCTAAATTAATGTAATTTAATGCTTTATTTTATCCTAGGGGCCAAAATTAACCGGTTCAATTGCTATTTATATGTTTTATGGATGTCATATAGATTATTTAATCCCACCTTAGGTTATAAACATGCTCATGCATTTTTTATATATTATAAATTGTTATAATGTATGTTTAAATGCATGGATTTGTTTTCATATTTTTAATATAAGTGTATATTAATTATATGAAAAATTGGAAAGCATGAAGCATGTCATTACTTAAATTAAATATAAATAGTTATGTTTAATGTGATGAATGAAGCATGCTTGGTTGATTTTCTTGATTGGCTTATAATTGTTATAATAAAAGAAAATCAAAATTGCATGAAGCATGAAACATCCATAGTTATTAATATAATTGTTATATTATTCATGCAATTGATGAGGCTTAATTATTCAATTTGAATGAGATTGTTGAATGAATTAAACCCTAGATTCTTGATTATAGGATTAATCATTAAAATTTGAAATAGTTCTTTAATATTAATGGTTAGAAACCGTCAATCTATAATCAAGATTTGCATGCAAACATAAGATCATAGGATAAATTGAATTAATTTTAAATTGTTTAAAATTAATTAGACCTAGATCGATTTCTAATAGGATTAGAATCTTTTCTTACTTAGAATTAAAAATAGTTTTAATTTACTAAGTAGGAAAAACATTGCTATGATTATAAGGGAACTCCACCGGTAATGTTCTGTCTAAGGCTGGAGGTATTTAAGTTGACGGTTTACGGAACACCTCCTACCTGGGAACTGACCTGGAATACCGGAGTTGAATTAATCATAGTTAAATGTTAGCATGCAATGTCACTAGGTTTATTAAAAGTGTTTAATGCACCTAGATCTTTAGAGTAAAGACCTTACATTACTGAGGTTATAAGGGAACTCTCTCGGTAAAGTTCTGTCTAAGGCTGGAGGTATTTAAGTTGACGGTTTACGGAACACCTCCTACCTGGGAACTAACCGGATTGAGTTGAATTAACCATAGTAATGTTGACTTGCAATGTTGGGTTTATTAAAAAGTTTAATTCACCCAAAAGATTGCAGTTGAATCCTTTCCATAATTGTTATAATAGGATCAGACTTAGATAGATTGACTTAGCCGAATACTATCTAAGTTAAACAACCCTATATTAACCTTAGGACATTTTCAGTGGGAGGAAAATTACAAAACGAGATTTAAATCAAGTTTTGCTCCTACGTCCCTATATTCACAACGTGAGATTCATGCTCGGCTTCGAGTCGCCCTAGGAGCGGCCTCCCTTCGGAAAGTGTTTTCATGGATCAATATCAAGGTGAATGGGAAAAATGTCTAGAGTAAGTGGGAGCGGGACACGTGTCAACGTATCCCTCGGTCTCCGCCCATAGTTCACACCGTGAGAGTCCTATGATCCGCCTGCAGGTTGCCCTGGCGCATCCATCCCTTCGGAGGGCCTGGTCATAGGATTCGGAACATCGTGAACTCCTGGAAAGGATAGGAGCTCTTAGGCTAATCACCAACAGTTGTCTTTCCCTTCGGTAGCCTGTTGGTGCGTGCCTCTGAGATCTGAAAGTGGGAGGGTTACACTTACGAGGATGAGTTAAAAGTGTTAACAAATCCTTGACCGAACAACGGTGGCTAATGTCTATAGGAATATGAGTTATTCTGGAATTAGAATTAGCTGAGAGGTGTCTCATTTCAAAGGAGGAGTACCTGATCACCCTTCGGTGGCTGATATTCTAAACCTCTGAAACGTCGTTGCAAAACAAAATCAATAGTTTTAGGGTTCTGTGATTGTCTGTTTTGCTAAATTGATTGGATTGTGTGCAATTGTTTGCTTGTATGATGGGTTAAGGCAAAGATAACTAATACGGTCATTGTTTGTTTAAATTTCAGCAATGTCTTCCTCAATAGTCTCTCTGCTTAAAAATGAGAAATTAACCGGCGAAAATTATGCTACGTGGAAGTCGAACTTGAATACGATTCTTGTTGTCGATGATCTGCGGTTCGTCTTAACGGAGGATTGTCCTCCAGCCCCTGCTCGTAATGCATCCCAGGCAGTTAAGGATGCTTATGACCGCTGGACAAAGGCCAATGATAAGACTCGCGTCTATATCTTAGCCAGCTTATCTGAAGTTTTGGCTAAAAGGCATGAGGGCATGGTAACAGCGAGGGAGATTATGAACTCTCTCCAGGAGATGTTTGGACAACCGTCCTACCAACTCCACCATGACGCTCTCAAATACGTTTATAGTTGTCGCATGAAAGAGGGCACGTCTGTTCGGGAGCATGTCCTGGATATGATGGTCCAATTCAACGTGGCAGAGGCAAACGGGGCGGTCATAGATGAGCGTAGTCAGGTTGCATTCATCTTAGAATCTCTTCCGAAGAGTTTTCTACAGTTTCGAAGCAATGCAATGATGAATAAAATAACATTCAACCTGACTAGCCTCCTTAATGAGCTACAGCTCTATCAGTCTCTTCTTAAGAACAAGGGACAGATAGAAGGAGAGGCAAACGTTGTTCACTCCAAAAGAAAGTTCGAGAAGGGTTCATCCTCTGGAACTAAATCTGTAGCCACTTCTTCAAAGAAAACTCAGAAGAAGAAAGGAAACAAGGGGAAAGCTCCCAGTACTGCTGCCAAAAGCAAGGAAAAAGCCAAAGCTGTGGCAGACAAGGGCAAATGTTTTCACTGCAATGTAGATGGACATTGGAAGAGATTATGAACTCTCTCCGGGAGATGTTTGGACAACCGTCCTACCAACTCCACCATGACGCTCTCAAATACGTTTATAGCTGTCGCATGAAAGAGGGCACGTCTGTTCGGGAGCATGTCCTGGATATGATGGTCCAATTCAACGTGGCAGAGGCAAACGGGGCGGTCATAGATGAGCGTAGTCAGGTTGCATTCATCTTAGAATCTCTTCCGAAGAGTTTTCTACAATTTCGAAGCAATGCAATGATGAATAAAATAACATTCAACCTGACTAGCCTCCTTAATGAGCTACAGCTCTATCAGTCTCTTCTTAAGAACAAGGGACAGATAGAAGGAGAGGCAAACGTTGTTCACTCCAAAAGAAAGTTCGAGAAGGGTTCATCCTCTGGAACTAAATCTGTAGCCACTTCTTCAAAGAAAACTCAGAAGAAGAAAGGAAACAAGGGGAAAGCTCCCAGTACTGCTGCCAAAAGCAAGGAAAAAGCCAAAGCTGTGGCAGACAAGGGCAAATGTTTTCACTGCAATGTAGATGGACATTGGAAGAGAAACTGCCCAAAGTACCTTGCTGAGAAAAAGAAGGAAAAGGAAGGTAAATTTGATTTACTGGTTTTAGAAACATGCCTGGTAGAACATGATGAGTTTACCTGGATACTTGATTCAGGAGCAACTAATCATGTTTGCTCTTCTTTTCAGGAAAATAGTTCCTTTCGGCAGTTGAACGATGGAGAAATGACACTCAGGGTCGGAACTGGAGAAGTCATTTCAGCTAAAGCAGTGGGAGCTGCGAAGTTATTTTTTAGAAATAGATTCTTGCTTTTAGAAAGTTTGTTAATCGTTCCCAAGATTAAGAGGAACTTGATTTCTATTTCATGTTTGATTGAACAATCGTATACAGTTACTTTTGATATGAATGAAGCGTTCATTTATAAAAATGGTATACTTATTTGTTCAGCCAAATTGGAAAATAACTTGTATGTTTTAAGACCAACCGAAAACAAAGCACTTTTAAATCACGAATTATTTAAAACTGCTGAAACTCAAAGTAAAAGGCAAAAGATTTCTCCATCAAGTAACAATACTCATCTTTGGCATCTTAGACTTGGTCATATAAACATCGATAGGATCGGTCGTTTGGTAAAGAATGGACTTCTAAGCAAGTTAGGAGATGATTCACTACCACCTTGTGAATCTTGTCTCGAGGGAAAAATGACCAAACGACCCTTTTCTGGAAAAGGTTACAGAGCCAAAGAACCCTTAGAGTTAATACATTCGGATCTATGTGGTCCAATGAATGTAAAAGCTCGAGGAGGGTACGAATATTTCATCTCATTTATAGATGATTATTCAAGATATGGTTACTTATACCTAATGGGACATAAGTCTGAAGCCCTTGAAAAGTTTAAGGAGTTTAAGGCTGAAGTTGAAAACCTATTAGGTAAAACTATAAAAAGTACTTCGATCTGATCGAGGAGGGGAGTATATGGATCAAAGATTCCAGGACTATATGATAGAACATGGAATCCAATCTCAACTCTCAGCCCCTGGTACACCTCAGCAGAATGGTGTGTCAGAAAGGAGAAATAGAACCTTGTTAGACATGGTTCGATCAATGATGAGCTATGCTCAATTGCCTAGCTCGTTTTGGGGGTATGCAGTGGAGACTGCAGTATACATCTTGAACAATGTTCCCTCGAAAAGTGTTTCAGAAACACCTTTCGAGTTATGGAAGGGGCGTAAACCTAGTTTGCATCACTTTCGCATTTGGGGTTGTCCTGCACACGTGCTTGTGACAAATCCTAAGAAACTGGAACCTCGTTCAAAACTGTGTCAATTTGTTGGTTACCCTAAAGAAACGAGAGGTGGTTATTTCTACGACCCACAAGAAAATAAGGTGATTGTATCGACAAACGCCACTTTCTTAGAGGAAGACCACATGAGAGATCATAAACCACGAAGCAAAATAATATTAGGAGAAGCTACTGAAGAATCATCAAGAGTTGTTGATGAAGTTGGACCTTCAACAAGGGTTGATGAAGGAACTAGTTCTTCAGATCCATCCCGTCCATCTCAAACGTTGGGAATGCCTCGACGCAGTGGGAGGGTTGTGTTACAACCTGATCGCTACTTGGGTTTAACTGAAACTCAGGTTGTCATTGAGGATCCATTGTCCTATCGACAGGCAATGAATGACGAAGATAAGGATGAATGGGTCAAAGCCATGAACCTGGAAATGGAGTCAATGTACTCCAATTCTGTATGGGAACTTGCAGATCTACCATATGGGGTAAAACCCATAGGGTGCAAATGGATCTATAAGAGAAAAAGAGATGCAGCTGGAAAGGTACAGACCTTCAAAGCTAGACTAGTGGCAAAGGGTTATACCCAAAAGGAGGGGGTTGACTATGAAGAAACATTTTCTCCTGTAGCCATGTTAAAGTCCATAAGAATTCTTTTATCCATTGCCACATATTATGACTATGAAATATGGCAAATGGACGTCAAGACTGCCTTTCTGAATGGTAATCTTGAAGAGAATATCTTTATGTCTCAACCCGAAGGGTTCATAGCCCAAGGTCAGGAACAAAAGGTTTGTAAGCTAAATCGATCCATTTATGGATTGAAACAAGCATCCAGATCATGGAACATTAGATTTGATACTGCAATCAAATCCTTTGGCTTTGACCAAAACGTTGATGAGCCTTGTGTATACAAGAAAGTCAACAAAAGGAAAGTAGCTTTTCTAATACTTTATGTAGACGATATCCTACTCATTGGGAATGATGTACGATACCTAACTGACATTAAGAAATGGCTAGCAGCCCAATTCCAAATGAAAGATCTGGGAGAGGCTCAATATGTTCTGGGAATCCAAATCATTAGGGATCGTAAGAACAAAACGCTAGCTCTGTCTCAAGCAACGTATATTGACAAGATGTTGTCTCGATATGCGATGCAAAACTCCAAGAAGGGACTCCTACCCTTCAGACATGGGGTGCACCTGTCTAAGGAACAATCTCCTAAGACACCTCAAGAAGTTGAGAACATGAGACACATTCCCTACGCCTCAGCTGTGGGCAGCTTAATGTATGCCATGCTCTGCACAAGGCCTGACATATGTTATGCAGTGGGAGTAGTCAGTAGGTATCAGTCTAATCCAGGGTTGGACCACTGGGGAGCGGTTAAGAATATCCTCAAGTATCTTCGGAGAACGAGGGACTACATGCTTGTGTATGGAGCTAAGGATTTGATTCTTACTGGATACACTGACTCTGACTTTCAAGCTGATAAGGATTCAAGGAAATCCACATCAGGGTCAGTATTCACCCTCAATGGAGGAGCAGTAGTGTGGAGAAGCATCAAACAAGGATGCATAGCAGACTCAACCATGGAGGCTGAGTATGTAGCAGCTTGCGAAGCAGCTAAGGAGGCAGTATGGCTCAGAAAGTTCTTGACTGATTTGGAAGTAGTTCCGAATATGAACGTGCCCATAACACTATACTGTGACAACAGTGGGGCTGTAGCCAACTCAAAAGAACCTCGTAGCCACAAACGGGGTAAACACATCGAGAGGAAGTATCACCTGATACGGGAGATTGTGCAAAGAGGAGATGTGATCGTCACTAAGATCGCCTCGGAGCACAACATCGCTGATCCATTTACAAAGGCTCTCACGGCTAAAGTGTTTGAGGGTCATCTAGAAGGTCTAGGTCTACGAGATATGTATGCCATCTAATCTAGGGCAAGTGGGAGAAATGTATAATGGGTATAAGGATGCCCTAGTTCATTGTATTTCCAGCTTTAGATTATTGCATTTACATCCCACTAACTAGTGTTTTAGTTCAAGTGGGAGTTTCTTGGGTTTTATGCCCTAAAACTCGTAGATAGTGAATGTAACCGTTGACCGGATATTAATGAAATAATATTGATATATTTTCCATTAATTGTTATTAGTTATTTTATATATGTCTTTGCCTAATAATAACCCTAATCCAATAAACTAGACATCCAAGGCTGTAATATGAGTCTTGAACTATATGTAGCGACATATGGGATCATTGTTCAAGAAACAGCCTAAAGGGTCTATAGTATAGGGATAAGACTGGGTGCCTTATCCTGGTGACACTATGGATACGGCCCACTTTGTATTTGATACAAACGCTGCGATCCAACGCGTTCATGTAGGAGACATGCGAGTGGGGGTATCCTATGCAATGAGTTTGCATAAGACCGGACCGCGAAATAGTAACCACTAGTTATAACACCGTTAACTAGTTGGTTTTCTATTTCACTAGGACGACCGAGACAACTTAGTCTTAATCCTGAGTTGATTATGGACTCCTGCTCATGAGAGACTGTCCTTTGATTTGCATGGGTGAGAGTGGCCAATACGCCGACTCAATAAGCCTACCACTTTGGGGACAAGATCGAATGGGGAGCTGGGAACATAATCGTGCAAGATGGAATTCACTCCTTCCCGACTTTAGGGAAGCAGATGAGTGTTCCCTTAAGTGATTACTCCGAGTCTTGAACAAAGGGCCCTACCCTCTCAATGGCACGAGAGGGTTTTTTTTTCTGTTTAATGGTTGGACCATAAACAGATTGTTCATTAGAGGAGAATTGGTACTTAAGGAAATAGAGGTGACCCAGGGGTAAAACGGTAATTTGACCCAGCTGGTGTTACGGACACTCGTGAAGGACTAACTAGTCGATATTGGTCTAAGTTCCGTGGACACAGAAAATATGTCTGCAGTGAGAAGAGTGCAACTGTGAGTCTATAGTGGAATGTACACACAGTTAACGAATATTGATTATTGTGGTTAATGAGTTTAACCAATTAATCTCACATCGTTGGAGCTTCTGATCTGCAGGTCCATTAGGTCCCACTGGTAGCTCGTAAAGTAATTTGAGGCAACTAAGTAATTAAATTGAAAATGTTCAATTTACTGAGGGAAATAAATATAATATATATTGATATATTATTATGAGAGAAATTAATATTTGAAGAAGTTCAAATATAAATTTATGGAAGATTGAAAGAATTAATTAATTTAAGTCCTAAAAGTGTTTGGGCAAAATTAATTAATTCAAGGCCGGAAATTAAATATGTGATATTTAATTTGGTGGTTAATTAATTAAAGAATTCATTAACCATGAATTAATCAATTATGTAAATAATTAATCACTTAAGGAAGTGATTAATCATTTATGGGAATGATCTAATTACTTATGGAAGAAATTAGTCATTTATGGAAAAGATTAATCAATTGGGAATTGATTGATCATGATTGATTAATTAAGGAATAAAGATTGAATCAATTTTGGAAAAGATTGATTTTATTGAATATTTTATTCATGGCCTCTCTTCTATAAATAGAACACTAGACCTAATTGGTCATGACACTTGACACTCTTGAAAGACAAGACCTAGAATTCTCTCTAGCCTCCCTCTTAGAGAAAGACTCCCACAAGTCTTTGGCCTCCTAGACTTAGAGACATACCGGTGTAACCTCTGTGGTTATTGTGTCAATCAAAGAAGAATTTCCAGCGAAGAATACCTTGAAGCCGCTGCTGCGTTTTCGTTCGTGGAGCTTCGTTGGCGAAGAACGGTCAAGTCTACAACGGAGGTTTGTAACGGTTCTTCCTCTTTTCTTTAGAAAAGTTTTAAAAATAAATTTAGATTTATTTTAGCATGTTTAAACCGATTTTACAGCGGCTTTAAAGTTCGTTTAAAGTTTTGTTTGAGTTTTCGTAACGGTTTTTTAATGTTAATTAATATACGGCGTAAGGTCCAATCGATGCGCTTCCGCTGCGTGGGGACTTTTATTCCCTTCAATACATGCTCATGCTCCTAGGGTTTTTAGGAATTCGGAGGCGTTTCGGGATAAACCAGGCGGAACCGAGGTGGTTAGAGGCTGCAAGGACCGAACCGAGTCGGAGGGACTCGACCCGCGCGAGTGGGCTGACCATGGGTCGAGGCCAAGTTTGGCCCGACCCCTTCTGTCTTGGCCCGTTCCACTTGTCGGTTTCGCCTCTAGGGTCCATCTCCCAGTCCTATTTTCCCCGGGTTGTCCTCGTCAGCTCCTTGTACACCGGAGTGGTCCAAAATCACCTATATAACACGTCTGACATTTATATTTTCAAGAATCTTGGCTTGATTCTCGGATCTCTATAATTGTCGGTTACGAATTATCTGTAACCGTTGTTGGACTTGGTTAGCTGTAACGATCATTGGCCTTGACCTTACCTTATCTGTAGGATACTTAGACGTCTAACCTCTAACCTTTTGATGGTTGTTGTTCGTCTAGCCCTTCTAAGGAGTGAGTCTGACCCTCGTAGCCCTTGTCCGACCTCCATAGGGGTCAGCCTCATGGGTCGTGACAGACACTCAAGGGGGTCGGACCTTAGGCCTTTGGTTGGCCCTCTTGGGGGTCGACCTTTACGGCTTTCAGGCCTCTTGGCCAACTTCTCTAGGGGTCGGCCTCTTGGCCTCGCTAATTGTTCTCGAGGTCTTGGGCTTTTTAACGGATCTCTTGGGCTCCTTTTGACCTCTTAAGCCATTTATTGGACTTAAAATCCTAATGGACTTAATGTCAGGCCCAACCGAAATTCTACGCTCAACGAAGAATCCGTTTTTTTTATAAACATTTTATGTAAAAGTTGTTTAGAATTTAAACATTCATATGTTTGGTTACATTTCCTCACAAGTGTTTTTATACACAAGTTATTACATATTTAAAAACTCTTTTTTAAAAAAAATTGCTTTCAAGTGTTTCTCTCACAATGATTTATTTCTCAATCTCATTTTTTAATAAGTCATTTTTAGTGGTTATTTTCAAAATTAAACACTTCAAAAAGTTAAACCAAACACATCATTCGACTCACGAGTGTGTTAGTTGGTATAACCTGACAACATATGCCATAGGAGCTTAGTAGACCTAGGTGGACAACAATAATAATAATGAAAAATGTCATCATTTAGGGACAAACAAGTCATAAATGTAGAGAGCTTAAAGCCTATATGATTATAATTCAATTAATTAGGATTTAAGACATATATGATAATTCAAATCTTCACTTCCACATGTTGGGTGTGGAACTCAAGAAAAAAAATATAGAGATTAAATTATGGGGAGAATTTTACCAATCAATATAAGGCTTCAATAATGAACTGAAACAAAAGCAAAAAGAAAAAGGAAAAAGAAAGGGAAAAGGAAGTAGGAAGAAAAGTAGCCATGGAATTGAGTGGTAATAGTTTTGATGTAAACGAAAGGACTTGTCCTTGTGGTGAGGGCTAGAGTTGTATTGGTTACGTTGTGGACAAATGAACATCCTTGATCTACAAGATTCTTTGAGTGTACTAATTATTGAGTTTAGAACTTCAATTTTCAGCCTCCTCCTATGAATTGGTTTCAATCACGAACCAAAAACAATTGAGTAGATCTGCTTTCATTTTAGGTCAAGGGAAGGTGTAATTATTTTCATGGCATGATTATACTCAATTTGTGAAAGAACAAAGTGTATCATCCTTGAACAAGAGGAAGATATCAAACTTTTAACAAACTAGTTTAATCGTGGCACATTGTTAAACTATACGTAAGTATATATTTTTCCTTCTTTTTTTTTTTTTTCCTAAAGATCTTGAAATATATAATTTGGGAAGAGAAAATAGAGTCTATAATATTTTTTCCCATAAAAAAAAGTGATATAGAAATTTAAAGATGAATTATTGACCAGCAAATTAATATTAATAAATAAAGTAAACTAAAACATGTCATAAAGATTAATAAAAAAAAAAACATGTCATAAAGAAACTTTTCTTTTTTTTTTTTAGGAGGATTAACGATTACACTTAAGTTTATAGCTATTACAAACGTTGGTATTGAAATGTATACTATTTTTAATTGAAGTTAAAGTTACTCTTAAGATATAATAAAATAATCTAGACAATTTTTATTTTTTAAACTAAAATAATATGCAATATTATTCAAGTGTTTAAATTATCATATAGTAATTTTATTTTTTCACTTACTCCCGACCCCGACCAAGAGGTCAATGGTTCGAATCCCTCATTCCCAAATGTTGATGAACTCAATTTTTTTAAAGAGTTTTAGAGAAATTGCAAAAACCACCCCTAAAGTATGGTCATTGTTGCAATTTCACCCATAAACTTTGAATTGTAAAAATCAAGCCCCTAAACTTTCATAATGCTAAAAATCAGCCCCCACACGTTAAATCCTCTAACTTCTGTTACTCTTCTTTTTTTCTTTTTTCTTTTTTTTTTCTTTTTTTTTTTTTTTGCAAAACTAACTTTTGTTACTGTTTGGCGTTAAAAAAAGGGGGGAAATCGTGACTTGCTTCTTTGGCATACTTTGGTTGGAAAGAAGGGAAGATGAAAGAAATAATCCTTTGAAAAATCGATTGGAGGGAGAAGAAGGGTTTTTCGGCATTTTCTCTTTGGCTCTTTTTTGGTGTCCTCTCCGATCTTCTCCAACGTTCGTCTTCTTCGGATACAGTGAATGCTTCTTATTTGGTGTGTTTTTTTTCTTCGAATGCAGTCTTTGAATCTCCTTCTTCTTTTCTTCTTTTCTTTTTTTCTTCTTTTTTTTCCAGAGGGTAGGTGAGTGTGTTTCTACTCTCATTGATCTTATCACTGCTACATAAGTTGTAGTTTCAGCGAATTATAGGTTGTACTCTGTTTTTTTTTCATTTTTTCATTTTTTCATTTTATCAAATCATCTTTAGGAATTGAGCGCTTCTGAAGCGGTTGGTTGGTGAGTTGTGGGAAATTTGGCATAATTTGAGAGCATCTGCAGCTATTTCAGTCTCCTTGGAATTTGGATGATCTCTTGTTGTATATTTTATAGTTAGATATGCGTTAAATTTTAGCCTCTATTGTAAGCTTGTAGCAATCTTGGATGAGATGATTTAATTGAAGTTTGGATGCAAAAGGATTGTTTGGGTTCAAGGCGTTTAGATTATTAATAAAATGATGTTTGTGGAAGAACAAAGCAATACACAAGACTTGTTCGTTGGTACCTCTGATTAACACTTTTGACCCAACACAACATGGCACAATCACTGCAATTACCCTGTGGTTCAAAATGGTGTTGTGCTGCTTTTGCGCTAGATAGCATAATAGTTTGTTTTATATGTATTTCTATTTGAATAGCTTAATAGTTTTAGTTTTATGGTTGTTGTGTTGACAATATGTAATATGTGTAGATGGAGGAGTGTATATTCACAATGTCCAAGACATATGGTTCCATTTTCGAGGCATGAAGTAGGATGGATTTGACTTTAGTACCTTATTTCGGTAGTGGACCATGGAGACGAAACCTGTTTTCTTTATTGACTGATCGTCTTTTATTCACAGCATTGTGGAAACTAAATTACAATCATCATTATTCAAACTCACTCTTCTATGTAGCCAAAAGCATATCATATAGTTCTATTATTTTCTTTCCTCTTCCTTTTTATGATTTTATCATTTCTAAAAATTCAAACATCAAAACAACAAGTTTCACAGATCCCAAACAAGAATCTAATATGTCGTAAAGTTGAAGATTAAAATACTAGCAATTAGCTAATAACAAAGAAAAAATGAGAATCACACTTTGCATATTAAGTGCTCAAGTTCAGGGCTCGAATGATGGAAAAATAATGTTTTTTCACCATATAATGCTGACAACAGAGACATCTCAACCTGAGTCAAAATGGCGTTGCAAGCTCCAGCAGCAGCAAGTAACAGGTTTGCTTTGGTTCCAATCGATTTAGCCCCAGTTTTTTCCAGATATAATCTTTTGAAGTAGCTATACCCATAGAAGTACAAAAAATGAGAAACAAAAGATTGTAGACTTTTGGTTTCCAGTCCCTGGTACAACGAAAGAACTTAATTGGACTTTATTGCTTCCCACAACACATCTGAAAGATACCTACACAAGCCAAAACCAATTGAATCAATAGAGACACAAAAACGATAACTACAATCAACATTTTTGCGACATCGAAATAGTTTTCTAGCGCAAAAGCAGCACACACCATTTTGAACCACAGGGTAATTGCAGTGATTGTACCATGTTGTGTTGTGTCAAAAGTGTTAATCAGAGGTACCAACGAACAAGTCTTGTGTATTGCTTTGTTCTTCCACCAACATCATTTCATTAATAATCTAAATGCCTTGAACCCAAACAATCCTTTTACATCCAAATTTCAATTAAATCATCTCATCCAAGATTGCTACAAGCCTACAATAGAGGCTAAAATTTAGCGCATATCTAACTATAAAATACACAACAAGAGATCATCCAAATTCCAAGGAGACTGAAATAGCCGCAGATGCTCTCAAATTATGCCAAATTTCCCACAACTCATTAACCAACCACTTCAGAAGCGCTCAATTCCTAAAGATCATTCGACAAAATGAAAAAATGAAAAAAAAAATAGAGTACAACCTATAATTCACTGAAACTACAACTTTTGTAGCAGTGATAAGATCAATGAGAGTAGAAACACACCCACCTACCCTCTGAAAAAAAAAAAAGAAAAAAAAAAAGAAGAAGATTCAAAGAAGAAGCCATTGCATTTAAAGCAAAAAAACACATCAAAGAAGAAGCACTCACTGTATCCAAAGAAGACGAACGTTGAAGAAGATCAGAGAGGACACCAAAAAAGAGCCAAAGAGAAAACGTCGAAAACCCCTCCTTCTCCCTCTAATCGATTTTTCAAAGGATCATTTCTTTCATCTTCCCTTCTTTCTAGCCACAGCGTGCCAAAGAAGCAACTCACGAGCCCCCCCCCCCCCCTAACGCCAAACAGTAACAGAAGTTAGTTTTGCAAAAAAAAAAAAAAAAAAAAAAGTAACAGAAGTTAGAGGATTTAACATGTGGGGGCTGATTTTTAGCATTATGAAAGTTTAGGGGCTTGATTTTTACAATTCAAAGTTTAGGGGTCAAATTGCAACAATGACCATACTTTAGGGGTGGTTTTTATAATTTGCCCAAGATTTTTTCACTAAAATCTTGAATTATCACATAATCGTTTAGATATTGTAGCAACCCTTATTTAGAGGAAAAAAAAAAGAAAAGAAAAAGGAAATCAATTTTTTTAAACCCTCAAAACTTTCCTTCTCCCGATTTTCCCTATCTATATCTTTAACCCACACCCTTCTCTTCTTCTTTCCCTCTCGGTAAAACAGGCAACAGCCACTGCTTCCTTCCCTTCTCTGATCTCTCGTTGTCGCCCCCCACCTCAACCACCATCACAGTTGTGAGAATCGCCAGTTTCGTTACTCTCTCGATGAGTTCTCTCCCTCGATTCGATCTCTCTCTCTCCCTCACTCGTATTTTTCTATCTCTCCCTCGATTTTTTCTCGTTTTTTCCCCAGATTTGTCACACCACAGCAGTCCGCCACCGCCTCATTGTTTCGATCTTCGCCACCGCCACTGAATGTGCGCCTAGACCTGACACTAAAAGTGCCCATGAATCGTGGGCTGTTGGTTTTCTCTCCTCTCGATCTCTCTCAATCTCTCCTCATTCAATGTGTGCGTGTGAGTTCTGGTAAGACATCCGTGGCAATCTCATTTCTTTGAGTTATGAACAATCCAACAATATCAGGGTGGGTCTTTTTCTACTGTTTCGGTTAGGCAGTAGCGATTCGTCATAATTTCGACGGCTCTTCTCCATGGACAACAACTCTCCTACAAGTTTCGGCGATTTAAAGTTGTGGGTAAATGGGATTAAAGCATTTTTTACTAAGTATTTAATCAAATATCTATTAATGTATGGGTCTCAATTTAAGGTACCCATAGCGTTTGGAGGTTGGATCTGAAGGATTGGAATTCCCCAATTCCATAAAGCGGAAGCACAATTGGGATCGATTCGTAGTTAATTTTGTTTCCACCAAAATACCAATACATTGATAAAATTTAGAAAACTATTCTAAATCAATTATTAAAGCTAAACATACAACCTTAGAACTAATTCTAAAGGGGAGAAGCAAACATATCGTCATTGTCGTCTCTAAAATATCAAGAATGTCTTTCTTGATTTCATAGGGACCAAGCGTCAACAATTGGGACACCACCAATTGATCTTTCCCGCTATGACTCTGAGATTAGGAACGTAGTTGTGGGACTACCTAATCTTAAATGGGAAAAACTCTAGAGAGAAAATTCTCCCTAGAGTTCTTGGGTTGAGAGAATATGAGAGGGAGGCTAGAGAGGATGCAAGAGTGTTTTCTTGTGCTCTTATGTTGTAGAACCTAAACCCTAGGTTTAGTGTTATATTTATAGGGGAAAGGTCATGAATAAAATATTCATTTTAAAATCAATTATTTCCACAGCTGATTTAATCTTTTCCATAATTAACCAATCAATTCCCTAATTGATTAATCTTTTCCATAAATGATTGATCACTTCCATAAGTGATTAAATCATTTCCATAAATGATTAATTACTTCCATAAGTGATTAATCATTTCCATAATTGATTAATTTCCAATTAATTAATTCTTTAATTAATTAATCACCAATTAAATATCATATATTTAATTTCAGACCTTCTATTAGTTAATTAATTAATTATCCAATTAAATATCACATATTTAATTTCAAACCTTTAATTAATTAATTCTATAATATGAATCAAATTCATATTAAAATGTGAACTCCTTCAAATTCTCATATATCCTATAAATATAATATGAATCAAATTCATATTAATATTTGAACTTCTTCAAATATTTATTTCTCTAATAATAATAAAGTTTAATTTCAAATTAGACTTTATATTTTAATGTATCACTATACATTATATTAATTTGTATCTCATACAATTAACTTAATTCCCAATATCAATTTGAACTATTCAAATTCTCTCAAGATATAATTGTTCCTAATTACTCTTTACAAGCTAGCAGGAGGACCTAATGGACCTACAAATCAGAAACTCCAATGATATGAGGTTAACCGATTAAACTCATTAATTAGGTTAATCAATATTCATTAACTGTGGGTCATTCCACTAAAGTCCCACAACTGAACTCTTCTCACTGTAGAATATTTTTGTGTCCACGGATATAGACCTATACCAATAAGTCAATCCTTCACGAGTGTTGGTAATCACAGTTCAAATTACCGTTTTACCCTTGTGTTACATCTGTCTCCTTAGGTACCAGCGCTCTCCTAATGAACAACCTGTTTATGGTCCAACCATTAAACAGAAAGTCCCTCTCGAGCCAGTGAGAGGGCGGGATCCCTTTGTTCAAGTCCCGGAGTCACCACTTAAAGGAACATTCATCTACTTCTCCTAGAAGTGGGAAGGAGAGAATTCCTTCTTGTGTTGTCATGTCCCCAGCCTCCCACTCGGTCTTGTCCCCAAAAAGGAAGGCATATTGAGTCGGCGTATTGGTCACTCACACCCATGCTAATCAAAGTACGATCCCTCATGAGGAGTTCATGACACACTCAGGATTAAGACTGAGTTACCTAAGTCATCTTATTGAAACAGTAACCTAACTAGTTAGCAGTGTTATATCTAGAGGTTTACTATTTCATGGTTCGGTCTTATGCAAACTCATTGCATAGGATACCCCCGCTTGCATGTGAAAGGATTTGGAATTCCCCAATTCCGTTAAAGCGGAAGCGTAATAAGGACCAATTCGTAGTTAATTTTGTTTATCCAAAAATACTATTGTATTGGTTAAAACATAGAACAAATTCTATACAAACTTAAGGCTAAAGCATACAAAATTTATTAAATCTAAATCTAAAGGGGAGAAACAAACATACCGTCGTTGACAACTCTGAATACTTCAAGAATGATTCTTGATTTCTTTGCAACAACGAAAAACACCACCATTTGATCTTCCTCGCTATGACTCTGAGATTAGGAACGTAGTTGTGGGACTACCTAATCTTGAATGGGAAAAACTCTAGAGAGAAAATTCTCCCTAGAGTTCTTGGGTTGAGAGAATATGAGAGGGAGGCTAGAGAGAATGCAAGAGTGCATTCTTGTGGCCTTATGTTGTTGTACCTAAACCCTAGGTTTAGTGTTCTATTTATAGGAGAAAGGTCATGAATAAAATACTCATTTAAAATCAATTATTTCCATAACTGATTTAATCTTTTCCATAATTAATCAATTCCTTGACCAACCAATTCCATGACCAATCAATTCCATAATTAATTCATCTTGTCCATAAATGATTGATCACTTCCATAAGTGATTAAATCATTTCCATAAATGATTAATTACTTCCATAAGTGATTAATCATTTTCATAATTGATTAATTTCCAATTAATTAATTCTTTAATTAATTAATCACCAATTAAATATCATATATTTAATTTCAGACCTTCTATTAGTTAATTAATTAATTACCCAATTAAATATCATATATTTAATTTGAGGCCTTCAATTAATTAATTCTATGATATGAATCAAATTCATATTAAAATTTGAACTCCTTCAAATTCTCTTATATCCTATAAATTTAATATGAATCAAATTCATATTAATATTTGAACTTCTTCAAATATTTATTTCTCTCATAGACTATAGTTTAATTAAATCTCATTTAATTTAAACTAAATTGAATAATTAATTAATTCATCTTCTAATTAAATACCACATATATTTGAACTCTTTCAAATATGTCAATCTCTCAATATTACAAAGTTTAATCTCAAATTAGACTTTATATTTTAATGCATCACTATACATTATATTAATTTGTATCTCGTACAATTAACTTAATTCCCAATATGAATTTGAACTATTCAAATTCTCTCAAAATATATTTGTTCCTAATTACTCTTTACGAGCTAGCAGTGGGACCTAATGGACCTACATATCAGAAGCTCCAATGATATGAGGTTAATAGATTAAACTCATTAATCAGGTTAACCAATATTCATTAACTGTGAGTCATTCCACTAAAGACCCACAGCTGAACTCTTCTCACTGTAGAACATTTCTTTGTCCATGGATGTAGACCTATGCCGGTAAGTCAATCCTTCACGAGTGTCTGCAATCACAGTTGGGTCAAATTACCGTTTTACCCTTGTGTTACATCTGTCTCCTTAAGTACCAGCGCTCCTCTAATGAACAACCTATTTATGGTCCAACCATTAAACAGAAAGTCCCTCTCGGGCCAGTGAGAGGGCGGGATCCCTTTGTTCAAGTCCCAGAGTCACCGCTTAAGGGAACACTCATCTACTTCACCTAGAAGCGGGAAGGAGTGAATTCCTTCTTGTGTTGTCATTGTTGGGTTTTATGCCCTAAAACTCGTAGATAGTGAATGTAACCGTTGACCGGATATTAATGAAATAATATTAATATATTTTTCCATTAATTGTTATTAGTTATTTTATATTTGTCTTTGCCTAATAATAACCCTAATCCAATAAACTAGACATCCAAGGCTGTAATATGAGTCTTGAACTATATGTAGTGACATATGGATCATTGTTCAAGAAACAGCCTAAAGGGTCTATAGTATAGGGATAAGAATGGGTGTCTTATCCTGGTGACACTATGGATACGGCCCACTTTGTATTTGATACAAACGTTGCGATCCAACGCGTTCATGTAGGAGACATGCGAGTGGGGGTATCCTATGCAATGAGTTTGCATAAGACCGGACCGTGAAATAGTAACCACTGGTTATAACACCGTTAACTAGTTGGTTTTCTATTTCACTAGGACGACCTAGACAACTTAGTCTTAATCCTGAGTTGATTATGGACTCCTGCTCATGAGAGATTGTCCTTTGATTTGTATGGGTGAGAGTGGCCAATACGCCGACTCAATAAGCCTACCACTTTGGGGACAAGACCGAATGGGGAGCTGGGAACATAATCGTACAAGATGGAATTCACTCCTTCCCGACTTTAGGGAAGTAGATGAGTGTTCCCTTAAGTGGTTACTCCGAGTCTTGAACAAAGGACCCTACCCTCTCAATGGCACGAGAGGGTTTTCTGTTTGATGGTTGGACCACAAACAGGTTGTTCATTAGAGGAGAATTGGTACTTAAGGAAATAGAGGTAACCTAGGGGTAAAACGGTAATTTGACCCAGCTGGTGTTACGGACACTCGTGAAGGACTAACTAGTCGATATTGGTCTAGATCCGTGGACACAGAAAATATGTCTGTAGTGAGAAGAGTGCAACTGTGAGTCTATAGTGGAATGTACACACAGTTAACGAATATTGATTAATGTGGTTAATGAGTTTGACCAATTAATCTCACATCGTTGGAGCTTCTGATCTGCAGGTCCATTAGGTCCCACTGGTAGCTCGTAAAGTAATTTGAGGCAACTAAGTAATAAAAGTAAATTGAAAATGTTCAATTTATTAAGGGAAACAAATATAATATATATTGATATATTATTATGAGAGAAATTAATATTTGAAAAATTCAAATATAAATTTATGAAAGTTTGAAAGAGTTCAAAATAATGAATTAATTAATTTAAGGCCTAAAATGTGTTTGGGCAAATTAATTAATTCTAGGCCGGGAATTAAATATGTGATATTTAATTGGTGGTTAATTAATTAAAGAATTCATTAATAGGGAATTAATCAATTATGGAAATAATTAATCACTTAAGGAAGTGATTAATCATTTATGGAAATGATCTAATCACTTATGGAAGTAATTAGTCATTTGTGGAAAAGATTAATCAATTATGGAATTGATTGATCATGATTGATTAATTAAGGAATAAGATTGAATCAATTATGGAAAAGATTGATTTAATTGAATATTTTATTCATGGCCTCTCTTCTATAAATAGAACACTAGACCTAATTGGTCATGACACTTGACACTCTTAAGAGACAAGACCTAGAATTCTCTCTAGCCTCCCTTTTAGAAAAAGACTCCCACAAGTCTTTTGCCTCCTAGACTCAGAGACATACCGGTGTAACCTCTGTGGTGATTGTGTCAATCAAAGAAGAATTTCCAGCGAAGAAAACCTTAAAGCGGCTGCTGCGTTTTCGTTCGTGGAGCATCGTTGGCAAAGAACGGTCAAGTCTACAACGGAGGTTTGTAACGGTTCTTCCTCTTTTCTTTAGAAAAGTTGTAAAAATAAATTTAGATTTATTTTAGCATGTTTAAACCGATTTTACAGCGACTTTAAAGTTTGTTTAAAGTTTTGTTTGAGTTATCGTAATGGTATTTTAATGTTAATTAATATACGGCGTAAGGTCCAATCGATGCGCTTCCGCTGCGTGGGGACTTTTATTCCCTTCAGTCATGTCCCCAGCCTCCCACTCGGTCTTGTCCCCAAAAAGGAAGGCTTATTGAGTCGGCGTATTGGTCACTCTCACCCAGGCTAATGAAAGGATAATCCCTCATGAGAAGGAGTTCATGACACACTCAGGATTAAGACTGAGTTACCTTGGTCATCCTATTGAAACAGTAGCCTAATTAGTTAACGGTGTTATAACTATTGGTTGACTATTTCGTGGTCCGGTCTTATGCAAACTCATTGCATAGGATACCCCCTCTTGCATGTCTACTACATGGACGTTTTGGATCAATACGTCTGTATCAAATACAAAGCGGG
Organism: Luffa acutangula; assembly: GCA_036850905.1. Taxonomy (NCBI): domain Eukaryota; kingdom Viridiplantae; phylum Streptophyta; class Magnoliopsida; order Cucurbitales; family Cucurbitaceae; genus Luffa; species Luffa acutangula. The sequence goes on from CM072087.1 coordinate 12,133,796, forward strand.
TCGTATCTCATAGTGTTACCAGGATAAGGTACCCAACCTTATCCTTGTACTATAGACCTTTTAGGTTGTTACTTGAACATCGATCCTCGTATGTCCCCACATAATAGTTCAACTTACATACAAACAATCTTGGATCTTAGTTTATTGGATTTGGGTCAAATTATGCAATATTTAACAATAACACTTTATTGTAGAAACTCAGTAACACTTTATTGAAACAAGTATACAATTTGTTTACATTCACTATCTACGAGTTTTAGGGCATAAAACCCAACAGCATGTCTACTACATGGACATTTTGGATCAATATGTCTGTATCAAATACAAAACGTTTCGTATCTCATAGTGTTACCAGGATAAGGTACCCAACCTTATCTTTGTACTATAGACCTTTTAGGTTGTTACTTGAACATCGATCCTCGTATGTCCCCACATACTAGTTCAAGTTACATCAAAATAACCTTGGATCTTAGTTTATTGGATTTGAGTCAAATTGTGCAATATTTAACAATAACACTTTATTGTAGAAACTCAATAACACTTTATTGAAACAAGTATACAATTTGTTTAGATTCACCACTACGAGTTTTAGGGCATAAAACCCAACAGGATCGTCGAAATGGAGCGAAATTGGAACTCAACCAGCAAGCTTAAGGATCTGTTTTGAGTAAGCTTCAATCCCAGTTTAGCATTGTTTGTGATTAAGTTTGTAAGTGAAATTGGTAGAGTAATTTCTCTTGAATTGTGGAAATTTTATGTGTTGGATTCAATCATTTAATTAAGGTCAAGTTCGTCTCTTTGTTGGAACTATTAGGCGATTAAAATCGAGGATTTATTTAGCCAAAGTAAGTAACCTTACTACTTGGATAACCTTGACTAGGCTGAAAATACATATATGAATTGTTGTTTATGTATGGTTTAAGTTATAAGATGTTGGATTATTGTTGTTCTGGTGCTGTTGAACATCCTGATTATGTGCATTTGTCTCTGTACGATATACTCTGAATAGTGTTAGTTTAAAAGTATCAATTACTTATTTGTGTTGAATGCTCTGCCTGCTTTATGTTTAAAATGTTCTGACTGGATAGTCTTGTGTGCTATAAATGCTCTGAATGCTCTACGTTGGGGAATACATGATATTCTTTGTTGGTTGAGTCTTGAATGCTTTGGTCACTTTGAACACTAGTTTTGAAAGGCATGATATGTTTTGTTTCCTATGAGAAGATACCCAAAACTTTGGTGGTATGAGATAAAGGTCGAGCAGTTAGTGCTTGTTGGACTAGCCATGATGTTTTCCAATATATCTTAGATAGGGGACTTGTGGTTAGTTTACATGTTAAACCAGATTAAGTTAATAAGGAACCTAATACGAAATAAGGATAAATTACTTATCCTAGTAGGGACTGTGACAATTAAACACCTAGGATTGAGATGTTTATAGATAGAGATGAGGAGCTAAATGGGTGGGACTCAGCTTCGCAGATTAGGTGCCATCTACTATCTATGGAAATAAAGTTCTAACTAAGAACCTATGGACGCCCCACCAGTGAGTTGGTAATTAGAGTGCTATGCACACATAGGTGTCTTGATGGGTGAGACTTGACTCTACTGACTTGGTGCCTTCTACCGTCAGTAGGAGTAGAGATCTCTCAGGATTCCCACTTGTGCACCTCCAGTGAGTTGGTAAAAATGTGACAGGCTGGTTAATTGTCCACGTGACCCATGTGACATGATAAATGAAACGAAATGAAATGAAATTGAAGGATTGAAATTCCGTAGTTCAGTTAAGCGGAAACGTGATTGGGACCGATTCGTAATTAATTTTGTTTAATCTAAAATACCAATACATTGGCAATAATATTAGAACTATTCTAAATATATATTAAGGTTAAGCATACAAAAATATTAGATCTAAATCTAATTTATAAAGTAACAAATTACTTACTCTCGTTGACGACTCAGATTAAATTCACCAACTGCTTGTGAATTAATCACGAACTAGTGCGAACACCACCACTATGGCTACACCGGTATGACTCTGAGACTTCTAGAGGCAGGAGACTTGTGGGAGCCTTAGGGGTCCTATTTATAGGTAAAGGCCAAAACCTTCTTCTTAATAGGAAAATGAAGACTTTCTCCTAATAGGAAAATGTCTCTAATTTTAATAAATAATTAATTAATTTCATAATTAATTAATTTCCCTAATTAAATATCATATATTTAATCTTAGGGATTTTATTAAAATTAAAATTAATATGAATCCAATTCATATTAAATTTATTTGAACTCTTTCAAATATTTTCTTTCCTAATAGGAAAAAGTCTCTAATTTTAATAAATAATTAATTAATTCCATAATTAATTAATTTTCCCAATTAAATATCATATATTTAATCTTAGGGATTTTATTAAAATTAAAATTAATATGAATCTAATTCATATTAAATTTATTTGAAATCTTTCAAATATTTTCTCTCAAGAATTAATTTTTGAAATTAATTCAAAAATTATATTATAAAGTTTCATAAACTTTATATTATAATGCATCAATATACATTATACAATTTCCCAAATAAATTGAACACTTTCAATTTACAATTTATACTTAATTGCCTCACGTCTCTTTACGAGCTACCAATGGGACCTAATGGACCTACAGATTAGAAGCTCCAACGATACGAGACTAATTGGCCAAACTCATTGACCAAGTTTAGTCAACATTCGTTAACTGTGGGTCACTCCACTAAAGACCCACAGCTGCACTCTTCTCACTGTAGAATATTTCTGTGTCCATGGATATCGACCAAGCAGTAAGTCAATCCTTCACGTGTGTTTGTAACACCAGCTGGGTCAAATTACCGTTTTACCCCTGGGTTACCTCTGGTTCCTTAAGTACCACTGATTCCTCTAATGAACAAGTTGTTTACGGTCCAACTACTAAACAGGAGTTCCTCTCAAGCTAGGAGAGGACGGCGCGCCTTTGTTCAAGGCCTAGAATCAGCCCTTAAGGGAACACACATCTACTTACCCCAATAGGGGAAGGAGTGAATTCCACCTTGTACTATTATGTTCCCAGCCCCCATCTGGTCTTGCCCCTGAAATGGTAGGCTTATTGAGTCGGCGAACTGGCCACTCTCACCCATACAAATCTAAGGACAATCCCTCCTGAAAGGGGTTCATAACAGACTCAGGATTGAGATTGAGTTACCTAGGTCATCCTATTGAAATACAAACCTAAACTAGTTAACGGCGTTACATCTACTGGTTACTATTTCGCGGCCCGGTCTTATGCAAACTCATTGCATAGGATACCCCCACCCGCATGTCTCCTACATGGATGCTTTGGATCATTGCATCTGTATCGAATACAAGGTGGGTCGTATCACATAGTGTCACTAGGATAAGGTACCCAGCCTTATCCCTATACTATAGACCTTTTAGGTTGTTACTTGGACACTGATCCCCGTATGTCCCCACATACTAGTCCAAGTTTCATTTAAACAACCTTGGATCTTAGTTTATTGGATTTAGGGTTTATTAATGCAAACTTGATTATTCAATAACCAAATTACTGAATTACTCAAATAACACTTTATTGAGATCGATTATTATGTTTCATTTACTATCTACGAGTTTTAGGGCATAAAACCCAACAACTCCCACTTGAACTAAAACTCTAGTGGGAAATGTACATCAACAATCAAAATTGAATGAATAATCATTGAAGTAGGAATAGTAGTTTGTATTAATATTGTATAATACATGAAAATACAGATAAATACAATAAACTAGGGCATTCACAATACCCATTACACTTCTCCCACTTGCCCTAGATTATTCTATGTACATATCTCGCAGACCTAGACCCTCTAGATGACCCTCGAACACTTTAGCCGTGAGAGCATTCGTAAATGGATCAGCAATATTGTGCTCAGAGGCTACCTTCGTGACGATCACGTCCCCTCGTTGCACGATCTCTCTGATGAGATGATATTTGCGCTCTATGTGCTTGCCTCTTTTATGACTGCGAGGTTCTTTAGAATTTGCCACTGCACTACTATTATCACAGTAAAGGGTGATTGGCAAGTTCATATTTGGAACAACTTCCAAATCCATCAAGAACTTCCGTAGCTTGGCTGCTTCACAAGCAGCGACATTTTCGGCCTCTATGGTGGAGTCTGCAATGCATCCTTGCTAGATGCTACGCCAGACTACAGCTCCCCCGTTGAGGGTAAATACTGACCCTGATGTGGATTTCCTATAATCCTTATCAGTCTGAAAGTCAGAGTCTGTGTATCCTGTAAGGATCAAATCTTTAGAGCCATACACAAGCTGATAGTCCCTCGTTCTCCGAAGATACTTGAGGATGTTTTTAACTGCAGTCCAGTGGTCTAACCCTAGATTGGACTGGTACCTGCTGACTATCCCAACTGCATAGCAAATGTCAGGCCTAGTACACAACATGGCGTACATAAGACTGCCCACAGCTGAAGCATAAGGGATGCGTCTCATATCCTCAATTTCTGGAGGTGTCTTAGGACACTGTTCCTTAGACAAATGAACTCCATGTCTGAAGGGTAGTAAACCCCTCTTGGAATTCTGCATCTTATATCTAGACAACATCTTGTCTATATATGATGCTTGAGACAGGGCTAACGTTATGTTCTTACGATTGCTAATAATTTGAATCCCTAGAACATAATGAGCTTCACCCAAATCTTTCATTTGGAACTCAGTCGATAGCCATTTTTTAATGTCAGCTAGATATTCTACATCATTCCCAATGAGAAGAATATCATCTACATACAACACCAGAAAAGCTATTGAACTGTTGATAATCCTTTTGTAAACACAAGGCTCATCAATGTTCTGGTCAAAGCCATAAGATTTGACAGCAGTGTCAGATAGCGAGCATAGCTAGCTATCTTTAAGTATTTAATTTAGCTAGTCTTTTATGATTTTTGGGCCATTTTATTGTGCTTTAATGTTTATTTTGTAGGAAATGGTTGATTGGAGCTATAGCGCAACATTGGAGTTAATCGGGTGCTCGGGACGCGAAAAGATGCAAAGGAAGGAAAAAGAATCAAAATGGAAAAAAGTCAAAATTCGGTCAAAAGGTGACTAGCGTCGAGACGCTAGCCCTTAGGCGTCTCAACGCTAGCATTCCATATCAGAACAAGCACGTAAAGGTCACAGCGTCAAGACGCTGCGACCTTAGCGTCTCGACGATGTATAATTTCCTTTCCTGAAACGCACGTTTTAAAGGCAGCGTCTCGACGCTACGACGAAAAAAACAGAATAAAGGCTTATTTTCGGCTAGGTTTTGGGGGACTTCGATTTGGGACCTTTGGGAGCCGTAAACAGGGCAGAACAGAGCACTTGGAGGGAAAAAAAACAAAGGGAGAGATTTGGAAATCAACCCATTGTTCGTGGGGATCGTGACGGGGACGTCGGACTCGGCCTACATTGAGTTTTCTTTTCCCTTTCCTTTCTTTAGTTAGATTTATGGCTTTCACATGTTTAGTTGAGCTTGTATTTACATTCATGAGTAGCTAAACTTGTAGCTTAGGGATTGATGTAGTTGATTAATTTTATGGATTTATTTATGGTTTAAGTTGTGCAATGTTATTATGTTTGTAATCTTGATTTAATGCTTTCAATTAATTGGCCATTAGTTGAATGATTTAAGTTTCGAATCTAGCTCGGGAGAGGGGATTTGATTTAGACTTACTCAAGATTGCATGAATAAAGTTTATTTTCTAATTCGTGACGGTTTTAGATTAACTTTAGAATTGGTTAAAAGATCTCATTGCCTTGCATGATTAATAAACTTAGATAGGGATATCAAGTTGGTTAATTTGCATGAGAATCAATTATACTCGGGAGAGGTAGTTGTGATTAAAGGGTCTTTGGCTCATAATTTCATTGTGCATTATAACTTATTCCTTAAAATCAATCCTAAGCTAAATCGGCGAAATCAATTCCCTAAGTAGTTTTCCCAATTGAATTTCCATTCTTTTTACTTGCTTTGATTTGGTTTTTATTATCATCTATTCATCACTTTTTAATCCCTAAATAAAATTGAGCGAGATTATTCACAATACTTGATTTGCTTAAAAATCCAATCCAGAGGACGACACTCGTATTTACGAACACTTTATTATTACTTGACCCGTGCACTTGCGGTTAGGAAAAGTCCACATCAAGTTTTTGGCGCCGTTGCCGGGGATTGGCACATTTAGCTAGATTGATATTGTGAAAAAATTGTTCGGTCTTAATTTAGGGTGTATTTTTATTTTTTTGGTTGATTGCATTTTTTTTCCTTATTTGTTTTTTTTTTCCATATTTGATTTTCTAGGTTAGTTTTTCTTTTAGTTGTGTAATCTTTTCCATATTTGTTTTTTGTATTTTTTTAGTTTAGTTTTCCTTGTTGGTTAGTTCCTTATTTGTGTTTTGCCATATTTATTTTTGCATTCCATATTAGGTTATTTTGTTTCCTTTTCTAGATTATATTTTCCATATTTAGATTAGTTGTTTTTTTTTCTTTGTTACTTTCCATAATTGTTTTCTTTCCTTTTTAGGGTAATTTTGTTTGTTTATGCGTAGTAATAAAGATTTGATTTTGGAACCGTTGGATCCGGAGATCGAGAGAACAATTCATAGGATTCGAAGGGAAATTAGAGAAAATTTTCACATGGCTGACCAAAATCAACCTGAGGAGCCTAGGCCTATTAGAGATTATTTTCAGCCTGTGTTTCAGGGACAGCAATCGGGGATTGTCTATGCCCCGATTAATGCCAACAACTTTGAGCTGAAGACCGGTCTCATTCAGATGGCTCGAGATTGTGCATATAGAGGATCGCCCATCGAGGATCCAAATTCTCATCTAAAATCATTTTTGGATATTTGTGGGACGGTAAAGATTAATGGAGTGTCTGAGGATGCTATTCGCTTACGTTTATTTCCCTTTTCTTTGCAGGATAAAGCACGAGATTGGTTGCAGTCTATTACCCCTGGGAGCATCACCACTTGGGATGCTTTGGTCCAGGCCTTTTTAAAGAAATTTTTCCCTCCTGCAAAGACGGTCAAGCTGAGGACCGAGATTGGGACATTCCAACAACAATATGATGAGCAGTTGTTCGAAGCTTGGGAGCGATTCAAAGAGCTACTGAGGAAGTGTCCTCAGCATGGTTACCCCGATTGGCTTCAGGTACAGTTGTTTTATAATGGTTTAACTCCTAGTACAAAAACGATTGTTGATGCAGCTGCAGGTGGGACTTTGTTGTCCAAGACCGTGGAAAACGCTCGCACACTTCTAGAGGATATGGCCACCAACAGCTATCAGTGGCCATCTGAGCGGTCTACACCCAAAAAGATTGTTGCTGGAGTGTTTGAGGTTGATAAAGTAAGTGCACTCCAGGCCCAGATGACCTCCCTCGCTAATGCTTTTATTAAATTTTCAGGTACAGGGAGTGCACAGTCAATTGAATCAGCTGCTGCTTTAGCATCTAGACCTCAGGAGGAGACCATTGAACAGGTTCAGTATGTATCAAATTCTAATTTCAGGGGATATAATAATAATGTTACACCTACACATTATCACCCTAATAATAGGAACCATGAAAATTTCTCTTATGCTAATAATAAGAATGTTCTTAACCCTCCTGGGTTTGCCCCTCAATCTCAAGAAAATAAAAAGTTAGAAGATCTTGTTGGAGCTTTCATTGCAGAGTCAAGTAACAGGACAACCAAACTAGAGGAGGCAGTCATTGCTATCAACACCACGGTGAATGGCCACAGTGCAGCCATAAAGAACATTGAGACTCAGCTGAGACAGTTGGTGAATGTTGTAAGCACCATGAATAAAGGTAAGGCCCCAGCTAAACAAGAGAAACCCCAGATGGAGTATTATTGTAAGGCAATCACTGTGCACCAGGAGGAATCTGAATAGGAACCTGAATCTGAGGACTATGAAACGCCTACAGGGGAAGCTGAGAAGGACACATCAGCAGATGAGGCTGAAAAGCCTAAACCGGAGCCTCCTATTCCTTCTCCCACACTGATGGTTCCCAAGGAAAAGAAAAAGAAAAAGAAGAAAAAGAATAATAAGGTTTAGTTTGATAAATTTATGAATGCTTTTATGAATCTGAATATTAATATTCCTTTTGCAGAGGCATTAGAGATGCCCCAATACAACAGGTTCATGAAGGAGTGGTTAGCAAAGAAGCGAAAGGAAAAGAAGGTTGACACTGTTTATCTTGCTTCCACATGCAGCACCAGAGTACAACAGAAAGTACCTGAAAAAGTAGCAGATCCAGGGAGTTTTTCTGTTCCTTGTAGTTTTGGTACTTACTCTTTTAGAGCATTATGTGCTTTAGGTGCTAGCATTAATATCCTTCCTCTATCGTTGTGTAAAAAGTTAGATATAGGTGAGATTAAGTCTACTCCTGTAAAGCTCCAATTGGCTGATCAATCTGTGGTGAGACCAGTTGGTATTGTAGAAAATGTGTTAATCAGAGTAGGTAGATTTTTCCTCCCTATTGACTTGTATGTTATGGACATGATAGAAAATCCTTCAATGCCTGTTATATTAGGACGACCATTCCTCGCTACTGGGCGAGTGATTATAGATATTGAGCGCAGAGAGCTCACTATTAGAGTCAAGAACGAAAAAGAGATCTTTAAAGCAGTTGAAGACTCTAAAGATGAAGTGCTCTTCATGGGCTACAGGAAAGGTGCAAGAAAGAGCACCTCTGTTGGATTCACAGAACAAAAGCCTCCTTGAAGCACGGTCAACACGTCGAGCTAATGACGTTAAACAAGCGCTTATGGGAGGCAACCCAAGTAAGTTTAGTGTGTTTTCTTTTTGTTTTTGATTTATTGTTTGTTTTTGGTTTTGTAGGTCTTGTTTTCTTTCTCTCCTTTGCTTTCAAGCTTTCAAGATTCCAAGCTCTCAAGCAAGAAGTCATCATCATTCCAGGCCAGTATTGTTCACTCCTGTCATTCTTTTATTGTTCTCATGCTTGTTTATGCCTTATTTTCTTTATACATTGAGGACAATGCATATTTTAAGTTTGGGGGTGGATTAGCATGTTTGTGGAGCCCTTGAGCATCTGAGTTCGGGCTATAGTTTTGAGCTTTCTTTGAATTATGCATATAGTTGTTTTCTGGATGTTACTTTTGCATGATTATGATGTCCTAGGATAGGCTTTCTTGTCAATTTTCAAGCTTGTGATGAGTTGTAAGCATAAGTGCCCAAAAAGGGAGACTTTAAAATTTTTCTAGGAGATAGCTTGCATGAGTAGAGTATTTGTCTTGGCTAGATTTGGATTTGAATGCTTAGGAGCGAATTATTGGGTTCATATGCTTGTTGTCACCTCGATAGGTGTAGGGTAGAGCTAAAAAGTTAATGTTTTGCAAATTAGCATGTTTGATCTTGCTTAGGAGGAAAGAAAAGAATATATGTTATTTATGCTCATACAGAAAAATCATTCTTGTTGTTACTGTTGAAAAGAAAATTATTATGTCATGGCATGTGCACAGTTTGCAATGTTTAATAAAGATTAAGGCAAAAAGAGCTACCCCTGTTGTGATCAGTTAGGCCAACCAGAGAAAACTCAAGTTAAGGGCCCCTGCAATGGGTGTGTGAAAGCTAGTGCCACATATACATGCTTAATTTGATGGTTAATTATAAGCACCTAAGTATGGAGGTAAACAAACTAATTTGTTCCATTAACTCATTAGTGAAACCTTAGTGCCAGTGTAGAGGGAAGATGAGTTGAGAGTTTAATAATCCAATCCCGGGCTAGTAGAGTCTGATCTTGTTGAGTTAGATCTCGCTTGTGCAAGTTAATTTTGGAAAAATTTTAATTCGTCTCCCTCATTGGTCCTTGTGTGCATGTCTCTTGCTTGCTTGGTTATTGACTGTTGAGTCTTGAGGATTGAGTTATGATTGTTGCATCCATTTTTCTACTGTATGTTTGATTTATAGTTTGCTCGAGGACTAGCAAAAGCTTAAGTTTGGGGGTATTTGATAGCGAGCATAGCTAGCTATCTTTAAGTATTTAATTTAGCTAGTCTTTTATGATTTTTGGGTCATTTTATTGTGCTTTAATGTTTACTTTGTAGGAAATGGTTGATTGGAGCTATAGCGCAACATTGGAGTTAATCGGGTGCTCGGGACGCGAAAAGATGCAAAGGAAGGAAAAAGAATCAAAATGGAAAAAAATCAAAATTCGGTCAAAAGGTGACTAGCGTCGAGACGCTAGCCCTTAGGCGTCTCAACGCTAGCATTCCATATCAGAACAAGCACGTAAAGGTCACAGCGTCGAGACGCTGTGACCTTAGCGTCTCGACGATGTATAACTTCCTTTCCTGAATCGCGCGTTTTAAAGGCAGCGTCTCGACGCTACGACGAAAAAAACAGAATAAAGGCTTATTTTCGGCTAGGTTTTGGGGGACTTCGATTTGGGACCTTTGGGAGCCGTAAACAGGGCAGAACAGAGCACTTGGAGGGAAAAAAATTAAAGGGAGAGATTTGGAAATCAACCCATTGTTCGTGGGGATCGTGACGGGGACGTCGGACTCGGCCTACATTGAGTTTTCTTTTCCCTTTCCTTTCTTTAGTTAGATTTATGGCTTTCACATGTTTAGTTGAGCTTGTATTTACATTCATGAGTAGCTAAACTTGTAGCTTAGGGATTGATGTAGTTGATTAATTTTATGGATTTATTTATGGTTTAAGTTGTGCAATGTTATTATGTTTGTAATCTTGATTTAATGCTTTCAATTAATTGGCCATTAGTTGAATGATTTGAGTTTCGAATCTAGCTCGGGAGAGGGGATTTGATTTAGACTTACTCAAGATTGCATGAATAAAGTTTATTTTCTAATTCGTGACGGTTTTAGATTAACTTTAGAATTGGTTAAAAGATCTCATTGCCTTGCATGATTAATAAACTTAGATAGGGATATCAAGTTGGTTAATTTGCATGAGAATCAATTATACTCGGGAGAGGTAGTTGTGATTAAAGGGTCTTTGGCTCATAATTTCATTGTGCATAATAACTTATTCCTTAAAATCAATCATAAGCTAAATCGGCGAAATCAATTCCCTAAGTAGTTTTCCCAATTGAATTTCCATTCTTTTTACTTGCTTTGATTTGGTTTTTATTATCATCTATTCATCACTTTTTAATCCCTAAATAAAATTGAGCGAGATTATTCACAATACTTGATTTGCTTAAAAATCCAATCCAGAGGACAACACTCGTATTTACGAACACTTTATTATTACTTGACCCGTGCGCTTGCGGTTAGGAAAAGTCCACATCAGTGTCAAACTTTATATTCCAAGATCTGGAAGCTTGCTTCAACCCATAAATTGATAGTCTAAGCTTGCAAACTTTTTGCTCCTGACCTTGAGCAACGAACCCCTCTGGTTGAGACATAAAGATGTTTTCATCAAGATTGTCATTCAGAAATGCAGTCTTGACATCCATTTGCCAAATCTCATAATCATAAAAGGTGGCAATGGACAAGAGAATTCTTATCGACTTTAACATGGCAACTAGGGAGAAAGTTTCCTCATAGTCCACCCCCTCCTTTTGGGTATAACCCTTTGCCACAAGTCGAGCTTTGAAAGTCTGTACTTTTCCAGCTGCGTCTCATTTTTTCTTGTAGATCCATTTGCACCCTATGGGTTTAACCCCTTCAGGTAGGTCTACAAGATCCCAGACTTGATTGAAGTACATAGACTCCATCTCTAGGTCCATAGCTTTGACCCATTGGTCATGGTCCACATCATTCATTGCCTGTCTAAAGGTCAATGGATCCTCAACCCCATCATCAGGTATGACAGTTGGAGTTTCTGCTAAACCCAGATAGCGTTCAGGTTGAATAACAACCCTCCCACTACGTCGAGGCATTCTCAACTCTTGAGAAGGTTGGGCTTGACCAGATTTACTGGGCTCATCAATAACTCTTGTTGAAGATCCAGCCTCTGAACTGGGCTCATCAACAACTCTTGTTGAAGGTCCAGCCTCATCAACAATTCTTGTTGATTCATTTGTAGCTTTACCAGAAAGTTCACTTAACACAATTTTACTGCGTGGTATGTGTTCTTTAACGTGGTCTTCTTCCAAGAAAGTAGCATTTGTCGATACAAACACTTTATTTTCTTTTGGATCAAAGAAGTATCCACCTCTTGTTTCTTTTGGGTAGCCTACGAATAGACATAATTTTGAACGTGAATCCAATTTCTTTGGGTTTGCTACTAACACATGTGCAGGGCAACCCCAAATTCTGAAATGACGTAAACTAGCTTTACGCCCTTTCCAAAGCTCAAATGGTGTTTCAGAAACACTCTTTGAGGGAACAACATTCAAAATATAAACTACAGTCTCTACTGCATAACCCCAAAAAGAACTAGGCAATTGAGCATAGCTCATCATAGATCGAACCATGTCTAACAAGGTTCTGTTTCTCCTTTCAGATACACCATTCTGCTGAGGTGTACCTGGTGCTGAGAGTTGGGACGATATTCCATGTTTTATCAAATAGTTTTGGAATTTTAAGTCCAAATACTCTCCACTTCGATCAGATCGAAGTGTTTTAATGGTCTTACCTAACAAGTTCTCAACTTCAGTCCTGTACTCCTTGAACTTTTCAAGGGCTTCAGACTTATGACTCATGAGGTATAAATAACCATACCTTGAATAATCATCTATAAAAGAGATGAAATAATCATACCCTCCTCGAGCTCTTACATTCATTGGACCACAGAGATCCGTATGTACGAGTTCTAAGGGCTCCTTGGCACGATAACCTTTTCCAGTAAAAGGTCGTTTGGTCATCTTACCTTCGAGACATGACTCACATGGAGGTAAAGTACCATCTTCTAACTGGCTTAGAAGTCTGTTCTTAACCAATCTCCCAATCCTATTGAGATTTATGTGACCAAGTCTCAAGTGCCAAAGATAGGTACTTTGAGAAACTTTTTGCCTTTTTGGTTGAGTCTCAGCTGTTTTAAACATTTCATTGTTCAAAATAGCCCTAGACTCTATTGGTCTTAAGACATACAAATTGTTCTCCATTTTTGCAGAACATATATCAGCACCCCTTTTAGTAATGAAAGCTTCATTCACAGAAAAGGACACTGAATACCCTTGTTCTAGCAAACAAGAAATAGAAATCAAATTTCTTTTTATTCTGGGAACTATATATACGTTATCTAATAACATATAATGTTCCCTGGAGAAGAACATTTTAATATCTCCCACTACTTTAGCTGAAATGAGCTCTCCAGTCCCAACTCTGAGAGTCATTTCCCCAGCATCTAATTGTTGCCAGGAGCTCATTCCCTCAAAGGAAGAGCATACGTGATGAGTGGCACCTGAATCAAGGATCCAGGCTGTATCATTATTTTCCACTATACACGTTTCAATGATCAATAAATCAAATTTATTTTCATTGAGATGTGCTAAACAGTCTATGTCATATTCATCATGAACAATTTCAGATAAATTAGATATATGGGCTTGAGGACTGTCCTTAGTTAAGACCAATTCCACGCATTTAGTGTTTAAGTTCATTTTCTTAGTTGTATTAGAAATACCAGTTTTGTAATTGGCGTTATTAGAGGCATACAAAGAACGTTTCATTGCTGATAGAACAAACAAATTAACTTAATAAGTATTGTTGCATTAACCCATTACACAAAATAATATTATTATTTTAATCCAATCAATTTAGCAAAAGTAATGATCGACCCATAGAATAAACATTCATTTTGCAACGATACTTCAGAGGTTTAGAACAACAGCTACCGTAGGGTAGTTAGCTACTCCTCCTCTGAATTGAGACGATCTCAACCAGTCCCTATTCCCGGAATAACTCATATTCCAATAGTTCTTAGCTACCATTTTTTCGGTCAGGAAATTATTAACACCTTAACAATTTCCCGTAAGTGTGACCCTCCATTTTTTAGATTTCAGAGGTCGGCCCCAACAATGCTACCGTAGGGAAAGTCAAAGTTGGAAATGGACCTAAGAAACCCTATCCATTTCTGGAGTTTACATTGTTCCGACTCCCATGATCAAGCCCTCCGTAGGGTGATCGCTCCCAGGGCGACTCGCAGGCAGATCATGGGCATCTCACGATGCAACCTAATGGAGGAGACCATAGGATACGTTGACACGTGTCCTGCTCCCACTTACTATAAAATACTCCCTCATTCACCTTGATATTAATCCATGCAAACACCATCCGTAGGGGGTCACTCCCAGGGTGACTCGAGGCCAAGCATGAACCTCACGTTATGAACTTTTGAGGACGTGGGAGCAAAACTTGATTTATGAAAATCTTGTTTTGTTATATTTCCTCCCACTAAGTATTTTTATAATTATAGGGTCTATTACTTAGGAAAATTCCGACTAAGTGAATCTATCTAAGTCTATGCCTGCATATAACTTTTATATATATAGGTCTTTTCTCTGATGTGTCTAGGTGAATTAAACACTTTTAATTACCTAGAGACGTTGCATGCTAATAACTATGGTTAATTCAACTCAAGTTCCGGCTCAATTCCAAGTAGCAGGTGTTCCGTAAACCGTCATCTTAAGTACCTCCAGCCTTAGACAAAACTTTACCGGTAGAGTTCCCTTATAACCAATAGTTATGATAAATCTTTATTCTAAAGATCTAGGTGCATTAAACTCTTTTAATAAACCTAGTGACATTGCATGCTAACATTTAGCTATGATTAATTCAACTCCGGTATTCTGGGTTAGTTCCCAGGTAGGAGGTGTTCCGTAAACCGTCATTTTAAGTACCTCCAGCCTTAGACAGAACTTTACCGGTAGAGTTCCATTATAATCATAGTAATGTTTTTCCTACTTAGTCAATTAAAACTATTTTTAATTCTAAGTAAGAAAATAATTCTAATCATATTAGAATTATAAAGAGCTTATGTCTAACTAATTTTAAACATTTTAAAATTAATTCATTTTAACCTAAGGTTTTAGGTTTGCATGCAACTCTTTGTTATAGGTTGACGGTTTCTAATCAATTTTATAACTTATTATAAAATTTTAATGATTAGCCCTATAACATGCTTCTATGGTGTTGGAAAAATAACAATCAAATTCTAATTATTAAACACCATATTATTATGATGCCGATAACGATTATATTAATCTAAGGTGGTGTCATGCTTCATGCAATTTTAATTTCATTTAATTAATATCAATTATATTAATTAAATATCCATGAAATTAAATTACATGAAATTTGACATTAATATAATATAACTTTTATATTAATCTAATTAATGTCATGCTCAATGCTATTTCATTTTCATTTAATTAATATAACATTTTATATTAAAACATACATGAAAACAAGCATTGATATATATTGATTATTCTCATTCATAATATAACTAATTATATTAATTCTCATGAAAATAATGCTAAGCATGCATGCTACATTAATAAAACATAACAATTATATTTATCTAATTAATGTCATGCATCATGCTTTTCCAATTTCATATATTTAATATAACAATTATACTAAATAACTCATGAAATTTAAATTCATGCATAATTACCATACATTATAACAATTATAACATAAATATGCATGGAAACTTGCTTAACCTATGGTGAGAATTTAAGTTATATGACATCCATAAAGCAAATAAATAGCAATTGAACCGGTTAATTTTGGCCCCTAGGATAAAATAAAGCATAAATTACAATAATTATAGCTAAATTCTATCCTAAAAGTCCTTCTGCAGCTCCAAATACTGGTCTAGACCGCCTTAACCGATCCGAACCACTTCGAACCAGCTACGAAAACCACGAACCGAGTCAAATTCCAACTGAACCGGACCAAATCGGTCCCAGCCCAGCCAGACCGCGTGAACCAGACCGCCCAATAGCCTTGAACCGTCCTGTTTGCGAATTTCTAGCGCGTGCTATAATCGTGACAACGTCGCAATTTCTCCGATTTTTGTCTCATAAAAACCTATTCTAGACCCGGACTTACATAGGACTCGATTTTACATAAAATACCCGAAACACCGGGCCCTTACATGATCAAATCACATAAAAAATAGTAAAATCTATGGCCATAAAATTAACCAAAACAGTTCAATGCAAACCATACATACATTATGCATTAATCAATCCCACCAATAGCCAATACAAATTTTAGTGAAACAAAATTAGATCTACGATCGGCTCTAATACCAATTGAAGGATTGGAATTCCGTAATTCCGTTAAGCGGAAGCGTGATTGGGACCGATTCGTAATTAATTTTGTTTAATCTAAAATACCAATACATTGGCAATAATATTATAACTATTCTAAATATATATTAAGGTTAAGCATACAAAAATATTAGATCTAAATCTAATTTATAAAGTAACAAATTATTTACTCTCGTTGACGACTCAGATTAAATTCACCAACTGCTTGTGAATTAATCACGAACTAGTGCGAACACCACCATTATGGCTACACCGGTATGACTCTGAGACTTCTAGAGGCAGGAGACTTGTGGGAGCCTTTGGGAGAATTCTCTGAGAGTAGGAGAATGAATGGGATGCATTTCACCCCACCCCAGGAGTCCTATTTATAGGTAAAGGCCAAAACCTTCTTCCTAATAGGAAAAGGAAGACCTTCTCCTAATAGGAAAAAGGTCTCTAATTTTAATAAATAATTAATTAATTCCATAATTAATTAATTTCCCTAATTAAATATCATATATTTAATCTTAGGGATTTTATTAAAATTAAAATTAATATGAATCCAATTCATATTAAATTTATTTGAACTCTTTCAAATATTTTCTTTCCTAATATGAAAAAGTCTCTAATTTTAATAAATAATTAATTAATTCCATGATTAATTAATTTTCCCAATTAAATATCATATATTTAATCTTAGGGATTTTATTAAAATTAAAATTAATATGAATCCAATTCATATTAAATTTATTTGAACTCTTTCAAATATTTTCTCTCAAGAATTAATTTTTGAAATTAATTCAAAAATTATATTATAAAGTTTCATAAACTTTATATTATAATGCATCAATATACATTATACAATTTCCCAAATAAATTGAACACTTTCAATTTACAATTTATACTTAATTGCCTCAAGTCTTTTTACGAGCTACCAATGGGACCTAATGGACCTACAAATTAGAAGCTCCAACGATACGAGACTAATTGGCCAAACTCATTGACCAAGTTTAGTCAACATTCGTTAACTGTGAGTCACTCCACTAAAGACCCACAGCTGCACTCTTCTCACTGTAGAATATTTTTGTGTCCATGGATATCGACCAAGCAGTAAGTCAATCCTTCACGTGTGTTCGTAACACCAGCTGGGTCAAATTACCGTTTTACCCCTGGGTTACCTCTGGTTCCTTAAGTACCACTGATTCCTCTAATGAACAAGTTGTTTAGGGTCCAACTACTAAACAGGAGTTCCTCTCAAGCTAGGAGAGGACGGCGCGCCTTTGTTCAAGCCCTAGAATCAGCCCTTAAGGGAACACACATCTACTTACCCCAATAGGGGAAGGAGTGAATTCCACCTTGTACTGTTATGTTCCCAGCCCCCATCTGGTCTTGCCCCTGAAATGGTAGGCTTATTGAGTCGGCGAACTGGCCACTCTCACCCATACAAATCTAAGGACAATCCCTCCTGAAAGGGGTTCATAACAGACTCAGGATTGAGATTGAGTTACCTAGGTCATCCTATTGAAATAGGAACCTAAACTAGTTAACGACATTACATCTAGTGGTTACTATTTTGCGGTCCGGTCTTATGCAAACTCATTGCATAGGATACCCCCACCCGCATGTCTCCTACATGGATGCTTTGGATCATTGCATCTGTATCGAATACACGGTGGGTCGTATCACATAGTGTCACCAGGATAAGGTACCCAGTCTTATCCCTATACTATAGACCTTTTAGGTTGTTACTTGGACACTGATCCCCCTATGTCTCCACATACTAGTCCAAGTTTCATTTAAACAACCTTGGATCTTAGTTTATTGGATTTAGGGTTTATTAATGCAAACTCGATTATTCAATAACCAAATTACTGAATTACTCAAATAACACTTTATTGAGATTGATTAATATGTTTCATTTACTATCTACGAGTTTTAGGGCATAAAACCCAACAGAAATGACTATTAGTCCCTTTAGCAGCAACTAACTTCAAGTTACCCCTATAATGCATGTAAATCTCCTCCCAATAGTAGAATTACTAAGTATTTTTAATACTCATTCTTTTTAAAATGTTTCCTTTCAGGTACGAGCAAGGACATATAGAGCGTGTGACAGATTGCTGCTAACGAGCCATGGAAAGCATGTGATCATGACTTCCACGTAGTCTAGTCTTCTCATTTTGCTTGTAGTCAGTTTTGTAAATGGTGGGTTTTCAGGTTTTAAAGGTCTTTGTGTTGTTCTTAGGGAACCTTTGTTTTAATGAAGTTTTTGCAAGTTTTCTTGTTTTATTTGGGATCCCAGGCCGAAAGGCTTATTTTTCTTAAAATGTTGAATGTTTTGTGTCTATGTTTATTTCAAAATAAGCTTTTTTCTAAAAGTAAATAGGAATGCATGTGGTAACAATCCTAGGAATTAGTAATGAGAAGTGAGTCGTTACAAATATAGTATGGAAAATTATTGTAGTCAGTATTGTTAATATTTTTTTAGACATATTTTTTTTAAAACAAAAAAAAACTATTGTTAATTTTTTTTTATTAATCATATTAAAAAAATCAAAATTTGTTTCCAAATCTCATACATATTTTACCTATTACTTTAAACATTTGTCTAAATTAAATTATTAATAAATGATATAAACATAGCATTTATTTTGGTAGACCTACTCACTCAAAAATTGTACACATAAGAGTTTTTTCATATAATTTAGAATAAAAAATAGAAAAAGAATTTAAATGTCATAAGAGAACATCAAAGAAGCTTAAAATATGTCAGCTCAAGCTAATATATCCCAAAACCATCCCGTTTTGGGAACTTGGAGAAGGTGTTCTTCTCCCCTATTCTCTCATTCTCCATTCAAATAAAAACCACTTCTTCCTATGATTTGTTTTAACTCCACAATTCACCATGAAAAATCAAGTAAACAATAGAAAGAAAAGAGAGAAAAACAAACAAAAACAACCTCCTTCAAGGATCAAGCTTTTGCTTTGATCGAAATTACAACGATCGACAATTCATGGAAGCTATCCCAACGGTTTAAAACCGTCGAAAATTATGGGATATGCCAACGATTTTATGGCATGTACCTTAGGAGGAGGATTGACCAACGATTGTTGATAACTTGCAAAAAGCAAGTTATTAGTCCTTTAAACTTAGACTAAAACAAGACCAAAAGAAACAAAGATGTGTTGCTTCAGCGCAAAAAGAAAGAAAAATGTGATAATTTTATGTGGCGAGTTATATTCATGTATGCGGTGAGAAATTATAAAATATAGGGCACTAACGCAGCTAATTCAGTTGTTTTTCAAAGTTCCTTCTCAGCGCAGGCATACATCCCAAGATGATCAAGAGACAGATAAGATTATGAAAGGACAGCGCTGACACAACTGATGCAACTAACGCAAGTGGGCTGAAAAAGGGCTGAAAAGTCGCAAATTGGCTAAATGATGATTAAAGCAAGTTGCTAATTACTAGGAGAAGTCATCTTCCCTCGCCTATAAATAGAGACCAAAGATTAGATATCCGGGGGAATTCAATTTTTCATTTTTGGATCGAGAGAGAAGAAGGAAGATCAACAGAGAAATCACAGAGAGAGCTGTGATTAGGAGCAAACTTGTGCTTGTAATGTTTTATTTTATAATGTCTTGTTTTGCTCGCATGAGCTAAATTCTCCTTCAAGGCTTAGTGCAAGCACCTTATGTGGTGATAAGTATATCTTGTAAGCGCATATTTTGAGTTAAATGAAACATGAATTGTTTTCTACTTAGTTGCGATACTATTTTCATTACTAACTCCCGCTTGGCCAGCCGGATGCGGAAGCAGCATGCTAAATCCCTGACAGGTAATGCATGCGGACATCTCTAAGTAGAGCAAGTTAGCGCATTTCATGTAGTCTTGGTAGTATTAAAATACTACCGCTAAAAGATGGTGCATGCATGAGCTTAGACTGTGTTGTGACCTAGCACAATCCCTTGTAAGTTTTAGAGAACTACACCTAAAGCATGAACTAGCCAAATAATCAATTGATAGTTTGTGTCAAACGCATAAGGAGTACCGGAAGGGAAACTTATGAATTTTTCTTACTTAGGCATTAATGGATCAATTACTCAAAGTATGCGCTACAAGGTTCTTGTAGACGCATGAGGTTGCGACCGCAACAACCTTGATTTTATTCTCCTTGCAGATTTTCCTTTTACTCTCGTCGCATGTTTTTGTTTTATGCAAATATTTACTTTTCAAATATACCAAATCTCTTGTTTACTCTTTTAAAATAGTATCATACGTTTTTGAGTTTAGATTAGTAAATATTGTTAAAAACTTTGTGAATATCCCTTCCCTGTGGATTCGACCCTGGACTTACCCCGTACTACTTGATTTTGTCAATTTATACTTGGATTGACTATTATCTACGACTAACATACTGACACGCAATCAGTTGTATAAATTGTCGACCAATCCTAGAACTACCAACGATTTTGATAGTCTGAAGGTTCCTTTTTTTTATTCTTTTTCTTACAATATTTTTCTATTCTTTTTTCAACCTCAACAATTATTTATTTTTCTTCTACAACAATAAATTGTTATATTTCACTACAAGAATTTTTTTTTTATTTTTTTGAAAGGCACTACAAGAAAAATTAAACTATAATTTGATGCTAATTATAATAACTAAAGAGAATTACACTATATATATATATATATAAAGATGGTCATAAACAAATTTCAATCATGTTCTTACAGTGTTACTTGTATTTTGATTACAAAATGAAACTACTATCTCAAAATTAATAAACAAAACGAGAACTTCAACGTTTCCAAAAAAAAAAAAATGAGATCTTCATATATTCATTGATTCTCCTTCACATGAAATTGACAAAATCTGGAAAAGTAGCTGTTGTGATGACCACCCCAAAGCACCTATAGAAGGAAAAATCAATAATTATAAGTCTAAAACTATGAACATATATTATTATGACTAACCACGAAACAAAACAAACTCAGCATAATATCGAACAAATCTCCCAACAGCTTAAAAACCGTATCAACAAAAGTTAAATAAGAAATAAACTCACTACTTGTATCACAATAACTACTAATAAGCACAATCAAACGTAAGTGTCAAAACTTCAAACAATCGAATTGAACAATGCCCTAACACCCACCCTCCAATACTCAAAGCAACATAGAAAATGAACTCCAATCAACTCTCATCTGCCGACTATACTTGAAACAAAATATAAGCACTTAAAAAGAGCAAAAGTTCATAGTCATAAAGCCTAAGCCTATAAACGCATATCCTGAACACAAAGCACAACCATCCACCCAACAAAGAAACTCCAACAAGTCTCCTAAACGCATGAAACCAACAATTTAAGCACACGAAAAAAAACTCATCACTTGTATCACACAATAACTGCTAATAAAAACAATCAAATGTAAGAGTCAAAACATCAAAGAACAATGGAATTGAACAATGTCCTAACACCCTCCCCCCAATACCCAAAGCAACATAGGAAATGAACTCCAATAACTCTCAACTCACCCATCATACTCGATACAAAATATAAGCACTTAAAAGGAGCAAAAATTTAAGCATAAGCCTAAGCCTATAAACGCATATCCTGAACATAAAGCAGAACCATCCACCTAACAAGGCAACTCCAACAAGTCTCCTAAACACATGAAAACCATGAAACCAACCATTTAAGCACATCAAATAAAACTCATCACTTTTATCGCACAATAACTGCTAATAAAAACAATCAAATGTAAGAGTCAAAACATCAAAGAACAATGGAACTGAACAATGTCCTAACACCCCCCCCCAATACCCAAAGCAACATAGAAAATGAACTCCAATTAACTCTCAACTCACCCACTATACTCGATACAAACTATAATCACTTAAAAAGAGCAAAAATTTAAGCATAAGCCTAAGTCTATCCTAAACACGAAGCACAACCATCCACCCAACGAAGCAACTCCAACAAGTCTCCTAAAAGCATGAATAAGGAAAAAAAATTTGCTACCATGACTGCAGGATAGCAACAAAAGTATTCTCAATGCTACAAAGTTTACAACATCACAATGTACAAATAATTGATTAAGCATACCTAGTTAGATGCATTTCCTTGTGAACGAACTAGTTGACTAACAAAGTCCCCAAGGCTTGACAACTCTGTTGCAGTTCGATTTTCATATTCGGCAAACTTCTCTTTAGTCCGATTCAACTCTTTTTTCGTCTCCTGCATCGCCACTTCTCGTTGTAGATCTTTCTGTTGAAGGGCTTCTAGAGCCATGGTTAGTTCTTGCTCTCATTGTGATGAGGGTCCATTAAATGATGAGTTAAGTCTTCTTGATTTTTCTCCAATTACTAGTTCGCCTCCTTTTCTTATCTTGTTTTCTTGGATGTTTACTAAGCATAGGAAATTGTATAGTACTTAACTCTTCTAAGATCTCATATCCATCCATTGTGACTGGAGGAGGTCTGTGTTTCGGTCTTCCATCATGTTGTTTACTCCTACGCCAACAATGAATCTCCGAAAGATAATGTTGATGTCCCATGAAAGAAATTTTGCCCTTTATCATAAATGATGATGTATCTTCTTTACAAATAGGACATGCTTGGTAACCCTTTGTACTCCATCCAGATAAGTTAGATTTAACATTGTCTTGAATCTTAAGGTATACTATTTTTGCAAGCAAATTTAGACATAAAGTAAAGTCAGCAGGTTGCAGTACAAATTAAAGTTGTTGCCTCAAACCAACAAACTATAACTCTCGGCCCCATCAATACTTGTTATTCTCTCTTTGTCGTTGTTAAGTTTTTTAATTATGTTTTGTACTTTTAAAGAATATTATAATGTTAAGAATAGATAAAGTTTGATGTTTAATGGTTTAAATATATTTTTTTGTTTTAAAATGAGGCTTACACCTCATACTATACCTCAAGGTTTATGCAGCGCTTGTCCACAAGAAACACCTCGAGGCTGCCTTAAGCCTTTTAAAACAATGGTCTCTCCTTGTGACAAGAAAAAGCCTCACTCATTTCCTATTTCAAATTTTGAAGAGTGGTATTTCAATTCTAAGAATCCTCATTTATTTCGTTTTTGAACTTAAGTATTCTTTTCCTTCCATTTTTTAAAAACTTTTCATTGTTCTTTTTCTATCCCAAGTCCCACTTGTTTCCTCTTTCAAATTTTCCTCCCATTCCAAGAAATCCATTTCAGTATGCGATGATTCAAAACTATAACCTCTTGAAAAAAAAAATCTCACTAACTTCATCAGTTAACTTTTACCTTTAAGCAACAAATGCACAAAAATTAAACACAAGCTCATCAAATTAACAAACTTAATAACAATGAACATGCTTTTCAACGTATATAAATTTTTATGGCACTTGACCAACCAAAAAGTAGTGGAATAAAAGGCCAACCGTCAAATTTGACACAACAACAAAGCATACTGTGGGCAAATAACAAGTCTATTTTTCTTCTCAACGTTAGGTTTTATCATTCTTGATTGGACGTCCTTTCTTTAGTTGGGTTCTCTTTAGCAAACTTGTATTTTTCGGATGCCCTTGTATTCTTTCATTTTTTTTTCTTAACGAAGCCAGTACTTTTATCAAAACGATCTCTTCCTATTTTCTTATCCCACTCAACTTAAAAGAGAGTGCACACTGTAACAACTTAGAACAATCTTAGAATTAAAATTAGCACTTATGGAGCTAGCTTAAATGCATCTTAGTAACAATTTCTCAATCCTGTAATACTTGGCCTTAAAAAACCTCGTAACACACTTCACAACCTTAGTTCAGGTGTGCCACCATGTTAGAAGACAAGCCATGTCTCCAAAGACTAATTTTAAACATGATTGCTAGTTCAACCATCAAACCCATACATATTCTAACATCAAACCATATGAAAATGTCATTGTCCTTAATAGTAAGCCTTAAATCAAACAGGTTATCTGCATTAATATCACACAAGCCTCAACATTACAGGAAATCTTATCTAAACCAAACACAAACTGAAACCAACCAAAATCTTCAACAAAATCCAGTCCCACAAACAAAATGGAGCTAAATTAGAAAAATCGCAAAGTACCTCCTCAAGAAACTTCTTGTCGAGGTCATCACCGATTTTAAGAGCAGTGAGGACAGTAACGAGAGTAAGAGAGAAAGGTATAGAGAACGTGCAATACGAATCAAAAACTCATGGAAAAAAAATAAAAAACAAGAGAGATAGAGAGAAACATAATGTCGCTTACAACAGGGCAGACTTAGAGGCGGTTGTTGACGGCAGCGAACAAATGATCGGCAACGAAGAGGCGGCCGGCGGTGGAACTTCGATTGGGGGCGTGCGAGAGAGACGTTGGCTAGGGAAAAATCGAAGACTGTGGGAGGGAGATTGAAAAAAAACATGCAGGCAGCTTTCTTTTATATGAGAGAACTCCCGACGGTTTACTTAAACCGTTGGCTGAACCGGACAAGGGCCGATCGTTTTAACCAACGGTTGGCCTTTATCCGGTTCGGTTGACAGTTTAACTAAACTGTCGGGAGTTCTCCCGGTTCAAACCCACACCCCTTCAAATCGTGCAACAAATGGGGATTTTGGCCAACGGTTTAATGCAACCTTTTTCGAGAATTTTGGGCAACGCTTTTGTAGTTTCATCTGTCGATGAAGATAAATCCGTCGGCAGAATTGACTTTTCCCAACCAAATTTCAGTGGTAGGTAGAAAATCCGTCGCCAAAACTCGAAGTTCTTGTAGGGATTGTATTTCATTCAATTAAACATTTATTATTAAAAGGAAAGAGTTAAAATTATTTAAATGAATAATCAATCATTAATTAAGGGACACATTTGGAATTATGAGATTATCATTTGGACAAAATAGTCCAAAAATGATTCTCTATCTTAGCCACTTTTTAAGTAGTAAGATAAGATAAGATAAGATATAAGATAAGATAAATCACAAAGTGGTCAAAGAAAGAAAAATATTGGACAATGCTAATTGAAGTTGCCACATTAAGGTGATAATAATTAATGTAAAGTCTTCTCAAAAAAAAAAATTAATGTAATATAGAACTAAAGATCATGATTAGGGTAGGGGTTTTTTTAGATCAATAATTACAATGATGGTAGAGTATCGAATCATCGACTTTTGAAATGGTATTTGGTGTCTTATCTATTGTACTATGTTTGGATTAATATTAACATGTTGATCATGTGCGCTATTTTGATCCATATTTTGACAAATGTTGCTTCATTAATTGGAATAGTAAAATATGATATTTTTGGTATATGTTTACAAATATTGCTCAATCCATGACATACAGCGCACCCCAAACAAGCAAAAATGAGATTGTTGAAGTTATTGATTCTGGGAAGTTTCAAGATTCAAAGAAGTCTCAGTAATCCCTATATTTAATTTAATTTGTTCTCCCTTTATGTATTTATAACAACAATGATTCAAGTTCCCATAGAAAAATAGAAGGGTCAACCAGAGAAATAGCTAATTTTAAATAGTCCAACTCCAAAAATGGCTAAACATGTTTTTTAATGGAATTTTCAAATTAGGTTTGGACAAAAATACTTCGAGGAGAGAGGTGAAACCGCAGGAAAACAAACATAGCAAATAATATTAAATCATAATATAACATTAATTCGAATTAAATAGTAGTTTTTAACATTAATTCAATCATTTTCTATCTTAATCATAGGTATCAACCACTAGAGTATGCATAGAGGCTTCTAAAAAAGGATTGAGAGTTGTAGTTTTCAGTTTCAAGGTTCGAGAGTCGATTGAGTGTAGGGAAGGTGTTAGCACTCCTACAAGATCTGTTTTAGAAAAATGGTTCCCACATTTTATTTTTAAATTATCATTTTATTTTCTTGGTCCAAAGAATTTTTTTTTTTTTGTTTTATTTTAAATGTCCCAAATTTATTAATCCACATTTAATAATAAAAAATGAATTAATAATTATGAGTGGCTCAAGGCCATTAAACAAATCTTGGAATTTATTTTGATATTTCATAACAAATTCCTCATTCAAGAATATTAGAAAAAAGGATCGAATCCATAGCGGAAGTGATGTAAATCGTGCGTAATTTAATTTGGTTTATGAGAAACCCATACATTGTGCAACATATGAATACATAAACGATTTCTATACTGTAATTCTAGATCAAGCATGTGAATCCTACAAAAAGGTTTAAGAAACACTCACTTTTGTAGACCGTACAACAATAGAGAATTCCCTCAAACAAAATCACGAACACAAGAAGAAGTTCCTTGGGACCAAATATGTAGGGCACCGCCAATAAAGAAACACGACTATTCTCTGGGTAAAAATAGAGGGATGATTGTGGGACCAAGGCCATGAACTTGCTGGGATTTTTCACAAGAAGAGAGAATGTTTCTTCTTTGTGATTGCTTGAGAGTTTGAGAGATTGGGAGTTGAGAGATCTTGTGAATTGCACAAATTGTGAGAGAAACCATTGACTATCAGTGACTGCAGATGAGAAGCAACCACCCACACTCCTGCTAAATTTCAGGGAGTGAGTGGTTAATTTAAATTAAATTAAATAATATATTTAATATATAATTATTTAATTTAATTAAATATACATTAATTAATCCAATAAATTAATTCAAATATCTTATAGGGAAAAATACACTTTTGGTCCCTGAGGTTTGGGTTAAGTGACACTTTGGTCCCCGAGTTTTCAAACTCAACAAAAATACCCCCGAGGTTTGAGATAAGGAGCAATTTGGTCCCTGCCGTCAATTTTTCTGTTAAACCCTAACGGTAAGCTGACGTGGCACTATTATTTTAATTAAAAATTTTAATTTTTAATTTTTTTAAATAAAAAATATAAAAATATTAAATATATTATTATTTTATTATTATTTTTAAAATTCTCTCTCTATCTTCTCCATCTTCTTTCTCCCTCCATCTTCTTCCTTCCCCCTCCCATCTTCTTCCTTCCCCCTCCCATCTTCTTCAGCTCCGGTCGCCGGCCGCTGCCGGCGAACGGCGGCGGCGGTCGCCGAATTTTTTTTTTTCTTCTTCTTTCTTCTTCTTCTCTTCTTCTCTTCTTCCCTTTTTCTTCTTTCTCTTCCTTTCTTCTGTTTTTTTTTAAAGAAGGGAGTTTCGGGGAGGAGGAGCTCCTCCTCCCCGATTCGACGCCGGAATCGAATCGTCTTCGTGATCTCGCTCACTCCCAAGTGCCGTATCGTCTTCGTGATCTCGCTCCCATTCATCTCATAAACGCTCTCCTTCTCCTTCACTCCCTCCATCAGCATACAGATCCACGATTCCCACTGCGTTCGACTTAGTGAGTCGCCCACGAACACCACTCGCTTCCCTCGTAGCATCTCCAGCGCCTTTCCGGCGTCGAACCTCGGGATCTCGCACTGCTTCGGCCTCCACCGCCACTTCAAGTACTCCGCGTCCTTCCGCCCGTTTTCCAAGCAGTTGAACCCTCGCTCTGCGAACGGACAGTCGGTCGAGTTGTAGATCGGGTACGCGGAGTTGTCTTCGATGATCCATCGCCCGTCGAACACGTTGTAATCGGCGGATTCGGAGGTTCTGTTGCTGGTTCTTGCGGATTCGGATCTTGAGGTGAAGGCGTAGATTTGGAGGATGTGGTCGATGTTTGGGAAGAGGAGTGTGCAGGTGCAGGCGATGGCGATGAGGAATGTGAGGAGGCAGGGGATTATCCAGACTTGGTTGAAACAGTGGAGGATTGTTTTTGATTTGCCATTGTTGAGCCTCGGAAAGCTCGAATTGGAGGTTGGATTGTTGAAATTATTATGCACCACCATTGTTTAATTTAATTTAATTTGTTTTTACTCTGATTTCTGTGTTGTGTTGCTGGTTTAAGTAGAGGATTTTTGAAGAAGGAAACCGTTATATTTTGATTTTAACTCCTAATTCGAATAGGAGTTCCTTTTACTATTTAAAAAAAAAATTTCGGCGACCGCCGCCGTTCGCTGGCAGCCGGCCGCGGCTGGCCACCGGAGCTGAAGAAGATGGGAGGGGGAAGGAAGAAGATGGAGGGAGAAAGAAGGTGGAGAAGAAAGAAGATGGAGAAGATAGAGAGAGAATTTTAAAAATAATAATAAAATAATAATATATTTAATATATTTTTATTTTTATTTAAAAAAATTAAAAATTAATTTTTTTAATTAAAATAATAGTGCCACGTCAGCTTACCGTTAGGGTTTAACAGAAAAATTGACGGCAGGGACCAAATTGCTCCTTATCTCAAACCTCGGGGGTATTTTTGTTGAGTTTGAAAACTCGGGGACCAAAGTGTCACTTAACCCAATCCTCAGGGACCAAAAGTGTATTTTTCCCTATCTTATATTTACATAATGTGCATTTAAACCTTATTGAAATGCACATCTCTCTCAACAAGAGCATAGCTCAATTGGCACAAAGTTGTGTTGTTAACCACAAGGTTTGTGGTTCGAATCCCCCTCCCCACATATTATATAAAAAAAAAATTAATAAAATTAAATTAATTAATAAATTCACCAACTAAATTAAATGTCAAGACCACCTTGTGGTTCTTGGAGCAGTCCCCGATGAATTGGGAGATTAGTCAACTAAGTGTTGGGAAAGGTCTTCTGGGAAGCTAGACAAATTCGATGCCCTATCGTATCAATCTGTGATCATGGATGTCGAAGAACTAGTCAGACATCAAGAATGCTCTTAAAGGCACCTGGAATCAACAGGGAAGAACATTTCCAATTTCAAATCTGAGTGTCAAGGAGATAGAGATTGGGTTATGAATAATGGCCCATGGACGTTTGACAAATTCCTAATAGTTCTTGAACTTCTGATTGCTAGGCAAAGATCAATGGATATGGATTTCAAGAAGGCAAAAGGCAGATTTTTGGATAAGACTAATAAACTTACCGATGGGATATAGAAACATAACAGTAGTAAGGAAAGTAGGGAACAATATTGGAGAGTTCCTTGGAGTAGGAGAAGGAAGTGAAGATCTCAGTTGGAGCCAAAGCATTCATATACGAGTAAGGTTGGACATCACTAAACCTCTTCTGAGAGAATTCATGCTAAAGGAGTTCCTTGGAGTAGGAGAAGGAAGTGAAGATCTCAGTTGGAGCCAAAGCATTCACATACGAGTAAGGTTGGACATCACTAAACCTCTTTTGAGAGAATTCATGCTAAAGGCCCTTGACATTGAAGAAAACTGTTGGGTGACCATTCGTTATGAAAGACTCCCGAAAATTTGTTTTCTATGTGGAAGAATTGGACACGTAGCCAAGGAGTGTGAAGGGGAAAGAGGAAAAGAGAAAAAAAAAATATGGACAATTTGGAAGTTGGGAGATGGCTGAGATTCCAGAACTTTTCAAGATTTAACAAGAAATCAGAATCTCCTAAAAACATGAACAATACCTGAGATTATCAAGGATATCAAGTTGAGGAGGTATCAGAAGAGAAAGGGAAGAGGACTGATGTGGACTTTTCCTACCGCAAGCGCACGGGTCAAGTAATAATAAAGTGTTCGTAAATACGAGTGTCGTCCTCTGGATTGGATTTTTAAGCAAATCAAGTATTGTGAATTATCTTGCCCAATTTTATTTAGGGATCAAAAAGTGATGAAAAGATGATAATAAAACCAAATCAAAGTAAGTAAAAAGAATGGAAATTCAATTGGGAAAACTACTTAGGGAATTGATTTCGCCGATTTCGTTTAGGATTGATTTTAAAGAATAAGTTATTATACACAATGGAATTATGAGCCAAAGACCCTTTAATCACAACTACCTCTCCCGAGTATAATTGATTCTCATGCAAATTAACCAACTTGATATCTCTATCTAAGTTTATTAATATGAAAGGCAATGAGATCTTTTAACCAATTCTAAAGTTAATCTAAAACCGTCAAGAATTAGAAAGTAAACTTTATTCATGCAATCTTGAGCAAGTCTAGATCAAATCCCCTCTCCCGAGCTAGATTCGAAACTTAAATCATCCAACTAATGGCCAATTAATTGAAAGCATTAAATCAAGATTACAAACACAATAACATTGCACAACTTAAACCATAAATCAATCCATAAACTTAATCAACTACATCAATCCCTAAGCTACAAGTTTAGCTACTCATGAATGTAAATACAAGCTCAACTAAACATGTGAAAACCATAAATCTAACTAAAGGAAGAAAAGGGAAAAGAAAACTCAATGTAGGTCGAGTCCCGACGTCCCCGTCACGATCCCCACGAACAATGGGTTGATTTCCAAGTCTCTCCCTTTGTTTTCAGCCTCCAAGTCCTCTGTTCTGCCCTGTTTACGGCTGTCTAAGGTCCCAAATCGAACTCTCCAAAAACCTAGCCGAAAATAAGTTTTTATTCTGATTTTTCGTCTTAGCGTCGAGACGCTGCCTCTTATACGCGCGTTCTGAATAAGGAAAAACGGTAGCGTCGGGACGCTTCCTATCGTAGCGTCTCGACGCTGTGAGCTTTACGCGCCTAATCTGATATGGAATGTGAGCGTCGAGACGCTCAAGAGCTAGCGTCTCGACGCTAGCCTGCTGTTGACCGAGATTTGACTTTTTTCCACTTTTACTCTTTTCATTCCTTTGCATCTTTTCACGCCCCGAGCACCCGATTAACTCTGATATTGCATTATAGCTCCAATCAACCATTTCCTACAAAATAAACAATAAAGCACAATAAAATGGCCCAAACACCATAAAAGACTAGCTAAATTAAATAAGTAAAAGTAGCTAGCTATGCTCGCTATCAAATACCCCCAAACTTAAGCTTTTGCTAGTCCTCGAGCAAACTCTAAATCAGACATACAATGGAAGAATGGATGCAACAGTCATAACTCAATCCTCAAGGCTCAAAAGTCAATAACCAAGCAAGCAAGAGATATGCACACAAGGACCAATGAGGGAGACAAATTAAAATTTTTCCAAAATTAACTTGCACAAGCGAGATCTAACTCAGCAAGATCAGACTCTACTAGCTCGGGATTGGATTATTAAACTCTCAGCTCATCTTCCCTCTACACTGGCACTAAGGCTTCACTAATGAGATAATGCAACAAATTAGTTTGTTTATCTCCATACTTAGGTGCTTTTAATTAACAAATGAATTAAGCATTTATATGTGGCACTAGCTTTCACACACCCATTGCAGGGACCCTTAACCTGAGATTTCTCTGGTTGACCTAACTGATCACAACAGGGGTAGCTCTTTTTGCCTAAACTTTATTAAACATTGCAAACTGTGCACAGGCCATGGCATAATAATTTTCTTTTCAACAGTAACAACAAGAATGATTTTTCTTTATGAGCATAAATAGCATATATTCTTTTATTTCCTCCTAAGCAAGATCAAACATGCTAATTTGCAAAACATTAACTTTTTAGCTCTACCCTACACCTATCGAGGTGACAACAAGCATATGAACCTAATAATTTGATCCTAAGCATTCAAATCCAAATCTAGCCAAGACAAATACTCTACTCATGCAAGCCATCTCCTAGAAAAATTTTAAAAAGTCTCCCTTTTTGGGCACTTATGCTTATAACTCATTACAAGCTTGAAAATTGACAAGAAAGCCTATCCTAGGACATCATAATCATGCAAAAGTAGCATCCAGAAAACAACCATATGCATAATTCAAAGAAAGCTCAAATCTATAGCCCGAACTCAGATGCTCAAGGGCTCCACAAACATGTTAATCCACCCCCAAACTTAAAATATGCATTGTCCTCAATGTATAAAGAAAATAAGGCATAAACAATCATGAGAACAATAAAAGAATGACAAGAGTGAATGATACTGGCCTGGAATGATGATGACTTCTTGCTTGAAAGCTTGGAATCTTGAAAGCTTGAAAGCAAAGGAGAGGAAGAAAACAAGACCTACAAAACAAAAACAAACAATAAATAAAAAACAAACAGAAAACACACTGACTTACTTGGGTTGCCTCCCATAAGCGCTTGTTTAACGTCATTAGCTCGACGTGTTGCACGTGCTTCAAGGAGGCTTTTGCTCTGTGAATCCAACAGAGGTGCTCTTTCTTGCACCTTTCCTATAGCCCATGAAAAGCACTTCATCTTTAGAGTCTTCAACTGCTTTAAAGATTTCTTTTTCGTTCTTGACTCTAATAGTGAGCTCCCTGCTCTCAATATCTATGATCACTCGTCCAGTAGCGAGGAATGGTCGTCCTAATATGACAGGTATTGAAGGATTTTCTATCATGTCCATAACATACAAGTCAATAGGGAGGAAAAATCTACCTACTCTGATTAACACATTCTCTATAATACCAACTGGTCTCACCACAGATTGATCAGCCAATTGGAGCTTTACAGGAGTAGAATTAATCTCACCTATATCTAACTTTTTACACAAGGACAATGGGATAATATTAATGCTAGCACCTAAATCACATAATGCTCTGAAGGAATAAGTACCAAAACTACAAGGAACAGAAAAACTCCCTGGATCTGCTACTTTTTCAGGTACTTTTTGTTGTACTCTGGTGCTGCATGTGGAAGCAAGATAAACAGTGTCAACCTTCTTTTCTTTTCGCTTCTTTGCTAACCACTCCTTCATGAACCTGTTGTATTGGGGCATCTCTAATGCCTCTGCAAATGGAATATTAATATTCAGATTCATAAAAGCATTCATAAATTTATCAAACTGAACCTGATTGTTCTTTTTCTTCTTTTTCTTTTTCTTTTCCTTAGGAACCAACGGTGTGGGAGAAGGAATAGGAAGCTCCGGTTTAGGCTTTTCAGCCTCATCTGATGATGTGTCCTCCTCAGCTTCCCTTGTAGGCGTTTCATAGTCCTCAGATTCAGGTTCCTCTTCAGATTCTTCCTGGTGCACAGTGATTGCCTTACAATACTCCATCTGGGGTTTCTCTTGTTCAACTGGGGCCTTACCTTTATTCATGGTGCTTACAACATTCACCAATTGTCCCAGCTGAGTCTCAATGTTCTTGATGGTTGCACTGTGGCCATTCACTGTTGAATTGATGGCAATGACTGCCTCCTCTAACTTGGTTGTCCTGTTACTAGACTCTGCAATGAAAGCTCCAATAAGATCTTCTAACTTTTTTATTATCTTGAGTTTGAGGGGCAAAACCAGGAGGATTAAGAACATTCTTAGTATTAGCATAAGAGAAATTTTCATGGTTCCTATTGTTAGGGTGATAATGTGTAGGTGTAGAACTATTATTATATCCCCTAGAATTAAAATTTGATACATACTGAACCTGCTCGAAGGTCTCCTCCTGAGGTCTAGATGCTAAAGCAGCAGTTGATTCAATTGACTGTGCACTCCCTGTACCTGAAAATTTCATAAAAGCATTGGCAAGGGAAGTCATCTGGGCCTGGAGTGCACTTACTTTATCAACCTCAAACACTCCAGCAGCAATCTTTTTAGGTGTAGACCACTCAGATGGCCACTGATAGCTGTTGGTGGCCATATCCTCTAAAAGTGTGCGAGCGTTTTCCACGGTCTTGGACAACAGAGTCCCACCTGCAGCTGCATCAACAATCGTTTTTGTACTAGGAGTTAAACCATTATAAAACAACTGTACCTGAAGCCAATCGGGGTAACCATGCTGAGGACACTTCCTCAGTAGCTCTTTGAATCGCTCCCAAGCTTCGAACAGCTGCTCATCATATTGTTGTTGGAATGTCCCAATCTCGGTCCTTAGCTTGACCGTCTTTGCAGGAGGGAAAAATTTCTTTAAAAAGGCCTGGACCAAAGCATCCCAGGTGGTGATGCTCCCAGGGGTAATAGACTGCAACCAATCAATTGCTTTATCCTGCAAAGAAAAGGGAAATAAACGTAAGCGAATAGCATCCTCAGAGACACCATTAATCTTTACCGTCCCACAAATATCCAAAAATGATTTAAGATGAGAATTTGGATCCTCAGTGGGCGATCCTCTGTATGCACAGTCTCGAGCCATCTGAATGAGGTCGGTCTTCAACTCAAAGTTGTTGGCATTAATCGGTGCATAGACAATCCCCGACTGTTGCCCCTGAAACACAGGCTGAAAATAATCTCTAATAGGCCTACGCTCCTCAGGTGGATTTTGGTCTGCCATTTGAAAAATTTCTCTATTCTCCCTTCGAAGCCTATGGATGGTTCTTTCTATCTCGGGATCCAAAGGTGCTAAAATTAAATCTTTATCCCTACGCATAAACAAACAAAACTACCCTAAAAAAGAAAGAAAACAATTATGGAATGAAATAAAGAAAAGGAAACAACTAATCTAAATATGGAAAAATATAATCTAGAAAAGGAAAAACAAGAACAAATAAAGAAAAGATTACACAACAAAAAGAAAACTAACCTAGAAAATCAAATATGGAAAGAAAAACAAATAAGGAAAAAAATGCAATCAACTAAAAAGGTACAAATACACCCTAAATTAAGATCAAGCAATTTTTTCACAATATCAATTTAACTAAATGTGCCAATCCCCGGCAACGGCGCCAAAAACTTGATGTGGACTTTTCCTACCGCAAGCGCACGAGTCAAGTAATAATAGAGTGTTCGTAAATACGAGTGTCGTCCTCTGGATTGGATTTTTAAACAAATCAAGTATTGTGAATTATCTTGCCCAATTTTATTTAGGGATCAAAAAGTGATGAAAAGATGATAATAAAACCAAATCAAAGTAAGTAAAAAGAATGGAAATTCAATTGGGAAAACTACTTAGGGAATTGATTTCGCCGATTTCGTTTAGGATTGATTTTAAAGAATAAGTTATTATGCACAATGGAATTATGAGCCAAAGACCCTTTAATCACAACTACCTCTCCCGAGTATAATTGATTCTCATGCAAATTAACCAACTTGATATCCCTATCTAAGTTTATTAATATGCAAGGCAATGAGATCTTTTAACCAATTCTAAAGTTAATCTAAAACCGTCAAGAATTAGAAAGTAAACTTTATTCATGCAATCTTGAGCAAGTCTAGATCAAATCCCCTCTCCCGAGCTAGATTCGAAACTTAAATCATCCAACTAATGGCAAATTAATTGAAAGCATTAAATCAAGATTACAAACACAATAACATTGCACAACTTAAACCATAAATCAATCCATAAACTTAATCAACTACATCAATCCCTAAGCTACAAGTTTAGCTACTCATGAATGTAAATACAAGCTCAACTAAACATGTGAAAACCATAAATCTAACTAAAGGAAGAAAAGGGAAAAGAAAACTCAATGTAGGCCGAGTCCCGACGTCCCCGTCACGATCCCCACGAACAATGGGTTGATTTCCAAGTCTCTCCCTTTGTTTTCAGCCTCCAAGTCCTCTGTTCTGCCCTTTTTACGGCTGTCTAAGGTCCCAAATCGAACTCTCCAAAAACCTAGCCGAAAATAAGTTTTTATTCTGATTTTTCGTCTTAGCGTCGAGACGCTGCCTCTTATACGCGCGTTCTGAATAAGGAAAAACGGTAGCGTCGGGACGCTTCCTATCGTAGCGTCTCGACGCTGTGAGCTTTACGCGCCTAATCTGATATGGAATGTGAGCGTCGAGACGCTCAAGAGCTAGCGTCTCGACGCTAGCCTGCTGTTGACCGAGATTTGACTTTTTTCCACTTTTACTCTTTTCATTCCTTTGCATATTTTCACGCCCCGAGCACCCGATTAACTCTGATATTGCATTATAGCTCCAATCAACCATTTCCTACAAAATAAACAATAAAGCACAATAAAATGGCCCAAACACCATAAAAGACTAGCTAAATTAAATAAGTAAAAGTAGCTAGCTATGCTCGCTATCAAGGACTGACCATGAAGCTAAAGGAAAAGAGATCTTGGAGGATGGCCAAGAATCAGAAGAAGGGTTCTTTGATATTAGAGGTAAAAGAGCAGAAGGGACATCCACTTGGACATATGATCTAAATGCCTCTGGAAATATGGAGACCGAAATTCAAGAAGCTTCGTATGAGGAAAATCTTAGAGTAGTAAGGCCATCTGAAGTGGAATTGGAAATAAAAGAAAGGCAAAGTGATATTGTAATATCGCCTAAGGAAAATCTGAGTGTAGAGAGCCCAATTGGGGGAAATCCGGAGATATAAGGGAAGCAGAGAATGACAATGCGATATCGATGAGGAAAAAAGGAAACTGGAAGAGAAGGACAAGAATGGGATCTACTGGAAAACCACAAAAAGATAAATCAGAAGCCCTAAAAAGAAAGGCTAAATATGAAATCAGGGAGGAAGGCAAAAGACACAAGGCTGAAGACAAATATTGTTATGGATGTGAGTGATTGGGAAAATTCATTGGTAGTGGCTAGAGAACAACCCTGCCAAGGATTATGAAAATCCTGTGTTGGAATGCTCGGGGCTTGGGGAACTCGAGAGCATTCCGGAGCCTAAGAAATCTGGTCCTAGCAAGAAGTCCACAAATCCTTCTCCTCTCAGAAACAAAATGCGATGAGAAGACTATAAATAGAATAAAGATAAGTTGTGGGTTTGATGGCTACTTTACAGTAAATAGAAAGGGAAGCTAAAGGAGGTCGATCAGGACTTGTCGAGGGTCCCAACCAAATGAATTTATAGTTTGACGGCATTAGGCTACTTGCAGTAATAATGGTCGGGGTCGAACACAGGGAAGGAGATTCTAGCGGATCACAGGCTTTTGTGCTAGAGCATAGAGAGGATTTTATATATGAGCAAAAGAGAAAGGAAAACAAAGTGCAGAAATAGAAATAGACCAGATAAGCAAAAAGACAGACAAAATAGAAAACAACGCTTGAAAGGTACAAATGACAGATGCGAGAAAGATCATTGGATTCAAGGGGTTCGTTGGATTGATTGATTAGTTGGTTTCATTGTTTGCTCTAAAGGTTAATTTTACACTATTTCTATGAAACCAACATGCTTCTTGGTAGATCGGATTCTGCATCCTCCTTACCTGTGCTAACCAACTAATTAACCCATTAGCCTACGTGATTAATTAATTGATTAATATAATATTGCGCCCGCTGCCCCTCATGCTTTGGACCGTTAGGCCACGAATCTAATCCAACTAACTGAATAAATAACTCGTTAGCCCGCGTGATTATTTACCAAATTAGTTGCATTACGAACAAGGGTCCAGAATTGTAAATAGAAATCAAGAAAATAAATCCCTAGATTAATTTAACAACTTCTCCATGCTTCCTAGGTTCTATCAAGCGAGCTATGCAAGTTCGTATAGAAAAATGCAAAGGAATGATTCAAAGCTAGTGGCTATCTCAAATAACTAATAGATTGCCTAAGAAAACATTCAAAGACAATGGTTTAAATGGGAAAACATGGATGAACAAAGAAATAGTGCAGAATTATATAAGTTCCAGCAAGCTCAACAAAAATAAAGAATCAATGCAATCCAACTACATCTCGAGAATCCAATGAAAAGAGAATTAAGCTAGCATAATGGAAAGGAACAAGGCTAAACTAATCAAGAAATACATCCTAGTTAGTCTAGGAGTCAAAGAAATAAAGAAATACAGAAAGGGAATGTGCTGAATATAGAGAAAATCGAGAATTCTAACCTAACGGCGGACTAAACCGAAGCCCTAAATTTATATTAAACGTCGCAGCGTCTCGACGCCATTGATATTCCACTCTGCTTTGATTTTGCGTTGGCGTCGAGACGCTAGGGTCAGCATCTTGACGTCGACCCCTCTTCCAGCCTTGCTGCCTTTTTTCTCAGTCTTGTCTCGGACTTTCTCGGTATGGGGCTTCAACCTTCGATTTTTGGTGTAGTTCTTCAGGCCAGCTTCAATCCACTTGGGTCTTTTCACCTCCTCGTTGTCCAACATCTTGCAGGACCATGTCCCCAACTATCTACCTGTTCTTATCCCTGAAATGGGGGGTTTATTGAGTCGACGATGATGAGCCACTCTCACCCATGCAGATCTAAGGATAAGCCTGAATGGACATTAGTTCATAGTTAGCTTAGGATTAAAATTGAGTTACCTAGGTCATCGCATGAAATAATCAGTCTCAACAATAAACAGCGTTATAAAGCGTGAGTGGCTTATTTCTCGATCCTGGTCTTATGCAAATTTACTGCATATGACACCCCCACTCGCATGTTTCCACATGAACGATTTAGGATCACATCGTTTTTCCTTATGACAAGTGAGTTGCGCCACATAGTGTCCCTAGGATAAGATACTCATTCTTATCCCTATACTATAGACTGTTTAGGCTATTTACTCGAGCTTGATCCAATTGTTATGTGACACACCCCACCCCAGCTCTCTCTTAACTACCTAGTGACGTGGTGTGCCGACAATGAGTCTTAACTAACTATAGGACTCATGGCCAAACTACATGTTCTTAACCTTTCTTTAGCACTTAGGGGACCAAAAATTTGGGCAGAGTTTCCTCTGAAACCTGGCTAAAACACACCTGAAAAGAAACGACGTTTATGCATATTTATAAACTATATCACAACCAGAAACCAGATTAGACACACAAGCGTCTCAACCACAAAATTCAGCCCAACACTTCGCTATCAAAACATATACAACCAACTAAGTCATAGCATGTTCTTATTACATAACTTCCATCCAAACAACATATACATACAAAAGTACTTTAAACACGGACTCGAGTGGCAAGATCAGCTTCTGTAGGCTTGTCGAAACTCAGTCGCTACCTGGTAGAAAAATTTTAAAGAAAAGAATGAGCTAACGCCCAGTGAATGGGTCCCGACTTAAAAATTATTTTCTAACCTGAATTTCTTTATTTTAAACTCGTCTAAACCATTTCCTCTTATAAAATAACATTTCATAAATTCAAGCAATGTTAATAACGAAAACATTCTAAAATTCTCAATTAAGCGCACAAATGTTTCAAATACTTATGAAACGCGCAAACCAACTAGGAAAAACCACAAAATCAGTGGAACTCAAGTCATTTTCTCCAAAACATGTTTCACTCTAGTCATTCTCTAATTCATAAGTATAATACTTTTAATAGGGGAAAATAACTATTAAAACAACCACTCATAGTCCTATTGATGAGAGAAATTCAGGTCGTAGGCCGTCCCGATCTCTGTTTGACTTGAAATAATAATTAAATCAACGTATGAGTTCCCGTTCAACTAAAATGACTAATTAGCTTAACCACATACTTATGATATTCATGAATTCCAACTTTTCTATTTTCTTATCTTAAGATACATTGTCTTTTTCCCATTTAAATATCACTTTTTGTTTCAAATGAGTCCATCCACATCCTCACACTCTTTTCCCTTTCTCTCTCTCTTCATTTATCACAAAAGTACAATTTCCCATTTAATTTATTCTTTCTTTTCTCCATCCAACCAAACCTTACTCCCTCACTCTCCTTATTTCACTCCACGTGCATCTCCATTTTCTTTTTATTATATATATTTTTTCCAACTTTCCCTTTTTGTTTAAAACCATTCTTCTCTCTCTACTAACTTACCAAACCCGTTTGAGGAACGTCGTGGTTGAGCTCAAACACCCCAAAAAATCGCACCTCCTCTTCGAACTTCCTCTTGATCTCTTCGTCTCCCTCTTTTCGGTTCTCCCTCTCTGCTTTGCTTCTTTTCTAAGGTCCCTCTCTTCGTGGGTTTTTCTTTTTTTAAAAAAAACTTCCCTCTCTCTCTTCATGAGTCTTCTCCCCCAGCCCCTTCATTTTCTTTTCTTTTTTTTTTTTTTTTCATTTTCCGCCTCAACTTCCATTTTTTTTTTAAAATCTAATAACCCTTATCCACTGCCTTAGCTTTATCCCTTTCCTTTTTTTTAATTAATAGAAATCTTAAATAAAAGAAAATGCTAATGGGCTGGGCCTTAGATTATGTCTTCACATAAAGCTCTAGTATGCATACAATAGCCAGAGATCTTAGTTTATTGGATTTGAGTTATTTAAAGTGAAATTCATTTATTTAATGACTTAAGTGAACAAACCTCAATATCGACTTTATTGAACAAGTATATTTAATTTGTTAACATTCACTATTTACGAGTTTTATGACACAAACCCCAACAAAAATGAATGGAGGAACCAAAATGAAACGAAATCCAAATCTCAGGGGCTAAAATGTCGAGGTTGAAAACTCAGGGACCAAAATGAAATCTACCCGAAACCTCAGGGACCAAAAGTGTATCCCCCTCCTTTTAATGTTTTCAGATGAAGAAGTAGATAATAGTTCTAATAGTAATTAGGACTCTTCTAGCATGATCGATGGGGAACTTGTGATCTTAGGATTTAGTAGGCTTATGTAGGATTTGTTGGATTTGGTATTG
Source organism: Luffa acutangula (assembly GCA_036850905.1). Classification (NCBI taxonomy): domain Eukaryota; kingdom Viridiplantae; phylum Streptophyta; class Magnoliopsida; order Cucurbitales; family Cucurbitaceae; genus Luffa; species Luffa acutangula. The sequence goes on from CM072087.1 coordinate 12,174,353, forward strand.
TTTTGTTCTTTATGTTTTTATGTTTTTTGAAGGTATGACTTGACTTGGGTTGTAAGCCTTAATTTTCTAGTTAAGTAAGATGTGTTTTCAATTTTGTTAATCGCTTTCTCAATATTTGTAAGAGTGACTGTATTGAAAAATACAGAACGTCACATGAAATTATTGTAGGAATTTCCTTGTCCCAAATGCTATCGTATATAGGATTAAACAATAAGAAGCCATTATTGAAAAAGTTCTGATGGTGCAAAGTCAGTGAAGATGAAATTTGAATTTTGGAAATAAAGAAATGTAACATTTTAATTCAAATTTCATCTTCACTGACTTTGCACAACCAAAAATGTAACATTTACTAGACAGACATTGGAATGTTTGATCATGAAGAGATGAATAACAATTTAGAAAAAGTTTAAAATTGTTTTTTTAGTTCAACAATATTTGGGGGTGGGGGATTCGAACCTCCGACTTGTTGGTGGAGGCTATATGTCAATTACGCAATTATGCTCGCTTTGAAAATATGAGATAAAACTAGTTTGTTTTTCTTTTTAAAAAATATTGAGAAAAATTGACTTTATTTTTCGCTTTGAGAAAAATCTTAGTTTATTTTTTTTAAAAACTAAATATTGGTAGTTGAATTGGGTAGAAAACATAACAGTATACCTTAGGAATATGAAAATTATTAGTTTTTTAGTACATCAACATGAAAATTATTAGTTAGTTGATCCATAAATTGTGGTAGTCATTTTTCAATTTCCAAACTAATTTAGCAAAAAAAAAAAAAAGAGATTTTTTTTTTTCTTAGCCCTCACAATTACCCAAATTTAAAACATTTTGGCCCATTTTTTTTAAATTACTCAAAAACCCTATTTCCCTCTTCTTCCTTCTCTCTCCTCCCTGACGATTCGCACTCAGCGACCCCCTCTGCATTTCTTCCCCCTCGCCCGCAGTTTCCTCCTCACGGCGACAGCATCGACGAAGGTGACCTCGACGCAGCGGCAACTCCAACAAGCAGGTTGCTCGTTCTCCGGCTTGAAGCATCGCACGACGCGAGCCGCCGGGGTCTTCCCCCTCCGCGCAATAGCAACTTGAGACGGGATTCCGACTTTTCATTCCGTGCAACGCACCTCCGACTCGAGTAGCACACAGAATCCGGCAGCATCTTCGAGCAACGGCGACGTTCTTTCCACACAACCACCGGCTCGACACAGCACAAGGCAGGGGGTAGAAGTTTTGCCGCTTAGTTGTTGATAACTATTCTAGAAGTTACAATCAGTTGGATTGATCATGGATGTAGGAATTGACAACCTTCGACATGAGAAAGTTCAAAGGTTTGAGGAATTTGTAGACCGTCGCTTGAAACCTGATTTGATTCATGCTATCGCTGAAAGGTATTCATGATGTCTTTTAGTTTCTCAACTTCGTGCATTTTGAAGGATCATAATGAAGCCTAGTTAATCAAGCAAGATGAATACTTTTGTTCAACCTGTCTAAACTGATATTTCAACTTAAATAGATAATGTATTGCTTAACAAAGATTTTCTTTCATTGCCTTCCATGGGATTTCATTAAATATCATTGTGCCCTAAAATTTGGTTGTTCAATTTTGGTAATTAATTCAAAATTTAATATAAGTGGTGATGATTGGTGTCTAATGACTCTAATCACATTGAAGGGTGGCTTCTTTCGAAGTTGGATGACCATGATTGGTCCTTGCTGATTAATTTTATTGTAGTAAGAGGATGGTACTTGAGAGGAATGATGGGTGAGGAATCTTGTAAGTCAGGCCCATACAGTATTTGTAATGTCAGTGAAGAGTGGATACCTGTTTTTTGTATATAGCTCTAGCTTATGGAAATATCTTTTCTATTAGAATTGCCGTGCACTTTGGGAGGGACGGGATCTCTTAAATTCTCCTTTGCCAGTATTTCTCTCATATCACTAAGAATTGATTTATATGCGTCCATAGGATTTATTTTTGGTTCTTGCCTTGGGGCCTTGGGCTTTGGGAGAGATGTGAGCTCTCCGAGTTCTCCGTTGACTAGTACTGCTTGGATATCATTAATTGGTTTCTATAAGTTCATTGTGTTGACTTTTGATTCTTGTGTTTGTTTTGTTGGTAGATAGCACACATCTTTAGAATTGGAGATGCCATCTAAGCAATGTTTTAAAAGGCTATTAAGGCTTCTGTCTTGAGGCTCACCTTAAGGCACGGCTGCAATTTTGGTCGAGAGACTTGTGTTGTCTTCTTTGGATCATAGGAGGGTTACATCTTTCATAGGAGAGACATAAAAATGCACTGAGGCTTAAAGTCTCTATGACTCATATAATGGTTAGAAGAATAGTATTAATTTGCCCCATTCTTTAAAAATATAAAGGTTCGAGTTCTAACAATTTGAACTATTACTACTTTTATCACTTAGGCTTTAAAAACATTGAAGACAAGAATTTATACAATAAACCAATTCTATTAATGGTAATAGCATGTGAGATATCCTCACTATTCTTATTGATATTCAAAGAGAAAATCCACTTAGGGAATACAAAACTCCCGACCAATCACAAGAAAAAGCTAGTCACAAGAAAAAGCTATTCACAAGAAAAAGCATAAAGAACAATCATAGACAAAGGACAACATATATTACCCACGACTGGTCCACCCTCATTCAATAACCAACTTGCTAGGACCCAAATTCCCCTTTTTACCCTTTCTTACATACATACATATATATATACATACATATATATATACATATATGTATATAATAAGAAACACTTTCATTGATGTATGAAATTTACAAAAGGGATACTGATAGAATCTGGATATTCACTTTATTGATTAAGGTGAAAATACAAGTCAAGAGGAGAATTCGGGAGCTCCCCTATCTCTTCCGATATTAGACTCAAGTCAATTACTAGTCAAAAGCTACCCCAATCAATTACATTCCAACTTATATAATTCTATTCTATTTACAATACTATAGCGGTCCCCACACATAACCACATCAACAAATTAACCCGTTCCTTTCCTTCCTAACTCTCTACCTCTTGTAAACATACTTAATAGGGGTCTATCACTACCTTGCTCCCAAAGCTCCACCATGTCCTCAATGTGAAAATTCGGAAATTGAGTCGCTAATTGAACAACATCCTTGCAAGTTGCTTCGGACACATCAGATTTTGCCCAACGAATTAAGACTTCCAACATAGAAGCATCATCAGCAGATTGGCGTAATCCCAACAGCTCCACAAACACCACTTTAATCAACATATATGGAGAAACATTAGATGGAAAAGGGACCACTGGAAATGAATTTCCTAGAGCTTTTCGTAGTTGAGATACGTGAAACACGGGGTGAAATTGCACATTTACTAGCAATTTCAATCGATATGCCACCGCTTCTATTCGAGCTTCAACCTGAAAAGAACCCACAAACCTTGGAGCTAATTTAACATTCAAAGGTTTAGATGGTGTACCGTGTCTATATGGCTTTAACATTAGATAAGCCCAATCTCCCTCGACAAGCTTTACCTCTCTGTGTTTTTCATTAGCCATTCTAGCCATATATTGTTGAGCATCCAACAAACGTTCTCGAATTAATTCTAACATTCTATCTCACTCCTTCAGCTGTTGATCAACCTCAGACACAGGTGATCCATTCGGCTGGCAAGGTAAAATAGAAGGAGGTGGATTACCATACACCACTTCAAAAGGTAATGTCTTTAAACCCGAATGGTAGGAGGTATTGTAACTATATTCAGCCCACGACAACTAACACACCCATTTAAAAGGATGGTGCATAGTAAAGCATCATAAATTTGTCTCCATACCTCGATTTACTACTTCAATTTGACCATTTGTTTGGGGGTGATAAGTCGTACTTCACTTAAGATGAGTGCCCTGACATCGAAACAACTCCTCCCAAAAGAGACTGTAAAAACAGGATCTCGATCAGAAACGATGCTGCGAGAAGTACCATGTAAGCACATTATTTCTTTAATAAAGATTTGTGCTATCTCTGGAGCAGTGAAGGGGTGTTTGATTGGAACAAAATGAGCATGCTTGAAAGTCTATCCCAATCACGAACTGCTATGATACCAAATTGATAGAATCTAGATATTCACTTTATTGATTAGGGTAAAAGTACAAACCAAGAGGAGAATACGAGAGTACTAGACTCAAGTCAATTACTAGTCAAAAGCTACCACAATCAATTACATTCCAGCTTATACAGTTTTATTCTATTTACAATACTATAGTGGTCTCCACACATAACCACCCTAACAGATTTTACCCGCTCCTTTCCTTCCTAACTCTCTTCCTCTTGTAAACATACTTAATAGGGGGTCTATAGGATACAAGATCCATAGAGATTACAAAAGGCTCTTCCAACTATTAATGAGGGAAGCATATGAATACGATGCAAGTATAGGAGAGAGTTTACACCAATGACAATGTCGAAAAAAGCTTCAAAAGAGAAATCTATTCCCCGGAAAACCCTTTTGTTTCTTTCTTTCCACAAAACCCAAAAGAAAGCTCTAGTGGTGTTCATCCATAGGAGGGCTTTGATTTTCTTGAAGGGATGGCCCAACATGACAAATGCAAGTAGATCCCCCATGCGACCAGGGGTGACAAAGAACCATCCAAACGGCTTTGAAATTTTGTTCCAAAATTTCCACGCAAAAGGACATAAAGCAAATATATTGAATAATGACACGTGGCCTAATATAGTGGTGATTTTAAAGATATACTTTTAGAATCTTTGTTCAAGTGGAAAATCGAGGGGTGATTTTTTTATATACTTTTTTTTTTAAATAGATTTTTTTATATACTTTTATATAAGTATTATGTTTAGAATAAGTTGTTCCCACAAATTTAGAATTTTCATAATGTTTTTAATTGAAATTGAGGCTTATGTCTCATATGGCCTCGAGACTGGTGCCTCGCCTCTTCCGGAGGAAAAGCCTCAAGGTCACCTTTATCCTTTTAAAACATTGCATCCAAGGGCATCATATGAGTTTTATGAAAAATTCTTGGGTATTGAAATTTTCATTGGCTTATGTGGCCAGCAATTGTTGTTGGACAAGACTATTTCTATGGATATCTATTAGATAAATATGTGGTTTCATCTCAAAACCAATTGATAATGAGAGGAGTAATCCATGTATCTTATAAATTATGAGGCCTCCATTCATCTTTTCAATGTGGGATCCTCAGCATACCCCCTCAAGATGGTGTCTTTTGGGTTCACAATTCTTGGATCAAATTATTATTTTTTTCTTGGACCAAATACCCATTTGGGATTTATGAACTTTGATATCATATGAAATAAACTCGAGGTTCCATCTCAAAATCAATTGGCAATGAAAGGAATAACCCATGTATCTTATAAACATTGTGAAGTCTCCTCACATTTTCAACGTGGGATCCTCAACATGCCCCCTCAAGATGGTGTCTCTTTGGGTTTATCATTCTTGGATTAGATCTTTTTTTTTTGGACCGAACATCCCTTTGGGCTTTATGGGCTTTGGTACCAGGGATTCTATCTCAAAACCAATTGGCATTGAGAAGAGTAACCCATATATCTTATAAATTGTGTGGTCTCCATTCATCTTTTCGATGTTGGATACTCAACGATATCAGTCTTGTTGTGTTTGATGTTTTTAATTTGGGTTTCTATTTTATATGTTTATATGCATAAAATTTTAGTACTTTTTTGATCGAATTTGGATATTAATGTGAGTTTTGAGTATTTTGTTTATAGAATTTTTTCCTTCCTCAGTTCCTCGGTTTTTAGACAATTTCCTAATTTAGTTTTGATGAGATTTAATTTTGATTCAAGCTAAACTTTAAGTGGTAAAATTTGTTATAAGAAATATTTAATTGGTACAGTTGAAATGCAAGATTAAAGTATAATGGTAAAATGATTTTTCTCACACTTTTCTGTTTGTTTGCCATACCTTGAATTAATTCCCTGCAGACAAACAATGTCTAAGATTATTTATTTATTTAATTTTGGAGTTTTATAGGGTTTTGGGGAAGAGGAAAGGAAGAAACAAGAGTGAAATTTTGTTGAAAACTTGAGAGATGTAACATTCATTTAAATGCTTTTTCTATTTTGTTTGTTGTTTGGCAGGGATAAAGTGTTTGAGCAGCAGAAAGTGTTGTATCCTTTTAACTCATTTGATGTCTCCTAAGATTTTTGGCTGCACTCCATTCTTAGTGATCCCGTCATACTTCTTTTTCTTGAGTTTTGCTGCATTGTTAATGGTATTTTTTATGATGTTAACACTTAACATTTTTCTACCATTAGTTCAGACCTTCGTCGAAACATTGAGAATTTAGAGAAAAATAGTATAACTAATCTCAGAACGTTGGTCAATCTTGGCTCTGAAGTCTATGTACAAGGCGACGTGTAAGTTTCTCTTACCTTTCGGATAGGTTCCAGATAATGAAATTGTCCGTCTTTTTCTTGTTTTCATTTTTATTTCTTTTTAACATCTGTGAGTGTTTGGGCTAACTTTGGTGCATCTCAACTATGCTCCACATCATGGTTATTGTTTTGTGTGAACTATATTTATAGAGTAGCTGAGCATTTCCCTTTAGATCAATATGGCTTGATGTAGTCTCTTCATCCTCCAACATGGTTTGGGCATTTCCCATTCTTTTATATGAACTTGATTTACCCTTGTGCAAATTTAGTTGGTTGTCATTTGTACAGGCCAGATACACGAAGCATATTTGTAGACGTTGGGCTTGGGTTTCATGTGGAGTTCACATGGTCTGAAGCTTTAAATTTCATTTCTCTTAAAGAAGAAAGGTTAGCCAGGTAAATGTTTTTAAAATTGCTTTTACTGTTTAGTCTAGTGCTTGAACACGTGTAATTATTAGGATTTTCTGCTCTTTTAAACCTTCAAAACTTTGTTTAAGAGCCTGTAAATGTTATTTTTGGGCCATTGCATCTAAATTTAGCATTATTTTTGTAACCACGCAGACAGATAGAAGACTACACTCATTTAATTGCGTCAATTAAAGCGCAGATCAAGTTGGTATGCTTCGTAATTACCTTCCTCTGTTGTATCTGTTTCTTAAGTACGATTTATATATTTTTTTTGAAAAAAACTTGCCTACATACCGGTATGTAGGGATCTCCCTATCCCTACATACCACTATTAAAACGTTGACAACTAAGAGAGATAACAAAAAAAATCTCATTTTCTCCCTTCCTCTTTCTTACTTGTCAAGATTTTAATGGGGTAGGTAGGGATACATACCAGTATTTAGACAAGTTTTGTTCATTTTTTTTCCTTTCGTTTATTTCAACTCATCCACGTAAGTTCACAGGTGAAAATTGAAATTTTCCCTTAAAAAAAGTTTCTGCTAATATACTTTTTGTCTTGTACTTTTATCCATTAATCAAATTTAATTCTTCTGGGATCCTAAAACTTTCATTTGTTTTTGTTCTTCGTGTGTAAGACAAGTGGGGGGTAGGTGAGACTGAGAGGTATTTGAACATTTGATTTGCAGGTTTGTGAAGGCATTCGTGAATTATTACAACTTCCAGCAGAGAGGAGTGTGGAAGGACGTGCATTTTGAGTTGCGTTCCTCATAGTTGCTTCTTTCCTGGGAATGAAGATGGTCCTGAATCACTGCTGTATAAAACCCTTAACTTTTATGCTTTTTGTAAGCTTGTTCATCTTTTAGAGATTTAGAAAATGGATGACCAGAGAAAATATAGTACCCCATCTTATTCTGTGTCATTGTATTGATTATGTTTCTTTCTCACAGTAGTGTTTCTGTGAGTCAATGCCCCATCGCTTAATTGTTTTGAGTGATTTGGATCCTACTTTGCTTTTATGTTACCGGATTTGCCAGTGGTGCAAGAAAAAACCTACAAAACAGACCAAACCGTTAAAACTGACTGAAACTGCCGTCAGTTCAGGGATTGGAAAAATGACAACTGTCCATATTCTTTAGATAAATCACGGATCAATTTTGTAAATTATAAAATTTGAATTATCTACTAATGGAAATACTCTGCGATTCAAATCAAATAAACTAAATTCTAAAATTTAAATTAGGCCAAATCTAAAATTAAAATCAAATCAATTCACTCACAAATTCCTTAAAACTATTAAGCAATAAAAAAAATTGGAAATACAAAATAATAAAAAATCTATATCTAGTTTGTTAGGCCCAACCTTCTGGTTTTTGGTTTTTGAAAATTAAGTTTATGAATACTCTTCCACCTATTCATTTATTTGGTTTGAACTACATCCTCCAAATGTTTTGAAAAACCAAGTCAAAATTTGAAAAAAAAAAAAAGCTTCGAAAGCTTGTTTGTGTTTTTGGAATTTGGCTAAGAACATGTCTCCATGACCAAGATGAAAACCATGGTAAGGAAATTGAGAGAAAACAAGCATAATTTTGAAAAACCAAAAACCAAATGGTTATCAAATGAGACTTTAATAATTTAGTACCGATACCATAAAGAAGCACCAAGAACATTTAAGAGGTATGTAAAAAAAAACATATGATTTTAATGACTACAAATTCATACATTTGAGACGCAAGAAATATCATGAATTCAAATTTAAGGAACAAAATCTAATTTATATTTTAGGCATTAAATAAGATATAATTTATGCCATTTGCAGAAGTCCAAGAATTTGCTTTGGTTTACTTGGAAACATGGCAATAAAATAAAGGCTAAATTATAAAAAAAATGCCCTTGAACTATGAGGTTTGTTTAAAAAATGCCCTTGAACTTTAAAAAGTTTAAAAAATACCTCTGAACTTTACAAAACGTTTCAAAAATACCATTGCACTTAATTTTTGGATGGGAACTGTTAAAACCGTTAAAAATGTTTCGACAATACCATTGTCGAAAATCTAGTCAAGCTCTTGGGATGATGTGTTGAATGAGAAGAAAATCTCAGTGTATGAATACGTGAAAAGAAGGTAAAACTTCTCATTAATTTTCATGGAAGAAGAATTTACGGTGAGAGAACGGAAAAAAAAGCATTTTCTAATAAGGTTATGTTTTAAAATCTTTTGAAAGTTAAAGAGTATTAATGAAACTGAAATTTGTAATGGTTTCCATCCAAAAAATAACGACAATGGTACTTTTGAAACATTTGGGAAAAATACACTTTTAGTCCCTGAGGTTTGGGTTAAGTGACATTTTGGTCCCTGAGTTTTCAAACTCAACAAAAATACCCCTGAGGTTTGAGATAAGTAGCATTTTGGTCCCTGCCGTCTATTTTTCTGTTAAATACTAACGGTTGCTGACGTGTCACTATTATTTTAATAAAAAAAATTATTTTTTATATTTTTTTAAAATAAAAACATATTAAAATAATAAAATATTATTATTTTATTTAAATTCTTTCTCTCTCTTCCTTTCTTCTCCCCCATCTTCTTTCAACCTTCTTATCTCCTTCTTCTTCTTCAGCTCCGGTGGCCGGCCCCCGCCGGCCGCCACCGGCTGCCGGAATTTTTTTTTTCTTTCTTTCTCCCCTTTTCTTCTCTCATTTCTTTCTCTCTTTCCTTCAATTTTTTTTTAATAAAAAGAAGGGAGAGGGAGGAGGAGCCCTCCTCCCTCTCCGGCGCCGCGACGGGAGGAGGGAGGGCCCCTCCTCCCGTCGCCGGCGCGAAACGGGAGGAGGGAGGGCCCCTCCGAGAGGGAGGAGGGGTCCTCCCTCCTCCCGTCGCCGGCGCCGGAGAGGGAGGAGGGGTCCTCCCTCCTCCCGTCGCCGGCGCCGGAGAGGGAGGAGGGCTCCTCCGCCCTCTCCCTTCTTTTTATTAAAAAAAATTGAAGGAAAGAGAGAAAGAAAGGAGAGAAGAAAAGGGGAGAAAGAAAAAAAAAAAAAATTCCGGCCGCCGCCGCCGCTGCTCGCCGGCAACCGGGGGCGGCCGCCACCGGAGCTGAAGAAGAAGAAGGAGATAAGAAGGTTGAAAGAAGACAGGGGAGAAGAAAGGAAGAGAGAGAGAGAAAGAATTTAAATAAAATAATAATATTTTATTATTTTAATATGTTTTTATTTAAAAAAATATAAAAAATAATTTTTTTTATTAAAATAATAGTGCCACGTCAGTAACCGTTAGTATTTAACAGAAAAATAGACGGCAGGGACCAAAGTGCTACTTATCTCAAACCTCAGGGGTATTTTTGTTGAGTTTGAAAACTCAGGGACCAAACTGTCACTTAGCCCAAACCTCAGGGACTAAAAGTGTATTTTTCCCATTTTTTTACAGTTTAGGAGTATTTTTGGAACTTTTTAAAGTTCATGAGCATTTTTGAAACAAACCCCATTGTTCAGGGACATTTTTTTTATAATTTAGCCTAAAATAAAAGAGTTTAAAACCTAAAAGCTAGAAATTAGAAGATCCAATTGTTGGGGTTTATGCCCTAAAAACTCGTAGATAGTGAATGAAACAAATAGTTATATTCTTGTTCGATAAAGTCGTTATGAAGTTTTTTTGTTCACTCAAGTTAATAATTGAGTGAATTGCATGTTAAATAACAAAAATCCAATAAACTAGTATCCTTGGCTATGACATGAGTACTTGAACTATATGTTGTGACATAAATATGGATCAAGTTCAAGTAATAGCCTAAACGATCTATAGTATAGGAATAAAGCTGGATACCTTACTCCTAGGAAAGCTATGAGACGCGGCCCACTTTGTTTGAGTACAAACGACGTGATCCTAGATCGTTCATGTATAGACATGCAAGTGGGGGCGTTCTGTGCAAATGAGTTTCCATAAGACCAGGACCGAGAAAAGTCACTCTTGCTTTATAACGTCGTTTACTGACAAGACTGACTATTTCAAATGCGATGACCTAGGTAACTCGATCTTAATCCTGAGCTAACTATGAACTCCTATTTATTCGGGTTTATCCTTAGATCTGCATGGGTCAGAGTGGCTCAACATCGCCAACTCAATAAACCCCCCCATTTTAGGGATAGAAACGGGTAAATAGCTGGGGACATAGTCTTGCAAAATGGAATTCACTCCTACCCAATTTAAGGATAGTAGAGAGGTTGTTCCCTTAAGTGACTGACTCCGGAACGTGAACAAAGGGATTCTACCCTCTCATTGGCCCGAGAGGTTTTAGGTTTAGTGGTGGGACCACAAACCAATTGTTCATTAGGGACTCAACTAGAGACTTAAGGAACAAGATGTAACTTCAGGGGTAAAACAGACATTTGACCCAACCTTAGTTACAAACAACCTGTGAAGGGTCGACTTACTAATCATGGTTATATCGGGTGGACAGAAATATATCTACAGTGAGAGGAGTTCAACTATCAGACTATAGTGGAGTGTCTCGGTAGTTAACGAATGTTGGTTAACTAGGATTAAAAGGGTTTAACCAGTTAATCTTGGATCGTTGGAGCCCATGATCTGTAGGTCCATTAGATCCCCCTACTTGCTCATACGGAATAAACCTTAGAACAAGTGTGATGAAGAGTTTGAAGCGTTCAAATTCAAATTAAGGAGTTATAGTTAAATCATGGAGGATGTATTTAACGTTATAGTTTAATTATAATTTAAACTATACTCAGAGAGAGTTGACAACATTTGGATATGATTTAAATATTTGTCATGCGAATAAGGATTCGTATTTAATAAACCAGGATCGAGAATGATCGGGTTTTGGTGCTAAAAGGGTTAATTTAATATTTGATATTAAAAATATAAATTATTAATTAAATTGTTTAATTAATTAAAATAAATTTTAATTAAAATTAATTATCATAATTAATTTAGTATTAAAATTGAATTAAAATTAGGTTTTTGTATTTTTGAAATTCAAAAACTAAGTCCCTTTTTTGGAGGTGGTGGAGGATGACTATTATCATGGTTTTAACCCTGAATTGCCACCAATTAAGAAGATCAAGCCTTGTTGTCTTCACCAAATGAAGAGGTGCTCTCTTTCATTTTCTATTTAAGAAAAGAAGACACAAGATCAAGGGTGGATTACATGGGAATTGCTGGAATTTTGGTTCCAAATACCTAAAGCTCCAAAACTCTCTCATACCTCAATTTGCTCTCAAATTCATCACATCTAGAGTCCCACAACTCGTTCTAAGGCCGGAGAATAGCGGGAAAGACTCTCGTGGTTTTCCTAGAAGTGTTCGTGATCTCAATTCATCCTTGGAGCTCTCGAATTTCACGAATAAAGGTTGGTTTCACGAAACTTTGTTTTTCGGTTTAATTTTCAGCGTGTTTTCTAAAGCAAAATTAAAGGAATTGAGAGGTTCTAGATCCAAATTGCTTCCGCTATTGTCTTGTACACTCCTTCACCAATAAGACTCACGTGAGAGCCACATTCCTGATAGCGTCTATTTCTATTAAACAATGTGCAAATCATTATGAGGATTTAAAGCATAAAAAAGGAAACACGACATCATTTTCTCGAAACAGAAATCCTCCAGGAAAAAGGTTTCGAGTCAAGTCCATAAACCACAAAGAAATAGGAGGAAAGGAATATCACCAAACAACAATGGTGGAGATGGGGAGGAAGAAGGGAGAGTTTGGATCTGGCTAGTGATTAGAGTTGGTCAAAATTAAATGGTTGATCCTGATTTTAAACAAAATTAAATAATGGATTAAATTGCCCCTCACTACTACCTAAAACAAGGGAGTTTTCAAATCAAAACAAGATATGACAAAATCTATTTAAATTTTAAAATTTATAAAATCAGGAGAATATCATCTAAAATTGCAAAAAATAATTCAAGTTTAAAAGAAAACTAATATAGCATCCAGAAAAACATTTTGTTGAAAAGAGAGTCATAGTGCTTGAAATTATTTAGAGAGAAGTGGATGGGAGTTGGCGATTTGGCCCAGTCGGATGTGGAACGATGATGAGCCAATTCGCTGATCAACTTGGGGCATATGGATTGATGCAGAATGAGACGAGGACCAAAGCCCAACCTTTGTTACACCTATAGAGATGTGGTTGTCCTGATCGTGATTGACAACACACACCTTTAGACGTGCTTTTTGGCACTGTGTGCTCCTAGCATCAGTCTGAGACTCCCCATTTGACCCATCTTAAATCACGGACCAAGGAGTCTGTCATGTGTGCGAGTTAATGGGAAAGTAAATCCGAAAGCTGCAAGCAAGCTGACAAGTGGGATACTCTCGTGGGTTGCACCACCGATCGACCTTGATCTTCTGAGAAGGGTTCAAGTGTGAGAATGCTTGTTAGGACTCGAAAGATGGTGAACTATGCCTGAGCAGGTTAAAGCTAGAGGAAACTCTAGTGGAGGCTTGCAAGGATACTAACGTGTAAATTGTTCATCTGTGACTGGATATAGTGGCGAAAGACTAATTGAAAATTCCCTCTGAAGTTTCCCTCAAGATAGTTGAAGCCCTTTGGAAAGTTCTATTGGGTAAAACCAATGATTAGAGGCATCAGGGGCACAACACCCTTGATCTATTCTCAAACTTTAAATAGGTAGGACGACACGATTGCTTTTGTGAGCCGTGCCATGGAATCGAGAGCTCCAAGTGGGCCATTTTTGGTAAGTAGAACTGAAGATGCAGGATAAAGTAGAAGGCGATGTCACTACGAATTTGTAATGTGGAGCGATCGTCCTTATTCCCAAAAGGAGGGAAAATGGAATTGCAACCAATCTTGATTTAGATGATGTGATTGGGCACCCAAAATATGCTAAAACAGTCTGCAAATAAAAGATTTACCGCTCGGGTTTTTTTTTTTTTGTATGGAAAAAGGTATTAGCACCCCAGAACACTCGTTCAAAGAACAAAATCATGTTATTTAAAGTAATTGGTGTTCACACCTAATTACAAAAGAATGGAACACGTCGAATAAACTTTGATTTGTATATGTATGGGTATACAATCTTGATAGAGCAAATTTGTTATATGCTTATCTCCTCCTAAATTGCTTATCTTCGTTGAATTTTATGTGCAAAATGCTTTAATTTGACTGTAATATTGTTGCAGGTCTACAATATTAGTTCGAGACCGATTCGGGTTGAAAACGAGCCAAACCGGAGCAAAATGACGGATATACCCTCGGTCAAATCAAGTCAACGCACGCTGAAGGCCAAACCAGCGTCGAGACCCTTGAAAATGCCGCAAAAACGCTCCAAAACGCTACTAATCCGAGAGCTAGCGTCTATACGCTAGAATAGTAGCGTCTAGACACTACGGGTCACTATAAAATCATTTTTTCCTTATCTAGGTCATTCGAACTCCGTTTTTAGTGATTCTTTCGTCGTTCTTCTCGTTTTTCTCACTACTTTTGAGTCCTCCCAAGTGTAGGTCAGTTTTGGGTGGGTTAATCAAGACTTGGGGGCTTAGATTAGGCTCGTCTATGGGTGTCTAAGCTTGGATTGTTGTAATCAGGACCTCGGTTGTAAGTATGATTTTTATTTCATGAGATTTCTAATCCTTCTTGCATGATTTACTGTATTGATTGTTGTTTAAACTCCAATGTTCATAACTTTAGCAATGTTAGTAGAGATTGACAACCTCACCATAGCTTGTTAAATTAATATGCTAATTAAAGTAGTGAATAGGTCTAAGCATGTAGCGATTTGACGTGTTATCCCAAGTTTAGCGAATGACATGATAGATCTAGAGTCTAAATATGTGCTTGATGTTAATTTAGGCTTTTCCTAGTTAACTTAGAGCATCATAATCATCATCATTCTTAATGTAATCGATTAGTAGTTGATATGCACGATTAACTTATTAATCAGTTAGGACTAGTCTTGATGCATTGGTCGAACTTAGTAATTTAGAGATATTATGGCTTGTTGGCTTTTCCAGTTTAGTCGATTAGACTTTCAATTGGTAAATTAATTTTCTTGATAATCGATAATCGTTTTCAACCCGAATCAGTCCCGAACTCATATTTTAGATCTGCAACAATATTATAGTCAAATTAAAGCATTTTGCACATAGAATTCAATGGAGATAAGCAATTTAGGAGGAGATAACACATATAACAAATTTTCTCTATCAAATCTCTAACTTTGATTTTCTGATTCTCTCGCTTGTGTATGAGTGTGTTGTTGGGTTTTATGCCCTAAAACTCGTAGATAGTGAATGTAACTGTTGACCAGATATTAATGAAATAATATTGATATATTTTTCCATTAATTGTCATTAGTTATTTTATATTTTATATTTGTCTTTGCCTAATAATAACCCTAATCCAATAAACTAGACATCCTAGGCTGTAATATGAGTCTTGAACTATATGTAGTGACATATGAGATCATTGTTCAAGAAACAGCTTAAAGGGTCTATAGTATAGGGATAAGACTGGGTGCCTTATCCTAGTGACACTATGGATACGACCCACTTTGTATTTGATACAAACGCTGCGATCCAACGCGTTCGTGAAGGAGACATGTGAGTGGGGGTATCCTATGCAATGAGTTTGCATAAGACCGGACCGCGAAATAGTAACCACTAGTTATAACACCGTTAACTAGTTGGTTTCCTATTTCACTAGGACGACCTAGACAACTTAGTCTTAATCCTGTGTTGATTATGGACTCCTGCTCATGAGAGATTGTCCTTTGATTTGTATGGGTGAGAGTGGCCAATACGCCGACTCAATAAGCCTACCATTTTGGGGACAAGACCGAATGGGGAGCTGAGAACATAATCGTACAAGATGGAATTCACTCCTTCCCGACTTTAGGGAAGCAGATGAGTGTTCCCTTAAGTGGTTACTCCGAGTCTTGAACAAAGGGCCCTACCCTCTCAATGGCACGAGAGGGTTTTCTGTTTGATGGTTGGACCACAAACAGGTTGTTCATTAGAGGAGAACTGGTACTTAAGGAAATAGAGGTAACCCAGGGGTAAAACGGTAATTTGACCCAGCTGGTGTTACGGACACTCGTGAAGGACTAACTAGTCGATATTGGTCTATATCCGTGGACACAGAAAATATGTCTGCAGTGAGAAGAGTGCAACTGTGAGTCTATAGTGGAGTGAACACACAGTTAACGAATATTGATTAATGTGGTTAATGAGTTTGACCAATTAATTTCACATCGTTGGAGCTTCTGATCTGCAGGTCCATTAGGTCCCACTGGTAGCTCATAAAGTAATTTGAGGCAACTAAGTAATAAATGTAAATTGAAAATGTTCAATTTACTAAGGGAAACAAATATAATATATATTGATATATTATTATGAGAGAAATTAATATTTGAAAAAGTTCAAATATAAATTTTATGGAAGTTTGAAAGAGTTCAAATAATGAATTAATTTAAGGCCTAAATTGTGTTTGGGCAAATTAATTAATTCTAGGCCAGAAATATTTAATTGGTGGTTAATTAATTAAAGAATTCATTAACCGGGAATTAATCAATTATGGAAATAATTAATCACTTAAGGAAGTGATTAATCATTTATGGAAATGATCTAATCACTTATGGAAGTAATTAGTCATTTGTGGAAAAGATTAATCAATTATGGAATTGATTGATCATGATTGATTAATTAAAGAATAAGATTGAATCAATTTTGGAAAAGATTGATTTAATTGAATATTTTATTCATGGTCTCTCTTCTATAAATAGAACACTAGACCTAATTGGTCATGACACTTGGAATTTTGCTCTTGCTCTTAGACTCTCAAAGACAAGACCTAAAATTCTCTCTAGCCTCCCTCCTAGAGAAAGACTCCCACAAGTCTTTTGCCTCCTAGACCTAGAGTCATACCGGTGTAACCTTTGTGGTTATTGTGTCAATCAAGAAGAAAATTCCAGCGATCAAGAGGCGAAGAGGCTGCTGCGTTTTCGTTCGTTGGAGCGTTGTTGGCGAAGAACGGTCAAGTCTACAACGAAGGTATGTGACGGTTCTTCCCCTTTTCTTTAGAAAAACATGAAAATAAATTTAGATTTATTTTTAAGCATGTTTAAACTGAATTTCCAGCAACTTTAAAGAGTGTTTAAAGTTTGTTTGAGTTATCGTAACAGTATTTTAATGTTAATTAATATACGGCGTAAGGTCCAATCGATGTGCTTCCGCTGCGTGGGGACTTTTATTCCCTTCACGTGTTTCACTCGAGGGCTAGAATTCCTGTTTTTGAGTTTGAAACTTCAATTGATTTCATGGAGTCTTGGAGTCTTTGATCTTCAAGGAGTGTTCAGGTCTTGAAGAATGTTTGGTCTTCAAGGAGTGTTCAAGTTTGGTCTTCAAGGAGTATTCAGGTCATAAAGAGTGTTTGGTCTTCAAGGAGTGTTTAGGTCTTGAAGAATGTTTGGTCTTCAAGGAGCGTTCAACACTCAAGGACTTAAGGACGTTAGGGAGTTTTCTAGCTTTATCCTCTGGAGTCTCCCTGAATTCTCTTGTTTTGGTGAGAGTGTAGAACTTTTTATCCTTGAAATGGAGAATAACTCCTCTATTTATAGAGTTCTCCTTGGATGGACTTTGGTGTTGGACTTGAGCTTTATTGGTTTTGGACTCAACTATTTGGATTTGCATCTGATTTATATCTCACCCAAAAACCATATAACCCAAATGATAAATGACCCAAATTGAATTAATTGATCAAATGGACATTTGACCTTAAAAATGTAATAATTGACCAACTTTGTCTTTGAATTAAATTTGGGACACATGTCAATTTATAATTGGTCCCATATTTAATTATTTGTAATTTCGTCATTAATTTTAAGTAATGGCATGACAAATTGTGATGGGTCGAAATTTATCATTCAACAAATGCCTCATTTTAGAGATTTAAGCACAAGTCTGTGTGGGTGAATCTCGAAAAATGTATTTTTGAATTGAAATGCAAGGTACTTGTTCTTGATTTGGACTCCATTTGATGTGTCAATTTAATAAAAACATGAAATTGGTTCTCAATTTTGATTTTTTTTACACACATTTTACGCCAATTAATCAAAATTTGAATTTTGGATAAAATCTTGATTTTCTTTATTTGCCGTAGACTTTGATTTGAACTTAAGTTTGTGCAAAATTTGGGCAATAAAATTCTATCCAATTTTAGCTTGCATTTGGAATAGAATATGAGTTCGACTTTGGTCGATTTGGGATAAAATTTGGATTATGCCCTACTTTTGATTTAAATAATAGCTATCGTTTGGATTTAAGAATAGATTTGAATCGTGAGATTTAAATTCAATTTGAATTTGAGATGCAATTTGGAGTATGTTCAAACATGGACTTGAATTTGGATTGGCATAAAATTTCATCCCATTTTGATTTGATTTAAAATTGGGTTATAACTTAATTTTGGCCTCCAATTGACTTGAATCAAATCTCACAATTGACTTGAATCCAATCTCAAAATTAGTCAAAATCTAATTTAGCTGTAACTCAATTTTAAATTCAAATCACGACATTTATCCTCTGATAATATTTGATTAAAATGAAATATAGTTTTCAATTCCATTTAGATCAAAATATCTTAAATGAAAAAGATTTCAATTAGAGATAGAATTTGAAATTAAACAAAATCAAGATCTTCCAAACTCACCTTCTATAAATAGAGTTGCAATTCCAATATTTTTTTATTATTATTATTTTTAAAATTTTTTTAACCTTTTATTTACTTTTTTCTTTTCTTTTTTTTTTTTTAAGTTGCTAAAGCCCCAATTTTTTTTAGTTGTTAAATAGTAAAATAACCACTCAAAACAAATAGCAAAAGAATAGCAACAATCCTATAGACTAGCAACAAAATTAACTAAACATAGTTAATTCTATTTTTAGCACTAGTATTTAGTTTAAAGTAATGGAGGAAACTACCCAAGTAAACTTCAAAGCTTCACAAATGTTGCTAATTTGAGAGGGTTGGTTAAAATATCTGCCACTTGATCTTCACTTTTACAGTAGTTTAGGTTGATAATTCCATCATTTGTAAGATCCCTCAAGTAATGGTATCTTACATCAATGTGTTTGCTTCATCCATGCAAGACAAGATTCCTTGAGAGCTTGATTGTTGATGTGTTATCAAAATGAATGATAGATGCTTCTTCTTGCTAATAATGAAAATTCTCAAGAATGTTCCTCAACCAAATGACTTGACATGCACATGATGTTGCTGCTACAAGTTCAGCTTCAGTGGTAGATAATGTGACAATTGGCTACTTTTTGGAAGACCATGAGATAGCTCCTACTTTTTGGAAGACCATGAGATAGCTCCTGAACCAAGCATGAAAACATACCCTGAAGTACTCTTTCTTGTTGGGTTTAATGTCCTAAAACTCGTAGATAGTGAATGTTACCCAATTGTATACTTGTGTCAATAATATGTTATTTAGGTTTATAGCAATAAAGTGTTATTGTCATATTAAGTCTAAAATTGCACAATATGACCAAAATCCAATAAACTAAGATCCAAGATTGTTAATATGTAACTTGAACTAGTATGTGAGGACATACAGAGATCAGTGTTCAAGTAACAACCTAAAAGGTCTATAGTACAGGGATAAGGCTGAGTACCTTATCCTGGTAACACTATGAGATAGGGACTGCTTTGTATTCGATACTGACGTATTGATCTAAGGCATCCATGTAGGAGACATGCGAGCGGTATCCTATGCAATGAGTTTGCATAAGACCTGACCACGAAATAGTAAACTACTAGATGTAACACAGTTAACTAGTTAGGTTACTATTTCAATAGGATGACCTAGGTAACTCAGTCTTAATCCTGAGTGTGTCATGAACTCCTTCTCATGAGGGATTGTCCTTTGTGAAGGGATTGGAATTCCGTAATTCCTTAAAGCGAAAGCGTGATTGGGACTGATTCGTAGTTAATTTTTGTTTAATCTAAAATACCAATACATTGGCAATAAACTTAGAACTATTCTAGATTTATATTAAGGCTAAGCATACAAAAATATTAGATCTAAATCTAATTTATAAAGTAACAACTTACTTACTCTCGTTGACGACTCAGATTAAATTCACCAATTGCTTGTGAAATAATCACGAACTATCGCGAACACTACCACTATGGCTACATCGGTATGACTCTGAGACTACTAGAGACAGGAGACTGGTGGGAGCCTTCAGGAGAATTCTCTGAGAGTAGGAGAATGAATGAGATGTCTTTCACCCCACCCCAGGGGTCCTATTTATAGGAAAAGGTCAAGACCTTTTCCTATAAAGGAAAAAGTCATGAATAAGATCAAATCTATTATCTTATTCATATCTAATTTTAATAAATTATTAATTAATTCCATAATTAATTAATTACCCAACTAAATATCATATATTTAAACTTAGGGATTTTATTAAATTATTTATATTAATATGAATCTAATTCATATTAATTATTTGAACTCTTTCAAATATTTTCTCTCAAGAATTAATTTTGAAATTAATTCAAAATTATATTATAAAGTTTAATAAACTTTATATTATAATGTATGAATATACATTATATGATTCCCCTAAATAAATTGAACACTTTCAATTTACAATTTATACTTAATTGCCTCAAGTCTCTTTACGAGCTACCAGTGGAACCTAATGGACATGTAGATCAAAAGCTCCAACGATATGAGATTTAATTGGCTAAACTCATTAACCAATTCATCAATTTTCGTTAACTGTGGGTTCACTCCACTAAAGACCAAAAGTTGCACTCTTCTCACTGCAGACATAATTCTGTGTCCACAGATATAAACCAATAGCAGCAAGTTAGTCCTTCACGAGTGTTCTTAACTCCAGTTGGGTCAAATTACCGTTTTACCCTTGAGTTACCTCTACCTCCTTAAGTACCAGTGCTCCTCTAATGAACAACCTGTTTTTGGTCCAACCACTTAAGGGAACACTCATTTATTTCCCTAAAGTCGAGAAGGAGTGAATTCCATCTTGTGTGATTATGTTCCCAGCTCCCCACTCGGTCTTGTCCCCAAAATGATAGGCTTATTGAGTCGGCGAACTGGCCACTCTCACCCATACAAATCAAAGGACAATCCCTCGTGAACAGGAGTCTATAATCCACTCAGGATTCATACTAAGTTGCTTAGGTCATCCTAGTGAAATAGAAACCTAACTAGTTAACGGTGTTACAACTAGAAGTTACTATTTCGCGGCTCGATATTATGCAAACTCATTGCATAAGATACCCCCACTCGCATGTCCCCTACACGAACGCGTTGGATCATTGCACTTGTATCAAATACAAAGTGGGTCGTATCCATAGTGTCGCCAGGATAAGGTACCCAACCTTATCCCTATACTATAGACCCTTCAGGCTGTTTCTTGAACAGTGATCCTCGTATGTCTCCACATACAGTTCAAGACTCATCCAACAGCCTAGGATGTTTAGTTTGTTGGATTAGGGTTATTTAGGCAAGATGTACATAATATAGACAATAACTCTTTATTGAAAAAACATCAAACAATACTTTATTTATGTTTGGTCAATCATTACATTTACTATCTACGAGTTTTAGGGATAAAACCCAACGAACCCCCACTTGAACTAAAACTCTAGTCATTGGGAAGTAAATGCAATAATCTAAAGCTGGGAATGTAATGTACATTGTATATTACATGAAAAGTAAATATACAAGTAATACAATAAACTAGGGCATCCTTATACGCATTACACATCTCCCACTTGCCCTAGATTATACAACATACATATCTCGTAAACCTAGACCTTCTAGATGACCCTCAAACCCTTTAGCCGAGAGAGCCTTCGTAAATGGATTAGCTATATTGTGCTCTGAAGCGATCACATCTCCTCGTTGCACAATCTCCCTTATCAGGTGATACTTCCTCTTTATGTGTTTTCCTTGTTTATGGCTGCGAGGTTCTCTAGAATTGACTATAGTCCCACTGTTGTCACAATATAATGTTATGGGCAAGTCCATATTTGGAACAACTTCCAAATCTGTTAGGAACGTCCTGAGCCAAATTGCTTCCTTAGCTACTTCACAAGCAGCAACATACTCAGCCACCATGGTTGAGTCTGCTATGCATCCTTGCTTGATGCTTCGCCAAACTACAGCTCTCCCGTTAAGGGTGAACACTGACCCTGACGTGGATTTCCTAGAATCTTTGTCATATTGAAGTTAGATTCGGTGTATCCTATAAGGATCAAATCCTTAGCCCCATAAACCAACATGTAGTTCCTCGTTCTCCGAAAATACTTGAGGATATTCTTAACAGCTGCCCAGTGGTCTAACCCTGGATTGGACTGATACCTACTGACTATTCCCACTGCATAACATATGTTAGGCCTAGTTCAGAGCATAACATACATTAAGCTGCCTATAGTTGAGGTGTAGGGAATGTGTCTCATATCCTCAACTTCTTGAGGTGTCTTAGGACATTGTTCCTTGGACAGATGAACCCCATGTCTGAAAGGTAATAAACCTTTCTTGGAGTTCTGCATCGAATATCGAGACAACATCTTGTCGATATACGTTGTTTGAGACAATGCTAACGTTTTGTTCTTACAATCTAGAATGATCTGGATCCCAAGAACATACTGCACCTCTCCCAAATCTTTTATTTGGAATTGGGCTGCTAGCCAGTTCTTAACGTCAGTAAGGTATCCTACATCATTCCCAAATGAGTAGGATATCGTCCACATAAAGTACTAGAAAAGTTACTTTGTTCTTGTTGATTTTCTTGTATGCACAAGGTTCATCAACATTCTGGTCAAAACCAAATGATTTGATTGCAACATCAAATCTAATGTTCCAAGATCTAGATGCTTGTTTCAACCCATAAATGGATCGATTTAGTTTGCAAACTTTTTGCTCCTGACCTTGGGCTATGAATCCTTCGGGCTGAGACATGAAGATATTCTCTTCAAGATTACCATTCAAAAAGGTAGTCTTGTTGTCCATTTGCCATATTTCATAGTCATAATATGTCGCTATGGACAAGAGAATTCTTATAGACTTTAACATAGCAATAGGAGAAAAAGTTTCCTCATAGTCAACCCCTTCTTTCTGGGTGTAACCCTTTGCTACTAATCTAGCTTTGAAGGTCTTACCTTCCCAGTTGCATCCCTCTTTCTCTTATAGATCCATTTGCACCCTATAGGTTTTACCCCTTCAGGTAGATCTACAAGTTCCCATACGGAATTGGAGTACATTGACTCCATTTCAAGGTCCATGGCTTTGACCCATTGGTCCTTGTCTACATCATTCATTGCCTATCGATAAGACAATGGATCCTCAATGCCATCATCTGGTATAACAATCAGAGTTTTTGTTACACCCAAGTAGTGGTCGGGTTGTGATACAACCCTCCCACTGCGTCGAGGCACTCTCAACATTTGAGAAGGATGAGACAAACCTAAAGAACTAGCCCCTCCATCAACTCTTGTTGAAGGTCCAACTTCATCAACAACTCTTGTTGATTCTTCAGTAGCTTCTTCTAATACTAACTTACTACGTGGTTTATGATCCCTCATGTGGTCTTCCTCTAAGAAAGTAGCATTTGTTGATACAAACACCTTATTTTCTTGTGGGTCGTAGAAAAGACCACCTCTCGTTTCTTTTGGGTAACCAACAAATTGACACAGCCTTGAACGAGGTTCCAATTTCTTAGGATTTGTCACAAGCACGTGTGCTGGACAAACCCAGGTACGAAAGTGTCGTAAACTAGGTTTATGCCCTCTCCATAGCTCGAAAGGTATTTCAGAAACACTCTTCGAGGGAACATTGTTCAGGATGTGTACTGCAGTCTCTACTGCATACCCCCAAAATGAGCTAGGCAACTGAGCATAGGTCATTATTGAGCCAACCATGTCTAATAGGATTCTATTTCTCCTTTCTGATACACCATTCTACTGAGGTGTACCAGGAGCTAAGAGTTGAGACTGGATTCCATGTTCTATCATGTAGTCTTGGAATCTCAGGTCCATACGCTCCACCTCGATCAGATCGAAGTGTCTTAATTGTTTTACCTAACAGGTTTTCTACTTTGACCCTAAACTCCTTGAACTTTTCAAGGGCCTCAGACTTGTGTCCCATTAGGTATAAGTAACCATACCTCGAATAGTCATCTATAAATGAGATGAAGTATTCGTACCCTCCTTGAGTCTTTACATTCATCGGACCACAGAGATCCGACTGAATTAACTCTAAGGGTTCTTTAGCCCTATAACCTTTTCCAGTAAAAGGTCTTTTGGTCATTTTTCCCTCAAGACATGATTCACATGGAGGTAGTGAAATATCTTCTAACTCATTTAGAAGTCCATTCTTTACCAGACGATCGATCATATCGATGTTTATATGAACAAGTCTTAAGTGCCAAAGATAAGTATTGTTACTACTAGGAGAAATACGTTGTCTTTTTCTTTGAGTAGTAGCAGTCTTAAACAACTTGGTGTTCATGATTGCTTTACTCTCGATAGGTCTTAAAACATATAAATTATTTTCCAGCTTTGCTGAACAAATATGAACTCCCTTTCTTAAAATGATTGATTCATTTACTGAGAAGGATATGAAGTAATCTTGTTCAAGGATACAAGATATAGAAATCAAATTCCTTTTGATCTTTGGAACAACATACACATTTGAAGGTGTTCATATAACACATGTGGAAACAATTTTAGGATCGGAGGCACTTAACTACATCAATTTTAGAAAATGAAAACATGCTGTCCAAATACTGTAAACAGAGAGCAGAATTTGTACCAACCTTTTTGGAGACCGATTCAACAACTCCCTTTGATTCCTTTGATCACGAACGATATGTGGACCACCTCTAGTGTCTTCCGTACTATTCTCCGGGCCAAGAACGACTTGTGGGAGTCTATAGAGATAGGGAATGAGAAGGGAATGCTTGAAGGTTCAAGCACTAGAGAGATATATGGAGTTGAGTGAGTTTGAGACCAAAATCCAACAGCATAACAATATGGAAAATGGCTCTCTTCACTCTTAATCTGATTTTGCATCTACTTATAGATATATTCCATGCAAGGAAAGGCCTCAAGATGCAAGACACATGGTGGTAATGCAAGCAAAAGTGGATTCTAGGTGTTGAAGTCACAACACATGCAACAAGTGCATGGATGTGTTGTATTCCACTTTGTATCAACATGCAAGAGTGGAAATCCATCTAAATCCACTAAGTTTGATCCTCAATAAGATTTTTCTTGCATTCTAATTCAAATTCCAATTCCAAATTGAAATTGACTTCATGACAATTAATTAGAAACATTTCCAATTAATTTGTTATGATTAATCCAATTAATCATTGACACATTGTGCAATCTAATTATATATGATTCCTAATTCATATATAGTATTTAAAACACTTTTAAATACATAATCTCTCATTTTCCAATTTAATTCATAATTAAATATTGTGTCAAACACAATTTACGAAAATGCCATTTTTCCCGATTTTGAACAATTCAAAGAATCCCATCTTATTGTTCTAGGCTTTATTCTGATATGAGCTAGTAGGGGGACCTAATGGACCTATAGATCATGGGCTCCAACGATTCGAGGCTAACCGACTAATCTCATTAACCAATCTTAACCAACATTCGTTAACTACCGGGACACTCAACTATAGCCCGGTAGTTGCACTCCCCTCACTATAGATATATTTCCGTCCACTTGATTTAACCATGTTCAGTAAGTCGATCCTTCACAGGTTGTTCGTAGCTATAGCTAGGTTAAATGACCGTTTTACCCCTATAGTACTTCTAGTTCCTTAAGTCCCACTGATCCTCTAATGAACAATTGGTTTATGGTCCAACCAATAAACCGAGTCTCTCTCGGCCCAATGAGAGGGCGGGATCCCTTTGTTCAAGCCCCGGAGTCAGCACTTAAGGGAACAACCTCTCTACTATCCCTAATTTGGGTAGGAGTGAATTTCTTCTCGCACGACTATGTCCCTAGCTATCTACCCGTTCCTATCCCTAAAATGGGAGGCTTATTGAGTCGGTGATACTGAGCCACTCTCACCTATGCAGATCTAAGGATAAGCGAATAAACAGGAGTTCATAGTTAGCTTAGGATTAAGATCGAGTTACGTAGGTCATCACATGAAATAGTCAGTCTCGTCAGTAAACAGTGTTATAAAGCGAAAGTGACTTATTTCTCGGTCCTGGTCTTATGCAAATTCATTGCATAGGACGCCCCCACTCGCATGTCTCTACATGGACGATTTAGGATCACATCGTCTATACTATCTATAAAGTGGGCCGCGTCTCATAGTGTCCCTAGAATAAGGTACCCAACCCTATCCCTATACTATAAACCATTTTGGCTATTACTCGAGCTTGATCCACTTTTATGTCTCTACATAAAGCTCAAGTCTTCATCCTATAGCCATGGATCCTAGTTTATTGGATTTGGGTTATCTAATGTGCAATTTACTTATTCAGTAATGACTTTACTGAATTAATCTTGATAACGACTTTATCGAACAAGTATATAATTTTGTTTAACATTCACTATCTACGAGTTTTAGGGCACCAATCCCAACAATATTATCTAATAATATGTATTTATTCTTCCTGAATAATAATTTGATGTTCCCCACTGCAATAACTGAGACGACCTCTCCTGTTCCTACTTTGAGAGCCATCTCACCAGCTTCAAGCTGTTGCCAGGAGCTCATTCCTGTAAAGGAAGAACAAACATGGTTGGTGGCCCCTGAATCTAGTATCCAGGCAGAATCATCATTCTTCACTAAACATGTTTCTAAGACAAGTAAATCATATTTACAATCTCTGAAAATATTCATTTTTGCTAGGCAGTGTTTTGTGTCATATTCATTATGGTCATTTCTTAATGAATTAGAAATTTGGAATGAGGACATTCCTCAGTTAAGACTAATCTTAGATCATCTATAACCGAAATCGTATTCAAATTAGATTTCCACGTTAAGTAAGTCTGTTCGGTTAATTTTTCGTTATTGAGCAGTGAGATAATAGAGGAATACATTGCTGAAATTAAATTAACAACGACCGTATTAGTTATCTTTGCCTTAACCCATCACACAAGCAAACAATTGCACACAATCCAATCAATTTAGCAAAACAAGCAATCATAGAACCCTAAGACTATTGATTTAGTTTTGCAACGATGTTTCAGAGGTTTAGAGCAACAACCACCGAAGGGTGATCAGCTACTCCTCCTTTGAAATGGGACACTTCTTAGCTAATTCTAATTCCGGAATAACTCATATTCCTATAGACATTAGCCACCATTATTCAGTCAAGGATTTGTTAACACACTTAACTCATCCTCGTAAGTGTAACCCTTCCACTTTCAAATCCCAGACGCTACCGAATGATGAGACAACTGTTGGTGATTAACCTAAGAGACCCTATCCCTTTCAGGAGTTCATAGAGTTTGGATCCTATGATCAGGCCCTCCGAAGGGATGGTCGCTCCAGGATGACACGCCGGCGGATCATAAGAATCTCACGGTGTGACCTAGGGTTGGAGACCGAGGGATACGTTGACACGTGTCCCACTCCCACTTACTATAGAAACTTTCTCCATTCACCTTGATATTGACCCATGCAAACACTTTCCGAAGGGAGGCTGTGCCCAGGGCGACATGAACCCGAGCATGAATCTCACGTTTGAAATATAGGGACGTAGGAGCAAAACTTGATCTCGTTTTGTAAATTTTCTCCCACTAAAATGCCCTACCGTATGTTTTAAGGGTTATTTAATTTAGATAAATTCAGCTAAGTCAATCTATCAAAATCTAATCCCATTATAACTCTTATGATGAGAATTTTACTGTAATTTTCTAGGTAAATTAAACTCTTTTAACAGACCTAGCAACATCGCATGCTAACATGACTATGGTTATTTCAACTCAGGTTTTGGGTCTATTCCCAGGTAGCAAATGTTCTGTAAACCGTCAGCTTAAATACCTCCAGCCTTTGATAGAACTTCACTGGGAGAGTTCTCTTTTAACCATAGCAATGTAAAGTCTTTACTCTAAAGATCTAGGTGTATTAAGCTCTTTTAATCAACCTAGTGACATTGCATGTTAACATTAAACTATGATTAATTCAACTCAGGTATTCCGGGTCAATTTCCCAGGGAGGAGGTGTTTCATAAACCGTCATCTTAAGTACCTCCAGCCTTAGACAGAACTTAACCGGTAGAGTTCCCTTATAATCATAGCAATGTAAAATCTTTAATCTAAAGATCTAGGTGAATTAAACTCTTTTAATTGACCTAGCGACATTGCATGCTAACATAACTGTGGTTAATTCAACTCAAGTTCTGGGTCAGTTCCCAGGTAGGAGGTGTTCCATAAACAATCATCTTAAGTACCTCCAACCTTAGACAGAACTTCACCGGTAGAGTTCCCTTATAATCATAGCAATGTAAAGTCTCTACTCTAAAAATCTAGGTGAATTAAACTCTTTTAATTGACCCAACGACATTGCATGCTAACATAATTGTGGTTAATTCAACTCAAGTTCCGGGTCAGTTCCCAAGTAGGAGGTGTAGACACCGTATTTGGTCCGGCTTGATTTTTAGTAATAATGTTTACAGTTTTTCAATATTTGGTAGTCGATTTGTTTTTGGTATGTCAACAAGAGCATAGCTCAACTGGCATAACGTTGTATTAACGATCGTGAGGTCCTTGGTTTGAATCTCTCTCCCTGCATATTATCAAAAATTTGCTTTTTAGTTTTCATGATTTATTTTCATTTTCATTTTATTTTATTTTATTTTGTTTTATTTAATTTATTTCTTTATTTTGTTTATTTAATTTATTTTTATTTTGTTTATTTAATTTATTTTTATTTTTATTTATTTTATTATTTTATTTTATTTTATTTTTCTTTCTTCTTCCCTCCTCTTCCCACGTTCTCCATCCCCCCTTATTCTCCCAACCTCCCATTCTTTCCCCCTCCTTCTCCATTTCCCCCTCCTTCTCCCAACCTTCCATTCTTTCCCCCTATTTCTCAACTCACTCCCCCTCCTTCTCCCAACCTCCCATTCTTTCCCCCTTTTTCTCAACCCCTTCCTCCAAGCTCTACTATATAATGAGAGCTTATGGAGGATGGAAGGGGACAACAACAAGGACAAAAAAAAAAAAAAAAAAAGAGAAGAGGAGTGAAAGAGTTTAGAGAGAGAAAGACACAAAAAAGGAGAAGAAGAGTGAAAAAATTTAGAGAGAGAAAGACACAAAAAAGGAGAAGAAGAGTGAAAGAGCTTAGAGAAAGAAAGTGAGTTAGAGGGGGAAAAATAGAGATTTTAGAAGGATTTTCAAAGATCTAAGTTCACAACCACCGCCGCTCACCGCCACACCACCGCCGCCGCCGCCGTCGCTCACCGCCGCACCACCGCCGCACCTTGCCACCGCCGTTTGTCCATTGATTCCGACGAGGTTCCTAAGTGAGGTTTAAGATAAAAGAGGAGGGAAGGTGGAAGAGTTAAAAGGAAAAAAAAGGAAGGAAAAGAAAAAAAGGTAGACATTTTCGTGAAGAAGAAGAAGGGGAGAGTGAGAGAGAGAGAAAAGGTAAGTGGGTCCCTCCCCATTTAATTATCTTCACATTTTTTTAAAAATTTTTATTTTCTCTTTTAATTTTATTTTTGGTATATATTTTGTTTTCATTTTTTTACCTTGTATTGATTTTAATTTGAATAATGAAAGCAAAATATATACAAAAAATAAAATGAAAGCAAAATATATACCAAAAATAAAATTAAAAGAGAAAATAATTTTTTTTTAAAAAAATGTGAAGACAATTAAATGGGGAGGGACCCACTTACCTTTTCTCTCTCTCCCATTCTCCCCTTCTTCTTCTTCTCCACGAAAATGTCTACCTTTTTTTCTTTTCCTTCCCTCTTTTTTCCTTTTAACTCTTCCATCTTCCCTCCTCTTTTATCTTAAACCTCACTTAGGAACCTCGTCGGAATCAACAGACAAACGGCGGCGGCGGTGTGGCGATGAGCGGCGGTGGTTGTTAACTTAGATCTTTGAAAATCCTTCTAAAATCTCTATTTTTCCCTCTCTAACTCACTTTCTCTCTCTAAGCTCTTTCACTCTTCTTCTCCTTTTTTGTGTCTTTCTCTCTCTAAACTCTTTCACTCTTCTTCTCCTTTTTCGTGTCTTTCTCTCTCTAAACTCTTTCACTCCTCTTCTCTTTTTTTTTTGTCCTTGTTGTTGTCCCCTTTCATCCTCCATAAGCTCTCATTATATAGTACAACTTGGAGAAAAGGGGATGAGAAAAAGGGGGAAAGAATGGGAGGTTGGGAGACGGAGATGGAGTGAGTTGAGAAAGAGGGGGAAAGAATGGAAGGTTGGGAGAAGGAGGGGGAAATGGAGAAGAAGGGGGAAAGAATGGGAGGTTGGGAGAATGAGGGGGGATGGAGAACGTGGGGAGAGGAGGGAAGAAGAAAGAAAAAAAATAAAATAATAAAATAAAATAAAATAGTAAAATATATAAATATAGAGTAAATAAAAAATAAAAAAATAAAATAAATAAACAAAATAAAGAAATAAATTAAATAAAACAAAAAAAAGAAGATAAAATGAAAATGAAAATAAATCATGAAAACTAAAAAACAAATTTTTGATAATACGCAAGGAGAGGGATTCGAAACAAAGACCTCATGATCATTAATACAACTTTATGCCATTTGAGCTATGCTCTTGTTGACATACCAAAAACAAATCGACTACCAAATATTGAAAAACTTCAAAGATTATTACTAAAAATCAAGCCGGACCAAATACGGTGTCTACAGTTTGCCCCCGTTGTGTATCCTTGAAGGATTGAAAGGGTAAACAAAGGAAAAAGACAAAGTATTGGGAAGGCGAAGATTTTTCGTTAAAAATAAAAGAAAGGGCTTCATGCTTAAACCAAACATAGCCTATAATTGGAAAAGGAAAATGAACCTCACTTTGACCGAATTTTCATCTCTAATAAAAGATAATGTTCGATTTAATCAAAAGAAAAGGGGAATGGACCTGGCTCAGACCAGGCTTCGACCGCTAAACAAGAATAGGGTACGATTTAACCAAAAGGAAAGGGGAATGGACCTGGCTCAGACCAGACTTCGACCTCTACTAGCTAGCAGGGTTCGATTTAACCAACCAAAATAAAACATGAAATGGACCTGACTCTGATAAGGCTTCGACCTCTACTAACTAGCAGGGTTCGATTTAACCAACCAAAGTAAAACATGAAATGGACCTGACTCTGACCAGGCTTCGACCTCTACTGACTAGCAGGGTTCAATTTAACCAACCAAAGTAAAACATGAAATGGACCTGACTCTGACCAGGCTTCGACCTCTAAACAAGAATAGAGTTCAATTTAACCAACCAAAGTAAAACACGAAATGGACCTGAGTCTGACCAGACTTCGACCTCTAAACAAGAATAGGGTTCGATTTAACCAACCAAACTAAAACATGAAATGGACCTGACTCTGACCAGGCTTCGACCTCTACTGACTAGCAGGGTTCGATTTAACCAACCAAAATAAAACATGAAATGGACCTGACTCCAACCAGGCTTCAACCTCTACTGACTAGCAGGGTTTGATTTAACCAAAAGAAAAGGGGAATGGACCTGGCTCAGACCAGGCTTCGACCTCTACTAGCTAGCAGGGTTCGATTTAACCAACCAAACTAAAACATGAAGTGGACCTAACTCTGACCAGGCTTCGACCTCTACTGACTAGCAAGGTTCGATTTAACCAACCAAAGTAAAACATGAAATGGACCTGACTCTGACCAGGCTTCGACCTCTACTGACTAGCAGGGTTCGATTTAACCAACCAAAGTAAAACATGAAATGGACCTGACTCTGACCAGGTTTCGACCTCTAAACAAGAATAGGGTTCGATTTAACAAACTAAATAGATAAACCATACAAAATCAACCAAATTTGCTTCGGCACTTTACTTTAGAGTTTCAAAATCTCAAAATGTAGAGTATGCTTAAATGCATGAGATGCAAATTTATGCAATACGAGAATGTGCAGGGCACAAGTTTCAAAAACACAAACTTCAAAATTGGTGAGTTTTGAAAACCAGAAGTATAAAATAACTCATTTCTTGCATTCCGACTTTATAGATTGAGACACATAGACGAAGTGAATTAGGCTACAATGCTGACGATGAACCAAAACACTTTGAGTTGATTTAAAGACTTCCGAGCGTCTCATAGTAAATCGTCTTGTGAGTGGAATTTTCCAATGTTCCTCTCACTAAACCCTATGCACTTCAGATTCTCTTCTATCGAAGTCTATTGAATAAACGTCATTGTTTTAGATGTCACATACATCGAACACTTTCAATTGGTATTGCATTGATAATAAAGGCATTAAGCTACCTATTAACCTAATGAGATGAAATGAAGATTTATCAGTCAAGGAAGCTTTCAAAGTATATAACAATAGACATCTCCGGATCTTAATTGCCTATTTTTTTCTCTCTTTTCCTTTTTCTTTTCTTTTTTCTTTTCTTTTTCTTTTCCTTTTTCTTTTATTTTTCTTTTTTCTTTTCCTTTTTTTTATGCTTTCAACACTCGAGAGAAATTGTATGTGTCCATCAAGGTTGCTCAACCTAAAAGAGATCATGTATGTTAATCAAAGATTGCCCAATCCGAAAGGCAACATATATGTCAACCATAGATTGCTCAGTCATATCGGGTATGGTAGGTTTTTTAGAAGTGTCTCATGTGCTAGTTTAGAGGACTATCAATGGTAATTCATAGCATTAAACATCTTACCTGATTCAAACGCTTCATAACCTTAGCCTTGTAGTGGACAAAAAGGATCGATACAAGAAGATGAATTTGGCCTAGAGACAAATGGGAATGGTAGTGAATAAAGAAAGAGAGAAAGGACTGAAGGAAGAAAACATAGGTCACAAATCCCTTCATAAGAAATCCCTTGAACAATAAGAGATTGAACATAATTCAAATGAAAGTATTTGTTAAGGTGACCCCAATTCTTTAGACAACCACTACGAGAACAAGAAGTAGCTCCTCAAGGGATTATCTCATATATCTCGTTCTTTCTTTAAGTCAGCACGAAATCTTTGATGAAAAACCCACATTACTGGGATTGTCCTTTCTGTGAATGTGATTCTTCTATGAAAATGTGATTCAGCTTTCTAAGAGAAGTGTGATTCTTCGTAAGAGAAGTGTGATTCTCTTAACTTGGTCTTTGCCCCAGTCTAAAACAGTTTACATAAATGGTAAAATGACTTTACTATAATATAGTGGTGAAGGCCCCTTGTCCCAATTTAATAATAACGGTTTTGCCCCAGTATAATGATGAAAGCTTTGCCCCAGTGTAGCAATGAAGATTCTTGCTCCAAATGATAATTGACAAAGAAAATCTCCAAATCGTTTGGAGGGGTGACCTCTTGATCTACATTGATTGCCCCAATCATGCATTTCAAGAATTATCTGGGCCTTGTACATTTCTTTTCCTTTTTTCTTTTTCTTTTTCTTTTTCTTTTTCTTTTTTCATTTCCTATTTTCTTTTTCTTTTCTTTTTCAAAACTTTCTTTTTTAGGCCAAATATATTTTTTCATGACTGGCAAAATATAATGCAATCACATGTAGAAGATCAACCACCTGTAAGTCGTCCTTCGCGACTTCAATAATCACTCCATGTTGTTTCTTTGCCAATGTTCCTCGGTACCATGATAGGGTCATTTCTCAAGCAAAACTCAATGAAAGAATTTGAGACTTCAAGACAATTTGTCAAGTTACTAAGTCCATGTTCCCAAGATTATCATCCTTAGTCTTGGAGTCACCTTCCAATAAAAGGAGAGAAGACAAACGATAGAAATGGTAGGAAAAGTGTAGATTCAAAAAAAAAGTTGAAATATAGGAAAACTCAAAGAACTACAAGTCTTAATTATGAAGCAGTAAATCGTAAGAGTTTAATCCCTATTTCATTACTATTGAAGGTCTCTTTGTAATATTGGGTGAATATTTTGAAATGTTTGCCACATGGTTAGATGTGGCAGGCTTAACAAAAGGCTCTCAAGTGGGTAGACAAATATGGAGATTCAACGTAGCTATACGCGATGAGTTTAGCAAAGGGTTCAATTGTGGATCAGTAATTCATGTTGGCCTACCACAAAAATCACGCGTGGTGGGCTAGGCTCAAGGTTTCATAGTAAGTAATTTCGAATTCTTACTTCACGAGGGGGTGCTTTGCCCCAGTGTGATAATTAGAACCTTGTTTGGGGAGAAATGGTAATATGGAACTTTGCACATGAACGACGGTCAAAATAAAGGTTGCAGTTGATTGAGAGTATAGCTGATAATAACGAACATACTTTCCATGAGAAGGGTAAAATGACAAATTTTCCTCAACGATTGTAGTGAAAGCATTTATTTTCTTTCTTTTTTCTTTTTATCATTTTCTTTTCTTTTTTCTTTCTTCTTTTTTTGAAAGAGAGCGGAGAGGTTGGACAATGAAATACCCAAACTTGAGATGTAACATGCATAATTTGTATTTGTGATTGATGTAGACACCGTATTTGGTCCGGCTTGATTTTTAGTAATAATGTTTGAAGTTTTTCAATATTTGGTAGTCAATTTGTTTTTGGTATGTCAACAAGAGTATAACTCAAGTGGCATAAAGTTGTATTAACAATCACGAGGTCTTTGGTTTGAATCCCTTTCCCTGCATATTATCACAATTTTTTTTTTTTAGTTTTCATAATTTATTTTCATTTTTTTATTTTTATTTTTTTGTTTTATTTAATTTTTTTTTGTTTATTTTTTTTTATTTATTTTATTTTTATTTATTTTATTAATTTTTTTTCTTCTTCACTCCTCTTCCCACGTTCTCCATCTCCCCTCATTTTCCCAACCTTCCATTCTTTCCCTCTATTTCTCAACTCACTCCCCCTCTTTCTCCCAACCTTCCATTCTTTCCCCCTCTTTCTCCCAACCTCCCATTATTTCCCCCTTTTTCTCAACTCACTCCCCCTCTTTCTCCCAACCTCCCATTCTTTCCCCCTCTTTCTCAACTCACTCCCCCTTTTTCTCCTAACCTCCCATTCTTTCCCCCTTTTTCTCCTAACCTCCCATTCTTTCCCCCTTTTTCTCAACCCCTTCCTCCAAGCTCTACTATATAATGAGAGCTTATGGAGGATGGAAAGGGGACACCAACAAGGACAAAAAAGAGAAGAGGAGTGAAAGAGTCTATAGAGAGAAAGACACAAAAAAAGGAGAAGAAGAGTGAAAGAGCTTAGAGAGAGAAAGTGAGTTAGAGAGGGAAAAATAGAGATTTTAGAAGGATTTTCAAAGATCTAAGTTCACAACCGCTGCCGTTCGACGCCATTGCTCACCGCCACACCACCACCGCTGCCGTCGCTCACTGCCGCTCGCCGCCGCACCTTGCCGCCACCGTTTGCCCGTTGATTCCAACGAGGTTCCTAAGTGAGGTTTAAGATAAAAGAGGAGGGAAGGTGGAAGAATTAAAAGGAAAAAAGAGGGAAGGAAAAGAAAAAAAGGTAGACATTTTCGTGAAGAAGAAGAAGGGGAGAGTGGGAGAGAGAGAAAATGTAAGTGGGTCCCTCCCCATTTAATTGTTCACATTTTTTTAAAAAATTTTTTATTTTCTCTTTTAATTTTATTTTTGGTATATATTTTTCTTTCATTTTTTTTTTCTCCTTTTCTTTATTCTCTTTTATTAGTTTTCTAATCCTTATTTGTCATTTTAATTGACTTATAATTGGGATTTATAATTGGAGTTTTATCTCAAATTGGCTTTTACTTTGAAATTCTTAAATCATGTTCAAATTTGCTTTAAAATTGAACTTTTTTATCTATTTCAATTAAATTCTAATTTGAAGGTTAATTTAATAATTACTTACCGAATTTAATTTGAAATCTCAAATTAGATGTCAATTTCCCCTCAAATGGTTTTAATTTCAAGTTCCAATGAATTTCAAGGTGATTTTGGATTTTTTTTTTCTTTCAAATGAATTTCAAGTTGTATCTATTAGGTTTGGCTTTGAAGCAAAATTCAAAACGAGTTGTGTTTTAGAATTTAAAAATCAATGTCAATTCCGTGAAAGTGAGTTTCCAAATCAATATCTTTTGGTTTTATATTGAAAATCAATTTCAATTTTAATTAAATTGGGAATGTCTATGGGATTTAGTTAAATTGGAGTTCAATTTCAATTTTGGTTTACATAAATCAATTTCAATTAGGCTCTAACATGAAATTTCTAATTTGAATTTCACATTGGTTTTAATTGACTTGAATTTGAATCAATGTCTTTAATTCACATTAAAGATCTCAATTCCGTTTCAATTTAATTTTTATTTGAAGCTTTGATTTCAATCCTATTTTGATTCTAAATTTTAAGCTGACCGAAAGGGAACACCCTGCCTAGAAATTAGCCTTAATATTTTTGCAATCAACTTGAATTTGGTCTTAGTTTAGAATTTTTGAAACCAACTTCAATTTAACTTCAAATTGGAATTTTTGAAATAACAATTTCAATTTGGTTTTAGTTCGAATTTCTAAATGATTTAACTTTCTTTCAATTAATTTCAAATTCCTTATTTTAATTTTTAATTTTGAAATTTCTAATTAGTTTTTCAATGTGGAAAATAAAAATGATTTCTTTTTGTTGAATGGTGTCATAAAATCATGTAAAGCCGATGACGGAGTTGAAATAATTTTCAAATTTTTGAGGTGAAATATTTTCTTTAATTAGGAAATTTTTACATGATAATAAAGTTATGATAAAGATAAGGTGAAATTAGTGAGACAATTAATTTTCAATTTTCAATTTTTTTTCAAATTTTATTTGTTTATTTTCGTTAAGACACGAACCTTTTGTTTAATGAATTCGAGTAATAAAATAAAATGTTTTCAAACGGGTGTTGTAGGGTGCTAACACCTTCCCTACACACAACTGACCCCCGAACCTAATTTTTGGTTTTCAAAGACCATTTTTTCTTTAAAATGGGTGACCAATCACACCCCAAGATGATTGGTGGCGACTCCAAACCTCTCACCTCGAAAGAGACCCTTAGGAAATGACGTCGGCCGCTCCGCGTCGCGATGATGTTGCGACAGCTTGACGACTCCACTGAGGACTTTTCTTAAGAGGGTCAATGATGTTTTCATTTTTTTTATTATTCGATTCATTTTGTTATTTATTTATTTATTATGTGGTCCATCTTATTTTATGCATAGTTATTGTTGTAGTGACTTGTGTGAATATATTTTGTGCTTTAATGAATGCATTGTTAATTCATATTATATTGTCATACATATCACACACAACCACAACTCTATACCCGGGCTTTACCTTTAGGATTAGGATCGAGGATGTAGTAGTGTCGACCTTCGAAGGGACATAATTGCCCTCGTGCAGGCGCATGAAAAATCCTCACTCAAGTTAGTTCATTTGTTATTTTATAACACTTGGATTAATTTGGAGACCTTTTTATCCATTAGGGTTAGAATTTCTCTACCTCACTTCATATTCATGTCATCATTTTGTATTGTCATAGGTTTCAAAGTCCACTTTTTTAGGTGTCACTTGTTTTTTTTCTTGTTTTTTTGTTTTTTTTTTAAAAAGGCTTAAACTTTAAGTTTTTTTTTCAAGAATTTAAGTTTGTAAAAGAAAATTATTTTAAAATAAAGTTTAAACTTGTTTTAAAAAAAAAGTTTTCTTTTCAAGAATTTAAGTTTTTGTCAAGAATAAAAATTATTTGAAAAGTAAAGTTTAGACTTTGTAAAAAAAGTTCTCTTTTAAAGGATTAAAGTTTTGTCAAAGAAAATTCTTAAAAAAAAAAACTAAGACTTTGTAAAAAAAAAAGAAGTTCTCTTTTAAAGGATTAAAGTTTTTGTCAAAGAAAATTCTTTAAAAAAGTTTACTTTGTTTAAAAAAAAACTGTTTTCTTTTCAAGCATTTTAAGTTTTGTCAAGAGAAAAATTCTTTGAAAACTAAATTTGAACTTTGTTTGTTTTTTAAAAAAAGGTTTTTTTTTTTTTAAAAAAAATAATTTAAGTTTTGTCATGAATAGAAATTCTTTGAAGTCTAAAATTAAGACTTTGCTTGAAATTCTAAAGATTTAAAAGTTATGTCAAAGTAAAAGTTCAAGTTTTGTTTACAGAAATTTTTTATTTTATTATTATTATTTTTAGCTTAATTTTTGTTTTGAAAGAGGGGCTTTCTTTTAAATAAAAAGTTTAATTTTGACAAGACAAAGGAGTTTTTGTAAGATTGGTTAAAGAGTTCATTTTTTTTGTTTAAAAAGAGTTTTTAAGACATTGAAGTCTTGCCAAAACAAAATACTTTCTTTAAGAGGAAAAACTTGTTTTCTAAAAAAGTCTTTCTATTTTGTTTAATTGGAGAAGTAAATATTTCTACATTCTTTTCATTTTAGATTTTTACTCTCCATTTTCCTTTTTTTTTTAATCTTTATTTTCCTAAAAAAGAGTTTATCCCAAGAAGCGTTTTTTTTTCCTTTACTCCATTTGAAGTCGAATTTAGTATTTAGTTTAGCCATATCATTTAGTTTGGGTCCTGCATCATGTTTTGGAA
This sequence comes from Luffa acutangula, assembly GCA_036850905.1. Lineage (NCBI taxonomy): Eukaryota > Viridiplantae > Streptophyta > Magnoliopsida > Cucurbitales > Cucurbitaceae > Luffa > Luffa acutangula. Next base: position 12,212,853 of record CM072087.1, read on the forward strand.
TTAGTGGTGTCGACCTTCGAGGGGATTGCGAATGCTCCCGTGTAGGCACATGAAAGGTTCTCCCCATTTTTCATGACATTAAGTAGTTTTCTCACATTTTCAAATTAAATTCATTTCTCCATGGTACTATCTTACTTTTTTAGATGAAGTAATGTCGACCTTCGAGGGGATTGCGAATGCTCCCGTGTAGGCGCATGAAAAATCTATTTTAATTTAAAGCGGTAGTTAATTATTATTTCCTGACATTTTATTTTTCTCCAAAAGGGAACAAAATGAATGCCAACGTACCCATAGAGTCGATACGGTCATCTTCCTCTGAGTATGATGAGTTGAGTACTGTGCTACAATGGGCAGATCAGACACAACTAAAACATGGGGATAATCTGCCTTTTAAAAGCCCCGTGTCGCCATCCTTCTCAAGTCCAAGTTCAAATCATTGCTAACAAGCTAGGGGAGCTGAAGGCCATTTGGGAAGGTTTAACGCCAGAAAGAAGATTTTTGTTCTCAAAGAGAGACGACCATATTGCAGACCTCATGTATATTCCAGTTAATCGGTTCACCGTCCAGGCTTTATTAGAATTCTGGGACCCGACCTACAGGTGTTTCATATTTCAAGATTTTGATTTAGTCCCGACCATTGAGGATTACCATACGATGCTGAACATTGAAGAAAAAGGTGGAGAAATGATCTATTGTTTCAACCCACAACTAACTGCAAAGAGAACTTTATCGAAATTTCTAGCTGTACACCTGAAGGAAGTGCAAAAAAATGTGAAAGTGAAAGGGGTTGAAGAATCTATATCTGCAGATTATCTAACAGAACTCGCTCGCAAACACATAAATGAAGAAAAGGGTCTAGTTCTGTTAGCTTTATGCATCTACGGGATGGTCTTGTTAAATGATATGTGGATGGTGATGTCTTGAAGCTATTTTTCGGCATTGAGCAAGGGGTGGATCCAACCATACCTCTTCTAGCGGAAACGGTTTCGGGCGCTCAATTATTGTAAGTCCAACAAAGGCGGGAAGTAGAGATGTTGTGTGCCCTTACTCTATATTTGGGTGCATAGTCATTTTAAGTTTCCAAAAGATTTTTGCTGTCCAAAAATCAACTTCAGCAGCACGTGGAATCTAACAAGGAGTACAATTGCAGAATTTGGCACGGCCCCATGGAACTCAAGTTTTCTGAGGAAAGAAGCATGGGTGTCTTTCTTTTCGAATTCCAAATTAGAGCATGTGATTTGGAAGGCACATTGGATGCCCCTAAAAGCCTTAATCTACAGATGCGGGAGCTTCCACACAGTTCCTCTAGTAGGCCCTTGGGGATGCGTCCATTATGCTCCGTTGTTGGCCTTGCGACAAAGTTGGTTTAAACAGTTCATACCAGCAACTCATGGTCTGCATAAATTAGAATTTTCCTACAGTTGCGAGGATTCTAACGAAAAGAAGCGACAAGTGCTGACTTCCTGGAGAACGCTTAGAAGGATAAATGGCAATAGTCACTCTGAGGGAGTTACTCTAGAATATCTGCAATGGCGCATTAAGAGGAGCAAGATCCCAATTACGACTCGTGACAATGTGGGAGAATCATCTAGTAGAGTAGTAGATAAGCCTAGCCAGCTAGCGACAGAGCGGAAAGAGTTAGTTGGAAGAAATCAAACATTGAAACTAGAAAATGAAAAATTACAGCAAGAGATCAAACGTTTGATGGACCAGGTAACTCACGCTAGTGGCAAAGTCGAAGAAGTAGAGAGAGTTTCAAAAAACCGAGCCAAGCGAGAAAGAGATTATGATATATTGTACGAGGAGAATAGAAGATTGATTAAGGAGAATCACACTTTGAGGAATGAAAATACTGCATTACGAAGGGCAACTCGTTCACAAGAGGATAAGATCAAAGACCTTTCAAGAGGCAAAGAGACTCTCTTAGAGTTAGTTGCAGAATTAAACGAAACCATCAACAAGCAGAAAATGCAACTTATCGAGTTTGAAGAAGCTAATACTGCTTTAAGTGGAACGTTGGATAATCTACGCGTGAATATGCAGGCTCAATCAGAAGAGTCAGAAGCTTTTAAAATTTATTCAAGCTCGTTGGAACGTCAGCTCCAAGCATTTCAAAGGGCAAGCGAACAGTTGTCACTAGAGAGAGGACAATTAGAGGAGAAATACTCCTCATTAAGGGGAGATTATGCCACTATGAGAGATGACATGCAGATAATTCTTGGGAAAGTAAGTCGAACCATGAACACTATCAAGATCATGGCTAGGAGAGCCCGAGGATTTGCAGAATGGGCAAGGGATATGCGAGAGAATACATCACCTATGGCCTCTAATGCGGAGGAGTTGTTTGAGTTTTTAGGGATGATTCGTAGAGACCTTGGGTACTTTGGTCACTTTCATTAATGTTCCTTGTCTTCTTGTTTTCCAATTCTCCAATTGTTTATTTTTTAGATATATTCATTTTTTCCCTCAATAATAAAATTTCATTCATTCATGCATCTCATACTGTTCTTTCTTCTATTTCTTTTTTTTTTTTTACTTTCTCTAAGGCTTTTCTTTTAAAAATAAAAACAGAACAATAAAATAGCTCGTTCAACAAGAGTCTACCACGCTTACAACACTAGGCGTAGAACAAGGATTATGGAAGAAAAGGGTGAACAAGAAAAGACTAAGCGGGACATCGAGGAAATCAAGGAAAAGGTTGATGCAATCATTGCCGCTTTAGAAAAGGGCAAAATGGTGGCAGATACGACTGCACCAGACAATCCGATTGGAAACCCTCAAGCTGGCCTACCATTTCCACCCAGTTTCGCTTCACATGTTCGTACGACAGAAGAAGCGTCCATGCCACAACATACTACCTATAACCCCTTATATGACATACCTGTTGGGCAATACCCTTTTCCATCATTTAAAGAAGGCCAAGTCCCCCAAATCCCCATGGCTAGCCAAGCTGGTGCTTCTTATTTCAAACCAGAATTTTCAAAAATACCTTTTGTGGTCCCTAACTTGGATGACCCAGAAGTAAAGGAGTTAGCCGCGCCCTCTAATGAAAAACTTGAAGTTTTAGAGGAAAGATTGAGGGCAGTCGATGACACTAGTGTTTTTGGAAACATGGATGCCACTCAATTATGTTTAGTTCCAGACGTTGTGATCCCACCGAAATTCAAACTTCCTGAATTTGAAAAATATGACGGGACAACATGCCCTAAAAGTCACATTGTTATGTACTGTAGGAAGATGGCAGCACATGTTCATAATGATAAGCTGCTCATACATTGCTTTCAGGATAGCTTAAAGGGTCCAGCTGCCCGTTGGTATATGCAGTTGGATAGTTCACATGTTGTCACATGGAAGAACTTGGCTGATTCCTTCCTCAAACAGTACAAGCACAATATTGATTTGACTCCCGATTGACTGGACTTACAGAGGATGGAAAAGAAGAGTACTGAAGACTTCAAAGATTATGCTCAAAGGTGGCGGGATACGACAGCTCAAGTCCAACCCCATTTAACGGATAAGGAGTTTTCTGCCATGTTCATCAACACCTTAAGGTCCCCATTCTATGAACATATGGTTGGAAGTGCGTCAATAAATTTCTCCGATATCATGACAATTGGATAAAAAATTGAGTACGGGATCAAACATGGTAGAATAGCCAAAATCGTTGAATCCTCAGGCACAAAGAAGGGCAACAGTTCAAAGAAGAAGGAGGGAGAAGTACAGATGATAGGGAAGGTGGATAAGTCCCATCGACAAATCCACCAACCCATTGCACAATATCCTTCGAATTATTTACCTACATACGGATACTATCCACACCAGATGAATAATGCATCAATGCAGTACTCCCCATTTTATGGCCAAAATACCAGACCCCAAATGAATCAGAATTTTCAGTCTCGTAGACAACAACCAGTCACTCTAAGTCAGCAAAATAATCGAGCACCTTACAAGCAAGCCCAATTTGATCCGATTCCGATGACATATACTGAGCTCTTGTCTCAGTTAATTCAGAACCATTAGTTGGCACCCAAGCCTATTGCTCCACTGCAACGCTCTTATCCAAGATGGTATGATCCTAATGCAAGGTGTGATTACCATGCAGGTGCTGTTGGGCATTCTACAGAAAATTGCACTGCTTTGAAGTATAGGGTGCAAGAGCACATTAAGGCTGGATGGTTAAACTTTAAAAAAGAGGAGGGGCCCAATGTTGATAATAATCCTTTACCAAATCATCAGGTGAATGCAATAGATCAGTGTCAGGATATTATCAAGATGGCAGATGTTACAGAGATCAAGACTCCTAAGGAGAAGCTTTTTGAGATTCTCCTCGTTAACGGATATGTATCAATTGAGTATGCACACAAGGGCCTTGTTTAAGAAGGATTTGATGATAATATGACTTGCCTATTTCATGCTGGGGCAAAGGGACATTCTTTGGAACAATGTCATCATTTTCATAAAAGGATCCAAGAACTGGTGGATTCAAAATTTCTTGTGGTTGCCCAAGTCCATCACCAGGATGATGAAATAAACACCGTGGAAGAATTGCTGCCTAAAGAAAATTTGAATCCATCTTTCAAACTGAAGCCACTCACGATCTATTACCGTGAGAAGACTACTACTCATGATCCAAAGTCGATCACCATTCAGGTACCGGCTCCTTTCAAGTATAAGAGTTCCAAGGCAGTACCATGGAGTTATGAGTACAAAGTAACTATTAACTAAAAAACACCACCACTTCCAGTTGACAACATTTCCGGAATGGGAGGCGTAACACGGAATGGGAAATGCTACACTCCATATCAGTTATTGAAGTGCTCAAAGAATACAATAGAAGAGAAAAATGAGAAAGTCAAAAGTAACACAGGTAGCAATGTCAAGCCTAAAGAAACAACAACGATGAAAAAATCAAGGGGCAAACAAACTGTGTCTGAAGAAGAAACTCAAGAATTTCTAAGTAGCTGATGAATCTTGTTATAAGTTGCTTGTAAGGCAATAATTTAGCATCTCTGGTTTCTCATTCTCCTCTTAGTTGATGAATCACTAGCAAAGAGTCTCCCAAGACCTAAAACCTTTCAATCTTCATATCTAGAGCAGCTTGAATGCCCATTGAACAAGCTTCGTATTCAGCCATGTTGTGGGTGCAATCAAAACACAGCTTAGCAGTGAGAGGGAATAATTTTCCTTGAGGCGATATTAATATTGCGCCTATTCCATGACCCAATTCATTTGAAGCCCCATCAAAAAACATGGTCCACATATCTGGATTCGATATTTCTTTCTCTGTTGCTACAGTGAGGATATGCTCATCAGGGAAGTCGAACTTCATCGGCTCATAGTCCTCTATAGGTTGTTGTGCCAGATAATCAGCTAGAGCGCTCACCTTTACTGACTTTCGAGTCACATATGTGATGTCATACTCGGATAAAAGAACTTGCCACCTTGCAATTCGTCCCGATAAAGATGGCTTCTCGAAGATGTATTTCACAGGATCCATTTTTGAAATAAGCCATGTCGTGTAATACAACATGTATTGCCTTAAGCGACGTGCAGCCCAAGCAAGAGCACAACAAGTTTTTTCCATCGAGGAGTACCTGGTTTCACAACTGGTGAACTTTTTGCTCAAATAGTATATAGCTCGCTCTTTCCTACCAGAGTCATCATGTTGCCCCAGTACACATCCCATTGCACTTTCTGTTATGGTGAGATACAAAATGAGCGGACGTCCAGGCACTGGTGGTACGAGGATCGGTGGATTTCGTAAATACTGCTTAATTTTATCAAATGCTGTTTGACAATCTTTATTCCAAATGCCATCATTGTTTTTGCGGAGCAACTTGAAAATAGGCTCACATGTTGTGGTTAATTGCGCTATGAACCTGACAATATAATTTATCCGACCCAAAAATCCTCTAACTTCTTTCTGTGTTTACGGAGGCGACATTTCCAGAATTGCCTTAACTTTGTCAGGGTCGACCTTGATACCTTCTTGGCTAACCACAAATCCTAACAATTTACCAGAGGTTGCCCCGAATATACATTTGCTCGGATTGAGCTTGAGCTGGAACTTTCTCAATCGATCGAACAACTTGCGGAAAACGATTGTGTGTTCTTCCTCCTCTTTCGACTTGGCAATCATATCATCTACATACACTTCAATCTCCTTGTGCATCAAATCATGGAATAAAGAAACTGTAAGCAGAGGGGATATCCATAACTTGGAAGGTTATGCTAAATGTGCATGGGCCGATTTGTATTGGAATCTCAATATCACCCACCACCTGACTGCGTGCCCCATCGAAGGCCCTTACTACTACGGTACTTGGCCTCATATGGGACATATCCACTGGCAATCTTTCGAGCGTTGATTTTGGCATTATGTTCAAAGAAAACCCATTATCCACCAGAACTTTTGCTACTAAAAAGTTCTTGCACTTGACTGAAATATGAAGTGCCTTCGTGTGTCCTGTGCCTTCGGGCGGTATCTCATCATCAGTGAAAGTTATGGTGTTGTGAGCAGTTATGTTCCTCACGATATTATCTAAACCATCTAAAGTGATGTCCTTGAAAACATATGCTTGATTCAAAGATTCCAATATCGTGTCTCGATGTGAATCAGAGGATAACAACAAAGATAATATGGAAATCTTAGCAGGCGTCTGAGCTAGCTGTTCCACTACTTTGTATTCACTTTGCTTAACCAACTTTAGAAATTCCAGAGTTTCTTCTTCGGACACAGTCTGTTTGCCCCTTGATTTCTTCATCACTGTTGTTTCTTTGGGCTTGACATTACTATTTGTGTTACTTTCGACTTTCTCATTCTTCTCTTCTATTGTATTCTTTTAGCACTCCAATAACTGATCTGGAGTGTAGCATTTCCCACTCCGTGTTACGCCTCCCGTTCCGGAAATGTTGTCAACTGGAAGCGGTGGCGTTTCAGAATTAATAGTTACTTTGTACTCATAACTCCATGGTACTGCCTTAGAACTCTTGTACTTGAAAGGAGTCGGCACCTGAATGGTGATCGACTTTGAATCATGAGTAGTAGTCTTCTCACGGTAATAGATCGTGAGTGGCTTCAGTTTGAAAGATAGATTCAAACTTTCTTTAGGCAACAATTCTTCCACGGCGTCTATTTCCTCATCTTGGTGATGGGCTTGGGCAACCATAGGAAATTTTGAATCCACCAGTTCTTGGACTCTTTTATGAAAATGATGACATTGTTCCAAAGAATGTCCCTTTGCCCCAGCATGAAATAGGTAAGTCAAATTATCATCAAATCCTTCTTGAACAAGGTCCTTGTGTGCATACTCAATTGATACATATCCGTTAACGAGGAAAATCTCAAAAAGCTTCTCCTTGGGAGTCTTGATCTCTGTAACATCTGTCTTCTTGATAATATCTTGACATTGATCTATTGCATTCACCTGATGATTTGGTAAAGGATTATTATCAACATTGGGTCCCTCCTCTTTTTTGAAATTTAACCGTCTGGCCTTAATGAGCTCTTGCACCCTATACTTCAAAGCAGTGCAATTTTCTGTAGAATGCCCAACAGCACCTGCATGGTAATCACACCTTGCATTAGGATGATACCATCTTGGATAAGGGGGTTGTAGTGGAGCAACAGGCTTGGGTTCCAACTGATGGTTCTGAATTAACTGAGGCAAGAGCTTAGTATATGTCATTGGAATCAGATCAAATTGGGCTTGCTTGTAAGGTGCTCGATTATTTTGCTGACTTGGAGTGACTGGTTGTTGTCTACGTGACTGAAAATTCTGATTCATTTGGGGTCTGGTATTTTGGCCATAAAATGGGGAGTACTGCGTTGATGCATTATTCACCTGGTGTGGATAGTATCCGTATGTAGGTAAATAATTCGAAGGATATTGTGCGATGGGTTGGTGGATTTGTCGATGGGACTTATACACCTTCCCTATCATCTGTACTTCTCCCTCATTCTTCTGTGAACTGTTGCCCTTCTTTGTTCCTGAGGATTCAACGATTTTGGCTATTCTACCATGTTTGATCCCGTACTCAATTCTTTCTCCAATTGTCATGATATAGGAAAAATTGGTTGACGCACTTCCAACCATATGTTCATAGAATGGTGACCTTAAGGTATTGATGAACATGGCATAAAGCTCCTTATCCGTTAAAGGGGATTGGACTTGAGCTGCCGTATCCCGCCACCTTTGAGCATAATCTTTGAAGTCTTCAGTACTCTTCTTTTCCATCCTCTGTAAGTCCAGTCGATCGGGAGCCAAATCAATATTGTGCTTGTACTGTTTGAGGAAGGAATCAACTAAGTTCTTCCATGTGACAACATGTGAACTATCCAACTGCATATACCAACGGGCAGCTGGACCCTTTAAGCTATCCTGAAAGCAATGTATGAGCAGCTTATCATTATGAACGTGCGCTGTCATCTTCCTACAGTACATAACAATGTGACTTTTAGGGCATGTTGTCCCGTCATATTTTTCAAATTTAGAAAGTTTGAATTTCGGTGGGATCACAACGTCTGGAACTAAACATAATTGAGTGGCATCCATGTTTCCAAAAACACTAGTGCCCTCGACCGCCCTCAACCTTTCCTCTAGAACTTCAAGTTTTTCATTAGAGGGTGCGACTAACTCATTCTTTACTTCTGGGTCATCCAAGTTAGGGACCGCAAAAGGTATTTTTGAAAATTCTAGCTTGAAATAAGAAGCACCAGCTTGGCTGGCCATGGGGATTTGGGGGATTTGGCCTTCTTTAAATGATGGAAAAGGGTATTGCCCAACATGTATGTCATATAAGGGGTTATAGGTAGTATGTTGTGGCATGGACGCTTCTGCTGTCGTACGAACATGTGAAGCGAAACTGGGTGGAAATGGTAGGCCAGCTTGAGGGTTTCCAATCAGAGTGTCTGGTGCACTTGTATCTGCAATCATTTTGTCCTTTTCTAAAGCGGCAAAGATTGCATCAACCTTTTCCCTAATTTCCTCGATGTCCCGCTTAGTCTTTTCTTGTTCACCCTTTTCTTCCATAATCCTTGCTCTACGCCTAGTGTGGTAGACTCTTGTTGAACGAGCTATTTTATTGTTCTGTTTTTATTTTTATAAGAAAAGTCTTAGAGTAAGTAAAAAAGAAATAGAAGAAAGAACAGTATGAGATGCATGAATTAATGAAATTTTATTATTGAGGGAAAAAAATGAATATATCTACAAAATAAACAATTGGAGAATTGGAAAACAAGAAGACAAGGAACATTAATGAAAGTGACCAAAGTACCCAAGCTCTCTACGAATCATCCCTAAAAACTCAAACAACTCCTCCGCATTAGAGGCCATAAGTGATGTACTCTCTCGTAGATCCCTTGCTCATTCTGCAAATCCTCGGGCTCTCCTAGCCATGATCTTGATAGTGTTCATAGTTTGATTTACTTTCCCAAGAATTATTTGCATGTCTTCTCTCATAATGGCATAATCTCCCCTTAATGAGGAGTATTTTTCCTCTAGTTGTCCTCTCTCTAATGACAACTGTTCGCTTCCCCTTTGAAATGCTTGGAGCTGACGTTCCAACGAGCTTGAATAACTTTTAAAAGCTTCAGACTCTTCTGATTGAGTCTGCATGTTCACGCGTAGATTGTCCAGCGTTCGCCTTAGAGCGGTATTGGCTTCTTCAAACTCGATAAGTTGCATTTTATGCTTGTTGATTGTTTCATTTAATTCCGCAACTAACTCTAAGAGAGTCTCTTTGCCTCTTGAAAGGTCTTTGACCCTATCCTCTTGTGAACGAGTTGCTCTTCATAATGCAGTATTTTCATTCCTAAGAGCATGATTCTCCTTAATCAACCTTCTATTCTCCTCGTCCAATATATCATAATCTCTTTCTCGCTTGGCTCGGGTTTTTGAAACTCTCTCTACTTCTTCGAGTTTGCCACTAGTTTGAGTTACTTGGTCCATCAAACGTTTGACCTCTTGCTGTAATTTTTCATTTTCTAGTTTCAATGTTTGATTTCTTCCCACTAACTCTTTCCGCTCTGTCGCTAGTTGGCTAGGCTTATCTACTGCTCTACTAGATGATTCTCCCACATTGTCACGAGTCGTAATTGGGATCTTCCTCCTCTTAATGCGCCATTGCAGATATTCTGGAGTAACTCCCTCAGAGTGACTATTGCCATTTATCCTTCTAACTGTTCTCCAGGAAGTCAGCACTTGTCGCTTCTTTTCGTTAGAATCCTCGCAACTGTAGGAAAATTCTAATTTATGCAGACCATGAGTTGCTGGTATGAACTGTTTAAATCAACTTAGTTGCAAGGTCAACAACGGAGCATAATGGACGCATCCCCAAGGGCCTACTAGAGGCACTGTGTGAAAGCTCCCGCATCTGTAGATTAAGGCTTTTAGGGGCATCCAATGTGCCTTCCAAATCACATGCTCTAATTTGGAATTCGAAAAGAAAGACACCCATGCTTCTTTCCTCGGAAAACTTGAGTTCCATGGGGCCGTGCAAAATTCTGCAATTGTACTCCTTGTTAGATTCCACGTGCTGCTGAAGTTGATTTTTGGACAACCAAAATCTTCTGGGAACTTAAAACGACTATGCACCCAAATATAGAGTAATGGCACACAACATCTCAACTTCCCGCCTTTGTTGGACTTAGAATAATTGAGTGCCCGGACCGTTTCCGCTAGAAGAGGTATGGCTGGATCCACCCCTTGCTCAATGCCGAAGAATAGCTTCAAGACATCACCATCCACATATCCTTTAACTCTGGGATACAAGACCATCCCGTAGATGCACAAAGCTAACAGAACCAGACCCTTTTCTTCATTTATGTGTTTGCGAGCGAGTTCTGTTAGATAATCTACAGATATAGACTCTTCAACCCCTTTCACTTTCACATTTTTTCACTTCCTTCAGGTGTACAACTAGAAATTTGGATAAAGTTCTCTTTGCAGTTAGTTGTGGGTTGAAACAATAGATCATTTCTCCACCTTTTTCTTCAATGTTCAGCATCGTGTGGTACTCCTCAATGGTCGGGACTAAGTCGAAATCTTGAAATATGAAACACCTGTAGGCCGGGTCCTAGAATTCTAACAAAGCCTGGACGGTGAACCAATTAACTGGAATATACATGAGGTCTGCAATATGGCCGTATCTCTTTGAGAACAAAAATCTTCTTTCTGGCGTTAAACCTTCCCAAATGGCCTTCAGCTCCCCTAGCTCATTAGCAATGATTTGAACTTGACTTGAGAAGGATGACGACACGGGGCTTTTAAAAGGCAGATTATCCCCATGTTTTAGTTGTGTCTGCTTTGCCCATTGTAGCACAGTACTCAACTCATCATACTCAGAGGAAGATGACCGTATCGACTCTATGGGTACGTTGGCATTCATTTTTTTACCTTTTGGAGAAAAAGAAAATGTAAGGAAATAATAATTAACTACCGCTTTATTAAAATAGATTTTTCATGCGCCTACACGGGAGCATTCACAATCCCCTCGAAGGTCGACATTACTTCATCTAAAAAGTAAGATAGTACCATGGAGAAATGAATTTAATTTGAAAATGTGAGAAAACTACTTAATGTCATGAAAAATGGGGAGGACCTTTCATGTGCCTACACGGGAGCATTCGCAATCCCCTCGAAGGTCGACACTACTAATTCCAAAACATGATGCAGGACCCAAACTAAATGGTATGACTAAACTAAATACTAAATTCGACTTCAAATGGAGTAAAGGGGAAAAAAAAAGAAGAAGAAAAAAAAAAGGAAAAAAAAAACGCTTCTTGGGATAAACTCTTTTTTAGGAAAATAAAGATAAAAAAAAGAAAATCGAGAGTAAAAATCTAAAATGAAAAGAATGTAGAAATATTTACTTCTCCAATTAAACAAAATAGAAAGACTTTTTTTTAGAAAACAAGTTTTTCCTTTCTTAAAGAAAGTTTTTTTTTTTTTGTTTTGGCAAGACTTCAGTTACTTAAAAACTCTTTTTAAACAAAAAAAATGAACTCTTTAACCAATTTTACAAAAACTTCTTTGTCTTTTCAAAATTAAACATTTTATTTAAAAGAAAGCCCCTCTTTCAAAACAAAAATTAAGCTAAAAAAAATAAAATAAAAATTCCTGTAAACAAAACTTGAACTTTTATTTTGACAGAACTTTTAACTCTTTAGAATTTCAAGCAAAGTCTTAATTTTAGACTTCAAAAAATTTCTATTCATGACAAAACTTAAATTCTTTTTTAAAAAACCTTTTTTTTTTTTTTAAAAAAACAAAGTTCAAATTTTAGTTTTCAAAGAAATTTTTTCTTGACAAAACTTAAATCCTCTTTTTAAAAAACCTTATTTTTTTTAAAACAAAGTTCAAATTTTAGTTTTCAAAGAATTTTTTTCTTGACAAAACTTAAATCCTTTAAAAGAGAACATTTTTTACAAAGTCTAAGCTTTTTTTTTTAAGAATTTTCTTTGACAAAACTTAAATCCTTTAAAAGAGAACTTTCTTTTCCAAAGTCTAAGCTTTTTTAAAAGAATAAAAAAAATGAAGAACTAAAAAACAAGAAAAAACAAGTGACACTAAGAAGAGTGAACTTTAAAACCGATTTTCCATGATTTACCCTTTTATTCAAACTAAAGATGACAATACAAAATCATGACATGAATATGGAGTGAGGTAGAGAAATTCTAACCCTAATGGATAAAAGGTCTCCAAATTAATCCAAGTGTTATAAAATAACAAACACTACTACAAAAACGATATTACTTGACGCTTTTGGAATGTCAAATTTTAATACTCTTGACGCTTTTAAAAGCGTAAGGAGAACCACTATCAAGAATAAGATATCGAAAAAGAAGCGTCAAGATATTCTTTCCTTGATACTTTTTAAATGTCAAGAATATTAACAACATTGACATTTCTGAAGCGTCATGTATATAGATTTCTTGACATTTATTAAATATCATTTTTGTTAAAACTTGACAGGTCTAACATGTCAAATGGTACTTTATCTTAACATTTCAAAAATATCAATTTAATAAATTGTTGACACTTTTTACATGTTATGTTTGTTTATAATATATTTTTTTTTCCAATTATAATAGTTGTTCCCTATTTCTTGAATCTCCTGCATTGCATTCCAACAATTTGATATATTGGTCAACCAAATAAACAAATACACATTCAAGATCCATCAACCAAATTTCTTCCAATAACTCCAATAAAATTTATATCTTCAACATTACAAAAGTATCAAACCTCCATATGAGCAATTCCAAAATTACAACTACCAACCCATATGTACAATTCCAAAAATTACAAAACCTATCAACTTCATTTGGACAATTCCAAAACGAAGAACTTTACACCCATTTCCACCATATATTCAAATTTACATAGTACTTATCTCCACCATATATTCAAAATCACAAACTACCTATTAAATAATTGGGGGCTTTGCACAGATAGCAAAAACCGGCAAAAGAATTACAAAAATAGCAAAAAAATAAAATTATTTGTGGAAATAGCAAAAAATTCGTTAAATTACGAAAATACCCTTTGTAAACCCTAGACTTTCCTTGGAACATTTTCTCTTGTCATCTATTGTGGTTTCATGGTTGAACTTAAGTTGTTGGGATTTACCAAGTTAAAAGAAGAAAACGAAAAGGAAAGAAAAGGAAAAAAAAAAAAAATGAAATGGGGAAATGAAAAACAAACAAAAAAAAAAGAAAAAAAAAGAAAAGAAAAGAAAGGAAGTGGGAAAAGCCAGCAAACCTTCTACCACCGCTTCACCCTTTTTCAGTCCCTTTTCCCCATCATTTTTCCATCATTTTGCATCCAAACTTTCAGAGCACTTTAAGGAGAGAGTGAAGGAGGAAGAAGAAGAAGAATTTCGTGGTTTTGAGGTTGAAGAAGATAAGAAAAGCTCATGCAAAGCCAGCCATAGCAGAATCTGAGTTCAACCTGTCAACCTCTGGTTTTTTATTCGGTTTGAGCTACACAGAAGGAACTAAGAGGTGAGGTTTTATTTTCTTGAAATTTAGTTCATTTTCTTACAAATTTCATGAAGGAAGCCTGAGCTAAATCATATGAGAAGTTAATGGTTTTTGGAATGGAAAACAGAGCACAGGATTTTCGAGCAAACCAGGAGGATCTCTGGTGTTCTCTGGTGTTTCGAGCATTCAGGGGTGCACAAGTCGAATCAGAAGCTCTATTTTGTATGGTTGGAAATATTATTCAATTTCCTACAACGTTCATGAAGATTTTGTGAGCCAAACATGACTTTAAGTAGGGTTAATTGCAGGAGATAGATAAAGAGTAGCAGAGAACCTCGAATTCTGTATTGTCTGTGTTCGGGGCAATTCTGGACAAATCAGTTGGGAATCTTGTTTTTCTTTCTTCAGGTAAGTTGCAGAGTGTTCGAAAATGAAGAGTTTGATGTGTATTTCATTAATATTGGTTAAGTATTGAGGAAGGTATGGGTGTTGGAAGTTAGGGTATAGAATCTGGAAAATCTGGAAAGTAGAATGTGAATGTGATTCTTAATCCAATTGTTTAAAAATTCATGAGCATGGAAAGACAAAGCTATCTATGGTTCTAATGCTCGGTTTTGGTTGTTTGACAGGCCTAGAGGAAATAGGTCGAGTCTACAAACTGGGGAACTAGATAAGACAGTGAGTGACAAAATGAATTTCGAAAATTGTTTCCAACGGTTACTCATTTCTAGATGTTTTACATGTTTTTCTATGAATGATACATGATTTATATGAACGGTTTCAAGCATAAGTTTTGAGCTTAGATTTTCTAATGAGGTTTATATACGAGCACGTGGCTAATGACTTTATGAAAAGTAGCTGAAATGATATCTTTTAAAGTAAAGTATGGATTAGCAGGTACTTTTAAATGATTTTTAGTTTTTCACGAGCAAGCTGAGTAAGCTTGAGTTTTACGAAAGATAATGATAAGCGGGCATGTTTTAATGTTTTCATGTGATTTTATGAGATTTCTATTGACTACATGACTGAGATATTGAGCTCGAGGCTATATGGTACCGTGCACACAGGTTATATTCTGTTGTTGACGTTGAGTGTACTCTGTGACAACGATGCTGTCGTGAGTGCTGGGCGGGCCCCACTACGACAAAGACGATGGGAGTGCTGGGCGGGCCCCACTACATCGTTGGACTAGTAAATGTTGGTTGTACTGGGCGTGCGCTACACAACGTAGATCGGTCATGTTAGTTAAAACGTTTGATGTACTTGATATGCCTTGTTAGATTTTCAATGACGAACTTGCGAGATATTTTTAGAAAGCCTTTATCATTACACGTTTATGTTAAACGCTTTGATTGAGCATATTTATAGTTTAAAGGTTTATCACGTGTTTTGACTTTCGGATTTAGAGTTTTAAAGTTAGTCACTCACTCGGCTTCGTAGCTCATTCTTTTCAAAATGTTTTCCCACTTTTCAAGTAGAGATCGAGCTCCTGGTGCCTGATACACTGCCAACGTCTGCTGAAAGTTCCAGAACAAGCTCCAGTACGTGGGTGGAGTTGTATATTGAGTCTGTTCATATTGTAAATGTTTTGCAAGGATTGGATAATATCGTCCTAGAGGTCGTGGTTGTATAAACCCTAGTTGTATATGTTTTTGGTTGTGATATCTATATCAGGTTATTATCTGAACCAAGTTATGTCAGGACGACACCTCGTGTTTGTTGAAAGTTTGTTTCCAGGGATTCTGCTGTGTTCTGTTTCATGTAGAATGTTTTAAATCTTTGATTAGTATGTTTATCGGGTTCAACGTTTCAGTAGGGTCAACAGGGATCGTTAGAGGTGACGATGTCTGTTGGCTTCACACCGTCTTTCGGGCTAAGCTAGCAGGTGGTCCGGGAGGGGGTGTGACAACTTGGTATCAGAGCAGTTAGCTCCATGGGAAAAGAGACATGGTAGTTAGTGCTAAGAAGAATCCAGGAAGTAAACAGTTAGACGTTGGGTCAATTCAGATAGAACTAGCGAAGTAAGGTCCGAGTATTGTTGAGAGTGAGTCCAGTCAGGACTAGAATGTAGGTATAAGTTTAGTATCATGCATCTGAGTTAAGTATCTATAGCATGTTTGATGTGTTGATATGTTATAGGAGTCATGCCACCACGTACCAGCAGACGACGCAGGCAGAATCAGGACGGGGCGCAGGATCCTACCCAAAGTCAATCTGAAAGGGGATCTAGTACCCCGGGAGGTCAGAATGAGGCAGGGAGTGAGCGATTTGCTAGATCTGCACAGGAGATCGGTAGGCCAAAGAGAGCAGGGCCTAGTGATCCGGAAAAGATGTATGGGATTGAACGGTTGAAGAAGTTAGGAGCCACAGTGTTTCAGGGTTCCACAGATCCAGCTGACGCCAAGGTCTGGTTGAATATGCTAGAGAAGTGCTTCGACGTGATGAGTTGTCCCGAGGAGCGAAAATTCAAATAAGCCCAATCCTTTTGCAGAAGGAGGCGGAGGGATGGTGGAAATCCATTATAGCCAGGCGCAGTGATGCACGTACGTTAGATTGGCAGACATTCAGAGGCATATTCGAGGAAAAGTACTATCCCATCACATATTGTGAGGCGAAGAGGGATGAGTTTCTTGAGCTGAAACAAGGGTCACTTTCAGTGGCCGAATACGAGAGGAAGTATACCGAGCTTTCACGGCATGCTGAAGTGATTGTGGCATCTGAGAGTGACAGGTGTCGCTGGTTTGAGAGAGGGCTACGTTTTGAGATACGTACCCCAGTTACCGCTATTGCCAAGTGGACAAATTTTTCCCAGCTAGTAGAGACTGCCTTACGTGTGGAGCAGAGTATTATAGAGGAAAAGTTGGCTGCGGAGCCTAGTCGTGGAGCTCCAACAACTAGTGGTTCCCGAGGTCGTGAGCAACGGAGGTTCACACCTGGAGTGAATGTTTCAGGTCGTCAAGACTTCAAGCGCCGATCTGGTGGCCAGTTGTCGAGGCATATGCGTTTGGGTAGTGCCTATCAGAGGCAGAGTCAGAGAGCCCCCAGTCAGTCTGTAAGTTCAGTAGCAAGACCGCAGATGGGTCAGGAGTCCGTTGCTAGTGAATCCAGGAGAACCCCATGTGTAAGTTGTGGCAGGAATCATCGGGGTCAGTGTCTTGTTGGTGCCGGTGTGTGTTACCAGTGTGGACAACCAGGGCATTGTCCACAATTGAGGGCAGCAGTTCAGAGGGACCAGGGAGTTGAGTCCCACACAGTTGAGCAACCGAGAGTCTTAGCAGGCGCAGGAGAAGGCACCAGTGGTGCAAGGCAAAAGGGAGTTGTGGGGAGACCTAGGCAGCAGGGAAAAGTCTACGCCATGACTCAACAGGAAGCAGAGGATGCACCAGATGTGATTACTAGTACAATTTTGATTTGTAATGTACCTGCACGTGTTTTATTAGATCCAGGCGCTACGCATTCCTTTGTTTCTAGCATGTTCTTAACTAAGCTGAATAGGATGCTAGAGCCTTTATCTGAGGAATTAGTCATATGCACTCCAGTTTGTGACGTTTTATTAGTCAATGAAGTGTTGCGTGATTGTGAGGTTGTAGTAGAAGGTCTCTGTATGCTAGTGAATCTTCTTCCCCTAGAGTTGCAGGCGTTGGATGTGATTTTGGGAATGGATTTCTTATTCACTCACTATGCTTCTATGGATTGCCATAGGAAGGAAGTGACTTTTAGGAAACCAGGTTTGACTGAAGTGGTTTTCAGGGGTGAGAGGAAGATTATTCCTACGAGTTTGATTTTAGCTCTGAAAGCTGAGAAGTTGTTGAGGAAGGGTTGCACAGTGTTTCTTGCCCACGTAGTAAAGGTGCAAGAAGAAAAGTTGAAACCAGAAGATGTTCCTATGGTGAATGAATTTCTTGATGTTTTCCCAACTGATCTATTGGGTTTGCCACCTGATAGAGAGGTGGAGTTCACTATTGAATTGTTACCAGGAACAACACCTATTTCACAGGCACCATACAGGATGGCTCCGAGCGAGCTTAAGGAGCTAAAGGTGCAGTTGCAAGAACTAGTTGACAAGGGATACATCAGGCCTAGTGTATCACCTTGGGGAGCTCCAGTGTTATTCGTGAAGAAGAAAGATGGTACCCTGAGATTATGCATTGATTACAGGCAGTTAAACAAGGTCACGATACGTAACAAGTATCCTCTACCACACATTGATGACTTGTTTGACCAGTTAAGGGGAGCAACAGTGTTCTTTAAGATTGATCTGAGGTCAGGATACCACCAGTTGAAGGTTAGGGAATCAGATATTCCTAAGACAACATTCAGGACGAGGTATGGTCACTATGAGTTTTTAGTGATGCCATTCGGTTTAACAAATGCACCAGCAGTTTTCATGGACCTCATGAACAGGATCTTCCATTAGTATTTAGATCAGTTTGTGATAGTGTTCATCGATGACATACTAGTTTACTCAATTGACAGGAAAGCCCATGAGGAACATCTAAGGATTGTTCTACAGACACTACGTGATAAACAGCTATGTGCTAAGTTCAGCAAATGTGAGTTCTGGTTGAATCAAGTGGTGTTCTTAGGGCATGTAGTTTCAGCAGACGGAGTTAGTGTTGATCCGCAGAAAGTGGAAGCTGTTGTCTTGGGAAATACCAGCTAGTGCAACAGAGGTACGTAGTTTCCTCGGCCTGGTCGGATACTACAGACGTTTTGTTGAGGATTTCTCACGGTTAGCATTACCCTTGACAGCTTTGACAAGGAAGAATGCTAAGTTTGAGTGGTCAGAAAAATGCGAACAAAGTTTCCAGGAGCTGAAAAAGAGATTGGTGACAGCACCTATTCTAGCACTTCCTGTAACAGGGAAGGAGTATGTGATCTATTGTGATGCTTCGAGGCAAGGATTAGGTTGCGTGCTGAAGTAGGAAGGAAAGGTAATAGCTTATGCTTCAACGCAGTTGAAGAAGCATGAGTGTATTTACCCTACCCATGATCTTGAGCTAGCAGCAGTAGTTTTAGCACTGAAGATCTGGAGACATTATTTATTCGGTGAGAAGTGCCACATTTTCACGGATCATAAGAGTTTGAAGTACATCTTTGATCAGAAAGAGCTGAATCTGAGGCAGAGGCGATGACTAGAACTAATCAAAGACTATGACTGTACCATAGAATATCATCCAGGTAAGGCTAATGTGGTAGCAGATGCGTTAAGTAGGAAGTCGAGACTTCCGAAGAGTGCCTTGTATGGTATTCGAGCAAGCTTGCTAAGTGAGTTAAGAGGTTTCAAGGCAGTTATGACTGCAGAAAGCTCAGGGAGTCTTTTAGCTCAATTTCAGGTTAAGTCTTCTTTAGTAGCAGAGATTGTGAGAAGACAGCCAGAGGATAGTAACTTACAGAAAATGCTTGCAAAGTCCAAGCAAGGCCCAGAGGCAGAATTTGAGTTGAAAGCGGACGGAGCCATAGTTAAGCAGGGAAGACTATGCGTTCCGAATATTAGTGAGTTTAAGGGTGCTATACTAGAGGAAGCTCACAGTTCAGCTTACGCTATGCATCCAGGAAGCACCAAGATGTATAGAACTCTGAAGAAAACTTATTGGTGGCCTAGTATGAAGCGGGAGATAGCTGAATATGTCGATAGATGTTTGATCTGTCAACAGGTTAAACCAGTGAGATAGAGGCCAGGAGGACTCCTTAATCCACTGCCAGTGCCAGAGTGGAAGTGGGAGCATATTACCATGGATTTTCTGTTTGGATTACCTCGTACTTCTAGTGGACATGATGGTATATGGGTGGATAGACTCACCAAGACAGGCGGTTTGTACCGATTAAAGCGACGTCTACACTAGATCAACTAGTTAAGTTATACGTTGATAGGATTGTGAGTCAGCATGGAGTGCCAGTGTCCATAGTTTCAGATAGGGATCCGAGGTTTACTTCTAAGTTTTGGCCTAGTGTGCAGAAAGCAATGGGAACAAAGTTGAAGTTCAGTACCGTGTTCCATCCCCAGACAGATGGTCAGTCAGAGAGGACCATCCAGACTTTAGAGGACATGTTGAGAGCATGTGTCCTTCAGTTTAAGGGAAGTTGGGATACCCACTTATCACTTATGGAGTTCGCTTATAATAACAGCTACCAGTCTAGTATCGACATGACACCATTCGAGGCTTTGTATGGCAGACCATGCAGGACTTCTGTGTGTTGGAACGAAGTGGGAGAGCGAAAGCTAGTTGGTCCTGAGTTGGTACAAGTTACGTTAGACAATATTAAGCTCATTAGGGAGAATCTGAAAATAGCTCAGGATCGACAGAAGAGCTATGCAGATAAGCGACGAAGAGACTTAGAGTTCCAGGTTGGAGATCAAGTTTTCTTAAAGTTATCTCCATGGAGAGGTGTTCTTCGCTTTGGGAGGAAAGGTAAGCTGAGTCCTAGATATAATTGTCCTTACCAGATAATAGAACGAGTGGGACCAGCAACCTATAGACTTGAGTTGCCAGCAGAACTCGCTCGAATACATGATGTTTTCCATGTGTCCATGTTGAGGAAATATATTCCAGATCCATCCCATGTGTTGCAAATGCAACCGATTGAGCTGAAGGAAGACTTGAGTTATAAAGAGGAATCGGTTCAGATCCTCGATAGAAAGGAGCAAGTCCTGAGGAACAAAACGATGCCACTCGTGAAAGTTCTTTGGAGACATCATGGAGTAGAGGAGGCAACCTGGGAGTCAGAAGATCAAATCAGGAGGAGTAACCCAACACTCTTCACCTAAGGACTTCTAAATTTCGATGACGAAATTTCAAAAGGGGGAGGTAAGTTGTAAACCTGAGACTTTCCTTGGAACATTTTCTCCTGTCATCTATTGTGGTTTCATGGTTGAACTTAAGTTGTTGGGATTTACCAAGTTAAAAGAAGAAAAAGAAAAGGAAAGAAAAGGAAAAAAAAAAAAAAAATGAAATGGGGAAATGAAAAACAAACAAAAAAAAAAAAAAAGAAAAAGAAAAGAAAGGAAGTGGGAAAAGCCAGCAAACCTTCTACCACCGCTTCACCCTTTTTCAGTCCCTTTTCCCCATCATTTTTCCATCATTTTGCATCCAAACTTTCAGAGCAATTTAAGGAGAGAGTGAAGGAGGAAGAAGAAGAAGAATTTCGTGGTTTTGAGGTTGAAGAAGATAAGAAAAGCTCATGCAAAGCCAGCCATAGCAGAATCTGAGTTCAACCTGTCAACCTCTGGGTTTTTATTCGGTTTGAGCTACACAGAAGGAACTAAGAGGTGAGGTTTTATTTTCTTGAAATTTAGTTCATTTTCTTACAAATTTCATGAAGGAAGCCTGAGCTAAATCATATGAGAAGTTAATGGTTTTTGGAATGGAAAACAGAGCACAGGATTTTCGAGCAAACCAGGAGGATCTCTAGTGTTCTCTGGTGTTTCGAGCATTCAGGGGTGCACAAGTCGAATCAGAAGCTCTATTTGGTATGGTTGGAAAGATTATTCAATTTCCTACAACTTCCATGAAGTTTTGTGAGACAAACATGACTTTAAGTGGGGTTAATTGCAGGAGATAGATAAAGAGTAGCAGAGAACCTCGAATTCTGTATTGTCTGTGTTTGGGGAAATTCTGGACAAATCAGTTGGGAATCTTGTTTTTCTTTCTTCAGGTAAGTTGTAGAGTGTTCGAAAATGAAGAGTTTGATGTGTATTTCATTAATATTGGTTAAGTATTGAGGAAGTTATGGGTGTTGGAAGTTAGGGTATAGAATCTGGAAAATCTAGAAAGTAGAATGTGAATGTGATTCTTAATCCAATTGTTTAAAAATTCATGAGCATGGAAAGACAAAGCTATCTATGGTTCCAATGCTCGGTTTTGGTTGTTTGACAGGCCGAAGAGGAAATAGGTCGAGTCTACAAACCGGGGAACTAGATAAGACAGTGAGTGATAAAATGAATTTTGAAAATTGTTTCCAACGGTTACTCATTTCTAGATGTTTTACATGTTTTTCTATGAATGATACATGATTTATATGAACGGTTTCAAGCATAAGTTTTGAGCTTAGATTTTCTAATGAGGTTTATATACGAGCACGTGGCTAATGACCTTATGAAAAGTAGCTGAAACAATATCTTTTAAAGTAAAGTATGGATTAGCAAGTACTTTTAAATGATTTTAAGTTTTTCACGAGCAAGCTGAGTAAGCTTGAGTTTTACGAAAGATAACGATAAGCGGGCATGTTTTAATGTTTTCATGTGATTTTCTGAGATTTCTATTGACTACATGACTGAGATATTGAGCTCGAGGCTATATGGTACCGTGTGCACACAGGTTATATTCAGTTGTTGACGTTGAGTGTACTCCGTGACAACGATGCTGTCGTGAGTGCTGGGCGGGCCCCACTACGACAAAGACGATGGGAGGGCTGGGCAGGCCCCACTACATCGTAGGACTAGTAAACGTTGGTTGTACTGGCGTGCCCTACACAACGTAGATCGGTCATGTTAGTTAAAACGTTTGATGTACTTGATATGCCTTGCTAGATTTTCAATGACGAACTTGCGAGATATTTTTAGAAAGCCTTTATCATTACACGTTTATGTTAAACGCTTTGATTGAGCATATTTATACGTTTAAAGGTTTATCACGTGTTTTGACTTTCGAATTTAGAGTTTTAAAGTTAGTCACTCACTGGGCTTCGTAGCTCATTCTTTTCAAAATGTTTTCCCATTTTTTAGGTAGAGATCGAGCTCCCGGTGCCTGATACACTGCCAACGTCTGCTGAAAGTTCCAGAACAAACTCCAGTACGTGGGTGGAGTTGTATATTGAGTCTGTTCATATTGTAAATGTTTTGCAAGGATTGGATAATATCGTCCTAGAGGTCGTGGTTGTATAAACCCTAGTTGTATATGTTTTTGGTTGTGATATCTATATCAGGTTATTATCCGAACCAAGTTATGTCAGGACGGCACCTCGTGTTTGTTGAAAGTTTGTTTCCAGGGATTCTGCTGTGTTCTGTTTCATGTAGAATGTTTTAAATCTATGATTAGTATGTTTATCAGGTTCAACGTTTCAGTAGGGTCAACAGGGATCGTTAGAGGTGACGATGTCTGTTGGCTTCACGCCGTCTTTCGGGCCAAGCTAGCAGGTGGTCCGGGAGGGGGTGTGACACCCTTAGTATCTCGAATAGTCTATCAGTCCCTATTATTGATATTTACTGATAGACTTCGATTAATCGGAGTCTATCAATGATAAATACTGATAGACTTTGATGATAAGTTTCAATTAATCGGAGTCTATTAGTGATAGACACTGATAGACTTTGATTAATCGAAGTCTATCAGTGTGTATCACTGATAGACTTTGATGATCATAATCTATAAGTTTTTATCATGTTTAATTCAAGGCTATCGGTGATAGCCGCTGATAGAAAAAAATTTAATTCAAGGCTATCAGTTTCTATCCATCAGTTTAATTTAAGCCTATCAGTGATAATCACTAATAGAAAATCGTTTAATTCAAGGTTATAAGTTTCTGCCACTGATAGAAATCAATTTAATTCAAGACTACTAGTTTCTATCACTGTTAGAAACCAATTTAATTGAAGTTTATCAGTTTTTATCAGAAATCAATTTAATTAAAGTCTATTGACTTGTATCACTGATGAAAATTAGTTTAATTCAAATCTATCATTTTTTATCGAGGATAGAAATAAGTTAATTGAAGTCTATCAGTTTCTATCTCGGATACCAATCAGTTAATTATCAATTAATTGAAGTCTACCAATGATTGTTACTGATAGAAATCAATTTAATTGAAATCTATCAGTAAAGTACTTTGCATTGCAATCATCTCGGTAATTAGAAACTCATCCAAAATTATTATACAACAATCATAAATTGAACAAAAAATTTAAGTCTCTTGTGGTAATTAGAACATAAAATCCAAAAATAACCATTACGAACAAGCGACTCTCAATCAACAATATAATTTTTAAAGCCTAGCACACAAGCTCCATGACCACCACCATAAAATTTTTATTCTTGTATTCTTTGTATTTCATTATCTATCAATTATAGCCCTGATAGACTTTAACCAGTGATAGTCAGTGATAGGCTACGATTAACCAGAGTATATCAGTGATATACTTTGATATACCTATACAAACACTCACCAAAAGTGCTATTTTTGTATTCTTGGCATTCTTGAATTAAAAAAAAAGGCCAACAAGAGCTCAGCTCAATTGGCATAAAAGCTCATAACAATAAACTGCACAGGAGAGGGAAAAAAAACATATTAATCACACAAAAATTCCACCCTCATAAATGCACAAAAAATAAAAAAAAAAGAAGAAATCGTAATAGGTCATTATAAAAAAAAGAAAAAAAAGAAAAAAAAAAGAAATCATAAAAGCTCATAAATGCACAAACAAAAAAAAAAAAGAAGAAAGCAAAAAAAAAAAAAAAAAACAAAAAAAAGAAATCGTAAACACAAGAAATGAGGGAAGAAAGGCTCATAAATGCAAAGAAGAAGAAGAAGAAGAAGAAGAAGAAGAAGAAGAAGAAGAAGAAATGGTATACACTAGAAATGAGGGAAGAAGGGGTAAATGGGAAGGGAGAGAAAGAGAAGGGTAAAATGAGAATATTCTATTTTTTTTGCCATATTTGCAATTCTTTTTACTTGGTGCTAAATTTGCTATTATAGATAATTAATTTGCCACCCACTACAATTACTCTAAATAATTCATGTGCTTCTGTGCCTTAAAATACTTACTACTTCCAAATAAGGGGAAGCTTCTTTGTCTTCTTGTAATACCGGGCCAGGCGATGGATCCTGCTCTCCACCAAGAACTTCACCACCTAATAAATGAATAAGCAAATTAGAATCTCATGTGCATGGTGTTTGGTGATAGTGTGAGCCAAGGCATAAGAAATGGTTCGTGTAGTTAGAAAATGTCCTAAAAGTTACCACTATTGTCGATGACATTGATAGAAATGAACCAACAAATACACACTCGGACAATTTAGCTCCACTTAACTGCATAAATTGAAAAAATGAGAAGGCAGTTGAC
Source organism: Luffa acutangula (assembly GCA_036850905.1). Lineage (NCBI taxonomy): Eukaryota > Viridiplantae > Streptophyta > Magnoliopsida > Cucurbitales > Cucurbitaceae > Luffa > Luffa acutangula. The sequence continues at coordinate 12,237,899 of CM072087.1, forward strand.
ATCTTAACAGGGCATTTAGCCTCTCTTCCAAAAAAAAAAAAAATGTAGAGATTTGGATATTACCATGGCAATTATACCACACAAGTATATAAATATGATGATCTGTAGAAAACTTCCAAAAACAGCCACAACTCCCACAACTTTTAATTGCATAAGAAAATTATATATAAATCTAGTTTTTTAAAAGATAGAGGGAAAATTGAACATATTCATTGAGTAATGAAATTAAGCAAATTGAAGAAATACAACACCAAATTGTGTGCCACCGTCTCAACCTGACACTCAAAGGAACTAAACACAAGAATGTAACAACTTATTAAAAGAATTGAATGAGAACATAAGAGCTCAATAGAATACAAACTTATCAACACAAATCATAACAAAGTTATGACTACCATAACTGCAGAATAGTCATAGCACTCGCTAGTTATACCAAGTCAACATAAACAAACGAATGAAATTCCATTAAGACTAATAGACACTTTTAAAGTTCAATGACCTATTAGATACAAATCTAGAAACTTCATAAACTAAACTTATAACTTAATCGAGAAAGTAAAAATGTTTGTTACCAAGCTCTAAACTTTCTCGTTGTTACATATTTTTCCACATATATTCAAGAAAATTAAACTTCAGCATATATTCAAGGTATTGTTATCCATTAGAACCAACTAATGCAAGGCAATTGAAGTATTTGAGGAGCATAAATTACTTGGAACATATTTTCTCTAGAGCAAAGATTACATAACCTACAAAAGGTAAAATATAAATTTTGAAGCGTAATCTGTGATATCTAAGTAAAACAAATACGAGAGGCTTCAAATTTGGATTCACATGAGCTCAAAGTCATAACATATGAATAAACTCATCTATATTTCATTGTTTGTGTCTGTTACCATAGCCGACTACAATTGGACGTCTCTTCTCATCAACACCTTGCATCCAATTATCTGCACACGTTCTTCAATGCCAAAAAATGGCTCATAATAATCCTTCCACCTAATTAAGCCTTCACCAAAGACCAAAATTTCACAAAGACAACCAAACTACTTCAGTGGATGAAATGAAACCAAGAATTATGACTAGAAATCACTTGCAGGCTTCTAGAATTTCTCTTTACTTTGTTAAGCTTTGAATATTTTTCAGACTCGTTGATCTCAACTTATGAAGATGGTCGAGCTGAAACAAAGCTAAAAGGGAAGTATTCTAAAATTGAAACTGAGTAAAACAAGAATACTCACTCAATGTAAATAAAGCATGTATCCTATGACTATTTAATTCATTCTTACAATCAATGTAAATATTGTTGGTTGTCCAGGTGGCTAAACCAACAATATTTCTCCATTTGTCAAACTTATGCACAAAATTTAAAACATTGATATTTTTAGAATAGGACAGCAAAGACCACCCCTAACCTAATCTAACCAGTAATGTTATATATCCAAAGCAATTTCAGACTTATATGGGCTAGAGATTGCAAGCAAAGCAATTACAGGATTTGGGAGTGAATGAACAAAAACCATTGGCAATATTGCAATTGATGGCATAACAACAAGGACAAAAATAGTCACTTCCTTATCCCTCAAATTTTTTCTAACAATAACTCTCAAAGGCCTTAAATTCACATTCCAGCATAAGTGAAGTTCAAAGAAGCATGGTGCTTTGTCAACATATTGTCATAATTGCAACATAAGCCATATATCCCAACAATTAATTGAGCAATGTGACTTATTGTCTTGTACCACTAGTGAAGACCTGGGAGTTGCTAACCAATTAAAATACAATCGGCCAATGGAGTGAATCAAGCAATGCTAGTTATAAAGAAAATAAGTTTTTAACTTCATTAAATTTTTCTACTAGATATACGATACAAGATTCCAACCAGAGCATTGGCAACTTACAAATAAACTGTTTGAATATAAGCAATGTCAAAGCTCTAGGAGTTCAAGGTTGAACATTCTCAATATGACCTTAAATAAAGAAAAAAATACTAATTACTTTTCACTTATTTAAATTATGAGCAAATATTTGTTCAATCAAGTACCACTCATCCCTTATGATTTATCAAATACACAATTCAATGTCTAAAGAGATCAATTTACTACTTACATCTCACATTTGGAAGAGAACTAACGACCCTAATTTAGAATCGATGCTCGTAAGTTTTGGGTCTCCATGAAGTCCCTTTTAGGTAATGGAAAAGGTTTTGGATTTTACAAGATATAAACTATACTATTTCATTCAACTTTTATATATCATCCTTCAAGGTTGAATACTTGCAACAATGAAAGAATGTGTTGAAAAGGTACTTGTCAAGACTTGAAAATAAGAAGAAACCTTGTCTAGTTTTTAGGTATGTATATCTAGAAAATAATTGATGCAACCTCATTAGTAGTTAAACTCAGAAAGTCTAAAGGTTTTCATAAAAATGATCAATAATATGGAAATTTAAGAACCACAACCCTTTTTTTTGGTTTCCATTAAGGAAGCAATATATTGAAAAGTACTTTATAATGGGCAACAAAAAACCAACCTTCAAAAAGGCCTGAGGATTCCTTGGTCTTGCTCTCATCAATTTCTCTGTTACTTCTCTTTTGGCTATGAAATTTGATAAACTTCTTTTGTAAAACAAGCTGCAAAAAAATGTAAAGTGACAAAAAAAAATAAAGGATTTTCCCACACTCCCTTATGTGTTTATAATGAAAAAAATCACAGTTGCATTTGCTAAAACATTGATGTATAGGAAGCATTATTAGACCTTGTTCTATAATACATTGAGCAAACTAATTGGTGAGCCATCATCTAGATACAATTACCTGGGGCAACTCCCAGGTAATTGTCCTTTCTCTGAATGTGATTGCCCCAATCATGCATTTCAAGAATTATCTTGGCCTTGTACATTTCTTTTCCTTTTTTCTTTTTCTTTTTCTTTTTCTTTTTTCATTTCCTATTTTCTTTTTCTTTTCTTTTTCATAACTTTCTTTTTTAGGCCAAATATATTTTTTCATGATTGACAAAATATAATGCAATCACATGTAGAAGATCAACCACCTGTAAGTCGTCCTTCGCGACTTCAATAATCACTCCATGTTGTTTCTTTGCCAATGTTCCTCGGTACCATGATAGGGTTATTTCTCAAGCAAAACTCAATGAAAGAATTTGAGACTTCAAGACAATTTGTGAAGTTACTAAGTCCATGTTCCCAAGATTATCATCCTTAGTCTTGGAGTCACCTTCCAATAAAAGGAGAGAAGACAAATGATAGAAATGGTAGGAAAAGTGTAGATTGAAAAAAAAAGTTGAAATATAGGAAAACTCAAAAAACTACAAGTCTTAATTATGAAGCAGTAAATAATAAGAGTTTAATCCCTATTTCATTACTATTGAAGGTCTCTTGGTAATATTGGGTGGATATTTTGAAATGTTCGCCACATGGTTAGATGTGGCAGGCTTAGTAAAAGGCTCTCAAGTGGGTAGACAAATATGGAGATTCAACGCAGCTATACGCGATGAGTTTAACAAAGGGTTCAATTGTGGATCAGTAATTCATGTTGGCCTACCACAAAAATCACGCGTGGGGGGCTAGGCTCAAGGTTTCATAGTAAGTAATTTCGAATTCTTACTTCACGAGGGGGTGCTATGCCCCAGTGTGATAATTAGAACCTTGTCTGGGGAGAAATGGTAATATGGAACTTTGCACATGAACGACGGTCAAAATAAAGGTTGCAGTTGATTGAGAGTAAAGCTGATAATAACGAACATACTTTCCATGAGAAGGGTAAAATGACAAATTTTCCTCAACGATTATCGTGAAAGCATCTATTTTCTTTCTTTTTCTTTTTCTCATTTTCTCTTCTTTTTTCTTTCTTCTTTTTTTGAAAGAGAGCGGAGAGGTTGGACAATGAAATACCCAAACTTGAGATGTAACATGCATAATCTGTATTTGTGATTGGCATAAAAATAACAACTATACTGGTCAAATGGAGGAAACAAATCCTTTATTAATCAATAAAGTACACAATGGAAAACATCTCCAAATTGACGGGTGGAGGTGGTGAGGGATAAAACAACTTTTTAAACAAAATAGTGAGAATGAAATGAAACTTTCCAAAACACTTATTGAAATACTCTGCAACTTTATCTAGCCTTCTTGGGAAAGATAGTCAGACGATCTATTGTTAACGCTTTCGATGAACGATTTTTCCGCAAGCGCACGGGTCGTCACAAGTAATATAAAACGGTAGTAATACCGAGTATCGAATCCACAGGGAGGTGAAGTGAAACTTAAGCAAAAAATTAAAATCTCTTGAGCACTAAAAATACTTAGGCGAAATAATATTTAGGGACCCCTTCATGCAATAAAAAGATTCAAATTCAAAATAATTAACGAAAATAAATTGATCAATCGAAAATAAAATATGGAGAAAGAGTTTTCTTTAAATGGGAAGAGGGGTCTTGAAAATTAATGATTAGCTAAATAGTTGTTATAATTATCCTATCTCATTGCCCAACTAATTATAATCTTAGAATCTCCGTTAATCACATAGGTTCTCCTGTCAGTTTCCCCTAATTGTAATTAATTCATTTTAACAACCTAAGTGTCCTTAGAGCTATTAAAAATCATTAATTATTACGCTCTGATTCATTTTAGGAATCTAAGTTTAATCAACTAATCCCGGTGTCACAACGGGCAATTAAACTAGTTGCATGGATTATGATCTATCCTAATTTCTCTCCGTCGAGTTTCCATTAAGAATCGAATCATTACACAATTGGCCAGATTGAGTAAAGCATTAAGCACATCCATACAAATAATTAGGACATGGGCAAGAGACAAGAAATTATAACAATATTTGAACTATCATTTCATTTCAAGACCCCAATTTGGGGTTTTAGCTACACATGGCTAAAATATCCACAATAATTACAAAGGAAAGCATAATAAAGAGCATAAAAGGAAAGGAATTGACCGTCGAAAAACCCCTCGCTGACGCTTGGAGCCCCGCTGACTACTCCTTGAGCCTCTAAGATGCTCCCCAAAATTCCCAAAATTTTTCCCACTAAAAGAATCCTCTCAAAAAGGCTTGAAAGCCTTGAGAGGGGCTCCAAAGGAGCCTAAGGAAGAGAGAAAGGAAGAAATTCCTTGTTGGAATGGTGATTGATGCAAAATGAAGCACCTTGGTGCGCCTTTTATAGGCCTGGAATAGGGGTAGCGTCGCGACGCTGAGTACGCGGCTTGGGCAACACGAAAGGGTAGCGTCGCGACGCTGCCCCAAAATTCCAGATTTTCAGCTTCCTTTTGGGCTGATTTTTGGGCCTTCTTCTTTATTTCTTTTGGTCATTTCTTCATGGTTGTCTTCTTTGGGCCTCCAATTGCTTCAAGCTTGGATTTGGGTTTCAATTGCTTCAATTTTGGCACTCTTTCTCCCAAAATTACCACTTTTGCTCCTAAAGACCAAATAACAAAATTCTTTAAATATTCTTATTAAAAACACGATTAAAGCACCAAAAAGCTTAATAAATTGAGACTAAAATAGCGACATTTCTGCTCGCTATCACACCCCCAAACTTAAGCTTTTGCCAGTCCCGAGCAAAATAAATTCTAAAGATGCATGAAATAGAATCGCTCAACCCTCAATGATTTTGGAATTCTTAGGATCGAATGGAAAACATGCAAGTGGAATAAGCAAGCACCGCATACTCTTGAAGAAATCCTAAACTAGTTTGAACTTAAGATTAATGAATAGCATGCTCAAGACTTATCTATTGATTCTTTTACTAACCTAGATTAGTCTTATGGCTTTCTCCATTTGTTTTCCCCCTACAATGGCTAAGAGCCCCTAATAGGTCGGAGTCCTTCTATCATGCAAAAAAAAGAAACTAGAGTGCCTGTCGTTATATTTTTTTTCTTTTTCATGGGGGAGCAAAACTCACAAATGCTTTTTCTTTTCTTTTCTTTTTCTTTTGCTACTCCCCCAAACTTGCATTTTGATATCTAATGGTACTAGCTTTCACACTACGGTACAGGGACCCTTAACCCGAATTTTATTCTCTGGTTGGCCTAACTGATCACACCGCAGGTAGCTCTTTTTACCCCTAGGCATTTTCTTTTGAGCAAGCAAAAAAAAAAAAAAAAGAAAAAAAATTCTTTTTCAACATATTTTCTTTTCTCTCATTTTCTTTTGTTGCTTTTGCTTTTCTCTCAGCAGGCATAGAATTTTTTTCCTACCTAGCTCTTTAGAGCAATCAAGCATGAACTTCCTAATATTAGAAACTAAGCCTATCGGGGTGACAACAACTTTGAAAACCATAATAAGAATCTAGATTTTCAAAGACGTCATTAGATAAGACTATTGCATGCTTTAGACATCAAAACTAAGTATTAAAAAAATTTAAAATTTCACAATTTCTGCCGTGCTCCCAGATTCCACAACATATAAACCATTTTCTCCCAAAATTTCAAAAATCACATCCTTGGCTATCATGACTACCTATTCATGCATCCAACAGAATTTAAATATGCTCAACACAACGAAAGCCTCCCCCCCAAACTTAAACTAAACATTGTCCCCAATGTTTTAAAGCAAGTAGAGGGATACTGAGACTTCCCTGAGCTAGGAGCGCTTCATCCTCTTCCTTTGGATCCATGAAAAATGGGAAATTTGGAATTTTGGGATTTGCTAAGGTGATCCTGCAAAACAAAATTGGATCATGGAGCAAAGAAAATTATTTACCGCAAAAACAACTAACTAAACTTTAATCCTTGGGTTGCCTCCCAAGCAGCGCTTTCTTTAACGTCTTTAGCTAGACTAGGCTCGGCACGCTTACGGAGGCTCAAAATAAAAAATTTCATCATCCTCCGGGCCCTGTAAGAAATCACGCACCGAATTGCATACTACAAACAGGGGAGAAAAAAAAACTTTCCCCTGGCCCATCTTCACTAAAGAGATTATCATAATAACATTTCAGAAAATAATCAGCTGCATCAAATCTCTTTTCTAAATCTCTATTCTCAAAACAATTGTTAACAGAGTCATCAAGCGTTATAATATCTACTGGTCTAGGATCTAGAGGTGGCCTATCAATCATGCTAGTCCATTCATCAGAAAAAATGTCTACATGCTCAGCAGATCCCTCAAACTCAGAATTAAAAAAATGATTCAACTAAGCTATCACATGACTCATCATCAGAAGAATTAAAGAATTCAAGAATTTCAGGATCAGATTCTATACTATGCACAAATTCGAGTTCTTCTGGGTCAGATTCTATGCTATATACATCATCAGGACATGAAAAAAAGTATTCACATTGTCAGGATTCATGCATTCAGGAATGTCAAGATCAGACTCAATAGATTCAGTGTAATCATGATCAGACTCAGAATTATCTATCAAGCAATCTTTTTTATGCATTTCATGCTCATCCTCAATGTCAGGCAATTCAATATCATCATCAAAATGATCCATTTCAGGTAAATCTAATTCATTTTCCAAGGAAGGTAAATCATCATCTTCAGATTTTTCATTTCACAAGCAGGCAAGTCTAATTCATTTTCAAAGTCAGGCAGATCCAAATCATTTTCAAACAGAGGATTATCCAAATATGCATCATGATTAAAATCCCCATTATCCATAAGCATTTCTCCTAAGCCTAGGCCAAGATTATAATCTACCTCTTCATCGTCATCAGTCAAGTATTCAGGACCAACAGAAAAACATGTGTGCAAACTACAAACAGATTCATCCTGGCCAAAAATACTAAACACAACTTTTTCATCATCAATGTTCAAGGTAAGTTTACCTGTATGCACGCTAATCTCAACCTTACCAGTGGCTAGGAAAGGTTTGCCTAAGATAATTGGTACCTCTTTGTCCTCTTTCATGTCCAGTACCACGAAATCTACGGGGAAGATGAATTTGTTGACTTTCACCAACACGTCCTCCACAACACCCATCGGGTGAGTAATCGATCTGTCTGCAAGCTGGAGAGTGACGTCGGTGTCTGTCATACCTGATAAACCAATCTTCCTGTAAACAGAATAGGGCATCAAATTTATACTTGCTCCTAAATCACATAAAGCCCTTTCGAAGGATACTTCTCCTATGGTGTAGGGAACAGTAAAATTCCCTGGATCTTTCTGCTTAGAAGGTATCCTACCAAAAACAATGGTACTGCTACTCTCAGATAAATTAAAAACTTCTTTTTTCAGACTTTTCTTTCTAGAAAGCATTTCCTTCATGAATTTCCCATAATTTGGCATATTATACAAGGCTTCTACCAATGGAATATTCACAGACAACTTTTTAAACATTTCTAGAAACTTTTGAAACTGTTCATCTAATTTGACATTTTTAAATCTTTGAGGAAAAGGTAACTCCCTGAAATCAAAGGTTGGACATTCGCCCCTCCGCTTGGGCGGGCTAATATGCGAACCTCTGTCATGGTGGTTGCATGGAACCACTTCTTCCTCAGTCAGCTTCTTTTTGTCATCCTGCCTCTCATCTTCTTTTCTACCTGCAAGTTTGTTAGAAAAATCCCATTTTAATTCAATAGAGTTGGGAGGATGTTGGAACCTTTCAGAGGAGGCTTTTTGTGCCTCAGTCCTTTCATCTTCATCCTTTCTCTTTTCTTCTTCCTTTGAACTGTTCTCCAGTCTTCTGCCACTTCTCAGAACCACCATCTTACACTGCTCTTTCGGGTTAGGCTCAGTATCACTTGAAAATTTTCCCTTCTGAAGGGCATTCACTGCTGAAGCGATCTATCCTATCTGCACTTCCATGTTCTTTAGAGCTGCGTCGTGGTTGTTTACTGATGTCTGGAGACTCACATTCAATATTCTTTGTTCTTTGATGAATAAAGCCACCATCTCCTCCAGGTTATTTTTCTTTTCAGGAGCACTAGATGATGCAAAACCTGGGGGCGGCTGCAAAACATTCTTCGTATTTGAATATGAGAAGTTCTCATGATTGTGCAGACTGGGGTGGTAGAAGTTTGGTACTCCTTGAGCATATGGTCTATTTCCTATGTATTGAACTTCTTCCACATCTTGACCTTCCTTCTTTGAATGACCTTCAGCTAAGGTGGAAATGGACTTAACCACCTCAGATGAAGTCAATTTGTTCAAAGCATTGGTCAGAGATGCCAGCTGCGCCTTTAGTGAACTTGACTCATCCAATTCATATAATCCAACCTTCTTTGTAATTGTTCCTCTCTCCGTCGGCCATTGATAACTTGTTGCCGCCATTTCCTCAAGCAGATCTTTGGCTTCTGTCACTGTTTTTGAAAGAAAACTCGCTCCTGCTGATGTGTCTAGAACTGTCTTTGTGGAGGGGTTTAATCCATTGTAAAATAACTGTACCTGAAGCCAATCAGGATATCCGTGTTGGGGGCACCGCCTAAGCCTTTCTTTGTATCTCTCCCACGCTTCGTACAATTTTTCCTTGTCAAGCTGCGTAAAAGTTCCGATTTCAGTCCGGAGCTTGGTAGTCTTAGCAGGTGGGAAAAATTTCGTCAGAAAAGCTTGGGCAAGCTTGTCCCAAGTACTGATACTGTCTGTCTCGACTGATTCGAGCCAATCTTTTGCTTTATCCTGTAGAGAAAATGGAAACAGCCTCAATCTTATCGCGTCTGCCGGAACTCCGTTCATCTTCACCGTCCCACATATTTCTAGGAATGATCGCAGATGTGAGTGGGGGTCCTCGGAAGGATGTCCCTTAAACGAGTTATCGCGCGCCATCTGAATCAACCCTGTCTTTAACTCAAAATTTGTAGCTTGGATTGGGGCGTAGACAATTCCAGAATTCTCGGTTGGAAGAACTGGCTGTAAGAAATCTCTAATTGCCTTGGGAGCTTCCTCTTGGTGGGCCATCGCTTCTGCTAATCTTTTCTCTCTTCGAATGGATCTAAGAGTCCTGTTAATTTCAAGATCTAGCGGAAACAAATCAACCACCTTGTTCCTTCGCATACAATGCTCCCAGACAATTAGAAGAACCAAAAAAAAACGAAAATAAAATAATATTCACAAAATGATGAAAGAAAAATATTTACACCTAAATTACTATTTATCCCTTTCTTTTCGATGTCAAGAAAAATTAATTTTTGCTTAAAAATCAAGCCTCCTCGGCAACGGCGCCAAAAACTTGTTAACGCTTTCGATGAACCATTTTTCCATAAGCGCACGGGTCGTCACAAGTAATATAAAACAGTAGTAATACCGAGTATCGAATTCACAGGGAGACGAAGTGAAACTTAAGCAAAAAATTAAAATCTCTTGAGCACTAAAAATACTTAGGCGAAATAATATTTAGGGACCCCTTCATGCAATAAAAAGATTCAAATTCAAAATAATTAACGAAAATAAATTGATCAATCGAAAATAAATTGATCAATCGAAAATAAAATATGGAGAAAGAGTTTTCTTTAAATGGGAAGATGGGTCTTGAAAATTAATGATTAGCTAAATAGTTGTTATAATTATCCTATCTCATTGTCCAACTAATTATAATCCTAGAATCTCCGTTAATCACATAGGTTCTCCTGTCGGTTTCCCCTAATTATAATTAATTCATTTTAACAACCCAAGTGTCCTTAGTGCTATTAAAAATCATTAATTATTACGCTCTGATTCATTTTAGGAATCTAAGTTTAATCAACTAATCCCGGTGTCACAACAGGCAATTAAACTAGTTGCATGGATTATGATCTATCCTAATTTCTCTCCGTCGAGTTTCCATTAAGAATCGAATCATTACACAATTGGCCAGATTGAGTAAAGCCTTAAGCACATCCATACAAATAATTAAGACATGGGCAAGAGACAAGAAATTATAACAATATTTGAACTATCATTTCATTTCAAGACCCCAATTTGGGGTTTTAGCTACACATGGCTAAAATATCCACAATAATTACAAAGGAAAGCATAATAAAAAGCATAAAAGGAAAGGAATTGACCGTCGAAAAACCCCTCGCTGACGCTTGGAGCCCCGCTGACTACTCCTTGAGCCTCTAAGATGCTCCCCAAAATTCCCAAAAATTTTCCCACTAAAAGAATCCTCTCAAAAAGGCTTGAAAGCCTTGAGAGGGGCTCCAAAGGAGCCTAAGGAAGAGAGAAAGGAAGAAATTCCTTGTTGGAATGGTGATTGATGCAAAATGAGGAACCTTGGGGCGCCTTTTATAGGCCTGGAATAGGGGTAGCGTCGCGACGCTACCTTGCTCAGCGTCGCGACGCTGCTGCGCATGCGGCTTGGGCAACACGAAAGGGTAGGTCGCGACGCTGTCTACATAGCGTCTCGACGCTGCCCCAAAATTCCAGATTTTCAGCTTCCTTTTGGGCTGATTTTTGGGCCTTCTTCTTTATTTCTTTTGGTCTTTTCTTCATGGTTGTCTTCTTTGGGCCTCCAATTGCTTCAAGCTTGGATTTGGGCTTCAATTGCTTCAATTTTGGCACTTTTTCTCCCAAAATTACCACTTTTGCTCCTAAAGACCAAATAACTAAATTCTTTAAATATTTTCATTAAAAACACGATTAAAGCACCAAAAAGCTTAATAAATTGAGACTTAAATAGCGACATTTCTGCTCGCTATCATCTATGCATAATACTTCCGAACATAGTCTGAATTGACTGGGCTTGATAATTCACAACCATCCATATTGGTTAAGATTAATGTCCCTCCAGGGAAAGTCTTTTTCACTACAAATGGTCCTTCATAATTTGGAGTCCATTTTCCTCGATGATCCCTTTGAAATGGAAGGATCCTTTTTAGTACAAGATCTCCCTCTCTGAATCTTCTTGGGCGAACTTTCTTATCGTATGCTCTCATCATCCTTCTTTGGTAGAGTTGACCTCTACTCAATGCTTTTAATCTCTTCTCTTCAATGAAATTGAGCTGTTCATAGCGATTCTGGACTCATTCAGCCTTTTCCAATTTAACTTCCATAAGAACTCTTAGTGATGGAATTTCCACTTCAATTGGGAGTACAACCTCCATACCATATACTAAGGAAAAAGACGTTGCCCCAGTTGATGTACGAACTGACGTGCGATAGCCGTGTAGAGCGAAGGGAAGCATTTCATGTCAATGTTTGTACGTTACATTCATCTTTTCAACAATTATTTTTCTGTTTTTGTTTGCAGCTTCAACAGCCCCATTCATTTTTGGTATGTAGGGGGTGGAATTGAGATGTTTAATCTTGAATTGCTCGCATAACTCACTCATCATCTTATTGTTCAAGTTTCTAGCGTTATCTGATATGATGGTCTCAGGGAGGCCGTATCGACAAATGATCTCCTTCTTGATGAATTTGATAACGACCCCTTTTGTCACATCACGATAAGAGGCTGCCTCGACCCATTTGGTAAAGTAATCTATGGCCACCAAGATAAATCGATGTCCATTTGAAGCTTTAGGATCAATGGGTCCAATCACATCCATTCCTCACATAGAGAAAGGCCAAGGAGTAGTTAAAATGTGTAACTCGGATGAAGGAGCATGAGTCTTGTCTACATAAATTTGACATTTATGACATTCTCTTGCATACTTAATGCAATCTGTTTCCATAGTCAGCCAATAATAACCAGCTCTCAAAACTTGTCTAGCCATCATATGACCATTTGCATGGGTACCACAAATTCCCTCATGGGTTTCTTTCATAATCTGATTAGCCTCTGTGGCGTCCACACATCTTAACAGAACCATGTCATAGTTTCTTTTGTAAAGTATCTCCCAATTAAAGAAAAATTTCACTGCCAATCTTCTCAGAGTTCGCTTGTCATTTTTTGATGCATTAGGAGGATAGGTTCCGCATTTCAGATACTGTTTGATGTCTTGAAACCACGACTTGTCATCTGACTCATTCTCAATATTCATGCAGAAGGCAGGAACAACTCGCTTTTCGATTTTAATTGGCTGGACCCCTTCATCAAAATCCACATTGAACATGACTGCTAGAGTAGCCAATGCATCTGCTATCCGATTATTCTCTCTTGAGGAATAATCAAAAGTAATTTGATCGAACTGTTGAGATAATCTTGTTATAAGTTGCTTGTAAGGCAATAATTTAGCATCTCTGGTTTCCCATTCTCCTCTTAGCTGATGAATCACTAGCAAAGAGTCTTCCAAGACCTCAAGCCTTTCAATCTTCATATCTAGAGCAACTTGAATGTCCATTGAACAAGCTTCGTATTCAGCCATGTTGTGCGTGCAATCAAAACACAGCTTTGCAGTGAAAGGGAATAATTCTCCTCGAGGCGATATTAATATTGCGTCTATTCCGTGACCCAATTCATTTGAAGCCCCATCAAAGAACATGGTCCACATATCTGGATTCGATATTTCTTTCTCTGTTGCTACAGTGAGGATATGCTCATCAGGGAAGTCGAACTTCATCGGCTCATAGTCCTTTATAGGTTGTTGTGCCAGATAATCAGCTAGAGCGTTCCCCTTTACTGACTTTCGAGTCACATATGTGATGTCATACTCGGATAAAAGAACTTGCCACCTTGCAATTCGTCCCGATAAAGATGGCTTCTCGAAGATGTATTTCACAGGATCCATTTTTTAAATAAGCCATGTCGTGTAATACAACATCTATTGCCTTAAGCGACGTGCAACCCAAGCAAGAGCACAACAAGTTTTTTCCATCGAGGAGTACCTGGTTTCACAACTGGTGAACTTTTTGCTCAAATAGTATATAGCTCGCTCTTTCCTACCAGAGTCATCATGCTGCCATAGTACACATCCCATTGCACTTTCTGTTACGGTGAGATACAAAATGAGCAGACATCCAGGCACTGGTGGTACGAGGATCGGTGGATTTCGTAAATACTACTTAATTTTATAAAATTATGTTTGACAATCTTCATTCCAAATGCCATCATTGTTTTTGCGAAGCAACTTGAAAATAGGCTCACATGTTGTGGTCAATTGCGCTATGAACCTGACAATATAATTTATCCGACCCAAAAATCCTCTAACTTCTTTCTTTGTTTGCGGAGGCGGCATTTCCAGAATTAACTTAACTTTGTCAGGGTCGACCTTGATACCTTCTTGGCTAACCACAAATCCTAACAATTTACCAGAGGTTGCTCCGAATATACATTTGCTCGGATTGAGCTTGAGCTGGAACTTTCTCAATCGATCGAACAACTTGCGGAGAACGGTTGTGTGTTCTTCCTCCTCTTTCGACTTGGCAATCATATCATCTACATACACTTCAATCTCCTTGTGCATCAAATCATGGAATAAAGTAACCATGGCTCGCTGGTAGGTGGCCCCAACATTTTTCAAACCAAACGACATAACTTTGCAGCAGAACGTTCCCCACAATGTAATAAATGTAGTTTTTTCCTGATCTTCATGTGCCATTTTTATTTGATTGTAGCCTGAAAAAACCATCCATAAAAGAGAAGGTAGAAAAACCAGCAGTGTTATCTACCAACACGTCAATGTGAGGGAGTGGAAAATTATCTTTAGGGCTTGCTTTGTTTAAATCCCTATAATCCACACACATCCTAACTTGCCCATTCTTCTTTGGCACAGGAACAATGTATGCAACCCATTCAGGGAAATTGGACAGAGGCAGAAATCCAGCATCAATTTGTTTCCGACTTCATCATTTATCTTAATTAACATATCCGGCTTCATCTTTCACAACTTTTGCCTTACTGGTTTGCACTAAGGTTTGAGTGGTAAATGATGCATTACAATATTCGTGTCTAGCCCAGGCATGTCTTGATAGGACCAAGCAAAGATATCGACATATTCTGTGAGCAAATCAATAAGCTTTTTGCGAGTTTCTGTAGAGACATTAGTGCCAATTTGAACCTCCTTGACTTCTGCTTGTGATCCCAGGCTAATTATCTCTGTTAACTCTTCATGGGGGCCCAACGTTTTTCCCCTTCCTCTTTCATTTCTAACAACTCAGCACTAGGTTCAAAATCTTCTTCTTCCTCGTCAGACTCAACATTGTGTATAGGAATATCAAGTTCGTATTGAGAATCGTTTGCACATTCAATCTCAGTATTACTTCTTAAGATGTTGATAATTTGAAAAAAAGAAGAAAAGAAGAGTAAATATTTTGCCATGGAGAGTGTAATATGCAATAGCAAAAGGAAATGAACAAAAACCTTCATTGAATGATGAAATTTACTTGAACACATAGAAAGAAGTCTGGAAAATGAAATGAGTAAAATGACTAATCTAACTTGAAATTGAAAATTGAAATTGCAAAAAACAATAAAAAGTGGTCAATTACTTTGACATCTTAACAGCAAATGACGGTAATTCAATAGTACTCCAATTGTTGAGCTCACAGTTTTCTGGGCACGGGTAGATCCACGGACCCATTTCTTCCTCTTTAGTCACTACTGCAACTGCAAAATCTCCTGGACAAATTATACCAGCACTTTCAAACGAGTGGTACAGATGAGGGATGACTTTTTCCCCATATTCTAGTTCGCGACTTTCAAATCTGGCCAAACGCCTATCTTTTTCTCACTTCTGTACCTTGATCATATCTGCTTTATCCGGCTTATACCCAAGCCCAAATCTTTTTGTATTTTTTGATAGGCTTAAAACATGATCTAAACGACTGTTGCTTTCCTTGAATGTCATGACTGAAAATCGAGATTTAGATTTCTTGCTTTCCCCATATAGAGTCGTAGCACTTGCCACCTCGAATGTTTGAAATGATGACTCAAAAGTTTCCTCTGCTGCATCAATATATGGCATTGAAGCTGGCCTAGAAACCAAGATATCCTCTTGACCAGATACAATTACTAGGCTTTTTCCAATTGAAAATTTAAGTTTCTGGTGCAGCGATGATGGGACAGATCCTGCAGAATGTATCCAAGGCCGCCCTAATAAGAAACTGTAAGCAGAGGGGATATCCATAACTTGGAAGGTTATGCTAAATGTGCATGGGCCGATTTGTATTGGAATCTAAATGTCACCCACCACCTGACTGCGTGCCCCATCGAAGGTCCTTACTACTACGGTACTTGGCCTCATATGGGACATATCCACTGGCAATCTTTCGAGCGTTGATTTTGCATTATGTTCAAAGAAGACCCATTATCCACCAGGACTTTTGCTACTAAAAAGTTCTTGCACTTGACTGAAATATGAAGTGCCTTCGTGTGTCCTGTGCCTCCGGGCGGTATCTCATCATCAGTGAAAGTTATGGTGTTGTGAGCAGTTATGTTCCCCACGATATTATCTAAACCATCTGTAGTGGTGTCCTTGGAAACATATGCTTGATTCAAAACATCCAATATCGTGTCTCGATGTGAATCAGAGGATAACAACAAAGATAATATGGAAATCTTAGCAGGCATCTGAGCTAGCTGTTCCACTACTTTTTATTCCCTTTGCTTAACCAACTTTAGAAATTCCTGAGTTTCTTCTTCAGACAGTCTGTTTGCCCCTTGATTTCTTCGTCACTGTTGTTTCTTTGGGCTTGACATTGCTATCTGTGTTACTTTCGACTTTTTCATTCTTCTCTTCTATTGTATTCTTTGAGAACTTCAATAACTGATCTGGAGTGTAGCATTTCCCACTCCGTGTTACGCCTCCCGTTCCGGAAATGTTGTCAACTGGAAGCGGTGGCGTTTCTGAATTAATAGTTACTTTGTACTCATAACTCCATGGTACTACCTTAGAACTCTTGTACTTGAAAGGAGCCGGCACCTGAATGGTGATCGACTTTGGATCATGAGTAGTAGTCTTCTCACGGTAATAGATCATAAGTGGCTTCAGTTTGAAAGATGGATTCAAACTTTCTTTAGGCATCAATTCTTCCACGGCGTCTATTTCCTCATCTTGGTGATGGGCTTGGGCAACCACAAGAAATTTTCAATCCATCAGCTCTTGGACTCTTTTATGAAAATGATGACACTGTTCCAAAGAATGTCCCTTTTCCCCAGCATGAAATAGGCAAGTCAAATTATCATCAAATCCTTCTTGAACAAGGTCCTTGTGTGCATACTCAATTGATACATATCCGTTAACGAGGAGAATCTCAAAAAGCTTCTCCTTGGGAGTCTTGATCTCTGTAACATCTGTCTTCTTGATAATATCCTGACACTTATCTATTGCATTCACCTGATGATTTGGTAAAGGATTATTATCAACATTGGGTCCCTCATCTTTTTTGAAATTTAACCATCCGGCCTTAATGAGCTCTTGCAACATTGGGTCCCTCATCTTTTTTGAAATTTAACCATTCTGTAGAATGTCAAACAACACCTCCATGGTAATCACACCTTGCATTAGGATCATACCATCTTGGATAAGGGGGTTGTAGTGGAGCAACAGGCTTGGGTGCCAACTGATGGTTCTGAATTAACTGAGGCAAGAGCTCAGTATATGTCATCGGAATCGGATCAAATTGGGCGTGCTTGTAAGGTGCTCGATTATTTTTCTGACTTGGAGTGACTGGTTGTTGTCTATGAGACTGAAAATTCTGATTCATTTGGGGTCTAGTATTTTGGCCATAAAATGGGGAGTACTGCGTTGATGCATTATTCACCTGGTGTGGATAGTATCCGTATGTAGGTAAATAATTCGAAGGATATTGTGCGATGGGTTGGTGGATTTGTCGATGGGACTTATCCACCTTCCCTGTCATCTGTACTTCTCCCTCTTTCTTCTTTGAACTGTTGCCCTTCTTTGTGCCTGAGGATTCAACGGTTTTGGCTATTCTACCATGTTTGATCCCGTACTCAATTCTTTCTCCAATTGTCACGATATCGGAGAAATTGGTTGACGCACTTCCAACCATATGTTCATAGAATGGGGACCTTAAGGTATTGATGAACATGGCAGAAAGCTCCTTATCCGTTAAAGGGGGTTGGACTTGAGCTGCCGTATCCCGCCACCTTTGAGCATAATCTTTGAAGTCTTCAGTACTCTTCTTTTCCATCCTCTGCAAGTCCAGTCGATTGGGAGCCAAAGCAATATTGTGCTTGTACTGTTTGAGGAAGGAATCAACCAAGTTCTTCCATGTGAAAACATGTGAACTATCCAACTGCATATACCAACGGGCAGCTGGACCCTTTAAGCTATCCTGAAAGCAATGTATGAGCAGCTTATCATTATGAACGTGCGCTGCCATCTTCCTACAGTATATAACAATGTGACTTTTAGGGCATGTTGTCCCGTCATATTTTTCAAATTCATGAAGTTTGAATTTCGGTGGGATCACAACGTCTGGAACTAAACATAATTGAGTGATATCCATGTTTCCAAAAACACTAGTGCCCTCGACCGCTCTCAACCTTTCCTCTAGAACTTCAAGTTTTTCATTAGAGGATGCGACTAACTCCTTCTTTACTTTTGGGTCATCCAAGTTAGGGACTGCAAAAGGTATTTTTGAAAATTCTGGCTTGAAATAAGAAGCACCAGCTTGGCTAGCCATGGGGATTTGGGGGATTTGGCCTTCTTTAAATGATGGAAAAGTGTATTGCCCAACAGGTATGTCATATAAGGGGTTATAGGTAGTATGTTGTGGCATGGACGCTTCTGCTGTCGTACGAACATGTGAAGCGAAACTGGGTGGAAATGGTAGGCCAGCTTGAGGGTTTCCAATCGGAGTGTCTGGTGCAGTTGTATCTGCAATCATTTTGTCCTTTTCTAAAGCGGCAATGATTGCATCAACCTTTTCCCTAATTTCCTCGATGTCTCGCTTAGTCTTCTCTTGTTCACCCTTTTCTTCCATAATCCTTGCTCTACGCCTAGTGTGGTAGACTCTTGTTGAACGAGCTATTTTATTGTTCTGTTTTTATTTTTATAAGAAAAGTCTTAGAGTAAGTAAAAAAGAAATAGAAGAAAGAACAGTATGAGATGCATGAATTAATGAAATTTTATTATTGAGGGAAAAAAATGAATATATCTACAAAATAAACAATTGGAGAATTGGGAAACAAGAAGACAAGGAACATTAATGAAAGTGACCAAAGTACCCAAGCTCTCTACGAATCATCCCTAAAAACTCAAACAACTCCTCCGCATTAGAGGCCATAAGTGATGTACTCTCTCGTAGATCCCTTGCTCATTCTGCAAATCCTCGGGCTCTCCTAGCCATGATCTTGATAGTGTTCATAGTTTGATTTACTTTCCCAAGAATTATTTGCATGTCTTCTCTCATAATGGCATAATCTCCCCTTAATGAGGAGTATTTTTCCTCTAGTTGTCCTCTCTCTAGTGACAACTGTTCGCATCCCCTTTGAAATGCTTGGAGCTGACGTTCCAACGAGCTTGAATAACTTTTAAAAGCTTCAGACTCTTCTGATTGAGTCTGCATGTTCACGCGTAGATTGTCCAGCGTTCGCCTTAGAGCGGTATTGACTTCTTCAAACTCGATAAGTTGCATTTTCTGCTTGTTGATGGTTTCATTTAATTCCGCAACTAACTCTAAGAGAGTCTCTCTGCCTCTTGAAAGGTCTTTGACCCTGTCCTCTTGTGAACGAGTTGCTCTTCGTAATACAGTATTTTCATTCCTACGAGCATGATTCTCCTTAATCAACCTTTTATTCTCGTTGTCCAATATATCATAATCTCTTTCTCGCTTGGCTCGGTTTTTTGAAACTCTCTCTACTTTTTCGAGTTTGCCACTAGCTTGAGTTACCTGGTCCATCAAACGTTTGACCTCTTGCTGTAATTTTTCATTTTCTAGTTTCAATGTTTAATTTCTTACGATAAACTGTAGACACCGTATTTGGTCCGACTTGATTTTTAGTAATAATGTTTGAAGTTTTTCAATATTTGGTAGTCGATTTGTTTTTGGTATGACAACATGATCATAGCTCAACTGGCATAAAGTTGTATTAACAATCACGAGGTCATTGTTTTGAATCCCTCTCCCGGCATATTATCAAAAATTTGTTTTTTAGTTTTCATGATTTATTTTCATTTTCATTTTATTTTATTTTTTTGTTTTATTTAATTTATTTGTTTATTTTGCTTATTTATTTTATTTTTATTTTGTTTATTTATTATTTATTTTTTTATTTTATTTTATTATTTTATTTTTTTCTTTGTTCTTCCCTCCTCTTCCCACATTCTCCATCCCCCCTCATTCTCCCAATCTCCCATTCTTTCCCCCTTCTCCTCCATTTCCCCCTCCTTTTCCCAACCTTCCATTCTTTCCCTTTCTTTCTCAACTCACTCCCTCTCCTTCTCCCAACCTTCCATTCTTTCCCCCTCTTTCTCAACTCACTCCCCCTCCTTCTCCCAACCTCCCATTCTTTCCCCCTTTTTTCTCAACCCCTTCCTCCAAGCTCTACTATATAATGAGAGCTTATGGAGGATGGAAGGGGACAACAAGAAGGACAAAAAAAAAAAGAGAGAAGAGGAGTGAAAGAGTTTAGAGAGAGAAATACACAAAAAAAGGAGAAGAAGAGTGAAATAGTTTAGAGAGAGAAAGACACAAAAAAGGAGAAGAAGAGTGAAAGAGTTTAGAGAGAGAAAGACACAAAAAAGGAGAAGAAGAGTGAAAGAGTTTAGAGAGAGAGAGACACAAAAAAGGAGAAGAAGAGTGAAAGAGCTTAGAGAGAGAAAGTGAGTTAGAGAGGGAAAAATAGAGATTTTAGAAGGATTTCCAAAGATCTAAGTTCACAACCACCGCCGCTCACCGCCACACCACTACCACCGCCGCCGTCGCTCACCGCCGCACCACCACCTTGCCGCTGCCGCTCACCGCCGCACCTTGCCGCCGCCGTTTGCCCGTTGATTTCGACGAGGTTCCTAAGTGAGGTTTAAGATAAAAGAGGAGGGAAGGTGGAAGAGTTAAAAGGAAAAAAGAGGGAAGGAAAAGAAAAAAAGGTAGACATTTTCGTGAAGAAGAAGAAGAAGGAGAGAGTGGGAGAGAGAGAAAGGTAAGTGGGTCCCTCCCCATTTAATTGTCTTCACATTTTTTTAAAATTTTTATTTTCTCTTTTAATTTTATTTTTGGTATATATTTTGCTTTCATTTTTCTTTTCCTACTTTTCTTTATTCTCTTTTATTAGTTTTCTAATCCTTATTTGTCATTTTAATTGACTTATAATTGGGATTTCTAATTGGAGTTTTATCTCAAATTGGCTTTTACTTTGAAATTCTTAAATCATGTTCAAATTTGCTTTAAAGTTTAACTTTTTATCTATTTCAATTAAATTCTAATTTGAAGGTTAATTTAATAATTGCTTACCAAATTTAATTTGAAATCTCAAATTAGATGTCAATTTCCCCTCAAATGGTTTTGGGAGAGAGAGAAAGGTAAGTGGGTCCCTCCCCATTTAATTGTCTTCACATTTTTTTTAAAATTTTTATTTTCTCTTTTAATTTTATTTTTGGTATATATTTTGCTTTCATTTTTCTTTTCCTACTTTTCTTTATTCTCTTTTATTAGTTTTCTAATCCTTATTTGTCATTTTAATTGACTTATAATTGGGATTTCTAATTGGAGTTTTATCTCAAATTGGCTTTTACTTTGAAAATCTTAAATCATGTTCAAATTTGCTTTAAAGTTTAACTTTTTATCTATTTCAATTAAATTCTAATTTGAAGGTTAATTTAATAATTGCTTACCAAATTTAATTTGAAATCTCAAATTAGATGTCAATTTCCCCTCAAATGGTTTTAATTTCAAGTCCCAATGAATTTCAAGGTGATTTTGGATTTTTTTCAAATGAAATTCAAATTGTATCTAATTAATTTGGAATTTCTAAGTAAAATTCAAAATAGGTTTTAATGTAGAATTTCAAAATCAAAGTCAATTTGGTTTAATTTGGATTTCAATTCAATTTCATTCTTGGTTTTAAATTAACTCAATTTCAATTTAGTTTTGGTTTGAAAATTTCAAATAGAATTTTAATTTTCCTTGTATTGACTTTAATTTGAATGAAATCTCAAATTGGTTCCATTTGTAGTTATGATATTCACAAAGAATTTCAATTTGATTTTAATTTAGATTTTCAAAATTGATTTCAATTGGATGTAAATGTGTTTTCTTAAATAAATTTCAAAATAGGTTTTGATTGAAAATTTTGAAGTCAATCTTAATTTGGTTAATATTTGAATTCCTTCAAACGATTTAAATTTGAAATACCCATGAATTTCAAAGTGAATTTTAATTTTGTATTTAAATTTGAACTGTTTAAATGAATCTCAAATGAAATTTAATTTAGTTTTAAATTGGATTTCAAGAAAAGTTTTTTTAAGTTGATTATGGAAACTTTAGGCTAATTTTGTCTAAGAACGGGTATTTAAGCTGACTGAAAGGGAACACCCTGCCTGGAAATTAGCCTAGATATTTTTGCAATCAACTTGAATTTGGTCTTAATTTAGAATTTTTGAAATCAACTTCAATTTGACTTTAAATTGGAATTCTCAAAACAATTTCAAAATGACTTTTAAACTGAGATTTCCAATTGAATTTCAATTTGGTTTTAGTTCGAATTTCTAAATTATTTAACCTTCTTTCAATTGATTTCAAATTCTTTATTTTAATTTTTAACTTTGAAATTTCTAATTAGTTTTTTTATTTGAAAAATAAAAAAGGATTTCTTTTTGTTGAATGGTGTCATACCACTCATAATTATTAATTCACATTTTATTCCTAAAATGTGAAATAATAGACATGGGACAAATAATATCATGTAAAACCTATGACGGAGTTTAATTTTCAAATTCTTGAGGTGAAAGATTTTCTTTAATTAGGAAATTTTTACATGATAATAAAGTCATGGGTTAACCCCACTCACAAAATTAAATCCTTACTTTATTTAAAGATAAGGTGAAATTAGTGAGACAATTAATTTTCAATTTTCATTTTTTTTTGTTCATTTTCGTTACGACACGGACCTTTTGTTTCATGAATTTGAGTAATAAAATAAAATGTTTTCAAACGGGTGTTGTAGGGTGCTAACACCTTCCCTACACACAACTGACCCCCGAACCTAAATTTTGATTTTCAAAGACCGGGTTTTCTTTAAATTGGGTGACCAATCACACCCCAAGATGATTGGTGGCGACTCCAAATCTTTCACCTCGAAAGAGACCCTAAGGAAAGGACGTCGGTCGCTCCGCGTCGCGATGACGTTGCGACAGCTTGGCGACTCCACTGGGGATTTTTCTTAGGCCGTTTTCATTTTTTTTATTATTCGATTCATTTTGTTATTTATTTATTTATTGTGGTCCATCTTATTTTCCTCATAGTTAGTGACTTGTGTGAGTATATTTTATGCTTTAAAGAATGTATTGTTAATTCATATTATACTGTCATGCATATATCACACACAACCACAGCTCTATACTCGGGCTTTACCTTTAGGATTAGGATCGAGGATGTAGTAGTGTCGACCTTCGAAGGGACATAATTGTCCTCGTGTAGGTGCATGAAAAATCCTCACTCAAGTTAGTTCATATGTTATTTTATAACACTTGGATTAATTTTGGGACCTTTTATCAATTAGGGTTAGAAATTCTCTACCTCACTCCATATTCGTGTCATGATTTTGTATTGTCATCTTTAGTTTGAATAAAAGGGTAAATCATGGAAAATCGGTTTTAAAGTCCACTCTTCTTAGTGTCACTTGTTTTTTCTTGTTTTTTTGTTCTACATTTTTTTTATTCTTTTAAAAAAGCTTAGACTTTGAAAAAGAAAGTTCTCTTTTAAAGGATTTAAGTTTTGTCAAAGAAAATTCTTTTTAAAAAAAAGCTTAGACTTTGTAAAAAAAGTTCTCTTTTAAAGGATTTAAGTTTTGTCAAGAAACAATTCTTTGAAAACTAAAATTTGAACTTTGTTTTTTTTTTTTTAAAAGAAGGTTTTTTTCTAAAAAAAAAGAATTTAAGTTTTGTCAAGAAAAAAATTCTTTGAAAACTAAAAGTTGAACTTTGTTTTAAAAAAAAGAAGGTTTTAAAAAAAAAATTTAAGTTTTGTCCAAAAAAAAAATTCTTTGAAAACTAAAATTTGAACTTTGTTTTTTTTTTTTTTTAAAAAAAAGGATTTTTAAAAAAGAATTTAAGTTTTGTCATGAATAGAAATTCTTTGAAGTCTAAAATTAAGACATTGCTTGAAATTCTAAAGAGTTAAAAGTTCTGTCAAAATAAAAGTTCAAGTTTTGTTTACAGGAATTTTTATTTTATTTTTTTAAGCTTAATTTTTGTTTTGAAAGAGGGGTTTTCTTTTAAATAAAAAGTTTAATTTTGACAAGACAAAGAAGTTTTTGTAAAATTGGTTAAAGAGTTCATTTTTTTTGTTTAAAAAGAGTTTTTAAGAAATTGAAGTCTTTCTATTTTGTTTAAGAAGGGAAAAACTTGTTTTCTAAAAAAAAGTCTTTCTATTTTGTTTAATTGGAGAAGTAAATATTTCTACATTCTTTTCATTTTAGATTTTTACTCTCCATTTTCTTTTTTTTATCTTTATTTTCCTAAAAAAGAGTTTATCCCAAGAAGCGTTTTTTTTTTCCTTTTTTTTCCCTTTACTCCATTTGGAGTCGAATTTAGTATTTAGTTTAGCCATACCATTTAGTTTGGGTCCTGCATCATGTTTTGGAATTAGTAGTGTCGACCTTCGAGGGGATTGCGAATGCTCCCGTGTAGGCACATGAAAGGTCCTCCCCATTTTTCATGACATTAAGTAGTTTTCTCACATTTTAAAACTAAATTCATTTCTCCATGGTACTGTCTTACTTTTTAGATGAAGTAATGTCGACCTTCGAGGGGATTGCGAATGCTCCCGTGTAGGCGCATGAAAAATCTATTTTAATAAAGCAGTAGTTAATTATTATTTCCTTACATTTTCTTTTTCTCCAAAAGGGAACAAAATGAATGCCAACGTACCCATAGAGTCGATACGGTCATCTTCCTCTGAGTATGATGAGTTGAGTACTGTGCTACAATGGGCAGAGCAAACACAACTAAAACATGGGGATAATCTGCCTTTTAAAAGCCCCGTGTCGTCATCCTTCTCAAGTCAAATTCAAATCATTGCTAACGAGCTAGGGGAGCTGAAGGCCATTTGGGAAGGTTTAACGCCAGAAAGAAGATTTTTGTTCTCAAAGAGATACGACCATATTGCAGACCTGATGTATATTCCAGTTAATCGGTTCACCGTCCAGGCTTTATTAGAATTCTGGGACCCGGCCTACAGGTGTTTCATATTTCAAGATTTCGACTTAGTCCCGACCATTGAGGAGTACAACACGATGCTGAACATTGAAGAAAAAGGTGGAGAAATGATGTATTGTTTCAACCCACAACTAACTGCAAAGAGAACTTTATCCAAATTTCTAGTTGTACACCTGAAGGAAGTGCAAAAAAATGTGAAAGTGAAAGGGGTTGAAGCGTCTATATCTACAGATTATCTAATAGAACTCGCTCGCAAACACATAAATTAAGAAAAAGGTCTGGTTCTGTTAGCTTTGTGCATCTACGGGATGGTCTTGTATCCTAGAGTTAAAGGATATGTGGATGGTGATGTCTTGAAGCTATTCTTCGGCATTGAGCAAGGGGTGGATCCAACCATACCTCTTCTAGCGGAAACGGTTCAGGCGCTCAATTATTGTAAGTTCAACAAAGGCGGGAAGTTGAGATGTTGTGTGCCCTTACTCTATATTTGGGTGCATAGTCATTTTAAGTTCCCCAGAAGATTTTGGCTGTAAAAAAATCAACTTCAGCAGCACGTGGAATCTAACAAGGAGTACAATTGCAGAATTTGGCACGACCCCATGAAACTCAAGTTTTCCGAGGAAAGAAACATGGGTGTCTTTCTTTTCGAATTCCAAATTAGAGCATGTGATTTGGAAGACACATTGGATGCCCCTAAAAGCCTTAATCTACAGATGCGGGAGCTTCCACACAGTTCCTCTAATAGGCCCTTGGGGATGCGTCCATTATGCTCCGTTGTTTGCCTTGCGACAAAGTTGGTTTAAACAGTTCATACCAGCAACTCATGGTCTGCATAAATTAGAATTTTCCTACAGTTGCGAGGATTCTAACGAAAAGAAACGACAAGTGCTGACTTCCTGGAGAACAGTTAGAAGGATAAATGGCAATAGTCACTCTGAGGGAGTTACTTCAGAATACCTGCAATGGCGCATTAAGAGGAGCAAGATCCCAATTACGACTCGTGACAATGTGGCAGAATCATCTAGTAGAGCAGTAGATAAGCCTAGCCAGCTAGCGACAGAGCGGAAAGAGTTAGTGGGAAGAAATCAAACATTGAAACTAGAAAATGAAAAATTACAGCAATAGGTCAAACGTTTGATGGACTAGGTAACTCAAGCTAGTGGCAAACTCGAAAAAGTAGAGAGTTTCAAAAAACCGAGCTAAGCGAGAAAGAGATTATGATATATTGGACGAGGAGAATAGAAGGTTGATTAAGGAGAATCATGCTCTTAGGAATGAAAATACTGCATTACGAAGAGCAACTCATTCACAAGAGGACAGGGTTAAAGACCTTTCAAGAGGCACAGAGACTCTCTTAGAGTTAGTTGTGGAATTAAATGAAACCATCAACAAGCAGAAAACACAACTTATCGAGTTTGAAGAAGTCAATACCACACTATGGCGAACACTGGAAAATATACGTGTGAACATGCAGGCTCAATCGGAAGAGTTTGAAGCTTTTAAAAGTTATTCAAGCTCGTTGGAATGTCGGCTCCAAGCATTTCAAAGGGGAAGCGAACAGTTGTCACTAGAGAGAGGACAACTAGAGGAAAAATACTCCTCATTAAGGGGAGATTATGCCATTATGAGAGAAGACATGCAACTAATTCTTGGAAAAGTAAATCAAACTATGAACACTATCAAGATCATGGCTAGGAGAGCCCGAAGATTTGCAGAATGGGCAAGGGATCTACGAGAGAATACATCACCTATGGCCTCTAATGCGGAGGAGTTGTTTGAGTTTTTAGGGATGATTCGTAGAGACCTTGGGTACTTTGGTCACTTTCATTAATATTCCTTGTCTTCTTGTTTTCCAATTCTCCAATTGTTTATTTCATAGATATATTCATTTTTTTCCCTCAATAATAAAATTTCATTCATTCATGCATCTCATACTGTTCTTTCTTCTATTTCTTTTTTACTTACTCTAAGACTTTTCTTTTAAAAATAAAAACAGAACAATAAAATAGCTCGTTCAACAAGAGTCTACCACACTAGGCGTAGAGCAAGGATTATGGAAGAAAAGGGTGAATAAGAGAAGACTAAGCGGGACATCGAGGAAATTAGGGAAAAGGTTGATGCAATCATTGTCGCTTTAGAAAAGGACAAAATGATTGCAGATACAACTGCACCAGACACTCCGATTGGAAACCCTCAAGCTGGCCTACCATTTCCACCCAGATTCGCTTCACATGTTTGTACGACAGCAGAAGCGTCCATGCCACAACATACTACCTATAACCCCTTATATGACATACCTGTTGGGCAATACCCTTTTCCATCATTTAAAGAAGGCCAAATCCCCCAAATCCCCACGGCTAGCCAAGCTGGTGCTTCTTATTTCAAGCCAGAATTTTCAAAAATACCTTTTGCGGTCCCTAACTTGGATGACCCAGAAGTAAAGAAGGAGTTAGTCGCACCCTCTAATGAAATACTTGAAGTTCTAGAGGAAAGGTTGAGGGCGGTCGAGGGCACTAGTGTTTTTGGAAACATGGATGCCACTCAATTATGTTTAGTTCCAGACGTTGTGATCCCACTGAAATTCAAACTTCCTGAATTTGAAAAGTATGACGGGACAACATGCCCTAAAAGTCACATTGTTATGTACTATAGGAAGATGGCAGCGCACGTTCATAATGATAAGCTGCTCATACATTGCTTTCAGGATAGCTTAAAGGGTTCAGCTGCCTGTTGATATATGCAGTTGGATAGTTCACATGTTGTCACATGGAAGAACTTGGCTGATTCCTTCCTCAAATAGTACAAGCACAATATTGCTTTGGCTCCCGATCGACTGGACTTACAGAGGATGGAAAAGAAGAGTACTGAAGACTTCAAAGATTATGCTCAAAGGTGGCGGGATACGACAACTCAAGTCCAACCCCCTTTAACGGATAAGGAGCTTTCTGTCATGTTCATCAATACCTTAAGGTCTCCATTCTATGAACATATGGTTGGAAGTGCGTCAACCAATTTCTCCGATATCATGACAATTGGAGAAAGAATTGAGTATGAGATCAAACATGGTAGAATAGCCAAAACCATTGAATCCTCTGGCACAAAGAAGGGCAACAGTTCAAAGAAGAAGGAGGGAGAAGTACAGATGATAGGGAAGGTGGATAAGTCCCATCGACAAATCCACCAACCCATCGCACAATATCCTTTGAATTATTTACCTACATACGTTATATTATCCACACTTGGTGAATAATGCATCAACGCAGTACTCCCCATTTTATGGCCAAAATACCAAACCCCAGATGAATCAGAATTTTCAGTCTCGTAGACAACAACCAATCACTCCAAGTCAGCAAAATAATCGAGCACCTTACAAGCAAGCCCAATTTGATCTGATTCTGATGACATATACTGAGCTCTTGCCTCAGTTAATTCAGAACCATCAGTTGGCACCCAAGCCTGTTGCTCCACTGCAACCCCCTTATCCAAGATGGTATGATCCTAATGCAAGGTGTGATTACCATGCAGGTGCTGTTGGGCATTCTATAGAAAATTGCACTTCTTTGAAGTATAGGGTGCAAGAGCTCATTAAGGCCGGATGGTTAAATTTCAAAAAAGATGAGGGACCCAATGTTGATAATATTCCTTTACCAAATCAATAAGTAAATGCAAAAGATCAGTGTCAGAATATTATCAAGAAGGCAGATGTTACAGAGATCAAGACTCCCAAGGAGAAGCTTTTTGAGATTCTCCTCGTTAACGAATATGTATCAATTGAGTATGCACACAAAGACCTTGTTCAAGAAGGATTTGATGATAATTTGACTTGCCTATTTCATGCTGGGGCAAAGGGACATTCTGTGGAACAGTGTCATCATTTTCATAAAAGAGTCCAAGAACTGGTGGATTCAAAATTTCTTGTGGTTGCCCAAGCCCATCACCAAGATGAGGAAATAGACACCGTGGAAGAATTGCTGCCTAAAGAAAGTTTGAATCCATCTTTCAAACTGAAGCCACTCACGATCTATTACCGTGAGAAGACTACTACTCATGATCCAAAGTCGATCACCATTCAGGTGCCGGCTCCTTTCAAGTACAAGAGTTCTAAGGCAGTACCATGGAGTTATGAGTACAAAGTAACTATTAATTCAGAAACGCCACCGCTTCCAGTTGACAACATTTCCGGAACGGGAGGCGTAACACGAAGTGGGAAATGCTACACTCCAGATCAGTTATTGAAGTACTCAAAGAATACAATAGAAGAGAAGAATGAGAAAGTCGAAAGTAACACAGATAGCAATGTTAAGCCTAAAGAAACAACAGTGATGAAGAAATCAAGGGGCAAACAGACTGTGTCCGAAGAAGAAACTCAAGAATTTCTAAAGTTGGTTAAGCAAAGTGAATACAAAGTAGTGGAACAGCTAGCTCAGACACCTGCTAAGATTTCCATATTATCTTTGTTGTTATCCTCTGATTCACATCGAGACACGATATTGGAAGCTTTGAATCAAGCATATGTTTCCAAGGACATCACTTCAGATGGTTTAGATAATATCGTGGGGAACATAACTGCTAACAACACCATAACTTTCACTGATGATGAGATACCGCCCGAAGGCACAGGACACACGAAGGCACTTCATATTTCAGTCAAGTGCAAGAAATTTTTAGTAGCAAAAGTCCTGGTGGATAATGGGTCTTCTTTGAACATAATGCCAAAATCAACGCTCGAAAGATTTCCAGTGGATATGTCCCTTATGAGGCCAAGTACCGTAGTAGTAAGGGCCTTCGATGGGGCACGAAGTTAGGTTGTGGGTGACATTGAGATTCCAATACAAATCGGCCCATGCACATTTAGCATAACCTTCCAAGTTATGGATATCCCCTCTGCTTACAGTTTCTTATTAGGGCAACCTTGGATACATTCTGCAGGAGCTGTCCCATCATCGCTGCACTAGAAACTTAAATTTTCAATTGGAAGGAGCCTAGTAATTGTATCTGGTCAAGAAGATATCTTGGTTTCTAGGTCAGCTTCAATGCCATATATTGATGCAGCAGAGGAAGCTTTTGAGTCATCATTTCAAACATTCGAGGTGGCAAGTGCTACGACTCTATATGGGGAAAGCAAGAAATCTAAATCTCGATCTTCAGTCATGACATTCAAGGAAAGCAACAGTCGTTTAGATGATGTTTTAAGCCTATCAAAAAATACAAAAAGATTTGGGCTTGGGTATAAGCCGGATAAAGCAGATATGATCAGGGTACAGAAGCGAGAAAAGATAGGCGTTTGGCCAGATTTGAAAGTCGCGAACCAGAATATGGAGAAAAAGTCATCCCTCATCTCTACCACTTGTTTGAAAGTGTTGGTATAATTCGTCCAGGAGATTTTGCAGTTGCAGTAGTGACTAAAGAGGAAGAAATGGGTCCGTGGATCTACACGTGCCCTGAAAACTTCGAGCTCAACAATTGGAGTACTATTGAATTACCGTCATTTGCTGTTAAGATGTCAAAGTAATTGACCACTTTTTATTGTTTTTTGCAATTTAAATTTTCAATTTCAAGTTAGGTTAGTCATTTTACTCATTTCATTTTCTAGACTTCTTTCTATGTGTTCAAGTAAATTTCATCATTCAATGAAGGTTTTAGTTCATTTCCTTTTGCTATTGCATATTACACTCTCCATGGCAAAATATTTACTCTTCTTTTCTTCTTTTTTTCAAATTATCAACATCTTAAGCAGTAATACTAAGATTGAATGTGCAAACAATTCTCAATACGAACTTGATACTCCTATACACAATGTTGAGTCTGACGAGGAAGAAGAAGATTTTGAACCTAGTGCTGTGTTGTTAGAAATGATAGAGGAAGGGGAAAAAGCGTTGGGCCCCCATGAAAAGTTAACAGAGATAATTAGCCTGGGATCACAAGCAGAAGTCAATGAGGTTCAAGTTGGCATTAATGTCTATACAGAAACTCACAAAGAGCTTATTGATTTGCTCATAGAATATGTCGATATCTTTGCTTGGTCCTATCAAGACATGCCTGGGCTAGACACAAATATTGTAATGCATCATTTACCACTCAAACCTGAGTGCAAACCAGTAAGGCAAAAGTTACGAAAGATGAAGCCGGATATGTTAATTAAGATAAAGGATGAAGTCAGAAACAAATTGATGCTGGATTTCTGACTGTGTCCAATTACCCTGAATGGGTTGCATACATTGTTCCTGTGCCAAAGAAGAATGGGCAAGTTAGGATGTGTGTGGATTATAGGGATTTAAACAAAGCAAGCCCTAAAGATAATTTTCAACTCCCTCACATTGATGTGTTGGTAGATAACACTGCTGGTTTTTCTACCTTCTCTTTTATGGATCGTTTTTCAGGCTACAATCAAATAAAAATGGCACCTGAAGATAAGGAAAAAACTACATTTATTACATTGTGGGGAACATTCTGCTACAAAGTTATGCCGTTTGGTCTGAAAAATGCTGGGGCCACCTACCAGCGAGCCATGGTTACTTTATTCCATGATTTGATGCACAAGGAGATTGAAGTGTATGTAGATGATATGATTGCCAAGTCGAAAGAGGAGGAAGAGCACACAACCGTTCTCCGCAAGTTGTTCGATCGATTGAGAAAGTTCCAGCTCAAGCTCAATTCGAGCAAATGTATATTCGGGGCAACCTCTGGTAAATTGTTAGGATTTTTGGTTAGCCAAGAAGGTATCAAGGTCGACCCTGACAAAGTTAAGGCAATTTTGGAAATGTCGCCTCCGCAAACACAGAAAGAAGTTAGAGGATTTTTGGGTCGGATAAATTATATTGCCAGGTTCATAGCGCAATTGACCACAACATGTGAGCCTATTTTCAAGTCGGTTCGCAAAAACAATGATGGCATTTGGAATGAAGATTTTCAAACAGTTTTTGATAAAATTAAGCAGTATTTACGAAATCCACTGATCCTCGTACCACCAGTGCCTGGACGTCCGCTCATTTTGTATCTCACCGTAATTGAAAGTGCAATGGGATGTGTACTGGGACAACATGATGACTCTGGTAGGAAAGAGCGAGCTATATACTATTTGAGCAAAAAGTTCACCAGTTGTGAAACCAGGTACTCCTCGATGGAAAAAACTTGTTGTGCTCTTGCTTGGGCTGCACGTCGCTTAAGGCAATACATGTTGTATTACACGACATGGCTTATTTCAAAAAAGGATCCTGTGAAATACATCTTCGAGAAGCCATCTTTATCGGGACGAATTGCAAGGTGGCAAGTTCTTTTATCCAAGTAAGACATCACATATGTGACTCGAAAGTCAGTAAAGGGGAGCGCGCTAGCTGATTATCTGGCACAACAACCTATAGAGGACTATGAGCCAATGAAGTTCGACTTCCCTGATGAGCATATCCTCACTGTAGCAACAGAGAAAGAAATATCGAATCCAGATATGTGGACCATGTTCTTTGGTGGGGCTTCAAATGAATTGGGTCACGGAATAGGCACAATATTAATATCGCCTTGAGGAGAATTATTCCCTCTCACTGCTAAGCTGTGTTTTGATTGCACGCACAACATGGCTGAATACGAAGCTTGTTCAATGGGCATTCAAGCTTCTCTATATATGAAGATTGAAAGGCTTCAGGTCTTGGGGGACTCTTTGCTAGTGATTCATCAGCTAAGAGGAGAATGGGAAACCAAAGATGCTAAATTATTGCCTTACAAGCAACTTATAACAAGATTATCTCAACAGTTTGATCAAATTACTTTTGATTATTCCCCAAGAGAGAATAATCGGATAGCAGATGCATTGGCTACTCTAGTAGTCATGTTCAATGTGGATTTTGATGAAGGGGTCCAGCCAATTAAAATCGAAAAGCGAGATGTTCCCACCTCCTACATGAATATTGAGAATGAGTCAGATGACAAGCCGTGGTTTCAAGACATTAAACAGTATCTAAAATGCGGAACCTATCCTCCTAATGCATCATAAAATGACAAGCGAACTCTAAGAAGATTGGCAGTGAAATTTTTCTTGAATGGGGAGATACTTTACAAAATAAACTATGACATGGTTCTGTTAAGATGTGTGGACGCCACATAGGCTAATAATATTATGAAAGAAATCCACGAGGGAATTTGTGGTACCCATGCAAATGGGCATATGATGGCTAGACAAGTTTTGAGAGCTGGTTATTATTAGCTGACTATGGAAACAAATTGCATTAAGTATGCAAGAGAATGTCATAAATGTCAAATTTATGCAGACAAGACTCATGCTCCTTCATCCGAGTTACACATTTTAACTACTCCTTGGCCTTTCTCCATGTAGGGAATGGATGTGATTGGACCCATTGATCCTAAAGTTTCAAATGGAAATCGATTTATCTTGGTGGCCATAGATTACTTTACCAAATGGGTAGAGGCAGGCTCTTATCGTGATGTGACAAAAGGGGTCGTGATCAAATTCATCAAGAAGGAGATCATTTGTCGATACGGCCTCCCTGAGACCATCATATCAGATAACGCTAGAAACTTGAACAATAAGATGATGAGTTATGCGAGAAATTCAAGATTAAACATCTCAATTCCACCCTTATAGACAAAAAATGAATGGGGTTGTTGAAGCTGCAAACAAAAACATAAAAAGAATTGTTGAAAAGATGACTGTAACGTACAAAGATTGGCATGAAATGCTTCCATTCGCTCTACACAGCTATCGCACGTCAGTTCGTACATCGACTGGGGCAACGCCTTTTTCCTTAGTATATGCTATGGAGGTTGTACTCCCAATTGAAGTGGAAATTCCATCACTAAGAGTTCTTATGGAAGCTAAATTGGAAGAGGCTGAATGGGTCCATAATCGCTATGCACAACTCAATTTCGTTGAAGAGAAGAGATTAACAGCATTGAGTAGAGGTCAGCTCTACCAAAGAAGGATGATGAGAGCATACGATAAGAAAGTTCGCCCAAGAAGATTCAGAGAGGGAGATCTTGTACTAAAAAGGATCCTTCCATTTCAAAGGGATCATCGAGGAAAATGGACTCCAAATTATGTAGGACCATTTGTAGTGAAAAAGACTTTCTCTGGAGGGGCATTAATCTTAACAAAAATGGATGGTTGTAAATTATCAAGCCCAGTCAATTCAGACTATGTTCGGAAGTATTATGCATAGATCGTCTTACTATCTTTCCCAAGAAGGCTAGACAAAGTTGCAGAGTATTTCAATAAGTGTTTTGGAAAGTTTCATTTCATTCTCACTATTTTGTTTAAAAAGTTGTTTTATCCCTCACCACCTCCACCCCTCAATTTGGAGATGTTTTCCATTGTGTACTTTATTGATTAATAAAGGATTTGTTTCCTCCATTTTGACCAGTATAGTTGTTATTTTTATGCCAATCACAAATACAAATTATGCATGTTACATCTCAAGTTTGGGTATTTCATTGTCCAACCTCTCCGCTTTCTTTCAAAAAAAGAAGAAAGAAAAAATAAATGAAAATGAGAAAAAGAAAAAGAAAGAAAATAGATGCTTTCACTATAATCGTTGAGGAAAATTTGTCATTTTACCCTTCTCATGGAAAGTATGTTCGTTATTATCAGCTATACTCTCAATCAACTGCAACCTTTATTTTGACTGTCGTTCATGTGCAAAGTTCCATATTACCATCTCTCCCCAGACAAGGTTCTAATTATCACACTGGGGCAAAGCACCCCCTCGTGAAGTAAGAATTCAAAATTACTTACTATGAAACCTTGAGCCTAGCCCACCACGCGTGATTTTTGTGGTAGGCCAACATGAATTACTGATCCACAATTGAACCCTTTGCTAAACTCATTGCGTATAGTTGCGTTGAATCTCCATATTTGTCTACCCACTTGAGAGCCTTTTGCTAAGCCCGCCACATCTAACCATGTGGCGAACATTTCAAAATATCCACCCAATATTACCAAGAGACCTTCAATAGTAATGAAATAGGGATTAAACTCTTACGATTTACTGCTTCATAATTAAGACTTGTAGTTCTTTGATTTTTCCTATATTTCAACTTTTTTTTTCAATCTACACTTTTCCTACCATTTCTATCGTTTGTCTTCTCTCCTTTTATTGGAAGGTGACTCCAAGACTAAGGATGATAATCTTGGGAACATGGACTTAGTAACTTGACAAATTGTCTTGAAGTCTCAAATTCTTTCATTGAGTTTTGCTTGAGAAATGACCCTATCATGGTACCGAGGAACATTGGCAAAGAAACAACATGGAGTGATTATTGAAGTCGGGAAGGACGACTTACCGGTGGTTGATCTTCTACATGTGATTGCATTAAATTGCATTAAATCGAACCCTATTATTGTTTAGAGGTCGAAGCCTGTTCAGAGTCAGGTCCATTTCATGTTTTACTTTGGTTGGTTAAATTGAACACTATTCTTGTTTAGAGGTCGTAGCCTGGTCAGAGTCAGGTCCACTTCATGTTTTACTTTGGTTAGTTAAATTGAACCCTGCTAGTCATTAGAGGTCGAAGCCTTGTCAGAGTCAGGTCCATTTCATGTTTTACTTTCGTTGGTTAAATCGAACCCTGCTAGTCAGTAGAGGTCGAAGCCTGGTCAGAGTCAGGTCCATTTCATGTTTTATTTTGGTTGGTTAAATCGAACCCTGCTAGCTAGCAGAGGTCGAAGCCTGGTTTGAGCCAGGTCCATTGCCTTTTCCTTTTGGTTAAATCGAAGCATATTCTTGTTTAGAGGTCGAAGCCTGGTCTGAGCCAAGTCCATTCCCCTTTTCTTTTGATTAAATCGAACATTATCTTTGATTAGAGATGAAAATCCGATCAAAGTGAGGTTCATTTTCCTTTCCCAATTATAGGTTATGTTTGGTTTAAGCATGAAGCCCTTTCTTTTATTCTTAACGAAAAATCTTCGCCTTCCCAATACTTTGTCTTTTTCCTTTGTTTACCCTTTCAATCCTTCAAGGATACACAACGGGGGGCAAACTATAGACACCGTATTTGGTCCGGCTTGATTTTTAGTAATAATGTTTGAAGTTTTTCAATATTTGGTAGTTGATTTGTTTTTGGTATGTCAACAAGAGCATAGCTCAACTGGCAAAAAGTTGTATTAACGATCACAAGGTCCTTGGTTCGCATCCTTCTCTCTGCATATTATCAAAAATTTGTTTTTTAGTTTTCATGATTTATTTTCATTTTCATTTCATTTTCTTTTTTTGTTTTATTTAATTTATTTGTTTATTTTGTTTATTTAGTTTATATTTATTTTGATTATTTATTTATTTTATTATTTTATTTTATTTTATTATTTTATTTTTTTTCTTTCTTCTTCCCTCCTCTTCCCACGTTCTTCATCCCCCCTCTTTCTTTCCCCTTTCTTCTCCATTTCCCCCTAATTCTCCCAACCTTCCATTCTTTCCCCCTGTTTCTCAACTCACTCCCCCTCCTTCTCTCAACCTCCCATTCTTTCCCCCTCTTTCTCAACTCACTCCCCCTCCTTCTCCTAATCTCTCATTCTTTCTACCTTTTTCTCAACCCCTTCCTCCAAGCTCTACTATATAATGAGAGCTTATGGAGGATGGAAGGGGACAAAAACAAGGACAAAAAAAAAAAAGAAAAGAGGAGTGAAAGAGTTTAGAGAGAGAGAAAGACACAAAAAGGAGAAGAATAGTGAAAGAGTTTAGAGAGAGAAGGACACAAAAAAGGAGAAGAAGAGTGAAAGAGCTTAGAGAGAGAAAGTGAGTTAGAGAGGGAAAAATAGAGATTTTAGAAGGATTTTCAAAGATCTAAGTTCACAACCACCGCCGCCGCCCGCCGCTGCACCTTGCCGCCGCTGTTTGCCCGTTGATTCCGACGATGTTCCTAAGTGAGGTTTAAGATAAAAGAGGAGGGAAGGTGGAAGAGTTAAAAGAAAAAAAGAGGGAAGGAAAAGAAAAAAAGGTAGACATTTTCGTGAAGTCATGAAGGGGAGAGTGGGAGAGAGAGAAAAGGTAAGTGGGTCCCTCCCCAAATAATTGTCTTCACATTTTTTTTTTAATTTTTATTTTCTCTTTTAATTTTATTTTTGGTATATATTTTGCTTTCACTTTTTTTCCTCCTTTTCTTTATTCTCTTTTATTAGTTTTCTAATCCTTATTTGTCATTTTAATTGACTTATAATTGGGATTTCTAATTGGAGTTCTTTCTCAAATTGGCTATTACTTTGAAATTCTTAAATCATGTTCAAATTTGCTTTAAAATTGAACTTTTTATCTATTTCAATTAAATTCTAATTTGAAGGTTAATTTAATAATTGCTTACCAAATTTAATTTGAAATCTCAAATTAGATGTCAATTTCCCCTCAAATGGTTTTAATTTCAAGTTCCAATGAATTTCATGGTGATTTTGGATTTTTTTCAAATGAATTTGAAATTGTATCTAATTAATTTGGAATTTCTAAGTAAAATTCAAAATAGGTTTTAATGTAGAATTTCAAAATCAATGTCAAATTGGTTTAATTTGGATTTCAATTCAATTTCATTCTTGGTTTTAAATTAACTCAATTTCAATTTAGTTTTGGTTAGAAAATTTCAAATAGAATTTTAATTTTCCTTGTATTGATTTTAATTTGAATAAAATCTCAAATTGGTTCCATTTGTAGTCCTGATATTCACAAAGAATTTAAATTTGATTTCAATTTAGATTTTCGAAATTGATTTCAATTGGATGTAAATTGGTTTTCTTAAATAAATTTCAAAATAGGTTTTGATTGAAAATTTTGAAGTCAATCTTAATTTGGTTAATATTTGAATTCCTTCAAACGATTTAAATTTGAAATACCCATGAATTTCAAAGTGAATTTTAATTTTGTATTTAAATTTGAACTATTTAAATGAATCTCAAAT
Source organism: Luffa acutangula (assembly GCA_036850905.1). Taxonomy (NCBI): domain Eukaryota; kingdom Viridiplantae; phylum Streptophyta; class Magnoliopsida; order Cucurbitales; family Cucurbitaceae; genus Luffa; species Luffa acutangula. The sequence goes on from CM072087.1 coordinate 12,275,892, forward strand.
GGAATTTAATTTAGTTTTAAATTGGATTTCAAGAAAAGTTTTTTTTTAAGTTGATTATGGAAACTTTAGGCTAATTTTGTCTAAGAACGGGTATTTAAGCTGATCAAAAGGGAACACCATGCCTGGAAATTAGCCTAGATATTTTTGCAATCAACTTGAATTTGGTCTTAATTTAGAATTTTTGAAATCAACTTCAATTTGACTTTAAATTGGAATTCTCAAAACAATTTCAAAATGACTTGTAAACTGAGATTTCCAATTGAATTTCAATTTGGTTTTAGTTCGAATTTCTAAATTATTTAACCTTCTTTCAATTGATTTCAAATTCTTTATTTTAATTTTTAACTTTGAAATTTCTAATTAGTTTTTGGGAAAAATACACTTTTGGTCCCTGAGGTTTGGGTTAAGTGACACTTAGGTCCCTGAGTTTTCAAACTCAACAAAAATACCGATGAGTTTTGAGATAAGTAGCACTTTGGTCCCTGCCGTCAATTTTTCTGTTAAATGTTAACGGCTGCTGACGTGGCACTATTATTTTAATAAAAAAAGTATTTTTTTAATTTTTTTTAAATACAAAAACATTAAAATAATAAAATAATATTATTTTATCTTTTTTTTTAATACTTTTCCCCTTTCTCTTTCTTCCTCTTCCCCACTTCCTTCTCCTAACTTCTTCTTCTTCAACTTCATCTTCTTCAACTCACCTTTTCTTTTCTTTTTTTTTTTTTAAATATAGAAGAGGGAGAGGGAGGAGGGTCCTCCCTCCTCCCGTTTCCGGCGCAAAACGGGAGGAGGGAGGACCCTCCTCCCTGTTGGGTTTTATGCCCTAAAAATCGTAGATAGTAAATGTACATTTGACCGAACATTAATAAAGTGATGTATTATTCAATGTTTGTATTATATCTTGTCTTATTAACCCTAATCCAATAAACTAAACATCCAAGGCTAATAGAATGAGGCTTGAACTAGTATGTAGGGACATACGGGGATCAATGTTACAATTTTAGCCTAAAAGGTCTGTAGTATAGGGATAAGGCTGGGTACCTTATCCTGGTGACACTATGGATACGACCCGCTTTGTATATTGATACAAACGTAGTGATCCAACGCGTTCATGTGGTTGACATGCAAGTGGGGGTATTCTGTGCAATGAGTTTGCACAAAGACTGGACCACGAAATAGTTAACCACTAACTGTAACACCGTTAGTTAGCTTGGTTTCTATTTCACTAGGATGACCTAGGCAACTTGGCCTTAATCCTGAGTGGATTATGGACTCCTGTTCATAAGGGATTGTCCTTTGATTTGTACGGGTGAGAGTGGCCTGTTCGCCGACTCAATAAGCCTACGATTTTGGGGATAAGACCGAGTGGGGAGCTGGGAACGTAGTCTTACAAGATGGAATTCACTCCTTCCCGATATTAGGGTAAGTAGAGGTGTGTTCCCTTAAGTGGTGTCTCCGGGTCTTGAACAATGGGCCCTACCCTCTTTATGGCACGAGAGGAATTTCTGTTTGTTGGTTGGACCGCAAACAGGTTGTTCATTAGAGGAGCACTGGTACTTAAGGACCAAGAGGTAGCCTAGGGGTAAAACGGTAATTTGACCTAGCTGGGATATGAACACACGTGAAGGGCTAACTTGCTGTTGACGGTCGATATCCGTGGACACAAAAATATATCTGCAGTGAGAAGAGTGCAGCTGTGGTTCTATAGTGGAGTGAACCACTGTTAACGAACATTGATTAATTTGGTTAATGAGTTTAGCTAATTAATCTCACATCGTTGGAGCTTCTGATCTGTAGGTCCATTAGGTCCCACCATTAGCTCATTAGGGGTGTTGAGGTAAAATTCTAAAGGGGTTTAGAACATTCGAAGGTGTTTGAATGTTAAGTTTAATTATGAATAGGATTCATAATAAAAACTATAGGTTATAATTAATGCACATTTGATGTACATTACAACTATAGTTTATGAGAGAGAAATATATTTAAGTATATGATATTTAATTATAATATTAGTTAATTAATGAATTAATTAATATTATTTGGTTTTAATTTAATTTAATTAAATTTGATTTAATTACTTTAGATTAAAACTATGGGTTATGTGAGAGGATGACATAAATGTGATTTATGGATTTCTTAATATTATTTAATTAATTATTATTAATATAGTAATTAATTTAATAATTAATATTTTCTCATCAGTTAATAATAACTGATAATAATTAATCCTACCCACTCATGCTGCAGTACACACGATGTGGAGTAAGATAAGGAGTTATTTTAGTAACTGAGTGATTCAGTTAGGGTTTTTATCCCAATTTGGTCTCTGAGATTTTTGGGCTCTCCTCAGTCGTGTATCTCTCTCCCTCTCTCTCTCAGAAGTTTTCTTTGTGATTTTCCTCTCCTGTGAATTCAGAGAACTCCTCCCAAAATTCCTAGAATTTACTTGGTTCCCACAAACCCCTCAACTCCATTCTCTAAGAGGATATTGGTGCATCCTTTTTGGTGGTGTTCATAAGAGTTTTGATGTGAAAAAGGAGATTTTTAGTTGCTGGATTTTTTTTGCAAACATCAAGAAAAAGGCGAAACACATCAAGAACGTCATACAAAGTAAGTGTTCTTGATCAAGGATCATTAGGATCCATTTAGATTAGATCTAGTTTTTTTCCTAATGAGTTTTAGCATGTTTTATAATTAATTTATAGCATGATTTAAAGTATTTTTTTCTGCTGTGATTTTATTTGCTAACGTATGGTATTTTAATTCAAATTAAATAAGAGTTAAGATTCTGTTCGTTTCCGCTGCCAAGGGCTTTTATCCCTTACACTCCCTCCTCCCGTCGCCGGCGCTGGAAAGGGTCCTCCCTCCTCCCGTCGCCGGCGCCGGAAAGGGAGAGAGGACCCTCCTCCCTCTCCCTCTTCTATATTTCAAAAAAAAAAAGAAAAGAAAAGGTGAAGAAAGGGAAGAGAAGAGAGAAGAGAGAAGAGAAGAGAGGGAAAGAAAGAAATTAAAAAAAAAACTCGCCGGGGGCCGGCCGGCCGCCGGAGTTGAAGAAGACGAAGTTGGGAAGAAGAAGTTAGGAGAAGGAAATGGGGAAGAGGAAGAAAGAGAAAGGGGAAAAGTATTAAAAAAAAGATAAAATAATAATATTTTATTATTTTAATATTTTTGTATTTAAAAAATTTAAAAATAAATTTTTTTTATTAAAATAATAGTGCTACGTCAGCAGCCGTTAAGATTTAACAGAAAAATTGACGGCAGAGACCAAAGTGTTACTTATCTCAAAACTCAAGGGTATTTTTGTTGAGTTTGACAACTTAGGGACCTAAGTGTCACTTAACCCAAACCTCAGGGACCAAAAGTGTATTTTTTTCTTAGTTTTTTTTATTTGGAAAATAAAAAAAGATTTCTTTCAGTTGAGTGGTGTCATACCACTCATAATTATTAATTCACATTTTATTCCTAAAATGTGAAATAATAGACATGTGACAAATAATATCATGTAAACCTATGACGAAGTTTAATTTTCAAATTCTTGAGGTGAAAAATTTTCTTTAATTAGGAAATTTTTATATGATAATAAAGTCATGGGTTAACCCTGTTAGGTTTTATGCCCTAAAACTCGTAGATAGTGAATGTAAACAAATTGTATACTTGTTTCAATAAAGTGTTATTGAGTTTCTACAATAAAGTGTTATTGTTAAATATGTTGGGTTTTATGCCCTAAAACTCGTAGATAGTGAATGTAAACAAATTGTATACTTGTTTCAATAAAGTGTTATTGAGTTTCTACAATAAAGTGTTATTGTTAAATATTGCACAATTTGACCCAAATCCAATAAACTAAGATCCAAGGTTGTTTGTATGTAACTTGAACTAGTATGTGGGGACATACAAGGATCGATGTTCAAGTAACAACCTAAAAGGTCTATAGTACAAGGATAAGGTTGGGTACCTTATCCTGGTAACACTATGAGATACGACCCGTTTTGTATTTGATACAGACGTATTGATCCAAAACGTCCATGTAGTAGACATGCAAGGGGGGGTATCCTATGCAATGAGTTTGCATAAGACCGGACCACGAAATAGTCAACCATTAGTTATAACACCGTTAACTAATTAGGTTACTGTTTCAATAGGATGACCTAGGTAACTCAGTCTTAATCTTGAGTGTGTCATGAACTCCTTCTCATGAGGGATCGCCTTTGATTAGCATGGGTGAGAGTGGCCAATACGCCGACTCAATATGTCTTCCTTTTTGGGGACAAGACCGAGTGGGAGGCTGGGGACATGACAACACAAGAAGGAATTCACTCCTTCCCACTTTTAGGTGAAGTAGATGAGTGTTCCCTTAAGTGGTGACTCCGGGACTTGAACAAAGGGATCCCGCCCTCTCACTGGTCTGAGAGGGACTTTCTGTTTAATGGTTGGACCATAAACAGGTTGTTCATTAGAGGAGCGATGGTACTTAAGGAGACAGATGTAACACAGGGGTAAAACGAAAATTTGACCCAGCTGTGATTACGGACACTCGTGAAGGATTGACTTACCGGCATAGGTCTACATCCATGGACACAGAAATGTTCTACAGTGAGAAGAGTTCAGTTGTGGGTCTTTAGTGGAATGACCCACAATTAATGAATATTGGTTAACCTGATTAATGAGTTTAATCTATTAACCTCATATCATTGGAGCTTCTGATTTGTAGGTCCATTAGGTCCCCCTGCTAGCTCGTAAAGAGTAATTAGGAACAAATATATCTTGAGAGAATTTGAATAGTTCAAATTCATATTGGAAAATAAGTTAATTGTATGAGATACAAATTAATATAATGTATAGTGATGCATTAAAATATAAAGTCTAATTTGAGATTAAACTTTATAATATTGAGAGATTGATATATTTGAAAGAGTTCAAATATATGTCTAATTAAATATAGGGTATTTAATTAGAAGATGAATTAATTAATTATGAATTAATTAATTAATCAATTTAGTTTAAATTAAATGAGATTTAATTAAACTATAGTCTATGAGAAAAATAAATATTTGAAGAAGTTCACATATTAATATGAATTTGATTCATATTAAATTTATAGGATATAAGAGAATTTGAAGGAGTTCAAATTTTGATATGAATTTGATTCATATTATAGAATTAATTAATTGAAGGCCTCAAATTAAATATATGATATTTAATTGAGTAATTAATTAATTAACTAATAGAAGGTCTGAAATTAAATATATGATATTTAATTGGTGACTAATTAATTAAAGAATTAATTAATTGGAAATTAATCAATTATGAAAATGATTAATCACTTATGGAAGTAATTAATCATTTATGGAAATGATTTAATCACTTATGGAAGTGATCAATCATTTATGGAAAAGATTAATCAATTATGGAATTGATTGGTCATGGAATTGGTTGGTCATGGAATTGATTAATTATGGAAAAGATTAAATCAGTTATGGAAATAATTGATTTTAAATGAATATTTTATTCATGACCTTTCTCCTATAAATAGAACACTAAACCTAGGGTTTAAGTACTAAAACACAAGGCCACAAGAATGCACTCTTGCATTCTCTCTAGCCTCCCTCTCATATTCTCTCAACCCAAGAACTCTAGGGAGAATTTTCTCTCTAGAGTTTTTCCCATTCAAGATTAGGTAGTCCCACAACTACGTTCCTAATCTCAGAGTCATAGCGGGGAAGATCAATTGGTGGTGTCCCAATTGTTGGCGCTTGGTCCAAAATCAAGAAAGGCGTCCGTTGAAGTATTCAGAGTCGTCAACGATGGTATGTTTGCTTCTTCCCTTTAGATTTAGATCTAATAATTTTTGTATGCTTAGCCTTAAGTTTGTATAGAATTTGTTCTATGTTTTAACCAATGCAATAGTATGTTTGGATAAACAAAATTAACTACGGATCGGTCCCAATTACGCTTCCGCTTTAACGGAATTGGGGAATTACCTTTAGGATGAGGATCGAGGATGCAGTAGTGTCGACCTTCGAAGGGGCATAATGTCCCTCGTGTAGGCGCATGAAAAATCCTCACTCAAGTTAGTTCATATGTTATTTTATAACACTTGGATTAATTTGGGGACCTTTTATCCATTAGGGTTAGAATTTCTCTACCTCACTCCATATTCATGTCATGATTTTGTATTGTCATCTTTAGTTTGAATAAAAGGGTAAATCATGGAAAATCGGTTTTAAAAGCTGTCGCAACGTCATCGCGACGCGGAGCGGCCGACGTCCTTTCCTAAGGGTCTCTTTCGAGGTGAGAGGTTTGGAGTCGCCACCAATCATCTTAAGGTGTGATTGGTCACCCATTTTAAAGAAAAATCGGTCTTTGAAAACCAAAAATTAGGTTCGGGGGTCAGTTGTGTGTAGGGAAGGTGTTAGCACCCTACAACACCCGTTTGAAAACATTTTATTTTATTACTCGAATTCATTAAACAAAAGGTCCGTGTCGTAACGAAAATAAACAAAAAAATGAAAATTGAAAATTAATTGTCTCACTAATTTCACCTTATCTTTAAATAAAGTAAGGATTTAATTTTGTGAGTGGGGTTAACCAATGACTTTATTATAATGTAAAAATTTCCTAATTAAAGAAAATCTTTCACCTCAAGAATTTGAAAATTAAACTCCGTCATAGGTTTTACATGATATTATTTGTCCCATGTCTATTATTTCACATTTTAGGAATAAAATGTGAATTAATAATTATTAGTGGTATGACATCATTCAACAAAAAGAAATCAAATAAAAAAACTAATTAGAAATTTCAAAGTTAAAAATTAAAATAAAGAATTTGAAATCAATTGAAAGAAGGTTAAATAATTTAGAAATTCGAACTAAAACCAAATTGAAATTCAATTGGAAATCTCAGTTTAAAAGTCATTTTGAAATTGTTTTGAGAATTCCAATTTAAAGTCAAATTGAAGTTGATTTCAAAAATTCTAAATTAAGATCACCAAATTCAAGTTGATTGCAAAAATATTTAGGCTAATTTTCAGGCAGGGTGTTCCCTTTCGATCAGCTTAAATACCCGTTCTTAGACAAAATTAGCCTAAAGTTTCCATAATCAACTTAAAAAAAAACTTTTCTTGAAATCCAATTTAAAACTAAATTAAATTCCGTTTGAGATTCATTTAAATAGTTCAAATTTAAATACCAAATTAAAATTCACTTTGAAATTCATGGGTATTTCAAATTTAAATCGTTTGAAGAAATTCAAATATTAACCAAATTAAGATTGACTTCAAAATTTTCAATCAAAACCTATTTTGAAATTTATTTAAGAAAACAAATTTACATCCAATTGAAATCAATTTTGAAAATCTAAATTAAAATCAAATTGAAATTCTCTGTGAATATCAGAACTACAAATGAAACCAATTTGAGATTTTAATCAAATTAAAATCAATCAAAGGAAAATTAAAATTCTATTTGAAAATTTCAAACCAAAACTAAATTTAAATTTAGTTAATTTAAAACCCAGAATGAAATTGAATTGAAATCCAAATTAAACCAAATTGACATTGATTTTGAAATTCTACATTAAAACCTATTTTGAATTTTACTTAGAAATTCCAAATTAATTAGATACAATTTGAAATTCATTTGAAAAAGATCCAAAATCTCCTTGAAATTCATTGGAACTTGAAATTAAAACCATTTGAGGGGAAATTGACATCTAATTTGAGATTTCAAATTAAATTCGGTAAGCAATTATTAAATTAACCTTCAAATTAGAATTTAATTGAAATAGATAAAAAGTTCAATTTTAAAGCAAATTTGAACATGATTTAAGAATTTCAAAGTAAAAGCCAATTTGAGATAAAACTCCAATTGGAAATCCCAAGTATAAGTCAATTAAAATGACAAATAAGGATTAGAAAACTAATAAAAGAGAATAAAGAAAAGGAGGAAAAAAAAAATGAAAGCAAAATATATACCAAAAATAAAATTAAAAGAGAAAATAAAAATTTTAAAAAAAATGTGAAGACAATTAAATGGGGAGGGACCCACTTACCTTTTCTCTCTCTCCCACTCTCCCCTTCTTCTTCTTCTTCACGAAAATGTCTACCTTTTTTTCTTTTCCTTCCCTCTTTTTTCCTTTTAACTCTTCCACCTTACCTCCTCTTTTATCTTAAACCTCACTTAGGAACCTCGTCGAAATCAACGGGCAAACGGCGGCGGCGACGGTGCGGTGGTGAGCGACGGTGGCGGCGACGGTGTTGTGGTAGTGAGCGGCGGTGGTTGTGAACTTAGATCTTTGAAAATCCTTCTAAAATCTCTATTTTTCCCTCTCTAACTCACTTTCTCTCTCTAAGCTCTTTCACTCCTCTTCTCCTTTTTTGTGTCTTTCTCTCTCTAAACTCTTTCACTCTTCTTCTCCTTTTTTGTGTCTTTCTCTCTCTAAACTCTTTCACTCCTCTTCTGTTTTTTTTTTGTCCTTGTTGTTGTCCCCTTCCATCCTCCATACGCTCTCATTATATAGTAGAGCTTGGAGGAAGGAGTCGAGAAAAAAGGGGAAAGAATGGGAGGTTGGGAGAAGGAGGGGGAGTGAGTTGAGAAAGAGGGGGAAAAAATGGAAGGTTGGGAGAAGGAGAGGGAGTGAGTTGAGAAAAAGGGGGAAAGAATGGGAGTTTGGGAGAATGAGGGGGACTGAGTTGAGAAAGAGGGGGAAAGAATGGAAGGTTGGGAGAATGAGGGGGGATGGAGAACGTGGGAAGAGGAGGGAAGAAGAAAGAAAAAATAAAATATTAAAATAAAATAAAATAATAAAATAAATAAAAATAAATTAAATTAAATAAACAAAATAAAAATAAATTAAATAAAAAAAATAAATAAATAAATTAAATAAAACAAAAAAAAAATGAAAATGAAAATAAATCATGAAAACTAAAAAACAAAATTTTGATAATATGCAGGGAGATGGAATCAAACCAAGGACCTCATGATTGTTAATACAACTTTATGCCAGTTGAGCTATGCTCTTGTTGACATACCAAAAACAAATCGACTACCAAATATTGAAAAACTTCAAACATATTACTAAAAATCAAGCCGGACCAAATACGGTGTCTACAGTTTGCCCCCCGTTGTGTATCCTTGAAGGATTGAAAGGGTAAACAAAGGAAAAAGACAAAGTATAGGGAAGGCGAAGATTTTTCGTTAAGAATTAAAGAAAGGGCTTCATGCTTAAACCAAACATAGCCTATAATTGGAAAAGGAAAATGAACCTCACTTTGACCGAATTTTCATCTCTAATCAAAGATAATGTTCGATTTAATCAAAAGAAAAGGGGAATGGACCTGGCTCAGACCAGACTTCGACCTCTAAACAAGAATAGGGTTCGATTTAACCAAAAGGAAAGGAGGATGGACCTGGCTCAAACCGGGCTTCGACCTCTACTAGCTAGCAGGGTTCGATTTAACCAACCAAAATAAAACATGAAATGGAACTGACTCTGACAAGGCTTCGACCTCTACTAACTAGCAGGGTTCGATTTAACCAACCAAAGTAAAACATGAAAAGGACCTGACTCTGACCAGGCTTCGACCTCTATTGACTAGCAGGGTTCAATTTAACCAACCATAGTAAAACATGAAATGGACCTCACTCTGACCAGGCTTCGCCCTCTAAAAAAGAATTGAGTTCAATTTAACCAACCAAAGTAAAACATGAAAAGGACCTGACTCTGACCAGGCTTCGACCTCTATTGACTAGTAGGGTTCAATTTAACCAACCAAAGTAAAACATGAAATGGACCTCACCCTGACCAGGCTTCGCCCTCTAAACAGGAATAGAGTTCAATTTAACCAACCAAAGTAAAACATGAAATGGACCTGACTCTGACCAGGCTTCGACCTCCAAACAAGAATAGGGTTCGATTTAACCAACCAAACTAAAACATGAAATGGACCTGACTCTGACAAGGCTTCGACCTCTACTGACTAGCAGGGTTCGATTTAACCAACCAAAATAAAACATGAAATGGACCTGACTCCAACTAGGCTTCGACCTCTACTGATTAGCAGGGTTCGATTTAACCAATCAAAATAAAACATGAAATGGACCTAACTCCAACCAGGCTTCAACCTCTATCGACTAGCAAGGTTTGATTTAACCAAAAGAAAAGGGGAATGGACCTGGCTCAGACCAGGTATCGACCTCTACTAGCTAGCAGGGTTCGATTAAACCAACCAAACTAAAACATGAAATGGACTTAACTCTTACCAGGCTTCGAACTCTACTGACTAGCGGGGTTCGATTTAACCAACCAAAGTAAAACATGAAATGGATCTGACTCTGACCAGGCTTCGACCTCTACTGACTAGCAGGGTTCGATTTAACCAACCAAAGTAAAACATGAAAAGGACCTGACTCTGACCAGGCTTCGACCTCTATTGACTAGCAGGGTTCAATTTAACCAACCATAGTAAAACATGAAATGGACCTCACTCTGACCAGGCTTCGCCCTCTAAACAAGAATAGAGTTCAATTTAACCAACCAAAGTAAAACATGAAAAGGACCTGACTCTGACCAGGCTTCGACCTCTATTGACTAGTAGGGTTCAATTTAACCAACCAAAGTAAAACATGAAATGGACCTCACTCTGACCAGGCTTCGCCCTCTAAACAGGAATAGAGTTCAATTTAACCAACCAAAGTAAAACATGAAATGGACCTGACTCTGACCAGGCTTCGACCTCCAAACAAGAATAGGGTTCGATTTAACCAACCAAACTAAAACATGAAATGGACCTGACTCTGACAAGGCTTCGACCTCTACTGACTAGCAGGGTTCGATTTAACCAACCAAAATAAAACATGAAATGGACCTGACTCCAACTAGGCTTCGACCTCTATTGATTAGCAGGGTTCGATTTAACCAATCAAAATAAAACATGAAATGGACCTAACTCCAACCAGGCTTCAACCTCTATCGACTAGCAAGGTTTGATTTAACCAAAAGAAAAGGGGAATGGAACTGACTCAGACCAGGTATCGACCTCTACTAGCTAGCAGGGTTCGATTAAACCAACCAAACTAAAACATGAAATGGACTTGACTCTTACCAGGCTTCGAACTCTACTGACTAGCGGGGTTCGATTTAACCAACCAAAGTAAAACATGAAATGGATCTGACTCTGACCAGGCTTCGACCTCTACTGACTAGCAGGGTTCGATTTAACAAACCAAAGTAAAACATGAAATGGACCTGACTCTGACCAGGCTTCGACCTCTACTGACTAGCAGGGTTCGATTTAACCAACCAAAGTAAAACTTGAAATGGACCTGACTCTGACCAGGCTTCGACCTCTACTAACTAGCAGGGTTCGATTTAACCAACCAAAGTAAAACATGAAAAGGACCTGACTCTGACCAGGCTTCGACCTCTATTGACTAGCAGGGTTCAATTTAACCAACCAAAGTAAAACATGAAATGGACCTCACTCTTACCAGGCTTCGCCCTCTAAACAAGAATAGAGTTCAATTTAACCAACCAAAGTAAAACATGAAATGGACCTGACTCTGACCAGGCTTCGACCTCCAAACAAGAATATGGTTCGATTTAACCAACCAAACTAAAACATGAAATGGACCTGACTCTAACAAGGCTTCGACCTCTACTGACTAGCAGGGTTCGATTTAACCAACCAAAATAAAACATGAAATGGACCTGACTCCAACCAGGCTTCGACCTCTACTGAGTAGCAGGGTTCGATTTAACCAATCAAAATAAAACATGAAATGGACCTAACTCCAACCAGGCTTCAACCTCTATCGACTAGCAAGGTTTGATTTAACCAAAAGAAAAGGGGAATGGACCTGGCTCAGACCAGGCTTCGACCTCTACTAGCTAGCAGGGTTCGATTAAACCAACCAAACTAAAACATGAAATGGACTTGACTCTTACCAGGCTTCGACCTCTACTGACTAGCGGGGTTCGATTTAACCAACCAAAGTAAAACATGAAATGGATCTGACTCTGACCAGGCTTCGACCTCTACTGACTAGCAGGGTTCGATTTAACCAACCAAAGTAAAACATGAAATGGACCTGACTCTGACCAGGCTTCGACCTCTACTGACTAGCAGGGTTCGATTTAACCAACCAAAGTAAAACATGAAATGGACCTGACTCTGACCAGGTTTCGACCTCTAAACAAGAATAGGGTTCGATTTAACCAACCAAATAGATGAACCATAAAAAATCAACCAAATTTGCTTCGACACTTTACTTTAGAGTTGCAAAATCTCAAAATGTAGAGTATGCTTAAATGCATGAGATGCAAATTTATGCAATACGAGAATGTGCAGGGAACAAGTTTCAAAAACACAAACTTCAAAATTGGTGAGTTTTGAAAACCAGAAGTATAAAATAACTCATTTCTTGCATTCCGACTTTGTAGATTGAGACACATAGACGAAGTGAATTAGGCTACAATGCTGACGATGAACCAAAACACTTTGAGTTGATTTAAAGACTTCCGAGCGTCTCATAGTAAATCGTCTTGTGAGTGGAATTTTCCAATGTTCCTCTCACTAAACCCTCTACACTTCAGATTCTCTTCTATCGAAGTCCACTGAATAAACGTCATTGTTTTAGATGTCACAGACATCGAACACTTTCAATTGGTATTGCATTGATAATAAAGGCATTAAGCTACCCATGAATCTAATGAGATGAAATGAAGATTTATCAGTCAAGGAAGCTTTCAAAGTATATAACAATAGACATCTCCGGATCTTAATTGCCTCTCTTTTTCTCTATTTTCCTTTTTCTTTTCTTTTTTATTTTCTTTTTCTTTTTCTTTTTATTTTATTTTTTTGTTATGAAACCCCCAAGAAATGGATCTAACAACCTTGCTAAAAAAAACAAGACCTTTAGATCTCAAATCTGAAAACCCCAAAGAACAATATGGCACCAACCCAAGGAAAAGTTTTGAAACGGATTACCTTGATGATCAAGATCAAGAGTAAAGAAAACTTGTTTCTAAACTCGTGATTCGAATCACTCCACAAGAGGTTTGATCAACACCACTTGAATGACTCTAGGATGCAAGATCTAAACACAAGAAATTGCACAATTTGAAAAAAACTCAGCTCAACACAAAGCTAAGAGAAAACTCAATATATTTCACTCCAAATATTCTGGTTTGTGTTACATCCAAGATGGCTTTTTATAGCCTTCAAAATATAACCTAAATTCAGCTTAAATGACATATTTAAGAGTGTAACCTCCACAATATTAAAGCCCATAATCAGCCACTACTCAAATGTAACCTATAAGTTATGAAAAAGACTTAAAAACTGAAAATTACATAATGGAGGGCCATAAATCCGAGAATTGAACTCCAATGGTAAGCTTTGAGTTGTTTGTAACCTCCCATGTTAATTGAAGCTTCACTTGGAGTAGTTTAAGCTTAAGTTCCATAAAGCCAACTATAGTTCATTAAATGCAAGTCAAAATGCATTTAACGTGTCTCCATCTTGAATCTCAACTTTGGAAATAGTGTAGGGAAATAGTCCAACATCTCCTTGAAAGTCCTTTGTCGAGCTCACCATAGCTTGAATATAGGTGATTAATGCTTGTTGTAGATTCTTGGCTCTCGACCTTGTAATTGGACATTGAGGCATGACAATAGATGTAGCTTGGTTCACATCATCTTCTCCCTCTTCAGAAGGATTCGTCCTCGAATCATAGCCATCACCTACATCAAAAGGACTCAAGTCAGCAACATTAAAGGTTGCACTAACACCATACTCACCTGGTAAATTAATTTTATAAGCATTGTCATTGATGCACTCAAGAACTTGGAAAGGACCATCTCCTCGGGGCAAAAGTTTCGATCTTCTTTGTGTAGGAAACCTTTCTTTTCGAAAATGCACCCAAACCCAATCTCCAGGTTTGAAGACTAAAAGCTTGCGTCCCTTATTAATTCTTGAAGCAACCTTGGAATTATGCTTCTCAATGTTCTCTTTCACTTTTTGGTGCAGCTTATGAACAAAGTCAACCTTTGCATTGGCATCAAAACTCACAAACTCATTAGGGGGCATAGGCAATAAATCAATAGGAGTTAGAGGATTAAAGCCATAAACAATTTCAAAAGGAGTGCATTTAGTAGTGCTATGTACATCCCTATTATATGCAAATTCTATGAATGGCAAACAATCCTCCCAAGTCTTAAGATTCTTGTCGATAATAGCTCTAAGCATAGTAGTCATGGTCCGATTAACAACCTCAGTTTGTCCATCCGTTTGTGGATGACAAGTAGTTGAATACACTAGCTTAGTTCCCAATTTACCCCACAAAACACGCCAAAAGTGACTTAAAAATTTAACATCACGATCACTTACTATGCTTTTAGGAATACCATGCAATCTCACAACCTCCCTAAAAAATAAATCAGCAATATGCTTTGCATCATCAGTTTTGTGACAAGGAATAAAATGAGCCATTTTACTAAATCTATCAACCACAACAAAGATGCTATCCCTACCTTTCCTAGTTCTAGGTAAGCCTAAAACAAAATCCATTGTTATATCAATCCAAGGACCATTAGGAATGGGCAAAGGTGAATACAAACCATGTGGTTGAAGCCTAGACTTAGCTTGTTTACATGTTATGCATCGTGCACACACTTTATTAACATCATGTCTCATTTTAGGCCAGTAAAAGTGTTCAACAAGCATATCATAAGTTTTAGAAACTCCAAAATGAGCCATTAAGCCACCTCCATGAGCTTCCCTTACAAGTAACTCATGAATGGAACAAAATGGTATGCAAAGTTTCCCTTTTCTAAACAAAAATCCATGAAACAACATGTAATCATCCACAACAAGTCCTTTTTCACAAGATTCAACAAAAGGAGCAAAGAACACATCATGATGATACAGAGACTTTATATGCTCAAAACCCAAAAACTTAGCATTCAATCGGTTAAAAAGAGCATACCTTCGAGACAAAGCATCAGCAACAACATTCTGTTTACCTTGTTTATACTTAATGACATAAGGAAATGACTCGATGAACTCCACCCATTTAGCATGGCGACGATTGGGCTTATCTTGACCTCTCAAGTGTTTTAAACTCTCATGATCAGTATGAATAACAAACTCTTTAGGCCAAAGATAATGTTGCCAAGTTTGTAATGCACGAACCAAAGCATAAAGTTCTTTGTCATAAGTCGGATACTTCAAAGAAGCACCATTCAATTTTTCACTAAAGAACATTAAAGGTCTTTGATTTTGCATTAAAACAGCCCCTATTCCAACACCACTAGCATCACATTCAATTTCAGAAGTTAAGTCAAAATGCATTTAACGTGTCTCCATCTTGAATCTCAACTTTGGAAATAGTGTAGGGAAATAGTCCAACATCTCCTTGAAGGTCCTTTGTCGAGCTCACCATAGCTTGAATATAGGTGATTAATGCTTGTTGTAGCTTCTTGGCTCTCGACCTTGTAATCGGATACTTCAAAGAAGCACCATTCAATTTTTCACTAAAGAACATTAAAGGTCTTTGATTTTGCATTAAAACAACCCCTATTCCAACACCACTAGCATCACATTAGATTTCAAAAGTTAAGTCAAAATTAGGTAATGCGAGTAATGGAGCAGAACTCAATTTTTCTTTCAAAGTATTAAAAGCAAGTTCTTGGTATTTTCCCCATTCAAAAGAAACATTTTTTTTAACAAGTTCATTCAAAGGTGAAGAAATAGTACTAAAATCCTTTATGAACCGACGATAAAATCCTGCAAGACCATGAAAACTTCTTACCTCACTTACACTTTTAGGTGTAGGCCAATCTCGTATAGCCTTTACCTTCTCCTCGTCAACCTCAACACCATTAGATGAAACGACAAATCCAAGAAAATTAACTTTTTCCATACAAAAGCTACATTTCTTTAAATTTGCAAACAAGCATTCCTTTCGCAAAGTAAGCAAAACAGAACGTACATGTTCAACATGCTCATCTAAGGATTTAGAATAAACAAGTATGTCATCGAAATACACAACCACAAACTTCCCTAAGTATTCACGCAAGACATGATTCATTAACCTCATGAATGTATTAGGTGCATTAGTCAATCCAAAAGGCATAACTAACCACTCATAAAGGCCATACTTAGTTTTGAAAGCGGTTTTCCATTCATCACCAATATGCATGCGAATTTGATGATAACCTGATTTCAAATAAATTTTAGTAAATAGACTACATTCATGCAACTCATCAAGCATATCATCTAATCTAGGAATTGGATGCCTATACTTAATAGTTATCTTGTTTATAGCCCTACAATCAACACACATCCGCCATGATCCATCTTTCTTAGGCACAAGAATAACCGGAACAGAACATGGACTCAAACTCTCACGTAGATACCCTTTATCAAGGAGTTCACTTACTTGCCTTTGTATTTCTTCAGCCTCCTTTGGATTAGTCCTATATGCTGGACGATTTGGAATGGTCGATCCCGGAATGAAGTCAATCTTGTGCTCAATTCCTCTAAGTGGTGGCAAACCACTTGGCATCTCCTCGGGAAATAAATCTTCAAACTCTTGCAAAAGTGTAACAAAAACACTAGGCAAAGAAGGGTTAAGCTCGTTAATAAGAAAACAAGACCCTTTGTACAAAAGTACAAGAATGGTCCGGTTAGAGAGCAAAACATTCCTAGCCTCACTTGATCTAACATACAAGCTCACTATTTTGGCTTTTCTCTCATTTTTCTCTCTAGGCCGATTGCTACTCACTTGCTTTTCGCTCAACTCTTTTTTTTCTCTCAATTCTTTTTCTTTCATTTCTTTTGAACCTTTTGCTTTTGCATCGACCTCTTGCCTTTTCTTTTCAAGTTTACATTGATCAATATACACATCTGTTGGAGACAAAGGTACAAGAGTAGTTTTTCTCCCATTATGAGTAAAAGAGTAACGATTAGCATACCCATCATAGACTACCCGACGATCAAATTGCCAAGGTCTCCCCAACAATAAATCCCCAGCATGCATGGATACAACATCACACAAAACATCATCAGCATACTTCCCAATGGTAAAAGAAACAAGAGCTTGCCTATTTACCCTTACCTCCCCACAATCATTCAACCATTGAAGCCTATATGGTCTAGGATGGGGTTTGGTCTCTAAATTAAGTCTCTTGACCAGAATAGAACTCACAACATTGGTACAACTACCACTATCGATAACCACACTACAAGGTACAGATTGAACAATGCACCTAGTGGGAAATAAGTTCTCCCTTTGGTGTAGACTATCCTCCTTAATTTGGGTGTTTAAAGCTCTCCTAGTGACTAAGGACATATAAGCAGGATCCTCTTCACTAAACTCATCACTTTCACACTCTACTTTTCCTTCCTCTATGACCTCATCTTCCTCTTCATCCTCCGTCACAAACTCTCCCTCTCTAAGGATCATCGTTCTCCTATTTGGGCAATCTCTACTATAATGACCTACCCCTTGACATTTCCAGCACATCAAATCCCTATTTCGCACATTAGATTCATCTACCTTCTCTTTCCCCTTCTTGGAACTCTCCCCCTTTTCAAACTTCTCTTTAGGTTTCTCATACCCCTCTCGGTTTCTAGGCGTATAATCAATACTCTTACTATCCCTTTTCCATGATGAGCTAGAGTTGGAAAAGTGTTTAGAAGAATACCGTCGAGACTTTCGTTGGAGTTGCCTCTCAATTTTGATGGCAATATGCAGCATCTCTTCAATGTCAAAATAAGGTTGTAGATCAACCTTGTCCGCAATCTCCGTGTTTAGCCCATTAAGAAACCGTGCCATGAGATTCTCCATGTCTTCATCTATATCAAGTCGATCCATCAACGTATCCATCTCCTTGAATAATCCTCCACGGACTTACTTCCTTGTTTCAATGCTTGAAGCTTTTGCGCCATGTCCCGTTGAAAATGTTTTGGAACAAAACGCTTCCTCATGGCCTCCTTGAACTCGTACCAATCATCGATCGGTGCCTCAAGATTTCTTCTTCTACTTGACATCAACTTATCCCACCATGTTTGAGCATATTGTTTAAATTGAGCAACACATAATATTACCTTCTTTTCATCACTGAAATAATGGCAATTGAATACGGACTCCACTGACTTCTCCCATTCAAGGTATTCCTCCGGATCGGTTTTGCCATAGAACTTTGGAAGCTTCAATTTGATGTTACCCACATTTTGATTAACTCCCTCATATTGAGGAACTCGTTGTTGGAATATATGATGTCCTCGTCCACGACCTCGCCCTCTTTCCATACCACGACCAGCACGTCTTTGTCTTCCTCTTGGAACCGCTACCAAGGTAACTTGGTCATCATCTGGTTGATCGGAACCATCACCCTCATAGTCATCCTCTCGTTCATTGTGAATACGTGGTGGTGGAATTCTCTCACGAGGTTGGTTCTGAGCCTCCAACCTTCCCATGCGTTCGGACAACTCTTCTATACAACGAATCATTCTTTCCATGGTTCCTTGTCCTGCCTCTCTCATCCGTGCTTCAGTAAAATTAGGATCATTCTCATGATTTGCCATACTACAAAACAAAGTTAAGTGACAAAAAAAAAGTAATGGACCTCACAAGCGCTCCCTCACACGTTTCACTCGTTAATGAAAACCACTCGTGTTTAACACTCAACACTCAAAACAATGTACCACTCCCTTACAATCACACCCTCACAAATTGGCACACACTAATCACACTCCAAAACAGATTGGTATTGAGTCTAGCAAAGTTTAAGAGCTAAGTAGTGCAATTCAAGTGATTAGTCCACACACTTAGAACACAATCAAAGGTATTAAAGGAGCAATCCGAATAACAACAAAGAAACAAGTTTAAAGAAAAAAAATTGGAATAGGATTAGGGAAGAAAGAAACAAACTTAGAACAAAGAGAAACAAAGTTGGACAAAATTGGAATGGTATGCAAAGTAGTTACTAAGTTCAATTCAAAATTTGATAAAGATGATGTTAACTCCAGCCAAATGATGAATAATCGGGTTTAATTCAGCCTTAGTAACAAATAGGAGTTAAATATATCAGCAACAAAAGAGTATTGAATCAGCCCAATTGTAACTGCCACATTTAATGGCCAACGGTTTTCTTTTGTTTGAATTCTGGATGTAACTGATATGTTGGAACTTTAAACGGTCAAATCTGAATCTAAGAAGAGAGTATTAACATTAGAACTTTCAGATCAACATGCTTTCAAACAATGAATTCAAAAAAGTCAGCAAGAAATTGCTCTCGGGTTGTACAGATTTCCTTTGACAGATTTTCAAAATATTCCTAAATCACCCTTAAGCAAACCGATTTAGAAGTTCTCAAATAAGGGAAAGTTGTAGAAGACAAGAACATGAAATGAAGAATGGAAATGATACTTTTTTTTTTGTTTTTTTAAGACAGCAGAATAAGATGCGTAGATTTACGAAAACGGAAGAAAAAGAACAAATAGAACAAAAAGATAAACACAGGAAAACATATGTCCGATCAAAGAGCCTAATGCTCTGATACCAAATGTTATGAAACCCCCAAGAAATGGATCTAACAACCTTGCTAAAAAAAACAAGACCTTTAGATCTCAAATCTGAAAACCCCAAAAAACAATATGGCACCAACCCAAGGAAAAGTTTTGAAACGGATTACCTTGATGATCAAGATCAAGAGTAAAGAAAACTTGTTTCTAAACTCGTGATTCGAATCACTCCACAAGAGGTTTGATCAACACCACTTGAATGACTCTAGGATGCAAGATCTAAACACAAGAAATTGCACAATTTGAAAAAAACTCAGCTCAACACAAAGCTAAGAGAAAACTCAATATATCTCACTCCAAATATTCTGGTTTTTGTTACATCCAAGATGGCTTTTTATAGCCTTCAAAATATAACCTAAATTCAGCTTAAATGACATATTTAAGAGTGTAACCTCCACAGTATTAAAGCCCATAATCAGCCACTACTCAAATGTAACCTATAAGTTATGAAAAAGACTTAAAAACTGAAAATTACATAATGGAGGGCCATAAATCCGAGAATTGAACTCCAATGGTCAGCTTTGAGTTGTTTGTAACCTCCCATGTTAATTGAAGCTTCACTTGGAGTAGTTTAAGCTTAAGTTCCATAAAGCCAACTATAGTTCATTAAATGCAAGTCAAAATGCATTTAACGTGTCTCCATCTTGAATCTCGACTTTGGAAATAGTGTAGGGAAATAGTCCAACATCTCCTTGAAGGTCCTTTGTCGAGCTCACCATAGCTTGAATACAGGTGATTAATGCTTGTTGTAGCTTCTTGGCTCTCGACCTTGTAATTGGACCTTGAGGCATGACAATAGATGTAGCTTGGTTCACATCATTTTTCTTTTTTCTTTTCCTTTTTTTTTATGCTTTCAACACTCGAGAGAAATTGTATGTGTCCATCAAGGTTGCTCAATCTAAAAGAGATCATGTATGTTAATCAAAGATTGCCCAATCCGAAAGGCAACATATATGTCAACCAGAGATTGCTCAGTCATATCGGGTATGTAGGTTTTTTAGAAGTGTCTCATGTGCTAGTTTAGAGGACTATCAATGGTAATTCATAACATTAAACATCTTACCTGATTCAAACGCTTCATAACCATAGCCTTGTAGTGGACAAAAAGGTTCGATACAAGAAGATGAATTTGGCCTAGAGACAAATAGGAATGGTAGTGAACAAAGAAAGAGAGAAAGGACTGAAGGAAGAAAACATAGGTCACAAATGCCTTCATAAGAAATCTCTTGAACAGTAATAGATTGAACATAATTCAAATGAAAATATTTGTTAAGGTGACCTCAATTCTTTGGACAACCACTACGAGAACAAGGAGTAGCTCCTCAAGGGATTATCTCATATATCTCGTTCTTTCTTTAAGTGAGTCCGAAATCTTTGATTAAAAACCCACATTACTGGGATTGTCCTTTCTCTAAATGTGATTATTCTATGAAAATGTGATTCAGCTTTCTAAGAGAAGTGTGATTCTTCGTAAGAGAAGTGTGATTCTCTTAACTTGGCCTTTGCCCCAGTCTAAAACAGTTTACATAAATGGTAAAATGACTTTACTGTAGTATAGTGGTGAAGGCCCCTTGTCCCAATTTAATAATAACGGTTTTGCCCCAGTATAATGATGAAAGCTTTGCCCCAGTGTAGCAATGAAGATTCTTGCTCCAAATGATAATTGACAAAGAAAATCTCCAAATCGTTTGGAGGTGTGACCTACTGATCTACATTGATTGCCCCAATCATGCATTTCAAGAATTATCTTGGCCTTGTACATTTCTTTTCCTTTTTTTTCTTTTTCTTTTTCTTTTTCTTTTTTCATATCTTATTTTCTTTTTCTTTTCTTTTTCATAACTTTCTTTTTTAAGCCAAATATATTTTTTAATGACTGGCAAAATATAATGCAATCACATGTAGAAGATCAACCACCTGTAAGTCATCCTTCGCGACTTCAATAATCACTCCATGTTGTTTCTTTGCCAATGTTCCTCGGTACCATGATAGGGTCATTTCTCAAGCAAAACTCAATGAAAGAATTTGAGACTTCAAGACAATTTGTCAAGTTACTAAGTCCATGTTCCCAAGATTATCATCCTTAGTCTTGGAGTCACCTTCCAATAAAAGGAGAGAAGACAAATGATATAAATGGTAGGAAAAGTGTAGATTGAAAAAAAAAGTTGAAATATAGGAAAACTCAAAGAACTACAAGTCTTAATTATGAAGCAGTACATTGTAAGAGTTTAATCCCTATTTCATTACTATTGAAGGTCTCTTGGTAATATTGGGTGGATATTTTGAAATGTTCGCCACATGGTTAGATGTGGCAGGCTTAGCAAAAGGCGCTCAAGTGGGTAGAAAAATATGGAGATTCAACGCAGCTATACGCTATGAGTTTAACAAAGGGTTCAATTGTGGATCAATAATTCATGTTGGCCTACCACAAAAATCGTGCGTGGTGGGCTAGGCTCAAGGTTTCATAGTAAGTAATTTCGAATTCTTACTTCACGATGGGGTGCTTTGCCCCAGTGTGATAATTAGAACCTTGTCTGGGGAGAAATTTAATATGGAACTTTGCACATGAACGACGGTCAAAATAAAGGTTGCAGTTGATTGAGAGTATAGCTGATAATAACAAACATACTTTCCATGAGAAGGGTAAAATGACAAATTTTCCTCAACGATTATAGTGAAAGCATCTATTTTCTTTCTTTTTCTTTTTCTCATTTTCTTTTCTTTTTTCTTTCTTTTTTTTTTTTTTTGAAAGAGAGCGGAGAGGTTGGACAATGAAATACCCAAACTTGAGATGTAACATGCATAATTTGTATTTGTGATTGGCATAAAAATAACAATTATACTGGTCAAAATGGAGGAAACAAATCCTTTATTAATCAATAAAGTACACAATGGAAAACATCTCCAAATTGAGGGGTGGAGGTGGTGAGGGATAAAAACAACTTTTTAAACAAAATACTGAGAATGAAATGAAACTTTCCAAAACACTTATTGAAATACTCTGCAACTTTGTCTCGCCTTCTTGGGAAAGATAGTCAGACGATCTATGCATAATACTTCCGAACATAGTCTGAAGTGACTGGGCTTGATAATTCACAACCATCTATATTGGTTAAGATTAATGCCCCTCCAGAGAAAGTCTTTTTCACTACAAATGGTCCTTCATAATTTGGAGTCCATTTTCCTCGATGATCCCTTTGAAATGGAAGGATCCTTTTTAGTACAAGATCTCCCTCTTTGAATCTTCTTGGGTGAACTTTCTTATTGTATGCTCTCATCATCCTTCTTTGGTAGAGCTGACCTCTACTCAATGCTGTTAATCTCTTCTCTTCAACGAAATTGAGCTGTTCATAGAGATTCTGGACCCATTCAACCTCTTCCAATTTAGCTTCCATAAGAACTCTTAGTGATGGAATTTCCACTTCAATTGGGAGTACAACCTCCATACCATATACTAAGAAAAAAGGCGTTGCCCCAGTTGATGTACTAACTGACGTGCGATAGCCGTGTAGAGCGAAGGGAAGCATTTCATGCCAATCTTTGTACGTTACAGTCATCTTTTCAACAATTCTTTTTATGTTTCTGTTTGCAGCTTCAACAACCCCATTCATTTTTGGTCTGTAGGGGGTGGAATTGAGATGTTTAATCTTGAATTGCTCGCATAACTCACTCATCATCTTATTGTTCAAGTTTCTAGCGTTATCTGATATGATGGTCTCAGGGAGGCCGTATCGACAAATGATCTCCTTCTTGATGAATTTGATCACGACCCCTTTTGTCACATCACGATAAGAGCCTGCCTCTACCCATTTGGTAAAGTAATCTATGGTCACCAAGATAAATCGATGTCCATTTGAAGCTTTAGGATCAATGGGTCCAATCACATCCATTCCCCACTGTAGACACCGTATTTGGTCCGGCTTGATTTTCAGTAATAATGTTTGGAGTTTTCCAATATTTGGTGGTCAATTTGTTTTTATGGTATGCCAATAGGAGCATAGCTCAACTGGCATAAAGTCGTATTGATAACCACAAGGTCTGCGATTCAAATCCCCCTCTGCACATATTATCAAGAATTTTTTATTTTTTATTTTTTATTTTTATTATTATTTTTTGGTTGTCTTCCCCATTCATATTCAAGGGGAAGTTTTCATGACAAAACTCCCCCATTACCACCATTTACCTATTCAAAAGCTTTTTCATGGCTATGATTTTTTATTTATTTTTTATTTTTTTCTTTTTTCCCACAATTTTCTCATTCATTTCCCCCCAAATTAGTAACCCTTCAACTATAAAGGGGGGGGGGGGATGGAGGATGTAAGGGACAAAAAAAAAAAAAAAAAACCGAGAGGAAGTTTAGAAAAAAGTGAGCTTGAGAGAGTTTAGGCATTTGAGCAAGAGTTTAGTTTAGAAAGTTTTTAGAAGAATTTCTTTTGAGGGAGAAAGGAGAAGAATAAGGTTTGAGCATAAGCCTAGTTGAGAGAGTTGTTTAGGAAGTGAGCTTAGCTTAGAAAGTGATAGAAAAAGAGAAAAGAAAGTGGAAGAGGAAAAAAGGAAAAGAGAGGGGGAGGAAGGAGTACATGGGGAGAGAAAACATTGGGTAAGAAAGAAGGAAAAAAGAAGAAAGAGAAAGGTAAAAAAGGTGGGGTTTTGTTTTTCTATTTCTTTTGTTTTTTGGTTTTGTTATTATTATTATTATTATTATTATTATCATTATGATTATCATTTTTAATTTCTCTCTCCTTTTAGTTCACTTTTGCACTTTGCCAACTTCATTTTTTAAACTTTCTAATTTATTTATTTTTTCTCTCTTTCATTCTCCAAATTGCTTTAATCTAATCTTTAATTCTGCTTGGTTAATTTCAATTATTGTTATTGTTTTGATTTTCTTTTGAAAGGGATTATGGGAACTGAGTAATGTGTCTTCGTGGAGTTCAACTCCCGTGTAGGCGTATGAAAATTCTCATTTTCCCTTTTAAAAGATTTTACTCTTTGAATAATTTTCTTCTTTTACATCTATTTTTTTTTTAAATAAATTATTTTTAATAAACATAATCATGTACACCCATGTTTCCTTTAATTAAAACGGAAATTAGGCATGATTTATATTAAATTGGATATCCAACTCATAATGTTTAATCCTTACTTTATTTGTAAAGTTAAGGTAAAAACGAATGAGACATCTTGTGTTCATTATTGCATTTTGGGTTTTTATTTTCATATTTATCATTTTTCAAAGAAAAATAAAAATGAATGACTGTTTTTATTCACTTAATTGGACAATTTAAGATAATGTGGTAATCGTTTTTTTTTTTAAAAAACGGGTGTTGTAGGGTGCTAATACCTTCCCTACACTCAAACGACTCCCGAACCTAATTTCTGATTTTCTAAGACTAGTTTTTTGTTTTATTTTATTTTAAAGGTGACCAATCACACCCTCGATGATTGGTGGCGACTCCAATTTTCTCTTAAAAACCCAAGAAAGGATGTCGGCCGCTCCGCATCACGATGACGTTGCGACACCCACATAGAGAATGGCCAAAGAGTAGTTAAAATGTGTAACTCGGATGAAGGAGCATGAGTCTTGTCTACATAAATTTGACATTTATGACATTCTATTGCATACTTAATGCAATATGTTTCCATAGTCAGCCAATAATAACTAGCTCTCAAAACTTGTCTAGCCATCATATGCCCATTTGCATGGGTACCAAAAATTCCCTCATCCCTCATGGATTTATTTCATAATATGATTAGCCTCTGTGGTGTCTACACATCTTAACAAAACCATGTCATAGTTTATTTTGTAAAGTATCTCCCCATTCAAGAAAAATTTCACTGCCAATCTTCTCAGAGTTCACTTGTCATTTTCTGATGCAGTATGAGGATAGGTTCCGCATTTCAGATACTGTTTGATGTCTTGAAACCACGGCTTGTCATCTGACTCATTCTCAATATTCATGCAGGAGGCGGGAACATCTCGCTTTTCAATTTTAATTGGCTGGACCCCTTCATCAAAATCCACATTGAACATGGCTGCTAGAGTAGCCAATGCATATGCTATCTGATTATTCTCTCTTGGGGAATAATCAAAAGTAATTTGATCAAACTGTTGAGATAATCTTGTTATAAGTTGCTTGTAAGGCAATAATTTAGCATCTCTGGTTTCCCATTCTCCTCTTTGCTAGCTGATGAATTACTAGCAAAGAGTCCTCCAAGATCTGAAGCCTTTCAATATTCATATCTAGAGCAGCTTGAATGCCCATTGAACAAGCTTCATATTCAACCATGTTGTGCGTGCAATCAAAACACAACTTAGCAGTGAGAGGGAATAATTCTCCTTGAGGCGATATTAATATTGTGCCTATTCCGTGACCCAATTCATTTGAAGCCCCATCAAAGAACATGGTCCACATATCTGGATTCAATATTTCTTTCTCTGTTGCTACAGTGAGGATATGCTCATCAGGGAAGTCGAACTTCATCGGCTCATAGTCCTCTATAGGTTGTTGTGCCAGATAATCAGCTAGAGCGCTCCCCTTTACTGACTTTCGAGTCACATATGTGATGTCATACTCGGATAAAAGAACTTGCCACCTTGCAATTCGTCCCGATAAAGATGGCTTCTCGAAGATGTATTTCACAGGATCCATTTTTGAAATAAGTCATGTCGTGTAATACAACATGTATTGCCTTAAGCGACGTGCAGCCCAAGCAAGAGCACAACAAGTTTTTTCCATCGAGGAGTACCTGGTTTCACAACTGGTGAACTTTTTGCTCAAATAGTATATAGCTCACTCTTTCCTACCAGAGTCATCATGCTGCCCCAGTACACATCCCATTGCACTTTCTGTTACGGTGAGATACAAAATGAGCAGACGTCCAAGCACTGGTGGTACGAGGATCGGTGGATTTCGTAAATACTGCTTAATTTTATCAAATGTTGTTTGACAATCTTCATTCCAAATGCCATCATTGTTTTTGCGAAGCAACTTGAAAATAGGCTCACATGTTGTGGTCAATTGCGCTATGAACCTACCAATATAATTTATCTGACCCAAAAATCCTCTAACTTCTTTCTGTGTTTGCGGAGGCGGCATTTCCCGAATTGCCTTATCTTTTTTAGGGTCGACCTTGATACCTTCTTGGCTAACCACAAATCATAACAATTTACCAGAGGTTGCCCCAAATATACATTTGCTCGGATTGAGCTTGAGCTAGAACTTTCTCAATCGATCGAACAACTTGCGGAGAACGGTTGTGTGTTCTTCCTCCTCTTTCGACTTGGAAATCATATCATCTACATACACTTCAATCTCCTTGTGCATCAAATCATGGAATAAAGTAACCATGGCTCGTTGGTAGGTGGCCCCATCATTTTTCAAACCTAACGGCATAACTTTGTAGCAGAGTGTTCCCCATAATGTAATAAATGTAGTTTTTTCCTG
Source organism: Luffa acutangula (assembly GCA_036850905.1). Classification (NCBI taxonomy): domain Eukaryota; kingdom Viridiplantae; phylum Streptophyta; class Magnoliopsida; order Cucurbitales; family Cucurbitaceae; genus Luffa; species Luffa acutangula. The sequence goes on from CM072087.1 coordinate 12,302,931, forward strand.
ATCTTCAGGTGCCATTTTTATTTGATTGTAGCCTGGAAAACCATCCATAAAAGAGAAGGTAGAAAAACCAACAGTGTTATCTACCAACACATCAATGTGAGGGAGTGGAAAATTATCTTTAGGGCTTACTTTGTTTAAATCCCTATAATCCACACACATCCTAACTTACCAATTCTTCTTTGGCACAGGAACAATGTTTGCAACCCATTCAGGGTAATTGGACACAGTCAGAAATCCAACATCAATTTGTTTCCTGACTTCATCCTTTATCTTAATTAACATATTCGGCTTCATCTTTCGCAACTTTTGCCTTACTGGTTTGCACTCAGGTTTGAGTGGTAAATGATGCATTACAATATTCCTGTCTAGCCCAGGCATGTCTTGATAGGACCAAGCAAAGATATCGACATATTCTGTGAGCAAATCAATAAGTTTTTTGCGAGTTTCTGTAGAGACATTAGTGCCAATTTGAACCTCCTTGAATTCTGCTTGTGATCCCAGGCTAATTATCTCTGTTAACTCTTCATGGGGGCCCAACGCTTTTTCCCCTTCCTCTATCATTTCTAACAACTCAGCACTAGGTTCAAAATCTTCTTCTTCCTCGTCAGACTCAACATTGTGTATAGGAATATCAAGTTCGTATTGAGAATCGTTTACACATTCAATCTCAATATTACTGATTAAGATGTTGATAATTTGAAAAAAAAAAAGAAAAGAAGAGTAAATATTTTGCCATGGAGAGTGTAATATGCAATAGCAAAAGGAAATAAACTAAAACCTTCATTGAATGATGAAATTTACTTGAACACATAGAAAGAAGTCTGGAAAATGAAATGAGTAAAATGACTAACCTAACTTGAAATTGAAAATTTAAATTGCAAAAAACAATAAAAAGTGGTCAATTACTTTGACATCTTAACAACAAATGACGGTAATTCAATAGTACTCCAATTGTTGAGGTCGAATTTTCTGGGCACGAGTAGATCCACGGACCCATTTCTTCCTCTTTAGTCACTACTGCAACTGCAAAATCTCCTGGACGAATTATACCAGCACTTTCAAACGAGTGGTAGAGATGAGGGATGACTTCTTCTCCATATTCTGGTTCGCGACTTTCAAATCTGGCCAAACGCCTATCTTTTTCTCGCTTCTGTACCCTGATCATATCTGCTTCATCCGGCTTATACCCAAGCTCAAATCTTTTTGTATTTTTTGATAGGCTTAAAACATCATCTAAACGACTGTTGCTTTCCTTGAATGTCATGACTGAAGATCGAGATTTAGATTTCTTGCTTTCCCCATATAGAGTCGTAGCACTTGCCACCTCGAATGTTTGAAATGATGACTCAAAAGCTCCCTCTGCTGCATCAATATATGGCATTAAAGCTGGCCTAGAAACCAATATATCCTCTTGACCAGATACAATTACTAGGCTCCTTCCAATTGAAAATTTAAGTTTCTGGTGCAGCGATGATGGGACAGCTCCTGCAGAATGTATCCAAAGCTGCCCTAATAAGAAACTGTAAGCAGAGGGGATATCCATAACTTGGAAGGTTATGCTAAATGTGCATGGGCCGATTTGTATTGGAATCTCAATGTCACCCACCACCTGACTGCGTGCCCCATCGAAGGCCCTTACTACTACGGTACTTGGCCTCATATGGGACATATCCATTGACAATCTTTCGAGCGTTGATTTTGGCACTATGTTCAAAGAAGACCCATTATCCACCAGGACTTTTGCTACTAAAAAGTTCTTGCACTTGACTGAAATATGAAGTGCCTTCGTGTGTCCTGTGCCTTCGGGCGGTATCTCATCATCAGTGAAAGTTATGGTGTTGTGAGTAGTTATGTTCCCCACGATATTATCTAAACCATCTGAAGTGATGTCCTTGGAAACATATGCTTGATTCAAAGCTTCCAATATCGTGTCTCGATGTGAATCAGAGGATAACAACAAAGATAATATGGAAATCTTAGCAGGCGTCTGAGCTAGCTGTTCCACTACTTTGTATTCACTTTGCTTAACCAACTTTAGAAATTCCTGAGTTTCTTCTTCGGACACAGTCTGTTTGCCCCTTGATTTTTAGGATCAACTGGTGTGGAACGGCCTTGGATAAACATTTTTGGGAAATGAAATTCCAATCGATGGTTAAACAAAACTTAAATTCTTTTAAAAAAAGATTTTAAGTTTTGTCAAGAAATTTTTTTTTTGAAAACTAAAAGTTGAACTTTGTTTTTAAAAAAAGAAGGTTTTTTTTTTTTAAAAAAAAAAGGATTTAAGTTATGTCAAGAAAAAATTCTTTGAAAACTAAAATTTGAACTTTTTTTTTTTTTTTTTAAAAAAAAGGTTTTTAAAAAAGAATTTAAGTTTTGTCATGAATAGAAATTCTTTGAAGTCTAAAATTAAGACTTTGCTTGAAATTCTAAAGAGTTAAAAGTTCTGTCAAAATAAAAGTTCAAGTTTTGTTTACAAGAATTTTTATTTTATTTTTTTAGCTTAATTTTTGTTTTGAAAGAGGGGCTTTCTTTTAAATAAAAAGTTTAATTTTGACAAGACAAAGAAGTTTTTGTAAAATTGGTTAAAGAGTTCATTTTTTTTTTTGTTTAAAATGAGTTTTTAAGAAATTGAAGTCTTGCCAAAACAAAAAAAAAAAAAAAAAAAAAACTTTCTTTAAGCAGGGAAAAACTTGTTTTCTAAAAAAAAGTCTTTCTATTTTGTTTAATTGGAGAAGTAAATATTTCTACATTCTTTTCATTTTAAATTTTTACTCTCCATTTTCTTTTTCTTTTTTTTTTTTTTATCTTTATTTTCCTAAGAAAGAGTTTATCCCAAGAAGTGTTTTTTTTTTTTTTTCTTTTTTTCTTCTTCTTTTTTTTTTCCCTTTACTCCATTTGAAGTCGAATTTAGTATTTAGTTTAGGCATACCATTTATTTTGGGTCCTGCATCATGTTTTAGAATTAGTAGTGTCGACCTTCGAGGGGATTGCGAATGCTCCCGTGTAGGCACATGAAAGGTCCTCCCCATTTTTCATGACATTAAGTAGTTTTCTCACATTTTCAAATTAAATTCATTTCTCCATGGTACTATCTTACTTTTTAGATGAAGTAATGTCGACCTTCGAGGGGATTGCGAATGCTCCCGTGTAGGCGCATGAAAAATCTATTTTAATAAAGTGGTAGTTAATTATTATTTCCTTACATTTTCTTTTTCTCCAAAAGGGAACAAAATGAATGCCAACGTACCCATAGAGTCGATACGATCATCTTCCTCTGAGTATGATGAGTTGAGTACTGTGCTACAATGGGCAGAGCAGACACAACTAAAACATGGGGATAATCTGCCTTTTAAAAGCCCCGTGTCGTCATCCTTCTCAAGTCAAGTTCAAATCATTGCTAACGAGCTAGGGGAGCTGAAGGCCATTTGGGAAGGTTTAACGCCAGAAAGAAGATTTTTGTTCTCAAAGAGATACGACCATATTGCAGACCTCATGTATATTCCAGTTAATCGGTTCACCGTCCAAGCTTTGTTAGAATTCTGGGACCCGGCCTACATGTGTTTCATATTTCAAGATTTCGACTTAGTCCCGACCATTGAGGAGTACCACCCGTTGCTGAACATTGAAGAAAAAGGTGGAGAAATGATGTATTGTTTCAACCCACAACTAACTGCAAAGAGAACTTTATCCAAATTTCTAGCTGTACACCTGAAGGAAGTGCAAAAAAATGTGAAAGTGAAAGGGGTTGAAGAGTCTATATCTGCAGATTATCTAACAGAAATCGCTCGCAAACACATAAATGAAGAAAAGGGTCTGGTTCTGTTAGCTTTGTGCATCTACAGGATGGTCTTGTATCCAAGAGTTAAAGGATATGTGGATGGTGATGTCTTGAAGCTATTCTTCGACATTGAGCAAGGGGTGGATCCAGCCATACCTCTTCTAGCGGAAACGGTTCGGGCGCTCAATTATTGTAAGTCCAACAAAGGCGGGAAGTTGAGATGTTGTGTGCCCTTACTCTATATTTGGGTGCATAGTCATTTTAAGTTCCCAGAAGATTTTGGCTGTCCAAAAATCAACTTCAGTAGCATGTGGAATCTAACAAGGAGTACAATTGCAGAATTTGGCACGACCCCATGGAACTCAAGTTTTCCGAGGAAAGAAGCATGGGTGTCTTTCTTTTCGAATTCCAAATTAGAGCACGTGATTTGGAAGGCACATTGGATGCCCCTAAAAGCCTTAATCTACAGATGCAGGAGCTTCCACACGGTTCCTCTAGTAGGCCCTTGGGGATGCGTCCATTATGCTCTGTTGTTGGCCTTGCGACAAAGTTGGTTTAAACAGTTCATACCAGCAACTCATGGTCTGCATAAATTAGAATTTTCCTACAGTTGCGAGTATTCTAACGAAAAGAAGCGACAAGTGTTGACTTCCTGGAGAACAGTTAGAAGGATTAATGGCAATAGTCACTCTGAGGGAGTTACTCCAGAATATCTGCAATGGCGCATTAAGAGGAGCAAGATCCCAATTACGGCTCGTGATAATGTGGGAGAATCATCTAGTAGAGCAGTAGATAAGCTTAGCCAGCTAGCGACAGAGCGGAAACAGTTAGTGGGAAGAAATCAAACATTGAAACTAGAAAATGAAAAATTACAACAAGAGGTCAAACGTTTGATGGACCAGGTAACTCAAACTAGTGGCAAACTCGAAGAAGTAGAGAGAGTTTCAAAAAACCGAGCCAAGCGAGAAAAAGATTATGATATATTGGACGAGGAGAATAGAAGGTTGATTAAGGAGAATCATGCTCTTAGGAATGAAAATACTGCATTACGAAGAGCAACTCGTTCACAAGAGGACAGGGTCAAAGACCTTTCAAGAGGCAAAGAGACTCTCTTAGAGTTAGTTGCGAAATTAAATGAAACCATCAACAAGCAGAAAACGCAACTTATCGAGTTTGAAGAAGTCAATACCGCTCTAAGGCGAACGCTGGACAATCTACGCGTGAACATGCAGGCTCAATCAGAAGAGTCTGAAGCTTTTAAATGTTATTCAAGCTCGTTGGAACGTCAGCTCCAAGCATTTCAAAGGGGAAGCGAATAGTTGTCACTAGAGAGAGGACAACTAGAGGAAAAATACTCCTCATTAAGGGGAAATTATGCCATTATGAGAGAAGACATGCAAATAATTCTTTGGAAAGTAAATCAAACTATGAACACTATCAAGATCATGGCTAGGAGAGCCCGAAGATTTACAGAATGGGCAAGGGATCTGCGAGAGAATACATGACCTATGGCCTCTAATGCGGAGGAGTTTTTTTAGTTTTTAGGGATGATTCGTAGAGACCTTGGGTACTTTGGTCACTTTCATTAATGTTCCCTTTCTTCTTGTTTTCCAATTCTCCAATTGTTTATTTTGTAGATATATTCATTTTTTTCCCTCAATAATAAAATTTCATTCATTCATGCATCTCATACTGTTCTTTCTTCTATTTCTTTTTTACTTAATCTAAGACTTTTCTTTTAAAAATAAAAACAGAACAATAAAATAGCTCGTTCAACAAGAGTCTACAACACTAGGCGTAGAGCAAGGATTATGGAAGAAAAGGGTGAACAAGAGAAGACTAAGCGGGACATCGAGGAAATTAGGGAAAAGGTTGATGCAATCATTGTCGCTTTAGAAAAGGGCAAAATGATTGCAGATACAACTGCACCAGACACTCCGATTGGAAACCCTCAAGCTGGCCTACCATTTCCACCCAGATTCGCTTCACATGTTCGTACGACAGCAGAAGCGTCCATGCCACAACATACTACCTATAACCCCTTATATGACATACCTGTTGGGCAATACCCTTTTCCATCATTTAAAGAAGGCCAAATCCCCCAAATCCCCATGGCTAGCCAAGCTGGTGCTTCTTATTTCAAGCCAGAATTTTCAAAAATACCTTTTGCGGTCCCTAACTTGGATGACCCAGAAGTAAAGAAGGAGTTAGCCGCACCCTCTAATGAAAAACTTGAAGTTCTAGAGGAATGGTTGAGGGCGGTCGAGGGCACTAGTGTTTTTGGAAACATGGATGCCACTCAATTATGTTTAGTTCCAGACGTTGTGATCCCACCGAAATTCAAACTTCCTGAATTTGAAAAATATGACGAGACAACATGCCCTAAAAGTCACATTGTTATGTACTGTAGGAAGATGGCAGCGCACGTTCATAATGATAAGCTGCTCATACATTGCTTTCAGGATAGCTTAAAGGGTCCAGTTGCCCGTTGGTATATGCAGTTGGATAGTTCACATGTTTTCACATGGAAGAACTTGGTTGATTCCTTCCTCAAACAGTACAAGCACAATATTGATTTGGCTCCCGATCGACTAGACTTACAGAGGATGGAAAAGAAGAGTACTGAAGACTTCAAAGATTATGCTCAAAGGTGGCGGGATACAGCAACTCAAGTCCAACCCCCTTTAACGGATAAGGAGCTTTCTTCCATGTTCATCAATACCTTAAGGTCCCCATTCTATGAACATATGGTTGGAAGTGCGTCAACCAATTTCTCCGATATCATGACAATTGGAGAAAGAATTGAGTACGGGATCAAACATGGTAGAATATAGCCAAAATCGTTGAATCCTCAGGCACAAAGGAGGGCAACAGTTCAAAGAAGAAGGAGGGAGAAGTACAGATGATACGGAAGGTGGATAAGTCCCATCGACAAATCCACCAACCCATCGCACAATATCCTTCAAATTATTTACCTACATACGAATACTATCCACACCAAGTGAATAATGCATCAACGCAGTACTCCCCATTTTATGGCCAAAATACCAGACCCCAAACGAATCAGAATTTTTCAGTCTCGTAGACAACAACCAGTCACTCCAAGTCAGCAAAATAATCGAGCACCTTACAAGCAAGCCCAATTTGATCCGATTCCGATGACATATACTAAGCTCTTGCCTCAGTTAATTGAGAACCATCAGTTGGCACCCAAGCCTGTTGCTCCACTGCAACCCCCTTATCCAAGATGGTATGATCCTAATGCAAGGTGTGATTACCATGCAGGTGTTGTTGGGCATTCTATAGAAAATTGCACTGCTTTGAAGTATAGGGTGCAAGAGCTCATTAAGGTCGGATGGTTAAATTTCAAAAAAGAGGAGGGACCCAATGTTGATAATAATCATTTACCAAATCATCAAGTGAATGCAATAGATCAGTGTCAGGATATTATCAAGAAGACAAATGTTACAGAGATCAAGACTCCCAAGGAGAAGCTCTTTGGAACAATGTCATCATTTTCATAAAAGAGTCCAAGAACTGGTGGATTCAAAATTTCTTGTGGTTGCCCAAGCCCATCACCAAGATGAGGAAATAGATGCCGTGGAAGAATTGCTGCCTAAAGAAAGTTTGAATCCATCTTTCAAACTGAAGCCACTCAAGATCTATTACCGTGAGAAGACTACTACTCATGATCCAAAGTCGATCACCATTCAGGTGTCGGCTCCTTTCAAGTACAAGAGTTCTAAGTCGATCACCATGGAGTTATGAGTACAAAGTAACTATTAATTCAGAAATGCCACCGCTTCCAGTTGACATCATTTCCGGAACGGGAGGCGTAACACGGAGTGGGAAATGCTAAACTCTAGATCAGTTATTGAAGTGCTCAAAGAATACAATAGAAGAGAAGAATGAGAAAGTCGAAAGTAACACAAATAGCAATGTCAAGCCCAAAGAAACAACAGTGATGAAGAAATCAAGGGGCAAACAGACTGTGTCCGGAGAAGAAACTCAGGAATTTCTAAAGTTGGTTAAGCAAAGTGAATACAAAGTAGTGGAACAGCTAGCTCAGACGCCTACTAAGATTTCCATATTATCTTTGTTGTTATCCTTTGATTCACATCGAGACACGATATTGGAAGCTTTGAATCAAGCATATGTTTCCAAGGACATCACTTCAGATGGTTTAGATAATATCGTGGGAAACATAACTGCTCACAACACCATAACTTTCACTGATGATTAGATACCGCCCGAAGGCACAGGACACACGAAGGCACTTCATCTTTCAGTCAAGTGCAAAAACTTTTTAGTAGCAAAAGTCCTGGTGGATAATGGGTCTTCTTTGAACATAATGCCAAAATCAAAGCTCGAAAGATGGCCAGTGGATATGTCCCATATGAGGCCAAGTACTGTAGTAGTAAGGGCCTTCGATGGGGCACGCAGTCAGGTGGTGGGTGACATTGAGATTCAAATACAAATCGGCCCATGCACATTTAGCATAACCTTCCAAGTTATGGATATCCCCTCTGCTTACAGTTTCTTATTAGGGTGGCCTTGGATACATTCTGCAGGAGCTGTCCCATCATCGCTGCACCAGAAACTTAAATTTTCAATTGGAAGAAGCCTAGTAATTGTATTTGGCCAAGATGATATCTTGGTTTATAGGCCAGCTTCAATGCCATATATTGATGCAGCAGAGGAACCTTTTGAGTCATCATTTCAAACATTCGAGGTGACAAGTGCTACGACTCTATATGGGGAAAGAAAGAAATCTAAATCTCGATCTTCAGCCATGACATTCAAGGAAAGCAACAGTCGTTTAGATGATGTTTTAAGCCTATCAAAAAATACAAAAAGATTTGGGCTTGGGTATAAGCCGGATAAAGCAGATATGATCAGGGTACAGAAGCGAGAAAAAAGATAGGTGTTTGGCCAGATTTGAAAGTCGCGAACCAGAATATGGAGAAAAAGTCATCCCTCATCTCTATCACTCGTTTGAAAGTGGTGGTATAATTCGTCCAGGAGATTTTGGAGTTGCAGTAGTGACTAAAGAGGAAGAAATGGGTCCGTGGATCTACCCGTGCCCAGAAAACTTCAAGCTCAACAATTGGAGTACTATTGAATTACCGTCATTTGCTGTTAAGATGTCAAAGTAATTGACCACTTTTTATTGTTTTTTGCAATTTCAATTTTTAATTTCAAGTTAGGTTAGTCATTTTACTCATTTCATTTTCCAGACTTCTTTCTATGTGTTCAAGTAAATTTCATCATTCAATGAAGGTTTTAGTTCATTTCCTTTTGCTATTGCATATTACACTCTCCATGGCAAAATATTTACTCTTCTTTTCTTCTTTTTTTCAAATTATCAAGATCTTAAGCAGTAATACTGAGATTGAATGTGCAAACGATTCTCAATACGAACTTGATATTCCTATACACAATGTTGAGTCTGACGAGGAAGAAGAAAATTTTGAACCTAGTGCTGAGTTGTTAGAAATGATAGATGAAGGGGAAAAAGCGTTGGGCCCCCACGAAGAGTTAACAGAGATAATTAGCCTAGGATCACAAGCAGAAGTCAAGGAGGTTCAAATTGGCACTAATGTCTTTACAGAAACTCGCAAAAAGCTAATTGATTTGCTCACATAATATGTCGATATCTTTGCTTGGTCCTATCAAGACATGCCTGGGCTAGACACAAATATTGTAATGCATCATTTACCACTCAAACCTGAGTGCAAACCAGTAAGGCAAAAGTTGCGAAAGATGAAGCCGAATATGTTAATTAAGATAAAGGATGAAGTCAGGAAACAAATTGATGCTAGATTTCTGACTGTGTCCATAGCGATATTGACCACAACATGTGAGCCTATTTTCAAGTTGCTTCGCAAAAACAATGATGGCATTTGGAATGAAGATTGTCAAACAACATTTGAAAAAATTAAGCAGTATTTACGAAATGCACCGATCCTCGTACCACCAGTTCCTGGACGTCCGCTCATTTTGTATCTCACCGTAACGGAAAGTGCAATGAGATGTGTACTGGGGCAGCATGATGACTCTGGTAGGAAAGAGCGAGCTATATAATATTTGAGCAAAAAGTTCACCAGTTGTGAAACCAGGTACTCCTCGATGGAAAAAACTTGTTGTGCTCTTGCTTGGGCTGCACGTCGCTTAAGGCAATACATGTTGTATTACACGACATGGCTTATTTCAAAAATAGATCCTGTGAAATACATCTTCGAGAAGCCATCTTTATCGGGATGAATTGCAAGGTGGCAAGTTCTTTTATTCGAGTATGACATCACATATGTGACTCGAAAGTCAGTAAAGGGGAGCGCTCTAGCTGATTATCTGGCACAACAACCTATAGAGGACTATGAGCCGATGAAGTTCGACTTTCCTGATGAACATATCCTCACTGTAGCAACAGAGAAAGAAATATTGAATCCAGATATGTGGACCATGTTCTTTGATGGGGCTTCAGATGAATTGGGTCACAAAATAGGCGCAATATTAATATCGCCTCGAGGAGAATTATTCCCTCTCACTGCTAAGTTGTGTTTTGTTTGCACGCACAACATGGCTGAATACGGAGCTTGTTCAATGGCCATTCAAGTTGCTCTAGATATGAAGATTGAAAGGCTTCAGGTCTTGGGGGACTCTTTGCTAGTGATTCATCAGCTAAGAGGAGAATGGAAAACCAGATATGCTAAATTATTACCTTACAAGCAACTTATAACAAGATTATCTCAACAGTTTGATCAAATTACTTTTGATTATTCCCCAAGAGAGAATAATCGGATATCAGATGCATTGGCTACTCTAGCAGTCATGTTCAATGTGGATTTTGATGAAGGGGTCCAGCCAATTAAAATCGAAAAGCGAGATGTTCCTGCCTCCTGCATGAATATTGAGAATGAGTCAGCTGACAAGCCGTGGTTTCAAGACATCAAACAGTATCTGAAATGCGGAACCTATCCTCCTAATGCATCAGAAAATGACAAGCGAACTCTGAGAAGATTGGCAGTGAAATTTTTCTTGAATGGGGAGATACTTTACAAAAGAAACTATGACATGGTTTAGTTAAGATGTGTGGACGCCACAAAGGCTAATCAGATTGTGAAAGAAATCCATGAGGGAATTTTTGGTACCCATGCAAATGGGCATATGATGGCTAGACAAGTTTTGAGAGCTGGTTATTATTGGCTGACTATGGAAACAGATTGCATTAAGTATGCAAGAGAATGTCATAAATGTCGAATTTATGCAGACAAGACTCATGCTCCTTCATCCGAGTTACACATTTTAACTACTCCTTGGCCTTTCTCCATGTGGAGAATGGATGTGATTGGACCCATTGATCCTAAACCTTCAAATGGACATCGATTTATCTTGTTGGTCATAGATTACTTTACCAAATGGGTAGAGGCAGCCTCTTATCGTGATGTGACAAAAGGGGTCGTGATCAAATTCATCAAGAAGGATATCATTTGTCGATACGGCCTCCCTGAGACCATCATATTAGATAACGCTAGAAACTTGAACAATAAGATGATGAGTGAGTTATGCGAGCAATTCAAGATTAAACATCTCAATTCCACCCCCTACAGACCAAAAATGAATGGGGTTGTTGAAGCTGCAAACAAAAACATAAAAAGAATTGTTGAAAAGATGACTGTAACGTACAAAGATTGGCATGAAATGCTTCCCTTCACTCTACACGGCTATCGCACGTCAGTTCGTACATCAACTGGGGCAACGCCTTTTTCCTTAGTATATGGTATGGAGGTTGTACTCCCAATTGAAGTGGAAATTCCATCACTAAGAGTTCTTATGGAAGCTAAATTGGAAGAGGCTGAATGGGTCCAGAATCGCTATGAACAGCTCAATTTCGTTGAAGAGAAGAGATTAACAGCATTGAGTAGGGGTCAGCTCCACCAAAGAAGGATGATGAGAGCATACGATAAGAAAGTTCGCCCAAGAAGATTCAGAGAGGGAGATCTTGTACTAAAAAGGATCCTTCCATTTCAAAGGGATCATCGAGGAAAATGGACTCCAAATTATGAAGGACCATTTGTAGTGAAAAAGACTTTCTCTAGAGGGGCATTAATCTGAACCAATATGGATGGTTGTGAATTATCAAGCCCAGTCAATTCAGACTATGTTCGAAAGTATTATGCATAGATCGTCTGACTATCTTTCCCAAGAAGGCTAGACAAAGTTGTAGAGTATTTCAATAAGTGTTTTGGAAAGTTTCATTACATTCTCAGTATTTTGTTTAAAAAGTTGTTTCATCCCTCACCACCTCCACCCCTCAATTTGGAGATGTTTTCCATTGTGTACTTTATTGATTAATAAAGGATTTGTTTCCTCCATTTTGACCAGTATAGTTGTTATTTTTATGCCAATCACAAATACAAATTATGCATGTTACATCTCAAGTTTGGGTATTTCATTGTCCAACCTCTCCGCTCTCTTTCAAAAAAAGAAGAAAGAAAAAAGAAAAGAAAATGAGAAAAAGAAAAAGAAAGAAAATAAATGCTTTCACTATAATCGTTGAGGAAAGTTTGTCATTTTACCCTTCTCATGGAAAGTATGTTCGTTATTATCAGTTATACTCTCAATCAACTGCAACCTTTATTTTGACCGTCGTTCATGTACAAAGTTCCATATTACCATTTCTCCCCAGACAAGGTTCTAATTATCACACTGGGGCAAAGCACCCGCTCGTGAAGTAAGAATTCGAAATTAATTACTATGAAACCTGGAGCCTAGCCCACCACGCGTGATTTTTGTGGTAGGCCAACATGAATTACTGATCCACAATTGAACCCTTTGCTAAACTCATCGCGTATAGTTGCGTTGAATCTCCATATTTGTCTACCCACTTGAGAGCCATTTGCTAAGCCTGCCACATCTAACCATGTGGCGAACATTTCAAAATATCCACCCAATATTACCAAGAGACCTTCAATAGTAATGAAATAGGGATTAAACTCTTACGATTTACTGCTTCATAATTAAGACTTGTAGTTCTTTGAGTTTTCCTATATTTCAACTTTTTTTTTCAACCTACACTTTTCCTACCATTTCTATCGTTTGTTTTCTCTCCTTTTATTGGAAGGTGACTCCAAGACTAAGGATGATAATCTTGGGAACATGGACTTAGTAACTTGACAAATTGTCTTGAAGTTTCAAATTCTTTCATTGAGTTTTGCTTGAGAAATGACCCTATCATGGTACCGAGGAACATTGGCAAAGAAACAATATGGAGTGATTATTGAAGTCGCGAAGGACGACTTACAGGTGGTTGATCTTCTACATGTGATTGCATTATATTTTTCCAGTCATGAAAAAATATATTTGGCCTAAAAAAGAAAGTTATGAAAAAGAAAAGAAAAAGAAAATAGGAAATGAAAAAAGAAAAAGAAAAAGAAAAAGTAAAAAGGAAAAGAAATGTACAAGGCCAAGATAATTCTTGAAATGCATGATTGGGGCAATCAATGTAGATCAAGAGGTCACACCTCCAAACGATTTGGAGATTTTCTTTGTCAATTATCATTTGGAGCAAGAATCTTCATTGCTACACTGGGGCAAAGCTTTCATCATTATACTGGGGCAAAACCGTTATTATTAATTTGGGACAAGGAGCCTTCACCACTATACTACAATAAAGTCATTTTATCATTTATGTAAATTGTTTTAGACTGGGGCAAAGGCCAAGTTAAGAGAATCACACTTCTCTTACGAAGAATCACATTTCTCTTACGAAGAATCACACTTCTCTTAGAAAGCCGAATCACATTTTCATAAAAGAATCACATTCAGAGAAAGGACAATCCCAATAATGTGGGTTTTTCATCGAAGATTTCGGGCTGACTTAAAGAAAGAAAGAGATATATGAGATAATCCCTTGAGGAGCTACTCCTTGTTCTCGTAGTGGTTGTCCAAAGATTGGGGTCACCTTAACAAATATTTTCATTTGAATTATGTTCAATCTCTTATTGTTCAAGAGATTTCTTATGAAGGGATTTGTGACCTATGTTTTCTTCCTTCAGTCCTTTCTCTCTTTCTTTGTTCACTACCATTCCCATTTGTCTCTAGGCCAAATTCATCTTCTTGTATCGAACCTTTTTGTCCACTACAAGGCTAAGGTTATGAAGCGTTTGAATCAGGTAAGATGTTTAATGCTATGAATTACCATTGATAGTCCTCTAAACTAGCACATGAGACACTTCTAAAAAACCTACCATACCCGATATGACTGAGCAATCTATGGTTGACATATATGTTGCCTTTCGGATTGGGCAATCTTTGATTAACATACATGATCTCTTTTAGGTTGAGCAACCTTGATGGACACATACAATTTCTCTCGAGTGTTGAAAGCATCAAAAAAAAAAAAAGGAAAAGAAAAAAGAAAAATAAAAGAAAAAGGAAAAGAAAAAGAAAAGAAAAAAGAAAAGAAAAAGGAAAAGAGAATAAAAAAATAGGCAATTAAGATCTGGAGATGTCTATTGTTATATACTTTGAAAGCTTCCTTGACTGATAAATCTTCATTTCATCTCATTAGATTAATAGGTAGCTTAATGCCTTTATTATCAATGCAATACCAATTGAAAGTGTTCGATGTCTGTGACATCTAAAACAATGACGTTTATTCAGTAGACTTCGATAAAAGAGAATCTGAAGTGCAGAGGGTTTAGTGAGAGGAACATTGGAAAATTCCACTCACAAGACGATTTACTATGAGACGCTCGGAAGTCTTTAAATCAACTCAAAGTGTTTTGGTTCATCGTCAACAGAGTAGCCTAATTCACTTCGTCTATGTGTCTCAATCTATAAAGTCGGATTGCAAGGAATGAGCTATTTTATAGTTCTGGTTTTCAAAACTCACCAATTTTGAAGTTTTTGTTTTTGAAACTTGTGCCCTGCACATTCTCGTATTGCATAAATTTGCATCTCATGCATTTAAGCATACTCTACATCTTGAGATTTTGTAACTCTAAAGTAAAGTGCCGAAGAAACTTTGGTTGATTTTTTATGGTTCATCTATTTGATTGGTTAAATCGAACCCTATTCTTTTTTAGAGGTCGAAACCTGGTCAAAGTCAGGTCCATTTCATGTTTTACTTTGGTTGGTTAAATCGAACTCTGCTAGTCAGTAGAGGTCGAAGCCTGATCAGAGTCAGGTTCATTTCATGTTTTACTTTGGTTGGCTAAATCGAACCCTGCTAGTCAGTAGAGGTCGAAGCCTGGTCAGAGTCAGGTCCATTTCATGTTTTTGTTTGGTTGGTTAAATCGAACCCTGCTAGCTAGTAGAGGTCGAAGCCTGGTCTGAGCCAGGTCCATTCCCCTTTTCTTTTGGTTAAATCAAACCCTGCTAGTCAGTAGACGTTGAAGCCTGATTAGAGTTAGGTCCATTTCATGTTTTATTTTGATTGGTTAAATCGAACCCTGCTAGTCAGTAGAGGTCGAAGCCTGGTTGGAGTCAGGTCTATTTCATGTTTTATTTTGGTTGGTTAAATCGAACCCTGCTAGTTAGTAGAGGTCGAAGCCTGGTCAGAGTCTGGTCCATTTCATGTTTTAGTTTGGTTGGTTAAACCGAACCCTATTCTTGTTTAGAGGTCGAAGCCTGGTCAGAGTCAGGTCCATTTCATGTTTTACTTTGGTTGGTTAAATTGAACCCTATTCTTGTTTAGAGGTCAAAGCCTGGTCAGAGTCAGGTCCATTTCATGTTTTACTTTGGTTGATTAAATTGAACCTTGCTAGTCAGTAGAGGTCGAAGTCTGGTCAGAGTCAGGTCCATTTCATGTTTTACTTTGGTTGGTTAAATCGAACCCTGCTAGTCAGTAGAGGTCGAGCCTGAAGGGAATAATAGTCCTCACGCAGCGGAAGCGCATCGATTGGACCTTACGCCGTATATTAATTAACATTAAAATACCGTTACGATAAGTCAAACAAACTTTAAACAACCTTTAAAGCCGCTGTAAAATTGGTTTAAACATGCTAAAATAAATCTAAATTTATTTTTAAAACTTTTCTAAAGAAAAAAGGAAGAACCGTTACAAACCTTCGTTGAAGACTTGACCGTTCTTCGCCAACGACGCTCCACGAACGAAAACGCAGCAGCCGCCTTTGCTTTTCTTCGCTGGAAATTTCTTCTTTGATTGACACAATCACCACAGAGGTTACACCGGTATGTCTCTGAGTCTAGGAGGCTAAAGGCTTGTGGGAGTTTTTCTCTAAGAGGGAGGCTAGAGAGAATTCTAGGTCTTGTCTTTCAAGAGTGTCAAGTGTCATGACCAATGAGGTCTAGTGTTCTATTTATAGAAGAGAGGTCATGAATAAAATATTCAATTAAATCAATCTTTTCCATAATTGATTCAATCTTATTCCTTAATTAATCAATCATGATCAATCAATTCCATAATTGATTAATCTTTTCCACAAATGACTAATTACTTCCATAAGTGATTAGATCATTTCCATAAATGATTAATCACTTCCTTAAGTGATTAATTATTTCCATAATTGATTAATTCCCGGTTAATGAATTCTTTAATTAATTAACCACCAATTAAATATCACATATTTAATTCCCGACCTAGAATTAATTAATTTGCCCAAACACATTTTAGGCCTTAAATTAATTAATTCATTATTTTGAACTCTTTCAAACTTCCATAAATTTATATTTGAACTTTTGAAATATTAATTTCTCTCATAATATATCAATATATATTATATTTGTTTCCCTTAATAAATTGAACATTTTTAATTTACTTTTATTATTTAGTTGCCTCAAATTACTTTACGAGCTACCAGTGGGACCTAATGGACCTGCAGATCAGAAGCTCCAACGATTTGAGATTAATTGGTCAAACTCATTAACCACATTAATCAATATTCGTTAACTGTGTGTACATTCCACTATAGACTCACAGTTGCACTCTTCTCACTGCAGACATATTTTCTGTGTCCACGGATCTAGACCAATATTGACTAGTTAGTCCTTCACAAGTGTCCGTAACACCAGCTGGGTCAAATTACCGTTTTACCCCTGGGTTACCTCTATTTCCTTAAGTACCAATTCTCCTCTAATGAACAACCTGTTTGTGGTCCAACCATCAAACAGAAAACCCTCTCGTGCCATTGAGAGGGTAGGGCCCTTTGTTCAAGACTCGGAGTAACCACTTAAGGGAACACTCATCTGCTTCCCTAAAGTCGGGAAGGAGTGAATTCCATCTTGTACGATTATGTTCCCAGCTCCCCATTCGGTCTTGTCCCCAAAATGATAGGCTTATTGAGTCGGCGTATTGGTCACTCTCACCCATACAAATCAAAGGACAATCTCTCATGAGCAGGAGTCCATAATCAACTCAGGATTAAGACTAAGTTGTCTAGGTCGTCCTAGTGAAATAGAAAATCAACTAGTTAACGGTGTTATAACCAGTGGTTACTATTTCGCAGTCCGGTCTTATGCAAACTCATTGCATAGGATACCCCCACTCGCATGTCTCCTACACGAACACGTTGGATCGCGGCGTTTGTATCAAATACAAAGTGGGTTGTATCCATAGTGTCACCAGGATAAGGCACCCAGTCTTATCCCTATACTATAGACCCTTTAGGTTGTTTCTTGAACAATGATCCCCATATGTCGCTACATATAGTTCAAGACTCATATTACAGCCTAGGATGTCTAGTTTATTGGATTAGGGTCAAATAGTGCAATATTTATCAATAACATTTTATTGCAGAAAATTAAATAACATTTTATTAAATACAAGTATAAAATTTGTTTACATTCACTATCTACGAGTTTTAGGGCATAAAACCCAACAAACTCCCACTTGAACTAAAACTCTAGTTTAGTGGGATGTACAACAATCTTAAGTGGGTGTATAAATACATGTATAAAACATATACAATGTACAAATACAATAAACTAGGGCATCACTATACCCATTGGTATCATTATACCCAATGTATGATGGTATCACTATACCCATTGTATGATGGTATCACTATACCCATTGTATAATGGTATCACTATACCCATCATATAATGGTATCACTAAACGCATTGTATGATGGTATCACTATACCCATTGTATAATGGTATCACTATACCCATTACATTTCTCCCACTTGCCCTAGATTTCATCTTTGTACATAACTCGTAGACCTAGACCTTCTAGATGACCCTCATACCCTTTAGCCGAAAGAGTCTTCGTGAATATTTCAATTTAATTCAATGTGTGTGCTTGTCTTGGGCTGGAAAGTTCTGATGAATTTGCCACAACACCACTGTATCACTATAAAGTCTGATGGGCAAGTTCACATTTGGAACACATTCCAAATCAGTCAAGAACTTTCTAAGCCTTACAATCTCTATCGCTGCTTCACAAGCAACTATATTTTTGGCTTATATGGTTAAGACTGTAATTATGCCACATTATAGATCCTTTGTAAAGTTTGACCATGGATACTGATTGATATGTGCTAACTATCCCTACATCATCACAGATGTCAGGCCTTGTGCAGAGCATTGCATACATTATGCTGCCCACAACGGAGGCCTAGGGAATCTGTCTCATATTCTCAATCTCTTAGGTGTCTTAGGACACTATTCCTTAGACAAGTGAACTTCATGCTTGAAATGCAATAAGCCCTTCTTGGAGTTCTGCATCGAATATCGGGACAACATTTTGTCAATATACGTTGCTTGAGACATGGCTAGTATTTTGTTCTTCCGATCCCGGACTATTTGGATTCCAAGAACAGATTCGACCTCTCCAAAATCTTTCATTTGGAATTGGTCTGCTAGCCATCCTTTTATGTCAGTCAGATATCCTTATCAGTCTTAAAATCCATGTCAGTGTATCCTATAAGGATCAAATCCTTAGTCCTATACACGAGCATATAGATCCTCTTTCTCCTCAGATACTTGAGGATATTCATAACGGTTTTCCAATGATCAAATCTTGGATTAGATTGGTACTTACTGACAATCCCTATTGCATAGGGCATTCGTCTCATGTCCTCAACTCCTTGAGGTGTCTCAGGAAACACTTTCTTAGACAAAATGAATTCCACGCCTGAAAGGTAGAGAACTCTTCTTGGAATTCTGCATCTTATGTCTAACTAACATCTCGTAGATATAAGACACTTGAGACAATGCTAGCTTTTTGTTCTTACCATTCCTAACGATTTGGATCCGAAGAACAAACTTTAGCTTCTCCCAAATTTTCATTTGGAAATGAGCTACTAGCTTATTTTACTAGTCAGTAAGATAACCTACATCATTCCCAATGACTAGGATATCAATCACATACAACACTAAGAAAGCTACCGAACTATTGACGATCTTCTTGTTAAGACAAGATTCATCAATGTTTTCGATCAAAGCCAAAAGATTTGATCACAGTATCAAATCTTATATTCCAAGATCGAATTGCTTAGGTCAATCCATGAATGGATCACTTAAGCTTGCAAACCCCTTTTTGCTTCTGATCTTGCTAAATGAACCATTTTGCTTGAGACATGTAGATACTCTTCTCAAGATTACCATTCAAAATGGTAGTCTTGACATCCATTCTAAATGGACAAAAGTTCTAACAGACTTCAACATGATGACAGGAGATAAGACTTTCTTACAGTCCCCTGTCTCTGGGTATAACCCTTTTGCCATAAGTCTAACCATAAGATTATGTCTCATTTCTTCTTGTAGATTCATTTGTAATCCATTGGTGTTACCCATTAGATAGATCTATAAGATTCTAGATGGATTTGAAATCACATATTTCAATTCCGGGTCCATTACTTTAATCCAATTGGTTCTTGTTAACGTCATTCATTATCTTACTTTAAGACAATGAATCCTCTAAATTATCATCAGCTATGACGATCTGGGCTTCAATTAAACCCATGTAACGATCAGATTGTAGAACAATCCTCCCATTGTATTGAGGCACTCTCAACTTTTGAGATAGATGTAACTAACCAATTGTATTGGCCTTATCAACAACTCTTGTTTAAGGTCCAACATCATCAACAACCCTTGTTGATTAATCAACAACTCTTGTTGATATTTCTGTAGCTTCATCAGTCAATTTACTTAAAACGATCTTACTTCGTGGCTTATTATTTCTTATGTGGTCTTCTTCTGAGAATGTTGCATTTTTCGATACAAATTCTTATTCTCTTGGGGATTGAAGAAGGATCCACATCTCTCGTTTTTATGGGGTAGCCTACGAATAGGTATACTATTTGAACAATGTTCCAATTTCTTTTGGGTTGGCCACAAGCACATGTGTTGGACTCCCCAAAAAAATAACGTAAACTACTTTTACGTCTTATCCACAATTCAAAAGATGTTTCACAAACACTTTTGATGGAACGTTGTTCAAAATATGTGCTGCAGTCAACACTGCATGCCCCCAAAACGAGTCAGGCAATTGAGCATAGCTCATAATGAATCGAATTGTATCCAATAGCGTTCTATTTCTCCTATCTAATACACCGTTTCCTTAAGGTGCTTCAGGGGTAGTTGAGATGTAATTCCATGTTCTATCAAATAGTCTTGGAATCTCAAGTCTCATCTACTCTACACCTCGATCAGATCGAAGTATTTTTATCACCTCACCTAACAAGTTTCCAACTTCAGTCTCAAACCACTTTGAATTTCTCAAGAGCTTTAGACTTAAGTTGCATTAGGTTGAGATACACATACCTTGCATAATTATCTATAATATAGATAAATTATTCATGCCCTCCCACTGCTTTAACATATTAGACCACAAAGATCCAAATGTACAAGCTCTAAGGGCTCTTTGGCTCTCTTATCTCTTTTCTAGTAAAAGATCTATCAGTCATATTCCCATAAGACATGACATAATTGGTATTAGAGAGTGTTCTTCTAACTAACTTAGAAGTATACTCAAGACTAAGCTCCCAATCATATTGAGATCATAACTAGCCTAACACCTTAAAAACCAAAGAAAGGTATTTCCTTTAGGAGAAATCTTTTGCCTTTCATTTCTTTGATTAGTAGCATCCACAAGCAACACAGTGTTCATGACTGCCTTAATCTCTATTAGTCTTAAAAACGTTTATGTTATTTTTTCAGTTTAGCTGAACAAAAGTTAACTCCCTTTCTTGAAATGAACTACATTAGCAGAGAAAGGTAAAGAGTAACATTGTTCCAGCCAATACGATACATAAATCAAATTTCTAGGAATTATATACACATTATCTAATAATATGTATTTGCTCCCACTGAAAAAAAAATAACTTGACGTTCCCCATTGCTACAGTCAAGACAACCTCTCTAATTCAAAATTTTGAGAGTTATCTCAATAGCATGAAGCTATTGCCAGGAATTCATTCCTTTTAATAAACAGAACAAACGTAATTTTGTGACTATGAATCAAGTATTCGGGTAGAATCATCATTCTTCACAAATTACGCTTCCAAGATTAGTAAATCGAATTTACTGTCTTTAGACAAGTCTTCCTTGGGTGAGCAAGGCTCAATGTCACATTCATTAATAACACTTCTTAATGAATTAAACATTTGGGGCATGAGAACATTTCTCTATCAAGACTAATCTTAAATTATTCGCCACAAATTAATCGTTTAAATTTGTTGTATAATCACCGTTATTTATAAAATGGGCGTAAGACTATGCACATATTAAAACATTGAATCGTTGAAATAACAAATCACTTGATTATTTATCGCACTAACCCATTACAAGAGCAATACAAACAATTGCATACAATCCAATCAGTTTAGCAAAGCAGACAATCACAGAACCCTAAAACTATTGATTTAGTTTTGCAACGACATTTCAGAGGTTTAGAATGTCAGCCACCGAAGGGTGATCAGGCACTCCTCCTTTGAAATGAGACACCTCTCAGCTAATTCTAATTCCAGAATAACTCATATTCCTATAGACATTAGCCACCGTTGTTCGGTCAAGGATTTGTTAACACTTTTAACTCATCCTTGTAAGTGTAACCCTCCCACTTTCAGATCTCAGAGGCACGCACCAACAGGCTACCGAAGGGAAAGACAACTGTTGGTGATTAGCCTAAGAGCTCCTATCCTTTTCAGGAGTTCACGATGTTCCGAATCCTATGACCAGGCCCTCCGAAGGGATGGTTGTGCCAGGACAACCTGTAGGCGGATCATAGGACTCTCACGGTGTGAACTATGGGCGGAGACCGAGGGATACGTTGACACGTGTCCCGCTCCCACTTACTCTAGACATTTTTCTCATTCACCTTGATATTGATCCATGCAAACACTTTCCGAAGGGAGGCCGCTCCTAAGGCGACTCGAAGCCGAGCATGAATCTCACGTTGTGAATATAGGGACGTAGGAGCAAAACTTGATTTAAATCTCGTTTTGTAACATTCCTCCCACTGAAAATGTCCTAAGGTTAATATATGGTTGTTTAACTTAGATAGTATTCGGCTAAGTCAATCTATCTAAGTCTGATCCTATTATAACAATTATGGAAAGGATTCAACTGCAATCTTTTGGGTGAATTAAACTTCATTTAATAAACCCAACATTGCAAGTCAACATTACTATGGTTAATTCAACTCAATGTTCGGGTCAGTTCCTAGGTAGGAGGTGTTCCGTAAACCGTCAACTTAAATACCTCCAGCCTTAGACAGAACTTTACCGAGAGAGTTCCCTTATAACCTCAGTAATGTAAGGTCTTTACTCTAAAGATCTAGGTGCATTAAACACTTTTAATAAACCTAGTGACATTGCATGCTAACATTTAACTATGATTAATTCAACTCCTGTATTCCAGATCAGTTCCCAGGTAGGAGGTATTCCGTAAACCGTCAACTTAAATACCCCCAGCCTTAGACAGAACATTACTGGTGGAGTTCCCTTATTATCATAGCAATGTTTTTCCTACTTAGTCAATTAAAACTATTTTTAAATACTAAGTAAGAAAAAATTATAATCTTATTCGAAATCGATCTAGGTCTAATTAATTTTAAACAATTTAAAATTAATCCAATTTATCCTATGATCTTATGTTTGCATGCAAATCTTGATTATAGATTGACGGTTTCTAATCATTAATAATAAAGAACTATTTCAAATTTTAATGATTAATCCTATAATCAAGAATCTAGGGTTTAATTCATTCAACAATCTCATTCAAATTAAATAATTAAACCACACTAATTGCATGAATAATATAACAATTATATTATTAACTATGGAGGTTTCATGCTTCATGCAATTTTTTATTTTCTTTTATTATAACAATTATAAGCCAATCAAGAAAATCAATCAAGCATGCTTCATTCATCACATTAAACATAACTATTTATATTTAATTTAAGTAATGACATGCTTCATGCTTTCCAATTTTTCATATAATTAATATACACTTATATTAAAAATATGAAAACAAAACCATGCATTTAAACATACATTATAACAATTTATAATATATAAAAATGCATGAGCATGATTATAACCTAAGGTGGGATTAAATATTCTATATGACATCCATAAAGCATATAAATAGCAATTGAACCGGTTAATTTTGGCCCCTAGGATAAAATAAAGCATTAAATTACATTAATTTAGCTAAATTCTATCCTAAAAATCCATGTACAGCTCCGGAATTGGTCTAGACAGCACGAACCGCCCCGAACCACCTCGAACCGGCCTCCAAAATCACGAACCATGCCAAAAATTGGCTGAACCGGACCAAATAGGTCCCAGCCCAGCCGAACCGGTCCGAACCGGACCGGTTACGCCTTGAACCGCGCCTGTTGAAACCCTAGGTCGCGCCTCCATCGTGACAGCGTCGAGACGCTGTGTTGATAGCGTCCCGACGCTGTGCGTTTTCCATATCTGGCGCCTGCGTAATCGAGACAGCGTCGAGACGCTGTTGAGGTAGCGTCCCGACGCTGTGTGCTTTCCTTACCGAGCGCCTTCGGTATCGAGACAGCGTCGAGACGCTGTTGAAGGAGCGTCCCGACGCTGTTGCGTCTGGAGGCAGAATCTGGGCAAAACAGCAACGATTTCTTCAGTTTTGGCTTCGATTTCAGCGGCGATTGCTCCGATTTTTATCTCATAAAAACCTATTCTAGACCCGGACTTACATAGGACTCGATTTTACATAAAATACCCGAAACACCGGGCCTTACATGATCAAAATCACATAAAAATAAAATCTATGGCCATAAAATTAACCCAAACAGTTCAATGCAAACCGAACATACATTATGCATAAATCCCACCTATTAGAGCCTATCGAAACTTTTAAAATTAATTAATAGGGACAGCGATGGCTCTGATGGCGATTGAAGGGAACAATAGTCCCCACGCAACGGAAACGCATCGATTGGACCTTACGCCGTATATTAATTAACATTAAAATACCGTTACGATAACTCAAACAAAACTTTAAACAACCTTTAAAGCCGCTGTAAAATTGGTTTAAACATGCTAAAATAAATCTAAATTTATTTTTAAAACTTTTCTAAAGAAAAGAGGAAGAACCGTTACAAACCTTCGTTGAAGACTTGACCGTTCTTCGCCAACGACGCTCCACGAACGAAAACCCAGCAGCTGCCTTTGCTTTTCTTCGCTGGAAATTTCTTCTTTGATTGACACAATCACCACAGAGGTTACACCGGTATGTCTCTGAGTCTAGGAGGCTAAAGGCTTGTGGGAGTCTTTCTCTAAGAGGGAGGCTAGAGAGAATTCTAGGTCTTGTCTTTCAAGAGTGTCAAGTGTCATGACCAATGAGGTCTAGTGTTCTATTCATAGAAGAGAGGCCATGAATAAAATATTCAATTAAATCAATCTTTTCCATAATTGATTCAATCTTATTCCTTAATTAATCAATCATGATCAATCAATTCCATAATTGATTAATCTTTTCCACAAATGACTAATTACTTTCATAAGTGATTAGATCATTTCCATAAATGATTAATCACTTCCTTAAGTGATTAATTATTTCCATAATTGATTAATTCCCGGTTAATGAATTCTTTAATTAATTAACCACCAATTAAATATCACATATTTAATTCCCGGCCTAGAATTAATTAATTTGCCCAAACACATTTTAGGCCTTAAATTAATTAATTCATTATTTTGAACTCTTTCAAACTTCCATAAATTTATATTTGAACTTTTCAAATATTAATTTCTCTCATAATATATCAATATATATTATATTTCTTTCCCTTAATAAATTGAACATTTTCAATTTACTTTTATTACTTAGTTGCCTCAAATTACTTTACGAGCTACCAGAGGGACCTAATGGACCTGCAGATCAGAAGCTCCAACGATTTGAGATTAATTGGTCAAACTCATTAACCACATTAATCAATATTCGTTAACTGTGTGTACATTCCACTATAGACTCACAGTTGCACTCTTCTCACTGCAGACATATTTTCTGTGTCCACGGATCTAGACCAATATTGACTAGTTAGTCCTTCACAAGTGTCAGTAACACCAGCTGGGTCAAATTACTGTTTTACCCCTGGGTTACCTCTATTTCCTTAAGTACCAATTCTCCTCTAATGAACAACCTGTTTGTGGTCCAACCATCAAACAGAAAACCCTCTCGTGCCATTGAGAGGGTAGGGCCCTTTGTTCAAGACTCGGAGTAACCACTTAAGGGAACACTCATCTGCTTCCCTAAAGTCGGGAAGGAGTGAATTCCATCTTGTACGATTATGTTCCCAGCTCCCCATTCGGTCTTGTCCCCAAAATGATAGGCTTATTGAGTCGGCGTATTGGCCACTCTCACCCATACAAATCAAAGGACAATCTCTCATGAGCAGGAGTCCATAATCAACTCAGGATTAAGACTAAGTTGTCTAGGTCGTCCTAGTGAAATAGAAAACCAACTAGTTAACGGTGTTATAACCAGTGGTTACTATTTCGCAGTTCGGTCTTATGCAAACTCATTGCATAGGATACCCCCACTCGCATGTCTCCTACACGAACGCGTTGGATCGCGGCGTTTGTATCAAATACAAAGTGGGTCGTATCCATAGTGTCACCAGGATAAGGCACCCAGTCTTATCCCTATACTATAGACCCTTTAGGTTGTTTCTTGAACAATGATCCCCATATGTCGCTACATATAGTTCAAGACTCATATTACAGCCTAGAATGTATAGTTTATTGGATTAGGGTCAAATAGTGCAATATTTATCAATAACATTTTATTGCAGAAAATTAAATAACACTTTATTAAATACAAGTATAAAATTTGTTTACATTCACTATCTACGAGTTTTAGGGCATAAAACCCAATAGAGGCCTGGTCAGAGTCAGGTCCATTTCATGTTTTATTTTGGTTGGTTAAATCGAACCCTGCTAGCTAGTAGAGGTCGAAGCCTGGTCTGAGCCAGGTCCATTCCCCTTTCCTTTTGGTTAAATCGAAC
Organism: Luffa acutangula; assembly: GCA_036850905.1. NCBI lineage: Eukaryota > Viridiplantae > Streptophyta > Magnoliopsida > Cucurbitales > Cucurbitaceae > Luffa > Luffa acutangula. The sequence goes on from CM072087.1 coordinate 12,329,174, forward strand.
CCTATTCTTGTTTAGAGGTCGAAGCCTGGTCTGAGCCAGGTCCATTCCCTTTTTCTTTTGATTAAATCAAACATTATCTTTGATTAGAGATGAAAATCCGGTGAAAGTGAGGTTCATTTTCCTTTTCCAATTATAGGCTATGTTTGGTTTAAGCATGAAACCCTTTCTTTTATTTTTAACGCAAAATCTTCGTCTTCCCAATACTTTGTCTTTTTCCTTTGTTTACCCTTTCAATCCTTTAAGGATACACAACGGGGGGCAAACTGTAGACACCGTATTTGGTCCGGCTTGATTTTTAGTAATAATGTTTGAAGTCTTTCAATATTTGGTAGTCGATTTGTTTTTGGTATGTCAACAAGAGTATAGCTCAACTGGCATAAAGTTGTATTAACGATCCCGAGGTCCTTGGTTCGAATCCATTTTCTTGAATATTATAAAAAAAAAATAGTTTTCATGATTTATTTTCATTTTCATTTTATTTTCTTTTTTTATTTAATTCATTTCTTTATTTTGTTTATTTATTTTATATTTATTTTGTTTATTTATACTTATTTTATTATTTTATTTTATTTTCCTTTCTTCTTCCCTCCTCTTCCCACGTTCTCCATCCCCCCTCATTCTCCCAACCTCCCATTCTTTCTCCCTTCTTTTCCATTTCCCCCCTCCTTTTCCCAACCTTCCATTCTTTCCCTTTCTTTCTCAACTCACTCCCTCTCCTTCTCCCAACCTTCCATTCTTTCCCCCTCTTTCTCAACTCACTCCCCCTCCTTCTCCCAACCTCCCATTCTTTCCCCATTTTTCTCAACCCCTTCCTCCAAGCTCTACTATATAATGAGAGCTTATGGAGGATGGAAGGGGACAACTACAAAGACAAAAAAAAAAGAAGAGGAGTGAAAGAGTTTAGAGAGAGAAAGACACAAAAAAGGAGAAGAAGAGTGAAAGAGTTTAGAGAGAGAAAGACACAAAAAAGAAAAAGAAGAGTGAAAGAGCTTAGAGAGAGAAAGTGAGTTAGAGAGGGAAAAATAGAGATTTTAGAAGGATTTTCAAAGATCTAAGTTCACAACCACCGCCGCTCACCGCCACACCACCGCCGCCGCCGCCGTCGCTCACCGCCGCACCACCGCCGCCGCAGTTTGCCCGTTGATTCCGATGAGGTTCCGAAGTGAGGTTTTGTAACGCCCCAGGTTTTTATAAACTACTAACCTAACGATATTACTAAAACTAGTCGAGTGCTTCGAAAATTTCGACAGCATAACAACATACATCAGACTAATCCAAAAATTTTCTAAGCCTGTTGAGTAAGAATAACACTTCTATAAATCGAACTTCTCACAACTACACACCACAACGCCTTACTACAACACAACAAAACTTCCACAATGAAGCGAGTCAGGTGTCGCAATATCATAACCAAATAGACAAAGAATTAACAACTAAAAACTCAACCAAACACAACTCACAACTTTAGTTATTCAGAACAACTTGACTATTGTTAAGTAAATAAAGACCCAAACGTGTTAAGCAATAACTATATCGATTTAAAAACGAGTTAAGCAATAACTATATCGGTTTAACTAATTCCAATAAGAATCTAACGCAATAGTAAATAGAAACAACTACTATCTAACGGTCTCCTCTTCCAAGCCTCCTCCTCATCACCAAGTCCGGATATGGTCTCATAATCTACAAAACCTGGAGGTGGGTCAGTACAGAACCACGGTACTGAGTAAGTGGCTCACACTTGCAGAGCCATCAAACAACGTACATATACCACACAAGTATCATGTTTTTCAGATACATTATTATGCCTCATAACCCAGACAACCAATAACACATAAAGACATACTCAGTTAATGCAATCGTGCAACTACCATGCACCTAACACATGAATTTCCGCACCATGCCATGCACATTTAAAACACATGAATTTTGCATCATGCCATGCATACTCGTTTTTCTCTCAAGCTCCCCGAGCTCGCTCAACACTCATGGCCCTCACAAAGCCCTCTGAGACTGACTCCTTCGAGTCATGCCGACCCCTGACCATATTACCCAGGGCCTCGACATTTCTCTACGGCGCTCAGCGTTCGACCCTTGACCATATTACCCAAGGCCTCGAACTGTGCATCGCCCCTTGGCCATATTACCCAAGGCACCCGATGACTTAACAATCAAACTGTACATCGCCCCTTGGCCATATTACCCAAGGCACCTGATGACTCTCAATACGTATAGACTCATCACATCACCCCTTGGCCATATTACCCAAGGCACCCGATGCTCCTCTTAATCCATTGGTGACATACCACCCCTCGACCATTTTTACCCGACGCACCTAGTATTCACCTAACTTTCCTTTTCAATGCACAAGGTCCTCTGACCTCACAATCTCACTAGAATGCACGAATCCTACTCATCATGCTTCTAGACCATGTTTTATGCCAATGACACACTCACAATCCAGATTGCGTTTTAAACATGATTTCTAAACATCCACAATGAAATGAGGACATGCTTATAACATCAATATCGTCTCACAACATTCAACATGCTCAACACAACAATTCAACATGTCAAAGCAACAAAGCGGTTCAACATGCTCGAACTCATCATAAGTACAACAACACATACATGTATATACAACAAATATTATATTCATACAAGTAGATTACACAACATGTTAGCACACAAGCAAACAGACCCAACATGTAGAATTCCACTTACCGAAAGCTCTAAACGCTCCTAAGCTAGAAGAAAAGCTCCAAAGATAGTCCAAGAGCTCCTAAACCAATCTAGGAAAGCTCCAACCTACTAACTTGGATTCAAGCCTTAAGGCTAGCTCGAAAACTTGAAACAAACTCGAACAATCCTTCTAAGAACCACCAAACAGAATGAAGTTCCTTGTTGGAAATAACCCAAGTAAGCTTTAATTGATCCCAAGCGAACCACACTAATGAGTCCAACAGCTTGCTGGAATTTGACAACCAGCACCAAAGCTCCTTGAACACGCGCTGCCCGAGGTTCGAATTGGGTCCTACTGCAACTTAAAAGCACACCCATGGGTTATAGGCTATCCTAAAGCCAACCAAATTGAATTGCAAGGGTTAAAGGGGCGTGGAAACTTACCGAAATCCACCAAACGAGCTTTACAGCTTGCTGATTGGTGTTCGAATTAACCCAACAACCCAGGTCTCAAACCAACAAAGTTATGGGTAACCCGATTTAAGGCCGTTCGGGTTATGGGTATTCATTGAACACCAACTTTTAGTCCCAAATCAGCTCTAGACAGCAATGAAACAAACTTCATTCAGCAATTCAAGACTAATTAGTGAGTGTGGATTCTTAATTCGAATTCGAATAAGCATGGGTCACGATGAATACTTACCGAAAGAGCCTAAACAAGGCGAAACGATCCTTAAATCGACCCGAACTCGCCCAAAACGCCAAAACAACAAAGACTTCAGCAACTACTCACTAGCCCAGCCTAAAACAAGAGGAACAAAGGATTAAACACGCTGCTTGAGGATCTTGAAAGAGAATCGAGAGAGAAAGAGACCTTACACGCGAGTTTGAAGGTGCAAAACTGAGGCTGTGGGTGCTGGCTGACGCTCGCGAATGCAGGGGCCACGGATCTGCTACTGCCGACGACAAAACACGGGAGAGAGAGAGGGATCAACGGAGATGAAAAAAGACCCGAAGTCGTGGGTTCGCTGGTGGTCAGTCGTCGAACACGCGAAGAGAGGGAGAAAGACTTGGAGAGACGATGCCTCACTACTGCACGCGAGGGCGACGACCCGAGCTTGAGGGAGACGAACGGCGATGCGAGCTGCTGCTGTCCGTGGGTCGACGACGCGAGAGAAGGAGAGCAAACGAAAGAGAGAGACGCCGGAGATGGGTCTTCGAGTGGCTGGCGGCGCAAGAAGAAGCTGAGGGAGAAGGGGCTGGCGGCTGAAGAGGAAAACGCAGGGGGGGGGGGTTGAGCGGCTACATGAGAGAGGGAAGGAAAAGAGGGAGATCTTTTTTTTTTCTTTAGGGTTTTATTTTTCCTTTATTCCCTTATTCTTTTCTTTAAATAAACCCTAAGTGTAGAAATCCCAATTTAATTAGGAATAAGGTCTTATCTAGGATTTTATTTAAAAGCCTAACTTAATCCCTAAAAGACTTGGGAGGGAAAATAACCCGATTGATAAAGGGTTTGGGTCTTTTGGTATTTAAAATAAATATCAAATATTAAACCTCTAACTTTAGGAAATTTAAAGATTTAATTAAAATTCTCTTTCCCCTAAATTTTAGAAATTTAGTTTAACGACCCAATGCTAAACTTATTCTAAATTTCAAAATTAGAATAAGAACGATTACAAATCTCAAACTGATTTGATTTCGAAATGCGAGGCGTTACAGGTTTAAGATAAAAGAGGAGGGAAGGTGGAAGAGTTAAAAGGAAAAAAGAGGGAAGGAAAAGAAAAAAAAAGTAGACATTTTCATGAAGAAGAAGAAGAAGGGGAGAGTGGGAGAGAGAGAAAAGGTTAGTGGGTCCCTCCCCATTTAATTGTCTTCACATTTTTTTTAAAATTTTTATTTTCTCTTTTAATTTTATTTTTGGTATATATTTTGCTTTCATTTTTTTTCCTCCTTTTCTTTATTCTCTTTTATTAGTTTTCTAATCCTTATTTGTCATTTTAATTGACTTATAATTGGGATTTCTAATTGGAGTTTTATCTCAAATTGGCTTTTACTTTGAAATTCTTAAATCATGTTCAAATTTGCTTTAAAGTTGAACTTTTTATCTATTTCAATTAAATTCTAATTTGAAGGTTAATTTAATAATTGCTTACCGAATTTAATTTGAAATCTCAAATTAGATGTCAATTTCCCCTCAAATCGTTTTAATTTGAAGTTCCAATGAATTTCAAGGTGATTTTGGATTTTTTTTTTTTCAAATGAATTTCAAATTGTACTAATTAATTTGGAATTTCTAAGTAAAATTCAAAATAGGTTTTAATGTAGAATTTTAAAATCAATGTCAATTTGGTTTAATTTGGATTTCAATTCAATTTCATTCTTGGTTTTAAATTAACTCAATTTCAATTTAGTTTTGGTTTGAAATTTTCAAATAGAATTTTAATTTTCCTTTGATTGATTTTAATTTGAATAAAATCTCAAATTGGTTCCATTTGTAGTTTTGATATTCACAAAGAATTTCAATTTGATTTTAATTTAGATTTTCAAAATTGATTTCAATTGGATGTAAATTGGTTTTCTTAAATAAATTTCAAAATAGGTTTTGATTGAAAATTTTGAAGTCAATCTGAATTTTGTTAATATTTGAATTCCTTCAAACAACTTAAATTTGAAATACCCATGAATTTCAAAGTGAATTTTAATTTGGTATTTAAATTTGAACTATTTAAATGAATCTCAAATGAAATTTAATTTAGTTTTAAATTGGATTTCAAGAAAAGTTTTTTTTTAAGTTGATTATGGAAACTTTAGGCTAATTTTGTCTAAGAACGAGTATTTAAGCTGACCAAAAGGGAACACCCTGCCTGGAAATTAGCCTAGATATTTTTGCAATCAACTTGACTTTGGTCTTAATTTAGAATTTTTGAAATAAACTTCAATTTGACTTTAAATTGGAATTCTCAAAACAATTTCAAAATGACTTTTAAACTGAGATTTCCAATTGAATTTCAATTTGGTTTTAGTTCGAATTTCTAAATTATTTAACCTTCTTTCAATTGATTTCAAATTCTTTATTTTAATTTTTAACTTTTAAATTTCTAATTAGTTTTTTTATTTGGAAAATAAAAAAGCATTTCTTTTTGTTGAATGGTGTCATACCACTCATAATTATTAATTCACATTTTATTCCTAAAATGTGAAATAATAGACATGGGAAAAATAATATCATGTAAAACCTATGACGGTGTTTAATTTTCAAATTCTTGAGGTGAAAGATTTTCTTTAATTAGGAAATTTTTACATGATAATAAAGTCATTGGTTAACCCTACTCACAAAATTAAATCCTTACTTTATTTAAAGATAAGGTGAAATTAGTGAGACAATTAATTTTCAATTTTCATTTTTTTTTGTTTATTTTCGTTACGACACGGACCTTTTGTTTAATGAATTCGAGTAATAAAATAAAATGTTTTCAAACGGGTGTTGTAGGGTGCTAACACCTTCCCTACACACAACTGACCCCCGAACCTAATTTTTGGTTTTCAAAGACTGATTTTTCTTTTAAATGGGTGACCAATCACACCCCAAGATGATTGGTGGGGACTCCAAATCTCTCACCTCGAAAGAGACCCTTAGGAAAGGACGTCGGCTGCTCCGCGTAGCGACAGGAGGTGTTGCGTAAACCGTCATCTTAAGTACCTCCAGCCTTAGACAGAACTTCACTAGTAAAGTTCCCTTATAACCAATAGTTATATTTGTCTTACTTAGTCATATTAAAACTATTTTAAAACTAAGCAAGACTTTATTCTAATCGTATTAGAATCAACGTAATCTTAGGTCTAATTAATTTTAAACATTTTAAAATTAATGCATTTGCCTATGATCCTATGTTTGCATGCAATCTTTATTATAGGTTGACGGTTTCTAATCATTAATTTTATAACCCTTATAAATTTTAATGATTATCCCTATAATAAATTTTATATGGATTAATTAATTAACAATCAAATTCAAATTAATCAATAAACCATAACATTTGCATTTCACGACTCAATAAAAAAATTATATTAAACTATGGATGTTTCATGCTTAATGCAAATTGATTTTCATATTTTATTAATATAACTCCTTATATCATGCAAATTATGAAAATCACCCAAGCATCCATAAGACATTAAATTAAATATAACTCTTTATATTTAAGCTATGTAATGTCATGCCACATGCTTATTGTATTTCATATATTTAACATAACCATTATATATATATATATATATATTTTTTTTTAAATAACATAACCATTATATTAAATTACTCATGAAATTCATCCATCATGCATTAATATCATACATTATAACATTTACAGTATATTAAAATGCATGATCATGCTTAACCTAAGGTGGGATTTAATCTAAATGACATCCACAAAGCATTTAAATAGCAAATGAACCAATAGTTTGGCCCCTAGGATAAAATAAAGCAATAAATTACATTAATTTAGCATAATTTTATCCTAATAAGTCTTCTGCCGCTCAAGAACTGGACCAAAACGACCTGAATCGACCCAAACCATCTCGAACCAGCCTCCAAAAACTCGAACTAAGCCATCCCAGCACGAACCGAAGCCAACCCCTTGAACCGGACTGAACCGAACCGTTTACACCACTTGAAAACCCTAGTGTCGTCGCTGGAACTCGACGTAGCGTCGAGACGTTGCGTAGCCAGCATTAAGACGCCGTCACGTTTCGTGTGTTGTTGGGATTTTGATACAGCGTCGAGACGCTGATGAACTAGCGTCTCGAGGAGAAATCTGGAGAACTCTGCGGCTGTTTCTTCCGTTTTTGGCTAAATGTGGTCTTGATCTTTATCGATTTTTGTGCCTAATCTAGACCCAAACTTACAATTGACTCAAATTTACATATAATTGCCCAAAAACACAAGGGCCCTTACAATTTTGATCATATCAAAGTAATAAATTCTAAGGCCAAATTTATCGAAAACATTCATTCGCAAAATTACATCCACCATGCAATTAATCCCACTGAACCAATGAAAATTTTAGAAAAACAAGATTAGATCTACGATCGGCTCTAATACCAATTGAAGGGATTGGAATTCTGTAATTTTGTAAAGCGGAAGCGTGATTGAGATTGATTCGTAGTTAATTTTTGTTTAATCTAAAATACCAATACATTGACAATAAACATAGAACTATTCTAGATTTATATTAAGGCTAAGCATAAAAAAATATTAGATCTAAATCTAATTAATAAAGTAATAAGTTACTTACTCTCGTTGACGACTCAGATTAAATTCACCAACTGCTTGTGAAATAATCACGAACTATCGCAAACACTACTACTATGGCTACATCGGTATGACTCTGAGACTACTAGAGACAAGAGACTGGTGGGAGCCTTTAGGAGAATTCTCTGAGAGTAGGAGAATGAATGAGATGTCTTTCACCCCACCCTAGGGGTCCTATTTATAGGAAAAGATCATGAATAAGATCAAATCTATTATCTTATTCATATCTAATTTTAATAAATTATTAATTAATTACCCAACTAAATATCATATATTTAATCTTAGGGATTTTCTTAAATTATTTATATTAATATGAATCCAATTCATATTAATTATTTGAACTCTTTCAAATATTTTCTCTCAAGAATTAATTTTGAAATTAATTCAAAATTATATTATAAAGTTTAATAAACTTAATATTATAATGTATCAATATACATTATATGATTCCCCTAAATAAATTGAACACTTTCAATTTACAATTTATACTTAATTGCCTCAAGTCTCTTTACGAGATACCGGTGGGACCTAATGGACCTGCAGATCAGAAGCTCTAACTATATGAGATTTAATCAGCTAAACTCATTAACCAATTAGTCAATTTTCGTTAAATGTGGGTTCACTCCACTAAAGATCCACAGTTGCACTCTTCTCACTGCAGACAATTCTGTGTCCACGGATATAGACCAATAACAACAAGTTAGTCCTTCACTAGTGTTCGTAACTCTAGCTGGGTCAAATTACAGTTTTACTCTTGAGTTACCTCTACCTCCTTAAGTACCAGTGCTCCTTTAATGAACAACTTGTTTGTGGTCCAACCACCAAACAGAAACCCCTCTCGGGCCAATGAGAGGGTATGGCCCTTTGTTCAAGACCCGAAGTCACCACTTAAGGGAACACTCATCTACTTCCCTAAAGTCGGGAAGGAGTGAATTCTATCTTGTGTGATTATGTTCTCAGCTCCCCACTCAGTCTTGTCCCCAAAATGATAGGCTTATTGAGTCGGCGAACTGGCCACTCTCACCCATACAAATCAAAGGACAATCCCTCGTGAACATGAGTCCATAATCCACTCAGGATTTAAACTAAGTTGCCTAGTTCATCCTAGTGAAATAGAAACCCAACTAGTTAACGATGTTACAGCTAACTGCTACTATTTTGCGGTTCGGTATTAGGCAAACTCATTGCATAGGATACCCCCACTCGCATGTCCCCTACACGAACGCATTGGATCATTGCGTTTGTATCGAATACAAAGTGAGTTGTATCTATAGTGTCACCAGGATAAGGTAACCAACCTTATGCCTATACTATAGACCCTTCAGGCTGTTTCTTGAACAGTGATCCCCGTATGTCTCCACATACAGTTCAAGACTCATCCCACACCCTAGGATGTTTAGGTTATTGGATTAGGGTTATTTAGGCAAGATGTACATAATATAGACAATAACTCTTTATTGAAAAAACATCAAACAATACTTTATTTATGTTCGATCAATCATTACATTTACTATCTACGAGTGTTAGAGCATAAAAGCAAACACTTTGATTAGTATGGGTGAGAGTGGCCTGTACGCCTACTTAATTAGCCTACCTTTCGGGGGAAAAGACCGAGTGGGGGCTGGGGATATGACAACACAAGATGAAATTCACTCCTTCCCACTTCTAGGAGAAGTAGATGAGTGTTCCCTTAAATGGTGACTTCGAGTCTTGAACAAAGGGATCCCGCCCTCTCACTGGCTTGAGAGGGACTTTCTGTTTATTGGTTGGACCATAAACATGTTGTTCATTAGAGGAGCATTGGTACTTAATGAAGGAATCAAAATCCTTGGCTGCGGAAGCGTGTATCAGATCGATTTGTTGTTAATTGGGTTAAAACGAAAACACCTATACATTGGCCTTAAAATTAAAGAATAATTCTATAATATAACAGATAAAGCATATAGATTAATTACATACTCTAAACAATTTGGAATCATAGGAGACTTACTTGTTGAAGCCCAAGAACGTCTCAGCACATTGCTCCTCAACAAACAATTCATCACATACCTCTCCAACGAACAACACCATTAGAGATCACCCACAATATCTTTGTGTCCTTGAGATTGTGATTATGAGATCACATCTTGCCTTGAAAGGGAAGAGAAAAACAGTAAAACACTTTTCTGTATATTTTTCTTGGAGAGAATTTCTATTGAGAGAGTATTCGAGAGAGTCGGTGGGCCAAAAATGCAGAACCATCATCTGTGAAAACCGCCCACATGTTGGCTGAAGGAGGGAGGGGAGTTACAATCTTGTAACTCCCCTATGAGGTTTCCATCCCTCATTCCTTTAATTATTAATTTAACATGTTAAATTAATAATTACACAAACTATATATTATACATCAAATTAACTAAATCAAAATTAAATTAAATCAATTTGAACCTATAGTTTCAACTTCAATTAAATCATATTTAACTGAATTAATTCAACCAACTAATTGAATATCATATATTTAATCAATTTTATATTTGAATCAAATCCAAATATGTTTCTCTTTTAACCTATAATTTTCATGTACATCAAATGTACATTATTTATAAACTATCGTATTAATTTAATTAAATCATATTTAATTAAATTAAATTGAATAATTAATTAATTAATTAATTAAATGTCACATATTTAATTAATTTCACATTTGAATCATATTCAAATGCATATTTCTTTCATAACCTATAGTTTTAATATGAATCTCATTCACATTAAATTTGACCTATAGTTTTCATAATAATCTAATTCATGTTTAATATTTGAACTCCTTCAAATATTTAATTCTCTCATAAATTAATTTTGAATCACATCCAAAATTAATTTTATTATAAAGTTTAGTTCAATAATTAAACTTATATTATAATGTATCTCCATACATTATATTAATTGTATCATATAAAATTAACTAAAATTCCCTCAATATTCAAGACTACTTAATCTCAGAACTATTTACGAGCTGGCAGGTGGACCTAATGGACCTACAGATCAGAAGCTCCAACGATACGAGACTAATTGGCTAAACTCATTAACCAAGTTAGTCAACAATCGTTAACTGTGGGTCACTCCACTAATGACCCACAACTTAACTCTTCTCATTGTAGAATATTTCTGTGTCCACGAATTGACCAATAACGGTAAGTCAATCCTTCACGAGTGTTCGTAACGCCAGCTAGGTCAAATTACCGTTTTCCCCTGAGTTACCACTGGATCCTTAAGTACCACTTATTCCTCTAATGAACAATCTATTTATTGTCCAACCAATAAACAGCAGTTCCTCTCGGGCCAGGAGAGGAAGAACGCCTTTGTTCAAGACCCGAAATCAGCCCTTAAGGGAACACACGTCTGCTTACCCCTATAGGGGAAGGAGTGAATTCCATCTTGTAATGTTATGTTCCTAGTCCCCACTCGGTCTTGCCCCTGAAATGGTAGACTTATTGAGTTGGTGAACTGACCACTCTAACTCATACAAATCTAAGGACAATCCCTCCTGAAAAGGGGGTCGTAACATACTCAGGATTTAGATTGAGTTACCTTGGTCATCCTATTGAAATAGAAACCTAAACTAATTAACGGTGTTACATCTAGTGGTTACTATTTCGCGGTCCGGTCTTATGCAAACTCATTGTATAGGATACCCCCACTCGCATGTCTCCTACATGGATGCTTTGGATCATTGCATCTGTATCGAATATAAAGCGAGCCGTATCACATAGTGTCACCAGGATAAGGTACCCAGTCTTATCGCTATACTATAGATCTTTTAGGTTGTTACTTGAACACTGATCCCCGTATGTCCCCACATACTAGTCCAAGTTTCATTTGAACAACCTTGGATTTTAGTTTATTGGATTTGGGTCAAATTGTGCAATTTTAGTAACAATAACTCTTTATTGTATAAATTTCAATAACAACTTATTGAGACAAGTAAACAATTTATCAACATTTACTACTTACGAGTTTTAGGTAGGGGTGTACATCGGTCGGTCGGTTTTCCAGAATTCTGGAAACCGATAACAACCAACCAGTGTGTGTCAACCGACCGACCGATCGGTCGGTTCTGCTTTTTTTTAAAAAAAAAAAAATTAATTTTTATTTAATATATGTATATAAAATATTGTTTACGTTTTTTTTCCTTATATCTTTTTCTTTTATAATTTTATGAGTCTTATTTTATATCTCTTTTCTAGGAGTTTTTTTTTTTTTTTAATATCGTTATTAAAAGTTAAGACAATTTTTTATAATGATAATGAAAGCATATATTTTATTTTTAATAACCATATAAATTATTGTTATATAATATTTAAATTGATGATAATTTGAAATATTTTCACACCTGTAAATTGAATAATAATGAATGTACATCATTATTCATTGAAATGTTTTCTCCGAAAATTGAATAGTAATGAATCTACAACATTATTAATTCAAATAGTCTCAAGTCCTATAAATTGAAATAGTTCAAACACATAATTTGAAAGCCTCTAAAATCTTATAATTTAAAATAGTCCAAACACATCTGATCTAAAATAGTCTCATAAGTCATACATTGAAATGGTTCAAACACACATGATCTGAAATAGTCTCATAAGTCATAAATTAGAAACAACAAATAACAATTAACATAAATTACAGATAATTCTTCAAAAGTCCGAGTCCTTAAAAAAAAGGTCCTTCAAAATGAAACATAACCAAGGATTTAAGAGACAGACATAATCATTCACAACTTTGAAAAGTCAATCTCATCAACATCTTTTTCTTCATCGATGACCATTCTAAATCCTACAAAATTATACACAATAGATTAACACTTATAAAATTGAAAATAAAAGTTTAATCAAGCAAAAAAGGATACAAAGTAAAAACATTACCTTCTTCCAGTGTTTAGTCTTCCTCCAGTAGTTTGACAAACTCAATGTCTATTGGGTTGGAATTGAGCCAATTTTGAGTGCATATAAGAGCCTCAGCTGTTTTTGGAGCTAATGAAGAACGAGAGGAATCAACTACACGTCATCCAGTGCTAAAAGCATACTCAGATGCTACGGTCGAAACTGGAATTGTCAAAAGATCTCTACTTATTGCACTAAGAATCTCAAACCGATGACTATTATGCTTCCACCAATTAAGAATGTCAACACTACTATCATCCTTAGCAAGAGTTTCTAATAAATACACATTAATCTCTGACTCTCTTCGAAGGTAGTAGTCTCGACACTTGAGAATGAACGTGCAAATCCATATGTCTCACTCTCATCATCAACATCCATTGTCTGAGCCCTACCTTTTTCTTTAGTAATGACACTGCCAATGCCACTGCCACTACCACCATTGCCAATGCCACTACCACTACCACTATTGCCAAAAGAATATGAACTATATGCATGGAAGAGTTGTCTCAAAACGTGTTCTACCTTATCTGTTATGCTTTTAGCAGAAGTTGGCTCTAACAAGTTGTTGAAACAATAAGACAAAAATTTCAACTTATATCTTGGGTCCAACACAACAGCAACATACAACAACAAATTGGTCTTCTCATTATTTCCCCAATACTTCTCAAACTTAGACTTCATGCTCTTAGCCACATCACAAAGAATTTGATTTGCACTATCCATAGAATTTAATTGTATGCAATTTTGAATTGTGCTAATTTGGTGGAAAATCGCATTAGATGTGGTATATAAAGAGCCCGAAATCTTTAAAGTGACATTATAAAACACTTTTAAGAACCTAACCAACATCTTAGCATTATCCCAATCTTCTTTAGTTGGTTGCATTTCACTCATAAAAGTTGAGTCTTCATCCTCTAACCTCTTAAAAGCTTTTTGGAACTTTGTAGCCACCTCAAGCATCATATATGTAGAGTTCCATCTAGTGGAAACATCTAGACATACCAAACTCTTAGAAGTAATCTTTTCAATTTCAACACACTTCTTAAATTTCAAAGCACGTGCGGGAGAAGACCTCACAAATCTCACAACATTGCGAATCCTAGTAATGCACTCATAATGCTCATTGAAAGCATCACAAACAATAAGATTTAATATGTGGGCACAACATCTAACCTGTAAAAATTCACCTTTCAATAACAACCCACTACTAAATCTCTTAATAAGATAAGCAACTGCAGTATCATTTGAACTGGCATTGTCCACAGTCAAAGTCATAATTTTATCAATACCCCAATTCTTTAAATTCTTTTCAATGGTTTTACCAATGGTATCCCCTCTATGATTCTCGATTGTAGAAAATCTAAGAATCCGCTTATGTAAATTCCATTCAGAATCAATAAAATGTGTCGTCAATACCATGTAATTGATGTTTTGTCCAGAAGTCCAACAATCAGTAGTGAGAGAAAATCCATAACGTTTTGCCTTAAACATGTATTTCAAACATTTTTTCTCACTAACATATATCTTAAGCACATCCCTAGCAACAGTTATTCGAGATGGAAGGACAAAATTAGGTGCAAACAAGGCTATTGATTTGTTGATAAATCTTCGAAAACTTATGTTCTCCACAAACCTAAAAGGCAATTCATCTAGAATAATCATCCTAGCAAGGGCCCTTCTACAATTCTCCAAACTGAAAGTCTCACAACTAAGTTTTGATTCAGAATTATCAATGGCTTCTTTAGGCTTGAAAACTAATTGTTTGGATCTTTCGTTCTTTGATAAGGGCATTTCTTACAATTTTCTAAATGGTGTTTCAAACTGCCGGTATGACTACGCTTGGATGCATACTTAGCCCCACAGTATTTACACTTAGCATATGGATCATTATGATCACAATCTTTAATTTTCTTAAAATGGTCCCAAACAACAGAGATTTTAGTATTCTTACGCTTTTTGGTTGGACTTGAATGACCCACTTTAATTTTCTTAGCTCCACTTGATTTCTCCACATCCACAACATGGACCGAACTTTCTTCTGAACTTTCTTCTGAGATACTATCCATGTTAACTCTGTGAAAATAAACATTGAAAGAAATTAATATTTAAAAAACACTAAATGAAAAATTAATAAAAATTTAGCTTTCTTCTAGTTTTCAAGAACTTTCAAAAATTATTTTTTGAAATCTAAAAACTAAAGCTTTCACTTTTAGTTCTAATTTTTCAAAAATCGTGTTTTGAAAAAGATGAAATCTTACTCTTCTGAGGAGTCCAACTTGTGAGTCGAGAAAGAAGGTGTGTCGGCGACAATGTTGCTTTGCTGAATCAAAGGAAACATAAACAAAAAGAATAAGGTTAAGTCCTTTCGTAAACAAAATCAAAGGATATCGTTTTGAATAATTTTTTTCTACATTATGGAGTTTAGTGATACTTATGAATAATTTTTGTCTACAAAGCAAGATATGAATCACAAGCACTGTTTTTTTTATTTTATACAAAAAAAAATTGAGAATCAACGATATTCTTTTTGTTTACAAAGCAAAAAAAAAAAAAAAGAATATTACTTAAGAATAATTTTTGAAACAACCCACCATTTTGGTCCGACAATCGCCACTTGATAATAAATTTTGTCTACAAAGCAAACAGTAAACACCATTTATTCAATTTCTCTAGTTTTTCAAATTTCCAGATTAATTAAGACTAGTTTAACTTATGTGCACTTGACCATTACTTGAGAATGAACGATATTCTTGTCAAACAGAAGCTCCAACTCAAATCTAAACTTAAACAAGATCAAAGAAAACAACAAACATTTAAATTCTCATGGATCTAACTCAAAACAGCCGAACAAAATAATTCATAAAAAGATCTACGACGAGGGATCGCTTACTGCCACAATAAAATTTTTAAAGAAATTGGGAAAGATCACTTACTGCCTTACCGGATCGGCGATGACTGAGGGAGAGAGAGATAGGCGTGGCGAGGCGACGACGAGGGAGAATACAGAACATAGACGGCGCGACGACGAGTCCCACGGTGTGACGGCAAAGGCGGACGACGGCGTGATGATGAAGGAGACCGACGACGGACGACGAACGATGTGATGGTGAAGTAGACTGGTCGATTTCCTTGGGGGCGTCGGCATGAAAGGTGAAAGTGAACGAACGAAATGGCTGAAGAGATTTTAGGGTTTCAAACATTTTCTTTATATACCATTTTAAAATATTTTTAAAAAATCTTTTTTTTTTATTTTATACGAATACTGGTCGGTTTTTCAATACATGGAACTGACACCGACCGACCAAGGTCGGCCAGCCGACCGACCGCCGTCGGTTTCGGTCAGTTGTGTCGGTTTTCGGTATGATGATGAACACCCCTAGTTTTAGGGCATAAAACCCAACAACTCCCACTTGAACTAAAACTCTAGTTTAGTGGGATGTACAATAATCTATCATGGCAATATGGTGTATGATACATGTTTAATACAAAAAATGTATATATACAATACACAAATACAACAAACTAGGGCATCCACTATACCCATTACATATCTCCCACTTGTCCTAGATTACATCTTTGTACATATTGTTGGGTTTTATGCCCTAAAACTCGTAGATAGTAATTGTAACATTTTACCGAACATTAATAAAATAGTTGATTTTGTTTGTATTTAGTAGATCTTGTCTTATTAACCCTAATCCAATAAACTAAACATCCTAGGTTGGTAGTATGAGGCTTGAACTAGTATGTAGGGACATACGAGGATCAATGTTCAAGATTCAGCTTAAAGGGTCTATAGTATAGGGATAAGGCTGGATACCTTATCTTGGTGACACTATGGATACGACCCACTTTGTATTATGATACAAACGCAATGATCCAACGCGTTCATATAGTTGACATGCGAGTGGGGGTATCCTATGCAATGAGTTTGCATAAGACCAGACCGCGAAATAGGTAACCACTTTTATAATTAAAAGTGAATACATTCCCAACCAAGTTTTTGGCACCGTTGCTGGGTGCAACAATAGTTTAGAACGTCTTTTATTATTTCTTATTATGTGTATTGTGCTATTACAACCACCTGACTTGAGTGGGTCTTTTTTTTCAGGTGTGTTTGGTGTATACCTAAGAAATGACAATGCTTAACCCACAAAATCGTCCAATAAATCAAATACGGTTGGCTGATGACTTAGGACGTGGTATTCGTGAATATGCAGCCCCAACTATGTGTAATTTCAACTTGGGGATAGTACGACCTAGGTTGGATACAAAAAGGTTTGAACTTAAGCCTGTTATGTTTCAAATGCTTACTGTAGTGGGATAGTTTGGAGGAAGTTTATTGGAAGATCCTCACTCTCATCTAAAATCATTCCTCGATATTTGCAACAAATTCATCATTCTAGGAGTTACCCTAGAACAACTTCAAGTCATATTATTTCCTTACTCGCTGCGAGATGCTTCTAAGGTATGGTTAATTCAGCAACCTGCAAATTCTATTGCTAGCTGAATTTTTTTTGGTGAAATATTTTCCACCAATAGCTAATTCCAAATTACACAAGGAGATTATGACTTTCTCACTACAAGAGAACGAATCATTGAGCGATGCATGGGAACGATTCAAAAATCTTTTGCAAAGATACCCTCACCATGTACTACCTCATTGCATCCAACTAGAAACTTTTTATGTGGGATTGAACAAAAATACTCAAGTGTTGGTAGATTCATCAACTAATGGAGCGTTGCTAAGAAAGACATATGATGAGGCGCATGAAATCCTTGATCGCATTACGAGGAACAATTATGAATGGGGATCAACCAAAGACAAAAGGAAGCACCCAATGAAGACAAGTTCTGGAAGTTTTGAAGTGGCCCCCATGATAGCAGTCAACGCAAAGACCGATGCGCTAACCACACAAATGGACGAGTTAGTTACAAATCAAGTTCCTATTGTAGCCATCTAGTTGCGTTAGGATGTGCCATCTGCGGCGGTAGCCACACGTATGATCAGTGCTCATCAAATCCAAAATCATTTTTCTATGTGGGACCCTGACGGGACCGCAGAAGGGTGTCGAATTCTCCCTAAGTCGTCAAATAAAATTTATAATCCACGACACTACTACTATTTTGTAGCAATAGCAGTCGGGGTCGAGCATAGGGAAAGGCGATCTAGCAAGTGTAGAATTTCGTGTTTATGAAAACAGGGGAGATTTTTATAATGAAGGACAAACAAAAGTAAATAAATAATAAAATGCTGATTTTTAAAAGACAGAAAACTAAGCATGCAGGAGAGAAATTAGACGTAAATAATAACATGAAAGGGGATCGTTGGATTGAGATTTATTATGCTTGATTCTAATTCTTTGGCTTCCTAGTTTTCTCTAATAATTATTCTAAACTGATTTCATTAGTCTGGTTGGCTTCTGGGATACTCGGAGGACCCCCTACACTAACCTGTGGTAATTACCTTGCTAATCGTGAAGTATGCAATTAACAAGATTAATTAATGTAGACTCTATCGCTCGCCACCCCTTATGAATAATTTAGCAACCATTCGAGACCTCTGCAACGGTTACTAATTATATCTAACTAGTTAATTAACAAGCAAATTCGCAACTACCTATTAAAACTAGTCGCTTTGGGATCGTGGGTCCGGAATCGTAAGAACCAAATTCAAATGCAATTTAAATCTAATTCCTACAAACATGCATTCTAGGCCTATCAAGGGTCGTCTCGCGTAGAGAGTGGCTTGCCTCAACCTAGTGGCTATCAAAAAATAACCGATAGAATACACAAGCAGTAATCGCATAGGGCGTCAATCCTAATAGGGATAGCTTCTAAAGGATTATAACTAACCCAGAGATGCTTTAAACATGCTTGAAAGGGTTTAAAAGTATTGATACATCCTATACTTCACCAAAAAAAAAAAATTAGCTCTTTCGTTGAAAATAACTCAAATAAGCTCTAACTGATGCCACACTACAAGTAAACAACTTTTAGCATCAGAGACTAATTAGGAAGCCTACCAAGAGTTCTAACAAGGCTAAAAAGGTAAAGAAACTTATCGACCACACTAAATGAGCCTAAAAGCTTGTTGGAATTTGCCAACCAACAGTAACGCTCTTTAAATATGCAGTGTCTAGGGTCCAAACTGGGTCTAACTACACTTTAAAGAGCACCCAATGGGCATAAGCTATTCACAATCTAACTTAGACAAATTCCAAAGGCTTAAAGATGTTGGAACTTACCGAATAACTCCAAATTTCTGCTGGTTTGTGTTCGAATTAACCCCAACAAACAAGTTCCCAAGCCGACGGGTTATGAGTAACGCGATTTAAGGTCGTTCGAGTTATGGGTATTCGTCGAAAACCAATTTTGAGCCCAAACACTCGCTGGTTGGCTTTCAAAGAACCTTAAACCTGCAAAATCAAAGCTACCAAAAAATGGGTAATCCGAATTTCAAGTCGAATAAGCATGGGTCATGATCTAGAACAATTACAAAGTCTAAAACTACATGGGCATAAGCTGAAAATGAAGAAATCGAGTGGGTCGAGGCTGAACCTACCAAAAAACGGGGCTACACGACGAAGAAAATAGGGTTTCAAGAAGAAGAAACTGGGGGGCGTACGAGTCTGCACGACAAATAAAAAGAGGTTGAACGACGAGTCTTTTCAGAGGCGTGTGACCTAGCTTCACGATGACGGCGCAGGGAAGAAGAAAAAAGAAACGGGGGCGTGCGACTTGCTATGCGAAGACGAAGAAAACAACAAGAGGCGTAAACACGTGTGTAATCGAGGGGTCTGAGAAGAAAATGACGTGGGGTGTGCGACCTTACTGTGCAAAGACGAAAAGGACGAGGGACGGGGTGTGCGACCTTGCTGCACGAACGAGAAAACAACAATGGGGGGAGGGTGGGAGTGGAGAGGGAAAAAGAGAGGAGGAAGATGCTTAGGGTTTTTTTTTTCTTTCCTTTATTTCTTATTTTTCCTTTTTTCTTTTATTTTTTCTTAATCCACCAAAATAAACAAAACAAAGGAGAGTCTTGGGTTTCTTTTTTTTTTTTTTCCAAGTTTATCTTTTTTTCAATTAAAACCCCAATTTAAACTCCTAAAATCACTTCAAATTTGAGAGTAATTTAAACTTAAATCCAAAATCCCAAAAAAGCTTAAATTTTTTTACGTTTAATACCCGTCAAGAAACCTCCATTATTATTGAAGTTTATTGCGCGTCAATATAGTAATGTTTATTGACATTTATTAACCGTCAATGAATGCGATTTTCATTGACGGCTAATAAGCGTCAATAAAAACCGTCAACAAAACCCTTTTCATTGATGATTTTTGTCCGTCAGGCGTCAACTATGTGAAAAGGCGGAGTTGGACGAAAGTGTACGTAAATTAATCTTTTAATCACATTCATTGACGTGTTTTAACCGTCAACATAAACGAGATCAGTTGTTGACACAATATAACCAGAAATATACCTATTTATTTATTAATAATTTATTTTAAAGTACAAATGATACCTTTATTGACGTTTTCTTGATAAAATCGTCAACAAACCTAAAAAGTCAAGCGTCAATAAAGGTCAAATTTGTAGTAGTGTAAGTTATTACAAGAATAATTTAAAAATGAGGTTGAGCCGCTCCCGAACCCTTCGAAATGACCCAAATTGCTTCAAATTAGCTTGAACCATCACAAATAGGACTAAATCCGGATGTCTAAGTGAAAAAAATTTGAGTGAACCGGCTTTAAAATGTTGAACCAGACCGAAAAAATCTTTAAACCAGCCGCTGGAGTGAAACTGGGTGGAAATTGGACCAGACCCGCGTGAACCAGAACAGGGCAATGCGAACCGCGTGCGTTTTTTTTTCTTTAAAATTAAACCGTCGTCATCTTTTCCCTTGCCTTGAAAATTCCAAAAATGAAGAACACTAATGCTCTGTTTTCAACATCTTTGAACACTCTCGGAATTTCTTCAAATTGACAGCCTAAACGAACTCTAATGACCCTCAAATTTTACAGACTCCATATGAACTCATTAATGCCCATAAACATGCAGACAATTACAATTAATTTCAACGAATTGAAGGAAAATTGATGCCAAACTGAAATTAAATCCACTTTAGCCCCATGCATTCATCACATGAATAAAAGTACCCACCATGCTAAAATTAACGAAAATTGAGTGCCCAAATCTGCTCTGATACCAATTGAAGATGTGTAAAAGACAGTAGCGGAAGCAATTTGGATCGAGAGCCTCCCAATTCCATTAATTTTGCTATAGAAAACATGCATGAAAAAAGGACCGAAAAACAGAGAGTAATATCAACCAACCTTTGGTGAGAAATTCGAGCACTCCGTGGGGTTATATGAATCACGATCGGTATGAGGACAACCACCGAAGTCTTTCCCGCTACTCTTCGGTCTTAGAACAGGTTGTGGGACTCGGATTGATGGTCAATTTAGGGAGATAAGGATGAGTGTTCAAACTTTATGCCAGTTGAGTTATGCTCTTGTCACCTCCTTCGCCATTTTTAATATATATTATTTTAATAATTCATTTTAATTTAATTGTTAATCGTTAATTCAGAATAGCTATAAAATTTAAAATTATAAAAATATACCTAAATATTTAAAATATTAGAAAGATGAAAATACTGAGTATTGGTATTATATATATGGCACAACTGTGAAAACAATTCAAAATATTTTTTTCATGTTGACTTTTATCGAACAAACATATAGTATATTAACCTAACTAGTAAATACGTCATCCTTGCACAACCATTACAAACATGACCAACATAATTTAAACTTCACTCCCTATTTCCTACCTAATCTTTGACCACATTTCTCAAAAACCTCAAAATGTCTCTTCATCTTCTGGTTTTAGCATGAATCTCGAAAATAAGATCTCATATAGACATTTTTATATATGAAAAGAAAATTTTCAATGTCAAAATGACTTAAATACAAAATCTAATTGATGTAAAATAGAGAAGTCATAAGTTTTGATCTAACTATCTTTCCTTTTATCCAGTTAAATGATTGTTTAAATGAAAGAACGGTGAAAATTAGAGTAGGAAGAAATTGATAATTAATAGATCAATGCCAAATGGTCACATAAAAGAAAGTTAAATGTGAATATTGATCTTTAAAAACATAAGAAAGTTAAAAAGTCAAATATATATTTTGGAACAATACTAAAGATTAAAAGAAATTCTAAAACCAAGTCCAGATTCTATTGGTATAACCAACATATGGGTTATTTGCAATATCCAAAAATTGAAAGTACTTAATTTTGTTTAAGAACTAATTATCTTAATTAAATATATGAAAAATGATCCACTAAAAAAAAGTCAAATTTATATATACTTCTAAAAAAAAAAAATCCAAATATATATATATTAATTAATTAATAAATATTTTACATTTTTTAAAAAAAAGTTAAAATACTTATTAATATTATTATCTTAAATAAGTAGATAATAAAATGTTAAAAATTAATTAAGGTTGTATCAGAGCCAAATTTCGATCTTGGGACCTATGGGTTATGGGCCAGCCACACTTCTGCTGCGCCACTCTGATATTTTATTCAATGAATTGTTAAATAATTAAATCAATTTCATAAACTTCATAAAATTATGAAAAACATAATTTTACTAGTTTTTACCTATTGTTGGTCAAATGTTTGTACTTTAAAAATATGCTTTAGACTATTTTAAGGCCTTAGATTTGATCGCAAATTTCAAAATCTCACACAGCTGTTTTCTATTCTTTTCAAAGTAAAACTAGAGAAATAACATAAAACAACAAAAGTCTTTAGTAAGTGTTGGCATAGAAATTTTCCAACCAATTAGAAATTGCCACATCATTATTTAATTTTGGGGTGTCACAAATTAATACATATCTCAAAATTAATTATGAAAAAATAAGAAAGGCCACGTGTCCTTTTTGTGGTCGTCTAATTGTGTTAACGGTCTTGATCGAATCCAACGATGATTAAACTCAAGATCGAATGATCATTTAGCCTAAAAAATTCAATTTAGCCTAAAGTTCATAAAATTAAATTAAAGTATGATTAAATTTAGGTTAAATTGGGTTCAATTTAAACCGAAGGTTATGAAGATAATTGGGCCTGAAGCCAAAAAATTCATCCAAGCTCATGGATGGGCCCAAACCAAATTTAAGCCCACGCACATTAAAGCCGTTGGGAAACTCTATAAATAGGAGACCTTGGCTCATTTGATGGGAGCAGCAGAAAGAAAGGAAGAAGAGAATGATTGAAGCTCTCAAAAGGCTCTAAAGATTGAAGCTCTGATCCTCCTACAAGACTTGAAGATTGAAGCTCCATTCCTCCTACAAGACTTGAAGATTGAAGATATATTCCTCCTGCAAGAATCTTGAAGATTGAAGTCCAGATCCTGTTGCAATACTCAAAAGATCGAAGCTTCTGCAAAATTCAAAAGCTTGAAACTTCCTCCAAGACTCTGAAGACTGAGGCTTCTGCAAGATTCAGAAGATCGAAGCCCTCTACAAGACTCTGAAATTTAGAAGATTGAAGCTCTCTGCAAGATCCTGAAGATTGAAGCTCCAATCCTCCCACAAGACTTTGAAGACCAAAAGCTAAATTTTCCTGCAAACTTTAAGATTGAAGTGAAGTCATCTAAAAGACTGAAGACCTGAAGCCTGAAGTCTACTTCAATCACCTAGGAGAATCCTTCAAAGGCGAACAAACCTTCAAGACTCTGAAGATTAAAGTTTCTTGAAGACTTTGTAGATCAGAACTACCTTGAGAGAAAACATAAAAGGATTGTAACTAGAGATTGTATTCCACAATTACTTACATAGAAATCAATACATACAAGAAGTCGTTTTCACGAATTAAATTTTCTCTTTGAAAATCTCGTGTGAACAGTTTGGCATGCCCGGTGGGACCTATCTACCTTTCATCTCTTTTTCTCATCCAAGATCTACGAAAAAATAGAAGTTTTAAAGAAGTGATGGCATCCAAGAAAGTTGCTTCCATGACTTCAAGCGACTCGTACGTGGGACCAATTACTCGCAGACGCTCCAAGGAAATTCGAAAGTCGGAAGAAGAATAAGCCTCTGTCATTGCAAATATGATATGGACTCAGATGGAAGAGCCAAATCAAGGCGGAATGGTCATCCAAGAAAATCCTTTATTTGGCTATTCTACTTCATCTTCTGAGCAGGCAAAGGAGACATCAGATCCTGACGTGATGTCTGTAATGATGGCTGACATAGGTACAGGCGAAGAAAGAATGACTGAACTGGAAAGGAAGGTCAACATGCTGATGAAGGCGGTTGAAGAGAGAGATTGTGAAATTGCCTCTCTAAAAAATCACATTGAAAGTCGTGATATCGTTGAATCAAGCCAAACACCCGCTGCAAAGAATAATGAAAAAGGGAAGGCTGTCATGCAAGAAAACCAGCCTTAGCATTCCACTTCAATTGCTTCGCTGTCCGTTCAACAACTCAAAGATATGATTATGAGCTCCATTAGAGCTCAATATGGTGGACCTACTCACAATTCTCTTATGTATTCCAAACCATACACTAAGAGAATTGAAAACTTGAGGATGTCTACCGGGTTTCAACCTCCAAAATTTCAACAATTTGATGGAAAGGGGAATCCTAAGCAGCATATTGCTCACTTTGTTGAGACATGCGAGAATGCTGGGACTCGAGGAGATCTCCTAGTTAAACAATTCTTTCGAACCTTAAAGGGAAATGCCTTTGATTGGTATATTGATTTAGAGCAAGAGATGATCGACAGTTGGGAACAATTCGAAAGAGAGTTCCTAAATCACTTTTAAAGCACAAGGCGAACTGTCAACATGACAGAACTCACAAATACAAAACAACGGAAAGATGAGCCTGTTATTGATTACATTAATCGTTGGAGAGCTCTGAGTCTTGATTGCAAAGATCGACCCACCGAATTATCCGCTGTGGAAATGTGCATGCAAGGAATGCACTGGGAACTTCTTTATATATTGTAGGGCATAAAACCCCCCACCTTTGAAGAATTAGCAACTCGTGCTCATGACATGGAGCTAAGTATTGCTACTAGAGGGAATAAAGACTTTCCAGTCCCCGATGCGAAAAAGGAGAAGAAAGAAGTGAAGAGCACTGAAAAAACCTTGAAGGGTGCTACAAGAGAATCCATGGTCGTCAATACGATCCCCCTAAAGTTTACCTCTAACAGAAGAGAAAAGAAAATGGAGAAGCGTTAAAATGAAGGTGAGAAACGCCGTCTTACTTTGAAAGAAAGGCAAGAAAAAGTCTATCCTTTTCCAGACACTCACGTCCCAGATATGTTAGAGCAACTGTTGGAAAATATACTTATTGAACTCCCTGAATGCAAACGACCCGAAGAGAAAGGGAAAGTAAATGACCCCAACTATTGTAAATATCACCAAGTTGTTAGCCATCCCGTGGAGAAATGTTTTGTATTAAAAGAGTTAATCTTGAAGTTAGGTCGAGAAAAGAAAATCGAGCTAGATCTTGATGAAGTAGCTCAAGCAAACCATGCTGTCGTTGTAACTCATTCTAGTGTTCGGTCACCTACAAGCTTATCTTATGACCAAAGAGGAAGTTTAATCCAATTCGGTACCTTCAAACCTATTATCGTTTGGTCTCAGCCAAAGGCCCCAGGAAATGACTTCC
Source organism: Luffa acutangula (assembly GCA_036850905.1). NCBI lineage: Eukaryota > Viridiplantae > Streptophyta > Magnoliopsida > Cucurbitales > Cucurbitaceae > Luffa > Luffa acutangula. The sequence goes on from CM072087.1 coordinate 12,354,781, forward strand.
TAGAAAGGACCCTCTACGAAGAAGATCTTCAAGAAAAGATTAAGAAAATTGAAGACGAAGATGGAGGCTGGACACTCGTAACCCGACGGAAGATCCAAAAGAAAAATTGGGTTCAGAAGGAATCTCGTATTTTTCAAGTACATAAAAGAAAAAGCTGGCCTCAGAGGAAAAATGGGAAGAAGTATACGAGAAGGCTCAAACCTATCTTAAGGAAAAGTGAGGAACATATCCAACCTCCACATCCAATAACTCTAAAAGAATTCTTCCCAAGAAATTTTCTTGCAGGAATCAATCAAACTGTTACATGTCACGTCGTTAATGTGACAGAAGATGATAATGTCACATCAACCACGTGAGAAACAATCACAAAACTGGAAGACCTACCATCCTTTAGTATAGATGATTTACTGTATGTCCCTCAAGAGACCAAGAACACTCTTATTGAGGTATTAAAGGACTGTAAATCATCTACTTCTCAAACAAATAATGTTGTTCCATGTTGCACGTCCATAGCCTTTACCGACGAAGATCTACCACTTGGGTCAAAGCCTCATAATAGGCCTTTATTTGTCTCAGGTTACATTAGAGAGCGAAAAGTTAGTCGGATTCTCATCGATGATGGTTTTGCCGTTAACACAATGCCCAAGTCTCCCATGAACCAACTAGGCATTCTGATGCAATAATTGTCATATAGTAAGTTGGTAATTCAAGGATTTAACCAAGGCGGGCAACGTGCGATTGGCATGATTCGCCTAGAGCTCATTATTGGAGATTTAAAGGCTAACACCCTATTTCATGTTATAGACTCTAGGACCACCTACAAGTTGTTACTAGGTCGTCCCTGGATTCATTAAAATGGAGTGGTTACTTCCACGTTGCACCAATGTTTTAAATTCTATGAAAAAGCGAGTGCTTCTAATAATCAGAAAAACAAGGTATCTCCTAGCCAAACAAAAGCTGAAGTGGCGATAAATGAGAAGATACTATGTTCAGAAGAGAATAAGACAAATGCTCCTGTCTTGCGCGATGTTCCCTTATCTTGGCGTCTGTTACACGATCGCATTGGACCGTTTGTTACACGATCCTCAGTTTTTCAAAGATTGAGTACAACTGCAATAGAAGACGAAAGTCAGCATCCAACTATTGGCTCCACACGACCTTCAGCCTTCCAAAGGCTGAGTATGGCTTCTGAGGAAAAAGGAAACGTGCATTCGACCCCTACTACACGACTATCAGCTTTCCAAAGGTTGAGTGTAGCCATAAAAAAGAGTAAAGAACGATCCCCTATATTAGCCTCAAACATAACAGAGACTACTATCAAGGCAAAAGGTGATGAGAAAATTTGTAGCGCTGTCCCCTCACGAATGAAGAGGAAGTTGCTTGTCTCCGTAAATACAGAGGGTTCGTTCAAAATAAAGCGACACGATGTCGTTATCACAAGACCCAGAGAGAAAAGCCTCGATGATGAAAAGGACACAGGTGTATGCTATCACATTACCATAGGGGAGGAAACAGATCCTGAAACGTTTGAAGAAGATGAAAGTTCCTTAAAAAAATTCTATGAATGAAATGTAAGCACTCCTTATCGTAAGAGTTTAAACTACATGATACTCCTGGCCCGCATGAGTTAAAAAGGTGAACGACCCGAAAAACAAAATCAAATTTGTACATTGAACTACGTTATGACTTGATCCCTTCCCATTTGAAGGGTACGCAGGCAGCAAAAGAAAAAAATAACTTAAGTTCAGTCAAAGCAATAAAAAATAACATTTTGTGTTGAAGATAAAGTTTTGAACTTTTATTATGGCATAGACAAAGGAAGCATAAATTGTTTGATACAATTTGTTGGAAGAGTTTTTTTTTTAAAAAAAAAGTCTTACAGGAGACAAGCCTTAAGGTAAATAAAAAAATGATGGCTATGAATGGAATTCTAACTCTTTATTTAATCTAGGAAACATCAATTGATCGACAATATAAAGAAAAAAAAAGTGTCTTTACATTTAGTCTAGAAAACAAAGGGGGCAATCAAGTCAAGCCATCCACTTGAAGTTCCTGAATTCTTCACGTATGTCCTCTAAGTTTTTACGAGTCATGGCCAAAGACTTAGCATCTTCATCAGTCATGACAGAGGCACACTCAATATTGGTGATCTCTTCACGGACTTTGGTAACCTCAAGCCTCTATTGCTTCAAAGTCTTCTCCTCCAACACAAACCAAATTGGAAAGCCTCTCATGCTCGACTAACGTTGTCTCAGGTTTGGCCTCTAATTCCTTTATCTCCAAGGATGATCGTGCAAGATGTTGTTCGAGTGTGTCATTCAAGGATTCATTTGTCTCAAAGTACAAGTTCAAGCTTTTCTCGTTTCAAATTGCAGTTCAAGCATTCATCACTTCAAGTACTCTAAGTTCAAGTTCGAGGCTACGCTCGTTTCAATTTCAAGTTCAGGCTTTCCTCATTTCAAGTACTCTAAGTTCAAGTTCGAGGGCATCACTCGTTTCAAGTTCAAGTTTGAGCTTTCCCCATTTCAAGTACTTCAAGTTCAAGGTTTCATTGCTTCAAGTACTTTAAGTTAAACTTCGAGGCTTCGCTCGTTTCAAGTTCAAGTTCGAGCTATCCTCATGTCAAGTACTTCAAGTTCAAGCTTTAATCGCTTCAAGTGCTTTAAGTTCAACTTCGGGGCTTCGCTCGTTTTAAGGATGGAAGCTAAGCAGAGAATGAAAACTGAAGGTCATAGCCCTACCTCATATGTGTCATTCCCCACATTCGCTTGGTTTCGATTTTAAGGTTGGAAGCTAAGCAGAGAATGAACACTGAGGATTACAGCCCTACCTTATAAGTGTCATTCCCCACTTTTCTTGGTTTTGATTTTAAGGTTTGAAGCTAAGCAGAGAATGAACACTAAGGGTCACAACCCTACCTTATAAGTGTCATTCCCCATTTTTGTTTGGTTCTAGTTACAAGGTTGGATGCTAAGCAGAGAATGAACACTGAGGCTCATAACCCTACCTCATAAGTGTCATTCCCCACTTTTGCTTGGTTTCGATTTTAAGGTTGGAAGCTAAGCAGAGAATGTACACTGAGGGTCATCACCCTAACTGATAAGTGTCATTCCCCACTTTCGCTTGGTTTCGATTTTAAGGTTTGAAGCTAAGCAGAGAATGAACACTGAGGGTCGCAGCTTACCTTATAAGTGTCATTCCCCACTTTCGCTTGGTTTCGGTGATGACATGCAAAAATGTCATCATTTTCCTATTAATTTCTGCTAGTTTTATGCTTTAATTGTGTGCTTTAATGCTATTTTCTGTTTAAATTTCAGAAAACCGAGTCAAGGAAGCAAAACCGGAATTTTGAGAGATTTTAGATGATTTTGGAGACTTTTTGAGCAATTTGGAGAATTACATTGAAGATCCGAGTCCAAAAAGCCAAGAAGAATGAATTAGAAGCCCAAATTCATGAATTTCAAGTCTTAAAGTATCAATTTGGGTCAAGAAAAGTGCCCAAAATCCATTGCATAAAGCATTTGGGCCAAAAGAAAGTTGGAGGCCCAAAAATTGAGTCAAAATCGGGCCATTCTAGAAGATTCAGGGCCTAGCGTCTCGACGCTAAGCCTGGAGCGTCTCGACGCTAGGCAGCTGCGTGGAAAGATCCAAAATCGCGAGAGCGTCGCGACGCTGTCCAAGTAGCGTCTCGACGCTGAGACGTCTTGGAGCCCAAGAAAAGATGACGTCAGAGCGTCTCGACGCTGTCCTTGTAGCGTCTTGACGCTGAGCCTGCTGGGAGCCTATAAAAGGAGCCTTTTGCATCCATATTTTGTGTGCCAATTTGTGGGTTTTCACCCCATTCTAGAGTCTACACTAAAATTTGGGATTTTTGGGAGAGTTTTGGAGCTTTGTTGAAGATCTTTCGAGCTCGGGATCGAAGGAGGTCGGCGCGGGATCGAGGAGATCGACACTTTTATGAGCATTTCTCTTCCCTTTTCCTTTATGTTTTAGTTTCTAGAATTGTTGTGATTAGGAATTATTGAATTTTAGTGATTATGAGTAGTAAATTCCTAAATTCTATGAGATTGATTTAGATGTTGAACCTCTACTGAATTAATGAATTGATGTGGTTTAATTGTCATTATTGTTCATTTTTGCATTTTGTCCGTAACGCTTTTAATAAACTGATCACTGATTAAATGAATCGTTACTAAGCGGAAACTCGACGGAGAGAAGCTTAGACTAGAACTGAATGCATGACTAACGGTTATTTACCCGGGTGACACGGGATAAAATAAATAACGTTAGAGGTTGTATTGAAGGGTCGTAATGCCATTCTAAGTAAATAAAGATGAGACTGAAAGGAGATTCTTTATTGAAAGGTATGAGATAGGAGGAGACCGACAGGAGAGTCCTTGTCATTAGGCTTCTAGACTTATGAATCAAATGATTTGTTAATCCATATTAGTTATTTGATTATGCATTAAAGGTCCAATTGATGAAATCAACAACTCTAGAATTATCCCATCAAATTGTGTCGCCATTTATCTTTTGCTTTCTAGATTAGCTTTTTATTATTCTTTTCAGCATTAGATTTTATTCTCTAAATAAAGCTAAGCAAGATTATTCGTGGTACTTAATTGAATAAATCCAATCCCTGTGGAGACGATACTCTATACTCAAAATCACTATATTACTTGTGACGACCCGTTCGCTTGCGGATTAAAATCGCCCAACAAGTTTTTGGCGCCGTTGCCGGGGATTGGCTAATTTCATTCAATTAATATTGTGAAGAAATTGCTTGCTTTAGATTATAGGTTTTATTTTGCTTTTTTGTTTTATTTTTATCCTGGTCCATTGTTCTTGTTGTGCATTTAATTGGTGTTTGCATCTGACTGAAAGCCTGATTATTGTTAATTTAATTATTTTAAATGGCTTTTAATAGTTTCGGGTGGCTCTTTAGGGAATCTGAGCCCGAAGAACCAACACCATCATCCAATTTTTTTTATTCAAATTATCCCCCTTTAGAAGAAAAATCTCCCCTAGAAAGTTTGCTTCAAGATTTTATTGAGGATACTAGAGCCACTCAATTAGCTCTAGAAAAATCCCTAGGGAGATTGCATCCCCAAGAGGATGAGAGTGAAGTGCAATCCGCTTCCATAGAAGAAAAATCTTCTTTAGAGAGCTTGCTTGAAAGTTTTATCCAAGAGTCTAGAGCCATGAATTTAGAATTAGAAAAATCTATGGAGAGACTCCAAACCCAAAAGGAAGATAGGGAAGTAGGATCCACTTCCATAGAGTGTCTAGTGAGTCATAAGGCCAGTGATTCATTAGCGCCCATTCAAGAGCCAAATTCTTTCGATTTTGCTAAGCTTGAGCATATAGGGGTGAGCTGTATAGATAGAAAGGAAGAATTGGATAGTTTTAGCACCCACCAAGAACAAGTTTGTGAGGAAGAAAAAGAAAATGAGCCTATAGTGTTTGAGGAGTTTCAAGAGGTAGAGTTTAAGGTTGAAAGGCCTTTGTCTGTTCTATCCTGTCCATCCTCTCTTGATAATGAGTGTTCTTTTTCTTGTTCTCACGAGTCAGAGTCAGAGTCAGAGTCCATTTATTTTGATCTTTCTCCTTTTATGCTTTTATTAAAAGAAAATCCCAAAAATATTTCTGCTTCAGGGTCCCATGAAAAGCTAGTAAGCTTACTAGCAATAGTCTGCTTCATTGATTCAAGGAAGAAGGGCCCGAAGAAATACGAGAATTTTTATGTGCCTTGAAAGACCGCATAAACTCGTCTAGCTAAGAGACGTTAAACAAGCGCTTTTTGGGAGGCAACCCAAGTTTATTTTTCCGTTAATTTTCTTTTCTTTGTTTTTCAGTTTTTTGTAGTTAGAGCATGTTGATCTTTCGTTCCGGTTGATTAATTTTTGATGGAGCTCGAGACCACATTTTCTTCCAAAAACAACCCCAATGATGTTGAAGGCAATCCATGATTTCTCTCACATTTCAGGGCAGTACCGTTCTCCCTTTATTTTTTTATTGTCCTTATGCATGCTTAATTATTCTGAATAATTGATACATTGAGGACAATGTATGATTCAAGTTTGGGGGGGAGGCTTTGCTGTTCTGATCTAAGCGACAATTTTTTTCATGATGATTCTATTGCATCTGTTTTGATGAGGACGGTCTATGATATGATCTAGATAATGGATTTTGTTCAATTTTTGTGAAATATGAAAGCATGTTCAAGATTCATGTAAATTTAAATTTTTTCTTTGATTTCCTTGCACATGTTGAGCACTTAGCCTGCTTATATGGTTTTGAATGCTTAGAACTGGATTATATTATCTAGATGTTTGTTGTCACTCCGATAGGCTTAAGATCTAATTTGAAAGATGAACTACATGAGAGTCTGTAATGTTTTACTTGGGAGAAAAATCATGTTTATTAGCCTGCAAAAAAAAGAAAAGTGTGAAAAAAAAAATATATGAAAAAAAAGGGTAAAAGAAAAGAAAATGAAAAAAAAAAAAAAGAAAAAAAGAAGAGAAAAAAAAAAGAAAAAAAAAAGAATGCTCCACTTTCTTGAGAGTGTTAGTAACCAGGGGCATTCATGACACCCATCGTTTGCCTTTGCATGAAAGCGCTGGAAAGAAATGAGCATGCCTCGGTATCCTAAAAGATGAAACGCTCGTAGTTGGATGCTTTCATCACCAATGTTGGCAAGCCAAAACGAAGGCGCTACATCTAAAAGGATTCTCAATAAAAAAAAATAAAAAATGCAAGTTTGGGGGAGGCATACCCCATTGTTTCAGGCACCTTAGTGGGATATTGCTTTCTTGATTGTTGGGAAGCTAGATAATTAGAGCTTAAGGCCAGTGTAGGGGGAAGATGAACGGAGGATTCTATAAACCTTTTTTAGGCTAGTAAAGAACTAATAAGGAGGCTCGCACACACACACGCAAGGGATAAAGAGTTTAAATTTAAATTTCGTGATGAATGAATATGTTTTAATATTTTCTTTAATTGTTGGAGTTCATTATTTTGATCATTGAGCTTAGAGTCATGCATTTGCAATAGTTGATTCATATAAATGGTTTTAGCTTTGCTCGGGACTAGCAAATATTTAAGTTTGGGGGTGTGATGACATGCAAAAATGTCATCATTTTCCTATTAATTTCTGCTAGTTTTATGCTTTAATTGTGTGCTTTAATGCTATTTTCTGTTTAAATTTCAGAAAATCGAGTCAAGGAAGCAAAACCGGAATTTTGAGAGATTTTAGATGATTTTGGAGACTTTTTGAGCAATTTGGAGAATTACATTGAAGATCCGAGTCCAAAAAGCCAAGAAGAATGAATTAGAAGCCCAAATTCATGAATTTCAAGTCTTAAAGTATCAATTTGGGTCAAGAAAAGTGCCCAAAATCCATTGCATAAGCCAAAAGAAAGTTGGAGGCCCAAAAATTGAGTCAAAATCGGGCCATTCTAAAAGATTCAGGGCCTAGCGTCTCGACGCTAAGCCTGGAGCGTCTCGACGCTAGGCAGCTGCGTGGAAAGATCCAAAATCGCGAGAGCGTCGCGACGCTGTCCAAGTAGCGTCTCGACGCTGAGACGTCTTGGAGCCCAAGAAAAGATGACGTCAGAGCGTCTCGACGCTGTCCTTGTAGCGTCTTGACGCTGAGGCTGCTGGGAGCCTATAAAAGGAGCCTTTTGCATCCATATTTTGTGTGCCAATTTGTGGGTTTTCACCCCATTCTAGAGTCTACACTAAAATTTGGGATTTTCGGGAGAGTTTTGGAGCTTTGTTGAAGATCTTTGGAGCTCGGGATCGAAGGAGGTCGGCGCGGGATCGAGGAGATCGACACTTTTATGAGCATTTCTCTTCCCTTTTCCTTTATGTTTTAGTTTCTAGAATTGTTGTGATTAGGAATTATTGAATTTTAGTGATTATGAGTAGTAAATTCCTAAATTCTATGAGATTGATTTAGATGTTGAACCTCTGCTGAATTAATGAATTGATGTGGTTTAATTGTCATTATTGTTCATTTGTGCATTTTGTCCGTAACGCTTTTAATAAACTGATCACTGATTAAATGAATCGTTACTAAGCGGAAACTCGACGGAGAGAAGCTTAGACTAGAACTGAATGCATGACTAACGGTTATTTACCCGGGTGACACGGGATAAAATAAATAACGTTAGAGGTTGTATTGAAGGGTCGTAATGCCATGCTAAGTAAATAAAGATGAGACTGAAAGGAGATTCTTTATTGAAAGGTATGAGATAGGAGGAGACCGACAGGAGAGTCCTTGTCATTAGGCTTCTAGACTTATGAATCAAATGATTTGTTAATCCATATTAGTTATTTGATTATGCATTAAAGGTCCAATTGATGAAATCAACAACTCTAGAATTATCCCATCAAATTGTGTCGCCATTTATCTTTTGCTTTCTAGATTAGCTTTTTATTATTCTTTTCAGCATTAGATTTTATTCTCTAAATAAAGCTAAGCAAGATTATTCGTGGTACTTAATTGAATAAATCCAATCCCTGTGGAGACGATACTCTATACTCAAAATCACTATATTACTTGTGACGACCCGTTCGCTTGCGGATTAAAATCGCCCAACATTCGGTTACAAGGATGGAAACTAAACAGAGAATGAACACTGAGGGTCATAGCCCTACCTCATAAGTGTCATTCCCAACTTTCTCTTGGTTTCAGTTACAAGGTTGAAATCTAAGAAGAGAATGAACACTGAGGGTTATAACCCTACCTCATAAGTGTCATTCCCCACTTTCGCTTGTTTTCGATTTTAGGGTTGGAAGCAAAGCAGAGAATGAACACTGAGGGTCACAACCCTACCTTACAAATGTCATTCCCCACTTTCGCTGGGTTTTGATTTTAAGGTTTGAAGCTAAGCAGAGAATGAAAACTGAGGGTCACAACCCTACCTTATAAGTGTCATTCCCAGTTTCGCTTGTTTTCGATTTTAAGGTTGGAAGTTAAGTAGAGAATGAACACTGAGGGTCACAACCCTACCTTATAATTGTCATTCCCCACTTTCGCTTGGTTTCGATTTTAAAGTTTGAAGCTAAGCAGAGAATGAACACTGAGGGTCGTAGCCTTACCACATAAGTGTAATTCCCCACTTTCGCTTGGTTCCGATTTTAGGGTTCGAAGCTAAGCACAGAATGAACACTGAGGGTCACAACCCTACCTTATAAGTGTCATTCCCCACTTTCGCTTGGTTTCGATTTTAAGGTTGGAAGCTAAGCAGAGAATGAAAACTGAGGGTCACAGCCCTACCTTATAAGTGTCAATTCCCCACTTTTGCATGGTTTCGGTTAGAACTTTGGAAGCTAAGCAGAGAATCAACACTGAGGGTCATAGCCCTACCTCATAAGTGTCATTCCCCACTTTTGCTTCGTTTCCATTTTAAGATGTGAAGCTAAGCAGAGAATGAACACTGACGGTCACAACCCAAACTTATAAGTGTCATTCCCCACGTTTGCTTGGTTTCGGTTACAAGGTTGGAAGCTAAGCAGAGAATGAACACTGACGGTCACAGCCCTACCTTATAAGTGTCATTCCCCACTTTCGCTTGGTTTTGATTTTAAGGTTTGAAGCTAAGTAGAGAATGAACACCGAGGGTCACAACCCTACCTTATAAGTTTCATTCCCCATTTTTGCTTGGTTCCGGTTATAAGGTTGGAAGCTAAGCAAAGAATGAACACTGATACTCATAGCCCTACCTCTAAGTGTTATTCCCCACTTTTTCTTGGTTTCGATTTTAAGGTTGGAAACTAAGTAGAGAATGTTCACTAAGGGTCAGAGCCCTACCTCATAAGTTTCATTCCCCACTTTCGCTTGGTTTCGATTTTAAGGTTGGAAGGTAAGCAGAGAATGAACACTGAGGGTCACAGCCCTACCTTATAAGTGTCATTCCCCACTCTCGCTTGGTTTTAATTTTAAAGTTTGAAGCTAACCAGAGAATGAACACTGAGGGTCACAACCCTACCTTATAAGTGTCATTCCCCATTTTTATTTGGTTCCAATTACAAGGTTGGAAGCTAAGCAGAGAATGAACACAGATGCTCATAGCCCAACCTCATAAGTGTCATTCCCCATTTTTGCTTGGTTTCGATTTTAAAGTTGGAAGCTAAGCAGAGAATGTACACTGAGGGTCACAACCCTACCTTATAAGTTTCATTCCCCACTTTCGCTTGGTTTCGCTTTTAAGGTTTGAAGCTAAGCAGAGAATGAACACTGAGGGTAGCAGCCTTACCTTATAAGTGTCATACCCCACTTTAGCTTGGTTTCGGTTACAAGGTTGGAAGCTAAACACAGAATGAACACTGAGGGTCATAGCCTTACTTCATAAGTGTCATTCCCCACTTTCGCTTGGCTTCAGTTAAAAGGTTGAAAACTAAGCAGAGAATGAACACTGAGGGTCATAGCCCTACCTCATAAGTTTCATTCCCCACTTTCGCTTGGGTTCGATTTTAGGGTTGGAAGCTAAGCTGAGAATGAACACTGGGGGTAACAACCCTACCTTATAAGTGTCATTCCCCACTTTCGCTTGGTTTCGATTTTAAGGTTAGGAGCTAAGCAGAGAATGAACACTGAGGGTCGCAACCTTACCTTATAAGTGTAATTCTCCACTTTCGCTTAGTTTCAGTTACAAGGTTTGAAGCTAAGCAGAGAATGAACACTCAGGGTCATAGCCCCACCTCATATGTTTCATTCCCCACTTTTGTTTGGTTTCAATTTTAGGGTTGGAAGCTAAGCAGAGAATGAACACTGAGGGTTACAGCCCTACCTTATCAGTGTCATTCCCCACTCTCGCTTGGTTTCGATTTTAAGGTTGGAAGCTAAGCAGAGAATGAACACTAAGGGTCACAACCCTACCTTATAAGTGTCATTCCCCACTTTTGCATGGTTTCGGTTACAAGGTTTGAAGCTAAGCAAAGAATGAACACTGAGGGTCATAGTCCTACCTCATAAATGTCCTTCCCCACTTTTGCTTCGTTTCGATTTTAAGATGTGAAGCTATGCAGAGAATGAACACAGAGGGTCACAGCCCTACCTTATAAGTTTCATTTCCCATTTTTGCTTGGTTCCAATTACGAGGTTGGAAGTTAAGCAGAGAATGAACACGGAGGGTCATAGCCCTACCTCATAGATGTCATCCCCACTTTTGCTTGGTTTCGATTTTAAGATGTGAAGCTAAGCATAGAATGAACACTGAGGGTCACATCCCAACCTTATAAGTGTCATTTCCCATTTTTGCTTAGTTCCAGTTACAAGGTTGGAAGTTAAGCAGAGAATGAACACTGAGGGTCATAGCCTTACCTCATAAGTGTCATTCCCCACTTTTGCTTGGTTTCGATTTTAAGATGTGAAGCTAAGCAGAGAATGAAAATTGAGGGTCACAACCTACCTTATAAGTGTCATTCCCCACTTTCGCTTGGTTTTGACTTTAAGGTTTGAAGCTAAGTAGAGAATGAACACTGAGGGTCATAACCCTACCTCATAAGTGTCATTCCCCACTTTCGCTTGGTTTCGATTTTAGGGTTGGAAGTTAAGCAGAGAATGAACACTGAGGTTCACAACCCTACCTTATAAGTGTCATACCCCTCTTTCGCTTGGTTTCGATCTTAAGGTTTGAAGCTAAACAGAGAATGAACACTGAGGGTTACAACCCTACCTTATAAGTGTCATTCCCCACTTTTGCATGATTTCAGTTACAAGGTTGGAAGCTAAGCAGAGAATGAACACTGATGGTCATAGCTCTACCTCATAAGTGTCATTCCCCACTTTCGTTTGGTTTCGATTTTATGGTTGGAAGCTAAGAAGTGAATGTACACTGAGGGTCACAGCCATACCTTATAACTGTCATTCCCCATTTTTGCTTGGTTTCGGTTACAAGGTTGGAATCTAGGAAGAGAATGAAGACTTTGGGTCATAGCCCTACCTCATTAGTGTCATTCCACACTTTCGCTTGGTTTCCATTCTAAAGTTGGAAGCTAAGTAAAGAATGAACACTGAGGGTCACAACCCTACCATATAAGTGTCATTCCCCACTTTCGCTTGGTTTTGATTTTAAGGTTTGAAGCTAAGCAGAGAATGAACACTGAGGGTCACAACCCTACCTTATAAGTGTCATTCCCCATTTTTGCTTGGTTACGGTTACAAGGTTAGAAGCTAAGCAGAGAATGAACACTGAGGGTCATTGTCCTACCTCATAAGTGTCATTCCCTAGTTTTGCTTGGTTTCAATTTTAAGATGTGAGGCTAAGAAGAGAATGAACGCTGATTGTCACAACCCTACCTTATAAGTGTCATTCCCCCATTTTCGGTAAGTTTCGATTTTAAGGTTGGAAGCTAAGCGGAGAATAAACACTGAAGGTCACAGCCCTACCTTATAAGTGTCATTCCGCATTTTTTCTTGGTTTCGGTTACAAGGTTGGAAGCTAAGCAGAGAATGAACACTGAGGGTCATAGCCCTACTGTTGGGATTGTGTCCTAAAACTCTTAGATTGTGAATGTTAAACGAATTATACATACTTATTCGATAAAGGCGTTATCGAGATTAATTCAGTAAAGTTATTACTGAATAAAGTAAATTGCACATATAATAACCCAAATCCAATAAACTAAGATCCATGGCTATAGGATGAATACTTCAGCTTTATGTAGAGGCATAAAATATGGATCAAGCTTGAGTAATAGCCAATACGGTCTATAGTATAGGGATAGGGTTGGGTACCTTATTCTGGAGACACTATGAGACGCGACCCACTTTATAGATGGTACAGACGATGTGATCCTAAATCGTCCATGTAGAGACATGCGAGTGGGGGTGTCCTATGCAATGAGTTTGCATAAGAACAGGACCGAGAAATAAGTCGCTCTCACTTTATAACACTGTTTACTGACGAGACTGACTATTTCATGTGATGACCTAGGTAACTCGATCTTAATCCTGAGCTAACTATGAACTCCTGTTTATTCGGGTTTATCCTTAGATCTGCATAGGTGAGAGTGGCTTAGTATCGCCGACTCAATAAGCCTCCCATTTCATGGATAGGAACGGGTAGATAGCTGGGAACATAGTCGTGCAAGAAGAAATTCACTCCTACCCGAATTAGGGATAGTAGAGAGGTTGTTCCCTTAAGCGCTGACTCCGGGGCTTGAACAAAGGGATCCCACCCTCTCATTGGCTCGAGAGGGACTCGGTTTTATGGTTGGACCATAAACCAATTGTTCATTAGAGGATCAGTGGGACTTAAGGAACTAGAAGTACTATAGGGGTGAAACGACTTTTTGACCTAGCTATAGCTACGAACAACATGTGAAGGATCGACTTACTAATCATGGTTAAATCAAGTAGATGGAAATATATCTATAGTAAGGGGAGTGCAACTATCGGGCTATAGTGGAGTGTCCCGGTAGTTAACGAATGTTGGCTAGCTTGGATAATGAGATTAGTCGGTTAGCCTCGAATCGTTGGAGCCCATGATCTATAGGTCCATTAGGTACCCCTACTAGCTCATATCGGAACAAAGCCTAGAACAAAAAGATAGGAAGCTTTGAATCGTTCAAAATCGGGAAAATGGGTATTATCGTAAATTGTGTTTGACACAATAATTTAATTATAAATTAAATTAGAAAATGAGAGATGGAGTATTTTAAAGTGTTTTGAATACCATATATATGTATTAGGAATCTTACATAATTCATGGCACTAGGTGATAAAGTTTAATTGGATTAATCATGTAAAAATTACTTGAAATTGTACCAATTAATTGCCTAGAAATTAATTTCAATTTTGAATTGAAATAGGAATGAATTGCAAGCTGAAAATGGAGAATTTAGATTCAATTTTAAATGGATTTAGTGGCATTCCCACTCTTGCATGTTGATGCATAGTGGAAAATAAACATTGAGGGTATAGCCTACCTTATAAGTGTCTTCCCCCACTTTCGCATGTGTTATATGAACACCTTCACCTACCTCATAAGTGTCTTCCCCCACTTTCGCTTGGTTTCGATTTTAAGCTTGGAAGCTAAGTAGAGAATAAACACTGAGGGTATAGCCTACCTTATAAGTGTCATTCCCCACTTTCGCTTTGTTTTGATTTTAAGGTTTCAAGCTAAACAGAGAATGAACATTGAGGGTCAAAACCCTACCTTATAAGTGTCATTCCCCATTTTTGCTTGCTTCCAGTTACGAGGTTGGAAGCTAAGCATAGAATGAAGATTAAGGGTCATAGCCCTACCTCATAAGTCTCATTCCCCACTTTTGCTTGGTTTCGATTTTAAGGTTGGAAGCTAAGAAGAGAATTAACACTAAGGGTCACAACCCTACCTTATAAGTGACATTCCCCACTCTCGCTTGGTTTTAATTTTAAAGTTTGAAGCTAACCAGAGAATGAACACTGAGGGTCACAACCCTACCTTATAAGTGTCATTCCCCATTTTTATTTGGTTCCAATTACAAAGTTGGAAGCTAAGCAGAGAATGAACACAGATGCTCATAGCCCAACCTCATAAGTGTCATTCCCCATTTTTGCTTGGTTTCAATTTTAAGGTTGGAAGCTAAGCAGAGAATGTACATTGAGGGTCACAACCCTACCTTATAAGTTTCATTCCCCACTTTCGCTTGGTTTCGCTTTTAAGGTTTGAAGCTAAGCAGAGAATGAACACTGAGGGTAGCAGCCTTACCTTATAAATGTCATACCCCACTTTCGTTTGGTTTCGGTTACAAGGTTGGAAGCTAAACACAGAATGAACACTGAGGGTCATAGCCTTACTTCATAAGTGTCATTCCCCACTTTCGCTTGGCTTCAGTTAAAAGGTTGAAAACTAAGCAGAGAATGAACACTGAGGGTCATAGCCCTACCTCATAAGTTTCATTCCCCTCTTTCGCTTGGTTTCGGTTACAACGTTGGAAGCTAGGCAGAGAATGAACACTGAGGGTCATAGCCTACCTCATAAGTGTCATTCGCCACTTTCGTTTGGTTTCGATTTTAAGGTTTGAAGCTAAGCAGAGAATGAACACTGAGGGTCACAGCCCTACCTTATAAGTGTCATTCCCCACTTTTGTTTGGTTTCGGTTTCAAGGTTGGAAGCTAGGCAGAGAATCAAGACTGAGGGTCATAGACCTACCTCATAAGTGTCATTCCCCACTTTCGCTTGGTTTCCATTTTAAGGCTGGATTCTAAGTAAAGAATGAACACTGAGGGTCACAACCCTACCTTATAAGTTTCATTCCCCACTTTCGCTTAATTTTTATTTTAAGGTTTGAAGCAAAGCAGAGAATGAACACTGAGGGTCACAACCCTACCTTATAAGTGTCATTCCCCACTTTTGCTTGGTTTCGGTTACAAAGTTGGAAGCTAGGCAGAGAATGAAGACTGAGGGTCATAGACCTACCTCATAAGTGTCATTCCCCATTTTCGCTTGGTTTCCATTTTAAGGTTGGAAGCTAAGTAAAGAATGAATACAGAGGATCACAACCCTACCTTATAAGTGTCATTCCCCACTTTCGCTTGGTTTCGATTTTAAGGTTGGAAGCTAAGCAGAGAATGAACACTGAGGGTCACAAGCCTACCTTATAAGTGTCATTCCCCACTTTTGCATGGTTTCGGTTACAAGGTTGGAAGCTAAGTAGAGAATGAACACTGAGGGTCATAGCCCTACCTCATAAGTGTCATTCCCCACTTTCGCTTGGTTAAGATTTTAAGGTTTGAAGATAAGCATAGATTGAACACCGAAGGTCACAAACCCTACCTTATAAGAGTCATTCCCCATTTTTGCTTGGTTCCAGTTACAAGGTTGGAAGCTAAGCAGAGAATGAACACTAATGGTCATAGCCCTACTGTCGGGCTCCTAGAGTGAGTAAAAATATAGTATAAAATACTCTAGAATTCCTGTGCAAGTATACACAGTCTGCAGCAAGTAATATTATCAATCCAAGGTCTGAATGAGCTTCCACTTTATCTATTTTGCGTAACTTCCTAATGGTTTCGAAGATAATAAAAATGTTGGGTTTTATAAGAATTATGCTGAAGCAAAATAAATGACAGAACAACAAGTAAACAAATAGATAGACAGATTAAAGATAGGCGCTGGTTAGGTTTTAGTGATTGTTCTAAGATATGCTCTAGCAATATTATTGATCATGCATTTCTCGCAGTATTATTAGCGGATTCCTCCCGGAACTCCAGATCTTTTGGGATATGTTTCAAACCCAATGAAGTACGACCGATCAAGCACTAGGCAACTGGCTACCCCTAGCTCAGTCACTGGCGTTCACCAATACACAATGATCCTAGTGTGGATAATTGCCACACACTCTCTAAATCATCCCTGAAACTAGAGAGAGCTATTCACACCGGCTGGCCAGGCGGGCATAAAATAAGAATAAGCACAACAATTAACCAAAATGCGATAGTCAATTTATTACTAGAGATGAAGCACAGTAATCACATTATTCCTAACCAACACCCTAAGCTACTTAGTTCATAATAGGCATAGGAATACGAATTACAATCTGAGTATGCATGTCCATAACCACAAGTTAATAAAGAAAATAAACTCCCTAATCAGCTTGCGGTAGATGGTGTTCTTGATGATCTTCAATCTCCCTATACTATTCGGCTTCCAAGGGAAAACATGGAATGAATTTGACTTTGACGGCTACTTCCTTTTATAGAAGGACAGGAGACTTGAATTAGGTCAACTTGGACACGTGTAGGGCTCTCCTTGCTCCTTTATCCCGAAAATAACTCAACAGAAGTCGGTTCATGAAGTTGGCTAACGAGCTGTGATGTGGCAGTTTCTGTTCCCAGTTTTGCTGCAGCATAGAATTTGCTCACTCCAGTCGCTCAACAACATAATCTGCAGAAAGTGATTTCCAAAGCTTCCATTCTTCCAAATGGGTTAAATCATGTAATATCTCTCTAAAACCAACCCTATTAAGCATTAAAGACACGCAAATCCTTATATAAATGAGGCCTAAATAACTACCTTTTGGGCAGTTATCATACCCCCAAACTTGAACTATTGCGCGTCCCGAGCAATACTAACCAACCTTCCTTCAAGAATTTCAAAACATTAGACAAAGAATTAGCTTAATCAAACCAGACAGTCCAACACTACCTTTAATCTTTACCTGAGCACTCTGCAAAACCAAGCTCTGCTGCAGCAAAATGATTCCTCCGGCATGGACAAATAATCACCACTTTTCAACTTAATTATAAGAACTCACCACAGCCTAGCTCTATTATCAGACATTTCAAAACATATTTTTAAAGGGGTTTATTTCATTATTTATCAGACTTAAAGCAGCCTTACAGTCATAAGCTCTTAAGCACGGGATGACCCACTTTATGGTGCAGTATACCCTTGCCTCAAGCTTATCACCAACTAGGCTCAATACTCATTATAAAGCTAAAAAATCCTTAGTTATTCTATCTCTTGCCCCTCACAATGGCGACATTTTATGATGAAGCTCACCTAAGTTCTGGGAGACAGAAAAACTGCTGGATCATCATTCATCCTTCAAAACTTTTGCTCTGTCAATTTTTTTCAGCAAAATCTTCAACAAATAATTTTTTTCAGCAAATAATTTTTCTTATCATTTTTTCACATTTCCTAGGTCATCTTTTGACGCGAAGAAAAACTGTGGGTATCACAAATGTCCCCGGTTACTCAATAACCTAACAAATTTTAATTTGAAGGAGAGGAATGCTCGAGCAAAATAATTGGAGTACCAAAAAGTCCCCCAAACTTGACTTATTCATTGTCCCCAATGAATCATTAATTAAGCAATTATACCCCAAACTTAAATTTTTCTATCTGAATTTTTAAACTAAACATGGGACTAGGATTAAGCTTAAAGTGGATCATATAAGTCAATACTACCTTCAAAATCTTCTTGCCGCAGCAACAGTCCAGGCTAGAAGAAATGCTCAAGCAAACGGTTTCTGGAGATCAAAATACCTTGATCTAATTAAGCGTAATCAGTCCAAGCTTCAAAAATTCAGAGAAAAATTAGTTAAGTTAGAGTTACTCAGTGCTATAAAATAGAAACAACTCTTGAAATTTCATTAAGAACCGAGAAAAATATACATCAGCAGATATTTTTGTCGCCTAGAAACAGAAAACAAAAATTGGAGTTCTCTTCTTTTTAGCTTTCTTTTTCGGAGCATCAGGTGTATTAGGTTCAACTTCCTCTACATCCCTTTCCTTGCGGCTTCTCGTTTTCCCTATTATAGACTTGAAGAATTTTTTTCACTCGAAGAATGGAAAGAAACATATGGAAAAACGAATCGAAGAAGAAACAAACCTGAGTGGTGTTTAAATGGGGCTTCAGAAAATAAAATAATCAGTGACAAATCTTCCCCCATTAATATCTTTTACCGTTTAAACCTGCAAGTAATTAATCAAATTAAATTTTCAAAACGGTAAGATGTTACCATAATGATGTGTTGTCCAATGGCTCTACCGTTCGATTTCCCTATGCAACACATGGAAGCACCTAATCTTCATGCAATATTACCTGCTCACCGAAAATTTAAATCGCAACGATAAAAATATTCTTAACCACATCCGTACTATTCTGATGATATATTCACTCTAACTAGAAGATTGCAAAAACAAACTGGGTAACAAAATTTTCTTCTAGAAGAATCTTTTCACACGAAAAATTCAAATTCAAACCGCCAAAATCAAATCTTATCTTATTATTTACTTCAGCCGAATATGTAATTCTTATCTTATCTTATCTTTTCACACTGAAATATTATTAAATCTAAACCTAAACAGAAATTCAAATAACCGAAAATAAAAACTAAATAAAATCTAACTAAATCTAATTAATTAAAAGATAATCCAAAGATAATCCAAATAAATAATCCTAAAATCAAATCAAATTCAAAACGAAATAGATAAAATCTAACTACCAACAATAATAAAAATACTTAAAGATAAAATCTAATAAACCGTGCAGAATCAAATCTAACCTAACCGAAAATCAAATCAACGAAAAATAAAATTAATACAAACTTCTGGGAGCTCAAAACTTTGCTCTGTGAAATGCTCCCGCAAAAGTCCTGCTCTCTCAATCATCAACCAACCTTGGGAAGGATATTTTGACTGAAACTCCTCTCCCCAATAATGCTTGACACGCTGACCATTCACCTTGAATACTCTCCCATCTTTTTCATCTTGCAAAGTAACTGCTCCATGGGGGAAAACCTCAATCACAACAAATGGACCTGACCATTTGGACTTAAGTTTCCCAGGAAACAATTTTAATCTAGAATTATAAAGCAAAACTTTTTGACCCTTGACAAACTCCTTAGATTTAATTTTAATCTAGAATTTTTTTGACCCTTGACAAACTCCTCTCCCCAATAAAACTTTTTGACCCTTGACAAACTCCTTAGAATTATAAAGCAAAATTTTTTGACCCTTGTCCCTTGAAACAATTTTAATCTAGAATTATAAAGCAAAACTTTTTGACCCTTGTCTTTTCCTTATACATTTTCGCATTTTCGTAAGAAAATTGACGAAATTCTTCTAACTCATTAAGCTGCAACATTCTTATTGCTCCTGCACGACTCAGATCAAAATTTAACTTTTTCAAAGCCCAAAATGTTTTATGCCCAAGCTCTAATGGTAAATGGCAAGATTTCCCATATACTAACCTATAGGGAGACATACCTAGAGGAGTCTTATAAGCTGTCCTTTAAGCCCAAAGAGCCTCATCCAACCTAAAGGACCAATCCTTTCGAGATGGATGGACTACTTTCTCTAAAATAGCTTTAATTTCCCTATTACTAATTTCAGCTTGACCATTTGCTTGTGGGTGATAAGGGGTAGCTATCCTATGCTTAATCCCATACTTAGCTAAAAGCTTAGTTAAAATATTATTAACAAAATGTGTACCCTCATCACTTATTAGAGCTCTAGGTGTCCCGAACCGCGCAAAGATGTGCGATTGGAGAAACCTTGAAACCGTCTTGGCATCACTCTGATGGCATGCGATGGCCTCCACCCACTTGGACACGTAATCCACTGCCAATAAGATAAAAACATTGCCATTAGAAGGGGGAAATGGCCCCATAAAATCAATACCCCATACATCAAATAGTTCAACTTCTAAAATGTAAGTAAGAGGCATTTCATCTCTAGGCCCCAAGTTTCCTCTCCTTTGACAAGCGTCACATTGCTTGTAGAACCAGTGGGCATCCTTAAACAAGGTAGCCCAGAAGAATCCGCAATGCAAAATCCTCATAGCTGTCCTTTGACCGCTAAAATGACCTCTATACGGTGAAGAGTGACATTGCTCCAGGATTTCGGTTGCTTCATCACCTGAAACGCACCTACGAATAATACCGTCAGAGCATTGCTTATACATAAACGGCTCATCCCAATAGAAAAATTTCGCATCATGCTTAAACTTTTTCTTCTGCCTCCAATCCAAGTCAATAGGGGTGACTCCCTTTACCAAGAAGTTGGCAATATCAGCATACCAAGGGACATCCCTAACTACCTTTACTTCAACAGCAAAAAGCTGCTCATCTGGAAAAGAATCGGAAATGGCAGATTGCTCCAGCAAAGATGATGATGGATCAAGACGAGATAAATGATCAGCAATGACATTCTCTGATCCCTTCTTGTCCTTTATCTTCAAGTCGAATTCCTACAGTAATAAAACCCAACGAATTAGTCTAGGCTTTGCATCTTTCTTTGACATTAAATACCTTATTGCTACATGATCCGTGAACACTGTGACTTTGGATCCAACCAAATATGGCCGAAATTTCTCAAAAGCACACACAACAGCTAACAACTCCTTTTCAGTAGTTGTATAGTTGACTTGTGCCTCATTTAAAACCTTGCTTGCATAATATATAGGATGAATAAATTTGCCCTGCTTCTGCCCCAGCATTGCACCTACTGCAGCATCACTCGCATCACACATTACCTCGAATGGCAAATTCCAATTAGGTGCGCAGAGAATGGGTGCTGAGGTTAAAGCAGCCTTCAATGTTTCAAAAGCCTTCCTACAATCTGCATTAAAGTCAAAAACATGATCAATGCACAATAAGTTACAAAGAGGTTTACTGATTTTGGAAAAATCCTTTATGAACCTCCTATAAAATCCAGCATGCCCTAAGAAGCTCCGAATTCCCTTCACTGAATACGGTGATTCTAATCTTTCAATAACCTCAACTTTTGCTCTATCAACTTCTAGACCATTCTTAGAAATCCTATGACCTAACACTATGCCCTCCTTCACCATGAAGTGGCACTTCTCCCAATTAAGAACTAGATGGGTATCCTCACATCTTTTTAACACCTTACCTAAATTATCTAAACAACTCTGAAAAGACCCTCCAAAAACTGAAAAATCGTCCATAAATACCTCAACAGTGGACTCAATCATATCAGAAAAAATTGCTAACATACACCGCTGAAATGTTGCTGGGGCATTGCAAAGGCCAAAAGGCATTCGCCTGAAAGCAAACGTCCCATAAGGGCAGGTGAAAGTGGTTTTCTCCTGATCCCCAGGAGCAATAGTAATCTGGTTATACCCAGAATAACCATCCAAGAAACAGTAATAGGCCTGACCAGCCAATCGATCCAACATCTGGTCAATAAATGGCGAAGGGAAGTGGTCCTTACGGGTGGCTTTGTTAAGCCTCCTGTAATCCATGTAAACCCTCCAACCAGTTACTGTCCTAGTTGGGATCAACTCATTGTCTTTATTGCTCACCACAGTGACACCTCCTTTCTTAGGAACACATTGGACAGGGCTTACCCAATCGCTATCGGCAATTGGATAGACAATCCCAACATCCAACCATTTAATTACCTCCTTTTTAACAACCTCTTTCATCGTAGGGTTAAGCCTTCTTTGTTGCTCAATACTCCTAAAGGATCCCTCCTCTAAAGTGATTTTGTGCATACAAAAAGATGGGCTAATCCCTTGAATGTCAGCCAATGTCCAACCAATAGCCTTGCGGTATTGCTGCAGCAACTTTATTAAGGCCTCCTCATGCTCCGACATTAAATCTGATGCAACAATAATGGACAATGTCTCACTTTACCCAAGATACACATACTTTAGATGATCTGGTAAGGGCTTCAAATCTAAAGTAGGTG
This sequence comes from Luffa acutangula, assembly GCA_036850905.1. Classification (NCBI taxonomy): domain Eukaryota; kingdom Viridiplantae; phylum Streptophyta; class Magnoliopsida; order Cucurbitales; family Cucurbitaceae; genus Luffa; species Luffa acutangula. Next base: position 12,376,938 of record CM072087.1, read on the forward strand.
CCTCAATCAGGGATGGTTTAATTGGGGGAGCCTTTCTTTGATCTAAATCTAAAGACTCAAAAACATCCTCACACCTAAACAATTCTTTTTCATTTTTTCTATCTAAATAACAAACTTCTAAATCCTCTACACTAACCTCTCCATGATTTTCCAAATGCTTATTAGTCGAATCCTGAATTGCTGTTTCAACAATTGTGTTCTCCCGAATCCTAATGAAAGAGCAATCTTCCATTTCGTCTGGATATTTCATGGCTTTAAAGACATTAAATTTCACTTCCTCATTACAGACTCTCATTGTTAATTCTCCTTTTTGAACATCTATTAATGCCCTACCAATAGCAAAAAATGGACGACCTAGAATAATTGGGACATCTTTATCAGCCTCATAGTCTAAAATAATAAAATCAACATGAAATATGAACTTATCAACTTTTACTAAAACATCCTCAATTTTACCCTCTGGATATGTGATAGACCTATCAGCTAATTGGAGTGTGACTGTGGTAGGCCTAGCTTCACCAATACCCAACTTCCGATAGACCGAAAGAGGCATAAGGTTAATGCTTGCACCTAAAGCACAGAGTGCTCTACCAAATTCCTTTCCACCTATAGACACAGGTATAGTAAATGACCCTAGATCCTTAGCCTTGGGGGGTAGCCCATTCTTAAGAATAGCACTACACTCCTCAGTAAGAGATACAGTTTCAAACTCACCTCACCTTTTCTTTTTAGTCAAAATATCCTTAAGAAATTTAGCATAATTAGGCATTTGCTCTATAGCTTCTACTAAAGGGATATTTATATGCAACTGCTTAAGAATCTCTAAAAACTTTTTAAATTGACCATCCTAATTCTTAGGCTTTTGCCTTTGTGGAAAAGGTAGAGGTGGTACATAAGGTGGGGGCGGCACATATGGTGGTTCTACATCTGGTACAGAACCAGATGCTCCAGCATTTTTATTTCTGCCTCCAGCACCCTGACCAGACTCCAACTCATCCTCGACAACAACATTATTATTTCTATCACCATTTTTATCTATAACCTGGATTTTACTAGGCTCAATTCTTTCTTCTAATGGCTTACCACTCCTAAGAGTAACTGCCTTTATCTGCTCCTTACCTTCCCTTTTAGGGTGTTCAGTATCTGATGGAAGTTTCCCTTGAGGCCTTGCCTTGAGCTCATTAGCTAGCTGACCCACTTGCAATTCCAGGGCTCTCATCGAAGCTTGATTACTTTGAATTGCAGCATCTGTGCGAGCCATAAATTCTTTCATCATCGCCTCGAGAGAATTCTCCGAATGTTGCTGGGGCAAAGCCTGCTTATTTTGCTGGGGCATTACCTGCGCTTTAACAAATCCCAGCTGGTTCATCTTCTGTTGCGCTTGTACGTTATTTCCTTGACCTCCCCACAAGAAGTTGGGGTGGTTGTGCCAACCTGGATTATAGAAGTTAGAATAAGGGTTGTTCCTCTGATTACCTACAAAAAAACACAGATGCTGGATTGTTGGGGCAAAACTCGTAGTTGTGGTCTTCACCGCAATAGACACATGCTTCGTCCGTGACTTGGTTCACCACTGCTGCAGGCTCCATAGCTGGTGGCTGCTGATGACTAATCACTGTCACATTCTTAAGAGCGTTAGCAATCATTGCAAGATCAGCCCTAATGGTGGACACACCATCAACCTCTAATACACTCTTAACCTTTTTATTTGTGTCTCTAACATCCGACCACTGACAACTATTAATAGATATTCTTTCTAAAATTTCATAGGCTTCATCAAAAGTTTTTGCCAAAAGGGCCCCTCCAGCCGAAGCATCGACCATACCTTGGGTTACTCCATTTAAACCATTGTAAAATGTTTCCATTTGAATACAATGAGGTAACCCATGGTGGGGACACTTTCGTAAAAGCTCCTTAAACCTCTCCCAAGCCTCACTAAAAGTCTCATCCTCAAGTTGCCTAAACCCTACTATTTCACTCCTTAATTTAGCATTTCTATTAGATGGGAAATATTTACTCAAAAATTTTTCAGCTAACTCATCCCACGTCCTAATTGATCCTGGAGCAAAAGAGTTTAACCATGACTTTGCTCCATCTCTAAGAGAATACGGGAACAACGTTAATCTAAGAGCATCTCTAGGCACTTCTTGAATTACAAAAGAATCACTAACTCCTAGAAAAGACTTAAGATGTAAATGAGGGTCTTCAGATGACAAACCATGGAATTGCCCCACGGTTTGCAACATCTGAAACATTACCGGTTTCATTTCAAAATTCGCCGCTTGGATTTGGGGACGTGCAATCCCTGGATTCAACTCATTAAACATCGGGACATCATACACTCGAATGGCTCTGGTCCTATCGTTCGCTATCAAGATAGGATTCTCAGCCTGACTATTTCGCTGCTCATTTTGCTCAAACAGTGGGTTTTGCTGCAGCAACGGATTCTGCTGGGGGTTTGCTGCTGCTGGACCTTCATGAACCTCCGGAAGACGCGGCACGTTCTCCATCTGGTTTCTGCGCTACTCCCTCCTTCTGTTCCTAAATGTCCTTTCAATTTCTGGATCAAGCTCAAACCGTACCCCAGCGCTCATGCACCAACATCACACCTGCAAAAACAAAAGAAACAATCAAAAAGTTCTAGCACCAAACCACTAAAACACATACACAAAACAAATCAGATAAAAACTTATTCAAGTCCCCGGCAACGGCGCCAAAAACTTGTCGGGCTCCTAGAGTGAGTAAAAATATAGTATAAAATACTCTAGAATTCCTGTGCAAGTATACATAGTCTGCAGCAAGTAATATTATCAATCCAAGGTCTGAATGAGCTTCCACTTTATCTATTTTGCGTAACTTCCTAATGGTTTCGAAGATAATAAAAATGTTGGGTTTTATAAGAATTATGCTGAAGCAAAATAAATGACAGAACAACAAGTAAACAAATAGATAGACAGATTAAAGACAGGCGCTGGTTAGGTTTTAGTGATTGTTCAAAGATATGCTCTAGCAATATTATTGATCATGCATTTCTCGCAGTATTATTAGCGGATTCCTCCCGGAACTCCGGATCTTTTGGGATATGTTTCAAACCCAATGAAGTACGACCGATCAAGCACTAGGCAACTGGCTATCCCTAGCTCAGTCACTGGCGTTCACCAATACACAATGATCCTAGTGTGGATAATTGCCACACACTCTCTAAATCATCCCTGAAACTAGAGAGAGCTATTCACACCGGCTGGCCAGGCGGGCATAAAATAAGAATAAGCACAACAATTAACCAAAATGCGATAGTCAATTTATTACTAGAGATGAAGCACAGTAATCACATTATTCCTAACCAACACCCTAAGCTACTTAGTTCATAATAGGCATAGGAATACGAATTACAATCTGAGTATGTATGTCCATAACCACAAGTTAATAAAGAAAATAAACTCCCTAATCAGCTTGCGATAGATGGTGTTCTTGATGATCTTCAATCTCCCTATACTATTCGGCTTCCAAGGGAAAATATGGAATGAATTTGACTTTGATGGCTACTTCCTTTTATAGAAGGACAGTAGACTTGAATTAGGTCAACTTGGACACGTGTAGGGCTCTCCTTGCTCCTTTATCCCGAAAATAACTCAACAGAAGTCGGTTCATGAAGTTGGCTAACGAGCTGTGATGTGGCAGTTTCTGTTCCCAGTTTTGCTGCAGCATAGAATTTGCTCACTCCAGTCGCTCAACAGCATAATCTGCACAAAGTGATTTCCAAAGCTTCAATTCTTCAAAATGGGTTAAATCATGTAATATCTCTCTAAAACCAACCCTATTAAGCATTAAAGACACGCAAATCCTTATATAAATGAGGCCTAAATAACTACATTTTGGGCAGTTATCACCTACCTCATAAGTCTCATTCCCCACTTTTTCTTCGTTTCGATTTTAAGGTTGGAAGCTAAGCAGAGAATGTACACTGAGGGTCACAGCCCTACCTTATAAGTGTCATTCCCCAGTTTTGCTTGGTTTCAGTTAAAAGGTTGAAAACTAAGCAGAGAATGAACACTGAGGGTCATAACCCTACCTTATAAGTGTCATTCCCCACTTTCACTTGGTTTTAATTTTAAGGTTTGAAGCTACGCATAGAATGAACACTGAGGGTCACAGCCCTACCTTATAAGTGTCATTCCTCATTTTTGCTTGGTTCTAGTTACAAGGTTGGAAGCTAAGCAGAGAATGAACACTGATGCTCATAGCCCTACCTCATAAGTGTCATTCCCCACTTTCGCTTGGTTTAGATTTTAAGGTTTGAAGCTAAGCATAGAATGAACACTGAAGGTCACCACCCTACCTTATAAGAATTATTCCCCATTTTTGCTTGGTTCCGGTTACAAGGTTGGAAGCTAAGCAGAGAATGAACACTAATGCTCATAGCCCTACCTCATAAGTCCCATTCCCCACTTTTTCTTCGTTTCGATTTTAAGGTTGGAAGCAAAGCATATAATGTACACTGAGGGTCACAGCCCTACCTTATAAGTGTAATTCCCCAGTTTTGCTATGTTTCAGTTAAAAGGTTGAAAACTAAGCAGAGAATGAACACTGAGGGTCATAACCCTACCTCATAAATTTCTTTCCCCACTTTCGCTTGGTTTCGATTTTAAGGTTGGAAGCTAAGCAGAGAATGAACACCGAGGGTCACAACCCTACCTTATAAGTTTCATTCCACACTTTCGCTTGGTTTTGATTTTGAGGTTTGAAGCTACGCAGAGAATGAACACTGAGGGTCACAGCCCTACCTTATAAGTGTCATTCGTCATTTTTTCTTGGTTCCAGTTACAAGGTTGGAAGCTAAGGAGAGAATGAACACTGATGCTCATAGCCCTACCTCATAAGTATCATTCCCCACTTTCGCTTGGTTTCAATTTTAAGGTTGGAAGCTAAGCAAAGAATGATCACCGAGGGTCACAACCCTACCTTTTAAGTGTCATTCCCCACTTTCGCTTAGTTTCGATTTTAAGGTTGGAAGCTAAGCAGAGAATGAACACTGAGGGTCACAACCCTACCTTATAAGTGGCTATACCCACTTCTGCTTGGTTTCGCTTACAACGTTGGAAGCTAGGCAGAGAATGAACGCTAAGGGTCATAGCCTTCCTCATAAGTGTCATTTGCCACTTTCGTTTGGTTTCGATTTTAAGGTTGGAAGCTAAGCAGAGAATGAACACTAATGCTCATAGCCCTACCTCATAAGTCCCATTTCCCCACTTTTTCTTCGTTTCGATTTTAAGGTTGGAAGCTAAGCAGAGAATGTACACTGAGGGTCACAGCCCTACCTCATAAGTGTCATTCCCCAGTTTCGCTTGGTTTCAGTAAAAAGGTTGAAAACTAAGCAGAGATTGAACACTGAGGGTCATAACCCTACCTCATAAATTTCATTCCCCACTTTCGTTTGGTTTCGATTTTAAGGTTGGAAGCTAAGCAGAGAATGAAAACTGAGGGTCACAGCCCTACCTTATAAGTGTCATTCCCAACTTTTGCATGGTTTCGATTACAAGGTTTGAAGCTAAGGAGAGAATGAACACTGATGCTCATAGCCCTACCTCATAAGTATCATTCCCCACTTTCGCTTGGTTTCAATTTTAAGGTTGGAAGCTAAGCAAAGAATGATCACCGAGGGTCACAACCCTACCTTTTAAGTGTCATTCCCCACTTTCGCTTAGTTTCGATTTTAAGGTTGGAAGCTAAGCAGAGAATGAACACTGAGGGTCACAACCCTACCTTATAAGTGTCTATACCCACTTCTGCTTGGTTTCGCTTACAACGTTGGAAGCTAGGCAGAGAATGAACGCTAAGGGTCATAGCCTTCCTCATAAGTGTCATTTGCCACTTTCGTTTGGTTTCGATTTTAAGGTTGGAAGCTAAGCAGAGAATGAACACTAATGCTCATAGCCCTACCTCATAAGTCCCATTTCGCCACTTTTTCTTCGTTTCGATTTTAAGGTTGGAAGCTAAGCAGAGAATGTACACTGAGGGTCACAGCCCTACCTCATAAGTGTCATTCCCCAGTTTCGCTTGGTTTCAGTAAAAAGGTTGAAAACTAAGCAGAGATTGAACACTGAGGGTCATAACCCTACCTCATAAATTTCATTCCCCACTTTCGTTTGGTTTCGATTTTAAGGTTGGAAGCTAAGCAGAGAATGAAAACTGAGGGTCACAGCCCTACCTTATAAGTGTCATTCCCAACTTTTGCATGGTTTCGATTACAAGGTTTGAAGCTAAGGAGAGAATGAACACTGATGCTCATAGCCCTACCTCATAAGTATCATTCCCCACTTTCGCTTGGTTTCAATTTTAAGGTTGGAAGCTAAGCAAAGAATGATCACCGAGGGTCACAACCCTACCTTTTAAGTGTCATTCCCCACTTTCGCTTAGTTTCGATTTTAAGGTTGGAAGCTAAGCAGAGAATGAACAGTGAGGGTCACAACCCTACCTTATAAGTGTCTATACCCACTTCTGCTTGGTTTCGCTTACAACGTTGGAAGCTAGGCAGAGAATGAACGCTAAGGGTCATAGCCTTCCTCATAAGTGTCATTTGCCACTTTCGTTTGGTTTCGATTTTAAGGTTGGAAGCTAAGCAGAGAATGAACACTAATGCTCATAGCCCTACCTCATAAGTCCCATTTCCCCACTTTTTCTTCGTTTCGATTTTAAGGTTGGAAGCTAAGCAGAGAATGTACACTGAGGGTCACAGCCCTACCTCATAAGTGTCATTCCCCAGTTTCGCTTGGTTTCAGTAAAAAGGTTGAAAACTAAGCAGAGATTGAACACTGAGGGTCATAACCCTACCTCATAAATTTCATTCCCCACTTTCGTTTGGTTTCGATTTTAAGGTTGGAAGCTAAGCAGAGAATGAAAACTGAGGGTCACAGCCCTACCTTATAAGTGTCATTCCCAACTTTTGCATGGTTTCGATTACAAGGTTGGAAGCTAAGCAGAGAATGAATACTGATGCTCATAGCCCTACCTCATAAGTGTCATTCCCCGCTTTCGCTTGGTTTCGATTTTAGGGTTGGAAGCTAAGCAAAGAATGATAACTGAGGGTCACAACCCTACCTCTTAAATATCATTCCCCACTTTCGCTTAGTTTCGATTTTAAGGTTGGAAGCTAAGCAGAGAATGAACACTGAGGGTCACAACCCGACCTTATAAGTTTCATTCCCCAATTTTGCATGGTTTCGGTTACAAGGTTGGAAGCTAAGCAAAGAATGAACACTGAGGGTCATATCCCTACCTCATAAGTGTCATTCCCCCCTTTCGCTTGGTTTCGATTTTAAGGTTGGAATCTATGCAGAGAATGAACACTGAGGGTCACAGCCCTACCTTATAAGTGTCATTCCCCACTTTCGCTTGGTTTTGATTTTAAGGTTAGAAGCTAAGCAGAGAATGAACACTGAGGCTCATAGCCGTACCTTATAAGTGTCATTCCCCATTTTTGCTTGGCTTCGGTTTCAAGGTTGGAAGATAGGCAGAGAATGAAGACTTAGGGTCATAGACCAACCTCATAAGTGTCATTCCCCACTTTCGCTTGGTTTCCATTTTCAGGTTAGAAGCTAAGTAAAGAATGAATACAGAGGGTCACAACCCTACCTTATAAGTGTCATTCCCCACTTTCGCTTGGTTTCGATTTTAAGGTTGGAAGCTAAGCAGAGAATGAACACTGAGGGTCGCAACCCTACCTTATAAGTGTCATTCCCCACTTTTGCATGGTTTCAGTTACAAGGTTGGAAGCTAAGCAGAGAATGAACACTGAGGGTCATAGCCCTACCTCATAAGTCTCATTCCCCACTTTTTCTTTGTTTCGATTTTAAGGTTGGAAGCTAAGTAGAGAATGTACACTGAGGGTCACAACCCTACCTTATAAGTGTCATTCCCCAGTTTCGCTTGGTTTCAGTTAAAAGGTTGAAAACTAAGAAGAGAATGAACACTGAGGGTCATAACCCTACCTCATAAATTTCATTCCCCACTTTCGCTTGGTTTCGATTTTAAGGTTGGAAGCTAAGCAGAGAATGAAAACTGAGGGTCAAAACCCTACCTCATAAGTGTCATTCCCCACTTTCGCTTGGTTTAGATTTTAAGGTTTGAAGTTAAGCATAAAATGAACACTGAAGGTTACAAACCCTACCTTATAAGTGTCATTCCCCATTTTTGCTTGGTTCCGGTTACAAGGTTGGAAGCTAAGCAGAGAATGAACACTCATGCTCATAGCCCTACCTCATAAGTCTCATTCAACACTTTTTCTTTGTTTCGATTTTAAGATTGGAAGCTAAGCAGAGAATGTTCACTGAGGGTCACATCCCTACCTTATAAGTGTCATTCCCCACTTTCGCTTGATTTCAGTTAAAAGGTTGAAAACTAAGTAGAGAATGAACACTGAGGGTCATAACCCTACGTCATAAATGTCATTCCCCACTTTCGCTTGGTTTCGATTTTAAGGTTGGAAGCTAAGTTGAGAATGAACACTGAGGGTCACAACCTGACCTTATAAGTGTCATTCCCCAATTTTGCATGGTTTCGGTTACAAGGTTGGAAGCTAAGCAAAGAATGAACACTGAGGGTCATAGCCCTACCTCATAAGTGTCATTCCCCACTTTCGCTTGGTTTCAATTTTAAGTTTGGAAGCTAAGCAGAGAATGAAGACTGAGGGTCAAACCCCTACCTTATAAGTGTCATTCCCCACTTTTTCTTGGTTTTGATTTTAAGGTTTGAAGCTAAGCAGAGAATTAACACTAAGGGTCACAACCCTAACTTATAAGTGTCATTCCCCATTTTTGCTTGGTTCCGGTTACAAGGTTGGAAGCTAAGCAGAGAATGAACACTGATGCTCATAGCCCAACGCTCAAGAGCTAGCGTCTCGACGCTAGCCTGCTGTTGACCGAGATTTGACTTTTTTCCACTTTTACTCTTTTCATTCCTTTGCATCTTTTCACGCCCCGAGCACCCGATTAACTCTAATATGGCATTATAGCTCCAATCAACCATTTCCTACAAAATAAACAATAAAGCACAATAAAATAGCCCAAACACCATAAAAGACTAGCTAAATTAAATAAGTACAAGTAGCTAGCTATGCTCGCTATCAGCAGCCTTACCTTATAAGTGTCATTCCCCACTTTCGCTTGGTTTCGGTTACAAGGTTGGAAGCTAAACAGCGAATGAACACTGAGGGTCATAGCCCTACCTCATAAGTGTCAATCCCCACTTTCGCTTGGTTTAAGTTAAAAGGTTGAAAACTAAGCAGAGAATGAACACTGAGGATCATAGCCCTACCTCATAAGTGTCATTCTCCACTTTCGCTTGGTTTTGATTTTAAGGTTTGAAGCTAAGCAGAGAATGAACACTGAGGGTCACAACCCTACCTTATAAGTGTCATTCCCAATTTTTGCTTGGTTCCGGTTACAAGGTTGGAAGCTCAGTAGAGAATGAACACTGATGCTCATAGCCCTACCTCATAAGTGTCATTCCCCACTTTTTCCTAATTTCAATTTTAAGATTGGAAGTTAGGTAGAGAATGTACACTTAAGGTCAAAGCCCTACCTTATAAGTGTCATTCCCCACTTTCGCTTGATTTCGGTTACAAGGTTGGAAGCTAAACAGCGAATGAACACTGAGGGTCATAGCCCTACCTCATAAGTGTCAATCCCCACTTTCGCTTGGTTTCAGTTAAAAGGTTGAAAACTAAGCAGAGAAGGAACACTGAGGATCATAGCCCTAACTCATAAGTGTCATTCCCAACTTTCGCTTGGTTTCGATTTTAGGGTTGGAAGCTAAGCAGAGAATGAACACTGAGGGTCAGAACCCTACCTTATAAGTGTTATTCCCCACTTTCGCTTAAGTGTCATTCCCCACTTTTGCATGGTTTTGGTTACAAGGTTTGAAGCTAAGCAGAGAATGAACACTGAGGGTCATAGCCCTACCTCATAAGTGTCATTCCCCGTTTTTGCTTCGTTTCGATTTTAAGATGTAAAGCTAAGTAGAGAATGAACACTGAGGGTCACAGCCCTACCTCATAAGTGTCATACCCCACTTTTGCTTGGTTTCGGTTACAAGGTTGGAAGCTAAACAGATAATGAACACTGAGGGTCATAGCCCTACCTCATAAGTGTCATTCCCCACTTTCGCTTGGATTCAGTTAAAAGGTTGAAAACTAAGCAGAGAATGAACACTGAGGGTCATAGCCCTACCTCAGAAGTGTCATTCCCCACTTTCGCTTGGTTTCGATTTTAGGGCTGGAAGCTAAGTAGAGAATGAACACTGAGGGTCACAACCCTACCTTATAAGTGTCGTTCCAGTCACAACCCTACCTTATAAGTGTCGTTCCCCACTTTCACTTGGTTTTGATTTTAAGGTTTGAAGTTAAACAGAGAATTAACATTGAGGGTCACAACCATACCTTATAAGTGTCATTCCCCATTTTCGCTAAGTTTCAATTTTAAGGTTTGAAGCTAAGCAGAGAATGAACACTGAGGGTTGCAACCTTACCTTATAAGTGTCATTCTCCACTTTCGCTTGGTTTCAGTTACAAGGTTGGAAGCTAAGGAGAGAATGAACAATGAGGGTCATAGCCCTACCTCATAAGTGTCATGCCCCACTTTCGCTTGGTTTCGATTTTAGGGTTGGAAGTTAAGTAGAGAATGAAAACTGAGGGTCACAGCCCTACCTTATAAGTGTCTTTCCCCACTTTCGCTTTGTTTTGATTTTACGGTTGGAAGCTAAGAAGAGAATGAACACTGAGGGTCACAGCCCTACCTTATAAGTGTTATTCCCCACTTTCGCTTGGTTTCGATTTTAAGGTTGGAAGCTAAACAGAGAATGAACACTGAGGGTCACAGCCCTAACTTATAAGTGTCATTCCCCACTTTTGCATGGTTTCGGTTACAAGGTTGGAAGCTAAGCAGAGAATGAACAATGAGGGTCACAACCCTACCTTATAAGTGTCATTCCCCACTTTTGCATGGTTTCGGTTACAAGGTTTGAAGTTAAGTAGAGAATGAACACTGAGGGTCATAACCCTACCTCATAAGTGTCGTTCCCCACTTTCGCATGGTTTTGATTTTACGGTTGGAAGCTAAGCAGAGAATGAACACTGAGGGTCACAGCCCTACCTTATAAGTGTTATTCCCCACTTTCGCTTGGTTTCGATTTTAAGGTTGGAAGCTAAGCAGAAAATGAACACTTGGGGTCACAGCCCTACCTTATAAGTGTCATTCTCCACTTTTGCATGGTTTCGGTTACAAGGTTTGAAACTAAGCAGAGAATGAACACTGCGGGTCATAGCCCTACCTCATAAGTGTCATTCCCCACTTTCGCTTGGTTTTGATTTTAAGGTTGGAAGCTAAGCAGAGAATGAACACTGAGGGTCACAGCCCTACCTTATAAGTGTTATTCCCCACTTTCGCTTGTTTTCGATTTTAAGGTTGGAAGCGAAGCAGAGAATGAACACTGAGGGTCATAGCCCTACCTCATTGCAGGGAATAAAAGTCCCCACGCAGCGGAAGCGCATCTATTGGACCTTACACCGTATATTAATTAACATTAAAATACCGTTACGATAAGTCAAAAAAAAAAATTTTAACAACCTTTAAAGCCGCTGTAAAATTGGTTTAAACATGCTAAAATAAATCTAAATTTATTTTTAACACTTTTCTAAAGAAAAGAAGAAGAACCGTTACAAACCTTCGTTGATGACTTGACCGTTCTTCGCCAACGACGCTCCACGAACGAAAACGCAGCAGCCGCCTTTGTTTTTCTTCGCTGGAAATTTCTTCTTTGATTGACACAATCACCACAGAGGTTACACCGGTATGTCTCTAAGTCTAGGAGGCAAAAGACTTGTGGGAGTCTTTCTCTAAGAGGGAGGCTAGAGAGAATTCTAGGTCTTGTCTTTCAAGAGTGTCAAGTGTCATGACCAATTAGGTCTAGTGTTATATTTATAGAAGAGAGGCCATGAATAAAATATTCAATTAAATCAATCTTTTCCATAATTGATTCAATCTTATTCCTTAATCAATCAATCATGATCAATCAATTCCATAATTGATTAATCTTTTCCACAAATGACTAATTACTTCCATAAGTGATTAGATCATTTCCATAAATGATTAATCACTTCCTTAAGTGATTAATTATTTCCATAATTGATTAATTCCCGGTTAATGAATTCTTTAATTAATTAACCACCAATTAAATATCACATATTTAATTCCCGACCTAGAATTATTTAATTTGGCCAAACACATTTTAGGCCTTAAATTAATTAATTCATTATTTTGAACTCTTTCAAACTTCCATAAATTTATATTTGAACTTTTAAAATATTAATTTCTCTCATAATAATATATCAATATATATTATATTTGTTTCCCTTAATAAATTGAACATTTTCAATTTACTTTTATTACTTAGTTGCCTCAAATTACTTTACGAGCTACCAGTGGGACCTAATGGACCTGCAGATCAGAAGCTCTAACGATGTGAAATTAATTGGTCAAACTCATTAACCACATTAATCAATTTTCATTAACTGTGTGTACATTCCACTATAGACTCACAGTTGCACTCTTCTCACTGCAGACATATTTTCTGTGTCCACAGATCTAGACCAATATCGACTAGTTAGTCCTTCACGAGTGTCTGTAACACCAGCTGGGTCAAATTACCGTTTTACCCCTGGGTTACCTCTATTTCCTTAAGTACCAATTCTCCTCTAATGAACAACCTGTTTGTGGTCCAACCATCAAACAGAAAACCCTCTCGTGCCATAGAGAGGGTAGGGCCCTTTGTTCAAGACTCGGAGTAACCACTTAAGGGAACACTCATCTGCTTCCCTAAAGTCGGGAAGAAGTGAATTCCATCTTGTACGATTATGTTCCCAGCTCCCCATTCGGTCTTGTCCCCAAAGTGGTAGGCTTATTGAGTCGGCGTATTGGCCACTCTCACCCATACAAATCAAAGGACAATCTCTCATGAGCAGGAGTCCATAATCAACTCAGGATTAAGACTAAGTTGTCTAGGTCGTCCTAGTGAAATAGACATCCAACTAGTTAACGGTGTTATAACCTGTGGTTACTATTTCGCGGTCCGGTCTTATGCAAACTCATTGCATAGGATACCCCCACTCACATGTCTCCTACACGAACGCGTTGGATCGCAGCGTTTGTATCAAATACAAAGTGGGTCGTATCCATAGTGTCACCAGGATAAGGCACCCAGTCTTATCCCTATACTATAGACCCTTTAGGTTGTTTCTTGAACAATGATCCCATATGTCGCTACATATAGTTCAAGACTCATATTACAACCGTGGATGTCTAGGTTATTGGATTAGGGTTATTATTTGGCAAAGACAAATATAAAATAACTAATAACAATTAATGGAAAAATATATCAATATTATTTCATTAATATCCGGTCAACGGTTACATTCACTATCTACGAGTTTTAGGGCATAAAACCCAACACTCATAAGTGTCATTCCCCACTTTCGCTTGGTTTCAGTTAAAAGGTAGAAAACTAAGCAGAGAATGAACACTGAGGGTCATAGCCCTACCTCATAAGTGTCATTCCCCACTTTCGCTTGGTTTCGATTTTAGGGTTGGAAGTTAAGTAGAGAATGAACACTGAGGGTCACAGCCTTACCTTATAAGTGTCATTCCCCACTTTCGCTTGGTTTTGATTTTAAGGTTGGAAGCTAAGCAGAGAATGAACACTGAGGGTCACAGCCCTAACTTATAAGTGTCATTCCCCACTTTTCCATGGTTTTGGTTACAAGGTTGGAAACTAAGCAGAGAATGAACACTGAGGGTCATAGCCCTACCTCATAAGTTTCATTCCCCACTTCTGCTTCATTTCGATTTTAAGATGTGAAGATAAGCAGAGAATGAACACTGAGGGTTACAGTCCTACCTTATAAGTTTCATTCCCCACTTTCGCTTGGTTTCGATTTTAAGGTTTGAAGCTAAGCAGAGAATGAACACTGAGGGTAGCAGCCTTACCTTATAAGTGTCATTCCCCACATTTTCTTGGTTTCGGTTACAAGGTTGGGAGCTAGGAAAAGAATAAACACTGAGGGTCATAGCGCTACCTCATAAGTGTCATTCCCCTTTTCCGCTTGGTTTCCATTTTAAGGTTGGAAGCTAAGTAAAGAATGAACACTGAGGGTCACAACCCTACCTTATAAGTGTCATTCCCAATTTTTACTTGGTTCCAGTTACAAGGATGGAAGCTAAGCAGAGAATGAACACTGAGGGTCATAACCCTACTGATAACTGCCCAAAAGGTAGTTATTTAGGCCTCATTTCTATAAGGATTTGTGTGTCTTTTGTGCTTAAGAGGGTTTGTTTTAGATAGATATTATATGTTTTAACCCATTTGGAAGAATGGAAGCATTGGGAATTATTTTGTGCAGATTATGCTTCTGGGCGACTGGAGGGAGCAAATTTTGTGCTGCAGCAAAACTGGGAGCAGAACTGCCACATCACAGCTCGTTAGCCAACTTCATGAAACGACTTCTGTTGAGTTATTTTCGTGATAAAGGAGCAAGGAGAGCCCTACACGTGTCCAGGTTGACCTAATTCAAGCTTTCCTCAACTCTATAAAAGGGAGTAGCCGCCTAAGTCCAATCCATTCCATTTTTTTCCTTGGAAGCCGAATATTATAGAGAGGTTGGAGACCATTAGAAGACCATCATCCGCAAGCTGATTAAGGAGATTATTATTTTCTTTATTATCTTGTGATTATGGACATGCCTACTCAGATTGTAATTCGTGTTTCAATGCTTATTATGAACTAAGTAGCTTAGGTGTTGGTTAGGAATAATGTGATTATTGTGCTTCATCTTTAGTAATATATTGACTATCGCATTTTGGTTAATTGTTGTGCCTATTTCCATTTTATGCCCGCCTGGCCAGCCAGTGTGAATACCTCTCTCTAGTTTCAGGGATGATTTAGAGAGTGTGTGGCAATTATCCACACTACGATCATTGTCTATTGGTGAACGCCAGTGACTGAGCCAGGGATAGCCAGTTGCCTAGTGCTCGATCGGTCGTACTTCATTGGTGTTGAAACACATTCCAAAAGATCCAGAGTTCTGGGAGGAATCCGCTAATAATACTGCGAAAATGCATGATCAATAATATTTCTAGAGCATCTTTTAAAACAATCACTAAATCCTAACCAACGCCTGTCTTTAATCTGCCTGCCTATTCGTTTATTTGTTCTTCTGCCATTTACTTTGCTTCAGCATAATTCTTACAAAATCAAATCATTTTTTATTACCTTGAAACCATTAAAAGATTCATACAAAATAAATAGAGTGGAAGCTAATTCATGCCTCGGATTGACAAATCCTTATTACTTGCACAGGAATTCTAGAGTCCTTTTTAGATCATAATTTTACTCACTCTAGGAAGCAAACAAGTTTTTGGCGCCATTGCCGGGGAACTTGAATAAGTTTTTATCTTATTTGTTTTGTGTATGTGTTTTAGTGGTTTGGTGCTAGAACTTTTTTATTGTTTCTTTTGTTTTTGCAGGTGTCAGTTTGGTGCATGAGCGATCCGCCTGGGGTAAGGTTCGAGTTTGATCCAGAAATCGAGAGGACATTCAGGATCAGAAGGAGAGAGCAGCGCAGGAACCAGAACAAGATGGAGAACGTGTCGCGCCTTCCGCAGGCTCCTGAAGGTCCAGCAGACCCCAGAATCCATTGCTGCAGCAAAACCCACTGTTTGAACAAAATGAGCAGCAGAATAATCAAGCTGAGAATCCTATCTGGATAGCAAACGATAGGACCAGAGCCATTCGAGCGTATGCTGTCCCAATGTTTAATGAGTTGAATCTAGGGATTGCACGTCCCCAAATCCAAGCGGCGAATTTTGAAATGAAACCGGTAATGTTTCAAATGTTGGAAACCGTGGGGCAATTCAATGGTTTGTCATCTGAAGACCCTCATTTACATCTTAAGTCTTTTCTAGGAGTTAGTGATTCTTTTGTCATTCAAGGAGTGCCTAGAGATGCTCTTAGATTAACTTTGTTCCCTTATTCTCTTAGAGATTGAGAAAAGGCATGGTGAAACTCTTTTGCTCCAGGATCAATTAGGACATGGGATGAGTTAGCTGAAAATTTTTTGAGTAAATATTTCCCACCTAATAGAAATGCTAAATTAAGGAGTGAAATAGTAGGGTTTAGGCAACTTGAAGATGAGACTTTTAGTGAGGCTTGGGAGAGGTTTAAGGAGCTTTTGCGAAAGTGTCCCCACCATGGTTTACCCCATTGTATTCAAATCGAAACATTTTACAATGGTTTAAATGGAGTAACCCAAGGTATGGTTGATGCTTCGGCTGGTGGGGCCCTTTTGGCAAAGACTTTTGATGAAGCCTATGAAATTTTAGAAAGAATATCTACTAATAGTTGTCAGTGGTAAGATGTTAGAGGCACAAATAAAAAGGTTAAGAGTGTATTAGAGGTTGATGGTGTGTCCACCATTAGGGCTGATCTTGCTATGATTCCTAACGCTCTTAAGAATGTGACAGTGATTAGTCATCAACAGCCACCAGCTATGGAGCCTGCTGCAGTGGTGAACCAAGTCGCAGAGGAAGCATGTGTCTATTGTGGTGAAAATCACAATTACGAGTTTTGCCCCAGCCATCCAACTTCTGTGTTTTTTGTAGGTAATAAGAGGAATAACCCTTATTCTAACTTTTACAATCCAGGTTGGCGCAACCACCCCAACTTCGCATGGGGAGGACAAGGAAGTAATGTGCAAGCACAACAAAAGGTGAACCAGCCGGGATTTGCTAAAGCACAGGAATTGCCCCAACAAAATAAGCAGGCTTTACCCCAGCAAAATTCGGGGAATTCTCTCGAGGCAATGATGAAGGAATTTATGGCTCGTACAGATGCCACAATTCAAAGTAATCAATCTTCGATGAGAGCCCTGGAGTTGCAAGTGGGTCAGCTGGCTAATGAGCTGAAGGCAAGGCCTCAAAGGAAACTTCCCTCGAATACTGAACACCCTCGAAGGGAAGGTAAGGAGTAGGTAAAGGCAGTGACTCTTAGGAGTGGTAAGCCACTAGAGGAGCCTAGAAAAACCCAGGATTTAAATAAAAATGGTGATGAAGACGTTGTTGTTGAGAAATAGTTGGAGTATGGTCAGGGTGCTGGAGGCAGCAATAAAGATGTTGGAGCATCTGGTTCTGTTCGAGATGTGGAACCACCTTATGTGCCACCCCACCTTATGTACCACCTCTACCTTTTCCACAAAGGCAAAAGCCTAAGAGTCAGGATGGTCAATTTAAAAAGTTTTTAGAGATTCTTAAGCAATTGCATATAAATATCCCTTTAGTAGAAGCTATAGACCAAATGCCTAATTATGCTAAATTTCTTAAGGATATTTTAACTAAAAAGAAGATGTTAGGAGAGTTTGAAACTGTATCTCTTACTGAGGAGTGTAGTGCTATTCTTAAGAATGGGCTACCACCCAAGGCTAAGGATCCAGGATCATTTACCATACCTGTATCCATAGGTGGAAAAGAGTTACGTAGAGCACTCTGTGATTTAGGTGAAAGCATTAACCTAATGCCTCTTTCGGTCTATCGAAAGCTAGGTATTGGTGAAGCTAGACCTACCACAATCACACTCCAACTAGCTGATAGGTCTATAACATATCCAGAGGGTAAAATTGAGGATGTCTTAGTGAAAGTGGATAAATTCATATTTCAAGTTGATTTTATTATTTTAGACTATGAGACTGATAAAGATGTCCCAATTATTCTAGGTCGTCCATTTTTGGCCACTGGTAGGGCGTTAATAGATGTTCAAAAAGGGGAATTAACAATGAGAGTCTGTAATGAGGAAGTAAAATTTAATGTGTTTAAAGCCATGAAGTATCCAGACGAAATGGAGGATTGCTCCTTCATTAGGATTCTTGACAGCACAGTTATTGAGACAGCAATACAGGATTCGGCTAGTAAGCATTCGAAAGAGCATGGAGAGGTTAGTGTAGAGGATTCACAAGTTTGTTTGTTAGAAAGAAAAAATGAAAAAGAGTTGTTTAGGTGTGAGGATGTTTTTGAGTCCTTAGATTTAGATCAAAGGAAGGCTCCTCCTATTAAGCCATCCTTGATTGAGGCACCTACTTTAGATTTGAATCCCTTGCCGGATCATCTAAAGTATGTGTATCTCGGGGATGGAGAGACGTTGCCCATTATTGTTGCATCAAATTTAATGTCGGAGCATGAGGAGGCCTTAATAAAGTTGTTGCAGCAATACCGCAAGGCTATAGGTTGGACGTTGGCTGACATTAAGGGAATTAGCCCATATTTTTGTATGCACAAAATCACTCTAGAGGAGGGATCCTTTAGGAGTATTGAGCAACAAAGAAGGCTTAACCCTGCAGTGAAAGAGGTTGTGAAGAAGGAGGTAATTAAGTGGTTGGATGCTAGGATCATTTATCCAATTGCCGATAGCAATTGGGTGAGCCCTGTCCAATGTGTTTCGAAGAAAGGAGGTGTCACTGTGGTGAGCAATAAAGACAATGAGTTGATCCCAACCAGGACAGTAACTGGCTGAAGGGTTTGCATGGACTACATGAGGCTTAATAAAGCCACCCGTAAGGACCATTTCCTTCTACCATTTATTGACCAGATGGTTGATAGATTGGCTTGTCAGGTCTACTATTGTTTTTTAGATGGTTATTCTGGGTATAACCAGATTACTATTGCTCCTGAGGATCAGGAAAAAATCACTTTCACCTACCCTTATGGGACGTTTGCTTTTAAGCGAATGCCTTTTGGCCATTGCAATGCTCCAGCAACATTTCAGCGTTGTATGTTAGCAATTTTTTCTGATATGATTGAGTCCACTGTTGAGGTATTTATGGACGATTTTTCAGTGTTTGGAGGGTCTTTTCATAATTTTTTAGAAAATTTAGGTAGGTATTAAAGAGATGTGAGGATACCCATCTAGTTCTTAATTGGGAAAAATGCCACTTCATGGTGAAGGAGGACATAATGTTAGGTCATAGGATTTCTAAGAATGGTATAGAAGTTGATAGAGAAAAAATAGAGGTGATTGAAATATTAGAACCACCGAATTCAGTGAAGGGAATTCGGAGTTTTTTAGGTCATCCTGGATTTTATAGGAGGTTCATAAAGGATTTTTCCAAAATCAGTAAACCTCTCTGTAACTTATTGTGTACTGATCATGTGTTTGACTTTAATGCAGATTGTAGGAAGGCTTTTGAGACATTAAAGGCTGCTTTAGTCTCAGAACCTATCCTTTGTGCACCTAATTGGAATTTACCATTTGAGGTAATGTGTGATGCAAGCGATGCTGCGGTAGGTGCGATGCTGGGGAAAAAGCAGGGCAAATTTATCCATCCTATATATTATGCAAGTAGGGTTTTAAATGAGGCACAAGTCAACTATACAACTACTGAAAAGGAGTTGTTAGCTGTTGTGTTTGCTTTTGAGAATTTCCGGTCATATTTGGTCGGTTCCAAAGTCACGGTGTTCACAGATCATGCAGCAATAAGGTATTTAATGACTAAGAAAGATGCAAAGCCTAGACTAATTCGTTGGGTTTTATTATTGCAGGAGTTCGACTTAGAGATGAAGGATAAGAAGGGATCAGAAAATGTCATTGCAGATCACTTGTCTCGTCTTGATCCGTCATCATCTTTGCTGAAGCAATCTGCCATTTCATATGTTTTTCCAGATGAACAACTTTTTGCTGTTGAGGTAAAGGTAGTCAGGGATGTCCCTTGGTATGCTGATATTACCAACTTTTTTGTACAAGGAGTCACTCCTATTGACATGGATTGGAGGCAGAAGAAAAAGTTTAAGCATGATGCAAAATTTTTCTATTGGGATGAACCATTTATGTATAAGCAATGCTCTGACGGTATTATTCATAGGTGTGTTTCAGGTGATGAATCAAAAGAAATCCGGGAGCAATGTCACTCTTCGCTATATGGAGGTCATTTCAGCGGTCCGAGGACAACTATGAGGATTTTGCATTGTGGATTCTTCTGGCCTATCTTATTTAAGGATGCCCATTGGTTCTACAAGCAATGCGATGCTTGCCAAAGGAGAGGAAACTTGGGACCTAGAGATGAAATGACTCTTACTTACATTTTAGAAGTTGAATTATTAGATGTATGGGGTATTGATTTTATGGGGCCATTTCCCCCTTCTGATGGCAATGTTTTTATCTTATTGGCAGTTGATTATGTGTCCAAATGGGTGGAGGCCATCGCATGCCATCAGAATGATGCCAAGACAGTTGCAAGGTTTCTTCAATCGCACATCTTTGCGCGGTTTGGGACACCTAGAGCTCTAGTGAGTGATGAGGGAACACATTTTGTCAATAATATCTTAACTAAGCTGTTAGCTAAGTATGGGATTAATCATAGGATAGCTACCCCTTATCACCCACAAGCAAATGGTCAAGCTGAAATTAGTAATAGGGGAATTAAATCTATTTTAGAGAAAGTAGTCCATCCATCTAGAAAGGATTGGTCTTTTAGGTTGGATGAGGCTCTTTGGGCTTATAGGACAGCCTATAAGACTCCTCTAGGTATGTCTCCCTATAGGTTAGTATATGGGAAAGCTTGTCATTTACCATTGGAGCTAGAGCATAAAACGTTTTGGGCCTTGAAAAAGTTAAATTTTAATCGGAGACATGCAGGAGCAATAAAATGCTGCAGCTTAATGAATTAGAGGAGTTTCGCCAATTTTCTTATGAGAATGCGAAAATGTATAAAGAAAAAACTAAGTTGTGGCAGGACAAGAAAATAAAATCTAAAGTGTTTGTCAAGGGTCAAAAAGTCTTGCTTTATAATTCTAGATTAAAATTATTTCCTGGGAAGCTAAAATCTAAATGGTCAGGACCATTTATTGTGGTTGAGGTTTTCTCCCATGGAGCAATTACTTTGCAGGATGAAAAAGATGAGAGAGTGTTCAAAGTGAATGGACAACGGGTGAAAAATTATTGGGGAGAGGAATTTCAGGCGAAATATCCTTCCCTTAGGTTGGTTGATGAATGAGAGAGCATGATTTTTGCAGGAGCATTTCACAGAGCAAAATTTTGAGCTCCCAGTATTTGTATTGATTTTATGTTTCGCTGATTTATTTTTAATTTCGATTAGATTAGATTTGATTTTGAATGATTTATTTGCAATCCGTTGGTGTTTTTAATTTCGTAGTAGTTATTTTAGATTTTATTTATTTTGTTTTGAATTTGATTTTATTTTATTTTCGGGTTATTTTTAAATTATCTTTGGATTATCTTTTATTTAGATTTTATTTGATTTATCTTAAGTTATTTGAATTCTGTTTAGTCTTAATTAATAAAGATTTTTCTCTACTTTATTTGGCTTCGAGAATAAAAAGGAATTAGGATAGATTGGGGTCGGTTTTATTTAAATTTAAATTCAATTTGAATTTCGTATCCAAGATTCGTGTTGCTCAGGAGTTTGTTAAGGCAAAGTTATAGCTGAAGCAAAACCATCCGGATAAGAGGGATTTCGTTGTAAATTGATTATTTTTACCGTTGGATTATTTTTACCGTTGGGATTTTATTTGAATTTTTTGCAGGTAAAATTTGCATGAGTCATCATATGAGGCCACGTGTCACAAAGAGATGATCCAACGGTCTCATTAGTTGACAGCGCATAATTAATTACTGCAGGCGATTTGAAATCAGGAATTTACCGTTGACACATTTAAAAGATCGCAGGTGGTTTTGAACGTTAATTTTATGTAATGGGGAGCGAATCTTTTCGGTTAAGAATTTAATTTGCTGGAGCTATATTTATTTGCAGACCCTGGTAAGTTTTTTTCACTCCAACTTCTTGTTTCAATCTTGCTATTTACATTCCCCTGTTTTCGTTGCTATTATCCTTTCTCCTTGCAACCACCCCCTTGAATCCTTAAATGGCAAAACCAAGAGCGAGGAAAGAAAGAGAGAGTGAGGAGGAGGAGGTACCCGTTACCCCCGAAGTTCAGAAGGTAAAAACGAAGAAAAAAAAGAACGCCAGAGGAAAAAGAAGCCAAGAAAAGGAGAAGGCAGCAAAGGGTTGTGGAACAAGATGAAGTTCAAGAGGTGGCAGAGGATGTTGCCACTGCAGCGGAGGAAGGAAATACACGAGAACCTGATGTGCAAAACCCAGATACGGTTCAAGAAGAAAATATTGAGAAAAATCAAGAAACATGGACTGACGAAGTTGGAGGCGAACAGACTGCTGTGGTGCCTGAAGAAAGGAATAAACAGGGACCGGTGCAGGAAGCTGAGGTGGAGGTAATCATGCTTGAACAACCAAAGCAACGACGCATTAAGAGGAAGGCAGGCCGCGTCAGGGTAATTTGAAATACCCCATCGCCTCCATCATCAGATTCTGAGGAGGAAAGAAGGGATCAATAAAAGAAGGAGGCTGAAGACAAGGCAAGAGAAGAAGAAGCAAAGAAGGCTGAGGAAGAGATTTTGCTTAAGCGAAGGGAAGACAAGGGCAAAGGGATTGCTGAGGCATCGGGTGAAGCTGATGAGATTGAGGAACCAAGAATACCTTTTATTCGCTTCGTCAACAACCTTGCTCGAGCAAAATACAAGGAGATGCTAAAACGGGACTTCCTGTTTGAACGAGGATTTGGCAGTGATTTGCCACGGTTCTTGATGACTGGAATAGAGAACCTTGTCTGGAGCCAATTTTGTGCAAAACCAGTGCCTGTTAATTCCAACATTGTTCGAGAATTTTACGCAAATCTTGACGATAAGGAAGAATTTCAGGTTATAGTTCGAGGAATGCCCGTGGACTGGAGCCCAGAAGCCGTTAATGATTTGTTCAATCTCCAGGATTTTCCGCATGCAGCTTTTAATTAGATGATGGTTGCACCATCTAGCGACCAATTAAGTGCGGCTGTCCGAGAGGTTGGTATTGAGGGGGCCCAATGGACGTTGTCGCAGACGCGAAAGCACACGTTTCAGGCCGCTTATTTGAAGAGCGAGGTCAACATCTGGATGAGTTTCATTAGGCTATGCTTACTGCCGACAACTCACGACTCCACAGTATCTCGGGACCGGGTATTGCTTGCCTTTACTATTCTTCACTCGATGAGTATTGACGTAGGTAAAATAATTTCTTCTGAGATTCTTGACTGCTGGCGGAAAAAGGTGGGGAAGTTGTTCTTCCCCAACACTATCACGATGCTATGTCGAGGGGCAGGGTGCCAGAGAGTGAGGATGATATGATTTTACCAGATAAGGGAATAATAGACCCGCCAAATTTGGCTAGGCTTCAGAGAACGCAGGAAGCACGCCAAGGAGGTTTGGTGTGTAGCATCCAACAAATTCAGGAACTGTTGCAACTGCATTCCAGCAGAATGGAATTCGCTTAAAGGAAATTTCAAACTTTCTGGGATTATGTAAAGAGGAGGGATGCCACATTAAGGGTAGCCTTGCAATCGAATTTTTCCAAACCTTTTCCGGCCTTACCCATATTCCCTGAGGACCTACTGAACCTCTGGATTTCGCCGCCGCATGTGGAAAGAGAAGGTGATGAAGAAGAAGAGCCTGGTCGGGAAGACTGAAGGGGGAGAATTTGAGCGCACAGTCTTTTTGTTGAAATATTTTGTTTGCTCGCGCATTCCTGACCGCATCTTCTTCTATTTCTGTTTGTCTTGTCTGTTTTTTTAATTGTTCTGCTGCTAAAAAAATATATCTGCTTTTTAATGTTTTTCTTATGTTTAATGAAATTTCTAAATGTTTCCATTCTATGAGCACTGAGTGACTCTAACTTAACTAATTTCTTCTGAATTTTTGAAGCTTGGACTAATTACGCTTAATTAGATCAAGGTATTCTAATCTCCAGAAACCTTTTGCTTGAGCATTTCTTATAGCCTGGATTGTTGCTGCGGTAAAGAAGATTTTGGAGGTAGTGTTGACTTTTATGATCTACATTAAGCTTAGTTCTAGTCCCACGTTTAGTTTAAAAATTTAGATAGAAAAATTTAAGTTTGGGGGTATAATTGCAATAATTAATGATTCATTGGGGACAATGAATAATTCAAGTTTGGGGGACTTTTTGCTACTCCAATTATTTTGCTCAAGCATTCCTCTCCTTCAAGTAAAAATTTGTTAGGTTATTGAGTAACCGGGGACATTTGTGATACCCACAGTTTGTCTTCGCGTCAAAAGGTGACTAGGAAATATGAGAAAAATTATTTGCTGAAAAAAATTGATTGTTGAAATTTTGCTAAAAAAATTCATGGAGCAAAAGTTTTGAAGAATGAATGATGATCCAACAGTTTTTCTGTCTCCCAGAACTTAGGTGAGCTTCATCATAAAATGTTGCCATTCTGAGGGGTAAGAGATGGAATAACTAAGGATTTTTTGAGCTTTATAAAGAGTATTAAGCCTAGTTGGTGATGAGTTTGAGGCAAGGGTATACTGCTCCATAAAGTGGGTCATCCCATGCTTAAGAACTTATGACTGTAGGGCTGCTTTAAGTCTAAAAAAGAAAATATAAACCCCTTGAAAATATGTTTTGAATGTATGATAATAGAGCTAAGCTGTGGTGAGTTCTTAGAATTGAGTTGAAAGTGGTGATTATTTGTCCATACAAGAGGAATCATTTTGTTGCAGCAGAGCTTGGTTTTGCAGAGTGCTCAGGTAAAGGTTAAAGGCAGTATTGGATTGTCTGATTTGATTAAGCTAATTCTTTGTCTAATGTTTTTAAATTCTTAAGGGAAGGTGAGTTAGTATTGCTCGGGACGCGCAATAGTTCAAGTTTGGGGGTGTGATAACTGCCCAAAAGGTAGTTATTTAGGCCTCATTTCTATAAGGATTTGTGTGTCTTTTGTGCTTAAGAGGGGCAGTTTTAGATAAATATTATATGTTTTAACCCATTTGGAAGAATGGAAGCATTGGGAATTATTTTGTGCAGACTATGCTGCTGGGCGACTGGAGGGAGCAAATTTTGTGCTGCAGCAAAACTGGGAGCAGAACTGCCACATCACAGCTCGTTAGCCAACTTCATGAACCGACTTCTGTTGAGTTATTTTCGTGATAAAGGAGCAAGGAGAGCCCTACACGTGTCCAGGTTGACCTAATTCAAGCTTTCCTCAACTCTATAAAAGGGAGTAGCCGCCTAAGTCCAATCCATTCCACTTTTTTCCTTGGAATCCGAATAGTATAGAGAGGTTGGAGACCATTAGAAGACCATCATCCACAAGCTGATTAAGGAGATTATTATTTTCTTTATTATCTTGTGATTATGGACATGCCTACTCAGATTGTAATTTGTGTTTCCATGCTTATTATGAACTAAGTAGCATAGGTGTTGGTTAGGAATAATGTGATTATTGTGCTTCATCTTTAGTAATATATTGACTATCGCATTTTGGTTAATTGTTGTGCCTATTTTCATTTTATGCCCCCCTGGCCAACCGGTGTGAATACCTCTCTCTAGTTTCAGGGATGATTTAGAGAGTGTGTGGCAATTATCCACACTACGATCATTTTGTATTGGTGAACGCCAGTGACTGAGCTAGGGATAGCCAGTTGCCTAGTGCTCGATCGGTCGTACTTCATTGGGGTTGAAACACATTCCAAAAGATTCGGAGTTCCGGGAGGAATCCGCTAATAATACTGCGAGAAATGCATGATCAATAATATTGCTAGAGCATCTTTTAAAACAATCACTAAATCCTGACCAGCGTCTGCCTTTAATCTGCCTGCCTCTTCGTTTATTTTTTGTTCTGCCATTTACTTTGCTTCAGCATAATTCTTACAAAATCCAATCATTTTTATTACCTTGAAACCATTAAAAGATTCATACAAAATAAATAGAGTGGAAGCTAATTCAGGCCTCGGATTGACAAATACTTATTACTTGCTGCAGACTGTGTATACATGCACAGGAATTCTAGAGTCCTTTTTAGATCATAATTTTACTCACTCTAGGAAGCCAACACCTACCTCATAAGTGTCATTCCCCACTTTTGCTTGGTTTCGATTTAAAGATGTGAAGCTCAGCAGAGAATGAACACTGAGGGTCACATCCCTACCTTATAAGTGTCATTCCCCATGTTTGCTTGGATCCAGTTACAAGGTTGAAAGCTAGGTAGAGAATGAACACGGACAGTCATAGCCCTACCTCATAAGTGTCATTCCCCACTTTTGCTTGGTTTCGATTTTAAGATGTGAAGCTAAGAGAAGAATGAACACTGAGGGTCACAACCCTACCTTATAAGTGTCATTCCCCACTTTCGCTTGGTTTTGATTTTAAGGTTTGAAGTTAAGCAGAGAATGAACACTGAGGGTCATAGCCCTACCTCATAAGTGTCATTCCCCACTTTCGCTTTGTTTCGATTTTAGGGTTGGAAGTTAAGCAGAGAATGAACACTGAGGGTCACAGCCCTACCTTATAAGTGTGATACCCCACTTTCGCTTGGTTTCGATTATAAGTTTGGAAGCTAAGAAGAGAATGAACACTAAGGGTTACAGCCCTACCTTATAAGTGTCATTCCCCACTTTTGCATGGTTTTGGTTACAAGGTTGGAAGCTAAGCAAAGAATGAACACTGAGGGTCATAGCCCTACCTCATAAGTGTCATTCACAACTTTTGTTTGGTTTCGATTTTATGGTCTGAAGCTAAGAAGAAAATGAACACTAAGGATCACAACCCTACCTTATAAGTGTCATGCCACACTTTTGCTTGGTTTCGGTTACAAGGTTGGAAGCTAGGCAGAGAATGAAGACTAAGGGTCATAGACCTACCTCATAAGTGTCATTCCCCACTTTCTCTTGGTTTCCATTTTAAGGTTGGAAGCTAAGTAAAGAATGAACACTGAGGGTCACAACCCTACCTTATAAGTTTCATTCCCCACTTTCGCTTGGTTTTGATTTTAAGGTTGGAAGCTAAACAGAGAATGCGCACTGAGGGTCATAGCTCTACCTTATAAGTGTCATTCCCCATTTTTGCTTGGTTTCAGTTACAAGGTTAGATGCTAAGAAGAGAATGAACACTGAGGGTCATAGCGCTACCTCATAAGTGTCATTCCCCAATTTTGCTTGGTTTCGATTTTAAGATGTGAAGCTAAGCAGAGAATGAACACTGAGGGTCACAACCCTACCTTATAAGTGTCATTCCCCACTTTCGCTTGGTTTTGATTTTAAGGTTTGAAGCTAATCAGAGAATGAACACTGAGGATCACAGCCCTAATTTATATGTGTCATTTCCAATTTTTGCTTGGTTCCAGTTACAAGGTTGGAAGCTAAGCAGAGAATGAACACTGAGGGTCATAGCCCTACCTCATAAGTGTCATTCGTCATTTTTGCTTGGTTCCAGTTACAAGGTTATAAGCTAAGAAGAGAATGAACACTAAGGGTCATAGCGCTACCTCATAAATGTCATTTCCCAATTTTGCTTGCTTTCGATTTTATGTTGTGAAGCTAAGCAGAGAATGAACACTGAGGGTCACAACCCTAACTTATAAGTGTCATTCCCCACATTCGCTTGGTTTTGATTTTAAGGTTTGAAGCTAATCAGAGAATGAACACTGAGGGTCACAGCCCTAACTTATATGTGTCGTTCCCCATTTTTGCTTGGTTCCAGTTACAAGGTTGGAAGCTAAGCAGAGAATGAACACTGAGGGTCATAGCCCTACCTCATAAGTGTCATTCTTCACTTTTGCTTGGTTTCGATTTTATGATGTGAAGCTAAGCAGAGAATGAACACTGAGGGTCATAACCCTACCTTATAAGTGTAATTCCGCACTTTTTCTTGGTTTCGGTTACAAGGTTGGAAGCTAAACAGAGAATGAACACTGTGTTGGGTTTTATGCCCTAAAACTCGTAGATAGTGAATGTAAACAAATTATATACTTGTATTTAATAAAGTGTTATTTAGTTTCTTCAATAAAATGTTATTGTTAAATATTGCACTATTTGACCCTAATCCAATAAACTAGACATCCTAGGCTGTAATATGAGTCTTGAACTATATGTAGCGACATATGGGGATCATTGTTCAAGAAACAGCCTAAAAGGTCTATAGTATAGGGATAAGACTGGGTGCCTTATCTTGGCAACACTATGGATACGACCCACTTTGTATTTGATACAAACACTATGATCCAACGCGTTCGTGTAGGAGACATGTGAGTGGGGGTATCCTATGCAATGAGTTTGCATAAGACCAGACTGCGAAATAGTAACCACTGGTTATAACGCCGTTAACTAATTGGTTTTCTATTTCACTAGGACGACCTAGACAACTTAGTCTTAATCCTGAGTTGATTATGGACTCCTGCTCATGAGAGATTGTCCTTTGATTTGTATGGGTGAGAGTGGCCAATACGCCGACTCAATAAGCCTACCACTTTGGGGACAAGACCGAATGGGGAGCTGGGAACATAATCGTACAAGATGGAATTCACTCCTTCCCGACTTTAGGGAAGCAGATGAGTGTTCCCTTAAGTGGTTACTCCGAGTCTTGAACAAAGGGCCCTACCCTCTCTATGGCACGAGAGGGTTTTCTGTTTGATGATTGGACCACAAACAGGTTGTTCATTAGAGGAGAACTGGTACTTAAGGAAATAGAGGTAACCCAGGGGTAAAACGGTAATTTGACCCAACTGGTGTTACGGACACTCGTGAAGGACTAACTAGTCGATATTGGTCTAGATCCGTGGACACGGAAAATATGTATGTAGTGAGAAGAGTGCAACTGTGAGTCTATAGTGGAATGTACACACAGTTAACGAATATTGATTAATGTGGTTAATGAGTTTAACCAATCGGAGCTTCTGATCTGCAGGTCCATTAGGTCCCACTGGTAGCTCGTAAAGTAATTTGAGGCAACTAAGTAATAAATGTAAATTGAAAATGTTCAATTTACTAAGGGAAACAAATATAATATATATTGATATATTATTATGAGAGAAATTAATATTTGAAGAAGTTCAAATATAAATTTATGGAAGTTTGAAAGAGTTCAAATAATGAATTAATTAATTTAAGTCCTAAAATGTGTTTGAGAAAATTAATTAATTCTAGGTCAGGAATTAAATATGTGATATTTAATTAGTGGTTAATTAATTAAAGAATTCATTAACCAGAAATTAATCAATTATGGAAATAATTAATCATTTAAGGAAGTGATTAATCATTTATGGTAATGATCTAATCACTTATGGAAGTAATTAGTCATTTGTGGAAAAGATTAATCAATTATGGAATTGATTGATCATGATTGATTAATTAAGGAATAAGATTGAATCAATTTTGGAAACGATTGATTTAATTGAATATTTTATTCATGGCCTCTCTTCTATAAATAGAACAATAGACCTAATTGGTCATGACACTTGACACTCTTGAAAGACAAGACCTAGAATTCTCTCTAGCCTCCCTCTTAGAGAAAGACTCCCACAAGTCTTTTGCCTCCTAGACTTAGAGACATACCGGTGTAACCTCTGTGGTTATTGTGTCATTCAAAGAAAGAATTTCCAGCGAAGAAAATCTAAAGCGGCTGCTGCGTTTTCGTTCGTGGAGCGTCGTTGGCGAAGAACGGTCAAGTCTACAACGGAGGTTTGTAACAGTTCTTCCTCTTTTCTTTAGAAAAGCATGAAAATAAATTTAGATTTATTTTTCAGCATGTTTATACCAATTTTTTAGCAACTTTAAAGTATGTTTAAAGTTTATTTGAGTTTTTCGTAACGGTATTTTAATGTTAATTAATATACGGCGTAAGGTCCAATCGATGCACTTCCGTTGCGTGGGGACTTTTATTCCCTTCAATTGGTATCAGAGCCATCGCTGTCCCTATTAATTAATTTTAAAAGTTGCGTTAGGCTCTAATAGGTGGGATTTATGCATAATGTATGTTCGTTTTGCATTGAACTGTTTGGGTTAATTTTATGGCAATAGATTTTATTTTTATGTGATTTTGATCATGTAAGGCCCGGTGTTTCGGGTATTTTATGTAAAATTGAGTCCTATGTAAGTCCGGGTCTAGAATAGGTATTTATGAGATGAAAATCGAAGCAATCGCCGCTGAAATCGAGGCCAAAACCGAAGAAATCGTTGTTGTTTTGCCCAGATTCTGCCTCCAGACGCAACAGCGTCGGGACGATACCTGAATAGCGTCTCGACGCTGTCTTGATATCGCAGGCGCCAGATATGGAAATCGCACAGCGTCGGGACGCTATCAACACAGCGTCTCGACGCTGTCACTATGGAGGCGCGCATTAGGGTTTCGAAAAGGCGCGATTCAAGTTGTTTTGGGCGGTTCGGTTCGAGGATTTAACCAGTTCGGCTGGGTTGGGACCAATTAGGTCCGGCTTAGCTATTTTTTCGCTTTGTTCGTGATTTTGGAGGCCGGTTCGAGGTGGTTCGGGGCGGTTCGTGCTGTCTAGACCAATTTTGGAAGATGCAGAAGGATTTTAGGATAGAATTTAGCTAAAATTATTTTAATTTAATGCTTTATTTTATCCTAGGGGCCAAAATTAACCGGTTCAATTGCTATTTATATGCTTTATGGATGCCATATATAATATTTAATCCCACCTTAGGTTATAAACATGCTCATGCATTTTTATATATTATAAAATGTTATAATGTATGTTTAAATGCATGGATTTGTTTTCATATTTTTTAATATAAGTGTATATTAATTATATGAAAAATTGGAACGCATGAAGCATGTCATTACTTAATTAAATATAAATAGTTATGTTTAATGTGATGAATGAAGCATGTTTGATTGATTTTCTTGATTGGCTTATAATTGTTATAATAAAAGAAAATCAAAATTGCATGAAGCATGAAACATCCATAGTTAATAATATAATTGTTATATTATTCATGCAATTAGTGTGGTTTAATTATTTTATTTGAATGAGATTGTTAAATGTATTAAACCCTAGATTCTTGATTATAGGATTAATCATTAAAATTTGAAATAGTTCTTCAATATTAATGATTAGAAACCGTCAATCTATAATCAAGATTTGCATGCAAACATAAGATCATAGGATGAATTGGATTAATTTTAAATTGTTTAAAATTAATTAGACTTAGATCAGTTTCTAATAGGACTAGAATATTTTCTTACTTAGAATTAAAAATAGATTTAATTGACTAAGTAGGAAAAACATTGCTATGATTATAAGGGAACTCCACCGTTAATGTTCTGTCTAAGGCTGGGGGTATTTAAGTTGACGGTTTACGGAACACCTCCTACCTGGGAACTGACCTGGAATACCGGAGTTGAATTAATCATAGTTAAATGTTAGCATGCAATGTCACTAGGTTTATTAAAAGTGTTTAATGCACCTAGATCTTTAGAGTAAAGACTTTACATTACTAAGGTTATAAGGGAACTCTCTCGGTAAAGTTCTGTCTAAGGCTGGGGGTATTTAAGTTGACGGTTTACGGAACACCTCCTACCTGGGAACTGACCCGAACATTGAGTTGAATTAACCATAGTAATGTTGACTTGCAATGTTGGGTTTATTAAAAGAAGTTTAATTCACCCAAAAGATTGCAGTTGAATCCTTTCCATAATTGTTATAATAGGATCAAACTTAGATAGATTGACTTAGCCGAATACTATCTAAGTTAAACAACCCTATATTAACCTTAGGACATTTTCAGTGGGAGGAAAATTACAAAACGAGATTCAAATCAAGTTTTACTCCTACGTCTCTATATTCACAACGTGAGATTCATGCTCGGCTTCGAGTCGCCTTAGGAGCGGCCTCCCTTCGGAAAGTGTTTGCATGAATCAATATCAAGGTGAATGGGAAAAATGTCTAGAGTAAGTGGGAGTGGGACACGTGTCAACGTATCCCTCGGTCTCCGCCCATAGTTCACACCTTGAGAGTCATATGATCCGCCTGCAGGTTGTCCTGGCGCAACCATCCCTTCGGAGGGCCTGGTCATAGGATTCGGAACATCGTGAACTCCTGAAAAGGATAGGAGCTCTTAGGCTAATCACCAACAGTTGTCTTTCCCTTCGGTAGCCTGTTGGTGCGTGCCTCTGAGATCTGAAAGTGGGAGGGTTGCACTTACAAGGATGAGTTAAAAGTGTTAACAAATCCTTGACCGAACAACAGTGGCTAATGTCTATAGGAATATGAGTTATTCTGGAATTAGAATTAGCTGAGAGGTGTCTCATTTCAAAGGAGGAGTGTCTGATCACCCTTCGGTGGCTGATATTCTAAACCTCTGAAACATTGTTGCAAAACTAAATCGATAGTTTTAGGGTTCTGCGATTGTCTGTTTTGCTAAATTGATTGGATTGTATGCAATTGTTTGTATTGCTCTTGTAATGGGTTAGTGCGATAAATAATCAAGTGATTTGTTATTTCAACAATTCAATGTGTTCATATGTGCATAGTCTTACGCTCATTTTATTAATAACGGTGATTATACAACAAATTTAAACGACTAATTTGTGGCCAATATTGTAAGATTAGTCTTGATAGAGAAATGTTCTCATGCCCCAAATGTTTAATTCATTAAGAAGTATTATTAATGAATGTGACATTGAGCCTTACTCAGCCAAGGAAGACTTGTCCAAAGACAGTAAATTCGATTTACTAGTCTTGGAAGCGTAATTTGTGAAGAATGATGATTCTACCCGAATACTTGATTCATAGTCACAAATTACGTTTGTTCTTCTTATTAAAAGGAATGAATTCCTGGCAATAGCTTCATGCTATTGAGATAACTCCCAAAATATTGAATTAGAGAGGTTGTCTTGACTGTAGCAATGGGGAACGTCAAGTTATTTTTTTCCAGTGGGAGCAAATACATATTATCACATAATGTGTATATAATTCCTAGAAATTTGATTTCTGTATCGTATTGGCTGGAACAATGTTACTCTTCACCTTTCTCTGCTAATGCAATTCATTTCAAGAAAGGGAGTTAATTTTTGTTCAGCTAAACTGAAAAATAACATAAACGTTTTTTAAGACTAATCAAGATTAAGGCAGTCATGAACACTGTGTTGGTTGTGGATGCTACTAATCAAAGAAATGAAAGGCAAAAGATTTCTCGTAGAGGAAATACATTTCTTTGGTTCTTAAGGTGTTAGGATAGTTATGATCTCAATATGATTGGGAGCTTAGTATTGAGTATACTTCTAAGTTAGTTAGAAGAACACTCTCTAATACCAATTAAGTCATGTCTTATGGGCAATATGACTGATAGATCTTTTACTGGAAAAGAGACAAGAGAACCAAAGAGCCCTTAGAGCTTGTACATTTGGAACCTTATGATCTAATATGTTAAAGCAATGGGAGGGCATGAAAAATTTATCTATATTATAGATAATTATTCAAGGTATGTGTATCTCAACCTAATGCAACTTAAGTCTAAAGCTCTTCAAAGTGGTTTGAGACTGAAGTTGGAAACTTGTTAGGTGAGATGATAAAAACACTTCGATCTGATCGAGGTGTAGAGTAGATGAGACTTGAGATTCCAAGACTATTTGATAGAACATGGAATTACATCTCAACTATCCCGGAAGCACCTTAGCCAAAACGGTGTATTAGATAGGAGAAATAGAACCCTATTGGATACAATTTGATTCATTATGAGCTGTGCTCATTTGCCTGACTCGTTTTGGGGGTCATGCAGTGTTGATTGCAACACATATTTCGAACAACGTTCCATCAAAAGTGTTTGTGAAACATCTTTTGAAATGTGGATAAAGACGTAAAAGTAGTTTACGTTATTTTTGGGGGAGTCCAACACATGTGCTTGTGGCCAACCCAAAAGAAATTGGAACATTGTTCAAACAACATACCTATCCGTAGGCTACCCCATAAAAACGAGAGATGTGGATCCTTCTTCAATTCCCAAGAGAATAAAGAATTTGTATCGAAAAATGCTACATTCTCAGAAGAAGACCACATAAGAAATAATAAGCCACAAAGTAAGATCGTTTTAAGTAAATTGACTGATGAAGCTACAGAAATATCAACAAGAGTTGTTGATTAATCAACAAGGGTTGTTGATGACGCTGGACCTTAAACAAGAGTTGTTGATAAGGCCAATACAATTGGTTAGTTACATTTATCTTAAAAGTTGAGAGTGCCTCAATACAGTGGGAGGATTGTTCTACAATCTGACCGTTACATGGGCTTAATTGAAGCCCATATCGTCATAGCTGATGATGATTTAAAGGATTCATTGTCTTAAAGTAAGATAATGAATGATGTTAACAAGAACCAATTAGATTAAAGTAATGGACCCGAAATTGAAATATATGATTTCAAATCCATCTAGAATCTTATAGATTTATCTAATGGGTAACACCTAAAGATTACAAATGAATCTACAAGAAAAAACGAGACATAATCTTATGGTTAGACTTATGGCAAAAGGGTTAGACCCAGATACATGAGATAGTAAGAAATTATTATCTCTTGTCGTCATGTTGAAGTCTGTTAGAACTCTTGTCCATTTAGAATGGATGACAAGACTACCCTTTCGAATGGTAATCTTGAGAAGAGTATTTACATGTCTCAAGCAGAATGGTTCATTTAGCAAGATCAGAAGCAAAAAGGGATTTGCAAGCCTAAGTGATCCATTCATGGATTTAACCCAACCAATTCGATCTTGGAATATAAGATTTGGTACTGTGATCAAATCTTTTGGCTTTAATCAAGAACATTGATGAATCTTGTCTTTACAAGAAGATCGCCAATAGTTCAGTAGCTTTATTAGTGTTGTATGTAATTGATATCCTAGTCATTAGGAATGATGTAGGTTATCTTACTGACTAGTAAAATAAGCTAGCAACTCAATTCCAAATGAAAATTTGGGAGAAGCTAAGTTCGTTCTTCGGATCCAAATCGTTAGGAACGGTAAGAACAAAAAGCTAGCATTGTCTCAAGTGTCTTATATCTACGAGATGTTAGTTAGATATAAGATGCAGAATTCCAAGAAGGGTTCTCTACCTTTCAGGCGTGGAATTCATTTTGTCTAAGAAACGGTTTCCTGAGACACCTCAAGAAGTTGAGGACATGAGACGAATGGCCTATGCAATAGGGATTGTCAGTAAGTACCAATCTAATCCAAGATTTGATCATTGGAAAACCGTTATGAATATCCTCAGGTATCTGAGGAGAAAGATGAACTATATGCTCGTGTATAGGACTAAGGATTTGATCCTTACAAGATACACTGACATGGATTTTAAGACCGATAAGGATATATGTCTGACATAAAGGATGGCTAGTGGACCAATTCCAAATGAAAGATTTAGGAGAGGTCGAATATGTTCTTGGAATCCAAATCGTCTGTGATTGGAAGAACAAAACGCTAGCCCTGTCTCAAGCAACGTATATTGGCAAAATGTTGTCCCGATATTCGATGCAGAACTCCAAGAAGGGCTTATTGTGTTTCAAGCATGAGGTTCAATAGTCTAAGGAATAGTGTCCTAAGACACCTCAAGAGATTGAGAATATGAGACAGATTCCCTAGGCCCCTAATAACTGCCCAAAAGGTAGTTATTTAGGCCTCAATTATATAGGGATTTGTGTGTCATTTATGCTTATTAGGGTTGGTTTTGGATAGATATTACATGTTTTAACCCATTTGGAAGAATAGAAGCATTGGAAATTATTTTGTGCAGATTATGCTGCTGAGCGACTGGAGGGAGCAAATTCTATGTTGCAGCAAAACTGGGAACAAAAACTGCCACATCACAGCTCGTTAGCCAACTTCATGAACCGACTTCTGTTGAGTTATTTTCGTGATAAAGGATCAAGGAGAGCCTTACACGTGTCCTAGTTGACCTAATTCAAGCCTCCCATCCTTCTATAAAAGGAAGTAGCCGTCAAAGTCAAAATCATTCCATGTTTTCCCTTGGAAGCCGAATAGTATAGGGAGATTGAAGATCATCAAGAACACCATCTACCGCAAGCTGATTAGGGAGTTTATTTTCTTTATTAACTTGTGGTTATGGACATGCATACTCAGATTGTAATTCGTATTCCTATGCCTATTATGAACTAAGTAGCTTAGGGTGTTGGTTAGGAATAATGTGATTACTGTGCTTCATCTCTAGTAATAAATTGACTATCGCATTTTGGTTAATTGTTGTGCTTATTCTTATTTTATGCCCGCCTGGCCAGTCGGTGTGAATAGCTTTCTCTAGTTTCAGGGATGATTTAGAGAGTGTGTGGCAATTATCCACACTACGATCATTGTGTATTGGTGAACGCCAGTGACTGAGCTAGGGATAACCAGTTGCCTAGTGCTTGATCGGTCGTGCTTCATTGGGTTTGAAACAGATCCCAAAAGATCCAGAGTTCCGGGAGGAATCCGCTAATAATACTGCGAGAAATGCATGATCAATAATATTGCTAGAGCATATCTTAGAACAAACACTAAAACCTAACCAGCGCCTGTCTTTAATCTGTCTATCTATTTGTTTACTTGTTGTTCTGTCATTTATTTTGCTTCAGCATAATTCTTATAAAACCCAACATTTTTATTATCTTCGAAACCATTAGGAAGTTACGCAAAATAGATAAAGTGGAAGCTCATTCAGACCTTGGATTGATAATATTACTTGCTGCAGACTGTGTATACTTGCACAGGATTTTGTAGTCAATTTATCTTATATTTTTAACCACTCCAGAATTCCAACAAGCATGATGGGGTTTCCGTTGATAATATCTTGTTGCGACAAAGATATGGCTGGAGCAAAATATTTCGAATTAAAAGGGTTTCCGTTGGAATTTATTATTTTTACCGTTGGATTTGGCTTTGAATTCTCGCAGGTATATGTGCGCGCATCATCTGATGAGGCCACGTGTCACAGAGCAATTATCCGAAGGCTTCAATGATGACAGCACATTGATTTTTACCATGGGCGTTTGGAATCCGCAATTTTACCGTTGGTAATTTTTGAATTTCAGGTTTGCATTTTTAAATTACAACGGTAATATTAGTTAGTGCAGGGCAAATCTTTTCGGTTATGATTTTTTTTTGCTGAAGCCCTATTTATTCGCAATCTCTGGTAAGCACGTTTCACTTCGTCTTCTTGATCAAATCTTTGTGCGTGTATTATTCTTTCTTTCTTTGCATTCTCTGTCAAAACCCTATTACACCTTCAATGGCTAAAACAAGAGCTCGAAAAGAGAGGGAGAGTGAGGAGGAAGAGATACCCGTGACCCCCGAAGTTCAGAGAGTAAGAACCAAGAAGAGAAGGACACTGGAGGAGAAAGAAGCAAAAAGAAGGAAACGACAACAGAGAGTTGAAGAACAAGAAAAAGCAAGAGAGGATGAGGTTGTTGCAGAAGAAGAAGGAGACCCAAAAGAATCTGACAGACAAAATCAAGAAGAGGATGAAAAGAAAATTGCGACTACAGAAGAAGCTCGAGAGAATATTCAGGAGAAGCAGAGTGAAGATCTGGGTAAGGAGGATTGAAGAGGGATCTGAGCGCACATTCCTGACCCCATCTTTTATATGATTGCTTGTCTTGTTTCTTTTTAATTTTTCTGCTTTAAAAATATATCTCCTTTGTAATTTCTTTTCTTATGTTTTTAAATGAAATTTCTAGATGTTTCTATTCCATGAGCACTGAGTAACTCTAACTAATTATCTTCTGAATTTTTGAAGCTTGGACTGATTACGCTTAATTAGATCAAGGTATTCTGATCTCCAGAAACCTTTTGCTTGAGCATTTCTTCTAGCCTGGACTGTTGCTGCGGCAAAGAAGATTTTGACGGTAGTATTGACTTATATGATCCACTTTAAGCTTAATCCTAGTCCCATGTTTAGTTTAAAAATTCAGTTAGAAAATTTTAAGTTTGGGGGTATAATTGCTTAATTAATGATTCATTGAGGACAATGAATAATTCAAGTTTGGGGGACTTTTTGCTACTCCAATTATTTTGCTCGAGCATTCCTCTCCTTCAAAATTAAAATTTGCTAGGTTATTGAGTAACCGGGGACATTTGTGATACCCACAGTTTGTCTTCGCGTCAAAAGATGACCTAGGAAATGTGAAAAAATGAGAAATATGAGAAAAAAATTATTTGCTGAAAGATTATTTGTTGAAGATTTTGCTGAAAAAAAAATATTGACAGAGCAAAAGTTTTGAGGGATGAATGATGATCCAGCAGTTTTCTTGTCTCCCAGAACTTAGGTGAGCTTCATCACAAAATGTTGCCATTCTGAGGGGCAAGAGATAGAATAACTAAGGATTTTTTAGCTTTATAATGAGTATTGAGCCTAGTTGGTGATAAGCTTGAGGCAAGGGTATACTGCACCATAAAGTGGGTCATCCCATGCTTAAGAGTTTATGACTGTAAGGCTGCTTTAAGTCTGATAAATAATGATATAAACCCCTTTTAAAAATATGTTTTGAAATGTCTGATAATAGAGCTAAGCTGTGGTGAGTTCTTAGAATTAAGTTGGAAAGTGGTGATTATTTGTCCATGTCGGAGGAATCATTTTGCTGCAGCAGAGCTTGGTTTTGTAGAGTGCTCAGGTAAAGGTTAAAGGTAGTGTTGGACTGTCTGGTTTGATTAAGCTATTCTTTGTCTAATGTTCTAAATTCTTGAAGGAAGGTTGGTTAGTATTGCTCGGGACGCGCAATAGTTCAAGTTTGGGGGTATGATAACTGCCCAAAAGGTAGTTATTTAGGCCTCATTTATATAAAGATTTGTGTGTCTTTAATGCTTAATAGGGTTGGTTTTAGAGAGATATTATATGATTTAACCCATTTGGAAGAATGGAAGCTTTGGAAATCACTTTGTGCAGATTATGCTGCTGAGCGACTGGAGGGAGCAAATTCTATGCTGCAGCAAAACTGGGAGCAGAAACTGCCACATCACATCTCGTTAGCCAACTTCATGAACCGACTTCTGTTGAGTTCTTTTCGTGATAAAGGATCAAGGAGAGCCTTACACGTGTCCAAGTTGACCTAATTCAAGTCTCCTTTCCTTCTATAAAAGGAAGTAGTCGTCCATAAGCAAATGGTATGGGATTAAGCATAGGATAGCTACCCCTTATCACCCACAAGCAAATGGTCAAGCTGAAATTAGTAATAGGGAAATTAAAGCTATCTTAGAGAAAGTAGTCCATCCATCTAGGAAGGATTGGTCCTTTAGGTTGGATGAGGCTCTTTGGGCTTATAGGACAGCTTATAAGACTCCTCTAGGTATGTCTCCCTATAGGTTAGTATATGGGAAAGCTTGCCATTTACCATTAGAGCTTGAGCATAAAACGTTTTGGGCTTTGAAAAAGTTAAATTTTGATCTGAGTCGTGCAGGAGCGATAAGAATGCTGCAGCTTAATGAGTTAGAAGAATTTCGTCAATTGTCTTATGAAAATGCGAAAATGTATAAGGAAAAGACTAAGTTGTGGCATGACAAGAAAATAAAGTCCAAAGAATTTGTCAAGGGTCAAAAAGTTTTGCTTTATAATTCTAGATTAAAATTATTTCCTGGAAAAATTGAAATCTAAATGGTCAGGACCGTTTATTGTGATTGAGGTTTTTCCCAATGGAGCAATTACTTTGCAGGATGAAAAATATGGGAGATTGTTCAAAGTGAATGGGCAGCATGTGAAGCATTATTGGGGTGAGGAGTTTCAGTCGAAATATCCTTCCCTAAGGTTGGTTGATGATTGAGAGAGCAGGACTTTTGCGGGAGCATTTCACAGAGCAAAATTTTGAGCTCCCAGACTTTGTATTGATTTTATTTTTAGCTGATTTGATTTTTATTTTAGTTAGGTTAGATTTGATTTTGCATGATTTATTATATTTTATCTTTTAAGTATTTTTATTATTTTTGGGTAGTTTTGATTTTATCTATTTTTTATTTGATTTTATTTTATTTTCGGGTCATTTATTTAAATTATCTTTGAATTATTTTTTAATTGGTTTGATTTTATTAGATTGTATCTAGATCTTATTTTCAGTTATTTGAATTCAGTTT
The DNA here is from genome assembly GCA_036850905.1 of Luffa acutangula. Classification (NCBI taxonomy): domain Eukaryota; kingdom Viridiplantae; phylum Streptophyta; class Magnoliopsida; order Cucurbitales; family Cucurbitaceae; genus Luffa; species Luffa acutangula. Next base: position 12,416,943 of record CM072087.1, read on the forward strand.
AATTTGAATGAATAAAGATTTTCCATAGTTTATTCGGCTTCTTTTGAGAATAAAAGATTAAATTTGATTTAATCGGATAAATTTAAATTTGAAAGATTTAATTTTGAAATTCAAATACCGTATCCAAGATTCTTCAGCTTGTTGCAGTAGGATTATGACTGGAGCAAAATAATCCGAATTAAAAGGGTTTCCGTTGGAATTTATTATTTTTACCGTTGGATTTGGCTTTGAATTCTCGCAGGTAAATGTGCGTACATCATCTGATGGGGCCACGTGTCGCAGAGCAATTATCCAAAGGCTTCAATGATGACAACACATTGATTTTTACCATGGGTGTTTGGAATCCACGATTTTACCGTTGATGATCTTTGAATTTCAGGTTTGCATTTTTAAATTTAAACGGTAATATAATTAATGTGGAAAATCTTTTCAGTTAGGATTTGAATATGTTGGAGCCTTATTTATTCACAAACGCTGGTAAGCTTCTTCCCACTTCGTCTTCTTAATCCCATTTTTGTCATCTGCATTCTTTTTCTCTGTCAAAACCGTTCATACCTCCATGGCTAAGACTAGAGCTAGGAAAGAAAGAGAGAGTGAAGAAGAGGAGGTGTCGGTCACGCCGGAAGTACAAAAAGGAAAAACTAAGAAGAAAAGAATGTCAGAAGAGAAGGAGGCGAAGCGAAGAAGGAGGCAGCAAAGGGTTGCGGAACAAGAAGTCATCCAAGAAACAGAGGTTGTTCAGAATCTTGAGATAGAACCGATAGTTTCTGCTACGGTTCAGGAAGGGAATACTGAGAAGGATCATGAGACAGAGGCCGAAAGACAAGTCGCTGGTAAGCCTGACGAGGAGAAAACACCGGAGTCGGAGGTTCAGGTTGAAGTCATTATGCCTGAACCACCCAAACGCCGCCGCATCAAGAGGAAGGCGGGTCGCGTGAGGGTGATTCGGAACACTCCATCGTCTCCGACGTCGGACTCTGAGGAAGAAAAAAGGGAAGCTGAGAATAAGGAAAAAGAAGAAGAGGCAAGAAAGGCAGAAGAGGAGCGTTTGCGCGAACAAAGAGAAAACAAGGGCAAAGGAATTGTCGAAGCATCGGGTGACATTGAGGAGCCGAGGGCACCATTCATTCGCTTCGTCAATGACCTTGCCATAGCAAAATACCAGGAGGTGCTAAAGCGGGATTTCTTGTTCGAGCGAGGATTTGGCAGTGATTTGCCCAGGTTCTTGGAGTCTGGAATAGTGAACCTTGGGTGGAGGCAGTTTTGTGCGAAGCCTGATCCTGTCAATGCCAACATCGTTCGAGAATTCTACGCTAATCTTGACGTGAAGGATGATTTCGAAGTCATAGTGCGAGGAGTGCCTGTCTAATGGAGCCCAGAGGCCATTAATAATTTGTTTGATCTTCAGGACTTTCCACACACAGTTTTCAATGAAATGGTGGTTGCCCCATCGAGCGACCAGTTAAGCGCGGCGGTCCGAGAAGTAGGTGTTGAGGGGGCCCAATGGAGGGTGTCGCAGACGCGGAAGCACACATTTCAAGCTGCCTATTTGCTGCCGACAACGTTTGGATGGGCTTCATTAGACTCCGTTTGCTGCCGACAACGCATGGCTCCACTATATCTTGGGACAGAGTGTTGCTTGTTTTTGCTATCCTTCGATCAATGAGCATAGATGTTGGAAAAATAATTGCTACTGAGATTGCTGACTGTTGGCGCAAAAAGGTGGGGAAGCTGTTCTTTCCAAACACAATTTCGATGTTATGCAGCAGGGCAGGAGTGCCCACGGTTCCAGACGCAAGAGGCTCGCCAGGGAGGGTTGGAGTATGGCGTTAATCAGATCCTAGAGCAACTGATAGTGTTGACCAGTAGGTTAGAATTTGCTGAAAGGCAAGCTCAGACCTATTGGACTTATGCTAAAAGGAGAGATGATGCGCTCAGGGGGGCCTTGCAAACTAATTTCGCAAGACCATATCAGGCCTTTCCAGTGTTTCCCGATGATTTGTTTAATCTTTGGATACCACCCCCGCCTGTTGAACGAGAAGAGGATGTTGATGAGGAGTAGGGTCAGGAAGACTGACTGATGGGATGACCTGGAGCGAGCATTACTTTTGTTTCTCCATTTTTTTTTGCTCGCGCATATTGACCCTGCTCACTGTTATATCTGGTTGTCTTGTTTCTTTTTAATTTTGCTTCGAAAAAATATATCTGATGTGTAATTTCTTTTCTTATTTTTAATGAAATTTCTAAATGTTTTCTATTCCATGAGCACTGACTAACTCTAACTTAACTATTTTCTTCTGAATTTTTGAAGATTGGACTGATTACGCTTAATTAGATCGAGATATTCTGATCTCCAGAAACCTTTTGCTTGAGAATTTCTTCTAGCCTGGACTGTTGCTGCGGTAAAGAAGATTTTGGAGGTAGTATTGACTTATATGATCCACTTTAAGCTTAAATCTGAGTCCCATGTTTAGTTTAAAAATTCATATAGAAAAATTTAAGTTTGGGGGTATAGTTGCTTGATTATTGATTCATTGGGGACAATGAATAATTCAAGTTTGGGGGACTTTTTGCTACTCCAATTATTTTGCTCGAGCAATCCTCTCCTTCAAATTGAAATTTGTTAGGTTATTGAGTAACCGGGGACATTTGTGATACCCACAGTTTGTCTTCGCGTCAAAAGATGACCTAAGAAATGTGAAAAAATGATGAGAAAAATTATTTATTGTAGATTTTGCTGAAAATTTGACGGAGCAAAAGTTTTGAGGGATGAATGATGATCCAGCAGTTTTTCTGTCTCCCAAAACTTAGGTGAGCTTCATCATAAAATGTCGCCATTCTGAGGGGCAAGAGATAGAATAACTAAGGATTTTTTAGCTTTATAAAGAGTATTGAGCCTAGTTGGTGATGAGTTTGAGGCAAGGGTATACTGCACCACAAAGTGGGTCATCCCATGCTTAAGAGCTTATGACTGTAAGGCTGCTTTAAGTCTGATAAATAATGATATAAACTCCTTGAAAATATGTTTTAAGATGTCTGATAATAGAGCTAGGCTTTGGTGAGTTCTTAGAATTAAGTTGAGAAGTGGTGATTATTTGTCCCTGCTGAAGGAATCATTTTGCTGCAGCAGAGCTTGGTTTTGCAGAGTGCTCAGGTAAAGGTTTAAGGTAGTGTTGGACTGTCTTGTTTGATTAAGCTATTCTTTGTCTAATGTTCTGAATTCTTGAAGGAAGGTGAGTTAGTATTGCTCGGGATGCGTAATAGTTCAAGTTTGGGGGTATGATAACTGCCCAAAAGGTAGTTATTTAGGCCTCAATTATATAGGGATTTGTGTGTCATTTATGCTTATTAGGGTTGGTTTTGGATAGATATTACATGATTTAACCCATTTGGAAGAATGGAAGCATTGGAAATCATTTTGTGCAGATTATGTTGTTGAGCGACTGGAGGGAGCAAATTCTGTACTGCAGCAAAACTGGGAACAGAACTTTTCACATCACAGCTCGTTAGCCAACTTCATGAACCAACTTCTGTTGAGTTATTTTCGGGATAAAGGAGAGAGGAGAGCCCTACACGTGTCCAAGTTGACCTAATTCAAGCCTCCCATCTTTCTATAAAAGGAAGTAGCCGTCAAAGTCAAAGTCATTCCATGTTTTCCCTTGGAAGCCGAATACTTTAGAGAGGTTGAAGATCATCAAGAACACCATCTTCCGCAAGCTGATTAGGGAGTTTATTTTCTTTATTAACTTGTGGTTATGGACATGCATACTCAGATTGTAATTCGTATTCCTATGCCTATTATGAACTAAGTAGCTTAAGGTGTTGGTTAGGAATAATGTGATTACTGTGCTTCATCTCTAGTAATATATTGACTATCGCATTTTGGTTAATTGTTGTGCTTATTCTCATTTTATGCCCGCCTGGCCAGCCGGTGTGAATAGCTCTCTCTAGTTTCAGGGATGATTTAGAGGGTGTGTGGCAATTATCCACACTACGATCATTGTGTATTGGTGAACGCCAGTGACTGAGCTAGGGATAGCCAGTTGCCTAGTGCTTGATCGGTCGTACTTCATTGGGCTTGAAACACATCCCAAAAGATCCAGAGTTCCGGGAGGAATCCGCTAATAATACTGCGAGAAATGCATGATCAATAATATTGCTAGAGCATATTTTAGAACAATCACTAAAACCTAACCAGCGCCTGTCTTTAATCTGTCTATCTATTTGTTTACTTGTTGTTCTGTCATTTATTTTGCTTCAGCATAATTCCGATAAAACCAAATCATTTTACTATTCTTGAAACCATTGGAAAGTTACACAAAAATAGGTAGAGTGGAAACTAATTCAGGGCTCGGATTGATAATACTACTTGCTGCAGACTGTGTATACTTGCACAAGAATTATAGAGTATTTTATATCATATTTTTACTCGCTCTAGGACCCCAACACAAACTCATTACATAGGATACCCCCACTCGCATGTCTCCTACATGGATGCTTTGGATCATTGCATCTGTATCAAATACAAAGCGGGTCATATCTCATAGTGTCACCAGGATAAGGTACCTAGCCTTATCCCTATACTATAGACCATTTAGGTTGTTACTTGAACACTGATCCCCGTATGTCCCCACATACTAGTTCAAGTTTCATCTAAACAACGTAGGATCTTAGTTTATTGGATTTGGATCAAATTGTGCAATTTTAGTAACAATAACTCTTTATTGTACAAATCTCAATAACAATGTATTGATACAAGTGAACAATTTGTCACCATTCACTATCTACGAGTTTTAGGGCATAAAACTCAACACTATTGTCCCTTTGAGACCATTGTCCCTTGTACTGAGAGTTATGGCCTCTGTTTTTAGGATTTTTGCCTTTATCCTGTTGTTTCTGATTGTCTCTAACAAAAAGGCTAAAGGCTCCTTTTTCTCCAATTTTAATTTGAGATCCCTAAGTCTAAGAGAGTTAAGAATTTTGTCCACAGTCATGTCGTCTCTACCTTACTTAATTGCTGATCTTGAAGAAGTGTTGATAACTCTCCAAAAGGGAGTTATTTAAGCCTTATTTCTATAGTGATTTGGGTGTCATTTGTGCTAAATAGGTGTGCTACTAGATGAATATTATGTGTTTTACCTTATTTAGAAGAATGGGTGATTTGGAAGTTATTTTGCAGAGAAAATGATGTTGAGCGACTTGAGGGAGCAAATTCCATGATACGGCAAAGGTAGGAGCGAAGCTGGCCACGTGAGCTGCACGTGATTCATTAATGAGGTGGCGTTTTATGAAGCAATCTCAGATCTAGGAAGCTTGGAGAGCCTTCCACGTGTAATCTTTGACCTAATTAGGGTTTACTCCGCTCTATAAAAGGAAGCTAGTAGCCATCTCAAGTCAAATAATTCGAAGTTGGAGACTCACTTTCCATCTTTGGAAGCCGAATAAAGGAGGAACAATTGGAGACTCAAGAAGATCATCAACTACGAATTTCTTCAAGGGGAATTATCTTTTCTTGTAAAATTTTTTAGTTATTGATGCACGTGAACAAATTGTAGCGTGTGTTGCTTTTCATTCCATGAACTAATTTACTTTAGGTGTTGGTTAGGACTATGTAATTATTGTACTTCATAATTTAACAATTGATATTGATTTTGAGCATCTTGATTACTTGTTGTGTTTATTCTTATTTTGTGCCCGCTTGGCCAGCCGATATGAATATCTTCTCTTAGTTTCAGGGATGATTTAAGAGATGTGCGGCTCGTAATCACACTAGACCACTATGTGTTGGTGGATGTCAGTAACTGAGTTAGGGATAACCAGTCACCTAGTGCCTGATCGGTAGAGCGTCATTGGAGTTGAAACACATTAAAAAAAAAATCCAGAATTCTGGGAGGATCCTACTGATAAGACTGCAAGAGGATGCTAATCAATATTATTGCTAGAGCATCTTTTTAAACAATTACAAAAAATCTTAACCAACGCCTGTTTCCAATTTGTCTACTTTATCCGTTTACATTCTGTTTTGTTATTTCTTTTGCTTCAACATTATTTCAAAACCCAATCATTTTAACAACCTTGAAATCACTAAAAAGTTACACAAGATAGGTAGAGTGAAGGCTTCAAAACTTCGTGGATACAATAAGTCTTATCACTTGCTACAAACTATGTGCACTTGCATAGTATTTTAGAGCTAATTTCTATCATATTTTTTAACCCACTCTAGAAGGCAACAAGTTTACAAGACACTAGCGAAAGCGATTTGGATTGAAACACTCAAATTTCTTTTAATTTTAGTTTAGAAAAACATGCACAACAAAGAACCCGGAAACAGAGTTTTGTTTAAACCAACCTTTTGACTTGAAATTCAAGAGCTCCGTGAGATAATTCTGAACACGAGCTTGTTGTGAACAACCTGTGTGGTCTTTCCCGCTAATCTTCGGTCTTAGAACAGGTTGGGGGACTCAAGAACGAGATGAATTTTAGAGAGAGAAGCTTAGTTACTCAAGCAAAGTTTAGAGAGAAGAAACTTGTGCTTTTGAGAGAATGAAGTACAACCAACATAGAGTGATGTTTCTGAGCTTTTCTTCTTCTTTTAAGTAAGAAGAGTCATGAACTTTCATCATCCTAAATGAAGACACCAATCCCTCAAAATTTAAACCATATTTAAATATATATTCAACTCTCTCAAATGTTGTTTAATTTGTAATTAAACCATTATGTCAATACTTTTAACTCCCTAAATCGTGTTTGAACTATTCAAACACTTTCATCACACTGTTCTAACGTTTATTCCGTATGAGCCAGCAGAGGGACCTAATGGACCTACATATCATGGACTCCAACGATTCGAAATTAATCAACTAAACTCTTTTAACCTAGTTAACCAACATTCGTTAACTACCGAGACACTCCACTATAGCCCGATAGTTACACTCTCCTCACTTTAGATGTAGACCCCTAAATTTGTCCGATATTTTTTTAAAAAGGGCGTATAAAAAAAGTGTTCTAGAACTTTTAATTAACCAATTCAATCATTATTAAATTACGTATGATAAATTAGGTTAAATATTTTATTTTGATTAATTAATTTGCCAAATCAAATATTAGGTTTATTTGGTAAAGTTAATTAAACAAAATATTTTGTTTCCTTGGGTGATTGATTGGCAAATAATATTTTGTAAATTTGGAAGGTAGAATTTGTGTATTTATTTAATTCCCTTTTCATTTTTTATTTTATTGGATTTTTAATTTTATTTGATCGCCTTTCTAATATGCGGTGGTTGAAATTGGCTATAAAAAGGGAGCCCTCTCACATCTTGCAATTCATGATTTTTTTAGCCTGAGAATACCTCCCTACACGTTTTTTTGGGCTAAGGATAGACTCTCCAAATCTCTCTCTCTTAAAACCCTAGATACACTTTTCTCCCTCTCCCACCTAACTTCCCTCTCCTACTCCTCAAGATTTTTTTTTTCTTTCCCTTCTCTACTCACGTTTTCTCTCCCTCTCACCATCACTCTCTCTCAATCTCACGTCGCCACTTCATAAGCCTTATTCCCAATCCAACGGTCACAAGCATTCTTTGTAAGTATTTTTTTTTTTAAACCTTTGTTTTCATTTCTTTCTCCAATAGTTTTCTTCTTTTTTTAATGAGATTAGTTTTTCCATGCTTTTGTAAAGTTAGTTTATTTTTTCATTTGCTTTATTTTAATGTGTTTTTTCCTTACATTTACGAAGTTATGTTATTTTTTTCTTTAGGTAACATTCGACAATTGCATGCATGTTCCGATTCCAATTTTATCATTTTTATTTTGGTGTAATTAAACCTCTAGAGTTGATTATTATATGTTGTTTATGTTCAACTTGTTAATTTTATTTTAATATTGAATCTAGTATTATTATTTATAGTTTAGCCATATATTTTCATTACATCAATATGTAGATACTTTGCCTAAACCAATGTTTCTTGTTTTGCTAAAAAAAATAAAGGAATCTCCAACGACGGAATCTCAATTTTTGGTATGCCAATGTTGAGTTTTCTCGAGGTAAGAAATCAATGTCTTAGAATGTCGAGATTTGATTTCAATATGTTTCCTTTAAAGCAAATGAATTTAATGAACTTCTAATTCTTGAATATGATAGTTTTCTTCTCTTTTTAAGCATTTTATCTCAATTGTATATTGCTGATTTTTTTTTAAAATTTTATTTCACTATGTTATGATATTGTATTTAATCTATATTCCTCTATATTTCTTTTCGTAATTAAATATTTCCAAAATAAAAATCTTCCAACGATGGAATCTTGAATTTTCGGGATGCCGATATTTGAGTTTCTTGAGGAAAAAAAAAATCAAATCATGGAATGTAGGAATTTGATTTTAATATTTATTTCCTTATAAAACATGAATAAAAATTGTTTATATTTTAAAACTTATTTTTTTTTAAAAAAAAAAAAGGCATATTTCATAAAATGCATTTCTTTAAAAGGAATGTATTAAAAGCTTTTGCTAAAATTGTTTCATTGACTTCATTTTCAAAATAATAAATCAATCCAAAACTATTTTCCATAAAAATGTCACTTGCTTTAAAAATAAAATTAATTAAGAGTTTTCCTTAAAAAAATATTATTTACTCACACATTTTTTCCAAAATTAATAAACCAAATGTCATTTAAAAAAAAAAAAAAAAAAAAAAAAAACAAACTTTCCTATGACGAAAATTGGGAAATCGAGATGTTGACTTTCCTAATATTCTTGAGGTGTTATGAATTTAAATTTGGGATGCCAAATTAAATTCATACAAATTTTGAATGACTTTATGCCACCCATAATTATTGCTCATTATTTGTTTAAGGAATAACGAGAAGTAAAATATGGGACAGTTAAAAATCAATAAAAAAAAATCTTCTTTAGTATTTATAATTGCCAATTTCCTTAAATAACACAAGAAAAATAAAATTTCGTTCTTTGAACGAGTGTTGTGGGGTGCTAATACCTTCCTCATACACAAAAGACCCCCGAACCTTAAATTTTTTATTTGCATACCATTTTAGCATATTTTGGGTGTCCAGTCACACCCTCTAAATCAAGATTGGTGGCGACTCCATTTTCCTCCTCTTGGGAACAAAGTCGGCCGCTCCGCGTCGCAAACCCGTAGCGACAGTAGATATATTTATGTCCACCCGATATAACAATTATTAGTAAGTTGACCCTTCACAGGTTGTTTGTAACTACAGTTGGATCAAATGTCCATTTTACCCCTAAAGTTACATCTGGTTCCTTAAGTCCACACTGAGGCCCTAATGAACAATTGGTTTGTGGTCCCACCACTAAACCTAATACCTCGCGAGCCAATGAAAGGGTGGGATCCCTTTGTTCACGTCTCATAGCCAACACTTAAGGGAACAACCTCTCTACTATCCCTAAATTGGGTAGGAGTGAATTCCGTCTTCCAGGATTATGTCCCCAGCTATCTACTTGGTCTTATCCCCAAAATGGTAGGCTTATTGAGTCAGCGATGATGAGTCACTCTCACCCATGCAAATCAAAGGATAATCCCAGATAAATAGGAGTTCATAGTTAGCTCAGGATTAAGATCGAGTTACCTACGTCATCAGACTAAAATAAGTCAGTTTCAACAGTAAACGACATTATAAAGGAAATTGACTTATTTCTTGGTCCTGGTCTTATGCAAACTCATTTTGCATAGGACGCCCCCACACGCATGTCTCTACATGAACGATTCAGGATCACATTGTTTGCACTATATATAGAGTGGACCGCATCACATAGTGTTCCCAGGATAAGGTACCCATCCTTATCCCTATACTATAGACCGTGTAGACTATTACTTGAACTCCATCCACTTTTATGTCACTACATAGAGTTAAAGTATTCATATCATATAACCATGGATGTTAGTTTATTTGATTTTGGGTTATTTAATGTGCAATTCACTTATTTAATAACTTAAGTGAACAAAAACTCAATAACGACTTAGCTTTATCGAGAACAAGTATATTTACTATTTGTTTCATTCACTATCTACGAGTTTTAGGGCACCAAACCCAATAGATCTAACTTCCTTAAAGGATTTGGGCAAGAAGTTCAAAGGATCACTGCTTGATCCTAGTCACTAACTTTTTCACTGGTATTTTGAAGTTTAGTACATATTATATTGAAATCATCCAACTTTTCTTCAAGGTTCTTTGATGGATTCATTTTAAAACAAAAGAATCGTTCCTTGAGAAAGATTATATTTGTAAGAGACTTTGACATATACCAATCTTCCAATTTCACCCAAAGTTCCTTGACTTTATGAATTTTACTCACTCTTTTAATTACACTATCGCATAGATGGAGTATGATCGAATTGTACGCTATTTCTTCCATCTCTTCTTTTTATAATTCAATCATAGTTATAGGTAGCTTACCCATATCAAGCAAAGCTTTGGCCACTTTCTGTTGCATAAGAAGAGCCATCATCTTCGTCTTCCATATTCTGAAGTCTCTTTTGGCATTGTACTTCTCCAACTTGACTTTGGCGGACATTGTAGTTTGTGAATTGCCCTACAAAGATTTAGATTCTTTAAACAGCAGAATCCTCATGATCAAGGTCCCAAAGATTGCAAATAAAACTCCAATGCAATCTTGAACTAAATGCCTCTTTCGAAAATATAATAAAGGAAGAAGAAGAATTGAAAAAGCTTCAACTAGAATCCTCTTTCAGTCGAGAGGCTCTGATACCAATTGTTGATGCCAATAAGCCAACACCCACAATGCTCGATGATAACAACAACAAGAAATAAAAAAAAAGGTAATCAAAGGGTAGAGAAAGAAGAAGACAAAAGGAATTATAGTGGTTCCACCATAAGAGGTGTAAATCCACTTTCTGAGGCACCTGGAGTGATCTTTTATTCAATAAGCTTTCAAGGTAATACAAGGGAAAAGAATTGTTAAGACTCACTTTACAAAAAGCATCCGAGTCTTTTATATACTCTTGCTGTTACAGAGTAAACTAATTAACAGTAAATAAAAACGGGTATTTGTGGACAGCGTGTCAACTTCAGTTACTGTCACGTGTCGATCCTTGTATGAAGCTGAACTTCAAAATATTAAATATCATAATCAATAATAGTATAAAAAAAATTAAGTTTAATTATATATCATATATCATTGATATATTGTACTCAAAATAAAAAAAAAAAAAAAAATCTCATTGATATATGAAAAAATGACATTTCATAATGATTAATAATTAAGAATCCATGATAAGAACTCGGAATCCACAATCATAGAGCGTTCTTTATCACATCTTGTTCATAATGAAGAGTCCGTCCCAATGAAAACCTCACTAACTTTGAACACATGCTCGCAATTTCTCTAGTCTTATTTTTCCTTGGAAAAGATAGTGACAGGTTGAAGACATATTTATGTATTTCACGTAGCCGAATACACAAGAAAATTTGGATTTTGTTACAAATACACTGTATATTTAATTATAGATATCCATTTTTGGGCATTCAACCCCACCATTTTAGGGCAACTCACCATGACTCCTTAACTTTAGGCTCAAGACTCTCCCTCCCTCTCCTATTTTAGGTATTGTAAGTTGTAATCATCCCTATTGTACTAGTATAAATAGGGAGGTTCATGAAGGGTTAACAACAACTCAATTGAATGCAATTCATTTGCTCTCTTCTCCCTACCTTTGCTCTCTCTATTTCTCTAAGTGTTCTTGTTATTGTTCTTCACGTTTTATAACACGTTATCAGCACGATTCTCTTCCATTTTAGTCCAGCTGAAAGGTAGGGTTCATTTTACTTTCCATTATTGGTTGCACTTGTCTTCTGTATGTTTCACATATACAGTGTATATGTATTATAAATACCTCGTATATACACTGTGTATTGAACGTTGACAACATATGTTTTATGCTAGATTATTGTATTATTTGTTATTATGCATACTATATGTGATTAGTAAAGTATCATATTTATGTATTGATGATATTAACATTTGAATCATTTTTATTGTTTATGATTCTATATGTGTCAATGATGTTTATGTTAATTACATTATCCACATCATTGAAATGTTGATAGTATGCTTATATCCTTATTATTTATGTAATAGTTTAGAATGTTAAATGCATATTCAATGAACATGATGCACATATACACACTGTATATATCTAAATTTTAAATCATGTGCATCTTCTAAACTTTCTCACTTTGCTACTGTATATTGATCTCGTTAGTTTATGTATTCTCTGTTCGATATAATTTTCACATGATTCTTTGTATATTTTATATCATGTGCATTTAATATATATACAGAGTATTTGATATACTGTCACAGCTTTATATACAGAGCATGTTTTATATATTATTATATATTTTATACGAATATTAGAACATGTTGTTTACCAACCATTTATTATTTGGGTTTCATACGTATGTTTGAATATTTTTGTTTATGTTGATTAACTTTTTAAATTCATAATATACACATGCATTAGTTCAAATTTTCCTATGGCAAAGTTCGCAAGACTTGTATAGTAGTTAGTTGCTCTTCCTAAAGTAAATTTGTATGTTATGCACACGAAGTTGCATAAAAATGCTCCTTTTGATTTAATGCACCAGAAGTTGCATCGTTTTCAAATCAATAATTGCTCATGATTAAATGCACTTGTTGTTGCACAAGTTTAATGCTCACTATAATTACATGCACTTGTAGTTGTATAATTTTAATCAATAAGTGATTTTAAACAAGTGAGCATATGTTCAGAATAATGTTTATCTTTCTTTTCAATTATAGAATATGTTCTTGTAGTAGCAATATTGAGAAAGAAAGTTTTAAATATTGTGATGAGCAAACACCATGTATTCTTGAGATTAAATCAATCAAATAAGCATTTGATGAAAAATCATGAATCTCAACCAATCGTTTCAATATCATTCCCTGAAGTGAATATGGTTATATCGAATAATAATGGTCAATGTCAAGATCATTGTTATAGGTGATTTTGGACGACCCAGGTGCACAAGGAGCTGACGAGGACAATCGGGCAGAGGTAGGACCAAAAGACCGACCCAGAGGAAGACCGGACCAAAGGGTCGGGCCACGGCCTCGGCAAAAGGCCGAGGCCGACCATTCGGCCCGTTTGCGCTGGCCGAGCCCGGTGACTTCTTTTCGGTCCCTGATGCCACGAATTCCTAAAACCCCTAGGAGGACAAACAGGTATAAAACCCCCCTCTTCACCACGGAAGAAGGGGTCTGAGACTCTACTCCTGACTCTCCTCTTACCATCTATAGCTTCTCCTCGGTTTTCTGACTTAGGCATCGAAGGCGGTGTGGCCTACACCACGCCGGTGTGCAGCGGTTTTTGCTGGTCTTGCAGGTCACGTCTTCCCAAGTTTCTACAAATTCACCGTTGGTGTCACGTGAAGGTCAGATGAGTCTTCTGTCCGGATTTTGGCATCAACAGTTGACGCCGTCTGTGGGGAAGAGTGCTTGCCAGTTCAGATCGCGCATCGGTGGTGGTCTGCAGGATGGATCGGGTTCAGAAACCAGAAAGAAACCTCGGGTATGAGCAGAAAGCGCCGAACCAGACTGGGGTAGACCTCGGTATGGAAAAGGCCGACCCTAACTTCGGAGACTGTTGTAAGGTTCTATGTGCCCACGATGTTGTGGACCTGACCCAAGAGGACAACCGGCAGAAGGAGAGAGAGAGCCGAGAAGTTTTTGTGTCTGACCAGCATCGAGAAGATAGAGGAAAAGGACGCGGGGTAAAAGATGGAGGCCAGATCCGACATGAGCACTCCTCGACCAATGGCCGAGGCCGAGCAGAAGTCCAATCACAAAAAGGCCCGCAGAAGTTCGCCGCTAAAGATAGCGTCAGGTACGTACACAGGGAATAATGATAGGAAAAAGTCGGAGGCTCGGGCAAAGTCCGAGGCCGAGCAGGGCTAAAACGGGCGAGAGCTATCCAAATGGCTAAAAGACGAAGCGACAAGGTGCCGAGCCTTCGCGCTAACACTCACAGGTTTGGCAAGGCAATGGTTTAGTAAGATCCCTCGGAAGTCAATCGGTTCGTTTAAAGAATTGGCCCAAGTGCTTGTTACGCAATTCCTAGGAGCCTGGAGCCGACAGAAGCCTCAGATCAAGTTGCTGACAGTAAAGCAGGGGCCTCGAGAAAGTTTGAAGGATTATATTAACAGATTTTGTAACGAAGTTTTGTAAGTAGAAGGCCATGACGATGGAGTTGCCTTGATTGCTATGATTTTAGGTCTACAGGATGGAAGACTGCTCAGCTCGGTCAGCAAGAGTAGTCCTCAGCCAATGGCCGAGGCCGACCAAAGGCCAAGGAGCCACAGGGTTGTGCTGAACCAAAAGTCAGATTCGACAGGTATACACCACTAACAGCTTCGCTTGAACAGGTCTTGGCCACAATACAGGATACAAACCTAATGAAGTGCCCATAAAAATTGAGGTCGGACCCAGACAGGAGGAATTGGAACAAGTACTGCATGTTCCACGGAGGCCACGGTCATACAACCCGAGAATGCATACAGTTGAAGGACGAGATAGAAGCCCTAATCCAAGAGGGTTACCTCAAGGAGTTTGTGGGGAATGACAGAAGCTAGAGGTCATTGCCAGCAGATCAAGGTAAAGGCGGTGTCAACCCACCGCTCGAGATACGAACAATTTTAGGAGGACCATCCGGTGGACAGTCAGGCAGGGAGCGAAAGGTCGCCATTCGAGAGGCACAACGAGAGCCCGAAGGGCAAGAAGTTTACAGCTGCTTGAAGAGAGACCCGGGAACTTCCTAGGTCTCCCTAGGCTTTCCCCAGGAGAGTGTACGCACCCCTGGGATGAACACAACAGCTTGAACAGGGGCCCAGGAAAATCCCAAGCCTCCGTTTTTCCCCAGAAGAGTGTACGCACCCCTGGGAAGACCACAACACTTGACCTTTTATCGTAGATGAAGCGATTCGAGCCGAAAGGGAGATGCTCTGCACATAAGTCGAGTCACGGACTGAGCACGCAGATGACATAGAGGAGTTGGTCGGCCTCATGCCAAGGCCGAAGCCGACCTAGGGGCTAAGACCGATCACCACCTTCAAGAGCCCGGTCACGATGTAAGTCTTTCCTTACTCAAAAAATGCATGTTTTACGTATTGAATACATGTTTTTGAGTGGGGGATTGAGAATAATCATGGTCGTTAGTTATATTGCAATAATTGTTGCCTGGCTATTTTCAAGCTTTTGGAATGCTTTGTTGCTTTATGTGCCATCAAAATTGTGTGGAAATGTGATAGAAGGTAGTTTAACATACTTTGTTCCCCGACTGAGTGTACGCACCCTCAGGAGGAATACAACGTTGAAGAGAGGCTTGGGAAATTCCTAGGCCTCCCGAATTTTTTTCTCCAGAAGAGTGTACGCACCCCTGGGATGACGACGTTGCTTGAAGAGAGGCTCGGGAAATTCCTAGGCCTCCCCAAGCTTTTTCCCCAGAATAGTGTACGCACCCCTGGGATGAGCACCACGCTTGAAGAGAGGCTTAGGAAATTCCTAGGCCTCCCTAAGCATTTCCCCAGAAGAGTGTACGCACCCTTGGGATGACCATGCAGCTTGAAGAGAGGCTCGGGAAATTCCTAGGCCTCCACAAGCTTTTCCCCAGAAGAGTGTACGCACCCCTAGGATGACGACAATGCTTGAAGAGAGGTTCGGGAAATTCCTAGGCCTCCCCAAGCTTTTCCCCAGAAGAGTGTACGCACCTCTGGGATGACGACGATGTTTGAAGAGAGGCTCGGGAAATTCCTAGGCCTCCCCAAGCTTTTCCCCAGAAGAGTGTACGCACCCCTGGGATGACCACGATGCTTGAAGAGAGGCTCGAGAAATTCCTAGGCCTCCCCAAGCATTTCCCCAGAAGAGTGTACGCACCCCTGGGATGACCATGGAGCTTGAAGAGAGACCCGGGAAATTCCTAGGCCTTCCCAAGCTTTTCCGCAGAAGAGTGTACGCACCCCTGGGATGACCATGCAGCTTTAAGAGAGGCTCGGGAAATTCCTAGGCCTCCCCAAGCTTTTCCCCAGAAGAGTGTACGCACCCCTGGGATGACTATGTAGCTTGAGGAGAGGCCCGAGAACTTCCTAGGCCTCCCCAAGCTTTTCCCCAAGAGAGTGTACGCACCCCTGGGATGAATATAGCAGCATGAGGAGCAAAATAACGAGCAATGTAGGAAAAATGCCCAGCCTCACGCCAAGGCTGAGGCCGAGCATTCTAGCCGTAAGTACGACTGTGAGGGCTTGCAGTGAGGCTCGACTGGCACAACCAAAATATCCAAGGCAGCAAAGAAATGTTCAAGCAGAAGGTGAGTCTGCACAATAAGCCCAACTACAGAGCAAGCATATAGCATAAGGAAGCTGCTCGGCCTCATGCCAAGGCCGAGGCCGACCACCTAGAGGCCAAGTCAAAAATTTAGCCGCGAAAGCCTAGGTACGAAGTTAGTTTATCCTTACTCAAAAAATGTATGAATACATATTTTGAGTTGGGGGGTTGGGAATGAGGACAAACCGAGTCCATGATCGTGGTCATGTTAGGATTACGTTATGAACAACGGTGGAGCTATTTTTAGGATTATTTATTCTCATTTCGTATAACACATGTCTATAGCTTCTCCCCACAGTATAATGCAGACACTTGCAAATTAAATAAAGTGTTTTATACTGTGTTGGTGCAAAGCATTTTTCCATAGGATGTGGCGCATATTGCTAGACAGGAATGATTCTTGTAGAGGCCAAACTTCCGCTCTTTCCCGTGGAAAGAGACTAAACTCTTGCAGAGAGGTTGACGCATGCCCTCAACCTCCCCAAGTTTTGCCCAAAAGAGTGTACGCACCCCTGGGATGAATACAATACTTGAAGAGAGGCTCTAGTATTTCCTCGACCTCCCCAAGTTTTCCCCGACTGAGTGTACACACCCTCGGGATGGATACAACAGAGTAAATTAGCAAGCAAAGCAGAAGAAATGCTCGGCCTCAAGCCAAGGCCGAGGCCGAGCATCCCAGCTCCAAAGCCAACCCCCAGGCACACATTCAAAGCAGTGTGAGTGGATCGAGTTCTCAGTCACTTCACTTTTTAGCATGGTCGAAGTGCTCAAAGCCACAGGGAGATGCTTAAGGTAGGGCCGAAAAAATATACACATAAGCCTAACCGTGGAGCGAGCAAGCAAACAGCACGGAGGAGTTGGTCAGCCTCATGCTAAGGCCGAGGCCGACCATTCACCTTCAAAAGACCAGGTATGAAATTAGTCCTTCTTACTCGAAAAATGCAATTCTTGAAGTAATAAATGCACATGTTGAGTGGGGGCTGGGAATAGGGATAGGTTAAGGCCATTCCATTCCTTTGTTGTTGTAATTGCCATGCAACTCTTCCATTATTTTCAAATAAAGACTGACATATGAATGCAGGGGGCTAAGTGTTGAGCTAACAGGGGCCAGAGGCCAAGGCCGATCCTAGCCTCCTCTCTCATTCTTTCTTTTGCAGAAATTAACTTTTCAATGCAGGATTGTGAAGTCTTTTGTTTCTTTTTCCTATTTCTAATTATGGATAAGCCCTGGATCTGGAAAGAAGCACTCCGAATGACCAAGTACGGGGGGCTCGCTGCCCCTAAAGCGAAAATGGAAAATGTTGTGCTCAGCCTCTTCCCGAGGCCGAGGCCGACCAGAGAGGCCCTCTAGCCACTTCTGTAACTTCTCACTCTTCTCATTTCCATTTCACCTAACCCCTACTCAGGGAGTTTCTACTTTGCATAGTTCATCCTATCTTGCAGGATGACAAAGAAGTCATACAAAAGTCAGCACGAGACGAGAGTTGTACTCTTAAATTGGGCTTAAGGAGCTCGACCTATAGCATTAAAGTCGCACCTGAATCCCAATTCAAGAGTGGGGGCTTAATGTTATAGGTGATTTTGGACCACACAGATGCACAAGGAGCTGACGAGGACAATCGGGCAGAAGTAGGACCAAAAGACCGACCCAGAGGAAGACCGAACCATGGCCCGACCCATATGGTCAGCCTCGGCAAAAGGCCGAGGCCGACCATTAGGCCCGTTTGCACGGGCCGAGCCCGGTGACCTCTTTTCGGTCCCTGATGCCACGGATTGCCCCGGTTCCGCCTGGTTCGTCCCGAAACACCTCTTAATTCCTAAAAACCCTAGGAGGACAAACAGGTATAAAACCCCCTCTTCACCACGGAAGAAGGGGTCCGAGACTCTACTCCTGACTCTCCTCTTACCATCTATAGCTTCTCCTCGGTTTTCTGACTTAGGCATCGGAGGCGGTGTGGCCTACACCACGCCGGTGTGCAGCGGTTTTTGCTGGTCTTGCAGGTCACGTCTTCCCTAGTTTCTACAAATTCACCGTTGGTGTCACGTGAAGGTCAGGTGAGTCTTCTGTCCAGATTTTGGCATCAACAATCATGATTAATAATAAAGGAAGAAGCAGTTATTCATCTAGTGGTGGTTACTGAAAGAAAAGTTTCATATTTTAGATATGATATAAAAGATGCATTAGTTTTGTACCTATTGTACGAAAATGAGAACTATGTGTAAAAGCAAACTTTGTAATCTCCTGAAGAGATGATTAATCTTGGAAATATGAAATAAATGTTATAAATTTCATTAAATCTCCTGAAGAGAAGATGAACATCATTAAATGAGCAACAAATGTTATATTATATTATATGAATATCCTTTCATTTAATGTTTAATTTATATTTATTTATTAAGTTCGATTTTATATTCAATTTCTTATTCTGGGGCTCACTATGTGTTATTTTATTTTCCTGAAGAAACATTAATATTTCACATATTTTGGTTGACTCCAAGATGAACAATGAAGATTTATGTTTGGCAGATAGTGCAACAACACACACTATCCTTAAAAGTATGAAATATTTCTCAGAATTGACAATGCTAGGAGTAAAAGTCAATACAATATCAGGTCCTGAAGACTTGATTGAAGGTTTTGGAAAAGCAAATATTATTTTGCCTAGAGGAACAAAATTCATAATTGATAATGCTTTGTTCTCTAGTAAATCAAAAAGAAACCTACTGAGTTTTAAAGATATACGTGGTAATGGTTATCATATAGAGACTGATAAGAAGAATAATATAGAGTATCTTTATATTATATCTATTGTCTCACATGAAAAACGTATATTAGAAAAGTTTCCTGCCATTTCTTCTGGATTATATTACACGCATATTCGTGTTATTGAAACATATGCAACAATGAACCTGAAGTTCAATGATCCAAATATATTTTCTGTTTGGCATGATCAATTGGGTCATCCTGGGTCAATAATGACGAGAAAGATTATTGAAAACTCACATGGATATCCATTGAAGAACCAGAAGATTCTTCAATCTAATGAATTGTCATGTGCTGCTTATTCTCAAGGAAAATTAATTATTAGACCCTCACCAGCTAAAGTTGGGACTGAATCCCCCGCATTTTTAGAACGAATTCATGGTGATATATGCAGACCTATAAATCCACCAAGTGGACCATTTAGATATTTTATGGTTCAAATTGATGCATCCGGTAGATGGTCACATGTGTGTTTATTATCAAGTCGAAACCTTGCATTTGCAAGATTACTTGCTCAAATAATTAAGTTAAGAGCACAATTTCCTGATTATGTAATCAAGAACATTCGTCTTGATAATGCTGGTGAGTTTACATCCCAATCATTTAATAATTATTGTATGTCAGTTGGGATAAGTGTTGAACATCCTGTAGCTTATGTTCATACACAAAATGGTCTAGTTGAATCATTTATAAAACGTCTGCAATTAATTGCTAGACCAATGCTTATGAGAGCAAGACTTCCAATATCTGTATAGGGTCATGCAATTTTACATGTTGCATCGCTTATACGCATTAGG
This sequence comes from Luffa acutangula, assembly GCA_036850905.1. Taxonomy (NCBI): domain Eukaryota; kingdom Viridiplantae; phylum Streptophyta; class Magnoliopsida; order Cucurbitales; family Cucurbitaceae; genus Luffa; species Luffa acutangula. Next base: position 12,436,896 of record CM072087.1, read on the forward strand.
CTAGCAGCCTATCATAAATACTCTCCATTACAATTAGCTTATGGCCAGCAACCAAATATATCTCATTTACGAACTTTTGGAAGTGCAGTACATGTTCCAATTGCTCCACCAAAACGTACTAAGATGTGTCCTCAAAGGAGGCTAGAAATATATGTTGGATTTGATTCCCCATCAATTATTAGATATCTTGAACCCCTGACGGGTGATGTATCTACTGCACGATTTGCTGATTGTCATTTTAATGAGACAAATTTTCCAACATTAAGGGAGAGATTTAGAAGTTGAAAAATGAAATTACATGGAATGCAGCGTCATTGTCTCATTTAGATCCCCGTACAAATCAATGTGAACTAGAATTTCAAAATATAACTCATTTGCAAAATATTGCAAATCAAATGCCAGATGCATTTACAGATGCTAAGAAAGTGACAAAGTTACATATACCAGCTGCAAATACACCATCGAAAATTGATATCCCGACGCAGCAAGTTATCATAAATAATGATTCTACTACACGCCAGAAGCATGGTAGACCAATGGGTTCCAAAGATAAAAATCTTCGAAAAAGAAAAGTAGTCAATAATCAAAATGACTTAATTGATAATGTGGATATTCCAGAAGAAATCCCGAATGTTCACTCATGAGAATATCGAAGAAGGTGAAATACCTGAGGATAATAATGAAATTTCGATAAATTATGTAATGAATGGAAAAAGATGGAACTGGAACAATATAGTTATTAATAACATTTTTGCGTATAATGTTGCTTATGACGTCATGTCTGAAAATGATGATCATGAACCAAAATCTGTCGAAGAATGTCGACATAGAAAGGATTGGCTTAAGTGGAAAGAAGCAATCCAGACAAAATTAAACTCACATTCAAAACGTGAGGTTTTTGGACCAGTAGTCCAGACACCAGAAGATGTCAAACCTGTGGAATACAAATGGGTATTTTTAAGAAAAATAAATGAAAAGAATGGGTTCACAAGATATAAAGCGAGACTTGTTGCACAAGGATTCTCGCAAAGGCCTGGTATTGATTATGAGGAGACATATTCTCCTGTGGTGGATGCAATAACATTGAGATATTTGATTGGCCTGACTGTGTATAAAAAGTTTGACATGCATCTTATGGATGTAGTTACAGCATATTTATATGGATCTCTTGATAATGATATTTATATGAAAATCCCTGAAGGATTAAAAATATCAGAGTCATATAATTCAAATCCTAGAGAATTATACTCGATCAAATTACAGAGATCATTATATGGGTTAAAACAGTCAGGAAGAATGTGGTATAATCGCCTGAGTGAATATTTATTGAAAGAAGGGTATCAAAATAACCCAATTTGTCCATGTGTTTTTATAAAGAAATCACAGTCAGGATTTACTATTATTACTGTATATGTTGATGATTTAAATATAATTGGAACTCCGAAGAGCTTCCAAAGGCAATAGAATATCTTAAGAAAGAATTTGAGATGAAAGATCTTGGGAAAACAAAGTTTTGCCTTAGCTTACAAATTGAGCATCTAGCAGATGAAATATTTATTCATCAATCAACTTATATAGAAAAGATATTAAAGAGATTTTACATGGACAAAGCACATCCATTGAACATTCCAATGGTAGTTCGTTCACTCGATGTAAAGAAAAACATCTTCCAACCTCAAGAAGATAATGAAGAACTTCTTGGTCCAGAAGTACCATATCTTAGTGCAATTGGTGCACTTATGTATCTTGCTAATAATACACGACCCGATATAACATTTTCAGTAAATTTATTAACTAGATATAGTTCTTCTCCAACAAAAATACATTGGAATGGAGTTAAACATATCCTCCGTTATCTTCGAGGGACAATTGACATGGGTTTATTTTATTCTAATAAATCAAACTTTGATCTAGTTGGTTATGCACATGCAGGTTATTTATCTGACCTACATAAAGCTAGATCTCAAACAGGTTATTTATTTACATATGGAGGAACTGCTATATCATGGCGGTCTATGAAACAGACAATAACAGCTACTTCCTCAAACAATGCTGAGATCATGGCGATTCATGAGGCTAGTCGAGAATGTGTATGGCTAAGATCAATGACTCAACACATTTGTGAAACATGTGGATTGTCCTCTAGCAAAGATTGTCCAACAACATTATATGAAGACAATACAGCGTGTATAGCCCAAATCAAAGGAGGATACATTAAAGGAGATAGAATGAAACATATCTCACCAAAACTCTTCTACACTCACGATCTTGAAGAAAATGACGATATCACTGTTCAACAAATTTCTTCAAAAGACAACTTGGCAGACTTATTTACGAAGGCATTACCTACTGCAACATTTGAGAAGTTGGTGCACAACATTGGAATGCGACGACTCAGAGATCTCAAATGATGTTTTTATGAGGGGGAACAAATATACTGCACTTTTTTTCTCTTCGCTATGGTTTTTCCCACTGGGCTTTCCTAGCAAGGTTTTTAATGAGGCAGTAATTAATGTATATAAATATAATGTACTCTTTTTCCTTCACTGGGGTTTTTCCCATTGGGTTTTTCCTAGTAAGGTTTTAATGAGGCATATATTTCATATACAATGGATATCTAAGGGGGAGTGTTACAAATACACTGTATATTTAATTATAGATATCCATTTTAGGGCATTCAACCCCACCATATTAGGGCAACTCCCCATGACTCCTTAACTTTAGGCTCAAGACTCTCCCTCCCTTTCCTATTTTAGGTCTTGTAAGTTGTAACCATCCCTATTGTACTAGTATAAATAGGGAGGTTCATGAAGGGTTAACAACAACTCAATTGAATGCAATTCATTTGTTCTCTTCTCCCTACCTTTCCTCTCTCTATTTCTCTAAGTGTTCTTGTTATTCTTCTTCACGTTTTATAACAGATTTAAGAGAAATGGTGTGTAGTTTTTTTTTTTAAAAAAAGATAAAATTAATTAATTTATTTTTTATACATTAAAACATGGGGATGTGAGATTTGAATCTCTAAACTCTTGGTTGAGGATACGAGATTTATGTCAGTTCAACTATATTTTGTTGGCAAACAACATATATAGCTTAATCATAGAGATTTTTTGGAATTACAAAACTTTTTTTACTCTTCATCTGGTAAGGTCCTACCTATATAAGGATCTATTTTTTATACTTTTGTTCCATAGAAACTAAGGTCTTTCTTTCATCGTGTGTTTCTCCTTTAAGAATAAGAATTATCTTCCTATTACAAATTTTTGGTGGATTGTTTGATCTATCATCTAACATTTTAATGCTAGTTGTCAAAAAAAAAAAAAAAACCCTTTTAATTCTAGCTTTCTTTTTGTATGACATACAAGTAATTTAGTCAAGGAGCTTAAAGATACCTTACCGGTTGAAATTGAGTCCATGTATGTTTACAATTTATATATATCCTCTTATAATTTTTGTCGAATGGTTTGAAGGTGAGAAGCGTCCCCATATGGTGTTCCTCTCGAAAACGAAGGTGCACTCTTCGCGGTTTGATAGTTTGAAGGTGAGATTGGGTTTTGCCAATTGCTTATGTGTTGATAGTCGTGGGAGAAGTGAGGGCCTTGCTTTGCTATGGAGTATGGAGGTGGGTTTCAGTTTACTATCTTTCTCACCAAATAACATCGATTGGTGGATTGACTGGGATTCTAAGCAGTGGCGATTCACAGGCATATATGGGCATCCTCAGGTAGAGCTTATGTCCAGGACATGGTCTTTGCTAAAATGTATCTGTAGCAATGTGTCTACACCTTGGCTGGTGGGTGGTGATTTTAATGCAATCATGTTTCAGTATGAGAAGGAGGGGGGAGGGAAAAGCCTGCGATTGATGTTTGTGGCCTGAGGGATCTCGGCTTTAGCGGTGAACAGTTTACCTGGTGCAATGGCTGGCCGAGGAATGAGACAGCTTGGGAGAGAATTGACAGATGTTTGGGCAATATAGCCTGGCAAGACATGTTCCCCCGGTAGGAGGTGGCACACCTGGATTTCAATCGGTCGGATCATCGGCTGCTACTTCTTTCTTTATGTCTGACGAGTGTAGTGGGGGAGGTGCCAGGACAAAGGATACGACAGTTTGAGGAAGCATGGCTACTAGCACCAGATTTCAGGGAGGTAGTACAGGATAGTTGGAGGAGTAGAGTGGGGATTAGCTCGCCAGGAGATTTGGTGGTAGTTGCTGAAGATTGATTGGCCACCTTGGGTCGATGGGGTCGGGACAGATCAGGGGGGTATAGTCAGCGTATCAGAGATGGAGTGGCCCAAGTTCAGCAGGCTGTTAGAGACTTGAGTAGTGTAGGCTCGAGCTCAGGGGTGCAGAGGGCAGAAGCCCAGCTTGAGTCCTTCCTCGTTGATGAGGAGATTTGTTGGAAGCAGAGGTCGCGTGAAAACTGGTTGAAATGGGGGGACAAAACCACCCAATGGTTTCACAGGCATACCTCAATGAGGAAGAAGCGGAACACTATACGGGGGCTGGAGGATAGTTTTCGGACATGGATTCAGGAACCGGAGGGGATCATTGATAGCGAGCATAGCTAGCTACTTGTACTTATTTAATTTAGCTAGTCTTTTATGATGTTTGGGCTATTTTATTGTGCTTTATTGTTTATTTTGTAGGAAATGGTTGATTGGAGCTATAATGCCATATTAAAGTTAATCGGGTGCTCGGGGCGTGAAAAGATGCAAAGGAATGAAAAGAGTAAAAGTGGAAAAAAGTCAAATCTCGGTCAACAGCAGGCTAGCGTCTCGACGCTAGCTCTTGAGCGTCTCGACGCTCACATTCCATATCAGATTGGGCGCGTAAAGCTCACAGCGTCGAGACGCTATGATAGGAAGCGTCCCGACGCTACCGTTTTTCCTTATTCAGAACGCGCGTATAAGAGGCAGCGTCGCGACGCTAAGACGAAAAATCATAATAAAAGCTTATTTTAGGCTAGGTTTTTGGGGAGTTTGATTTGGGACCTTGGATAGCCGTAAAGAGGACAAAATAGAGCACTTGGAGGCTGAAAACAAAGGGAGAGACTTGGAAATCAACCCATTGTTCGTGGGGATCGTGACGGGGACGTCGGGATTCGGCCTACATTGAGTTTTCTTTTCCCTTTCCTTTCTTTAGTTAGATTTATGGCTTTCACATGTTCAGTTGAGCTTGTATTTACATTCATGAGTAGCTAAACTTGTAGCTTAGGGATTGATGTAGTTGATTAAGTTTATGGATTGATTTATGGTTTAAGTTGGGCAATGTTATTGTGTTTTTAATCTTGATTTAATGCTTTCAATTAATTGGCCATTAGTTGGATGATTTAAGTTTCGAATCTAGCTCGGGAGAGGGGATTCGATTTAGACTTACTCAAGATTGCATGAATAAAGTTTACTTTCTAATTCTTGACGGTTTTAGATTATCTTTAGAATTGGTTAAAAGATCTCATTGCCTTGCATGTTAATAAACTTAGATAGGGATATCAAGTTGGTTAATTTGCATGAGAATCAATTATACTCGGGAGAGGTAGTTGTGATTAAAGGGTCTTTGGCTCATAATTCCATTGTGCATAATAACTTATTCCTTAAAATCAATCCTAAACGAAATCGGCGAAATCAATTCCCTAAGTAGTTTTCCCAATTGAAATTCCATACTTTTTACTTGCTTTGATTTGTTTTTATCATCACATATTCATCACTTTTTGATCCCTAAATAAAATTGGGTAAGATAATTCGCAATACTTGATTTGCTTAAAAATCCAATCCAGAGGACGACATTCGAATTTACTATTCACTATATTATTACTTGACCCGTGCGCTTGCGGTAGGAAAAGTCCACATCAATCATTAGTCAGATTACTGATTATTTTGACCACATTTTTGCCTCGAGCCGTCCATCTCCGAGTGAGGTTAGTAGTGCGATTGCCAGTATGGGGGTGTCCGTTAGTGAGGAGATGAATACGCAATTACTCCGTCCTTTCCACAAGGAGGAGATTTTGCTAGCTTTGAAGCATAATGACCCTAAGAAGGCACCTGGACCGGATGGTTTGTCGGGAGCTTTCTTTAGGCAGTCGTGGGATGTTGTGGAGGCGGATGTAGTAAGGTGTTGCTTGAGTATTTTGAATGAGAAGGCTTCACCAGGGCTAATCAACGATACAATGATTGTGTTGATACCGAAGGTAAAGAATCCTCGTCGTGTGATTGATTATCGTCCTATCTCCCTGTGTAATGTAGTTTACAAGCTGGTGTCGAAAGCCATGGTGAACCAGATGAAGGGGATCCTGAATGGGTTGGTTTCTGAGAACCAGAGTGCATTTATCACTGATCGATGTGTGGTGGACAATGCTATTTTGGGCTATGAGTGTACCCATGCTCTGAAGGGCAAGTCTAGGGGTAGGCTGGCTAAGCATCTCTGAAACTGGATATGAGCAAGGCCTATAACCGAGTGGAATGGGTTTTCTTGAAGCAGATCATGTTGAAAATGGGTTTTGCACCAGAATGGGTGGAGTTGGTCTATCGATGCATATCCTCAGTGAGTTTTCCTTCAACGTGAATGGGCTTAGATGTGGGGCGGTGAATCCATATTGGGGCCTCAGGCACGAGGATCCTCTTTCCCCCTACCTGTTTTTGCTATGTGCGGAGGGATTGTCGAGTCTGCTTCGTGGGGCAGAAAGTTCAGGTGCTATCTCGGGTCTAAGACTATCCCGACAGCGCCCACCTAGTTCACATGTTCTTTGCAGATGATAGCCTGTTGTTCTTTAGGGCAGAGGTGGGGGAAGCTTGCATTATTCAGGATATACTCCGTTGCTATGGTATGAGCCTCAAGTCAAACGGTGAACTTTGATAAATCTATTATCTCCTTCAGTCCTAATACGGAGGAGGGCACGCAGGAGGAGGTGAGCCAAGTTCTACGTGTGCAGAAGGCACCTTGTCATGCTCAGTATCCGGTGCTTCCATCCTTTATGCCTCGTAGTAGGACGAACACGTTGAAATTTATAAAGGACCGAGTCTAGCAACAGATCCAGGGGTGGAAGGGGAAGTTGTTCTCAGTGGGAGGAAGGGAGGTCCTGCTGAAGTCTGTGGTATAGGCCATTCCATGCTATGCTATGAACTGCTTCCGGCTCCCGAAGAAACTAATTGCTGAAATAAACTGGATGATGGCGAGGGTTTGGTGGAGTGAGGTGGAGGAGGATAGGAAGACTCACTAGGTGAGTTGGAAGAGTCTGTGCAGGCCGAAGTTTGTGGGGAGAGGGGATGGGCTTTAGGGACCTAGAGGACTTTAATCAGGGCCTACTAGCCAAGTAGTGCTGGAGGATAGTCAGTCAGCCGACTTCTTACTTGGCCTGTGTTCTGAAAGGGGGGTATTATCCGTCATCGGAGTTCTTGGATGCGATGGTAGGGAACCGACCTTCCTTTATCTAAAGGAGCCTTATGTGGGGGAAGGAGTTGCTGGAGAGGGGAATTCGTTGGAGGATTGGGAATGGAGAAAGAGTGAGTGTGTATGGGTCCAATTGGGTTCCCCGTGATACTATTCTAAGGATTACTTCGTCGATGACATTGCAGCCTGATGCTAGAGTTAGAGATTTGTTCCCGGCGTCAGGGCAATGGAATGAGAATCTTATCCGGCAACACTTTAGTCTGCAGGAGGCAAGATATATTCTCTCCATTCCTTTACGCCAGGTTGCTTGCGATGATGCGGTTGTTTGGCATTTTGTGAAGTCTGGTTTGATCTAATCTTTAAATAAAAATGACAATGATGAAAGTTTATACATCTTTAGTTGTTCTTAGTTTGGTTTTTGGTACAAAATTATTTTTTTAAGTTAAATTATATAATAATATAATAAGTAATTAGATGGAAATGTAAAATCACATTATTATATTTATTTTTTAAAGGAAAAAGTCATGTGCAATTTATGCAGAAACAAAAATCTACAATTATCATTTTTTTAAAATAAAAATCTACAAATACATTTATAATTTATATTGAAATGTCTATAATATATACCTATAATTTACTTTTGTTTAGTTTGTATCTCTCTCCCCCAATACTCTCTTCCCACCCCCTCTAAACTTGACTTCTCTCTCTTGAAATATTATATATCACCTCTTCAAATTCCATCTAATTGAGTTCAAAACTAAGCAATTATTTCTCATTTAATATAACATGTCTATCTTTTAATCAACGACTGCATTTCTAGGAAGGAAAAAATGAAATGCGACCGCATTTCTGGAAAAATCAGAGGTCGTTCCGAGTCATGCGTGGGTCGTTGTTGACGAGTCTTCTTCGCACCTAACTGGCTGTTTTGACCCCGAAACTTACTGGGCAACCTTCCAGCACCTATTTCGCAACTCCTCAACCATTTTCTACACTATATGAGCTCGAGATTCGAAGTCAAATCTAAGCAGAACCCACTTGGAAGAAAAGGGTGGTGACAGAACCCTAGCTCGACGCCAATGAGTAGGGATGCCTGAGGTCCTTCTTAGATGACCAAATTCCAACCTGAGAGAGAGTTAGACATCAAACCTTGTGGTTTGTAGAGAGTTTCACCCATTCCCACTTGTAAAAGCGAGAGAGTGGAGCGTCTTAGCAAACTCTAGAAGGATTGAGTAAATAGGAAAACCCATAATATTTAGTTATCTCTTCTATTTCCAGCTCTTGAATCTTTTCATTATTATGTATTATTTACGTTATTATTTCAATGAAAATGTGTTCATTTGCTTTTTATCTCATCATGAGTAGCTAAATCCCGTTGAGGGGTTCAATGTGGTGAATTCCCTTAGGGTTTAATGGCTTGAAAGTGTATTATTTGCTTAAGTTGTGTTCAATGCATGTCATTCTTTATTGAATATCATTCTGATATTGCTGAGTTTAATTTGATCACTTATACTTTGCATGCTATGTGAGTTTTATCTCGAAAGGGACAAACGATATTGATTCTCATAAAGGTGATATAGGAGAAAAAGCTCGAAAGAGATTGTTTGGCGGTATAGGGCAAGCTGCCTAACGCACCCTATATCGACTATAGGGTTATAGGTTGCATTCGTGAATTATCTATGTCGGAGTCGAGTCATAGAAATGTGCATAACGGTACTCGTTTAGCCTTCTAACGGTTCTTGGGAACAAGTGCCAAATAGAAGTTAAATCTGACCCAATGCATTGAATACACTTAAGTTAAAAATTGCATGAGTATGGTTGTTACCTTAGGGATGAATCCATGTTGAATACCTCGTTGTTTATCATTGTTATTCTTTATTATTTATTTGCTTGTTTTATTTATCTTTTCAAAAACCCAATCAATCAACTTATTTTCTTTGGTTACCTTTTTCAAAAGCAATCATTTGAGCAGTTTCTTTTTCAAATCTGAATTTTCAGTTTAGTCCTCGTGGGATCGATACCCTTGGAGTACTTGTAAGGTTTTTCATTACTACGTGAGACAGTGTATACTTGCACTTAAGTGTTAGCTGAATTATTCTTTATTATTTCACTTACCATCTTATCTCACATCCATCTATTCAGCTGACGATGCACCAGTCGTCTCCCTCGGTCATCCCACGATTCTTCTCGAAATTTAGCCACGCCTGCGATACCCACGAGTTTCGGCTTGGGTTTTCTCGTTCACTCGCACGGTAAGGTCCTTCTCTTTCGATTTTCTTTCAGTTTCGGCAAGGGGCGTGTTTAATCAACTTTTCTCCCTCTTGTTTTCGGCCAGATCTGTGAGGTGGGAGTCAGAATCTTCCGGTAAGCACTCATCGTTACCCATGCTTTATTAACCTTGAATTTAGATTACCCACTCTTGTTCGACATTTAAACTTGTTCTTGTGGTCGATTTCTTTCCTTTTCAATGCTATGTAGTGTCCTTTTGGGTTCAATATCGCTATAATCTTGTGACCCATCCTTCGTTTGGTTTTAAACTCGAACACCCACTATCTATGGACGCTATACAAGTGGTTTTAAACCTCTTTAGTTGCTGGACAACAGTTGTTCGGGGTCTTTTGCTCGTTGATCTGTAAATTCCAACACTCTCTCTTTCCTTTATTAAGTCTATTAGGTGCTTTGAATTAATTTGTAACCTTAGAAGTTATTACTTGTAGTTTGGGCTCTTTAGGCTCTTCCAGTCGATTCTGTTGATCTTTTAGGATTGCTTAGGAGCGCCTTAGGTAAGTGAAATTCTACCTGTTGGGTCTATTGGCTTGTGTGCTAGCATGATGTGTGGTTTACTTGTTTGGTTTTATCATACTATATAAATATGTATGTGTTATGTGTTCGTGATAAGTTTTGAATATGTTGAGTTGTTGCGTTGAGCTTATACGGTGAAACTGTTGTACTAAGAATGTTGTTTCATTGTGATTGGTTGAAAAATGTGAACGTGTGTTTCATTTGATGTGTTTTATGACTTAATGCATGGTTTAGAAAGCATGTTTGGTATGTGCATTAGGGGTTGCATGTCATTGGTATAAAACATGGTTTAGAAGCATGATGAGTAGAATTCATGCATTCTAGTGAGATTGTGATGTCAAAGGACCTTGTGTGTTGTAAAGGAGAGTTAAGTGAATACCAAGTGCCTCGGGTAAAAATGGCCCCTAAGAAGCAAGGACACGACAAGACACGATGATACGTCAATTTCTAAAAAAACTAGGACATGGGCATGTTGAGGATACATTGTTTTTTTTTTTTAAAAAAAAATAGTATATATATAAACTTTTACAATTTTTTAGTATATATATACTTTTTAAAAGTTTTTTTAGTATATATATAAATTTTTGTAGTTTAATTTCATCCTACTTTTTTTTTATTTATTTAAAAATAGTTCTTGGGTTGGGCTGTGCTATATGGTATTTTTCTAGGTTAAGTTAGAAGGAGATTTAAGAAAATAAAAGGAAAGAAAAACTTAAACCTACAGTGCGAAGAAAAAAAAGTGGGTTGTGACTTCTAGAGCTTTTTGAGGTAACTTTCGTCGGCAATTTCTGGAGCTGACAGCGACGACGTCTTCTGAAGCGGACGACGGTGACTTCTGAAGCAGATGGCGGCGACTGGTGCGATGATGGGTGGGTATTAGGGTTTTCTTTTCTTTCTTTTCTTTTTAAATTTTTTTTTAGTTAAACAGAACCTTTGGGGCTGTAGATTTGGGCCTAGACGTGTCCAATACTGTATCCCAACGTGTCCAAGTGTGTCTGTTTAAAAATAAATAAATAGGACACACAAAATTGTGTGTTCGACACGTGTTCGGCGCGCGTGTCCAGACGTGTCCATGTCCATGTCCGACAGATTCTTCGCCATATATGACGTGTCTGGGCTTCCTAGTCGAGGGGTGGTATGTCACCAATGGATTAAGAGGAGAATTGGGTGCCTTGGATAATATGGTCAAGGGGCGATGTGATGAGTCTATATGTTGTGAAAGTCATCGGGTGCCTTGGGTAATATGGCCAAGGGACGATGCACAGTTCGAGGTCTTGGGTAATATGGTCAAGGGTCGAACGCTGAGCACTGTAGAGAAACGTCGAGGCTCTGGGTAATATGGTCAGGGGTTAGCGTGACTCAAAGGAGTCAGTCTCAGAGAGCTGTGTGAGGGTTATGAGTGTTGAGTGAGCCCGTGGAGCTTGAGTGGAAATAGAGTGTGCATGACATGATGCGGGAATTCATGTGTTAGGTGCAGGGTTGTGCATGGTTGTTGCATGGTTGCATTAGTTGAGTATGTTACAATTTGTATGTTGTTCAGCTCATCTATAAAGCATGTTATTGTGATTGAAAAACATGATGTTTGCCCTGTATGTTGTATGTTGTTTGATGGCTCTCACTGTGAGCCACTTACTCTGTACTGTGGTTTTGTACTGACCCACCACCATATTTTGCAGGTGATGAGGAATACTACGAGTCTTGTGATGCTGAGGAGCAGGCTTAAGAAAGCAAAGTTATGAGCTTAATTCACTAATATATTTTGGTTGTTTAAACATTGTTAGAAGAGATAAACTTTTGTATTGGTCTGGTGGTGTTGTTAGAAGAATGGTTATATATTTACTTCGATTAGCGCTTTGAATTAGATTCAAATTTAATTTGCGTAAATTGGATGTGAATGATTACAAGATCTGACTCGTAATCGTGTTGCGACATTATTTAGTGTTATGTTATTGCTTTAGAAGGTTGTAAAATTTTGGTTTAAGCAAACTTACGTCGTTATGTTGCCGAATTTTCGGTAGCACTGTAAAGAGTAATGTGACTAAGTTTGGTAGCACCCCTAGATAGTCTCTTAGGAATTTTGGGGCTTTACAATACCCTTGAAGAAATGTACAAGAAAATTAGTGGAACAATTAGTGCATGAAAACGCCTACACAAACACTTTACACCGTCTAGAAAAAACTGTGGAGCAATTGGTGCATGAAAACATGCCTGAACCTATGCTCTACATCGACCTGAAAACCGATGGAGCAATTGGTGTATGAAAACATGCCTGAACATACGCTCTACATTATCTTAAAAATCGGTGGAGCAATTGGTGCATGAAAACATGCACGAACATACGCTCTACATCGTCCTGAGACTGACAGAGTAACCTGGTGCACAAAAACGTGCTTGAACATAAGTTCTATACAGTCCTGAAACTGATAGAGTAATTGGTGCACGAAAACTTGTCTGAACATAAGATCTATACAACCTTGAGATGGGGGAAATTAACCCTAGCTAACATGAAACTTAAAAATCATTTAAGTTTATCTGAGGCCCTAAAACCTAATTAAGATCCTTGTGGATGAGCTACTACTTTCATAGGTGAGATCCTCCATAATTACTCATACGGCATTCACACAACTTAAGAGTAATCCTAATCATAGTCATTCCAGATTCAGAACCCAAATTCAGCATGGTCAATCAAATTTATCATAATTCAAGTAAACAACAATCCAACATAAACATCATTCCAAGTAGTCCAATTCATAACTAGTTCATATACAACATGAAATTTCATGCTCCCATCTCAATCATACTTCACAATTAAATAGTATTTCAGCCCAAAACTCTAATTAATACATATTCCATGCTATTCACATAAGGTCCAACTACCAGACAATCTAATCATGCTTTACAATTAACCATTTAATTTCATAGTCTCATCATGCTTCAAAATTAACCAAACATGCTTAGGCCAAACTCAGGATTTACTACGACATCTACAGTTTTCCCAATTTACATTGAATGAGACCATTTTGTGTTTTCATAGCAATTTCAATTGGAGTTAGTTATTTTCTGGATTTTTTTATTGCTACAACATCACTCTAAGGTTAACCTTCATTATTACTCTAAACTATTTAAATCCTTGTCTTTAAATGTGGAGTCAACAGAGGAAATTCTCCAAGCTACCACACTAGAGTAACAGATGTGATGTATGCACAGTTAGATCAGACATTTGTAGCTTCAATGGTGGAGGAGACATTTAAGTAGAGGCACCCGAACAAAAGCTCCTGGCCTTAATGGATTACCAGCTCTCGTCTACCAAAAGTACTAGAATGTTGTTGTTTTTTGATGGTTTACATCATAGTGTTCTTGAATAAACAAGTGTGGTTGAATGCTTTTCCTTTGTATTGACCTAAGTTAGGATCACTATTTTTCCCGGTCATTTTGACGAGACTTGTTGAGGATCCTAATCAAATAAAATTTGTAATCCACGACACTAAACTACTTTCGTAGTAATAGTTGTCGGGGTCGAACATAGGAAAGAGAGTTCTAAATGGATCTAGGCTTTTGCACAAAACATAAACTGGGGGGTTTTTGAGAAGAACGAGGATAGTAAAATGTTGGTGAATGTAAATATCGTGTAAAAATGGATAAAACAATCAGATTAATAAAGGATCGTTGGATTCTGGGGTTTCACTAAATTTATTAACTATTTGGTTTCATCGTTTGCTCTAAATATAAATCTAACTAAGTCTAATTAGATCGGATTTTGCATCCTTCTTACCTGTGCTAATCGATCAACTAACCTATTAGCCTGCTACCCTTCATGATTTAGACCACTAGCCCACGAGTCTAAGTCTAATTAACCGAATAGATAACCTATTAGCCTACGTAATTACCTACCGAATTAATCGCATTACATCTAAGGATCCGGAATTACTAATTTAAATAAAGAAAATGAGTCTCCTAATTAATTCAACAACTTCTCTATGCAACTTAGGCCCAATCAAGCAAGCTATGCAAGTTCGTATAGAGACAAGCAGAGGACATGATCCAGACCTATTGCTTTCAATTAATTGGCCACTAGTTGAATGATTTAAGTGTTGAATCTTGATCGGGAGAGAGAATTTAACTTTGACTTTGCTAATTGCATGACTAAGGTAGAATTCTATGATCGGGAGATTTGGAATAACTTTAGAATTCGTAAAAAGAACTAAACTCAAAGTCTTGCATGTTAATGAACTTAGATAAGAATATCAAGTTTATTGTATGCATGAGATCAATTATGCTCGGGAGAGATATTTGTGATTTAAGGTTCTTAGACTTATAAAATAATTGCACGATAAAAATTCATTCCCTTTAATTAATACTAAATCTAAATTGACGAAATCAAATCCCTAAGAATTCTTCCAATTGAATTTTCATCCTTTAATTTGCATACCTTTTGATTCGTAGTTCTCATCCTAGTATGATCTCTAAATAAAATTGGACAAAATTATTCACGGTAGTTAATTTAAATAAAACATGAGAAAGAATTTCTTAAAGCATTTGAGGACCCTATGAACCCTTCTGAAGCAATGGTGGTTGGTTACAGAAAAGGTGTAAGCAAGAGCACCATTAGTGGATCCCCTGACATTAGACCTCCTTGATGCATACACGGTCAACACGTCAAGCTAAAAACGTTAAACAAGTGCTTCTGGGAGGCAACCCAAGTTAGTTTTGTTTTTGTTTTGTTATTTTTTATTTTATTGTTGTTTTTGTTTTGTAGGTCTTTTGATCCTGTGGTGGCTCTTGGCTCGCAAGCAATCATGATAGGTCATCATTCCAGGGTAGTATTGTAACGCCCCGCGTTTTGAAATCGAACCCTTTTGGGATCTGTTGAGCGTTCTTATTCTAATTTGGAAAATTAGAATTTAAGTTTAGCCTTGGGTCGTTAAATTAAATTTCTATAATTTGAGAAAAAGAGATTTTTAATTAAATCCTTAAATTCCTAAAGTTTGGAGGTTTAATATTTGATATTTATTTTAAATATCAAAAGACCTGAATCCCAAATCAGTTGGGTTATTTTCTTTCCCAAGTTTTTTTAGGAGTTTAAGTTTTTAAATAAATTCCTTGATGGGATATGATTCTTTTTTTTAAATGGGTTTTATTTCTTAAGGGTTTATTTAAAGGAAATTCAAGAAAAAAAAAACCCTAAATCCCTTTTCTCTCTCCGTCTCTTTCCCTTTGCCGTGAGCCACCAGCCACCCCCCTCTTCTACGTTTTGTTTCGCCGGCCAGCACCACAAACGCGCGCCGCCGCCAGCCGCCGTCGCACGAGCCGCACCGTCCCCATTCTTCTCCCTCTCTCGTGTTCCAGTCGCCAGCAACCGCGTGCAGCTCGCTCCATTCTTTCTCGTTGTCGTTTGAGACCCACGAAACTTCTTCCTCCAACCCACGACGGTTTTAGCCCTCTCCCTCGCGTGTTGTCGTTTGCCAGTAGCAGACCGTGACGCCTCCTCACGAACTCCATCTTCTTCTTTCGTGTTTGTGTTGGTGGTAATAGAGTGGGTCTCGGGTTTTTCTCTCCTCGAGTATCTGAGTGTAAGTCTTTTACCTTTTACTTGTCTATGTTTGTTTTCGCCAAGTGGCAAGCTAAAAATCTCTTTCTCGCGTTTCTCGTTTCCGGCCAGCGTATAAACCCCCCTTCAATCACATTGTGGTTTCATTTGGCTCCGACTCGCGGATCTCCAGCCCTCCAACAAAGCGTTGCAACGTTTTTGGTATGTTTAGCTTCGACTCATTCGATTTCTCCAAGTTTCAGCATGTACCCATGTTATTTTTGCAAGTTTAGCTTATACCAATTCGAGTTTAGGTCCTAAAATTGCTTTAAATCATTGCCCATGCTTTCTTGGCGTTGAATTTAGATTTCCCAATCTTGTTCAGCGTTTAAACTGGGCCTCGCGGTTGATTTCTTGTCGTTTCAACGTTGTGCAGTGTTGTTTTGGACCGAAATTGGCTTTTGACGAATACCCATAACCCGAAAAACCTTGGGACTAAATGCCCACAAGCTAAGAAATTCGGTTTCGTGATTTCGAACTCATTCGGTCGCTGGGCAACAAGCTTCAAGGTTGTTTAGGTGTCGATCAGTAAGTTTTCATGCTCTTAAACCCTTATAATTATAATTTTATTAGGGTGGCTTTAGGATAGCTTTTAACCCTTTGGTGTCCCATTAGTTTAAGTTTTAAACCAATGCGAACCTCAGACAACACGTATTCAAGGAGTTCTAGTGGTGTTTGACCAGTTCCAACAAGCATCATACCTTGTTTTGTGGTGTTTGGTAAGTTTTAGAGTTTTTAATCTTGTTATATCTCTTGCTAGTCTCTTCAAATCAATTTCCTAACTCTGGAAGTCATATACTTGGAGCATTGGCTTGATTTGAGCTTGTTTTAAGTAACTTCCAGCAAGGGACAAATTTGTTTGGTGGAGATAGCAAATAATAAGTCTCTTTAAACCCTTTCAAGCATGTTTAATGAATCTATAGGTTAGTTCTAATTCTTTAGAAGTTATCTTTGTTGTTTAGGCTTTTATCTGGTTCTTTAGAGCCATAAAAGAAGTTCATTAGAAGCGCTCGTAAGCTTTTGGTAAGTAGTTTCTATCCGTTGAGTCTGTTTGACTGCATGAACATGCTTGCTGTTTATCGCTTTTCTAGTATGCCTCGTTGTCTCGTTGTTTGTTATGGAATTTGATTTATGTGTTAGAAGTGTTGTTTGATCGATATTAAAGCATGATGAACTGTTGGTTGTTTTAAGCACGTTGTCTTATTGCTTTTGAGCTATACTGCATGATAGTCAAGTTGCATGGTCTTGTGTGCTCATTGAGAGGTGAGTCGGGTTGTGTGAGCGGAGCGTGACGCGAAAATCACGTGTTAAGATTGTGCTACATGACGTGGAAATCATGTTATTGGTGCGGAGCGTGACGCGTAAATCACGTGTGGGTTGTGAGTGCGGAGCGTGACGCGTAAATCACGTGCGAGTGTGCGTTGCGCATGGCGCGTAATTCATGTGCTGGGTGTGAGTGCGTTACATGACGCGGAAATCATGTTTTGGTGCGGAGCGTGACGCGGAAATCACGTGTTAAGTTGCGTTGCATGGCGCGGAATTCATGTGCATTGGTGCGTGGCATGACGCGTAAATCATGTGCTAAGAAAGCGAGCATGGCGCGGAATCCATGTGGGTTGCATAGCATGTCGTGTGTTTACATGAGTCGTTCTTTTGAGTTATCACGAGTTTTGTTGATGAGTTATCGTTTTATGGAGCATGACTATGTGTTTATTGCTTAAGAGTATGTTGGATGCGTGTGCCTAGCATGTTGATGTTGTTGTTTGATGCTTGATGGCTCGTCGGGTGTGAGCTGCTTACCAGTACCGTGGTTGTACTGACCCCCCCCCTTTTTCTCCCCCCAACATTTTTAGATGTTGCAGGTGAGTTTGCATATGATGAGCTCGGTGGTGCTGAGGAGGTGCACGAGGAGTGACTCCACTGGTTTAGGCATCTTTGTTTCAAGCTTTTGATTATCTAGTTTGTCGCAGAAAGTTATTTTATTCTTTTGGTTGTGAAGAATAGTGTTTATGTTTAATTCAGTTAAAAGCTCGTCTAGTTGCTTATTTCGATAAGATAGGTTTAGCTTGAGTAGAATCTATTTGAAGCTCGAACTCTTATTTTTAACAAAGTTATCATCTAGTATATTGTGTTTTTGTGTTTTGGTTGTGGTTAAATGAGCAGGCGAGACCTTACTCGCTATATTTGTGGAGTTTTGGGCTTGATGAGTTGCCTTGGAGGTGTGACGCTGTGTAGTTGTGTTTGTTTGGATTATAGAAGTGTGATTTATGTTTAACAGGTGATATAAAAATTTTGGGTTAGTCCTATGTATGTCGTTATGCTGCCGAAATTTTTGGTGCATTCGGTTAGTTTGGGTTGAGCGTTAGTAATGTCGCTAGGATTAGTTTAATAATTCCTGGGGCGTTACAAGTATCGTTCACCCCTTTTTATTTCTTTTCTTGTTCTCATGCTTGTTTTACGCTTCGGTTTTTTATGACCACAAAATGCACGGGCCGCAAGTAATAGAGAGACAATAAGTATACTGAATATCGAATCCACAGGGAAATTGAATTCTATCTACTAATTACGAAAGACTATCATGCTCAATTTTATTTACAACTTCAACTCCATTGATCAAGTACAAATTAAAGAAATTAACAAAAGAAGAGAAATATGCAATTAAATGAAAATTTCCTATCACGGGGGCTCAACCTAGGGTGTTAATTAGCTTTTTGGACTTGTAGCTCAATTAAATGGATATATGTAATTACTAATCTTCAATTTCATAAATATAGAAGTAATTTAAGTTGATTTCTCTCTCAAGTTCCTCCACATCTCATACTAACATAACTAATTTATGTGTCCATTTCCTTAGCTAACAATTCTCTTTCACTTTCGTGTTCCAAGCAATCGTTAGCCATGCAACTAGGATCTATTTTAACTTCTCTCTGTCGAGTTTCAATTTAGATCAACAAATCAATCAATCTGTGATCAAGGGATTAAAAGCATTAAGCATAAATTGCATAGATGAAATTTGAAGAAATTCATTACAACATCCAAGTAATTAAGCTACATAATCCAATTAGCTAAATTAACAACCCTAAGTCTCAAGATCTACTCACAAATTAGAATAATTCTAGCCCAACAATCTTGATCCATGGTCCTAACTCAAATATAATATGAAATTACAAAGATATCAAGAAGAAATAATCGTTGTGTTGATCCAATGCTCCCGTCACGATCATCTCGAGTCTTGAGCCTTGAAATCCCGATCAATTCCACCTTTCTTCTGTCATTTTTACTCACTTTTTTTTACTCTTTATTGAGCTAGGGGATAACCCCCCAAAATTGGAATGAATTTCACCAATGAGAAGTGGCCAATTTATAGAAGGAGATTCGGAGCAGTCTTGCTGCCCAAGTCAAACAGCATCGCGATGTTGTGACATCACTTTCTTGCCGCATACTTCACCAAGCGTCGAGACACTCTACAGGTAGCGTCGCGACGCTGGGCCTTCTAGAAGCCTCAATGCACGAAAATTGCCTACAACTCTTCACTCCTTTAGGCTTTTGGACCTCCACTTTAATTGAAATCTCCTATTTTCTTCAGTTATAGTCCAAAGCCTCCAAATTAATCCAGAATTTAGTAAAATTCCCGGTTTTGCTTCACGAGCTTGGTTTTCTACAAAATTAATAAAAAAAGACATTAAAGCTCACAATTAAGGCACCAAACTGTAACGACCCGACTTCTTAAATAGTCTTTTCGGGTCCGTTACAACAATGCATGCTTTGGAGGCCTCTTTAAATAAAAACATTTTAAAACATAAACACTAATTTAAGTAAAAACCTCAAAACATAACTTTTATTCGAGATCCCTAGTTTTAAAGGTTTTAAATATTCTTTAATAATTTGAAAAGTATAAATGTACATGGCCTCTAGAAAATTTCTCAAACAAATTTACAAATCAAATAAGTAAAACAGAGTTCTTAAAGCGGAAGAAAATAAAATATGAGGTCAAAATAGTTCCCTCATGGCTGCCTATTGAATTCTCATCAATTGCTTTTCACTTGCCCTTGCCTATACCTGAAAAAAAAAATTTTGAAAAGAATGAGTATTTAATGTGACGCCCGAGGTTAGGAGGGGTACATGAATGAACCGAGATCACATCCGAATGAGAGGGATCCTGAGGACATGGAAACGGTCAAGATAAAGCTTAAAAGAATTGATAGGTACTACCTATACCAACAAGGTGCACCTTCCTTTTCGGTGGCTCAATCATAGGAACTTTGAAGTTAAGCGTGTTTGGCTTGGAGTAGTTCTATGTTGGGTGACCTTCTGAGAATTTTCCTAGGAAACATGTGAGTGAGGACAAAGCATGCTAGAAGGACCCCGTGTTGGTTTGTGGGGACAGTCTTCACTCTTAGAAACGGTTTAAGACGAGTATGGTAACGTCGCCAGGCCGCAGAGGATGTAGTGGAATGCCGGGGCCGTGAGGTGCCGAGTCCGGATTCCGAATCCTAGGCCTGGGGCGTTACATTTAAAGTACTTAGTAAGTGACCCTACTATTGAGGTTGGGTCGCTTAAACACGTTTTAAAAATCAACAACAAATATCTTTTGGTGGCTCTAAACTTTATTTTAAACTTATTAATTAGAGGATATACATCAATTTCATGCATATCTTAGACACATCAATTTCATGTGTCTCCTACGGAGGTCGTCAATTTCACGAACCTCGAGGTCATCAATTTCACGAACCTTGACTTAGGTACATCAATTTCATGTCTCTAAGTCTTGTGTAGGCATCTCTTTTATGTACATCAATTTCATGTACACTTTCGAATATTTAAGAAAACTCATAAATCATTTAAACTCATACATATAATAAAATTTTGTGAGACCACCAACTCAAATATTTCAAACATCAACAAATGCAAGCAATGATAATAAATTTCATGCTTTCAACAATTTTATCATAAACGAAAACATAAACAAACAACTCACATAGGCACATAAATTTTTTAAAGTCAAGCATGCGCACCCAATTAGAAAGTTCAACAGTAAAGCCACTTACATGACTTAGCAACAAAAGTAACCAAATAGCCTATCTTTCCAAATAAGATCCTTTCCCAAACCTTCAAAATTCCCCTTTGGCCTTAGCTAAATTCAGTAACTTCACCAACCAAGACCCACTTGAAACATCTCAAAGCTTGCTAGATGGCACTACGAATTAGCAAAATTTCACAATTATAAATTTGGAATTGGATGGGTAAGGTTGAAAACAAGTTCAATAAGGAATGGATCAAATCTATTTTAAAAACAGTTCAATTGGAACTCAAGCGAATAAGAAAACTAACCAAATCGAGCACTTCCTTCGCTAGACAACAACTTAGATAAATAATATAGGACAAATCTATGACCACGAACTGCTACCCTTCATAACCAGCGGTGAGGAACAAACCACGACTGCACAGCTTATCGAACAAGTTGGATTCTAGGCTGCGGCGGCTGCTAAGGTACTGGGCTTCGCATGGGTGTGCAGTAGCAGTGCGAGGATGTCGGAGACTTGCAAACTGCTGCTGCTAGAGGAGAAGACGCCGCGAGATCCGCCTGAAACGCGTCGTCCCCGCTGCTGCAGCCCCATTGCCGAAACCACCGCTACAACGCCCCACCACCTCTGGAGCTCGAACCAAATCGCCGCCCACGCTGCGCCACTGCACCTTGCTAAAACCGCCGCTGTAGTTGAGGAGCTCATCGGAGGAACGCCGGCGCCAGACTGGATCGCGTGAAGGAGCTGCTTCAGCCGTCGGGTGCTGCTGGAAAAATCGCTGGAGATGGTGGTCTTGGAGGTTGTTGTCGGGTTGGGGAAGGAGGGGAAAGATGATGAAGACAAAATCCTAGGGCTGCGTACATGGCTCTTAAAAAAAAAAACTTAATGGGCATGGGCTTGGCTCTAACATCCCATTAATTATGAAAACGCCACCCAACTTTGAATTATTAAAAAAAATCCACCAATTTTCCTCCTTTTAATTTTTTGAAAAGTTTCCCTCTTAACTCCAAGTTAACTTCAACGGAAATTTGAAATTTACCTTAAATTATGGACGTTACAAAAACTAGCCAAAACAACTAGGAAATAGATAGCATAATTGCATGTCTTAAGCTCATAATTGCATGTTTTTTTTTATACATTGAGGACAATGCATGTCTTAAGCTCATAAAGGGTAATTAGGAAGAACAATTAGTTTTGAAAGGAATTTGAATAGTTCAAAATCCATTATGGGAAATGAAGTTAATTGTATAAGATACAAACTAATATAATGTATGTGATACATTATAATATAAAGTAATTTAATTTGAGATTAAACTTTATTAATTGAGAGAAATGCAATTAAATATGATTTAATTGTAGGCTTAAATTAAATATGAGATATTTAATTTAGTAATTCATTAATTATTTAATTTAATTAAATTCGATTTAATTAAAAACTATAGGTTATGTGTGATATGTTCATTTAAATATGATGTAAATGAAATTAATTAAATTTGATTTAATTAATTGTTGATTTAATTAATTAAACAAGATAAATCCCTATCCTATTACGACTAGGAAAGGGGTATGATATTCTATATAAAGCACAGAATGTCTTCCCAGTTGAAATACAACAACGACACTTTGCTCTCAAGAAAAATTTCTCTCTTAGAATTTTCACAACATTCTAGTGAAATTCTTTTCCCAAATTCAAGAAGGTCAAGTCCCACAACTTGGTTCCTAGTCTCATAGATATAGCAGTGAAAGATCTCGGTGGTAGTGTCTCTACTGTGATCATACTATTCTTGATGGGAATTCATTGAATAAAGTTTCAACAAGTAAGTATTTTGTTCTTTCAATGATTAGATTTAGATCTAATGCATGCTTTGCCTAGTTTATATATAGAATCGTTTTGTATGATTTGCCAATGTTTTGGTATTTTAGTAAACTTAATTAAAATACAAATTGATCATATACGCTTCCGCTGGGAATTTAGGAATTCCAATCCTTCATAGACCTCCTTGATGCATACACAGTAAACACGTCGAGCTAAGGACGTTAAACAAGCACCTATGGGAGGCAACCCAAGTTAGTTATGTTTTTGTTTTTTTTATTTTTTATTTTATTTTTGTTTTTGTTTTGTAGGTCTTTTGATCTTGTGGCTCTTGCCTCGCAAGCAATCATGATAGGTCATCGTTCCAAGGCAGTATCGTTCACCTAAATCCAATAAACTAAGATCCCTAGCTATAGTATGTACACTTGTTCAATATACTTGTTCAATAAAGTCGTTATTAAGGTTTATTCACTAAAAGTTGTTATTGAATAAATTGAACGTTAAATAACCCACATGGAACTCGCGTACACGGTATGCAAGTCCGCTGGCACCACATCAGCATGCTAACAATGCAAACGGTGTCTAGTCATCGTGCCAATAATGAAATCATGTACCTGATTCGCGATCTACCTTTGGAATCGCATACCATGTACGCAATTTACCCCCATAATGACAATCCACGACTGCGATTTACCTAACTCGCGACCTAGGTGCACGATTTAGCTACCCTACTTTTGGAATTAGTTTCAAAATTCCTCTATATATTTTTTTTTAAAAAAAAATACTACATTACTTATAAAAAAAAAATCATACGACATGATAGATGAAATGACATGAAATTGAATTTTATGCCTATTGGGACCCTAAAGTCTTCTAATTTTTTTTGTATCTAATAGGTCCTAGCATATTCAAGACTTTTAAAAATTAATCTATCTATAAGATATAAAATTGAATTTTATGTCTATTGGGACCATAAAGTCTTCTAATTTGGTCTTTAGTAGGCTTGTGAGTTTTAAAAACGGTTGAATAGGTTAAGGATTTATTAGACATAAAATTGAAAGTTGAGGGACCTATTAGACACAAAAATGAAAATTTGAGGTCCTATTGGATATTTTGTAAAGTTCAGGGACCTATTGGACACAAAATTGAAAGTTTGAGGACCTATTTGACATTTTTTTCTTGGGGTTTATGTCCTAAAACTCGTGGATAGTAAATGTAACAAAGTTAAATATAAAACGTTATTGAAATAGTTCATTTTCTTGTTGTCGAAAGATTAGTTTATCTATGTATTTATTAACCCAAATCCAATAAACTAGAATCCTTGGTTATGATATGAATGCTTGAACTTTATGTGGTGACATAAAACTGGATCAGGTTCAAGTACATAGCCTAAAACGGTCTATAGTATAGGAATAAGACTGGGTACCTTATCCTAGGAAAAACTATGTGAAGCGGCCCACTTTATTTTAATACAAACGATGTGATCCTATGTCGTTCATGTAGAGACATGCGAGTAGGGAGCGTCCTATGCATAAGAGTTTGTATAAGACCGGACCACGAAATAAGTCACTTCACTACAAGAAAATACGTTTTCAGTGACAAGTTTTTAGTGACGCAGCAAAAATAAGCCGCTAAAGATAACTTTCAGTGGCACCGTAAACCAAGTGTCGCAATTACATATTTTCAGTGACGCGATAAAATTAGATGTTACTAATAGTTTCAGAGACGCGTAAACGCGCGCCACAAAAAGTTTTATTTTTAGCAACATATTTATCACGTTGCTAAAGGTTATGTTCGGTGTCACTAAATATTAGATTTTTTTTCTTTTGAAATAAAATATTGGAATATTAAAATAAGATTAGGGTTGGCGTTTTCCCCTTTTCCCTCTTCTATTTTCAGTAGGTGTCGTTTTCCCTCTCCCCCATTTTCCCCCTTTTCCCTCTTCCATTTGCAGCAGATTCTCGTTTTCTTCTTTCTTTTTGTGTTTTGCTAGACGCTCAAGCTTTTCCCTTTTGTTTCCTTCTCATTCTTCAGTCGTGGGCCATCTTCAACAGCGTTCTTCACGAGTTTCAGCGGCGACGCGACGTTCTCCTACGACAGCAAGCAGCGGCGCGCGTGGTGACTTCGATTTGCGGCCAGTAGGTTTAGAGCTCGAAGAAGGTTGTTTTCACGTTTCTTTCCGGCGACTGTGCAGTGTGGGGCGTGACAGCAGCGTTTTTGGGTCTTTCGAGGCGTTTTTCTGGCGTTTCGTGAAGTGGGTAAGTGTTTAGAAGTTGTTTCATGGTTGATTCTTGAGTTTAATTGATTACCCGCTCACTTTTACCTTCGTTCAACAAACTTTTCTCTCTATTTCCGGCGATTCAAGTAGTAAACATCACGTTTCAGTATCTTCGATCGAATTTAGCTTTGGATATGTAATTTTCAACAAGATTTGGGTTGATTTTGAAGTTTAATCAATTACCCATGGACGTTAGCTTCCTTTTTCAAGATACCCACCACGTTAGGAGGCTTAATCGTCATTTTGGAGCGGAATTGAGAGCTTGGACAGCAAGCTTGTTGACTGATTTAGGTGAGTTTTTGGGAGTTAAACCTCTCCCAAAAGTTAATTATCTCCTTGTGCCTTTTTCCTCAAAGAGGTTATGAGTTTTAAGTATGTTTTCCCTCTTTTGTGTGGTTGGTTAGGAGCTTGGAAGCTAAGGAGCATATTATTTTTGTCAAGCAAATTATCTATCTTTGTAAGTAGCTATTGGACCTTACTTTCAAAGTTTAGTACCCATTGCATGATTGTTGGATTTGATAAACATCAAACCCGAAGTATTGAATTAGTTATTTATGATGCTAGCATGAGTTTAGTTGTGAGCCTTGAAACTTGCCTTTGTATTCCAATGGGCATGATAGTTCTTTGCAAAGCATGTTGTTGGCACAAAAAAAAAAAAACCTCGAACCAAATTCTTCCAAAGGATTTGCTTTCCTCCTTTTAAACGGTTGGCCTAAAAAGAGAAGATTAAGGAAGGATCCTTTGAGAAGACCACTTCCCAATTGAAAAGTAGTCCTTATGTTTATCCAGAAAAGCTGTGCAAAGTGGAAAAAGATAAAATTATGAGACTATGATTCAAAGTCAGTTTTCCAAAGGATACACCAATTTGGAGATGAATTCATATAGGGAAGCCCTCTTTGAAGCTTATCATGAGTGTTAATAGCCTAGTGTGACAACTCCCAAATGAAAACTTTGATCTTCTTTAGATAAAAAGATGTTGATTGTCTATCACCAAGGAATCGAGACTAGTAAGCCAAGATTTTGTTGAGAAAAGTCTATTCTTATCAAGAGACCACTCCCAGCTGTCATCTTCATCAGTCAAAGGGATGTTGGATAATGCAAAAGATAACTCTAATAGTTATAGTTATAGTGCCACCACTTAGAAACTTGCCTTCCTGCCATTTTAGTTGTTAGATTCAGCATTCATTTCGGGTTTGTACTTTGTTTTTATTTTTTTCCTTATTTTTTGCTCTCCTTTTGGTCTGTTGGGTCAATTTCATATATCTAGATATCATGTTGTTTGGTTGTCCCTCTTTTTTCATAGGTCTGTTGATGCATTTTCTTGATATATGGTCGGTGGTTATATCCTATTTCTACTTCAATTGCTTCAATATTTAAAAGTTTAATGTCCCTACTTTATTTATCAAGGTTATAAAGAAGTCAAAATGTTGAATTATTGCAACTTTATCTAATTCTCTTCAAATTTTGGTAATTCTTTTGTATAAACAAATATTTACGATGATAACTAGTAACAAGTGAAAGAGGTCCAATTAAGAGTTCCAATTTAAAAAATACTTCGAACTCATAGGGATGTTGTTTACTATTTGGATGATTCTATGTCAACTCCCTCCGATTGGTTGAGCTATGAGTATTTGTTTCATTGTCTTTTTATCTCTTGGTCTTTTCCTACTAGTAAACGTTATATTATTTTATTTAATTTTATCTCCTTGCGAGCTTGAAATATTGTGCCTAAAGGAATATCTTTTCCACTTTTTTTGTGCTATTTTTTCTATTTTTTCCTTTTGCAGCTAACTGTGACACAGTAGGGGAAGTGAAGGCAATGGCAGATTATGTACCAAAGGATGGTGGATTGGGAGGTTAGACAGAAACAAAAAGGGTCTCTGAAACTAAATTCTTATTTGTTCTTAATAGGCAGTTCATGTGCATTTTTTTTATTCATATTGCTATTTGTCTATTCCTTTTTTCAACACAGTACTTTAGTATTTTTTGTTAGGGTCAACTGCTTTGGCTTCATGGTTGTATTATGGAGCCATCTTTAATGACATTAGCAAGGAAGTACAAGGTTAAATGATATGTCACAAGTAAGCTTTGATATACTAATTAATTGCATAAGAATGTTTTATGTGTGGTTCTTCTATATATGGTCGGTGGTTATAGCCCATTTCTATTTCAATTGCTTCAATATTTAAAAGTTCAATATTGCAGTAGAAGGATACCCGCTCAAGTTGGGTATGCTATCCAATGCACTCGGACTTCATCTTGTATGCAAGTAGCCTACTTTGGTAAAATATGATAGTCTCTCTCTTCCTAATTAATACCATATGCTTAGAATTCTTTTTCCATTCTTTACATAATACCATAATCTTAGGATTTTTGTGCTCACCATGGTCATGACTTAATTTTTTTTTTCTGTATATGGCCAATTAGAGTAGGATGTGAAATTAAATGTTTTGATCATTCAATATTGATCTTATTTTAGTTTTGAATGAAGAATAAAATTTGAGGTAAGTTTATGGAACAGTTTCTCCACACTCATTATTTAGTTGAATCTCTGTGAAGTTATTAGTCTTTTGTAAAATTGTCTTCAATTCTACTAAACCACTCTCAACTTCACTCTTTTAGCTAAGTCTTCTGTTGATTCTTATCTTCTCCTACAAAATTTTAGTAGTTTAATTTTAGTTGTAGACATAGAAGACTACTTTGAATTCATTCATAATCTAGCGTAGCTTCAAGTGAAGGGTACCAATATTTCATACTTCCCCTTTTCAATGACTACTTATATGTTCAATTTCAATGGCATATTTGAATGGGCAAAGACTATCCACCAACCAAAAGATAAAATCAATCGAACCCTTTGAATATGTCTAAATGTAGGATGGTGGTTGTATGTCTATTTTGCTCTCCACACAAATATCATAAACACTAAACTGAAATTGTGTGTGTGTGTGAGATAATTCATTTTAACCAAAGATTTTCTGATAAGTGATTCAGTTATTCATTATATTGTTTATTGTACTTTTCCAGGTTTTTTGTCACTCCTTCAGACTCTGTTGCCATTATTGCTGCTAATGTTGTTGAAGCAATTCCATACTTCTCTGCTGGTTTGAAGGGTGTTGTCAGGTGCCACTTTCTATTGCTTGACTTTTGTTACTCTCCCAAGTCTCCTTATCTACTACTCTACTACTTTGCTAGGGCACATTTTTTATGTTGTATTCTGCAGTTTTTTTCCTGACAAGCAAACCTTTAGTTTTAGTGATTAGACCTGAAAGCCAGCTTATGTTTCTTGGAAATCTAAAATTATCCTACTTGATAATTTGGTATTGTAGTTTTTCCTCTTTTTTTTTTTTTTTGCATAATATATTTAGGTGTGTTGGATTAAATATTATGATAATGGAACATGAGTATTGTGTTATTGTGGATGAATCATCTGTTTTTTTTTTATTGTAAATCTATTGCGGAAGAACTCAACAAATTTTGGGATGTTGGACATCTAATGGAATGTTTAATTTTTACGCAGTTTATGACGGAACTTTGTTTATTCTGTAGCATCATTTGAATATTTAAAACTCTTTTAAGAAAAATGATTGAACTTATCTGGTGTTCTGGCCTTAATATTTATAGGAGCGTGCCAACATCCGCTGCAGTAGATGTGGTTGCCAAAAACTTAAACTTGAAGTTTTTTTAGGTCAATTCAAGACTTATATCTTTTATCTTGAACTTTGCATGTTGTTTGCATCTTGTATACTGAGCAATTTTTTTATTACTATATATGTACTCCAAGTGCCCACTGGCTGGAATTTTTTTGGTAATTTGATGGATGCAGGAATGTGCTCTTGCTTTTTCTCATTATACTTTTTTGGTTTACTTGACATTTACGTTTAGGTTGAAATAAGTGCACATGCCAACAAATATTTCATCCACTCTTCCTCTACCTTCTCTACTGTGACCTAAAAGTTGATAAAACCATAGAAACCCAGCTGTACAAAGTTGTTATTCTGGCTCCATGTTGCAATCTTTGTGAAAGGAAATCAAGGTACATACTTCTATTTGGCTTCCTATCTATTGTCTCTTTGTTATATTCATGGATGTTGCTATGTTTAGACCTTTGGTGGAGAGGGAATTGAAAAAGTTTTAGGAGAATTGACTTTGTTATAATCTTTTGCTTATAGAATATGTAGAATCTTGTTGAAATGACTTATATATTTTGCTTTGTTTGGGGGAGGGAGGGACAGAAAAAGCTTTGAAGAGTTATCCTTGTGAGTTTGTTGTGATCTTTTGCTTATAAATATGTGAAATTTGATTGAAAATACCTTCATAGATTTTGCTATGTGGGGGGGGGGGTGTAATCTTTTTCTTATAGAATATGTGAAATTTGGTTGAGAATGACTTCATTGATTTTTGTTTTGTTCAAGGGAGGGACGGGTGGAAAAAGCTTAGGAGAGTTATCCTTTTGACTTTCTTGTGATATTTTGCTTATGGAATAGATGAAAATATTTTGGAAAGTTACATTCTTCCCTTTGTATGATCTGTATTATGTATTTGGCATACTTGTTGCTAGAAGCGCATTGAAAAATTGAGGTTCAGATTTTGCACTTAGGCCCTTTAACTAGTTATTGTGTTTTTTAAAGTTTAGTTTCACTTATTTTCCATTTAGTTGTTGTGTTTAGGAAAGTCGATACCTATTTGCACTTAAGTATTTTAACTAGTGTAGTTGTTGTGATGTTGATAAGCTTAGTTTCATTAAGTTCTTAAAAATTTAGTTTCACTTGTTTTATTCCGTTCTTTGAATAGAGAGGGTTGCTTATGTTGTTAAGTTTGTGTTCATTATCTCTCATAAGTGTAGTTGTGTTCATGTTTTTTCCATGTTGAAAGTTCTTGTTGTTGTAAGTTTTGTTTCATAGCCTTTGATGAGTTGTTTATCTTGATTTTAGTTATATCGTCTCTAATTCAATTATTTAATCTCATGCTTACATATTTTATTTCTTTTTTTTTTCAGCTTGGATGCATAAATGGTTTGACAAGGTGCTCTCCCTTTTTTGTATGGAAATGTGAAGAATGTAGGTTGATTTTTTTTTGTTTGTGATCTTTTGTTAGTCATTTTGTTGTGATGTGAATCATTTTGTTAAACAAACTTCTTCACCTAGACTTGAGATCATTTTAGAAATGATCAATTTGTATTACATTCTAGACATGTTTCTTGATTATGGTTAATACGAGGTAGTGCATTTCAACTTTAAATTGGCATATTATATTTTTTATTTGATTAATTGTAGAATTGTTAATTAGTTTGAAGATGGTAATATTATTTTATTTACAGGTTTACTAATTGAATTAACTATTTATTTTTTTTTAAATCATAAACAATTTTCTGTGGCGTGTGTACTGCGTCACTGAACATAAGATTTTAGTGACGTACTGACAATGTCACTGAATATCTTTTTCAGCGACAACGGGTCGGATGTTGCTGAAAGTATACGGTTTTAGTGACGTGCTAACAATGTCACTGAACATCTTTTTCAGCGACAACGGGTCAGACGTTGCTGAAAGTGATCTTCAGTGACGTGTCCCCACGTCCCTACCTATCGCTTACACCGGCGTGTAGACGTCACTGAAGATGACTTTCAGCAACGTCTACAGTAGTATGTCGCAAATACTTACGACTACGTAAATACAGCGACGGATGCAGCGACAAAGCTACGCGCGTCGCTGAAAGTTTTACCGACGCGTTTTTTGTTTCAGCGACATGTTTTATACGCCACTGAAAATGTATTTTCTTGTAGTGCTTTCACTTTATAACGCCGTTTACTGTGAAACTGACTATTTCAAGCGATGACCTAGGTAACTCGATCTTAATCCTGAGCTAACTATGAACTCCTACTTATTCGAGATTATCCTTTGATTTGCATAGGTGAGAGTGGCCCATAAGCGTCGTTCAATAAACATGCCACTTTGGGGATAAGATTGGGTAGATAGCTGGGGACATAGTCCTACAAAATGGAATTCACTCCTACCTGTCTTTAGGGATAGTAGAGCGTTGTTCCCTTAAGTGTTGACTCTGAGACGTGAACAAAGGGATCCCGCTCTTTCATTGGCTCGAGAGGTATTAGGTTTAGTGGTTGGGACCACAAACCAATTGTTCATTAGGGACTTAGGGAAGGCTTAACCTTACTATAGTTACGAACAACCTGTGAAGGATTGACTTACTAATAAAGGTTATATCGGGTGGACAGAAATATACCTACAATGAGGGGAGTTCAGCTGCAGGCTATAGTGGAGTGTCCCGTTAGTTAACGAATGTTGGTTAACTAGGATTGAAAGAATTCAGCCGGTTAATCTCGGATCGATGGAGCCCATGATCTGTAGGTCTATTAGGTCCCCCTGCTAGCTCATACGGATTAACCATAGAACAGAGTGATGAAAGAATTTGAAATACGTTCAAATTCGATTAAGGGATATATCGTTAATTATATTTGATATAATTTAACGTGTTGGTTTTAATTATTAATTAAAACATATTTTAAGAGAGATATAGTTATTTAAATATGTTTTAAATACAACACATGTGAATAGGGATTCACGTTCGAGATATTCGGTTTAAATTTTAATAGTAATTCAAATTCATCGGGTTTTGAAAGATGTCGGAATGGTGTATGAAATTAATTTTATATATGATATTAAATTAATATGATTAACTAAATAGGTCTAGTTAATTATTTAAAATTAATTTTAGTTAAAATTAATTAAGCATTTCATGATATTAAGTTTTTGAAATTCAAAATTAAAGTTGAATTTCATGCATAAAATTTGGTGATGACACCTTATTTAGTACACCTACACCAAAAGAAGTTTGGTGTTTTAATTTCCATGAAAGATCATGCACGATCATTCCATTATAAAGAGGCTGGAAGTGTGAGAGAAAAATTATGCTGATGGTTGAATATTTGATGGATTTTACATCTCAAACTCTCTCAAAACCGTGGAGTTGAAAAACATAAAAACCCATCTTTCTCTTTTTATCTTTCTCCCCAAATTCATCATGTTCCGGTTCCCTCAAGCCCGTTCTAAGGCCGGAGGATAGCGGGGAAGACTCTAGCGGTAGTCCATGTTGAGTTCGTGTGGAGAAACATCCAAAGAGATCCACAAATTTGAGCTATCAAGGTCGGTTTCCTTTTCCTCTGTTTTTGTTATTTTCCATCATGCTTTTAATCTTCAAAATTAATGAAATTCAAGGCCTAAGATCCGCTAACGCTTCCGCTCGAGTGTTCTTCACTCCTTCATTTTTAAAGTTCAAGAACGAAACTGACACAGTCCTAAAAGTTCAGGAATAACTGAAAATATAAATATTATTTGGAGCGTAGAGGGTGACCAAGTGTAACTTTCTTGTTTCAAAGAGATAAAAATGTTTTTTTTTTTTTTTTTTTTTTTTTTTTTTTTTTTTTTTTGAAACTAGAGATAAAAATGTGCTTATTACTAACCAATTTAAAAAAAAAAAATAGAAAACTGAAATATACTATTAGCCATGGTGAGAAATGGTACTCCCTATTTTTATACGAAATACTTATAATAGAATACCAACCAATTTAAACATAGTAGACTACTATTCTTAGCAAGTGGCAGTTTCAATAATACCTCTGAAAAATTTATTATATATAACGGAAAAACCTAAGTTCGATTCAAGGCAGGCATTTGACAAATAAAAAGTGAAACTTCCCAGAGAAAGTCTCTCTTGAACGAGCAAAGCACAGAGCTTTGCAATTAATATATTTGTCAAAGATGGTTCAAAGAGCATCATCGGTTTCATGCAAATGCCTCCTTCAGTTATTGAGCTTCTTTTTCGTTTTCTTCCTCGTTATCACAACAACAGGTAACCAGAACAAAAAAAAAAAAATTAACCCTCAATCAATTTTTTTTGTCTATTAATTATTGTTTTTGTTTAGGAATTGAATTTTCCCATCTTACATATGATATTTTAGGTTCATTGGCTGGACGAAGTTTGAAAGAAGAGATGGGTACAAGAAACTCCGATTTCCATCAACTGATCCTCAAAACCCATGACGGGGTGCCAACACAGACCGGTAACGAGTGGGCAAACGGTGACGAGTTGTTGGCCCAATCCGTCATCAACTAAATATATATAATATGATTGATTGTTATATAATATTTGTTTAAATGATTGTTAT
Source organism: Luffa acutangula (assembly GCA_036850905.1). Lineage (NCBI taxonomy): Eukaryota > Viridiplantae > Streptophyta > Magnoliopsida > Cucurbitales > Cucurbitaceae > Luffa > Luffa acutangula. Next base: position 12,469,961 of record CM072087.1, read on the forward strand.
ATCATTATTTTCGAAGAAATTTTTGAAATGACAAAATGGAATAACATGATTTGGTACGTCTCTACAAATCCAAAAGTATATATGAGCTACATGGGGAAGTTAATTAGAAAAGATAATAGATATTGTTTAAGTAGGGGTTATAAATTTTCCAATATGGAAATGCAAATGAGTTGAATAATGGTGGTTATGATAAAAAATAAAATAAAATACCGCCAAAGAAAAATACATAATTCAGGGTTAGTGTAAAATACAATAACATTTTAAAAATTAAATGGTTTTTTTTTTTTTTTTTTGTATAAATTATAATGGTTAATCTTATTAAAAAAAGACTATAAATATTGTTGGTGATCATATATAAGTTTCCAGAAATGAAACTACAACTTAAGTTGAACTTGAAACTAGGATAGTAGCAGAAATTCACTTCTAATTTACTGTTGTAAATTCTTTAATCCTTACCCAGACATCAACTCGCTCAAGGTAACAAGCTTGAGACCTTTGAATTATGATTGCAAGCTAGCAAACAATACCGTTGACGCGTTTCCATATGTGGCTAATTGGTATTTTGGTTAGAAATCATTTTGTATTTATTTGTCCAGCTCTTATATTCCTTACATAGAAAATCATATCTTTATATTCCTTTGAATGAGGTTTCTTTCTTTGTAAGCCTTGTTTCGTGTAACCTTTATTTGCTTGTAAAAAACTTTTTTTTTTGGCATTAATGAAAACAAAGTCTCTCTGCGATTCTTGAGTCAAGTTTTTATCTAAAATTTTCATGGTATCAGATCTTGGTTACCCGAAAATTATTCAAGATGAAAATTACAAGGATTTAATCATGGCCAAGAATAATCATGGCCAAGAATGAAAATAGCCTTACCATCCAAATTGTTCATCAATGTTTCGACATTATCTCCATCAAGTTGTCTTCTAACAATTATCTCGTGTTGAAATCTCAAATATTGTCGTTGATTCGAACTATGGGAGTGAAACATCACCTTTATGAAGATCAACCACTCGAAAAAGAAATCACTGATAGCAACGACAAAAAAGTTTCCAACCCACAACATAATGTTTGAAAACACAATGAAGGATTGTTAACATCGTGGATGTTGGGAACTATTACTGAAGAGGTACTTAGCATGATTGAAAACTCTACACCTCAAATCAAGTTTGGAATTCCTTAGAAAAGCAACTACTCATAATGACAAAAGAGAATGAACTCCATCTGAATGAAGCTCTTGTCAGCCTAAGAAAGGGAAAAATCTAAGTCTGGAGGAGTTTCTAAAGAAGTTCAATGATCTTTGTGACAAGGTGGCGACAATGAAAAATCCCTTGGAGATGAAACAACCAAAGTTCTTCACCTAACAAGAGGGGCCTAGGAAGTAAGTATAAAGATTTTAGAGTAGCTATGTTATCAAAGGCACCCTACCCATCATACAACCAATTCATGATGGCTCTAAAAAATCACGAATTGCCTGTCAGAAATTGAGGAAGAAAAGTGGACCATAATCAAGCTTTTTTTGCCCAAGGAGGGAGATCTAGAGGACGAGGAAGAAACTATATCCCAAGGGGAAGAGGAAATTATCAAAGGAGAAATAATAAACAAAGCCCATTGCCTTTCACACCTCAAAATAACAACCAAAGCCCATTGTCTTACACACCCACTGCTTTTCATTCACCACAAAAGAATCTCTTAGATCAACAACAAAACAATAGTGTGGTTCTCAAAGATGCATCAGTACAATGTTAAATATGCAGGAAGTTCAACCATACAGTTCTACAGTATTGGAAACGAATTGGCCACGCATACCAAGCGGAGGAAGTACCACAAGCGCTGGCGATTCACTATTGGCAGCAACAAAATCTCCACTATTTGTCGATTCAGGAGCTTCAGCTCCCGTGGTCTCCAACACAGGTAAACTACTCCAATATCAACCTTATTTTGGTCCAGAAAAATTATACGTAGGTGATGGTAATAGTCTTAGCATATAACATACAGGCAAAAGTTTGATAAAACTAGCACAAATGAACTTAATCTAAGTAATGTCCTTGTTGTTATCGAAATTAAGATTTTTTTTTGTCCATTAGTAAATTGACTGCTGATAATGATTGCAAGATTACATTTAATGCTGATGGTTTTGCGATTAAGAGTAAACAGGGTCAAATCTTGAGCAAAGGGATTAAAATAGAAAGTCTATATGCTTTTATTGAAGAAAACCAAACAACCCACCAAGTTTTTTCGGCTATTTCAAGCACCAATGAACCCCATATTCGATTTGGCACAAGCGAATGGGGAACCCAAATATTTCATCTTTAAAAATTTTGAGTAATTCTCACTTACTTGATGTTACTAGATGGAAAGATAGTAGTCCTATTTGTGTTTCTTGCCAATTAGAGTTGTAAACTCCCATTTAAAAAAATAATGATATAGCTTCATATCCTCTTCAAAAGATTCATTGTGACTTGTGGAGACCTTTCTCAATTCTCTCTTGTCAAAAATTCAAATACTATATTAGCTTCGTAGATGATTTCTCTAGATTTTGTTGGTTACATCCTCTGAAAAGGAAATCTGACTTTCTATCATGCTTTACAAAGTTTCAAAATGTTGTTGAAAATCATTTTGAAAAGAAATCAAGTGTTTTCAAATTGAGGGAGGAGGTGAGTTTAGTTTCCAAGCTCTTAAACACCTTTTAGAACAACATGGCATCTTTCATCAATTTTCTTATCCCCACACACCACAACAAAATGATGTGGTAGAAAGGAAACATCGACACATAGTAGAAACCGGTCTTACTCTTCTTTTTCAATCAAAAGTCCCTACAAGGTATTGGGTAGATGCTTTTCTCACTGGAACTTTTCTCATAAATAGGATGCCTAGTAAATCACTCAAAATGAAAACCCCATTTTTTAAACTATTTGGAAAGAATTCAGATTATAATGGATTAAAAGTGTTTGGTTATAAATGTTTTCCATACTTCAGAAATTGTAATAAAGACAAGCTCTCAAAAAGAACTATTCTAAGTTTAATGCCAGTATATTGGTATTTTAGATTAAACAAAATTAACTATGAATCGGTCCCAATCACACTTCCGCTTTACCGAATTACGGAATTTCAATCCATTCAATTGGTATCAGAGTCGATTGTAGATCTAATCTTGTTTTTCTAAAATTTGCATTGGTTTGGTTGGATTAATTCCATAGTGGATGTAATTTTGCGAATGAATGTAATCGATAAATTTGACCTCAGAATTTACTGCTTTGATACGATCAAAATTGTAAGGGCTCTTGTGTTTTTGGGCAATTATATTTAAATTCGAATCAACTGTAAGTCTGGGTCTAGATTAGGCTAAAAAATCGATGAAGATTGAGACCAAATTTAGCCAAAAACGGAAGAACAGTCGCGGAGTTCTCCAGATTTCTCTTCCAGACGCAACAACGTCTCAACGCTGTCTCAAAATCTCAGCATGACGCGAAACGTGACGACGTCTTGACGCTGGCAGTGTCGAGTTCCAGCAGCGACGCTAGGGTTTTCAAGTGGTGAAGACGGTTCAGGGTTCAAGGGGTTAGCTCCGGTTCATGCTGGGATGGCTTGGTTCTAGTTTTTTGGAGGCCGGTTCTGTTGGGTTTTATGCCTAAAACTAGTAGATAGTAAATGTACTTTTGACCGAACATTAATAAAAGTGATGTATTATTCATGTTTGTATTATATCTTGTCTTATTAACCCCAATCCAATAAACTAAACATCCAAGGCTAATAGAATGAGACTTGAACTAGTATGTAGGGACATACGGAGATCGATGTTCAAGTTGTAAGGATTTGGAATTCCCCAATTCCGTTAAAGCAGAAGCGTAATTGGGATCGATTCGTAGTTAATTTTGTTTATCCAAAAATACTATTGCATTGGTTAAAACATAGAACAAATTCTATACAAACTTAAGGCTAAGCATACAAAATTTATTAGATCTAAATCTAAAGGGGAAAAGCAAACATACCGTCGTTGACGACTCTGAATACTTCAACGGACACCTTTCTTGATTTTGGATCAAGCGTCAACAATTGGGACATCACCAATTGATCTTCCCCGCTATGACTCTGAGATTAGGAACGTAGTTGTTGATGTGCAATTTGCTAACGGCAAGTGTACGGGTCAAGTAATAATATAGTGTTTTCGTGTAAAACGAGTGTCGTCCTCTGGATTGGTTTTCTAGCAAATTAAGTATCGTGAATACTTTTGTTCAATTTTATTTAGGGAGCAAAACTCAATGATAAAAGATAAATCTAAAGACAAAAAGCATAAAATAAAAGTGGAGACTCAAATGGAAAGATTCTTAGGGAATTGATTTCATTGATTAAGATTGATGATTAATTAATGGGATGAATTTAGCATGCAATTATTCTACCAAGTCTAGGAACCTTTTATCACAACTATCTCTCCCGAGCATAATTGATTCTCATGCATGCAACCAACTTGATATCCCTATCTAAGTTCATTAACATGGCTTTGAGTTTAGTTCTTCGAGCAACTTCTAAAGTTATTCCAAATCCCGTCACAAATTTAGAATTTCTACTTTAGTCATGCAATTAAATAAAGTAAGTCTTAGGTCAAATCCCCTCTCCCGAGCAAGATTCAACACTCAAATCATTCAACTAGTGATCAAGTAATTGAAAGCATTTAACCATAATTGCATAGGTAAAATAAATGCATATTCATACCACAAATCAATCCACCAAACTAAAACAACTACATCAATCCCTAAGACAAACAACTAGCAACTCATAGTCTTTAAACTACAAACACTAATTGAAAGAAAAGCCATAAAAACTACAAGAGTTAAGGGAAAGAGAAATGAAACTCGAATCCGTCGAAACCGGCACGTCCCCGTCACGATCTACACGTCTTCTCACTTGCTTCCCGCTCCTTGGCCTTGCCTTTAACTCCCACAAAAGATCTCTAGTCGAAATTAGGGCTAAAATCTCACCAAATGGGCTCCCCAAATCCGTAGCTGAAAAGAGGAATTTATAGAAAATCTGCGGATAGCGTCGCGACGCTGTGTACATAGCCTCGCGACGCTAAGGAGACAGCGTCTCGACGGTGTCTCTGTTGCCGCCTAATTCAGAAAAGGAAAGGCAGCGTCGAGACGCTCCAAGAGCAGCGTCCCGACGTTGGCCTGCGGATGGCTCTCTTTTGACTTCTTCTTGGTTGAATCTTTTCCGTTCTTTAGCCAATTTTCATGTCCCGAACACGTATTTAGCTCCAATTTCTCGATTTAACTCCAAAACATGATTCCTACAAAAAGAACATAAAAATGCATAATTTTGGCCAATTAAATATAAAAGACTAGCTTAATTAATTAGGGAAACATAGCTAGCTATGCTCGCTATTGTTTGCTGTGTGTACGATTGTACTAAACGATTATCCGCAAGCGCACGGGTCGTCACAAGTTATATAAAACGGAAAGTATTCCGAGTATCGAATCCTCAGGGAGGCGAAGCGAAACTTAAGCAAATAATTAAAATTCTCTTGAGCACTGAAAATACTTAGGTGAAATAATATTTAGGGACTACGTTCATATGATAAAAAGAACTTGAATTCAAAATGACTAATGAAAACAAATTTGATCAATCAAAAATAAAACGCGGAGAAGAGTTTTCTTGAAATGGGAAGAGGGGTCTTGAAAATCAATGGTTAGCTAAATAATTGCTATAATTATCCTATCTCATTGCCCAACTAATTATAAACCTAGAATCTTCGTTAATCACATAGGTTCTCCTGTCGGTTTCCCCTAATTGTAATTAATTCATTTTAACAACCTAAGTGTCCTTAGCGCTATTAAAAATCATTAATTATTACGCTCTGATTCATTTTAGGAATCTAAGTTTAATCAACTAATCCCGGTGTCACAACGGGCAATTAAACTAGTTGCATGGATTTTGATCTATCCTAATTTCTCTCCGTCGAGTTTCCATTAAGAAACGAATCATTACACAATTGGCCAGATTGAGTAAAGCATTAAGCACATCCATACAAATAATTAGGACATGGGCAAGAGACAAGAAATTATAACAATATTTCCACTATCATTTCATTTCAAGACCCCAAATTGGGGTTTAGCTACACATAATATCCACAATAATTACAAGGGAAAGCATATTAAAAAGCATAAAGGAAAGGAATTGACCGTCGAAAAACCCCTTGCTGACGCTTGGAGCCCCCGCTGACTACTCCTCGAGCCTCTATGATTGCTTCCCAAAATTCCCCAAAATTTCCCCACTAGAAGAACCCTATAAAAAGGGCTCAAAAGCCTTGAGAGGGGCTCCAAAAAAGGAGTCTTAAGAAAGGAAAGAAAGGATTGATTGATGGATGATTGATTGATGAGAAATGAGGCACCAAGGGCGCCTATTTATAGGCCTGGAATAGGGGTAGCGTCGCGACGCTGCCTTGCTAAGCGTCGCGACGCTGCTGCGCACGCGGCTTGGGCAATAAGAAAGGGCAGCGTCGCGACGCTGCCTTGCTAAGCGTCTCGACGCTGCTGCAATTTTCCAGATTTTTCAGCTTCCTTTTGGGCTGATTTTTGGGCCTTCTCCTTCATTTCTTTTGGTCTTTTCTTTATGAATGTCTTCTTTTGGGCCTTCAATTGCATCAAGCTAGGATTTGGGCTAGAATTACTTCAATTTTGGCTCTTTTTCTCCCAAAATCACCAACTTAGCTCCTAAGGACCAAATAACAAAATTCATTAAATATATTCATTAAAAACACGATTAAAGCACCTAAAAGCTTAATAAATTGAGACTAAAATAGCGACATTTCTGCTCGCTATCAGCTATCAGTTGTTGGACTACCTAATCTTGAATGGGAAAAACTCTAGAGAGAAAATTCTCCCTAGAGTTCTTGGGTTGAGAGAATATGAGAGGGGGGCTAGAGAGAATGCAAGAGTGCATTCTTGTGGCCTTATGTTGTAATACCTAAACCCTAGCTTTAGTGTTCTATTTATAGGAGAAAGACCATGAATAAAATATTCATTTAAAATCAATTATTTCCATAATTGATTTAATCTTTTCCATAATTAATCAATTCCATGACCAACCAATTCCATGACCAATCAATTCCATAATTGATTAATCTTTTCCCTAAATGATTGATCATTTCCATAAGTGATTAAATCATTTCCATAAATGATTAATTACTTCCATAAGTGATTAATCATTTTCATAATTGATTAATTTCCAATTAATTAATCACCAATTAAATATCATATATTTAATTTTAGACCTTCTATTAGTTAATTAATTAATTACCCAATTAAATATCATATATTTAATTTGAGACCTTCAATTAATTAATTCTATAATATGAATCAAATTCATATTAAAATTTGAACTCCTTCAAATTCTCTTATATCCTATAAATTTAATATGAATCAAATTCATATTAATATTTGAACTTCGTCAAATATTTATTTCTCTCATAGACTATAGTTTAATTAAATCTCATTTAATTTAAACTAAATTGAATAATTAATTAATTCATAATTAATTATTTTATCTTCTAATTAAATACCATATATTTAATTAGACATATATTTGAACTCTTTCAAATATATCGATCACTCAATATAATAAAGTTTAATCTAAAATTAGACTTTATATTTTAATGCATCACTATACATTATATTAATTTGTATCTCGTACAATTAACTTAATTCCCAATATGTATTTGAACTATTCAAATTCTCTCAAAATATATTTGTTCCTAATTACTCTTTACGAGCTAGCAGGGGGACCTAATGGACCTATAGATCAGAAGCTCCAATGATATGAGGTTAATAGATTAAACTCATTAATCAGGTTAACCAATATTCATTAACTGTGGGTCATTCCACTAAAGACCCACAACTGAACTCTTCTCACTGTAGAACATTTCTGTGTTCATGGATGTAGACTTATGTCGGTAAGTCAATCCTTCACGAGTGTTTGTAATCACAGCTGGGTCAAATTATCGTTTTACCCCTGTGTTACATCTGTCTCCTTAAGTACCAGCGCTCCTCTAATGAACAACCTGTTTATGGTCCAACCATTAAATAGAAAGTCCCTCTCAGGCCAGTGAGAGGGTGGGATCCCTTTGTTCAAGTCCCAAAGTCACCACTTGAGGGAACACTCATCTACTTCACCTAGAAGCGGGAAGGAGTGAATTCCTTCTTGTGTTGTCATGTCCCCAACCTCCCACTCGATCTTGTCCCCGAAAAGGAAGGCATATTGAGTCGGCGTATTGGCCACTCTCACCCATGCTAATCAAAGGACAATCCCTCATGAGAAGGAGTTCATGACACACTCAGGATTAAGACTGAGTTACCTAGGTCATCCTATTGAAACAGTAACCTAATTAGTTAACGGTGTTATAACTAATGGTTGACTACTTCGTGGTCCGGTCTTATGCAAACTCATTGCATAGGATACCCCCACTTGCATGTCTACTACATGGACGTTTTGGATCAATACGTCTGTATCAAATACAAAGCAGGCCGTATCTCATAATGTTACCAGGATAAGGTATTCAACCTTATCCTTTTACTATAGACCTTTTAGGTTGTTACTTGAACATCGATCCCCGTATGTCCCCACGTACTAGTTCAAGTTACATACAAACAAACTTGGATCTTAGTTTATTGGATTTGGGTCAAATTGTGCAATATTTAACAATAACACTTTATTGTAGAAACTCAATAACACTTTATTGAAACAATTATACAATTTGTTTACATTCACTATCTACGAGTTTTAGGGCATAAAACCCAACACAAGTTTTAGCTTAAAGGGTCTGTAGTATAGGGATAAGGTTGGGTACCTTATCCTGGTGACACTATGGATACGACCCACTTTGTATTTTGATACAAACGCAATGATCCAACACGTTCATGTAGTTGACATGCGAGTGGGGGTATCCTGTGCATTGAATTTGTGATGTGGAATTTTCCTTACCGCAAGCGCACGGGTCAAGTAATAATAAATTGTTCGTATAAACGAGTGTCGTCTTCTGGATTGGATGTTTAAGCTAAATCAAGTACTATGAATTATCTTGCTCAATTTTATTTAGGGAACACAATGTAGTGAGTGAATGATATGAAAACTAAATCAAAACAAATAAAAAGTGGAAATTCAATTGGAAGAACACTAAATCAAGATTACAAACATAATAACCATTGCACAACTTAAACCATAAATCAATCCATAAATTCAATTGACTACATCAATCCCTAAGCTACAAGTTTAGCTACTCATGATTGGTATTACAAGCTCAACTAAACATAAAAAAACCATATAATCTAACTAAAGTGAGGGAAAGAAGAATTAAACTCGTTGTAGGTCGAGACCAAACGTCCCCGTCACGATCCCCACGAACAATGGGTTGATTTCCAACTCGCTCCCTTTGCTTCAGCTCCAATATGCCCTGTTTTTCCTCTGTTTACGGCTCCAAAAAGTCCCCCAAATCGAATCCCCCCAAAACCTAGCCGAAAAGACGTTGCCTCTAAACACGCGTGTTCTGGAAAGGAAATTACACAGCGTCGAGACGCTAAGGTCGCAGCGTCGAGATGCTGTGACCGTTTCGCGCCTATTCAGATAAGGAATGCTAGCGTCTGCATTTGACCGAATTTTGACTTTTTTCCTCTTTGACTCTTTTTCATTCCTTTGCATCTTTTCGCGTCCCGAGCATCCGATTGACTCCACTATTGCGTTTTAGCTCTAATCAACCATTTCCTACAACATAAACATTAAAGCACAATAAAATGACCCAAAAATCATAAAAGACTAACTAAATTAAATAAGTAAAGATAGCTAGCTATGCTCGCTATCAGTTTGCACAAAGACTGGACGGCGAAATAGTTAACCACTGACTCTAACACCGTTAGTTAGCTCAGTTTGTATTTCACTAGGATGACCTAGGAAACTTGACCTTAATCCTAAGTGGATTATGAACTCCTGTCCATGAGGGATTGTCCTTTGATTTGTACGAGTGAGAGTGGCTTGCACGTCGACTCAATAAGCCTACCATTTTGGGGACAAGACCGAGTGGGGAGCTGAGAACATAGTCTTATAAGATGGAATTCACTTCTTCCCAACTTTAGGATAAGTAGAGGTGTGTTCCCTTAAGTGGTGTCTCCGAGTCTTGAACAATGGGCCCTACCCTCTCTATGGCACGAGAGAGACTTCTGTTTGTTGGTTGGACCTCAAACAGGTTGTTCATTAGAGGAGCACTGGTACTTAAGGATAAAGATGTAGCCCAGGGGTAAAACGGTAATTTGACCTAGCTGGGGTACGAACACACGTGAATGGCTGACTTGCTGTTGATGGTCGATATCCGTGGACACAGAAATATATCTGCAGTGAGAAGAGTGCAGTTGTGGTTCTATAGTGGAGTGTACCACAATTAAGGAATATTGATGAACTTGGTTAATGAGTTTAGCCCATTGATCTCATATCGTTAGAGCTTCTGATCTGTAGGTCCATTAGGTCCCACCAGTAGCTCACTAGGGGCGTTGAGGTGAAATTCTAAGGGAGAATCGAATATTCAAAGGTGTTCGAATATTAAACTTAAATATGAATTTGATTCATATTACAACTATAGGTTATAATTAATGCACATTAGATGTACATTAATACTATAGTTTAATTGAGAGAGATATAGTTAAATATATGATATTTAATTACAATATTAATTAATTATTGAATTGATTAATATTTTGATTAAATTAAATTAATTGAATTTGATTTAATTAAATTACTTTAAAACTATAGGTTATGTGAGAATGTTTATATAAAATATGATTTACATAAATAATAATTATTTTAAGTATTAAATTAATTATTATTAATTATTAATATTAAATTATTATTTATTAATATTAATATTCATCAATCAGTTAAAGTAACTGATTGATTTTTTCTTCCCCACTAACCTGTACACGTTGGGAGTGAGTTATTTTAGGGAGTTGGGTCAGTTTTTATGCATAATCCCTAAAGCCTCTCTAACGTTACAACCCTAAGCGCTCTCTCTCTCTCTATTAATTGACATCAATCGTTCTCTTTGCTCTCTAGCGATACAGAGACTTTTCTCCCCAAGAAGATTCCTAGAGTTTTACCTTGCTCCCACAAGCAATCAGCGTTTTTCCCCATGAGGATACCGGTGCTACTGCATGGTAGTATTCGTGGTGAATTTGCAGCATTAAAGGAAGGTTTTGCTGCTCGAATTTTCTATCTTCGCAAGGGTTTATTGGCGAATCGATGAAGAACGTCTTCCAAAGTAAGTAATCTTGATCTTGGATCATTAGGGTCCAATCTAGAGTATATCTAGAATATTTATCATGTTTTTGCATGGTTTATAGAGGTTGTACAACAACTTTAAATTTGTTTACTGTTGTGAATTTTTATTTCAACGTGTTGGTATTTTAATCTTAATTAAAATCTGAGAAAAGGTTCTGACTGTTTCCGCTGTGCAAGAGCTTTTATCCCTTCAATTGGTATTAGAGCCATCTCTGTATTTTAATTTGAGAATTAAAATTTACGTTGGTTTGAGGTGGGATTTGCATAATGTATGTATTAATTTGCGATAAACTATTTAGGTTTAATTGACCTTAGATTTCATGAACTTTTGATGTGATCTATTGTAAGGGCCCCTGTGTTTTTGGCCATTAATTCATGATTATCGAGTCTGTACAGTCCGGGTCTAGTTTAGGGTTGAAGATCTATGAAAATTGTGGAAGAAATCGATAAAAATCGTGGAGTACAGTCGCTGTTTTGCCCAGAAACGAGTTCCAGGTGAAACAGCGTCGGGATGCTTAGCCTTAAACGTCACGACGCTGTCGCGATTTCACGCTCTAGTTGGTTGAAATCGTGCCAGCATCGGGACGCTATAGCTTCAGCGTCTATAGTATAGGGATAAGACTTAGTGCCTTATCCTGGTGACACTATGGATACGACCCACTATGTATTTGATACAAATAGTATGATCCAACGCGTTCGTGTAGGAGACATGAGAGTGGGGGTATCTTCTACAATGAGTTTGCATAAGACCGGACTGTTAAATAGTAACCACTGGTTATAACACCATTAACTAGTTAGGTTTCTATTTCACTAGGACGAACTAGACAACTTAGCCTTAATCTTGAGTTGATTATCTACTCCTGCTCATGAGGGATTGTCCTTTGATTTGTATGGGTGAGAGTGACCAATACGCCGACTCAATAAGCCTACCATTTTTGGGACAAGACCAAGTGGGGAGCTGGGAACATAATCATACAAGATGGAATTCACTCCTTTCCGAACTTTAGGGAAGTAGATGAGTGTTCCCTTTAGTGGTGACTCCGAGTCTTGAACAAAGAACCCTACCATCTCAATGGCACGAGAGGGTTTTCTGTTTGATGGTTGGACCACAAACAGGTTGTTCATTAGAGGAGAACTGGTACTTAAGGAAATAGAAGTAACTTAGGGGTAAAACGGTAATTTGACCCAGCTGGTGTCACACTGGTAGCTCATAAAGTAATTTGAGGCAACTAAGTAATAAATGTAAATTGAACAGTAAATTGAAAGTGTTCAACTTACTAAGGGAAACAATATAATATATATTGATATATTATTATGAGAGAAATAAATATTTGAAGAAATTCAAATATTAATGTGAATTTAATTTATATTAAATTTATAGGAATTTGGAAGAGTTCAAATATGAATTAATTAATTTAAGACCTAAAATTAATTTGGGCAATTAATTAAGTCAAGACCGAAAATTAAATATGTGATATTTAATTGGTGATTAATTAATTAAATAATTAATTAATTGAAAATTAATCAATTATGGAAATAATTAATCACTTATGGAAGTGATTAATCATTTAGGGAAATGATCTAATCACTTATGGAAGTAATTAGTCATTTATGGAAAAGATTAATCAATTATGGAATTGATTGATCATGGATTGATTAAATATGGAACAGATTAAATCAGTTATGGAAATAATGGATTTAATGTGAATATTTTATTCATGATCTTTTTCATATAAATAGAACACCAGACCTAATGGTTTAGTAGCCCTCTCTCTTAGAATCACAACACAAGACTCTTGCATTCTCTCTAGCCTCCCTCTCAGAGAAAGACTCCCACCAGTCAATTGCCTCTTAGACTTAGAGATATACCGGTGTAACCTCTTTGGTTATTGTGTTCTTGAGAAGAAAATTCCAACGACGATCTTCAAAGGGACTGCTGCGTTTTCATCCTTGGAACATCGTTGGCGAAAATTGGTCAACTCTACAACAAAGGTTTGTAATGATTTTCTTATCTCTCTTTGAAAAGAAGGTAAATAAAAGAGTTTTATTTTTCTCTTTTTCTAGCATGTTTAAACCAATTTACAACAGCTTTAAAGTGTGTTTAAAGTATCGTTCACTACGACAAAAATTGCTTTTAATGACGGGCAATGCCCGTCATTAAAGATCTTTTATGACGGGCGGTGTACGTTGTCTATACGAGCGTCGTGGTGACTTTTCACGACGGGTGCCTTTTAATGACGGGCAATGCCCGTCATTAAAAGCCGTCCGCCATTAAAAGGTACAATGACGAACATTTTTAATGACGGGCTTTGCCCGTCATTAAAAGGCGTCCGTCATGAAAAGTATGTCATTAAAAGGGTATTTTTCCAACCAAATGTCCGTCATTAAAGGTGTCCATCATTAAAAGTCCGTCGTTAAATGTATTTTTTAATGACAGGCATTGCCCGTCATCATTTTGTTCATAATTTAATAAAAAAAATTATTGATTGCCCGGTGGCATACCGACAATATTTTCTTCGTTTGTCGACCTATAAAGAAAGTAATCTTAATCTTAAATGTGCAAAATTGTATACAAATCAAATATTTTTCAAATTTTATTCCAATAAGCCAATGAACTAAATTTGTTCATACAAGTTTTATTCATATAAGTTTGATATAAAAATAAAATTACAAACACTTACACTTAAAAGCCTCAAAATTACTGAACACCTATGATGTAAAGTCTACACTTCCACTAAAAAACAAAAATTCACGTACATGTCACTTTCATTCTTGTCACCATAATCTTGCTCGTACATTAAACTTGAAGAACCTAAGAAAAACAAATTGTAATTAGGTTCGATAGAACGCCAAAACAAGAACTCACATAACAAACATATGTCCAACAACTCGAAGAACCTAAGAAAAAACAAATTTAGTAAACAATAAAATAAACAAAAAAAAAACAATCTCGATGAGTATCGGAAAAAATTATTAGAAAACCCAATAAACTCCAAAAGCTTACAAACTTCAAGATATCAAGTTTAACCCCTTCAGAGAACCTGTAATGCTCTAGGTTTCTATACTTAATCTAGAGACATTACTAAAACATCTATCCTGATTCTAACCGGTTTCTCTAGAACTTTCGAGTAATAGCCAAAAAATAAAAAATAAAAAATCAAATTGTTAAAAGTAAAAGAATTAACCATCAAACTCATCATTCTACTTATCTTCTTTTTGAGTTGGACTCTTGTAAGTTTTTGAAATAAAAGCACCAGCAACATATGGAGAAGTAAACAGCAGGTTGAGCTTTACCAAAGCTTGCAACAAATCCAAAAGATTAATTTAGTTCAATGAACATACTGTCTATTTACACAAAATTTGGAAAAATAACTATCCAACACCATTAGAAAATACATACAGTCATGTATACATACTCCCTCTCTTGCTTTTCCAACCTCCAACCAACATGTCAAAGAAACAATAATATTGTATTGTATATTATAATTGAAGAAAAGAGACTCTAATTACATTCTCCTACTTACAGGAAAAAAAACATTATATTTTTCCTTTAACTTTAAGGAAACAAACTCATATTCCACCTTACATATTGAAAAAAGGCAGATGCATCGTTCTCCATCATCTGGATCGGATCTACTATGATCAACACATGTCGCACAGGAGAAGGCTAGTAATTGAGAACAATACCAAATTTCCAAAATAGAAATTTAAAATAAAACTATAATCTTGGTCTTTGATAAGAAAAGAACAAACAAAAGGGTATGATCATAAGCATAATCTAGGATAAAAGTAAATATGACAGGAGACAACTAAATAGAAAATAATTAATTTCATAAAATGGCAACCACAAATAGTTAAAATATCTCATGTACTCAAACAATTATTACAGATGTGCAGATGTGCCTTGACAGCATCAAGAAACCATTGCAACTTTACATTTCAAATACCTAATTTGGACTTTTTATTACCAGTCACAACGTAAGAATATACCTAGGAAACATTATACAAAGCCATCAAATTATAGAATGATAACAAACTTTCCACCAATTACAAAACACAAACACAAACAACAAAATTTTTTTTACTAGAAAGAAGAACAACAAAATTAAGTAGCTTCATATATGCATTTTTAGTTGCAATTGGATGTACAGTAGTATTTCTTGAAAGAGAGAAGAAAACATTATTACCAAAATTCTTCAAAAGTTTGTTAGTGCTCCATAACTACCAATAGAGAAGGGAAAAAGCAATAAAGACCTTAGTCGAGGGGACTCATAAAAGAAATATTAACAAAACTACTATTAATAGTGGAAGCTTACCAATTAATCCAAGCTTGATCTATATTCCTTAGAGACCCTTTTTTATTTCATTTTTCATTGTCATATCTAAAAATATTATTAGTTGGTTTCTCCTGTCTCTCAAATACCAGAAGCAGCCAAAAAGCAAAATTCAGGCCGAGGCTTTGAGAGAAAATCCCTTGAACTCATAAACATTTCTATGGTAAATTGAAAAACAAAATCACTCACTAACCTTTGCAATTTGAGAGAAAATCCCTTGAACTCATAAACAAGGATTCAGGCTGAGGCTTCCTCCTACGCAGATTGTGCCCATTACATTAAGCCTCTTTCTACAGCTACTCTTCACCTCATCAAACTCACCAAGCGAATGGAACCTACAATACTTTTACTCAAGAACAATCGGACTCCAGAAGAAACCAACAAGGAAACCAACAAGAAACCAAAAGCATTTTGAGGCAAAATCACAAGAAAACAAACAAAACCCATCAATTCTTTTCTCCGTTTGTACCTGCTGCACTGTTGACAGAATCGCTTCTCCTCGCCCCTCACCATCACAACATGGGTTTTTGAGTGCGAATCACAAACCCTATGGCGCCGATGATAATCCTTGCAATTGCTCAAGTCAGTGTCAAAATATGGTATTTTGAAGAAAGAAATCGACGAGGAGAAAAGGAGCAAAAGAGTACCAAATATGCTCTATGTGAGAATTTATCCAAACTACTTAGAGAAATCTGCCGAAACTGAGAAGGGGGAGGCGATCGTTCGTGATTGAGAAGAAGAAAGAGGGTGTTACAAGGGTGTTTGCGTTTCTCATGGCGTGTGTGGGTGGGTGAGGCACGACGGTGGTTGGACGCGACTTGCGGCCACTTGGTGGTGCTGGTGCGAGTGATCTAGGAGAAGACAAGAGGGATATTGAGAGGAAGGGGAAAGAAGCACACGAAGGAGAAAAGTGTTAGGGTTTTTTCAGGGAGAGAGAAAGTTCAGGTCGGGGAGGAGAAATTTAATTTAAAAAATGTATTGTTTTTAAAAATAAAAAAAAACACATTTTTAATGACGGGCATTGCTCGTCAGTAAAAGTCCAAATTTTTTTAAAAACGCGCGTCCGACATTAAAAGGCCGTGTGTTTTTCGTCCGTCATTAAAAGGTCCGCGAATTTTTTTATGTCCGTCATTAAAAGCCATTTTTGTAGTAGTGGTTTTCCCTTTTCGTATTGGTATTTTAATATTAATTAATACACGACATGAGGTCCTCTCCACGCGCTTTCTGCTACGTTGGGGCTTTCATCCCCTTCAGGGACTTACCCGAAACTTGAGTTGAATTAACCACAGTTATGTAAGCATGCAATGTCGCTAGGTTAATTAAAAGAGTTTAATACACCTAGATCTTTAGAGTAAAGACTTTACCTTGCTATGGTTAAAAGGAAACTCTCCCGGTGAAGTTCTGTCTAAGGCTGGAGGTATTTAAGCTGACGGTTTACGAAACACCGGCTACTTGGGAGCAAACCTAAAACCTGAGTTAAAATAACCATAGTCATGTTAGCATGCGATGTTGCTAGGTCTGTTAAAAGAGTTTAATTCACCTAGAACAGACCCGAAACCTGAGGTATTTAAGCTGACGGTTTACGGAACACCGGCTACTTGGGAACAGACCCGAAACTTGAGTTGAAATAACCATAGTCATGTTAGCATGCGATGTTGCTAGGTCTATTAAAAGAGTTTAATTCACCTAGAACATTACAGTAAAGTTCTCAACATACGATTTATAATGGGATTAGGTTTAGATAGATTGACTTAGCCGAATTTATCTAAATTAAATAACCCTTAAAACATACGGTAGGACATTTTAGTGGGAGGAAAATTACACAACAAGATCAAGTTGTGCTCATACGTCCCTATATTTACAACGTGAGATTCATGCTCGGCTTCGTGTTGCCCTGGGCGCAGCCTCCCTTCGGAAAGTGTTTGCATGTGTCAATATCAGGGATAATGGGGAAAGTGTCTATAGTAAGTGGGAGCGGGACACGTGTCAACGTATCCCTCGATCTCCAACCCTAGGTCACATCGTGAGATTCTGATGATCCGCCTGCATGTCGTCCTAGAGCGACCATCCCTTCCGAGGGCGTGATCATAGGATTCAAAACATTGTGAACTCCTGAAAGGGATAGGGTCTCTTAGGTTAATCACCAACAGTTGTCTCACCCTTCGATAGCCTGTTGGTGCGCACCTCTGGGATCTGAAAGTGGGAGGGTTACACTTACGAGGATGAGTTAAATGTGTTGACAGATCCTTGACCAAATAACGATGTCTAATGTCTATAGGAATATGGGTTATTCTCGTATTAGAATTAGCTGAGAAGTGTCTCATTTCAAAGGAGGAGTAGTTGATCACCCTTCGGTGGCTGTTGCTCTAAACCTTTGAAACATCGTTGCAAAACTAAATCAATAGTCTTAGAGTTCTATAATTGTTTGTTTTGCTCAATTGATTGGATTGTAAGTAATTGTTTTCTTGTGTGATGGGTTAAGGCAAAAATAACTAATACGGTAGTTGTTAATTTAATTTCAGTAATGTCTTCCTCTATTATCTCACTGTTTCATAACGGAAAGTTAATCAAAAAGACTTACTCAACGTGGAAATCTAACCTGAATACGATTCTGGTTACAAATTATCTAAGATGAGTGTTAACTAAGGAATGTCCTCATTCCCCAATTTCTAATTCATTAAGAAATGTTCATAATGAATATGACACAAAACACTGCCTAGCAAAAAAGAACATTTTCAAAGACTGTAAATATGATTGACTTGTCTTAGAAGCATGCTTAGTGGAGAATGATGATTCTGCCTGGATACTAGATTTAGGGGCCACCAACCATGTTTGTTCCTCCTTTAAAGGAATGAGTTCCTGGCAACAGCTTGAAGTTGGTGAGATGACTCTCAAAGTAGGAACAGGAGAGATCGTCTCAGCTATTGTAGTGGGGAAGATCAAATTATTTTTTAGTATGAACAAATACATAATATTGGTTAATATGTAAGTTTTTCCAAAGATCAAAAGGAATTTGATTTCTATATCTTGTGTGCTTGAACAAGATTACTCCATATCTTTCTTAGTAAATGAATCATTCATTTCAAGAAAGGGAGTTCATATTTGTTCAACTAAGCTGGAAAATAATTTATATGTTTTAAGACCAATCGAGAGTAAAGCAATCATGAACATCGAGTTGTTTAAGACTGCTACTACTCAAAATGCGACATATTTCTCCTAGTAGTAACAATACCTATCTTTGTCACTTAAGACTTGGTCATATAAACATCGATAGGATCGACCGTCTGGTAGAGAATGAACTTCTAAATGAGTTAGAAGATATTTCACTACCTCCATGTGTCTTGAGGGAAAAATGACCAAAGGACCTTTTACTGGAAAGTGTTATAGGGCCAAAGAACCCTTAGAGTTAATTCATTCGGATCTCTGTGGTTCGATGAATGTAAAGACTCGAGGAGGGTACGAATACTTCATCTCATTTATAGATGACTATTTGAGGTATGGTTACTTATACCTAATGGGACACAAGTCTGAGGCCCTTGAAAACTTTAAGGAGTTTAGGGTCGAAGTAGAAAACCTGTTAGGTAAAACAATTAAGACACTTCGATCTGATTGAGGTGGAGAGTATATGGACCTGAGATTTCAAGACTACATGATAGAACATGGAATCAAGTCTCAATTCTCAGCCTTTGGTACACCTCAGGAGAATGGTGTATTAGAAAGGAGAAATAGAACCCTGTTAGACATGGTTCGCTCAATGATGAGCTATGCTCAGTTGCCTAGCTCGTTTTAGGGGTATGTAGTAGAGACTGTAGCACACATCCTGAACAATGTTCCCTCAAAGAGGGAGTAAACCTAGTTTACGACACTTCCGTAATTGAGGTTGTCCACCACACGTGCTTGTGACAAATCTTAAGAAACTGGAACCTCATTCAAGGTTGTACTAATCTGTTGGTTACCCAAAAGAAACGAGAGATGGTCTTTTCTGCGACCCTGATAGCATGCAGAAATGCTATCATTTTCCTATTAATTTTAGCTAGTTTTGTGCTTGAATTGTGTGCTTTAATGCTATTTTCTGTTTACATTTCAGAAAATCGAGTCAAGGAAGCAAAATCAGATTTTTGAGAGAATTTGGATATTTTTGAAGACTTTTTGAGCAATTTGGAGAAGTCCATTGTAGATCCAGGTTCAAAAGCCAAAAAAGAATGAGTTAGACGCCCCAATTCATAAATTCTAAGTCTTAAATTATCAAGTTGGGTCAAGAAAAGAGCCCAAGATCCATTTCATGAAGCTTTTGGGCCAAAAGAAAGTTGGAGGCCCAAAAATTGAGTCAAAATCGGGCCATTCTTTGAAGACCAAGGCCTAGCGTTAAGACACTTGGCCAGAGCGTTGAGACGCTAGGTAGCTATGCGGAAAGATCTAGAAAGTGGGTAGCGTCGCGACGCTGTACATGTAGCATCGCGACGCTGCGACGACTTGGAGCCCAAGACAAAATGACGTCAGAGTGTCGCAACTCTACGCCTGCTGAACCACTATAAATACAGTCATTTGCATCCAAGTTTGGAGAGCCAATTTTTGGGTTTTCACCCCATTCTAGAGTCCACACTAAAATTGGGGGGGGGGTTTTGAGAGAGTTTTGGAGCTTTATTGAAGATGTTTGGAGCTCGAGATCGATGGAGGTCGGCGCGGGATCGAGGAGATCGACACTTTTATGAGCATTTCTCTTCCCTTTTCCTTTATGTTTTAGTTTCTAGAATTGTTGTGAGTAGGAATTATTGGATTGTAGTGATTATGAGTAGTTAATTCCTAAATTCCATGAGTTTTGATTTAGTTGTTGAACCTTCGCTTGATGAATGACTTGATTTGATTTAATTGTCATTATTGTTCATTTGTGCATTTTGCCCTTAATGCTTTTAATCAACTGATCACTGATTAAATGAATCGTTACTAAGTGGAAACTTGATGGAGAGAAGCTTAGACTAGAACTATATGCATGACTGACGTTTATTTACCCAAGTGACACAAGATAAGATAAACAACGTTAGAGGTTGTATTAAAGGGCCGTAATGCCATGCTAAGTAAATAAAGAAGAAACCAAAAGGAGATTCTTTATTGAAAGGTATGAGATAGGAGGAACCCGATAGGAGAGTCCTTGTCATTAGGCTTCTAGACTTATGAATCAAATGATTAGTTAATCCATATTAGTTAATTGATTAAGCGTTAAAGGTCCAATTGATGAAATCAACCCTCTAAGAATTATCCCTCCAAATTGTGTCTCCATTTATCTTTTGCTTTCTAGATTAGCTTGTTAGCTTATCTTTTCGGCATTAGATTTTGTTCTCTAAATAAAGCATATCAAGATTATTCATGGTAATTAATTGAATAAATCCAATCCATGTGGAGACGACACTCGATACTCAAAATCACTATATTACTTGTGATGACTCGTACGCTTGCGGTAAAATCATGCATCAGACCCACAAGAAAATAAGGTGTTTGTATCGACAAATGCTACTTTCTTAGAGGAAGACCACATGAGGGATCATTGACGGGTGCGACTTGTCGAAGGTCGTGTTGGTCAAATAAAATTTATAATCCACGACACTACTACTATTTTGTAGCAATAGCGGCCGGGGTGAACACAGGGAAGGGGGATCTAGCAAGTGTAGAATTTTGTGTTTATGAAAATAGGGGGGATTTTTATAACGACGAACAAGCAAAAGTAAATAAATAATAAAATGTTGAATTTTAAATGGAGCAAAATAAACTGCAGAAGGGAAATTAGACGGAAACAATAACATGAAAGGGGATCGTTGGATTGGGATTTACTATGCTTGATTCTAATTTGTTGGCTTCCTAGTTTTCTCTAATAATTATTCTAAACTGATTTCATTAGTTTGGTTGGCTTCTGGGTTACTCAGAGGACCCCCCTACACTAACAAGTGCTAATTACCTTGCTAATCGTGAATTCTGCAATTAACAAGATTAATTAATATAGACTCTATCGCTCGCCACCCCTTATACATAATTTAGCAACCATTCGCCACCCCTTATACTAGTTAATTGACAAGCAATTTCGCAACTACCTATCAAAACTAGCCACTTTGGGATCGTGGGTCCAGAATCGTAAAAACCAAATTTAAATCTAATTCCTACAACCTTTAACATGCATCCTAGGACTACCAAGGGTCGTCTCGCATATGGAGTGGTTTGCCTCAACCTAGTGACTATCTAAAAATAACTGATAGAATACATAAGCGGTAATCGCATAGGGCGTCAATCCTAATAGACTAGCCTCATGTACTGGTTTAAACGGGATAACATGCAAAACTCAATGTAAATACAACAAGAACAGAGAGTAAAATTCATAAAACTCAGCCAATCTTATTTAGAATCAAGACATAAACCCAATCCAATGATCTAAACGAGATTAGCTACTCATAGATGAAGTAAAATCAACAATAAACATGAAAGAATCCATAAAATATGACCAAGAATGGTCTACAACAGTGCTCGAATGTAAAAGAGGCAAAGAAATCGTAAAAAGAACCAAAGTTCTAACCTAACGGCGAACTAAAATCGAGGCTACATATATATAGAAAATATGTCGGTGTCGAGACGCCAAGGGTAGCGTCTCGACACTGCGAACATTACACTCCGACCCGAATTCGCGTCGGCGTCTCGATGCCAACGCTAACGTCTCGACACCAGCCTCAAATCTGAACTTGCTGCTCAATTTCTCGGTTTTGACTTGGTTCCTCTCGATTCGGGGCTTCAATCTTCAGCTTTCGGTGTCGTTCTTCAGGCTCGCTTCTGCACAATTGGGTCTTTTCACCTCCTTGCCGTCCAAGACACCGAGATGGCTCCAAAACTCTGTAATTGGCCTGAATTAACACCAATTAGCGTGATTGGCTTCCGACATAGCCTAAGCTCAATTAACTTGTAAATAGGACAAGTAAAACATAAAATGACCCTAACAATTTTAGATTAGAGGCAATAAAATAGGACTATTTAGGTCCTATCACTCATAAACCACGTTGATGAAGTTGGACCTTCAATAAGAGTTGATGGAGGGGCTAGTTCTTCAGGCCCGTCTCATCCTTCTCAAACATTAAGAGTGCCTCGACGCAGTGGGGCGGTTGTATCACAACCCGAACGCTACTTGGGTTTAACTGAAACACTAGTTGTTACACCAGATGATGGCATTGAGGATCCATTGTCTTATCGACAGGCAATGAATGATGTAGACAAGGATGATTGGGTCATAGCCATGGACCTTGAAATGGAGTCAACGTACTCCAATTTTGTATGGGAACTTGTAGATCTACCTTAAGGGGTAAGACCCATTGGGTGTAAATGGATCTATAAGAGAAAGGGAGATGCAGCTGGGAAGGTACAAACCTTCAAAGCTAGACTAGTAGTAAAGAGTTACACTCAGAGAGAAGGGGTTGACTATGAGGAAACTTTTTCTCTTGTTGCTAAGCTAAAGTCTGAAAGAATTCTCTTGTCCATAGCTACATATTATGACTATAAAATTGTTGGGTTTTATGCCCTAAAACTCGTAGATAGTGAATGTAAACAAATTTTATACTTGTATTTAATAAAGTGTTATTTAGTTTTTGCAATAAAATGTTATTGTTAAATATTGCACTATTTGACCCAAATCCAATAAACTAAGATCCAAAGTTGTTTGTATGTAACTTGAACTAGTATGTGGGGACATACAGGGATCGATGTTCAAGTAACAACCTAAAAGATCTATAGTACAAGGATAAGGCTGGGTACCTTATCCTGGTGACACTATGGATACGACCCGCTTTGTATTATGATACAAATGCAATGATCCAACGCGTTCATGTAGTTGACATGCGAGTGGGGGTATCCTATGCAATGAGTTTGCATAAGACCGAACTGCGAAATAGTTAACCACTAACTATAACACCGTTAGTTGGCTTGGTTTCTATTTCACTAGGATGACCTAGATAACTCAGTCTCAATCCTGAGTGGATTATGGACTCCTGTTCATGAGGGGTTGTCCTTTGATTTGTATGGGTGAGAGTGGCCAACATGCAGACTCAATAAGCCTACCATTTTGGGGACAATACCGACTGGGGAGTTGGGAACATAATCACACAAGATGGAATTCACTCCTTCCCGACTCTAGGGTAAGTAGAGGTGTGTTCCCTTAAGTGGTGCCTCCGAGACTTGAACAATGGGCCCAACCCTCTCTATGGCACGAGAGGGACTTCTGTTTTTTGGTTGGACCTCAAACAGGTTGTTCATTAGAGGAGCACTGGGGACTTAAGGACAAAGATGTAAACTAGGGGTAAAACGGTAATTTGACCTAGTTCGGATACGAACACACGTGAAGGATTGACTTGTAGTATTGGTCGATATCCGTGGACACAGAAATATTCTATAGTGAGAAGAGTGTAGTTGTGGGTCTTTCGTGGAGTGACCCACAGTTAACGAATGGAGACTAACTTGGTTAATGAGTTTAAGCCGATTAGTCTCGTATCGTTAGAGCTTCTGATCTGTAGGTCCATTAGGTCCCACTGGTAGCTCGTAAAAAGATTTGAAGCAAACAAATATAAATTGTAAATTGAAAGTGTTCAATTTATCTGGGGAATCGTATAATATATATTGATGCATTATAATATAAAGTTTATGAAACTTTATAATATAATTTTTGAAATTAATTTTAAAAATTAATTCTTGAGAGAAAATATTTGAAAGAGTTCAAATAAATTTAATATGAACTGGATTCATATTAATTTTAATAAAATCCCTAAGATTAAATATATATGATATTTAATTGGGTAATTAATTAATTGTGGAATTATTTATTTATTTATTAATTAGAGACCTTTTCCTATTAGGAAAGAAAATATTTGAAAGAGTTCAAATAAATTTAATATGAATTGGATTCATATTAATTTTAATAAAATCCCTAAGATTAAATATGTTATATTTAATTGGGTAATTAATTAGTTATGAAATTAATTAATTATTTATTAAAATTAGATATTGTTCAGATAATAGATTTGAACTTATTCCTAGACCTTTTCCTAGGAAAAAGTCTTGGCCTTTACCTATATATAGGACCACTGGGTGGGGTGAAAGGCATCCCATTGTCTCTCCTTCTCTCAGAGATTTCTCCCAGAAGACTCCCACAAGTCTCCTGCTTCAAGAAGTCTTAGAGATATACCGGTGTAGCCGATTGTTGATGTTCGCACAAGAGGGTTGCTGCGCTTTCAATCTTATTGGCAAGAAAAGGCGAATTGATCGAGACTTTCTACTAAAGTAAGTTTTCTATGAAATCCTTGATCACTAGGATCAATCTAGTTGATCTTTTAGCATATTTATAGCCTATGAACAACCCATTAAATATAGATTTATTGTTGTAATATTTTGCAAATTGTATTGGTATTTCAATTAGAATCTAAGACTCCGAGTAGGTTTGGTAATACTTTCCGCTGCGTGGGGCTTTTATCCCTTAAAAAATATGGCAAATGGACGTCAAGACTGCCTTTTTGAATGATAATCATGAAGAAAATATCTTCATGTCTCAACCGAAGGATTCATAGCCCAAGGTTAGGAGCAAAAAGTTTGCAAACTGAATCGATCCATTTATGGGTTGAAACAGGCGTCTGGATCTTGGAACATTAGATTTGATACTGCAATCAAATCATTTGGATTTGACCAAAATGTTGATGAACCTTGTGTATACAAGAAAATCAACAAGAACAAAGTAGATTTTCTAGTACTTTGTGTGGATGATATCCTACTCATTGGGAATGATGCAGGATACCTTACTGACGTTAAGAATTGGCTAGCGGCCCAATTCCAAATGAAATATCACTACTACAAAAACAAGTTTTAATGACGGACAAAAAAAGGGGCGCGGACCTTTAATGACGGACGAAAAACGCGCGCCACTTTTAATGTCGGACGGATGTTTTTTCGGAAATTCGAACTTTTAATGACGACCATTGCCCGTCATCAAAATTCCACTTTTAATGGCAGACAAAGCCCGTCCTTAAAGCCTTTTTTTTTAAAAAATAATTTTAAAAAAAACTCTCGTTAAAAGGGAAAAAACACACTTTCGCTCTCCCCGAAGGTTTTCACAGTTGAAACTCAAACCCTCGTCTTCTTCACCTCATAACCCTCGACGGCGACCAAATCTTCCACGACAGCTTCGACGGCTACCACAGATCTCACCGAAGGGGACCAGACCTTCGACGACATCTTCGACGGCGACTGGACGACAACATTTCTGAGCTTCCTTCCCTTACAATCGATGACTAGACGACGATTTGAAGCCCATTTCTCGAGTGGGTTTCATCGTATCGCAGCCCCTTACCGTCGGCAACTCCAGATCTCAGCTTCGTCTTCCATTTTCCCTCACTTTCAGCTTCGTCTTCCTAGCTTTTCACGTGGGTTTCGACCAGATTGCAGCCCCTCACTGTCGGCAACTCCGAATCTCAGCGTCTGCCTTTTTCCCTCACTGTCAGCTTCGTCTCCCTTACTTTTCACGTGGGTTTCGACCGAATCACCGTCGGCCAGTCATTTCTTCAAAACAAGGTCCCCCTCCCCTTGTCTGCCTGCTCAATTTTCTTTTTGTTTGAACATTTAATAAGGATTTGAAGCATTTCAGTGACTAATCTGGTAAGCTTTATTTTTTTTTGTTTCGGTCGAATAGCTTTTACAAGTGTTTCGCTGCTATGAAAATGTGGGGCTATCAGTTACGACGTTCGTTGTGGAATCATGTAGAACTCACTTTCAGCTCAAAATCACAGCATCTGGAGAGCATTGATGCATAATTTTGTTCTGAACACGATACAGTGACTGTGTTTCTGCTCTTATCTTTTATCATTTTCTTTTTTGATTTCTTCTTCTCGTTTATTAATCAGTTTAACTAAGTTTGTTCTTTTTCAAAAAACAAAAAACTAAGTTTGTTCTTCGATTCTCTTTAATTCCTCCACTCATGTCGACTTGTCATGATTTTTAATGATGAGTTTCTGTGTGTTTGAGCTTACTTTTGCAATTCTGTGTTTCATTTTACAATGTATGAATGTGCTGGAGTATCTGTCTATTGTGGCTGCTATAGTTGTCATCGGAGAATGATTGTTGACTGATTTTCTTCTGTTTAAGTCGAGTCTGGTGAATATTTAAAGCCTATTGATTATTAGGATTGATTCAGATAATGTCCCCGGTCTCTCACGCCTTGTTCATAATCTTCAAATCATAGAATTTACGAACTAATTTCTCTGCTTCATCTTGCGTTTTCTGACTCAGTCTCACCTTATTGCATCAATCGAATTGCTCGTTACTTGGATTAGTTCCCTGCATAAAAATCTTTCATCTGTGACACACACATCTCTAACTTTGGATAGCTACATTTATTTGTCGTAGCTTAGCAAGAATATGACATGCTAATATTTGGTGCTATAATGCTGAACTATTCTGCCCCCTCCCTCCTTAGACTGTAGCTATATGATTTGATCGAGCTGAAAGTGCAAGGAGATGGTAACTGCCAGGTTAGTTCTTCTTACTGCATCATCCTAACTCCTAAGTTTTGTCTGCTATGGTGTCACTGGGGCGAACGTCTCATATTATAGTACAATGGGTGATCACTATGTCATGATTTTAGATATCTTTAGTTTTAGTTGTTACCTTAGTAATGTCAATTCCCTGTGGCTAATTGTAATACCCTTATTTAATTACATTTGACGGCTCTAAGCGAGCTTTCTGAAATATGCAACCTTATTTCCATTTTGTTTCACGTTTCGTGCTCTGTCAGATCAAATTTATCGAACTCCTGAGCACCATAGATTTGTGAGGAGCAAGTTGTTAATCAGGCCTGACATATTTTTATTTAAACGTCGCTTCTGCAGATGGCAAGTTTTTTAAATCATGAACGTTTTATGATGTGGGCTTCACGAAAGAAGTGTTTTTGCTTTTTTTTTAACTTTTCTTTCATGATCGATATGTTGGGTTTTATGCCCTAAAACTCGTAGATAGTGAATGTAACTGTTGACCGGATATTAATGAAATAATATTGATATATTTTTCCATTAATTATTATTAGTTATTTTATATTTGTCTTTGCCTAAAAATAACCCTAATCCAATAAACTAGAAATCGAAGGTTGTAATATGAGTCTTGAACTATATGTAGTGACATATGGGATCATTGTTCAAGAAACAGCCTAAAGGGTCTATAGTATAGGGATAAGACTGGGTGCCTTATCCTGGCGACACCATGGATACGACCCACTTTGTATTTGATTCAAACGATATGATCCAACGCGTTCGTGTAGGAGACATGCGAGTGGGGGTATCCTATGCAATGAGTTTGCATAAGACCGGACAACGAAATAGTAACCACTGGTTATAACACCGTTAACCAGTTGGTTTTCTATTTCACTAGGACGACCTAGACAACTTAGTCTTAATCCTGAGTTGATTATGGACTCCTGCTCATGAGGGACTGTCCTTTGATTTCTATGGGTGAGAGTGGCCAATACGCCGACTCAATAAGCCTACCATTTTGGGGACAAGACCGAATGGGGAGCTGGGAACATAATCGTACAAGATGGATTTCACTTCTTCCCGACTTTAAGGAAGCAGATGAGTGTTCCCTTAAGTGGTTACTCCGAGTCTTGAACAAAGGGTCCTACCCTCTCAGTGGCACGAGAGGGTTTTCTGTTTGATGGTTGGACCACAAACAGGTTGTTCATTAGAGGAGAACTGGTACTTAAGGAAATAGAAGTAACCTAGGGGTAAAAGGGTAATTTGACCCAGCTGGTGCTACAAACACTCGTGAAGAACTAACTAGTCGATATTGGTCTAGATCCGTGGACACAGAAAATATGTCTGCAGTGAGAAGAGTGCAACTGTGAGTCTATAGTGGAATGTACACACAGTTAACGAATATTGATTAATGTGGTTAATGAGTTTGACCAATTAATCTCACATCGTTGGAGCTTCTGATCTACAGGTCCATTAGGTCCCACTAGTAGCTCATAAAGTATTTTGAGGCAACTAAGTAATAAATGTGAATTGAAAATGTTTAATTTACTAAGGGAAACAAATATAATATATATTGATATATTATTATGAGAGAAAGTAATATTTGAAGAAATTCAAATATTAATATAAATTTATGAAAGTTTGAAAGAGTTCAAATAATGAATTAATTAATTTAAGGCCTAAAATCTATTTGGGCAAATTAATTAATTCAAGGCCGAAAATTAAATATGTGATATTTAATCGGTGGTTAATTAATTAAAGAATTCATTAACCGGGAATTAATCAATGATGGAAATAATTAATCACTTAAGGAAGTGATTAATCATTTATGGAAATGATCTAATCACTTATGGAAGTAATTAGTCATTTGTGGAAAAGATTAATCAATTGTGGAATTGATTGATCATGGATTGATTAAATAAGGAATAAGATTGAATCAATTTTGGAAAAGATTGATTTAATTGAATATTTTATTCATGGCCTCTCTTCTATAAATAGAACACTAGACTTAATTGGTCCATGACACTTTGCTCTTGCTCTTAGACTCTCAAGACAAGACCTTGAATTCTCTCTAGCCTCCCTCTTAGAGAAAGACTCCCACAAGTCTTTTCCCTCCTAGACTTAGAGACATTCTGGTGTAACCTCTGTGGTTATTGTGTCATTCAAGGAGAAATTTCCAGCAATCACAAGAAAAGGAGGCTGCTGCATTTTCGTTCGTTGGAGCGTCGTTGGTGAAGAACGGTCAAGTCTACAACGAAGGTTTGTAATGGTTCTTTCCCTTTTCTTGAGAAAAGCATGAAAATAAATTTAGATTTAATTTTCAGCATGTTTAAATAAATTTTCCAGCAACTTTAAAGTGTGTTTAAAGTTTGTTTGAGTTTTCGTAACGATATTTTAATGTTAATTAATATACGACATAAGGTCCAATCGATGCGCTTTCGCTGCGTGGGGACTTTTATTCCCTTCAATCGGCATCAGAGCCATCGCTGTCCCTATTAAATAATATTAAAATTTTCGATAGGCTCTAATAGGTGGGATTTATGCATAATGTATGTTCGGTTTGCGTGGAATTGTTTAGGTTAAATTTATGGCTATAGATTTTATTTTTATGTGATTTTGATCATGTAAGGCCTGGTATTTCGAGTATAATATGTAAAATCGAGTCCTATGTAAGTCCGGGTCTAGAATAGGTTTTTATGAGATGAAAATCGGAGAAATCGCCGCTGAAATCGAGGCCAAAACCAAAGAAATCGTGATGTTTCTGCCCAGAATCTGCTTCCAGACGCAACAGCGTCGAGACGCTACTCCAACAGCATCTCGACGCTGTCTCAATACCGCAGGCGCTCGGTAAGGAAAGCGCACAGCGTCGGGACGCTGTGTTGATAGCGTCTCGACGCTGTCACGATGGCGACACACGTTAGGGCTTCATCAGGCGCGATTCAAGAGGAGGGTGAATCGGTTCAGATCGGTTCGGCTGGGCTGGGACCTATTTGGTCCGGTTCAGCCAATTTTCGCATGGTTCGTGATTTTGGAGGGCGGTTTGAGGTGGTTCGGGGCGGTTTGTGCTGTCTAGACCAATTTTTGGAGCCGCAGAAGGATTTTAGGATAGAATTTAGCTAAAATTATTGTAATTTAATGCTTTATTTTATCCTAGGGGCCAAAATTAACCGGTTCAATTGCTATTTATATGCTTTATGGATGTCATATAGATTATTTAATCCCACCTTAGGTTATAAACATGCTCATGCAATTATTTATATATTATAAATTGTTATAATGTATGTTTTAAATGCATGGAATTGTTTTCATATTTTTTAATATAAGTGCATATTAATTATATGAAAAAATTGGAAAGCATGAAGCATGCCATTACTTAAATTAAATATAAATAGTTATGTTTAATGTGATGAATGAAGCATGCTTGATTGATTTTCTTGATTGGCTTATAATTGTTATATTAAAAGAAAATCAACATTGCATGAAGCATGAAACATCCATAGTTAATAATATAAGTGTTATATTATTCATGCAATAAGTATGGTTTAATTATTTAATTTGAATGAGATTGTTGAATGAATTAAACCCTAGATTCTTGATTATAGGATTAATCATTAAAATTTGAAATAGTTCTTTAAAATTAATGATTAGAAACCGTCAATCTATAATCAAGATTTGCATGCAAACATAAGATCATAGGATATATTGGATTAGTTTTAAATTGTTTAAAATTAATTAGACCTAGATCAGTTTCTAATAGGATTAGAATTTTTTCTTACTTAAAATTAAAAATAGTTTTAATTGACTAAGTAGGAAAAACATTGCTGTGATTATAAGGGAACTCCACCGATAATGTTCTGTCTAAGGTTGGGGGTATTTAAGTTGACGGTTTACAGAACACCTCCTACATGGGAACTGACCTGGAATACCGAAGTTGAATTAATCATAGTTAAATGTTAGCATGCAATGTCACTAGGTTTATTAAAAGTGTTTAATGCACCTAGATCTTTAGAGTAAAGACCTTACGTTACTAAGGTTATAAGGGAACTCTCTTGGTAAAGTTTTGTCTAAGGTTGGGGGTATTTAAGTTGACGGTTTACGGAACACCTCCTACCTGGGAACTGACCCGAACATTGATTTGAATTAACCATAGTAATTTTGACTTGCAATGTTGGGTGAATTAAATTAAAGAAATTTAATTCACCCAAAAGATTGCAGTTGAATCCTTACCATAATTATCATAATAGGATCAGACTTAGATAGATTGACTTAGCCGAATACTATCTAAGTTAAACAACCCTATATTAACCTTAGGACATTTTCAATGGGAGAAAAATTACAAAACGATATTTAAATCAAGTTTTGCTCCTACGTCCCTATATTCACAACGTGAGATTCATGCTCGACTTCGAGTCGCCTTAGGAGCGGCCTCCCTTCAGAAAGTGTTTGCATGAATCAATATCAAGGTGAATGGGAAAAATGTCTAGAGTAAGTGGGAGCGGGACATGTGTCAACGTATCCCTCGGTCTCCGCCCTTAGTTCACACCGTGAGAGTCCTATGATCCGCCTGCAGGTTGTCCTGGCGCAACCATCCCTTCGGAGGGCCTGATCATAGGATTCGAAACATCGTGAACTCCTGAATAGGATAGGAGCTCTTAGCCTAATCACCAACATTTGTCTTTCCCTTCGGTAGCCTGTTGGTGCGTGCCTCTGAGATCTGAAAGTGGGAGGGTTACACTTACGAGGATAAGTTAAAAGTGTTAACAAATCCTTGACCGAACAATGGTGGCTAATGTCTATAGGAATATGAGTTATTCTGGAATTAGAATTAGCTGAGAGATGTCTCATTTCAAAGGAGGAGTACCTGATCACCCTTCGGTGGCTGATATTCTAAACCTCTGAAACATCGTTGCAAAACTAAATCAATAGTTTTAGGGTTCTGTGATTGTCCGTTTTGCTAAATTGATTGGATTGTGTGCAATTGTTTGCTTGTATGATAGGTTAAGGCAAAGATAACTAATACGGTCATTGTTTGTTTAAATTACAGCAATGTCTTCCTCAATTGTCTCTCTGCTTAAAAATGAGAAATTAACCGGCGAAAATTACGCTACGTGGAAGTCGACCTAAATACGATTCTTGTTGTCAATGATCTGCGGCTCGTCTTAATGGAGGATTGTCCTCCAGCCCCTGCTCGTAATGCATCCCAAGCAGTTAAGGATGCTTATGACCATTGGACAAAGGCCAACGATAAGACTCGCGTCTATATCCTAGCCAACTTATCTGAAGTTTTGGCTAAAAGGCATGAGGACATGGTAACAGCGAGGGAGATTATGAACTCTCTCCAGGAGATGTTTGGACAACCGTCCTACCAACGCCACCATGACGCTCTCAAATACGTTTATAGTTGTCGCATGAAAGAGGACACATCTGTTCGGGAGCATGTCCTGGATATGATGGTCCAATTCAACGTGGAAGAAGCAAACGGGGCGGTCATAGATGAGCGTAGTCAGGTTGCATTGATCTTAGAATCTCTTCCGAAGAGTTTTCTACAGTTTCGAAGCAATGCAATGATGAATAAAATAACATTCAACCTGACTAGCCTCCTGATAACTGCCCAAAAGGTAGTTATTGAGGCCTCATTTATATAAGGATTTGTGTGTCTTTTGTGCTTAATAGAGTTGGTTCTAAATAGATATTACATGTTTTAACCCATTTGGAAGAATGGAAGCTTTGGAAATCATTTTATGCAGAATTTGTTGCTGGGCGACTTGATGGAGCAAATTCTGTGCTGCAGCAAAACAAGGAGCAGAACTGTCACATCACAGCTCGTTAGCTAACTTCATGAACCGACTTCTGTTGAGTTATTTTCGGGATAAAGGAGCAAGGAGAGCCCTACACGTGTCCAAGTTGACCTAATTCAAGCCTCCTACCCTTCTATAAAAGGAAGTAGCCGTCTAAGTCAAAAGCATTCCAACTTTCTTTGGAAGCCGAATAGTATAGAGAGATTAGAGATTACCTAGAACACCATCATTCGCAAGTTGATTACGGAGATTATTATTTCCTTTAATTATCTTGTGATTATGGATAAGCCTACTCAGATTGTAATTCATGTTTCCATGTTTATTATGAACTAAATAGCTTTAGGTATTGGTTAGGAACATGTGATTGTTGTGTTTCATCTTTAGTAATATATTGATTATTGCAGCTTGGTTAATTGTTGTGCCTATTTCCATTTTATGCCCGTCTTGCCAGCCGGTGTGAATACCTCTCTCTAGTTTCAGGGATGATTTAGGGAGTGTGTGGCAATTATCCACACTACGATCATTGTGTATTGGTGAACGCCAGTGACTGAGCTAGGGATAGCCAGTTGCCTAGTGCTCGATCTGTCGTACTTCATTGGGGTTGAAACACATCCCAAAAGATCCAGAGTTCCAGGAGGAATCTGTTAATAATACTGCGAGAAATGCATGATCAATAATATTGCTAGAGCATCTTTTAGAACAATCACTAAATCCTAACCAGCGCCTGCCTTTAATCTGTCTGCCTATTTGTTTACTTGTTGTTCTGTCATTTATTTTGCTTCGGCATAATTCTTATAAAACCCAAAAAATTTTATTATCTCTGAAACCATTAGAAAGTTACACAAAATAGATAAAGCGGAAGCTCATTCAGACCTTGGATTGATAATATTACTTGCTGTAGACTGTGTATACTTGCACAGGAATTCGAGAGTCTTTTTACACTATATTTTTATTCACTCTAGAAACCCAACACTTCCTGAATGAGCTACAACTCTATCAGTCTCTCTTAAGAACAAGGGACAGATAGAAGGAGAGGCAAACGTTGTTCACTCTAAAAGAAAGTTCGAGAAGGGTTCATCCTCTGGAACTAAATCTATAGCCACTTATTCAAAGAAAACTCAAAAGAAGAAAGGAAACAAGGGGAAAGCTCCCGGTACTGTTGCTAAAAGCAAGGGAAAAACCAAAGCTATGACAGACAAGGGCAAGTGTTTCCACTACAATGTAGATGGACATTGGAAGAGAAACTGCCCAAAGTACCTTGCTGAGAAAAAGAAGGAAAAGGAAGGTAAATTTTATTTACTGGTTTTAGAAACATGCTTGGTAGAACATTATGAGTTTACCTGGATACTTGATTCAGGAGCAACTAATCATGTTTGCTCTTCTTTTCAGGAAAATAGTGCCTTTCGGCAGTTGAACGATGGGGAAATGACGCTCAGGGTCGGAACTGGAGAAGTCATTTCAGCTAAAGTAGTGGGAGCACGAAGTAATTTTTGAGAAATAGATTCTTACTTTTAGAAAGTTTGTTAATTGTTCCAAAGATTAAGAGGAATTTAATTTCTATTTCATGTTTGATTGAACAATCGTATACAGTTACTTTTGATATGAATGAAGCGTTCATTTATAAGAATGGTGTACTTATTTGTTCAGCAAAATTAGAAAATAACTTGTATGTATTAAGACCAACCGAAAAGAAAGCACTTTTAAATCACGAATTATTTAAAACTGCTGAAACTCAAAGTAAAAAGCAAAAGATTTCTCCAACAAGTAACAATACTCATCTTTGGCATCTTAGACTTGGTCATATAAACATCGATAGGATCAGTCGTTTGGTAAAGAATGGACTTCTAAGCAAGTTAGAAGATGATTCACTGCCACCTTGTGAATCTTGTCTCGAAGGGAAAATGACCAAGAGACCCTTTACTGGAAAAGGTTACAGAGCCAAAGAACCCTTCGAGTTAATACATTCGGATCTATGTGGTCCAATGAATGTAAAAGCTCGAGGAGGGTAAGAATATTTCATCTCATTTATAGATGATTATTCAAGATATGGTTACTTGTACCTAATGGGACATAAGTCTGAAGCCCTTGAAAAGTTTAAGAAGTTTAAGGCTGAAGATGAGAACCTATTAGGTAAATCTATTAAAGTACTTAGATCTGATCGAGGAGGGGAGTATATGGATCAAAGATTCCAGGATTATATGATAGAACATGGAATCCAATATCAACTCTCAGCCCCTAGTACACCTCAGCAGAATGGTGTGTCAGAAAGGAGAAATAGAACCTTGTTGAACATGGTTCGATCAATGATGAGCTATGCTCAATTGCCTAGCTCGTTTTGGGGGTATGCAGTAGAGACTGCAGTATACATTTTGAACAATGTTCCCTCGAAAAGTGTTTCTGAAACACCTTTCAAATTATAGAAGGGGCGTAAACCTAGTTTGCATCACTTTCGCATCTGGGGGTGTCAAGCACACGTGCTTGTGACAAATCCTAAGAAACTGGAACCTCGTTCAAAACTGTGCCAATTTGTTGGTTACCCTAAAGAAACGAGAGGTGGTTACTTCTACGACCCACAAGAAAATAAGGTGATTGTATCAACAAACGCCATTTTCTTAGAGGAATGCCACATG
This sequence comes from Luffa acutangula, assembly GCA_036850905.1. Taxonomy (NCBI): domain Eukaryota; kingdom Viridiplantae; phylum Streptophyta; class Magnoliopsida; order Cucurbitales; family Cucurbitaceae; genus Luffa; species Luffa acutangula. The sequence continues at coordinate 12,505,568 of CM072087.1, forward strand.
AGAGATCATAAACCACGCAGCAAACCAATGTTAGGAGAAACTATAGAAGAATCACCAAGGGTTGTTGATGAAACTGAACCTTCAACAAGTGTTGATGAAGGAACAAATTCTTCAGATCCATCTAGTCCATCTCAAACGTTGAGAGTGCCTCGACTCAGTGGGAGCGTTGTATTACAACCTGATCGCTACTTGGGTTTAGTTGAAACTCAGGTTGTCATACCCAATTATGTCATTGAGGATCCATTGTCTTATCGACAGACAATGAATGACGAAGATAAGGATGAATGGGTCAAAGCCGTGAACCTAGAAATGGAGTCAATGCACTCCAATTCTGTATGGGAACTCGCAGATCTACCAAATGGGGTAAAACCCATAGGGTGCAAATGGATCTATAAGAGAAAAAGAGATGCAGCTGGAAAGGTACAGACCTTCAAAGCTAGACTAGTGGCAAAGGGTTATACCTAAAAGGAAGGGGTTGACTATGAGGAAACCTTGTCTCTAGTAGCCATGTTAAAGTCCATAAGAATTCTCTTATCTATAGCCACATATTATGACTATGAAATATGGCAAATGGACGTCAAGACTGCCTTTCTGAATGGTAATCTTGAAGAGAATATCTTCATATCTCAACGCGAAGGGTTCATAGCCCAAGGTCATGAACAAAAAGTTTGTAAGCTCAATCGATCCATTTATGGATTGAAACAAGCGTCCAGATCTTGGAACATTAGATTTGATACTACAATCAAATCTTTTGGTTTTGACCAAAACGTTGATGAGCCTTGTGTGTACAAGAAAGTCAACAAAAGGAAAGTAGCTTTTCTAATACTTTACGTAGACGATATCCTGATCATTGGGAATGATGTAGGATACCTTACTGACATTAAGAAATTGCTAGCAGCTCAATTCCAAATGAAAGATCTGGGAGAGGCTCAATATGTTCTGGGAATCCAAATCAATAGGGATCGTAAGAAACAAAACGCTAACACTGTCTCAAGCAACGTATATTGACAAAATGTTGTCTCGATATTCAATGCAAAACTCCAAGAAGGGACTACTACCCTTCAGACATGGGGTATACCTGTCTAAGGAACAGTCTCCTAAGACACCTCAAGAAATTGAGAACATGAGACACACTCCCTATGCCTCAGTTGTAGGCAGCTTAATGTATGCTATGCTCTGCACTAGGCCTTACATATGTTATGCAGTGGGAGTAGTCAGTAGGTATCAGTCTAATCCAGGGTTGGACCACTGGGGAGCGGTTAATAATATCCTTAAGTATCTTCGGAGAACGAGGGACTACATGCTTGTGTATGGAGCTAAGGATTTGATTCTTACTGGATACACTGACTCTGACTTTCAAGCTAATAAGCATTGTAGGAAATCCACATCAGGGTCAGTATTCACCCTCAATGGAGGAGCAGTAGTGTGGAGAAGCATCAAACAAGGATGCATAGCAGACTCAACCATGGAGGCTGAGTATGTAGCAGCTTGCAAAGCAGCTAAGGAGGCAGTATGACTTAGAAAGTTCTTGACTGATTTGGAAGTGGTTCCGAATATGAATGTGCCAATAACACTATATTGTGACAACAGTGGGCTGTAGCCAACTCAAAAGAACCTCGATGCCACAAACGGGGTAAACACATCGAGAGGAAGTATCACCTAATACGAGAGATTGTGCAACGAGGAGATGTGATCGTCACTAAGATCGCTTCGGAGCACAACATTGCTGATCCATTTACGAAGGCTCTCACGGCTAAAGTGTTTGAGGGTCATCTAGAAGGTCTAGGTCTACAAGATATGTATGCCATCTAATCTAGGGCAAGTGAGAGAAATGTATAATGGGTATAAGGATGCCCTAGTTCATTGTATTATTTTAATATACATGACATTTCCAGCTTTAGATTATTCCATTTACATCTCACTAACTAGTGTTTTAGTTCAAGTGGGAGTTTGTTGGGTTTTATGCCCTAAAACTCATAGATAGTGAATGTAACTGTTGACCGGATATTAATGAAATAATATTGATATATTTTTCCATTAACTGTTATTAGTTATTTTATATTTGTCTTTGCCTAAAAATAACTCTAATCCAATAAACTAGACATCCAAGGCAGTAATATGAGTCTTGAACTATATGTAGTGACATATGGGATCATTGTTCAAGAAACGACCTAAAGGGTCTATAGTATAGGGATAAAACTGGGTGCCTTATCCTGGCTACACTATGGATACGACCCAGTTTGTATTTGATTCAAACGCTATGATCCAACGCGTTCGTGTAGGAGACTTGCGAGTGGGGGTATCCTATGCAATGAGTTTGCATAAGACCGGACCGCGAAATAGTAACAACTGGTTATAACACCGTTAACTAGTTAGTTTTTTATTTCACTAGGACGACCTAGACAACTTAGTCTTAATCCTGAGTTGATTATGGACTCCTGCTCATGAGGGACTGTCCTTTGATTTGTATGGGTGAGAGTGGCCAATACGCCGACTCAATAAGCTTACCATTTTGGGGACAAGACCGAATGGGGAGTTGGGAACATAATCGTACAAGATGGATTTCACTCCTTCCCGACTTTAAGGAAGCAAATGAGTGTTCCCTTAAGTGGTTACTCCGAGTCTTGAACAAAGGGCCCTACCCTCTCAATGGCACGAGAGAGTTTTCTGTTTGATGGTTAGACCACAAACAGGTTGTTCATTAGAGGAGAACTGGTACTTAAAGAAATAGAAGTAACCCAGGGGTAAAACGGTAATTTGATCCAGCTGGTATTACAGACACTCGTGAAGAACTAACTAGTCGATATTGATCTAGATCCATGGACACAGAAAATATGTCTGCAGTGAGAAGAGTGCAACTGTGAGTCTATAGTGGAATGTACACACAGTTAACAAATATTGATTAATATGGTTAATGAGTTTGACCAATTAATCTCACATCGTTGGAGCTTCTGATCTGCAGGTCCATTAGGTCCCACTGGTAGCTCATAAAGTATTTTGAGGCAACTAAGTAATAAATGTGAATTGAAAATGTTCAATTTACTAAGGGAAACAAATATAATATATATTAATATATTATTATGAGAGAAAGTAATATTTGAAGAAATTCAAATATTAATATAAATTTATGGAAGTTTGAAAGAGTTCAAATAATGAATGAATTAATTTAAGGCCTAAAATCTATTTGGGCAAATTAATTAATTCAAGGTCGGAAATTAAATATGTTATATTTAATTGGTGGTTAATTAATTAGAGAATTCATTAACCGGGAATTATTCAATTATGGAAATAATTATCACTTAAGGAAGTGATTAATCATTTATGGAAATGATCTAATCACTTATGGAAGTAATTAGTCATTTTTGGAAAAGATTAATCAATTGTGGAATTGATTGATCTAGGATTGATTAAATAAGGAATAAGATTGAATCAATTTTGGAAAAGATTGATTTAATTGAATATTTTATTCATGGCCTCTCTTCTATAAATAGAACACTAGACCTAATTGGTCCATGACACTTTGCTCTTGCTCTTAAACTCTCAAGACAAGACCTAGAATTCTCTCTAGCCTCCCTCTTAGAGAAAGACTCCCACAAGTCTTTTGCCTACTAGACTTAGAGACATACCGGTTTAACCTCTGTGGTTATTGTGTCATTCAAGGAGAAATTTCCAGCGATCACAAAAAAAGGAGGTTGCTGCGTTTTCGTTCGTTGGAGCGTCGTTGGCGAAGAACGGTCAAGTCTACAACGAAGGTTTGTAACGGTTCTTTCCCTTTTCTTTAGAAAAGCATGAAAATAAATTTAGATTTATTTTTCAGCATGTTTAAACAAATTTTCCAACAACTTTAAAGTGTGTTTAAAGTTTGTTTGAGTTTTCGTAACGGTATTTTAATGTTAATTAATATACGGCGTAAGGTCCAATCGATGCGCTTCCGCTGCGTAGGGACTTTTATTCCCTTCACGAAAGACTTAATGAAATTTTCTCACGAAATGGGTTGGGCGAGAGCATGGGGAAATTGGAGACAACAGAAGTCTAGAAGTCACTATGATGATCACCAAACATATTTTGCTTTGACAAAGTTATTCCTCTTCTTGGATGACTAAAATAAAGAAGATAAAATATGAATGCACTTGTTATTGTACTCCAACTAATGTGAGATTGTGTGACTTGAATAATGTGGGTTTGATTAGATACCATAGAATTCTAAACTTCAATATCTACTGAATTTTATTTATATACATATATGTGGGTCGGGGGATGATATTTTTTGTCGGAATTTTTCATCGTTTCCCCCATTAATTTTAACTATTTGCCTTCTATTTTGCTTGTAGACTACGCACAGGAGCATGAGATGGAAATTGAAGCATTGGAAGCTATTCTTGGATGAGTTCAAAGGTTTGTGGCACATTTGTCTTTAAAAATTCAAAGTGTTTCGCTACCTTTTGTCCCCTCTAAGATATCAGGTGTTGTTTTCTGTTTGTATTCAATGTCATAAATTCACTCAAGTGAGAGTGGCCTAAACACTTCTAGTAGATGCTTTCAGATATAACACTGTCTCCACAGGTACGCCATCTCTGTTTTCCACGAGTTATACTTTTGGTACATGGTAAGCATCCTACTTAGTACTTATAATAAGTGATATACTGGATTGTGAAATGAAAAGAATCTGATAATTGTGCCGACTCTTTTTTCCTTTCAAAAGAAGGGAGGAATAGAGGGGGAGTGTACTAGTTGGAAATGTTAGATATATTTACTTATTGGGTTGATCTGAACTTGAACAGCTAAATATTAGTATGGATACAGATAAATTGAGTTCATTTGTTTTTGGTTATTTTAGTCTTTGGGATTCAATTCAAGCTTTAATTCAAACTAGAACCTTTAAAATGAGCATTTCAAATTCCTTGAAGCATTTCTTTGCTGACTATATGTGAGGGATGATTGATTGTACTTGCTTTATGCTATTTGAGCTAGCTCATGTTCGCTCCTTGAAGCATTTCTTTGCTGACTATATGTGAGGGGTGATCTTATTTTGCTTTGTTTCTCTTTTCATTTCTGGTTGTTTTGATGAGATCAATCGTAGTTCTTAGGACCATGAATTGGTGGTGTATCTTGGATTGCTGTTAAAATCATCTTAGGGATTTTGTGGCCGCTGTTACTTTGAAGAGATGGACTTGGTTACTAATTGCAAGGTACTAGTTAATAACTTTTTGCAATTTGATAAAGTTTTTCTTAACCCTTGAATTATAATTAGTCTTTGTGAGACAAAAACAAAGTAAAAACAAATAAAAACGTTGAAGAATTTTTAAAGTTATTACATTTTTTTTTAACTCTAAGATGGCAACTGGGATGATATTGGTTCATATATCTTATATACATGTAGGTGGAGTGCAGCTGCCAGGTAGTTGGACACTTGATTGGATTCTGAAACTAGAAGGATAGGACTCAAAAGGTTTGTATTATGAGTAATGTATAAAATGAGTGTACTGAATGGCCTTTAAGTATGATGTCTTATGCATTGGCAAATAAAACTACTATATTTCAAAGATGATCTCTTTTATTGGATATTCTAATGTGGTTGTAGGAATTAGATATTTTTTCTACTGTAGAAAGGATGTGTTTTGATTGCCCAAGTGATGCTGGAATTATATTTGTGTGTGTTGTTTTAATGTGGAAGAAACTAAGATTTTGCTGGAATTATATATTGCCCAAGTGATATACTGTATTGGAGAGGTGGTGAATATACTTGTCTTGTTCGAGACCTCGGCGGCCTTTGCCCTGTTTATTGTTTTGGATGAAGGGAAGTTCACCAAAGTTGAGGTACATGATTTTTGGATAGTATGTTGTTTGTGAGTTTGTTTTGTTTGAAGGTGGATGTGTTGAAATAACTATTCTTTGTGGTTTACTGATGGCTTTTGATCTGGTGGTTGCCTAATGTTCATTGGTAATATTATGAGTTAAGTTGAGAATTGAGTTGAGTAGAAAATGCGCTCTTAACTTGATTAAAGGTCATAGTACGTATATGTGTTGTTTTCTTTATATGTATCTGGAACTTAATTTTCAAACTACTTTGAATGTAGGATTTGTGGAAGGATTTTTCCAATGCAGAATCTGCTAGACAGGTAATCTCTCTTTCTCTTTGGCCATGCCCACACTTGCACCCATGTTACAGGTGCTCTTTGACATGGACTTTCTCCATTGAAGAAATGCATAGTGAAGCGAGTGGGATTTAATTAAGCATTGTGATCTAAACAACTTATTTAAGTACCAAATGTAATAATCGACATGATTTCTACTTCCACTGGTTAAAGTTGGAGAGTATTGTGTTTCCTCTGATGTTGATCTGATTTCATGTTTGAGATATGATTTTACAAGGGGAAAGTGAAACAAATTGTTGGATTTCTACAAGTTTAGTTGAGTTGAGTGAATGAAGATTGTTATCATGTTATGTTCACTCTTATCCAGGTTTGTTTGTTGATTATTTGCAAACTGCACAACTTTTTTTTGTGTGCCCTTTTCAAGGCTTGATTGTTGATTATTTGTGTTATCTTACCAAACTCCGTTTTTAATCTTTTGGTATTTGGTGGAGATTTGTAGAGAAGCCATTTGATTGAATCATAAGGTCTAAAGTACAGGTAGTGATGTTTTAATTGGTTGTTGTTTGCTTGGACTTTGTTCTTAGGGGATTGAAGATCTGGAACCATTATGTTGTTCTTAGGGGATTAAATCATAATGAAAAGTTTGTTTCTTGCTTAATTTTAGGATATTTGGGGTCTTGTTGTGAACCTGAAGTGTTGTGAGGCTGTAGTTGGGTGATTTTTTTTCATATAGAAGTGTGTTTATCTTGTTTAACAAGTTTAAAATTTTTTGGGTTAGTCATATGTATGTCGTTATGCTGTCGAAATTTTTAGACCAACCGGTTAGAATTAGGATAGATGATTTAGTAATGTCTCTAGGTTAAGTATAGAAACCTAGAGCATTACAGGTTCTCTGAAGGGGTTAAACTTGATATCGTGAAGTTTGTAAGCTTTTGGAGTTTATTGAGTTTTCTAACAATTTTTTTCGATACTCATTGAGATTGGTTTTTTTTGTGTATTTTATTGTTAACTAAATTTGTTTTTCTTAGGTTCTTCGAGTTGTTGGACATATGTTTGTTATGTGAGTTCTTGTTTTGGCGTTGTATCAAACCTAATTACAATTTGTTTTTCTTAGGTTCTTCAAGTTTGATGTACGAGCAAGATTATGGTGACAAGAATGAAAGCGGCATGTATGAGAATTTTTGTTTTTTAGTGTAGGTGTAGACTTTAAATCATAGGTGTTTATTAATTTTGAGGCTTTTAAGTGTGAGTGTGTAATTTTATTTTTATATCAAACTTATATGAATAAAAATTGTATGAACGAATTTGGTTCATTGGCTTATTGGAATGAAATTTGACAAATATTTGATTTCTATACAACTTTGCACATTTAAAATTAAGATTACTTTCTTTACAGGTTGACAAATGAAGAAAATATTGTTGGTTTGCCACTGGGCAACCAACAAATTTTTTTATTAAATTATGAACAAAATAATGACGGCCAATGATTGTCAAAAATTACACTTAATGGCGGACCTTTAATGACGGACATTTGGTTCGCAAAACCCCTTTTAATGACGGACTTTTCATGACGGACGTCTTTTAATGACGGGCACTGCCCGTCATTAAAGAACTGGTTGGTTGGAAAATATCGTTTAATGACGGACTTTTAATCTGGTTGGTTGGAAAATACCCGTTAATGACGGACTTTTGATGACAGACGGCTTTTCATGACGGGCATTGACCTTCATGAAAAACGTTTGTCATTGTAACTTGTTATGACAGACAGTTTTTAATGACGGGCATTGCCCGTCATTAAAAGTCGCCCGTCATAACAAGTTACGACGACACTCGTATAGACGACGGACGCCGCCCGTCATTAAAAGTGATTTTTGTAGTAGTATATTTAGGAGAGGTGCAGTATGTTCTTGGGATCCAGATCATTCGGGATCGCAAGAACAAAACGTTAGCATTGTCTCAAGCAACGTATATCGACAAGATGTTGTCTCGATATTCGATGCAGAACTCCAAGAAAGGTTTATTACCTTTCAGACACGGGGTTCATCTGTCCAAGGAACAATGTCCTAAGACACCTTAAGAAGTTGAGGATACGAGACACATTCCCTACGCCTCAGCTGTGGGCAACTTAATGTATGTTATGCTTTGCACTAGACTTGACATATGTTATGCAGTGGGAATAGTCAGTAGGTATCAATCCAATCCAGGGTTAGACCATTGGACAGCGGTTAAGAATATCCTCAAGTATCTTCGGAGAACGAAGAACTACATGTTGGTGTATGAGGCTAAGGATTTGATCCTTACAGGATCCACCGACTCTGACGACTTTCAATCTGACAAGGATTTTAGAAAATCCACGTCAGGGTCAGTGTTCACCCTTAACGGGGAGCTGTAGTTTGGCAAAACATCAAGCAAGGATGCATAGCAGACTCAACCATGGAGGCTGAGTATGTTGTGAAGGAGCTAAGGAAGCAGTTTGGCTTAGGAAGTTCCTGACAGATTTGAAAGTTTTTCCAAAAATAGATTTTCCCATAACATTATACTGTGACAACTGTGGGGCTGTAGCCAATTCTAGAGAACCTCACAGCCATAAACGAGGGAAACACATAGAGAGGAAGTATCATTTGTTAAGGGAGATTGTGGAACGAGGAGATGTGATTGTCACGAAGATCGTCGTAGAGCACAATATAGCTGATAGATTTACGAAGGCTCTCTCGACTAAAGTGTTGGACGGTCATCTAGAAGGTCTAGGTCTACGAGATATGTATGTTGTATAATCTAGGGCAAGTGAGAGATGTGTAATGGGTATAAGGATGCCCTAGTTTATTGTATTACTTGTATATTTACTTTTCATGTAATATACAATGTACATTACATTCCCAGCTTTAGATTATTGCATTTAATTCCCATTGACTAGAGTTTTAGTTCAAGTGGGAGTTTGTTGGGTTTTATGCCCTAAAATTCCTATATAGTATATGTAGTGATTGACCTTAGTTCAAGTGGGAGTTTGTTGGGTTTTATGCCCTAAAATTCCTATATAGTATATGTAATGATTGACCGAACATAAAGAAAGTATTGTTTGATGTTTTTTCAATAAAGAGTTATTGTCTATTTTATGTATGTCTTGCTTAAATAACCCTAATCCAATAAACTAAACATCCAAGGTCGAGGGATGAGTCTTGAGCTGCATGTGGAGACATACGGGGATCAATGTTCATGAAACAGCCTGAAGGGTCTATAGTATAGGGATAAGGTTGGGTACCTTATCCTGACGATACTATGGATAGGACTCACTTTGTATTTGATACAAACCCAATGATCCAACGCGTTCGTGTAGGGGACATGCGAGTGGGGGTATCCTATGCAATGAGCTTGCATAAGACCAGACCGTGAAATAGTAACCCCTAGCTGTAACACCGTTAACTAGTTAGGTTTCTATTTCACTAGGATGACCTAGGCAACTTAGTCTTAATCCTGAGTGGATTATGGACTCCTGTTCATGAGGGATTGTCCTTTGATTTGTATGGGTGAGAGTGACCAGTACGTCGACTCGATAAGCCTACCATTTTGGGGACAAGACCGAGTGGGGAGCTGGGAACATAATCACATAAGATGAAAGTCACTCCTACCCGACTTTTGAGGAAGTAGATGAGTGTTCCCTTAAGTGGTGTCTCCGGGTCTTGAACAAAGGGCCCTACCCTCTCACTGGAGTTACGAACACTCGTGAAGGACTAACTTGTTATTGGTCTATATCTATGGACACAAAATTATTTTTGTAGTGAGAAGGGTGCAACTATGGGTCTTTAGTGGAGTGAACCCACAGTTAACAAAAATTGATTAATTGGTTAATGAGTTTAGCTGATTAAATCTCATATCGTTGGAGCGCCTGATTTGCAGGTCTATTAGGTCCCATTGGTAGCTCGTAAACAGAGTTGAGGCAATTAAGTATAAACGGTAAATTGAACAAATTGAAAGTGTTCAATTTATTTATGAGAATCACATAATGTATATTGATACATTATAATGTAAAGTTTATGAAACTTTATGATATAATTTTGAATTAATTTAAAATTAATTTTTGAGAGAAAATATTTGAAAGAGTTCAAATAATTAATATGAATTGGATTCATATTAATATAAATAATTTAATAAAATCCCTAAGATTAAATATATGATATTTAATTGGATAATTAATTAATTAATTATTAAAATTAGATATGAATAAGATAATAGATTTAATCTTATTCATGACCTTTTCCTATATATTGGTCTTTTGCTATTAATAGGACCTCTGGGTGGGGTGAAAGACATCTCATACATTCTCTTACTCCCAAAGAATTCTCCTAAAGGCTCCCACCAGTCTTCTGCCTCTAGTAGTCTCAGAGTCATACCGGTGTAGCCATAGTGGTAGTGTTCGAAATAGTTTGTGATTATTTCACAAGCAGTTGGTGAATTTAATATGAGTCGTCAACGAGAGTAAGTAATTTGCTACTATATAAATTAGATTTAGATCTAATATTTTTGTATGCTTAGTCTTAATAGAATTCTAGAATAGTTCTAAGTTTATTGCCAATGTATTGGTATTTTAGATTATACAAAATTAACTATGAATTGGTCCCAATTCGCTTCCGCTTTATGGAATTACAAAATTCCAATCCCTTCAGTGACAATACAATATCTCAACATGAGGAGGAACAAAGGGGAAACAACAAAAACACTGAAGCTACAAATCAAATGGAGAAAAATGAAGCAGTGGAACAATACAATTCACAACAGGTAAGTGAACTTCCTAATATTTGTGAAAACTTGTATATTGACTTATCTCCCTATTGTGTAGGTATCAATACAAGCTCAATGCAAGAGAATCAAACACAGAATGAAATAACATCAATCACAGAGAGCAAACCAGTCAGTCTGATGTGAATATACACCATATGATCACAAGGAGAAAATTGTGAATTAACCCACAATTGGATCCTCAATTACATGATGTAATCAACACTTTCAAGAACAAACATCAACATCAAGCGCTGGTTGCCGATCCCAAACACTTCAAGATTGCACTTAAAATACCCCATTGCAAGACTGCCATGGAAGAAAAAATGAGAGCGGTTGGGAGTGCGACCAAAGTCCCACATTGGTTAGATAATGGGAGGATCATGAGCTTATAAGGGAGGACAAGTATTTCCATTGGTATGAAGTCTCTTGGGGTGAACCAAAAAAAAAGCCATGAGGGCTTATGCCCAAAGTGGACAATATCATACCATTGTGGAGATCAATGTCGTGTCCTCGTCCTTAACAAGTGGTATCAGAGCCATGCCCCTGACGTAGTCATTTCGTAAATTCCTCGGGTGCCGAACAAAGAATTTGTGAGCCTTGAAAGAAAAAATAGTCTTGGTGGAGATTCGTAGTTAGGCTCTATTGGGTAGGTGTTTGGCCTAGATAAGAGCAAACTCCTTGGTAAAGGAGTGTTTGACAGATAGATGACTATTTGAGGGGAGGCTCGTTCGTGGTACTTTGTTCAAGTGGAGGATTGTTGGGAATTAGAGAGTTGCAACCAATGTTCTACATTGGCTAGACAAGGGGATGATCATGGGTTTATAAGGGAGGACAAGTATCTCAATTGGTATGAGGCCTTTTGGGGTGAACAAAAAAAAAAAAACGACGAGGGCTTATGGCCAAAGTGGACAATATCTTACCATTGTGGAGATCTGTGTCGTGTCCTCATCCTTATAAGCTCATGATCCTTCCATTATCTAGCCAATGTGGGACTTTGGTCGCACTCCCAACAATCCTCCCCTTGAACAAAGTACCACAAAGCCTTCCCTCAAATAGTCATCTATCCGTCGAACTCTCATTTACCAAGAGTCCGTCCAACTCTCTAGGCTCCAACTCCTTTTCTCCGGAGTATACTGCCTACCCAGAGCGCAACAACAGATTTCTCTATGACTACTTCATGGCTCACAACTTCTTTATTCGGTACCTGAGGATTCCACCCGACACGACAATGTCTGGGGCATGGCTCTGATACCATTTGTAAGGGACTATCGAACAACCACATATCATCCCCTTGTTTAGCCAATGTGGGACTTTGGTTGCACTCTCTAATTCCCAACAAAAGCTCTAAACGAGAGCCACACATAGGATCTTGTAGCATCCCCACCACATACAAGCATAATAGGATCAAAGTGGATCTTTAAAACAAAATTGAAAGAGGATGGAACGATTAAGAGTTACAAAGAAAGATTGGTAGCACAAGGATACTCTCAAGTCGAAGGGGTAGATTATGACGAGACTTTCAGTCCAGTAGTAAAACCAACCACAATCAGAGTAATATTGGCCTTAGCAATGAGTTTCGAAGGGAATCTAAGACAAATTGATGTGAAGAATGTCTTTCTCCATGGATCTTTGAAAGAAGATGTACACATGAAACAACCAGTCGGGTTTCAACATCCTAACAAACTAGAATTTGTGTGAAAACTCAATCGATCCTTATATGGGCTAAAACGAGCTCCAGGAGCATGGTTTGAGAGGCTCTCACGATTTCTCCTTCATATTGGTTTTATTTCACCATATTCTGACCCTTCTTTGTTTATCTTTAAAGATCAAACCACTCTTATATTTATGCTAGTTTATGTTGATGATATAATCATGACAGGAACAAATGTGAAGGCCATGGAGGAAACTCATAAACAAACTAAGCTCAGAGTTTGCATTAAAAGATCTTGGAGTACTACACAACTTCTTGGGAATGGATGTTCTACCAACTCCCACTGGAGTCATTTTGTCTCAAGAAAAGTATGCTAGAGAAATTCTTATCATGAAAAAGATGATGGAAGCCTTGCATCTAAGTACAGAAATACCATCACAACAACAGAAAATGCAACTAGCAATGACAAAATTGATCCATCTGAATATAGAAGTATTGTGGGATCACTACAATACTTGACTCTCACAAGACCAGACATAACATACGTAGTGAATAAAGTGTGCCAACATCTTCAAGAACCAAAACTCAAAGACCTCAAGGCAGTCAAAAGAATACTAAGATACATTAAGGGGACAATGAGGTATGGTCGAATATTCCACAAAAATAGTACACTTATCTTATATGCCTTTTCTGATGTAGATTGGGCTGGATGTCGAGATACTAGAAGAATCACCTCTGGATCATGCATATTCTTGGGATCGAATTGTATATCATGGAGTTCAACGAAACAATCTACTGTGGAAAGATTGAGCTCTGAATCAGAATATAGGTCGATGGCATCAACAACGGTAGATCTTACATGGATTCTATTCTTATTTAGGGATATTGGAGTCAGCATACTCAAACCCCCTCAATTACTATGTGACAACATGAGTGCAATACATATGGCTCTTGGTCACCTAGTCACAAAATTGGTACCCTCTGAAAAACATATAACTGACATATTCTCTAAACCACTAACCAAAACATGTTTTAAGGAGCTTAGAAGCAAACTAGGAGTGAATGAGGTACCTTCTAGTTTGAGGAAGAATGTTGAACTTGAAACTAGGGTAGTGGCAGAAAATCAACTACCAAATTCATAACAGTAGCATAAACCTCCAACCATGGGAAGCTTCTAATTTATTGCTGTAAATTCTTTAATCCTTACCTAGCCGTCAACTCCCTCAAAGTAACAAGCTTGAGACCTTTGAATTATGATTGCAAGCTAGCAGACAATACCGTTGAGGACTTTCCATATGTAGCTAATTGGTATTTTGGTTAGAAATCATTCTCTATTTATTTGTCCAGCTCTCATATTCCTTACCAAGAAAATCAAATCTTTATATCCCTTTGAATGAGGTTTCTTTTCTTTTAAGCTTTTTTTCGTGTAACCTTTATTGGCTTGTAAAGAACTTTTTTTGGCATTAATGAAAACAAAGTCTCTCTGCGATTCTTGAGTCAAGTTTTGATGTAAAATTTTTACTTCTGCAATATAATTCCTTAATATATTTAACCACAACTAAAAGCATGGAAATTATAATAAGTTGACACAACAATATGGCTGCAATTCATAATATTTAAATAAAAATAATAATTATTGTGGAGAACTTTATGATTAGTTCAATTTCATCAAATGACAAAATGAGTTCACTTGGGCTCGTTTGATGACGTTCCTGTTGCCTATTTCTTGCTCCCGTTTCTCCATCTTTAAGAAACAAACTTGTTTGATAACTCATCCTTGTTTCTTGTTTCTAAATTTCTAGAAACGTTTTTAAAAAAGAGGTCAAATTTGAGAAACTACAAAAAAGTCTTGAAAGATAGAAAAAAAAAACAGAAATAGAATTTGAGAAACTAAAAAAAGTTGTTTCTCAAATTCTATTTCCGTTTTTTTTCTATCTTTCATGCATGTATCCATCTCTCGCTCCAATTCCTACACCAATCTCTTCTTTTCCTCGTCCTCTCTTTTATTTTTTATTATTTATGTTATTTATTTCATTTTTTCCTTTTTTTATCACCTCCAACGATCTTTGATGCCAACCTCCGCCGACCAGCTGCCACCATCAACCTCCGACTATCAGCCGTCGTCGACCGACCGCCACTGTCGACCTTTGACGACTGGCCGCTGTCGACCTCCGCTAACCGTCAACCTTTGACGACCGACCGCCGTCGACCTTCGCTGATTGGCCTCCATCGACCGACTGCCACCATTGACCTTCGACTACTGCTCGCCACTATTGACCTCTAACTATCAGTCGCCGCTGACCTCCGTCGACTGACCGCTACTATTGACCTCTAACTACCGGGCACCATTGTATACCTCCGACTACCGGGTGCCATCGACCTCCGCTAACCAACCGCCACTGTTGACCTTCGACTGTCGGCCTCCGCCGACTTTCATCGACCTCTGACTATCTATTGCTACCATCAACCTTTGACTATCAGCTGTCGCTTACATCCGTTGATCGACCTCCGCTGACCGACAGCTACTGTCGACCTCTGACTACCGGACGCCACCATCGACCTCCGACTATCGGGTGCCGCCGATCTCCGCTAATTGGCTGCCACCTTCGACCTTTGACTACCGGTCAACCTTCGACTACCAGTCGCCACCGACCTCTACTGACTAGCCGCCCCCGACAACCTCTAACTATAATTTTACTGTATGTTATATATATTTTTTATATTATATGTACCAAATTTTATTTCAACTAAAAATCAAGAAACGAGAAACAGTTATCAAACACATATCTGTTTCTATTTTTTTTAGAGAAACAAGAAACAAAAATAGTTATCAAACATGTTTCTGTTTAGTTCTTAAAAAACAAGAAACAAGAATCAGGAAACAAGAAACCAGAAACAAGAAACGGGAAACGAGAACGTTATCAAACGAGCCCCGAGTCTCGACCCTTAGAATGCATAAGATATATTATGATATCACGATTGTGAAGGATTGGAATTTCGTAATTCCGTAAAGCGGAAGGGTCATTATGACCGATTCGTAATTAATTTTGTTTAATCTAAAATACCAATACATTGACAATAATCTTTGAATTATTCTAAATTTATATTAAGGCTAAGCAAAAATATTAGATCTAAATCTAATATATGTATAGTAACAAATTCCTTACTCTCCTTGACGACTCAGATTAAATTCACCAACTGCTTGTGAAATAATCACGAACTACTGCGAACACCACCACTATGGCTACACCGGTATGACTCTAAGACTTCTAAAGGCAGGAGACTGGTGAGAGTCTAAAGGGGGCCTTCAGGGGAATTCTCTGGGAGTAGGAGAATGAATGGGATACCTTTCACCCCACTCCAGGGGTCCTATATATAGTAAAGGCCAATACTTTTTCCTAATAGGAAAAGGTCTCTAATTTTAATAAATAATTAATTAATTCCATAATTAGTTAATTACCTAATTAAATATCATATATTTAATCATAGAGATTTTATTAAAATTAAAATTAACGTGAATCCAATTCATACTAAATTTATTTGAACTCTTTCAAATATTTTCTCTCAAGAATTAATTTTTGAAATTAATTCAAAAGATATATTATAAAGTTTCATAGACTTTATGTTATAATACATCAATATACACTAAATGATTCACCAAATAAATTGAACACTTTCAATTTCAATTTATATTTAATTGTCTCAAGTCTATTTACGAGCTACCGATGGGACCTAATGGACCTACAGATCAGAAGCTTCAACGATACGAGACTAATTGGCTAAACTCATTAACTAAGTTAGTCAACATTCGTTAACTGTGGGTCACTCCACTAAAGAGCCACAGCTGCACTATTCTCACTGTAGAATATTTCTGTGTCGACGAATACTTCTAATTCTTTAAGTACCACCGATCCTTCTAATGAACACGTTGTTTAGGGTCCAACCCAATCGGGCAAGTAGTGAATTTCATCTTCTACTGGTATGTTCCCATCCCCCATTCGGTCTTGCCCCTGAAATGGTAGGATTATTGAGTCGGCGAATTGGCCACTCTCACCCATACAAATCTAAGGACAATCCCTCCTGAAAGGGGTTCATAGCAGACTCAAGATTGAGATTGAGTTACCTAGGTTATCCTATTGAAATAGAAACCTAAACTAGTTAACAGCGTTACATCTAGTGGTTACTATTTCGCGTTCCGGTCTTATACAAACTTATTGCATAGGATAACCCCACCCGCATGTCTCCTACATGGATGCTTTGGATCATTGAATCTGTATCGAATACAAGGTGGGTCATATCACATAGTGTCACCAGGATAAGGTACCCAGCCTTATCCCTATACTATAGACCTTTTAGGTTGTTACTTGGACACCAATCCCCATATGTCCCCACATACTAGTCCAAGTTTCATTTAAACAACCTTGGATCTTAGTTTATTGGATTTAGGGTTTATTAATGCAAACTCGATTATTCAATAACCAAATTACTGAATTACTCAAATAACGCTTTATTGAGATCGATTAATTTGTTTCATTTACTATATACAAGTTTTAAGGCATAAAACCCAACAACTCCCACTTGAACTAAAACTCTAGTGGGCAATGTACATCAACAATCAAAATTGAATGAATAATCATTGAAGTAGGAATAGTAGTTTGTATTAATACTGTATAATAGATGAAAAATACAAATATAGATAAATACAATAAACTAGGGCATTCACAATACCCATTACACTTCTCCCACTTGCCCTAGATTATTCTATATACATATCTCGCAGATCTAGACCCTCTAGATGACCCTCGAACATTTTAGTCGTGAGAGCCTTCGTAAATGGATCAGCAATATTGTGCGCAGAGGCTACCTTCGTGACGATCACGTCCCCTCGTTGCACGATCTCTCTAATGAGATGATATTTGCGTTCTATGTGCTTGCCTCTTTTGTGATTGCGAGGTTCTTTAGAATTTGCCATTGCACCACTATTATGACAGTAAAAGGGTGATTTGCAAGTTCATATTTGGAACAACTTCCAAATCCATCAAGAAGTTTCGTAGCCATACAACCTCCTTGGCTGCTCCACAAGCAGCGACATATTCGACCTCCATGGTGGAGTCTGCAATGCATCCTTGCTTGATGCTACGCCAAACTACAGCTCCCATGTTGAGGGTAAATACTGATCCTGATGTAGATTTCATAAAATACTTATCAGTCTGAAAGTCAGAGTCTATGTATCCTGTAAGGATCAAATCCTTAGAGCCATACACAAGCTGATAGTCCCTCGTTCTCCGAAGATACTTGAGGATGTTTTTAACACCAGTCCAGTGGTCTAACCCTGGATTGGACTGGTACCTGCTGACTATCCCAACTGCATAGCAAATGTCAGACCTAGTACACAACATGGCATACATAAGACTGGCCACAGCTGAAGCATATGGGATCCGTCCCATATCCTCAATTTCTTGAGGTGTCTTAGGACACTGTTCCTTAGACAAATGAACTCCATGCCTGAAGGGTAGTAAACTCCTATGTGAATTCTGCATCTTATATCTAGACAACATCTTGTCTATATACGATGATTGAGATAGGGCTAACGTTCTGTTCTTACGATTCCTGATAATTTGAATCCCTAGAACATACTGAGCTTCACCCAAAACTTTCATTTGGAACTAAGTCGATAGCCATTTTTTAATGTCAGTTAGATATTCTACATCATTCTCAATGACAAGAATATCATCTACATACAACAACAGAAAAGCTACTGATCTGTTGATAATCCTTTTGCAAACACAAGGCTCATCAACGTTCTGGTCAAAGCCATAAGATTTGACAGCAGTGTCAAACCTTATATTCCAAGATCTGGAAGCTCATAATGGATCGTCTAAGCTTGCAAACTTTTTGCTCCTGACCTTGAGCAACAAACCCCTCTGGTTGAGACATAAAGATGTTCTCATCAAGATTTCCATTCAGAAAGGCAGTCTTGACGTCCATTTGCCAAATCTCATAATCATAAAACGTGGTAATGGACAAGAGAATCCTTATCAACTTTAACATGGCAACTAGGGAGAAGGTTTCCTCATAGTCCACCCCCTCCTTTTGGGTATAACCATTTTCCACAAGTCGAGCTTTGAAAGTCTGTACTTTCCCAACTACATCTCGTTTTCTCTTGTAGATCCATTTGCACCCTATGGGTTTAACCCCTTCAGGTATGTCTACAAGATCCCAGACTTTATTGAAGTACATAGACTCCATCTCTAGGTCCATAGCTTTGACCAACTGGTAATGATCCACATCATTTATTTCCTTTCTAAAGGTCAATGGATCCTCAACTCCATCATCAGCTATGACAGCTGGATTTTCTGCTACACCCAGATAGAGTTCAGGTTGAGTAATAACCCTCCCACCACGTCGAGGAATTCTCAACTTTTGAGAAGGATGAACTTGACCAGATGTACTGGGCTCATCTACAACTCTTGTTGAAGGTCCAGTCTGTGTATTGGGCTCATCAACAACCCTTGTTGAAGGTTCAACCTCAACAACAACTCTTGTTGATTCATTCGTAACTTCACCAGAAAGTTCACTTAACACCATTTTACTGTGTGGCTTGTGTTCTCGAACGTGGTCTTCTTTTAAGAAAGTAGCATTTGTCGAAACAAACACTTTATTTTCTTGTGGATCGAAGAAGTATCCACCCCTTGTTTCTTTTGGGTAGCCTACGAATAGGCATAATTTTGAACGTGAATCCAACTTGTTTGGATTTGCCACTAGCACATGTGCAGGACAGCCCCAAATTCCGAAATGACGTAAACTAGCTTTACGCCCTCTCCAGAGCTCAAATGATGTTTCAGAAATACTCTTTGAGGGAACTACATTCAAAATATAAATTGTAGTCTCTACTGCATAACTCCAAAAAGAACTAGGTAGTTGAGCATGGTTCATCATAGATCGAACCATGTCCAACAAGGTTCTGTTTCTCCTTTCAGATACACCATTCTGTTGAGGTGTACCTGGTGCTGAGAGTTAAGACGAGATTCTATGTTCTATCAAATAGTTCTAGAGTTTTATGTCCAAATACTCTCCACCTCGATCAGATTGAAATGTTTTAATGGTCTTACCTAACAAGTTCTCAACTTTAGTCCTGTACTCCTTGAACTTTTCAAGGACTTCAGACTTATGACTCATTAGGTATAAATAACCATACCTTGAATAATCATCTATGAAAGAGATGAATAATCATCTATGAAAGGGCTCCTTGGCGCGATAACCTTTTCCAGTAAAAAGTCGTTTGGTCATCTTACCTTCGAGACATTGACACGTGTACTGCTTCCACTTACTATAAAATACTTCTTCATTCACCTTGATATTAATCCATGCAAACACCATAGGGGGTCATTCCCAGGGTGACTCGAGGCCAAGCATGAACCTCATATTGTGAACTTTTGAGGACGTGAGAGCAAAACGTGATTTATGAAAATCTTGTTTTGATAATTCCCTCCCACTAAGTATTTTTATAATTATAGGGTCTATTACTTAGGTAAATTTCGGCTAAGTGAGTCTATCTAAGTTTATGCCTATATGTAACTCTTATATGGAGGTCTTTAATCTAATGTCTTAGGTGAATTAAACTCTTTCAATTAACCTGACAACATTGCATGCTAACATAACTATGGTTAATTCAACTCATGTTTCGAGTCGGTTCCCAGGTAGCAAGTGTTCCGTAAACCATCTTAAGTACCTCCAGCCTTAGTCAGAACTTCATCGGGAGAGTTCCCTTACAACCATAGCAATGTAAACTTTTTACTCTAAAGATCCAGGTGTGTTAAATCTTTAAAAAACCTAGTGACATTGCATGCTAACATTTAACTATGATTAATTCAACTCCGGTATTCCGAGTTAGTTTCCAGGTAGGAGGTGTTTCGTAAACCGTCATCTTAAGTACCCCCAACCTTAGACAGAACTTAACCGGTGGAGTTCCCTTATAATCATAGTAATGTTTTTCCTACTTAGTCAATTAAAACTATTTTTAATACTAAGAAAGAGTTAATTCTAATCCTATTAGAATTAACAAGATCTTAGGTCTAATTAATTTTAAAAATTTTAAAATTAATTCATTTACCTATGATCCTATGTTTTGCATGCAATCTTTATTATAGGTTGACAGTTTCTAATCATTAATTTTATAACTCTTATAAGTTTTAATGATTATCCCTATAATAAACATTATATGGTTTAATTAATTAACAATCAAATTCAAATTAATCAATAAACCATAACATTTGCATTTCATGACTTAATATAACAATTATATAAACTATGGATGTGTCATGCTTAATGCAAATTGATTTTCATATTTTCTTAGTATAACTCCTTCTCTTTATATTTAAGCTATGTAATGTCATGCCACATGCTTATTGTATTTCATATATTTAACATAACCATTATATTAAATTACTCATGAAATCCATCCATCATGCATTAATATCATACATTATAACATTTATAATATATTAAAATGCATTATTATTATTAACCTAAGGTGGGATTTAATCTAAATGACATCCACAAAGCATTTAAATAACAGTTGAACCGGTTAATTTTGGTCCCTAGGATAAAATAAAGCATAAATTACAATAATTATAGCTAACTTCTATCCTAAAAATCCTTCTGCAACTCCAAATACTGGTCTAGACCGCCCGAACCGACCCGAACGACTTCGAACCAGCCACGAAAAACATGAACCGAGCCAAATTCCAGCTGAACCGGACCAAATCGGTCCTAGCCCAGATGAACCGTGCGAACCGGACCGCTAGCTACCTTGAACCGCCCGAAACTCGTCCTTGCAAAACCCCAACGCACGCCGCACATCGTGACAGAGCGCAGCGTCGCGATGCTATGGCTTCTCCTTGCCGTATGCGTTTGCGTCTACAAATCGAGATAGCGTCACGACGCTGTTGCATTTGGAGCACTTTCTTGGCAAAAAATAGCATCAGTTCTTCGTCTTTTTCTTCAATTTCAGTCGTGAATTCATCGTTTTTGATCTCATAAAAAACTTAATCTAGACCTGCACTTACAAAGGACTCGATTTTACATAAAATACCTGAAGCACCAAGCCCTTACATGATCAAATCACATAAAAAACAGTATAATCTATTGCCATAAAATTAACCTAAACAGTCCAATGCAAACCATACATACATTATGCAGTAATCTTATAATTATTTTAAATTTATATTAAGGATAAGCATACAAAAATATTATATCTAAATCTAATATATAGTAACGAATTACTTACTCTCATTGACGACTCAAATTAAATTCATCAATTGCTTGTGAAATAATCACGAACTACTGCGAACACCACCACTATGGCTACACCGGTATGACTCTGAGACTTTTAGAGGCAAGAGACTACTGGGAGTCTAAAGGGAGCCTTCGGGGAAATTCTCTGAGAGTAGGAGAATGAATGTGATACCTTTCACCCCACCCCAGGAGTCCTATATATAGTAAAGGCCAAGATTTTTTCTTAATAGGAAAAGGAAGACATTTTCCTAATAGGAAAAGGTCTCTAATTTTAATAAATAATTAATTAATTACCAAATTAAATATCATATATTTAATCTTAGGAATTTTATTAAAATTAAAATTAATATGAATTCAATTCATATTAAATTTATTTGAACTCTGTCAAATAATTTCTCTCAAGAATTAATTTTTGAAATTAATTCAAAAATTATATTATAAAGTTTCATAAACTTTATATTATAATGCATCAATATACATTATACGATTCCCCAAATAAATTGAACACTTTCAATTTTCAATTTATACTTAATTGCCTCAAGTCTCTTTACGAGCTACCAGTGGGACCTAATGGACCTACATATCAGAAGCTCCAACGATACGAGACTAATTGGCCAAACTCATTAACCAAGTTAGTCAACATTCGTTAACTGTGGGTCACTCCACTAAAGACCCACAGCTGCACTCTTCTTACTGTAGAATATTTCTGTGTCCACGTATATCGACCAATGCAATAAGTCAATCTTTCACGTGTGTTCGTAACACTAGTTGGGTCAACTTACCGTTTTACCGCTGGGTTACTTATGGTTCCTTAAGTATCACTGATCCTTCTAATGAACAAGATGTTTAGGGTCCAACCACTAAACAGGAGTTCCTCTCGGGCCAGGAGAGGACGACGCGCCTTTGTTCAAGCCCCGGAATCAGCCCTTAAGGGAACACACATCTACTTACCCAAATAGGGGAAGAAGTGAATTCCATCTTGTACTGTTATGTTGCAAGCCCCTATTCGGTCTTGCCCCTGAAATGGTAGGATTATTGAGTCGGCGAACTGACCATTCTCACCCATACAAATCTATGGACAATCGCTCCTGAAAGGGGTTCATAACAGTCTCGGGGTTGAGATTGAGTTACCTAGGTCATCCTATTGAAATAGAAACCTAAACTAGTTAACGACGTTACATCTAGTGGTTACTATTTCGCGATCCGGCCTTATGCAAACTCATTGCATAGGATACCCCTACCCGCATGTCTCCTGCATGGATGCTTTGGATCATTGCATCTGTATCGAATACAAGGTGGGTCGTATCACTAGGATAAGGTACCCAGCCTTATCCCTATACTATAGACCTTTTAGGTTGTTACTTGGACACCGATCCCCGTATGTGTCCCCACATACTAGTCCAAGTTTCATTTAAACAACTTTGGTTCTTAGTTTATTGGATTTAGGGTTTATTAATGCAAACTCGATTATTCAATAACCAAATTATTGAATTACTCAAATAACGCTTTATTGAGATCGATTAATTTGTTTCATTTACTATCTACGAGTTTTAGGGCATAAAACCCAACAAATTGTATATCTCTACCTTGACTTTTGTATAGTTAAGAACAACTTGGTTGCTTTCCATACAAGCACATGTTTAAATGTTTGCGTTGTTCGTTTATCTCAACGTATCCAACCTCAAGAAGCAAAGCCAAGAAGGAAAGTGAAGGCATCCTTAACTTTTCTTAGATTATAAGAGACATTAGTAGCATATATTGTTCTCATTATAACCAAAAACAAAAAAAATCCCATCAAATATCGAGTTTGAGAGAATTATACTTTCACACTAACCAAATTATTATATTTTGAAAGACAAGCACATTTCATTGAGGTGAGAGCATGATACAACTTTTCTTCGATAATTTGAAACATTAGAAAAAAAAAACAAGCAAACTTGCCTCGAAGTAAAAGACACACCCTTTTATATTTTCTCGATCGACGATCCTCTTGATTTAGTAGTGGTCAACTAAGGTCTGCACATGCAGGGGGATCGAATTCGACATAATCCAACAAGATGGTTGGATTAGGGAAAACAAACTAAAGAAACTCCCCATCGCTTTCCAACAACTTCATTGTTTCATCTTCCAAAATAATCCATGCTTCAATTCCTTGATTGGTGGTTTTTGTATCCATTAGGACAACTACATTCCTGACCAAAGAATCAAGAACTTGTACTCCTAAGGCAATCCATACAGGTTCTCCCCATCTAAAATTCACTTGATTTAAACCCATATTATGCCAACTCGTGAATATATATGACTCAGAAGCCTTTGCATGAAGTTCACGTAACTGTTGTAATGAGTTGAAAAAGGTTCTAAATCCATCATCTCAAATTACGTTTTGCATAAAATTGTTATTGATTTCAAGTAACGATTGTCTCAATATAACTTCAAGATCAGCCAAGTTGGTCTCTATATTTGATGCTTCATAATAAGCTTGACTCTGCCAAAGAATGTTGCCAATATCAAGTTCTGTTAAGGGAGGGGCTGTATTCTTGTTCGCAGGTTAGCGCTATGAAGTAAGACCGATCTCCATTTTGTATTAACACAACTTAGCTCTTCATCATTTGCAGCAACTTCTTTCTTATCTGTAAATGTTTCATCTTATTTTTAGTAGAGATGATAAAATTAGATTGTATTTGGGAGGTTATTAAGGGAATAAATTGTGAGTTTAGGAGAGGAAAATTGGAGGGTTGTTCAGTAACATTCCTATATTTTAACTTGAACTCAAAACATAAATTTGAAGCAAAATGATTCAATGAAAAGAGAGAGTTGTATTACATGTTCTAAGATATGTGTTTGAAATTGGATCCCAATTTAAACAATTGTTGAGAATACAACGTCATATAATTTAAAATACATTATATTATACAAATTTTAATTATACGAAAATGAATTGAGTTTGTAACATAAAATACTATATTTATTAAAGTTTTTATCTTTTTTTTTTATTTAATTTTGCATTTAAAATTTTCAAATTCGAAATCTAGATACAATGAAAACAAGTTTGTTTTTAGAATTTCTACTATTTGGATCACAAAATTCGAAAACAGTTTTCAAAAATATCTGTCAAGCTCATATTCATTAAATTCAGTAAATTCGAAAACATAAAACAAAATTCAAAATGTCTACCAAATAGGTCCTAAGTTTCCTATTTGGTTTTTTTGTTGATGGTTTCAAAATTGTTAGTTGAATTTCTTGTCTTGTTTCTAACATTTTTTTCCCAAAGCATAAATAAAGCATAAATTCATAAATAAATATCTAGACTTAGTTTTAAATGTTAATTTTCACATAAAATTTGTACATTTTTAATTAAAACTTTTAGAAAACAAGAAACGATAAATGATCACCCACTGTATAGATGTTTCTTTTTTCAATGAAAAATTAAGAAAGAAACCAAAAAATGTCTGAGAGAAGTGGAGGGTGGGAAAGAGCGAAAAAGGTACGTGGAAATGGAAGATTAGTTGATATGAATTCAACATTACTGTTTGATTTGTGAATGATATTGAAATTAATGTGAGGATTAATGAGTTTATGGGGTGGATTATATAGTGGGGAAAAGTGTATTGGGTGACTTGGAAAGTTCAATTGAAATAGCTTTTTGCGGGAGTTTGCTATGCATTAGGCGTGGGGATGGTGAATGCATTGAAGAGGGAGAGAAGAGGTAGTGGTGAGCTGAAATAAGTTAAGAATGAGGTGAAGAACATGTGAATGGCAGGTGAGTTCTCATGAACTTTGGGATAAAGGAAATCTAGGAAAATTTGGTTTCTTTTTTACCAGAATTTACAATACATCTTTGACTTGTAGATCATGAGATTTCTGTACATGGATTGGCCTTTTAACTAAAAGAAGTTTGGTTGGGGGATGATTATTTTGATAACAAAGTAATATTGACTACTACTCGACTGTTGGAAAACAAAAAAAAAATCTTTATCATAGTACATATTGATTAGTTTAATCATCCAATAGTTTTCGTTCAAGCCTATGTTAAAGCAAGCGAGAAGCTTGGTTATAGTATCGTCCAACCAAAGAGGCACTTGAGGTCCCCGTGGCGTGGTGTTGTGGTAGAAATGGATATTACTTCTATTGATTGTCAACTAGGTCAGCATCATTTAAAATTGGTGTGTAGAGTCTACTAGTGATAATGAAGGAAAAATTGTAATATAGACACAAAGGTAGGTCTATAGTACTAGAATATTTTTAGTATTGTGATATCAAGGAGTTAGTGTTAGGCATTCTAGAAGATTTTTGTCAAAATATGTCATGCGAATGCCGCCGGTGCTAATTAAATAGAATAGTTATCTCGCATGACTCTTGGACACTACGATGTGGAGGAAGTTGCTACACCACAATGTGAGCATGATATTTAGCTTGTAAACGAGGACATTCAACAATTTTTTTTAAAGTATCTTTGAAGAAAATCATAGTGTAAGTTTGTGAGCTTTATTGTAAAGGTTCTACGCTTGGATAGGATTGTGAGAAAAATATAAACTAACAACTTCCTGTGAGTGATTTCTACAAAGTTTGTGAGCTCTTTAAATTTGTGTTACGTCTACAACTCTCTACCTTTATGTTCGAGAAAAAGAAAAAAACAACTCTCTACTTTTATATGAATTAAAATCTTACAACTTTCTTTATTTTAAAGAGATCAATCTACTTAAAAAAAATACAACATCATATACTCAATAAATTCTCTGATAAAACTATCTAAAAATAATTAGATACAATATGAATTAAGAGAGTAACAAGTTTTGCCCAAAAAAGCTCTGCTAGCAATATTACTACCTTTGTATGAAAAGTTGTAAATCATTGGTTTCTTGTTGCCATCCAATTTCCTTCCATTATTCTGATGTTGCCTTTTGTATAAACGTAGTCGCGTGGTTGTATCTTTCAAATTATGGTTTATGTATTGTTGTTCTTGCTATTCTTGCTAATGGATTTTGTGATTAGTTTCTGCTTTGTTCGCGATTACATTTGGAACGAAAGTTCTAGCACAAGTGAAGAGGCTTTGCAGTTGCACACTAGCAGTCTATGAATTCCCTGTAGGTTTTTCTTCTTTACGTTATAAAATTTATGCACGTTTTTTATAGGAAATTTAGTTGAGCAACTAGTAAATCTGTTTCTTGTTTTAGGCTCCCGTGGAATGCAAAAATATTGGTGGAGGAGCTTGACGATAATGAATGATAGTCTTTCTTAATATGGAGTTGGAGCCTTGCATGGTTTGCTCCTATTCATATGTCATTGTATCTGTTCGGTTTGTCCAGCCTTAGCACATTAAACTCGTATGTGTAAGTTGTTCACACTTAGCATTCTTATGCAAGCGTATGTAAGGAGAATGATAATCTTGTTCTTACGCCATTTGAGAAAAAACTAGATACATGGAGACAGCTTTGGAAGGTTGTTAAACGATGTGATTTTGTAAGGTTAAGTTTATCCTTTTGATCATGACTGATATAAGGCTATGTTTGGGAGTGATGATTGAACTATTGATTTTGGAAAAAGAGATTTTATAAAATTGTTTTTATAAAATTGATTTTTATACAATCATATTTATGTTTGATTCCAAACTTTTAAAAGTGATTTTCATGTATTTAAAAATGATTTTGAAATATTATGTTTGGTTTCGAAAGTGATTTTAGAATTATCAAATTACTAAAACGGACATTTTACATTCAATAAATTATTTAACTAAATAATTATGATAAATATCTATTTTTACTATTTTTTTTAACTTTTTTATTGTTAAGCTTTTATAAAAATATGTTAGATAAGAAAAATGTGTATAATACATATCAAAATAAAAATTTGAAAGTTATATCTCATCCAATCTAGAAATGTTCTATTG
Source organism: Luffa acutangula (assembly GCA_036850905.1). Taxonomy (NCBI): domain Eukaryota; kingdom Viridiplantae; phylum Streptophyta; class Magnoliopsida; order Cucurbitales; family Cucurbitaceae; genus Luffa; species Luffa acutangula. The sequence goes on from CM072087.1 coordinate 12,533,274, forward strand.
TAGAAAAATCTCTATACGTCATTATGCAGTCAAATATCTGTACTATTATGTCAAAGTGGACATAGCTTAGTGATAATTGACATGTACCCTCGACCACGAGGTCAGAGGTTCGAATCCCCCTACATCTAATGTTATTGAACTAAAAAAAAAGTATTGTTCTATTATATATATTTGTTTTCTCTAGTACTAATTGTAATTAGATCATTGAGAAATTAACTTTAGTTGAAATATATTATATATCTAATCTAAAAGTCAATTTGAATGTCAACTAGAATTATAAAGAAAAAAAATTAGAGAAAGTATAAGATCGAATGTGTTTTCTAGTTAATACATTAAATAACTTAAAATATGTAAAAATTGAATATCAAAATTAACATAGTAGCACTAATAATTTACCAGTAATTGATATATACTTTTGACTAAAAGGTCGAAATTGGATATTAAAGTGAGACGTTTGAATCTTTTTTGGAAAAAACTTGCCTACATACCGGTATGTAGGGATCTCCCTGCATACCACCATTAAAACGTTGACAACTAAGAAAGATAACAAAAAATTCTCATTTTCTCCCTTCTTCTTTCTTACTTGTCAAGATTTTAATGGGGTATGTAGGGAGATCCCTACATACCGGTATGCAGGCAAGTTTTGTTCATCTTTTTTTCTTCTAATGTTATTCAAGTTTTTTTTTAATACCAATGTTATTCAACTAAAAAAGAAAAATAATTAAAGAATGTATGGTGTTCCAAGAAAAGAAAAATAAGAAAAATATTTTGGAAAATAAAATAAAATAAGTAAAATAAAGACCGAAGCTATTGGGACATGGGAAAGAGAGTTGGACCCAACAGCTTCATACCATTCTGATGGCCAAATAAAGTCTAAAATTGTGGGGGTGATTCCCGGTCAATCACCTCCCAACTAATTCTTCACAAATCAATTTATATTGATTCTAGATTATTTAAAAATCAATTAATCTATTTGCCAAACATGTTCATTTTAGAGGAAATTGATTTTGACAATGGTAAAATTGATTTTGACCATGCCAAAATCACTCCCAAACATAGCCTAATTATCATTACAGAAATCACTTTTAATATCAGTTTGTTTTGGTTCTGGTCTCCCAATAATTTGAGTACACAGAAATATCTATCATAAACACCTGCCTCTCTCCCTCGCTGCTTACATGCCCTTTAGTTCTTTGACCTCTGTCCTGGCCCCTTGGTACAGGGATTTACATTTGATCTCATGGTTGTCAACATTTCTCTTTCTATAATGAATGTTTGAAGTAAAAGTCGTCATTTTTGTTTCTTATTTTGGTTGTCTGCTAGGCTTGGCATGCATCTGACCTTTTCTTAGATGCCTTACCCTAAAGGTTTCAAATCGCTGGTCTGCTTTTTCTCATCCATGGCAGATCAAAAATAAAATAAGCCTCATGTGGTGTGTCCAAATTCTACTTGCCTATTTTTTAATTTTAGAGGGAAATTTGTTGCAAGTGTTATGAAGACTTGCCACTTCAGGAGTTGCAAGCGACTCAAGAACAACAAACCATTCAAAACCTTTGTGATACACTCAGAACCATCCTCCGTTTGTAGATAAAGAGTGATGCCACCTTGTTCAACCGCACTCTTGTTATCGTTTGGTTTCCTCCCACTCCAGCTTAGCCCCAGGTCGTGAAAGTTAGTTTCATCTCTCGCTTCCTTCAAAATGTTATAAAACTATTTTTTTTTCACTATGCATTTGCTTGAAATGGTCTAGTGAGATTATTTGGCTATATTGTGTTATCATTTTGCTTATTCTTATAGTTTTGTTGTGGTAACTATTCTGCAAAATTTATGGGTATATATTGCCTCAAATTGCCTTTGAGTTTCCATTGTCACAACATCGTTTTGTTGTGTTATCACTTTAAAGTTTTGATTGTTTTTGTTAAAGTTTTTCTTTTTTGGTTAAGTTTCAATGAGTTTAATTGTGAACCTGAAATTTGCAAGTGATTTCTTAGTTGATTTAAAGTGAAAAATAAGAAGAAAATTTAAACTTCAATTTATGTTATATGGTCTTGATATAATAGTTTTGAAGTGATTCCGAGAGATGATAAAGTTAGAGGAGTGAACTTAGGAGGATAGTTGGTCATTGACAACTGGATTAAGCATCCACATTGCCACTTCTTGTCCCCTTATAGGTGTTATTGGGAGAGATTAGCAACGGGTGTTAGGTGTTTTCGTGATGTTCAAAATCTTATTAAAAAGGATGTTAGCAAGATTCTCAAGCGCAAGGATTGTGATGCTGGCCAAAGGGGTACTTTCTCTCTTTTTCTCCATTTTCCATATCTATTTCTTATTGTTGTTTGAATTTTGGTGTTTTTACAGATTTTCCCTTGTTTTACGGATTGTTGATTCTAAATTTTGGTCCACATCGGTTCATTATTCTTTCATTTTGATTTGGGTTTAATAGTTGATATTCATTCTTGTTACATGTTTTTGGTTTGTGTATATAACTGTGCTAGTTTTGTTGTTTTTTTAGTGTTGTATTATATACAAAATAGGAGTTTGTCTAGGGAATTGTTGATATGCTCATTGTTAAGCTTTGGTTTGATAGAAGAGTAAGTAAAATAAAAAGAAACTAATTTCATTGATGAAATTAACTTGCTTAGTTTTAAGATATTTGGGGTCTTGTTGTGAACCTGAAGTGTTGTGAGGCTGTAGTTGGGTGATTTTGTTCATATAAAAGTGTGTTTTTCTTGTTTAACATGTTTAAAAATTTTTGGGTTAGTCATATATATGTCGTTATGCTGTCCAAATTTCTAGAGAAACCGGTTAGAATTAGGATAGATGATTTAGTAATGTCTCTAGGTTAAGTTTTTTATGTGATAATTATATGTTTGTTATGTGAGTTCTTGTTTGGGCTTTGTATCGAACCTAATTACAATTTGTTTTTCTTAGGTTCTTCAAGTTTGATGTATGAGCAAGATTATGGTGACAAGAATGAAAGTGGCATGTACGAGAATTTTTGTTTTTTGGCGTAGATGTGGACTTTTAATCATAGGTGTTTAGTAATTTTGAGGCTTTTAATTGTAAGTGTTTGTAATTTTATTCATATATCAAACTTATATGAATAAAAATTGTATGAACAAATTTGGTTCATTGGCTTATTGGAATGAAATTTGATAAACATTTGATTTCTATGCAATTTTACACATTTAAGATTAAGATTACTTTCTTTATATGTTTACAAATGAAGAAAATATTGTTGGTATGCCACCAGGCAACCAACAAATTTTTTTATTAAATTATGAACAAATGATGATGGGCAATGCCTCTCATTAAAAAATATATTTAATGACGGACTTTTAATGACGAACATTTGGTTGCAAAATATCCTTTAATGACGGACTTTTCATGACGGACGTCTTTTAATGACGGGCATTGCCTGTCATTAAAGTTATGCTTGGTTGGAAAATATCCTTTAATGACGGACTTTTGATGACGGGCAACGCCCGTCATGAAAAACGTCTGTCATTGTACCTTGTTATGACAAACAGCTTTTAATGACGGGCATTGGCCGTCAATAAAAGTCGTCTGTCATAACAAGTTACAATGACACTCGTATAGATCACGGACGCCGCCCGTCATTAAAAGTGATTTTTGTAGTAGTGGTAAGTGCGATGGATCATAATTTGTCCAAGATACTTTGTATCGTGGATAAACCTGGTCCTAGCACTAAAACCCCTGATGAGAGGTTGGTTAGGGATCCGAGGAAGGGGAAGGAGCCCCTGGAGCACACTGCGGAATCAGAGACGAGATCGAAGGGAAAGAAGACTAACAGCATGACCAGCAAGATCAGGGGGCTCAAACCTACTAATCGTACAAACTTGAGGAGCCCAGAGTCAAGCACACCTAAGGGACGTGACTACACAGTTTCTACCCCAAGCTACGGTCATACTAAGACAGACCTGAGGAATCTGATCGTTGAGAAGCTGAGAAGTGCCAAAACTGTCGAGTCCGAGGCCAGAGCTGTCGAAGCTGAAGCCAGGGCTGCTGAGGCCGAGGCCGAGGCTAGGTTGGCCGAGGCCAAGGCCAAGAAAGACAATCTCCCTTGGAAGATTAAGCTTCTAAACACACTAAAGAAGCTTGGAAATCCACAGGGAGACCTGCAGAAGTTGAAGGACACCGGAGAGCAAGACATGGAATAACTAATCGACCAAGTCGACCCGCCCTTCACAGAACAAGTCATGAAAGCCGAGGTGTCCCAAAAGTTTAAGGTACCCACGTTCAAACCATACGATGGCAAGAAAGACCCTGTGCAACATCTAAACGCCTACAAAAACTGGATGGACTTCCATGGTGTCTCTGACGCAATCAGGTGTCGTGCATTCTTTTTCACTCTAATAGGGTCGGCCAAGCATTGGTTTGAAAGGTTGACAAGGAGATCCATCAGCTGTTTCAAGGATTTAGCCCGAGCATTCCTTGCACAGATCATGGGAGCCAGAGAACAGTGCAAGCCTCACATCAACCTCTTGACAGTCAAACAACAGCCAGGTGAGAGCTTACGTGATTATATAACGCGTTTCAACGATGAAGCACTGCAGGTTGAGGGATACAATGAGGGAGCAACCTTAGTAGCCATCACAACCGGACTAGAGGATGAGAGATTGCTCAATTCAATAGGTAAGAGCCAATATCGAACCTATGCCGAGTTTGTTTCCAGGGCACAGAAGTATATGAGCGCAGAGGAGCTACTTAAGTCAAAGAAGTTGGAACGAGAGCACAAGAGACATTCTTCAGTCGATCATGACAGAAAGAAAGACAAGAGCCAGCGGACAGACGATGACGGTCGAGGCCAAGCCGACCATGACCATGGCCTAGGCCGAGCACATCCCTTTGGCAAGTTCGAGAAATATACGCCAACAGCTGTTCCACAGGAGCAGGTACTGATGGAGATCTTAAATACGGGACTCTTGAAATTCCCGGGGAGGATGAAGTTGAGTCCCGGTAGATAAGACAAGAGCCATTATTTTCTTTTCCACTGGGACCATGGGCATTCAACTAAGAATTGTATTCAGTTGAAGGATGAAATCGAAGCACTGATCCATAATGGGTATCTGAAGGAGTTCGTCGGCGAGCCCAGGGCTGAGGCCGACCAAAGATGGTCGAGACAAAGAAGAACCCCTACGAGAGATCAAAATATTCTTTGGAGGACCAGCTAGAGGAGGTTGAAGTAGGAAGAGGAAAGATATTGCTAGGGAAGCAAGGTTCGAACCAGAATATCGAGGTATGTACTCTGTCCATCTATCAAAGGCACACCCCCCTTTGGAGTTCACTGAGTCTGAGGCAGCGAGCATTCATCAACCACATAATGATGCCCTAGTAGTCACTCTAATTGTAGCCAATGTGAAAATCCATCGGATCCTAATTTATGGAGGAAGCTCAGCTGATGTCCTTTCTCTAACAACCTTTAAAGCAATGCAGTTAGTGAAAGGATTTGGAATTCCCCAACTCCGTTAAAGCGAAAGCGTAAATGTGATCGATTCGTAGTTAATTTTGTTTATCCAAATATACTATTGCATTGGTTAAAACATAGAACAAATTCTATACAAACTTAAGGCTAAGCATACAAAATTTATTAGATCTAAATCTAAAAGGGAGAAGCAAACATACCGTCGTTGACGACTCTGAATACTTCAACGGACACCTTTCTTGATTTTGGACCAAGCGTCAACAATTGGGACACCACCAATTGATCTTCCCCGCTATGACTCTAAGATTAGGAACGTAGTTGTGGGACTACCTAATCTTGAATGTGAAAAACTCTAGAGATAAAATTCTCCCTAGAGTTTTTGGGTTGAGAGAATATGAGAGGGAGGCTAGAGAGAATGCAAGAATGCATTCTTGTGGCCTTATGTTGTTGTACATGAACCCTAGGTTTATTGTTCTATTTATAGGAGAAAGGCCATGAATAAAATATTCATTTAAAATCAATTATTTCCATAACTGATTTAATCTTTTCCATAATTAATCAATTTCATGACCAATCAATTCCATAATTGATTAATCTTTTCCATAAATGATTGATCACTTCCATAAATGATTAAATCATTTCCATAAATGGTTAATTACTTCCATAAGTGATTAATCATTTCCATAATTGATTAATTTCCAATTAATTAATTCTTTAATTAATTAATCACCAATTAAATATCATATATTTAATTTTAGACCTTCTATTAGTAAATTAATTAATTACCTAGTTGAATATCATATATTTAATTTCAGGCCTTCAATTAATTAATTCTATAATATGAATCAAATTCATATTAAAATTTGAACTCCTTCAAATTCTCTTATATCCTATAAATTTAATATGAATCAAATTCATATTAATATTTGAACTTCTTCAAGTATTTATTTCTCTCATAGACTATAGTTTAATTAAATCTCATTTAATTTAAACTAAATTGAATAATTAATTAATTCATCTTCTAATTAAATACCATATATTTAATTAGACATATATTTGAACTCTTTCAAATATATCACTCTCAATATAATAAAGTTTAATCTAAAATTAGACTTTGTATTTTAATGCATCACTATACATTATATTAATTTGTATCTCATACAATTAACTTAATTCCCAATATGAATTTGAACTATTAAAATTCTCTCAAGATATATTTGTTCCTAATTACTCTTTACGAGCTAGTAGGGGGACCTAATGGACCTACAGATCAGAAGCTCCAATGATATGAGGTTAACCGATTAAACTCATTAATCAGGTTAACCAATATTCATTAATTGTGGGTCATTCCACTAAAGAACCATAGCTGAACTCTTCTCACTTTAGAACATTTTTGTGTCCACGGATATAGACCTATACTGGTAAGTCAATCCTTCACGAGTGTTCGTAACTAAAGTTGGGTCAAATTATCGTTTTACCCATGTGTTACCTCTGGCTCCTTAAGTACTAGTGCTCCTCTAATGAACAACCTGTTTATGGTCCAACCAGTAAACAGAAAGTCCCTCTTGGGCCAGTAAGAGGGCGGGATCCCTTTGTTCAAGACCCGGAGTCACCACTTAAGGGAACACTCATCTACTTCTCCTAGAAGCAGGAAGGAGCGAATTCCATCTTATGTTGTCATGTCCCCAGCCCCCCACTTGGTCTTGTCCCCAATAAGGTAGGCTTATTGAGTCGGAGTGCAGGCCACTCTCACCCATACTAATCAAAGGACAATCCCTCATGAGAAGGAGTTCATGACACACTCAGGATTAAGACTGAGTTACCTAGTCATCCTATTGAAATAGTAACCTAACTAGTTAACTTAGGATTAAGACTGAGTTACCTTCTGTCCCCAAGAAGGTAGGCTTATTTTTCGCTCTTTCGTGGTCCGATCTTATGCAAACTCATTGCATAGGATACCCCCGCTTGCATGTCTCCTACATGGACGTCTTGGATCAATATGTCTATATCGAATACAAAGTGGGTCGTATCACATAGTGTTACCAGGATAAGGTACCCAGCCTTATCCCCACATACTAGTTCAAGTCACATGTAAACAACCTTGGATCTTAGTTTATTGGATTTGGGTCAAATTGTGCAATATTTAACAATAACACTTTATTGTAGAAACTCAATAACACTTTATTGAAACAAGTATACAATTTGTTTACATTCATTGTGTACGAGTTTTAGGGCATAAAACCCAACAAACTCCCACTTGAACTAAAACTCTAGTTTAGTGGGATGTACAATAATCTATACAGCAGTGGGTGTATAAATACATGTATAAAACATATACAATGTAGAAATACAATAAACTAGGGTATCACTATACCCATTACATTTCTCCCAGTTGCCTTAGATTACACCTTTGTACATATCTCGTAGATCTAGACCTTCTAGATGACTCTCAAACACTTTAGCCAAGAGAGTCTTTGTAAATGAATCAGCAATATTTCATTGAATTTAATGTGTCTGCTTGTCTTAGGCTGCGATGTTCTTTTGAATTTGCCACAACACCACTATATCACTATAAAGTGTGATGGGCAAGTTCACATTTGGAACACATTCCAAATAAATAAAGAACTTTCTAAGCCATACAGTCTCTATCGCTGCTTCACAAGCAGTTATTTTTTCGGCCTATACGGTCAAGACTGTAACTATGTCATACTATAGCTCCATCGTAAAGAGTGACCACAGATACTGGTGTAGATTTCATCAAATCCTTATCAGTCTTAAAATTTGTGTCAGTGTATCTTGTACGGATCAAATCCTTAGTCCCATACACGAGCATATAGTTCCTCCTTCTCCTCAATATTTGAGAATATTCTTAACAGTTTTCCAATGATGAAATCTTGGATTAGATTGATACTTACTGACAATTCCTATTGCATAGGGCATTCGTCTCATCTCCTCAACTTCTTGAGGTGTCTTAGGAAACGGTATCTTAGACAAAAAGAATTTCACGGCTGAAAGGTAGTGAACCCTTCTTGGAATTCTGTATCTTATATCTAACTGACATCTTGTAAATATAAGTCACTTGAGACAAGGCTAGCTTTTTGTTCTAACGATTCCTAACGATTTAGATCCCAAGAACAAACTCGGCTTCTCCCAAATTTCCATTTGGAAATGAGCTGCTAGCTCCTTTAATGTCAGTAAGATAACCTACATCATTCCCAATGATTAAGATATCAATCATATACAACACTAAGTAAGCTACTAAACTATTGATGATTACTTGTAAACACAAGACTCATTAATGTTTTAATTAAAGCCAAAAGATTTGGTCACTATATCAAATCTTATATTTTCAAGATCGAAATGCTTAGGTCCAGCGGCGGAGCTACAGTAGGCCCAGGGGGGGCTCGAGCCCCTCCTGAACTTTATTGTATATTAGGTTAATATTAAAAAGTTCACCTAAACAATCAAGTTTTTTCCTTGCCTTGTTGGCAATATGGCCTCAAGCCCCCCCTAGCGTGTGCTTCCTGACCAAGTTCGAGGCCTTTCAAACGTGGTTTTTTTTGTTTTTTCGGTTTTAAATCCGTTTTTCTACCACTCAGTGACCGGGTTCAAAGCCTCTCAGACGTGTTTTTTTTTCTCGCTTTTAAATCCGTTTTTTTAGCGTCTAGTTAGTGACGGAGATCAAAGCCTCATGTTTTTGTTTTTTCGCATTTTTTTAATAAAAATATATTTGAAAGCTGTTTTTTCCAGTGATTGAATTCAAGCCTTGTGAGGCGTATGTTTTTATTTTATTTTTTTTTCGTTTTAAGTTCGTTTTTTCCTTTTTTAATAACTTTTTGTTTTTGTTTTAATTTCTTAGAAAACTACTCTTATTGATTTAATAGGTAGAAAACTATATTTTTCAAGGAAATAAAATTAGACCTATAATATTTTTAAATGCTACTCGGTTGTTTTTTAATAATCAATTCTATTCGAAAAACTATAATTATTATGATTTATATATATATATATATATATGTCTATAATCTTCCTTGTATAAATTTTGGAAACATATTGACATTGTGTCTTTTTCTTAAATGGAAATTATTATCATTATTTTTACGAAATTTAATACAAATTTACTTCAAACTACCAAAATAAGTACTCATTTTAAGATTTATTGAAAGTACGTGGACTAAATTTAGACATTTAAAAATATAGAGACTAACATGAAATGAGACCTAAAGTACATTGACCAAAATTGTATTTTAACCTAAAAAATGTTGATAATATTTTCTATTGAACAAACTAGTATCAAAATATATCAAGCCCCCCCTAAGATAAAGTTCTGAATCCGCCACTGCTTAGGTCAATCCATGAATGGATCACTTAAGCTTGCAAACCCTTTTGTTTTCGATCTTGTTGTATGAACCCTTATGGTTAATACCTTTAATGTATCGGTTTCTCTTGTAAATCCACTTGTAACTAATAGGTGTTACCCATCAAGCAGATCTACAAGATCCCAGATGGAAGTGAAATACAAAAGACTTCATTTCCAAGTCCATGACTTTAATCCATTGGTCCTTGTCAACATCATTCATTTTCTTTCTAAAAGATAATGAACCAATTATGTCATCATCAGGTATGATGACCTAGGCTTCAAATAAGCCCATGTAACGTTCAGGTTATCAAACAACCCTCCCACTACATTGAGGCAATCTCAACTATTGAGATGGATGTGACTGACTAGATGCACTGATCCATCAACAACTCTTGTTGAATAGTCAGCCTCATCAACAACTCTTGTGGATGTTACTGTTGCTTCATTAGTTAACTTACTTAAACTGACTTTACTCTTGTGGTTTATGATTTTTTATGTGGATTTCTTCTGATAATTTATCATTTGTCGATACAAATTCTTTATTCTCTTATGAATTGAAGAAGTATCCACTTCTTGTATCCTTTGGGGTTGTCTATTACAGTATGCAATACAGTCAACGCTGCATGACCCCAAAACGAGCCAGACAATTGAGCATAGCTCAACATGGAATGAACCATATCCAATAGGGTTTTATTTCTCCTAAATGAGATTTAGGGTGTGATCCCATGTACTATCAAATAGTCCTGGAATCTCAAATCCCTATATTCAACACTTTGATCAGATCGAAGTGTTTTTATCATCTCACCTAACAAGTTTTCAACTTCAGTCCTAAGCCCCTTCAAATATCTCAAGAGCTTCAAACTTAAGTTGCATTAGGTAAAGATACTCATACCTTTGAATAATCATCCAAAAGAGATGAATTATTCATGTCCTGCCATTGCTTTAACATATTGAACCACAAGGATCCAAAGGTACAAGCTCCAAGGGCTCTTTGGCTCTTAGATCTTTTCCAATAAAAGATCTATTAGTCATATTGCCCACAAGACATGACTTACAAGGTAGTAGAGAGTCATCTTCTAACTCGCTTAGAAGTTCATTCTTGACCAATCTCCCAATAAAATTGAGATTAATATGGTATACCTTAGAACCAAAGAAAGGTATTTTCCTTTAGGAGAAATCCTTTGCCTCTTTTCACATTGAGTAGTAGCAGTTTTAAACAACCCAGTGTTCATGATTGCTTTACTCTTGATTAGTCTTAAAACATTTAGGTTACTTTACAGTAAAGCTAAACAAATGCGAACTCCCTTTCTTGAAACAAAACTGCGTTAGCAGAGAAAGGTAAAGAGTAACATTGTTCCAGCAAATAAGACACAAAAATCAAATTTCTTTTGATCTTAGGAATTACATACACATTATCTAATAATATGTATTTTCTCCCACTGAGAAAAATAACTTAATGTTCCCCACTGCTATAGCCAAAATAACCTCTCTAATTCTAACTTTGAGAGTCATTACACAAGCAGCATGCTGTTGCCAGGAACTTATTCCTTTAAAAGAAGAACACACATGATTTGTGGCCCCTGAATCAAGTATACGGGGAGAATCACTATTCTTCACTAATCACGCTTTCAAGACAAGTAAATGAAAATTACGGTTTTGAACAAGTTCTCTTTGGCTAAGCAGGGTTCTATGTCATATTCACCAAGAACAATTCTTAATGAATTAAACGTATGGGGCATGAGGAAAATCCTCAATTAAGAATAATCCTAGACTTATTTACCACAATTTGTCGTTTAAGCTTGTTGTATTATTGTTATTTATAAAATGACGTAAGACAATACACATAAAATTATTATATAATTGCTAAAGTAACAAATTACTTGCATTATTATTTGCACTAACCCATCACAAATAATCCAATCAAATTCTGCATAAACAAATAAGCAATCAAAGAAACCCTATAAAACTATTGATTTATTTTTTGCAACGATACTTCAAAGGTTTAGAACAACAGCCACCGAAGGGTGGTCAACTACTCCTCCTCTGAATTGAGACAATCTCAACCAAACTCTAACACCAGAATAACTCATATTCTGTTAGCGTTTAGTTATCGTTGTTCGATCAAGGGTTAGTTAACACATTTAACTCATCCATGTAAGTGTAACCCTCCCACTTTCAGATCTCAAAGGCACGCACCAACAGGCTACTGAAGGGAAAGACAACTGTTGGTAATTAGCCTAAGAGTTCCTATCCTATTCAGGAGTTCACGATGTTCCGAATCCTATGATCAGGCCCTCCGAAGGGATGGTTGCGTCAGGACAACCTGCAGGCGGATCATAGGACTCTCACGGTGTGAACTAGGGGTGGAGACCGAGGGATACGTTGACACGTGTCCCGCTCCCACTTACTCTGGACATTTTTCCCATTCACCTTGTTATTGGTCCATGCAAACACTTTCCGAAGGGAGGCCGCTCCTAAGGCGACTCGAAGCCGAGCATGAACCTCACGTTGTGAAAATAAGGACGTAGGAGCAAAACTTGATTTAAATCTTGTTTTGTAATTTTCCTCCCACTGAAAATGTTCTAAGGTTAATTTAGGGTTGTTCAACTTAGATAAAATTCGGCTAAGTCAATCTATCTAAGTCTGATCCTATTATAACAATTATGGAAAGGATTCAACCGCAATATTTTAGGTGAATTAAACTTCTTTTAATAAACCCAACATTGCAAGTCAACATTACTATGGTTAATTCAACTCAAGGTTCGGGTCAGTTCCCAGGTAGGAGGTGTTCCGTAAATCGTCAACTTAAATACCTCCAACCTTAGACAGAACTTCACCGAGAGAGTTCCCTTATAACCACAGTAATGTAAGGTCTTTACTCTAAAGATCTAGGTGTATTAAATACTTTTAACAAACCTAGTGACCTTGCATGCTAACATTTAACTATGATTAATTCAACTCCGGTCTTCCGGGTCGGTTCCCAGGTAGGAGGTGTTCCATAAACCGTCAACTTAAATACCCCAACCTTAGATAGAACTTTGCCGGTGGAGTTCCCTTATAATCATCGCAATGTTTTTCCTACTTAGTCAATTAAAACTAATTTTAATTCTAAGTAAGAATAATTCTAATCCTATTAGAAATGTGATCTTAGATCTATGTTGGGTTCCTAGAGTGAGTAAAAAGATAGTATAAAATACTCTAGAATTCCTGTGCAAGTATACACAGTCTGCAGCAAGTAATATTATCAATCCAATGTCTGAATAAATCTCCACTTTACCTATTTTGTGCAATTTTCTAATGGTTTCAAGAATAATAAAATGATTGGGTTTTATCGGAATTATGCTGAAGCAAAATAAATGACAGAACAACGAGTAAACAAATAGACAGACAGATTAAAGACAGGCGCTGGTTAGGCTTTAGTGATTGTTTTAAGATATGCTCTAGCAATATTATTGATCATGCATTTCCCGCAGTATTATTAGCGGATTCCTCCTGGAACTCTGAATCTTTTGGGATGTGTTTCAACCCCAATGAAGTGCGACCGATCAGGCACTAGGCAACTGGCTATCCCTAGCTCAGTCACTGGCATTCACCAATACACAATGATCGTAATGTGGAGAATTGCCACACACTCTCTAAATCATCCCTGAAACTAGAGAGAGCTATCCATACCGGCTAGCCAGGCGGGCATAAAATAAGAATAAGCACAACAATTAACCAAAATGCAATAGTCAATTTATTACTAGAGATGAAGCACAGTAATCACATTATTCCTAACCAACACCTTAAGCTACTTAGTTCATAATAAGCATAGGAATACGAATTACAATCTGAGTATGCATGTCCATCACTACAAGTTAATAAAGAAGGTAAACTCCCTAATCAGCTTGCGGTTGATGGTGTTCTTGATGATCTTCAATCTCCCTATACTATTCGGCTTCCAAGGGAAAACATGGAATGACTTTAACTTTGACGGCTACTTCCTTTTATAGAAGGATGGGAGGCTTGAATTAGGTCAACTAGGACACGTGGAAGACTCTCCTTGATCTATTATCACGAAAATAACTCAATAGAAGTCGGTTCAAGAAGTTGGCTAACGAGCTGTGATGTGGCAATTTCTGCTCCCAGTTTTGCTGCAGCATAGAATCTGCTCCCTCCAGTCGCTCAGCAGCATAATCTGCACAAAATAATTTCCAATGCTTCCATTCTTCCAAATGGGTTAAATCATGTAATATCTCTCTAAAACCAACCCTATTAAGTATTAAAGACACACAAATCCTTATATAAATGAGGCCTAAATAACTACCTTTTGGGCAGTTATCATACCCCCAAACTTGAACTATTGCGCGTCCCGAGCAATACTAACCAACCTTCTTCAAGAATTTAAAAACATTAGACAAAGAATTAGCTTAATCAAATCAGACAGTCCAACACTACCTTTAACCTTTACCTGAGCACTTCTGCAAAAACCAAGCTCTGCTGCAGCAAAATGATTCCTTCAGCAGGGACAAATAATCACCACTTTTCAACTTAATTCTAAGAACTCACCACAGCCTAGCTCTATTATCAGATATTTCAAAACATATTTTTAAAGGGGTTTATATCATTATTTATCAGACTTAAAGCAGCCTTACAGTCATAAGCTCTTAAGCATGGGATGACCCACTTTATGGTGCAGTATACCCTTGCCTCAAGCTTATCACCAACTAGACTTAATACTCATTATAAAGCTCAAAAATCCTTAGTTATTCTATCTCTTGCCCCTCAGAATGGCGACATTTTATGATGAAGCTCACCTAAGTTCTGGAAGATAGAAAACTGTTGGATCATCATTCATCCCTCAAAACTTTTGCTCTGTCAATTTTTTCAGCAAAATCTTCAACAAATAAATTTTCAGCAAAATAATTTTTCTCATCATTTTTTACATTTCCTAGGTCATCTTTTGACGCGAAGACAAACTGTGGGTATCACAAATGTCCCCGGTTACTCAATAACCTAGCAAATTTTAATTTTTTGAAGGAGAGGAATGCTCGAGCAAAATAATTGGAGTAGCAAAAAGTCCCCCAAACTTGAATTATTCATTGTCCCCAATGAATCATTAATGAAGCAATTATACCCCTAAACTTAAATTTTTCTATCTGAATTTTTATACTAAACATGGGACTAGGATTAAGCTTAAAGTGGATCATATAAGTCAATACTACCGTCAAAATCTTCTTGCCGCAGCAACAGTCCAGGCTAGAAGAAATGCTCAAGCAAAAGGTTTCTGGAGATCAGAATACCTTGATCTAACTAAGCGTAATCAGTCCAAGCTTCAAAAATTCAGAAGAAAATAGTTAAGTTAGAGTCAGTCAGTGCTCATGGAATAGAAACATCTAGAAATTTCATTAAAATCATAGAAAAATATTACAAAGCAGATATATATTTTTGTCAAAGAAGAAAAAAATTAAAAAGAAAGACAAGCAGTTATAACAATGAGCAGGGTCAATTATGCGCGAGCAAACAAAAATGAGAAAACGAAAGTAATGCTCGCTCCAGGTCATCCGATCAATCACTTTTCCTGACCCTGCTCCTCATCAACATCCTCTTCTCGTTCAACAGGCGGGGGTGGTATCCAAAGATTAAACAAATCATCGGGAAACACTGGGAAGGCCTGATATGGTCTCTCCTTTTAGCATAAGTCCAATTGGTCTGAGCTTGCCTTTCAGCAAATTCTAACCTACTAGTCAACACTGTCAGTTGCTCTAGGATTTGATTAACGCCATACACCAGTCCTCCCTGGCGAACCTCTTGCATACGCTGAAGCCGCGCCAGATTAGGTGTGTCAATGATTCCCTTATCAGTCATGATCATATCTTCTGGAACCGTGGGCACTCCTGCCCTGCTGCATAACATCGTAATCGTGTTCGGAAAGAACAACTTCCCCACCTTCTTTTTCCAGCAATCAACAATCTCAGAAGAAATAATTTTTCCTACATCAATACTCATCGAGCGAAGAATAGCAAAGGCAAGCAATACCCTGTCCCGAGACACTGTGGAATCATGCGTTGTTGGCAGAAAACGGAGCCTAATGAAGCCCATCCAAGTGTTGGCTTCACTCTTCAAATAAGAAGCTTGAAACGTATGCTTCCGCGTCTGCGACACCCTCCATTGGGCCCCCTCAATGCCTACCTCCCGGACAGCCGCACTCAGTTGATCACTAGATGGGGCAACCACCATTTCATTGAAAACTGCGTGTGGAAAGTCCTGAAGATCAAACAAATTATTAATGGCCTCTGGGCTCCATTGGACAGGCACTCCTCGCACTATGACTTCAAAATCATCCTTCACATCAAGATTAGCATAAAATTCCCGAACGATATTGGCATTGACAGGATCAGGCTTCGCACAAAACTGTCTCCACCCAAGGCTTGCTATTCCGGACTCCAAGAACCTGGGCAAATCAGTGCCAAATCCTCGCTCGAATAAGAAATCACGCTTCAGTACTTCTTGATATTTTGTTCTGGCAAGTTCGTTGACGAAGCGAATGAATGGTGCCCTCGGCTCCTCAATTTCTCCCGATGCTTCGGCAATTCCTTTGCCCTTGCTTTCTCTCTGTTCGCGCAAACGTTCTTCTTCCGCCTTTCTTGCCTCTTCTTCTTTTTCCTTATTCTCAGCTTCCCTTTTTTCTTCCTCAGAGTCCGATGCCAGAGGCGATGGCGT
This sequence comes from Luffa acutangula, assembly GCA_036850905.1. Taxonomy (NCBI): domain Eukaryota; kingdom Viridiplantae; phylum Streptophyta; class Magnoliopsida; order Cucurbitales; family Cucurbitaceae; genus Luffa; species Luffa acutangula. Next base: position 12,549,782 of record CM072087.1, read on the forward strand.
GTTCCGAACCACCTTCACGCGACCTGCCTTCCTCTTGATGCGACGGTGCTTTGGTGGTTCAGGCATAATGATTTCAACATGAGCCTCCTGCTCCGGTGTTTTCTCCTCGCCAGGCTCACCTTCGACCTGCTCTTCACCCTCTGTTTCTTGTTTTTTTCTCGACATTCCCTTCTTGAACCGCAACAGAAATTATCGGTCCTGTCTCAGGATGTGTAGTTCCCTCTGTATCCGCGACATTCACCGTCTCTTCTTGAATCGTTTCTTGCTCCGCAGCCCTCTGCTGCCTCCTTCTTCGTTTAGCCTCTTTTTCCTCCGGCGTTCTCTTTTTCTTCGTTTTTCCTTTCTGCACTTCCGGTGTAACCGGCACCTCCTCCTCTTCACTTTCTCTCTCTTTTCGAGCTCTTGTTTTAGCCATTGGAGGTGTAAAAGGGTTTTGACAGAGAATGCGAAGAAAGAAAGAATAACACCCACACGAAGATTTGATCAAGAAGACGAAGTGGGAGAAGCTTACCAGCGTTTGCGAATAAATAAGGCTCCAGCAAACAAGAATCCTAACCGAAAAGATTTGCCCTGCCATAACTAATATTACCGTTGTAAATTTAAAAATGCAAACCTGAAAGTCAAAAATTACCAACGGTAAAATTTCGGATTCCAAACGCCCATGGTAAAATCGACGTGCTGTCATTATTGAAGCCTTCGGATAATTACTCTGGGACACGTGGCCTCATCAGACGATGCACGCACATTTACCTGCAAGAATTCAAAGCTAAATCTAACGGTAACAATAATAAATTCCAACGGAAACCCTTTTAACTCGGAATATTTTGCTCCCGCAAAATCTTTGCCGCAACAATCTGCTGGTCCTGAAGAATCTTAGATACGGAAGTCAAATTTCAAAAAAATCAAAAAAAATCAAAGATTTTTTTCTTTAAATTAAATTTAACCAAACATCCCAATCTCTTATTTCCAAAAGAAGCCGAATATATTAGAGAAAATCTCTATTAATTAAAACTAGAATTCAAATAACTGAAAATAAAATCTAGATAAAATAAAATCTAACTAACTAAAAGATAATCTAAAGATAATTTTAATAAAGAACCCGAAAATAAAATCAAATCAAATAAAAAAAAACTCAAATCTAATCTACCAACAAAAATGCTTAAAAGATAAAATCTAATAACTCATGCAAAATTAAATCTAACCTAACCGAAAAGTAAAATCAAATTAACGGAAAATAAAATCAATACAAATCCTGGGAGCTCATAATTTTTGCTCTATGAAATGCTCCCGCAAAAGTCCTGCTCTCTCAATCATCAACTAAACGTAGGGAAGGATATTTCGACTGAAATTCCTCACCCCAATAATGTTTCACACGCTGTCCATTCACCTTGAATACTCTCCCATCTTTTTCATCCTGCAAAGTAATTGCTCCATTGGAGAAAACCTCAATCACAATAAACGGTCCTGACCATTTAGATTTTAATTTTCCAGGAAATAATTTTAATCTAGAATTATAAAGCAAAACTTTTTTACCCTTTACAAACTCCTTAGACTTTATTTTCTTGTCATGCCACAGCTTAGTCTTCTCCTTATACATTTTTGCATTCTCGTAAGAAAATTGGCGAAATTCCTCTAATTCATTAAGCTGCAGCATTCTTATTGCTCCTGCACGACTCAGATCAAAATTTAACTTTTTCAAAGCCCAAAACGTCTTATGCTCTAGCTCTAATGGTAAATGGCAAGCTTTCCCATATACTAACCTATAGGGAGACATACCTAGAGGAGTCTTATAAGCTGTCCTATAAGCCCAAAGAGCCTCATCCAACCTAAAGGACCAATCCTTTCTAGATGGATGGACTACTTTCTCTAAAATAGCTTTAATTTCCCTATTACTAATTTCAGCTTGACCATTTGCTTGAGGGTGATAAGGTGTAGCTATCCTATGCTTAATCCCATACTTAGCTAAAAGCTTAGTTAAGATATTATTAACAAAATGTGTACCCTCATCACTCACTAGAGCCCTAGGTGTCCCGAACCGCGCAAAGATGTGCGATTGAAGAAACCTTGCAACTGTCTTGGCATCACTCTGATGGCATGCAATGGCCTCCACCCACTTGGACACATAATCAACTGCCAATAAGATAAAAACATTGCCATTAGAAGGGGGAAATGGCCCCATAAAGTCAATACCCCATACATCGAATAATTCAACTTCTAAAATGTAAGTAAGAGGCATTTCATCTCTAGGCCCCAAGTTTCCTCTCCTTTGACAAGCATCACATTGCTTGTAGAACCAGTGGGAATCCTTGAATAACGTAGGCCAGAAAAATCCGCAATGCAAAATCCTCATAGCTGTCCTCTGACCGCTGAAATGACCTCCATACGGCAAGTAATATTATCAATCCAAGGTCTGAATAAAATACTCTAGAATAAAATACTCTAGAATTCCTGTGCAAGTATACACAGTCTGCAGCAAGTAATATTATCAATCCAAGGTCTGAATAAATCTCCACTTTACCTATTTTGTGCAATTTTCTAATGGTTTCAAGAATAATAAAATGATTGGGTTTTATCGGAATTATGCTGAAGCAAAATAAATGACAGAACAACGAGTAAACAAATAGACAGACAGATTAAAGACAGGCGCTGGTTAGGCTTTAGTGATTGTTTTAAGATATGCTCTAGCAATATTATTGATCATGCATTTCCCGCAGTATTATTAGCGGATTCCTCCTGGAACTCCGAATCTTTTGGGATGTGTTTCAACCCCAATGAAGTGCGACCGATCAGGCACTAGGCAACTGGCTATCCCTAGCTCAGTCACTGTCGTTCACCAATACACAATGATCGTAATGTGGAGAATTGCCACACACTCTCTAAATCATCCCTGAAACTAGAGAGAGCTATCCATACCGGCTGGCCAGGCGGGCATAAAATAAGAATAAGCACAACAATTAACCAAAATGCAATAGTCAATTTATTACTAGAGATGAAGCACATTAATCACATTATTCCTAACCAACACCTTAAGCTACTTAGTTCATAATAAGCATAGGAATACGAATTACAATCTGAGTATGCATGTCCATCACTACAAGTTAATAAAGAAGGTAAACTCCCTAATCAGCTTGCGGTTGATGGTGTTCTTGATGATCTTCAATCTCCCTATACTATTCGGCTTCCAAGGGAAAACATGGAATGACTTTAACTTTGACGGCTACTTCCTTTTATAGAAGGATGGGAGGCTTGAATTAGGTCAACTAGGACACGTGGAAGGCTCTCCTTGATCCTTTATCACGAAAATAACTCAATAGAAGTCGGTTCAAGAAGTTGGCTAACGAGCTGTGATGTGGCAGTTTCTGCTCCCAGTTTTGCTGCAGCATAGAATTTGCTCCCTCCAGTCGCTCAGCAGCATAATCTGCACAAAATAATTTCCAATGCTTCCATTCTTCCAAATGGGTTAAATCATGTAATATCTCTCTAAAACCAACCCTATTAAGTATTAAAGACACACAAATCCTTATATAAATGAGGCCTAAATAACTACCTTTTGGGCAGTTATCAATCTAATTAATTTTAAACTTTTTAAAATTAATTCATTTATCCTAAGATCCTATGTTTGCATGCAATTCTTTGTTATAGGTTAACGGTTTCTATTCATTAATTTTATAACTATTATAAATTTTAATGAATTAACCCTATAACATGCTACTATGGTGAATAAATTAACAATCAAATTCTAATTAATTTATAAAACCATACATTAGCATACATGTCATACCAAAAATATAACATTTATATTAATCTAAGGTAATGTCATGCTCAATGCAATTTAATTTCCTTTTAATTAACCTAACTCTTAAATTAATTATACAAGACAATTAAAATTAAGCATTACCATTTTCATACATTAACATAACATTTATATTAATATATCATGAAAATTAATTAAGCATGTTAATTACTTATATAAATATAACTCTTATATATTATTAAACTAAAGTAATTTCATGCTCAATTCAAATTAATTTTCTTCAATTAATCTAACTCTTAAATTAATTACTCAAAAAAATTAAAATAGCATTCACATTTTCATACATTAACATAGCATTTATATTAATAGCTCATGAAAACTAATTAAGCATGTTAATTACTAATATAAATATAACTCTTATATTTTTTAAACTAAAGTAATTTCATGCTCAATGCAAATTAAGTTTCTTCAATTAATCTAACTCTTAAATTAATTGCCAAGAAAATAAGCATTCACATTTTCATACATTAACATAACATTTTATATTAATATATCATGAAAATTAATTAAGCATGTTAATTACTTATATAAATATAACTCTTATATATTTTTTTTTTTTTTGAGAAAATAACTCTTATATATTATTAAACTAAAGTAATTTCATGCTCAATTCAAATTAATTTTCTTCAACTAATCTAACTCTTAAATTAATTACCCAAAAAAATTAAAATAAGCATTCACATTTTCATACATTAACATAACACTTTATATTAATTACTCATGAAAATAAATAAGCATATAAATTACTTTTATAAATATAACTCTTTATATTTTTTACTAAAGTAATATCATGCTCAATGCTTCTCAAATTTCATCCATTTAATCATAACAATTTACATTAAATACTCATGAAAAAAAATTCATACATATTTCATACATTATATCATTTATAATAATAAATATGCATGAATATGCTTAACCTATGGTGAGATTTTAAGCTAAATGACATACTTTATGCAACAATCAATTAATTTAATACACACATCACATGCATAATTAAATTAAAACTACCAAAATTGAACGGCATATTTGGCATATCCTAAGAAATTAAAAGCAATTTAAATTACAATAATTTAAATCCAAGACATATCTTGGTCTTCAAATCTTTTCCTTTTCGGCATTTACAATTGATCTAATCAAAAGTATAAATCTAATCCCAACAAATATGCCTAAATAATCAATTTTGTAAATTAAACTACATATCACATATATGAAATTAAAATACCCAACATTGAACCAATGCTAATTTTAGAGAAACAAAATTAAATCTTCGATCGGCTCTGATACCAATTGAAAGGATTTGGAATTCCCCAATTCCATTAAAGCGGAGGAGTAATTGGGACCGATTCGTAGTTAATTTTGTTTATCCAAAAATACTATTACATTGGTTAAAACATAGAACAAATTTTATACAAACTTAAGGCTAAGCATAAAAAATTTAGTAGATCTAAATCTAAAGGGGAGAAGCAAACATACCGTCGTTGACGACTATAGTTTAATATCATATATTTAATTTCAGACCTTCTATTAATTAATTAGTTAATTACCCAATTAAATATCATATATTTAATTTTAGGCCTTCAATTAATTAATTCTATAATATGAATCAAATTCATATTAAAATTTGAACTCCTTCAAATTCTCTTTTTTTTTTGAAATTTAATATGAATCAAATTCATATTAATATTTGAACTTCTTCAAATATTTATCACTCGTAGACTATAGTTTAATTAAATCTCATTTAATTTAAACTAAATTGAATAATTAATTAATTTATAATTAATTAATTCATCTTCTAATTAAATACCATATATTTAATTAGACATATATTTGAACTCTTTCAAATATATCAACCTCTCAATATAATAAAGTTTAATCTAAAATTAGACTTTGTATTTTAATGCATCACTATACATTATATTAATTTGTATCTCATACAAATAACTTAATTCCCAATATGAATTTGAACTATTCAAATTCTCTCAAGAAATATTTGTTCCTAATTACTCTTTACGAGCTAGCAGGGAGACCTAATGGACTTACAGATCAGAAGCTCCAATGATACGAGGTTAACCGATTAAACTCATTAATCAAGTTAACCAATATTCATTATTTGTGGGTCATTCCACTAAAGAACCACAGCTGAACTCTTCTCACTTTAGAACATTTTTGTGTCCACGGATATAGACCTATACCGGTAAGTCAATCCTTCACGAGTGTTCGTAACTACAGTTGGGTCAAATTAACGTTTTACCCCTGTGTTATCTCTGGCTCCTTAAGTACCAGTGCTCCTCTAATGAACAACCTGTTTATGGTTCAACCAGTAAACAGAAAGTCCCTCTCGGGCCAACGAGAGGGGGAGATCCCTTTGTTCAAGACCCGGAGTCACCACTTAAGGGAACACTCATCTACTTCTCCTAGAAGCAGGAATGAGTGAATTCCATCTTACGTTGTCATGTCCCCAGCCTTCCACTTGGTCTTGTTCCCAAGAAGGTAGGCTTATTGAGTCGGCGTGCAGGCCACTCTCACCCATACTAATCAAAGGACAATCCCTCGTGAGAAGGAGTTCATGACACACTCAGGATTAAGACTGAGTTACCTAGTCATCCTATTGAAACAGTAACCTAACTAGTTAACGGTGTTACATCTAGTGGTTTACTATTTCGTGGTTCGATCTTATGCAAACTCATTGCATAGGATACCCCCGCTTGCATGTCTCCTACATGGACGTCTTGGATCAATACGTCTGTATCGAATACAAAGTGGGTCGTATCACATAGTGTTACCAGGATAAGGTACCCAGCCTTATCCCTATACTATAGACCTTTTAGGTTGTTACTTGAACACCGATCCCCGTATGTCCCCACATACTAGTTCAAGTCACATGTAAACAACCTTGGATCTTAGTTTATTGAATTTGGGTCAAATTGTGCAATATTTAACAATAACACTTTATTGTAGAAACTCAATAACACTTTATTGAAACAAGTATACAATTTGTTTACATTCACTGTCTACGAGTTTTAGGGTATAAAACCCAACAGTTAGAGGGGGAACTCTTAAAGCCAAGCCTTACGCCACTTGTAGGATTTGGAGGAGAGAGAGTTACCCCAGAAGGTAGCATAAAACTTCCTGTGACCTTTGGGGATGGACAGAATGCAGTGACGAAGATGATAAACTTCCTAGTTGTGGATTGTATGTCAGCCTACAATGCAATCCTAGGAAGACCAACCTTGCATGAAATGAAGGCCATAGCTTCAACTTACCATCATTTGCTGAAGTTCCCAACTCCGAATGGTGTGGGAGTTGTCAAAGGAGAGCAGAAGGAGTCAAGAGAGTGTTACTGGATCGCGCTGAAATAAGTTAAGCCACAGAGGGCCGAGGCGGACTAGAGAATGAGCCGAGGCCGAGCAGAGCACACTTCCACCAACTCTGAATCTAAACTTATGGAGTTTTAGGGCTTCTTGTTTATTGCATTTTATCATGTAATTAGACATTATTTATTTCGTTTCTGCCTCTAGTATAGGTTGAGTACTTTTCCTTCATTCAAAGTATAAAAGTTTAATTAATGTCAAAGCCTCACAGTTTCACCATTAAAGTTCAGTTTTCAGAAGTGTGCACAAGGCAACCGACTCAAGCATCAAGATATGTGAGCCTAGACTACCGAGTCTACCTCGCCTCATCCAGACTTGAGGTTATGTGAGCATGGACCAACGAGTCTACCTCACCTCATCTGGCTTGAGCATTTTCACATCATGCGAGCCTGGACTATCGAGTCTACCTCGCCTCATCCAGACTTGAGATTATGTGAGCCCTGGATCTGGAATGAGGCACTCCGAGTGACCAAGAACAGGGGTCTCGTCCCGAGGCCGAGGTCGAGGCTGGGTCAATCACACAGGCCCTCCGACCATTTCTGTGAACTCTCACTTTTCTCATTTCCATTTCATATAACCCCTATTCAAGATGTTTCTACTTTGTCTAGGTTGTCCTATCTTGCAGGATAACAGCAAATTCATTCATTACTATTAAATCAGACTTAAGAAGCTCAACCAACCGATAGCACTAAGTCGCACCTGAATCCCAATTCAAGAGTGGGGGCTTAATGTTATAGGTAATTTTGGACCACCATAGTGTACAAGGAGCTGACGAGGACAACCGGGTGGAGATGGGACCAGAAAACGACCGAGAGGAAGACTAGACCAACGGGCCGGGCCAACGTGGCCCGACCCGTACGGTCGGCCCACTTGCACGGGCCGAGTCAGTTTGCCTCCGCTCGGTACCTACCGCCTCTAGCCACCCCGATTCCGCTTGGTTCATCCCGAAACGCCTCTGGATTCCTAAAAACCCTAGGAACATGAGCATGTATTTATACTGGTCTTCACCACTGAAGAAGGGACCCAAACTCTCTACTCTCTTCTCTTACTCTCTAGCCCTCCTCCTTCCGTTTTCTGACTTAAGCATCGGAGGTGGTGTGGCTAGCACCACACCGGTGTGCAGGTTTTCCTTGATTTGCAGGCCACGTCTTCCCCTTCATCTACAAATTTACCGTTGGTGGCACGTGAAGGTCAGGTGAGTTCCTCTGACCAAATCTGACCATCAACAAAATACAAAACGTGAAACAATAAATGGGAAGAAGTGGGTGAGAGAGAGAGATAATCCATCCATCCTTACCTAGTGATATAGACCTGGATGCTTTCATAGCATACTTCCAAATGAAGCAAGTTACGACTTCAACAGTTATAGGGTTAGGAACAGATTGAGACAATGCATCTAGCTTTCAAATTTGATATTGCCTCCACATCCAAAACAAACCTCCTGATACTGTTGCTTTTCCCTTGTGACACTGAAAAATGAGTACTCATGTTGAACCAAGTAGGTTCAGTCCTAAGCAATGTTCAAGAAACAGCCTAAAGGGTCTATAATATAGGGATAAGACTGGGTGCCTTATCCTGGTGACACTATGGATACGGCCCACTTTGTATTTGATACAAACGCTGCGATCCAACGCGTTCGTGTAGGAGACATGCGAGTGGGGGTATCCTATGCAATGAGTTTGCATAAGACCGGAAAGCGAAATAGTAACTATTGGTTATAACACCGTTAACTAGTTGGTTTTCTATTTCACTAGGACGACCTAGACAACTTAGTCTTAATCCTGAGTTGATTATGGATTCCTGCTCATGAGAGATTGTCCTTTGATTTGCATGGGTGAGAGTGGCCAATACGCCGACTCAATAAGCCTATCGTTTTGGGGACAAGACCGAATGGGGAGCTGGGAACATAATCGTGCAAGATGGAATTCACTCCTTCTACCTGGGGACTTACCTCGAAGTTGAATTGATCAAAACATTTCCTTAATTCCTTTTAAGAAAATGAAAAGAAATAAAAAAAATAAAATAAATCATGATTAAGCATATGAGCTTTCTAACATGTTTATGAGTGTTTAAGCAAATAGGAGAAATCAAAGAAAAAAAATGAAAAGTCAGAAAAATAGTTAAGGTAGAAAAACTGGGTGAAATGCGACCGCATTTTTCCCTAGTGTATTTGAGAATGCGGCCACATTTTCAAGAATAAGTGGGGAGTCACGAAATTTGCTTGACCTGCACGTGACCTAATTGGAAAAGTATAAATAGTTGACTTTAGTTCTTTTTCTCTTCACCAACCACTCAACCCCTTTGCATTCAAGTCAAAACCTCAACTCTCCATATTCTCTCATCTTGAAATCGAATGACCCACGTCCAATAAGATAAAGAACACTCTAAAGGATTTGGAATTCCCCAATTCCGTTAAAGCGGAAGCGTAATTGGGACCGATTCGTAGTTAATTTTGTTTATCCAAAAATACTATTGCATTGCTTAAAAACATAGAACAAATTCTATACAAAGTTAAGGCTAAGCATACAAAATTTATTAGATCTAAATCTAAAGGGGAGAAGCAAATATACCGTCGTTGACGACTCTGAATACTTCAACGGATACCTTTCTTGATTTTGGACCAAGCGTCAACAATCGGGACACCATAATTTCAGACCTTCTATTAGTTAATTAATTAATTATCCAATTAAATATCATATATTTAATTTCAGGCCTTCAATTAATTAATTATATAATATGAATCAAATTCATATTAAAATTTGAACTTCTTCGAATTCTCTTAAATCCTATAAATTTAATATGAATCAAATTCATATTAATATTTGAACTTCTTCAAATATTTATTTCTCTCATAGACTATAGTTTAATTAAATCTCATTTAATTTAAACTAAATTGAATAATTAATTAATTCATAATTAATTAATTCATCTTCTAATTAAATACCATATATTTAAGTAGACATATATTTGAACTCTTTCAAATATATCAATCTCTCCGTAGAATAAAGTTTAATCTAAAATTAGACTTTATATTTTAATGCATCACTATACATTATATTAATTTGTATCTCATACGATTAACTTAATTCCCAATATGAATTTGAACTATTAAAATTCTCTCAAGATATATTTGTTCCTAATTACTCTTTACGAGCTAGCAGGGGGACCTAATAGACCTACAGATGAGAAACTCCAATGATATGAGGTTAACCGATTAAACTCATTAATCAGGTTAACCAATATTCATTAACTGTGGGTCATTCCACTAAAGACCCACGACTGAACTCTTCTCTCTGTAGAACATTTATGTGTCCACGGATATAGACATATACCAGTAAGTCAATCTTTCACGAGTGTTCGTAACTACAGTTGGGTCAAATTACCGTTTTACCCCTGTGTTACCTCTGGCACCTTAAGTACCAATGCTCCTCTAATGAACAACCTGTTTATGGTCCAACCAGTAAACAGAAAGTCCCTCTCGGGCCAGTGAGAGGGTGGGATCCCTTTGTTCAAGACCCGGAGTCACCACTTAAGGGAACACTCATCTATTTCTCTTAGAAGCGGGAAGGAGTGAATTCCATCTTATGTTGTCATGTCCCTAGCCCCCCCACTCGGTCTTGTCCCCAAGAAGGTAGGCTTATTGAGTCGGCGTGCAGGCCACTCTCACCTATACTAATCAAAGGACAATCCCTCGTGAGAAGGAGTTCATGACACACTCAGGATTAAGACTGAGTTACCTAGTCATCCTATTGAAACAGTAACCTAACTATTTAACGGTGTTACATCTAGTGGTTTACTATTTCGTGGTCCGGTCTTATGCAAACTCATTGCATAGGATACCCCCGCTCGCATGTCTCCTACATGGACGTCTTGGATCAATACATCTGTATCGAATACAAAGTGGATCGTATCACATAGTGTTACCAGGATAAGGTACCCAGCCTTATCCCTGTACTATAGACCTTTTAGGTTGTTACTTGAACACTGATCCCCGTATGTCCCCACATACTAGTTCAAGTTACATACAAACAACCTTGGATCTTAGTTTATTGGATTTGGGTCAAATTGTGCAATATTTAACAATAACACTTTATTGTAGAAACTCAATAACACGTTATTGAAACAAGTATACAATTTGTTTACATTTACTATCTACGAGTTTTAGGGCATAAAACCCAACACACTCAAAAGCCATCATCCTCACGCAAGATTACTTGTTCCCAGAGTAATCCAACCGCCCATGAAGCTGAAGCTAGCGTGCGACGGCAAGAATATCAATCCAAAACGCCCATGCACGACACATGAATGATGAGTTCTTTACGTGGTTTGGACGACACATGGGCAAAGTTTTGACCAAGTTCGTCCAAAAAAGATGACACTACTACAAATTTGACCTTTATTGACGCTTGACTTTTTAGATTTGTTGACGCTTGTATCAAGAAAACGTCAATAAAGGTATCATTTGTGCTTTAAAATAAATTATTAATAAATAAATAGGTATATTGATGTTTATATGGGTCAAATTGTGCAATATTTAACAATAACACTTTATTGTAGAAACTCAATAACACGTTATTGAAACAAGTATACAATTTGTTTACATTTACTATCTACGAGTTTTAGGGCATAAAACCCAACACACTCAAAAGCCATCATCCTCACGCAAGATTACTTGTTCCCAGAGTAATCCAACCGCCCATGAAGCTGAAGCTAGCGTGCGACGGCAAGAATATCAATCCAAAACGCCCATGCACGACACATGAATGATGAGTTCTTTACGTGGTTTGGACGACACATGGGCAAAGTTTTGACCAAGTTCGTCCAAAAAAGATGACACTACTACAAATTTGACCTTTATTGACGCTTGACTTTTTAGATTTGTTGACGCTTGTATCAAGAAAACGTCAATAAAGGTATCATTTGTGCTTTAAAATAAATTATTAATAAATAAATAGGTATATTGATGTTTATATGGTGTCAACAAATGATCTAGTTTATGTTAACAGTTAAAAAACGTCAATGAATGTGATTAAAAGATTAATTTACGTAGATTTTCGTTCAACTCCGCCTTTTCATATAGTTGACGGTCAAAAACCATCAATGAAAAGGGTTTTGTTGACGATTTTTATTGACGCTTATTAGTCGTCAAAGAAAACAACATTCATTGACAGTTAATAAGTGTCAATAAACACTATTATATTGATGCGCAATAAACGCCAATATTAATGGGAGTTTCTTGACAGGTATTAAACGTCCAAAAAAAATTAAGTTTTTTTGGGATTTTAGATTAAGTTTAAATTACTCCTAAATTTAAAGTGATTTTATGAGTTTAAATTGAGTTTTTAATTGAAAAGGAGATAGAGTTGGAAAAAAAAAGAAACCCAAGACTCTTTGTTTATTTAGGTGGATCAAGAGAAATAAAAGAAAAAGAAAAAAATAAAAACAAAAGAAAAAGGAAAAAATAAAAACAAAAGAAAAGAAAAAAAAACCCTAAGACTCTCTTTCCACCTTTCTTTTTCCCTCTCTTTATCGTTCGTCTTCATGTCGTTCAACCCTGAGATAAAAGTCGTTTTCGTCTTTGCACTGTTCATCCTCGTTCTGTAAGTAACATTGTGAACAACCAGTACGAAATCCTGGAGAAGATCGGTAGAGGAAGATTCGAAACCATCACTCGCTGCTTTTGCCCCGTTTCCAACAAGTTCTTCGCCTGCAAAACCATCGCCAAGAACGATCTCCTCGACGAAACTGACAAAGAATGCCTCGAGAAGGAGCCCAAAATCATGGCCTTGACTGAACCCTTAATATTAATATATAGGGTCAAAGTTAGGGCTTTGACTGAACCCTTTTCTTTCTCCCCCACATAGCATCCAGCTGCTCTTTCTTTCTTCTTTTACCCCTCTAACGAAGTTGCAAACCTCAACCCTTTTCTCAGGACGTCACACACCAATGGAGACGACACTTCCCTCATCGAAAAACGGCGGCGACGTACCGTCTTCTCCAACGACAATTCGATTTGGTTATGGCAAAACCACCTTACAATGTTACAGTTGTCATTCTCCGGTGACCCACAAACACGCCGACAAGATTTGACTCTCGAGAAGGCGGCGACACGCGACTCAAGTCTTCCCTCATCGACAACTATACCGCAACAAGACCCCTTCGGTGCTCCTGACGAAGAGTCATCTATCATCAAACATGTTTTATTTGCCATTGACGAAGTAGGAGGTAGTGGTGGCTCTTTACTTCTTCCTTGTCTGCTCCACTAGCCTCATTATTGAGTATTTGAGGATGTCGTTTGCAAAATATCAGAGCGTTAAGCTCCTAAAGACCGTTTCGAATCTTCAGGTACTCAAGTATGTCTAATTTTGTTTTCTCCCTTTTCATTTGGGGACATATTATAACATTTTATAGCCTTCTTTCCCCGTGTTCCATATTGGGTTTGTGTGATTGTTCATGTGTTGTGAACTTGGAAGGGAAAACATGAATTGAGGGTTGTTGAAGGAATTTAGATCGATTAGATATGAAATGCACTTCTTAAATTTCTATTACAATGAAATATTTGTAGTATACTGCTTACACGAAATTAAAATTAGATATGAAATGCACTTCTTGAAATATTTATTCGTTATTACTCACCTTGATTACGTTGTTACAAGATATGGAGATATGGTTGCTCATAATTTGCTTTGGAGGGACTGTGAGAAATCATCTGACAATGTAGTTGCACGCTTGGCTGCAATGCCGCTTGTCCAGGTAAGCTTGTGGAGTTATTTTTTTCTTTCCTTGGACTTTTGGATATGAATAGGTTGGAAAGAGATAAGAAAAAATTGGGAGATAAAAGTGAAGGACTTGATGGAGTTTAACTAAATATTGTACGAACGGTTGCTCTAAGAATGTCCTTTCTTTATATTTGTGTATTCTTTTGCCTGCTCTCTATTTTAGTGAACAATTTTTTATAATTAGTTTAGTGAAGTTGTAATTAAGTGGGTGCCGCCCACATATTTCCATGGAGTTTATGCAGTTAGTCTTTGTCACTTTTGCCATTGAATTTGTAGATCAATATAACACCGCCCTGGTTTGCCACATATGGTCGTGTTACTTGGCATGTCATCCTAGGCTGTGGTTGCGGTTGCGCATAGAACGATCAATTAAAGATTTATCTAAGCCTGGAGTTTTTCCAACCATTGAGACAGTTGTGGCTTCTGCTAGGTAAGTTTTTCCATGTTAATGTTTTTGTTTCTTATTTGAGGAAATAATAGGAGTTAGATGATAATAAAGCCTGAATGATTTTGTTCTTCATAGGCCTGGCGACACCATACTAATTGCAACTTGAGGAGTTCAATATTCAAATAACAAAACCACTTTGTTTGGTATGTTCTTTTTCCCCCTTCTTTTTTGGTTGCTTAGTAGTGAAATTTTACTCTTTATATGTGATTTAAATGTCATCCAATTGTAAGGAATCTCTGCTGAAATCATGTATGGTTTTGAATAACTTAGGTACCCTTCAAGACAATAAAAAATTTCTTCTTATATTTTATGTGCGAGGAATTGTTTATTAATATCTAAGAAATGTGATCAATGTCTCTAAAAAGAAGGTTGCTATATAAAGCTAGAATTTGGGTATTGTTACTCTGCTTTTAAAAAATGTGCAGAATTTCATCTTTCTTTTGTTAAGAAACTAAGAAATTATAGGATCAAACAACCACAACCGTAGCTACGAAATATCACTGGAATCTTAAAAGAAGGTTGCTATGGAAAAGCTAGCTTAGAATGCCCTGCATTTATAAGAACCAAATCAAACACTGAGGTTCTGAATCCATGTTTGTTTAATCACTTTATATATCTATATTTATTGAAGGTTAAAAGTAGAAGATGAGATGGTGTTGGATGATGCAGTTGCTAACACCATTAACATACCTATATGTAGGTTGTTTGGTGGAGTTTCAATTCAGATAGTATAACCACTTAAATAGCTTCAGACAGATTATTTTGTGTTTTCTTCTTGTCACAATCAGTACCTGAATACAATATTGTAGAGTGGGAGCAGGACACGTGTCAACGTATCCTACTGTCTCCTCCATTAGGTTGCACCGTGAGATCCCCATGATCTATCTGTAGTCGCCCTGGGAGCGATCACCCTACAGCGGGCTTGATCATGGGAGTCGGAACAACGCAAACTCCAGAAATGGATAGAGTTTCTTAGGTCTATTTCCAACTTTGGCTTTCCCTACGGTAGTATTGTTGGGACTGACCTCTGAAATTTGAAAATAGAGGGTTACACTTACGGGGAGCTGTTAAGGTGTTAATAATTTCCTGACCGAAAAAAAAAACAGTAGCTAAGAAATATTGGAATATGAGTTATTCTGGGAATAGGGATCGGCGGAGATTGTCTCAATTCAGGGGAGGAGTAGCTGACTGCTCTACGGTGCTGTTGCTCTAAACCTCTGAAGTATCGTTGCAAAATGAATGTTTAATCTATGGGTCAATCATTACTTTTGCTAAATTGATTGGATTAAAATAATTATATTATTTTGTGTAATGGGTTAATGCAAGAAAGCTAATTAAATTAATTTGTTTGTTTCAGCATGAATCGATCTTTGTATGCCTCTAAATCCGCCGTATGTAATAAAACCGGTATCGTTAATACAACTAAGAAAATGCAATTACACACTAATTGTGTGGATTTGGTCTTAATTGAGGACTGCCCTCAGGCCCACATGTCTAATTCATCTGAAATTGTTCATGATGAATGTGACATAGATTGCTTAGCAAAACTCAATGAAAATAAAATGTGATTTACTGGTCATTGAAACGTGTATAGTGGAAAATGATGATACAACCTGGATCCTTGATTCATGTGCCACTCATCACGTATGCTCTTCCTTTGAGGGAGTGAGCTCCTGGCAACAATTAGAAGCTGGGGAAATGACTCTCAGAGTTGAGACTGGGGAGTTCGTTTTAGCTAAGGCAGTGGGAGACATTAAAATGTTCTTCTACAGGGAACGTTATATGTTATTAGATCATGTATATATAGTTGAGTAATTGTAGTGGGTGGCAAATTAATTATCTATAATAGCAAATTTAGCACCAAGTAAAAAGAATTGCAAATATGGCAAAAAAAATTAGAATATTCCCATTTTACCCTTCTCTTCCTCACCCTTCCCATTTACCCTTTCTTGTGTATATGATTTTTTTTTCTTTCTTCTTCTTCTTTTTTTTTTTTCATTTATGAGCTGTTATAATTTTTTTTTATTTTTTTATAATGAGCTATTACGATTTTTTTTTTTTTTGCATTTATGAGGGTGGAATTCTTGTGTGATTAATATGATTTTTTCCCTCTTCTGAGTAGTATTGTTATGATTGTTTCTTCTTCTTTAAATTTTATATATATGATATATATTTTTTATAGGGAAAAATACACTTTTAGTCCCTGAGGTTTGGGTTAGGTTTCATTTTGGTCCCTAAGTTTTAAAACTCAACAATTTTACCCCTGAGTTTTGCATATAGTAGCAATTTGGTCCTTCTGTTAATTTTTCAGTTAAATATCTAACGGGAAGTTGACTGGTTATTTTATTTATTATTTTTCTAAGCTGATGTGGCATTTCTTTATTAAAAATATAGATATTTTTTTTATTTTTTAAATAAAAAATATTTTCCTTATATTTTTTATTTTCTTTTATTTTTCTTCTCTCTTCTTTCTCTCCCCTCCATCCATCTCTTTCCTTTTCCCCAGTTCGACTACCACCTATCACCATTGCAGTCGCCATCTTGTTCTTCTTTCCCTCCCTTCTTCTTTCTTCTCCCTTCTTCTTCCCTCCTTTCTTTTATTTTCGTTCTTTTCTTTGGTTTTCAGTCACCGAATCTAAAATAAAAGGATGGGTTTTTGTTGGTTGCTCTTCGAAAATGGTCGAACTCGCAGATCTAAAGTCTTTCGAGCCGTGGGTGAGTAGATCTGAAGTTGATAAGGCCATTGGCATTTAGATCTGATTCGAAAAAGAGTGGGTATCTTAGATCTGGAGTCACCGGCGAGTTTAGATTTGAAATAAATGATGGGTTCTTGTTGTTTTGTTTTCGAAAATGGTCAAGCTCGTAAATCTGAAGTTTTTTCGCGTCGTGGGTGAGTAGATCTGAAGAAGGAGACGTCCGATTGTCGGCGTTTGTTCGAGGAAGGAGCAGATCTGGAGTTTTTTGCGCCGCTGCACCAAAAGCTCGAGAACACAGGTCATGGGTTCATTTCAGCATTTGGTTTTTCAGAAGCTCCGTTTGTTCATCGGTTCATTTCAGCAGTAAGAACTCCGTTGCTTTTGGTTTTTGAGAAAAAAAAAAAAGAAAACAAGGGAAATGAGAAGAAAGAAAAGAAGAAGAAATGAATATGAAGATTTTTTTTTTTTAAAAAAATCCGACGGCTGCCGGCCGCCGGCGATGCCAGCAGTGGCCAACGGGAGGACTTGAGAAGAAGAAAGGCCGGTGGCTGGACTTGGGTGGAAGAAGCAGAGGGGTGAAGAAGAAGGGTGGGGAGAAATGAAATAATAAAAACAAAAGGAAAATAATTTTTTATTTAAAAAAAAAATATATATATTTTTAATAAAGAAATGCCACATCAGCATAGAAAAATAATAAATTAAATAACCAGTCAAATTCCCGTTAGATATTTAACTGAAAAATTAACAGAAGGACCAAATTGCTACTATATGCAAAACTCAGGGGTAAAATTGTTGAATTTTAAAACTTAGGGACCAAAATGAAACCTAACCCAAACCTCAGGGACTAAAATTGTATTTTTTCCCTTTTTTATAATATGTGGGGATATAACTTTATGCCAATTGAGCTAAGCTCTTGTTGGCCTTCTTTTTAATTCAAGAATGCCAAGAATACAAAAATAGCAATTTTGGTGAGTGTTTGTATATGTATATCAAAGTATATCACTGATATACTCCGGTTAATCGTAGTCTATCACTAGTCGAAGTCTATCAGGGCTATAATTGATAGATAATGAAATACAAAGAATACAATAATAGCAATTTTATGGTGGTGGTCACGGAGCTTGTGTGCTAGGCTTTAAAAATTATATTGTTGATTAAGAGTCGCTTGTTTGTAATGATTATTTTTGGATTTTATGTTCCAATTACCACAAGAGACTTAAAATTTTTGTTCAATTTATGATTGTAGTATAATAATTTTGGATGAGTTTCTAATTACCGAGATGAATTGCAATTGGAAAGTACTTTACTGATAGATTTCAATTAAATTGATTTCTATCGGTAACAATCATTGGTAGACTTAAATTAATTGATAATTAACTGATTTCTATCAGGGATAGAAACTGATAGACTTCAATTAATTGATTTCTATCTTCGATAGAAAATGATAGATTTGAATTAAACTAATTTCTATCAGTGATACAAGTAAATAAACTTCAATTAAATTTATTTCTTATAGAAACTGATAAACTTCAATTAAATTGGTTTCTATCGGTGATAGAAACTAATATAATAGTCTTGAATTGAATTGATTTCTATCAGTGATAGAAACTGATAACCTCGAATTAAACGGTTTTCTATTAGTGATTATCACTGATAGACTTAAATTAAACTGATGGATAGAAATTGATAGCTTTGAATTAAACTGAACTAATAGCCTTGAATTAAATTGTTTTCTATCAATGGCTATCACTGATAGGCTTGAATTAAACACGATAAAAACTTATAGATTATAATTATCAGAGTCTATCGGTGATACACACTGATAGACTTCGATTAATCAAAGTCTATCAGTGTCTATCACTAATAGACTCCCGATTAATTGAACCTTATCATCAAAGTCTATCAGTATTATCACTGATAGACTCCGATTAATCGAAGTCTATCAGTGACTATCAATAATAGGGACTGATAGACTATTGGAGATACTAAGGGTATTTTCGTAATTTAACGTATTTTTTGCTATTTCC
The DNA here is from genome assembly GCA_036850905.1 of Luffa acutangula. NCBI lineage: Eukaryota > Viridiplantae > Streptophyta > Magnoliopsida > Cucurbitales > Cucurbitaceae > Luffa > Luffa acutangula. The sequence goes on from CM072087.1 coordinate 12,568,920, forward strand.
GCAAATAATTTTTTTTTTTTGATAACTTTGCTATATTTTTGCCGGTTTTTGCTATCTGTGCAAAGCCCCCTATATAGTTCCTAAAATAAAAAGAAATTTGATTTATGTTTCTTGTTTTCTTGAACAAGGATATTCAATGTCCTTTTCTGTAAATGAAGCTCCCATTACTAAAAGGGGTGCTGATATCTGTTCTGCAAACTTGAAGAACAATTTATATGTTTTAAGACCAATAGAGTCTAGGGCTATCTTGAACAATAAGATGTTTAAAACAACTGAGACTCAACCTAAAAGGCAAAAAGCTTCTCAAAGTACCTATCTTTGGCACTTGAGACTTGGCCACATAAATCTCAATAGGATTGGGAGATTGGTTAAGAACGGACTTTTAAGCCAGTTAGAAGATGGTACTTTACCTCCGTGTGAGTCATGTCTTGAAGGTAAGATGACTAAACGACCTTTTACTGGAAAAGGTTATCGTGCCAAGGAGCCCTTAGAGCTCGTACATACGGATCTCTGTGGTCCAATGAATATTAGGGCTCGAGGAGGGTATGAATATTTCATTTCTTTCATAGATGATTATTAAGGGTATGATTATTTATACCTAATGAGTCATAAGTCTGAAGCCCTTGAAAATTTCAAGGAGTACAGGACTGAAGTTGAGAACTTGTTAGGTAAGAGTAGAAAATTTCAAGGAGTACAGGACTGAAGTCGATGCAGTGGGAGAGTTGTTATTCAACCTGAACGCTATCTGGGTTTAGTAGAAACTCCAGCCATCATACTTGATGATGGTGCTGAGGATCCATTGACCTTTAGACATGCAATGAATGATGTGGATCATGACCAGTGGGTCAAAGCGATGGACCTAGAGATGGAGTCTATGTACTTCAATCAAGTTTGGGATCTTGTAGACCAACCTGAAGGGGTAAAACCCATAGGGTGCAAATGGATCTACAAGAGGAAACGAGACACAGTTGGGAAGGTACAAACTTTCAAAGCTCGACTTGTGGCAAAGGGTTATACCCAAAAGGAAGGGGTGCACTATGAAGAAACCTTCTCTCCATTTGCCATGTTAACGTCAATAAGGATACTCTTGTCCATTGTCACGTTTTATGATTATGAAATTTGGCAAATGGATGTCAAGACTGCTTTTTTGAATGACAATCTTGATGAGAATATCTTTATGTCTCAACCAGAGGGGTTCATTGCTCAAGGTCAGGAGAAAAAAGTTTGCAAGCTTAAACGATCCATTTATGGGTTGAAGCAAGCTTCCAGATCTTGGAATATAAGGTTTGACACTACTGTCAAATCTTACGTCTTTGACCAAAACGTTGATGAGCCTTGTGTTTACAATAGGATTATCAACAGTTCAATAGCTTTTCTTGTGTTGTATGTAGATGATATTTTACTCATTGGGAATGATGTAGAATATCTAGTTGAAATTAAAACTTGGCTATCAACTGAGTTCCAAATGAAAGACTTGGGTAAAGCCCAGTATGTTCTAGGGATTCAAATTATAAGGAATCGTAAGAAGATAACATTAGCCTTGTCTCAAGCATCCTATATAGACAAGATGTTGTCTAAATATAAGATGCAAAATTCCAAGAGGGACTTATTACCCTTTAGGCATGGAGTTCATTTGTCTGAGGAACAATGTCCTAAGACCCCTCAAGAAATTGAGGATATGAGACAGATTCCTTATGCTTTAGCTGTGGGCAGTCTTATGTATGTCGTTGATAGCGAGCATAGCTAGCTAGTTTTCCCTAATCAATTTAGCTAGTCTTTGATGATTTATTGGCCATTTTATTGCACTTAATGTTTATTTTGTAGGAAATTGTTGATTGGAGCTAAAATGTGATATTGGAGTCAATCGGGTGTTCGGGACGTGAAAAGATACAAAAGAACCGAAGAGAATCAACAAGAAAAAAGTCAATTTTGGGTCAAATGCAGACCAGCGTCTCGACACTGCTCCTTGAGCGTCTCGACGCTGGCATTCCATATCTGAATAGGCACTAAAAGGTCACAGCGTCGAGACGCTGCGAGTTTTCCTTTCCAGAAACGCGCGTTTTGAAGGCAGTGACAACGTCTCGACGCTACGACGAAAAATCAGAATATAAGGGAAATTTTGGCTAGGTTTTTGGGGGACTTCGTTTTGGGACTTTTTGGAGCCGTAAACAGAGAGAAAACAGAGCATATTGGAGCTGAAGCAAATGGAGCAAGTTGGAAATCAACCCATTGTTCGTGGGGATCGTGACGGGGACGTTCGGTCTCGGCCTACAACGAGTTTAATTCTTATTTCCCTCACTTTAGTTAGTTTTTATGGCTGTTTTAGACTATTATTATATTGTAACGTTGTGTATGAGTAGCTAGGCTTTAATTCTTAGGGATTGATGTAGCCGTTGAGCACGTTATGGATTGATTTACGATTTTTATGCTATTGATGTCATTTATGCATATTTTGTATCCTTAATGCTTTCAATTTACTGGCCATAAATTGATTGATGTTTATGCTCGAATCTAACTCGGGGGATAGGATTTAAATTAGAAATCAATATGCATAACTAGAATTTAACTAAAAATCGGGAGATTAAGGTTAATTCTAGAAATTGTTAAAAAGGCTACCCTTATTGCCTTGTATGTTTATTGGATTTAGATAGGGATATCGGGTTCAATTGCATATGGGAGAATCATATATGCTCGGGAGAGATATGTGTGATTTTAGTTACCAAGATTTATGAGTCATAGCATGTGTTAAACCGTTTATTAATTCATAACTCCAATTGGTGAAATCAAATCCCTAAGACCAATTCTTCCCATTAGGTTGTCACTTTTTCCATTCTTTTTGTGTTTGATTCAACTATACTCTCATCCAGTTTGATTCCCTAAATAAAATTGGTCAAAAGTATTTTCGGTAATTAAAATTGACTAGACATCAATCTAGAGGACGACATTCGAATTTACATTCACTATATTATAACTTGACCCGTACACTTGCGGTTAGCAAATCGTGCATCAGCCATGTTGTGTACTAGGCCTAACAATTGCTATGCAGTTGGGATAGTTAGTCGATACCAGTCTAATCCAGTGTTAGACCATTGGACTGTAGTGAAAAACATCCTCAAGTATCTTAGGAGAACGAGGGACTATCAGCTTGTGTATGGCGCTAAGGATTTGTTCCTTACATGATACACAGACTCTAACTTTCAGACTGATAAGGATTCTAGGAAATCCACATCAAGGTTAGTGTTTACCCTGAATGGGGGAGCTGTAGTCTGACGTAGCATCAAACAAGGATGCATTGCAGACTCCACCATGGAGGCCGAATATGCTGCTGCTTGTGAAGCAGCTAAGGAGGCTGTATGGATTAGGAAGCTCTGGATTGATCTGGAAGTTGTTCAAAATATGAACTTGCCAATCACCCTTTATTGTGATAATAATGGTGCAGTGACAAATTCTAAAGAACCTCGCAGTCACAAGAGAGGCAAGCACATAGAGCGCAAATATCATCTCATCGGAGAAATCGTGCAACGAGGGGACGTGATCATCACGAAGATAGCTTCGGAGCATAACATTGCTGATCAATTCACGAAGGCTCTCACGGCTAAAGTGTTCGATGGTCATCTATAGGGTCTAGGTCTGCGAGATATGTACATAGAATAATCTAAGGCAAGTGGGAGAAGTGTAATGGGTATTCAAATGAATGCCCTAGTTTATTGTATTTATCTATATTTGTACTTTTCATATATTATACAATATTAATACAGACCATTATTCCTACTTCTTTGATTGTTCAATTTATTATAATTAATGATGTACATTACCCACTAGAGTTTTAGTTCAAGTGGGAGTTGTTGGGTTTTATGCACTGAAATTCGTAGATAGTAAATGAAACAAATTAATCGATCTCAATAAAGCGTTATTTAAGTAATTGAGTAATTTGGTTATTGAATAATTGAGTTTGCATTAATAAACCCTAAATCCAATAAACTAAGATCCAAGATTGTTTGAATGAAACTTGGACTGATATGTAGTGACATACGGGGATCAGTGTCAAAGTTGAAGGGATAAAAGCCCTTACGCAGTGGAAGAATTTCACAAAACCAAACACTGTATTCAAAATTTTTTTAAATACCAATACAGAGGCAAATAATCACAGCAGTAAAATTCACAATAAAACTATTGAATAGGTTATTAAACATGCTTTATAAGGAATTATAAATCCTCTAGATCTAATCTAAAGGGGACCCTAACGATCCAAGTTCAAAAACTATTTACTCTAAGATGCGTTCTTGATCATTTCACCTTTTCTCCAATGGAATGCAGAAAATTCAGCAACCTCCAAGGTTTGACTTCGCTGGGTTTTGAGGACACAACCACAAAATCTTCACGAGTATTCTCACGAGGAATAACGCGTTGATTGCTTGTGGGAGCAACAAAGGGAATTCTAGGGAATTTTCTTTTTGGACTCTGTACTCTAGAGAGAAAATGCAGAGATCACCGTAACTGAGAGAGAGATTGCGTGTGAGTGATAGAGAGAGAGAGTCTAACCCTAACTGAAGAGGTGAGTCTCCGTAAAATACTAGAACTACCTTCTATTATCCCTCTCAATGGTGCATTCAACTAAGTTAGTGCGATTGTAACTCATAAATTAATTATTAAATAATTAATAATTAACTAATTGATAATAAGATTACTAATTAATCTTAATATAAATTACATAAATCACATTTACGTAAACATCCCACATAACCTATGGTTTTAATGTAATATAATTAAATGAAATTTAATTAAATTAAATTAAAACTAAAATATTAATTAATTCATCAATTAATTAATACTATAATTAAATATCTTATATTTAATTACATCTCTCTCATATAAACTATAGTATTAATGTACATCAAATGTGTATTAATTATAATCTATAGTTTTAATGTGAATTGAATTCATATTAAATTTAACACTCGAACACCTTCAAATATCCAATTCCAATAGAAATTTACCTCAACGCCCTTAGTGAGCTACCGGTGGGACCTAATGGACCTACAAATCAGAAGCTCAAACGATGTGAGATTAATTGGCTAAACTCATTAACCAAATCAATCAATATTCGTTAACCGTGGTTCACTCCACTAAAGAACCACAACTGCACTCTTCTCACTGTAGATATATTTCTGTGTCCATGGATATCGACCATCAACAGTAAGTTAGCCCTTCACGTGTGTTCGTACCCCAGCTAGGTCAAATTACCGTTTAACCCCTGAGATACCTCTTCATCCTTAAGTACCAGTGCTCCTCTAATGAACAACCTGTTTGAGGTCCAACCAACAAACAGAAGTCCCTTTCGTGCCATAGAGAGGGCAGGGCCCATTGTTCAAGTCCCGGAGACACCACTTAAGGGAACACACCTCTACTTACCCTAAAGACGGGAATGAGTGAATTCCATCTTGTAAGACTATGTTCCCAGCTCCCCACTTGGTTTTGTCCCCAACATGGTAGGCTTATTGAGTCGACGAATTGGCCACTCTCACCCGTACAAATCAAAGGACAATGCCTCATGGACAGGAGTCCATAATCCACTCAGGATTAAGGCCAAGTTGCCTAGGTCATCCGAGTGAAATAGAAACCGAGCTAACTAACGATGTTACAGTTAGTGGTTAACTATTTCGCGGTCCGGTTTTTGTGCAAACTCATTACACAGGATACCCCCACTCGCATGTCAACTACATGAACGCGTTGGATCATTACGTTTGTATCAGTATACAAAGCGGGTGGTATCCATAGTGTCACTAGGATAAGGTACCCAACCTGATCTCTATACTACAGACCCTTCAGGCTAAAACTTGAACATTGATCCCCGTATGTCCCTACATACTAGTTCAAGCCTCATTCTATTAGCCTTGGATGTTTAGTTTATTGGATTAGGGTTGATAAGACAAGATATAATACAAACATTAAATAATACATGACTTTTATTAATGTTCAGTCAAAAATACATTTACTATCTACGAGTTTTAGGGCATAAAACCCAACAAACTCCCACTTAAACTAAAACTCAAGTTAAAGGGAAAGTATATAAAATATAATCCAAAGCTGGAAATGATACATGTATGTTGTACATTACATGAAAAGTAAATATACAAAATACAATAAACTAGGGCATCCTTACACCCATTACACATCTCCCACTTGCCCTAGATTACGCTATATACATGTCTCGCAGACCTAGACTTTCTAGATGACCCTTGAACACTTTAGCCGAGAGGGCCTTCGTAAACGAATCAGCAATGTTGTGCTCAGAAGCGATCTTGGTCACAACCACATCTCCTCTTTGCACAATCTCTCGAATCAGATGATACTTCCTCTCTATGTGTTTACCTCGTTTGTCGCTGCGAGGTTCCTTTGAATTGGCTACAGCCCCACTGTTGTCACAGTATAATGTAATGGGCAAGTTCATATTTGGAACAACTTCCAAATCTGTCAAGAACTTTCTTAGCCAAACAGCTTCCTTAGCTGCTTCACAAGCAGCTACATACTCAGCCTCCATGGTGGAGTCTGCTATGCATCCTTGTTTTATACTTCTCCAAACTACAGCTCCCCCGTTTGACCCCGACGTAGATTTCCTAGAATCCTTGTCAGACTGGAAGTCAGAGTCGGTGTATCCACTGAGAACTAACTCTTTAGCCCCAAACACCAACATTTAGTCCCTCATTCTCCTAAGATACTTGAGGATTCCTTTAACGGCGGTCCAGTGGTCCAACACTGGATTTGATTGATATCTGCTGACAATCCCTACAGCATAACAGATGTCAGGCCTCGTGCACAACATCGCATACATTAAGCTACCCACTGCAGGGAATTCGTCTCATATCCTCAACCTCTTGAGGTGTCTTAGGAGACTGTTCCTTAGACAAGTGAACCCTATGCCTGAAATGCAATATGCCCTTCTTGGAGTTCTACATCGAATATCGGGCCAACATCTTGTCGATATACTTTGCTTGAGACAGGGCTGTCGATATACATGAATGAGTTGTCTTTCCACTTTGAATGATCATGCATTAAATGGATTTCCAACTAAATCCACTAAATTCAAATTGAAATCAAATTTCAAGCGTGCAAATTATCCCCAATTTCAATTCTAAATTGAAATTGATTGCTTGGTAATTAATTTGAAAATTTTCAAATTAATTTTGATATGATTAATCTAATTAATCTTTGTTATCTTGTGCAATTCCATATATATGATTCCTAATACATATATATAGTATTCAAAACACTTTTCAATACTTCATCTCTGATTTTCTAATCTAATTCATAATTAAACTATTGTGTCAAACACAATTTACGATAATACCCTTTTTCCCGATTTTGAATGATTGAAAGCTTCCTATCTTTTGTTCTAGGCTTAATTCCGATATGAGCTAGTAGGGGGACCTAATGGACCTATAGATCATGGGCTCCAACGATTCGAGGCTAACCGACTAATCTCATTGTCCAAGCCAACCAACATTCGTTAACTATCGGGACACTCCACTATAGCCCGATAGTTGCACTCCCCTCACTATAGATATATTTCCGTCCACTTGATTTAACCATGATTAGTAAGTCGATCCTTCACAGGTTGTTCGTAGCTATAGCTAGGTCAATGAGCCGTTTTACCCCTATAGTACTTCTAGTTCCTTAAGTCCCACTGATCCTTTAATGAACAATTGGTTTATGGTCCAACCAATAAACCGAGTCCCTTTCGGGCCAATGAGAGGGCGGGATCCCTTTGTTCAAGCCCCGGAGTCAACACTTAAGGGAACAACCTCTCTACTATCCCTAATTCGGGTAGGAGTGAATTCCTTCTTGCACGACTATGTCCCCTGCTATCTACCCGTTCCTATCCCTGAAATGGGAGGCTTATTGAGTCGGCGATACTAAGCCACTCTCACCTATGCAGATCTAAGGATAAGCCCGAATAAACAGGAGTTCATAGTTAGCTCAGGATTAAGATCGAGTTACCTAGGTCATCACATGAAATAGTCAGTCTCGTTAGTAAACGGTGTTATAAAGCGAGAGCGACTTATTTCTCGGTCCTGGTCTTATGCAAACTCATTGCATAGGACAACCTCTAGACGTATGTCTTTACATGGACGATTTAGGATCACATCGTCTATACCATCTATAAAGTGGGCCGCGTCTCATAGTGTCTCCAGAATAAGGTACCCAACCCTATTCCTATACTATAGACCGTTTTGGCTATTACTCAAGCTTGATCCACTTTTATGTCTCTACATAAAGCTCAAGTGTTCATCCTATAGCCATGGATCTTAGTTTATTGGATTTGGGTTATTATAAGTGCAATTTACTTTATTCAGTAATGAATTTTACTGAATCAATCTCGATAACACCTTTATCGAATAAGTATATAATTCGTTTAACATTCACTATCTACGAGTTTTAGGACACCAATCCCAACAATTCATAGGTGTGTTTCAGGTGATGAAGCAAAGGAAATCCGGGAGAAATTTCACTTTTCACTGTATGAAGGTCATTTCAGCGGTCAAAGGACAATTATGAGGATTCTGCATTGTGGATTTTTCTGGCCTACCTTATTTAAGGATTCCCATTGGTTCTACAACCAATGTGATGCTAGCTAAAGGAGAGGAAGCATGGGGCCTAGAGATGAAATGCCTCTTACTTACGTTTTAGAAGTTGAATTATTCGGTGTATGGGGTATTGACTTTATGGGGCCATTTCCCCCTTCTAATGGCAATGTTTTTATCTTATTGGCAGTTGATTACGTGTCCAAGTGGGTGGAGGCCATTGCATGCCATCAGAGTGATGCCAAGACAGTAGCGAGGTTCCTTCAATCGCACATCTTTGCGCGGTTTGGGACACCTAGGGCTCTAGTGAGTGATGAGGGTACACATTTTTTTTAATAATATCTTAACTAAGCTTTTAGCTAAGTATGAGATTAAGCATAGGATAGCTACCCCTTATCACCCACAACCAAATGGTCAAGCTGAAATTAGTAATAGGGGAATTAAATCAATTCTAGAGAAAGTAGTCCATCAATCTAGAAATGATTGGTCTTTTAGGTTGGATGAGGCTCTTTGGGCTTATAGGGCAGCCTATAAGACTCATCTAGGTATGTCTCCCTACAGGTTTGTATATGGGAAAGCTTGTCATTTACCATTAGAGCTTGAGCATAAAATGTTTTGGGCTTTGAAAAAATTGAATTTTGATCTGAGTCGTGCAAGAGCTATTAGAATGCTGCAGCTTAATGAATTAGAGGAATTTCGCCAATATTCTTATGAGAATGCGAAAATGTATAAAGAAAAGACTAAGTTGTGGCATGATAAGAAAATAAAATCTAAAGAGTTTGTCAAGGGTCAAAAAGTCTTGCTTTATAATTCTAGATTAAAATTATTTCCTGGGAAGCTAAAATCTAAATGGTCAGGACCGTTTATTGCGATTGAGGTTTTTTCCCATGGAGCAATTACTTTGCAGGATGAAAAAGATGGGAGAGTGTTCAAAGTGAATGGACAGCGTGTGAAGCATTATTGGGGTGAGGAGTTTCAGTCGAAATATCCTTCCCTAAGGTTGGTTGATGATTGAGAGAGCATGATTTTTGCGGGAGCATTTGCCAGAGCAAAATATTGAGCTCCCAGTGTTTGTATTGGTTTTATATTTCGCTGATTTGTTTTTAATTTAGAATAGGTTAGATTTGATTTTGCGTGGTTTATTAGATTTTATCTTTAAGTATTTCTTTAGATTTTATCTATTACGTTTTGAATTTGATTTGATTTTAGGATTATTTATTTGGATTATCTTTGAATTATCTTTGAATTAATTAGATTTTATTAGATTAAATCTAGGGTTCATTTTCAATTATTTAAATTCTGATTAGTTTAGATTTAATAAAGATTTTCTCTTATTTATTCGGCTTCAATTAGAAATAAAAGATAAGATTTAGGTTGATTGGGTCGGTTAAATTTGAATTTGATTTTGATTTAAATTTCGTATCTAAGATTCTTCAGGTTCAGCAGGTTGTTACGACAAAATTATGGCTGGAGCAAAATCGTCCGAATAGAAGGGATTTCGTTGAAAATTTGTTATTTTAACTGTTGGGATCCAACCGTTTTTCTGTCTCCCAGAACTTAGGTGAGCTTCATCACAAAATGTTGTCATTCTGAGGGGCAAGAGATAGAATAACTAAGGATTCTTGAGCGATATAAAGAGTATTGAGTCTAGTTGGTGATGAGTTTGAGGCAAGGGTATACTACACCATAAAGTGGGTCATCCCATGCTTAAGAGCTTATGACTGTAGGGCTGCTTAAAGTCTGAAAAACAATAATATAAACCCCCTTGAAAATGTGTTTTGAATGTTTGATAATAGAGCTAGGCTGTGGTAAGTTTTTAGAATTGAGTTAAAAGTGGTGATTATTTGTCCATGCCGGAGGAATCCTTTTGCTGCAGCAAAGCTCGGTTTTGCAGAGTGCTCAGGTAAAAGCCTAAGGTAGTGTTGGACTGTTTGGTTGGATTAAGATATTCTTTGTCTAATGTTTTGAATTCTTAAAGGAAGGTTGGTTAGTATTGCTCGGGGCGCGCAATAGTTTAAGTTTGGAGGTATGATAACTGCCCAAAAGGTAGTTATTTAGGGTTCATTTATATAGGGATTTGTGTGTCTTTTGTGCTTAATATGATTGGTTTTAGATATATATTATATGTTTTAACCCATTTGGAAGAATGGAAGCCTTGGAAATTACTTTGTGCAGATTATGCTACTGGGCGACTTGAGGAAGAAAATTCTGTGCTGCAGCAAAACTGGAAACAGAACTGCCACATCACAGCTCGTTAGCCAACTTCATGAACCGAATTCTGTTGAGTTATTTTCGGGATAAAGGAGCAAGGAGAGCCCTACACGTGTCCAAGTTGACCTAATTCAAGCCTCCTATCCCTCTATAAAAGGAAGTAGTCGTCCAAGTCAAAAGTATTCCAATTTCCTTTGGAAGCCGAATAGTATAGAGAGATTGGAGACCACCAAGAACACCATCATCCGCAAGCTGATTAAGGAGATTATTATTTTCTTTATTATCTTGTTATTATGGACATGCCTACTCAGATTGTAATTCGTGTTTCCATGTTTATTATGAACTAAGTAGCTTTAGGTGTTGGTTAAGTAATATGTAGTTGTCGTGCTTCATCTCTAATAATATATTGATTATTGCAACTTGATTAATTGTTGTGCTTATTCTTATTTTATGCCCGCCTGGCCAACCGATGTGAATACCTCATTTTAGTTCAGGGATGATTGAGAGAGTGTGTGGCAATTAATCACACTACGATCATTGTGTATTGGTGAACGCCAGTGAATGAGCTAGGGATAGCCAGTTGCCTAGTGCTTGATCAGTCGTTCTTCATTGGGGTTGAAACACATTCCAAAAGATCCGGAGTTTCGGGAGGAATCCACTAATAATACTGCGAGAGTTTGCATAATCAATAATATTGCTAGAGCATCTTTTAAAACAAGGGTAAAATACCTTTTTGGTCCCTCATGTTTCGGGTCAGTTTCCAATAGGTCCCTAGGTTTCAAAATTGAACAATCAAGTCCCCACTGTTTAAAAAATGCTTCTATTGAGTCCCTGGACCGTTAATTTTTTTAACGGTGCTGACGTGGCGATAACGGTGCTGACGTGGCACGTTAAAAATATTAAAAATATTAATTTTAAATTAAAATAATAATTAAATAATAAATAATAAAATTAAAAAATTAAAAAATTTAAAAAAAATCCCTTCTCTCCCCGATTCCCTTTCCCCCTTTTTCCTTCTTCTTCTCTCTCCCCCTCCTCTTCTCTCCCTCTCATTCATCTTATCGCCGCCATCGCCCTCCAACACGCCGGCCACCGCCACATTCATCTTCTCTCCCTCTCATTGTTCCTAAACCAAAACAAAACCCCCATTGTTCCTAAAAGTATCTTCCTATTTACTCCTGACCCTAAAATCAGATCTCACCCACGTCGCCACTATGAAAATCCCTCGCACTGGCACAACGGCTTTGATCTGTTGTTTCTTTGCCTTCGTTCTCATCTCCTTTCTTTGCCTTCTTTCTCCATTTTCTGCATATTGAAAAACAAATTCAGAAAAATAAAACCCTAATTCCATGTTCAGAAGAAGAAACACAACCGTAGTACAAACATCATCAATACCCTAATATCATACAGCTACTCTATTGGCCATCACCACAAGAAAACCAGAAAGAAACACATCTTCTAAGAGCAAATCTATGATTGATTTCAGAACTACAACAAAGGCTGATCAATTCTAGACGAATGAGCTCCAACATTTCGAGAACTTTTCTAGAGAATTCAGTTCGACCTTCATATGAAACGACTTCAGAAATAAAGTAAACGAACGAAATCGATTTCAATCAGATCATACAGAGAAAAGGAGAATCGTAGCAATACCTCGGAAGAGAACTCGGATTTGGATCGCCTGTGAAACTGATCGAGTAAGTCCTCCAAAGAATCCTCAACCTCCTTCTTCAGCCTCTTCGTCCTTGGAATCTTCTTTGTCCCCGAATTCGTCAGCTACACCATCAAGCCTCTAGAAAAAGGAGAACAAAATTAAAAAAAAAAAAAAAACAGAGTCGGAACCGAAGGGGGTTTATTTGTGGTTGTGGGTTTCTTTGAAGAAAGGGAGGTGAGTTTGTTTTTTAAGAAGAAGAAAGGAAGGGGGTGGGTTCGGTGGTTTTGAAGAAGAAGAAAAAGGAGGAGGCGGTGGCGGTGGCGATGGCGGCAAGAAGGAGAAGGTCACTGACGGTGGGAAGGGGAAGGGGAAGGGGAAGGGGAAGGAAAGGGGAGGGGAATCGATTGGGGGAGGAGAGAAAAGTGAAAGATTTTTTTTAAAATTATTTTTTATTTTATTATTATTTTAATTAAAAAATAATTATTTTATTTATAACAAATTGACACGTCATCAATCCGTTAAAAACTAACGGCACAGGGATTAAATTGAACTATTTCTTTAATTTGGGGGACTTGATTGTCAGATTTTAAAACCTAAGGACCTATTAGAAACTGATCCGAAATATGAGGGACCAAAAAGGTATTTTACCCTTAAAACAATTACTAAACTTGACCAGCGTCTGTCTTTAATCTGCCTGCCTATTCGTTTATTTGTTGTTTTGCCAATTATTTTGCTTCGACATAATTCTTATAAAACCAAATCATTTTTTACCATCTTTGAAATCATTAGAAAGTTACACAAAATAGATAAAGTGGAAGCTAATTCAGGACTCAGATTTATAATATTACTTGTTGCAGACTGTGTATACTTCCACATGAATTCTAGAGTCTTTTTATACAACATTTTTACTCACTCTAGGAGCCCAACAACCCCCTCCATAACTCAAAAGGAGTTTCAGAAACAATTTTTGAGGGAATGTTGTTAAGAATATGTACCGCAGTCTCTACTGCATACCCCCAAAACGAGCTAGGCAATTGAGCATAGCTCATCATAGATCGAACCATGTCTAGCAAGGTTCTATTTCTCCTTTCTGATACACCATTCTGCTGAGGTGTACCAAGTGTTGAGAGTTGAGATTGGATTCCATGTTCTATCATATAGTCTTGGAATCTTTGATCCAAATACTCTCCACCTCGATCTGATCGAAGTGTTTTAATTTTTTTACCTAACAGATTTTCTACTTCAGTCTTAAACTCTTTGAACTTTTTAAGAGCCTCAGACTTATGACCCATCAGGTATAAGTAACTGTATCGAGAATAATTATCTATAAAAGAGATGAAATATTCATAACCACCTCGAGCCTTTACATTCATTGGACCACAAAGATCCGAATGTATCAGTTCAAGTGGTTCTTTGGCTCTATAACCTTTTCCACTAAAAGGCCTCTTGGTCATTTTACCCTCGAGACACGATTCACAGGGTGGTAAAGATGTATCTTCTAAATCAATCAGAAGTCCATTTTTAACCAAACGATCGATCCGATCGATGTTAATATGACCGAGACGAATGTGTCAAAGATACGTATTGTTACTTAGAGAAGAAATCTTTTGCCTTCTGTTTTGCGTTTCGACCGTTTTAAACATTTCATGACTTAAAATAGCCTTAGCGTCAGTTGGTCTTAACACAAATAAATTATTTTTTTGCTGAGCAGAACAAATAAAAATACCATTCCTTGCAATAATAGCTTCATTAAGCAGGAAAGAAATTGAGTATTCTCGTTCTAACAAATCTGAAACAGAAATAAGGTTTCTTTTAATTCTATGAACCAAAAACAAGTTCTCTAAAATTAAAAACTTATTTCTAAAGAATAATTTTGCAGCTCCCACTGCACGAGCTGAAACAACCTCTCCTGTTCCAACCTTGAGAGTCATTTCGTCATCAGCCAGCTGCTGGAAATCATTTCCTTGAAAAGAAGAACAAACATGATTAGTGGATCCCGAATCCAATATCAAGGCGAACTCATCATATTCTACGAGACAAGTCTCTAAAACCAGTAAATCGAATTTACCTTCTTTTTCTCTCCTCTTCTCAGCAAGGTAACGGGGATAGTTGCGCTTCCAATGACCATCTGCATTGCAGTGGAAGCATCTGCCTTTGTCGGCCACGACCTTGGCCTTGCCCTTACCTTGCACAGCTTGCGCAGGAGCCTTCCCCTTGTCTCCCTTCCTCTTCTGAATTTGCTTCGATGAAGAAGCTTGAGGTACAGATTTAGTCCCGGAGGATGAACCCTTTAGGAACTTCTTTTTGGAATGGGCCACATTGACCTCTCCTTTTACCACATTTTTGCCCTTACATTTATGCATGAACTCATAAATCTGTAACTCCGAGAGGAGGGTAGTCAGGTTGAACTGAATTTTGTTCATACTCGTATTCGTCCTAAATGGCATATAGCTTGTAGGAAGCGAGTGAATGATGAATGCAACCTGACTGCGCTCGTAGACTACCCCGCAATTCGCCTCAGCAATGTTGAACTGGTTAATCATGTCCAGGACATGTTCCCGAACAGACTGACCCTCTTGCATCTTGGTGTTGAAGACGTTCTTCAAGGCATCGTGGTGGAGCTAATAGGACGAGAGTCCAAACATCTCCTGCAGGGAATTCATAATCTCCCTGGCAGTTTCCACGTTCTCGTAACGCTTGGCCAAGACTTCAGATAAGCTGACCAATATATAGACTTTGACCTTTTCATTGGCCTTTGTCCAGCGTTTGTGGGCATCCTTTACTGCCTGAGTGGCAATGCGAGGGGGAACGAGAGGACATTCCTCCGTTAAGACGAACCTAAGATCCTCTAACACGAGTATGGTATTTAGATTCGATTTCCATGTTGGAATATTCTCGCCCGTTAGTTGTTCGTTTTTAAGAAGGAGATTATAGAGGAAGACATTGTTGAGAAAACAAACAATTGACCGTATTAGTTATCTTTGCCTTAACCCATTACACAAGCAATACAAACAATTGCATACATCCAATCAATTTTGCAAACAAGCAATCAAGGAACCCTAATAAAACTATGATTGTGTTTCGCAACGATGCTTTAGAGGTTTAGAAGAACAACCACCGAAGGGTGATGAGTTGTTCCTCCTCTAAAATGAGACTCTTCTCAGTCAATTTCTAATACCAGAATAACTCATATTCCATTAGAAATTAACCATCGTTGTTCGGTCAAGGATTTGTTAACCAATTAACTCCTCCTTGTAAGTGTAACCCTCCCACTTTCAGATCTCAGAGGCAAGGACCAACAGACTACCGTTAGGAAAGACAACTGTTGGTAATTAGCCTAAGCGATTCTATCCTATTCAGGAGTTCACGGTGTTCTGAATCCTATGATCAGACCCTCCGAAGGGATGGTTGCTCCAGGGCGACACGCAGGCGGATCATAGGAATCTCACATTGTGACCTAGGGGTGGAGACCGAGGAATATGTTGACACGCGTCCCGCTCCCACTTACTATAGTCACTTTCCCCATTCACCTTGGTATTGACCCATACAAACATTTTCCGAAGGGAGGCCGTGCTAAAACGATACGAAGCCGAGCATGGATCTCACGGTGTGAACTATACAGGGACGTAGGAGCAAAACTCGATTTAAATCAAGTTTTGAAATTTTCCTCCCACTAAAGTAACCTTTCAGGTATTTTAGGGTTTGATTAGATCTAGATAAATCTGGCTAAGTCATTTATCTAAGTCTAGTCCTATTATAACTATTAGGTTAAAAATCACTTTTGGTCCCTAAACTTTCTTGAAAGTAACAATTTGGTCCCTAAACTTTGATTTGTTACGATTTAGTCCCTGTACTTTCAATTTTGTAACAATTTAGTCCCTAAACTTTAACAAGTAACAATTTAGTCCCCGTACTTTTAAATTTGTAACAATTTAGTCCCTATACTTTAAAATTTGTAACAATTTAATCCTTGTTGCAAAAAAAATCATCAAAATTAAATGTCGATTTTTATTATTTAATGATTAAACTTTGTAGCTTATTAACATATTGGGTCCCAAATTTGTTTATTGATCTATCTTGCTAAAAAATTTCATTAAATCTTTACATTAATTTTTCACGATAGGGACCAAATCGTTACAAATTTGAAAAGTACAGGGACTAAATTGTTACAAAATTGAAAGTACAGGGACTAAATCATTACAAAATTGGAAGTATAGGGACTAAATCGTTACAAATCAAAGTTCAGGGACTAAAATGTTACTTTCATGAAAGTTTGGGGACTAAAAGTGATTTTTAACCTAACTATTATAATAAGACCTAATATCTAGGTGTATTAAACAAATTTAATTTACCTAGCGACATTATTCTAACATTAACCTGTGATTAATTCAACTTCGGTGTTCCAGATCAGTTCCTAGGTAGGAGGTGTTCCGTATACCATCAACTTAAATACCTCCAATCCTTAGACAGAACTTCACTGGTAGAGTTCCCTTATAATCTCAGGAATGTTTGTCCTACTTAGTTCATTAAAACTATTTTAAAACTATGTAAGCATTTCTAATCCTATTAGAAAATGATCTTAGATCTAATTAATTTTAACTCATTTAAAATTAATTCATTTTAACCTAACATCCTATGTTTGCATGCATATCTTGATTATAGATTGACGGTTTCTAATCATAAATTTCAAACTATTTCAAAATTTTAATGATTAGCCCTATAATCATGCATACTATAGTTTAAATCAATTAACAATCATATTCAAATGAATCAAATTTAAACTATACAACTTTTGCATTGCATGGAAATTAATATAACTTTTATATTAACATATGGATGTTTCATGCTCAATGCAACTTGATTTCCATTTTTAATAAATTAACAATTAATTATTGCCAAAAATGGTAAATCACAGTAGGATTCTGCAAACAATTCATTTCTTAAATATAACTCATATATTAAAACTATGTAATTGCATGCATCATGTTATCTCATTTTCATGATTATTATATAACTCAAATATATATAAATCAATCATGAAAAACCATGCATTATCCCATTCATCATAATCATATTATAATATAGATAATGCATGAGCATGCTTTATAACCTAAGGTGGGATTAATAATCTAAATGACATCCATAAAGAATTTAAATAGCTAATGAACCGGTTAATTGGCCCCTAGGATAAAATTAAAACATAAAATTACATTAACTTTATAAATTTTATCCTATTGAGTCTTCCGCCGCTCCAGAACCAGAGAAAACAACCCGAACCGCCTCGAACCAGGCCCAAAATTAGGTGAACCGAGCCAATAACATAGAAAATCGGGCTGATCCAGCAAAAAACCAAACCAGATCGATTTCCCGGTCATGATCCCGATCGGGAATTTCCCGGTCTCGATCTCGGCCGGGAAATTTTCCTACAAATCCTACAATCGTCGATTCCTTTGTTTTGCAGTCTGTTTTTCCGATTTCCAGCGCCGTTCTTCACGATTTTTCGAACAAAATCATCTCGATCACCATCGATAACAGCCCTAAATCTAGACACAGACTTACAAAGACTCGATTTACATAAATTTGCCCAAAACGTAGGGGCCCTTACATTATCAGATCACATAAAAAACGTAAATCTATTGGCCAATTCTAGGGAATTCTAGGGAATCATTCTCACAAGGAACAACGTGTGGATTGCTTGTGGGAGCAACAAAGGGAATTCTAGGGAATTTTCTTTTTGGTCTCTGTACTCTAGAGAGAAAATGCAGAGATCACCGTAACTGAGAGAGAGATTGCGTGTGAGTGATAGAGAGAGAGAGAGAGTCTAACCCTAACTGAAGAGGTGAGTCTCCGTAAAATACCAGAACTACCTCCTATTATCCCTCTCAATCGTGCATTCAACTAAGTTAGTGGGATTGTAACTAATAAATTAATTATTAAATAATTAATAATTAATTAATTGATAATAAGATTACTAATTAATCTTAATATAAATTACATAAATCACATTTATGTAAACATCCCACATAACCTATGGTTTTAATGTAATATAATTAAATGAAATTTAATTAAATTAAATTAAAACTAAAATATTAATTAATTCATCAATTAATTAATACTATAACTAAATATCTTATATTTAATTACATCTCTCTCATATAAACTATAGAATTAATGTACATCAAATGTGTATTAATTATAATCTATAGTTTTAATATGAATCCAATTCATATTAAATTTAACACTCGAACACCTTCGAATATCCAATTCCCTTAGAAATTTACCTCAACACCCTTAGTGAGCTACCGGTGGGACCTAATGGACCTACAGATCAGAAGCTCCAACGATGTGAGATTAATTGGCTAAACTCATTAACCAAATTAATCAATATTTGTTAACTGTGGTTCACTCCACTAAAGAACCACAACTGCACTCTTCTCACTGCAGATATATTTCTGTGTCCACGGATATCGACCATTAACAACAAGTTAGCCCTTAACGTGTGTTCGTACCCCATCTAGGTCAAATTATAATTTTACCCCTAGGATACCTCTTCATCCTTAAGTAACAGTGCTCCTCTAATGAACAACCTGTTTGAGGTCCAACCAACAAACAGAAGTCCCTCTCGTGCCATAGAGAGGGCAGGGTCCATTGTTCAAGACCCGGAGACACCACTTAAGGGAACACACCTCTACTTACCCTAAAGACAAGAAGGAGTGAATTCCATCTTGTAAGACTATGTTTCCAGCTCCCCACTTGGTTTTGTCCCCAAAATGGTAGGCTTATTGAGTCGACGAATTGGCCACTCTGACCCGTACAAATCAAAGGACAATGCTGTTGGGTTTTATGCCCTAAAACTCGTAGATAGTGAATGTAACCGTTGACCGGATATTAATGAAATAATATTGATATATTTTTCCATTAATTGTTATTAGTTATTTTATATTTGTATTTGCCAAATAATAACCCCAATCCAATAAACTAGACATCCAAGGTTGTAATATGAGTCTTGAACAATATGTAGCGACATATGAGATCATTGTTCAAGAAACAGCCTAAAGGGTCTATAGTATAGGGATAAGACTGGGTGCCTTATCCTGGTGACACTATGGATACGACCCACTTTGTATTTGATACAAACGTTGCGATCCAACGCGTTCGTGTAGGAGACATGCGAGTGGGAGTATCCTATGCAATGAGTTTGCATAAGACCGGACCGCGAAATAGTAACCACTGGTTATAACACCGTTAACTAGTTGGTTTTCTATTTCACTAGGACGACCTAAACAACTTAGTCTTAATCCTGAGTTGATTATGGACTCCTGCTCATGAGAGATTGTCCTTTGATTTGTATGGGTGAGAGTGGCCAATACGCCGACTCAATAAGCCTACCACTTTGGGGACAAGACCGAATGGGGTGCTGGGAACATAATCGTACAAGATGGAATTCACTCCTTCTCGACTTTAGGGAAGCAGATGAGTGTTCCCTTAAGTGGTTACTCCGAGTCTTGAACAAAGGGTCCTACCCTCTCAATGGCACGAGAGGGTTTTCTGTTTGATGGTTGGACCACAAACGGGTTGTTCATTAGAGGAGAATTGGTACTTAAGGAAATAGAGGTAACCCAGGGGTAAAACGGTAATTTGACCCAGCTGGTGTTACGGACACTCGTGAAGGACTAACTAGTCGATTTTGGTCTAGATCCGTGGACACAGAAAATATGTCTGCAGTGAGAAGAGTGCAACTGTGAGTCTATAGTGGAATGTACACACAGTTAACGAAAATTGATTAATGTGGTTAATGAGTTTGACCAATTAATCTCACATCGTTGGAGCTTCTGATCTGCAGGTCCATTAGGTCCCACTGGTAGCTCGTAAAGTAATTTGAGGTAACTAAGTAATAAAAGTAAATTGAAAATGTTCAATTTATTAAGGGAAACAAATATAATATATATTGATATATTATTATGAGAGAAATTAATATTTGAAAAGTTCAAATATAAATTTATGGAAGTTTGAAAGAGTTCAAAATAATGAATTAATTAATTTAAGGCCTAAAATGTGTTTGGGCAAATTAATTAATTCAAGGCCGGGAATTAAATATGTGATATTTAATTGGTGGTTAATTAATTAAAGAATTCATTAACTGGGAATTAATCAATTATGGAAATAATTAATCACTTAAGGAAGTGATTAATCATTTATGGAAATGATCTAATCACTTATGGAAGTAATTAGTCATTTGTGGAAAAGATTAATCAATTGTGGAATTGATTGATCATGATTGATTAATTAAGGAATAAGATTGAATCAATTATGGAAAAGATTGATTTAATTGAATATTTTATTCATGGCCTCTCTTCTATAAATAGAACACTAGACCTAATTGGTCATGACACTTGACACTCTTGAAAGACAAGACCTAGAATTCTCTCTAGCCTCCCTCTTAGAGAAAGACTCCCACAAGTCTTTTGCCTCCTAGACTTAGAGACATACCGGTGTAACCTCTGTGGTGATTGTGTCAATCAAAGAAGAAATTTCCAGCGAAGAAAAACAAAGGCGGCTGGTGCGTTTTCGTTCGTGGAGCGTCGTTGGCGAAGAACGGTCAAGTCTTCAACGAAGGTTTGTAACGGTTCTTCCTCTTTTCTTTAGAAAAGTATTAAAAATAAATTTAGATTTATTTTAGCATGTTTAAACCTATTTTACAGCGGCTTTAAAGGTTGTTTAAAGTTTTGTTTGAGTTATCGTAACGGTATTTTAATGTTAATTAATATACGGCGTAAGGTCCAATCGATGTGCTTCCGCTGCGTGGGGACTTTTATTCCTTTCAATCGGCATCAGAGCCATCGCTGTCCCTATTAATTAATATTAAAAGTTGCGATAGGCTCAAATAGGTGGGATTTATGCATAATGTATGTTCGGTTTGCGTTGAACTGTTTGGGTTAATTTTATGGCCATACATTTTTTTTATGTGATTTTGATCATGTAAGGCCCGGTGTTTCGGGTAATTTTATGTAAATCGAGTCCTTGTAAGTCCGTGTCTAGATTTAGGGTTGTTATCGATGGAGATCGAGATGATTTTGGGCGAAAATCATGAAGAACGGCGCTGGAAATCGGAAAAGCAGAGTGCAGAACAAAGGAATCGACGTTTTTAGGGTTGCTGGAAAATTTCCCGGTCGGGATCCCGGCCGGGATCCCGATCAAGATCGTGACCGAGATTCTGACCGAGATGCTGACCGGGATCCAGACCGGGGATCGTGACCGAGATCCAGATGGGATCGTGACCGAGATCAAGACCGGGGATCGTGACCGGGACCCCGACCGGGATCCAGACAGAGATCCAGACCGGGATCCTGACCGGGAAATCGATCTGGTTCGATTTATTTTGCTGGATCAGCCCGATTTTCTGTGTTATTGGCCCGATTCAGTCAATTTCTGGCATAGTTCGTGATTTTGGAGGCCGGTTCGAGGTGGTTCGGGGCGGTTCGTGATGTCTAGACAAAATTCCGGAGCTGTACAAGGATTTTTAGGATAGAATTTAGCTAAATTAATGTAATTTAATGCTTTATTTTATCCTAGGGGCCAAAATTAACCGGTTCAATTGCTATTTATATGCTTTATGGATGTCATATAGAATATTTAATCCCACCTTAGGTTTTAAACATGCTCATGCATTTTTTATATATTATAAATTGTTATAATGTATGTTTAAATGCATGAAATTGTTTTCATATTTTTTAATATAAGTGTATATTAATTATATGAAAAATTGGAAAGCATGAAGCATGCCATTACTTAAATTAAATATAAATAGTTATGTTTAATGTGATGAATGAAGCATGCTTGATTGATTTTCTTGATTGACTTATAATTGTTATATTAAAAGAAAATCAATATTACATGAAGCATGAAACATCCATAGTTAATAATATAATTGTTATATTATTCATGCAATTAGTGTGGTTTAATAATTTAATTTGAATGAGATTGTTGAATGAATTAAACCCTAGATTCTTGATTATAGGATTAATCATTAAAATTTGAAATAGTTCTTTTATATTAATGATTAGAAACTGTCATTCTATAATCAAGATTTGCATGCAAACATAAGATCATAGGATAAATTGGATTAATTTTAAATTTTTTAAAATTAATTAGACCTAGATCGTTTTCTAATAGGATTAGAATCTTTTCTTACTTAGAATTAAAAATAGTTTTAATTGACTAAGTAGGAAAAACATTACTATGATTATAAGGGAACTCCAACGGTAATGTTCTGTCTAAGGCTGGGGGTATTTAAGTTGACGGTTTACGGAACACAACCTACCTGGGAACTGACCTCGAATACCGGAGTTGAATTAATCATAGTTAAATGTTAGCATGTAATGTCACTAGGTTTATTAAAAGTGTTTAATGCACCTAGATCTTTAGAGTAAAGACCTTACATTACTGAGGTTATAAGGGAACTCTCTCGGTCAATTTCTGTCTAAGGCTGGGGGTATTTAAGTTGACGGTTTACAGAACACCTCCTACCTGGGAACTAACCCGAACATTGAGTTGAACTAACCATAGTAATGTTGACTTGCAATGTTGGGTTTATTAAAAGAAGTTTAATTCACCCAAAAGATTGCAGCTGAATCCTTTCCATAATTGTTATAATAGGATCAGACTTAGATAGATTGACTTAGCCGAATACTATCTAAGTTAAATAACCCTATATTAACCATAGGACATTTTCAATGGGTGGAAAGTTACAAAACGAGATTTAAATCAAGTTTTGCTCCTATGTCCCTATATTCACAACGTGAGATTCATGCTCGGCTTTGAGTCGCCTTAGGAGCGGCCTCCCTTCGGAAAGTGTTTGCATGAATCAATATCAAGGTGAATGGGAAAAATGTCTAGAGTAAGTGGGAGCGGGACACGTGTCAACGTATCCCTCGGTCTCCGCCCATAGTTCACACCGTGAGAGTCCTATGATCTGCCTGCAAGTTGTCCTGGCGCAACCATCCCTTCGGAGGGCCTGGTCATAGGATTCGGAACATCGTGAACTCCTGAAAAGGATAGGAGCTCTTAGGCTAATCACCAACAGTTGTCTTTCCCTTCGGTAGCCTGTTGGTGCGTGCCTCTGAGATCTGAAAGTGGGAGGGTTACACTTACGAGGATGAGTTAAAAGTGTTAACAAATCCTTGACCGAACAACGGTGGCTAATGTCTATAGGAATATGAGTTATTCTGGAATTAGAATTAGCTGAGAGGTGTCTCATTTCAAAGGAGAAGTACCTGATCACCCTTTCGGTGGCTGATATTCTAAACCTCTGAAACATCGTTGCAAAACTAAATCGATAGTTTTAGGGTTCTGTGATTGTTCGTTTTGCTAAATTGATTGGATTGTGTGCAATTGTTCGCTTGTATGATGAGTTAAGGCAAAGATAACTAATACGGTCATTGTTTGTTTAAATTTCAGCAATGTCTTCCTCAATTGTCTCTCTGCTTAAAAATGAGAAATTAACCGGCGAAAATTATGCTACGTGGAAGTCGAACCTGAATACGATTCTTGTTGTCGATGATCTGCGGTTCGTCTTAACGGAGGATTGTCCTCCAGCCCCTGCTCGTAATGCATCCCAAAGTAGTTAATGATGCTTATGACCGCTGGACAAAGGCCAATGATAAGACTCGCGTCTAAATCCTAGCCAGCTTATCTGAAGTTTTGGCTAAAAGGCATGAGAGCATGGTAACAGCGAGGGAGATTATGAACTCTCTCCAGGAGATGTTTGGACAACCGTCCTACCAACTCCACCATGACGCTCTCAAATACGTTTATAGCTATCGCATGAAAGAGGGCACGTCTGTTCGGGAGCATGTCCTGGATATGATGGTCCAATTCAACGTGGCAGAGGCAAACGAGGCGGTCATAAATGAGCGTAGTCAGGTTGCATTCATCTTAGAATCTCTTCCGAAGAGTTTTCTACAGTTTCGAAGCAATGCAATGATGAATAAAATAACATTCAACCTGACTAGCCTCCTGAATGAGCTACAACTCTATCAGTCTCTTCTTAAGAACAAGGGACAGATAGAAGGAGAGGCAAACGTTGTCCACTCTAAAAGAAAGTTCGAGAAGGGTTCATCCTCTGGAACTAAATCTGTAGCCACTTCTTCAAAGAAAACTCAGAAGAAGAAAGGAAACAAGGGGAAAGCTCCCAGCACTGCTGCTAAAAGCAAGGGAAAAGCCAAAGCTATGGCAGACAAGGACAAGTGTTTCCACTGCAATGTAGATGGACATTGGAAGAGAAACTGCCCAAAGTACCTTGCTGAGAAAAAGAAGGAAAAGGAAGGTAAATTTGATTTACTTGTTTTAGAAACATGCCTGGTAGAACATGATGAGTTAACCTGGATACTTGATTCAGGAGCAACTAATCATGTTTGCTCTTCTTTTCAGGAAAATAGTTCCTTTCGGCAGTTGAACGATGGGTAAATGACACTCAGGGTCGGAACTGGAGAAGTCATTTCAGCTAAAGCAGTGGGAGCTGCGAAGTTATTTTTTAGAAATAGATTCTTACTTTTAGAAAGTTTGTTAATCGTTCCCAAGATTAAGAGGAACTTAATTTCTGTTTCATGTTTGATTGAACAATCGTATACAGTTACTTTTGATATGAATGAAGCGTTCATTTATAAAAATGTTGTACTTATTTGTTCAGCCAAATTGGAAAATAACTTGTACGTTTTAAGACCAACCGAAAACAAAGCACTTTTAAATCACGAATTATTTAAAACTGCTGAAAATCAAAGAAAAAGGTAAAAGATTTCTCCATCAAGTAACAATACTCATCTTTGGCATCTCAGACTTGGTCATATAAACATCGATAGGGTCGGTCGTTTGGTAAAGAATGGACTTCTAAGCAAGTTAGAAGATGATTCACTACCACCTTGTGAACCTTGTCTCGAGGGAAAAATGACCAAGACACCCTTTACTGGAAAAGGTTACAGAGCCAAAGAACCCTTAGAGTTAATACATTCAGATCTGTGTGGTCCAATGAATGTAAAAGCTCGAGGAGGGTACGAATATTTCATCTCATTTATAGATGATTATTCAAGATATGGTTACTTGTACCTAATGGGACATAAGACTGAAGCCCTTGAAAAGTTTAAGGAGTTTAAGGCTGAAGTTGAAAACCTATTAGGTAAATCTATTAAAGTACTTCGATCTGATCGAGGAGGGGAGTATATGGATCAAAGATTCCAGGATTATATGATAGAACATGGAACCCAATCTCAACTCTCAGCCCCTGGTACACCTCAACAGAATGGTGTGTCAAAAAAGAGAAATAGAACCTTGTTGGACACGGTTCGATCAATGATGAGCTATGCTCAATTGCCTAGCTCGTTTTGGGGGTATGCAGTAGAGACTGCAGTATACATCTTGAACAATGTTCCCTCGAAAAGTGTTTCTGAAACACCTTTCGAATTATGGAAGGGGCGTAAACCTAGTTTGCATCACTTTCGCATCTGGGGTTGTCCAGCACACGTGCTTGTGACAAATCATAAGAAACTGGGACCTCGTTCAAAACTGTGCCAATTTGTTGGTTACCCTAAAGAAACGAGAGGTGGTTATTTCTACGACCCACAAGAAAATAAGGTGATTGTATCGACAAACGCCACTTTCTTAGAGGAAGACCACATGAGAGATCATAAACCACGCAACAAAATAATATTAAGAGAAGCTACTGAAGAATCATCAAGAGTTGTTGATGAAGTTGGACCTTCAACAAGGGTTGATGAAGGAACTAGTTCTTCAGATCCATCCCGTCCATCTCAAACGTTGGGAATGTCTCGACGCAGTGGGAGGGTTGTATTACAACCTGACCGCTACTTGGGTTTAACTGAAACTCAGGTTGTCATACCTAATGATGACATTGAGGATCCATTGTCCTATCGACATGCAATGAATGACGAAGATAAGGATGAATGGGTCAAAGCCATGAACCTAGAAATGGAGTCAATGTACTCCAATTCTGTATGGGAACTTACAGATCTACCAAATGGGGTAAAACCCATAGGGTGCAAATGAATCTATAAGAGAAAAAGAGATGCAGCTGGAAAGGTACAGACCTTCAAAGCTAGACTGGTGGCAAAGGGTTATACCCAAAAGGAATTGGTTGACTATGAGAAAACCTTTTCTCCTGTAGCCATGTTAAAGTGCATAAGAATTCTCTTATCCATAGCCACATATTATGACTATGAAATATGGCAAATGGATGTCAAGACTTCCTTTCTGAATGGTAATCTTGAAGAGAATATCTTCATGTCTCAACCCGAAGGGTTCATAGCCCAAGGTCAGGAACAAAAGGTTTGTAAGCTCAATCGATCCATTTATGGATTGAAACAAGCGTCCAGATCATGGAACATTAGATTTGATATTGCAATCAAATCTTTTGGCTTTGACCAAAACGTTGATGAGTCTTGTGTGTACAAGAAAGTCAACAAAATGAAAGTAGCTTTTCTAATACTTTATGTATACGATATCCTACTCATTGGGAATGATGTAGGATACCTCACTGACATTAAGAAATGGCTAGCAGCCCAATTCCAAATGAAAGATCTGGGAGAGGCTCAATATGTTCTGGGAATCCAAATCATTAGGGATCGTAAGAACAAAACGCTAGCTCTGTCTCAAGCAACGTATATTGACAAGATGTTGTCTCGATATTCGATGCAAAATTCCAAGAAGGGACTACTACCCTTCAGACATGGGGTACACCTGTCTAAGGAACAGTCTCCTAAGACACCTCAAGAAATTGAGAACATGAGACACATTCCCTATGCCTCAGCTGTGGGCAGCTTAATGTATGCTATGCTCTGCACTAGGCCTGACATATGTTATGCAGTGGGAGTAGTCAGTAGGTATCAGTCTAATCCAGGGTTGGACCATTGGGGAGCGGTTAAGAATATCCTCAAGTATCTTCGGAGAATGAGGGACTACATGCTTGTGTATGGAGCTAAGGATTTGATTCTTACTGGATACACTGACTCTGACTTTCAAGCTGATAAGGATTCAAGGAAATCCACATCAGGGTAAGTATTCACCCTCAATGGAGGAGCAGTAGTGTGGAGAAGCATCAAACAAAGATGCATAGCAGACTCAACCATGGAGGCTGAGAATGTAGCAGCTTGTGAAGCAGCTAAGGATGCATAGCAGACTCAAAGGACAATGCTGTTGGGTTTTATGCCCTAAAACTCGTAGATAGTGAATGTAACCGTTGACCGGATATTAATGAAATAATATTGATATATTTTTCCATTAATTGTTATTAGTTATTTTATATTTGTATTTGCCAAATAATAACCCTAATCCAATAAACTAGACATCCAAGGTTGTAATATGAGTCTTGAACAATATGTAGCGACATATGGAATCATTGTTCAAGAAACAGCCTAAAGGGCCTATAGTATAGGGATAAGACTGGGTGCCTTATCCTGGTGACACTATGGATACGACCCACTTTGTATTTGATACAAACGCTGCGATCCAACGCGTTCGTGTAGGAGACATGCGAGTGGGGGTATCCTATGCAATGAGTTTGCATAAGACCGGACCGCGAAATAGTAACCACTGGTTATAACACCGTTAACTAGTTGGTTTTCTATTTCACTAGGACGACCTAAACAACTTAGTTTTAATCCTGAGTTGATTATGGACTCCTGCTCATGAGAGATTGTCCTTTGATTTGTATGGGTGAGAGTGGCCAATACGCCGACTCAATAAGCCTACCACTTTGGCGACAAGACCGAATGGGGAGCTGGAAACATAATAGTACAAGATGGAATTCACTCCTTCCCGACTTTAGGGAAGCAGATGAGTGTTCCCTTAAGTGGTTACTCCGAGTCTTGAACAAAGGGCCCTACCCTCTCAATGGCACGAGAGAGTTTTCTGTTTGATGGTTGGACCACAAACAGGTTGTTCATTAGAGGAGAATTGGTACTTAAGGAAATAGAGGTAACCTAGGGGTAAAACGGTAATTTGACCCAGCTGGTGTTACGGACACTCGTGAAGGACTAACTAGTCGATTTTGGTCTAGATTCGTGGACACGGAAAATATGTCTGCAGTGAAAAGAGTGCAACTGTGAGTCTATAGTGGAATGTACACACAGTTAACGAAAATTGATTAATGTGGTTAATGAGTTTGACCAATTAATCTCACATCGTTGGAGCTTCTGATCTGCAGGTCCATTAGGTCCCACTGGTAGCTCGTAAAGTAATTTGAGGCAACTAAGTAATAAAAGTAAATTGAAAATGTTCAATTTATTAAGGGAAACAAATATAGTATATATTGATATATTATTATGAGAGAAATTAATATTTGAAAAGTTCAAATATAAATTTATGGAAGTTTGAAAGAGTTCAAAATAATGAATTAATTAATTTAAGGCCTAAAATATGTTTGGGCAAATTAATTAATTCAAGGCCGGGAATTAAATATGTAATATTTAATTGGTGGTTAATTAATTAAAGAATTCATTAACCGAGAATTAATCAATTATGGAAATAATTAATCACTTAAGGAAGTGATTAATCATTTATGGAAATGATCTAATCACTTATGAAAGTAATTAGTCATTTGTGGAAAAGATTAATCAATTATGAAATTGATTGATCATGATTGATTAATTAAGGAATAAGATTGAATCAATTATGGAAAAGATTGATTTAATTGAATATTTTATTCATGGCCTCTCTTCTATAAATAGAACACTAGACCTAATTGGTCATGACACTTGACACTCTTGAAAGACAAGACCTAGAATTCTCTCTAGCCTCCCTCTTAGAGAAAGACTCCCACAAGTCTTTTGCCTCCTAGACTTAGAGACATACCAGTGTAACCTCTGTGGTGATTCTGTCAATCAAAGAAGAAATTTCCAGCGAAGAAAAACAAAGGCGGCTGCTGCGTTTTCGTTCGTGGAGCGTTGTTGGCGAAGAACGGTCAAGTCTTCAACGAAGGTTTGTAACGGTTCTTCCTCTTTTCTTTAGAAAAGTATTAAAAATAAATTTAGATTTATTTTAGCATGTTTAATCCTATTTTACAGCGGCTTTAAAGGTTGTTTAAAGTTTTGTTTGAGTTATCGTAACGGTATTTTAATGTTAATTAATATACGGCGTAAGGTCCAATCGATGCGCTTCCGCTGCGTGGGGACTTTTATTCCTTTCAAATGCCTCATGGACAGGCGTCCATAATCCACTTAGGATTAAGACCAAGTTGCCTAGGTCATCCTAGTGAAATAGAAACCGATCTAACTAACGATGTTACAGTTAGTGGTTAACTATTTTGCGGTCCGGTTTTTGTGTAAACTCATTGCACAGGATACCCCCACTCACATGTCAACTACATGAACGCGTTGGATCATTACGTTTGTATCAGTATACAAAGCGGGTCGTATCCATAGTGTCACCAGGATAAAGTACCCAGCCTCATCCCTATACTACAGACCTTTCAGGCTAAAACTTGAACATTGATCCCCGTATGTCCCTACATACTAGTTCAAGCCTCATTCTATTAGCCTTGGATGTTTAGTTTATTGGATTAGGGTTGATAAGACAAGATATAATACAAACATTAAATAATACATGACTTTTATTAATGTTCGGTCAAATGTACATTTACTATCTACGAGTTTTAGGGCATAAAACCCAACAAAAGTAACAAATTAAATGGCCTATAGTATAAGGATAAGGCTGGCTACCTTATCCTGGAGACACTATGTGATACGGCCTACCTTGTATCCGATACAGATGCAATGATCCAAAGCATCCATGTAGGAGACATGCGGGTGGGGGTATCCTATGCAATGAGTTTGCATAAGACCGGACCGCGAAATAGTAACCACTAGATGTAACGTCGTTAACTAGTTTACGTTTCTATTTCAATAGGATGACCTAGGTAACTCAATCTCAATCCTGAGTCTGTTATGAACTCCTTTTCAGGAGAGATTGTCCTTAGATTTGTATGGGTAAGAGTGGCCTGCTTGCCGACTCAATACTCCTACCATTTAAAAGGCAATACAGAATGGGGGCTGGGAACATAACACTACAAGATGTGTGTTCCCTTAAGGGCTGATTCCGAGGCTTGAACAAAAGCGCGCTGTCCTCTCCTGGCCCGAGAGGAATTTCTGTTTAGTGGTTGGACCTTAAACAAGTTGTTCATTAGAGGGATCAGTGGTACTTAAGGATCCAGAGGTAACCTAGGAGTAAAATGGTGATTTGACCCAGTTGGTGTTACGAACACACGTGAGGATTGACTTACTGCATTGGTCGATATCCGTGGACACAGAAATATTCGACAGTGAGAAGAGTGCAGCTGTGGGTCTTTAGTGGAGTGACCCACAGTTAACGAATGTTGATTGACTCGGTTAATGAGTTTAGCTGATCAATCTCGTATCGTTGGAGCTTTTGATCTGTAGGTCCATTAGGTCCACCTACTAGCTCATAACGGGTTCTGAGATATTTTGGTCTTTATATTAAAGGGAATTAATGTATGGAGATACATTATAGTATAAAGTTTAATTAAGAATTAAACTTTATAATTAATTTTGGATATGATTGAAAATTAATTATTGAGAAAATAATGAATTTAATTAAATATGTGATATTTAATTAATTCATGAATTAATTATTTGGGGAATTAATTAATTTAATTTAGTTTGGTTAAATATGATTTAATCGAATTAATACTATAGTTTTTATTAATGTACATTTAGATGCACCTTACAACTATAGGTTAAATGAGGGAGATAAAATTGAATATGATTCAATTGTAAAATTAATTAAATATTGGATATTTAATTAATGTGAATTCAACTAATAGAATTAATTGAATGACCAATTTAATTCAATTGAATATGATTGAAATTGAATTAAATACCTTATGTTATAATTGATTTAATTAAATTAATTATAATTATTTAATTAATTAAATAATAAATGATAATTATTATTTAATTAATCGACGGTTTGTATCGCATTGATTATGATCAATGGTAGAGATTAAGTTGGGAATAACTCCCTCCCCACTTATTGTAAAGTTGGGAGGGAGTTTCCCTAACTAAGGGATTCCTCTCATTCACACAAATGACAGAGAAGAACTCTCTGACCTCTCTCTCTCAAATTTAGAAAATTACAGCAACATTTTTGCTAGGTTTTTTCCTTCAAGACCAAGAGAACGATCCCACAATCGTTCTCTCAAGGAAGATCCTAGAGCGTAGCGGGTGTTCTTGCATGGTGGTGTCCCATTGGAAGATCTAGAAAGTTTGTGGAGCATCGTGCTGCTTTTTATGTGTCTTCCATGTAAGTTTTTCTAAGATCTAAAATAGTTTTAGATTTTATTTTTCAGCATGCTTAACATAGATCTAAATATAAATTGTTTCTGTTTTAATTGTTCCCAACATACTGGTATTCAATATAATTGTAATTAAATCTCAAACGGTGAAAACCGCTTCCGCAAGGGGATTCAATTCCTTCAAACCACCCACGATTGCACGATTTCAGTGGATAGAGTGATGCTACTCTATTGCATTATGAAGGGGTTGGAGATCAACGTGGGGAGCATTATCAGGGATGAGATTTTAGTCTGTGGGAGAAAACGAGCAGACAGGCTTTTCTTTGGATCACTCATCACCCAACTTTGCCATAGGGTGAAGATCGTTTCGAGCACGGACGTGAAACGTCACTTCTTCAAGCCAAACATTTATCTGCCCTTGATTGGGAAGCTCCAGTTGAGCAGCATCCAGAGGAAAGACAAAGCCTCCACATCTCCGGCCACACCGACATCAGGGCCGAGCATGGCTTCTCCATCCCAGCACACTCCTTTCACAGGGCCTTCACCATCATCGGAAGCCCTAGCCATTGCCTACCGCCAGCTAGATGAAATCAGGGAGAACCTGAGAACATATTGGGCATATGCAAAGGGGAGGGATGAAGCCATTAGAGAGTTTTATCTCTCTATCGCCCTAAGTATTGCTCCGGTCTTTCTCAATTTCCCTCAGTCGCTGTTGCCTCAAGAAGAGAAGGATTTTGATGAAGAGGAAGAAGACATTGATGATGAACATGATGAAGAGAAAGAGAGTTCCTCGGACGAGGAATAAGGGAGTTTTCTGACCCCTTTACTTGCTGCCTTTTTGTGAAAAATATTGTTTGTTGTTTTTGTTGCTTGTTATTTTTTTTAGTTTTAGCATGTTTTGAATTCTTTTTTTATTGCTTAGTTGTTGTTTTGATTGATTTAAATTGGTTAGTTGTTAGTAATTTTGATCATAGGGTAGTTTAGATAGTTTGTGGATAGTTTAGGATAGGTAAATTTGGATTTTAATTTTATCTTGAAAAAAATCTGCTTGCTATTTTTTTAGCTTAACCTATGAACTTTTTGAATGAAAAAAAAAATCAACTTTAAAGAAAAATTGCTTTAAAATGTCTGGGAAGAAAAGCATGTTTTCAAGGAGTTTTCTTTTATGCCCTTGATGATGAAAACTAGAGCTTTGTTCTATATCTCAAAAGGGCCACTGTCACAACTAAATTGTTTTCTAGTCATAGGCTTTCCATTAGTCTTTTTCTTTACCGAATTTTCTTAAGTCTAAACTTCCTCATGTTTAACCTTTCTAACACTCTAGGAGAGTTTAACCTTGATATTTTGAAAATAAAAATCCTCATTTTTAGCCCATGCCTAAAAAACAAAGCCAATGAGGACATTGTCTACCTTTAAGTTTGGGGGGGGGGGGGAGGTGCTCTATGCTTTGCTATGTAAATATATGTGTAAATCTGTACTGTTGGAAAAAGAATATGTGCTCAGTATGTATCATCTTGTCCTAAAAAAATGAAAAATGAAAAATGAAAAACCGAGAGTTACTCCTCCTTCCTAGGGTTTACTGAGTAACCAGATATACATTCTGTAACTTATTTCTTCTTTCAGAAATTGAATGATAATCAACTAATCTCTTCCCTAGGAAGAAAGTTTGAAATCAAAAATTGAAGGAGAGGATAATTGTATTGAATATAGGCTCTGATACCAATCGCTTGATGCTAACCGCAAAGAGAAAATCAAAATCAGGATCGATAGTACAAGAGGATGGCAAGAAGATCGAAGGATTTCGAATGATGCCTTTGTATTACTACTTGGAAGTCATTTATAGACCCCGAACTTCAAACTAAATTGAATATAGAAAATTAAAAGCTAAGATCGAAACATCAGGACAGGACCCCTGATAGATTCGTTGGAAATACAAATATTATCTAAAAAGAAAAAGACAAATCTAGGAAATACCAAAAATAAAAGACAAACCTTGGAAATATTTAAAGACAAAAGTTGGAAATGTAAGTCTTGGAAATGAAAAAAGATAAAATGAAAAATGTAAAACAAACAAAATACTTGGAAATGAAAAAAGATAAAATGACAAAGTGTTGGGAATATGCATGGAATTTGAATGTTGCCAGCTAATTTGGGAGATGACAGTTGTTTCTATTCTTGTGATCTGATATCTTGTCGGCTAAATTATTGATTCTTCTCTTCGTTTGATCACCCTAGGCTAATTACTTGTTTACCAACGGTCTCACTGCCTCATCTTGGGACTTACTGCCTGGAACACCAAACTAGGTCTTCACGAACTAGGAGAATTATCAATAATCTTCGTCTTCAAGATCTCTAAATCTTTTGCTTTAATTGCTCTGACGCTTCTTCAAAATATTTGCTAGCTGAAATTTACAGTGTAAACTAGAATATGTACAGAGTTTACACTCATTAAGTTTAGGAACACGAGGATATACACGTTTTTTTTTTAAATATATGTACAATTATGATGTTAAAACTTCTTTATGAAGCAACTCTTTTGTTCATCATTTGTTTCTTTTTTAAACAGGAAATTTTAATTGTTTCGGAGCTCACATGGGTTGTGAGTCGAGGCATGGATCGTCTAGTTCGTAGTCTGGCTCATTCTCTTCTCCTTGTATAGAAGAAGCAGGAGATTCACTTTCTGAAGAAGTTGCCATTTGAAGAATCCTCTAGAAGCCTGCATCAGATGTCGTTTGAGCAAGAGCTGCCAGAAGCTTGGATTTATCATTTAGGAATTCGACATTCTTTTTGATGTCGACGTCCTGGAGATAGCCGTTCTGTGCGAACCATTCCTTTATTTGTTTGAGGGTGGCATGCTAAAAATTAAATTTATCCCACAAGTTGATTTTTAAGACCTTTGTGATCGTCTTGTATTGAGGATGGTTGTTAAGGGAGAAATTCCAACAGAAAATCCATGGAATTTTAAAATACAAACAAAATCTCATAGAATTATGAAATGCTGTTTTTTGGATATTCGTTGCAAAATAATAATATGATTCCTGCATGGGTATTGGTAAAATTGAAGGGAATAAAAGTCCCCACGCAGCGGAAGCGCATCGATTGGACCTTACGCCGTATATTAATTAACATTAAAATACCGTTACGATAACTCAAACAAAGCTTTAAACTAACTTTAAAGTTGCTGTAAAATGGTTTAAAACATGCTAAAATAAATCTAAATTTATTTTAAAAAACTTTTCTAACGAAAAGAGGAAGAACCGTTACAAACCTCCGTTGTAGACTTGACCGTTCTTCGCCGACAACGCTCCAACGAACGAAAACGCAGCAGCCTTCTCGCCTCTTGATCGCTGGATTTTCTTCTTTGAATGACACAATAACCACAGAGGTTACACCGGTATGTCTCTAAGTCTAGGAGGCCAAAGACTTGTGGGAGTCTTTCTCTAAGAGGGAGGCTAGAGAGAATTCTAGGTCTTGTCTTTCAAGAGTGTCAAGTGTCATGACCAATTAGGTCTAGTGTTCTATTTATAGAAGAGAGGCCATGAATAAAATATTCAATTAAATCAATCTTTTCCAAAATTGATTCAATCTTATTCCTTAATTAATCAATCATGATCAATCAATTCCCCAATTGATTAATCTTTTCCATAAATGACTAATTTCTTCCATAAGTAATTAGATCATTCCCATAAATGATTAATCACTTCCTTAAGTGATTAATTATTTACATAATTGATTAATTCGTGGTTAATGAATTCTTTAATTAATTAACCACCAATTAAATATCACATATTTAATTTTCGGCCTTGAATTAATTAATTTTGCCCAAACACTTTTAGGACTTAAATTAATTAATTCTTTTCAATCTTCCATAAATTTATATTTGAACTTTTCAAATATTAATTTCTCTCATAATAATATATCAATATATATTATATTTATTTCCCTTAGTAAATTGAACATTTTCAATTTACATTTAATTACTTAGTTGCCTCAAATTACTTTACGAGCTACCAGTGGGACCTAATGGACCTGCAGATCAGAAGCTCCAACGATGTGAGATTAATTGGTTAAACTCATTAGCCACAATAATCAATATTCGTTAACTGTGTGTACATTCCACTATAGGCTCACAGTTGCACTCTTCTCACTGCAGACATATTTTCTGTGTCCACGGAACTTAGACCAATATCGACTAGTTAGTCCTTCACAAGTGTCCGTAACACCAGCTGGGTCAAATTACCGTTTTACCCCTGGGTCACCTCTATTTCCTTAAGTACCAATTCTCCTCTAATGAACAATCTGTTTATGGTCCAACCATTAAACAGAAAACCCTCTCGTGCCATTGAGAGGGTAGGGCCCTTTGTTCAAGACTCAGAGTAACCACTTAAAGGAACACTCATCTGCTTCCCTAAAGTCGGGAAGGAGTGAATTCCATCTTGCACGATTATGTTCCCAGCTCCCCATTCGATCTTGTCCCCAAAGTGGTAGGCTTATTGAGTCGGCGTATTGGCCACTCTCACCCATACAAATCAAAGGACAGTCTCTCATGAGCAGGAGTCCATAATCAACTCAGGATTTAGACTAAGTTGTCTCGGTCGTCCTAGTGAAATAGAAAAACAACTAGTTAACGGTGTTATAACTAGTGGTTACTATTCCGCGGTCCGGTCTTATGCAAACTCATTGCATAGGATACCCCCACTCGCATGTCTCCTACACGAACGCGTTGGATCGCAGCGTTTGTATCAAATACAAAGTGGGTCGTATCCATAGTGTCATCAGGATAAGGCACCCAGTCTTATCCCTATACTATAGACCCTTTAGGCTGTTTCTTGAACAATGATCCCATATGTCGCTACATATAGTTCAAGACTCATATTACAGCCTTGGATGTCTAGTTTATTGGATTAGGGTTATTATTAGGCAAAGACAAACATAAAATAACTAATAACAATTAATGGAAAAATATATCAATATTATTTCATTAATATCCGGTCAACGGTTACATTCACTATCTACGAGTTTTAGGGCATAAAACCCAACAAACTCCCACTTGAACTAAAACACTAGTTAGTGGGATGTAAATGCAATAATCTAAAGCTGGAAATACAATGAACTAGGGCATCCTTATACCCATTATACATTTCTCCCACTTGCCCTAGATTAGATGGCATACATATCTCGTAGACCTAGACCTTCTAGATGACCCTCAAACACTTTAGCCGTGAGAGCCTTTGTAAATGGATCAGCGATGTTGTGTTCCGAGGCGATCTTAGTGACGATCACATCTCCTCTTTGCACAATCTCCCGTATCAGGTGATACTTCCTCTCGATGTGTTTACCCCGTTTGTGGCTACGAGATTCTTTTGAGTTGGCTACAGCCCCACTGTTGTCACAGTATAGTGTTATGAGCACGTTCATATTCGGAACTACTTCCAAATCAGTCAAGAACTTTCTGAGCCACACTGCCTCCTTAGCTGCTTCGCAAGCTGCTACATACTCAGCCTCCATGGTTGAGTCTGCTATGCATCATTGTTTGATGCTTCTCCACACTACTGCTCCTCCATTGAGGGTGAATACTGACCCTGATGTGGATTTCCTAGAATCCTTATCAGCTTGAAAGTCAGAATCAGTGTATCCAGTAAGAATCAAATCCTTAGCTCCATACACAAGCATGTAGTCCCTCGTTCTCCGAAGATACTTGAGGATATTCTTAACCGCTCCCCAGTGGTCCAACCCTGGATTAGACTGATACCTTCTGACTACTCCCACTGCATAACATATGTCAGGCCTAGTGCAGAGCATGGCATACATTAAGCTGCCCACAGCTGAGGCGTAGGGAATGTGTCTCATGTTCTCAACTTCTTGAGGTGTCTTAGGAGATTGTTCCTTAGACAGGTGTACCCCATGTCTGAAGGGTAGGAGTCCCTTCTTGGAGTTTTGCATCGAATATCGAGACAACATCTTGTCAATATACGTTGCTTGAGACAGAGCTAGCGTTTTGTTCTTACGATCCCTAATTATTTGGATTCCCAGAACATATTGAGCCTCTCCCAGATCTTTCATTTGGAATTGGGCTGCTAGCCATTTCTTAATGTCAGTGAGGTATCCTACATCATTCCCAATGAGTAGGATATCGTCTACATAAAGTATTATAAAAGCTACTTTCCTTTTGTTGACTTTCTTGTATACACAAGGCTCATCAACGTTTTGGTCAAAGCCAAAAAATTTGATTGCAGTATCAAATCTAATGTTCCATGATCTGGATGCTTGTTTCAATCCATAAATGCATCGATTTAGCTTACAAACCTTTTGTTCCTGACCTTGGGCTATGAACCCTTCGGGTTGAGACATAAAGATATTCTCTTCAAGATTACCATTCAGAAAGGCAGTCTTGACGTCCATTTGCCATATTTCATAGTCATAATATGTGGCAATGGATAAAAGAATTCTTATGGACTTTAACATGGCTACAGGAGAAAAGGTTTCCTCATAGTCAACCCCATCCTTTTGGGTATAACCCTTTGCCACTAGTCTAGCTTTGAAGGTCTGTACCTTTCCAGCTGCATCTCTTTTTCTCTTATAGATCCATTTGCACCCTATGGGTTTTACCCCATATGGTAGATCTGCAAGTTCCCATACAGAATTGGAGTACATTGACTCCATTTCCAGGTTCATGGCTTTGACCCATTCATCCTTTTCTTCGTCATTCATTGCCTGTCGATAGGACAATGGATCCTCAATGTTGTCATTAGGTATGACAACCTGAGTTTCAGTTAAACCCAAGTAGCGGTCTGGTTGTAATACAACCCTCCCACTGCGTCGAGACATTCCCAACGTTTGAGATGGACGGGATGGATCTGAAGAACTAGTTCCTTCATCAACCCTTGCTGAAGGTCCAACTTCATCAACAACTCTTGATGATTCTTCAGTAGCTTCTCCTAATATTATTTTGCTTCGTGGTTTATGATCTCTCATGTGGTCTTCCTCTAAGAAAGTGGCGTTTGTCGATACAATCACCTTATTTTCTTGTGGGTCGTAGAAATAACCACCTCTCGTTTCTTTAGGGTAACCAACAAATTGGCACAGTTTTGAACGAGGTTCCAGTTTCTTAGGATTTGTCACAAGCACGTGTGCATGACAACCCCAAATGCGAAAGTGATGCAAACTAGGTTTACGCCCCTTCCATAACTCGAAAGGTGTTTCAGAAACACTTTTCGAGGGAACATTGTTCAAGATGTATACTGCAGTCTCCACTGCATACCCCCAAAACGAGCTAGGCAATTGAGCATAGCTCATCATTGATCGAACCATGTCTAACAAGGTTCTATTTCTCCTTTCTGACACACCATTCTGCTGAGGTGTACCAGGGGCTGAGAGTTGAGATTGGATTCCATGTTCTATCATATAGTCCTGGAATCTTTGATCCATATTCTCCCCTCCTCGATCAGATCGAAGTACTTTAATAGATTTACCTAATAGGTTTTCAACTTCAGCCTTAAACTCCTTAAACTTTTCAAGGGCTTCAGACTTATGTCCCATTAGGTATAAGTAACCATATCTTGAATAATCATCTATAAATGAGATGAAATATTCGTACCCTCCTCGAGCTTTTACATTCATTGGACCACATAGATCCGAATGTATTAACTCTAAGGGTTCTTTGGCTCTGTAACCTTTTCCAGTAAAGGGTCTTTTGGTCATTTTTCCCTCGAGACAAGATTCACAAGGTGGCAGTGAATCATCTTCTAACTTGCTTAGAAGTCCATTCTTTACCAAACGACCGATCCTATCGATGTTTATATGACCAAGTCTAAGATGCCAAAGATGAGTATTGTTACTTGATGGAGAAATCTTTTGCCTTTTACTTTGAGTTTCAGCAGTTTTAAATAATTCGTGATTTAAAAGTGCTTTGTTTTCGGTTGGTCTTAAAACATACAAGTTATTTTCCAATTTGGCTGAAC
Organism: Luffa acutangula; assembly: GCA_036850905.1. NCBI lineage: Eukaryota > Viridiplantae > Streptophyta > Magnoliopsida > Cucurbitales > Cucurbitaceae > Luffa > Luffa acutangula. The sequence continues at coordinate 12,608,646 of CM072087.1, forward strand.
AAATAAGTATACCATTTTTATAAATGAATGCTTCATTCATATCAAAAGTAACTGTATACGATTGTTCAATCAAACATGAAATAGAAATCAAGTTCCTCTTAATCTTGGGAACGATTAACAAACTTTCTAAAAGCAAGAATCTATTTCTAAAAAATAACTTCGCAGCTCCCACTGCTTTAGCTGAAATGACTTCTCCAGTTCCGACCCTGAGTGTCATTTCTCCATCGTTCAACTGCCGAAAGGAACTATTTTCCTGAAAAGAAGAGCAAACATGATTAGTTGCTCCTGAATCAAGTATCCAGGTAAACTCATCATGTTCTACCAGGCATGTTTCTAAAACCAGTAAATCAAATTTACCTTCCTTTTCCTTCTTTTTTTCAGCAAGGTACTTTGGGCAGTTTCTCTTCCAATGTCCATCTACATTGCAGTGAAAACACTTGCCCTTGTCTGCCACAGCTTTGGCTTTAACCTTGCTTTTAGCAGCAGTACTGGGAGCTTTCCCCTTGTTTCCTTTCTTCTTCGTTTTCTTTGAAGAAGTGGCTACAGATTTAGTTCCAGAGGATGAACCCTTCTCGAACTTTCTTTTGGAGTGAACAACGTTTGCCTCTCCTTCTATCTGTCCCTTGTTCTTAAAAAGAGACTGATAGAGCTGTAGCTCATTAAGGAGGCTAGTCAGGTTGAATGTTATTTTATTCATCATTGCATTGCTTCGAAACTGCAGAAAACTCTTCGGAAGAGATTCTAAGATGAATGCAACCTGACTACGCTCATCTATGACCGCCCCGTTTGCCTCTGCCACGTTGAATTGGACCATCATATCCAGGACATGCTCCCGAACAGACGTGCCTTCTTTCATGCGACAGCTATAAACATATTTGAGAGCGTCATGGTGGAGTTGGTAGGACGGTTGTCCAAACATCTCCCGGAGAGAGTTCATAATCTCCCTCGCTGTTACCATGCTCTCATGCCTTTTAGCCAAAACTTCAGATAAGCTGGCTAAGATATAGACGCGAGTCTTATCATTGGCCTTTGTCCAGCGGTCATAAGCATCCTTAACTGTCTGGGATGCATTACGAGCAGGGGTTGGAGGACAATTCTCCGTTAAGACGAACCGAAGATCATCGACAACAAGAATCGTATTCAAGTTCGACTTCCACGTAGCATAATTTTCGCCGGTTAATTTCTCATTTTTAAGCAGAGAGACTATTGAGGAAGACATTGCTGAAATTTAAACAAACAATGACCGTATTAGTTATCTTTGCCTTAACCCATCATACAAGCAAACAATTGCACACAATCCAATCAATTTAGCAAAACAGACAATCACAGAACCCTAAAACTATTGATTTAGTTTTGCAACGACGTTTCAGAGGTTTAGAATATCAGCCACCGAAGGGTGATCAGGTACTCCTCCTTTGAAATGAGACACCTCTCAGCTAATTCTAATTCCAGAATAACTCATATTCCTATAGACATTAGCCACCGTTGTTCGGTCAAGGATTTGTTAACACTTTTAACTCATCCTCGTAAGTGTAACCCTCCCACTTTCAGATCTCAGAGGCACGCACCAACAGGCTACCGAAGGGAAAGACAACTGTTGGTGATTAGCCTAAGAGCTCCTATCCTTTTCAGGAGTTCACGATGTTCCGAATCCTATGGCCAGGCCCTCCGAAGGGATGGATGCGCCAGGGCAACCTGCAGGCGGATCATAGGACTCTCACGGTGTGAACTATGGGCGGAGACCGAGGGATACGTTGACACGTGTCCCGCTCCCACTTACTCTAGACAGTTTTCCCATTCACCTTGATATTGATCCATGCAAACACTTTCCGAAGGGAGGCCGCTCCTAGGGCGACTCGAAGCCGAGCATGAATCTCACGTTGTGAATATAGGGACGTAGGAGCAAAACTTGATTTAAATCTCGTTTTGTAATTTTCCTCCCACTGAAAATGTCCTAAGGTTAATATAGGGTTGTTTAACTTAGATAGTATTCGGCTAAGTCAATCTATCTAAGTCTGATCCTATTATAACAATTATGGAAAGGATTCAGCTGCAATCTTTTGGGTGAATTAAACTTCTTTTAATAAACCCAACATTGCAAGTCAACATTACTATGGTTAATTCAACTCAATCCGGTTAGTTCCCAGGTAGGAGGTGTTCCGTAAACCGTCAACTTAAATACCCCCAGCCTTAGACAGAACTTTACCGAGAGAGTTCCCTTATAACCTCAGTAATGTAAGGTCTTTACTCTAAAGATCTAGGTGCATTAAACACTTTTAATAAACCTAGTGACATTGCATGCTAACATTTAACTATGATTAATTCAACTCCGGTATTCCAGATCAGTTCCCAGGTAGGAGGTGTTCCGTAAACCGTCAACTTAAATACCCCCAGCCTTAGACAGAACATTACCGGTGGAGTTCCCGTATAATCATAGCAATGTTCTTCCTACTTAGTAAATTAAAACTATTTTTAATTCTAAGTAAGAAAAGATTCTAATCCTATTAGAAATCGATCTAGGTCTAATTAATTTTAAACAATTTAAAATTAATTCAATTTATCCTATGATCTTATGTTTGCATGCAAATCTTGATTATAGATTGACGGTTTCTAATCATTAATAATAAAGAACTATTTCAAAATTTTAATGATTAATCCTATAATCAAGAATCTAGGGTTTAATTCATTCAACAATCTCATTCAAATTAAATAATTAAACCACACTAATTGCATGAATAATATAACAATTATATTATTAACTATGGATGTTTCATGCTTCATGCAATTTTGATTTTCTTTTATTATAACAATTATAAGCCAATCAAGAAAATCAACCAAGCATGCCTCATTCATCACATTAAACATAACTATTTATATTTAATTTAAGTAATGACATGCTTCATGCTTTCCATTTTTTCATATAATTAATATACACTTATATTAAAAATATGAAAACAATTCCATGCATTTAAACATACATTATAACAATTTATAATATATAAAAAAATGCATGAGCATGTTTATAACCTAAGGTGGGATTAAATAATCTATATGACATCCATAAAGCATATAAATAGCAATTGAACCGGTTAATTTTGGCCCCTAGGATAAAATAAAGCATTAAATTACATTAATTTAGCTAAATTCTATCCTAAAAAATCCATGTACAGCTCCGGAATTGGCCTAGACAGCACGAACCGGCCCGAACCACCTCGAACCGGTCTCCAAAATCACGAACCATGCCAAAAATTGGCTGAACCGGGCCAAATAGGTCCCAGCCCAGCCGAACCGGTCCGAACCGGACCGGCCTCGCTTGAACCGCGCCTTTTGAAACCCTAGTGCGCGCCTCCATCGTGACAGCGTCGAGACGCTGTGTAGATTAGCGTCCCGACGCTGTGCGTTTTCCATATCTGGCGCCTGCGTAATCGAGACAGCGTCGAGACGCTGTTGAGGTAGCGTCCCGACGCTGTGTGCTTTCCTTACCGAGCGCCTTCGGTATCGAGACAGCGTCGAGACGCTGTTGAAGGAGCGTCCCGACGCTGTTGCGTCTGGAGGCAGATTCTGGGCAAAACAGCAACGATTTTTCCGATTTCGGCCTCGATTTCAACGACGATTGCTCCGATTTTTATCTCATAAAAACCTATTCTAGACCCGGACTTACATAGCACTCGATTTTACATAATATACCCGAAACACCGGGCCTTACATGATCAAAATCACATAAAAATAAAATCTATGGCCATAAAATTAACCCTAACAGTTCAATGCAAACCGAACATACATTATGCATAAATCCCACCTATTAGAGCCTATCACAACTTTTAAAATTAATTAATAGGGACAGCGATGGCTCTGATGCCGATTGAAGGGAATAAAAGTCCCCACGCAGCGGAAGCGCATCGATTGGACCTTACGCCGTATATTAATTAACATTAAAATACCGTTACGATAACTCAAACAAAGCTTTAAACTAACTTTAAAGTTGCTGTAAAACGGTTTAAAACATGCTAAAATAAATCTAAATTTATTTTAAAAAACTTTTCTAACGAAAAGAGGAAGAACCGTTACAAACCTCCGTTGTAGACTTGACCGTTCTTCGCCGACAACGCTCCAACGAACGAAAACGCAGCAGCCTTCTCGCCTCTTGATCGCTGGATTTTCTTCTTTGAATGACACAATAACCACAGAGGTTACACCGGTATGTCTCTAAGTCTAGGAGGCCAAAGACTTGTGGGAGTCTTTCTCTAAGAGGGAGGCTAGAGAGAATTCTAGGTCTTGTCTTTCAAGAGTGTCAAGTGTCATGACCAATTAGGTCTAGTGTTCTATTTATAGAAGAGAGGCCATGAATAAAATATTCAATTAAATCAATCTTTTCCAAAATTGATTCAATCTTATTCCTTAATTAATCAATCATGATCAATCAATTCCCCAATTGATTAATCTTTTCCATAAATGACTAATTTCTTCCATAAGTAATTAGATTATTCCCATAAATGATTAATCACTTCCTTAAGTGATTAATTATTTACATAATTGATTAATTCGTGGTTAATGAATTCTTTAATTAATTAACCACCAATTAAATATCACATATTTAATTTTCGGCCTTGAATTAATTAATTTTGCCCAAACACTTTTAGGACTTAAATTAATTAATTCTTTCAATCTTCCATAAATTTATATTTGAACTTTTCAAATATTAATTTCTCTCATAATAATATATCAATATATATTATATTTATTTCCCTTAGTAAATTGAACATTTTCAATTTACATTTAATTACTTAGTTGCCTCAAATTACTTTACGAGCTACCAGTGGGACCTAATGGACCTGCAGATCAGAAGCTCCAACGATGTGAGATTAATTGGTTAAACTCATTAACCACAATAATCAATATTCGTTAACTGTGTGTACATTCCACTATAGACTCACAGTTGCACTCTTCTCACTGCAGACATATTTTCTGTGTCCACGGAACTTAGACCAATATCGACTAGTTAGTCCTTCACGAGTGTCCGTAACACCAGCTGGGTCAAATTACCGTTTTACCCCTGGGTCACCTCTATTTCCTTAAGTACCAATTCTCCTCTAATGAACAATCTGTTTATGGTCCAACCATTAAACAGAAAACCCTCTCGTGCCATTGAGAGGGTAGGGCCCTTTGTTCAAGACTCGGAGTAACCACTTAAGGGAACACTCATCTGCTTCCCTAAAGTCGGGAAGGAGTGAATTCCATCTTGCACGATTATGTTCCCAGCTCCCCATTCGATCTTGTCCCCAAAGTGGTAGGCTTATTGAGTCGGCGTATTGGCCACTCTCACCCATACAAATCAAAGGACAGTCTCTCATGAGCAGGAGTCCATAATCAACTCAGGATTAAGACTAAGTTGTCTCGGTCGTCCTAGTGAAATAGAAAAACAACTAGTTAACGGTGTTATAACTAGTGGTTACTATTTCACGGTCCGGTCTTATGCAAACTCATTGCATAGGATACCCCCACTCGCATGTCTCCTACACGAACGCGTTGGATCGCAGCGTTTGTATCAAATACAAAGTGGGCCGTATCCATAGTGTCATCAGGATAAGGCACCCAGTCTTATCCCTATACTATAGACCCTTTAGGCTGTTTCTTGAACAATGATCCCATATGTCGCTACATATAGTTCAAGACTCATATTACAGCCTTGGATGTCTAGTTTATTGGATTAGGGTTATTATTAGGCAAAGACAAACATAAAATAACTAATAACAATTAATGGAAAAATATATCAATATTATTTCATTAATATCCGGTCAACGGTTACATTCACTATCTACGAGTTTTAGGGCATAAAACCCAACAAAAATATCATCCATCATACCGAATGTATTCCACCATTGAATAAACCAAATGGGAAAATTGATTTTGTAGGCATTTTGATAAAATGAAATGAACCATGAATTGTAATAATTTGAAAACCACATAACATTATACCAAGCTTTTATGTAGTCTCAGTAATAGCATGTTTGTGGTTCAAAGGGTTTTGAGAAGGATTTTTCAGTATAGAGACCTTTGTTCCAATGGGTTGGACTCAAGGCTTTTAATATTTTAAGCTTTGAATATGCAGTTTTTGAAGGATCTTTTTTGTCTGGAATATGAGTTATTTCTGTTGACTTGGTGTCAACAAGGATAAACTCATAGAAAATTCGAGTTTTTCTCAGATCTTCAGGTATATAGTTGAAGCTTGAAGAGTACATATTTAAAACTGTTTCTTCAAGGTTGATAGTTCAATGATGGGTTCAGGAGTAACCGCTTGAGAATATGTAGAGGGTGATGGGGTTAATGACCCTATCCTTGCATCAGGTGAGACAGGAGGTCTCATTTGAACGATTCCGCTAGAAGGACGAACTAAATTGGCCGAAGGCCTAGGAGGTGGAGTAGATAACTCCGTGGTCGATCCGGGTTGTGTACCGACGGATCTTGCTCTGGAACGGGTTACCAGAGTAAACCTGAGATCCATAGTGTATTGATCAGCACTCATCGGCGGAGGTGTTGAGGATGAAGATGGGCTTTTGCCCTTTGAGGATGAGGCTTTTGCCTTTGTCACTCATTCCCACTTTTCCCCTCAGAGAGAGAGAGGTAGAGAAGAGTTTTGGAGTTAGAAACTCCCTTGAGAGGTAATCAGCAAAGGCATTTTGTTTCCCTTTTATAGGCAAAATTTCAAAATCAAAACAAGATAAAATTGCTTGCCGTCTGGCAAAAATTTGCTTTGAAACTAGGTTTTTAACATCTTTCTCAAGAACAAATTTTAATGCTCTATAATCAATTTTCAGTGTGAATTTCTTATTGATTAATTCACCTTGGAACTTTTGGACAGAAAGAACGATAGCAAGTAATTCCATTTTTACTATGGAATAATTTTTCTGTGTATCGTTCCAGACTCTTGAATGAAATCATATTATTGATTTGTTCTTATTGAGACACTGTTTGAGGATTCCTCCATATCCTATATCTAACGCGTCTGTCTCTACTATCAGACTAGCTTTTGGATTTATAAGACTCAAACAGGGTATTGATCTGACTAAAGTCTTTATCTTTTGAATGGCTTTGGTGTGTTTTTCTGACCAAGGCTTTAGATTTTTTCTAAGCCTTTGAAAAAGTGGTTTACAGATGGGTTAGAGATTTTTGAAAAAATTAGACACAATTTAGACAACCCAAAAACCTCTGTAGTTGGGTTTTTTTCTTAGAATTTGATCTGGGAAATTGGATGTAAAATTTATTGATCTTTGAATGGGTTTTATATGGCCCATATGAATGTCAAATCCCAAAAATCTAATTTCAGTTTGAAATAGTTTGACTTTTGGCAAAGATACCACTAAACCATTTTGTTTGACTATGTTTATAAAGATATTAAGGTGCTTGAAACGTTGATCTATAACGACCCTACATTTCACTCCTCGATCCTAGGGCCATTACTACATGCATTTCGTTTTACTTTCAAATAGTGAAGAAGAAATAACATTGGAGTAAAACATGCTTAGAAATACGAGAAACTTTTCAACCTGGGATCCCAGTTTAAATGGAACAAAAAGATATTTTAGCCATTCAAGCAAAAGTCTTAAACACAAAATAATCTTAAAACATCGCATAACACGTACGAAGGAAGAAATTCGAAAACATATGTGCGGAAGTCTATCATAAGGAAATCCATGGCTCGTTCAGCAGCACTCTGTCACGTGTCCTATACACCCTTGCCTTTAACTGTAATTACATGTTAGGGAAAAGAATGAGTATTTAAGAAAATACTCAGTAAGTAACAACGCTGCTGGACAGGCAACGACCAAGGTTTCAACATATTATTCGAGCTAAGGGCCTAAGGGTTAGATCATCTCATTCTTAATCATTTCATTTTATTTATCTGCAGTTCGGGTCTCGTGATCAATTAACTCACCCATATATAAGTTTTCCAAGTCACTGGTAGTGCACATGTGGGTATTTTGGGAGATCTCTACTCCTACTGATGGTAGAAGGCACCCAGTCAGTGGAGCTGAGTCTCATCCCTCAAGGTACTAATGCGCGCGTAGCGCTCTAAACTACCATTTCACTGGTGGGGCGTTCATGGGTTTAAGTCAGAAATTAACTTCCACAGTTAGTAAATGGCACCTAGTCTGCGAAGCCAAGTCCCGTCCATTAAGCCCCTCATTTCAGTCTAATACATCCCAGTCCTAGGTGTTTAATTGTCACGACCCTCTACCAAGGCAACTAGCCTATTCTTTTCCCTTTCTTAATCCGTTTTCCCTTTAGGACCCCTTAACACTTAGGCTAACTCTTAGCTACAACCTATTTAATACAATTATTTTCTTTTCGTAGAATTCCGACAGGCTAATTGGTATGTACCATCCCAACTCAGTCACATCTCAAGAACAAGAAATGAAGAATAAAGTCATGACTTATGCACGCGATTCAATGAAGCTAGGCTTAGGATGCTCCCTTTAGGTGGTTAGATAGCTTGTTTGATTGGAATACTGTTGAATGGTAGTAGGATTAGGATGTTGCCTAGACGTAGGCTAGAGCTTGAATCTTGTTTTATAATTCGTTCTTTGACCCGATAACCCCCTCTTCTCAGTCAATGGCTCGTGGTCGTCGTGGTCGGGGTCGTGGTCATGGACCCAGAATCCCCGCTTGTAGGCAGGAGGATCAAGCCGACGATGTTAATGCCAATCAGGAGGTTAACCCGCCGATCCCTCCCGGTCAGGGCGAAGTTGACCCTCCGCCCCCTCCTGCCCCTCGAGCTCCTCGTAGGCAACAAGAGGTTGTTCCTCCAGCACCTCCTCCAGCCCCACACATGTTGATTACTGCTGAAGCCCTGCAAACTATGTTCGAAAACGTGGCTCAGCGAAACGCCCAGCAACCTCGTCACCCAAATCGGGCACCTGAGGACCCGTTAGAGTCCCAGTTCCTTCGTGACTTCAAGCGTTACGACCCTCCCTCTTTTGATGGGCGATCTGAGAACCCGTTGGCAGTAGAGCGCTGGATAGGCAACCTCGAAGCTATGTATGGTTACCTGAACTGTGACGATCATTTGAAAGTTCGAGGTGCAGTTTTCATGCTTAGGGATGAAGCCTGCAACTGGTGGCAATCAATATCAGCCGCTGAGGATCACGCGAATGTACCAATTTCGTGGGATAGGTTTAAAGATCTCCTCTTTGACTACTACTTCCCCGAGACAGTCAAGGATGATAAGGAGACTGAGTTCTTGCATTTAACTCAGGGGACCATGTCTGTGATCCAGTACGAGCGGAAATTCACCGAGCTCTCGCGTTTTGCTTCCGATCTAGTCAGCACGCCGGAGCGGAAGATCAAGAGGTTCATCAAGGGCCTCAGAGAAGAAATTCGGGGTACAGTTGACTTGAGTGCGCCTACGACCTTTGCAGCAGCCCTCCGTGGGGCATTGGTCATGGATAAGAACTTGTCAAAGAAGGCGCAGCCTCGTTGGGAAGCCGGTTCGACTTCTGGGGTTAAGCGGAAGCCCCCTCCAGCCCAGGCGAGGCAACCTCAGAAGGCTCCTCGCCAACAACCTCAGAAGCAGGCTTTGGCAATTCCTCGTTGCAATGTGTGCAACAAGCAGCATGCTGGTCAGTGTGAAACAGGAGAAAGGGTATGTTTCAGATGTGGCCAAGAAGGACTTTACGCTAGGTGGTGTCCCAGCAGGGACGATACCCAGGCAGGAAGACCAGCCCTGAAGGCCGCCCAGGCCCCTGGACAGGGCGGTAAGCAAAAGGCCCGTGTTTTCACCCTCAAGGACGAAATTGCAGAGGATGATGCTGTGGTAAAAGGTATGTTTTCTATAGCTATGTATCTGTGTGATCCCTGTTTTCTGTCTCTTGATTGTGGAATGTTGATTCAGGAACTATCATTGTTTTAAGAATCCCTGCTTTTGTGTTATTTGACTCGGGGTCGAGTCACTCTTTTATCTCGTCGGCATTTGTCGATCAAGCTGATCTGGAGCTAGAGTCGCTAGGATTCGTTCTGTCAGTGTCCACCCCCTCCGGATCCTTAATGCTTGCTCAGCAAGTGGTGAAGATGGGTGAAGTTTCAATCGCAGACCAGGTTCTCAGAGCTAGACTGATCAAGCTGGATATGCGCGATTTCGACGTAATTCTGGGTATGGATTGGTTAGCCAGCAATGGAGCTACCATCGTTTGTGCCAAGAAGGAAGTACGTTTCAAGTTGCCCTCGGGTCAAGAGTTCAGGTTCAAAGGCTCTAATGGTGGAAGTCCTAAAGTAGTCTTTGCGTTGAAAGCTAAGCACCTGGTCCAGCATGGCGCTTGGGCTTATCTGGCGAGTGTGGTTGATACCAACAAGGAATCCCCTAAGTTGGACTCAGTACCTGTAGTAAAAGACTATGCAGATGTTTTCCCAGAGGACCTCCCCGGTTTACCTCCAGTAAGGGAGATAGATTTCTGCATTGATCTGCTACCCGGGACAACCCCTCTTTCCAAGGCTCCCTACCGGATGGCTCCAGCCGAGTTGAAGGAGCTTAAGGTGCAATTGGAGGAACTTCTTGAAAAAGGGTTCATTCGGCCCAACGTTTCTCCCTGGGGTGCACCTGTTTTGTTCGTTAAAAAGAAGGATGGGTCGATGAGGCTCTGTATCGATTATCGGGAGTTGAACAAGGTAACTGTGAAGAATAAGTACCCCCTCCCTCGCATCGACGACCTTTTCGATCAGCTTCAAGGAGCTAAAGTTTTCTCGAAGATCGACCTGCGATCTGGATATCATCAGCTGAGGATCAAGGAGTCCGATATCCCCAAAACCGCTTTCAGGACGAGGTACGGGCACTATGAGTTCACAGTGATGTCTTTTGGGCTCACTAATGCTTCGGCCGCCTTCATGGACCTGATGAACCGTGTGTTTAAGGGTTTCTTGGACTCATCCGTTATTGTCTTTATTGACGACATCTTGATTTATTCTAAGAGTGAGAAGCAGCACGAGCAACACCTTAGCCAAGTGTTGGAAGCCTTAAGAAGCAATGAGCTCTACGCCAAGTTTTCGAAGTGCGAGTTCTGGTTGAAAGAAGTGGCATTTTTGGGTCATGTGGTTACTCGTGAAGGCAATGCAGTGGACCCTGCAAAGGTGACAGCAGTCCGTAGCTGGCCTCGACCTAGCTCAGTGACTGAAATTCGTGGTTTCCTCGGGTTGGCAGGTTACTACAGGAAGTTTGTTCAGGATTTCTCAAGCCTGGCAGCGCCAATGACGCAGTTGACCCGTAAGAATGCAACTTTCACGTGGAGTGAAGACTGTGAGAAGAGCTTCCAAGAGTTGAAGGATCGGTTGACCACTGCCCCAGTGTTGACCATTCCTGATGAGTCAGGAGGTCTAGTGGTGTACAGTGATGCCTCAAGGAAAGGTTTAGGCTGCGTGCTGATGCAACATGGTAAGGTAATTGCTTATGCCTCTCGTCAGCTAAAAGGGCACGAGCTTAATTATCCTACCCACGACCTGGAGCTTGCAGCTGTAGTGTTTGCATTAAAAATTTGGAGGCACTACCTGTACGGGGAAAAGATTCAGATATTCACGGATCATAAAAGCCTGAAGTACTTCTTCACTCAGAAGGAGCTCAACCTAAGGCAAAGGAGATGGTTGGAGTTGGTAAAGGATTATGACTGTGAAATCAATTATCACCCCGGTAAAGCTAATGTTGTAGCAGATGCTCTTAGCAGGAGAGCAGCAAGCGTGGCGTCGTTGGTTTCGACTCAGAGCCCCCTGCTAGCAGAGTTGGATCGGGTAGAGATCGAGCTGGCAGTGGCAGATGTTTCAGCATTGTTGGCTCAACTGTCGGTGGTTCCTAATTTAAGGCAGCAGCTTGCTGAAGCACAAAGTAAAGATCCCGAGATTGTCAAGTTTTTGGAGAAGGTAGGTCAAGGGGATTTTACCCTTGCCAGTGACTCAGCCTTGTTGTTCCAAGGAAGGTTGTGTGTACCTAAGGATTTCTCGTTGAAGAAGTTGTTGATGGAAGAGGCGCATAATTGTTGCACGATTTCAATTCCGCAAGCGAACGGGTCGTCACAAGTAATATAGTGATTTTGAGTATAGAGTATCGTCTCCACAGGGATTGGATTTATTCAATTAAGTACCACGAATAATCTTGCTTAACTTTATTTAGAGAACAAAATCTAATGCTGAAAAGAATAATAAAAGGCTAATCTAGAAAGCAAAAGATAAATTGCGACACAATTTGATGGGATAATTCTAGAGTTGTTGATTTCATCAATTGGACCTTTAATGCATAATCAAATAACTAATATGGATTAACAAATCATTTGATTCATAAGTCTAGAAGCCTAATGACAAGGATTCTCCTGTCGGTCTCCTCCTATCTCATACCGTTCAATAAAGAATCTCCTTTCAGTCTCATCTTTATTTACTTAGCATGACATTACGACCCTTCAGTACAACCTCTAACGTTATTTATTTTGTCCCGTGTCACCCGAGTAAATAACCGTTAGTCATGCATTCAGTTCTAGTCTAAGCTTCTCTCCGTCGAGTTTCCACTTAGTAACGATTCATTTAACCAGTGATCAGTTGATTAAAAGCATTACAGACAAAATGCACAAATGAAAAATAATGACAATTAGACCACATCAATTCATTAATTCAGCAGAGGTTCAACATCTAAATCAATCTCATAGAATTTAGGAATTTGCTACTCATAATCACTAAAATTCAATAATTTCTAATCACAACAATTCTAGAAACTAAAACATAAAGGAAAAGGGAAGAGAAATGCTCATAAAAGTGTCGATCTCCTCGATCCCGCGCCGACCTCCTTCGATCCCGAGCTCCAAAGATCTTCAACAAAGCTCCAAAACTCTCCCAAAAATCCCAAATTTTAGTGTAGACTCTAGAATGGGGTGAAAACCAACAAATTGGTACACAATCTGCCTTGCAAAAGGCTCCTTTTATAGGCTCCCAGCAGGCACAGCGTCGAGACGCTACAAGGACAGCGTCGAGACGCTCTGACGTCACCTTTTCTTGGGCTCCAAGACGTCGCAACGTCGAGACGCTACTTGGACAGCGTCGCGACGCTCTCGCAATTCCAGATTTCTCCACGCAGCTGCCTAGCGTCGGGACGCTCCAGGCTTAGTGTCGAGACGCTAGGCCCTGAATCTTCTAGAATGGCCCGATTTTGACTCAATTTTTGGGCCTCCAAGTTTCTTTTGGCCCAACTACTTCTTGTAATGGATTTTTGGGCACTTTTCTTGACCCAAATTGATACTTTAAGACTTGAAATTCATGAATTTGGGCTTCTAATTCATTCTTCTTGGCTTTTTGGACTCGGATCTTCAATGTAATTCTCCAAATTGCTCCAAAAGCCTCCAAAATCATCTAAAATCTCTCAAAATTCCGATTTTACTTCTTTGGCTTGGTTTTCTGAAATTTAAACAGAAAATAGCATTAAAGCACACAATTCAAGCATAAAACTAGCCAAAATTAATAGGAAAATGATGACATTTTTGCCTGTCATCACACCCCCAAACTTAAACCTTTGCTAGTCCCGAGCAAAGCTAAAACCTTATTCAACTATTGCAAACGCATGACTCTAAGCTCAATGATCTAAATAATGAACTCTAACAATTAAAGGAAATATTAAAACATATTCATTCATCACGAAATTTAAATTTAAACTCTTCATCCTTTGCGTGTGTGTGTGCGAGCCTCCTTATTAGGTCTTTACTAGCCTAGAAAAAGGTTTATAGAATCCTCAGTTCATCTTCCCCCTACACTGGCCCTAAGCTCTAATTATCCAGCTTCCCAACAATCAAGAAAGCAATATCCCACTAAGGTGCCTGAAACAACGGGGTATGCCTCCCCGAAACTTGCATTTTTTTTTTCAATGAGAATCCTTTTAGATGTAGCGCCTTCGTTCTGGCTTGCCAACATTGGTGATGAAAGCATCCAACTACGAGCGTTTCATCTTTCAGGTTGCCGAAGCATGCTCATTTCTTTTAAACGCTTTCATGCAAAGGCAAACGATGGGTGTCATGAATGCCCCTGGTTACTAACGCTCTCAAGAAAGTGGAGCATTCTTTTTTTTTTTTTTTTTTTTTTTTTTTTTTGCAGGCTAATAAACATGATTTTTCTCCCAAGTAAAACATTACAGACTCTCATGCTGTTCAATCTTTCAAATCAGATCTTAAGCCTATCGGAGTGACAACAAACATCTAGATAATATAATCCAGTTCTAAGCATTTAAAACCATATAAGTAGGCTAAGTGCTCAATATGTGCAAGGCAATCAAAGAAAAAATTTAAATTTACATGAATCTTGAACATGCTTTGATATTTCACAAAAATTGAACAAAATTCATTATCTAGATCATATCATAGACTGTCCTCATCAAAACAGATGCAATAGAATCATCATGAAAAAATTTTCAATAAGCTTAGATCAGAACAACAAAGCCTCCCCCCCAAACTTAAATCATACATTGTCCTCAATGTATTAATTATTCAGACTAATTAAGCATGCATAAGGACAATTAAAAAAATAAAGGGAGAACGGTACTGCCCTGAAGTGTGAGAGAAATCATGGATGTCAGCCTTCAACATTCATTGGGGTTGTTTTTGGAAGAAAATGTGGTCTCGAGCTCCTTCAAAAATTGATCAACTGGAATGAAAGATCAACATGCTCTAACTACAAAAAACTGAAAAACAAAGAAAAAGGAAATTAACGGAAAAATAAACTTGGGTTGCCTCCCAAGAAGCGCTTGTTTAACGTCTCTTAGCTAGACGAGTTTGTGCGGGCTTTCAAGGCACATAAAAATTCTCGTATTTCTTCGGGCCCTTTTTCCTTGAATCAATGAAGCAGACTATTGCTAGTAAGCTTACTAGCTTTTCATGGGCCCCTGAAGCAGAAATATTTTTGGGATTTTTTAATAATAAAAGCATAAAAGAAGAAAGATCAAAATAAATGGACTCTGACTCTGACTCGTGAGAACAAGAAAAAGAACACTCATTATCAAGAGAGGATGGAGGGGATAGAACAGACAAAGGCCTTTCAACCTTAAACTCTATCTCTGGAAATTCCTCAAACACTACATGATCCTTTTCTTTTTCTTCCTCACAAACTTGTTCTTGATGGGTGCTAGAACTATCCAATTCTTCCTCACAATCTACACAGCTCACCCCTATATGCTCAAACTTAGCGAAATTGAAAGTATTAGGCTCCTGAATTGGCGCTAATGAATCAGTGGCCACATGACTCACTAGACACTCTATGGAAGTGGATCCTACTTCCTTTTCTTCCTTTTGGGTATTGAGTCTCTCCATAGATTTTTCTAATTCTAAATTCATGGCTCTCGACTCTTGGATAAAATTTTCAAGCAAGCTCTCTAAGGAAGATTTTTCTTCTATGGAAGCGGATTGCACTGCACTCTCATCCTCTTGGGGATGCAATCTCCCTAGGGATTTTTCTATAGCTAATTGAGTGGCTCTAGTATCCTCAATAAAATCTTGAAGCAAATTTTTTAGGGGAGATTTTTCTTCTAAAGGGGGATAATTTGAATACAAAAAATTGGATGATGGTGTTGGTTCTTCGGGCTCAGATTCCCTAAAGAGCCACCCAAAATTATTAAAAGCCATTTAAAATAATTAAATCAACAATAATAAGGCTTTCAGTCAGATGCAAACACCAATTAAATGCACAACAAGAACAATAGACCAGGATAAAAATAAAACAAAGAAAGCAAAATAAAACCTCTAATCTAAAGCAAGCAATTTCTTCACAATATTAATTGAATGAAATTAGCCAATCCCCGGCAACGGCGCCAAAAACTTGTTGCACGATTTTCAATTCTGCAAGCGAACTGGTTGTCACAAGTAATATAGTGATTTTGATTATAGAGTATCGTCTCCACAGGGATTGGATTTATTCAATTAAGTACCACGAATAATCTTGCTTAACTTTATTTAGAGAACAAAATCTAATGCTGAAAAGAATAATAAAAAGCTAATCTAGAAAGCAAAAGATAAATGGCGACACAATTTGATGGGATAATTCTAGAGTTGTTGATTTCATCAATTGGACCTTTAATGCATAATCAAATAACTAATATGGATTAACAAATCATTTGATTCATAAGTCTAGAAGCCTAATGACAAGGATTCTCCTGTCGGTCTCCTCCTATCTCATACCGTTCAATAAAGAATCTCCTTTCAGTCTCATCTTTATTTACTTAGCATGACATTACGACCCTTCAGTACAACCTCTAACGTTATTTATTTTGTCCCGTGTCACCCGGGTAAATAACCATTAGTCATGCATTCAGTTCTAGTCTAAGCTTCTCTCCGTCGAGTTTCCACTTAGTAACGATTCATTTAACCAGTGATCAGTTGATTAAAAGCATTACAGACAAAATGCACAAATGAAAAATAATGACAATTAGACCACATCAATTCATTAATTCAGCAGAGGTTCAACATCTAAATCAATCTCATAGAATTTAGGAATTTGCTACTCATAATCACTAAAATTCAATAATTCCTAATCACAACAATTCTAGAAACTAAAACATAAAGGAAAAGGGAAGAGAAATGCTCATAAAAGTGTTGATCTCCTCGATCCCGCGCCGACCTCCTTCAATCCCGAGCTCCAAAGATCTTCAACAAAGCTCCAAAACTCTCCCAAAAATCCCAAATTTTAGTGTAGACTCAAGAATGGGGTGAAAACCCACAAATTGGCACACAATCTTCATTGCAAAAGGCTCCTTTTATAGGCTCCCAGCAGGCACAGCGTCGAGACGCTACAAGGACAGCGTCGAGACGCTCTGACGTCATTTTTTCTTGGGCTCCAAGACGTCGCAGCGTCGAGACGCTACTTGGACAGCGTCGCGACGCTCTTGCGATTCCAGATTTCTCCACGCAGCTGCCTAGCGTCGGGACGCTCTAGGCTTAGTGTCGAGACGCTAGGCCCTGAATCTTCTAGAATGGCCCGATTTTGACTCAATTTTTGGGCCTCCAAGTTTCTTTTGGCCCAACTACTTCTTGTAATGGATTTTTGGGCACTTTTCTTGACCCAAATTGATACTTTAAGACTTGAAATTCATGAATTTGGGCTTCTAATTCATTCTTCTTGGCTTTTTGGACTCGGATCTTCAATGTAATTCTCCAAATTGCTCCAAAAGCCTCCAAAATCATCTAAAATCTCTCAAAATTCCGATTTTACTTCTTTGGCTCGGTTTTCTGAAATTTAAACAGAAAATAGCATTAAAGCACACAATTCAAGCATAAAACTAGCCAAAATTAATAGGAAAATGATGACATTTTTGCCTGTCATCAATAATACTCCTTTCTCTGTACATCCTGGCAGTACCAAGATGGACAAGGACCTCAAGGAGCATTATTGGTGGCATGGTATGAAGAAGGAGATTGCCCAGTTCGTCAGTAAGTGCCTGACTTGCCAGCAAGTGAAAGCGTTACGGCAAAGACCTGCTGGGTTGTTGCAATCGTTGGAAATCCCAGTTTGGAAGTGGGAAAACGTGTTCATTGTCGGTCTACCGAGGACATGGAAGGGCAACACAGTGATTTGGGTTGTAGTGGACCGTTTAACCAAGTCAGCTCATTTCATCCCTGGTAAGACAACTTATTCAGTGGAAAGGTGAGCAGAGCTATACTTGAAGGAGATTGTGAGGCTGCATGGTGTACCGGTATCTATTGTGTCTGACCGAGACCCTCGCTTCACATCCACCTTCTGGCGAAGTTTGCAGAAGGCTCTTGGTACCCAGTTAGACTTCAGTACCGCATTCCATCCGCAAACTGATGGCCAGACTGAGCGATTGAACCAAATTCTGGAGGATATGCTCAGGGCTTGTGTCATGGACTTCGGAGGTAGTTGGGAGAATCATTTGTACCTGATCGAGTTTGCCTACAACAACAGCTATCATGCTACAATTGGCATGGCTCCCTATGAGGCCTTGTATGGGAAGAAGTGCAGGTCCCCAGTCCATTGGGATGAAGTTGGTGAAAAGGCCTTGTTTGGTCTAGAGTTGGTCCAGAAGTCTAATGAAGCAGTTCAGCAGATAAGAGCAAGAATGCAGGCATCCCAGAGTAGGCAGAAGAGTTACGCTGATGAAAGGCGCAAGGACTTGGAGTTCAGTGTAGGCGATCACGTGTTCTTGCGCGTGGCGCCAATGAAAGGAGTTCTTCGTTTTGGCAAGAAGGGGAAGCTCAGCCCTAGGTTCATTGGACCTTACGAGATCCTGGAGCGCATCGGGCCGGTAGCTTACAGGTTGGCGTTGCCCCCGACCATGTCATCTGTGCATGATGTGTTTCATGTATCCATGTTGAGGAAGTACGTGCACGATCCTTCGCATGTGTTGAATCCTGAGCCCTTGTCATTGAATGAGGACTTGACGTATGTGGAGAAGCCTGTCAAGATCCTAGCCAAAGAAGCAAAGGTTCTGAGAAGCAAGACCATCGGTTTGGTGAAGGTGCTTTGGAAGAATCATAAAGCAGAAGAAGCTACCTGGGAAAGAGAAGTCGAAATTCGAGCCAAGTACCCAGAGCTGTTTGAGCAGTAGTCTTTCGAGGACGAAAGCTTTTAAGGTGGGGAGAAAGTAACGCCCCGTGCTTTTCCATGTTAATAGTTTCGTGAATATAGCGAATAAAGTGTAATTTATTTGGCTGGTACTTATGAGATTATTGAATTGCAATAGGGCACTTGGGATTTTAATTTTTTTACTTTTTCAGTTTAATTATGGCATTAAATCGATTTGTCCCTAAAACGCTTGATATTTATCAGTTGGCAGTTAGGTCTGATCAAGGCGTTGAATTTCCACGCTTAGTGAGGAAATCAAGCAAGTGGTGGGCTAATTTTGGAGTTTCTAATTTGGGGTTTGTTTTATTCAAAAAAAAAAAAAAAAGAAAGCAAACCTAAGCTCTCTCCATCTCTCCTTCTCTTCGTGAACCAGCCGCCCCAGCCCCCCTCTTCGCGCCGCTCGCGTGTCGCCGCCCAGCCAGTCGCCGTCTCCATTCAGCCGCCGTTCGGCCAGCCCTCGTCGCGCCGTTGTTCGAGCGTGAGTCTTCTCGTCTTGTTGGTCGCGGATCTCCCTGTCTCTGCGCGTCTCTCTCCCTTTCGGCAGATCTCTCTCTCTCTCTCGGCGGTCTTTCCCTCTCTTCCTCAAGCGTGGAAGCCCCAGCCGCCGCCGTTTCCGCTTGTAGCCGAGCGCCGCAGTCCGTGGGTGAAGCCGTCGCCGCCGCTTGCTCGGGTCGCGCCACCTTTCTCTTTTCCTTCGGGTTTTTAGCAAGAAAACCTCGTTGGTAAGTCTCTTCTCCCTCGATCTAGTGTTTTAGGCCCGATCTAAGAGTTTCTAGCTTTGTCATGGTTAGATCTTGCGCGGACAGCAGCGTGAAGCACCGTCTCCTCCGCGTTTCAGCCTTAAAGGTCGTGGGTAATCTTCCTATCTCTTGTTCTTGGTTGTTTTGAGGCCCGATCTAAGCTTCTCTTAGTTCAATATTGTTAGATCTCGCGTGTCAAGCGATTCGGAGCCCTGTCGTTCCCGTTTCAGTCGATTCCGCCTCTGTCCAACAACGTCTCGGCTGTTGTTGGTGTCGTTTGGCGTTTCCGGTAAGTCTAATCTCTTACCCATGCTTGTATGGTGTTAAGATTAGTTACCCATAGTGTTTAGGTGCTGGAAAATCAAGTTTAGGTTGATTTTCTGATCTACAGCGCCGTAAAAGTGTTCGATAAGGTTCGAAACACTTCAGCTTGGATACCCATTGCCCAAGGAGCGTTCTAACACGTTGTTAGAGGTTAGAGTAACCCGCCTTTCGTGAAAGCGAGTTCGTTTGGTAAGTTTCTTCGCTGCCCTAGCTTGTTAGTCTTGAGTTAATTGGTCATTAGGTGATCTTAAGTTGTGAAGTCATGTTTAAATCAAGCCCATTAATTGTTTAGCATTGCCTGACCTCTTTGGAGTCCTTAGAATGAAATAAAGAGGTTAAGCTAGCTTATCGTGATATAAAAAGCATGCTAGCATATCATTTAGCATTTGTCTTGACTCGAGTAGCATTACCCAATCCCTAGGAGCCCTTAGAATCCCTAAAAGAATCTTTTTACTTGCTGTCCATTGGCTAAAAAGCCTTAGATATGGTCGTTCAGCGAATACCCATCGCCCGTCGTGCCTTAGACATGCTTGCCCATGATCTATATGAAGAGAATAAAAGTCCCCACGCAGCGGAAGCACATCGATTGGACCTTACGCCGTATATTAATTAACATTAAAATACCGTTACGATAACTCAAACAAAACTTTAAACATGCTTTAAAGTTGCTGTAAAATCGGTTTAAACATGCTAAAATAAATCTAAATTTATTTTAAAAAATTTTCTAACGAAAAGAGGAAGAACCGTTACAAACCTCCGTTGTAGACTTGACCGTTCTTCGCCAACGACGCTCCAACGAACGAAAACGCAGCAGCCGCCTTTGTTTTTCTTCGCTGGAAATTCCTTCTTGATTGACACAATAACCACAGAGGTTACACCGGTATGTCTCTAAGTCTAGGAGGCCAAAGACTTGTGGGAGTCTTTCTCTAAGAGGGAGGCTAGAGAGAATTCTAGGTCTTGTCTTTCAAGAGTGTCAAGTGTCATGACCAATTAGGTGTAGTGTTCTATTTATAGAAGAGAGGCCATGAATAAAATATTCAATTAAATCAATCTTTTCCAAAATTGATTCAATCTTATTCCTTAATTAATCAATCATGATCAATCAATTCCCCAATTGATTAATCTTTTCCATAAATGACTAATTACTTCCATAAGTAATTAGATCATTCCCATAAATGATTAATCACTTCCTTAAGTGATTAATTATTTACATAATTGATTAATTCATGGTTAATGAATTCTTTAATTAATTAACCACCAATTAAATATCACATATTTAATTTCCGGCCTTGAATTAATTAATTTTGCCCAAACACTTTTAGGACTTAAATTAATTAATTCTTTCAATCTTCCATAAATTTATATTTGAACTTCTTCAAATATTAATTTCTCTCATAATAATATATCAATATATATTATATTTATTTCCCTTAGTAAATTGAACATTTTCAATTTACATTTAATTACTTAGTTGCCTCAAATTGCTTTACGAGCTACCAGTGGGACCTTATGGACCTGCAGATCAGAAGCTCCAACGATGTGAGATTAATTGGTTAAACTCATTAACCACAATAATCAATATTCGTTAACTGTGTGTACATTCCACTATAGACTCACAGTTGCACTCTTCTCACTGCAGACATATTTTCTGTGTCCACGGAACTTAGACCAATATCGACTAGTTAGTCCTTCACGAGTGTCCGTAACACCAGTTGGGTCAAATTACCGTTTTACCCCTGGGTCACCTCTATTTCCTTAAGTACCAATTCTCCTCTAATGAACAATCTGTTTATGGTCCAACCATCAAACAGAAAACCCTCTCGTGCCATTGAGAGGGTAGGGCCCTTTGTTCAAGACTCGGAGTAACCACTTAAGGGAACACTCATCTGCTTCCTTAAAGTCGGGAAGGAGTGAATTCCATCTTGTACGATTATGTTCCCAGCTCCCCATTCGGTCTTGTCCCCAAAGTGGTAGGCTTATTGAGTCTGCGTATTGGCCACTCTCACCCATACAAATCAAAGGACAATCTCTCATGAGCAGGAGTCCATAATCAACCCAGGATTAAGACTAATTTGTCTAGGTCGTCCTAGTGAAAATAGAAAACCAACTAGTTAACGGTGTTATAACTAGTGGTTACTATTTCGCGGTCCGGTCTTATGCAAACTCATTGCATAGGATACCCCCACTCGCATGTCTCCTACACGAACGCGTTGGATCGCAGCGTTTGTATCAAATACAAATTGGGCCGTATCCATAGTGTCACCAGGATAAGGCACCCAGTCTTATCCCTATACTATAGACCCTTTAGGTTGTTTCTTGAACAATGATCCCATATGTCGCTACATATAGTTCAAGACTCATATTACAGCCTTGGATGTCTAGTTTATTGGATTAGGGTTATTATTAGGCAAAGACAAATATAAAATAACTAATAACAATTAATGGAAAAATATATCAATATTATTTCATTAATATCCGGTCAACGATTACATTCACTATCTACGAGTTTTAGGGCATAAAACCCAACAAACTCCCACTTGAACTAAAACACTAGTTAGTGGGATGTAAATGCAATAATCTAAAGCTGGAAATGTCATGTATATTAAAATAATACAATGAACTAGGGCATCCTTATACCCATTATACATTTCTCCCACTTGCCCTAGATTAGATGGCATACATATCTCGTAGACCTAGACCTTCTAGATGACCCTCAAACACTTTAGCCGTGAGAGCCTTTGTAAATGGATCAGCGATGTTGTGCTCCGAGGCGATCTTAGTGACGATCACATCTCCTCTTTGCACAATCTCCCGTATCAGGTGATACTTCCTCTCGATGTGTTTACCCCGTTTGTGGCTTCGAGGTTCTTTTGAGTTGGCTACAGCCCCACTGTTATCACAGTATAGTGTTATGGGCACGTTCATATTCGGAACCACTTCCAAATCAGTCAAGAACTTTCTGAGCCATACTGCCTCCTTAGCTGCTTCGCAAGCTGCTACATACTCAGCCTCCATGGTTGAGTCTGCTATGCATCCTTGTTTGATGCTTCTCCACACTACTGCTCCTCCATTGAGGGTGAATACTGACCCTGATGTGGATTTCCTAGAATCCTTATCAGCTTGAAAGTCAGAATCAGTGTATCCAGTAAGAATCAAATCCTTAGCTCCATACACAAGCATGTAGTCCCTCGTTCTCCGAAGATACTTGAAGATATTCTTAACCGCTCCCCAGTGGTCCAACCCTGGATTGGACTGATACCTACTGACTACTCCCACTGCATAACATATATCAGGCCTAGTGCAGAGCATGGCATACATTAAGCTGCCCACAGCTGAGGCGTAGGGAATGTGTCTCATGTTCTCAACTTCTTGAGGTGTCTTAGGAGATTGTTCCTTAGACAGGTGTACCCCATGTCTGAAGGGTAGGTGTCCCTTCTTGGAGTTTTGCATCGAATATCGAGACAACATCTTGTCAATATACGTTGCTTGAGACAGAGCTAGCGTTTTTTTCTTACGATCCCTAATGATTTGGATTCCCAGAACATATTGAGCCTCTCCCAGATCTTTCATTTGGAATTGGGCTGCTAGCCATTTCTTAATGTCAGTGAGGTATCCTACATCATTCCCAATGAGTAGGATATAGTCTACATAAAGTATTAGAAAAGCTACTTTCCTTTTGTTGACTTTCTTGTATACACAAGGTTCATCAACGTTTTGGTCAAAGCCAAAAGATTTGATTGCAGTATCAAATCTAATGTTCCATGATCTGGATGCTTGTTTCAATCCATAAATGGATCGATTTAGCTTACAAACCTTTTGTTCCTGACCTTGGGCTATGAACCCTTCGGGTTGAGACATAAAGATATTCTCTTCAAGATTACCATTCAGAAAGGCAGTCTTGACGTCCATTTGCCATATTTCATAGTCATAATATGTGGCAATGGATAAAAGAATTCTTATGGACTTTAACATGGCTACAGGAGAAAAGGTTTCCTCATAGTCAACCCCCTCCTTTTGGGTATAACCCTTTGCCACTAGTCTAGCTTTGAAGGTCTGTACCTTTCCAGCTGCATCTCTTTTTCTCTTATAGATCCATTTGCACCCTATGGGTTTTACCCCATATGGTAGATCTGCAAGTTCCCATACAGAATTGGAGTACATTGACTCCATTTCCAGGTTCATGGCTTTGACCCATTCATCCTTATCTTTGTCATTCATTGCCCGTCGATAGGACAATGGATCCTCAATGCCATCATTAGGTATGACAACCTGAGTTTCAGTTAAACCCAAGTAGCGGTCAGGTTGTAACACAACCCTCCCACTGCGTCGAGGCATTCCCAACGATTGAGATGGACGGGATGGATCTGAAGAACTAGTTCCTTCATCAATCCTTGTTGAAGGTCCAACTTCATCAACAACTCTTGATGATTCTTCAGTAGCTTCTCCTGATATTATTTTGCTTCGTGGTTTATGATCTCTCATGTGGTCTTCCTCTAATAAAGTGGCGTTTGTCGATACAATCACCTTATTTGCTTGTGGGTCGTAGAAATAACCACCTCTCGTTTCTTTAGGGTAACCAACAAATTGGCACAGTTTTGAACGAGGTTCCAGTTTCTTAGGATTTGTCACAAGCACGTGTGCAGGACAACCCCAGATGCGAAAGTGATGCAAACTAGGTTTACGCCCCTTCCATAACTCGAAAGGTGTTTCAGAAACACTTTTCGAGGGAACATTGTTCAAGATGTATACTGCAGTCTCTACTGCATACCCCCAAAACGAGCTAGGCAATTGAGCATAGCTCATCATTGATCGAACCATGTCTAACAAGGTTCTATTTCTCCTTTCTGACACACCATTCTGCTGAGGTGTACCAGGGGCTGAGAGTTGAGATTGGATTCCATGTTCTATCATATAATCCTGGAATCTTTGATCCATATACTCCCCTCCTCGATCAGATCGAAGTACTTTAATAGTAGGCTTATTGAGTCGGCGTATTGGCCACTCTCACCCATACAAATCAAAGGACAATCTCTCATGAGCAGGAGTCCATAATCAACTCAGGATTAAGACTAAGTTGTCTAGGTCGTCCTAGTGAAAATAGAAAACCAACTAGTTAACGGTGTTATAACTAGTGGTTACTATTTCGCGGTCCGGTCTTATGCAAACTCACTGCATAGGATACCCCCACTCGCATGTCTCCTACACGAACGCAGCGTTTGTATCAAATACAAAGTGGGCCGTATCCATAGTGTCACCAGGATAAGGCACCCAGTCTTATCCCTATACTATAGACCCTTTAGGCTGTTTCTTGAACAATGATCCCATATGTCGCTACATATAGTTCAAGACTCATATTACAGCCTTGGATGTCTAGTTTATAGGATTATGGTTATTATTAGGCAAAGACAAATATAAAATAACTAATAACAATTAATGGAAAAATATATCAATATTATTTCATTAATATCCGGTCAACGATTACATTCACTATCTACGAGTTTTAGGGCATAAAACCCAACACTATAGGTGTTGGGTTTTAATTTGGGAAATGCTGAAGGCTGTTTGGCAAAAAGATGGGCCTAGAAAGTGGGTTTTGGCTTTCCAAACATATCTTATGGCCTTTAGGTAAATTCTAACCCCTGTAAGCTGCCTTTGTATTTAGGAGATTGTCTTTGCTGCTTTAGGCTTGTTGGAGTTGCTTAGGAGCACTATAGGTAAGTAGTTTTTATTTACCAAACTTGTTTGTCTGCATGGAGCATGTTCGCTTGTTACTTGCTTTACTCGTATATGTGCTATGTATGAAATGTGTATATGAACTACTGCGTTGTGATCTTTAGAGTATTCGTATGAATCATGAAATGTACCTTTTGTGTCGTTTGAGATGTATGTGCTTAGGGAGTATAAGCATTTTAGGTACTTGCCTTAAGCATGGTCATTGTTGAGTCTGGCTTGCATGTTGCATGGGGGATGTGTAGCATGAGTCGGGTGTGAGGCACAGCACATGGTGCGGAATTCATGTGTAGCGGAGCGTGACGCGAAAATCACGTGGGTTGTGAGTGCGGAGCGTGACGCGGAAATCACGTAAGAGTGGCGCAACACAGGGCGCGGAATTCATGTGGGGTAGGTGCGGAGCGTGACGCGGAAATCACGTAAATTGCGCAGCACATGGCACGGAATTCATGTGTAGCGGAGCATGACGCGGAAATCATGTAGTTGCGGAGCATGACGCGGAAATCATGTGGAGTCTAGTGCGTGTGTTGCGTAGTGTGTTGCATTTGCACGAGTTTGTAGTTTTTAAGCGTATTGTTAGTTTATGGCTTAAAAGCATGTTGGGTGTATATGGTTGCTTAAGCATGTTGCCCGTTCGTGGTTATGAAAGCCTGTTGGATGCGTGTGCTAAGCATGTTGCTTGTTTTGGTTGTTTGTTTGTGGTTTGGTAACTGTGAGCTGCTT
This sequence comes from Luffa acutangula, assembly GCA_036850905.1. NCBI lineage: Eukaryota > Viridiplantae > Streptophyta > Magnoliopsida > Cucurbitales > Cucurbitaceae > Luffa > Luffa acutangula. The sequence continues at coordinate 12,634,742 of CM072087.1, forward strand.
ACCAGTACCACGGTTGTACTGATACCCCCTTCCCCACCTTCCCCCCAACATTTTAGATGTTGCAGGTTACGTTGATGAGTTGGATCCTGGTGAGGAAGAGGAGAACTACGAAGAGGAACCCTAGGGCGTTTGGTTTTCTTCCGTTTGGGTTGATAGGCTAGATTTGGTTATAATTTCCATTATTTTTGCCATGCTGGAGTAGATTAGTTTAGTTTTGAGGTGTGCGGGTCTGTTGGTGAGTCTTGGTTTAATGATTCGATCTATGGACCTAAGTTTAGTTCCATTGTCTTATGGTTTTTGAAATGAAACTGTTAGTTGTCATTTTTTTTGGATTGAAGCTGATGTTAATAAAAGTTAGTGAATATTGAGTTCTATTGCGTGATTTGAGTTAATGTATGTTGCAATGAGTCTTGATTTGTCTAGAGGAGATAGGGTGTGAAATCTGGCTGTAGTTTGGTGGAGTTTGGCTGGTTGCATGATTTGGAAGTGTTTATATTTATCAGGTGAAAAAAAATGGGTTCAGGCCATTTTACGCCGTTATGCTGCCGAAATTTTCGGTACATCCGGTTTAAGTGGTTCAGTTCCATAGTTAAGGGTTTATAGGGATGAAGTAGCGTCTCTAGGCTAAGGGTTGGAAAACCTGGGGCGTTACAGTTTTATCAGTTTCATTGATGATTATTCGAGGTATGGCTATCTCTACCTGATGCATCATAACTCCGAAGCTTTTGAAAAGTTCAAGGAGTATAAGGTCGAGGTTGATAACCTATTAGGTAAGACGATAAAAACACTTCGATCCGATCGAAGTGGAGAGTATATGGACTTAAGTTTTCAAGACTATTTGATAGAGCATGGAATTACGTCCCAACTCTCAACCCCTGGTACACCTCAGCAAAACGGTGTATCAGAAAGGAGAAACAGAACCTTGTTGGACATGGTTCGTTCGATGATGAGTTATGCTCAGTTGCCTAACTCGTTTTGGGGTTATGCAGTAGAGACTGCAGTTTATATCTTGAACGTAGTTCCCTCAAAGAGTGTTTCTGAGACACCATTTGAGCTCTGGAAAGGTCGTAAAGCTAGTTTACGACATTTCAGAATTTGGGGATGTCCTACATACGTGCTAGAAGCAAACCCAAAGAAATTGGAGCCTCGTTCTAGATTTTGCCTATTTATAGGCTATCCCAAAGAAACGAGAGGTGGATACTTCTTCGATCCAGAGGAAAATAAAGTACTTGTATCGACAAATGCTACATTCCTAGAAGAAGACCACCTCAGAGATCACAAGCCACGTAGTAAAGTCGTTTTAAGTGGACTATCTAACGAAGCTACAGAAACATCAACAAGAGTTGTTGATGATACTGGCACCTCGAGTCAATCACGTCCTTCTCAAGAAATAAGAGAACCTCGACGTAGTGGGAGGGTTGTTAGACAGCCTGATCGCTATTTGGGTTTAACTGAAACTCCAGTCGTCATACCTGATGACGGGATCGAGGATCCATTAACCTTTAAACAGGCAATGGATGACGTTGACAAGAACGAGTGGATTAAAGCCATGGACTTAGAGATCGAGTCCATGCATTTTAATTCAGTATGGGATCTTGTAGATCAACCTGGAGGGGTTAGACCCATAGGGTGCAAATGGATCTACAAGAGAAAACGAGACGCTGCTGGAAAGGTACAGACCTTTAAGGCACCACTTGTGGCAAAGGGTTTTACCCAGCAGGAGGGGATGGACTATAAAGAAACCTTCTCCCCTGTTGCCATGTTAAAGTCGATCCGGATACTTTTATCCATTGCCACGTTTTACGATTATGAAATATGGCAAATGGATGTCAAGACTGCCTTTCTGAACGGTAATCTTGAAGAAAGTATTTACATGTCTCAGCCAGAGGGGTTCATAGCTCAGGATTAAGAGAAAAAAGTTTGCAAGCTTAAACGATCCATTTATGGATTAAAACAAGCGTCTAGATCCTGGAATATGAGATTTGATACTGCGATCAAATCTTATGGCTTTGAACAAAACGTTGATGAGCCTTGTGTTTACAAAAGGATCATCAACAGCTCTATAGCTTTCTTAGTACTGTATGTGGATGATATCCTACTCATCGGGAATGATGTAGGTTATCTAACTGACATTAAACTATGGCTAGCAACTCAATTCCAAATGAAAGATTTGGGTGAGGCACAACTTGTTCTAGGAATCCAAATTGTTCGAAACCGAAAGAACAAAACGCTAGCCCTGTCTCAAGCGTCTTATATCGACAAATTGTTGGTTAGATATAAAATTCAAAATTCCAAGAAAGGACTATTACCTTTCAGGCACGAAATTAACTTGTCTAAGGAACAGTGTCCTCAGACACCTCAAGAAGTTGAGGACATGAGACGTTTTCCTTATGCCTCTGCAGTAGGTAGCCTAATGTATGCCATGTTGTGTACAAGGCCTGACATTTGCTATGCAGTAGGGATTGTCAGTAGATATCAATCCAATCCAGGATTTGATCACTGGACAACCGTTAAAAGTATCCTCAAATATCTAAGGAGAACGAGGGACTATATGCCCGTGTATGGTTCGAAGGATTTGATCCTTACAAGATACACTGATTCTGACTTTCAAACTGATAAATATTCGAGGAAATCTACATCGGGGTCAGTATTCACTCTGAATGGAGGAGCAATAGTATGGTGCAGCATCAAGCAAGGATGCATTGCAGACTCGACCATGGAGGCCGAATATGTAGCCGCTTGCGAAGCAGCAAAAGAGGCAGTATGGCTCAGGAAGTTCCTAACTGACTTGGAAGTTGTTCCAAATATGCATCTGCCTATCACCTGGTATTGTGATAATAGCGGCGCAGTTGCAAACTCAAAGGAACCTCACAGCCATAAGAGAGGCAAGCACATCGAAAGGAAATACCATCTCATTAGGGAGATTGTGCACCGAGGAGACGTGATCGTCACGAAGATAGCGTCGGAGCACAACATTGCTGATCCATTCACGAAGGCTCTCACGGCTAAAGTGTTCGAGAGTCATCTAGAAGGTCTAGGTCTGCGAGATATGTACGAGAAATAATCTAGGTCAAGTGGGAGAATTGTAACCGGTAAATCGATATCCTAGTATACTGGGTATTTAGATGCCCTAGTTTATTGTATTTTTACTCCGTTATTAATACAAGTATTTATTCATCCACTGCTGTTATAGATTATAGTACATCCCACTAAACTAGAGTTTTAGTTCAAGTGGGAGATTGTTGGGATTGGTGCCCTAAAACTCGTAGATAGTGAATGTTAAACGAATTATATACTTATTCGATAAAGGTGTTATCGAGATTGATTTAGTAAAAGTCATTACTGAATAAATTAAATTGCACATATAATAACCCAAATCCAATAAACTGAGATCCATGGCTATAGGATGAACACTTGAGCTTTATGTAGAGACATAAAAGTGGATCAAGCTTGAGTAATAGCCAAAACGGTCTATAGTATAGGAATAGGGTTGGGTACCTTATTCTGGAGACACTATGAGACGCGACCCACTTTATAGATGGTATAGACGATGTGATCCTAAATCGTCCAGGTAGAGACATGTGAGTGGGGGCGTCCTATGCAATGAGTTTGCATAAGACCAGGACCGAGAAATAAGTCGCTCTCGCTTTATAAACACCGTTTACTGACGAGACTGACTATTTCATGTGATGACCTAGGTAACTCGATCTTAATCCTGAGCTAACTATGAACTCCTGTTTATTCGGGCTTATCCTTAGATCTGCATAGGTGAGAGTGGCTCAGTATCGCCGACTCAATAAGCCTCCCATTTCAGGGATAGGAACGGGTAGATAGTTGGTGACATAGTCGTGCAAGAAGGAATTCACTCCTACCCGAATAAGGGATAGTAGAGAGGTTGTTCCCTTAAGTGCTGACTCCGGGGCTTGAACAAAGGGATCCCACCCTCTCATTGGCCCGAGAGGGACTCGGTTTATTGGTTGGACCATAAACCAATTGTTCATTAGAGGATCAGTGGGACTTTAGGAACTAGAAGTACTATAGGGGTAAAACGACTTATTGACCTAGCTATAGCTACGAACAACCTGTGAAGGATCGACTTACTAATCATGGTTAAATCAAGTGGACGGAAATATATCTATAGTGAGGGGAGTGCAACTATCGGGCTATAATGGAGTGTCCCGATAGTTAACGAATGTTGGCTACCTTGGAGAATGAGATTAGTCGGTTAGCCTCGAATCGTTGGAGCCCATGATCTATAGGTCCATTAGGTCCCCCTACTAGCTCATATCAGAATTAAGCCTAGAACAAAAGATAGGAAGCTTTGAATCGTTCGAAATCGGAAAAAAGGGTATTATCGTAAATTGTGTTTGACACAATAATTTAATTATGAATTAAATTAGAAAATGAGAGATGAAGTATTTAAAAGTGTTTTGAATACTATATATATGTATTAGGAATCATATATATGGAATTGCACAAGATAACAAAGATTAATTAGATTAATCATATCAAAATTAATTTGAAAATTTTCAAATTAATTACCAAGCAATCAATTTCAATTTAGAATTGAAATTGTGGATAATTTGCAAGCTTGAAATTTGATTTCAATTTGAATTTAGTGGATTTAGTTGGAAATCCACTTAATGCATGATCATTCAAAGTGGAAAGATAACTCACTCATGCATTGTTGCATGTCTTGTGTAATGTACACCTAGAATCCACTTGAGCTTGCAAATACACCATGTGTCTTGTGTCTTGAGGCTTGGCTTTGCATGGAGAATGTCTTTAAAAGGAGTTTGAATCATATTCAAACATAAGAGAGTCATTTCCTTAATATTATGCGGCTGGAATTTGGACTCAAAGTTCTCTCATCTCTCATTCTTCTCCATTGTTTGATGCTTCAAGCATTCCCTTCCCATTCCCTATCTTATATAGACTCCCACAAGTCGTTCTTGGCCTGGAGTATAGTAGGGAAGACTCTAGAGGTTGTCCAAGGAGCATAGGAGAGGCAAACACCACAAGGAGTTCAACATAAATGAGCTATAAAGGTTGGTGTTTTCTAAACTCTCTATTCTGTCTTTTCTAGAACATGCATGCTTTAGGAGTAAAATTGAATGTCTTAAGTGCTTTCGATCTTCAATTGCTTCCGCATGTGTAATATGTACACCTTCATTAAGAATGTAGTCAATTTACACGACCGGATAAATTGAATGTTTTTATTTGTCATTTTATTTTGATGCATCAAATCTTAGTTTGTTTAAAATTTCTATCAAACTATTTTCTATTCGCTATAAAATTTGGGATAAGATTGATTTTTGTTTATATGTTTATTGTTTAATTCAATATATGATTATCATATTAGGTATTGAGCATCAACCCCATCACATATGATGGAAGATGATACATGGTCATCAACATCGTCAGAAGATGAGATTGGAGGAATGATATTACTTATGGAATTGACTAATGCATATGACTTTAGAATCCTAAAACAACCTTGTCGAACATCTGTCTTATCAGGTCGGGAATATATTATAGAGTTATTAAACGGACATCCAGATAGGATTTATGACTCTTTTCGAATGAACCAATGCACATTTAGATCCTTGTGTCAAAGGTTAAAGTCATTAGGTTATTTGAAACATGATAAAATTGTAAGTGTTGAAGAAGCAGTCGACATCTTCCTTATTATAGTAGGCCATAACATGCGTAATCGAATTGTGTCAGAACGATTTCAACACTCTCAATAGACAATTTCACGGTTCCTCGGACACTTAGCGAAACAAACGACCCCTGCATTCGGAGCCATGGAAATCACCTTGTTGACAACCACTTCTGCCTCGGACATGTCTGAAGACTCAAGGTTGAGCATTTTCACAACCTCCATTGCGTCTGCTTTGACTATCGTAGGTAACTTCCTTCCTTTGATCCTCTAGATGAATGCGATCAAACCTTCTTTAATTGCTAGAGCTTCCATGCAGTTGATTTGCCAATTTTTCTTCAATTGCTTGCAACCCGCTACTATTAGAGATCTTGACGAATCACAAACGACCCATCCTATTCCCCCAATTTTCAAGGTTTCGTTCCAAGATGCATCTGAGTTCATCATCAACCAGCCTTCGAGGGGGGGCGGGGTCCAACGGTCTTGATTTAAGAGGCTCTTCAATCTTGGGTTCTTTGAGCTTCGAATTCGCTTCCCATTCTCCTCTAGATTCTTCATGATCCATAACTCTAAATTGAGGCTGCTATTTTTGTGTTTCTTCATTTTTTCTTTGTTTATGAAATTCCACGTCGTCCAGCTCCTCTCGATCGTACCCTATCACGAACCTTTCCCAACGATCAGCCACATTAGACCTGCTCTTGCAAAGGACATCACAATTCATAAGGTCCGAGAAGAAAGCTAACCACACCTTTCTTACCTGTTTACATTCCCAAAAAAAGATGTTCAACATCCTCTCTCGTATCCCTACACAGCTCACAAAGAGGATTTATATCCATGCCCTTCACAATCAGGTTAACTTTAGTGGGGATAAGGTTGTTGACGATTTTCCACAGCCCTATCTTAGCTTTGGGGAGAATATTGAGCTTCCAGATAGTCCTAGCTCCTTCATAATTTGTCTTGTCATTCGATTCAGACTCTTCCTTAGCTTAATGGAGGTTGTTTGCTAAGTGGTAAGCTGTTTTTACACTGAACATACCTTTACTCTCAGCATTCGAGATTATTTGGTCTGTTTCAGAGGGAAGGCCTTATGGGATGGAAAGGACGTCCTCAACATCCGAGGGGATGAAGAGCCTTTTAATTAGGGGTTCATTCCACTCCCCATTGTGCTTCATCAATTCACAGACTCTTCTCCCACTCATGGCTGTTGGAACCAAAACCGGGACTGTACCCCCTTGTCTAGGGATCCACGGGTCTTGGTCTATATATATATGTTTACCATTCCCCACTCTCCATCCATAGCCTTCCTTGAAGAGCTCCCTCCCCCACACAATACTTTTCCAAACCGCTGAGGAGTTATTACCTTATGGGGCATTCAAAAAATCTCCATTTCTTAAATAACGGCCTCTAAGGACTTTGCTCATCATACTCTCTGGATCTTTCAGAATTTGGTGCGTCGTCAGCTGAATGGATGGATGTGAGATAAGATGGAAGATGATAATAAAGGTAAATTCAGCCAACCCTAGTGCAAGTATACACTGTCGCACGTAGTAATAAAATACCTTAGAAGTATTCCAAGGGTATCGATCCCACGATAACTAAATTTGAAATTTAGATTTGAAGAAGAAAAGGCTCAACTTGTTTGCTTACAGAATAGGTAACCAAAGAAATAAGTTTGATGATTGCTTTTTAGAAAAAAATAGATACAAAAAAAGCAAATGAATAAAAGAATAACAATAAAATAAAACGAGGTATTCAACATGGATTCATCCCAAAGGCAATAACCTTAATCATGGATTATTTAACTTAAGCCTATTAAATGCATTGGGTCAGATTTAACTACTATTTGGCCTTGCTCCCAAGAACCGTTAGAAGGCTAAGCGAGTATCGTTATGCACATTTCTGTTACTCGACTCCGACATAGATAATTCACGAATTCAATCTATAACCATATAGTCGATATAGGTGCCTTAGACAACTTGCCCTATACCGCCGAACAATCTCTTTCAAGCTTTTTCTCCTATATCACCTTTATGAGAACCGATATCGTCTGTCCCTTTCGAGATTAAACTCACATAGCATGCAAAGTCTAAGTGATTAAGTTAAACTCAGCAAGATTAGAGTGATAATCAATAAAAAATGACATGCATTGAACAAAACTTGAGCAAATAAAACACTTTGAAGCTAATGAACCATAAGAGAATTCATCATATTGAACCTCTCAAAGGAATTTAGCTACTAATGATGAGATAAAGTGAAAATGAATACATTTTCATTGAAAATAAGATGTAAAGAATACAGATAAATGAAAAGTATCAAAAGCTGGAAATAATGGAAGTAGCCAAATACTATGGGTTTTCTATTTATCCAATCCTTCTAGAGTTTGCTTAGACACTCCACTCTCTCGCTTTTACAAGTGGAAATGGGTGAAAATCCCTACAAACCCTAAGGTTTGATGTCTAACTAAAGTTAGAATTTAGTCATCAAAGAAAGACCTTGGGCATCCCTACTCATATGCGTCATCTTGGGTTCTGTCACCACCCTGTTCTTCCAAATGAGTTCTGCTTGTATTTGACTTCGAATCTCGAGCTTATATAGTGTTGGAAATGGTTGAGGAGCTGCGAAATAGGTGTTGGTAGGTAGCCCAGTCAGTTTCAGGGTCAAAACAGCCGGTTAGGTGCGAAAAAGACTTGTCAACAACGACCCACAGACGACTCGGAACTGCCTCTATTTTTCCAGAAATGCAGTCGCATTTCATTTTGCCTTCCTAGAAATGCGGTCACATTTCTGGGCAGAATCAAGCTTTTCCTCTGTTTTCCTACACAATCATAAACTTAGTAAAATTCTCTTAAAATCAAGTCTTTTTAGGTACAATTGTGCATAATTTGACAAAAGTGATTCTCAACACCCTAACTTATCAACTTTAACATATTTTGAGCTCGGGAACAGTAAAATTGATCTAAACATGCAATATTTGACAAAGAGATGAGCTAAATATAAGGGTAAAATAGGTATATTTTTTACCCTTATCACACCCCCAAACTTAACTCATTGCTTGTCCTCAAGCAACAGACAATCAAAATGTTAGAGATCAACTTTTTACTTGCAAATCAGAATGTAAAAGCTCAATATTAAATTGCAAACCAAAACGTTAAGGTTCATGTATAGTAATCAATCATGGTACTAGTATCAACTTTAATTTTAAAAAAAAGTGACATGGAATCAAGTAAACATGTGTTTCAAGATCGTTGTCTAAAAAGATTGCCTTTCAGGAGAGGGTTCTACCCTAGTGCCAGTCACAACATCTGAGTTTCCTAAGCATGAAGATTTCTATTGTTCTTTTTCAAAGAAAAACTCTCCCTAATCCATCCTAACCAATATGTTTAAAGTAACTAACTTCTACTCATAGAGCCTAGTGTAGTCATTTTAGTTAAGAAAAACAATCTTGAGGTAAAAATGAGCATACATGAATTACTAGACCTTTTCTATCTCCCCCAAACATATTTGACTGCTGGTGCTCTTTTTTATTCAACTTCTTTTTCTCACAAGAGTATCCTTGTTGTCATCTTCACCTTCATTCTAGCTTATCTACACTTTGTGGTGATGATATCTAGCTACGAGCAAAGTTCACAAGCTTGGAATGATGCTCGCTTTCCTAAGTAAACCTTTCATGTAGTGGCAAACCATGGGTGTCAGGAATGCCCCTGGTTACTCAATAAACCCTAGGAAGGAGAAGTAACTCTCGGTTTTTCATTTTTTTCATTTTTTTCATGATATAAACTGAGCATATATTCTTCTCTAGCAGTACAAATTTACAAAAAGCATAAATATTTACAAAGTAAAGCATAAAGCACCCCCCCCCCCCCCAAACTTAAAGTTGGACAATGTCCTCAATGGCTTTGTTTTCTAGGCATGGACTTAACATGATGCTTTTTATTTTTAAAAACTTCAAGGGTAAACTCTCCTAGAGTGTTAGAAAGGTTAAACACAAGGAAGTTTAGACTTAAGAAATTTTTGTAAAGAAAAAGACTAATGGAAAGCCTATGACTAGAAAACAATTCAGTTGTGACGGTGGCACTTTTGAGATAGAACAAAGCTCTAGTTTTCATCATCAAGGGCTTAAGAGAAAACCCCTTTCAAAACAAGCTTTTTCTTCCAAAACATTTTATTAAACAATTTTTTTTCTTAAAGTTGATTTTTTTTTTCAAAAGAGTTCATAGGTAAGTTAAAAAAACAGCAAGCAGATTTTTCCAAGAAAAGATAAAAACCAAAGTTTATCTAATCTAAACTATCAACAAGCTATCTCAACTACCCTATGATCAAAACTATTAACAAACTAAACAATTAAAGCAATCAAAACAACAACAAAAGATAGAATTTAAGCATGCTAAAACTAAAAAACAGCAAGCAACAAAACAGTATTATGTACAAAAAACAGCAAGTAAAGGGGTCAGAAAACTCCTCTAGTCCTCGTCCAAGGAATTCTCTTTGTCTTCATCATCTTCATCATCATTTTCATCTTCTTCTTCATCATAATCCTTGTTTTCTCGAGGCATCAGCGACTAAGGGAAATCGGGAAAGACTGGAGCAATACCTGGGGCGATAGAGAGATAGAACTCTCTAATGGCCTCATCCCTCTCATTTGCATTTGCCTAATAAGTCTTCAGGTTCTCCTTGATTTGATCTAACTGGCGGTAGGCAATGGCTAGGGCTATCGATGACGGTAAGGGCCCTGTAAAAGGAATGTGCTGGGATGGAGTAGCCATGCTCAACCATGATTGTGGAGTGGCCTGAGATGTGGAGGCTTTGTCTTTTCTTTGGATGTTTTTTCTCTTGAAGCTTCCCAATCAAGGACCGGTCAATGGTCGGCTTGAAGAAATGATGCTCCTCGTCTTTGCCTGGAACTATCTTCACCCTTTGAAAAAGCTGGGTGATGAGTGATCCTAAGAAAAGTTTACCTGCTCGTTTTCTTCCGCAGGCTAGAATTTCATCCCTGATTATGCTCCCGATGTTGATCTCCAACCTCTTCATAATGCAATAGAGTAACATCACTAAATCTACTGAAATGGTATTGTCATGGGTGGTTGGCATCAAGCGGTTTTTCAGAAAGTGAAGCCAAACTGTCGATTCTGGTTTTAGATCGCTTGGCACTAAACACCCTTGTTGGCCACAAGTTTTAATGCTTCTTTCATCTGCTTGGCCGAGGGGTTCCTAATAACATCATTCCCTCTTGGATTCAAGGGTGCCTTGATTCTGTACACCCTGTTAATGTCCACTGAAGAGAAGCTGACCATTTTTCCTCTTACCACCGCCATACTAATGCTTTCCTCCCTCAGACCGGCGTAAAATTCTCGAACTAAAGGCACTACAGCCTGCTGAGGGTGAGCCCAGAACTCGTGCCACTTGTACTGGGAGATAACTCTGCTTACGAACTCTGGCAGTGCTCCTGCTCTGTTAGAGAATCCCTTCTCGTTGAGGAAATCCCTTTTTCTCATGATCTCCATCCGTTCCTAAAAATTAACATTTCTGAATACCTCAGGGAATGGATTTTTAGGAGATACAGCCTTTGGTGATTTTCCCTTTGGCTTGGCTGGTGAGACAGTAGGAGGAAGTGAAGGAGAGGAGTCCATTGACCTAGTCCTCGACCTCTTGGCAAAAATAGGATCATTCTTGTTCTTAGTCCTCCTTTCAGCTTTAATCTCTCTCTTTCTCTTTCTCCTCAATGTCGCAGAGGTAGGAACTTGGTCATCATCCAACTCCTTAATCTCTGAATCGGATTCTGTTTCAGAGTCACTGGATGTCTCGGCCTCCTTGTCTCCTTTCTCTTCTTCATACCTCTTCTCTCCCGAAGAGGTGCTATCATCTGCTGGGGGTCATCTTTGAATAGAGGTTCGAAACCTCATCAGCAGGTTGCTCATTGGTGGCCTCGACTAGGCCTTCTTCAAAATGCGGCCCATATGCGGTCGTATTCTTGCCTTCATTCTCTTACTCTCTTTCTTTTTCTTTTTCTGAACTTTCTTCAGTTGGCCCCTGTTAGGCCTCTTTTTCTCTCCCTTGCAGCAATTCAGCTTAACTTTGAGCCTTGTGGAGTCGCTCAAAAGCTGCAAGGAAGTCTTTCGCTTCTTTTCTTCTTTTTTCATCTTCTTTTAATTGTCCTCTTATCATTTTCTTTTCTTCAAGGAGTTGTAAGTCAAATGCTGCCCTCCTGAGGCTTTCAGCTAATTTCCTCTCTTCTTCCTCAGCTAACTCACCCCTCTCGGCCTCCTATCTTTCTTCTTCTCTTTTCCTTTCTTCCTTCAGATCTCTTTATCTCGCAAAGTCATCTTCTTCCATCATGTGATGATTTTCCATCTCTCTCTCAACCTCAACCTCAACCTCCTTCGTCGGCTGAATGGATGGGTGTGAGATAAGATGGAAGATGATAATAAAGGTAAATTCAGCCAACCCTAGTGCAAGTATACACTGTCGCACGTAGTAATAAAAAACCTTAGAAGTATTCCAAGGGTATCGATCCCACGAGGACTAAATTGGAAATTAGATTTGAAGAAGAAACTATTCAACTTGATTGCTTAAGGAATAGGTAACCAAAGAAATAAAGTTGATGATTGATTTTTAGAAAAATAGATAAAACAAGCAAATGGAGAAAAGAATAACAATAAAATGAAACGAGGTATCCAACAGTGGCTCCCGAATCTAATATCCAAGCAAACTCATCATGTTCTACAAGACATGTTTCTAAAACCAGTAAATCGAATTTACCTTCTTTCTCTCTGTTCTTCTCAACGAGGTAACGGGGACAGTTGCAGTGGAAGCATCTGCCTTTGTCGGCCACGACCTTGGCCTTGCCCTTACCTTGCACAGCTTGCGCAGGAGCCTTCCCCTTGTCTCCTTCCTCTTCTGAATTTGTTTCGATGAAGAAGCTTGAGGTACAGATTTAGTCTCTGAGGATGAACCCTTCAGAAACTTCTTTTTGGAATGGGCCACATTGGCCTCTCCTTTTACCACAATTTTGCCCTTGCTTTTCTGCATGGACTCATAAATATGTAACTTCGAGAGGAGGGCAGTCAGGCTGAACTGAATTTTCTTCATACTCGCATTCATCCTAAATGGCATATAGCTCGTATGAAGCGAGTGAGGAATGAACGCAACCTGACTGCGCTCGCAGACTACCCCGCCATTTGCCTCAATAGTGTTGAACTGGTTTATCATATCCAGGACATGTTCCCGGACAGACTAACATTCTTGGATCTTGGCGTTGAAGATATTCTTCAAGGCATCGTGGTGGAGCTGATAGGACGGGAGTCCAAACATCTCCTGCAAAGAATTCATTATCTCCCTGGCAGATTCCACGTTCTCATAACGCTTGGCCAAGACTTCAGATAAGCCGACCAATATGTAGACTTGGGCCTTTTCATTGGCCTTCGTCCATCGTTCGTGGGCATCCTTTACTGCCTGAGTGGCAGTGCGAGGGGGAACAGGAGGACATTCCTCCGTTAAGATGAACCTAAGATCCCCTTGTTGGGTTTTATGTCCTAAAACTCGTAGATAGTGAATGATTAACGAATTATACACTAGTATCAATAAAGTGTTATTGAGGTTTATGCAATAAAGTGTTATTGTCATATTAAGTCTAGAATTGCACAATATGACCCAAATCCAATAAACTAAGATCCAAGGTTGTTTACATGAGACTTGGACTAGTATGTGGGGACATACGGGGATCAGTGTTCAAGTAACAACCTAAAAGGTCTATAGTACAGGGATAAGGCTGGGTACCTTATCCTGGTAACACTATATGATACGGCCCGCTTTGTATTCGATACAGACGTATTGATCCAAGGCGTCCATGTAGGAGACATGCGAGCGGGGGTATCCTATGCAATGAGTTTGCATAAGACCGGACCACGAAATAGTAAACCACTAGATGTAACACCGTTAACTAGTTAGGTTACTGTTTCAATAGGATGACCTAGGTAACTCGATCTTAATCCTGAGTGTGTCATGAACTCCTTCTCACGAGGGATTGTCCTTTGATTAGTACGGGTGAGAGTGGCCAGTACGCCGACTAAATAAGCCTACCTTCTTGGGGACAAGACTGAGTGGGGGGCTGGGGACATGACAATACAAGATGGAATTCACTTCTTCCCCTATTGGGGCAAGTAGATGTGTGTTCCCTTAAGGGCTGATTCCGGGTCTTGAACAAAGGCGCGCCGTCCTCTCCTGGCCCGAGAGGAACTCTTGTTTAGAGGTTGGACCCTAAACAAATTGTTCATTAGAGGGATCAGTGGTACTTAAGGATCCAGAGGTAACCTAGGAGTAAAACGGTAATTTGACCCAACTGGTGTTACGAACACACGTGAAGGATTGACTTACTGCATTGGTCGATATCCGTGGACACAGAAATATTCTACAGTGAGAAGAGTGCAGATGTGGGTCTTTAGTGGAGTGACCCACAGTTAACGAATGTTGATTGATTCGGTTAATGAGTTTAGCTGATCAATCTCGTATCGTTGGAGCTTCTGATCTGTAGGTCCATTAGGTCCACCTGCTAGCTCATAACGGGTTATGAGATAATATAGGCTTGATTATTAAAGGGAATATAAGTTAATTGTATTTTGATACATTATAGTATAAGTTTAACTAATGAATTAAACTTTATAATAAAATTAATTTTGGATATGATTCAAAATTAATTAATGAGAGAATTATGAATTTAATTAAATATGTGATATTTAATTAATTCATGAATGAATTAATTGGGGAATTAATTAATTTAATTTTAATTTGGTTAAATGTGATTTAATCAAATTAAAACTATAGTTTATATTGATGTACATTTTGATGCACATTAAAACTATAGGTTAAATGAGAGAAATTAAATTGAATATGACTCAATTATAAAATTAATTAAATATTTGATATTTAATTAATTTGGGATCGATTAATTTAGAATTAATTGAATGGCCAATTTAATTTAATTGAATATGATTCAAATTGAATTAAAAACTATATATTATAATTCATTTAATTTGATTAAATTAATTATAATTAATTAATTAATTAAATATTTATTATTTAATTAGTTAATGGCCGAGATCGTTTTGATTAAGATCTAACGGTCTAGATCTAGTAGGGAGATAACTCCCTCCCCACTTATCGTACAGGGGAGAGGGAGTTCCCAATGGATCTCTCATTCCTCTCATTTTCACGTTTTTACACAAAGAAAGAAAGTTCTTTCTTTTCTCTCTTCTCTCTCTAAAAAAAACAGCAAGGTTCTTTGCTGAAAATTCCCTTCCAAGACTGAATTTGGGTTCCCACAAGCCATATCTCAGCGACCCAAGAGAATAGCGGGTGATTCGAGTGGTGGTGTCCGTTGGAAGTCCCATGAACGAGATCCTTGGAGCATTGTGCAGTGTTCTTCGAGCCAAGTAAGTTTTTTCTAAATCTAAATAGTTTTTAGATCTAAAATATCAGCATGCTTATTCTATTTGATTTATAAATTAGTTTCTGAATTTTGTTGCCAACGTATTGGTTTTTCTAAAATTGAAATTTTAATTCGAGATTGTTCTTGTTTGCTTCCGCTGCCAAAGGGATTTTAACCCATCACCCCTACCACGAGTATGGTGTTTAAGTTCGATTTCCATGTGGGGAAATTCTCGCCCGTTAGTATTTCATTTTTAAGCAAGGAAATAATTGAGGAGGACATTGCTGAAAAAACAAACAATTGACCGTATTAGTTATCTTTTCCTTATTCCATCACACAAGCAATACATACAATTGCATCCATCCAATCAATTTTTCAAAGAAACAATCAAAGAACCCTAATAAAAATATTGATTGTGTTATGCAACGATGCTTTAGAGGTTTAGAAGAACAGCCACCGAATGGTGATAAGTTGTTCCTCCTCTAAAATGAGACTCTTCTTAGTCAATTTCTAATACCAGAATAACTAATATTCCATTAGAAATTAACCACCGTTGTTCGGTCAAGGATTTGTTAACCAATTAACTCCTCCCAGTAAGTGTAACCCTCCCACTTTCAGATCTCAAAGGCATGGACCAACAGGCTACCGTTAGGAAAGACAACTGTTGGTAATTAGCCTAAGCGATCATATCCTATTCAGGAGCTCACGGTGTTCTGAATCATATGATCAGGCCCTCGAAGGGATGATTGCTCCAGGGCAACACGCAGGCGGATCATAGGAATCTCACGTTGTGACCTAGGGGTGGAGACCGAGGGATATGTTGACACGCATCCCGCTCCCTCTTACTATAGTCATTTTCCCCATTCACCTTCGTATCGACCCATGCAAACACTTTCCGAAGGGAGGCCGCGCTAAAACGACACGAAGCCGAGCATGGATCTCACGACGTGAACATACAGGGACATAGGAACAAAACTCAATTTAAATTAAGTTTTGTAATTTTCCTCCCACTAAAGTAACCTATTGAGTATTTTAGGGTTTGATTAAACCTAGATAAATCCGGCTAAGTCATTTATCTAAGTCTAGTCCTATTATAACTATTATAATAAGACCTAATGTCTAGGTGTATTAAACATATTTAATTAACCTAGCGACATTATTCTAACATTAACCTTTGATAAATTCAACTCCGATGATCCAGATCAGTTCCCAGGTAGGAGGTGTTCCGTATACCGTCAACTTAAATACCTTCAATCCTTAGACAGAACTTCACTGGTAGAGTTCCCTTATAATCTCAGGAATGTTTGTCCTACTTAGTTCATTAAAACTATTTTAAAACTAAGTAAGAATTTCTAATCCTATTAGAAAGTGACCTTAAGTCTAATTAATTTTAACTCATTTAAAATTAATTCATTTTAACCTAAGATCCTAAGTGATCATGCATATATTGATTATAGATTGACGGTTTCTAATAATAAATTTTAAACTATTTCAAAATTTTAATGATTAGCCCTATAATCATGCATACTATAGTTTAAAAAACAATTAACAATCATATTTTAGTTAATGAAATTAAAAATATATACTAGCATTGTATGAATTTAATATAACTTTTATATTAAACTATGGATGTATCATGCTCATTGCAACTTGATTTCCATTTTTAATAAATTAACAATTAATTATTGCCAAAAATGGTAAATCATAGTAGCATGCTACAAACAATTCATTTTAAATATAACTCTTGTATTAGAACTATGTAATTGCATTTATAATACTATTTCATTTTCATGATTTTAATATAACCCGACTATATATTAAAAACTCATGAAATTCAAAAAATGCATTTGAATCATATATTATAATCTAATTATAACATACATAAATGCATAAGCATGCTTTATAACCTAAGGTGGGATTTCTAATTTTATATAACATCCATAAAGCATATAAAATAGCATATGAACCGATTAATTGGCCACTAGGATAAAATTAAAGCTAAATTACAATTATAAAGCAAAATCAACGAACCGGTTGGAAATTTGCTGAACCGCGTCTCTTCACGAACCGAACCGCTGGATCGATCTGACGGAACTTGGACCGCACCTCCTTACGCGCCTCACTGACGTCATCATAACGATTGCTGACGTCAGCCCTACCCCTGCACGAGCGTTTCTGTCCAAAATATTCCAGCTGCAATTCTTCACAGTTTTCTGCCGATTTTGGCCAAATTTCGTCCCGAATCTTCATCGTTCTTCAGCCTAAACTAGACTTGGACTTACAGAGACTCGATTTACAATCTAAATTGCCCAAAAACGCAGGGGCCTTTACATTTGATCACATCCAAAAAAATTGTAAATCTAAGGCCAATTAATCTCTTGTTCATAGCAAATTAACATCCATTATGCAATTAAATCCCACCTAAAACAAACTCAAATTTTAATTCACAAATTAAAATACAAAGAAGGCTCGGATACCAATTGAAGGGATAATAGCCCTTTCGCAGCGGAAACAATCAAGACCTTAATTCAGATTTTAATTCAAACTAAAATACCGTACGTTGGCAAATTAAATCACAACAATAAAATATAATAAACCATGCTGTAAATTTATTATAAAACATGCTATTTCATATTTAGATATAATCTAAATTGGATCCTATTGATCCGAGATCAATAACACTATACCTTTGAAGACGTTCTTGAACCGTTTCACAAAATTTCCTTGGTTCTGCATGATAGCGAGCATAGCTAGCTATTTTTCTCTGATTAATTAAGCTAGTCTTTTTCAATTATTTGCCCAAATTTATGCATTTTTATGTTTTATTTGTAGGAAGTATGTGTTTGAAGCTTAATTCATCAATTGGAGTCAAATGGAGCTTCCAATCTAAAAAAAAAAAAAAAAAAAAAAAAAAAAAAAAAAATTCATAGCGTCGCGACGCTAGGACCATCGTCGCGACGCTATCGACAAAATTTCCAAAAATGTGGATCTCGACAGCGTCGCGACGCTGTCTTGACAGCGTCTCGACGCTACGACGAAATTTTGCTATTTAAGCATCATTTCGGCTAGGTTTTTGGGGGAACCAATTTTTGGGACTTTTTGGAGCCGTAAACAGAGGAAAAACAGAGGAATTCAAGGCTGAAGCAAAGGGAAAAATTCGGAAATCAACCCATTGTTCGTGGGGATCGTGACGGGGACGTTCGGTCTCGGCCTACAACAAGTTTAATTCTTCTTTCCCTCACTTTAGTTAGATTTTTATGGTTTTTACATGTTTAGTTGAGCTTGTAATTTTGATCATGAGTAGCTAAACTTGTAAGCTTAGGGATTGATGTAGTTGATTGTGTTTATGGATTGATTTATGGTTTGAGTTGTGCAATGGTATTATGTTTGTAATCTTGATTTAATGCTTTCAATTAATTGGCCATTAGTTGGATGATTTAAGTTTCGAATCTAGCTCGGGAGAGGGGATTTGATTTAGACTTACTCAAGATTGCATGACTAAAGTTTAGTTTCTATTTCGTGACGGTTTTAGATTAACTTTAGAATTGGTTGAAAGATCTCATTGCCTTGCATGATTAATAAACTTAGATAGGGATATCAAGTTGGTTAATTTGCATGAGAATCAATTATACTCGGGAGAGGTAGTTGTGATTAAAGGGTCTTTGGCTCATAATTCCATTGTGCATAATAACTTATTCCTTAAAATCAATCCTAAACTAAATCGGCGAAATCAATTCCCTAAGTAGTTTTCCCAATTGAAATTCCACACTTTTTACTTGCTTTGATTTGGTTTTCTTATCATTCATTCATCACTTTTTGATCCCTAAATAAAATTGGGCAAGATAATTCACAATACTTGATTTGCTTAAAAATCCAATCCAGAGGACGACACTCGTTTACACGAAAACACTATATTATTACTTGACCCGTACACTTGCGGTAAGCAAATTGCACATCAAGTTTTTGGCGCCGTTGCCGGGGATTGGCACATTTAGCTAGATTGATATTGTGGAAAAATTGCTTGATCTTAATTTAGGGTGTATTGTTACTTTTTTAGGTTTGTTGCATTTTTTTCCTTATTTGTTTTTCTTTCCATATTTGATTTTCTAGGTTAGTTTCCTTTTAGTTGTGTAATCTTTTCTCTTGATTTGTTCTTGTTTTTCCTTTTTAGATTAGTTTCCTTAGTTGCATTTTGTCATATTTATTTTTGCATTCCATATTAGGTTATTTTGTTTCTTTTTCTTGATTATATTTTCCATATTTAGATTAGTTGTTTTCCTTTCTTTATTTATTTATTTCCATATCTATTTTTGCATTCCATATTAGTTTATTTTCTTTCCTTTTCTAGATTATATTTTTCTTATTTAAATTGAGTCTTTGTCATGTGTTCTTGTTAGGTTATTGTTTGATTGAAAGCCTAATTACCATTGTTGCTTTAATTAATTTGAATGGCTTTTTATTCAACACCATATTCCAATTTTTCATCTTCAAGTTATACCCCTTTAAATGAAAATTCTTCCTTGGAAAGCATAATTCAAAATTATATAGAGGAGTCTAGAGCGAGGAGTCTAAAAATTGACGAAATCATAAGAGGACTTCAAGCTCCACAGGAAGTTAGTGAGGTGGGATCCACTTCCATAAGTTGTCTAGTGAGTCATGTGGTAGATGATTCATTGGCACTCATTCATGAGCGTAGTTCTTTCGATCTTGATGAGGATGAGCAGTTAGGGGTGATTTGCATGAATAATGGGGACGAATTGGAGAGTTTGAGCACCTTTCAAGAACATGGTTGTGAGGAGAAAAAAGAAAATGAGATTGTAATGTTAGAGGAAGTTCAGGAGGTAGAGTTTGAGGTTGAAAAACCTTCGTCTGTTTTATCTTCTCCATCCTTCATAGATTTTGATTGTTCTTTTTTCTATTCTCACGAGTCAGTTTTAGAGTCAGAGTCTCTTTATTTTGATATTTCTCCTTTTATGCTTCTTTTATTCAAAAATACCAAAAATAATTCTATTTCAGGGGCCCATGAGAAGCTGGTAAGCTTACTAGCAATAGTGAGTTTTATTGATTCAAGAAAGAAGGGTCCAAAGAAATACGAGAATTTTTATGTGCCTTGACAGACTGCACGAGCACGTCGAGCTAATGACGTTAAACAAGCGCTTATGGGAGGCAACCCAAGTAAGTTTAGTGTGTTTCCCCTTTTGTTTTTGATTTATTGTTTGTTTTTGTTTTGTAGGTCTTGTTTTCTTCCTCTCCTTTGCTTTCAAGCTTTCAAGAGTCCAAGCATTCAGTCAAAAAGTCATCATCATTCCAGGGCAGTATTGTTCACTCCTTTCATTCGTTCATTGGTCTCATGCTTGTTTATGCTTTATTTTCGTTATACATTGAGGACAATGCATACTTTAAGTTTGGGGGTGGATTAGCATGTTTGTGGAGCCCTTGAGCATCTGAGTTCGGGCTATAGTTTTGAGCTTTCTTTGAATTATGCATATGGTTGTTTTTTGGATGCTACTTTTGCATGATTATGATGTCCTAGGATAGGCTTTCTTGTCAATTTTCAAGCTTGTGATGAGATGTAAGCATAAGTGCCCAAAAAGGGAGACTTTTTAAAATTTTTCTAGGAGATGGCTTGCATGAGTAGAGTATCTGTCTTGGCCTGACTTGGATTTGAATGCTTAGGAGCGAATTATTGGGTTCATATGCTTGTTGTCACCTCGATAGGTGTAGGGCAGAGCTAAAGAGTTAATTTTTTGCAAATTAGCATGTTTGATCTTGCTTAGGAGAAAGGAAAATAATATATGCTATTTATGCTCATAAAGAAAAATCATTCTTGTAGTTACTGTTGAAAAGAAAATTATTATGTCATGGCCTGTGCACAGTTTGCAATGTTTAATAATGATTAAGGCAAAAAGAGCTACCCCTGTTGTGATCAGTTAGGCCAACCAGAGAAATCTCAGGTTAAGGGTCCCTGCAATGGGTGTGTGAAAGCTAGTGCCACATATACATGCTTAATTTAATTGGTAATTATAAGCACCTAAGTATGGAGATAAACAAACTAATTTGTTGCATTAACTCATTAGTGAAGCCTTAGTGCCAGTGTAGAGGGAAGATGAGCTGAGAGTTTAATAATCCAATCACGGGCTAGTAGAGTCTGGTCTCGTTGAGTTAGATCTCGCTTGTGCAAGTTAATTTTGGAAAAATTTTAATTTGTCTCCCTCATTGGTCCTTATGTGCATGTCTCTTGCTTGCTTGACTATTGACCTTTGAGCCTTGAGGATTGAGTTATGATTATTGCATCCATTCTTCTACTGTATGCTTAATTTTTAGTTTGCTCGAGGACTAGCAAAAGCTTAAGTTTGGGGGTATTTGATAGCGAGCATAGCTAGCTATTTTTCTCTGATTAATTAAGCTAGTCTTTTTCAATTATTTGCCCAAATTTATGCATTTTTATGTTTTATTTGTAGGAAGTATGTGCTTGAAGCTTAATTCATCAATTGGAGTCAAATGGAGCTTCCAATCTAAAACAAAAAAAAAAAAAAAAAAAATTCATAGCGTCGCGACGCTAGGACCAGCGTCGCGACGCTATCGACAAAATTTCCAAAAATGCGGATCTCGACAGCGTCGCGACGCTGTCTTGACAGCGTCTCGACGCTACGACGAAATTTTGCTATTTAAGCATCATTTCGGCTAGGTTTTTGGGGGAACCAATTTTTGGGACTTTTTGGAGCCGTAAACAGAGGAAAAACAGAGGAATTCAAGGCTGAAGCAAAGGGAAAAATTCGGAAATCAACCCATTGTTCGTGGGGATCGTGACGGGGACGTTCGGTCTCGGCCTACAACAAGTTTAATTCTTCTTTCCCTCACTTTAGTTAGATTTTTATGGCTTTTACATGTTTAGTTGAGCTTGTAATTTTGATCATGAGTAGCTAAACTTGTAAGCTTAGGGATTGATGTAGTTGATTGTGTTTATGGATTGATTTATGGTTTGAGTTGTGCAATGGTATTATGTTTGTAATCTTGATTTAATGCTTTCAATTAATTGGCCATTAGTTGGATGATTTAAGTTTCGAATCTAGCTCGGGAGAGGGGATTTGATTTAGACTTACTCAAGATTGCATGACTAAAGTTTAGTTTCTATTTCGTGACGGTTTTAGATTAACTTTAGAATTGGTTGAAAGATCTCATTGCCTTGCATGATTAATAAACTTAGATAGGGATATCAAGTTGGTTAATTTGCATGAGAATCAATTATACTCGGGAGAGGTAGTTGTGATTAAAGGGTCTTTGGCTCATAATTCCATTGTGCATAATAACTTATTCCTTAAAATCAATCCTAAACTAAATCGGCGAAATCAATTCCCTAAGTAGTTTTCCCAATTGAAATTCCACACTTTTTACTTGCTTTGATTTGGTTTTCTTATCATTCATTCATCACTTTTTGATCCCTAAATAAAATTGGGCAAGATAATTCACAATACTTGATTTGCTTAAAAATCCAATCCAGAGGACGACACTCGTTTACACGAAAACACTATATTATTACTTGACCCGTACACTTGCGGTAAGCAAATTGCACATCACTGCACCCAAAAACAGCAGCAAAATGGCTCCTTTTCTTGCTGGAAATTTATCACGAACACTACCAAAGGGTTGCACCGGTATTCTCTGGAAGGATATGCGTTAGACGTGATGACATGCAAAAATGTCATCATTTTCCTATTAATTTTAGCTAGTTTTATGCTTGAATTGTGTACTTTAATGCTATTTTCTGTTTAAATTTCAGAAAACCGAGTCAAAGAAGAAAAATGAGAATTTTGAGAGATTTTGGATGATTTTGGAGTCTTTTGGAGCAATTTGGAGAATTACATTGAAGATCCGAGTCCAAAAGTCCAAGAAGAATGAGTTAGAAGCCCAAATTCATGAAGTCCAAGCCTTAAAATTATCAATTTGGGTCAGGAAAAAAGTCTAAAATCCATTACAAGAAGTATTTGGGCCAAAAGAAAGTTGGAGGCCCAAAAATGGAGTCAAAATCGGGCCATTATTGAAGATTCAGGGCCTAGCGTCGAGACGTTAAGCTTGGAGCGTCCCGACGCTAGGCAACTATGCGGAAAAATCCAGAAGACGCGGTAGCGTCGCGACGCTGTCTAGGTAGCGTCTTGACACTGCGACATCTTGGAGCCCAAGAAAAGATGACGTCAGAGCGTCGCGACGCTGTCTACGTAGCGTCGCGACGCTACGCCTGCTGGGAGCCTATAAAAGGAGCCTTTTGCATCCATATTTTGTGTGCCAATTTGTGGGTTTTCACCCCATTCTAGAATCCACACTAAAATTGGGGATTTTTGGGAGAGTTTTGGAGCTTTGTTGAAGATCTTTGGAGCTTGGGATCGAAGGAGGTCGGCATGGGATCGAGGAGATCGACACTTTTATGAGCATTTCTCTTCCCTTTTCCTTTATGTTTTAGTTTCTAGAATTGTTGTGATTAGGAATTATTGAATTTTAGTGATTATGAGTAGTAAATTCCTAAATTCTATGAGATTGATTTAGATGTTGAACCTCTGCTGAATTAATGAATTGATGTGGTTTAATTGTCATTATTGTTCATTTGTGCATTTTGTCCGTAATGCTTTTAATCAACTGACCACTGATTAAATGAATTGTTACTATGTGGAAACTCGACGGAGAGAAGCTTAGACTAGAACTGAATACATGACTAACGGTTATTTACCCGGGTGACACGGGATTGACTAAATAACGTTAGAGGTTGTATTGAAGGGTCGTAATGCCATGCTAAATAAATAAAGATGAGACTGAAAGAAGATTCTTTATTGAAAGGTATGAGATGGGAGAAGACCGACACGAGAGTCCTTGTCATAGGCTTCTAGACTTATGAATCAAATGATTAGTTAATCCATATTAGTTAATTGATTAATCGATTAAAGGTCCAATTGATAAAATCAACCCTCTAGAATTATCCCTCCAAATTGTGTCACCATTTATCTTTTGCTTTCTAGATTAGCTTTTTGTTATTCTTTCCAGCATTAGATTTTGTTCTCTAAATAATGCTAAGCCAGATTATTCGCGGTAATTAATTGAATAAATCCAGTCCCTGAGGATTCGATACTCGTAATACTTTCCATTTTATATTACTTGCAGCCCATGCACTTTGCGCTCATCATGGCGCTTGTGGGAACGTGATTTTCTAAGGGTTAGGAGGATTTTTCTTCTTTGTATTCTCGAGAGAATAATCACATAGAGTTCTGGAGAGTGAAAAAGAGAGAGAATGCGTGAGACTGAGAGAATCAAATGGATGGAATAAAATAACGGAAGAAGAAGCCAACTCCCTTAAACTTCTCACGTTTCACGCAGTCCTACGATTATGCTGAATACACGTTCCCATCAGTTAACCTAACTGATGGGAAAAATAATTAATTAATATCTTATAACCAAATATTAATTAACTATTTTAATTAAATTAACTTTTAATTTAATTCCATTTGTATAAAAAATATTTATACAAATACTTTACATTACCAACTATTTTAATATAACTTAGTTAAATCAAAATTTAATTAAATTAAATTAAAATATTAATTAATTCACCAATTAATAAAGATTATAATTAAATATCATATATTTAATTATATTTCTCTCAAATTAACTATAGAATTAATATACGTCATATGTGTATTAATTATAACCTATAGTTTTAATATGAGTCAAATTCCTATTTCAACTCTAATATTCGAACCCCTTCGAATATTCAATTCTCCCTTAGAAATTTACCTCAATGCCGTTATAGAGCTACCGATGGGAACTAATGGACCTACAGATCAGAAGCTCCAACGATGTGAGATTAATTGACTAAACTCATTAACCAAGTTAATCAATATTCGTTAACTGTGGTTCATTTCACTATAGAACCACAACTGCACTCTTCTCAGTGCAAATATATTTTTGTGTCCACGGATATCGACCATCAACAACAAGTTAGCCTTTCACGTGTGTTCGTACGCCAGCTAGGTCAAATTACCGTTTTACCCTTGGGCTACCTCTTCATCCTTAAGTACTAGTGCTCCTCTAATGAACAACCTGTTTGAGGTCCAACCAACAAACAGAAGTCTCTCTCGTGCCATAGAGAGGGAAGGGCCCATTGTTCAAGACCCGGAGACACCACTTAAGGGAACACACCTCTACTTACCCTAAAGTTGGGAAGGAGTGAATTCCATCTTGTAAGACTATGTTTCTAGCTCCCCACTCGGTCTTGTCCCAAAAATGGTAGGCTTATTGAGTCGGCGTGCAGGCCACTCTTACCCATACAAATCAAAGGACAATCTCTCATGGAAAGGAGTCCATAAGCCACTCAGGATTAAGGCCAAGTTGCCTAGGTCATCCTAGTGAAATAGAAACCGATCTAACTAACGATGTTACAGTTAGTGGTTAACTATTTCGCGGACCGGTCTTTGTGAAAACTCATTGCACAGGATACCCCCATTCGCATGTCAACTACATGAACGTGTTGGATCATTATCCCTATACTACAGACCCTTTAGGCTAAAACTTGAACATCGATCCCCGTATGTCCCTACATACTAGTTCAAGCCTCATTCTATTAGCCTTGGATGTTAAGTTTATTGGATTAGGGTTAATAAGACAAGATATAATACAAACATAAATAATACATCACTTTTATTAATGTTCGGTCAAATGTACATTTACTATTTACGAGTTCTAGGGCATAAAACCCAGCACTATGCCCTCAGCTATCTACCCGTTCCTATCCCTGAAATGGTAGGCTTATTGAGTCGGCGATGCTGAGCCACTCTCACCCATGCAGATCTAAGGATAAGTCCGAATAAAAAGGAGTTCATAGTTAGCTTAGGATTAAGATCGAGTTACCTAGGTCATCACTTGAAATAGTCAGTCTTGTTAGTAAACGACGTTATAAAGCAAGAGTGACTTATTTCTCGGTTCTGGTCTTATGCAAACTCATTGCATAGGACGCCCCCACTTGTATGTCTCTATATGGACGATTTAGGATCACATCGTTTGTACTATCTACAAAGTGGATCGGGTCTCATAGTGTCCCCAGGATAAGGTACCCAACCCTATCCCTATACTATAGACCGTTTTGGCTATTACACGAGTCTGATCCACTTTTATATCTCTACATAAAGCTCGAGTGTTCATCCTATAGCCAGGGATCTTAGTTTATTGGATTTGGGTTATTTAGCGTTCAATTTACTTATTCAGTAACGACTTTACTAAATGAATCTCGACAATGACTTTATCGATCAAGTATATAATTCGTTTAACATCCACTATCTATGAGTTTTAGGGCATCAATTCCAACATCCTATGCAATGAGTTTGCATAAGACCAGACCGCAAAATAGTAACCACTAGATGTAACGTCGTTAACTAGTTTAGGTTTCTATTTAAATAGGATGACCTAGGTAACTCAATCTCAATCCTGAGTTTGTTATGAACTCTTTTCAGGAGAGATTGTCCTTAGATTTGTATGGGTGAGAGTGGCCAGTTTGTCGACTCAATAATCCTACAATTTTAAGGACAATACCGAATGGGGACTGGGAACATAACAACACAATATGGAATTCACTCCTTCCCCTATTGGGGTAAGTAGATGTGTGTTCCCTTAAAGGGCTCATTCCGTGGCTTGAATAAAGGCGCACCGTCCTCTCCTAGCTCGAGAGGAACTCCTGTTTAGTGGTTGGACCCTAAACAACTTGTTCATTAGAGGGATCGATGGTACTTAAGGAATCAGAGGTAACTCAGAGGTAAAACGGTAATTTGACCCAGTTGATGTTACAAACACATGTGAAGGATTGACATACTGCATTGGTCGATATCCGTGGACAAGAGTGCAGCTGTGGGTCTTTAGTGGAGTGACCCACAGTTAACGAATGTTGACTAACTTGGTTGATGAGTTTAGCCAATTAGTCTCGTATCGTTGGAGCTTCTGATTTGTAGGTCCATTAGGTCCCACTAGTAGCTCGTAAAGAGACTTGAGACAATTAAGTATAAATTGTAAATTGAAAGTGTTCAATTTATTTAGGGGAGTCATATAATGTATATTGATACATTACAATATAAAGTTTATGAAACTTTATAATATAATTTTGAATTAATTTCAAAATTATTTCTTGAGAGAAAATATTTGAAAGAGTTCAAATAATTACTATGAATTGGATTCAGATTAATATAAATAATTTTTAAAAATCTCTAATATTAAATATGTGATATTTAATTGGGTAATTAATTAATTGGAAATTAATTAATTATTTATTAAAATTAGATATGAATAAGATAATAGATTTTATCTTATTCATGACTTTTTCCTAATAGGGAGAGGTTTTGGCATTTTCCTATAAATAGGACCCCTGGGGTGGGGTGAAAGGCATCTCATTCATTCTCATACTCTTAGAGAATTCCCCTGAAGGCTCCCTCTAGACTCCCACCAGCCTCCTGCCTCTAGAAGTCTTGGAGTCATACCGATGTAGCCATAATGGTGGTGTTTGCAGCAGTTCTTGATTATTTCACAAGCAGTTGGTGAATTTAATTTGAGTCGTCAATGAGAGTAAGTAATTTGTTACTATATAAATTAGATTTAGATTTAATATTTTTGTATGTTTAGCCTTAATATAAATCTAGAATAGTTATAAGATTATTGTCAATGTATTGGTATTTTAGATTAAACAAAAGTAATTATTAATCGGTCCCAATCACGCTTCCGCTTTACGAATTATGGAATTCCAAACCTTCAAGGGCACTTTGCGCTCTTAGGTGCTTGACGAATGAGACTCGACTCCACTGACTAGATGTCTTCTACCATCAGCAGGAGTTGAGATCTCACTTGATTCCCTCATGTGCACCTCCAGTGAGTTGGCATGTATATGTTAGGAGAATTTAACTGACCACGTGACCCAAACAACATTTAATGAGATGAAATTAAATGAAAAGTCATGAAATGAAAAGTCATGAAATGACCTTTAGGCCCTTAGCTGATTTTACCTCACGACACCCTTGTTGATGCATGTCTAACGATATTGTTACTTACTGAGTATTTTGAAATACTTATTCTTTTTCCTAACATGTAAATGCAGGTAAAGGCAAGGGTGTACAGAATGCGTGACGAGACGTTGCTGGATGGGCCATGGAATCTCGTAGGATATATTTTTGTTTTTTCATGTATTTGAAGTTGTTTTATTTGCATTTTGTTATGTTTTGTTTTTAGTACTGGTTCCGCTGTTGAGTTCTTTCATTGTAAATTTTACAGTTTTGGTTGTTTCTGTTTTAACTGGGATCCAGGCTGAAAAGTCTCATTGATTTTCTAAGCATGTTTTACTCTACACGTTGTTTCATCGTTATTCTTTAGAATTAAAACGACATGCATGTGGTAATGACCCTAGGATCTAGACATGAAATGTAGAGTCGTTACAAACTTTGAGTGTGGCCTCCATAAAGAAAGCACCATCATTCTCATTAGAGCAATGAATTTGTTTGCCTTTGATTCTCCCAACATGCATAGGAAATAAGGCCAATGTTTTACAAGAGAGAGTTTTAGGGCTCGTTTGATAACGTTCTCGTTTCTTGTTTCCTCTTTCTCGTTTCTAGTTTCATGTTTCTTGTTTCTTGTTTTTTAAGAACTAAAAATAGAAACATGTTTGATAACTATTTTTGTTTTTTGTTTCTCTAAAAAAAAAACCGAAACGGATATGTGTTTGATAACTGTTTCTCGTTTTTTTATTTTTAGTTGAAATAAAATTTGGTACATATAATATAAAATTTATATATAACGTACATTAAAATTGTAGTCAGAGGTTGTCAGTGGCGGTTGGTCGGCGACGGCCGGTAGTCAGAGATCGAAGGTCACGACCGGTCAATGGAGGTTGGTCAGTGGAGGTCGGTGGCAGAGGTCGATGGTGGTGCCCGGTAGTCAAAGGTTGACAATGGCGGTCAGTCCGCGGAGGTCGGTGGCGGCCGATAGCTAGAGGTCGACGGTAGCGGTCGGTCGCGACCGGTAGTCAGAGGTCGACGAAGGTTGGCGACGACTGGTAGTCGCAGGTCGAAGATGGCGGCTGGTCGGCGAACGCCGGTAGTTAGAAGTTGACTGTGGCGCTCAGTAGTCAAAGGTCGATAGTGGCGGTCAGTCAGCGGAGGTTAGCGACGACTGATAGTCAGAGGTCAACAGTGGCGACCAGTCGGTGGAGGTCGATTGCGACCAGTAGTGTGAGGTCAACGGTGGCGACCGATTGGTGGCAGTTGGTTACCGGAGGTCTACAGCAATGGGTCGTCAGAGGTCAACGACGGTCGGTAGTTGGAGGTCGACGATAGTTATCGACCGCGATTGGTAATCGAAGGTCGACGAAGGTCGGTGACAACCAGTAGTCGGAGGTGGACGGTGGCGATCAGTTATCGGAGGTCGCCAATGGATGATAGTCGAAGTTCGACGGTGGCGGTCGGTCAACAAAGGTCAACAGAGGATGATCTGGTGTCAGTATGCTTAACAAATTAATGTAAATTTGTCGTACATATTTATCAATCTAAGTATAAATTGACAAAATCAAGTAATACCCAGTGAGTATACGGTCGAATCCACAGGGAAAGGTTATTTTCAAAACTTTAATAATTTCTACTAATCTAAACTAAAAAACGTATGATATTATATAAAATAATAAATAAGAGAGTTGGTGAGTCTGAAAAATAAAATGTGCAGAAAGTAAAACATGCGGCAAGAGTAAAAGAGAAGTATTAAGGAGAATAGTATCAAGGTTGTCATGGTCGCAACCGCATGCTTTTATAAGAACCTTGTAGCGCATACCATGACTAATTGATCCATTAATGCCTAAGTGAGAAAAAAAATCACAAGTTTCCCTTCCGGTACTCCTTCTATGTTCGGCATAAAACTATCAAATTGTTGTTTGGCTAGTTTATGCGTGAGGTTTCGTTCTCTAAAAACTTACAAGGGACTGCGTTAGTCTTAACGCAATCAAAGCTCATGCATGCACTATCTTTTAGCGGTAGTGTTATAATGCTACTAAGACTACATCTCATGCGCTAACTTGTTCTACTTAGCGATGTCTGCATGCATTACTTGTCAGGGATTTAGCATACTGCTACCGTATCCGGCTGGCCAAGCGGGAGTTAGCAATGAAAATAGTATCGCAACTAAGTAGAAGGCAATAATGTTTTATTAAATCAAAGTATGCACTTACAAAATATACTTATCACCGCATGGGTGCTTGTGCTAAGCCTTGAAGAAGAAAAATTAGCCCATGCTAGCAACGCAGTACATCAAGCAATAATACATTGCAAACACAAGTCTACTCTTAATCACAGCTCTTTGTGATTTCTCTTTCTCCTTGATCTTCGTCCTCTCCTCTCGTCCCTCAATTCTTGTGTATTATGAGTTATGAGTTGTGTGTTTCCTTGAGTAGGTGGCTTCTATTTATAGGCGAAGGAAACTAACTTCTCCAAGTAACTTGCTTCAGTTATCTTCGACCCACTTGCAACTTTTCAGCCCCTTTTTAGCCCACTTGCGTGAGTTGTGTCAGCGTTGTCCTTTCATTCATCTTGTCTGTCTCATGATCGTGTTGGGATGTGTGCCTGCGCTGAGAGAAACTTAGGACAACAAACAACTAAATTAGCTGCGTTAGTGCCCTATATTTTTATAATTTCACACCGCATACATGAATATAGCCTACCGCAAAAAATCATCACATTTTCCTTTCTTATTGCGCTGAAGTAACGCATCATTGTATCTTTTGGCCTTATTTTAGCTTAAGTTTAAAGGACAAATAACTTTCTTTTTGCAAGTTATCAGAGGCCGATCATCGGAGGTCGACAATAGTGATCAATCGCGACTGATAGTCGAAGGTCGACGATTGTAGCCGATTGACGAAGGTCGACGACGACCAGTAGTCGGATGTGGACGGTAGCGATCAGTAGGCGGAGGTCAACGACGGCCGGTCGTTGAACGTCGAAGGTTACGATCGGTCTCGAACGATAGTCGGAGGTCGACGATGGTGGCCAATCGATAGAGGTCGGTGACGGCCGATAGTCGAAGGTGGACGGTGGCGGACGGTCGACGATGGTTGATCGTTGGAGGTCGACGGTAGCGGTCGGTCGCAACAAGTATTCGGAGGTCGACGATGGCGGCCTGTTGGTAGAGGCCGGCAGTCAAAGGTCGACGGTGGTGGTCGGTCAATGGAGGCCGGTCAACAGAGGTTGACAGTATCGACCGACCGCTACTGGTAGTCGGAGGTCGACGGAGGCCGGTGACGACTAGTAGTTGGAGCTGGATAGTGGTGGTCAGTCGGCGGAGGTCGACGACAACCGATAGTCGGAGGTCGACGACAACCGATAGTTGGAGGTCGACGGTAGTGGTTGGTTGGTGGAGTCGACAGCGGCAGATTGTTGGAGGTTGACGGTAGCGATCGGCCGTGGCTGATATTCGGAGGTCGGCAAGGACCGATAGTCAGAGGTTGACGGTAGCGATCGGTCATCAGAAGTCGATGGCGATCGGTAGTCCAAGGTCAAAAGTGGTAGTCGGTTAGTAGAGGTCGGCGACAACCGGTAGTCGACAGTCGACGAAGGCGGTCGGTCAGTGGCGGCAGATAGTTGGAGGTTGATGGTGGCGACTGGTCAGCGGAGGTCGGCGACAATCAATAGTCGGAGGTCAACGATGGTGGCCAATTGGTGGAGGGCAACGGCGACCTGTAGTTATAGATTGACGGATGTGATAAAAAAGGGAAAAAATGTAAGAAATAATATAAATAATAAAAAAAGGAAAGAGAAAGAAAAAACAAAAAAAAAGAAAATTAAAAAAAAAAAGTAGATGAAGTGGTTAAAAAGAATAGAGGAAGAGAAGAGATTCGTGTAGGAATGGGAGGGAGAGATGGATACATGCATGAAAGATAGAAAAAAAAAACAGAAATAT
This sequence comes from Luffa acutangula, assembly GCA_036850905.1. Taxonomy (NCBI): domain Eukaryota; kingdom Viridiplantae; phylum Streptophyta; class Magnoliopsida; order Cucurbitales; family Cucurbitaceae; genus Luffa; species Luffa acutangula. The sequence goes on from CM072087.1 coordinate 12,666,778, forward strand.
AATTTGAGAAACAACTTTTTGTAGTTTCTCAAATTTGGCCTCTTGTTTTGTAATAACCCGACTTCTTAAATAATCTTTTCGAGACCGTTACGAAAATGCATGCTTTGGAGGCCTTTTTAAATAAAAATATTTTGAAACATAAGCACTAATTTAAGTAAAAACTTTAAAACAAAATTTTTTTTCGGGATCCCTAATTTTAAAAAGGTTTAAATATTCATAAATAATTTTTAAACTATGAATGTACATGGCCTCTTCGAAAATTTCTCAAACAAATTTTTTAAAAATAAAGTAAAAGAAAGTTCTTAAAGCGGAAGAAAAATAAAATATGAAATTCAGGTCCTCTCATGGTTGCCTAACGGATTCTCATCAATCGCCTTTCACCTGCCCTTGCCTTTACCTGAAAAAAAAAACATATTTTTAAAAAGAATGAATATTTAAAATACTCAGTAAGTGAAAACATTTTAAAAATTAACAACAAATATAATTTTGGTGGCTCTAAACTTTATTTTTAAGCTTCAATTAGAGAGGATATACATCAATTTCATGCATATCCTAGACATATCAATTTCATGTGTCTCCTACAGAGGTCGTCAATTTCACAAAACCTTGAGGTCGTCAATCTCACAAACCTCGACTTAGGTACATCAATTTCATGTCCCTAAGTCATGTGTAGGCATCTCTGAATGTACATCAATTTCATGTACACTTATAAAATTTAAGAAAACTTATAAATCATTTAAAACTCAAACACATATAATAAATTTTGAGAGACCACCAACTCAAAGATTTTAAAATATCAACAATTGCAAGCATAAATAATAAATTTCATGCTTCCAATATATATAATTTTAATACATAAACATAATCAAACAATTCATGAAATAACACATGAACTTTGGAAAATCAAACATGCGCACCCAAATAAAAAGTTCAACAGTGAGTTCACTTAGATTGGCTTATAACTCCTTAATTTAAAACGAGAATTTAATTCTAGCAAAGTCGATCTCGCCCCTTAATTGATCTACGCAATTCACGATTAGTGGTTGATTAGAAACCGAAAATCGCTCCAATTCGATAATTGAAACTCCCAATGCCAAGAGAACCTTGAAAACATAGATGAAAACTAATGGGTAACCTTCCTACATACTTGAATTAACCAAAACTTGATTTATCTCACTTACCCATGCTAGAAATCGCCGGAAAAACGAAGAATATGCTTGAAGAACAAACAAAAATTGAATGGGTATTCAACCAAACGCTAAAATCAACCCACACAATCATCAATCTAACTTACCCAAGGAGGAAAATCGCCCAAAAGTGTCAGAATGTTGCTGGAAAACTACCCAACTGTAGCTGTTCGCTCGAAAACAGCCACTGCCACAACCACGCCGACCCCAACCGCTGCTGCACGTCAGAAAACACGTTGGAGAACCGCCACGGATCGAGACCCACCTGCACCTCACGACCTTCTGCGCAATATGGACAGTAATGCTACTGAACATGCTCGCAGCAGCTGGAGAAAGAAGGAGTCGTTGGAACCTTCTTTAATTCTAGCAAAGTCGTTGGCCAAAGCAGACGCTTGAGGGAGCTGTAGGTCGAAGACGCTGAAAAACGTCGGAACCCGTGAAGACTGTTGTTGCACCGTAGCTTGCTAGAGGGACGACTGAAGGTGTCACCGGAGTGCTCTTCAACCACCACCGGAGAGCCTGTTGGAAAACCCGCGGGGAGTGGTGAAATTGGAAAAAGCTATCGTCCGGTGTTTAAGGTGAGAGGGAAGAAGAATGGTGAAGAAGACACTCCTAGGGCTGCGTGCGTGGCTTTTAAAAGGCTTGGGTTTGGCTTAAACTTCAAAATATTAACAAAAACACCCTCTTTCATCCCTTTACTTTAAGGAAACACAAAGGCCAAGATAAATCCTATTTTCCCCTTAATTTTCAAATCTTTAATTTTTTTCGAAAATTTCCCTCTAAATTCCAAATTAATTCCAACTTAGGAATTTTGAAATTTATCTCAAATTACAGATGTTACAGTTTTAGAAACGTTTCTAGCAATTTAGAAACAAGAAACAGGAAACATGAACGTTATCAAACAAGCCCTTAATGAAGCAATTTCATCTTCCTTGTTGAAAGAGACATCCGATTTATAGAAGAAGATGACGAGAGTGTAAGATTCTAGGGAACTCAAGTCCAGAAGTGAAATTTTAATTTTATAAGTGTTTTTGTACTCAAGGTCTTGAGGCATTTCTTCACTGTTGGCTTGATGATTTCTCTTGAGATGATTTGCACTTCCTTAATTCTATCTATTGATTCAATTTCTTCAACTAATAAAAATTTCTCGTAATTAACTTTCAATTGAATGAAAAGTCTCTTAGTATGTTGGTGGTTCTGGTTGCTTCTCTATTTATAGAAAACTAGCAGTTTATCATTTTTCATAAAAATATTTTAGAAAAGTATCAATTTTTACTTCGAAATGGTTGAGGATCCAACATTGAAAAGATAAGTGGAGACCTCATAGCTTATAAGATACATGAACTACTCCTCTCATTGCCAATTAGTTTTGAGATGGAACCTCCATGTTATCTAATATGGTGTCAGAGTCCATAAAACCCAAATGGGTAGGATCCCACATTGAAAAGATCAGTGGAGACCTCATAGTATTTTAACTATAAGTGCCAAAAAATAAAATTATTTGCGAAAATAGCAAAATATACGTTAAATTATGAAAATACCCTTAGTATCTCCAATAGTCTATCAGTCCCTGTTATTGATAGTCACTGATAGACTTCGATTAATCGGAGTCTATCAATGATAAATACTAATAGACTTTGATGATAAGTTTCAATTAATCGAAGTCTATTAGTGATAGACATTGATATACTTTGATTAATCGAAGTCTATCAGTGTGTATCACTGATAGACTTTGATGATCATAATCTATAAGTTTTTATCGTGTTTAATTCAAGCCTACCAGTGATAGCCGCTAATAGAAAACAATCTAATTCAAGGCTATTAGTTCAGTTTAATTCAAGGCTATCAGTTTCTATCCATCAGTTTAATTTAAGTCTATCAGCGATAATCACTAATAGAAAACTGTTTAATTCAAGGTTATCAGTTTTTGTCACCGATAGAAATCAATTTAATTCAATACTATTAGTTTCTATCACTGATAGAAACCAATTTAATTGAAGTTTATCAGTTTCTATCAAAAATCAATTTAATTAAAGTCTATTGACTTGTATCACTATGGAAATTAGTTTAATTCAAATCTATCATTTTTTATCGAGGATAGAAATCAGTTAATTGAAGTCTATCAGTTTCTATCTCGGATAGAAATCAGTTAATTATCAATTAATTGAAGTCTACCAATGATTGTTATTGATAGAAATCAATTTAATTGAAATCTATCAGTAAAGTACTTTGCATTGCAATCATCTCAGTAATTAGAAACTCATCCAAAATTATTATACTACAATCATAAATTGAAGAAAAATTTTAAGTCTCTTGTGGTAATTAGAACATAAAATCCAAAAATAACCATTACGAACAAGGGACTCTCAGTCAACAATATAATTTTTAAAGCCTAGCACACAAGCTTCGTGACCACCACCATAAAATTGATATTCTTGTATTCTTTTTATTTCATTATCTATCAATTAAAGCCCTGATAGACTTCGACCAATGTTAGTCAGTGATAGACTACGATTAACCGGAGTATATCAGTGATATACTTTGATATACCTATACAAACACTCACCAAAATTGCCATTTTTGTATTCTTGGCATTCTTAAAGTAAAAAGAAGGCCAACAAGAGCTAGCTTAGCTCAATTGACATAAAGTTGTACACTAGAAATGAGGGAAGAAAGGGTAAATGGGAAGGGAGAGAAAGAGAAGGGAGAGAAAGAGAAGGGTAAAATTAGAATATTCTAATTTTTTTGCCATATTTGCAATTCTTTTTACTTGGTGCTAAATTTGCTATTATATATAATTAATTTGCCACCCACTGCAATTACTCTTAGGGGCAACTAGATAAATGACCATTTTAAAATAGCTGTTTTGAAAAAGGACCATTCGTGTTTTCATTTTGAAAAATGACCAAAAGCTAATTTTAGTAAATTCTTTTGGCAACAAAGTGGACGAAAATACCTCCGACGAAAATCTTAATTCATAAATAAATTAAACAAAAAATGTGCTATAAACCACGGATAAAATCTAGGATTCTTACTGAAAATTCAACAACCAAATCAATAACAGAATTTCAAATTAAACAAATAAATCCGGGAACTTAAATTTAAAACAAGAAATTTCAATTCACACAGTAAACCATGAAGAAAATCTAGGATTCTTACGGATTAATTCAACAACCAAATAAATAGAATTTCAAATTAAACAAATAAATCTAAAAACGTAAATTTAAAACAAGAAATTTAAATTCAAATAAGAGAGAATAAATTTAAAACAAGAATTTTAAATTTAAATAAGAGAAAAAAAACAAGAGAACTCAAAATGTAACCACAGTATATTGGATTCAATAAAAAATAAAGAACAACTAATAACTTACATGTTGCAACTAAGATTAAATAAAAAATCAAGAACAACTTCATGCATCTAAAACATCAGCACAAGAATAAAATGCCAGTGATAACATTCGGTAGGCATCATTAAGTGTTGCACCTAAAACATCAAATAAAAAATAAAGTATAATCTGGAACAATTTCAAAAGCAATTCACGAATCCAATTTCAAAAAGAGAAAATAAAAAGGCTCACCAATCCCATTAATATCACTGTAAATGAGAAAATAAAAGCAATTGACCGAAAACTCTTAATATTCTCTCTTTGAAACCCTCATTTCAAAAAATCAAAAAAGAAAAGAGAAACCGTAGCGTTCTTCAAAACAAAAGCAATTGACCGAAAAACTACAATTGGCCTTTGATTCCCACATACAAATAGTGGTGAACTCAATTAAGGAAGGTCAAAGAGGGGAAACTGAACAAACGCTCTACATATTATGTCAAATGTCACGAGAGGATGAAAATAGAGCTTATTGTTAGAATCTTTTGGGTGTTTTTATGTTTGGATCAACATTATGACTTTATTATTTTTATTAGTTATTTTGAGTTATTCATTTTAATTAAGTAGGCTCGAGGGTAGATTGGTCTTTCTAGCTAAATAGCTAAGCATACTAGGTTTAAAAGATGAATGAGGCGTTGTGTACAGGTGGTTGTTTTTTGAATGAATATTTTGTCTTCTTGATGACTGAGCGTCATCACTCTCTTCACAATTCTTGAAACCAAGGTTGCAAGCTTGGACATTCAGGTAGGTCTGATCAACTTTCTTGTGGAGTGTTCAAACCTTGAGTAGGAAACTAGTTCTCCTTACCTCTTTGTCTTTGATCATCAAGGTAATCTCTATCTAATCCTTTCCTTGGGATTGAAAATCAAATAGATTTAGGGTTTTAGCGTTGGTGAATTAAGGGTTCAAATACCCAAAGGGTTCTTAATTCCAATTCGTTAGGGTTTTTCATATCACGGCGTATATCAGTGACCAAAAGTTGGTCGAGCTGTTCGAGCTGATTTCATAGATGGTGCCATCGTTTGTCAAGTTCTATGACGTCCACAGGTCAAAGCTTGACCGACATGACGATCTTGACCGTCCATGGCGAATCACTCGTCCCATGAGGAATGACATTCAAAATAGGTCGTTTGACTGCAGTATATTCACCGCCAAACTATTCGAATTTTTTATTACTTGTTGCGACCGAGGATGTATTCTCAAGAAAGGATGAGTGAGTATAGACGCCAGTACGCATGTCATTTGTGGGAAGGTAGGTCATATTATTGATGTCGATATGACACAAAATGTTATCGTAAGTGTATTGTTTATATATAATAATATTATTGATTTGATTATACGAATTACGACTATTGTCTGTTTATAAAATCAATTGTTCGATTATCGATTCACGTAGCAGATAGGTGGGTTAAAGATGATAAGGGTAAAAAATATACCTATTTTACCCTTATATTTAGTTCATTCTCTTGTCAAAGTTGTAAGTTTTAGATCAAAAACACTATTCCCGCGCTCAAAAAGTACTAAAGTTGATAAGTTAGGATATTGAGAGTCATGTATGTCAAATTATGCATATTTGTGCTTAAAAGAACTCATTTTGGTAAGAATTTAACTTGTTTTGGTGCTTTCCAGAAAAACGGAGGAATCTGGAATTTCCCAGAAATGCGACCACATTCTGGCAAGGCAAAAATCGATTGCGACCGTATTTCTGGGCAGATGAAGGCAGTTTCGAGTCCATCGCGGGTCGTTTTGAACGAGTGTTTTGCGCACCTAACCAGCTGTTTTGATTTCGAATCTGACAGGGCTACCTACCAGAACCATTTTCGTGACTCCACAACCCCTCCCCACACTATAAAAGGCCTTGATTCGAAGGGAGATTCAAGCACAACTCACTAGGAAGAAGAGGGTGGTGACAGAACCCTAGTAGACGCCCATGAGTAGGGATGCCCGAGGTCCTTCTTAGAAGACTAAATTCTTACCCTTAGTTAGACATCAAACCCGAGTGTTTGTAGAGATTTCACCCTACTCCTACTTGTAAAAGTAGAGTAGAGTGTCGTGAGAACTCTAGAAAGATTGGAAAAAGTGAAAAAAAAACCCTAGTTCAAGAAAATTCTAGTCTGATTCAGTAATTCTCGGTCGGTTCAGACCCCTTTGGACCGGTTCTATGTGTTTCAAGCCTTCAAAGGTTCGGTTCAAGTCCAATTAAGCCGGTTTGGGATGGTTTGATGTTCCTAGGAGCTGCTCAACTCATTTTTCTATTATTATTTGTAATAATTTAGTTAATTGCTTGTTTAGATTGCCAAAATCGGTCCATTTCAGTGTGTTTAATTACTTATGCTTTATGAATGCATGATATAATTAATTCTGAATGAGATATGCATAATAGTATGTCATATAGATTTAAAATCCCACCATAGGAAGCATGAATCATGCATTTAAATATGTTATAAGTATGTATGATTTAGGTTTCATGTTAGATACATGTTGAATGATTAGTTATCGTTTATTATAATCGTTATTAAGATTAAACGAAAATGAATGAGCATGCAGCATGAAACTACCTTAGCTCGGCTTTAAAGAGTTAATATCGAATAAAAAACATGTTATAGGTTGATCTCTTTTATAATCGTTTATAAAATGCGGTAGATGTAAAATCTATAACAAAGATAAAATGCATGCTCACATAGGTTAATAATATGGACATAATCGATCAATCTCTTAGAATAGGTCGATAACTTGTAAAGCTAAGGTTACGAGAGAACTCACCCGGTTCGATGCTCTCTAAGGCTAGAGGTATTTAAGTTGACGGTTTACAAAACACCTTCTACCTAGGTATCGGGTCGGTACTTGAGTTAGGTTAACCTAAGTTTTACGAGCATGCACGTGAGAAATGTTATTTTATAACTCACCTAGACTTTGTAGGTTAATTATAACCTAGACTTAGGAATATATTCAATTAGCTGGAATATGCCTAAGTAACATATTACCCAAAATTGTTTAAAATACTTAGTGGGAGAAATATGATAAAACATAATTTTCCTCATGTTCTCCTTATAATTCACAAAGTGTGAATTATGCATAGCCTCTTGTTACTTACTAACGTAACCATTCCATTCGGAAGGTGATTGCATAAATCAATATCAAGGTGAATGGAGAAAGTATTTAAAGTAAGTGGGAGAAGGAAGCGTGTCAACGCATCTTATGGTCTCTTCTGTTGGTTTACAACGCGAGTTTTCTATGTTCGCCTGCTAAGCACGCCCTGGAGCTGTTAAACCATTCAGAGGGATGAAACATAGAGATTATAGCACAGTAAACTCCCTATAAGGATAAAGGATTTCTCAAGACCGTTCCCAGCATTAGTGGTGTGGAGAAGTATTAAACAAGGATGTATTGCAGACTCCACAATGGAAGCTGAATATGTTGCAGCCTGTGAAGCATCAAAAGAGGCAGTGTGGCTTAGAAAGTTTCTAAATGAGTTAGAAGTTGTTCCTAACATGCACTTGCCTTCACTCTCTATTTTGACAATAGTGGAGAAGTTGCAAATTCGAAGGAACCTCGCAGCCATAAACAAGGAAAGCACATTGAACGCGAATACCATCTCATACGAGAGATAGTACAAAGAGGAGACGTGGACGTCACCCAGATACCCTCGGAGCAAAACATCGCTGATCCGTTTACAAAACCCCTCTCGGCTAAAGTGTTTGAGGGACATCTCCAGAGTTTAGGACTACGAGTTCTTAGCATATAAAGTGTTGCTATAACAAAGTTATAATCTCACTTGAGTTATAGTCCAAGTGGGAGTTTGTTGGGGTATGTCCTAGAACTCAAGTTTTGTTGTCCTTTATATAAATAAAGATGCTATTTAGTGAAATTTTTTATTTATATTTCAAAGATCCAATAGAAACATCCATGGTTATAAGATGAGATACTTGAACTATATCTTGGATATAGACAAGGATCAAGTTCAAATATGTAACCTAAATCGTCTATAATAAATGAATAAGGTTGGGTACCTTGTTTTGGTAACAATATGGGTGCGACATACTTTGCGAATAAGGCAAACAACGTGATCCTGGATTGTTCATGTAAAGACATGCAAGTAGGGGCATCTTGTGTTAAAGATGTTTACACAAGACGGGACCATGAAATAAGTCACTCTTTCTTTATAACGTCGTTTACAGTAAAAACTGATTTTTTTCATACAATGACCTAGGTAACTCGATCTTAATCCTAAGCTTACTATGAACTCCTGTTCGTTTAGGGTTGCCCTTTGATCTGCATGGGTGAGTGTGGTTCAAAAGTACCATTCAATAATCCTACCATTTTGGGGACAACAATAGATGAATAGTTGGGGACATAGTAATGCAAGACGAAATTCACTCCTACCCGACTTTAGGGATAGTAGAAAGGTTGTTCCCTTAAGTGCTAAATCCAAGGCTTGAACAAGGGGCCCCACCCTCTCATTGGCCCGAGAGGGATCTCGTTTATTTGTTAGACCATAAACAAATTGTTCATTAGAGGATTAGTGGACTTAAGGAATCTAGATGTACTGTAGGGGTAAAAAAGGCATTTGACCTGTCTATAGTAATGAACAACCTGTGAAGGATTGACTTACTAATCATGGTTATATCGAGTGGATGGAAATATATCTGCAGTGAGGGGAGTTCAACTACTGGGCTATAGTGGAGTGTCCCGGTAGTTAACGGAAGTTGGTTAACCTAGTTTAAAAAGGGTTTTGACTATTTTGACCTCGCACCGTTGGAGCCCATGATCTGTAGGTCCATTAGGTCCCCTTGGATTTTAATAGGATTTAAAAACTGATAAAAATGATAGGTGTTGATGACACGTCGGGTTTTGTGAAAACTGAATATATATGGATTTTAATAGGATTTAAAAACCGAGAACATGAATAGGGATTCATGTTAGAAATAATAACATTTCGGAAATGTTCGGGTAAAGTGGCAAAATATTAATTTAATATTAAGATATTATATTAATAATTAATTAATTAATTTTAAATTAATTTTGAATTAATTTAAAAATTAAGAAATTGAAAATTAATTTTCAAAATTTCAGATTAATTAAATAATTAAGTTAGTGGATTAATCCAAGATAATATTGGATTAATTAAAATCAAAATTAAATTTGATTTTTTGGAGGTGGAGTGCATGGTGACTAAACCCATGTACTCACCTCTCCTGAGCCACTTAATACTCCATTAATTTGGAGTTGATTTGGTGGCAAACCTTGGGCATTTCCTTTAGCTTCAATCCCTCTATAAAGCTGAAGAAGAAGACTGAAAAAAAGAAGAAGATGAGTGTTGAAATGCTGCTAAAATCCATAGTCACACCTAATATGTTATTGAACTCATTTTTCATCTATTCTCTCTAAAATTTCATCACTTGAGGATCCCACAATCCATTCCAAAGGCTTGAGGATAGCAAGGAAGACCCTTTGGTAGTTCGTGACTCATTGGTGAAGAAAAACAAGCAAGACAAGGTAGGTTGTTGTCGTTGTTTTTCTCTTTATGAACAACATGCCTTTGATGATCAAATTGAGCTTATTAAGTGTTCTAGATCCAAAATTGCTTCCTCTTTTATGATATTAACACTTTCAGTAATCCACGACGCTATAACTATTTTGTAGAAATAGTGGTCGGGGTTGAACGTAGGGAGCAATCAAATTAATTAAATTAACTTAAGATTTTTCAATTAGTAATTGGAGGGGGGGGGGGTTTGCATGGAATAGAATTTGAGGATGAAAAATAAAAATATCTAGAAATTAAATTACTAAAATTTCAATAACTAGAAGATAAAAGAATGGACTGACTAATCTTACCTCGGGATCGTGCAATTGGTTGCCCGAATTAAGTTTGGAAATTCCAAATCAAAGACTCTCTTATTTAACAAATTATTGGTTAATTGTCGAACTACACATTGCAAGAGCCAGCGAGATTAATGATCCTAGTTATTTCTAACCCGACCAATGCATCGAGGCCAGAACCTAATTAAAAATCTAACTAATGACGTCTCACTAATTAGATTTTAATCGGATTAAGGACAATTGATTGTTAGATAGAATGCATAAACTAGGAAAAACCTAAATTCATACGAATCTAAGACTTAAAACCTAAATCTATCATGCAAATTTGACCAATAGGGATAAAACGCCTTTTAATCAAGATTAACAATAGATTTATTCGCTACCAATTCTAGCAAAGCAATTGATAAAAACACAATAGGTTGTCATGTTGGGTTTTATGCTCTAAAACTCCTAGATAGTAAATGTAACATTTTGACAACTGTTTATAATAATGAGTTATTTTCATTCAATAAAGTGTTATTGTTTTTAAATGATTAGTATTGCTTAAATAGCCACAAATCCAATAAACGAGTTACCCCGGGCTATGTTTTGAAAACTTGAACTTTATGTAGTAACACAAAAATGGATCAAGTTCAAGTAATAGCCTGAACAGTCTATAGTAAAGGGATAAGGCTGGGTACCTTAATCCTAGGAAAACTATGTGACGCAACCCACTTTGTACACGGTGCAAACGATGTGATCCTGAATCATTCATGTACAAACATGCGAGTGGGGGCGTCCAATGCAAATGAGTTTGCATAAGACTAGGACCGAGAAATAAGTCACACTTGCTTTATAACGTCGTTTACTAACAAGACTGACTATTTCAAAGCGATGACATAGGTAACTCGATCTTAATCCTGAGCTAACTATGAACTCCTGTTTATTTGGGATTATCCTTTGATCTACATGGGTGAGAGTGGCTCATCATCGCCGACTCAATAAGCCTACCATATTGGGGATAAGACCGGGTAGATAGTTGGGGACATAGTCTTGCAAAACAGAATTCACTCCTACTTAATTTAGGGATAGTAGAGAGGTTGTTCCCTTAAGTGTTGACTCCAGAACATGAACAAAGGGATCCCGTCCTCTCATTGGCCCGAGAGGTTTTAGGTTTGGTGGTTGGACCACAAACCAATTGTTCATTAGGGACTCAACTAGAGACTTAAGGAACAAGATGTAACTTCAAGAGTAAAACATACATTTGATCCAGCTTTAGTTATAAACAATCTATGAAGGGTCGACTTACTAATCATGGTTATATCAGGTGGACATAAATATATCTACAGTGAGGGGAGTTCAACTATTGGGCTATAGTGGAGTGTTTTGGTAGTTAACGAATGTTGGTTAACTAGGATTAAATGGGTTTAACTAGCTAATCTCGGATCGTTGGAGCCCATCATCTGTAGGTCCATTAGGTCCCCCTACTAGCTCATACAAAATAAACCTTAGAATAAATGCGATGAAGAATTTGAAACGTTCAAATTCATTATAGGGAGTTATCGCTAATGTTCGATAAATTTAATGTTAAAGTTTAGTTACAAATTAAACTATAAAATATGTAGAGAGATTGGAAATATTTAAATACAATTTAAATATTTATCATACGAATAGGGATTCGTATTTACCGAGATTAAAAGATAATGGGATTGGTGAATAATTCAATATTGGATATTGAATAAATAATTAAATAGTTTAATTAATTTAAATTTTATATAAAAAATAGTTTTATATAAAAATAATTTGAAATTAAATACAAATCTGATAATTTAATTAAGATTCAATTTTGATCCATTAATAAAATGAAAATTAATTTGATTTTTAGGAGGTGGTGGTTTCTTGTGACTCAAAGCACAAACCCACTCTTTTTGCACACCTAATCCTCTCAAATGTGTGTTGTCTTCACAAGATGAAGAGGAGCATCTTTTCCTTTTATATTTAAGAAGAAGAAAACACAAGATCAAGGGTTGATCAGTTGGGAATTTGCTTGAATTTTGGTTCTAAACACCCTAAGCTCCAAAACTCTCCCATACCTCCATATACTCTAAAATTCATCACCACAGGAGTCCCACAACTCGTTCTAAGGCCGGAGAATAGCAGGGAAGACTCTCGTGGTTGTCCTAGAAGTGTTCGTGATATCAATTTATCCTTAGAGCTCTCAAATTTCTCATCCAAAGGTTGGTTTCGCGAAACTCTGTTTTTCAGTTTAATTTTCAGCAAGTTTTCTAAAGAAAAATTAATGAAATTGAGAGGTTCTAGATCCAAATTGCTTCCGCTAGTGTCTTTTACACTCCTTCAGTCAATCAAAAGATTCAAATCAATTGTAAAATAAATTGGAATCAAGAACACAATTAAACAATAATACACTGATATCTTAGATACTAGGTTTCAAAGGAATGCCAAACTTACATTCGGAGTCCCTAACTACGACGATCTACACTTAGTCAGACATTGCAATGCTCCAACTAAGCGCTAGGGCTCGATTAGCCATTCCTATATCTAAAAACTAATCTAATCTAATGCAAATACAATGGAAGCTGAAAAAAATACAAAGAGAGATAAGGTGATGCAGCGAAAATTGGAAGAAAAACGAGCATGAAAAGACCTAAAGTGTGGAAAGGTTCCTTTTATAAAACGTGACACCGTCGACACGCCGAGGCCAGCGTCTTGATCCCGAGAACACCAAATTGACCTATACATCAATAAGACTCAGAATTAGTCCATTTTCACAAATAATAGCATTAGGATTAGCAAAATTGATGGAAATAATTAGCACTGATTTGGTGCTATCAGGAAGCTAAAATCACATTCAATAATGACATCATATAATAACACAGTAAAGCTCAATAAATCACAATTCAAAGGTTCGAACTACAGCGAACGATGCTTAGACAACCATAGACAAGCCTAATCTAAGCCAAAAGGCTTGAAAAAGAAACCTAACTAACCTAAAACTAAGAAGTACAGAGATAGAATGGAGAAAACCGAGAGAAAAACAAAGAAGAAAAGAGAAAACGGTTGTTGGTTATGACCTACATCAGAAAATCTGCAATTAAATAATCGCGACAGTGTCTCGATGTTGTACCTTATGTACACGTGTTGTAATCGTGCCAGCATCTCGACGTTGGCCTCTCGAGTCTTCTTGCTTGGTTGCTTCAATTTTCCTGCATTTTACATTGTTTTTTAGGCTTGAATGCTCTGGTTTGGTCTTTTGACCTACTTGTCATCTCGTGGACTTCAAGAACACCAAACGACGCCAAATTAGCTCTTTTTTGCACCTATCTAACCCGAAATGTGATCTCGACCTCTTGCTCGTAATATCCTATAAAACACAACAATTAAGCTATTAAGTGGCATAAAACTAGTACGATTAGGACTAAATATATAGGACCAAATTGGTCCTATCAGTAACTTTAGAGTATGCTTGACTTAGGTATTGCAATTGAGATATTTTGTGAAACTCATGATTTAATTGTATTGAACTTAAAACACGACAACCCCGATTGCATGACTTTGAAGGTATTGATTTAAATTGTTGTTATCCTTTGGTTTTTATTTCTCATTTATTTCCAAACCGCCCATTTTTTTTTACCTAAATTAAAAACGAAATCAAACTTTGTTTGCATAGACTCCCTGTGATCGACCCCGACCACTATTGCTATAAGTTAGCCTTAGTTGTTGTGGATTACAAAAATATTTGATACGACCTTCGACAAGTCATCTATCAATGAGCGTTGTCACCCATATACTCTCTTATGTAGTTAAAGGCTCATATTTTTGTAAGTGTAATTACGAATATATATGCACATTGGAAGTTATCTAGGGCATTGTTTTTATTTTTGTCTTGGTTATGGTTACTGATTTTATGTTAAATGCGGGTATACACACTCATATACTCCTATTTAAATTTTCATTTATATAGTTATAGATGTAATTGTAAATGTATTCGCACACAAGAAGTTATGTATTACATTGTTCACACGTAACTTTGAAGATGAAGACATGTGGAATAAATATATATTTGTATTGATGTAATATGCGTGTGGGTGTACAATCTCTAACTCTAATCCTTTGATTCTCTCTCTTGCGTGTGTGAGTGTGTTTCACTCGAGAACTGGAGCTCTCATTCTAAAGTATGAAGCTTCAATTGATTCCTGGAGATTTTGGAATCTTCGGGTCTTGAAGTCCTAGAGTCTTGGAGTCTTGAAGAGCCTTTGGTCTTCAAGGATTGTTGAAGTCTTCTGGTCTTGAAAGGTCTTTAGTCTTGAAGAAGTCTTCGGGTCTTGAAGTCTTGAAGAGTCTTTGGTCTTCAAGGATTATTGAATTCTTCCGGTCTTGAAGTTTCTTCAGTCTTCAAGAAGTCTTGGGCTCATGAAGTTTTGTAGAGTCTTTGGTCTTCAAGGATTGTTGAAGTCTTCCAGCCTTCAAGAAGTCTTGGGGTTTCGAAGTTCTGTAGAGTCTTTGGTCTTCAAGGATTGTTGAAGTCTTCCAGTCTTGAAGGGTCTTCAGTCTTCAAGAAGTTTTGGGATCTTGAAGTCTTGAAGTCTTGGAGTCTTGAAAAGTCATTTGTCTTCAATGAGTGTTGAAGTCTTGAAGATTATTTGGTATTCAAGAGTATTTAGCACGTAGGAACTAATGGATTTCAGGGAGTCTTCAGTCTTCAGCCTTGGTGGAGTCTCTCTCAATTCTCGAGTTCTTGTTGAGAGCTTTAAAATTCTGACCTCTTGTTTTTGTTAGAGTCTAAAATTTTTTAACCCTTGAAATGGAGGAGAACCTCTCTATTTTATAGAGTTTGTCATGGATGGGCCCTGGTGACTTATGGGCCTAACAACTTGGACTTGGGCTTCATTGGTCATTGGTTAAACTATTTGGTATTGGGTTTTGTTTATATTTGACCCAAATGTTAAAAGTCCAGATTTGACCCAATTAATTATTATTATTTTAATTATTTGACTTATGGGCCTAACAACTTAATTATTTGACCCAAATGTTAAAAGTCCAGACACAAGTTATGTGTGAGTGAATCTGGAATAAGATATTTTTTAATTGAGGTGCAAGATATTTGTTCTTGATTTTGACTCCAGTTTTGTTTGACTTGATTAAACGATATGTTGGTTCTCAATTTGACTCTTTAGGTGCTCGCCTTCATCAAGGTGTTGATGTGCTCCTGCATATCATTGATTCATTCTTCCATAGTTCTTGTCTCAGTCGTCATGACAGTCACTGCGTTAGAACCAGGTTCAAACAAAGGATTATACTTAACAAGAAACTTGTCATTGGTACATGTCCCCCGCAATGTTGTTCTTGTAATGATAGAAGTTGTATCTTCTTGCAACCACAGTTCATTGAAGCAACAATGGGCAGTAGAACCTATGTAAGACTTGTTTCTGACAACGATCATGGAAGAAGTCTTGAATGACATGTTGACACTTATGTTTTGAGATAAGAGAGAGACATGAGAGGTAGAGATTGTCCCACTGGGCGAGCCAATTTCTTCACACGCGACGTCGAAGATGGAGACACGTGGAATAAATATATATTTGTATTGATGTAATATGTGAAGGGAATGAGAGCCCTTGGTGAAGTGGAAGAGGTGGGACGCATGGACAGAACCTACTCAGAGTCTTAGATTCTAATTGAAATACCAATACAATTTGCAAAAGAATACAACAATAAAACTATATTTAAGATGTTGTACAGCGACTATAAACATGCTTAATAATTGTCTAGATCTAATCTAGATGATCCTAATGATCAAGGTTTTCAAAGGAAACTTACTTTCGTAGGAAGCCTTCATCGATTTCCCTTTTCTTGCTAGTGAGATCGAAAACGCAGCAACCTTCTTTTGCGAACACCACCAATTGGTTACACCGGTATATCTCTGAGACTACTGGAGGCAGGAGACTGATGGGAGTCTTTTAGGAGAGATCTATGAGAAAAGTAGAATGAATAGGATGTCTTTCACCCCACCACAGGGGTCCTATTTATAGGAAAAAGCCAAGACCTTTTCCTAATAGGAAAAGGTCGTGAATAAGATCAAATCTATTATCTTATTCATATCTAATTTTAATAAATAATTAATTTATTTCATAATTAAATAATTACCCAATTAAATATCATATATTTAATCTTAGGGATTTTATTCAATTATTTATATTAATATGAATCTAATTCAGATTAATTATTTGAACTCTTTCAAATATTTTCTCTCAGGAATTAATTTTGATATTAATTAAAAATTATATTATAAAGTTTCTTAAACATTATATTATAATGTATCAATATACATTATATGATTCCCCTAAATAAATTAAACACTTTCAATTTAAAATTTATACTTAATTGCCTCAAGTCTTTTTACAAGCTGCCAGTGGGACCTAATGGACCTACATATTAAAAGCTCCAACGATACGAGACTAATTGGCTAAACTCATTAACCAAGTTAGTCAACATTCGTTAACTGTGGGTCACTCCACTAAAGACCCACTGTTGCACTCTTCTCACTGTAGAATATTTTTGTGTCCACGGATATCGACCAATAACGACAAGTTAGTCCTTCACGAGTGTTTGTAACTCTAGATGGGTCAAATTATCCTTTTACCCCTGAGTTACCTCTACCTCCTTAAGTACCAGTGCTCATCTAATGAACAACCTGCTTGTGGTCCAACCATCAAACAGAAACCCCTCTCGAGCCAGTGAGAGGGTAGGACCCTTTGTTCAAGACCCGGAGACACCACTTAAGGGAACACTCATCTACTTCCTCAAAAGTCGGGAAGAAGTGAATTCCATCTTGTGTGATTATGTTCCCAGCTCCCCACTTGGTATTGTCCCCAAAATGGTAGGCTTAGTGAGTCGGTGTACTGGCCACTCTCACCCATACAAATCAAAGGACAATCCCTCGTGAACAGGAGTCCATAATCCACTCAGGATTCAGACTAAGTTGCCTAGGTCATCCTAGTGAAATAGAAACCTAACTAGTTACGGTGTTACAGCCAGCGGTTACTATTTCGCGGTCTGGTCTTATGGAAACTCATTGTATAGGATATCCACACTCGCATGTCTACTACATGGATGCTTTGGATCAATACGTCTGTATCAAATACAAAACGGGTCGTATCACATAGTGTTACCAGGATTAGGTACCTAGTCTTATCCTTGTACTATAGACCTTTTAGGTTGTTACTTGAACATCGATCTCCGTATGTCCTCACATACTAGTTCAAGTTACATACAAACAACCGTGAATCTTAGTTTATTGGATTTGGGTCAAATTGTGCAATATTTAACCATAACATTTTATTGCAGAAAATCAATAACACTTTATTAAAGCAAGTATACAATTTGTTTACATTCACTATCTATGAGTTTTAGGGCATAAAACCCAACAAACTCTCACTTGAAAAAAAACTTTCGTTTAGTGGGATGTACAATAATCTATTTAGTAGTGGGTGTATAAATACATGTATAAAACATATACAATGTACAAATACAATAAACTATGGCATCACTATACCCATTACATAATGGTATCACTATACCCATTACATTTCTCCCACTTGCCCTAGATTTCATCTTTGTACATAACTCGTAGACCTAGACCTTCTAGATGACCCTCATACCCTTTTTATCGAGAGAGCCTTCGTGAATTAATCAACAATATTTGATTTAATTCAATGTGCTTGCTTGTCTTGGGTTGCAAGGTTCTTTTTGAATTTTCCACAGCACCACTGTATCACTAGAAAGTGTGATGGGCAAGTTCACATTTGGAACACGTTCCAAATCAATCAAGAAGTTTCTAAGCCTTACAGTCTCTATCGTTGCTTCACAAGCAGCTATATTTTCGCCCTGTATGGTCAAGACTGTAATTATGCCACACAATACCTCCTTCCGAAAGTTTGACCATGGATACTGACGTAGATTTCCTCAATTAATTATCAGTCTTGAAATCCATGTCAGTGTATCCTGTAAGGATCAAATCCTTAGTCTCATACACGAGCCTATAGTTCATTTTTCTCCTTAGATACTTAAGGATATTCTTAACAATTTTCCAGTGATCAAATCTTGGATTAGATTGATACTTACTGACAATCCCTATTGCATAGGGCATTCGCGTCATGTCCTCAACTTCTTGATGTGTCTCAGGAAACAGTTTCTTAAAAAAAAGGAATTCCATGCCTGAAAGGTAGTGAATCCTTCTTGGAATTCTACATCTTATATCTAACTAACATCTTGTAGATATAAGACACTTGAGACAAGGCTAACTTTTTGTTCTTACGGTTTCTAACAATTTGGATCTGAACAAAAAACTTATCTTCTCCCAAATTTTCATTTGGAAATGAGCTGCTATCTCATTTTACTAGTCAGTAAGATAACCTACATCATTCCCAATAACTGGGATATTAATCACATACAACACTAATAAAGCCATTGAACTATTGACGATCTTTAAGACAAGATTCATCAATGTTCTGATCAAAGCCAAAAGATTTGATCAAAGTGTCAAATCTTATATTCCAAGGTCGAATTGCTTAGGTCAATCCATGAATGGATCCCTTAAGCTTTGCAAACCCTTTTGCTTATGATCTTACTAAATGAACCATTTTGATTGAGACATGTAAATACTTTTCTCAAGATTACCATTCAAAAGGGTAGTCTTGACATCTATTCAAAATGGACAAGAGTTCTAACAAAGTTCGGCATGACGACAGGAGATAAGAATTTCTTACAGTCCCCTGTCCCCAGGTATAACCCTTTGTCATAAGTCTAATCATAAGATTATGCCTTGTTTCTTCTTGTAGATTCATTTGTAATCTATAGGTGTTACCCCATTAGATAGGTCTACAATATCCTAGATGGAATTGAAATCACATATTTTAATTATGGGTCCATTGCTTTAATCTAATTGGTTCTTGTTAACATCATTCATTGCCTTGCTCTATGATAAGGAATCCTCAAAGCCATCATCAGGAATGACAATCTGGGCTTCAATTAAGCCCATGTAAAGGTCAGATTGTAGAACAACCCTCCTACTAATTGAGGCACTCTCAACTCTTGAGATATATGTAACTAACTAGTTGTATTGGCCCTATCAACAACTCTTGTTAAAGGTCCAGCATCATCAACAACCCTTGTTGACTTATCAACAACTCTTGTTGATGTTTTTGTAGCTTCATCAGTTAATTTACTTAAAACAACCTTTCTTTGTGGCTTATTATTTCTCATGTGGTCTTCTTCTGAGAATGTAGCATTTGTCGGTACAAATTCATTATTCTCTTGTGGATTGAAGAAGTTTCCACATTTCTCTTTTCCTTGGGTGGCCTAGGAATAGGTATATTGTTGAGCCGTGTTCCATATTCTTTTGGGTTAGCCACAAGCACGTGTGTTGGACTCCCAAAAAGTAATGTAAACTACTTTTACGCCTTATCCACTATTCAAAAGATTTTTCAGAAACACTTTTGATGGAACGTTGTTCGAAATATTTACTGCAGTCAACACTGCATGATCCCAAAATGAGTAAGGCAAATGAGTATAGATCATAATGAATCAACCCATATCCAATAGGGTTATGTTTCTCCTATTTGATACATCGTTTTCATAAGGTGTTTCAGGGGTTTGAGAGTTGGGATGTATTTCCATGTTCTACCAAATAGTCTTGGAATCTCAAGTCTCATATACTCTACACCTCGATCAGATTGAAGTGCTTTTATCATCTCACCTAACAACTTTCCAACTTCAGTCTCAAACCACTTTGAATTTCTCAAGAGCTTTAGACTTAAGTTGCATTAGGTTGAGATACCCATACATTGAATAATTATCTATAATATAGATGAATTATTTGTTGGGTTTTATGCCATAAAACTCGTAGATAGTGAATGTAAACAAATTGTACACTTGTTTCAATAAAGTGTTATTAAGTTTCTACAATAAAATGTTATTGTTAGATATTGCACAATTTGACCCAAATCCAATAAACTAAGATCCAAGGTTGTTTGTGAAGGGAATAAAAGTCCCCACGCAGCGGAAGCGCATCGATTGGACCTTACGCCGTATATTAATTAACATTAAAATACCGTTACGATAACTCAAACAAAGCTTTAAACTAACTTTAAAGTTGCTGTAAAACGGTTTAAAACATGCTAAAATAAATCTAAATTTATTTTAAAAAACTTTTCTAACGAAAAGAGGAAGAACCGTTACAAACCTCCGTTGTAGACTTGACCGTTCTTCGCCGACAACGCTCCAACGAACGAAAACGCAGCAGCCTTCTCGCCTCTTGATCGCTGGATTTTCTTCTTTGAATGACACAATAACCACAGAGGTTACACCGGTATGTCTCTAAGTCTAGGAGGCCAAAGACTTGTGGGAGTCTTTCTCTAAGAGGGAGGCTAGAGAGAATTCTAGGTCTTGTCTTTCAAGAGTGTCAAGTGTCATGACCAATTAGGTCTAGTGTTCTATTTATAGAAGAGAGGCCATGAATAAAATATTCAATTAAATCAATCTTTTCCAAAATTGATTCAATCTTATTCCTTAATTAATCAATCATGATCATTCCCATAAATGACTAATTTCTTCCATAAGTAATTAGATCATTCCCATAAATGATTAATCACTTCCTTAAGTGATTAATTATCTACATAATTGATTAATTCGTGGTTAATGAATTCTTTAATTAATTAACCACCAATTAAATATCACATATTTAATTTTCGGCCTTGAATTAATTAATTTTGCCCAAACACTTTTAGGACTTAAATTAATTAATTCTTTTCAATCTTCCATAAATTTATATTTGAACTTTTCAAATATTAATTTCTCTCATAATAATATATCAATATATATTATATTTATTTCCCTTAGTAAATTGAACATTTTCAATTTACATTTAATTACTTAGTTGCCTCAAATTACTTTACGAGCTACCAGTGGGACCTAATGGACCTGCAGATCAGAAGCTCCAACGATGTGAGATTAATTTGTTAAACTCATTAACCACAATAATCAATATTCGTTAACTGTGTGTACATTCCACTATAGACTCACAGTTGCACTCTTCTCACTGCAGACATATTTTCTGTGTCCACGGAACTTAGACCAATATCGACTAGTTAGTCCTTCACGAGTGTCCGTAACACCAGCTGGGTCAAATTACCGTTTTACCCCTTGGTCACCTCTATTTCCTTAAGTACAAATTCTCCTCTAATGAACAATCTGTTTATGGTCCAACCATTAAACAGAAAACCCTCTCGTGCCATTGAGAGGGTAGGGCCCTTTGTTCAAGACTCGGAGTAACCACTTAAGGGAACACTCATCTGCTTCCCTAAAGTCGGGAAGGAGTGAATTCCATCTTGCACGATTATGTTCCCAGCTCCCCATTCGATCTTGTCCCCAAAGTGGTAGGCTTATTGAGTCGGCGTATTGGCCACTCTCACCCATACAAATCAAAGGACAGTCTCTCATGAGCAGGAGTCCATAATCAACTCAGGATTAAGACTAAGTTGTCTCGGTCGTCCTAGTGAAATAGAAAAACAACTAGTTAACGGTGTTATAACTAGTGGTTACTATTTCGCGGTCCGGTCTTATGCAAACTTATTGCATAGGATACCCCCACTCGCATGTTTCCTACACGAACGCGTTGGATCGCAGCGTTTGTATCAAATACAAAGTGGGCCGTATCCATAGTGTCATCAGGATAAGGCACCCAGTCTTATCCCTATACTATAGACCCTTTAGGCTGTTTCTTGAACAATGATCCCATATGTCGCTACATATAGTTCAAGACTCATATTACAGCCTTGGATGTCTAGTTTATTGGATTAGGGTTATTATTAGGCAAAGACAAACATAAAATAACTAATAACAATTAATGGAAAAATATATCAATATTATTTCATTAATATCCGGTCAACGGTTACATTCACTATCTACGAGTTTTAGGGCATAAAACCCAACAGTTTGTATGTATCTTGAACTAGTGTGTGGGGACATATGGGGGTCGATGTTCAAGTAAAAACCGAAAAGGTCTATAGTATAAGAATAAGGTTGGGTACCTTATCCTGATAACACTATGTGATACGACCCGCTTTGTATTTGATACAGACGTATTGAACCAAAGCGTCCATGTAGTAGACATGCGAGCGGGGGTATCCTATGCAATGAGTTTGCATAAGACCGGACCATGAAATAGTAAACCACTAGATATAACACTGTTAAGTAGTTAGGTTACTGTTTCAATAGGATGACCTAGGTAACTCAATCTTAATTCTGAGTGTGTCATGAACTCCTTCTCATGAGGGATTGTCCTATGATTAGCATGGGTGAGAGTGGCCAATACGCCGACTCAATATGCCTTCCTTTTTGGGGACAAGACCAAGTGAGAGGTTGGGGACATGACAACACAAGAAGGAATTCACTCCTTCCCACTTCTAGGAGAAGTAGATGAGTGTTCCCTAAAGTGGTGACTCCGGGACTTGAACAAAGGGATCCCGCCCTCAGACTGGCCCGAGAGGGACTTTCTGTTTAATAGTTGGATAATAAACAGGTTGTTCATTAGATGAGCGTTGGTACTTAAGGAGACAAATGTAACACAGGGGTAAAATAGTAATTTGACCCAACTGTGATCACGGACACTCGTGAAGGATTGACTTACCGGTATAGGTCTATATCCATGGACACAAAAATGTTCTTCAGCGAGAAGTGTTCAGTTGTGGGTCTTTAGTGGAATGACCCACAGTTAATGAATATTGGTTAACCTGATTAATGAGTTTAATCGGTTAACCTCATATCGTTGGAGCTTCTAATCTGTAGGCCGATTAGGTCCCCCTGCTAGCTCGTAAAGAGTAATTAGGAACAATTATATCTTGAGAGAATTTGAATAGTTCAAGTTCATATTGGGAATTAAGTTAATTGTATGAGATACAAATTAATATAATGTATAATGATACATTAAA
Source organism: Luffa acutangula (assembly GCA_036850905.1). Lineage (NCBI taxonomy): Eukaryota > Viridiplantae > Streptophyta > Magnoliopsida > Cucurbitales > Cucurbitaceae > Luffa > Luffa acutangula. The sequence continues at coordinate 12,690,154 of CM072087.1, forward strand.
ATGTAAAGTCTAATTTGAAATTAAAGTTTATTATTATGAGAGAAATAAATATTTGAAGAAATTCAAATATTAATATGAATTTGATTCATATTAAATTTATAGGATATAAGAGAATTGGAAGGAGTTCCAATTTTAATATGAATTTGATTCATATTATAGAATTAAATAATTGAAGGTCTGATATTTAATTGGGTAATCAATTAATTAACTAATAGAATGTTTGAAATTAAATATATAATATTTAATTGGTGATTAATTAATTTAAATAATTAATTAATTGGAAATGATTAATCACTTATGGAAATAATTAATCATCTATGGAAATGATTTAATCACTTATGGAAGTGATCAATCATTTATGGAAAAGATTAATCAATTTTGGAATTGATTGGTTATGGAATTAATTAATTATGGAAAAGATTAAATCAGTTATGGAAATAATTGATTTTAAATGAATATTTTATTCATGGTCTTTCTCCTATAAATAGAACACTAACCCTAGGGTTTAGGGACTACAACATATGGCCACGATAAGACCCTCTCATATTCTCTCAACTCAAGAACTCTAGGAAAAATTTTCTCTCTAGAGTTTTTCCCATTCAAGATTAGATAGTCCCACAACTACGTTCCTAATCTCAGAGTTATAGCGGGGAAGATCAAATGGTGGTGTTCTTCGTTATTGCAGAGCAATCAAGAATTATTCTTGATTTTCAGAGACGTCAACGGAGGTTTGCTTCTCTTTCTCTTTTAGATTAGATCTTTTATTGTATGCTTAGCCTAAATAGATTTTATAGAATGTGGTTCTATAATTTTTGCCAATGAATTGGTATTTTGGTAGAAACAAAATTAACTACGAATCGGTCCTAATTACGCTTCCGTTTTATCAGAATTAGGAAATTCCAAATCCTTCATTATTCATGCCCTCCCACTGCTGTAACATATTGGACCCCAAGGATCCAAATGTACAAGCTCTAAGGACTCTTTGGCTGTATAGTTCTTTTCAAACAAAAGAATCTATTAGTCATATTGCCCTTAAGGCATGAGCTATAAGGTAGTAGAGAGTCATCTTCTAACTTGCTTAGAATTATACTTTTGACCCATATCCCAATCATATTGAGGTAAATATGTCCCAACCTTAAGTGCCAAAGAAAAGTATTTTCCTTTAGGAGAAATCCTTTGCCTTTCATTTATTTGAGTAGTAGCCACCTCAAGCAACTCAGTGTTCATGACTGCTTTACTCTCGATTAGTCTTAAAAGATTTATGTTACTTTTCAGTCAAGCTGAACAAAAGTTCTCCCTTTCTTGAAATGAACTGCGTTAGCAGGGAAAGGTAAAAAGTAACATTGTTCCAGCCAATAAGATACAAAAATCAAATTTCTTTACACATTATCTAATAATATGTATTTGCTCCCACTGAAATAACTTAACGTTCCCCATTGCTACAGCCAAGACAACCTCTATGGTTCAAAATTTTTTAGAGTTATCTCAATAGCATCTAGCTGTTGCCAGGAATTCATTCATTTTAATAAGAAGAACAAACGTGATTTGTGACTATGAATTAAGTATTCGGGTAAAATCACTATTCTTCACAAATTACGCTTCCAATACTAGTAAATCGAATTTACTGTCTTTGGACAAGTCTTCTTTGACTAAGCAAGGCTCAATGTCACATTCATTAATACACTTCTTAATGAATTAAACATTTGGGGCATGAGAACATTTCTCTATTAAGACTAATCTTAAATTATTCGCCACAAATTAATCGTTTAAGTTTGTTGTATAATCACCGTTATTTATTAAATAGGCGTAAGACTATGCACATATTTAATCATTGAATCGCTGAGATAACAAATTACTTGATTATTTATCACACTAACTTATTACAAGAGCAATACAAACAAATGCATACAATCCAATCAGCTTAGCAAAAAAAAGCAATCATAGAACCCTAAGACCATTGATTTTGTTTTGCAACGATGTTTCAGAGGTTTAGATCAACAGCCACCTAAGGGTGATCAACTACTCCTCATTTGAAATGAGACACTTCTCAACTAATTCTAATTCCGGAATAATTCATATTCATATAGACATTAGCCACCATTATTTGATCAAGGATTTGTTAACACACTTAACTCATCCTCATAAGTGTAACCCTCCTACTTTCAGATCTCAGAGGCACGCACCAATAGGCTACCGTGAGGAAAGACAACTGTTGGTAATTAGCCTAAGTGACCCTATCCTTTTCAGGAGTTCACGGTGTTACGAATCCTATGATCAGGCCCTCCGAATGGATGGTTGCTCTAGGACAACACGCAGGCAAATCATAAGACTCTCACGGTGTGACCTATGGGTGGAGACCGACGGATACGTTGACACGTGTCCCACTCCCACTTACTATGGGCACTTTCCCCGTTCACCTTGTTATTGACCCATGCAAACAGTTTCCGAAGGGAGGCCATGCTTAAACGACACAAAACTGAGCATGAATCTCACGTTGTGAATATAGGGACGTAGGAGTAAAAACTCGGTTTAAATATAGTTTTGATTTTTCCTCCTACTAAAATGACCTACCGTATATTTTAGGGTTTATTAACCTAGATAAATCCAGCTAATTCAATTTATCTATGTCTAATCTTATTATAAGTATTATAATGAGAATTTTACTGTAATGTTCTAGGTGAAGTAAACTCTTTTAACATACCTAGCAGCATCGTATGCTAATATGACTATGGTTATTTCAACTCAGGTTCTGGGTCTGTTCCAAGGTAGCAGGTGTTCCATAAACCGTCAGCTTAAATACCTCCAACCTTAGGCAGAACTTAACTAGGAGAGTTCCCTTTTAACCATTGTAATGTAAAGTCTTTACTCCAAGCATCTAGGCTTATTAAACTCTTTTAATTAACCTAACGACATTGCATGCTTACATAACTGTGGTTAATTCAACTCAAGTTCTGGGTCAATTCCCAGATAGGAGGTGTTCCATAAACCGTCATCTTAAGTACCTCCAGCCTTGGCTAGAACTTCACCAGTAGAGTTCCCTTATAACCAATAGTTATGTTTGTCCTACTTAGTCATATTAAAACTATTTTAAAACTAAGCAAGACTTAATTCTAATCCTATTAGAAATAACGTGATCTTAGGTCCAATAAATTTTAAACATTTTAAAATTAATTCATTTACCTATGATCCTATGTTTGCATGCAATCTTTATTATAGGTTGACGGTTTCTAATAATTAATTTTAAACTATTCAAATTTTAATGATTAGCCCTATATGAAGGATTGGAATTCCATAATTCCGTAAAGCGGAAGCGTGATTGGGATCGATTCGTAATTAATTTTGTTTAATCTAAAATACCAATACATTGGCAATAATATTAGAACTATTCTAAATATATATTAAGGCTAAGCATACAAAAATATTAGATCTAAATCTAATTTATAAAGTAACAAATTACTTACTCTCGTTGACGACTCAGATTAAATCACCAACTGCATGTGAATTAATCACGAACTATTGTGAACACCACCACTATGGCTACACCGGTATGACTCTGAGACTTCTGGAGGTAGGAGACTGGTGGGAGTCTAGAGGAAGCCTTGTGGGGAATTCTCAGAAGGAGAATGATGGGATGCCTTTCACCCCACCTCAGGGGTCCTATTTATAGGTAAAGGCCAAGACATTTTTCCTAATAGGAAAAGGAAGTCCTTTTCCTAATAGGAAAAAGGTCTCTAATTTTAATAAATAATTAATTAATTCCATAATTAATTAATTTCCCTAATTAAATATCATATATTTAATATTATATATTTTATTAAAATTAAAATTAATATGAATCCAATTCATATTAAATTTATTTGAACTCTTTCAAATATTTTCTTTCCTAATAGGAAAAGGTCTCAAATTTTAATAAATAATTAATTAATTCCATAATTATTTAATTTACCCACTTTTATATCATATATTTAATCTTAGGGATTTTATTATAATTAAAATTAATATGAATCCAATTCATATTAAATTTATTTGAACTCTTTCAAATATTTTCTCTCAAGAATTAATTTTTGAAATTAAGTAAAAAATTATATTATAAAGTTTCATAAACTGTATATTATAATGCATCAATAAATGCATCAATATACATTATACGATTCCTCAAATAAATTGAACACTTTCAATTTACAATTTTATACTTAATTGCCTCAAATATCTTTACGAGCTACCAGTGGGATCTAATGGACCTACAGATCAGAAGCTCCAACGATACGAGACTAATTGGCCAAACTCATTGATCAAGTTTAGTCAACATTTGTTAATTATGGGTCACTCCATTAAAGACCCACAGCTGCACTCTTCTCAGTGTAGAATATTTATGTGTCCGTGGATATCGACCAAGCAGTAAGTCAATCCTTCACGTGTGTTCGTAACACCAGATGGGTCAAATTATCGTTTTACCCCTAGGTTATCTTTGGTTCCTTAAGTACCACTGATTCCTCTAATGAACGAGTTGTTTAGAGTCCAACCAATAAACAGGAGTTCCTCTTAGGCCAGGAGAGGACGGTGCACCTTTGTTCAAGCCCCAGAATCAGCCCTTAAGGGAACACACATCTACTTACCCCAATAGGGGAAGAAGTGAATTCCATCCATTCGGTCTTGCCACTGAAATGGTAGGATTATTGAGTCGGCGAACTGGCCACTCTCACCCATACAAATCTAAGGACAATCCCTCCTGAAAGGGGTTCATAACAGACTCATGATTGAGATTGAGTTACCTAGGTCATCCTATTGAAATAGAAACCTAAACTAGTTAACGACGTTACATCTAGTGGTTACTATTTCGCGGTCCGATCTTATGCAAACTCATATCATCTATATCGAATACAAGGTGGGCCGTATCACATAGTGTCACCAGGATAAGGTACCCAACCTTATCCCTATACTATAGACCTTTTAGGTTGTTACTTGGACACTGATTCTCGTATGTCCCCACATACTAGTCCAAGTTTAATTTAAACAACCTTGGATCTTAGTTTATTGGATTTAGGGTTTACTAATGCAAACTTGATTATTCAATAACCAAATTACTGAATTACTGAAATAACACTTTATTGAGATCGATTAATTTGTTTCATTTACTATCTACGAGTTTTAGGGCATAAAACCCAACAACTCCCACTTGAACTAAAACACTAGTGTGCAATGTACATCAACAATCAAAATTGAATGAATAATCATTGAAGTAGGAATAGTAGTTTGTAGTAATACTGTATAATACATGAAAAGTACAAATACAGATAAATACAATAAACTAGGCCATTCACAATACCCATTACACTTCTCCCACTTTCCCTAGATTATTCTATGTACATATCTCGCAGACCTAAACCCTCTAGATGACCCTCGAACACTTTAGTCGTGAGAGCCTTCGTAAATGGATCAGCCATATTGTGCTCAGAGGCTACCTTTGTGACGATCACGTCCCCTCGTTTCACTATCTCTCTGATGAGATGATATTTGCGCTCTATGTGCTTGCCTCTTTTATGACTGCGAGGTTCTTTAGAATTCGCCACTGCACCACTATTATCACAGTAAAGGGTGATCAGCAAGTTCAAATTTGGAACAACTTCCAAATCCATCAAGAACTTCCGTAGCCATACAACCTCCTTAGCTGCTTCACAAGCAGCGACATATTCGGCCTCCATGGTGGAGTCTGCAATGCATCCTTGCTTGATGCTACGCCAGACTACAGCTCCCCCGTTGAGGGTAAATACTGACCCTGATGTGGATTTCCTAGAATCCTTACCAATCTGAAAGTCAAAGTCTGTGTATCCTGTAAGGATCAAATCCTTAGAGCCATACACAAGCTTATAGTCCATCGTTCTCCGAAGATACTTGAGGATGTTTTTAACTACAGTCCAGTGGTCTAACCCTGGATTGGACTGGTACCTGCTGACTATCCCAACTGCATAGCAAATGTCAGGCCTAGTACACAACATGCCATACATAAGATTGCCCACAGCTGAAGCATAAGGGATGCGTCTCATATCCTCAATTTCTTGAGGTGTCTTAGGACACTGTTCCTTAGACTAATTAACTCCATGTCTGAAGGGTAGTAAACCCCTCTTGGAGTTCTACATCTTATATCTATACAACATCTTGTCTATATATGATGCTTGAGACAGGGCTAACGTTCTGTTCTTACGATTCCTGATAATTTGAATCCCTAGAACATACTAAGCTTCACCGAAATCATTCATTTGGAACTTAGTCGATAGCCATTTTTTAATGTCAGCTAGATATTCTACATCATTCCCAATGAGAAGAATATCATCTACATATAACACCAGAAAAGCTACTGAACTGTTGATAATCCTATTGTAAACACAAGGCTCATCAACGTTCTGGTCAAAGCCATAAGATTTGACAGCAGTGTCAAACTTTATATTCCAAGATCTGGAAGCTTGCTTCAACCCATAAATGGATCGTCTAAGCTTGCAAACGTTTTGCTCCTGACCTTGAGCAACGAACCCTTCTGGTTGAGACATAAAGATGTTCTCATCAAGGTTGCCATTCAGAAAGGCAGTCTTGACGTCTATTTGCCAAATCTCATAATCATAAAAGGTGGCAATGGACAAAAGAATTCTTATCGAATTTAACATGGCAACTGGGGAAAAGGTTTCCTCATAGTCTACCCCCTCCTTTTGGGTATAACCCTTTGCCACAAGTCGAGTTTTGAAAGTCTGTACTTTCCCAGCTGTGTCTCGTTTTCTCTTATAGATCCATTTGCACCCTATGGGTTTAACCCCTTCATGCAGGTCTACAAGATCCCAGACTTGATTGAAGTACATAAACTCCATCTCTAGGTCCATAGCTTTGACCCACTGGTCATGGTCCATATCATTCATTGCCTGTCTAAAGGTCAATGGATCCTTAACCCCATCATCAGGTATGACAGTTGGAGTTTCTGCTAAACCCAGATAGCGTTCAGGTTGAATAACAATTCTCCCACTACGTCGAGGCATTCTCAACTCTTTAGAAGGATGGGCTTGACCAGATGTACTGGGCTCATCAATAACTCTTGTTGAAGGTCCAGTCTCTGAACTGGGCTCATCAACAACTCTTGTTGAAGGTCCATCCTCATCAACAACTCTTGTTGATTCATTTGTAGCTTTACCAGAAAGTTCACTTAACACAATTTTACTGCGTGGTATATGTTTTTTAACGTGGTCTTCTTCCAAGAAAGTAGCATTTGTTGATACAAACACTTTATTTTCTTTTGGATCAAAGAAGTATCCACCTCTTGATTCTTTTGGGTAGCCTACGAATAGGCATAATTTTTAATGTGAATCCAATTTCTTTGGATTTGCTACTAACACATGTGTAGGGCAGCCCCAAATTCTGAAATGACGTAAACTAGCTATACGCCCTTTCCAAAGCTCAAATGGTGTTTCAGAAACACTCTTTGAGGGAACAACATTCAAAATATAAATTGTAGTCTCTACTGCATAACCCCAAAAAGAACTAGGCAACTGAGCATAGCTCATCATAAATCGAACCATGTCTAACAGGATTCTGTTTCTCATTTCAGATACACCATTCTGCTGAAGTGTACCTGGTGCTGAGAGTTGAGACGATATTCCATGTTCTATCAAATAGTTTTGGAATTTTAAATCCAAATACTCTCCACCTCGATCAGATCAAAGTGTTTTAATGGTCTTACCTAACAAGTTCTCAACTTCAGTCCTGTACTCCTTGAAATTTTCAAGGGCTTCAAACTTATGACTCATTCGGTATAAATAACCATACCTTGAATAATCATCTATAAAAGAGATGAAATATTCATACCCTCCTCGAGTTCTTACATTCATTGGACCACAGAGATCCGTATGTTCGAGTTCTAGGGGCTCCTTGGCACGATAACCTTTTTCGGTAAAAGGTCATTTGGTCATCTTACCTTCGAGACATGACTCATATGGAGGTAAAGTACCATCTTATAACTGGCTTAGATTACCGTTTTACCCCTGGGTTATCTTTGGTTCCTTAAGTACCACTGATTCCTCTAATGAACAAGTTGTTTAGAGTCCAACCACTAAACAGGAGTTCCTCTAGGGCCAGGAGAGGACGACGCGACTTTGTTCAAGCCCCGAAATCAGCCCTTACGGGAACACACATCTACTTACCCCAATAAGGGAAGAAGTGAATTCCATCTTGTACTGTTATGTTCCCAGCCCCCATTCAGTCTTGCCCCTGAAATGGTAGGATTATTTAGTCGGCGAACTGGCCGCTCTCACCCATACAAATTTAAGGACGATCCTTCCTGAAAGGGGTTCATAATAGACTTAGGATTGAGATTGAGTTACCTAGGTCATCCTATTGAAATAGAAACCTAAACTAGTTAACGACGTTACATCTAATGGTTACTATTTCGCGGTCCGGTCTTATGCAAACTCATTGCATAGGATACCCCCACCCACATGTCTCCTACATGGATGCTTGGAATCATTGCATCTGTATCAAATACAAGGTGGGTCGTATCACATAGTGTCACCAGGATAAGGTACCCAGCCTTATCCCTATACTATAGACCTTTTAGGTTGTTACTTGGACACTGATACCCGTATGTCCCCACATACTAGTCCAAGTTTCATTTAAAGAACCTTGGATCTTAGTTTATTGGATTTAGGGTTTATTAATGCAAACTCGATTATTCAATAACCAAATTACTGAATTACTCGAATAACACTTTATTGAGATCGATTAATTTGTTTCATTTACTATCTACGAGTTTAGGGCATAAAACCCAACACTATAATCATGCATACTATAGTTTTAAAATAAATAAGAATCATATTCAAGTTAATATAATAAAACTATATATATTAGATTGCATTGCATGAATTTAATATAACAATTACATTAAGCTATCGATGTTTCATGCTCAATGAAACTTTGATTTCCTTATTAAATAACTATAACGATTAAATCATTGTCAGTCAAGGTAAATCAAAGTAGCATGCTGCAAACAACTTATCAAATATAACTCTTTATATAACAAGTACAGTAATTTCTTGCATCATTCTATTCCAATTTTTCATGATTTTAATATAGCTCAACTATATGTTAAACATCTCATGACAATAAACCATGCATATCACTCATATATTATAATCTAATTATAACATACATAAATGCATGAGCATGCTTTATTACCTAAGGTGTGATTTTAAATCTAAATGACATCCATAAAGCATTTAAATAGCGTATAAACTGATTAATTGGCCCCTAGGATAAAATAAAGCACATAAATTATAATAATTTAAGTTATTTTATCTTAAAAAACACCCTTCTGAAACATCAGAAACGGGCTAGACTGCACGAACCGACTCGAACCGCATCAAATTGGATCCCAAAACGCCATACCAAGCTTGAATAGGGGTGGACCGAACCAAAATAATCCCAGACCAGAAAATCGAACTGCAAAAAATCCATCAGTCGCTCCTTGTGAAACCCTAGCCGCACGCCGCATGAAATCACGTTAGCGTCGCGACACTTATGTGATCGCAGATCTCCGCTTCACGAAATTGTGATAGCGTCGTGACACCCGATGAACATGGTCGCGATGCTATTTCGTCCGAAGGCAGAATCTGGGTATTCTAGAGGTTGTTCTTCGCGCTTGGCCTCGATTTTGGACGTGATTTTCATCGATATCATAGAATACCCTATTCTAGACCCTGACTTACAGAGCAAAATTATGCCCAAAAACAATGGGGCTTTTACATTGAACCATTCAAGAAAGGTAAATCTATGGTCAATTTAATCGAAACCATTTATATGCAAACCATACCAATCACAATGCATAAATCCCACCATAAACAAATTGTAAATTATAATTTAAAATCAAGAATAATAGAGTTGGCTCTGATACCATTTTAAGGGAATGAGAGCCCTCGGCGCAGCGGAAGACGTGGGCGCGTGGACATAACCTACTCAGAGTCTTAGATTGTAATTGAAATACCAATACAATTTGCAAAAGAATACAACAATAAAACTATATTTAAGATGTTGTACATCAGCTACAAACATTATGAATAATTTTTTAGACCTAATCTAGATGATCCTAGTGATCAAGGTTTTCAAAGGAAACTTACTATCGTAGGAAGCCTTGATCGATTCGCCTTTTCTTTCTAGTGAGATCGAAAGCGCTGCAACCTTCTTGTGAGAACACCACCAATTGGTTACACCAGTATATCTCTGAGACTACTAGAGGCAGGAGACTGGTGGGAGTCTTTTAGGAGAGATCTCTGAGAGAAGTAGAATGAATAGGATGCCTTTCAACCCACCCCAGGGGTCCTATTTATAGGAAAAAAGCCAAGACAGTTTCCTAAAAGGAAAAGGTTATGAATAAGATCAAATCTATTATCTAATTAATATCTAATTTTAATAAATAATTAATTAATTGCACAATTAAATATCATATATTTAATCTTAGGGATTTTATTAAGGTACCCATAACATTTGGTGTTTTATTGGTCGATTTTAAGTGAAATTGGGACCCAGACAGAAAGCATTGATTCTGCTTTTGGTAAGTTTTGGGCGATAAATAAATCCCCAAAATTGTTTGGCCTCTAGTTGTATGCTTCAATTAATCCTCTATTTATTTGAGAATTCTTTTTCTTTTTGTGTTGCTTGGTTAAAGGGTTTGAAAGCTAAGGAGTTAATTTGGATTGTATCAAGTATTTGATATGCTTATGTATGTAGCTATTTGGATTCGAACTTTAAGTTTTGCCCCTTGATCTAATCAAGCAAGATTGGTTCTTTCTGGAAGCTTGGGAATAGTTGGGAATGTCATGGTTAGTATGTTGAGTTAGCCTTTATGTAAGTAGCCATTTGCATTAAGTTCGTGACTTAGACCCCTTTTAATTTGGGAATTGAGTATGTTAGAGTGATTTGAATTCAAGCCTTAAGTTGGGTCTTTGAATAAAAATAAACATGTTATCTATGTGGAACATGATAAGATTAGGAGGATCATGGAATAGTAAAGTATGATGAAATTGCCTTTACGTAAGTAGCAGTTGGATTTATTTCTATGCTTTGGCCCATGTGATTGAAAAGTTGAAAAGCTAGCATGGTTTGGATTTAAGTTGAAGTTTTGTCCTTAATGTAGATAAGCATGTGTGGTACTAAGTGCCAAAGCTCTTATGGTTAATTGAAGCGTGTGTTTTGCCTCTGCTTGGACTAAGCATGAGTTATAAGTTGTTTGGACATGATTACTATGTTTTTGACCCGCTACACGATTGATGGTTGATATGTAGCCTTTAGTTGGGTTTTGATGCTTTGGTTTATGTTTCTTTGAAATTTAACATGCTTGCTTGGATAGGATTTAAGCGTTGACTTTGCTTTTGGAATTAAATAAGCACGATGTGTTTCGCTATGAGGCATGACGTCAATGTAAAAATCTTAAAGTTTACTGTGGAAACTTTTGGTTCACTTCTAAACATGTTTAGATTGGTTAATTTATGATTTTCTCGGGATTTTTGTTTATGATATTGGAGGATGGGTTGGATGTTTGTTGAAGTTGTGGTTGAGTTTTGGGATGTGAGATCTGACTTGTTGTGACTATAGAAGTGTATTATCTTGTTTTCGGGTGAAAAGAAAATTTTGGTTGCCCTATATGCATGTCCTTGTGTTGCCGGATTTTCGATAGAACTGCAGTAGCTATAGGGACTAAGTTTAGAAATATGCCTTGGGTCCTGAGGTGCTTAATTAGCTGGCTGGCTAGTATTAACCACAAGTTCTCCAAACATTTCTCAATATGACCTTTAGAGAATCATATGTTTGAACGATAACAGACTTAGAATAGGAACCTTATGCTGGGTTTTATGCCCTAAAACTCGTAGATAGTAAATGAAACAAATTAATCGATCTCAATAAAGCGTTATTTGAGTGAATAATCGAGTTTGCATTAATAAACCCTAAATCCAATAAACTAAGATCCAAGGTTGTTTAAATGAAACTTGGACTGATATGTAGTGACATACGGGGATCAGTGTCCAAGTAACAACCTAAATAGTCTATAGTATAGGGATAGGGCTGGGTACCTTATCCTGGTGACACTATGTGATACGGTCCACCTTGTATCCGATACAGATGCAATGATCCAAAGCATCCATATGGGAGACATGCGGGTGGGGGTATCCTATGCAATGAGTTTGCATAAGACCGAACCTCGAAATAGTAACCACTAGATGTAACGTCGTTAACTAGTTTAGGTTTCTATTTCAATAGGATGACCTAGGTAACTCAATCTCAATCCTGAGTCTGTTATGAACTCATTTTCAGGAGGGATTGTCCTTAGATTTGTATGGGTGAGAGTGGCCTGCTCGCCGACTCAATATTCCTACCATTTCAGGAGCAAGACCGAATGGGGGCTGGGAACATAACAGTACAAGATGAAATTCACTCCTTCCCCTATTGAGGCAAATAGACGTGTGTTCACTTAAGGACTGATTCCGGGGCTTGAACAAAAGCGCGCTGTCCTCTCCCGGCCCGAGAGGAATTTCTGTTTAGAGGTTGGAACCTAAACAGGTTGATCATTAGAGGGATCAGTGGTACTTAAGGATCCAGAGGTAACCCACGGGTAAAACTATAATTTGACCCAGCTTGTGTTACGAACACACGTGAAGGATTGACTTACTGCAATTGGTCAATATTCGTGGACACAAAAATATTCTACAGTGAGAAGAGTGCAGTTGTGGGTCTTTATTGGACTGACCCACGGTTAACGAATGTTGATTGACTCGGTTAATGAGTTTAACTGATCAATCTCGTATCGTTGGAGCTTCTGATCTGTAGGTCCATTAGGTCCACCTGCTAGCTCATAACAGGTTCTGAGATAATTTAGTCTTGATATTAAAGGGAATTAGTATAATGTATGGAGATACATTATATTATAAAGTTTAATTAAAGAATTAAACTTTATAATTAATTTTGGATATGATTCGAAATTAATTATTGAGAGAATAATGAATTTAATTAAATATGTGATATTTGATTAATTCATGAATTAATTAATTGGAGAATTAATTAATTTTATTTAGTTTGGTTAAATGTTATTTAATCAAATTAATACTATAGTTTATATTAATGTACATTATGATGCACATTAAAACTATAGGTTAAAAAGAGAGATTAAAATTGAATATGATTCAATTTTAATTAAATATTGGATATTTAATTAATGTGAATTCAATTAATGAAATTAATTGAATGGCCAATTTAATTCAATTTAATATGATTCAAATTGAATTAAATACCTTATGCTATAATTGGTTTAATTAATACTATTTTACTTAAATTAATTATAGTTAATTATAATTAATTAAATGATTTTTATTATTTAATTAATGGACGACCAAGATCGTATGGATTTGATCCAACGATCTAGATGAAGTAGGTTTTTTAACTCCCCCCACTTATCGTTAAGTGTTGAGGGGGTTACCCATTAGAGGAAACTGACTCTCATTTTGTTGATAGACACATAATAGTTTTCTCTCTCAATATTCTCTCTGGCTCTCTCCCCAAAAATTACAGCAACTTGTTTGCTGCAGTTTTTTTTTTCCAAGACTAGTTTTGGGTTCCCACAAGCCGGATCTCAAGTCCCTAGAGTCATAGCGGGTGATCCAACGTGGTGGTGTTCATTGGAAGGAAGAAGAACACGATATTTGGAGCTTTGTGCTGATTGTTCTTCTCTTCCATGTAAGTTTTTCTAAGATCTAAAATAGTTTTAGATTTTATTTTTTTTAGCATGCTTAACATAGATCTAAATAGAAATTGTTTCTGTTTTAATTTTGCCCAACGTACGGTATTCTAATTAGAAATTAAATCACAAACGGTGAAAACCGCTTCTGCTAGAGGATTTAGTTCCTTCAAATGGTATCAGAGCCATTTCGTGATTTTAATTTCGATTTTAGAATTTACGTTGTGGTTGTTGGTGGGATTTATTCTGCATTTTGAATGAGTATTTTGCTGATAAATTGTTTAGGTATTTGGCCTTAGATTTACAAATTCTTCCTGATTTGATCATTTAAGGGCCCATGTTTTTGGGGCAAATGGTTGTAAATAGAGTCATGTAAGTCCGTGTCAATAGATTACGATTCAATTGTTGAATTGGTGCTCGGATCAGGATGATTTTTGTGTTTTTTCGTTGTTGGAACGAACAACAGAGGAGGATCTGCCCAGAATTGCCCAGAAAATTCGAAAAAAAAAAAATCGAAATAAGATTTTTTTCGCGTCTGGTGAAGTTCGAACCCAAGACGTTGCTCCAGCGGTTATGCTTGCGGTTATTGTCATCGTGGGCGTGGGTTCGAGCCTGCGTGCGTGGAATAAGGAGCAATTTTTTTTCGTGCGGTTTGTTCAGGGTGGGCAGTTCGGCTCACGGTCAGCTTCAGGCGCGCGGTTGGCTCTAGTTTAGCTCTTCACATGTGTTCGTACCCCAGCTAGGTCAAATTACTGTTTTACCCCTGGGCTACCTTTTGGTCCTTAAGTACCAGTGCTCCTCTAATGAACAACCTGTTTGTGGTCCAACCAACAAACAAAAATCCCTCTCATGCCATAAAGAGGGTAGGACCCATTGTTCAAGACCCGGAGACACCACTTAAGGGAACACACCTCTACTTACCCTAAAAACGGGAAGGAGTGAATTCCATCTTGTAAGACTACGTTCCCAGCTCCCCACTTGGTCTTGTCCCCAAAATGGTAGGCTTATTGAGTCGGCGATAAACTATGGCATCCTTACACCCATTACACATCTCCCACTTGCCCTAGATTACGCTATATACATATCTCGCAGACCTAGACTTTCTAGATGACCCTCGAACACTTTAGCCGAGAGGGCCTTCGTAAACGGATCAGCAATGCTGTGCTCGGAAGCGATCTTTGTCACGACCACATCTCCTCTTTGCACAATCTCTCGAATCAGTTGAAACTTCCTCTCTATGTGTTTACCTCTTTTGTGGCTGCGAGGTTCCTTTGAATTCGCTACAGCCCCACTGTTGTCACAGTATAACATAATGGGCAAGTTCATATTTGGAACAACTTTCAAATCTTTCAAGAACTTCCTTAGCCAAACTGCTTCTGTAGCTGCTTCACAAGCAGCTACATACTCAGCCTCCATCGTGGAGTCTGCTATGCATCCTTGCTTTATACTCCTCCAAACTACAGCTCCCCCGTTAAAGGTGAAAACTGACCCTGACGTAGATTTCCTAGAATCCTTGTCAGTTTGGAAGTCAGAGTCGGTGTAACCCGTGAGAACTAACTCCTTAGCCCCATACACCAACATGTAATCTCTCATTCTCCTAAGATACTTGAGGATTCCTTTAACGGCGGTCCAGTGGTCTAACCCTGGATTCGACTGATATCTGTTGACAATCCCTACAGCATAACAAATGTCGGGCCTCGTGCATAGCATGGCATACATTAAGCTACCCACTGCAGAGGCGTAGGGAATCCGTCTCATATCCTCAACTTCTTGAGGTGTCTTAGGAGACTGTTCCTTAGACAAGTGAACCCCATGCCTGAAAGACAACAAGCCCTTCTTGGAGTTCTGCATCGAATATCGAGCCAACATCTTGTCGATATATGTTGCTTGAGACAGAGCTAGCGATTTGTTCTTTCTATCCCGAATAATCTGGATGCCAAGAACATACTGGGCCTCACCCAAATATTTCATTTGGAATTGAGTTGCTAGCCATTCTTTTACGTCAGACAGATACCCTACATCATTCCCGATTGAGTTGCTAGCCAAAAGATTTGATCGCAGTATCAAATCTAATATTCCAAGACCGGGAGGCCTGTTTCAACCCATAAATGGATCGATTCAGTTTGCAAACCTTTTTCTCCTGACCTTGGGTTATGAACCCTTCGGGTTGAGACATAAAAATACTCTCGTCAAGGTTGCCATTCAGAAAAGCTGTCTTGACATCCATTTGCCAAATTTCATAATCATAAAATGTGGCAATGGATAAGAGAATTCTTATGGACTTTAGCATAGCAACTGGAGAAAAAGTTTCTTCATAGTCCACCCCTTTTCGTTGGGTATAACCCTCTGCTACAAGTCTTGCTTTGAAAGTATGTACTTTCCCAGCAACATCTCTTTTTCTCTTATAGATCCATTTACACCCAATGGGTTTGACCCCTTCAGGTAGATCTACAAGTTCCCAAACTTGACTGAAGTACATAGACTCAATCTCAAGGTCCATGGCTTTGGCCCACTCGTCCTTATCTACGTCATTCATTGCCTGACGATAAGACAATGGATCTGCTACACCGTCATCAGGTATGACTACTTGTGTTTCTGTTAAACGAAAGTAGCGGTTAGGTTGTATCACAACCCTCCCACTGCGTTGAAGCTCTCCCAGTACGTGAGGAGGACTAGATTGATGAGAAGAACTGGATTCTCCAACAACTCTTGTTGAAGGACCAGGTTCATCAACAACCCTTGTTGATCCTTCTGTAGCTTCTCCTAATACTAACTTACTTCGTGGTCGATGATCTCGAATGTGGTCTTCCTCCAAGAAAGTTGCATTTGTCGATACAAATACTTTATTATCTTGAGGGTCGTAGAAAAGACCACCTATCGTTTCTTTCGGGTACCCAACAAATTGGCATATTCTCGTACGTGGTTCCAATTTCTTAGGATTTGTCACTAACACATGTGCAGGACAACCCCAGATTCGAAAGTAATGCAATATAGGTTTACGCCCCTTCCATAACTCAAAAGGAGTTTCAGAAACACTTTTTGAGGGAACACTGTTAAGAATATGTACTGCAGTCTGTACTGCATACCCCCAAAACGAGCTAGGCAACTGAGCATAGCTCATCATAGATCGAACCATGTCTAAAAAGGTCCTGTTTCTCCTTTCTGATACACCATTCTGCTGAGGTGTACCAGGTGCTGAGAGTTGTGATTGGATTCCATGTTCTATCATATAGTCCTGGAATCTTTGATCCAAATACTCTCCACCTCGATCTGATCGAAGCACCTTTATTGTTTTACCTAATAGGATTTCTACCTCAGCCTTAAACTCTTTGAACATTTCAAGAGCCTCAGACTTATGGCACATTAGGTACAAGTAACCGTATCGTGAATAATCAATATGAAAGAGATGAAGTATTCAAAACCACCTCTAGCCTTTACATTCATTGGACCACAGAGATCCGAATGTACTAGTTCAAGTGGTTTTTTGGCCCTGTAACTGTAGGGAATAAAAGTCCCCACGCAACGGAAGCGCATCGATTGGACCTTACGCCGTATATTAATTAACAATAAAATACCGTTACGATAACTCAAACAAAACTTTAAACAAACTTTAAAGCCGCTGTAAAATTTTTTTAAACATGCTAAAATAAATCTAAATTTATTTTTAATACTTTTCTAAAGAAAAGAGGAAGAACCGTTACAAACCTTCGTTGAAGACTTGACTGTTCTTCGCCAACGACGTTCCACGAACGAAAACGCAGCAGCCGCCTTAGCCTCTTGATCGCTGGAATTTCCTTCTTGATCGACACAATAACCACAGAGGTTACACCGCTATGTCTCTAAGTCTAGGAAGCAAAAGACTTGTGGGAGTCTTTCTCTAAGAAGGAGGCTAGAGAGAATTCTAGGTCTTGTCTTTCAAGAGTGTCAAGTATCATGACCAATTAGGTCTAGTGTTCTATTTATAGAAGAGAGGCCATGAATAAGATATTCAATTAAACCAATCTTTTCCATAATTGATTCAATCTTATTCCTTAATTAATCAATCATGATCAATCAATTCCATAATTGATTAATCTTTTCCACAAATGACTAATTACTTCCATAAGTGATTAGATCATTTCCATAAATGATTAATCACTTCCTTAAGTGATTAATTATTTCCATAATTGATTAATTCCCGGTTAATGAATTCTTTAATTAATTAACCACCAATTAAATATCACATATTTAATTCCCGGCCTAGAATTAATTAATTTGTCCAAACACATTTTAGGCCTTAAATTAATTAATTCATTATTTGAACTCTTTCAAACTTCCATAAATTTATATTTGAACTTTTCAAATATTAATTTCTCTCATAATAATATATCAATATATATTATATTTGTTTCCCTTAATAAATTGAACATTTTCAATTTACTTTTATTACTTAGTTGCCTCAAATTACTTTACGAGCTACCAGTGGGACCTAATGGACTTGCAGATCAGAAGCTCCAACGATGTGAGATTAATTGGTCAAACTCATTAACCACATTAATCAATATTCGTTAACTGTGTGTACATTCCACTATAGACTCACAGTTACACTCTTCTCACTGCAGACATATTTTCTGTGTCCACGGATCTAGACCAATATTGACTAGTTAGTCCTTCACGAGTGTCCGTAACACCAGCTGGGCCAAATTACCGTCTTACCCCTAGGTTACCTCTATTTCCGTAAGTACCAATTCTCCTCTAATGAACAACCTGTTTGTGGTCCAACCATCAAACAGAAAACCCTCTCGTGCCATTGAGAGGGTAGGGCCCTTTGTTCAAGACTCGGAGTAACCACTTAAGGGAACACTCATCTGCTTCCCTAAATTCGGGAAGGAGTGAATTCCATCTTGTACGATTATGTTCCCAGCTCCCCCATTCGGTCTTGTCCCCAAAGTGGTAGGCTTATTGAGTCGGCGTATTGGCCACTCTCACCCATACAAATCAAAGGACAATCTCTCATGAGCAGGAGTCCATAATCAACTCAGGATTAAGACTAAGTTGTCTAGGTCGTCCTAGTGAAATAGAAAACCAACTAGTTAACGGTGTTATAACCAGTGGTTACTATTTCGCGGTCCGGTCTTATGCAAACTCATTGCATAGGATACCCACACTCGCATGTCTCCTACACGAACGCGTTGGATCGCAGCGTTTGTATCAAATACAAAGTGGGGCGTATCCATAGTGTCACCAGGATAAGACACCCAGTCTTATCTTTATACTATAGACCCTTTAGGCTGTTTCTTGAACAATGATCCCATATGTCGCTACATATAGTTCAAGATTCATATTACAACCTTGGATGTCTAGTTTATTGGATTAGGGTTATTATTAGGCAAAGACAAATATAAAATAACTAATAACAATTAATGGAAAAATATATCAATATTATTTCATTAATATCCGGTCAACGGTTACATTCACTATCTACGAGTTTTAGGGCATAAAACCCAATAGTAACATCTTCCAGTAAAAGGCCTCTTGGTCATTTTACCCTCGAGACACGATTCACAGGGTGGTAAAGATGTATCTTCTATATCAGTTAGAAGTCTATTTTTAACCAAACGATCGATCCGATCGATGTTAATATGACCAAGACGAAGGTGCCAAAGATACGTGTTGTTACTTAAAGGAGAAACTTTTTGCCTTTTGTTTTGCGTTTCGGCCGTTTTAAACATTACATGACTCAAAATAGCCTTAGCATCATTTGGTCTTAACACAAATAAATTATTCTCACCCTTAGCAGAACAAATGTAAATTCGATTCTTTGATATTAAAGCTTCATTAAGCAAGAAGGAAACTGAATAGCATTGTTCTAGTAAAGCTGAAACAGAAATAAGGTTCCTTTTAATTCTAGGAACCAAGTACAAGTTCTCTAAAATTAAAAACCTATTTCTAAAGAATAATTTTGCAGCTCCCACTGCACGAGCTGAAACAACGTCTCCCGTTCCAACCTTGAGCATCATTTCACCCTCTGCCAGCTGCTGGAAATTATTTCCCTGAAAAGAAGAGCAAACATGATTAGTGGCTCCCGAATCCAGTATCCAGGCAAACTCATCATGTTCAACGAGACAAGTCTCTAACACAAGTAAATCGAATTTACCTTCTTTTTCTCTTCTCTTCTCAGCAAGGTAGCGGGGACAGTTCCGCTTCCAGTGACCATCTGCGTTGCAGTGGAAGCACCTGCCTTTGTCGGCCATGACCTTTGCCTTCCCCTTCCCTTGCACAGCCTGTGCAGGAGCCTTCCCCTTGTCTCCCTTCCTCTTTTGGATCTGCTTCGATGAAGAAGCCTGGGGTACAGATTTAGTCCCTGAGGATGAACCCTTCAGGAACTTCTTCTTGGAATGGGCCACATTGGCCTCTCCTTTAACCACATTTTTTCCCTTGTTCTTTTGCAAGGATTCATAAATCTGTAACTCCGAGAGGAGGGTAGTCAAGTTGAACTGAATCGTATTCATGCTCGCGTTCGTCCTGAATGACAGATAGCTCGCTGGGAGCGAGTGAAGGATGAACGCAACCTGACTGCGCTCGCAGACAACCCTGCCATTTTCCTCAGCTATGTTGAACTGGTTAATCATTTCCAGGACGTGCTCCCGAACAGATTGACCTTCCAGCATCTTGGCATTGAAGACGTTCTTCAAGGCGTCGTGGTGGAGCTGGTTGGACGGAAGTCCAAAAATCTCCTGCAGGGAATTCATAATCTCCCTGGCTGTTTCCACGTTCTCGTAACGCTTGGCCAATACTTCAGACAAGCTGACCAGAATATAGACTTTGACCTTTTCGTTGGCCTTAGTCCACCGTTCATAGGCGTCCTTAACTGCCTGAGCGGCAGTGCGAGGGGGAACGGGAGGACATTCCTCCGTTAAGACGAACCTAAGATCTTCTACCACGAGTATAGTGTTGAGATTAGATTTCCATTGTGGAAAGTTTTTGCATGTTAGTTGTTCGTTTTTAAGCAAGGAGATAATCGAGGAAGACATTGCTGAAAAACAACAAACAATTGATCGTATTAGTTATCTTTGCCTTAACCCATAACACAAGCAATACAAAAAATTGCATACATCCAATCAATTTTGCAAACAAACAATCAAAGAACCGTAATAAAACTATGATTGTGTTTCGCAACGATGCTTTAGAGGTTTAGAAGAACAGCCACCAAAGGGTGATCGGTTGTTCCTCCTCTAAAATGAGACTCTTCTCAGTCAATTTCTAATACCAGAATAACTCATATTCCATTAGATATTAACCACCGTTGTTCGGTCAAGGATTTGTTAACAAATTAACTTCTCCCCGTAAGTGTAACCCTCCAACTTTCAGACCTCAGAGGCACGGACCAACAGGCTACCGTTAGGAAAGACAACTGTTGGTAATTAGCCTAAGCGATCCTATCTTATTCAGGACTTCACGATGTTCTGAATCCTATGATCAGGCCCTCCGAAGGGATGGTTGTGTCGAGACAAAACGCAGGCGGATCATAGGAATCTCACGTTGTGACCTAGGGGTGGAGACCGAAGAATACGTTGACACGTGTCCCGCTCCCACTTACTATAGTCACTTTCCCCATTCACTTTGGTATTGACCCATGCAAACACTCTCTGAAGGGATGCCGCGCTAAAACGACACAAAGCCGAGCATGGATCTCACGGTGTGAACGTCACAGGGACGTAGGAGCAAAACTCAATTTAAATTAAGTTTTGTAATTTTCCTCCCACTAAAGTAACCTATTGGATATTTTAGGGTTTGATTAAACCTAGATAAATCCGGCTAAGTCATTTATCTAAGTCTAGTCCTATTATAACTATTATAATAAGACCTAATGTCTAGGTGTATTAAACAAATTTAATTTACCTAGTGACATTATTCTAACATTAACTTGAGATTAACTCAACCCCGGTGTTCCAGATCAGTTCCCAGGTAGGAGGTGTTCCGTATACCGTCAACTTAAATACCTCCAATTCTTAGACAGAACTTCACTGGTAGAGTTCCCTTACAATCTCAGGAATGTTTGTCCTACTTAGTTTATTAAAACTATTTTAAAACTAAGTAAGAATTTCTAATCCTAATAGAAAATGATCTTAGGTCTAATTAATTTTAACTCATTAAAATTAATCCATTTTAACCTAAGATCCTATGTGAACATGCATTTCTTGATGATAGATTGACGGTGTCTAATCATAAATTTTAAACTATTTCAAAATTTTAATGATTAGCCCTATAATCATGCATACTATAGTTTAAATCAATTAACAATCATATTCTAATTAATCAAATTTAAACTATAACTATGCATTGCATGATAATTAATACAACTTTTATATTAACCTATGGATGTATCATGCTCAATGCAACTTGATTTCCATTTTAAATAATAAACAATTTTATTATAGCCAAAAATGGAAAATCAACTTAGCATGCTGCAAGCAAATAATTTTTAATATAACTCTTATATTAAAACTATGTAATTGCATGCATCATACTTTTCCATTTTCATGAATTTAATATAACTCAACTATATATTAAATAAATCATGAAAATCCATGCATTATCATCAAATATTATAATCACATTATAACATACATAATGCATGAGCATGCTTTATATCCTAAGGTGGGATTAAAATTTAAATGACATCCACAAAGCATTTAAATAGCGAATAAACCGGTTTAGTTGGCCCCTAGGATAATTAAAGCAAAAATTATACTAATTAAAGCTTTAAAACTATCCTATTACATAAAGTACAGCTCCAAAACTGGTCTTGGATCCACGAACCGACCCGAACCACTTCAAACCGGGCTTGAAAAACTCGAACCGTGCCCAAAACGGGTTGAACCGGACCAAATCGGTCCCAACTAACCCAAAACCCCCGAACCGGACCGGTCAGTTAGGGCTTCATTCCACGTTACCACGAAAAAACTGGCGCCGCACGAAATCGTGACAGCGTCAAGACGCTGTGAAGATAGTGTCCCGACGCTGGCGCGATTTCAACCGTCTGGAGCGTGGAATCGCGACCGCGTCGAGACACATAAGGCTAAGCGTCCCGGCGCTGTTGCGTCTGGAGCTGTTTTCTTGGCAGAACCGCGGCTGTTCTTCATAAAATTCGTCGATTTCTTGCACGATCTTCATCGATTTTCAACCGAAACCTAGACCCGGACTTTACAGACTCGATTTAAAGAATTTTTGCCCAAAACGCAGGGGCCTTTACATGATCAAATCATAAAATAAAGCTGTAAATCTAAGGCCAAATCAAACCAAAACAGTTCATCGCAAACCCACATTCATAATGCATAATTAATCCCACCGTACAACCAATCGCAAATCCCAAATCAATATTCAAAACATGATCTGGCTCTGATACCAATTGTAGGGATAAAAACCCTAGCGCAGCGGAAACGATCAGAGAACCTTATCGGTTTAAATATCGATTGGGAAACCAATACGATGGCAAAACAATTATACAACATAAAACAGAAAATACATACTGTAAAATTGAAATAAAACATGCTTAAACAGAAATAAAATTATAGATCTAATCTATAAAAATGGATCCTATTGATCCTAGTTCAAGAAAAACTTACCCTTGAAGAAATTCTTAAACGTTTCGCCAAAAAACTCTTGATTCTCCCCAAAATACAGCAGCAAGAGGGACTCCTTTTTCACTGAAAAACCTTGTGAACACCACCAAAAAGAGACACCGATATCCTCCTAGGCGTATGCGCTGAGTGGCTTGTGGGAACCAAAATCTCTAAAACTTCTTTGGGGAAATTTTCTTAGTCTATGTAAACTCAACAAAAACCAGAGAACCCTTCTGCAGAGAGAGTGAGAGAATACGTGAGAGAGGGAGAGTTAATTATGTGAGAGTTGGTTAGAAAAAAACTTCCCACTCCCTTAAAACCCCCATACCAACGTGAATAGGGTTAGGGGAGTGGTTGACTGGTCAGTTCTTTAACTGACCAGTTAATTAAATTAAATATATAATAAAAAAAATATTTAATTTAATTATTGGCACATGAATACTTTCATGTACATATCCCACATAACCTATAGTTGTAATATAACTTAATTAAATCATAATTTAATTAAATTAAAACATCAATATTAATTAATTCACCAATTAATTAATAATTCTATTAAATATCATATATTTAATTATATTTTCCTCAATAAAACTATAGAATTAATATTCATCATATGAGCATTAATTATAACCTATAGTTTTTATTATGAATCATAGTCATATTTTAATAAAATATTTGAACCCCTTCAAATATATAACTCCCCTTAGAAATTTACCTCAGCGCCCCAATGGAGCTACCGGTGGGACCTAATGGACCTACAGATCAAAAGCTCCAACGATATGAGATTAATTGGCTAAACTCATTAACCAAGTTAATCAATGTTCGTTAACTGTGGTTCACTCCACTATAGAACCACAGTTGCACTCTTCTCACTGCAGATATATTTCTGTGTCCACGGATATCGACCGTCAAAAGCAAGTTAGCCCTTCACGTGTGTTCGTACCCCAGCTAGGTCAAATTACTGTTTTACCCCTGGGCTACCTCTTGGTCCTTAACTACCAGTGCTCCTCTAATGAACAACCTGTTTGTGGTCCAACCAACAAACAGAAATACCTCACGTGCCATAAAGAGGGTAGGGCCCATTGTTCAAGACCCAGAGACACCACTTAAGGGAACACACCTCTACTTACCCTAATACCGGGAAGGAGTGAATTCCATCTTGTAAGACTACGTTCCCAGCTCCCCACTTGGTCTTGTCCCCAAAATGGTAGGCTTATTGAGTCGGCGAACAGGCCACTCTCACCCGTACAAATCAAAGGACAATCCCTCATGGATAGGAGTCCATAATCCACTCAGGATTAAGGCCAAGTTGCCTAGGTCATCCTAGAGAAATAGAAACTGAGCTAACTAACGGTGTTACAGTTAGTGGTTAACTATTTCGCGGTCCGGTCTTTGTGCAAACTCATTGCACATGATACCCCCACTCGGATGTCAACCACATGAACGCGTTGGATCACTATGTTTGTATCAATATACAAAGTGGGTCGTATCCATAGTGTCACCAGGATAAGGTACCCAGCCTTATCCCAATACTACAGACCCTTTAGGCTAAAAATTGAACATTGATCCCCATATGTCCCTACATACTAGTTTAAGCCTCATTCTATTAGCCTTGGATGTTTAGTTTATTGGATTAGGGTTATTAAGACAAGATATAATACAAACATTGAATAATACATAACTTTTATTAATGTCCGGTCAAATGTACATTTACTATCTACGAGTTTTAGGGCATAAAACCCAACAAACTCCCTCTTGAACTAAAACTCAAGTTACAGGGAAAGTATATACAATATAATCCAAAGCTGGAAATGGTAAAATAAACTAGGGCATTCTTACACCCATTACACGTCTCCCACTTGCCATAGATTACGCTATATACATATCTCGCAGACCTAGACTTTCTAGATGACCCTCGAACACTTTAGCCGAGAGGGACATCGTAAACGGATCAGCAATGTTGTGCTCGGAAGCGATCTTGGTCACGACCACATCTCCTCTTTGCACAATCTCTCGAATTAGTTGATACTTCCTCTCTATGTGTTTACCTCTTTTGTGGCTACGAGGTTCCTTTGAATTGGCTACAGCCCCACTGTTGTCACAGTATAACGTAATGGGCAAGTTCATATTTGGAACAACTTCCAAATCTGTCAAGAACTTCCTTAGCCAAACTGCTTCCGTAGCTGCTTCACAAGCAGCTACATACTCAGCCTCCATCGTGGAGTCTGCTATGCATCCTTGCTTTATACTCCTCCAAACTACAGCTCCCCCGTTAAAGGTGAAAACTGACCCTGACGTAGATTTCCTAGAATCCTTGTCAGTTTGGAAGTCAGGGTCGGTGTAACCCGTGAGAACTAACTCCTTAGCCCCATACACCAACATGTAATCTCTCGTTCTCCTAAGATACTTGAGGATTCCTTTAACGGCGGTCCAGTGGTCTAACCCTGGATAAGACTGATATCTGTTGACAATCCCTACAGCATAACAAATGTTAGGCCTCGTGCATAGTATGGCATACATTAAGCTACCCACTGCAGAGGCGTAGGGAATCCGTCTCATGTCCTCAACTTCTTGAGGTGTCTTAGGAGACTGTTCCTTAGACAAGTGAACCCCATGCCTGAAAGGCAATAAGCCCTTCTTGGAGTTCTGCATAGAATATCGAGCCAACATCTTGTCGATATACGTTGCTTGAGACAGAGCTAGCGATTTGTTCTTTCTATCCCGAATAATCTGGATGCCAAGAACATACTGGGCCTCACCCAAATCTTTCATTTCGAATTGAGCTGCTAGCCATTCTTTTACGTCAGACAGATACCTTACATCATTCCCGATGAGTAGGATGTCGTCAACATACAGTACAAGGAAAGCTACTTTATTCTTGTTGATCTTCTTGTATACACAAGGCTCATCAACGTTCTGGTCAAAGCCAAAAGATTTGATCACAGTATCAAATCTAATATTCCAAGATCGGGAGGCCTGTTTCAACCCATAAATGGATCGATTCAGTTTGCAAACCTTTTGCTCCTGACCTTGGGTTATGAACCCTTCGGGTTGAGACATAAAAATACTCTCGTCAAGGTTGCCATTCAGAAAAGGTGTCTTGACATCAATTTTCCAAATTTCATAATCATAAAATGTGGCAATGGATAAGAGAATTCTTATGGACTTTAGCATAGCAACTGGAGAAAAAGTTTCTTCATAGTCCACCCCTTCTCGTTGGGTATAACCCTTTGCTACAAGTCTTGCTTTGAAAGTCTGTACTTTCCCAGCAGCATCTCTTTTTCTCTTATAGATCCATTTACACCCAATGGGTTTGACCCCTTCAGGTAGATCTACAAGTTCCCAAACTTGACTGAAGTACATAGACTCAATCTCAAGGTCCATGGCTTTGGCCCACTCGTCCTTATCTACGTCATTCATTGCCTGACGATAAGACAATGGATCTGCTACACCGTCATCAGGTATGACTACTTGTGTTTCTGTTAAACGAAAGTAGCGGTTAGGTTGTATCACAACCCTCCCACTGCGTTGAAGCTCTCCCAGTACGTGAGGAGGACTAGATTGATGAGAAGAACTGGATTCTCCAACAACTCTTGTTGAAGGACCAGGTTCATCAACAACCCTTGTTGATCCTTCTGTAGCTTCTCCTAATACTAACTTACTTCGTGGTCGATGATCTCGAATGTGGTCTTCCTCCAAGAAAGTTGCATTTGTCGATACAAATACTTTATTATCTTGAGGGTCGTAGAAAAGACCACCTATCGTTTCTTTCGGGTACCCAACAAATTGGCATATTCTCGTACGTGGTTCCAATTTCTTAGGATTTGTCACTAACACATGTGCAGGACAACCCCAGATTCGAAAGTAATGCAATATAGGTTTACGCCCCTTCCATAACTCAAAAGGAGTTTCAGAAACACTTTTTGAGGGAACACTGTTAAGAATATGTACTGCAGTCTGTACTGCATACCCCCAAAACGAGCTAGGCAACTGAGCATAGCTCATCATAGATCGAACCATGTCTAAAAAGGTCCTGTTTCTCCTTTCTGATACACCATTCTGCTGAGGTGTACCAGGTGCTGAGAGTTGTGATTGGATTCCATGTTCTATCATATAGTCCTGGAATCTTTGATCCAAATACTCTCCACCTCGATCTGATCGAAGCACCTTTATTGTTTTACCTAATAGGATTTCTACCTCAGCCTTAAACTCTTTGAACATTTCAAGAGCCTCAGACTTATGGCACATTAGGTACAAGTAACCGTATCGTGAATAATCAATATGAAAGAGATGAAGTATTCAAAACCACCTCGAGCCTTTACATTCATTGGACCACAGAGATCCGAATGTACTAGTTCAAGTGGTTTTTTGGCCCTGTAACTGTAGGGAATAAAAGTCCCCACGCAACGGAAGCGCATCGATTGGACCTTACGCCGTATATTAATTAACAATAAAATACCGTTACGATAACTCAAACAAAACTTTAAACAACCTTTAAAGCCGCTGTAAAATTTTTTTAAACATGCTAAAATAAATCTAAATTTATTTTTAATACTTTTCTAAAGAAAAGAGGAAGAACCGTTACAAACCTTCGTTGAAGACTTGACCGTTCTTCGCCAACGACGTTCCACGAACGAAAACGCAGCAGCCGCCTTAGCCTCTTGATCGCTGGAATTTCCTTCTTGATCGACACAATAACCACAGAGGTTACACCGCTATGTCTCTAAGTCTAGGAAGCAAAAGACTTGTGGGAGTCTTTCTCTAAGAAGGAGGCTAGAGAGAATTCTAGGTCTTGTCTTTCAAGAGTGTCAAGTATCATGACCAATTAGGTCTAGTGTTCTATTTATAGAAGAGAGGCCATGAATAAGATATTCAATTAAACCAATCTTTTCCATAATTGATTCAATCTTATTCCTTAATTAATCAATCATGATCAATCAATTCCATAATTGATTAATCTTTTCCACAAATGACTAATTACTTCCATAAGTGATTAGATCATTTCCATAAATGATTAATCACTTCCTTAAGTGATTAATTATTTCCATAATTGATTAATTCCCGGTTAATGAATTCTTTAATTAATTAACCACCAATTAAATATCACATATTTAATTCCCGGCCTAGAATTAATTAATTTGTCCAAACACATTTTAGGCCTTAAATTAATTAATTCATTATTTGAACTCTTTCAAACTTCCATAAATTTATATTTGAACTTTTCAAATATTAATTTCTCTCATAATAATATATCAATATATATTATATTTGTTTCCCTTAATAAATTGAACATTTTCAATTTACTTTTATTACTTAGTTGCCTCAAATTACTTTACGAGCTACCAGTGGGACCTAATGGACTTGCAGATCAGAAGCTCCAACGATGTGAGATTAATTGGTCAAACTCATTAACCACATTAATCAATATTCGTTAACTGTGTGTACATTCCACTATAGACTCACAGTTACACTCTTCTCACTGCAGACATATTTTCTGTGTCCACGGATCTAGACCAATATTGACTAGTTAGTCCTTCACGAGTGTCCGTAACACCAGCTGGGCCAAATTACCGTCTTACCCCTAGGTTACCTCTATTTCCGTAAGTACCAATTCTCCTCTAATGAACAACCTGTTTGTGGTCCAACCATCAAACAGAAAACCCTCTCGTGCCATTGAGAGGGTAGGGCCCTTTGTTCAAGACTCGGAGTAACCACTTAAGGGAACACTCATCTGCTTCCCTAAATTCGGGAAGGAGTGAATTCCATCTTGTACGATTATGTTCCCAGCTCCCCCATTCGGTCTTGTCCCCAAAGTGGTAGGCTTATTGAGTCGGCGTATTGGCCACTCTCACCCATACAAATCAAAGGACAATCTCTCATGAGCAGGAGTCCATAATCAACTCAGGATTAAGACTAAGTTGTCTAGGTCGTCCTAGTGAAATAGAAAACCAACTAGTTAACGGTGTTATAACCAGTGGTTACTATTTCGCGGTCCGGTCTTATGCAAACTCATTGCATAGGATACCCACACTCGCATGTCTCCTACACGAACGCGTTGGATCGCAGCGTTTGTATCAAATACAAAGTGGGTCGTATCCATAGTGTCACCAGGATAAGACACCCAGTCTTATCTTTATACTATAGACCCTTTAGGCTGTTTCTTGAACAATGATCCCATATGTCGCTACATATAGTTCAAGATTCATATTACAACCTTGGATGTCTAGTTTATTGGATTAGGGTTATTATTAGGCAAAGACAAATATAAAATAACTAATAACAATTAATGGAAAAATATATCAATATTATTTCATTAATATCCGGTCAACGGTTACATTCACTATCTACGAGTTTTAGGGCATAAAACCCAATAGTAACATCTTCCAGTAAAAGGCCTCTTGGTCATTTTACCCTCGAGACACGATTCACAGGGTGGTAAAGATGTATCTTCTATATCAGTTAGAAGTCTATTTTTAACCAAACGATCGATCCGATCGATGTTAATATGACCAAGACGAAGGTGCCAAAGATACGTGTTGTTACTTAAAGGAGAAACTTTTTGCCTTTTGTTTTGCGTTTCGGCCGTTTTAAACATTACATGACTCAAAATAGCCTTAGCATCATTTGGTCTTAACACAAATAAATTATTCTCACCCTTAGCAGAACAAATGTAAATTCGATTCTTTGATATTAAAGCTTCATTAAGCAAGAAGGAAACTGAATAGCATTGTTCTAGTAAAGCTGAAACAGAAATAAGGTTCCTTTTAATTCTAGGAACCAAGTACAAGTTCTCTAAAATTAAAAACCTATTTCTAAAGAATAATTTTGCAGCTCCCACTGCACGAGCTGAAACAACGTCTCCCGTTCCAACCTTGAGCATCATTTCACCCTCTGCCAGCTGCTGGAAATTATTTCCCTGAAAAGAAGAGCAAACATGATTAGTGGCTCCCGAATCCAGTATCCAGGCAAACTCATCATGTTCAACGAGACAAGTCTCTAACACAAGTAAATCGAATTTACCTTCTTTTTCTCTTCTCTTCTCAGCAAGGTAGCGGGGACAGTTCCGCTTCCAGTGACCATCTGCGTTGCAGTGGAAGCACCTGCCTTTGTCGGCCATGACCTTTGCCTTCCCCTTCCCTTGCACAGCCTGTGCAGGAGCCTTCCCCTTGTCTCCCTTCCTCTTTTGGATCTGCTTCGATGAAGAAGCCTGGGGTACAGATTTAGTCCCTGAGGATGAACCCTTCAGGAACTTCTTCTTGGAATGGGCCACATTGGCCTCTCCTTTAACCAAATTTTTTCCCTTGCTCTTTTGCAAGGATTCATAAATCTGTAACTCCGAGAGGAGGGTAGTCAGGTTGAACAGAATCTTATTCATGCTCGCTTTCGTCCTGAATGACAGATATCTCGCTGGGAGCGAGTGAAGGATGAACGCAACCTGACTGCGCTCGCAGACAACACCGCCATTTGCCTCAGCTATGTTGAACTGGTTAATCATTTCCAGGACGTGCTCCCGAACAGATTGACCTTCCAGCATCTTGGCATTGAAGACGTTCTTCAAGGCGTCGTGGTGGAGCTGGTTGGACGGAAGTCCAAAAATCTCCTGCAGGGAATTCATAATCTCCCTGGCTGTTTCCACGTTCTCGTAACGCTTGGCCAATACTTCAGACAAGCTGACCAGAATATAGACTTTGACCTTTTCGTTGGCCTTAGTCCACCGTTCATAGGCGTCCTTAACTGCCTGAGCGGCAGTGCGAGGGGGAACGAGAGGACATTCCTCCGTTAAGACGAACCTAAGATCTTCTACCACGAGTATAGTGTTGAGATTAGATTTCAATTGTGGAAAGTTTTCGCTTGTTAGTTGTTCGTTTTTAAGCAAGGAGATAATCGAGGAAGACATTGTTGAAAAACAACAAGCAATTGACCGTATTAGTTATCTTTTCCTTAACCCATCACACAAGCAATACAAACAATTGCATATATCCAATCAATTTTGCAAACAAACAATCAAAGAACCCTAATAAAACTATGATTGTGTTTCACAACGATGCTTTAGAGGTTTAGAAGAACAGCCACCGAAGGGTGATCAGTTGTTATTCCTCTAAAATGAGACTCTTCTCAGTCAATTTCTAATACCAGAATAACTCATATTCCATTAGATATTAACCATCGTTGTTCGGTCAAGGATTTGTTAACAAATTAACTTCTCCCCGTAAGTGTAACCCTCCCACTTTCAGACCTCAGAGGCACGGACCAACAGGCTACCTTTAGGAAAGACAACTGTTGGTAATTAGCCTAAACGATCCTATCCTATTCAGGAGTTCACGATGTTCCGAATCCTATGATCAGTCCCTCCGAAGGGATGGTTGCGCCGACACAACACGCAGGCGGATCATAGGAATCTGACGTTGTGACCTAGGGGTGGAGACCGAAGGATACGTTGACACGTGTCCCGCTCCCACTTACTATAGTCACTTTCCCCATTCACCTTGGTATTGACCCATGCAAACACTCTCCAAAGGGAGGCCGCGCTAAAACGACACAAAGCCGAGCATGGATCTCACGGTGTGAACGTCACGGGGACGTAGGAGCAAAACTCAATTTAAATTAAGTTTTGTAATTTTCCTCCCACTAAAGTAACCTATTGGATATTTTAGGGTTTGATTAAACCTAGATAAATCCGACTAAGTCATTTATCTAAGTCTAGTCCTATTATAACTATTATAATAAAACCTAATGTCTAGGTGCATTAAACAAATTTAATTTACCTAGCGACATTATTCTAACATTAACTTGAGATTAATTCAACCCCGGTGTTCCAAATCAGTTCCCAAGTAGGAGGTGTTCCGTATACCGTCAACTTAAATACCTCCAATCCTTAGACAGAACTTCACTGGTAGAGTTCCCTTATAATCTCAGGAATGTTTGTCCTACTTAGTTTATTAAAACTATTTTAAAACTAAGTAAGAATTTCTAATCCTATTAGAAAATGATCTTAGGTCTAATTAATTTTAACTCATTAAAATTAATCCATTTTAACCTAAGATCCTATGTGAACATGCATTTCTTGATTATAGATTGATGGTGACTAATCATAAATTTTAAACTATTTCAAAATTTTAATGATTAGCCCTATAATCATGCATACTATAATTTAAATCAATTAACAATCATATTCTAATTAATCAAATTTAAACTATAACTATGCATTGCATGATAATTAATATAACTTTTATATTAACCTATGGATGTATCATGCTCAATGCAACTTGATTTCCATTTTAAATAATAAAAAAATTTATTATAGCCAAAAATGGAAAATCAACTTAGCATGCTGCAAACAAATTATTTTTAATATAACTCTTATATTAAAACTATGTAATTGCATGCATCATACTTTTCCATTTTCATGAATTTAATATAACTCAACTATATATTAAATAAATCATGAAAATCCATGCATTATCATCAAATATTATAATCACATTATAACATACATAATGCATGAGCATGCTTTATATCCTAAGGTGGGATTAAAATTTAAATGACATCCACAAAGCATTTAAATAGCGAATAAACCGGTTTAATTGGCCCCTAGGATAATTAAAGCAAAAATTATACTAATTAAAGCTTTAAAACTATCCTATTACATAAAGTACAACTCCAAAACTGGTCTTGGATCCACGAACCGACCCGAACCACTTCAAACCGGGCTTGAAAAACTCGAACCGTGCCCAAAACGGGTTGAACCGGACCAAATCGGTCCCAACTAACCCAAAACCCCCGAACCGGACCGGTCAGTTAGGGCTTCATTCCACGTTACCACGAAAAAACTGGCGCCGCACGAAATCGTGACAGCGTCAAGACGCTGTGAAGATAGAGTCCCGACGCTGGCGCGATTTCAACCGTCTGGAGCGTGGAATCGCGACCGCGTCAAGACACATAAGGCTAAGCGTCCCGGCGCTGTTGCGTCTGGAGCTGTTTTCTTGGCAGAACCGCGGCTGTTCTTCACAAAATTCGTCGATTTCTTGCACGATCTTCATCGATTTTCAACCGAAACCTAGACCCGGACTTTACAGACTCGATTTAAAGAATTTTTGCCCAAAACGCAGGGGCCTTTACATGATCAAATCATAAAATAAAGCTGTAAATCTAAGGCCAAATCAAACCAAAACAGTTCATCGCAAACCCACATTCATAATGCATAATTAATCCCACCGTACAACCAATCGCAAATCCCAAATCAATATTCAAAACACGATCTGGCTCTGATACCAATTGTAGGGATAAAAACCCTAGCGCAGCGGAAACGATCAGAGAACCTTATCGGTTTAAATATCGATTGGGAAACCAATACGATGGCAAAACAATTATACAACATAAAACAGAAAATAAATGCTGTAAAATTGAAATAAAACATGCTTAAACAGAAATAAAATTATAGATCTAATCTATAAAAATGGATCCTATTGATCCTAGTTCAAGAAAAACTTACCCTTGAAGAAATTCTTGAACGTTTCGCCAAAAAAACTCTTGATTCTCCCCAAAATACAGCAGCAAGAGGGACTCCTTTTTCGCTGAAAAACCTTGTGAACACCACCAAAAAGAGACACCGGTATCCTCCTAGGCGTATGCGCTGAGTGGCTTGTGGGAACCAAAATCTATAAAACTTCTTTGGGGAAATTTTCTCAGTCTCTGTAAACTCAACAAAAACCAGAGAACCCTTCTGCAGAGAGAGTGAGAGAATACGTGAGAGAGGGAAAGTGAATTATGTGAGAGTTGGTTAGAAAAAAACTTCCCACTCCCTTAAGACCCTCATACCAACGTGAATAGGGTTAGGGGAGTGGTTGACTGGTCAGTTCTTTAACTGACCAGTTAATTAAATTAAATATATATTAAAAAAATATTTAATTTAATTATTGGCACATGAATACTTTCATGTACATATCCCACATAACCTATAGTTTTAATATAACTTAATTAAATCATAATTTAATTAAATTAAAACATAAATATTAATTAATTCACCAATTAATTAATATTTCTATTAAATATCATATATTTAATTATATTTCCCTCAATAAAACTATAGAATTAATATTCATCATATGAGCATTAATTATAACCTATAGTTTTTATTATGAATCATATTCATATTTTAATAAAATATTTGAACCCCTTCAAATATATAACTCCCCTTAGAAATTTACCTCAGCGCCCCAATGGAGCTACCGGTGGGACCTAATGGACCTACAGATCAGAAGCTCCAACGATATGAGATTAATTGACTAAACTCATTAACCAAGTTAATCAATGTTCGTTAATTGTGGTTCACTCCACTATAGAACCACAACTGCACTCTTCTCACTGTAGATATATTTTTGTGTCCACGGATATCGACCGTCAACAGCAAGTTAGCCCTGCACGTGTGTTTGTACCCCAGCTAGGTTATATTACTGTTTTACCCCTGGGCTACTTCTTGGTCCTTAAGTACCAGTGCTCCTCTAATGAACAACCTGTTTGTGGTCCAACCAACAAACAAAAATCCCTCTCGTGCCATAAAGAGGGTAGGGCCCATTGTTCAAGACCTAGAGACACCACTTAAGGGAACACACCTCTACTTAGCCTAATACCGGGAAGGAGTGAATTCCATCTTGTAAGACTACGTTCCCAGCTCCCCACTTGGTCTTGTCCCCAAAATGGTAGGCTTATTGAGTCGGCAAACAGGCCACTCTCACCCGTACAAATCAAAGGAAAATCCCTCATGGATAGGAGTCCATAATCCACTCAGGATTAAGGCCAAGTTGCCTAGGTCATCCTAGTGAAATAGAAACCGAGCTAACTAACGGTGTTACAGTTAGTGGTTAACTATTTCGTGGTTCGGTCTTTGTGCAAACTCATTGCACAGGATACCCCCACTCGCATGTCAACCACATGAACGCGTTGGATCACTACGTTTGTATCAATATACAAAGCGGGTCGTATCCATAGTGTCATCAGGATAAGGTACGCAGCCTTATCCCTATACTACAGACCCTTTAGGCTAAAACTTGAACATTGGTCCCCATATGTCCCTACATACTAGTTCAAGCCTCATTCTATTAGCCTTGGATGTTTAGTTTATTGGATTAGGGTTATTAAGACAAGATATAATACAAACATTGAATAATACATCACTTTTATTAATGTCCGGTCAAATGTACATTTACTATCTACGAGTTTTAGGGCATAAAACCCAACAGAATCGTTATTTGTATGCCTCAAATTACGCCGTGTGTAATAAAACTGGTATCGCTAATACAACTAAGGAAATGCACTCAAACACTAATTGCGTGGATTTGGTCTTAACTGAGGACTGTCCTCAGGCCCACATGTCTAATTCATCTGAAATTGTTCATGATGAATATGACATAGACTGCTTAACAAAACTCAATGAAAATAAATGTGATTTATTGGTCATTGAAACGTGTATAGTGGAAAATGATGGTACAACCTGGATCCTTGATTCAGGTGCCACTCATCACGTATGCTCTTCCTTTGAGGGAATGAGCTCCTGGCAACAATTAGATGCTGGGGAAATGACTCTCAGAGTTGGGACTGGGGAGTTCATTTCAGCTAAAGCAGTGGGAGACATTAAAATGTTCTTCTCCAGGGAACGTTATATGTTATTAGATAATGTATATATAGTTCCTAAAATAAAAAGAAATTTGATTTTTGTTTCTTGTTTGCTTGAACAAGGATATTCAGTGTCCTTTTCTATAAATGAAGCTCTCATTACTAAAAGGGGTGCTGATATTTGTTCTGCAAAGTTGGAGAACAATTTATATGTTTTAAGACCAATAGAGTCTAGGGCTATTTTGAACAATGAGATGTTTAAAACAGCTGAGACTCAACCTAAAAGGCAAAAGGTTTCTCAAAGTACCTATCTTTGGCACTTGAGACTTGGCCACATAAATCTCAATAGGATTGGGAGATTGGTTAAGAACGGACTTCTAAGCCAGTTAGAAGATGGTTCTTTACCTCCATGTGAGTCATGTCTCGAAGGTAAGATGACCAAACGACCTTTTACTGGAAAAGGTTATCGTGCCAAGGAGCCCTTAGAGTTCGTACATACGGATCTCAGTGGTCCAATGAATGTTAGGGCTAGATGAGGGTGTGAATATTTCATCTCTTTCATAGATGATTATTCAAGGTATGGTTATTTATACCTAATGAGTCATAAGTCTTAAGCCCTTGAAAAGTTCATGGAGTATAAAGCTGAAGTTGAGAACTTATTAGGTAAGACCATTAAAACACTTCGATCTGATCGAGGTGGAGAGTATTTGGACTTAGAATTCCAGAACTATTTGATAGAACATGGAATCACGTCTCAACTCTCAGCACCAAGTACACCTCAGCAGAATGGTGTATCTGAAAGGAGAAACAGAACCTTGTTAGACATGGGTCGATCTATGATGAGCTATGCTCAGTTGCCTAATTCTTTTTGGGGTTATGCAGTAAAGACTGCAGTTTATATTTTGAATGTTGTTCCCTCAAAGAGTGTTTCTGAAACACCATTTGAGCTCTGGAAAGGGCGTAAAACTAGTTTACGTCATTTCAGAATTTGGGGCTGCCCTGCACATGTGCTTGTGGCAAATTCAAAGAAATTGGATTCACGTTCAAAATTATGCCTATTCGTAGGCTACCCAAAAGAAACAAGAGGTGGATACTTCTTCGATCCACAAGAAAATAAAGTGTTTGTATCGACAAATGCTACTTTCTTGGAAGAAGACCACGTTAGAGAACACACGAATCAACAAGGGTTGTTGATGAGGTTGGACCTTCAACAAGGGTTGTTGATGAGCCCAGTACATTTGGTCAAGCACA
This sequence comes from Luffa acutangula, assembly GCA_036850905.1. Taxonomy (NCBI): domain Eukaryota; kingdom Viridiplantae; phylum Streptophyta; class Magnoliopsida; order Cucurbitales; family Cucurbitaceae; genus Luffa; species Luffa acutangula. The sequence continues at coordinate 12,727,381 of CM072087.1, forward strand.
TCATTCTCAAGAGTTGAGAATGCCTTGACGTAGTGGGAGGGTTGTTATTCAACCTGAACGCTATCTGGGTTTAGCAGAAACTCCAGTCGTCATACCTGATGTGTTGAGGATCCATTGACCTTTAGACAGGCAATGAATGATGTGGATCATGACCAGTGGGTCAAAGCTATGGACCTATAGATGGAGTCTACAAGAGGAAACGAGATGCAGTTGGGAAACTACAGACTTTCAAAGCTCGACTTGTGGCAAAGGGTTATACCCAAAAGGAAGGGGTGGACTATGAAGAAACCTTCTCTCCAGTTGCCATGTTAAAGTCAATAAGGATACTCTTGTCCATTGCCACGTTTTATGATTATGAAATTTGGCAAATGGATGTCAAGACTGCTTTTCTGAATGGCAATCTTGATGAGAACATCTTTATGTCTCAACCGGAGGGGTTCATTGCTCAAGGTCAGGAGCAAAAAGTTTGCAAACTTAAACGATCCATTTATGGGTTGAAGCAAGCTTCCAGATCTTGGAATATAAGGTTTGACACTGCTGTAAAATCTTATGGCTTTGACCAGAACGTTGGTGAGCCTTGTGTTTACAAAAGGATTATCAGCAGTTTAGTAGCTTTTCTAGTGTTGTATGTAGATGATATTCTGCTTATGGGGAATAATGTAGAATATCTCGCTGAAATTAAAACTTGGCTATCAACTGAGTTCCAAATGAAAGATTTGGGTGAAGCTCAGTATGTTCTAGGGATTCAAATTATCAGGAATCGTAAGAACAGAACGTTAGCCCTGTCTCAAGCATCCTATATAGACAAGATGTTGTCTAAATATAAGATGCAGAATTCCAAGAGGGGTTTACTCCCCTTCAGGCATGGAGTTCATCTGTCTAAGGAACAGTGTCCTAAGACACCTCAAGAAATTGAGGATATGAGACGGATCCCTTATGTTTCAACTATGGGCAGTCTTATGTATGCCATGTTGTGTACTAGGCCTGACATATGCTATGCAGTTGGGATAGTTAGTCGATACCAGTCTAATCCAGGGTTAGACCACTAGACTGCAGTGAAAAACATCCTCAAGTATCTTAGGAGAACGAGGGACTATCAGCTTGTGTATGGCGCTAAGGATTTGATCCTTACAGGATACACAGACTCTAACTTTCAGACTGATAAGAATTCTAGGAAATCAACATCAGGGTCAGTGTTTACCCTAAATGGGGGCGCTGTTGTCTGGCGTAGCATCAAACAAGGATGCATTGCAGACTCCACCATGGAGGCCGAATATGTCGCTGCTTGTGAAGCAGCTAAGGAGGCTGTATGGCTTAGGAAGTTCTTCATGGATTTGGAAGTGGTTCCAAATATGAACTTGCCAATCACCCTTTATTGTGATAATAGTGGTGCAGTGGAAAATTCTAAAGAACCTTGTAGTCATAAGAGAGGCAAGCACATAGAGCAAATATCATCTCATCAGAGAGATCGTGCAACGAGGTGATGTGATCGTCACGAAGATAGCTTCGAAGCACAACATTGCTGATCCATTTACGAAGGCTCTCACGGCTAAAGTGTTCGAGGGTCATCTAGAGGGTCTAGGTCTGCGAGATATGTACATAGAATAATCTAGGGCAAGTGGGAGAAGTGTGATGGGTATTCAAATGCCCTAGTTTATTATATTTATCAGTATTTGTACTTTTCATGTATTATACAGTATTAATACAAACTATTATCTATTATTCCTACTTCAATGATTATTCATTCAATTCTGATTGTTGATGTACATTGCCCACTAGAGTTTTAGTTCAAGTGGGAGTTGTTGGGTTTTATGCCCTAAAACTCGTAGATAGTAAATGAAACAAATTAATCGATCTCAATAAAGCATTATTTGAGTGAATAATCGAGTTTGCATTAATAAACCCGAAATCCAATAAACTAAGATCCAAGGGTGTTTAAATGAAACTTGGACTGATATGTAGTGACATACGGGGATCGGTGTCCAAGTAACAACCTAAATGGTCAATAGTATAGGGATAGGGTTGGGTACCTTATCCTGGTGACACTATGTGATACGGCCCACCTTGTATCCGATACAGATGCAATGATCCAAAGCTTCCATGTGGGAGACATGCGGGTGGGGGTATCCTATGCAATGAGTTTGCATAAGACCGGACCTCGAAATAGTAACCACTAGATGTAACGTCGTTAACTAGTTTAGGTTTCTATTTCAATAGGATGACCTAGGTAACTCAATCTCAATCCTGAGTCTGTTATGAACTTCTTTTCAGGAGGGATTGTCCTTAGATTTGTATGGGTGAGAGTGGCCTGCTCGCCGACTCAATATTCCTACCATTTCAGGAGCAAGACCGAATGGGGGCTGGGAACATAACAGTACAAGATGGAATTCACTCCTTCCCCTATCGAGGCAAGTAGATGTGTGTTCCCTTAAGGGCTGATTTCGGGGCTTGAACAAAAGCGCGCTGTCCTCTCCTGGCCCGAGAGGAATTTATGTTTAGAGGCTGGACCCTAAACAGGTTGTTCATTAGAGGGATCAGTGGTACTTAAGGATCCAGAGGTAACCCAGGGGTAAAACGGTAATTTGACCCAACTGGTTTTACGAACACGCGTGAAGGATTGACTTACTGCAATTGATCGATATCCGTGGACACAGAAATATTGTACAATGAGAAGAGTGCAACTGTGGGTCTTTAGTGGAGTGACCCACGGTTAACGAATGTTGATTGACTCGGTTAATGAGTTTAACTGATCAATCTCGTATCGTTGGAGCTTCTGATCTGTAGGTCCATTAGGTCCACCTGCTAGCTCATAACAGGTTCTGACATAATTTAGTCTTGATATTAAAGGGAATTAGTATAATGTATGGAGATAGATTATATTATAAAGTTTAATTAAAGAATTAAACTTTATAATTAATTTTGGATATGATTCGAAATTAATTATTGAGAGAATAATGAATTTAATTATATATGTGATATTTGATTAATTCATGAATTAATTAATTGGGGAATTAATTAATTTTATTTAGTTTGGTTAAATGTGATTTAATCAAATTAATACTATAGTTTATATTAATGTACATTATGATGCACATTAAAACTATAGGTTAAAAGAGAGAGATTAAAATTGAATATGATTCAATTGTAATTAAATATTGGATATTTAATTAATTTAAATTCAATTAATGAAATTAATTGAATGACGAATTTAATTCAATTTAATATGATTCAAATTGAATTAAATACCTTATGCTATAATTGGTTTAAATAATACTATTTTAGTTAAATTAATTATAGTTAATTATAATTAATTAAATGATTTTTATTATTTAATTAATGGACGACCAAGATCGTATGCATTTGATCCAACGATCTAGATGGAGTAGGTTTTTTAACTCCACCCACTTATCGTTAAGTGTTGAAGGGGTTACCCATTAGAGGAAACTGACTCTCATTTTGTCGATAGACACATAATAGTTTTCTCTCTCAATACTCTCTCTGGCTCTCTCTCCAAAAATTACAGCAACTTGTTTGCTGCTTTTTTTTTTTCCAAGACTAGTTTTGGGTTCCCACAAGCCGGATCTCAAGTCTCTAGAGTCATAGCGGGTGATCCAACATGGTGGTGTTTATTGGAAGGAAGAAGAACGCGATATTTGGAGCTTTGTGTTGATTGTTCTTCTCTTCCATGTAAGTTATTCTAAGATCTAAAATAGATTTAGATTTTACTTTTTTTAGCATGCTTAACATAGATCTAAATAGAAATTGTTTCTGTTTTAATTTTGCCCAACGTATCGGTATTCTAATTAGAAATTAAATCACAAACGGTGAAAACCGCTTTCGCTAGAGGATTTAGTTCCTTCACCTTAATCATGTTTTAGGGCCTCGAGTAGACTTAAAGGATCCATAAGTCTTACGTTCGCTAGAGTGTCTTTCCTTCCCCATCTCAAGGCTGGTAGAACTCAGTTTGTCAGACACGTTATCATGTGTTCTATTAGTTGACTGTTAGAGCCCAACTTCAGGCACGTTATCATGCGCTCTATCAGTTCAGGACGGTGTGGAGCTTATGATCAGACACGTTATTCATGCGCCAGATGGCACCAGGCATGGTTTCATGCGTCAGTTGCTCCACCGTATTTTTTTGTTCATATTTCAGGGGTGTTGTGTTGGGATAGGTGTAGTTCTGCTAGAGTTTGCCAGCTAGCCTCTAGTTCACTTGCCTTAACCGACTGACCCACACAACGCTCTAGTTGGCACAGGTTGGTGATAGGTAATCACCCTTGGCAGAACATCTCTTGTACTCAATGATGGCCCTATGGTTAGAAACCCAAATGAGTGATCCCAATTAGGTCCCTATGATGTTAAGATCAAAACTCAAGTTTCTTGCTATTAGATTTCATGTTATTAGAACTCATGTTATCAGTTTCGACCCTTAAGTGGGCTACTTACTGAGTATATTCTTATATACTGACCCATGCTACGTAACTTTCCTTTTCAGGTGGTACTTGGTGACATCAAGCGAGTGACGATGGCAGAGACTTGGCTAAGGCTATGGGATGCAGCTGCAAATCATGTCCTTAGAAGTCTAGGATCAAGTTTCCTAGTCTCATGTTTTCAAATTTTTTAATGTTCAACTTTGTTGACGTTGTCTATCATGTTTTGACAATTATAATATTGTAAAATGACTTATGGTTTTGGGTCCGATTTATTAAATAAAAGATTTGTACTTATAATCTTTTCCGCTTTAAAGTTTTCAAAGTTTACGTTCTCATGCATGTGGTAGCGACCCTTTGTACATTTTTAATTCCTTTTTAGTCAGGTTGTTAATTCCTTTTTAAGCTTTTCAGTGTTTTAATTGTGTTTTTATTGAAAATATTTCATATATTTTGTTATTTGGTCTTTATGAGCAAAATTGTGGGTTTTGTGGAAAATTTGCCCAAAAAGAAGCCATTCAAGCCCAATTTCCATGATGAGGTCAAAGGAAAGTCAAAAGAGGTCAACCATGAAGAAAAGACCCAAAGGAAATGAAGTGGAGGCCCAAATTTAAGCCCAAAATCACAACTGAATGTTATGGAGCCTATAAAAGGTGCCCCTTGGATCCAAATTTAATCATCAATCATCATTTCTTCCATTCTTTCCTTGCTTTCTTGGCTCCTTTGGGAGCCTCTCTCAAGGCTTTCTTGCCTTTTTTAGAGTTTCTTTAGTGGGAAAATTTTGGGGAATTTTGGGGAGCATTCTAGGAGGCTCAAGGAGTGTTCGAAGGGACTCCAAGCGCCAGCGGTGGGGTATTCGACAGTCAATTCATTCCCTTTTATTGTGTTCTTAATTATGCTTTTCATTGTAAATTTTGTAGATATTTTAGCTATGTATAGCTAAACCCCAATTTGGGGTCTTGAAATGAAATTATAGTTTAAATGTTGTTATAATTGCCTAGCTCTTGCCCTTTTTACTAATTATTTGTAGGGATGTGCTTAATGTTTTATGCAATATGGCCAATTGTGTAATGATTCGATTCTTAATGGAGACTCGACGGAGAGAAGTTAGGATAAATCATAATCCATGCAACTAGTTTAATTGCTCGTCGTGACAACGTGATTAGTTGATTAAACTTAGATTCCTAAAATGAATCAAAGCGTAATAATTAACGAATTTTAATAGCACTAAGGACACTTAGGATGTTAAAATGGATTAATTACAATTAAGGGAGACCGACAGAAGAACCTATGTGATTAACGGAGATTCTAGGTTTATAATTAGTTGGGCATTGAGATAGGATAATTATTACAATTGTTTAGCTAATAATCGATTTTCAAGACCCCACTTCCCATTAAAAACTCTTTCTCCATATTTTATTTTCTTTGATTGATCAAATTTTTTCCTTTAATTGCTTTGATTTTTAAATTCTCTTTAATGGCATGTTCTAGTCCCTAAATATTATATCTCCCAATTATTGTTAGTGCTCAAAGAATCTTTGCTTGCTTAAGTTTCGCTTCGCCTCTCTGTGGATTCGATACTCGGAATTCATCCATTTTACTATTACTTGTGATTACACGTGCACTTGCAATGTAAAATCTTGCAAACAGCACTGTGTGGTCATAGTTGAACAATACATGATTCCTAATTAAGGAATTTGATTCAAATTTATCCATGAACCGTCTATTATCCCTCGTTTTTATTAACATGGTCAACAAATAAAATTCCATTATATTAAGTTCTACCAATTAGATTCGACAATATTAATATGTGAAGTGACTTGGACAAATTCTCTAGTTTCTAATCCATCAAACCCTTCCATCTAGGATATAACTACGTTCCAACATATAACATAGTCATCATATTTCTATTAACATTTAAGAACTGTTGTAATATATACACATATACATTATAAATGTTATAAATAAAAGCACACATATCAAAAATTCACAACAAGAAAACATGTATTACGTGACGTTTTTGGAATGTCAAATTTTAATACTCTTGACGCTTTTGGAAGCATCGAGTGAACCACCGTCAAGAATAAGGTATCGAAAAAGTGACGAACCAGAAGCGTCGAGATATTATTTCCTTGATATTTTTGTAAATGTCAAGAATATTAACAACGTTGACCTTTTTAGAGCATCATGTATATAGATTTCTTAACAGTTATTAAATATCATTTTTGTTAAAACTTGATAGGCATAATGTCAAATGGTAATTTATCTTGACATTTCTAAAATGTCAATTTAATAAGTTTTTGACACATTTTACATGTCATGTTTGTTTCCGATTTTTTTTTCAATTATAATAGTTGTTCCCTATTATCTTGAATCTCCTACAATTTGATATATTGAAAAAGACATAATTTCAATTATAATAAATTAAAAATAATCAAAACCAAACACATTATATCCATTTAACTTCATTGGTTTTCTCTAGCATCAAAATCATCTCTCCAACGGATGAAATAACAATTAACTTATAGATATATATATCTTAGAACTCTCTAGTAGTAAAGTCACTTACCTTTGCTTAATTACTCTGCATAAGAACTAAATTAATTCCTTAGTTCTAAGGCCTTTAATCAAGCTACACAACAATGAGAGAAATTCCTTAAAACAAAATAGAATCTCAAATCAAATGCTCTACTAGCAGCCCATTAAATTTGGGAAATTAACATCCAAAACTTGCCCAAAAAACATAACAAGTGCTTGTTTTTCGGGCTTCCAATTTCACTCCAAATCGACGAATAAATCACAAAACGTTATGGGTACCTTGAAATTGAAAGCTAACATCAATGGGTATTTGAATAAACACTAAAATAAACTCCGATCCTTGATGTAAAACACTTGCTCAATGCCAAAATTGCTCGAAGACGTTGAAAGTCGAAGACCCACTGCTTGAATTGCCGAAATTTGAAGGGAAAGCTTGTTGAACGGAACTAATAGTGAGGGGTATTAAATTAAACATGATAATAAACCAATACAACCTTGAATCCAACTTACCCAAGGTCAAATTCGCTCAAAAGCGCACTAAAAATACCAAAAAGCATTACTGTCTGCGCCTAAACAGAGCACTTGCCGGAAAATTTCGGTCGATCGGTGCTTCATAGTTTTAGAATGCTCACTAAAATCGACCAACCAAATACTCGGTCAGTCGGTCGATGTTGTCGGTTTTGTGATTCTGAAAAGAGAGATGGGCACGGTCTGACATTTTGAGGAGAAAAGAAGGGGCGAGAAAAGAGAAAAACGAAAAGACGAAGAGAGAAAGAGAGATCGACGAAGAAGGAAAAGAAAAGAGAGAAGAGAAGGGGCGAAAAAATGCTTTGTGTAGACTTGTTCGAACAATAATTGCTTCTAATTATGCTGAACTATCAGAAAATATGTCGTTGTTATGCATTAATCCAAGTATAAATCATGCATAACCAAGTAATACCTGGAGCATTCCAGGCCCAATATACAGGAAAGGCGATGAAGCAAACTCAACACTTTTATCAACTTATACTCAAATGCATGATACTAACAGTCAAAATAGTAAGAAGAGATGATAATTATGCGATAGACAGAAATAAATGAACAAATGCGATAAGAGTGAAAACAGAAATGAGAGACTATCAAGGCGTTCACCGCAACTACCACATGCATTAATAAAATCTTCTTTTGTGCATAATATAAACGAGATGCTACTGATGCCTCAATGAGAAATAAACATGTGATTCCCTTTCGGTATTACACAATGCGTTTGACGTAGAACTAATAATATTTTTGTTCACTTAATTCATGTGTTAGCCTTGTTCTCTTATTTCCTTGCAAGCGACTGAATTATCCCTACGTCAGTCTAAACACATTCATGAACTATCTCTTGCAACATCGCTAGTTCTAATGCGACAAAGACTACATGCAATGCATTATCTTGCTCTACTCAGATATTTCCACATGTGTTACCCTTTTGAGATTTATCATGTTGCTACCATAATTGGCTGGTCAGGCGGGCGTTAGTAATGAAATTATTAGCGCATCTAAGTAGAAAGCATCAATTTCATTCATTCAAATATAACACATACAGGAAAAGTTCATTGTCACATGGGTGCCTAGGCTAAGCCTTGATAAAAGAGAATTAACTCATGCTACTAAAGGAATACATAACGTATAAGATAAGAAATAGAAAATGCTTGTGTCAAACAAACTTCCTCCTTTTTTTTTTCTCTCTCGTCCGCCCTTATCTCTTAATGAAAAAATGACTGGAATTTATTGGCTTTGAGGATGTTGACTTCTCCAAGCAACTAGCTTGTGTGTTCAACTTCAAAGTTTTGCGAGCTCACAACTCTGCCACATGGCAGCACCAGCATCAGACAGCTTGCCAATGTTCGTTCTCATGTCATAGCTCCAGTACCTGCGACACAATATAGCTTGGAAAAGAAACTAAGCTACAATATATGCATTAGATGAATCAATTTTTGCATTTTTTCCACCGCATCAATGAATATCATTTTGAAGCCACAACTATCGCAATTCTATGATAATATGCACAGCTTCGGCGCATCACTTCTTTTTCTAGCCTATTTTCATTTCACTTGAGATGAGAAATAACTTGCTTTTGCATGTTCTCAAACCCCCCAAACTTAAACTATTGTTTGTCATCAAGCAATGCCCTCTAGCCACTTTGCAAGAATAACTAAGCTCTAAAGATTAATCTCTTGCACCCAAAACCTTCTATATTTCCTCATATTAAACTTTTCTAAAGAATTTAGCCTTTACTTATATCTCCCACTAGAATTAAGATATTCTCCCTACGTTCAACTCACTAAGCCCAAACTACGTAGACTAGCTTGCTTGCAATACCAGCTCTGGCGCATAGGATTTATAATTTATTTTATTTTATTTTATTTTTTTAACCAGAAAGCTCGACATTAAAACACATGCTTTCGTTGTGGCTTGCCCAACTTTTTTTACTGCCCTGAACGCTCATAGGATACTTATGCACTCTCGCGCAAAGACAAACGATAGGTGTCATGAATGCCCCTAACTACTAGTGCAAAGATACTAGAGGAACACATTTATTTAAATTTGTTGCTCTATGACATCTAACACACCCCCAACTTAAAATTGACAATGTCCCAATTGTCCCTCAAACTTGAATAGGGGAATGTTATGCAGTGCTTTAAGCAGGCGTTGGTTGTGCTGCGACGACACTAGATCATCAAGTGAAGAAAGAAAATTCCTAAGTCGAAGGAGAATGAATAGAAATCCCAAATACCATTAGCGGAAGCGAATTGAGATCGATTTGTATTTTAATTAAACTTTCTAAAATACCAGTACGTTGGCAAATCATACAGAACAATTATATATATAAACTAGGCTACACATGCGTTAGATCTAAATCTAATAATTAAAAGAATGGATATACTTACTTGTTGAAGACTTTCTTCAATGAACTCCCACCAAGAATAATATGATCACAGCAGGGACACTACCACATAGATCTTCCACTTCTATACCTCTGTGACTATGAACTAAGTTTTGGGACTTGGTATTCTTCAATTTTTGGAGAAAGAATTTCACTAGAATGTTGTGAAATTCCTAGAGAGAAATTTTGCTTGAGAGCAAAGACTTGTGTTATGAGTTATTTCAATTGGGAAGGTTTTATGTCCTTTATATAGAGTGTCATATCCCTTTCCTATTCATAATAGGTTAGAGGTATATTTAATTAATTAATAATTAATAACTCTTCCCAATTCTAATAGGATGAAGATTCATTTAATTAATTAATTAAATCAAATTTAATTAATTTCATTTAAATCATATTTAAATGAATATCTCCCACATAACCTATAGTTTTAAATTAAATCAAATTCAATTAAATTACATAATTAATCAATTCTTCAACTAATTAATTACTAAGTTAAATATCTAATAATTAATTTAAGCCTACAATTAAATCGTATTTAATTGTATTTCTCACAATTATTAAAGTTTAATCTTAAATTAAACTTTGGGAAAAATACACTTTTGGTCCCTGAGGATTGGGTTAAGTTACACTTTGGTCCCTGAGTTTTCAAACTCAACAAAAATACCCCCGAGGTTTGAGATAAGGAGCAATTTAGTCCCTGCCGTCAAAGTTGCCGTTAAATACTAACAGAATGTTGACGTGACACTATTATTTTAATTTAAATTTTTTTTTTTAAATTGTTAAATAAAAATAAATTAAAATAATAAAAATATATTATTTTATTCATTTTTTTAATTCATTTTCCCCCACTTTCTTCTCCTTCTTTCTCTTCTCTCCTTTCTTCTTCAACTTCATCTTCTTTCCCAACTTCTTGTTCAACTCCAATGGTCGGCGGCCACCGCCGTTTGCCGGACGGTCGCCGCCGACTGTCGGTTTTTTTTTTTTTTAAACTTCTTTCTTTGTTTTCTTCTATTTTCTCCGCCATTTGTCCACATTTTCTTTTTCTTTTTTTTTTTTTAATAAAGAAGATGGAAAGGGAGGAGGGCTTCTCCTCCCTTTCCGGCGCCGACGGCGGGAGGGGGGAGGAGCGCCCCCCTCTTCCCCTCGCCGACGCCGGAAAGGGGGAGGGAAGCCCTCCTCCTTCCCTCACAGTTTCAGATCTGAAACCGTGAGAGAAGGAGGAGGGTTTCCCTCCTCCCGTTTTGTTTCGCGCCGACGGGAGGAGGGAAACCTTCCTTCTTCCCTCACGATTTCAGATCTGAAACCGTGAGGGAAGGAGGAGGGTTTCCCTCCTCCCGTTTCGTTTCGTGTCGACGGGAGGAGGGAAGCCCTCCTCCTTCCGTTACGGTTTCAGATCTGAAACCGTGAGGGAAAGAGGAGAGCTTCCCTCCCCCTTTCCCTCTTGTTTATAAAAAAAAAGATGTGGAGAAAGGGAGGAGAAGAAAGAAGAAAAAAGAGAAAGACGTTTAAAAAAAAAAAAAATCGGCGGCCGGCGGCAGCCGGTCGGCGAACGGCGGTGGCCACAAGCCACTGGAGTTGAACAAGAAGTTGGGGAAGAAGATGAAGTTGAACAAGAAAGGGGAGAAGAGAAATAAGGAGAAGAAAGTGGGGGAAAATGAATTTAAAATTTAATAAAATAATATATTTTTATTATTTTAATTTATTTTTATTTAAAAAATATTAAAAACAATTTTTTAAATTAAAATAATAGTGCCACGTCAGCATTCCATAAGTATTTAACGGTAACTTTGACGGCAGAGACTAAATTGCTCCTTATCTCAAACCTCGGGGGTATTTTTGTTGAGTTTGAAAACTCATGGACCAAAGTGTAACTTAACCCAAACCTCAGGGACCAAAAGTGTATTTTTCCCTTAAACTTTATTTTATAATGTATCACATACATTATATTAATTGCATCTCATACAATTAACTTGATTTCCCATAATGGATTTTGAACTATTCAAATTTCTTTCAAGACTAATTGTTCCTAATTACCCTTTTTGAGCTAGCAAGAGGACCTAACGGACCTTTAGATCAGAAGCTCCAATGATATCAGGTTAAATGACTAAACTCATTAATCAATTTAACCAATGTTCATTAACTGCGGGTCACTCCACCAAAGACCCACAGCTGCACTCTTCTCACTGCATAATATTTCTATATGCCACGGATATAGACAAATAACGGTAAGTCAATCCTTCATGAGTGTTCGTAATGCCAATTGGGTCAAATTACCGTTTGACCCCGAGGTTACATTTGTTTCCTTAAGGACCACTGATTCCTCTAATGAACAATTCGTTTAGGGTCCAACTAGTAAACGAAAGTTCCTCTCGGGCCAAGAGAGGATGGGCGCCCTTGTTCAAGACCCATAATCAGCCCTTAAGGGAACACTCATCTACTTCCCTAAAGACGGGAAGGAGTGAATTCCATCTTGTGTTGTTATGTTCCCAACACCCACTTGGTCTTATCTCTGAAATGGTAGGCTTATTGATTCGACGAATCCGACCACTCTCACCCATACAAATCTAAGTATAATCCCTCATGAAAAGGAATTCATAACACACTCAGGATTAAGATTGAGTTACCTAGGTCATCTTGTTGAAATAGAAACCTAACTAGTAAATGGTGTTACATCTAGGGATTACTATTTTGTTGTTTGGTCTTATGCAAACTCAATGGATAGGATATGCCTACTCGCATCTCCACTACATGAACACTTTGGATCAATGCATTTTTAGCGAATACAAAGTGGGTCGTATCACATAGTGTCACTAGGATAAGGTACCCAACCTTATCCCTATACTATAGACCCTTTAGGTTTTTACTTGAACATTGATCCCCGTATGTCTCCACATACAGTTCAAGTTTCATAAAATAACCTTGAATGTTTGGTTTATTGGATTTAAGGTTAATTATTGCAGGACTAATAATAATAAATTAACTAACCCTGCAATAATTAATAAATTAACTAGTTGTTGCTCTGGGCTAGAATGCTTCTTATTAATTAGAAAAAGCATAAATTAATTATAAACATTGATTTAGACCATATACCTTTCATGCAAACTACAGAGTCAAAGAACTGCTCTTGGGACTCGTGTCCATGAATAAGTCTATTGCTATCTACAAATTAAAATTTGTTAGGTACGTGGATTTCAATTTCTTAGCGGTTTACTAACATACAAGTTGCGAGTTACAACGCCAATCTAACCTATTGTGCGAGCTAGTAATCTAAAAAGAAATCTGAGAGCTAGTAATCTAAAAAGAAATTTGAAATCACATTCAACAGTGAAATCATATAATAACACAGTAAAGCTCAATAAATCACAATTCCAAGTTTTGATGTACAACGAATGACGCTTAGACGACTATAGACAAGCCTAATCTAAGCCCAAAGGCTTGAAAAACCAACCTAACAAACCTAAAACTAAGAAGTACAGAGAAAGAATGTAACGACCAAACTAAAAGGAAGTTAAAACATATTGAGGGTCGCTACTACATACATGGGGACGTAAAACTTTTGAAACTTTAAAGCGGAAAAGACTAGAAATAAAAATCTTTTGTTTAATAAACTGGGCCCAAAAGCATAAGTCGTTTACATTATACGATCAATAAAAAATGATGATAAACAATTTTCATAAAATCGAACATTTAAAAACATCTGAAAACATGAAGCTAGAAACTCAATCCTAGACTTCTAAGAACATGATTTGCAGCTGCATCCCATAGCCTAACCAAATAAGTGTCCTCGCCACTCGCCTGATGTCATCAAGTACCACCTGAAAAGGAAAGTCATGCAGCATAGGTGAGTATATAAGAATATACTCAGTAAGTAGCACACTTAAGGGCTGAAACTTATAGCATGAGAAACTATTAACATGAAACTCGACTTGGGTTACGTCATAGGGACCTAACTGGAAACATACATTCGGGTTTCTAACCCTAGGGCCATAACAGGGTACATGAAATGTTCTTTCTAGGGTGATTACGTATCCCCAACTAGAGTGTTGTGTGGGCCAGTCGAGTATGGTAAGTAAACTAGAGACTAGCTGGCAACCTCTAGCAGAACTACACCTATCCTAGCACAATACCCCTGAATCATGAACATAAAATACAGTGTAGCAATCTAGTGTTTGTAAACATGCATGAGTGCCATCTAGTGCACAAAAAACGTGCCTAAACATAAGCTCAACATCGAAAACTTGATGGAGCTTCTGGTGCACGAAAACGTGCCTAAACATGGGCTCAACACCGTCTTGAACTAAGGGAGCGCATGAAAACAGGGTTCTATCAGTCCTGAGATGGAGAAGGAAACCACTCTAGTCAACATAAGACTTTAGGATCCTTTAAGTCTACCTAGGGAATTAAAACATCATAAGGTCCCAATTCTGAAACTATTCTCATTCACACGAATGGTTCTCTAAAGGTCACCTTGAAACATGATTGGATAACCCGTGGTCTAAATTAATCAGCCTTCCAATTTTAACCATTCATATCCCAAGGGATACTTCTAAAGTTAGTCATTTTACTCACTATAGTGCTACCAAAAAATCGGCAGCATAACAACATACATATAGTGAACCCCAAATTTTTCTTATCGCCTGTACATAAGAGGATACACTTATATGTCAAAAACTGCTCAAGCACAAACTTCCACAACCAAAGCGAGTCAGGTCTCGCATACACAACTCAACATAACTTAAACAAACATTTAGCCCAAATTTCAATAGCTTAAACAGGCATCAAACGCAATTCATAAGTTATGCAAATAAAACATGCTTCCAAAGCCACCCAAATAGGCTAGCCCAATTAAAGGAAAACTCAACATGCTACAATTAACCATAACAAAGCCAACTATTCCCATGCTTCCAAAAATAATCAATCAAGCTTGGTTAAATCCAAGGGAAAAAACTTATATTGTAGATTCAATACATGCTCGCACATTAAAACTTACGATTAAATGGTTATGGCACAAAACTTAAACCAATAGCTACTTACCTTAGCAAAATAATTAGTTTGATAAAGTTATATTGTTCCTTAGCTCCAAGGCCTTAAAACAGGGTACACAAGCAAAAGGAAAAGGCCTTTAGAACCAAATAGGACCAAAAACAACAGTATGCTAGGAACCCTTTAAAATTAAGAATGAGTTAACACCCAAAACTCACCAAACCCTAAACTTTGGCTACATGTTCGGGTTCCGATTTTACTCCAAAACGATGATTAAACCACCAAACACAAAGAGTACCTTAAAATCAAAGGCCACAACCAGTGGGTAATCGAAGAAACATTAGAATTAACCTGAATACTTGATGTAAAACACTTACCCAAAGCCGAGATTGCTCAAGGATGCTGAAACTCAAAGACCCACTACTTGAATCGTCGAAATTAAAGGGAAAAACTTGACGAACGAAATTAAAATGAGTGGGTATTCGATTAAACACTATAATATCTCAATATAACCTTCAATCTAACTTAACCTCACTGAAAACGTCCAAAATCGACCCAAATCACTGTTGTTCGTGTCGTCGCTCGCCAGAAGACGTCATCGCTGGGAAACATACCAAAAACCGAAAGAGAGGGATCGGGATTGAGGGAGAGATCGCGAGATAGATAAAACATACCCTTGAGGAGAAAAAACTAAGAGCAAGGTATTTACCACTGAAAGTGTACATATTACACATGCGGAAGCAATTGAAGATCGAAAGCACTTAAGACGTTCAATTTTACTCCTAAAGCATGCATGTTCTAGAAAAGACAGAATAGAGAGTTGAGAAAACACCAACCTTTGTAGCTCACTTATGTTGAACTCCTTGTGGTGTTTGCCTCTCCTATGCTCCTTGGACAACCTCTAGAGTCTTCCCTACTATACTCCGGGCCAAGAACGACTTGTGGGAGTCTATATAAGATAGGGAATGGGAAGGGAATGCTTGAAGCATCAAGCAATGGAGAAGAATGAGAGATGAGAGAACTTTGAGTCCAAATTTCAGTAGCATAACATTAAGGAAATTGCTCTCTTATGTTTGAATATGATTCAAACTCCTTTTAAAGACATTCTCCATGCAAAACCAAGCCTCAAGACACAAGACACATGGTGTATTTGCAAGATCAAGTGGATTCTAGGTGTACATTACACAAGACATGCAACAATGCATGAGTGAGTTGTCTTTCCACTTTGAATGATCATGCATTAAGTGGATTTCCAACTAAATCCACTAAATTCAAATTGAAATCAAATTTCAAGCTTGCAAATTACCCCCAATTTCAATTCTAAATTGAAATTGATTGCTTGGTAATTAATTTGAAAATTTTCAAATTAATTTTGATATGATTAATCTAATTAATCTTTGTTATCTTGTGCAATTCCATATATATGATTCCTAATACATATATATAGTATTCAAAACACTTTTAAATGCTTCATCTCTCATTTTCTAATTTAATTCATAATTAAATTATTGTGTCAAACACAATTTACGATAATACCCTTTTTCCCGATTTTGAACGATTCAAAACTTCCTATCTTTTGTTCTAGGCTTAATTCTGATATGAGCTAGTAGGGGGACCTAATGGACCTATAGATCATGGGCTCCAACGATTCGAGGCTAACCGACTAATCTCATTGTCCAAGCTAGCCAACATTCGTTAACTATCGGGACACTCCACTATAGCCCGATAGTTGCACTCTCCTCACTATAGATATATTTCCGTCCACTTGATTTAACCATGATTAGTAAGTCGATCCTTCACAGGTTGTTCGTAGCTACAGCTAGGTCAATAAGACGTTTTACCCCTATAGTACTTCTAGTTCCTTAAGTCCCACTGATCCTCTAATGAACAATTGGTTTATGGTCCAACCAATAAACTGAGTCCCTCTCGGGCCAATGAGAGGGCGGGATCCCTTTGTTCAAGCCCCGAAGTCAGCACTTAAGGGAACAACCTCTCTACTATCCCTTATTCGGGTAGGAGTGAATTCCTTCTTGCACGACTATGTCCCCAGCTATCTACCCATTCCTATCCCTGAAATGGGAGGCTTATTGAGTCGACGATACTGAGCCACTCTCACCTATGCAGATCTAAGGATAAACCCGAATAAACAGGAGTTCATAGTTAGCTCAGGATTAAGATCGAGTTACCTAGGTCATCACATGAAATAGTCAGTCTCGTCAGTAAACAGTGTTATAAAGCGAGAGCGACTTATTTCTCGGTCCTGGTCTTATGCAAACTCATTGCATAGGACGCCCCATCTCGCATGTCTCTACATGGACGATTTAGGATCACATCGTCTATACCATCTATAAAGTGGACCGCGTCTCATAGTGTCTCCAGAATAAGGTACCCAACCCTATTCCTATACTATAGACCGTTTTGGCTATTACTCAAGCTTGATCCACTTTTATGTCTCTACATAAAGCTCAAGTGTTCATCCTATAGCCATGGATCTTAGTTTATTGGATTTGGGTTATTATATGTGCAATTTAATTTATTCAGTAATGACTTTTACTGAATCAATCTCGATAACACCTTTATCGAATAAGTATATAATTCGTTTAACATTCACTATCTACGAGTTTTAGGACACCAATCCCAACAACAACGAGGTTTAACGCCGCCAAAACGCAACCCACGAACTGCCGCTGCCAAACTCACGCAGTCGCTGCACTATCGCCACTGCTCTTTTGATGCCGAAGAAGACGACTAAAGACGAAGGAACCGAGGCAGGATGTTGTTGTGGAGCTCGAGGAGGAAGAAGAACGGTGAATCCTTGATGCTTGGCGGCTTGAAAACGAGAAGGAGAAGAAAGGGGGCTGAAAATAATGAAGAGCAAGGGAAAAAATGATGAATAGGGTTTTACTTGACTTGGCTCAAAAGTTCTCTTATTTACAACTTTGCCATGCATCCTAAAACAAATTCAAAACCAACAAATTATATCCCAATAAATCCTCTTCTTTAAACTAATTGCCACATATTAGTTAAATGAAACTTGAAATTTTAAAAATGATCTTTACTTTATCTTCACGATGTCGCAAATAATGGAGAATACCGAGAGAAAAACGAAGAAGAAAAGAGAAAACAGTTGTTGGTTATGACCTAAATCGGAAACTCTGCAATTAAATAATCACGACATTGTCTTGACATTGAAAGCTCGCTGAAAACGTCAAAAATCGACCGTAATCACTGTTGTTCGTGTCGTCACTCGCCGGAGGACGTCATCGTTGGGAAACACACCAAAAACAGAGAGAGAGGGGTCGGGATTGAGAGAGAGATCAAGAAATAGATAAAACATACCCTTGAGGAAAAAAACTAAGAACAAGGTATTTACCACGAAGTTTAACGTCGCCAAAACGCAACCCACGACCCGCCGCTGCCGAACTTACGCAGTCGCTGCACTGCCACTGCTGCTCTTTTGATGCCGAAGAAGACGTCTAAAGACGAAGGAACCGAGGCTGGATTTTGTTGTGGAGCTCAAGGAGGAAGAACGGTGAATCCTTGATGCTTGGCTGTTGGAAAATGAGAAGGAGAAGAAAAGGGGCTGAAAATCATGACAAGCAAGGGAAAAAACTGACGAATAGGGTTTTGCTTGACTTGGCTCAAAAGTTCTCTTATTTACAAGTTTGCCATGCGGCCTAAAATCGATTCAAAACCAACAAATTAAATCCCAATAAATCCTCTTCTTTAAACTATTTACCATAAATTAGTTCAATTAAACTTGAAACTTGAAAATTGAACTTTACTTTATCTTCACGATATTGCAAAGAATGGAGAATACCGAGAGAAAAACGAAGATGAAAAGAGAAAACAATTGTTGGTTATGACCTAAATCGGAAAATCTACAATTTAATAATCGTGACAATGCCTCGACACTGAAAGCTCGCTGAAAACGTCCAAAATCGACCCAAATCACTGTTGTTCGTGTCGTCGCTCGCCGGAGGACGTCATCTCTGGGAAACACACAAAAAATAGAAAGAGTGGGATCGGGATTGAGGGGGAGATCGCGAGATAGATAAAACATACCCTTGAGGAGAAAAAACTAAGAGCAAGGTATTTACCACAAGGTTTAACGTCGGCAAAACGCAACCCACGACCCGCCGCTGCCGAACTCACGCGGTCGCTGCACTGCCACCGCTGCTCTTTTGATGCCGAAGAAGACAACGAAAGACGAAGGAACCGAGGCTGGATGTTGTTGTGGAGCTCGAGGAGGAAGAGGAACGGTGAATCCTTGTTGCTTGGCGGCTGGTGTTGGACAATTTCTGCAAGCGCACGGGTCGTCACAAGTAATATAAAATGGTAGGTAATACCGAGTATCGAATCCATAGGGAGGCGAAGCAAAAATTAAGCAAAAATAAAATCTCTTGAGCACTAAAAGTATTTGGGTGAAATAATATTTAGAGAATAGCTCATGCAATAAAGAGGAATTTGAAATTCAAAGCAGTTAAAGAAAATAAGTTCATCAATCGAAAAATAAAATATGGAGAAAGAGTTTTCTGTTAATGGGAAGAGGGGTCTTGAAAATCAATTATTAGATAAACAATTGTTATTAATACGCTCTGATTCATTTTAGGAATCTTAGTTGAATCAACTAATCCCGTTGTCACGACCAATTAAACTAGTTGCATGGATTACAATCTATCCTAATTTCTCTCTGTCGAGTTTCCATTAAGAATCGAATCATTACACAATTGGTCAGATTGAATAAAGCATTAAGCACATCCATACAAATAATTAGCACAAAGGGCAAGAGACAGGAAATTATAACAGCATTTAAACTATAATTTCATTTCAAGACCCCAAATTGGGGCTTAGCTACACCTAGCTAAAATATCCACAACATTTACAATAGAAAAAATAATTAAGAGCATAAAAGGAAAGAAATTGACCGTCGAAAAACCCCTTCACTAACGCTCGGAGCCCCACTGACTACTCCTTGAGCCTCCTAAGTTGCACCCAAAATTCCCCAAAATATTTCCCACTAAGAAATCTCTCAAAAAGGCTAGAAATCCTTGAGAGAGGCTCCCAATGAGCCTAAGGAGGGAGGAAAGGAAGGAAAGAATGGATTGATTGATCGTAAAATGAGGCACCACGAGATGCCTTTTATAGGCCCGGATTGGAGGTAGTGTCGCGACGCAACGCTGCTATGCTCGCGTCTTGTTGCCCAAGAAATTAGTAGCGTCGCGACGACGTCTTTACAGCGTCTCGATGATAGCGAGTATAGCTAGCTATCTTTACTTATTTAATTTAGCTAGTCTTTTATGGTGTTTGGGCCATTTTATTGCACTTTAATGTTTATTTTGTAGGAAATGGTTGATTGGAGCTATAATGCAATATCAGAGTTAATCGGGTGCTCGGGGCGTGAAAAGAGGCAAAGGAATGAAAAGAGTAAAAAAGGAAAAAAGTCAAATCTCGGTCAACAGCAGGCTAGCGTCGAGACGCTAGCTCTTGAGCGTCTCGACGCTCACATTCCATATCAGATTAGGCGCGTACAGCTTACAGCGTCGAGACGCTACGATAGGAAGCGTCCCGACGCTACCGTTTTTCCTTATTCAGAACGCGCGTTTAAGAGGCAGCGTCGCGACGCTGTCTTGACAGCGTCTCGACGCTTCGACGAAAAATCAGAATAAAAGCTTCACTTCGGCTAGGTTTTAGGAGAGGAATTTGGGACCTTTTGGAGCCGTAAAGAGGACAGAATAGAGCACTTTTGGAGCTGAAAACTAAGGAGGAACTTGGAAATCAACCCATTGTTCGTGGGGATCGTGACGGGGACGTCGGGACTCGGCCTACATTGAGTTTTCTTTTCCCTTTTCTTTCTTTAGTTAGATTTATGGCTTTCACTTGTTTAGTTGAGCTTGTATTTGCATTCATGAGTAGCTAAACTTGTAGCTTAGGGATTGATGTAGTTGATTAAGTTTATGGATTGATTTATGGTTTAAGTTGTGCAATGTTATTGTGTTTGTAATCTTGATTTAATGCTTTCAATTAATTGGCCATTAGTTGGATGATTTAAGTTTCGAATCTAGCTCGGGAGAGGGGATTTGATCTAGACTTGCTCAAGATTGCATGAATAAAGTTTACTTTCTAATTCTTGACGGTTTTAGATTATCTTTAGAATTGGTTAAAAGATCTCATTGCCTTGCTTGTTAATAAACTTAGATAGGGATATCAAGTTGGTTAATTTGCATGAGAATCAATTATACTCGGGAGAGGTAGTTGTGATTAAAGGGTCTTTGGCTCATAATTTCATTGTGCATAATAACTTATTATTTAAAATCAATCCTAAACGAAATCGGCGAAATCAATTCCCTAAGTAGTTTTTCCCAATTGAATTTCCATTCTTTTTACTTGCTTTGATTTGGTTAATTCATCATCTATTCATTACTTTTTGATCCCTAAATAAAATTGGGCAAGATTATTTACAATACTCAATTTGCTTAAAAATCCAATCCAGAGGACGACATTCGAATTTACTATTCACTATATTATTACTTGACCCGTGCACTTGCGGTTAGGAAAAGTCCACATCAAGTTTTTGGCGCCGTTGCCGGGGATTGGCACATTTAGTTAGATCGATATTGTGAAAAAATTGCTTGATCTTAATTTAGGGTGTATTGTTACTTTTTTAGGTTTGTTGCATTTTTTTCCTTATTTGTTTTTCTTTCCATATTTGATTTTTTTTAGGTTAGTTCCCTTTTAGTTGTGTAATCTTTTCCTTATTTGTTCTTGTTTTTCCTTTTTAGATTAATTTCCTTATTTGCATTTTGCCATATTTATTTTTGCATTCCATATTAGGTTAGTTTGTTTCTTTTTCTAGATTATATTTTCCATATTTAGATTAGTTGTTTCTTTTTCTTTATTTCATTCCATAATTGTTTTCTTTCTTTTTTAGGATTGCTTTGTTTGTTTATGAGTAGGGATAAAGATTTAATTTTAGCACCATTTGATCCCGAGATAGAAAGAACAATTCTTAGGCTTCGAAGGGAAAATAGAGAAATTATTCAAATGGCAGATCAAAATCCACATGAGGAGCCTAGGCCTATTAGAGATTATTTTCAGCCTGTGTTTCAGGGGCAACAGTCGGGAATTGTCTATGCACCGATTAATGCCAACAACTTTGAGCTGAAAACCGGTCTCATTCAGATGGCTCGAGACTGTGCATACAGAGGATCGCCCACTGAGGTTCCAAATTCTCATCTTAAATCATTCTTGGATATATGTGGGACGGTAAAGATTAATGGTGTCTCTGAGGATGCTATTCGCTTACGTTTATTTCCCTTTTCTTTGCAGGATAAAGCACGAGATTGGTTGCAGTCTATTACTCCTGGGAGCATCACCACTTGGGATGCTTTGGTCCAGGCCTTTTTAAAGAAATTCTTCCCTCCTGCAAAGACGGTCAAGCTGAGGACCGAGATTGGGACATTCCAACAACAGTATGATGAGCAGTTGTTCGAAGCTTGGGAGCGATTCAAAGAGCTACTGAGGAAGTGTCCTCAGCATGGTTACCCCGATTGGCTTCAGGTACAGTTGTTTTATAATGGTTTAACTCCCAGTACAAAAACGATTGTTGATGCAGCTGCAGGTGGGACTCTGTTGTCCAAGACCGTGGAAAACGCTCGCACACTTTTAGAGGATATGGCCACCAACAGCTATCAGTGGTCATCTGAGCGGTCTACACCTAAAAAGATTGCTGCTGGAGTGTTTGAGGTTGATAAAGTAAGTGCACTCCAGGCCCAGATGACTTCCCTTGCCAATGCTTTTATGAAATTTTCAGGTACAGGGAGTGCACAGTCAATTGAATCAGCTGCTGCTTTAGCATCTAGACCTCAGGAGGAGACCATCGAGCAGGTTCAGTATGTATCAAATTTTAATTCTAGGGGATATAATAATAGTTCTACACCTACACATTATCACCCTAACAATAGGAACCATGAAAATTTCTCTTATGCTAATACTAAGAATGTTCTTAATCCTCCTGGTTTTGCCCCTCAAACTCAAGATAATAAAAAGTTAGAAGATCTTGTTGGAGCTTTCATTGCAGAGTCTAGTAACAGGA
The DNA here is from genome assembly GCA_036850905.1 of Luffa acutangula. Taxonomy (NCBI): domain Eukaryota; kingdom Viridiplantae; phylum Streptophyta; class Magnoliopsida; order Cucurbitales; family Cucurbitaceae; genus Luffa; species Luffa acutangula. The sequence goes on from CM072087.1 coordinate 12,750,341, forward strand.
CAACCAAGTTAGAGGAGGCAGTCATTGCCATTAATGCAACAGTGAATGGCCACAGTGCAGCCATAAAGAACATTGAGACTCAGCTGGGACAGTTGGTGAATGTTGTAAGCACCATGAATAAAGGTAAGGCCCCAGCTGAACAAGAGAAACCCACCAGATGGAGTATTGTAAGGCAATCACTGTGCACCAGGAAGAATCTGAAGAGGAACCTGAATCTGAGGACTATGAAATGCCTACAGGGGAAGCTGAGGAGGACACATCATCTGATGAGGCTGAGCAACCTAACCTTGAGCCTCCTATTCCTTCTCCCACACTGATGGTTCCCAAGGAAAAGAAAAAGAAAAAGAAGAAAAAGAACAATCAGGTTCAATTTGATAAATTTATGAATGGTTTTATGAATCTGAATATTAATATTCCATTTGCAGAGGCATTAGAGATGCCCCAATACAACAGGTTCATGAAGGAGTGGTTAGCAAAGAAGCGAAAAGAAAAGAAGGTTGACACTGTTTATCTTGCTTCCACATGCAGCACCAGAGTACAACAAAAAGTACCTGAAAAAGTAGCAGATCCAGGGAGTTTTTCTGTTCCTTGTAGTTTTGGTACTTATTCTTTCAGAGCATTATGTGATTTAGGTGCTAGCATTAATATCATTCCTCTATCGTTGTGTAAAAAGTTAGATATAGGTGAGATTAAGTCTACTCCTGTAAAGCTCCAATTGGCTGATCAATCTGTGGTGAGACCAGTTGGTATTGTAGAAAATGTGTTAATCAGAGTAGGTAGATTTTTCCTCCCTATTGACTTGTATGTTATGGACATGATAGAAAATCCTTCAATGCCTGTCATATTAGGACGACCATTCCTCGCTACTGGGCGAGCGATCATAGATATTGAGCGCAGGGAGCTCACTATTAGAGTCCAGAACGAAAAAGAAATCTTTAAAGCAGTTGAAGACTCTAAAGATGAAGTGCTTTACATGGGCTACAGGAAAGGTGCAAGAAAGAGCACATCTGTTGGATTCACAGAACAAAAGCCTCCTTGAAGCACGTGCAACACGTCGAGCTAATGACGTTAAACAAGCGCTTATGGGAGGCAACCCAAGTAAGTTTAGTATGTTTTCTTTTTCTTTTTGATTTATTGTTTGTTTTTGTTTTGTAGGTCTTGTTTTCTTTCTCTCCTTTGCTTTCAAGCTTTCAAGATTCCAAGCTCTCAAGCAAGAAGTCATCATCATTCCAGGCCAGTATTGTTCACTCCTGTCATTCTTTTATTGTTCTCATGCTTGTGTATGCCTTATTTTCTTTATACATTGAGGACAATGCATACTTTAAGTTTGGGGGTGGATTAGCATGTTTGTGGAGCCCTTGAGCATCTGAGTTCGGGCTATAGTTTTGAGCTTTCTTTGAATTATGCATATGGTTGTTTTCTGGATGCTACTTTTGCATGATTATGATGTCTTAGGATAGGCTTTCTTGTCAATTTTCAAGCTTGTGTTGAAATGTAAGCATAAGTGCCCAAAAAGGGAGACTTTTTAAAATTTTTCTAGGAGATGGCTTGCATGAGTAGAGTATTTGTCTTGGCTAGATTTGGATTTGAATGCTTAGGAGCGAATTATTGGGTTCATATGCTTGTTGTCACCTCGATAGGTGTAGGGTAGAGCTAAAGAGTTAATTTTTTGCAAATTAGCATGTTTGATCTTGCTTAGGAGAAAAGAAAAGAATATCTGCTATCGATGCTCTTATCGAAAAATCATTCTTGTAGTTACTGTTGAAAAGAAAATTATTATGCCATGGCTTGTGCACAGTTTGCAATGTTTAATAAAGATTAAGGCAAAAAGAGCTACCCCTGTTGTGATCAGTTAGGCCAACCAGAGAAATCTCAGGTTAAGGGTCCCTGCAATGGGTGTGTGAAAGCTAGTGCCACATTTACATGCTTAATTCAATTGTTTATTAAAAGCACCTAAGTTTGGAGATAAACAAACTAATTTGTTGCATTAACTCATTAGTGAAACCTTAGTGCCAGTGTAGAGGGAAGATGAGCTGAGAGTTTAATAATCCAATCCCGGGCTAGTAGAGTCTGATCTTGTTGAGATAGATCTCGCTTATGCAAGTTAATTTTGGAAAAATTTTAATTTGTCTCCCTCATTGGTCCTTATGTGCATATCTCTTGCTTGCTTGGTTATTGACTTTTGAGCCTTGAGGATTGAGTTATGATTGTTGCATCCATTCTTCCATTATATGTCTGATTTAGAGTTTGCTCGAGGACTAGCAAAAAGCTTAAGTTTGGGGGTATTTGATAGCGAGTATAGCTAGCTATCTTTACTTATTTAATTTAGCTAGTCTTTTATGGTGTTTGGGCCATTTTATTGCACTTTAATGTTTATTTTGTAGGAAATGGTTGATTGGAGCTATAATGCAATATCAGAGTTAATCGGGTGCTCGGGGCGTGAAAAGAGGCAAAGGAATGAAAAGAGTAAAAAAGGAAAAAAGTCAAATCTCGGTCAACAGCAGGCTAGCGTCGAGACGCTAGCTCTTGAGCGTCTCGACGCTCACATTCCATATCAGATTAGGCGCGTACAGCTTACAGCGTCGAGACGCTACGATAGGAAGCGTCCCGACGCTACCGTTTTTCCTTATTCAGAACGCGCGTTTAAGAGGCAGCGTCGCGACGCTGTCTTGACAGCGTCTCGACGCTTCGACGAAAAATCAGAATAAAAGCTTCACTTCGGCTAGGTTTTAGGAGAGGAATTTGGGACCTTTTGGAGCCGTAAAGAGGACAGAATAGAGCACTTTTGGAGCTGAAAACAAAGGAGGAACTTGGAAATCAACCCATTGTTCGTGGGGATCGTGACGGGGACGTCGGGACTCGGCCTACATTGAGTTTTCTTTTCCCTTTTCTTTCTTTAGTTAGATTTATGGCTTTCACTTGTTTAGTTGAGCTTGTATTTGCATTCATGAGTAGCTAAACTTGTAGCTTAGGGATTGATGTAGTTGATTAAGTTTATGGATTGATTTATGGTTTAAGTTGTGCAATGTTATTGTGTTTGTAATCTTGATTTAATGCTTTCAATTAATTGGCCATTAGTTGGATGATTTAAGTTTCGAATCTAGCTCGGGAGAGGGGATTTGATCTAGACTTGCTCAAGATTGCATGAATAAAGTTTACTTTCTAATTCTTGACGGTTTTAGATTATCTTTAGAATTGGTTAAAAGATCTCATTGCCTTGCTTGTTAATAAACTTAGATAGGGATATCAAGTTGGTTAATTTGCATGAGAATCAATTATACTCGGGAGAGGTAGTTGTGATTAAAGGGTCTTTGGCTCATAATTTCATTGTGCATAATAACTTATTATTTAAAATCAATCCTAAACGAAATCGGCGAAATCAATTCCCTAAGTAGTTTTTCCCAATTGAATTTCCATTCTTTTTACTTGCTTTGATTTGGTTAATTCATCATCTATTCATTACTTTTTGATCCCTAAATAAAATTGGGCAAGATTATTTACAATACTCAATTTGCTTAAAAATCCAATCCAGAGGACGACATTCGAATTTACTATTCACTATATTATTACTTGACCCGTGCACTTGCGGTTAGGAAAAGTCCACATCACTCGACACTGACCCAATTTCCATAATTTCCAGCTTCGATTTGGGCTAATTTTTGGGCCTTCTCTTCACTTCTTTTTGGGCTTTTCCTACATGATTGACCTCATTGGTTTCCCTTTTGATCCAAGCTTCGATTTGGGCTTCATTAGCTTCATTTTTGGCACTTTTTCTCCCAAAATCACAAACTTTGCTTCTAAGGACCAAATAACATAATACATTAACTATTTTCATTAAAAACTCGATAAAAGCACATAAAAGCCTAATAAATTGGGACTAAAATAGTGACATTTTTGCTCACTATCACATGGAAAACGAGAAGGAGAAGAAGAGGGGATGAAAATCATAACGACCAAGGGAAAAAATGATGAATAGGGTTTTGCTTGACTTTGCAAAAAAGTTCTCTTATTTACCAGTTTGACATGCAACCTAAAACAAATTCGAAACCAACAAATTAAATCTCAACATATCCTCTTCTTTAAACTAATTTCCATACATTAGTTCAATTAAACTTGAAATTTGAAAATTGAACTTTATTTTATCTTCACGACATTACAAAGAATGGAGAAAATCGAAAGAAAAACGAAGATGAAAAGAGAAAATATTTGTTGGTTATGACATAAATCGGAAAAACTGCAATTAAATAATCTCGAAAGTGTCTCAACGCTGAAATCTCGCTGAAAACGTCTAAAATCGACCCAAATCACTATTGTTCGTGTCGTCACTCGCGGAGGACGTCATCGCTAGGAAACACACCAAAATCAAAGAGAGAGGGGTCGGGATTGAGGGAGAGATCGCGAGATAGATAAAACATACCCTTGAGGAGAAAAAACTAAGAGCAAGGTATTTAACACGAGGTTTAACGACGCCAAAAGGCAAGCCACGACCCGCCAATGCCAAACTCAACCAGTCGTTGCACTGTCGCTGCTGCTCTTTTGATGCTGAAGAAGACGACTAAAGACGAAGGAACCGAGGCTGGATGTTGTTGTGGAGCTCGAGGAGAAAGAAGAACGGTGAATCCTTGATGCTTGGCGGCTGGAAAACGAGAAAGAGAAGAAAAAGGGCTGAAAATCATGACGAGCATGGGAAAAAATGATGAATAGGGTTTTACTTGACTTGGCTCAAAAGTTCTCTTATATACAAGTTGGCCATGCAGCCTAAAACAAATTCCAAACCAACAAATTAAACCCTAATATATCCTCTTCTTTAAACTCATTGCCATAAATTAGTTAAATTAAACTTGAAAATTGAAAATTGAACTTTACTTTATCTTCACAATATTGCGAAGAATGGAGAATAACGAGAGAAAAATGAAGAAGAAAAGAGAAAACAGTTGTTGGTTATGACCTAATTCGGAAAATCTGCAATTTAATAATCGCGACAGTGCCTCGAATCTGAAAGCTCCCTAAAAACGTCCAAAATCGACCCAAATCACTGTTGTTCCTGTCGTCGCTCGCTGGAGGACTTCATCGCTGGGAAACACACCAAAAATAGAGAGAGAGGGGTCGTGATTGAGGGAGAGATCACAAGATAGATAAAACTTTCCCTTGAGGAGAAAAAAAAAGAGCAAGGTATTTACCACGAGGTTTAACACCGCCAAAACGCAACCCACAACCTGCAGCTGCCGAACTCACGCAGTCACTACCTTGCCACTGCTGCTCTTTTGATGTCGAAGAAGACGGCTAAAGACGAAGGAACTAAGGCTGGATGTTGTTGTGGAGCTCGAGGAGGAAGAAGAACGGTGAATCCTTGATGGTTGGCGGCTGGAAAACGAGAAGGAGAAGAAAAGGGGCGGAAAATCATGACGAGCAAGAGAAAAATGATGAATAGGGTTTTACTTGACTTGGTTTAAAAGTTCTCTTATTTACCAATTTGCCATGCAGCCTAAAACAAATTCCAAACCAACAAATTAAATCCCAATATATCCTCTTCTTTAAACTAATTTCCATAAATTAGTTCAATTAAACTTTAAATTTGAAAATTGAACTTTACTTTATCTTCACGACATTACAAAGAATGGAGAAAACCGAAAGAAAAACATAAACGAAAAGAGAAAACATTTGTTGGTTATGACCTAAATCAGAAAAACTGCAATTAAATAATCGCGAAAGTGTCTCAACGCTGAAATCTCGCCGAAAACGTCTAAAATCGACCCAAATCACTGTTGTTCGTGTCGTCACTCGCGGAGGACGTCATCGCTGGGAAACACACCAAAACCAAAGAGAGAGGGGTCGGTATTGAGGGAGAGATCGCGAGATAGATAAAACATACCCTTGAGGAGAAAAAACTAAGAGCAAGGTATTTAACACGAGGTTTTACGACGCCAAAAGGCAACCCACGACCCGTCGCTGCCAAACTCAACCAGTCATTGCACTACTGCTGCTGCTCTTTTGATGACGAAGAAGACGACTAAAGACGAAGTAACCGAGGCTGGATGTTGTTGTGGAGCTTGAGGAGGAAGAAGAACGGTGAATCCTTGATGCTTTCCGGCTGGAAAACGAGAAGGAGAAGAAAAGGGGCTGAAAATCATGACGAGCAAGGGAAAAAATTATGAACAGGGTTTTACTTGACTTGGCTCAAAAGTTCTCTTATTTACCAGTTTGCCATGCAACCGGAAACAAATTCCAAACCAACAAATTAAATCCCAATATATCCTCTTATTTAAACTAATTTCCATAAATCAGTTCAATTAAACTTGAAATTTGAAAATTGAACTTTACTTTATCTTCACGACATTACAAAGAATGGAGAAAACCGAAAGAAAAACGATGATGAAAAGAGAAAACAGTTTTTGGTTATGACCCAAATCGGAAAATATGCAAATAAATAATCGCGAAAGTGACTCGACGCTGAAAGCTCGCTGACAATGGCCAAAATCGACTTAAATAACTATTGTTCGTGTCGTCGCTCGCCCGAAGACGTCATCACTGGGTAACACACCAAAAACAGAGATAGAGGGGTCGGGATTAAGGGAAAGATCGCGAGATAGATAAAACATACCCTTGAGGAGCAAAAACTAAGAGCAAGGTATTTACCACGAGGTTTAACATCGCCGAAACACAACCCATGACCCACCGCTGCCGAACTCACGCATTCGCTGCACTGCCACCGCTGCTCTTTTGATGCCGAAGAAGACGACTAAAGACGAAAGAACCGAGGATGGATGTTGCTGTGGAGCTCAAGGAGGTAGAAGAACGGTTAATCCTTGAAGCTTGGCGGCTGGAAAACGAGAAGGAGAAGAAAGGGGGTTGAAAATCATGAAGAACAAGGGAAAAAATGATGAATAGGGTTTTACTTGACTTCGCTCAAAAGTTCTCTTATTTACAAGTTTGCCATGCATCCTAAAACAAATTCAAAACCAACAAATTATATCCCAATCAATCCTCTTCTTTAAACTAATTGCCATAAATTAGTTAAATTAAACTTGAAATTTGAAAATTGAACTTTACTTTATCTTCACGATATTGCAAAGAATGGAGAATATCGAGATAAAAACGAAGAAGAAAAGAGAAAATAGTTGTTAGTTGTGACCTAAATCGGTAAATCTGCAATTAAATAATCGTGAAAGTGTCTCGACGCTGAAAACGTCCAAAATCGACCCAAATCACTATTCTTCGTGTCATTGCTCGCGGAGGACATCATTGCTAGACTGGTAAAAGACCAAATTGGTCTTATCAGTAACTCTAGAGTACGCTAGACTTAGGTATTGCAATTGAGATATAATATTTTGTGAAACTCATGATTTAATTGTATTGAACTTAATCACGACAACCCTGATTACATGACTTTCAAGGTATTGATTTAAACTCTTGTTATCATTTGCTTTCTATTTCTAATTTATTCCTAAACCCCCCATTTTGTTATCTAAACGAAAAAGGAAATCAAACTTCGTTTGCATAGACTCCCTATGATTGACCCCAACCATTATTGCTACAAGTTGGTCATAGTTGTTGTGGATTAAAAAATTGTTTGATACGACCCTCAACAAGCCATCTATCAATGAGAATTGTCACCCATATACTCTTTTATGTAGTTAAAGGCTCACATTTTTGTAAGTGTAATTACAAATATATATGCACATTGGAAGTTATCTAGGGCATTGTTTTTGTTTGTGTGTAGGTTAAGGTTACTGATTTCATGTTAAATGAGGGTATATACACTCATATACTCATATTTTAGTTTTCATTTATATAGTTATAGGTGTAATTGTAAATGTATACGCACACAAGAAGTTATGTAAGAAATCATTTTTATTAGCGTGTGTAAGGGTCACTATTTCATGTTAAATGAGGGTGTATATACCTACTCATATTTACATTTACATTTTATGTAGTTATAGCTTATAACTGTAATTACGAATATATGCGCATACTGGTAGTTATCTAGACAACATTTTTATATTTATGCATGATAGCTATAATTAAAGGGGGCTTTGCACAAATAGCAAAAACTGGCAAAAATATTGCAAAAATAGAAAAAAGTATGTTAAATTACAAAAATAACCTTAGTATCTCCAATAGTCTATCAGTCCATATTATTGATAGTCACTGATAGACATCGATTAATCGGAGTCTATCAATGATAAATACTGACAAACTTTGATGATAAGCCTCAATTAATCGGAGTCTATTAGTGATAGACACTGATAGACTTTGATTAATCGAAATCTATCAGTGTGTATCACTGATAGACTCTGATAGTCATAATCTATAAGTTTTTATCGTGTTTAATTCAAGCCTATCAGTGATAGCCACTGATAGAAAATAATTTCATTCAAGGCTATTAGTTCAGTTTAATTCAAGGCTATCAGTTTCTATCCATCGGTTTAGTTTAAGTCTATCAGTTATAATCACTAATAGAAAACTGTTTAATTCACGGTTATCAATTTCTATCACTGGTAGAAATCAATTCAATTTTAATTCAAGATTATTAATTTCTATCACTGATAGAAATCAATTCAATTCAAGACTATTAGTTTCTATCACCAATAGAAACCAATTTAATTGAAGTTTATCAGTTTCCATCAGAAATCAATTTAATTGAAGTTTATTGACTTGTATCACTGATAGAAATTAGTTTAATTCAAATCTATCATTTTCTATCGAGGATAGAAATCAGTTAATTGAAGTCTATCAATTTCTATCCCTGATAGAAATCAGTTAATTATCAATTAATTGAAGTCTACCAATGATTGTTACCGATAGAAATCAATTTAATTGAAATCTATCAGTAAAGTACTTTCCATTGCAATCATCTCAGTAATTAGAAACTCATCCAATATTATTATACTACAATCATAAATTGAACAAAACATTTAAGTCTCTTGTGGTAATTATAACATAAAATCCAAAAATAACCATTACGAACAAGCGACTCTTAATCAACAATATAATTTTTAAAGCATAGCACACAAGCTCCGTGACCACCACCATAAAATTGCTATTCTTGTATTCTTTGTATTTCATTATCTATCAATTATAGTCCGTGATAGACTTCGATCAGTGATAGTTAGTGATAGACTACGATTAACCGGAGTATATTAGTCACACAAGAACTCCAATCTCATAAATGCACAGAAAATACAAAAAAAAATTTTAAAAAATTGTGCGGTAGAAGAAATGGTGCGAGGGAAGAAAGAAAGAAAGAAAAAAAAAAGATAAATGGTGATGCGAGGGAAGAAATAAAGAAAAAAAAAGAAGAGAAGAGAAAGGGTGCGACAAATAAAGAAAAAAGAAAAACAAAAAAAAAACGAAGATAAATGGTGCGGCAAATAAAGAAAAAAGAAAAACAAAAAAAAAGAAGAGAAATGGTGCAGCAAATAAAGAAAAAAAAAAAGAAAAAAAAAAGAGAACAAAAATGGTGTTGATTTTTTGCCAAAAAGCTGTTTAAGGGTAAAAAGGAAATTATTAAAATATATTCTATTTTTTTGCCATATTTGTAATTATGTTTACATTGTGCTAAATTTGCTATTATATATAATCAATTTACCACCCACTGCAATTACTCATAATTAAACTAGCAATTAATTTGAATTTCCTTGTCTAATTATAATTAAGGTAACAAATTAGTGGTTTGTATTAATCTAACAAAATAATTGTTTGACTCAATCAACATATATCTTTACTACCTTTTTTTAGACAATTTTTTAGGGGAATTAAAGGTTGTAAATCTATATTAGGATATTTTTGTCTAAGTGCAATTTAAAGATTTTGTTAAAAATTGTATTTTGCCATAATTATAAAGTTAAATATGTTTAGACATTTTTCAAGTTGGACATTTAAAATTAGCCATTTCTTCGCTTGACCCATCTTTTTTTTTTTTTTTTTTTTTTTTTTTGAAGATAATCACAATGGTGGGAGAAATGAAAAGTTAAATGTTTATCCAAATTATGTATCACCGTTCTATATCTCTCATAGTTGAACAATACATGATTCCCAATTAAGGAATTTGATTCAAAGTTATCTCCTAATCCATGAACCGTCTATTATCCCTCCCTTTAATTAACATAGTCAACATATAAGATTCCCTTATATCAAGTTCCACAAATTAGATTCGACAATATCAATATCTAGAGTTCAACCACAACTATTATAAACTGAACCTAATATTCAATGGCAAAACATCCTTACAAAGTATCTTCAAGTTACCTGCCGAAGATATCGTAATGAGTTTTGAGCCGATTGAGGATATCAACAATCCACTCGTGCAAGGAATTGGAAGCTTTGCAGTGGAGAAAATTTGAAGTTCAAACGCGTGGTAAATGGTCTGAAACAGCCTACCTTTGGGGTTCTAATTTGTAAATGGTTTTTATATCGTCTTGTGGTGGAGGCTGAAAAAGCTAATGGAATTAATTGGACATACGAGACTGAGGTGTATGTGTGTATCAGCCCATTCGACGGAAACTGGGAACCAGGACGTAGCCAGCTCAGATATTTTAAGTCAATCCTCGAGTATGAGTAATAATATCAGACTCCTCTCTCTATTGACAATATGCTGATATAAGTTCCACTATTCTCTTCTATATGTGAATTATGGCACAATAAAAATAAAATATTGTCAGTTATCTATTTTTAGTCTTGGTGCATTTAGATGGGTGTGCTTGTCTCTCTCTCTTTTTTAACTTCTCTAAAGTTTTGTCACCTCAATTAACAGTCATCTGCATTATAGTCATATCACCTATGTGAATATTAAAATTATATGTGAAGGGAATTAGACAAATTCTGTAGTTTCTAATCCAACAAACCCTTCCATCTCGGATATAACTACGTTCCAACATATAACTTAGTCATCATATTTCTATTAACATTTAACAAGTGTTGTAATATACACACATATACATTATAAATCTTATACATAAAATCACACTGTATCACAAATTGACTTCAAGAAAAGTTGTCACTACTACAAAAATCATGCCCGTCATTAACGAAAGTGTATTTTCCAACCAAATGTCCGTCATTAAAGGTGTCCGTCATTAAATGTCCGTCATTAAATATATTTTTTAATGACATGCATTGCCCGTCATCATTTTGTTCATAATTTAATAAAAAAAATTGTTGGTTGCCCGATGGGCATACGAACAATATTTTTTTCATTTGTCAACCTGTAAAGAAAGTAATATTAATCTTAAATGTGCGAAATTGTATAGAAATCAAATATTTGTCAAATTTCATTCCAATAAGCCAATGAACCAAATTTGTTCATACAATTTTTATTCATATAAGTATGATATAAAAATAAAATTACAAACATTTACACTTAAAAGTCTCAAAATTACTAAACACCTATGATTAAAAGTCTACACCTACACTAAAAAACAAAAATTCTCGTACATGTCGCTTTTATTCTTGTCACCTTAATCTTGCTCGTACATCAAACTTGAAGAACCTAAGAAAAACAAATTGTAATTAGGTTTGATATAACGCCAAAACAAGAACTCACATAACAAACATATGTCCAACAACTCAAAGAACCTAAGAAAAAAAAATTTAGTTAACAATAAAATACACAAAAAATAAAAAACCAATCTTGATGAGTATCAGAAAAAATTGTTAGAAAACCCATCATCCTTTTGACCGTCTAGAATTCCTGTCCATGATCAGCCAGACATCTCTCACCTGAAATTTGCAATAACAATGAGAGCAGGTTATTTGGGAAGCGAGCAAAGAGATAAGAAATAAAGGTTTCCATGTTTTACACTTGAGGCAAAGCACCATTTGGCCATCAATGAGATGACAACAGAACTCATACATTTTCACTCACACCATATAAACAGAATGTTGAGATAGAAGAAATTGATTATAGTTTCGAAACTGAAGGCAGAGGAACAGTAACTGCAATACGAAGCAAATCTATCTCAATATCCATGCAACCATAACGTTTGTAGCAATAACATTGCAACAAAAATGCTTCTATTCAAATACATGCTACAGAGGTGAACAAGTATGAGGGGCATGACACATGGAAATTATATAGATGAAAGTAGGACTGCTAATACCTTTAATTGTTAATTTTTAGCAAAAGAAAAAATAAACACTCAAATACTTCTATTCAGTAATAAGTTTCAAATACCTTTCTCGCTTTTGAAAAGAATTCGTAAACATCTCTCTCAGTGGCTTTCAAAGGCATCTGCACAAATAATATAAAGGAGAACAGAAATGGTAAGCGAAATATAAACGGAAACATGAAAGGTAAGGAAATAATAGAGGAATTCATCAACCTGATAAGAAAATTCTAAGTTTCTAGGCAAGTTCTAGTCCTCCCCTTAATTTGTATGCATATTTCAATGCAGTAAGTAATCGGTTTTTCGTTTTAAAATAATGCAAAACCAATAGGCTGAGGAAACATAAAGAGAGAACAAGAAAAAACAATTTGCTAACATACCCGTATTAAAGGCATGAACTGCACTAAGCAACTCACCAAGACCTAATCCTGCCTATTTAACAAGGTTGTACAATAATAGTCAAAAGACATGGAAACCACAATATTTATGACAAAAACACTCATAAATATTCATTCCTACAATCTTAAAAACTATGTGATACTCTATGTAGTGTAGGGTTGTCGAGCTCTTAGATTTTTGTCTCACCTAAACTGATCCAGTTTTGACCAATTTTACTCGTTTTCTTTGGATTTTGATTGCAAAAATTCCTCATCCAGTTCATACAATGGCTCAAAGAATGTTGAAAGTGAGGAAGGATCAAGTACCGTAATTTCAGAGCAAAACGAACAACAAAAAATTCAGATCTAGTACCCACAACCACTAACAAATAGGCCACGGTATACAATATACCTACGGTAACGAATGAACAATTACCTCAGATCTTTGCTACACACAGTCTCAGATCTAGTACCCACAACTTCGAAGATGAATGGCAGCTCCCATGATGGCTAACAAAGGAAAACAAAGACTACAACTCGAGAACCCATGAACAACACCTACCATGGCGACTAACACTTCAGAACTCACAAACGGTGGACGGCGGCAACCAACGAATAATAGATCGACGATGACGATGAAGGATAACATAGACCCACAGAAAGGGAGGAGAGAAAACCTAAAGAGAAAAAGGAGTTAGTTAGTACGAAGAAATAACATCGGACGCTTTAATCTTTCATTCTCTCCAATTTTCACGCATTTTTTTCCGTCCATCATTAAATATCCGCATCTTTTATTCATGACCGTCATTATATGGCTAATTTGTAGTAGTGTTTGAGAGTTTTTTTTATGTGTATGAAGATTGATAACACAAATCATTAAAAAAAATCTGAATCCCCCTTGAAATCTTGTACAGTCATAAAAATTCTCGTGAAGAAAGTAAACAATTAACATCAATAAGTGAAATTAAATAAAGTAAAGGGAGCCAAGATGAACTAAAGAATCCAAATGATACCAATATAAAGATTTTTTTATTAAAATAGAAACTATGATCTTTCTCTCTTGATTACAGGGCATGAGCCACCACAACATATATACCAGAAGCCAGCACATAAAATCTCCTTTTTAACCACCCAACGATGAATAAAAAATAAAGAAAAAGAGAAACATGGACAACCAATTCTGTTGAGATTTAGGATGGTGAGCACGTGGTGAGCACATGGTTGTTATAATCCCTAATATGCACCACTTGCACTTAAAAAGCACACATTAAATTCACAAATGTGTCAAAACCATAATAACACAAATATATTCAATCATCCATACGCTACCTCTAGTAATATACTCCACATTTAGATTGTTTCCCAGTTCTTAATACCTACAAAAAATAGCACAAAGGGTTCAGCACTACAATTGAATAACAAAGGTACAAAGCTTCCAATAATTTTAGTTTAATTAATTCATTCACAAACTCCAACCATAAAATGCCATCTTCTTCCATCCTACTCCATTCATATCTAAAGGCTCATTCTAATTCCATAACAGAGAAAGAGGAGGAGATTTTACTTGATAAAGAAGGTGAAACCCACACTTTTGGTCCAGTCGCTGCCTTGCTGAGGTTGAAACGCAACGAGTCGGATATTTTTGGTCTGGTCGCCGCCTTCGGTCGAAACCCACGCTGCCAGTCGCCGCCTTGCTCCGTCGCTGAGGTTTGGTGCCGCCTTACCAGTCGCCGCCTTGCAAACGAGTCAAAACAGCCGAACGAGGTTTGGTGCCGCCTTACCATTGTCGTCCACTCGCCGCCTTCGGGAAGAGAGGAATCTGCGGCGAAGAGTCCAAACAGCCGAACGTTGAAGAAGATACGAATATGCGGCGAAGGAATATGAAAAATCCAAGGCAGCCGGCGGTTGTTGAAGAAGATTGGTGAAGCGAGCTGTGACGGCTGAGAGAAGAAGAAAGGAGCTAGGGTTGAAGTGCCTTCGGGGAGAGAGAAAAGGCAGGTACTTTTTACCTTTTTAAAAAAATAAAAAAAAAATTAAAATGGGCTTTTAATGGCGGGCAATGCCCGCCATTAAAGGGTGTTTTTAATGACGGGCAATGCCCGTCATTAAAAGTCTATTTTTACTGAAAAACGCGCATCCGACATTAAAAGTGGCGCGCGTTTTCCGTCCGTCATTAAAGGGTCCTCCCCTTTTTTTTTGTCCGTCATTAAAGACTGTTTTTGTAGTAGTGTGTATTACTTGATGCTTTTGGAAGCATCTAGAGAACAACCTTCAAGAACAAGGTATCGAAAAAGTGACAAACGAGAAGCGTCGAGATATTTTTTTCCTTGAAATTTTTAAACGTCAAGAATATTAACAGCGTTGACATTTTTAACGCGTCATGTATATAGATTTCTTAACATTTATTAAATATAAAATGGTACTTTATCTTCACATTTCAAAAATGTCATTTTAATAAGCTTTTGACACATTTTACATGTCATCTTTGTTTGTGATTTTTTTTTCAATTATAATAGTAGTTCCCTATTATCTTGAATCTCCTAAAATTTGATATATTGAAAAAAGACATAACTTCAATTATAATAATTAAAAATAATCAAAACCAAACAGATTATATCCATTTAACTTCATCAGTTTTCTCATAGCTTCAACATATGCTGCAAGTTTCTCCCCTTCTTTTGCATCAAAATCATCTCTCCAACAGATGAAATAAAAATTAAATGATGGATATATTCAAGGAATTGAATCCTTAGCGAAAGCGGTTTTCACCGAGCGTGATTTAATTTCAATTTAATAGAATTCAGATACGTTATGAAGAAGAATAAAACATAAACATTTTTCTTTCTTATTTCATATTAAGCATGCTGTAAATCCAAATTGAAACGACTTTAGCTAAGAAATACTTACGTAATCGGAGGCAAACACTGCACAATGCTCCAAAACTTGTTCCTTGATCTCCCAACGGACACCACCACACGAGAACACCTGCTATCTCTCTTGATTACTGAGATATTGGCTTGCGGGAACCAAAACGCAGTCTTGAAGGGAAAAAAAACCAGCAAGGTGAGGCTGCTCTATTTTTTGGTTTTTGAGAGAGAGAGCGAGAGAGAATAGAGAGAGTATTTTCTCTATTCGTATTTCTGTGTAACTTCCAGAATGAGGGGGAGACAACCCTAACTCATACGTGTGGAATGAGAGGTTAACTCCCTACACGATCTCCACCATTGATCATAATCAATAAGATCCTGACCGTCGATTAATTAAACAATAATTACAATTAATTTAATTAAATCAATTATAATATAAAGTATTAGTTCAATTTAAATCATATTCAATTGAATTAAATTGGCCATTCAATTAATTCTTAATTAATTGGTTCCCCACATTAATTAAACATCAAATATTTAACTAAGCTTAAATTGAATCATATTCTCAGTAATGCACATCAAATTTATACTTCTCTCAATTAACCTATAATTTTAATGCGCATCAAATGTACATAAACTATGGTGTTAATTTGATTAAATCATTTTAACAAAATTAAATTAATTCTCCAATTAATTCATGAAATAATTAAATATCACATAATTAAATTCATATTCTCTCATTAATTAATTTTGAATCACATCCAAAATTAATTATAAAGTTTAATTCTCTAATTAAACTTATATAATAATGTATCACCATACATTATATTAATTCCCTTAATATTCAAGATTAAATAAACTGAGTACCGATTACGAACTAGCAGGTGGACCTAATGGACCTACAGATCAGAAGCTCCAACGATACGAGATTAACTGGCTAAACTCATTAACCAAGTTAATCAACATTTGTGAACTATGGGTCACTCCACTAAAGACCCACAGATGTACTCTTCTCACTGTAGAATATTTATGTGTCCACGGATATCGACCAATACAGTAAGTCAATCCTTCACAAGTGTTCGTAACACCAGTTAAGTCCAATTACCATTTTACCCATGGGTTACCTCTGGATCCTTAAGGGTTTAGGGCTAGGAAAGGACAACACGCTTTTGTTCAAGCCTCGAAATCAGTCCTTAAGGGAACACACATCTACTTACCCCAATACGGGAAGAAGTGAATTCAATCTTGTACTGTTATGTTCCCAACCCACATTCAGTCTTGTCCCTGAAATGGTAGGATTATTGAGTCGGTGGACAGGCCACTCTCACCCATACAAATCTAAGGACAATCCCTCCTGAAAAGGAGTTCATAACAGACTCAGGATTGAGATTGATTTACCCAAGTCATCCTATTGAAATAGAAACCTAAACTAGTCAACGATGTTACATCTAGTGGTTACTATTTTGCGGTCCAGTCTTATGCAAACTCATTGCATAGGATATGTAACGCCCCACATTTTCAGGTGCGAATAACTCTGTTAGATTATAATTTAATTCGGAGTTCTAGTTCTTGTTTGGTTGTTTTAAGGTAATTATTTTTGGTGGTTGGTTGGGGTGGGTAATTTTATTTGAGTCAAGAAATTCCTTTTCTTTCTAAATTTAGAATTTAAAAGTTGGTCTAATCCTTATAGACGTTCTAAGAGTTTATTTGGGCTCAAAGGGCTTTAATTGAGTCTTTAAATGTGAGGTTAGGTTATATTTTTTGTGAATTCAAGTTTTAAGAAAAGAAATAAGAAAAAGAAAGAAAACCCTAAAATCTTTATTCTTCCCCCTTTCCTTCTTGAGTAGCTGCCGGACCCCCCCTTTTAATATCATTCGCGTGAAAGCCAGCTGCATCTCCCTCCCTCTCGTTCTTCATCTTTGGCCACAACTCCCTCTCTCTCTCTCTTGGTGCCTCTTCCCTAGCGTAAGTCTTCTCTCTCTCCGTCTCGGTTGTTCGTTCGCCGGCAGCAAGGCTCACGAAGCCCGTTTGTTTCTCCCTCTCGTTGGTGTTTCTCCGACGTCGGCTACACGAGTGGTAGAAGACCCATGCGTTCTCTTCTCTCTCTCTCGCTCGTGTTGGCTAGGACCCACGAAAAGGTTTGTTTTTCTCCCTCTCCGTCAGATCTGCAAGCATCGAAGGATTTGCAACTACGTATTGCGTGTGCAACACGATTTCCAACCTCTGCGTATTTCAATCCGCAAGTTCCAGCTCAGGTCTTCATCTCTACAACGTTTTGGTAAGGTGTCGTCTTGAAACAAACTCCATTATCTCGTAATTAGGTTTACTCATTCGTTATCGTCTTCGAAATTGTAGGATTCGGGGTATTCCATTGCAACCCTTAAACCTTTGTAATTCAATTTGGTTGGCTTTAGAATTGCCTATAACCTATGGGTGTTTTAATAGTTTCAATTTTAACCCAATTCGGACCCCAGGCAGGGCGTGTTCAAAGGAGTTTGGTGCTGGTCAGTAAGTTCCAGCAAGCTTTTGGACTCGTTAGTGTTGTTCGGTAAGCTTCTTCACCTTTTTAGCATTGTTAGAACTCTTGTTAGGCTTTGCTAATTAGTCCCTGATGCTTGAAGTTGTTTACTTGTAGCTTGGGATCAATTAAAGCTTACTTGAGTTATTTCAAACAAGGGACTTTATTATGTTTGGTGGAGCTTAGAAGGATTTTTCGAGTTGGTTCCAAGTTGTCGAGCTAGCCTTTATGCTTGAATCCAAGTTGGTTGGTAAGAAATTCTTCCCTTCGTTCCTTTAGGTTCAAATAGGGAGGTTAAGCTCAATTATGATCTTTATATGTTAACCTTACTGTCAGGAGCTGGCCTAGTTTTGGTTTAGGAGCTATTGGATTATCTTAGGAGCTTTTCTTCTAGTTTAGGAGTGTTTTGAGCTTTCGGTAAGTAGTTCTTATCTGATGAAATCTATTTGACTGCGTGATGCATGTTGATTGTTTACTCACTTTATAACTGTTCTCTTTTTTCTTGCTTCTCTTAATATATATGTATAAATATATGAAATCTTTGAAAAGCATGAACTGTTGTTGCGTGACGATTGGTTGTAAAGCATGTTGGTTATGTTATGCACTTATGAGTTAAACATGACTTGAGAGCATGTGGTTATATTTATATGCTTAGTGGGCATAGTACATGAGTCTAAAAGCATGTTGCAGGGCATATGCATTCCAGATAGATGTGAGATGGAGGCCAGGGACCTAAAATGTGAAAGAAAGGAAAGTTGGGTGAGTGTCAGTGCACCTCGGGTACAAATGGTCGAGGGGTGGCATGTCACCATAGGTTTTAAGAGGAGCATCGAGGCCTTGGGTACAAATGGTCAAGGGTCGGTGTGATGAGTCTAGAAAGCAAGTGTTGGACGCTTCGGGAAGGGCCAATACTTTGTTAAGTCATCAGTGCGCCTTGGGTACAAATGGTCAAGGGGCGATGCACAGTTCGAGGCTTTGGGTTCAAATGGTTCCGTAGAGAGCATTGTGGCCCTGAGTACAAATGGTCAGGAGACAGTGTGACTCGAAGGATCAGTCTTGGAGAGCCATGTTAGGTCTAAATATGAGCGTTGAGTGAGCTTATGGAGCTTGAGTGGTTAGCGAGTCGCATAGAGAGATGCCTGATTTATGGCTTAGGAGAGTCATTCACTTTACTAACTTTTGAGCATGTCGTTGTGTTTACCGCTTTAAGAAGCATGTTGTTTGCGCATGAAAATCATGTCGTTTGCTTGGTTGTTGTTTCATGGCTTCTTAGGTAAGGGTTGCTTACCATGACCTTAGTGTACGAACCCCCTCCCCTCTCTGTAATGCCCCAGGCTCAGGATTCGGAATCCGGATTCGACACCTCACGGCCCACGCATTCCCCTACATCCTCTACGGCCTGGTGACGTCACCATACTTGCCTAAAACTGGTTCTAAGAGTGAAGATTATCCCCACAAACCAACTCGAGGTCCTTTTAGCATGCTTTGTCCTCACTCACATGCTTCCTAGGAAAATTCTCAGGAGGTCACCCAACATAGAACTTCTCCAAGCTAAGCACGCTTAACTTCAAAGTTCCTATGATCGAGCCACCGAAAAGGAAGGTGCACCTTTTTGGTATAGGTAGTATCTATCAATTCTTTTAAGCTTCTCTTGACCATATTTTCATGTCCTCAAGATCCCTCTCATTCGGATGTGATTTCGGTTCATTCATGTACCCCTCCTATCCTCGGGTGTCACACTCTCTCTCCCCCCAACTACAAGATTTTGCAGGTTATGAGGACTGCGTTGACCATGGTAATGCAGAGGAGGCATATCATGAAGGAACTTAGCTAGTCTGCGTTGTTTTCCATTTTATTTTCTTGTTGGATAGCTTGTTGCTTAATTTGGTTGGACAGCTGTTGTCCTGTTAGGTTTAGTTCTGATCATTATTGTTTAATTCTAGGTCTAGTTGTCCTTGTTTTAAAGAACTTTATCTATTCATATAGTTGTTAATCATTAAGTTTGTTTCGAATGAATTAATGTTATAAGCTTTGTTAAAGTTGTTTTTATGGTTAGATATAGTTGATAATGTGAGACCTGTCTGACTGTTGGTTTTATGGAGTTCTGCTGTGTTGTAGTATGGTGGAGTCGTTGAAAAATGTTATTTAGAAGTGTAGTTTTTGTTCTAGAAGGTGTTTAAAATTTTGGGTTAGTCCTATGTGTGTCGTTATGCTGTCGAAATTTTCGGTGCACTCGGTTACTTTTAGTTTAAGCGTTAGTAATGTTGCTAGGATAATTATTAAAATCTTGGGGCGTTACAATTGGTATCAGAGCATAGTTGTTCTTGTAGACTGACCTAGGAAATCTAGGTTGTTTGGGTGTTTAGGGTTAGGATCTTCCTCGTTTCTCCTCTCCATCGCCAGGTACGTTGGTCTGTTTGTGATATTATTATGTCGTTGAATATTTGTTATCTTTATTATGCAAGCATGATTATTGTTAGCTTGCTAGTATGCTTGTTGACTGTCTTGTTTGCCTTGTTGAGCATGTTTACTTTTTAATGTTGCTTTATTATATAGTAGCCAGGCTTAGGATGCTCCTTGTAGCTGGATAGATAGCTTGCCTTGTTGTGCGATTCTTGTTTGGTAGTAGGTTTAGGATGCTCCCATAGTTAGCTAGATAGCTTTTGTTTATCTTGTGATTCTTTTGTGTGGTATTGCTTATTAGTAGGCTTAGGTTGTTGCCATAGTTTTTTTTATAGCTTGTGTGTCTTTAAGGCCTAGGTTGCTACCTTAGTCTGAGGTTAGTCCCTTCAATCCGTGTTCCTTAAGTGAGTTCATCGTTTCCTTTCAGGGATGAGTTCTAGTAATAGTCAAGGAAGCAGACGTTTTGGTCCTCCAGACGTTCCGGAGGTCAATTTGCATCCTGAGGCAAATCCTCCTATCTTCCCCCAGCGCCTCTTGTGCCCACAGCGGAGGCATTGCAAGTTATGCTTGGCAATGCAATCTAGAATAACATGCAACATGTCGGTGCGAACGAAGCCCCTGCTAGTGGCGAAGATGTGTAGTGTTTCAAGAGCTTCATGAGGGCAGAGCCTCCTTCGTTCGATGGTCACTCTGAAAATTCTAAAGCGGTAGAAGGATGGATTGTAGCGTTGGAAGCGCTATTTCAACTTCTTGGAGTTGATGCCCAACAACGAGTCAAAGGAGCTGCCTTTATGCTCAGAGGCTATGCTCGCACTTAGTGGAACGAAGTAGGTCAATTCGAGAATCGCCCAAAGAATCCCATTACATGGTCAGGGTTTAAAGGTCTTGTGCGATACCATTTTTGCTGCCATTTTGCTGATGTTGAGCTAGAAGCGGAGTTTTTCTCGCTTGTACAAGGGACCATGTCTGTAGAGCAGTACGTTAGGAGGTTTGAGGAGTTGTCCTGCTGTGTCCCGGAGTTGGTTGCCCTCCGAGCAAAGCAGGATCAACCGGTTCGTTAATGGCCTCTGTGTAGAAATCTGAGGATTGGTCAGGCTTGGTCGTCCAACCACGTTTGCAGCAGCTCTTGCGAGTGCTCGGATGCTGGATGATGACACCCCTAGGGCGGAGCAGTCCCAAGAAGTGGGCACGTCGTCTGGTGACAAGAGGAAGTAGGAAGAGGAAGTGCCTGCAGCTAGATAGAAAGTTAAAAGGTCTCTGCCACAGACCAGTGAGTGTTTAGTGGGGAAAGTCTCGTATGAGGAGTTATTGCCTCGGGTCACCGATAAAGAGCTCAAGGTAGAGTATCCTGAGCTTTATGATCACGACGATTCTGATGATGAAGATAGCTCCTAAGGTGGGGAGTTAGCGCACCCCTCGCTCAAGGTTAGTAATCTCTCCTCTTCTTAAGTCTATATCCTTTGGCTTTGAAATCTCTTTTCTTATGATTTATGCTTGTCTTGTGCATATCTGTTGGTTGTTGTGTGTATGCATGAGTCATTCCTTCTTTTTGTGGCATTGTTTGTCAAGCAAATCTTGAGGCTAGAATTGCTAGGGTATCCTTTTTCTTGGTGCCTTGTTATTTAAACCTCCTTGTATAGGCTAGGTTCAAGGAAAAAAGATCTTCCTAAAATAGCTTTGCAACTCTTATGGATGCTTTGCGATGCTTAGATTTTCTGTTCCTTCGTCGTTTCAAGGCTCTGTTGGTGTCCCCTAGTTTATAAGGAGTTGAAGAATTCCTTTGAGTTAAGCAGAATATTTCCTTAGGATAGTTTGTATCCAATCTATCTACTGAAGATCAATGAATTTCCATTCTAAGGAGGCCTAAGAATCCAAATCTGATTGAACGTTGCATGCTTCTGTTATATCTTCGGACTCATGGATAGCATTGCCGCTGTTTAGGTTTCATGAATCAAGTCTCGAGGTTTTTGTACTTGCTCGTGACGATGCTCTTAACAGTGTTGGTTTCTCAAACAAAGAGTTAGAGCATTTCCCTCACGCAGTAAGACCTCGATCCAAGCCAATGTGATATTGAGAATCAGTATCAAGTCAAAACTGCAGCGTCAGTTGTCGTCACGACAAGTTACCTTGGTTTGCACTTATAAGGAAGTGGCAGCAGTGGTGTTAGTGTCATCTCGTAGCCATTCTTGAAGGATGGTTTGAAAAGGGGAGTTGGCACAGCGGAAGCCGTTTCAGAGTTAATGTTCCTTCCTTCAGTGATGCCCATTTGAAGTTGGGGTTGAAACTTACCAACTAAGTGAGTTTAATCTAGTGAAGTTGTTGATAAAACTTCCTGCTAGTTGGAGTCGTGTTTAAGTCGTTGATGGTAGTTGTAAAGTGTTTAGCTCAAGGTTTAAGCTGGCATTGTCAACCTATGTGGTGTAAGTAGCATCAGCGAATAGAAATTCCTTGTAGGTCATGCACGATCGAGTTTGAATTCAATCTCGTTAGGCTGTTTGAGTTCTTAGTGAGAAGTCAGGTTGCTCGTAAGTAAGCTTCGCTTCAAATGTTGTATGTTCAACACAACTCATCCCAAGAGTTGTTGTTATGCATACACAACAACTTTTCCTCCTGTGCCTTAGTTAAGCTTTGGGATTCTAGAGGAAAGTAGCTTGATGAGCAAAAAGCCTCTTGTGTTAAGTGCTTTGAGGAGTAGGAATTTGAGTCAAGGCCAGTCATCCAGTATGGTTAAGCGAGCACCTTTCGAGAATTGGGAGTTCAGTATTGGTGATCTTGTGTTCTTGCGCATGATGTCAATGAAAAA
Organism: Luffa acutangula; assembly: GCA_036850905.1. Taxonomy (NCBI): domain Eukaryota; kingdom Viridiplantae; phylum Streptophyta; class Magnoliopsida; order Cucurbitales; family Cucurbitaceae; genus Luffa; species Luffa acutangula. The sequence goes on from CM072087.1 coordinate 12,773,413, forward strand.
GGGTTATTCGCCTGTTGAAAATAAGCTTAACCTATGTTCATTGGACCCATGAAATCTTGGAGCGCATCGAGCCTGTTGCTCATAGGTTGGCGTATCACCGACCATGTGGACTGCGCATGATGGATTCCATGTATCCATGTGAGGAGGATCATATATGACCCTTCGCATGTGTTGAATCCTAAGCCCTGTTGTTGAATGAGGACTTGACGTATGTGGAAAAGGCTGTCAAGATCCTAGCCAATAAAGCAAAGGTTCTGTGAAGCAAGACTGTTGTTTTGGTGGAAGCGATGTGGGTGAACCATAGAGTAGAAGAAGCTACTTGGGAAAAGTAGGTGAAGTTTGAGCTTAGTTCCCTGAGTGGTTCGAGAAAAAGTCTTGAGGAACAGGACCATTGGCTTGGTAAAGGTGTTGTGGAGGAATCACCGAATGGAGGAAGCGACCTGGGAAAGGGAAGCTGAGATTCAAGCCAAATATCGAGAACTCTTCGAGCAGCAAACTTTCGAGGACGAAAGTTATTAAGGTGGGGAGATTGTAACGCCCCGCATTTTCAGGTGCGAATAACTCTTTTAGATTATAATTTAATTCGAAGTTTTAGTTCTTGTTTCGCTGTTTTAAGTTAATTATTTTTGGTGGTTGCTTGGGGTGGGTAATTTTATTTGAGTCAAGAAATTCCTTTTCTTTCTGATGCACCAATTACTTACCGCAAGTGTACGGGTACCGTGAATACTTTTGAGTGTCGTCCTCTGGATTGGTTTTCTAGCAAATTAAGTACCGTTAATACTTTTTTCCAATTTTATTTAGGGAGTAAAACTTAATGCAAATGATAAATTTAAAGACAAAAAGCATAAAAATAAATGTGGAGACTCAAATGGAAAGACTCTTAGTTAATTGATTTCATTGATTAAGATTGAGGATTGATTAATTGAAATGAATTGATCGTGCAATTATTCTACAAGCCAAAAAAACTTTTATCACGATTACCTCTCCCGAGTATAATTGATTCTCTTGCATATAACTAACTTGATATCCCTATCTAAGTTCATTAACATGCAAGGCATTATTCGGATTAGTCCTCGTTATACTTTTAGACATATTCCAAATTCCGTCACAAACTTAGAATTTCTACTCTAGTCATGCAATTAAACAAGGTATGTCTTAGGCCAAATCCTCTCTCCCGAGTTAGATTCAACACTTAAATCATTCAATTAGTGATCAAGTAATTGAAAACATTAAATAAAATTTCATGAATAAAATAAAAACACATTCATACCTAAAATGAATCCAACAACTAAAACAACTACATCAAACCCTAAGACAAACAACTAGCAATTCATAGTCTTTAAACCACAAACACTAATTGCAAGAAAAGCCATAAAATCTAAAAGAGTTTAGGGAAAGAGAAAGGAAACCTTGAATCCGTTGAAACCTGCACATCTCTTTCACAATCTCCACGTTTTCTCGCTTAATTCCCACTCCTTGGCCTTGCTTCAGCTCCCACAAAAGGCCTTTAGTCGATATTAGGGCTAAAATCTAACCAATTTGACTCCCCTAATTTGTAGCTCAAAAAGAAGATTATATAGAAAATCTACTGATAGCGTTGTGACGCTATGGTCACAGTGTCACAACGCTGTAACCTTTTGTCGCATGAATTAAAAGAGGGAAGCACAACGTCGAGACACCCAGAAGCTAGGGTCTCGATGCTAGGCTTCGGATTGCACTCTTCATAAGGCCCTTTGCTTCGATTCTCTTCGTTCCTTTGGCATTTTTTCACGTCCCAAACACTCGATCAATTCCAATTTCATGTTTTAGCTCCAATAAACTAATTTCTACAAAATAGACATTAAAGTGCATTAAAATGACCACAAATTACTCAAATATTAACAAAAATGTACTGGGAAACATAGCTCGCTATGAGTGCTATCACTTTCGAAATTTAGAATTTAAAATTGAGTCTTTAAATGCGAGGTTGGGTTATATTTTTTTAAATTCAAGTTTTAAGAAAAGAAATAAGAAGAAGAAAGAAAACCCTAAAATCCCTTTTCTCCCCTCTTTCCTTCTTGAGCAGCCGCCGAACCCCCTCCCTTTCAATCTCCTTCGCGTGTAAGCAAACCGCATCTCCCTCCTTCTCGTTCTTCATCTTCGACCGTAGCTCCCCCTCTGTCTCTCTCTCTCTCTCGATGTCTCTTCCCCGTGGCGTAAGTCTTTTCTCTCTCCCTCTCGCGTGTTCGTTCACCGGCAGCAAGGCTCATGAAGCCCGTTGGTTTCTCCCTCTCTTTGGTGTTTCTCCAGCGTCGGCTACGCGAGTGGTAGAAGACCCATGCGTTTTCTTCTCTCTTTCGCTCGTGTTGGCTAGGACCTGCAGAAAGGTTTCTCTCTCTCCCTCTCCCTCAGATCTGCAAGCACCCAAGGATTTATAGCAACGTATTGCGTGTGCAACACGATTTCCAGCCTGTGCTTATTTCCATCCACAAGTTCCAGCTTAGGTCTTTGTCTCTAATGCGTTTTGGTAGGGTTTCGACTTGACCCAAACTCCATTATCTCGTAATTCGGTTTACTCATTCGTAATCGTCTTCAAAATTGTAGGATTCAGGGTATTCCATTGCAATCCATCGACGTCTTGGAATGAAATAGGTTTTCGCCGAATACCCATAGCCCAAGACGTCTCAATTCAAGTTACCCATTGCCTAAGCAGTTTGGGTTTGTGAATTTGAATCGTTTGAAGCACATTTAAGCTAGAATTATGATTCTTTTGGTAAGTTTCGAACCCTTAAACCTTTGTAATTCAATTTGGTTGGCTTTAGAATAGCCTATAACCTATGAATGTTTTAATAGTTTCAGTTTTAACCCAATTCGGACCCCAGGCAGCGCGTGTTCAAAGGAGTTTGGTGTTCGTCAGTAAGTTCCAACAAGCTTTTGGACTCGTTAGTGTTGTTCGGTAAGCTTCTTCACCTTTTTAGCCTTGTTAGAACTCTTGTTAGGCTTCGCTAATTAGTCTCTGATGCTTGAAGTTGTTTACTTGTAGCTTGGGATCAATTAAAGCTTACTTGAGTTATTTCCAGCAAATAACTTTATTATCTTTGATGGAGCTTAGAAGGATTTTTTGAGTTGGTTCCAAGTTGTCGAGCTAGCCTTTAGGCTTGAATCCAAGTTAGTTGGTAACAAATTCCTCCCTTCGCTTGTTAGGTTTAAATAGGGTGGTTAAGCTCAATTCTGATCTTTATGTGTTATCCTTGATGTCAGGAGCTTGCCTAGTTTTGGTTTAGGAGCTATTGCATTATCTTAGGAGCTTTTCTTCTAGTTTAGGAGCGTTTAGAGCTTCCGATAAGTAGTTCTTATCTTATGAAGTTTGTTTGACTACGTGATGCATGCTGATTGTTTACTCGCTTTATAACTGTTCTCTTGTTTCTTGCTTCTCTTAATATATATGTATATAAATATATATATATATAATATTTGAAAAGAAAGAAATGTTGTTGCGTGACGATCTGTTGTAAAGCATGTTGGTTCTGTTATGCACTTATGAGTTAAGCATGAGTTGAGAGCATGTGGTTATATGTATATGCTTAGTGGGCATAGTACATGAGTCTAGAAGCATGTTGTAGGGCATATGCATTCTAGATAGATGTGAGATAGAGGTCAGGGACCTAAAATGTGAAAGAAAGGATAATTGGGTGAGTGTTAGTGCACCTCGGGTATAAATGGTCGAGGGGTGGCATGTCATCATTGGTTTTAAAAGGAGCATCGAGGACTTGGGTACAAATGGTCAAGGGGAAATGAACAGTTCGAGGCCTTGGGTACAAATGATCAAGGGTCGAACGCCGAGCTCCATAGAGAGCATTGTGGCCGTGGGTACAAATGGTCAGGGGACAGTGCGACTCGAAGGAATATCAATCTTGGAGAGCCATGTGAGAGCTAAATATGAGAGTTGAGTGAGCTCGTGGAGCTTGGGTGGTTGGCGAGTTGCATAGAGAGATGCATGAGTTATGGCTTAGGAGAGTCATTCATTTTACTAACTTTTGAGCATGTCGTTGTGTTTACCGATTTAGGAAGCATGTTGTTTGCGCATGAAAAACATGTTGTTTGCTTGGTTTTTGTTTGATGACTTCTCAAGTAGGAGCTGCTTACCAGTACCTTAGTGCACTGACCCCCTCCCCTCTCTCTCCCCCAACTACCAGATTTTGCAGGTTATGAGGACTGCGTGGACCATGGTGATGCAGAGGAGGCATATGAGAAATGACCTTAGCTAGTCTGCGTTTTCCATTTTATTTACTTGTTGGATAGCTTGTTGCTTAATTTGGTTGGACAATTGTTGTCCTGTTAGGTTCAGTTTTGATCATTATTGTTTAACTCTAGGTCTAGTTGTCCTTGTCTTAAACAACTCTATCTATTCATTTAGTTGTTAATCATTAAGTTGTTTCGAATGAATTAATGTTATAAGTGAAGGGATAAAAGCCCCACGCAGCGGAAAGTATTACCGAACCTACTCAGAGTCTTAGATTCTAATTGAAATACCAACACTATTTGCAAAATATTATAGCAATAAATCTATAATTAATGGGTTGTACATAGACTATAAACATGCTAAAAGATCAACTAGATTGATCCTAGTGATCAAGGATTTCATAGAAAACTTACTTTTGTAGAAAGTCTTGATCAATTCGCCTTTTCTTGCTAATAAGATTAAAAACGCAGCAACCCTCTTGTGCGAACACCACCAATCGGCTGCACCGGTATATCTCCAAGACTTCTTGAAGTAGGAGACTTGTAGGAGTCTTTTGGGAGAAATCTCTGAGAGAAGGAGAGACAATGGGATGCCTTTCACCCCACCCCAAGGGTCCTATATGTAGTAAAGGCCATGACGTTTTTCCTAATAGGTAAAGGAAGACATTTTCTTAATAAGAAAAGGTTTCTAATTTTAATAAATAAATAATTAATTCCATAATTAATTAATTTCCCAATTAAATATCATATATTTAATCTTAGGGATTTTATTAAAATTATAATTAATATGAATCAAATTCATATTAAATTTATTTGAACTCTTTCAAATATTTTCTTTCCTAATAGAAAAAGGTGTCTAATAATTAATTAATTAATTCAATAATAAATTAATTACCCAATTAAATATCATATATTTAATCTTAGGGATTTTATTAAAATTAATATGAATCCAATTCATATTAAATTTATTTGAACTCTTTCAAATATTCTCTCAAGAATTTATTTTTGAAATTAATTAAAAAATTATATTATAAAGTTTCATAAACTTTATATTATAATTCATTAATATACATTATACGATTCCCCAAATAAATTGAACACTTTCAATTTACAATTTATACTTAATTGCCTCAAGTCTCTTTACGAGCTACCAGTGGGACCTAATGGACCTTTAGATCAGAAGCTCCAACGATACGAGACTAATCGGCTTAAACTCATTAACCAAGTTAGTCTCCATTCGTTAACTGTGGGTCATTCCACTAAATACCCTTAGCTGCACTCTTCTCATTGCAAAATATTTTTGTGTCCACGGATATCCACCAATACTACAAGTCAATCCTTCACGTGTGTTCGTATCCCAGCTGGGTCAAATTATCGTTTTACCCTTGGTTTACATCTTTGTCCTTAAGTTCCCAGTGCTCCTCTAATGAACAACCTGTTTGAGGTCCAACCAACAAACAGAAGTCCCTCGGGTGCCATAAAGAGGGTTTGGCCCATTGTTCAAGTCCTGGAGACACCACTTAAGGGAACACACCTCTACTTACCCTAGAGTCGGAAAGCAGTGAATTCCATCTTGTGTGGTTATGTTCCCAACTCCCCACTCGGTATTGTCCCCAAAATGCTAGGCTTATTGAGTCAGCATGTTGGTCACTCTCACCCATACAAATCAAAGGACAACTCCTCGTGAACAGGAGTCCATAGTCCACTCAGGATTGAGACTGAGTTGTCTAGGTCATCCTAGTGAAATAGAAACCAAGCCAACTAACGGTGTTACAGTTAGTGGTTAACTATTTTGCGAATCGGTCTTATGCAAACTCATTGCATAGGATACACCCACTCGCATGTGAACTACATGGACACATTGGATCATAGCGTTTGTATCATAATACAAAGTGGGTCGTATCCATAGTGTCACCAGGATAAGGTACCCAGCTTTATCCCTATACTATAGACCCTTTAGGCTGAATATTGAATATTGATCCTCGTATTTCCCTACATACTAGTTCAAGCATCATACTGTCAGCTTAGGATGTTTAGTTTATTGGATTAGGGTTAATAAGACAAGATATACTAAATACAAACAAAATAAACTATTTTATTAATGTTCGGTAAAATGTTACATTTACTATCTACGAGTTTTAGGGCATAAAACCTAACAATAAGCTTTGTTAAAGTTGTGTTTCTGGTTAGATATAGTTGATAATGCGAGGCCAGTATGACTGTTGGTTCTGTGGAGTTCAGCTGTGTTGTAGTATGGTGGAGTCGTTGAAAAATGTTATTTAGAAGTGTAGTTTTTGTTCTAGCAGGTGTTTAAAATTTTGGGTTAGTCCTATGTGTGTCGTTATGCTGCCTAAATTTTTGGTGCACTTGATTACTTTTGGTTTAAGAGTTTGTAATGTCGCTAGGATAGTTATTAAAATAATGGGGCGTTACAGGATACCCCCACTCGCATGTCTTGTACATGGATGTTTTGGATCAATGCAACTGTATCGAATACAAAGTGGGTCGTATCACATAGTGCCACTAGGATAAGGTACCTAGCCTTATCCCTATACTATAGACCATTTAGGTTGTTACTTGAACAACGATCCTCGTATGTCCCCACATACTAGTCCAAGTTTCATTTCAACAACCTTGGTCCTTAGTTTATTGGATTTAGAGTTTATTAATGCAAACTCGATTATTCAATAACTTAATTTTTGAATCACTCAAATAACGTTTTATGCTGAATTATCAGAGAATATGTTGTTGGTGTAGACTGGTTCGTACAATAATCACTTCTAATTATGTTGAATTATCAGAGAATATGTCGTTGTAATGCATTAATCTAAGTATAAATAATGCATAACCAAGTTATAGTTGGAGCATTCTAGGGTCAAAACACAGGGAAGGGGATGAAGAAAACTCGACACTTTTATCAACTTATACTCACTCATATGCATGGCACTAACAATCAAATTAGTAAGAAGAGATGATAATTATGCAATAGATAGGAATAAATGAACAAATGCGATAAGAGTGAAAACACAAATGAGAGACTATCAAGGCATTCACCATAACTATCAAATGCATTAATGAAATCTCTTGTCGCGCATACTATAAATGAGATGCTGCTGATGCCTCAGCGAGAAATAAACATGTGATTCCCTTCCGGCATTACACATGCGTTAGACGTAGAACTGATAATGTTTTTTTTCACTTAATTCATGCGTTAGCACAATCCTCTTATTTACTTGCGATCGACTGAAATATCCTTACGTCAGTCTAAACAAGTTCATGAACTATCTCTTGCGATAGCGCTAGTTCTAATGCGACCAAGACTACATGCAATGCATTATCTTGTTGTACTTAGATAACTCCACATGTGTTACCCTTCCGAGATTTATCATGCTGCTATCACAATCGGCTAGTCAGGCAGGCGTTAGTAATGAAAGTATTAGCGCATCTAAGCAGAAAGCATTAATTTCATTCATTCAAATATAACACATATAGGAAAAGTTCATTGTCGCATGGGTACCTAGGCTAAGCCTTGATAAAAGAGAATTAGCTCGTGCTACTCAAGGAATACATAACGCATATGATAAGAAATTGAAAATGCTTGTGGCGAAAAGACTCTTCCTCCATTTTTTTCGCTCTAATCAGCCGTCCTCTCTTCATGAACAAATGGTTGGAATTTATAGGCTTTGAGGATGCTGACTTCTCCAAGCAACTACCTTGCGTGTTCAATTCAAATTTTTGCCAGCTCACAACTCTGCCACATGTCAGCACCAGCATCACACAACTTGCCAATGTACTTTCTCACGTGATAACTCTAGTGCCAGTGACCCAAAATAGCTTGGGCATGAAACAAAGCTACTGTATATGCGTTAGATATATCATTTTTTGCATTTTTCCCGCCGCATCAATGAATATCGCTTTGAAGCCTCAACTGTCACAATTCTATAATGCACTGATTCGACGCATCACTTCTTTTTTCTAGCCTCTTTTCATTTAGCATGAGATGAGAAATAACTTGCTTTGTGCAAGTTATCAAACCTCCAAACTTAAATTATTGTTTGTCCCCAAGCAATGCCCTCTAACTACTCTACAAGATTAACTAATATCTAAAGATTAATCTTCAGCACCCAGAACCTTCTATATTTCCTCCAACTAAACTTTTCTAAAGAATTTAGTCTTTACTTATATCTCCCACTAGACTTAAGATCTTCTTCCTGCGCTTAACTCACTAAGTTGAAACTGTGCAGAGAAGTTTACTTGCAATACCAACTCTGCCGCATATGATTTTGATTTTTTTTTAATTATATTTTCATTTTTTTAAGCAGAAAGCTCAACATTAAAACACATGCGTTCGTTTTGGCTTGCCCACATTTTTTTACAACCCTAAACTCTCATAGGATACTTATGCGCTCACGTGCAAAGGCAAACGGGGTGTCTTGAATACCCCTGACTACTAGTGCAAAGATACTAGAGCAACACATTTATTTAAATTTGTTGAGCCATAACATCTAAAGCACCCCCTAACTTAAAACTGACAATGCCCCCATTGTCCCTCAAACTTGAACAAGGGAATGTTATGCGGTGCTCTAAGCAGGAGTTGACTGGGCTACGAGGCACCAAGTCATCGAGCGAAAAATGAAAATTCCTAAGGCGAAGGTGAAGGATTAGAATTCCCTAATTCCGTTAGAGGTAGCGAATTTGGATCGATTCGTATTTTAAATAAGTTTTCTAAAATACCAGTGTATTGGAAAATCATACAGAACAATTCTATATATAAACTAGACTAAGCATGCATTAGATCTAAATCTAATAATTAAAAGAATGAAATACTTACTTGTTGAAGACTTTCTTCAATGAACCCCCACCAAGAATAATATGATCACAGTAGGGACACTACCACCGAGATCTTCCACTTATATATCTCTACGACTAGGAACCAAGTTGTGGGACTTGGTGTTCTTGAATTTTGGGAAAACGAATTTCACTATAATGTTGTGAAATTCCTAGAGAGAAATTTTGCTTGAGAGCAAAGTCTTGTGTTATGAGTTATTTCAATTGGGAAGACTTCATGTCCTTTATATCAAGTGTCATATCTCTTTCCTATTCATAATAGGTTAGGGATATATTTAATTAATTTATAATTAATTACTCTCCTCAATTTTAATAGGATGAAGATTCCTTTTATTACTTAATATTAATTAATTAATTAAATCAATAATTCAATCAAATTTAATTAATTTCATTTACATCATATTTATATGAATATCTCCCACATAACCTATAGCTTTTAATTAAATAATCAATTAATTCTCCAATTAATTAATTACTATATCAAATATCATGTATTTAATTTAAGCATAAAATTAAATCGTATTTAATTGTACCTCATACAATTAACTTGATTTGCCATAATGGATATTGAACTATTCAATTTTTTTTTCAAGACTAATTTTCCCTAATTTCCCTTTATGAGCTAGCAGGGGGACCTAATGGGCCTACAGATCAGAAACTCCAATGATATGAGGTTAAATGACTAAACTCATTAATCAATTTAACCAATGTTCATTAACTGCAGGTCACTCACCTAAAGACCTACAGCTGCACTCTTGTCACTACAGAATATTCCTGTGTCCACGAATATAGACCAATAACGGTAAGTCAATCTTTAACGAGTGTTCGTAACGCCAGATGGGTCACATTACCATTTTACCCCTAGGTTACCTTTGTCTTCTTAAGTACCACTTATTCCACTAATGAATAACCCGTTTATTGTCCAACTAGTAAATGGAAGTTCCTCTCGGGCAAGGAGAGGATGGGCACCCTTGTTCAAGACCATGAATCAACCCTTAAAGGAACACTCGTATACTTGACCTAAAGACGAGAAGAAGTAAATTCGATCTTGTGTTGTTAAGTTCCAGTGTTTGGTTTTACGTCTTAAAACTTTTGGGGTGTGATAATTGTCCAAAAGGTAGTTATTTAGGCGTCATTTCTATAGGGATTTGTGTGTCTTTTGTGCTTAATAGGGTTGGTTTTAGATATACATTATATGTTTTAACCCATTTGGAAGAATGGAAGCTTTGGAAGTTATTTTGTGCAGAATGCATTGTTGAGCGATTTGAGGGAGCAAATTCTGTGCTGCAACAAAGTTGAGAGCAAAACTACCATGTCACAGCTTGTTAGCCAAGTTGACAAACCGACTTCTGTTGAGTTATTTTTGGGATAAAGGAGCAAGGAGAGCCATACACGTGTCTAGGTCAACCTAAATCAAGCTTTCCTCAACTCTATAAAATGAGGTAGCCGCCCAAGTCAAATTCATTCCACTTTTGAGAGAAAACATTCCATTCTTGGAAAGTTACTTCCACCTTTGGGAGCCGAATAGAGGAGAGATTGGAGACCACCAAAAAGACCATCGATTGTAAGTTGTTCAAGGGAATTAATTTTTTCTTGTTTTATCTTGTAGTCATGGACATGCTTACTCAGATGGTAATGTGTGTTTCCATGAATCTTATGAACTAAGTAGCTTAGGCGTTGGTTAGGAAACAATGTGATTGTTGTCCTTAATTTCTAGTAATAAATATTGATTATTGCATCTGTTGGGTTTTATGCCCTAAAACTCGTAGATAGTGAGTGTAACCGTTGACCGGATATTAATGAAATAATATTGATATATTTTTCCATTAATTGTTATTAGTTATTTTATGTTTGTCTTTGCCTAATAATAACCCTAATCCAATAAACTAGACATCCAAGGCTGTAATATGAGTCTTGAACTATATGTAGCGACATATGGGATCATTGTTCAAGAAACAGCCTAAAGGGTCTATAGTATAGGGATAAGACTGGGTGCCTTATCCTGGTGACACTATGGATACGACCCACTTTGTATTTGATACAAACGCTGCGATCCAACGCGTTCGTGTAGGAGACATGCGAGTGGGGGTATCCTATGCAATGAGTTTGCATAAGACCGGACCGCGAAATAGTAATCACTAGTTATAACACCGTTAACTAGTTGGTTTTCTATTTTCACTAGGACGACATAGACAACTTAGTCTTAATCTTGAGTTGATTATGGACTCCTGCTCATGAGAGATTGTCCTTTGATTTGTATGGGTGAGAGTGGCCAATACGCCGACTCAATAAGCCTACCACTTTGGGGACAAGATCGAATGGGGAGCTGGGAACATAATCGTACAAGATGGAATTCACTTCTTCCCGACTTTAGGGAAGCAGATGAGTGTTCCCTTAAGTGGTTACTCCGAGTCTTGAACAAAGGGCCCTACCCTCTCAATGGCACGAGAGGGTTTTCTGTTTGATGGTTGGACCATAAACAGATTGTTCATTAGAGGAGAATTGGTACTTAAGGAAATAGAGGTGACCCAGGGGTAAAACGGTAATTTGACCCAGCTGGTGTTACGGACACTCGTGAACGACTAACTAGTCGATATTGGTCTAAGATCCGTGGACACAGAAAATATGTCTGCAGTGAGAAGAGTGCAACTGTGAGTCTATAGTGGAATGTACACACAGTTAACGAATATTGATTATTATGGTTAATGAGTTTAACCAATTAATCTCACATCGTTGGAGCTTCTGATCTGCAGGTCCATAAGGTCCCACTGGTAGCTCGTAAAGTAATTTGAGGCAACAAAGTAATTAAATGTAAATTGAAAATGTTCAATTTACTAAGGGAAATAAATATAATATATATTGATATATTATTATGAGAGAAATTAATATTTGAAGAAGTTCAAATATAAATTTATGGAAGATTGAAAGAATTAATTAATTTAAGTCCTAAAAGTGTTTGGGCAAAATTAATTAATTCAAGGCCGGAAATTAAATATGTGATATTTAATTGGTGGTTAATTAATTAAAGAATTCATTAACCATGAATTAATCAATTATGTAAATAATTAATCACTTAAGGAAGTGATTAATCATTTATGGGAATGATCTAATTACTTATGGAAGAAATTAGTCATTTATGGAAAAGATTAATCAATTGGGGAATTGATTGATCATGATTGATTAATTAAGGAATAAGATTGAATCAATTTTGGAAAAGATTGATTTAATTGAATATTTTATTCATGGCCTCTCTTCTATAAATAGAACACTAGACCTAATTGGTCATGACACTTGACACTCTTGAAAGACAAGACCTAGAATTCTCTCTAGCCTCCCTTTTAGAGAAAGACTCCCACAAGTCTTTGGCCTCCTAGACTTAGAGACATACCGGTGTAACCTCTGTGGTTATTGTGTCATTCAAAGAAGAAAATCCAGCGATCAAGAGGCGAGAAGGCTGCTGCGTTTTCGTTCGTTGGAGCGTTGTCGGCGAAGAACGGTCAAGTCTACAACGGAGGTTTGTAACGGTTCTTCCTCTTTTCGTTAGAAAAGTTTTTAAAATAAATTTAGATTTATTTTAGCATGTTTAAACCGATTTTACAGCGACTTTAAAGTTAGTTTAAAGTTTTGTTTGAGTAATCGTAACGGTATTTTAATGTTAATTAATATACGGCGTAAGGTCCAAACGATGCGCTTCCGCTGCGTGGGGACTTTTATTCCCTTCAGCATCTTGATTAATTGTTGTGCTCATTTATATTTTATGTCCGCCTGGCCAGTCGGTATGAATACCTCTCTCTAGTTTCAGGGATGATTTAGGGAGTGTGTGACGATTAATCACACTAGATCATTGTGTATTGGTGAACGCCAGTGACTGAGCTAGGGATAGCAAGTTGCCTAGTGCTTGATCTGTAGTACTTCATTGGAGTTGAAACACATTCCAAAATATCTAGTGTTTCGGGAGGAATCTGCTAATAAGACTGCGAGAGTTTTGCGTGATCAATAATATTGCTAGAGCATCTTTTAAAACAATTACTAAATCCTGACCAGCGCCTGTTTCTAATTTGTCTGCCTATTTGCTTATTTTCCGTTCTGTCATTTCTTTTGCTTCAGCATTATTCTTATAAAAACCAATCATTTTTACCATCTTTGAAACCATTAAAGAGTTATACAAAATAGATAAATTGGAAGCTAGTTCAGACCTTAGATTGAGAATCCTTATTACTTGCTGCGAACTGTGTATACTTGCACAGAGTTCTAGAGTCGTTTTATACCATATTTTTACTCACTCTAGAAACCCAACAAGTTTTTGGCGCCGTTGCCGGGGACTGGTTTTGTGCTAGAACTTTTTGATTGTTTCTTTTGTTTTTGCAGGCGGGAGTTTGTTGCATGAACGATCCGCCTTACGTAAGGTTCGAGCTTGATCCAGAAATTGAGAGGTTATTTAAGAGAAGAAGGCGAGAGCAGCGTAGGAACCAGGATCAAATGGATAACGTGTCGCGTCTCTCGCAGGGTCCTGAAGATCTAGTGAACCCCCAGCAGATTCGTTTGTTGCAGCAAAATCCGCCGCTAGAGCAAAATGAGCAGCAAAATAATAAGGCTGGGAATCCTATCTTTGTAGCAAACGATAAGACCAGAGCCATTCGAGCGTATGCTTTTCCAATGTTTGATGAGTTGAATCCAGGGATTGCACATCCTCAAATTCAGACAACAAATTTTGAGATGAAACCGGTAATGTTTCAGATGTTGCAAACCGTGGGTCAATTCCATGGTTTATCATCTGAAGATCCTCATTTGCATCTTAAGTCTTTTCTGGGAGTTAGTGATTCTTTTGTAATTCAAGGAATGCCTAGGGATGCCCTTAGATTAACTTTGTTCCCACATTCTCTCAGAGATGGAGCAAAGACTTGGTTAAATTCTTTTGCTCCAAGATCAATTAGGACATGGAATGAGTTAGCTGAAATTTTTTTGAGTAAATATTTCCCACCAAATAGAAATGCTAAATTAAGGAGTAAAATAGTAGGGCTTGGGAGAGATTTAAGGAGCTTTTGCGAAAGTGTCCCCATCATGGTTTACCACATTGTATCCAAATGGAAACATTTTACAATGGGTTAAATGGAGCACCTGAAGGTATGGTGGATGCTTCGGCTGGAGGGGCCTTTTTGGAAAAAACTTTTAATGAAGCTCATGAAATTTTAGAAAGAATATCTACTAATAGTTGTCAGTGGTCGGATGTTAGAGGCACAAATAAAAAGGCAGTAACTCTTAGGAGTGGTAAGCCACTAGAGGAAAGAAAATAGCCTAGTAAAACCCAGGATATAAAAAAAATAGTGATAAAAATGTTGTTGTTGAGAAAGAGTCTGGTCAGGGTGCTGGAGGCAGCAATAATGATGTTGGAGCAGCTGGTTCTGTTCTAGATGTGGAACCACCTTATGTGCCGCCCCACCTTATGTACCACCTCTACCTTTTCCACCAAGGCAAAAGCCTAAGAATCAGGATGATCAATTTAAAAAGTTTTTAGAGATTATTAAGCAATTGCATATAAATATCCCTTTAGTAGAAGCTATTGAGCAAATGCCTAATTATGCTAAATTTCTTAAGGATATTTTAACTAAAAAGAAGAGGTTAGGTGAGTTTGAAACTGTATCTCTTACTGAGGAATGTAGTGCTATTCTTAAGAATGGGCTACCACCCAAGGCTAAGGATCTAGGATCGTTTACTATACTTGTATCTATAGGTGGAAAAGAGTTAGGTAGAGCACTCTGTGATTTAGGTGTGAGCATTAACCTTATGCCTCTTTCGGTCTATCGAAAGCTAGGTATTGGTGAAGCTAGGCCTACCACAGTCACACTCCAATTAGTTGATAGGTCTATCACATATCCAGAGGGTAAAATTGAGGATGTCTTAGTGAAAGTAGATAAATTCATATTTCTTGTTGATTTTATTATTTTAGACTATGAGGCTGTAAAAGATGTCCCAATTATTCTAGGTCGTCCATTTTTTGCTACTGGTAGGGCGTTGATAGATGTTCAAAAAGGGGAATTAACAATGAGAGTTTGTATGAGGAAGTGAAATTTAATGTGTTTAAGGTGTTTAAGGCCATGAAGTATCTAGACGAAATGGAAGATTGCTCTTTCATTAGGATTCTAGATAACACAATTGTTGAGACAACAATACAGGATTCGGCTGATAAGCATTTGGAAGATCATGGAGAGGTTAGTGTAGAGGATTTAGAAGTTTGTTCTTTATAAAGAAAAGATGAAAAAGAAGTGTTTAGGTGTGAGGATGTTTTTGAGTCTTTAGATATAGATAAAAGGAAGGCTTTTCGTATTAAACCATCCCTGATTGAGGCACCTACTTTAGATTTGAAGCCCTTGCCGGATCATCTAAAGTATGTGTATCTTGGGGAAGGTGGGACGTTGCCCATTATTGTTGCATCAGATTTAATGTCGGAGCATGAAGAGGCGATAATAAAATTACTGCAGCAATACCGCAAGGCTATTGGTTGGACATTAGCTAACATTTAGGGAATTAGCCCATCTTTTTGAATGCACAAAATCACTCTAGATGAGGGATCCTTTAGGAGAATTGAGCAACACAGAAGGCTTAACCTTGCAATGAAAGAGATTGTTAAAAAGAAGATGATTAAATGGTTGGATGCTGGCATTATTTATCCAATTGCAGATAGCAATTGGGTAAGTCCGGTCCAATGCGTTCCTAAGAAAGGAGGTGTCACTATGGTGAGCAATAAAGACAATAAGTTGATCCCAACCAGGACAGTAACTTGCTGGAGGGTTTGCATGGATTATAGGAGGCTCAATAAAGCTACCCATAAGGACCATTTCCCTCTGTCATTTATTGCCCAAATGTTGGATAGATTGGTTGGTCAGGCCAACTACTGTTTCTTAGATGGTTATTATGGGTATAACCAGATTACTATTGCTCTTGAGGATCAGGAGAAAACTACTTTCACCTGCCCTTATGAGACATTTGCTTTTTGGCGAATGCCTTTTGGCCTTTGCAATGCTCCAAAAACATTTCAGCAGTGTATGTTAGCAATTTTTTATGATATGATTGAGTCCACTTTTGAGGTATTTATGGACGATTTTTCAGTTTTCGGAGGGTCTTTTCAGAATTGTTTAGATAATTTAGGCAAGGTGTTAAAAAGATGTGAGGATACCCATCTAGTTCTTAATTGGGAAAAATGTCACTTCATGGTGAAGGAGGGCATAGTGTTAGGTCATAGGATTTCTAAGAATGGTCTAGAAGTTGATAGAGCAAAAATTGAGGTGATTGAGTGACTATAACCACCGAGTTTTGTGAATGGGATTCGAAGTTTTTTATGTAATGCTGGATTTTATAGAAGGTTCATAAAGGATTTTTTCAAAATTAGTAAACCTCTTTGTAACTTATTGTGTACTAATCATGTTTTTTACTTTGATGCAGATTGTAGGAAGGCTTTTGAGACTTTAAAAGCTGCTTTAATCTCAGCACCCATTCTTTGTGCACCTAATTAGAATTTACCATTTGAGGTAATGTGGGATGCGTGTGATGCTGCGGTAGGTGCTATGTTGGGGCAAAAGCAGTGCAAATTTATCCATCCTATATATTATGCAAGCAGAGTTTTAAATGAGGCCTCTTTTCAATAGGGATTTGTATGTCTTTTGTGCTTAATAGGGTTGGTTTTAGATATATATTATATGTTTTAACCCATTTGGAGGAATGGAATCTTTGGAAGTTATTTTGTGCAGAATGCATTGCTGAGAGATTTGAGGGAGAAAATTCTGTGCTGCAGCAAAGCTGGGACCAAAACTGCCACGTCACAGCTCGTTAGCCAAGTTAACAAACCGACTTCTGTTGAGTTATTTTCGGGATAAAGGAGCAAGGAGAGCCATACACGTGTCTAGGTCAACCCAATTCAAGCTTTCCTCAACTATATAAAAGGAGGTAGCCGCCCAAGTCAAATTCATTCCACTTTTGGGAGAAAACATTCCATTCTTGGAAAGTTACTTCAACCTTTGGGAGCCAAATAGAGGAGAGATTAGAGACCACCAAGAAGACCATCAATTGCAAGCTGTTCAAGGGAATTAATCTTTTCTTGTTTTATCTTGTAGTCATGGACATGCTTACCCAGATTGTAACGTGTGTTTCCATGCATCTCATGAACTAAGTAGCTTAGGCATTGGTTAGGAAACAATGTGATTGGCGTGCTTAATTTCTAGTAATAAATATTGATTATTGCATCTTAATTAATTGTTGTGCTCATTTATATTTTATGCCCGCCTGGCCAGTCGGTATGAATACTTCTCTCTAGTTTCAGGGATGATTTAGGGAGTGTGTGGCAGTTAATCACACTAGATCATTGTGTATTGGTGAACGCCAGTGACTGAGCTAGGGATAGCCAATTGCCTTGTGCTTGATCGGTAGTACTTCATTGGGGTTAAAACACATTCCAAAAGATCCGAAGTTCCGGGAGGAATTTGCTAATAAGACTGAGAGAGTTACTAAATCCTGATCAATAATATTGCAAGAGCATATTTTAAAACAATTACTAAATCCTGACCAGCGCCTGTTTCTAATCTGTCTGCCTATTTGCTTATTTTCTGTTCTGTCATTTCTTTTGCTTCAACAATATTCTTATAAAAACCAATCATTTTTACCATCTTTGAAACCATTAAAGAGTTATACAAAATAGATAAAGTGGAAGCTAGCTTAGGCCTTGGATTGATAATACTTATTACTTGCTGCGGACTGTGTATACTTTCACAGAGTTTAGAGTCTTTTTATACCATATTTTTACTCACTCTAGAAACCCAACATTTGTAGATAGTGAATGTTAACGAATTATACACTAGTATCAATAAAATGTTATTGAGGTTAATGCAGTAAAGTGTTATTGTCATATTAAGTCTGAAATTGCACAATATGACCCAAATCGAATAAACTAAGATCCAAGGTTGATTACATGTAACTTGAACTAGTATGTGGGGACATATGGGGATCAGTGTTCAAATAACAATCTAAAAGGTCTATAGTACAAAGATATGGTTGGGTACCTTATCATGGTAACACTATGTGATACGACCCGTTTTTTATTTGATACAGATGTATTGATTTAAGGCGTCCATGTAGGAGACATACGAGCAGAGGTATCCTATGCAATGATTTTGCATGAGATTGGACCACGAAATAGTAAACCACTAGATGTAACACCGTTAACTAGTTAGGTTACTGTTTCAATAGGATGACCTAGGTAACTCAGTCTTAATCCTGAGTGTGTCATGAACTCATTCTCATGGGGGATTGTCCTTTGATTAATATTGGTGAGAGTAGCCTGCACCTTGACTCAATAAGCCTACTTTCTTTGGGACAAGACCTAATGGGGGCTGGGGACATGGAACACAAGAGGAAGTTCACTCTTTCTCGCTTCTAGGAGAAGTAGATTAGTGTCCCCTTCAGTAGTGACTCCGGGTCTTGAACAAAGGGATGCCGCCCTCTCACTAGCTCGAGAGGGACTTTCTATCTGATGGTTGGACAATAAACAAGTTGTTCATTAGAGGAGCATTGACACTTCAGGAGCCATGGGTAACTAAGGGGTAAAACGGTAATTTTACCCAACTGTAGTTACAAACACTCGTGAAGGATTGACTTACCGTTATTGGTCAATGTCCGTGGACACAGAAACATTCTACAGTGAGAAGAATGCAGTTTTGGGTCTTTAGTGAAGTGACCCACAATTAATGAATATTGGTTAATTCGATTAATGAGTTTAGTCAATTAACATCATATCATTGAAGCTTCTGATCTGTAGGTCCTTTAGGTCCCTCTACTAGCTCATAAAGAGTGATTGGGAACAATTTATCTTGAAATAATTTCAATAGTTCAAATTCATGTTAGGAATCAAGTTAATTGTATGAGATACAATTAATATAATGTGTAATGATACATTATAATATAAAGTTTAATATATGTGATTAAACTTTATTATATTGAAAGAATATATATATTTGAAAGAGTTCAGATATATGACTAATTAAGTCTATGATATTTAATTAGTTAATTAATTAATTAATTGTGAATTAATTAATTATTGAATTTAGTTTAAATTAAATGTGATTTAATTAAACTATTATATGAGAGATATATATTAGAATATGAGTCTAATATGTAATTAATTAATTTTGGTAGATGTTTAATTAATTATAAAATTAATTAATTGTTCAATTTAGTTTAGTTAAATGTGATTTAATTAAATAAAAACTATAGATTAATTTTAATGTGAATATGATTCATATAAAAACTATAGGTTATAAGAGAGATGCACATTTGAATGTGATTCAAATGTTTGATTAATTAAATATGTGATATTTAATTGATCTAAGAATTATTTAATTATGAATTAATTAATTGTGTGGTTTAATTAATTTAATTAAGATTAATTAAAACTATATATTATGTGAGGACAATGTATTTAAATATGATTTAAATGCAAATATGCTTAATTAATTAATATGATTAATTGATTAAGATATAGTTAATTAATTTATTTAGTTGAATTAATTTTAATTAATTAATTAGTAACCATTTGATTTGGTGGACGGTTGAGATTTAATCTCCCCCCTCACATAGGCCACGCACATGAAGGGGTTCATGCATCCCTGTTTCATTATGCATATTGCAGAATCTATAAATCTCTCAACACTCAATCAACTCTCTCTAACTCTCTCACTTTTCTCTCAACTTCAAGCATACAATGAGAACACTTTTCTCTGTAGAAAATTCTCTTTTCCAAGATCGGAGTCCCCCACTCCGTTCCCAACCAAAGAGTCATAGCGGGGAAACCAAATGGTGGTGTTCGGTGTAGTGGCAAAATCAAGAAGTGTTCAAGATTCTCAGAGTCATAATCAGAGGTATTCTTCTCATTCTTGTTAGATTAGATCTAATTAATTGATTAGCCTAATTAGAATTGTGAATTCTGTGTGTTTTTGCCAATGTATGGGTATTTTGATTAAACAAAATTAATTTAAGAACGGTCCAATTGCGCTTCCGCTTTACGGAACTGGGAATTCAGATTCTTCACCCAGTCCCCACTCGGTTTTATCCCTGAAATTGTAGGTTTATTGAGTCGATGAAACCAGCCACTCTCATCCATACAAATCTAAGGATAATCGCTCATGAAAAGGAGTCCATAACAGACTCAGGATTAAGATTGTGTTATCTAGGTCATCCTATTGAAATAGAAACCTACCTAGTTAACGGTGTTGCATCTAGTGATTGCTACTTCACGATCTGGTCTTATGCTAACTCATTACATAGAGTACCCCCACTCGCATGTCCACTACATAAACACTTTGGCTCAATGCATTTGTATCACATACAAAGTGAACCGTATCACATAGTGTCACTAGGATAAGGTACCAGGATAAGGTACCCAACCTTATCCTTATACTATAGACCCTTTAGGTTGTTACTTAAACATTGATCCCCGTATGTCTCCACATACATTTAAAGTTTCATAAAACAACCTTGGATGTTTAGTTTATTGGATTTAAGGTTAATTATTGCAAGACTAAGAATAACAAATTCAATAACTCCTTATGAAATAATTTCAATAACTCTTTATTGATGTATTCTAGCATCTTTAGAGACTTTATTAAAATTTTTCAAAATTTTTCTTGTCTAAGTTGAGCCAAAGTCCTTTCTAGCTTAGTCTGGTTGGTTTTAGTTGGTTTTATATGATTCAAAATTATGTTGTCACTTCGATAGGATAGGTAACATGTTTTGAGGAAAATTTTGCAAAATAGATTGTTTTATAATTAGGGAGTGAGAAAAATAATTTTTTCCTTGTTGAACTTCAAAAGAATTTTTTTTTTTATTTTGTTCTTGAAAAGGATCATGAAAATAATATACATACATATATATATATATAAGCTTGTCTTTGATGTGCTTGTCGGGGTAAAAAAAGCTACCTCTATTGTGATTAGTTAGGTCGTCCAAGGGTTAAACTCGAGAAATGTGGTCCAACAGTAGATGTGTGAAAGCTAGTGTCCCTTAAAAATCATATATATTCAAATTTAGAGCCCTTTGGTTAAGAGAAAAGAAAGAAAGCTCAACATTTGTATCTTCAACAAGTTAGTTTGTTCCTTACCCTTAATGCATTATGCCTTAGTCCAGTGTAGGTGGAAGATGGAATGGGAGTTATATAAGTCCTTCTCGAACTTTTCAAAACCTCTTAAGGGAAGACTTAACTCACTTTTATGCATGAGAAAGAATTTGAATAATATTAATCTGACTCTAACTACGCTAGAATTGCATGTGATTCTCTTGAACAGAATATCGATTATGTTTATCCTTGAGGAATTGAGTCATGAACATAGCATTGCATCATAATCTCTTTCATTCTAGTCTTAGCTTGCTCGAGGACTAGCAAGGTTTAGGTTGAGGATATTTTGATAGGTCTAATTTGATATACATTTATAATCTCCCAAATTTCTTATTTTATTTAATTCATTACGAAAAATCCTTTAAAATGAGTATAATATGTATAGGTCCATAACGAAGGTCCAGAGTCAAAATGAGACCTAAACGAGCAAAACCAAACCAAAACGAGCCTTAGAATCAAATTCCCGAGGCTAGAGCATCTAGACACTGGAGGGAAGCGTCGCAATGCTATAAAGCAACAATTTCAAGCCATAAAACACGAGGGGGAACCGTCAAGACGCTGTTCGACGCCTGTGCTCGACGGTGTAAGGAATTGGACCAGCGTCGAGATGTTGTGCCCTAACATCTTGACGTAAGGCAGAATTTCCAGATTCTGCCTTCCTTATTTGTTGAACGATTTTCCCATCTTTAAGCTCTCGTTTCGGCACCAAAATCTCATGACTTGGAGGCCAAGGTGTGACGCCCCGTGTCTTTCAGTGTATTTAAATTCCATGAATATAGTCGAAAGGAAAATAAATTTCTATTTTGGCTGGAACTTAGGGATTTAATTTTAAACCAAAGTGTTTGGGAACTAAGCGTTATTAAAATAAAATCCCTCCCTAAAGCTCGTTGGACTTGGTCTGCGTTGGTTGAGGAGTTTAGGCATTAAAATTCGAAGTGTACGCTGAATATCGGGTGTTAGTAGTGTGAGATCCTATTTTTGGGCTTAATGGGTTTAAAGAAAAAGAAAAATGAATTAATAAGGATTAAAAAGAAGAAGCCCTAAAAGCTCTCTCTCTCCATCTCTTTCTCTCAATCCATCGTGAAGCAAGCCCCCATCCCTCATTCTCTTTGTGCTTGCCATGAGACTCATTCCCTAGTCGCCGCCTTGTATGCCCTTTACCGTCGCCGTCATCGCGTGGGTCTCCTTCGTGTTGTTCTCTTCGCGAATCTCTCTCCCTCTCTCGGGTTTTCGCGTGGAAGATGCCGACCGTGGGGTTCTCGTGCGGGGTTATTCCTCCCTCTCTGTGGTTCGGCCAAGCCCCGTTTCTTATGGGTTTTTCGCTGTGAAGTTAAAGACTTGTGGGTCTCTTCTTCCTTTGCGTTTTTCATCCTTAAAACCCGTGGGTAATCTTCCCATCTCTTGTTTTTGGTTGTTTTGAGGCTCAATCTAAGCTTCTCTTGGTTCAATGTTGTTAGATCTCGTGTGTCAAGCGATTCGAAGCCCTGTCGTTCCCGTTTCAGTCGATTCCGCCTCTGTCTAGCAACGTTCTCGGCTGTTGTTGGTGTCGTTTGGCGTTTCCGGTAAGTCTAGGCTCTTACCCATGTTCAGTTTGTGTTAGAATCAAATGCCCAATGGTTTAGGTGCTGAAATTTTGATATTAGCGTTGATTTTCTGATCTGTAGCGCCGTCTAGGTGTTCGATTAAGTTCAACTCGGGTACCCACTGCCCAAGGACCATTCTAGCGCGTTGTTAGAGGTTAGAACAACCCGCCTAGCGTGAAAACGGGTCCGTTTGGGTAAGTTCCTTGCTGTCCCTTTATCTATAGCGTGAATACGATTCTAGAACAACTGGCACTGTTGGCCAGTAGGCAGGAGTTTGCTGAGAGGCAAACTTTAACCTTCTGGACTAACGTTAAGAATCATGATGCTGGTTTGAAGAGGGCGCTGCAAGAAAATTTTACAAAACCTTATCCAGCGCTCCCTGCATTCCCCGAAGACCTGCTGAACCCCTGGATTCCACCGCCGCTTACTGAGAAAGAAGATGAAGAGGAAGATCTGGGTCAGGAAGATTGAAGAGGGATTTGAACGCACAATCTTTTTGATGAAATATTTTGTTTGCTGGCGCATTCCTGACCCCATCTTCTATATGATTGCTTGTCTTGTTTCTTTTTAATTTTTCTGTTTTAAAAAATATATCTCTATTTTTGTAATATTTTTTAATATGTTTAATGAATTTCCGAATATTTATGTTCCATGAGCATTGAGTAAGCTTGGACTGATTACGCTTAATTAGATCAAGGTATTCTGATCTCCAGAAACCTTTTGCTTGGGAATTTCTTCTAGCCTGGTCTGTTGCTGCGGCAAAGAAGATTTTTGAAGGTAGTATTGACTTATATGATCCACTTTAAGCTTAATCTGAGTCCCATGTTTAGCTTAAAAATTCAGATAGAAAAATTTAAGTTTGGGGGTATAATTGCTTTATTAATGATTCATTGGGGACAATGAATAATTCAACTTTGGGGGACTTTTTGCTACTCCAATTATTTTGCTCGAGCATTCCTCTCCTTCAATTAAAATTTGTTAGGTTATTGACTAACCGGGGACATTTGGGATACCCACAGTTTGTCTTCGCGTCAAAAGATGACCTAGGAAATATGAACAAAATGATTTGCTGGAAAAAAATGGATTGTTGAAAATTTTGCTGAAAAAATTGACGGAGCAAAAGTTTTGAGGGATGAATGATGATCCAGTAGTTTTTCTGTCTCCCATAACTTAGGTGAGCTTCATCATAAAATGTCGCCATCCTGAGGGGCAAGAGATAGAACAACTAAGGATTTTTGAGCTTTATAATGAGTATTGAGCCTAGTTGGTGATGAGCTTGAGGCAAGGGTATACTGCACCATAAAGTGGGTCATCCTATGCTTAAGAGCTTATGACTGTAAGGCTGCTTTAAGTCTGATAAATAATGATATAAACCCCTTTAAAAATATGTTTTGAAATGTCTGATAATAGAGCTAGGTTGTGGTGAGTTCTTAGAATTAAGTTGAAAAGTGGTGATTATTTGTCCATGCCGGAGAAATCATTTTGCTGCAGCAGAGCTTGGTTTTGCAGAGTGCTCAGGTAAAGGTTGAAGGTAGTGTTGGACTGTCTGGTTTGATTAAGTTATTCTTTGTCTAATGTTCTGAATTCTTGAAGGAAGGTTGGTTAGTATTGCTCGAGACACGCAATAGTTCAAGTTTGGGGGTATGATAACTGCCCAAAAGGTAGTTATTTAGACCTCAATTATATAGGGATTTGTGTGTCCTTTATGCTTATTAGGGTTGGTTTTGGATAGATATTACATGTTTTAACTCATTTGGAAGAATGGAAGCATTGGAAATTATTTTGTGCAGATTATGCTGTTGAGCGACTGGAGGAAGCAAATTTTGTGCTGCAGCAAAACTGGGAACAGAACTGCCACATCACAGCTCATTAGCCAACTTCATGAACCGACTTCTATTGAGTTATTTTCGGGATAAAGGAGCAAGGAGAGCCCTACACGTGTCCAAGTTGACCTAATTCAAGTCTCCTATCCTTCTATAAAAGGAAGTAGCCGTCGAAGTCAAATGCATGCCATGTTTTCCCTTGGGAGCCGAATATTTTAGAGAGATTGAAGATTGTCAAAAACACCATCTTCCGCAAGCTGATTAGGGAGTTTATTTTCTTTATTAACTTGTGGTTATGGACATGCCTACTCAGATTGTAATTCGTATTCCTATGCCTATTATGAACTAACCAGCACCTGTCTTTAATTTGTCTATCTATTTGTTTACTTATTGTTCTGTCATTTATTTTGCTTCAGCATAATTCCGATAAAACCCAATCATTTTACTATTCTTGAAACCATTGGAAAGTTACACAAAAATAGGTAGAGTGGAAACTAATTCAGGGCTCGGATTGGTAATATTACATGCTGCAGACTGTGTATACTTGCACAGGAATTCTAGAGTATTTTATATCATATTTTTACTCACTCTAGGAACCCAACAGTGTGCTAAGCATGTTGTTTGTTGCGATTGTTTGTTTGTGGTTTGGTAAGTGTGAGCTGTTTACCAGTACCACAGTTGTACTGATACCCCCTTCCCCACCTTTCCCCCCAACATTTTAGATGTTGCAGGTATCGAGGATGATCCGGACCTTGGTGGCGAGGAGGAGAGCTACGAGGAAAAGTCCCTAGAGTGGTGGTGTCCATGTGGTTATGTTTTCCTAGTTGTTTTAGTAGATGGTTTGATTAGTTTGAGTTGTGGATCTGTACCTCTGTGATGGTGAGGGATTCACCTGAGAATGGTCGAGTTTATGTTCTAGACTTGTTTGTTTTGTTTAAGTTAATAAGATGTTTAGCTAGTGGAATAGCTTGCACTTTCGTTAATGAGTTGTCTTTAAGTTCCGCTGCGTGGATTCAAATTATTGCAGGTATTGATAAAGTATGATTTGTCTAGAGGAGATAGATTGTGAAATCTGGCTGTAGTTTGGTGGAGTTTGGCTTGTTGCATGATTTAGAAGTGTTTATATTTATATCAGGTGAAGAAAAAAATTGGTTCAGGCCATTTTACGCCGTTATGCTGCCGAAATATTCGGTACATCCGGTTTAAGTGGTCCAGTTCCATAGATAAGGGTTTAAGGGATGAAGTAGCGTCTCTAGGCTAAGGGTTGGAAAACCTGGAGCGTTACACAAGGAGTCCTATAAATAATTAGCTTAGGTTTAGGGTTAATTATCTCTACATTCTTGTATTTTTGTAGCTATTTCTCGCACTTTCTCCATCACTTTTCCAGACTTAGGCTAGTTTATTGAGTTTTTCATGATATTTCAAGGAATAAACCAAGATTGTTCGTGTACCATGAGCGGCTAGGCTCCTCACTCATGTAATCGGGACGTCGTTGTGTAAGTTCATATACTTTTAATGAAGTTTCTTATGCTTTAATTAGCTTGCATGCTTAGTTGATTCCATCTTCATTTTTGTAAATTCAAGTAGTGCTAGGGAAATATTGAGACCTTTAACCATGGTTTGATTGAGTTTAATTGCAAATTAGAGTAGTATTTGAGATGGATGATTTACTTATTGTTATAAAGGTGTTAATTCCCCCCGATTGCATGCATGCCTAATCTAGCAAGTTCTCAATGCGGTTTGAATTAATGAATTGGCCAATTAGTTAATTTAGACTAGAATCGGGCTAACTGTGTTGGCTTGTCCGTGATAGTAGAACACGACTCCTGACAACTGATGGGACGAAGTTGTCGAGGCTCCGAGTGTCGAATAAATTTATATTCACCGAACATTAAACTACTTGCAGTAGTAGTGGTCGGGGTCGATCACAAGGAACAACTAGTTTATATCTAATCTCTTTTGTGTTTGTGGTAACAGTAGGGGGGTTGGAAGAAGCGAATTATTGCAGGAAATATAAAATGCGAGAAAGTAAAGTGCAAAAAATCAAACAACAGGAAAATAAACGTGGGTTAGTTAATCTCACCTTGGTGATCACTGTAGCTGGAGACACTCGGATTTTAGTACATTTGTTTTCATTCATTGATTAACATGACAATGATTTAATTGCGAGTTGCCTAATTCGTACTCTAAACTAATTTACTTTATCCCATCGTACATCGATTAAATTCCTAATTAATAATTAATTAACCCTTACTAATCCATCGAGATTAACTAATTAAGCAATTGCATTAAGACCAAGATACCCCTAGAGCGCTAACCCGACTAACTCGTCGAACCAACATCCAATTAATTAATTAACTAACCCCTGCAATGATTAATAAATTAACCAGTTGTTGCTCTAGGCTAGAATGTTTTTAATTAATTAGGAAAAGCCTAAATTAATTATAAACATTTATTTAGACCATATACCTTTCATGCAAACTACAAAGTCAGAAGACTACTCTTGGGACCCGTGCCCATGAATCGGTCTATTGCTAACTACAAATTAAAATTTTGTTAGCTACGTGGATTTCAATTTCTTAGCGGTTTACTAACATACAAGCTATGAGTTAGGGCGTCAATCTAACTTATCGTACATGCTGGTAATGTAAACAAGAATTTAAAATGACATTCAATAATGAAATCATATAATAACACAGTAAAGCTCAATAAATCACAATTCCAAGGTTCGAACTACTGCGAACGACGCTTAGCTGGTCAAAGAAAAGCCTAATCTAAGCCCAAAGGCTTGAAAAAAAAACCTAACTAACCTAAAGCTAAGAAGAACATTACGAAAATCTGAAAAACGAAGAAGAAAAGAGAAAATGGCTTTTGGTTATGACCTAAATCGGAAAATCTGCAATCAAATAATCGCGACAGCGTCTCAAGTTGTACCTTCTGTACACGTGTTGTAATCGAGCCAGCGTCGGGTCTTCTTACTTGGCTGCTTCAATTTTCCTACATTTGACGTTGTTTTCGAGATTTGAATGCTCCGCTTTGGTCTTGAAAGTGTTAATATCTAAAATGCAGAAGCAATTTTGGATCTTGGCACTTAATAAGTACAATTTGATCAATCTTTGTATGATGTTCTAAAGAAGAAAAACAGAGTCATGGATACCAACCTCTTTAAATGGAGAAATTGGTTGGATCCTTTTGTTGTTCTTCTTCACCAATATATCACGAACCATCACTGGATCTTCCTTGTTATCCTCAAGCCTTTGAAACGGATTGTGGGATCCTCTAGTGATGGAATTTTAAGGGAAAAGCTTGAAGAACAAGCTATGGATGTGGGTTTTGGTGAGAGTTGATTTTGGCAGCAATTCCTTAAGGTAAAAGCATGGATTCTTTCAGCAATCTTCTTCCCTTTTATAGAGGAAAGATAGCTGAATGAGAAACACCAAGGATTGACACCATTTCATCCCAAAATGAGTTGGAATTATGGTGGCTTAAGTGAGGGGAGTGCATGGGTTTAGTCACCATGCACTCCACCTCCAAAAATTTATTTAATTTTCATTTTTATTAAATCCAAGATTATCTTGGATTTAATTTCTTAATTTTTTAATTCTAATAATCTGAAAAAATATAAAATTCAATTCTAATTTTCCAATTTAAAATTTATCCAAAATTAATTAAAAATAATGATTAATTAATTTAATATCCAATATTAATATAATATTTTTTTCATCAATCCCAAACATTTTCGAAATGTTATTTTTCAATCATGAATCCCTATTCATGTTCTCGGTAATTAAATCATATTTAAATATTAACAATCACAACCTGGTTTATACAAAACCCGACGTATGGACAACGTCAAACCAATCCAAGCGTTTCCCTTAATTGAATTCGAAGTTATTCATAATTTATCCATCATATTGTTCTAAATGTTAGTCTTGAGCTAACAAGGAGACCTAATGGACCTACAGATCATGGGCTCCAAGGGTACGAGGTTTAACTGGCCAAACCCTTTTAACCTAGTTAACCAACATCCGTTAACTACCGGGATACTCCACTATAGCCTAATAGTTGAACTCCCCTCACTGTAGATATATTTCCATCCACTCGATATAAACATGATTAGTAAGTCAATCCTTCACTGGTCGTTCGTTACTAT
The DNA here is from genome assembly GCA_036850905.1 of Luffa acutangula. Lineage (NCBI taxonomy): Eukaryota > Viridiplantae > Streptophyta > Magnoliopsida > Cucurbitales > Cucurbitaceae > Luffa > Luffa acutangula. Next base: position 12,802,198 of record CM072087.1, read on the forward strand.
AGCTAGGTCAAATGTTCGTTTTACCCCTATAGCACATGTTTGTTCCTCAAGTTCACTGGTCCTCCAATGAACATTTTTTATGGTCCAACCACTAAATAGAGTCCCTCTCGGGCCAATGAGAGGGTGGGGCCCCTTGTTCTGTCCTCAGAGTCAACAGTTAAGGGAACAACCTTTCTACTATCCTTGATTCGGGTAGGAGTGAATTTCGTCTTGCTACACTATCGTCCCCGGCTATCCATCTAGTCTTATCCCCAAAATGGCAAGTTTATTAAGCGTCACTATTAGACCACTCTCACCTATGCAGATCAAAGGATCATTCTAGACGAACACGAGTTCACAGTAAGCTTAAGATTAAGATCGAGTTACTTAGGTCATCACACAAAATAGTCAGTCTTAACAGTAAACAACGTTATAAAGCAAGAGTGAGATATTTCTCGGTCTTGTCTAGTGTAAACATCTTTTACACAGGATGTCCCTACTCGCATATCTCTACATGAACGATCCAGGATCACGTTGTTTGCCTCATTCGTAGAGTAGACCGCATCCATGGTGTTACCAAGATAAGGTACCCAACCTTATCCATTTACTATAGATCATTTAGGTTATATACTCAAAACATGATCCATGTCTATATAGTTTGAGTATTGCATTTTATAACCATGGATGTTTCTATTGGATTTAAGGTATAAAAGAAACAATTTCACTGAATAACATCTTTGTTAGAAAATGACAACAAAACTTGAGTTTTAGGACATAAACCCCAACAAATCTTTTCACCAACTCGTCATCTCGTGGACTTCAAGAACACCAAACGACTCCAAATTAGCTCTTTTTAGCACCTTTTTAACTCGAAATGTGATCTCGGCCTCTTGCTCGTAATATCCTATAAAACATAACAACTAAGCTCATAAGTGGCATAAAACTAGCACGATTAGGACTAAATATATAGGACAAAATTGGTCCTATCAGTAACTCTAGAGTACGTTAGACTTAGGTATTGCAATTGGGATGTTTTGTGAAACTCATGATTTAATTGTTTTGAACTTAAACACGACTACCCCAATTACATGACTTTCAAGGTATTGATTTATACTCTTGTAATCCTTTGCTTTATATTTCTCATTTATTCCTGAACCCCCCATTTTGTTACCTAAATGAAAAAGGAAAATAAAACCTCGTTTCCATAGACTCCTTTTGATTGACCCTGACCACTATTGCTACAAGTTAGCCTTAGTTGTTGTGGATTACAAAAAAAATTTATACGACCTTCGACAGTCATCTATCAATGAGCATTGTCACCCATGTACTCTTTTATGTAGTTAAAGGCTCCCATTTTTGTAAGTGTAATTACAAATATATATGCACATTGGAAGTTATCTAGAGCATTGTTTTTATTTGTGTGTAGGCTAAGGTTACTTATTTCATGTTAAATGAGGGTATATATACTCATATACTCGTATTTAAATTTTCATTTATATAGTTATAGGTATAATTGTAAATGTATACGCACACAAGAAGTTATATATAACATACTTTTTACTAGTGTGTGTAAGGGTTACTTATTTCATGTTAAATGAGGGTGTATATACCTACTCATATTTACATCTACTTTTTATGTAGTTATAACTTGTAACTATAATTACAAATATATGTGCATACTGGTAGTTATCTAGACAACATTTTTTATCTTTATGCATGATAGCTAGCTATAATTAAACTAGCAATTAATTTGAATTTAACTTGTCTAATTATAATTGTTGACCCATTAGTGCACGGGACGCAAGTAATATTAAAACAGAAAGTATTCCGAGTATCAAATCCACAAGGAGGAAGAACGATATTTAAGCAACATAATTAAATTGATCACTAAAAATACTTACAAGAAATATTATTTAGGAGCCAACACTTCATGCTAAAACAAATCAGGAAATAAAGCAATTAAACAAATTTAAACGATCAATCCGAAATAAAGATGCGGAGAAAAAATCGAGTGAGAAACGGGGTCTTGAAAATCAGAGTATAGCTAATTAATTATTCTAATTATCCTATCTCAATGTCCGACTAATTATAATCCTAGAATCTCCGTTTAGCACATAGGTTCTCCTTTCGGTCTCCCCTAATTGTAATTAACTCATATTAATAACCTAAGTGTCCTTAGCGCTATTAAATTCGTTAATTAATAAGCTCTGATTCATTTTAGGAATCTAAGTCTAACCAATTACTCTCGCTGTCACTACGAGCAGTTAAACATAGTTGTATGGATTATGATCTATCTAACTTCTCTCCATTGAGTTTCCATTAGGAATCAATTCAATATACAATTGGCCAGATCATATAAAGCATTACGAACATCCATACAAATAACTAGTAATTGGACAAGAGATAGGCAATTATGAATAACAATTATCTGTATACTTTCATTCCAAGACCCCCAAATGGGATTAGCTATACATGGTCAAAAATTCTCACATGTACATGATATAAAGCATAAAATAGAGCAAATAAGAGTAAGAAAAGTGGCCGTCGAGAACCCTGTTGCTTGTGCTTGGCGTCCCTTCGAACCCCGCCCCCGAGCCTCCTAAAATGCTCGCTACAAAATTTCCCACAAAAATCTCACACTCGACCCTCAAAAAGGCTTTAAGAGCCTTGAAAGGAGACTAAAGAAGAGGAAAAGGAAGGATTATTGATGGTTGATTCATGCAAAAATGGGGAGTAAGGGACGCCTTATAGGCCTGGAAAATGGACAGCGTTGCGACGCTGACGTCACAGCGTTGACTGCGACTTGGGCGACAAGAAATGGATAGTGTCACGACCCTGTTCTCCTAGCATCACTACGCTAGGCTGATTCTTGAAGCTTCATGCGCGGATTTTGGGCTGATTCTTGGGCTTTCTCCACACCTTTTTGATCAACTCTTTTCATGATGATTTTTTGGCTTCCTTCTTGACCCAACTTGGAAAATATGGCTTGGATTACTAAATTTTTTGCTATTTTTCTCCATAATTCTTCAATTAACTCCTAGGGACAAAATAAATGAATTTAATTAAATATTCTATAAAAATACCATAAAAGCAAACAAAAGCCTATTAATTTAGGGCTAAAATAGTGGCATTTATGCCCGCTATCACACCCCCAAACTTAAGCTTTTGCTAGTCCTGAGCAAAATAAATTCTAAGGAAGCATGAAATAGAATCACTCAAGCCTCAATGATTTTTAGAACTCTTAAGCAAATATGGAAAACATGCAAGTGGAATAATCAAGCACCGTATACTGGTGAAGAAATCTCAAAGAATTTGAACTTAAATTTTAACGAATAGCATGCTCAAGACTTATCTAATGATTCTTTTACTAACCTAGATTAGTCTTTTGACTTTCTCCATTTGTTTTCCCCTACGCTGGCTAAGAGTCCCTAATAGGTCGGAGTTTTACTATCATGCAACCAAAGAAACTAGGGCGCCTGATATTTTTCTTTTTCAGAGGAAAGTCAAACTCAAATATTTTTCTCTTTTTCTTTTTAGGAATGCTCCCCCCCCCCCCCCAAACTTGCATTTTTATAAATCCAATGGCACTAGCTTTCACACATCGATGCAGGGACCCTTAATCCGAATTTGATTCTTTGTTGGCCTAACTAATCACATCGTAGGTAGCTCTTTTTACCTCTAGTCTTTTTTTTTTTTTGTTTTGCAAGCAAAAAATATTTTTCTCAACAAATATTTCTCTTTTTTTCTCTCTTTTATTTTGTTGCTTTTCTCTCGGGAGGCATAACATTTTTTTTTCACCTAGTTCTTAAAACAGTCAAGCATGAACTTCTAGTGTTAGAAATTAAGCCTATCAGAGTGACAACAAGCTTATAAAAAACATAATAAAAATCTAGATTTTCAAAGATCTTCAAAAGATAAGTCTATTGCATAGTTTAGACATTAAAACTAAGTAAATTTTTTTTCAAATTTCACATTTTTTGATATGCTCCCAAATTTCACAACATATAAACCATATCCCCAAAATTTCTAAAATTAAATCCTCAGCTATCATTGCTATCTACTCATGCATCCAAAAGAATTTAATCATGCTAAACACAGAGAAAGCCTCCCCCCGAAACTTAAACTAAACATTGTCACCAATGTTTACAGACAATAAAGCATAATGAGTGCAACGTCCCGTGTTTCAAAATTAAGCCTTTCTAAGATATTTTGGATCCATTATTGAGTTCTAATTGGAATTAAGTTGTCAGAATAAAATCAATTCTTTTTAACTGGTGGAATTTTGGTTTAGGAATCAAATTCTTCAATTCAATCCCATAATTATGCAAATTTGATTACCCAATGATTTTCTCATTTTAGAAAGGAAATTAGGGCCTTAATTGGAGTTTTAAAGATTGGGTTATATTAGGGAAAAAAACCCTAGAGCCATCTTCTTCCCTTTCTTTGTTTTCACCCCGCCAGCCCCCTCCCCCCCGCAATCTTCTTCTCTTCATGCCTTAGCTGCAGCCCCTCCCCCTCTTCGTTTGCTTCCACCGGCAATCAACACCCACGATCGTCGATCTCCTCCTCCACCCACGTTTTCCCTTCGTCGACGAGTACTCCTTCACTTCTCGTTCTACTCGAAAACGACCCATCGGTGGTGTGGTTCTTCATTGGCAATCAACACATGCCCACGCGAGAACGCTTCTCGTTCCAGCACGAATCCGCAAGGACCCACGACCACACAGTGATCTTCCTCTTCAACTTTGTCGTGTTCGCATGTGTAGCAACCTTCCTCATGCGTACCTCGATTCGACCACGAGCGGTGATGGTGTGCAGCGACCCATATGTGTTTAGATCTACACGAACTCGAGCTCAACAATGGCATTGTAGTCCCAAAACCTACGTGGGGGATTATTTTCCTTATTGTACGTGATTTTGACGGCTGAACAAAATAATGGTTGTTGTTTTCCTTTGCGATGTAATTGGGTAAAGATTAGTGGCAATTGAGGTTAGTGTTGTTGAAAGCTATGAGTTCGTTATTTGGGTTCCTATTTTTACTTGGTAGTTGTTAAAGTTTGTATGGTTGGAAATTTGTGGATGTTATGTTGGGTTTGATGTGTAATGTAGCTACTAGTTGGTTATTTAGAATTATAGAAGTGTTTAAATCTTGTTTTCAGGTTGTAAATAAATTATGGGTTAGTTAAAGTTACATTGTTATGCTGTCGAGATTTTCGGAGCATGAGGTTGACATTAGGAAAAAGTTAAGTAATGTCTCCTTGTTAAGTTGATTTTTGGAGGCATTACTGAGATATTGAGATACTAAGACTTTCCTGAGTCAGGCGAAAATTGTCCTCATCCTTTTGGGGTCGAGAAAATTGGACTTTCGGAGCTTTGGGACTTGCTAAGTTGAGCCTGCAAAACAAAATTGGATCACAAAGCAAGAGATTTATTTACTGCAAAAACTAACTAAATTTTAATTCTTGGGTTGCCTCTCAAGCAGCGATTTCTTTAACGTCTTTAGCTAGACGAGGCTCGGCATGCTCACAAAGGCTCAAAGTAAAAATTCTCGTCATCTTCTAGGCTCTGAATAAAATCTTTAAACTATTTGCCCAACACAAACATGGGAGAAAGCATACCTTCCCCTCTCTCTTCACTGCTAAAGAATTTTTTATAAAAAAAGATCTATAAAAAAATCGAAAAAATTAAACTTTTTCTCCAAATCTCTATTCTCAAAACAGTTATTTACAATGTCATTTAGCGTCATAATGTCAACTGGTCTCAGGTCTAAAGGTGGTCTATCCACTAAGCCCAACCATTCATCAGATATTATCTCTATATGCTCACGAGAGTCAGCATTCATAACAGACTCAACAGGGTTATCAGTTGGCTCTTCATCATCAGTATCAAAAAATTCAACAATATCAAGGTCAGATTCAAAACTATCATCACTATCAGGACCAAATTTAAAACTATCAACAATCTCAGGATCAAATGCAATAATTTCATGATCAGAGCTATCATCTATCATGTGATCTTCTAAATTCAATGCATGAAGATCATGCTCATATACAGGTATGGCAGACATTTCAATGTCATTCATCAATTCATTCTCAAATAAAGGATCATCATGGGTATTTCTCCTAGCTCTAAGCCTAGATTAAAGTCTTCCTCTTCATCATCATCAGTCAGTAAGTCAAAGCCAATGGAAAAAAAGGTATGTATACTGTCGCAACGTCATCGCGACACGGAGCGGCCGACGTCCTTTCCTAAGGGTGTCTTTCAAGAGGAGAGGTTTGGAGTTGCCACCAATCATCTTGAGGTGTGATTGGTCACCCGCTTTAAAGAAAAAACCAGTCTTTGAAAACAAAAAATCAGGCTCGGGAGTCGATTGCATGTAGGGAAGATGTTAGCACCCCTACAACACCCGTTTAAAAACGGTTACAACATTTTATTTTTAAATTATCCTTTTATAACATGAAACGATCCTTTATTTTGAAGAAAAATAAATAAATAAGAAATGTCGCACTCGATCTTACCTTAGCTTTAAAACATAAAGTAAGGATATGATGAAGTGAGTGGGGTTACACCCAATAATTGCTTGTCATGTTAGAATTTTCTGTCAATTAAAAGAAAACTGATCACCTCAAGAATTTGAGAAATTATCTCAACTCCGTCATAGGTTGCACATGAGTTATTTTTTCTCACATCTATTATTTCACATTTCAAAAATAAAATGTGAACTAATAATCATGGGTGGTATGACACCATTCAACGGAAAAAAAATATTTTATTATTTTTAAATCAAATTCACTTAGAAATTCATTTTGAATTATTAATGTATAACTATTTTGAAATTCATTTGGAAAATCCAATTTAGAATCAAATTGAATTTTATTTGAAAAATTATAAATTAAGATCAAATCAAAATTTCAATTGCCAAAATAACTGACTAGTTAAACTTTAGGCTAATTTTCAGGCATGGTGTTCCCTTTCGATCAGCTTAAGTACCCGTTCTTAGACAAAATTAGCTTTAAAGTTTCCATAATCAATCTATTATAACATTTCAAAAAAGTAAATAACATTTTTGAAATTTCACTCAACCTTTCAACAATTGAAAATGATTTTTTAAAAGAAAAACATAGCCATGGATTGATTTCAAATCTAATTAAAATTGAAATTTATTTTGAATATAAAACCAAGTAGACATTGATTTTAAAATATCAATTAGAACCTATTGAAAAATTCCAAATTAAAATCAATTCGAAATTGATTTGGAGATTTAATGTAAAATTCAATTTTAAACGAAATTTATTTGGGGGAAATGACACAATAAAGATAACTTGAAATTGATTTAGGAAATCAAATTTTAAATCAAATTTTAAATCAAATTGAAATTGAATTTAAAACCATGATGAAATTGAATTGGAAATCCCAATTAAACCAATTTGAAATTGATTTCTAAAATTTCAAATTAAACTGAACTTAAACTAAATCAATTTCCAAATCAAAATGAAATTGAATTGGAAATCCAAATTAAACCAAATTCAAATTGATTTCTAAAATTACAAACTAAACCAAATTTGAATTGAATCAATTTAAAATAATAATAAAAAATTGAGTTAGAAATCCAAATTAAACCAAATTGACATTGATATTTTTAAAATATCAAAATGAAATTGAATTGGAAATCCAAATTAAGAATCAAAATGGAATTGAAACCAAAACTTCAAATCAAAATTAAATTGGAATTAAATTGAGATCTCCAAATTAAAGTCAATTAAAACCAATGTGAAATTCAAATTAGAAATTTTAAATTAAAAACCAAGTTGAAATTGATTGAAGAAAATCATAAGTAAAGCTAATTTGAAATTGATTTGAATTCTAGCTTAAAATCAAAGTGAGAAAAAAAAACATTAAACAAATAAACAATTTGAAATAAGCTTTTAAGCAAATAAAAAAAATGATGAGTAAATATGAAGGAAAGAAAAATAAATAAATAAATAAAAGAGTGGGACCCACCAACTTTACCTTCATCTTATTTTCTCTCTCATCCCTTTCTTCTTCTTCACGATTTTCTTCCTCTATGCTCTTCTTCTCTTCTCTTTTTCTTCTCTTTTTCTTCTTCCTTCCATTTACATCTTTCTCTTTCGATTCTCACCTTTCTCCCTCAATCTTCACTCATTTCTCTCTCAAACTTCACCTCTTTCTCTCCCTTCCTTTCTTAGATTTTCATCACTCCTTCTTTCTTCACTTTCTCTCATTGTTGTGTTTTTCTCACTCTTTTTCCACCTTGTTCTTGTCTCCACTCTCCTCCACAAGCTCTATTTTATAGGAGAACTTGGAGAAAAATGGTTGAGGGTAAAGGGGGAATGGGTTGAGAAAGAGTGTGAGAAAGTGGGAAGTTGGGAGGAGAGGGAGAGGGAGAAGGAGGAGGAAGTGGAAGTGGAAGACCAAAGAAAAAAAAATATAAATAAAATTAAATAAAAAATAATATTAAATAAGAAGAAATAAATTAATTAAAAACAAAAAAGTACTAACATGAAAATGAAAGTAAACAATGAAAACCAAAAAACATTTTTTTTTTTGACAACATTGTAGGGGTGGGGGGAATAGACCTAACTCTGACCAGGCTTCGACCTCTACCACCTACTAGGATTCGATTTAACCAAAAGAAATGAAAATAAACCTAACTTTGATTTTGCTTCGACCTCTAAATAAGAATAGGGTTCGATTTAACCAACTAAGTGAAATAGGAAATGGACTTGACTCTAATCAGGCTTCGACCTCTAAACAAGAATAGGGTTCGATTTAACACACCAAGTGAAATAGGAAATGAACTTGACTCTGACCAGGCTTCGACCTCTACTAACTAGTAGAGTTCGATTTAACCAAAAGAAAAGGGAATGAATCCAACTCTGACCAGGCTTCAACCTTTACTACTTAGTAGGGTTTGATTTATCCAATAGAAAAAGTTGAAATAGACCAAACTCTAATCAGGCTTCAACCTATACTAGCTAGCAAGGTTTGATTTAACCAAAAGAAAAGGAATTGGGTCTGACTCTAACCAGACATCGACCTCTACTAATTAGCATGGTTCGATTTAACCAAAAATGAAATGAAATGGACCTGACTCTGATCAGGCTTCGACCTCTACTAACTAGCAGGGTTCGATTTAACCAAACGAAAACGAAATGGACCTAACTCTGACCAGGCTTCGACCTCTACTAAATAGTCGGGTTCGATTTAACCGAGATAAAAACTGAAAAAATTTACCTAGATTGACACATGCTTCGACCTCAACTCAATAGTCGGGTTCAATTTAATCGAGAAAGAAACTGAAAACGCACCTGGATGTACACAAGCTTCGACCTAAACTGAATAGTTGGGTTCGATTTAACCGGAAGAAAAACTGAAAAACAGACTTGGATTGACATAGGCTTCGACCTTGACTGAATAGTCGGGTTCGGTTTATTGGAGAGAAAAATTGAAAATGGACTTGGATTGACACATGCTTCGACCTCAACTCAATAGTCAGGTTCGATTTAACCAAAAGGAAAAGGAAATGGACCTAACTCTAACTAGGCTCGACCTCTATTGACTAGCAGGGTTCGATTTAACAAAAAGAAAATGAACAAGGATTTCATATTTCGAAAATTGACAACAGTTTTTATTTCAAAACATAGTTGTCAAGAAGGAAAAATATTTTATAACATGGACTTCGTATTTCAGAAATTTGTTGTAAAATGGAGACAACGATTTTTATTTCAAAATTTAGTTGACAAAAAGGAAAAGATTTTAAAACAGGGACTTCGTATTTTAGAAATTTGTTTTAAAAGGGAGAAAATGGTATTTATTTCAAAACTTAGTTGCCGAAAAGGAAAAGATTTCAAAACAGGGACTTCATATTTAATAATTTTTTTATAAAAGGGAGACAATAGTTTTTATTTCAAAACTTAGTTTCCGAAAAGGAAAAGATTTTAAAACAAGGACTTCGTATTTTAGAAATTTGTTTTAAAAGGGAGACAATGGTTTTTATTTCAAAACTTAGTTGCCGAAAAGGAAGAGATTTTAAAACAGAGACTTTGTATTTCAGACATTTGTTTTAAAGGGAGACAACGATTTTTATTTCAAAACTTAGTTGTCGAAAAGGAGACGACGGTTTTTATTTCTAAGCTTAGTTGCCTAAAGGAAAAAAAGTTATAAAACAGGGACTTCATATTTCAGAAGTTTGCTTTAAAATGAGACAAGAATTTTTAATTCAAGACTTAATTGCCAAAATGAAAAATGTTTTAGAATAGGGACTTCTTATTTCAGAAGTTTGCTTTAAAATGTGACAACAGTTTCTATTTCAAAACTTATTTTCCATAAAAGAAAAAGATTTTAAAACAGGGACTTCGTATTTCAGAAATTTGTTTTAAAATGAGACGACGATTTTTATTTTAAAACTTAGTTGTCAAAAAGGAAAATATTTTAAAATAGGGATTTCGTATTTCAGAAATTTGTTTTAAAATGAGACAACGGTTTTTATTTCAAAATTTAGTTGCCAAAAACGAAAGATTTTAAAACAGGGATTTCATATTTCATAAATTTGTCTTAAAATGAGACAACAACTTTTATTTCAAAACTTAGTTGCCAAAAATGAAAATATTTTAAAACAGGGATTTCGTATTTCAGAAATTTGTTATAAAATGAGATAACAGTTTTTATTTCAAAACTTAGTTGCCAAAAATGAAAGATTTTAAAATAGAGATTTCGTATTTCAGATATTTGTTTTAAAATGAGACATCGGTTTTTTATTTCAAAACTTAGTTGCCAAAAATGAAAATATTTTAAAACAAAGATTTCGTATTTCAGAATTTTGTTTTAAAATGAGACAACAGTTTTTATTTGGAAACTTAGTTGTCAAAAAGGAAAAGTTTTTAAAACAAGGATTTCGTATTTCATAAATTTTTTTTAAAATGAGATAACAGTTTTTATTTCAAAACTTAGCTGTCAAAAAGGAAAAAATTTTAAAATAGGGACTTCGTATTTCAGAAATTTGTTTTAAAGTGAGGCAACTATTTTTATTTCAAAACTTAGTTGTCAAAAAGGAAATTATTCAATTATAAGAAAGAAAAGATTCCTTTGAACATATTGAGAATTTTAATGAATGGAGCATGTCCACATGCATGAAATGAGAGTTTTACATAGGAAAAACCGTCTTGAAATTATAGAAAACACACTCAGAAGAGATTGTGTAGATATGCAAAGGCAAGCTATAATATTTATGTAAGATATGATGCACTATTCACGTGAATATCCTACATGAAATAGATGAGTGCTTTTGCCCCAGTGTCATTGATTAAACATGCTCATTGACCATTCTATGCAACTAATCATGTCTGATGATGTATGCCCTGGTGATGAATTGAGTAAGTCAATAATTCGACTCTAAAGGCATGATGTAGGGATGCATATGCATACGAAGGGTAGATCAATGAGTGTCATGTATGCACTGTATTCATGTGATTTATTTTCACCAACTCCGTGGTATGAAAACAATTTTTTTGTGAGAAATAACGATGCAAACGATGATGAAGAGCTTGATTTGTGAAATCGATTAAGATAACCAAATGTGTTTTCCATATTTAACAAAATGATAATCATTGCTTACTTTCATCATTCTTATCAATCAATATTTAGAAATGAATCAAAGGAGAACCTTGTGGTCATCATTGGAGGAATCATGTTATTTTTCCTTTTCCTTTTTTCTTTTCTTTTTCCTTTTTTGTTTATGTAACGGCCAAAGTTTTATTATTATCTAACCTAGTGATATTACTAAACTCCTATTCAAACTAACCGAGAGCTCCGAAAATTTCGGCAGCATAACGGCATACATAGGACGAAACAAAAAATTTTAACACCTGATAAAAATCAAACCACACTTCTATATTAAACCCAACAACTCCACCTCACTTCAATACATCAGAAACCAACTTCACCAAACAATACGAGTCAGGTCTCGTGTTCACAACTAACATCAAAACCACAACCTTAACAAGAATAGAAATGCACTTAACTCCTAAAGACAACTCCACTTTGTTGAACTATGTGCAGCTTGAAGCGAAAAAATGAATAAATAATTTAGAGCTTAAACATATTACAAAAGAGACATCAGACTAAATCCACCTAACTGACTAAGAATCACAACTAAAGTCCTATCTCAATAGGCAAGAAAATATAACAAACTCAGCTACTAGGGTCATTTCTCGTGAGCCTCCTCCTCAACATCACCGGGCAAATAAAACTCGCCAACACCTGCAGAAACTAAAAATGTTGGGGGGAAGAAAGGGGAGGGGTATCAGTACAACCACAGTACTGGTAAGTAGCTCACACCCGATGAGCCACCAAACAACAAACTATCTACACACACACCATGCTTGGAAAGCGATAAACAACACAACATGCTCTTAAACACAAAAACAATGATGCGAACACGTGCTCATGCAAAGATGGGACGACAACATGAATTCACGCATCATGCTATGCACCCCACATGGTTTCCGCGCCATGCCCGCACACTCACGTGATTTCCGCGTCACGCTCCACACTCACAACCCACACGTGATTTCCGCGTCACGCTCCGCACACACACCCAACACATGATTTACGCATCATGCTCTGCCTCTCCCCAATGATCACACACTATGCAAACACGACTCTAATGCAACATAGTTATCACACAACAATGTCTCATGCTTAAGAAGTAACCGAAGCAACATGCTTATCACATTTCAAGTTATATATATAGCACACACAAAGCATAAGACAAAACAAGTAACACAAGCAACATGCTCAACAAACAATCAAACTCATTCAGGTAGAAACTACTTACCTATAAGCCACTTCTAAAGCAACTCAACAACCCAAGGTAGTCCAAGAAAGCTCCTAAATAACCAGGACAACCTCCACTAAATTAGAACCAACTTACAATTACTATAAACATGCTTGAAAGACCTAATTCAATCGAGAAAGGTTATTTCCTTGCTGAACAGAAACTCAAAATTCCCCAAATTGAAAACCCAAAGCCTTTAGACTATGGGCAACCACGTCTAAGGCACAACGGGTAATGGGTACTTACCAAATGACTATAATCAAGACTTTTCAGCCGTTGGACAACAAGTAGATGACATGAATTCGCACTCTAAGGACTCCTAGAGGTTGGGCAATGCTACTAGAGCCTAGTCCATTGATAGATGATAATTCAACATGCATTTTAAACCACGAATAACAAGCAAAAACTCCTAAATTCATGATTTAAGAACCTACAAGGGTTGGGTAAAACTAATTAGGCAACGACACATAATGGGCATAAATAGAAGCATGTTTTTAAGCCATGAACAACCAACGATAACCCATTTAACTCACATTCTAAGGACTTTAAATGTTGGGCAATACTTATAAGGCCTAAATAACTCATGGGTATGGTTTAAACATTCTTTTAAGGCTATATCCTCTAATGGGGTATCAATCACTTAAGCTATTACACTAAAAACACCAATGAATCTTACCCAAACGGACTCGTTTCCACACTAGACGGGTTATACTAACCTCAAACAGCGTGTTAGAACACTCCTTGGGCAGTGGGTATTCGATCTTAAGTGATCCGAACTCAATCGATCACTTTTACGGCGCTGCAGATCAAAAAATTCAGCACTAAATTTAATTTCAACCACCTAAACAACTTGGGCATTCTAATTTAAACTCTAACCACGAATGGGTAAGAGTTAAAGCTTACCGAAATAGAACTGAATGCTCGCTGAAAAAAATGCCGAACAACACTAAAATCCTTGTATTATTGCTGCTCCAAGCCCAAATTGATACGAAACTATGATTTAAAGAGCACCAAATGGTTATAAGCTATATTGAAGCTACAATAGATAAATTCTAAAGGTTTAAGGGTGAGGAAACTAACCGATCCGCACCTAAATGGCCTTGGAGCTTGCTGCCTAGTGATCGAAAAGCTCCAAGAACAGCGATGTAAAGTCGGTGAACCATGGGCACTTCGATTCGAATTCAATCGACTTGTGGGTAATCATCCAAAGCCCACTTTAGGTCCATTTGGTTGCTGGAAAGCGGATAAATGAGGCTTAATCCTGCAATTTAGAAGCCGTTACTAAATGAGTATCTTGATTTTGAAGTCGAACAAGCATGGGTAAAACATATCTAGACCATTTGGGTTATGGGTAACTAAAATTTGAAGTCGATTACGCGTGGGTCATGCTTTAGACATAATCTAGAGTCTAAATCGAGTGGGTAAATGAAGAAACTTGTAGAAAAACGAGTGGGTCAAGCCTAAACTTACCAAAAATGCCGAGACGCTTCGATGGAGGGCTGGGAATCTGCAAATCGGAGCCAAACGGAAGAAGAGCACGATTTGAGGGGCCCATACACGAGAACAACACATGAGGGAGATGTTTAGCCACCATTTGCTGAAACCAAATGAAAACGAGGGAGGAACCTTACCACGCGAGAACGAAGGAGAAAAACCCAAGTCGAGCACCTTGCGGACAAGCTGCTCGAAGAAAAAAGAGGCGGCGGTTGGGCGGCGCTCGCAGTAGAGAAGGCAGCGAAGTGGGTGGCAGGCGACAACGGAGGAAAGCGGGACAGCGCGACGTGAAGAGCATGAAGATTAGAGTGATAGGGTGTGGGAGACGAGTTTCACGGGCTTCTTACCGTCGACGAAGTAGCGAAAAAGGGAGGATGGGAAGATGAAGACCCACGGGAGGCTAGCGATGATGAAAAATAAGAGCTGAAGGATGGGGCTAGCGGCGCAAGATGAAAAGGCTGAAGGATGGGGGGCTGGTGTTTCACGAAAAGGAGGGAGAAAGAGATTCTATTTTTTCTCTTTTAGGGTTTTCTTTTATTTTCCTCGATTTAAAACATGAATTTAAAAAAACATAACCTAACCTCACATTGGAGACTCAATGAAGGCCCTTCGAGACCAAAATCAACTCTTAGAACTGTAGGGATAAAAGCCCCACACAGCGGGAAGTATTACCGAACCTACTCAGAGTCTTAGATTCTAATTGAAATACCAATACAATTTGCAAAATATTACAGTAGTAAATCTATATTTAATGGGTTGTACATAGGCTATAAACAAGCTAAAAAATCAACTAGATTGATCCTAGTGATCAAGGATTTCATAGAAAACTTACTTTTGTAGAAAGCCTTGATCAATTCGCCTTTTCTTGCCAATAAGAATGAAAACGCAGCAACCCTCTTGTGCGAACACCACCAATCGGCTACACCGGTATATCTCTAAGACTTATTGAAGCATGAGACTTGTGTGAGTCTTTTGGGAGAGATCTCTGAGAGAAGGAGAGACTATGGGATACCTTTCACCCCACCCCAGGGGTCCTATATATAGGTAAAGGCCAAGGTCTAGGAATAAGTTCAAATCTATTATCTGAACAATATCTAATTTTAATAAATAAATAATTAATTCCATAATTAATTAATTACCCAATTAAATATCACATATTTAATCTTAGGGATTTTATTAAAAGTAATATGAATCCAATTCATATTAAATTTATTTGAACTCTTTCAAATATTTTCTTTCACTACAACAAATTATACATTTAATGTCGGACGAAAAACAACGCGTTGGACTTTTAATGTCAGACAAAAAAACACGGAGACTTTTAATGTCGGACGAGCGATACACGCATTTTTTAAATGTTTTCAGGCTTTTAATGTCGGTCAAACGATGGAAGTTAAACAAAATCAATTTTATCTCTCATCCAGAAATAGTACTCAGTTGCCTTCTCTCTCCCTGAAATACCTCCACAGATCGTTTTCTTCATTTCTTTGCCCAGATCGTCTTCTTCCTCCCTCTCCTCCATATTTAGCAGATCGTCTTCTTCCTCTCACCAGCGGCGACACGTTCCTTCGTTGTTTTCTCTCTCACCGACGGCGTGTCTCTCTCCCCGAAAATACCTCCAACGCTACCCCTCCCTTGTTTTCTCTCTCACCGAAGACGTTTCTTCCTCTCATCGGCGACGGCACGTTGTGGATTGTCGTGGGTTTCTTCTTCTCACAGGTGGTGTGGCGTGGGTTGGTGTGGGTGTTACTTTTTTTGTCGTGGGTGATTGTTCTTTGTTGTGGGTGGTTGTTTCGACCGTGGGTGGTGGACGTTGAGGTCGTGGGTTGTGCTCGGTAGTAGATCTAAGGTCGAGAGTAGCAGATCTGAACAAATCTGAGTTAGATCTAGTTAGATTTTTCAGATTTGAGTCGTATCAACCTCGATTGCTTTGAAGGTGATTTTTTTTTTAATTTCCTTTTAATTTTTTTTTAAAAATTTGGGCTACTTGCTTTTGACTTTCAAACAGCTTGTTCAATTTTCTGCAACTGTTGTGTAAAGAGATGAGAAATTTAGGAGTTCGATACGACGAGGACCGTGGTGGTGTTGGTGTGTGTTTGGTTTATGCTCATCAGGTGTTCGATGATATGTCTCCAAAACTAGAGAGGCCAAATTATAATGGAAAATTAACATGGAATTCCCTTTTTTTTCCTTTTATTGGCATTGTGTGTTAATGAAGAGTGAAACGTCGAGTCCAAATTGAGATGATCTTTTTATACTGATGCTTACACGCCTGTTTTGTCCCTTTGTTTTCATGTAAAATAGCTGCAGTTGTACATGCCTTACCTCGTAATCATTCCTTCAATCAATGAAACGGAGTTGGGGTTTCTGTTTTGCTTTCTGTCTTTGAAATTGGTTACAACAATGTTGTTTGTTGGAATGTTTTGGTTTCTTTTCCATTCTTCTAAGGAGTTATTATAAAAGTTTTGGGTTTCTTTTCCATTCTTCTAAGAACTAACAGTTGAGGTTTTGTGATTCTTTCTCAATATATTTGTATTTTTATATGTAAATCGTGCACGTACAGTTTTGTGTCTAAGTTTGAAATTTAGTCAAGTAATGTAGGCAACTATTTCAAATTTACAATCTTTCATATGTTACAGTTATGTGTTTTACTTCTTTGATATGTTAATTTAATTGTTCACAAATGACTGAAGCTATGATTGTACAGGTACAAATTGGATGCGGTGGATCTTTTTAGTTGTTCTTAAATTTCTGCCTATGGTATCAATACACCAGAGGTGATTTGAAAACATTTGACTCTACTATTTTTGCCTTGAGTTTGGATATCTGGGAGCTTAAGTCAATTTTGGAGTTAATTTTGATTTGCATATTTTTGGTTCACAAATATTTTCTTGCAATTTCATTGGTTCATTTTTAATTGAACCATGTCATTTTTTACGTTTTAGTAGGATGTGAGATCAGATTAGATCTAACAGTCAAGGAGGGTGGAGATGGTACTTTGTTTGCCCAACTGATTGTGATTCAGAAGCAAACACTTGAGGGATGAGATTACATATAGGGATATGTTTAGAATAATATTAATCATGCCATATTTGTAACTATTTGACATTAATTATCATTAACAATGTTGACTAATTTAGTTTTGATGAGTTTAGCTAGCAGTTCATGATAAATTTTGGTATTTATTTCGTAAGTGTCGATTAGTTTATTGTGTTAACTTGATTTTTTTATGATAATTGAGTTTAGTAGTTATGTTCGTAAGTTGTAAAAAGTTAGATAATATGTTTATAAGTTTTTAAAAGTTAGTTACATCTAGTTCTCGATTATTTGTGTAATTTGGTAAGGATAATTGTGACATTGTTTAAGTTTCAGTGTCACGACTATGTGGATTATGTAAAGAAGGCTGAGAGATGCTCGCAAACAGTAGTGAAAGCTAAACTTAACAACCATGACAATCTCAAACAGTAGTGAACACACTAATAGGTGGATGTTCCTCAACCATGGCAATCTCAAACAGTAGTAGTGAACACACTAATAGGTGGATGTTCCTATGTGGATGTTTTTTCTTGGTTGTTAACTCAATCCTCTATATTACTCGACCCTGTTTTCCTTCTCGTCATTTGTGTTCATTATATTACCATTGTATAGCAGACAATGGAATCATCAACAAATTATCATTCTATCTAGTCTGAATATTCTTGAAATTCTCTCTCCAAATTGTTTCATTAGTCTCATCTCCTATACTCATTAAGGAGTTCATTGTTTATTTTGACAGCCAGCTAAAGAAGATTACTTGGAGTTGAAAAAAGAATTAAGTGAACTACAGGAGTATTCGAATGCAAAACTAAATTGAGTTACTCGATATCTTGGCATTCTTGCAAAGAAGACCCATAAGCTAGGTAAGACAATTAACATTGTTGCTTACTTATTTTCCATGTTGGGTTCCCTATTTCTAGATTTAAAATCACATAAATAACCTGATGTTATGAGATTGACAGGTTATTGTTGTTGAATGCTTTTCAAATCTAGGAGAACCAATATGCAAATTTGTTTGGTTTTGGTTTACCTAGTTCAAATTCTATTTATTGTTAAAACTTCCCGTTTAAGTACAATTATTGGTGGTTTTTAAAGTGTTCTCGTATCTGAATATCATATAGAGTTGCCATCGAAACTCAGGCTAAAATCGACTCAATAATTGATGAGAAAAGATGGTTGTTTAATGACTTGTCGACAGGCAAAGGTACTCCATTTTTCTTTTTGGCTCTTTTTGGTTTTTGGTGTAAGAATTATGGAAAACATATTTGACTTCTTTACAATCCTTACTTTTTCTTTTTCTTTTTTTTTTTGGGGGGGGGGGGGGTTAGTTCAATTTTATATATTAAGGTGTTTTACGTAGCTCTTGAAGTTTTTAAGGAACCCCAGTTATGGATTTTCTCTCAGCTGCAATAGGATTCATTTCAATTCCATTAGCTATGTTAAGCTATGTATTTTGCTGATCTTATATTCATCAGTTGTCATCCACTGCTGCTTCTATGGGATATGGTTTACTATTTTCTGACTGTCGTGCACATTGGTCCATCTATTCTCATTCATTGTTATACTAATATGTTGTCTTGCTTAATATATTAGGTCTATTTCATTCTGTCTGGCGGCATTGATAAATTTTACTGACACAAATTTTGATTGAACAATTGATTCTTGCATTTATATTCATCTTCCTTGCTGTTTTACAATGTTAAAAGTTTATGCATGAAGTTGCTATTCTAGTTCAATTCCTTTTTGTTCTACAACATTTTTATTCATCTTCTCTACTTTACCCATACGTCTTGAGCTTTAATTTTAGTTTAAGGATTTGATTGGAGATGTGTGTCGATTGTATTTCACTTATACATTTTTTATTTGTATAAGGTTTGGAATTCATCTTGTTAAGCGAGAACAGTTGCAGATGATGAAATGAATATTCTTGAAGAGAAGCTCGACGATGAACTTGGGAAAGAGCATCAGGAGTTGTGTACTTATTTTAGTATTTTTACTTTTTCTTTGTAAATTTGGTTCGTGGATGTGATTTGTGGATGGACAGAAAGTTTCATGTATTATATACACTGTTATATTTTATTAATTAAATTCATGTTCGTTGAGTTTTAGTTGTTATGTCAAAATACTTTCGAGATTTTATTTTATGTATATGTTTAAATTCTATTTTATTTACAGGTTTTTACAAAATGAAGAATTAGTATTGTTGGTTAGCTACGTGTGCAACCAACAATTTTCTTTTAAATTTAATATCACACATTTAATGTCGGACACTTTTAATGTCGCACATTTAATGTCGGACACTTTTAATGTCACAGCTTTTAATGTCGGGCAATGACCGACATTAAAAACTGACCGACATTAAAAGTGACTTTTAATGTCGGACAAAGAGTGGTTGACCGACATAAAAAGTTCACTTTTAATGTCGGGCATTGACCGACATTAAAAGTCACTTTTAATGTCGGTCAAAGCTTGTTGGATGACATTAAAAGGATCCTTTTAATGTCGGGCAATGACCGACATTAAAATGGTACTTTTAATGTCGGACAGAGCTTTTAATGTCGGGCAATGACCGACATTAAAAGCGACCGACATTAAAAGAGGCTTTTAATGTCGGGCATTGCCCGACATTAAACGCGACCGACATTAAAACTTTTAATGTCGGTGTTTTTAATGTCGGTCAGTGACCGACATTAAAGACTTTTAATGTCGGGCAATGCCCGACATTAAAAGCCAAATTTGTTGTAGTGTTTCCTAATAGGAAAAGGTCTCTAATTAATAAATAATTAATTAATTACCCAATTAAATATCATAAATTTAATCTTAGGGATTTTATTAAAATTAATATGAATCCAATTCATATTAAATTTATTTGAACTCTTTCAAAGATTTTCTCTCAAGAATTAATTTTTTAAATTACTTTCAAAAATTATATTATAAAGTTTCATAAACTTTATATTATAATGCATCAATATACATTATATGATTCCCCAGATAAATTGAACACTTTCAATTTACAATTTATATTTGTTTGCTTCAAGTCTTTTTACGAGCTACCAGTGGGACCTAATGGACCTACAGATCAGAAGCTCCAACGATACGAGACTAATCGGCTTAAACTCATTAACCAAGTTAGTCTCCATTCGTTAACTGTGGGTCACTCCACTAAAGACCCTCAGCTGCACTCTTCTCACTGTAGAATATTTCTGTGTCCACGGATATCGACCAATACTACAAGTCAGTCCTACACGTGTGTTCGTATCCCAGCTGGGTCAAATTACCATTTTACCCCTGGTTTACATCTTTGTCCTTAAGTCCCCAGTGCTCCTCTAATGAACAACTTGTTTGAGGTCCAACCAACAAACAGAAGTCCCTCTCGTGCCATAGAGAGGGTTGGGCCCATTGTTCAAGTCCCGAAGACACCACTTAAGGGAACACACCTCTACTTACCCTAGAGTCGGTAAGGAGTGAATTTCATCTTGTGTGATTATGTTCCCAACTCCCCACTCGATATTGTCCCCAAAACGGTAGGCTTATTGAGTCGGCGTGCTGGCCACTCTCACCCATACAAATCAAAGGACAACCCCTCGTGAACAGGAGTCTATAATCCACTTAGGATTGAGACTGAGTTGTCTAGGTCATCATAGTGAAATAGAAACCAAGCCAACTAACGGTGTTACAGTCAGTGGTTAACTATTTCGTGGTCCGGTCTTATGCAAACTCATTGCATAGGATACCCCCACTCGCATGTCAACTACATGAACGCGTTGGATCTTTGCATTTGTATCGTAATACAAAGCGGGCCGTATCCATAGTGTCACCAGGATAAGGTACCTAGCCTTATCCTTGTACTATAGACCTTTTAGGTTGTTACTTAAATATTGATCCCCGTATGTCCCCACATACTAGTTCAAGTTACATACAAACAACCTTGGATCTTAGTTTATTGGATTTTGGTCAAATAATGCAATATTTAACAATAACATTTTATTGCAAAAACTAAATAACACTTTATTAAATACAAGTATAAAATTTGTTTACATTCACTATCTACGAGTTTTAGGGCATAAAACCCAACAAGAACGTCTATAAGGATTAGGTCAAATTTTAAATTCTAAATCTCGAAGAAAAAAGAAATTCATGACTTAAACAAACTTAACCCACTCCAAGCAATCGCTAAAAAAATAAATAGAATGGAAACATCCAAACAAGAACTAAAGCTCCAAATCCGAAATTAAATTCAATGGAATTATTCGAACTTGAAAATGCGGGGCGTTAAAGTGTTAGCATCCCTACAACACCTGTTTAAAAACGGTTACCACATTTTATTTTAAAATTATCCTTTTATAACATGAAACGGTCCTTTATTTTGAAGAAAAAATAAATAAATAACAAATTTCTCACTTGATCTTACCTTAACTTTAAAACATAAAGTAAGGATCTGATGTAGTGAGTGGGCTTACACCCAATAATTGCTTGTCATGTTAGAATTTTCTTTCAATTAAAAGAAAATTTATCACCTCAAGAATTTGAGAAATTATCTAACTCCGTCATAGGTTGCACATGAGCTATTTTGTCTCACATCTATTATTTCACATTTAAAAATTAAAATGTGAACTAATAATTATAAGTGGTATGACACCATTCAACGAAAAAAAATATTTTATTATTTTTAAATCAAATTCACTTAGAAATTCATTTGGAATTACTAAAGTAAAACTATTTTGAAATTCATTTGGAAAATCCAATTTAGAATAAAATTGAAGTTTATTTGAAAAATTCTAAATTAAGATCAAAACGTAATTTCGACTACCAAAATAACTGACTAGTTAAACTTTAGGCTAATTTCCAGGCAGGGTGTTCCCTTTCGGTCAGCTTAAATACCCGTTCTTAGACAAAATTAGCTTTAAAGTTTCCGTAATCAATCTATTTTAACATTTCAAAAAAGTAAATAACATTTTTGACATTTGACTGAACCTTTGAACAATTGAAAATGATTTTTTTATAAAAAAAACATAGCCATGGATTGATTTCAAATCTAATTAAAATAGAAATTTATTTTCAATATAAAACCAAGTAGACATTGATTTTAAAATTTCAATTAGAACCTATTAAATCTATTGAAAAATTCAAAATTAAAATCAAATTGAAATTGATTGGGAGACTTCAATGTAGAATTCAATTTGAAACAAAATTGGGTAAAATACCTTTTTGGTCCCTCATGTTTCGGGTTAGTTTCCAATAGGTCCCTAAGTTTCAAAGTTGAACAATCAAGTCCCCACTGTTTAAAAAATGATTCTATTGAGTCCCTGAACCGTTAACTTGTTTAACGGTGCTGACGTGGCGGTAACGGTGCTGACGTGGCATTATTGAAAATATTAAAATATTAATTTTTAAATTAAAATTAATAATAAATAATTAAAAAAACAATTAAAAAGAAAAACAAAAGAAATCTCTCTCTCCTCCTTCTCCCCCACGAAAGCCCCCCTCTCTCTCTTCCTTTCCTTTCCTTTCTTTCTCTTTCTCCTTCCTCTCTCTCTTTTTCCTTCATTTTTCCGGTTGCCGTCGCCGCTACCGCCGCCGCCACGCAGCCCACGTCGCCGCTACCGCCAGCATCCGCCCCATCTCCGTCCCCAAACCCTCATTCTTTCTCCTTCTTTAGCCTCTGCTTTGCTTGCCGTTGCCGTCGCCGTTGATCGCCGCTGGGGTGGGTGGGTTTTGTTTCCTTTTTTCTTTTATTTTGAAGAAGAATAAGATTTGGGGTGGATTGGGTTTGGATTTTGTTTTAGATTCCGTGGGTTTTGAAGCTTAAGAAGAAGAAGAAATGGGATGGATTTGGGGTTTTTCAGTGTGGGTTTGGTGTTCTGTTTAAGAAGAAGAAAATGAGTTTTTGGGTGGGTTTGAAGTTTTGTTTAAGAAAAAGAAGAAGAGGTGGGTGGGGTGGGATTGGGTATAGTTTTGAAGAAGAAGAAAAAGAGAAGGAGAAGGGGAAGGAGAAGGATGCGGCGGTGACGAGCTATTGACGGCGGACGGTTGCGAGCTTTCGACGGCGACGGCGACGATGGGCTATTGCCGGCGAGAAGGGGGAGGGAGGTGATGGGTTTCGAAAATGGAGGGGAAGGAGAGAGGGAGAAAGAGGAGAGATATTTCTTTTTCTTTTTTTAAATATTTATTATTTAATTTTAATTTATTATTATTTTAATTTAAAATTTAATATTTTAATAATTTTAATTTATTATAATTTTAACTTAAAAATTAATATTTGTATATTTTTAATAATGCCACGTCAGCACCGTTACCGCCACGTCATCACTGTTAAAAAAGTTAACGGTCCAGGGACTCAATAGAATCATTTTTTAAACAGTGGGGACTTGATTGTTCAATTTTGAAACCTAGGGACCTATTGGAAACTAACCCGAAACATGAGGGACCAAAAAGGTATTTTACCCAACAAAATTTATTTGGAGGAAAATGACACAATAAAGATAACTTGAAATTGATTTAGGAAATCAAATTTTAAATGAAATTGAAATTGAATTGGAAATCCCAATTAAACAAAATTCAAATTTATTTCTACAATTGCAAATTAAACCGAATTTAAACTAAATCAATTTCCAAATCAAAATGAAATTGAATTGGAAATCCAAATTAAACCAAATTCAAATTGATTTCTAAAATTACAAACTAAACCAAATTTGAATTGAATCAATTTAAAATAAAAAATAAAATTGAGTTAGAAATCCAAATTAAACCAAATTGACATTGATTTTATTTTTTTTAATATCAAAATGAAACTTAATTGGAAATACAAATTAAAAATCAAAATGGAATTGAAACCAAAACTTCAAATCAAAATTAAATTTGAATTAAATTGAGATCTCCAAATTAAAGTCAATTAAGACCAACGTTAAATTCAAATTAGAAATTTTAAATTAAAAACCAAGTTGAAATTGATTTACGAAAATCTCAAGTAAAGCTAATTTGAAATTGATTTGAATTCTAACTTAAAATCAAATTGAAAGAAAAAAAACATTAAACAAATAAATAATTTGAAATAAGCTTTTAAGCAAATAAAAGAAAAATGATGAGTAAATATGAAGGAAATAAAAAAAAAAATAAATAAAAGAGTGGGACCCACCAACTTTACCTTCACATTCTTTTCTCTCTCCTCCCTTTCTTAAATTATAAATAAAATTAAATAATAAAATAATAAATTTAATTAAATAATTAAATAAAAACAAAAAAGAAAATAAAATTGTTAAAAAAAAAACAAACAAGAAAACAAAATGAAAATGAAAATAAACCATGAAAACAAAATAATAATAATAATAATAATAATTTACAACATTGTAGGGGTGGGGGGATTGAACCTCTGGCCTCTTAGTCAAAATACAAGCTTTATGCCAATTGAGCCAAGCTCTTGTTGGCAAACCAAAAAACAAATTGACCACCAAATATTGGAAAAATTCAAACATTGTTACTAAAAACCAAGTCGGACCAAATACGGTATCTACATATACTACTGATTGAAGAGATTGTCAAGGTCTCTTATCAATTAAACTTATAATCCTCAACCTCTAAAGCTAACTTGTAGCAGTAGTGGTCGGGGTCGATCACAGAGAGTCTATGCAAACAAATATTTAATTCCTTAATTGTTTTTGGTAACCAAAAGGGGGGTTTTTATACATGGAAAGAAAATCAAGTATGGAAAATAACAAAAGAGGAAAGTAAGAGAATCAAATTAAGGAAAGAAATCAATGCCTCAAGGATCATGCAACCGGGATAGTCATGGTAAGTTCAATTCAATTAAATCATCAATTTCACTAATAAGTCAAAACAAGTTTAAGCCCGGCGTATTCCGACAACAAACGGAGAATCATGATCCACTATCACAAGCATGCAAACACTAAGTTTGATTCTAGTTTAAACTAATTAATTAGTCGATTAGTTAACCTAAACAGCAATGGGATCTAGCCGACTTAATTCACATGCAACGGGCAATAAACCACAATTACAATTGATTAAATCATATAGTTCTAGGGACACATGCGTATGAACATAACGTTAACCTATATGCTACTAAGAATTAGCAAGTAAATTTAGAAAGGGCACGGTCAAGGTTGTCAATCTTTCCTACCAGAAACTAAACTTATGGAAAAAGAATTAAAATCACATAAACATGCTTTGATAATTCAAACAAGAAATTTCATTAAAAGAATATGAACTTACTCTTGACTTCCCGGTTACATGAATGAAGAACTTAGCCTTTCATGGAGCAAGAACAAGCTATATTCTTCATGGAATACATCAAGAAAGCAAGAAAAGACTAAAACTAAGAAGAATGGTGGAAAAGGGGGAGAGAGATGGACTACAAAGTTGTAGTGAATTGTGTGTTGAGGGATGATTCTAAACCTACACCAAAGGCCTCTATTTATAGAGTTTCTTGGCCTTCAATTTGTGGTAGAATGGTACTGAATTGGGTCTTCAAACATGGAAAAATTCTAGCCAAATTTGGAAAATTCCAATTCCGGAAAACTGCCTAGCATCAAGACGCTAGGCCTTCAGATATGGAACGAATCTCTCAGATCAACATAGCGTCAGCGTCTCGACGCTGTAGCTTCAGCTTGGTGCCCACGGAGTTTCCTTATTTGAGTAGCGTCTCGCCCCTCCGATGGCATCGTCTCGACGATGCGACAACTTCAAGTGCAGTATGGTCTTTTTATGCCCAATTTTGCTCATTTAAGTCCCGAATCGCTTCCAAAGTTTCGGCGAGGACCTATAGACATATTATACTCATTTTAAGGCATTTGTCGCAAGGAATTCTACTAAGATAAGCAAATTGGGAGATTCTAAGTGTATAATAAATTGAACTTATCAACTACACACAGGGTTATCATGACCAAAAATATTGAAAACAATTTTTCATCATCAACATTCAGAGTCAACTTACTAGTGTGAACACTGATCTTGGCTTTACCTGTGGCTAGGAAGGGTCTACCTAGGATAATGGGCACTTCTGTATCCTCCTACATGTTTAGGACCACAAAGTCAACTAGGAAGATGAACTTATTGACCTTCACCAATACATCCTCCACTATACCCATTGGTTGGGTAATTGATCTATCTGCCAGTTGGAGGGAAATATCAGTGTTCTTCAAACTTGAAAGTCTGATGTTCCTGTACAAAAAGTAGGGCATTAGATTTATACTTGCTCATAAATCACACAAAGTCCTGTCAAAAGACACATTTCCTATAACGCATGGAACAGTGAAACTTCCTGGGTCTTTCTATTTTAATGGCATCTTTCCTGTAACAATCGTGCTACTATTCTCCGATAACCTAAACACTTCCTTTTCAAACAAAATTTTCTTTCTAGACATCATTTCTTTCATAAACTTTCCATAGTTAAGCATGTTATAGAGAGCATCAACTAAAGGAATATTCACATAGAGCTTTTTAAACATTTCTAAAAAATTTTGAAATTGCTTATCTAACTTAACATCCTTAAATCTTAGAGGAAAAGGTAACTCCCTGTAATCGAAGGTTGGACATTTGCCCCTCCTTTTGGGCAGGCTGATGTGTGACCCTCTATCGTGGTGGTTGCAAGAGACTACTTCTTCCTCGTCCATCTTCTCTTTCAGCATTTCATCCTCTTTCTTTTCTTCTCCTGCAAAATTGTTAGTGCAATCAAAATTTAAATCACAAGAGCTAGGAGGACTTTGGGACCTTTATGTGCAGGCTTTTTGTGCCTCAGCCCATTCATCTTCATCCTTGCTCGTCTTTTCTTTCTTCTTTAACTTTCTCTCTTCATCTGAGCGGTCCTCCAATCTTATCCCTTTTATGAGTGTCACCATTTTGCACTACTCTCTAGGATTTCTCTCAATATCGCTTGGGAACTTATCCTTCTAAAGGGCGTTTACTGTAGAAGCAATCTGTCCTATCTACACCTCCATGTTCTTGATAGTCGTATCGTGGTTATTTACTGCTGACTGGAGACTTACATTAAGCACTTTTTGCTCTTTGATAAAGATGGCCACCACTTCTTCCAAGTGGCTTTTCTTCTCTGGAAATCTTGATGAAGTAAACCCTGGTGGTGGTTGTAACACATTCTTGTTGTTGGAGTATGAGAACTTCTCGTGGTTGAGCAGATTTGGGTGGTAAAAGTTCGACAATCCTTGGGTATATGCACGATTTCCAACATATTGAACTTCCTCCACGTCATGACCTTCTTTCTTCGAATATCCTTCCGCCAAAGTGGAAATAGACTTGACCACCTCGGAAGAAGTCAAGTTGTTCAATGCGTTAGTTAGCGACGCCATCTGCGCTTTTAAAGAACTTGACTCATCGTTCTCGTTTATTCCAGCCTTCTTTGATATTGTCCTTCTCTCTGTAGGCCATTGATAACTCGTTGCCGCCATTTCCTCCAAAAGATCTTTTGCATTAGTCACCGTCTTAGATAGAAAACTTCCACCAGCGGATGTGTCTAGAACAGTCTTGGTAGAAGAGTTCAACCATTGTAGAACAGTTTCACTTGTAACCAATCGGGGTAACTGGCTGTGGGCATCTCCTAAGCATTTCTTTGTACCTTTCCCACGTTTCATATAACTGCTCCTCATCTAGCTTTCTAACAGTTCCAATCTCCGTACGGAGCTAGGTGGCCTTTGCAGGTGGGAAAAATTTGGTAAGAAATGCCTGAGCAAGCTCGTCCCAGGTACTAATGCTTCCCGGTTGAACTGACTCTAGCCAATCTTTCGCTTTCTCTTGGAGGGATAAGGGAAATAACCTCAGTCTGATTGCATTGGCTAGAACTCCGTTCATTTTAACTATCCCGCAAATCTCTAGGAATGATCAGAGATGGGAATGTGGGTCCTCTGACGGATGTCCCTTGAAAGAATTATCTCTCGCCATTTGGATCAATCCAGTCTTTAATTCTAAATTGTTTGTTGGAATCAGGGTGTAAATGATACCGGAATTCTCAGTCGAGAGAACTGGCTCAAGAAAACCTCTGATTGCTTTGGGAGCGTTATCTTTGTTGGCCCATTGTTTCTGTCAATCTTCTTTCTCTACGAATTGCTCTGATAGTCTTGTCTCTTTCAAGATCTAATGGAAACAAATCAACCACCTTATCTCTTTGCATACAATAGCTCCCAAGCTAATCAGAAAAACAAGACAAAAATAAAAAACAAATTCACAAAAAATAAAAATATTGACAACCTAAATTAATATTTAATCCGTTCTTTTTAATGTAAAAAAAAAAAAAAAAAACCATTTTGCCTAAACAAACCTATCCTCCCCGGCAACGGTGCCAAAAATTTGTTGACCCATTAGTGCACAGGTTGCAAGTAATATTAAAACGGAAAGTATTCTGAATATCGAATCCACAGGGAGGAAGAACGGTATTTAAGCAAGAAAATTTATTTGATCACTAAAAATACTTAGAAGAAATATTATTTAGGAGTCAACACTTTATGCTAAAACATATCAAGAAATAAAGCAATTAAACAAATTCAAGCGATCGATCAAAAATGAAGATGCAAAGAAAGAATCGAGTGAGAAACAGGGTCTTGAAAATCAGAGTATAGCTAATTAATTATTCTAATTATCTTATCTCAATGCCAGACAAATTATAATCCTAAGTGTAATTAACTCATATTAATAACCTAAGTGTCCTTAGGGCTATTAAATTCGTTAATTAATAAGCTCTGATTCATTTTAGGAATCTAAGTCTAACCAACTACTCTTGTTGTCGCTACGAGTAGTTACTCTCGTTGTCGCTACGAGCAGTTAAACTTAGTTGCATGGATTATGATTTATCCTAACTTCTCTCCGTCTAGTTTCCATCAGGAATCAATTCAATATACAATTTGTCAGATCATATAAAGCATTACGAACATCCATACAAATAACTGGTAATTGGAAAAGAGATAGGCAATTATGAAACACAATTATCTATATACTTTCATTCTAAGACCCCCAACTGGGATTAGCTATACATAGTAAAAAATTCTCACATGTACATGATATAAAGCATAAAATAGAGCAGATAAGAGTAAAGAAAGTAACTGTTGAGAACCCCTTTGCTTGCGCTTAGAGTCTCTTCGAACCATGCCCCCGAGGCTCCTAAAATGCTCGTTACAAAATTTCCCACAAAAATCTCACACTCGACCTTCAAAAAGACTTTAAGAGCCTTGAAAGAAGACTAAAGGAGAGGAAAAAGACGGATGATTGATGGTTGATTCATGCCAAAATGGGGAGCAAGAGACGCCTTTTATCGGTCTGAAAAATGGACAGCGTCGCAACGTTGTCCTCCTAGCGTCATGACTTTAGGCCAATTCCAGAAACTTCATGCATGGATTTTGGGCTAATTCTTGAGCTTTCTCCACACATTTGGGATCAACTCTTTTCATGATGATTTTTGGGCTTCCTTCTTGATCAACCATGGAAAATCTGGCTTGGATTACTCAATTTTGGGCTCTTTTTCTCCGTAATTCCACAATTAACTCCTAGGGACAAAATAAATGAATTTAATTAAATATTCTATAAAAATACCATAAAAGCATACAAAAGCCTATTAATATATGGCTAAAATAGCGGCATTTCTACTCGCTATCAATAATTAAGGTAACAAATTAGTTGTTTGTAATAATCTAACAAAATAATTGTTTGACTCAATCTAACAGATTTTTTTACTGCCTTTTTTTAGCCAAATTTTTAGGGGAATTAAAGGTTGTAAATCTATATCATGATATTTTCGTTTCAGTGCAATTTCAAGATTTTGTTAACAATTGTATTTAGCAATAATTATAAAATTAAATATGTTTAGTCATTTTTCGAGTTGGACTATTTAAAATTAGCCATTTCTGTGCTTGGCCCATCCCTTTTTGAACATAATAACAATAGTGTGACAAATGGAAAGTTAAATGTTTATCTAAATTATGTATCACTGTTCTATATCTCTCATAAGGCATTGTGTGGTCATAGGTGAACAATAGGAATTTGATTCGAACTTATCTCCTAATCCATGATCCGTCTACAATCCCTCGTTTTAATTAACATAGTCAACATATAAGATTCCATTATATCAAGTTCCACAAATTAGATTCGACAATATCAATATCTAGAGTACAACCACAACTATAAATACTAAACTTAATATTCAATGGCAAATCATCATTACAAAGATCACCTATGTGAATATTAAAATTATATGTGAAGGGACTTGAACAAATTCTCTAGTTTCTAATCCATCGAATCCTTCCATCTGGGATATAACTACGTTCCAACGTATAACTTAGTCATCATGTTTCTATTAACATTCAAGTGTTGTAATATATACACATATACATTATAAATCTTAGACATAAAAGCACGAAGTATCACAATTTCACTACAAGAAAAATTATATTCCTTGACGCTTTTGGAATGTCAAATTTTAATACTATTAACACTTTTTGAAGGGTCGAGAGAACCACCGTCAAGAATAAGGTATCGAAAAAGTGACGAACGAGAAGCGTCAAGATATTCTTTCGTTGATATTTTTTAAACGTCAAGAATATTAACAGCGTTGACATTTTTAAAGCGTCATGTATATAGATTTCTTAACATTTATTAAACATCGTTTTTGTTAAAACTTGACAGGCTTAACGTGTCAAATGGTACTTTATCTTGACATTTCAAAAATGACAATTTAATAAGTTTTTGACACATTTTACATGTCATGTTTGTTTGTGATTTTTTTTTCCAATTATAATAGTTGTTCCCTAGTATCTTGAATCTCCTACAATTTGATATATTGAATAAGACATAATTTCAATTATAATAATTAAAAATAATCAAAACCAAACACATTACATCCGTTTAACTTCATCGGTTTTCTCATAGCTTCAACATATGCTCCAAGTTTCTCCCCTTCTTTAGCATCAACATCATCTCTCCAAAGGATGAAATAACAATTGAATGATCAAGTTATATATCTTAGAACTCTCCAGTAGTAAAACCACTAACCTTGGCTTAATTATTCTGCACGAGAACTAAATTAATTCCTTGGTTCCAAGGCCTTTAATCAAGCTACACAATAAGGGGAGAAATTCCTTAAAACCAAAAAGAATCTCAAATCAAATGCTCTACCAACAGCCCATTAAATTGGGGAAATTAAAACCCAAAACTTGCCCAAAAAACATAACAATTGCTTGTTTTCTAGGCTTCAAATTTCACTCGAAATCGACGAATAAACCACCAAACACTATGGATACCTTGAAATTGATAGCTAACATCAATGGGTATTTGAATAAACACTAAAATAAACCTCGATCCTTGATGTAAAACACTTGCTCAATGCCGAAATTTCTGAAAGACGTTGAAATTTGAAGACCCATGGCTTAAAACGCAGAAATTTGAAGGGAAAACTTGCTGAACGGAACTAATAGTGAGTGGGTATTAAATTAAACATGATAATCAACCAATACAATCTTGAATCCAACTTACCCAAGGTCCAATTCACTAAAAAACCACTAAAAATACCCAAAAGCAGTGTTGTCCGCACCTAAATAGAGCACTTGTCAGAAAATTTTGGTCGGTTGGTGCTTCATAGTTTTGGAATGATCATAAAATCGATCGACCAAATACTCGGTCAGTCGGTTGATGTTGTCGGTTTTGTGATTCTGAAAGGAGAGATGGGAACTGTGTTACATTCTGAGGAGAAAAGAAGGGGTGAGAAAAGAGAAAAAAGGAAAGACGAAGAGAGAAAGATAGATCGACGAGGAATGAAAAGAAAAGAGAGAAGAGAAGGAGCGAAAAAATTCTTGGTGTAGACTGGTTCGAACAATAATCGCTTCTAATTATGTTGAATTATAAGAGAATATGTTGTTGCTATGCATTAATCCAAGTATAAATCATGCATAACCAAGTAAGACCTGGAGCATTCCAGGGTCAGAACACAGGGAAGGGGATGAAGCCTTGATAAAAGAGTATTAGCTCATGCTATTGAAGGAACACATAACGCATAAGATATGAAATAGAAAATGCTTGCTCCGAACAGACATCCTCTTTTTTTTTTCTCTCTCGTCCACCCTCCTCTCTTCATGAACAAATGGCTGAAATTTATAGGCTTACAAGATGCTGACTTCTCCAAGAACTAGCTTGCGTGTTCAACTTCTAATTTTGGCCAGCTCACAACTCCGCCACATGTCAGCACCAGCATCAGGTTTTATGCCCTAAAACTAATAGATAGTAAATGTACTTTTGACCAAAAATTAATAAAATGATGTATTACTCATTTATCTGTGTCTGTATTATGCAATCTTGTCTTATTAACCCTAATCTAATAAACTAAACATCCCAGGCTAATAGAATGAGGCTTGAACTAGTATGTAGTGACATACGGGGATTAATGTTCAAGATTTAGCCTAAAGGGTCTATAGTATAGGGATGAGGCTGGGTACCTTATCCTGGTCACACTATCGATACGACCCGCTTTGTATTATGATACAAACGTATTGATCCAACACGTTCATGTAGTTGACATGCAAGTGGGGGTATCTTGTGCAATGCGTTTGCACAAGACTGGACCGCGAAATAGTTAGACACTAACTGTAACACCGTTAGTTAGCTTGGTTTCTATTTCACTAGGATGACCTAGGAAACTTGGCCTTAATCCTGAATAGATTATGGACTCATGTCCGTAAGGGATTGTCCTTTGATTTGTACGGGTGAGAGTGGCTTGCACGCCGACTTAATAAGCCTACCATTTTGGGGACAAGACCGAGTGGGGAGCTGGGAACATAATCACACAAGAAGGAATTCACTCATTCCCGACTCTAGGGTAAGTAGAGGTGTGTTCCCTTAAGTGGTGCTCAGGTCTTGAACAATGAGCCCTATCCTCTCTATGGCACGAGAGGGAATTTTGTTTGTTGGTTGGACCTCAAACAGGTTGTTCATTAGATGAGCACTGGTACTTAAGGATAAAGAGGTAGCCCAGGGGAAAAACGGTAATTTGACCTAGCTGGGGTACGGACACACGTGAAGGGTTGACTTGCTGTTGATGGTCAATATCCTTGGA
This sequence comes from Luffa acutangula, assembly GCA_036850905.1. NCBI lineage: Eukaryota > Viridiplantae > Streptophyta > Magnoliopsida > Cucurbitales > Cucurbitaceae > Luffa > Luffa acutangula. Next base: position 12,835,617 of record CM072087.1, read on the forward strand.
CACAGAAATATATCTATAGTGAAAAGAGTGCAGTTGTGGTTCTATAGTATAGTGAACCACAATTAACTAACATTTATTAACTTGGTTAATGAGTTTAGCCAATTAATCTCATATCGTTGGAGCTTCTTCTCTGTACGTCCATTAGGTCTCACCGACAGCTCTATTAGGGCATTGAGGTAAATTTCTAAGGGAGAATTGAATATTCGAAGGGGTTCAAATATTAAATTAAAATATGAATTTGATTCATAATAAAACTATAGGTTATAATTAATGCACATTAGATGTACATTAATACTATAGTTTTTATGAGAGAAATATAATTAAATATTTGATATTTAATTATAACATTACTTAATTAGAGAATTAATTAATTATTGTTTTAATTTAATTGAATTGAATTTCATTTAAACTATAGGTTAAATGGAATTTTTGTATAAATATGTTTATACAAATGACATTAAATTAAATGAAACGTTAATTTAATTAAAAAAAAAGTTTGATTAATATTATTAAATATTAATTAATTATTTTTTTCAAACAGTTAGGTTAACTGATGGAAACGTGTCTTCCATTTTTCCTGATGGTTGCGTGAATGGAGAGAGATTATTAAAGGCAGTTGGCTTTTTCTTCCGTAACTTAATCTTTCAGTTTTGATCACTTTCTCTCTGGCCTCTCTCACGCAAATTGAATTGGTTATTAAAGACAACCCCGCCATTTGCCATTTTCCATTTGCCTCAGCTATATTGAATTGGTTAATCATGTCAAGGACGTGTTCCCGAACAGATTGACCTTCCAGCATCTTGGCATTGAAGACGTTCTTCAGGGCGTTGTGGTGGAGCTGGTAGGACGGAAGTCCAAACATCTCCTGCAGGGAATTCATAATCTCCCTGGCAGTTTCCACGTTCTCGTAACGCTTGGCCAATACTTCAGATAAGCTGACCAGTATGTAGACTTTGACCTTTTCATTGGCCTTAGTCCAGCGTTCGTGGGCGTCTTTTACTGCCTGAGCGGCAGTGCGAGAGGGAACAGGAGGACATTCCTCCATTAAGACGAACCTTAAATCTTCTACCACGAGTATAGTATTGAGATTGGATTTCCATTGTGGAAAGTTTTCGCCTGTTAGTTGTTCGTTTTTAAGCAAGGAAATAATAGAGGAAGACATTGCTGAAAAAAACAAACAAGTGACCATATTAGTTATCTTTGTCTTAACCCATCACACAAGTAATACAAATAATTGCATACATCCAATAAATTTTGCAAACAAACAATCAAAGAACCCTAATAAAACTATGATTGTGTTTCGCAACGATGCTTTGGAGGTTTAGAAGAACAACCACCGAATGGTGATCAATTGTTCCTCCTCTAAAATGAGACTCTTCTCAGTCAATTTCTAATACCAGAATAACTCATATTTAATGAGATATTATCCACCGTTGTTCGGTCAAGGATTCGTTAACAATTAACTCCTCCCCGTAAGTATAACCCTCCCACTTTCAGATCTCAGAGGCACGGACCAACAGGCTACCGTTAGGAAAGACAACTGTTGGTAATTAGCGTAAGCAATCCTATCCTATTCAGGAGTTCACGGTGTTCCGAATCCTATGATCAGGCCCTCCGAAGGGGTGGTTGCTCCAGGACAACACGCAGGCGGATCATAGGAATCTCACGTTGTGACCTAGGGGTGGAGACCGAAGGATACGTTGACACGTGTCCCGCTACCACTTACTATAGTCACTTTCCCCATTCAACTTGGTATTGACCCATGCAAACACTCTCCGAAGGGAGGCCGCTCTACGACGACACGAAGCCGAGCATGGATATCACGGTGTGAACTATACAGGGACGCAGGAGCAAAACTCGATTTAAATCAAGTTTTGTAATTTTCCTCCCACTAAAGTAACCTATCAGATATTTTAGGGTTTGATTAAACCTAGATAAATCCGGCTAAGTCATTTATCTAAGTCTAGTCCTATTATAACTATTATAATAAGACCTAATGTCTAGGTGTATTAAACAATTTTAATTTACCTAGCGACATTATTCTAACATTAACCTGTGATTAATTCAACTACGGTGATCCACATCAGTTCCCAGGTAGGAGGTGTTCTGTATACCGTCAACTTAAATACCTCCAATCCTTAGACAAAACTTCACTGGTAGAGTTCCCTTATAATCTCAGGAATGTTTATCCTACTTAGTTCATTAAAACTATTTTAAAACTAAGTAAGAATTTCTAATCCTACTAGAAAAACGATCTTAGGTCTAATTAATTTTAACTCATTAAAATTAATTCATTTTAACCTAAGATCCTATGTGAACATGCATATCTTGATTATAGATTGACGGTTTCTAATAATAAATTTTAAACTATTTCAAAATTTTAATGATTAGCCTTATAATCATGCATACTATAGTTTAAATAAATTAACAATCACATTCTAATTAATCAAATTTAAACTATATAACTTTGCATTGCATGATAATTAATATAACTCTTATATTAACCTATGGATGTATCATGCTCAATGCAACTTGATTTCAATTTTTAATAAATAAACAATTTTATTATTGCCAAAAATGGTAAATCACATTAGAATGCTGCAAACAAATTATTTTTAATATAACTCTTATATTAAAATTATGTAATTGCATGCATCATACATTTCCATTTTCATGAATTTAATATAACTCAACTATATATTAAATAAATCATGAAAATCCATGCATTATCATCCAAATATTATAATCATATTATAACATACATAATGCATGAGCATGCTTTATATCCTAAGGTGGGATTAAAATTTAAATGACATCCATAAAGCATTTAAACAGCGAATAAACCGATTTAATTGGCCCCTATGATAGATTAATGCAAAATTACACTAATAAAGCAATAAATCTATCCTATTACAAAATCTGCAGCTCCAAATTCGGTCTACAAGTCTTGAACCGACCCGAACCGCTTCGAACCGGGCTTGAAAAACTCGAACCGCGCCCAAACCGGGTTGAACCGGACCAAATAGGTCCCAGCTAACCCAAAATGCACGAACCGGACCGGCCAATTAGGGCACCACCCACGTCTTTACGGAAAAAAATGGCGCCGCACGAAACTGTGACAGGGTCGAGATGCTGAACAGATAGCGTCCCGACGCTGGCGCGATTTCAACCGTCTGGAGCGTGGAATCGCGACAGTGTCGAGACGCTAACTGCTCAGCGTCCCGACGCTGTTGCGTCTGGAGTAGAATTCTGGGCAGAACCGCGACTGTTCTTCACGAAATCCGTCGATTCCTTCCACGATCTTCACCGATTTTCAAAACTAATCTAGACCCGAACTTTATAGACTCAATTTACAATAAAAAGCCCAAAACACAGGGGCCCTTACATGATCAAATCAATGATAAAACTGTAAATGTATGGCCAAATTAAATCAAAACAGTTTATCGCAAACCAACATTCATAATGCAAAATAATCCCACCGAACAACCAATCACAAATCCCAAAACAACATTCAAAAAACGATTTGGCTCTGATCTGATACCAATTGCAGGGATTAAAGCCCTAGCGCAGCGGAAACGTTCAGGGAAACCAATACGACGACAAAACAAGAAATTTACAGCAAGAATAAGAAATTAAACATGTTGTAATCTGATATAAATCATGCTAGAAACCCATAAAGAAAACATAGATCTAATCTATAATAGGATCCTATTGATCATAGGGTTCAAGATTACTTACCCTTGAAGTTTTCTTGATGAAATCTCACCAAAATCTTTGGTTCCACAGAAAAAACAGCATCGAAGAACTACTCAAACCTGCTGGAAAAACACCACGAACACCACCACTTGATTTCACTGGTATTCTCAAAAGGGAATGTGTGTTGAGTGGCTTGTGGGAACCCAGATCTCTAAGGATTTTCTCTGGAAAAAGCTCTGTATTCACAGAGGGAGAGCAAAACGAGAGAGAGAGAGGGCGAGAGAGAGGGAGAGAGAGGCGTGAGAGTGGGGAAAAAAAGAGCCTAAAAAAAACTGAATATGATTGCTTCTATTAACCTATCGATAAAAAGAAGCCACCTCAAGCATAATATCAGGTAACTGAAATATCAGTTACCTGATATTTTTAATTAATTATAAATTTTAAAATCATAATTTAAATTATAATTAATTAAATTTTAATTGATCAATATTAATTAAAATAACATTAGTTTAAATCTAATTTAAATTAATGTCCCTCTTATCTTATAGTTTAATTAAATCAAATTTAATTAAACTAAAACAATTAACTAATTCAAAATTAATTAATTTAAAAAATAATAAAATTGAACATCATATATTCAATTATCATTATTCTCTCTCATAAAACTATAGTATTAATATACATCCAATGCACATTAATTATAACCTATAGTTTTAATATGAATCAAATTCATATTTTAGTTTAATATTCAAAGCCCTTCGAATACTTAATTCAACCTTAGAAATTTACCTCAACGCCCTTATAGAGCTACCGATGGGACCTGATGGACCTACAGATCAGAAGCTTGAACGATATGAGATTAGTTGGTTAAACTCATTAACCAAGTTAATCAATATTCGTTAACGGTGGTTCACTCCACTAAAGAACCACGACTGCACTCTTCTCACTGCAGATATATTTCTGTGTCCACGGATATCGACCGTCAACAGCAAGTTAGCCCTTCACGTGTGTTCGTACCCCAGCTAGGTCAAAGTACCAGTGCTCCTCTAATGAACAACTTGTTTGTGGTCCAACCAGCAAACATAAATCTCTCTCGTGCCATAAAGAGGGTAGGGCCCATTGTTCAAGACCCGGAGACACCACTTAAGGGAACACACTTCTACTTACCCTAGAATCGGGAAGGAGTGAATTCCATCTTGTAAGATTACGTTCCCAGCTCCCCACTCGAGCTTTCCCCAAAATGGTTGGCTTATTGAGTCGGCGAACAGGCCAGTCTCACCCGTACAAATCAAAGGACAATCCCTCATGGACAGGAGTCCATAATCCACTCAGGATTAAGGCCAAGTTGCCTAGGTCATCCTAGTGAAATAGAAACCGAGCTAACTAACGGTGTTACAGTTTGTGGTAAACTATTTCGCGGTCCGGTCTTTGTGCAAACTCAGTGCACAGGATACCCCCACTCGCATGTCAACTACATGAACGCGTTGGATCACTACGTTTGTATCAATATACAAAGCGGGTCGTATCCATAGTGTCACCAGGACAAGGTACCCAGCCTTATCCCTATACTACAGACCCTTTATGCTAAAACTTGAACATTGATCCCCGTATGTCCCTACATACCAGTTCAAGTCTTATTCTATTAGCCTTGGATGTTTAGTTTATTGGATTAGGGTTATTAAGACAAGATATAATACAAACATTGAATAATACATCACTTTTATTAATGTTCGGTCAAATGTACATTTACTATCTACGAGTTTTAGGGCATAAAACCCAACAGAATCTATTTCTAAATAAATAACTTCGCAACTCCCACTGCTTTAGTTGAAATGACTTATCCAGTTCCGACCCTAGGTGTCATTTCCCCATCGTTCAACTGCCGAAAGGAATTATTTTCCTGAAAAGAAGAGCAAACATGATTAGTTGCTCCTGAATCAAGTATCCATGTAACCTCATCATGTCCTGCTAGGCATGTTTCTAAAACTAGTAAATGAAATTTACCTTCATTTTCCTTCTTTTTCTCAGCTAGGTACTTTGGGCAGTCTCTCTTCCAGTGTCCATCTACATTGCAGTGGAAACACTTACCCTTCTCTGCCACAAATTTGGCTTTTCCATTGCTTTTAGCAGTAGTAGCGGGAGCTTTGCCCTTGTTTCCTTTCTTCTTTTGAGTCTTCTTCGAAGAAGTGGCTACAAATTTAGTTCCAAAGGATGAACCCTTCTCGAACTTTCTTTTAGAGTGAACAACGTTTGCCTTTCCCTCTACCTGCCCCTTGTTCTTAAGAAGAGACTGATAGAGTTGTAGCTCATTAAGGAGGCTAGTTAGGTTGAATACTATTTTATTCATCATTGCATTGCTTCGAAACTATAGAAAACTCTTCGGAAGAGATTCTATGATAAATGCAACCTAACTACGCTCATTTATGACTGCGTCGTTTGCTTCTGCCATATTGAATTGAACCATCATATCCAGGACATGTTCCCGAACAGACGTGCCCTCTTTCATGTGGCAGCTATAAACGTATTTGAGAGCGTCATGGTGGAGTTGGTAGGATGGTTGTCCAAACATCTCCTGGAGAGAGTTCATAATCTCCCTCGCTGTGACCATGCTCTCATGCCTTTTAGCCAAAACTTCAGATAAGCTGGCTAGGATATAGACGCGAGCCTTATCATTTGCCTTTGTCCAGAGGTCATAAGCATCCTTAATTGCTTGGGTTGAATTACGAGTAGGGGTTGGAGGGCAACCCTCCGCTAAGATGAACCGCAGATCATCGACAACAAGAATCATATTCAGGTTCGACTTCAACGTAGCGTAATTTTCGCCGGTTAATTTCTCATTTTTAAGCAGAGAGACTATTGAGGAAGACATTGCTGATTTTTAAACAAACAATGACCGTATTAATTATCTTTGCCTTAACCCATCATTCATGCAAAAAATTGCACACAATCCAATCAGTTTAGCAAAACAGGCAATCACAGAACCCTAAAACTATTGATTTAGTTTCGCAACGATGTTTTAGAGGTTTAGAATAACAGCCACTGAAGGGTGATCAGGTACTCCTCCTCTAAAATGAGACATTTCTCTACTAATTCTAATTCTAGAATAACTCATATTCCTATAGACATCAGCCACCGTTGTTCGGTCAAGGATTTGTTAACATTTTTAACTCATCCTCGTAAGTGTAACCCTCCCACTTTAAGATCTCAGAGGCACGCACCAACAAGCTACCGAAGGGAAAGACAACTGTTGGTAATTAGCCTAAGAGTTCCTATCCTATTCAGGAGTTCACGATATTCTGAATCCTATGATCAGACCCTCCGCAGGGATGGTTGCGCCAAGACAACCTACAGGCGGATCATAGGACTCTCATGGTGTGAACTAGGGGTGGAGACCAAGGGAGACGTTGACACGTGTCCTGCTCCCACTTACTCTAGACATTTTTCCCATTCACCTTGTTACTGATTCATGCAAACACTTTACAAAGGGAGGCTGCTCCTAAGGCGACTCGAAGTCGAGCATGAACCTCACGTTGTGAATATATGGGTGCAAGAGCAAAACTTGATTTAAATCTCGTTTTGTAATTTTCCTCCCACTGAAAATGTCCCAAGGTTAATTTTGGGTTGCTTAACTTAGATAAAACTCGGCTAAGTCAATCTATCTAAGTCTGATCGTATTATAACAATTATGGAAAGGATTCTACCGCAATGTTTTAGGTGAATTAAACTTCTTTTAGTAAACCAAACATTGCAAGTCAACATTACTATGGTTAATTCAACTCAAGGTTCGGGTCAGTTTCCAGGTAGGAGGTGTTCCATAAACCGTCAACTTAAATACCCCCAGCCTAAGACAGAACATTACCGGTGGAGTTCCCTTATAAAAATGTTTTACCTACTTAGTCAATTAAAACTATTTTTAATTCTAAGTAAGAAATAATTCTAATCCTATTAGAAATAGATCTAGGTCTAATTAATTTTAAACAATTTAAAATTAATTCAATTTATCCTTTGATTTTATGTTTGCATGCAATTCTTGGTTATAGGTTGACGGTTTCTAATCATTAATAATAAAGAACTATTTCAATTTTTAATGATTGATCATATAATCAAGAATCTAGGGTTTAATTCATTCAACAATCTTATTCAAATTAAAAAATTAAACCATACTTATTGCATGAATAATATAACAATTATATTATTAACTATGGATGTTTCATGCTTCTTGCAATATTGATTTTCTTTTAATATAACAATTATAAGCCAATCAAGAAAATCAATCAAGCATGCTTGATTCATCACATTAAACATAACAATTTATATTTAATCTAAATAATGACATGCTTCATGCTCTATTATTTTTCATATAATTAATATACACTTATATTAAAAAATATGAAAACAATTCCATGCATTTAAAACATACATTATAACAATTTATTTTATTATTATTATTTTTTAGAAGACATTATAACAATTTATAATATATAAATAAATGCATGAGCATGTTTATAACCTAAGGTGGGATTAAAAATTCTATATGACATCCATAAAGCATATAAATAGCAATTGAACCGGTTAATTTTGGCCCCTAGGATAAAATAAACCATTAAATTACATTAAATTTAGCTAAATTCTATCCTAAAATCCTTATGCAGCTCCAAAAATTGGTCTAGACAGCACGAACCGCCCCGAACAACCTTGAACCGGCCTCCAAAATCTCGAACCATGCCAAAAAATAGCTGAACCAGACCAAATAGGTCCCAGTCCAGGCGAACCGGTTGAATAGACCGCCCTCCCATTGAACCGCGCCTGTTGAAGCCCTAATTTGCGTCGTCATCGTGACAGCGTCGGGATGTTTGCAACGCAGCGTCCCGACGCTGTGCGATTTCCTTACCTGAGCGCTTGCGGTATTGAGACAGCGTCGAGATGCCTTTGGAGTAGCGTCCCGACGTTGTTGCGTCTGGAGCTCAATCTGGGAAAAAATAGTAGCTTGATGTTCAGTTTTTGCCTCGAATTCAGTGACGATTTCTCCAATTTTCATCTCAATTGGACCTTACGCCGTATATTAATTAACATTAAAATACCGTTACTAAAAGGCAAAATAAACTTTACACATGCTTTAAAGTTGATTGAAATTGCTATAAACATGCTTGAAAATTAAATGTAAATTTATTTTCATGCTTTTCTAAAGAAACGGGAAAGAACTGTTACAAACCTTCGTTATAGACTTGACCGTTCTTCGCCAACGACGTTTCAACGAACAAAAATGCAGCAGCCTTCTTGTAGTTTCTTCGCTGAAAATTTCTTCTTCAAAGACACAATAACCACAGAGGTTACACCGGTATGTCTCTAAGTCTAGGAGGCAAAAGACTTGTGGGAGTCTTTCTTTAAGAGGGAGGCTAGAGAGAATTCTAGGGTCTTGTCTTGTGAGTCTAAGAGTAAGAGGGCATCTAAACAAATTAGGTCTAGTGTTCTATTTATAGAAGAGTGGTCATGAATAAAATATTCAATTAAATCAATATTTTCCAAAATTGATTCAATCTTATTCCTTATTTAATCAATCCAAGATCAATCAATTCAATAATTGATTAATCTTTTCCACAAATGACTAATTACTTCCATAAGTAATTAGATAATTTCAATAAATGATTAATCACTTTCTTAAGTGAATAATTTTTTCCATAATTGATTAATTCCCCGGTTAAGGAATTCTTTAATTAATTAACAACCAATTAAATATCACATATTTAATTTCCGACCTTGAATTAATTAATTTGCCCAAATAGATTTTAGGTCTTAAAATTAATTAATTCATTATTTGAACTCTTTCAAACTTCCATAAATTTAATGTGACTCAAATTTATATTAATATTTGAATTTCTTCAAATATTAATTTCTCTCATAATAATATATTACATTGTTTCCCTTAATAAATTGAACATTTTCAATCTACATTTATTACTTAGTTGCCTCAAATTACTTTATGAGCTACCAGTGGGACCTAATGGACCTGCAAATCAGAAGCTCTAACGAGATGAGATTAATTGGTAAAACTCATTAACTAAATTATTCAGTATTCGTTAACTATGTGTACATTCCACTATAGACTCACAGTTGCACTCTTCTCACTGCAGACATATTTTCTGTGTCCACGGATATAGACCAATATCGACTAGTTAGTCCTTAACGAATGTCCGTAACACCAGCTGGGTCGAATTACCATTTTACCCCTAGGTTACTTCTATTTCCTTAAGTACCCGTTCTCCTGTAATGAACAACCTGTTTGTGGTCCAACCATCAAACATAAAACCCTCTCGTGCCATTGAGAGGGTAGGGCCCTTTGTTCAAGACTCGAAGTCACCACTTAAGGGAACACTCATCTAATTCACTAATGTCGGGAAGAAGTGAATTCCATTGTTCCCAACTCCCCATTCGGTCTTGTCCCCAAAATGGTAGGCTTATTTAGTCAGCGTATTGGCCACTCTCACCATACAAATCAAAGGACAATCCCTCATGAGCAAGAGTCCATAATCAACTTAGGATTAAGACTAAGTTGTCTAGGTCGTCCTAGTGAAATAGAAAACCAACTAGTTAACGGTGTTATAATCAGTGGCAACTATTCCTCGGTCCGATCTTATGAAAACTCATTGCATATGATACTCCCACTCGCATGGCTCCTACACGAACGCGTTAGATCATAATGTCTGTATCAAATACAAAGTGGGTCGTATCCATAGTGTCACTAGGATAAGGCACCCAGTCTTATCCCTATACTATTGACCCTTTTAGATTGTTTCTTGAACAGTGATCCCCATATGTCGCCACATATAGTTCAAGACTCATATTACAACCTAGGATGTCTAGTTTATTGGATTAGGGTTATTTTAGGCAAAGACAAATATAAAACAACTAATGACATTTAATGAAAAAATATATCAATATTATTTCATTAATATCCAGTCAACAGTTACATTCACTATCTACGAGTTTTAGGGCATAAAAACCAACACATACAATATGCATAAATGAAATCAATGGCATAAATCCATAAAATCAATCCATAAAGTGCCCAACGACTACATCAATCCCTAAGATTTGAAACTTAGTTACTCATACAAAGCGATACGATATAACAAAAGTCTACAATAGCCATTAAGACTAACTAAAGCAATGAAAAAGAGAAATAAATGCTAAGTAGGCTGAGACCGCATGTCCCCGTTACGATCCTCATGAACAAATCTTTGATTCCCGATCTTCCTCCACTTGGTTCGGCTTCCTAGCCCCAATTTCTTCATTTTTACGGCTCCAAATGCACCAAAAGAAGTCCCCAAAACTGACCTAGTCGCAAAATATATATAGGGAAAAATTTCGGCACAGCGTCACGACGCTGTCACGATACTGCGGATTCTGGAAAGGGAAGCCGAGAGCGTCGAAATGCTAGGGTCACAGCGTCTTAACGCTATGATCTGTTGCCGCCTACTTTAAATATGGAATGCCAGCGTCGAGACGCCCAAAGACCAGCATCCTGACACTAGCTCTCAGATGGGCCCATTTGGCAATATTCTAACTTGAATCTTTTTCGTTCTTTAGCTCCTTTTCATGTCCCAAACACACGATTAGCTCCGATATTTATTTCCTACAAATAAAGCATGAAAATGCATACTTTTGGCCACTTGAATATAAAAGACTATATAAATTAATTAGGAAAAACTAGCTAGTTAATGCTCGCTATCAGTTACTGGCGTCCACCAACACATAATGGTCTAGTGTGATTAAATGCCACACACCTCTCCAATCATCCCTGAAGCTAAGAGGTGATATTCATACCGGCTAGCCAGGCGGGTACAAAATAATGATAAGCACAACAAATAATCAAGATGCTCAAATCAATATCAATTGCATACAGAATGAGGCACGACAATTACATAGATCCTAACCAACACCTAAGTAAATTTAGTTCATGGAGTACTGATAGCGAGCATAGCTAGCTATCTTTACGTATTAAATTTAGCTAGTCTTTGATGATTATTGGCCATTTTATTGCACTTAATTGTTTATTTTGTAGGAAAGTGTTGATTAGAGTTAAAACGTGGAATAAGAATTAATCGGGTGTCCGGGACGTGAAAAGATGCCAAAGAACCGAAAAGATTCAAGTAACAAGAAGCCAAGAGAGGGCATTCTGCCCATTAGCGTCGAGACGCCACTCTTGGAGCGTCTCGACGCTACGTTTCCTTAATGAGAATATGCGGTAGACTCACAGCGTCTCGACGCTGTGATAGGAAGCGTCCCGACTCTACCGCATTTCCTTTTCAGACACGCGCGTACAAGAGGCAGCGTCGAGACGCTGTCTTAATAGCGTCTCGACGCTACGACGAAAATCTGCTATATAAGTTTATTTTCGGCTAGGTTTTTGGGGACTTCGATTTGGGACTTCTTGGAGCCGAAAAACAGGACATAATAGAGGCTATTGAGGCTGAAACAAAGGGAGCGAGGTGGAAATCAACCCATTGTTCGTGGGGATCGTGACGGGGACGTTCGGTCTTGGCCTACAACGAGTCTATTTCTCTTTTCCCTTCCTTTAGTTAGTTTTGATGGCTGTTTTAGACTCTCGCTATATTGTAACGTTGTGTATGAGTAGCTAGGCTTTAATTTTTAGGGATTGATGTAGTCGTTGGGCACGTTATGGATTGATTTACTATTTTTATGCTATTGATTTCATTTATGCATATGTTGTATCCTTAATGCTTTCGATTTACTGGCCATAAATTGATTGATGTTTATATTTGAATCTAACTCGGGAGAGAGGATTTAAATTAGTATTCTGTATGCATAACTAGAATTTAGCTAAAAATCAGGAGATTAAGGTTAATTCTAGAAATTGTTATAAAGGTTAGCCTTATTGCCTTGTATGTTTATTGGATTTAGATAGGGATATCGGGTTCAATTGCATATGGGAGTATCATGTATGCTCGGGAGAGATATGTGTGATTTTTGTTGCCAAGATTTATGAATCATAGAATTTGTAAATTCGTTTATTAATCCATAACTCCAATTGGTGAAATCAAATCCCAAGACCAATTCTTCCCATTAGATTGTCACTTTTAGTTTTAGTTTTGTGTTTGATTAAATCATATTCTCATTCTATTTGATTCCCTAAATACAATTGGTCAAAAGTATCTTCGATAATTAAAATATCGCTAGACACCAATCTAGAGGACGACATTCGATTGCAAAAATCACTATATTATTACTTGACCCGTACACTTACGGTAGGAAAAGTCCACATCAAGTTTTTGGCGCCGTTGTCGGGCATTGGCATATTTAGTCAATTTTAATATCGTAGAAAAATTGTCCGATCTTAGTTTATGGTGTATTTTATTTTTTTTGTGATTTTTGTTATTTTTGTTTTTAGGTAGTTGCATTTTCTCATTTGATAGATTTTTTTTCCATATTTGTTTGATTTTTCCATTGTTCGAGGCTTGGGAGAGATTTAAAGAGCTGCTAAGGAAGTGCCCTCAGCACGGATACCCTGACTGGCTACAGGTTTAATTATTTTACAATGGATTAACTCCTAGCACGAAAACTATTGTTGATGCAGCTGCAGGTGGGACTCTGTTGTCCAAGACTGTTGAGAGTGCTAAGACTTTGTTAGAGGAGATGGCCACCAATAGCTATCAGTGGCCATCTGAGCGGTCGGGACCCAAAAAGATTGCTGCTGGAGTGTTTGAGATCGATAACGTAAGTGCACTTCAGGCCCAGATGTCTTCCCTAGCTAATGCATTCTTAAAATTTTCAGGTACAGGGAGCGCTCAAACGATCAAGTCTGCAGCTGCCCTCGCATCCCAGACTCAGGAGGAAAATCTCGAGCAAGTTCAGTATGTTTCGAATTTTAATTCTAGGGGGTATAATAATAATTCCACACCTACACATTATCACCCTAGCAATAGAAATCATGAGAATTTTTCCTATGCTAATAATAAGAATGTTTTTAATCCTCATGGCTTCACTCCTAAACAAGAAGGTAAACAATCTTTAGAAGATCTTGTTGGAGCTTTTATTGCAGAATCAAGTAAAAGGTTAACCAAGCTTGAGGAAGTCGTGATTGCCATAAACAACACTGTCAATGGCCATTCTGCAACCATTAAGAACATAGAGAATTAGCTGGGACAACTGGTAAGTGTTGTCAACACCATGAATAAAGGTAAAGCCCCAGCTGAACAGGAGAAATCTTCTTTGGAGTACTGCAAGGTCGTATCTGTGCATTATGAGGAGGAGACTACATCAGTTGTGAAAGAGGAGACTACTGAACCAGAGGAACTCACAGGAGGAGTTGAAGAAGGCACCACCTCAAACGAAGCTGAAAATCTTAATCCTGAGCCTTCTATTCCTTCTCCTACGGTTTTAGTTCCTAAATCAAAGAAAAAGAAAAATTCTAAAGTTAAGTTTGACAAGTTTTTAGATGCTTTTATGGGTTTGCATGTTAATATTCCTTTTTCAGATGCCTTGGAGCAGATGCCTCACTACAGAAAATTCATGAAGGAATGGCTCAACAAGAAGAAAAAGGAAAAGCAGTTGGATACTGTATATCTTGCATCGACGTGCAGTGCTCGTGTCCAACAGGGAGTACCAGAGAAATTGTCTGACCCAGGGAGTTTTACCATTCCTTGTAATTTTGGTACTTTTTCATGTAGAGCACTATGTGATATGGGGGCTAGCATAAATATAATTTCTCTATCATTATGTAAAAAGCTTAACATAGGAGACATAAAATCTACTTCTGTTAGACTTCAGTTGGCTGACCAGTCTGTGGTTAGTCCATATGGGATTCTTGAGAATATTCTGATTAAAGTAGGTAGATTTTTCCTTCCTGTTGATTTCTTTGTGCTAGATATTAAAGAGAATCCTGCTATGCCTATCATATTAGGGAGACCATTCCTTGCTATAGGGAGGGTTATAATTGATATTGAACGCAGGGAGCTAATCATAAGAGTCCAACAGGAGAAGGAAGTTTTAAAAGCTTTTGAGGACCCCAAGAACACATCAGATACAATGATGGTGGGCTACAGGAGAGGTGCTAGGAAGAGCACCAGTGATGGAAAATCTGACAGGAGACCACCCTGATGCATATTTGGTCAACACGTCGAGCTAATGACGTTAAACAAACGCTTATGGGAGGCAACCCAAGTGAGTTAGTTATTTCTTTCTTTTGAGTTTTATTTATTGTTTATGTCTATTTTGTAGGTCTTGTTTTCTTTCTCTCCTTTGCTTTCAAGTTTTCAAGATTCCAAGCATTCAGTCAAGAAGTCATCATCATTCCAGGCGAGTATTGTTCACTCCTTTCATTCGTTTATTGTTCTCATGCTTGTTTATGCCTTATTTTTTTTATACATTGAGGACAATGCATATTTTAAGTTTGGGGGTGGATTAGCATGTTTGTGGAGCCCTTGAGCATCTGAGTTCGAGCTATAGTTTTGAGCTTTCTTTGAATTATGCATATGGTTGTTTTCTGGATGCTACTTTTGCATGATTATGATGTCCTAGGATAAGCTTCATTGTCAATTTTAAAGCTTGTGATGAGTTGTAAACATGAGTGCCCAAAAAGGGAGACTTCTTAAAATTTTTCTAGGAGATGGCTTACTGATGACATGCAAAAATGTCATCATTTTCCTATTAATTTTAGCTAGTTTTATGCTTGAATTGTGTTCTTTAATGCTATTTTCTGTTTAAATTTCAGAAAACCGAGTCAAGGAAGCAAAACCGGAATTTTGAGAGATTTTGGATGATTTTGGAGGCTTTTGGAGCAATTTGAAGAATTACATTGAAGATTCGAGTCCAAAAAGCCAAGAAGAATTAATTAGAAGCCCAAATTCATGAATTTCAAGTCTTAAAGTATCAATTTGGGTCAAGAAAAGTGCCCAAAATCCATTACAAGAAGTATTTGGGCCAAAAGAAAGTTGGAGGCCCAAAAATTGAGTCAAAATCGGGCCTTTATTGAAGATTCAGGGCCTAGCGTCTCGACGCTAAGCCTGGAGTGTCTCGACGCTAGGCAACTGCGTGGAAAGATCCAGAATCGTGAGAGCGTCGCGACGCTGTCTATGTAGCGTCTCGACGCTGCGACGTCTTGGAGCCCAAGAAAAGATGACGTCAGAGCGTCTCGACGCTGTCCTTGTAGCGTCTCGACGCTGTGCCTGCTGGGAGCCTATAAAAGGAGCCTTTTGCAATGAAGATTGTGTGCCAATTTGTGGGTTTTCACCCCATTCTAGAATCCACACTAAAGTTTGGGATTTTTGGGAGAGTTTTGGAGCTTTGTTGAAGATCTTTGGAGCTCGGGATCGAAGGAGGTCGGCGCGGGATCGAGGAGATCGACACTTTTATGAGCATTTCTCTTCCCTTTTCCTTTATGTTTTAGTTTCTAGAATTGTTGTGATTAGGAATTATTGAATTTTAGTAATTATGAGTAGCAAATTCCTAAATTCTATGAGATTGATTTAGATGTTGAACCTCTGCTGAATTAATGAATTGATGTGGTTTAATTGTCATTATTGTTCATTTGTGCATTTTGTCCGTAATGCTTTTAATCAACTGATCACTGATTAAATGAATCGTTACTAAGTGGAAACTCGACGGAGAGAAGCTTAGACTAGAACTGAATGCATGACTAACGGTTATTTACCCGGGTGACACGGGACAAAATAAATAACGTTAGAAGTTGTATTGAAGGATCGTAATGCCATACTAAGTAAATAAAGATGAGACTGAAAGGAGATTCTTTATTGAACGGTATGAGATAGGAGGAGACCGACAGGAGAATCCTTGAAATTAGGCTTCTAGACTTATGAATCAAATGATTTGTTAATCCATATTAGTTATTTGATTATGCATTAAAGGTCCAATTGTTGAAATCAACAACTCTAGAATTATCCCATCAAATTGTGTCGCCATTTATCTTTTGCTTTCTAGATTAGCTTTTTATTATTCTTTTCAGCATTAGATTTTGTTCTCTAAATAAAGCTAAGCAAGATTATTCGTGGTACTTAATTGAATAAATCCAATCCCTGTGGAGACGATACTCTATACTCAAAATCACTATATTACTTGTGACGACCCGTTCGCTTGCGGATTAAAATCGCCCAACAAGTTTTTGGCGCCGTTGCCGGGGATTGGCTAATTTCATTCAATTAATATTGTGAAGAAATTGCTTGCTTTAGATTAGAGGTTTTATTTTGCTTTTTTGTTTTATTTTTATCCTGGTCCATTGTTCTTGTTGTGCATTTAATTGGTGTTTGCATCTGACTGAAAGCCTGATTATTGTTGATTTAATTATTTTAAATGGCTTTTAATAGTTTCGGGTGGCCCTTTAGGGAATCTGAGCCCGAAGAACCAACACCATCATCCAATTTTTTCTATTCAAATTATCCCCCTTTAGAAGAAAAATCTCCCCTAGAAAGTTTGCTTCAAGATTATATCAAGGATACTAGAGCCACTAATTTAGCTCTAGAAAAATCCCTAGGGAGATTGCATCCCCAAGAGGATGAGAGTGAAGTGCAATTCGCTTCCACAGAAGAAAAATCTTCCTTAAAGAGCTTGCTTGAAAATTTTATCCAAGAGTCGAGAGCCATGAATTTAGAATTAGAAAAATCTATGGAGAGACTCCAAATCCAAAAGGAAGATAGGGAAGTAGGATCCACTTCCATAGGATTTCTAGTGAGTCATGTGGTCAGTGATTCATTAGCGCCAATTCAGGAGCGTAATTTTTTCGATTTGGCTAAAGATGAGCATATAGGGGTGAGTTGTATAGAAAAAGAGGAAGATTTGGATAGTTCTAGCACCCACCAAGAACAAGTTTGTGAGGAAGAAAAAGAAAATGAGCCTATAGTGTTTGAGGAGTTTCAAGAGATAGAGTTTAAGGTTGAAAGGCCTTTGTCTGTTCTATCCCCTCCATCCTCTCTTGATAATGAGTGTTCTTTTTCTTGTTCTCACGAGTCAGAGTCAGAGTCTAAGTCCATTTATTTTGATCTTTCTCCTTTTATGCTTTTATTATTAAAAGAAAATTCCAAAAATATTTCTGCTTCAGGGTCCCATGAAAAGCTAGTAAGCTTACTAGCAATAGTCTGCTTCATCAATTCAAGGAAGAAGGGCCCGAAGAAATACGAGAATTTTTATGTGCCTTGAAAGCCCGCACAAACTCGTCTAGCTAAAAGACGTTAAAAAAGCGCTTCTTGGGAGGCAACCCATGTTTATTTTTCCGTTAATTTTCTTTTCTTTGTTTTTCAGTTTTTTGTAGTTAGAGCATGTTGATCTTTCGTTCCGATTGATCAATTTTTGAAGGAGCTCGAGACCACATTTTCTTCCAAAAACAACCCCAATGATGTTGAAGGCAATCCATGATTTCTCTCACATTTCAGGGCAATACCGTTCTCCCTTTATTTTTTTTATTGTCCTTATGCATGCTTAATTAGTCTGAATAATTGATACATTGAGGGCAATGTATGATTTAAGTTTGGGGGGGAGGCTTTGTTGTTCTGATCTGAGCGAAAATTTTTTCATGATGATTCTATTGCATCTGTTTTGATGAGGACGGTCTATGATATGATCTAGATAATGAATTTTGTTCAATTTTTGTGAAATATGAAAACATGTTCAAGATTCATGTAAATTTAAATTTTTGCTTTGATTTCCTTGCACATGTTGAGCACTTAGCCTGCTTATATGGTTTTGAATGCTTAGAACTGGATTATATTATCTAGATGTTTGTTGTCACTCCGATAGGCTTAAGATATGATTTGAAAGATTGAACAACATGAGAGTCTGTAATGTTTTACTTGGGAGAAAAATCATGTTTATTAGCCTGCAAAAAAAAAAAAGTGTGAAAAAAAAATATATGAAAAAAAAGGGTAAAAGAAAGAAAATGAAAAAAAAAAAAAGAAAAAAAAGAATGCTCCACTTTCTTGAGAGCGTTAGTAACCAGGGGCATTCATGACACCCATCGTTTGCCTTTGCATGAAAGCGTTTAAAAGAAATGAGCATGCTTCGGCATCCTGAAAGATGAGGCGCTCGTAGTTGGATGCTTTCATCACCAATGTTGGCAAGCCAGAACGAAGGCGCTACGTCTAAAAGGATTCTTATTAAATAAATGAAAAAAAAATGCAAGTTTGGGGGAGGCATACCCCGTTGTTTCAGGCACCTTAGTAGGATATTGCTTTCTTGATTGTTGGGAAGCTGGATAACTAGAGCTTAGGGCCAGTGTAGGGGGAAGATGAACTGAGGATTTTATAAACCTTTTCTAGGCTAGTAAAGACCTATTAAGGAGGCTCGCACACACACACACAAGGGATGAAGAGTTTAAATTTAAATTTCGTGATGAATGAGTATGTTTTAATATTTCCTTTAATTGTTAGAGTTCATTATTTTGATCATTGAGCTTAAAGTCATGCATTTGCAATAGTTGATTCATATAAATGGTTTTAGCTTTGCTCGGGACTAGCAAAGATTTAAGTTTGGGGGTGTGATGACATGCAAAAATGTCATCATTTTCCTATTAATTTTAGCTAGTTTTATGCTTGAATTGTGTTCTTTAATGCTATTTTCTGTTTAAATTTCAGAAAACCGAGTCAAGGAAGCAAAACCGGAATTTTGAGAGATTTTGGATGATTTTGGAGGCTTTTGGAGCAATTTGAATCATTACATTGAAGATTCGAGTCCAAAAAGCCAAGAAGAATTAATTAGAAGCCCAAATTCATGAATTTCAAGTCTTAAAGTATCAATTTGGGTCAAGAAAAGTGCCCAAAATCCATTACAAGAAGTATTTGGGCCAAAAGAAAGTTGGAGGCCCAAAAATTGAGTCAAAATCGGGCCTTTATTGAAGATTCAGGGCCTAGCGTCTCGACGCTAAGCCTGGAGCGTCTCGACGCTAGGCAGCTGCGTGGAAAGATCCAGAATCGTGAGAGCGTCGCGACGCTGTCTATGTAGCGTCTCGACGCTGCGACGTCTTGGAGCCCAAGAAAAGATGACGTCAGAGCGTCTCGACGCTGTCCTTGTAGCGTCTCGACGCTGTGCCTGCTGGGAGCCTATAAAAGGAGCCTTTTGCAATGAAGATTGTGTGCCAATTTGTGGGTTTTCACCCCATTCTAGAATCCACACTAAAGTTTGGGATTTTTGGGAGAGTTTTGGAGCTTTGTTGAAGATCTTTGGAGCTCGGGATCGAAGGAGGTCGGCGCGGGATCGAGGAGATCGACACTTTTATGAGCATTTCTCTTCCCTTTTCCTTTATGTTTTAGTTTCTAGAATTGTTGTGATTAGGAATTATTGAATTTTAGTAATTATGAGTAGCAAATTCCTAAATTCTATGAGATTGATTTAGATGTTGAACCTCTGCTGAATTAATGAATTGATGTGGTTTAATTGTCATTATTGTTCATTTGTGCATTTTGTCCGTAATGCTTTTAATCAACTGATCACTGATTAAATGAATCGTTACTAAGTGGAAACTCGACGGAGAGAAGCTTAGACTAGAACTGAATGCATGACTAACGGTTATTTACCCGGGTGACACGGGACAAAATAAATAACGTTAGAAGTTGTATTGAAGGATCGTAATGCCATACTAAGTAAATAAAGATGAGACTGAAAGGAGATTCTTTATTGAACGGTATGAGATAGGAGGAGACCGACAGGAGAATCCTTGAAATTAGGCTTCTAGACTTATGAATCAAATGATTTGTTAATCCATATTAGTTATTTGATTATGCATTAAAGGTCCAATTGTTGAAATCAACAACTCTAGAATTATCCCATCAAATTGTGTCGCCATTTATCTTTTGCTTTCTAGATTAGCTTTTTATTATTCTTTTCAACATTAGATTTTGTTCTCTAAATAAAGCTAAGCAAGATTATTCGTGGTACTTAATTGAATAAATCCAATCCCTGTGGAGACGATACTCTATACTCAAAATCACTATATTACTTGTGACGACCCGTTCGCTTGTGGATTAAAATCGCCCAACACTTACATGAATAGAGTATTTGTCTTGGCTAGATTTGGATTTGAATGCTTAGGAGCGAATTATTAGGTTCATATGCTTGTTGTCACCTAGATAGGTGTAGGGAAGAGCTAAAAAGTTAATGTTTTGCAAATTGGGCATGTTTGATCTTGCTTAGGAGGAAAGAAAAGAATATATGCTATTTATGCTCATAAAGAAAAAATCATTCTTGTTGTTACTGTTGAAAAAATTATTATGCCATGGCCTGTGCACAGTTTGCAATGTTTAATAAAGTTTAGGCAAAAAGAGCTACCCCTGTTGTGTTCAGTTAGGCCAACAAGAGAAAACTCAGGTTAAGGGTCCCTGCAATGGGTGTGTGAAAGCTAGTGCCACATTTACATGCTTAATTTAATTATTAATTATAAGCACCTAAGTATGGAGATAAACAAGCTAATTTGTTCCATTAACTCATTAGTGAAATCTTAGTTCCAGTGTAAAGGGAAGATGAGCTGAGAGTTTAATAATCCAATCTCGGGCTAGTAGAGTCTGATCTTGTTGAGTTAGATCTCGCTTGTGCAAGTTAATTTTGGAAAAAAATTAATTTGTCTCCCTCATTGGTCCTTGTGTGCATGTCTCTTGCTTGCTTGGTTATTGACTTTTGAGCCTTGAGGATTGAGTTATGATTGTTGCATCCATTCTTCCATTGTATGTTTGATTTGTAGTTTGCTCGAGGACTAGCAAAAGCTTAAGTTTGGGGGTATTTGATAGCGAGCATAGCTAGCTATCTTTACGTATTAAATTTAGCTAGTCTTTGATGATTATTGGCCATTTTATTGCACTTAATTGTTTATTTTGTAGGAAAGCGTTGATTAGAGTTAAAACGTGGAATAAGAATTAATCGAGTGTTCGGGACGTGAAAAGATGCCAAAGAACCGAAAAGATTCAAGTAACAAGGAGCCAAGAGAGGGCATTCTGCCCATTAGCGTCTCGACGCCACTCTTGGAGCGTCTCGACGCTACGTTTCCTTAATGAGAATATGCGGCAGACTCACAGCGTCGACGCTGTGATAGGAAGCGTCCCGACTCTACCGCATTTCCTTTTCAGACACGCGCGTACAAGAGGCAGCGTCGAGACGCTGTCTTAATAGCGTCTCGACGCTACGACGAAAATCTGCTATATAAGTTTATTTTCGGCTAGGTTTTTGGGGACTTCGATTTGGGACTTCTTGGAGCCGAAAAACAGGACAGAATAGAGGCTATTGAGGCTGAAACAAAGGGAGCGAGGTGGAAATCAACCCATTGTTCGTGGGGATCGTGACGGGGACGTTTGGTCTTGGCCTACAACGAGTCTATTTCTCTTTTCCCTTCCTTTAGTTAGTTTTGATGGTTGTTTTAGACTCTCGCTATATTGTAACGTTGTGTATGAGTAGCTATGCTTTAATTCTTAAGGATTGATGTAGTCGTTGGGCACGTTATGGATTGATTTACTGTTTTTAGGCTATTGATTTCATTTTTGCATATGTTGTATCCTTGATGCTTTCGATTTACTGGCCATAAATTGATTGATGTTTATATTTGAATCTAACTCGGGAGAGAGGATTTAAATTATTATTCCGTATGCATAACTAGAAATTAGGTAAAAATCGGGTGATTAAGGTTAATTCTAGAAATTGTTATAAAGGTTAGCCTTATTGCCTTGTATGTTTATTGGATTTAGATGAGGATATCGGGTTCAATTGAATAGGGGAGAATCATGTATGCTCGGGAGAGATATGTGTGATTTTTATTGCCAAGATTTATGAATCATAGTATTTGTAAATTCGTTTATTAATCCATAACTTCAATTGGTGAAATCAAATCCCTAAGACCAATTCTTCCCATTAGATTGTCAGTTTTAGTTTTAGTTTTGTGTTTGATTAAATCATATTCTCATTCTATTTGATTCCCTAAATAAAATTGGTCAAAAGTATCTTCGATAATTAAAATTTGGCTAGACACCAATCTAGAGGACGACATTCGATTGCAAAAATCACTATATTATTACTTGACCCGTACACTTGCGGTAGGAAAAGTCCACATCAAGTACAAGGTAACACACGCTACAATCTGAGTATGTGCATCCATAACTACAAAAATTTTACAAGAAAAGATTAATTCCCTTGAAGAAATTCGTAGCTAATGGTCTTCTTGAAGTCTCCAATCTTTCCTCCTTTATTCGATTTCCAAATAAGGAACGAAAGTCTCCAAAGTTGGAATTAGACTTTCCCCTCTCGAATAATTAGACTTGAGACGGCTACTTCCTTTTATATGTTGGGTTTAATGTCCTATAAACTCGTAGTTTGTAAATCATTAAACATATTTTATTTCTATAGTGAGGGGAGTGAAACTATCGGGCTATAGTGGAGTGTCCCTGTAGTAACGAATGTTGGCTAGCTTAGATAATGAGATTAGTCGGTTAGCCTCGAATCGTTGGATCCCATGATCTATAGGTCCATTAGGTCCCCCTAGTAGCTCATATCAGATTAAAGCCTAGAACATATTGATAGGAATCTTTGAATCGTTCAAAAACGGGAAATAGGGAATTATCGTAAAATTGTGTTCGACACAATAATTTAATTATGAGTTAAATTAGAAAATGAGAGATAAGGTATTTAAATAGGTTTAAATACAATATACATGAATTAAGATTCATATATAAAGGATGCTCAATAATAAGATGATTAATTTGATTAATCATACATAATTAGTGGGGCAAGCTTCAAGATTAATTGTCATTGTTAATTTCAATTTAGAATTGAAATTAAAATAAGAAATGCACAATTAGAAATCTTATTTATAATCATTTGTTAGTGGAAAGATTTGGAAATCCACTCTTTCATGAATTCTCAAAGTGGAATTACACCAAATTCATGCAAAGGTGCATGTAGAGTTTGCTTGAACACCTAGCTTCCACTTTCACCATCAAAACCACCAAGTGTCTTGCATTTTGAAGGCCCTTCTTGCATGGATTCTCTCTATATATAGAGGAAGAATCAGATTGTGGAAAGATACAACAATTACATTAGTGTTATGCTGCTGAAGTTCTTCCTCAAACACTCTCCCATGTCATATCTTCATAAAGCTTGAACATACAAGCATTCCCTTCCCATTCCCTATGACTATAGACTCCCACATGTCGTTCTTTGCCCGAAGAATAGTAGGGAAGACTCTAGAGGTTTTCCAACGAGTATATGAGAAGAAAACACCACAAGGAGTTACACATTAGTGAGCTACAAAAGGTTGGTGTTCTCTAACTCTCTGTTCTGTCTTTTGTAGAACATGCATGCTTTAGGAGTAAAATTGATTGAGTTAAGTGCTTTCAATCTTCAATTGCTTCCGCATGTGTTATATGAACACCTTCATTATAGAGTGGAGTCAACCGTAATTAGCTACACGTGGAAGGCTCTCCTAACATCCTAGATCCGAGATTGGTTCAGAAAATGCCACCTCATTAACGAATCACGTGCAGCTCACGTGGCAGTTCTGCTCCTAACTTTGTTGGATCACGGATTTTGCTCCTTCAAGTTAGTCAACATTATTTTTCCTGCAAAATAGCTTACAAACCTTCCATTCTTCTAAATAGGTTAAAACACAAAATATTCATCTAATAATAACCCTATTTGGCACATAAGACACGAAAAAAACTATAGAAATAAGGCCTAAATAACTCCCTTTGGGAGAGTTATTATACCCCCAAACTTGAACTATTGCACGTCCCGAGTAATACTAACTAACCTTCCCTTAAAAATTCAAAAGATTAGCCATAACACAACTTAATCAAAACAGGTAATCCAACACTACCTTCAACCTTTACCTGAGCATTCTGCAAAACCAAGCACTACTGCAGCAAAATAATTCTTTCAACATTGAACAAATAATCTCCACCTTTAACTCCATCCTAAGAACTTACCACAACTTAACTATATTATCAGACATATTTTAAACACACTTTTTGGGGGATCTATTCTTTTGTTCTTCAAACTTTAAGCAATCCTACAGTCTTAAGTTCTTAAGCATGAGATGGCCCAGTTTACAGTGCAGTATACCCTTGCCTCAAACTTATCACCAACTAGGCTAAATATTCATTGCTAAGCTCAAAATATTCTTAGTTATTTATCCCTTGCTTCTCAAAATGGCGACTATGATGAAGCTCACCTAAGCCCTGGGAGACAGAAAACTGTTAGATTATCATTCATCCTTCAAAACTTTTGCTCTTTCAATTTTCATAGCAAAGTTTTCCACAATTTTTTCTTTTCAGCAAATAATTTTTCAATGTTTCCTAGGCCATCTTTTGATGCAAAGACAAACTGTGGGTGTCACAAATGTCCCTGATAACTCAATAACCTAGAAAAATTATTATGAAGGAGAGGAATGCTCGAGCAAAACAAGCAGAATAGCTAAAAGTCCCCCAAACATAAATTATTCATTTTCCCCAATGAATCAACATGATAATTTTACCCCCAACCTTATTTCTTTTTCTATCTGAATTTTAAACTAAGCGTGGGACTAAGATTAAGCTTAAAGTGGATCAAATAAGTCATACTCGGTTACTGGCGTCCACCAACACATAATGGTCTAGTGTGATTAAATACCACACACCTCTCAAATCGTCCCTGAAACTAAGAGGTGATATTCATATTGGCTTACCAGGCGGGTAGAAAGTGATATTAATCAAGATGCTGAAATCAATTAAATTGCATAGAGAATGAAACACGACAATTACACAGGTCCTAACCAACACATAAGTAAATAAAGTTCATGGAGTACAAGGTAACACACACTACAGTCTGAGTATGTGCATCAATAACTACGAGAATTTTACAAGAAAAGATTAATTCCCTTTTAGAAATCCATAGCTAATGGTGTTCTTGAAGACTCCAATCGTTCCTCCTTTATTCGGCTTCCAAAGAAGGAAAGTAAGTCTCCAAAGATGGAATTAGCTTTCCCCTCTCGAATAATTTGACTTGAGACAACTACTTCCATTTATAGCGTGGACTCAACCATAATTAGGTCAAAGATTACACATGGAAGGCTCTCCAAACATCCTAGATTTGAGATTGGTTTAGAAAACGCCACCTCATTAATGAATCACGTGCGACTAACGTGGCAGTTTTGCTCCTAGTTTTGCTAGATCACAGATTTCTCTCCCTCGAGTCGCTTAGCATTATTTTTCCTACAAAATAACTTCCAAAGCTTCCATTCTCCTAAATAGGTTAAAACACATGATATTCAACTAATAATAACCCTATTTGGCACAAAAAACACCCAAAACATTATAGAAATATGGCCTAAATAACTCCCTTTTGGAGAGTTATCAAGAGCCTTCATGAATGAATTAACAATATTCCATTCAATTCAATATGCCCACTTGTCTTGGGTTGCGTGCGAGGTTCTATTGAATTTTCCACACCACAAGTGTATCACTATAAAGTGTGGTGAGCAAGTACACATTTTGAACACATTCCAAATCATTAACACCACAATGCCCCAACAACATTTTAGCGGTGTATGTTAACCATTTTTTCTGATATGATTGAGTCCACTGTTGAGGTATTTATGGACGATTTCTCAGTGTTTGGAGGGTCTTTTCAGCAATTTTTGAATAATTTAGGTAAGTGATGACATGCAAAAATGTCATCATTTTCCTATTAATTTTAGCTAGTTTTATGCTTGAATTGTGTTCTTTAATGCTATTTTCTGTTTAAATTTCAGAAAACCGAGTCTAGGAAGCAAAACCGGAATTTTGAGAGATTTTACATGATTTTGGAGGCTTTTGGAGCAATTTGAAGAATTACATTGAAGATCCGAGTCCAAAAAGCCAAGAAGAATGAATTAGAAGCCCAAATTCATGAAGTCCAAGCCCTAAAATTATCAATTTGGGTCAAGAAAAGTGCCCAAAATCCATTACAAGAAGTAGTTGGGCCAAAAGAAAGTTGGAGGCCCAAAAATGGAGTCAAAATCGGGCCTTTATTGAAGATTCAGGGCCTAGCGTCTCGACGCTAAGCCTGGAGCGTCTCGACGCTAGGCAACTGCGTGGAGAAATCTGGAATCGCGAGAGCGTCGCGACACTGTCCAAGTAGCGTCTCAACGCTGCGACGTCTTGGAGCCCAAGAAAAGATGACGTCAGAGCGTCTCGACGCTGTCCTTGTAGCGTCTCGACGCTGTGCCTGCTGGGAGCCTATAAAAGGAGCCTTTTGCATCCATATTTTGTGTGCCAATTTGTGGGTTTTCACCCCATTCTAGAGTTTACAATAAAATTTGGGATTTTTGGGAGAATTTTGGAGCTTTGTTGAAGATCTTTGGAGCTCGGGATCGAAGGAGGTCGGCTCGGGATCGAGGAGATCGACACTTTTATGAGCATTTCTCTTCCCTTTTCCTTTATGTTTTAGTTTCTAGAATTGTTGTGATTAGGAATTATTGAATTTTAGTGATTATGAGTAGTAAATTCCTAAATTCTATGAGATTGATTTAGATGTTGAACCTCTGCTGAATTAATGAATTGATGTGTTTTAATTGTCATTATTGTTCATTTGTGCATTTTGTCCGTAATGCTTTTAATCAACTGATCACTGATTAAATGAATTGTTACTATGTGGAAACTCGACGGAGAGAAGCTTAGACTAGAACTGAATGCATGACTAACGGTTATTTACCCGGGTGACACGGGAGAGAATAAATAACGTTAGAGGTTGTACTGAAGGGTCGTAATGCCATACTAAGTAAATAAAGATGAGACTGAAAGGAGATTCTTTATTGAACGGTATGAGATAGGAGGAGACCGACAGGAGAGTCCTTGTCATTAGACTTCTAGACTTATGAATCAAATGATTTGTTAATCCATATTAGTTAATTGATTATGCATTAAAGGTCCAATTGATGAAATCAACAACTCTAGAATTATCCCATCAAATTGTGTCACCATTTATCTTTTGCTTTCTAGATTAGCTTTTTGTTATTCTTTCCGGCATTAGATTTTGTTCTCTAAATAAAGCTAAGCAAGATTATTCGTGGTAATTAATTGAATAAATCCAATCCTTGTGGAGACGATACTCTATACTCAAAATCACTATATTACTTGTGACGACCCGTGCGCTTGCGGAATGGAAAATCGTGCAACAGTAAGGTGCGAAAAAATGCGAGGATACCCATCTCGTTCTTAATTGGGAGAAATGCCACGTCATGGTGAAGGAGGGCATAATGTTAGGTCATAAAATTTCAAAGAGGGGTCTAGAAATTGATCGAGCAAAAATAGATGTTATTGAGAGGTTTGAACCACCGAATTCAGTCAAAGGGATTCGTAGCTTTTTAGGTCATGTTGGATTTTATAGAAGGTTCATAAAAGATTTTTCTAACATTAGTAAACCTCTTTGTAAGTTCCTATGTATTGATAGTGTTTTTAATTTTGATGCAAATTGTGGGAAGCCTTGTGAGACTTTAAAAGCTACTTTGATTTCAGCATCCATTCTTTGTGTGCCAAACAGGAGTTTGTCGTTCGAGGTAATGTGCGATGTCGCGATGTTGCAGTAGGTGCAATGTAGGGACAAAAGCAGGGCAACGTGATCCATCATATTTATTATGCAAGCAGGGTTTTGAATTAGGCACAAATCAGTTATACAACAATCAAGAAGGAGATATTGGCGATAGTGTTTGCTTTTGAGAAATTTCGCCCATATTTAGTAGGATCTAAAGTCACGGTGTTTACAGATCATGCAACAATAAGGTACTTAATGTCAAAGAAGGATGCAAAGCCTAGTTTAATTTGTTGGGTTTTGTTATTGTAGGAGTTCAACTTAAAGATAAAGGACAATAAGGGATAGAAAAATGTTATTGCAGATCATTTGTCTCGTCTTGAACGATCATCATCTTTACTCGAGCAATCTGTCATCTTAGTTTCATTTACAGATGAGCAGCTCTTTACCGTTGATGTAAAGGTAGTGCACAGTGCTCCTTGGTATGCAAATATAGCTATTTTTTTGGTAAGTTGTGTTACTCCTACGGTTTTGGATAGGAGGCAAATTCGAATGTTTTAGTATGATGCAAATTTTGATTATTCGGATAAGCCATTAATGTATAAACAATGTTTCAGGTGATGAAGCAAAGGAAATCCTGGAGCACTGTCACTCTTCCCCGTATGGAGGTCATTTTTGATAACATGCAAAAATGCTATCTTTTTCCTAGTTATTTTGATTAGTCTTGCGCGTTAATTGTGAGCTTTAATGAATTTTTATGTTGATTTTGTAGTAAACCGAGTTCGTAATGCAAAACCATGAATTTTATTAATTTCAAGACCAAAATGAAGATTTTGGAGAAAAGAAAAGAAGATATTTGAAGTGGAGGCCCAAAAAAACCACAAAAGGAAGAAGAATGGAGGCCAAAATCTGCATATAAGGCTTCTAGAAGACCTAGCGTTGAGACGCTAGGACCAGAGCATCTCGATGCTTGGCAGGAAGTGAACGAAGATCTGGAATCGCGACAGTGTCGCGACACTGCGACAACTTCTGCGCCAAGAAAGTATGATGTCAGAGCGTCGCGACGCTACCGACTTGTTCAGCAAGAAAAGCCTTCGTCCAGCACCTATAAATAGCCCCCTCTTCCAAGGTTCAAATCATCCCATTTTTGGGGAGCTCTCCCTAGCTTAATAGAGAGAAAAAGTGAGAAGAATTGTGAGGAAAAAAGACGAAATTGATCGAGATTTCAAGGCTCAGAAATTGAGATGACCGTGACAGGAGCTTGGGATCTACTTATCGATTATTTCTTCCTTATTTCTTTGTATTTTCTTATTTTAGATTGAGTTAGGACCATGGATCAAGATCATTTTGGCAAAATTATTTCCATTTGTGAGTAGATCTTGAGAACTAGGGTCGTTATACTAGTTTATTGGATATTGTAGAGCAGATACTTGGATTATGTAATGAATTTCTTCATATTTCATCTATGCAATTCTTGTTTAATGCCTTTAATCCTTTGATCACGGATTGATTGATTTGTTTGTCTAAATTGATACTCGACAGAGTAAAGTTAGATTAGATCCAAATTGCATGGCTAACGATTGCTTGGAGTACGAGAGTGAAAGGGAATTGTTAGAAATTTACAATGAAGTTGCTTAATGTCATACTATGATTAACTAAGGAGATGGACACATTAATTAGTTATGTTAGTATGAGATGTGGAGGAGCTTGAAAGAGAAATCCACTTAAAATTACTTATAGATTTATGGAATTGAAGATTAGTAAGTACACTTGTCTAATTAATTGAGCTACATATCCAAAACGCTAGATAACGCCCAAGGTCAAGCCCCCTTAATAGGAAATTCTCTTTAACTGCATGATTTCTTTAGTTTCTTGTTAATTCTTAGTCCTTAAAAGTTGAACTTCTAAATCACATGAAAGCACGATAGTTCTCAGTAATTAATTGAATTAATTCAATGTCCCTGAGGATTCGATACTTGGAATACTTTTCGTTTTAATATTACTTGGGCAACCGTACGCTTGTGGAAAATTGCACACCAAGTTTTTTGGCGCCGTTGCCGGGGAAATTGTAATTTTATCCATTAATATTGAGAATTAAGTGTTTGATTTTAATTTAGAATTTTTTTTTGCAATTTAATTTTTAGTGGTGGCAAAATTTGTGAAGATATAAGGTGGATAATTTGTTTCTTTGAGTTTAATCATGGTAGATCAAGAAAACAAAGCAATCCGAGACTATTTCTTGCCTGAATTTCCATTAAATTACTCTGGAATAGCTTATGAGCCAATCATTATCGATAATTTCGAGCTCAAGGCTAGTCTCATTCAGATGGTAAGAGAAAATGTTTTCAAAGTCTATCCGTCGGAAGATCCACACAATCACCTAAGATCATTTTTGAATATCTGTGGAACGGTAAAGATGGGAGGAGTTAGCCCTGGCTCCATTCATTTGTAGTTATTCCCAATTTTCTTACACGATAAGGCTAGAGATTAGTTAGACTCGTTAACCTCAAATAGCATCCTTGGTTGGAATGATTTAGTCAAAGCTTTCCTCGCAAAATTTTTCCCATTAAAGTCAACTACAATTGTTCTGCAATTGGCAGATCGTTTGATGACATACCCTAAATGTGTGTTAGAGGATGTTCTGGTCAACGTTGACAAATTCATATTCCCTGCAAACTTTGTAGTGTTAGACATAGAAGAAGACCCTGAAGTCCCGATCATTCTTGGAAGACCATTTCTGGCAACAACTCGCTCTTTGATTGAGGTAGAGAAAGGAACCCTGACTCTTAGAGTAGAAGACGATGAGGTAGTGTTCAACCTTTTTAATGCATTAAAACATCCATAAGAGGTTAGTTCCTGCTTCTTGATTGATTCAGTTGACACTATTATCAATGCATGTGTAGAGTCAGAATCCCCTGTTGATCATTATCAAATAAGCATGCATGACGTGTTTGGAGATGAATTAATAGATGTTGATCAGGAAAATGCTTTAATTGATAAATCTTTAGGAAGGGAAGAAAAATTATAGTTAGATATTTGTGCTCAAGTTGATGTCCCTTCCCCTAAATTGAAACAATTGCCTGCCCACCTACGCTATGCTTTCTTAGGAGAATCTTCTACTTTTCATGTTATTATTTATGCTGATTTAAGTAAAGTATAAGAGGAAAAATTGTTGGATGTTTTGAAAAAGTATAAATCTGCTCTAGGTTGGTCTATTAGTGATATTAAAGGTATTAGTCCTTCAATTGCCATGCATAAAATCTTAATGGAAGATGGTCTTTAATCCCATAGTAGAGCACCAAAGAAGATTGAATCCAGCAATGAAGGAAGTAGTAGAAGACGAGGTGTTAAAATTATTGAATGCAAGAATTATTTATGCTATATCTGACAGCCCTTGAGTGAGTCATGTTCAAGTAGTGCCTAAGAAGGGGGGGGTGACTGTTATTAAGAATGAAAAGGATGAGTCAACATCTACGAGGACAGTCACTGGTTGGTGTGTGTGCATTGATTATAGGAAGCTAAACAAAGCCACCAGAAAAGATCACTTCCCTCTCCCTTTTATCGATCAAATGCTTGATAGGTTAGTTAGGTATCCGTACTATTGTTTTCTTGATTGTTATTCGGGCTATAATCAAGTTGTGATTGCACCGGAAGACCAAGAGAAAACAACATTCACGTGTCCCTATGGTACTTATGCTTTCCAGCGTATGCCATTTGGACTGTGTAATGCTCCAGCTACCTTTCAGCGTTGTATGATGGCCATATTTTCAGACTTTGTAGAAGAGATTATGGAGGTGTTTATGGATGGTTTTTCTGTTTTCGGTTCATCTTTTGATAACTGTTTGAATAATCTCTCTCGTGTTTTACAAAGATGCAAATAAACTAACCTCGTTTTAAATTGGGAAAAATGTCATTTTATGGTAAAAGAGGGGATAGTTTTAGGCAACAAAGTGTCTGAAAAAGGTTTGGAGGTTGATAAAGCGAAAATTTCTGCTATTGAACAACTTCCTCCACCCATTAATGTCAAGGGAGTTCGTAGTTTCTTAGGCCACGCAGGGTTTTATAGGCGTTTTATAAAAGATTTTTCAAATATCGCTAAACCCTTGTGCATCTTGCTTGAAAATGATGCCCCATTTGTGTTTTCAAAAGATTGTTTGATAGCATTTAATCTTTTAAAAGAAAAGTTGATTTCCGCACCTATCATTGTTGTGCCTGATTGGAGTCAACCATTTGAAATCATGTGGGATGCTAGTGACTATGCTTTAGGAGCTATCTTAGGGAAACGTCGAGACAAGTTCTTTAGGGCTATATATTATGCAAGTAGAACTATATATAGTGCTCAACAAAATTACATCACTACGGAAAAAGAGATGTTTGTCGTTGTGTTTGCTTTTGATAAGTTTAGGCCCTATTTGCTTGGAACAAAGGTTATAGTGCACATTGACCACGCTGCTATTCGTTATTTGAGTAGTAAGAAAGACTCCAAACCCAAACTTATAAGATGGATTCTTTTACTGCAAGAGTTTGACTATGAGATCAAGGATAGAAAATGTTGTGAGAATGTAGTTGCAGACCATTTGTTTAGGATAGAGCACGAAAAGAATATCGCAACCTTTCCTATTAAAGAAGTTTTTCCAGATGAAAGATTATACGCTGTTAAAACTTTTATCCCATTTCTCTTTAAGGTTTGTTTTGACCAAATCATTCAAAGGTGCATTTCGGCAGAAGAAGCATGTAAGATTATTCATGATTTCCATGCCTCTCCTTATGATGGTAATTTTGGACCAACTCGTACTGCGGCAAAGGTACTTCAATCCGATTTTTATTGGCCTACTTTATTTAAAGATTGTTATACATTTGTGAAAACATGTGACAGATGCCAGAGGACAAGTAATATTTCTAGACGCCATGTAATGCCCCTAACCCCTATTCTAGAAATAAAACTTTTTGATGTGTGGGGCATGAATTTTATGGGCCCTTTTCCCTCTTCCAATGGATACTCGTACATCTTAGTTGCTGTCGATTATGCATCTAAATGTGTAGAGGACGCCGCCACTAGGACTATTGATGCATGTGTTGTGTTGCGTTTTTTGCATAAGAATATTTTCACTAGATTTGGCACACCACGAGCTATAATTAGTGATGAGGGGTCCCATTTTTGCAATAAATTGTTTAAATCATTACTTAGAAAATATGGTGTCAATCATAAGACTTCTTTAGCTTATCATCCCTAGACTAACGGTCAAGCTGAGATTTCTAACAGGGAGATAAATAACATTTTCGAGAAGACAGTTGGCATCAACAGGAAGGACTAGGCATACAAGTTGGACACTGCTTTGTGGGCCTATCGGATGGCTTACAAAACTTCGATCGGTACATCGCCGTATCGATTGGTGTATGGTAAAGCCTGTCACGTGCCTGTGGAGCTCGAGCACAAAGCATAGTGGGCTATGAAGAAGTTGAACTTGGACGCAAAGAAAGCTGGGGAGCAACGACTACTACAGCTCAACAAATTAAAAGAATTTAGGAGCCTGGCGTACGAAAACGCTAAGCTATACAAGGAAAGAACAACCAGATGGCATGATCGCCTAGTTCGGAAACGATCTTTTGAGTCAGACCAGCGAGTTGTTCTATTCAATTCCCGACTGCGATTGTTCCCTTGAACATTGAAGTCAAGATGGTCTGGGCCATTCATAATCAATGAGGTATCCCCGTACGGTTTGATTGAGCTGATGGATAGCAGTGGGTTAACTTTTAAAGTTAATGCTCAAAGAGTGAAGAACTATTGTGAATTCCAAGAGAGGAAGGTCGAAAAAGTAATGTTAAATGACCCAGGGTGACCAAACCCCGTCTAGCTCAAGACGTTAAACAAGCGCTTCTTGGGGGGCAACCCAAGTGTTTAAGGTTTTTTGTAAATTTTAATTTAATTCCTATGTTGATCCTAATGTTCGCGTGAGATCGATCCTTTTGCAGGAAGCTCATGAATTCATGCCTAACTTCTCATTCTCTCCGAGGACGAAAATTGAAGATGTTTCAGATTGTCTCGCTTTTTCACGGCAGTATCGATCTCTCTTTATCTGATTAAATGTTCATACATTGGGGACAATGTATATTTTAAGTTTGGGGGGGGGGAGATTTGCTCTATTTAGGTTTTGCTTTAGTAATGCTTATGATGAATAAAATGCATGTCGATGATGATGACATCTGATGATTTGCTTTTAGCCATGAGTCTCTCTAGTTGTTGCAAATTTGAAAGCAAGTCTAAATTCAAGAGAATTTAAAAATTGTAAACTCTTTGATTTCCTTGCAAAATATGACGATTTGCTTGTTTTATTATGATTTTGAAAGCCTAGCTGAAAGTTATATGCTTTAGAAGTTCGTTGTCACTCCGATAGGTGTAAAGTTTGTCTAGATAACTTCCTTGCGTAATAGCAGTAATATTGAGCTGTGGGAAAAGAAATACTCTTTCTTAAAAAAAAATGCTAGTTGCTTGGAAAAAAAATCATTTTGTCAGTCTTCAACATGTAGGGGCAAAAAGCGCTACCTGCGGTGTGTTCAGTTAGGCCAACCAAAGAATAAAATTCGGGTTAAGGGTCCCTGCACTGTAGTGTGAAAGCTAGTGCCATTAGATTTATGACGATTTGCTTGAGAATGGCTAAAAGAGTGAGCTTTAGTGCCAGTGTAGGGGGAGATGAATGGAAGAGTGTATAAATGATTCCGGGCTAGTAAAAATTGTAATAAGGCAAATGATGAGTTATTTTTACAAGGGAGGATAGGATTAAAATTTTTAAATATCTCGAGGGTTGACTCTGCTTGCTTGTTTGTTTCGATAAGATTATATTTATGGGTAGTAGCATGGAGATAGAGTTGTTAGCATGCAAGTTATGATTCATAAAGCATTACATTATTTTACTCGGGACTTGCAAAACTTTAAGTTCGGGGTGTGATAGCATGCAAAAATGCTATCTTTTTGCTAATTATTTTGGTTAGTTTTGCACGTTAATTGTGACCTTTGATGAATATTTATGTTGATTTTGCAGAAAACTGAGTTCGTATGGCAAAAACATGAATTTTATTAATTTCAAGACCAAAATGAAGACTTTGGAGAAAAGAAAAGTAGATATTTGAAGTGGAGGCGAAAAAAAAAGCCCAAAAGGAAGAAGAATGGAGGCCAAAATCCGCACATAGGGCTTCTAGAAGGCCTAGCGTCGAGACGCTAGGACCAGAGAGTCTTGATGCTTGGCAGGCAGTGAAGAAAGATCTGGAATCGCGACAGCGTCGCGACGCTGCGACAACTTCTGTGCCAAGAAAGTATGACGTCAGAGTGTCGCGACATTGTGACGTAGCGCCGCGACGCTACCGACTTGTTCAGCAAGAAAAGCCTCCGTCCTACACCTATAAATAGCCCCCTCTCACAAGGTTCAAATCGTCCCATTTTTGGGGATCTCTCCCCTAGCTTAATAGAGAGAAAAAGTGAGAAGAATTGTGAGGAAAAAGACGAAATTGATCGGGATTTCAAGGCTTGGAAATTGAGATGATCGTGACGGGAGCATGGGATCTACTTATCGGTTATTTCTTCCTTATTTCATTGTAATTTCTTATTTTAGATTGAGTTAGGACCATGGATCAAGATCATTTTGGCAAAATTATTTCCATTTGTGAGTAGATCTTGAGACCTAGGGTCGTTATTCTAGTTTATTGGATATTGTAGAGCAATTACTTGGATTATGTAATGAATTTCTTCATATTTCATCTATGCAATTCTTGCTTAATGCCTTTAATCCCTTGATCATGGATTGATTGATTTGTTTGTCTAAATTGATACTCGATAGAGTGACGTTAGATTAGATCAAAATTGCATGGCCAACGATTGCTTGGAGCACGAGAGTGAAAGAGAATTGTTAGAAATTGATAATGAAGTTGCTTAATGCCATACTATGATTAACTAAGGAGATGGACACGTGAATTAGTTATGTTAGTATGAGTTGTGGAGGAGCTTGAAAGAGAAATCCGCTTAAAATTACTTCTAGATTTATGGAATTGAAGATTAGTAAGTACATTTGTCTAATTAATTGAGCTACATATCCAAAACGCTAGATAACGCCCTAGGTCAAGCCCCCTTAATAGGAAATTCTCTTTAATTGCATGATTTCTTTAGTATCTTGTTAATTCTTAGTCCTTAAGAGCCGAACTTCTAAATAAAATTAAAGCATGATGGTTCTTAGTAATTAATGGAATTAATTCAATTTCCCTGAGGATTCGATACTCGGACTACTTTTCGTTTTAATATTACTTGGGCAACCGTACGCTTGCGGAAAATTGCACACCAATTTCAGCGGTAAGAGGACAACTACTAAGATTTTACAATGTGGATTTTTCTTGCATTATTTATTTAAGGATGCCTATTGATTATGCAGACAGTGTGATACTTGCCAAAGGAGAGGAAATTTAGGACCTAGAGATGAAATGTCTCTTACTTATGTTTTAGAATTAGAATTATTCGATATATGGGGTGTCGATTTTCTGGGGCCATTTCCTCCTTCAAATGGTAATGTGTTTATTTTGTTTGTAGTTGACTAATTGTCAAAGTGGGTGGAGCATAGAGGTACACAATTTGTGAATAATGTATTAGTGAAGCTTTTAGCTAAATATGGAGTGAAACAAAAGATAGCTACACCTTAATCACCCACAAGAAAATTGTCAGGTTGAAGTTAGTAATGGGGAAATTAAATTTATATTAGAGAAGGTAGTCCATCCATTTAGGAAAGACTAGCCTTTTCGGTTGGATGAGGTTCTTTTGGCTTATAGGACAACCTACAAGACTCCATTAGGTATGTCTCCCTATAGGTTAGTGTATGGAAAGACTTGTCATTTACCGTTAGAGATTGAGCATAAAACATTTTGGGCTCTAAAGAAGTTGAATTTTTATTTGCATAATGTAGGAGCAATTAGAATCTTGCAGCTTAATGAGTTAGCAGAGTTTCGTCATTTTCGTATGAAACAGCAAAAATGTATAAAGAGAAAACAAAGAGGTGGCATGATAAGAAATTAAAACCTGGGGAATTTGAAAAGGGTCAGCAGGTCTTGTTGTATAACTCTAGATTAAAATTATTTAAAGGAAAATTAAAATCTAAATGGTGTGGACTGTTTGTAGAGATTGAAGTAGTTCCTCGTGGAGCAATTAGTTTAAGAGATTAAAAAGATGGGGGAGTGTTTAAAGTTAATGGACAGCGAGTGAAGCATTATTGGAGAGAGTAATTTCGTTCGAAATATCCTTCTCTGAGATTGGTTGAAGAATGAGTGAGCGAAGGTTTTGAGGGAGCAATGTGTTGCACAGTATCTTTAGAACCTCCCAGTAGTTGTATCAATTTTGTTTTATTTGATTTTGTGATATTTTATTCTATTTTCCCTTGAATCATTTTGATTTAGATTTTGTTTATTTTATCTTATTTCTTTTAATTCGTTGGTTATTTTAAATGGAATTTCATTTTCGATTAGTTTGAATGTGGTTGATTTGATTTTATCGAATTAATATATGTTTTAATTTGGTTCTATTTCGATTTTAATTTTTGTTTAGATTAAGTTTATTTTAATGTATTATTAAATTATTCGGCCTGAAGATTTTACTTCATTTGGCAGACTATATTTTAATTTGATTTTTTTCGCATAAAATATCCTTCTAGAAGAATCAATTTTGAAGATGGGTTTGTTTTTGCAATCTTCTGGTTAGGATCAAAATATTTCATCAGGAATCAATGAGATTGTCGAGATTTACTTATTTTTACCATTAGAATTTAAATCTTCTATGGCAGGTAAAACGCGTGGAGCTTCTGGAGCTTCCAAATGTCACGTAGTGGTAATCTGACGGGCTAGCCGTTAGCCAGCACATCAGGCATTTACCATGGGATTTTTATCGTTTTTAAGGGGGCATAAATCTTCCTAGTTTCATGAAAAAATAAACGGTAATATTTTATTTAATGAGAGCAGATCTTTCGATTATGATCTTAATTGCTGGAGCCCTTATATAAATTCCATCTCTGGTACGTTTTCTTTTCACTACGTCTTCTTCTTAAATTGTCTTCTTGAGTGTTTGGTGAATATTCTCTGTGATTCAAAATGGCAAACAATGAGAGGACAGAGAGAAAGAGAAGCTGAAGAAGAGGAGGTGCCTATAACACCAGAGGCACCGAAGAAGAAAAGCAAAAAGAAGAGAACGTCGTAGGAGAAAGAAGCCCGACGGTTAAGGAAACAACAGCAGTCTCCGATCACTAAAGTTCTTTAGACACTGACAAAAGATATTGAGGAAGAAGTGGTTGGAGAAGATCCACCAAAATCTCCTGAGATATAGAAAATTCCGGAACCGACTAGACAGCAACACGAAATTCAGTAAGAAGGTCAAGAACGACAAGAAGTGGTAAAAGAGAGCGTCGTTAAAGTACAACCACCATGTTGGCGGCACAAACAGAAGGCTAGGCAAATAAAGCAGGTACGTATTGACACTCCATCTCCTTTAACCAAGGAATCTGAGAAAGAAAATAATGAGGTCGAAGTTAAAGAATATTACGAAAATGTGAAAAAGGCAGAAGAAGATGAGATTGTTGAGAAGAGAAACGAGGACAAAGGCAAAATTGTTTCTGAAGAATAAGAGGAACAAGAAGAGCGCCTGTCCTATATGAGCACTGTTGGGTTCCTAGAGTGAGTAAAAATATGGTATAAAAAGACTCTAGAACTCTGTGCAAGTATACACAGTCCGCAACAAGTAATAAGTATTTATCAATCCAATGCCTGAACTAGCTTTCACTTACCGGCTGGCCAGGCAGGCACAAAGTAGAATTGAGCACAACAATTAATCAAAATGCATAGAATCAATATTTATTACTAGAAATGAAGCACAACAATCACATGTTCCCTAACCATCGCCTAAAGCTACTTAGTTCATAAAGTGCAAGGGAACACGCATTACAATCTGAGTAAGCATGTCCATAACTACAAGGTAATACAAGAAAAGATTAATTCCCTTGAACAACTTGTAATTGATGGTCTCCTTGGTTGTCTCCAATCTCTCCTCTATTCGGCTCCCAAAAGTGGAAGTAACTTTCCAAGAATGGAATGTTTTCTCCCAAAAGTGGAATGAATTTGACTTGGGCAGCCATCTCCTTTTATAGAGTTGAGGAAGGCTTGAATTAGGTTGACCTGAACAGGTGGATGGCTCTCCTTGCTCCTTTATCCAAGAATAACTCAACAGAATTCAGTTTGTTAAATTGGCTAACGAGTTGTGATGTGGAAGCTTTGCTCCCGGCTTGGCTGCAGCACAGAATTGTTGGGTTTAATGTCCTATAAACTCGTAGTCTGTAAATCATTAAACATATTCTATTTCCAATAAAGACGTTATTGAGTCTATTCAGTAAAAGATGTTATTGAATATGTAAATTGCAAATGATTAACCTAAATCCAATAAACTAAGATCTTTGGCTATAAAATGAATACTCGAACTATATGTAGAGACATATCATAGGATCAAGTTCAAGTTTATAGTCAAAATTGTCTATAGTATAAGGATACGGTTGGGTGCCTTATCCTGGGGATACTATGGACGCGACCCACTTTGTATTAAGTACAAATGATGAGATCCTAACTCGTTCATGTGGAGACATGCGAGTGGGGGCATCCTATGCAATGAGTTTGCATAAGACAGGACCACAAAATAAGTCACTTTCTCTTTATAACGTCGTTTATTGAAGAAACTGACTATTTCTCATAGATGACCTAGGTAACTCGTTCTTAATCCTGAGCTAACTATGAACTCCTGTTTATACGAGATTATCCTTTGATCTGCATGGGTGAGAGTGGCTAGCATCACCGACTCAATAAGCCTACCATTTTTGGGATAAAATTGAATAGATAACTGGGGACATAGTTTCGCAAGACGGAATTCACTCCTACCCATTTCAGGGAAAGTAGAGAGGTTATTCTCTTAAGTACTAACTCCAGGACTTGAACAAGGGGCCCTACTCTCTCGTTGGATCGAGAGGGACTTAGGTTTGATGGTTGGACCACAAATTGATTGTTCATTAGAGGATTAGTGGAAGTTAAGGAACAAGAAGAACTATAGGGGTGAAACGGTTATTTGACCTAGCTATAGTTATGAACAACCTGTGAAGGAACGACTTACTGAACATGGTTAAATCAAGTGGATGGAAATATATCTATAGTGAGGGGAGTGCAACTATCGGGCTATAGTGGAGTGTCCCGGTAGTTAACGAATGTTGGCTAGCTTTGATAATGAGATTAGTCGGTTAGCCTCAAATCGTTGGAGCCCATGATCTATAGGTCCATTCGGTCCCCCTACTAGCTCATATCGGATTTAAGCCTAGATTTTTTTTATAGGAATCTTTGAATCGTTCAAAAACGGGAAATAGGGTTTTATCGTAAAAAGTGTTCGACACAATGATTTAATTATGAATTAAATTAGGAATTGAGAGATAAGGTATTTAAAAGTGTTTTAAATACCATATATATGTATTAGGAATCATATATAATTCATGGCACTAGGTGATAAAGATTAATTGGATTAATCATGTCAAAATTACTTGGAAATGCCCTAATTAATTTGCCTATAAATCAATTTCAATTTTGAATTGAAATTGGAATGGATTGAAAGATGAAAATTCAGAATCTAGATTCAAATTATGTGGATTTAGTGGCTTTCCCACTTTTGCATGATGATGCATAGTGGAAAACAACACAACCATGCACTAGATGCATGTGTTGTGAAATAAACACCTAGAATCCACTTTGAGTTGGATTTTGACCATGTGTCTAGTGTCATGAAGCTTGTCTTTGCATGGTTAATGTCTTTATAAAGAGCTTGGATCAGATTCATCTCACAAGAGAGTGATTTGCTTAAGGTTATGCTGCTGGAATTTACTGTCAAACACAAAGACCTCCATAGATCTCTCAAGAGCTTGTACCTTCAAGCATTCCCTTTCTTTTCCCTATCACCATAGACTCCCACAAGTCATTCTTGGCCCAAGAGAATAGTAGGGAAGACACTAAAGGTTGTCCAAGAGAAGTTGGAGAAGGAAAACACCACAGGGAGTCCCTTTCAAGTGAGCTTCAAAGAGGTTGGTACTCCTTTACCTTCTGTTCAGCTTTTTAGAACATGCATGCTTTAGGAGTAAAATTGAATGTCTTAAGTGCTTTCGATCTTCAATTGCTTCCGCATGTGTTATATGAACACCTTCAAGAATTTACTCCCTCAAGTTGCCCAGCAATACATTCTGCATAAAATAACTTCCAAAGCTTCCATTCTTCCAAATGGGTTAAAACATATGATATATATTGATAGCTCTTAGAAATAAGAGCTATTGGCCTTCTCTTAGGCATAAAAAGTCTACTCTTTGGTGTGTTTGAGCTTTGGTTTGTGCTTGAAAATGAGTATTCTTGATGAACATTTTTATATATCAGTAGGCCAAGCTTGAGTTTAATTTTGTGCAAATTTCTTTTGTTTCTTGCTGATTTTTCTGGTGTATGGTCACTAAGGATGTGCTGCAGCAACTGATTTCACAAGCAGAAGGCAGAAAGTTTGGAATTTAAAATACTGCACGTGCTGAACCCGTGTGATCTCTCATTAATTGAGCTGGCAACCATGTGGAGCTGATTTGTACCATCTT
Source organism: Luffa acutangula (assembly GCA_036850905.1). Lineage (NCBI taxonomy): Eukaryota > Viridiplantae > Streptophyta > Magnoliopsida > Cucurbitales > Cucurbitaceae > Luffa > Luffa acutangula. Next base: position 12,877,469 of record CM072087.1, read on the forward strand.
AGCGAAATAGGGAAGATCCATGTGGAAGCATATGTCCAATCAACCCTGAATTCAATGCAAAGAGATGGTATAAATAGTTATTTGGCCCAAAATGAGAGAGAATGAGCTGGAGAAGTTGACCTAGGAGTTGCTGCTATCAGTGAAGGGGAAAACGACAAGGAGGCTGCGGTTTTGGAGGATTTTCCAGCTTGGGAAAGTTGGAATCTCCCTTGGAAACTTCTTCTTTTCATTCCTCCTCTTTTATTCTTCTTTGTCCTAGTGTTTAGTTGGTATTTAAGGTTGTAATCATGACTGATATGGTAGTTTGCTGCTGTATTTTCATTATTTTCACTTTAAACATGAGCTAAATCCTCTTAGGTGAGGATTAGGGTGCTTAAGCTTGAACTTGTTGTTTGTTTTTGTGGAACTTTGTATATTGCAACTTAAAGAAAAGTGTTCTTCATGCTTAAAGCTGGAATTTCGTTTGGCCAACCATTTTCTAGCATTGTTATTTAGTGTTTGGGAAAACAATAGATAACCGACTACTTTGTTTTACCTTAGTCTTTAATGATCATGAAAATGAGTGGGTATTTAGGGATAAATAACCACCTAAGGCACTAAATCAGTTGAGCTAAAAAGAAGGGGTTAAATGGGAGTTTAATCACCTAACTAGAGGAGAATTGGAAGATTCCCGTAGAAAATTCTGTGTGAATTGTAAGTATAATGTTCTACTACAGCAAACAGCTCGTGAGAGTAGACAGCCCCTAATCTGAACCTTGCCTTCTCTGTGCTAATTCACTGTTTTTATTAAAATTTACTTAAGTTCTTATCAGTTTAAGCTTCTTTATTAAAGTACTTATCACTTGCTGCTGATCGTGTGCACTTGCACGTGTATTTGTGGGTTTTTCTTGCATATTTAGAATCACTTTGCACAAGGCAACAAGTTTTTGGCGCCGTTGCCGGGGATTGAGTTGATTTTTGCTATTTTTGAGCTGAAATTTGGTGAAATTGGTGCTAAAACAGCTTCTAACTTGGTTGTTTTATTTTGAAGGTTCTGGTAGCTGTGTATGAATGAATTCCCTGATTTAGAATTCAATTTGGACCCTGAAATTGAAAGGACTTTTCATAGAAGGAGAAGGGAGCAAAGGGAGAGAAACAATAGGATGGATCCACCACCTCTTTTACCCCCTATACCTCCTGGAAATCAAGAGAACCAAAACAACCAGCAGCCTAATCCTGAGATAAGTCAGCAACCTAGGGTAGAAAATCAAGCTGAAAACCCTGTCCTTATAGCCAATGATAGGGGAAGAGCTATTAGAGCCTATGCTGTCCCTACCTTCAATGAGTTGTGCCCTGGGATAGCTAGACCCGAGATACAGGCACAAAATTTTGAAATGAAGCCTGTTATGTTCCAAATGTTACAAAAGGTGGGACAATTTCATGGATTACCTTCTGAGGACCCACATCTACACCTTAAATCCTTTTTGGGAGTGAGTGACTCATTTAGGATTCAAGGAGTTTCTCAAGATGCTTTAAGGTTAACCTTGTTTCCTTATTCATTGAGAAATTGTGCCAAAGCTTGGTTAAATAACTTTGCTCCAGGCTCTATCACTACATGGAATGAGTTAGTAGAGAAATTCCTCATTAAGTACTTTCCTCCCACAAGAAATGCCAAGCTTAGATCGGATATAGTGTCTTTTAGACAATTTGATGACGAATCTTTTAGTGAAGCTTGGGAAAGATTCAAAGAGTTGTTGACAAAAATGCCCTCACCATGGTTTGCCCCATTGCATTCAAATGGAGACTTTTTATAATGGGTTGAATTGGGCTACTCAAAACATGGTAGATGCTTCAGCTAATGGTGCTTTATTATCCAAGACTTATGATGAGGCTTATGCCATTTTGGAGAGAATTTCCACAAATAGCTGCCAATGGTCAGATTCTAGAAGTGTGGCTGGGAAGAAAAATAAGGGCATGCTTGAGGTTGACACTGTTACATCTTTTAATGCGAGGTTTGATTCGATGGAAAGCATGATGAAAAAGTTAATTTTAGGCTTTGAGAATTTGCAGTTGATGAATTCCAGTGCAAACCAGTCTGCTGCAGCAATCAATATAAATCAGAATGCAGCAGACTCATGTGTTTACTGTGGAGAGGATCACAAGTTTGAATTTTGCCCTGGAAATCCAGCCTCAGTGTGTTATGTAGGAAACCAAAATGCCCCTAGGAATAATCCCTATTCCAATACCTATAATCCGGGTTGGAGAAATCATCCAAAATTTGCTTGGGGAGGTCAAGGAAGTAATTCCAACACCCAACAAGCTCAACAAAAGATTAGTGGACCTTCCGGATTTGGGCAACAAAATCAGCAAACTCAGTTCCAAAATACCATGAAACAACATGCCACTGGATGTTCTTTAGAGAGCATGTTCAAGGAGTATATGGCTAAAACTGATGTTGCAATTCAAACTCACCAAGCGTCATTGAGAAATTTGGAAGTTCAAATGGGCCAAATTGCTAGTGAGTTTATAGCTAGGCCACATGGTAAACTTCCCTCGGTCATTGAAAATTCAAAGAGGGAAGGAAAGGAACAAGTCCAAGTTGTGGAGCTAAGAAGTGGGAAGCCTTTAGTTGAGAAAAAAGGGCCAACCCAACAAAAATCAGCTGGACAACAAGTGGAAAAACCAGCTGATATTGATGCTGATATGGACAAGACAGTAGAGAAAAATGTTGAAAAACCTGTTGGAATTCAAGTAGAAAAAAGTCCAGAGAGTGAGGAAATTGAAGAAATTCCTAGAGCAGACCCTGTAGCTCCTTCTAAGTCAATTCTCACACATTCCCCTACATTTAAACTACCCCCACCACCCTTTCCCCAAAGGCTAAAGTAGAAAAATCAAGAAGCCAATTTTATGAAATTTCTTGAGGTACTGAAACAACTTCATATAAACGTCCCACTAGTTGAGGCTTTGGAACAAATGCCCAACTATGTGAAGTTCCTTAAGGATATTTTGACAAAGAAAAGGAGATTGGGTGAGTATGAAACCGTAGCATTGACTGAGGAGTGTAGTGCAATTTTGAAAAATAGGATTCCACCCAAAGTGAAAGACCCTGGAAGTTTTACCATTCCTGTTTCTATTGGTGGTAAAGAGTTGGGAAGAGCTTTGTGCGATCTTGGGGCCGGCATAAACCTCATGCCATTGTCCATTTACAAGAAATTGGGAATAGGAGAGGCTAGGCCAACCACTGTAACTTTGCAACTTGCGGATAGATCAATCACCTACCCTGAAGGAAAAATTGAGGACATCTTAGTTCAAGTGGATAAGTTTATCTTTCTAGCGGATTTTATCATTTTGAATTATGAAGCAGATAAGGATGTCCCAATTATCCTAGGGAGACCATTTTTTGCTACAGGGAGAGCTTTAATAGATGTTCAAAAAGGCGAATTGACTATGCGAGTGCATGATCAAGAAGTAAAATTTAGTGTGTTTGATGCCATGAAATGCCCAGCTGAGATGAAAGAGTGTTCTGTGATTAATGTGTTGGATGAGTTGGTAACTCATAAATGGGAGGAAGAACTGTTGCAGCACCACATACAGCAGTTTGGTGAGATAAGAGTGGAAGACTTGGAAATTTTGTGTGTGCAGCAGAATCTGGAAGTAGTGAATGAAGCTCCTAGCTTTAAGAGAGCTTTTGAATCACTGGAGTTGACTGATAGGAAAATTAAACGTATGCAGCCCTCCATTGTAGAGCCTCCAAAGTTAGAGCTAAAGCCCTTGCCCAACCACTTGAAATATGCTTACTTGGGGGAACAAGAAACATTGCCTATTATAATTTCAGCAAGTTTGCTCCCTAGAGATGAACAAGCACTGTTGGAGTTGTTGAAAAAGTTAAAAAAGGCCATTGGTTGGACTCTAGCTGACATTCAAGGTATAAGTCCATCCTTTTGTTTGCACAAAATTAATTTGGAGGAAGGAAACTTCCAATCGGTTGAGCAACAAAGGAGGCTTAATCCGGCCATGAAAGAAGTAGTGAAAAAGGAGATAATCAAGTGGCTAGATGTTGGAATTATATATCCTATAGCTGATAGTAATTGGGTTAGTCCGGTCCAATGTGTGCCTAAAAAGGGAGGTATGATCGTGGTAATGAATGAGGCAAGTGAGCTAGTTCCCACTAGGACAGTGACAGGATGGAGGGTATGTATGGATTATAGGCGTTTGAACAAGGCCACAAGAAAAGACCATTTCCCTTTACCTTTCATTGACCAAATGTTGGACAAGCTAGCTGGGCAAGATTATTATTGCTTTTTGGATGGTTATTCGGGATATAACCAAATCACCATAGCCCCTCAAGATCAAGAGAAAACTACTTTCACTTGTCCCTATGGTACTTTTGCATTTAGGAGAATGCCATTTGGTCTTTGTAATGCCCTTGCCACTTTTCAAAGGTGTATGATGGCCATTTTTTCTGATTTAGTGGAGACAATAATGGAAGTATTCATGGATGACTTTTCGGTTTTTGGGGAGTCATTTCAAGCTTGCCTCACTAATTTGGGAAAGGTATTGCAAAGATATGTAGAAACCAATTTGGTGCTCAACTAGGAGAAATGCCACTTTATGGTCAAAGAAGGCATAGTTCTTGGGCACAAAATCTCAAGGAAAGGCATTGAAGTGGATAGAGCCAACGTAGAGATCATTGAAAAGCTAGAGCCTCCAACCATAGTGAAAGGAGTTAGAAGCTTTCTTGGGCATGCTGGATTTTACAGGAGATTTATCAAGGATTTCTAAAAAATTTCCAAGCCCCTTTGCCTATTGTTAGAAGTGAACCGCCCCTTTGAGTTTGATGCTGAGTGTTTAAAGGCTTTCAACACCCTAAAACCAGCATTAGTCACTGCACCTATCATCTCCTCACCCAATTGGCTATTGCCATTTGAGTTGATGTGTGATGCAAGTGATTTCGCTGTTGGGGCTATGTTGGGACAAAGGATAGGGAAGCTGATCCACCCCATCTACTATGCTAGCAAGACTTTAAATGAGGCCCAAAAGAATTATACCACCACTGAAAAGGAGCTTTTAGCCGTTGTGTTTGCCTTTGAAAATTTTAGACCTTATTTAGTGGGAACAAGGGTAACAGTTTTTACTGACCATGCTGCCATTAAATATCTTTTGGCCAAGAAAGATGCTAAACCAAGGCTAATTAGGTGGGTGCTTTTGCTCCAAGAATTTGACTTGGAGATTAAGGATAAAAAGGGTACTGAAAATCTTGTTGCTGATCATTTATCAAGGCTGGAAGGCAATGAGAAACTGCTACAGCAGAGTGAAATTAAGGATTCATTTCCTGATGAGCAACTACTTACAGTAGCTCAAGTGAAGGAAATTGACACTCCTTGGTTTGCAGACCTTGCAAATTACCTAGCCTGTGGAGTTGTTCCCCCTGATATGACCAAGCAATAGCTAAAAACTATGAGGTGAGATTTTATTTCTGGGATGAACCATACTTGTATAGGCAGTGTGCAGATGGAATTTTTAGAAGATGTGTTGCTGAAAGTGAGGTTCAGTCCATATTAACTATTGTCATTCATCCTCTTATGGTGGACATTTTGGTGGTCAAAGAACAGTTGCAAAAGTGTTTCAGTCAGGTTATTATTGGCCCTCGGTGTTTAGAGATGCTCATTTGTTTAGTAAAGTGTGTGACAAGTGCCAAAGGAAGGGAAATTTGAGCCAAAAAGATGAAATGCCTCTCACCTACATTTTAGAGGTAGAACTCTTTGATGTTTGGGGTTTGGATTTTATGGGACCTTTCCCACCTTTCTTTGGGAATTTATACATACTTTTGGTTGTAGACTATGTGTCAAAATGGGTGGAAGTTATTGCTTGCCCCTTAAATGATGCCAAAACAGTGTTAAAATTCTTGCACAAACACATTTTTACTCGTTTTGGAACTCCTAGAGCTTTAATAAGTGATGAGGGGACTCATTTCGTGAATAGAATGATGAAAAACATGTTGGCCAAGTACAATGTTAAGCATAGAGTCTCAACCCCTTACCATCCACAAGCTAACGGGCAAGCCGAGATCTCCAATAGGGAAATTAAAAGCATTTTGGAAAAGATGGTCAGCCCAAATAGAAAGGATTGGTCTATTAGGCTTGATGATGCATTATGGGCCTATAGGACAGCATTTAAAACTCCCTTGGGCATGTCTCCATATAGGTTAGTGTTTTGAAAATCTTGCCATCTGCCTTTGGAGCAGGTGAATTGAGGAAATTTCAACTTATGGAAATGGAGGAGTTCAGACAGCTATCCTATGAGAATGCAAAGATGTATGATGTGGACTTTTCCTACCGCAAGCGCACGGGTCAAGTAATAATATAGTGAATAGTAAATTCGAATGTCGTCCTCTGGATTGGATTTTTAGCAAATCAAGTATTGTGAATTATCTTGCCCAATTTTATTTAGGGATCAAAAAGTGATGAAAAGATAATGATAAAACCAAATCAAAGCAAATAAAAAGAATGAAAATTCAATTGGGAAAACTACTTAGGGAATTGATTTCGCCGATTTCGTTTAGGATTGATTTTAAAGAATAAGTTATTATGCACAATGAAATTATGAGCCAAAGACCCTTTAATCACAACTACCTCTCCCGAGTATAATTGATTCTCATGCAAATTAACCAACTTGATATCCCTATCTAAGTTTATTAATATGCAAGGCAATGAAATCTTTTAACCAATTCTAAAGTTAATCTAAAACCGTCAAGAATTAGAAATTAAACTTTATTCATGCAATCTTGAGTAAGTCTAAATCAAATCCCCTCTCCCGAGCTAGATTCAAAACTTAAATCATCCAACTAATGGCCAATTAATTGAAAGCATTAAATCAAGATTACAAACACAATAACATTGCACAACTTAAACCATAAATCAATCCATAAACTTAATCAACTACATCAATCCCTAAGCTACAAGTTTAGCTACTCATGAATGTAAATACAATCTCAACTAAACATGTGTAAGCCATAAATCTAACTAAAGAAAGAAAAGGGAAAAGAAAACTCAATGTAGACCGAGTCCCGACGTCCCCATCACGATCCCCACGAACAATGGGTTGATTTCCAAGTTCCTCCTTTGTTTTCAGCTCCAAAAGTGCTCTATTCTGTCCTCTTTACGGCTCCAAAAGGTCCCAAATTGATTCCCCCCAAAACCTAGCCGAAGTGAAGCTTATATTCTGATTTTTCGTCGAAGCGTCGAGACGCTGTCAAGACAGCGTCGCGACGCTGCCTCTTTAACGCGCGTTCTGAATAAGGAAAAACGGTAGCGTCGGGACGCTTCCTATCATAGCGTCTCGACGCTGTAAGCTTTATGCGCCTAATCTGATATGGAATGTGAGCGTCGAGACGCTGAAGAGCTAGCGTCTCGACGCTAGCTTGCTGTTGACCGAGATTTGACTTTTTTCCTTTTTTACTCTTTTCATTCCTTTGCCTCTTTTCACGCCCCGAGCACCCGATTAACTCTGATATTGCATTATAGCTCCAATCAACCATTTCCTACAAAATAAACATTAAAGTGCAATAAAATGGCCCAAACACCATAAAAGACTAGCTAAATTAAATAAGTAAAGATAGCTAGCTATGCTCGCTATCAAATACCCCCAAACTTAAGCTTTTGCTAGTCCTCGAGCAAACTCTAAATCAGACATATAATGGAAGAATAGATGCAACAATCATAACTCAATCCTCAAGGCTCAAAAGTCAATAACCAAGCAAGCAAGAGATATGCACATAAGGACCAATGAGGGAGACAAATTAAAATTTTTCCAAAATTAACTTGCATAAGCGAGATCTATCTCAACAAGATCAGACTCTACTAGCCCGGGATTGGATTATTAAACTCTCAGCTCATCTTCCCTCTACACTGGCACTAAGGCTTCACTAATGAGTTAATGCAACAAATTAGTTTGTTTATCTCCATACTTAGGTGCTTATAATTAACAATTAAATTAAGCATGTATATGTGGCACTAGCTTTCACACACCCATTGCAGGGACCCTTAACCTGAGATTTCTCTGGTTGGCCTAACTGATCACAACAGGGGTAGCTCTTTTTGCCTTAATCTTTATTAATCATTGCATATTGTGCACAAGCCATGGCATTATTATCTTATTTTAATAGTAACAACAAGAATGATTTTTCTTTATGAGCATAAATAGCAGACATTCTTTTCCTTTCTCCTAAGCAAGATCAAACATGCTAATTTGCAAAAAAATAACTCTTTAGCTCTACCCTACACCTATCGAGGTGACAACAAGCATATGAACCCAATAATTCGCTCCTAAGCATTCAAATCCAAATCTAGCCAAGACAGATACTCTACTCATGCAAGCCATCTCCTAGAAAAATTTTAAAAAGTCTCCCTTTTTGGGCACTTATGCTTACATCTCATCACAAGCTTGAAAATTGACAAGAAAGCTTATCCTAGGACATCATAATCATGCAAAAGTAGCATCCATAAAACAACCATATGCATAATTCAAAGAAAGCTCAAAACTATAGCCCGAACTCAGTTGCTCAAGGGCTCCACAAACATGCTAATCCACCCCCAAACTTAAAATATGCATTGTCCTCAATGTATAAAGAAACTAAGGCATAAACAAGCATGAGAACAATAAAAGAATGACAGGAGTGAATGATACTGGCCTGGAATGATGATGACTTCTTGCTTGAGAGCTTTGAATCTTGAAAGCTTGAAAGCAAAGGAGAGGAAGAAAACAAGACCTACAAAACAAAAACAAACAATAAATCAAAAACAAAAAGAAAACACACTAACTTACTTGGGTTGCCTCCCATAAGCGCTTGTTTAACGTCATTAGCTCGACGTGTTTGTCCAGTCTGTCAAGGCACATAAAAATTCTCGTATTTCTTTGGGCCCTTCTTCCTTGACTCAATATAACCAACGATCGCTAGTAAACTTACTAGCTTCTCATGGGCCCCTGAAACAGAATTATTTTTGGTATTTTTGGATAAAAGAAGCATAAAAGGAGAAATATCAAAATAAAGAGACTCTGACTCTAAAACTGACTCATGAGAATAGAAAAAAGAACAATCAAAATCTACAAAGGATGGAGAAGATAAAACCGACGAAGGTTTTTCAACCTCAAACTCTACCTCCTGAACTTCCTCTAACACTACAAGCTCATTTTCTTTTTTCTCCTCATAACCATGTTCTTGAAAGGTGCTCCAACTCTCCAATTCGTCCCCATTATTCATGCAACTCACCCCTAACTGCTCATCCTCATCAAGATCGAAAGAACTACGCTCATGAATGAGTGCCAATGAATCATCTACCACATGACTCACTAGACAACTTATGGAAGTGGATCCCACCTCACTAACTTCCTGTGGAGCTTGAAGTCCTCTTATGATTTCATCAATTTTTAGACTCCTCGCTCTAGACTCCTCAATATACTTTTGAACTATGCTTTCCAAGGAAGAATTTTCATTTATAGGGGTATAACTTGAAGAGGAAAAATTGGAATATGGTGTTGAATAAAAAGCCATTCAAATCAATTAAAACAACAATGATAATTAGGCTTTCAATCAAACAATAACCTAACAAGAACACATGACAACGACTCAATTTAAATATGGAAAATATAATCAAGAAAAAGGAAACAAACTAACCTAATATGGAATGCAAAAAATAGATATGACAAAATGCAAATAAGGAAACTAACCTAGAAAACGAAAAACAAGAACAAATAAGGAAAATATTACACAACTAAAAGAAAACTAACCTAGAAAATCAAATATGGAAAGAAAAAAAAATAAGGAAAAAAAAATGCAACAAACCTAAAAAAAAAGTAACAATACACCCTAAATTAAGATCAAGCAATTTTTTCACAATATCAATTTAACTAAATGTGCCAATCCCCGGCAACGGCGCCAAAAACTTGATGTGGACTTTTCCTACCGCAAGCGCACGGGTCAAGTAATAATATAGTGAATAGTAAATTCGAATGTCGTCCTCTGGATTGGATTTTTAGCAAATCAAGTATTGTGAATTATCTTGCCCAATTTTATTTAGGGATCAAAAAGTGATGAAAAGATGATGATAAAACCAAATCAAAGCAAATAAAAAGAATGGAAATTCAATTGGGAAAACTACTTAGGGAATTGATTTCGCCGATTTCGTTTAGGATTGATTTTAAAGAATAAGTTATTATGCACAATGAAATTATGAGCCAAAGACCCTTTAATCACAACTACCTCTCCCGAGTATAATTGATTCTCATGCAAATTAACCAACTTGATATCCCTATCTAAGTTTATTAATATGCAAGGCAATGAAATCTTTTAACCAATTCTAAAGTTAATCTAAAACCGTCAAGAATTAGAAATTAAACTTTATTCATGCAATCTTGAGTAAGTCTAAATCAAATCCCCTCTCCCGAGCTAGATTCAAAACTTAAATCATCCAACTAATGGCCAATTAATTGAAAGCATTAAATCAAGATTACAAACACAATAACATTGCACAACTTAAACCATAAATCAATCCATAAACTTAATCAACTACATCAATCCCTAAGCTACAAGTTTAGCTACTCATGAATGTAAATACAATCTCAACTAAACATGTGTAAGCCATAAATCTAACTAAAGAAAGAAAAGGGAAAAGAAAACTCAATGTAGACCGAGTCCCGACGTCCCCATCACGATCCCCACGAACAATGGGTTGATTTCCAAGTTCCTCCTTTGTTTTCAGCTCCAAAAGTGCTCTATTCTGTCCTCTTTACGGCTCCAAAAGGTCCCAAATTGATTCCCCCCAAAACCTAGCCGAAGTGAAGCTTATATTCTGATTTTTCGTCGAAGCGTCGAGACGCTGTCAAGACAGCGTCGCGACGCTGCCTCTTTAACGCGCGTTCTGAATAAGGAAAAACGGTAGCGTCGGGACGCTTCCTATCATAGCGTCTCGACGCTGTAAGCTTTACGCGCCTAATCTGATATGGAATGTGAGCGTCGAGACGCTCAAGAGCTAGCGTCGAGACGCTAGCTTGCTGTTGACCGAGATTTGACTTTTTTCCTTTTTTACTCTTTTCATTCCTTTGCCTCTTTTCATGCCCCGAGCACCCGATTAACGCTGATATTGCATTATAGCTCCAATCAACCATTTCCTACAAAATAAACATTAAAGTGCAATAAAATGGCCCAAACACCATAAAAGACTAGCTAAATTAAATAAGTAAAGATAGCTAGCTATGCTCGCTATCAATGTACAAAGAAAAGACAAAGGCTTGGCATGATAAGAGGTTGGTGCCTAAACAATTTGAAAGGGGGCAAAAGGGTTTGTTGTTTAACTCTAGGCTGAAGCTTTTTCCTGGCAAGCTCAAATCTAGGTGGTTGGGACCCTTCACTATGTTAGAAGCCTATAGTCATCGAGCTGTGTTATTGAGGGATGAAAGTGATGGAAGAGAATTCAAGGTCAACGGTCAGAGATTAAAGCACTAATGGGGTGAAGAATTCCAGAGGTGTTTTGCCTCTTTCAAATTGTTGGAGAATTGAGAAATGGAAGGAGAAGATAGGGGAAATGTGTTTTAATTTCTGTTGAATTTTTTGTTGGTCCCTAAAGGTGGTAAAGTGAGTTCAAATCTTCCGTTTTAGTTCATTTTGCAGCAGTTTTCAGCTTTAATTTTTCTGTCTTTATTGCACTTCCTTTAATTTGGCGTTGGTACTGTTTAGTTGTAGCTAGTTGTTGTTATTTTGTTCAATTAGTTGTGTCTTTAATTTTAGTATTTAGTTGCTGTTAATATAGTTTCTTTTGTGCAAGCAAGCTTTTATTTGGTAGGAGTTCTCATGCAAAAGGTGGAGTATGAATCTTGGAAAAATATTTCTTTGGGCAGTGAGCTTGCTGGTTTTGGGAGAAAAACCAGATGACGAGATTGCAATTATCAGATGTGGAAAGATGGAGTTGATGGGATTTTGCAATCAAGATGTTGTTTGTCTCAAAAGATGAAATCTGGAAGCTGTAGCAGATTTGGTGCAGTCCCATAGCAGCAGATTTAATTTTTGGGGCAGTGAGCTAGCTGCAGCACTTTAAGGCCCGTGATTCCCCTCAACAACCTGTGTTTGGTTATTCAATGAGAAGATCTTTTATGGCTTATTTAAACAAGGAGGGGTAGCCTTTCAAGCTCAAGCAATCCGTAGCAATTCTTCTAAAAAGAAAACAAAAACTGCTTTCTTTCCTAAACCGAAGCTTGCTTCTCCATTATCTATGGCTCCCAAATTTCTCAAAAAGCTATTTAGGCCAAAAGTTGCTGAATCTTCAGCACCAGCAAGCAAATTGCAAGATAAAGAAATAGTTGTTTTAGGTGAAGGTGGGCAATCTAAGGCCATGAGAAGGCGTCCTAGAAACAATGGAAAGGGAAAGCAAGTGGTGGAGCAAGAATAACTTCATGAAGAAGTAATTGTGGCTCAAGTTCAAGAGGAAGAAGTTGAGGAAGAAATTGCACCTCCCCCAAAAAGTCCTCCAGCAAGGAAGAAGAGCCTAAAGAAAAAGGGAAAAGAGCCAATGCTGGAAATTGATGAGAGCCCCATGGAGAAGTTCGTCAATGCTGCCGCCGAGAAAAAGTATGAAGTCATGCTCCAAAGAGATCCTCTTCCTGAGAGAGGATTTGAGGCAGACTTTGAAAAGCTCCCCTCGTTTGTTTCAGGAGTGATCATCAAGCTTGGATGGCAATTACTTTGTCAAAAGCCAGAGCCAGCTGTTGTTCCCTTGGTAAGGGAATTCTATGCAAATGTTCAAGACAATGAGCTATTCCGAACCAAGGTAAGGGGAAAATGGATAGACTGGTCGCCATTAGCCATCAATGAATTCTACAACCTTCCTAATTTCCCCCATGCGGTTTTCAACTCAATGGAGATTGCTCCATCTAAAGAGCAGCTCTAATCAGCTTTAGTAACTTGTGCAGTTGAAGGAGCAAGCTGGAAGATGGCAAGGAACTCAGTTCGAACACTATTGGCAGCATACCTTAAGCCCGAAGCAAATGTTTGGCATACCTTTGCGAGGAGTAGGTTGCTCCCCACCACTCATGACACCACGGTGTCTAAAGAAAGAGTTCTCTTAATTTTTCCATCTTGAAGATCCTGAGCATTGACGTGGGGAAGCTCTTGGCAAAGGAGATTTTGGCTTGTTCAAAAAGGAAGGTAGGAAGATTGTTTTTCCCAAATCTGATTATAACATTATGTTTGAATGCTCAAGTCAAGGTGGATGAGAATGAAGAAATTTTAATGGACAAAGGAATCATAGATTCGGCATCTATAGCAAGATTGCACGGGGATAATAAATGGAGGTCAAACACAAATATGGTTTGTGGGGTTGAGGAGATTTTAAGGCAGCAGAGAAGGATGATGAGGCGAATGGAACACAGTGAGAGTCAGCAAAAGACTTACTAGCAATACGCTCATCACAGGGACTCTGCCATGGAGAAAACATTTGAATACGGCTTTGAGGAGCTTCCTCAGCCATTTCCTCAATTCCTAGCAGCTTTATTTGACCCATGGTGCCCTTCCCCATCTCCCAGTTGGAATGAAAATGATGTTGATGATGATCAAGAAGATTGATGAAGATTGAAGGGGAGTTGGTTGCTGTTGCTTGTTTTTTACTTTTAGGTTGTCTGCTTTTCTGAAAAAATTAAGTTTGTTGTGTGGTTTGCTGTTGGTTTGTCTTGCTGTTTTTTTTTTCTTTCTCCTTGCTGTTTAAGTTTGTTGAAAAATATGTATGAAGGGCTGAGATCCCTCAAGTATGCTTGTGCTAAAAGTTCAATCAATGAGCAACATATCTTTTATTTTAGCAATTGTTTGTGTGCTGATTTCAATTCTATTTTCTGAATTTGTACCCTTCGGAGTATTCATTGTGGCTTAATGCTTGGCGTGGGATTCATTCTTGAAGAAATTTGGTAAATTATCTCCTATGAATTGTCAAATCACATTTAAGGATCGGAGTTGAAATTAAAAATAGACATGTTGTTTTTGCAAGTGACTAACCATTGTGATAGTGTGTAATATTTCCTTAAGGTGAAAAAATTTGGCTTGCAATGTTTCTGATAGTTATCTAGCTTGTGCAAGCATCTGATATGCTAAATGGAAATTTGGTGCTTACTTGAGCCAAATGGAAAGGTAGTAGTAGTGTGAGCATAAATTCAGCTTGCCTAGGCACTGTTTTGGGGTTTACTTGTAACTCACAGTTGTTTTTTTTTTTTTTTTTTTGAAACCACAGTGTTCTGTCATTTTCCTAGGTGCTTAGCCTATTATGCTTAATGAAAATATCTTTTATGGAGTTATTGGAACATGCTGGTGTGGTAATTCTTGGGAAGTGCCTTTAATTCTTAGGAAGTGCCATTTTTGCTTGAAATGCTAATTTGAGTTAACAAGGCCATCTAATGCAAAATGTTAAGATTGGTAAGCTGCTAAAACATTGATGCTTAGAAGTGCTACATATGCTTGGAATGCTAAATAAGCTAGAATAGCCATCTGGTGCATGATAATTGAAATTTCTGTTAGAAAATTTTGAATTATTGATCTTGAGCATGCTGCAGTTAGAGTATAAAGTCTCTGCTTTGGAAATATGGGTTGTCTAGCTTGTTTAGCTTGTTTAGAAGTAATTTAGGGCCTAGTTGTAGCTCTTGGCTGCTCTTTTGGTTAAGCCTAACATTGCTGAATGCTGCAACAGCAGTTGTTCTTGGTAAAAAGCAAAAAAAAAAAAAAAAAAAAAAAAAAAAAAAAAAAATGAAAAAGTAGTGTTCTGTATATTGATCCCCAATAGCTTAGCCTAATTGCTTAGTTAGATTATCTTATTGTGCTTTAACTCCTTGGGTAGATAGGAAGCTTCCTAATTTTCCTCCTTAGCTTAGCCCAAATCTTAGGAAAGCTTGTTCCTAGCCCTTTGCCCAAGCCTAATTTTCCTCCTAAGCAATAAGCCTTAGCTTCTCTAAAAAAATAAGTTTGGGGGTCTTTTCCTTGTTTTCTCATTCATTGGGGACAATGAATGGATTAAGTTTGGGGGTGAGGAAACCCATGAAAAAAAAAACATGAAAAAGAAATAAAAAAGACAACTTAGAATGCATTCCTCTTTCTCTTAGTTTTGCCTAGGATGCACTCCTCTCCCTTTTTTAAGGTTTTCTATTTTCCTTGAGCTTGCCTAGTAACCAGGGGGATTTATGATACCCATAGTTGCCCCTACGTCAAAAAGTAGCTCAAGGGAAGAGAAAACATCTTTTAAAAAAATGAGCAGAAAAGAAAAGTACAAATGAGATGGATAAAGGGATGAGTTTTAGCTTAAAGGCTACAATCTTCCCCAGGGCTTAGGTGAGCTTCACCAAAAAGTGTTGCCATTCTTGGACCAAAGAGATATGACCTATGAGACTTTCTAAGTTGGTAAAAAAAAAAAAAGGAGAATAAAAAGTTAAGAGAGAAGTTTAGGTTGAGCTTATAAGCTTTAGAGGTCAGGCAAGGAGAATGTAGGATTGCTTTACAAGCTTTAGGATTGAGGTTTGAGCTAAGTTTAGGCTTGAAGGTTAGTGGCTTCCTTGATGTCAATAGGCTGGTATAATGTGATATGATGACTGTTGTAAATAGGTCTAGCTAGAGGATCATTAGAAGAGCGCTAAAAATTTGAAAATGCCAAGTTGAAAGGGTATTTTAAAAGAGTAATGTTTTGCTAGTAGTTGTATGCATTCAAAGAGGTAGGCTTGTCAAGAAGTAGCTATGTGTTATAGTTAGGCCATTTTGACTGCATGCTGGATATGGGATGATGAGTGAGAGTTTTTTGTAGGCTAGCATTGCTCAGGGATGAGCAATGATTCAAGTTTGGGGGTTTGATAGCTCTTAGAAATAAGAGCTATTGGCCTTCTCTTAGGCATAATAAGTCTACTCTTTGGTGTGTTTGAGCTTTGGTTTGTGCTTGAAAATGAGTATTCTTGATGAACATTTTTATATATCAATAGGCCAAGCTTGAGTTTAATTTGGGGCAGATTTCTTTTGTTTCTTGCTGATTTTTCTGGTGTATGGTCACTCAGGATGTGCTGCAGCAACTGATTTCACAAGCAGAAGGCAGAAAGTCTGGAATTTAAAAGACTGCACGTGTTGAACCTGTGGGATCTCTCATTAATTGAGCTGACAGCCATGTGGAGCGGATTTGTACCATCTTAGCCAAATAGGGAAGATCCATGTGGAAGCATATGTCCAATCAGCCCTGAATTCAATGGAAAGAGATGGTATAAATAGTTATTTGGCCCAAAATGAGAGAGAATGAGCTGGAGAAGTTGACCTAGGAGTTGCTGCTATCAGTGAAGGGGAAAAAGACAAGGAGGCTGCGGTTTTGGAGGATTTTCCAGCTTGGGAAAGCTGGAATCTCCCTTGGAAGCTTCTTCTTTTCATTCCTCCTCTTTTATTCTTCTTTGTCCTAGTGTTTAGTTGGTATTTAAGGTTGTAATCATGACTGATATGGTAGTTTGCTGCTGTATTTTCATTATTTTCACTTTGAACATGAGTTAAATCCTCTTAGGTGAGGATTAGGGTGCTTATGTTGGGTTTTATGCCCTAAAACTCGTAGATAGTGAATGTAACTGTTGACCGGATATTAATGAAATAATATTGATATATTTTTCCATTAATTGTTATTAGTTATTTTATATTTTATATTTGTCTTTGCCTAATAATAACCCTAATCTAATAATCTAGACATCCTAGGCTGTAATATGAGTCTTGAACTATATGTAGCGACATATGGGATCATTGTTCAAGAAACAACCTAAAGGGTCTATAGTATAGGGATAAGACTGGGTGCCTTATCTTGGTGACACTATGGATACGACCCACTTTGTATTTGATACAAACGTTGCGATCCAACGCGTTTGTGTAGGAGACATGCGAGTGGGGGTACCCTATGCAATGAGTTTGCATAAGACCGGACCGCGAAATAGTAACCACTGGTTATAACACCGTTAACTAGTTGGTTTTCTATTTCACTAGGACGACCTAGAAAACTTAGTCTTAATCCTGAGTTAATTATGGACTCTTGCTCATGAGAGATTGTCCTTTGATTTGTATGGGTGAGAGTGGCCAATACGCCGACTCAATAAGCCTACCACTTTGGGGACAAGACCGAATGGGGAGCTGGGAACATAATCGTACAAGATGGAATTCACTCTTTCCCGACTTCAGGGAAGCAGATGAGTGTTCCCTTAAGTGGTTACTCCGAGTCTTGAACAAAGGGCCCTACCCTCTCAATGGCACGAGAGGGTTTTCTGTTCGTACTTAAGGAAATAGAGGTAACCCAGAGGTAAAACGATAATTTGACCCAGCTGGTGTTACGGACACTCATGATGGACTAACTAGTCGATATTGGTCTAGATCCGTGGACACAGAAAATATGTCTGCAATGAGAAGAGTGCAACTGTGAGTCTATAGTGGAATGTACACACAGTTAACGAATATTGATTAATGTGGTTAATGAGTTTGACCAATTAATCTCACATTGTTGGAGCTATTGATCTGCAGGTCCATTAGGTCCCACTGGTAGCTCCTAAAGTAATTTGAGGCAACTAAGTAATAAAAGTAAATTGAAAATGTTCAATTTATTAAGGGAAACAAATATAATATATATTGATATATTATTATGAGAGAAATTAATATTTGAAAAGTTCAAATATAAATTTATGGAAGTTTGAAAGAGTTCAATATAAATGAATTAATTAATTTAAGGCTTAAAATGTGCTTGGGAAAATTAATTAATTCTAGGCCGGGAATTAAATATGTGATATTTAATTGGTGGTTAATTAATTAAAGAATTCATTAACCGGGAATTAATCAATTATGGAAATAATTAATCACTTAAGGAAGTGATTAATCATTTATGGAAATGATCTAATCACTTATGGAAGTAATTAGTCATTTGTGGAAAAGATTAATCAATTATGGAATTGATTGATCATGATTGATTAATTAAGGAATAAGATTGAATAAATTTTGGAAAAGATTGATTTAATTGAATATTTTATTCGTGGCTTCTCTTCTATAAATAGAACACTAGACCTAATTGGTCATGACACTTGACACTCTTTAAAGACAAGACCTAGAATTCTCTCTAGTCTCCCTCTTAGAGAAAGACTCCCACAAGTCTTTTGCTTCCTAGACTTAGAGACATACCGGTGTAACCTCTGTGGTTATTGTGTCAATCAACAAGGAATTTCCAGTGAAGAAAAACAAAGGCGGCTGCTGCGTTTTCGTTCGTGGAGCGTCGTTGGCGAAAAACGGTCAAGTTTTCAACGAAGGTATGTGAGAGTTCTTTCCCTTTTCTTTACAAAAGCATGAAAATAAATTTAGATTTATTTTTCAGCATGTTTAAACTGAATTTCCAGCAACATTAAAGTTGTTTTAAAGTTTGTTTGAGTTTTCGTAATGGTATTTTAATGTTAATTAATATACGACGTAAGGTCCCTTCAGCTTAAGCTTGAACTTGTTGTTTGTTTTTGTGGAACTTTGTATATTGCAACTTAAAGCAAAGTGTTCTTCATGCTTAAAGCTGGAATTTCGTTTGGCCAACCATTTTCTAGCATTGTTATTTAAGCAAAACATATGATATATATCCAAAACCAACCCTATTAAGCACAAAAGACACACAAATCCCTATAGAAATGAGGCCTAAATAACTACCTTTCGGACAGTTATCACACCCCCAAACTTGAACTATTGCGCGTCCCGAGCAATAGTAACTAACCTTCCCTTAAGAATTCAAAACGTTAGACAAAGAATAGCTTAATCAAACAAGACTATCCAACACTACCTTCAACCTTTACCTGAGCACTCTGCAAAACCATGCTCTGCTGCACCAAAATAATTCTTCTGGCATGGACAAATAGTCACT
Organism: Luffa acutangula; assembly: GCA_036850905.1. Taxonomy (NCBI): domain Eukaryota; kingdom Viridiplantae; phylum Streptophyta; class Magnoliopsida; order Cucurbitales; family Cucurbitaceae; genus Luffa; species Luffa acutangula. The sequence goes on from CM072087.1 coordinate 12,896,362, forward strand.
ACTTCGAACCCAATTCTAAGAACATGCCACAGCCTAACTCTATTATCAAACATTAAAAACACATTTTTAAGGGGATTTATTATTTTGTTCTTTAGACTTAAAGCGACCCTACAGTCATAAGCTCTTAAGCATGGGATGACCCACTTTATGGTGCAATATACCCTTGCCTCAAACTCATCACCAACTAGGCTAAATACTCTTCGTAAAGTAGAAAAATCCTTAGTTATTTCATCTCTTGCCCTTCAGAATGACGCCATTTTATGATGAAGATCACCTAAGTTCTGGGAGACAGAAAACTGTTGGATCATCATTCATCCTTCAAAACTTTTGCTCCATGAATTTTCTCAGCAACATTTTCAACGATCAATTTTTTTTGGAAATAATTTTCCATTTTCCACGTTTCCTAGGTCATTTTTTTACTTGAAGAAAAATTGTAGGTATCACAAATGTCCCCGATTACTCAATAACCTAGCAAATTATTTCATAAAGGAGAGGAATGCTCCAGCAAAACAACTAGAGTAGCAAAAAGTCCTCCAAACTTAAATTATTCATTGTCCCCAATGAATCATTAATTTTGCAAAATGCACCCCCAAACTTAAATTTTTCTATCTGAATTTTTCAAACTAAGCGTGGGACTAGAACTAAGCTTAAAGTGGATCAAACAAATCAACACTACCTCAGAATCTTCTTGTCGCAACAATCGACCAGGCTAGAAGAAATGCTCAAGCAAAAGGTTACTGGAGAGCAGAATACCTTAATCTAATTAAGCTAATTCAGTCCAAGCTTAAAAAATTCAGACGAGAATTAGTTAAGTTAGAGTTACTCAGTGGTTATAGAATGAAGATTACTTTAAAATTTTCTTTAAAAACATTGCAAGAAATTACAAAAGCAGATATAATTTTTGTTTAGAAACAGAAAAATTAAAAAGAAGCAACCATAACATCAACATAAAAGGAAGTTAGAGAATGCACGAGCAAACAAAAAGTCAGAACAAAAATCATGCTCGCCCAGGACCACTCCATCCGTCAGTCCTCTTGGCCCTACTCATTTTCATCATCCTCTTCTCCTCTTTACATCGGTGGGGGCGGAATCCAGAGGTTCAACAAATCCTCAGGGAATGCAGGAAGGGTTGGATATGGTTTGGAAAAATTCTCCTGTAGCGTCTTCTTCATATTGGCATCACGATTTTTATCATAGTTCCAGAAGGTTAAAGCTTGCCTCTCGGCAAACTCCTGCCTGCTGGCCGAAGGTGCCAGTTGTTCTAAAATCGTGTTGATGTCGTAGACAAGCCCACCCTGACGTACCTCCTACATACGCTGAAGTCGTGCCAAGTTAGGCGTGTCGATGATCCCCTTGTCAAACAGAATTACATCTCCCTCATTCTCTAGAATCCCTGCTCTCTTACAAAGCATGGTAATAGTATTTGGAAAAAACAGCTTGCCCACCTTCTTCTTCCAACAACCAGATATTTCACTGGCAATGATCTTTCCTACATCAACGGTGAGAGACCGCAAAATTGCGAGAGCCAGAAGAACATGTTCCCTAGAGATTGTCGAGTCATGAGTTGTTGGAAGCAACCTTTGTCTTATAAACCCCATCAGTGTGTTTGCCTCCCTCTTCAGATAAGCTGACTGAAACGTCCTCTTCTCAGTTTTTGAAAGCTACCACTATGCCCCTTCAATACCCACTTCTCGTACAACACCGCTTAACTTCTCATTAGATGGCACTACAACCATCTCATTATACCCTGCGTGGAGGAAATTTTGAAGGTTATACAGTGCGTTAATAGCACTAGGACTCCAGTCGACTTCGACTCCTCGAACAATCACTTGGAAACCACCCGTGCGTTTACAGACTCAGGTTTTACACAAAACAATTCCCAGCCATGGTTTGCAATGTCGGTCCTCAGAAAATGCGGAAGATCACCGTTAAACCCTCTCTTAAACAAGAAATCTCTTTTCAGCAGCTCAACATATTTTGCTCTGGCAGAATTATTGACGAAGCGATCATACGACAATTGTCGCTCTTCTATCTCATCAGGTTCTTCCGATGCTTCGACAACACTTTTGCCCTTTTCCGCCCTTCGCTTGAGCAACCATTCTTCCTCAGCTTTTTTCTCTACCTCCTCTCTTGCTTTTTCCTCGGCCTCTTTTTTCCTCTACTCTTCTCTCTCTGCATTCTCTCTTTCTGAATCAGTAGTTGGCGGCGAGGAGGTGTCAGTTTGGACTACCTTGATGCGACCCACTTTTCGCTTAATGCGGCGAAGCTTGGGTGCCTCTAGCATGATCACCCCATCCCGAACCTCTCGCTCCTGTTCCACCTGCTCATTACCTTATTCCTGAACGTTTTCTTCCTGTTCTCTTTGCGTATCCTCGGTCTGTTTTTCTTGAACTTCTTCTCTGTGCTCTTCTTGAATTACCTCTGTATCAACAACTCTCGGCTCAGGCTGCTCTGGGTTTTGTTTTTCTGGTTCTTTCGGGTCTCCTTCAACCACGGTGGCAGCGACATCTTCCACCACCTTCTGAAAAACTTTTTGGTCATCAATCCTTTGCTGTCTTTTCCTTTTCTCGGCTTCTTTCTCCTCCAACGTTTTTTTTTTCTTCGTTTTTACCTTCTGAACTTCGGGGGTAACAGGTACCTCTTCTTCCTCATTATCCCTCTCTTTTCTTGCTTTCGTTTTAGCCATTGAAGACTGAAGGTAATTTTTATCGCACACAGAGAAAGAAAGAAGAAAGAAAATGGCAAGGGATGAATCAAGAAGATGAAGTGAGAAGAACTTACTGAAGGCTTGTGAATAAATAGGGTTGCAGCAAAGCAAATCGTAACCGAACGATTTTGCCTCCTCATTAAATGGGATTACTGTGTACGTCTTTTAATTTGAAAATGGAATTAACGGTAAAATCTTGAATTTCCAATCTCCCAAGGCAAATAATAATTGCTGCCAAACGGCTAGACCGTTGGATTACCTCTGTGCAACACGTGGCAGCATCCCTACAATTTACCTGCCCACATAAATTACAATCAAACGGTAAAAATAATTAATTCACCACATAACCCTCTTTATTGAAATGAACGATTTGCTCCAACCATAACTTTGCCGCAACAACCCCTCTAAACAAAAGATTACCTGAAGAATCTTGGATACGGAATTCTAATTTAAAATAGGAAATCAAATCAGGAAATTTAAATTTAACAGCTTAAATCAAATCTTATCTTTTATTTTTTATTATTCAAAACCGAATAAATCAGGAGAAATTTTATTCAAATCTAATCTAAACAGAAATTTAAATAACTGAAAATAATAACTGAATTAAAATCTAATTAAACCTAATCGGAACAAATAAAAACTAATCTCTAATCTAAACTAATTAAATAAAATAACTAGCGAAAATAAAATAAAATCTACTAAATAAATAAATCCTGTAGAATTTAAACACAGCAAATCTAAAATAATTCTAATTTAAAATCAAACCAAATCAACGACAAATAAAATGACAACAAATACTGGGAGCTCAAAATTCTGCTCTGCGAAATGCTCCCGCAAAACTCTTGCTCTCCCAATCATTAACCAACTTTAGGGAAGGGTATTTCGATTGAAACTCCCCTCCAATAATGTTTCACACGTTGTCCATTCACTTTGAACACTCTCCCATCTTTTTCATCCTGCAAAGTAATTGCTCCATGGGGAAAAACCTCAACCACAATAAATGGCTAGCTTCCCAGGAAATAATTTCATTCTAGAATTATAAAGCATAACTCTCTGACATTTGACAAACTCTTTAGGCTTAATTCTCCTGTCATGCCACAACTTAGTCTTTTCTTTATACATTTTTATATTTTCATAGAAAAATTGGCGAAATTCCTCTAGTTCATTAAGCTGCAGCATTCTTATTGTTCCTGCACGACTCATATCAAAATTCAACTTTTTCAAAGCCGAAAACGTTTTATGCTCTAGCTCTAATGGTAAATGATAAGCTTTCCCATATACTAACCTATAGGGAGACATACCTAGAGGAGTCTTATAGGCTGTCCTATAAGCCCAAAGTGCCTCATCCAACCTAAAAGACCAATCCTTCCTCGATGGATGGACTACTTTCTCTAGAATAGATTTTATTTCCCTACTGCTAATTTTAGCTTGGTCATTTGCTTGCGGGTGATAAGGGGTAGCTATCCTATGCTTAATTTCATACTTAGCTAACAACTTAGTTAAGATATTATTAACAAAATGTGTACCCTCATCACTCAGTAGAGCTCTAGGTGTCCCAAACCGCGCAAAGATGTGTGATTGAAGAAACCTTGCTACTTTCTTGGCATCACTCTGATGGCATGCGATGGCCTCCACCCACTTGGACACGTAATCAACTGCCAATAAGATAAAAACATTACCATTAGAAGGGGGAAATAGCCCCATGAAGTCAATACCCCACACATCGAATAATTCAACTTCTAAAATGTAAGTAAGAGACATTTCATCTCTAGGCCCCAAATTTCCTCTCCTTTGACAAGCATCACATTGCTTGTAGAACCAATGGCCATCCTTAAATAAGGTAGGCCAGAAGAATCCATAATGCAAAATCCTCATAGCTGTCCTCTGACCGCTTAAATGACCTCCATACGACAAAGAGTGACATTGCTCCAGGATTTCCTTTACTTCATCACCTGAAACACACCTACGAATAATACCATCAGAGCATTGCTTATACATAAATGGCTCATCCCAATAGAAAAATTTTGCATCATGCTTAAACTTCTTCGACTGCCTCCAATCATATAAATAGGAGTGACTCCCTTTACCAAAAAGTTGGCAATATCAGCATACCAAGGGACATCCTTGAATACCGTCACCTCAACAGCAAAAAGTTGTTCATCTGGGAAAGAATCTGAAATGGCAGATTGCTTCAGCAAAGATGATGGTGGATCAAGACGAGACAAATGATATGCAATGACATTTTCTGATCCCTTCTTGTCCTTTATCTCCAAGTCAAATTCCTGCAAAAATAAAACCCAACGAATTAGTCTAGGCTTTGCATCTTTCTTAGACATTAAATACCTTATTGCTGCCGGATCCGTGAAAACCGTGACTTTGGATCCAACCAAATATGGCCGGAACTTTTCAAAAGTAAACACAACAACCAACATCTCCTTTTCAGTAGTTGTATAGTTGACTTGTGCTTCATTCAAAATCCTGCTTGCATAATATATAGGATGGATAAACTTGCCCTGCTTTTGCCCCAGCATAGCACCTACTGCAACATCACTTGCATCACACATTACCTCAAATGGTATATTCAAATTAGGTGCACAAAGAATGGGTGCTGAGATTAAAGCAACCTTTAATGTCTCAAAAGTCGTCCTACAATCTGCATTAAAGTAAAAAACATGATCAGTGCACAATAAGTTACAAAGAGGTTTACTGATTTTTGAAAAATCCTTTATGAACCTTCTATAAAATCCAGCATGACCTAAAAAGCTCTGAATCCCTTTCATTGAATTCGGTGGTTCTAATCTTTCAATAACCTCAATCATATCTGAAAAAATTGCTAACATACACTGCTGAAATGTCGCTGGAGCATTGAAAATGCCAAAAGGCATTGGCCTAAAAGCAAACGTCCCATAGGGGCAGGTGAAAGTGGTCTTCTCCTGATCCTCAGGAGAAATGGTAATCTGGTTATACCCAGAATAACCATCTAAGTGACAGGATAAGAGCCCTAGTACAGCGGAAAAGATCAGAGAACTTATCGGTATGAATGTCGATTAGGAAACCAATACGACGGCAAACGAAACAAATTTACAGCAAACATATAAGCAAAATACATGCTATAAAACTCATAAAGCATGCTGGAAAAATATACATAAACGCCTAGATTTGGACCCTATTGATCCTAGTTCAAGAATGACTTACCCTTGTAGAAATTCTTGAGCGTTTCGCCTATTTCCCTTGATGTTTGCAGAAAAAACAGCAGCGAACAAATCTTGATTTTGCTGCAAAAACTTCACGAACACCACGACCACAAGTTCACCAGTATTCTCTTGAAGGTTGTACGCAAGGGGCTTGTGGGAGCACAATCTCTAAGAATTTCTCTGGGAAAAAAATTCTGTATTCACAGAGAGAGCAAAAAATGAGAGAGAGAGGGCGATAGAGAGGGAGAGAGGCGTGAGAGTGGGAGATCGAGAAAACTGCCTTCTGACCCCTTCTATTAACCTATCGATAAGGAGAAGGCCACCTCACACATAATATCAGGTAACTGATTAATCAGTTACCTGATATTTTTAATTAATTATCAATTTAAAATTCAAAAATTTAAATTATAATTAATTAAATTTTAATTAATCAACATTAATTAAAATAACCTTAATTTAAATCTCATTTAAATTAATATCCATCTTAACCTATAGTTTAATTAAATCAAATTTAATTAAACTAGATCAATTTAATTAATTCAAAATTAATTAATTTAAAAATAATAAAATTGAACATCATATATTCAACTATTATTATTCTCTCTCATAAAACTATAGTATTAATATACATCCAATGCACATTAATTATAACCTATAGTTTTAATATGAATCAAATTCACATTTTAATTTAACATTTGAACCCCTTCGAATACTTAATTCAACCTTAGAAATTTACCTCAACGCCCTTATAGAGCTACCGATGGGACCTGATGGACCTACAGATCAGAAGCTCCAACGATATGAGATTAGTTGGCTAAACTCATTAACCAAGTTAATCAATATTCGTTAACTGTGGTTCACTCCACTAAAGAACCACAACTGGACTCTTCTCACTGCAGATATATTTCTGTGTCCACAGATATCGACGATCAACAACAAGTTAGCCCTTTACGTGTGTTCGTACCCCAGATAGGTCAAATTACCGTTTTACCCCTGGGCTACCTCTTGGTCCTTAAGTACCAGTGCTCCTCTAATAAACAACCTGTTTGTGGTCCAACCAACAAACAAAAATCCCTCTCGTGCCATAAAGAGGGTAGGGCCCATTGTTCAAGACCCGGAGACACCACTTAAGGGAACACACCTCTACTTACCCTAGTATCAGGAAGGAGTGAATTCCATCTTGTAAGATTACGTTCCCAGCTCCCCACTCGGGCTTGTCCCCAAAATGGTAGGCTTATTGAGTCGGCGAACAGGCCACTCTCACCCGTACAAATCAAAGGACAATCCCTCATGGACAGGAGTCCATAATCCACTAAGGATTAAGGCTAAGTTGTCTAGGTCATCCTAGTGAAATAGAAACCGAGCTAACTAACGGTGTTACAGTTAGTGGTAAACTATTTCGCTGTCCGGTCTTTGTGCAAACTCATTGCACAAGATACCCCCACTCGCATGTCAACTACATGAACGTGTTGGATCACTACGTTTGTATCAATATTCAAAGCGGCTCGTATCCATAGTGTCACCAGGACAAGGTACCCAAACTTATCCCTATACTACAGACCCTTTAGGCTAAAACTTGAACATTGATCCCCTTATGTCCCTACATACCAGTTCAAACATCATTCTATTAGCCTTGGATGTTTAGTTTATTGGATTAGGGTTATTAAGACAAGATATAATACAAACACTGAATAATACATCACTTTATTAATGTTCGGTCAAATGTACATTTACTATCTACGAGTTTTAGGGCATAAAACCCAACAAAGTATTATTTAGTGTTTGTATTATATCTTGTCTTAATAACCCTAATCCAATATTAAGAAACAGTAGTAGGCCTGACTAGCCAATCTATCCAACATCTGGTCAATAAATGGTAGAGGGAAATGGTCCTTACGCGTGGCTGTATTGAGCCTCCTATAATCCATGCAAACTCTCCAGTCAGTTACTGTCCTGGTTGGGATCAACTCATTGTCTTTATTGCTTATCACATTGACACCTCATTTCTTAGGAACACATTAGACAGGGCTTACCCAATTTCTATCTGCAATTGGATAAATAATGGCAACATCCAACCATTTAATCACCTCCTTTTTAACAACCTCTTTCATTGCAGGGTTAAGCCTCCTTTGTTGCTCAATACTCCTAAAGGATCCCTCCTCTAGAGTGATTTTGTGCATACAAAAAGACGGGCTGATACCCTGAATGTTAGCCAACGTCCAACCAATACCTTTGCAATATTGTTGCAGCATTTCAATTAAGGCCTCCTCATGCTCCGCCATTAAATCTGATGCAACAATAATGGGCAATATTTCACCCTCCCCAAGATACACGTACTTTAGATGATCCGACAAGGGCTTCAAATCTAAAGTGGGTGCCTCAATCAGGGATGGCTTAATAGGAGAAGCGGTTCCTTTGATCTAAATCTAAAGACTCAAAAACATCCTCACACCTAAACACTTCTTTTTCATTTTTTCTTTCTAAAGAACAAACTTCTAAATCCTCTACACTAACCTCACCATGATCTTCCAAATGCTTGTCAGCCGAATCCTGAATTGTTGTCTCAACAATTGTGTTCTCCAGAATCCTAATGAAATAGCAGCATTTCATCTCGTCTGGATACTTCATGGCCTTAAACACATTAAATTTTACTTCCTCGTTACAGAATCTAATTGTTAATTCCCCTTTTTGAACATCTATCAATACCCTACCAGTAGCCAAAAATGGACGACCTAAAATAATTGGGACATCTTTATCAGCCTCATAATCTAAGATAATAAAATCAAAAATGGATGCGCATCGATTGGACCTTACGCCGTATATTAATTAACATTAAAATACCGTTACGAAAACTCAATTAAACTTTAAAACCCTTTTAAAGTTGCTGGAAAATAGGTTTTAAACATGCTTAAAAATAAATCTAAATTTATTTTCATACTTTTCTAAAGAAAAGGGAAAGAACCGTCACATACCTTCGTTGAAGACTTGACCCTTCTTCGCCAACGACGCTCCACGAACGAAAACGCAGAAGCCGCCTTTGTTTTTCTTCGCTGGAAATTCCTTCTTTGAATGACACAATAACCACAGAGGTTACACCGGTATGTCTCTAAGTGTAGGAAGCAAAAGACTTGTGGGAGTCCTTCTCTAAGAGGGAGACTAGAGAGAATTCTAGGTCTTGTCTTTCAAGAGTCTAAGAGCAAGAGCCAGAATGTCTAGTGTCATGACCAATTAGGTCTACTGTTCTATTTATAGAAGAGAGGCCATGAATAAAATATTCAATTAAATCAATCTTTTCCAAAATTGATTCAATCTTATTCCTTAATTAATCAATCATGATAAATCAATTCCATAATTGATTAATCTTTTCCACAAATGACTAATTACTTCCATAAGTGATTAGATCATTTCCATAAATGATTAATCACTTCCTTAAGTGATTAATTATTTCCATATTTGATAAATTCCCGGTTAATGAATTCTTTAATTAATTAACCACCAATTAAATATCACATATTTAATTCCCGACCTAGAATTAATTAATTTGCCCAAACACTTTTTAGGCCTTAAATTAATTAATTCATTATTTGAACTCTTTCAAACTTCCATAAATTTATATTTGAACTTTTCAAATATTAATTTCTCTCATAATAATATATCAATATATATTATATTTGTTTCCCTTAATAAATTGAACATTTTCAATTTACTTTTATTACTTAGTTGCCTCAAATTACTCTACGAGCTACTAGTGGGACCTAATGGACCTGCAAATCAGAAGCTCCAACGATGTGAGATTAATTGGTCAAACTCATTAACCACATTAATCAATATTCGTTAACTGTGTGTACATTCCACTATAGACTCACAGTTGCACTCTTCTCACTTCAGACATATTTTCTGTGTCCACGGATCTAGACCAATATCGACTAGTTAGTCCTTCACGAGTGTCCGTAACACCAGTTGGGTCAAATTACCGTTTTACCCCTGGGTTACCTCTATTTCCGTAAGTACCAATTCCCCTCCAATGAACAACCTTTTTGTGGTCCAACCATCAAACAGAAAACCCTCTCGTGGCAATGAGAGGTGCCCTTTGTTCAAGACTTGGAGTAACCACTTAAGGGAACACTCATCTGCTTCCCTAAGGTCGGGAATGAGTGAATTCCATCTTGTACGATTATGTTCCCAGCTCCCCATTCGGTCTTATCCCCAAAGTGGTAGGCTTATTCAGTCGGCGTATTGGCCACTCTCACCCATACAAATCAAAGGACAATCTCTCATGAGCAGGAGTCCATAATCAACTCAGGATTAAGACTAAGTTATCTAGGTCGTCCTAGTGAAATAGAAAACCAACTAGTTAACGGTGTTATAACCAGTGGTTACTATTTCGCGGTCAGGTCTTATGCAAATTCATTGCATAGGATACCCCCACTCGCATGTCTCCTACACGAACGCGTTGGATCGCAGCGTTTGTATCAAATACAAAGTGGGCTGTATCGATAGTGTCACCAGGATAAGGCACCCAGTCTTATCCCTATACTATAGACCCTTTAGGCTGTTTCTTGAACAATGATCCCATACGTCGCTACATATAGTTCAAGACTCATATTACAGCCTAGGATGTCTAGTTTATTGGATTAGGGTTATTATTAGGCAAAGACAAATATAAAATATAAAATAACTAATAACAATTAATGGAAAAATATATCAATATTATTTCATTAATATCCGGTCAACAGTTACATTCACTATCTATGAGTTTTAGGGCATAAAACCCAACAAACTCCCACTTGAACTAAAACACTTGTTAGTGGGATGTAAATGCAATAATCTAAAGCTAGAAATGTCATGTATATTAATACAATGAACTAGGGCATCCTTATACCCATTATACATTTCTCCCACTTGCCCTAGATTAGATGGCATACATATCTCGTAGACCTAGACCCTCTAGATGACCCTCAAACACTTTAGCTGTGAGAGCCTTCGTAAATGGATCAGCGATGTTGTGCTTCGAGGCAATCTTAGTGACGATCACATCTCCTCGTTGCACAATCTCCCGTATCAGGTGATACTTCCTCTCGATGTGTTTACCCCGTTTGTGGCTTCGAGGTTCTTTTGAGTTGGCTACACCCCCACTGTTGTCACAGTATAGTGTTATGGGCACGTTCATATTCGGAACCACTTCCAAATCAGTCAAGAACTTTCTAAGCCATACTGCCTCCTTAGCTGCTTCGCAAGCTGCTACATATTCAGCCTCCATGGTTGAGTCTGCTATGCATCATTGTTTGATGTTTCTCCACACTACGACTCCTCCATTGAGGGTGAATATTGTCCCTGATGTGGATTTCCTTGAATCCTTATTAGCTTGAAAGTCAGAGTCAGTGTATCCAGTAAGAATCAAATCCTTAGCTCCATACACAAGCATGTAGTCCCTCGTTCTCCGAAGATACTTGAGGATGTTCTTAACCGCTCCCCAGTGGTCCAACCCTTGATTAGACTGATACCTACTCACTACTCCCACTGCATAACATATGTCAGGCCTAGTGCAGAGCATAGCATACATTAAGCTGCCCATAACTGAGGCGTAGGGAATGTGTCTCATGTTCTCAATTTCTTGAGTTGTCTTAGGAGACTGTTCCTTAGACAGGTGTATCCCATGTCTGAAGGGTAGTAGTCCCTTCTTGGAGTTTTGCATCGAATATCGAGACAACATCTTGTCAATATACGTTGCTTGAGACAGAGCTAGCGTTTTGTTCTTACGATCCCTAATGATTTGGATTCCCATAACGTATTGAGCCTCTCCCAGATCTTTCATTTGGAATTGGGCTGCTAGCCATTTCTCAATGTCAGTGAGGTATCCTACATCATTCCCAATGAGTAGGATATCGTCTACATAAAGTATTAGAAAAGCTACTTTCCTTTTGTTGACTTTCTTGTACACACAAGGCTCATCAACGTTTTGGTCAAAGCCAAAAGATTTGATTGCAGTATCAAATCTAATGTTCCATGATCTGGATGCTTGTTTCAATCCATAAATGGATCGATTGAGCTTACAAACCTTTTGTTCCTGATCTTGGGCTATGAACCCTTCGGGTTGAGACATTAAGATATTCTCTTCAAGATTACCATTCAGAAAGGCAGTCTTGACGTCCATTTTCCATATTTCATAGTCATAATATGTGGCTATGGATAAGAGAATTCTTATGGACTTTAATATGGCTACATGAAAAAAGGTTTCCTCATAGTCAACCCCTTCTTTTTGGGTATAACCCTTTGCCACTAGTCTAGCTTTGAAGGTCTGTACCTTTCCAGCTGCATCTCTTTTTCTCTTATAGATCCATTTGCACCCTATGAGTTTTACCCCATTTTCTAGATCTCTAAGTTCCCATACAGAATTGGAGTACATTGACTCCATTTCCAGTTTCATGGCTTTGACCCATTCATCCTTATCCTCGTCATTCATTGCCTGTCGATAGGACAATGGATCATCAATGCCATCATTAGGTATGACAACCTGAGTTTCAGTTAAGCCCAAGTAGCGGTCAGGTTGTAATACAACCCTCCCACTACGTCGAGGCATTCCAAACGTTTGAGATGGACGGGATGGATCTGAAGAACTAGTTCCTTCATCAACCCTTGTTGAAGGTCCAATTTCATCAACAACTCTTGATGATTCTTCAGTAGCTTCTCCTAATATTATTTTGCTTCGTGGTTTATGATCTCTCATGTGGTCTTCCTCTAAGAAAGTGGCGTTTGTCGATACAATCACCTTATTTTCTTGTGGGTCGTAAAAATAACCACCTCTCGTTTCTTTAGGGTAACCAACAAATGGGCACAGTTTTGAACGAGGTTCCAGTTTCTTAGGATTTGTCACAAGCACGTGTGCTGGACAACCCCAGATGCGAAAGTGATGCAAACTAAGTTTACGCCCCTTCCATAATTCGAAAGGTGTTTCAGAAACACTTTTCGAGGGAACATTGTTCAAGATGTATACTGCAGTCTCTACTGCATACCCCCAAAACGAGCTAGGCAATTGAGCATAGCTCATCATTGATCGGACCATGTCTAACAAGGTTCTATTTCTCCTTTCTGACACACAATTCTGCTGAGGTGTACCAGGGGCTGAGAGTTGAGATTGGATTCCATGTTCTATCATACAATCCTGGAATCTTTAATCCATATACTCCCCTCCTCGATCAGATCGAAGTACTTTAATAGATTTACCTAATAGGTTTTCAACTTCAGCCTTAAACTCCTTAAACTTTTCAAGGGCTTCAGACTTATGTCCCATTAGGTACAAGTAACCATATCTTGAATAATCATCTATAAATGAGATGAAATATTCGTACCCTCCTCGAGCTTTTACATTCATTGGACCACATAGATCCGAATGTATTAACTCTAAGGGTTCTTTGGCTCTGTAACCTTTTCCAGTAAAGGGTCTCTTGGTCATTTTTCCCTCGAGACAAGATTCACAAGGTTGTAGTGAATCATCTTCTTACTTGCTTAGAAGTCCATTCCTTTACCAAAAGACCGATCCTATCGATGTTTATATGACCAAGTCTAAGATGCCAAAGATGAGTATTGTTACTTGATGGAGAAATCTTTTGCCTTTTACTTTGAGTTTCAGCAGTTTTAAATAATTCGTGATTTAAAAGTGCTTTGTTTTCGGTTGGTCTTAATACATACAAGTTATTTTCCAATTTGGCTGAACAAATAAGTACACCATTTTTATAACTGAATGCATCATTCATATCAAAAGTAACTGTATACGATTGTTCAATCAAACATGAAATAGAAATTAAGTTCCTCTTAATCTTGGGAACGATTAACAAACTTTCTAAAAGTAAGAATATATTTCTAAAAAAATAACTTCGCAGCTCCCACTTCTTTAGCTGAAATGACTTCTCCAGTTCCGACCCTTAGTGTCATTTAACCATCGTTCAACTGCCGAAAGGAACTATTTTCCTGAAAAGAAGAACAAACATGATTAGTTGCTCCTGAATCAAGTATCCAGATAAACTCATCATGTTCTACCATGCATGTTTCTAAAACCAGTAAATCAAATTTACCTTCCTTTTCCTTCTTTTTCTCAGAAAGGTACTTTGGGCAGTTTCTCTTCCAATGTCCATCTACATTGCAGTGGAAACACTTGCCCTTGTCTGCCATAGCTTTGGCTTTTCACTTGCTTTTAGCAACAGTACTGGGAGTTTTCCCCTTGTTTCCTTTCTTCTTCTAAGTTTTCTTTGAAGAAGTGGCTGTAGATTTAGTTCCAGAGGATGAACCCTTCTCGAACTTTCTTTTAGAGTGAACAACGTTTGCCTCTCCTTCTATTTGTCCCTTGTACTTAAGAAGAGACTGATAGAGTTGTAGCTCATTCAGGAGGGTAGTTAGGTTGAATGTTATTTTATTCATCATTGCATTGCTTCAAAACTGTAGAAAACTCTTCGGAAGAGATTCTAAGATGAATGCAATCTGACTACGCTCATCTATGACCGCCCCGTTTGCCTCTGCCACGTTGAATTGGACAATCATATCCAGGACATGCTCCCGAACAGACGTGCCCTCTTTCATGTGACAGCTATAAACGTATTTGAGAGCGTCATGGTGGAGTTGGTAGGACGGTTGTCCAAACATCTCCTGGAGAGAGTTCATAATCCCTCTCGCTGTTACCATGCCCTCATGCCTTTTAACCAAAACTTCAGATAAGCTGGCTAAGATATAGACGCGAGTCTTATCATTGGCCTTTGTCCAGTGGTCATAAGCATCCTTAACTGCTTGGGATGCATTACGAGCAGGGGTTGGAGGACAATCCTCCGTTAAGACGAATCGCAGATCATCGACAACAAGAATCGTATTCAGGTTCGACTTCCACGTAGCATAATTTTCGCTGGTTAATTTCTCATTTTTAAGCAGAGAGACAATTGAGGAAGACATTGCTGAAATTTAAACAAACAATGACCGTATTAGTTATCTTTGCCTTAACCCATCATACAAGCAATCAATTGCACACAATCCAATCAATTTAGCAAAATAGACAATCACATAACCCTAAAACTATCGATTTAGTTTTGCAACGATGTTTCAAAGGTTTAGAATATCAGCCACCGAAGGGTGATCAGGCACTTGTTGGGTTCCTAGAGTGAGTAAAAATATGATGTAAAATACTCTAGAATTCTGTGCAAGTATACACAGTCTGTAGCAAATAATATTATCAATCCGAGTCCTGAATTAGTTTCCACTCTACCTATTTTTGTGTAACTTTCCAATGGTTTCAAGAATAGTAAAATAATTTGGTTTTATCGGAATTATGCTGAAGCAAAATAAATGACAGAACAACTAGTAAACAAATAGATAGACAGATTAAAGACAGGCGCTGGTTAGGCTTTAGTGATTGTTCTAAGATATGCTCTAGCAATATTATTGATCATGCATTTCTCGCTGTATTATTAGTGGATTCCTCCCGGAACTCCAGATCTTTTGGGATATGTTTCAAACCCAATGAAGTACGACCGATCAAGCACTAGGCAACTGGCTATCCCTACCTCAGTCACTGGCGTTCACCAATACACAATGATCGTAGTGTGGATAATTGCCACACACTCTCTAAATCATCCCTGAAACTAGAGAGAGCTATTCACACCGGCTGGCCAGGCGGGCATAAAATGGAAATAAGCACAACAATTAACCAAAATGCGATAGTCAATTTATTACTAGAGTTGAAGCACAGTAATCACATTATTCCTAACCAACACCTTAAGGTACTTAGTTCATAATAGGCATAGAAATACGAATTACAATATGAGTATGCATGTCCATAGCCACAAGTTAATAAAGAAAATAAACTCCTTAATCAACTTGCGGAAGATGGTGTTCTTGGTGATCTTCAATCTCTATACTATTCGGCTTCCAAGGGAAAACATTGAATGAGTTTGACTTGGACGGCTACTTCCTTTTATAGAATGAGAGGAGACTTGAATTAGGTCAACTTGGACACGTGTAGGGCTCTCCTTGCTCCTTTATCACGAAAATGGCTCAACAGAAGTCGGTTCATGAAGTTGGCTAACGAGCTGTGATGTGGCAGTTATGTTCCCAGTTTTGCTGCAGCACAAAATTTTCTCCTTCCAGTCGCTCAGCAGCATAATCTGCACAAAATAATTTCCAATGCTTCCATTTTTCCAAATGGGTTAAAACATGTAATATCTATCCAAAACCAACCTTATTAAGCATAAAGGACACACAAATCCATATATAATTGAGGCCTAAATAACTACCTTTTGGGTAGTTATCAGCACTCCTCCTTTGAAATGAAACACCTCTCAGCTAATTCTAATTCCAGAATAACTCATATTCCTATAGACATTAGCCACGAGGCACGCACCAACAGGCTACCGAAGGGAAAGACAACTATTGGTGATTAGCCTAAGAGCTCCTATCCTTTTCAGGAGTTCACGATGTTCCGAATCCTATGACCAGGCCCTCCGAAGCGATGATTGCACCAGGACAACCTGCAGGCGGATCATAGGACTCTCACGGTGTGAACTATGGGCGGAGACCGAGGGATACGTTGACACGTGTCCCGCTCCCACTTACTCTAGACATTTTTCCCATTCACCTTGATATTGATTCATGCAAACGCTTTCCGAAGGGAGGCCGCTCCTAAGGCGACTCGAAGCCGAGCATGAATCTCACGTTGTGAATATAGGGACGTAGGAGCAAAACTTTGATTTAAATCTCGTTTTGTAATTTTCCTCCCACTGAAAATGTCCTACGGTTAATTTAGGGTTGTGTAACTTAGATAGTATTCGGCTAAGTCAATCTATCTAAGTCTGATCCTATTATAACAATTATGGAAAGGATTCAACTGCAATCTTTTGGGTGAATTAAACTTCTTTTAATAAACCAAACATTATTGCTAGTCAACATTACTATGGTTAATTCAACTCAATGTTCGGGTCAGTTCCCAGGTAGGAGGTGTTCCGTAAACCGTCAACCTAAATACCCCCAGCCTTAGACAGAACTTTATCGAGAGAGTTCCCTTATAACCTTAGTAATGTAAGGTCTTTACTCTAAAGATCTAGGTGCATTATACACTTTTAATAAACCTAGGGACATTGAATGCTAACATTTAACTATGACTAATTCAACTCCGGTATTCTAGGTCAGTTCCCAAGTATGAGGTGTTTCGTAAATCGTCAACTTAAATAACCCCAGCCTTAGACAGAACATTACCGGTGGAGTTCCCTTATAATCATAGCAATGTTTTTCCTACTTAGTCAATTGAAACTATTTTTAATTCTAAGTAAGAAAAGATTCTAATCCTATTAGATACCGATATAGGTTTAATTAATTTTAAACAATTTAAAATTAATCCAATTTATCATATGATCTTATGTTTGCATGCAAATCTTGATTATAGATTGACAGTTTCTAATCATTAATATTAAAGAACTATTTCAAATTTTAATGATTAATCCTATAATCAAGAATCTAGGGTTTAATTCATTTAACAATCTCATTCAAATTTAAAAATTAAACCATACCAATTGCATGAATAATATAACAATTATATTATTAACTATGGATGATTCATGCTTCATGCAATTTTGATTTTCTTTTATTATAATAATTATAAGCCAATCAAGAAAATCAATCAAGCATGCTTCATTCATCACATTAAGCATAACTATTTATATTTAATTTAACTAATGACATGCTTCATGCTTCCCAATTTTTCATATAATTAATATACACTTATATTAAAAAATATGAAAACAAATCCATGCATTTAAACATACAGTATAACATTTTATAATATATAAAAATGCATGAGAATGTTTATAACCTAAGGTGGGATTAAATATTCTATATGACATCCATAAAGCATATAAATAGCAATTGAACCGGTTAATTTTGGCCCCTAGGATAAAATAAAGCATTAAATTACATTAATTTAGCTAAATTCTATCCTAAAAAATCCTTGTACAACTCCGGAATTGGTCTAGACAGCCCGAACCGCCCCGAACCACCTCGAACAGGCCTCCAAAATCACGAACCATGGCAAAAATTGGTTGAACCGGACCAAATAGGTCCCAGCCCAGCCGAACCAGTCTGAACCGGACCGGCCACGCCTTTGAACCGCGCATTTTGAAACCCTAGGTCGCGCCTCCATCGTGACAGCGTCTCGACGCTGTGCGCTTTCCATGTCTAGTGCCTGCATAATCGAGACAACGTCGAGACGCTGTTGAGGTAGCGTCCTGACGCTGTGCGCTTTCCTTACTGAGCGCCTGCGAATTGGGACAACGTCGAGACACTATTGGAGTAGCGTCCCGACGCTGTTGCGTCTGGAATGGATTTCTGGGTAAAAAACAGCAACTTTTCTTCGGTTTTGGCCTCGATTTGAGCGGCGATTGCTTCGATTTTCATCTCATAAAAACCTATTCTAGACCCGGACTTACATAGGACTCGATTTTACATAAAATACCCGAAACACTGGGCCTTACATGATCAAAATCACATAAAAATAAAATCTATGAACATACACTATGCATAAATCCCACCTATTAGAGCCTATCGCAACTTTTAATATTAATTAATAGGGACAGCGATGACTCTGATACCAATTGAAGGGAATAAAAGTCCCCACGCAGCGGAAGTGCATCGACTGGACCTTACGCCGTATATTAATTAGCATTAAAATACCGTTACGAAAACTCAATTAAACTTTAAAACCCTTTTAAAGCTGCTGGAAAATAGGTTTTAAACATGCTTAAAAATAAATATAAATTTATTTTCATGCTTTTCTAAAGAAAAGGGAAAGAACCGTCACATACCTTCGTTGAAGACTTGAACGTTGTTGGGTTCCTAGAGTGAGTAAAAATATGATGTAAAATACTCTAGAATTCCTGCGCAAGTATACACAGTCTACAACAAGTAATATTATCAATCCGAGTCCTGAATTAGTTTCCACTCTACCTATTTTTGTGTAACTTTTCAATGGTTTCAAGAATAGTAAAATAATCTGGTTTTATCATAATTATGCTGAAGCAAAATAAATGACAGAAGAATGAGTAAACAAATAGATAGACAGATTAAAGACAGGCGCTGGTTAGGTTTTAGTGATTATTCTAAGATATGCTCTAGCAATATTATTGATCATGCATTTCTCGCAGTATTATTAGTGGATTCCTCCCGGAACTCCGGATCTTTTGGGATATGATTCAAACCCAATGAAGAGCGACCGATCAAGCACTAGGCAACTGGCTATCCCTAGCTCAGTCACTGGCGTTCACTAGTACACAATGATCGTAGTGTGGATAATTGCCACACACTCTAAATCATCCCTGAAACTAGAAAGAACTATTCACACCGGCTGGCCAGGAGGGCATAAAATGGAAATAAGCACAACAATTAACCAAAATGTGATAGTCAATTTATTACTAGAGATGAAGCACAGTAATCACATTATTCCTAACCAACACCTTAAGCTACTTAGTTCATAATAGGCATAGGAATACAAATTACAATCTAAGTATGCATGTCCATAACCACAAGTTAATAAAGAAAATAAACTCCATAATCAGCTTGCGGAAGATGGTGTTCTTGATGATCTTCAATCTCTCTAAAATATTCGGCTTCCAAGGGAAAACATGGAATGAATTTGACTTTGACGGCTACTTCCTTTTATAGAAGGATAGGAGACTTGAATTAGGTCAACTTGGACACGTGTAGGGCTCTCCTTGCTCCTTTATCCCAAAAATAACTCAACAGAAGTCGGTTTATGAAGTTGGCTAACGAGCTGTGATGTGGCAGTTATGTTCCCAGTTTTGCTGCAGCACAAAATTTGCTCCCTCCAGTCGCTCAGCAGCATAATCTGCACAAAATAATTTCCAATGCTTCCATTCTTCCAAATGGGTTAAAACATGTAATATATATCCAAAACCAACCCTAATAAGCATAAAGGACACACAAATCCCTATATAATTGAGGCCTAAATAACTACCTTTTGGGAAGTTATCAACCGTTCTTCGCCAACGACGCTCCACGAACGAAAACGCAGCAGCCTCCTTTGTTTTTCTTCGCTGGAAATTCCTTCTTTGAATGACACAATAACCACAGATGTTACACCGGTATGTCTCTAAGTTTAGGAAGCAAAAGACTTGTGGGAGTCTTTCTCTAAGAGGGAGGCTAGAGAGAATTCTAGGTCTTGTCTTTCAAGAGTCTAAGAGCAAGAGCAAGAATGTCAAGTGTCATGACCAATTAGGTCTAGTGTTCTATTTATAGAAGAGAGGCCATGAATAAAATATTCAATTAAATCAATCTTTTCCAAAATTTATTCAATCTTATTCCTTAATTAATCAATCATGATCAACCAATTCCATAATTGATTAATCTTTTCCACAAATGACTAATTACTTCCATAAGTGATTAGATCATTTCCATAAATGATTAATCACTTCCTTAAGTGATTAATTATTTCCATATTTGATTAATTCCCGGTTAATGAATTCTTTAATTAATTAACCACCAATTAAATATCACATATTTAATTCCCGGCCTAGAATTAATTAATTTGCCCAAACACTTTTTAGGCCTTAAATTAATTAATTCATTATTTGAACTCTTTCAAACTTCCATAAATTTATATTTGAACTTTTCAAATATTAATTTCTCTCACAATAATATATCAATATATATTATATTTGTTTCCTTAATAAATTGAACATTTTCAATTTACTTTTATTACTTAGTTGCCTCAAATTACTTTAAGAGCTACCAGTGAGACCTAATGGACCTGTAGATCAGAAGCTCCAACGATGTGAGATTAATTGGTCAAACTCATTAACCACATTAATCAATATTCGTTAACTGTGTGTACATTCCACTATAGACTCACAGTTGCACTCTTCTCACTTCAGACATATTTTTTGTGTCCACGGATCTAGACCAATATCGACTAGGTAGTCCTTCACGAGTGTCTGTAACACCAGCTGGGTCAAATTACCGTTTTACCCCTAGGTTATCTCTATTTCATTAAGTACAAATTCTCCTTTAATGAACAACCTGTTTGTGGTCCAACCATCAAACAGAAACCCTCTCGTGCCAATGAGAGGGTAGGGCCATTTGTTCAAGACTCGGAGTAACCACTTAAGGGAACACTCATCTGCTTCCCTAAGGTCGGGAAGGAGTGAATTCCATTTTGTATGATTATGTTCCCAGCTGCCCATTCGGTCTTGTCCCCAAAGTGGTAGGCTTATTGAGTCGGCGTATTGACCACTCTCACCCATACAAATCAAAGGACAATCTCTCATGAGCAGGAGTCCATAATCAACTCAGGATTAAGACTAAGTTGTCTAGGTCGTCCTAGTGAAATAGAAAACCAACTAGTTATCAGTGTTATAACCAGTGGTTACTATTTCGCAGTCCGGTCTTATGCAAATTCATTGCATAGGGTACCCCCACTCACATGTCTCCTACACGAACGCGTTGGATCGTAGTGTTTGTATCAAATACAAAGTGGGTTGTATCGATAGTGTCACCAGGATAAGGCACGCAATCTTATCCCTATACTATAGACCCTTTAGGCTGTTTCTTGAACAATGATCCCATATGTCGCTACATATAGTTCAAGACTCATATTACAGCCTAGGATGTCTAGTTTATTGGATTAGGGTTATTATTAGGCAAAGACAAATATAAAATATAAAATAACTAATAACAATTAATGGAAAAATATATCAATATTATTTCATTAATATCTGGTCAACAGTTACATTCACTATCTACGAGTTTTAGGGCATAAAACCCAACAATATGAACTTATCTACTTTCACTAAGACATCCTCAATTTTTTCCTCTGGATATGTGATAGACCGATCAACTAGTTGGAGTGTAACTGTGGTAGGCCTAGCTTCACCAATACCTAGCTTTCGATAGACCGAAAGAGGCATAAGGTTAATGCTTGCACCTAAATCACAGAGTGCTCTACCTAACCCTTTTCCACCTATAAACACAAGTATAGTAAATGATCCTAGATCCTTAGCCTTGGGTGGTAGCCCATTCTTAAGAATAACACTACATTCCTCAGTAAGAGACATAGTTTCAAACTCACCTAACCTTTTTTTTTTTTTTTTTGTTAAAACATCCTTAAAAAATTTAGCATAATTAGGCATTTGCTCAATAGCTTCTACGAAAGGGATATTTATGCGCAACTGCTTAAGAATCTCTAAAAACTTTTTAAATTGACCATCATTATTCTTAGGCCTTTGCCTTTGTGGAAAAGGTAGAGGTGGTACATATGGTGGGGGCGGCACATATGGTGGTTCCACATCTGGAACACAACCAGATGCTCCAGCATCATTATTGCCGCCTCCAGCACCCTGACCAGACTCCAACTCTTTCTCAACAACAACATTTTTATCACAATTATTTCCTACATACTGGGTTTTACTAGGTTATTTTTTTCTTCTAATTGCTTACCACTCCTAAGAGTCACCGCCTTTACCTACTCCTTACCTTCCCTTATAGGGTGTTCAGTATCTGAGGGAAGTTTCCCTTGAGGCCTTGCCTTCAGCTCATTAGCTAGTTGTCCCACTTGCAATTCCAGAGCTCTCATTGAAGCTTGATTACTTTGAATTTTGGCATCTGTACGAGCCATATATTCTTTCATCATTGCCTCAAGAGAACTCCCCAAGTTTTGTTGGGGCAAAACCTGCTTATTTTGCTGGGGCAATACCTGCGCTTTAGCAAATCTCGATTGCTTCACCTTTTGCTGTGTTTGCACATTACTTCCTTGTCCTCCCCATGCAAAGTTGGGGTGGTTGCGCCAACCTGGATTGTAAAAGTTAGAATAAGGGTTATTCCTCTAATTGCCTACAAAAAAACACAGAAGCTAGGTTGTTGGGGAAAAACTCGTAGTTGTGGTCTTCACCACAATGGACACATGGTCGGTTTCTATTGATCCAACGCGTTCATGTAGTTGACATGCGAGTGGGGGTATCGTGTGCAATGAGTTTGCACAAAGACCGGACCGCGAAATAGTTCACCACTAATTGTAACACCGTTAGTTAGCTCAGTTTCTATTTCACTAGGATGACCTAGGCAACTTGGCCTTAATCCTGAGTGGATTATGGACTCTTGTCCATGAGGGATTGTCTTTTGATTTGTACGGGTAAGAGTGGCCTATTCGCCGACTCAATAAGCCTACCATTTTGGGGACAAGACCGAATGGGGAGCTGGGAACGTAGTCTTACAAGATGGAATTCACTCCTTTTCGACATTAGGGTAAGGAGAGGTGTGTTCCCTTAAGTGGTGTCTCCAAGTCTTGAACAATGGGCCCTACCCTCTTTATGGCACGAGAGGGACTTCTGTTTGTTGGTTGGACCTCAAACAGGTTGTTCATTAGAGGAGCACTAGTACTTAAGGAACAAAAGGTAGCCTAGGGGTAAAACGAAAATTTGACCTAGCTGGGGTACGAACACACGTGAAGGGCTAACTTGCTGTTGATGAACATCCGTGGACACAGAAATATATCTACAGTGAGAAGAGTGTAGTTGTGGTTCTTTAGTGGAGTGAACCACGGTTAACGAATATTGATTAACTTGGTTAATGAGTTTAGCCAATTAATCTCATATCGTTGGAGCTTCTGATCTGTAGGTCCATTACGTCCCACCGGTAGCTCATTTGGGGCGTTGAGGTAAAATTCTAAGGAAGGATTGAATGTTCAATGGTGTACGAATATGAAGCTAAAATATGAATTTGATTCATATTGAAACTATAGGTTATAATTAATGTGCATTGGATGTACATTAGTGCTATAGTTTATGAGATAGAATAATAATTGAATATATGACATTCAATGTTATTATTTTTTTTAATTAATCAATTAATTTAGTTTAATTAAATTTGATTTAATTAAACTATAAGTTAAAGAGGGTTATTAATTTAAATGGGATTTAAATTAATGTTGTTTTAATTAATGTTGAATAATTAAAATGTAATTAATTGTAATTAAAATTTTTGAATTTTAATTTATAATTAATTAAAATATCAGGTAACTGATTGATCAGTTACCTGATGTTATGCGTGCAATTGCCCTCATTTTACGCTTCTGATCGATAGGTAAAGGGGTGATGTGATTTGGTCAGTTGGATCAATCCTCTCATTCACGCAAACTCTCCCTCTCTCTCGCTCTCTCTCGTTTGCTCTCTCTGTGATTTACAGAAAGAAAAATCTTCCAGAGAATCCTTAGTGTTTTTGCTCCCACAAGCTCCCAACGCGAAATCCCTTTCGAGGATACTGGTGTAATCAAGTGGTGGTGTTCGTGGTGGTTTTTTCCAGCGAGATAGAGGATCTCTTGTTGCTGTTTTTTTGCAAATTCACGAGAAAGAAAAAAGGCGTTTTTTGTCAAGATTTCATCAAGGGTAAGGATTCTTGGTCTAGGATCAATAGGATCCAACTCTAGATTAGGTCTAGAGTTTTTTGTTTCTTTTTCAGCATGTTTTATAGTTTTTACAGCATGTATTTTTCTTAATCTTGGTGTAAATAATTTGTTTTTGTCGTTGTATTGGTTTCCCAATCGGCATTTAAACCGATAAAGACCTCTGATCAATTCCGCTGCGCTAGGGCTTTAATCCCTGCAATTGGTATCAAAGCCAACATCTTGTTTTGAATGTTGATTTGGGAATTGTGATTGGCTGTAACGTAGGATTTCAATTGCATTCTGAATGTATGGTTTGATGTGAACTGTGTAGGTTTAATTGGCGATAAATTTATGATTATTTTGATATGATCAAATGTAAGGGCCCCTGTGTTTTGGGCAATTATTCATAAATTTTGGAGTCTGTAAGTCCGTGTCTAGTTTAGGCATGAAGATTTGTGAAGAACACAATAAAATTTGAGGCCAATTGGGAGAAATCAATCGTTGTTCTGCCCAGAAAATTGCTCCAGACGCGTTAAGCGTCTCGACGCTATCGCGATTTCACGCTGCAGACGGGTTGAAATCGCGTCAGCGTCGGGACGTTGTTCCTTAAGCGTCTCGACGCTGTCACGATTTCGTGCGACAGTTTGTTCTTTAGGTGGAGACGTGGGAGAAACCCTAATTGCTGGTTCGGTTCGCGTGAATGGGTTGCGCTAGGACCGGTTTGGTCCAGTTCTCACCCCGTTTTTGGTTCGGTTCGGGTTCTTCGAGGCCGGTTCCAAGTGGTTCGGGTCGGGTCATGCTTGTTGGTCCGGTTTTGGAGCTGCAGACTCTTGTAATAGGATAGATTATTTGCTTTCTTAGTGTAATTAAGTTTTATTCTATCCCAGGGGCCAATTAAACCGGTTCATTAGCTACTTAAATGCTTTGTGGATGTCATTTAAATTTTAATCCCACCTTAGGATATAAAGCATGCTCATGCATTATGTATGTTATAATGTGATTATAATATTTGGGTGATAATGCATGGATTTTCATGATTTATTTAATATATAGTAGAGTTATATTAATTTCATGAAAATGGAGAAGTATGCTGCATGAAATTACATAGATTTAATATAAGAGTTATATTAAAAATGAATTTTTTGCAACATGCTACTTTGATTTACCCTTTTTTGGCAATAATTAAATTGTTTATTTATTAAAAATGGAAATCAAGTTGCATTGAACATGTTACATCCATAGTTTAATATAATCTTTATATTGAATTCATGCATTGCAAGAGATTATAGTTTAAATTTGATTAATTTGAATATGATTGTTAATTGATTTAAACTATAGTATGCATGATTATAGGGCTAATCATTAAAATTTTGAAATAGTTTAAAATTTATGATTAGAAATCGTCAATCTATAATCAAGATATGCATGCTCACATAGGATCTTAGGTTTAAAATGAATTATTTTTAATGAGTTAAAATTAATTAGACTTAAGAACATTTTCTAATAGGATTATAAATTCTTACTTAGTTTTAAAATTGTTTTAATGAACTATGTATGACAAACATTCCTAAGATTATAAGGGAACTCTACCAGTGAAGTTTTGTCTAAGGATTGGAGGTATTTAAGTTGATGGTATACGGAACACCTCCTACCTGGGAACTGATCTGGAACACCGGAGTTGAACTAATCACAGGTTAATGTTAGAATAATGTCGCTAGATAAATTAAATTTATTTAATACACCTAGACATTAGGTATTTTAATAATAGTTATAATAAGACTAGACTCAGATAAATGACTTAGCCGAATTTATCTAGGTCTAATCAAACCCTAAAATATCCGATAGGTTACTTTAGTGGGAGGAAAATTACAAAACTGAATTTAAATTGAGTTTTGCTCCTACGTCCCCGTGAAGTTCACACCGTTAGATCCATGCTCGGCTACGTGTCGTTTTAGCGTGGCCTCCCTTCGGAAAGTGTTTGCATGGATCAATACCAAGGTGAATGGGGAAAGTGACTATAGTAAGTGGGAGCGGGACGCGTGTCAACGTATCCTTCGGTCTCCACCCCTAGGTCACAATGTGAGATTCCTATGATCCGCCTGCTTGTTGTCTCGGTGCAACCATCCCTTTGGAAGGCCTGATCATAGGATTCAGAACACCGTGAACTCCTGAATATGATAGGATCGCTTAGGCTAATTACCAACAGTTGTCTTTCCTAACGGTAGCCTGTTGGTCCGTGCCTCTGAGATCTGAAAGTGGGATGGTTACACTTACGGGGATGAGTTAATTGGTTAACAAATCCTTGTCCGAACAACGGTTGTTAATATCTAATGGAATATGAGTTATTCTGGTATTAGAAATTGACAGAGAAGAGTCTCATTTTAGAGGAGGAACAACTGATCACCCTTCGGTGGCTGTTCTTCTAAACCTCTAAAGCATCGTTGCGAAACACAATCATAGTTTTATTAGGGTTCTTTGATTGCTTGTTTGCAAAATTGATTGGATGTATGCAATTGTTTGTATTGCTTGTGTGATGGGTTAAGGCAAAGATAACTAATACGATCAATTGTTTGTTTTTTTTTCAGCAATGTCTTCCTCCATTATTTCCTTTCTTAAAAAATGAACAACTTATTGGCGAAAATATTCTACAATGGAAATCGAATCTTAATACCATTCTCGTGGTTGATTATTTAAGGTTCGTCTTAACGGAGGAATGCCCTCCCATTCCCCCTCGCACTGCCGCTCAGGCAGTAAAAGATCCCTACGAACGCTGGTCTAAGGCCAATGAAAAGGTGAAAGTCTACATACTAGTCAGCTTATCTGAAGTCTTGGCCAAGCGTTACGAGAACGTGGAAACTGCCAGGGAAATTATGAATTCCTTGTAGGAGATGTTTGGACTCCTAGTGTGCAATTTTCCTTACCGCAAGTGCACGGGTCAAGTAATAATAAAGTGTTCGTATAAACAAGTGTCGTCCTCTGGATTGGATTTTTAAGCCAAATCAAGTATTGTGAATAATCTTGCTCAATTTTATTTAATGATCAAAAAGTAGTGAATGAATGATATGAAAACTAAATCAAACAAATAAACAATGGAGATGCAATTGAGAAAACACTTAGGGAATTGATTTCACCAATTTAGTCTAGGATTGATTTTAAGGAATAAGTTATTATGCACAATGGAATTATGAGCCCAAGAACATTTAACCACAACTACCTCTCCTGAGTATATTTGATTCTCATGCAAATTGACCAACTTGATATCCCTATCTAAGTTTATTAACATGCAAGGCAATGAGTTCTTTTGACCAATTCTAAAGTTAATCTAAAAACTGCCACGAAATTAGAAAGTAAACTTTAGTCATGCAATCTTGAGTAAGTCTATGCTAAATCCCCTCTCCCGAGCAAGAATCAACACTTAAATCATCCAACTAATGGCCAATTAATTGAAAGCATTAAATCAAGATTGCATACATAATAACCATTGCACAACTCAATCCATAAATTCAATTGACTACATCAATCCCTAAGCTACAAGTTTAGCTACTCATGATTGGTATTACAAGCTCGACCAAACATGAAAAAGCCATAAAGTCTAGCTAGAAAAAAGGGAAAAGAAAGGAAAAACTCAATGTAGGCGAGACCGAGCGTCCCCGTCACGATCCCCACGAACAATGGGTTGATTTCCGACTTGGTCCCTTTGCTTCAGCTCCAAAAATGCTCTGTTCTGCTCTGTTTACGACTCCAAAAAGTCCCAAAAGCGAATCCCCCAAAACCTAGCCGAAAAGAATCTTATATTCTGTTCTTTCGTCATAGCGTCGAGACGCTGCCTTCAAAACACACGTTTCTGGAAAGGAACACTCGCAGCGTCGAGACGCTAAGGTCGCAGCGTCGAGACGCTGTGACCTTTTAGCGCCTATTCAGATATGGATTGTCAGCGTCGAGACGCTCAAGGGCTGGCATCTCGACGCTAGCCTGCGGTTGACCCAACTTTGACTTTCTTCCTCTTTGACTCTTTTTCATTCCTTTGCATCTTTTCGCGTCCCGAGCACCCGATTAACTCCAATATTCCGATATAGCTCCAATCAACCATTTCCTACAAAATAAACAATTAAGTGCAATAAAATGGCCAATAAATCATCAAAAACTAGCTAAATTAATTAGGGAAAACTAGCTAGTTATGCTCGCGATCAAACACCCCCAAACTTAAGCATTTGCTAGTCCTCGAGCAAACTAAAAATCAAGCATACAGTAGAAAAATGGATACAACAAACATGACTCAATCCTCAACGCTCAAAAGTCGATAGTCAAGCAAGCAAGAGACATGCATACAAGGACCAATGAGGGAAACAAATTAAAATTTTTCCAAAATTAACTTTCACAAGCGAGATCTAACTCAACAAGATCAGACTCTACTAGCCCGGGATTGGATGATTAAACTCTCAGCTCATCTTCCCTCTACACTGGCACTAAGGTTTCACTAATGAGTTAATGGAACAAATTAGTTTGTTTTCCTCCATACTTTGGTGCTTATAAATTACAATTAGATTAACCATGTATATGTGGCACTAGCTTTCACACACCCATTGCAGGGACCCTTAACCTGAGTTTTCTCTGATTGGCCTAACTGATCACAATAGGGGTAGCTCTTTTTGCCCAGTTTTTTTATTAAAGATTGCAAACTGTGCCCAGACCATGGCATAATATTTTCTTTTCTACAGTAACAACAAGAATGATTTTTCTTTATGAACAAGATAAGCATATATTCTTTTCTTTCCTCCTAAGCAAGATCAAACATGTTAATTTGCAAAAATTTAACTCTTTAGCTCTTCCATACACCTATCGAGGTGACAACAAGCATATGAACTCAATAATTCGCTCCTAAGCATTCAAATCTACATCTAGCCAAGATAAATACTCTACTCATGCAAGCCATCTCCTAGAAAAAGTTTAAAAGTCTCCCTTTGTGGGCACTCATGCTTACAACTCATCACAAGCTTAAAAATTGACAAGAAAGCCTATCCTAGGACATCATAGTCATGCAAAAATAGAATCCAGAAAACAACCATATGCTTAATTCAAAGAAAGCTCAAAACTATAGCCCGAACTCAGATGCTCAAGGGCTCCAAAAACATGCTATTCCACCGCCAAACTTAAAACATGCATTGTCCTCAATGTATAAAGAAAATGAGGCATAAACAAGTATGAGAACAATAACCGAATGAGATGAGTGAATAATATTGGCGTGTAATGATGCTGACTTCTTGATTGAAATCTTGAAAGCTTGAAAGCAAAGGAGAGACAAAAAACAAGACCTACAAAACAGACACAAACGATAAATAAAACTCAAAAGAAAGACACAACTAACTTACTTGGGTTGCCTCCCATAAGCGCTTGTTTAACGTCATTAGCTCGACGTGTTGATCGTGCATGAAGGAGGCTTCTTTTCTGTGAATCCAACAGAGGTGTTATTTCTTGCACCTTTCTTGTAGCCCATGAAAAGCACTTCAGAATGTCCATTAGAGTCTTCAACTGCTTTAAATATTTCTTTGTCATTCCTTACTCTTAAAGTGAGCTCCCTGCGCTCAATATCAATAATCACTCGCCCAGTAGCGAGGAATGGTCTTCCTAGTATGATAGGCATTAAAGGATTTTCTATCATGTCCATAACATACAAATCAATAGGGAGGAAAAATCTACCTACTCTGATTAAAACATTTTCTACAATGCCAACTGGTCTAACCACAGAGTGATCAGCCAATTGGAGCTTTATAGGAGTAGATTTAATCTCACCTATTTCTAACTTTTTTGCACAGAGATAAAGGAATGATATTGATGCTAGCACCTAAATCACATAATGCTCTGAAAGAATAAGTACCAAAACTGGAAGGAACAAAAAAACTCCCTGGATCTGCTACTTTTTCAAGTACTTTATGTTGTACTCTAGTGCTGCACGTGGAAGCAAGATATATAGTGTCAACCTTCTTCTCCTTTCGCTTCTTTGCTAACCACTCCTTCATGAACATGTTATACTGGGGCATCTCTAACGCCTCTGCAAAAGGAATATTAATGTTCAGATTCATAAAAGCAGTCATAAATTTGTCAAACTGAACCTGATTGTTCTTTTTCTTCTTTTTCTTTTTCTTTTCTTTGGGAACCATCAGTGTGGGAGAAGGAATAGGAGGCTCAGGTTCAGGCTTTTCAGCTTCATCAGATGATGTGTCCTCCTCAGCTTCCCCAGTAGGCGTACCATAATCCTCATACTCAAGTTCCTCTTCAGCTTCCTCCTGTTGCACAGTGATTGCCTTACAATACTCCATTTGAGTTTTCTCTTGCAAAGCTGGGGCCTTACCTTTATTCATGGTGCTTACCACACTTACCGACTGTCCCAGCTGAGTCTCAATGTTCTTGATGGCAGCACTGTGGCCATTCACTGTTGAGTTGATGGCAATGACTGGCTGCTCCAATTTGGTTGTCCTGTTACTAGACTCTGCAATGAAAGCTCCAACAAGATCTTCTAAATTTTTATTTTCTTGAGTTTGAGGGGCAAAACCAGGAGGGTTAAGAACATTCTTCGTATTGGCATAAGAGAAATTTTCATGGTTCCTATTGTTAGGGTGATAATGTGTAGGTGTAGAATTATTATATCCCCTAAAATTAGAATTTGATACATACTGAACCTGTTCAATGGTCTCCTCCTGAGGTCTAGATGCTAGAGCAACAGCTGATTCAATTGACTCTGCACTCCCTGTACCTGAAAATTTCATAAAAGCATTAGCAAGGGAGGTCATTTGGGCCTGGAGTGCACTTACCTTGTCAACCTCAAACACTCTAGTAGCAATTTTTTAGGTGCAAACCGCTCAGATGGTTACTGATAGCTGTTGGTGGCCATATCCTCTAGAAGCGTGCGAGCATTTTCCACGATCTTGGACAACAGAGTCCCACCTGCAGCTGCATCAACAATCGTTTTTGTACTAGGAGTTAAACCATTATAAAACAATTGAACCTGAAGCCAGTCGGGGTATCCATGCTGAAGGCACTTCCTCAACAACTCTTTTAATCGCTCCCAAGCCTCGAACAGCTGCTCATCATATTATTGTTGGAATGTCCCAATCTCGGTCCTCAGCTTGACCGTCTTTGCAGGAGGGAAAATTTCTTTAAAAAGGCCTGGACCAAAGCATCCCAGGTGGTGATGCTCCCAGGGGTAATAGAGTGCAACCAATCTCGTGCTTTGTCCTGCAAAGAAAAAGGAAATAAACGCAAGCAAATAGCATCTTCAGACACTCCATTAATTTTTACCGTCCCACAAATGTCTAAAAATGATTTTAGATGAGAATTTGGGTCCCCGGTGGGCGATCCTCTATAAGCACAATCTCGAGCCATCTGAATCAGACTGGTCTTCAGCTCAAAGTTGTTGGCATTAATCAGGGCATAGACGATCCCCGATTGCTGCCCCTGAAACACTGGCTGAAAGTAGTCTCTAATAGGCCTAGGCTCCTCAGGTGGATTTTGGTCTGCCATTTGAATAATTTCTCTATTTTCCCTTCGAAGCCTATGAGTTGTTCTCTCGATCTCGAGATCCAACGGTATCAATACTCTACTACTACGCATACAAAAACAAGTGGGAGTTTGTTGGGTTTTATGCCCTGAAACTCGTAGATAGTAAATGTACATTTGACCGAACATTAATAAAAGTGATGTATTATTCAATGTTTGTATTATATCTGTTCTTATTAACCCTAATCCAATAAACTAAACATCCAAGGCTAATAGAATGAGACTTGAACTAGTATGTAGGGACATATGGGGATCAATGTTCATGTTTTAGCCTAAAGGGTTTGTAGTATATGGATAAGGTTGGGTACCTTATCCTGGTGACGCTATGGATACGACCCGCTTTGTATAATGATACAAACATATTGATCCAACGCGTTCATGTAGTTGACATGCGAGTGGGGGTATCCTGTGCAATGATTTTGCACAAACACCAAACCGCTAAATAGTTAACCACTTACTGTAACAGCGTTAGTTAGCTCGGTTTCTATTTCACTAGGATGACCTAGGCAACTTGGCTTTAATCTTGAGTGGATTATGGACTCCTGTCCATGAGGGATTGTCTTTTGATTTGTACGGGTGAAAGTGGCCTGTTCGCCGACTCAATAAGCCTGCCATTTTGGGGACAAGACCGAGTGGGGAGCTGGGAACATAGTCTTACAAGATGGAATTCACTCTTTCCCGATATTAGGGTAAGTAGAGGTGTGTTCCCTTAAGTGGTGTCTTCGGGTCTTGAATAATGGGCCCTACCCTCTTTATGGCACGATGGGGACTTCTGTTAGTTGGTTGGACCTCAAACAGGTTGTTCATTAGAGGAGCACTGGTACTCAAGGAACAAAAGGTAGCCCAGGGGTAAAACGGTAATTTGACCTAGTTGGGGTACGAACACACGTGAAGGGCTAACTTGCTGTTGATGGTCAACATCCGTGGACACAGAAATATATCTACTGTGAAAAGAGTGCAGTCGTGGTTCTTTAGTGGAGTGAACCACGGTTAACGAATATTGATTAACTTGGTTAATGAGTTTAGCCAATTAATCTCATATCGTTGGAGCTTCTAATCTATAGGTCCATTAGGTCCCACCGGTAGCTCATTTGGGGTGTTGAGGTAAAATTCTAAGGAAGGATTGAATGTTCGAAGGTGTACGAATATTAAGCCAAAATATGAATTTGATTCATATTGAAACTATAGGTTATAATTAGTGTGCATTGGACGTACATTAGTGCTATAGTTTATGAGAGAGAATAATAATTTAATATATGATATTCAATGTTATTATTATTTTTAATTAATTAATTTTGAGTTAATTAATTAATTTAGTTTAATTAAATTTGATTTAATTAAACTATAGGTTAAAGAGGGTTATTAATTTAAATTAATGTTGTTTTAATTAATGTTGATTAATTAAAATGTAATTAATTATAATTTAAATTTTTGAATTTTAATTTATAATTAATTAAAATATCAGGTAACTGATTGATCAGATACCTGATGTTATGCGTGCAATTGCCCTCATTTTACGCTGTTGATCGATAGGTAAAGTTGTGATGTGATTTGGTCAATTGGATCAATCCTCTCATTCAGGCAAACTCTCGCTCTCTCTCGTTTGCTCTCTCTGTGATTTACAGAAAGAAAAATCTTCCAGAGAATGCTTAGTGTTTTTGCTCCCACAAGCTCCCAATGCGAAATCCCTTTCGAGGATATTGGTGTAATCAAGTGGTGGTGTTCGTGGTGGTTTTTTCCAGCGAGATAGAGGATCTCTTGTTGCTGTTTTTCTGCAAATTCACGAGAAAAAAGGCGTTTTATGTCAAGAATTCATCAAGGGTACGGATTCTTGGTCTAGGATCAATAGGATCCAATTCTAGATTATGTCTAGAGTTTTTTGTTTATTTTTCAGCATGTTTTATAGTTTTTACAGCATGTATGTTTCTTAATCTTGCTATAAATAATTTGTTTTTGTCGTCATATTGGTTTCCCAATCGGCATTTAAACCGATAAAGACCCCTGATCGTTTCCGCTGCGCTAGGGCTTTAATCCCTAGAGTTCGGTCAATAAATTATTAACATCTTAATAATTTCCCGTAAGTGTGACCTACCATCTTTAAGATTCCAGAGGCCTGCCCCAACAAGTTACGTTCAAGAAAGACAATGTTGGAGTAAAATCTAAGAAACCCTACCCATTACGGAGTTCACCCTACTACCCCCATGCTCAAGCCTCCGAAGAGATGGTTACACTATTGGCAACACGTAGGCAGAGTGTGAAATCTCATAATAATGTACCAATGGAGGAGAATGTAGGATGTGTTGACACACTTCCTGCTCCCACTTACTATATGTTGGGCTTTATGTCCTAAAACTCAAGTCTTGATTTTTCTAGTAAAAATGTTATTTAGTGAAATTGTTTATTTTATATCTTAAATCCAATAGAAACATCCATGGTTATAATATGAAATACTCGAACTATATCGTGGATATAGACATGGATCAAGTTTGAGTATATAACCTAAATGGTCTATAGTAAATGGATAAGGTTGGGTACCTTGTCCTGGTAACACTATGGATGCGAACATGCGAGTAAGGGCATCCTGTGTAAAAGATGTTTACACAAGATAGGACCGAGAAATAAGTCACTCTTACTTTATAACGTCGTTTTCTGTTAAGACTGACTATTTCATGCGATGACCTAGGTAACTCGATCTTAATCTTGAGCTTGCTTTAAACTCTTGTTCGTTTAGAATTATCCTTTGATCTGCATGGGTGAGAGTGGTCCAATAGTGTCATTCAATAATCCTACCATTTTGGGGATAAGACTAGATGGATAGTTGGGGACATAGTAAAGCAAGACATGATTCACTCCTACCAAATTCAGGGATAGTAGAGAGGTTGTTCGCTTAAATGTTGACTCCGGACTTGACCAAGTGGCCACACCCTCTCATTGGCCCGAAAGGGACTTTGTTTAGTGGTTGGACCATAAAAAAAAATTGTTCATTAGAGGACCAGTGGACTTTAGGAACTAAGATGTGCTATAGGGTAAAACGGACATTTGACCTAGCTATAGTAATGAACGATCTGTGAAGGATTGACTTACTAATCACGGTTATATCGAGTGGATAGAAATATATGTACAACGTGGGGAGTTAAACTACTAGGCTATAGTGGAGTGTCCTGGTAGTTAACAGATGTTGGTTAGCTAGGTTAAAAGGGTTTAGCCAGTTAAACCTCGTACCGTTGGAGCCCATGATCT
Source organism: Luffa acutangula (assembly GCA_036850905.1). Taxonomy (NCBI): domain Eukaryota; kingdom Viridiplantae; phylum Streptophyta; class Magnoliopsida; order Cucurbitales; family Cucurbitaceae; genus Luffa; species Luffa acutangula. The sequence continues at coordinate 12,931,478 of CM072087.1, forward strand.
GTAGATCCATTACGTCCCCTTGCTAGCTTAAGACTAACCTTTGGAAAAATATGATGGAATGAATTAGAATTAGTTCAAATTCGTTTTAGGGAAATAGTTGAATGGTTTTGACGTTGTCGATACATCGGGTTTCTTATAAACCAATATGAGAGAGATTGAATATTTAAATATGATTTAAATACCAAGAACATGAATAGGAATTCATGTTGGAAATTGAAATTTCAAAAATGTTCGGGATTGAGGGCAAAATATTAATTTAATATTAGATATTAAATTATTTATTTATTTTAAATTAATTTTCAATTAATTTAAAATTGAAAAATAAAATTTGAATTTTTTTTTTTAGATTATTAATAAATAAAAACGGAATTTATAAAATTATGAATTTGAAAATTCATTTTGAATTTTTTAAAATTCAAAAAAGGGTATTTTTTTGTAGGTGGAGTGGTTTATGACTATAGCCACTCTTAGTCGTTTTGATTGCCACCTTAATCCACTCCCTCATGAAGTGTCCTGCTCTTGTGAAGAGTTTACATGTCAAATCCTCTATAAATGATAGAGATTAGCTCAAATGGGTAGAGCTTCTTGGTTGTTGTGGTGTTGGAATTATTTCATAAACACCATAGTTTCAAAACTCTCACACTCCCTTTTTCCCTTCAAATTCCATCACTAGAGGACCCCAAAATCTGTTCCAAAGGCTCGAGGATAGCAAGGAAGATCCAGTAGTGGTTTTTGATTCATTAGTGAAGAAAAACAACAAAAGAATCCAACCAATTTAACATTTTCAATTGCTATCAGAGCATGATTTGGTCACCTAATTTGCTCTAATTTGATCATGGTGGGTAGCATTTTGAAATTTAATTTGCATGGGTGCTGAAATTGATATATTACGGTTTTGGCAATTATTTACTCTTCAATTTGTTGATGAAATTGTAATTGCTCACATGTATATGAGCATTAATGTGTAGAGAAGAGTCTGTAATTTTTTTAGAGTCATTAGAGTCTGTTTAGTGTTGTAATTTATCGAAAGAATGAGAACAACTCAAGTTGGCCGAAAAACAGAGCAACAAAAATCTAGGTTGCTGCTTTGAATCCCGACCAGGATGCACACGATGAGGACGGAGACCGAGACCGAGACTAGGAACCGGGAAGATGACCTGGTTTTTTTGGTCCAGTTCATATGTGTTCAAGCAAATGGTGGTTTAGTTCGATGCCTTCCAAGTCGGTTCCGTTTTTTTTGGAGATTCCCGAGAGCCTCACAACACATTAGTTAATTATTATTTGTAATAATTTAGTTGGTTATTTGCTTGAATTACCAAAACCGGTCCATTTCAGTGTGGTTTAATTATTTATGCTTTGTGAATGCATGTTATAATTAGAATGAATGAAATATGCATAAGAGTATGTCATATAGATTTAAAATCCCACCATAGGAAGCATACTTCAAGCATTTAAGTATGTTATAAAGAGTTATAATATAAGTATGCATGATTTAGGTTTCATGTTAGATCCATTCTTAATGAATAGTTCTCGTTAATTATAATCGTTATATATTCTAAACGAAAATGAACAAAAACATGCAACATGAAACTTCCTTAGCTCTATATTAAAGCATTAACATCAATTAGAAAGCATGTTATAGGTCGATCTCTATTATAAGCGAGTTATATGTAAACCGAGATAGACGTAAAAGCTATAACAAAGATAATTACATGCTCACCTAGGGTTAAAACAAACCAAATCGATCAATTTCATAGAATAGGTCGATAACTTGTAAAGCTAAGGTTACAAGAGAACTTACCCGATTCGATGTTGTCTAAGGCTAGAGGTATTTAAGTTGACGGTTTACGGAACACCTCCTACCTGGGCATCGGGTCGGTACTTGAGTTAGGTTAACCTAGATTTTACGAGCATACACGTGAGAGATGTAAGGTTATAAATCACCTAGACATTGTAGGTTAATTTATAACCTAGACTTAGGTAAATATTCAATTAGTTGGAATATGCCTATGTAACAATTTACCCAACATCGTTAAAATACTAAGTGGGAGAAAAGATAAACATAGTTTTTCTCACGCTCTCCTTATAAATTCACACGGTGAGATTTATGCTTGGCCTCGTGTTGCTTACTAACGCAACTGTTCCATTCGGAAGGTGTTTGCATAAGTAATTATCAAAGTGAATGGAGAAAGTATTTAAAGTAAGTGGGAGAAGGAAGCATGTCTACACATCCTACGATCTCTTCCATTAGTTTACACCGTGAGATCTATATGTTGAGCCTGCTAAGTATGCCCTAGAGCTACCACAACATTCGGAGGGATGTAACATAGGGATTGAAACACAGTAAAAACCATAATTGGATAAGGATTTCTTAGAACCCATTCCCAGCATTAGCTTTTCCATTCGGTAGCATTGATGGGGTCGTTCTCTAAAATCTTAGAAAATGGACGTTCACACTTACAAGGGAAACCAATGGTTAGCTTATTCTTGACCGAAGAAGCGATAACTAAAAATGATGTCGAAATAAAGGAGTTATTCTGGTTATAGATTTTAGTGAAGAATATCTTGGTTTAGTGAAGGAGTGATTGACTACCCCTCTGTAGCAGTTATTCTGACTCACTGAAGTATCGTTGCAAAATAATTATGAGATGGGTACATTATTCCTTTTGCTAAACTCAAATTGGATTTATTAATAGTCAATATATATAATTCACTAATAAAGGATTTGTTTATGTTTTTCAGCATGTCTAGCTCTTTAGTACAACTATTAGCTTCAGAAAAACTTAACGGCGACAACTATGGAACCTGGATATCAAATTTAAATACAGTATTAGTGATTGATGATCTTCGATTCGTCTTAATGGAAGAATGTCCACCTAACCCTGGCCCGACAGGAACTCCAGTAAATCGAAACGCCTATGACAGATGGACTAGAGCCAATAATGATAAGGAAAATGTCTTCATTCTGACAAGCATAAGTGATGTCCTGTCTAAAAAGCATGAGGGCATGGCTACGACCAAGGAAATAATGGACTCATTGCAGGCAATGTTTGGACAGTCATCCTCATCCCTTCGACATGAGGCCCTCACAGAATTTTAATAACCTATATTAAAACTATAGGTTATTAGAAAGATTGGTTTAGAGTGAACTTCTAAATGAGTTAGAGGATGACTCATTACCACCCCGTGAGTCCTGCCTAGAAGGTAAAATGACCAAACGACCTTTCTCTGAAAAAGGTCAAAGAGCCAAAGAAACCCTGGAGCCTATACACTCAAACCTATGTCGTCCTATGAATGTTAAAGCAAAAGGAGGATATGAAAATTTCATCAGTTTCATTGATGATTCTTCAAGATATGGGTATCTTTACCTAATGGTTCATAAGTCAGAAGCTCTTTAAAAATTTAAAGAGTATAAAGCTGAAGTTGAAAATAAGTTAGGTAAAACAATTAAAACACTGCAATCTGATCGATGAGGAGAGTACATGGATTTAAAATTCCCAGACTACTTGATAGAACATGGAATTTCCTCTCAACTCTCAGCACCTGGTACACCACAAAAGAATGGTGTATCAGAAAGTTGAAACAAAACCTTATTCGATATGGTTCAGTCGATGATGAGTTATGCTCAACTACCTGATTCGTTTCGGGGTTTTGTAGTGGAAACCGCTGTATATATTCTAAACAAGGTTCCCTCCAAAAGTGTTCCAAAAACACCTTACGAGTTATGGAGATGACGTAAAGGGAGTTTACGACACTTCAGAATTTGGGGATGTCCGACACATGTGTTGGTGCAAAATCCAAAGAAATTGGAACGATGTTCAAGAATATGCCTATTTGTAGGATACCCTAAAGAAAAAAAGAAAAGGAGGTTTGTTTTATGATCATTTGACAATGAAAACTCAAGCTTAGTTCTATCTCAAAAAGTGCCACCATCACAACCAAATTGTTTTCTAGTCATAGGTTTTCCATTAGTCTTTTTCTTTACAAAATTTTCTTAAGTCTAAACATCCTCGTGTTTATATAAACCTAAGTGATGTAGAATTAGCTCAATTTTATAACGTGGGGGCGTTACATAAACTCACTTTTTATTGCTCAAGGATATGCCTTATTCACACCATTTGACTTTGTCTTTATATAAAACTTTTTCTCGTAATATAATCAATTTGATGATGAATTTCTAAAACTAAAATTAGCTAAATATAGTAGTTTGTAATGTTTAAATTTTTTGACATTCTATAAAAAACACCATTTCTTCTATATATAGACTATACTATTTTTCTTGTAATAGTTAACAATATCGTTCACCTTTCTATATTTCTTAAAATTGTTACCAAGTTCATTCAATTCTCTTTGAAACTACAAAGGAAGACTCGTTAATGCTCTCCCTTCTCGAAATTTCCTTGAGATCTTCAAATAAACTTATAATTATTTTACACATGTTTAGTAATTTTGTTTTCTTTATTGAAATATTTTTTATATTTAAAATTGTTGTATGCTATAAATTTAGTTCATCCACTTTTACTATTATGTCAAAGTTGCGACGATGATAATTTATTTAATGTGTTTATAAACTTTCAATTTTGTGTTTAATGAGTCATATATATTAATGTGTTATTTAATTATTCTTCTGGAATAATAATAGAAACGATACTTAAATATTATGTTGGGACTAACACCCAAGAACTCTGAACACAAATATTTTGAGTTTAAATTAGATACTCAACACAAAAAAATAAGTTTGCTTAGCTAAATCGTTTATATATCATTTTGTAGCCAACGGTTTTATAAATGAAAAACATATACTACGAAGTGAACTGTAGTTCTTTAAGGATGTTATACGAATGGACTAATTTTTGCATAGGGAATTGGATGATTCAAGGTAAGAACACAAGTGATGATTCAAGTTTGTGTCTAAGAGTATAGAGTTGCAAGAAGTTCCTAATTATGAATGGTTTTTTAATATCCATATTTTTTTAATAGTAGTAGCCATTATGAGAATTGATATTGGAAGTAAATTAAAGTGAATAGCTTTTGAAATTCCCTTGGTTGTTGAAAGTTTGTAGTTTCTTAGCCATGTTACTAGGGGCGCATCCACGTTGGGGCCACGGGGCACGTGCCCCCCCTGAATTTATCGAAATATATATATGTATAGTATATTCCAATTAAAGTTACAAAATCAAATTGTGGTTCATTTGTCTAGGGCGGGGCACAAGTATGTTGTTTGGGGCGTGCCTGGAGGTCTTAGGTTCGAGAAAAGCGTTCGCGAGTGTGCCTTTTTTTTTGTTTTATTTAAGTGTTAAGTTTTTCTTTTTGGTTTTGTTTCAATTTTCAACTTGGTTTTGTTTTTGTTTCAATTTTCAATTTTTTTAAAAGTTTTAACCTTTTTTCTTTTTGGTTTTGTTTCAATTTTCAATTTTTAAATTATAATAATATTATGGGAAAAATACACTTTTGGTCCCTGAGGTTTGGGTTAAGTGACACTTTGGTCCCTGAGTTTTCAAACTCAACAAAAATACCCCCGAGGTTTGAGATAAGGAGCACTTTGGTCCCTGCCGTCAATTTTTCTGTTAACTTTTAACGGTTGCTGACGTGGCACTATTATTTTAATATAAAAAATTATTTATTTTATTTTTTAAATAAAAAATATTTAAAAAATATATAATATTAATATTTTTTTATTTTTTTATTCTTTCTCCCATTCTCTCTGATCATCTTCTTCTCCTTTTCCATCTTCTCCACCTTCTCCTTCCTCTTCTTCTTCTTCTTCTTCCTATGTCCGGCGACCGACGACCGGCGGCCACCGCTCGCCGCCGCCGATTTTTTTTTTTCCTTTTTCTTCTTTTCTCTTTTTCTCTTCTTTCTTCTTCCCTACATTTGCTTCACTGGATTAAAAAAAAAAAAACAGAAAAGGGAGGGAACGAGGGAGGGAGGAGGGTCCGTCTCCGGCGCGGGAAACGGAGGAGCTCCCTCCCCTTTCTTTTTTTTATTTTTTTTTAAAAATCAGTGAAGAAAGAAAGAGAAAAAGAAAGAAGAGAAAAAGAGGAAAGAAGAGAAAAGGAAAAGGAAAAAAAAAAAAAAAAAAAAAGAGGTCGCCGGCGGCCGGCGGCGGCGGCAAGCAGTGGCCGCCGGTCGCCGATCGTCGGACATAGGAAGAAGAAGAAGGAGGAAGGAGAAGGTAGAGAAGATGGAAAAGAAGAAGAAGAAGAAGAGAGAGAAAAGAAAGGGAGAAAGAATAAAAAAAATAATTAAATATTAATATTTTATTTTTTTAATATTTTTTATTTAAAAAAATAAAATATATAATTTTTTATATTAAAATAATTGTGCCACGTCAGCAACTGTTAAAAGTTAACAGAAAATTTGACGCCAGGGACCAAAGTGCTCCTTATCTCAAACCTGAGGGGTATTTTTGTTGAGTTTGAAAACTCAGGGACCAAAGTGTCACTTTACCCAAACTTCAGGGACCAAAAGTGTATTTTTCCCTAATATTATTAATTAAAATCGGTTAAAATTAAGTTTATCTTTTCATTTTACACATTTGTATACAAATAAAAAAAGAAAAAGCAAAAGTAGAATCATTATTAAATTATTTTCGAAAATTTAATTGAAAAAGAAAAAACTTTATCCTATTTTTTTAAAAAAACTTAAATATTTCAAGGTTTATTCTTTGCGGTGGATAGTTCTAAATTTATTATATAATTTTCAAAATAATATTACTTAATCTAAATTGAATACTTAATTTTATAAAATTACAACTTTATGTATCTACTGGACACAAAATTAAAAATTCACAGACTTATTAGACATTTTTTAAAGTTTAGGAACCATATAGACACAAAATCTAAAAGTGTAGGACTAAACTTGTAATTTAACCTAATATGAACTTGTGCCTCCCAACATAAAATTTTGGATCCGCCACCGCATGTGACATACATTTTCATTAGTCAGTAAATGTTTAGAATCCATCCAATGAACTTTACGTAGAGCCTATTTGGAGCTTTTAGTTCATAACAGGAAGAGGTTGGTCATCACATGATTTTTAGAAATGAACAATTTTTGTAGTTGTACAATGTTTATTTTACAAAAAAAAAAAAAAAAAAAAAAAACAAAGTTCTCATGGGAAAAAGCAGGTCTTTAATAATCACAGTGATTTACAAAGTCAAAGAACATGTAAATGATGGTTTATGATGGTGCAACCTGTTATTGCAATCACTGTTACATCTTCGTTATTTTATTTACATGCTTTCATATAGGGCTTTTAGAAACTAGAATTTTGTATCAAATAATGCATGTAGTTTTCAATGAGCTATGTTATACAATCATAGTGACTTACAAAGTTAAATAATGTGTTAATGAATTTTTAAGACTCTACAGCTTGTTATTACAATCATAATTACATCACCATCATTTTTTTGAATGCTTTTATGTATGGTTCAATATATATTACAAATTATTTTTATTAGACTATTTTTCACTCATTCAAAGTAGCAAGTATTATTTATACCAAATATGACCAATGCATATATGTTAAAATAAAGTAACTAATATCTTCGTTGTTGATAGTTTTGTTTCTTTCATCTTATGTTTGATTTCCAAATTTTTTTTTATGGAATTTTTAGGAGATTGACTATCATTTTCGTTATTAATTTGTCCTCATTTTAAATATTTTATTTTCTTTTAAACAAAACGTAAATTATGATGTTTGTTGTTCATTGATGTATTCATTTCCTTCTTTTTTTTTAAAAAAAAAATTATCATCAAAACAACCTAATTGGACTCATCCATCTTTCAATATTAGGAGATACAACATACTTAAATTACAATGTATATTAAGTTTTTTAAATATTGTCTCCATGTATATATACACATAGACAACAATACTGATTATATAGAAGTACTTCAAATTTTGTAAAATTTCCTGAATTTAACTTCAAGCAATGACAACGGTATATATTCAAACAATATAGAAACATACAATTTCATATCACACAAATAATATTATCCAATAATTCTTCGTATTATATATATATATTTAGTAGTTGGATTGTTGTCTTCTTTTTTTCCATTCTTGGTGCTAGTTATGGACATCAGGGCTAGTTCTCGGTGGAGAATAATCCATTAGAACCATGTCGTTGTCGTTTGGAGGGGCCACACCACGATTTTCATAGACAAGATTCTCCAATCTTCTTCTACTTGTCTCTTGTACAAAACTTCGTCCAGCCAAAGAACCTAAAATTCGGGCATAAGTTGGGTTACTTGAATTTGTAAACAAAATAAACATTATGAAGTAAAAACAAAAATGTTAATGAGGAATTGAGACATAGGAATGTATTATTATTTGTGTCAATCACGATAATAATCCAACATAATTTATGTGTTTTTTTATTGTTACCTGTTGGTGTAATAACTAGCAAGAAAATCAAAAGAAAGCTGAATATCTGAATGAGACATTTGCATGAAATTGATGCTGCTTTCTGAACCATCTTTTTGAAAATATGTAATATGATGCTTTTTGGTTTGCTAGTTTGACGGACCTTTTTTTTATGGGTAAACTCACTTTTTATTGCACAAGGATATGGCTTATTCACACCCGTTGGCTTTGTCTTTATATGAAACTTTTTCTCGTAATATAATCAATTTGACGATGAATATCTAAAACTAAAAATGGATAAATATAGTAGTTTGTAAGTTTAAATTGTTTGATATTCTATAAAAGAAAAAAAACGGTTCTTCTATATATAGACTGTACTATTTTTCTTGTAATAGTTAACAATAGCATTCAACTTTCTATATTTATTAAAATTGTTACAAAGTTAATTCAATTCTCTTCGAAACTACAAAGGTAGACCCGTTAACGCTCTCTTTGTCTTGAAATTTCCTTGAGATCTACATATAAACTTATAATTATTTTACACATGTTTAGTAATTTCATTTTCTTTATTGAAATATTTGTGATATTCAAAATTGTTGTATGTTATAAGTTTAGTTCATCCACTTTTACTATTGTGTCAAAGTTGCGACGATTATAATTTATTTAATATGTTTATAAACTTCCAATTATCTCTTTAATGAGCTATGTATATTAATGCGTTATTTTATTATGCTTGTGGAATAGTAATAGAAACAAGATTGAAATATTATATTCAGACTAACACCCCAAAACTTTTAACACAAATATTTTTTTACTTTAAATTAGATACTCGACACTAAAAAGAAGTTTGTTTCGTTAAACCATTTAAATTTCATTTCATAGCCAACGGTTTTATAAATACAAAAAATATAGTATAGATAGGACCAAATTAGCCCTATTTATTTATTTTTAATCTAAACCCTTTAGAGCGTACTTTATGTTTTATTTGTCTATTTTGCAGATTATTTGTGCATTTAGGGCAACAGGGATGAAATACGAAAATTGGAGCTAATTCGGGTGATTTAGAGACTTTTCGAGATAACTTGAGGGCCATGGATCTCGAGGAGGTGAGAAGACCGTGAGGATCATGATTAGCCCGGAGAATGGTTCCAAGGAGTCAAAGGTTCGAGACCTGAGTCAAGCAAGCAACAAAGAAGAATTAAAGAATAAAGCACGCTGGAAGAAGGCCAAGCGTCGAGCTGCTGGCCCATTTCCGAACCCTAGACTTAGAGGGCACGACGTCTCGACGCCATGATTAAAATTCTATAAAAACCCTCGTTTTATTCTTTCCTTAGGGTGTGGTGGAGAGTTGTAATTTTTGGTTTTTCTCTCGGATTCCTCTATCTTTTACGTCTTGAACTCAAGGTTGTTTGTTTTCTTATTGATTCCTCTTGTATTTCATAATTATTATAGTATAGAGTCGCGGGTTTTAGTCGGCTTTATCGCCGTATAAACCCGTTGACGTTGATTGGATGATTATTGGGTTATAGAATGTATTTCTTTGTGAGTTCCATGTACTGAATGTCTCTTTGATTTCATATTGCAAATGTAGTTTGGATTCAATATGTATAATTAGCATGTGTAGCAGGTTAGATTGACGCCCTAACGTGCACCTCGTATAATAATAGTATGCTAAAAAATTAGTTTCCAAGTAGCTAATGGATAATTGGTACAATAGTTGGCACATAGACTGATTTGTGGGCACGGGTCCCAAGAGTAGACTCTGACTTCGTTGTTTGAGACGATAGGTCTAGGATCCAAAATAGTGTTAGAAGTAATCTAGGCATAATTATTTCTAATGTCCTAATCAATCCTCTAGACATCAAGGCAATTGCTTGATTGTTTGATTTGACGGTTCAATCAGATTAATTGATTAATCCATTAGAGTCTAATTCGATCGACGATGTATGATCGGGTTAGATGGCTTACGTGGGCTTTTGGTCTTTTATGAGTTCAGATTAGATCAATTGGGCAATTAAGCAATTTTTGTTAGCATTAAACATGTAGGAATACAATTATCAAAGTAAATCATTCAACTCAAAAAATCTCTCCAATCGGCGTTGCCTAATACCATTAATTTTCTTCCTTGTCTATGTTCCATGCAATTTAATTTCTTGTCTTTTTAATTTCCTTCATTTAAAATTTTTGCATTAGTATCCCAATCTCCCCATTTACCGCTTTTATAACTCAAAATAAATAGGAAATAAATAGCCTACCGCCACTCCCTGCGATCGACCCCGACCACTACTACCGCAAGTAGTTTAGTGATCGTGGATTATAAATTTGCTTTGACACGGACCTTCGACAAGTTCGGGCCCCGTCAAATTGGTCTCGTCAACTACGATGTGAACTGTAGTTCTTAAAAGCTGTTATACGAATGGACTAACTTTTTGGGTACGAAATTTGATGATTCAATGTAAGAACACAAGTGATGATTCAAGTTTTGTTCCTACGAGTATAGAGCTGCAAGAAGTTCCTAATTTTGATGGTTTTTGAATATCAATACTTTTTAAATAGTAGTAGATGTTCACACGAGATTTCGACAAGGAAATTTAATTCGTGGAAATGAACTTGATTTATTTGATTATGTATGTATAAGTGTTACAATCTCTAATATTTATCCTCTGATGCATTCTCTCAAAATGTAGAGTCAGATCTGAGAGCTGGCGATCTTGATCTCAAACGGAGGAAGGTTGAATCTTCAACTTGTATCTTGATGAAGAAACGACTAATTCTTTGGAGTCTTCCAGTCAGTGGATCTTCTGAGTCTTGAGATGGCCAAATTCTGAATCTTGGATCTTCTGAATTCTCTGGACTCTCTGACTTCTGAAGACTCTGGACCTTGGAAGAATGCTCTGGACTCTGTCTGAATCCCCAAAATGAATGGTGGCCTCCTCTATTTATAGAGCAGGTTGAAAGTTGTGGGCATAAGTTTTCCCCATTTTTATAAGTCCATGTGAGCCCTCATAAGTAAATATATGAGTCTAGAAAGGATTGCCCCGTCTGTTCATGGGTTGCACAAAAGCACCACTAAACAAAAGAGAGAAACCAAAAATATAGGAGAAAGCTCATGTACGGCCGCCGCGTCCTTTTTTTTTATAATCTTTTGTATATGTTAACCCTCATGCTCATATAATATGGTGATTTAAAATCGAATGTCATCTTCTGGATTGGTTTTCTAGTTCCCCTAATTATTAAAGGTACATTCGCCCAATTTTATTTAGAGAAAATAAACGAGAGATAAGCAAATCAATGAAAAACTAATAAAAGCAAGAAAATATGGAAACTCAATGGAGAAAGGCCTTAGGGAATTGATTTCACCTATTAGATGCATGAATTAATTTAACGAATAATTAAGAACAAATTCGTAACAAGTTCATAAACCAAGGATTATGAATAATTAAAAGCCTCTGCCAAGTGCAATTAATCCTTTAAGCAAATTAAGAAATTGATATCCCTATCTAATTTGAATAATAAGCATAAGCAATAAGAACAATCCTCATGACGGTTTCTCAAGCAATCCCAAATCTCCCGATTAACGAATTACCTAAGTTATGCAATTGATGGTCTAATCTAAACTACCCTCTCCCGAGCAATTAGTTCAGAAACAACAACATACAATTCGTGATCAAGGGATTATAAGCATTAAACATACGATTGCATAAATAAACCACGTTACGAAACGTCCTAAAAAGCCGTAAATTAATCCATACAAACTAATGGCTACATCAAGCCCCTAAGAAACGAAATCTAGCTACACATGGTCTCTAAAATACAAGCGAAATTAGTCCCAAACATGCTAAAAATAAGTACAAGAAATAAGGAGGAAAGATTAAACTCGTTGGTCGTGATTCCCGTGCGTTCCCGTCACGATCCTCTCGATCCAAGCTCCCAAAATCAAGCTCCCACGGTTTCTCCACTATTTTGTCCATTTTCTCTCTCTAGAAGTCGTTTTTCTCCCTCCCAAAAATAGCTCCCTCAATCCGCAGCATCGCAAACCTTATATACTGTTGAATCTGCTAGACAACATCGAGACGCTAAAGACATAACGTCTCGACGCTGTGTCAATGTACGCCCTAATTAAATCTGGAAAGCTCGCAGCGTCGAGACGCTGAGGAGACGCTACCTCGAATTCAGGCGCGCGCTAACTTATGCTTAGCGTTGAGACGCTCCAAGGGCTAGTGTCTCAACGCTATGCCTTTAATTGATCTTCCTTTTCTATTTTCTTGGCCCAAACTTATTCTTTAGCTCCTAAATCATCGGTAATGGTAAAAAATGTCGAATTCCATTGAAATGCTCGATTCCTACAAAACAAAACCAAATAGACATAAAATTGGCCAAAAAGTAACCGAGACTAAGGATAAAAGCACATGAAATATAGCAAAATAAATTGTGCTATCAAATACCCCCAAACTTAAGTATTTGCTAGTCCCGAGCAAAGTAAGAATCAAGCAAAGTAAGAATAAAAATAATCTATCTACAAAAATACTTGAGGAAGTGTTGCTAATGACTCTTGCCTCAGGAATCCCAAATCACAGATAAATCACACTGAAACATTAATGTTTAAACACATTCGTCATGATAAGCCTCATTTATTTCATTCATCTCTCACGTGTGTGTGTGACTAGTCCTCCCTATCTCAATCCTTTAAGCCTGGAACAGTTTTATGCAGCCCTTCGCTCGTTTTCCCCTACTCTGGTTCTAAGTTCCAATCATCAAGCCTCTCCACACTCAAGATGGTAATATGCCACTAGGGTGCCTAAATGGGGTACACAACCCCCAAACTTTGAGTTTTTTTTTTTTTTTTTTTCACAATCAATAATGGTTGTCACTAGCTTTCACACACCTATTGCAAGGACCCTTAACCTGAGTTTCTCTGGTTGGCCTAACTGATCACAACAGGGGTAGCTTTTTTTTACCTTAATTCAAAATTTTCTTTATTCAACTCATCATTTTTTCTTTCCTTTCATTCGTTCATTTTCATCATTTTTTTTAACATGCAAGATATGACATCATTTTCTCCTAAGTGTAACATTACTAACTATCATGCAGATTAACCATCAAATCAGTCCCTAAACCTTTCGAGGTAACAACAAGGTCTAGATCACATAACCCTACTCTAAGCTCGCCAAACTAAGACAAGAGACTATGTGCTCAAATGGTGCAAAAGATTCATGAAATAAAATCAACATATCTTAAATCCTGTCTTTAATTATTGATGCACATAATAACTTACCTGTTTTCTGAAATTAAGTATCCTCATCGGCTGTCAAAATCAAAACAACCTCCACAAAGAAAAACAACTCAGACAGATAACACAATCAACCCAGATCTCAATGGAAATAATAAAAAATTTTGATCCAAAATGATAACCTGAATAAAATCACAATAATACACCTGATAATCCAAAAATGGTCAAATGAGATATAATAAATAATTACAGACCAAAAGTAAAATTAAATATACTTTCCACCCCCAAACTTAAAAATTACATTGTCCTCAATGTAAAATAATAAGATATACAGACCAATATGAGAACAAATACAATGAAAAATAGGAATGAGGGGGAAAGAGACAACCGTGTGCAGAGGGAAGGCGGCACAGCATCACTCGTCCTCGTCCTCAGGCGACTCGTACGGTAGTAAAGGTGGTGCTAAAGGATGACCCGTACTAATAGCCATCTGACACTGATAGGCGTGGGCATGCATGCTCGTAGTGTAGAGGAAATGACGACGATCTCTACGCCTCTCTCTCTGGTGCTCGCGCAGCTGACTCTGGAGCCCCTGTTGGAGAGTTTGGAACTCCAGTCGGTGGCTCTGGAACTCCATGCGCAGCTGCTGCAGCTGCTCCTCGATGGTGGAAGGTGGAACCTCCTACTCTTGCTGCTCAGGATGCTCTGGCTATACATGGATCTGGAAGACTGGTTGAGCACCCTGTGGTCCAGGCCCTCGGTAGCGACTGATGAAATTCTTGTCGATAATCGCCCCGGGGTGGACCAACTCCTCTTAGGCGTCCCACACGACACCAGCAGCTCGGCAAAGGGCTGTGATCAGTGAAGGATGCCCGAGCCCTACTATCGTGCTACGATGGCGGATGTGACGCATGGACTGATGGATGACTTGGTCGACATGTACCGAACGACCTGTGGCGATAGCGAAAAGAAGGATGGCACGACTCTTGGTAAGGTCGCTTAGATGCGCCACAGGCATCAACTTGGCGCAGAGGAAAGTGTGCCACGCCCTGAAATCTACGAACAGGTCGGTGGTCCTGAATCTCACAACTTCCACTCCTGTCATAGCTCATTAACGTCCAGGTGGCCATGCAGGTAGGTGTTGTAGTCATCCCTCTCAAAGTCAGGCAGCCCATAAAACCTATTGATGGTGAGAGAGTCGTAGGGGACACGGTGTCCTCGAACAAAGGATGAAGAGGAAGAATCTTCCATGTTGGCATAGAACTCCCTCACTATATACGCTACCCCGGGCGCAGGATGATGAACAAAGTCGCCCCAACCCCTCGCAACAATGTTGTTTACTAAGTTTGGTTGCATCTCGGGGTCAGGGCTGAAACTTCGCTCAGGAATAAAGTTCCTACTCTCCACATATTTGTCAAATCTCTCTGAGGCTTCACTACTAATGAACCTATATAGGTTAAAAGAAGTGGAGGAGGAGGAGGAAGCTGCAGTGTGTCTCCTAGACCTTTTGTTCATTATGTCTAATGAAAAAGTACTAAAAATCTAGGAGGAAAGTATTTCTATAAATAGTCCCAAGCCAACAGAATCACAACCACCAACTACAAAGATAGCCCGTCCGCCATAGAAATAATGTCACAACAGCAACCACATAGCTCAAAAACAATAGCAAAAGAGTCCAAATAGCTCCAAACAGCGAAAATAATCCAATACAACCGCACCAAGAGCTCACATAAAGATGCTTAAGTGAACCTTAACCCCCAACACTATCCAATGTACTAAAAGCAACAATAAAATAGGGAAGACAGGCTCAAATAAACAAAAACCAGCAGCTAATTTGTGCTCAAAAACCCAAAGACAGCAGCAAACAACTTCAATATTCAGCTCAACACACCACACAACGACAAGAAAGCAATTTTCAGCTCCAAATTCATACAATCCAACCTCTAAATCAACTGAAATGAACGCTTAAGTTAAAATTTATTCTGAAAAGAGGAGTATTTATACCAAGATTTTCACACCCAAGACCAAAACAAGCTGAAAAATCACCAAAAATGAGTAGAGGCTGCTGGAAAACTGACTAAAACTTGAAACCCACGAACTAGAACAGTCCAAATTCGCTGTATATTTGCAACCTTCGAACCTCTCAGCCAAATCGGGCTAGAAACGCCGGAGATACACCCAAACTCACGGCTAAATCAGCTGAAAACGCTGCAACCCCACCGAAAGCTTCAAGAACACGAGACCCACGACTTAACAACACTAAAAATGCGACAAAAAACAACAAACCCACGAGTAAAACGCTGCCAATCTGAAAAATTGGCACAAATGGAGTACAAAATCAAGAATGTGAGCAAGAGATTCAAAGAAAAATGTTGAAATCGAAGAAGGAGAGCAGGGGGATGAAGGGGAAGAAGGAAATGGCGGCTAGGGCATAAGAAAAAAATTCAAACCCTCAAAATTTCGATTATGGAATTTTTAGTTCCAGAATCGCGACAGCGTCACGACGCTAATGGCTAAAGCGTCGCGACGCTGTCGCGATTTTAGCCCAAAACGCGCGTTTCTCTTTATTTATTTATTTATTTATTAAAAACCCAACACTTTTCTTTAATTAATTTTTTTTCAAATTTTTTTTTCTTTATTTTCTTTTCCTTAATAAAAAGAAAGCTTCACCTGCATCAAAAGGAAAGAAAAAGTGAGAAAAAAATTAACAAACTAAAAATAAAAATAAAAGATAAAGGAATCGAATCTAAAGAAATCAAATAAAAAATAAAAAGAATAAAAAAAACTTGGGTTGCCTCCCAAAAGCACTTGTTTAACGTCTTTAGCTCGACGTGTTGGCCGTGTATGCTTCAAGGATGTCTATTGTCCTGGGATCCACCAGAGGTGCTCTTACTTGCACCTTTTCTGTAACCGACCATCATAACTTCAGAAAAATCTGTAGAGACTCCAACCGCTTTAAAAACTTCTTTTTCATGTAGGACTCGCACAGTCAGCTCCCTACGCTCGATGTCAATGATAACCCGCCCAGTTGCAAGGAATGGTCTCCCTAAAATAACAGGCACTAACGGATTTTCCTTTACATCCATTACAAAGAAGTCAACTGGCAGAAAAAATTTCCCTACTTAAATTAAAACATTCTCTACTACTCCGTATGGACTAACTACAGATTGGTCAGCTAACTGGAGTTTCACTGCAATAGGTTTGATCTCTCCTATGTTTACCTTTTTACATAAAGATAAAGAAATTATGTTAATGCTAGCGCCTAAATCACATAAAGCACGAAAAGAATGAGTACCAAAATTGCAGGGAAAAGAAAAACTCCCTGGATCAGCAAGTTTATCAGGCACATTCTTTTGAAGTCGAGCATTGCATGTAGAGGTGAGGAATATTGTCTCTACTTTCTTTTCCTTCTTTTTCCTCGAAAGCCATTCCTTCATAAATTGTACATATTTGGGCATCTGCTCCAAAGCCTCTGCAAATGGTAAATTAATATTTAAACTCATAAAAATATCAAGAAACTTCTTAAATTGAGTTGAGTAATTCTTTTTCTTCTTTTTCTTGGGTTTTGGAACCAGAACGGTAAGTGAAGGAATAAGAGGGTCAGAAGTAAACTTTTCAGCTTCGTTTGAAGACGATCCCTCTTCAACTTTTTCCTTAGTTACTTCAGGCTCATGAATCTCCTGTGCCTCAGCTACTTCAACTTCCTCCACTTGATGCACAGTGATGGCCTTGCAATACTCCATTTGGGTTTTCTCTGGCTCAGCTGTAGATTTACCTTTCTGCATAGTGTTTACAACATTCACCAACTGACCTAATTGAGTTTCTATGTTATTAATTGTTGCACTGTGGCCTGTTACTGTGGTATTTATTGCTATCACAGCTTCCTCCAACTTGTTAGTGTTGGGTTTTATGCCCTAAAACTCGTAGATAGTAAATGTACATTTGACCGAACATTAATAAAGTGATGTATTATTCAGTGTTTGTATTATATCTTGTCTTATTAACCATAATCCAATAAACTAAACATCCAAGGCTAATAGAATGAGGCTTGAACTAGTATGTAGGGACATACGGGGATCGATGTTCAAGTTTTAGCCTAAAGGGTCTGTAGTATAGGGATAAGGCTGGGTACCTTATCTTGGTGACACTATGGATACGACCCGCTTTGTATATTGATACAAACGTAGTGATCCAATGCGTTCATGTGGTTGACATGCTAGTGGGGGTATCCTTTGCAATGAGTTTGCACAAAGACCGGACCGCGAAATAGTTTACCACTAACTGTAACACCGTTAGTTAGTTCAATTTCTATTTCACTAGGATGACCTAGGCAACTTGGCCTTAATCCTAAGTGGATTATGGACTCCTGTCCATGAGGGATTGTCCTTTGATTTGTATGGGTGAGAGTGGCTTGTTCGCCGACTCAATAAGCCTACCATTTTGGGGACAAGACCGAGTGGGGAGCTTGGAACGTAGTCTTACAAGATGGAATTCCCTCCTTCCCGATATTAGGGTAAGTAGAGGTGTGTTCCCTTAAGTTGTGTCTCCGGGTCTTGAACAATGGGCCCTACCCTCTTTATGCCACGAGAGGAATTTCTGTTTGTTGGTTGGACCACAAACAGGTTGTTCATTAGAGGAGCACTGATACTTAAGGATCAAGAGGTAGCCCAGGGGTAAAACGTTAATTTGACCTAGCTGGGGTACGAACACACGTGAAGGGCTAACTTGCTGTTGACGGTCGATATCCGTGGACACAGAAATATATTTGCAGTGAGAAGAGTGCAGTTGTGGTTCTTTAGTAGAGTGAACCATAGTTGACGAATATTGATTAACTTGGTTAATGAGTTTAGCGAACTAATCTCATATCGTTGGAGCTTCTGATTGGTAGGTCCATTAGGTCCCACCGGTAGCTCATTTAGGGCGTTGAGGTGAAATTCTAAGGAAGGATTAAGTATTCGAAGGGGTTCGAATATTATACTAAAATATGAATTTGATTCATATTAAAACTATAGGTTATAATTAATGTGCATTGGATGTATGTTAATACTATAGTTTTGAGAGAGAGAATAATAATTGAATATGTGATGTTCAATTTTATTAATTTTTTTAATTAATTAATTTTGAATTAATTAATTGATTGAGTTTAATTAAATTTGATTTAATTAAACTATATGTTAAAGAGGGATATTAATTTAAATAAGATTTAAATTAATGTTGTTTTAATTAATATTGATTAATAGAATTTAATTAATTATAATTTAAA
The DNA here is from genome assembly GCA_036850905.1 of Luffa acutangula. NCBI lineage: Eukaryota > Viridiplantae > Streptophyta > Magnoliopsida > Cucurbitales > Cucurbitaceae > Luffa > Luffa acutangula. The sequence goes on from CM072087.1 coordinate 12,950,342, forward strand.
TTTTGAATTTTAAATTTATAATTAATTAAAAATCAGGTAACTGATTGTGCAGTTACCTGAAGTGATGCGTGCGGTTACCCTAACTTTACTCTCCTGATCGATAGGTAAAGGTTAAGGGTCTCTCTTCTTTTTTGGGTGATTCCAACTCTCACGTAATCTCTCCCTCTCCTTGCTCTCTCGATTTTTCTCCATCTCTGTGATCTACAGAAACAAAATCCTTCAAAATTCCCTTAGAATTTTTGCTCCCACAAGCTCCCTACGCGTATTGCCTATCAAGGATACCGGTCAAACTCTTTTGGTGGTGTTCGAGGTAGATTTGCAGCGAAGGAAAAGTTCTAAGGTTGCTGGAATTTTCTACATTCCAAAGGAATTTAGGCAAAGCATTCAAGAACTTCTACAAGGGTAAGTAGTTCTTGACTAAGGATCGTTAGGATCCAATTCTAGATTAGATCTAGAATTCTTTTTCTAATTTACAGCATGTTATGTATGTTTGCAGCAAGTATAAATTCTCTTATGTTGCTGTAAAATTTATCTTTTGTGACCCGTATTGGTATTTTAATTATGATTTAAAATCAATGTGGTTTTCTCTTCGTTTCCGCTGCGAAAGAGCTTTTATCCCTTCAATGGGTATCAGAGCCATCTTTGATTTTTTTTTTCATAATTGAAATTTGCGGATTCACTTTCATGGTGGGATTAATTTGCATTGTGAATGTTGGTTTGCAATAAATTGTTTTGATTTAATTTTGCCATAGATTTACAGTAATTTAATTGATTTGATCATGTAAGGCCCCTTCGTTTTTGGGCAAAATTCTGTAAATCGAGTCTGTACTAGTCCGGGTCATGTTTAGGCTTGAAAATCGATGAAGATCGTGGAAGAAATCGATGAAAATCGTGAAGAACAGTCGCGGTTCTGCCCAGAAAACAGTGTTGGTGGTATGATTTTCCGCAAGCGCACGGGTCGTCACAAGTAATATAAAACGGTAGTAATACCGAGTATCGAATCCTCAGGGAAATTGAATTAATTCCATTAAGTACCAAGAATCATCATGTTTTAATTTTATTTAGAAGATCAACTCGAATGATAGTGCGAAAATTATAAGAATTAATAAAAATAAACATGTAATAATGAAATGAAAATAACCAAATAAGGGAACTTGACCTAGGGTGTTATCTAGTTTTCTTGGATTTGTAGCTCAATTACATGGATGTATGTAACTAATAATCTTCAATTCCATAAATCTAGAAGTAATTTTAAGCGGATTTCTCTTTCAAGCTCCTCCACGTCTCATACCATCATAACTAATTTATGTGTCCATCTCCTTAGTTAATCATAGTATGGCATTAAGCAACTTCATAATCAATTTCTAACAATTCTCTTTCACTCTCGTGTTCCAAGCAATCGTTAGCCATGCAATTAGGATCTAACCTAATTTCTCTCTGTCGAGTATCAATTTAGACCATCATAACAATTAATCCGTGATCAAGAGATTAAAAGCATTAAGCAAGAATTGCATAGATGAAATATGGAGAATTTCATTACATAATCCAAGTAATTGCGCTACAATATCCAATTAACTAGAATAACGACCCTAGGTCTCAAGATCTACTCACAAATGGAAATAATTTTGGCAAAATGATCTTGATCCATAGGCCTAACTTAAATTACAACAAGGAATTATAAAGAAGTAAGGAAGAAATAACCGATAAGTCGATCCCAAGCTCCCGTTACGATCATCTCGAATCTCGAGCCTTAGAATCTCGCTTAATTCCCACTTTTTCTCCACAATTCTTCTCACTTTTTCTCTCTATTGAGCTAGGGGAGAGCTCCCCCAAATTTGGGATGATTTGAACCAAAGGGAAGGGGCCTTTTTATAGTGCAAGGGGCTGAAATTTTCTTGCTGAACAAGTCGACAGCGTCGAGACGCTACGTCACAGCGTCGAGACGCTGTGACGTCATGTTGTCTTGGGGCAGAAGTTGTCGCAGCGTCGCGACGCTATCGCGATTTTTGCACGCGCTATCTGACCACCTAGCGTTGAGACGCTACGGTCCTAGCGTTGAGACGCTACGGTCCTAGCGTTGAGACGCTACGGTCCTAGCGTTGAGACGCTACAGTCCTAGCGTTGAGACGCTAGGCCTTCTTGAAGCCTGATTTGCAGATTTTTGCCTCCTTTCTTAAATCTTTTGGGCTTTTTGGGCCTCCCACTTTAATTATCTTCTCTTCTTGGACTTTAGGGCTTAGATCTTCAATGATTATTCTTTAAATTGCCCAAAAAGTCTCCAAATTTACCCAAATTCTCTTAAAATCTCAGTTTTGTTGCCCGAACTCGGTTTTCTGTAAAATCAACATAAAAATACATTAAAGCTCACAATTTATGCACAAAACTAGCTAAAATTAATAGGAAAATGATGACATTTTTGCATGTCATCACACCCCCGAACTTAAAGTTTTGCTAGTCCCGAGCAAAATAAAGTAATGCATATGAATCATAACTTGCATGTTAACAACTCTATCCTCAATGCTTCTAGCCATGAATGCAAACTATTGAAACAAATAAGTAAGCATGAACAATTATCAAGAAGCTTTAAAATTTAATCCTATCCTCCCTTGCAAAAACGAATCATCATTTGTCTTATCATAATCTTTACTAGCCCGGAATCATTTATATACTCCTCCATTCATCTTCCCCCTACACTGGCACTAAAGCTCGCCCTTTTAGCCATCATACTTATCTAGCAAGCACTACCTTACTAAGGTGCCCATAATTCTTGAGGCGTTCCCCAAACTTTTCTCTTTTTTTTTTTATTTTTTTTTATTTTTTAGAAGAAATATGGAGATAATCCTTTTAGATGTAGCGCCTTCGTTCTGGCTTGCCAACATTGGTGATGAAAGCATCCAACTACGAGCACTTTATCTTTCAGGATGCCAAAGCATGCTCATTTCTTTCCAGCGTTTTCATGCAAAGGCAAACGATGGGTGTCATGAATGCCCCTGGTTACTAACGCTTTCAAGAAAGTGGAGCATTTATTATTATTATTATTATTATTATTATTGAGCAAATCATTTCTTTTTCCCAAAGCTCATTATTACTAACTATTACGCAGGAAAGCTATCTAGACAAACTTTACACCTATCGGAGTGACAACAAACTTCCAAAGCATATAACTTTCATCTAGGCTTTCAAAATCATAATAAAACAAGTGAATCAACATACTTTGCAAGGGGATCAAAGATAAATTTTAAATTTTTTTTGAATTTAGACATGCTTCCAAATTTGCAACAATAAGAGAGAATCATGGCTGAAAGCAAATCATCAGACGTCATCATCATCAACATGCATTTAATTCATCATAAGCATTACTTTTCTTATGCAAAACCTAAGCAGAGCGAATCTCCCCCCCAAACTTAAAATATACATTGTCCCCAATGTATGAACATTTAATTAGATAAAGAGAGATCGATACTGCCCTGAAAAAGCGAGAGAGTCTGAAACATCTTGAATTTTCGTCCGAAGAGAGAATGAGCGGATAGGTGTGATTTCACGAACTTCCTACATAAGGATCAATCTCAAGGGAGCATTATGATCAATACAAAAAACAAAAATGAAACTTAAAAACTTAAACAGCTTGGGTTGCCTCCCAAGAAGCGCTTGTTTAACGTCCTGAGCTAGACGGGGCTTTGTCACCCTGGATCCGTTAAAATCATCTTTTCGACCTTGCGTTCTTCGAATCCACAATAGTGCTTCACTCTTTGAGCATTAACTTTAAAAGTTAACCCGCTATTATCCATTAATTCAATTGGTCCATATGGGGATACTTCCTTGATTATGAATGGGCCGGACCATCTTGACTTCAATTTTCCTGGGAATAATCGCAATCGAGAATTGAATAGAAGAACTTGCTGCCCTGGCCCAAAAGAACGTTTTTGGATTAAATTATCATGCCATCTTGCGGTTCTTTCCTTATAGAGCTTTGCGTTTTCATATGCCTGGCTCCTGAATTCTTCTAATTCGTTGAGTTGCAGAAGACGTTGTTCCCCAGCCTTCTCTGCGTCCAAGTTTAGTTTCTTGATAGCCCAATATGCTTTGTGCTCGAGCTCCACAGGCAGGTGACAAGCCTTACCATACACTAATCGATACGGGGATGTACCGATTGGAGTTTTGAAAGCTGTCCGGTAGGCCCACAAAGCATCGTCCAACTTGTATGCCCAGTCCTTTCTGTTGATACGAACTGTCTTTTCTAGAATTTGCTTAATCTCCCTGTTAGAAATCTCTGCTTGCCCGTTAGTCTGGGGATGATAAGCTAAAGAAGTCTTATGCTTGACACCATATTTCCTCAGTAATGATTCAAACAATTTATTGCAAAAATGAGACACCTCATCACTAATTATAGCTCGTGGTGTGCCAAATCTAGTGAAAATATTTTTATGCAAGAAACGTAACACAACACGAGCATCAATAGTCTTTGTGGCTACTGCCTCTACCCATTTAGATACGTAATCAACAGCAACTAGGATGTACGAGTATCCATTGGAAGAGGGAAAAGGGCCCATAAAGTCCATGCCCCACACATCAAAAAGTTCAACTTCGAGAATAGGGGTAAAAGGCATTTCATGGCGTCTAGAAATATTTCCTGTCCTTTGACATCTATCACATGTTCTCACAAAGGTATAACAATCTTTAAATAAAGTAGGCCAATAAAAACCAGATTGAAGTACCTTTGCGGCAGTACGAGTTGGTCCAAAATGACCACCATAAGGAGAGGCATGACAATCATGTATAATTTTACCTACTTCTTCTGCTGGAATGCACCTTCGAATGATTTGGTCAGAACATACTTTAAAGAGAAATGGGTCATTCCACAGATAGGACTTCACATCATGGAAAAACTTCTTTCTTTTCTGAGCATTTAAGTCTGGAGGTATTTCTTTTCCTGCAAGAAAGTTTACAAAATCGGCGTACCAAGGAAAAGAAGTTTTAACAGCATATAACCTTTCATCAGGAAAAACTTCTTTAATAGGAAAGGTTGCAATGTTCTTTTCATGCTTTATCCGAGACAAATGATCTGCGACTACATTCTCGCAACCTTTTCTATCCTTGATCTCATAGTCAAATTCTTGCAATAACAGAATCCATCTTATGAGTCTGGGCTTGGAATCCTTTTTACTACTCAAATAACGAATAGCAGCGTGGTCAGTATGCACTATAACCTTTGTACCGAGTAAATAGGGCCTAAACTTATCGAAAGCGAACACAACAGCAAGCATCTCCTTCTCTGTAGTGGTGTAGTTTTGCTGAGCACTATCTAAAGTTCTGCTTGCATAATAGATTGCCCTAAAGAACTTATCTCGTCGTTGCCCTAAGACAGCTCCTAAAGCATAATCACTAGCATCGCACATGATTTCAAATGGTTGACTCCAGTCAGGGACAACAATGATGGGTGCAGAAATCAATTTTTCCTTCAAAAGATTAAATGCTAGCAAACATTCTTTTGAAAACACAAATGGAGCATCATTTTCAAGCAAATGGCACAGGGGTTTAGCCACTTTTGAGAAATCTTTTATAAAACGCCTGTAAAACCCTGCGTGGCCTAAGAAACTACGAACTCCTTTAACATTAATGGGAGGAGGAAGTTGCTCAATAGCAGAAATCTTGGCTTTATCAACCTCCAAACCCTTTTCAGACACCTTGTGACCTAAGACTACCCTTCTTTCACCATAAAATGGCATTTTTCCCAATTTAAAACAAGGTTAGTCTCTTGGCATCTTTGCAAAACACGAGAGAGATTATGCAAACAGTTATCAAAGGATGAACCAAAAACAGAGAAGTCATCCATAAATACTTCCATGATCTCTTCTACAAAGTCTGAAAATATGGCCATCATACAACGTTGAAAGGTAGCTGGAGCATTACATAGTCCAAATGGCATACGCCGAAAAGCATATGTGCCATAGGGACACGTAAATGTTGTTTTCTCTTGGTCTTCGGGTGCAATCGCGATTTGATTATAGCCCGAATAACCATCAAGAAAACAATAATATGGATACCCAGCTAGCCTATCAAGCATTTGATCAATAAAGGGGAGGGGGAAATGGTCTTTTCTGGTGGCTTTATTTAACTTCCTATAATCGATACACACACGCCAACCGGTGACTGTCCTAGTAAAAATGGATTCATCTTTCTCATTCTTAACAACAGTCATTCCCCCTTTCTTAGGCACAACTTGAACAGGACTCACCCAAGGGCTGTCAGATATAGCATATATAATTCCTGCATTTAATAATTTTAATACCTCGGCTTTTACCACTTCCTTCATTGCTGGATTTAATCTCCTTTGGTGTTCTACTGTAGGATTAAAGGCATCTTCCATTAAAATTTTATGCATGACAATTGAAGGACTAATACCCTTAATATCACTAATGGACCATCCTAAGGCAGATTTATGCTTTTTCAAAACGTCCAACAATTTTTCCTCTTCTACTTTACTTAAACCAGCAGAAATAATAACAGGAAAAGTAGAAGAGTCTCCTAAGAATGCATAGCGCAAGTGGGCAGGCAATTGTTTTAATTCAGGGGAAGGGACATCAACTTGAGCACAAATATCTAATGACAACGTTCCTTCCCTTCCTAAAGATCTATCAATTAGAGCATTTTTCTAATCAACATCTAATAATTCATCTCCAAACACGTCAGGCATGCTTATCTCATAATGATCAACAGTAGACTCTGACTCTACACATGCATTGATAATAGCGTCAACTGAATCAATCGAGAAGCAGGAGCTAACCTCTTCTGGATGTTTTAATGCATTAAAAAGGTTGAACACTACCTCGTCGTCTTCCACTCTGAGAGTCAGGGTTCCTTTTTGTACCTCAATTAGAGCACGAGTGGTTGCCAAAAATGGTCTCCCAAGAATGATCGGGACTTCAGGGTCTTCTTCCATTTCTAAAACTACAAAGTCCGCAGGGAATATGAATTTGTCGACATTGATCAGAACATCCTCTAATACACCTTTGGGGTATGTCATTGAACGATCTGCCAATTGCAAGACAATTGTGGTCGACTTCAATTCCCCCAAACCCAGTTTCCTGTAAACACTGAATGGCATTAGGTTTATACTTGCCCCTAAATAACACAAAGCTTTTTTTATGAACAAACTACCAACAGTACACGGAAGAGTAAAACTCCCTGGATCTTTTAATTTTGGTGGTAGATGTTTCTGGATTATGGCACTGCACTCGGCTGTCATATTCACTGTCTCATGGTTCTCGAATTTCTTTTTCTTTGACAATATTTCTTTCATAAACTTGGCATAGTGTGGCATCTGTTCCAAAGCATCAGCAAAAGGAATGTTAATATGAAGTTGTTTAAAAATATCAAGAAACTTTGAAAATTCAGCATCCAACTTTTTCTTTTGAAATCTCTGAGGATAAGGAATCTGGTTAAGAACTAAAGGAATAGAATCAGAAGACTTATCTGGTACTGATGGTGCTGACTCTTCCTCTGGTTTGTGTTCATCTTCCTCATCCACTATCCTTCTAGTGATGGGGTTTGTTTCTTCTTTTCTTTCAATTTCTCTTAACTGTTTCCCACTTCTAAGAGATATGGCGGGGCATTGTTCGTGTGGGTCCATGGCGATGTCATTGGATAAATTTCCCTGCTGGATTTCCTTCATAAATATTGCCATTTGATCCATGACAATATCTACTTTGGCTTGAACCTTTTCATTCAAATTTCTAGTCTCATTCATGAAGTTTCTCAGCATTTCTTCCAAAGGGCTTTTCTTTTCTTCAGGCTTAGGTTCTTCTTTTACTTCGGCTTTCGGTGCATTTGGAATTTCTGATCCCGTGAGTTTGGTTAGAACCTTGGTTAGAGCTTCGACTTGCAACCTTAAAGCACTTACCTAATTATTCTCACATGGTTTCTCCTTAATTTTGGACTTTGGTTGCCATTGGTAACTTGTCAAAGCCAACTCTTCTATTATGGGTCGTGCCTCCTTGACAGTTTTGGCTAAAAAGTTTCCTCCAGCCGTAGTGTCAAGAATCGTCTTTAAATTCCTATTTAACCCACTGTAGAAAAGTTGAATTTGAAGCCAATCCGGATATCCATGTTGTGGGCATTTCCTTAACAAATCCTTATATCTCTCCCAAGCTTCATATAATTGCTCTTCCTCTAATTGTTGAAATTTTCCAATTTCAGCTCTAAGCTTGGTAATCTTTTCTAATGGGAAAAATTTTGCAAGGAAAGCTTTGACTAGATCATTCCAACCAAGGATGCTATTTGAGGTTAACGAGTCTAACCAATCTCTAGCCTTGTCTTGTAAAGAAAATGGGAATAACTGCAACCGAATTGAGTCAGGGCTAACTCCTCCCATTTTTACAGTTCCACAGATATTCAAAAATGATCTTAGGTGATTGTGTGGATCTTCTGATGGATGGCCTTTGAAAGCATTCTCTCTTACCATTTGAATGAGACTAGCTTTGAGCTCAAAATTATCGACAGTGACTGGCTCATAAGCTATTCCAGAATAGTTTAATGGAAATTCAGGCAAGAAATAATCTCGGATTGCTTTGTCTTCTGCCATGATTAAATCTCAAAAGAACAGATTATCCACCTTATAACTCCAAAAAAATAAAATGCAGAAAAATAAATTTCTAAATTAAAATCAAACACTTAATTCTCAATATTAACAGAAAAAATTACAATTTCCCCGGCAACGGCGCCAAAAACTTGATAGTAGTACGATTTTCCGCAAGCGCACGGGTCGTCACAAGTAATATAAAACGGTAGTAATACCGAGTATCGAATCCTCAGGGAAATTGAATTAATTCCATTAAGTACCAAGAATCATCATGTTTTAATTTTATTTAGAAGATCAACTCGAATGATAGTGCGAAGATTAAAAGAATTAATAAAAATAAACATGTAATAATGAAATGAAAATAACCAAATAAGGGAACTTGACCTAGGGTGTTATCTAGTTTTCTTGGATTTGTAGCTCAATTACATGGATGTATGTAACTAATAATCTTCAATTCCATAAATCTAGAAGTAATTTTAAGCGGATTTCTCTTTCAAGCTCCTCCACGTCTCATACCATCATAACTAATTTATGTGTCCATCTCCTTAGTTAATCATAGTATGGCATTAAGCAACTTCATAATCAATTTCTAACAATTCTCTTTCACTCTCGTGTTCCAAGCAATCGTTAGCCATGCAATTAGGATCTAACCTAATTTCTCTCTGTCGAGTATCAATTTAGACCATCATAACAATTAATCCGTGATCAAGAGATTAAAAGCATTAAGCAAGAATTGCATAGATGAAATATGGAGAATTTCATTACATAATCCAAGTAATTGCGCTACAATATCCAATTAACTAGAATAACGACCCTAGGTCTCAAGATCTACTCACAAATGGAAATAATTTTGGCAAAATGATCTTGATCCATAGGCCTAACTCAAATTACAACAAGGAATTATAAAGAAGTAAGGAAGAAATAACCGATAAGTCGATCCCAAGCTCCCGTTACGATCATCTCGAATCTCGAGCCTTAGAATCTCGCTTAATTCCCACTTTTTCTCCACAATTCTTCTCACTTTTTCTCTCTATTGAGCTAGGGGAGAGCTCCCCCAAATTTGGGATGATTTGAACCAAAGGGAAGGGGCCTTTTTATAGTGCAAGGGGCTGAAATTTTCTTGCTGAACAAGTCGACAGCGTCTCGACGCTACGTCACAGCGTCTCGACGCTGTGACGTCATGTTGTCTTGGGGCAGAAGTTGACTCAGATGCTCAAGGGCTCCAAAAACATGCTATTCCACCGCCAAACTTAAAACATGCATTGTCCTCAATGTATAAAGAAAATGAGGCATAAACAAGTATGAGAACAATAACCGAATGAGATGAGTGAATAATATTGGCGTGTAATGATGCTGACTTCTTGATTGAAATCTTGAAAGCTTGAAAGCAAAGGAGAGACAAAAAACAAGACCTACAAAACAGACACAAACGATAAATAAAACTCAAAAGAAAGACACAACTAACTTACTTGGGTTGCCTCCCATAAGCGCTTGTTTAACGTCATTAGCTCGACGTGTTGATCGTGCATGAAGGAGGCTTCTTTTCTGTGAATCCAACAGAGGTGTTATTTCTTGCACCTTTCTTGTAGCCCATGAAAAGCACTTCAGAATGTCCATTAGAGTCTTCAACTGCTTTAAATATTTCTTTGTCATTCCTTACTCTTAAAGTGAGCTCCCTGCGCTCAATATCAATAATCACTCGCCCAGTAGCGAGGAATGGTCTTCCTAGTATGATAGGCATTAAAGGATTTTCTATCATGTCCATAACATACAAATCAATAGGGAGGAAAAATCTACCTACTCTGATTAAAACATTTTCTACAATGCCAACTGGTCTAACCACAGAGTGATCAGCCAATTGGAGCTTTATAGGAGTAGATTTAATCTCACCTATTTCTAACTTTTTTGCACAGAGATAAAGGAATGATATTGATGCTAGCACCTAAATCACATAATGCTCTGAAAGAATAAGTACCAAAACTGGAAGGAACAAAAAAACTCCCTGGATCTGCTACTTTTTCAAGTACTTTATGTTGTACTCTAGTGCTGCACGTGGAAGCAAGATATATAGTGTCAACCTTCTTCTCCTTTCGCTTCTTTGCTAACCACTCCTTCATGAACATGTTATACTGGGGCATCTCTAACGCCTCTGCAAAAGGAATATTAATGTTCAGATTCATAAAAGCAGTCATAAATTTGTCAAACTGAACCTGATTGTTCTTTTTCTTCTTTTTCTTTTTCTTTTCTTTGGGAACCATCAGTGTGGGAGAAGGAATAGGAGGCTCAGGTTCAGGCTTTTCAGCTTCATCAGATGATGTGTCCTCCTCAGCTTCCCCAGTAGGCGTATCATAATCCTCATACTCAAGTTCCTCTTCAGCTTCCTCCTGTTGCACAGTGATTGCCTTACAATACTCCATTTGAGTTTTCTCTTGCAAAGCTGGGGCCTTACCTTTATTCATGGTGCTTACCACACTTACCGACTGTCCCAGCTGAGTCTCAATGTTCTTGATGGCAGCACTGTGGCCATTCACTGTTGAGTTGATGGCAATGACTGGCTGCTCCAATTTGGTTGTCCTGTTACTAGACTCTGCAATGAAAGCTCCAACAAGATCTTCTAAATTTTTATTTTCTTGAGTTTGAGGGGCAAAACCAGGAGGGTTAAGAACATTCTTCGTATTGGCATAAGAGAAATTTTCATGGTTCCTATTGTTAGGGTGATAATGTGTAGGTGTAGAATTATTATATCCCCTAAAATTAGAATTTGATACATACTGAACCTGTTCAATGGTCTCCTCCTGAGGTCTAGATGCTAGAGCAACAGCTGATTCAATTGACTCTGCACTCCCTGTACCTGAAAATTTCATAAAAGCATTAGCAAGGGAGGTCATTTGGGCCTGGAGTGCACTTACCTTGTCAACCTCAAACACTCTAGTAGCAATTTTTTAGGTGCAAACCGCTCAGATGGTTACTGATAGCTGTTGGTGGCCATATCCTCTAGAAGCGTGCGAGCATTTTCCACGATCTTGGACAACAGAGTCCCACCTGCAGCTGCATCAACAATCGTTTTTGTACTAGGAGTTAAACCATTATAAAACAATTGAACCTGAAGCCAGTCGGGGTATCCATGCTGAAGGCACTTCCTCAACAACTCTTTTAATCGCTCCCAAGCCTCGAACAGCTGCTCATCATATTATTGTTGGAATGTCCCAATCTCGGTCCTCAGCTTGACCGTCTTTGCAGGAGGGAAAATTTCTTTAAAAAGGCCTGGACCAAAGCATCCCAGGTGGTGATGCTCCCAGGGGTAATAGAGTGCAACCAATCTCGTGCTTTGTCCTGCAAAGAAAAAGGAAATAAACGCAAGCAAATAGCATCTTCAAACACTCCATTAATTTTTACCGTCCCACAAATGTCTAAAAATGATTTTAGATGAGAATTTGGGTCCCCGGTGGGCGATCCTCTATAAGCACAATCTCGAGCCATCTGAATCAGACTGGTCTTCAGCTCAAAGTTGTTGGCATTAATCAGGGCATAGACGATCCCCGATTGCTGCCCCTGAAACACTGGCTGAAAGTAGTCTCTAATAGGCCTAGGCTCCTCAGGTGGATTTTGGTCTGCCATTTGAATAATTTCTCTATTTTCCCTTCGAAGCCTATGAGTTGTTCTCTCGATCTCGAGATCCAACGGTATCAATACTCTACTACTACGCATACAAAAACAAGTGGGAGTTTGTTGGGTTTTATGCCCTGAAACTCGTAGATAGTAAATGTACATTTGACCGAACATTAATAAAAGTGATGTATTATTCAATGTTTGTATTATATCTGTTCTTATTAACCCTAATCCAATAAACTAAACATCCAAGGCTAATAGAATGAGACTTGAACTAGTATGTAGGGACATATGGGGATCAATGTTCATGTTTTAGCCTAAAGGGTTTGTAGTATATGGATAAGGTTGGGTACCTTATCCTGGTGACGCTATGGATACGACCCGCTTTGTATAATGATACAAACATATTGATCCAACGCGTTCATGTAGTTGACATGCGAGTGGGGGTATCCTGTGCAATGATTTTGCACAAACACCAAACCGCTAAATAGTTAACCACTTACTGTAACAGCGTTAGTTAGCTCGGTTTCTATTTCACTAGGATGACCTAGGCAACTTGGCTTTAATCTTGAGTGGATTATGGACTCCTGTCCATGAGGGATTGTCTTTTGATTTGTACGGGTGAAAGTGGCCTGTTCGCCGACTCAATAAGCCTGCCATTTTGGGGACAAGACCGAGTGGGGAGCTGGGAACATAGTCTTACAAGATGGAATTCACTCTTTCCCGATATTAGGGTAAGTAGAGGTGTGTTCCCTTAAGTGGTGTCTTCGGGTCTTGAATAATGGGCCCTACCCTCTTTATGGCACGATGGGGACTTCTGTTAGTTGGTTGGACCTCAAACAGGTTGTTCATTAGAGGAGCACTGGTACTCAAGGAACAAAAGGTAGCCCAGGGGTAAAACGGTAATTTGACCTAGTTGGGGTACGAACACACGTGAAGGGCTAACTTGCTGTTGATGGTCAACATCCGTGGACACAGAAATATATCTACTGTGAAAAGAGTGCAGTCGTGGTTCTTTAGTGGAGTGAACCACGGTTAACGAATATTGATTAACTTGGTTAATGAGTTTAGCCAATTAATCTCATATCGTTGGAGCTTCTAATCTATAGGTCCATTAGGTCCCACCGGTAGCTCATTTGGGGTGTTGAGGTAAAATTCTAAGGAAGGATTGAATGTTCGAAGGTGTACGAATATTAAGCCAAAATATGAATTTGATTCATATTGAAACTATAGGTTATAATTAGTGTGCATTGGACGTACATTAGTGCTATAGTTTATGAGAGAGAATAATAATTTAATATATGATATTCAATGTTATTATTATTTTTAATTAATTAATTTTGAGTTAATTAATTAATTTAGTTTAATTAAATTTGATTTAATTAAACTATAGGTTAAAGAGGGTTATTAATTTAAATTAATGTTGTTTTAATTAATGTTGATTAATTAAAATGTAATTAATTATAATTTAAATTTTTGAATTTTAATTTATAATTAATTAAAATATCAGGTAACTGATTGATCAGATACCTGATGTTATGCGTGCAATTGCCCTCATTTTACGCTGTTGATCGATAGGTAAAGTTGTGATGTGATTTGGTCAATTGGATCAATCCTCTCATTCAGGCAAACTCTCGCTCTCTCTCGTTTGCTCTCTCTGTGATTTACAGAAAGAAAAATCTTCCAGAGAATGCTTAGTGTTTTTGCTCCCACAAGCTCCCAATGCGAAATCCCTTTCGAGGATATTGGTGTAATCAAGTGGTGGTGTTCGTGGTGGTTTTTTCCAGCGAGATAGAGGATCTCTTGTTGCTGTTTTTCTGCAAATTCACGAGAAAAAAGGCGTTTTATGTCAAGAATTCATCAAGGGTACGGATTCTTGGTCTAGGATCAATAGGATCCAATTCTAGATTATGTCTAGAGTTTTTTGTTTATTTTTCAGCATGTTTTATAGTTTTTACAGCATGTATGTTTCTTAATCTTGCTATAAATAATTTGTTTTTGTCGTCATATTGGTTTCCAATTCGGCATTTAAACCGATAAAGACCCCTGATCGTTTCCGCTGCGCTAGGGCTTTAATCCCTAGAGTTCGGTCAATAAATTATTAACATCTTAATAATTTCCCGTAAGTGTGACCTACCATCTTTCAGATTCCAGAGGCCTGCCCCAACAAGTTACGTTCAAGAAAGACAATGTTGGAGTAAAATCTAAGAAACCCTACCCATTACGGAGTTCACCCTACTACCCCCATGCTCAAGCCTCCGAAGAGATGGTTACACTATTGGCAACACGTAGGCAGAGTGTGAAATCTCATAATAATGTACCAATGGAGGAGAATGTAGGATGTGTTGACACACTTCCTGCTCCCACTTACTATATGTTGGGCTTTATGTCCTAAAACTCAAGTCTTGATTTTTCTAGTAAAAATGTTATTTAGTGAAATTGTTTATTTTATATCTTAAATCCAATAGAAACATCCATGGTTATAATATGAAATACTCGAACTATATCGTGGATATAGACATGGATCAAGTTTGAGTATATAACCTAAATGGTCTATAGTAAATGGATAAGGTTGGGTACCTTGTCCTGGTAACACTATGGATGCGAACATGCGAGTAAGGGCATCCTGTGTAAAAGATGTTTACACAAGATAGGACCGAGAAATAAGTCACTCTTACTTTATAACGTCGTTTTCTGTTAAGACTGACTATTTCATGCGATGACCTAGGTAACTCGATCTTAATCTTGAGCTTGCTTTAAACTCTTGTTCGTTTAGAATTATCCTTTGATCTGCATGGGTGAGAGTGGTCCAATAGTGTCATTCAATAATCCTACCATTTTGGGGATAAGACTAGATGGATAGTTGGGGACATAGTAAAGCAAGACATGATTCACTCCTACCAAATTCAGGGATAGTAGAGAGGTTGTTCGCTTAAATGTTGACTCCGGACTTGACCAAGTGGCCACACCCTCTCATTGGCCCGAAAGGGACTTTGTTTAGTGGTTGGACCATAAAAAAAAATTGTTCATTAGAGGACCAGTGGACTTTAGGAACTAAGATGTGCTATAGGGTAAAACGGACATTTGACCTAGCTATAGTAATGAACGATCTGTGAAGGATTGACTTACTAATCACGGTTATATCGAGTGGATAGAAATATATGTACAACGTGGGGAGTTAAACTACTAGGCTATAGTGGAGTGTCCTGGTAGTTAACAGATGTTGGTTAGCTAGGTTAAAAGGGTTTAGCCAGTTAAACCTCGTACCGTTGGAGCCCATGATCTGTAGATCCATTACGTCCCCTTGCTAGCTTAAGACTAACCTTTGGAAAAATATGATGGAATGAATTAGAATTAGTTCAAATTCGTTTTAGGGAAATAGTTGAATGGTTTTGACGTTGTCGATACATCGGGTTTCTTATAAACCAATATGAGAGAGATTGAATATTTAAATATGATTTAAATACCAAGAACATGAATAGGAATTCATGTTGGAAATTGAAATTTCAAAAATGTTCGGGATTGAGGGCAAAATATTAATTTAATATTAGATATTAAATTATTTATTTATTTTAAATTAATTTTCAATTAATTTAAAATTGAAAAATAAAATTTGAATTTTTTTTTTTTAGATTATTAATAAATAAAAACGGAATTTATAAAATTATGAATTTGAAAATTCATTTTGAATTTTTTAAAATTCAAAAAAGGGTATTTTTTTGTAGGTGGAGTGGTTTATGACTATAGCCACTCTTAGTCGTTTTGATTGCCACCTTAATCCACTCCCTCATGAAGTGTCCTGCTCTTGTGAAGAGTTTACATGTCAAATCCTCTATAAATGATAGAGATTAGCTCAAATGGGTAGAGCTTCTTGGTTGTTGTGGTGTTGGAATTATTTCATAAACACCATAGTTTCAAAACTCTCACACTCCCTTTTTCCCTTCAAATTCCATCACTAGAGGACCCCAAAATCTGTTCCAAAGGCTCGAGGATAGCAAGGAAGATCCAGTAGTGGTTTTTGATTCATTAGTGAAGAAAAACAACAAAAGAATCCAACCAATTTAACATTTTCAATTGCTATCAGAGCATGATTTGGTCACCTAATTTGCTCTAATTTGATCATGGTGGGTAGCATTTTGAAATTTAATTTGCATGGGTGCTGAAATTGATATATTACGGTTTTGGCAATTATTTACTCTTCAATTTGTTGATGAAATTGTAATTGCTCACATGTATATGAGCATTAATGTGTAGAGAAGAGTCTGTAATTTTTTTAGAGTCATTAGAGTCTGTTTAGTGTTGTAATTTATCGAAAGAATGAGAACAACTCAAGTTGGCCGAAAAACAGAGCAACAAAAATCTAGGTTGCTGCTTTGAATCCCGACCAGGATGCACACGATGAGGACGGAGACCGAGACCGAGACTAGGAACCGGGAAGATGACCTGGTTTTTTTGGTCCAGTTCATATGTGTTCAAGCAAATGGTGGTTTAGTTCGATGCCTTCCAAGTCGGTTCCGTTTTTTTTTTTGGAGATTCCCGAGAGCCTCACAACACATTAGTTAATTATTATTTGTAATAATTTAGTTGGTTATTTGCTTGAATTACCAAAACCGGTCCATTTCAGTGTGGTTTAATTATTTATGCTTTGTGAATGCATGTTATAATTAGAATGAATGAAATATGCATAAGAGTATGTCATATAGATTTAAAATCCCACCATAGGAAGCATACTTCAAGCATTTAAGTATGTTATAAAGAGTTATAATATAAGTATGCATGATTTAGGTTTCATGTTAGATCCATTCTTAATGAATAGTTCTCGTTAATTATAATCGTTATATATTCTAAACGAAAATGAACAAAAACATGCAACATGAAACTTCCTTAGCTCTATATTAAAGCATTAACATCAATTAGAAAGCATGTTATAGGTCGATCTCTATTATAAGCGAGTTATATGTAAACCGAGATAGACGTAAAAGCTATAACAAAGATAATTACATGCTCACCTAGGGTTAAAACAAACCAAATCGATCAATTTCATAGAATAGGTCGATAACTTGTAAAGCTAAGGTTACAAGAGAACTTACCCGATTCGATGTTGTCTAAGGCTAGAGGTATTTAAGTTGACGGTTTACGGAACACCTCCTACCTGGGCATCGGGTCGGTACTTGAGTTAGGTTAACCTAGATTTTACGAGCATACACGTGAGAGATGTAAGGTTATAAATCACCTAGACATTGTAGGTTAATTTATAACCTAGACTTAGGTAAATATTCAATTAGTTGGAATATGCCTATGTAACAATTTACCCAACATCGTTAAAATACTAAGTGGGAGAAAAGATAAACATAGTTTTTCTCACGCTCTCCTTATAAATTCACACGGTGAGATTTATGCTTGGCCTCGTGTTGCTTACTAACGCAACTGTTCCATTCGGAAGGTGTTTGCATAAGTAATTATCAAAGTGAATGGAGAAAGTATTTAAAGTAAGTGGGAGAAGGAAGCATGTCTACACATCCTACGATCTCTTCCATTAGTTTACACCGTGAGATCTATATGTTGAGCCTGCTAAGTATGCCCTAGAGCTACCACAACATTCGGAGGGATGTAACATAGGGATTGAAACACAGTAAAAACCATAATTGGATAAGGATTTCTTAGAACCCATTCCCAGCATTAGCTTTTCCATTCGGTAGCATTGATGGGGTCGTTCTCTAAAATCTTAGAAAATGGACGTTCACACTTACAAGGGAAACCAATGGTTAGCTTATTCTTGACCGAAGAAGCGATAACTAAAAATGATGTCGAAATAAAGGAGTTATTCTGGTTATAGATTTTAGTGAAGAATATCTTGGTTTAGTGAAGGAGTGATTGACTACCCCTCTGTAGCAGTTATTCTGACTCACTGAAGTATCGTTGCAAAATAATTATGAGATGGGTACATTATTCCTTTTGCTAAACTCAAATTGGATTTATTAATAGTCAATATATATAATTCACTAATAAAGGATTTGTTTATGTTTTTCAGCATGTCTAGCTCTTTAGTACAACTATTAGCTTCAGAAAAACTTAACGGCGACAACTATGGAACCTGGATATCAAATTTAAATACAGTATTAGTGATTGATGATCTTCGATTCGTCTTAATGGAAGAATGTCCACCTAACCCTGGCCCGACAGGAACTCCAGTAAATCGAAACGCCTATGACAGATGGACTAGAGCCAATAATGATAAGGAAAATGTCTTCATTCTGACAAGCATAAGTGATGTCCTGTCTAAAAAGCATGAGGGCATGGCTACGACCAAGGAAATAATGGACTCATTGCAGGCAATGTTTGGACAGTCATCCTCATCCCTTCGACATGAGGCCCTCACAGAATTTTAATAACCTATATTAAAACTATAGGTTATTAGAAAGATTGGTTTAGAGTGAACTTCTAAATGAGTTAGAGGATGACTCATTACCACCCCGTGAGTCCTGCCTAGAAGGTAAAATGACCAAACGACCTTTCTCTGAAAAAGGTCAAAGAGCCAAAGAAACCCTGGAGCCTATACACTCAAACCTATGTCGTCCTATGAATGTTAAAGCAAAAGGAGGATATGAAAATTTCATCAGTTTCATTGATGATTCTTCAAGATATGGGTATCTTTACCTAATGGTTCATAAGTCAGAAGCTCTTTAAAAATTTAAAGAGTATAAAGCTGAAGTTGAAAATAAGTTAGGTAAAACAATTAAAACACTGCAATCTGATCGATGAGGAGAGTACATGGATTTAAAATTCCCAGACTACTTGATAGAACATGGAATTTCCTCTCAACTCTCAGCACCTGGTACACCACAAAAGAATGGTGTATCAGAAAGTTGAAACAAAACCTTATTCGATATGGTTCAGTCGATGATGAGTTATGCTCAACTACCTGATTCGTTTCGGGGTTTTGTAGTGGAAACCGCTGTATATATTCTAAACAAGGTTCCCTCCAAAAGTGTTCCAAAAACACCTTACGAGTTATGGAGATGACGTAAAGGGAGTTTACGACACTTCAGAATTTGGGGATGTCCGACACATGTGTTGGTGCAAAATCCAAAGAAATTGGAACGATGTTCAAGAATATGCCTATTTGTAGGATACCCTAAAGAAAAAAAGAAAAGGAGGTTTGTTTTATGATCATTTGACAATGAAAACTCAAGCTTAGTTCTATCTCAAAAAGTGCCACCATCACAACCAAATTGTTTTCTAGTCATAGGTTTTCCATTAGTCTTTTTCTTTACAAAATTTTCTTAAGTCTAAACATCCTCGTGTTTATATAAACCTAAGTGATGTAGAATTAGCTCAATTTTATAACGTGGGGGCGTTACATAAACTCACTTTTTATTGCTCAAGGATATGCCTTATTCACACCATTTGACTTTGTCTTTATATAAAACTTTTTCTCGTAATATAATCAATTTGATGATGAATTTCTAAAACTAAAATTAGCTAAATATAGTAGTTTGTAATGTTTAAATTTTTTGACATTCTATAAAAAACACCATTTCTTCTATATATAGACTATACTATTTTTCTTGTAATAGTTAACAATATCGTTCACCTTTCTATATTTCTTAAAATTGTTACCAAGTTCATTCAATTCTCTTTGAAACTACAAAGGAAGACTCGTTAATGCTCTCCCTTCTCGAAATTTCCTTGAGATCTTCAAATAAACTTATAATTATTTTACACATGTTTAGTAATTTTGTTTTCTTTATTGAAATATTTTTTATATTTAAAATTGTTGTATGCTATAAATTTAGTTCATCCACTTTTACTATTATGTCAAAGTTGCGACGATGATAATTTATTTAATGTGTTTATAAACTTTCAATTTTGTGTTTAATGAGTCATATATATTAATGTGTTATTTAATTATTCTTCTGGAATAATAATAGAAACGATACTTAAATATTATGTTGGGACTAACACCCAAGAACTCTGAACACAAATATTTTGAGTTTAAATTAGATACTCAACACAAAAAAATAAGTTTGCTTAGCTAAATCGTTTATATATCATTTTGTAGCCAACGGTTTTATAAATGAAAAACATATACTACGAAGTGAACTGTAGTTCTTTAAGGATGTTATACGAATGGACTAATTTTTGCATAGGGAATTGGATGATTCAAGGTAAGAACACAAGTGATGATTCAAGTTTGTGTCTAAGAGTATAGAGTTGCAAGAAGTTCCTAATTATGAATGGTTTTTTAATATCCATATTTTTTTAATAGTAGTAGCCATTATGAGAATTGATATTGGAAGTAAATTAAAGTGAATAGCTTTTGAAATTCCCTTGGTTGTTGAAAGTTTGTAGTTTCTTAGCCATGTTACTAGGGGCGCATCCACGTTGGGGCCACGGGGCACGTGCCCCCCCTGAATTTATCGAAATATATATATGTATAGTATATTCCAATTAAAGTTACAAAATCAAATTGTGGTTCATTTGTCTAGGGCGGGGCACAAGTATGTTGTTTGGGGCGTGCCTGGAGGTCTTAGGTTCGAGAAAAGCGTTCGCGAGTGTGCCTTTTTTTTTGTTTTATTTAAGTGTTAAGTTTTTCTTTTTGGTTTTGTTTCAATTTTCAACTTGGTTTTGTTTTTGTTTCAATTTTCAATTTTTTTAAAAGTTTTAACCTTTTTTCTTTTTGGTTTTGTTTCAATTTTCAATTTTTAAATTATAATAATATTATGGGAAAAATACACTTTTGGTCCCTGAGGTTTGGGTTAAGTGACACTTTGGTCCCTGAGTTTTCAAACTCAACAAAAATACCCCCGAGGTTTGAGATAAGGAGCACTTTGGTCCCTGCCGTCAATTTTTCTGTTAACTTTTAACGGTTGCTGACGTGGCACTATTATTTTAATATAAAAAATTATTTATTTTATTTTTTAAATAAAAAATATTTAAAAAATATATAATATTAATATTTTTTTATTTTTTTATTCTTTCTCCCTTTCTCTCTGATCATCTTCTTCTCCTTTTCCATCTTCTCCACCTTCTCCTTCCTCTTCTTCTTCTTCTTCTTCCTATGTCCGGCGACCGACGACCGGCGGCCACCGCTCGCCGCCGCCGATTTTTTTTTTTCCTTTTTCTTCTTTTCTCTTTTTCTCTTCTTTCTTCTTCCCTACATTTGCTTCACTGGATTAAAAAAAAAAACAGAAAAGGGAGGGAACGAGGGAGGGAGGAGGGTCCGTCTCCGGCGCGGGAAACGGAGGAGCTCCCTCCCCTTTCTTTTTTTTATTTTTTTTTAAAAATCAGTGAAGAAAGAAAGAGAAAAAGAAAGAAGAGAAAAAGAGGAAAGAAGAGAAAAGGAAAAGGAAAAAAAAAAAAAAAAAAAAAGAGGTCGCCGGCGGCCGGCGGCGGCGGCAAGCAGTGGCCGCCGGTCGCCGATCGTCGGACATAGGAAGAAGAAGAAGGAGGAAGGAGAAGGTAGAGAAGATGGAAAAGAAGAAGAAGAAGAAGAGAGAGAAAAGAAAGGGAGAAAGAATAAAAAAAATAATTAAATATTAATATTTTATTTTTTTAATATTTTTTATTTAAAAAAATAAAATATATAATTTTTTATATTAAAATAATTGTGCCACGTCAGCAACTGTTAAAAGTTAACAGAAAATTTGACGCCAGGGACCAAAGTGCTCCTTATCTCAAACCTGAGGGGTATTTTTGTTGAGTTTGAAAACTCAGGGACCAAAGTGTCACTTTACCCAAACTTCAGGGACCAAAAGTGTATTTTTCCCTAATATTATTAATTAAAATCGGTTAAAATTAAGTTTATCTTTTCATTTTACACATTTGTATACAAATAAAAAAAGAAAAAGCAAAAGTAGAATCATTATTAAATTATTTTAGAAAATTTAATTGAAAAAGAAAAAACTTTATCCTATTTTTTTAAAAAAACTTAAATATTTCAAGGTTTATTCTTTGCGGTGGATAGTTCTAAATTTATTATATAATTTTCAAAATAATATTACTTAATCTAAATTGAATACTTAATTTTATAAAATTACAACTTTATGTATCTACTGGACACAAAATTAAAAATTCACAGACTTATTAGACATTTTTTAAAGTTTAGGAACCATATAGACACAAAATCTAAAAGTGTAGGACTAAACTTGTAATTTAACCTAATATGAACTTGTGCCTCCCAACATAAAATTTTGGATCCGCCACCGCATGTGACATACATTTTCATTAGTCAGTAAATGTTTAGAATCCATCCAATGAACTTTACGTAGAGCCTATTTGGAGCTTTTAGTTCATAACAGGAAGAGGTTGGTCATCACATGATTTTTAGAAATGAACAATTTTTGTAGTTGTACAATGTTTATTTTACAAAAAAAAAAAAAAAAAAAAAAAAACAAAGTTCTCATGGGAAAAAGCAGGTCTTTAATAATCACAGTGATTTACAAAGTCAAAGAACATGTAAATGATGGTTTATGATGGTGCAACCTGTTATTGCAATCACTGTTACATCTTCGTTATTTTATTTACATGCTTTCATATAGGGCTTTTAGAAACTAGAATTTTGTATCAAATAATGCATGTAGTTTTCAATGAGCTATGTTATACAATCATAGTGACTTACAAAGTTAAATAATGTGTTAATGAATTTTTAAGACTCTACAGCTTGTTATTACAATCATAATTACATCACCATCATTTTTTTGAATGCTTTTATGTATGGTTCAATATATATTACAAATTATTTTTATTAGACTATTTTTCACTCATTCAAAGTAGCAAGTATTATTTATACCAAATATGACCAATGCATATATGTTAAAATAAAGTAACTAATATCTTCGTTGTTGATAGTTTTGTTTCTTTCATCTTATGTTTGATTTCCAAATTTTTTTTTATGGAATTTTTAGGAGATTGACTATCATTTTCGTTATTAATTTGTCCTCATTTTAAATATTTTATTTTCTTTTAAACAAAACGTAAATTATGATGTTTGTTGTTCATTGATGTATTCATTTCCTTCTTTTTTTTTAAAAAAAAAATTATCATCAAAACAACCTAATTGGACTCATCCATCTTTCAATATTAGGAGATACAACATACTTAAATTACAATGTATATTAAGTTTTTTAAATATTGTCTCCATGTATATATACACATAGACAACAATACTGATTATATAGAAGTACTTCAAATTTTGTAAAATTTCCTGAATTTAACTTCAAGCAATGACAACGGTATATATTCAAACAATATAGAAACATACAATTTCATATCACACAAATAATATTATCCAATAATTCTTCGTATTATATATATATATTTAGTAGTTGGATTGTTGTCTTCTTTTTTTCCATTCTTGGTGCTAGTTATGGACATCAGGGCTAGTTCTCGGTGGAGAATAATCCATTAGAACCATGTCGTTGTCGTTTGGAGGGGCCACACCACGATTTTCATAGACAAGATTCTCCAATCTTCTTCTACTTGTCTCTTGTACAAAACTTCGTCCAGCCAAAGAACCTAAAATTCGGGCATAAGTTGGGTTACTTGAATTTGTAAACAAAATAAACATTATGAAGTAAAAACAAAAATGTTAATGAGGAATTGAGACATAGGAATGTATTATTATTTGTGTCAATCACGATAATAATCCAACATAATTTATGTGTTTTTTTATTGTTACCTGTTGGTGTAATAACTAGCAAGAAAATCAAAAGAAAGCTGAATATCTGAATGAGACATTTGCATGAAATTGATGCTGCTTTCTGAACCATCTTTTTGAAAATATGTAATATGATGCTTTTTGGTTTGCTAGTTTGACGGACCTTTTTTTTATGGGTAAACTCACTTTTTATTGCACAAGGATATGGCTTATTCACACCCGTTGGCTTTGTCTTTATATGAAACTTTTTCTCGTAATATAATCAATTTGACGATGAATATCTAAAACTAAAAATGGATAAATATAGTAGTTTGTAAGTTTAAATTGTTTGATATTCTATAAAAGAAAAAAAACGGTTCTTCTATATATAGACTGTACTATTTTTCTTGTAATAGTTAACAATAGCATTCAACTTTCTATATTTATTAAAATTGTTACAAAGTTAATTCAATTCTCTTCGAAACTACAAAGGTAGACCCGTTAACGCTCTCTTTGTCTTGAAATTTCCTTGAGATCTACATATAAACTTATAATTATTTTACACATGTTTAGTAATTTCATTTTCTTTATTGAAATATTTGTGATATTCAAAATTGTTGTATGTTATAAGTTTAGTTCATCCACTTTTACTATTGTGTCAAAGTTGCGACGATTATAATTTATTTAATATGTTTATAAACTTCCAATTATCTCTTTAATGAGCTATGTATATTAATGCGTTATTTTATTATGCTTGTGGAATAGTAATAGAAACAAGATTGAAATATTATATTCAGACTAACACCCCAAAACTTTTAACACAAATATTTTTTTACTTTAAATTAGATACTCGACACTAAAAAGAAGTTTGTTTCGTTAAACCATTTAAATTTCATTTCATAGCCAACGGTTTTATAAATACAAAAAATATAGTATAGATAGGACCAAATTAGCCCTATTTATTTATTTTTAATCTAAACCCTTTAGAGCGTACTTTATGTTTTATTTGTCTATTTTGCAGATTATTTGTGCATTTAGGGCAACAGGGATGAAATACGAAAATTGGAGCTAATTCGGGTGATTTAGAGACTTTTCGAGATAACTTGAGGGCCATGGATCTCGAGGAGGTGAGAAGACCGTGAGGATCATGATTAGCCCGGAGAATGGTTCCAAGGAGTCAAAGGTTCGAGACCTGAGTCAAGCAAGCAACAAAGAAGAATTAAAGAATAAAGCACGCTGGAAGAAGGCCAAGCGTCGAGCTGCTGGCCCATTTCCGAACCCTAGACTTAGAGGGCACGACGTCTCGACGCCATGATTAAAATTCTATAAAAACCCTCGTTTTATTCTTTCCTTAGGGTGTGGTGGAGAGTTGTAATTTTTGGTTTTTCTCTCGGATTCCTCTATCTTTTACGTCTTGAACTCAAGGTTGTTTGTTTTCTTATTGATTCCTCTTGTATTTCATAATTATTATAGTATAGAGTCGCGGGTTTTAGTCGGCTTTATCGCCGTATAAACCCGTTGACGTTGATTGGATGATTATTGGGTTATAGAATGTATTTCTTTGTGAGTTCCATGTACTGAATGTCTCTTTGATTTCATATTGCAAATGTAGTTTGGATTCAATATGTATAATTAGCATGTGTAGTAGGTTAGATTGACGCCCTAACGTGCACCTCGTATAATAATAGTATGCTAAAAAATTAGTTTCCAAGTAGCTAATGGATAATTGGTACAATAGTTGGCACATAGACTGATTTGTGGGCACGGGTCCCAAGAGTAGACTCTGACTTCGTTGTTTGAGACGATAGGTCTAGGATCCAAAATAGTGTTAGAAGTAATCTAGGCATAATTATTTCTAATGTCCTAATCAATCCTCTAGACATCAAGGCAATTGCTTGATTGTTTGATTTGACGGTTCAATCAGATTAATTGATTAATCCATTAGAGTCTAATTCGATCGACGATGTATGATCGGGTTAGATGGCTTACGTGGGCTTTTGGTCTTTTATGAGTTCAGATTAGATCAATTGGGCAATTAAGCAATTTTTGTTAGCATTAAACATGTAGGAATACAATTATCAAAGTAAATCATTCAACTCAAAAAATCTCTCCAATCGGCGTTGCCTAATACCATTAATTTTCTTCCTTGTCTATGTTCCATGCAATTTAATTTCTTGTCTTTTTAATTTCCTTCATTTAAAATTTTTGCATTAGTATCCCAATCTCCCCATTTACCGCTTTTATAACTCAAAATAAATAGGAAATAAATAGCCTACCGCCACTCCCTGCGATCGACCCCGACCACTACTACCGCAAGTAGTTTAGTGATCGTGGATTATAAATTTGCTTTGACACGGACCTTCGACAAGTTCGGGCCCCGTCAAATTGGTCTCGTCAACTACGATGTGAACTGTAGTTCTTAAAAGCTGTTATACGAATGGACTAACTTTTTGGGTACGAAATTTGATGATTCAATGTAAGAACACAAGTGATGATTCAAGTTTTGTTCCTACGAGTATAGAGCTGCAAGAAGTTCCTAATTTTGATGGTTTTTGAATATCAATACTTTTTAAATAGTAGTAGATGTTCACACGAGATTTCGACAAGGAAATTTAATTCGTGGAAATGAACTTGATTTATTTGATTATGTATGTATAAGTGTTACAATCTCTAATATTTATCCTCTGATGCATTCTCTCAAAATGTAGAGTCAGATCTGAGAGCTGGCGATCTTGATCTCAAACGGAGGAAGGTTGAATCTTCAACTTGTATCTTGATGAAGAAACGACTAATTCTTTGGAGTCTTCCAGTCAGTGGATCTTCTGAGTCTTGAGATGGCCAAATTCTGAATCTTGGATCTTCTGAATTCTCTGGACTCTCTGATTTCTGAAGACTCTGGACCTTGGAAGAATGCTCTGGACTCTGTCTGAATCCCCAAAATGAATGGTGGCCTCCTCTATTTATAGAGCAGGTTGAAAGTTGTGGGCATAAGTTTTCCCCATTTTTATAAGTCCATGTGAGCCCTCATAAGTAAATATATGAGTCTAGAAAGGATTGCCCCGTCTGTTCATGGGTTGCACAAAAGCACCACTAAACAAAAGAGAGAAACCAAAAATATAGGAGAAAGCTCATGTACGGCCGCCGCGTCCTTTTTTTTTATAATCTTTTGTATATGTTAACCCTCATGCTCATATAATATGGTGATTTAAAATCGAATGTCATCTTCTGGATTGGTTTTCTAGTTCCCCTAATTATTAAAGGTACATTCGCCCAATTTTATTTAGAGAAAATAAACGAGAGATAAGCAAATCAATGAAAAACTAATAAAAGCAAGAAAATATGGAAACTCAATGGAGAAAGGCCTTAGGGAATTGATTTCACCTATTAGATGCATGAATTAATTTAACGAATAATTAAGAACAAATTCGTAACAAGTTCATAAACCAAGGATTATGAATAATTAAAAGCCTCTGCCAAGTGCAATTAATCCTTTAAGCAAATTAAGAAATTGATATCCCTATCTAATTTGAATAATAAGCATAAGCAATAAGAACAATCCTCATGACGGTTTCTCAAGCAATCCCAAATCTCCCGATTAACGAATTACCTAAGTTATGCAATTGATGGTCTAATCTAAACTACCCTCTCCCGAGCAATTAGTTCAGAAACAACAACATACAATTCGTGATCAAGGGATTATAAGCATTAAACATACGATTGCATAAATAAACCACGTTACGAAACGTCCTAAAAAGCCGTAAATTAATCCATACAAACTAATGGCTACATCAAGCCCCTAAGAAACGAAATCTAGCTACACATGGTCTCTAAAATACAAGCGAAATTAGTCCCAAACATGCTAAAAATAAGTACAAGAAATAAGGAGGAAAGATTAAACTCGTTGGTCGTGATTCCCGTGCGTTCCCGTCACGATCCTCTCGATCCAAGCTCCCAAAATCAAGCTCCCACGGTTTCTCCACTATTTTGTCCATTTTCTCTCTCTAGAAGTCGTTTTTCTCCCTCCCAAAAATAGCTCCCTCAATCCGCAGCATCGCAAACCTTATATACTGTTGAATCTGCTAGACAACATCGAGACGCTAAAGACATAACGTCTCGACGCTGTGTCAATGTACGCCCTAATTAAATCTGGAAAGCTCGCAGCGTCGAGACGCTGAGGAGACGCTACCTCGAATTCAGGCGCGCGCTAACTTATGCTTAGCGTTGAGACGCTCCAAGGGCTAGTGTCTCAACGCTATGCCTTTAATTGATCTTCCTTTTCTATTTTCTTGGCCCAAACTTATTCTTTAGCTCCTAAATCATCGGTAATGGTAAAAAATGTCGAATTCCATTGAAATGCTCGATTCCTACAAAACAAAACCAAATAGACATAAAATTGGCCAAAAAGTAACCGAGACTAAGGATAAAAGCACATGAAATATAGCAAAATAAATTGTGCTATCAAATACCCCCAAACTTAAGTATTTGCTAGTCCCGAGCAAAGTAAGAATCAAGCAAAGTAAGAATAAAAATAATCTATCTACAAAAATACTTGAGGAAGTGTTGCTAATGACTCTTGCCTCAGGAATCCCAAATCACAGATAAATCACACTGAAACATTAATGTTTAAACACATTCGTCATGATAAGCCTCATTTATTTCATTCATCTCTCACGTGTGTGTGTGACTAGTCCTCCCTATCTCAATCCTTTAAGCCTGGAACAGTTTTATGCAGCCCTTCGCTCGTTTTCCCCTACTCTGGTTCTAAGTTCCAATCATCAAGCCTCTCCACACTCAAGATGGTAATATGCCACTAGGGTGCCTAAATGGGGTACACAACCCCCAAACTTTGAGTTTTTTTTTTTTTTTTTTTCACAATCAATAATGGTTGTCACTAGCTTTCACACACCTATTGCAAGGACCCTTAACCTGAGTTTCTCTGGTTGGCCTAACTGATCACAACAGGGGTAGCTTTTTTTTACCTTAATTCAAAATTTTCTTTATTCAACTCATCATTTTTTCTTTCCTTTCATTCGTTCATTTTCATCATTTTTTTTAACATGCAAGATATGACATCATTTTCTCCTAAGTGTAACATTACTAACTATCATGCAGATTAACCATCAAATCAGTCCCTAAACCTTTCGAGGTAACAACAAGGTCTAGATCACATAACCCTACTCTAAGCTCGCCAAACTAAGACAAGAGACTATGTGCTCAAATGGTGCAAAAGATTCATGAAATAAAATCAACATATCTTAAATCCTGTCTTTAATTATTGATGCACATAATAACTTACCTGTTTTCTGAAATTAAGTATCCTCATCGGCTGTCAAAATCAAAACAACCTCCACAAAGAAAAACAACTCAGACAGATAACACAATCAACCCAGATCTCAATGGAAATAATAAAAAATTTTGATCCAAAATGATAACCTGAATAAAATCACAATAATACACCTGATAATCCAAAAATGGTCAAATGAGATATAATAAATAATTACAGACCAAAAGTAAAATTAAATATACTTTCCACCCCCAAACTTAAAAATTACATTGTCCTCAATGTAAAATAATAAGATATACAGACCAATATGAGAACAAATACAATGAAAAATAGGAATGAGGGGGAAAGAGACAACCGTGTGCAGAGGGAAGGCGGCACAGCATCACTCGTCCTCGTCCTCAGGCGACTCGTACGGTAGTAAAGGTGGTGCTAAAGGATGACCCGTACTAATAGCCATCTGACACTGATAGGCGTGGGCATGCATGCTCGTAGTGTAGAGGAAATGACGACGATCTCTACGCCTCTCTCTCTGGTGCTCGCGCAGCTGACTCTGGAGCCCCTGTTGGAGAGTTTGGAACTCCAGTCGGTGGCTCTGGAACTCCATGCGCAGCTGCTGCAGCTGCTCCTCGATGGTGGAAGGTGGAACCTCCTAATCTTGCTGCTCAGGATGCTCTGGCTATACATGGATCTGGAAGACTGGTTGAGCACCCTGTGGTCCAGGCCCTCGGTAGCGACTGATGAAATTCTTGTCGATAATCGCCCCGGGGTGGACCAACTCCTCTTAGGCGTCCCACACGACACCAGCAGCTCGGCAAAGGGCTGTGATCAGTGAAGGATGCCCGAGCCCTACTATCGTGCTACGATGGCGGATGTGACGCATGGACTGATGGATGACTTGGTCGACATGTACCGAACGACCTGTGGCGATAGCGAAAAGAAGGATGGCACGACTCTTGGTAAGGTCGCTTAGATGCGCCACAGGCATCAACTTGGCGCAGAGGAAAGTGTGCCATGCCCTGAAATCTACGAACAGGTCGGTGGTCCTGAATCTCACAACTTCCACTCCTGTCATAGCTCATTAACGTCCAGGTGGCCATGCAGGTAGGTGTTGTAGTCATCCCTCTCAAAGTCAGGCAGCCCATAAAACCTATTGATGGTGAGAGAGTCGTAGGGGACACGGTGTCCTCGAACAAAGGATGAAGAGGAAGAATCTTCCATGTTGGCATAGAACTCCCTCACTATATACGCTACCCCGGGCGCAGGATGATGAACAAAGTCGCCCCAACCCCTCGCAACAATGTTGTTTACTAAGTTTGGTTGCATCTCGGGGTCAGGGCTGAAACTTCGCTCAGGAATAAAGTTCCTACTCTCCACATATTTGTCAAATCTCTCTGAGGCTTCACTACTAATGAACCTATATAGGTTAAAAGAAGTGGAGGAGGAGGAGGAAGCTGCAGTGTGTCTCCTAGACCTTTTGTTCATTATGTCTAATGAAAAAGTACTAAAAATCTAGGAGGAAAGTATTTCTATAAATAGTCCCAAGCCAACAGAATCACAACCACCAACTACAAAGATAGCCCGTCCGCCATAGAAATAATGTCACAACAGCAACCACATAGCTCAAAAACAATAGCAAAAGAGTCCAAATAGCTCCAAACAGCGAAAATAATCCAATACAACCGCACCAAGAGCTCACATAAAGATGCTTAAGTGAACCTTAACCCCCAACACTATCCAATGTACTAAAAGCAACAATAAAATAGGGAAGACAGGCTCAAATAAACAAAAACCAGCAGCTAATTTGTGCTCAAAAACCCAAAGACAGCAGCAAACAACTTCAATATTCAGCTCAACACACCACACAACGACAAGAAAGCAATTTTCAGCTCCAAATTCATACAATCCAACCTCTAAATCAACTGAAATGAACGCTTAAGTTAAAATTTATTCTGAAAAGAGGAGTATTTATACCAAGATTTTCACACCCAAGACCAAAACAAGCTGAAAAATCACCAAAAATGAGTAGAGGCTGCTGGAAAACTGACTAAAACTTGAAACCCACGAACTAGAACAGTCCAAATTCGCTGTATATTTGCAACCTTCGAACCTCTCAGCCAAATCGGGCTAGAAACGCCGGAGATACACCCAAACTCACGGCTAAATCAGCTGAAAACGCTGCAACCCCACCGAAAGCTTCAAGAACACGAGACCCACGACTTAACAACACTAAAAATGCGACAAAAAACAACAAACCCACGAGTAAAACGCTGCCAATCTGAAAAATTGGCACAAATGGAGTACAAAATCAAGAATGTGAGCAAGAGATTCAAAGAAAAATGTTGAAATCGAAGAAGGAGAGCAGGGGGATGAAGGGGAAGAAGGAAATGGCGGCTAGGGCATAAGAAAAAAATTCAAACCCTCAAAATTTCGATTATGGAATTTTTAGTTCCAGAATCGCGACAGCGTCACGACGCTAATGGCTAAAGCGTCGCGACGCTGTCGCGATTTTAGCCCAAAACGCGCGTTTCTCTTTATTTATTTATTTATTTATTAAAAACCCAACACTTTTCTTTAATTAATTTTTTTTCAAATTTTTTTTTCTTTATTTTCTTTTCCTTAATAAAAAGAAAGCTTCACCTGCATCAAAAGGAAAGAAAAAGTGAGAAAAAAATTAACAAACTAAAAATAAAAATAAAAGATAAAGGAATCGAATCTAAAGAAATCAAATAAAAAATAAAAAGAATAAAAAAAACTTGGGTTGCCTCCCAAAAGCACTTGTTTAACGTCTTTAGCTCGACGTGTTGGCCGTGTATGCTTCAAGGATGTCTATTGTCCTGGGATCCACCAGAGGTGCTCTTACTTGCACCTTTTCTGTAACCGACCATCATAACTTCAGAAAAATCTGTAGAGACTCCAACCGCTTTAAAAACTTCTTTTTCATGTAGGACTCGCACAGTCAGCTCCCTACGCTCGATGTCAATGATAACCCGCCCAGTTGCAAGGAATGGTCTCCCTAAAATAACAGGCACTAACGGATTTTCCTTTACATCCATTACAAAGAAGTCAACTGGCAGAAAAAATTTCCCTACTTAAATTAAAACATTCTCTACTACTCCGTATGGACTAACTACAGATTGGTCAGCTAACTGGAGTTTCACTGCAATAGGTTTGATCTCTCCTATGTTTACCTTTTTACATAAAGATAAAGAAATTATGTTAATGCTAGCGCCTAAATCACATAAAGCACGAAAAGAATGAGTACCAAAATTGCAGGGAAAAGAAAAACTCCCTGGATCAGCAAGTTTATCAGGCACATTCTTTTGAAGTCGAGCATTGCATGTAGAGGTGAGGAATATTGTCTCTACTTTCTTTTCCTTCTTTTTCCTCGAAAGCCATTCCTTCATAAATTGTACATATTTGGGCATCTGCTCCAAAGCCTCTGCAAATGGTAAATTAATATTTAAACTCATAAAAATATCAAGAAACTTCTTAAATTGAGTTGAGTAATTCTTTTTCTTCTTTTTCTTGGGTTTTGGAACCAGAACGGTAAGTGAAGGAATAAGAGGGTCAGAAGTAAACTTTTCAGCTTCGTTTGAAGACGATCCCTCTTCAACTTTTTCCTTAGTTACTTCAGGCTCATGAATCTCCTGTGCCTCAGCTACTTCAACTTCCTCCACTTGATGCACAGTGATGGCCTTGCAATACTCCATTTGGGTTTTCTCTGGCTCAGCTGTAGATTTACCTTTCTGCATAGTGTTTACAACATTCACCAACTGACCTAATTGAGTTTCTATGTTATTAATTGTTGCACTGTGGCCTGTTACTGTGGTATTTATTGCTATCACAGCTTCCTCCAACTTGTTAGTGTTGGGTTTTATGCCCTAAAACTCGTAGATAGTAAATGTACATTTGACCGAACATTAATAAAGTGATGTATTATTCAGTGTTTGTATTATATCTTGTCTTATTAACCATAATCCAATAAACTAAACATCCAAGGCTAATAGAATGAGGCTTGAACTAGTATGTAGGGACATACGGGGATCGATGTTCAAGTTTTAGCCTAAAGGGTCTGTAGTATAGGGATAAGGCTGGGTACCTTATCTTGGTGACACTATGGATACGACCCGCTTTGTATATTGATACAAACGTAGTGATCCAATGCGTTCATGTGGTTGACATGCTAGTGGGGGTATCCTTTGCAATGAGTTTGCACAAAGACCGGACCGCGAAATAGTTTACCACTAACTGTAACACCGTTAGTTAGTTCAATTTCTATTTCACTAGGATGACCTAGGCAACTTGGCCTTAATCCTAAGTGGATTATGGACTCCTGTCCATGAGGGATTGTCCTTTGATTTGTATGGGTGAGAGTGGCTTGTTCGCCGACTCAATAAGCCTACCATTTTGGGGACAAGACCGAGTGGGGAGCTTGGAACGTAGTCTTACAAGATGGAATTCCCTCCTTCCCGATATTAGGGTAAGTAGAGGTGTGTTCCCTTAAGTTGTGTCTCCGGGTCTTGAACAATGGGCCCTACCCTCTTTATGCCACGAGAGGAATTTCTGTTTGTTGGTTGGACCACAAACAGGTTGTTCATTAGAGGAGCACTGATACTTAAGGATCAAGAGGTAGCCCAGGGGTAAAACGTTAATTTGACCTAGCTGGGGTACGAACACACGTGAAGGGCTAACTTGCTGTTGACGGTCGATATCCGTGGACACAGAAATATATTTGCAGTGAGAAGAGTGCAGTTGTGGTTCTTTAGTAGAGTGAACCATAGTTGACGAATATTGATTAACTTGGTTAATGAGTTTAGCGAACTAATCTCATATCGTTGGAGCTTCTGATTGGTAGGTCCATTAGGTCCCACCGGTAGCTCATTTAGGGCGTTGAGGTGAAATTCTAAGGAAGGATTAAGTATTCGAAGGGGTTCGAATATTATACTAAAATATGAATTTGATTCATATTAAAACTATAGGTTATAATTAATGTGCATTGGATGTATGTTAATACTATAGTTTTGAGAGAGAGAATAATAATTGAATATGTGATGTTCAATTTTATTAATTTTTTTAATTAATTAATTTTGAATTAATTAATTGATTGAGTTTAATTAAATTTGATTTAATTAAACTATATGTTAAAGAGGGATATTAATTTAAATAAGATTTAAATTAATGTTGTTTTAATTAATATTGATTAATAGAATTTAATTAATTATAATTTAAATTTTGAATTTTAAATTTATAATTAATTAAAAATCAGGTAACTGATTGTGCAGTTACCTGAAGTGATGCGTGCGGTTACCCTAACTTTACTCTCCTGATCGATAGGTAAAGGTTAAGGGTCTCTCTTCTTTTTTGGGTGATTCCAACTCTCACGTAATCTCTCCCTCTCCTTGCTCTCTCGATTTTTCTCCATCTCTGTGATCTACAGAAACAAAATCCTTCAAAATTCCCTTAGAATTTTTGCTCCCACAAGCTCCCTACGCGTATTGCCTATCAAGGATACCGGTCAAACTCTTTTGGTGGTGTTCGAGGTAGATTTGCAGCGAAGGAAAAGTTCTAAGGTTGCTGGAATTTTCTACATTCCAAAGGAATTTAGGCAAAGCATTCAAGAACTTCTACAAGGGTAAGTAGTTCTTGACTAAGGATCGTTAGGATCCAATTCTAGATTAGATCTAGAATTCTTTTTCTAATTTACAGCATGTTATGTATGTTTGCAGCAAGTATAAATTCTCTTATGTTGCTGTAAAATTTATCTTTTGTGACCCGTATTGGTATTTTAATTATGATTTAAAATCAATGTGGTTTTCTCTTCGTTTCCGCTGCGAAAGAGCTTTTATCCCTTCAATGGGTATCAGAGCCATCTTTGATTTTTTTTTTCATAATTGAAATTTGCGGATTCACTTTCATGGTGGGATTAATTTGCATTGTGAATGTTGGTTTGCAATAAATTGTTTTGATTTAATTTTGCCATAGATTTACAGTAATTTAATTGATTTGATCATGTAAGGCCCCTTCGTTTTTGGGCAAAATTCTGTAAATCGAGTCTGTACTAGTCCGGGTCATGTTTAGGCTTGAAAATCGATGAAGATCGTGGAAGAAATCGATGAAAATCGTGAAGAACAGTCGCGGTTCTGCCCAGAAAACAGTGTTGGTGGTATGATTTTCCGCAAGCGCACGGGTCGTCACAAGTAATATAAAACGGTAGTAATACCGAGTATCGAATCCTCAGGGAAATTGAATTAATTCCATTAAGTACCAAGAATCATCATGTTTTAATTTTATTTAGAAGATCAACTCGAATGATAGTGCGAAAATTATAAGAATTAATAAAAATAAACATGTAATAATGAAATGAAAATAACCAAATAAGGGAACTTGACCTAGGGTGTTATCTAGTTTTCTTGGATTTGTAGCTCAATTACATGGATGTATGTAACTAATAATCTTCAATTCCATAAATCTAGAAGTAATTTTAAGCGGATTTCTCTTTCAAGCTCCTCCACGTCTCATACCATCATAACTAATTTATGTGTCCATCTCCTTAGTTAATCATAGTATGGCATTAAGCAACTTCATAATCAATTTCTAACAATTCTCTTTCACTCTCGTGTTCCAAGCAATCGTTAGCCATGCAATTAGGATCTAACCTAATTTCTCTCTGTCGAGTATCAATTTAGACCATCATAACAATTAATCCGTGATCAAGAGATTAAAAGCATTAAGCAAGAATTGCATAGATGAAATATGGAGAATTTCATTACATAATCCAAGTAATTGCGCTACAATATCCAATTAACTAGAATAACGACCCTAGGTCTCAAGATCTACTCACAAATGGAAATAATTTTGGCAAAATGATCTTGATCCATAGGCCTAACTTAAATTACAACAAGGAATTATAAAGAAGTAAGGAAGAAATAACCGATAAGTCGATCCCAAGCTCCCGTTACGATCATCTCGAATCTCGAGCCTTAGAATCTCGCTTAATTCCCACTTTTTCTCCACAATTCTTCTCACTTTTTCTCTCTATTGAGCTAGGGGAGAGCTCCCCCAAATTTGGGATGATTTGAACCAAAGGGAAGGGGCCTTTTTATAGTGCAAGGGGCTGAAATTTTCTTGCTGAACAAGTCGACAGCGTCGAGACGCTACGTCACAGCGTCGAGACGCTGTGACGTCATGTTGTCTTGGGGCAGAAGTTGTCGCAGCGTCGCGACGCTATCGCGATTTTTGCACGCGCTATCTGACCACCTAGCGTTGAGACGCTACGGTCCTAGCGTTGAGACGCTACGGTCCTAGCGTTGAGACGCTACGGTCCTAGCGTTGAGACGCTACAGTCCTAGCGTTGAGACGCTAGGCCTTCTTGAAGCCTGATTTGCAGATTTTTGCCTCCTTTCTTAAATCTTTTGGGCTTTTTGGGCCTCCCACTTTAATTATCTTCTCTTCTTGGACTTTAGGGCTTAGATCTTCAATGATTATTCTTTAAATTGCCCAAAAAGTCTCCAAATTTACCCAAATTCTCTTAAAATCTCAGTTTTGTTGCCCGAACTCGGTTTTCTGTAAAATCAACATAAAAATACATTAAAGCTCACAATTTATGCACAAAACTAGCTAAAATTAATAGGAAAATGATGACATTTTTGCATGTCATCACACCCCCGAACTTAAAGTTTTGCTAGTCCCGAGCAAAATAAAGTAATGCATATGAATCATAACTTGCATGTTAACAACTCTATCCTCAATGCTTCTAGCCATGAATGCAAACTATTGAAACAAATAAGTAAGCATGAACAATTATCAAGAAGCTTTAAAATTTAATCCTATCCTCCCTTGCAAAAACGAATCATCATTTGTCTTATCATAATCTTTACTAGCCCGGAATCATTTATATACTCCTCCATTCATCTTCCCCCTACACTGGCACTAAAGCTCGCCCTTTTAGCCATCATACTTATCTAGCAAGCACTACCTTACTAAGGTGCCCATAATTCTTGAGGCGTTCCCCAAACTTTTCTCTTTTTTTTTTTTATTTTTTTTTATTTTTTAGAAGAAATATGGAGATAATCCTTTTAGATGTAGCGCCTTCGTTCTGGCTTGCCAACATTGGTGATGAAAGCATCCAACTACGAGCACTTTATCTTTCAGGATGCCAAAGCATGCTCATTTCTTTCCAGCGTTTTCATGCAAAGGCAAACGATGGGTGTCATGAATGCCCCTGGTTACTAACGCTTTCAAGAAAGTGGAGCATTTATTATTATTATTATTATTATTATTGTTGAGCAAATCATTTCTTTTTCCCAAAGCTCATTATTACTAACTATTACGCAGGAAAGCTATCTAGACAAACTTTACACCTATCGGAGTGACAACAAACTTCCAAAGCATATAACTTTCATCTAGGCTTTCAAAATCATAATAAAACAAGTGAATCAACATACTTTGCAAGGGGATCAAAGATAAATTTTAAATTTTTTTTGAATTTAGACATGCTTCCAAATTTGCAACAATAAGAGAGAATCATGGCTGAAAGCAAATCATCAGACGTCATCATCATCAACATGCATTTAATTCATCATAAGCATTACTTTTCTTATGCAAAACCTAAGCAGAGCGAATCTCCCCCCCAAACTTAAAATATACATTGTCCCCAAATGTATGAACATTTAATTAGATAAAGAGAGATCGATACTGCCCTGAAAAAGCGAGAGAGTCTGAAACATCTTGAATTTTCGTCCGAAGAGAGAATGAGCGGATAGGTGTGATTTCACGAACTTCCTACATAAGGATCAATCTCAAGGGAGCATTATGATCAATACAAAAAACAAAAATGAAACTTAAAAACTTAAACAGCTTGGGTTGCCTCCCAAGAAGCGCTTGTTTAACGTCCTGAGCTAGACGGGGCTTTGTCACCCTGGATCCGTTAAAATCATCTTTTCGACCTTGCGTTCTTCGAATCCACAATAGTGCTTCACTCTTTGAGCATTAACTTTAAAAGTTAACCCGCTATTATCCATTAATTCAATTGGTCCATATGGGGATACTTCCTTGATTATGAATGGGCCGGACCATCTTGACTTCAATTTTCCTGGGAATAATCGCAATCGAGAATTGAATAGAAGAACTTGCTGCCCTGGCCCAAAAGAACGTTTTTGGATTAAATTATCATGCCATCTTGCGGTTCTTTCCTTATAGAGCTTTGCGTTTTCATATGCCTGGCTCCTGAATTCTTCTAATTCGTTGAGTTGCAGAAGACGTTGTTCCCCAGCCTTCTCTGCGTCCAAGTTTAGTTTCTTGATAGCCCAATATGCTTTGTGCTCGAGCTCCACAGGCAGGTGACAAGCCTTACCATACACTAATCGATACGGGGATGTACCGATTGGAGTTTTGAAAGCTGTCCGGTAGGCCCACAAAGCATCGTCCAACTTGTATGCCCAGTCCTTTCTGTTGATACGAACTGTCTTTTCTAGAATTTGCTTAATCTCCCTGTTAGAAATCTCTGCTTGCCCGTTAGTCTGGGGATGATAAGCTAAAGAAGTCTTATGCTTGACACCATATTTCCTCAGTAATGATTCAAACAATTTATTGCAAAAATGAGACACCTCATCACTAATTATAGCTCGTGGTGTGCCAAATCTAGTGAAAATATTTTTATGCAAGAAACGTAACACAACACGAGCATCAATAGTCTTTGTGGCTACTGCCTCTACCCATTTAGATACGTAATCAACAGCAACTAGGATGTACGAGTATCCATTGGAAGAGGGAAAAGGGCCCATAAAGTCCATGCCCCACACATCAAAAAGTTCAACTTCGAGAATAGGGGTAAAAGGCATTTCATGGCGTCTAGAAATATTTCCTGTCCTTTGACATCTATCACATGTTCTCACAAAGGTATAACAATCTTTAAATAAAGTAGGCCAATAAAAACCAGATTGAAGTACCTTTGCGGCAGTACGAGTTGGTCCAAAATGACCACCATAAGGAGAGGCATGACAATCATGTATAATTTTACCTACTTCTTCTGCTGGAATGCACCTTCGAATGATTTGGTCAGAACATACTTTAAAGAGAAATGGGTCATTCCACAGATAGGACTTCACATCATGGAAAAACTTCTTTCTTTTCTGAGCATTTAAGTCTGGAGGTATTTCTTTTCCTGCAAGAAAGTTTACAAAATCGGCGTACCAAGGAAAAGAAGTTTTAACAGCATATAACCTTTCATCAGGAAAAACTTCTTTAATAGGAAAGGTTGCAATGTTCTTTTCATGCTTTATCCGAGACAAATGATCTGCGACTACATTCTCGCAACCTTTTCTATCCTTGATCTCATAGTCAAATTCTTGCAATAACAGAATCCATCTTATGAGTCTGGGCTTGGAATCCTTTTTACTACTCAAATAACGAATAGCAGCGTGGTCAGTATGCACTATAACCTTTGTACCGAGTAAATAGGGCCTAAACTTATCGAAAGCGAACACAACAGCAAGCATCTCCTTCTCTGTAGTGGTGTAGTTTTGCTGAGCACTATCTAAAGTTCTGCTTGCATAATAGATTGCCCTAAAGAACTTATCTCGTCGTTGCCCTAAGACAGCTCCTAAAGCATAATCACTAGCATCGCACATGATTTCAAATGGTTGACTCCAGTCAGGGACAACAATGATGGGTGCAGAAATCAATTTTTCCTTCAAAAGATTAAATGCTAGCAAACATTCTTTTGAAAACACAAATGGAGCATCATTTTCAAGCAAATGGCACAGGGGTTTAGCCACTTTTGAGAAATCTTTTATAAAACGCCTGTAAAACCCTGCGTGGCCTAAGAAACTACGAACTCCTTTAACATTAATGGGAGGAGGAAGTTGCTCAATAGCAGAAATCTTGGCTTTATCAACCTCCAAACCCTTTTCAGACACCTTGTGACCTAAGACTATCCCTTCTTTCACCATAAAATGGCATTTTTCCCAATTTAAAACAAGGTTAGTCTCTTGGCATCTTTGCAAAACACGAGAGAGATTATGCAAACAGTTATCAAAGGATGAACCAAAAACAGAGAAGTCATCCATAAATACTTCCATGATCTCTTCTACAAAGTCTGAAAATATGGCCATCATACAACGTTGAAAGGTAGCTGGAGCATTACATAGTCCAAATGGCATACGCCGAAAAGCATATGTGCCATAGGGACACGTAAATGTTGTTTTCTCTTGGTCTTCGGGTGCAATCGCGATTTGATTATAGCCCGAATAACCATCAAGAAAACAATAATATGGATACCCAGCTAGCCTATCAAGCATTTGATCAATAAAGGGGAGGGGGAAATGGTCTTTTCTGGTGGCTTTATTTAACTTCCTATAATCGATACACACACGCCAACCGGTGACTGTCCTAGTAAAAATGGATTCATCTTTCTCATTCTTAACAACAGTCATTCCCCCTTTCTTAGGCACAACTTGAACAGGACTCACCCAAGGGCTGTCAGATATAGCATATATAATTCCTGCATTTAATAATTTTAATACCTCGGCTTTTACCACTTCCTTCATTGCTGGATTTAATCTCCTTTGGTGTTCTACTGTAGGATTAAAGGCATCTTCCATTAAAATTTTATGCATGACAATTGAAGGACTAATACCCTTAATATCACTAATGGACCATCCTAAGGCAGATTTATGCTTTTTCAAAACGTCCAACAATTTTTCCTCTTCTACTTTACTTAAACCAGCAGAAATAATAACAGGAAAAGTAGAAGAGTCTCCTAAGAATGCATAGCGCAAGTGGGCAGGCAATTGTTTTAATTCAGGGGAAGGGACATCAACTTGAGCACAAATATCTAATGACAACGTTCCTTCCCTTCCTAAAGATTTATCAATTAGAGCATTTTTCTAATCAACATCTAATAATTCATCTCCAAACACGTCAGGCATGCTTATCTCATAATGATCAACAGTAGACTCTGACTCTACACATGCATTGATAATAGCGTCAACTGAATCAATCGAGAAGCAGGAGCTAACCTCTTCTGGATGTTTTAATGCATTAAAAAGGTTGAACACTACCTCGTCGTCTTCCACTCTGAGAGTCAGGGTTCCTTTTTGTACCTCAATTAGAGCACGAGTGGTTGCCAAAAATGGTCTCCCAAGAATGATCGGGACTTCAGGGTCTTCTTCCATTTCTAAAACTACAAAGTCCGCAGGGAATATGAATTTGTCGACATTGATCAGAACATCCTCTAATACACCTTTGGGGTATGTCATTGAACGATCTGCCAATTGCAAGACAATTGTGGTCGACTTCAATTCCCCCAAACCCAGTTTCCTGTAAACACTGAATGGCATTAGGTTTATACTTGCCCCTAAATAACACAAAGCTTTTTTTATGAACAAACTACCAACAGTACACGGAAGAGTAAAACTCCCTGGATCTTTTAATTTTGGTGGTAGATGTTTCTGGATTATGGCACTGCACTCGGCTGTCATATTCACTGTCTCATGGTTCTCGAATTTCTTTTTCTTTGACAATATTTCTTTCATAAACTTGGCATAGTGTGGCATCTGTTCCAAAGCATCAGCAAAAGGAATGTTAATATGAAGTTGTTTAAAAATATCAAGAAACTTTGAAAATTCAGCATCCAACTTTTTCTTTTGAAATCTCTGAGGATAAGGAATCTGGTTAAGAACTAAAGGAATAGAATCAGAAGACTTATCTGGTACTGATGGTGCTGACTCTTCCTCTGGTTTGTGTTCATCTTCCTCATCCACTATCCTTCTAGTGATGGGGTTTGTTTCTTCTTTTCTTTCAATTTCTCTTAACTGTTTCCCACTTCTAAGAGATATGGCGGGGCATTGTTCGTGTGGGTCCATGGCGATGTCATTGGATAAATTTCCCTGCTGGATTTCCTTCATAAATATTGCCATTTGATCCATGACAATATCTACTTTGGCTTGAACCTTTTCATTCAAATTTCTAGTCTCATTCATGAAGTTTCTCAGCATTTCTTCCAAAGGGCTTTTCTTTTCTTCAGGCTTAGGTTCTTCTTTTACTTCGGCTTTCGGTGCATTTGGAATTTCTGATCCCGTGAGTTTGGTTAGAACCTTGGTTAGAGCTTCGACTTGCAACCTTAAAGCACTTACCTAATTATTCTCACATGGTTTCTCCTTAATTTTGGACTTTGGTTGCCATTGGTAACTTGTCAAAGCCAACTCTTCTATTATGGGTCGTGCCTCCTTGACAGTTTTGGCTAAAAAGTTTCCTCCAGCCGTAGTGTCAAGAATCGTCTTTAAATTCCTATTTAACCCACTGTAGAAAAGTTGAATTTGAAGCCAATCCGGATATCCATGTTGTGGGCATTTCCTTAACAAATCCTTATATCTCTCCCAAGCTTCATATAATTGCTCTTCCTCTAATTGTTGAAATTTTCCAATTTCAGCTCTAAGCTTGGTAATCTTTTCTAATGGGAAAAATTTTGCAAGGAAAGCTTTGACTAGATCATTCCAACCAAGGATGCTATTTGAGGTTAACGAGTCTAACCAATCTCTAGCCTTGTCTTGTAAAGAAAATGGGAATAACTGCAACCGAATTGAGTCAGGGCTAACTCCTCCCATTTTTACAGTTCCACAGATATTCAAAAATGATCTTAGGTGATTGTGTGGATCTTCTGATGGATGGCCTTTGAAAGCATTCTCTCTTACCATTTGAATGAGACTAGCTTTGAGCTCAAAATTATCGACAGTGACTGGCTCATAAGCTATTCCAGAATAGTTTAATGGAAATTCAGGCAAGAAATAATCTCGGATTGCTTTGTCTTCTGCCATGATTAAATCTCAAAAGAACAGATTATCCACCTTATAACTCCAAAAAAATAAAATGCAGAAAAATAAATTTCTAAATTAAAATCAAACACTTAATTCTCAATATTAACAGAAAAAATTACAATTTCCCCGGCAACGGCGCCAAAAACT
This sequence comes from Luffa acutangula, assembly GCA_036850905.1. Classification (NCBI taxonomy): domain Eukaryota; kingdom Viridiplantae; phylum Streptophyta; class Magnoliopsida; order Cucurbitales; family Cucurbitaceae; genus Luffa; species Luffa acutangula. Next base: position 12,993,412 of record CM072087.1, read on the forward strand.
TGATAGTAGTACGATTTTCCGCAAGCGCACGGGTCGTCACAAGTAATATAAAACGGTAGTAATACCGAGTATCGAATCCTCAGGGAAATTGAATTAATTCCATTAAGTACCAAGAATCATCATGTTTTAATTTTATTTAGAAGATCAACTCGAATGATAGTGCGAAGATTAAAAGAATTAATAAAAATAAACATGTAATAATGAAATGAAAATAACCAAATAAGGGAACTTGACCTAGGGTGTTATCTAGTTTTCTTGGATTTGTAGCTCAATTACATGGATGTATGTAACTAATAATCTTCAATTCCATAAATCTAGAAGTAATTTTAAGCGGATTTCTCTTTCAAGCTCCTCCACGTCTCATACCATCATAACTAATTTATGTGTCCATCTCCTTAGTTAATCATAGTATGGCATTAAGCAACTTCATAATCAATTTCTAACAATTCTCTTTCACTCTCGTGTTCCAAGCAATCGTTAGCCATGCAATTAGGATCTAACCTAATTTCTCTCTGTCGAGTATCAATTTAGACCATCATAACAATTAATCCGTGATCAAGAGATTAAAAGCATTAAGCAAGAATTGCATAGATGAAATATGGAGAATTTCATTACATAATCCAAGTAATTGCGCTACAATATCCAATTAACTAGAATAACGACCCTAGGTCTCAAGATCTACTCACAAATGGAAATAATTTTGGCAAAATGATCTTGATCCATAGGCCTAACTCAAATTACAACAAGGAATTATAAAGAAGTAAGGAAGAAATAACCGATAAGTCGATCCCAAGCTCCCGTTACGATCATCTCGAATCTCGAGCCTTAGAATCTCGCTTAATTCCCACTTTTTCTCCACAATTCTTCTCACTTTTTCTCTCTATTGAGCTAGGGGAGAGCTCCCCCAAATTTGGGATGATTTGAACCAAAGGGAAGGGGCCTTTTTATAGTGCAAGGGGCTGAAATTTTCTTGCTGAACAAGTCGACAGCGTCTCGACGCTACGTCACAGCGTCTCGACGCTGTGACGTCATGTTGTCTTGGGGCAGAAGTTGTCGCAGCGTCGCGACGCTACGCAGACAGCGTCGCGACGCTATCGCTATTTTTGCACGTGCTATCTGACCACCTAGCGTTGAGATGCTACGGTCCTAGCGTCTCGACGCTAGGCCTTCTAGAAGCCTGATTTGCAGATTTTTGCCTCCTTTCTTAAATATTTTGGGCTTTTTGGGCCTCCCACTTTAATTATCTTCTCTTCTTGGACTTTAGGGCTTAGATCTTCAATGATTATTCTTTAAATTGCCCAAAAAGTCTCCAAATTTACCCAAATTCTCTTAAAATCTCAGTTTTGTTGCCCGAACTCGGTTTTCTGTAAAATCAACATAAAAATACATTAAAGCTCACAATTTATGCACAAAACTAGCTAAAATTAATAGGAAAATGATGACATTTTTGCATGTCATCAAACAGCTCCAGACTTAACAGCGTCGGGACGCTAGGAGTTGAGCGCCTCGACGCTGTCGCGATTCCACGCTCTAGACGGTTGAAATCGCGCCACATCGGGACGCTAACTGCTCAGCGTCTCGACGCTGTCACGATTTCGTGCGGCGCCTGTTTTTTCGTAAAGACGTGGGTGGTGCCCTAATTGGCTGGTCTGGTTCGTACGTTTTGGGTTAGCTGGGACCGATTTGGTCCGGTTCAACCCGGTTTGGGCACGGTTCGAGTTTTTCAAGTCCGGTTCGAAGTGGTTCGGGTCGTTTCGTGGATCCTAGACCAGTTTTTGGAGCTGTACTTTATGTAATTGGATAGTTTAAAGCTTTAATTAGTGTAATTTTTGCTTTATTTATCCTAGGGGCCAATTAAATCGGTTTATTCGCTATTTAAATGCTTTGTGGATGTCATTTAAATTTTAATCCCACCTTAGGATATAAAGCATGCTCATGCATTATGTATGCTATAATGTGATTATAATTTTTGATGATAATGCATGGATTTTAATGATTTATTTAATATATAGTTGAGTTATATTAAATTCATGAAAATGGAATAGTATGATGCATGCAATTACATAGTTTTAATATAAGAGTTATATTAAAAATAAATTGTTTGCAGCATGCTAAGTTGATTTCCATTTTTGGCAGTAATAAAATTGTTTATGTATTAAAAATTGAAATCAAGTTGCATTGAGCATGATGCATCTGTAGGTTAATATAAGAGTTATATTAATTTCATGGAATGCATAGTTATATAGTTTAATTTGATTAATTAGAATATGATTATTAATTGATTTAAACTATAGTTTGCACGATTATAGGGCTAATCATTAAAATTTTGAAATAGTTTAAAATTTATGATTAGAAACCGTCAATCTATAATCAAGACATGCATGCTCACATAGGATCTTAGGTTAAAATGAATTAATTTTAATGAGTTACAATTAATTAGATCTAAGATCATTTTCTAATAGGATTAGAAATTCTTACTTAGTTTTAAAATAGTTTTAATAAACTAAGTAGGACAAACATTCCTGAGATTATAAGGGAACTCTACCAGTGAAGTTCTGTCTAAGGATTGGAGGTATTTAAGTTGATGGTATACGGAACACCTCCTACCTTGGAACTCATCTGGAACACCGGAGTTGAATTAATCTCAGGTTAATGTTAGAATAATGTCGCTAGGTAAATTAAATTTGTTTAATGCACCTAGACATTAGGTCTTATTATAATAGTTATAATAGGACTAGACTTAGATAAATGACTTAGCCGGATTTATCTAGGTTTAAACAAACCCTAAAATACCCGATAGGTTACTTTAGTGGGAGGAAAATTACAAAACTTAATTTAAATTGAGTTTTGCTCCTACGTCCCTGTATAGTTCACACCGTGAGATCCATGCTCGGCTTCGTGCCGTCGTAGAGTGGCCTCCCTTCGGAGAGTGTTTGCATGGGTCAATATCAAGGTGAATGGGGAAAGTAACTATAGTAAGTGGGAGCGGGACGCGTGTCAACGTATCCTTCGATCTCCACCCCTAGGTCACAACGTCAGATTCCTATGATCTGCCTGCGTGTTGCCCTGGAGCAACCACCCCTTCGGAGGGCCTGATCATAGGATTCGGAACACCGTGAACTCCTGAATAGGATAGGGTCGCTTAGGCTAATTACCAACAGTTGTCTTTCCTAACGTTAGCCTGTTGGTCCGTGCCTCTGAGATCTGAAAGTGGGAGGGTTACACTTACGGGGAGGAGTTAATTTGTTAACAAATCCTTGACCGAACAACGGTGGTTAATACTTAATGGAATATGAGTTATTCTTGTATTAGAAATTGACTGAGAAGAGTCTCATTTTAGAGGAGGAACAACTGATCACCCTTCGGTGACTGTTCTTCTAAACCTCTAAAGCATCGTTGAGAAACACAATCATAGTTTTATTAGGGTTCCTTGATTGTTTGTTTGCAAAATTGATTGGATGTATGCAATTGTTTGTATTGCTTGTGTGATGGGTTAAGGCAAAGATAACTAATACGGTCACTTGTTTGTTTTTTCAGCAATGTCTTCCTCCATTATTTCCTTGCTTAAAAACGAACAACTTACTGGCGAAAATTTTCCACAATGGAAATCTAATCTCAACACTATACTCGTGGTAGAAGATCTTAGGTTCGTCTTAACGGAGGAATGTCCTCCCGTTCCCCCTCGCACCGTCGCTCCGGCAGTTAAGGACGCCTATGAACGCTGGACTAAGGCCAACGAGAAGGTCAAAGTCTACATACTGGTCAGCTTATCTGAAGTACTGGCCAAGCGTTATGAAAAAGTGGAAACTGCTAGGGAGATTATGAATTCCCTGCAGGAGATGTTTGGACTTCCGTCCTACCAGCTCCACCACGACGCCTTGAAGAACGTCTTCAATGCCAAGATGCTGGAAAGTCAATCTATTCGAGAACACGTCTTGGACATGATTCACCAGTTCAACATAGTTGAGGCAAATGGCGGGGTTGTCTGCGAGCGCAGTCAGGTTGTGTTCATCCTTCACTCGCTCCCAGCGAGCTATCTGTCATTCAGGACGAACGTGAGCATGAATAAGATTAAGTTCAACCTGACTACCCTCCTCTCGGAGTTACAGATTTATGAATCGCTGCAAAAGAGCAAGGGAAATAATGTGGTTAAAGGAGAGGCCAATGTGGCCCATTCCAAGAAGAAGTTCCTGAAGGGTTCATCCTCAGGGACTAAATCTGTACCACAGGCTTCTTCATCGAAGCAGATACAGAAGAGGAAGGGAGACAAGGGGAAGGCTCCTCCACAGGCTGTGCAAGGGAAGGGGAAGGCCAAGGTCGTGGCCGACAAAGGCAAGTGCTTCAACTGCAACGCAGATGGTCATTGGAAGCGGAAGTGTCCCCGCTACCTTGTTGAGAAGAGAAGAGAAAAAGAAGGTAAATTCGATTTACTTGTGTTAGAAACTTGATGAGTTTTCCTGGATATTGGATCGGGAGCCACTAATCATGTTTGCTCTTCTTTTCTGGGAAATAATTTCCAGCAGCTGGCAGAGGGTGAAATGACGCTCAAGGTTGGAACGGGAGACGTTGTTTCAGCTCGTGCAGTGGGAGCTGCTAAATTATTCTTTAGAAATAGTTTAATTTTAGAGAACTTGTACTTGGTTCCTAGAATTAAAAGGAACCTTATTTCTGTTTCAACTTTACTAGAGCAGTGTTATTCAATTTCCTTCTTGCTTAATGAAGCTTTAATTTCAAAGAATGGAATTTACATTTGTTCTGCAAAGCGTGAGAAAAATTTATTTGTGTTAAGACCAACTGATGCTATGGCTATTTTAAGTCATGAAATGTTTAAAACGGTCGAAACGCAAAATAAAAGGCAAAAAGTTTCTCCTTTAAGTAACAACACGTATCTTTGGCACCTTCGTCTTGGTCATATTAACATCGATCGGATCGATCGTTTGGTTAAAAATGGACTTCTAACTGATATAGAAGATACATCTTTACCACCCTGTGAATCGTGTCTCGAGGGTAAAATGACCAAGAGGCCTTTTACTGGAAAAGGTTATAGGGCCAAAGAACCACTTGAACTAATACATTCGGATCTTTGTGGTCCAATGAATGTAAAGGCTCGAGGTGGTTATGAATATTTCATCTCTTTCATAGATGATTATTCTCGATACGGTTACTTGTACCTGATGGGCCATAAGTCTGAGGCTCTTGAAAAGTTCCTAGAGTTTAAGGCTGAGGTAGAAAACCTGTTAGGTAAAACGATTAAAACACTTCGATCAGATCGAGGTGGAGAGTATTTAGATCAGCGATTCCAGGATTATATGATAGAACATGGAATCAATTCACAACTCTCAGCACCTGGTACACCTCAGCAGAATGGTGTATCAGAAAGGAGAAATAGAACCTTGGTAGACATGGTTCGATCTAAGATGAGCTATGCTCAGTTGCCTAGCTCGTTTTGGGGGTATGCAGTAGCGACTGTAGTACATATTCTTAACAACGTTCCCTCAAAAAGTGTTTCTGAAACTCCTTTTGAGCTATGGAAGGGGCGTAAACCTAGTTTGCGTTACTTCCGTATCTGGGGTTGTCCTGCACATGTGTTAGTGACAAATCCTAAGAAATTGGAACCACGTACCAGAATATGCCACTTTGTTGGGTACCCGAAAGAAACGAGAGGTGGTCTTTTCTACGACCCTCAAGATAATAAGGTATTTGTATCGACAAATGCAACTTTCTTGGAGGAAGACCACATTTGAGATCATCGACCACGAAGTAAGTTAGTATTAGGAGAAGCTACAGAAGGATCATCAAGGGTTGTTGATGAACCTGGTCCTTCAACAAGAGTTGTTGGAGAATCCAGTTCTTCTCGTCAGTCTAGTCCTCCTCACGTAGTGGGAGAGCTTCGACGCAGTGGGAGGGTTGTGATACAACCTAACCACTACTTGGGTTTAACAGAAACACAAGTAGTCATACCTGATGACGGCGTAGAAGATCCATTGTCTTATCGTCAGGCCATGAATGACATAGATAAGGACGAGTGGGCCAAAGCCATGGACCTTGAGATGGAGTCTATGTACTTCAATCAAGTTTGGGAACTCGTAGATCCACCTAAAGGGGTCAAACCCATTGGGTGTAAATAGATTTATAAGAGAAAAAGAGATGCTGCTGGGAAAGTACAGACTTTCAAAGCAAGACTTGTAGCAAAGGGTTATACCCAACGAGAAGGGGTGGACTATGAAGAAACCTTTTCTCCAGTTGCTATGCTTAAGTCCATAAGAATTCTCTTATCCATTGCCACATTTTATGACTATGAAATTTGGCAAATGGATGTCAAGACAGCTTTTTTGAATGCCAACCTTGACGAGAGTATTTTTATGTCTCAACCCGAAGGGTTCATAACCCAAGGTCAGGAGCAAAAGGTTTGCAAACTGAATCGATCCATTTATGGGTTGAAACAGGCCTGCCGATCTTGGAATATTAGATTTGATACAGCGATCAAATCTTTTGGCTTTGACCAGAATGTTGATGAGCCTTGTGTACACAAGAAGATCAACAAGAATAAAGTAGCATTCCTCGTACTTTATGTTGACGACATCCTACTCATTGGAAATGATGTAGGGTATCTGTCTGACGTAAAAAAATGGCTAGAAGCTCAATTCCAAATGAAAGATTTGGGTGAGGCCCAATATGTTCTTGGCATCCAGATTATTCGGGATAGAAAGAACAAATCGCTAGCTCTGTCTCAAGCAACGTATATCAACAAGATGTTGGCTCGATATTCGATGCAAAACTCCATGAAGGGGTTGTTGCCTTTCAGGCATGGGGTTCACTTGTCTAAGGAACAGTCTCCTAAGACACCTCAAGAATTTGAGGATATGAGACAGATTCCCTACGCCTCTGCAGTGGGTAGCTTAATGTATGCCATGCTATGCACGAGGCCTGACATTTGTTATGCTGTAGGGATTGTCAGCAGATATCAGTCAAATCCAGGGTTAGACCACTGGACCGCCGTTAAAGGAATCCTCAAGTATCTTAGGAGAACGAGGGACTACATGCTGGTGTTTGGGGCTAAAGAGTTAGTTGTCACAGGATACACCGACTCTGACTTCTAGACTGACAAGGATTCTAGGAAATCCACGTCAGGGTCAGTTTTCACCCTTAATGGGGGAGCTATAGTTTTGAGGAGTATAAAGCAAGGATGCATAGCAGACTCCACGATGGAGGCTGAGTACGTAGCTGCTTGTGAAGCAGCTAAGGAAACTGTCTGGCTAAGGAAGTACTTGACATATTTGGAAGTTGTTCCAAATATGAACTTGCCCATTACGTTATACTGTGACAACAGTGGGGCTGTAGCCAATTCAAAGGAGCCTCGCAACCACAAAAGAGGTAAACACATAGAGAGGAACAACCACTGGTAGCTGTTCGTGGCCATATCCTCCAGTAAAGTACGTGCGTTCTCTACGGTCTTGGACAACAGAGTCCCACTTGCAGCTGCATCAACAATAGTTTTAGTATTCGGATTTAGACCATTGTAAAACAATTGGATCTTTAGCCAATCTGGTATCCATGCTGAGGACATTTCCTCAGTAACTCCCTATAGCGCTCCCAAGCCTCAAATAATTGTTCATCGCCTAGCTGCTGGAATGTCCCAATCTCTTTCCTAAGCTTGACTGTCTTTGCAGGTGGGAAGTATTTGGCAAGAAACGTCTGAACCAACGCGTCCCATGTAGTGATACTTCTAGATGGAAGTGACCGGAGCCAGTCTCGGCGTATGTCATCTGATGGATCAATAATAGACAAGTGGCATTGTTTGATTTGCCAAATTTTAATATCTATTAATTTAATTTAGGGACACGTGTAAATTTGTAATTGGTCCCCAAAATTATTTTATCATTAATTCAAATCAATGACGTGGCAATTTGTGATTGGCCGAAATTTCTCACTCAACAGTAGCCATTACGAGAATTGATATTGGAAGTAAATTAAAGTGAATAGCTTTTGAAATTGCCCTGGATTGGATAAAGTTCATAGTTTCTTAGCCATGTGCAATAGGTTTTCATTAGTCAGTAAATATTTAGAATCCATCCAATGGACTTTATGGAGAGCCTTTTTGGAGCGTTTAGTTCATAACAGGATGAGATTGGTCATCTCATGATTTTTAGAAATGAAAAATTTTTGTACTTGTACAATGTTCATTTTACACAAAATAAAAAAAACAAAGTTTTCATGGGAAAAAAATAGGTCTTTAATAATCACCATGATTTACAAAGTCAAAGAACATGTAAATGATGGTTTATGACGGTGCAACCTGTTATTGCAATCACTGTTACATCTTCTTCCTTACATTATTTACATGCTTTTATATAGGGCTTTTAGAAATTAAAATTTTATATCTAATATGCATGTAGTTTTCAATGAGTTATGTTATACAATCATAATGACTTACATAGTTAAATCATTTGTTAATAAATTTTAAAGACTTTACAGCTCGTTATTACATCACCATCATTTTTTTGCATGCTTTTATTACAAATTATTTTTATTAGACTATTTTTCACTCATTCACAGTAGCAAGTATTATTTATACCAAATAAGACCAATGCATGGTAAAATAAAGTAACTAATGTCATTGTTGTTGATAGTTTTGTTTCTTTCATCTCATGTTTGATTTCCAATTTTTTTTTTATTGATTTTTTAGGAGATTGACTATCATTTTTCATTTGACCCAAATCCAATAAACTAAGATCCAAGGTTGTTGATATGTAACTTGAACTAGTATGTGGGGACATACGGGGATCAATGTTCAAGTAACAACCTAAAAGGTCTATAGTACAGGGATAAGGCTGGGTACCTTATCCTGGTAACACTATGTGATACAGCCCGCTTTGTATTCGATACAAACGTATTGATCCAAAGCGTCCATGTAGGAGACATGCGAGCGGAGGTATCCTATGCAATGAGTTTGCATAAGATCGGACCATGAAATAGTAAACAACTAAATGTAACACCGTTAACTAGTTAGGTTATTGTTTCAATAGGATGACCTAGGTAACTCAGTCTTAATCCTGAGTGTGTCATGAACTCCTTCTCACGAGGGATTGTCCTTTGATTAGTACGGGTGAGAGTGGCCTGCACGCCGACTCAATAAGCCTACCTTCTTGGGGACAAGACCGAGTGGGGGCTGAGAACATGACAACACAAGATGAAATTCACTCCTTCCCACTTCTAGGAGAAGTAGATGAGTGTTCCCTTAAGTGGTGACTCCGGGTCTTGAACAAAGGGATCCCGCCCTCTCATTGGCCCGAGAGGGACTTTCTGTTTACTGGTTGGACCATAAACAGGTTGTTCATTAGAGGAGCACTGGTACTTAAGGAGCCAGAGGTAACTCAAGGGTAAAACGGTAATTTGACCCAATTGTAGTTACGAACACTCGTGAAGGATTGACTTACCGTTATTGGTCAATATCCGTGGACACGGAAATATTCTACAGTGAGAATAGTGCAACTGTGGGTCTTTAGTGGAGTGACCCACAGTTAATGAATATTGGTTAACTCGATTAATGAGTTTAGTCAATTAACCTCATATCATTGGAGCTTCTGATCTATAGGTCCATTAGGTCCCCCTGCTAGCTCGTAAAGAGTAATTGGGAACATTTTATCTTGAAAAGAATTTGAATTGTTCAAATTCAATTTGGGAATCAAGTTAATTGTGTGAAGTACAATTAATATAATGTATATTGATACATTATAATATAAAGTTTAATTTGTGATTAAACTTTATTAAATTGAGAGAATCATATATTTGAAAGAGTTCAAATATATAACTAATTAAATATGTGATATTTAATTAATGAATAAATTAATTAATTGTGAATTAATTAATTATTCAATTAGTCTAATTAAATGTGATTTAATTAAACTATAATATTTGAGAGATATATATTAGAATATGATTCTAATATGTAATTAGTTAAATATGGTTGATATTTAATTAATTATAAAATTAATTAATTTTGAATTAATTAATTGATCAATTTAATTTAGTTAAATGTGATTTAATTAAATTAATAACTATAGATAATCTAATGTGAATATGATTCGTATTAAAACTATAGGTTATAAGAGAGATGCACTTTTGAATATGATTCAAATGTATGATTAATTAAATATGTGACATTTAATTGTTCAAAGAATTAATTAATTACAAATTATTTAATTTTTTATTTTAATTAATTTAATTAAATGTGATTTAATTAACATTAATTAAAACTATATACTATGTGAGGGTTGTGCATTTAATATGATTTAATGCACATATAATTAAATATGAGATGTTTAATTATATAGTTAATTAATTAAATGATTTAATTAATTAATGTTTAATTATTTAATTCATATTATGATGTAATTACAATATGATTAATTAATTAAATAACCAACTCCCCAATTTGAGGAGTGGTGACTAAACTCACGCTAGAGGGGTCTCTTAGAGGTCCTCCCATTCTCTCTGCAAGATTAGACAGCATCTCTTAAGAGTTTTTTCTCTGTCCTCTCTAAAATTCTCTCAAAGAAAAGTCACAGAGAGTTTTTCTCCCTTAGTGATTTCTTCCCAAATTCAAGAAATATGAGATCCCACAATCTCGTTTCCAAACTCAGAGAATAGTGGGGTAATCTTGTGGTGGTGTCCCAAGATTTCACATTCGGTCCCTGGCATTCAAGAAGACGTTCTCGAAGAATTCGGAGTCGTCAGACGACGGTGAGTTTGCTTAACCTTAGTTTTGTAGAATTATGAATTCGTAATTGCCAATGTACCGGTATTTTGTAGAACGAAATTAAATTGCAAATCGGTCCAATTGCTTCCGCTGTAACGAAATTGGGAATTCCAATCCTTCAATTGTTATCAGAGCCAGGTTGTAATTTTAATTTGGTTTTAAAAAATTTGCATTGGTTGCTTGGTGGGATTTAATTTATGCATATGATGGATGAATTTTGCTGGTAGATGTTTTGGGCCCCTAACACACTCTTTCTAAAACACACTCTTAACCTTTTTATTTGTGCCCCTAACATCTGACCACTGACAACTATTAGTAGATACTCTTTCTAAAATTTCATGGGCTTCATTGAAAGTTTTCGCCAAAAGGGCCCATCCAGCCGAAGCATCAACCATATCCTAGGTTGCTCCGTTTAACCCATTGTAAAATGTTTCAATTTGGATACAATGTGGTAAACCATGGTGGGGACACTTTCGCAAAAGCTCCTTAAACCTTTCCCAAGCCTCACTAAAAGTCTCATCTTCAAGTTGCCTAAACCCTACTATTTCACTCCTTAATTTGGCATTTCTATTTGGTGGGAAATATTTACTCCAAAATTTTTCAGCTCACTCGTTCCATGTCCTAATTGATCCTGGAGCAAAAGAATTTAACCATGCCTCTGCTCCATCTCTAAGAGAACACGGGAACAAAGTTAATCTATGAGCATCTCTAGGCACTTCTTGAATTACAAAAGAATCACTAACTCCTAGAAAAGACTTAAGATGCAACTGAGGGTCTTCAGATGACAAACCATGGAATTGCCCCACGGTTTGCAACATCTTAAACATTACCGGTTTCATTTCAAAAGTTGCTGCTTGAATTTGAGGACGTGCAATCCCTGGATTTAACTAATCAAACATTGGAAAAGCATACGATTGAATGACTCTGGCCCTATCATTTGCTACAAAGATAGGATTCTCAACCTCATTATTTTGTTGCTCATTTTGCTCCAGTGGCGGATTTTTCTACAGCAAACGATTCTGTTGGGGGTTCGCTGGAACTTCAGGACCCTACGGAAGACGCGACACGTTGTCCATTTGATTCTGGTTTCTGCGCTGCTCTCTCCTTCTTCTCCTGAATGTCCTCTCGATTTCTGGGTCAAGCTCGAACCTTACCCCAGGCGGATCGCTCATGCACCATACTCACACCTGCAAAAAGAAAAGAAACAATAAAAAAGTTATAGCACCAAACCACTCAAACACATACACAAAACAAATCAGATAAAAACTTATTCAAGTTCCCCAGTAACGGCGCCAAAAACTTGATGGGTTCCTAGAGCGAGTAAAAATAGGGTATAGAAAGACTCTAGAACTCTGTGCAAGTATAGACAGTCCGCATCAAGTAAAAGTATTTATCAATCCAAGGCCTGAACTTAGCTTTCACTTTATCTATTTTGTATAATTTTTCAATGGTTTCAAAGATGGTAAAAATGATTGGTTTTTATAGGAATAATGCTTAAGCAAAAGAAATGACAGAACAACAAGTAAACAAATAGGCAGACAAATTAGAAGCAGGCGCTGGTTAAGATTTAGTAACTGTTTTAAAAAATGCTCTAGCAATATTATTGATCATGCAAAATTCTCGCAGTCTTATTAGCAGATTCCTCCCCGAACTCCGGATCTTTTGGAATGTGTTTCAACACCAATGAAATACTACCAATGAAGCACTAGGCAACTGGCTATCCCTAGCTCAGTCACTGGCGTTCACCAATACAGAATGATCTAGTGTGATTAATCGCCACACACTCCCTAAACCATCCCTGAAACTAGAGAGAGGTATTCATATCGGCTGGTCAGGCGGGCACAAAGTAGAATTGAGCACAACAATTAATCAAGATGCATAGAATCAATATTTATTACTAGAAATGAAGCACAACAATCACATGTTCCCTAACCAATGCCAAAAGCTACATAGTTCATAAAGTGTATGGGAACACGCATTACAATCTGAGTAAGCATGTCCATAACTACAAGGTAATACAAGAAAAGATTAGTTCCCTTGAACAGCTTGTAATTGATGGTCTCCTTGGTGGTCTCCAATCTCTCCTCTATTCGGCTCCCAAAGGTGGAAGTAACTTTCCAAGAATGGAATATTTTATCCCAAAAGTGGAATGAATTTGACTTGGGCAGCCATCTCCTTTTATAGAGTTGAGGCAGGCTTGAATTAGGTTGACCTGGACACGTGGATGGCTCTCCTTGCTCCTTTATCCGAGAATAACTCAACAAAATTCAGATTGTTAAATTGGCTAACGAGCTGTGACGTGGCATTTTTGCTTTCGGCTTTGCTGCAGCACAGAATTTGCTCCACCAAGTCCTCTAGCAATACATTTTGCATAAAATAACTTCCAAAACTTCCATTCTTCCAAATGGGTTAAAACATATAATATATATCCAAAACCAACCTTATTAAGCACAATAGACACACAAACCCTATAGAAATGAGGCCTAAATAACTACCTTTTGGACAATTATCAAGCACTTCGTTAACAATCTTGCGCGAGCAAAATATTGCGACATGATCAAACGTGATCTCTTGTTCGAGCGAGAATTCTGTAAAGACTTACCCCACTTCTTGAGGGTTGGGATTACAAATCATGGATGGGAACAATTTTGCGCTAAGCTGGAGCCTGCAAACTCGTAAATGGTGCGCGAGTTTTACGCGAACATTGATGAAGAAAAAGGATTCCAGGTGATCGTTCGTGGTGTGGCAGTAGACAAGAGCCCTGGAACGGTCAACTCCTTAATCAATCTACAAGATTTCCCTCACGCATAATACAATGAGATGGCAGCAGCGCCATCTAATGAGCAGCTTAATGCGATTGTGTGAGTGGTAAGGATAACAGGGGCTCGGTGGAGGCTTTCGAAGATGGAGAAGAGGACTTGTCAAGTTTCTTACCTCAATAGTGAGGCAAACTCATGGCTCGGATTTGTCAAGTAACATCTGCTTCCAACTACTCATGATTGCACAGTCTCTACAGATCGGGTTGTCTTAGTTTTTGTAATTTTCAGATCCCTCAGTGTTGATGTAGGAAAAATAATCTCCAATGAGATCCATAATTGCTTGAGGAAAAAGTTCGACAAGCTTTTCTTCCTGAATACAATCGCAATGTTGTGTAAGACGGCTGGGGTACCAGAGAGCAACGACGACATCGAATTATTTGATATGGGGATAATCGACAAACCAAACCTGGCGAGGCTGCAAAGGACTCAGGAGGTACGCCATAGTGGATTGGTGTTTTGCACCCACAACATCCAAGAGCAACTACAGCCGGTGCTCAGTCGCTTGGAGTTTGTTGAAAGGCAACATCAAACGTACTGGCCGAGCTATGCAAAAATGAGGGATGCCACAACAAAGAAGGCTTTGCTTGCAAACTTTTCTAAACCATATCAAGCCTTCCTCGTATTCCCCGATGACCTTATGAACCTGTAGATCCCACCCCCGCAAGTTGAACGAGATTAAGATGAAAGAGAAGCTGGCCAAGAAGATTGGGAAGGGAAGAAAGTTTGAGCGAGCATTTGTTTTGACTAATAAAATTTGTTTGCTCGCTTGTTTGTCTGACCATGTTTTTTTTCTACCGTTATGAAAATCTGCTTCTGTTTTTTTTTTTTTTTTTTGCTGGCTTAAAAAAATTATTCTTGCTGCTAAAAATTTTATCTTTTTAATCAAATCTTTGACTTTTTTTTTCTTGGCACACTTGAGTATTCCTAACTTATTTTTCTTCTAAACTTTTGAAGCTTGGATTAGTTAACTTAATTAGATCAAGGTATTGTGATCTTCAGAAACGTTTTGCTTGAGCATTCCTCCTAGCCTAGGCAAGAAGTTCTGAGGTAGAATTGTCTTATTTGATCCACCTTAAGCTTAGTCTTAGTCCTACGCTTAGATTAAAATTAAGAGTAAAATAATTAAGTTTGGGGGAGTTAATTATATATTGCTAATACAGTGGGGACAATGAAAAGATTAAGTTTGGGGGACTTTGAGGCACTCCTCTTGTTTTGCCCGAGCATTCCCCTCCATAATTTTTTATACGTTATTGAGTAATCATGGACATTTGTGACACCCACAGTTTGTCTTCGCATCAAAAGATGGCTAGGAAATATTGAGGAAAAATATAATATGTGAAAAAAAAAGACTTTGCTGAAAAACTGAAAGAGCAAAACTTTTGAAGGATGAATGATGATTTTGCAGTTTTCTATCTCCCAAGGTTTAGGTGAGCTTCATCATAACATGTCGCCATTAGGAGAAGCAAGGGATAGATAACTAAAGATTTTTGGGTTTAGCAATGAATGTGTAGCCTAGTTGGTAAAAAGCTTAAGGTAAGGGTATACTGCATCATAAAATGGGTCATCCTGTGCACGAGATTTTATGACTTTACGGTTGTTTTAAGTCTGAAGGACGAAAGAATAAATCCCTTAAAGTTTGTTAAAAATGTCTGGAATATAGCTGAGTTGTGGTAGTTCTTAGGGTTGAGTTAAAGGTGGTGAATATTTGTGCAACGGTAAAAGAATTGTTTTGCTGCAACAATGTATGGTTTTATAGGCTCCTCAGGTAAAGGTTGAAGGTAGTGTTCGATTATCTTTTTTAATTGGGTTGTGCTATGATCAATGTTTTGAAATTTATGAGAAAGTATGTTAGTATTGCTCGAGACCCGCAATAGTTAAAGTTTGGGGGTATGATAACTCTAAAAAAGGGAGTTATTTGTGCCTTATTCTGTGATGATTTATATGTTATTTGTGCCAAATAGGTGTGTTATTGGATAAATATAATGTGTTTTAACATAATTATAAGAATTGATGCTTTGGAGTTCTTTTGTAGAGAAATTGATGCTAATTAGATTAAGGGAGATAAATTTGTTGATCCAGCAAACCTGGTAGCAAAATTGGCTATGTGAGTTGCACGTGATTCATTAATGAGGTGGTGTTTCCAACATTGATCTCGAATTTAGGAGGCATGGAGAAATTTCCACATGTCATATTTGACCTAATTAGGTATGACTTCACGTTATAAAAGGGAGTAGCCATATCAAGTCAAAATATTCCCAATTAATTCCATCTTTTGGAGGCCGAATAGAGGAAATATTGATTGGAGACCTTAGAAGACCATTTTCTACAAATTTATTCAAGGAGGACTATTCTTTCTTGTAGAGTTTGTAGTTATGGATGTGCTTAATCAGATTGTAACGTGTGTTATTTCTATTTCCATGAACTAATTTACTTTAGGCAATGCTTGAGAATAATGTAATTGTCATTCCTTTATAATCTAGCGATTCTTATCGATCTTGATCAGTTGTGGTTCTTAGTTTCATTTTGTGCCCGCCTGGCCAGCTGGTATGGATACATTCTCTTAGTTTCATGGATGATTTAAGTGTTGTGTGGCTTGTAATCACATTAGACGTTTGTAGCTGGTGGACGCAAACGCTTGAGCTAGGGATAGCCAATTGTCTAATGCTTGATCGGCAGTACTTCATTGGAGTTAAAACCTATCCCAAAAAATCCAGAGTTTCGGGAGCATCCTGCTGATAAGACTATGAGAGATTGTCTGATCAATAGAATTGCTGGATCATCTTTTTAACAATCAGAAAAGTCTTAACCAGTGTCTGTTTCCAATATGTTTCCTTTATTCGTTTACATTTTTTCTTTTATTATTTCTTTTGTTCCAGCATTTTTAAAACCCAATAAATTTATCAACCTTGAAATCACTAAAAAGATTTTTTTTTTTTAAAAAAAAAAGGTAAAGTGAGACCGTTTAAGACCTCGTGGATATGATAAAATGCTTACTACTTCCTGCAGATTATGTGCACTTGCATAGTGTTTTGGAGTTAATTTATCTTATATTTTTAACCACTTCGAGTATAAAGATAACTGGCATCTTGCTCCTGGCTATTAAATTTCCTATTATTTGGCATTGGTCATAGTTATTTGCAAATAGGTGGGCATCTCTGAAAAGACTAGGCCGAAAGTACCCACTACTATGTAGGACGTTGGTTGTAGTTTTCAATCTTGCGAAGTGCCCTCCATATGGAGTTGAGTGACATGCTTCCAAAATATAAGCACTCTTTCACATCTTTTAAAAACTTCTTCAGTTGTTGAGTTGTTGCATCAAGAGGTTTCATTCCACTAACTAAATAATTCACATAGTCCGCAAAGCATTGAATCCCAATTGCTTTTACCGCCAATAACTGTTCATCTGCAAACGCCTCTTGAATCTCCAGCCTCTCTTCGCCTTGGGCCATGGAGTGACAGACGAAAATATATTTCAAATGTTCAGGCAACGGTTTGAGCTCCAAATCTGGGGGATCAATCACATATGGTTGCATTTGCTTGAATTATTCTTTGTTCCACTCGAAAGGATTCCTTAGTGCGTCCACTCGTGCTATTTTAGAGTTAATCTCGATTGGTTCCTCCTTAATTGTCTCTACTTCTTCAATCTTTTGTTCACACATGATAGGACCTAAATAGTCCTATTTTATTACCTCGAACCTAACTTTGTTAGAGGAATTTTATGCTTTACTTGTCTTATTTGCAGGATCATTGAGCTTAGGTGATGTCGGGAGCCAATCATGCTAAATTGGTGTTAATTTGGGCCAATTAAGGAGTTTTGGAGCCATCCCGGTGCCTTAAATGGTGAGGAGGTGAAAAGACCCAAGTGTATTGAAGCAGGCCTGAAGAACCACACCACGAGTCGAAGATTGAAGCCCTGTACTGAGATAAAACGAGACAAGAACGAGAAATAAAACAACATGCTCAGATTAGGGATGGCATCGAGACGTTGTCCCTAGCGTCTCGACGCCGACGCAATATTGAAGCGGAATATAAAGTTCATGGCATCGAGACGCCGAGCCTGGCGTCGAGACGCCGATCCTGGCGTCTCGACACTACGACATTTTCTATAAATACTAGGCTTCGGTTTAGTCCGTCGTTAGGTTAGAATTTTGGCCCTTTTTTTATTCCTTTCGTCTCTTTTATTTTCCAGCTTCTGTAAAGACCTTTCTAGATCATACTTTATGGATTCTTTCGTATTAGTTTACAATTTTTCTTCGTTTATGAGCAGCTGAACACTTTTATATCGTTATATTAGGGTTATGTTCTGGATGTAATTGATCACGGCTGAGTTTTCTGCTATGTAAGTTATGTTCTTGTTGTATTTTTATTAGATTTTGCATGTAATTCTGTTTAAACCAATACATGAGTTTAGTTTCTTAGGCTTGACGACCATAGGATATTTCTACTTGTGTATTCTATTAGTTATTTTTAGATAGCCACTAGGTTGAGGCAAGACAATCTCTGTGGAGTGATGACCCTTGATAGGCCTAGGATGCATGTTAAAGGTTCTGTTAATTAGATTTAAATTGAATTTATGTTTAGTTAATAAAATTTCAGGCCCATGAACATAAAGCAGCTAGTTTAAGTAGTTAATTGCGAGGTTTTAGATTATTTATTTTAGATTAGTTAGACATAACTTAGTAGTCATTGTGAGGTTTCGAATTGTTGCTACTCTATGCATGAGGGGCGGCGGTCGATAATGACAACTTAGTTAATCATGTTAATTGCAGGGTTCTGGGTTAACGAGTTAATTGAACACAGGTTAGTGTAGGGGGGCCTCAGAGTAACTAAGAAGCCAATCAGACTAATAAAAATTAGCATATAATAATTTTTAGATAAAACTAGGAAGCCAAGTGAAATCACATATTGATTTTCACCTTATTTATCTGCTTCGCATGCTTATTTTTGTTTTCTCAATTCAGTATTTTATCTTATTCAATCCTTTTTCCAAAACCCCTCTGTTACATGAACACGAAATTCTGCATGTGTTAGATCCCCTTCCCTGTGTTAGACCACGACCACTATTTCTACAAAATAGTTAAAGGGTCGTGGACTATAAATTTATTTGGCTCGAGCCACACGACAGGCTCCATCAAATTGGCGTCATTTTCGGGGAAGGGCGTTTTCTAGTATTTATAGGATTTTTTGTTTTTTAATTCTTGTTTGCATGGTTTATGATCACATGTGTTTCGCACGACAAAGATCTTAGGTTCAAGATATCTCTAGAGCGGAGACGAGATTAAGAAGGAGGACAAGAAGAAGAATAATAGATAATCTCAGAGAGGTTGAAGCCCCAGCCATTGCTGAGAGAATGTTGAGGCAGCTGGCAGTGCCAAATCTGAATCAGCAGCCACTTTATATTACCTACCCCGAGACGACAGGTAACTTTGGGTTAAATTAAGGTTTAATTCACTTACTCCCTATTTTTCGTGGTACTGCAGGAGAGGACCCGCACAAGCATTTGTAGAAATTCTACATTGTATGTTCTGGTATGAGACCTCATGGAGTGACAGAGGTAGCACTGAACCTAAGGGCATTATGCTTTTCGCTAAAGGATTCAGCAAAAGGTTTGTTTTATTACCTTCCCTCCGGCTCTATGAGCACATGGAATGAAACAAAATGGCGGTTCCTGGAAAAGCATTTTCCTGTTAGTCGAGCTGCTAAATTAAGTTAGGAAATTAACGGGATTTGTCAGGATTCAAGAGAAAGCTTGTATGACTATTGGAATAGATTAAATCGGCCTTGTGCAAGCTTCCCACACCATAAGATTCTCGATCACCTCCTGACCCAATATTTTTATGACGGGATGTTGCCTTTAGATAGAAGCATGGTTGATGCTGATAGTAGAGTAACTTTGCTTGATAAGACCCCTTTAGAGGCCAGAGATCTAATCTTGAGCATGGCTAAAAATTCCCAACTGTTTTGCCTAGGGAACCCTCAGCTCATAATCAAGCAGCTTCCAAAAGCGAGGTAAGTGAACTTCAAATTGAACTGCATGAACCCTTTAAACTTGTTCGTTCTCTTGTTTCAGATCGAGCCAAGGAAAAAGGCCCAAATTGCCTGAGGTGAATGATGTGAACAACCATGTAGGTGTTTCACAAAGGCTCAAACACCATGAATCCCTTGAATCGAGCTTTCCTCAAGAGCTCAACTCATCCCCAGGTGTGTCGTGGGAGGACATGGTTAACATGTTCGTTCATTTTTCAGTAAGGTCTCGACAAGAGACACGTGACTCAATCCTAGACCTTGAGAACCAGGTGAGTAAGCTAGGAGAACAAGTTAATGCGAAGGGGAGCTCTGACCAACACAACTCCGATTCCGAGGATGTAAGTGTTGTCACACTGAGAAGTGGCAAGGAACTCCCTCCCAGGACTCCTCCCCCAGTTCCTGACCCACCTCAAAAAATGACTGAAGGGGCTGGACCGAGCTCCCCCAAGTCTCCTGCCCGGGTAACTTCCGATCCTCCAATATTTCCTAATGATGAAGTCCCCAAGGCTCCCTTTCCCAGCAGGTTATCTAAACCAAGAGAGCAGGCATTGGACCAAGAGCTGATGGACATATTCAAGCGCATGAAGGTGAATATCCCACTTCTTGATGCGATCAAGCAAATTCCCAGGTACGAAAAATTCCTTAAGGACTTATGCACAAATAAAAGGAGACCTGGAGAAAAAGAAAGGGTAGTGGTAAGCAAAAATGTTTCAGCCATGTTGAAAAAGGACATCCCACGAAAGTGTAAAGACCCAGGTGTGTTCACATTGCCATGCATGATTGGAGATAGGAGACTGGAGCGATGCATACTAGACCTAGGAGCATCTATAAACGTCATGTCGTATTCTATTTATCAATAACTTAATCTCAATGGCATGCATGAAACTAGCATTGTTATGCTACTAGCTAATAGAACTTAGTTCACCCTCTACGTTGTGTGGAAGATGTTTTGGTTAAGGTGGGTGACTTCATATTTCCTGTCGATTTTTACATAATAAATATTGATGAACATGTGCCCCCCACCTCTGCCACCACCTTACTTGGGAGACTATTCATGAAAACTGCTAATGCTAAAATTGATGTGGATAAAGGGCAAATGTCTGTAGAGTTCGATGACAAGGTTGTGACATTTAATTTGTTTAACACGATTATACATGCAGAAAGTGTTGTAGCTTCAGTATGTCAGGTCGATGTAGTAGACTCTTTGGTATAGGACACGATCACACAAGATGACTATGCTACCCATCAGGACTTGGAAGACAGAGAAGAAGAGGACGATAGTGAGGAGTCACCCTTTGGGTCGGCCACGAACTCTCAGGAAATGAATGTCAGAATCCTTTCTCAAGCAAATAAACTTTTGCCATCTGTCATAAAAGCAACAAAAGTAGAGTTGAAAGTCTTACCTAAACAGTTTAATTCACTACAAGAAAAAACACCTTCAGTGGCGCACGAAACACGTCGTTAAAACGAAAAACACGTCGCTACAAATTTCATTGACGTGCATGGCTTTGTCGCTGCATCCGTCACTGTTTCGCGTAGTTGTAAGTATTTGTGGCGTCTTCTGTAGATGCTGCTAAAAGTGATCTTCAGTGACATCTACACGTTGGTGTAAGGGATAAGTAGGGACGTCGGGACACATCGCTGGCAATATGTTTCAGCGACATCTACCTTGTTGTCGCTGAAGATGGTTTTCAGTGACGCGGTCTGAAGGTTACTAAAAATTAATCTTCAGTGACGCAGTCTACATGTCACAAAAATATCAGTTCTAGTGACATGGACAACGTTGCTAAAGCACTCAAACTTGTAAGAAATCAGATATTTTGCGACAGCTATGTGTGTCGGTAAAAGTAATATTACGGGTCACTAAAACCTCAATGCGAGTTTTTTTTTGGGTATGCTTTCCATGTTGTCATGGGAACGCACTGTACTGTGATCGTTTACCGATATTATGTAGCTAAAAATTGTTTATGATTTAAAAAATAAATAGTTAATTCAATAAGTAAACGTAGAAATAAAATAATATTACGATCTTTGAACTAATTACTAATTCAACAATCAAATATAAATGTCATATACCAATTTAAAGTGAAATGCACTACTTCATATATTAACCATAACCAAGAAACATGTGTAGAATCTAATAAAAATTGATCATTTTCTAAAATGATCTCAAGTCTAGACGAAGCTTGTTTAACAAAATGATTCACATAACATCAAAATGACTAACAAAAGATCACAAACAAAAAAACGAATCTAGATTCTTCACATTTCCATACAAAAAGTGGGAGCGCCTTGTCAAACCATTCATGCATCCAAGCAGAAAAAAAAAAAGAAATAAAATATGTAAGTATGAGGTTAAATAATTGAAATAGAGATGATATAACTCAAATCAAGACAAACAACTCATCAAAAGCTATGAAACTAAACCTACAACAACAAGAACTTTCAACATGGAACAAACATGAACACAACTACACTTATAAGAAATAATGAACATAAACGTAACAACTAAGCAACCATCTCTATTCAAAGAACTGAATAAAACAACTGAAACTAAATTTATAAGAACTTAATGAATCTAAACTTATCAACATCACAACAACTACACTAGTTAAAATACATAAGTGCAAATAGGTATCGACCTTCCTAAACACAACAACTAAATGGAAAATAAGTGGAACTAAACTTTAAACAACACAATAACTAGTTAAAGGGCCCAAGTGCAACAAGGTATTGACCCCCCAAATAGAATAACTTAGAAACTCAACTTTGCAAATGGAATGATTCAACTAAACAACTCAACAAAATTAAACTCCATAAACACAATAACCTAAGTTCAAGAAGGAAGGTCAAGATGTGGAAGAAGTCCAGTACGTGGGAAACTCGACGGAGAGAAGTTAGGATAAATCATAATCCATGCAACTAGTTTAATTGCCCGTCGTGACACCGAGATTAGTGGATTAAACTTAGATTCCAAAAATGAATCAGAGCGTAATAATTAATGATTTTTAATGGCGCTAAGGACACTTAGGTTGTTAAAATGAATTAATTACAATTAGGGGAAACCGACATGAGAACCTATGTGATTAATGGAGATTCTAGGATTATAATTAGTTGGGCAATGAGATAGGATAATTATAATAAATGTTTAGCTAATAATTGATTTTCAAGACCCCTCTTCCCATTAAAAGAAAACTCTTTCTCCATATTTTATAATTCGATCGATCAAATTATTTTATTTAATTGCTTTGAAATTTAAATTCCTCTTTATTGCATGAGTTGTTCCCTAAATATTATTTCGCCCAAGTACTTTTAGTGCTCAAGAGATTTTATTTTTGCCTAATCTTCGCTTCGCGTCCCTGAGGATTCGATACTCGGTATTACCTACCGTTTTATATTACTTGTGACGACCTGTGCGCTTGCGGTATTCGCTCGGCGGTGAGCAACAAATACCAAGTCATTAAAAACAAAAAAAAAATGAACTAATTTTAAACTAAGAATACCATAACTGCAGGATAGCCATAGCACTCAGGTAAAACCAAGTCATCAGAAACAAATAAATGAACTTCAATATTTTCTACCTTCAACCTAATTTTATGCTACGACTACCATAACTGCAGGACAGTCATAGCACTACAACAATTAATATTACCTTTTAAAATTCATTATTTTACGGTTCTGGAGTCCTTTCCACATTAGACGATGAATCGTCTCCACTCGTCAACCTTCTGAAAATTTCTTCAATTGTGGCTTGTTGTGATGTAACTATACTTTGCAACTGAGCAACTTGAGCCTCTATCTCTTTAGATTTTTGGTAACTTGCATCATTCTTAGCATTTCTTGTTCTCGATCCCCAACTAAGGCCTTTCACATGCCCAGGTCGCGTACCTAGTACTCGTTCCAAATGACAAATAAGCCTACCATGAACACAAATGACTAAACTATGACTACTAATAAAAACTAAACTATGACTACCATAACTGTAGGATAGTCATATAACAGCCCAGTTAGACCAAGCCAACATAAACAAATGAATGAACTTCAATACTTTCTACCTTCATTCTAATTTTAAACTATGACTACCATAGTTGCAGGATAGTCAAAGTACTACAACAATTAATATAATCCAACACATTACAACAAGTTAGGGGTTTAATAAGAGGGAGAAAGTTTCATACACCTACATCATCTATATAACGTTCCTTTATGTAGCCCATTGAATAACAACCATCTGGAATAAACAAAGCATAAATAAAATAGATTCCGCTTCTTAACTCCAAACTACAAAAAAAAACCTGTGAAACACCTCTAATAACTTTATAATGTTTAATGATGCTAGGACGATGTAAAACAACATATTTTTTAAAATGCTAACATGGCAATCTTTTTGAATTAATTCTCTATAATTTTTCCTCATAGTGATCTTCGTCGCTCAGTAACAAAAGGCTTGTTGTTCCCAATTGATGCGCATGTAGTCAATCTCCTCGACCCAAACATGATAGCACGACCATGTCTCTTGGCTTGTCGAAAACGTTTGATATCACTCTTTCTCCACACACACCGTCATTTTCCTAAGAACATTAAGATACCCGAGAAGCAAATCAATTTATATTCTTCCTAATAACATCACATCTAATGATCGCGAAAGAGTTGAAGAATCGTTTTTGCATCTTCCTAATAAGACTACAATGATTATTTCTCCATAATCATGTCTTCCTAATAATACTATACTAGCATGATGTAAAAAAAATGGGAGGCAAAGAATCTTTTATATTTCTTCTTAACAACATAATGTCTTTCTAATAACAAACATACTACGATGGGTCAACAGAGAGCTTATAATATTTTCACGTCTTCCTAATAACTTTAGGATGGTTAGGATGAAAGAGTTGAGAATCTATTCTTTAATAAATAACAAACATGTCTAGAAATAAAATTTTCCCAACGATCCCCTCTCATCTCTCTTGATGATCTCTTTTTACTTAGCTAAAATATAGGGCAACATGTCACCGCCCTTGACCAGAAGATCTACCTTATATCAAGCACAAATATGCATCATCATGATCAAGATCAATGCCACCCGCTCGATACAACACTTCAACATCAAAAGGCACACTCTTACTCAGACTCATGTATTGAACTCTTTTTAAACGTTAAGATAACAAAGAGAGATGAGAATCCTTTTCACGCCTTTGTCATAATACATCACTTCTTTCGTCACAAAAGAGTGGGTAATGTTTTTCACATCTTCATAATAACACTACAACAATTAACCTCTCTCTCAATAATCATGTCTTCCTAATAACACTAGGAGCCTTGGATGATTAAAAAGAACAAGAGTCAGAGAATCTTTTTCATTTCTTCCCAATAAAACAAACACTAATGGGTTAGGAATGAGTTGAGAATTTCTTTCATGTTTTGTGTTTGGGAAGGAGGGGGTCAATACCTTACAATTTTTATTATATATATTTTTTAAATTTACAATATGCGAGGTAGAGATTTGATCAGTTGAGCTATGTCAAAAGTATAAGTTTTATGTCAGTTGAGCTATGTTCTTGTTGACCGGGTCAATTGTCAAGTTAGTTGTTTTCATTTGTTTGTTTGCTTTTGCTTTTTTTAAAGGAAGCTCTCAAGTTGTTGTTTAGGTAAAAGTAGCTCTTAGATTGAGTTGTTTGTTTATGAGATTATTAGACAACAAAAAATGATGCTTGGACTTGATAACTTTTAATTTTGAAGAGTTTTACATTTACTCAAATACTTCTACATAAACAATGGGATTTTGACATTTTACCATCTTTCTTTTATGCGTTTGAACTTAAAATATATATATAAATCGATCTGTGGTACTAACTAGTAACTAATATTTTTCAATAAGGTTATTTTTTACGTAACATTAAGAAACTAAGACATACCTAAACAATTCAATGAAAACGATTTCTTACAAAAAAAGGGAAAATATTTTACTAAGAAACATTGAGAAATCCTTAACTACGTATTTCAATGTCTTATGTCAAAATGCTAAACTTTACTTCTTCTCAAACTGTTATTTAATCCTTCAGCCGAAAGCATTTTAGAAAAACAAAAATGAGTTCTAAAAATATTCAATAAGAAATTCTCATCTCAAGCTTTGGTGGGTGGTTAGCCATTGTTGAGTTTTGTTGAGAAAGTAGTCAACGCAATGAAATAATAGCCCTAATATTCTTCTCTTTCCTACGATTTTGCCCCATGTTTGCTCCATTACTGATCGATTTCGTCCCATTTTCGCTCAATTCCCTCTTTTAAATCGATAAATACAGGGTTTCTATAGTTTTTTTTTGCACCTCAGACATGAAGGTGTTCATATAACACATGCAGAAGCAATTGAACATCGAAAACACTTATCTACATTAAATTTACTCTTAAAGCATGCTTGTTCTAAAGAAACCAGAACAGAGAGATAAGAAGAACTAACCTCTTCTAGCTCAAATGGATGATCCTCCTTGTAATATTTTTCTTCTCCAATCAACTCTAGACAACTGATAGTGTCTTCCCTACTATTCTTCGGGCCAAGAACAACTTGTGGGAGTCTATAGTAATAGGAAATGGGAAGGGAATGCTTAAAGGTACAAGCACTTGAGAGATATATGGAGATGAGTGGGTTTGAGAGTAAATTCCAACAACATAACAGTAAAGAAATCACTCTCTTAGGCTTGAATCTGATTCACACTCTACTTATAGAGTGATTCCATGCAAGGAGAAGCCTCAAGATACAAGACACATGGTAGATTTGCAAGCCAATGTGGATTCTAGGTGTTCAATTCACAACACTTGCAACTAGTGCATGGATGTGTTGTTTTCCACTTTGTATTAACTTGCAAGAGTGGGAATCTAACTAAATCCACTAACTTGAATTCATAATATGATTTTTAGCTTGCAATTTAATGTTGATTTCAACTTCAAAATGAATTTAACTCTAGGTAATTAATTTGAGACTTTTCAAAATAATTTCTTATGATTAATCCAATTAATCATACCAACCTTGTGGAATTAATCTTATATGATTCCTAATCCATATATATGGTATTTAAAGCACTTTTAAGTACTTTATCTCTCATTTTCTAATTTAATTCATAATTAAACTATTGTGTCAAACACAATTTACGATAATACCCTTTTTTGTCGATTTTGAACGATTCAAAGAATCCTATCTTATTGTTCTAGGTTTTATTCTAATACGAGCTAGTAGGGGGACCTAATGGACCTATAAATCATGGTCTCCAACGATTCGAGGCTAATCGACTAATCTCATTAACCAAGCTTAACCAACATTCGTTAACTACTGGGACACTCCACTATAGCCCAATAATTGCACTCCCCTCACCATAGATATATTTTCGTCCACTTGATTCAACCATATCCAGTAAGTCGATCCTTCACAGGTTGTTCATAGTTATAGTTAGGTCAAATGACTGTTTTATCCCTATAGTACTTCTTGTTCCTTAAGTTCCACTAATCCTCTAATGAACAATCGGTTAGTGGTCAAACCATCAAACCTAAGTCCCTCTCGTGCCAACGAGAGGGTGGGGCCCCTTGTTCAAGTTTTGGAGTTAGTACTTAAGGGAACAACCTTTCTCCTATCCCTGAAATGGGTAGGAGGGAATTTCGTCTTGCGAGACCATGTCCCCAGCTATCTATCCAATCTTATCCCCAAAATGGTAGGCTTATTGAGTCCGCAAAGTCTTGCCACTCTCACCCATGCAGATCAAAGGATAATCTCATATAAAAAGGAGTTCATAGTTAGCTCAGGATTAAGAACGAGTTACCTAGGTCATCTTGTGAAATAGTTAGTTTCTACAGTAAACGGCGTTATAAAGAGAAAGTGACTTATTTCGTGGTCCATTCTTATGCAAACTCATTGCATAGGTCGCCCTCGTTCGCATGTCTCCACATGAGTGATTTAGGAAACTACAAGAAAAATGACTTTTTATAGCTTTTTAACATAGCCTTTTTCAATATAGGCTATAAGAGAAATCATTTAAAAAAAAACAAATTAGAAGAAAAAAAGACCGCGTAAGTGAAAC
Source organism: Luffa acutangula (assembly GCA_036850905.1). NCBI lineage: Eukaryota > Viridiplantae > Streptophyta > Magnoliopsida > Cucurbitales > Cucurbitaceae > Luffa > Luffa acutangula. Next base: position 13,021,077 of record CM072087.1, read on the forward strand.
CCAAAATTAGAAGATGTTTTCCCTCTTCTCTTTCCCTCTCTTTTCCTCACACATCTCATTCCCCTCTTTCCCTCGATAGAGCTCTTCTTTCTCTCGACAGAAACGATTTCTTCCATCTACTAGGGTTGCCAGAAAATTGCCGATGCTACTATAGGTAAGTCGCCGTCGTTGTCGCCACTGTCGGTAAGTCCCCATCTTCTCTTTCCCGTCGACATCCATTTTTATTTTTCTCTTTTCATCCTTGTTTTCTCTTCTTCCTCTCGACACTCACTCAATATTACTCACAGGCCGACTCTTCCACTCCCGCCGCCACTGCAACTTGTTTGTGCTGCTGAAATTCGCCATCGCCGTCGGAAATTCATCTCTGGGTTTCTTTTTCCATTTTATTGTCCCAAATATCACTTTGTTCTCTATTCTCCCTCAAAGAGGTAGGTACTCCATCTCTCTATCTAGGTTTTTCATTACCGTTATTGATTTTAAAAATATATGGTAATGGAATTCAACCGTTTATTTGATTTTTTTTCAGGCATCGCTAATATTTGTTCTTGGCATTTTGTTGGCTGTAATCGTCTTTGAAGCATAGACGCGTTTGATCACTCAATTTGTTCATGACTTTGAGGTACTTGATTTTGATTTGAGAGTGCTTTCCCTTTATATTTTTTTTTTATATTTCTTCAGATTTTGTTGGAATTTGGTTTTTCCTGGTTGGATTGGTGGGAGTGGTTGAAGATTAGCGAAGAAATTCATGAAACCTTGTGATTTTGATTTTTTTTAAAATGGGCCGGTTGTGATATTAGTATCATTTTGAGATGTTATCTGCTATGATTCTTTCTATATTTTTTGGTTCTCATTGCTTAAAAATTTCCCTTGTGTGGTGGTTTGTATTCATTTGGATAATTGGAATCTGGATGTTAGAGTAGGAGTTCGAGTGAGTTACACTATACACCATTTTTTATATGAAAGAACAAGTTAATACAGGAGAAAGCTCAAATTTACCAAACAAAATATCTTGACCCAACTAAAGTATTAAAGTGAGAAATTTTGAGGTTGGCATTCAAGAATTTAGTTGGAATTTTCAGCGAATAATGACTATGACCTTCTCCTTTTGTCTTCACTCTCTGTCCCTTTTTTCTCTTTACTGTGTGTTTGTCCTCCATTCTTATTAGGTCATTTTGATCTCTATTTTGCTCATGGTGAGACATTTTGATAATTTTCTTGATTAATATACATTGATAGTCACTTTATATAATTTATTGTCACTGGTTGTCAATTTTATTCTCGCTTGAATACATGTCAATTTGTGTCCAATTATGCTCTATGGGTGTATGTCGATGGCTTGAACATTTTTGTTTTATTTCTTTATCCCAACAGTATATCGAATAAAAATATATTTTGAGTATGTTTAATACTTCAAATGGTGGAAAAAAAGCTTTTCTTGAGCTGGAAGATGAACAACAACAAAGAGAAACTAAACTATAATCATGCATTTCACATGGCTAGACTATAAAATTAAGTTCTTGGAGAAGGAATCACTTTTTTTTTTTTTTCTTTTACTAATTTGGAGAAGGAATCACTTGATTTTGTATTATGAACAAAGAGTTAGAAAATTTTGAAGTTGAAGTTTAATTCTGTAAAGTTTATTGTATTCTTTCCATTCTCTGTATTTATAAGAAAATATTGTAGTTATGTTTGAGATTCATGTTTTGCTTAATTTTAACTTAAAATTGTACTTAACAATGAGAATTTAGATACAAAAATCTTCTCTTTCATTATAGTGTTATTGAGTTTGCTGACACTTAAACTTACTGAAAGCATGTCTAAGCCTTTATTCATTGTAAATATTGAGTGGGCAGATTCAGTAGATCAACCAACTGTTCTCTCTATGTATATGCACCAAAAAAAAGGAAAAAAGTGAAATACACCTTTCTGTTCTGTTGTTTTTGGGACAGATTATTAATTCCAATAACATCAAATTTCCCAGTATAGCTTACAACCCTCTCTTAATTTGTGTTGATTATAAACGTGAATATAATTTAGGAACTCTTATCAATTAGAGATGTCTATTTTTTTGTTTGATGGTTCTATTGGAAAACATGTTATTCTCAATTATTTTTAAACATAATGAATTAGGATAAGAGAACTCTCCCCACAATTGAGGTTTAGTTTGGAAGCAGTTAATCTTTATGCTGATTGTTATTGTATCAATTGTAAGTAGTTATAAACTTCACTGTTGCTTCTTTATTCCATCACTTTACTAAATTTATATGAAATTTGCATAGGAACAGTGTTTCCAGTTAGTGGTTCAATTATAGTTGTAAATAATTCAAGAAAGTTTCCCTAAGGTGACTCTGATTATGCATGTTAACGTTTCAGCACCAAGTTTTGCATAGTTCAACAAGGCTAGTTTTATACTGACTTGTGAATCAATCTATTGTCTAAAGTATGGTTCTAAGAACGTTTAATGACTTATTATATCTAAGATTACTTTAATCTATTGTCTAAAGTACGGTTAATGGATATCGACTTGCTAGAAGCCCCTATTTCTTCTTCCATGTCTTTTTCAACCTTGTCGTCTCCTTTTCTTCTTCACCTTTTCCTTATATATACATGTTTTTTTTATTGTTTTCTTCATCCTGTCTATTGCTTCTCTTTTCTTTAATTTCAGCTTCATTCGTCTAAAATGAATTTCATGTCCCCTCTTCTTCCGTTCCCCTTTTGAAGGTTTTTACTCTTTAACATTTCTACTCCTATCTTCAAATTGTATCTTCTTGAATCTATTGTTAATCTGCAATATTGTTTGTTCAAGCTAAACTGTAAAGTTTACTAGCTTGTAAACATTCTGAACAACAATTGAAATTTTTGGCTCGAATTGGTGCCATTGAATTTGAGGATTTGAGGGACTCTCGATCTGAATCATCTACTAGTAACCATCTTACACTCTTACCTTGGATAGATGGTGTGGCTCGACTTGCTTTGATCCTTGAACTTGAGGATTATAATGCCAAAGTTAGGGCTGTAGAGTCAATTGTCGATGCGTCTATCAACAAACACATGCGTATTTCATTCAAGGAAGCTGGAGCAATCAAACTTTTAGTAAAGCTTTTAGATAATGTGAATAATTCAGTCAAATGGGCGACAATTCAAGCTCTAGAGAGGTTGTCAATTAGGTAAAATTTGAGTTATGAGATAAGAAATTTTTTTACTTTATTCAACACAATAATTTTTTAGTTGAACTAAGAGAAACTTCTTTGACCCTAAATGTAGAATGGTATGTTTCAATTGTGGTGTCATAAATTGATTTTTTTTCCCTGTAGTATGTAGAATTACATGCTTTTTGTCTCACATTTTGCTGGTATTGGTACAACAATGTTGTTTGCCAGACAATTGAAAATGAAGGTACATTTGATCCTCTGCTCAGCATTTTAAACCTCTCAAGTATACCCTAAAATGCGATGGAAAAGGTAATTTTTGCTAGTTTGTATTTGTGAAGAAAACGTTAGTAGTTTGGTTTAATGCTGACTCAAATCATCCTTGCCTTGTAGACCTTCGATATACTTTCTCGGATCTTGGACCCTAGTAAAGAAATGAAATCAAAGGTTTTGTTTTGTGTTTCATGTCTCATGTTGTGAGATCTTGAATTTTGACGTTAACTTACTAAGAGTGTCCATACATCCCAGTTTTACAGTGGACCGGTAAACGGGTCTCATGGGGGACAACATTCAAAAAGAAATTTTGAAGCTTTTACCAGGTTGAGTGGAAATCTTGCTGGTCCACCATTCTTTTTGATTAGTTAGATACTAATGTGAAACTTATTTTAACAACTAATATAGGAAAGATGTGCTGGATTCTATTGTTATTTCTCGCCTTGTTGAAATTTTGAACACCTCATCCCCAAACTTGAAACGCAAAGCTGCTTCTATCCTGAAATTTGTTTCTATTATGGACCCAACCATGGAAATAATCGATTTCGTGGAGATAGAATCTGGTTTATCAGCTGTTTTCCAGCTAGGAGTTTCAATAGGTATGCATCATTTTACTAAATGTCAATTTACTCCAACTGTCTTCAAAAGTTCGATGTGTGTATACATAATGCAGTTGTGATTGAAATGCTGATAGGATAGAATTAAGAATATTATTAGGGTATTTATTAACGCATATTAGGAATTGATTAGGGAAGTTATTATTGGATTTTTTTTATAAATTGAGTGAGTGGGAAAGGATGGAGGTAGGCAATTGGTCAATGAGTTTAGGTTTGAGTGAGATTACTCAAGAGGAGAGGTTCCAAGTACTTTGAATGCTTGGGTTATATAGTAGTTCTTGTTGAATTTGGTTTAATGTGTGTGTTTAGTAATAACCATGTTAGAGAAGTTTGACTAGACATGCATGTGGGATATAAGCTCCTTTTACAATTTTAAGACTTGAAAGTAGAGAACAACCTTAAAGCTGTCCTAGTGAATATATCCTAACCTTCAACTTCTCGTTAGTGTATTTAATTTATTTTCTACGTGTTTGTTCGATAACGTTCAAATATTCAGCGTCGTACATTTGATCACACTAAAGTGAAGCCATTATAGGACTTTTAGCATATCTTTGTTGCTGTTTTGCACAAGGTTGGTATTAAGGGCCTTTTAAGAGTGATTTTGACATGGATGTTTCAAGTTTCTAACTTATCGATGGTTATTTGTTAAGCTTTCCACTTATGATTTATATTGGAAGTGCAGTTCTCAGTAACTCAATACTTGAGGCTCATAGATGGAGAAAGCTTCTAGGCTCTTCATGGAGTTTTTTTTTTTCTCTTCATGGAGTTTTTTTTTCTTTTGTCTTGACAATGGTGTTTGTTAAGCTTTTATATATTCTTAAAATATGCAACCCTCAAACCAACCATAGTTGTCATCTACTTCACAAGGAAACTCACAACTTTCAACACATCCATGTAGACCAAAAGCAAACTTATCTGATTTGCAGCAAATATCACAAATCCCACAATAGAACCACCCATTATATGATGTAGCAACCGGTGATTTGAAAAAAAAAAAACGGGAAAAGGGAAAAACGGGCAGAAGCCCGGTCAAAGAGAAAAAAAAAAGGAAATGGGGGGAAACTTCCCCCCAATTCGGTCATTTGACCGTGCATAAAAAAAAAAAAACAACTGAATTCTTTCTCTCTCCCTCACGTTCAGCACTCTCTCTCCCCGATACTCCCTCTCTCTCTCTCCCTCGCACGCTCTCGGTCTTCCTTCAGCCGCACGCCGCCGCCTTCAGCCCATACCGCCGTCGTCGCCTTCCTCCGCCGCTGCCGGTAATGTCTATCTCTCTCTCTTCTTTTCGTCTCTCTCTTTAACCCGTCTCCATCTCACTCTCTCTCTCTCTCTCTCTCTCTCTCTCTTCCTCGCAGCTCTCTCTCTCGCTCCTTCTCAACCGCCACAAGTTGTCGTGAACCGCCCGACGCCGCCGCTCGCCTCCTGTCGTCGTGCACGCCGCAGTCGTCGAGTCCTTCAGTCGTGCCGCTGCCGTCCTCAGCCAAACAGCTGTACGCCGCCTCCAGTCGTTTGAGATCGTGAGCGTTTGACGGTTCGATTAATTAAACAAGTTGTAAGAACGATGTAAGTTTCAGATCTACGTAGTCTTTTATCGTTTAATCGAACACTCATTCGTTATTTACGTCGTGCAGCAAGCTTTCCTCTTCAATTTGAGCGATTCGAATAGTGGTTCTTCACGTTCCGACAGCTCCAAGCATATTCAGGTTGTGGGTAAATGAGATTTGAAGTTTTGGGTGTTTTGTTTATGTTGGAGGAGTACCCATTAATATTAGCTATTGATTTCTAGGTACCCACAACGTTTGAAGGCCGAATTATCGAATTTGAGCGATTGGGACTGCTGGACAGCAAGCTGTGGTTCTGTTTGGGTAAGCTTTGGTTGTTAATTTTACCCCAAATGTAATGGGTTCTTAGTTGAATGCTTGGTTAGAGTCCATAGTTAATTAAGAGTTCATTTCCTTGTTGTAGCTTGCTAAAGAGCCTTGGAGTTAAGAAATTTGTTGAAGGTTGATCCAATATCTTCTTCACTAAGGTAAGTAGCCAATTGGATTAAAGTTCTAAGTGTTGTCATGGATTTAACCAAGCATGGTTGGCTCTTATTTTCTTGGAAGCATGAAAATAGTTAAGCATGCCTTGGTTAGTTGTTGTTTATAATGTTCGTCTGCATGTAAGTAGCTTCTTGGGCATGAAGTGTCTGGATTGTTTTCATTGTATGCTTCTTGGTGGTGAATTGGAGTTGGTTAAGTTTTTGGCTTGGTTGCATGTTCCTTGGTTCGTGGTAATGCTTACTTAATTATGGTTAGAGTGTTGTTTACTTGGGCATGACTTAAGTGTTGATATGTTTGTAGAATTTAGTAAGCATGCTTGGAATATTTGATTTATGATTGTTCTGGGATGTGTTGGTGTTATGTAGGATGGGTTGAATATTCATTGGAGTGGTGATTTGGAGTTGGGTTGATTTCTGACTCGTTTGCGTTAAAGAAGTGCATCGTTGTTGTTTCCAGGTGTAGGAAAATTTTGGGTTACCCATATGCATGCCGTTATGCTGCCGAATTTTCGGTAGCATACGAGTGGTTTCAGGATTAGGAGTGTCGGTTGTCACCTCCATTTCTTATTCTTGTGATATGACTGAGTTGGGAAGATGCATATCAGTTAGCCTGTCAGTAAGCTAGGAAGAGGAATCGTTTGTGTTAAATAGGTGGCAGATAAAGATTACTAAGTGTTAAGGGGTCCTAAAGGGGAAAGAATTAAAAAAAAAAGGGAAAGGAATAGGCTAGCGCCTTACAAGAGGGTCGTGTCAATTAAACACCTAGGATTGGGATGAAATAGACTGAAATGAGGAGCTTAATGGGCGGGTCTTGGCTTCGCAGTCTAGGTGCCATTTACTAACTGTGGAAATAAATTCCTGACTTAAACCCATGAACGCCCCACCAGTGAAATGGTAGTTTAGAGCGCTACGCGCCTATTAGTGCCTTGAGGGATGAGACTTAGCTCCACTGACTGGGTGCCATCTACCATCGGTAGGAGTAGAGACCTCCCAAAACTCCCACTTGTGCACTATCAGTGAGTTGGCAAACTTATATTTATATAAAGGTGTACTAATTGAACACGATACCTGAACTATAGAGGAAATGAAATGAAATGAAATGAAATGACCTAACCCTTAGGCCCTTAACTCGAATAAGATATTAAAGCTTTTATTGCTGCAAGTGTCTTGAAGTTTGGCTACTTACTGAGTATTTTCTTAAATACTCATTCTTTTCCCTTACATACAACTGCAGGTAGAGGTAAAGGTGTACAGCACGCGTGACGGAGAGCTGCTGAGCCATGGATCTCCTTTAGGATAGTCTTCCGCATTTTTACCTTTTGAAATTCTCCTTTTGAACTTGTATTGAATGATTTACGATTTATTCCGCTTTAAGTTTGGTTTGATTTACTAAAGGTTTCGTTTGTTCTGTTTTAAACTGGGATCCCAGATTGAAAAGTTTCGCATATTTCTAAGTATGATTTCTTTAAAGGATAATTTCTCGATGTTCTTAGAAGTAGAATGAAATGCATGTAGTAACGGCCTTAGGATCTAGGCATGAAAAGTAGGGTCGTTACACATTACCTCTAGCTTCTCAATAAAACAAATTTCATAAGCCCTTCAGCAACAACCTGCATAATCACATCAGTAGCATAACCATTTTTCACAATAAATCCAACCATCAAGGAGCTCAAAAGGCTTACCACATCAACAATAGGCTGCAAAATCTAAGAGGGCCAACAAACTAGAAGGCTTTTCTTCAAAGGTAATTTGCATATTTTGTTTAAATCTTGGAATTTTACAACTTTCACATTTTGTTGGCAAGCACAAATAGATTCCTGTGTTTAGGCAATGAAAATGACCTACTCTGAAATTCTAGCTTAATTATAATTTTGGTCTAGGTTTTTTAGTTTTGAGTGTGATCATGTTCTATAATTTTTACTAAGGTTTGTTAGTTTTGAGATTTTTGTTTAAAGGTTTGGGATTATAGCTTAAATTATGCTTTTCTTGAGTTATTGCTTTTTTTCATTAGCAAATTATCAAGTTTTGTTTTTCAAGATTGTTCATGTTGTTAGGAATTTATCAAGTTTTGTTTTCTTTGGTCCTATAGACATGCATGTTTATAAGAATTCGAGCTTAATATGAAAGTAGAAGCATATTGTGTATTTCCTTTTATAATGCAACATTTTAATCAATTTTCATTTTGCTTGGTTTGGGGAGGGGTGAAGAGTTTAGGAGACACCTTGTGACTTCGTTGTGATCTCTCTTACTTATAGAATGTGTAAACTTTTGTCGAAAAATGACTTTCAAGATTTTTTTTTTTTTGGGGGGGGGGGAGTTTAGAAGTGTTACGCTTGTGATTTTGTTACGATATTTTGCAATGCATATTATACACTTGTAGAATAAGTGAAATTTTGTTGAAAAAGACTCCAAGGTTTTTGTTTTATTGTTTTATGGAAAATGAGGAAGACTAGAAGAGTGCTTTGTGACTTTCTTTGTGATTTATTGTGTTTTTAGTGGTAGTTCAGTTTATGTATGGTAGCTTTTCTTAAAAGAAGTAAAGTTAATAGTTATTTTAGATAATATATAATTTGAAATATAATCTTCGTTGGGCATCCTTTCAAGAGTTGTTATATTGGTTGCTTGTCATGTATATAAAAAAACATGTTTAGTTGTGTTTGAAAAACATGATGTTGCTTAGTTTGTTGTATGTTGTTTGATGGCTCTTCAGGTGCGAGCCACTTACTTAGTGCCATGGTTTGTACTGACCTACCATCAAATTTTGTAGGTGATAAAGATTACTACGAACCGGGTGATGTTGAGGAAGAGGTCTGAGGAACAATAATAGCTCTTTAAGTCTTAATTTCATTGTTGTCTTGTGCTTAAATAGTGGTTGTTAGAAAGATTTAGTTGTTTTATTTAGTTGGGTGTTATTTAATTTGAGGGACATATCTTACTCTTGTGGTTAGCATTGTGTTAGACTAAAGTTTATTTGAGTTATTTAAATGAAATTTGTTATGAGATTTGACTCGTAATTCTGTTTGGAATTCTCTGAATTTATGTGTTCTCTTAAGTAGGTGGTTGAAATTTTTGGGTTAGCTATAGTTATGTTGTTATGCTGTTGAAATTTTTAGTAGTCTTTCAACGAATGATAGGGATAAATTTGGTAATGTCATTTATAATAGGTAAATTTTGGTACTATGTCTATTCTTGAAAATTTATTTTGATTTAAGTGCATTTAAATACATTGTATGTTTATATAAATGAGTTTATTTTACAACAACATTTGAAAATATTTGGTACTCATATAAAATGTTATAGAAAGTTTTACATATTACTAAAAAATGGTACAAATGTATGTGTGTACGTATAAATGCTATTAAAAGTTACCTACTATCCATAACATTGCCTATCACGATGATGAGATAAAAAATGTATGTTTTGATAACATTTTTAATTGTTATAAAAAGATGCTATTAAAGAGCAATCATAACATTTTTTGCTTGCTTTATGAAAAGTTTTTATAACATTAAAAATGTACAATAAAATTTTGATTTGTTAATAGCTTTTTCTATAGCATTGAAAAAACGTTATAAAAAGTCAAAGACTTTCAATAACATCGACTATTGCAGCGTGACTAAAAATGCTATGATATACTTTTATTGCATTTTTTTACTGCTATAGAAAACGCTATAAAAAGACAATCATAGCGTTTTTTGTTAACGCTATGAAAAATTTCCATAACATTAAAATTACGCAATTGAAACAGAATTTTTATAGCCTTTTTTATAGCGTTGAAAAAACGCTATGAAAAGTCGGAGACTTTCAATAATATCGGCTACGACAACGTTTCAAAAAACGCTATGGATAGCCTACGATAGCGTTTTTTTAATGCTATCGTAAGTGATATTTGTTGTAGTGGGATCTCATCATTTGTACTTAATACAAAGTGGGTCGCGTCCATAGTGTCCCCATGATAAGGCACCCAACCCCATCCTTATACTATAGACTATTTTGACTATAAACTTGAACTTGATCCTATGATATGTCCCTACATATAGTTCGAGTATTAATGTGATAGTTTATTGGATTTAGGTTAATCATTCGTAATTTACATATTCAATAACATCTTTTACTGAGTAACCTCGTTAACGTCTTTATTGGAAATAAAATATGTTTAATGATTTACAACCTATGAGTTTATAGGACATTAAACCCAACAAGACATTCATGTTATCAATTTTTTCATGGCTGAAAATTGGAAAGGGAAATGGGAAAAAATCTGAGGCGGCGGTGACGAGCTTCAACGTGTGAGACGGTGATGGCGAGCTTCAACGAGTGAGACGGCGACAGTGAGCTTCAACGAGTGAGACGGTGGTGGCAAGCTTGAACGAGTGAGACAACGACGGTGATAAGGGTAAAAAATATACATATTTTACCCTTATATTTAGCTCATTTCTTTGTCAAATATTGCATGTTTAGATCAATTTTACCATTCACGAGCTCAAAATATGCTAAAGTTGTTAAGTTAGGGTGTTGAGAAATGGTTAGAAATGGTTGAGGAGTGTTTATTTCGCAGCTCCTCAACCACTTCCCACACCATATAAGCTCGAGATTCGAAGTCAATTCAAGCATAACTCATTTGGAAGAAGAGGGTGGTGACAGAACCCTAGTTGACGCCTGTGAGTAGGGATGCCCGAGGTCCTTCTTAGATGACTAAATTCTAACCTTAGTTAGACATCAAACCTTAGGGTTCGTAGGGATTTTCACCAATTCCCACTTGTAAACGGGAGAGAGTAGAGTGCCTAAGTGAACTCTAGAAGGATTGGATAAATAAAAAACTCATAATATTTGGCTACTTCCATTATTTCAAACTTTTGATACTTTTCATTTATTTGTATTATTTACTTCTTATTTTCAATGAAAATGTATTCATTTGCACTTTATCTCACCATGAGTAGCTAAATTCCATTGAGGGGTTCAATATGGTGAATTCCCTTATGGTTCAATAGCTTGAAAGTGTTTTATTTGCTTAGCCTTCTAAGGGTTCTTGGGAGCAAGGCCAAAGAGAAGTTAAATCTGACCCAATGCATTGAATAAGCTTGAGATTAAATAATCCATGATTAAGTTTATTGCCTTTGGGATGAATCCATGTTGAATAACTCGTTTTATTTTATTGTTAATCTTTTATTCACTTGCTTGTTTTATCTATTTTTCTAAAACCAATCATCAATCTTATTTCTTTGGTTACCTATTCTTTAAGCAATCAAGTTGAGCAATTTCTTCTTCAAATCTTAATTTCCAGTTACTCCTCGTGGGATTGATACCCTTGGAATACTTCTAAGTTTTTTTTTTTTTTTTATCATTACGTGCAACAGTGAATACTTACACTAGGGTTGGTTGAATTTATCTTTATTATTACATATCATTTTATCTCACATCCATCCATTCAGCTGACGACGCACCAAGTTTTTGGAGCCTTTTTCGAGGACCAAAAGTGAACCCAATTTTGTTTTTTAAATTACGATCAAATTGCGACCGCATTTTCTGTCTCAAAAGGAATTTGACTTTGATTTGCATTTGTTTTTCTTTTGCAGTTTGAAGTTAGTGCATGAACAAGGGGTGTTCACTCCTTGACATTGATCCTGAGATACAAAGAACCTTTCGTCATCGAAGGAAGAAACAAAGACGAAAGAAAAGGGAACAACAAGAGTTGAGCGCACAGGAACCTCTAGAAGAAGCTTCTTACATACAAGAGTTTCCAACGGAACCTCCTAGGGCCGATCCTCATGTTGATCCACAGAATCGTGGAAGGGAGCAAAATGGTGGGAGAATTCCTCCTGTTCCTCCAGTTCCACCGGTGCCACAACAAGAAAATCAAATTTATATTGCTGAAGACCGCAATAGAGCAATAAGGGACTACACTTTACCAGTTTTCCAGACATTAAATCCAGGAATTTTTAGCCACCGATAGATGCTCCAGAGTTTGAACTTAAACCAGTGATGTTCCAAATGTTGAATACCATGGGCCAATTCTCTGGACTTCCAAACTAAGATCCACACAAACACATTAATCTATTTTTGAGAGTTTGCAATTCTTTTAAAGTTATAGAAGTGCCTGAAAATACTTTGATGCTAAAGCTTTTTCCATTTTCTTTGCAGGGAGATGCTGAAGCTCGGTTGGATTCATTTCCTCCAAACTCCATCACTTTTTAAAATGATTTGGCAGAGAAATTTTTAGATAAGTTTTTTCCTTCTAATAAAAATGCAAAATATAGAGCTGAAATTATTGCTTTCAGACAATCTTACAATGAACCTCTGGATGCAGCTTGGGAAAGATTCCAAAGGCTGGTTCGGAAGTGTCCACACCACAGATTGTTTGCTTGCAGAAGCATTTTTATAGTGGATTAGATCAAGGTTTGAAGGCACTAGTCAATGCATTTTCAAACGGATCTTTTCTAAAGAAGTCTGCAAATGAGGCATATGCTATCTTGGACACCATAGCCACAAACAATCGACATTAGGGAGAGACTGAACTGACAACAATCTTGAAGAATCTAGTTAAAGCAGTGAAACAGAGGCTAATTCTACTATCAAGCCCAGATCAAGGCTATCCATAGCATGATGATGGGCATGATTATGAACAATCAAGCCAATATAGCCCATGTCAATGCTATTTCTTCTCCCTATTGTGAAATTTGTGGTGAGGAACACATTGCTGATAACTGTCCACTAAATCCTGCGTCTGTATTTTATGTAGGTCAACAAGGGAACCATAACCAAAATAGATGGAATCCATATTCGGCCACGTACAACCCAGGTTGGAGACAACATCCAAACTTCTCTTGGGGAGGACAGGTCGGTTGGAGAAATTCCAACACAAATCAATTTGGGAATCCTCCTACACAGCAGCAGCTGCAGAAGAACTTCCAACAAGTCCAAGTGCAGAGTGAAGAGTGAAATCTAGAGACTCTTATGAAGGAATACATGGCAAGAAACGATGCTACAGTAAGGAATTTGGAAGTACAGCTCGGCCAGATTGCTCGGGAGATTAAAAATATTCCACAAGGGACGTTGCCTAGCAAGACCGAGATCCCTCACAAAGAATGAAAAGAGCAATGTAAGGTAGTAACCTTAAGAAGTGGATTACATTACGATGGCCCAAACTACCCAGTAAATCAAGAAGCAGAAATCCCAGAAGAAGCTTGAGAAAATATCTTAGAAAAGAAGTCAGACATTACCTCAGATACTATACAAAATAAAAGCAATGAAGAAAAGACCAAGAAGCGTGAAGCCTTGGTAGACAAAGAAGAAAAATAAAATTCAGATACAAAACAGGGGAATGCGACCGCAAAACCTCAAAAATTTGTAATCGATCCAACATACAGACCACCTCCTCCATACCCTCAAAGATTTAAAAATGCCTCGCAGGATATACCGTTCAAAAATTTCTTAGATGTATTAAAGCAGCTACACATCAATATCCCATTGGTGGAAGCGCTTGAACAAATGCCTACCTGTGAAGTTCTTGAAAGATATCCTATCAAAGAAGAGAAGGTTGAGAGAATACGAAATTGTTGCACTCACTGGATGTTCCAGTGCACTGTTCAAGAATGAAATCCCTATGAAGCTCAAAGACCCAGGAAGTTTCACGATTCCATGCTCAATGGGAGGCAGGGATGTAGACAGAGCTTTGTGCGACTTAGGAGCAAGTATCAACTTAATGCCATACTCAGTTTTTAAACAATTGGGGATAGGTGAAGCACGACCAATGACTATAACCTTACGGGTAGCAGACATATCACTTACACGTCCTATTGGGAAGATTGAAGACGTGTGGGTCAAAGTTGACATATTTGTACTCCCAGCAGATTTCATCATTTTAGAATGTGAAGCTGATAAGGACGTGCCAATCATATTAGGACGACCGTTCCTAGCTACTGGCAGAACCTTAATTGATGTACATAAAAGAGAATTGACCATGAGGGTCAGCGATCAACAAGTCACGTTCAATGTGATGAATGCAATGAAGTACCCTGGAGATTTCGAGGAATGTTCAATGATTGATGAAATTGATGAACTCTCCCGCTCTACTTGTCAGGAAACGATGAAAGGAGAAACATTGGAGGATATACATGGAGATGAAGAACCAAAAGAAAAAGGTGGGAAAATGATTGAAGTTGAAGAAAGCAATCAACCCATGAAAAGCCAAAGGATCAAACTGTTGGGTTTAATGTCCTATAAACTTGTAGTTTGTAAATCATTAAACATATTTCTATTTTCAATAAAGTCGTTATTGAGGTTATTCAGGAAAAGATGTTATTGAATATATAAATTGTGAACGATTAACCTAAATCCAATAAACTAAGATCCTTGATTATAAAATGAATACTCGAACTATATGCAGAGACATATCATAGGATCAAGTTCGAGTTTGTAGTCAAAATAGTATATAGTATAAGGATAGGGTTGGGTGCCTTATCCTGGGGACACTATGGACGCGACCCACTTTGTATTAAGTAGAAATGATGAGATCCTAAATCGTTCATGTGGAGGCATGCGAGTGGGGGCATCGTATGTAATGAGTTTGCATAAGACTGGACCACGAAATTAGTCACTTTCTCTTTATAATGTCGTTTACTGAAGAAATTGACTATTTCTCATAGATGACCTAGGTAACTCGTTCTTAATCCTGAGCTAACTATGAACTCCTTTTTATACGAGATTATCCTTTGATCTGCATGGGTGAGAGTGGCAAGCATTGCCGACTCAACAAGCCTACCATTTTGGAGATAAGATCGAATAGATAGCTGAGGACATTGGCTCGCAAGACGGAATTCACTCCTACCCATTACAGGGATAGTAGAGAGGTTATTCCCTTAAGTACTAACTCCAAGACTTGAACAGTGGGCCTGATGGTAGTTGTCAATGTGTTTTAATAGTTCAATGTATATCTGTCGTGGATTTTAATCAATCCAAATATAAATTGACAAAATCAAGTAATACCTGGTGTGTCCAAAGTCGAATCCACAGGGAAGGGGTATTTGCATAACTTTTAACAATATTTACTGATCTAAACTCTAAAACGCATGATATTATGTAAAAAGGTAGAATAATAGAGTTTATGGGATAAGAAACAAAATATTACTTACAGAGAGCTGAACATGTGAAGAGAGTTAGAATACAAAGTGCAAGGGAATGGTATCAAGGTTGTCGCGGCTGCAACCTCATGCGTTTAAAGGACCTTGTACCACATACTTTTATTAGTTGATCCATTAATGCCTAAGTGAGAGAAAATCATAAGTTTCCCATCCGGTACTCCTTTTGTGTTTGGCATGCAACTATCAAGTGGTAAATTGAATAGTTTATGCGTTAAGTGTAGTTCTCTAAAACTCACAAGGGATTGCGTTAGTCATAAAACAATCTAAGCTCATGCATACACTATCTTTTAGTGGTGTTGTTTAGTTTTACCAAGACTACATGACATGCGCTAACTTGCTCTACTTAGGAATATCCGCATGCGTTACCTATCAGGGATTTAGCATACTACTACCGCATCTGGCTGGCCAAGCGGGAGTTAGTAATGAAAATAGTATTGCAACTAAGTAGAAAGCAATTAATGTTTCAATTACTCAAAACATGCGCTTACAAAGTATACTTATCACCGCATGAGGTGCTTGCACTAAGCCTTGAAGAAGAAATTAGCTCATGCGAGCAAAACTAGACATTATGAAATAGAACATTACAAGCACAAGTTTTGCTCCTAATCAAAGCTCTCTCTGTGATTCTCTCTGTTGATATTCCTCATTCTCTCTCGATCCAAAAATGAATGAAAAAGTTCCAGTTGGAATTCCCCATCCTTTGAGTTTATGGCTTCTATTTATAGGTGAAGGAAGATGACTTCTCCAAGTAATTAGCAACTTTTGTTGATCATCATTAAGCAACTTGCTCAACTTTTCAGCCCTTTGTCTGCCTACTTGTGTTAGTTGCAACAGTTGTGTCAGCGCTTGTCTTTTTATCATCTTATTTGTCTCTTGATCATCTTGGGATGTGTGTCTATGCTGAGAAGAAACTTGAAAAACAACTGAATTAGTTGCGTCAGTGCCTTATATTTTATAATTTCTGACCTCATACATGAATATAGCTTGTCGCATAAACTTATCACATTTTCCTTTCTTTATGCGCTGAAGTAACGCATCTTTGTTTCTTTTGGCCTTGTTTTAGCCTAAGTTTAAAGGACTAATAACTTGCTTCTTGCAAGTTATCAAACCCCCAAACTTAAACTATTGCTTGTCCTCAAGCAATGCCTATTATCGACTCTGCGATAGTTACTCAGTTCTTCATTGCTTGCGATCTTAGTATCCTTTTTTCATCTTTTTCTTGCACGCATTATTAAACCAGGTTAACTTTTGCCAAATTTCCTTCATTGCTTAAAGAAAGCTCCTTGCGCTAAGATTCTTCCTTGCATTAACTCAACCAATCTTCTCATGTATGTCCTAAGCTCATAGAATTATTTTATTATTATTATTATTATTTATTTTTTTAGAAAGAAATTAATGTAAACCATATACATCAAAACATATGCTTTCGTTTTGGCTTACCCACATTTGTGATGAAAGGTATCCATCTACGGGCATTACATTTTTTTACTGTGTTTTACGCTCATAGGATGCGTTTGTCTTCGTGCAGTGGCAAACTATGGGTGTCATAAATGCCCCTTGCTACAAACATGTCGCATACCTAGAGGAACACATGCATTATTTATGCGCTAACTCCCCCAAACTTATTTCGGACAATGCCCTCATTGTCCCCCAAACTTACACTGGAGTGCATGGACTAAAAGAGATCAAGGCTGAGTTGCGGCAAGTCGAAAATGCAAAGGGATTTTCCTTAAGGTATGAGGAAATAAAGATAAAGGTTAAACCAATTTAAGTAATGCGGTTAAGAAAATTCAGAAAGGCAGATGCGTGGATTTAAATCATAGGAGCTAACGCAAAGAATTCATTAGATAAAGACATTAAATTAAGGCAAAGAGGAAGTTGCGGTGAGATAAACAACGAGATATACTAATGTATTGCGATACAAAACTATAAAAATGAGGACACATACATTTAAAGGGAACAAAAATAAGAAAATTAAGTGAGTGACTTCTATTCCTGCGGTGGTGGAGGTGGAGGTGCTCTTAGGTCCCTGGGAGCAGGTGGTGGAGGTAGAGGTGCTCTTGAGATGGGCTTGCACTCGAAGGTCTTTGTTGTCCAACTGGCTGAGCGGACAGGTTGGGCATTACTTGCAAGCGGCCAAAACCTTCAGTCCATCGCATGAGGAAAAGGACTAAGCCGTTGACCCTTTGCGATAATTCGAACTGTTGTTGGCGTTGTAACTCTTACTGTTGGCACAACCTTTCTTGCTGCTGTTGCAGGGGCTGAATAACCTCTTCAAGTATCTGCCGCATCTGGGAAAAGATCGGAGCTTCGTCTGCATCAATGGTTAGATTAGGCACATCCTGACTTGTGCTCGCAGAAGCTGTTGCGTGCGGCGTGGGGGTTGGAACATGGACTTCATTATTGCGAGGAGGACTAGGCAGAGGTTCTTCAAAAACCTCCTCTGATCGCAAGTCTTTAGTGGGCTACGGCGGAGATTTGTTCAGATCTTTAGCGAGTCTTTAGTGCCAGTGTAGGGGGAATATAGAATGAGTGCTTGATAAGCCAATCCCGAGTTAGTAGAGTCTGTTCTGGGTGAGTTAGAAGTCTCTAGTGCAAGATGTTCCTTGAAAAGTTTTGATATGTCTCTAGTGCACTTACGTTAGGATTAGATTAGATTGGGTGGTTGATTGAGCCCCTACGCCTTACTCGATATTCAGCTAGGTGAATTATATGTAGTTGGGAACTCGGTTGTAAGTTTGGTTTGGTTTCTTAAGAGATTCTAAGTATTTTCATTCTTGAATTTACTGTTTTATGTGTGTTAAATTCTATTTCATAATGATTAGATTTGATAGGAGGGATTGACAACTCCAATTTCTGTCATTCTAATTATATTGGCTATTTGTAGTAATAGGTGAAGCATGTGGCTCTATTTAGGCGTGTTATCCCTGATTTTTTTAGTAATTTGCATGTTAGCCTAGAATTTGACTCTTAGTTAATTCATAATTTAGGCTTTTCCTAGTTATAAAATTAACTATCTAACTATCTTAATCATAATGCAATTGTAGCTAGTTAATTTTGTCGAGTTAATTAGTAATCAATTAGATTAGTTTCGATGCATTGGTCGGGTTAATAAATTAGGGATACTATGGCTCTCTGGCTTTTTCCAGAAGTACATTAGGCTTAAAAGGTAAATTTCATTATTAGATAATCTGTGATTAAGATCCATCCAAACGGAAATCGAATGTAAGGATTACATGAATTTGAGGTTCGATCAACCACTCCCCTTTATTTTTCCATCATTTAATTCATGCACTTTTATTTTCTACCATTTAAATTCCAACATTTTAATTTCCCTCGCATTTTGATCTTTCGCATCTCAAATGCCCCATTAGGTGTCGGTGATTATAAATTTATTTGACCTGAAGCCTCGACAACTCATTCCCACCAATCATTCTATAAAAGAAAAAAAAAATAGTTCTTCTATATATAGACTATACTATTTTTCTTGTAATAGTTAACAATACCATTCAACTTTCTATATTTATTAAAATTGTTACAAAGTTAATTCAATTCTCTTCGAAACTACAAAGGTAGACCCGTTAACGCTCTCCTTGTCTTGAAATTTCCTTGAGATCTACATATAAACTTATAATTATTTTACACATGTTTAGTAATTTCGTTTTCTTTATTTAAATATTTGTGATATTCAAAACTGTTGTATGTTATAAGTTTAGTTCATCCACTTTTATATTGTGTCAAAGTTGTAACGATTATAATTTATTTAATATGTTTATAAACTTTCAATTATCTCTTTAATGAGCTATATATATTAATGCGTTATTTAATTATGCTTGTGGAATAGTAATAGAAACAAGATTGAAATATTATATTCAGACTAACACCCCAAAACTTTTAACACAAATATTTTGACTTTAAATTAGATACTCGACACTAAAAAGAAGTTTGTTTAGTTAAACCATTTAAATTTCATTTCATAGCCAACGGTTTTATAAATGCAAAACTTATAGTACATATAGGACCAAATTAGCCCTATTTATTTGTTTTTAATCTAAACCCTTTAGAGCGTACTTTATGTTTTATTTGTCTATTTTGTAGATTATTTGTGCATTTAGGGCAACAGGGATGAAATACAAAAATTAGAGCTAATTCGGGTGATTTAGAGACTTTTCGAGATAACTTGAGGGCCATGGATCTCGAGGAGGTGAAAAGACCGTGAGGATCATGATGAGCCCGGAGAATGGTTCCAAGGAGTCAAAGGTTCGAGACCTGAGTTAAGCAATCAACAAAGAAGAATTAAAGAATAAAGCACGCTGGAAGAAGGCCAAGCATCGAGCTGCCGGCCCGTTTCCGAACCCTAGACTTAGAGGGCACGACGTCTCGACACCATGATTAAAATTCTATATAAACCCTCATTTTATTCTTTCCTTAGGGTGTGGTGGAGAGTTGTAATTTTTGGTTTTTCTCTCGGATTCCTCTATCTTTCACGTCTCGAACTCAAGGTTGTTTGTTTTCTTATTGATTCCTCTTGTATTTCATAATTATTATAGCATAGAGTCGCGGGTTTTAGTCGGCTTTATCGCCGTCTAAACCCGTTGACGCTGATTGGATGATTATTGGGTTATAGAATGTATTTCTTTGTGAGTTCCATGTACTGGATGTCTCTTTGATTTCATATTGCAAATGTATTTTGGATTCAATATGTATAATTAGCATGTGTAGTAGGTTAGATTGACGCCCTAACGTGCACCTTTGTATAATAATAATATGCTAAAAAATTAGTTTCCAAGTAGCTAATGGATAATTGGTACAATAGTTAGCACATAGACTGATTTGTGGGCACGGGTCCCAAGAGTAGACCCTGACTTCGTTGTTTGAGACGATAGGTCTAGGATCCAAAATAGCGTTAGAAGTAATCTAGGCCTAATTATTTCTAATGTCCTAATCAATCCTCTAGACATTAAAGCAATTGCTTGATTGTTTGATTTGATGGTTCAATCAGATTAATTGATTAATCAATTAGAGTCTAATTCGATCGACGATGAATGATCGGGTTAGATGGCTTACGTGGGCTTTTAGTCTTTTATGAGTTCACATCAGATCGATTGGGCAATTAAGCAATTTTGGTTAGCCTTAAACATGTTGGAATACAATTACCAAAGTAAATCATTCAACTCAAAAAATCTCTCCAATCGACGTTGCCTAATACCATTAATTTTCTTCCTTGTCTATGTTCCATGCAATTTAATTTATTGTCTTTTTAATTTCCTTCATTTAAATTTTTTGCATTAGTATCCCAATCCCCCCATTTACCGCTTTTATAACTCAAAATAAATAGGAAATAAATAGCCTACCGCCACTCCCTACGATCGACCCCGACCACTACTACCGCAAGTAGTTTAGTGATCGTGGATTATAAATTTGCTTTGACACGGACCTTCGACAAGTTCGGGCCCTGTAACGCCCCACATTTTGAAACCGAACCCTTTTGGGATCTGTTGAGCGTTCTTATTCTAATTTGGAAAATTAGAATTTAAGTTTAGCCTTGGGTCATTAAATTAAATTTCTATAATTTGGGAAAAAGAGATTTTTAATTAAATCCTTAAATTCCTAAAGTTTGGAGGTTTAATATATGATATTTATTTTAAATATCAAAAGACTCGAATCCCAAATCAGTTGGGTTATTTTCTTTCCAGAGTTTTTTAGGACTTTAAGTTTTTAAATAAATTCCTTGATAGGATATGATTCTTTTTTTAAATGGGTTTTATTTCTTAAGGGTTTATTTAAAGGAAAAAAATGAGAAAAGAAAAGGAAATTCAAGAAAAAAAAAAAAAGAAACCCTAAAACCCCTATTTTCTCTCCATCTCTTTCCCTTTGCCGTGAAAGCTACCAGCCCCCCCCCCTTGGTGATTCGTTTCAACCGCCCAGCCCCGTTGCCGTCCGTCGAAGCAGCTGTCGCCACCGGCCGCAACTCCCTCCCTCTCTCTCTCTCCCGATTTCTCTCTTCGTGGGCCTCCTCGTGGGTGTTTGGTGTCGTTTAGTGGGCAAACAATCGTGGGTAAGCTCTCTTAAGCCTTCGTTCTTAGACGTATATGGCCGATCTAACTTCTTCGCTCCTTTCCGATCAGTTTTGCGTGCGTTCAGCAGCTTGGATCCCCTCTTCCGCGCGTTTTCGCCTCCGTCGAGCGGGGTTTTGGATCGTTACGGCGTCGCCTAGCGATTCTGGTGAGTTTAAGCACTTACCCATTCTTGGTTAGTGTTAGAATCAGAATACCCATGTTGTTTATGTGCTGGAAATTTAGTTTAGTGATGAGTTTCTGATCTGCAGCGCCGCCTTTGCTCCAATCTTGGGTGTTTCGGCGTTGTTTAAGCAATTCCGGTAAGTCTAGGCCCTTACCCAAAATCATTCAAACCTTTAATCATGTTTAAGCAAATACCCATTTCATTAGGTGCTGGAAATTTAAGTTAATATTGAAATTTTCATTCCGCAGCGCCGTCTAAGTGATCGGTTGGGTTCGAATCACTATAAGCTCGAATACCGTATACCCAAGGATCGTTCTAGTGCGTTGTTCAAGGTTATTACAACCCGTCTTGCGTGAAAGCGGGTTCGTTTGAGTAAGTTTCACCCCTTCCCCTAAGACTCGTTAGCTTTAAGTTGAGTTACCGTTATGTGTTAAGCTTTAAAAGCTTGTTAAAATCATTACCCATGCTTATTCGACTTCAATATTATAATGCCCAAGTTGTTTAAGTGCTGGAATTTAATTTAATGTTGAAAATTCTGATCTGCAGCGTCGTAAAAGTGTTCGATTGAGTTCGAATCACTTAAAACTTGAATACCCATTGTCCAAGGAGTATTCTAACATGTTGTTCGAGGTTAGTATAACCCGTCTAGCGTGGTATCGAGTTCGTCTGGGTAGTATTCGTTGTTGTTTTTGGTTTACAAGCATGCTTAACCGATGCCCATTAGTTGTTTAGGCCCTTGAAGTGTAGCCCCAACCCTTGTGGGTTCTTAAATCATGATTTAGGAGGTTTATGCTTGTTGTTCGTGGTTTAAAAAGCATGCTAAAATATCTTATATCAATTGCCTAAGCCCGAGTAGCATCACCCGAGGTTAGGAGGGGTACATGAATGAACTGAGATCACATCCGAATGAGAGGGATCCTGAGAACATGGAAACAGTCAAGATAAAGCTTAAAAAGAATTGATAGGTACTACCTATACCAACAAGGTGCACCTTCCTTTTCGGTGGCTCAATCATAGGAACTTTGAAGTTAAGCGTGCTTGGCTTGGAGTAGTTCTACGTTGGGTGGCCTCCCTGGGAATTTTCCTAGGAAGCATGTGAGTGAGGACAAAGCATGCTAGAAGGACCCCGTGTTGATTTGTGGGGACAGTCTTCACTCTTAGAAGCGGTTTAAGGCGAGTATGGTAACGTCGCCAGGCCGTAGAGGATGTAGGGGAATGACGGGGCCGTGAGGTGCCGAATCTGGATTCTGAATCCTGGGCCTGGGGCATTACAGATGGTATCAGAGCGGAACCTCTCCCAGTAGGATGTGGTTCGGGGACGAACCAAGGCGGAAGCTGGTGGGCATGTGACGCCCGAGGTTAGGAGGGGTACATGAATGAACTGAGATCACATCCGAATGAGAGGGATCCTGAGGACATGGAAACAATCAAGATAAAGCTTAAAAAGAATTGATAGGTACTACCTATACCAACAAGGTGCACCTTCCTTTTCGGTGGCTCAATCATAGGAACTTTGAAGTTAAGCGTGCTTGGCTTGGAGTAGTTCTATGTTGGGTGATCTCCCTGGGAATTTTCCTAGGAAGCATGTGAGTGAGGACAAAGCATGCTAGAAGGACCCCGTGTTGGTTTGTGGGACAATCTTCACTCTTAGATGCGGTTTAAGACGAGTATGGTAACGTCGCCAGGTCGTAGAGGATGTAGGGGAATGACGGGGTCGTGAGGTGTCGAATCCGGATTCTGAATCCTGGGCCTGGGGCGTTACAGGCCCCGTCAAACTGGCCTTGTCAACTACGATGTGAACTGTAGTTCTTAAAAGCTGTTATATGAATGGACTAACTTTTTGGGTACGAAATTGGATCATTCAATGTAAGAACACAAGTGACAATTCAAGTTTGTTCCTACGAGTATAGAGCTGCAAGAAGTTCCTAATTATGATGGTTTTTGAATATCAATACTTTTTTAATAGTAGTAGCTGTTCGCACGAGATTTCGACAAGGAAATTTAATTCGCGGAAATGAACTTGATTTTATTAATTATGTATGTATAAGTGTTCCAATCTCTAATATTTATCCTCTGATGCTTTCTCTCAAAATGTAGACTCAGATCTGAGGGCTGGCAAGCTTGATCTCAGACGGAGGAAGGTTGAATCTTCAACTTGTATCTTGATGAAGAAACGACTGATTCTTTGGAGTCTTCAAGTCGTTGGATCTTCTGAGTCTTGAGATGGCCAAATTCTGAATCTTGGATCTTTCGAATTCTCTGGACTCTCTGACTTCTGAAGCCTCTGGACCTTGGGAGAATGCTCTGGACTCTGGCTTCTCTGACTCTATCTAAATCCCCAAAATGAATGGTGGCCTCCTCTATTTATAGAGTTTGATGGACCTCATACGGGCTTGTGTCTGGGCCCAACCTTTGGGCTTCGACTCTATTTGGGCTTTAATCCAACTCATTTTTTAATAAAATTGGATTATTGTAATTTAGCCAAATTTCTTCAATGATCTCGGGTCAAATTGCCATGTGGCATAGCTTGATTGGACTCGGCTTATGTCATCTGATGGATCAATAATAGACAAGTGGCATTGTTTGATTTGCCGAATTTTAATATCTATTAATTTAATTTAGGGACACGTGTAAATTTGTAATTGGTCCCCAAAATTATTTTATCATTAATTCCAATTAATGACGTGGCAATTTGTGATTGGTCGAAATTTCTCACTGAACAAATGCCCCCTTTTCGAAATTTATGCACATATATGCGTGCATGGATTTTGAAAAGCATGATTTGTGAGAAAAATATATGATGTTTAGTCATAACTTTAATTTGTGTCGATAGACGAAATTAATAAGAATATTAACTTATAATTCAAAATAATTTCGTTTTCGCTACCAACATTGATTTTGGCCAAATTTTGAATTTTTATTTTCAATATATATATATATATATATATATATATATATATTCAAATTGGAAAATTAATCTTAGCCAAAATTGTGACAACAAATTTTTTTTTTTACCTTGGACATGAATTTAGCGGTAGATAGGTATTTTGAGCAAGAATTTGAGGTCTCTTGGCTTGTCAATTTTATTAAGCCCAAATTTCTCTCTTCATTCATGTAATTTGGAGGATGCAATATTTTTACCTAAATAGCAATTGTAGGAAATTCATTGTCATATTTGATTAGGCCAAAATTTTCCTAGCCACTACCAAGATTTTTCCTTATGTGTTTGACCTAATTCCTCCCTTATAAATTGAATAAGTTGCATAGGCCAAGACACAAAGTCACTCAGGCAAGAAGTCTAGGTAATAAAAAAAAAAATCTCCACTTTAATTTTTCTTTTATTTTTTCCATTTGACTTCGAATGCTCATATATTTTCTTCTTTGTGTAGGTCTAAAATTCGAGCAATAACCTCCCTTCGTGCCTTTTTGTTGTGCTGTCGGTAAGACAAATAACCTTACAAAGAAAAAAATCTTTCATTATCTTTATAAATAACTATTGCCGCAATTTCAAGAATTTTTTTTTTGTCGTTACACATGCTCATATTTTTATTGGGTGATCTGAGTAGCCTGCAGGGGTAGTCACCAGATTCGCCTTCAGTGATGCACTCCTGCTAGACCAGTCCCTATTTTATTAGGTTATCTGAGTAGCCTGCAGGGGTAGTCACCAGATTCACCTTCAGCGACGCACTCCTGCTAGACCAATCCCTATTTTATTAGGTGATCTGAGTAGCCTGCAGGGGTAGTCACCATATTTGCCTACAGTGATGCACTCCTGCTAGACAAGTCCCCTATTTTATTAGGTGATCTGAGTAGCCTGCAAGGATAGTCACCATATTTTCCTACAGTGATGCACTCTTGCTACACCAGTCCCCATTTTATTGGGTGATTTGAGTAGCCTGCAGGGGTAGTCACCAGACATGCCTTTAGTGGTTCACTCCTGCTAGACCGGTCCTCATTTTATTGGGTGATCTGAGTAGCCTACAGGGGTAGTCACCAGACTTGTCTATAGTGATGCACTCCTACTAGACCAGTCCCTATTTTATTGGGTGATCTGAGTAGCCTGCAGGGGTAGTCACCGGATTCTCCTTCAGTGATGCACTTCTGCTAGACCAGTCCTTATTTTATTAGGTGGTCTGAGTAGCCTGCAGGGGTAGTCACCAGATCCGCCTACAACAACGCACTCTTGCTAGACTAGTCCCTATTTTATTGGGTGATTTGAGTAGCCTGCAGGGGTGGTCACCAGATTTGCCTACAGTGATGCACTCCTGCTAGACCAGTCCCTATTTTATTGGATGATCTGAGTATCCTGCAGGGATGGTCACCAGATTTGCCTACAGTGATCGTTTTCAAACTCACTTGCAGAGATTTCACCACCTGTCCAGACTAGTCACTTTGATGATTGTAGTGTCTTACTGGGTTGATTACCTTTTTTTTTTGTATGATTGATTATTCATGCATCACTTTATTGCCTTCATAACTTATTGGATAAGATTGACAACAATTTTTTTTTTTTTTTTTTGTGTGTAGAGAAACTTATCTCCATCATGGTGTATTTCACTGAGCACCCTGATCCTGAGAAAAACTACTTAGTCATCTTGAAGGATAGAGATCAGCCTGTTGAAAATGACGTTATCTTCTTGTAGGAGAGACAATATTTGGTAATTTTAGGGGATCACAACATTGCCTAGATAATTCAACCTCTATGTCTAGATGATCAAAAGAAAGACCTTTGAGTCACGACTCTTCATTGAAGGCGTGGTTTTTAGTGTCTCCAGTGCATAACAAGGTACCGGGTGAAAATCAAGAATCAACTTTAGGTCGTCGAATTATTGGAGACGAACAAGTTCGCTAGGGTAGTTCAATAAGAATTCATGGAGAATTCTTTTATATACCTGATTATTGGG
Source organism: Luffa acutangula (assembly GCA_036850905.1). NCBI lineage: Eukaryota > Viridiplantae > Streptophyta > Magnoliopsida > Cucurbitales > Cucurbitaceae > Luffa > Luffa acutangula. The sequence continues at coordinate 13,047,447 of CM072087.1, forward strand.
AATGGTTAGAGGTCGTAATTTCTTTAAATACGCCGATACTGAAGAAGGCTCGTTTGTTTGATGCTGTAATGGCTTCCCTATACACTTATGATCACAATAATGATATAGTTCGAGCTTTTTGTGAAGCATGGTGTCCATCCACAAATACACTTCACACATCATCAGGAGAGTTGTCTATCTCTCTATGGGACATGTGGAGATTAGGAGGTCTTTCCATCAAGGGTAGGTTTTATGATGAAGTTGTTCCTTGCTGTAAGGAATTATTAGGCTCGCCTGATCGAGAGAATGAAGTTTGCCCGAAAAGTTGTGAGTACCTTTTTGCTGCGTACTATCACATTGCATCTCAACAACGCGATCACCTTCAAATTCCTATCAAATTGTAGATTTCTTTCTCGTTTAAAGGAGATTCGAAATATGAAAAACCTCCTTCCCGAAAGCCGAATAAGACTTCTCGTCCACGTTAGACCCATAATCCGGATGGAGCTCCTATCAAGCATCACAGCTGGTCCGAAAAAGAAATGGATCTATTTTGCATGTTGGACGTAGAAGATGAATTAAAAGATAAAACATACTTGGTTGCCTTTCTTTCTTGTTGGTTGTGCGTATTTGTATTTCCCGACTAACGTGCTTCTCTTCGTCCAGGAGTTTTTAAAGTCGCCAGTCTTATGGCTAAAGGTTACGTTTTCAATCTTGTTGTTCCTGTTTTGGCCAATATTTATCATGGACTCGGCCAGATTCACAGTGCATCTCCTTCTGCTGGATTTTCAAAGGCATGTTTCCCTTTGCACTTTGTCCATGCTTGGCTGGCTGATTATTTTAACACGCATTACAAAGTTCCAACACTTGTAATTGGCCCGATGATGGTTGGGTTTTCTGGCGAGGGTTGGGCTAAGTACTTTAACGATTTTGAAGCCCTTGTACATATTCACAAAGGTAAATATGTGTCGTGGTATGTAAGTCTTCAAGACATAAATACAGGCGAGCTTTTGAAAGATGACGGGAAATTATCATTTTTTCTTTCTTCATTCTTCATAAGCATTCAGTCGTGCTTCTTGTCTTCACGCTGTGGATCTTTGATGGTTATTGAAGCTTATAGTCCTTGTTGATTTAGTCGACAATTTGGATTCTATCAAGACATACCGAATGACTTGGGTAAAGAAATTCCTGAGGAAAATTTAGCGGATGTGTTACGTCTTTGGAGGATATGCACTCAAAGAGAAACATTATCTCAAGTATACCTTCCTGCTCGTGCAACAAAACCACACACTCAAGTTACTCAACGCTACATAAGTTGGTGGTTAGCCAAGCATGGGAATTATCCTGAAGAAGGCATACAAAAGTTAGTGGACAACGCTTCTCCTCTTCCCTCTAAGCCCAAGTTACCTAAGAAGATCGGTAATAATCATGGAGGTAAAAGGATTTGACTGTTTGAACCTGGTGAATTTTGTTCTACCGATAACAATGGTAGTCAGAGCAGTAGTGGCGATCATCATTGGAAAAGGCCTAAAAAGTCCAATCAACCATCAATATGCAAAGATGAATTTTTTTTATGGAGTTCCCAGCGCATCACAATTTCCTGAACTCCCTGCACCACTAGTAAGTGTTTTTTTTTTTAATTACTTCTCCATTAATAATATTTTACTATTATTATTATCATTATTACTTACTTTTTTTTGTGCAGTCACCTTTAAATGATCCCCTTATAGGAGCCGAGGGGCATCATAGTCCCCTTTCTTTTATAGCTGCGTGTGTGGGCAATTTCGAAGCGCCAATGGATAGAGTTGTGACTCCATCTTGTCAACCTGTAACTGATGAAATTTCTGGACTAATGAAGACAACAACCCATGTAGCTGCGTCTGAGATCTCTGATTATTGTGCTGACAATGTGATTTCCAACTATAGGAAACAAGCTGCCCTTGGCCTGTGGGAACAGCATACATCAAATGATCATACACACTCCCTTCGACAAAATACCTCGCCTTGAACAAGAGACAGTCAAAATACTTCATGCAATTTCTGAGAATCGTGCACCCAGCTTGGATCCTCTTAAAGAGATTGTAAGTGTGTATTTCAAGAAGGTAGAGAAGTATAACCAGCTTCAGTCGTCATTTTCTTCTCAATTAACTTCATAGAGTAAGAATCGTCAATTGAAAGAAACTAAGTTTTGCTTGGAGAAGATACTATATAGCGAAAGTGCACTACTCGCATAGAAGGGTATACTTCAGCAATAACATTTGCATGCATCGCAAGAAGAAGAAGAATTGGAAGCTAAGCTTGAAGCTGTGAAAGCTAGGCAAGGCGAGATTTCTAAGTCGATTGTCGAGAATGAGGACCTTTTAAAACAACATCAACCCGAGGTTTCCAAACTGCGAGGAAGTATAAGTAGTATTGATGATGCCCTTGTTCTTACTGATGCTGATGCTAAAAATCTGACGATACTTCGTGGGATGTTGGAAGATGCACAAGAAGAGCTGAAGAACTACAAGTGGATGCCGTGATCAGACTTCAACTTCTTTTGTACCATTTTTTTTATATCGAAGATGTATCCCTTTTTCTTTTTTGTAATAGGCAAACTTTGTCATTCAATATCAGACTTGTTTCTCATCATAATTCACTTACATTTTTTTTTTGTATTATTGAAGAACGAATTTCCTTCTTTACCAACATGAGATAATGATTTTTTTTTTAAAATTTTATGGACTGAGCTTAAAGTTTTCTTTAAGTTGCCTATGTACCCATTAATATATGGGATCAAGTCATAACGTAGTTCAGGGTACAAATTTGATTTTTTTTTTGGGTCGTTCACCTTTTTAACTCATGCGGGCTAGGAGTAACATGTAGTTTATACTCTTACGATAAGGAGTATTACATTTTAAGCATAATATTTCTTGAGAAACTTGTCGTTGATTGGGCCAATTCTGGGCCCGTCTTTGTAAACTATCTTGTATGCTCCATTTGTATAGAGTTCTTTCACAACGTACGGTCCGTCCCATTTAGGTGTAAACTTGTGTCCTGTATGTTGAGTCGTGATGATAGGTCTTCGAACCGCGAGTACGAGCTCACCAACTTGAAATGAACGAGGTCGTACCTTTTTGTTGATAGCATTAGACATGCGCGCTTGATAGCATTCCAAAGCTTGTTGAGCATCCAATCTTTTCTCATCTAAATCTTCTAACTCTTGAAGACGTAACTTAACATTGTCTTCTACAGTCAAACCTTTTTTCACCGCCATTCGCAACGATGGAATCTCTCTTTCCAGAGGGATGACAACTTCTGCTCCATAGACAAGAGAGTAGGGTGTGGCTCCTGTTGGAGTACGATAAGTGGTCCGGTATGCCCATAATGCTTCGCCAATTCTTTCTTTACAGTCTCTCTTCGCCTTCGAGACTACTTTCTTCAACAAGTTGCATAATGTATTGTTGAATGCTTCAGCAAACCCATTCGCCGCAGCATTGTACATAGACGAATTATATTGTTTGAAGCCAAACTTTTCACATAACATGTCCATCAAACTGTTAGAGAACTGTCTTCCATTATCTATCACGATGCGATGAGGAATTCCATATCGATAAACAAGATGATTACGAACAAAGTCTGCAACATTTTCTTTCTTTGCTTCTTTTAATGCAACAGCTTCAGCCCATCTTGAGAAATAATCAGTTCCTGCAAGGATATAAGAGTGTCCTGTCGATGATTTGGGTGTTATAGGACCAACAAGGTCAAGTCCCCAAGCCTCAAATGGCCATGAAGCTACAGTTGGGTGAAGCGGCTCTGGCGAATGATGTATGAAGTTGGCGTGAAATTGACAAGCTTCACATCTCTTTTCATATTGCATCGAATCCTGAACCATCATAGGCCAATAGTAACCCATTCTCTTTAGTTGAAAATGAAGCTTTGGCTCGGATTGATGAGCTCCACAAACACCTGAATGCGCTTCCTCTAATGCTTGCACTGATTCCTCTTTTCCCAAACATCGAAGATAAAGGCCTTCATATGAGCGGCGATATAGGGTATCTTTGTAGTAGATAAATCGAGATGCTCTTCTTCGTATATCCGTCTTATGACGCGTCTCGACAGGAAGCTTTCCATGCTGTAGGTAATCTATAATCGGTTGTCGTCAATCTTCTTCTACAATCAGATAGACAGATATTGCATTCGTTTCTTCACTTTCCTTTTCAGTTGGAGGCACAACCCATCTTTGGCATAGTGGAATGTTTAGAATTTCACCCTCTGAAATCGTCAGTGCAGTGGCTAAATTTGCCAATGCATTAGCCTTTGTATTTTCGGATCTTGGAACATGTTCTATCGTCACGCTCTTAAAGTTTTCCAATAATTGTCTGGCGTAATTGAAGTAAGGTATCCAATCTTCATGTTTTGCCTCATATTGGAGCAACAATTGATTGACTATCAATTTTGAATTTCCAAAAATTTCAATATACGTCACTCCGATCTCTTTGGCTATTTGAAGCCCAATTATGAGCGCTTAATATTCTGCGACGTTCTTCGAGCACACTTCTCCAAATGTGAAGCTATATGGCAACATATGTTTTTCAGGCGAAATGAAAACTACTCCTGCCCCTGCGCCATTCCTTCGAGCTACTCCATCAAAATACATAGTCCAAGGCTCAGCCAATTCAATGTTGAATATCTCTTCGTTAGGCAATGCTTCAGATAATTTCCAGTTTGACGGTACCAGATGGTCGGTTAAGAAGTCAGCTAAGTCTTGCCCCTTCACCGCCTTTTGCGGAACATAGACAATTTCGTATTGCTGAAGTAAGATTGCCCACTTAGCCAACCTCCCTGAGATAATTGGTCTAGAGAAGACATACTTGATTGGATCAGCCCTTGCCACCAAGTGCACCGTGAAGGCTTGCATGTAATGTCTTAGTTTGTCAATGGCAAAGAAAAGTGAAAGACACATTTTCTCGATGGGCGAATAATTTAGCTCTGCCCCATTCAAAGTTCTACTTAGATAATATAGAGCACATTTTGTAACGACCCGACTAAAAAGGGAATAAAAACGTACAAAGGGGGTCGCTACTACATGCACGAAAACGTAAAACTTTTAAAACTTTAAAGGCGGAAGAGACCATAGATAAAATCTTTTCTGTAATAAACTGGGCCCAAACCATAAATAAGTTTACAATAACATAATAGCCAAAACATGATAGGCAATTTTTGTAAAGTTGAAAACTAAAAACATCTGAAAGTAGGAAACTAGGAAACACGATCCTAGACTTCTAGAGACGTGATTTGCAGCTGCATCCCATAGCCTAGCCAAGCCACTGCTCTTGCCACTCGCCTGATGTCATCAAGTACCACCTGAAAAGGAAAGTCATGTAGCATGGGTGAGTATATAAGAATATACTCAGTAAGTAGCCCACTTAAGGGCTGAAACTGAAAGCATGAGATCTGATAACATGAAATCTATTAGCATGCAACTTGATTCTGGGTCTTAGCATCATAGGGACCTAATTGGAATTATTCATTTGGGTTTCTAACCCTAGGGCCATGACTGAGTATATGAGATGTTCTGCCTAGGGTACTTACCTATCCCCAACCTGTGCCAACTAGAGCGTTGTGTGGGTCAGTCGATTAAGGCAAGTAAACTAGAAGCTAGCTGGCAACCTCTAGCAGAACTACACCTATCCCAACACAACACCCCTAAAATATGAACATAAACTACGGTGGAGCAACTGATGCATGAAAACATGCCTGGTGCCATCTGGCGCATGAATAACGTGCCTGATCATAAGCTCGACACCGTCCTGAACTGAGAGAGCGCACGATAATGTGCCTGAAGTTGGGCTCTAACAGTCAACTGATAGAACGCACAATAACGTGCCAATCAAACTGAGTTCTATCAGTCCTGAGATGGGGAAGGAAGACACGCTAGCTATGTAAAACTCAATGGTCTTTTAGACCCATCTGAGGCCCTAATTGAGTCTAGGGTCCCTATACTATGATCGGTCATAATCAGTCACACTTGAAACAAAATTTCTGAATTTTTGGGTCTTAGCGACATAGGGACCTAACTGGAATAAAAATTCGGGTTTCTAACTCTGGGCCATATCTGATCGCATAAACATGCTCTGCCTAGGGTGTTAACCTATCCCCAACCTGTGCCAACTAGAGTGTTGTGTGGGTCAGTCGGTTAAGGTAAGTTAACTAGAGACTAGCTGGCCACCTCTAGCAGAACTACACCTATCCCAACACAACACCCCTAAATGTAAAGATAAAAATACGGTGGAGCAACTGACGCATGTAAACATGCTTGGTGCCAAAAGGCGCACGAACAACGTGCCTAATCATAAGCTCAACACCGTCCTGAACTGAGATTGCGCACGCGAGCGTGCCTGAAACGGAGCTCTAACAGTTAACTAATAGAACACACGTAAACATGCCTGGGTTCTATCAGTCCCGAGATGGGGAAGGAACACACTCTAGCTACGTAAGACTTAAGGAATCTAATAAGTCTTCTTGAGGCCCTAAATCGTGGTTGAGGTCCCTATTCTAAGTCTTTCCTCAAAGGTAAATATGATTCCTAAACCATTATGAGGCGACTGAAAATTCGGCAGCATAACAGCATACATATAGGGAACCAAAAATTTTTATACACCTAGAAACAATATAATGCACTTCTATAGTCACAACGGGTCAGATGTCGCATCCAAACTTCAATCCAAACTCAAACAGACATTCAACCCATCCTCCAATATCACAAATAAAATCCAGAGAAAAACATAGCCATCCAAGCCAAACATGCTTTAAAATAAACCAAGTGATGCTAGGTTAACTTTAAGATCCTCGTGCTATCAACATGTCTTGTAATGAAACTTATCATGATTCCACAATCAAAAGTCAAGGCTTAAATCTTATCCATGCTAACATATTAAAATTTCAAAGAAAATTAATCTAAAGCATAGAACTCAATCCAACGGCTACATATATATTAATCCCAAGCATTTCAGTTCATGGCTAACCAAATAAAACATGAAATTCACGGCTGATAACTGCCCAAAAGGTAGTTATTTAGGCCTCAATTATATAGGGATTTGTGTGTCCTTTATGCTTATTAGGGTTGGTTTTGGATAGATATTACATGATTTAACCCATTTGGAAGAATGGAAGCATTGGAAATTATTTTGTGCAGATTATGCTGCTGAGCGACTGGAGGGAACAAATTCTATGCTGCAGCAAAACTGGGAACATAAACTGCCACATCACAGCTCGTTAGGCAACTTCATGAACCGAATTCTGTTGAGTTATTTTCGTGATAAAGGATCAAGGAGAGCCTTACACGTGTCCTAGTTGACCTAATTCAAGCCTCCCATCCTTCTATAAAAGGAAGTAGCTGTCAAAGTCAAATTCATTCCATGTTTTCCCTTGGAAGCCGGATAGTTTAGGGAGATTGAAGATCAAGAACACCATCTACCGCAAGCTGATTAGGGAGTTTACTTTCTTTATTAATTTGTGGTTATGGACATGCTCACTCAGATTGTAATTCGTATTCCTATGCCTATTATGAACTAAGTAGCTTAGGGTGTTGGATAGGAATAATGTGATTACTGTGCTTCATCTCTAGTAATATATTGACTATCGCATTTTGCTTAATTGTTGTGCTTAATCTCATTGTATGCCCGCCTGGCCAGCCGGTATGGATAGCTCTCTCTAGTTTCAGGGATGATTTAGAGAGTGTGTGGCAATTATCCACACTACGATCATTGTGTATTGGTGAACGCCAGTGACTGAGCTAGGGATAGCCAGTTGCCTAGTGCTTGATCGGTCGCTCTTCATTGGGGTTGAAACACATCCCAAAAGATCCGGAGTTCCGGGAGGAATCCGCTAATAATACTGCGAGAAATGCATGATCAATAATATTGCTAGAGCATATTTTATAACAATCACTAAAACCTAACCAGCGCCTGTCTTTATTCTGTCTATCTATTTGTTTACTCGTTGTTCTGTCATTTATTTTGCTTCAGCATAATCTCGATAAAACCCAATCATTTTATTATTCTTGAAACCATTAAAAAGTTACACAAAAATAGGTAGAGTGGAAACTCATTCAGACCTTGGATTGATAATATTACTTGCTGCAGACTGTGTATACTTGCTCAAGAGTTCTAGAGTATTTTATACTATATTTTTATTCACTCTAGGAGCCCAACAAGTTTTTGGCGCCGTTGCCGGGGACTTGAATAAGTTTTTATCTGATCTGTTTTGTGTATGTGTTTTAGTGGTTTGGTGCTATAACTTTTTGACTGTTTCTTTTGTTTTTGCAGGTGTGATTTTGGTGCATGAGTGATTCGCCTGGGGTACGGTTTGAGCTTGATCAAGAAATTGAGAGAACATTTAGGAATAGAAGGAGGGAGCAGCACAGAAACCAGTTGGAGAACGCCCCGCAACTTCCGCAGGTTCTTGAAGGTCCAGCAGCAGTGAACCCCCAGCAGAATCCGTTGCTGCAGCATGAGCAAAATGAGCAGCGAAATAATCAGGCTGAGAATCCTATCTTGATAGCGAACGATAGGACCAGAGCCATTCGAGCATATGCTATTCCGATGTTCAATGAGTTGAATCCAGAGATTGCACGTCCCCGAATCCAAGCGGCAAATTTGAAATGAAACCGGTAATGTTTCAGATGTTGCAAACCGTGGGGCAATTCCATGGTTTGTCATCTGAAGACCCTCATTTACATCTTAAGTCTTTTCTAGGAGTTAGTGATTCTTTTGTAATTCAAGGAGTGCCTAGAGATGCTCTTAGATTAACTTTGTTCCCGTATTCTCTTAGAGATGGAGCAAAGTCTTGGTTAAACTCTATTGCTCCAGGATCAATTAGGATGTGGGATGAGTTAGCTGAAAATTTTTTGAATAAATATTTCCCACCTAATAGAAATGCTAAATTAAGGAGTGAAATAGTAGGGTTTAGGCAACTTGAGGATGAGACTTTTAGTGAGGCTTGGGAGAGGTTTAAGGAGCTTTTGCGAAAGTGTCCCCACCATGGGTTACCACATTGTATCCAAATGGAAACGTTTTACAATGGTTTAAATGGAGTAACCCAAGGTATGGTCGATGCTTCGGCTGGAGGGGCCCTTTTGGCAAAAACTTTTGATGAAGCCTATGAAATTTTAGAAAGAATATCTATTAATAGTTGTTAGTGGTCGGATGTTAGAGGCACAAATAAAAAGGTTAAGAGTGTGTTAGAGGTTGATGGTGTGTCCACCATCAGGGCTGATCTTGCTATGATTGCTAACGCTCTTAAGAATGTGACAGTGATTAGTCATCAACAGCCACCAGCTATGGAGCCTGCAGCAGTGGTGAACCAAGTTACGGACGAAGCATGTGTCTATTGCGGTGAAGACCACAACTACGAGTTTTGCCCCAGCAATCCAGCTTCTGTGTTTTTTGTAGGAAATCAGAGGAACAACCCTTATTATAACTTCTATAATCCAGGTTGGCGCAACCACCCCAACTTCTCATGGGGAAATCAAGGAAATAACGTACAAGCGCATCAGAAGATGAACCAGCCGGGATTTGCTAAAGCGCGGGTAATGCCACATCAAAATAAGCAGGCTTTGCCCCAGCAAAATTCGGGAAACTCTCTCGAAGCGATGATGAAAGAATTTATGGCTCGTACAGATGCTGCAATTCAAAGTAATCAAGCTTTGATGAGAGCCCTGGAATTGCAAGTGGGTCAGCTAGCTAATGAGCTCAAGGCAAGACCTCAAGGGAAACTTCCATCAGATACTGAACACCCTAGAAGGGAAGGTAAGGAGCAGGTAAAGGCAGTAACTCTTAGGAGTGGTAAGTCGTTAGAAGAGTCTAGAAAGACCCAGGATTTAAATAGTAATAGTGATAATAATGTTGTTGTCGAGAAAGAGTTGGAGTCTGGTCAGGGTGCTGGAGGCCGCAAAGACAATGCTGGAGCATCTGGTTCTGTGCCAGATGTAGAACTACCATATGTGCCACCCCCACCTTATGTACCACCTCTACCTTTTCCACAAAGGCAAAAGCCTAAGAATCAAGATGGTCAATTTAAAAAGTTTTTAGAGATTCTTAAGCAGTTGCATATAAATATCCCTTTAGTAGAAGCTATTGAGCAAATGCCTAATTATGCTACATTTCTTAAGGATATTTTAACTAAAAAGAAGAGGTTAGGTGAGTTTGAAACTGTATCTCTTACTGAGGAGTGTAGTGCTATTCTTAAGAATGGTTTACCCCCCAAGGCTAAAGATCCAGGGTCATTTACTATACCTGTGTCTATAGGTGGAAAGGAGTTAGGTAGAGCACTCTGTGATTTGGGTGCAAGCATTAACCTTATGCCTCTTTCGGTCTATCGGAAGTTAGGTATTGGTGAAGCTAGGCCTACCACAGTTACACTCCAATTAGCTGATAGGTCTATCACATATCCAGAGGGTAAAATTGAGGATGTCTTAGTAAAAGTTGATAAGTTCATATTTCCTGTTGATTTTATTATTTTAGACTATGAGGCTGATAAAGATGTCCCAATTATTCTAGGTCGTCCATTTTTTGCTACTGGTAGGGCATTAATAAATGTTCAAAAAGGAGAATTAACAATGAGAGTTTGTAATGAGGAAGTAAAATTTAATGTGTTTAAAGCCATGAAATATCCAGACGAAATGGAGGATTGCTCCTTCATTAGGATTTTGGAGAGCTGAGTTATTGAGACAACAATACAGGATTCAGCTGATAAACATTCAGAAAAGCATGGAGAGGTTAGTGTAGAAGATTTTGAATTTTGTTCTTTGGATAGAAAAAAATGAAAAATAATTGTTTAGATGTGAGGATGTTTTTGAGTCTTTAGATTTAGATCAAAGGAAGGCTCCCCCAATCAAGCCATCCCTAATTGAGGCACCCACTTTAGATTTGAAACTCTTGCCGGATCATCTGAAGTATGTGTATCTAGGGGAAAGTGAGACGTTGCCCATTATTGTTGCATCAGATTTAATGCCAGAGCATGAAGAGGCCTTAATAAAATTGCTGCAGCAATACCGCAAAGCTATAGATTGGACATTGGCTGATATTCAGGGAATTAGCCCATCTTTTTGTATGCACAAAATCACTCTAGAGGAGGGATCATTTAGGAGTATTGAGTAACAAAGAAGGCTTAACCCTGCAATGAAAGAGGTTGTTAAAAATGAGGTGATTAAATGGTTGGATGTCGGGATCATCTATCCAATTGCCGACAGCAATTGGGTGAGCCCTGTCCAAAGATAATGAGTTGATCCCCACAAGGACAGTAACTGGCTGGAGGGTTTGTATGGATTACAGAAGGCTTAATAAAGCCACCCGAAAGGATCATTTCCCTCTACCATTTATCGACCAGATGTTGGATCGATTAGCTGGTCAGGCCTATTACTGTTTCTTGGATGGTTATTCTGGGTATAACCAGATTACTATTGCTTCTGAAGATTAGGAGAAGACCACTTTCACCTGCCCTTATGGGACATTCGCTTTTAGGAGAATGCCTTTTGGCCTTTGCAATGCTCCAGCAACATTTCATCGGTGTATGTTAGCAATTTTTTCTGACATGATTGAGTCCACTGTTGAAGTCTTTATGGATGATTTTTCAGTTTTTGGAGGATCTTTTCAGAGTTGTTTAGATAATTTAGGTAAGGTGTTAAAAAGATGCGAGGATACCCATCTAGTTCTTAATTGGGAGAAGTGCCACTTCATGGTGAATGAAGGCATAGTGTTAGGTCATAGGATTTCTAAGAATGGTCTAGAAGTTGATAGAGCAAAAGTTGAGGTTATTGAAAGACTAGAGCCACCGAGTTCAGTGAAGGGAATTCAGAGTTTTTTAGGACATGTTGGATTTTACAGGAGGTTCATAAAGGATTTTTCCAAAATCAGCAAACCTCTTTGTAACATATTGTGCACTGATCATGTTTTTGACTTTAATGTAGATTGTAGGAAGGCTTTTGAAACATTGAAGGCTGCTTTAATCTCAACACCCATTCTCTGCTCGCCTAATTGGAATTTTCCATTCGAGGTAATGTGTGATGCAAGTGATGCTGCGATAGGTGCGATGCTGGGGCAAAAGCAGGGCAAATTTATTCATCCTATATATTATGCAAGCAAGGTTTTAAATTAGGCACAGGTCAACTACACAACTACTGAAAAGGAGTTGTTAACTGTTGTGTTTGCTTTTGAGAAATTCCGGCCATATTTGGTTGGATCCAAAGTCACGGTGTTCACGAATCATGCAGCAATAAGGTATTTAATGTCAAAGAAAGATGCAAAGCCTAGATTAATTCGTTGGATTTTATTATTGCAGGAATTTGACTTGGAGATAAAGGACAAGAAGGGATCAGAGAATGTCATTGCAGATCATTTATCTCGCCTTGATCCATCATCATCTTTGCTGGAGCAATCTGTCATTTTCGATTCTTTTCCAGATGAACAGCTTTTTGCTGTTGAGGTAAAGGTAGTTAGGGATGTCCCTTGGTATGCTGATATTGCCAACTTTTTAGTGAAGGGAGTCACCCCTATTGATATGGATTGGAGGCAGAAGAAAAAGTTTAAGCATGATGCAAAATTTTTCTATTGGAATGAGCCGTTTATGTATAAGCAATGCTCTGACGGTATTATTCGTAGGTGTGTTTCAGGTGCTGAAGCAAAGGAAATCCTGGAGCAATGTCACTCTTCGTCGTATGGAGGTCATTTCAGCGGTCAGAGGACAGCTATGAGGATTTTGCATTGCGGATTCTTCTGGCCTATCTTGTTTAAGGATGCCCACTGGTTCTACAAGCAATGTGACGCTTGTCAAAGGAGAGGAAACTTGGGGCCTAGAGATGAAATGCCTCATACTTACATTTTAGAAGTTGAATTATTCGATGTATGGGGTATTGACTTTATGGGGCCATTTCCCCCTTCTAATGGCAATGTTTTTATCTTATTGGCAGTTGATTATGTGTCCAAGTGGGTGGAGGCCATTGCATGCCATCAGAGTGATGCCAAGACAGTAGCAAGGTTTCTTCAATCGCACATCTTTGCGCGGTTTGGGACACCTAGGGCTCTAGTGAGTGATGAGGGTACACATTTTGTTAATAATATCTTAACTAAGCTTTTAGCTAAGTATGGGATTAAGCATAGGATAGCTACCCCTTATCACCCACAAGCAAATGGTCAAGCTGAAATTAGTAATAGGGAAATTAAATCAATTCTAGAGAAAGTGGTCCATCCATCTAGAAAGGATTGGTCCTTTAGGTTGGATGAGGCTCTTTGGGCTTATAGGACAGCTTATAAGACTCCTCTAGGTATGTCTCCCTATAGGTTAGTATATGGGAAAGCTTGCCATTTACCATTAGAGCTAGAGCATAAGACGTTTTGGGCTTTGAAAAAGTTAAATTTTGATCTGAGTCGTGCAGGAGCAATAAGAATGCTGCAGCTTAATGAATTAGAGGAATTTCGCCAATTTTCTTATGAGAACGTGAAAATGTATAAGGAAAAGACTATGCTGTGGCATGACAAAAAAATAAAGTCCAAAGAATTTGTCAATGGTCAAAAAGTTTTGCTTTATAACTCTAGATTAAAATTATTTCCTGGAAAATTGAAATCTAAATGGTCAGGACCGTTTATTGTGATTGAGGTTTTCTCCAATGGAGCAATTACTTTGCAGGATGAAAAATATGGGAGAGTGTTCAAGGTGAATGGTCAGCGTGTGAAAAATTATTGGGGTGAGGAGTTTCAGGCGAAATATCCTTCCCTAAGATTGGTTGATGTTTGAGAGAGCAGGATTTTTGCGGGAGCATTTCACAGAGCAAAATTTTAAGCTCCCAGATTTTGTACTGATTTTACATTTTTCTGATTTGTTTTTAATTCCGGTTAGGTTAGGTTTGATTTGTGCATAGTTTATTAGATCTCATTATTTTTATTATTTTAGATTTTATTTCATTTTAAATTTGATTTGATTTTATTTTCGGGTTATTTATTTTATCTTTCAATTATCTTTTAATTAGATTTTATTTTATCTCGATTTTATTTGAATTCTAGTTAAAAGAGATTTTCTTTAATTTATTCGGCTTCTTTTGAGAATAAAAGGTTAAGTTGGATTTGATCGGTTAAAGTTTAATTTTAATTTAAAAGATTTGATTTGCCTATTTTGAAAATTAAATTCCGTATCCGAGATTTTTCAGGGCCAGCAGATTGTTGCGACAAAAGATATTGCTGGGGCAAAATATTCCGAGTTAGAAGGGTTTCCGTTGGAATTTATTATTGTTACCGTTAGATTTAGCTTTGAATTCTCGCAGGTAAATGTGTGTGCATCATCTGATGAGGCCACGTGTCGCAGAGCAATTATCCGTAGGCTGCAATGATGACACCACATTGATTTTTACCGTTGGTAATTTTTGAATTTCAGGTTTGCATTTTTTAAATTACAATAGTAATATTAGTTATGGCAGGGCAATTCTTTTCGGTTAGGATTCTTGTTTGCTGCAGCCCTATTTATTCGCAATCTCTGGTAAGCACGTTTTCACTTCGTCTTCTTGATCAAATCTTTGTGCGTGTATTATTCTTTCTTTCTTTGCATTCTCTGTCAAAACTCTATTACACCTTCAATGGCTAAAACAAGAGCTCGAAAAGAGAGGGAGAGTGAGGAAGAAGAGATACCCGTAACCCCCGAAGTTCGGAAAGTAAAAACCAAGAAGAGAAGGACACCGGAGGAGAAAGAAGCGAAAAGAAGAAAACGACAACAGAGAGTTGAAGAACAAGAAAAAGCGAGAGAGGATGAGGTTATTGCAGAAGAAGAAGGAGACCCAAAAGAATATGACAGACAGAATCAAGAAGAGGTTGGACAGGCAGTGGCAACTATAGAAGAGGCTCGAGAGGAAATTCAGGCGAAACAGAGTGAGGTTATGCAGACGGAGGCTGTAGAGGAAGAAGGCAGAGAGCCAGTTCAGGAGGCTCGTGTGGAGGTTATCGTACCTGAACCTCCGAAACGACGCCGCATTAAGCGGAAGCCTGGGCGCATTCCAGTGATCAGGACTGATACCCTATCGCCTCCATCATCCGATTCCGAGAAAGAGAAGGCCGAGCAAGGAACGAGAGAGAAAAGAGGTTGAGGAAAGAAGGCGAGAAGAAGCAGAAAAACAGACAGAGGAGGAACAGTTGCTGAAGCGGAGAGAAGAGAAGGGCAAAAAGATTGCTGAAGCATCAGAGGAGCACGATGAAATAGCAGAGCGACAGGTGCCATACGATCGCTTCGTCAATAATTTTGCTAGAGCAAAATACACTGAGCTCCTGAAAAGGGATTTTCTGTTCGAAAGAGGTTTCAGCGGTGATCTTCCACCATTTCTAAGGACCGGCATAGCTGACCACGGCTGGGAGCTGTTTTGTGCTAAGCCGGAGGCTGTGAACGCACAGGTGGTGCGTGAATTCTATGCCAACATTGATAAAGAAGAGGGTTTCCTGGTAATTGTCAGAGGAGTCGAGATAGATTGGAGTCCAAGTGCGATCAACGCACTGTACCATCTTCAAAACTTCCCCCACGCGGCATTCAATGAAATGGCAGTCGCGCCATCTGAGGAGCAGTTAAGTAATGCTGTGAGGGAGGTAGGAATCGAGGGGGCGCAGTGGCAACTATCTAAGACTCAGAAACGGACATGTTAGTCGGCTTATTTGAAAAATTAAGCGAACACATGGATGGGTTTCATCAGGCAGAGGTTGCTTCCGACAACGCACGACTCGACAGTATCCAGGGAACGAATTCTTTTGGCTTTTGCTATCTTAAGGTCTCTCAGTATTGACTTAGGAAAAATTATTTGTAATGAAATAGCGTGCTGCTGGAAGAAAAAGGTGGGGAAGCTGTTCTTCCAGAACACAATTACTATGCTATGCAGACAAGCAGGGGTTCCAGTGGAGGAGAATGATGCAATTCTATTTGATAAAGGGATTATTGATACGCCCAATTTGGCGCGGCTCCAACGCACGCAGGAGATACGTCAAGGTGGGCTTATCCACGGCATCAATACGATTCTAGAACAACTGGCACTTTTGGCCAGTAGGCAGGAGTTTACTGAGAGGAATACTTTAACCTTCTGGAACTATGTTAAGAATCGAGATGTCAGCTTAAAGAGGGCGCTGCAGGAGAATTTTTCAAACCCATACCCTGCCCTTCCCATGTTCCCTGACGATCTGTTGAACCCTTGGATTCCGCCCCCACCTGCTGAAAGAGGAGAAGAGAATGATGATGAAGACCAGGGTCAGGAAGATTGATGGATGGAATGATCTTCAACGAGCATTATTTTTGTCTTATCATTTTGTTTGCTCGCACATATCTGACCCCGTTTGCTAAATATGTTTGCTTGTTCCTTTTTAATTTTTATGCTTTCAAAATATATCTCTGCTATGTAATTCCTTTTCTTATGATTTTAATGAAATTTCTGAATATTTCTATTCCATGAGCACTGACTAACTCTAACTTAACTATTTTCTTCTGAATTTTTGAAGCTTGGACTGATTACGCTTAATTAGATCAAGGTATTCTGATCTCCAGAAACCTTTTGCTTGAGCATTTCTTCTAGCCTGGACTGTTGCTGCGGCAAGAAGATTTTGACGGTAGTATTGACTTATATGATCCACTTTAAGCTTAATCCTAGTCCCATGTTTAGTTTAAAAATTCAGATAGACAAATTTAAGTTTGGGGGTATAATTCCTTAATTAATGATTCATTGGGGACAATGAATAATTCAAGTTTGGGGGACTTTTGGCTACTCCAATTATTTTGCTCGAGCATTCCTCTCCGTCAAATTAAAATTTGCTAGGTTATTGAGTAATCGGGGACATTTGTGATACCCACAGTTTGTCTTCGCGTCAAAAGATGACCTAGGAAATGTGAAAAAATGAAAAATATGAGAAAAAAATTATTTGCTGAAAAATTATTTGTTGAAAATTTTGCTGAAAAAAATTGATGGAGCAAAAGTTTTGAAGGATGAATAATGATCCAGTAGTTTTTCTGTTTCCCAGAACTTAGGTGAGCTTCATCATAAAATGTCGCCATTCTGAGGGGCAAGAGATGGAATAACTAAGGATTTTTTAGCTTTATAATGAGTATTGAGCCTAGTTGGTGATGAGCTTGAGGCAAGGGTATACTGCACCATAAACTGGGTCATCCCATGCTTAAGAGCTTATGACAGTACTGATAAATAATGATATAAATCCCTTTAAAAATATGTTTTGAAATATCTGATAATAGAGCTAGGCTGTGGTGAGTTCTTAGAATTATGTTGAAAAGTGGTGATTATTTGTCCCTGCTGAAGGAATCATTTTGCTGCAGCAGAGCTTGATTTTGCAGAGTGCTCAGGTAAAGGTTAAAGGTAGTGTTGGACTGTCTGGTTTGATTAAGCTAATTCTTTGTCTAATGTTTTTGAATTGTTGAGAGAAGGTTGGTTAGTATAGCTCGGGACGCGCAATAGTTAAAGTTTGGGGGTATCATAACTGCCCAAAAGGTAGTTATTTAGGCCTCAATTATATAGGGATTTGTGTGTCCTTTATGCTTATTAGGGTTGGTTTTGGATAGATATTACATGATTTAACCCATTTGGAAGAATGGAAGCATTGGAAATTATTTTGTGCAGATTATGCTGCTGAGCGACTAGAGGGAGCAAATTCTATGCTGCAGCAAAACTGGGAACAGAAACTGCCACATCACAGCTCGTTAGCCAACTTCATGAACCGAATTCTGTTGAGTTATTTTCGTGATAAAGGATCAAGGAGAGCCTTACACGTGTCCTAGTTGACCTAATTCAAGCCTCCCATCCTTCTATAAAAGGAAGTAGCCGTCAAAGTCAAATTCATTCCATGTTTTCCCTTGGAAGTCGGATAGTTTAGGGAGATTGAAGATCAAGAACACCATCTACCGCAAGCTGAGTAGGGAGGTTACTTTCTTTATTAATTTGTGGTTATGGACATGCTCACTCAGATTGTAATTCGTATTCCTATGCCTATTATGAACTAAGTAGCTTAGGGTGTTGGATAGGAATAATGTGATTACTGTGCTTCATCTCTAGTAATATATTGACTATCGCATTTTGGTTAATTGTTGTGCTTAATCTCATTGTATGCCCGCCTGGCCGGCCGGTATGGATAGCTCTCTCTAGTTTCAGGGATGATTTAGAGAGTGTGTGGCAATTATCCACACTACGATCATTGTGTATTGGTGAACGCCAGTGACTGAGTTAGGGATAGCCAGTTGCCTAGTGCTTGATCGGTCGCTCTTCATTGGGGTTGAAACACATCCCAAAAGATCCGGAGTTTCGAGAGGAATCCGCTAATAATACTGCGAGAAATGCATGATCAATAATATTGCTAGAGCATATTTTATAACAATCACTAAAACCTAACCAACGCCTGTCTTTATTCTGTCTATCTATTTGTTTACTCGTTGTTCTGTCATTTATTTTGCTTCAGCATAATCCCGATAAAATCCAATCATTTTATTATTCTTGAAACCATTAAAAAGTTACACAAAAATAGGTAGAGTGGAAACTCATTCAGACCTTGGATTGATAATATTACTTGCTGCAAACTGTGTATACTTGCACAAGAATTCTAGAGTATTTTATACTATATTTTTATTCACTCTAGGAGCCCAACAACGACCTCAACACAAACAAAGAACACTTAGCCCAAACTCCAATTATTCCATAATCCACGCTACTCATTTAATGCCCAAATAAAGGCAATCTCAACATGCTCATCATGCTTCAAAAGTTAACCCAACACACTTTACTTAAGCTTAAAGACCAACTTGGTCTAAAAATGGAACTTCAATCCAACTATCCACTTTAAATTCCCAATTAACAAACAATGGGCAATTAGTCTAAGACATAGAATTTGAATCCAACTAGCTACTTACCTTAGCTAAATAAACACTTGATAACCTTCGACAAATTCCTTAACTCCAAGGTTTTAATCAAGCAGAACAGAACTTTAAACTTGCTGTGCGGGTTCCACTTTCGCTCCAAATCGGCGGTTAAACCTACAAACGCTATGGGTACCTTGAAAATATTAGCCAAACCCAATGGGTATTCATTCAAAGTACATTACACAACCAAAAATTGATTTTCCTCACTTACCCATTGCTGAAACTCGCCGAAAATGCTAAAAAACGCCCCAAACAACTGCTGCTCGCGCGTCTACATTGAACTGGCCAGAAAACACTGCTGAACGGACATAAAAATGAGTGGGTATGCAATTAAACATAACAACAAACTAATACAATCCTCAATCCAACTTACCCACACTGAAAACTCACAAAAAAACATCGGGAAATGCAGAAAAACGCCCCAGAATCCTGTTGTCCGCGTCTAACAGAACAATCGTTGGAAAAAAATGCTGTTACCCGACCAAAAATGCGCTGGAATCGACACGAGAGAGGTCGAGAGTAAGGGAGAGAATGCAAAGGAAGAAAGATCGAGCTTGAGGAACAATAGAACCGAGAGAAACAAACCCAACCTTACCAAAAACAAACTGTCGCTGAAAAAACGCCTCTAAACCCACCTCACCGCCGAACCTCTACTGTTGCCGCCGCTGTGAATGCAGTTTGCCGGAGGGAAGGAAAAGAAGCTGAATGGTCCTAGAGGCTTCAGCGGCTGAAAACGTTAAGGATGGAGGAGATGGAGGCTGAAAATCGTGGGTTTGGTGGCTACAAACTAGGGGTGTTCAAAATGAAACCGAAAACCGACTCGACCGACCAAAACCGACCGAACCGCCGTCGGTCGGTCGGTTTTTTGCTATATTCGGTCGGGGTCACAAAACCGACCGTCGGTCGGTCAGTTCAATCAGAAATTAAGAAAACCGACCGACCGACCGATATTGATATATAAAAAAAAAATCAAACGAATGCATGTACTGTACGCACACTGCACACTGCACACTGCACATGTAGTGTGTGGTCTTTTCAAGTCATTTCAGATTTGTCTTTCCAAAGAAAAAGCCATGATTGTATTTTTAAATTATATTAATTATTAATTCTCCTCTCTCTCTTTTTTATCTCTTTTTCTCTTTCTCTTTTTTATCTAAGCCGAATCTCTTTCTCTCTTCTCTTAATTTTATTTTTCTCTCATTTATTTCTATTGCATTTCTCTCTCCTCTTTCTTTCTATCTTGTTTGGCCCAAAACCGACTCCGATCGACCGATGAACACCCCTACTACAAACATGAAGGAGAAGAAGAGATAAAATTTAGGGCTTGGCCTTGACTACAAACTCCTCTTTATTTCAAAATTGCCATTCCAACTTACTTAAAGTGCAAAAAATGCGACCAAGCCTATTAAATCCTTTTTCAAAGACAATTAACTCATTTAATTGAACCTTTTATTCAACCAGTTAACCGAAACTCAATTAAACTTGTAGTTTGAGAAATAAGAGCTTGGCTTAAATTAGCATCGTTACAATCTTCCCTCCTTAAAAACTTTCGTCCTCGAAAGTTGGTAGTCCTAAAAGAGCTCTGGATACTTGGAATACAACATGAACTGAAGAGAGAAATGGTAACAAAGCCAAACAATAAGCCACAACATCAATTCGCTCTAAAATCTCAAATTGCCCAAACAAACTTGAGACTTAGCTCCCTTTCCTTTCGAAACCTCAAAACTCCTTTCACTGGTGCAACTTTTAAAAACACAAAGTCGCAAACTGCAAAATCCAAGTCTCTTCGTCTGGTGTCTACAAAACTCTTTTGCCTGCTCCGAGTTGTTTTCATCCTCGCTATAATCTGTTGGACTACTTCATTAGCAACTTGAACCAACTTAGGTCTAAGCAATTTGCGTTCATCAACTTCATCCCAATAAATAGACGACCTACCTCTCTTCTCATACAGGGCCTCAAACAGAGTCGTGCCAATAGTTGCTTGACAACTATTGTTATTGGGCAACTCCATCAAATGCAAGTGGCTATCCCAACTGCATGCAAAGTTCAATGCACATTCTCGCAATATGTCATTCAACCTCTCGGTCTGACCGTCAGTCTGGGGATGAAAAGCTGAACTAAAATTTAATTGCGTGCCCAAAGCTCTCTAAAACTAGTCCAAAAGTCAAAGGTAAAACAAAGGTCTCTCCCTGAAGCAATCTTTACTGGAACCTCACACAACCTAACAACCATCACCAAAACATGAGGAAAACTCTAGCTGATCTAGGCAATCGACAATGAAGTCCATGGCTACTTCCTTTCATTTCCACGAAGACACATCCAAAGGTTGCAACAACCCTGATGGCTTCCATTTAGGGGCTTTAACCTACTGACAGACCAAACACTTGCTCACAACTCTACTACATCCCTATTCATACCACGCCACTAGTAGTATTTTTTTTAGGTCCTAATACATCTTTGTGTTGCATGGGTGCACTGGAAAGAGAAAACTGTGAGTTTCAGTCAAAACCTCGTTCCTGAGCTCCTAGGCACGCATGGTCGTCCTTGAAAGAGAAGACCCTCATTCGAGAATAGGGAGAACTCATTCCCCTGACCTGACACTATTTGGTGGAAGAGGTCACTGAGGCTGGGATCTTCCTTCTAGAAGTCTATGATACGTTTTCTCAATATTGGATGCTCTGCCCACTGGGCCAACTATGAGACAACTCCCACGAAAACTGCTATTCTTGCACATTCCATGCCAATCCTTAGGTGAGTCGGGTTTTTTGATTAAGGCTGAAGTGTTGGTTGTATTTCTACTCTGTGCATCTGCAACCACATTCGTTTTAGCTTGGTGGTAAAGAATCTCTACATCATAACTCTTCACCAACTCAAGCCAAACCTTTCTTGGAAGCATCACTGTGAACAACGAAAGAACCTGACCCATCTGAGACAGTGAGCATTGATGCTAAAATCAATCTTTGCTTGAGCTTCTGAAAATGTGCTTCATAAGCATTGTTCCACACAAACGAACAACCCTTTCGGGTCAACTATGTCGGTAGTGTGGTTATCCTAGAAACAATCTTGCACCAAACGACTATAGTTACCTACTAACCACAAGAACTTCGAACTTCAGTGACCGTAGTCGGGCGAGGCTATTTAGTTACTGCTTCAACTTTTCTTGGACCAACTGAAACTTCATCTCTCGAAACCACGTGCCCTAGAACGAACACCTGTTAAATCCAAAACTCACGCTTAAAAAAACTTGACACCTAGTTGGTTGTGCCATAGGGTTGTTAAAACTCTCCTTAGGTGTGCCTTGTGTTCCTCTACTGACTTGGAGTAAACCAAGATATTATTGATGATCACGATCACATAAGTGTTGAGAAATTCCTTAAAAATCTTGTCCATCACTCCATGAACACTAAAAACGCATATGTCAGCCCAAAGAGACCTTACTGTGAACTCATAATGCCCGTATTGGATCTAAACGCCGTGTTGGGAATATCTTTATCTCTTATCCTCAAGAGGCGGTAGCCTGACCGCAGGTAAATCTTTAAACATACTGATGCTCCTTTAGTTTTGCTAGAATCATACTGCAGAGTGTCTTAGAAATAAAGGTTGTGTCTAGCTCGAGCTCAATGTTGGAGTCTACTTCTCAAACCAAAGACAATTTTTGGGAGATCTTCGGAAAACACACCAATGAATTCGTTGACCATAAGGTACAGAGTTTGCTCTCATTTTTTTTTCAACCCGAGCATCAGTCACACTTGCTAACAAGTTCCCCGCTCCTTGGTTAACAAGTCTCATTGCCTATAAGGCAAATACAACCTTAGGGACAACCCTCTAATCTGGTTCCCCTAAACTTGAAGCTCACTTCTTCTGATGGCTAGTGCTTGCATGGTTTGCATTAGGGGATCATCTAGAGTCTAAGTTCCTGAACTTAGAGCACTTCGTCGCTTCATGCCCATCACTACCACATCCGAGGCACACTTTCGTGCTTCGAGATATTTCCATCATAGTGTTTCTCACCCATCAGGCATAGGGGTTTATCATAAGGTAAATTTTTCTATTGAGTCAACTGACAGTTTGAAATTTTTGATGCGACCTACTGGAGTCTCAATTAAATTCCCTATTCTTATTTGAGCTAGATCCTTGCTTAATAGCTACTGGAGCTGCTTTAGAGTCTACATGCTTGGAAATGTAGCTACCCAAAGGCTGCTGCATAATTTATCTGGGCAAGAATTGTCATGACCCCGCGAATATCCTCTCTTAGTCCCATTAGAAACCTTTTTGTTGACTTCCGCCAAAGAAAGGTGCCATTCTTTAACACGGGGACTCGCATAGAGCCTACCGTGACTTGGGACACATCATGTAGTGAGAGATTTCCTAAATAGAACGCCACCACGCTTACCGTTGCACTGGGGCCTACCGACTTCCTGCTGAAGGACTAGAGATCATATTTCTGAAAGTTCTGGAGGTATCTTACTTCCTCAGTCAAGCCTAGCTGATTCTAGTTTGTTTGCAGTCCTTCACTCAGAGACATTTTCCATGAGAAACCAAGAAACCTCCAAGGTCAAGTTATTCGTGCTAGGAGCGCTGGTTGAGTGGGAATCTAACTTATTGGTTTCTTGCACACCAGATGGTCCATGACAGGGTCTATCTGTTCTGGGGGTACTTGTCCTCTACCACCTCTGTCATGACCTTGTCCTTTTCCTGCATAACCTCTTCATTGGAGGGCAAAGCTTAACCTATAAAAGGTATCTTAAGGACGAGCTAAAATCACCCATGCTAAACATAACGAGGACAAGCTCATAATAACCCAAGAAACTGAAATTAACTTATTCAAGTTCTCATGCATAACATAGATCATCAATCATTAAACTCTTTCCCACCTGGTACCGACATACCTAGCGATGACGAGGCGTATTTGCTTGTGCTTAGCTATGGAAAATCTGATGCTTACGATGTAAGCGAGTCTACATAACCTAAAAACTAGGCTCTGATAGCAACTGTAACGACCCGACTAAAAAGGGAATAAAAACGTACAAAGGGGGTTGCTACTACATGCACGAAAACGTAAAACTTTTAAAACTTTAAAGGCGGAAGAGACCATAGATAAAATCTTTGCTGTAATAAACTGGGCCCAAACCATAAATCAGTTTACAATAACATAATAGCCAAAACATGATAGGAAATTTTTGTAAAGTTGAAAACTAAAAACATCTGAAAGCATGAAACTAGGAAACTCGATCCTAGACTTCTAGAGAAGTGATTTGCAGCTGCATCCCATAGCCTAGCCAAGCCACTGCTCTCGCCACTCGCCTGATATCATCATCATGTAACACACGAGTTAGGAGGGGTACATGAATGAACCGAGGCCACATCTGAATGAGAGGGATCTTGAGGACATGAAAGTATGTTCAAGACAAGCTTAAAAGAATTGATAGATACTACCTATACACACAAGGTGCACCTTTCTTTTCGGTGGCTCAATCATAGTAACTTTGAAGTTAAGCGTGCTTGGCTTGGAGAAGTTCTATGTTGGGTGACCTCCTGGGAATTTTCCTAGAAAGCATGTGAGTGAGGACAAAGCATGCTAAAAGGATCCGGTGTTGGTTTGTGGGGACAGTCTTCACCCTTGGAAGAAGTTTAAGACGAGTATGGTGGCGTGGCCAGGTCGTAGGGGAATGTCGGGGGCCTTAGGTGTCGAAGCCGAATTCCGAATCCTGGGCCTGGGGCGTTCCAGATTGTATCATAGCGGAACCTCTCCCAGTAGGTTGTGGTTCGGGGACGAACCAAGGCGGAAGCTGGTGGGCATGCATCTCTAGGCACTCCTTGAATTACAAAAGAATCACTAACTCCTAGAAAAGACTTAAGATGCAAATGAGGTTCTTCAGATGACAAACCATGGAATTGTCCCACGGTTTGCAACATCTTAAACATTATCGGTTTCATTTCAAAAGTTGTTGCTTGAATTTGAGGACGTGCAATCTCTGGATTTAACTCATCAAACATTGGAAAAGCATAAGATTGAATGGCTCTGGCCCTATCATTTGCTACAAAGATAGGATTCTCAGCCTGATTATTTTGTTGCTCATTTTGCTCTAGTGGCGGATTTTTCTACAGCAAACGATTCTGCTGGGGGTTCGCTGGATCTTCAGGACCCTACGGAAGACGCGGCACGTTGTCCATTTTATTCTGGTTTCTGCGCTGCTCTCTCCTTCTTCTCCTGAATGTCCTCTCGATTTCTGGGTCAAGCTCGAACCTTACCCCAAGCGAATCGCTCATGCACCATACTCACACCTGCAAAAACAAAAGAAACAATCAAAAAGTTCTAACACCAAACCACTAAAACACATAGACAAAACATATCCAAGTTTCCTAGTAATGGCGCCAAAAACTTATTGGGTTCCTAGAGCAAGTAAAAATAGGGTATAGAAAGACTCTAGCACTCTGTGCAAGTATACACAGTCCGCAGCAAGTAATAAGTATTTCTCAATCCAAGGACTGAACTTAGCTTTCACTTTATCTATTTTGTATAATTTTTCAATTGTTTCAAATATGGTAAAAATGATTGGTTTTTATAGGAATAATGCTTAAGAAAAAGAAATGACAGAACAACAAGTAAACAAATAGGCAGACAGATTAGAAACAGGCTGGTTAGGATTTAGTAACTGTTTTAAAAGATGCTCTAGCAATATTATTGATCATACAAAACTCTCACAGTCTTATTAGCAGATTCCTCCCGGAACTCCAGATCTTTTGGAATGTGTTTCAACCCCAATGAAATACTACCGATCAAGCACTAGGCAACTAGCTATCCCTAGCTCAGTCACTGGCGTTCACAAGTACAGAATGATCTAGTGTGATTAATCGCCACACACTCCCTAAACCATCCCTAAAACTAGAGAGAGGTATTCATACTGGCTCGTCAGGTGGGCACAAAGTAGAATTGAGCACAACAATTAATCAAGATGCATAGAATCAATATTTATTACTAGAAATGAAGCACAACAATCACATGTTCCCTAACCAACGCCTAAAGCTACTTAGTTCATAAAGTGTATGGGAACACGCATTACAATCTGAGTAAGCATGTCCATAACTAAAGGTAATACAAGAAAAGATTAATTCTCTTGAACAACTTGTAATTGATGGTCTCCAATCTCTCCTCTATTCGGCTCTCAAAGGTGGAAGTAACTTTCCAAGAATGGAATATTTTCTCCCAAAAGTGGAATGAATTTGACTTGGGCAGCCATCTCCTTTTATGGAGTTGAGGCAGACTTGAATTAGGTTGACCTGGACACGTGGATGGCTCTCCTTGCTCCTTTATCCGAGAATAACTCAACAAAATTCAGATTGTGACGTGGCATTTTTGCTCTCGGCTTTGTTGCAGCACAGAATTTGCTCCATCAAGTCGTCCAGCAATACATTTTGCATAAAATAACTTCCAAAGTTTCCATCCTTCCAAATGGGTTAAAACATATAATATATATCCAAAACCAACCCTATTAAGCACAATAGACACACAAAAACCTATAGAAATGAGGCCTAAATAACTACCTTTTGGATAGTTATCAAACACTTCGTCAACAATCTTGCGCGAGCAAAATATCGCGACATCATCAAACGTGATCTCTTGTTCGAGCGAGAATTTTGTAAAGACTTACCCCACTTCTTGAGGGTTGGGATTAAAAATCATGGATGGGAACAATTTCGCGATAAGCTGGAGCCTGCAAACTCGTAAATGGTGCGCGAGTTTTACGCGAACATTGATGAAGAAGAAGGATTCCAGGTGATCGTTCGCGGTGTGGCAGTAGACAGGAGCCCTGAAACGGTCAACTCCTTATTCAATCTACAAGATTTCCCTCACCATAATACGATGAGATGGCAACAGCGCCATCTAATTAGCAGCTTAATGCGATTGTGTGAGTGGTAGGGATAGCAGGGGCTCGGTGGAGGCTTTCGAAGATAGAGAAGAGGACTTGTCAAGTTTCTTACCTCAAGAGTGAGGCAAAATCATGGCTCGGATTTGTCAATTAGCATCTGCTTCCAACTACTCATGATTCCACAGTCTCTACAGATCGGGTTGTCTTAGTTTTTGTAATTTTCAGATCCCTCAGTGTTGATGTAGGAAAAATATTCTCCAGTGAGATCCATAATTTCTTGAGGAAAAAGTTCGACAAGCTTTTCTTCCTGAATACAATCACAATGTTGTGTAAAACGGCTGGGGTACCAGAGAGCACCGACGACATCAAATTATTAGATATGGGGATAATCGACAAACCAAACCTGACGAGGCTGCAAATGACTCAGGAGGTACGCCAGAGTGGATTGGTGTGTTGCATCCACAACATCCAAGAGCAACTACAGCTGGTGCTCAATCGCTTGGAGTTTGTTGAAAGGTCGCATCAAACGTGTTGGCCGAGCTATGAGAAAATGAGGGATGCCACAACAAAGAAGGTTTTGCTTGCAAACTTTTCTAAACCATATCAAGCCTTCCTCGTAATCCCCGATGACCTTATGAACCTGTAGATCCCACCCCCGCCAGTTGAACGAGATAAAGATGAAAAAGTTGCTAGCCAAGAAGATTGGGAAGGGAAGAGAGTTTGAGCGAGCATTTATTTTGACTAATAAAATTTGTTTGCTCGCTTGTCTGTCTTACCATGTGTTTTTTCTACTGTTATGAAAATCTGCTTCTGTTTGTTTTTTTTTTTTGCTGGCTTAAAAAAATTATTATTGCTGCTGTAAATTTTATCTTTTTAATCAAATCTTTGACTTTTTTTTTCTTTGCACACCTGAGTATTCCTAACTTATTTTTCTTCTAAACTTTTGAAGCTTGGACTAGTTAACTTAATTAGATAAAGGTATTGTGATCTTCAGAAACCTTTTGCTTGAGCATTCCTCCTAGCATAGGCAAGAAGTTCTAAGGTAGCATTGTCTTATTTGATCCACCTTAAGCTTAGTCTTAGTCCTACGCTTAGATTAAAATTAAGAGTAAAAAAATTAAGTTTGGGGGAGTTAATTATATATTGCTAATTCAGTGGGGACAATGAAAAGATTAAGTTTGCAGGACTTTGAGGCACTCCTCTTGTTTTGCCCGAGCATTCCTCTCTCCATAATTTTTTTATACGTTATTGAGTAATCATGGACATTTGTGACACCTACAGTTTGTCTTTGCATCAAAAGATGGCTAGCAAATATTGAGGAAAAATATAATATGTGAAAAAAAAGACTTTGTTGAAAAACTGACAGAGCAAAACTTTTGAAGGATGAATGATGATCTAGCAATTTTCTATCTCGCAAGGTTTAGGTGAGCTTCATCATAACATGTCGCCATTATGAGAAGCAAGGGACAGATAACTAAAGATTTTTGGGTTTAGCAATGAATGTGTAGCCTAGTTGGTAAAAAGCTTAAGGCAAGGGTATACTGCATCATAAAATGGGTCATCCTGTGCACGACATTTTATGACTTTACGGTTGTTTTAAGTCTGAAGGACGAAAGAATAAATCCCTTAAAGTTTGTTAAAAATGTCTGGAATATAGCTGAGTTGTGGTAGTTCTTAGGGTTGAGTTAAAGGTGGTGATTATTTGTGTAACGCTAAAAGAATTGTTTTGCTGCAACAATGTATGGTTTTATAGGCTGCTCAGGTAAAGGTTGAAGGTAGTGTTTGATTATCTGTTTTAATTGGGTTGTGCTATGATCAATGTTTTGAAATTTATGAGAAAGTATGTTAGTATTGCTCGAGACCCGCAATAGTTCAAGTTTGGGGGTATGATAACTCTCCAAAAGGGAGTTATTTGTGCCTTATTCTGTGATGATTTATATGTTATTTGTGCCAAATAGGTGTGTTATTGGATAAATATAATGTGTTTTAACATAATTATAAGAATTGATGCTTTGGAGTTCTTTTGTAGAGAAATTAATGCTAATTAGATTAAGGGAGATAAATTTGTGGATCCAGCAAAGCTGGTAGCGAAATTGGCTACGTGAGTAGCACGTGATTCATTAATGAGGTGGCATTTCCAACATTGATCTCGAATTTAGGAGGCATGGAGAGATTTCCACATGTCATATTTGACCTAATTAGGTTCGACTTCACGTTATAAAAGGGAGTAGCCATATCAAGTCACAATATTCTCAATTAATTCCATCTTTTGGAGACCGAATAGCTGAAATATCGATTGGAGACCTTCGAAGACCATTTTCTACAAATTTCTTTAAGGAAGACTATTCTTTCTTGTAGAGTTTGTAGTTATGGATGTGCTTAATCAGATTGTAACGTGTGTTATATCTATTTCCATGAACTAATTTACTTTAGGCAATGGTTGAGAATAATGTAATTGTCATTCCTTTATAATCTAGCGATTCTTATCGATCTTGATCACTTGTTGTTCTTAATTTCATTTTGTGCCCGCCTGGCCAGCCGGTATGGATACATTCTCGTAGTTTCATGGATGATTTAAGTGTTGTGTGGCTTGTAATCACATTAGACCTTTGTAGCTGGTGGACGCAAACACTTGAGCTAGGGATAGCCAATTGTCTAATACTTGATCGGTAGTACTTCATTGGAGTTAAAACCTATTCCAAAAAATCCAGAGTTGCGGGAGCATCCTGCTGATAAGACTATGAGAGATTGTTTGATCAATAGAATTGTTGGATCATCTTTTTAATAGTCACAAAAGTCTTAACCAGTGTCTGTTTCCAATTTGTTTCCTTTATTCGTTTACATTTTTGCTTTTATTATTTCTTTTGTTCCAGCATTTCTAAAATCCAATCAATTTATCAACCTTAAAATCACTAAAAAGATTTTTTTAAAAAAAAAAACGTAAAGTGAGACCAGTCAAGACCTCGTGGATATGATAAAATGCTTACTACTTGCTGCAGATTATGTGAACTTGCATAGTGTTTTGGAGTTAATTTATCTTATATTTTTAACCACTTCGAGTATAAAGATAACTGGCATCTCGCTCCTGGCTATTAAATTTCCTATTATTTGGCATTGGTCATAGTTATTTGCAAATAGGTGGGAATCTCTGAAAAGACTAGGCTGAAAGTACCCACTACTATGTAGGACGTTGGTTGTAGTTTTCAATCCTGCGAAGTGCCCTCCATACGGAGCTGAGTGACATGCTTCCAAAATATACGACAGGTCTTCCTCTGTCAGACACCTTCTAAGTATCTGGTCTGGTCCAAGCCTGTACAAATAAGGTTCATCCCAATAGCACTCTTTCACATCTTTTAAAAACTTCTTCAGTTGTTGAGTTGTTGCATCAAGAGGTTTCATTCCACTAACTAAATATATGTACATAGTCTGCAAAACATTGAATCCCAATTGCTTTTACCGTCAATAACTGTTCATCTGCAGACGCCTCTTGAATCTCCAGCCTCTCTTCGACTTGTGCCATGGAGTGACAGAGGAAAATATATTTCAAATGTTCAGGCAACGGTTTGAGCTCCAAATCTGGGGGTTCAATCACATATGGTTGCATTTGCTTGAATTATTCTTTGTTCCACTCGAAAGGATTCCTTAGTGCGTCCACTCGTGCTATTTTAGAGTTAATCTCGATCGGTTCCTCCTTAATTGTCTCTACTTCTTCAATCTTTTGTTCACACATGATAGGACCTAAATAGTCCTATTTTATTACCTCTAATCTAACTTTGTTAGAGGAATTTTATGCTTTACTTTTCTTATTTGCAGGATCATTGAGCTTAGGTGATGTCGGGAGCCAATCATGCTAAATTGAAGCAGTTTTGGAGTCATCCCGGTGCCTTAGATGGTGAGGAGGTGAAAAGACCCAAGTGTATTGAAGCAGGCCTGAAGAACCACACCAAGAGTCGAAGATTAAAGCTCTGTACTGAGATAAAACAAGACAAGACCGAGAAATAAAACAACATGCTCGGATTAGGGATGGCATCGAGACGTTGTCTCTGGCGTCTCGACAATACGGCGTTTTCTATAAATACTAGGCTTCGATTTAGTCCGTCGTTAGGTTAAAATTTTGGCCCTTTTTCGATTCCTTTCGTCTCTTTTATTTTCCAGCTTCTGTAAAGACCTTTCTAAAGCATACTTTATGGATTCTTTCGTATTAGTTTACAATTTTTCTTCGTTTATGAGCAGCTGAACACTTTTATATCGTTATATTGGGGTTATGTTCTGGATGTAATTGATCATGGTTGAGTTTTCTGGTATGTAAGTTATGTTCTTGTTGTATTTTTATTAGATTTTGCATGTAATCCTGTTTAAACTAATACATGAGATTAGTTTCTTAGGCTTGACAACCCTAGGAGATTTCTACTTGTGTATTCTATTAATTATTTTTAGATAGCCACTAGGTTGAGGCAAGACAATCTCTGTGGAGTGATGACCCTTGATAGGCCTAGGATGCATGTTAAAGGTTCTGTTAATTAGATTTAAATTGAATTTATGTTTAGTTAATACAATTTTGGGCCCATGAACATAAAGCGGCTAGTTTAAGTAGTTAATTGGGGTGTTTTAGATTAATTATTTTAGATTAGTTAGACATAACTTAGTAGTCTTTGTGAGGTTTGGAATTGTTGCTACTCTATGCATGAGGGGCGACAGTCGATAATGACAATTTAATTAATCATGTTAATTGCAGGGTTCTGGGTTAACGAGTTAATTGAACACAGTTTAGTCTAGGGGGGTCCTTAGAGTAACTAAGAAGCCAATCAGACTAATAAAAATTAGCATATAATAATTTTTAGATAAAGCTAGGAAGCCAAGTGAAATCACATATTGATTTTCGCCTTATTTATCTGCTTCGCATGCTTATTTTTGTTTTCTCAATTCAGTATTTTATCTTATTCAGTCCTTTTTCCAAAACCCCTCTGTTACATGAACACGAAATTCTGCATGTGCTAGATCCCCTTCCCTGTGTTCGACCGCGACCACTATTTCTACAAAATAGTTAAAGTGTCGTGGATTATAAATTTATTTGGCTCGAGCCACACGACAGGCTCCATCAAATTGGCGTCATTTTCGGGGAAGGGCGTTTTCTAGTATTTATAGAATTTTGTGTTTTTTAATTCTTGTTTGCATGGTTTATGATCACATGTGTTTCGCACGACAACGATCTTAGGTTCCAGATATCTCTAGAGCGAAGACGAGATTAAGAAGGAGGACAAGAAGAAGAATAATAGATAATCTCAGAGAGGTTGAAGCCCCAACCATTGCTGAGAGAATGTTGAGGTAGCTGGCAGTGCCAGATTTGAATCAACAGCCACTTTGTATTACCTACCTCGAGACGACAGGTAACTTTGGGTTAAATTCAGGTTTAATTCACTTACTCCATATTTTTCGTGGTACTGCAGGAGAGGACCCACACAAGCATTTGTAGAAATTCTACATTGTATGTTCTGGTATGAGACCTCATGGAGTGACAGAGGAAGCACTGAACCTGAGGGAATTCTGCTTTTCGCTAAAGGATTCAGCAAAAGGTTTGCTTTATTACCTTCCCTCCGGCTCTATGAGCACATGGAATGAAACGAAACGACGATTCCTGGAAAAGAAATTTTCCTGTTAGTCGAGCTGCTAAATTAAGTAAGGAAATTTACGGGATTTGTCAGGATTCAAGAGAAAGCTTGTATGACTATTGGAATAGATTCAATCGACCTTGTGCAAGCTTCCCACACCATAAGATTCTCGATCACCTCCTGACCCAATATTTTTATGAGGGGATGTTGCCTTTAGATAGGAGCATGGTTGATGCTGATAGTAGAGTAACTTTGCTTGATAAGACCCCTTTAGAGGCCAGAGATCTAATCTCGAGCATGGCTAAAAATTCCCAGCTGTTTTGCCTAGGGAACCCTCAACTCAGAATCAAGCAGCTTCCAAAAGCGAGGTAAGTGAACTTCAAATTGAACTGCATGAACTCTTTAAACTTGTTCGTTCTCTTGTTTCAGATCGAGCCAAGGAAAAAGGTGCAAATTGCCTGAGGTGAATGATGTGAACAACCATGTAGGTGTTTCACAGAGGCTCAAACACCATGAATCCCTTTAATCGAACTTTCCTCAAGAGCTTGACTCATCCCCAGATGTGTTGTGGGAGGACATGGTTAACTTGTTCGTTGATTTTTCAGTAAGGTCTCGACAAGAGACACGTGACTCAATCCTAGACCTTGAGAACTAGGTGAGTAAGCTAGGAGAAAAAGTTAATACAAAGGGGAGCTCTGACCAACACAACTCTGATTCTGAGGATGTAAGTGTTGTCACAATGAGAAGTGGCAAGGAACTCCCTCCCAGAACTCCTCACCCAGTTCCTGACCCACCTCAAGAAATGACTGAAGGGGCTGGACCGAGCTCCCCAAAGTCTCTTGCCCGGGTAACATCCGATCCTCCAATATTTCCTAATGATGAAGTCCCCAAGGCTCCCTTTCCCAGCAGGTTATCTAAACCAAGAGAGCAGGCATTGGACCAAGAGCTGATGGACATATTCAAGCGCATGAAGGTGAATATCCCACTTCTTGATGCGATCAAGCAAATTCCCAGGTACGGAAAATACCTTAAGGACTTATGCACAAACAAAAGGGGACCTGGAGAAAAAAAAAGGGTAGTGGTAAGCAAAAATGTTTCAGCCATGTTGAAAAAGGACATCCCACGAAAGTGTAAAGACCCAGGTGTCTTCACATTGCCATGCATGATTGGAGATAGGAGACTGGAGCGATGCATACTAGACCTAGGAGCATCTATAAACGTCATGTCGTATTCTATTTATCAATAACTTAATCTCAATGGCATGCATGAAACTAACATTGTTATGCAACAAGCTAATAGAATTTTAGTTCACCCTCTAGGTTGTGTGGAAGATGTTTTGGTTGGGTGACTTCATATTTCCTGTTGATTTTTACATAATAAATATTGAAGAACATGTGCCCCCCACCTCTGCCACCATCTTACTTGGGAGACCCTTCATGAAAACTTCTAATGCTAAAATTGATGTGGATAAAGGGCAGATGTCTGTAGAGTTCGATGACAAGGTTGTGACATTTAATTTGTTTAACATGATTATACATCCAGATAGTGTTGTAGCTTCAGTATGTCAGGTCGATGTAGTAGACTCTTTGGCATAGGACACGATCACACAAGATGATTATCTACCCATCACGACTTGGAAGACGGAGAAGAAGAGGACGAAAGTGAGGAGTCACCCTTTGGGTCGGCCACGAAAGTCAGGAAATGAATGTCGGAATCCTTTCTCAAGCCAATAAACTTTTGCCATCTGTCATAAAAGCACCAAAAGTAGAGTTCAAAGTCTTACCTAAACACCTTAATTCACTACAAGAAAAAACACCTTCAATGGCGCACGAAACACGTCGCTAAAACGAAAAACACGTCGCTACAAATTTCACCGACGTGCATGGCTTTGTCGCTGCATTCGTCACTGTTTCGCGTAGTCGTAAGTATTTGTGGCGTCTTCTGTAGACGTTGCTAAAAGTGATCTTCAGTGACGTCTACACGTTGGTGTAAGGGATAAGTAGGGACGTCGGGACACATCGCTGGCAATATGTTTCAGCGACATCTACCTTGTTGTCGCTGAAGATGGTCTTCAGTGACGCGGTCTGCAGGTTACTAAAAATTAATCTTCAGTGACGCAGTCTACATGTCACACAAAATCAGTTTTAGTGACATGGACAACGTTGCTAAAGCACTCAAACTTGTAAGAAATCAGATATTTTGCGACAGCTATGTGTGTCGGTAAAAGTAATATTACGCGTCACTAAAACCTCAATGCGAGTTTTTTTTTGGTATGCTTTCCATGTTGTCATGGGAACACACTGTACTGTGATCGTTTACCGACATTATGTAGCTAAAAATTGTTTATGATTTAAAAAATAAATAGTTAATTCAATAAGTAAACATAGAAATAAAATAATATTACCATCTTCGAACTAATTACTAATTCAACGATCAAATATAAATGTCATATACCAATTTAAAGTGAAAATGCACTACTTCATATATTAACCATAACCAAGAAACATGTGTAGAATCTAATAAAAATTGATCATTTTCTAAAATGATCTCAAGTCTAGACGAAGCTTGTTTAACAAAATGATTCACATAACATCAAAATGACTAACAGAAGATCACAAACAAAAAAAAACGAACCTACATTCTTCACATTTCCATACAAAAAGTGGGAGCGCCTTGTCAAACCATTCATGCATCCAAGCAGAAAAAAAAAGAAATAAAATATGTAAGCATGAGGTTAAAGAATTGAAATAGAGATGATATAACTCAAATCAAGACAAACAACTCATCAAAAGCTATGAAACTAAACTTACAACAACAAGAACTTACAACAACAATAACTTTCAACATGGAACAAACATGAACACAACTACACTTATGAGAAATAATGAACATAAACGTAACAACATAAGCAACCATCTCTATTCAAAGAACTGAATAAAACAACTGAAACTAAATTTATAAGAACTTAATGAATCTAAACTTATCAACATCACAACAACTACAGTAGTTAAAATACATAAGTGCAAATAGGTATCGACCTTCCTAAACACAACAACTAAATGGAAAATAAGTGGAACTAAACTTTAAACAACACAATAACTAGTTAAAGGGCCCAAGTGCAACAAGGTATTGACCCCCCAAATAGAATAACTTAACAACTACAACTTAGAAACTCAACTTTGCAAATGGAATGATTCAACTAAACAACTCAACAAAATTAAACTCCATAAACACAATAACCTAAGTTCAACAAGGTATTGACCCCCCCCCCCCTCCCGCACACAATACCTTAACAAAACAAACAACGAAACCCATCTTTGCAAATGGAACAACTCAACAAGGTATTGACCATCCCCTAAACACAACAACTACACTAGTTAAAATACTTAAGTGAAAATAGGTATCAGCCTTCCTAAACACAACAACTAAATGGAAAATAAGTCAAACTAAACTTTAAAAAACACAATAACTAGTTAAAATGACTAAGTGCAAAAAGGTATTGACCCCCCAAATAGAATAACTTAACAATTACAACTTAGAAACTCAACTTTGCAAATGGAACAATTCAACTAAACAACTCTACAAAATTAAACTCCCTAAATACAATAACTTAAGTGCAACAAGGTATTGACCCCCCCTTCCCAAACACAATACCTTAACAAATCAAATAACGAAACTAATCTTTGCAAACGGAACAACTCAACAAAAACAAACTCCCTAAAAACTTATCGCAAATATCATGAAAGCCATTTGCTGTCACACCCCCTCCCGGACCACCTGCAAGCCTAGCTCGAAAGACGGCGTGAAGCCAACAGACATCATCTCCTCTAACGATCCCTGTTGACCCTAATGAAACGTTAAACATGATAAACATACTAATCTTAGATTTAAAACATTCTACATGAAGCAGAACACAACGAAATCCCTGGAAACAAACTTTCAACAAACACGAGGTGCCGCCCTGACGTAACTTGGTTCGGATAATAACCTGATATAGATATCACAACCAAAAAGATATACAACTAGGGTTTATACAACCACGACCTCTAGGACAATATTATCCAGTCCTTGCAAAACATTTACAATATGAACAGACTCAATATACAACTCCACCCATGTACTGGAGCTTGTTCTGAAACTTTCAGCAGACGTTGGCAGTGTATTAGGCACCTGGAGCTCGATCTCTACCTGAAAAGTGGGAAAACATTTTGAAAAGAATGAGCTACGAAGCCCAGTGAGTGACTAGCTTTAAAAACTGTAGATTTGCAAATCGGAACACGTGATAAACCTTTAAGCGTATAAATCTGTTCAATCAAGCGTTTAACATAAACGTGTAACGATAATAGCTTTCTCAAATAACTCGCAGGTATGTTATTAAATATCTAGCAAGGCATATCAAGTACATCGAGCATTTTAACTAACATGACCGATCTACGTTGTGTAGGGCACGCCCAGTACAACAACGTATACTAGTCCTACGATGTAGTGGGGCCCGCCCAACATTCCCATCGTCTTTGTCGTAGTGGGGCCCGCCCAGCACTCACGACAACATCGTTGCACGGAGTATACTCAACGTCAACAACGGAATATAACCTATGTGCACACGGTACCATATACCCTCGGGCTCATTATCTCAGTCATGTAGTCAATAGAAAATCACATGAAAACATTAAAACATTCCCACTTATCGTTATCTTTCGTAAAACTCAAGCTTACTCAGCTTGCTCGTGAAAAACCGAAAATCTTTAAAAAGAACTTGCTAATACATACTTTACTTTAAACGATATCGTTTCAGCTACTTTTCATAAAGTCATCAACCACGTGTTCGTATATAAACCTCATTAGAAAATCTAAGCTCAAAACTTATGCTTAAAACCGTTCATAGAAATCATGTTTCATTCATAGAAAAACATATAAAACATCTAGAAATGAGTAACCGTTGGAAACAAATTTTTTAAACTCATTTTGTCACTCACAGTCTTAGCTAGTTCCCTTGTCTGTAGACTCGACCTATTTCCTCTTGGCCTATCAAATAAAAAAAACCGAGCATTAGAACAATAATTAGCTTTGTCTTTCCATGCTCAAGAATTTCTAAACAATTGGATTAAGAATCACATTCACATTCTACTTTCCAGATTTTCCAGATTCTATACCCTAACTTCCAATACCCATAACTTCCTCAATACTTAACCAAAATTAATATACTATGCATAAAACTCTTCATTTTCGAACACTCTACAACTTACCTGAAGAAAGGAAAAAGAGATTCCCTACCAATTCACCCAGAAACGCTCCGAACACAGACAACACAGATTCGAGCTTCTCTGCTCCCATTTATCTTTTTCCTGAAATTAAACCTACTTGAAGTCATTTTTGGCTCACACATTCTCATGAAAGTTGTAGGATATTGAATAAGCTTTCCAACCATTCCAAATAGAGCTTCTGATTCAACTTGTACACCCCAGAGTGCTCAGAACATCAGAGATCCTCCTGGTTTGCCCGAAAATCCTTTGCTCTGTTTTCCATTCCAAAAACCATTAACTTTTCATACGATTTAGCTCCAGCTTCCTTCATGAAATTTATTAGAAAATTAACTAACTTTCAAGAACATCAAACCTCACCTCTTAGTTCCTTCTGTGTAGCTCAAACCGAATAAAAAAACAGAGGTTGACAGTTTGCACCTAGATTCTGCAATGGCTGGCTTTGCATGAGCGTTTTCCTATCTTCTTCAACCTCAAAACCACGAAACTCGTCTTCTTCTTCCTCCTTCACTCTCTCCTTAAAGTGCTCTGATAATTTGGATGCAAAATGATGGAAAAATGATGGAGAAAAGGGACTGAAAAAGAGTGAAGCGGTGGTGGGTGTCTTGCTGTCCATTTCCACTCATTTTCTTTCTTTTTTTTTTCCCTTTTGTTTTGCTGATTTCTTTTCCTTTTACTTTTCGTTTCTTTCTTCTTTTAACTTGATAATTTCCATCATCTTAGTCCAACAATGAAACCACCAATAGATGACAAGAGAAAATTATCTAAGGGAAAGTCTCGGGTTTACATTTGCAATGAAACTCAACAGAACATCCCAGATAATACTGATAACGAGCAAGAATGTCTCTATTTTAGTCCCAATTTATTAGGATTTTATGTGCTTTAATCATGTTTTTAATGAAAATATTTAATGTATTTTGTTATTTGGTCCTTCAGAGCAAAGTTGTGGATTTTTGGGGAAAAATGCCCACAATGAAGCCAATCAAGCCCAAATTCAAGCTTGGACCAAGAGGGGAGTCAAAGAGGCCAATCATGAAGAAAATGCCAAAAAAAAAGATGAAGAGAAGGCCCAATTAAAAGCCCAAACCGTAGCTGAAATTTCTGGAAAATGGCACAGCGTCGGGACGTTGTCAATTCCTTTCCTCCGTCCTTTGGCTCCTTGGGAGCCTCTCTCAAGGCTTTCTAGCCTTTTTGAGAGATTTCTTTAGTGGGAAATATTTTGGGGAATTTTGGGGAGCATCTTAGGAGGCTCAAGGAGTAGTCGACGGAGCTCCGACCGTTAGCGAAGGGGTTTTTCGACGGTCAATTCCTTTCCTTTTATGCTCTTAATTATGCTTTTCATTGTAAATGTTGTGGATATTTTAGCTATGAGTAGCTAAACCCCAATTTGGGGTCTTGGGATGAAATTATAGTTTAAATATTGTTATAATTTCCTGTCTCTTGCCCTTTGTCCTAATTATATGTATGGATGTGCTTAATGCTTTATTCAATCTGGCCAGTTGTGTAATGATTCGATTCTTAATGGAAACTCGACGGAGAGAAGTTAGGATAGATCATAATCCATGCAACTAGTTTAATTGCCCGTCGTGACACCGTGATTAGTTGATTAAACTTAGATTCAAAAAATTAATCAGAGCGTAATAATTAATGATTTTTAACGGTGCTAAGGACACTTAGGTTGTTAAAATGAATTAATTACAATTAGGGGAAACCGACAGGAGAACTTATGTTATTAATGGAGATTCTAGGATTATAATTAGTTGGGCAATGAGATAGGATAATTATAATAAGTGTTTAGCTAATAATTGATTTTCAAGACCCCTCTTCCCATTAAAAGAAAACTCTTTCTCTATATTTTATAATTCGATTGATCCAATTATTTTCTTTAATTTCTTTGAATTTTAAATATCTCTTTATTGCATGAGTTGTTCCCTAGATATTATTTCGCCCAAGTACTTTAAGTGCTCAAGAGATTTTATTTTTGCTTAATCTTCGCTTCGCCTCCCTGAGGATTCGATACTCGGTATTACCTACCGTTTTATATTACTTGTGATGACCCGTGCGCTTGCGGTATTCGCTCAGTAGTGAGCAACAAGATTTTGGCGCCGTTGCCGGGGAGGCTTCATTTTTAAGCAAATCAATTTTTCTTGACATCAAAAAGAAAAGGATAAATAGTAATTTAGGTGTAAATATTCTTTTTCTTTCATTAATTTGTGAATAGTATTTTATTTTTGTTTTTGTTTGGTTCTTTTGATTGATTGGGAGTATTGTATGCGAAGGAACAAGGTGGTTAATTTGTTTCCGCTAGATCTTCAAATTGACAGGACTCTTAGAACCATTCGTAGAGAGAAAAGATTAGCAGAAGTAATGGCCCACCAAGATGAAGCTCCCAAGGCAATCAAAGATTTTCTACAGCCAGTTCTTCTCACCGAGAATTTTGGAATTGTTTACATCCCAATCCAAGCTACCAATTTTGAGTTAAAGACAAAATTGATTCAGATGGCGCGCGATAACTCTTTTAAGGGACATCCTTCTGAGGACCCACACTCACATCTGCGATCATTCTTGGAAATATGTGGGACGGTGAAGATGAACGGAGTTCCGGCAGACGCTATAAGATTGAGGTTGTTCCCATTTTCTCTACAAGACAAAGCAAATGATTGGCTCGAATAAGTCGAGACGAGCAGTATTAGTACATGGGACGAGCTTGCCTAGGCTTTTTTGACGAAATTTTTCCCACTTGCCAAGATTACCAAGATCCGAACTGAAATCGGAACGTTTAGGCAGCTTGATGAGGAGCAGTTGTACGAGGCATGGGAGAGATACAAGGAAATGCTTAGGCGGTGCCCCCAACATGGATGTCCTGATTGGCTCCAAGTGCAGTTGTTTTACAATGGATTGAATCCCTCCACCAAGACAGTCTTAGACACATTAGCAAAAGGAAGCTGTCTTTCAAAAACAGTGACAGAAGCCAAAGATCTATTAGAGGAAATGGCGGCAACCAGTTATTAGTGGCCAACCGAGAGGGGAGCAATTTCAAAGAAGGCTGGAATATATGAATTGGATGAGTCAAGTTCATTGAAGGCACAGATGACATCTCTGACCAATGCGCTGAACAAGTTGACTTCATCTAAGGTGGTCAAATCCATTTCCACCTTAGCTGAAGGTCATTCAAAGAAGGAAGGTCAAGATGTGGAAGAAGTCCAGTACGTGGGAAACAGACCATTTACTCAAGGAGTACCAAACTTCTACCACCCCAGTCTGCGCAATCACGAGAACTTCTCATATTCGAATATGAAGAATGTTTTGCAGCTACCCCCAGGTTTTGCATCATCCAGTGCGCCTGAAAAGAAAAATAACCTGGACGAAATGGTGTTTCTATTTATTAAAGAACAAAGAGTGTTGAACGTAAATCTCCAGACTGCAGTTAATAAGCACGACACAACTCTGAAAAACATGGAAGTTAAAATAGGATAGATCGCTTCAGCAGTGAATGCCCTTCAGAAGGGAAAATTTCCAAGCGATATTGAACCTAACCTAAGAGAGCACTGCAAGATGGTGACACTAAGAAGTGGTAGGAAGCTGGAGATCAATTCAGAAATAAAGAAGGAAGAATAAAAGA
This sequence comes from Luffa acutangula, assembly GCA_036850905.1. Taxonomy (NCBI): domain Eukaryota; kingdom Viridiplantae; phylum Streptophyta; class Magnoliopsida; order Cucurbitales; family Cucurbitaceae; genus Luffa; species Luffa acutangula. Next base: position 13,088,698 of record CM072087.1, read on the forward strand.
GCAAGGATGAAGATGAAATGGTTGAGGCACAAAAAACCTCCTCTGAAAGGTCCCAACGTCCTCCTAACTCTATTAATTTGAATGGTGATTTTTCTAACAACTTTGTAGGAAGAAAAGATGAAAAGCAGGATGAAAGGTATAAAGAGAAACTAAACGAGGAAGAAGTGATTCCATGCAACCATCATGACAAAGGCTTGCACATTAGCCCGCCCAAGCGGAGGGGCGAATGTCCAACCTTTGACTACAGGGAGTTACCTTTTCCTCAATGCTTTAAAAATGTTAAATTAGATGAGCTTTTTAATAAGTTCCTATAAATGTTTAAGAAATTGTCTGTGAATATTCATTTAGTAGATGTTTTGTATAACATGCCTAATTATGGGAAATTCATGAAAGAAATGCTTTCTAGGAAGAAAAGTTTGAAAAAAGAAGTTTTTAAATTGTCTGAGAGTAGTAGAACCATTGTTTATGGAAACATGCCTTCTAAACAAAAAGACCCAGGGAGTTTTACTGTTCCCTGCACCATGAGAGAAGTATCTTTCAATAGGGCCTTATGTGATTTAGGTGCTAGTATAAACTTAATGCCCTATTCTTTTTACAGGAAGATCGGTTTAACAGGAATGAAGGACACCGATGTCACTCTCCAGCTGGCTGATAGATCGATTACCCACCCGATGGGTGTTGTGGAGGACATGATGGTGAAAGTCAATAAATTTATCTTCCCCGTAGACTTTGTGGTACTGGACATGCAAGAGGACAGAGAGGTGCCCATTATTCTAGGCAGACCCTTCTTAGCTACTGGTAAGGCTGAGATTAGTGTGCATACATGTAAGCTTACCTTGAACATTCATGATGAAAAAGTCGTGTTTAGTATTTTTTGCCAAGATGAATCTGTTTGTAGTTTGCATACTTGTTTTTCTTTTGGTCCTGAATACTTGACTGACGATGATGAAAAGGTAGAGTATAATCTTGGCCTAAAACTAAGAGAAATGCTTATGGATGATGGGGATTTTGATCACAATGCATATTTAGGTGACCCTCTGTTTGAGAATGATTTAGAATTGCCTGACTTTGAAAATGAATTAGACTTGCCTGCTTGTTAGAATGAAAGATCTGCAGTTGATGATTTACCTTCTTTTGAGAATGAATTGGATTTGCCTGAAATCAATGATTTTGATGATGATATTGATTTGCCTGACATTGAGGATGAGCATGAATTGCATAAAAAAGATTACTTGATAGATAATTTTGAGATAGATCATGATAGCACTGAATCTATCGAGTCTGATCTTGATATTCCTGAATGCATGAACCCTGATAATGTTAATACCTTTGATTCGTGTCCTTATGATGTAGATAGCATAGAACCTGACCCAGAGGAACTCGAATATGTGCATAGTATAGAGTTTGATCCAGAAATACTTGAATTCTTTAATTCTTAGCTTCTGATAGTGAGTCATATGATAGCCTGGTGGAATCATTTTTTAATTCTGAGTCTGAGGAAGCTACTGAGCATGTAGATATTGAATCTGATGAATGCACTGGCATGATTGATAGGCCATATTTAGATCCCAAACCAGTAGATATCATAAGGCTTGATGACTCTGTTAACAATTGCTTTGTGAATAGAGAATTAGAAAAGACATGTGATGCATTCGATTATTTTTTGAAATGTTATTATGACAATCTCTTTAGTGAAGATGGGCCAGGGGAAAGTTTTTTTTCTCTCCTGTTTGCAGTGTGCAATTCGGTGCGTGATTTTTTGCAGGGCCCGGAGGATGATGAAAATTTTTATTTCGAGCCTACGTAAGCGTGCCGAGCCTCGTCTAGCTAACGACGTTAGAGAAAGCGCTGCTTGGGAGGCAACCCAAGGATTAAAGTTTAGATAGTTGTTTTTGCGGTAAATAATTTTCCTTTGCTCCGTGATCCAATTTTGTTTTGCAGGATCACCTAAGCAAATCCCAAAATTCAAAAAATCCCATTTTTATGGATCCAAAGGAAGAGGATGAAGCGCTCCTAGCTCAGGGAAGTCTCAGTATCCCTCTTTATGATTCACTGTTTTTAAAACATTGGGGACAATGTTTAGTTTAAGTTTGGGGGGGGGGAGGCTTTCGCTGTGTTGAGCATATTTAAATTATGTTGGACGCATGAATAGATAACTATGATAGCCAATGATATGATTTTAGAAGTTTTGGGAGAAAATGGTTTATATGTTGTGGAATTTGGGAGCACGACAGAAATTGTGAAATTTTAAATTTTTTTGATACTTTGTTTTGATGTCTAAAGCATGCAATAGTCTTATCTAATGACATCTTTGAAAATCTAGATTCTTATTATGGTTTTTAAAGTTTGTTGTCACCCCAATAGGCTTAGTTTCTAATATTAGGAAGTTCTTGCTTGATTGTTCGAAAGAGCTATGTAAAAAAAAAAAAATCTATGCTTGCTGAGAGAAAAGCAAGAGCAACAAAAGAACAATGAGAGAAAAGAAAATCTGTTGAAAAAGAAAATTTTTGCTTGTACAAAAGAAAAATCCTATGGGTAAAGAGAGCTACCTGTGGTGTGATCAGTTAGGCCAACCAAAGAATAAAATTCAGGTTAAGGGTCCCTGCACCGTAGTGTGAAAGCTAGTACCATTAGAAATCAAAATACAAGTTTGGGGGAGTAGCAAAAGAAAAAGAAAAAGAAAAATAAACATACTTGTGAGTTTTGCTCTCCCATGAGAAGGAAAAGAAAAATATCAGGCACCCTAGTTTCTTTTTTTTTTTTTTTTTTTGCATGATAGAAGAACTCTGACCTATTAGGGGCTTTTAGCCAGAATATGGGGAAAACAAATGGAGAAAGCCATAAGACTAATTTAGGTTAGTAAAAGAATCATTAGATAAGTCTTGAGCATGTTATTCATTAATCTTAAGTTCAAACTAGTTTAAGATTTCTTCATGAGCATGTGGTGCTTGCTTATTCCACTTGCATGTTTTCCATTCTATCCTAAGAATTCCAAAATCATTGAGGCTTGAGCGATTCCATTTCATGCATCTTTAGAATTTATTTTGCTTCGGACTAGCAAAAGCATAAGTTTGGGGGTGTGATAGCGAGCAAAAATGTCGCTATTTTAGTCCAAATTTATAAGGCTTTTTTATGCTTTAATCGTGTTTTTAATGAAAAGATGCCCAAAATGAAGCCAATCAAGCCCAAATTCAAGCTTGGACCAAGAGGGGGGTCAAAGAGGTCAATCATGAAGAAAATGCCCAAAAAAAGATGAAGAGAAGGCCCAATTAGAAGCCCAAACCGTAGCTGAAATTGCTGGAAAATGGCACAGCGTCGCGACGCTGTCCATTTCTTGGGCAACACGACGCGTGCATAGCAGCGTCGCAACGCTGTGCTATGTAGCGTCGCGACGCTACCTCAAATCCGGGCCTATAAAAGGCACCTCTTGGTGCCTTATTTAGGCATCAATCACCACATCCTTTCCTTCCTTTCATCCGTCCTTTGGCTCATTGGGAGCCTCTATCAAGGCTTTCTAGCCTTTTTGAGAGATTTCTTTAGTGGGAAATATTTTGGGGAATTTTGGGGAGCATCTTAGGAGGCTCAAAGAGTAGTCGGCGGAGCTCCGAGCGTTAGCGAAGGGGTTTTTCGACGATCAATTCCTTTCCTTTTATGCTCTTAATTATGTTTTTCATTGTAAATGTTGTGGATATTTTAGCTATGAGTAGCTAAACCCCAAATTGGGTTCTTGGAATGAAATTATAGTTTAAATATTGTTATAATTTCCTGTCTCTTGCCCTTTGTCCTAATTATTTGTATGTATGTGCTTAATGCTTTATTCAATCTGGCCAATTGTGTAATGATTCGATTATTAATGGAAACTCGACGGAGAGAAGTTAGGATATATCATAATCCATGCAACTAGTTTAATTGCCCGTCGTGACACCGGGATTAGTTGATTAAACTTAGATTACAAAAATGAATCAAAACGTAATAATTAATGATTTTTAATGGCGCTAAGGACACTTAGGTTGTTAAAATGAATTAATTCAAATTAGGGGAAACCGACAGGAGAACCTATGTTATTAATGGAGATTCTAGGATTATAATTAGTTGGGCAATGAGATAGGATAATTATAATAAATGTTTAGGTAATAATTGATTTTCAAGACCCCTCTTCCTATTAAAAGAAAACTCTTTCTCCATATTTTATAATTCGATTGATCAAATTATTTTCTTTAATTGCTTTGAATTTTAAATTCCTCTTTATTGCATGAGTTGTTCCCTAAATATTATTTCGCCCAAGTACTTTTAGTGCTCAAGAGATTTTATTTTTGCTTAATCTTCGCTACGCTTCCCTGAGGATTCGATACTCGGTATTACCTATCGTTTTATATTACTTGTGACGACCTGTGCGCTTGTGGTATTCGCTCGGCGGTGAGCAACAAATACCAAGTCATTAAAAAAAAAAAAAAAAAATTAACTAATTTTAAGCTATGACTTCTTTCATCACAAAAGAGTGGGTAATATTTTTCACTCGGCGGTATTCGCTCGGCGGTGAGAATCCTTTTCACGCTCGGCGGTGAGAATCCTTTTCACGCCTTTGTCTTAATACATCACTTCTTTCGTCACAAAAGAGTGGGTAATATTTTTCACATCTTCATAACAACACTACAACAATTAACCTCCCTCTCAATAATCATGTCTTCCTAATAACACTAGGAGCCTTGGATGATTAAAAAGAACAAGAGTCAGAGAATCTTTTTCATTTCTTCCCAATAAAACAAACACTAATTGGTTAGGAATGAGTTGAGAATTTCTTTCATGTTTTGTGTTTGGGAAGGGGGGGTCAATATCTTACAATTTTTATTATATATATTTTTTAAATTTACAATATGCGAGGTGGAGATTTGATCAGTTGAGCTATGTCAAGAGTATAAGTTTTATGTCAGTTGAGCTATGCTCTTGTTCACCGGGTCAATTGTCAAGTTAGTTGTTTTCATTTGTTTGTTTGCTTTTGCTTTTTTTAAAGGAAGCTCTCAAGTTGTTATTTAGGTAAAAGTAGCTCTTAGATTGAGTTGTTTGTTTATGAGATTATTAGACAACGAAAAATGATGCTCGGACTTGTTAGCTTTTAATTTTGAAGAGTTTTACATTTACTCAAATACTTCTACATAAACAATGGGATTTTGAAATTTTACCATCTTTCTTTTATGCGTTTGAACTCAAAATATATATATAAATCGATCTGTGGTACTAACTAGTAACTAATATTTTTCAATATGGTTATTTTTTACGGAACATTAAGAAACTAAAACATACATAAACAATTCAATGAAAACGATTTCTTACAAAAAAAAGGGAAAAATTTAGTAAGAAACATTGAGAAATCCTTAACTACGTATTTCAATGTCTTATGTCAAAATGCTAAACTTTACTTCTTCTCAAACTGTTATTTAATCCTTCAGCTGAAAGCATTTTAGAAAAAACAAAAATGAGTACTAAAAATATTCAATAAGAAATTCTCATCTCAAGCTTTGGTGGGTGGTTAGCCATTGTTGAGTTTTGTTGAGAAAGTGGTCAACGCAATGAAATAATAGCCCTAATATTCTTCTCTTTCCTACGATTTTGCCCCATTTTTGCTCCATTACTGATCGATTTCGTCCCATTTTCGCTATATTCCCTCTTTTAAATCGATAAATACAGGGTTTCTATAGTTTTTTTTTTTGCACCTCAGACATGAATGTGTTCATATAACACATGCGGAAGCAATTGAAGATCGAAAGCACTTATCTTCATTAATTTTACTCTTAAAGCATGCTTGTTCTAAAGAAACCAGAACAGAGAGATAAGAAGAACTAACCTCTTGTAGCTCAAATGGATGATCCTCCTTGTAACATTTTTCTTCTCCAATCAACTCAGGACAACCGATAGGGTCTTCCCTACTATTCTTGTGGCCAAGAACAACTTGTGGGAGTCTATAGTAACAGGAAATGGGAAGGGAATGCTTGAAGGTACAAACACTTGAGAGATATATGGAGATGAGTGAGTTTGAGAGTAAATTCCAACAACATAACAATAAAGAAATCACTCTATTAGGCTTGAATCTGATTCACACTCTACTTATAGAGTGATTCCGTGCAAGGAGAAGCCTCAAGATACAAGACACATGGTAGATTTGCAAGCCAATGTGGATTCTAGGTGTTCAATTCACAACACATGCAACTAGTGCATGGATGTGTTGTTTTCCACTTTTTATTAACATGCAAGAGTGACAATCTAACTAAATCCACTAACTTGAATCCATAATCTGATTTTTAGCTTGCAATTTAATGTTGATTTCAACTTCAAAATGAATTTAACTTTAGGTAATTAATTTGAGACTTTTCAAAATAATTTCTTATGATTAATCCAATTAATCATACCAACCTTGTGGAATTAATCATATTTGATTCCTAATCCATATATATGGTATTTAAAACACTTTTAAATACTTTATCTCTCATTTTCTAATTTAATTCATAATTAAATTATTGTGTCAAACACAATTTACGATAATACCCTTTTTCTCGATTTTGAACGATTCAAAGAATCCTATCTTATTGTTCTAGGCTTTATTCTAATACGAGCTAGTAGGGGGACCTAATGGACCTATAAATCATGGGCTCCAACGATTTTAGGCTAATCGACTAATCTCATTAACCAAGCTTAACAAACATTCGTTAACTACCGGGACACTCCACTATAGCCCGATAGTTGCACTCCCCTCACCATAGATATATTTTCGTCCACTTGATTTAACCATGTCCAGTAAGTCGATCCTTCACAGGTTGTTCATAGTTATAGTTAGGTCAAATGACCGTTATACCCCTATAGTACTTCTTGTTCCTTAAGCTCCACTAATCCTCTAATGAACAATCGGTTAGTGGTCCAACCATCAAACCTAAGTCCCTCTTGTGCCAACGAGAGGGTGGGGCCCCTTGTTCAAGTTATGGGGTTAGTACTTAAGGGAACAACCTTTCTATTATCCCTGAAATGAGTAGGAGGGAATTTCGTCTTGCGAGACCATGTCCCCAGCTATCTATCCAATCTTATCCCCAAAATGGTAGGCTTATTGTGTCCGCAAAGTTTTGCCACTTTCACCCATGCAGATAAAAGGATAATCTCATATAAAAAGAAGTTCATAGTTAGCTCAGGATTAAGAACGATTTACCTAGGTCATCTTGTGAAATAGTTAGTTTATACAGTAAACGACGTTATAAAGAGAAAGTGACTTATTTCGTGGTCCAGTCTTATGCAAACTCATTGCATAGGTCGCCCTCATTTGCATGTCTCCACATGAGTGATTTAGGATCACATCATTTGTACTTAATACAAAGTGGGTCACGTCCATAGTGTCCCCATGATAAGGCACCCAACCCTATCCTTATACTATAGACTATTTTGACTATAAACTTGAACTTGATCCTATGATATGTCCCTACATATAGTTCGAGTATTCATGTTATAGTCAAGGATCTTAGTTTATTGGATTTAGGTTAATCATTCGCAATTTACATATTCAATAACATCTTTTACTGAATAACCTCATTAACGTCTTTATTGGAAATAAAATATGTTTAATGATTTACAACATATGAGTTTATAGGACATTAAACCCAATAAGACATTCATGTTATCATTTTTTTCATGGCTGAAAATTGGAAAGGGAAATGGGAAAAAACCTGAGGCGGCGGTGACGAGCTTCAACGTGTGAAACGGTGATGGCGAGCTTCAATGAGTGAGACGGCGACGGTGAGCTTCAACGAGTGAGACGGTGGTGGCAAGCTTCAACGAGTGAGACAGCGGCGGTGATAAGGGTAAAAAATATACCTATTTTACCCTTATAGTTAGCTCATTTCTTTGTCAAATATTGCATGTTTAGATCAATTTTACCATTCACGAGCTCAAAATATTCTAAAGTTTTTAAGTTAGGGTGTTGATAAATGGTTAGAAATGGTTGAGGAGTGCTTATTTCGCAGCTCCTCAACCACTTCCCACACTATATAAGCTCAAGATTCGATATCAAATTCAAGCAGAACTCATTTGGAAGAAGAGGGTGGTGACAGAACCCTAGTTGATGCCTGTGAGTAGGGATGCCCGAGGTCCTTCTTAGATGACTAAATTCTAACCTTAGTTAGACATCAAACCTTAGGGTTTGTAGGGATTTTCACCAATTCCCACTTGTAAACGCGAGAGAGTGGATGGTCTAAGTGAACTCTAGAAGGATTGGATAAATAAAAAACCCATAATATTTTGCTACTTCCATTATTTCAAAATTTTGATACTTTTCATTTATTTGTATTATTTACTTCCTATTTTCAATGAAAATGTATTCATTTGCACTTTATCTCACCATGAGTAGCTAAATTCCATTGAGGGGTTCAATATGGTGAATTCCCTTATGGTTCAATAGCTTGAAAGTGTTTTATTTGCTTAGCCTTCTAACGGTTCTTGGGAGCAAGGCCAAAGAGAAGTTTAATCTTACCCAATGCATTGAATAGGCTTGAGATTAAATAATCCATGATTAAGTTTATTGCCTTTGGGATGAATCCATGTTGAATACCTCGTTTTATTTTATTGTTAATCTTTTATTCACTTGCTTATTTTATCTATTTTTCTAAAACCAATCATCAATCTTATTTCATTGGTTAGCTTACTTTAAGCAATCAAGTTGAGCAATTTCTTCTTCAAATATGAATTTCCAGTTACTCGGATATGAATACCCTTGGAATACTTCGAAGGTTGTTTTTTTTATTATTACGTGCAATAATGAATACTTGCACTAGGGTTGGCTGAATTTATCTTTATTATTACATATAATTTTATCTCACATCCATCCATTCAGCTGACGACGCACCAAGTTTTTGGAGCCTTTTTGGAGGACCAAAAGTGAACCCAGTTTTGTTTTTTAAATTACGATCAGATTGCGACCGGATTTTCTGTCTCAAAAGGAATTTGACTTTGATTTGCATTTGTTTTTCTTTTGCAAGTTGAAGTTAGTGCATGAACATGGGGTGTCCACTCCTTGACATTGATCCTGAGATAGAAAGAACCGTTCCTCATCGAAGGAATAAATAAATACGAAAGAAAAGGGAACAACAAGAGTTGAGCGCACAAGAACCTCTAGAAGAAGCTTCTTACATACAAGAGTTTGCAACGAAACCTCCTAGAGTCGATCCTCATGTTGATCCATAGAATCGTGGAAGGGAGCAAAATGGTGGGAGAATTCCTCCTGTTCCTCCAGTTCCACTGGTGCCACAACAAGAAAATCAAATTTAAATTGTTGAAAACCGCAATAGAGCAATAAGGGACTACGCTTTACCAGTTTTCCAGACATTAAATCTAGGAATTTTTAGCCACCAATAGATGCTCAAGAGTTTGAACTTAAACCAGTGATGTTCCAAATGTTGAATACCATTGGCCAATTCTCTGGACTTCCAAACGAAGATCATCACAAACACATTAATCTATTTCTGAGAGTTTGCAATTCTTTTAAAGTTATAGAAGTGCCTGAAAATACTTTGATGCTAAAGCTTTTTCCATTTTCTTTGCAGGGAGATGCTGAAGCTCGGTTGGATTCATTCCTTCCAAACTCCATCACTTTTTAAAATGATTTGGCAGATAAATTTTTAGAGAAGTTTTTTCCTTCTAATAAAAATGCAAAATATAGAGCTGAAATTATTGCTTTCAGACAATCTTACAATGAACCTCTGGATGCAGCTTGGGAAAGATTCCAAAGGCTGGTTCGGAAGTGTCCACACCACAGATTGTCTGCTTGCATTATATTGGAGCATTTTTGTAGTGGATTAGATCAAGCTTTGAAGGCACTAGTCAATGCATTCTCAAACGGATCTTTTCTAAAGAAGTATGCAAATGAGGCACATGCTATTTTGGACACCATAGCCACAAACAATCGACATTAGGGAGAGACTGAACCGACAACAATCTTGAAAAATCTAGTTAAAGCAGTGGAAACAGAGGCTAATTCTACTATCAAGCCCAGATCAAGGCTATCCATAGCATGATGATGGGCATGACTATGAACAATCGAGCCAATATAGCCCATGCAAATGTTATTTCTTCTCCCTGTTGTGAAATATGTGGTGAGGAACACATTGCTGATAACTTTCCACTAAATCCCGCGTCTGTATTTTATGTAGGTCAATAAGGGAACCAGAACCAGAATAGATGGAATCCATATTTAGCCACGTACAACCCAGGTTGGAGACAACATCCAAACTTCTCTTGGGGAGGACAGGTCGGTTGGAGTAATTCCAACACAAATCAATTTGGGAATCCTCCTACACAGCAACAGCCACAGAAGAACTTCCAACAAGTCCAAGTGCAGAGTGAAGAGTGAAATCTAGAGACTCTTATGAAGGAATACATGGCAAGAAACGATGCTACAGTAAGGAATTTGGAAGTACAGCTTGGCCAGATTGCTCGGGAGATTAAAAATAGACCACAAGGGACGTTGCCTAGCAAGACCGAGATCCCTCACAAAGAATGAAAAGAGCAATGTAAGGCAGAAACCTTAAGAAGTTGATTAGAATACGATGGCCCAATGTACCCAGTAAATCAAGAAGCAGAAACCCCAGAACAAACTTGAGAAAATGTCTTAGAAAAGAAGTCAGACATTACCTCAGATACTATACAGAATAAAAGAAATGAAGAAAATACCAAGAAGCGTGAAGCCTTGGTAGACAAAGAAGAAAAATAAAATTCAGATAAAAAACAGGGGAATGCGACCGCAAAACCTCAAAAATTTGTAATCGATCCAACATACAGACCACCTCCTCCATACCCTCAAAGATTTAAAAATGCCTCGCAGGATGTACCGTTCAAAATTTTCTTAGATGTATTAAAGCAGCTACACATCAATATCCCATTGGTGGGAGCGCTTGAACAAATGCCTACCTGTGAAGTTCCTGAAAGATATCCTATCAAAGAAGATAAGGTTGGGAGAATACGAAACTGTTGCACTCACTCGATGTTCCAGTGCACTGTTCAAGAATGAAATCCCTCTGAAGCTCAAAGACCTAGGAAGTTTCACCATTCCATGTTCCATGGGAGGCAGGGATGTAGGCAGAGCTTTGTGCGACTTAGGAGCAAGTATCAACTTAATGCCATACTCAGTTTTTAAACAATTGGGGATAGGTGAAGCACGACCAACGATTATAACCTTACGAGTAGCAGACAGATCACTTATACGCCCTATTGGGAAGATTGAAGACGTGTTGGTCAAAGTTTACATATTTGTACTTCCAGCAGATTTCATCATTTTAGAATGTGAAGCTGATAAGGACGTGCCAATCATATTAGGACGACCGTTCCTAGCTACTGGTAGAACCTTAATTGATGTACATAAAAGAGAATTGACCATGAGGGTCAGCGATCAACAAGTCACGTTCAATGTGATGAATGCAATTAAGTACCCTGGAGATTTCGAGGAATGTTCAATGATTGATGAAATTGATGAACTCTTCCGGTTTACTTGTCAGGAAACGATGAAAGGAGAAACATTGGAGGATATACTTGGAGATGAAGAACCAAACGAAAAAGGTGGGAAAATGATTGAAGTTGAAGAAAGCAATCAACCCATGAAAAGACAAATGATCAAACTGTTGGGTTTAATATCCTATAAACTTGTAGTTTGTAAATCATTAAACATATTTCTATTTTCAATAAAGTCGTTATTGAGGTTATTCAGTGAAAAATGTTATTGAATATGTAAATTGTGAACGATTAACCTAAATCCAATAAACTAAGATCCTTGATTATAAAATGAATACTCAAACTATATGCAGAGACATATCATAGGATCAAGTTCAAGTTTGCAGTCAAAATAGTCTATAGTATAAGGATAGGGTTGGATGCCTTATCCTGGGGACACTATGGATGCGACCCACTTTGTATTAAGTAGAAACGATGAGATCCTAAATCGTTCATGTGGAGACATGCGAGTGGGGGCAACTTATGCAATGAGTTTGCATTAGACTAGACCACGAAATTAGTCACTTTCTCTTTATAATGTCGTTTACTGAAGAAACTGACTATTTCTCATAGATGACCTAGGTAACTCGTTTTTAATCCTGAGCTAACTATGAACTCATTTTTATACGAGATTATCCTTTGATCTGCATGGGTGAGAGTGGCCAGCATCGTCGACTCAACAAGCCTACCATTTTGGGGATAAGATCGAATAGATAGCTGAGGACATTGGCTCGCAAGACGGAATTCGCTCCTACCCATTACAGGGATAGTAGAGAGGTTATTCCCTTAAGTACTAACTCCAGGACTTGAACAAGGGGCCTGATGGTAGTTGTCAAAGTGTTTTAATAGTTCAATGTATATCTATCGTGGATTTTAATCAATCAAAGTATAAATTGACAAAATCAAGTAATACCTGGTGTGTCCAGAGTCGAATCCATGGGGAAGGGGTATTTGCAGAACTTTTAACAATATTTACTGATCTAAACTCTAAAACGCATGATATTATGTAAAAAGGTAGAATAATAGAGTTGATGGGATAACAAACAAAATATTACTTACAGAGAGCTGAACATGCGAAGAGAGTTAGAATAGAAAGTGCAAGGGAATGGTATCAAGGTTGTCGCGGTTGCAACCTCATGCGTTTATAAGGACCTTGTACCACATACTTTTATTAATTGATCCATTAATGCCTAAGTGAGAGAAAATCATAAGTTTCCCATCTGGTACTCCTTTTCCGTTTGGCATGCAACTATCAAGTGGTAAATTGAATAGTTTATGCTTTAAGTGTAGTTCTCTAAAACTCACAAGGGATTGCGTTAGTCACAACACAATCAAAGCTCATGCATGCACTATCTTTTAGTGGTATTGTTTAGTTTTACCAAGACTACATGACATGCGCTAACTTGCTCTACTTAGGAATATCCGCATGCGTTGCCTGTCAGGAATTTAGCATACTGCTACCGCATCTGGCTGGCCAAGTGGAAGTTAGTGATGAAAATAGTATTGCAACTAAGTAGAAAGCAATTAATGTTTCAATTACTCAAAATATGCGCTTACAAAGTATACTTATGACCACATGAGGTGCTTGCACTAAGCCTTGAAGAAGAAATTAGCTCATGCGAGCAAAACTAGACATTATGAAATAGAACATTACAAGCGCAAGTTTTGCTCCTAATGAGAGCTCTCTCTGTGATTTCTCTGTCGATCTTCCTCCTTCTCTCTCGATCCAAAAATGAATGAAAAAGTTCCAGTTGGAATTCCCCATCCTTTGAGTATATGGTTTCTATTTATAGGTGAAGGAAGATGACTTCTCCAAGTAATTAGCAACTTGTGTTGATCATCATTATGCAACTTGCTCAACTTTTCAGCCCTTTGTCTGCCTACTTGCATTAGTTGCAACAGTTGTGTCAACGCTTGTCTTTTCATCATCTTATTTGTCTCTTGATCATCATGGGATGTGTGTCTGCGCGGAGAAGAAACTTGAAAAACAACTGAATTAGTTGCGTTAGTGCCCTATATTTTATAATTTCTCACCTCATACATGAATATAGCTTGTCGCATAAACTTATCACAATTTCCTTTCTTTATGCGCCGATGTAACGCATATTTGTTTCTTTTGGCCTTGTTTTAGCCTAAGTTTAAAGGACTAATAACTTGCTTCTTGCAAGTTATCAAACCCCCAAACTTAAACTATTGCTTGTCCTCAAACAATGTCTATTATCGACTCTGTGATAGTTACTCAGCTCTTCATTGCTTGCGATCTTAGTATCTTTTTTTCATCTTTTTCTTGCGCGCATTATTAAACCAGGTTATCCTTTGCCAAATTTCCTTCATCGCTTAAAGAAAGCTCCTTGCGCTAAGATTCTTCCTTGCATTAACTCAGCCAATCTTCTCCTGTATGTCCTGAGCTCATAGAATTGTTTTATTATTATTATTATTATTTATTTTTTTAGAAAGCAATTGATGTAAGGTATCCATCTACGGGCATTACATTTTTTACTGTGATGAAAGGTATCCATCTACGGGCATTACATTTTTTACTGTGTTTTACGCTCATAGGATGCGTTTGTCTTCGTGCAGTGGCAAACTATGGGTGTCATAAATGCCCCTTGCTACAAACATGTCGCATACCTAGAGGAACACATGCATTATTTCTGCGGTAACTCCCTCAAACTTATTTCGGACAATGCCCTCATTGTCCCCCAAACTTACACTGGAGCGCATGGACTAAAAGATTCAAGGCTGAGTTGCGACAAGTCGAAAATGCGAAGGGATTTTCCTTAAGGTATGAGGAAATGAAGACAAAGGTTAAACCAATTTAAGTAATGCGGTTAAGAAAATTCATAAAGGAAGATGTGTGGATTTAAATCATAGGAGCTAACGCAAAGAATTCGTTAGATAAAGACATTAAATTAAGGCAAAGAGGAAGTTGTTGTGAGATAAACAACGAGATATATTAATGTATTGCGATACAAAACTATAAAAATGAGGACGCATACATTTAAAGGGAACAAAAATAAGAAAATTAAGTGAGTGACTTCTATTCCTGCGGTGGTGGAGGTGGAGGTGCTCTTGGGTCCTTGGACGCAGGTGAAGGCATGTTTCCGCGCATTTGAGATGGGCTTGTGCCCGAAGGTCTTTGTTGTCCAGCTGGCTGAGCGAACAGGTTGGGCGTGACTGGCAAGCGGCCAAAACCTTCAATCCATCGCATGAGGAAAAGGACTAAGCCGTTGACCCTTTGCGATAATTCAAACTGTTGTTGGCGTTGTAACTCTTGTTATTGGCACAACCTTTCTTGTTGCTGTTGCAGGGGCTGAATAACCTCTTGAAGTATCTGCCACGTCTGGGAAAAGGTTGGAGCTTAGTCTGCATCAATGGTTAGATCAGGCACATCCTGACTTGTGCTCGCAGAAGCTGTTGCGTGCGGCGTGGGGGTTGGAACAGGGACTTCATTATTGCAGGGAGGACTAGGCAGAGGTTCTTCAAAAACCTCCTCTGATCGCAAGTCTTTAGTGGGCTGCGGCGGAGATTTGTTCAGATCTTTAGCGAGTCTTTAGTGCCAGTGTAGGGGGAATATAGAATGAGTGCTTGATAAGCCAATCCCGAGTTAGTAGAGTCCGTTCTAGGTGAGTTAGAAGTCTCTAGTGCAAGATGTTCCTTGAAAAGTTTTGATATGTCTCTAGTGCACTTACCTTAGGATTAGATTAGATTGGGTGGTTGATTGAGCCCTTACGCCTTACTCGATATTCGGCTAGGTGAATTATATGTAGTCGGGAACTCGGTTGTAAGTTTGGTTTGGTTTCTTAAGAGATTCTAAGTATTTTCATTCTTGAATTTACTGTTTTATGTGTGTTAAATTCTATTTCATAATGATTAGATTTGATAGGAGGGATTGACAACTCCAATTTCTGTCATTCTAATTATATTGGCTATTTGTAGTAATAAGTGAAGCATGTGGCTCTATTTAGGCATGTTATCCCTGATTTTTTTTAGTAATTAGCATGTTAGCCTAGAATTTGACTCTTAGTTAATTCATAATTTAGGCTTCTCCTAGTTATAAAATTAACTATCTAACTATCTTAATCATTATGCAATTGTAGCTAGTTAATTTTGTCGGGTTAATTAGTAATCAATTAGATTAGTTTCGATGCATTGGTCGAGTTAATAAATTAGGGATACTATGGCTCTCTGGCTTTTTTCAGAAGTACATTAGGCTTAAAAGGTAAATTTCATTATTAGATAATATGTGATTAAGATCCATCCAAACAGAAATCGAATTTACGGATTACATGAATTTGAGGTTCGATCAACCACTCCCCTTTATTTTTCCATCATTTAATTCATGCACTTTTATTTTCTACCATTTAAATTCCATATTTATTAGATAATCTGTTTAGTGTTGTAATTTATCGAAAGAATGAGAACAACTCAAGTTGGCCGAAAAACAGAGCAACAAAAATCTGGGCTCCTGCTTTGAATCCCGACCAGGATGCACCCGCTGAGGACCGAGACCAAGACCGGGACCAGGAACTGGGAAGATGACTTGGTTTTTTTGGTCTAGTTCATTGGTGTTCAAGCAAATGGTGGTTCGGTTTAATGCCTTCCAAGCCGATTCGGGTTTTTTCGAGATTCCCGAGAGCTTCACAACACATTAGTTAATTATTATTTGTAATAATTTAGTTGGTTACTTGCTTGAATTGCCAAAACCGGTCCATTTTAGTGTGGTTTAATTATTTATGCTTTGTGAATGCATGTTATAATTAGAATGAAAGAAATATGCATAAGAGTATGTCATATAGATTTAAAATCCCACCATAGGAAGCATGCTTCATGCGTTTAAGTATGTTATACAGAGTTATAATATAAGTATGCGTGATTTAGGTTGCATGTTAGATCCATTCTTAATGAACAGTTCTCGTTAATTATGATCGTTATATATTCTAAACGAAAATGAACAAGCATGCAACATGAAACTTCCTTAGCTCTATATTAAAGCGTTAACATCAATTAGAAAGCATGTTATAGGTCGATCTCTATTATAAGTGAGTTTTATATAAACGGAGATAGACGTAAAAGCTATAAAAAAGTTAATTGCATTCTCACCTAGGGTTAAAACAAACCAAATCGATTAATTTCATAGAATAGGTCGATAACTTGTAAAGCTAAGGTTACAAGAGAACTTACCCGATTCGATGCTGTCTAAGGCTAGAGGTATTTATGTTGTCGGTTTACGGAACACCTCCTACCTGGGCATCGGGTCGGTACTTGAGTTAGGTTAACCTAGGTTTTACGAGCATGCACGTGAGAGATGTAAGGTTATAAATCACCTAGACATTGTAGGTTAATTTATAACCTAGACTTAGGTAAAATATTCAATTATTTGGAATATGCCTATGTAACAATTTACCCAACATCGTTAAAATACTATGTGGGAGAAAAGATAAACATAGTTTTTCTCACGCTCTTCTTATAAATTCACACGGTGAGATTTATGCTTGGCCTCGTGTTGCTTACTAACGCAACTGTTCCATTCGGAAGGTGTTTGCATAAGTCAATATCAAAGTGAATGGAGAAAGTATTTAAAGTAAGTGGGAGAAGGAAGCATGTCAACGCATCCTACGGTCTCTTCCATTAGTTTACACCGTGACATCTCTATGTTGAGCCTACTAAGTATGCCCTAGAGCTACCACACCATTCAGAGGGATGTAACATAGGGATTGAAACACAGTAAACACCATAATTGGATAAGGATTTCTTAGAACCATTCCCAGCATTAGCTTTTCCATTCGGTAGCATTTATGGGGTCATTCTCTAAAATCTTAGAAAATGGACGGTCACACTTACAAGGTAAACCAATGGTTAGCTTATTCTTGACCGAAGTAGCGATAACTAAAAATGATGTCGAAGTAAAGGAGTTATTCTAGTTATAGATTTTAGTCAAAAATGTCTTGGTTTAGTGAATGGGTGATTGACTACCCATCGGTAGCAGTTATTTTGACTCACTGAAGTATCGTTGCAAAATAATTATGAGATGGGTACATTATTCCTTTTGCTAAACTCAAATTGGATTTATTAATAGTCAATATAATTCACTAATAAAGGATTTATTTATGTTTTTCAGTATGTCTAGCTCTTTAGTACAACTATTAGCTTTAGAAAAACTTAACGGCGACAACTATGGAACCTGGATATCAAATTTAAATACAATATTAGTGATTGATGATCTTCTATTCGTCTTAATGGAAGAATGTCCACCTAACCCTGGCCCGAAAGGAACTCCAGTAAATCGAAACGCCTATGACAGATGGACTAGAGCCAATTATAAGGAAAATGTCTTCATCCTGACAAGCATAAGTGATGTTCTGTGTAAAAAGCATGAGGGCAGGGCTACGACCAAGGAAATAATGGACTCATTGCAGGCGATGTTTGGACAGCCATCCTCATCCCTTCGACATGAGGCCCTCACAGAATTTGAATAACCTATATTAAAACTATAAATTATTAGAAAGATTGGTTAAGAGTGGACTTCTAAATGAGTGAGAGGATGACACATTACCACCCCGTGAGTCCTGCCTAGAAGGTAAAATGACCAAATGACCTTTCTCTGAAAAAGGTCAAAGAGCCAAAGAAACCCTGGAGCCTATACACTCAAACCTATGTGGTCCTATGAATGTTAAAGCAAAAGGAGGATATGAATATTTCATCAGTTTCATTGATGATTATTCAAGATATGGGTATCTTTACCTAATGGTTCATAAGTCAGAAGCTCTTGAAAAAATTAAAGAGTATAAATCTGAAGTTGAAAATAAGTTAGGTAAAACAATTAAAACACTGCGATATGATCGAGGAGGAGAGTACATGGATTTAAAATTCCAAGACTACTTGATAGAACATGGAATTTCCTCTCAACTCTCAGCACCTGGTACACCACAAAAGAATAGTGTATCAGAAAGGAGAAACAAAACCTTATTAGATATGGTTCAGTCGATGATGAGTTATGCTCAACTACCTGATTCGTTTCTGGGTTTTGTAGTGGAAACTGTTGTATATATTCTAAATAAGGTTCCCTCCAATAGTGTTCAAAAAACACCTTATGAGTTATGGAGAGGACGTAAAGGGAGTTTACGACACTTCAGAATTTGGGGATGTCTGGCACATGTGTTTGTGCAAAATCCAAGGAAATTGGAATGATGTTCAAGAATATGCCTATTTGTAGGATACCCTAAAGAAAAAAAAAGAAAAGGAGGTCTGTTTTATGATCCTTTGATAATGAAAACTCGAGCTTAGTTCTATCTCAAAAAGTGCAACCATCACAACCGAATTGTTTTTTAGTCATAGGTTTTCCATTAGTCTTTTTCTTTACAGAATTTTCTTAAGTCTAAACTTCCTCATGTTTAACCTTTCTAACACACTAGGAGAGTTTAACCTTAAAGTCTTGAAAAAGAAAAGGCCTTACGAAAACTAAACTCCAAAATTAGAGAATTAAAGATTTAATAAAAATCTCATCTCCTTAAATTTCAAGAAATCTAATTTATCAACTTAACGGCTAGCAAAAATGCTTGATACAAATTCTAGGGAATAAGCCTAAGTGATGTAGAATTAGCTCAATTTTATAACGTGGGGGCGTTACATAAACTCACTTTTTATTGCTCAAGGATATGCCTTATTCACACCATTTGACTTTGTCTTTATATAAAACTTTTTCTCGTAATATAATCAATTTGATGATGAATTTCTAAAACTAAATTTAGCTAAATATAATAGTTCGTAATGTTTAAATTGTTTGACATTCTATAAAAAAAACCATTTCTTCTATATATAGACTATACTATTTTTCTTGTAATAGTTAACAATACGGTTCACCTTTCTATATTTTTTAAAATTGTTACCAAGTTCATTCAATTCCCTTTGAAACTACAAAGGAAGACTCGTTAATGCTCTCCCTTCTCGAAATTTCCTTGAGATCTTCAAATAAACTTATAATTATTTTACACATGTTTAGTAATTTTGTTTTCTTTATTGAAATATTTGTGACATTTAAAATTGTTGTATGCTATAAATTTAGTTCATCCACTTTTACTATTGTGTCAGAGTTGGGACGATGATAATTTATTTAATATGCTTATAACCTTTCAATTTTGTGTTTAATGAGTCATATATGTTAATGCGTTCTTTAATTATGCTTCTGGAATAATAATAGAAACGAGAATGAAATATTATGTTGGGACTAACACCCAAGAACTTTGAACACAAATATTTTGAGTTTAAATTAGATACTCAACACAAAAAAAAAAAGTTTGCTTAGCTAAACCGTTTAAATATCATTTCGTAGCCAACGGTTTTATAAATGCAAAACATATACTACGAAGTGAACTGTAGTTCTTTAAGGATGTTATACGAATGGACTAACTTTTTGCATAGGGAATTGGATGATTCAAGGTAAGAACACAAGTGATGATTCAAGTTTGTGTCTAAGAGTATAGAGTTGCAAGAAGTTCCTAATTATGAAAGGTTTTTTAATATCCATATTTTTTTAATAGTAGTAGCCATTATGAGAATTGATATTGGAAGTAAATTAAAGTGAATAGCTTTTGAAATTGCCCTTGTTTAGTGAAAGTTCGTAGTTTCTTAGCCATGTGACCAGGGGCGCAACCACGTTGGGGCCACGGGGGCACGTGCCCCCCCTTAATTTATCGAAATATATATATGTATAGTATATTCCAATTAAAGTTACAAAATCGAATTGTGGTTCATTTGTCGAGGCGGGGCACAAATATGTTGTTTGGGGAGTGCCTGGAGGTTTTAGGTTCGAGAAAAGCATTTGTGGTGCGCCTTTTCTTTTATCTTTTTGTTTTTTTTAAGTGTTAACCATTTTCTTTTTGGTTTTGTTTCAATTTTCAATTTGGTTTTGTTTTTGTTTCAATTTTCAATTTTTTTAAAAGTCTTAACCTTTTTTCTTTTTGGTTTTGTTTCAATTTTCAATTTTTAAATTATAATAATATTATTAATTAAAATCGGTTAAAATTAAGTTTATCTTTTCATTTTACACATTTGTATACAAATATAAAAAGAAAAAGCAAAAGCATAATCATTATTAAATTATTTTAGAAAATTTAATTGAAAAAGAAAAACTTTATCCTATTTAAAAAAAAAAACTTAAATATTTCAAGTTTTATTCTTTGCGGTGGATAGTTCTAAATTTATTATATAATTTTGTAAATAATATTACTTAATCTAAATTGAACACTTAATTTTATAAAAATGTCAAATGCACGAGTTAACTACCTATTGAATACAAAATTACAACTTTACGTATCTACTAGACACAAAATTAAAAATTCACAGACTTATTAGACATTTTTTAAAGTTTAGTAGCCATATAGACACAATCTAAAAGTGAATACTAAACTTGTAATTTAACCTAATGTGAACTTGTGCCTCCCAACATAAAATTTTTGATCCGCCACCGCATGTGACATACATTTTCATTAGTCAGTAAATGTTTAGAATCCATCCAATGAACTTTACGTAGAGCCTATTTGGAGCTTTTAGTTCATAACAGGAAGAGGTTGGTCATCACATGATTTTTAGAAATGAAGAATTTTTGTAGTTGTACAATGTTTATTTTAAAAAAAAAAAAAAAAAAAAAAAAACAAAGTTCTCATGGGAAAAGGCAGGTCTTTAATAAAGTCAAAGAACATGTAAATGATGGTTTATGATGGTGCAACCTGTTATTGCAATCACTGTTACATCTTTGTTATTTTATTTACATGCTTTCATATAGGGCTTTTAGAAACTATAATTTTGTATCAAATAATGCATGTAGTTTTCAATGAGTTATGTTATACAATCATAGTGACATACAAAGTTAAATAATGTGTTAATGAATTTTTAACACTCTACAGCTTGTTATTACAATCATAATTACATCACCATCATTTTTTTTAATGCTTTTACGTATGGTTCAATATATATTACAAATTATTTTTATTAGACTATTTTTCACTCATTCAAAGTAGGAAGTATTATTTATACCAAATATGACCAATGCATATATGTTAAAATAAAGTAACTAATGTCTTCGTTGTTGATAGTTTTTTTTCTTTCATCTTATGTTTGATTTCCATATTTTTTTTATGGATTTTTAGGAGATTGACTATCATTTTCGTTATTAATTTGTCCTCATTTTAAATATTTTATTTTCCTTTAAACAAAACGTAAATTATGATGTTTGTTGTCTATTGATGTATTCATTTCCTTCTTTTTTTTTTTTAAATTATCATCACAACAACCTAATTGGACTCATCCATCTTTCAATATTAGGAGATACGACATACTTAAATGACAATGTATATTAAGTTTTTTAATTATTGTCTCCATGTATATATACACATATAGACAACGATACTGATTATATAGAAGTACTTCAAATTTTGTAAAATTTCCTGAATTTAACTTCAAGCAATGACAACTGTATATATTCAAACAATATAGAAACATACAATTTCATATCACATAAACAATATTATCCAATAATTCTTCGTATTATATATATATATTTAGTAGTTGGATTGTAGTCTTTTTTTTTCCATTCTTCGTGCTAGTTATGGACATCAGTGCTAGTTCTCGGTGGAGAATAATCCATTAGAACCATGTCGTTGTCGTTTGGCGGGGCCACACCACGATTTTCATAGACAAGATTCTCCAATCTTCTTCTACTTGTCTCTTGTACAAAACTTCGTCCAGCCAAAGAACCTAAAATTGATGCTGCTTTCTGAACTATCTTTTTGAAAATATGTAATATGATGCTTTTTGGTTTGCTAGTTTGACGGACCTTTTTTTTATGGGTAAACTCACTTTTTATTGCACAAGGATATGGCTTATTCACACCCGTTGGCTTTGTCTTTATATAAAACTTTTTCTCGTAATATAATCAATTTGATGATGAATTTCTAAAACTAAGAATGGCTAAATATAGTAGTTCGTAAGTTTAACTTGTTTGATATTCTATAAAAGAAAAAAGACAGTTCTTCTATATATAGACTATACTATTTTTCTTGTAATAGTTAACAATACAATTCAACTTTCTATATTTCTTAAAATTGTTACAAAGTTAATTCAATTCTCTTCGAAACTACAAAGGTAGACCCGTTAACGCTCTCCTTGTCTTGAAATTTCCTTGAGATCTACATATAAACTTATAATTATTTTACACATGTTTAGTAATTTCGTTTTCTTTATTGAAATATTTGTGATATTCAAAATTGTCGTATGTTATATGTTTAGTTCATCCACTTTTACTATTGTGTCAAAGTTGTGACGATTATAATTCATTTAATATGTTTATAAACTTTCAATTATCTCTTTAATGAGCTATATATATTAATGCGTTATTTAATTATGCTTGTGGAATAGTAATAGAAACAAGATTGAAATATTATATTCAGACTAACACCCCATAACTTTTAACACAAATATTTTGACGTTAAATTAGATACTCGACACTAAAAAGAAGTTTGTTTAGTTAAACCATTTAAACTTCATTTCATAGCCAACGGTTTTATAAATGCAAAACATATAGTACTGATAGGACCAAATTAGCCCTATTTATTTGTTTTTAATCTAAACCCTTTAGAGCGTACTTTACATTTTATTTGTCTATTTTGCAAATTATTTGTGCATTTAGGGCAACAGGGATGAAATACAAAAACTGGAGCTAATTCGGGTGATTTAGAGACTTTTTGAGATAACTTGAGGGCCATGGATATCGAGGAGGTGAGAAGACCGTGAGGATCGTGATGAGCCCGAAGAATGGTTCCAAGGAGTCAAAGGTTCGAGACCTGAATCAAGCAAGCAACAAAGAAGAATTAAAGAATGAAGCACGCTGGAAGAAGGCCAAGCGTCGAGCAGTTGGCCCGTTTCCGAACCCTAGACTTAGAGGGCAAGACGTCTCGACGCGATGATTAAAATTCTATATAAACCCTCATTTTATTCTTTCCTTAGGGTGTGGTGGAGAGTTGTAATTTTTTATTTTTCTCTCGGATTCCTCTATCTTTCACGTCTCGAACTCAAGGTTGTTTGTTTTCTTATTGATTCCTCTTGTATTTCATAATTATTATAGCATAGAGTCGCCGGTTTTAGTCGGCTTTATCACCGTCTAAACCCGTTGACGCTGATTGGATGATTATTGGGTTATAGAATGTATTTCTTTGTGAGTTCCATGTACTGAATGTCTCGTTGATTTCATGTTGCAAATGTATTTTGGATTCAATATGTATAACTAGCATGTGTAGTAGGTTAGATTGACACCCTAACGCGCACCTCGTATAATAATAATATGCTAAAGAATTAGTTTCCAAGTAGCTAATGGATAATTGGTACAATAGTTAGCACATAGACTGATTTGTGGGCACGGGTCCCAAGAGTAGACTCTGACTTCGTTGTTTGAGACGATAGGTCTAGGATCCAAAATAACTTTAGAAGTAATCTATGCCTAATTATTTCTAATGTCCTAATCAATCCTCTAGACATTAAGGAAATTGCTTGATTGTTTGATTTGACGGTTCAATCAGATTAATTGATTAATCAATTAGAGTCTGATTCGATGGACGATGTATGATCGGGTTAGATGGCTTACGTGGGCTTTTGGTCTTTTATGAGTTCAGATTAGATCGATTTGGCAATTAAGCAATTTTGGTTAGCCTTAAACATGTAGGAATACAATTATCAAAGTAAATCATTCAACTCAAAAAAATCTCTCCAATCGGCGTTGCCTAATACCATTAATTTTCTTCCTTGTCTATGTTCCATGCAATTTAATATCTTTGCATTAGTATCCCAATCCCCCCATTTACTTCTTTTATAACTCAAAATAAATAGGAAATAAATAGCCTACCGCCACTCCCTACGATCGACCCCGACCACTACTACCGCAAGTAATTTAGTGATCGTGGATTATAAATTTGCTTTGACACGGACCATCGACAAGTTCGGGCCCCGTCAAACTGGCCTCGTCAACTACGATGTGAACTGTAGTTCTTAAAAGCTGTTATACGAAAAGACTAACTTTTTGGGTACGAAATTGGATGATTCAATGTAAGAACACAAGTGATGATTCAAGTTTGTTCCTAAGAGTATAGAGCGCTGCAAGAAGTTCCTAATTATGATGGTTTTTGAATATCAATACTTTTTTAATAGTCGTAGCTGTTCACACGAGATCTCGACAAGGAAATTTAATTCGTGGAAATGAACTTGATTTTATTGATTATGTATGTATAAGTGTTACAATCTCTAATATTTATCCTCTGATGCTTTCTCTCAAAATGTAGAGTCTGATCTGAGGGCTGGCGAGCTTGATCTCAGACAGAGGAATGTTGAATCTTCAACTTGTATCTTGATGAAGAAACGGCTGATTCTTTGGAGTCTTCCAGTCGTTGGATCTTCTGAGTCTTGAGATGGTCGAATTCTGAATCTTGGATCTTCTTAATTCTCTGGACTCTCTGACTTCTGAAGACTCTGGACCTAGGGAGAATGATTTGGACTCTGCCTTCTCTTACTCTGTCTGAATCCCCAAAATGAATGGTGGCCTCTTCTATTTATAAAGTTTGATAGACCTCATATGGGCTTGGGTCTGGGCCCAACCTTTGGGCTTTGACTCTATTTGGGCTTTAATCCAACTTATTGTTTAGTAAAATTAGATTATTGTAATTTGGCCCAATTTCTTCAATGATCTCGGGTCACATTTGTCTCGGGTCCAATTGTCATGTGGCATAGGTTGATTGGACTCGGCTTATGTCATCTGATGGATCAATAATAGACAAGTGGCATTGTTTGATTTGCTGAATTTTAATATCTATTAATTTAATTTAGGGACACGTGTAAATTTGTAATTGGTCCCCAAAATTATTTTATAATTAATTCAAATAATGACGTGGCAAATTGTGATTGACCGAAATTTTTCACTCAACAGTAGGCATTACGAGAATTGATATTGGAAGTAAATTAAAGTGAATAGCTTTTGAAATTGCCCTGGATTGGTTAAAGTTCATAGTTTCTTAGCCATGTGCAATAGGTTTTCATTAGTCAGTAAATGTTTAGAATCCATCCAATGGTCTTTATGCATAGCCTATTTGGAGCGTTTAGTTCATAATAGGATGAGATTGGTCATCTCATGATTTTTGGAAATGAAAAATTTTTGTACTTGTACAATGTTCATTTTACACACACAAAAAAAAAAAAACAAAGTTTTCATGGGAAAAAAATAGGTCTTTAATAATCACAGTGATTCACAAAGTCAAAGAACATGTAAATGATGGTTTATGACAGTGCAACCTGTTATTGCAATCACTGTTACATCTTCCTTACTTTATTTACATGCTTTTATATAGGGCTTTTAGAAATTAAAATTTTATATCTAATATGCAGCATGTAGTTTTCAATGAGTTATGTTATACAATCATAATGACTTAAACAGTTAAATCATTTGATAATAAATTTTAAAGACTTTACAGCTCGTTATTACATCACCATCATTTTTTTGCATCCTTTTATTACAAATTATTTTTATTAGAATATTTTTCACTCATTCAAAGTAGCAAGTATTATTTATACCAATGTAACACAGGATACACTGACACAGATTTTAAGACTGATAAGGATTTGAGGAAATCTACATCAGTATTTGTGGTCACTCTTTACGATGGAGCTATAGTATGACATAGTTACAGTCTTGACCGTATAGGCCGAAAAAAGAGCTACTTGTGAAGCAACGATATAGACTGTATGGCTTAGAAAGTTCTTGATTGATTTGGAATGTGTTCCAAATGTTAACTTGCCCATCACACTTTATAGTGATATAGTAGTGTTGTGGCAAATTCAAAAGAACATCACAGCCTAAGACAAGCAAACACATTAAATTGAATGAAATATTGCTGATTCATTTACAAAGACTCTCTAGGCTAAAGTGTTTGAGGGTCATCTAGAAGGTCTAGATCTACGAGATATGTGCAAAGGTGTAATCTAGGGCAAGTGGGAGAAATGTAATGGGTATAGTGATACCATTATGTAATGGGTATAGTGATGCCCTAGTTTATTGTATTTGTACATTGTATATGTTTTATACATGTATATATACACCCACTGCTATATAGATTATTGTAAATCCCACTAAACTAGATTTTTAGTTCAAGTGGGAGTTTGTTGGGTTTTATGCCCTAAAACTCGTAGATAGTAAATGTAAACAAATTGTATACTTGTTTCAATAAAGTGTAATTGAGTTTCTACAATAAAGTGTTATTGTTAAATATTGCACAATTTGACCCAAATCCAATAAACTAAGATCCAAGGTTGTTTACATTTGACTTGAACTAGTATGTGGGGACATACGGGGATTGGTGTTCAAGTAACAACCTAAAAGGTCTATAGTACAAGGATAAGGTTGGGTACCTTATCCTGGTAACACTATGTGATATGGCCCGCTTTGTATTCGATACAGACGTATTAATCCAAGGCGTCCATGTAGGAGACATGCGAGCGGGGGTACCATATGCAATGAGTTTGCATAAGACCGGACCATGAAATAGTAAACCACTAGATGCAACACCGTTAACTAGTTAGGTTACTGTTTCAATACGATGACCTAGGTAACTCAGTCTTAATCCTGAGTGTGTCATGAACTCCTTCTCATGAGAGATTGTCCTTTGATTAGCATGGGTGAGAGTGACCAATACGTCGACTCAATATTTCCTTTTTGGGGACAATACCGAGTGGGAGGTCGGGGACATGACAACACAAGAATGAATTCACTCCTTCCCACTTCTAGGAGAAGTAGATGAATGTTCCCTTAAGTGGTGACTCTGGGACTTGAACAAAGGGATCCCGTCCTCTCACTGACCCGAGAAGAACATTCTGTTTAATGATTGGACCATAAACAGGTTGTTCATTAGAGGAGCGCTGGTACAGATGTAACACAGGGGTAAAACGGTAATTTGACCCAACCGTGATTACGAACACTCGTGAAGGATTGACTTACCGGCATAGGTCTATATTCGTGGACACATAAATGTTCTACAGTGAGAATTGTTCAGTTGTGGGTCTTTAGTGGAATGACCCACAATTAATGAATATTGGTTAACCTGATTAATGAGTTTAATCTATTAACCTCATATCATTGGAGCTTATGATTTGTAGGTCCATTAGGTCCCCCTGCTAGCTCGTAAAGAGTAATTAGGAACAAATATATCTTGAGAAAATTTGAATAGTTCAAATTCATATTGGGAATTAAGTTAATTGTATGGGATACAAATTAATATAATGTGTAGTGAGTGATGCATTAAAAAATAGTCTAATTTGAGATTAAACTTTATTATATTGAGAGATTGATATTTTTGAAAGAGTTCAAATATATGTCTAATTAAATATATGGTATTTAATTAGAAGATGAATTAATTAATAATTCAATTATGTTTAAATTAAATGAGATTTAATTAAACTATAGTCTATGAGAGAAATAAATATTTGAAGAAGTTCAAATATTAATATGAATTTGATTCATATTAAATTTATAGGATATAAGAGAGTTTGGTTTGATTCATATTATAGAATTAATTAATTAAAGGTCTGAAATTAAATATATGGTATTTAATTGGGTAATTAATTAATTAACTAATAGAAGGTCAGAAAATAAATATATGATATTTAATTGGTGATTAATTAATTAAATAATTAATTAATTGAAAATTAATCAATTATAGAAATGATTAATTACTTATGGAAGTGATCAATCATTTATGGAAAAGATTAATCAATTATGAAATTGATTGGTTATGGAATTGATTGATTATGGAAAAGATTAAATCAGTTATGGAAATAATTGATTTTAAATGAATATTTTATTCATGGTCTTTCTCCTATAAATAGAACATTAACCCTAGGGTTTAGGTACCACAATATATGGCCACCATAAGGCCTTCTCATATTCTCTCATCTCAAGAACTCTAGGGAGAATTTTCTCCCTAGAGTTTTTCCCATTCAAGATTAGGTAGTCCCAAAACTACGTTCTTAATCTCAGAGTTATAGCGGGGAAGATCAAATGGTGGTGTTCTTCGTTGTTGCAGAGCAATCAAGAAAGGCGTTCTTGAAGAATTGAAAGTCGTCAACGAATGTATGTTTCGCTCATCGCTTAACCTTTTGCCAATGTATTGGTATTTTGTAAAACAGAATTAATTTACGAACGGTCCAATTGCTTTCGTTGTAACGGAATTGGGAATTCCAATCCTTCAAATTTATCTAAGTCTGATCCTATTATAACAATTATGGAAAGGATTCAACTGCAATCTTTTGGGTGAATTAAACTTCTTTTAATAAACCCAACATTGCAAGTCAACATTGCTATGGTTAATTCAACTCAATGTTCGGATCAGTTCCCAGGTAGGAGGTGTTGCGTAAAACGTCAACTTAAATACCTTCAACCTTAGGCAGAACTTTTCCGAGACAGTTCCCTTATAACCTCAGTAATGTATGGTCTTTACTCTAAAGATCTAGGTGCATTAAACACTTTTAATAAACCTAGTGGCATTGCATGCTAACATTTAACTATGATTAATTCAACTCTGGTATTCCAAGTCAGTTCCCAGGTAGGAGGTGTTCCGTAAACCGTCAACTTAAATACCCCCAGCCTTAGACAGAACATTACCGGTGGAGTTCCCTTATAATCATAGCAATGTTTTTCCTACTTAGTCAATTAAAACTATTTTTAATTCTAAGTAAGAAAATATTATAATCCTATTAGAAACTGATCTAGGTCTAATTAATTTTAAACAATTTAAAATTAATCAAATTTTATCCTATGATCTTATGTTTGCATGCAAATCTTGATTATAGATTGACGGTTTCTAATCATTAATATTAAAAAAACTATTTCAAATTTTAATGATTAATCCTATAATCAAGAATCTAGGGTTTAATTCATTCAACAATCTCATTCAAATTAAATAATTAAACCACACTAATTGCATGAATAATATAACAATTATATTATTAACTATGGATGTTTCATGCTTCATGCAATATTTATTTTCTTTTAATATAACAATTATAAGTCAGTCAAGAAAATCAATCAAGCATGCTTAATTCATCACATTAAACATAACTATTTATATTTAATTTAAGTAATGACATGCTTCATGTTTTCCATTTTTTCATATAATTAATATACACTTATATTAAAAATATGAAAACAATTTTATGCATTTAAACATACATTATAACAATTTATAATATATAAAAAATGCATGAGCATGTTTATGGTTACTATTTCGCAGTCCGGTCTTATGCAAACTCATTGCATAGGATACCCTCACTCGCATGTCTCCTACATGAACGCGTTGGATCATAACGTTTGTATCAAATACAAAGTGGGTCATATCCATAGTGTCGCCAGGATAAGGCACCCAGTCTTATCCCTATACTACAGACCTTTTAGGCTGTTTCTCGAACAGTGATCCCCATTTGTCTCTACGTACCATTCCTGATTCATACTACAGCCCAGGTTTAGGGTTATTTTAGGCAAAGACAAAAATAATATATTACTAATAACACTTGATGGAAAAATACATCAATATTATTTCATTAATATTTGGTCAACCGTTACATTCACTATCTACGAGTACAAATAAGCAAAACGAAACTTTAATCATGCTTTAAAGCCGCTGTAAAATCTATATAAACATGATGAAAAAAAAGAAAAATAAAACTACTTTTACTTTCATGCTTTTCTAAAGAAAAGAGTAACTGTTACTAACCTTCGTTGTAGACTTGGCCATTCTTTGCCAACGATGCTTCAACGATAAAAAACGTAGCAGCCACCTTGTTGTTCTTCGCTGGAAATTTCTTCTCAAGAACACAATCACCAAAGAGGTTACATCAGTATGTCTCTAAGTCTAGGAGGCAATGGACTGGTGGGAGTCTTTCTCTAAGAGGGAGACTAGAGAGAATATTAGGGTCTTGTCTTGTGAGTCTAAGAGCAAGAGGCCTTCTAAACCATTAGGTCTAGTGTTCAATTTATAGGAGAAAGACCATGAATAAAATATTCACATTAAATCAATTCTTTCCATAAATGATTGAATCTATTCCATATTTAATCAATCCATGATCAATAAATTCCATAATTTATTAATATTTTCCACAAATTACTAATTACTTCCGTAAGTAATTAGATCATTTCCATAAATGATTAATCACTTCCATAAGTGATTAATTATTTCCATAATTGATTAATTTTCAATTAATTAACTCTTTAATTAATTAATCACCAATTAAATATCGCATATTTATTTTTCGGCCTTGAATTAATTAATTGCCCAAATTAATTTTAGGCCTTAAATTAATTAATTCATATTTGAACTCTTTCAAATTCCTATAAATTGAATATGAATCAAAAAATTTACATTAATATTTGAAAATTCTTCAAATATTTATTTCACTCATAATAATATATCAATATATATTATATTCTTTCCCTTAGTAAATTGAACACTTTCAATTTACATTTATTACTTAGTTGCCTCAAATTACTTTATGAGCTACTAGTAGGACCTAATGGACCTGCAAATCAAAAGCTCCAACGATGTGAGATTAATTGGTTAAACTCATTATGTAACGCCCCAGGTTTTCCAACCCTTAGCCTAGAGACGCTACTTCATCCCTCAAACCCTTATCTATGGAACCGAACCACTTAAATCGGATGTACCGAAAATTTCGGCAGCATAACGACGTAAAATTGGCTATCCCAAAATTTTAGCACCTGATAGAGATTTTTAACACTTCTATACAAGCACCCAACCAAGCTCCACCGATCTACGGTCAGATTTCACAAGCCTATCTCCTCTAACAAGACAAGCCATACTTTACCATAACATGCAACAAAGTGAAAACCAGGCAGAGGAAACATAAAAACATTTATTAAAAAAAAGCAGGTACACCACTAGCTAAGCATTTCTTAAACTTAAACAAAATAAACAATGCTAGTTTATAAACTTAACCATCTATCGCATCTAGTTTTACGACCAGAAATAACCACTCTCTAGCTAACTTATTACAGCATCAAAGTAAAGCTACTAAGAAACATAAGAACACCCTACGAACGTTTCCTTGCCCCTGAAATGGTAGGATTATTGAGTCGGCGTACTGGCCACTCTCACCCATACAGATCTAAGGACAATCCCTCCTGAAAAGGAGTTCATAACAGACTCAGGATTGAGATTGAGTTACCTAGGTCATCCTATTGAAATAGAAACCTAAACTAGTTAACGGTGTTACATCTAGTGGTTACTATTTCGCGGTCCGGTCTTATGCAAACTCATTGCACAGGATACCCCCACTCGCATGTCTCCTACATGGATGCTTTGGATCATTGCATCTGTATCGAATACAAAGTGGGCCGTATCACATGGTGTTACCAGGATAAGGTACCCAACCTTATCCCTATACTATAGACCATTTAAGTTGTTACTTGAACACTGATCCCCGTATGTCCCCACATACTAGTTCAAGTTTCATCTAAACAACCTAGGATCTTAGTTTATTGGATTTGGGTCAAATTGTGCAATTTTAGTAACAATAACTCTTTATTGTACAAACCTCAATAACGACGTACTGATACAAGTGACCAATTTGTCACCATTCACTACGTACGAGTTTTAGGGCATAAAACCCAACACAACAATCTTTAGGGAGGGATTTTATTTTAATAACGCTTAGTTTCCAAACACTTTTGGTTTTAAATTAAATCCCTAAGTTCAAGCCAAAATATAAATTATATTTCTTTCAACTCAAAACATGGAATTTAAATGCACCCAAAAGTGCACGGGGCGTCACACATTAACCAAACTAATCAATATTTGTTAACTATGTGTACATTCCACTATAGACTCACAATTGCACTCTTCTCATTGCATACATATTTTCTGTGTCCATGGGTATAGGCCAATAACGACTAGTTAGTCCTTCACGAGTGTCCGTAACACCAGCTGGGTCAAATTAACATTTTACCCTTTGGCTACTTCTTTTTCCTTAAGTACCAGTTCTCCTCTAATGAACAACATGTTTGTGGTCCAAACATCAAACAGAAAACCCTCTAGTGCCATTGAGAGGGTAGGGCCCTTTGTTCAAGACTCGTAGTTACCACCTAAGGGAACAGTCATATGCTTCCCTAAAGTCGGGAAGGAGTGAATTCCATCTTGTATGATTATGTTCCCAGCTCCCCACTCGGTCTTGCCCCCAAAATGGTAGGCTTATTGAGTCGACGTATTGGCCACTCTCACCTATACAAATCAAAGGATAATCCTGAAGGGAATAAAAGTCCCCACGCAACGGAAGCGCATCGATTGGACCTTACGCAGTATATTAATTAACATTAAAATACCGTTACAAAAACTCAAACAAACTTTAAACACACTTTAAAGTTGCTGAAAAATCAGTTTAAACATGTTGAAAAATAAATCTAAATTTATTTTCATGATTTTCTAAAGAAAAGGGGAAGAACCGTTACAAACCTTTGTTGTAAACTTGATCGTTCTTCGCCAACGGCGCTCCAACGAACAAAACGCCGCAACCTCCTTTGAGTTTCTTCGCTGGAAAATCCTTCTTGAATGACAGAATAACCACAGAGGTTACACCGGTTTGTCTCTAAGTCTAGGAGGCAAAAGACTTGTGAGAGTCTTTCTCTAAGAGGGAGGCTAGAGAGAATTCTAGGTCTTGTCCTGAGAGTCTATGAGCAAAAGCAGAGTATTTTGGACCAATTAGGTATAGTGTTTTATTTATAGAAGAGAGACTATGAATAAAATATTGAATTAAATCAATCTTTTCCAAAATGGATTCAATCTTATTCCTTATTTAATCAATCATGATCAATCAATTCCATAATTGACTAATCTTTTCCACAAATGACTAATTACTTCCATAAGTGATTAGATTATTTCCATAAATGATTAATCACTTCCTTAAGTGATTAATTATTTCCATAATTGATTAATTCCCGGTTAATGAATTCTTTAATTAATTAACCACCAATTAAATATCACATATTTAATTTCCGGTCTTGAATTAATTAATTCGCCCAAATAGATTTTAGGCCTTAACTTAATTAATTCATTATTTGAACTCTTTCAAACTTCCATAAATTTATATTTGAATTTCTTCAAATATTAATTTCTCTCATAATAATATATCAATATATATTATATTTGTTTCCCTTAGTAAATTGAACATTTTCAATTTAAATTTATTACTTAGTTGCCTCAAATTAAATTTTGAGCTACCAGTGGGACCTAATGGACCTGCAGATCAGAAGCTCCAACGATGTGAGATTAATTTGTCAAACACATTAACCACATTAATCAATATTCGTTAACTGTGTGTACATTCCACTATAGACTCACAGTTGCACTATTCTCACTGCAGACATATTTTATGTGTCCACGTATCTAGACCAATATCGACTAGTTAGTCCTTCACGAGTGTCCGTAATAGCTGGGTCAAATTACCATTTTACCCCTGGGTTACTTCTATTTCCTTAAGTACCAGTTCTCCTCTAATGAACAACCCGTTTGTGGTCCAACCATCAAACAGAAAACCCTCTAGGGCCATTGAGAGGGTAGGGTCCTTTGTTCAAGACTAGGAGTAAGCACTTAAGGGAACACTCATCTGCTGTCTTATGGGTAGGGTCCTTTGTTCAAGACTAGTTAACGGTGTTATAACTAGTGGTTACTATTTCGTAGTCCGGTCTTATGCAAACTCATTGCATAGGATACCCCCACTCGCATGTCTCCTACATGAACGCGTTGGATCATAACGTTTGTATCAAATGCAAAGTGGGTCATATCCATAGTGTCACCAGGATAAGGCACCCAGTCTTATCCCTATACTAGACCTTTTAGGCTGTTTCTCGAACAGTGATCCCCATTTGTCTCTGCGTACCATTCAAGATTCATACTACAACCCAGGTTTAGGGTTATTTTAGGCAAAGACATAAATAATATATAACTAATAACACTTAATGGAAAAATACATCAATATTATTTCATTAATATTTGGTCGATCGTTACATTCACTATCTACGAGTTTGAGAGAATAAAACCCAACAAATTCCCACTTGAACTAAAATACAAGTTAGTGGGATGTAAATGCAATAATCTAAAGCTGGAAATGTCATGTGTATTCTATATTACATAAAGTGGATATACTAAAAATAATGCAATGAACTAGGGCATCCTTATACCAATTATACATTTCCCACTTGCCCTAGATTAGACGACATACATATCTCGTAGACCTAAACCCTCTAGATGACCCTCAAACACTTTAGCCGTGAGAGCCTTCGTTGATGGATCAACAATGTTGTGCTCTAAAGTGGTCTTAGTCACGATCACATCTCCTCGTTGCACAATCTCCCGTATAATGTGCTATTTCCTCTCGGTGTGTTTTCCTCGTTTGTGGCTTCAAAGTTCTTTTGAGTTGGCTACAGCTCCACTGTTGTCACAGTATAGTGTTATGGTACGTTCATATTTCGAACAACTTCAAAATTAGTCAAGAACTTTCTAAGTCAAACTGCTTCCTTAACTGCTTTGCAAGCTGCTACATACTCAGCCTTCATGGTTGAGTCTGCTATGCATCCTTGTTTAATGCTTATCCAAACTACTGCTCCCCATTAAGGGTGAATACTGACCCTGATGTGGATTTCCTTGAATCCTTATCGGCTTGAAAGTCATAGTCAATGTATCCTGTAAGAATCAAATCTTTAGCCCCATACACAAGCATGTAGTCCCTTGTTCTCCGAAGATACTTGAGGATATTCTTAACCGTTCCCCAGTGGTCTAACCCTTTATTAGACTAGTAGCTATTGACTACTCCCACTGCATAACATATGTCAGGCCTAGTGCAGGGCATAACATACATTAAGCTGCCCTTAGCTGAGACGTAGGGAATGTGTCTCATGTTCACAATTTTTTGAGGTGTCTTAGGAGACTATTCGTTAGACAGTTGTACCCCATGTCTGAAGGGTAACAATCCCTTCTTGGAGTTTTGCATCAAAAATCGAGACAACATTTTGTCAATATACGTTGCTTGAGATAATGCTAGCGTTTAGTTCTTAAGATCCCTAATGATTTGGATCCCAAGAACATATTGAGCCTCTCACAGATTTGTCATTTGGAATTGGGTTGCTATCCATTTCTTAATGTCAGTGAGGTATCCTACATCATTTCCAATGAGTAGGATGTCGTCTACACAAAGTACTAGAAAAACTACTTTCCATTTGTTGATTTTCTTGTACACACAAGGCTCATCAACATTTTGGTCAAAACCATAAGATTTGGTTCTAGTATCAAATCTAATGTTCCAAGATCTGGACGCTTATTTCAATCCATAAATAGATCGATTCAGCTTACAAACCTTTTGTTCCTAACCTCGGGCTACAAACCCTTCGGTTGAGACATGAAGATATTCTCTTCAAGATTACCATTAAAAAAGGCAGTCTTGACGTCCATTATCCATATTCCATAGTCATAATATGTGGCTATGGACAAGAGAATTCTTATGGACTTTAACATGGCTACAGGAGAAAAGGTTTCCTCATAGTCAACCCCATCCTTTTTGGTATAACCCTTTGCCGCTAATCTAACTTTGAAGGTCTTCACCTTCCCAGCCACATCTCTTTTTCTATTATAGATCCATTTGCACCCGATGGGTTTTATCCCATCTGGTAGATTTGCGAGTTCCCATACAGAATTGAAGTACATTGACTCCATTTCTAGGTGCATGGCTTTGACGCATTCATTTTTATCTTGGTAATTAACTGTCTGTCAATAGGAGAATGGATCTTCAATGCCATCATTAGGTATGACAACCTGAGTTTCAGTTAAACTCAAGTAGCGATCAGGTTGTAATACAACCCTCCCACTACGTCGAGGCATTATAAACGTTTGAGAAGGACGAGACAAATCTGAAGAACTAGCTCTTTCATCAATCCTTGTTGAAGGCCCAGTTTCATCAAAAACTCTTGGTGATTCTTCAGTAGCTTCTCCTAATACTAATTTACTACGTGGTTTGTGATCCCTCATATGGTCTTCCACCAAGAAGGTGACGTTCGTCGACACAAACACCTTATTTTCTTGTGGGTCGTAGAAATGACCACCTCTCGTTTGTTTAGGGTAACCAACAAATTGGCACAGTTTTGAACGAGGTTCTAGTTTCTTAGGATTTGTCACAAGCACGTGTGTTGGACAACCCCAGATACGAAAGTATCGCAAACTAGGTTTACGACCCTTCCATAAATTGAAAGGCGTTTCAGAA
Source organism: Luffa acutangula (assembly GCA_036850905.1). Lineage (NCBI taxonomy): Eukaryota > Viridiplantae > Streptophyta > Magnoliopsida > Cucurbitales > Cucurbitaceae > Luffa > Luffa acutangula. The sequence goes on from CM072087.1 coordinate 13,125,559, forward strand.
ACACTTTTCAAGGAACATTGTTCAGAATGTGTACTGCAGTCTCTACTGCATACCCCTAAAACGAGCTAGCCAATTGAGCATAGCTCATTATTGATCGAACCATGTCCAACAAGGTTCTATTTCTCCTGTTTGATACACCATTCTACTGAGGTATACCAGGGGCTGAGACTTTGGACTGGATTCCATGTTCTATCATATAATCCTGGAATCTTTGATCCATATACTCCCCCCATCAACAAAATCGAAGTGTTTTAATAGTTTTACCTAACAGGTTTTCAACTTCAGTCTTAAACTCCTTAAACCGTTTAAGGGCCTCAAACTTATGTGCCATTAGGTATAAGTAACCATATCTTTAATAATCATCTATAAATGAGATGAAATATTTGTACCCTCCTCAAGCCTTTACATTCATTGGACCACACATATCTGAATGTATCAACTCTAAGGGTTCTTTGGCTCTGTAACCTTTTCCAGTAAAAGGTCTTTTGGTCATTTTGCCCTTGAGACAAGATTCACATAGTGGTAGTGAATCATCTTCTAACTCATTTAGAAGACCATTCCTTAGCAAACGACTAATTCCTATCGATGTTTATATAACCAAGTCTTGATTGCCAAAGATAGATATTGCTACTAGTTGGAGAAATTCTTTGCCTTTTTCTTTGAGTTTCAGCAGTTTTAAACAATTTGTGATTTAAAAGTGCTTTGGTTTCGGTTCGTCTTAATACATACAAGTTATTTTCTAACTTGGCTGAACAAATAAGTACACCATTTTGATAGCGAGCATAGCTAGCTAGTTTTCCATAATTAATTTAGCTAGTCTTTTATAATTTATTGGCCAAAATTATGCATTTATGTGTTTCTTTGTAGAAATTATGTTTTGGAACTAATCGTGTGTTTGGGGCATGAAAAGAGGCTAAAGAATCAAAAGGAATCGAAATTGGAAGCTCAACATGTAGGCCTTGCAGAGGGCCAGCGTCGAGACCTTTGCCAAAGGGCGTCTCGACGCTGCCTCATTCATTTTCTAATCTGGGCGGTAACAGACATAGCATCGAGACACTGTGTCAATAGCGTCTCGACGCTCTCAAAGTTATTGAAGACAGAATCTGCATATCGCGATGCTAGGCCAATTTTTTCCCTATTTATAGTTTGCAATTAGGTCAGATTTGGGAGCTTTTTTTGGACGTTTGGAGCCGTAAAAAAAGAAAAAAAAAAGGCTTGAAGCTGAACCAAGTGGAGGAAAAGCGGGAATCAAACCACTATTCGTGGGGATCGTAACGGGGACGTGCGGTCTCGACCTACTTAACGTTTAATTCTCTTTACCCTTTACTTTTGTAGTTTTTATGGCTTGTTTAGACTTTTGCTATATTGTAATGCGGATTATGTGTAGCTAAGTTTAATTCTTAGGGATTGATGTAGTCGTTGGGGAGATTATGGATTGATGTTATGGAATTATGTTATTGATTCATTTATGCATAATGTATGTTTAATGCTTTCAATTTACCGGCCATGAATTGAATGTTGATTGTGATTAAATCTAACTCAGGAGAGTAGATTTAGCTTATAACTCATTATGCATAACTAGGATTTAGCTAAAATTCGGGAGATAATAGTTAATTATAGAAATCGTTAAAAAGATAACCTTAATGCATTGCAAGATTTTTCACAAAAAAAAAAAATGCATTGCATGATTAATGAATTTAGATAGGGACATCGGGTTCATTGCATGTGGGATAATCTTGTATGCTCGGGAGAGATATTGGTGATTTCAATATTCCTTGATTTATGAATCATTGCAAATTATTAATCCATGAATTAATCCATAATCCCAATTGGTGAAATCAAATCCCTAAGACCGTTGTATCCATTAGATTGTCATACCTTTTCATGGTTTTGTGTTTGATTTACATTCATCCTTACTCTGTTTGGTTCCCTAAATAAAATTGGGCAAGAGTATTTCCGGTAATTAAAATTGATTAGAAATCCAATCCAGATGACGACATTCAAATATCACATTCACTATATTATTACTTGACCCATGCGCTTGCGGTCGGAAAATTCCACATCAAGATTATGGCGTCGTTGTCGGGGATTGGCATATTTAGTCAATATTAATATCGTATAAAAATTGTTCGGTCTTAGTTTATGGTGTATTTTATTTTTTTGTATTTTTGTTATTTTTGTTTTTAGGTAGATTGTTTTTTTTCACCTTTATTGTTTGTCTTTTCCATATTTAGTTTTTTCCATATTTGTTTGAATTTTCCATTGATAGATTTTTTTTTTTTCGTTTTAGTTTTCTCCTTTTTAGATTAGTTTTTCCTTATTTTTTAGTTTCCTTATTTGTTTTTGTCATGTTTGTTTTTGCATTCCTTATTTGTGTATATTTTCCTATTGTAGATTATATTTTCCTTATTTAGATTTATTATTTATTTTCTAGATTTTTTTCCTAATTTTTTTTATTTCCTTTTCTTTTATTTTCCTTTTTAGGTTAGGTTAGTTAGTGCATGCGAAAGGTTAGGGAGATGGCTTTAGTTCCCTTTGACCCGGAGATTGAAAGAACATACAATAGACTTCAAAGGGAAAATAAAGTTAATCAAATTCAAATGGCCAATCCTAACCACGAGGAGTCTAAGCCTATTAGGGACTACTTTCAGTCGGTCTTTCAGGAGAAACAATCGTGGATTGTCTACACCCCGATCAATGCTAATAATTTCGAGCTGAAAATGGGTCTCATTCAGATGGTTCGAGACTGTGCGTACAGAGGATCGCCCACCGAGGATCCAAATTCTCACCTGAAATCTTTCTTAGACATCTGTGGGACAGTAAAGTTAAATGGTGTTTCTGAAGATTCTATTCACTTACGTTTATTTCCTTTTTCCTTGCAGGATAAAGCTCGTGACTGGTTTCAATCAATTCCACCTGGGAGCATTTCCACCTGGGATGCTTTGGTTCAGGCGTTTTTTAAGAAATTCTTCCCTCCTGCCAAGACGGTCAAGCTGAGGATCGAGATTGGGACATTCTAGCAGCAGTTCGATGAGCAGCTGTTCGAGGCTCGGGAGCGATTTAAAGAGCTGCTGAGGAAGTGCCCTCAACATGGCTATCCCGACTGGCTTTAGGTTCAATTATTTTATAATGGCTTAACTCCTAGTACAAAAACTATCGTTGATGCAACTGCAGGTGGGACTCTGTTGTCCATAACTGTTGAGAATGTTAGGACTTTGCTAGAGGAAATGGCCACCAATAGCTATCAGTGGCCATCTAAGCGGTTAGGACCGAAAAGATTATTGTAGGAGTGTTCGAGATTGATAACGTAAGTGCATTTCAGGCCTAGATGTCTTCCCTTGCTAATGCATTTTTAAAGTTTTCAAGTACAGGGAGTGCTCAATCGATCGAGTCTGCAGCTGCCCTTGCATCCCAGACTCATGAGGAAAATCTCGAGTAGGTTCAATATGTCTCTAATTATAATTGTAGGGGGTACAATAATAATTCGACACCTACACATTATCACCCTAGTAATAGAAACCAACAACGTTTTTCCTATGCTAATAATAAAAATGTGTTGAATCCTCCTGGCTTCACTCATAAACAAGAAAGTAAACAATCTTTAGAGGATCTAGTTGGAGCTTTTATTGCAGAATCAAGTAACAGATCAAATAAGCTTGAGGAGGTCGTGAAGGTTCATTCAAACATGAAATATAAATTATGTTTCTCTTTATCTTGGGAACAATTAACAAACTTTCTAAAAGTAAGAATCTATTTCTAAAAAAATAACTTTGCAGCTCCCACTGCTTTAGCTGAAATGACGTCTCCAGTTCAAACCCTGAGCGTCATTTCACCATCTTTCAACTGCCGAAAGGAATTATTTTCTTGAAAAGAAGAGCAAACATGATTAGTTTCTCCGGAATCAAGTATTTAGACAAACTCATCATACTTTACTAGGAATGCTCCAAAACAAGTAAATAAATTTACCTTCCTTTTCCTTCTTTTTCTCAATGAGGTACTTTTGGAAGTGTCTCTTCCAGTGTCCATCTAAATTTCAGTGGAAACACTTGCCCTTGTCAGCCACAGCTTTGACTTTTCCCTTGCCTTTAGCAGCTGCAGCAGGAGCCTTCCCCTGGTTTCCTTTCTTCTTTTGAATCTTCTTCGAATAAGTGTTTACAAATTTAGTTCCTGAGGATGAACCCTTCTCAAACTTTCATTTAGAGTGAACAACAATTGCCTCTCCTTTTGCATGTCCCTTGCTTTTAAGAAGAGACTGATAGTGTTGTAGTTCATTCAGGAGAGTAGTCAAGTTTGATACTGTCTTATTCATCATTGCATTACTGCAAGACTGCATGAAACTCTTTGGAAAAGATTCCAAGATAAATGCAACCTGACTCCGCTCATCTATGATCGCCTTGTTTGCTTCTACCACGTTGAATTGGACCATCATATCTAGGACATGTTCCCGAACAGATCCACTCTCTTTCATGCGGTAGTTATAACCATACTTAAGGACATCATGGTGGAGTTGATAGGACGGTTGTCCAAACATCTCCTGGAGAGAGTTCATACTCTCCTTCGTTGTGACCATGCCTTCATAACTCTTAGCCAAAACTTCAGATAAGTTGGGTAAGATATAGACACGGGCCTTATCATTGGCCTTTGTTCAGCGGTCATGAGCATCCGTAATTGCTTGGGATGCATTACGAGCAGGGACTAGAGAACAATCCTCCGTTAAGACAAACCGCCGATCATCGACTACAAGAATTGTATTCAAGTTTGACTTCCACGTACTGTAATTTTTGCCTGTTAATTTCTCATTTTTAAGCAGAGAGACTATTGAGGAAGACATTGCTGAAATTAAACAAACAATGAACATATTAGTCATCTTTGCCTTAACCCATCATACAAACAAACAATTACACACAATACAATCAATTCAGCAAAACAAGCAATCATAAAACCCTAAAACTATTGATTTAGTTTTGCGACGATGTTTTAGAGGTTCAGAATATTAGCCACCGAAGGGTGATCAACTACTCCTCTGAAATGAGACATTTACCAGCCAATTCTAATTACATAATAACTCATATTCCAATAGACAGTAGCCATCGTTGTTTGGTCAAGGATTTGTTAACATTTTTAATTCATCCTCGTAAGTGTAACCCTCCCACTCTCAGATCTAAGAGGCACGCAAAAACAGGCTATCGAAGGGTAACACAACTATTGGTAATTAGCCTAAGAGTCCCTATCCTATTCAGGAGTTTAGGGTGTTCTGAATCTTATGATGAGGCCCTCCGAAGGGATGGTTGTGTTAGGACAACACGCAGGCGAACCATGGGACCCTCATGGTGCGAACTAACGGCAGAGAACGAGGGATACGTTGACACGTGTCCCACTCTCACTTACTATAGACATTCTTCCCACTCACCTTGTTATTGATCCATGCAAACACTTTCCGAAGGGAGGCCGAGCCTAAGGCGACACGAAGCCCAGGATGAACCTCACGTTGTGAATACAGGGACATGGGAGCAAAACTTGATTTAAATCTCATTTTGTAATTTTCCTCCCACTGAAAATGTCCTAAGGTTTATTTAGGGTTATTTAACTTGGATAAATTCGGCTAAGTCAATCTATCTAAGTCTAATCTTACTATAACTTTTATGGTGAGCTTTTTACTGCAATGTTCTAGGTGAATTAAACTTTTTTAATAAACCCAACAATATTGCATGTTAACATGACTATGATTAATTAAACTCAAGGATCCGGTTAGATCCCAGGTAGGAGGTGTTCTGTAAACCGTCAACTAAAGTACCTCTAGCCTTAGACAGAAGTTCACCGAGAGAGTTCCCTTATAACAATAGAAATGTAAAGTCTTTACTTTAAAGATATTGGGGCATTAAACTATTTTAACAAACCTAGTGACACTGCATGCTAACATTTGATTATGATTAATTCAACTCCAGTATTCCGGGTTAGTTCAAAGGTAGGAGGTGTTTCATAAACCGTCAACTTAAATACCCTCAGCCTTAGACAGAACTTAACCGGTGGAGTTCCCTTATAATCATAGTAATGTTTTTCCTACTTAGTCAATTAAAACTATTTTTAATTCTAAGTAAGGAAATACTCTAATCTTATTAGAACATGATCTAGGTCTAATTAATTTTTAAAAAATTTCAATTAATTTTATCTATCCTATGATCTTATGTTTGCATGCAATTCTTGATTGTAGATTGACGGTTTCTAATCATTTTATTTTAAAAACTATTTCAAATTTTAATGATTAATCCTATAATCAATAATCTATGGTTTAATTCATTCAACAATCTAATTGAAATTAAATAATTAAACCAAACTGTTACAAAAGATATATGCTTTCAAATATGGTTTTAACAAACGATGGTCTAAAGTAAAACAATAATATCATATGCCACAATAACGTTAATTATGGTGTAAAGTTAATTTTTAGATCACCGTTGTGGTCACTGTAATCTATAAACTTTTACACCATGGGTTAAAAAACATGTAGTCTAAAAGTTTGACATAAAGATATGTTTTCAACCATGGTGTTAACACACTATGGTCTAAAGTAAAACATTAATATCATAGACCACAATTAATGTTAACTATGGTGTAAAGTTAATTTTTAGACCATGGTTTTGGAAACAGTAGTCTATAATTGACTTCAAAACCATGGTTTTAATTCACTATAGTGTAAATTTCATTTTTTGACCATGGTTTTGTATACCTATAATCTATAAATTTGGTTCTAGAACATGATTTTCATTGACCATGACATAAAATAAACTTTTATGCCACATTTTTAGGACATTGTGGTCTATAATAATGATAGTGTTCATTAAGGTTGATATAAAGATACACTTTCAACCATGGTGTTAACAAACCAAGGTCTAATGTAAAATAATAATTTGACTATATATCACGGTTAAGCATTAGCCTTGGTTCAAGGTTAATTTTTAGACCATACTTGTTAACATGGTAGTCTATAGTTGGCTTCCAAACCATAGATTTAATTGACTGTGGTGTAAATTTAATTTTCAGACCATGGTTTTAATTTATATACCTATAGTCTATAGAATGATTATAGAATATGGTTTTTATTGACTGTGGTGTAAAGTAGGTATAAAGATGCAATTTCAACCATGTATTTAGAAACCATGGCCTAAAGTAAAAAAATAATTTGACTATAAACCATGGTTAATATTAGCCATAGTGTCATTTTAATTTTTAGACTATGGTTGTTGACATTGTAGTCTATAATTGACTTTTAAACCATGATTTTTTATACTTGTAGTTTATGAAATTCTTTTAGACCATGGTTTTTATTGACCATGATGTAAAGCTAATATTTACACCACGGTTTTAAAAACTCATAGTCTATAGTATACTTTTAGACCATGGTTTTTATTAAATGTAGTCTATACTTGGCTTTTAGACCATGGTTTTTATTGACCATGATGTAAAGATAGTATTTACACCATGGTTTTAAACACTCATAGTCTATAACATACTTTTAAACTATGGTTTTTATTAAATGTGGTCTCTAAATGAGTGTATTTATATTAGACCATGGTTAGTTAAATCTCTACAACATCATACCATGGTTTTTAAAAAACTATGGTCTTATGTCTAAATTAAAGTGTAGTGTATACTCAAATTTGTAGTAGTGAGCACACGGGTCGTCACAAGTAATATAGTGATTTTGAGTATAAAGTATCTTCTCACATGGATGGGATTTATTCAATTAATTACCGCAAATAATCTAGCTTAGCTTTATTTAGAGAACAAAATCTAATGCCGAAAAGAATAGACTAAAAGCTAATCTAGAAAGCAAAAGATAAATGGAGACACAATTTGGAGGGATAATTCTAGAGGGTTGATTTCATCAATTGGACCTTTAATGCTTAATCAATTAGCTAATATGGAGTAACTAATCATTTGATTCATAAGTCTAGAAGCCTAATGATAAGGACTCTCCTGTCGGTCTCCTCCTATCTCATACCTTTCAATAAAGAATCTACTTTCAGTCTCTTATTTGTTTACTTAGCATGGCATTACGACTGATGACATGCAAAAATGTGTTAGGGTGATAATATGTCGGTGTAACATTATTATTATATCCCCTAAAATTAGAATTTGATACATACTGAACCTGTTCGATGGTCTCCTCCTGAGGTCTGGATGCTAAAGCAGCAGCTGATTCAATTGACTGTGCACTCCCTGTACCTGAAAATTTCATAAAAACATTAGCAAGGGAGGTCATCTGGGCCTGGAGTGCACTTACTTTATCAACCTCAAACACTCCAGCAGCAAACTTTTTGGGTGTAGACCGCTCAGATGGCCACTGATAGCTGTTGGTGGCCATATCCTCTAGAAGTGTGCGAGCATTTTCCACGGTCTTGGACAACAGAGTCCCACTTGCAGCTGCATCAACAATAGTTTTTGTACTAGGAGTTAAACCATTATAAAACAATTGAACCTGATGCCAGTCGAGATATCCATGCTGAGGGCACTTCCTCAGTAACTCTCTAAATCGCTCCCAAGCTTCGAACAGCTGCTCATCAAATTGTTGTTGGAATGTCCCAATCTCCGTCCTCAGCTTGACCGTCTTTGCAGGAGGGAAAAAATTCTTCAGAAAGGCCTGGACTAAAACATCCAAGGTGGTAATGCTCCCAGGGGTAATAGACTGCAACAAATCTCGTGTTTTATCCTGCAAAGAAAAAGGAAATAAGCGTAAGCGAATAGCATCCTCAGAAACTCCATTAATTTTTACCATCCCACAAATATCCAAAAATGATTTAAGATGAGCATTTGGATCCTCGGTGGGCGATCCTCTATATGCACAGTCTCGAGCCATCTGAATGAGACCGGTCTTCAGCTCAAAGTTGTTGGCATTAATCGGGGCATAGACAATCCCCGATTGTTGTCCCTGAAACACAGGCTGAAAATAATCTCTAATAGGCCTAGGCTCCTCAGCTGGATTTTGGTCAGCCATTTGAATAATTTCTCTATTCTCCCTTCGAAGCCTTTGAATTTTTCTTTCAATCTCTGGATCTAACGGTAGCAATTCTCTACTATTACGCATATAAAAGCAAAACTACCCTAAAAAGGAAAGAAAAACAAGTATGGAAAGAAATAAAGAAAAGAAAACAACTAATCTCAAAATGGAAAATATAATCTAAAAAAGGAAACAAAATGACCCAATATGGAATGAAAAAATAAATATGGCAAAACACAAATAAGGAAACTAACAAATAAGGAAAAACTAATCTAAAAAGGAACAACAAGAAACAAATAAGGAAAAGATTACACAACTAAAAGAAAAACTAAGCTAGAAAAACAAATATGGAAAGAAAAACAAATAAGGAAAAAAATGCAATCAACCAAAAAAAAAAAAAAAACACCCTAAATTAAGACCGAAGAATTTTTTCACAATATCAATCTAGCTAAATGTGCCAATCCCCGACAATGGAGCCAAAAACTTGATGTGATCTTTTCCTACCGCAAGCGCACGGGTCAAGTAATAATATAGTGAATGTAATTCGAATGTCCCTCTGGATTGGATTAGTAAGCAAATCAAGTATTGTGAATTATCTTGCTCAATTTTATTTAGGGAACACAATGTGATGAAGGTGTACATATTACACATGCGGAAGCAATTGAAGATCGAAAGCACTTAAGACATTCAATTTTGCTCCTAAAGCATGCATGTTCTAGAAAAAACAGAATAAAGAGTTTAGAAAACACCAACCTTTGTAGCTCACTTATGTTGAACTCCTTGTGGTGTTTGCCTCTCCTATGCTCCTTGGACAACCTCTAGAGTCTTCCCTACTATACTCCGAACCAAAAACGACTTGTGGGAGTCTATATAAGATAGGGAATGGGAAGGGAATGCTTGAAGCATCAAGCAATGGAGAAGAATGAGAGATGAGAGAACTTTGAGAAGAATGAGAGATAAGAGAACTTTGAGTCCAAATTCCAGCAGCATAACATTAAGGAAATGGCTCTCTCATGTTTGAATCTTATTCAAACTCCTTTTAAAGACATTCTCCATGCAAAGCCAAGCCTCAAGACACAAGACACATGGTGTATTTGCAAGCTCAAGTGGATTCTAGGTGTACATTACACAAGACATGCAACAATGCATGAATGAGTTGTCTTTCCACTTTGAATGATCATGCATTAAGTGGATTTCCAACTAAATCCACTAAATTCAAATTGAAATCAAATTTCATGCTTGCAAATTATCCCAAATTTCAATTCTAAATTGAAATTGATTGCCTTGTAATTAATTTGAAAATTTTCAAATTAATTTTGATATGATTAATCTAATTAATCTTTGTTATCTTGTGCAATTTCATATATATGATTCCTAATACATATATATAGTATTCAAAACACTTTTAAATACTTCATCTCTGATTTTCTAATTTAATTCATAATTAAACTATTGTGTCAAACACAATTTACGATAATACCATTTTTCCCGATTTTGAACGATTCAAAGCTTCCTATCTTTTGTTCTAGGCTTAATTTCGATATGAGCTAGTAGGGGGACCTAATGGACCTATAGATCATGGGCTCCAACGATTCGAGGCTAACCGACTAATCTCAATTTCCAAGCTAGCCAACATTCGTTAACTATCTGGACACTCCACTATAGCCCGATAGTTGCACTCCCCTCACTATAGATATATTTCCATCCACTTGATTTAACCATGATTAGTAAGTCGATCATTCACAGGTTGTTCGTAGCTATAGCTAGGTCAATAAGCCGTTTTACCCCTATAGTACTTCTAGTTCCTTAAGTCCCACTAATCCTCTAATGAACAATTGGTTTATGGTCCAAACAATAAACTGAGTCCCTCTCGGGCCAATGAGACGGCGGGATCCCTTTGTTCAAGCCCCGGAGTCAGCACTTATGGGAACAACCTCTCTACTATCCCTAATTCGGGTAGGAGTGAATTCCTTCTTGCACGACTATGTCCCCAGCTATCTACCCGTTCCTATCCCTGAAATGGGAGGCTTATTGAGTCGGCGATACTGAGCCACTCTCACCTATGCAGATCTAAGGATAAGCCCGGATAAATAGGAGTTCATAGTTAGCTCAGGATTAAGATCGAGTTACCTAGGTCATCACATGAAATAGTCAGTCTTGTCAGTAAACGGTGTTATAAAGCGAGAGCGACTTATTTCTCGGTCCTGGTCTTATGCAAACTCATTGCATAGGATGCCCCCACTCGCATGTCTCTACATGGACGATTTAGGACCACATCGTCTATACCATCTATAAAGTGGGCCGCATCTCATAGTGTCTCCAGAATAAGGTACCCAACCATATTCCTATACTATAGACCGTTTTAGCTATTACTCAAGCTTCATCCACTTTTATGTCTCTACATAAAGCTCAAGTGTTCATCCTATAGCCATGGATCTTAGTTTATTGGATTTGGGTTATTATAAGTGCAATTTACTTTATTCAGTAATGAATTTTACTGAATCAATCTCTATAACACCTTTATCGAATAAGTATATAATTCGTTTAACATTCACTATCTACGAGTTTTAGGGCACCAATCCCAGCATGTGATGATTGAATAATATGAAAACTAAATCAGAACAAGTAAAAAGTGTGGAAATTCAATTGGAAAAAATACTCAGGGAATTGATTTTTCCGATTTAGTCTAGGATTGATTTTAAGGAGTAAGTTATTATGCACAATGAAATTATGAGCCTAAGACCCTTTAATCACAACTACCTCTCCCGAGTATAATTGATTCTCGTGCACATTAACCAACTTGATATCCCTATCTAAGTTTATTAACATGCAAGGCAATGAGATCTCTGGACCAATTCTAAAGTTAATCTAAAACCGTCACGAATTAGAAAGTAAACTTTAGTCATGCAATCTTGAGTAAGTCTATACTAAATCCCCTCTCCCGAGCTAGATTCAAAACTTTAATCATTCAACTAATGGCAAATTAATTGAAAGCATTAAATCAAGATTACAAACATAATAAACATTGCACAACTTAAACCATAAATCAATCCATGAACAAAAGCAACTACATCAATCCCTAAGCTATGAGTTTAGCTACTCATGAATGTAAATACAAGCTCAACTAAACATAATAATGCCATAAACTCTAGCTAAAGAAAAGGAAAGGGAAAAGAAAACTCAATGTAGGCCGAGACCGAACGTCCCCGTCACCATCCCCACGAACAATGGGTTGATTTCCGAATCTCTCCCTTTGTTTCAGCCTTCAATTGCTCTGTTTCTGCCCTCTTTACGGCTCCAAGAAGTCCCAAAATTGAATCCCCCAAAAACCTAGCCGAAAGGAAGTATATATAGCAAATTTTCGTCCTAGTGTCGAGACACTACCTCAAAACACGCATATTCTGAAAAGGGAATTACGCAGCGTCGAGATGCTGCGATGATTTCGCGCCTATTCTGATATGGAATGCCAGTGTCGAGATGCTCATAGGCTGGCGTCTCGACGCTAGCCTGCATTTGACCCAGTTTTGACTTTTTTCTCTTTGAAGCTTTTTCATTCCTTTACATCTTTTCGCGTCCCGAGCACCCGATTAACTCCATTATTGCGCTATAGCTCCAATCAACCATTTTCTACAAAATAAACAATAAAGTGCAATAAAATGGCCAATAATCATCAAAGACTAGCTAAATTAGATAAGTAAAGATAGCTAGTTATGCTTGCTATCAATTAACACCCAAAAACTCACCCAAAACAGAAACACCGCTTGCTGTCCAACTTCCAAGTTTCGCTCTGCCTTTGACGATTCGACGACCACCTACTACGGACACCCCAAAAAATTCTTTAGAAGCAAAGTTAAAGCTTCAAGTGGCGACGACGTGCGGCTGAATGCGGCAGCGTGCAACGCAACGACGTGAACAGACGGGCGGCGGTTTCACGACTAAAGGATGCGACGTGCAGCGCGACGACGTGAACAGACAGGCAACGGTTTCACGGCTGAAGGCAGCGGCGTGCGGCGCAAGGTCGGTGGCGATTCACTGCTGAAGGCGTCGGCGAGCGGTGGCGACGGAGGCGTGACGGTGGAGGGAGACAGAGAGGGATGCGAGGGAGAGAGACCAAATGAAGGAGGCTATGAGAGAGAGAAAGAATCGTGAGAGAGAGAGATAAAGCTTCAGATTTCTTTTTCTTTTTTTTTTTAAATGGTCAATTGACCGAATTTGGGGGGAAGTTTCCCCCCATTTTCTCTTTTTTTTTTGTTTGACCGAGCCTTCCCACGTTTCCCCTTTTCCCCCCTTTTCTTTTTACATATTTTGTTTTTTTTTTTAGAAAAAACAACCGACTGCTACAAACAAGCTGTACAAGCTAACTTCATTTGAGGTTGTCGAATTAGATGAGTCAAGTTCATTGAAGGCACAGATGACATCTCTGACCAATGCGCTGAACAAGTTGACTTCACCTGAGGTGGTCAAATCCATTTCCACCTTAGCTGAAGGTCATTCAAAGAAGGAAGGTCAGGATGTGGAAGAAGTCCAGTACGTGGGAAACAGACCATTTACTCAAGGAGTACCGAACTTCTACCACCCAGTCTGCGCAATCACGAGAACTTCTCATATTCGAATACGAAGAATGTTTTGCAGCCACCCCCAGGTTTTGAATCATCCAGTGCGCCTGAAAAGAAGAATAACCTGGAGGAGATGGTGGCTCTATTTATTAAAGAACAAAGAGTATTGAACGTAAATCTCCAGACAGTAGTTAATAACCACGACACAGCTCTAAAACACATGGAAGTTCAACTAGGACAGATCGCTTCAACAGTGAATGCCCTTCAGAAGGGAAAATTTCCAAGCGACACTGAACCTAACCCAAAAGAGCAATGCAAGATGGTGACACTAAGAAGTGGTAGGAAGTTGGAGATCAATTCAGAAATAAAGAAGGAAGAAGAAAAGAGCAAGGATGAAGATGAAATGGCTGAGGCACAAAAAACCTCCTCTGAAAGGTCCCAACATCCTCCTAACTCTATTAATTTGAATCGTGATTTTTCTAACAATTTTGCAGGAAGAAAAGATGAAAAGCAGGATGACAGGTATAAAGAGAAACTGAACGAGGAAGAAGTGGTTTCATTCAACCATCATGACAAAGGCTCGCACATTAGCCCGCCCAAGCGGATGGGCGAAAGTCCAACCTTTGACTACAGGGAGTTACCTTTTCCTCAACGCTTTAAAAAGGTTAAATTAGATGAGTTGTTTCAGAAGTTCCTATAAATGTTTAAGAAATTGTCTGTGAATATTCCTTTAGTAGATGCTTTGAATAACATGCCTAATTATGGGAAATTCATGAAAGAAATGCTTTCTAGGAAGAAAAGTTTGAAAAAAGAAGTTTTTAAATTGTCTGAGAGTAGTAGTACCATTGTTTCTGGAAAGATGCCTTCTAAACAGAAAGACCCGGGAGTTTTACTGTTCCCTGCACCATAGGAGAAGTATCTTTCAATAGGGCCTTATGTGATTTAGGTGCTAGTATAAACTTAATGCCCTATTTTGTTTATAGGAAGATCGATTTAACAGAAATGAAGGACACTGATGTCACTCTCCAGTTGGCTGATAGATCGATTACCCACCCGATGGGTGTTGTGGAGGACGTGATGGTGAAAGTCAATAAATTTATCTTCCCCGTAGACTTTGTGGTACTGGACATGCAGGAGGACAGAGAGGTGCCCATTATTCTAGGCAGACCCTTCTTAGCTACTGGTAAGGCTGAGATTAGTGTGCATACAGGTAAGCTTACCTTGAACATTGATGATGAAAAAGTCGTGTTTAGTATTTTTGGCCAAGGTGAATATATTTGTAGTTTGCATACTTGTTTTTCGGTTGGTCCTGAATACTTGTCTAGCGATGATGAAGAGGTAGAGTATAATCTTGGCCTAGGCCTAGGAGAAATGCTTATGGATGATGGGGATTTTGATCACAATGCATATTTAGGTGACCCTCTGTTTGAGAATGATTTAGAATTGTCTGACTTTGAAAATGAATTAGACTTGCCTGCTTGTGAGAATGAAAGATCTACAGTTGATGATTTACATTCTTTTGAGAATGAATTGGATTTTCCTGAAATCAATGATTTTGATGATGATATTGATTTGCCTGACATTGAGGATGAGCATGAATTGCATAAAAAAGACTACTTGATAGATAATTTTGAGATAGATCATGATAACACTGAATCTATCGAGTCTGATCTTGATATTCCTGAATGCATGAACCCTGATAATGTTAATACATTTGATTCGTGTCCTTATGATGTAGATAGCATAGAATCTGACCCAGAGGAACTCGAATCTGTGCATAATATAGAGTGATCCAGAAATACTTGAATTCTTTAATTCTTCTGATAGTGAGTCATATGATAGCCTTGTGGAATCATTTTTTAATTATGAGTCTGAGGAAGCTACTGAGCATGTAGATATTGAATCTGATGAATGGACTGGCATGATTGATAGGCCACCTTTAGATCCCAGACCAGTAGATATCATAATGCTTGATGACTCTGTTAACAATTGCTTTGTGAATATAGATTTTGAAAAGAGATTTGATGCAGTTGATTATTTTTTGAAATGTTATTATGACAATCTCTTTAGTGAAGATGGGCCAGGGGAAAGTTTTTTTTCTCCCCTGTTTGCAGTGTGCAATTCGGTGCGTGATTTTTTGCAGGGCCCGGAGGACGATGAAAATTTTTATTTCGAGCCTCCGTAAGCGTGCCGAGCCTCTTCTAGCTAAAGACGTTAAAGAAAGCGTTGCTTGGGTGGCAACCCAAGGATTAAAGTTTAGATAGTTGTTTTTGCGGAAAATAAATTTCCTTTGCTTCGTGATCCAATTTTGTTTTGCAGGATCACCTAAGCAAATCCCAAAATTCCAAAAATCCCATTTTTCTGGATCCAAAAGAATATGATGAAGCGCTCCTAGCTCAGGGAAGTCTCAGTATCCCTCTCTATGCTTCACTATTTTTAAAACATTGGGGACAATGTTTAGTTTAAGTTTGGGGGGGGGGGGGGAGGCTTTCGCTGTGTTAAGCTTATTTAAATTTTGTTGGATGCATGAATAGATAGCTATGATAGCCAAGGATGTGATTTTAGAAGTTTTGGGAGAAAATGGTTTATATGTTGTGGAATCTGGGAGCACGACAGAAATTGTGAAATTTTAAAAGTTTTTTATATTTAGTTTTGATGTCTAAAGCATGCAGTAGTCTTATCTAATGACATCTTTTAAAATCTAGATTCTAATTATGGTTTTTAAAGTTTGTTGTCACCCCGATAGGCTTAGTTTATAATATTAGGAAGTTCATGCTTGATTGTTCTAAAGAGTTATGTAAAAAAATAAAAAAAAAAATGTCATGCCCGCTGAGAGAAAAGCAAGAGCAACAAAAGAAAATGAGAGAAAAGAAATTTTTTGCTTGCACAAAAGAAAAAGCCTAGGGGTAAAAAGAGCTACCTACGGTGTGATCAGTTAGGCCAACCAAAGAATAAAATTCAGGTTAAAGGTCCCTACACCGTAGTGTGAAAGCTAGTACCATTAGAAATCAAAATGCAAGTTTGGGGGAGCAACAAAAGAAAAAGAAAAAGAAAAATAAAAATACTTGTGAGTTTTGCTCCCCCATGAGAAAGAAAAGAAAAATATCAGGCACCCTAGTTTCTTTTTTTTTTTTTGCATGATAGAAGAACTCCGACCTATTAGGGGCTCTTAGCCAGTGTAGGGGGAAAACAAATGGAGAAAGCCATAAGACTAATTTAGGTTAGTAAAAGAATCAATAAATAAGTCTTGAGCATGCTATTCATTAATCTTAAGTTCAAACTAGTTTAAGATTTCTTCATGAGTATGTGGTGCTTGTTTATAGAGTCTGTTTAGAATTTATTTTGCTCGGGACTAGCAAAAACTTAAGTTTGGGGGTGTGATAGCGAGCAAAAATGTCGCTATTTTAGTCCCAATTTATTAGGCTTTTATGTGCTTTAAGCGTGTTTTTAATGAAAATATTTTATGTATTTTGTTATTTGGTCCTTAGAAGCAAAGTTGTGGATTTTGGGGAAAAAATGCCCAAAATGAAGCCAATCAAGCCCAAATTCATGCTTGGACAAAGAGGGGAGTCAAAGAGGCCAATCATGAAGAAAATGTCCAAAAAAAAAGACGAAGAGAAGGCCCAATTAGAAGCCCAAACCGTAGCTGAAATTGCTGGAAAATGGCACAGCGTCGCGACACTGTCCATTTCTTGGGCAACACAACGCGTGCATAGCAGCGTCGGGACATTACCTCCAATTTGGGCCTATAAAAGGCACCTCTTGCTGCCTCATTTAGGCATCAATCACCACATCCTTTCCTTCCTTTCCTCCCTCCTTTTGCTCCTTGGGAGCCTCTCTCAAAGCTTTCTAGCCTTTTTGAGAGATTTCTTTAGTGGGAAATATTTGGGGGAATTTTAGGGAGCATCTTAGGAGGCTCAAGGAGTAGTCGGCGGAGCTCCGAGCGTTAGCGAAGGGGTTTTTCGACGGTCAATTCCTTTTCTTTTATGCTCTTAATTATGCTTTTCATTGTGAATGTTGTGGAAATTTTAGCTAAGAGTAGCTAAACCCCAATTTGGGGTCTTGGAATGAAATTATAGTTTAAATATTGTTATAATTTCCTGTCTCTTGCCCTTTGTCCTAATTATTTGTATGAATGTGCTTAATGCTTTATTCAATCTGGCCAATTGTGTAATGATTCGATTCTTAATGGAAACTCGACGGAGAGAAGTTATGATAGATCATAATCCATACAACTAGTATAATTGCTCGTCGTGACACCGGGGTTAGATGATTAAACTTAGATACCAAAAATGAATCAGAGCGTAATAATTAATTATTTTTAATGGCGCTAAGGACACTTAGGTTGTTAAACGAAATTGATGAAATATTCATACCCTCATGGTGCTCTAACATTCATTCGACCACAGAGGTTTGGATGCAGAAGATCTAGGGTTTCTTCGGCCATATAACCTTTTTCGTTAAAAGATCACTCAGTCATCTTGCCTTGAAGGCATGACTCAGTGGGAGGTAATGAGTTGTCTTCTAACTCGCTTACAATCCCACTTTTGACCAGTCTCCCAATCCTATTGAGATTTATATGGCCTAACCTCAGGTGCCAATGATAGGTGTTCTCTTTAGGAGAAATCCTTTGCCTTTTATTAGTCTGAGTAGTAGCAGTCCTTAACATTTCAGTATGATTAACTGCTATACTCTCGAAAGGTCTTAAAACATATAAATTATTTTCCAACAACACTGAGCAAACATTAATTCTCTTTCTGGAAATGAAAACTTCATTTAATGAGCAAGATACGGAATATGTTTGTTCGAGCAAACAAGATACAAAAATCAAATTTCTTTTAATCTGTGGAACTATGTATACATTATCTAACAATATATACTTGTTATGTTGGAACAATAATTTCACGTACCCTACTACTATAGTTGTGACAATCTCTCTAGTTCCAACTCTGAGAGTCATCTCTCTAGTTCCAAGTTGTTCCCAGGAATCGATTCCTTTAATTGAAGAACAAACATGATTTGTGGCTCATGAATCGAGTATCCAAACCGAATTATCGTTCTCCATTAAACACGTTTCCAAGACTAATAAGTCTTTGGTTACTTTCTCGTAAGCTAAACAGTTTACTTGAGAACGTTCCTTATTTAAGACCATTAAATCGTTTACCACTCGCTTAATGTTAGTGTTCTTAGTAGTATGATCTAAACCGTGTAATTTTGCGTCAGACGAAGCGCATACATAATTCGACACACTGCTGAAAATAAACAAATAACCTGTATTAATTTTTTCACTAAACCCTTTATACATAATATCCAATCAAATTTAGCAAAACTAATTAAACACCCTATAATTCATAATTCTTTTGCAACGATACTTTAAAGGTTTAGAGCAACAACCACCAAGGGATGATTAGCTACTCCTCCTCTAAATCAATAAATTTTCAACCAAACCATAACACTAGAATAACTCTTATCTCCTTAGTATTTAGTTACCATTGTTCGGTCAATAAATTATTAACATCTTAATAATTTCCCGTAAGTGTGACCTACCATATTTCAGATTCCAGAGGCCTGCCCCAACAAGCTACAATCAAGAAAGACAATGTTCGAGTAAAATCTAAGAAACCCTACCCATTACGGAGTTCACCCTACTACCCCCATGCTCAAGCCTCCGAAGAGATGGTTACACTATTGGCAACACGTAGGCAGAGTATGAAATCTCAGAATGTACCAATGGAGGAGACCGTAGGATGTGTTGAAACACTTCCTACTCCCACTTACTATGTGTTGGGGTTTATGTCCTAAAACTCAAGTCTTGATTATCCTTTTCTAGTAAAAATATTATTCAGTGAAATTGTTTATTTTATATCTTAAATCCAATAGAAAGATCCATGGTTATAATATGAAATACTCGAACTATATAGTGGATATAGACATGGATCAAGTTTGAGTATATAACCTAAATGGTCTATAGTAAATGGATAAGGTTGGGTACCTTATCCTGGTAACACTACGGATGTGACCTACTTTGAGAATAAGGTAAACGATGTGATCCTGGATCATTCATGTAGAGGCATGCGAGTAGGGGCATCCTGTGTAAAAGATGTTTACACAAGATAGGACCGAGAAATAAGTCACTCTTACTTTATAACGTCGTTTACTGTTAAAACTGACTATTTCATGCGATGACCTAGGTAACTCGATCTTAATCTTGAGCTTGCTATGAACTCTTGTTCGTTTAGAATTATCCTTTGATCTGCATTGGTGAGAGTGGTCCAATAGTGTCATTCAATAATCCTACCATTTTGGGGATAAGACTAGATGGATAGTTGGGGACATAGTAAAGCAAGACATGATTCACTCCTACCAAGTTCAGGGATAGTAGAGAGGTTGTTCTCTTAAATGCTGACTCCGGACTTGACCAATGGCCCCACCCTCTCATTGGCCTAAAAGGGACTTTGTTTAGTGGTTGGACCATAAAAAAATTGTTCATTAGAGGACCAGTGGACTTTAGGAACAAAGATGTGCTATATGGGTAAAACGGACATTTGACCTAGCTATAGTAATGAACGATCTGTGAAGGATTGACTTACTAATCACGGTTATATCGAGTGGATGGAAATATACGTAACATGTGGGGAGTTCAACTACTAGGCTATAGTGGAGTGTCCTAGTAGTTAACAGATGTTTGTTAGCTAGGTTAAAAGGGTTTAGCAAGTTAAACCCCGTACCGTTGGAGCCCATCATCTGTAGATCCACTACATCCCCTTGCTAGCTTGAGACTAACCTTTGGAAAAATATGATGGAATGAATTAGAATTAGTTCAAATTCGTTTTAGGGAAAAAGTTGAATGGTTTTGACGTTGCCGATACGTCGGGTTTCTTATAAACCAATATGTGAGAGATTGAATAATTAAATATGATTTAAATACCAAGAACATGAATAGGAATTCATGTTGGAAATTGAAATTTCGAAAATGTTCGGGATTGAGGGCAAAATATTAATTTAATATTAGATATTAAATTATTTGTTTTTTTAAATTAATCTTGAATTAATTTAAAATTGAAAAATAAAAAATTGATTTTTTTTTTCAGATTATTAGTAATTAAAAACTGAATTTATAAAAGTATGAATTTGAAAATTCATTTTGAATTTTTGAAAATTCAAAAAAGGGTATTTTTTGGAGGTGGAGTGGTTTATGACTAATCCACTTCCTCATGAAGTGTCCTGCTCTTGTGAAGATTTTACATGTCAAATCCTCTATAAATGATAGAGATTAGCTCAAATGGGTAGAGCTTCTTGGTTGTTATGGTTCGTGATTCATTGGTGAAGAAAAACAACAAAAGAATCCGTTCCAAAGGCTCGAGGATAGCAAGGAAGATCCAGTAGTGGTTCGTGATTGATTTGTGATGAAAAACAACAAAAGAATCCAACCAATTTCTCCATTTTAAAGAGGTTGGTATTTTGTCTCTGTTTTTCTTCTCAAGAACAGCATGCAATTATTGATTAAATTGAGCTTATTAAGTGTGTAAGATCCAAAATTGCTTCCGTAATTTAGATATTAACACTTTCAATTGCTATCAGAGCATGATTTGGTCACCTAATTTGCTTTAATTTTATCATGGTGGGTAGCATTTTGAAATTTAATTTGCATGGGTGCTGAAATTGAAATATTACGGTTTTGGCAATTATTTACTCTTCAATTTGTTTATGAAATTGTAATTGCTCACATGTATATGAGCATTAATGTGTAGAGAAGAGTCTGTAATTTTTGGAGAGTCATCAGAGTCTGTTTAGTGTTGTAATTTATCGAAAGAATGGGAACAACTCAAGTTGGCCGACCAGGATGCACATGATGAGGACCGAGACCGAGACTGGGACCAGGAACCGGGAAGATGACCTGGTTTTTTTGGTCTAGTTCATTGGTGTTCAAGCAAATTGTGGTTCGGTTCGATGCCTTCCAAGCCGGTTCGGGTTTTTTCGAGATTCCCGAGAGCCTCACAACACATTAGTTAATTATTATTTGTAATAATTTAGTTGGTTACTTGCTTGAATTGCCAAAACTGGTCCATTTCAGTGTGGTTTAATTATTTATGCTTTGTGAATGCATGTTATAATTAGAATGAATGAAATATGCATAAGAGTATGTCATATAGATTTAAAATCCCACCATAGGAAGCATGTTTCATGCATTTAAGTATGTTATAAAGATTTATAATATAAGTATGTGTGATTTAGGTTTCATGTTAGATCCATTCTTAATGAATAGTTCACGTTAATTATAATTGTTATATATTCTAAACGAAAATGAACAAGCATGCAACATGAAACTTCCTTAACTCTATATTAAAGCGTTAACATCAATTAGAAAGCATGTTATAGGTCGATCTCTATTATAATCGAGTTATATATAAACGAAAATAGACGTAAAAGCTATAACAAAGATAATTGCATGCTCACCTAGGGTTAAAACAAACCAATTTCATAGAATAGGTCGATAACTTGTAAAGATAAGGTTACAAGAGAACTTACCCGGTTCGATGCTGTCTAAGGCTAGAGGTATTTAAGTTGACGGTTTACGGAACACCTCCTACCTGGGCATCGGGCCAGTACTTGAGTTAGGTTAACCTAGGTTTTACGAGCATGCACGTGAGAGATGTAAGGTTATAAATCACCTAGACATTGTAGGTTAATTTATAACCTAGACTTAGGTAAATATTCAATTAGTTGGAATATGCCTAAGTAACAATTTACCCAACATCGTTAAAATACTAAGTGGGAGAAAAGATAAACATAGTTTTTTCTCACGCTCTCCTTATAAATTCACACGGTGAGATTTATTCTTGGCCTCGTGTTGCTTACTAACGCAACTGTTCCATTCGGAAGGTGTTTGCATAAGTCAATATCAATGTGAATGGAGAAAGTATTTAAAGTAAGTGGGAGAAGGAAGCATGTCAACGCATCATACGGTCTCTTCCATTAGTTTACACCGTGAGATCTCTATGTTGCGCCTACTAAGTATGCCCTAGAGCTACCACGCCATTCGGAGGGATGTAACATAGGGATCGAAACACAGTAAGGACCAGAATTGGATAAGGATTTCTTAGAACCATTCCCAGCATTAGCTTTTCCATTCGGTAGCATTGATGGGGTTGTTCTCTAAAATGTTAGAAACTTGATGGTCACACTTACAAGGTAAACCAATCACTACTACAAAAACAGTATTACTTGACGCTTTTGGAATGTCAAATTTTTATACTCTTGACGCTTTTAAAAGCGTCGAGAGAGCCACTGTCAAGAATAAGGTATCGAAAATGGAGCGTCAAGATATTCTTTCCTTGATATTTTTTAAACGTCAAGAATATTAACATAGTTGACATTTTTAAAGCGTCATGTGTATGGATTTCTTGACATTTATTAAACATCATTTTTGTTAAAACTTGACATGCTTAACGTGTCAAATGATACTTTATCTTGACATTTTAAAATTGTCAATTTAAAAAGTTTTTGACACATTTTACATGTCATGTTTGTTTGTGATTTTTTTTTTCCAATTATAATAGTCGTTCCCTATTATCTTGGATCTCCTACAATTTGATATATTGAGAAGGACATAATTTCGTCAACCAAATAAATAGTACACACTCAAGATATATCAACCAAATTTCCACCAATAACATTAACAAAATTCATATATGGACAATTCCAAAATTACAAGAACTATTAACCCAATAAAATAAGTATAGCATGGTCACATATAATTTCCATAACATTATGGTGTTTGTCAAGTACAATATTGTCGATTGCAAAAAAAAAAAAAAAAAGGAAAACAAAAAACCCACATAACTCTTTGAAGGTTGATTGAACGTAGTGCAATTTCTACTTGAAGCCATTGACGATGCATAGGAACAACAAATCTGACAGATAAGAAACAAATAAGGTAAGCAAGTGAACTAATAAAGCTAAAACAATCCAAGCTTTAGAAGCATAACATCAAAATTTATAACAAACCTAAACAACCAAATCTTACCAACTTTTTGCTTAGTAACCAAAGGTAAATAAAAAAGGAAAAATTACACATAAAATCCAACCAAGACCACAAAAAAGATGACCAGAACAAAAATGCAACATTTAAATTTTATCACTACTAAATACTAATGCAAGTGCTAGTTCATAGAACTTCTAATTGATTAAGATTTTAAAGGATTTCAAACTCAAAGAAATGGGGAATAAACCAAACCTTCGAGTGGACTTTGTGAGTTCTGTGCCTTTAATCTTGCTGGCTGAAAAGATAAACAACTTAGTGTCAGCTCAATTTCTCTTTTTCTATTTCCTAAAATAGATTCTTATTAATGCTCATTCCAACACCTTCCTAAAATAAGTGATGATGACAATCAACACAAATATTCACAATGTTCCTAAATGACCAGAGTCCACACTGTCAATTTCAAACTTAAAAACTACCATTAATATTAGATAGTGTACTTTCAAGAATTTCTGTCATTACATAGTGTACTTTTAACAATCTTTTTCTTCAAATTGATAAGTAACCTTCTTTGTTTTCTCCCCCATCACTTCAAGCTTCACCAAATCAAGCCAAACCCCATCAACAATGAACAATTAAGAACATATATTCCCCCACAGTTTCAGAGATCCAACAATGAACAATTTTCAATGTCATAAACAGAGAGAGATAAGGAAAATAAGAAGAATACAAACACCAAGAAATAGAGTTTGTTTCAAGTGTGCCCTGCATCAAATGTTTCATATACCCCTAAAGTTTATCCATAAAATGTCAATACCATAATTTTGTTCACAACAACACAATCAACCTTCTCCTAGGGAATGGATTCTTTTATGGGGTTACAAGTGTTGCATTTAGATAGCCAATCAACTTTTTAGGGATTACAAGTCTTGTATTTAGATAGCCAACCACAGAAACTCCATTGCATATCTATAATATATAGATAACAGTAACAACATAGAATGAGAAAAGACATTATTTACCCAGAAAGTTATTTCCTAGGTAATGGATTCTTTTGTGGGGTCGGAGTAGTAGGTGGTTTAAAGAAAGCAAGAAATTAAAAAGGAGGTAAAAGAAACCAACCGATGTTCTTTGCTGTTCGGGCTTCCAATTTCACTCCAAATTGACAAATAAATCACCAAACGCTATGGATACCTTTAAATTGAAATCTAACATAAATGGGTATTTGAATAACACTAAAATCAACCCAAATCCTTGATGTAAACCACTTACCCAATGCTGAAATTGCTCAAAGACGTTGAAAGTCGAAGACCCACTGCTTGAATCGTTGAAATTTGAAGGGAAAGCGTGCTGAACGAAACTAATAGTGAGTGGGTATTCAATTAAACATGTTAATCAACCAATACAACCTTCAATCCAACTCACCTATGGTCGAATTCGCTATAAAACCCATTAAAAACGCCCAAAAACACTGTTATTCGCGCTTAAATAGAGCACCTGCCGGAAAATTGTGAAAACAGCTGCTGCCCTGCTTGAAACTCGCTGAAAAAATGATAGAAAACAGAGATGGAGATCACGAGTGAGAGAGAGAACGAAGGAGAGAGAGGAATCGAGCCTTGAGGAGTGAAAAACCGAGAGAAATACACTAACCCACGTAGAAATCATCGTTGACCGCGCGAAGGAGTGCTCGACGCTGATGAACCGTCGCTGCTGTTGCGCCGTCGTCGGAGCTATTCGTCGGAGAGGAGGGGACACACATGGCTGGGAGAAAGAGATGGTGAGAGGATTGAGATGGTGAGTTAGGGCTTTTAAAATCGTGAATGGTGGGGAAAGGAGAAGCTTCGGAAAATTCTTTTATTTTAAACTAAACTATTCTTGACATCTAAAACATGGCAAGTAAATTAAGATAAAACTTGACATTTTTTAAAAGTCAAATTTTATGTTAGTGTTGAAAACATCTGAAAATTTCCGTCAACCTCCGCCTTTTTTTTATTTTTCTTGACATTTCCTCCACCTTTTTTCATTTTTCTTGACATTTTTTTTAGAAAATGCATGTTACTTGACATTTTTTTTATTAAAATGTCAAGTGATTAAAAATTGCAAATGTCAAGTAAGATAGATTTTGTAGTAGTGAATGGTTAGCTTATTCTTGATCGAAGTAGCGATAACCAAAAACGATGCCGAAATAAAGAAGTTATTATGGTTATAGATTTTAGTCAAGAATGTCTTGGTTTAGTGAAGGAGTGATTGACTACCCCTCGGTAGCAGTTATTCTGACTCACTGAAGTATCGTTGCAAAATAATTATGAGATGGGTACATTATTCCTTTTGCTAAACTCAAATTGGATTTATTAATAATCAATATAATTCATTAATAAATGATTTATTTATGTTTTTCAGCAAGTCTAGCTCTTTAGTACAAATATTAGCTTCAGAAAAACTTAACAACGACAACTATGGAACCTGGATATCAAATTTAAATACAGTATTAGTGATTGATGATCTTCAATTCGTCTTAATGGAAGAATGTCCACCTAACCCTGGCCCGACAGGAAGTCCAGTAAATCGAAACGCCTATGACAGATGGACTAGAGCCAATGATAAGGAAAATGTCTTCATCCTGACAAGCATAAGTGATGTTCTGTCTAAAAAGCATGAGGGCATGACGACGACGAAGGAAATAATGGACTCATTGTAGGCGATGTTTGGACAATTGTTGGGTTCCTAAAGTGAGTAAAAATATTGTATAAAAGACTCTAGAACTCTGTGCAAGTATACACAATCCACAACAAGTAATAAGTATTATCAATCTAAGGCCTGAACTAGCTTCCACTTTATCTATTTTGTATAGCTCTTTAATGATTTCAAAGATAGTAAAAATGTTTGGTTTTTGTAAAAATAATGCTGAAGCAAAAGAAATGACAGAACATAAAATAATCAAATAGGCAGACAGTTTGGAAATAGGCACTGGTCAGGAATTAGTAATTGTTTTAAAAGATGCTCTAGCAATATTATTGATCATGCAAACTATCACAATATTATTAGCGGATTCTTCCCGGAACTCCAGATTTTTTGGAATGTGTTTCAAACCCAATGAAGCACGACCGATCAAGCACTAGGAAACTGGCTATCCCTAGCTCAGTCACTGGCGTTCACCAATACACAATGATCGTAGTGTGATTAATCGCCACACACTCTCTAAATCATCCTTGAAACTAGAGAGAGGTATTCTTACCGGCTGGCCAGGCAGGCATAGAAAAGAAACAAGCACAACAATTAACCAAGTTGCAATAATCAATATATTACTTAAGTTAAGCACGTCAATCACATTGTTCCTAACCAATGCCTAAGCTACTTAGTTCATAATATGCATGGAGACACAAATTACAATCTGAGTAGGCATGTCCATAATCACAAGATAATAGAAGAAAATATTAATCTCCAATCTGAGTAGGCGTTGATCAGCTTGCAAATGATGGCCTTCTTGATGGTCTCCGATCTGTCTTCACTATTCGGCTCCCAAAGGTGGAAGGAACTTTCCAAGAATGGAATGTTTTCTCCCAAAGTGGAATGACTTTGACTTGGGCGGCTACTTCCTTTTATAGAAGGATAGGAGGCTTGAATTAGGTCAACCTGGACACGTGTATGGCTCTCCTTGCTCCTTTATCCCGAAAATAACTCAACAAAAGTCGGTTCATGAAGTTGGCTAACGAGCTGTGACGTGGCAGTTTTGCTTCGAGTTTTGATGCAGCACAAAATTTTCTCCCTCCAGTCACTTAGCAATGCATTATGCATAAAATAATTTCCAAAGCTTCCATTCTTCCAAATGGGTTAAAACATGTAATATCTATCCAAAACCAACCCTATTAAGCACAAAAGACACACAAATCATTATAGAAATGAGGCCTAAATAACTACCTTTTTGGCAGTTATCACACCCCCAAACTTGAACTATTGCGTGTCCCGAGCAATGCTAACCATCCTTTCCTTAAGAATTCAAAACATTAGACAAATAGTAGCTTAATCAAACCAGACAATCCAACACTACCTTCTACCTTTACCTGAGCACTCTGCAAAACCAAGCTCTGCTGCAGCAAAATAATTCCTCCAACATGGACAAATAATCACCACTTTTAACTCAATTCTAAGAACTTACCACAGCTTAGCTCTATTATCAGACATCTTAAAATATATTTTTTTAAGGGGTTTATTTTTGTTTTTCAGACTTAGCAACCCTTCAGTCATAAGCTCTTAAGCATGGGATGACCCACTTCATGGTGTAGTATACCATTGCCTCGAGCTCATCACCAACTAGGCTCGATACTCTTTGAAAAGGTAAAAAATCCTTAGCTATTCTATCTCTTGCCCCTCAGAATGGCAACATTTTATGATGAAGCTCACCTAAGTTTTGGGAGACAGAAAAACTGTTAGATTATCATTCATCCTTCAAAACTTTTGCTCCATGAATTTTCTCAGCAAAATTTTCAACAATCAACTTTTTTCAGCAAATAATTTTTTCTCATTTTTCCTATTTCCTAGGTCATCTTTTGACGCGAAGAAAAACTGTGGGTATCACAAATGTCCCTGGTTACTCAATAACCTAACAAAATTTTAAATGAAGGAGAGGAATGCTCGAGCAAAACAATTGGAGTAGCAAAAAGTTCCCCAAACTTGAATTATTCTTTGTCCCCAATGAATCATCAATTTTGCAGTTTATACCCCCAAACTTAAATTTTTCCATCTGAATTTTAAACTGAGCGTGGGACTAAAACTAAGCGTAAAGTGGATCATAAAAGTCAACACTACCTCCAAAATCTTATTTGCCGCAGAAACAGACCAGACGAGAAGAAATGCTCAAGCGAACGGTTTCTGGAGATCAGAATACCTTAATCTAATTAAGATTAACCAGTCCAAGCTTCAAAAATCCAGAAGAAAACAGTTAAGTTTGAGTTACTCAGTGCTCATAGAACAGAAACATCGAGGAAATTTCATTAAAACAAAGAAAACGAAATTACAAAGCAGATATATATATATTTTTATTAAGAAGTAGAAACACAAAAAGAAGCAAACAAAACATTAATAGAAAAGGAGATTAGAAAATGCGCGAGCAAACAAAAATTTAAGAAGAAAAATTATTCTCGCTCAAGGCCACTTCATCCTTCAGTCCTCTTGGCTCGGCTAATTTTCATCATCCTCTTCTCCTCTTTCAACCGGTGGGGGTCGAATCCAGGGGTTCAACAGATCCTCAGGGAATGCAGGAAGGGCTGGATATGGGTTGGAAAAATTCTCTTGAAGCGCCTTCTTTAGATTGGCATCACGATTTTTTACATAGTTCTAGACGGTCAAAGCTTGCCTCTCGGCAAACTCTTGCCTACTCGCCGAAAGTGCCAGTTGTTCTAAAATCGCGTTGATGTTGTAGATAAGCCCACCTTGACTTACCTCCTGCATACGCTAAAGTCGTGCCAAGTTAGGCGTGTCGATAATTCCTTTGTCAAGCAAACATATATCCTCTGGAACCATGGGCACTCCTGCCCTACTAGAACGTCCAGCTTTCTTTTTCCAACATCCACAAATTCCAGCTTTCTTTTTCCAACATCCACAAATTCCACTAGTAATGATCTTTCCTACGTCAATGCTGAGAGAGCTCAAGATTGCAAAAGCTAGAAGAACCCGTTCCCTGGAGATTGTCGAGTCGTGTGTCGTTGGAAGCATCCTTTGTCAAATAAGCCGACTGGAACGTCCTCTTCTCAGTCTTGGACAGCTGCCACTATGCCCCTTCAATATCTGCCTCCCGCACAGCCTCACTCAGCTGCTCATTAGATGGCGCTACAACCATCTCATTATATGCCGCATGGGGGAAATTCTGAAGGTCAGTGCGTTGATAGCACTAAGACTCCAGTCTACCTCGACTCCTCAAACAATCACCTAGAAACCATATTCATTGGCAATATTAGCATAAAATTCACGCACCACCTGTGCGTTTACAGACTCAGTCTTCGTAGAAAACAACTCCCAGTCGTGGTCTGTAATACCGGTCCTTAGAAAATGCGGAAGATCACGGCTGAATCCTCTCTCAAACAGGAAGTCTCTTTTAAGTAGCTCAGCGTATTTTGCTCTGGCAAAATTGTTGACGAAGCGTTCGTATGGTAACTGTGGTTCTTCTATTTCATCGTGTTCCTCCGATGCTTCAGCAACACTTTTGCCCTTTTCTGCCCTTCGCTTGAGCAACTGCTCTTCCTCAGCCTTCTTCTCTACTTCGTCTCTTGCCTTTTCTTCAGCTTATTTTTTCTCTCGTTCCTCTCGCTCTGCCTTCTCTTTCGTAGAAACCGACGATGGTGGTGATGGGGTATTAGTTCGAATCACTTGAATGCGCCCAGCCTTTCGCTTAATGCGGTGACGTTTCAGAGGTTCGGGCATGATGACCTCAACACGAGCCTCCTGAACTGGCTCTCTTTCAGTCGCGACCTCTACCTGCACATCCTCATTCTGTTTCTCCTGAAGTTCCTCGGTATGTCCCTCTTCCTGAAGTTCCTCGGTATGTCCCTCTTCTTGAACTTCTTCTTGAACATCAGGTTCTTGTGGGTCTCCTTCTTCTACTGTGACAGTCTCATCCTCTGTTGCCTTTTCTTGTACCTCAGCTCTCTACTGTCGTCTTCTTCTCTTGGCTTCTTTCTCCTCCGGTGTCTTTTTCTTCTTCGTCTTTACTTTCTGTACCTTAGGGGTAATCGGTATCTCTTCCTCCTCATTCTCTCTTTTTTCCTCGCTTTTGTTTTTGCCAAGAAGGACTTAAGGGTTTTACAGAGAATAAAAGTGAAAAAGAAAGCAAAAGATGAAAGCAAGAAGATGAAGTAAAAGAAACGTACCGAGGGTCGCCAATAAATAAGGCTTCAGCAAAATAAAATCCTAACAAAAAAATCTTGCTCTCATTAAATTGAAATGACCGTTTTAAATCGCATGGAATCGGTAGAATTAAACCGTCAAACGATAAAATATGGAATTCAAACGCCCATGGTAAATAATTATGCGTTGACACGTGGCAGCATCCATGCAATCTACCTTCCCATAGAAAATTTCAAATCTAACGGTAAAAATAATTACTCCAACAAACCCCTTCCTATTCGGACGATTTGCTTCAGCCATAACTTTGTCGCAACAACCTTTTAAACCTTAAAAATCTTGGATATGGAATTGGAATTTCAAAGCAGGAGAATCAATTCTTTTAAATTTAAATTTAACCGATCAAATCAAATCTAATCCTCTTTATTCTTGAAGCCGAATTAATTAGAGAAAATCTTTATTAAACCTAAACTAAACAGAATTAGAATAACTGAAAATAAAATCTAAATCTAAACTACAATCTAATAAAATCTAATCCAAACTAATTAAAAGATAATTCAAATAAATAAATTGAAAATAAAATCCAACAAAATTAAATAAAATTTTAATAGACAAAGATAAAATCTAAAATAAATTCTACGGAATTTAAAAATACCAACGGACTGAAAATAAATCCTACAAAATTTAAATAAACCAAATCTCACCTAATCGAAATTAAAAATAAATCAGCGAAAAATCAAAACAAACACTGGGAGCTCAAAATATTGCTCTGTAAAATGCTCCTGCAAACATCTTGCTCTCTTAATCATTAATCAACCTGAGGGAAGGATATTTCGACTGAAACTCCTCACCCCAATAATGTTTCACACGCTGTCCATTCACCTTGAACACTCTACCATCTTTTTCATCCTGCAAAGTAATTGCTCCATGGGGGAAAACCTCAATCACAACAAACGGTCCTGACCATTTTTTATCTTCCCAGGAAACATTTTTAATCTAGAATTATAAAGCAAAACCTTCTGACCCTTGACAAACTCTTTAGAATTAATTTTCATGTCATGCCATAGCTGAGTCATTTCTTTATATATTTTCGCATTCTCATAAGAAAATTGGCGAAATTCCTCTAATTCATTAAGCTGCATCATTCTTATTGCTCCTACACGACTCAGATCAAAATTTAACTTTTTCAAAGCCCAAAATGTTTTATGCTCTAGCTCTAGTGGTAAATGAAAAGTTTTCCCATATACTAACCTATAGGGAGACATACCTAGAGGAGTCTTATAGGCAGTCCTATAAGCCCAAAGTGCCTCATCCAACCTAAAAGACCAATCATTCCTAGATGGATGGACTACTTTCTTTAGAATAGATTTAATTTCCCTATTACTAATTTCAGCTTGACCATTTGCTTGTGGGTGATAAGGGGTAGCTATCCTATGCTTAATCCCATACTTAGCTAACAGCTTAGTTAAGATATTATTAACACAATATGTACCCTCATCACTCACTAGAGCTCTAGGTGTCGCAAACCGCGCAAAGATGTGCAATTGAAGAAACCTTGCTACTGTATTGGCATCACTCTGATGGCATGCGATGGCCTCCACCCACTTTGACAAATAATCAACTGTCAATAAGATAAAAACATTGCCATTAGAAAAGGGAAATGGTCCCATAAAATCAATACCCCATACATCAAATAATTCAACTTCTAAAATGTAAGTAAGAGGCATTTCATCTCTAGGCCCTAAGTTTCCTCTCCTTTTGCAAGCATCACATCACTTGTAAAACCAATGGGCATCCTTAAATAAGGTAGGCCAGAAGAATCCACAATGCAAAATCCTCATAGCTGTCCTCTGACCGCTGAAATGACCTCCATACGACGAACAGTGACATTGCTCCAGGATTTCATTTGCTTCATCACCTGAAACACACCTACGAATAATATCGTCAGAGCATTGCTTATACATAAATGGCTCATCCCAATAGAAAAACTTTGCATCATGCTTAAACTTTTTCTTCTGCCTCCAATCCATGTCAATAGGAGTGACTCCTTTTACCAAAAAGTTTGCAATATCAGCATACCAAGGGACATCCCCGACTACCTTTACCTCTATAGCAAAATGTTGTTCATCCGGAAAAGAGTCTGAAATGGTAGATTGCTCCAGCAAAGATGATGATGAATCAAGACGAGACAAATGATCTGCAATGACATTTTCTGATCACTTCTTGTCCTTTATCTCCAAGTCGGACTCCTGCAATAATAAAACCCAACGAATTAGTCTAGGCATTGCATCTTTCTTAGACCTTAAATACCTTATTGCCGCATGATCCGTGAACACCGTGACTTTGGATCCAACCAAATATGGCCGAAATTTCTCAAAAGCAAACACCACAGCTAACAACTGTTTCTCAATAGTTGTGTAGTTGACCTATGCCTCATTTAAAACCCTGCTTGCATAATATATAGGATTGATAAATTTGCCCTGCTTTTGCCCCAACATAGCACCTACTGCAGCATCACTCGCATCATACATTACCTCAAATGGTAAATTCCAATTAAGTGCACGAGGAATGGGTGCTGAGATTAAAGCAGCCTTTAAAGTCTCAAAAACCTTCCTACAATCTGCATTAAAGTAAAAAACATGATCAATACACAATAAGTTATAAAGAGGTTTACTGATTTTGTAAAAATCATTTATGAACCTCCTATAAAATCCAGCATGACCTAAAAAACTCCGAATTCTCTTCACTGAATTCGGTGGTTTTAATCTCTCAATAACCTCAATTTTTGCTATATCAACTTCTAGACCATTCCTAGAAATCCTATGACCTAACACTATGCCCTCCTTCACCATGAAGTGGCATTTCTCCCAATTTAGAACTTTATGGGTATCCTCACATCTCTTTAACAGCTGACCTAAATTATCTAAACAACTCTGAAAAGACCCTCCAAAAACTGAAAAATCGTCCATGAATACCTCGACAATGGACTCAATCATATCAGAGAAAATTGCAAACATACACCGTTGAAATGTTGTTGGAGCATCGCAAAGGCCAAAAGGCATTCGCCTAAAAGCAAACGTCCCATAAGGACAGGTGAAAGTGGTTTTTTTCTGATCCTCAGGAGCAATAGTAATCTGGTTATACCCAGAATAACCATCTAAGAAACAGTAGTAGGCCAGACTAGCCAATCTATCCAACATCTGATCAATAAATGGTAGAGGGAAATGGTCCTTACGGGTAGCTTTATTAAGCCTCCTGTAATCCATGCAAACCCTCCAGCCAGATACCGTCCTGGTTGGGATCAACTCGTTGTCTTTATTGCTTACCATAGTGACACCTCCTTTATTAGGAACACATTGGACAGGGCTTACCCAATTTCTATCTGCAATTGGATAAATGATCCCAGAATCCAACCATTTAATCACCTCCCTTTTAACAACCTCTTTCATTGCAGGGTTAAGCATTCTTTGTTGCTCAATACTCCTAAAGGATCCCTCCTCTAGAGTGATTTGGTGCATAGAAAAAGATGGGCTTATTCCCTGAATGTCAGCCAATGTCCAACCTATAGCTTTGCGGTATTGCTGCAGCAACTTTATTAAGGTCTCCTCATGCTCTGGCATTAAATCTGATGCAACAATAATGGGCAATGTCTCACCTTCCTCAAGATACACATACTTTAGATGATCCGGCAAGGGCTTCAAATCTAAAGTAGGTGCCTCAATCAGGTATGGCTTAATAGGAGGAGCCTTCCTTTGATCTAAATCTAAAGACTCAAAAACATCCTCACACCTAAACACCTATTTTTCATTTTTTCTTTCTAATAAACAAAACCTCTAAATCTCCTACACTAACCTCTCCATGATCTTCCAAAGGCTTATTAGTCGAATCATGTATTGTTGTCTCAATAACTGTGCTCTCCATAATCCTAATGAAGGAGCAATCCTCCATTTCGTCTGGATACTTCATGGCTTTAAACACATTAAATTTCACTTCCTCATTACAGACTCTCATTGTTAATTCCCCTTTTTGAACATCTATTAACGCCCTACCAGTAGCAAAAAATGGACGACCTAAAATAATTGGAACATCTTTATCAGCATCATAGTCTAAAATAATAAAATCAACAGGAAATATGAATTCATCTACTTTCACTAAGACATCCTCAATTTTACCCTCTGGATATGTGATAGACCTATCAGCTAGTTGGAGTGTGACTGTGGTAGGCCTAGCTTCACCAATACCTAGCTTCCGATAGACCGAAAGAGGCATAATGTTAATGCTTGCACCTAAATCACAGAGTGCTCTACCTAACTCTTTTCCACCTATAGACACAGGTATGGTAAATGATCCTGAATCCTTAGCCTTGGGTGGTAGCCCATTCTTAAGAAAAGCACTACACTCCTCAGTAAGAGATACAGTCTCAAACTCACCTAACCTCTTCTTTTTAGATAAAATATCCTTAAGAAATTTAGCATTATTAGGCATCTGCTCTATAGCTTCTACTAAAGGGATATTTATATGCAACTGCTTAAGAATCTCTAAAAACTTTTTAAATTGACTATCCTGATTCTTAGGCCTTTGCCTCTGTGGAAAAGGTAGAGGTGGTACATAAGGTGGGGGCGGCACATAAGGTGGTTCTACATTTGGAACAGAACCAGATGCTCCAGCATCTTTATTGCTGCCTCCAGCACCCTGACCAATCTCCAACTCTTTCTCAACAACAACATTTTTATCACTATTCCTTTCTATATCCTGAGTCTTTCTAGGATCTTCTAGTGGCTTACCACTCCTAAGAGTTACTGTCTTTA
Source organism: Luffa acutangula (assembly GCA_036850905.1). NCBI lineage: Eukaryota > Viridiplantae > Streptophyta > Magnoliopsida > Cucurbitales > Cucurbitaceae > Luffa > Luffa acutangula. Next base: position 13,160,740 of record CM072087.1, read on the forward strand.
TCTGCTCCTTACCTTCCCTTCTAGGGTGTTCAGTATCTGATGGAAGTTTCCCCAAAGGCCTTGCCTTTAGCTCATTAGCTAACTGGCCCACTTGCAATTCCAAGGCTTTCATTGAAGCTTGATTACTTTGAATTGCGACATCTGTACGAGCCATATATTCTTTCATCATGGCCTCAAGAGAACTCCCCCAATTTTGTTGGGGCAAAGTCTGCTTATTTTGTTGGGGCAATACCTGTGATTTAGCAAATCCCGACTACTTCACCTTTTGTTGTGCTTGCACATTACTTCCTTGTCCTCCCCATGAGAAGTTGGGGTGGTTGGGCCAACCTGGATTATAAAAGTTAGAAAAAGGGTTATTCCTCTGATTACCTACAAAAAACACAGAAGTTGGATTGCTGGTGCAAAACTCGTAGTTGTGGTCTTCACCACAATAGACACATGCTTCCTCTGTGACTTGGTTCACCAATGCAGCAAGCTCCGCAGCTGGTGGCTGCTGATGACTAATCATTGTAACATTCTTAAGAGCGTTAGCAATCATTGCAAGATAAGCCCTAATGGTGGACATACCATCAACTTCTAACACACTATTAACCTTTTTATTTGTGCATCTAACATCCGACCACTGACAACTATTAGTAGATATTCTTTCTAAAATTTCATAGGCTTCATTATATTGAAAATTGTTGCAAAAAGGGCCCCTCCAGCCAAAGCATCGACCATACCCTGGGTTACTCCGTTTAACCCATTGTAAAATATTTCCATTTGGATACAATGAGGTAAACCATGGTGGGGACACTTTCGCAAAAGTTCCTTGAATCTTTCCCAAGCCTCACTAAAAGTTTCATCTTCAAGTTGCCAAAATCCTACTATTTCACTCCTTAATTTAGCATTTCTATTAGGCGGGAAATATTTACTTAAAAAATTTTCAGCTAACTCATCCCATGTCTGAATCGATCTTGGAGCAAAAGAATTTAACCACGCCTTTGCTCCATCTCTAAGAGAATACGAGAACAAAGTTAATCTAAGAGCATCTCTAGGCACTCCTTGAATTACAAAAGAATCACTAACTCCTAGAAAAGACTTAAGATGTAAATGAGGATCTTCAGATGACAAACCATAGAATTGCCCCACGGTTTGCAACATTTGAAACATTATCGGTTTCATTTCAAAATTCGCCGCTTGAATTTGAGGACGTGCAATCCCTGGATTCAACTCATCAAACATTTGAAAAGCATACGCTCAAATGGCTCTGGTCCTATCGTTCGCAACCAAGATAGGATTCTCAGCCTGATTATTTTGCTGCTCATTTTGCTCCAGCGGCGGATTTGGTTGCAGTAACAGATTCTGTTGGGGGTTCACTGGATCTTCAGGACCCTACGGGAGACGCGACACGTTATCCATTTGGTTCTGGTTCCTGTGCTGCTCTCTCCTTCTTCTCTTGAATGTCTTCTCGATTTCTAGATCAAGCTCAAACTGTACCCCAGGCGGATCGCTCATGCACCAAACTCACACCTGTAAAAACAAAAGAACCAATCAAAAAGTTATAGCACCAAACCACTAAAACACATACACAAAACAGATCAGATAAAAACTTATTCAAATAACCGGCAACGGTGCCAAAAACTTGTTGGGTTCCTAGAGTGAGTAAAAATATGGTATAAAAGACTCTAGAACTCTGTGCAAGTATACACAGTCTGCAACAAGTAATAAATATTATAAATCCAAGGCCTTAACTAGCTTCCACTTTATATGTTTTGTATAGCTCTTTAATGATTTCAAAGATAGTAAAAATGTTTGGTTTTTGTAAAAATACTGCTGAAGCAAAAGAAATGACAGAACAGAAAATAATCAAATAGGTAGACAGTTTGGAAACAGGCACTGGTCAGGAATCAGTAATTGTTTTAAAAGATGATCTAGCAAAATTATTGATCATGTAAACTCTCGTAGTATTATTAGCGGGGTCCTCCCGGAACTCCGGATTTTTTGGAATGTGTTTCAACCCCAATGAAGCACGACTGATCAAGCACTAGGCAACTGGCTATCCCTAGCTCAATCACTGGCGTTCACCAATACACAATGATCGTAGTTTGATTAATCGCCACACACTCTCTAAATCATCCCTGAAACTAGAGAGAGGTATTCATGGGAGGTGTCTTCAAATTGAATTTTGCATGAAAATCAATTCAAAATTGATTTTCAATTTTATGTAAAAATCCATTAACCTTAAACTATTTTTAATTTCTTTTAAAGTTAATCAAAAATCAATTTCTAAATTAATTAAACTAATTTTAATTAATTGGTTTAATTCAATATCAAAATATTAAATTAAATAAATATGCCAAACCCGAACTCTCTTAAATCCCGATAACTTTGAATCACTATTAAAATTAAAACCGAACATGTATCGAATACATTTTCAAATATTTAAATCATATTTAAATAATTATAACTCTCTTAATAATAATAATTTAATTTAAAAATTAAACTAAAATATGTTAAGTATATCGTACATAGTTAACGTTAACTCCCTAATTCAAATTTGAACGTATTTCAAATTCTTTTATCACTCTGTTCTAAGGTTAATCTGTTTGAGCTAGCAGGGGGACCTAATGGACCTACAGATCATGGGCTCCAACGATTCGAGATTAACCGGCCTAACTCTTTCAATCCAAGTTAACCAACATTCGTTAACTAACTGAACACTCCACTATAGCCCGTAGCTGAGCTCCCCTCACTGTAGATATATTTCTTTCCACCCAATATAACCGTGATTAGTAAGTCAATCCTTCACAGGTTGTTCGTAACTAGGTCAAAAGTCCGTTTTACCTTTATAGCACTTCTTGTTCCTTAAGTCTCTAGTGAGTCCATAATGAACAATTTGTTTGTGATCCGACCACGAAACCTAAAACCTCTCGGGCCAATGAGAGGGCGGCGCGCCTTTGTTCACGTTCCGGAGTCAGCACTTAAGAGAACAACCTTTCTACTATCCCTAAAGACGGGTAGGAGTGAGTTCCATCTTACAGGACTATGTCCCCAGCTATCTACTCGGTCTTATCCCCAAAGTGGCAGGTTTATTGAGTGGCGCTTATGGGCCACTCTCACCTATGCAAATCAAAGGATAATCCCGAATAAACAGGAGTTCATAGTTAGCTCAGGATTAAGATCGAGTTACCTAGGTCATCACTTTGAAATAGTCAGTTTCACAGTAAACTGCGTTATAAAGTGAAAGTTACTTATTTCACGGTCTAGTCTTATACAAACCTTTGTTGCATAGGACACCCCCACTCACATGTCTCTACATGAACGATTTAGGATCACATCGTTTGTATTAAAACAAAGTGGGCCTCGTCACATAGTTTTTCCTAGGATAAGGTACCCAGTCTTATCCTTATACTATAGACCGTTTAGGCTATGTACTTGAACTTGATCCACTTCTATGTCACTACATAAAGTTCAAGCATTCATATCATAGCCATGGATTCTAGTTTATTGGACTTGGGTTAATAAATGCATAGTAAAACCAATCTTTCGACAACAAAAATAAAAACTATTCTAATAAGTTTTATATATAAATTTATTACATTTACTATCCACGAGTTTTAGGACATAAACCCCAACAGATGTTATACGAATGGACCAACATAAAATTCTGGATCCGCCACCGCATGTGACATACATTTTCATTAGTCGGTAAATGAATAGAATCCATCCAATGAACTTTACGTAAAGCCTATTTGGAGGTTTTAGTTCCTAACAGGAAGAGGTTGGTCATCACATTGATTTTTAGAAATTAACAATTTTAGTAGTTGTACAATGTTTATTTTACAACAAAAAAAAACAAAAAAAAAACAAAGTTCTCATGGGAAAAAGAAGGTCTTTAATAATCACAGTGATTTACAAAGTCAAAGAACATGTAAATGATGGTTTATGATGGTGCAACCTGTTATTGCAATCACTTTTACATCTTCGTTATTTTATTTACATGCTTTCATATAGGGCTTTTAGAAACTAAAATTTTGTATCAAATAATGCATGTAGTTTTCAATAAGTTATGTTATACAATCATAGTGACTTACAAAGTTAAATAATGTGTTAATGAATTTTTAAGACTCTACAGCTTGTTATTACAATCATAATTACATCACCATCATTTTTTTCAATGCTTTTATGTATGGTTGAATATATATTACAAATTATTTTTATTAGACTATTTTTTCACTCATTCAAAGTAGCGAGTATTATTTATACCAAATATGACCAATGCATGTTAAAATAAAGTACTAATGTCTTCGTTGTTGATAGTTTTGTTTCTTTCATCTTATGTTTGATTTCCAAATTTTTTATGGATTTTTTAGGAGATTGACTATCATTTTCGTTATTAATTTGTCCTCATTTTAAATATTTTATTTTCCATTAAACAAAACGTAAATTATGATGTTTGTTGTCTATTGATGTATTCATTTCCTTCTCTTTTTTTTTAAAAAAAAAATTATCATCACAACAACCTAATTGGACTCATCCATCTTTCAATATTAGGAGATACAACATACTTAAATGACAATGTATATTAATTATTGTCTCCATGTATATATACACATATAGATAACAATACTGATTATATAAAAGTACTTAGAATTTTGTAAAATTTCCTGAATTTAACTTCAAGCAATGACAACTGTACATATTCAAACCATATAGAAACATACAATTTCATATAACACAAACAATATTATCCAATAATTCTTCGTATTATATATATATATATTTAGTAGTTGGATTGTGGTCTTTTTTTTCCATTCTTCGTGCTAGTTATGGACATCAGGGCTAGTTCTCGGTGGAGAATAATCCATTAGAACCATGTCGTTGTCGTTTGGCGGGGCCACACCACGATTTTCATAGACAAGATTCTCCAATCTTCTTCTACTTGTCTCTTGTACAAAACTTCGTCCAGCCAAAGAACCTAAAATTGAGGCATAAGTTGGGTTACTTGAATTTGTAAACAAAATAAACATTATGAAGTAAAAACAAAAATGTTAATGAGGAATTGAGACATATGGATGTATTATTATTTGTGTCAATCACGATAATAATCCAACATAATTTATGTGTTTTTTTATTGTTACCTGTTGGTGTAATAACTAGCAAGAAAATCAAAAGAAAGCTGAATAACTGAATGAGACATTTGCATGGAATTGATGCTGCTTTCTGAACCATCTTTTTGAAAATATGTAATATGATGCTTTTTGGTTTGCTAGTTTGACGGACCTTTTTTTTATGGGTAAACTCACTTTTTATTGCACAAGGATATGGCTTATTCACACCCGTTGGCTTTGTCTTTATATGAAACTTTTTCTTGTAATATAATCAATTTGACGATGAATTTCTAAAACTAAAAATGGCTAAATATAGTAGTTTGTAAGTTTAAATTGTTTGATATTCTATAAAAGAAAAAAAAAAAACAGTTCTTCTATATATAGACTATACTATTTTTCTTTTAATAGTTAACAATAGCATTCAAATTTCTATATTTATTAAAATTGTTACAGAGTTAATTCAATTCTCTTCGAAACTACAAAGGTAGACCCGTTAACGCTCTCCTTGTCTTGAAATTTCCTTGAGATCTATATAAAAACTTATAATTATTTTACACATGTTTAGTAATTTCGTTTTCTTTATTGAAATATTTGTGATATTCAAAATTGTTGTATGTTATAAGTTTAGTTCATCCACTTTTACTATTGTGTCAAAGTTGCGACGATTATAATTTATTTAATATGTTTATAAACTTTCAATTATCTCTTTAATGAGCTATATATATTAATGTGTTATTTAATTATGCTTGTGGAATAGTAATAGAAATAAGATTGAAATATTATATTCAGACTAACACCCCAGAACTTTTAACACAAATATTTTTTTACTTTAAATTAGATACTCGACACTAAAAACAAGTTTGTTTAGTTAAACCATTTAAATTTCATTTCATAGCCAACGGTTTTATAAATGCAAAACATATAGTATAGATAGGACCAAATTAGCACTATTTATTTAATTTTAATCTAAACCCTTTAGAGCGTACTTTATGTTTTATTTGTCTATTTTGCAGATTATTTGTGCATTTAGGGCAACAGTGATGAAATACGAAAATTGGAGCTAATTCGGGTGATTTATAGACTTTTCAAGATAACTTGAGGGCCATGGATCTCGAGGAGGTGAGAAGACCGTGAGGATCATGATGAGCCCGGAGAATGGTTCCAAGGAGTCAAAGGTTCGAGACCTGAGTCAAGCAAGTAACAAAGAAGAATTAAAGAATAAAGCACGCTGGAAGAAGACCAAGCGTCGAGCTGCTGGCCCGTTTCCAAACCCTAGACTTAGAGGGCACGACGTCTCGACGCCATGATTAAAATTCTATATAAGCCCTCATTTTATTCTTTCCTTAGGGTGTGGTGGAGAGTTGTAATTTTTTATTTTTCTCTCGGATTCCTCTATCTTTTACGTCTCGAACTCAATGTTGTTTGTTTTCTTATTGATTCCTCTTGTATTTCATAATTATTATAGTATAGAGTCGCGGGTTTTAGTCGGCTTTATCGCCGTCTAAACCCGTTGACGTTGATTGGATGATTATTGGGTTATAGAATGTATTTCTTTGTGAGTTCCATGTACTGAATGTCTCTTTGATTTCATATTGCAAATGTAGTTTGGATTCAATATGTATAATTAGCATGTGTAGTAGGTTAGATTGACGCCCTAACGTGCACCTCGTATAATAATAGTATGCTAGAAAATTAGTTTCCAAGTAGCTAATAGATAATTGGTACAATAGTTAGCACATAGACTGATTTGTGGGCACGGGTCCCAAGAGTAGACTATGACTTCGTTGTTTGAGACGATAGGTCTAGGATCCAAAATAGTGTTAGAAGTAATCTAGGCCTAATTATTTCTAATGTCCTAATCAATCCTCTAGAAATTAAGGCAATTGCTTGATTGTTTGATTTGACGGTTCAATTAGATTAATTGATTAATCCATTAGAGTCTAATTCGATCGCCGATGTATGATCGGGTTAGATGGCTTACGTGGGCTTTTGGTCTTTTATGAGTTCAGATTAGATCGACTGGGCAATTAAGCAATTTTTGTTAGCCTTAAACATGTAGGAATACAATTGTAAAAGTAAATCATTCAACTCAAAAAATCTCTCCAATCGGCGTTGCCTAATACCATTAATTTTCTTCCTTGTCTATGTTCCATGCAATTTAATTTATTGTCTTTTTAATTTCCTTCATTTAAAATTTTTGCATTAGTATCCCAATCTCCCCATTTACCGCTTTTATAACTCAAAATAAATAGGAAATAAATAGCCTACCGCCACTCCCTACGATCGACCCTGACCACTACTACCGCAAGTAGTTTAGTGATCGTGGATTATAAATTTTCTTTGACACGGACCTTCGACAAGTTCGGGCCCCATCAAATTGGCTTCGTCAACTACGATGTGAACTGTAGTTCTTAAAAGCTGTTATACGAATGGACTAACTTTTTGGGTACGAAATTTGATGATTCAATGTAAGAACACAAGTGATGATTCAAGTTTTGTTCCTACGAGTATAGAGCTGCAAGAAGTTCCTAATTTTGATGGTTTTTGAATATCAATACTTTTTTAATAGTAGTAGCTGTTCACACGAGATTTCGACAAGGAAATTTAATTCGTGGAAATGAACTTGATTTTATTTATTATGTATGTATAAGTGTTACAATCTCTAATATTTATCCTCTGATGCTTTCTCTCAAAATGTAGAGTCTGATCTGAGGGCTGGCGAGCTTGATCTCAGACGGAGGAATGTTGAATCTTCAACTTGTATCTTGATGAAGAAACGACTGATTCTTTGGAGTCTTCCAGTCGTTGGATCTTCTGAGTCTTGAGATGGCCAAATTCTGAATCTTGGATCTTCTGAATTCTCTGGAATCTCTGACTTCTGAAGACTTTGGACCTTGGGAGAAGGCTCTGGACTCTGGCTTCTCTGACTCTGTCTGAATCCCCAAAATGAATGGTGGCCTCCTCTATTTATAGAGCAGGTTGAATGTTGTGGGCATAAGTTTTCCCCATTTTTATAAGTCCATGCGAGCCCTCATAAGTAAATATAGGAGTCTAGAAAGGACTGCCCCATCTGTTCATGGGTTGCACAAAAGCACCACTAAACAAAAAAGAGAAACCAAAAATATAGGAGAAAGCTCATGTACGGCCGCCGCGTCCTTTTTTTTTATAATCTTTTGTATATGTTAACCCTCATGCTCATGTACCGCCGCTTAAACATATCTTACTCTTTTTTTTCTTGTTTTTTTTTTTTTGTCGCTATCCTCCACAGCCTTAAGTGTTATACATACAAACCTACATACAAACCTAAATTTCCTTCAGCCACAAAATTGACTTTTGATATGTATATTTTTTTTCTTTTCATGTTCTTTTTTTTTTTACAAAATCAAAATTTGATTCTTCATCTTTTTTTTTTTTGCTGGAATTTTTTTTTGGTTTTTTTTTTCGCCAGCTTTTTTGTTTACCAATGCTTTTCTTTTATTCCACTGCATGCCCCCCTTTTTTTTAATATCAAATTGCCGCCGCTAATACATGGTTTTGTCACTGTTTTGTCCTTTTTTTTTTTGCTAATTATATTCCTTTCTTTCATAGGAATTGAAATTAACAAATTCATTTGACGATCTCTTTGATGCGCAAATTGCTAACCGCAAGTGTATGGGCCAAGTTATAATATAGTGATTTAAAATCGAATGTCATCCTCTGGATTGGTTTTCTAGTTCCCCTAATTATTAAAGGTATATTCGCCCAATTTTATTTAGAGAAAATAAACGAGAGATAAGCAAATCAATGAAAAACTAATAAAAGCAAGAAAATATGGAAACTCAATGAAGAAAGGCCTTAGGGAATTGATTTCACCTATTAGATGCATGAATTAATTTAATGAATAATTAAGAACAAATTCGTAACAAGTTCATAAACCAAGGATTATGAATAATTAAAAGCCTATGCCAAGTGCAATTAATCCTTTAAGCAAATTAAGAAATTGATATCCCTATCTAATTTCAATAATAAGCATAAGCAATCAGAACAATCCTCATGACGGTTTCTCAAGCAATCCCAAATCTCCCGATTAACGAATTACCTAAGTTATGCAATTGATGGTCTAATCTAAACTACCCTCTCTGGAGCAATTTGTTCATAAACAAAAACATACAATCCGTGATCAAGGGATTATAAGCATTAAACTTACGATTGCAAACGAAATTAGTCCCAAACATGCTAAAAATAAGTACAAGAAATAAGGGGGAAAGATTAAACTCGTTGGCCGTGATTCCCGTGCGTTCCCGTCACGATCCTCTCGATCCAAGCTCCTAAAATCAAGCTCCCATGGTTTCTCCACTATTATGTTCGTTTTCTCTCTCTATAAGTCATTTTCTCCCTCCCAAAAACAGCTCCCTCAATCCGCAGCATCTCAAACCTTATATACTGTTGAATCTGCGAGACAGCGTCGAGACGCTAAGGACATAACGTTTCGACGCTGTGTCAATGTACGCCCTAATTAAATCTGGAAAGCTCGCAGCGTCGAGACGCTGTGGAGGTAGCGTCTCGACGCTACCCCGAATTCAGGCACGTGCTAACTTATGCTTAGCGTTGAGACGCTCCAAGGGCTAGCGTCTCAACGCTATGCCTTTAATTGATCTTCCTTTTCTGTATTCTTGGCCCGAACTTATTCTTTAGCTCCTAAATCATCGGTAATGCTAAAAAATGTCGAATTCCATTGAAATGCTCGATTCCTACAAAACAAAACCAAATAGACATAAAATTGGCCAAAAAGTAACCGAGACTAACGATAAAAGCACATTAAATATAGCAAAATAAATTGCGCTATCAAATACCCCCAAACTTAAGCATTTGCTAGTCCCGAGCAAAGTAAGAATCAAGCAAAGTAAGAATAAAAATAATCTGTCTACAAAAATACTTGAGGAAGTGTTGCTAATGACTCTTGCCTCAGGAATCCCAAATCACAGATAAATCACACTAAAACATTAATGTTTAAACACATTTGTCATGATAAGCCTCATTTATTTCATTCATCTCTCACGTGTGTGTGTGACTAGTCCTCCCTATCTCAATCCTTTAAGCCCGGAATAGTTTTATGCAGCCCTTTGCTCGTTTTCCCCCTACTCTGGTCCTAAGTTCCAATCATCAAGCCTCTCCACACTCAAGATGGTAATATGCCACTAGGGTGCCTAAATGGGGTACACAACCCCCAAACTTTGAGTTTTTTTTTTTCACAATCAATAATGGTTGTCACTAGCTTTCACACACCTATTGCAGGGACCCTTAACATGAGTTTCTTTGGTTGGCCTAACTGATCACAACAGGGGTAGCTCTTTTTTACCTTAATTCAATTTTTTCTTTATTCAACTCATCATTTTTTCTTTTTTTTCATTCGTTCATTTTCATCATTTTTTTAACATGCAAGATATGGCATCATTTTCTCCTAAGTGTAACATTACTAACTATCATGTAGATTAACCATCAAATCAGCCCCTAAACCTTTCGAGGTGACAACAAGGTCTAGATCACATAATCCTACTCTAAGCTCGCCAAACTAAGACAAGAGACTATGTGCTCAAATGGTGCAAAAGATTCATGAAATAAAATCAACATATCTTGAATCTTGTCTTTAATTATTGATGCACATAATAACTTATCTGTTTTCTGAAATTAAGTATCCTCATCGGCTATAAAAATCAAAACAACCTCCACAAAGAAAAACAACTCAGACAGATAACACAATCAACCCAGATCTCAATGGAAATAATAAAAAATTTTGATCCAAAATGATAACCTGAATAAAATCACAATAATACACCTGATAATCCAAAAATGGTCAAATGAGATATAATAAATAATTACAGACAAAAAGTAAAATTAAATATACTTTCCACCCCCAAACTTAAAAATTACATTGTCCTCAATGTAAAATAATAAGATATACAGACCAATATGAGAACAAATACAATGAAAAATAGGAATGAGGGAGAAAGAGACAACCGTGTGCAGAGGGAAGGCGGCAGAGCATCACTCGTCCTCGTCCTCAGGTGACTCGTACGGTAGTAAAGGTGGTGGTAAAGGCTGACCCGTACTAATAGCCACCTGACACTGATAGGCGTGGGCATGCATGCTCGTAGCGTAGAGGAAATGACGACGATCTCTATGCCTCTCTCTCTGGTGCTCGCGCTGCAGACTCTGGAGCCCCTGCAGGAGAGTTTTGAACTCCAGTCGGTGGCTCTAGAACTCCATGCGCAGCTGCTGCAGCTGCTCCTCGATGGTGGAAGGCGGAACCTCCTACTCCTGCTGTTCAGGCTCTACAAGCTGCTCAGGATGCTTAGGCTCTCATGGATCTGGAAGACTGGCTGAGCACCCTGTGGTCCAGGCCCTTGGTAGCGACCGATGAAATTCTTGTCGATAATCGCCCCGGGGTGGACCAACTCCTCCTAGGCGTCACACACGACACCAGCAGCTCGGCAAAGGGCTGTGATCAGTGAAGGATGCCCGAGCCCTACTGTCGTGCTACGATGGCGGATGTGACACATGGACTGATGGATGACTTGGTTGACATTTACCGAACGGCCTGTGGCGATAGCGAAAAGCAGGATGGCACGACTCTTGGTAACGTCGCTTAGATGCGTCACATGCATCAACTTGGCGCAGAGGAAAGTGTGCCACGCCCTGTAATCTACGAACAGGCCGGTGGTCCTGAATGTCACAACTTCCACTCCTGTCATAGCCCATTCAGCACCTGCCCTACAATCTGCCTGAATGACCTCATTAACGTCCAGGTGGCCATGCAGGTAGGTGTTGTAGTCATCCCTCTCAAAGTCAGGCAGCCCATAAAACCTATTGATGGTGAGGGAGTCGTAGGGGACACGATGTCCTCGAACAAAGGATGAAGACGAAGAGTCTTCCATGTTGGCATAGAACTCCCTCACTATAGACGCTACCCCCGGTGCAGGATGATGAACAAAGTCGCCCCAACCCCTCGCAACAATGTTGGTTACTAAGTTTGGTTGCATCTCGGGGTCAGGGCTGAAACCTCGCTCAGGAATAAAGTTCCTAGTCTCCACACATTTGTCAAATCTCTCTGAGGCTTCACTACTAATGAACCTATCTAGGTTAAAAGGAGTGGAGGAGGAGGAGGAAGCTGCAGTAGGTCTCTTGGACCTTTTGTTCATTATGTATAATGAAAAAGTACTAAAAATCTAGGAGGAAAGTATTTATATAAATAGTCCCAAGCCAACAGAATCACAACCACCAACTACAAAGATAGCCCATCCGCCATAGAAATAATGTCACAACAGCAACCACAGAGCTCAAAAACAACAGCAAAAGAGTCCAAATAGCTCAAAACAGCAAAAATAATCCAATGTACTAAAAGCAACAATAAAATAGGGAAGACAGGCTCAAATAAACAAAAACCAGCAGCTAATTTGTCCTAAAAAACCCAAAGACCTGCAAACAACTTGAATATTCAGCTAAACACACTACACAGCGACAAGAAAGCAATTTTCAGCTCCAAAATTTCGATTCTGGAATTTTTAGTTCCAGAATCGCGACGCTAAGGGCTAAAGCGTCGCGACGTTGTCGCGATTTTAGCCCAAAACGCGCGTTTCTCTTTATTTATTTATTTATTTATTAAAAACCCAACACTTTTCTTTAATTAATTTTTTTTTCAAATTTTTTTTTCTTTCTTTTCTTTTCCTTAATAAAAATAAAGCTCCACCTGCATCAAAAGGGAAGAAAAAGTGAGAAAAAAATTAACAAACTAAAAATAAAAATAAAAGATAAAGAAATCGAATCCAAAGAAATGAAATAAAAAATAAAAAGAATAAAAATACTTGGGTTGCCTCCCAAAAGCGCTTGTTTAACGTCTTTAGCTCGACGTGTTGACCGTGTATGCTTCAAGGAGGTTTATTGTCCTGGGATCCACCAGAGGTGCTCTTACTTGCACCTTTTCTGTAACCGACCATCATAACTTCAGAACAATCTGTGGAGACTCCAACCGCTTTAAAAACTTTTTTTTCATGTAGGACTCGCACAATCTGTCAATGATAACTCGCCCAGTTGCAAGGAATGGTCTCCCTAAAATAACAGGCACTAACGAATTTTCCTTTACATCCATTACAAAGAAGTCAACTGGCAGAAAAAATTTCCCTACTTAAATTAAAACATTCTCTACTACTCCGTATGGACTAACTACAGATTGGTAAGCTAACTGGAGTTTCACTACAATAGGTTTAATCTCTCCTATGTTTAACTTTTTACATAAAGATAAAGAAATTATGTTAATGCTAGCGCCTAAATCACTTAAAGCACGAAAAGAATGAGTACCAAAATTGTAGGGAAAAGAAAAACTCCCTGGATCAGCAAGTTTATCAAGCACATTCTTTTGAAGTCGAGCACTGCATGTAGAGGTGAGGAATATTGTCTCTATTTTCTTTTCCTTATTTTTCCTCGAAATCCATTCCTTCATAAATTGTACATATTTGGGCATCTGCTCCTAAGCCTCTGCAAATGGTAAATTAATATTTAAACTCATAGAAATATCAAGAAACTTCTTAAATTGAGTTGAGTAATTCTTTTTCTTCTTTTTCTTGGGCTTTGGAACCAGAACAGTAAGTGAAGGAATAAGAGGGTCATAAGTAAGCTTTTCAGCTTCGTTTGGAGACGATCCCTGTTCAACTTTTTCCTTAGTTACTTCAGGCTCATGAATCTCCTGTGCCTCAGCTACTTCAACTTCCTCCACTTGATGCACAGTGATGGCCTTGCAATACTCCATTTGGGTTTTCTCTGGCTCAGCTGTAGATTTACCTTTCTACATAGTGTTTACAACATTCACCAACTGACCCAACTGAGTTTCTATGTTATTAATTGTTGCATTGTGGCCTGTTGCTGTGGTATTTATTGCTATCACAGCTTCCTCCAACTTGTTAGTGTTGGGTTTTATGCCCTAAAACTCGTAGATAGTAAATGTACATTTGACCAAACATTAATAAAGTGATGTATTATTCAGTGTTTGTATTATATCTTGTCTTATTAACCCTAATCCAATAAACTAAACATCCAAGGCTAATAGAATGAGGCTTGAACTAGTATGTAGGGACATACGGGGATCGATGTTCAAGTTTTAACCTAAAGGGTCTGTAGTATAGGGATAAGGCTGGGTACCTTATCGTGGTGACACTATGGATACGACCCGCTTTGTATATTGATACCAACGTAGTGATCCAATGCGTTCATGTGGTTGACATGCTAGTGGGGGTATCCTTTGCAATGAGTTTGCACAAAGACCGGACCGCGAAATAGTTTACCACTAACTGTAACACCGTTAGTTAGTTCGGTTTCTATTTCACTAGGATGACCTAGGCAACTTGGCCTTAATCCTGAGTGGATTATGGACTCCTGTCCATGAGGGATTGTCCTTTGATTTGTACGGGTAAGAGTGGCTTGTTCGCCGAATCAATAAGCCTACCATTTTGGGGACAAGACCGAGTGGGGAGCTGGGAACGTAGTCTTACAAGATGGAATTCACTCCTTCCCGATATTAGGGTAAGTAGAGGTGTGTTCCCTTAAGTGGTGTCTCCGGGTCTTGAACAATGGGCCCTACCCTCTTTATGGCACGAGAGGGATTTCTGTTTGCTGGTTGGACCACAAACAGGTCGTTCATTAAAGGAGCAATGGTATTTAAGGATCAAGAGGTAGCCCAGGGGTAAAACGTTAATTTTACCTAGTTGGGGTACGAACACACGTGAAGGGCTAACTTGCTGTTGACGGTCGATATCCGTGGACACAGAAATATTTCTGCAGTGAGAAGAGTGCAGTTGTGGTTCTTTAGTGGAGTGAACCACAGTTGACGAATATTGATTAACTTGGTTAATGAGTTTAGCCAACTAATCTCATATCGTTGGAGCTTCTGATTTGTAGGACCATTAGGTCCCACCGGTAGCTCATTTAGGGCGTTGAGGTGAAATTCTAAGGAAGAATTAAGTATTCGAAGGGGTTCGAATATTATACTAAAATATGAATTTGATTCATATTAAAACTATAGGTTATAATTAGTGTGCATTGGATGTATATTAATACTATAATTTTGAGAGAGAGAATAATAATTGAATATGTGATGTTCAATTTTATTAATTTTTTTAATTAATTAATTTTGAATTAATTAATTGATTAAGTTTAATTAAATTTGATTTAATTAAACTATATGTTAAAGAGGGATATTAATTTAAATAAGATTTAAATTAATGTTGTTTTAATTAATATTGATTAATTAAAATTTAATTAATTATAATTTAAATTTTGAATTTTAAATTTATAATTAATTAAAAATCAGGTAACTGATTGTGCAGTTACCTGAAGTGATGCGTGCGGTTACCCTAAGTTTACTCTCCTGATCGATAGGTAAAGGTTAATGTTCTCTCTTCTTTTTTGGGCGATTCCAACTCTCACGTAATGTCTCCCTCTCCCTTGCTCTCTCGATTTTTCTCCCTCTCTGTGATCTACAGAAACAAAATCCTTCAAAATTCCCTTAGAATTTTTGCTCCCACAAGCTCCCTACGCGTATTGCCTATCGAGGATATCGGTGAAACTCTTTTAGTGGTGTTCGAGGTAGATTTGCAGCGAAGGAAATGTTCTAAGGTTGTTGGAATTTTCTACATTCCAAAGGAATTTAGGCAAAGCATTCAAAAACTTCTACAAGGGTAAGTAGTTCTTGAATAAGGATCGTTAGGATCCAATTCTAGATTAGATCTAGAATTCTTTTTCTAATTTACAGCATGTTATGTATGTTTGCAGCAAGTATGAATTCTCTTATGTTGCTGTAAAATTTATTTTTTGTGACCCGTATTGGTATTTTAATTATGATTTAAAATCAGTGTGGTTTTCTGTTCGTTTCCGTTGCGAAAGGGCTTTTATCCCTTCAATTGGTATCAGAGCCATCTCTGATTTTTTTTTCATAATTGAAATTTGCGGATTCACTTTCATGGTTGGATTAATTTGCATTGTGAATGTTGGTTTGCGATAAATTGTTTTGATTTAATTTGGCCAAAGATTTACAGTAATTTAATTGATTTGATCATGTAAGGCCCCTGCGTTTTTGGGCAAAATTTTTTAAATCGAGTCTGTACTAGTCCGGGTCATGTTTAGGCTTGAAAATCGATGAAGATCGTGGAAGAAATCGATGAAAATCGTGAAGAATAGTCGCGGTTCTGCCCAGAAAACAGCTCCAGACGCAACAGCGTCGGGACGCTAGGCGTGGAGCGTCTTGACGCTGTCGCGATTCCATGCTCCAGACGGTTGAAATCGCGCCAGCGTCGGGACGCTAACTGCTCAGCGTCTCGACGCTGTCACGATTTCGTGCGGCACCAGTTTTTTCGTAAAGACGTGGGTGGTGCCCTAATTGGCAGGTCCGGTTCGTACATTTTGGGTTAGCTAGAACCAATTTGGTCTGGTTCAACCCGATTTGGGCACGGTTCGAGTTTTTCAAGTCCGGTTCGAAGTGGTTTGGGTCGTTTCGTGGA
Organism: Luffa acutangula; assembly: GCA_036850905.1. NCBI lineage: Eukaryota > Viridiplantae > Streptophyta > Magnoliopsida > Cucurbitales > Cucurbitaceae > Luffa > Luffa acutangula. The sequence continues at coordinate 13,177,358 of CM072087.1, forward strand.
TCCTAGACCAACTTTTGGAGCTGTACTTTATGTAATAGGATAGTTTAAAGCTTTAATTAGTGTAATTTTTGCTTTATTTATCCTAGGGGCCAATTAAATCGGTTTATTCGCTATTTAAATGCTTTGTGGATGTCATTTAATTTTTAATCCCACCTTAGGATATAAAGCATGCTCATGCATTATGTATGTTATAATGTGATTATAATTTTTGATAATAATGCATGGATTTTCATGGTTTATTTAATATATAGTTGAGTTATATTAAATTCATGAAAATGGAATAGTATGATGCATGCAATTACATAGTTTTAATATAAGAGTTATATTAAAAATAAATTATTTGCAGCATGCTAAGTTGATTTCCATTTTTGGCAGTAATAAAATTGTTTATTTATTAAAAATTGAAATCAAGTTGCATTGAGCATGATACATGATGTGGACTTTTCCTAACCGCAAGCGCACGGGTCAAGTAATAATATAGTGAATAGTAAATTCGAATGTCGTCCTCTAGATTGGATTTTTAAGCAAATCGAGTATTGCGAATAATCTTGCCCAATTTTATTTAGGGATCAAAAAGTGATGAATAGGTGATATGAAAACTAATTCAAAGCAAGTAAAAAGAATGGAAATTCAATTGGGAAAACTACTTAGGGAATTGATTTCGCCGATTTCGTTTAGGATTGATTTTAAAGAATAAGTTATTATGCACAATGAAATTATGAGCCAAAGACCCTTTAATCACAACTACCTCTCCCGAGTATAATTGATTCTCATGCAAATTAACCAACTTGATATCATTATCTAAGTTTATTAAAAAGCAAGGCAATGAGATCTTTTAACCAATTCTAAAGATAATCTAAAACCGTCAAGAATTAGAAAGTAAACTTTATTCATGCAATCTTGAGCAAGTCTAGATCAAATCCCCTCTCCCGAGCTAGATTCGAAACTTAAATCATTCAGCTAATGGCCAATTAATTGAAAGCATTAAATCAAGATTACAAACACAATAACATTGCACAACCTAAACCATAAATCAATCAATAAACTTAATCAACTACATCAATCCCTAAGCTACAAGTTTAGCTACTCATGAATGAAAATACAATCTCAACTAAACATATGAAAGCCATAAATCTAACTAAAGGAAGAAAAGGGAAAAGAAAACTCAATGTAGGCCGAGTCCCGACGTCCCCGTCACGATCCCCACGAACAATGGGTTGATTTCCAAGTCTCCCCCTTTGTTTCAGCCCCCAAAGTGCTCTGTTCTGCCCTGTTTACGGCCCCAAAAGGTCCCAAATCGAAGTCCCCTAAAACCTAGCCGAAAATAAGCTTTTATTCTGATTTTTCGTCTTAGCATCGAGACGCTATCAAGACAGCGTCGTGACGCTGCCTCTTATACGCGCGTTCTGTATAAGGAAAAACGGTAGCGTCGGGACGCTTCCTATCATAGCGTCTCGACGCTGTGACTTTTACGCGCCTAATCTGATATGGAATGTGAGCGTCTCGACGCTAGCCTGCTGTTGACCGAGATTTGACTTTTTCCACTTTTACTCTTTTCATTCCTTTGCATCTTTTCACGCCCCGAGCACCCGATTAACTCTGATATTGCATTATAGCTCTAATCAACCATTTCCTACAAAATAAACAATAAAGCACAATAAAATGGCCCAAACATCATAAAAGACTAGCTAAATTAAATAAGTAAAAGTAGCTAGCTATGCTCGCTATCAAATACCCCCAAACTTAAGCTTTTGCTAGTCCTCGAGCAAACTCTAAATCAGACATACAATGGAAGAATGGATGCAACAGTCATAACTCAATCCTCAAGGCTCAAAAGTCAATAACCAAGCAAGCAAGAGATATGCACACAAGGACCAATGAGGGAGACAAATTAAATTTTTTCCAAAATTAACTTGCACAAGCGAGATCTAACTCAACAAGATCAGACTCTACTAGCCCGGGATTGGATTATTAAACTCTCAACTCATCTTCCCTCTACATTGGCACTAAGGTTTCACTAATGAGGTAATGGAACAAATTAGATTGTTTTCCTCCATACTTAGGTGCTTTTAATTAACAATTGAATTAAGCATGTATATGTGGCACTAGCTTTCACACACCCATTGTAGGGACCCTTAACCTGAGATTTCTCTGGTTGGCCTAACTGATCACAACAGGGGTAGCTCTTTTTGCCTTAATCTTTATTAAACATTGCAAACTGTGCACAGGCCATGGCATAATAATTTTTTCTCTTCAACAGTAACTACAAGAATGATTTTTTCGATATGAGCATAAATAGCAGATATTCTTTTCTTTTCTCCTAAGCAGAATCAAACATGCTAATTTGCAAAAAATTAACTCTTTAGCTCTACCCTACACCTATCGACGTGACAACAAGCATATGAACCCAATAATTCGCTCCTAAGCATTCAAATCCAAGTCAAGCCAAGATAGATACTCTACTCATGCAAGCCATCTCCTAGAAAAATTTTAAAAAGTCTCCCTTTTTGGGCACTCATGCTTACAACTCATCACAAGCTTGAAAATTGACAAGAAAGCCTATCCTAGGACATCATAATCATGCAAAAGTAGCATCCAGAAAACAACCATATGCATAATTCAAAGAAAGCTCAAAACTATAGCCCGAACTCATATGCTCAAGGGCTCCACAAACATGCTAATCCACCCCAAAACTTAAAGTATTCATTGTCCTCAATGTATAAAGAAAATAGGGCATAAACAAGCATGAGAACAATAAAAGAATGACAGGAGTGAATAATACTGGCCTGGAATGATGATGACTTCTTGCTTGAGAGCTTTGAATCTTGAAAGCTTGAAAGCAAAGGAGAGGAAGAAAACAAGACCTACAAAACAAAAACAAACAATAAATAAAAAAAAAAAAACAAAAAGAAAACACACTAACTTACTTGGGTTGCCTCCCATAAGCGCTTGTTTAACGTCATTAGCTCGACGTGTTGCACGTGCTTCAAGGAGGCTTTTGTTCTGTGAATCCAACAGAGGTGCTCTTTCTTGCACCTCTCCTGTAGCCCATGTAAAGCACTTCATCTTTAGAGTCTTCAACTGCTTTAAAAATTTCTTTTTCGTTCTTGACTCTAATAGTGAGCTCCCTGCGCTCAATATCTATAATCGCTCGCCCAGTAGCGAGGAATGGTTGTCCTAATATGACAGGCATTGAAGGATTTTCTATCATGTCCATAACATACAAGTCAATAGTGAGGAAAAATCTACCTACTATGATTAACACATTTTCTACAATACCAACTGGTCTCACCACAGATTGATCAACCAATTGGAGCTTTACAGGAGTAGACTTAATCTCACTTATATCTAACTTTTTACACAACGATAGAGGAATGATATTAATGCTAGCACCTAAATCACATAATGCTCTGAAAGAATAAGTACCAAAACTACAAGGAATAGAAAAACTCCCTGGGTCTGCTACTTTTTCAGGTACTTTCTGTTGTACTCTGGTGCTGCATGTGGAAGCAAGATAAACAGTGTCAACCTTCTTTTCTTTTCGCTTCTTTGCTAACCACTCCTTCATGAACCTGTTGTATTGGGGCATCTCTAATGCCTCTGCAAAAGGAATATTAATATTCAGATTCATAAAAGCATTCATAAATTTATCAAACTAAACCTGATTATTCTTTTTCTTCTTTTTCTTTTTCTTTTCCTTGGGAACCATCAGTGTGGGAGAAGGAATAGGAGGCTCCGGTTTAGGCTTTTCAGCCTCATCAGATGATGTGTCCTCCTCAGCTTCCCCTGTAGGCGTTTCATAGTCCTCAGATTCAGGTTCCTCTTCAGATTCTTCCTGGTGCACAATGATTGCCTTACAGTACTCCATCTAAGGTTTCTCTTGTTCAGCTGGGGCCTTACCTTTGTTCATTGTACTTACAACATTCACCAACTGTCCCAGCTGAGTCTCAATGTTCTTTATAGCTGTACTGTGGCCATTCACTGTTGAGTTGATGGCAATGACTGCCTCCTCTAATTTGGTTGTCCTGTTACTAGACTCTGCAATGAAAGCTCCAACAAGATCTTCTAACTTTTTATTATCTTGAGTTTGAGGGGCAAAACCAGGAGGATTAAGAACATTCTTAGTATTAGCATAAGAGAAATTTTCATGGTTCCTATTGTTAGGGTGATAACGTGTAGGTGTAGAACTATTATTATATCCCCTAGAATTAAAATTTGATACATACTGAACCTGCTCAATAGTCTCCTCCTGAGGTCTAGATGCTAAAGCAGCAGCTGATTCAATTGACTATGTACTCCCTGTACCTGAAAATTTCATAAAAGCATTTGCAAGGGAAGTCATCTGGGCCTGGAGTGCACTTACTTTATCAACCTCAAACACTCCAGCAGCAATCTTTTTATGTGTAGACCACTCAGATGGCCACTGATAGCTGTTGGTGGCCATGTCATCTAAAAGTGTGCGAGCGTTTTCTACGGTCTTGGACAACAGAGTCCCACCTGCAGCTGCATCAACAATCGTTTTTGTACTAGGAGTTAAACCATTATAAAACAACTATACCTGAAGCCAATCGGGGTAACCATGCTGGGGACAATTCCTCAGTAGCTCTTTGAATCGTTCCCAAGCTTCGAACAGCTGCTCATCATATTGTTGTTGGAATGTCCCAATCTCGGTCCTCAGCTTGACCGTTTTTGCAGGAGGAAAGAATTTCTTTAAAAAGGCCTGGACCAAAGCATCCCAGGTGGTGAAGCTCCCAGGAGCAATAGACTTCAACCAATCACGTGCTTTATCCTGCAGAGAAAAGGGAAATAAACGTAAGCGAATAGCATCCTCAGAGACACCATTGATCTTTACCGTCCCACAAATATCCAAGAATGATTTAAGATGAGAATTTGGATCCTCAGTGGGCGATCCTCTATATGCACAGTCTCGAGCCATCTGAATGAGACCGGTCTTCAAATCAAAGTTGTTGGCATTAATCGGGGTATAGACAATCCCCGATTGCTGTCCCTGAAACACAGGCTGAAAATAATCTCTAATAGGCCTAGGCTCCTCAGGTGGATTTTGATCTGCCATTTGAATAATTTCTCTATTTTCCCTTCGAAGCCTAAGAATTGTTCTTTCTATCTCGGGATCAAATGGTATCACTTCTCTACTACTACGCATGCAAAATTAAAATTACCCTAAAAAGAAAAGAAAAACAAAAATGGAGATAAATAAAGGAAAGAAAACAACTAATTTAAGAATGGAAAGTATAATCTAGAAAAGGACACAAAGTAACCTAATATGGAATGCAAAAAATAAATATGGCAAAATGCAAATAAGAAAACTAATCTAAAAAAGGAAAAACAAGAACAAATAAGGAAAAAAATGCAAACAACCTAAAAAAGTAACAATACACCCTAAATTAAGATCAAGCAATTTTTTCACAATATTGATCTAACTAAATGTGCCAATCCCCGGCAACGGCGCCAAAAACTTGATGTGGACTTTTCCTAACCGCAAGCGCACGGGTCAAGTAATAATATAGTGAATAGTAAATTCGAATGTCGTCCTCTAGATTGGATTTTTAAGCAAATCGAGTATTGCGAATAATCTTGCCCAATTTTATTTAGGGATCAAAAAGTGATGAATAGGTGATATGAAAACTAATTCAAAGCAAGTAAAAAGAATGGAAATTCAATTGGGAAAACTACTTAGGGAATTGATTTCGCCGATTTCGTTTAGGATTGATTTTAAAGAATAAGTTATTCTGCACAATGAAATTATGAGCCAAAGACCCTTTAATCACAACTACCTCTCCCGAGTATAATTGATTCTCATGCAAATTAACCAACTTGATATCCCTATCTAAGTTTATTAAAAAGCAAGACAATGAGATCTTTTAACCAATTCTAAAGATAATCTAAAACCGTCAAGAATTAGAAAGTAAACTTTATTCATGCAATCTTGAGCAAGTCTAGATCAAATCCCTCTCCCGAGCTAGGTTCGAAACTTAAATCATTCAGCTAATGGCCAATTAATTGAAAGCATTAAATCAAGATTACAAACACAATAACATTGCACAACTTAAACCATAAATCAATCCATAAACTTAATCAACTACATCAATCCCTAAGCTACAAGTTTAGCTACTCATGAATGAAAATACAATCTCAACTAAACATATGAAAGCCATATATCTAACTAAAGGAAGAAAAGGGAAAAGAAAACTCAATGTAGGCCGAGTCCCGACGTCCCCGTCACGATCCCCACGAACAATGGGTTGATTTCCAAGTCTCCCCCTTTGTTTCAGCCCCCAAAGTGCTCTGTTCTGCCCTGTTTACGGCCCCAAAAGGTCCCAAATCGAAGTCCCCTAAAACCTAGCAGAAAATAAGCTTTTATTCTGATTTTTCGTCTTAGCGTCGAGACGCTGCCTCTTATACGCGCGTTATGTATAAGGAAAAACGGTAGCGTCGGGACGCTTCCTATCATAGCGTCTCGACGCTGTGACTTTTACGCGCCTAATCTGATATGGAATGTGAGCGTCGAGACGCTCATGAGCTAGCGTCTCGACGCTAGCCTGCTGTTGACCGAGATTTGACTTTTTCCACTTTTACTCTTTTCATTCCTTTGCATCTTTTCACGCCCCGAGCACCCGATTAACTCTGATATTGCATTATAGCTCTAATCAACCATTTCCTACAAAATAAACAATAAAGCACAATAAAATGGCCCAAACATCATAAAAGACTAGCTAAATTAAATAAGTAAAAGTAGCTAGCTATGCTCGCTATCAATACATCCATAGGTTAATATAAGAGTTATATTAATTTCATGCAATGCATAGTTATATAGCTTAATTTTATTAATTAGAATATGATTATTAATTGATTTAAACTATAATATGCATGATTATAGGGCTAATCATTAAAATTTTGAAATAGTTTAAAATTTATGATTAGAAACCGTCAATCTATAATCAAGACATGCATGCTCACATAGGATCTTAGGTTAAAATGAATTAATTTTAATGAGTTAAAATTAATTAGATCTAAGATCATTTTCTAACAGGATTAGAAATTCTTACTTAGTTTAAAAATAGTTTTAATAAACTAAGTAGGACAAACATTCCTGAGATTATAAGGGAACTCTACCAGTGAAGTTCTGTCTAAGGATTGGAGGTATTTAAGTTGACGGTATACGGAACACCTCCTACATGGGAACTGATCTGGAACACCGGAGTTGAATTAATCTCAGGTGAACGTTAGAATAATGTCGCTAGGTAAATTAAATTTGTTTAATGCACCTAGACATTAGGTCTTATTATAATAGTTATAATAGGACTAGACTTAGATAAATGACTTAGCCAGATTTATCTAGGTTTAAACAAACCCTAAAATACCCGATAGGTTACTTTAGTGGGAGGAAAATTACAAAACTTAATTTAAATTGAGTTTTGCTCCTACGTCCCTGTATAGTTCACACCATGAGATCCATGCTCGGCTTCGTGTCGTCGTAGAGCGGCCTCCGTTCGGAGAGTGTTTGCATGGGTCAATATCAAGGTGAATGGGGAAAGTAACTGTAGTAAGTGGGAGCGGGACGCGTGTCAACGTATCCTTCGGTCTCCACCCCTAGGTCACAACGTGAGATTCCTATGATCCGCCTGCGTGTTGCCCTGGAGCAACCACCCCTTCGGAAGGCCTGATCATAGGATTCGAAACACCGTGAACTCTTGAATAGGATAGGGTCGCTTAGGCTAATTACCAACAGTTGTCTTTCCTAACGGTAGCCTGTTGGTCCGTGCCTCTGAGATCTAAAAGTGGGAGGGTTACACTTATGGGGAGGAGTTAATTTGTTAATAAATCCTTGACCGAACAATGGTGGTTAATATCTAATGGAATATGAGTTATTCTTGTATTAGAAATTGACTGAGAAGAGTCTCATTTTAGAGGAGGAACAACTGATCACCCTTCGGTGGCTGTTCTTCTAAACCTCTAAAGCATCGTTGCGAAACACAATCATAGTTTTATTAGGGTTCCTTGATTGTTTGTTTGCAAAATTGATTGGATGTATGCAATTGTTTGTATTGCTTTTGTGAAGGGTTAAGGCAAAGATAACTAATACGGTCACTTGTTTGTTTTTTCAGCAATGTCTTCCTCCATTATTTCCTTGCTTAAAAACGAACAACTTACTGGCAAAAATTTTCCACAATGGAAATCTAATCTCAACACTATACTCGTGGTAGAAGATCTTAGGTTCGTCTTAACGGAGGAATGTCCTCCCGTTCCCCCTCGCACCGCCGCTCGGGCAGTTAAGGACGCCTATGAACGCTGGACTAAGGCCAACGAGAAGGTCAAAGTCTACATACTGGTCAGCTTATCTGAAGTATTGGCCAAGCGTTAAGAAAACGTGGAAACTGCCAGGGAGATTATGAATTCCCTGCAGGAGATGTTTGGACTTCCGTCCTACTAGCTCCACCACGACGCCTTGAAGAACGTCTTCAATGCTGAGATGCTGGAAAGTCAATCTATTCGGGAACACGTCCTGGACATGATTAACCAGTTCAACATAGCTGAGGCAAATGGCAGGGTTGTCTGCGAGCGCAGTCAGGTCGCGTTCATCCTTCACTCGCTCCCAGCGAGCTATCTGTCATTCAGGACGAACGCGAGCATGAATAAGATTCAGTTGAACCTTACTACCCTTCTCTCAGAGTTACAGATTTATGAATCCTTGCAAAAGAGCAAGGGAAAAAATGTGGTTAAACGAGAGGCCAATGTGGCCCATTCCAAGAAGAAGTTCCTGAAGGGTTCATCCTCAGGAACTAAATCTGTACCCCAGGCTTCTTTATCGAAGCAGATACAGAAGAGGAAGGGAGACAAGAGGAAGGCTCCTCCACAGGCTGTGCAAGGGAAGGGGAAGGCCAAGGTCGTGGTCGACAAAGGCAGGTGCTTCCACTGCAACGCAAATGGTCACTGGAAGCGGAAGTGTCCCCACTACCTTGCTGAGAAGAGAAGAGAAAAAGAAGGTAAATTAGATTTACTTGTGTTAGAAACTTGTCTCGTTGAACATGATGAGTTTGCCTGGATACTGGATTCGGGAGCCACTAATCATGTTTGCTCTTTTTTTCAGGGAAATAATTTCCAGCAGCTGGCAGAGGGTGAAATGACGCTCAAGGTTGGAACGGGAGACGTTGTTTCAGCTCGTGCAGTGGGAGCTGCTAAATTATTCTTTAGAAATAGGTTTTTAATTTTAGAGAACTTGTACTTGGTTCCTAGAATTAAAAGGAACCTTATTTCTGTTTCAGCTTTACTAGAACAGTGTTATTCAATTTCCTTCTTGCTTAATGAAGCTTTAATTTCAAAAAATGGAATTTACATTTGTTCTGCAAAGCGTGAGAATAATTTATTCGTGTTAAGACAAACTGATGCTAAGGCTATTTTAAGTCATGAAATGTTTAAAACGGCTGAAACGCAAAATAAAAGGCAAAAAGTTTCTCCTTTAAGTAACAACACTTATCTTTGGCACCTTCGTCTTGGTCATATTAACATCGATCGGATCGATCGTTTGGTTAAAAATGGACTTCTAACTGATATAGAAGATACATCTTTACCACCCTGTGAATCGTGTCTCGAGGGTAAAATGACCAAGAGGCCTTTTACTGGAAAAGGTTATAGGGCCAAAGAACCACTTGAACTAATACATTCGGATCTTTGTGGTCCAATGAATGTAAAGGCTCGAGGTGGTTATGAATATTTCATCTCTTTCATAGATGATTATTCTCGATACGGTTACTTGTACCTGATGGGCCATAAGTCTGAGGCTCTTGAAAAGTTCCAAGAGTTTAAGGTTGAGGTAGAAAACCTGTTAGGTAAAACGATTAAAACACTTCGATCAGATCGAGGTGGAGAGTATTTAGATCAGCGATTCCAGGACTATATGATAGAACATGGAATCCAATCACAACTCTCAGCACCTGGTACACCTCAGCAGAATGGTGTATCAGAAAGGAGAAATAGAACCTTGTTAGACATGGTTCGATCTATGATGAGCTATGCTCAGTTGCCTAGTTCGTTTTGGGGGTATGCAGTAGCGACTGCAGTACATATTCTTAACAACGTTCCCTCAAAAAGTATTTTTGAAACTCCTTTTGAGCTATGGAAGGGGCGTAAACCTAGTTTGCGTTACTTCCGTATTTGGGGTTGTCCTGCACATGTGTTAGTGACAAATCCTAAGAAATTGGAACCGCGTACGAGAATATGCCAATTTGGTGGGAACCCGAAAGAAACAATAGGTGGTCTTTTTTACGACCCTCAAGATAATAAGGTATTTGTATCGACAAATGCAACTTTATTGGAGGAAGACCACATTCGAGATCATCGACCACGAAGTAAGTTAGTATTAGGAGAAGCTACAGAAGGATCATCAAGGGTTGTTGATGAACCTGGTCCTTCAACAAGAGTTGTTGGAGAATCCAGTTCTTCTCGTCAGTCTAGTCCTCCTCACGTAGTGGGAGAGCTTCGACGCAGTGGGAGGGTTGTGATAGAACCTAACCGCTACTTGGGTTTAACAGAAACACAAGTAGTCATACCTGATGACGGCGTAGAAGATCCATTGTCTTATCGTCAGGCCATGAATGACATAGATAAGGACGAGTGGGCCAAAGCCATGGACCTTGAGATGGAGTCTATGTACTTCAATCAAGTTTGGGAACTCGTAGATCCACCTGAAGGGGTCAAACCCATTCGGTGTAAATAGATCTATAAGAGAAAAAGAGATGCTGCTGGGAAAGTACATGTAGGCAAACATCCATCCCGAACTTGGCCATTAAGAACAAGCAGCAGTGATGGGAAAAGAAGAAAAAGAAGAGCAGTTTTGTCATGCGCAATCTGAAATGTTTGTTGTCCAAATGTTGAAGGAGTTCAAAATCGCTAAGCACAACATTGCTGATCCGTTTACGAAGGCCCTCTCGGCTAAAGTGTTCGAGGGTCATCTAGAAAGTCTAGGTCTGCGAGATATGTATATAGCGTAATCTAGGGCAAGTGGGAGATGTGTAATGGGTGTAAGGATGCCCTAGTTTATTGTATTTTGTATATTTACCTATTATGTAATGTACAACATACATGTACCATTTCCAGCTTTGGATTAAATTGTATATACTTTCCCTGTAACTTGAGTTTTAGTTCAAGTGAGAGTTTGTTGGGTTTTATGCCCTAAAACTCGTAGATAGTAAATGTACATTTGACCGAACATTAATAAAGTGATGTATTATTCAGTGTTTGTATTATATCTTGTCTTATTAACCCTAATCCAATAAACTAAACATCCAAGGCAAATAGAATGAGGCTTGAACTAGTATGTAGGGACATACGGGGATCGATGTTCAGGTTTTAGGCTAAAGGGTCTGTAGTACAGGGATAAGGCTGGGTACCTTATCCTGGTGACACTATGGATACGACCCGCTTTGTATATTGATACAAACGTAGTGATCCAACGCGTTCATGTGGTTGACATGCGACTGGGGGTATCCTTTGCAATGAGTTTGCACAAAGACCGGACCGCGAAATAGTTTACCACTAACTGTAACACCGTTAGTTAGTTCAGTTTCTATTTCACTAGGATGAAATAGGCAACTTGGCCTTAATCCTTAGTGGATTATGGACTCCTGTCCATGAGGGATTGTCCTTTGATTTGTACGGGTGAGAGTGGCCTGTTCGCCGACTCAATAAGCCTACGATTTTGGGGACAAGACCGAGTGGGGAGCTGGGAACGTAGTCTTACAAGATGGAATTCACTCCTTCCCGATATTAGGGTAAGTAGAGGTGTGTTCCCTTAAGTGGTGTCTCCGGGTCTTGAACAATGGGTCCTACCCTCTTTATGGCACGAGAGGGATTTTTGTTTGCTGGTTGGACCACAAACAGGTTGTTCATTAGAGGAGCACTTGTACTTAAGGATCAAGAGGTAGCCCAGGGGTAAAACGTTAATTTGACCTAGCTGGGGTACGAAGACACGTGAAGGGCTAACTTGCTGTTGACGGTCGATATCCGTGGACACAGAAATATATCTACAGTGAGAAGAGTGCAGCTGTGGTTCTTTAGTGGAGTGAACCATAGTTGACGAATATTGATTAACTTGGTTAATGAGTTTAGCCAACTAATCTCATATCGTTGGAGCTTCTGATTTGTAGGACCATTAGGTCCCACCGGTAGCTCATTTAGGGCGTTGAGGTGAAATTCTAAGGAAGGATTAAGTATTCGAAGGGGTTCGAATATTATACTAAAATATGAATTTGATTCATATTAAAACTATAGGTTATAATTAATGTGCATTGGATGTATATTAATACTATAGTTTTGAGAGAGAATAATAATTGAATATGTGATGTTCAATTTTATTAATTTTTTTAATTAATTAATTTTGAATAATTAATTGATTAAGTTTAAATAAATTTGATTTAATTAAACTTTAGGTTAAAGAGGGATATTAATTTAAATAAGATTTAAATTAATGTTGTTTTAATTAATATTGATTAATTAAAATTTAATTAATTATAATTTAAAATTTGAATTTTAAATTTATAATTAATTAAAAATTAGGTAACTGATTGTGCAGTTACCTGAAGTGATGCGTGCAGTTGCCCTAACTTTACTCTCCTGATCGATAGGTAAAGGTTAAGGGTCTCTCTTCTTTTTTGGGTGATTCCAACTCTCACGTAATCTCTCCCTCTCCCTTGCTCTCTCAATTTTTCTCCCTCTCTGTGATCTACAGAAACAAAATCCTTCAAAATTCCCTTAGAATTTTTGCTCCCACAAGCTCCCTACGCGTATTGCCTATCGAGGATACCGGTGAAACTCTTTTGGTGGTGTTCGAGGTAGATTTGCAGCGAAGGAAAAGTTCTAAGGTTGCTGGAATTTTCTACATTCCAAAGGAATTTAGGCAAAGCATTCAAGAACTTCTACAAGGGTAAGTAGTTATTGACTAAGGATCGTTAGGATCCAATTCTAGATTAGATCTAGAATTCTTTTTCTAATTTACAGCATGCTATGTATATTTGTAGCAAGTATAATATCTCTTATGTTGCTGTAAAATTTATTTTTTGTGACCCGTATTGGTATTAATTATGATTTAAAATCAGTGTGGTTTTCTGTTCGTTTCCACTGCGAAAAGGGCTTTTATCCCTTCAGTTAGTTCTATTACTAGACTATGTAATAAAAGCTCGAATTGTATCCTCAAGAGAAGGTTTAATTTCAGCCTTTTGAGATGTATATCCAGGAGGGTTCAAGATATTCTTACTGTTAGAATATGAGAAATTTTCATTATTTCTAACATTAGGGTGGTAGTGTGTGGGTGCATAATTATGGTGTCCCCTATAGTTAGAATTTCTATCAACATAACGAACCTGTTCAGTAATGGTCTCTTCCTGACATTGAGATGGAAGAGCAGCTGACTCAATAAATTGTGCACTCCCTATACCTGAGAATTTCATGAAAGCATTAGCAAGGGAGGTCATCTGGGCTTGAAGCGAACTTACATTGTCAATCTCATAGATCCCAGCTGAAATCTTCTTAGGTGCAAACCGCTCAGTTTGCCACTGGTAGCTGTTCGTGGCCATATCCTCCAGTAAAGTACGTGCGTTCTCTACGGTCTTGGACAACAGAGTCCCACTTGCAGTTGCATCAACAATAGTTTTAGTATTCGGATTTAGACCATTGTAAAACAATTGGATCTTTAGCCAATCTGGTATCCATGTTGAGGACATTTCCTCAGTAACTCCTTATAGCGCTCCCAAGCCTCAAATAATTGTTCATCGCCTAGCTGCTGGAATGTCCCAATCTCTTTCCTAAGCTTGACTGTCTTTGCAGGTGGGAAGTATTTGGCAAGAAACGTCTGAACCAACGCGTCCCATGTAGTGATACTTCTAGATGGAAGTGACCGGAGCCAGTCTATAGCTTTGTCCTGCAAAGAAAAAGGAAATAATCTTAAGCGTATGACATCTTCAGAAACACCATTCAACTTTACAGTCCCACAGATGTCAAGAAAATATTTTAAATGAGAATTAGGATCCTCAGAGGGGAATCCTCTGAAAGCACTATCTCTAGCCATCTGGATGAGGCAAGTTTTGAGCTCGAAATTATTTGCGTTAATCGGCGCGTAGACTATTCCAGATTGCTAATCAAAAAAGGTAGGCTGGAAATAGTCCCGTATCGGCTTCTGCTCATCTTGTGTAATTGGATTGACCATCGCTGCAAGTCTTTCCCTTTTCTCCTTCCTGTTCTTTTTGCAAGTCTTTTCGATTTCAAAATCAAAGGGCATTAGCAAAGTGTCCTTGTCTTTTCGCATACAAAATCACAACGTAAAATAATAAGAAAAACAAAACAAAATATAAAAAAAAACAACAAAAATAAAGAATAAAAGGAAAACAAAAGACAAACACAATAAAATACACTCTAAAGTAAGACCAAGCAAATTCCCCAAAATATTAAGCGAACTAAATAATTGCCAATCCCCGGCAACGGCACCAAAAACTTGATGCGCAAATTGCTAACCGAATGTCGTCCTCTGGATTGGTTTTCTAGTTCCCCTAATTATTAAAGGTATATTCGCCCAATTTTATTTAGAGAAAATAAACGAGAGATAAGCAAATCAATGAAAAACTAATAAAAGCAAGAAAATAAGGAAACTCAATGGATAAAAGCCTTAGGGAATTGATTTCACCTATTAGATGCATGAATTAATTTAACGAATAATTAAGAACAAATTCGTAACAAGTTCATAAACCAAGGATTATGAATAATTAAAAGTGTAACGCCCCGCATTTCCAGGTGCAAATAATTCTGTTAAATTTCTATTTAATTCAGAGTTGTAGTACCTGTTGGCTGCTTAAGGTTGATTATTATTTATTATTTTTGGTGGTTGCTTGGAGTGGGTAATTTTTAGGCCAAGAAATTATTTTCTTTCGTGAATTTAATTTTAAGAATATGGCCTAATCCTTATAGAGTTCTAAGAGTCGATTTGGGCTTGAAGGGCCTTAATTGAGTCTTTAAATGTGAGGGAAGGTTATATTTTTAGTTCTAGTCTTAAGAAAAGTGGGAACAAGGAAACCCTAGAAGTAACTCTCTTTTCCCTTTCTTTTCTTGGTCAGCCGCCACCCCCCCCCCAAGAGAAGTTATTCTCATTTTTTTTCCTTCTCCCTTGCACAGCCGCCCACCTCCTCCAGCCACTGCTCGAGTTCGCCGTCTGTGCACGTAGCGCTGCCGCTGTTGATCTCTTCCTTCCTCTCGCGCGTTCGTCCGCCGGTTGCAGGATTCGCGAAGTCCTTTTTTTCCTCCCCCGCGCGCATCTCTCTCTCCCGTGGTTCGTCTGTGCCGTCCGCCCTCCTCTGGCGTGTGTTGCAACCGCCGACAGCCGAGCCACCACCGTCTGAGTCGCTGGCCGTCGTAGTTGAGCGGTGTCGCCGCGTGGATCTTCTCTTTGCTCGTTTCTGTCCGTGGTTCGTCAGATCCGTGGTTTCTTGTCTCCTTTCTCTGCGTTTCAGCCTTAAAGGCTCGTGGGTAAGCCGTTTTCCTCCTCCATATAGGTTGGCTAAGGCCCGATCTAAGAATCCTTGCATGGTTTTGTTTAATCTCGCACAACTAGCAGTTCGGGGTCCCGTCATTCACGATTTCGCTTCTGTCCAGTGGTGTTCGACCCTGTTCTGGGTCTTTGCAGCGTCGTTTAGCGTGTTTGGTAAGTTTTCGTCGTGACCCATGCTTATTCGAATTCAAATTTGGATTACCCGCTCTTGTTCGGCTTTAGAATTTAGTGTCGTGGTTGGTTCTTGTTTTTCCAGCGCTGCTCGGAGTCTTTTTGGGTTCGAAATCATCCCTGTTTGGTGACCCATTGTCCGTGGAGCCTTAAACTTGAACACCCAGTGCTTAGGGCCTCTAAGCAAGTGGTTTTAAACCTCTTCGCTTGCTGGACAGCACGTGTTCGAGGTCTTTCGGACGTTGAACGGTAAATTCCAGCATCCCTAGACCCTTTCCTCAAGTTTATTAGGTGCTCTAAGTTGTTTTCTAACCCTTAGTAATCATTGCTTGTAGGTTGAGCTCTTTAGGCTCTTCCGGTATTTTCCATTAGTCCTTTGGGATCGTTTAGGAGCGTTAGAGCTTCCGGTAAGTAGTTCTTACTTGTTGGAGTCTGCTTGACTGTGTGATGCATGTTAAATGTTTACTCGCTTTATAATTACTCTTATGTTTCTTGCTTCTCTGAGTATACGTATATATGTATGTTACCGTTGAAAAGTATGACTGTTGTTGCGTGTTGATTCGTTGTAAGCATGTTGGTTTGTTGCATATGAGTTAAGCATGGACGAGAGCATGTGTAGTTGCACGTATAATGCTTAGTGGGCATGATTCATGAGTCTAAAAGCATGTTGCAAGACATATGCATTCTAGTGGATGTGAGATATAGGTCAGAGACCTAAAGTGTGAAAGAAAGGAAAGTTGGGTGAGTGTCAGTGCACCTCGGGTACAAACGGTCGAGGGGTGGCACGTCACCATTGGTTTTAAGAGGAGCATCGAGGCCTTGGGTACAAATGGTCAAGGGTCGGTGTGATGAGTCTAGAAAGGAAGTGTTGGGCGCCTGGGGAAGGACCAATTCTTTGCTAAGTCATCGGTGCGCCTTGGGTACAAATGGTCAAGGGGCGATGCATAGTTTGAGGCCTTGGGTACAAATGGTCAAGGGTCGAACGCCGAGCATCCGTAGAGAGCATTGTAGCCCTGGATACAAATGGTCAGGGGACAGTGCGACTCGAAGGATCAGTCTTGGAGAGCCATGTGAGGGCTAAATATGAGTGTTGAGTGAGCTCGTGGAGCTTGAGTGGTTCGTAAGTTGCATGGTGATGCATGAGATATGGCCTAAAAGAGTCATTTGTTTTACTAGCTTTGGAGCATTATATTATGTTTACTGCTTTTAACAGTATGTTGCCTGCGCATGAAAAGCACGTTGTTTGTGGTTTGCTGTTTGATGGCTTCTCAGGTAGGGGCTGCTTACCAGTACCTTAGTGTACTGACCCCCTCCTCTCTCCCCCCAACTACCAGATTTTGCAGGTTATGAGGACCGTGTGGACCATGGTGATGCGGAGGAGGCGTATGAGGAGGAACCATAATTAATATCATGTTCTTGCTTTTATTTTCTTAGGTTTTAGTTAGGGCAGTTGTGTTTGCTGCTTTTGAAAGTTGTTAAGTTTGGTTAGTCCTGATTCATTCTTGTTAATCCCTGGAATAAGTTGTTTCCATTTTAAAGAACTCCATTGATTCATTCAGTTAGTGGTTTAATAAGTTTGTGTCGCATGAGGTGTCGTTTCAAGATTTTGTTTAAAGATGTAATTGGTTTTAGCTAATAGTTGATTATGCGAGATTTGTCTGTATGTTGGTTCTGTTTATGTTCTGCTGGGCTGTGGAGTGGGAAGTAGTTTAGTATTGCTCTGTAGAAGTGCTTTTCTTGTTCAGCAGGTGTAGTAAAAATTTTGGGTTAGTCCAATGTGCGCCGTTATGCTGCCGAAATTTTCGGTGCTCACGGTTTGTTTTGTCTAGGAGTTAGTAATGTCGCTGGGTTAGCTTTTAAAAATCCTGGGGCGTTACAAAAAGCCTCTCCCAAGTACAATTAATCCTTTAAGCAAATTAAGAAATTGATATCCCTATCTAATTTCAACAATAAGCATAAGCAATAAGAACAATCCTCATGACGGTTTCTCAAGCAATCTCAAATCTCCCGATAAAGGAATTACCTAAGTTATGCAATTGATGGTCTAATCTAAACTACCCTCTCCCGAGCAATTAGTTCAGAAACAACAACATACAATCCGTGATCAAGGGATTATAAGCATTAAGCATACGATTGCATAAATAAACCACGTTACGAAACGTCATAAAAAGCCGTAAATTAATCAATACAAACTAATGGCTACATCAAGCCCGTAAGAAACGAAATATAGCTACACATGGTCTCTAAAATACAAGCAAAATTAGTCCCAAACATGCTAAAAATCAGTACAATAAATAAGGGGGAAAGATTAAACTCGTTGGTCGTGATTCCCGTGCGTTCCCGTCACGATCCTCTCGATCCAAGCTCCTAAAATCAAGCTCCCACGGTTTCTCCACTATTTTGTCTGTTTTCTCTCTCTAGAAGTCGTTTTCCTCCATCCCAAAAACAGCTCCCTCAATTTGCAGCATCGCAAACCTTATATACTGTTGAATCTACGAGACAGCGTCGAGACGCTAAGGACAAAGCGTCTCGACGCTGTGTCAATGTACGCCCTAATTAAATCTGGAAAGCTCGCAGCGTCGAGACGCTGTGGAGGTAGTGTCTCGACGCTGCCTTGAATTCAGGCGCGCACTAACTTATGCTTAGCGTCTCAACGCTCCAAGGGCTAGCATCTCAACGCTAGGCCTTTAATTGATCTTCCTTTTCTGTTTTCTTGGCCCGAACTTATTTTTTAGCTCCTAAATCATCGGTAATGCTAAAAAAAATTTAATTCCATTGAAATGCTCGATTCTTACAAAACAAAACCAAATAGACATAAAATTGGCCAAAAAGTACCCGAGACTAACGATAAAAGCACATGAAATATAGCACAATAAATTGCGCTATCACTCTTGGGACACAACATCAACCTTTGCCCATCATTTGGAAGGTATATACATATTCAAACTCTTTTTTTTTTCGAATATGCATATGTTTCATCAATGTCCACATATGAACTGTTTTGATTGCGCCATAGAATTTCTCGTCTCTCTTTTTTTTTTCGCACACATATTATTGCAATCTATTTCTTTATTGCTTGAAAGTGTAAGCATCGTGCAACAGTCGCAACCAAATTCACTTACAGTGATTTCACTCCTGCTAGACCAGTCCCCTATTTTATTGGGTGATCTGAGTAGCCTGCAGGGGTAGTCACCAAATTTTCCTTCAGTGATGCACTCATGCTAGACCAATCCCTATTTTATTAGGTGATCTGAGTAGCCTGCAGGGGTAGTCACCAGATTTGCCTACAATGATGCACTCCTACTAGACGAGTCCCCTATTTTATTAGGTGATCTGAGTAGCCTGTAGGGGTAGTCACAATATTTGCCTACAGTGATGCACTCTTGCTAGACCAGTCCCCTTTTTATTGGGTGATCTGAGTAGCCTGCAGGGGTAGTCACCAGACTTGCCTTCAGTGGTTCACTCCTGCTAGACCGGTCCCCATTTTATTGGGTGATCTGAGTAGCCTGCAGGGGTAGTCACCAGACTTGCCTATAGTGATGCACTCCTACTAGACCAGTCCCTATTTTTTTGGGTGATATGAGTAGCCTGCAGGGGTAGTCACCTGATTCGCCTTCAGTGATGCACTCCTTCTAGACCGGTCCTTATTTAATTACGTGATCTGAGTAGCCTGCAGGGGTAGTCACTAGATCCGCCTAAAGCGATGCACTCCTGCTAGAACAGTCCCTATTTTATTGGGTGATCTGAGTAGCCTGCAGGGGTGGTCACCAGATTTGCCTACAGTGATGCACTCCTGCTAGACCAGTCCCTATTTTATTTGGTGATCTGAGTAGCCTGCAGGGATGGTCACCAGATTTGCCTACAGTGATCGTTTTCAAACTCACTTGCAGTGACTTGTCCAAACTAGTCACTTTGATGACTGTAGTGTCTTACATGGTTGATTACCTTTTTTTTTTTTTTTTGTATGATTGATTATTCATGCATCACTTTCTTGCCTTCAGAACTTCTTGGATAAGATTGACAGCAATTTTTTTTCTTTTTTTTGTGTAGAGAAACTTATCTCCATCGTGGTGTATTTTACTAAGCACCCTGATCCTGAGAAAAACTGCTTAGTCATCTTGAAGAGAGAGATCAACCTGTTGAAAATGGCGTTATCTTCCTGTAGGAGAGACAATATTTGGTAATTGTAGGGGATCACAACATTGCCTAGATAATTCAACCTCTTTGTCTAGATGGTAAGAAGAAAGACTTTTGAGTCACGACTCTTCATTGAAGTCGTGGTTTTTAGAGTCTCCAATGCATAGCAAGATAAATCTAAATTTAAAAGTCCGTGGAGCCTTAAACTTAAAAGTCGTGGTTTTTAGAGTCTCCAGCGCATCGATTGGACCTTACGCCGTATATTAATTAACATTAAAATACCGTTACGAAAACTCAAACAAACTTTAAAGACACTTTAAAGTTGCTAGAAAATCAGTTTAAACATGCTGAAAAATAAATCTAAATTTATTTTCATGCTTTTCTAAAGAAAAGGGGAAGAACCGTTACAAACCTTCGTTGTAGACTTGACCGTTCTTCGCCAACGACGCTCCAACGAACAAAACGTAGCAGCCTCCTTTCAGTTTCTTCGCTGAAAAATCCTTCTTGAATGACACAATAACCACAGAGGTTACACCGGTATGTCTCTAAGTCTAGGAGGCAAAAGACTTGTGGGAGTCTTTCTCTAAGAAGGAGGCTAGAGAGAATTCTAGGTCTCGTCTTGAGAGTCTAAGAGCAAGGGCAGAGTATTTTGGACCAATTAGGTCTAGTGTTCTATTTATAGAATAGAGGTCATGAATAAAATATTTAATTAAATCAATCTTTTCCAAAATTGATTCAATCTTATTCCTTATTTAATCAATCATGATCAATCAATTCCACAATTGATTAATATTTTCCACAAATGACTAATTACTTCCATAAGTGATTAGATCATTTCCATAAATGATTAATCACTTCCTTAAGTGATTAATTATTTCCATAATTGATTAATTCCCAGTTAATCAATTCTTTAATTAATTAACCACCAATTAAATATCACATATTTAATTTCCGACCTTGAATTAATTAATTCGCCCAGATAGATTTTAGGCCTTAAATTAATTAATTCATTATTTGAACTCTTTCAAACTTCCATAAATTTATATTTGAATTTCTTCAAATATTAATTTCTTTCATAATAATATATAAATATATATTATCGTTCTTTCCCTTAGTAAATTGAACATTTTCAATTTACATTTAATACTTAGTTGCCTCAAATTACTTTATGAGCTACCAGAGAGACCTAATGGACCTGCAAATCAGAAGCTCAAACGATGTGAGATTAATTGGTCAAACTCATTAACCACATTAATCAATATTCGTTAAATGTGTGTACATTCCACTATAGACTCATAGTTGCACTTTTCTCAGTGCAGACATATTTTCTGTGTCCACGAATCTAGACCAATATCGACTAGTTAGTCCTTCACGAGTGTCCGTAACACCAGCTGGGTCAAATTACCGTTTTACCCCTGGGTTACTTCTATTTCCTTAAGTACCAGTTCTCCTTTAATGAACAACCTGTTTGTGGTCCAACCATCAAACAGAAAACCCTCTCGTGCCATTGAGAGGGTAGGGTCCTTTGTTCAAGACTCAGAGTAACCACTTAAGGGAACAATCATCTGCTTCCCTAAAGTCGGGAAGGAGTGAATTTCATCTCGTACGATTATGTTCCCAGCTCCCCATTCGGTCTTGTCCCCAAAATGGTAGGCTTATTGAGTCGGCGTATTGGCCACTCTAACCCAAACAAATCAAAGGACAATCTCTCATGAGCTGGAGTCCATGATCAACTCAGGATTAAGACTAAGTTGTCTAGGTCGTCCTAGTGAAATAGAAAACCAACTAGTTAACGGTGTTATAACCAGTGGTTACTATTTCGCGGTCCGGTCTTATGCAAACTTATTGCATAGGATACCCCCACTCGCATGTCTCCTACACGAACGCGTTGGATCGTAGCTTTTGTATCAAATACAAAGTCGGTCGTATCCATAGTGTTGCCAGGATAAGGCACCTAGTCTTATCCCTATACTATAGACCCTTTAGGCTGTTTGTTGAACAATGATCCCATATGTCGCTACATATAGTTCAAGACTCATATTACAGCCTTGGATGTCTAGTTTATTGGATCAGGGATATTTTTAGGCAAAGACAAATATAAAATAACTAATAACAATTAATGGAAAATATATCAATATTATTTCATTAATATCCGGTCAACAGTTACATTCACTATCTACGAGTTTTGGGCCATAAAACACAACAAACTCCCACTTGAACTAAAACACTAGTTAGTGTGATGTAAAGGCAATAATCTAAAGCTGGAAATGTCATGTATATTAAAATAATACAATGAACTAGGGCATCCTTATACCCATTATACATTTCTACCACTTGCCCTAGATTAGATGGCATACATATCTCGTAGACCTAGACCTTCTAGATGACCCTCAAACACTTTAGCCATGAGAGCCTTCGTAATGTATGTTTAATGCTTTCAATTTACCGGCCATGAATTGAATGTTGATTGTGATTAAATCTAACTTAGGAGAGTGGATTTAGCTTAGAACTCATTATGCATAACTAGGATTTAGCTAGAATTCGGGAGATAATAGTTAATTATAGAAATCGTTAAAAAGATAACCTTAATGCATTGCATGATTTTTCACAAAAAAAAAAAAAAAAAAAATGCATTGCATGATTAATGAATTTAGATAGGGACATTGGGTTCATTGCATGTGGGAGAATCTTGTATGCTCGGGAGAGATATTGGTGATTTCAATATTCCTTGATTTCTGAATCATAGCATATTATTAATCCATGAATTAATCCATAATCCCAATTGGTGAAATCAAATCCCTAAGATCGTTGTCTCCATTAGATTGTCATACATTTTCATTGTTTTGTGTTTGATTTACATTCATCCTTACTCTGTTTGGTTCCCTAAATAAAATTGGGCAAGAGTATTTCTGGTAATTAAAATTGATTAGAAATCCAATCCAGAGGACGATATTCAAATATCACATTAACTATATCATTACTTGACCCATGCGCTTGCGGTAGGAAAAATTCACATCAAGATTGATCAAACCAGACAATCCAACACTACCTTCAACCTTTAAGAACTCAAAACGTTAGAGAAAGAATAACTTAATCAAACCAGACAATCCAACACTACCTTCAACCTTTACCTGAGCACTCTGCAAAACCAAGCTCTGCTGCAGCAAAATAATTCTTCCGGCATGGACAAATAGTCACTACTTCTAACCCAATTCTAAGAACTTGCCACAGCCTAGCTCTATTATTAGACATTAAAAACACATTTTTAAGGGGATTTATTCTTTTGTTCTTCAGACTTAAAGCAGCCCTACAGTCATTAGCTCTTAAGCATGGGATGACCCACTTTATGGTGCAGTATACCCTTGCCTCAAACTCATCACCAAGTAGGCTAAATACTCTTTATAAAGCTGAAAAATCCTTAGTTATCTCATCTCTTGCCCCTCAGAATGACGACATTTTATGATGAAGCTCAAATAAGTTATGGGAGACAGAAAACTACTAGATCATCATTCATCCTTCAAAACGTTTGCTCCATGAATTTTCTCAGCAACATTTTCAACGATCAATTTTTTCAGCAAATAATTTTACATTTTCCACGTTTCCTAGGTCATTTTTTTACGTGAAAACAAACTGTGGGTATCACAAATGTCCCCGGTTACTCAATAACCTAGCAAATTATTTAATCAAGGAGAGGAATGCTCGAGCAAAACAACAGGAGTAGCAAAAAGTCCTCCAAACTTAAATTATTCATTGTCCCCAATGAATCATCAATTTTGCAAAACACACCCCCAAACTTAAATTTTTCTATCTGAATTTTTCAAACTAAGCGTGGGACTAGAACTAAGCTTAAAGTGGATCAAACAAATCAACACTACCTCATAATCTTCTTGCCGCAGCAATCGACCAGGCTAGAAGAAATGCTCAATCAAAAGGTTACTGGAGAGCAGAATACCTTAATCTAATTAAGCTAATTCAGTCCAAGCTTAAAAAATTCAGACGAGAATTAGTTAAGTTAGAGTTACTCAGTGGTTATAAAATGAAAATGACTTTAAAATTTTTATTAAAAACATTACAAGAAATTACAAAAGCAGATATATATTTTTTTCAGAAACAGAAAAATTAAAAAGAAGCAGCCATAACATCAACAGAAAAGGAAGTTAGACAATGCACGAGCTAACAAAAAGTCAGAACAAAAATCATGCTCGCACAGGGCCACTCCATCCGTCAGTCCTCTTGGCCCTGCTCATTTTCATCATCCTCTTCTCCTCTTTCCATCGGTGGGGGCGGAATCCAGGGGTTCAACAAATCCTAAGGGAATGCAGGAAAGGTTGGATATGGTTTGGAAAAATTCTCCTGTAGCGCCTTCTTCACATTGGCATCACGATTTTTAACATAGTTCCAGAAGGTTAAAGCTTGCCTCTCGGCAAACTCCTTCCTGCTGGCCGAAAGTTCCATTTGTTCTAAAATCGTGTTGATGCCGTAGACAAGTCCACCCGGACGTACCTCCTGCATACGCTGAAGCCGTGCCAAGTTAGGGGTGTCGATGATCCCCATGTGAAACAAAATTACATCTCCCTCATTCTCTAGAACCCCTGCTCTCTTAAAAAGCATGGTAATACTATTTGGAAAAAACAGCTTGCCCACATTCTTCTTACAACAACCAGATATTTAACTTGCAATGATCATTCCTACATCAACGCTGAGAGACCGCAAAATTGCGAAAGCCAGAAGAACTTGTTCCCTAGAGATTGTCGAGTCATGAGTTGTTGGAAGCAACCTTTGTCATATAAACCCCATCCATGTGTTTGCCTCCCTCTTCAGATAAGCTGACTGAAACGTCCTCTTCTCAGTTTTTGAAAGCTGCCACTGTGCTCCTTCAATACCCACTTCCAGTACAACATCACTTAACTGCTCATTAGATGGCGCTACAACCATCTCATTATACCCTGCGTGGAGGAAATTTTGAAGGTTATACAGTGAGTTAATAGCACTAGGACTCCAGACGACTTCGACTCCTCGAACAATCACTTGGAAACCATATTCTTTGTTAATATTAGCATAAAATTCTCGCACCACCCGTGCGTTTACAGACTCAGGCTTTACACAAAACAATTCCAGCCTTGGTCTGCAATGCCAGTCCACAGAAAATGCGGAAGATCACCGTTAAACCCTCTCTCAAACAGCAAATCTCTTTTCAGCAGCTCAGCATATTTTGCTCTGGCAGAATTATTGACGAAGCGATCATACGACAATTGTCGCTCTTCTATCTCATCAGGTTCTTCCGATGCTTCAGTAACACTTTTGCCCTTTTCCGCCCTTCACTTGAGCAACCATTCTTCCTCAGCTTTTTTTTTCTACCTCCTCTCTTGCTTTTTCCTCGGCCTTTTTTTTCCTCTGCTCTTCTCTCTCTGCATTTTCTCTTTCTGAATCAGTAGTTGGAGGCGAGGGGGTGGACTACCTTGATGCGACCTGCTTTTCGCTTAATGTGGCGAAGTTTGGGTGCCTCCAGCATGATAACCTCAACCTGAACCTCTCGCTCATGTTTCACCTGCTCATTACCTTCTTCATGAACATTTTCTTCATGTTCTCTTTGCGTATCCTCAGTCTGTTTTTCTTCAACTTTTTCTCTGTGCTCTTCTTGAATTAACTCTATATCCACAACTCTCGCCCCAGGCTGCTCTGGGTTTTGTTCTTCTTGTTCTTTCGGGTCTCCTTCAACCACTGTGGCAACAACATCTTCCACCACCTTCTGAACAACTTCTTAGTCCTCAATCCTCTGCTGTCTTCTCCTTTTCTTGGCTTCGTTCTCCTCTGGCGTTCTTTTTTTCTTCGTTTTTACCTTCTGAACTTCGGGGGTAACAGGTACCTTTTCTTCCTCATTATCCCTCTCTTTTCTTGCTTTCGTTTTAGTCATTGAAGACTCAAGGTAATTTTCATCGCACATAGAGAAAAAAAGAAGAATGAAAATGGCAAGGGATGAATCAAGAAGATGAAGTGAGAAGAACTTACCGAAGGCTTGTGAATAAATAGGGTTGCAACAAATCAAATCGTAACCGAACGATTTTGCCTCCTCATTAAATGGGATTACCGTTTACGTCTTTTAATTTGAAAATGGAATTAACGGTAAAATCTTGAATTTCCAATCGCCCAAGGTAAATAATAATTGCTGCCAAGACCGTTGGATTACCTCTGTGCAACACGTGGCAGAATCCCTACAATTTACCTGCGCACATAAATTAAAATCAAACGGTAAAAATAATTAATTCCCCACATAACCCTCTTTATTCAGACGAACGATTTGCTCCAACCATAACTTTGCCGCAACAACCCCTCTGAACAAAAGATTACCTGAAGAATCTTGGATACAAAATTCTAATTTATAATAGGAAATCAAATAAGGAAATTTAAATTTAACAGTTTAAATCAAATCTTATCTTTTATTTTGTATTATTCCAAACCGAATAAATCAGGAGAAATTTTATTCAAATATAATCTAAACAGAAATTTAAATAACGGAAAATAATAACTGAAGTAAAATCTAATTAAACCAAATCGGAACAAATAAAAACTAATCTCTAATCTAAACTAGTTAAATAAAATAACTAGCGAAAATAAAATAAAATCTACTGAATAATTAAATCCTGTAGAATTTAAACACACCAAATCTAAAATAATTCGAATTTAAAATCAAACCAAATCAACGAATACTGGGAACTCCAAATTTTTCTATGCGAAATGCTCCCACAAAACTCTTGCTCTCTCAATCATCAACCAACTTTAGGGAAGGATATTTCGACTGAAACTCCCCTCCAATAATGTTTCACACGCTGTCCATTCACTTTGAACTCTCTCCCATCTTTTTCATCCTGCAAAGTAATTGCTCCATGGGGGAAAACCTCAACAACAATAAATGGCCCTCACCATTTAGATTTTAGCTTCACGGGAAATAATTTCAATCTAGAATTATAAAGCAAAACTCTCAGACCTTTGACAAACTCTTTAGGCTTAATTCTCTGGTCATGCCACAACTTAGTCTTTTCTTTATACATTTTAAAATTTTCATAGAAAAATTGGCGAAATTCCTCCAGTTCATTAAGCTGCAGCATTCTTATTGCTCCTGCACGACTCAGATCAAAATTCAACTTTTTCAAAGCCGAAAACGTTTAATGCTCTAGCTCTAATGGTAAATGATAAGATTTCCCATATACTAACCTATAGGGAGACATACCTAGAGGAGTCTTATAGGTTGTCCTATAAGCCCAAAGTGCCTCATCCAACCTAAAAGACCAATCCTTCCTCGATGGATGGACTACTTTCTCTAGAATAGATTTTATTTCCCTATTGCTAATTTCAGCTTGACCATTTGCTTGCGGGTGATAAGGGGTAGCTATCCTATGCTTAATTCCATACTTAGCTAACAACTTAGTTAAGATATTATTAACAAAATGTGTACCATCATCACTCACTAGAGCTCTAGGTGTCCCAAACCGCGCAAAGATGTGCGATGGAAGAAACCTTTCTACTGTCTTGGCATCACTCTAATGGCATGCGATGGCCTCCACCCACTTGGACACGTAATCAACTGCCAATAAGATAAAAGCATTACCATTAGAAGGGGGAAATGGCCCCATGAAGTCAATACCCCACACATCGAATAATTCAACTTCTAAAATGTAAGTAAGAGACATTTCATCTCTAGGCCCCAAATTTCCTCTCCTTTGACAAGCATCACATTTCTTGTAGAACCAATGGGCATCCTTAAATAAGGTAGGCCAGAAGAATCCACAATGCAAAATCCTCATAGTTGTCCTCTGACCGCTGAAATGACCTCCATACAACAAAGAGTGACATTGCTCCAGGATTTCCTTTGCTTCACCACTTGAAACGCACTTGCAAATAATACCATCACAGCATTGCCTATACATAAATGGCTTATCCCAATAGAAAAATTTTGCATCATGCTTAAACTTCTTCGACTGCCTCCAATCATATCAATAGGAGTGACTCCTTTTACAATAAAGTTTGCAATATCAGCATACCAAGGGACATCCTTGAATACCTTCACCTCAACAGCAAAAAGTTGTTCATCTGGGAAAGAATCTGAAATGGCAGATTGCTTCAGCAAAGATGATTATGCCAAGACGAGACAAATGATCTGCAATGACATTTTCCGATCCCTTATTGTCCTTTATCATCAAGTCAAATTCTTGCAATAATAAAACCCAACGAATTAGTCTAGGCTTTGCATCTTTCTTAGACATTAAATACCTTATTGCTGCATGATCCGTGAAAACCGTGACTTTGGATCCAACCAAATATGGCCGGAACTTTTCAAAAGCAAACACAACAGCCAACAACTCCTTTTCAGTAGTTGTATAGTTGGCTTGTGCTTCATTCAAAACCCTGCTTGCATAATATATAGGATGGATAAACTTGCCCTGCTATTGCCCCAGCATAGCGCCTACTGCAATATCACTTGCATCACACATTACCTCAAATGGTATATTCCAATTAGGTGCACAAAGAATGGGTGATGAGATTAAAGCAACCTTTAATGTCTCAAAAACCTTCCTACAATCTGCATTAAAGTCAAAAACATGATCAGTGCACAATAAGTTACAAAGAGGTTTACTGAGTTTTGAAAAATCCTTTATGAACCTTCTATAAAATCCAGCATGACCTAAAAAGCTCTGAATCCCTTTCACTGAATTCGGTGCTTCTAATCTTTCAATAAGCTCAATTTTTGCTCTATCAACTTCTAGACCATTCTTAGAAATTTTATGACTTAACACTATGCACTTCTTCACCATGAAGTGACATTTCTCCCAATTGAGAACTAGATGGGTATCCTCACATATCTTTAACACCTTACCTAAATTATCCAAACAACTCTGAAAAGACCCTCCAAAAACTGAAAAATCATCCATAAATACCTCAACAGTGGACTCAATCATATTTGAAAAAATTGCTAACATACACTGCTGAAATGTCGTTGGAGCATTGAAAATGCCAAAAGGCATTCGCCTAAAAACAAACGTCCCATAAGGGTAGGTGAATGTGGTCTTCTCCTGATCCTCAGGAGAAATGGTAATCTTGTTATACCCAGAATAACCATCTAAGAAACAGTAGTAGGCCCGACCAGCCAATCTATCCAACATCTGGTCAATAAATGGTAGAGGGAAATGGTCCTTACTCGTGGCTTTATTGAGCCTCCTGTAATCCATGCAAACTCTCCAGTCAGTTACTGTCCTGGTTGGGATCAACTCATTGTCTTTATTGCTTACCACACTGACACCTCCTTTCTTAGGAACACATTAGACAAGGCTTACCTAATTTCTATCTGCAATTGGATAAATAACGCCAGCATCCAACCATTTAATCACCTTATTTTTAACAACCTCTTTTATTGCAGGGTTAAGCCTCCTTTGTCCTCAATACAAAAAGATGGGCTAATACCCTGAATGTTAGCCAACGTCCAACCAATAGCTTTGCGATATTGTTGCAGCAATTTAATTAAGGCCTCCTCATGCTCCGACATTAAATATGATGCAACAATAATGGGCAATGTTTCACCCTCCCCAAGATAAACGTACTTTAGATGATCCGACAAGGGCTTCAAATCTAAAGTGGGTGCCTCAATCAAGGACGACTTAATAGGAGAAGCGTTCCTTTGATCTAAATCTAAAGACTCAAAAACATCCTCACACCTAAACACTTCTTTTTCATTTTTTATTTCTAAAGAACAAACTTCTAAATCCTCTACACTAACCTCGCCATGATCTTCCAAATGCTTGTCAGCGGAATCCTGAATTGTTGTCTCAACAATTGTGTTCTCTATAATCCTAATGAAATAGCAACATTCCATCTCGTCTGGATACTTCATGGCCTTAAACACATTAAATTTTACTTCCTCATTACAGACTCTCATTGTTAATTCCCCTTTTTGAACATCTATCAATGTCCTACCAATAGCCAAAAATGGACGACCTAAAATAATTGGGACATCTTTATCAGCCTCATAATCTAAGATAATAAAATCAACAGGAAATATGAACTTATCTACTATCACTAAGACATCCTCAATTTTTCCTCTTGATATGTGATAGACCTATCAGCTAGTTGGAGTGTGACTGTGGTAGGCCTAGCTTCACCAATACCTAGCTTTCGATAGACCGAAAGAGGCACAAGGTTAATGCTTGCACCTAAATCACAGAGTGCTCTACCTAACTCTTTTCCACCTATAGACACAGGTATAGTAAATGATCCTGGATCCTTAGCCTTTGGTGGTAGCCCATTCTTAAGAATAGCACTACATTCCTCAGTAAGAGACAGTTTCAAACTCACCTAACCTCTGTTTTTTGTTAAAACTGAAGGGATAAAAGCCCTATGTGCAGCGGAAAAACACAGAGACCTTTTCGAATAATAAAACGTCGATTGGGATACCAATACGACGGCAAAAATAATAATTTTTACAGCGACAATAATAGATAAAAACTGCTGTAAAAAACAGATACAAGCATGCATAAACAGGAGAATAATTCTAGATCTAATCTAGAATTGGGTCCTATTGACCCTAGTTCAAGAAGAACCTTACCTTTGAAGAAATCCTTGAACTTTTCGCCAAATTCTCTGAATTTCTCCCAAAAATACAGCAGCAAATCACCTTTGTCTTGCTGGAAAATTGTATGAACACCACCACAGGGAAACACCGGTATTCTCCAATTGGGATACTGCGTTGAGTGCTGGTGGGAGCAAAAAAAATTCTAGGATTTTTTCTGGATCAATTCTCTGAGAGAGAATGCAGACTGAGAGAGAGCAATCGAGAGGGAGGGATGGGCGTGAGAAGCGTGAGTGTGAGAGAGATTTCAGCAACTGCACTGACCACGTCTATTTAAAATTATAATATCAGATAACTGATAAATCAGTTATCTGATATTTTAATTAATTATAATTTTAAAACATAATTTTAAATTATAATTAATTATATTTTAATTAATCTAAATTAATTAAAATAACATTAATTTAAATCCAATTTAAATTAATATCCCTCTTATCTTATAGTTTAATTAAATCAAATTTAATTAAACTAAATTAATTAATTAATTCGAAATTAATTAATAAAATAAAATAAAATTGAACATCACATATTCAATTACTATTTTCTCTCTCAAAACTATAGTATTAATATACATCCAATGCATATTAATTATAACCTATAGTTTTAATATGAACCATTTCATATTTTAGTATAATATTCAAACACCTTTGAATATTCAATCCATCCTTAGAATTTTACCTCAACGCCCTAAATGAGCTACCGGTGGGACCTAATGGACCTACAGATCAGAAGCTCCAACGATATGAGATTAGTTGGTTAAACTCATTAACCAAGTTAATCAATATTCGTTAACTGTGGTTCACTCCACTAAAGAACCACAGCTGCACTCTTCTCACTGCAGATATATTTATGTGTCCACGGATATTGACCGTCAGCAGCAAGTTAGCCCTTCACGTGTGTTCGTACCCCAGCTAGGTCAAATTACCGTTTTACCCCTGGGCTACCTCTTGGTCCTTAAGTACCAGTGCTCCTCTAATGAACAACCTGTTTGTGGTCCAACCATCAAACAGAAAACCCTCTCGTGCCATAAAGAGGGTAGGGCCCTTTGTTCAAGACCCGGAGACACCACTTAAGGGAACACACCTCTACTTACCCTCATATCAGGAAGGAGTGAATTCCATCTTGTAAGACTACGTTCCCAGCTCCCCATTCGGTCTTGTCCCCAAAATGGTAGGCTTATTGAGTCGGCGAACTGGCCACTCTCACCCGTACAAATCAAAGGACAATCCCTCATGGACAGGAGTCCATAATCCACTCAGGATTAAGGCCAAGTTGCCTAGGTCATCCTAGTGAAATAGAAACCGAGCTAACCAACGGTGTTATAGTTAGTGGTTAACTATTTCGCGGTCCGGTCTTTGTGCAAACTCATTGCACAGGATACCCCCACTCGCATGTCAACCACATGAACGTGTTGGATCACTACGTTTGTATCAATATACAAAGCGGGTCGTATCCATAGTGTCACCAGGATAAGGTACCCAGCCTTATCCCTATACTACATACCCTTTAGGCTAAAACTTGAACATTGATCCCCGCATGTCCCTACATACTAGTTCATGTCTCATTCTATTAGCCACGGATGTTTAGTTTATTGGATTAGGGTTAGCAAGACAAGATATAATACAAACATTGAATAATACATCACTTTATTAATGTTTGGTCAAATGTACATTTACTATCTACGAGTTTTAGGGCATAAAACCCAACAAAAACATCCTTAAAAAATTTAGCATAATTAGGCATTTGCTCAATAACTTCTACTAAAGGGATATTTATGCGCAACTGCTTAAGACTCTCTATAAACTTTAGAAATTGGCCATCATGATTCTAAGTCATTTGCCTTTGTGGAAAAGGTAGAGGTGATACATAAGGTGGGGGCGGCACATATGGTGGTTCCACATCTGGAACAAAACCAAATGCTCCAACATCATTATTGCTGCCTCCAGCACCCTGACCAAACTCCAACTCTTTCTCAACAACAACATTTTTATCACAATTATTTCCTACATACTGGGTTTTACTAGGTTATTTTTTTTTCTTCTAATGGCTTACCACTCCTAAGAGTCACCGCCTTTACTTGCTCCTTACCTTCTCTTCTAGGGTGTTCAGTATCTAAGGGAAGTTTCCCTTGAGGCCTTGCCTTCAGCTCATTAGCTAGTTGTCCCACTTGCAATTCCAGGGCTCTCATTGAAGCTTGATTACTTTGAATTGCGGCATCGATTGGGCAATTAAGCAATTTTTGTTAGCCTTAAACATGTAGGAATACAATTATAAAAGTAAATCATTCAACTCAAAAAATCTCTCCAATCGGCGTTGCCTAATACCATTAATTTTCTTCCTTGTCTATGTTCCATGCAATTTAATTTATTGTCTTTTTAATTTCCTTCATTTAAAATTTTTGCATTAGTATCCCAATCTCCCCATTTACCGCTTTTATAACTCAAAATAAATAGGAAATAAATAGCCTATCGCCACTCCCTACGATCGACCCTTACCACTACTACCGCAAGTAGTTTAGTGATCGTGGATTATAAATTTGCTTTGACACGGACCTAAGTTCGGGCCCCGTGAAATTGGCTTCATCAACTACGATGTGAACTGTAGTTCTTAAAAGCTATTATAGGAATGGACTAACTTTTTGGGTACGAAATTTGATGATTCAATGTAAGAACACAAGTGATGATTCAAGTTTTGTTCCTCCGAGTATAGAGCTGCAAGAAGTTCCTAATTTTGATGGTTTTTGAATATCAATACTTTTTTAATAGTAGTAGCTGTTCACACGATATTTCGACAAGGAAATTTAATTCGTGGAAATGAACTTGATTTTATTGATTATGTATGTATAAGTGTTACAATCTCTAATATTTATCCTCTGATGCTTTCTCTCAAAATGTAGAGTCTGATCTGAGGGCTGGCGAGCTTGATCTCAGACGGAGGAATGTTGAATCTTCAACTTGTATCTTGATGAAGAAACGGCTGATTCTTTGGAGTCTTCCAGTCGTTGGATCTTCTGAGTCTTGAGATGGCCAAATTCTTAATCGTGGATCTTCTGAATTCTCTGGAATCTTTGACTTCTGAAGACTCTGGACCTTGGGAGAATGCTCTGGACTCTGGCTTCTCTGACTCTGTCTGGATCCCCAAAATGAATGGTGACCTCCTCTATTTATAGAGCAGGTTGAAAGTTGTGGGCATAAGTTTTCCCCATTTTTATAAGTCCATGCAAGCCCTCATAAGTAAACATAGAAGTCTAGAAAGGACTGCCCCGTCTGTTCATGGGTTGCACAAAAGCACCACTAAACAAAAGAGAGAAACCAAAAATATAGGAGAAAGCTCATGTACGGCCGCCGCGTCCTTTTTTTTTTTATAATCTTTTGTATATGTTAACCCTCATGCTCATGTACCACCGCTTAAACATATCTAACTCT
The DNA here is from genome assembly GCA_036850905.1 of Luffa acutangula. Taxonomy (NCBI): domain Eukaryota; kingdom Viridiplantae; phylum Streptophyta; class Magnoliopsida; order Cucurbitales; family Cucurbitaceae; genus Luffa; species Luffa acutangula. The sequence goes on from CM072087.1 coordinate 13,211,259, forward strand.
TTTTTTTTTTTTTTTTTTTTTTTTTTTTTTTTTTTTGTCGCTATCCTCCACAGCCATAAGTGTTATACATACAAACCTACATACAAACCTAAATTTCCTTCAGCCACAAAATTGACTTTTGATATGTATATTTTTTTTTTCTTTTCATGTATTTTTTTTTTTTTACAAAATCAAAATTTGATTCTTCATCTTTTTTTTTTCCTGGAATTTTTTTTTGGTTTTTTTTTTCGCCAGCTTTTTTGTTTACCAATGCTTTTCTTGTATTCCACTGCATGCCCCCCTTTTTTTTAATATCAAATTGCCGCCACTAATACATGGTTTTGTCACTGTTTTGTCCCTTTTTTTTTGCTAATTATATTCCTTTCTTTCATAGGAATTGAAATTAACAAATTCATTTGACGATCTCTTTGATGCGCAAATTGCTAACCGCAAGTGTACGGGCCAAGTTATAATATAGTGATTTAAAATCGAATGTCAATCTCTGGAATGGTTTTCTAGTTCCCCTAATTATTAAAGGTATATTCGCCCAATTTTATTTAGAGAAAATAAACGAGAGATAAGCAAATCAATGAAAAACTAATAAAACCAAGAAAATATGGAAACTCAATGGAGAAAGGCCTTAGGGAATTGATTTCACCTATTAGATGCATGAATTAATTTAATGAATAATTAAGAACAAATTCGTAACAAGTTCATAAACCAAGGATTATGAATAATTAAAAGCCTCTGCCAAGTGCAATTAATCCTTTAAGCAAATTAAGAAATTGATATCCCTATCTAATTTCAATAATAAGCATAAGCAATAAGAACAATCCTCATGACGGTTTCTCAAGCAATCCCAAATCTCCCGATTAACGAATTACCTAAATTATGCAATTGATGGTCTAATCTAAACTACCCTCTCCCGAGCAATTAGTTCAGAAACAAAAACATACAATCTGTGATCAAGGGATTATAAGCATTAAACATACGATTGCATAAATTTATCTATACAAACTAATGGCTACATCAAGCCCCTAAGAAACGAAATCTAGCTACACATGGTCTCTAAAATACAAGCGAAATTAGTCCCAAACATGCTAAAAATACGTACAAGAAATAAGGGGGAAAGATTAAACTCGTTGGCCGTGATTCCCGTGCGTTCCCGTCACGATCCTTTCGATCCAAGATCCTAAAATCAAGCTCCCACGGTTTCTCCACTATTCTGTCCGTTTTCTCTCTCTAGAAGTCGTTTTCTCCCTCCCAAAAACAGCTCCCTCAATCCGCAGCATCTTAAACCTTATATACTGTTGAATTTGCGAGACAGCGTCGAGACGCTAAGGACATAACGTCTCGACACTGTGTCAATGTACGCCCTAATTAAATCTGGAAAGCTCGCAGCATCGAGACGCTGTGGAGGTAGCGTCTCGACGTTACCTCGAATTCAGGCACGCGCTAACTTATGCTTAGCGTTGAGACGCTCCAAGGGCTAGCGTCTCAACGCTATGCCTTTAATTGATCTTCTGAAGGGAATAAAAGTCCCCACGCAGCGGAAGCGCATCGATTGGACCTTACGCCGTATATTAATTAACATTAAAATACCGTTACGATAACTCAAACAAAACTTTAAACAACCTTTAAAGCCGCTGTAAAATTGGTTTAAACATGCTAAAATAAATCTAAATTTATTTTTAAAAACTTTTATAAAGAAAAGAGGAAGAACCGTTACAAACCTCTGTTGTAGACTTGACCGTTCTTCGCCAACGACACTCCACGAACGAAAACGCAGCAGCCGCTTTAAGGTTTTCTTCGCTGGAAATTCTTCTTTGATTGACACAATCACCACAGAGGTTACACCGGTATGTCTCTGAGTCTAGGAGGCAAAAGACTTGTGGGAGTCTTTCTCTAAGAGAGAGCCTAGAGAGAATTCTAGGTCTTGTCTTTCAAGAGTGTCAAGTGTCATGACCAATTAGGTCTAGTGTTCTATTTATAGAAGAGAGGCCATGAATAAAATATTCAATTAAATCAATCTTTTCCATAATTGATTCAATCTTATTCCTTAATTAATCAATCATGATCAACCAATTCCATAATTGATTAATCTTTTCCACAAATGACTAATTACTTCCATAAGTGATTAGATCATTTCCATAAATGATTAATCACTTCCTTAAGTGATTAATTATTTCCATAATTGATTAATTCCCGGTTAATGAATTAACCACCAATTAAATATCACATATTTAATTCCCGGCCTAGAATTAATTAATTTGCCCAAACACATTTTAGGCCTTAAATTAATTAATTCATTATTTTGAACTCTTACAAACTCCCATAAATTTATATTTGAACTTTTCAAATATTAATTTCTCTCATAATAATATATCAATATATATTATATTTGTTTCCCTTAATAAATTGAACATTTTCAATTTACTTTTTATTACTTAGTTGCCTCAAATTACTTTACTAGCTACCAGTGGGACCTAATGGACCTGCAGATCAGAAGCTCCAACGATGTGAGATTAATTGGTCAAACTCATTAACCACATTAATCAATATTCGTTAACTGTGTGTGCATTCCACTATAGACTCACAGTTGCACTCTTCTCACTGCAGACATATTTTCTGTGTCCACAGATCTAGACCAATATCGACTAGTTAGTCCTTCACGAGTGTCCGTAACACCAGCTGGGTCAAATTACCGTTTTACCCCTGGGTTACCTCTATTTCCTTAAGTACCAATTCTCCTCTAATGAACAACCTGTTTGTGGTCCAACCATCAAACAGAAAACCCTCTCGTGCCATTGAGAGGGTAGGGCCCTTTGTTCAAGACTCGGAGTAACCACTTAAGGGAACACTCATCTGCTTCCCTAAAGTCGGGAAGGAGTGAATTCCATCTTGTACGATTATGTTCCCAGCTCCCCATTCGGTCTCGTCCCCAAAGTGGTAGGCTTATTGAGTCGGCGTATTGGCCACTCTCACCCATACAAATCAAAGGACAATCTCTCATGAGCAGGAGTCCATAATCAACTCAGATTTAGACTAAGTTGTCTAGGTCGTCCTAGTGAAATAGAAAACCAACTAGTTAACGGTGTTATAACCAGTGGTTACTATTTTCGCGGTCCGGTCTTATGCAAACTCATTGCATAGGATACCCCCACTCGCATGTCTCCTACACGAACGCGTTGGATCGCAGCGTTTGTATCAAATACAAAGTGGGCCGTATCCATAGTGTCACCAGGATAAGGCACCCAGTCTTATCCCTATACTATAGACCCTTTAGGCTGTTTCTTGAACAAGGATCCCATATGTCACTACATATAGTTCAAGACTCATATTGCAGCCTTGGATGTCTAGTTTATTGGATTAGGATTATTATTAGGCAAAGACAAATATAAAATAACTAATAACAATTAATGGAAAAAATATATCAATATTATTTCATTAATATCCGGTCAACGGTTACATTCACTATCTACGAGTTTTAGGGCATAAAACCCAACAAACTCCCACTTGAACTAAAACATTAGTTAGTGGGATGTAAATGCAATAATCTAAAGCTGGAAATGTCATGTATATTAATACAATGAACTAGGGCATCCTTATACCCATTATACATTTCTCCCACTTGCCCTAGATTAGATGGCATACATATCTCGTAGACCTAGACCCTCTGGATGACCCTCAAACACTTTAGCCATGAGAGCCTTCGTAAATGGATCAGCGAGGTTGTGCTCCGAGGCGATCTTAGTGACTATCACATCTCCTCGTTGCACAATCTCCCGTATCAGGTGATACTTCCTCTCGATGTGTTTACCCCGTTCGTGGCTTCGAGGTTCTTTTGAGTTGGCTACAGCCCCACTGTTGTCACAGTACAGTGTTATGGGCACGTTCATATTCGGAACCACTTCCAAATCAGTCAAGAACTTTCTGAGCCATACTGCCTCCTTAGCTGATTCGCAAGCTGCTACATACTCAGCCTCCATGGTTGAGTCTGCTATGCATCCTTGTTTGATGCTTCTCCACACTACTGCTCCTCCATTGAGGGTGAATACTGACCCTGATGTGGATTTCCTTGAATCCTTATCAGCTTGAAAGTCAGAGTCAGTGTATCCAGTAAGAATCAAATCCTTAGCTCCATACACAAACATGTAGTCCCTCGTTCTCCGAAGATACTTGAGGATATTCTTAACCGCTCCCCAGTGGTCCAACACAGGATTAGACTGATACTTACTGACTACTCCCACTGCATAACATATATCAGGCCTAGTGCAGAGCATAGAATACATTAAGCTGCCTACAGCTGAGGCGTAGGGAATGTGTCTCATGTTCTCAATTTCTTGAGGTGTCTTAGGAGACTGTTCCTTAGACAGGTGTACCCCATGTCTGAAGGGTAGTAGTCCCTTCTTGGAGTTTTGCATCGAATATCGAGACAACATCTTGTCAATATACGTTGCTAGAGACAGAGCTAGAGTTTTGTTCTTACGATCCCTAATGATTTGGATTCCCAGAACATATTGAGCCTCTCCCAGATCTTTCATTTGGAATTGGGCTGCTAGCCATTTCTTAATGTCAGTGAGGTATCCTACATCATTCCCAATGAGTAGGATATCGTCTACGTAAAGTATTAGAAAAGCTACTTTCCTTTTGTTGACTTTCTTGTATACACAAGGCTCATCAACGTTTTGGTCAAAGCCAAAAGATTTGATTGTAGTATCAAATCTAATGTTCCATGATCTGGACGCTTGCTTCAATCCATAAATGGATCGATTAAGCTTACAAACCTTTTGTTCCTGACCTTGGGCTATGAACCCTTCGGGTTGAGACATGAAGATATTCCCTTCAAGATTACCATTCAGAAAGGCAGTCTTGACGTCCATTTGCCATATTTCATAGTCATAATATGCGGCTATGGATAAAAGAATTCTTATGGACTTTAACATGGCTACAGGAGAAAAGGTTGCCTCATAGTCAACCCCTTCTTTTTGGGTATCCCTTTGCCACTAGTCTAGCTTTGAAGGTCTATACCTTTCCAGCTGCATCTCTTTTTCTCTTATAGATCCATTTGCACCCTATGGGTTTTACCCCATTTGGTAGATCTGTAAGTTCCCATACAGAATTGGAGTACATAGACTCCATTTCCAGGTTCATGGTTTTGACCCATTCATCCTTATCTTCGTCATTCATTGCCTGTCGATAGGACAATGGATCCTCAATGCCATCGTTAGGTATGACAACCTGAGTTTCAATTAAACCCAAGTAGCGGTCAGGTTGTAATACAACCCTCCCACTGCGTCGAGGCATTCCCAACGTTTGAGATGGACGGGATGGATCTGAAGAACTAGTTCCTTCATCAACCCTTGTTGAAGGTCCAACTTCATCATCAACTCTTGATGATTCTTCAGTAGCTTCTCCTAATATTATTTTGCTGCGTGGTTTATGATCTCTCATGTGGTCTTCCTCTAAGAAAATGGCGTTTGTCGATACAATCACCTTATTTTCTTGTGGGTCGTAGAAATAACCACCTCTCGTTTCTTTAGGGTAACCAACAAATTGGCACAGTTTTGAACGAGGTTCCAGTTTCTTAGGATTTGTCACAAGCACGTGTGCTGGACAACCCCAGATTCGAAAGTGATGCAAACTAGGTTTACGCCCCTTCCATAATTCGAAAGGTGTTTCAGAAACACTTTTCGAGGGAACATTGTTCAAGATGTATACTCCAGTCTCTACTGCATACCCCCAAAACGAGCTAGGCAATTGAGCATAGCTCATCATTGATCGAACCATGTCCAACAAGGTTCTATTTCTCCTTTCTGACACACCATTCTGTTGAGGTGTACCAGGGGTTGAGAGTTGAGATTGGATTCCATGTTCTATCATATAATCCTGGAATCTTTGATCCATATACTCCCCTCCTCGATCAGATCGAAGTATTTTAATAGATTTACATAATAGGTTTTCAACTTCAGCCTTAAACTCCTTGAACTTTTCAAGGGCTTCAGACTTATGTCCCATTAGGTACAAGTAACCATATCTTGAATAATCATCTATAAATGAGATGAAATATTCATACCCTCCTCGAGCTTTTACATTCATTGGACCACATAGATCCGAATGTATTAACTCTAAGGGTTCTTTGGCTCTGTAACCTTTTCCAGTAAAGGGTCTCTTGGTCATTTTTCCCTCGAGACAAAATTCACAAGGTGGTAGTGAATCATCTTCTAACTTGCTTAGAAGTCCATTCTTTACCAAACGACCGATCCTATCGATGTTTATATGACCAAGTCTGAGATGCCAAAGATGAGTATTGTTACTTGATGGAGAAATCTTTTGCCTTTTACTTTGAGTTTCAACAGTTTTAAATAATTTGTGATTTAAAAGTGCTTTGTTTTCGGTTGGTCTTAAAACATACAAGTTATTTTCCAATTTGGTTGAACAAATAAGTACACCATTTTTATAAATGAACGCTTCATTCATATCAAAAGTAACTGTATACGATTGTTCAATCAAACATGAAATAGAAATTAAGTTCCTCTTAATCTTGGGAATGATTAACAAACTTTCTAAAAGTAAGAATCTATTTCTAAAAAATAACTTCACAGCTCCCACTGCTTTAGCTGAAATGACTTCTCCGGTTCCGACCCTGAGTGTCATTTCCCCATCGTTCAACTGCCGAAAGGAACTATTTTCCTGAAAAGAAGAGCAAACATGATTAGTTGCTCCTGAATCAAGTATCCAGGTAAACTCATCATGTTCTACTAGGCATGTTTTTAAAACAAGTAAATCAAATTTACCTTCCTTTTCCTTCTTTTTCTCAGGAAGGTACTTTGGGCAGTTTCTCTTCCAATGTCCATCTACATTGCAGTGAAAACACTTGCCCTTATCTGCCACAGCTTTGGCTTTTCCCTTGCTTTTAGCAGCAGTACTGGGAGCTTTTCCCTTGTTTCCTTTCTTCTTCTGAGTTTTCTTTGAAGAAGTGGCTACAGATTTAGTTCCAGAGGATGAACCCTTCTCGAACTTTCTTTTAGAGTGAACAACGTTTGCCTCTCCTTCTATCTGTCCCTTGTTATTAAAAAGAGACTGATAGAGCTGTAGCTCATTCAGGAGGCTAGTCAGGTTAAATGTTATTTTATTCATCATTGCATTGCTTCGAAACTGTAGAAAACTCTTCGGAAGAGATTCCAAGATGAATGCAACCTGACTACGCTCATCTATGACCGCCCCGCTTGCCTCTGCCACGTTGAATTGGACCATCGTATCCAGGACATGCTCCCGAACAAACGTGCCCTCTTTCATGCGACAGCTATAAACGTATTTGAGAGCGTCATGGTGGAGTTGGTAGGACGGTTGTCCAAACATCTCCTGGAGAGAGTTCATAATCTCTCTCGTTGTTACCATGCTCTCATGCCTTTTAGCCAAAACTTTAGATAAACTGGCTAGGATATAGACGCGAGTCTTATCATTGGCCTTTATCCAGCGGTCATAAGCATCCTTAACTACCTGGGATGCATTACGAGCAGGGGCTGGAGGACAATCCTCCGTTAAGACGAACCGCAGATCATCGACAACAAGAATCGTATTCAGGTTCGACTTCCACGTAGCATAATTTTCGCCGGTTAATTTCTCATTTTTAAGCAAGAGACAATTGAGGAAGACATTGCTGAAATTTAAACAAACAATGACCGTATTAGTTATCTTTGCCTTAAACCATTATACAAGCAAACAATTGCACACAATCCAATCAATTTAGCAAAACAGACAATCACAGAACCCTAAAACTATCGATTCAGTTTTGCAACGATGTTTCAGAGGTTTAGAATGTCAGCCACCGAAGGGTGATCAGGCACTCCTCCTTTGAAATGAGACACCTCTCAGCTAATTATAATTCCAGAATAACTCATATTCCTATAGATAATATTAGCCACCGTTGTTCGGTCAAGGATTTGTTAACACTTTTAACTCATCCTCGTAAGTGTAACCCTCCCACTTTCAGATCTCAGAGAAACGCACCAACAGGCTACCGAAGGGAAAGACAACTGTTGGTGATTAGCCTAAGAGCTCCTATCCTTTTCAGGAGTTCACGATGTTCCGAATCCTATGACCAGGCCTTCCGAAGGGATGGTTGCACCAGGACAACCTGCAGGCGGATCATAGGACTCTCACGGTGTGAACTATGGGCGGAGACCGAGGGATACGTTGACACGTGTCCCGCTCCCACTTACTCTAGACATTTTTCCCATCCACCTTGATATTGATCCATGCAAACACTTTCCGAAGGGAGGCCGCTCCTAAGGCGACTCGAAGCCGAGCATGAATCTCACGTTGTGAATATAGGGACGTAGGAGCAAAACTTGATTTAAATCTCGTTTTGTAATTTTCCTCCCACTGAAATGTCCTAAGGTTAATATAGGGTTGTTTAACTTAGATAGTATTCGGCTAAGTCAATCTATCTAAGTCTGATCCTATTATAACAATTATGGAAAGGATTCAACTGCAATCTTTTGGGTGAATTAAACTTTTTTTAATAAACCCAACATTGCAAGTCAACATTACTATGGTTAATTCAACTCAATGTTCGGGTCAGTTCCCAGGTAGGAGGTGTTCCGTAAACCGTCAACTTAAATACCTCCAGCCTTAGACAGAACTTTACCGAGAGAGTTCCCTTATAACCTTAGTAATGTAAGGTCTTTACTCTAAAGATCTAGGTGTATTAAACACTTTTAATAAACCTAGTGATATTGCATGCTAACATTTAACTATGATTAATTCAACTCCGGTATTCCAGGTCAGTTCCCAGGTAGGAGGTGTTCCGTAAACCGTCAACTTAGATACCCCCAGCCTTAGACAGAACATTACCGGTGGAGTTCCCTTATAATCATAGCAATGTTTTTCCTACTTAGTCAATTAAAACTATTTTTAATCATAAGTAACAAAAGATTCTAATCCTATTAGAAAACGATCCAGGTCTAATTAATTTTAAACAATTTAAAATTAATCCAATTTATCCTATGATCTTATGTTTGCATGCAAATCTTGATTATTGATTGACGGTTTCTAATCATTAATATTAAAGAACTATTTCAAATTTTAATGATTAATCCTATAATAAAGAATCTAGGGTTTAATTCATTCAACAATCTCATTCAAATTAAATAATTAAACCACATCAATTGCATGAATAATATAACACTTATATTATTAACTATGGATGTTTCATGCTTCATGCAATTTTGATTTTATTTTTATTATAACAATTATAAGCCAATCAAGAAAATCAATTAAGCATGCTTCATTCATCACATTAAACATAACTATTTATATTTAATTTAAGTAATGACATGCTTCATGCTTTCCAATTTTTCATATAATTAATATACACTTATATTAAAAAATATGAAAACAAATCCATGCATTTAAACATACATTATAACAATTTATAATATATAAAAAATGCATAAGCATGTTTATAACCTAAGGTGGGATTAAATATTCTATATGACATCCATAAAGCATATAAATAGCAATTGAACCGGTTAATTTTGGCCCCTAGGATAAAATAAAACATTAAATTACATTAATTTAGCTAAATTATATCCTAAGAATCCTTGTACAGCTCCGGAATTGGTCTAGACAGCACGAACCGCCCCGAACCACCTCAAACCGGCCTCCAAAATCACGAACCATGCAAAAAATTGGCTGAACCGGACCAAATAGGTCCCAGCCCAGCCGAACCGGTCCGACCACGCCTTGAACCACGCCTTTTGAAACCCTAATGCGCGCCTCCATCGAGACAGCGTCAAGACGCTGTGTTGATAGCGTCCCGACGCTGTGCGTTTTCCATATCTGGCGCCTGCGTAATCGAAACAGCGTCGAGATGCTGTTGAGGTAGCATCCCGACGCTGTGTGCTTTCCTTACCGAGCGCCATCAGTATCGAGACAGCGTCGAGACGCTGTTGAAGGAGCGTCCCGACGCTGTTGCGTCTGGAGGCAGAATCTGGGCGGCAGCAGCATCGATTCTCCGATTTCGGCCCCGATTTCAGCGGCGATCGCTCCGATTTTCATCTCATAAAAACCTATTCTAGACCCGGACTTACATAGGACTCGATTTTACATAAAATACCCGAAACACCGGGTCTTACATGAACAAAATCACATAAAAATAAAATCTATGGCCATAAAATTAACCCAAACAGTTCAATGCAAACCGAACATACATTATGCATAAATCCCACCTATTAGAGCCTATCGCAACTTTTAAAATTAATTAATAGGGACAGCGATGGCTCTGATGCCGATTGAAGGGAATAAAAGTCCCCACGCAGCGGAAGCGCATCGATTGGACCTTACGCCGTATATTAATTAACATTAAAATACCGTTACGATAACTCAAACAAAACTTTAAACAACCTTTCAAGCCACTGTAAATTTGGTTTAAACATGCTAAAATAAATCTAAATTTATTTTAAAAAACTTATCTAAAGAAAAGAGGAAGAACCGTTACAAACCTCCGTTGTAGACTTGACCGTTCTTCGCCAACGACGCTCCACGAACGAAAACGCAGCAGCCGCTTTAAGGTTTTCTTCGCTGTAAATTCTTCTTTGATTGACACAATCACCACAGAGGTTACACCGGTATGTCTCTGAGTCTAGGAGGCAAAAGACTTGTGGGAGTCTTTCTCTAAGAGGGAGGCTAGAGAGAATTCTAGGTCTTGTCTTTCAAGAGTGTCAAGTGTCATGACCAATTAGGTCTTGTGTTTTATTTATAGAAGAGAGGCCATGAATAAAATATTCAAATAAATCAATCTTTTCCATAATTGATTCAATCTTATTCCTTAATTAATCAATCATGATCAACCAATTCCATAATTGATTAATCACTTTCTTAAGTGATTAATTATTTCCATAATTGATTAATTCCCGATTAAAGAATTCTTTAATTAATTAACCACCAATTAAATATCACATATTTAATTCCCGGCCTAGAATTAATTAATTTTCCCAAACACATTTTAGGCCTTAAATTAATTAATTCATTATTTTGAACTCTTTCAAACTTCCATAAATTTATATTTGAACTTTTCAAATATTAATTTCTCTCATAATAATATATCAATATATATTATATTTGTTTCCCTTAATAAATTGAACATTTTCAATTTACTTTTTATTACTTAGTTGCCTCAAATTACTTTACGAGCTACCAGTGGGACCTAATGGACCTGCAGATCAGAAGCTCCAACGATGTGAGATTAATTGGTCAAACTCATTAACCACTTTAATCAATATTCGTCGTTAACTGTGTGTACATTCCACTATAGACTCACAGTTGCACTCTTCTCACTGCAGACATATTTTCTGTGTCCACGAATCTAGACCAATATCGACTAGTTAGTCCTTCACGAGTGTCCGTAACACCAGCTGGGTCAAATTACCGTTTTACCCCTGGGTTACCTCTATTTCCTTAAGTACCAATTCTCCTCTAATGAACAACCTGTTTGTGGTCCAACCATCAAACAGAAAACCCTCTCGTGCCATTGAGAGGGTAGGGCCCTTTGTTCAAGACTCAGAGTAACCACTTAAGGGAACACTCATCTGCTTCCCTAAAGTCGGGAAGGAGTGAATTCCATCTTGTACGATTATGTTCCCAGCTCCCCATTCGGTCTCGTCCCCAAAGTGGTAGGCTTATTGAGTCGGCATATTGGCCACTCTCACCCATACAAATCAAAGGACAATCTCTCATGAGCAGGAGTCCATAATCAACTCAGGATTAAGACTAAGTTGTCTAGGTCGTCCTAGTGAAGTAGAAAACCAACTAGTTCACGGTGTTATAACCAGTGGTTACTATTTTCGCGGTCCGGTCTTATGCAAACTCATTGCATAGGATACCCCCACTCGCATGTCTCCTACACGAACGCGTTGGATCGCAGCGTTTGTATCAAATACAAAGTGGGTCGTATCCATAGTGTCACCAGGATAAGGCACCCAGTCTTATCCCTATACTATAGACCCTTTAGGCTGTTTCTTGAACAATGATCCCATATGTCACTACATATAGTTCAAGACTCATATTACAGCCTTGGATGTCTAGTTTATTGGATTAGGGTTATTATTAGGCAAAGACAAATATAAAATAACTAATAACAATTAATGGAAAAAATATATCAATATTATTTCATTAATATCCGGTCAACGGTTACATTCACTATCTACGAGTTTTAGGGCATAAAACCCAACATCTTCCTTTTCTGTATTCTTGGCCCAAACTTATTCTTTAGCTCTTAAATCATCGGTGATTCTCAAAAATGTGGAATTCCATTGAAATGCTCGATTCCTACAAAACAAAACCAAATAGACATAAAATTGGCCAAAAAGTAACCGAGACTAACGATAAAAGCACATTAAATATAGCAAAATAAATTGCGCTATCAAATACCCACAAACTTAAGCATTTGCTAGTCCCGAGCAAAGTAAGAATCAAGCAAAGTAAGAATAAAAATAATCTGTCTACAAAAATACTTGAGGAAGTGTTGCTAATGATTCTTGCCTCAGGAATCCCAAATCACAGATAAATCACACTGAAACATTAATGTTTAAACACATTCGTCATGATAAGCCTCATTTATTTCATTCATCTCTCACGTTTGTGTGTGACTAGTCCTCCCTATCTCAATCCTTTAAGCCCAGAATAGTTTTATGCAGCCCTTCGCTTGTTTTCCCCCTACTCTGGTCCTAAGTTCCAATCATCAAGCCTCTCCACACTCAAGATGGTAATATGCCACTAGGGTGCCTAAATGGGGTACACAACCCCCAAACTTTGAGTTTTTTTTTTTTCACAATCAATAATGGTTGTCACTAGCTTTCACACACCTATTGTAGGGACCCTTAACTTGAGTTTCTCTGGTTGGCCTATCTGATCACAACAGGGGTAGCTCTTTTTTACCTTAATTCAATTTTTTCTTTATTCAACTCATCATTTTTTCTTTTCTTTCATTCGTTCATTTTCATCATTTTTTTTAACATGCAAGATATGGCATCATTTTCTCCTAAGTGTAACATTACTAACTATCATGTAGATTAACCATCAAATCAGTCCCTAAACCTTTCGAGGTGACAACAAGATCTAGATCACATAATCCTACTCTAAGCTCGCCAAACTAAGACAAGAGACTATGTGCTCAAATGGTGCAAAAGATTCATGAAATAAAATCAACATATCTTGAATCCTGTCTTTAATTATTAATGCACATAATAACTTACCTGTTTTCTGAAATTAAGTATCCTCATCGGCTATCAAAATCAAAACAACCTCCACAAAGAAAAACAACTCAGACAGATAACACAATCAACCCTGATCTCAATGGAAATAATAAAAAAATTTGATCCAAAATGATAACCTGAATAAAATCACAATAATACACCTGATAATCCAAAAATGGTCAAATGAGATATAATTAATAATTAAAGACCAAAAGTAAAATTAAATATACTTTCCACCCCCAAACATAAAAATTACATTCTCCTCAATGTAAAATAATAAGATATACAGACCAATATGAGAACAAATACAATGAAAAATAGGAATGAAGGGGAAAGAGAGAACCGTGTGCAGAGGGAAGGCGGCAGAGCATCACTCGTCCTCGTCCTCAGGCGACTCGTACAGTAGTAAATGTGGTAGTAAAGGTGGTCGTAAAGGCTGACCCGTACTAATAGCCACCTGACACGGATAGGCGTGGGCATGCATGCTTGTAGGGTAGAGGAAATGACGATGATCTCTACGCTTCTCTCTCTGGTGCTCGCGCTGCAGACTCTGGAGCCCCTGCTGGAGAGTGTGGAACTCCAGTCGGTGGCTCTGGAACTCCATGCGCAGCTGCTGCAGCTGCTCCTCGATGGTGGAAGGTGGAACCTCCTACTCCTGCTGCTCAGGCTATACATGGATCTGGAAGACTGGCTGAGCACCCTGTGGTCCAGGCCCTTGGTAGCGACAGATGAAATTCTTGTCGATAATCGCCCCGGGGTGGACCAACTCCTCCTAGTTGTCCCACACGAAACCAGCAGCTCGTCAAAGGGATGTGATCAGTGAAGGATGCCCGAGCCCTACTTTCGTGCTACGATGGCGGATGTGACACATGGACTGATGGATGACTTGGCCGACATTTACCGAACGGCCTGTGGCGATAGCGAAAAGCAGGATGGCACGACTCTTGGTAACGTCGCTTAGATGCGCCAAAGGCATCAACTTGGTGCAGAGGAAAGTGTGCCACGCCCTGTAATCTACGAACAGGTCGGTGGTCCTAAATCTCACAACTTCCACTCCTGTCATAGCCCATTCAGCACCTGGCCTACAATCTGCCTGAATGACCTCATTAACGTCCAGGTGGCCATGCAGGTAGGTGTTGTAGTCATCCCTCTCAAAGTCAGGCAGCCCATAAAACCTTTTGATGGTGAGGGAGTCGTAGGGGACACGATGTCCTCGAACAAAGGATGAAGACGAAGAGTCTTCCATGTTGGCATATAACTCCCTCACTATAGACGCTACCCCGGGCGCAGGATGATGAACAAAGTCGCCCCAACCCCTCGCAACAATGTTGTTTACTAAGTTTGGTTGCATCTCAGGGTCAGGGCTGAAACCTCGCTAAGGAATAAAGTTCCTAGTCTCCACACATTTGTCAAATCTCTCTGAGGCTTCACTACTAATGAACCTATCTAGGTTAAAAGGAGTGGAGGAGGAGGAAGCTGTAGTGTGTCTCTTAGACCTTTTGTTCATTATGTCTAATGAAAAAGTACTAAAAATCTAGGAGGAAAGTATTTCTATAAATAGTCCCAAGCCAACAGAATCACAACCACCAACTACAAAGATAGCCCGTCCGCCATAGAAATAACGTCACAACAGCAACCACAGAGCTCAAAAACAACAGCAAAAGAGTCCAAATAGCTCAAAACAGCGAAAATAATCCAATACAACCGCACCAAAAGCTCACATAAATATGCTTAAGTGAACCTTAACCCCCAACACTATCCAATGTACTAAAAGCAGCAATAAATTAGGGAAGACAGGCTCAAATAAACAAAAACCAGCAGCTAATTTGTGCTAACAAACCCAAAGACCTGCAAACAACTTCAATATTCAGCTCAACACACACTACACAGCGACAAGAAAGCAATTTTCAGCTCCAAAATTTCGATTCTGGAATTTTTAGTTCCAGAATCGCGACAGCATCGCGACGCTAAGGGCTAAAGCGTCGCGACGCTGTCGCGATTTTAGCCCAAAACGCGCGTTTCTCTTTATTTATTTATTTATTTATTAAAAACCCAACACTTTTCTTTAATTATTTTTTTTTCAGATTTTTTTTTTCTTTCTTTTCTTTTCCTTAATAAAAATAAAGCTTCACCTGCATCAAAAGGAAAGAAAAATTGAGAAAAAAAATTAACAAACTAAAAATAAAAATAAAAGACAAAGGAATCGAATCTAAAGAAATCAAATAAAAAATAAAAAGAATAAAAAAACTTGGGTTGCCTCCCAAAAGCGCTTGTTTAACGTCTTTAGCCGTGTATGCTTCAAGGAGGTCTATTGTCCTGGGATCCACCAGAGGTGCTCTTACTTGCACCTTTTCTGTAACTGACCATCATAACTTCAGAACAATCTGTAGAGACTCCAACCGCTTTAAAAACTTATTTTTCATGTAGGACTCGCACAATCTGTCAATGATAACTCGCCCAGTTGCAAGGAATGGTCTCCCTTAAATAACAGGCACTAACGGAGTTTCCTTTACATCCATTACAAAGAAGTCAACTGGCAGAAAAAATTTCCCTACTTAAATTAAAACATTATCTACTACTCCGTATGGACTAACTACAGATTGGTAAGCTAACTGGAGCTTCACTGCAATAGGTTTGATCTCTGCTATGTTTAACTTTTTAAATAAAGATAAAGAAATTATGTTAATGCTAGCGCCTAAATCACATAAAGCACAAAAGAATGAGTACCAAACTTGCAGGGAAAAGAAAAACTCCCTGCATCAGCAAGTTTATCAAGCACATTCTTTTGAAGTCGAGCACTGCATGTAGAGGTGAGGAATATTGTCTCTATTTTCTTTTCCTTCTTTTTCCTCGAAAGCCATTCCTTCATAAATTATACATATTTGGGCATCTGCTCCTAAGCCTTTGCAAATGGTAAATTAATATTTAAACTCATAAAAATATCAAGAAACTTCTTAAATTGAGTTGAGTAATTCTTTTTCTTCTTTTTCTTGGGCTTTGGAACCAGAACAGTAAGTGAAGGAATAAGAGGGTCAGAAGTAAGCTTTCCAGCTTCGTTTGAAGACGATCCCTCTTCAACTTTTTCCTTAGTTACTTCAGGCTCATGAATCTCCTGTGCCTCAGCTACTTCAACTTCCTCCACTTGATGCACAGTGATGGCCTTGCAATACTCCATTTGGGTTTTCTCTGGCTCAGCTGTAGATTTACCTTTCTACATAGTGTTTACAACATTCACCAACTGACCCAACTGAGTTTCTATGTTATTAATTGTTGCGTTGTGGCCTGTTACTGTGGTATTTATTGCTATCACAGCTTCCTCCAACTTGTTAGTGTTGGGTTTTATGCCCTAAAACTCGTAGATAGTAAATGTACATTTGACCGAACTTTAATAAAGTGATGTATTATTCAGTGTTTGTATTATATCTTGTCTTATTAACCCTAATCCAATAAACTAAACATCCAAGGCTAATAGAATGAGGCTTGAACTAGTATGTAGGGACATACGGGGATCGATGTTCAAGTTTTAGCCTAAAGGGTCTGTAGTATAGGGATAAGGCTGGGTACCTTATCGTGGTGACACTATGGATACAACCCGCTTTGTATATTGATACAAACGTAGTGATCCAATGCGTTCATGTGGTTGACATGCTAGTGGGGGTATCCTTTGCAATGAGTTTGCACAAAGACCGGACCACGAAATAGTTTACCACTAACTGTAACATCGTTAGTTAGTTCGGTTTCTATTTCACTAGGATGACCTAGGCAACTTGGCCTTAATCCTGAGTGGATTATGGACTCCTGTCCATGAGGGATTGTCCTTTGATTTGTACGGGTGAGAGTGGCTTGTTCGCCGACTCAATAAGCCTACCATTTTGGGGACAAGACCGAGTGGGGAGCTGGGAACGTAGTCTTACAAGATGGAATTCACTCCTTCCCGATATTAGGGTAAGTAGAGGTGTGTTCCCTTAAGTGGTGTCTCCGGGTCTTGAACAATGGGCCCTACCCTCTTTATGGCACGAGAAGGATTTCTGTTTGCTGGTTGGACCACAAACAGGTTGTTCATTAGAGGAGCACTGATACTTAAGGATCAAGAGGTAGCCCAGGGGTAAAACGTTAATTTGATCTAGCTGGGGTACGAACACACGTGAAGGGCTAACTTGCTGTTGACGGTCGATATCCGTGGACACAGAAATATATCTGCAGTGAGAAGAGTGCAGTTGTGGTTCTTTAGTGGAGTGAACCACAGTTGACGAATATTGATTAACTTGGTTAATGAGTTTAGCCTACTAATCTCATATCGTTGGAGCTTCTGATTTGTAGGTCCATTAGGTCCCACCGGTAGCTCATTTAGGGCGTTGAGGTGAAATTCTAAGGAAGGATTAAGTATTCGAAGGGGTTCGAATATTATACTAAAATATGAATTTGATTCATATTAAAACTATAGGTTATAATTAATGTGCATTGGATGTATATTAATACTATAGTTTTGAGAGAGAGAATAATAATTGAATATGTGATGTTGAATTTTATTAATTTTTTTAATCCATTAATTTTGAATTAATTAATTGATTAAGTTTAATTAAATTTGATTTAATTAAACTATATGTTAAAGAGGGATATTAATTTAAATAAGATTTAAATTAATGTTGTTTTAATTAATATTGATTAATTAAAATTTAATTAATTATAATTTAAATTTTGAATTTTGAATTTATAATTAATTAAAAATCAGGTAACTGATTGTGCAGTTACCTGAAGTGATGCGTGCGGTTACCCTAACTTTACTCTCCTGATCGATAGGTAGAGGTTAAGGTTCACTCTTCTTTTTTGGGTGATTCCAACTCTCACGTAATCTCTCCCTCTCCCTTGCTCTCTCGATTTTTCTCCCTCAGATTTACAGAAACAAAATCCATCAAAATTCCCTTAGAATTTTTGCTCCCACAAGCTCCCTACGCGTATTGCCTATCGAGGATACCGGTGAAACTCTTTTAGTGGTGTTCGAGGTAGATTTGCAGCAAAGGAAAAGTTCTAAGGTTGCTGGAATTTTCTACATTCCGAAGGAATTTAGGCAAAGCATTCAAGAACTTCTACAAGGGTAAGTAGTTCTTGACTAAGGATCGTTAGGATCCAATTTTAGATTAGATCTAGAATTCTTTTTCTAATTTACAGCATGTTATGTATGTTTGCAGCAAGTATGAATTCTCTTATGTTGCTGTAAAATTTATTTTTTGTGACCCGTATTGGTATTTTAATTATGATTTAAAATCAGTGTGGTTTTCTGTTCGTTTCCGTTGCGAAAGGGCTTTTATCCCTTCAATTGGTATCAAGCCATCTCTGAATTTTTTTTCATAATTGAAATTTGCGGATTCACGTTCATGGTGGGATTAATTTGCATTGTGAATGTTGGTTTGCGATAAATTGTTTTGATTTAATTTGGCCAAAGATTTACAGTAATTTAATTGATTTGATCATATAAGGCCCCTGCGTTTTTGGGCAAAATTATGTAAATCGAGTATGTACTAGTCTGGGTCATGTTTAGGCTTGAAAATCGATGAAGATCGTGGAAGAAATCGATGAAAATCGTGAAGAACAGTCGCGGTTCTGCCCAGAAAACAGCTCCAGACGCAACAGCGTCGGGACGCTAGGCGTTGAGCGTCTCGACGCTGTCGCGATTCCACGCTCCAGACGGTTGAAATCGCGCCAGCGTCGGGACGCTAACTGCTTAGCGTCTCGACGCTGTCACGATTTCGTGCGGCGCCAGTTTTTTCGTAAAGACGTTGGTGGTGCCCTAATTGGCCGGTCCGGTTCGTACATTTTGGGTTAGCTGGGACCGATTTGGTCCGGTTCAACCCGGTTTGGGCACGGTTCGAGTTTTTCAAGTCCGGTTCGAAGTGGTTCGGGTCGTTTCGTGGATCCTAGACCAGTTTTTGGAGCTGTACTTTATGTAATAGGATAGTTTAAAGCTTTAATTAGTGTAATTTTTGCTTTATTTATCCTAGGGGCCAATTAAATCGGTTTATTCGCTATTTAAATGCTTTGTGGATGTCATTCAAATTTTAATCCCACCTTAGGATATAAAGCATGCTCATGCATTATGTATGTTATAATGTGATTATAATTTTTGATGATAATGCATGGTGGATTTTCATGATTTATTTAATATATAGTTGAGTTATATTAAATTCATGAAAATGGAATAGTATGATGCATGCAATTACATAGTTTTAATATAAGAGTTATATTAAAAATAAATTGTTTGCAGCATGCTAAGTTGATTTCCATTTTTGGCAGTAATAAAATTGTTTATTTATTAAAAATTGAAATCAAGTTGCATTGAGCATGATACATCCATAGGTTAATATAAGAGTTATATTAATTTCATGCAATGCATAGTTATATAGCTTAATTTGATTAATTAGAATATGATTATTAATTGATTTAAACTATAATATGCATGATTATAGGGCTAATCATTAAAATTTTGAAATAGTTTAAAATTTATGATTAGAAACCGTCAATCTATAATCAAGACATGCATGCTCACATAGGATCTTAGGTTAAAATGAATTAATTTTATTGAGTTAAAATTAATTAGATCTAAGATCATTTTCTAATAGGATTAGAAATTCTTACTTAGTTTAAAAATAGTTTTAATAAACTAAGTAGGACAAACATTCCTGAGATTATAAGGGAACTCTACCAGTGAAGTTCTGTCTAAGGATTGGAGGTATTTAAGTTGACGGTATACGGAACACCTCCTACATGGGAACTGATCTGGAACACCGGATTTGAATTAATCTCAGGTTAATGTTAGAATAATGTCGCTAGGTAAATTAAATTTGTTTAATGCACCTAGACATTAGGTCTTATTATAATAGTTATAATAGGACTAGACTTAGATAAATGACTTAGCCAGATTTATCTAGGTTTAAACAAACCCTAAAATACCCGATAGGTTACTTTAGTGGGAGGAAAATTACAAAACTTAATTTAAATTGAGTTTTGCTCCTACGTCCTTGTATAGTTCACACCGTGAGATCCATGCTCGGCTTCGTGTCGTCGTAGAGCGGCCTCCCTTCGGAGAGTGTTTGCATGGGTCAATATCAAGGTGAATGGGGAAAGTAACTATAGTAAGTGGGAGCGGGACACGTGTCAACATATCCTTCGGTCTCCACCCCTAGGTCACAACGTGAGATTCCTATGATCCGCCTGCGTGTTGCCCTGGAGCAACCACCCCTTCGGAGGGCCTGATCATAGGATTCGAAACACCGTGAACTCCTGAATAGGATAGGGTCGCTTAGGCTAATTACCAACAGTTGTCTTTCCTAACGGTAGCCTGTTGGTCCGTGCCTCTGAGATCTAAAAGTGGGAGGGTTACACTTACGGAGAGGAGTTAATTTGTTAACAAATCCTTGACCGAACAACGGTGGTTAATATCTAATGGAATATGAGTTATTCTTGTATTAGAAATTGACTGAGAAGAGTCTCATTTTAGAGGAGGAACAACTGATCACCCTTTGGTGGCTTTTCTTCTAAACCTCTAAAGCATCGTTGCGAAGCACAATCATAGTTTTATTAGGGTTCCTTGATTGTTTGTTTGTGATAACTGCCCAAAAGGTAGTTATTTAGGCCTTATTTATATAAGGATTTGTGTGTCTTTAATGCTTAATAGGGTTGGTTTTAGAGAGATATTACATGATTTAACCCATTTGGAAGAATGAAAGCATTGGAAATTCTGTGCTGCAGCAAAACTGGGAGCAGAAACTGCCACATCACAGCTCGTTAGCCAACTTCATGAACCGACTTCTGTTGAGTTATTTCGGGATAAAGGAGCAAGGAGAGCCCTACATGTGTCCCAGTTGACCTAATTCAAGTCTCCTCTCCTTCTATAAAAGGAAGTAGTCGTCCAAGTCAAAGGAATTCCATGTTTTCCCTTGGAAGCCGAATAGTATAGGGAGATTGAAGATTGTTAAGAACACCAACTTCCGCAAGCTGATTAGGGAGTTTACTTTCTTTATTAACTTGTGCTTATGGACATGCATACTCAGATTGTAATTTGTATTCCTATGCCTATTATGAACTAAGTAGCTTAAGGTGTTGGTTAGGAATAATGTGAGTATTGTGCTTCATCTCTAGTAATATATTGACTATCGCATTTTGGTTAATTGTTGTGCTTAATCTCATTGTATGCCCGCCTGGCCAGCCGGTATGGATAACTCTCTCTAGTTTCAAGGATGATTTATAGAGTGTGTGGCAATTATCCACACTACGATTATTGTGTATTGGTGAACGCCAATGACTGAGCTAGGGATAGCCAGTTGCCTAGTGCTTGATCGGTTGCTCTTCATTGGGGTTGAAACACATCCCAAAAGATCCGGAGTTCCGGGAGGAATCCGCTAATAATACTGCGAAAAATGCATGATCAATAATATTGCCTTTAATCTATCTATATATTTGTTTACTCGTTGTTCTGTCATTTATTTTGCTTCAACATAATTCCGATAAAACCCAATCATTTTATTATTCTTGAAACCATTAAAAAGTTACACAATAATAGATAAAGTGGAAGCTCATTCAGACCTTGGATTGATAATATTACTTGCTGCAGACTGTGTACACTTGCACAGGAATTCTAGAGTATTTTACACTATATTTTTACTCACTCTAGGAACCCAACAAGTTTTTGGCGCCGTTGCCGGGGACTTGAATAAGTTTTTATCTGATTTTTTTTGTGTATGTGTTTTAGTGGTTTGGTGCTAGAACTTTTTGATTGTTTCTTTTGTTTTTGCAGGTGTGATTTTGGTTCATGAGCGATCCGCCTGGGGTACGGTTTGAGCTTGATCCAGAAATTGAGAGAACATTTAGGAACAGAAGGAGGGAGCAGCATAGAAACCAGATGGAGAACGCCCCGCAACTTCCGCAGGTTCCTGAAGGTCCAGTAGTAGTGAACCCCCAGCAGAATCCGTTGCTGCAGCAAAACCCACTGTTTGAGCAAAATGAGCAGCGAAATAATCAGGCTGAGAATCCTATCTTGATAGCGAACGATAGGACCAGAGCCATTCGAGCATATGCTGTTCCGATGTTTAATGAGTTGAATCCAGGGATTGCACGTCCCCTAATCCAAGCGGCGAATTTTGAAATGAAACCGGTAATGTTTCAGATGTTGCAAATCGTGGGGCAATTCCATGGTTTGTCATCTGAAGACCCTCATTTACATCTTAAGTCTTTTCTAGGAGTTAGTGATTCTTTTGTAATTTAAGGAGTGCCTAGAGATGCTCTTAGATTAACTTTGTTCCCGTATTCTCTTAGAGATGGAGCAAAGTCATGGTTAAACTCTTTTGCTCCAGGATCAATTAGGACGTGGGATGAGTTAGCTGAAAAATTTTTGAGTAAATATTTCCCACCTAATAGAAATGCTAAATTAAGGAGTGAAATAGTAGGGTTTAGGCAACTTGACGATGAGACTTTTAGTGAGGCTTGGGAAAGGTTTAAGGAGCTTTTGCGAAAGTGTCCCCACCAAGGTTTGCCTCATTGTATTCAAATGGAAACATTTTACAATGGTTTAAATGGAGTAACTCAAGGTATGGTCGATGCTTCGGCTTGAGGGGCCCTTTTGGCAAAAACTTTTGATGAAGCTTATGAAATTTTAGAAAGAATATCTATTAATAGTTGTCAGTGGTCAGATGTTAGAGGCACAAATAAAAAGGTTAATAGTGTATTAGAGGTTGATGGTGTGTCCACCATTAGGGCTGATCTTGCAATGATTGCTAACGCTCTTAAGAATGTGACAGTGATTAGTCATCAGCAGCCACCAGCTATGGAGCCTGCAGCAGTGGTGAACCAAGTCACGAACGAAGCATGTGTCTATTGCGGTGAAGACCACAACTACGAGTTTTGCCCCAGCAATCCAGCTTCTGTGTTTTTTGTAGGTAATCAGAGGAACAACCCGTATTCTAACTTATATAATCCAGGTTGGCGCAACCACCCCAACTTCTCATGGGGAGGTCAGAGAAATAATGTACAAGCGCAACAGAAGATGAACCAGCCGGGATTTGCTAAAGCGCAGGTAATGCCCCAGCAAAGTAAGCAAGCTTCGCCCCAGCAAAATTCGAGAAATTCTCTCGAGGCGATGATGAAAGAATTTATGGCTCGCACAGATGCCGCAATTCAAAGTAATCAAGCTTCGATGAGGGCACTGGAATTGCAAGTGGGTCAGCTAGCTAATGTGCTAAAGGCGAGGCCTCAAGGGAAACTTCCATCAGATACTGAGCACCCTAGAAGGGAAGATAAGGAGCAGGTAAAGGCAGTAACTCTTAGGAGTGGTAAGCCACTAGAAGAGTCTAGAAAGACCCAGGATTTAAATAGTAATGGTGATAATAATGTTGTTGACGAGAAAGAGTTGGAGTCTGGTCAGGGTGCTAGAGGCAGCAAAGAGAATGCTGGAGCATCTGGTTCTGTGCCAGATGTAGAACCACCTTATGTGCCGCCCCCGCCTTATGTACCACCTCTACCTTTTCCACAAAGGCAAAAGCCTAGGAATCAGGATGGTGAATTTAAAAAGATTTTAGAGATTCTTAAGCAATTGCATATAAATATCCCTTTAGTAGAAGCTATAGAGCAAATGCCTAATTATGTTAAATTTCTTAAGGATATTTTAACTAAAGAGAAGAAGTTAGGTGAGTTTGAAACTGTATCTCTTACTGAGGAGTGTAGTGCTATTCTCAAGAATGGTCTACCCCCCAAGGCTAAGGATCCAGGGTCATTTACCATACCTGTGTCTATAGGTGGAAAGGAGTTAGGTAGAGCACTTTGTGATTTGGGTGCAAGCATTAACCTTATGCCTCTTTCTGTCTATCGAAAGATGGGTATTGGTGAAGCTAGACCTACCACAGTTACACTCCAACTAGCTGATAGGTCTATCACATATCCAGAGGGTAAAATTGAGGATATCTTAGTAAAAGTTGATAAATTCATATTCCCTGTTGATTTTATTATTTTAGACTATGAGGCTGATAAAGATGTCCCAATTATTCTAGGTCTTCCATTTTTGGCTACTGGTAGGGCATTAATAGATGTTCAAAAAGGAGAATTAACAATGAGAGTTTGTAATGAGGAAGTAAAATTTAATGTGTTTAAAGCCATGAAATATCCAGACGAGATGGAAGATTGCTCTTTCATTAGGATTCTGGAGAACACAGTTCTTGAGACAGCAATACAAGATTCGGCTGATAAGCATTCAGAAAAGCATGGAGAGGTTAGTGTAGAAGATTTTGAATTTTGTTCTTTAGACAGAAAAAATGAAAAAGAATTGTTTAGGTGTGAGGATGTTTTTGAGTCTTTAGATTTAGATCAAAGAAAGGCTCCCCCAATTAAACCATCCCTGATTGAGGCACCCACTTTAGATTTGAAGCCTTTGCCGGATCATCTAAAGTATGTGTATCTTGGGGAAAGTGAGACGTTGCCCATTATTGTTGCATCCGATTTAATGCCGGAGCATGAGGAGGCCTTAATAAAGTTGCTGCAGCAATACCGTAAGGCTATAGGTTGGACATTGGCTGATATTCAGGGAATTAGCCCATCTTTTTGTATGCACAAAATCACTCTAGAGGAGGGATCGTTTAGGAGTATTGAGCAACAAAGAAGGCTTAACCCTGCAATGAAAGAGGTTGTTAAAAAGGAGGTGATTAAATGGTTGGATGCTGGCATCATCTATCCAATTGCCGATAGCAATTGGGTGAGCCCTGTCCAATGTGTTCCTAAGAAAGGAGGTGTCACTGTGGTGAGCAATAAAGATAATGAGTTGATCCCCACGAGGACAGTAACTGGTTGGAAGGTTTGCATGGATTACAGAAGGCTTAATAAAGTCGCCCGGAATGATCATTTCCCTCTACCATTTATCGACCAGATGTTGGATCGATTGGCTGGTCAGGCCTACTACTGGTTCTTGGATGGGTATTCTGGGTATAACCAGATTACTATTGCTCCTAAAGATCAGGAAAAAACAACTTTCACCTGCCCTTATGGGACGTTTGCTTTCAGGCGAATGCCTTTTGGCCTTTGCAATGCTCCAGCAACATTTCAGCGATGTATGTTAGCAATTTTTTCTGATATGATTGAGTCCACTGTTGAAGTATTTATGGACGATTTTTCAGTTTTTGGAGGGTCTTTTCAGAGTTGTTTAGAAAATTTAGGAAAGGTATTAAAAATATGTGAGGATACCCATCTAGTTCTTAATTGGGAAAAGTGCCACTTCATGGTGAAGGAGGGCATAGTGTTAGGTCATAGGATTTCTAAGAATGGTCTAGAAGTTGATAGAGCTAAAGTTGAGGTTATTGAAAGACTAGAGCCACCGAATTCAGTGAAGGGAATTCAGAGCTTTCCAGGACATGCTGAATTTTATAGGAGGTTCATAAAGGATTTTTCCAAAATCAGTAAACCTCTTTGTAACTTATTGTGCACTGATCATGCTTTTGACTTTAATGCAGATTGTAGGAAGGCTTTTGAAACATTGAAGGCTGCTTTAATCTCAGCACCCATTCTCTGCGCACCTAATTGGAATTTTCCATTCGAGGTAATGTGTGATGCGAGTGAGGCTGCAGTAGGTGCAATGCTGGGGCAGAAGCAGGGCAAATTTATTCATCCTATATATTATGCAAGCAAGGTTTTAAATGAGGCACAAGTCAACTACACAACTACTGAAAAGGAGTTGTTAGCTGTTGTGTTTGCTTTTGAGAAATTCTGGCCATATCTGGTTGGATCCAAAGTCACGGTGTTCACGGATCATGCAGCAATAAGGTATTTAATGTCAAAGAAAGATGCAAAGCCTAGACTAATTCGTTGGGTTTTATTACTGCAGGAATTCGACTTGGAGATAAAGGTCAATAAGGGATCAGAGAATGTCATTGCAGATCACTTGTCTCGTCTTGATCCATCATCATCTTTGCTGGAGCAATCTGCCATTTCCGATTCTTTTCCAGATGAACAGCTTTTTGCTGTTCAGGTAAAGGTAGTCAGGGATGTCCATTGGTATGCTGATATTGCCAACTTTTTAGTGAAGGGAGTCACTCCTATTGATATGGATTGGAGGCAAAAGAAAAAGTTTAAGCATGATGCAAAATTTTTCTATTGGGATGAGCCATTTATGTATAAACAATGCTCTGACGGTATTATTCGTAGGTGTGTTTCAGGTGCTAAAGCAAAGGAAATCCTGGAGCAATGTCACTCTTCGCTGTATGGAGGCCATTTCAGCGGTCAAAGGACAGCTATGAGGATTTTGCATTGCGGATTCTTCTGGCCTACCTTGTTTAAGGATGCCCACTAGTTCTACAAGCAATGTGACGCTTGTCAAAGGAGAGGAAACTTGGGGCCTAGAGATGAAATGCCTCTTACTTAAATTTTAGAAGTTGAATTATTCGATGTATGGGGTATTGACTTTATCTTATGTCCTAAAACTTTTGTTGGGTTTTATGCCCTAAAACTCGTAGATAGTAAATGTACATTTTACCGAACATTAATAAAGTGATGTATTATTCAGTGTTTGTATTATATCTTGTCTTATTAACCCTAATCCAATAAACTAAACATCCAAGACCAATAGAATGAGGCTTCAACTAGTATGTAGGGACATACGGGGATCGATGTTCAAGTTTTAGCCTAAAGGGTCTGTAGTATAGGGATAAGGCTGGGTACCTTATCCTGGTGACACTATGGATACGACCCGCTTTGTATATTGATGCAAACGTAGTGATCCAACGCGTTCATGTGGTTGACATGTGAGTGGGGGTATCCTTTGCAATGAGTTTGCACAAAGACCGGACCGCGAAATAGTTTACCACTAACTGTAACACCGTTAGTTAGTTCGGTTTCTATTTCACTAGAATGACCTAGGCAACTTGGCCTTAATCCTGAGTGGATTATGGACTCTTGTCCATGAGGGATTGTCCTTTGATTTGTACGGGTGAGAGTGGCCTGTTCGCCGACTCAACAAGCCTACGATTTTGGGGACAAGACCGAGTGGGAAGCTGGGAACGTAGTCTTACAAGATGGAATTCACTCCTTCCCGATATTAGGGTAAGTAGAGGTGTGTTCCCTTAAGTGGTGTCTCCGGGTCTTGAACAATGGGCCCTACCCTCTTTATGGCACGAGAGGGATTTCTGTTTGCTGGTTGGACCACAAACAGGTTGTTCATTAGAGGAGCACTGGTACTTAAGGATCAAGAGGTAGCCCAGAGGTAAAACGTTAATTTGACCTAGCTGGGGTACGAAGACACGTGAAGGGCTAACTTGCTATTGACGGTCGATATCTGTGGACATAGAAATATATCTGCAGTGAGAAGAGTGCAGCTGTGGTTCTTTAGTGGAGTGAACCATAGTTGACGAATATTGATTAACTTGGTTAATGAGTTTAACCAACTAATCTCATAGTCTTACAAGATGGAATTCACTCCTTCCCGATATTAGGGTAAGTAGAGGTGTGTTCCCTTAAGTGGTGTCTCCGGGTCTTGAACAATGGGCCCTACCCTCTTTATGGCACGAGAGGGATTTCTGTTTGCTGGTTGGACCACAAACAGGTTGTTCATTAGAGGAGCACTGGTACTTAAGGATCAAGAGGTAGCCCAGAGGTAAAACGTTAATTTGACCTAGCTGGGGTACGAAGACACGTGAAGGGCTAACTTGCTATTGACGGTCGATATCTGTGGACATAGAAATATATCTGCAGTGAGAAGAGTGCAGCTGTGGTTCTTTAGTGGAGTGAACCATAGTTGACGAATATTGATTAACTTGGTTAATGAGTTTAACCAACTAATCTCATATCGTTGGAGCTTCTGACTTGTAGGACCATTAGGTCCCACCGGTAGCTCATTTAGGGCGTTGAGGTGAAATTCTAAGGAAGGATTAAGTATTCGAAGGGGTTCGAATATTATACTAAAATATGAATTTGATTCATATTAAAACTATAGGTTATAATTAATGTGCATTGGATGTATATTAATACTATAGTTTTGAGAGAGAATAATAATTGAATATGTGATGTTCAATTTTATTAATTTTTTTAATTAATTAATTTTGAATAATTAATTGATTAAGTTTAATTAAATTTGATTTAATTAAACTTTAGGTTAAAGAGGGATATTAATTTAAATAAGATTTAAATTAATGTTGTTTTAATTAATATTGATTAATTAAAATTTAATTAATTATAATTTAAATTTTGAATTTTAAATTTATAATTAATTAAAAATCAGGTAACTGATTGTGCAGTTACCTGAAGTGATGCGTGCGGTTACCCAAACTTTACTCTTCTGATCGATAGGTAAAGGTTAAGGGTCTCTCTTCTTTTTTGGGTGATTCCAACTCTCACGTAATCTCTCCCTCTCCCTTGCTCTCTCGATTTTTCTCCCTCTCTATGATCTACAGAAACAAAATCCTTCAAAATTCCCTTAGAATTTTTGCTCCCACAAGCTCCCTATCGAGGATACCGGTGAAACTCTTTTGGTGGTGTTCGAGGTAGATTTGCAGCGAAGGAAAAGTTCTAAGGTTGCTGGAATTTTCTACATTCCAAAGGAATTTAGGCAAAACATTCAAGAACTTCTACAAGGGTAAGTAGTTATTGACTAAGGATCGTTAGGATCCAATTCTAGATTAGATCTAGAATTCTTTTTCTAATTTACAGCATGCTATGTATATTTGTAGCAAGTTTAAATTCTCTTATGTTGCTGTAAAATTTATTTTTTGTGACCCGTATTGGTATTATTTATGATTTAAAATCAGTGTGGTTTTCTGTTCGTTTCCGCTGCGAAAAGGGCTTTTATCCCTTCTGTTAGTTCTATTACTAGACTATGTAATAAAAGCTCGAATTGTATCCTCAAGAGAAGGTTTAATTTCAGCCTTTTGAGATGTATATCCAGGAGGGTTCAAGATATTCTTAGTGTTAGCATATGAGAAATTTTCATTATTTCTAACATTAGGGTGGTAGTGTGTGGGTGCATAATTATGGTGTCCCCTATAGTTAGAATTTCTATCAACATAACGAACCTGTTCAGTAATGGTCTCCTCCTGACATTGAGATGCAAGAGCAGCTGACTCAATAAATTGTGCACTCCCTGTACCTGAGAATTTCATGAAAGCATTAGCAAGGGAGGTCATCTGGGCTTGAAGCGAACTTACATTGTCAATCTCATAGATCCCAACTGCAATCTTCTTAGGTGCAAACCGCTCAGTTGGCCACTGGTAGCTGTTCGTGGCCATATCCTCCAGTAAAGTACGTGCGTTCTCTACGGTCTTGGACAACAGAGTCCCACTTGCAGCTGCATCAACAATAGTTTTAGTATTCAGATTTAGACCATTGTAAAACAATTGGATCTTTAGCCAATCTGGTATCCATGCTGAGGATATTTCCTCAGTAACTCCTTATAGCACTCCCGAGCCTCAAATAATTTTTCATCGCCTAGCTGCTGGAATGTCCCAATCTCTTTCCTAAGCTTGACTGTCTTTGCAGGTGGGAAGTATTTGGCAAGAAACGTCTGAACCAACGCGTCCCATGTAGTGATACTTCTAGATGGAAGTGACCGGAGCCAGTCTCTAGCTTTGTCCTGCAAAGAAAAAGGAAATAATCGTAAGCGTATGACATCTTCAGAAACACCATTCAACTTTACAGTCCCACAGATGTCAAGAAAATATTTTAAATGAGAATTAGGATCCTCAGAGGGGAATCCTCTGAATGCACTATCTCTAGCCATCTGGATGAGGCAAGTTTTGAGCTCGAAATTCTTTGCGTTAATCGGCGCGTAGACTATTCCAGATTGCTGATCAGAAAAGGTAGGCTGGAAATAGTCCCGTATCGGCTTCTGCTCACTTGTGGAATTGGATTGACCATCGCTGCAAGTCTTTCCCTTTTCTCCTTCCTGTTCTTTTTGCAAGTCTTTTCGATTTCAAAATCAAAGGGCACTAGCAAAGCGTCCTTGTCTTTTCGCATACAAAATCACAACGTAAAATAATAAGAAAAACAAAACAAAAAATAAAAAAAAAACAACAAAAATAAAGAATAAAAGGAAAACAAAAGACAAACACAATAAAATACATTCTAAAGTAAGACCAAGTAAATTCCCCAAAATATTAAGCGAACTATATAATTGCCAATCCCCGGCAACGGTGCCAAAAACTTGATGCGCAAATTGCTAACCGCAAGTGTACGGGCCAAGTTATAATATAGTGGTTTAAAATCGAATGTCGTCCTCTGGATTGGTTTTTTAGTTCCCCTAATTATTAAAGGTATATTCGCCCAATTTTATTTAGAGAAAATAAACGATAGATAAGCAAATCAATGAAAAACTAATAAAAGCAAGAAAATATGGAAACTCAATGGATAAAAGCCTTAGGGAATTGATTTCACCTATTAGATGCATGAATTAATTTAACGAATAATTAAGAACAAATTCGTAACAAGTTCATAAACCAAGGATTATGAATAATTAAAAGTGTAACGCCCCGCATTTCCAGGTGCGAATAATTCTGTTAAATTTCTATTTAATTCGGAGTTGTAGTACCTGTTGGATGCTTAAGGTTGATTATTATTTATTATTTTTGGTGGTTTCTTGGAGTGGGTAATTTTTAGGCCAAGAAATTCTTTTCTTTCGTGAATTTAATTTTAAGAATATGGCCTAATCCTTATAGAGTTATAAGAGTCGATTTGGGCTTGGAGGTCCTTAATTGAGTCTTTAAATGTGATGGAAGGTTATATTTTTAATTCTAGTCTTAAGAAAAGAGGGAGCAAGGAAATCCTAGAAGTAACTCTCTTTTCCCTTTCTTTTCTTGGTCAGCCGCCGCCCCCCCTAAGAGAAGTTATTCTCGTTTTTTTTTCCTTCTCCCTTGCGCAGCCGTCCAGCCCTTCCGTGAAGCTCCAGCGCCGGCCACCTCCTCCAGCCACTGCTCGAGTTCGCCGTCTGTGCACGTAGCGCTGCCGCTGTTGATCTCTTCCTTCCTCTCGCGCGTTCGTCCGCCGGTTTCAGGAATCGCGAAGTCTTTTTTTTCCTCCCCCGCGCGCATCACTCTCTCTCGTGGTTCGTCTGTGTCGTCCGCCCTCCTCTGGCGTGTGTTGCAACCGCTGACAGCCGAGCCACCACCGTCTGAGTCGCTGGCCGTCGTAGTCGAGCGGCGCCTCTGCATGGATCTTCTCTCTGCTCGTTTCTGTCCGTGGTTCGTCAGATCCGTGGTTTCTTGTCTCCTCTCCCTGCGTTTCAGCCTTAAAGGCTCGTGGGAAAGCCGTTTTCATCCTCCATATAGGTTGGCTAAGGCCCGATCTAAGAATCCTTGCGTGGTTTTGTTTAATCTCGCACAGCTAGCAGTTCGGGGTCCCGTCAGTCACGATTTCGCTTCTGTCCAGTGGTGTTCGACCCTGTTCTGGGTCTTTGCAGCATCGTTTAGCGTGTTTGGTAAGTTTTCGTTGTGACCCATGCTTATTCGAATTCAAATTTGGATTACCCGCTCTTGTTCGGCTTTAGAATTTAGTGTCGTGGTTGGTTCTTGTTTTTCCAGCGCTGCTCGAAGTCTTTTTGGGTTCGAAATCATCCCTGTTTGGTGACCCATTGTCCGTGGCGCCTTAAACTTGAACACCCAGTGCTTAGGGCCTCTAAGCAAATGGTTTTAAACCTTTTCGCTTGCTGGACAGCACGTGTTCGAGGTCTTTCGGACGTTGAACGGTAAATTCCAGCATCCCCAGACCCTTTCCTCAAGTTTATTAGGTGCTCTAGGTTTTTTTCTAACCCTTAGTAATCGTTGCTTGTAGGTTGAGCTCTTTAGGCTCTTCCAGTTGTTTCCATTAGTCCTTTGGGATCGTTTAGGAGCGTTAGAGCTTCCGGTAAGTAGTTCTTACTTGTTGGAGTCTGCTTGATTGTGTGATGCATGTTAAATGTTTACTCGCTTTATAATTACTCTTATGTTTCTTGCTTCTCTGAGTATACATATATATGTATGTTACCGTTGAAAAGTATGGTTGTTGTTGCGTGTTGATTGGTTGTAAGCATGTTGGTTTGTTGCATATGAGTTAAGCATGGACGAGAGCATGTGTAGTTGCACGTATAATGCTTAGTGGGCATGATTCATGAGTCTAGAAGCATGTTGCAGGGCATATGCATTCTAGTGGATGTGAGATATAGGTCAGGGACCTAAAGTGTGAAAGAAAGGAAAGTTGAGTGAGTGTCAGTGCACCTCGGGTACAAACGGTCGAGGGGTGGCACGTCACCATTGGTTTTAAGAGGAGCATCGAGGCCTTGGGTACAAATGGTCAAGGGTCGGTGTGATGAGTCTAGAAAGCAAGTGTTGGGCGCCTGGGGAAGGGCCAATTCTTTGCTAAGTCATCGGTGCGCCTTAGGTACAAATGGTCAAGGGGCGATGCACAGTTTGAGGCCTTGGGTACAAATGGTCAAGGGTCGAACGCCGAGCTCCGTAGAGAGCATTGTAGCCCTGGATACAAATGGTCAGGGGACAGTGCGACTCGAAGGATCAGTCTTGGAGAGCCATGTGAGGGCTAAATATGAGTGTTGAGTGAGCTCGTGGAGCTTGAGTGGTTCGTAAGTTGCATGGTGATGCATGAGATATGGTATAGAAGAGTCATTTGTTTTACTAGCTTTGGAGCATGATATTATGTTTACTGCTTTTAATAGTATGTTGCTTGCGCATGAAAAACACGTTGTTTGTGGTTTGCTGTTTGATGGCTTCTCAGGTAGGGGCTGCTTACCAGTACCTTAGTGTACTGACCCCCTCCTCTCTCCCCCCAACTACCAGATTTTGCAGGTTATGAGGACCGCGTGGACCATGGTGATGCGGAGGAGGCGTATGAGGAGGAACCATAATTAATATCATGTTCTTGCTTTTATTTTCTTAGGTTTTAGTTAGGGCAGTTGTGTTTGCTGCTTTTGAAAGTTGTTAAGTTTGGTTAGTCCTGATTCATTCTTGTTAATCCCTGGAATAAGTTGTTTTCGTTTTAAAGAACTCCATTGATTCATTCAGTTAATGGTTTAATAAGTTTGTGTCGCATGAGGTGTCGTTTCAAGATTTTGTTTAAAGGTGTAATTGGTTTTAGCTAATAGTTGATTATGCGAGATCTGTTTGTCTGTTGGTTCTGTTTATGTTCTGCTGAGCTGTGGAGTGGGAAGTAGTTTAGTATTGCTTTGTAGAAGTGCTTTTCTTGTTCAGCAGGTGTAGTAAAAATTTTGGGTTAGTCCAATGTGCGCCGTTATGCTGCCGAAATTTTCGGTGCTCACGGTTTGTTTTGGTCTAGGAGTTAGTAATGTCGCTGGGTTAGCTTTTAAAAATCCTGGGGCGTTACAAAAAGCCTCTCCCAAGTACAATTAATCCTTTAAGCAAATTAAGAAATTGATATCCCTATCTAATTTCAACAATAAGCATATGCAATAAGAACAATCCTCATGACGGTTTCTCAAGCAATCCCAAATCTCCCGATTAAGGAATTACCTAAGTTATGCAATTGATGGTCTAATCTAAACTACCCTCTCCCGAGCAATTACTTCAGAAACAACAACATACAATCCGTGATCAAGGGATTATAAGCATTAAACATACGATTGCATAAATAAACCACGTTACGAAACGTCATAAAAAGCCGTAAATTAATCCATACAAACTAATGGCTACATCAAGCCCGTAAGAAACGAAATATAGCTACACATGGTCTCTAAAATACAAGCAAAATTAGTCCCAAACATGCTAAAAATCAGTACAAGAAATAAGGGGGAAAGATTAAACTCGTTGGTCGTGATTCCCGTGCGTTCCCGTTACGATCCTCTCGATCCAAGCTCCTAAAATCAAGGTCCCACAGTTTCTCCACTATTTTGTCTGTTTTCTCTCTCTAGAAGTCGTTTTCCTCCTTCCCAAAAACAACTCCCTCAATCTGCAGCATCGCAAACCTTATATATTGTTGAATCTACGAGACAACGTCGAGACGCTAAGGACAAAGCGTCTCGACGTTGTGTCAATGTATGCCCTAATTAAATCTGGAAAGCTCGCAGCGTCGAGACGCTATGGAGGTAGCGTCTCGAGGCTGCCTCGAATTCATGTGCGCGCTAACTTATGCTTAGCGTCTCAACGCTCCAAGGGCTAGCGTCTCAATGCTAGGCCTTTAATTGATCTTCCTTTTCTGTTTACTTGGCCCGAGCTTATTCTTTAGTTCCTAAATCATCGGTAACGCTAAAAAAATTTTAATTCCATTGAAATGCTCGATTCTTACAAAAAAAAACCAAATAGAAATCAAATTGGCCCAAAAGTACCCGAGACTAACGATAAAAGCACATGAAATATAGCACAATAAATTGCGCTATCACTCTTGGGACACAACATCAACCTTTGCCCATCATTTGGAAGGTATATACATATTCAAACTCTTTTTTTTTTTTCGAATATGCATATGTTTCATCAATGTCCACATATGAACTGTTTTGATTGCGCCATAGATTTTCTCATCTCTCTTTTTTTTTCGCACACATATTATTGCAATCTATTTCTTTATTACTTGAAAGTGTAAGCATCGTGCAACAGTCGCAACCAAATTCACTTGCAGTGATTTCACTCCTGCTAGACCAGTCCCCTATTTTATTGGGTGATCTGAGTAGCCTGCAGGGGTAGTCACCAGATTTTCCTTCAGTGATGCACTCCTGCTAGACCAATCCCTATTTTATTAGGTGATCTGAGTAGCCTGCAGGGGTAGTCACAAGATTTGCCTACAATGATGCACTCCTACTGGACGAGTCCCCTATTTTATTAGGTGATCTGAGTAGCCTGTAGGGGTAGTCACAATATTTGCCTACAGTGATGCACTCTTGCTAGACCAGTCCCCTTTTTATTGGGTGATCTGAGTAGCCTGCAGGGGTAGTCACCAGACTTGCCTTCAGTGGTTCACTCCTGCTAGACCGGTCCCCATTTTATTGGGTGATTCGAGTAGCCTGCAGGCGTAGTCACCAGACTTGCCTATACTGATGCACTCCTACTAGACCAGTCCCTATTTTATTGGGTGATCTGAGTAGCCTGCAGGGGTAGTCACCGGATTCGCCTTCAGTGATGCACTCCTGCTAGACCAGTCCTTATTTTATTAGGTGATATGAGTAGCCTGCAGGGGTAGTCACTAGATCCGCCTACAACGATGCACTCCTTCTAGAACAATCCATATTTTATTGGGTGATCTGAGTAGCCTGCAGAGGTGGTCACCAGATTTGCCTATAGTGATGCACTCCTGCTAGACCAGTCCCTATTTTATTTGGTGATCTGAGTAGCCTGCAGGGATGGTCACCAGATTTGCCTACAGTGATCGTTTACAAACTCACTTGCAGTGTGATTTCACCACTTGTCCAAACTAGTCACTTTGATGACTGTAGTGTCTTACATGGTTGATTACCTTTTTTTTTTTTTGTATGATTGATTATTCATGCATCACTTTCTTGCCTTCATAACTTCTTGGATAAGATTGACAACAATTTTTTTTTTTTTTTTTTTGTGTAGAGAAACTTATCTCCATCGTGGCGTATTTCACTAAGCACCCTGATCCTGAGAAAAACTGCTTAGTCATCTTGAAGAGAGAGATCAGCCTGTTGAAAATGACGTTATCTTCCTGTAGGAGAGGCAATATTTGGTAATTTTAGGGGATCACAACATTGCCTAGATAATTCAACCTCTTTGTCTAGATGGTAAGAAGAAAGACTTTTGAGTCACGACTCTTCATTGAAGTCGTGGTTTTTAGAGTCTCCAATGCATAGCAAGATACCGGGTGAAAATCAAGAATCAACTTTAGGTCGTCGAATTATTGGAGACGAACGAGTTTGCTGGGGTAGTTCAATAAGAATTCTTTTATATACCTGATTATTGGGAATGGTTAGAGGTCATAATTTCTTTAAATACGTTGATACTAAAGAAGGCTCGTTTGTTTGATGCTGTAATGGCTTCCTTATACACTTATGATCGCAATAATGATATAGTTCGAGCTTTTTGTGAAGCATGGTATCCATCCACGAATACACTTCACACATCATCAGGAGAGTTGTCTATCTCTCTATGGGACATGTGGAGATTAGGAGGTCTTTCCATCAAGGGTAGGTTTTATGATGAAATTGTTCCTTGCTGTAAGGAATTATTAGGCTCGCCTGATCGAGAGAATGAAGATTGCCTGAAAAGTTGTGAGTACCTTTTTGCTGCGTACTATCACATTGCATCTCAACAACGTGATCGCCTTCAAATTCCTATCAAATCGTTGATTTCTTTCTCGTTTAAAGGAGATTCGAAATATGAAAAACCTCATTCCCGAAAGCTGAAGAAGACTTCTCGTCCACGTCAGACCCATAATCTGGATGGGGCTCCTATCAAGCGTCACATCTGGTCCGAAAAAGTAATGGATCTATTTTGCATGTTGGACGTAGAAGATGAATTAAAAGATAAAACATACTTGGCTGCCTTTCTTTCTTGTTGGTTGTGCGTATTTGTATTTCCCGACCAACGTGCTTCTCTTCGTCTAGGAGTTTTTAAAGTCGCCAGTCTTATGGCTGAAGGTTACGTTTTCAATCTTGCTGTTCCTGTTTTGGCCAATATTTATCATGGACTCGGCCAGATTCACAATGCATCTCATTCTGCTAGATTTTCAAAGGCATGTTTCCGTTTGCACTATGTCCATGCTTGGCTGGCTTATTATTTTAACACAAATTACAATGTTCCAACACTTGTAATTGGCCCGATGATGGTTGGGTTTTCCAACATTTTGAAGCCCGTGTACATATTCACAAAGGTAAATATGTGTCGTGGTATGCAAGTCTTCAAGCCAGAAATACAGGCGAGCTTTTAAAAGATGACAGGAAATTATAATTTTGGCTTTTTTCATTCTTCATAAGCATTCGGTCGTGCTTCTTGTCTTCACGCTGTGGATCTTTGATGGTTATTGAAGCTCATAGTCCTTGTCGATTTAGTCGACAATTTGGATTCTATCAAGACATACAGAATGACTTGGGTAAAGAAATTCCCAAGCCAAATTTAGCGAATGTGTTACGTTTTTGGAGGATATGCACTCAAAGAGAAACATTATCTCAAGTATACCTTCCTGGTCGTGCAAAGAAACCACACACTCAAGTTACTCAACCCTACAGAAGTTGGTGGTTAGCCAAGCATGGGGATTATCCTGAAGAAGGCATACAAAAGTTAGTGGACAACACTTTTCCTCTTCCCTCTAAGCCCAAGTTATCTAAGAAGGTCGGTAATAATCATGGAGGTAAAAGGATTCGCCTGTTTGAACCTGGTGAATTTTGTTCTACCGATAACAATGGTAGTCAGAGCAGTAGTGGCGATCATCATTGGAAAAGGCCTGAAAAGTCCAATCAACCATCAGTATGCAAAGATGAATTTTTTTTATGGAGTTCCCAGCGCATCACAATTTCCTGAACTCCCTGCACCACTGGTAAGTGTTTTTTTTTTATTATTACTTCTCCATTAATAATATTTTACTATTATTATTATCATTATTGTTTACTTTTTTTTTTTTTTGTGCAGTCACCTTTAAATGATCTCCTTATAGAAGCCAAGGGGCATCATAGTCCCCTTTCTTTTGTGAGTCCAGACGTTTTTTATTTTGTCGCTGCGTGTGTGGGCAATTTCAAAGCGCCAATGGATAGAGTTGTGACTCCATCTTGCCATCCTATAACTGATGAAATTTCTGGACAAATGAAGACAACAACCCATGTAGCTGCGTCTGAGATATCTGATTATTGTGCTGACAATGTGATTTCCAACTATGGGAAACAAGCTGCCCTTACCCTGTGGGAACAGCATACATCAAATGATCATACACACTCCCTTCGACAAAATACCTCGCCTTGAACAAGAGACAGTCAAAATACTTCATGCAATTTATGAGACTCGTGCACCCGCCTTGAATCCTCTTAAAGAGATTGTAAGTGTGTATTTCAAGAAGGTAGAGAAATATAACCAGTTGCAGTCGTCATTTTCTTCTCAATTAACTTCATAGAGTACGAATCGCCAATTGAAAGAAACTAAGTTTTGCTTGGAGAAGATACTATATAGCGAAAGTGAACTACTCGCATAGAAGGGTATACTTCAGCAATAACATTTGCAAGCATCGCAAGAAGAAGAAGAATTGGAAGCTAAGCTTGATGCTATGAAAGCTAGGCGAGGCGAGATTTCTAAGTCGATTGTCGAGAAGGAGGGACCTTTTAAAACAACATCAACTTGAGGCTTCCAAATTGCGAGGAACTATAAGTAGTATTGAAGATGCCCCTGTTCTTACTGATGCTGATGCTAAAAAACTGACGATACTCCGTGGGATGTT
The DNA here is from genome assembly GCA_036850905.1 of Luffa acutangula. Lineage (NCBI taxonomy): Eukaryota > Viridiplantae > Streptophyta > Magnoliopsida > Cucurbitales > Cucurbitaceae > Luffa > Luffa acutangula. The sequence continues at coordinate 13,249,829 of CM072087.1, forward strand.
GGAAGATGCACAAGAAGAGCTGAAGAACTACAAGTGGATGTCGTGATCAGACTTCAATTTCTTTTGTAGCATTTGTTTTTTTTATATCGAAGATATATCCCTTTTTTTTTGTAATAGGCAAACTTTGTCATTCAATATCAGACTTGTTTCTCATCATAATTCACTTATTGAAGAACGAATTTCCTTCTTTACCAACATGGGATAATGATTTTTTTTTTTATTTTATGGACGGAGCTTAAAGTTTCCTTTAAGTTGCCTACGTAACCATTAATATATGGGATCAAGTCATAACGTAGTTCAGGGTACAAATTTGATTTTTTTTTTGGGTCGTTCACCTTTTTAACTCATGCGGGCCAGGAGTGTCATGTAGTTTATACTCTTACGATAAGGAGTATTACATTTTAAGCATAATATTTATTGAGAAACTTGTCGTTGATTGGGCCAATTTTGAGCCCGTCTTTGTCAACTATCTTGTATGCTCCATTTGTATAGACTTCTTTCACAACGTAGGGTCCATCCCATTTAGGTGTAAACTTGTGTCCTTTATGTCGAGTCGTGATGATAGGTCTTCGAACCGCGAGTACGAGCTCACCAACTTGAAATGAACGAGGTCGTACCTTTTTGTTGAAAGCTTTAGACATGCGCGCTTGATAGCATTCCAAAGCTTGTTGAGCATCCAGTCTTTTCTCATCTAATGCTTCTAACTCTTGAAGACGTAACTTAACATTGTCTTCTACAGTCAAACCTTTTTGCACTGCCATTCGCAACGATGGGATCTCTCTTTCCAGAGAGAGGACAACTTCTACTCCATAGACAAGAGAGTAGGGTGTGGCTCCTGTTGGAGTACGATAAGTGGTTTGATATGCCCATAATGCTTCGCCAATTCTTTCTTTCCAGTCTCTCTTCGTCTTCGAGACTACTTTCTTCAACAAGTTGCATAATGTCTTGTTGAATGCTTCAACCAACCCATTCGCCGCAGCATTGTACATAAATGAATTATATTGTTTGAAGCCAAACGTTTCACATAACATGTCCATCAAACTGTTAGAGAACTGTCATCCATTATCTGTCACGATGCGATGAAGAATGCCATATCGATAAACGAGATGATTACGAACAAAATCTGCTACATTTTCTTTATTTGCTTCTTTTAATGCAACAGCTTGAGCCCATCTTGAAAAATAATCAGTTCCTGCAAGGATATAAGAGTGTCCTACCGATGATTTGGGTGTTATATGACCAACAAGGTCAAGTCCCCAAGCCTCAAATGGCCATGAAGCTACAGTTGGGTGAAGCGGCTCTAGCGACTGATGTATGAAGTTGGCGTGAAATTGACAAGCTTCACATTTCTTTGCATATTGCATCGAATCCTGAACCATCGTAGGCCAATAGTCACCCATTCTCTTTAGTTGAAAATGAAGCTTTGGCCCAGATTGAGGAGCTCCACAAACACCTTAATGCGCTTCCTCTAATGCTTGCACTAATTCATCTTTTTCCAAACATCGAAGATAAAGGCCTTCATATGAGCGACGATATAGGGTATCTTTGTAGTAGATAAATCGAGATGCTCTTCTTCGTATCTCCGTCTTATGACGCGTCTTGACAGGTAATCTATAATCGGTTGTCGTCAATCTTCTTCTACAATAACATAGACAGATATTGCATTCGTTTCTTCACTTTCCTTTTCAGTTGGAGGCACAACCCACTTTTGGTAGAGTGGAATGTTTAGAATTTCACCCTCTGAAATCGTCAGCGCAGTGGCTAAATTTGCCAATGCATTAGCCTTTGTATTTTCGGATATTGGAACAATTTCTATCGTCACGCTCTCGAAGTTTTCCAATAATTGTCTGGCGTAATTGAAGTAAGGTATCAAATCTTCATGTTTTGCCTCATATTTGAGCAAAAATTGATTGACTATTAATTTTGAATTTCCAAAAATTTCAATATACGTCACTCCGATCTCTTTGGCTATTTGAAGACCAATGATGAGCGCTTGATATTTTGCGATGTTGTTCGATCACACTTCTCCAAATGTGAAGCTATATGGCAACATATGTTTTTCAGGCGAAATGAAAACTACTCCTGCCCCTGCGCAATTCCTTCGAGCTGCTCCATCAAAATACATAGTCCAAGGCTTAGCCAATTCAATGTAGAATATCTCTTCGAGAGGCAAGGCTTCAGATAATTTCCAGTCTGATGGTACCAGATGGTCGGCTAAGAAGTCAGCCAAGGCTTGCCCCTTCACTGCCTTTTGCGGAACATAGACAATGTCGTATTGCTGAAGTAAGATTGCCCACTTAGCCAACCTCCTTGAGATAATTGGTCTAGACAAGATATACTTGATTGGATCAGCCCTTGCCACCAAGTGCACCGTGAAGGCTTGCATGTAATGTCTTAGTTTGTCAATGGCAAAGAAAAGTGAAAGACACATTTTCTCGATGGGCGAATAATTTAGCTCTGCCCCATTCAAAGTTCTACTTAGATAATACAGAGCACAATCTTTGCCTTTCTCTCCCTCTCGAGCGAGCAATGCCCCAAGTGATCTTTCTTGTGCAGCAATGTACAATATTAACGGTTTTCCTGCAATTGGAGCGCTTAAGACGGGAGGATTAAGCAAATACTTTTTAATGCCATCAAAAGCATTTTGACAAGCTTTATCCCATTCAAAAGTTGTGTCTTTTCTCATCAGTCTTTGAAATGGCTGACATCGACCTGCTAAATTGGAGATGAACCTTCTGATATAGGCCAGACGCCCTTGGAGGCTTCTTAATTCCCACAAGTTTCATGGTTCTGGCTTTTTTTGAATGACGTCAATCTTTGATTGGTCGATTTCAATTCCTCGATGCCTTACTACGAAACCAAGAAACTTTCCTGATGTCACACTGAAGGCGCATTTAAGAGGATTCATTTTCAACTGGTACTTTCTCAAACGGTCAAAAAATATCTTCAAATCTTGCAAGTGGTCCTCTCCTTTCCTTGATTTGACCACGAGATCATCAACATAGCACTCAACACGTTTGTAAAGCATATCATCGAAGATCTTATGCATGGCTCGTTGGTAAGTTGCTTCGGCGTTCTTTAATCCAAAAGGCATCACGTTGTAACAATATATTCCTTTTGGAGTTCGAAATGCTGTCATCTCTTCATCTTCAGGGGCCATTCGAATTTGATTATACCCTGATGATCCATCGATGAAAGATAAGGTTTCATGTCCTGTAGTGGCATCGACCATAAGTTCGGTGATGGGCAGTGGAAAATCATCTTTGGTACATGCATTATTCAAGTCACGGAAGTCTACGCATACCCGCAATTGTCCATTCTTCTTTTTTACTGGCACAATGTTTGCTATCCATGTTGGATATTTCACTTCCCAAATGAACCTCGCTTCTATCAACTTGTTGACTTCAATTTCAATTTGAGGAACGAGCACCGGTCGAAAATTCCTTTAGGCCTGCTTAATAGGTCGATATCCTTGTTCAATCGCAAGATGGTGGACTGCTATTTTTGGATTGAGTCCTGGCATCTCTTTGTACGACCGAGCGAAGACATCTTTATATGTAACGAGCAAATTCAAGTATTCACGTTCCTCTTAAACAATACGTGACGCACTGATGAACGTCGAGCGTGGTTCTTCTATCGTACCCAGGTTTACCTCTTTGAGTTCATCAATTGTTCATTGGCTGCCATCTTCTAACGATGCGGGTGCTTCTTCAGCATCTTCTTCAGAAATTTCAGTATCTGGCATTTCTTCGAAAGAAATATGGCAACAATTGACCTGTTCTTCTTCAATCTCTTGGTTCACCTTCGAAGGGTTAGTTAGAATGACTAACTATCGCTTTACTTTTAAAGCACCTTCTGTATTTATGAGAACAAAAGGTTTTCTCTTCATCCGTGAAAGAACAGTACTGGAAAATCCGTTGTTGTCATTCATCTCGTCAGATTCTTCTGTTTTAAGACTTTTCAACTTTTCCTTGCATTGGCCATATGTTGCCTGAAGGCAGTCGAACACGAATCTCGAAGGTTCATCCACTTTTTTCGATGTAGACACACTCAAACAATGAAACACTGAACGACGGGTAGGAGTAGAAGTTTTGCTCTGACCTTCCTTTTCCGAAGATGTATATTTCAGCCACTGATGAACTGAAAGACGAGTAGTCGGCGCTCTAATGTGATTGAAGACAGAGATTTTCTGGCCATCATCATTCTTTTTATCTTCTGGATCGCTCATCTCTTCTATTGTTATGTGATGTGCATCTACAACTCTCCATTTTCTGGTTATACGAACTGGCTCTGGGGGATTGTACCCTTGTCCGGCTCTCGAGGATTGTATGACATAACCTTCTTTTTGGAGCTTTTTCTGTGTCGGAGAAGGCTCATATCTCCCATCGAAGATTTTTAAACTTTTAAACTTAGTATGAGTTGTAAAGTCATATCCTGCCTTTTATAGGAGTTTGTATGCATTTGGGTTAAATCCAGCCTTTGTTCGTCTTTCCGGCAAAGTCATTTTGGTACGATCTGTCTTTGATTCCTGAATCTCTTGCTTGGTAATTGTTGTCAGAGGCGTGGTGAAATTTTCTTTTACAATCTCCACATCACCAACCTTCAAAATTCCTCAACATTCATTGAATGGTGATTCCCCTTTCTTGCGTTGAGATAAAGGAACGTAGCACAATATAGGGACGTTTGACGACGCCTTTTCTTTTGGAGCTTTTGATTTTGCAGGGTTAGCGGATGCTTCCTTTGATTGAACTTCACAAGCATCTACTTCTTCGATCGACTCCTTCTTCGCATTCTTTAGATGCTCTATTTTCTGACTTTTAATCTGAGGAATCTCACCTGGGATGATCTCTTCTGCTTTATCATTCTGCATATAAACCTTTGCATCCGCAAAGTGGAATTCTGCCTCTGAGTATGGATTAGTGTCGGCTTCAACTTTCTTGACACCGTCTTGATAGAACTTGAAACACTGATGAAGTGTAGAAGATATTACTCCATTTCCATGAATCAAAGGACGACCTAACAATAGCTTGTAAGTGGTCTTGGAATCTATGATATGGAATAAAGTGTTAGCCTTCAAATCTCCAATAACCAGCTCCAAACGGATCATACCGATTGCTCGTTGGCCGCCTTGGTTGAAACCTTGAATAACAACCTACTATTTGATAGTTCATCCATTGAAATTCCTATCTGTGTCATGGTTGACTTAGGCATTATATTCACCGTAGATCCATCGTCGATAAGAATTCGACAAACTTTTTGCTCTCGAATATATCTGTAAACGAATAAGGGCCTATTATGAGGCTTGGATCCCAACATCAAGTCTTCATTTGTGAAGCTAATGGACATATAACATGAGGCACATTTGTGTTCTTGCAAGCCTGGAACATCTGAAACGTTAGAACTTGTCAATGTTTCAAGAATAGCATCTTTGGTTGCTTGAGGAAGTGACAACAAATCATCTATTGTAAATGAAGGTGAATCTTTTGGCCTTGTCATTACTTGAGATGGGCTTGAGGAAGAATCAGCCTCTTCGGATGCATTGACAGCATGACATGTGACTATCTCAGGGAAGTCCTCATGATCGTCATTAAGAAAGTTCTTTGTGAGGAAATCTTTAAGGGTTACCGGATGTCGAGACAGAACAAAATCTTGAGTCTCTTCGACAACTAATTTAGGCTTTCTCGAGCCTTTTATCCTTCTCTTCTGCTTTTGCGACATGTTATTTCTTCTCTAGTTTCAGAACATGTGAGGCTCTCTTTGAACGAAATGTTTCTTTTGCTTCTTTCGACGAGTTACCAAAGTCCATCCTTCGTCTTCATTTTCAACAGACTCAAGTTGGTCTTGGCAGATTTCTCTTGCAGATTCTTGCTGAAGCAAAATAACAATCGGCTCTAATGTCCCAAACTAGATCAAAACTTTCTACTGAATCATGAACCAGGCTTGGAGCTACTCGATTGTTCACATTCGTTGCTATCCTCGCATGATTTGATTGAGCTACCTCATCAAGATCTAACTCAATCTTCTTTTCTTTAGCCAATTTCAAGATTAGCTCCTTCAGGACGAAGTAGTTTTCCACCGAGTGGCTGATGACTCGATGATATTTGCAGTAGTTGGTATCAATAACTCTCCCCATCTCTTCTGGTCGCTTGCATTCTGGTAGCTCAATAAGTTGTTTTTCCATGAGTTGTTCTAACATATCTAAAATGTCAGAATCTGGAAAAGGGTAAACTTTCTTTTGCCTTTCTTTCAAGTTCAGACGACGTCTCTCACCTCCCTCTTGTTGGTTTTTTATCTTCTTTTCTTTTCCTTTTGACGAAAACTTGAAAAGAGCTGCATTGACTACCATTGACTCTTTCGTGGTGCTTTTGGTAGCTTTCTCACTATTTTTAACTTTTTTCTTTTCTTTCCTGCCATCGGAGACAATAGAATCTTGGTTCCCTCTAGTAGGAATGCTCAATTCCATGTCATGAACGTGGGTTGCCAACTCCTCGAAAGTGTGAGGTTTTATTCATTGCAGGATATAGAGGAGTCCCCAATGCATGCCTTGGGTGCACATTTCAACATCAAACAATTCGGTGAGTATGTCCTTGCAATCTAAGCTCAAAGCTCTCCAACGGTTGATGTAGTCAAGAACCTGTTCACCTTTTCGTTGTTTAGTGCTAGTGAGCTCCGTCATACTAACGGTTCGTTTTGTGCTGTAGAAGCGATTGAGGAACTCCTTCTCAAGTTGTTCCCAACTATCGATAGTCTTAGGCTCAAGGTCGGTATACCAGTCGAAAGCATTCCCCTTCAGTGTTCGTACGAACTGCCTGACTAGTTGGTCTCCTCGAGTACCATCGTTTTCACATGTCTCGACGAAATGAGCAACGTGCTGCTTGGGATTGCCCTTTCCGTCGAATTGTTGAAACTTTGGTGGCTGGTATTCATGAGGCATTCTCAGATTGTCGATTCTCTTGGTATATGGCTTGGAATACAAGAGAGAGTTCTGAGTCGGTCCACCATATTGAGCTCTGATGAAATTCATGATCATAACTTGGAGCTGCTGAACGGACAGTGAAGCAATAAAAGAGAAATGTTGTGACTGATCTTGTGCAATGATTTTTCCCTTGTCTTTGATGGCAGGGGTATGACTCGATTCAGCAACATCCCGACTTTCCATCTGATTCCTAAGAGAGGCGATTTCTTTGTCTTTATCTTCGACCATCTTCAGTAACATGCTGATTTTCTTCTCAACTTCAGCCATTCGTTATTCACTAGTTCCAGCATCAGTCATCATAACAGACATCACATCAGGACTGGATGTTTCGTTTGGTTGCTGAGAATAAGAGATGAATTTGCCAAGCATCGGATTTTCTGCAGTGGCGATTTCAAGTTGAGCAGATTCTGTCATGCGTCTCAGCATTTTGTTTGCAATGACAGGAGCTTGGCTGTCTTCGTGTTGGGTTTCCTTGGAGCGACAACGAGTAATTGGCCCCATATAGGAGTTGCTTGAAGCAACGATCTTTGAAGAAGCTTCTTCAGAAGTCATGATTTCTGTGCGAGAAAAAGAGATCAGAGGTAGAGACTGTCCCACTGGCGTGCCAATTTGTTCACATGAGATTTCGGCAAGGAAATTTAATTTGTGGAAATGAACTTGATTTTATTGATTATGTATGTATAGGTGTTACAATCTCTAATATTTATCCTCTTATGCTTTCTCTCAAAATGTAGAGTCTGATCTGATGGCTGGCGAGCATGATCTCAGATTGAGGAAGGTTGAATCTTCAACTTGTATTTTGATGAAGAAACGACTGATTCTTTGGAGTCTTCCAGTCGTTGGATCTTCTGAGTCTTGAGATGGCCGAATTCTGAATCTTGGATCTTCTGAATTCTCTGGACTCTCTGATTTCTGAAGACTCTGGTGTTGGGTTTTATGTCCTAAAACTCGTAGATAGTGAATGATTAACGAATTATACACTTGTAACAATAAAGTGTTATTGAGGTTTATGCAATAAAGTGTTATTGTCATATTAAGTCTATAATTGCACAATATGACCCAAATCCAATAAACTAAGATCCAAGGTTGTTTACATGAGACTTGAACTAGTATGTGGGGACATACGGGGATCAGTGTTCAAGTAACAACCTAAAAGGTCTATAGTACAGGGATAAGGCTGGGTACCTTATCCTGGTAACACTATGTGATACGACTCGCTTTGTATTCGATACAGGCGTATTGATCCAAGGTGTCCATGTAGGAGACATGCGAGCGGGGGTATCCTATGCAATGAGTTTGCATAAGACTGGACCACAAAATAGTAAACCACTAGATGTAACACCGTTAACTGGTTAGGTTACTGTTTCAATAGGATGACCTAGGTAACTCGATCTTAATCCTGAGTGTGTCATGAACTCCTTCTCACGAGGGATTGTCCTTTGATTAGTACGGGTGAGAGTGGTCAGTAAGCCGACTCAATAAGCCTACCTTCTTAGGGACAAGACCGAGTGGGGGGCTGGGGACATGACAATACAAGATGGAATTCACTCCTTCCCCTATTGGGGCAAGTAGAGGTGTGTTCCCTTAAGGGCTGATTCCGGGGCTTGAACAAAGGCGCGCCGTCCTCTCTTGGCCCGAGAGGAACTCTTGTTTAGAGGTTGGACCCTAAACAAATTGTTCATTAGAGGGATCAGTGGTACTTAAGGATCCAGAGGTAACCCAAGGGTAAAACGGTAATTTGACCCAACTGGTGTTACGAACACACGTGAAGGATTGACTTACTGCATTGGTCGATATCCGTGGACACAAAAATATTCTACAGTGAGAAGAGTGCAGCTGTGGGTCTTTAGTGGAGTGACCCACAGTTAACGAATGTTGATTGACTCGGTTAATGAGTTTAGCTGATCAATCTCGTATCGTTGGAGCTTCTGATCTGTAGGTCCATTAGGTCCACCTGCTAGCTCATAACGGGTTCTGAGATAATATAGTCTTGATTATTAAAGGGAATATAAGTTAATTGTATTTTGATGCAATTAATATAATGTATGGAGATACATTATGGTATAAGTTTAATTAATGAATTAAACTTTATAATAAAATTAATTTTGGATATGATTCAAAATTAATTAATGAGAGAATTATGAATTTAATTAAATATGTGATATTTGATTAATTCATGAATTAATTAATTGGAGAATTAATTAATTTAATTTTAATTTGGTTAAATGTGATTTAATCAAATTAGTACTCTAGTTTGTATTAATGTACATTTTGATGCACATTAAAACTATAGGTTAAAAGAGAGAGATTAAATTGAATATGATTCAATTATAATATTAATTAAATATTTGATATTTAATTAAGGTGGGATCAATTAATTGAATGGCCAATTTAATTTAATTGAATATGATTCAAATTGAATTAAAAACTATATATTATAATTCATTTAATTTGATTAAATTAATTATAATTAATTATTTAATTAAATATTTATTATTTAATTAGTCAATGGTCAAGATCATTTTGATTAAGATCTAACGGTCTAGATCTAGTAGGGCAATAACTCCCTCCCCACTTATCGTACAGGGGAGAGGGAGTTTGCTGAGGCCTCTCCCATTTTCCTCTCATTCACGATTTAGACAGAAAGAAAAGCTCTCTGATTTTTCTCTCTTCTCTCTCCAAAAACAGCAAAGTTCCTTGCTGGAAATTCCCTTCCAAGACTGAATTTGGGTTCCCACAAGCCATATCTCAGCGACCCAAGAGAATAGTGGGTGATTCGAGTGGTGGTGTCCGTTGGAAGTCCCAAGAACGAGATCCTTGGAGCATTGTGCAGTGTTCTTCGGAATTCATCTGGACCTTGGGAGAATGCTCTGGACTCTGGCTTCTCTGACTCTATCTGAATCCCCAAAATGAATGGTGGCCTCCTCTATTTATAGAGTTTGATGGACCTCATATGGGCTTGGGTCTGAGCCCAACCTTTGTGCTTTGACTCTATTTGGGCTTTAATCCAACTCATTTTTTAATAAAATTGGATTATTGTAATTTAGCCCAATTTCTTCAATGATCTTGGGTCACATTAGTCTCGGGTCCAATTGCCATGTGGCATAGCTTGATTGGACTCAGCTTATGTCATCTGATGGATCAATAATAGACAAGTGGCATTGTTTGATTTGCCGAATGTTAATATCTATTAATTTAATTTAGGGACACGTGTAAATTTGTAATTGGTCCCCAAAATTATTTTATCATTAATTCAAATTAATGACGTGGCAATTTGTGATTGGCCGAAATTTCTCACTCAACAGTAGCCATTACGAGAATTGATATTGGAAGTAAATTGCCCTGGATTGGATAAAGTTCATAGTTTCTTAGCCATGTGCAATAGGTTTTCATTAGTCAGTAAATATTTAGAATCCATCCAATGGATTTTATGGAGAGCCTTTTTGGAGCGTTTAGTTCATAACAAGATGAGATTGGTCATCTCATGATTTTTAGAAATGAAAAATTTTTGTACTTGTACAATGTTCATTTTACACAAAATAAAAAAAAAAACAAAGTTTTCATGGGAAAAAAATAGGTCTTTAATAATCACCGTGATTTACAAAGTCAAAGAACATGTAAATGATGGTTTATGACGGTGCAACCTGTTATTGCAATCACTGTTACATCTTCCTTACATTATTTACATGCTTTTATATAGGGCTTTTAGAAATTAAAATTTTATATCGAATATGCATGTAGTTTTCAATGAGTTATGTTATACAATCATAATGACTTACATAGTTAAATCATTTGTTAATAAATTTTAAAGACTTTACAGCTCGTTATTACATCACCATCATTTTTATGCATGCTTTTGTTACAAATTATTTTTATTAGACTATTTTTCACTCATTCACAGTAGCAAGTATTATTTATACCAAATAAGACCAATGCATGGTAAAATAAAGTAACTAATGTCATTGTTGTTGATAGTTTTGTTTCTTTCATCTTATGTTTGATTTCCAAATTTTTTTTATTGTTTTTTAGGAGATTGACTATCATTTTTCGTTTTTAATCTGTCATGCTTTTAAATATTTTTTTTTTCCTTTAAACAAAACGTAAATTATGATATTTGTGGTCTATTGATGTATTCGTTTTCTTCTTTTTTTTTTTTTTTTTTTATCATCACAACCACCTAATTGGATTCATCCGTCTTTCAATATTGGGAGATACAACATACTTAAACGACAATGTATATTACATTTTTTAATTATTGGCTCGATGTATATATACGCATATAGACAACAGTACTGATTATATCGAAGTACTTCAAATTTTGTAAAATTTCCCGAATTTATCTTCCAATAATGACAATTGTATATATTCAAACAATATAGAAACATACAATTTCATATCACATAAACAATATTATACAATAGTTATTCGTATTATATATATATTTAGTAGTTGGATTGTGGTCTTTTTTTCCATTCTTCGTGCTAGTTATGGACATCAGGGCTAGTTCTCGATGGAGAATAATCCATAACAACCATGTCATCGTAGTTTGGCGGGGCCACACCACGATTTTCATAGACCAAATTCTCCAGTCTTCTTCTACTTGTCTCTTGTACAAAACTTCGTGCAGCCAAAGAACCTAAAAATAAAGCATAAGTTGGGTTACTTGAATTTGTAAACAAAATAAACAATATAAAATTAAAAAATAAATAAATAAAATGTTAATGAGGAATTCAGACATAAGAATGTATTATTATTTGTGTCAATCACGGTAATAATCCAATAGAATTTATGCGTTTTTTTGTTGTTACCTGTTGGTGTAGTAACTAGCAAGAAAATCAAAAGAAAGCTGAAAAACTGAAGGAGACATTTGCATGAAATTGATGCTTCTTTATGAACCATCTTTTTGAAAATATGTAATATGAAGCTTTTTTCTTTGCTAGTTTGACAAACTTTTTGATATGGGTAACCTGACTTTTTATTGCTCAAGGATATTCCTTATTCACACCATTTGGCTTTGTCTTTTTATAAAACTTTTTCTCGTAATATAATCAATTTGATGATAAATTTCTAAAACTAAATACGGCTAAATATAGTTGTTCGTAATGTTTAAATTGTTTGACATTCTATAAAAAACATTTCTTCTATATATAGACTATACTATTTTTCTTGTAATAATTAACAATACCGTTCAACTTTCTATATTTCTTAAAATTGTTACAAAGTTAATTCAATTATCTTCGAAACTACACAGGTACACTTGTTAACGCTCTCCTTGTCTCGAAATTTCCTTGAGATCTACAAATAAACTTAATATTATTTTACACATGTTTAGTAATTTCGTTTTATTTATTGAAATGTTTGTGATATTCAAAATTATTGTATGTTATAAGTTTAGTTTATCCACTTTTACTATTGTGTCAGAGTTGAGACGATTATAATTTAATTAACATGTTTATAAACTTTCATTTTTGTGTTTATTGAGCCATATATATTAATGCATTATTTAATTATTCTTGTGGAATAGTAATAGAAACAAGATGGAAATATTATGTTCGGACTAACACCCCAGAAATCTGAAAACAAATATTTTTATTTAAATTAGATACTCAACACAAAAAAGAAGTTTGTTTAGTTAAACCGTTTCAATATCATTTCGTAGCCAACGGTTTTATAAATGCAAAACATATACTACTGATAGGACCAAATTAGCCCTATTTATTTGTTGTTAATCTAAACCCTTTAGAGCGCACTTTATGCTTTATTTGTCTATTTTGTAGATTATTTGTGTCTTTAGGGCAACAGCGACGAACTACACAAATTGGAGCTAATTCGGGCGATTTAGAGAGTTTTCGAGCTAACTTGAGTGCCATGGATCTTGAGGAGGTGAGAAGACCGTGATGATCATGACAAGCCCAAAGAATTATTCCAAGGAGTCAAAGGTTCAAGACCTGAGTCAAGCAAGCAACAAAGAAGAATTAAAGAATGAAGCCTTGTCTAATGTGATCCTCAGGAGAAATGGTAATCTGGTTATACCTAGAATAACCATCTAAGAAACAGTAGTAGGCCCGACCAGCCAATCTATCCAACATCTGGTCAATAAATGGTAGAGGGAAATGGTCCTTACTCGTGGATTTATTGGGCCTCCTGTAATCCATGCAAACTCTCCAGTCAATTACTGTCCTGGTTGGGATCAACTCATTGTCTTTATTGCTTACCACACTGACACCTCCTTTCTTAGGAACACATTAGACAAGGCTTACCTAATTTCTATCTGCAATTGGATAAATAATGCCAGCATCCAACCATTTAATCACCTCCTTTTTAACAACCTCTTTTATTGCAGGGTTAAGCCTCCTTTGTCCTCAATACTCCTAAAGGATCCCTCCTCTAGAGTGATTTTGTGCATACAAAAAGATGGGCTAATACCCTGAATGTTAGCCAACGTCCAACCAATAGCTTTGCGATATTCTTGCAACAATTTAATTAAGGCCTCCTCATGCTCCGACATTAAATCTTATGCAACAATAATGGGCAATGTTTCACCCTCCCCAAGATAAAGGTACTTTAGATGATCCGACAAGGGCTTCAAATCTAAAGTGGGTGCCTCAATCAAGGATGACTTAATAGGAGAAGCGTTCCTTTGATCTAAATCTAAAGACTCAAAAACATCCTCACACCTAAACACTTTTTTTTCATTTTTTCTTTCTAAAGAACAAACTTCTAAATCCTCTACACTAACCTCGCCATGATCTTCCAAATGCTTGTCAACGGAATCCTGAATTGTTGTCTCAACAATTTTGTTCTCTAGAATCCTAATGAAATAGCAACATTCCATCTCGTCTGGATACTTCATGGCCTTAAACACATTAAATTTTACTTCCTCATTACAGACTCTCATTGTTAATTCCCCTTTTTGAACATCTATCAATGTCCTACCAATAGCCAAAAATGGACGACCTAAAATAATTGGGACATCTTTATCAGCCTCATAATCTAAGATAATAAAATCAACAGGAAATATGAACTTATCTACTTTCACTAAGACATCCTCAATTTTTTCCTCTGGATATGTGATAGACCTATCAACTAGTTGGAGTGTGACTGTGGTAGGCCTAGCTTCACCAATACCTAGCTTTCGATAGACCGAAAGATGCATAAGGTTAATGCTTGCACCTAAATCACAGAGTGCTCTACCTAACTCTTTTCCACCTATAGACACAGGTATAGTAAATGATCCGGGATCCTTAGCCTTTGGTGGTAGCCCATTCTTAAGAATAGCACTACATTCCTCAATAAGAGACAGTTTCAAACTCACCTAACCTCTGTTTTTTGTTAAAACATCCTTAAGAAATTTAGCATAATTAGGCATTTGCTCAATAACTTCTACTAAAGGGATATTTATGCGCAACTGCTTAAGACTCTCTATAAACTTTAGAAATTAACCATCATGATTCTAAGTCATTTGCCTTTGTGGAAAAGGTAGAGGTGGTACATAAGGTGGGGGCGGCACATATGGTGGTTCCACATCTGGAACAAAACCAAATGCTCCAGCATCATTATTGCTGCCTCCACCACCCTGACCAGACTCCAACTCTTTCTCAACAACAACATTTTTATCACAATTATTTCCTACATACTGGGTTTTACTAGGTTATTTTTTTTCTTCTAATGGCTTACCACTCCTAAGAGTCACCGCCTTTACCTGCTTCTTACCTTCTCTTCTAGGGTGTTCAGTATCTAAGGGAAGTTTCCCTTGAGGCCTTGCCTTCAGCTCATTAGCTAGTTGTCCCACTTGCAATTCTAGGGCTCTCATTGAAGCTTGATTACTTTGAATTGCGGCATCTGTACGAGCCACATATTCTTTCATCATTGCCTCAAGAGAACTCCCCGAGTTTTGTTGGGGCAAAGCCTGCTTATTTTGTTAGGGCAATACCTGCGCTTTAGCAAATCCCGATTGGTTCACCTTTTGCTGTGTTTGCACATTACTTCCTTATCCTCCCCATGCGAAGTTGGGGTGGTTGTGCCAACCTGGATTATAAAAGTTAGAAGAAGGGTTATTCCTCTAATTACCTACAAAAAACACAGAAGCTGGGTTGTTAGGGAAAAACTCGTAGTTGTGGTCTTCACCACAATAGACAGATGCTTCCTCTGCGACTTGGTTCACCAATGCAGCAGGCTCCACAGCTGGTGGCTGCTGATGACTAATCACTGTCACATTCTTAAGAGTGTTAGCAATCATTGCAAGATCAGCCCTAATGGTGGACACACCATCAACCTCTAACACACTCTTAACCTTTTTATCTGTGCCCCTAACATCTGACCACTGACAACTATTGGTAGATACTCTTTCTAAAATTTCATGGGCTTCATTGAAAGTTTTCGCCAAAAGGGACCCTCCAGCCGAAGCATCAACCATACCCTGGGTTGCTCCGTTTAACCCATTGTAAAATGTTTCCATTTGGATACAATGTGGTAAACCATGGTGGGGACAATTTCGCAAAAGCTCCTTAAACCTTTCCCAAGCCTCACTAAAAGTCTCATCTTCCAGTTGCCTAAACCCTACTATTTCACTCCTTAATTTGGCATTTCTATTTGGTGGGAAATATTTACTCCAAAATTTTTCAGCTTACTCGTTCCATGTCCTAATTGATACTGGAGAAAAATAATTTAACCATGCCTCTGCTCCATCTCTAAGAGAACACGGGAACAAAGTTAATCTATGAGCATCTCTAGGCACTTCTTGAATTACAAAAGAATCACTAAATCCTAGAAAAGACTTAAGATGCAACTGAGGGTCTTCAGATGACAAACCATGGACTTGCCCCACGGTTTGCGACATCTTAAACATTACCGGTTTCATTTCAAAAGATGCTGCTTGAATTTGAGGACGTGCAATCCCTGGATTTAACTCATCAAACATTGGAAAAGCATACGATTGAATGGCTTTGGCCCTATCATTTGCTACAAAGATAGGATTCTCAACCTGATTATTTTGTTGCTCATTTTGCTCCAGTGGCGGATTTTTCTACATCAAACGATTCTGTTGGGGGTTCACTGGAACTTCCGGACCCTACGGAAGACGCGACACGTTGTCCATTTGATTCTGGTTTCTACGCTGCTCTCTCCTTCTTCTCCTGAATGTCCTCTCGATTTCTGGGTCAAGCTCGAACCTTACCCCAGGCGGATCGCTCATGCACCATACTCACACCTGCAAAAACAAAAGAAACAATAAAAAAGTTATAGCACCAAACGACTAAAACACATACACAAAACAAATCAGATAAAAACTTATTCAAGTTCCCCAGTAACGGCGCCAAAAACTTTTTGGGTTCCTAGAGCGAGTAAAAATAGGGTATAGAAAGACTCTAGAACTCTGTGCAAGTATACACAGTCCGCAGCAAGTAATAAGTGTTTTCACTCTATCTATTTTGTATAATTTTTCAATGGTTTCAAAGATGGTAAAAATGATTGGTTTTTATAGGAATAATACTCAAGCAAAAGAAATGACAGAACAACAAGTAAACAAATAGGCAGACAGATTAGAAGCAGGCGCTGGTTAGGATTTAGTAACTGTTTTAAAAGATGCTCTAGCAATATTATTGATCATGCAAAATTCTCGCAGTCTTATTAGCAGATTCCTCCCGGAACTCCGGATCTTTTGGAATGTGTTTCAACACCAATGAAATACTACCGATGAAGCACTAGGCAACTAACTATCCCTTGCTCAGTCACTGGCGTTCACCAATACAAAATGATCTGGTGTGATTAATCACCACACACTCCCTAAACCATCACTGAAACTAGAGAGAGGTATTCATATCGGCTGGTCAGGCGGACACAAAGTAGAATTGAGCACAACAATTAATCAAGATGCATAGAATCAATATTTATTACTAGAAATGAAGCACAACAATCACATGTTCCCTAACCAACGTCTAAAGCTACTTAGTTCATAAAGTGTATGGGAACACGCATTACAATCTGAGTAAGCATGTCCATAACTACAAGGTAATACAAGAAAAGATTAGTTCCCTTGAACAGCTTGTAATTGATGGCCTCCTTGGTGGTCTCCAATCTCTCCTCTATTCGGCTCCCAAAGGTAGAAGTAACTTTCCAAGAATGGAATATTTTCTCCCAAAAGTGGAATGAATTTGACTTGGGCAACCATCTCCTTTTATAGAGTTGAGGCAGGTTTGAATTAGGTTGACCTGGACACGTGGATGGCTCTCCTTGCTCCTTTATCCGAGAATAACTCAACAAAATTCAGATTGTTAAATTGGCTAACGAGCTGTGACGTGGCAGTTTTGCTTTCTGCTTTGCTGCAGCACAAAATTTGCTCCATCAAGTCGTCCAGAAATACATTCTGCATAAAATAACTTCCAAAGCTTCCATTCTTTCAAATGGGTTAAAACATATAATATATATCCAAAACCAACCCTATTAAGCACAATAGACACACAAAACCCTATAGAAATGAGGCCTAAATAACTACCATTTGGACAGTTATCAAGCACTTCGTCAACAATCTTGCGCGAGCAAAATATTGCGACATGATCAAACGTGATCTCTTGTTCGAGCGAGAATTATATAAAGACTTACCCCACTTCTTGAGGGTTGGGATTACAAATCATGGATGGGAACAATTTTGCGCTAAGCTGGAGCCTGCAAACTCGTAAATGGTGCGCGAGTTTTACGCGAACATTGATGAAGAAGAAGGATTCCAGGTGATCGTTCGTGGTGTGGCAGAAGACAGGAGCCCTGGAACGGTCAACTCCTTATTCAATCTACAAGATTTCCCTCACGCATAATACAATGAGATGGCATCAGCGCCATCCAATGAGCAGCTTAATGCGATTGTGTGAGTGGTAGGGATAGCAGGGGCTCGGTGGAGGCTTTCGAAGATGGAGAAGAGGACTTGTCAAGTTTCTTACCTCAATAGTGAGGCAAACTCATGGCTCAGATTTGTCAAGTAGCATCTGCTTCCAACTACTCATGATTGCACAGTCTCTACAGATCGGGTTGTCTTAGTTTTTGTAATTTTCAGATCCCTCAATGTTGATGTAGGAAAATAATCTCCAATGAGATCCATAATTGCTTGAGGAAAAAGTTCGACAAGCTTTTCTTCCTGAATACAATCACAATGTTGTGTAAGACGGTTGGGGTACCAGAGAGCCACGACGACATCGAATTATTTGATATGGGGATAATCGACAAACCAAACCTGGCGAGGCTGCAAAGGACTCAGGAGGTAGGCCATAGTGGATTGGTGTTTTGCATCCACAACATCCAAGAGCAACTACAGCTGGTGCTCAGTCGCTTGGAGTTTGTTGAAAGGCAGCATCAAACGTACTGGCCGAGCTATGCAAAAATGAGGGATGCCACAACAAAAAAGGCTTTGCTTGCAAACTTTTCTAAACCATATCAAGCCTTCCTCGTATTCCCCGATGACCTTATGAACCTGTAGATCACACCCTCGCAAGTTGAACGAGATAAAGATGAAAAAGAAGCTGGCCAAGAAGATTGGGAAGGGAAAAAGGTTTGAGCGAGCATTTATTTTGACTAATAAAATTTGTTTGCTCGCTTGTTTGTCTGACCATGTTTTTTTTCTACTGTTATGAAAATTTGCTTCTGTTTTTTTTTTTTTTTGCTGGCTTAAAAAAATTATTCTTGCTGCTAAAAATTTTATCTTTTTAATCAAATCTTTGACTTTTTTTTTTCTTGGCACACTTGAGTATTCCTAACTTATTTTTCTTCTAAACTTTTGAAGCTTGGACTAGTTAACTTAATTAGATCGAGGTATTGTGATCTTCAGAAACCTTTTGCTAGAGCATTCCTTCTAGCCTAGGCAAGAAGTTCTGAGGTAGCATTGTCTTATTTCATCCACCTTAAGCTTAGTCTTAGTCCTACGCTTAGATTAAAATTAAGAGTAAAAAAATTAAGTTTGGGGGAGTTAATTATATATTGCTAATACAGTGGGGACAATGAAAAGATTAAGTTTGGGGGACTTTGAGGCACTCCTCTTGTTTTGCCCGAGCATTCCCCTCCATAATTTTTTTATACGTTTTTGAGTAGTCATGGACAATTGTGACACCCACAGTTTGTCTTTGCATCAAAAGATGGCTAGGAAACATTGAGGAAAAATATAATATGTGAAAAAAAAGACTTTGCTAAAAAACTGAAAGAGCAAAACTTTTGAAGGATGAACGATGATTTGGCAGTTTTCTATCTCCCAAGGTTTAGGTGAGCTTCATCATAACATGTCGCCATTATGAGAAGCAAGGGATAGATAACTAAAGATTTTTGGGTTTAGCAATGAATGTGTAGCCTAGTTGGTAAAAAGCTTAAGGTAAGGGTATACTGCATCATAAAATGTGTCATCCTGTGCACGAGATTTTATGACTTTACAGTTGTTTTAAGTCTGAAGGACGAAAGAATAAATCCCTTAAAGTTTGTTGAAAATGTCTGGAATATAGCTGAGTTGTGGTAGTTCTTAGGGTTGAGTTAAAGGTGGTGATTATTTGTGCAACGCTAGAAGAATTGTTTTCCTGCAACAATGTATGGTTTTATAGGCTCCTCAGGTAAAGGTTGAAGGTAGTGTTGGATTATCTCTTTTAATTGGGTTGTGCTATGATCAATGTTTTGAAATTTATGAGAAAGTATGTTAGTATTGCTCGAGACCCGCAATAGTTCAAGTTTGGGGGTATGATAACTCTCCAAAAGGGAGTTATTTGTGCCTTATTCTGTGATGATTTATATGTTATTTGTGCCAAATAGGTGTGTTATTGGATAAATATAATGTGTTTTAACATAATTATAAGAATTGATGCTTTGGAGTTCTTTTGTAGAGAAATTGATGCTAATTAGATTAAGGGAGATAAATTTGTTGATCCAGCAAACCTAGTAGCAAAATTGGCTATGTGAGTTGCACGTGATTCATTAATGAGGTGGCGTTTCCAAGATTGATCTCGAATTTAGGAGGCATGGAGAGATTTCCACATGTCATATTTGACCTAATTAGGTATGACTTCACGTTATAAAAGGGAGTAGCCATATCAAGTCAAAATATTCCCAATTAATTCCATCGTTTGGAGGCCGAATAGAGGAAATATCGATTGGAGACCTTAGAAGACCATTTTCTAAGAATTTATTCAAGGATGACTATTCTTTCTTGTAGAGTTTGTAGTTATGGATGTGCTTAATCAGATTGTAACGTGTGTTATTTCTATTTCCATGAACTAATTTACTTTAGGCAGTGCTTGAGAATAATGTAATTGTCATTCCTTTATAATCTAGCGATTCTTATCGATCTTGATCACTTGTTGTTCTTAGTTTCATTTTGTGCCCGCCTGGCCAGCCGGTATGGATACATTATCTTAGTTTCATGGATGATTTAAGTGTTGTGTGGCTTGTAATCACATTAGACCTTTGTAGCTGGTGGACGCAAACGCTTGAGCTAGGGATAGCCAATTGTCTAATGCTTGATCGACAGTACTTCATTGGAGTTAAAACCTATTCCAAAAAATCCAGAGATCCGGGAGCATCCTGCTGATAAGACTATGAGAGATTGTCTGATCAATAGAATTGTTGGATCATCTTTTTAACAATCACAAAAGTCTTAACCAGTGTTTGTTTAAGATATGTTTCCTTTATTCGTTTACATTTTTTCTTTTATTATTTCTTTTGTTCCAGCATTTTTAAAACCCAATAAATTTATCAACCTTGAAATCACTAGAAAGATTTTTTTTAAAAAAAAAGGTAAAGTGAGACCGTTTAAGACCTCGTGGATATGATAAAATGCTTACTACTTGCTGCAGATTATGTGCACTTGCATAGTGTTTTGGAGTTAATTTATCTTATATTTTTAACCACTTCGAGTATAAAGATAACTGGCATCTCGCTCCTGGCTATTAAATTTCCTATTATTTCGCATTGGTCTTAGTTATTTGCAAATAGGTGGGCATCTCTGAAAAGACTAGGCCGAAAGTACCCACTACTATGTAGGACGTTGGTTGTAGTCTTCCTCTGTCAAACACCTTCTAAGGTTCATCCCAATATCTGGTCTGGTCCAAACCTGTACAAATAAGGTTCATCCCAATAGCACTCTTTCACATCTTTTAAAAACTTCTTCAGTTGTTGAGCTGTTGCATCAAGAGGTTTCATTCCACTAACTAAATAATTCACATAGTCCGCAAAGCATTGAATCCCAATTGCTTTTACCGCCAATAACTGTTCATCTGCAAACGACTCTTGAATCTCCAGCCTCTCTTGGCCTTGTGCCATGGAGTGACAGACGAAAATATATTTCAAATGTTCAGGCAACGGTTTGAGCTCCAAATCTGGGGGTTCAATCACATATGGTTGCATTTGCTTGAATTATTCTTTGTTCCACTCGAAAGGATTCCTTAGTGCGTCCACTCGTGCTATTTTAGAGTTAATCTCGATCGATTCCTCCTTAATTGTCTCTACTTCTTCAATCTTTTGTTCACACATGATAGGACCTAAATAGTCCTATTTTATTACCTCTAATCTAACTTTGTTAGAGGAATTTTATGCTTTACTTGTCTTATTTGCAGGATCATTGAGCTTAGGTGATGTCGGGAGCCAATCATGCTAAATTGGTGTTAATTTGGGCCAATTAAGGAGTTTTGGAGCCATCCCGGTGCCTTAGATGGTGAGGAGGTGAAAAGACCCAAGTGTATTGAAACAGGCCTGAAGAACCACACCAAGAGTCGAAGATTGAAGCCCTGTACTGAGATAAAACGAGACAAGACCGAGAAATAAAACAACATGCTCGGATTAGGGATGGATCGAGACGTTGTCCCTAGCGTCTCGACGCCGACGAAAAATTGAAGCGGAATATAAAGTTCATGGCGTCGAGACGTCGAGCCTGGCGTCGAGACACCGATCCTGGCGTCTCGACACTACGACGTTTTCTATAAATACTAGGCTTCGGTTTAGTCCGTCGTTAGGTTAGAATTTTGGCCCTTTTTCGATTCCTTTCGTCTCTTTTATTTTCCAGCTTCTGTAAAGACCTTTCTAGATCATACGTTATGGATTCTTTCGTATTAGTTTACAATTTTTCTTCGTTTATGAGCAGCTGAACACTTTTATATCGTTATATTGGGGTTATGTTCTGGATGTAATTGATCATGGCTGAGTTTTCTGCTATGTAAGTTATTTTCTTGTTGTATTTTTATTAGATTTTGCATGTAATTCTGTTTAAACCAATACATGAGATTAGTTTCTTAGGCCTGACGACCATAGGAAATTTCTACTTGTGTATTCTATTAGTTATTTTTAGATAGCCCCTAGGTTGAGGCAAGACAATCTCTGTGGAGTGATGACCCTTGATAGGCCTAGGATGCATGTTAAAGGTTCTTTTAATTAGATTTAAATTGAATTTATGTTTAGTTAATACAATTTCAGGCCCATGAACATAAAGCGGCTAGTTTAAGTAGTTAATTGTGAGGTTTTAGATTATTTATCTTAGATTAGTTAGACATAACTTAGTAGTCATTGTGAGGTTTCGAATTGTTGCTACTCTATGCATGAGGGGCGGTGGTCGATAATGACAACTTAGTTAATCATGTTAATTGCAGGGTTCTTGGTTAACGAGTTAATTGAACACAGGTTAGTGTAGGCGGGCCTCAGAGTAACCAAGAAGCCAATCAGACTATTAAAAATTAGCATATAATAATTTTTAGATAAAACTAGGAAGCCAAGTGAAATCACATATTGATTTTCGCCTTATTTATCTGCTTCGCATGCTTATTTTTGTTTTCTAAATTCAGTATTTTATCGTATTCAGACCTTTTTCCAAAACCCCTCTGTTACATGAACACGAAATTCTGCATGTGCTAGATCCCCTTCCCTGTGTTCGACCGCGACCACTATTTCTACAAAATAGTTAAAGGGTTGTGGATTATAAATTTATTTGGCTCGAGCCACACGACAGGCTCCATCAAATTGGCGTCATTTTCGGGGAAGGGCGTTTTCTAGTATTTATAGGATTTTTTGTTTTTTAATTCTTGTTTGCATGGTTTATGATCACATGTGTTTCGCACAACAACGATCTTAGGTTCCAGATATCTCTAGAGCGGAGACGAGATTAAGAAGGAGGACAAGAAGAAGAATAATAGATAATCTCAGAGAGGTTGAAGCCCCAGCCATTGCTGAGAGAATGTTGAGGCAGCTGGCAGTGCCAAATCTGAATCAGCAGCCACTTTGTATTACCTACCCCGAGACGACAGGTAACTTTGGGTTAAATTCAGGTTTAATTCACTTACTCCCTATTTTTCGTGGTACTGCAGGAGAGGACCCACACAAGCATTTGTAGAAAATATACATTGTATGTTTTGGTATGAGACCTCATGGAGTGACAGAGGAAGCACTGAACCTAAGGGCATGATGCTGTTCGCTAAAGGATTCAGCAAAAGGTTTGTTTTATTACCTTCCCTCCGGCTCTATGAGCACATGGAATGAAACAAAACGACGGTTCCTGGAAAAACATTTTCCTATTAGTCGAGCTTCTAAATTAAGTAAGGAAATTAACGGGATTTGTCAGGATTCAAGAGAAAGCTTGTATGACTATTGGAATAGATTAAATCGGCCTTGTGCAAGCTTCCCACACCATACGATTCTCGATCACCTCCTGACCCAATATTTTTATGAGGGGATGTTGCCTTTAGATAGAAGCATGGTTGATGCTGATAGCAGAGTAACTTTGCTTGATAAGACCCCTTTAGAGGCCAAAGATCTAATCTTGAGCATGGCTAAAAATTCCCAGCTGTTTTGCCTAGGGAACCCTCAGCTCAGAATCAAGCAGCTTCCAAAAGCGAGGTAAGTGAACTTCAAATTGAACTGCATGAACTCTTTAAACTTGTTCGTTCTCTTGTTTCAGATCGAGCCAAGGAAAAAGGCGCAAATTGCCTGAGGTGAATGATGTGAACAACCATGTAGGTGTTTCACAAAGGCTCAAACACCATGAATCTCTTGAATCGAGCTTTCCTCAAGAGCTCGACTCATCCCCAGGTGTGTCGTGGGAGGACATGGTTAACATGTTCGTTGATTTTTCAGTAAGGTCTCGACAAGAGACACGTGACTCAATTCGAAACCTTGAGAACCAGGTGAGTAAGCAAGGAGAACAAGTTAATACGAAGGGGAGCTCTGACCAACACAACTCCGATTTCGAGGATGTAAGTGTTGTCACACTGAGAAGTGGCAAGGAACTCCCTCCCATGACTCCTCCCCCAGTTCCTGACCCACCTCAAGAAATGACTGAAGGGGCTGGACCGAGCTCCCCCAAGTCTCCTGCCCGGGTAACTTCCGATCCTCCAATATTTCCTAATGATGAAGTCCCCAAGGCTCCATTTCCCAGCAGGTTATCTAAACCAAGAGAGCAGACATTGGACCAAGAGATGATGGACATATTCAAGCGCATGAAGGTGAATATCCCACTTCTTGATGCGATCAAGCAAATTCCCAGGTACGAAAAATTCCTTAAAGACTTATGCACAACAAAAAATAGACCTGGAGAAAAAGAAAGGGTAGTGGTAAGCAAAAATGTTTCAGCCATGTTGAAAACGGACATCCCACGAAAGTGTAAAGACCCAGGTGTGTTCACATTGCCATGCATGATTGGAGATAGGAGACTGGAGCGATGCATACTAGACCTAGGAGCATCTATAAACGTCATGTCGTATTCTATTTATCAATAACTTAATCTCAATGGCATGCATGAAACTAACATTGTTATGCAACTAGCTAATAGAACTGTAGTTCACCCTCTAGGTTGTGTGGAAGATGTTTTGGTTAAGGTGGGTGACTTCATATTTCCTGTCGATTTTTACATAATAAATATTGATGAACATGTGCCCCCCACCTCTGCCACCATCTTACTTGGGAGACCATTCATCAAAACTACTAATGCTAAAATTGATGTGGATAAAGGGAAAATGTCTGTAGAGTTCGATGACAAGGTTGTGACATTTAATTTGTTTAACACGATTATACATGCAGAAAGTGTTGTAGCTTCAGTATGTCAGGTCGATGTAGTAGACTCTTTGGTATAGGACACGATCACACAAAGAGGACGATAGTGAGGAGTCACCTTTTGGGTCGGCCACAAACTCTCAGGAAATGAATGTCGGAATCCTTTCTCAAGCAAATAAACTTTTGCCATCTGTAATAAAAGCACCAAAAGTAGAGTTGAAAGTCTTACCTAAACAGTTTAATTCACTACAAGAAAAAACACCTTCAGTGGCGCACGAAACACGTCGTTAAAACGAAAAACACATCGCTACAAATTTCATCGATGTGCATGGCTTTGTCGCTGCATCCGTCACTGTTTCGCGTAGATGTAAGTATTTGTGGCGTCTTCTGCAGACGCTGCTAAAAGTGATCTTCAGTGACGTCTACACGTTGGTGTAAGGGATAAGTAGGGACGTCGGGACACATCGCTGGCAATATGTGTCAGCGACATCTACCTTGTTGTCGCTGAAGATGGTTTTCAGTGACGCGGTCTGCAGGTTACTAAAAATTAATCTTCAGTGACGCAGTCTACATGTCACAAAAAATCAGTTTTAGTGACATGGACAACGTTGCTAAAGCACTCAAACTTGTAAGAAATCAGATATTTTGCGACAGCTATGTGTGTCGGTAAAAGTAATATTATGGGTCACTAAAACCTCAATGCGAGTTTTTTTTTTGGGTATGCTTTCCATGTTGTCATGGGAACGCACTGTACTGTGATCGTTTATCGATATTATGTAGCTAAAAATTGTTTATGATTTAAAAAATAAATAGTTAATTCAATAAGTAAACGTAGAAATAAAATAATATTACCATCTTCGAACTAATTACTAATTCAACAATCAAATATAAATGTCATATACCAATTTAAAGTGAAATGCACTACTTCATATATTAACCATAACCAAGAAACATGTGTAGAATCTAATAAAAATTGATCATTTTCTAAAATGATCTCAAGTCTAGACGAAGCTTGTTTAACAAAATGATTCACATACCATCAAAATGACTAACAAAAGATCACAAACAAAAAAACGAATCTACATTCTTCACATTTCCATACAAAAAGTGGGAGCGCCTTGTCAAACCATTCATGCATCCAAGCAGAAAAAAAAAAGAAATAAAATATGTAAGTGTGAGGTTAAATAATTGAAATAGAGATGATATAACTCAAATCAAGACAAACAACTCATCAAAAGCTATGAAACTAAACTTACAACAACAAGAATTTTCAACATGGAACAAACATGAACGTAACAAAATAAGCAACCATCTATTTTCAAAGAACTGAATAAAACAACTGAAACTAAATTTATAAGAACATAATGAATCTAAACTTATCAACATCACAACAACTACACTAGTTAAAATACATAAGTGCAAATAGGTATCGACCTTCCTAAACACAACAACTAAATGGAAAATAAGTGGAACTAAACTTTAAACAACACAATAACTAGTTAAAGGGCCAAAGTGCAACAAGGTATTGACCCCCCAAATATAATAACTTAAAAACTACAACTTAGAAACTCAACTTTGCAAATGGAATGATTCAACTAAACAACTCAACAAAATTAAACTCCATAAACACAATAACCTAAGTTCAACAAGGTATTGACCCCCCCCCCCTCCCACACACAATACCTTAACAAAAAAAACAACCAAACCCATCTTTGCAAATGGAACAACTCAACAAGGTATTGACCATCCCCTAAACACAACAACTACACTAGTTAAAATACTTAAGTGCAAAAAGGTATCAGCCTTCCTAAACATAACAACTAAATGGAAAATAAGTGAAACTAAACTTTAAAAAACACAATAACTAGTTAAAATGACTAAGTGCAACAAGGTATTGACCCCCCAAATAGAATAACTTAACAATTGCAACTTTGCAAATGGAACAATTCAACTAAACAACTCTACAAAATTAAACTCCCTAAATACAATAACTTAAGTGCAACAAGGTATTGACCCCCCCTCCCTCCCAAACACAATACCTTAACAAGTCAAACAACGAAACTAATCTTGGCAAACGGAACAACTCAACAAAAACAAACTCCCTAAAAACTTATCGCAAATATCATAAAAGCCATTTGCTGTCACACCCCCTCCCGGACCACCTGCAAGCCTAGCCCGAAAGACAGCATGAAGCCAACAGACATCGTCTCCTCTAACGATCCCTGTTGACCCTACTGAAACGTTAAACCTGATAAACATACTAATCTTAGATTTAAAACATTCTACATGAAATGGAACACAACAGAATCCCTGGAAACAAACTTTCAAAAAACACGAGGTTTATACAACCAAAAACATATACAACTAGGGTCTATACAGCCACGACCTCTAGGACAATATTATCCAATCGTTGCAAAACATTTACAATATGAACAGACTCAATATACAACTCCACCCATGTACTGGAGCTTGTTCTGGAACTTTCAGCAGACATTGGCAGTGTATTAGGCACCGGGAGCTCGATCTCTACCTGAAAAGTGGGAAAACATTTTGAAAAGAATGAGCTACGAAGCCCAGTGAGTGACTAGCTTTAAAAACTGTAGATTTGCAAATCAGAACACGTGATAAACCTTTAAGCGTATAAATCTGTTCAATCAAGCGTTTAACATAAACGTGTAACGATAATAGCTTTCTCAAATAACTCGCAAGTACGTTATTAAATATCTAGCAAGGCATATCAAGTACATCAAACATCTTAACTAACACGACCGATCTACGTTGTGTAGGGCACGCCTAGTACAACCAACGTATACTAGTCCTACGATGTAGTGGGGCCCGCCCAGCACTCACGACAGTATCGTTGTCACGGAGTATACTCAACGTCAACAACGGAATATAACCTGTATGCACACGGTACCATATAGCCACGAGCTCATTATCTCAGTCATGTAGTCAATAGAAAATCACATGAAAACATTAAAACATGCCCGCTTATTGTTATCTTTCGTAAAACTCAAGCTTACTCAGCTTGCTCGTGAAAAACCGAAAATCTTTAAAAATAACTTGCTAATACATACTTTACTTTAAACGATATCGTTTCAGCTACTTTTCATAAAGTCATCAACCACGTGCTCGTATATAAACCTCATTAGAAAATGTAAGCTCACAACTTATGCTTAAAACCATTCATAGAAATCATGTATCATTCATAGAAAAACATATAAAACATCTAGAAATGAGTAACCGTTGGAAACAAATTTTCGAAACTCATTTTGTCACTCACAGTCTTAGCTAGTTCCCTGGTCGGTAGACTCGACCTATTTCCTCTTGGCCTATCAAATAACCAAAACCGAGCATTAGAACCATAATTAGCTTTGTCTTTCCATGCTCAAGAATTTCTAAACAATTGGATTAAGAATCACATTCACATTCTACTTTCCAGATTTTCCAGATTCTATACCCTAACTTCCAATACCCATAACTTCCTCAATAATTAACCACAATTAATGTACTACACATCCAACTCTTCATGTTCGAACACTCTACATCTTACTTGAAGAAAGGAAAACGAGATTCCCTACCAATTCGCCCAGAAACGCTCCGAACACAGACAACACAGATTCGAGCTTCTCTGCTACCCTTTATCTTTTTCCTGAAATTAATCCTACTTCAAGTCATTTTTTGGCTCACACATTCCGCATGAAAGTTGTAGGATATTGAATAAGCTTTCCCACCATTCCAAATAGAGCTTCTGATTCAACTTGTACACCCAGAGTGCTCAAAACATCACAGAAAACCAGAGATCCTCCTGGTTTGCTCGAAAATCCTGCGCTCTGTTTTCCATTCCAAAAACCAATAACTTCTCATACGATTTAGCTCCAGCTTCCTTCATGAAATTTATTAGAAAATGAACTAACGTTCAAGAACATCAAGCCTCACCTCTTAGAACATCAAACATCAAACCGAATAAAAAACAAGAGGTTGACAGTTTGCACCCAGATTCTGCAATGGCTGGCTTTGCATGAGCTTTTTCCTATCTTCTTCAACCTCAAAACCACGAAACTCTTCTTCTTCTTCCTCCTTCACTCTCTCCTTAAAGTGCTCTGAAAATTTGGATGCAAAATGATGGAAAAATGATGGGGAAAAGGGACTGAAAAAGGGTGAAGCGGTGGTGGGTGTCTTGCTGTCCATTTCCACTCATTTTCTTTCTTTTTTTTTTCTTTTGTTTGCTGATTTCTTTTCCTTTTCCTCTTCTTTTCTTTCTTCTTTTAACTTGATAATTTCCAACATCTTAGTCCAACAATGAAACCACCAATAGATGACAAGAAAAAATTATCTAAGGGAAAGTCTCGGGTTTACAACTTACCTCCCCCTTATGAAATTTCGTCCTCGAAATTTAGAAGCCCTTAGGTGAAGAGTGTCGGGTAACTCCTCCTCATCTGATCTTCTGACTCCCAGATTGCCTCCTCTACTCCATGATGTCTCCAAAGAACTTTCATGAGTGGGATCATTTTGTTCCTCAGGATTTGCTCCTTTCTGTCGAGGATCTGAACCGCTTCCTCTTTATAACTCAAGTCTTTTTTCAGCTCAATCGGTTGCACTTGCAACACATGGGATGGATCTGGAATATATTTCCTCAACATGAACACATGGAAAACATCATGTATTCGAGCGAGTTCCGCTGGCAACTCAAGTTTATAGGCTGCTGGTCCAACTCGTCCTATTATCTGGTAAGGACCAATATATCTAGGACTCAGCTTACCTTTCCTCCCAAAGCGAAGAACACCTCTCCACGGAGATAACTTTAAGAAAACTTGATCTCCAACCTGGAACTCTAAGTCTCTTCGTCGCTTATCTGCAAAGCTCTTTTGTCGATCCTGAGCTATTTTCAGATTCCCGTAATCAGCTTAATATTGTTTGACGTAACTTGTACCAACTCAGGCCCAACTAGCTTTCGCTCTCCCACTTCGTTCCAACACACAGGAGTCCTGCATGGTCTTCCATACAAAGCCTCGAATGGTGCCATGCCGATACTAGACTGGTAGTTGTTATTATAAGCGAACTCCATAAGTGATAAGTGGATATCCCAACTTCCCTTAAACTGAAGGACACATGCTCTCAACGTGTCCTCTAAGGTCTGGATGGTCCTCTCAGACTGACCATCTGTCTTGGGATTGAACGTTGTACTGAACTTCAGCTTTGTTCCCATTGCTTTCTGCACACTAGGCCAAAACTTAGAAGTAAACCTCAGATCCCTATCTGAAACTATGGACACTAGCACTGGCAGTGGATTAAGGAGTCCTCCTGGCCTCTGTCTCACTGGTTTAACCTGTTGACAGATCAAACATCTATCGACATATTCAACCATCTCCCGCTTCATACCAGGCCACGAATAAGTTTTCTTCAGAGTTTTGTACATCTTGGTGCTTCCTAGATGCATAGCGTAAGCTGAACTGTGAGCTTCCTCTAGTATAGCTCCCTTAAGCTCACTAATACTCGGAACGCATAGTCTTCCCTGCTTAACTATTGCTCCATCCTCTCTCAACTCAAATTCTGCCTCTAGGCCTTGCTTGGACTTTGCAAGCATCTTCTGCAAGTTACTGTCCTCTGGCTGCCTTCTCACAATCTCTGCTACTAAAGAAGATCTAACCTGAAATTGAGCTAAAAAAACCCCCCTGAGCTTTTTGCAGTCATAACCGCCTTGAAACCTCTTAACTCACTTAGCAAGCTTGCTCGAATACCACACAAGGCACTCTTCGAAAGTCTCGACTTCCTACTTAACGCATCTGCTACCACGTTAGCCTTACCTGGATGATATTCTATGGTACAGTCATCGTCTTTGATCAGTTATAGCCATCGCCTCTGCCTCAGATTCAACTCTTTTTAATCAAAGATGTACTTCAAACTCTTATGATGTGTGAAAATGTGGCACTTCTCACCGAATAAATAATGTCTCCAGATGTTCAGTGCTAAAACAACTGCTGCTTGCTCAAGATCATGGGTAGGGTAATTATACTCATGCTTCTTCAACTGCCTTGAAGCATAAGCTATTACCTTTCCTTCCTGCATCAGCACGCAACCTAATCCTTGCCTCGAAGCATCACAATAGATCACATACTCCTTCCCTATTACAGGAAGTGCTAGAATAGACGCTGTCACCAATCACTTTTTCAACTCCTTGAAACTCTGTTCGCATTTATCCAACCACACAAACTTAGCATTCTTCCTTGTCAAAGTTGTGAAGGGTAATGCTAACCATGAGAAATCCTCAACAAAATGTCTGTAGTATCTGGCAAGGCCGAGGAAACTACGCACCCCTGTTGCACTAGCTGGTCTCTCCCAGTTGACAACAACTTCCACTTTCTACGGGTCAACACTAACTCCGTCCGCTGAAACTATATGCCCTAAGAACACTACTTGTTTCAACCAGAACTCACATTTGCTGAACTTAGCGTATAGTTGTTTATCACGTTGTGCCTGTAGAATAATCCTTAGATGTTCCTCATGGCCTTTCCCGTCAATTGAATAAACTAGAATGTCGTCGATGAACACTATCACAAACTGATCTAAATACTGATGGAAGATCCTGTTCATGAGGTCCATGAAAACTGCTGGCGCATTCGTTAAACCGAATGGCATCACTAAAAACTCATAGTGCCCATACCTCGTCCTGGATGCTGTCTTAGGAATATCTGATTCCCTAACCTTGAACTGGTGGTATCCTGACCTCAGATCAATCTTAGAGAACACTACTGCTCCCCTTAACCGGTCAAACAAGACATCAATGCGTGGTAGAGGATACTTGTTACGTATCGTGACCTTGTTTAGCTGCCTGTAATCGATGCATAATCTAAGTGTACCATATCTCTTCTTCACGAATAACACTGGAGCTCCCCAAGGTGATACACTAGGCCTGATGTATCCCTTGTCAACTATTTCTTGTAACTGCACCTCTAGCCCCTTAAGCTCGCTCGGAGCCATTTTGTACGGTGCTTGTGAAATAGGTGTTATTCCTGGTAAGAATTCAATAGTGAACTCCACCTCTCTATCAGGTGGCCAACCCGATAGATCAGCTAGGAAAACATCAAGAAATTCATTCACCACAGGAATATCTTCTGGTTTCAGCTTTTCTTCTTGCACCTTTACTACGTGTGCAAGAAACACTGTGCAACCCTTCCTCAACAACTTCTCAGCTTTCAGAGCTTAAATAAAACTCGTAGGAATAATCTTCCTCTCACCCCTAAAAGCCTAGCCCGAACGACGGCATGAAGCCAACAGACATCGTCTCCTCTAACGATCCCTGTTGACCCTACTGAAACGTTAAACCTGATAAACATACTAATCTTAGATTTAAAACATTCTACATGAAACAAAACACAGCGGAATCCCTAGAAACAAACTTTCAAAAAACACGAGGTTTATACAACCAAAAACATATACAACTAGGGTTTATACAACCACGACCTCTAGGACAATATTATCCAATCCTTGCAAAACATTTACAATATGAACAGACTCAATATACAACTCCACCCATGTACTGGAGCTTGTTTTGGAACTTTCAGCAGACGTTGGCAGTGTATTAGGCACCGGGAGCTCGATCTCTACCTGAAAAGTGGGAAAACATTTTGAAAAGAATGAGCTACAAAGCCCAGTGAGTGACTAGCTTTAAAAACTGTAGATTTGCAAATCAGAACACGTGATAAACCTTTAAGCGTATAAATTTGTTCAATCAAGCGTTTAACATAAACGTGTAACGATAATAGCTTTCTCAAATAACTCGCAAGTACGTTATTAAATATCTAGCAAGGCATATCAAGTACATCGAACATTTTAACTAACATGACCGATCTACGTTCTGTAGGGCACGCCCAGTATAACCAACGTATACTAGTCCTACGATGTAGTGGGGCCCGCCCAGCACTCACGACAACATCGTTGTCACGGAGTATACTCAACGTCAACAACGAAATATAACCCGTGTGCACACGGTACCATATAGCCTCGGGCTCATTATCTCAGTCATGTAGTCAATAGAAAATCACATGAAAACATTAAAACATGCCCGTTTATCGTTATCTTTCGTAAAACTCAAGCTTACTCAGCTTGCTCGTGAAAAACCGAAAATCTTTAAAAAGAACTTTCTAATACATACTTTACTTTAAACGATATCGTTTCAGCTACTTTTCAAAAAGTCATGAACTACATGCTCATATATAAACCTCATTAGAAAATCTAAGCTCAAAACTTATGCTTAAAACCGTTCATAGAAATCATGTATAATTCATAGAAAAACATATAAAACATCTAGAAATGAGTAACCGTTGGAAACAAATTTTCGAAACTCATTTTGTCACTTAAAGTCTTAGCTAGTTCCCTGGTCTGTAGACTTGACCTATTTCCTCTTGGCCTGTCAAATAACCAAAACAAAGCATTAGAACCATAGTTAGCTTTTTCTTTCCATGCTCAAGAATTTCTAAACAATTGGATTAAGAATCACATTCACATTCTACTTTCCAAATTTTCCAGATTCTATACCCTAACTTCAAATACCCATAACTTCCTCAATAATTAACCACAATTAATGTACTACACATCAAACTCTTCATTTTCGAACACTCTACATCTTACTTGGAGAAAGGAAAACGAGATTCCCTACCAATTCGCCCAGAAACGCTCCGAACACAGACAACACATATTTGAGCTTCTCTACTACCCTTTATCTTTTTTCCTGAAATTAAACCTACTTCAAGTCATTTTTGGCTCACACATTCTCATGAAAGTTGTAGGATATTGAATAAGCTTTCCAACCATTCCAAATATAGCTTATGATTCAACTAGTACACCCCAGAGTGCTCAAAACATCAGAGAAAACCAGAGATCCTCCTTGTTTGCTCGAAAATCTTGTGCTCTGTTTTCCATTAAAAAAAACCATTAACTTCTCATACGATTTAGCTCAAGCTTCCTTCATGAAATTTATTAGGAAATGAACTAACGTTCAAGAACATCAAACCTCACCTCTTAGTTCCTTTTGTGTAGCTCAAACCGAATAAAAAACCAGAGGTTGACAGTTTGCACCCAGATTCTGCAATGGTTGGCTTTGCATGAGTGTTTTCCTATCTTCATCAACCTCAAAACCACGAAACTGTTATTCTTCTTCCTCCTTCACTCTCTCCTTAAAGTGCTCTGAAAAGTTGGATGCAAAATGATGGAAAAATGACAGGGAAAAGGGACTGAAAAAGGGTGAAGCGGTGGTGGGTGTCTTTCTGTCCATTTCCACTCATTTTCTTTTTTTTATTTTTTTCCCTTTTGTTCTACTGATTTCTTTTCCTTTTCCTTTTCGTTTCTTTCTTCTTTTAACTTGATAATTTCCAACATCTTAGTCCAACAATGAAATCACCAATAGATGACAAGAGAAAATTATCTAAGGGAAAGTCTCGGGTTTACAATTGCAATGAAACTCAACATAACATCCCAGATAATACTGATAGCGAGCAAGAATGTCGCTATTTTAGTCCCAATTTATTAGGCTTTTCTATTCTTTAATCATGTTTTTAATGAAAATATTTAATGTATTTTGTTATTTGGTCCTTAGGAGCAAAGTTGTGGATTTTTGGGAAAAAATGCCTAAAATGAAGCCAATCAAGCCCAAATTCAAGCTTGGACCAAGAGGGGAGTCAAAGAGGCCAATCATGAAGAAAATGCCAAAAAAAAAGATGACCAGAAGGCCCAATTAGAAGCTCAAACCGTAGCTGAAATTGCTGAAAAATGGCACAGCGTCGCGACACTGTCAATTTCTTGGGCAACACGACACGTGCATAGCAGCGTCGCGTCGCTGTACTATGTAGCGTCACGACGCTACCTCCAATCCGGGCCTATAAAAGGCACCTCTTGGTGCCTCATTTAGGCATCAATCACCACATCCTTTCCTTCCTTTCATCCCTCCTTTGGCTCCTTGGGAGCCTCTCTCAAGGCTTTCTAGCCTTTTTGAGACATTTCTTTAGTGGAAAATATTTTGGGGAATTTTGGGGAGCATCTTAGGAGGCTCAAGGAGTAATCGGCGGAGCTCCGAGCATTAGCGAAGGGGTTTTTCGACGATCAATTCCTTTCCTTTTATGCTCTTAATTATGCTTTTCATTGTAAACGTTGTGGATATTTTAGCTATGAGTAGCTAAACCCCAATTTCGGGTCTTGGAATGAAATTATAGTTTAAATATTGTTATAATTTCTTGTCTCTTGCCCTTTGTCCTAATTATATGTATGGATGTGCTTAATGCTTTATTCAATCTGGCCAATTGTGTAATGATTCGATTCTTAATGGAAACTCGACGGAGAGAAGTTAGGATAGATCATAATCCATGAAACTAGTTTAATTGCCCGTCGTTACACCAGGATTAGTTGATTAAACTTAGATTCAAAAAATGAATCAGACCGTAATAATTAATGATTTTTAACGGCTCTAAGGACACTTAGGTTGTTAAAATGAATTAATTACAATTAGGGGAAACCGACAGGAGAACCTATGTGATTAATGGAGATTCTAGGATTATAATTAGTTGGGTAATGAGATAGCATAATTATAATAAATGTTTAGCTGATAATTGATTTTCAAGACCCCTCTTCCCATTAAAAGAAAACTCTTTCTCCATATTTTATAATTCTATTGATCAAATTATTTTCTTTAGTTGCTTTGAATTTTAGATATCTCTTTATTGCATGAGTTGTTCCCTAAATATTATTTCGCCCAAGTACTTTAAGTGCTCAAGAGATTTTATTTTTGCTTAATCTTCGCTTCTCCTCCCTGAGGATTCGATACTCCGTATTACCTACCGTTTTATATTACTTGTGACGACTGTGCGCTTGCGGTATTCGCTCAGCGGTGAGCAACAAGTTTTTGGCGCCGTTGCCGGGGAGGCTTCATTTTTAAGCAAATCAATTTTTCTTGACATCAAATAAAAAAGGATAAATAGTAATTTAGGTGTAAATATTTTTTTTCTTTCATTAATTTGTGAATAGTATTTTGTTTTTGTTTTTGTTTGGTTCTTTTTATTGATTGGGAGTATTGTATGCGAAGGAACAAGGTGGTAAATTTGTTTCCGCTAGATCTTGAAATTGACAGGACTCTTAGAACCATTCGTAGAGAGAAAATATTAGAAGAAGCAATGGCCCACCAAGATTAAGCTCCCAAGGCAATCAGAGATTTTCTACAGCCAGTTCTTCCCCACCGAGAATTCTGGAATTGTTTACACCCCAATCCAAGCTACCAATTTTGAGTTAAAGACAGGATTGATTCAGATGGCGCGCGATAACTCTTTTAAGGGACATCCTTCTGAGGACCCACACTCACATCTGCGATCATTCTTGGAAATATGTGGGACGGTGAAGATGAACGGAGTTCCGGCAGACGATATAAGATTGAGGTTGTTCCCATTTTCTCTACAAGACAAAGCAAAGGATTGGCTCGAATGAGTCAAGACGAGTAGTATTAGTACATGGGACGAGCTTGCCTAGGATTTTCTGATGAAATTTTACCCACCTGACAAGACTACCAAGCTCCAAACTGAAATCGAAACGTTTAGGCAGCTTGATGAGGAGCAGTTGTACAAGGCATGGGAGAGTCTTAGACACATTAGCAAAAGGAAGCTGTCTTTCCAAAACAGTGACGGAAGCCAAGGATCTATTAGAGGAAATGGCGGCAACCAGTTATTAGTGGCCAACCGAGAGGGGAACAATTTCAAAGAAGGCTGGAATATATGAATTAGATGAGTCAAGTTCATTGAAAGCACAGATTGCATCTCTGACCAATGTGCTGAACAAGCTGAATTCATCTGAGGTGGTCAAATCCATTTCCACCTTAGCTGAAGGTCATTCAAAGAAGGAAGGTCAAGATGTGGAAGAAGTCCAGTACGTGGGAAACAGACCATTTACTTAAGTAGTAAAAAACTTCTACCACCCCAGTCTGCGCAATCACGAGAACTTCTCATATTCGAATACGAAGAATGTTTTGCAGCCACCCCCAGGTTTTGCATAATCCAGTGCGCCTGAAAAGAAGAATAACTTGGAGGAGATGGTGTCTCTATTTATTAAAGAACAAAGAGTGTTGAACGTAAATCTCCATACTGCAGTTAATAACCACGACACAGCTCTGAAAAAAATGGAAGTTCAAATAGGACAGCTCGCTTCAGCAGTGAAGGCCCTTCAAAAGGGAAAATTTCCAAGCGACACTGAACCTAACCCAAGAGAGCAGTGCAAGATGGTGACACTAAGAAGTGGTAGGAAGCTGGAGATCAATTCAGAAATAAAGAAGGAAGAAGAAAAGAGCAAGGATGAAGATGAAATGGCTGAGGCACAAAAAACCTCCTCTTAAAGGTCCCAACATCCTCCTAACTCTATTAATTTGAATTGTGATTTTTCTAACAATTTTGCAGGAAGAAAAGATGACAAGCAGGATGACAGGTAAAAAGAGAAACTGAACGAGGAAGAAGTGATTCCATGCCCAAGCGGAGAGGCGAATGTCCAACCTTTGACTACAGGGAGTTACCTTTTCCTCAACGCTTTAAAAATGTTAAATTAGATGAGCTTTTTCAGAAGTATAAATGTTTAAGAAATTGTTTGTGAATATTCCTTTAGTAGATGTTTTGTATAACATGCCTAATTATGGGAAATTCATGAAAGAAATGCTTTCTAGGAAGAAAAAGTTTGAAAAAATAAGTTTTTAAATTGTCTGAGAGTAGTAGAACCATTGTTTCTGGAAAGATGCCTTCTAAACAAAAAGACCCTGGGAGTTTTACTGTTCCCTGCACCATGGGAGAAGTATCTTTCAATAGGGCCTTATGTGATTTAGGTGCTAGTATAAACTTAATGCCCTATTCTGTTTACAGGAAAATCGGTTTAACGGGAATGAAGGACGCCGATGTCACTCTCCAGCTGGCTGATAGATCGATTACGCACCCTATGGGTGTTGTGGAGGACGTGATGGTGAAAGTCAATAAATTTATCTTCCCCGTAGACTTTGTGGTACTGGACATGCAAGAGGACAAAGAGGTGCCCATTATTCTAGGCAGACCCTTCTTAGCTATTGGTAAGGCTGAGATTAGTGTGCATACAGGTAAGCTTACCTTGAACATTGATGATGAAAAAGTCGTGTTTAGTATTTTTTGCCAAGATGAATCTGTTTGTAGTTTGCATACTTGTTTTTCTGTTGGTCCTGAATACTTGACTGACGATGATGAAAAAGTAGAGTATAATCTTGGCCTAAACCTAAGAGAAATGCTTATGGATGAAGAGGATTTTGATCACAATGCATATTTAGGTGACCCTCTGTTTGAGAATGATTTAGAATTGCCTGACTTTGAAAATGAATTAGACTTGCCTGCTTGTGAGAATGAAAGATCTGCAGTTGATGATTTACCTTCTTTTGTGAATGAATTGGATTTGCCTGAAATCAATGATTTTGATGATGATATTGATTTGCCTGACATTGAGGATGAGCATGAATTGCATAAAAAAAATTACTTGATAGATAATTTTGAGATAGATCGTGATAGCACTGAATCTATCGAGTCTGATCTTGATATTCCTGAATGCATGAACCCTGATAATGTTAATACCTTTGATTCGTGTCCTTATGATGTAGATAGCAAAAAATCTGACCCAGAGGAACTCGAATTTGTGCATAGTATAGAGTTTGATCCAGAAATACTTGAATTCTTTAATTCTTCTGATAGTGAGTCATATGATAGCCTGGTGGAATCATTTTTTAATTCTGAGTCTGAGGAAGCTACTGAGCATGTTGATATTGAATCTGATGAATGGAATGGTATGATTGATAGGCCACATTAAGATCCCAGACCTGTAGATATCATAAGGCTTGATGACTTTGTTAACAATTGCTTTGTGAATAGAGATTTAGAAAAGAGATTTGATGCAGTTGATTATTTTCTCAAATTTTATTATGACAATCTCTTTACTGAAGATGGGCCAAGGGAAAGTTTTTTTTCTCCCCTGTTTGCAGTGTGCAATTCGGTGCGTGATTTTTTGCAGGGCCCGAAGGACGATGAAAATTTTTATTTTGAGCCTCCGTAAGCGTGCCGAGCCTCGTCTAGCTAAAGACGTTAGAGAAAGCACTGCTTGGGAGGCAACCCAAGGATTAAAGTTTAGATAGTTGTTTTTGTGGTAAATAATTTCCTTTGCTCCGTGATCCAATTTTGTTTTGCAGGATCACCTAAGCAAATCCCAAAAATCCAAAAATCTCATTTTTCTGGATCCAAAGGAAGAGGATGAAGCGCTCCTAGCTCAGGGAAGTCTCAGTATCCCTCTTTATGCTTCACTGTTTTTAAAACATTGGGGACAATGTTTAGTTTAAGTTTGGGGGGGGGGGGGGGGAGAGGCTTTCGCTGTGTTAAGCATATTTAAATTCTGTTGGACGCATGAATAGATTCGTGTGATAGCCAATGATGTGATTTTAGAATTTTTGGGAGAAAATGGTTTATATGTCGTGGAATCTGGGAGCACGGCAGAAATTGTGAAATTTTAAAATTTTTTGATACTTAGTTTTGATGTCTAAAGCATGCAATAGTCTTATCTAATGACATCTTTGAAAATCTAGATTCTTATTATGGTTTTTAAAGTTTGTTGTCACCCCAATAGGGTTAGTTTCTAATATTAGGAAGTTCATGCTTGATTGTTCTAAAGAGCTATGTAAAAAAAAAATGCTATGCCTGCTGAGAGAAAAGCAAGAGCAACAAAAAAAAAATGAGAGAAAAGAAAATCTGTTGAAAAAGAAAATTTTTGCTTGTACAAAAGAAAAATCCTATGGGTAAAAAGAGCTACATGCGGTGTGATCAGTTAGGCCAACCAAAGAATAAAATTCAGGTTAAGGGTCCCTGCAACGTAGTGTGAAAGCTAGTACCATTAGAAACCAAAATACAAGTTTGGGGGAGTAGCAAAAGAAAAAGAAAAAGAAAAATAAAAATAAACATACTTGTGAGTTTTGCTCCCCTATGAGAAGGAAAAGAAAAATATCAGGCACCCTAGTTTTTTTTTTTTTTTTTTTTGCATGATAGAAGAACTCCGACCTATTAGGGGCTCTTAGCCAGTATAGGGGGAAAACAAATGGAGAAAGCCATAAGACTAATTTAGGTTAGTAAAAGAATCATTAGATAAGTCTTGAGCATGTTATTCATTAATCTAATTTTCAAACTAGTTTAAGATTTCTTCATGAGCATGCGGTGCTTGCTTATTCCACTTGCATGTTTTCCATTCTATCCTAAAAATTGCAAAATCATTGAGGCTTGAGCGATTCCATGTCATGCATCTTTAGAATTTATTTTGCTCCGGACTGGCAAAAGCTGAAGTTTGGGGGTGTGATAGCGAGCAAAAATGTCACTATTTTAGTCCCAATTTATTAGGTTTTTATGTGCTTTAATCGTGTTTTTAATGTGAAAAATGCCCAAAATGAAGCCAATCAAGCCCAAATTCAAGCTTGGACCAAGATGGGAGTCAAAGAGGCCAATCATGAAGAAAATGCCCAAAAAAGGATTAAGAGAAGGCCCAATTAGAAGCCCAAACCGTAGCTGAAATTGCTGGAAAATGGCACAGCGTCGAGATGCTGTGAAGACAGCGTCACGATGCTGTCCATTTCTTGGGCAACACGACGGGTGCATAGCAGCGTCGCAACGCTGTGCTATGTAGCGTAGCGAAGCTACCTCCAATCCGGGCCTATAAAAGGCACCTCTTGGTGCCTCATTTAGGCATCAATCACCACATCCTTTCCTTCCTTTCCTCCGTCTTTTGGCTCCTTGGGAGCCTCTCTCAAGGCTTTCTAGCCTTTTTCAGAGTTTTCTTTAGTGAGAAATATTTTGGGGAATTTTGGGGAGCATCTTAGGAGGCTCAAAGAGTAGTCGGCGGAGCTCCGAGCGTTAACGAAGGGGTTTTTCGACGGTCAATTCCTTTCCTTTTATGCTCTTAGTTATGCTTTTCATTGTAAATGTTGTGGATATTTTAGCTATGAGTATTTAAACCCCAATTTGGGTTCTTGGAATGAAATTATAGTTTAAATATTGTTATAATTTCCTGTCTCTTGCCCTTTGTCCTAATTATTTGTATGGATGTGCTTAATGCTTTATTCAATATGGCCAATTGTGTAATGATTCGATTATTAATGGAAACTCGACGGAGAGAAGTTAGGATAGATCATAATCCATGCAACTAGTTTAATTGCTCGTCGTGACACCGAGATTAGTTGATTAAACTTAGATTCCAAAAATGAATCATAGCGTAATAATTAATGATTTTTAATGGCGCTAAGGACACTTGGGTTGTTAAAATGAATTAATTACAATTAGGGGAAACCGGCATGAGAACCTATGTGATTAATGGAGATTCTAGGATTATAATTAGTTGGGCAATTAGATAGGATAATTATAATAAATGTTTAGCTAATCATTGATTTTCAAGACCCCTCTTCCCATTAAAAGAAAACTCTTTCTCCATATTTTATAATTCGATTGATCAAATTATTTTCTTTAATTGCTTTGAAATTTAAATTCCTCTTTATTGCATGAGTTGTTCCCTAAATATTATTTCGCCCAAGTACTTTTAGTGCTCAAGAGATTTTATTTTTGCCTAATCTTCGCTTCGCCTCCATGAGGATTCGATACTCGGTATTACCTACCATTTTATATTACTTGTGACGACCTGTGCGCTTGCGGTATTCGCTCGGCGGTGAGCAACAAATACCAAGTCATTAAAAAAAATGAACTAATTTTAAGCTATGAATACCATAACTGCAGGATAGCCATAGCACTCAAGTAAAACCAAGTCATCAGAAACAAATAAATGAACTTCAATATTTTCTACCTTCAACCTAATTTTATGCTACGACTACCATAACTGCAGGATAGTCATAGCACTACAACAATTAATATTACCTTTTAAAATTCATTATTTTACGGTTCTGGAGTCCTTTCCACATTAGACGATGAATCGTCTCCACTCGTCAACCTTCTGAAAATTTCTTCAATTGTGGCTTGTTGTGATGTAACTATACTTTGCAACTGAGCAACTTGAGCCTCTATCTCTTTAGATTTTTGGTAACTTGCATCATTCTTAGCATTTCTTGTTCTCGATCCCCAACCAAGGCCTTTCACATACCCAGGTCGCGTACCTAGTACTCGTTCCAAATGACAAATAAGCCTACCATGAACACAAATGACTAAATTATGACTACCAATAAAAACTAAACTATGACTACCATAACTGTAGGATAGTCATATAACAACCCAGTTAGACCAAGCCAACATAAACAAATGAATGAA
This sequence comes from Luffa acutangula, assembly GCA_036850905.1. Taxonomy (NCBI): domain Eukaryota; kingdom Viridiplantae; phylum Streptophyta; class Magnoliopsida; order Cucurbitales; family Cucurbitaceae; genus Luffa; species Luffa acutangula. The sequence continues at coordinate 13,292,114 of CM072087.1, forward strand.
CTTCAATACTTTCTACCTTCATTCTAATTTTAAACTATGACTACCATAGTTGCAGGATAGTCCAAGTACTACAAAATATATATTTAAATCGATCTGTGGTACTAACTAGTAACTAATATTTTTCAATAAGGTTATATTTTACGTAACATTAAGAAACTAAGACATACCTAAACAATTCAATGAAAACGATTTCTTACAAAAAAAGGGAAAAAATTTTACTAAGAAACATTGAGAAATCCTTAACTACGTATTTCAATGTCTTATGTCAAAATGCTAAACTTTACTTATTCTCAAACTGTTATTTAATCCTTCAGCCGAAATCATTTTAGAAAAACAAAAATGAGTACTAAAAATATTCAATAAGAAATTCTCATCTCAAGCTTTGGTGGGTGGTTAGCCATTGTTGAGTTTTGTTGAGAAAGTGGTAAACGAAATGAAATAATAGCCCTAATATTCTTCTCTTTCCTACGATTTTGCCCCATTTTTGCTCCATTACTGATCGATTTCGTCCCATTTTCGCTCTATTCCCTCTTTTAAACCGATAAATACAGGGTTTCTATAGTTTTTTTTTTTTTTTGCACCTCAGACATGAAGGTGTTCATATAACACATGCAGAAGCAATTGAAGATCGAAAGCACTTATCTACATTAAATTTACTCCTAAAGCATGTTTGTTCTAAAGAAACCAGAACAGAGAGATAAGAAGAACTAACCTCTTGTAGCTCAAATGGATGATCCTCCTTGTAATATTTTCTTCTCCAATCAACTCTAGACAACTGATAGTGTCTTCCCTACTATTCTTCGGGCCAAGAACAACTTGTGGGAGTCTATAGTAATAGGAAATGGGAAGGGAATGCTTAAAGGTACAAGCACTTGAGAGATATATGGAGATGAGTGGGTTTGAGAGTAAATTCCAACAACATAACAGTAAAGAAATCACTCTCTTAGGCTTGAATATTATTCACACTCTACTTATAAAGTGATTCCATGCAAGGAGAAGCCTCAAGATACAAGACACATGGTAGATTTGCAAGCCAATGTGGATTCTAGGTGTTCAATTCACAACACATGCAACTAGTGCATGGATGTGTTGTTTTCCACTTTGTATTAACTTGCAAGAGTGGGAATCTAACTAAATCCACTAACTTGAATCCATAATCTGATTTTTAGCTTGCAATTTAATGTTGATTTCAACTTCAAAATGAATTTAACTTTAGGTAATTAATTTGAGACTTTTCAAAATAATTTCTTATGATTAATCCAATTAATCATACCAACCTTGTGGAATTAATCTTATATGATTCCTAATCCTTATATATGGTATTTAAAACACTTTTAAATACTTTATCTCTCATTTTCTAATTTAATTCATAATTAAACTATTGTGTCAAACACAATTTACGATAATACCCTTTTTCTCGATTTTGAACGATTCAAAGAATCCTATCTTATTGTTATAGGCTTTATTCTAATACGAGCTAGTAGGGGGACCTAATGGACCTATAAATCATGGTCTCCAACGATTCGAGGCTAATCGACTAATCTCATTAACCAAGCTTAACCAAAATTCGTTAACTACCGGGACACTCCACTATAGCCCAATAGTTGCACTCCCCTCATCATAGATATATTTTCGTCCACATGATTCAACCATATCCAGTAAGTCGATCCTTCACAGGTTGTTCATAGTTATAGTTAGGTCAAATGACCGTTTTACCCCTATAGTACTTCTTGTTCCTTAAGTTCCACTAAACCTCTAATGAACAATCGGTTAGTGGTCCAACCATCAAACCTAAGTCCCTCTCGTGCAAACGAGAGGGTGGGGCCCCTTGTTCAAGTTCTGGAGTTAGTACTTAAGGGAACAACCTTTCTCCCATCCCTGAAATGGGTAGGAGGGAATTTCGTCTTGCGAGACCATGTCCCCAACTATCTATCCAATCTTATCCCCAAAATGGTAGGCTTATTGAGTCCGCGAGCTCTTGCCACTCTCACCCATGCAGATCAAAGGATAATCTCATATAAAAAGAAGTTCATAGTTAGCTCAGGATTAAGAACAAGTTACCTAGGTCATCTTGTGAAATAGTTAGTTTCTACAGTAAACGGCGTTATAAAGAGAAAGTGACTTATTTCGTGGTCCAGTCTTATGCAAACTCATTGCATAGGTCGCCCTCGTTCGCATGTCTCCACATGAGTGATTTAGGAAACTACAAGAAAAATGACTTTTTATAGCTTTTTAATATAGCCTTTTTCAATATAGGCTATAAGAGAAATCATTTAAAAAAAAAAAAACAAATTAGAAGAAAAAAGACCGCGTAAGTGAAACCCAAAATTAGAAGATGTTTTCCCTCTTCTCTTTCCCTCTCTTTTCCTCACACATCTCATTCCCCTCTTTCCCTCGATAGAGCTCTTCTTTCTCTCGACAGAAACTATTTCTTCCATCTACTAGGGTTGCCAGAAAATTGCCGATGCTACTGTAGGTAAGTCGTCGTCGTTGTCGCCACTGCCGGTAAGTCCCCATCTTCTCTTTCCCGTCGACATCCATTTTTATTTTTCTCTTTTCATCCTTGTTTTCTCTTCTTCCTCTCGACACTCACTCAATATTACACACAGGCCGACTCTTCCACTCCCGCCGCCATTGCAACTTGCTTGTGCTGCTGAAATTCACCATCGCCGTCGGAAATTCATCTCTGGGTTTCTTTTTCCGTTTTATTGTCCCAAATATCTCTTTGTTCTCTATTCTCTCTCAAAGAGGTAGGTACTCCATCTCTCTATCTAGGTTTTTCATTACCGTTCTTGATTTTAAAAATATATGGTAATGGAATTCAACCGTTTATTTGATTTTTTTTTCAGGCATCGCTAATATTTGTTCTTGGCATTTTGTTGGCTGTAATCGTCTTTGAAGCATAGACGCGTTTGATCACTCAATTTGTTCATGACTTTGAGGTACTTGATTTTGATTTGAGAGTGCTTTCCGTTTATATTTTTTTTATATTTCTTCAGATTTTGTTGAAATTTGGTTTTTTCTTGTTGGATTGGTGGGAGTGGTTGAAGATTAGCGAAGAAATTCATGAAACCTTGTGATTTTGATTTTTTTTTTAAATGGGCCGGTTGTGATATTAGTATCATTTTGAGATGTTATCTGCTATGATTCTTTCTATATTTTGTGGTTTTCATTGCTTAAAAATTTCCCTTGTGTGGTGGTTTGTATTCATTTGGATAATTGGAATCTGGATGTTAGAGTAGGAGTTCGAGTGAGTTACACTATACACCATTTTTTATATGAAAGAACAAGTTAATACAGGAGAAAGCTCAAATTTACCAAACAAAATTTATTGACCCAACTAAAGTTTTAAAGTGAGAAATTTTGAGGTTGGCATTCAAGAATTTAGTTGGAATTTTCAGCGAATAATGACTATGACCTTCTCCTTTTGTCTTCACTCTCTGCCCCTTTTTTCTCTTTACTGTGTGTTTGTCCTCCATTCTTATTAGGTCATTTTGATCTCTATGTTGCTCATGGTGAAACGTTTTGATAATTTTATTGATTAATATACATTGATAGTCACTTTATATAATTTATTGTCACTGGTTGTCAATTTTATTCTCGTCTTGAATACATGTCAATTTGTGTCCAATTATGCTCTATGGGTGTATGTCGATGGCTTGAACATTTCTATTTTATTTCTTTATCCCAACAGTATATCGAATAAAAATATATTTTGAGTATGTTTAATACTTCAAATGGTGGAAAAAAAGATTTTCTTGAGCTGAAAGATGAACAACAACAAAGAGAAACTAAACTATAATCATGCATTTCACATGGCTAGACTATAAAATTAAGTTCTTGGAGAAGGAGTCACTTTTTTTTTTCTTTTACTAATTTGGAGAACGAATCACTTGATTTTGTATTATGAACAAAGAGTTAGACAAATTTGAAGTTGAAGTTTAATTCTGTAAAGTTTATTGTATTCTTTCCATTCTCTGTATTTATAAGAAAATATTGTAGTTATGTTTGAGATTCATGTTTTGCTTAATTTTAACTTAAAATTGTACTTAACAATGAGAATTTAGATACAAAAATCTTCTCTTTCATTATAGTGTTATTGAGTTTGCTGACACTTAAACTTACTGAAAGCATGTCTAAGCCTTTATTCATTGTAAGTATTGAGTGGGCAGATTCAGTAGATCAACCAGCTGTTCTCTCTATGTATATACACCAAAAAAAAAGGAAAAAAATGAAATACACCTTTCTGTTCTGTTGTTTTTGGGAAAGATTATTAATTCCAATAACATCAAATTTCCAAAGACTACATATAGAAAAAGAAAACCTCCAAAAGACTATGTATTACATTACAAACAGAGACTCACTTCCCAGTATAGCTTACAACCCTCTCTTAATTTGTGTTGATTATAAATGTGAATATAATTTAGGAACTCTTATCAATTAGAGATGTCTATTTTTTTTGTTTGATGGTTCTATTGGAAAACACGTTATCCTCAATTATTTTAAAACATAATGAATTAGGATAAGACAACTCTCCCCACAATTGAGGTTTAGTTTGGAAGCAGTTAATCTTTCTGCTGATTGTTATTGTATCAATTGTGAGTAGTTATAAACTTCATTGTTGCTTCTTTATTCCATCACTTTACTAAATTTATATGAAATTTGCATAGGAACAATGTTTCCAGTTAGCGGTTCAATTATAGTTGTAAATAATTCAAGAAAGTTTCCCTAAGGTGACTCTGATTATGCATGTTAACGTTTCAGCACCAAGTTTTGCATAGTTTATCAAGACTAGTTTTATACTGACTTGTGAATCAATCTATTGTCTAAAGTATGGTTCTAAGAATGTTTAATGACTTATTATATCTAAGATTACTTTAATCTTATACACTTGTAGAATAAGTGAAATTTTGTTGAAAAAGACTCCAAGGTTTTTGTTTTATTGTTTTATGGAAAATGAGGAAGACTAGAAGAGTGCTTTGTGACTTCCTTTGTGATTTATTGTGTTTTTAGTGGTAGTTCAGTTTATGTATGGTACCTTTTCTTAAAAGAAGTAAAGTTAATAGTTATTTTAGATAATATATAATTTGAAATATAATCTTCGTTGGGCATCCTTTCAAGAGTTATTATATTGGTTGCTTGTCATGTATATAAAAAAACATGTTTAGTTGTGTTTGAAAAACATGATGTTGCTTAGTTGGTTGTATGTTGTTTGATGGCTCTTCAGGTGCGAGCCACTTACTTAGTGCCATGGTTTGTACTGACCTACCATCAAATTTTGTAGGTGATGAAGATTACTACGAACCGGGTGATGCTGAGGAAGAGGTCTGAGGAACAATAATAGCTCTCTAAGTCTTAATTTCATTGTTGTCTTGTGCTTAAATAGTGGTTGTTAGAAAGATTTAGTTGTTTTATTTAGTTGGGTGTTATTTAATTCGAGGGACATATCTTACTCCTGTGGTTAGCATTGTGGTAGACTAAAGTTTATTTGAGTTTATTTAAATGAAATTTGTTATGAGATTTGACTCGTAATTTTGTTTGGAATTCTCTGAATTTATGTGTTCTCTTAAGTAGGTGGTTGAAATTTTAGGGTTAGCTATAGTTATGTTGTTATGCTGTTGAAATTTTTAGAAGTCTTTCAACGAATGATAGGGATAAATTTGGTAATGTCATTTATAATAGGTAAATTTTGGTACTATGTCTATTCTTGAAAATTTATTTTGATTTAAGTGCATTTAAATACACTCTATGTTTATATAAATGAGTTTATTTTACAATAACATTTGAAAATATTTGGTACTCATATAAAATGTTATAGAAATTGCTACATATTACTAAAAAATTGTACAAATGTATGTGTGTACGTATAAATGCTATTAAAAGTTACCTACTATCCATAACATTGCCTATCACGATGATGAGATAAAAAATGTATGTTTTGATAACATTTTTAATTGTTATAAAAAGATGCTATTAAAGAGCAATCATAACATTTTTTGCTAGCTTTATGAAAAGTTTTTATAACATTAAAAATGTACTATAAAATTTTGATTTTTTAATATCTTTTTCTATAGAATTGAAAAAACGCTATAAAAAGTCAAAGACTTTCAATAACATCGACTATTACAACGTGACTAAAAATTCTATGATATACTTTTTATATTGTTTTTTTACTGCTATAGAAAACGCTATAAAAAGGCAATCATAGCGTTTTTTGTCAACACTATGAAAAATTTCCATAACATTAAAATTACGCAATTGAAACGGAATTTTTATAGCCTTTTTTATAGCGTTGAAAAAACGCTATGAAAAGTCGGAGACTTTCAATAATATTGGCTACGACAGCGTTTCAAAAAACGCTATGGATAGCCTACGATAACGTTTTTTTAATGCTATCGTAAGTGATATTTGTTGTAGTGGGATCTCATCATTTGTACTCAATACAAAGTGGGTCGCGTCCATAGTGTCCCCATGATAAGGCACCCAACCCCATCCTTATATTATAAACTATTTTGACTATAAACTTGAACTTGATCCTATGATATATCCCTACATATAGTTCGAGTATTCATGTGATAGTTTATTGGATTTAGGTTAATCATTCATAATTTACATATTCAATAACATCTTTTACTGAATAACCTCATTAACGTCTTTATTGGAAATAAAATATGTTTAATGATTTACAACCTATGAGTTTATAGGACATTAAACCCAATAAGACATTCATGTTATCAATTTTTTCATGGCTGAAAATTGGAAAGGGAAATGGGAAAAAATCTGATGCGGCGGTGACGAGCTTCAACGTGTGAGACGGTGATGGCGAGCTTCAACGAGTGAGACGGTGACAGTGAGCTTCAACGAGTGAGACGGTGGTGGCAAGCTTCAACGAGTGAGACAACGACAGTGATAAGGGTAAAAAATATACCTATTTTACCCTTATATTTAGCTCATTTCTTTGTCAAATATTGCATGTTTAGATCAATTTTACCATTCACGAGCTCAAAATATGCTAAATTTGTTAAGTTAGGGTGTTGAGAAATGGTTAGAAATGGTTGAGGAGTGCTTATTTCGCAGCTCCTCAACCACTTCCCACACCATATAAGCTCGAGATTCGAAGTCAAATTCAAGCATAACTCATTTGGAAGAAGAGGGTGGTGACAGAACCCTAGTTGACGCCTGTGAGTAGGGATGCCCGAGGTCCTTCTTAAATGACTAAATTCTAACCTTAGTTAGACATCAAACCTTAGGGTTCGTAGGGATTTTCACCAATTCCCACTTGTAAACGAGAGAGAGTATAGTGTCTAAGTGAACTCTAGAAGGATTGGATAAATAAAAAACCCATAATATTTGGCTACTTCCATTATTTTAAACTTTTGATACTTTTCATTTATTTGTATTATCTGCTTCCTATTTTCAATGAAAATGTATTCATTTGCACTTTATCTCACCATGAGTAGCTAAATTCCGTTGAGGGGTTCAATATGGTGAATTCCCTTATGGTTCAATATCTTGAAAGTGTTTTATTTGCTTAGCCTTCTAACGGTTCTTGGGAGCAAGGCCAAAGATAAGTTAAATCTGACCCAATGCATTGAATAGGCTTGAGATTAAATAATCCATGATTAAGTTTATTGCCTTTGGGATGAATCCATGTTGAATAACTCGTTTTATTTTATTGTTAATCTTTTATTCACTTGCTTGTTTTATCTATTTTTCTAAAACCAATCATCAATCTTATTTCTTTGGTTACCTATTCTTTAAGCAATCAAGTTGAGCAATTTCTTCTTCAAATCTGAATTTCCAGTTACTCCTCGTGGGATTGATACCCTTAGAATACTTCTAAGGTTTTTTTTTTATTATTACGTGCAACAGTGAATACTTACACTAGGGTTGGCTGAATTTATCTTTATTATTACATATCATTTTATCTCACATCCATCCATTTAGCTGACGACGCACCAAGTTTTTGGAGCCTTTTTCGAGGACCAAAAGTGAACCTAGTTTTGTTTTTTAAATTACGATCAGATTGCGACCGCATTTTCTGTCTCAAAAGGAATTTGACTTTGATTTGCATTTTTTTTCTTTTGCAGGTTGAAGTTAGTGCATGAACAAGGGGTGTCCACTCCATGACATTGATCCTGAGATACAAAGAACCTTTCGTCATCGAAGGAAGAAACAAAGACGAAAGAAAAGGGAACAAAAAGAGTTGAGCGCACGGGAACCTCTAGAAAAAGCTTCTTACATACAAGAGTTTCGAACGGAACCTCCTAGAGTCGATCGTCATGTTGATCCACAGAATAGTGGAAGAGAGCAAAATGGTGGGAGAATTCCTCCTGTTCCTCCAGTTCCACCGGTGCCACAACAAGAAACTCAAATTTATATTGCTGAAGACCGCAATAGAGCAATAAGGGACTACGCTTTACCAGTTTTCCAGACATTAAATCCAGGAATTTTTAGCCACCGATAGATGCTCCAGAGTTTGAACTTAAACCAGTGATGTTCCAAATGTTGAATACCATGGGCCAATTCTCTGGACTTCCAAACTAAGATCCACACAAACACATTAATCTATTTTTGAGAGTTTGCAATTCTTTTAAAGTTATAGAAGTGCCTGAAAATACTTTGATGCTAAAGTTTTTTCCATTTTCTTTGCAGGGAGATGCTGAAGCTCGGTTGGATTCATTTCCTCCAAACTCCATCACTTTTTAAAATGATTTGGCAAAGAAATTTTTAGAGAAGTTTTTTCCTTCTAATAAAAATGCAAAATATAGAGCTGAAATTATTGCTTTCAGACAATCTTACAATGAACCTCTGGGTGCAGCTTTGGAAAGATTCCAAAGGCTGGTTCGGAAGTGTCCACACCGCAGATTGTCTGCTTGCATTATATTGGAGCATTTTTATAGTGGATTAGATCAAGGTTTGAAGCCACTGGTCAATGCATTTTCAAACGGATCTTTTCTAAAGAAGTCTGCAAATGAGGCACATGCTATCTTGGACACCATAACCACAAACAATCGACATTAGGGAGAGACTGAACCGACAACAATCTTGAAGAATCTAGTTAAAGCAGTGGAAACAGAGGCTAATTCTACTATCAAGCCCAGATCAAGGCTATCCATAGCATGATGATGGGCATGATTATGAACAATCAAGCCAATATAGCCCATGCCAATGCTATTTCTTCTCCCTGTTGTGAAATTTGTGGTGAGGAACACATTGCTGATAACTGTCCACTAAATCCCGCGTCTGTATTTTATGTAGGTCAACAAGGGAACCAGAACCAAAATAGATGGAATCCATATTCGGCCACGTACAACCCAGGTTGGAGACAACATCCAAACTTCTCTTGGGGAGGACAGGTCGGTTGGAGTAATTCCAACACAAATCAATTTGGGAATCCTCCTACACAACAGCAGCTGCAGAAGAACTTCCAACAAGTCCAAGTGCAGAGTGAAGAGTGAAATCTAGAGACTCTTATGAAGGAATACATGGCAAGAAACGATGCTACAGTAAGGAATTTGGAAGTACAACTCGGCCAGATTGCTCGGGAGATTAAAAATAGACCACAAGGGATGTTGCCTAGCAAGATCGAGATCCCTCACAAAGAATGAAAAGAGCAATGTAAGGCAGTAACCTTAAGAAGTGGATTAGAATACGATGGCCCAAAGTACCCAGTAAATCAAGAAGCAGAAATCCCAAAGAAGCTTGAGAAAATATCTTAGAAAAGAAGTCAGACATTACCTCAGATACTATACAAAATAAAAGCAATGAAGAAAAGACCAAAAAGCGTGAAGCCTTGGTAGACAAAGAAGAAAAATAAAATTCAGATAAAAAACAGGGGAATGCGACCGCAAAACCTCAAAAATTTGTAATCGATCCAACATACAGACCACCTAATCCATACCCTCAAAGATTTAAAAATGCCTCGCTGGATATACCGTTAAAAAATTTCTTAGATGTATTAAAGCAGCTACACGTTAATATCCCATTGGTGGGAGCGCTTGAACAAATGCCTACCTGTGAAGTTCCTGAAAGATATCCTATCAAAGAAGATAAGGTTGGGAGAATACGAAACTGTTGCACTCACTTGATTTTCCAGTGCACTGTTCAAGAATGAAATCCCTCTGAAGCTCAAAGACCTAGGAAGTTTCACCATTCCATGCTCCATGGGAGGCAGGGATGTAGGCAGAGCTTTGTGCGACTTAGGAGCAAGTATCAACTTAATGCCATACTCAGTTTTTAAACAATTGGGGATAGGTGAAGCACGACCAACGACTATAACCTTACGGGTAGCAGACAAATCACTTATACGCCCTATTGGGAAGATTGAAGACGTGTTGGTCAAAGTTGACATATTTGTACTAACAGCAGATTTCATCATTTTAGAATGTGAAGCTGATAAGGATGTGCCAATCATATTAGGACGACCGTTCCTAGCTACTGGTAGAACCTTAATTGATGTACATAAAAGAGAATTGACCATGAGGGTCAACGATCAACAAGTCACGTTCAATTTGATGAATGCAATGAAGTACCCTGGAGATTTAAAGGAATGTTCAATGATTGATGAAATTGATGAACTCTCCCGGTCTACTTGTCAGGAAACGATGAAAGGAGAAACATTGGAGGATATACTTGGAGATGAAGAACCAAAAGAAAAAGGTGGGAAAATGATTGAAGTTGATGAAAGCAATCAACCCATGAAAAGACAAAGGATCAAACTGTTGGGTTTAATGTCCTATAAACTTGTAGTTTGTAAATCATTAAACATATTTCTATTTTCAATAAAGTCGTTATCGAGGTTATTCAGTAAAAGATGTTATTGAATATGTAAATTGTGAACGATTAACCTAAATCCAATAAACTAAGATCCTTGATTATAAAATGAATACTCGAACTATATGCAGAGACATATCATAGGATCAAGTTCGAGTTTGTAGTCAAAATAGTTTATAGTATAAGGATAGGGTTGGGTGCCTTATCCTGGGGACACTATGGACGCGACCTACTTTGTATTAAGTAGAAACGATGAGATCCTAAATCGTTCATGTGGAGACATGCGAGTGGGGGCATCCTATGTAATGAGTTTGCATAAGACTGGACCACGAAATTAGTCACTTTCTCTTTATAATGTCGTTTACTGAAGAAAATGACTATTTCTCATAGATGACCTAGGTAACTCGTTCTTAATCCTGAGCTAACTATGAACTCCTTTTTATACGAGATTATCCTTTGATCTGCATGGGTGAGAGTGGCAAGCATCGCCGACTCAACAAGCCTACCATTTTGGGGATAAGATCGAATAGATAGCTGAGGACATTGGCTCGCAAGACGGAATTCACTCCTACCCATTACAGGGATAGTAGAGAGGTTATTCCCTTAAGTACTAACTCCAAGACTTGAACAATGGGCCTGATGGTAGTTGTCAAAGCTTTTTAATAGTTCAATGTATATCTGTCGTGGATTTTAATCAATCCAAATATAAATTGACAAAATCAAGTAATACCTAGTGTGTCCAGAGTCGAATCCACAGGGAAGGGGTATTTGCAGAACTTTTAACAATATTTACTGATCTAAACTCTAAAACGCATGATATTATGTAAAAAGGTAGAATAATAGAGTTGATGGGATAACAAACAAAATATTACATACAGAGAGTTGAACATGCGAAGAGAGTTAGAATAGAAAGTGCAAGGGAATGGTATCAAGGTTGTCGCGGCTGCAACCTCATCCGTTTATAAGGACCTTGTACCACATACTTTTATTAATTGATCCATTAATGCCTATGTGAGAGAAAATCATAAGTTTCCCATCCGGTACTCCTTTTGTGTTTGGCATGCAACTATCAAGTGGTAAATTGAATAGTTTATGCGTTAAGTGTAGTTCTCTAAAACTCACAAGGGATTGCGTTAGTCACAACACAATCTAAGCTCATGCATGCACTATCTTTTAGTTGTATTGTTTAGTTTTACCAAGACTAAATGACATGCGCTAACTGGCTCTACTTAGGAATATTCGCATGCGTTACCTATCAGGGATTTAGCATACTGCTACCGCATCTGGCTGGCCAAGCGGGAGTTAGTAATGAAAATAGTATTGCAACTAAGTAGAAAGCAATATTGTTTCAATTACTCAAAACATGCACTTACAAAGTATACTTATCACCGCATGAGGTGCTTGCACTAAGCCTTGAAGAAGAAATTAGCTCATGCGAGCAAAACTAGACATTATGAAATAGAACATTACAAGCACAAGTTTTGCTCCTAATCAGAGCTCTCTCTGTGATTTATCTGTTGATATTCCTCCTTCTCTCTCGATCCAAAAATGAATGAAAAAGTTCCAGTTGGAATTCCCCATCCTTTGAGTATATGGCTTCTATTTATAGGTGAAGGAAGGTGACTTCTCCAAGTAACTAGCAACTTGTGTTGATCATCATTAGGCAACTTGCTCAACTTTTCAGCCCTTTGTCAGCCTACTTGCATTAGTTGCAACAGTTGTGTCAACGCTTGCCTTTTCATCATCTTATTTGTCTCTTGATCATCTTGGTATGTGTGTCTGCGCTGAGAAGAAACTTGAAAAACAACTGAATTAGTTGCGTTAGTGCCCTATATTTTATAATTTCTCACCTCATACATGAATATAGCTTGTCGCATAAACTTATCACATTTTCCTTTCTTTATGCGCTGAAGTAACGCATGTTTGTTTCTTTTGGCCTTGTTTTAGCCTAAGTTTAAAGGACTAATAAATTGCTTCTTGCAAGTTATCAAACCCCCAAACTTAAACTATTGCTTGTCCTCAAGCAATGCCTATTATCGACTCTGCGATAGTTACTCAGCTCTTCATTGCTTGCGATCTTAGTATCCTTTTTTCATCTTTTTCTTGCGCGCATTATTAAACCAGGTTAACTTTTGCCAAATTTCCTTCATTGCTTAAAGAAAGCTCCTTGCACTAAGATTCTTCCTTGCATTAACTCCGCCAATCTTCTCCTGTATGTCCTAAGCTCATAGAATTATTTTATTATTATTATTATTTTATATTTTTTTAGAAAGTAATTAATGTAAACCATATACATCAAAACACATGCTTTCGTTTTGGCTTACCCACATTTGTGATGAAAGGTATCCATCTACGGGCATTACATTTTTTTACTGTGTTTTACGCTCATAGGATGCGTTTGTCTTCGTGCAGTGGCAAACTATGGGTGTCATAAATGCCCCTTGCTACAAACATGTTGCATACCTAGAGGAACGCATGCATTATTTATGCGCTAACTCCCCCAAACTTATTTCGGACAATGCCCTCATTGTCCCCCAAACTTACACTGGAGCGCATGGACTAAAAGAGATCAAGGCTGAGTTGCGGCAAGTCGAAAATGCAAAGGGATTTTCCTTAAGGTATGAGGAAATGAAGACAAAGGTTAAACCAATTTAAGTAATGCGGTTAAGAAAATTCAGAAAGGCAGATGCGTGGATTTAAATCATAGGAGCTAACGCAAAGAATTCGTTAGATAAAGAAATTAAATTAAGGCAAAGAGGAAGTTGCGGTGAGATAAACAACGAGATATAGTAATGTATTGCGATACAAAATTATAAAAATGAGGACGCATACATTTAAAGGGAACAAAAATAATAAAATTAAGTGAGTGACTTCTATTCCTGCGGTGGTGGAGGTGGAGGTGCTGTTAGGTCCCTGGGCGCAGGTGGAGGCATGTTTCCGCGAATTTGAGATGGCTGAGCGAACAGGTTGGGCGTGACTTGCAAGTGGCCAAAACCTTCAGTCCATCGCATGAGGAAAAGGATTAAGTCGTTGACCCTTTGCGATAATTCGAACTGTTGTTGCCGTTGTAACTCTTACTGTTGGCGCAACCTTTCTTGTTGCTGTTGCAGGGGCTGAATAACCTCTTGAAGTATCTGCTGCATCTGGGAAAAGATCGGAGCTTCGTCTGCATCAATGGTTAGATTAGGCACATCCTGACTTGTGCTCGCATAAGCTGTTGCGTGCGGCGTGGGGGTTGGAACAGGGACTTCATTATTGCGAGGAGGACTAGGAAGAGGTTCTTCAAAAACCTCCTCTGATCGCAAGTCTTTAGTGGGCTACGGCGAAGATTTGTCCAGATCTTTAGCGAGTCTTTAGTGCCAGTGTAGGGGGAATATAGAATGAGTGCTTGATAAGCCAATCCCGAGTTAGTAGAGTTTGTTCTAGGTGAGTTAGAAGTCTCTAGTGCAACATGTTCCTTGAAAAGTTTTGATATGTCTCTAGTGCACTTACCTTAGGATTAGATTAGATTCGGTGGTTGATTGAGCCCCTACGCCTTTGTCGATATTCGGCTAGGTGAATTATATGTAGTTGGGAACTCGGTTGTAAGTTTGGTTTGGTTTCTTAAGAGATTCTAAGTATTTTCATTCTTGAATTTACTATTTTATGTGTGTTAAATTCTATTTCATAATGATTAGATTTGATAGGAGGGATTGACAACTCCAATTTCTGTCATTATAATTATATTGGCTATTTGTAGTAATAGGTGAAGCATGTGGCTCTATTTAGGCGTGTTATCCCTGATTTTTTTAGTAATTTGCATGTTAGCCTATAATTTGACTCTTAGTTAATTCATAATTTAGGCTTCTCCTAGTTATAAAATTAACTATCTAACTATCTTAATCATAATGCAATTGTAGCTAGTTAATTTTGTCGGGTTAATTAGTAATCAATTAGATTAGTTTCGATGCATTGGTCGGGTTAATAAATTAGGGATACTATGGCTCTCTGGCTTTTTCCAGAAGTACATTAGGCTTAAAAGGTAAATTTCCTTATTAGATAATCTGTGATTAAGTTCCATCCAAACGGAAATCGAATGTACGGATTACATGAATTTGAGGTTCGATCAACCACTCCCCTTTATTTTTCCATCATTTAATTCATGCACTTTTATTTTCTACCATTTAAATTCCAGCATTTTAATTTCCCTCGCATTTTGATCTTTCGCATCTCAAATGCCCCATTAGGTGTTTGTGATTATAAATTTATTTGACCTGAAGCCTCGACAACTCCTTCCCACCAATCATTCTCCACTAAACACTTTTCCAAAGTAAATCAAATTTACAGTCTTTGGAATTATTCTTTTTTGGCTAAGCAAGATGCTATGTCATATTCATAAAGAACATTTTGTAATGAATTGGACATTGGAGCATGAGGACATTCCTCAGTGAAGACTTCCCGTATCATTAACGACTAGTTAAATGTTTAAGCTAGTTGTATTACCATTAAAAAATTTGGCATTAGACATGGCACACAAAGAATCATACATCTCGGTGGAAAAATAAATTCACTTGTATTAGTTAATTGCAATAAACCCACTACATCTAATCCAATCAATTTTAGCAAAAGTAATAGTGAACCCTTTATCTAAATCAAAATTCTTTTGCAATGATACTTTAGAGGTTTAGAGCAACGCAACCAATGAAGGGTGATCAGCTACTTCTCCCTTGAATTGAGACAATCTCATCCAAACCCTAACACCAAAACAACTCAAATTCATATAGTGTTTGGTTATCGTTATTTGGTCAGGAAATTATTAACTCGCTTAACTAAAGAAGTGTGTGAGACACTAACAGAAGCGATTTGGATCGAAGCAACTCAAATTTCCTTTATGTTTAGAGAAAAAACATGCACATATGACCGAAAAACATAGCGTATTTACCAACCTTGTTTGAGCTCAAAATTCAGCAGCTCCAAGGATCGATTTGAATCACGAACGAATTTGTGGACAACCACCGACGTCTTCCCCACTAATCTTCGGCCGTTGAACGGCTTGTGGGAGCCAATATGGTGAAAAATTTTGGGAGTACAAGCTTGAAAGGTCAAGCTTAAAAGAGAGAGAATTTTGAGAATTCCAAATCTGTTTTAGAGAGAAAGTGTGTAATTCCAACAACCCAAGTTTAGTATCTTTCTTCTTTATTTAAAGAAGAATTCTTCCAGCTCATGAATTGAAGCCAGCATATGCCTTAAAAAAGAAGACACCAAAGAAGCATGGTGGGATAGGTTTCCAAGCAAGGGACTTTTTCTCTTGGATTTTCTTAAAAAAAAAAATCAAATTAATTTCTCAAATTAACAATTAAATGAATCCAAATAAACTTATATGAATTTCAATTTCTAATTAATTAAACAATTTAATTCATTATAATTTATTTAATTTAATATCAAATACTAAATTAAATAACAAGAATAATCGTGATACCAATCCTGCTCTTTCTCTTAATCATCCATTTGAATATGAATCTCTCTCCAATTTTAAAACCAAAGTATGTATCTTATACATAGTTGCAATATTTAAATCATATTCAAACATATACGACTCTCTGTATAGTTTCATTCATAATTAAACCATAACAGGTTAAATATATAAAAATAATTTAACGGAAACTCCCTAAATCGAATTTGAATGTTTCATATTCTTTCATCACATTGTTCTAAGGTTTATTCCGTATGAGTTAGCTAGTAGGGGGACCTACAGATCATGGGCTCCAACGATTTGAGACTAACCGACAAAACTCTTTAACCTAGTTAACCAACATTTGTTAACTACCGGGACACTCCACTATAACCTGATAGTTGCACTCCCCTCATTGTAGATGTATTTCTTTCCACCCTAGATAACTATACTTAGTAGGTCAACCCTTCACAGGTTGTTCATAACTACAGCTAGGTGAAATGTCTGTTTTACCCCTGAAGTTACATCTAGTTCCTTAAGTCCCACTAATCATCTAATGAACAATTGGTTTGTGGTCTAACCACCAAACCTAATACCTCTTAAGCCAATGAGAGGGCGAGATCCATTTTTTCAAGTCCCGAAGTCATAACTTAAGGGAACAACCTCTCTACTATCCCTGAAGTGGATAGGAGTGAATTTCGTCTTGCAAGACTACGCCCCTAACTATCTACTCGGTCTTATCCTCAAAATGGTAGACTTATTGACTCAACGATGACGAGTCACTCTCACCCATGCAAATCAAAGGGTAATCCCGAATAAACAGGAGTTCATAGTTAGCTAAGAATTAAGATCGAGTTACCTAGGTCACCGCACTAAATAAGTCAGTTTCAACAGTAAACGACGTTATAAAGGAAAGTGACTTATTCCTTGGTCCTGGTCTCATGCAAACTCATTGCTTAGGATCCCCCCCCACTCGCATGTCTCTACATGAACGATTCAGGATCACATCGTTTGCACTAACTAAAAAGTGGGCCGCATCTCATAGTGTTCTCAGGATAAGGTACCTAGCCTTGTCCCTATACTATACACCATTTAGGATATCACTTGAACTTGATCCACTTTTATGTCACTACATAAAGTTCAAGTACTCATATCATATAGCCGTGGATCTTAGTTTATTGGATTTGGATAATTTAACATGCAATTCACTTATATAATAACTTAAGTGAACAAAAACTCACGTACCCTACTACTGAGCAAACATTAATTCTCTTTATGGAAATGAAAACTTCATTTAATGAGCAAGATACAAAATATGTTTGTTCGAGCAAACAAGATACAAAAATCAAATTTCTTTTAATCTTTGGAACCATGTATACATTATCTAACAATATATACTTGTTATCTTGGAAAAATAATTTCACGTACCCTACTACTATAGCTGAGACAATCTCTCTAGTTCCAACTCTGAGAGTCATCTCTCTAGTTCCAAGTTGTTCCCAGGAATTTATTCCTTTAATTGAAGATCAAATGTGATTTGTTGCTCTTGAATCGAGTATCCAAACCGAATTATCGTTCTCCATTAAACACGTTTCCAAGACTAATAAGTATTTGGTTACTTTCTCGTAAACTAAACAGTTTACTTGAGAAAGTTCCTTATTTAAGACCATGAAATCGTTTACCACTCGCTTAATGTTAGCGTTCTTAGTAGTATGATCTAAACCGTGTAATTTTGCGTCAGACAGAGCACATACATAATTCGACACATTGCTGAAAATAAACAAATAACCTGTATTAATTATTTCACTAAGCCCTTTATACATAATATCCAATCAAATTTAGCAAAAGTAATTAAGCACCCTATAATTCATAATTCTGTTGCAACGATACTTTAAAGGTTTAGAGCAACAGCCACCAAGAGATGATTAGCTACTCCTCTTCTGAATCGAGACATTTTCAACCAAACCCTAACACTAGAATAACTCTTATCTCGTTAGTATTTAGTTATCGTTGTTCGTGTTGGGTTTTATGCCCTAAAACTCGTAGATAGTAAATGTATATTTGACCAAACATTAATAAAAGTGATGTATTATTCAATGTTTGTATTATATCTTGTCTTATTAACCCTAGTCCAATAAACTAAACATCCAAGGCTAATAGAATGAAGCTTGAACTAGTATGTAGGGACATACGGGGATTAATGTTCAAGTTTTAGCCTAAAGGGTCTGTAGTATAGGGATAAGGCTGGGTACCTTATCCTGGTGACACTATGGATATGACCCGCTTTGTATAATGATACAAACGTATTGATCCAACGCGTTCATGTAGTTGACATGCGAGTGGGGGTATCCTGTGCAATGAGTTTGCACAAAGGCCAGACCGTGAAATACTTCACCACTAACTGTAACACTGTTAGTTAGCTCGGTTTCTATTTCCCTATGATGACCTAGGCAACTTGGCCTTAATCCTGAGTGGATTATGGACTCTTGTCCATGAGGGATTGTCTTTTGATTTGTACGGGTAAGAGTGGCCTGTTCGCCGACTCAATAAGCCTACCATTTTGGGGACAAGACCAAGTGGGGAGCTGGGAACGTAGTCTTACAAGATGGAATTCTCTCCTTCTCGATATTAGGGTAAGTAGAGGTGTGTTCCCTTAAGTGGTGTCTCCAGGTCTTGAACAATGGGCCCTACCCTCTTTATGGCACGAGAGGGACTTCTGTTTGTTGGTTGGACCTCAAACATGTTATTCATTAGAGGAGCACTGGTACTTAAGGAACAAGAGGTAGCCCAGGGGTAAAACGATAATTTTACCTAGCTGGGGTACAAACACACGTGAAGGGCTAACTTGCTGTTGATGGTCAACATCCGTGGACACAAAAATATATCTACAGTGAGAAGAGTGCAGTTGTGGTTCTTTAGTGGAGTGAACCACGGTTAACAAATATTGATTAACTTGG
The DNA here is from genome assembly GCA_036850905.1 of Luffa acutangula. Taxonomy (NCBI): domain Eukaryota; kingdom Viridiplantae; phylum Streptophyta; class Magnoliopsida; order Cucurbitales; family Cucurbitaceae; genus Luffa; species Luffa acutangula. The sequence continues at coordinate 13,311,278 of CM072087.1, forward strand.
TTAATGAGTTTAGCCAATTAATCTCATATCGTTGGAGCTTCTGATTTGTAGGTCCATTAGGTCCCATCGGTAGCTCATTTGGGGAGTTGAGGTAAAATTCTAAGGAAAGATTGAATGTTCGAAGGTGTACGAATATTAAGCTAAAATATGAATTTGATTCATAATTGAAACTATAGGTTATAATTAAGAGAGAATAATAATTGAATATATGATATTCAATGTTATTATTTTTTTAATTAATTAATTTTGAATTAATTAATTAATTTAGTTTAATTAAATTTCATTTAATTAAACTATAGGTTAAAGAGGGTTATTAATTTAAATGGGATTTAAATTAATGTTGTTTTAATTAATGTTTATTAATTAAAATGTAATTAATTATAATTTAAATTTTTGAATTTTAATTTATAATTAATTAAAATATCAGGTAACTGATTGATCAATTACCTGATGTCATGCGTGCAGTTGCCCTCATTTTACGTTGCTGATCGATAGGTAAAGGGGTGATGTGATTTGGTCAGTTGGATCAATCCTCTCATTCACGCAAACTCTCATTCTCTCTCGCTCTCTCGCGTTTGCTCTCTCTGTGATTTACAGAAAGAAAAATCTTCCAAAGAATCCTTAGTGTTTTTGCTCCCACAAGCTCCCAACGCGAAATCCCTTTCGAGGGTACTTGTGTAATCAAGTGGTCGTGTTCGTGGTGGTTTTTTTCCAGCGAGATTGAGGATCTCTTGTTGCTGTTTTTCTGCAAATTCACGAGAAAAAAAGGCGTTTTTTGTCAAGAATTCATCAAGGGTAAGGATTCTTGGTCTAGGATCAATATGATCCAATTCTAGATTAGGTCTAGAGTTTTTTTATTTCTTTTTCAGCATGTTTTATAGTTTTTACAGCATGTATGTTTCTTAATTTTGCTGTAAATAATTTATTTTTGCCGTCGTAATGGTTTTACAATCGGAATTTAAACCGATAAAGACCTTTGATCGTTTCCGCTGCGCTAGGGCTTTAATCCCTGCAATTGGTATCATAGCCAACATCTTGTTTTGAATTTTTATTTGGGATATGCGATTGGCTATAAGGTGAGATTTAAATTGCATTTTGAATGTATGGTTTGCTGTGAACTGTGTAGGTTTAATTGGCCAAAAATTTATGATTATTTTGATATGATCAAATGTAAGGGCCCTGTGTTTTGGGCAATTATTCATAAATTTTGGATTTTGTAAGTCCGGGTCTAGTTTAGACATGATGATTTGTGAAGAACACGATAAAATTTGAGCCCAATTGGGAGAAATCAGTCGTTAACGTCGGGATGCTAGGCGTTAAGCATCTCGACGCTATCGCGATTTCACGCTGCGGACGGGTTGAAATCGCGTCAGCGTCGGGACACTGTTCCTTAAGCGTCTCGACGTTGTCACGATTTTGTGCGGCAGTTCATTCTTTAGGTGGAGACGTGGGAGAAACCCTAATTGCTGGTTCGGTTCACGTGAATGGGTTGCACTAGGACCGGTTTGATCCAGTTCACCACGTTTTTGGTTTGATTCGGGTTCTTCGAGGCCAGTTCGAAGCGGTTTGGGTCGGGTGATGCTTGTTGGTCTGGTTTGGAGCTGCAGACTCTTGTAATAGGATAAATTATTTGCTTTCTTAGTGTAATTAAGTTTTATTCTATCCTAGGGGCCAATTAAACCGGTTCATTAGCTATTTAAATGCTTTGTGGATGTCATTTAAATCTTAATCCCACCTTAGGATATAAAGCATGCTCATGCATTATGTATGTTATAATGTGATTATAATATTTGGGTGATAATGCATGGATTTTCATGATTTATTTAATATATAGTAGAGTTATATTAATTTCATGAAAATGGAGAAGTATGGTGCATGGAATTACATAGATTTAATATAAGAGTTATATTAAAAATGAATTGTTTGCAGCATGATACTTTGATTTACCATTTTTGGCAATAATTAAATTGTTTATTTATTAAAAATGGAAATCAAGTTGCATTAAGCATGTTACATCCATAGTTTAATAGAATCGTTATATTAATTCATGCAATGCAAGAGATTATAGTTTAAATTTGATTAATTTTAATATGATTGTTAATTGATTTAAACTATAGTATGCATGATTATTGGGCTAATCATTAAAATTTTGAAATAGTTTAAAATTTATGATTAGAAACTGTCAATCTATAATCAAGATATGCATGATCAAATAGGATCATAGGTTTAAAATGAATTAATTTTAATGAGTTAAAATTAATTAGACCTAAGAACATTTTCTAATAGGATTAGAAATTCTTACTTAGTTTTAAAATAGTTTTAATGAACTAAGTAGGACAAACATTCCTGAGATTATAAGGGAACTCTACCAGTGAAGTTCTGTCTAAGGATTGGAGGTATTTAAGTTGATGGTATACGGAACACCTCCTACCTGGGAACTGATCTAGAGCACCGGAGTTGAACTAATCACAGGTTAATGTTAGAATAATGTCGCTAGGTAAATTAATTTTGTTTAATACACCTAGACATTAGGTCTTTTCATAATAGTTATAATAGGACTAGACTCAGATAAATGACTTAGCCGGATTTATCTAGGTCTAATAAAACCCTATAATATCCGATACGTTAGTTTAGTGGGAGGAAAATTACAAAACTTAATTTAAATTGAGTTTTGCTCCTACGTCCCCGTGAAGTTCACACCGTGAGATCCATGCTCGGCTTCGTGTCGTTTTAGCCCGGCCTCCCTTCGGAAAGTGTTTGCATGGATCAATACCAAGGTGAATGGGGAAAGTGACTATAGTAAGTGGGAGCGGGACGCGTGTCAACGTATCCTTCGGTCTCCACCCCTAGGTCACAACGTGAGATTCCTATGATCCACCGGCGTGTTGTCTCGGTGCAACCATCCCTTCGGAGGGCCTGATCATAGGATTCGAAACACCGTGAACTCTTGAATAGGATAGGATCGCTTAGGCTAATTACCAACAGTTGTCTTTCCTAACGGTAGCCTGTTGGTCCGTGCCTCTAAGATATGAAAGTGGGAGGGTTACACTTACGGGGAGGAGTTAATTGGTTAACAAATCCTTGACTGAACAACGGTGGTTAATATCTAATGGAATATGAGTTATTCTGGTATTAGAAATTGACTGAGAAGAGTCTCACTTTAGAGGGGGAACAACTGATCACCCTTCAGTGGCTGTTCTTCTAAACCTCTAAAGTATCGTTGCGAAACACAATCATAGTTTTATTAGGGTTCTTTGATTGCTTGTTTGCAAAATTGATTGGATGTATGCAATTGTTTTTATTGCTTGTGTGATGGGTTAAGGCAAAGATAATTAATACGTTCAATTGTTTTTTTTTTTTCAGCAATGTCTTCCTCCATTATTTCCTTGCTTAAAAACGAACAACTTACTGGCGAAAACTTTCCACAATGGAAATCGAATCTTAATACCATTCTCATGGTTGAGGATTTAAGGTTCGTCTTAACGGAGGAATGACCTCCCGTTCCCCCTCGCACTGCCGCTCAGGCAGTAAAATATGCCTACGAACTCTGGACTAAGGCCAATGAAAAGGTCAAAGTCTACATACTGATCAGCTTATCTGAAGTCTTGGCCAAGCATTACGAGAACGTGGAAACTACCAGGGAAATTATGAATTCCCTGCAGGAGATGTTTAGACTCTCGTCCTACCAGCTCCACCATGACGCCTTGAAGAATGTCTTCAATGCCAAGATCCAGGAAGGTCAATCTGTTCGGGAACACGTCCTGGACATGATTAACCAATTCAATATTGCTGAGGCAAATGACAGGGTAGTTTGCGAGCGCAGTCAGGTTGCGTTCATCCTTCACTCACTTCCAGCGAGCTATTTGTCATTCAGGACGAACGCGAGCATGAATAAGATTTAGTTCAACCTTACTACCCTCCTCTCGGAGTTACAAATTTATGAGTCCTTTTAGAAAATCAAGGGCAAAAGTGTGGTTAAAGGAGAGGCCAATGTGGCCCATTCCAAAAATAAGTTCCTCAAAGGTTCATCCTCGGGGACTAAATCTGTACCCGAAGCTTCTTCATCGAAGCAAATACAAAAGAGGAAGGGAGACAAGGAGAAGGCTCCTACACATGTTGTGCAAGGTCAGGGAAAGGCCAAGGTCGTGGCCGACAAAGGCAGATGCTTCCACTGCAACGCAGATGGTCATTGGAAGCGCAACTGTCCCCGTTACCTCGCAGAGAATAAGAGAGAAAAAGAAGGTAAATCCGATTTACTAGTTTTAGAGACTTGTCTCGTAAAACATGATGAGTTTGGTTGGATACTGGATTCGGGAGCCACTAATCATGTTTGCTTTTCTTTTCAGGGAAATGATTTCCAGTAGCTGGGAGATGGTGAAATGACTCTCAAGGTTGGAACAAGAGTCGTCGTTTCAGCTCGTGCAGTGGGAGCTGCAAAATTGTTTTTTACAAATAAGTATTTAATTTTAGAGAACTTGTATTTGTGTTTTTTCTGTACTTGAACAAGGTTACAATATTTCATTCTTGCTTAATGAAGCTTTGATCTCTCGGAATTGAATTTATGTTTGTTCAGCTAAGCGTGAAAATAATTTATTTGTGTTAAGATTAACTGATGCAAAGGCTATTTTAAGTCATGAAATGTTTAAAACAGCCGAAATGCAAAATAAAAGGCAAAAGATTTCTCCTCTAAGTAACAATACGTATCTTTGGCACCTTCGTCTTAGTCATATTAACATCGATCAGATCGATCGTTTGGTTCAAAATGGACTTCTAACTGATGTGGAAGATACTTCTTTACCACCTTGTGAATCGTGCCTTGAGGGTAAAATGACCAATAGGCCTTTTACTAGAAAAGGTTATAGGGCCAAAGAACCACTTGAACTGATACATTCGGATCTTTGTGGTCCAATGAATGTAAAGGCTCGAGGTGGTTTTGAATATTTCATCTCTTTCATATATGATTATTCTCGATACGGTTAATTATACTTGATGGGTCATAAGTCTGAGGCTCTTGAAAAGTTCAAAGAGTTTAAGGCTGAGGTAGAAAACCTGTTAGGTAAAACGATTAAAACACTTTGATCAGATCGAGGTGGAGAGTATCTGGATCAGAGATTCCAAGACTATATGATAGAATATGGAATCCAATCCCAACTCTCAGCACCTGGTACACCTCAGCAGAATGGTGTATCAGAAAGGAGAAATAGAACCTTGTTAGACATGGTTCGATCTATGATGAGCTATGCTCAATTGCCTAGCTCGTTTTGGAGGTATGCAGTAGAGACTGCAGTACATATTCTTAACAACGTTCCCGCAAAAAGTGTTTCAGAAACTCCTTTTGAGTTATGGAGGGGGCGTAAAACTAGTATGCGTCACTTCCGTATCTGGGGTTGTCCTGCACATGTGTTAGTGACGAATCCTAAGAAATTGGAACCACGTACTAGAAAATGCCAATTTGTTGGATACCCGAAAGAGACGAGAGGTGGTCTTTTATAGGACCCTCAAGATAATAAAGTATTTGTGTCTACAAATGCAACTTTCTTGGAGGAAGATCACATTCGAGATCATAAACCACGAAGTAAGTTAGTATTAGGAGAAGCTACAGAAGGATCAACAAGGGTTGTTGATGAACCTGGTCCTTCAATAAGAGTAGTTGGAGAATCCAGTTCTTCTCGTCAATCTAGTCCTCCTCACGTAGTGGGAGAGCTTCGATGCAGTGGGAGGGTTGTGATACAACCTAACCGCTACTTGGGTTTAACAGAAACACAAGTAGTCATACCTGATGACAGCGTAGAAGATCCATTGTCTTATCATCAAGCAATGAATGACGTAGATAAAGACGAGTGGGCCAAAGCCATGGACCTTGAGATGGAGTCTATGTACTTCAATCGAGTTTGGGAACTTGTAGATCCACCTGAAGGGGTCAAACCCATTGGGTGTAAATGGATCTATAAGAGGAAAAGAGATGCTGCTGGGAAAGTACAGACTTTCAAAGCAAGACTTGTAGTAAAGGGTTATACCCAACGAGAAGGGGTGGACTATGAAAAAACTTTTTCTCCAGTTGCTATGCTTAAGTCCATAAGAATTCTCTTATCCATTGCCACGTTTTATGACTATGAAATATGGCAAATGGATGTCAAGACAACCTTTTTGAATGGCAACCTTGACGAGAGTATTTTTATGTCTCGGCCCGAACGGTTCATAACCCATGGTCTGGAGCAAAAGGTTTGTAAACTGAATCAATCCATTTATGGGTTGAAACAGGCCTCCCGATCTTGGAATATTAGATTTGATACTACGATCAAATCTTTTGGTTTTGACCAGAATGTTGATGAGCCTTGTGTATACAAGAAAATCAACACGAATAAAGTAGCTTTCCTTGTACTTTATGTTGACGACATCTTACTCATTGGGAATGATGTAGGGTATCTGTCTGACGTAAAAGAATGGCTAGCAACTCAATTCCAAATGAAAGATTTGGGTGAGGCCCAGTATGTTCTTGGCATCTAGATTATTCAGGATAGAAAGAACAAAACCCTAGCTCTGTCTTAAGCAATGTATATTGACAAGATGTTGGCTCGATATTCGATGTAGAACTCCAAGAGAGGCATACTGCCTTTCAGGCATGGGGTTCACCTGCCTAAGGAACAGTCTCCTAAGACACCTCAAGAGGTTGAGGATATGAGACGAATTCCCTATGCCTCTGTAGTGGGTAGCTTAATGTATGCCATTTTGCACGAGGCCTGACATTTGTTATGGTGTAGGGATTGTCAGCAGATATCAGTCAAATCCAGGGTTAGACCACTGGACCGCCGTTAAAGGAATCCTCAAGTATCTTAGGAGAACGAGGGACTACATGCTGTTGTTTGGGGCTAACGAGTTAGTTCTCACTGGATACACCGACTCTGATTTTCAGTCTGACAAGGATTCTAGGAAATCCACGTCAGGGTCAGTTTTCACCCTTAACGGGGGAGCTGTAGTTTGGAGAAGTATAAAGTAAGGATGCATAACAGACTCCATGATGGAGGCTGAGTATGTCGCTGCTTGTGAAGCAGCTAAGGAAGCCGTTTGGCTAAGAAAGTTCTTGACATATTTGGAAGTTGTTCCAAATATGAACTTGCCCATTACGTTATACTGTGACAACAGTGGCGCTGTAGCCAATTCAAAGGAACCTTGCAGGCACAAACGAGGTAAACACATAGAGAGGAAGTATCATCTGATTCGTGAGATTATGCAAAGAGGACATGCGGTCGTGACCCAGATCGCTTCCGAGCACAACATTGTTGATTCGTTTACGAAGGCCCTCTCGGCTAAAGTGTTCGAGGGTCATTTAGAAAGTCTACGTCTGCGAGACATGTATATAGGGTAATCTAGGGCAAGTGGGAGATGTGTAATGGGTGTAAGGATGCCCTAGTTTATTGTATTTTGTATATTTACTTCTCATGTAATGTACAACATACATGTACCATTTCCAGCTTTGAATTAGATTGTATATATTTTCCTTGTAACTTGAGTTTTAGTTCAAGTGGGAGTTTGTTGGGTTTTATGCCCTAAAATTCGTAGATAGTAAATGTACATTTGACCGAACATTAATAAAAGTGATGTATTATTCAATGTTTGTATTATATCTTGTCTTATTAACCCTAATCAAATAAACTAAACATCCAAGGCTAATAGAATGAGGCTTGAACTAGTATGTAGTGACATGCGGGGATCAATGTTCAAGTTTTAGCCTAAAGGGTCTGTAGTATAGGGTTAAGGTTGGGTACCTTATCCTGGTGACACTATGGATACGACCCGCTTTGTATAATGATACAAATGTATTGATCCAACGCGTTCATGTAGTTGACATGCGAGTGGGGGTATCCTGTGCAATGAGTTTGCACAAAGACCGGACCGCAAAATAGTTAACCACTAACTGTAACACCGTTAGATAGCTCAGTTTCTATTTTACTAGGATGACCTAGGCAACTTGGCCTTAATCTTGAGTGGATTATGGACTCCTGTCCATGAGGGATTGTCTTTTGATTTGTACGAGTGAGACTGGCCTGTTCGCCGACTCAATAAGCCTACCATTTTCGGGACAAGACCGAGTGGGGAGCTGGGAACGTAGTCTTACAAGATGGAATTCACTCCTTCCCGATATTAGGGTAAGTAGAGGTGTGTTCCCTTAAGTGGTGTCTCCGGGTCTTGAACAATGGGCCCTACCCTCTTTATGGCACGAGAGGGACTTCTGTTTGTTGGTTGTTTCTCAAACAGGTTGTTCATTAGAGGAGCACTGGTACTAACAGAACAAGAGGTAGCCCAGGGGTAAAACGGTAATTTGACCTAACTGGGGTACGAACACACGTGAAGGGCTAACTTGTTGTTGATGGTCAACATCCGTGGACACAGAAATATATCTACAGTGAGAAGAGTGCAGCCGTGGTTCTTTAGTGGAGTAAACCACGGTTAACGAAGATTGATTAACTTGGTTAATGAGTTTAGCCAATTAATCTCATATTGTTGGAGCTTCTGATCTGTAGGTCCATTAGGTCCCACCGGTAGCTCATTCGGAGCGTTGAGGTAAAATTCTAAGGAAGGATTGAATGTTCGAAGGTGTACGAATATTAAGCTAAAATATGAATTTGATTCATACTGATACTATAGGTTATAATTAATGTGCATTGGATGTACATAAGTGCTATAGTTTATGAGAGAGAATAATAATTGAATATATGATATTCAATGTTATTATTTTTTTAATTAATTAATTTTTAATTAATTAATTAATTTAGTTTAATTAAATTTGAATTAATTAAACCATAGGTTAAAGAGGGTTATTAATGTAAATGGGATTTACATTAATGTTGTTTTAATTAATGTTGATTAATTAAAATGTAATTAATTATAATTTAAATTTTTGAATTTAAATTTATAATTAATTAAAATATCAGGTAACTGATTGATCAGTTACCTGATGTTATGCGTTCAGTTGCCCTCATTTTACGTTGCTGATCGATAGGTAAAGGGGTGATGTGATTTGGTCAGTTGGATCAATCCTCTCATTCACGCAAACTCTCCCACTCTCTCATTCTCTCTTGTTTGCTCTCTCTGTGATTTACATAAAGAAAAATCTTCCAGAGAATCCTTAGTGTTTTTGCTCCCAACGCAAAATCCCTTTCGAGGATACTGGTGGTGTTCGTGGTTGTTGATATGCCTTGAATCTGATATGAAGCGCCCGGTGGGGGTTCGGGGGCAACGCCCCCTAAGCTAAATTATGTATAGGGATTAGATATGATATTTCGTTTTGGGCTTTTATCTTGGGCCTATTATGTTAGGGTTAAGAGTGGTGCCATATATAAACCCTCTTAACCTATTTTTTTTTGCTCTAATCTCTCTGTATTCTGAATACTCCTCACATAATAAGATCGTTCTCTCCCTCTGCCCGTGGACGTAGCTAACACACCGTTAGTGAACCACGTATATCCGTGTGTTGTTTCTCTTCGCCCTTTCGTTCTTGTTACGTTGTTACTGTTTTCGTCATAACAAGTGGTATCAGAGCTACGGTTCGTGTTTTTCCGCAACAGTTTTTTCAGCGTACAAGGATGTCAGCTATGAACGTGAAGATCGACAAATTCACCGGGAGGAACAGTTTTGGTCTGTGGCAGATCAAGATGCGGTCTCTGCTGAAGCAGCAGGGATTATGGGCGCCGCTGTCTGGTACGAAGAAGGCGGACGCTGATGAAGAAGAATGGAAAACCTTGGAGGAGAAGGCCCATTCCACGATTATGTTATGTCTGGCCGATGACGTCATCATCGAGGTCGCGAATGTGGAAACTGCCGCCGGGCTCTGGTCTAAGCTCGAGAGCCTCTACATGACGAAGTCTTTGACTAAAAAGTTGCTCTTGAAGCAACGTCTGTTCAGTTTGCGAATGCAGGAAGGTACGCCCCTTAGAGATCACATAGACCAGTTGAACTCTATTCTGTTAGATCTACGTAATCTTGAGGTTAAGGTAGATGATGAGGATGCTGCTTTGATTCTGTTAGTATCTTTGCCGTTGTCGTATGAGAATTTTGTAGATTCTTTTATTAGTGGTAAAGATAAGTTGTCTCTAGAAGAAGTAAAAACTGCCCTTCTGACTAGAGAAGTTCGTCATAAAGTAGCAAGTTCGGTTACAGAAAATCAGGCATCTGGGTTGGTTGCTTCGAGTAGTAAGGGACATAGGAAATCTGGTAGAAAGAAGTCTAATGGTAAGAATTCGAAGCCTAATGAAGCTAATCCTAGAGCGAATGACATCTGTAATTACTGTAAAGAAAAGGGGCATTGGAAATATGACTGTAAAAGGAAGGGTAATATGTATAAAAAGAAGGAAGGTTCTGCCGCTGTGGCAGAAGCTAATACTGATTCAGATGATGACTTAGCCCTAGCTGTAAATGAAGAACCGTGTCTTAAAGATCTGTGGGTTCTTGATTCTGGGGCGTCGTATCATATGTGTCCAAATAGAGAGTGGTTTTCGACTTATCAGCAGGTAGATGGTGGTAATGTCACTATGGCTAACAACGCTGTCTGTAAGGTAGTTGGGATAGGCTCAGTCAGGATACGGACACATGATGGTTTTTTCTGCACTTTGGATGAGGTTAGACATGTTCCACTAATGACCAAGAGTCTGATATCTTTGAGTGTTTTAGACAGTAAGGGTTTCAGTTTCAGAGGTGAAGGTGGAGTTACTCATGTCTGTAAGGGTTCCAAGGTGGTTCTGAAAGGTGTCAAGCGTGGAACTCTGTATTATCTGGCAGGTTCTACGCTGACTGGTTTTGCTGCTGTTGCATCCTCTACAGTTCGCAGAGATGATATGACTAAGCTGTGGCATATGAGACTTGGTCATATGAGTGAAAGAGGGATGCAAATTTTGTCAAAGAGAGATCTTCTTTGTGGACACAAGGTGCAGGATCTGGGATTTTGTGAGCATTGTGTGTTTGGAAAGCTTCATCGCAGTAAGTTTCCAAAGGGTGTTCACAGTACGAAGGGAACACTTGATTATGTTCACTCTGATTGTTGGGGTCCTTCTCAAGTTGAATCTATTGGAGGTAGTAGATATTTTCTGTCTATCATTGATGACTACTCAAGAATGACTTGGGTTTTTATGATGAAGCACAAAAGTGAAGCCTTCAAGAATTTCAAGCAGTGGAAGACCTTAGTAGAAAATCAAACTGGGAAGAAGATCAAAAGGCTACGAACTGATAATGGTCTGGAATTCTGTGGGTCTGAGTTCAATGAGTTTTGCAAGAATGAGGGGATTGCCCGTCATCACACCGTTAGAGATACGCCACAGCAAAACGGGGTGGCAGAAAGAATGAATCAGACACTTCTTGAGAGAGCAAGATGTATGCTTTCTAATGCTGGGTTACCTAGAAGATTTTGGGCAGAAGCAGTAAGCACAGCGTGTTATTTGATTAACCGAGGACCTCATACAGGTATTGATTGCAAAACACCTTATGAGGTGTGGTCTGGTAAGCCTGCAGATTACTCTTTGCTGAGAGTTTTTGGTTGTTCAGTTTATTATCATGTAAATGAGGGTAAATTAGAACCTAGAGCTAAAAGAGGTATATTTGTGGGATTTGGTGATGGGGTCAAAGGTTATAGGATCTGGTCACCTTCTGAAAATAGAGTTATACTCAGTAGAAATGTTGTGTTTGATGAAAATTCTATGTTTAACTCTGTTGTGAAGCCCGCTGTTGCAGAAGAAAGTAGTGATGTTGATAAACAGGTGGAGCTGCAATTCACCTCTGGTCAGGATGAATTACAGCACCAAGGTGGAGAAGATCAACATGCTGCTATAGAAACTGCTATAGAAACTGATGTGCCAGTTGTTGATACAGGTACAAGAATAGATGAGCCAGAGTCTTCTAGTTCAGAAACAGCACGTCAGCCAAGTATAGCTCTTGATAGAGCTAGGAGAGTTGGCATTCGACCCCCACAGAGGTATGGTTTTGAGGATATGATTGCTTATGCACTACAGGTTGCTGAAGAGGTGGATCCCCATGAGCCGTCCACCTATAGAGAAGCTGTTTCGAGTAGTGAGTCTGCTCAATGGCTTGCTGCAATGGGAGATGAGATTGAGTCACTTGACAAAAATAAGACTTGGGAGCTAGTCAGACGACCTAAGGAAAGAAAGATTGTTACTTGCAAATGGGTCTTTAAGAAAAAGGAAGGAATCTCACCTACAGAGGGTATTAAGTTTAAAGCTCGAGTTGTTGCAAGAGGGTTTACACAGAGAGAAGGAGTTGACTACAATGAAATATTTTCACCAGTGGTCAGACATACTTCCATCAGGGTGCTTCTAGCCATGGTTGCACATCAGAATTTAGAACTTGAGCAACTAGATGTGAAGACAGCTTTCTTACATGGAGAGTTGGAAGAGGAGATTTATATGACCAAACCAGAGGGGTTTCAATGTCCTGGTAAGGAAGACTATGTTTGCAAGTTGAAGAAGTCTTTATATGGGCTCAAGCAGTCTCCACGACAGTGGTATAAGAGGTTTGACAGTTATATGATTGAGTTAGGCTACAACAGAAGTCCGTATGATTGTTGTGTGTATCACAACGAGCTTGGTGATGGATTGAAGATTTATCTGGTTCTGTATGTAGATGACATGTTGATAGCTGCTAAGTCCAAGTCTGATATTATGAAGTTGAAAGACCTTCTCAGTGCTGAATTTGAGATGAAAGATTTGGGTGCTGCTCAGAAAATTTTGGGTATGGAGATTTATAGGGAAAGAGATAAAAATAAGCTTTTCTTGTCACAGAAAGGATATATTCAGAAGATATTGTCCAAGTTTGGGATGTCTTCAGCTAAGCCTATAGATACTCCTAGTGCTGCAAGTGTTCGTTTGTCTTCTGTACTTGCATCACAATCTGAAGCTGAGAAGGAATACATGTCTCGAGTCCCATATGCTAGTGCAGTAGGAAGTTTGATGTATGCTATGGTATGCACTAGGCCTGATCTTGCACATGCTGTGAGTGTTGTCAGTAGGTTCATGGGGCAGCCTAGAAAGGAACATTGGCAAGCTGTGAAGAGGATTTTTCGTTACCTTAGAGGTACATCTGATATAGGTCTCGTTTATGGAAGTGATACAGAATGTTTAGTGACTGGTTATTCTGATTCTGACTATGCTGGGGATGTTGACAGTAGAAGGTCCATGACTGGTTATGTGTTTACCCTTGGTGGTTCTGTTGTTAGTTGGAAGGCAACCCTACAGCCTACAGTTACTTTGTCTACTACTGAGGCTGAGTATATGGCACTAACAGAAGCTGCTAAAGAAGCAATATGGTTGAAAGGACTAGTTGGTGACCTTGGTCTTCATCATGATCAGGCTGTTGTATATTGTGATAGTTTGAGTGCAATATGCTTAGCCAAGGATCAAGTTCATCATGAGAGGACTAAACATATAGATGTTAGATATCATTTCCTGAGAGATGAGAAGAGGATTAAGGTGATGAAAGTTGGGACAGCTGATAACCCCGCTGATATGTTCACCAAGGCAGTCCCAAGTGGCAAGTTCCAACATTGTTTGGACTTGCTAAATGTTCTGAATTGCTAAGTGGTCCCTATGGGACCTTATGAAGCAGAGGGAGAATCTGGTGACTTTTTTAAGTTGCATCTGGTACTTTTCTTTGGGTACATCTGGTTCGTCTGTTATGTGTGAGAGAGTTCAAGTCAAGGTGGAGATTTGTTGATATGCCTTGAATCTGATATGAAGCGCTCCGAACGACCCAGTACGGGGGTCTCGCTGTACTTATAGGGATTAGATATGATATTTCGTATAGGGATTAGATATGATATTTCGTTTTGGGCTTTTATCTTGGGCCTATTATGTTAGGGTTAAGAGTGGTGCCATATATAAACCCTCTTAACCTATTTTTTTTTGCTCTAATCTCTCTGTATTCTGAATACTCCTCACATAATAAGATCGTTCTCTCCCTCTGCCCGTGGACGTAGCTAACACACCGTTAGTGAACCACGTATATCCGTGTGTTGTTTCTCTTCGCCCTTTCGTTCTTGTTACGTTGTTACTGTTTTCGTCATAACAGTGGTGGTGTTCGTGGTTGTTTTTTCCAACGAGATAGAGGATCTCTTGCTGTTTTTCTACAAATTCACGAGAAAAAAGGCGTTTTTTTTCAAGAATTCATCAAGGGTAAGGATTCTTGGTCTAGGATCAATAGGATCCAATTCTAGATTAGATCTAGAGTTTTTTGTTTCTTTTTCAGCATGTTTTATAGTTTTTACAGCATGTATGTTTCTTAATCTTGCTGTAAATAATTTGTTTTTGCCGTCGAATTGGTTTCCCAATCGACATTTAAACCGATAAAGACCTTTGATCGTTTCTGCTGCGCTAGGGCTTTAATCCTTGCAGTTCGGTCAATAAATTATTAACATGTTAATAATTTCCCGTAAGTGTGACCTACCATCTTTCAGATTCCAGAGGCCTACCCCAACAAGCTACGATCAAGAAAGACAATGTTGGAGTAAAATCTAAGAAACCCTACCCATTACGGAGTTCGCCCTACTACCCCCATGCTCAAGCCTCTGAAGAGATGGTTACACTATTGGCAACACGTAGGCAGAGTATGAAATCTCAGAATGTACCAATGGAGGAGAGCGTAGGATGTGTTGACACACTTCTTGCTCCCACTTACTATATGTTGGGGTTTATGTTCTAAAACTCAAGTCTTGATTATCATTTTCTAGTAAAAACGTTATTCAGTGAAATTTTTTATTTTATATCTTAAATCCAATAGAAACATCCATGGTTATAATATGAAATACTCGAACTATATCGTGGATATAGACATGGATCAAGTTTGAGTATATAACCTAAATGGTCTATAGTAAATGGATAAGGTTGGGTACCTTATCCTGGTAACACTATGGATGCGAACATGCGAGTAGGGGCATCCTGAGTAAAATATTTTTACACAAGATAGGACCGAGAAATAAGTCACTCTTACTTTATAACGTCGTTTACTGTTAAGACTGACTATTTCATGCGATGACCTAGGTAACTAGATCTTAATCTTGAGCTTGCTATGAACTCTTGTTCGTTTAGAATTATCCTTTGGTCTGCATGGGTGAGAGTGGTCCAATAGTGTCATTCAATAATCCTACCATTTTGGGGATAAGACTAGATGGATAGCTGGGAACATAGTAAAGCAATACATGATTCACTCCTACCAAATTCAGGGAAAGTAGAGAGGTTGTTCGCTTAAATGCTGACTCCGGACTTGACCAAGTGGCCCCACCCTCTCAGTGGCCCGAAAGGGACTTTGTTTAGATGTTGGACCATAAACAAATTGTTCATTAGAGGACCAGTGGACTTTAGGAACTAAGATGTGCTATAGGGGTAAAACAGACATTTGACCTAGCAATAGTAATGAACGACCTTTGAAGGATTGACTTACTAATCACGATTATATCGAGTGGATGGAAATATATGTACAATGTGGGGAGTTCAACTACTAGGCTATAGTGGAGTGTCCTGGTAGTTAACAGATGTTGGTTAGCTAGGTTAAAAGGGTTTAGCCAGTTAAACCTCGTACCGTTGGAGCCCATGATTTGTAGATCCATTACGTCCCCTTGCTAGCTTAAGACTAACCTTTGGAAAAATATGATGGAATGAATTAGAATTAGTTCAAATTCGTTTTAGGGAAATAGTTGAATGGTTTTGACGTTGCCGATACGTCGAGTTTCTTATAAACCAATATGTGAGAGATTGAATAATTAAATATGATTTAAATACCAAGAACATGAATATGAATTCATGTTGGAAATTGAAATTTCGAAAATGCTCGTGATTGAGGGCAAAATATTAATTTAATATTAGATATTAAATTATTTATTTATTTTAAATTAATTTTCAATTAATTTAAAATTGAAAAATCAAAAATTGAATTTTGTTTTTTCAGATTATTAATAATTAAAAACTGAATTTATAAAATTATGAATTTGAAACTTCATTTTGAATTTTTTAAAATTGAAAAAAGGGTATTTTTTTTGGAGGTGGAGTGGTTTATGAATAAAGCCACTCTTAGTCCTTTTGATTGCCACCTTAATCCACTCCCTCATGAAGTGTCCTGCTGTTGTGAAGAGTTTACATGTCAAATCCTCTATAAATGATAGAGATTAGCTGAAATGGGTAGAGCTTCTTGGTTTTTATGGTGTTGGAATTATTTCATAAAAACCATAGTTACAAAACTCTCTCACACTCCCTTTTTCCATTCAAATTCCATCACTAGAGGACCCCAAAATCCGTTCAAAAGGCTCGAGGATAGCTAGGAAGATCCAGTAGTGGTTCGTGATTCATTGGTGAAGAAAAACAACAAAAGAATCCAACCAATTTCTCCATTTTAAAGAGATTCGTATTTTGTCTTTGTTTTTTCTTCTCAAGAACAGCATGCAATTATTGATTAAATTGAGCTTATTAAGTGCCTAAGATCCAAAATTGCTTCCGTAATTGAGATATTAACATTTTCAATTGCTATCAGAGCATGATTTGGTCACCTAATTTGCTTTAATTTGATCATGGTGGGTAGCATTTTGAAATTTAAGTTGCATGGGTGTTGAAATTGATATATTACGGTTTTGGCAATTATTTACTCTTCAATTTGTTGATGAAATTGTAATTGCTCACATGTATATGAGCATTAATGTGTAGATAAGAGTCTGTAATTTTTTAAGAGTCATCCGAGTCTGTTTAGTGTTGTAATTTATCGAAAGAATGAGAACAACTCAAGTTGGCTTAAAAATAGAGCAACAAAAATCTGGGTTGCTGCTTTAAATCCCGACCAGGATGCACACGTGGGTTACGTGCCCCACGTTTAGTAATTTTGTTTTCTTTATTCAAATATTTGTGATATTTAAAATTGTTGTATGCTATAAATTTAGTTCATCCACCTTTCAATTTTGTGTTTAATGAGTCATATATGTTAATGCGTTATTTAATTATGCTTCTGGAATAATAATAGAAACGAGAATGAAATATTATGTTGGGACTAACACCCAAGAACTCTGAACACAAATATTTTGAGTTTAAATTAGATACTCAACACAAAAAAAAAAAAGTTTGCTTAGCTAAACAGTTTAAATATCATTTCGTAGCCAACGGTTTTATAAATGCAAAACATATACTACGAAGTGAACTGTAGTTCTTTAAGGATGTTATACGAATGGACTAACTTTTTGCATAGGGAATTGGATGATTCAAGGTAAGAACACAAGTGATGATTCAAGTTTGTGTCTAAGAGTATAGAGTTGCAAGAAGTTCCTAATTATGAATGGTTTTTTAATATCCATATTTTTTTAATAGTAGTAGCCATTATGAGAATTGATATTAGAAGTAAATTAAAGTGAATAGCTTTTGAAATTGCCCTTGGTTGGTGAAAGTTCGTAGTTTCTTAGCCATGTGACCAGGGGCGCATCCACGTTGGGGCCACGGGGGCACGTAACCCAGTCTGTTTAGTGTTGTAATTTATCGAAAGAATGAGGACCAAGACCAAGACCGGGACCAGTTCATTGGTGTTCAAGCAAATGGTGGTTCGGTTTGATGCCTTCCCAGCCGGTTAGGGTTTTTTTTCGAGATTCCCGAGAGCCCCACAACACATTAGTTAATTATTATTTGTAATAATTTAATTGGTTACTTGCTTGAATTGCCAAAACCAGTCCATTTTAGTGTGGTTTAATTATTTATGCTTTGTGAATGCATGTTATAATTAGAATGAATGAAATATGCATAAGAGTATGTCATATAGATTTAAAATCCCACCATAGGAAGCATGCTTCATGCATTTAAATATGTTCTAAAGAGTTATAATATAAGTATGCGTGATTTAGGTTTCATGTTAGATCCATTCTTAATGAACAGTTCTCGTTAATTATAATCGAAAATGAACAAGCATGAAACATGAAACTTCCTTAGCTCTATATTAAAGCGTTAACATCAATTAGAAAGCATGTTATAGGTCGATCTCTATTATAAGTGAGTTATATATAAACTGAGATAGACGTAAAAGCTATAACAAAGATAATTGCATGCTCACCTAGGGTTAAAACAAACCAAATCGATCAATTTTCATAGAATATGTCGATAACTTGTAAAGCTAAGGTTACAAGAGAACTTACCCGATTCGATGTTGTCTAAGACTAGAGGTATTTAAGTTGACGGTTTATGGAACACCTCCTACCTGGGCATCGGGTCGGTACTTGAGTTAGGTTAACCTAGGTTTTACAATCATGCACGTGAGAGATGTAAGGTTATAAATCACCTAGACATTGTAGGTTAATTTGTAACCTAGACTTAGGTAAATATTCAATTAGTTGGAATTTGCCTAAGTAACAATTTACCCAACATCGTTAAAATACTAAGTGGGAGAAAAGATAAACATAGTTTTTCTCACGCTCTCCTTATAAATTCACACGGTGAGATTTATGCTTGGCCTCGTGTTGCTTACTAACGCAACTGTTCCATTCGAAAGGTGTTTGCATAAGTCAATATCAAAGTGAATGGAGAAAGTATTTAAAGTAAGTGGGAGAAGGAAGCATGTCAACGCATCCTACGGTCTCTTCCATTAGTTTACACCGTGAGATCTATATGTTGAGCCTGCTAAGTATGCCCTAGAGCTACCACACATAGGGATTGAAACATAGTAAACACCATAATTGGATAAGGATTTCTTAGAACCATTCCCAGCATTAGCTATTCCATTCGGTAGCATCGATGGGGCCGTTCTCTAAAATCTTAGAAAATGGACGGTCACACTTACAAGGTAAACCAATGCTTAGCTTATTCTTGACCGAAGTAGCGATAACTAAAAATGATGTCGAAATAAAGGAGTTATTCTGGTTATAGATTTTAGTCAAGAATGTCTTGGTTTAGTGAAGGAGTGATTGACTACCCCTCGGTAGCAGTTATTCTGACTCACTGAAGTATCGTTGCAAAATAATTATGAGATGGATACATTATTCCTTTTGCTAAACTCAAATTGGATTTATTAATAGTCAATATAATTCACTAATAAAGGATTTATTTATGTTTTTCAGTATGTCTAGCTCTTTAGTACAACTATTAGCTTCAGAAAAACTTAACGGCGACAACTATGGAACCTGGATATCAAATTTAAATACAGTATTAGTGATTGATGACCTTCGATTCGTCTTAATGGAAAAATGTCCACCTAACCCTGGCCGGACAGGAACTCCAGTAAATTGAAACGCCTATGACAGATGGACTAGAGCCAATGATAAGGAAAATGTCTTCATCCTGACAAGCATAAGTGATGTTCTGTCTAAAAAGCATAAGGGCATGGCTACGACCAAGGAAATAATGGATTCATTGCAGGCGATGTGTGGACAGCCATCCTCATCCCTTCGACATGAGGCCCTCACAGAATTTTAATAACTTATATAAAAACTATAGGTTATTAGAAAGATTGGTTAAGAGTGGACTTCTAAATGAGTTAGAGGATGACTCATTACAACCCCGTGAGTCCTGCCTAGAAGGTAAAATGACCAAACGACCTTTCTCTGAAAAAGGTCAAAGAGCCAAAGAAACCCTGGAGCCTATACACTCAAACCTATGTGGTCCTATGAATGTTAAAGCAAAAGGAGGATATGAATATTTCATCAGTTTCATTGATGATTATTCAAGATATGAGTATGTTTACCTAATGGTTCATAAGTCAGAAGCTCTTGAAAATTTTAAAGAGTATAAAGCTGAAGTTGAAAATAAGTTAGGTAAAACAATTAAAACACTGCGATCTGATCGAGGCGGAGAGTACATTGATTTAAAATTCCAAGACTACTTGATAGAACATGGAATTTCCTCTCAACTCTCAGCACCTGGTACACCACAAAAGAATGGTGTATCAGAAAGGAGAAACAAAAACTTATTAGATATGGTTCAGTCGATGATGAGTTATGCTCAACTACCTGATTCATTTCGGGGTTTTGTAGTGGAAATTGTTGTATATATTCTAAACAAGGTTCCCTCCAAAAGTGTTCCAAAAACACCTTACGAGTTATGGAGAGGACGTAAAGGGAGTTTACGACACTTCAGAATTTGGAGATGCTGGCACATGTGTTGGTGCAAAATCCAAAGAAATTGGAACGATGTTCAAGAATATGCCTATTTGTAGGATACCTAAAGAAAAAAAGAAAAAGAGGTTTTTTTTTATGATCCTTTGATAATGAAAACTCAAGCTTAGTTCTATCTCAAAAAGTTCCACCATCACAACCGAATTGTTTTCTAGTCATAGGTTTTCCATTAGTCTTTTTCTTTACATAATTTTCTTAAGTCTAAACATCCTCGTGTTTAACCTTTCTAACACACTAGGAGAGTTAACCTTAATGTTTTGAAAAAGAAAAGGCCTTACGAAAACTAAACTCCAAAATTAGAGAATTAAAGATTTAATAAAAATCTCATCTCCTTAAATTTCAAGAAATCTAATTTATCAACTTAACGGCTAGCAAAAATGCTTGATACAAATTCTAGGGAATAAACCTAAGTGATGTAGAATTAGCTCAATTTTATAACGTGGGGGCGTTTATGAACTCACTTTTTATTGCTCAAGGATATGCCTTATTCACACCATTAGACTTTGTCTTTATATAAAACTTTTTCTCCTAATATAATCAATTTGATGATGAATTTCTAAAACAAAATTTAGCTAAATATAGTAGTTCGTAATGTTTAAATTGTTTGACATTCTATAAAAAAAAAAAAAACCATTTCTTATATATATAGACTATACTATTTTTCTTGTAATAGTTAACAATACCGTTCACCTTTCTATATTTCTTAAAATTATTACCAAGTTCATTCAATTCTCTTTGAAAATACAAAGGAAGACTCGTTAATGCTCTCCCTTCTCGAAATTTCCTTGAGATCTTCAAATAAACTTATAATTATTTTACACATGTTTAGTAATTTTGTTTTCTTTATTCAAATATTTGTGATATTTAAAATTGTTGTATGCTATAAATTTAGTTCATCCACCTTTCAATTTTGTGTTTAATGAGTCATATATGTTAATGCGTTATTTAATTATGCTTCTGGAATAATAATAGAAACGAGAATGAAATATTATGTTGGGACTAACACCCAAGAACTCTGAACACAAATATTTTGAGTTTAAATTAGATACTCAACACAAAAAAAAAAAAAAAGTTTGCTTAGCTAAACAGTTTAAATATCATTTCGTAGCCAACGGTTTTATAAATGCAAAACATATACTACGAAGTGAACTGTAGTTCTTTAAGGATGTTATACGAATGGACTAACTTTTTGCATAGGGAATTGGATGATTCAAGGTAAGAACACAAGTAATGATTCAAGTTTGTGTCTAAGAGTATAGAGTTGCAAGAAGTTCCTAATTATGAATGGTTTTTTAATATCCATATTTTTTTAATAGTAGTAGCCATTATGAGAATTGATATTAGAAGTAAATTAAAGTGAATAGCTTTTGAAATTGCCCTTGGTTGGTGAAAGTTCGTAGTTTCTTAGCCATGTGACCAGGGGCGCATCCACGTTGGGGCCACGGGGGCACGTGCCCCCCTGAATTTATCAATATATATATATGTATAGTATATTCCAATTAAAGTTACAAAATCGAATTGTGGTTCATTTGTCGAGGTGGGGCACAAGTATGTTGTTTGGGGCATGCCTGGAGGTCTTAGGTTCAAGAAAAGCGTTCATGGTGCGCCTTTTCTCTTTTTTTTTTTTTCTTTTTGTTTTTTTTAAGTGTTAACCTTTTTCTTTTTGGTTTTGTTTCAATTTTTACTTTGGTTTTGTTTTTGTTTGAATTTTCAATTTTTTTAAAAGTCTTAACCTTTTTCCTTTTTGGTTTTGTTTCAATTTTAAAATTTTAAATTATAATAATATTATTAATTAAAATCATAATCATTATTAAATTATTTTAGAAAATTTAATTGAAAAAGAAAAACTTTATCCTATTTTAAAAAAAAAAACTTAAATATTTCAAGTTTTATTCTTTGCGTTGGATAGTTCTAAATTTATTATATAATTTTGTAAATAATATTACTTAATCTAAGTTGAACACTTAATTTTATAAAAATGTCAAATGCATGAGTTAAGGACCTATTGAATACAAAATTACAACTTTATGTATCTACTGGACACAAAATTAAAAATTCACAGACTTATTAGACATTTTTTAAAGTTTAGGAACCATATAGACACAAAATCTAGAAGTGTAAGACTAAACTTGTAATTTAACCTAATATGAACTTGTGCCTCCCAACATAAAATTCTTGATCCGCCACCGCAAGTGACATACATTTTCAATTGTCAGTAAATGTTTAGAATCCATCCAATGAACTTTACGTAGAGCCTATTTGGAGCTTTTAGTTCATAACAGGAAGAGGTTGGTCATCACATGATTTTTAGAAACAAACAATTTTTGAAGTTGTACAATGTTTATTTTACAAAAAAAAAAAAAAAAAAAAAAAAAGTTCTCATGGGAAAAGGCAGGTCTTTAATAATCACAATGATTTACAAAGTCAAAGAACATGTAAATGATGATTTATGATGGTGCAACCTGTTATTGCAAACACTGTTACATCTTCGTTATTCTATTTACATGCTTTCATATAGGGCTTTTAGAAACTAGAATTTTGTATCAAATAATGCATGTAGTTTTCAATGAGTTATGTTATACAATCATAGTGACTTGCAAAGTTAAATAATGTGTTAATGAATTTTTAAGATTCTACGCTTGTTATTACAATCATAATTACATCACCATCATTTTTTTCAATGCTTTTATGTCTGGTTCAATATATATTAAAAATTATTTTTATTAGACTATTTTTCACTCATTCAAAGTAGCAAGTATTATTTATACCAAATATGACCAATGCATGTTAAAATAAAGTAACTAATGTCTTGGTTGTTGATAGTTTTGTTTCTTTCATCTTATGTTTGATTTCCAAAATTTTTTATGGATTTTTTAGGAGATTGACTATCATTTTTCGTTATTAATTTGTCCTCATTTTAAATATTTTATTTTCCATTAAACAAAACGTAAATTATGATGTTTGTTGTCTATTGATGTATTCATTTCCTTTTTTTTTTAAAATTATCATCACAACGACCTAATTGGACTCATCCATCTTTCAATATTAGGAGATACGACATACTTAAATGACAATGTATATTAAGTTTTTTAATTATTTTCTCCATGTATATATACACATATAGACAACAATACTGATTATATAGAAGTACTTCAAATTTTGTAAAATTTCCTGAATTTAACTTCAAGCAATGACAACTGTATATATTCAAACAATATAGAAACATACAATTTCATATCACACAAACAATATTATCCAATAATTCTTCGTATTATATATATATATATTTAGTAGTTGGATTGTGGTCTTTTTTTTTTTTTCCATTCTTCGTGCTAGTTATGGACATCAGGGCTAGTTCTCGGTGGAGAATAATCCATTAGAACCATGTCGTTGTCGTTTGGCGGGGCCACACCACGATTTTCATAGACAAGATTCTCCAATCTTCTTCTACTTTTCTCTTGTACAAAACTTCGTCCAACCAAAGAACCTAAAATTCGGGCATAAGTTGGGTTACTTGAATTTGTAAACAAAATAAACATTATGAAGTAAAAACAAAAATGTTAATGAGGAATTGAGACATAGGAATGTATTATTATTTGTGTCAATCACGATAATAATCCAACATAATTTATGTGTTTTTTTATTGTTACCTGTTTGTGTAATAACTAGCAAGAAAATCAAAAGAAAGCTGAATAACTTAATGAGACATTTGCATGAAATTGATGTTGCTTTCTGAACCATCTTTTTTAAAATATGTAATATGATGCCTTTTGGTTTGCTAGTTTGACGGACCTTTTTTTTTATGGGTAAACTCACTTTTTATTGCACAAGGATATGGCTTATTCACACCCGTCGGCTTTGTTTTTATATGAAACTTTTTCTCGTAATATAATCAATTTGACGATGAATTTCTAAAACTAAAAATTTCTAAATATAGTAGTTTGTAAGTTTAAATTGTTTGATATTCTATAAAAGAAAAAGAAAAACAGTTCTCCTATATATAGACTATACTATTTTTCTTGTAATAGTTAACAATACCATTCAACTTTCTATATTTATTAAAATTGTTACAAAGTTAATTCAATTCTCTTGGAAACTACAAAGGTAAACCGGTTAACGCTCTCCTTGTCTTGAAATTTCCTTGAGATCTACATATAAACTTATAATTATTTTACACATGTTTGTAATTTCGTTTTCTTTATTTTAATCTTTGTGATATTCAAAATTGTTGTATGTTATAAGTTTAGTTCATCCACTTTTACTATTGTGTCAAAGTTGCAACGATTATAATTTATTTAATATGTTTATAAACTTTCAATTATCTCTTTAATGAGCTATATATATTAATGCGTTATTTAATTATGCTTGTGGAATAGTAATAGAAACAAGATTGAAATATTATATTCAGACTAACACCCCAAAACTTTTAACACAAATATTTTGACTTTAAATTAGATACTCGACACTAAAAAGAAGTTTGTTTAGTTAAACCATTTAAATTTCATTCCATAGCCAACGGTTTTATAAATGCAAAACATATAGTACATATAGGACCAAATTAGCCCTATTTATTTGTTTTTAATCTAAACCCTTTAGAGCGTACTTTATGTTTTATTTGTCTATTTTGTAGATTATTTGTGCATTTAGGGCAACAGGGATGAAATACAAAAATTAGAGCTAATTCGGGTGATTTATAGACTTTTCGAGATAACTTGAGGGCCATGGATCTCGAAGAGGTGAGAAGACCGTGAGGATCATAATGAGTCCGGAGAATGGTTCCAAGGAGTCAAAGGTTCGAGACCTGAGTCAAGCAAGCAACAAAGAAGAATTAAAGAATAAAGCACGCTGGAAGAAGGCCAAGCATCGAGCTGTCGGCCCGTTTCCGAACCCTAGACTTAGAGGGCACGACGTCTCGACACCATGATTAAAATTCTATATAAACCCTCATTTTATTCTTTCCTTAGGGTGTGGTGGAGAGTTGTAATTTTTGGTTTTTCTCTCGGATTCCTCTATCTTTCACGTCTCAAAGTCAAGGTTGTTTGTTTTCTTATTGATTCCTCTTGTATTTCATAATTATTATAGCATAGAGTCGCGGGTTTTAGTCGGCTTTATCGCCGTCTAAACCCGTTGACGTTGATTGGATGATTATTGGGTTATAGAATGTATTTCTTTGTGAGTTCCATGTACTGAATGTCTCTTTGATTTCATATTGCAAATGTATTTTGGATTCAATATGTATAATTAGCATGTGTAGTAGGTTAGATTGACGCCCTAACGTGCACCTTCGTATAATAATAATATGCTAAAAAATTAGTTTCCAAGTAGCTAATGGATAATTGGTACAATAGTTAGCACATAGACTGATTTGTGGGCACGGGTCCCAAGAGTAGACTCTGACTTCGTTGTTTGAGACGATAGGTCTAGGATCCAAAATAGCGTTAGAAGTAATCTAGGCCTAATTATTTCTAATGTCCTAATCAATCCTCTAGACATTAAAGCAATTTCCTTGTTGCTTGATTTGACGGTTCAATCAGATTAATTGATTAATCAATTAGAGTCTAATTCGATCGACGATGAATGATCAGGTTAGATGGCTTACGTGGGCTTTTGGTCTTTTATGAGTCCACATTAGATCGATTGGGCAATTAAGCAATTTTTGTTAACCTTAAACATGTTGGAATACAATTACCAAAGTAAATCATTCAACTCAAAAAATCTCTCCAATCGGCGTTGCCTAATACCATTAATTTTCTTCCTTGTCTATGTTCCATGCAATTTAATTTATTGTCTTTTTAATTTCCTTCATTTAAAATTCTTGCATTAGTATCCCAATCCCCCCATTTACCGCTTTTATAACTCAAAATAAATAGGAAATAAATAGCCTACCGCCACTCCCTACGATCGACCCCGACCACTACTACCGTAAGTAGTTTAGTGATCGTGGATTATAAATTTGCTTTGACACGGACCTTCGACAAGTTCGGGCCCCGTCAAACTGGCCTCGTCAACTACGATGTGAATTGTAGTTCTTAAAAGCTGTTATATGAATGGACTAACGTTTTGGGTACGAAATTGGATGATTCAATGTAAGAACACAAGTGACGATTCAAGTTTGTTCCTACGAGTATAGAGCTGCAAGAAGTTCCTAATTATGATGGTTTTTGAATATCAATACTTTTTTAATAGTAGTAGCTGTTCACACGAGATTTCGACAAGGAAATTTAATTCGTGGAAATGAACTTGATTTTATTTATTATGTATGTATAAGTGTTCCAATCTCTAATATTTATCCTCTGATGCTTTCTCTCAAAATGTAGACTCAGATCTGAGGGCTAGCGAGCTTGATCTCAGATGGAGGAAGGTTGAATCTTAAACTTGTATCTTGATGAAGAAACGACTGATTCTTTGGAGTCTTCTGTTGGGTTTTATGCCCTAAAACTCGTAGATAGTGAATGTAACCGTTGACCGGATATTAATGAAATAATATTGATATATTTTTCCATTAATTGTTATTAGTTATTTTATATTTGTCTTTGCCTAATAATAACCCTAATCCAATAAACTAGACATCCAAGGCTGTAATATGAGTCTTGAACTATATGTAGCGACATATGGGATCATTGTTCAAGAAACAGCCTAAAAGGTCTATAGTATAGGGATAAGACTGGGTGCCTTATCCTGGTGACACTATGGATACGACCCACTTTGTATTTGATACAAACGCTGCGATCCAACGCGTTCGTGTAGGAGACATGCGAGTGGGGGTATCCTATGCAATGAGTTTGCATAAGACCGTACTGCGAAATAGTAACCACTGGTTATAACGCCGTTAACTAGTTGGTTTTCTATTTCACTAGGACGACTTAGACAACTTAGTCTTAATCCTGAGTTGATTATGGACTCCTACTCATGATAGATTGTCCTTTGATTTGTATGGGTGAGAGTGGCCAATACGCCGACTCAATAAGCCTACCACTTTGGGGACAAGACCGAATGGGGAGCTGGGAACATAATCGTACAAGATGGAATTCACTTCTTCCCGACTTTAGGGAAACAGATGAGTGTTCCCTTAAGTGGTTACTCCGAGTCTTGAACAAAGGGCCCTACCCTCTCAATAGCACGAGAGGGTTGTCTGTTTGATGGTTGGACCACAAACAGGTTGTTCATTAGAGGAGAATTGGTACTTAAGGAAATAGAGGTAACCCAGGGGTAAAACAGTAATTTGACCCAGCTGGTGTTACGGACACTCGTGAAGGACTAACTAGTCGATATTGGTCTAGATCCGTGGACACAGAAAATATGTATGCAGTGAGAAGAGTGCAACTGTGAGTCTATAGTGGAATGTACACACAGTTAACGAATATTGATTAATGTGGTTAATGAGTTTGACCAATTAATCTCACATCGTTGGAGCTTCTGATCTGCAGGTCCATTAGATCCCACTGGTAGCTCGTAGAGTAATTTGAGGCAACTAAGTAATAAAAGTAAATTGAAAATGTTCAATTTATTAAGGGAAACAAATATAATATATATTGATATATTATTATGAGAGAAATTAATATTTGAAAAGTTCAAATATAAATTTATGGAAGTTTGAAAGATATCAAAATAATGAATTAATTAATTTAAGGCCTAAAATGTGTTTGGGCAAATTAATTAATTCTAGGCCGGGAATTAAATATGTGATATTTAATTGGTGGTTAATTAATTAAAAAAATCATTAACCGGGAATTAATCAATTATGGAAATAATTAATCACTTAAGGAAGTGATTAATCATTTATGGAAATGATCTAATCAATTATGGAAGTAATTAGTCATTTGTGGAAAAGATTAATCAATTATGGAATTGATTGATCATGATTGATTAATTAAGGAATAAGATTGAATCAATTATGGAAAAGATTGATTTAATTGAATATTTTATTCATGGCCTCTCTTCTATAAATAGAACACTAGACCTAATTGGTCATGACACTTGACACTCTTGAAAGACAAGACCTAGAATTCTCTCTAGCCTCCCTCTTAGAGAAAGACTCCCACAAGTCTTTTGCCTCCTAGACTTAGACACGTACCGGTGTAACCTCTGTGGTGATTGTGTCAATCAAAGAAGAAATTTCCAGCGAAGAAAAACAAAGGCGGCTGCTGCGTTTTCGTTCGTGGAGCGTCGTTGGCGAAGAACGGTCAAGTCTTCAACGAACGTTTGTAACGGTTCTTCCTCTTTTCTTTAGAAAAGTTTTTAAAATAAATTTAGATTTATTTTAGCATGTTTAAACCAATTTTACAGCGGCTTTAAAGGTTGTTTAAAGTTTTGTTTGAGTTATTGTAACGGTATTTTAATGTTAATTAATATACAGCGTAAGGTCCAATCGATGCGCTTCCGCTGCGTGGGGACTTTTATTCCCTTCAATCGGCATCAGAGCCATCGCTGTCCCTATTAATTAATATTAAAAGTTGCAATAAGCTCAAATAGGTGGGATTTATGCATAATGTATGTTCGGTTTGTGTTGAACTGTTTGGGTTAATTTTATGGCCATAGATTTATTTTTATGTGATTTTGATCATGTAAGGCCCGTTGTTTCGGGTATATTTTATGTAAATCGAGTCCTTGTAAGTCCGTATCTAGATTTAGGACTGTTATCGATGGAGATCGAGATGATTTTAGGCGAAAATCATGAAGAACGGCGCTGGAAATCGGAAAAACAGAGTGCAGAACAGTGGAATCGACGTTTTAGGGCATAAAGGAAAATTTCCCGGTCGGGACCGAGATCTGGACCGGGATCCCGACCGGGACCGGGATCCAGACCAGGATCCGGACCGGGATCCCGACCGAGACCGGGATCCGGACCAGGATCCGGACTAGGAAATCGGTCTGGTTCGTTTTTTTTTGGATTAGCCCGATTTTCTGTGTTATTGGCTCGGTTCAGCCAATATTTGGCGTGGTTCGTAATTTTGGAGGCCGGTTCGAGGTGGTTCGGGGCGGTTCGTGATGTCTTGACAAAATTCCGGAGCTGTACAAGGATTTTTATGATAGAATTTAGCTAAATTAAATATAAGTGTATATTAATTATATGAAAAATTGGAAAGCATGAAGCATGTCATTACTTAAATTAAATATAAATAGTTATGTTTAATGTGATGAATGAAGCATGCTTGATTGATTTTCTTGATTGGCTTATAATTGTTATATTAAAAGAAAATCAATATTGCATGAAGCATGAAACATCCATACTTAATAATATAATTGTTATATTATTCATGCAATTAGTGTGGTTTAATTATTTAATTTGAATGAGATTGTTGAATGAATTAAACCATAGATTCTTGATTATAGGATTAATCATTAAAATTGAAATAGTTCTTTAATATTAATGATTAGAAACCGTCAACCTATAATCAAGATTTGCATGCAAACATAAGATCATAGGATAAATTGGATTAATTTTAAATTGTTTAAAATTAATTAGACCTAGATCAATTTCTAATAGGATTAATATCTTTTCTTACTTATGATTAAAATAGTTTTAATTGACTAAGTAGGAAAAACATTGCTATGATTATAAGGGAACTCCACCGGTAATGTTTTGTCTAAGGTTGGGGGTATTTAAGTTGACGGTTTACGGAACACCTCCTACCTGGGAACTGACCTGGAATACCGGAGTTGAATTAATCATAGTTAAATGTTAGCATGCAATATCACTAGGTTTATTAAAAGTGTTTAATACACCTAGATCTATAGAGTAAAGACCTTACATTACTAAGGTTATAAGGGAACTCTCTCGGTAAAGTTCTGTCTAAGGCTGGGGGTATTTAAGTTGACCCATAGTATTGTTGACTTGCAATGTTGGGTTTATTAAAAGAAGTTTAATTCACCCAAAAGATTGCAGTTGAATCCTTTCCATAATTGTTATAATAGGATCAGACTTCGATAGATTGACTTAGCCGAATACTATCTAAGTTAAACAACCCTATATTAACCTTAGGACATTTTCAGTGGGAGGAAAATTACAAAACGAGATTTAAATCAAGTTTTGCTCCTACGTCCCTATATTCACAACGTGAGATTCATGCTCGGCTTCGAGTCGCCTTAGGAGCGGCCTCCCTTCGGAAAGTGTTTGCATGGATCAATATCAAGGTGGATGGGAAAAATGTCTAGAGTAAGTGGGAGCGGGACACGTGTCAACGTATCCCTCGGTCTCCGCCCATAGTTCACACCATGAGAGTCCTATGATCCGCCTGCAGGTTGTCCTGGCGCAACCATCCCTTCGGAGGGCCTGGTCATAGGATTCGGAACATCGTGAACTCCTGAAAAGGATAGGAGCTCTTAGGCTAATCACCAACAGTTGTCTTTCCCTTCGGTAGCCTGTTGGTGTGTGTCTCTGAGATCTGAAAGTGGGAGGGTTACACTTACGAGGATGAGTTAAAAGTGTTAACAAATCCTTGACCGAACAACGGTGGCTAATATCTATAGGAATATGAGTCATTCTGGAATTAGAATTAGCTGAGAGGTGTCTCATTTCAAAGGAGGAGTGCCTGATCACCCTTCAGTGGCTGACATTCTAAACCTCTGAAACATCGTTGCAAAACTGAATCGATAGTTTTAGTGTTCTGTGATTGTCTGTTTTGCTAAATTGATTGGATTGTGTGCAATTGTTTGCTTGTATGATGGGTTAAGGTAAAGATAACTAATACGGTCATTGTTTGTTTAAATTTCAGCAATGTCTTCCTCAATTGTCTCTCTGCTTAAAAATGAGAAATTAACCGGCGAAAATTATGCTACGTGGAAGTCGAACCTGAATACGATTCTTGTTGTCGATGATCTGCGGTTCGTCTTAACAGAGGATTGTCCTCCAGCCCCTGCTCGTAATGCATCCCAAGCAGTTAAGGATGATTATGACCGCTGGACAAAGGTCAATGATAAGACTCACGTCTATATCTTAGCCAGCTTATCTGAAGTTTTGGCTAAAAGGCATTAGAGCATGGTAATAGCGAGGGAGATTATGAACTCTCTTCAGGAGATGTTTGGACAACCGTCCTACCAACTCCACCATGACGCTCTCAAATACGTTTATAGCTGTCGCATGAAAGAGGGCACGTCTGTTCGGGAGCATGTCCTGGATATGATGGTCCAATTCAACGTGGCAGAGGCAAACGGGGCGGTCATAGATGAGCGTAGTCAGGTTGCATTCATCTTAGAATCTCTTCTGAAGAGTTTTCTACGATTTCGAAGCAATGCAATGATGAATAAAATAACATTCAACCTGCCTAGCCTCCTGAATAAGCTACAGCTCTATCAGTCTCTTCTTAAGAACAAGGGACAAATAGAAGGAGAGGCAAACGTTGTTCACTCTAAAAGAAAGTTCGAGAAGGGTTCATCCTCTGGAACTAAATCTGTAGCCACTTCTTCAAAGAAAACTCAGAAGAAGAAAGGAAACAAGGGGAAAGCTCCCAGTACTGCTGCTAAAAGCAAGGGAAAAGCCAAAGCTGTGGCAGATAAGGGCAAGTGTTTTCACTGCAATGTAGATGGACATTGGAAGAGAAACTGCCCAAAGTACCTTGTTGAGAAAAAGAAGGAAAAGGAAGGTAAATTTGATTTACTTGTGTTAGAAACATGCCTGGTAGAACATGATGAGTTTACCTGGATACTTGATTCAGGAGCAACTAATCATGTTTGCTCTTCTTTTCAGGAAAATAGTTCCTTTCGGCAGTTGAACGATGGGGAAATGACACTCAGGGTCGGAACTGGAGAAGTCATTTCAGCTAAAGCAGTGGGAGCTGCGAAGTTATTTTTTTTAAATAGATTCTTACTTTTAGAAAGTTTGTTAATCGTTCAAAAGATTAAGAGGAACTTAATTTCTATTTCATGTTTGATTGAACAATCGTATACAGTTACTTTTGATATGAATGAAGCGTTAATTTATAAAAATGGTGTACTTATTTCTACGACCCACAAGAAAATAAGGTGATTGTATTGACAAACGCCACTTTCTTAGAGGAAGACCACATGAGAGATCATAAACCACGCAGCAAAATAATATTAGGAGAAGCTACTGAAGAATCATCAAGAGTTGTTGATGAAGTTGGACCTTCAATAAGGGTTGATGAAGGAACTAGTTCTTCAGATCCATCCCGTCCATCTCAAACGTTGGGAATGCCTCGACGCAGTGGGAGGGTTGTATTACAACCTACTTGGGTTTAACTGAAACTCAGGTTGTCATACCTAATGATGGCATTGAGGATCCATTGTCCTATCGATAGGCAATGAAGGACGAAGTTAAGGATGAATGGGTCAAAGCCATGAACCTGGAAATGGAGTCAATGTACTCCAATTCTGTATGGGAACTTACAGATCTACCAAATGGGGTAAAACCCATAGGGTGCAAATGGATCTATAAGAGAAAAAGAGATGCAGCTGGAAAGGTACAGAGCTTCAAAGCTAGACTGGTGGCAAAGGGTTATACCAAAAAGGAAGTGGTTGACTATGAGGAAACCTTTTCTCCTGTAGCCATGTTAAAGTCCATAAGAATTCTCTTATCCATAGCCACATATTATGACTATAAAATATGGCAAATGGACTTCAAGACTGCCTTTCTGAATGGTAATCTTGAAGAGAATATCTTTATGTCTCAACCCGAATGGTTCATAGCCCAAGGTCAAGAACAAAAGGTTTGTAAGCTCAATCGATCCATTTATGGATTGAAACAAGCATCCAGATCGTGGAACATTAGATTTGATACTGCAATTAAATCTTTTGGCTTTGACCAAAACGTTGATGAGCCTTGTGTATACAAGAAAGTCAACAAAAGGAAAGTAGCTTTTCTAATACTTTACGTAGACGATATCCTACTCATTGGGAATGATGTAGGATACCTCACTGACATTAAGAAATGGCTAGCAGCCCAATTCCAAATGAAAGATCTGGGAGAGGCTCAATATGTTCTTGGAATCCAAATCATTAGGGATCGTAAGAACAAAACACTAGCTCTGTCTCAAGCAACGTATATTGACAAGATGTTGTCTCGATATTCGATGCAAAACTCCAAGAAGGGACTACTATCCTTCAGACATGGGGTACACCTGTCTAAGGAACAGTCTCCTAAGACACCTCAAGAAATTGAGAACAAGAGACACATTCCCTACGCCTCAGCTGTGGGCAGCTTAATGTATGCTATGCTCTGCACTAGGCCTGACATATGTTATGCAGTGGGAGTAGTCAGTAGGTATCAGTCTAATCCAGGGTTGGACCACTGGGGAGCGGTTACGAATATCCTCAAGTATCTTCGGAGAACGAGGGACTACATGCTTGTGTATGGAGCTAAGGATTTGATTCTTACTGGATACACTGACTCTGACTTTCAAGCTGATAAGGATTCAAGGAAATCCACATCAGGGTCAGTATTCACCCTCAATGGAGGAGCAGTAGTGTGGAGAAGCATCAAACAAGGATGCATAGCAGACTCAACCATGGAGGCTGAGTATGTAGCAGCTTGCGAAGCAGCTAAGGAGGCAGTATGACTCATAAAGTTCTTGACTGATTTGAAAGTGGTTCCGAATATGAACGTGCCCATAACACTATACTGTGACAACAGTGGGGCTGTAGCCAACTCAAAAGAACGTCGAAGCCACAAACGGGGTAAACACATCGAGAGGAAGTATCACCTGATACGGGAGATTGGGCAACGAGGAGATGTGATCGTCACTAAGATCGCCTTGGAGCACAACATCGCTGATCCATTTACGAAGGCTCTCACGGCTAAAGTGTTTGAGGGTCATCTAGAGGGTCTAGGTCTACGAGATATGTATGCCATCTAATCTAGGGCAATTGGGAGAAATGTATAATGGGTATAAGGATGCCCTAGTTCATTGTATTAATATACATGACATTTCCAGCTTTAGATTATTGCATTTACATCCCACTAACTAGTGTTTTAGTTCAAGTGGGAGTTTGTTTGGTTTTATGCCCTAAAACTCGTAGATAGTGAATGTAACCGTTGACCGGATATTAATGAAATAATATTGATATATTTTTCCATTAATTGTTATTAGTTATTTTATATTTGTCTTTGCCTAATAATAACCCTAATCCAATAAACTAGACATCCAAGGCTGTAATATGAGTCTTGAACTATATGTAGCGACATATGGGATCATTGTTCAAGAAACAGCCTAAAAGGTCTATAGTATAGGGATAAGACTGGGTGCCTTATCCTGGTGACACTTTGGATACGGCCCACTTTGTATTTGATACAA
Source organism: Luffa acutangula (assembly GCA_036850905.1). Classification (NCBI taxonomy): domain Eukaryota; kingdom Viridiplantae; phylum Streptophyta; class Magnoliopsida; order Cucurbitales; family Cucurbitaceae; genus Luffa; species Luffa acutangula. The sequence goes on from CM072087.1 coordinate 13,345,652, forward strand.
ACGCTGCGATCCAACGCGTTCGTGTAGGAGACATGCGAGCGGGGGTATCATAATTGGTCATGACACTTGACACTCTTGAAAGACCAGACCTAGAATTCTCTCTAGCCTCCCTCTTAGAGAAAGACTCCCACAAGTCTTTTGCCTCCTAGACTTAGACACATACCGGTGTAACCTCTGTGGTGATTGTGTCAATCAAAGAAGAAATTTCCAACGAAGAAAAACAAAGGCGGCTGCTGCGTTTTCGTTCGTGGAGCGTCGTTGGCGAAGAACGGTCAAGTCTTCAACGAAGGTTTGTAACGGTTCTTCCTCTTTTCTTTAGAAAAGTTTTTAAAATAAATTTAGATTTATTTTAGCATGTTTAAACCAATTTTACAGCGGCTTTAAAGGTTGTTTAAAGTTTTGTTTGAGTTATCGTAACGGTATTTTAATGTTAATTAATATACGGCGTAAGGTCCAATCGATGCGCTTCCGCTGCGTGGGGACTTTTATTCCCTTCATCTTCAAGTCATTGGATCTTTTGAGTCTTGAGATGGCCAAATTCTGAATCTTGGATCTTCCGAATTCTCTGGACTCTCTGACTTCTGAAGACTCTGGACCTTGGGAGAATGCTTTGGATTCTGGCTTCTCTGACTCTGTCTAAATCCCCAAAATGAATGGTGGCCTCCTCTATTTATAGAGTTTGATGGACCTCATATGGGCTTGTGTCTGGGCCCAACCTTTGGGCTTTGACTCTATTTGGGCTTTAATCCAACTCATTTTTTAATAAAATTGGATTATTGTAATTTAGCCCAATTTCTTCAATGATCTCGGGTCACATTAGTCTCGGGTCAAATTGCCATGTGACATAGCTTGATTGGACTCGGCTTATGTCATCTGATGGATCAATAATAGACAAGTGTCATTGTTTGATTTGCCGAATTTTAATATCTATTAATTTAATTTAGGGACACATGTAAATTTGTAATTGGTCCCCAAAATTATTTTATCATTAATTCCAATTAATGACGTGGCAATTTGTGATTGGTTGAAATTTCTCACTGAACAAATGCCCCCTTTTCGAAATTTAAGCACATATATGCGTGCATGGATTTTGAAAAGCATGATTTGTGAGAAAAATATATGACGTTTAGTCATAACTTTAATTTGTGTCGATAGACGAAATTAATAAGAATATTAACTTATAATTCCAAATAATTTCGTTTTCGCTACCAACATTGATTTTGGCAAAATTTTGAATTTTTATTTTCAATATATATATATATATATATATTTAAATTGGAAAATTAATCTTAGCCAAAATTGTGACAATTTTTTTTTTTTTACCTTGGACATGAATTTGGCGGTAGATAGGTATTTTGAGCAAGAATTTGAGGTCTCTTGGCTTGTCAATTTTATTAAGACCAAATTTCTCTCTTCATTCATGTAATTTGGAGGATGCAATATTTTTACCTAAATAGCAATTGTAGGAAAATCATTGTCATATTTGATTAGGCCAAAATTTTCCTAGCCACTACCAAGATTTTTCCTTATGTGTTTGACCTAATTCCTCCCTTATAAATTGAATAAGTTGCATAGGCCAAGACACAAAGTCACTCAGGCAAGAAGTCTAGGTAAAAAAATAAAAATCTCCACTTTAATTTTTCTTTTATTTGTTCCATTTGACTTTGAATGCTCATATATTTTCTTCTTTGTGTAGGTCTAAAATTCGAGCAATAATCTCCCTTCGTGCCTTTTTGTTGTGCTGTCGGTAAGTCAAATAACCTTACAAAGAAAAAAAAAATCTTTCATTATCTTTATAAATAACTATTGCCGCAATTTCAAGATTTTTTTTTTTTTTTTGTCGTTACACATGCTCATTTTTTTATTGGGTGATCTGAGTAGCCTGCAGGGGTAGTCACCAGATTCGCCTTCAGTGATGCATTCCTGCTAGTCCAGTCCCTATTTTATTAGGTGATCTGAGTAACCTGCAGGAGTAGTCACCAGATTCGCCTTCAGCGACGCACTCCTGCTAGACCAATCCCTATTTTATTAGGTGATCTGAGTAGCCTGTAGGGGTAGTCACCATATTTGCCTACAGTGATGCACTCCTGCTAGACAAGTCCCCTATTTTATTAGCTGATCTGAGTAGCCTGCAGGGATAGTCACCATATTTTCCTACAGTGATGCACTCTTGCTAGACCAGTCCCCATTTTATTGGGTGATCTGAGTAGCCTGCAGGGGTAGTCACCAGACTTGCCTTTAGTGGTTCACTCCTGCTAGACCGGTCCCCATTTTATTGGGTGATCTGAGTAGCCTGCAGGGGTAGTCACCAAACTTGCCTATAGTGATGCACTCCTGCTAGACCAGTCCCTATTTTATTGGGTGATCTAAGTAGCCTGCAGGGGTAGTCACTGGATTCGCCTTCAGTGATGCACTTCTGCTAGACCAATCCTTATTTTATTAGGTGATCTGAGTAGCCTGCAGGGGTAGTCACCAGATCCGCCTACAGCGACGCACTCCTGCTAGACCAGTCCCTATTTTATTGGGTGATCTGAGTAACCTGCAGGGGTGGTCACCAGATTTGCATACAGTGATGCACTCCTGCTAGACCAGCCCCTATTTTATTGGGTGATCTGAGTAGCCTGCAGGGATGGTCACCAAGTTTGCCTACAGTGATCGTTTTCAAACTCACTTGCAGTGATTTCACCACCTGTCCAGACTAGTCACTTTGATGATTGTAGTGTCTTACAGGGTTGATTACCTTTTTTTTTTTTTATATATGATTGATTATTCATGCATCACTTTATTGCCTTCATAACTCATTGGATAAGATTGACAACAATGTTTTTTTTTTTGTGTAGAGAAACTTATCTCCATCATGGTGTATTTCACTGAGCACCCTGATCCTGAGAAAAAATACTTAGTCATCTTGAAGGATAGAGATCAGCCTGTTGAAAATAACGTTATCTTCCTGTAGGAGAGACAATATTTGGTAATTTTAGGGGATCACAACATTGCCTAGATAATTCAACCTCTATGTCTAGATGATCAGAAGAAAGACTTTTGAGTCACGACTCTTCATTGAAGGCGTGGTTTATAGATTCTCCAGTGCATAGCAAGGTACCGGGTGAAAATCAAGAATCAACTTTAGGTCGTCGAATTATTGGAGACGAACAAGTTTGCTGGGGTAGTTCAATAAGAATTCATGGAGAATTCTTTTATATACCTGATTATTGGGAATGGTTAGAGGTCGTAATTTCTTTAAATATGCCGATACTAAAGAAGGCTCGTTTGTTTGATGCTGTAATGGCTTCCCTATACACTTATGATCACAATAATGATATAGTTCGAGCTTTTTGTGAAGCATGGTGTCCATCCACAAATACACTTCACACATCATCAGGAGAGTTGTCTATCTCTCTATGGGACATGTGGAGATTAGGAGGTCTTTCCATCAAGGGTAGGTTTTATGATGAAGTTGTTCCTTGCTGTAAGGAATTATTAGGCTCGCCTTATCGAGAGAATGAAGATTGCCCGAAAAGTTGTGAGTACCTTTTTGCTGCGTACTATCACATTGCATCTCAACAACACGATCGCCTTCAAATTCCTATCAAATTGTGGATTTCTTTCTCGTTTAAAGGAGATTCGAAATATGAAAAACCTCCTTCCCGAAAGCCGAATAAGACTTCTCATCCACGTCAGACCCATAATCCGGATGGGGCTCCTATCAAGCGTCACAGCTGGTCCGAAAAATAAATGGATCTATTTTGCATGTTGGACGTAGAAGATGAATTAAAAGATAAAACATACTCGGCTGCCTTTCTTTCTTGTTGGTTGTGTGTATTTGTATTTCTCGACCAACGTGCTTCTCTTCGTCCAGGAGTTTTTAAAGTCGCCAGTCTTATGGCTGAAGGTTACGTTTTCAATCTTGTTGTTCCTGTTTTTGCCAATATTTATCATGGACTCGGCCAGATTCACAGTGCATCTCCTTCTGCTGGATTTTCAAAGGCATGTTTCCCTTTGCACTTTGTCCATGCTTGGCTGGCTAATTATTTTAACACGCATTACAAAGTTCCAACACTTGTAATTGGCCCGATGATGGTTGGGTTTTATGGCGAGGGTGGGGCTAAGTACTTTAACGATTTTGAAGCCCTTGTACATATTCACAAAGGTAAATATGTGTCGTGGTATGCAAGTCTTCAAGACAGAAATACAGGCGAGCTTTTGAAAGATGACGGGAAATTATCATTTTTGCTTTCTTCATTCTTCATAAGCATTCGGTCGTGCTTCTTGTCTTCACGCTGTGGATCTTTTATGGTTATTGAAGCTTATAGTCCTTGTCGATTTAGTCGACAATTTGGATTCTAACAAGACATACCGAATGACTTGGGTAAAGAAATTCTTGAGGCAAATTTAGCGGATGTGTTACGTCTTTGGAGGATATGCACTCAAAGAGAAACATTATCTCAAGTATACCTTCCTGCTCGTGCAACAAAACCACACACTCAAGTTACTCAGCGCTACATAAGTTGGATGTTAGCCAAGCATGGGAATTATCCTGAAGAAGGCATACAAAAGTTAGTGGACAACGCTTCTCCTCTTCCCCCTAAGCCCAAGTTACCTAAGAAGATCGGTAATAATCATGGAGGTAAAAGGATTCGCCTGTTTGAACCTGGTGAATTTGTTCTACCGATAACAATGGTAGTCAGAGCAGTAGTGGCGATCATCATTGGAAAAGGCCTAAAAATTCCAATCAACCATCAATATGCAAAGATGATTTTTTTTTTATGGAGTTCCCAGCGCATCACAATTTCCTGAACTCCCTACACCACTGGTAAGTGTTTTTTTTTATTACTTCTCCATTAATAATATTTTACTATTATTATTATCATTATTGCTTACTTTTTTTTTTGTGCAGTCACCTTTAAATTATCCCCTTATAGGAGCCGAGGGGCATCATAGTCCCCTTTCTTTTGGGAGTCCAGACGTTTTTGATTCTGTAGGTGCGTGTGTGGGCAATTTCAAAGCGCCAATAGATAGAGTTGTGACTCCATCTTGTCATCCTGTAACTGATGAAATTTCTGGACAAATGAAGACAACAACCCATGTAGCTGCGTCTGAGATCTCTGGTTATTGTGCTGACTATGTGATTTCCAACTATAGGAAACAAGCTGCCCTTGCCCTGTGGGAACATCATACATCAAATGATCATACACACTCCCTTCGACAAAATACCTCGCCTTGAACAAGAGACAGTCAAAATACTTCATGAAATTTCTGAGACTCGTGCACCCAGCTTGGATCCTCTTAAAGAGATTGTAAGTGCGTATTTCAAGAAGGTAGAGAAGTATAACCAGCTGAAGTATAACCAACTGCAGTCGTCATTTTCTTCTCAATTAACTTCATAGAGTAAGAATCGCCAATTGAAAGAAACTAAGTTTTGCTTGGAGAATATACTATATAGCGAAAGTGAACTACTCGCATCGAAGGGTATACTTCAGCAATAACATTTGCATGCATCGCGAGAAGAAGAAGAATTGGAAGCTAAGCTTGAAGCTGTGAAAGCTAGGCAAGGCGAGATTTCTAAGTCGATTGTCGAGAAGGAGGACCTTTTAAAACAACATCAACTCGAGGTTTCCAAACTACGAGGAACTATAAGTAGTATTGAAGATGCCCATGTTCTTACTGATGCTGATGCTAAAAATCTGACGATACTTCATGGGATGTTGGAAGATACACAAGAAGAGCTGAAGAACTACAAGTGGATGCCGTGATCAGACTTCAACTTCTTTTGTACCATTGTTTTTTTTATATCGAAGATGTATCCCTTTTTTTTTTGTAATAGGTAAACTTTGTCATTCAATATCAGACTTGTTTCTCATCATAATTCACTTACATTTTTTTTTGTATTATTGAAGAACGAATTTCCTTCTTTACCAACATGAGATAATGATTTTTTTTATTAATTTTATGGACTGAGCTTAAAGTTTTCTTTAAGTTGCCTACGTACCCATTAATATATGGGATCAAGTCATAACGTAGTTCAGGGTACAAATTTGATTTTTTTTTTTGGGTCGTTCACCTTTTTAACTCATGCGGGCCAGGAGTAACATGTAGTTTATACTCTTACGATAAGGAGTATTAAATTTAAAGCATAATATTTCTTGAGAAACTTGTCGTTGATTGGGCCAATTCTGGGTCCGTCTTTGTAAACTATCTTGTATGCTCCATTTGTATAGACTTCTTTCACAACGTACGGTCCGTCCCATTTAGGTGTAAACTTGTGTCCTGTATGTCGAGTCGTGATGATAGGTCTTCGAACCGCGAGTACGAGCTCACCAACTTGAAATGAACGAGGTCGTACCTTTTTGTTGAAAGCTTTAGACATGCTCGCTTGATAGCATTCCAAAGCTTGTTGAGCATCCAGTCTTTTCTCATCTAAATCTTCTAACTCTTGAAGACGTAACTTAACATTGTCTTCTACAATCAAACCTTTTTGCACCGCCATTCGCAACGATGGGATCTCTCTTTCCAGAGGGAGGATAACTTCTGCTCCATAGACAAGAGAGTAGGGTGTGACTCCTGTTGGAGTACGATAAGTGGTCCGGTATGCCCATAATGCTTCGCCAATTCTTTCTTTCCAGTCTCTCTTCGTCTTCAAGACTACTTTCTTCAACAAGTTGCATAATGTCTTGTTGAATGCTTCAGCCAACCCATTCGCCGCAGCATTGTACATAGATGAATTATATTATTTGAAGCCAAACTTTTCACATAACATGTCCATCAAACTGTTAGAGAACTGTCTTCCATTATATGTCACGATGCGATGAGGAATTCCATATCGATAAACGAGATGATTACGAACAAAATCTGCAACATTTTCTTTCTTTGCTTCTTTTAATGCAACAGCTTCAGCCCATCTTGAGAAATAATCAGTTCCTGCAAGGATATAAGAGTGTCCTGTCAATGATTTGGGTGTTATAGGACCAACAAGGTCAAGTCCCCAAGCCTCAAATGCCCATGAAGCTACAGTTGAGTGAAGCGGCTCTGGCGACTGATGTATGAAGTTGGCGTGAAATTGACAAGCTTCACATCTCTTTTCATATTGCATCGAATACTGAACCATCGTAGGCCAATAGTAACCCATTCTCTTTAGTTGAAAATGAACCTTTGGCCTGGATTGATGAGCTCCACAAACACCTGAATGCGCTTCCTCTAATGCTTGCACTGATTCCTCTTTTCCCAAACATCGAAGATGGCCTTCATATGAGCGACGATATAGGGTATCTTTGTAGTAGATTAATCGAGATGCTCTTCTTCGTATCTCCGTCTTATGACGCGTCTCGAAAGGAAGCTTTCCATGCTGTAGGTAATCTATAATCGGTTGTCGTCAATCTTCTTCTACAATCACATAGACAGATATTGCATTTGTTTCTTCACTTTCCTTTTCAGTTGGAGGCCCAACCCATCTTTGGCAGAGTGGAATGTTTAGAATTTCACCCTCTGAAATCATCAGCGCAATGGCTAAATTTGCCAATGCATCAACCTTTGTATTTTCGGATCTTGGAACATGTTCTATTGTCACGCTCTCAAAGTTTTCCAATAACTGTCTGGCGTAATTGAAGTAAGGTATCAAATCTTCATGTTTTGCCTCATATTGGAGCAACAATTGATTGACTATCAATTCTGCGACGTTCTTCGAGCACACTTCTCAATGTGAAGCTATATGGCAACATATGTTTTTCAGGCGAAATGAAAACTACTCCTGCCCCTGCGCCATTCCTTCGAGCTGCTCCATCAAAATACATAGTCCAAGGCTCAGCCAATTCAATGTAGAATATCTCTTCGTCAGGCAAGGCTTCAGATAATTTCCAGTTTGACGGTACCGGATGGTTGGTTAAGAAGTCAGCCAAGTCTTGCCCCTTCACCGCCTTTTGCGGAACATAGACAATTTCGTATTGCTGAAGTAAGATTGCCCACTTAGCCAACCTCCCTGAGATAATTTGTCTAGACAAGACATACTTGATTGGATCAGCCCTTGCCACCAAGTGTACCGTGAAGGCTTGCATGTAATGTCTTAGTTTGTCAATGGCAAAGAAAAGTGAAAGACACATTTTCTCGATGGGCGAATAATTAAGCTCTGCCCCATTCAAAGTTCTACTTAGATAATATAGAGCACATTTTGTAACGACCCGACTAAAAAGGGAATAAAAACGTACAAAGGGGGTCGCTACTACATGGACGAAAACGTAAAACTTTTAAAACTTTAAAGGCGGAAGAGACCATAGATAAAATCGTTTCTGTAATAAACTGGGCCCAAACCATAAATCAGTTTACAATAACATAATAGCCAAAACATGATAGGCAATTTTTGTAAAGTTGAAAACTAAAAACATCTGAAAGCATGAAACTAGGAAACTCGATCCTAGACTTCTAGAGACGTGATTTGCAGCTGCATCCCATAGCCTTGCCAAGCCACTGCTCTCACCACTCGCCTGATGTCATCAAGTACAACCTGAAAAAGGAAAGTCATGTAGCATGGGTGAGTATATAAGAATATACTCAGTAAGTATCCCACTTAAGGGCTGAAACTGAAAGCATGAGATCTGATAACATGAAATCTATTAACATGCAACTTGATTCTGGGTCTTAGCATCATAGGGACCTAATTGGAATTATTCATTTGGGTTTCTAACCCTAAGGCCATGACTGAGTATATGAGACGTTCTGCCTAGGGTGCTTACCTATCCCCAACCTGTGCCAACTAGAGCGTTGTGTGGGTCAGTCGGTTAAGGCAAGTAAACTAGAAGCTAGCTGGCAACCTCTAGTAGAACTACACCTATCCCAACACAACACCCCAAAAATATGAACATAAACTATGGTGGAGCAACTGATGCATGAAAACATGCCTGGTGCCATCTGGCGCATGAATAACGTGCCTGATCATAAGCTCAACACCGTCCTGAACTGAGAGAGCGCACAATAATGTGCCTGAAGTTGGGCTCTAACAGTCAGCTGATAGAACACACAATAACGTGCCAGTCAAACTGAGTTCTATCAGTCCTGAGATGGGGAAGGAAGACACGCTAGCTATGTAAAACTCAATGGTCTTTTAGACCCATCTGAGGCCCTAATTGAGTTTAGGGTCCCTATACTAGGATCGGTCCTAATCAGTCACACTTGAAACAGAATTTCTGAATTTCTGGGTCTTAGCGACATAGGGACCTAACTGGAATAAAAAATTCGAGTTTCTAACTCTGGGCAATATCTGATCGCATAAACATGCTCTGCCTAGGGTGTTAACCTATCCCCAACCTGTGCCAACTAGAGTGTTGTGTGGGTTAGTCGGTTGAGGTAAGTAAACTAGAGACTAGCTGGCCACCTCTAGCAGAACTACACCTATCCCAACACAACACCCCTAAATGTAAAGATAAAAATATGGTGGAGCAACTGACGCATGTAAACATGCCTGGTGCCAAAAGGTGCACGAACAACGTGCCTGATCATAAGCTCAACACCGTCCTGAACTGAGAGAGCGCACGCGAGCGTGCCTGAAACGGAGCTCTAACAGTTAACTAATAGAACACATGGAAACGTGCCTGGGTTCTATCAATCCTGAGATGGGGAAGGAACACACTCTAGCTACGTAAGACTTAAGGAATCTAATAAGTCTTCATGAGGCCCTAAATCGTGGTTGAGGTCCCTATTCTAAGTCTTTCCTCAAAGGTAAATATGATTCCTAAACCATTATGAGGCGACCGAAAATTCGGCAGCATAACAACATACATATAGGGAACCAAAAATTTTTATACACCTGGAAACAATATAATGCACTTCTATTGTCACAACGGGTCAAATGTCGCATCAAAACTTCAATCCAAACTCAAACAGACATTCAACCCATCCTCCAATATCACAAATAAAATCCAGAGAAAAACATAGCCATCCAAGCCAAACATGCTTTAAAATAAACCAAGTGATGCTAGGTTAACTTTAAGATCCTCGTGCTATCAACATGTCTTGTAATGAAGCTTATCATGATTCCACAATCAAAACTCAAGGCTTAAATCTTATCCATGCTAACATATTAAATTTTCAAAGAAAATTAATCTAAAGCATAGAACTCAATCCAACGGCTACATATATATTAATCCCAAGCATTTAAGTTCATGGCTAACCAAATAAAACATGAAATTCACGGCCTCAACACAAACAAAGAACACTTAGCCCAAACTCCAATTATTCCATAATCCACGCTACTCATTTAATGCCCAAATAAAGGCAATCTCAACATGCTCATCATGCTTCAAAAGTTAACCCAACACACTTTACTTAAGCTTAAAGACCAACTTGGTCTAAAAATGGAACTTCAATCCAACTATCCACTTTACATTCCCAATTAACAAACAATGGGCAATTAGTCTAAGACATAGAATTTGAATCCAACTAGCTACTTACCTTAGCTAAATAAACACTTGATAACCTTCGACAAATTCCTTAACTCCAAGGTTTTAATCAAGCAGAACAGAACTGTAAACTTGCTGTGCAGGTTCCACTTTCGCTCCAAATCGGCGGTTAAACCTACAAACACTATGGGTACCTTGAAAACATTAGCCAAACCCAATGGGTATTCATTCAAAGTACATTAAACAACCAAAAATTGATTTTCCTCACTTACCCATTGCTGAAACTCGCCAAAAACGCTAAAAAACGCCCCAAACAGCTGCTGCTCGCGCGTCTACATTGAACTGGCCGGAAAACACTGCTGAACGGACATAAAAATTAGTGGGTATTCAATTAAACATAACAACCAACTAATACAAGCCTCAATCCAACTTACCCACACTGAAAACTCACCAAAAAACATCGCGAAATGCAGAAAAACGCCCCAGAATGCTGTTGTCCACGTCTAATAGAACAATCGTTGGAACAAAATGCTGCTACCCGACCAAAAATGCGCTGGAATCGACACGAGAGAGGTCGAGAGTAAGGGAGAGAATGCAAAGGAAGAAAGATCGAGCTTGAGGAACAATAGAACCGAGAGAAACAACCCCAACCTTACTAAAAACAAACTGTCGCTGCAAAAACGCCTCTAAGCCCACCTCACCGCCAAACCTCTACTGTTGCCGCCGCTGTGAATGCAGTTTGCCGGAGGGAAGGAAGACGTCGCCGGCTGAAACGAAAAGAAGGTGAATGGTCCTAGAGGCTTCAGCGGCTGAAAACGTTAAGGATGGAGGAGATGGAGGCTGAAAATCGTGGGTTTGGTGGCTACAAACTAGGGGTGTTCAAAATGAAACTGAAAACCGACTCGACCGACCGAAACCGACCGAACCGCCGTTGGTCGGTCGGTTTCTTGCTATATTCGGTCGGGGTCGGTCGGTCGGTTCAATCAGAAATTAAGAAAACCGACCGACCGACCGATATTGATATATATATATATAAAAAAATCAAACGAATGCATGTACTGTACGCACACTGCACACTGCACATGCAGTGTGTGGTCTTTTCAAGTCATTTCAGAATTGTCTTTCCAAAGAAAAAGCCATGATTGTATTTTTAAATTATATTAATTATTAATTCTCCTATCTCTCTTTTTTATCTCTTTTTCTCTTTCTCTTTTTTATCTAAGCCGAATCTCTCTCTCTCTTCTCTTAATTTTATTTTTCTCTCATTTATTTCTATTTCATTTCTCTCTCCTCTTTCTTTCTATCTTGTTTGCCTCTCTCTATCTTCTTCTTCCATTTCTCTCTTCTCTTTCTTTCTTCTTGATTCCTTCTTCCTGGATTTTTTTTTTTCATTCTCCCTTTTTCTTTCTCGTTTTTTCTCTTCTCACGGACTTTTCATCTCCCACTGTCGATCACCGCCACCGTTGGTCCGTCATCATTGTTTTCTCCATCTCTTTTTATTTTTTTTTCTTATTTTCTTATGTTTTTTAATATAGTTTGTTTCTCTTCTCCCTCTCTTTTTTCTCTTATTCCTTTCTCCCTTCCCTTCCTTTTCCTTTTTTCTTCTTTCTGTTTCTTCCCTTTTTTTTTCTATCTTTTCGTTTTTTTTTTGTTTCACCGGAGTTACAAAATCGACATAAACCGACCGACCGACTGTGAGTTCAGTTGGTCGGCGTCACCAAGCTCTAAAAACCGACAAAAACTAAAACCGACCAACCGATATGTTCGGTGGTCGGCGTCGGTTTTGGCCCAAAACCGACTCCGACCGACCGATGAACACCCCTACTACAAACATGAAGGAGAAGAAGAGATAAAATTTAGGGCTTGGCTTTGACTACAAACTCCTCTTTATTTCAAAATTGCCATTCCAACTTACTTAAAGTGCAAAAAATGCGACCAAGCCTATTAAATCCTTTTTCAAAGACAATTAACTCATTTAATTGAACTTTTTATTCAACCAGTTAACCGAAACTCAATTAAACTTGTAGTTTGAGAAATAAGAGCTTGGCTTAAATTAGCTTCGTTACAATCTTCCCTCCTTAAAAACTTTCGTCCTCGAAAGTTCGTAGTCCTAAAAGAGCTCTAGATACTTGGAATACAACATGAACTGAAGAGAGAAATGGTAACAAAGCCAAACAATAAGCCACAACATCAATTCGCTCTAAAATCTCAAATTGCCCAAACAAAATTGAGACTTAACTCCCTTTCCTTTCGAAACCTCAAAACTACTTTCACCGGTGCAAGTTTCAAAAACACAAAGTCGCAAACTGCAAAATCCAAGTCTCTTCGTCTGGTGTCTACAAAACTCTTCTGCCTGTTCCGAGCTGTTTTCATCCTCGCTATAATCTTTTGGACTACTTCATTAGCAACTTGAACCAACCTAGGTCTAAGCAATTTGCGTTCACCAACTTCATCCCAATAAATAGATGACCTACCTCTCTTCTCATACAGGGCCTCAAACAGAGTCGTGCCAATAGTTGCTTGACAACTATTGTTATTGGGAAACTCCATCAAATGCAAGTGGCTATCCCAACTGCATGCAAAGTTCAATGCACATTCTCGCAATATGTCATTCAACCTCTCAGTCTGACCGTCAGTCTGGGGATGAAAAGCTGAACTAAAATTTAATTGCGAGCCCAAAGCTCTCTGAAACTAGTCGAAAAGTAAAAGGTAAAACAAAGGTCTCTCCCTGAAGCAATCTTTACTGGAACCTCACACAACCTGACAACCATCACCAAAACATGAGGAAAACTCTAGCTGATCTAGGCAATCGACAATGAAGTCCATGGCTACTTCCTTTCATTTCCACTAAGGCACATCCAAAGGTTGCAACAACCCTGATGGCTTCCATTTAGGGGCTTTAACCTACTGACAGACCAAACACTTGCTCACAACTCTACTACATCCTTATTCATACCACGCCACTAGTAGTATTTTTTTTAGGTCACTACAACAATTTTGAGCTTAGATGTCAGTTTTGCACTGTTATTAAACCCCTATGATCACGGATTTGAATCCGTTGTTGTTCTGGGTGTGATCTAACCCCTACGATCACGGATTACAACAGTAACGGTTTAAAACTGTCATCAAACGTCGCCGTTATCTTTCATGTATAATCACAGATTACAACAATAACGGTTTAAAACCGTGGTTGTTCTAGGTGTGATTGAACACGTACGATGACAGATTACAACAATGACGGTTTAAAACCATGGTTGTTCTAGATGCGATTGAACCCGTACGATGACAGATTACAACGATGACAGTTTAAAACCGTCATTTTTCTCGACCCCTATGATAACGGTTTACAACAATGACAGTTTACAATTGATGTGGACTTTTCCTACCGCAAGCGCACGGGTCAAGTAATAATATAGTGAAAGTAAATTCGAATGTCGTCCTCTGGATTGGATTTTTAAGCAAATCAAGTACTATGAATAATCTCGCTCAATTTTATTTAGGGATTAAAAAGTGATGAATGAATGATAATAAAACCAAATCAAAGCAAGTAAAAAGAATGGAAATTCAATTGGGAAAACTACTTAGGGAATTGATTTCGCCGATTTAGTTTAGGATTGATTTTAAAGAATAAGTTATTATGCACAATGGAATTATGAGCCAAAGACCCTTTAATCACAACTACCTCTCCCGAGTATAATTGATTCTCATGCAAATTAACCAACTTGATATCCCTATCTAAGTCTATTAATATGCAAGGCAATGAGATCTTTTAACCAATTCTAAAGTTAATCTAAAACCGTCATGAGTTAGAAAGTAAACTTTATTCATGCAATCTTGAGCAAGTCTAGATCAAATCCCCTCTCCCGAGCTATATTCGAAACTTAAATCATCCAACTAATGGCCAATTAATTGAAAGCATTAAATCAAGATTACAAACACAATAACATTGCACAACTTAAACCATAAATCAATCCATAAACTTAATCAACTACATCAATCCCTAAGCTACAAGTTTAGCTACTCATGAATGTAAATACAAGCTCAACTAAACATGTGAAAGCCATAAATTTAACTAAAGAAAGAGAAGGGAAAAGAAAACTCAATGTAGGCCGAGTCCCGACGTCCCCGTCACGATCCCCACGAACAATGGGTTGATTTCCAAGTCTCTCCCTTTGTTTTCAGCCTCCAAATGCTCTGTTCTGCCCTGTTTACGGCTATCCAAGGTCCCAAATCGAACTCCCCTAAAAACCTAGCCGAAAATAAGCTTTTATTCTGATTTTTCGTCTTAGCGTCGAGACGCTCTCAAGACAGCGTCGCGACGCTGCCTCATAAACGCGCGTTCTGAATAAGGAAAAACGGTAGCGTCGGGACGCTTCCTATCATAGCGTCTCGACGCTGTGAGCTTTACGCGCCTAATCTGATATGGAATGTGAGCGTCTCGACGCTCAAGAGCTAGCGTCTCGACGCTAGCCTGCTGTTGACCAAGATTTGACTTTTTTCCACTTTTACTCTTTTCATCCCTTTGCATCTTTTCACGCCCCGAGCACCCGATTAACTCTAATATGGCATTATAGCTCCAATCAACCATTTCCTACAAAATAAACATTAAAGCACAATAAAATGGCCCAAAAATCATAAAAGACTAGCTAAGTTAAATAAGTAAAGATAGCTAGCTATGCTCGCTATCAAATACCCCCAAACTTAAGGTTTTGCTAGTCCTCGAGCAAACTCTAAATCAGACATACAATGGAAGAATGGATGCAACAATCATAACTCAATCCTCAAGGCTCAAAAGTCAATAACCAAGCAAGCAAGAGACATGCACACAAGGACAAATGAGGGAGACAAATTAAAATTTTTCCAAAATTAACTTGCACAAGCGAGATCTAACTCAACAAGATCAGACTCTACTAGCCCGGGATTGGATTATTAAACTCTCAGCTCATCTTCCCTCTACACTGGCACTAAGGTTTCACTAATGAGTTAATGCAACAAATTAGTTTGTTTATCTCCATACTTAGGTGCTTTTAATTAACAATTGAATTAAGCATTTAAATGTGGCACTAGCTTTCACACACCCATTGCAGGGACCCTTAACTTGAGTTTTCTCTGGTTGGCCTAACTGATCACAACAGGGGTAGCTCTCTTTGCCTTAATCTTTATTAACCATTGCATATTGCGCGCATAAGTCATGACTTTTTCTTTTTCAACAATAACAACAAGAATGATTTTTCGATATGAGCATAAATAGCAGATATTCTTTTCTTTTCTCCTAAGCAAGATCAAACATGCTAATTTGCAAAAAAAATTAACTCTTTAGCTCTTCCCTACACCTATTGAGGTGACAACAAGCATATGAACTCAATAATTCGCTCCTAAGCATACAAATCCAAATCTAGCCAAGACAGATACTCTACTCATGCAAGCCATCTCCTAGAAAAATTTTTAAAAAGTCTCCCTTTTTGGGCACTTATGCTTACATCTCATCACAAGCTTGAAAATTGACAAGAAAGCCTATCCTAGGAAATCATAATCATGCAAAAGTAGCATCCAGAAAACAACCATATGCATAATTCAAAGAAAGCTCAAAACTATAGCCCGAACTCAGATGCTCAAGGGCTCCATAAACATGCTAATCCACCCCCAACCTTAAAATATGCATTGTCCTCAATGTATAAAGAAAATAAAGCATAAACAAGAATGAGAACAATAAAAGAATGACAGGAGTGAACAATACTGGCCTGGAATGATGATGACTTCTTGCTTGAGAGCTTGGAATCTTGAAAGCTTGAAAGCAAAGGAGAGAAAGAAAACAAGACCTACAAAACAAAAACAAACAATAAATCAAAAACAAAAAGAAAACACACTAAACTTACTTGGGTTGCCTCCCATAAGCGCTTGTTTAACGTCATTAGCTCGACGTGTTGACCGTGCTTCAAGGAGGCTTTTGTTCTGTGAACCCAACAGAGGTGCTCTTTCTTGCACCTTTCCTGTAGCCCATGTAAAGCACTTCATCTTTAGAGTCTTCAACTGCTTTAAAGATTTCTTTTTCGTTCTTGACTCTAATAGTGAGCTCCCTGCGCTCAATATCTATGATCACTCGCCCAGTAGCGAGGAATGGTCGTCCTAATATGACAGGCATTGAAGGATTTTCTATCATATCCATAACATACAAGTCAATAGGGAGGAAAAATCTACCTACTCTGATTAACACATTTTCTACAATACCAACTGGTCTCACCACAGATTGATCAGCCTATTGGAGCTATAAAGGAGTAGACTTAATCTCACCTATATCTAACTTTTTACACAACGATAGAGGAATGATATTAATGCTAGCACCTAAATCACATAATGCTCTGAAAGAATAAGTACCAAAACGACAAGGAACAGAAAAACTCCCTGGATCTGCTACTTTTTCAGGTACTTTCTGTTGTACTCTGGTGCTGCATGTGGAAGCAAGATACACAGTGTCAACCTTCTTTTCTTTTCCCTTCTTTGCTAACCACTCCTTCATGAACCTGTTGTATTGGGGCATCTCTAATGCCTCTGCAAAAGGAATATTAATATTCAGATTCATAAAAGCATTCATAAATTTATCAAACTAAACCTGATTGTTCTTTTTCTTCTTTTTCTTTTTCCTTTCCTTGGGAACCAACAGTGTGGGAGAAGGAATAGGAGGCTCAAGGTTAGGCTTTTCAGCCTCATCAGATGATGTGTCCTCCTCAGCTTCCCCTGTAGGTGTTTCATAGTCCTCAGATTCAGGTTCCTCTTCAGATTCCTCCTGGTGCACAGTGATTGCCTTACAGTACTCCATCTGAGGTTTCTCTTGTTCAGCTGGGGCCTTACCTTTATTCATGGTGCTTACAACATTCACCAATTGTCCCAGCTGAGTCTCAATGTTCTTGATGGCTGCACTGTGGCCATTCACTGTTGAATTGATAGCAATGACTGCCTCCTCTAGTTTGGTTGTCTTGTTACTTGACTCTGCAATGAAAGCTCAAACAAGATCTTCTAACTTTTTATTATCTTGAGTTTGAGGGGCAAAACCAGGAGGATTAAGAACATTCTTAGTATTAGCATAAGAGAAATTTTCATGGTTCCTATTGTTAGGGTGATAATGTGTAGGTGTAGAACTATTATTATATCCCCTAGAATTAAAATTTGATACATACTGAACCTGCTCGATGGTCTCCTCCTGAGGTCTAGATGCTAAAGCAGCAGCTGATTCAATTGACTGTGCACTCCCTGTACCTGAAAATTTCATAAAAGCATTAGCGAGGGAAGTCATCTTGGCCTGGAGTGCACTTACTGTGCACTCCAGCAGCAATCTTTTTAGGTGTAGACCGCTCAGATGGCCACTTATAGCTGTTGGTGGCCATATCCTCTAAAAGTGTGCGAGCGTTTTCCACGGTCTTGGACAACAGAGTCCCACCTGCAGCTGCATCAACAATCGTTTTTGTACTGGGAGTTAAACAATTATAAAACAACTGTACCTGAAGCCACTCGGGGTAACCATGCTGAGGACACTTCCTCAGTAGCTCTTTGAATCGCTCCCAAGCTTCGAATAGCTGTTCATCATATTGTTGTTGGAATGTCCCAATCTCGGTCCTCAGCTTGACCGTCTTTGTAGGAGGGAAAAATTTCTTTAAAAAGGCCTGGACCAAAGCATCCCATTTGGTGATGCTCCCAGGGGTAATAGACTGCAACCAATCACGTGCTTTATCCTGCAAAGAAAAAGGAAATAAACGTAAGCGAATAGCATCCTCAGAGACACCATTAATCTTTACTGTCCCACAAATATCCAAGAATGATTTAAGATGAGAATTTGGATCCTCGGTGGGCGATCCTCTATATACACAGTCTCGAGCCATCTGAATGAGACCGGTCTTCAGCTCAAAGTTGTTGGCATTAATCGGTGCATAGACAATCCCCGATTGCTGTCCCTGAAACACAGACTGAAAATAATCTCTAATAGGCCTAGGCTCCTCAGGTGGATTTTGATCTGCCATTTGAATAATTTCTCTATTTTCCCTTCGAAGCCTAAGAATTGTTCTTTCTATCTCGGGATCAAATGGTGCTACTTCTCTACTATTACGCATGCAAAAATCAAAACTACCCTAAAAAGAAAAGAAAAACAATTATGGAAATAAATAAAGAAAAGAAAACAACTAATTTAAGAATGAAAAATATAATCTAGAAAAGGAAACAAAGTAACCTAATATGGAATGCAAATAAGGAAACTAACCAACAAGGAAAACTAAACTAAAAAAGAATAACAAGACACAAATATGAAAAAGATTACACAACTAAAAGGAAAACTAACCTAGAAAATCAAATACGGAATGAAAGACAAATAAGGAAAAAAATGCAACAAACCTAAAAAAGTAACAATACACCCTAAATTAAGATCAAGCAATTTTTTCACAATATCAATTTAACTAAATGTGCCAATCCCCGGCAACGGCGCCAAAAACTTGATGTGGACTTTTCCTACCGCAAGCGCACGGGTCAAGTAATAATATAGTGAAAGTAAATTCGAATGTCATCCTCTGGATTGGATTTTTAAGCAAATCAAGTACTATGAATAATCTCGCTCAATTTTATTTAGGGATTAAAAAGTGATGAATGAATGATAATAAAACCAAATCAAACAAGTAAAAAGAATGGAAATTCAATTGGGAAAACTACTTAGGGAATTGATTTCGCCGATTTAGTTTAGGATTGATTTTAAAGAATAAGTTATTATGCACAATGGAATTATGAGCCAAAGACCCTTTAATCACAACTACCTCTCCCGAGTATAATTGATTCTCATGCAAATTAACCAACTTGATATCCCTATCTAAGTCTATTAATATGCAAGGCAATGAGATCTTTTAACCAATTCTAAAGTTAATCTAAAACCGTCATGAGTTAGAAAGTAAACTTTATTCATGCAATCTTGAGCAAGTCTAGATCAAATCCCCTCTCCCGAGCTAGATTCGAAACTTAAATCATCCAACTAATGGCCAATTAATTGAAAGCATTAAATCAAGATTACAAACACAATAACATTGCACAACTTAAACCATAAATCAATCCATAAACTTAATCAACTACATCAATCCCTAAGCTACAAGTTTAGCTACTCATGAATGTAAATACAAGCTCAACTAAACATGTGAAAGCCATAAATCTAACTAAAGAAAGAGAAGGGAAAAGAAAACTCAATGTAGGCCGAGTCCCGACGTCCCCGTCACGATCCCCACGAACAATGGGTTGATTTCCAAGTCTCTCCATTTGTTTTCAGCCTCCAAATGCTCTGTTCTGCCCTGTTTACGGCTATCCAAGGTCCCAAATCGAACTCCCCTAAAAACCTAGCCGAAAATAAGCTTTTATTCTGATTTTTCGTCTTAGCGTCGAGACGCTCTGAAGACAGCGTCGCGACGCTGCCTCATAAACGCGCGTTCTGAATAAGGAAAAACGGTAGCGTCGGGACGCTTACTATCATAGCGTCTCGACGCTGTGAGCTTTACGCGCCTAATCTGATATGGAATGTGAGCGTCTCGACGCTCAAGAGCTAGCGTCTCGACGCTAGCCTGCTGTTGACCGAGATTTGACTTTTTTCCACTTTTACTCTTTTCATCCCTTTGCATCTTTTCACGCCCCGAGCACCCGATTAACTCTAATATGGCATTATAGCTCCAATCAACCATTTCCTACAAAATAAACATTAAAGCACAATAAAATGGCCCAAAAATCATAAAAGACTAGCTAAATTAAATAAGTAAAGATAGCTAGCTATGCTCGCTATCAACAATCGACATATATGACTACATTAATGACAGTTTTAAAATGGCATCTTTCCCTCGACATGTTCGATTACTGTATGTTACGATAACGTTTTATAATTGTTCCATAATTCAAATCCACACTCTGAATACCTATTATTGCAATTCAAAATATTTTAATTGATCCAATAATCTACAAATATTTAAAACGAACATTTGAGAATAATATTCAATCTAAACATAGCAATTGAGAAAGCATCAAATACTTTATTTCATTCGATCCAAAAAACTCAAAACGTCACAATACAATATCAAAAACCACTAAATTGTTCTAAACTATACAATAAACTGAAAGATTTACAAAAAGAATAAAATGTAAGCACAATCGCTTTTTTGTCCATTCAAACCCTACCAATATCTTATATCGTCTAAAAGGAAACAACTAGCTACAACAAGGATGAATACACTTCACGTGAAGTTTTATACATGTCCCACCCATTCAACTCGTACCTCGTCTAGCTGTTCTTGTGTGAACGAATTCTTAGTATTAAACTGCAAAAAAAAAAAAAAAGATATTACTATTATATTTAAGGAAAAATATTGTACCTTATCTTTACTAAGAATTATGAAAGGCCTATAGATTGGGAGAGAAACTCATCTCACCTTTCACTGGAATTGGAATGCGAGAGTTCTCTTTTTCAACAATGATTATGTCAACAAACACTTTGGCATTATGAAACGCCTTAAACAGATATATTTGCTCTCCTCATCTTGATTTGAAATGATTGCACAATATGCATCATAGAATTGATGTAGATCCAAAGAAAACTTGAAGACATTTGCCCAAAGCCCTCCTTGAACAGAAATGGCTGATTCATTGAAAGGAAGTCTACCACAGTCATCGTCCTTTGGACTTACAGCTTCCTCCACTAGCTCAAGTGCAGCAAGAGCAAACTCATAAGCTCCTTTTCTAATATTATACTGCTCAAACAATTGCATTGCCCACTGATAGTAATGGAACCTCCATGTGATACTTGACAAACAACCAGCTGAAAAGAAGTGAGGTAGGGCAGGTGAATAAAAACACAATACCCAATCAGCAGTTCTAAAAGCTTTTAAAAGTATCACTTTTATTCCATGAACTTACTGTACTCAAAAGAAGGCAATCCCACTTCGGTAGGAAAACTCTGCAAAGCCTGGGAAGATCTGTTTCCAGATGAAGCTACGCAAAGAACGGTGACAAAGATAGTGAAATCACCTTAATACATGAATATATTAGTTTCATTGTTCACAAGAAAGTATGTAAATAAGAAACTGTATTGATTTTATTTTTATTTATTATTTACATTTTCAAGTTCCGGATAACATTCTATATAATCATCAACAAGATTCTATATGACACATCACTGGTTTGAAACCAAAAAAAAAATCAACTAAATCAGGTGATGCAATTCCTCGTGAGGATAACAACCACCCGCATCTAATTGCAAATGAAAGTTGATTAATAAAACCAACAAAGATTTCTTAACCACATTTAATACCTGAAGAAACTGCATATAGCTTCGTGAACCTTCCTCTCTTTCAACATTCCGTGAAACTTATAATGTGCCTGAGAAAGTTGACAACAACCAAGCAGGTGATGCATTATACACCATCCGCCATCCACATCTTGCATACATTGTGACATCTTCTCATTTTGTGATTGAACTTTCACCACATTTAGCAGGTACCTTTTTTTTTTTACGAGGGAGCAGAAGAAAATAAAACGTATAAGAATGGGAAGGGATCGAAGAGTACAAAGGGAAAAAAAATAACAAAAGAATAAACACCCTTATAGATTCTGAAACAAACTAGAGAGAAACTAGACCAATTTATTAGTGATTTATTTGTCAATCTCATTTTCTAATAAGTCATTTTTTGTGGTTGCCAAACACTAGAAATTTTTTCAAAATGATTTTTTTTTTCAAAATTAAACACTTGAAAAGTTAAACCAAACACACACCCTAATCATTTTGAAAAGTTAAACCAAACACACC
The DNA here is from genome assembly GCA_036850905.1 of Luffa acutangula. Taxonomy (NCBI): domain Eukaryota; kingdom Viridiplantae; phylum Streptophyta; class Magnoliopsida; order Cucurbitales; family Cucurbitaceae; genus Luffa; species Luffa acutangula. The sequence goes on from CM072087.1 coordinate 13,367,846, forward strand.
CTAAATCATTTTGAAAAGTTAAAACAATTTTTATACAAAATGTTTTTTTAAAAATGCATTCTTGAAAAACATTTTAATTAAAATATATTCGAAACAAATCTTTGTAGAACAAGACAGTTTATATTTGGTTACTTTTTCAGTAAAAAGTCCATCATGAATATTGATGGTTTCCCGACCACAATGGGCTCCCTTTGACATGATCCACACACTGCAGCGACCATGCAACCAACACCTAAAGCAAAAGATCAATAAAGTTAATGAGCCAACAATTGGACATTGCACTTCAATCAAGTTATACAGAATTGAGAGAGAAGGGGCTTGAAGAAATGAACCAGAGGATTCTTGTGATTCAGTAAAATGGCCCACTGCATCACGATTAGTAAAATGCCCCACTCCATCATGAATGAACAGTTCGACATTCTTCATCTTGGTTCTTTAATATATTAATTAAGATTTTTTTTGTGTTTTGCAGGTTCTTTCAGCCCTCAATTTATACACTTTTGTCGTGATCAATTGGACGACCTAGATAAAGATCTAGTATTTTTTTGGCATTTTCCTGCACCCAAAGTTGAAAGGCACATAAGCAAGGTTTGATCAAATTCAATTATTTAAAGGAGAAGATATTGATAAAATTTGTGCTTCTTCAAGTTACGAGAGGAGGCCACCTCCACTACTATGCAAAGTACAACCTAACAAAGATCTCACTACAAATTTAAAACAAATTGCAGTCAAGTTTCCAACTCCTCTAAATGCCAATAAAGAGAACAAAACTAATGAATACTGAAAGCTAATTGCAATATCATGAAAAAGGAAAACTAGTTGAGTGTTACTCAAACAAGATATTAATTTGGAAACACTCAATTCCAGGTGCTAGACCTTGTAAGAGGTAAACTAAAGTCATTTGAGCATTACTCATAAAGACCCACATAATGCTAATTTCTTCCGTCAATGTTAATTTCTTCAGTCAAGGTGAGCAAATATTTTTTATAGGTGGTGCAGTACTCTCAAGTAAGATATGAGGAAATTTATGAACCATCAATTGAGAGAAAAAAGAGAACCCACTTATCTACTTACTGGACCACCAACGCTGAGTACAAATCGCAGCCGTTCAAGGTCAATGGTCGCCGCCGTTCAAGGTCAATAGTCGCCGCCATCGGCCGTTAAACACCCACAGTGTCTGCGAAGAAGGAAATATAAAATCGTATACACTGTCGTGAGAGAAGAAAAAATAGTGTGGAGAAGAAGACAAAACATTAGGGCACAAACCTTTATTAAAGGGAAAAAAAATTAAAAAAAAAGGGGCCCAAACTGTTATTAAAGCCCATCGTTTTCTTTACCGTTACCATAAATTAAACGAAAAACAAAATGACGTCGTTTTGACTTTAGTTTTTAATAAAAACAAACAAAACAACATCGTTTAAAGGACCGAAACCGTTATTAAAGCTCAGTCAATAACGGGTCGTAACCGTTATTAAAGCCCATGTTAGATGACGGGTCAACACCGTCATTGAAGCAAACATTTAATCACGGTTTAAATCCACATCTATAGATTTCCCCAATACTTTAATGAAATAGGACCAAAACCGACATAGAAGCCCATCATACAATAACGGGCATGAATTGTTATTAAAGGCCACCATGGATGACACGTTAGATGACAGGCGAAAACCAACATCGAAGGTCTACCTTTGATGACGGGTCTAAACCGACATCGTTGAGAAATTTTTTCGAAAATTTTCGCCCTTCTCTGAAAAACACGGCGCCTTTTTTATGCACATCTTTAATGACGGACAAAAACCGACATCGAAGGTCTACCTTTGATGACGGGTCTAAACCGACATCGTTGAGAAATTTTTCCGAAAATTTCCGCCTTTCTCTGAAAAACGCGGTGCCTTTTTTATGCACATCTTTAATGACAGGCAAAAACCGACATCGAAGGTCTACCTTTGATGACGGTTGTAAACCGACATCGTTGAGTGATCTTTTTGCGCCCTTTTTAAATTACATATAATAACGATTTAAAACCGTCATCGTAGGTTTCCATTTTTTTACAAACGTTAGATCACGGGTAAGAACCGTCGTGGAAGGTTCTTCTTTCATTACGGTTAGAAACCGTCATTGTACCTCAAATTTTCAAAAGTTAACGTTTTTTTCTAGAAAAAGTGGCGTTTTTTTCACAATTCATTATCTTAGAGTCAATCCGTCATTGTTGTAACAATGTCAACCGACATCGTAGCCCATAATTGTTGTAGTGGGTCCTAACACATCTTTGTGTTGCCAGGGTGCACTGGAAAGAGAAAACTGTGAGTTTCAGTCAAAACCTCGTTCCTGAGCTCCTAGGCATGCATGGTCGTCCTTGAAAGAGAAGACCCTCATCCGAGAATAGGGAGAACTCATTCCCCTGACCTGACACTACTTGGTGGAAGAGGTCACTGAGGCTGGGATCTTCCTTCTGGAAGTCTATGATACGTTGTCTCAATATTGGATGCTCTGCCCACTGGGCCAACTATGAGACAACTCCCACCAAAACTTCTATTCTTGCACATTCCATGCCAATCCTTATGTGAGTCGGGTTTTTGATTAAGGTTGAAGTGTTTGTTGTATTTCTACTCTGTGCATCTGCAACCACATTCGTCTTAGCTTGGTGGTAAACAATCTCTACATCATAACTCTTCACCAACTCAAGCCAAACCTTTCTTGGAAGCATCACTGTGAACAACGAAAAAACCTGATCCATCTGAGACAGTGAGCATTGATGCTAAAATCAATCTCTGCTTGAGCTTCTGAAAATGTGTTTCATAAGCATTGTTCCACACAAACGAACAACCCTTTCAGGTCAACTATGTCGGTAGTGTGGTTATCCTAGAAACAATCTTGCACCAAACGACTATAGTAACCTACTAACCACAAGAACTTCGAACTTCAGTGATCGTAGTCAGGCGAGGCTATTTAGTTACTGCTTCAACTTTTCTTGGACCAACTGAAACTTCATCTCTCGAAACCACGTGCCCTAGAACGAACACCTGTTAAATCCAAAACTCACGCTTAAAAAAACTTGACACATAGTTGGTTGTGCCTTAGGGTTGTTAAAACTCTCCTGAGGTGTGCCTTGTGTTCCTCACCTGACTTGGAGTAAACCAAGATATTATTGATGATCACGATCACATAAGTGTTGAGAAATTCCTTAAACATCTTGTCCATCACTCCATGAACACTAAAAACGCATATGTCAGCCCAAAAAGACCTTACTGTGAACTCATAATGCCCGTATTGGATCTAAACGCCGTCTTGGGAATATCTTTATCTCTTATCCTTAAGAGCCGGTAGCCTGACCGCAGGTCAATCTTTAAACATACTGATGCTCCTTTAGTTTTGCTAGAATCATACTGCAGAGTGTCTTAGAAATAAAGGTTGTCTCTAGCTCGAGCTCAATGTTGGAGTCTACTTCTCAAACCAAAGACAATTTCTGGGAGATCTTCGGAAAACACACCAATGAATTCGTTGACCATAAGGTACGGAGTTTGCTCTCATTTTTTTTTTCAACCTGAGCATCAGTCACACTTGCTAACAAGTTCCCCGCTCCTTGGTTAACAAGTCTCATTGCCTATAAGGCAAATACAACCTTAGGGACAACCCTCTAATCTGGTTCCCCTAAACTTGAAGCTCACTTCTTCTGATGGCTAGTGCTTGCATGGTTTGCATCAGGGGATCATCTAGAGTCTAAGTTCCTGAACTTAGAGCACTTCGTCGCTTCATGCCCATCACTACCACATCTGAGGCACACTTTCGTGCTTCCAGATATTTCCATCATAGTGTTTCTCACCCGTCAGGCATAGGGGTTTATCATAAGGTAAATTTTTCTATTGTGTCAATTGACAGTTTGAAAATTTTGATGCGGCCTACTGGAGGCTCAATTAAATTCCCTCTTCTTATTTGAGCTAGATCCTTGCTTAATAGCTACTGGAGTTGCTTTAGAGTCTACATGCTTGGAAATGTAGCTACCCAAAGGCTGCTGCATAATTTTTCTGGGAAAGAATTGTCATGACCCCGCGAATATCCTCCTTAGGCCCATTAGAAACCTTTTTGTTGACTTCCACCAAAGAAAGGTGCCATTCTTTAACACGGGGACTCGCATAGAGCCTACCGTGCCTTGGGACACATCATGTAGTGAGAGATTTCCTAAATTGAACGCCACACGCTTACCGCTGCACTGGGGCCTACCGACTTCCTGCTGAAGGACTAGATATCATATTTTTGAATGTTCTGGAGGTATCTTACTTCCTCAGTCAAGCCTAGCTGATTCTAGTTTGTCTGCAGTCCTTCACTCAGAGACATTTTCCTGTAGAAACCAAGAAACCTCCAAGGTCAAGTTATTCGTGCTAGGAGCGCTGGTTGAGTGGGCATCTAACTTATTGGTTTCTTGCACACCAGATGGTCCATGACAGGGTCTATCTGTTCTGGGGGTACTTGTCCTCTACCACCTCTGTCATGACCTTGTCCTTTTCCTGCATAACCTCTTCATTGGAGGGGCAAAGCTTAACATATAAGAGGTATCTTAAGGACAAGCTAAATTCATCCATGCTAAACATAACGAGGACAAGCTCATAATAACCCAAGAAACTGAAATTAACTTATTCAAGTTCTCATGCATAACATAGATCATCAATCATTAAACTCTTTCCCACCTTGTACCGACATACCTAGCGATGACGAGGCGTATTTGCTTGTGCTTGGCTATGGAAAATCTGATGCTTACGATGTAAGCGAGTCTACATAACCTAAAAACTGGGCTCTGATAGCAACTGTAACGACCCGACTAAAAAGGGAATAAAAAAATACAAAGGGGGTCGCTACTACATGCACGAAAACGTAAAACTTTTAAAACTTTAAAGGCGGAAGAGACCATAGATAAAATCTTTTCTGTAATAAACTGGGCCCAAACCATAAATCAGTTTACAATAACATAATAGCCAAAACATGATAGTAAATTTTGTAAAGTTGAAAACTAAAAACATCTGAATGCATGAAACTAGGAAACTCGATCCTAGACTTCTAGAGACATGATTTGAAGTTGCATCCCATAGCCTAGCCAAGCCACTGCTCTCGCCACTCGCCTGATGTCATCATCATGTAACACCCAAGTTAGGAGGGGTAAATGAATGAACCGAGGCCACATCTGAATGAGAGGGATCTTGAGGACATGAAAGTATGTTCAAGACAAGCTTAAAAGAATTGATAGATACTACCTATACACACAAGGTGCACCTTCCTTTTCGGTGGCTCAATCATAGGAACTTTGAAGTTAAGCGTGCTTGGCTTGGAGAAGTTCTATTTTGGGTGACCTCCTGGGAATTTTCCTAGGAAGCATGTGAGTGAGGGCAAAGCATGCTAAAAGGACCCCGTGTTGGTTTGTGGGGACAGTCTTCACCCTTGGAAGCAGTTTAAGACGAGTATGGTGACGTGGCCAGGTCGTAGGGGAATGTCGGGGGCCTTAGGTGTCGAAGCCGAATTTCGAATCCTGGGCCTGGGGCGTTCCAGATGGTATCATAGCGAAACCTCTCCCAGTAGGATGTGGTTCGAGGACGAACCAAGGCGGAAGCTGGTGGGCATGCATCTCTAGGCACTCCTTGAAGTACAAAAGAATCACTAACTCCTAGAAAAGACTTAAGATGCAAATGAGATTCTTCAGATGACAAACCATGGAATTGCCCCACGGTTTGCAACATCTTAAACATTACCGGTTTCATTTCAAAAGTTTCTGCTTGAATTTGAGGACGTGCAATCCCTGGATTTAACACATCAAACATTGGAAAAGCATACGATTGAATGGCTCTGGCCCTATCATTTGCTACAAAGATACAGCCTGATTATTTTGTTGCTCATTTTGCTCCAGTGGCGGATTTTGCTACAGCAAACGATTCTGCTGGGGGTTCACTGGATCTTCAGGACCCTACGGAAGACGCGGCACGTTGTCCATTTGATTCTGGTTTCTGCACTGCTCTCTCCTTCTTCTCCTGAATGTCCTCTCGATTTCTGGGTCAAGCTCGAACCTTACTCAGGCGGATCGCTCATGCACCATACTCACACCTGCAAAAACAAAAGAAACAATCAAAAAGTTCTAGCACCAAACCACTAAAACACATACACAAAACATATCAGATAAAAACTTATTCAAGTTCCCTAGTAATGGCACCAAAAACTTGTTGGGTTCCTAGAGCGAGTAAAAATAGGGTATAGAAAGACTCTAGCACTCTGTGCAAGTATACACAGTCCGCAGCAAGTAATAAGTATTTCTCAATCCAAGGATTGAACTTAGCTTTCACTTTATCTATTTTGTATAATTTTTTAATTGTTTCAAATATGGTAAAAATGATTGGTTTTTATAGGAATAATGCTTAAGCAAAAGAAATGACAGAACAACAAGTAAACAAATAGGCAGACAGATTAGAAACAGGCTGGTTAGGATTTAGTAACTGTTTTAAAAGATGCTCTAGCAATATTATTGATCATGCAAAACTCTCGCAGTCTTATTAGCAGATTCCTCCCGGAACTCCAGATCTTTTGGAATGTGTTTCAACCCCAATGAAATACTACCGATCAAGCACTAGGCAACTAGCTATCCCTAGCTCAGTCACTGGCGTTCACTAGTACATAATGATCTAGTGTGATTAATCGCCACACACTCCCTAAACCATCCCTGAAACTAGAGAGAGGTATTCATACTGGCTGGTCTGGTGGGCACAAAGTAGAATTGAGCACAACAATTAATCAAGATGCATAGAATCAATATTTATTACTAGAAATGAAGCACAACAATCACATGTTCCCTAACCAACGCCTAAAGCTACTTAGTTCATAAAGTGTATGGGAACACACATTACAATCTGAGTAAGCATGTCCATAACTACAAGGTAATACAAGAAAAGATTAATTCCCTTGAACAACTTGTAATTGATGGTCTCCTTGGTGGTCTCCAATCTCTCCTCTATTCAGCTCCCAAAGGTGGAAGTAACTTTCCAAGAATGGAATATTTTCTCCCAAAAGTGGAATGAATTTCACTTGGGCAGCCATCTCCTTTTATGGAGTTGAGGCAGGCTTGAATTAGGTTGACCTGGACACGTGGATGGCTCTCCTCACTACAACAAATTTGGGCTTCGATGTCAGTTCTGCACCGTTATTAAACCCCTATGATCACAGATTTGAGTCCGTTGTTGTTCTGGGTGTGATCTAACCTATACGATCACGAATTACAACAATAACGGTTTAAAACCGTCATCAAACGCCTCCGTGATCTTTCATGTATAATCACGAATTACAACAACAACGGTTTAAAACTGTGGTTGTTGTGGGTGTGATTGAACCCCTACGATCACAGATTACAACAATCACGGTTTAAAACTATGGTTGTTTTGGGTGTGATCTAACCCCTACTATCACAGATTACGACAATCACGGTTTAAAACCGTCATCAAACGCCTCTAGGATCTTTCATGTACGATCACAGATTACAATGATGACAGTTTAAAACCGACATCTTTGTCGACCCCTACGATCACGGGTTACAACAATGACAGTTTACAATCGACATATATGACTACCACATATATATGTCATGAAAACCCTACCCATATCCTATATCTATCGTCTAAAAGGAAACAACTACTAGCTACCACGCACAAGGATGAATACACTTCACGTGAAGTTTGACACACGTCTCACCCATTCAATTCGCACATCATCCAGTTGTTCTTGTGTGAACGGATTCTTAGTATTAAACTGCAAAAAAAAAAACAAAAATAAATAAATAAATATTACGATTATAACTAAGTTAAGAAAAAGTACAGTATATATATACACAAAACTAAGTTTAGAAATATAAGAGACTTACGATAGCAGTGATGGGAGTCTCTGGATTATGTAGTAAACTTCATCATGTAGTACTCACATTCAACGCAACCTTGTTGGCAAGGACACTTAAAAAAAACATTATAAGCAACCATTTACTGTGCTTACCTTTACAGGTATCCAAGAAGTCTTTCTTTGCTGCTTCAATTTGGTTGCAATTTTGTGATGTACAGACACAGAAACAAAACTCCATAAAAAAACAAAAACAAAATAAAATCTTACATTTCAATCTTTATTTCTTAATCATCACACCAATGGGCTTCAACCGCATCCAAATACCAAAATCAACGCCATAAGAAAACAATGAAAGAACCATTCATAAACATGGATCTAAGCTTAGGCATGAAAAAAAAAAGTTCCACAAAGTTGGTCTGTGAATGTTTACTTGGTCCACAATAACAATGATAATGATCAAAAGTTGAAAAGTTCCACAAAGTTGGTCTGTGAATGTTTACTTGGTCCACAATAACAACGATAATGATCAAAAGTTGAAAGGTGAAAATTTGCCATTGTAAATGAACAATTGCCTTTTCAGCTTCAGTGCTTTCCAACTCATAATGAAATCTATTTCTGTAAAGTTAGTTTCCACAAAGGAGAAGCATTAAACATAAATTAAAAGGTAAAAAGGACGTTTAACGACAAGCTTTCTGATTTGGGGAAGATAAACTCAAAAGTTAGCCTTGCATATCAACTCAAGATAATGTCATAATGCTTTGCTTGTTTCTATCATGTGTAAATGTAACAAACACATAACATATGTTTATATACTCATTTCAAATTTTAATTAAACTACAAAAAAAATCAATTGATTCTTTTTCCAAACTTTAAACAATGAACTTTATTTTCCACAGTTTTTCAAAGGAAAGTTAGCAGCCATTTAAGTATGTTAATTTCATATCCTAACTTTTGAAACTGTACTTGATTTTGAAAAAGCAAATAAAATAATCAACATACAAAGAAAGAAGAAGCAGAAACGCAAACACCCAACTCACCACCAAAGAAGAATAGACATTCAGGAAGAAATATAGTTACAAGAAACAAGCAAAATTTAATTAATAGATTATTATTCTTCTCTCTTCTTGCTTACAATTATTTTTCAAGTAAAATGCGCAAGCCACAACATCTAGTGATCCAAATAAAAAACTCCAACTCTCCAAGTAACTCACACATTTAGAAGCTTTGAGTAAAATTAGAAAAGCAAAGAGACTAATATATTAAATATTAACCTAGTAAGAAAATTCGATACTAGTGATCCAAATAAAAAAGTCCCACGACATTTCACTGCCTCAAACGGAAACACACAGTCGTCGATTGCTATAAGACCCACTGCAGCGTGATACCGTGACCCAGATCGACCGGAAAAACGAAGCCAACGATGTTGTAGTTCTCTTCCTCTCTGCTTTTCGTATATTTCCCCCTCTCTTGTGTCTTTCAATTGTGAATCACAACCCTAAAGTTAAAGAAGATGGACAATTTACCTACATGCCCCTCTGTATTAAAATATAACAAAAAATGCCCTTAAGATACCTTGTCAATTTTATTTCACATAAAGGAATTCAAAAACTACAAAGAAGTACGCGCAACTAACAAACAACTCTAGTCAAAACAATAACAAACACCTGGTTAAGAGCATTTGTAAAAGTATGGCTGAAATTCTGGTTAAGGCACTCGACACCGGACCAGTTAATGAAGTCGGACAGATCAACCTGGTTAAAAACGAAGCATCAACACGAAGAAAACTAAGCTTAAAGCAACTAAATTCTCAAAATTACTCAATCGCTAGATTCAAGTATAAACATCATCTTTCATCGTTTCTCGAAAATTAAACAATAATTTGAGAACCAAACGCCGGAAACCGGAAAGAAAATATGGAAAGGAATATGCCAAATCATATACTTAGGGCAAAATCGTAGAGAAGAAAAACGTTCGTGGGGGAGAAGACAAAAAACTAGGGGCGCCCAAACCGTTATTTAAGGGAAAAAGAAATTTAGAAACAAAAGGGCCCAAACCGTTATTAAAGTTCATCGTTTGCTTTACCGTTACCATGAATTAAACGGAAAACAAAACGACGTCGTTTTAACCTTAGTTTTTAATAAAACAAATAAATCGACGTTGTTTAAAGGATCGAAACCGTTATTAAAGCCCAACATACAATAACGGGTCGTAACCGTTATTAAAGCCCATGTTAGATGACGGGCTGAAACCGTCATTGAAGTCATCATCTAGTCACGGTTTAAATCCCCGTCATCTATAGATTGACCCAATACTTTAATGAAATAGAACCCAAACCGACATAGAAGCCCATCATATGATAACGGGCCTGAACCGTTATTGAAGTCCACCATGGATGACATGTTAGATGACTGGTGAAAACCGACATCGAAGGTCTACCTTTGATGACGGTTTTAAACTGACATCGTTGAGAAATTTTTACGAAAATTTCCGTCTTTCTCCGAAAAACGTGGCGCCTTTTTTATACACATCTTTAATGACGGGCGATAACCGACATCAAAGGTCTCCCTTTGATGACGGTTTCAAACTGACATCGTTGAGAATTTTTTACGAAAATTTCCGTCTTTCTCCGAAAAATGCAGCGCCTTTTTTATACACATCTTTAATGACGGACGATAACCGACATCGAAGGTCTCCCTTTGATGATGGTTTTAAACCGACATCGATAAGCAATCTTTTTGCGCCCTTTTTAAATTACATTTAATAACGGTTTAAAACCGTCATCGTAGGTTTCCATTTTTTACAAACGTTAGATGACGGATAAGAACCGTCATGGAAGAGTCTTTTTTAATTACGGTGAGAAACCGTCCTTGTACCCCCAAATTTTCAAAAGTTAACAATTTTTCAGGAAAAATGGCATTTTTTTCACAATCTGTCATCTTAGAGTCAATCCGTCATTGTTGTAAAAATACAATCCGACATCGTAGCCCCAAATTGTTGTAGTGGTTGGGATTACAAAACATGGATGGGAAAAAATTCGCGCTAAGCTGGAGCCTGCAAACTCGTAAATGGTGAGCGAGTTTTACACGAACATTGATGAAGAAGAAGGATTCCAGGTGATCGTTCGCGGTGTGGCAGTAGACAGGAGCCCTGAAACGGTCAACTCCTTATTCAATCTACAAGATTTCCCTCACGCATAATACAATGAGATGGCAGCAACGCCATCTAATGAGCAGCTTAATGCGATTGTGTGAGTGGTAGGGATAACAGGGGCTCGGTGACTGGTGAAAACCGACATCGAAGGTCTACCTTTATTGAAGTCAACCATGGATGACATGTTAGATGACTGGTGAAAACCGACATCGAAGGTCTACCTTTGATGACGGTTTTAAACTGACATCGTTGAGAAATTTTTACGAAAATTTCCGTCTTTCTCCGAAAAACGTGGCGCCTTTTTTATACACATCTTTAATGACGGGCGATAACCGACATCAAAGGTCTCCCTTTGATGACGATTTCAAACTGACATCGTTGAGAAATTTTTACGAAAATTTCCGTCTTTCTCCGAAAAATGCAGCACCTTTTTTATACACATCTTTAATGACGGACGATAACCGACATCGAAGGTCTCCCTTTGATGACGGTTTTAAACCGACATCGATAAGCAATCTTTTTGCGCCCTTTTTAAATTACATTTAATAACGGTTTAAAACCGTCATCGTAGGTTTCCATTTTTTACAAACGTTAGATGACGGATAAGAACCGTCATGGAAGAGTCTTTTTTAATTACGGTTAGAAACCGTCCTTGTACCCCCAAATTTTCAAAAGTTAACAATTTTTCGGGAAAAATGGCATTTTTTTCACAATCTGTCATCTTAGAGTCAATCCGTCATTGTTGTAAAAATAAAATCCGACATCGTAGCCCCAAATTGTTGTAGTGGTTGGGATTACAAATCATGGATGGGAACAAATTCGCGCTAAGCTGGAGCCTGCAAACTCGTAAATGGTGTGCGAGTTTTACACGAACATTGATGAAGAAGAAGGATTCCAGGTGATCGTTCGCGGTGTGGCAAGAGACAGGAGCCCTGAAACGGTCAACTCCTTATTCAATCTACAAGATTTCCCTCACGCATAATACAATGAGATGGCAGCAGCGCCATCTAATGAGCAGCTTAATGCGATTGTGTGAGTGGTAGGGATAACAGGGGCTCGGTGACTGGTGAAAACCGACATCGAAGGTCTACCTTTATTGAAGTCCACCATGGATGACATGTTAGATGACTGGTGAAAACCGACATCGAAGGTCTACCTTTGATGACGGTTTTAAACTGACATCGTTGAGAAATTTTTACGAAAATTTCCGTCTTTCTCCGAAAAACGTGGCACCTTTTTTATACACATCTTTTATGACGGGCGATAACCGACATCAAAGGTCTCCCTTTGATGACGATTTCAAACTGACATCGTTGAGAAATTTTTACGAAAATTTCCGTCTTTCTCCGAAAAATGCAGCGCCTTTTTTATACACATCTTTAATGACGGACGATAACCGACATCGAAGGTCTCCCTTTGATGACGGTTTTAAACTGACATCGATAAGCAATCTTTTTGCGCCCTTTTAAAATTACATTTAATAACGGATTAAAACCGTCATCGTAGGTTTCCATTTTTTACAAACGTTAGATGACGGATAAGAACCGTCATGGAAGAGTCTTTTTTAATTACGGTTAGAAACCGTCCTTGTACCCCCAAATTTTCAAAAGTTAACAATTTTTCGGGAAAAATGGCATTTTTTTCACAATCTGTCATCTTAGAGTCAATCCGTCATTGTTGTAAAAATAAAATCCGACATCGTAGCCCCAAATTGTTGTAGTGGTTGGGATTACAAATCATGGATGGGAACAAATTCGCGCTAAGCTGGAGCCTGCAAACTCGTAAATGGTGTGCGAGTTTTACATGAACATTGATGAAGAAGAAGGATTCCAGGTGATCGTTCGCGGTGTGGCAGTAGACAGGAGCCCTGAAACGGTCAACTCCTTATTCAATCTACAAGATTTCCCTCACGCATAATACAATGAGATGGCAGCAGCGCCATCTAATGAGCAGCTTAATGCGATTGTGTGAGTGGTAGGGATAACAGGGGCTGGGTGACTGGTGAAAACCGACATCGAAGGTCTACCTTTATTGAAGTCCACCATGGATGACATGTTAGATGACTGGTGAAAACCGACATCGAAGGTCTACCTTTGATGACGGTTTTAAACTGACATCGTTGAGAAGTTTTTACGAAAATTTCCGTCTTTCTCCGAAAAACGTGGCGCCTTTTTTATACACATCTTTAATGACGGGCGATAACCGACATCAAAGGTCTCCCTTTGATGACGGTTTCAACTGACATCGTTGAGAAATTTTTACGAAAATTTCCGTCTTTCTCCGAAAAATGCAGCGCCTTTTTTATACACATCTTTAATGACGGACGATAACCGACATCGAAGGTCTCCCTTTGATGACGGTTTTAAACCGACATCGATAAGCAATCTTTTTGTGACCTTTTTAAATTACATTTAATAACGGTTTAAAACCGTCATCGTAGGTTTCCATTTTTTACAAACGTTAGATGACGGATAAGAACCGTCATGGAAGAGTCTTTTTTAATTACGGTTCGAAACCGTCCTTGTACCCCCAAATTTTCAAAAGTTAACAATTTTTCGGGAAAAATGGCATTTTTTTCACAATCTGTCATCTTAGAGTCAATCCGTCATTGTTGTAAAAATAAAATCCGACATCGTAGCCCCAAATTGTTGTAGTGGTTGGGATTACAAATCATGGATGGGAAAAAATTCGTGCTAAGCTGGAGCCTGCAAACTCGTAAATGGTGTGCGAGTTTTACACGAACATTGATGAAGAAGAAGGATTCCAGGTGATCGTTCGCGGTGTGGCAGTAGACAGGAGCCCTGAAACGGTCAACTCCTTATTCAATCTACAAGATTTCCCTCACGCATAATACAATGAGATGGCAGCAGCGCCATCTAATGAGCAGCTTAATGCGATTGTGTGAGTGGTAGGGATAACAGGGGCTCGGTGACTGGTGAAAACCGACATCTAAGGTCTACCTTTATTGAAGTCCACCATGGATGACATGTTAGATGACTGGTGAAAACCGATATCGAAGGTCTACCTTTGATGACGGTTTTAAACTGACATCGTTGAGAAGTTTTTACGAAAATTTCCGTCTTTCTCCGAAAAACGTGGCGCCTTTTTTATACACATCTTTAATGACGGGCGATAACCGACATCAAAGGTCTCCCTTTGATGACGGTTTGAAACTGACATCGTTGAGAAATTTTTACGAAAATTTCCGTCTTTCTCCGAAAAATGCAGCGCCTTTTTTATACACATCTTTAATGACGGACGATAACCGACATCGAAGGTCTCCCTTTGATGACGGTTTTAAACTGACATCGATAAGCAATCTTTTTGTGACCTTTTTAAATTACATTTAATAACGGTTTAAAACCGTCATCGTAGGTTTCCATTTTTTACAAACGTTAGATGACGGATAAGAACCGTCATGGAAGAGTCGTTTTTAATTACGGTTAGAAACCGTCCTTGTACCCCCAAATTTTCAAAAGTTAACAATTTTTCGGGAAAAATGGCATTTTTTTCACAATCTGTCATCTTAGAGTCAATCCGTCATTGTTGTAAAAATAAAATCCGACATCGTAGCCCCAAATTGTTGTAGTGGTTGGGATTACAAATCATGGATGGGAACAAATTCGCGCTAAGCTGGAGCCTGAAAACTCGTAAATGGTGTGCTAGTTTTACACGAACATTGATGAAGAAGAAGGATTCCAGGTGATCGTTCGCAGTGTGGCAGTAGACAGGAGCCCTGAAACGGTCAACTCCTTATTCAATCTACAAGATTTCCCTCACGCATAATACAATGAGATGCCAGCAGCGCCATCTAATGAGCAGCTTAATGCGATTGTGTGAGTGGTAGGGATAACAGGGGCTCGGTGACTGGTGAAAACTGACATCGAAGGTCTACCTTTATTGAAGTCCACCATGGATGACATGTTAGATGACTGGTCAAAACCGACATCGAAGGTCTACCTTTGATGACGGTTTTAAACTGACATCGTTGAGAAGTTTTTACGAAAATTTCCGTCTTTCTCCGAAAAACGTGGCGCCTTTTTTATACACATCTTTAATGACGGGCGATAACCGACATCAAAGGTCTCCCTTTTATGACGGTTTCAAACTGACATCGTTGAGAAGTTTTTTTGAAAATTTCCGTCTTTCTCTGAAAACGTGGCGCCTTTTTTATACACATCTTTAATGACGGGCGATAACCGACATCAAAGGTCTCCCTTTGATGACGATTTCAAACTGACATCGTTGAGAAATTTTTACGAAAATTTCCGTCTTTGTCCGAAAAATGCAGCACCTTTTTTATACACATCTTTAATGACGGACGATAACCGACATCGAAGGTCTCCCTTTGATGACGGTTTTAAACCGACATCGATAAGCAATCTTTTTGCGCCCTTTTTAAATTACATTTAATAACGGTTTAAAACTGTCATCGTAGGTTTCCATTTTTTACAAACGTTAGATGACGGATAAGAAC
Organism: Luffa acutangula; assembly: GCA_036850905.1. Lineage (NCBI taxonomy): Eukaryota > Viridiplantae > Streptophyta > Magnoliopsida > Cucurbitales > Cucurbitaceae > Luffa > Luffa acutangula. The sequence goes on from CM072087.1 coordinate 13,383,333, forward strand.
CGTCATGGAAGAGTCGTTTTTAATTACGGTTAGAAACCGTCCTTGTACCCCCAAATTTTCAAAAGTTAACAATTTTTCGGGAAAAATGGCATTTTTTTCACAATCTGTCATCTTAGAGTCAATCCGTCATTGTTGTAAAAATAAAATCCGACATCGTAGCCCCAAATTGTTGTAGTGGTTGGGATTACAAATCATGGATGGGAACAAATTCGCGCTAAGCTGGAGCCTGAAAACTCGTAAATGGTGTGCTAGTTTTACACGAACATTGATGAAGAAGAAGGATTCCAGGTGATCGTTCGCAGTGTGGCAGTAGACAGGAGCCCTGAAACGGTCAACTCCTTATTCAATCTACAAGATTTCCCTCACGCATAATACAATGAGATGCCAGCAGCGCCATCTAATGAGCAGCTTAATGCGATTGTGTGAGTGGTAGGGATAACAGTGGCTCGGTGACTGGTGAAAACTGACATCGAAGGTCTACCTTTATTGAAGTCCACCATGGATGACATGTTAGATGACTGGTGAAAACCGACATCGAAGGTCTACCTTTGATGACGGTTTTAAACTGACATCGTTGAGAAATTTTTACGAAAATTTTCGTCTTTCTCCGAAAAACGTGGCGCCTTTTTTATACACATCTTTAATGACGGGCGATAACCGACATCAAAGGTCTCCCTTTTATGACGATTTCAAACGGACATCGTTGAGAAATTTTACGAAAATTTCCGTCTTTCTCCGAAAAATGCAGCGCCTTTTTTATACACATCTTTAATGACGGACGATAACCGACATCGAAGGTCTCCCTTTGATGACAGTTTTAAACCGACATCGATAAGCAATCTTTTTGCGCCCTTTTTAAATTACATTTAATAACGGTTTAAAACCGTCATCGTAGGTTTCCATTTTTTACAAACGTTAGATGACGGTTTCAAACTGACATCGTTGAGAAATTTTAACGAAAATTGTCGTCTTTCTCCGAAAAATGCAGCCCCTTTTTTATACACATCTTTAATGACGGACGATAACCGACAACAAAGGTCTCCCTTTGATGACGGTTTTAAACCGACATCGATAAGCAATCTTTTTGCGCCCTTTTTAAATTACATTTAATAACGGTTTAAAACTGTCATCGTAGGTTTCCATTTTTTACAAACGTTAGATGACGGATAAGAACCGTCATGGAAGAGTCGTTTTTAATTACGGTTAGAAACCGTCCTTGTACCCCCAAATTTTCAAAAGTTAACAATTTTTCGGGAAAAATGGCATTTTTTTCACAATCTGTCATCTTAGAGTCAATCCGTCATTGTTGTAAAAATAAAATCCGACATCGTAGCCCCAAATTGTTGTAGTGGTTGGGATTACAAATCATGGATGGGAACAAATTCGCGCTAAGCTGGAGCCTGCAAACTCGTAAATGGTGTGCGAGTTTTACACGAACATTGATGAAGAAGAAGGATTCCAGGTGATCGTTCGCGGTGTGGCAAGAGACAGGAGCCCTGAAACGGTCAACTCCTTATTCAATCTACAAGATTTCCCTCACGCATAATACAATGAGATGGCAGCAGCGCCATCTAATGAGCAGCTTAATGCGATTGTGTGAGTGGTAGGGATAACAGGGGCTGGGTGACTGGTGAAAACCGACATCGAAGGTCTACCTTTATTGAAGTCCACCATGGATGACATGTTAGATGACTGGTGAAAACCGACATCGAAGGTCTACCTTTGATGACGGTTTTAAACTGACATCGTTGAGAAATTTTTACGAAAATTTCCGTCTTTCTCCGAAAAACGTGGCGCCTTTTTTATACACATCTTTAATGACGGGCGATAACCGACATCAAAGGTCTCCCTTTGATGACGATTTCAAACGGACATCGTTGAGAAATTTTTACGAAAATTTCCGTCTTTCTCCGAAAAATGCAGCGCCTTTTTTATACACATCTTTAATGACGGACGATAACCGACATCGAAGGTCTCCCTTTGATGACGGTTTTAAACCGACATCGATAAGCAATCTTTTTGCGCCCTTTTTAAATTACATTTAATAACGGTTTAAAACCGTCATCGTAGGTTTCCATTTTTTACAAACGTTAGATGACGGATAAGAACCGTCATGGAAGAGTCTTTTTTAATTACGGTTAGAAACCGTCCTTGTACCCCCAAATTTTCAAAAGTTAACAATTTTTCGGGAAAAATGGCATTTTTTTCACAATCTGTCATCTTAGAGTCAATCCGTCATTGTTGTAAAAATAAAATCCGACATCCTAGCCCCAAATTGTTGTAGTGGTTGGGATTACAAATCATGGATGGGAACAAATTCGCGCTAAGCTGGAGCCTGCAAACTCGTAAATGGTGTGCTAGTTTTACACGAACATTGATGAAGAAGAAGGATTCAAGGTGATCGTTCGCAGTGTGGCAGTAGACAGGAGCCCTGAAACGGTCAACTCCTTATTCAATCTACAAGATTTCCCTCACGCATAATACAATGAGATGGCAGCAGCGCCATCTAATGAGCAGCTTAATGCGATTGTGTGAGTGGTAGGGATAACAGGGGCTCGGTGACTGGTGAAAACTGACATCGAAGGTCTACCTTTATTGAAGTCCACCATGGATGACATGTTAGATGACTGGTCAAAACCGACATCGAAGGTCTACCTTTGATGACGGTTTTAAACTGACATCGTTGAGAAGTTTTTACGAAAATTTCCGTCTTTCTCCGAAAAACGTGGCGCCTTTTTTATACACATCTTTAATGACGGGCGATAACCGACATCAAAGGTCTCCCTTTTATGACGGTTTCAAACTGACATCGTTGAGAAGTTTTTTCGAAAATTTCCGTCTTTCTCTGAAAACGTGGCGCCTTTTTTATACACATCTTTAATGACGGGCGATAACCGACATCAAAGGTCTCCCTTTGATGACGATTTCAAACTGACATCGTTGAGAAATTTTTACGAAAATTTCCGTCTTTGTCCGAAAAATGCAGCACCTTTTTTAGACACATCTTTAATGACGGACGATAACCGACATCGAAGGTCTCCCTTTGATGACGGTTTTAAACCGACATCGATAAGCAATCTTTTTGCGCCCTTTTTAAATTACATTTAATAACGGTTTAAAACTGTCATCGTAGGTTTCCATTTTTTACAAACGTTAGATGACGGATAAGAACCGTCATGGAAGAGTCGTTTTTAATTACGGTTAGAAACCGTCCTTGTACCCCCAAATTTTCAAAAGTTAACAATTTTTCGGGAAAAATGGCATTTTTTTCACAATCTGTCATCTTAGAGTCAATCCGTCATTGTTGTAAAAATAAAATCCGACATCGTAGCCCCAAATTGTTGTAGTGGTTGGGATTACAAATCATGGATGGGAACAAATTCGCGCTAAGCTGGAGCCTGCAAACTCGTAAATGGTGTGCTAGTTTTACACGAACATTGATGAAGAAGAAGGATTCCAGGTGATCGTTCGCAGTGTGGCAGTAGACAGGAGCCCTGAAACGGTCAACTCCTTATTCAATCTACAAGATTTCCCTCACGCATAATACAATGAGATGCAAGCAGCGCCATCTAATGAGCAGCTTAATGCGATTGTGTGAGTGGTAGGGATAACAGTGGCTCGGTGACTGGTGAAAACTGACATCGAAGGTCTACCTTTATTGAAGTCCACCATGGATGACATGTTAGATGACTGGTGAAAACCGACATCGAAGGTCTACCTTTGATGACGGTTTTAAACTGACATCGTTGAGAAATTTTTACGAAAATTTCCGTCTTTCTCCGAAAAACGTGGCGCCTTTTTTATACACAACTTTAATGACGGGCGATAACCGACATCAAAGGTCTCCCTTTGATGACGATTTCAAACGGACATCGTTGAGAAATTTTAACGAAAATTTCCGTCTTTCTCCGAAAAATGCAGCGCCTTTTTTATACACATCTTTAATGACGGACGATAACCGATATCGAAGGTCTCCCTTTGATGACGGTTTTAAACCGACATCGATAAGCAATCTTTTTGCGCCCTTTTTAAATTACATTTAATAACGGTTTAAAACCGTCATCGTAGGTTTCCATTTTTTACAAACGTTAGATGACGGATAAGAACCGTCATGGAAGAGTCTTTTTTAATTACGGTTAGAAACCGTCCTTGTACCCCCAAATTTTCAAAAGTTAACAATTTTTCGGGAAAAATGGCATTTTTTTCACAATCTGTCATCTTAGAGTCAATCCGTCATTGTTGTAAAAATAAAATCCGACATCGTAGCCCCAAATTGTTGTAGTGGTTGGGATTACAAATCATGGATGGGAACAAATTCGCGCTAAGCTGGAGCCTGCAAACTCGTAAATGGTGTGCTAGTTTTACACGAACATTAATGAAGAAGAAGGATTCCAGGTGATCGTTCGCAGTGTGGCAGTAGACAGGAGCCCTGAAACGGTCAACTCCTTATTCAATCTACAAGATTTCCCTCACGCATAATACAATGAGATGGCAGCAGCGCCATCTAATGAGCAGCTTAATGCGATTGTGTGAGTGGTAGGGATAACAGGGGCTCGGTGACAGGTGCAAACTGACATCGAAGGTCTACCTTTATTGAAGTCCACCATGGATGACATGTTAGATGACTGGTGAAAACCGACATCGAAGGTCTACCTTTGATGACGGTTTTAAACTGACATCGTTGAGAAATTTTTACGAAAATTTCCGTCTTTCTCCGAAAAACGTGGCGCCTTTTTTATACACATCTTTAATGACGGGCGATAACCGACATCAAAGGTCTCCCTTTTATGACGGTTTCAAACTGACATCGTTGAGAAGTTTTTACGAAAATTTTCGTCTTTCTCCGAAAAACGTGGCGCCTTTTTTATACACATCTTTAATGACGGGCGATAACCGACATCAAAGGTCTCCCTTTGATGACGGTTTCAAACTGACATCGTTGAGAAATTTTTACGAAAATTTCCGTCTTTCTCCGAAAAATGCAGTGCCTTTTTTATACACATCTTTAATGACGGACGATAACCGACATCGAAGGTCTCCCTTTGATGACAGTTTTAAACCGACATCGATAAGCAATCTTTTTGCGCCCTTTTTAAATTACATTTAATAACGGTTTAAAACCGTCATCGTAGGTTTCCATTTTTTACAAACGTTAGATGACGGTTTCAAACTGACATCGTTGAGAAATTTTTACGAAAATTGTCGTCTTTCTCCGAAAAATGCAGCCCCTTTTTTATACACATCTTTAATGACGGACGATAACCGACAACAAAGGTCTCCCTTTGATGACGGTTTTAAACCGACATCGATAAGCAATCTTTTTGCGCCCTTTTTAAATTACATTTAATAACGGTTTAAAACTGTCATCGTAGGTTTCCATTTTTTACAAACGTTAGATGACGGATAAGAACCGTCATGGAAGAGTCGTTTTTAATTACGGTTAGAAACCGTCCTTGTACCCCCAAATTTTCAAAAGTTAACAATTTTTCGGGAAAAATGGCATTTTTTTCACAATCTGTCATCTTAGAGTCAATCCGTCATTGTTGTAAAAATAAAATCCGACATCGTAGCCCCAAATTGTTGTAGTGGTTGGGATTACAAATCATGGATGGGAACAAATTCGCGCTAAGCTGGAGCCTGCAAACTCGTAAATGGTGTGCGAGTTTTACACGAACATTGATGAAGAAGAAGGATTCCAGGTGATCGTTCGCGGTGTGGCAGTAGACAGGAGCCCTGAAACGGTCAACTCCTTATTCAATCTACAAGATTTCCCTCACGCATAATACAATGAGATGGCAGCAGCGCCATCTAATGAGCAGCTTAATGCGATTGTGTGAGTGGTAGGGATAACAGGGGCTGGGTGACTGGTGAAAACCGACATCGAAGGTCTACCTTTATTGAAGTCCACCATGGATGACATGTTAGATGACTGGTGAAAACCGACATCGAAGGTCTACCTTTGATGACGGTTTTAAACTGACATCGTTGAGAAATTTTTACGAAAATTTCCGTCTTTCTCCGAAAAACGTGGCGCCTTTTTTATACACATCTTTAATGACGGGCGATAACCGACATCAAAGGTCTCCCTTTGATGACGATTTCAAACGGACATCATTGAGAAATTTTTACGAAAATTTCCGTCTTTCTCCGAAAAATGCAGCGCCTTTTTTATACACATCTTTAATGACGGACGATAACCGACATCGAAGGTCTCCCTTTGATGACGGTTTTAAACCGACATCGATAAGCAATCTTTTTGCACCCTTTTTAAATTACATTTAATAACGGTTTAAAACCGTCATCGTAGGTTTCCATTTTTTACAAACGTTAGATGACGGATAAGAACCGTCATGGAAGAGTCTTTTTTAATTACGGTTAGAAACCGTCCTTGTACCCCCAAATTTTCAAAAGTTAACAATTTTTTCGGGAAAAATGGCATTTTTTTCACAATCTGTCATCTTAGAGTCAATCCGTCATTGTTGTAAAAATAAAATCCGACATCGTAGCCCCAAATTGTTGTAGTGGTTGGGATTACAAATCATGGATGGGAACAAATTCGCGCTAAGCTGGAGCCTGCAAACTCGTAAATGGTGTGCTAGTTTTACACGAACATTGATGAAGAAGAAGGATTCCAGGTGATCGTTCGCGGTGTGGCAGTAGACAGGAGCCCTGAAACGGTCAACTCCTTATTCAATCTACAAGATTTCCCTCACGCATAATACAATGAGATGGCAGCAGCGCCATCTAATGAGCAGCTTAATGCGATTGTGTGAGTGGTAGGGATAACAGGGGCTCGGTGACTGGTGAAAACTGACATCGAAGGTCTACCTTTATTGAAGTCCACCATGGATGACATGTTAGATGACTGGTCAAAACCGACATCGAAGGTCTACCTTTGATGACGGTTTTAAACTGACATCGTTGAGAAGTTTTTACGAAAATTTCCATCTTTCTCCGAAAAACGTGGCGCCTTTTTTATACACATCTTTAATGACGGGCGATAACCGACATCAAAGGTCTCCCTTTTATGACGGTTTCAAACTGACATCGTTGACAAGTTTTTTCGAAAATTTCCGTCTTTCTCTGAAAAACGTGGCGCCTTTTTTATACACATCTTTAATGACGGGCGATAACCGACATCAAAGGTCTCCCTTTGATGACGATTTCAAACTGACATCGTTGAGAAATTTTTACGAAAATTTCCGTCTTTGTCCGAAAAATGCAGCACCTTTTTTATACACATCTTTAATGACGGACGATAACCGACATCGAAGGTCTCCCTTTGATGACGGTTTTAAACCGACATCGATAAGCAATCTTTTTGCGCCCTTTTTAAATTACATTTAATAACGGTTTAAAACTGTCATCGTAGGTTTCCATTTTTTACAAACGTTAGATGACGGATAAGAACCGTCATGGAAGAGTCGTTTTTAATTACGGTTAGAAACCGTCCTTGTACCCCCAAATTTTCAAAAGTTAACAATTTTTCGGGAAAAATGGCATTTTTTTCACAATCTGTCGTCTTAGAGTCAATCCGTCATTGTTGTAAAAATAAAATCCGACATCGTAGCCCCAAATTGTTGTAGTGGTTGGGATTACAAATCATGGATGGGAACAAATTCGCGCTATGCTGGAGCCTGCAAACTCGTAAATGGTGTGCTAGTTTTACACGAACATTAATGAAGAAGAAGGATTCCAGGTGATCGTTCGCAGTGTGGCAGTAGAAAGGAGCCCTGAAACGGTCAACTCCTTATTCAATCTACAAGATTTCCCTCACGCATAATACAATGAGATGGCAGCAGCGCCATCTAATGAGCAGCTTAATGCGATTGTGTGAGTGGTAGGGATAACAGGGGCTCGGTGACTGGTGAAAACCGACATCGAAGGTCTACCTTTATTGAAGTCCACCATGGATGAAATGTTAGATGACTGGTGAAAACCGACATCGAAGGTCTACCTTTGATGACGGTTTTAAACTGACATCGTTGAGAAGTTTTTACGAAAATTTCCGTCTTTCTCCGAAAAACGTGGCGCCTTTTATATACACATCTTTAATGACGGGCGATAACCGACATCAAAGGTCTCCCTTTGATGACGGTTTCAAACTGACATCGTTGAGAAATTTTTACGAAAATTTCCGTCTTTCTCCGAAAAATTCAGCGCCTTTTTTCAAAAGTTTCAAAAGTTAACATTTTTTCGGGAAAAAATGGCATTTTTTTCACAATATGTCATCTTAGAGTCAATCCGTCATTGTTGTAAAAATACAATCCGACATCGTAGCCCCAAATTGTTGTAGTGGTTGGGATTACAAATCATGGATGGGAACAAATTCGCGCTAAGCTGGAGCCTGCAAACTCGTAAATGGTGTGCGAGTTTTACACGAACATTGATGAAGAAGAAGGATTCCAGGTGATCGTTCGCGGTGTGGCAGTAGACAGGATCCCTGAAACGGTCAACTCCTTATTCAATCTACAAGATTTCCCTCACGCATAATACAATGAGATGGCAGCAGCGCCATCTAATGAGCAGCTTAATGCGATTGTGTGAGTGGTAGGGATAACAGGGGCTCGGTGACTGGTGAAAACCGACATCGAAGGTCTACCTTTATTGAAGTCCACCATGGATGACATGTTAGATGACTGGTGAAAACCGACATCGAAGGTCTACCTTTGATGACGGTTTTAAACTGACATCGTTGAGAAGTTTTTACGAAAATTTCCGTCTTTCTCCGAAAAACGTGGCACCTTTTTTATACACATCTTTAATAACAGGCGATAACCGACATCAAAGGTCTCCCTTTGATGACGGTTTCAAACTGACATCGTTGAGAAATTTTTACGAAAATTTCCGTCTTTCTCCGAAAAATGCAGCGCCTTTTTTATACACATATTTAATGACGGACGATAACCGAAATCGAAGGTCTCCCTTTGATGACGGTTTTCAACCGACATCGATAAGCAATCTTTTTGCGCCCTTTTTAAATTACATTTAATAACGGTTTAAAACCGTCATCGTAGGTTTCCATTTTTTACAAACGTTAGATGACGGATAAGAACCGTCATGGAAGAGTCTTTTTTAATTACGGTTAGAAACCGTCATTGTACCCCCAAATTTTCAAAAGTTAACATTTTTTCGGGAAAAAATGACATTTTTTTCACAATCTGTCATCTTAGAGTCAATCCGTCATTGTTGTAAAAATACAATCCGACATCGTAGCCCCAAATTGTTGTAGTGGTTGGGATTACAAATCATGGATGGGAACAAATTCGCGCTAAGCTGGAGCCTGCAAACTCGTAAATGGTGTGCGAGTTTTACACGAACATTGATGAAGAAGAAGGATTCCAGGTGATCGTTCGCGGTGTGGCAGTAGACAGGAGCCCTGAAACGGTCAACTCCTTATTCAATCTACAAGATTTCCCTCACGCATAATACAATGAGATGGCAGCAGCGCCATCTAATGAGCAGCTTAATGCGATTGTGTGAGTGGTAGGGATAACAGGGGCTCGGTGACTGGTGAAAACCGACATCGAAGGTCTACCTTTATTGAAGTCCACCATGGATGACATGTTAGATGACTGGTGAAAACCGACATCGAAGGTCTACCTTTGATGACGGTTTTAAACTGACATCGTTGAGAAGTTTTTACGAAAATTTCCGTCTTTCTCCGAAAAACGTGGCGCCTTTTTTATACACATCTTTAATGACGGGCGATAACCGACATCAAAGGTCTCCCTTTGATGACGGTTTCAAACTGACATCGTTGAGAAATTTTTACGAAAATTTCCGTCTTTCTCCGAAAAATGCAGCGCCTTTTTTATACACATCTTTAATGACGGACGATAACCGACATCGAAGGTCTCCCTTTGATGACGGTTTTCAACCGACATCGATAAGCAATCTTTTTGCGCCATTTTTAAATTACATTTAATAACGGTTTTAAAACCGTCATCGTAGGTTTCCATTTTTTTACAAACGTTAGATGACGGATAAGAACCGTCATGGAAGAGTCTTTTTTAATTACAGTTAGAAACCGTCATTGTACCCCCAAATTTTCAAAAGTTAACATTTTTTCGGGAAAAAAATGGCATTTTTTTCACAATCTGTCATCTTAGAGTCAATCCGTCATTGTTGTAAAAATACAATCCGACATCGTAGCCCCAAATTGTTGTAGTGGTTGGGATTACAAATCATGGATGGGAACAAATTCGCGCTAAGCTGGAGCCTGCAAACTCGTAAATGGTGTGCGAGTTTTACACGAACATTGATGAAGAAGAAGGATTCCAGGTGATCGTTCGCGGTGTGGCAGTAGGCAGGAGCCCTGAAACGGTCAACTCCTTATTCAATCTACAAGATTTCCCTCACGCATAATACAATGAGATGGCAGCAGTGCCATCCAATGAGCAGCTTAATGCGATTGTGTGAGTGGTAGGGATAACAGGGGCTCGATGACTGGTGAAAACCGACATCGAAGGTCTACCTTTATTGAAGTCCACCATGGATGACATGTTAGATGACTGGTGAAAACCGACATGGAAGGTCTACCTTTGATGACGGTTTTAAACTGACATCGTTGAGAAGTTTTTACGAAAATTTCCGTCTTTCTCCGAAAAACGTGGCGCCTTTTTACACATCTTTAATGACGGGCGATAACCGACATCAAAGGTCTCCCTTTGATGACGGTTTCAAACTGACATCGTTGAGAAATTTTTACGAAAATTTCCGTCTTTCTCCGAAAAATGCAGCGCCTTTTTTATACACATCTTTAATGACGGACGTCAACCGACATCGAAGGTCTCCCTTTGATGACGATTTTAAAACGACATCGATAAGCAATCTTTTTGCGCCCTTTTTAAATTACATTTAATAACGGTTTAAAACCGTCATCGTAGGTTTCCATTTTTTACAAACGTTAGATGACGGATAAGAACCGTCATGGAAGAGTCTTTTTTAATTACGGTTAGAAACCGTCATTGTACCCCCAAATTTTCAAAAGTTAACATTTTTTCGGGAAAAAAATGACATTTTTTTTCACAATCTGTCATCTTAGAGTCAATCCGTCATTGTTGTAAAAATACAATCCGACATCGTAGCCCCAAATTGTTGTAGTGGTTGGGATTACAAATCATGGATGGGAACAAATTCGCGCTAAGCTGGAGCCTGCAAACTCGTAAATGGTGTGCGAGTTTTACACGAACATTGATGAAGAAGAAGGATTCCAGGTGATCGTTCGCGGTGTGGCAGTAGACAGGAGCCCTGAAACGGTCAACTCCTTATTCAATCTACAAGATTTCCCTCACGCATAATACAATGAGATGGCAGCAGCGCCATCTAATGAGCAGCTTAATGCGATTGTGTGAGTGGTAGGGATAACAGGGGCTCGGTGACTGGTGAAAACCGACATCGAAGGTCTACCTTTATTGAAGTCCACCATGGATGACATGTTAGATGACTGGTGAAAACCGACATCGAAGGTCTACCTTTGATGACGGTTTTAAACTGACATCGTTGAGAAGTTTTTACGAAAATTTCCGTCTTTCTCCGAAAAACGTGGCGCCTTTTTTATACACATCTTTAATGACGGGCGATAACCGACATCAAAGGTCTCCCTTTGATGACGGTTTCAAACTGACATCGTTGAGAAATTTTTACGAAAATTTCCGTCTTTCTCCGAAAAATGCAGCGCCTTTTTTATACACATCTTTAATGACGGACGATAACCGACATCGAAGGTCTCCCTTTGATGACGGTTTTCAACCGACATCGATAAGCAATCTTTTTGCGCCATTTTTAAATTACATTTAATAACGGTTTAAAACCGTCATCGTAGGTTTCCATTTTTTACAAACGTTAGATGACGGATAAGAACCGTCATGGAAGAGTCTTTTTTAATTACAGTTAGAAACCGTCATTGTACCCCCAAATTTTCAAAAGTTAACATTTTTTCGGGAAAAAATGGCATTTTTTTCACAATCTGTCATCTTAGAGTCAATCCGTCATTGTTGTAAAAATACAATCCGACATCGTAGCCCCAAATTGTTGTAGTGGTTGGGATTACAAATCATGGATGGGAACAAATTCGCGCTAAGCTGGAGCCTGCAAACTCGTAAATGGTGTGCGAGTTTTACACGAACATTGATGAAGAAGAAGGATTCCAGGTGATCGTTCGCGGTGTGGCAGTAGGCAGGAGCCCTGAAACGGTCAACTCCTTATTCAATCTACAAGATTTCCCTCACGCATAATACAATGAGATGGCAGCAGTGCCATCCAATGAGCAGCTTAATGCGATTGTGTGAGTGGTAGGGATAACAGGGGCTCGATGACTGGTGAAAACCGACATCGAAGGTCTACCTTTATTGAAGTCCACCATGGATGACATGTTAGATGACTGGTGAAAACCGACATGGAAGGTCTACCTTTGATGACGGTTTTAAACTGACATCGTTGAGAAGTTTTTACGAAAATTTCCGTCTTTCTCCGAAAAACGTGGCGCCTTTTTACACATCTTTAATGACGGGCGATAACCGACATCAAAGGTCTCCCTTTGATGACGGTTTCAAACTGACATCGTTGAGAAATTTTTACGAAAATTTCCGTCTTTCTCCGAAAAATGCAGCGCCTTTTTTATACACATCTTTAATGACGGACGTCAACCGACATCGAAGGTCTCCCTTTGATGACGATTTTAAAACGACATCGATAAGCAATCTTTTTGCGCCCTTTTTAAATTACATTTAATAACGGTTTAAACCGTCATCGTAGGTTTCCAGTTTTTACAAACGTTAGATGACGGATAAGAACCGTCATCGAAGAGTCTTTTTTAATTACGGTTAGAAACCGTCATTGTACCCCCAAATTTTCAAAAGTTAACATTTTTTCGGGAAAAAATGGCATTTTTTTCACAATCTGTCATCTTAGAGTCAATCCGTCATTGTTGTAAAAATACAATCCGACATCGTAGCCCCAAATTGTTGTAGTGGTTGGGATTACAAATCATGGATGGGAACAAATTCGCACTAAGCTGGAGCCTGCAAACTCGTAAATGGTGTGCGAGTTTTACACGAACATTGATGAAGAAGAAGGATTTCAGGTGATCGTTCGCGGTGTGGCAGTAGGAAGGAGCCCTGAAACGGTCAACTCCTTATTCAATCTACAAGATTTCCCTCACGCATAATACAATGAGATGGCAGCAGCGCCATCTAATGAGCAGCTTAATGCGATTGTGTGAGTGGTAGGGATAACAGGGGCTCGGTGACTGGTGAAAACCGACATCGAAGGTCTACCTTTATTGAAGTCCACCATGGATGACATGTTAGATGACTGGTGAAAACCGACATCGAAGGTCTACCTTTGATGACGGTTTTAAACTGACATCGTTGAGAAGTTTTTACGAAAATTTCCGTCTTTCTCCGAAAAACGTGGCGCCTTTTTTATACACATCTTTAATGACGGGCGATAACCGACATCAAAGGTCTCCCTTTGATGACGGTTTCAAACTGACATCGTTGAGAAATTTTTACGAAAATTTCCGTCTTTCTCCGAAAAATGCAGCGCCTTTTTTATACACATCTTTAATGACGGACGATAACCGACATCGAAGGTCTCCCTTTGATGACGGTTTTCAACCGACATCGATAAGCAATCTTTTTGCGCCCTTTTTAAATTACATTTAATAACGGTTTAAAACCGTCATCGTAGGTTTCCATTTTTTACAAACGTTAGATGACGGATAAGAACTGTCATGGAAGAGTCTTTTTTAATTACGGTTAGAAACCGTCATTGTACCCCCAAATTTTCAAAAGTTAACATTTTTTCGGGAAAAAATGGCATTTTTTTCACAATCTGTCATCTTAGAGTCAATCCGTCATTGTTGTAAAAATACAATCCGACATCGTAGATCCAAATTGTTGTAGTGGTTGGGATTACAAATCATGGATGGGAACAAATTCGCGCTAAGCTGGAGCCTGCAAACTCGTAAATGGTGTGCGAGTTTTACACGAACATTGATGAAGAAGAAGGATTCCAGGTGATCGTTCGCGGTGTTTGTTGGCAGTAGGCAGGAGCCCTGAAACGGTCAACTCCTTATTCAATCTACAAGATTTCCCTCACGCATAATACAATGAGATGGCAGCAGTGCCATCCAATGAGCAGCTTAATGCGATTGTGTGAGTGGTAGGGATAACAGGGGCTCAGTGACTGGTGAAAACCGACATCGAAGGTCTACCTTTATTGAAGTCCACCATGGATGACATGTTAGATGACTGGTGTGAAAACCGACATCGAAGGTCTACCTTTGATGACGGTTTTAAACTGACATCGTTGAGAAGTTTTTACGAAAATTTCCGTCTTTCTCCGAAAAACGTGGCGCCTTTTTTATATACACATCTTTAATGACGGGCGATAACCGACATCAAAGGTCTCCCTTTGATGACGGTTTCAAACTGACATCGTTGAGAAATTTTTACGAAAATTTCCGTCTTTCTCCGAAAAATGCAGCGCCTTTTTTATACACATCTTTAATGACAGACGATAACCGACATCGAAGGTCTCCCTTTGATGACGGTTTTAAACCGACATCGATAAGCAATCTTTTTGCGCCCTTTTTAAATTACATTTAATAACGGTTTAAAAACCGTCATCGTAGGTTTCCATTTTTTACAAACGTTAGGATGACGGATAAGAACCGTCATGGAAGAGTCTTTTTTAATTACGGTTAGAAACCGTCATTGTACCCCCAAATTTTCAAAAGTTAACATTTTTTTTCGGGAAAAAAATTGCATTTTTTTCACAATCTGTCATCTTAGAGTCAATACCGTCATTGTTGTAAAATACAATCTGACATCGTAGCCCCAAATTGTTGTAGTGGTTGGGATTACAAATCATGGATGGGAACAAATTCGCGCTAAGCTGGAGCCTGCAAACTCGTAAATGGTGTGCGAGTTTTTACACGAACATTGATGAAGAAGAAGGATTCCAGGTGATCGTTTCGCGGTGTGGGCAGTAGACAGGAGCCCTGAAACGGTCAACTCCTTATTCAATCTACAAGATTTCCCTCACGCATAATACGATGAGATGGCAGCAAGCGCCATCTAATGAGCAAGCTTAATGCGATTGTGTGAGTGGTAGGGATAACAGGGGCTCGGTGACTGGTGAAAACCGACATCGAAGGTCTACCTTTATTGAAGTCCACCATGGATGACATGTTAGATGACTGGTGAAAACCGACATCGAAGGTCTACCTTTGATGACGGTTTTAAA